>CM062807.1:1350912517-1356519806 GCA_031772625.1 Pinus tabuliformis | reverse complement strand
CTCATTTCAAAATCAGTTAAGGTAAGGACGAGCCTGGGAAGCCATCGAGGAGATTCGAACCCTACTTTGTCATTTCTACAAGAGGCAACTACAGGAAGCTACAAGAAGCCCAGAAAATTGCTACAGGAAGCCTCCAAGGGTGAAAGAACATTGCCAAGGGTCGATTTGGTCTCCAATTATCATTATACCAGGCTATGTGGTGAAAAGTAAGTGGCCCCTCTCATTCTTTGTCCATGATTTACATGCTGGTGCACCCTGAATTCTACAAGTAATATCAGTCATCTTGTGAATTAAAAGATTTTTTCTGGCTATAGAGTAGAGGAATACACATAATTGTCATCAACTAGAGATTCCAACCCTCTTTTCCCATTAAATTCCACATCAGAGCTATCACAGGAAGCAACCCTCCTACACTTAGTTGAAAACAGAGGAGAAGATGGGAGGGGGATTCAATAGGAGAGAGCCTACAAACACTAAAAGAATTCACCTTCACCCTCCTGTATTGGACATTTTCAGAAGGCATCAGTGGTTAGGTTTCTTTGAGCTACTGAAAGGATATGATGATGACATTACCTATGAATTTTCCATGGCCCTAAACTCTCAGACAAGAGCCAGTGCCACCACTGTGGTGAGGGGATTATCCATTTCTATCAGTCCTGAGCTAATTAGTAGGGTGACAACCCTTCCCCTAGGGATCCCATGGAGAAGAGAAGTGTTAAATTTGGAAACTATGGCCAAACATCACTTTGGACAACTCTTATGAGGCAAATGATATTTGTCTTAGATTCCTCTTTTCGAGATGTGTAGGATTATCTAAAGATCATCCCATTCTGACATGTACAAATGAAGTTATGAATTTATTTTGATTATGGACAAATTGTCAAGGTCGGCTAGCCATCAAATTAGCCTCCTCCAACCTTCAATGTTGCATATAAATATAAGTTGCCTCCTCCTCATTTCAGCATCTCATCTCATTCATCTTGCACTCTCTCATCTTGATTGGGTATGAATTTCTAGGCCTCTCTCTCTCCACACATGCTAAAAGAAGACTGTCTTTTCTAGCTGCTGCATTGACCAGATTTGATCGAAATTTCAGGAGGCCGACTTTGACCAATGTTGACCCTGTTTGACTTTGATTTTGTGAGGGAGACTTCTGTTTGGGCAAGTTGTTGTTCTAGGCACAAAAACCAAGGCAATTTGCCCCCTATGTTGACTGTCAGGTTGTTGTAGTGACTTTTGTTGACCAGATTTGACTAGTTATTTTCAGACTGTTTTGGGTTGCATTATCGTGCTGTTGGAGGCTGAGTTGACCAAGGTTGATCGAGCTGTTTTGGAGGTCAATCTCATCCCTGTTGACCAACGTTGACTTTCTGGTTAGGGCTTTTGTTTCTGCTGTTTTGACTGATCAGTTTGGGCAAGTGAATATTGTAAATTTTACTCTCTCTCTCTTTTGAACTTTTGAAGAATTATAAGAAGAATTGATCAAGGGTTTCCCTACATTGGGGTTTGTCCCTGGCTAGTGCCATATCTTGTGTCCTCTTATGTTGGCTTGTCTTCTACTATTCTTGTTTATGTTCTATCTGCATTTTACTATCATGTTGATGTGGTTGCTATACTTGATATGATATTGGGCTAATAAATAAATTGAAGTAAAATTTCTCTAAGCATAGAACATACCATTTTTATCCTAAAATTAACATGGTTTTAGAGCTGAGGTGAAGACAAGCCCAATCAAGAGTGAAGAGAAATCACTAAGAGGAGAAATGACTGATCAAGAACAAGTCTCAATGACCTCCACATCCTACTTCAAGTCTGATGATAAGCTTCATGATAAGTTTGATTTATCATACATGGAAGATGTCTCTTGATTTGACTATATAAGAGCAATATCTCATCAATTATGTGCAGGGAAAGATTCTGGAACCTCCTTCAAATGCATCGACTGCTGCCAAGACAAAGTACAAGAAGGGTGAAGTCAAATCCAAGAAGATCATCAGGGATTCTATTCATAAGCAATTAGTTGCTTACATCTCTGATTTGAATACATCAAAGTAGATATATGACTGGTTGGTTGGTATGTTCAAATCTAGCAATGCAAATCAAATTATTTTCTTTAACAACAAGCTGAAGGATATAAAGAAGGGAAAAGGTGATGATATTCAATCCTACTTCATGAGGATTACCAAGATAAAAAATGATCGTCTTTCCATTGGTGAAGCTATTACTGATAGGGAGCTCACTCTCATTGTCCTTGGAGGTCTTCCTTCCCAATGGCATGTGTTCAACACTACTATTCTCAATAACGACAAAATTCCAGATTTTGAAGAATTGCTGACTAGATGTTCTCAAGAAGAAACAAGAATGTTGGAATTGGAGAATGCAGTAGGATTATTCCTATTCGAAGGAATGGAATATGCTTCGTTTGCAACAAGTTTGGTCACTATCCTAGGGAGTGTCCAAATAGAAGGGACACATCTCATGATGATGATCACAATCATTCCAAGGGCAACAACAAAAATCAAAGGAATGGCGGTTCAACACCAAAGGGAAAAGGAATGCTTCCGCTACTCAACTTGGAAATGATCGAGCTTCTAAAAGAACAAGAAACTCTAGGTATGATTAGTCTAATGTTGTAAATTCTAAGCAAAAGGAATTTTATATTATATCTGCCCTCTCTACTACCTCTCCTTCGGATACTTTGGGAAATTGGTTGATTGATAGTGGTGCCTCAAGGTACTCCACCGGGTACAAGAAATCTCTTTCAAATCTGATAGAGAAGGATACAAATTTGGAAATTATCCTTGGAGACAATGCCACCTATCCCATGAAGGGAGTTGGGAATGTTACCCTTCAATTGAATCAAGGTAACATCGTTCATCTTCAAGAATTATTATATGTATTTGATCTAAAGAAGAATCTAGTGTCTATCTCGGTGATGGAAGACAAAGGATTCAAGGTGGCATTCATCAATGGAAAGGTGCGTGTGTGGAAAAGAAATTTCAAAGAAGCATTTACTCTTGGATTTATGGTGGACAATTTATATCAAGTTGAAGGAAGTCCACTAGGAGCCATGTCTTGCGACACATCTCTTCAGTCCGAATTATGGCACCAGAGGTTTGCTCATCTTCACTATAAGGCTCTACCCAATGCAAGGAAGATGGTTACAGGTATGTCCGAATTCAAAATAGAGTATGAAGGTGTATGCCAGGGATGTGCCGAGGGAAAATATACAAGGGGACGATTCTCCTCAAGTGATAGCAATACCACAAACATTTTGCAATTGGTTCATTCTGATCTATCTGGTATGTTGCCTGTGACATCATTAGGAGGATATTTATATTATGTTGTCTTTGTGGATGACTTCTCTCGCAAAACTTGGATATATTTATTGAAGAAGAAAGACAAAATATTCTCATGGTTCTGTGCCTTCAAAGCCTTGGTGGAAAATCAAACAGGGAAGAAAATCAAGATATTGAGGACCAATAATGGAACTGAGTATGAGTCAAATGAATTCAATGACTATTGCAGGGAAGCTGGCATTAAGAGGGAGACTACTACTACATATAATACTGAGAAAAATGGTGTTGCTGAAAGGAAGAATAGTTCCATTATAGAATTCACTCGTGTCATGCTTCATGATCAAGGACTTCCAAAGTTCCTATGGAGAGAAGAAGCCAACATTGTTGTGTACATTCAAAATCGATGCCCTCATCGAGCATTGGACTCCAAAACTCCCTAAGAAGTTTTTGCTGGTAAGAAACATGATGTTTCTCATCTTAGGATTTTTGGTAGACCCGTATACTTTCATGTGCCGAAAGAAAAGAGAAGTAAATTGGAGGCATCTTGGAAGAAAGGAACTTTTGTGGGCTATAGTGAAACTTCTAAGGCATATAGAATCTATTGAAATTTCTAAGTCTGACACATCAGAAATCCCTACTACATTATCTGGTTTATTATCTCCTACTTGTTCTTTCCATTAACAAGTTATTTATAAATATAAATACCAAAATAAACACAAATGCAACCTTAACACATTTATAGATCAACAACTTAAATAAACTGAGACAACACAAGGGACACCGTTATTTTTGGACAATTGTCCCTGGAAAAACCCAATGCGGGAAAACCGCTACAATAGATATGAGGGTTTTATTATTATGAAATTTTTTGAACACAATTAGGGTGCCAGATATGGATCACCCTTCAGAGAATTTCCTTGGTAGAAGTACCTCTCCACAGAGACAGATATTTTGGCTGATCAGCAACTAGATGATTGATCCTACAGCAACTTCAACAATTCCTTAACTGGATAGAGAAATATGCTCCAAGCTTCTCTCTAGAACTATGTCACCCTCTTCTGCTATGCGCCTGCCTCTCAGCTCCCAGTCTACCCCACAAAATTTCCTCAGCGCTGCCTCTTTAGCCCAGCGTCAGTGCTGCTAGCCTCTGCTGCCTCTGCATTAGCCTCTTGGCCCTCTGCGTCACCTGCGCTGGCCTCCTCAACCTTTGCATCAAACTTCCAAGGCTCTATGTTGTCTCTCTGAAACTTTCTCTGCCTCTCTGATATGTATTCTTAGCCTTCTGCCGAACTGACCCTTGTTGCAATAGATCACTAACTTGATTTCTCAGCAAACCTTGTCCCAAAAAATCAAATTCTTGATCAACTTGGTGTGTCTCCAACTGACCCTCAAGCCTCCTTTTATACTTTTCCTGTTGTTATAGACATATTTGGGCACTGCAACCCCAATCTTATATGTCAATAAACCAAGGGTTCTTTAACCCCTAAAAGTGTTGTTTCATACCCTAAAATATCATAGTCAAATGATTACATCATTCCCCAGAAGTTCCACCTGAAAGACTACTCAGAACTGGCCAAAACTAGACCATACTGATTGCTCCATTGTCAGGGTGCGATGCATACTGAGTGCTACACTAGCCAGGTGCGATGCATATTGAAGAGGCCTTCTGTGGGGTGCGATGAGCGAGAATGGACAAATGGCTGAGACAGTTTGCTAAGTGGATGATCATGGAATCTTCTAGAAACTTCTCCTATGACACTTGCCTCTCTGAATTCGCCCAGGGATGAGTAAGAGATCCAAGAAATCTCCAAGTGGAACCAAGAACTACAAGTGGAATGACACTAATAAAAAACCCAGAGATGACTCACACCCTTGCAGACATCTATAAATGGATCCCTCATCTGAGAGATCTGGAGGTTGGAATTTTGTAATTTGTAAGGAAGTGTTGATAGTTTGTCTTTGAGAAGGAGCATTGTATTCTTGAGTGATCTTGCTTTTCATGAGGTGAAGAGGGCGTTGAGCTGGTTTGTAATTCTTCCCTCTATTTTAATAAAGTTCTCTGAGTTTTCCTCCATACAATTGTGTACTTGTGAATTTTGTTATTTGTGAATGCCATTGTATATTCAATGTATTTCTGATTTTGCATTGTTTATGATATAATAGATCGAGATGCTTTGATGGTGTTTTGTTACTTTGTTTCTACAGGGATTCTCTAAGTCGAACAAGTAGGGGAGGAGTTGCAAGCTCTATCAAGGGGGAGAGAAATCAAGCAAGGAGTCAAGTGGAAGATCCAGGTTGGTCCCTTTGCTTCTCTCTTATTTATCATACATAGAGGAAATGGCAAATTGGTTTGATGTTTGTTTCTAAGATAGCTGCCAATCTTAGTGGGACTGGCAGATCGAAAAGATACTAGTTTTCCCGGAAACAAAATGGTGACTCCACTGGGGATCGAATAGTTTGTTTGTTTGTTGTTGATTGTTTGTTTTATAAACTATAAACGGAGCCTGAAGTTAGCCAAATAACCTTCAAACTGCTCTTGCTCTGCAATTTCAAAGTAGATGAATGCTACTTCAGTCAATCTCCGGTTTAGTTTATGATTTGAACATCTGACTTACAAGAATTCTAGATGCCCTTTTGGTAGCCCAGTAACCTCCCAAGATCATACCCCTGTACTTTGTTCTTTACTGTTCATAATAGCTCAGCTTAACTCACTAAAATTAGCAGCAAATTTGAGCCAAAACCCACCTCAGTTGCGCTCCCTGGACCATCGCACTGTTTGTAACTGGAATCCAGTATGCATCGCACCTCCTGAGTGTAGCAGGTGGGATGCATCCCTGTTTCTGTGAAGCACAGGTGCAATGACTGAGTAATCCTATTTCTCTCTTTGAAATTTGGGTTTTTTGCCCTTGTTTTCAGCACTATTTAGATGTTTTGCTGCTTATGAGCAGTATCTCATTGCTGAAACCTCCTTGTTTTACATAGTTTAGCCTCCATTAAGTAGGATTAGTAATTTTTTTTGTGTATTTGTCCATCATTTGCTATCCTTTTTCAAAAAGTAGTTTAAATCGAATTATCATTTTGATGCAAAAAGTGTCGTAACTGTCGTTTTGTGTCAAAAAGAGGAGTGTCGTAAAGTCTTCCTTCTCTAGATAGTCGATTGAAATTTTTGTCATGTATATGATTTGATTTGTTGTTATTCAAAGTGTCGAAAGCTTTTTCTATTTGAAATAGAAAAGTGTCGTTTAAGTCTTCCTTTCATTTTGAAAAAGAACTGGTCGAAATGTCGCTTTGAAGAAAATATTTCAGATCTATACTTAGTTTTCCTTTTTGGCATTTCTCACATTAAGGGAACAAAAAAAAAATACATGCATTTGCATTTGCATTTAGACTGTGTGCGAAAAATGATTTAGGAAAAGTGCATTTAGTGTGTGCTCTTTGCTCTTTGTTTGAAAGAATTGTAATCTTCTTTCCTTAGTAGCTAGGATTTTCATTGCTAAAAATAAACAACGATTGTTTATCATTTTAGATTGCATATTTAGGAATTTTACATATACATCACATGGTGAACCTTGAAAGGCAAACTTCTAAACAAGATCAACTCTAAAATAAATCTCAATGAACTTAACAACGCTTTGGAACCTAATGCAACACATCTAGAAGTCTAGGCTAGAGACGTGTTCCGGCGTCGTAAAATCTAGTAACTATCATTTTCATCGAAGGTTGGGTGATTCCTCCTCTTTGATACAAAAAGTGCTAGCACGGACTTGTGCTCCCCGTACCGTCGAGTATATATTGGGAGACCACAATAGGCTTATATCCTTTATCCATAGGAAGCCTTGTCTACCGCCCTATCGATCGAAATGCATTGAACACAGCATTCGAGAATATTGACTGTCATACATAAGTCCTTGGTAATTTCTCTTTAATTTACCACCAAGGTGTATATTGCAGTTTTGCGATTGGTTTGGTAATCCCTCTGTCTAGATTTCTAGAGTAGTCACTTTCGTTCCTTTTTGACTCCTTAAAAGAAAAGGTCCATCTGAGCAATTGTCACTTCAGGCTCATTAAAAATCGAAGGGGACTAGAGTCATCTTTAGCTTTTTCTCTGATCCAGGTGGATATTGGTGGCCACCTGCCAAGTCCACCTGGACCCCCAACATTGTTCCTCTCAACATTTTCAGTTTCCTTAATTATAGCGCAGTTTACTATTTTTAGCAGTTTTTCGGGTCCTAAACTTCCGGAGCCGTTTTGAGGCCCTAAACGACGTTTTTTGGGAAATCTTTCTCTGCGATTTTTTAAATAAAAAATCGTGTTTTCCGTTGTAGTCGTCATAGAGATCTTTCCAACGGGCTATCATGCGCATAAAACGGAGATCGTATGCCAAAGTTACGACCCCGGGAAGTTGATGTACCAATTTACCCAAGCGGGGCCCATAGTTTGGCGTTTCATCTTCTAGGGTTAGGTTTTGGAATGTTAAGGGTTTTCCATTGTTTCTCAACAATAAATAGGCCTTCGAGCCTCATTGTAAGATAGTTTAGAGGCATGTAGCCGACACATCTCTTCTCAGAGATAAGCTACCATCACCCTAGCTGGGTTATTTCTATTTCTATTTGTAAGCATATTTCAGTATTTTACAGTAATGAAATGAAGTATTATTTCCACTGCATATCTGTCTTTATGGTTATCTTTGTATTTTATTGCGTTCCTGTTTAAATCCGGATCAGTGGTATCAGAGCGGTCTGTTTTTTCTCTGTTTTTCTTTGCATGTCCCCAACGAGGTCGGGATATAAGGAGTTAGGGCTTGAACTGGTCGAACCTTTGCGAGACCAGCCTCGCAAATCCCAACGACCTCCCATGGCAGATGAGAAGAAAGACGAGGGGGCAGGAGATCCTATCAAAATCTTGCTCGAAGAAGCCCTCGAGCGACAACGGAACGCAATGATGGATAGTTTTGCCCAGATCCTTCAGCGGCTACCTAGAGGCGACGCATCGGCTTCCAGCAGCTACTCTGGAAACGCCACGCCCTTTAAGGTACAAGTTAATTTTGAAATCCCCATATTCGAGGGTCAGATAGACGCGGATGCCGTAGATAAATGGTTAAATCTGCTAGAGGGTTATTTTTCTGTTCATGAATTTTCGAGTCGGGAAAAGATTGTTTTTGCTCTTCTCAAAGCAGCCCCCCACGTCAAAGACTGGTGGGAAACCTACTGCGAACAGAAGGATGAAAATACCGGCTCACTATTTTCAGCCACACCCACCTGGAATTCATTCCGAGATGCCATCAAGGAGCAGTACTACCCTGTCGGAAGCTATGAGGATGAATACATAAAGTGGACCACGCTGCGGCAGGGAAGGGACCAAGACGTGCTGGAGTTCACCAATCTTTTCCATACCCTTCGCACAAAGTTGGGAATCAAGGATACGGAGCAGCATTTGATACTCAAATATCGCGGCTGCCTGCATAAGTACATCCAGGAAGAAATAGAATTCCTGAACATCTCCTTGCTTGGCACAGCATATCGATATGCCGTCAAGATCGAGCAGAAGTTTAAACAAAGGAAGCGAGACTTTGGATCTGCGAATCAGAAGCAAGGGAAAGGTGCCCCTAAACCACATAACAAAGGACAAAGCCAAGGCAGGGCAGCCCAAGACAACCCGCCAAAGCTGCAAGCAAAGAACAGTGTCGCAAAGCCGAAAAAGTACACGGGAAAATGGTGTGAGTTCCATAAGAGCTCCACTCACAACACAAGTGAGTGTCGGGCCAAGCAGTCACTGGTGGCTGAGCTAAAGGTTTCAGAATTAGATGCATGTTCCGACTCTGAGTCAGAACCCGACAAGGGGAATGACAAAGGGAAGCAGATCATTGATGCAGATCCCAACGCCACTGTTGCTACCGCCAAGGTCCAGAAAAATGAACCCGAAGATCCAGAGGAGGAGGAGCGTCTCTTCCAATCCCAGATGTGGGTAAAGGGCTCCCCACTACAGTTCATCGTCGATAGCGGGAGCCAAAAGAACCTCATTTCAGCAGAGGTCGTGAAGCGGTTGGGCTTACCAACCACAGCACATCCACAACCATACACCATCGGGTGGCTTCACCAAGGACGGGATCTTCGTGTGAGCCTACAGTGTCGCCTTCCATACAACATCAAGCCCTTCACGGATGAGGTATTGTGTGACATTGCTCCCCTTGAAGTTTGTGATGTATTATTAGGGCAACCATACTTGTGGAAGCGATATGCTGTGTATGAATCAAGGCCTCGTGCTGTTATTATTACATTGGGAAACAAGTTGTACAGGATACCAGAGGTAGCACCATCTACCGCCATCTCTTTGATTACTGCAAAACAATGCAGTAAGCTCATTTCCAAAACCGGGAAATTTGTTTTCCTGATGATACGCCCTCAAGGAAAGAAGAAGACGGTGGCCATAGCCTCCAGGCAGGGCCCTTCTACACGACAACTACAGATGGACAAGGTCATGGAGGAATACGAGGACATCTTCACCTCCCCCGCAGGGGTCCCTCTGCACTGTCAGGTCAAGCACTCCATCGATCTGACCCCAGGTGCACCGCTACCCAATGGACCAATTTATCGGCGCTCCGTTCTAGAGAACGATGAAATCAAGAGGCAAATTCAGGAGCTGCTGTAGAAAGGTCACATCCGTCTGAGTTCATCGCCTTATGGGAGCCCGATCGTGTTGGTACAGAAGAAGGATGGGACTTGGAGACTCTGTATTGACTATCGGGCGCTGAACAAGATCACTGTCCGTAATAGGTACCCGATCCCACGGATTGATGACCTCTTGGACCAACTAAAGGGGGCAAAATATTTTAGCAAGATCGATCTAAAGTCAAGATATCACCAGGTACCAATCGAACCCTCTGATGTGTGGAAGACTGCCTTCAAAGCCAAGGAGGGCCTTTTCGAATGGTTGGTTATGCCTTTTGGATTGACGAATGCTCCTACAACCTTCATGAGGCTAATGGATGACATCTTGTGGCCATTCACCAACTCATTTGTAGTGGTATACTTGGATGACATTCTGATCTTCAGCCAGAGTTGGGAAGAGCACCTCCACCACATCCGACAGGTTCTCCAAACACTGCGGCAACACAAGCTATGTGCCAATTTGGAGAAATGCACTTTTGGCATGACCCAGGTTCAGTTCTAGGATACATTATTGATGAACAGGGTGTGCATGTGGATCCAGCCAAGATTCAAGTCATTCGGGATTGGCCATCTCCAACCACTCTGACAGAGCTCCGCAGCTTTCTAGGTCTTGCCAACTTCTACCGCAGATTCGTGTTGGGGTTCTCTCATATCACTTGGCCCTTGAGTCAAGTCACCAAGGGAGGAGCGAAAGCAAAGTTCTTTTGGTCTAAATCTCAATAGAAGGCATTCATAGAGTTGAAAGATCGCCTCTGCACGGCACCAGTGCTTGCATTACCAGATTTACAACAACCATTTGAGGTCGAGACAGATGCCTCTGACTATGCTATTGGGGCAGTCCTTACTCAACATGGGCATCCAGTGGCATATCACAGTGAAACACTTTCAGACACACTCCGGAAGTATCCCACTTATGATAAAGAGATGTATTCCATTGTGCAGGCCTGCCGACAATGGAAGCATTACATTTTGGGGAAGGAAACGGTCATCCACACAGACCACCGACCCCTCCAGTTCATACAGACCCACGGGAAATTACAGAATGATCGCCATCAGAAGTGGTCTACATACCTGCAGCAATTCCATTTGAATATCAAATATAAGAAGGGTAGCACCAATAATGTTGCAGATTGCCTCAGTCGACCACCGATCATGGCGTTAACCATTGTGCTCAACTCTTGTGGGCACGAGACTTCTGATTGGCCACTTCTCTACAAAAGCGACCCAGAATTTGGCCACACATACCAGACACTCTTGGAGGGTCAGCATGTTCCAGATTTTCACCTCCAGGATGCCCTATTATGCCACCTGGGTCACCTTTGTGTTCCTTCAAGCGAGCGTGCCAAGATGATTTGGGAAGCACACTATAGTCGAACTGCTGGGCATTTCGGGGTCGAGAAAACGGTGGCAGTACTGCAACGTATTTCTATTGGCCGAATTTTCGACAAGATTTCGGGAAGTATATCAGATCATGTACTGCCTGTGCCATTGCCAAACCGACCATTAAGAAGCAAGGCCTCTATAACCCGCTGCCTACCCCTAGTCGACCTTGGGAATCCATCTCCATGGATTACATGTCAGGCCTTCCTTCCACTAAGCATGGAAATGACTGTGTTTTTGTGGTCGTCGACAGGTTCTCGAAGATGGTCATTATGGCAGCCTGCAAGAAGAATATCACAGCAGAAGCCACTGCTAAACTCTTCTTCGAACGAGTGTGGGTGCACTTTGGGATCCCACAGTCTATCATCTCAGATCGGGACAGTCGGTTCCTCAGTACATTTTGGTCAAGCCTCTGGTCAATGTTAGACACCAAACTCACTAAATCCACAACTTTCCATCCTCAAACTGATGGCCAGACAGAGGTTGTCAATAGGATGATTGTACACATTCTGCGCATGTACAACTCAAAGCATCCACGCACATGGGACGAGAGCCTCCCCTATGTTCAACACAGCTACAACCGAGTTCTTCATAGCTCGACTAGCCACAGCCCTTTTCAGGTGGGCTGGGGATTCCAGCCACTATGCCCCATTGATGTGGCCATGCCACTTGCAGCTACTCACACAGATTCAACTCATGTCCAGTCCGAAACAGACAAGGCAACCAACTTCATTGAACACATCCAACATATTCGCCAGCAGGTCCATGACATTCTGGAGAAATCAAATGCCAAGTACAAGCAGTGACATGATCAACATCGGGTGCCACATAAGTTTCAGGTGGGCGACAAAGTCTGGTTGCATTTGCAAAAGGAACGCCTTACTGGAGCCTATCGGAAACTGAGACCACTCCGATATGGTCCCTACACCATTACTAAGGCTGTGGGAGACAATGCATTTGAACTCAGCATTCCCCCATTCCTTGGCCTGCACCCAGTGTTCAATGTGGACCGCCTGCGGCCATACTTTCCACCATTGCTAGATACATCCGACATTGCAGAACAACTCACACCCACAGAATTAAATCCAGATTGCATGGAACAAGCTGCAACTGATCGAATCATGGACACACAGATCAAGAATACTCGCCAACAGAATATTCAACTGTATCGAGTTGTCAAAGAAGGCCAACTCCTTCACAATGGCAAGTGGCTCACCAGGGACCAAGTTCAACAAAAGTTTCCCCATCTGATGGAGGAACTCAACGCAATGGGGACCATTGCTTCCTAAGGGGGGAGGAATGATCCAGGTGGATATTGGTGGCCACCTGCCAAGTCCACCTGGACCCCCACCATTGTTCCTCTCAACATTTTCAGTTTCCTTAATTATAGCGCAGTTTACTATTTTTAGCAGTTTTTCGGGTCCTAAACTTCCGGAGCCGTTTTGAGGCCCTAAACGACGTTTTTTGGGAAATCTTGCTCCCACGATTTTTTAGTTAAAAAATCGTCTTTTCCGTTGTAGTCCTCATAGAGATCTTTCCAACGGGCTATCATGCGTGTAAAACGGAGATCGTATGCCAAAGTTACGACCCGGGAAGTTGATGTACCAATTTACCCAAACGGGGCCCATAGTTTGGCGTTTCATCTTCTAGGGTTAGGTTTTGGAATGTTAAGGGTTTTCCATTGTTTCTCAACAATAAATAGGCCTTCGAGCCTCATTGTAAGACAGTTCAGAGGCATGTAGCCGACACATCTCTTCTCAGAGATAAGCTACCATCGCCCTAGCTGGGTTATTTCTATTTCTATTTGTAAGCATATTTCAGTATTTTACAGTAATGAAATGAAGTATTATTTCTGCTGCATATCTGTCTTTATGGTTATCTCTGTATTTTATTGCGTTCCTGTTTAAATCCGGATCATTCTCGAATCTTAAAAATTGAAAAAGCAAAGTTGTGTCAAAGCATCATTAAAATTTATTAAATTCAGAATAACATTATTTTCCCTTTAATTTTGAGTTGATCAAGTAATCCGCAATCGTGGAAGAAAGTCAATCAAAACCCCGTCGTTCGCAGAGACTAGCAAGTCAACCATCTTTGACTCCGAAAACGAAGCCATTCTAGGAAAAACGGTCTCGTTTAACTGAGTCCAATTCACCTGATTTATTTGAAACTTGTGTTTCAACATTGTCAGAGACTACAGTTACTCCGATCATTTTGGGTATGTCTGCCTTTAGAGAAGAAGTTCTGCAGTTACAAGCGGACATTAGAACTGATCCTAGTGTAATGGTAGAAACTTCTATACCTGCGATAGCTCCATTTAGAGTTGATCCAGAGACTGAATTTCACTTACCTGAACATCTGGAAGTTGTGTTCCAGAATTCAAAAGGTGTCACCCCTCCAGTGTCTGTTACTACAGAAGCTATACCTTCTTCGGCTCTGGAAATATTTTACGGACCTGACGGTCTACCTCTTCCACCTGGACTAATTGCTATAGAAGAGATAGCAAAGGATCTTCCATCCAGTACCCCATTACATTTTTGGACTGGGATCCACTTATATCCTTCTACTCTTGAAGTTAGTTCTTTTAATCAGACCTCATCGCAAGTTCCTGTGAAATTGCTAGGAAATTTTTTGGATAGACTAAATATGTCTGAGCAACCATCAACGTCTAGGACTGTGTCATCTGATATAGCTACGACAGAGCTTCCTGCTGCCATTCCTACAATGTTTGTTGGTATACCATCTGTCCCAACTAGTTATCAATCACTAGTTGGAGTCCAATCAAGGGTTGTTTCGACGACATGATCTGTTCTTATTTGTTCATCTGGTATTTCTTATGTTGAAACTCAACAAACTGATATTGTATGCCAATATCAATTTGGGCAGACCGGTCTCCAAGGACCAATATATCCCTTAAGCACTAGATTGCCGCCATATGGGGGGCAGTATGCATTTTCATTGTTCCCTCCTAGAGAACAACCATATGAGAGTTTACAACAAAATTCAGGTCAAACTAGAATTACATCCAGTGGTTGGGTACCAATACTGCCTCAACAACCAAGGGTTGTATATCCAATGCAACTAGTCCAACCTGTATCGAATATTTCCACTACACCTGTTATTGTGACTGTATCGCAAGTACAAGCACTGCCTGTTGTGTGTCAACCTCAAGTCTCTCAGGTTGCGATACAACAGCCTCTTGTCTCTATGGCTCAATCACAACATCAAGTTAGTGCTTCCTTACTTGGAACGACTCAGGCTCAAATGGGTACTATCACTCTGCATCTTGGTCAATCATCCAATATTGGGCAACAACAAATGGTCCAACAACCATGGCTAGTTCAATATCAACAACCACAATTCCAGCAAACTTACCAAGGACCTGAGCAACAAGGCTTTGTCAGTAACGGTCAACTGCATTTTCAAAATGGTTATCAACAACCATACTATGTTGGTTATGTCCAACAACCTTATTAAAGTTACCAGCATAAGATACATTATGCTGGTATGCAAAGACCTACTGCTCAAGCGATCCCATCTTATATTGGGTATGCTTCGCCAAACCTGAATCAACAGTTTCCTTTTGTAGAAACTCTAAAATTACCAAATTTGAACTGGTTGACAAATGATCCAATTGCATATGCCTCTTGGTGGCCAGCGATTCCTCATAAACTTCCCTCCAATATTCCTAAATTCAATGGAAATCCAGGTGAAGATCCATCGAATCACGTAATGAATTTTCATTTGTGGTGCTCATCTAACACCCTAAATGATTATTCGATTAGGCTTCACCTTTTTCAGTGAACGCTAACTGGTCCGGCAGCAAAATGGCATATTGAATTGCCTAGAGTTTCGTTTGACAACTTCAGTACCCTTGCCACTACTTTTCTAACCCACTTTCAGTTACCCATAAGGTACGAAACGAGGATAGAACTTCTTACCAACTTTAAACAAACAACAACCACTCACATATCTAATCATATTCATGAGTGGCGACGACATCGTCAAATGGTAAAGACGTATGTTCCTGATCAGCTTCTAGCTGAGTGGTTTATTAAGTCATTATTGCCTTCTATTACTGAGGATGTGGCTAAGGGAGGAGTTGTCATTGAAGAGCAAGTCATTGTTCATGCACAATATTTAGACTTGATATATACTCAGTGTGGCACACTCTATGACAAAATTCCTGACGCTCCTAGACCAGAATTTTCCGTTCCTCCCCCTCCTAAATCGAACAGGGATTCTCATGCCGGCGATGGCGTGATCGGTGCCTCAAGCACACAAACTGTAAAGGCTCCATCTGGTAAAGCCATTGCAGTTTCTAGTCAAAAAGAAAATGACAAACCTCTTGCCTTGGAGGTTAATACCGTGTCATCAGACAAGGGCAAAGGTCCAAAGCAACCAGGGGGCAAGAAGAAAGGGAAAGACAAAAAGAAGAAACAAGAGGATTCAACTCCTGAAAAATCTTCCGAAAACCCTACTGGGTGAAAGAAATCTAGTCAACCGTGTTTCATATGTAACGAGGAGCATTGGATGAAAGATTGTCCACATCGAGCTGAGGTTGCGAAATTTTTAAGAACTTAAAATACCTCGGCGGTGTTGACTGATCCGTTTCCGAAACCAGAAACTAATCTGGTTGCTATCAATCATGCTTCCCCATCCCAAGTTCTTACGCTATCCATCTCGAAACAAAAAAATGATGCTTTGATATCAACAAGGAATAAAGATTATGGGAATCCACAGTCGTTGAACAACAAGGCTACAAATCATCCCAGTAGTTCGACAACAACTTCACCAGAAGTTGTTCCACCCATCATTCCTGAATTAACTATAAAGCCGCCAAAGGGAGTAGTACATAAATCGACATTTAATCCTCATGCTCAAGCAGCAAAGAATTATAATATAGTGGAGGATCTGGCTCAATCACCATCCGCTATATCGACACTTGAAGTACTACAAAATTGCCCCTCCCAAAAGCAGACTTTGTTATTAGAAATAGGTAGGATTGACCCAACGGATTCCAATCTTGTGGCTTTTAATCATAAATGATACGAACCTCAGTTACCGGCCCAACTCGCATTCATTATATAGGTAAAAGCCCTCAACAAAAATGTTCATCAAATAATCATTGATGAGGGGGCATCTACCTGTATTATGTCAATGAGTTGTTGGAAAAATTTAGGCTCACCACCCTTGTCAAGATCATCAACGAAATTAAAAGCATTCGATGGAAGAACATACACGCCATATGGGATATTAAGTAACTTGAAAGTTGAACTGGGGGGCAAGATAGTAGAAATTGAAGTCGAGGTCATTGGTGGAAACCCTGACTACAATATCTTACTGGGAAGGCCCTGGATTTATGCTATGGCTGCTGTTGTGTCAACATATTTTAGAAAGATTGCATTTCCCTTCCAAGGTGGAATTAGAATCGTTGACCAACTAACCGTTTTCCCCAACAGTTCACAAGCTATTGGAAGCATTCCATTGATCCATGGAAGTTCACAATCGCTTCAAAATGTCAAAGTAGGTCTCCTAAAAGACCCTTCCTTAATGGGTACTTTTTCCCTCCCACTTCCAAGTAATCTGGCGGAAGTGGCCACAACGGAAACCTGTCATATGATATCTTCTACATCATCAAAGAAGAACTTTGACCATTTTTATAGTGTGGGTCATCACGAAGTGTTGCCCCCAAGCCCCATAGAATCTTTGTAGCAATAAATTTTCTGGGCCTGGGCAGTGAACCCAAATCAACACTCAGCAAGTGTTTGGATAGATAGGTCTCTAGAGTATGGTACCTCTTCCGATCCTTGGTCTTGTATACATTCTACAGATGAAGGAATCATTTAGTCGATGTTGATAGGAGAGACACCGTAGGAAGACTACCACCCTCGTTCCCACCTTCAAGATAACAATGAAGATTATTCAAGCGACCTTAATCATCCTTCAGTTTTTGATTTTCTATCAAATATTGTAAATACAATGGATTCTGAGCGAAATCTGTCCAATATTGAGGAAACTATCCCCATTAATATCTTGACCAAACCTAATGTTGTAGAGAATATTCATGTTGGCAAATCATGTTCTCCTTCAGAACTGGAAATATATTGTGCTTTTTTTTTACGAATTCAGAGATGTCTTTGCATGGTCATATGAAGAAATGTCAGGCATTGACTCGAGCATCGTTGAACATGAAATCAAGATGTATCTAGATGTCAAACCGGTACGACAACTGCTTCGACCGGTTCACCCAAAGAAAGCCGTTGCCATTAAGGCAGAAGTTGAAAAAATTTTACATGCTGGTTTCATTTACCCTGTTCCTCTCACTGATTGGGTATCAAATATTGTTCCTATGATGAAAAAGCAAGGAACAATTAGAGTGTGCATCGATTATAGGGATGTAAATCAAGTGTGTCCAAAGGACAACTACCCTACACCCTTCATCGACTAGATAATTGATGAATGTGCCAGATGCGAAATCTTTTCATTCATGGATGGATTTTCTGGGTACAACCAAATCAATATCCACCCACAAGACCAGTCGAAGACTGCATTTATATGTCCATGGGGCACATTCGCATACCGTAAACTACCTTTCAGTTTGAAGAACACAGGGGCAACTTTTCAGAGGGCAATGAACTACGCCTTCCATGACATCAAGCACATTGTTCAACCATATCTTGACGATCTACCGGCTCATTCGCGAAAGCAGACTGATCATCTGCAGCATTTGAGAGCTATATTTCTACATTGTCGACACTACAAGATATGACTCAATCCGCACAAGTGTGCGTTTTGTGTTGGTTCTAGTCAATTACCTGGTTTCGTAGTTTCTAAGGATAGAATTCAACTTGACCCATGTAAGGTTCAGGCAATCCTTAACATGCCTCCACCTTCAAATTTGCTTCAGATTCAAAAACTCCAAGGGAAAGAAAAATTTATAAGGAGGTTCATTCCAAATAACGTTGAACTTGCTAAAGGTTATAAGTGTCTTTTGAAAAAAGAAGTACCCTTCAACTGGGATTAGGTTGCACAAGCTTCCTTTGATGCTTTAAAAGGTTCCCTAGTAAAAGCATCATTAATGTATGCTCCTGACTATCAAAAAGACTTTAACCTGTATCTCGCCACTACAGATACAACCATCATTATGGTTTTAGTGCAAGAAGACAATGGAATAGAACATCCTGTGTATTATTTAAGCCGCAACTTAAATGATACAGAAAGCAAATACTCTTATTTTGAAAACCTAGCAGTTGTTCAAGCATTACAGAGATTTGGACATTATATTCTCTTTCGTAAAACCACCATTTTGTCAGATTGCAACCATATGACCTACATTATGTAACGTCAATTACTTTTGTGTATTTTAACATTTAAGTCAACGAACTATCAATTTTTATGCTTTAGTGGTATCAGAGCCATGGCACACAATATAATCATGCGGGTCTTTGAACTTTGTTCGCCGCACAATGTGCCATTATGTTCACGTCTTGAATGCATTGAACAATTTAGTAAAATTCAATAAGCATTTTAGCATTTAGAAAAATCATTTGCAGAAGTTAAAGCATGTCTAAAGGAAATCAATAATAAGGAAGATGATAATGACAATGAAGAAATGAAAGAAGATGAAGTAGTAGATGATTATAATGTTTAGTATTCTGATGAAGCTGATATAGATCAAGATGAAGATGAGGTGGATGAGGACTATCTTGAGAAACAAGAAGATGAACAATATCATAACAAAAAGGAAGATGCTAAAGTAGACATTGATGTGGATGAAGATTATGAAGATCAAAATGATGAGAATAATGCACAAAACATTAAATTTAATAATGGTGAAGATAAACTTGGTTGTAGTGAAAGAGATTGACATGAATATGATGATGATCACAACCATAAACACAGAAGGAGAGTCACTCAGTGTCAATCTTTTGATCGAGATGGTGAAGAGGATGATGAGACGAGACCTATCAAGAAGCGGGCAGGCTTTCTGATAATGGCCAACCATTGCAAGAAGGTGAGGCACAGTTTTCAGATCGCTGCAGGGAATATACCCCACTACAAACATAGAGAGAAGGATATGTAAAGGTTGACAAGAAGCGTCATGGTTCTTCACCCCTTGCTCGGTTGAATGTGGATGGAGGTCAAAAATTGGTGAAGGGAAGTCATACACATCGTGTTGAAGCTCCTCCTCGGATTGATGTGCAAAATTCCTTTCTTTGTGCTCCTTTAGGAAGAGGAAGGGGAAGGAGTATAAGTAGCTGGGCTCCACATGATTCAAGGTTCACCTCCATGGAGACAGTTGATTTTTCTTCAGAAATGCCTCAGGGACCTACATCTTCAAATATGTATCCTACAAGGCCTATATCAAATCGTGGAAATCCTGGAAATTCATTATGGAATGCATTTGGGCTAATTCCTAGAATGTCTGATGGTGGTTTGGAGTAGTTTCATACACTGCATGCTGGAATGAAAGGATGAGCCACCCCTTCGAATCCTACCATTGGATTAACCATGGGCATGGGACACCCTTGGTGCAGGATTTTGAGTAGCGGGGATGTTGTCTTTGAGGGGACATGTGCCTAATGGAGCATGGTGTAAATAGGATTATTGTAGAAAATGTTCAAAGGCTTTCTCAGTTCAATCTCGCAGTTTTGCTTTCAAGTGGGCACTTGTTGGGGATGAAAATTGGGCCAGTTGGACCCTTAGCTACTGTTGTTTCCAGTGTACCATTAAGTAGCAAAAACTCATAAAATAAGAATATTAAACATGGAGCGAATAAGGATGTTTCACACACAAATGGGATGCCAATTGTTTTTGCAGAAAATGAACCAGATTTTTATGATCCTGATCAACCTGTATGGAAGAAGGATAATCTAGATGCATCTGTTGGACTGACGCTACAATTGTCACCTATGAAAGGAAATGGAGACCTTTTGTGGGAAGATGATTCATCTGATAGACATAGTTGTCAATTTTCTGATAGTGGCAGTGAGAGACTTGGTAGAAGCACATGCACATGCTTTGCTTTCCAGAATATGATTCCTTCTGCATGGAGTCGTATTGGAGTAGGTGATGCTACAATAACTAAAACAGGGGTTAATAAAATGGGAGCTACCTATGGGAAGAATCCCCTTGAGCTGCTAGAACAAATTAATGAAACCGTCGGGACTTATGCCAAATCTTGTCTACAAGTTGCAATTGAGTCTGGGGTTTTGGTTATTTACTTGTGGTCAAGAATGCAAGAAACTGTGGTTGGCAACAAAATATTCGCAGGTAGTATGCAAGTGCTACCTATGGAGAGAATTTCATCGCACTACCACGAAAGTGGTTAAAACGTTGCATCCACCTGCGTCCCTATCGTTCTCCCCGACCACTCCAACAACTCTTCCCCCTACCATCCACTGCAACCTTTCCTTGCCATTTGGACAAACCGATACAGTTAAAACGTTACAGTCTCTATCGTCAAGCACCATGTCTGAAGGTTAACGGTGGCAACTGTTCATTCGAATGAGCATATAATTGGCTTGGCTTGAGATATACTTACAACATGTCGTATTTTGTGGATACCGTGGGTCAGTTAGTGGTTCGAGTGTATAATTACTGTGGGTCACTTGGTGGTATGAGCTTATAATTATCAAACATGGAGGAGCAGGAATCGACAGAAAAAGCGCAATAGTTTTTGGTTCAACGTCGTTGTGTCTTGTTATGAGTCCATTCATTGGTGTCGATTTTTACAGTTATGTCAACTCACAGAGCCGCCCGATTCTGCCTTTGACGTCCAGTGGACCTTATCAATTAAATCAATTAAATTAACTTGACATATAATTAAATAAATTGTTAAGTATATAATTAATTAAATTATTAAAATATATATATATATATATATATAGGGTTATTAAAAAAATAAAAATTTAGAGTCATTTAAAAAATAAAAATAAAAAATTAGTTATTAAAAAAAAAGTTATAAAAAAAATTAGAGTTATTAAAAAAAATAGAGTTATTTAAAAAAAATTAGAGTTATTAAAAAATAGAGTTATTTAAAAAAAAAATTAGAATTATTCAAAAAAAAATTAGAATTATTAAAAAAAATAAAAAATAGTTATAAAAAAAAATAAAAAAATCGATAACCCTGGATTTAGGACAATGTTACCAAGCAAAATATATAGGCATAGGTGCCAATGGTGTCGAGTTACATATGTCGAGATGACAAATGCAAACTGAAAGACAATTGCAAGCAATATAGCTTTGATGACAAAGCTTCTGAAGAAAGGGGCTATGTTATGAATATAATTCATAACAATTAAATTAAATAAATGTAAATATTAAATAATCAAATATCGATTATGTTAAATAGTCATTAAGTTAAGTGAAAAGGCATGTCTAAAAGACATGCCTAGTCACGAAAGGACACCTGCTTAGGTATGCAAATGTGGGTCCTCATTGTAATATACATCACTTATACATTTTTATATATAATAATTATTATTACACACACTTCTGTGTATTTTAACATTTAAGTCAACAAACTACCAGTTTTTATGCTTTACTATCTCTTATCAATTCTGTGTCATTGGCAGCCGAGCCAGTGCAAGTCAAGGGAGATCTAGATCCACCTACTCTCGAGTTAGGGAGACAAATATCCCTATTTTATAGAGAGATGTTGGTAGCTCCCCTTCATATAAATAAACATGCTAAGGAACTCATTAGGATTCAAAGTTTTATTGTAGCTAAGAGGCCATTGAGCTGAAACACTTGTGATTGTTATTTTGATGATGTATTTGACATTTCTAGAATGATAATGAGAAACTTTGTTTTGATCCATCACTGAGTTGATTCAGAGGGCTGAAGCTCTTGAGTTAGGTCCCAAACCTAGCAGCCTAAGTCCCTCTCATGTATTTGTATTTCTTTTAGCATAGAATGTTGACTAGTGTTATAGTTCAGTTGAGTTTACTCATGCTTCTTTTAGCTAGAAGGTTGATTAGTTGCTGCAGTTCAGTAGAGTAAAATTCATCAAAAAGTTTGTGATTGTGATCCCTATCTCATCTCCCTCATGGGAGCATGATTAGAGGACCCCACCATCACAACCCAAAAACAGAGTGTGATTTCCTTGTTCATTGCATAGATCAAGTTCTTGGCATTAGTAGATAGTTTGTTTATGATTTCTTGGAAAGGTTTACATTTGGTATTTTTCTTCTCATGTGATTGTTGTAGCTTAGAAGGTAGTTCATTACATAGATCAAGTTCTTAGTATGAGTTAGATATTTTTCCAAATTCAATTCATATTTTCCACCTTTGATTGTAATATTTTTCAAATGAAAAGAGGAATAGGTGCATGTGTTGTTGCAGGGCTGTTGGGTCTGCAGGCAAGGGAACCTTTCACCAACTCCATCTAGGACTTCTCCATCCTCTTTTGATGCATGCCAACCCATGTTCTTGATCTATGTTTTTTCGGTCAGCGTGAGTAAGCATCTTAGCCCAAATCCAGCCTTCTTGAAGTGATGGACTTGGCTAGTGGTGTTGATCACCTTCCCCACAACCTTCATCCAACTGTCCATCACTTCAACCCATCATTCTTACCCTCTAAACTGTCTCGGCCAACTTCCTGTAGCATTTAAGGACTTCCTATAGCAACATCCTGTAGCACACCTGTAACAACCTATTTTGAACTTGTTTTGACCTGCAATGATAGCATAGCTTAGTTTAGGAGTATGTTGACCCCTCAACTTGGATTCCATGGCCAAAAGTAACACCTAGGCCATTCCATTGACTCCTTTTCCTTTCTCACAAGATCAAATCACATTAGTTCTTTCATTCTGAATTTGGCAATTAGAACTTTATTTAATCTGCAATTGTGAATTAGTTAAACAATGCATGCATTCTTGAGTTGTGACTTGGTAGGATATGGTTTTGTTTTCAAGTAGCCCTGATAGCTAGATAATTGATAGAAAATTAGAGTAGTTTCCTTTCTACAGATTAGCATAAGTCTTGTGTTCATTCATAGCATTTACAAGTTGACAATGTTGGAAATACTGAGAGGGGGGGTGAATCAGTATTTCTTTTTCCCACTATTGTTTTACCAGTTAAAACATATATATTCAGAACACAATATGAACAGCAAGAATAAATGTTTTTATTAATATAACTGTGCAGTAAAATAAATACAATATATAGATGGTCACAATCGGTTGCCAAGCTCCAACTTGGACTTTGGTGAGGCTCCAACCTCCAGAGCACCAACTCTATTTTCCCAAGACACCAATCTTGGACTTAAGAGCACCAACTCCCAAGGACTTCAATCCTTCCTGTTTTTGAGGCACTAACCCCAAGGACTCCAATCCAATCTCACTTCTGAGGCACCAGCCTCAAGGACTCCCATCCTTCTCACTTTTAAGGCTCCAACCCCAAGGACTCCAATCCTTTTGCTCTCAGAACTCTTCTCTGCTGAGTTCTGTCTATTTACAGCTTCACTGTAGTCTCCAAACTATAGTATCAATGAAAACCATGTCTTCTTATGGATGAGTCTTCACAGCTCTGCACACTGCCCACGCATAGTCTCCAATAGCCTTTTCTGCTGTTGTTGCCTCTATAACCTCCGCTGCTTCTGCAGCCTCTACAGCCTCTGCTACTTTTACTACCTCACACTCTGGTTCTTCACCCCCACAGCAGCTCCAATAGTGTTCAACAGCCGCAGCAGTGTTCATTAGCAAATTCAAACAATGCTCCACCACCTCTGCTACTTCTGCTACCTCATATTCTGGTTTGTTTTCAACAACAATCACATGTAGTCCTCTGTTTACTGTTTTATGCAAACCTGTCTTTTTTCCATTCGTTTCCTCTTTCTTGCTGGCTCTTCGACTTCCTTCTCGCCTGCTTCAGCTTCCTCACTTGTTGGCTTGTTTGTCGCTGTAGCTTCCTCTGTCCATTCGTTTTCAAAGGACACGTTGAATCAATGAGCAAGGATCGAGTCATACGTAGAGAACACAAGTTCAAAAACTTGTAACAGAGCTGCTTTGCCAATGATTGTGGGCATACACAGGGATGGCATTTCTTAATGGACAGCCACGTCCTTATCATAATCATAATCGCCATGATTTGGTCTCCCGCACTATCGGGACTGTTCCTCACAGTATTTTCGCCTCCACACTTAAGAATCAGAGCCACCCTTTTATCACCGCTTTTATGTCTATCGAAAGCTTTCCTTAGGTTATGTGCCTTCTATAAACCTTGGACTTACTTAGAATCAGAGCCACCTTTTTATCGGCGCTTTTAATCACCCATCGGAAGCCACCAACCAAACCTTTAATCAACCATCACCGAGCGCTTTAATCAAACCGCCACTCTTATAGACATATATGGAATTACCATAAAAACCCCTCATGGTCATATGTAACCATATAATATCAATACACAGAACTAGCATAAAAACCGCTTAACTCAATGTACGTGGATCTCAAGGATTATATGGCTACTTTCATAAATTCGGCGGGTCCGGATTTCGCAACCATAACAAAACTCTTAAGGCCTGACCTCCGATGAGGTGCGGACCCGATATGGCTTTAGACTCCCTTTAATATTGTTTCGGGTCCGATGAACATCGGCGTTCGCTGTAAACAATAGAACAGCCTCCTCCGATGCGATGGACTCGACACCCTTTTATGATCCAGCCTATTCAAATTTCGGCTCCGTTAATTCGGCGAGTTCACCTCGGCGACTTTGTAATACAAAGGGTCTGTAGACCCGACACTCCTTTAAGCTCCCTTCTAAAGAGATTTCGGGTCCGGCCTATCGGCAGTTTTGCAATGTAATGGGTCTGCGAACCCGATGCTCCTTTAGGCTCTGTTTTATAATATTTCGGCTCCGACTGTCGCTCTCCCACTTCGCAAGGTTGAAGGTTCATTCCGGACCCGAAACTGTTATTAACTCCAATCTACAGTATTTCGGCTCCAGGTTATCGGCGATGTCACATATCGCATCCCCCGATCCTTCCGACGCGATCGCTCCGATATGCCGATTGCCGATTAGATCTCCGCCGTCCATTATTCCTTCAGATCGGACGGTCAGCGCTAAATCGCATATCGCGTCCACTCTCACCCCTAAGGGTTCCGATACGATATCGCTGCTATTTGCCTCCACTCTCGATAATCGTTAATACATGCATATGTGGGTTTTCATTGCCCGAACAATCGCCCGATAGTATTAATGAAAGCATATATGGCTCAACAGCTCCCGATAATGTTGTCAAGATCAACTTCACTTGTCCTCTTACTTTACTTCACTTAATCCATCATTTCTTATGCAATTGTTGGCTACTTATTGAGGTGGAGGAATCTTCATTTCACTTACTCCATTAATGTGCTATCCAACAATGGTATTATTCCAGTGTCTATATCCATTGTTCATTGTTTATGTCCACTGTCTAGCTAAGGCATTGTTCCACTATACACTGTCTAGAAAGGAACCCGAGATATAGAAATCCAAGTTAGAAACCAAATCCTTTTATCATAGAAGTAAGCTGATGTTCCACAGTCCAAAGTTCTGTCTCTTAATCTGACCCATAGAGTTTTTACCTCAGTCAAGAATCCACAATTATGTTTGAATGTTTATCATCAAACTACTGCATAGAAGTGTCGAGGTTAAGCCATAGTCACTGAGCTAGAGATCAAAGGTAAACAAGAGCCACAATCATTGTAATCTTCAGGTATTTGAGTCTGAGCACTGTTTAGTGAATTAAAAGCCATACACTAAGGGATCTGCACCACTATTTAGTAAATTAAAAAAATACAGTCTGATGCCTCCTTAATCCTAGCTTTTGTTTAGGTGTAGGACCTTGTTTATTTTAGTTCTTTTTAGGTTTGAGGTGCAAAAGAATAACCCAGTCCGAAATTTATATTTCTGTGCTCTTTTTAACCCTTAGTAATTAGTGTTCACGAGATGTGAACCTCCTTCCCTTGTTCTGTGATTGTGTGTCCGAGTTCTGCGTCAAAAATGAGGTCAAGCGTCCTATATTTATAGTGATTTTCGTTTTCCAAATGAAGGGACATGTCCCCTATAGATAGGCCAACATGAAGGACAAGGTAAGGTCGGCTCTAGCCAGATTTATAACTTGTAAAATTCATATCTCCAAAACCATTTGGAGTTTCGAGCTAAGTAATAGCTCGTTGGAAAGGAAAAATTATGCACTTTAAGATGGTGAAGGTCTCATATTGAGAGGATGCCTCTAAGATAATGATTTTTATTTTTTATTTTTTTTAATGTGATTGGTCATCAATTAATGTAGACTTGGAGGTAGGATAGAATGGCTTCATGGAGAATAAGGCCATTTGAAATGTAAAGGTTCATGGTGACATTTACTAGGAGAGCTCAACAATATATATATTTCATCAATGACAATTATTGACCAACAATCCCCCCCTTTGTCATTGATGGAAATATTTCTCCATTCTCTCCCCCTTTGACATCAATGGCAAATGGGGTGCGCAAGTACTCCCCCTATCAAAACTGTTTCCTTTGTCATGTTGCTCCCCTTGACATGCTGCTCCTACTCTTGTGAAGATGATTATTTAATGTGACGCAAGAGCAATAACCCCCATCGTTTGGTGAAGATGTTCAAATGCTTCTCGTGGAAGAGGCTTTGTGAAGATATCTGGAATTTGTTCCTTTGTATTGATATACTCTAATTTGATGTTTTGTTCAGCCACCTGTTCATGGAGAAAATGATACTTGATTGGTATATGTTTGGTCTTTGAGTGCATCATTATATTTTTGCTGAGACTGTGATGCAGGAGCACCCGAATGAAGAGGCGACAACTAGGAGTTGGTTCTTGTTTGTTGTTTGTTTTCCGTTCTATTTTAACAAATAGAGAGGAAAACATATCAATTTCCATTTTATTTAGTTTCATTTTGTATTATTGTAAGCGAAGACTAAATCAGCCATTGTTAGTTTTGAATTAGACAAGACAGGATTAGATGGGAATTAATTTGAGGAAACTGTCTCAAAACTGAGAAAACAGTTCCTTGAATTGCAAGGGGAACTGCCTCTAACGTATTTAAAAGAAAACAAGAAGGAAGGTAAAAGAGGGGGAAAAGATTGAGGAGAGCGAGGACCAAGAATTGTGTGTGGATTTCATCAGGAACAAAGGTCTTTAATGTTGTAAGCAGGTTCAAGGCTGAGACTCTGTAATATTGTTGAATTGATGAATAAGTTATGTTGTCTATGTGAATTTATTTATCAAACCTGCAAAGATCATATTTTGCATGCTTTCCCATCTGCTTGTTTGTATTTCGAATCTATGATTGCCTATTTCCATAAGAATCAACAAATGTGTTCCCATATTTTATCGTCAAAAACCTAGAGACAAAGACAAATTTAGTGTTTAACTCCGCGAGCAAAAATCCCATTCACGCACAGAAATCATGCAAAAACACTTAGCGGATCCATAAAACGGATTTGAAATAAAAGGCCTACCCCAAACCCTGGCGATATGCGATTGCTGACACATCGCATCGGCATTCGGGAGCGGAAGTGGTGAAGTGTTAGCAGTGCGATCGCTGATAACGATTAGCGTTAATTGCATTGGACCCTTGCCAAAGGAAAGCACCGATAGTGCAGACCTTGCGACTGTCGATTGCCGATAAAGCGATTAAATCCTGACCGTTCAATCGGCCAGATCCCGATCTGTGGCATTAACACATATACTTGTTTAAAAAGGGGAAAGAAGCATTGTTTTGGCATTTTCCAAGGGTATTTCAATTCCGAAAGGAAAAAGCATATATCTTGTGGAAAAGGGCGTAAAGCAGGGTGATTGTTGGGTCATATTGATCCATTTGTGGGTTTATAAAAGACCATTGTTTCCGCTGCGTCATTTTGGTATCAAAGTAGGTTTTTTTCCTTCCTCTTAGTAAATATAGAGGTAGGAACAAGGGGTCAAGGAAGAGCTGTCAGAAGATCAGCAGATGGAGGATTAAGAGAAGAGATCAGAAACCTGACTGCACGTTTGGCAGCGTTGGAAGCAGGGAGGCGTAGAGAGCTGGAAGATGGAGATGATAGTGAAGAGGAAAATGTGGTTATGACAGATGGGTCAGATGATGAAGGGATAGAAATTAAGCTATTGAGATCAGTTTTGTTGGCTAGCAGCAAGCCAAAGCTAGAGCTCTCTCATTATGATTGCAGTTTGTCCACAGAGGCACTATTGGACTGGATAAGTGAATTAGATAAATATTTTGAGTATGAAGAGATTAGTGAAGATAAGAGGGTCAAGTTTGCTGTCACCAAATTGAAGGGACATGCAACATTATGGTGGGATAGTGTACAGGCAGAAAGGAGGAGATTAAACAAACCCTTGATCAGAAGGTGGGACAAGATGGTTGCGAAAATGAAGAGCAAGTTTCTGCCTAAAGACTATCAGATTGCCCTTTACAGATAGGTACAAAACCTGAAACAGAGAATGATGATTGTGAAGGAATATACAGAAGAATTTTATAAAATTAACCTGAGAGCTGGTTATGTTGAGGATACTCCTGAGAAGACAACGAGGTTTGTAAATGGATTGCGGATGGAGATCTTAGATGAAATTAGCATTCTTTCCCCTAAAACCATAGATGAAGCTTATTAGAGTGCTTTGAAGGAAAAAGAAAAGATTGCCAAGAAACAAAATGCCAAGAGAGGACGAGGTTCTGGTAGAGGTCGAGGATAGACCTTTGGCAGAGGTAAGACTGCCAGCAATAATGAAGAGGGTAGAAATTCGAAGAATTCGGGACAAAGTGAAAGGGAAGTTAACACCAGAGGAGGAAGGCCATACCAATGAGGAAGAGGTAATGGCAAAGGTAGAGGAAATGCCTATCAGTGTTACAAGTGTCACAAGTGGGGACACAGGTCCTTTGAATGTCCTGAAAATGAACAAACTAGGCAGAGGGGAGCATATATTGCTTAGCCCAATGAAGTGGAGGCACCACCACAGGAGGTGGAGAATATGCCAGAAACCAGGGAAGCCTTGGTATTGAACAAGGTGTTATTAAAACTAGCCAAGGAAGTAGTTGATCAGACACAGAGGAAAGCATTATTCTGGACTATATGCAAGTCACACAGAAAATGTTGTAAATTGATTATTGACAGTGGGAGTACCGATAATTTGGTAGCTATGGAGATGGTGGAGAAACTAGGTTTGAAGAGAGTAAAACACCCAACTCCATACAGGGTGTCGTGGTTGCAAAAGGGACACCAATTGTTAGTTGATGAACAATGCGAGGTAGATTTTCAGATAGGCAAGTACAAGGATAAAGTGACTTGTGACATAATGTCGATGGATGTGTGCCATATACTCCTGGATAGACCATGGCAGTATGATAGAAAGGTAGTCCATGATGGAGCAGCAAATTATTACAAATTTGTCAAGGATGGGATAAAGCATACCTTGGTAGGAGAGGAGACAATAGAAACAAGCAGAATGAAAGCATTACTGCTGGGAGGAAAGGAGTTTCTGCAATAGATTGAAGAGAGCGAAATGGGTTATGCGGTTGTTAGAAGACCAAGAGCAGTATTAATACACACCAACCTTACTAATTTACCAGAAGAGATATAGAGTGGTAGATGATCTGCCGGAAAAATTACCACCAAAGAGGAGCATCAGTCACCATATTGATTTTATTTCGGGAGCCAGTTTTCTAAACAAGGCTGCCTACCGAATGAGTCCAAAGGATAATGAAGAAATTCGGAAGCAGGTGCAGGAGTTGCTAGATAAAGGACTGATTCGGGAGAGTTTAAGCCCTTGTGCAATACCGACCGTTTTAGCTCCCAAGAAAGGAGGTGAGTGGAGAATGTGCACGGATTCCCGGGCCATTAATAAGATTACTATCAGGTACAGATTCCCATTACCTCGAATGGATGATATGATGGATTGTCTGAGTGGAGCAGCATACTTTTCAAAGATAGACCTGAAAAGCGGCTACCACCAAATCAGAATTCGGGAAGGTGACGAGTGGAAGACAACTTTCAAGACAAATGAAGGCTTGTACAAATGGCTGGTTATGCCATTTGGATTGAGCAATGCTCCTAGTACATTCATGCGGTTGATGAATGAGATGCTCAAGGAATTCATTGGGAAATTTATGATTATGTATCTAGATGATGTACTTATATTCAGAAAGATGAAGGAGGAACATTTTCAACATGTGAGTTATGTATTAGAAAGATTGCAATAGAATAAATTGCTGATAAATTTGAAGAAATGTTTTTTTTCAAGAAAGAGTTAATTTATTTAGGATTTTTGATTGATGAGAATGAATTAAAAATCGGTTCGGAAAAGGTTACAACTATAGTCAGCTGGTCATCCCCCAAAAGTTTGTTTGAGGTACGAAGTTTTCATGGATGGGCGAGTTTTTATTGAAAATGTATTAAAAATTTCAGTGGGATTTGTGCACCTATGCTAGACACCATTAAGAAAACAAATCAACCTTTCCATTGGACAGAAATGGCAGAGAAGAGCTTTCAACTGCTCAAAAAGAAAATTACTGAAAGACCAATTTTAAGATTACCGGACTTTAATAAACTTTTCCAAGTTCGTTGTGATGCCAGTGGGACAACCATTGGTGTAGTACTCAGCCGAGAGGACAAGCCGGTAGCCTATTTCAGTAAGAAACTAAATGAAAGTAGGCAAAAATACACGTCCTATGACAAGGAATTCTATGCGGTGGTTCAGGCACTAAATGATGCATGAGCATGTGACTTAGAGGGAAAAAGTCTTCAAACATATTCCAAAAATCCAAAAAAAATCTACAAGCAAGAGAGTGGGGTCCTTTAGCCAGCAATTTCCATGCTTTTCTAATTCAAGATAGAGTAGAATTAAGAATAAAACATACTAATTATATTGCTTATGGATAAGTTGTAATAAATATTTACGCTTTAAATCATTCTATGTAAAGCGTGCTTTTGTAAAGGATAATGGCCAAGAAGGCTTTATCAATTATTTATAAATAAGTGACAACAGGACTCTCAGAGGAGAGCGGTGTCCGAGAGCATTATTCGTTGAAAACTTCTCTCTCTGTTTATCTGAATTAATGGCCTTCTGCTAATTAATAATGGCATGTGTGTATTTGTTAAATTGCTTTTCTTCTGAGTTGGAAATGGATGAATTCGCCTTTATTCAGGACAGTGTGTAAAGTCCAAGGGAAATGTTGCCAGATGATCATTGATAGTGGCAGCATTGATAATTTGGTCTCCACATAAGTGGTGGAGAAATTGAAGCTGAAGACAATGAAACATCCAACACCTTACAACGTGTCATGGTTGCAAAAGGGACATCAACTATTAGTGAATGAACAGTGTGAAGTGGAATTTCAGGTAGGCAAGTATAAAGATAAAATTGTTTGTGATGTGATGCCAGTGGATGTGTGTCACATATTGCTTGGAAGACCTTGGCAATATGACAAAGGAGCCATGCATGATGGGAAAAGAAACACCTACAAGTTTGGAAAGGATGGTGTCAATCATATGTTGCTACCTCTGCAAGAAGAAGATGTACCAGGAAATAAGACTAATCCAGAAACTCTGTTACTTGGAGGAAAGGAATACTTGAAGCAGATTGAAGAAAATGAGGTAAAATTTGCTATAATTTGCAAGCCCAAGGTAATAATGACATCTATTAAAGTTTCTGATTTACCCCTTGAAATTCAAGAAATGTTGGAGAAATATTGTGATATTATTGTTGATGATTTGCCTAATGAATTACCACCCATTAGAAGAATCAATCATCATATAGATTTGATACCTGGAGAAAGTCTACCTAACAAAGAAACTTATAGAATCACTCCTACAGAAAATTAAGAAGTTAGAAAGCAGGTGCAAGAATTGCTTGACAAAGGGCTGATCAGAGAAAGCTTGAGTCCTTGCACAGTACCAATAGTGCTGAGCCCAAAGAAAGATGGAGGCTGGAGAATGTGTATAGATTCAAGAGCCATCAATAAAATCACAATCAGGTACATATTTCCATTACCTAGAATTGAATATTTAATGGATTGCTTGAGTGGAGCAAAATATTTTTCAAAACTAGATCTTAAAAGTGGGTATCATCAGATAAGGATAAGAGAAGGGGATGAGTGGAAAACCGCTTTTAAGACAAATGAGGGATTGTATGAGTGGAGAGTAATGCCTTTTGGGTTGTCAAATGCACCAAGTACATTCATGAGACTCATGAATGAAGTTCTTAAAGAGTTCATTGGCAAGTTTGTAATAGTATGTCTGGACGATATATTAGTCTACAACAGGTGTAAGGAGGAGCACGCAAGGCATTTAAATTATGTCTTACAAAGGTTGCAGTAAGAAAAATTATTACTGAATCTGAAGAAGTGTTCATTCATGAAAGAAGAGCTAGTGTAGTTTGGATTTGTTATTTCTACTGAAGGGCTGAAGATGGATCCAGAGAAGATCAAGGAAATTATGGAGTGGCCTTCACCCAAGATTGTTTTTGAGGTAAGAAGTTTCCATGGTCTTGCTAGCTTTTATAGAAAATTCATCAAGAATTTTAGTAAGATTAATGCACCTATTATTGAGACCATAAAGAAGGATAAACAACCATTTAGATGGACCGTTGAAGCAGAAAAGAATTTTCAGCGGTTAAAGAAGAAAATCACTGAAAAGCCTATTTTGGTTTTGCCTGATTTTAACAAACCTTTTCAAGTGAAGTGTGATGCTAGCGGAGAAGAAATTGGAGGTGTTTTAAGCCAAGAAGATGGACCAATAGCTTATTTTAGTGAAAAGCTAAATGATTCCAAAAAGAAGTGTTCTTCCTATGATAAGGAATTCTACGCGGTTGTGTAGTCATTGAAGAAATGGAGGCATTATTTGATGTCAAAAGAATTTATTCTTTATTCAGATAACCATGTATTACAATTTATAATGCAGTAGCCAAATCTCAACCAAAAACATGCTAAATGGGTAGAGTATCTTCAAAGTTTCCATTTTGTTTTAAAGCATATAAATGGACAGTGAAATAAAGTTGCAGATTCCTTAAGTAGGAGAAATGTATTGCTTCAAGAGAGTCAAATCCAAGTGTTGGGTTTTGATTTTCTTAAAGAATTATATGAGATCAATTCAGATTTTAAAGAGGCATTTGAGGCTTGTAAAAATCTTGTTTTGATGGATAGAAGCAGATGGTTGGATTATTTCTTACAAGATGGACTGTTATTTAAGAAAAATCAGCTGTGCATACCAAACTGTTCAATGAGGGAGAATTTAATTAAAGAGAAACATAGTGGAGGACTTGCAGGACATTTTGGCATAGAGAAGACTTTTGAACAACTAAACAGATTTTATTTCTAGCCGAAAATGAAATCTGAAGTGGAGAAGTATGTGAGAACTTGCAAAGTCTGCCAATATGCAAAGGGAAGGAGCCAAAACACAGGTTTGTATATCCCATTACCAATTCCAGATAGGCCTTGGGATATGGTAAGTATGGATTTTGTGTTGGGCTTATCAAAGACTCAAAGAGGTAATGATTCAATTTTTTTTGTAGTGGACAGATTTTCAAAAATGGCACACTTTATTCCATGTTATAAAACTAGTGATGCTTCTCACATTGCTAATTTGTTTTTTAAGGAGATTGTAAGATTGCATGGGTTGCCCAAAAGTATTGTCTCAAGCAGGGATTCCAAATTTGTTGGACATTTTTGGAGGACACTATGGAAGAAGTCGGGAACTAAGTTACATTTCAGTTCTGCCTATCATCCAGAAACTGATGGACAGACTGAAGTGGTGAACAAGAGTTTAAGCAATCTTTTAAGGATCCTTACTACAGAACATACAAAGCAATGGGATAAAGTGTTAGAACAAGCTGAGTATGCATATAATGACTCACCTAACAGGAGCACAAGACATAGTCCATTCCATATTGTTTATGGAATTCATCCAAGAGGAATATCTGAATTAAGAAATTTGGGAAAAGAAGAGATGAGAAGTGCAGAGGGTGAAGACTTTGCTTCAAAAATGCAGGCAATACATGATAAAGTGAAGCAATAGCTGCAGGATAACAACATCAAGTACAAAACCAGAGAAGACATGAGAAGAAGAGAGGTGAACTTTGAAGTTGGAGATTTGGTTTTAGCACATCTCAGAAAGGAGATATTTCCAAAGAGGGAGTATAATAAATTGAAATTCAAGAAAATTGGACTGTGCAAAGTATTGAGGAAATACTCTGCAAATTCTTATTAAATTGAGTTAGCCCCTAATGTTGGGATATCACCAATTTTTAATGTTGCAGACCTGTACAAGTATGAAAGTGGGACTACAGATGATACAACACAAGATCAAGAGAACCAAGAGATTGACTGGGTAAAACAATTACCCACAGCAAAAGGCTTGCAGCCAGAAAGAATTTTGGAGAAGAAGGTAATTAAGAAAACAAGGGGGACGAGACTACTTCCAGTATTTGGTAAAGTGGAAGGATCAGCTGACCACTGAAGCTACTTGGGTTACAAAAGACATGTTGCAAAAACTGGGTAGTTTTGTGGATGAACTCATGGACAAGAGCCCATGAAGAATTTTGTCCTCAGGAGTCTGATGTAGGAGCATGTGTCTTAGAGGGAAAAAGTATTCAAACATATTCCAAAAATCCAAAAAAATCTACAAGCAAGGGAGTGGGGTCCTTTAGCCAGAAATTTCCATGCATTTCTAATTCAAGATAGAGTAGAATTAAGAATAAAACATGCTAATTATATTGCTTATGGATAAGCTGTAATAAAGATTTACGCTTTAAATCATTCTATGTAAAGCGTGCTTTTGTAAAGGATAATGGCCGAGAAGGCTTTATCAATTATTTATAAATAAGAGACAATGGGACTCTCAGAGGAGAGTGGTGCCCAAAAGCATTATCCCTTGAAAACTTCTCTCTCTGTTTATCTGAATTAATGGCCTTCTGCTAATTAGTAATGGTATGTGTGTATTTGTTAAATTGCTTTTCTTCTGAGTTGGAAATGGATGAATTTGCCTTAATTTTTTTGAATTGATGCTTGACTGAAACCTTTAGGATCATTTTCCCTTCATATCGGTGCATGCAAGCTTTCTAAGTCGTTTCACAAAGTTATGTGGGCAAACTCTGTTTACACTGAGAAATCATGATATTTTCTTAAGCGGAACACTGTTCCGGACTTGAAACTTTATTCGATTTAGTTCATGCTTGTATCGGGTCCGAACCAATATCGCATCAAAGAAGCATAAGCGGAGTAGAGAGCCTTGGAACTCCCGAAGTGTGAAACCCCGACATTCCGGAACCGAAACATTATAGAGAAGGGCAGAAAGAGGTGTCAGGTCCGCAAGGACGATCGCATCGCAAAACTAGAGGCAGGAGGAGCCAAGTATTGGTGCTTTGGAGACCACCGATAGCGATTTCCGATTATTGCATCGGGAAAAGGAAGGAGGAAGGGCATTAAACATGCCGATAGTGTATATTGCATATAACGCAGAACTTGGAATATAAAAGCGCCGCTAGTGTAATTCCTTTGGAATCACACCAAGACTGTTTATAATTCGTGACAATATTTCGATAAAGTGTCGATAGTGTATTGTATGAATTCCATACTAAAAGCCGCCGATAGTGTTTTTGGGTAATTCTTTTGGAATTACAGTTCTGATAGGAACAGAGGCCCTATTTGTCAATTAGCAAGGGTTGTGGCGATCGGGGGAAAATCCATGAAGCTGCCAGTTAAATGACTGATATGATATTTGAAGCAGAGGGAGAAATTTGGCCTGATATTGATGAAATTGTAACCAGGTTTGCGAAGTTGTCCATATCACTTGCACCTAGGCCACCACTAAAGAATTGAAGGCATTATCTATTGGAAAATGAATTTGTCTTATTTTCAGACAATTTTGCGTTGCAGTATATTATGCAGCAACATAAGCTAAACAATAAACATGTGAAGTGGGTGGAGTACTTGCAGAGTTTTACATTTGTGTTGAAACATACTAGTGGTCAAGCCAACAAAGTGGCAGATGCGTTAAGCAGGAGGAATATTCGAGTATTGATATAGGATTGGTCATATAGGTTCATCATAAAAAAAAAATTATCTGGAGGAGATTTCCTATAAAACAAGACGACTGAATGAACATCCTTTCTTTTTCAATTAAATAGAAACCTAAAGAATTGAATATGGTACAAAATAAAAAATATTTTCAAAAACTTTAACTTTTTTCGGTAAAAGTGATGTCTTGGTCCGAGTGGTAATCCTACAGGAAAGTACCATACATGTGTTAGGATTTGAACATCTTAAGGACTTGTATGAGGCAGATGCAGATTTTAAGGAAGCTTATGAAGCTTGCCAAAATCCATTGTTGAGAGATAGTAGTTCATGGCTGCACTATAACATGCAAGAAGGATTGACGTTCAAAGGAGGGCAGTTATGCATTCTGGAATGTTCTATGAGAGAAAACCTAATCCAAGAAAAGCATAGTGGAGGTTTAGTCAGGCATTTTGGCATAGAGAAGACCTTCGATCAGTTGAGCCACTTTTACTATTGGCCGAAGATGCGCAAAGATGTACAAAGATTTGTAGCTAGATGAAAAATGTGTTAGGTTGCTAAGGGACACAGCCAAAACGCAGGGTTGTAAGCACCCTTACCCGTTCCGAGCAGACCATGGGACTCAGCCAGTTTAGACTTTGTCGTAGGTCTGCCAAAGACACAACGGGGATTCGATTCCATCATGGTGGTGGTGGATCATTTCACTAAAATGGCACATTTCATTCCATGCAAGAAAACCAGTGATGCCACGCATGTAGTGCATTTGTTCTTTACCAAGATAGTCAGATTACATGGCTTGCCAAAGTCTATTGTTTTGGATCGTGATGTTAAATTTACAGGAAATTTTTGGCAAACCTTATGGAAGAAGTTAGACACCAAAATAAACTTCAGATCAGCTTATCATCCACAGACCAATGGCCAAACCGAAGTTGTGAACTAGAGTCTAGGAAATTTGTTGAGGAGTTTGGTTGGAGAAAATTCTCGACAATCGGATCATGTGCTTGCACAAGCGGAATTTGCTTATAATGATTCGCCCAACCGAAGTACAGGTAGTAGTCCTTTCCAGATCCTATATAGAATGCACCCATGTGGAGTACATGAGTTACAGGATTTGGGACAGTTGGAGCGTAGAAGTGTTGATGGTGAAGACTTCGCAGAGGCAATCAACGATCTTCATGGACAAGTGAAATTAAAATTACAGAATAGCAACCAAAGATACAAGCAGAAGGCATATTTGAAAAGGCGGGAGGTGTAATTCAATGTAGGAGACCTAGCATTAGCACACCTACACAAGGAGAGGTTTCCAAAATGCGAGTACGAGAAGTTGAAATGGTAAAATATTGGGTCTTGCAGGATTCTTCAGAAATTTTCTGCAAATGCTTATGAATTGCAGTTATCCCCAGGTATTGGAATTTCACCCATTTTTAATGTAGCAGACCTGTACCACTATATTGCGGCAGAGGATGAAGACAGTTCAGAAAGACGAACATGGGACAACCAGGAAGTGAGTGATAAGTGGATAAATTCCCCTAGCAAAACCTCTAGAGATCGAACAGATCCTAGATACCCAGGTGGCTAGATGGACCCAACGGAAGGAATATTTGCAGTATCTAGTCAAGTGCAAGAGTCATCCTATTGAAGATAGTTCTTGGTTAGATGTTGGCCAGATTCAGAACGTTGGGTAATCTCTTGAAGAGCTCATGGATAGGAGCCATGAATTTCATTTACCCCGGGAGCCTGATGCAGGAGCACTCGAATGAAGAGGCGACAGCTGGGAGTTGGTTCTTGTTTGTTGTTTGTTTTCTGTTCTATTTTAACAAATAGAGAGGAAAACATATCAATTTCCGTTTTATTTAGTTTCATTTGGTTATTATTGTAAGTGAAGGTTCAATGAGCTGGTGGGCTCTGGTATTGTAGCAATGATGCTGCAACTCCTGGGGCTCCCTTCTTTACTTTTATCAACCCGGTAGTTTGTAACAAACTTGGAAGCGACGGTGCTATATGCACAAGTACTAGCTCTTACTGCAGGCTGTCACTTGATCAGCTCGCACAAGTTCGCTAGGAGCTTAAGCCAACTTCTATGAGCTCTTAGAAGAAGCTTTTAACTGTGATGGATGGAAGCTAACTCAAAAGAGGCTAATCTACTTGCAGAAAGAAGCTGAAAGTTGAAAGGAAATGCAAACCCTAGAAAACCCTAGTTTTACCGACTAACCCTACTGGTGCAAGAAAAGAGATGAAAGTTGCTGAAATGGATGCCATTGACTCTTGGAAAGGTAGAATGCATGTGACTAAGCTAATTCTGAAGGAAAATATGGAAATAGCATATTTTTGTATTTTTGAGTAATTTTGCAGAATTATTATGCATGTGCTTTAACTATTTTTGACTGTGTAGGGGTTTATTGGCGAAAGGAAATGGAGTAGGCGCTTGCAGTAGGTTGGGAAGATGAGAAGAGGGCCTAAGGGGTCCCTAGCACCCTTCCAAAGAGTTTCACAGCAATCAGATCTCGAAAAACTGCTCACGTGAACTTCTATAGGAAGTCTGCAGGGGTTCTACAAGATGTTCTACAAGAAGTTCTACAGGAATGACCGAAAGAGGATTTTAGAGGATTGATGGAGAAAAAATGGTGGGGAAATGGAAATAAAGGATGGATGAGGTTGTTAAAATGTGTGGGAATGGGTAAATGAAGCTCAGGAGTGATGAAGATGGTTGGATTTGTTCAAGGATGGAGAAAGCAATGTTGCACAAAAATATAGAAATTAGGGCAAATTGGGAAAGTGTGGTGAATGAAGGGAATGAATCTTGGATTAGGGGCTGGAATAGGTTGGATGATGGAGGAAGGGTAGGTAGGAATGTATTACAGGTACTCTACACACTATTTTCCAAAATTGATCGAACAAAGACTAAAAAAACCAGAGATCTATCTATTTTGACCTAATTTGACCTAAAAACCAGAAACATGATGAACATAAGTTTATATATAGGAAATCATGCAATATGGATATGGAAACTAAGCAAGAATAGATCTAAACATGCAAGTACAATAGGTATCAACTTTTCCAACTCGAAGTCTAACACTAGCAATTGCATTGAAAGGCAAAAATAATGTTTTTGTGGCAGCAAGTATGCCTTGGTCTCAGCTCATGGTCCCAAGGAGGGAGAGATGAGATCAAGGATTGCTTGATGGACTTTTTGCAGATCTTTTCTGTTACCAAACTGTAAAATCAACCTGAAGCATGAAAATCTATCTTAATCATAAAAAATAACCTAAGTAACAAAGCGAGATTTTAACCTAAATAACAGAAATTATTCTATGAATGCAGCAAAGACACATAAAAGCACACAAAGGAGGTACTGGCACTTGGGTTGGGCCCAACCCCAAGAGCTACAGCCTCCTAAGAAAGATCAAATCTAGTGCAAAGCTGGATTCATCTTTATTGATCAAAAAATAATAGTTACATCCCAAAAACTGTCTACAAGAAAAAACTCGAAAATGTGCTGATATAGAGCTGCACTAAAGTGCAAAAATAGACTAACAAAATGACTAACCTGCTGACTAAAATTTAACTAACAAAACTGAGGCCCTAAGCCTTCTTATTTATACAAATTGAGGACCCCAACAGTCCTCATAAAATTTAGGAACTCGGCTGCCAAAACTCGTAGTTAACAACAACTTTACTAGCCCTGCTCGGTTGCCCTTGTGATCATCGATGTGGTGGCCCTTGAACTTCGAGCTACTGGTGGAGAATTTGAGGTAAGGGCTCATAAATGAAGGGGGTACCTTCCTACAAATCCTCTCCCTTTTTCTTCCACGAATTTGGCTGCCAAGAGCTCATTAAACCTTTGATTTTGTCTCAAAATTGACAAAAAATCTGCATAAAGCACACCTTAGACTTTTTGGCATAATGACTAACCCAATTCACTATATTAGCATAAATATAATAAAAACCATGCAATAAACTAATTAGAATGGTGGATTAAGTCAAATTAGGAGGCTAAATGAGTCCATATAATTACCCATTTCTGGGGCTCATCATCACCCCGCTACTAAAGGTGTTGCTCATCCTTTGAGAAACTAATCCATCTCCTCATCCTTGATGGCCCTGGTGGCCTCCCTATCATCCCAAGCTTCTGAAGTGGTCTGCTCATGTGTGCCATAAAATTCTGCCTTCTTATCCATGTCCTTCCACTGCTCCTCCTATTCTTCTTATTTGAATTCTTATGCTTTTCCTAGCCTTAAAATACATGGAGGCCTGCGTTTTTCTCTTTCTTTTGGCTTAATTGGTGTGCTTAGGGCAGCGAGACCAGCTGTTGTCTCCCTTGCCAAGATTTCAGGGGATTTCTCTTCCTGCTATTCTTTTTCTTTGCTTCTTGTAGAAATCTTTATGCCCCCTGTTTCTGATTGTGTCCATGATATCTGAGGTTGTGTCTCTTCTTTCTCTTATTGGGTGCTTGTCTTGGTTGTGGAAGCCTTCGTTTGGGCCTTCTTGGCCTTTTTCTTTCCAATCTTTGTCTTTTTTATTTTCTCTGCTTTTGTTGTTTTCTCCTTTTCTGTCTTAATTTCAGCAGTCTTGTCAAATTCCTCTTTTTCCTTATGTTCTTCCTTTGTTTTACCCTCTGCCTGAATGTCCTGTGTTCCTTCATCAATGTTCTTCTCAGTTTCTTCAATTTGCTCCCCCTCATCACTGCTGGATGGGGTGATGTTCTCAGCTAGAGTTCTGATGTTATCATCCCTGGACATATTTATGAAGATTTCCCAAGCTATGGGGATAGTATAGGTGTGAAAGGCATCTTCCACCAATAGTTTGATGAGTCCATGGCGGGTCAACTGATCTGGAACTCCTGCATTTAGCTTTGTGCCACATTCAATTAAGTACTGAAGAAGGAAATATCGGATGCTCAGTTTCTTAGCTGGAGGCAAGTCCATCCCATACCTTAATTCATGAAGCAACCTGAAATGATAACCATAAATGATGCTAAATCGCCCTTCACATGTGATATACTTCATTATTTGATAACTGAATTCACTCCAGAGAGGAGGCAAGCTTGTCCTTCTGACCTTGTTTTTGTCTTCTACAGGATGCTCCTCAGGCAGAAAAAATGTTTTCTTAGCCACTTGTCCCAATGACTTCTCTTCTTTGCTCCAAGGGAGCCCCAATGGTAAACCGGTAATTCTACTGATGAAATCAGGGGTAAGTTCTAGGATCAAACCCCTAAAACTAACTGTGGCATGTGTCTTCGAATGTGGTCTCAGGGATATCAAAAACTCTTCAGTCACCTCCTCATCATAACCTTCAATTCTGTCAAAGAAGGATATCTAATTTTCCCTGGTGAAAAGGTCCACCACTTCAGGGTGTACATACAATTTGCTAGAGTTTAAGGGTTCTTTCCTCATGAATCCTCCTGGCATGGTGTTGAGTTTGTGTTTTAACCAGCAAAAATAATGCTTAGGTGGGAAAAATAAATCAATCACTGAAACAGAGAGTTGAATTCGGTTTTTTCTGAACCCAAGAAGGAATTTTTTGTGTGCTCCTTACAATATCAAATGGCAGTAATTCCCCTGTTTGAAAACTGCTATCACCCAGAATTGGTCTATCTGTTTATGAAATATTTTTTTATTTCTTTTACAGAACACAGCATAGGGACACAGGTTTTTTCAGCACATAGATAGATATGTAAATTCGGGTTTTTTCACACACACACGAGCTGGCTTCTATTGCTGCATGTATCTTCCTTACAGGAGAAATTGAAAAATGATGAGGAGACTTTAGATGCAGAGAAAGAAAGGAACTGTGTAGACTTAGTGAAATATGCAGGCAGACTTTCACTTTTTTTTTCAATATGCAGGTAGACTATTACTCTCGTTTTTCAATCTAATGTCGTGTTCAATTCACCACCTTACACAAACAAAGCATGCACAGAGAGGTTTTCCTGAGCCTACCTCGTTTTGAGCTTGAAATTCAATGAAAATCTCGGGTTTCCTTTCTGCAAAGTTGTTCTCTGCCTTTCCTGTAGAAACCTTCCTGTAGACGTTGTTCCTGCTCGTGTAGAACTATTACAGCTTCCTGTAGAATGCCGATAAGCAAGAGGGTTTTGAAAAATGGCAGAGAACAACTGGGTTGCTACTATGGAGGTGGTATAGAGCTTGTTGCAGCTGCGGGGATGATGATAAAATGGAAACAACGGTGGTGAGGGTATTTCAAGGATGAGTTCGATTGGCTGTTTATGGAGACTTCCGTTGATGGAGGGTGAGCTGGCCAAGTGCACGTTGGCCCCATGCAGATCGTTGGTCCCCACTACAGTGTTATTATGAACTGTATTTTCTTTGCCTGTTAATCACTTGACATCAGTTGCGCTGGAGTTCAAAACATTTGTCACTACCTATTTTTTTAAATTTCCTATGAGTTGACTATACACGTGTGCTGTATGATTTCCGGCTGAGTGCTGTAGAACTGGATAAGGCACTGCTTGAATTGGACGAGGGTGGTCAGTAAGCTGGCCACCGTTCTTGTTTAATCACAACCATCTCACTGTCCATGCAGTTCTTAAATTACATTCATGCAACAGAGGAAAGGGTTTAGTCACTTACCTGGAAGTCGAATGCGTTTGCTGTGAGGTGTTGTGGCCTTTCCTTCTTCTGCATGCCTTTGTTTCTGCGGATGCATGCTTGTTTGGTTGCTGATACGTGGCTATTTTTCTTGTGCAGGTATCCTCTGGCTGGATCTAAGCTGCAGGAGTCTGTTTCAACCTTCATATTTGCACCCTCATGCTGTTGATGCTGGATTTTTGCAGGACAGTGACTTGTTTTGCCCATATCTCCCAAACGATAGATTGGATTGACTTGAAACTTTCTAAACATGTTTCTATCATCATTATGCACCTCCCATAGAAACATTGTGGTCAATGGATGCACAGATTTCGAGAAAAACTGAAAATGGCTGAAGGTGACAGAGGTCAATTTCTCAGAAACCGTGCACTGGAATTGGCTAAAATTGCTTGGGCAGGTTACTATCACCCATATGCATCTCCCCATGAAACAGGTTTTTAAATGGATGCACAGATATGGAGAAAATGCAAAAATGGCTGAAGGTGATGGAGGCTGATTTCTTGGAAACCGTGCACTAGAATTCGCTGAAATTGCTTGGGCATGTTGCCATCATCCCTATACAACTCCCCATGTAACAGTTTTTTAAATGGATGCACGGTTTTCAAGTTAGGGAAAAAACAACTTTTTGCTCTATGTATTTTTGTATCAGAGCATTCTACAGTTTTTGGGCAGTAGGAAAAATGAGCTTGGGGTGTGATGCAGGCATGGAAATGATGAAAGAGGGGTTTGGAGAATGCAGGACGATTTATGAACCCTTTATGAAGCTTCCCTGTTCCTCAAACTGCTTTTGAAGCCCATTTCTAGCTCTCTGTAATTTCTACAGGATCCTCTTGTAGAAAACACAATTTTCAGAAAAGAAGCACAGTGAGGTGGAAAGGATGTCAAGAATGATGGAGAAGGGCGAGGGAAGGTAGAATAGGTGTTGTTATTGGTTTCAGAGCTTTCTTGGCACCTGCTGCTGCTTCTTGAAGTTCTCTTGCAGACCTGCAATACAATTGGAAATTCATTTTTCTTTTTTCTTTTTTTTCTCTTTTTCTGAAAACAACTAGGGCGCCTCAAGGAGGTTTTCACCCTAATTGCCTGCCCTGGGTGCCTCCAAGGGAGGTTTTCACCCAGGGATCTTATTCCTTTTTTCTTTTCTCTTTTTTTCAACCCATTGACCGCCTCATGGAGGTTTTCAATTAATGAACCAATATGAGGCGTCTCCGAGGAGGTTTTCACCTTAGATTTTTATTTTTTCCTCTTTTTATTTATTTTTGGTTCTACCCTACCCTACTTGAAAAACAAAATCATTTTCAAATATAAGAATACTTCTAATGGAGCCATGTGCATATCGATATTAGAGACAAAATGATGTGGAGGCTTGAAATGCATGCCTTGACAGGTATCCGGATTTCAGAGACCAAATGATTTGACTTTGAAGGGATCAAACATAGCTGAGGAAGAAAGTACTGTTGCAACTTAGTGACTGTCTGGAACCATATCTCAATATAGCTCTGATATCCTTGGTCCTTTTGCTGATCTGGATCATTCTTCATGTCACCTTCTACCATGACCTTCTCATCTTCCTCTTTTTGTTGATTTGTCTCTTGAATACATGGAGGATTTGATGGTAACCATGAGGGAGCTCTCTCGATCTCTGATTCTGTTGTCTTCTCTTTATCAAGTGCAGCCCATGGTTCTTTGGTCTTCTCTTTTGCATCTTCTTCTGCTGGATGTGATCCTTCAATGATATCAATATAATCTCTTTCTTCCAATACTCTTCCTAAGCTATGGTGAATATCATTGAGCTCAAAAGGAGTTGTTTGGACATGTTGTGCCTCAGCATTGTAATTGGGTTGAGCTACTCCAATGTGCGGGTTTGGAAATGGTGGTACGGGTAGTTGAGTGGAGGTGTATATTTGAGATGGATGTGGATGGGGTTATGGTTGGGCAGGTGGTTTTTCACCATATACTTGCTGAGCCTTCCTGTTATTTGGGTTTGGGTTTGGTTGAGCAGGCATTTGGGGCTACCTTGGTGGAGCAGGAGGCGATGGTTTTGGTTGAGCAGGTGGTGGAGGAAAAGGAGCGGAAGGAGTGTTGTACTGAGAACTCCATCCCTGGTGAGGTGCATTCCACTGAGGCTGTGGCTGAGCATAGGGGTGAAATGGATGAGTAGCTGGTTGAGAATGATATTGAGATGGATACGACCAAGGAGGGGGTGTGGACTAGGAAGGATGAGCAGGGAGACCCCAAGAAGGCATGGAAGTGGCTTGATAGGGGTTGTAATAAGTTTGGGATGTCCCTTCATTCCCTGTTGGTAAGGTATGGGTCCATGTGGCCTCCTTTGGTTCATGAAATAGAGTGTTTCAGTGGCTCCTTTGGCCCTCCGAGATGCAACTTTAATTCCAGGCAAGGAAGGGCATTGGTTCGTAGGATGGTATTTTTCATAGAAAAACACACTTCTATAGAGTGCAATGGACATTCGTTCCTAGGATGCTTTCTAGTGCATCTAGGACAAAAGATAGCCAAAGCCCTCTCGGCTTCCTCTCGATATCTTTGGATATGCATGGCAAGCATCTGCCTCACATCGCTCTTGCAATCTTCCCACATGTTTCCAATTTCACCTTCAATGGATGAGTTGGAAGAAAAGGTACTGCTCTTAACAATTCTGTTTTTAGCCATTGGCTCCAGAGGAATGTTTTCTTCTTCTTCTCCCCTATAGGTTCTTTAAATATGTCTTGATGTCCACCTAAGGGTTCTTCTTAATTGCAACCATCGAAGAAGAAAGAAGGTTGGTTGTGTGAAGTAGTGGGGGTATTGTGCAAACATTTTTCTGAATTATCTCTACTCCTACGAGGCATGAAAGGAAATATTTTTGGTTGATTTTTGTTTTCTTTCTGCTTGTACCTGCAAAACTAAAATTGATTGAACAACAAACTGCAACTAACTAAAATAAACCTTGCTGGAATGAAAATTTCATAATTGAAATGAAAGCGGGAAATAACTAATCTATGTTGCTGAAATGAAATTGCAGAATTGAGATGCTAATCTACGCTTGCAGAATTGAAATTGCAAAATTGAAATGAACGCAAGAAATGTCTAGTCTACACTTGCTGAAATGAAATGAAAGCAGGAAATGTCTAATCTACGCTTGCTGAAATGACATTGCAGAATGGAAATGAAACAACTACTCTACTCTTACTGAAATAAACTACTTGGTAGAATGTTGCAGTAGAAAATAGAAAAAAAGCAGTAATCATTAATACTCTGATGCTTCCCCAGCAATGGCACCAAAAATATGGTGGGCTTCGGTATTGCAGCAATGATTCTGCAACTCCTAGGGCTCCCTTCTTTACTTTTATCAACCCGGTAGTTCGTAACAAACTTGGAAGCGACGGTGCTATATGCACAAGTACTAACTCTTACTGCAAGTTGTCACTTGATCAACTGGCACAAGTTTGCTAGGAGCTTAAACCAACTTCTATGAATTCTTAGAAGAAGCTTTTAACTGTGATGGATGGAAGCTAACTCAAAAGAGGCTAATCTACTTGCAGAAAGAAGCTGAAAGCTGAAAGGAAATGCAAACCTTGGAAAAATCTAATTTTACCGACTAACCCTACTGGTGCAAGAAAAGAGATGAAAGATACTGAAATTGATGTCATTAACTCTTGGAAAGTTAAAATGCATGTGACTAAGCTACTTCTGAAGGAAAATATGGAAAAAGCATCTTTTTGTATTTTTGAGTAATTTTGCAGAATTATTATGCATGTGCTTTAAATATTTTTGACTGTGCAGGGGTTTATTGGCGAAAGGAAATGGAGTGGGTGCTTGCAGGAGGTTGGGATGGTGAGAAGAGGGCCTAAGGGGTCCTAGCACCCTTCCAGAGAGTTTCACAATGATCATATCTTGAGAAACTACTCACGTAAACTTCTACATGAAGTCTGCATGGGTTCTACAGGAACGACCGAAAGAGGATTTTAGAGGATTGATGGAGAAAAAATGGTGGGGAAGTGGAAATGAAGGATGGATAAGGTTGTTAAAAGGTGTGGGACTTGGTAAATGAAGCTCAGGAGTGATGAAGATGGTTGGATTTGTTCAAGGATGGAGAAGGCAATGTTGCACAAAAATATAGAAATTAGGGAAAATTAGGAAAGTGTGGCGAATGAAGGGAAGGAATCTTAGATTAGGGGCTGGAATAGGTTGGATGATGGAGGAAGGGTAGGTAGGAATGTATTACAGGTACTCTGCACACTATTTTCCAAAACTGATCGAACAAAGACTAGAAAAACCAGAGATCTATCTATTTTGACCTAATCTGACCTAAAAACCAGAAACATGATGAACAGAAGTTTATAGACAGGAAATCATGCAAGATAGCTATGGAAACTAAGCAAGAACAGATCTAAACATGCAAGTACAACTGGTATCAACTTTTCCAACTCAAAGTCTAACACTAGCAATTGCCTTGAAAGGCAAAAACAATGTTTTTGTGGCAGCAAGTATGCCTTGGTCTCAGCTCATGGTCCCAAGGAGGGAGAGATGAGATCAAGGATTTCTTGATGGCCTTTTTGCAGATATTTTCTGTTACTGTAAGGACCATGATTCAGACTAATTACATTTTTTTTTTTTTGTTAACAGCAAATACAACCAGAAAAGAAACGCATTGAAATTTCAAATTTATTTAGCACACACATTCCTGACACTCATTTCAGGAAAACATATCATAACATTTACATATGTTTAACTAAAATCAATAGTAATGAAATACATGTGTACCGTTCACCAGAAGGCGAGACTCCGCTTGCTCTGTTGTTGTTGGTATTCCCTTGTAGCTGGTCACCCCGTGAGTGAATGATGACGCACTTGATCCAAATGCGAAGACTCACCGGTTAACCTCCCAGCCTACTCCTTGGGTACTCTTCTTCCCCACGGACCCCCGAGCTGCAATGGGGTTGTACAATGGAGACAATCACTAGCTAGTAGAGGAGAGCACACCTTGGCTCAAGAGTCCCCTCTCTAAATCCTCTACCTCACCAAACTCACTATAGCTTCGTAATCACTGCTCTCACAACATCTCATCCATCCAACAATAGGGTTCCCAAAAAGTCCCTTCTTCCATGGCTTGCCCCTTCTTTTATAGGAGTCCTCATAGGTGACACTTGTCATGTCATGCATAATTAATTATTTTTTTATAATTCAATAGCTTGATTATTCACCCACCCATGTGTCATTCTCACATCAAGGGTCTCCCAAAATTATTTACTTAAATTTTTATTTAAAACTAATATTTTTCTCACCTCAACAAGATTCCTATTTCTTCTCCTAGTTGTCTCTTTATTCCCCCCTTTTATTCCTTAATTTGTGTTCATTACTTGAAGTCAATTAATGAGTCAAGATTTTATCCCCAATCTACTCCCTAATTTAACTCAAGTTATCTCCTAGATGGATATTCTTATGTTGGTTGTTGACACATGGAGCTTCTCTACATTTCTCTAAATTTAATTTATTATTCTCATTTTAATTCACCTTCCCCTTTTCTTAATTAGGTTTAAATTAGTTTAGGATTAATCTTTATCCTTACCATTATGTTTGTCTTTCCCCTTTTTCCTAATTACACCACATAATCTTCCTAGTATTTTCCAAAATGGGAAGGGTAGAGTTTTTTAAGGTACTCTATTTTAATTCTTCCTATGATCCTCCTTATTCCAAGTTTTATTTTTGATTTAATTACATTGGTTTCTAATCATCATTTCCCCTTGATGTAAATTTACCTAGTTTTCATTCCTTGCTTATATTTATTTATTATTATTTATTTTTAATGATTCCAAGGATGCCAAGTTTGGTTGTGCCCTTCAAGAACTTCCCTAGAAGTTCCAAGGGTGCCACACCTAATAGCTTATTTGTGATGTCAAGGGGGCCAGTTTGGTTGTGCCCTTCAAGAACTTCCCTAGAAGTTCCAAGGGTGCCACACCTAATAGTTTATTTGTGATGTCCAGGGTGCCAGTTTGGTTGTGCCCTTTAAGAACTTCCCTAGAAGTTCCAAGGGTGCCACACCTAATAGTTTATTTGTGATGCCAAGGGTGCCAAGTTGGTCGTGCCCTTCAAGAAATTCCCCTGAAGTTCCAAGGGTGCCACACCACTTGCCCTTCAAGCATCCAGTGATTGCGAGGGGAAAATATAGTGCAACATCATAGACCACTATCATCTCTTATTTTGCCTGCTATAGTGAGACTAATGGTGTCGGGGATCAAGGAATCCGCCTTGATGTGTGCCCCCCGGTAAAGTCCTCATGAGCGGCCCAACTTTGGAACCTACCCTCATGGCATCATGATCTTCAAGGTGAAGGTGCTTCAACCCTTCCAGCCCAAGTCACAGCGGGAGTGCTAGTGGGTGGGATCAGGGACTCTGTCCCACCCCTCCCATGTAGTTCCATCCACTTGTACAACCCCATCACCCATATGTGAGTCATTCGGTCAAGCAACTAATCTGTGCCTGCAACCATTAATATATCATCAGAATATAGTTAAACATATATGGCAGATTCTAAGATCGACTTAGACTTTCAAAGATAAAATAATATGAATTTTCGTCAAACCAAGTGTCATCAACTCGTCATATGCGAGTGCCTCTGATGGTTCCCTGCCATACTCAATAATCATCAGTAACACGGTTTCTCAATGTTAGTCAATTATCATAATAGCATCATTAACAATTCCTGGTCATTCACATCATTGTCCATTGTAAGTCTGAACTAAAGGAAGTAGGTAACATAGGGGACACATCCCTCATGGCTATCATCAATAATCATCAATGGAGACATACATATTCATTAAGCTATCAACATCGTAACATCGTAGAAATATACCTATCCATAAAATTTATCCTCATTATGCTTTTAGTAGAGCGCATACATATTCTTTACTACCCTCATCATAATTTCAAATAGAGACCAACTTAACTATTAATATTGCAATCATCAGAATACTGATTGATAAGATACATAACCATTCATGCTACCATAATATCAATGGAAAGCATTCATAAACATCACAACCATGAATATCTCAATCGCTAATAATAGTGTCATGGGTCCAGATTCTCAATCTGAGGTCCTCGAAGAATAGAGTGTCTAAGATAATGTCGTATTAGGGTCAGGAAACTAGAGTGGGCACTACAGTTACCAAACTGTCAAATCAACCTAAAGCATGAAAAACTATCTTAATCATAAAAAAAAACCTAAGTAGCAAAGCAAGATTTTAACCTAAATAATAGATATTATTCTAAGAATGCAGCAAAGACACATAAAAGTACACAAAGGAGGTACTGGCACTTGGGTTGGGCCTAACCCCAAGAGCTACAGCCTCCTAAGAAAGATCAGATCTAGTGCAAAGCTGGATTCATCTTTATTTATCAAAAAATAATAGTTACATCCCAAAAACTGTCTACAAGAAAAAACTCGAAAATGTGCTGAGAAAAAGCTACACTAAAGTGCGAAAATAGACCAACAAAATGACTAACCTACTGACTAAAATCTAACTAACAAAACTGAGGCCCTAAGCCTTCTTATTTATACATATTGAGGACCCCAACAGTCATCCTAAACTTTAGGAACTCGGCTGCCAAAACTTGCAATTAACAACAACTTTACTAGCCCTGCTCGGCTGCCCTTGTGATCATCGATGTGGTGGCCCTTGAAGTTCGAGTTGCTGGTGGAGAATTCAAGGTAAGGGCTCATAAATGAAGGGGACACCTTATTGCAAATCCTCTCCCTTGTTCTTCCACGAATTTGGCTACCAAGTGCTCATTAAACCTTTGATTTTGTCTCAAAATTGACCAAAAATCTGCATAAAGCACACATTAAACTTTTTGGCATAATAAATAACTCAATTCACTCTATTAGCATAAATATAATAAAAAACATGCAATAAACTAATGAGAATGGTGGATTAAGTCGAACTAGGAGGCTAAATGAGCCCATATAATTACCCATTTCTGGGGCTCATCATCAGCCATTGTTAGTTTTGAATTAGACAAGATAGGATTAGATGGGAATTAGTTTGAGGAAGCTGTCTCAAAACTGAGAAAACAGTTCCTCGAACTGCAAGGGGAACTGCCTCTGATGTATTTAAAAGAAAACAAGAAGGAAGGTAAAAGAGGGGGAAAAGATTGAGGATAGGATTAAGGAGAGCGAGGACCAAGAATTGTGTGTGGATTTCATCGAGAACAAAGGTCTTTAATGTTGTAAGCATGTTCAAGGTCGAGACTCTGTAATATTGTTGAATTGGTGAATAAGTTATGTTGTCTGTGTGAATTTCTTTATTAGACCCGCGGAGATCATATTGTGCATTCTTTCCCATCTGTTTGTTTGTATTTTGAATATATGATTTCGTGTTTCCATAAGAATCAACAAATGCGTTCCCATCTTTTATCATTGAAGACCCAAAGACAAAGACAAATTTAGTGTTGTTTAACTCCGTGAGCGAAAATCCCATTTACACAGAGAAAAATCCCATTTACACAGAGGAATCACACAAAAACACTTAGCGGATCCGTAAAACGGATTTGAAATATTATAATCTGGAGTTTCGGGTCATATCAGGTCTAGAATCATAACCGCATCGCACCATCAGAGTGGTGTATGACAAAGGCCTACCCCAAACCCTGGCGATATGCGATTGCCGACACATCGCATTGATGTTCGGGAGCGGATGTGGTGAAGTGTTAGCAGTGTGATCACCGATAATGATTAGAGTTAATCGCATCGGACCACTGCCAAAGGAAAGAGCCGATAGTGCAGACCTTGCGACTGCTGATCGTCGATAAAGCGATTAAATCTTGACCGTTCGAACGGCCAGATCCTGATCCACAACATTAACACATATACTATTTAAAAAGGGGAAAGAATCGTTGTTTTGGAATTTTCCAAGGGTATTTCAATTCCAAAAGGAAAAAGCATATATCTTGTGGAAAAGGGTGTAAGGCGGGGTGATTGTTGGGTCATATTGATCCATTTGTGGGTTTATAAAACACCATTGTTTCTGATGCGTCAGACTGATAACACTTATGTTATCACAATAGATGGTGATTGGTTGATTGGTATGTAAGTTGACATCCTTGAGAGTTTCCTTCATCCATAATATTTGAGTACAACAATCTGCAATAGCTATATACTCGACTTCAATCGTAGATAGTGATATGGATGTTTGTTTTTTGCCAAGCCAAGATACTAGACAATCTCCCAGGAAAAATGCATTTCCACTAGTACTTTTTCGATCATCGACACTTCCTACCCAATCAACATCGGTGTATGCAGTTAGAGTAAGAGTTGATCTCTTAGGGTACCAAAGTTCAAAATCAGGAGTTTCTTTCAAGTATTTGAGAATTCGTTTTATAGCTAACAAATGGGATTGTTTAGGAGTTGATTGAAATCTTCACACCATTCCTACTGCTTGCATAATTTCAAGTCTTGTAGCAGTTAAATATAGGAGGGCTCCAATTATTGACCTGTAATGAGTTGCATCTACCAACGGAGAGTCATCATCTTCGCTTAATTTGTAATCTGTGGTCATAGGTGTGTTCATGGGTGCACAGTCTTCCATTCCATATTTTTTAAGCATGTCTTTAAGATATTTTGCTTGAGATATGAACATCCCTACTGTGGTTTGAGATACTTGTAGTCCAAGGAGGTAAGATAATTCTCCTATCATTGACATTTCAAACACTTTTGACATATTTTAAGCAAACATATGGCTCATCTCATCATTATTGCTAGCAAAAATCAGATCATCAACATAGACAAGAGTGACTAGTAACTTATCTTTATCCATATTCATGAAGATATTACTTCCTGCCACCCCCTTCTTGAAGCCTTGTTGTTGTAGATAGTGATCCAATCTTGCGCACCAAGCTCTAGGAGCTTGTTTCAACCCATATAATGCCTTTTTCAACTTACAAACAAAGTCTTTTCCTTCTGCTAGATTAAACCCTTCTGGCTGCTCCATGTAGACTTCTTCCTTAAGTTCCCCATTCAGAAATGTTGATTTTACGTCTATTTGATAGATTTTGAATCCTTTTGAGCAAGAAAATGCCAAGAACATCCTTACAACTTCCATGTGAGCTATTGGTGCAAAGGTTTCCTCAAAGTCGATTCATTCAATTTGTGAATAACCTTTACAGACAAGCCTTGCCTTTTCTATGATGATTTGTCCATCTTCATTCATTTTATTTTTGAACACCCACTTGGTTCCAATTATATTTTTATCCTTTGGTCGAGGTACCAGCTCCCATGCCTTATTCTTCTTGATTTGAGACATTTCTTCTTCCATGGCTTTTACCCAATGAGGATCCTTGCTTGAGTAAATGTTTCTGGTTCTATCATAGATATGAGATCAACATCATTTTTTCTTGGTGTGCTTGTCATCCTTCTTCGGTTTGCATCCCCTCATCTACATTGCCAATAATCTGCTCTTCCGGATCATGCTTTTGGATGAACTTCACCTTTGAAGGGGTTTGAGATGGTTCTTTTTCCTCTTTTTTAGGTTCTTCATTTTCTTCAATGAGAGGGTCAACTTCATGATCTTCAATTTCTTTTTCTGGAAGATCTTCATCAATCTTCACATCAATGCTTTCCATTATTTTCCGTAGTCGATTATTGTAGCACTTGTAGGCTTTGCTCCTTATAGAATATCCAAGGAATATTCCTTCATCAACCTGAGAATCAAATTTTCTTGGTGAGTCATCATTGATTTTTATGAAGCACTTGCTTCCAAAAATCTTGAAGTATTTTACTGAAGCAGGTCTTCCATTCCATAATTCATAAGGAGTCTTCTCATTATTTGGTCTTAGTTGAGTTCGATTCAAGGTATAAACAGCTGTCCCGACTGCTTCTCTCTAAAATTTTGGCTATAAGTCAGTTGCTAGTAGCATTGTTCTTGCCATTTTTTTAACAGTTCAGTTTCTTCTTTCAACTACCGCATTCTGCTTGGGTGTTCTAGCAGTAGAGAGTTCTCTTTCGATTCCATGTACTTTACAGAATTCATCAAATTCTTTTGATGTGAATTCTCCCCCTCTATCCGTTCTAAGACATTTAATCTTAGAATCCTTTTGATTTTGTACAAGAGCTTTAATATTCTTAAAACATTCAAATGCTTCGGATTTATATTTTATGAAATATACCCACATCATTCTAGTATAGTCATCAAAAAATAAAGCAAAGTACCTTTCTCGTTGGAGCGCCGAAGTTCTAGTTGGTCCACATAAATCAGCATGAATGATCTCCAAATGTTTTGATGTAAAGAACTCCTTGGTCTTGTGGTTGGTTCTAGTTTGCTTTCCATGTTGACATGGACCACATACACCTTGATTTGGCTTGAATAACTTTGGGATGTCTCACACAGCATTGATCTCGCTGATATTGATCAAGTTATCGAAACTTGTATGTCCCAGTCACTTGTGCCACAACCAACTTTCATCTGTTTGACTTAGATAACATTTATCTTCTCGAATTTTTTTCAGAATGTATATGTTATCTGATGTTCTAACTCCTTTTACCACAAGTTCTCCTGAGGAAGAGTTCCTTATTTCACATTCTTTAGTGCTAAAGACAACATTATATCCTTGATCATAGATTTGGCTAACACTCAAGAGATTGTGTTTGAGCCCGTCTACCAGCGAGGCATTTTGAGCCTTTCCTTTTCCATTAACAAGGGTAATAGTTCCTTTTCCAGTGATTTTGGCAGATCCACTTCCAAAGGATACATTTCCTTCTTTTTTGTTGAATGAGAGAAACTTCCTTTTGTCACCTGTCATATGTCTGGAGAACCCACTATCCACAAACCAATGATTTTCATCACTGTAAGCACATAGGGCAAGGCCACATTTATCCGTGTTGGGATTCTCATTTTTTTATTCTCTTCTTTTGAGGGGGAAATTTTGTTCATTATGTCCATTATCATTACATAATGGGAAAATTGGATCAAATTTGGCCAAGGGATCAAAAGAGTTATAGGTCTTGATTTGTCCTTGTCCTTTAAGACCATATGGTTTGTTTGTTTGATTCTTTAATTTTGGGTTTCATTCTTACGAGGAATACAATGTTTAGCCTGATGACCAAAGTTTTTACAATAATAACAATGCCCAAAAAAGATAGTTTTGTACCTGTTGTAATAGCCATGATTTGAATCAACATTCTTCCTTGGAGTTACTCTCTCTTCATTCTTTGGATTTGAGATGGGCCTTTGATTAAATGATTTTTCTTCTTTTGGGTTGCTGGAAAGTATGTCAGCATAGCTTTTCACATTATCCTTAGTACTTGATGATTCTCCTTTAAATCCTATCCTAGATTTGTCATATTGAGGTTTTTGGGCATTTAGGATAATGTCAAGTGTTTGATAGCTTTCCCAACTCTTTTTGACTTGTTCCAATTCCTTCCTCAAAGATATTATTTCAGCTTCATGATTTTCACATATTTCTTCTTTTTCTTTTAGCTTATTTTTCAAGAGATCTTCCCTTCTTTTTTCCTCCTCCTTTTCTACCTTGAAAGAAATGATTTTAGTTCGTAATTTCTCATTTTATTCAATGGCACTCATTAAGAATTCTTCTACATTTCCTTCTAGTCCCGAGTCATCATCATCTGTGAATGCCATAAATAATACTTCTTGTTTTCTAGCATAGTCACTTTCTTCATCCGATTCATCATTAGCTCCTTTGTGATGAGGGAAATGATTAGTTGATTTTCTTTTGATGACTACAAATTCATCTTCATTAGACTCTTCTTGCTTAGAGAATAAATTCTTCTTATTGAACCCTTTATTTTTGTATACCATCCTATTAGAATCCTCCTCCTCATCACTATCATGCTTAAGAGGACATTTTGCAGCATAATGACCTATTCTTCCACATTTGAAACAAATAAGAGGGTACTTATCTTTTAGCTTGGATCCTTTCTTTAGTCTTTGTACAAATTGTGCCAATTCATATTCAACATCGGAGTCATCACTGTTGGTTTTCCATCCTTTCCCCTTTTTTGACTTTGAGGCATTGAAAGCTGCATCTTTGAAACTTGGGATTCCTTTTCTCATCTCATAGGCAAAGAGGATTCCATGAAGTTCATCCATCTTGAGAGTATCTAGGTCCTTCATTTCTTCTATAGCACTTAGTTTGGAGTCAAATCTATCAAGGAGAGATCTTAATATCTTTTGAACAACAGTGCTTTCTTCAATCTTTTCTCCCAATCCTTTAAGAGAGTTGACCACTTTAGCTACTCGGAGAAAGTATGATGCAATATCTTCTTCATAATCCATTTTCAGACTTTCGAATTGCCTTCTATGAGTTTGAAGCTTTTCCTTCTTAACTTTGGAGTCCCATCGTATAAGCTAACCATCTTATCCCATACTTCTTTGGCTGAGTCACAATTCATGACTTTTATAAATTCAGAATCAGTGATTCCACTAGTGATGGAATTTAAGGCTTTTGCATTTGCAATATAAGCTTTCCTTTCATCTTGATCAGTTGTAAGAGTGGAAAGAGTAGTGTACCCATTCAGAACTGAATGCCAAACTTCAGGTCCATGGGACATTAAATAGTAGGACATTCTTTTTTTCCAAAAACCAAAATTTGTGCCATCGAACAAAGGAAGCCTTCCTGACACACCTTGATTTTTCATTGTGACTAAGAATCCTTCTTCCAACTATTAAGCTGATTATGAAGACGCTGGATCTGATACCAATTGTTGGAAATACTGAGAGGGGGGTGAATCAATATTTTCTTTCAATTGTTATTATTACTAGTTAGATTCTTCACAATTTAATCAGATAAACATATAAGAATAATTTTATTGAGTATAAAAGAATAAATATAATGTATGATAATTATTCCCAAGCACCAACTTGGTTTTGATGAGGCTCTGACCTCTAGGGCTTCGATCCTATCTTCACCAAGGCTCCAACCTTGAGTTTAGGGGCACCTACCCCAAGGACACCAATCCTATTTGTCTTTTCTTCTTTTATTTGAAAATTCAAAATGTACTTACTTGACTGACATAAATGAGATCACCTTACGCTGTTTGTTGATTTCAATCTTCAAGATCAACTTCACTCGTCGTCTTACTTTACTTCACTTAATCCATCACTGCTTATGCCACGGTTGGCTGCTTACTGAGTTGGAGGAATCTTCATTTCGCTTACTTCATTAATGTGCTATCCAAAAATGGTATTATTCCATTGTATATATCCACTGTTCACTGTTTATGTCCATTGTCCAGCTAAGGCACTGTACCACTGTCTATTGTCTAGAAAGGAACTCGAGATATAGCAATCCGAGTTAGAAACTGAGTCCTTTTATCACAAAAGTAAGCTGGTGGTCCACAGTCCAAATTTCTGTCTCTTAATTTGACCCACAGAGTTTTTACCACAGTCAAGAATCCATAATTATGTTTGAAGGTTTATCATCAAACTATTGCATAGAAGTGTCTAGGTTAAGCCACAATCACCGAGCCAAAGATTAGATGTAAACATGAGCCACAATCACCGTAATCTTTAGGTATCTGAGTCTGAGAAGTGTTTAGTGAATTAAAAGCCACACAGTAAGGGATCCGCACCACTGTTTAGTAAATTAAAAAACTACAGTCTGATGCCTCCTCAATCTGAGCTTTTGTTCAGGTGTAGGACCTTGTTTATTTCAATTATTTTGAGGTCCGAGGTGTAGAAGAATAACCCAATCCAAAATTTATATTTATGTGCTCATTTTAACCCTTAATAATTAGTGTTCACGAGATTTGAACCTTCTTCACCTATTCTGTGATTGTGTGTCCAAGTTTTGTGTCAAAAATGAGGTCAAGCATCCTATATTTATTGTGATTTTCATTTTCCAAATGAAGGGACACGTCCCGTATAGACAGGGCGACATGAAGGACAAGGTAAGGTCGACTCTAGGATAAATTTATAACTTTAACTTGTAAAATTCATATCTCTGAAACCGTTTGGAGTTTTGCACTCAGTAATAGCTCGTTGGAAAAGAAAAATTATGCACTTTAATATGGTGAAGGTCTCATATTGAGAGACTGCCTTTAAGATAGTGAAAAAACATTTTTAATGTGACTGGTCATCAATTAATGTAGAATTGGAGGTAGGACAGAATGGCTTCATGCAAAATAAGGCCATTTGAAAATGTAAAGCTTCATGGTGACATTTACCAGGAGATCTCAACAATATATATATTTCATCAATGACAAATATTGACCAAGTCTTGGAACCCTAATAATCAAGTGACCTAGTTGAGGGTGGCATGAGTAGAATGCATCTACTGTGTATATAGCACTGTCACCTCGAAGTTTGAATGAAACCATGAGTTAATAAGTAAAGTAGAAGAGCCTCTGGAAGTTGTAGCACTCTTGGTGCAATACCAGGGGTTACCATCTTTTTGGTTTCGTTGCCGGGGAGGTGTCTAGGTAGATGTGCTTTCCTTTCTATTTTTCATTCAGTAGGTAGATGTTATTTCTGCTTTCCTTTCTATTTTTCATTTAGTTTTGAAAAAATCACATAAAAAGGAAAAAAAAAAAATCATGCCTCGTAGGAGTAGAGACACTTTAGGACAATTCTTGACAAATACCCCCACACCATTAAACAGTCAACCTTCACTCTTCTTCGATGATTGCCAACTTCCCTCTCTGACTGCAGGGGGGTTAAAAGCTCCCTCAGGTGAACAACTGAGATCTTTGAAGAACCTATTGGGGAAGAAGAAGAAGAAGAAGAAGCCATTCCACATACCCACACCATGGTTGAAAACATAAATGATGATGTTTTTCATATAAGAGAAACTAATGGAGATGCTAGGATGGAAAATATAATCCCTTCCGCCCTTCCTCATTTCCATGGATTAACCTTAGAGGACCTTGATATTTTTTTTTTGAGTTTGTTGTTGTCTGTAGGACATGATTATACCACTAATGACTAGAAGCTAAATTTTTTCGCATCCATCCTTAAGGATGCAACTTTGCACTGGTTCATGGGTCTACCTGGGGATAACATCATGTTAAGTTATGGTATGTTCTATGCTTATAACAATTTACTTCTTTTTCTTATTATATTCCACAGATTAGGAATCACATGTACATAGAGTAAAGTGCAGATAGAACATTAAATGATCGACAAAAAAAAGCCAAGACAAGAGACACAATATGTGGCGGCTAGCCAGGGACAAACCCCACAATGTGTGGGGAAACCCTTTGATCAAATCTTCTTTTATCTTCAATAATTCAGCAGAGAGAAATAGTACAATAAATCTGATTTATATCAGCAGTAGCAAACCCTAGATTAGTAGCATCAGCATCAGCGGCTTCATCATCAAACTAGGGTAGACGATATCTCACAAACCGACCGTTGGATCAACTTGATTCCACTACCAAAATTTGCGGCTTCTAGAGGAGGTTCAGATGAACCTACAGCATAGTTCAGATGAGGAGATCTTCTAGTCCATGCAGGTCAAACTTTACTTCTGCAGTTGCAGCTTCAGTTTCGGCAGCTTCCTGTTAGACTCTCTCATAAAACAATAATAAATCCAAAAATAAATAAATTAATTAAATATTCCAAGTTAGGAATTTGTGCCTAACTCTTGGGTTGTTCCTCTAAGATAGGAGTTAGTTTAGATAACTCCTATATTGGTGTGTGTCTGGTGAGAAATTATCTCAACCAAAGGAGAAATTATCTCAACCAAAAGTGTCTAAGATAGCACGCACTATCTTGAGAACACTTTCTCTCGTCTATTTATTTGTAACACTATATTCAATTATTTTGAAGAATGAGAGTGATAGAGAAGCATGAGGCTTCAGCCTTTTTCCGCCAATATTTTGTGTCTGAATTTTATGTGTTTTCCTGTAATCTCTTTGAGTTAATTTCTTTTATCATGTGGTATCAGAGCTGAAGGCTATCCATCGAATTGGAGATGTATTGTTGGGAAGGTAGATGATGCTAAAGTGAAAGATACTACGAACAGAGAGTCAGTCTGTTGGGGATTGACGCAGTCTGTATAATATGATACGATTACAGTGGGTTGTCGTAACAGCCAAATAACCAAGATTCTATGTCGATCTCGAGTTTGGAAAGATGATCTAGTATAAAAAGAGTTCACACAAGATCTATTCTAAGGCTTGCATGTGTGTCTGGCTGGATTTGTCCGATGCTGGATCATCAATTGACGTCCAAGTCCTGTGAAGATATAGGTGAAGCCACTTCACAATTGCGTGCAAATATGCGTGCAACTTTGAGGAACGTTCAAAAAAGATGCACACACAAGTGGCTAACGTAGAGTGTGAGGAGAAGATCGCCCATATACTAGAGAGAATAAAAATAATGGAAGGTGGATTCCACGCTCAATTTAAAAATCACAATTTATAAGAAGATACCAAAGGCAAATATGTGGAGCTATGGAACTTCATTGGTGCTAGAATTCAAGAAGAGTTCATGAAAAGGTCAATGACTGAAGATCAATTGTCGTTGCTGCGATGAACCTAGTTGTCTGAGAAGGAGCTGAAGTCTTCAAGTAGTGCATAGATGAACTGTTGCAGGCATAACTATTTGGAGTTTTTCTCCATAGTGTGAGAACGTTTTCTTCGTGTGATAACTGTGATGAAAACATCATTATTTTGGTCTACTGAGTGAAGGTGTCAGCGCCTATATTAAGCACTTCATGACGCCCATTGTGTCATCCAATCTGAGGTTTTATGTCACCAAATTGTCAAAGAATCAGTGCTGGATTAAGAGAAGGTTCTCATGGTGCACTTTGTCAACTGTAAGCCGAATAGCACATTGACACATGGGTAGTAGATTGAGAATTTCGTGCCACTGGCCATGAATATCACCCACCACCACAACACTCCAATTTCTGTCAACATCGATTTCCAGGCAAACTGTAGAGCCGACACCACAATATTTCGCTGCAGAACTGGAAGACGACAATGAAGGAGTTACGTATTGGAACAGTTCTTACATTGATTGGTAAGTCTTCCGATTGTTTCATTAAGATGTCACTTGATTTCTTACAATCATTCTTATCGGTACGACTGTGAAAAAAATTGGAGACATCGTGGGAGCATTTGGGTTTCTTTACGCTTCGGAGAGAACACATGAAAAGGAGACGGATACAGGTTAAGCCACGGGAATCGGAATCAAGAAATCTCTGCTGCTACTCGTTATTATCTGCGCCGTCGAATTTTTCTTCACATTCCTTGTGCCCAAGATGAAAACGGTGACGATGATCAAGAAGAGGGACAAGATTTTCATGCCAATGGGTTCATTAACAATAACATTATGAGAGCAATACATTGAATTTGAGGCATTTTCCCCAGTATTTTGTCTCTGGCGTATTTATGTGTGTTTATTTAATACTGCATGGTGCATGTTTGAACACAATGTTTGAAGTGATGTTTTCACTTTTTTATAAAGTGATATTGAAGTAAAGTTCTTGGAGTAATAAGAGTGGTATGTGATAATGAGGGCATGTTTTAATACTTTGGAGTGATAAAGTTTTTTTTGAAGTAAGAAGTGATTTTGTATTCAAAGTGATACGTGGAATTCTTTGAGAGAAATTCTTTTTTGTAATCCGAAGTAATATTTTACTTTGAGAGAGATTTTGAGAGTGAGTGAGTGCAGGTAGTTTTTTGAAGACATTTTCTTCTTTCAAAAAATTCTAGAACTCTGATTCCATGAAGATGTTGTGAAGCTGAGCGCTTATGTACTCCAAAATTTAATAAAGACATATTATTAGTGTGATTGTGTCCTAGATCCACCCGAAATTGAATAAGGGGATCTTAGGTACACGAAGAGTGTGTTGATGATGGTGCATGCTTCATGTTTTTTGCTTATGATTTGTGTCTACTAGTTTTGACACATAAATGATCTCATTTATCACACATAAAGTTCAATGCAAGCAAGCACAACACTTGTAACAAAATAGCTGCAAGGAACGATAATTAAGCTCCACACATACAACAACTCATCAAAGTTTTCAACATCAGCATTCTACCTCAACAAACAAAATCATTCAATACAATCAAGTTCATGAATCTGCAAACTTCAGCATTTCAAAGCAAAGTCTACATCACTACAATTAAGTTGATGAATCTGTAAACTTCAACGTTTCAGCGCACAGTCTACATCAACATTGTTGAACTTGTAATCAAACTCAAATCACATTGAATTGTAAGGGTGCATTCTCGGTTGATACCGACATCCAAGTCATGAATTGAGTCAAATTGAATTCATTGTAGTAAGTCATTAAAATCATTGTAAGCTTTTTTGGGTGCATTTTCGACAGTGTTCGACACCCTTCCTTTAAGCAGAATCAAGTGAATGCGGGAATTTTAACTCTAAATGAAACAAACAACAAGTTCACATCTCCTACAAGCAAGCGTGAGTATTCATTCAAGCAATTTGCATCAAAATAGTACAAAGTTCAGACTTTCAAGCGATCCAGAGTGAAGATCATTGCAACAACCATCAAAGCAACCAAACAAGTTCAACTCTAACACCAATCAAGCAAGTTGTGATCGACATCAAGCGAGCGTGGCTATTCCTTCAACTGAGCGTGAATTCCAGAGTTTAAGCAAGAAAGTTCTACAACTCTAGCAAGTTTTCTCAGCAAGTGCAATAAGCAACAAATCAAGCGAGCGTGCCATTCAAGTCCCATAGCAAGCGAGTCTGTCATTCAAGTAACAAAATCAAGTGAAACAGTTCAAAGCACAACATCTACGACAAGAGAGCCTGATTTCAAGTGAGCAAGTTCAGATGGCGCAACATATTCAGTGGTTAAACATTCTTCATAGTTTGATCATCTCCAGTGATGAAGACATGGTGCACATCAACAAAGAAACTCTTGCTGATATTTCACGGCATCTACAACAAACACATGAAACCATTGAGTTTCTTCAACTAGAGTCGCAACTACAAAGAGATGAGCTGCAACAAAAGAGTGCTTCTTCCAAGTCATTCAACCATACAGATGAAGATAAAGATGTTGATTCCAAATCACTCATCCAAACAACTTCAAGTGTCGAAGTTATTCATGATCAAATTCAAATTTCTTCCAAACCCATCATCAAGCCCTGGGAAGAGATTCAAAATAACAAGAATCGACGAGGCTTAGGATATGTCACTGATGACACCAACTTACATATCCCAGATTATTCCAAGCCAATTAAGTTTGTGAGTGCAGGATTTCTTGACCAACTCATCTCAGAAGGTTCTGAGAAAATTGCAGACAAAAAGAATTGCATGCAACCTGAAGTTCATGTCCAACCGAAATGCTCTCCTTGTCAAAGAGCTGGTCATATGGAAGATCAATGTTTTGATCTCCATCCGTGTTGCCATTGTGGCAAGCCCAATCATTCCTCAGAAAAATGTCGCAACCAACAAAAATCAGCGAGATTGAAGATACATTATGAATGGATCGGTCCTTGGGAATGGTCATCCACAGTCAAACGCTTGTCTCAGTTCTACAACTGACTACAATCACACATAGTGCAGCCAAGAGTGAACCGATGATGGTACTCTCATGCAGTTGAATGAGGCAGTACGACAATGAAACTCTCCTACACCTGAAGGGGGGAGTTCAAATATATTTTGGAGAAGATTGTCTCTCCTTTCAGCTGACAAAGGGGGGAAAATGTCAATGAAATTGACAAGTGGTTGTCAAACTGAAAGTCTCAACAACATGAGCGAAGTAGCCAGTGGGCATCTTCATTAGCCAGTGGGCATTTGTCATCAGCAGTGAGCATCAACAAATTCGCCAGTGGGTGATCGACAACCAAAGCAGCAGTGAGCAGCTTTGATCATAGCAAAAACAACATTGAGTTGTTTTTCGACATCTTCAGCCAGTGGGCAATCATCATCAGCAAACACGCCAATGGGTGTTCATCAAATTGTGTCAATGGACACCGGATGTTGTTTTCAAACAAAGGACAGTTGGATCCTTTTGCGGCTTGGCACGTGATGGAGTTGTCAAGCAACATTCAGAGATGAATCAGGCATGCAGCTGATTCATGTTCTCTTCAGATTTGAGTTTTTTCCAGCATCCAGTTTTGGCGGTTTTTTCAGGCAATGTTTTTGAGGATCAACATGAGAACTTGGAAGATGGTTCTCGTTCTTATTTTTGGATTTATCATTGAGGGGGGGAATGTTAGACTCTCTCATAAAACAATAATAAATCCAAAAATAAATTAATTAATTAAATATTCCAAGTTAGGAGTTTGTGCCTAACTCTTAGGTTGTTCCTCTAAGATAGGAGTTAGTTTAGGTAGCTCCTATATTGGTGTGTGTCTGGTGAGAAATTATCTCAACCAAAGGAGAAATTATCTCAACCAAAAGTGTCTAAGATAGCATGCACTATCTTGAGAACACTGTCTCTCATCTATTTATTTGTAACACTATATTCAATTATTTTGAAGAATGAGAGTGAGAGAGAAGCATGAGGCTTCAGCCTTTTTCCGCCAATATTTTGTGTCTGATTTTTATATGTGTTTTCCTGTAATCTCTTTGAGTTAATTTCTTTTATCACTTCCTTCAAAATAGGGCAGTCGATATCTCGTAAACCATCTGTCAAATTGACTTGATTCCACCACCAAAAGTTGCAGCCTTTAGAGGAGGTTCAAATGAACCTATAGCATAGATCAGATGAGGAGATCTTCTGGTCCACGAAGGTCAAACTTTACTTCTGCAGTTGCAGCTTCAGTTTCAACAGCTTCCGACTTCACATGTGTGTGAGAGAGACCCTTTCCTGCACAGTAGAGAAGAGACTCTTTTCTACGCAGTAGAAAGAGAGAGATGTGACGAGATAAGTGAGTCCAAATGAGGAAAAGTCTTTCTATATTTATACACAACATTGGTGTTTGAATAGATGTGACTGTTGGGCTTCTGAGCCTACACGAGTTGTAGGTTGACTTGATAATAATTCCATAATCATAATAAATTCATATCTCCATGAATACTTATCGGAATCGGATGAAATTTATATCAATCCTACACCTCTTGACAAGGGGAATCTAATAAAAATATTATCAGACATGAATAAGATGACGCACATAAAGTTTTTCCCTAGATGCAAATTTTAACACTCCCTCTCAACTAGGGAGAACTTCATCTGCAATCTATCTATCGGTCATTAGTATTCATCCATCAAATGCACTGCCCTGTATAGCCTGACCCTTGCCCTTCTATGCTCTATTCTCACTATTCTTCTTTGTCTTGTTCTGACCTGTACTGATCTGTACGGCTCTATTCTGTTTTGCTCTGCTTTTGCCCAAATTATGAAGAAGAAGAAATGATCAAGGATGTATCTTACTGACTCAAAGTCAGTTTCAGAGTATGTACCACTGGGCCCAGACCAGTCTCAACCCACCCAAAGTCAGCGTCATAGTGAGTACAACTCCACTGGTCCCAGACCAGTATCATCCTCCACTGACTCAAAGTCAGTCTCAGAGTGCGTACCACTGGTCCCAGACTAGTCTCAACTAACCCGAAGTCAGCTTCATAGTAAGTACCACTCCTACCACTGGTCCCAGACCAGTATCGCAGTCTCAGAGAGTGTACCATTGGTCCCAGACCAGTCTCAACCGACCCAAAGTCAGCGTCATAGTATGTACCACTCTCACTGGTCCCAGACCAGTACAACACTGACACAAAGTCAGTCTCAGAGTATGTACCACTGGTCCCAGACCAGTCTCAACCGACCTGAAGTCAGCATAATAGTATGGTACAACTCCTACCACTGGTCCCAGACCAGTATCATTGATCCTAGATCAATGGAGGTCATCCTAGCATAGGGAGTATGGTAGATACAACGATGCGTCCATCAGTACTACTATGGTCCCTAACTTCATTTCCCTACTCATTGATCAGATGAGAGGTACTTCCCATGAGTCCCAGAATGCATGGGTAGGATGCCTCGACAAGAGAACTAATCAATCCTGTCCTCACAGGAGAAAACATCAATCCTGCTACAATCGCCATGGAGAACAAATCAATCCAGGCTACCATGGAAAACACATCAATCCAGGCCTCATAGGAGAACACATCAATCTTACTACAATTGCCATGGAGAACACACAAATCCAGGCCTCACAGGAGAACACATCAATCCTACTACAATCGCCATGGAGAACACATCAATCCAGGCCTCACAGGAGAACACATTAATCCTGCTACAGTCACCATGGAGAACACATCAATCCAGGCCTCATAGGAGAATACATCAATCCTACTACAGTAGCCATGGAGAACACATCAATCCTGGCGTCACAGGATAACTAATCATCTAGCTACACAGGAGAGAAAATCATCCTATTCCACAAGAGAGCGAATCATCTTGTCCCACAAGAGAGCGAATCATCTTGTTGCAGTGCACACCACCAGGGGAGGGTGAGTCACCCTATGGTCATATGTTGCTCCAGTATGAACCACAAGCCCTCAGAGATCTTAGAGCTCAATGTATGCAACATGTAGGACCCTTGTACAAGGGTTTCTTAACAACTCCAAGTTTTTTGGGAAATCACAGATTAGATCTTTCCTCGGGACTTTGACAAGGTGTATTGACCTGTACATCATCTTAATGCGATGGAGCCTCCTTGGTCATCGACTTACCATATCCCAGATGATGTCTATCTGCTGGAGCAATTGACGAAAATGGGATTCCTCAATAATCGAATCCCACCTCTGGTTGTTACAGAGAATCATAGTGGTATGTGTTCAAACAGCTCACTGAAGAGCTTCCCCAACCAGGCAGCTTCATACAAGATCATACTCGTAGGTATGTATCTCATCTCAGCGGTGCTTATGAAAATTGACTTCTGCTTCCTGCTCATCCATTATATCGAAGCAGAATCCAAATAGAAACAACACTAAAAGTGCTCCAGTGATCCTCCACACTACTTGCCTAATTAGCATTCGAGTAATCATGCAGTTTCATATTTCCGGTAGTGTATCTCAATCCATGAGAGATTATGTCCTGAAGACATCTCAAAATATTCTTGGCACCAATCTAGTGAGGCTCAACCAAATATGAGCTCACAATGCTAACTGCAAAACATATGTTCAGACGGAGGTTCACCAAGAACATCAACGCAAATGAGTTCTTGAAACTCAAAGGCATTTCCCAAATCTGGTTCGACATCACTACCATATAACTTCTGAAAGTTAAGATCCTCGAGGTAGTCACAGGATTGCAGTCCACCATACCAAATATTTTCAGAATCTTCACCACATATTTTCCTTGAGATAGGAGAATTTCCCTTGGCTTCTTCCACACTTCAAGTCCTTGGTTCTTCATTTCAAATTCAGAAGCCAACTTGATCGGCTTAGAATAATCAGGGATATGCAATTTGTTTTCATATTTTTCATATCCTAATCCTCGTAGATTTTTGTTACTTTAAAGTTCTTCCCATGGCTTGATGATTGGTTTGGAAGAAAGTTGAACTGGATCAGGGACCACTTCAACACTTGAAGTTGGTAGGATCAGTGACTTGGAATCAACATCTTTATCTTGATATGTACGGATGAAAGACTTGGAAGCATCACTCTTTAGTTGCAACTCATCTCTTTGAAGTTGTGACTCCAGTTGAATAAACTTGATCATTTCATGTGCATGTTGAAGATGCACTTGAATATCAGCAAGAGTTGTTTTTCTAATGTTCACCATGTTGCCAGCTGATGATAAAATCAAATTGTTAATAATTTGGGACAGTTGAATGTGTGTCACCATGTTAGCTTGCTCACTTTGAATTCACGCTCGCTTGTATTGTTACTTATTGTTGATGCTTTAAACACTTGCTAGAGTTTTATAACTTGGTTGCTTGAACTCTTGATTTCACGCTCACTTGATGACGATCGTGTTTGAATGCTTCACTAACACTTTGTCAATGCTTCAATTAACTTCACACTGGCTCGTTTGTTGTAGATGTCGTTCTTTGAACTTTCGCACTTGATTTTGATACGCTTGCTTGCTTAGTTGTTTGAATGACACACTCAATTTCTTTGTTGTTTATTACACTTGCATTAAACACTAGATTGATTTGATGCTCACTAGAATTCACACTTGTTTGATGATGATTGCTTGCTATACGGCTTGCTTGAACTTGCTTGATTGATTACTGACACGTTGTGTTTTCTTGAATGTGTTAGACTCTGTCTCATGTCAGAGATTGATTCTTCTTCAAAACCCTGTTTTGAAGAAGAAATCGTTAATGTGTTGCTTAAATTTATGTAATTTATTCTTCAGCTATCCAAAGGCAGCAGCGACTTCAAAAGCTCCTATCTGCACAAGCACAATTCAGAATATCATTAGCAATCAGAGGCAAAAAGCTATTTGGAGGGCGCCATCTGCATTTTTGGAATAGGATACCAATTTTCATCTGGATTGAATGTTTTTTTCAACAGTTTTTATGTTCAGTGACTAAAGTCGATTACTTCACATTGCGCCATGGCTTCATCTCTGCACACTTAGCTCCAGGAAGCAGATTTAATTTTCACAAACATATTGAGAGATCCCTGGATGATGACTTCAAGACAGTTGTTGGAATTAGCCTTCCATTATGGGTTTTTGCTGTGATATACTTACTTCTCAACGTGCATAGTTGTCAGGCATACTTCTAGTTAAGTTTTTCTCCTTTGATTATAATTCTGTTTCATAAGAAATCATAAGAAAGATGGCACTAGAAAATCATAAGAAAGATGGCACTAGAAATCCAATCCAAACATGCTGTAGTTTAAGGAATTCCATTGGTGTGGCTCAGTGATGAATATTTTTGGTTCGGTCGCCCTCAATTGATTCTGTTTCTGATACATTTTACTCTGTTCCAGAATACTTTCGAAGTTGCCTTTTTCCGGGCATATGGTTTCAATTTGGCTTGAAATCTCCTCTCTATGCACTTGTGACACAGATGGGTTCAAATATGAAGAAGGCCATATTTGATGAGCATAAATCTAATGCAGTGAAGAGATGGCACCAGGTTGTCAAAAGTAACATGAAGCGGAAAAAAGATCGGGTACTGTCACTGGATTTAAAAGAGGAGAATCTTCAAATCAAGGATCCTCCCCAGCGCATTTGCTGCACAGGGACAAAACAGTGGGGTATCTGGATAGAAGACAACCTTATCACTCAGATATGAAATGTCAGACCTTGGAATGCTGGGACCGAAAATCGAAGGATTTTGTAGCTATCAAAATTGTTCGTGGCGTACAAAAATACCGAGAGGCAGGAATGATCGAAATTGAAGCGCTTCTTGAAGTTTCTAAGTATGACAAAAATAGCACACGGGTGTTAAGGGATTTTCAGATGACTTCAAACGGTGGCCAAAGTCCAGTGCAATTAAGATAATTGATTTTGGAAGTATGACATTTGAACATCAAAATCACACTTCAGTTGTTGCTACACGACATTATCGAGCTCCTGAAGTCATTCTGGGACTTGGATGGAATTACCCTTGTGATATTTGGAGTATAGGGTGCATACTTGTGGAAATCTGCTCGGGAGATACTTTGTTTCAGACCCATGAAAACTTGGAACATCTTGCTATGATGGAAAGGGTTTTAGGAGCTTTGCCACGGCCTGAATTGGCCTGGAACAAGATTGAATTGGCCTGAAGGAGCATTTTCTAGAGAGAGCATCAGAACAGTGACAAAATTGCCAAAGCTTAGGGATTCGATAAAGCAGCATGTAGACCATTCGGCAGATCTTTTTATAGACTTGTTGCAAGGCCTTCTTCGGTTTGAACCGTCTGAACGTTTGACAGCTTTGCAAGCTTTGAGACATCCATTCTTCAGAGAAGGACCGAGATATGGGTACAATTCATGAGTGTATGCATTCGACAGTTATTTGGTTGGATCTCCATGAGGCAATGGGTTGTATTTGTGGCCGGAAGAGTCAAGAAAATGTCAATGTCCTCATCAACATACAGTATGCGCGAGCCATAGCAGCGGCACGGAAGACTGATTATCATAGAGCCCACCATTTCAGTTATAAATAAGAGTGGCTACCACAACATAGCTGATAGACTAATGATAAAGTCCGATGACAGTGTTGTGCTAAGGGAGTTGAAAGCAATAAACAAAATTCAAACTTGTTTACGAGGTGGAGGGAGATAATATCAGAATTCTGAATTCAAACTATCAAGGAGATCAAAGAAGTTGCTGACGCCGTAACATTAAGTAGAGGCGGTTTTCCAGAGTCCTGGTGGTTACCTTACAGGGAACATAGATAATGTCAAGCGGTTGCACCTGCAAAATATATCAGTCTTTGTCTCTTATCTCAGAAACGAATTTACGACTTTAGCCTTCGATTATCTCTCAGATCCAACATTGGAAATTAACTCCCTTGTCAACTTCGCCCAAGTAGATGGACTCATCACAGATTTTCCAGCAACAGCATACCCCAGAACATTGAATCCAGGCGACCGCTATTCAAACGGTGCCAGAACAACAGAATAGGATTCGACTCCTATTTCCCCAGATTTTAATTAATGTTTCAACTGGATTAGCGCTCCATGTGTCGGCCATCAGAGGAATTCAAGGGAAACGACGTTTTGTTTTAGAAAAAATGGTGATTCTCTTTATTCTGGCAATTATGGTTGAACAGCTCATTATTTTTATTGACCTGTAGGGAAAAGTTTTTGGAGAAGATATTACGCTACTGTTGTTTTAGTTCTCATTCAAATGCAGCGTAAAGTCAAAAGCCAAATTGAAATACATATAACTATCCCAGCATAGAAAACGAATTGGTTGGTCTATTTTGGGTCTTCAGTTGCCGATCAGAAGATTCAGCTACAGGTTTTGCCTATTCATTGGTTATCAACAAACAAATTGTAACGCTGTTCCTTAAGCAGACTTTTTCCTATTTTTAAGATTTCAAGTGAAACCGCCCCCCATCTTTCATCGATTGGTTTTTTCTGAGTTATATTTAATATATTGTAAAAAGAGTGAAACAGGGGGGGAGTTTTTCTGAGCGTTGGGAGCTATTGGAGAGACAGAGAGCTTTTTATTGTACAATCCATGAACAGGGATTTTTAATGAGAAAGACACAGCGCTGTTTTCTGAGATTCATGTGGTATGACAATTTAACATTAGTTTTTCCTCTGTTACATATGTAAACCGTTATGTTTCATTTCATTTCATGACCATTTCTAGCTAAACAAATGAAGTGTTTAGGTAGGAATTCATAGTATTATATGCTCCTCCTATAAGTTTGTTCACGTTCGATGTTTTCTTCTGTTTGACAAGGATTCATCTCCTATGCCCTTGTCAGCTCCTCACCAGTCTTGCCATCCCATTTAAAATCTAGATTTGGTGTTAAATTGCTTGCCTACCTTGCCTCAGTTGATAATCTATGTAGTCATTATATTTCTCTGTTCAAGCTGTGATTTTGCCCATGCAGCCCAGAAAAACCCCGTCATTAAAAACCCCCAAATCAACCTTCCTAATCAGTTTACTAGCCTAATATTAGTGTTACTTTTGTGGGTCATCTCGCCATTGAAGATTTTACCGAGATAGACCAGAGAGAGCCTTCTCATACCCCGTAGGGCTAGCTACGAGGTGAAATGGTTTGATGTTGCCTTGAAGGTTTACCTTCCTCAGCCTAGGGTGAAATCTCAAGCGCTAACAGAATGTACTAATTTTAAAAATGAAGGGTGTCCGAAAATGCACCCAAGAGACAAACGACAAGTTCAATCTTGATGACTCAGTTGAATACTTACTTGACTTAATGTGTTCACCTTAACAATTCAAATTAGGGTGTCAGTTACAACCGAGAATGCACCCGTACAATTCAGTTAAAACATGTTTATCTACAAGTGATACAAAAAGTGTTGATGATGTTGATGTCGTCTTGGCTTGAAATGCTAGATTTTGTAGCATCCTTAACTTGATTTCTTTGATTAGATGATGTGAAATGTACTTGCTTGGAAGATCATCTTATCAAGTTGATGATGTGACGCTTTGTGCTTGTGTACTTAAGCTTGATTACAGGAGCTTGATTAAGAGTTCTTATACTTAAGTTTTCTTATGTGCACATAGTTGTTTAAGAATAATACAAAGAGATAATCTAAACACAAGTCATGCACACACATTCATTACACACGGTATACCTAAGATCCCCTTATTCAATTTCAGGCGGATCTAGGACACAAGCACCACAAGAATTATGATTTTATTAATTTCTAGAGTACATCATTCTTCAATGTCACAACTTGTCATGGAAACTTCTCAAAGAGAATGTCACACTTGCAAACTTTGGAAGCAAATTGTCTTCAAAAAATACCTGCACTGACTCAATCGCTCTCAGAGTAAAATATTACTTTGAATTACAATAATGACTATCACTCAAAAAAATTCACTTATCGCTCCAAATTTACAAAATATGCACCTTATGACTCCACAAAATCACTTATTACTCCATTACATAAAGAATTAGAAATACTACTTATCCCTCCAAAATGTACAAAAATCACTTCTTACTTCTTACTCCAAAAACTTATCACTCCGAAATATTAAAACATACCCTTATTACTCCAAAAAAATCACTTTAGAAAGTGAATTGTTTTCAAAAACTTCAAATTTTGTTTATATTAAAAAAAACACACCTTATCTCTCCAAAATAAAAATAAAAAGTTACATTTATCACTTCTCACCTTATATATGTTGGAAATACTGGGGGGGGGGTGAATCAATGTTTCTTTTTCCGACTATTGTTTTACTAGTTAAAACATTTATATTCAGAACACAAGATGAACAACAAGAATAAATTCTTTTATTTATATAATCTTTGCAGTAAAATAGATACAATATATAAGTGGTTGCAATCAGTTGCCAAGCACCAACTTGGACTTTTGTGAGGTTCCAACCTCCAGAGCTCCAACTCTATTTCACCAAGGCAACAATCTTGGACTTAGGAGCACCAACTCCCAAGGACTTCAATCCTTCCAGTTCCTGAGACACCAGTCCCAAAGACACCAATCCTTCTTACTTATAAAGCACCAATCCAAAGGACTCCAATCCTTATTACTTCTAAGGCACCAACCCCAAGGACTCCAATCCTACTCACTTCTGAGGCACCAGCCCCAAGGGTTCTGACCTAATCTTGTCAAGGCACATTTGATAGTAATGTTCTGCTCTCAGAACTCTTCATTACTGAGTTCTGTCTATATATAGCCTCACTCTAGTCTCCATGCTACAACATCAATGACAACCAATCTTCCTATGAAGGAGTCTTTACAACTCTTCATATTGTCCACACACAGTCTCCAATAGATGACCTCTGATAATGTCTCCACACAACTTTAGTGAGTCTACTATTAGCTGCACTAAGCTCTGATCAATTCTTTCACATGGTAACATGATTAGCTGAGAAGCTCACCGTTCAAATGCCTTCTGTCCTGTTGATCCTTCGGCCCTTTTCTGTTCTGTTGGACCCTACAACTGCCTCTGTTTCCTCCAATTGTTTTCAACAACACAACAACTATGTTCAACACCCTTGTTCTCTATTTTTGTTGTTGTATATGCTCCTGGTACCTCCGACTGTCAGTTTACTCTTTTCGTTGGCTCTTTGGCTTCCTCAACGCTCGCTTAAGCTCTCTCTGCGCTGGCTTACCCTTCAGCTTCCTGGCTTCTTAGTCGTTGTAGCTTCCTCTGTCTCTTCATGCTCACAGGACACGTTTATTCATAAGAGAGGACCAAATACACAGAGCAAAACTGCTGCTTGTTAAAACTGTAACAAAGCCGTATACACAGGACTTTATAGTTTAACAAACATGCCACATCCCAATCGCAATTGCAATCGCTTGATTTATCCCACTGAACTATCATTCAGGCCTCCTAAACTATCAGGTGCATTTTATATGAAATTTTGCCTTCAGACCCCGTGCAATGCATATATTCAAATACACAGGAATATATGATAAAAACTGGCTTAAACACTAAAGGGCGGACTTCAATAATTATTACACCTGCATCTATACTGTATCGGGTCTGCTACATATATCGCAATCGGCAGTGTATATTGACATTAATCCAAATTGCAATGTTGCATCGGATCTGCAACATTCATCGGATCAGTGCTTGCAAGAGGACAACCCTTTGGGTATTATTGTGATGGGTGGATGCGATATTGCATTAAACCATAGCACAATGTTGTAGCGGGTCCGCGTGTATATGTCGCTGTCGGGGGTTTGGGGTGATGGCACATAGCTGAACCGCCGATTTCACTATCACCGATATATATATATATATATATGCCCGCTTTGATAGTGTATATTGATATAATTGTGTTTTCCGCCTCCGATAGTGTATATAGCCTATATATATATGTTTTTGTTGCTTGATAATGTTAATGCATATATATATATATATATATATATATATATATATATATATATATATATATAGATAAATTTTGGCATTCTTGCTCTGATAGCTCCCAGTAGCTCTGTCTGCTTCCTCTGATGGCTCTGATAGCTCTATTTGCTTCCTCCAATGGCTCTGTTTTCTTCCCTATATACCATTTTCTCCTTCGATATATTCTTCTATGACATATATATATATGGCTCCTCTTGATGTCTTGGTTATCTTGATGGCCTTGCTCCTTTCTCTTCATGGATCTTCTCTACTTCCTCTTGGCTTCATATTATCATCTAGTATCTAAAATATTGCCATATTGACATCAATGACAACCTAGGTCAACAATCTCCCCCTTTGTTATTGATGGCAATTTTCTTCTTCTCTCCCCCTTTGACATCAATGGCAAAGGAGTGCTTTGGGACTCCCCCTATCAAACTGCTTCTGTTCTTCATGAATGGTAGATTTTCATGGGTCTGTGACTCCCCCTATCATATTGCTCTTCTTCTTTTTCCTCAAGATAGAAGGATTGATGCTTTTTCATCAATTAGCACATTATTCCCTCTTCATGTCTCAAAACTACTTTATCATGGCTTCAACAATGCTTAAAGATGCTCTACTTCAATGCTTTCAATCAGATTTCAAATAGCCATACACCAAGTGTCCAAGTCCAGGTTTTTATGCTTCAATCCATATTTCTATCTCCACAGGCAGAATTGAGAGACCTTCATAGTCTGAATCAAGAGAAAATTCCACTGAGATTGTCTTTCTTGCTATCTTTCTTCAGATCTGAGTTCTTTTGTCTCTGTGCTTCTCCTTAAGTCACTATTGATCAGGTGCTCATGTCCTAAGTGTCGTAAAATCCTCAAAATTTAAAGTGCTTAGAACTGGTTCAAAGTTGAATTACTGGAAAGTGATCATCTTCCCGATTTCGGTGCCACAAACGGTTCGAAAAACAGTCGCCGTATGAGGAAGTTATGGCAAAAAGAAGAATTTGTCCATAACATTAGAAATTTTAGTTTTAATTTTTAATATTCCGCCTGGCACGAAATCTGAGGCAACCACCAAACATTAAATGTAACTGCAGTTAAGTTGGCGGAATTTTGGCAGGAGCGCCAAATTTGACGGACCCGCCATAATTGGCGGAGCTATCTGGAGTTAACTAAAGTTAGCTGGAGTTTTTCTAGGGAAAAACTGGAGAAACTTTAAATGGCCATAACTTTGGCTAGGAAAGTCGGTTTTGGATGAATTTGTTTTTGATTTTGGGTATTTTCCACCTTCTGAAGCTATTGGTGTAGGTCTTACATCCATCTGAGGTCATTTGTAGAGGTTTTGGAGCCGTGAAAGTTCTAGGAGCCACTAGGGCCCAGTTTTGTGAAGACTGTATAGGGTTGCAGGTATCCATTGGAGGTGATCCAATAGTCAATCCTGAAGGATTCAAGTGTTCTGAATCCATTTTTACCATCTATTTCTCTTGTAGATGCTTCTATTCATCTGTATTTTCAATTTGAGCATTTAATAAAAACAAGGACAAGCCCAGTTGGGAGCTTTGGACCCAGCAGACATAGCCCTGGAGGGGGTGAACTGCTTTATCAACTTCTTTTGCATTTGTGGTTGATTTATTTTGTAGATCAAATTCGTTTTAATGTGTTAAACAGTAAAAGGAAATAACTCTGCTATGCTTAAATGGGTCATGAACAACTGAAAATTTCATGTGTTTTCTTTCTACAAGACATGGAAATCTTTTAAACATGTTTAATTCTGAATTGAATACCTTGCAAACAAATTTCAAGTAGTTTCAAATTTAGATCAAGTTGGTATCAGAGCTCAGGGTTTTTGTGCAAAGATCTTCTAACTGTCTTGCAAAGTATTGATGCTTACCAGGTTGAAACTTAAAAGAGGGGAAGGACAGTTGACTAGAGAACGAGAGAATCCTCAGTCAAGGAAGGCCAGAGAGCCATCACCTCCACCTTCAATTTCACCCTCAAGAGTCTCAGCAGAAGCTTCAAGGATGTCTAAACATGAAGGATAAATTCCTACAGAGATAGATCCAAGAGAAGAAGAAAGAGTCTTCAGAAAGGCTTTCTTGGACCTCACTGAAATGGTGAGGATATTGTACCAAGAAAGAAATGAGAAATTGGCTGGAGAAGGGTCCAAACATCCACATGAAGGAGAGGGCTCTTCAGGAGGTAAGAAGGATGATGATCATTCCAAGAAAGGACATGGAGGAAATGGTGATCCACCACCCCCATCTTCACCTTCTTCCTCTTCATCCTCGTCTTCTTCTGTTCATAAGCATAGATCCTCTGGAAAAAGTCCTTTTTTGAAGCTTGATGTAAAATTCGAATTACCTATGTTTAATGGTGAAGTGAACACAGAAAAGCTTGACAACTGGATTAGGCAGTTGGAAGTTTACTTGAGGATCCAAAATATGCATGATGATGCCACAAAGATTCAGTTGGCTTCTTTGAGAATGGATGGAGCAACATTAGTCTGGTGGGAGGCTAAGACTAAAGAGGAGATCAAGAAATTTGGTAAGGTCACCTTAACATGGCCTGGATTTCTGTTAGCCATTAAAAAACAGTTTTATCCTCTTGCTCACATGCAGAAAGCCATTATGAATTGGCAAAATTTCAGACAACTTAAGTGTCAGAGTGTCCAAGACTACACCTAAGAATTCAAGAGAAGAGCTCTCTTGTTAGGAGTAGATTTACAGACCCAAGAAACCTTACTGAAGTACATTGGTGGCTTGCATAGCTACCTTAGACACACCATTTTGATGTTTAACCCTACTAGCCTGGACGAGGTTTGTGTCCAAGCTACCAATTTAGAGGCAAGGGGAAAAAACACATTTGAAGAGGGTAGAAACAAGCCCCCCAAGGGGTAAAACAAAGAGAAAACCTCCAAGGGAAAGAGCAAAAAGAATGCATCTGTCAAACATGAGAGTGAGAAAGTGATCTGTAAACACTGTTCTAAACCAGGTCATGAGGAGAAAAACTGTTGGAAATTATATCCTGAAAAAAGACCTCAATTTAACAAATCCAAAGGGAAACAAAAAACTGTTGCTACTACATCTACACCACAAGATTTAGGGGAAGATTCAGGTGATGAAACCAAAATTACAACCATGGGTTTGAAAAACTTGAAGGGAAAAAAATTTGAAACTCAAGCCAGCACTAGCACCTCAAACTACCATGTACAAGCTCCTAATGAGGAAGAAAGAATTGAACTGTTTCATGTGAGGGTGATTTCAAAACATACTAAAATTGACACACTTTTTGATAGTGGGTCACAAGAAAACCTTATATCAGAGGACTTGGTCAAGCAACTTAAACTTGAGACCATTCCACATCCGAAGCCATATCCACTTGGATGGATTTGCAAGGATGCAAATTTACAAGTTTCAAGAAAGTGCACATTGCGCTTTGCAATTACTGCACATTTTATTGACACAGTTGAACTTGATGTGGTACCTTTTGATATAGCAGGAATTGTTTTGGGAAGTCCTTACTTGTTTGACAGGAAAGCTATCTTTCATCGCCATGAAAACAAATATCATCTTTTCAAAGATGTCAAGGAGTTCATTGTTAGAGCTCATCGCAAGAAGACAAATATAGCGATGGTGAATGCAGGACAGGTAAAAAGGCTGGTCAATTCAAGTAAGAATTTTGTTCTTCTTATGATTAAGCCCAAGGTTGATGTGAATCATGAGTCATTTGACAATTGTGATCCAGAACTTAAATCAGATCTGTATGATGTAGTTGATGCATATCATGAGATGTTTCAGGAGCAAACAGGTTTGCCTCCTAAGAGGGAGATTCAGCATGAAATCCATTTGCATCCAGATTGTCCTCTTCCAAACATAGGCATGTACCGCATGTCTATTATGGAGAATGCTGAAATAAAGAAGCAAATCAAGGACTTGTTGGACAAGGGTTTCATAAGGCCAAGTACTTCGCCATGTGGGTGACCGATTGTATTGATTCCAAAGAAAGATGGCACTTGGCGTATGTGTGTTGATTTCAGGGCCTTGAACAAGATAACGGTAAAGAATCGTTACCCACTCCCAAGGATAGATGATTTGCTAGACCAGCTGAAAGATGCTCAATATTTCACTAAGCTAGACTTGCGCAGTGGATATCATCAAGTAAGAATTGAAGAAAGTGACATTTGGAAGACAGCCTTTAAAACCAAACAAGGACTCTTTGAGTGGCTTGTGATGCCATTTGGTTTGTGCAATGCACCTGCAACTTTCATGTGGGTAATGGATGATGTCTTGCGTCCTTTTCTTGATGATTTCGTTATTGTCTACTTAGATGACATCTTAATTTTCAGCAAGTCTAGAGAAGATCATGTCATGCATGTTAGAAAAGTACTTGATGTTTTGAAGAAGAATCAGTTATTTCTTAAAATGTCAAAATGTGAATTTGGAAAGACTTCTTTGGTTTATTTGGGACACATAGTAGGAGGAGGTGCTTTGAGAATTGATCCTGCTAAGATTGAGGCTATTGTGAAGTGGCCTACTCCCAAATCCATAACAGAGGTAAGAAGTTTTTTAGGTGCAGCTCAATATTGGAGGAAGTTTATCTCTAACTTCTCTTCTATAGCAGCTCCTATGCATGCAGTGACAAGTGTGAAGCATGCTTTCCAATGGGGAGGCAAGCAGCAAAAAGCTTTCGAATCTTTGAAAGAGAAGATTAGTTCAGCTCCAGTCCTTGCATTACCGGATTTGAGACAGCCATTTGAGATACAAACTGATGCTAGTGATTATGCTATGGGTGCAGTTCTTCTACAGCATGGTAAGCCTATTGCTTTTCATTCTGAAACTTTTAATGGTGTTGTTGTAAATTATCCTACATATGATAAGGAGTTGTATGCGTTGGTACAAAGCGTCAAAAAGTGGAAACACTACTTGATGGGCAAAGAAACTGTTATACATACTGACCATCAGCCCTTACAGTACTTGCAATCACAAAGCAAGTTACAACAGTCACGACACTTGAGATGGATGGGCTTCTTGCAACAGTTCCATTTGGTAATAAGGTATAAGAAAGGTACTTTGAATAAGGTTGCTGATATGCTTTCAAGGCCTATTATTGGTGCTGTTACTTTACTTAAGAATGATTCCATTGTACATGATAGTTACATAGAACAATATGCATCTGATGATGACTTTAAAGATGTGTATGCTAACTTGAGTAAAGGGAATCATGTAGAGGAAAATGACTATCACATGCATAACAATTTGCTGTTTCATTTGGGCAAGTTGTGTATACCACAGGGGGAGAGGATAAATGTCATAAGAAAAGCTCATTCTTCTCTTATTGCTGGCCATTTTGGTGTGAGCAAAACAGTTGCACATCTACAGAGGTATTTCTATTGGCCTCGCATGGTAGATTCTGTTTCAAGGTTCATAAGAGGTTGTTCATTATGTGCTACAAGCAAGCCTAGCAACAGGAAGCTTGGTTTGTATACTCCTTTGCCGGTACCTTCTAGACCATGGGAGAGCATCTCTATGGATTTTGTAGGAGGTTTGCCAAAATCTCAAAAGCAACATGATTATTTATATGTAGCAGTTGATCGTTTCAGCAAAATGTGTATACTTATGCCTTGTAAGAAAACTATAACTGCTGAACAAACTGCTGAATTATTTTTTCATCATGTATGGATTCACTTTGGTTTGCCTACTTCCATTATTAGTGACAGGGATTCCAAATTTGTGGGGAATTTTTGGTCCAACCTATGGGAGATGATGGACACAAAGTTGAAGAAAAGTATTGCTTTCCATCCGCAAACAGATGGACAAACCGAAGTTGTGAACAGAACCATTGTGCACCTCTTGAGAGGTTATTGCAGCAAGCATCCCAAGCTTTGGGATGAACATTTGCACTACATACAACATGCTTACAATCGTGCCAAGCACTCTTCCACAAACACCTCACTGTTTGAAGCTTGTTTTGGTTACTTGCCAAAATCACCTCTTGATTTCATTCTTGAGAAAGATGTTGCCATTGAGAGACAAAAACATCAGCAAATTCAAGAACAACTTGAGAAAAGTCAAGGCAAGTACAAGGAAAGACACGACAAGCATAGAGTCGATCACAAGTTTCAAGAAGGAGATGAGGTATGGCTGTACATTAGTAAGGAAAGGATGCAATGAGAAGGTAAAAAGCTGAAGCCTATTCGTTATGGTCCATTCAAAATCCTCAAGAAGGTTGGAAATAATGCTTTTCAATTAGATTTGCCTTCCTACATGCAAATGTATTCTGTTGTCAATGTGGAGAACTTACATTTGTATGAACCTCCTTTGATTTCTGATCATGAAAGTGCTGTTCAGTTGCCATCTATAGAAGATTTTTCGCCAGAATTCTTAGATGAGCTAAAAGAAGATACAATCCTTGATAGAAGGACACACACTTCAAGAAGGGGCAGTGTAGATTATGTTCGGGTTGGTTTCAAAGGCAGCAAACCGAACAAGGCAAAGTGGATGGAGGTGGACAGAGTGAGGGAGTTGTACCCTCACCTCTTTAACAGGTAGTTGAAGGCTTTTGGGGTCCAAAAGCTTCCCAATGGGGAGGCGTGATCAAGTGCTCATGTCCTAAGTGTCGTAAAATGCTCAAAATTTAAAGTGCTTAGAATTGGTTCAAAGTTGAATTACTGGAAAGTGCTCGTCTTCCCGATTTTGGTGCCGCAAACGGTTCGAAAAATGGTCGCCGTATGAGGAAGTTATGGCAAAAAGAAGAATTTGTCCATAACATTAGAAATTTTAATTTTTCAAAAAATAAAAATAAAAAAGGAATATTCCGCCTGGCACGAAATCCGAGGCAACCACCAAACATTAAATGTAACTGCAGTTAAGTTGGTGGAATTTTGGCAGGAGCGCCAAATTTGGCGGACCTGCCATAATTGGCGGAGCTATCTGGAGTTAACTAAAGTTAGCTGGAGTTTTTCTAGGGAAAAACTGGAGAAACTTTAAATGGCCATAACTTTGACTAGGAAAGTCGGTTTTGGACGATTTTTTTTTTATTTTGGGTATTTTCGACCTTCTGAAGCCATTGGTGCAGGTCTTATAGCCATCTGAGGTCATTTGCAGAGGTTTTGGAGCCGTGAAAGTTCTAGGAGCCACTAGGGCCCAGTTTTGTGAAGACTGTATAGGGTTGCAGGTATCCATTGGAGGTGATCCAATAGTCAATCCTGAAGGATTCAAGTGTTATGAATCCATTTTTACCATATATTTCTCCTGTAGATGCTTATATTCAACTGTATTTTCAATTTGAACATTTAATAAAAACAAGGACAAGCCCGGTTGGGAGCTTTGGACCCAACAGACGTAGCCCTGGAGGGGGTGAACTGCTTTATCAACTTCTTTTTCATTTGTGGTTGATTTATTTTGCAGATCAAATTCATTTTAATGTGTTAAACAGTAAAAGGAAATAACTCTGCTATGCTTAAATGGGTCATGAACAGCTGAAAATTTCATGTGTTTTCTTTCTGCAAGACATGGAAATCTTTTAAACATGTTTAATTCTGAATTGAATACCTTGCAAACAAATTTCAAGTAGTTTCAAATTCAGATCAACTACCATCTAGTATTCAATCATCATTGCATTTGGATGAAATGGTGAGGGGTTGTGCCTTACTATTGCTATATTTTCTAAGTGATCTGTATCAACTTAAGTTATATTTGACTACACAACATTCTCCTTTCTATGAACCATCTTTTCCTTGTGTTGTTGTACATGTCTCTGCATGTTATTTCTACTAGCAGATTTAGATATCTTGTTTATGACTGTCTTTTAAATTCATTTTACTGATTTGCATCTTCTTGCAATGCTTCAATTTTGTTATATACTGCCAGCTACTCTTACTTCAAACTCCATTCCAAATGTATCTGTCTATTTGAAAATTGTCTCTATTAGTGTCCATAATTTATCTGTTCTCACATTAAATCCCTGAGTCATGACATAAACTTCTGTGATAACAACATCATAGTTGTTTGCCCTATTTCTTTACTATTAGATGACATTCTCTGTTGCTCCAAATACTACTTAGAGATTAAGTGGAAAGCATCTTTAACAACAGTCCAAGGAATGGTTACAGGATCATGTTCTTCAATGGAGTACTCCTGAGAAATGATCTTCATCAAAGAATGATTGTTAATAAAGCTCAACAAGGATTTCATAAGGACCCTTTCACTAATAGCTTCTACAATAATGATTAAGAATCACTGGCTCCCCCTAACTCTATGCATCATCTCTTTTGGCAGAGTCTTCGCATCAAATGCTTAGATTTTCAAAATTCAGGCCAATGACATATGCTGTTGGCTGGAGAGTTCAAGGGACTTTTGAATTGTATTTGCTTCTTTCTCCATACTTGTGTAACTTTCTTATTTTGCATGGTTCTATCTTGTGTAAGAGCCCAAGTTAAGTTACAATCACATGCCATATGAGTCATGACCAATGTTATGACACTTGAAGCATTTTACATTGTTCATGAATAAGTATTCATGATTTCTTCCTGCAAAATTGTTTCTTGGAGATTGGTGGGGACCATAGTATCTATCTTTATGATATGCTTTACAATCTTTTGCCATGTGACCAAAGTTTGTACAAGAATAACAATAACCAAAAAAATAAACTTTGGTAGCTGGGAGATGGAGATTTCCTTGATGTACTTCTGAAGCCTTTCTGCCTTAAGATCCTTTGATGATAACAATTGCCTCTCGCATCCTTGACATCATCTACATTTCTTCTTAGACCAGGATTTCTTCTTGTAGCGGGATTTCTTCTTGGAGCAGTATTTCTTCTATTGTAGCCTTGATTTTTCTCCTTGCCTTTGCTATAACTGGGAGCATCACCATTTCTTTTTGGCTTCTTCACATCCCTTTTGTTTGAAGCATTATCATTCTTGTTTGAGGATTCACCTTCATACCCGAGACCTGATTTATCAAATGGACATCTGTGATAGCTGAGCATGTTATCCAAGGCTTGAGAGCTCTTCAAGATTTTGTTCATCCCTTCAACCTTTGTTCTGAGGAAGACAATCTCTTCTTCCAATCTTTCACACTCATTATTCTTCTTAGCAAGTTGTTTCTCAGTTTCTTCCTTGATACAAGTAGCTTCATCTGCTTCTATTTTAAGGGAGATGATATCTGACTTCATTTTGAATATAAATTCATTCTTTGCTTGAATGCTCTCCATTTCTTCCTTGGCCCTTGTAACTTTACATGTTTCAGCCTTAAGAAGCTTGATGTTAGATTTTAGTTTGAAGATTTCTTCATCCTTTGCTTTCAGTTGACAGATCATGGTGTTTCTTTCCTCCTGCTTCATCAACCTATCCTTCTATGACTTCCAGTGCTTCCATGGTCTTTTCAGCTCCTTGTGCTTGTTTCCTTGCTTCTTGTAGTTGAGATTTGAGAGAGGAGACCTTTATCTTGTACTGACCAATCTCTTCTTCCAGTTTGTTCAAGCTCTTGTGCCTTTGCTCAAGTTGACTTGACAAGGTATTTTCTTGATTCTTTGCTTTATTCAATTGATTTGTCATGGATATGACTTCTTCATGATGCTTTATTTTTCTTTGATGAAATTCCTTCTTAAGCTTGGCAAGCTCTTCATCCCTTTCTTGTACTTGAAGCTTGATGAGGCCAACTTTCTTCCTTGTTTGATCTTGGTCACTAACTAGTGCTATCTTCTTAAGTTCCTCATTTTCCTTTTTCAAATTGTTAACCTCTTCCATGGCAATCCTAAGTTGAGCGAGGAGTTCTTCTACAAAATATTTTTCATTGTCTTCATCTTCTAGGTTTGATTTAGCCTTGATGTCATCATTCTCATGTTCAACTTCTATGATGGGTTCTGGATTTCCTTTTAGATTTCCATCATCTTCTTGAATGATGGTTATGGTCAATGCTCCTTTTGAGTGGAGGTCATGAAGTTTGTCCCATATACCCTTTGCTGATGAATATTTTCCTAGATTGTTCTTTATAGAATCAGGTAACCCGTTCAAGATTGCCTTCATTGTTTTTTCATTGTACTCCTGGGATTTTTCATCCATCCTGCTATCAACAATCACTGATTTCCAGATTTCAATGCCTTGAGTCTATAAGAAATTCCTCATTCTTGCTTCCCATATATTAAAGTTCCCATTGAGCCTTGGAGCCTCCTCAAATTGATTGTATTCTATTTTAGTAGTAGAGGGAGACACATCCTTAGGAGGATTGGAGACTTTCTTCCTTGAATTCGCCATTTGTGTTCTAAAGATCAACCTTCAAGCTGTTAGGTTTTGAATGAAGGTACTGGCTTTGATACCAATTGTTGGAAATACTGAGAGGGGGGGTGAATCGGTATTTCTTTTTCTGACTATTGTTTTACCAGTTAAAACATTTATATTCAGAACACAAGATGAACAACAAGAATAAATGCTTTTATTAATATAATCCTTGTAGTAAAATAGATACAATATATAAGTGGTTGTAATTAGTTGCCAAGAACCAACTTGGACTTTCGTGAGGTTCCAACCTCCATAGCTCCAACTCTATTTCACCAAGGCAACAATCTTGGACTTAGGAGCACCAACTCCCAAGGACTTCAATCCTTCAAGTTCCTGAGACACCAGTCCCAAAGACACCAATCCTTCTTACTTCTAAAGCACCAATCCAAAGGACTCCAATCCTTCTTACTTCTGAGGCACTAGCCCCAAGGACTCCAATCCTACTCACTTCTGAGGCACCAGCCCCAAGGGTTTCGAACTAGTCTTGTCAAGGCACATTTGATAGTAATGTTCTTCTCTCAGAACTCTTCATTACTAAGTTTTGTCTGTATACAACTTCACTCTAGTCTCCATGCTACAGCATCAATGACAACCAATCTTCCTATGAAGGAGACTTTTCAACTCTTCATACTGTCCACACAGAGTCTCCAATAGATGACCTCTGATAATGTCTCCACACAGCTTTAGTGAGTCTACTATTAGTTGCAATAAGCTCTAATTAATTCTTTCATAGAGTAACACGATTAGCTGAGAAAATCACCCTTTGAATGCCTTCTGTCCTGTTGGTCCTTCGACCCTTTTCTATTCTGCTGGACCTTACAGCTGCCTTTGTTTCCTCAAACTGTTTTAAACAACACAACAGTTACGTTCAACACCCTTGTTCTCTATTTTTGTTATTGTATATGCTCCTGATACCTCTGATTGTCGGTTTCCTCTTTTCGCTGGCTCTTTGGCTTCCTCAATGCTCGCTTCAGCTCCCTCTGCGCTGGCTTACCCTTCGGCTTCCTGGCTTCTCAGTCGCTGTAGCTTCCTCTGTCTCTTCGTGCTCATAGGACATGTTTATTCATAAGAGAGGACCAAATACACAGAGAAAAACGCTGCCTATTAAAACTGTAACAGAGCCCCTTTTTTTTAATGTAAAAGGCATACACAGGACTTTACAGTTTAACGGACATGCCACGTCCCAATCGCAATCGAAATCAGCTTGATTCAGCTCACTGAACTATCGTTCAGGCCTCCTGAACTATCGGGTGCATTTTATATGCACTTTTGCCTTCAAATCCTGCGCAATGCATATATTCAAATACATAGGAATATATGATAAAAACCAGCTTAAACACCAAAGGGCGGACTTCAAGAATTATTACAACTGCATCTATACTGTATCGGGTCCGCTACATATATCACAATCAACAGTCGCAACTTCCCGATGGGCGATGGCCTATTCACCTATGGATGTGATATGACATTAAGCCAAATTGCAATGTTGCATCGGATCTTCAACATTCATCGCAATCGACGCTTGCAGGAGGACAACCCTTTGGGTATTATTGCGATGGACGGATGCGATATTGCATTAAACCATAGCACAATGTTGCAGCAGGTCCGCATGTATATGTCACTGTCGGGGGTTTGGGGTGATGGCACATAACTGAATTGCCAATTATCATATCGTCGATATATATGTATGTCGCTGTCAGGGGTTTGGGGTGATGGCACATAGCTGAACTGCCGATTTCAGTGTCACCGATATATATATATATATATATATATATATATATATGAGTTTTAACATTCTTGCTCTGATAGCTCCTAGTAGCTCTGTTTGCTTCCCTGTATACCATTTGCTTAGCTATCATGATGGCCTTGCTCCTTTCTCTTCATGGATCTACTCTGCTTCCTCTTGGCTTCATATCATCATCTAGTATCTAGAATATTGTCATATTGACATCAATGACAACCTAGGTCAACAATATGTCCACAATAAAAAATAAAAAAATTAATTTTCACTTTCATAAATTTCAACTATCTTTTAACAGGTTCCAAGTCCCTTCACCTCTAAATCACTTACATTGTCTGCATTTTGGCCTCAAGAGGTTGTCACAACAAACTTCATCGCAAGCCTTTAGTCTCTTCACTTGTTTGAATATAAAGATCTACTTGATTTCTCTTTCTCTGCAACGATAAGAGAAGTTTTGTCAGAATGGCACTGACTCCTTTCTTCGGTTGATCAACAACCAGTATCCTGTGGGATCCATGGGACCAAAGTAGTAGCCTATTTGATTTGTTGATTCCCATGTCTCAAATTTGGGACACCTTTGATTTCGGCACTGTGCTGGACACAGAGGCCTTTTATTTCTCCTGGGATGCGCAGGTCATCACCAACACTAGGCTTGACTGGAAGGAAACCCCCGAAGCTCATTTTTTTCACTACAAATGTGCTCAGTAAGTTGTGCTTTTATTTTCTTTAATTTTCCATGATTTTTGATTTGTAATCCATAAATTGAATAACGATAGGCTCTGTTGAATGTGTTTGGTAATTTGCGCTTTTATTTTCTTTAATTTCCTTTGATTTTCGATTTGCAGTCTATCAATTGAAAAGAGTTTCACTACTCATGCATCAGCCAATAGTGAGAGAGATCCACCCATCTAATAATAATGGAAGGACTGGTACCTTACGTTTACAGAGTTATTGTTCAATATAGGAATCGACAAATATGCCATGGTAGAAGGTGGTTATACCAGTCGCAAAGGTAGCACAGGGAACCAAATTAGAGCAATCAGGACAGTGACTACATCCATTCGGAACCTATTCGATCAATTGGAAGGCAACCAAGTAAGTGAAACCTTAAATTGGTTAGCTAACACAACAATCGATATCAAATTCAATGGTTTGATAAAGAAGACTTGCCAATACTCAAGTTTCTGGCTCGTAATAGCTCAAAAGTTCTGAGCATTTTCAAGGTAACACAATAGAGATGGGAATGGAGGAATATATGACCCCAAGAGAGATTGTGGGGAAATCATATGATTATATTTCCCACTAAAAAATGAAAGAGACACTAGGAACAAAAGGACTTGAGCCAGACGAGGAGAGTGCAACCAATTGGGCTCCTGGCAACTGCATATTGAATGTGGTGATGTAATAGCATTGCTATACCCAATTTCGTACTAGAAATGCACCAATCCCCTGGGAATAACAAACAAATCGCATTTCTATAACACCTTTTGATGTGAGGTCAACCAACATAAAATAAAGATTAGGAGCACAGATATTTTCTCATATCCCAACACGGTCCATGCAACAAATTTTCTTAGGGTCCAAAAAAACCACTGCTACTCTCACATAGAATTACACTAGTTCTCATGTAGTCACAAGCTCCAATGCCTTCATCAATTTGATGCAACTCCTTATTCAACTCTGCAACCAACTCCTCGACACATAGTTTTGCGATGTAGCAAGCTCATTCACAATAACTTGAGCTCTTCAACGTCGAATACCAACAACACAACGTTACTGACAATGAAAAGACTATGCTCCATGAGCTCCGATACCACATGTAGAATTTTAACACACTAATGATAACACACTCACTCATAAAATAAATATAAGAAATATAGAAAAACTAGACATGGAGGAAAAGGCATGAGAGACTTTCCTGTAGTCTAATTTTCATGAACTTCATTTATTAAAATAATGTTTATGATACATATAAATACATGAGGAAGTCTCATCAATATAGTGCATGTATCTTGAACAAACTTGCTTGAGAAAATATCTCAACAACACACTAATCTAGGAGCCTAACTAGTTGGAGAGAATCTCTCAACCAACTAAGCCTAAACTGACTCCTAACCATGAGGAACAAACTCAATCTAAAAAGGTAGGATTAAATCCTAACTTTCATGATTTTAATTAATTTAATTATTTGGACTTAGAATTTTTTTTAATGTGAGGGTGAGGCTAACATTTTTTTGTAAATATTTTGTAAACTTCCTCATACACAGTAAGCACCAACTTACAACTTTTGTGGGCACCAACATACATGAAGTTTCAATCTCCTAGCCAAGCACCAAATTGGAAAATTAGAAGGCACCAACCTATAGGAGACTCCAATCCCCTAGCTGAGCACCGACTCGGTAAATTTGTAGGCACCAACCTACTTCTTCAAGGAATTCCTAATCACAACCACTTTTCCTTTCTATACTTGTTAATTCTCTACTCTTAACTTGGCTTAGCTATCCAACTCGACTTCTCTCTTCAACTTGGTTTGGATTTTCAATATCTAAAGTTAAATAGTTGTTTTCATCCTTCCTCATAGTATAATATTGCTAAGTTATTACAAATAGAAATAAACCACAAAAGTTTGAATTCTTGCTAAAAGCTCAAACTATATATTGGTGTTGTCATATTTTCTCTTACAACACCATCAAGTCTTAAGTTCCATTTGGACACAGTAACAACACCAAAAAGAAATTATTGTCATCATGCTTGGTATCCTTCCTGAGGATTACCACATCCTTCTTCAACCTTATAGTTTTCATATCCAAATCACTGAAAACATTAATTAACCACCTTTTCTTAACACACTAGTCACTCAACTAAAAATCCTAGAAATGGACATCGACACCACCTTTCTCATTGATCTCCATCTTCACCAAAGCAGTAACCCATTCCTTTAATTCACTCTTTGCATGGAAATCCATAAACATTTAGAGTGCACAATCCACCTTGAACATGCCTTGGCCTCATAAATTCAAACTTGTAACAAGGGCTAATTCGGGCTCCAAATGGATTGATTTCATCCTACAACAAAGAGCTAATTCAGGTTGCAACAAGACTAATTTTAGCCTTCAAAAAAGAGCTAATTCGAGCTGCAAAAAGTCTAATGTTAGGCTTGTTTAAGTCTAGTCCAATGTGCAAAGAAACAAGTCCCAAACAGTGTTGAAAAGTGTCCTGAAAATAATGTCAAAAAGAGCAACCTACAAGTTGGGTAGGGGCAACAAATACTTCACTCGGAATTCTCCAACTCAATTATTATCCTTCTCCTCTTGGTTCACAAGGTGTGAACCCTTGTTTTGTTGCCTTCTACCTTCCTTACAAACCTCAAAGCAAATTTGAGTTACTTCTTGGGAATAGTTAATCTCTCCTATTGCATATTTATAGTGATTTCCACACCTACATTGGGGCCAAATTGTGGGTTGAATTGTGAAACTAGAAGAATGTATAATATATATGAATGAATATATTAAAAAATTCATTTGTATTCAACTGTGAGGAGTTAGAAGGTGTGCCACCTATTATTGGAAAGGTCTCAAAATATGTTGTTTTGACTATGTGACTTTCTCTTTCACTTGAGAAACCTTTGACATCATAAACCAGCATTTCACCACATTTAAACCATTAATATTAATTAAAAGCATAACCAAACATTACACCAAAGCTTGAGTTCCATCATCATAGGTTTTCTATTTATTCAAAATTGGATTCAAGATGTGAATTGGTTATACTTTATTTGATCTATTTGAGTGATAACACTTTTTTGAGAAAGTACTCAAGGAAAACCAGTGTGGACAAGAATTTTAATGAAGTGTAATATATAAGTGCATCAATTTATGAAATCATTCCACATTCATATCATTGATCAATACCACTTGGAAATATACAAAAGGTAGAATGATTTAATAAATGAGAGTTTAGATTGAACTATGAATGGACATTTAATTTTACTTCAAATTTTATATTTGCATGAGATATTAGATTTCTTATTTCATTGAATGATATGTAATGCTCATGGGTGTCTATAATAAAACTTTGAAAAGTATACCATAAACATTCAAATTTAAACTGATATTCCTTACAATACAAGAGCTTAAAACCCTAAATCAATTTAAATTAAAGATCAATAATTAAACCCTAAATTAAGTGGAACAACTTCTAGAGATTAAACTTCAAAAATTTCAACTCGATAACAAATTTAATGGAAGGAAAATATTAAGTTTGATTGAAAAAATGTAATATTGGTTTATTTTTAGGCCATGGAGTCATATTCCATTGTAGATGCTTCCACGTAGATGTGATTTGTTTTTCTCCCACATGGAGTTGAGAGTGTTAGGGTTCTATAATATAGGTAATCAAATTCTATCTATTCAGCTATTTACTTTTGGAATCTGCTGGTAGAGTTTAGCATATAAATTCACCAGGTATTATAGTCTAAATTAATTTTTTTACAAAGGTATCAAATTGCTCAAATCATTGGAAATATATGTGTCTAAAGAAATCTATTAGTCTTGATTTGAATTGTAATGTTGTCAAAAGAGAAAATGAGTAGAGAAGTTTGAAATCATTTTACAAGTAACATAAAGACTCAAAGTATATATCAGACCCTCTCCATTGGATAGTGCTCTGAACAAACTTTCCAATAGTATGTGGAAGTCCAAAAATGGACTTCTGGATAAAAATATATGGTCTGTTGAAATTTAAGAGTTGAAGCCTTTGAAAGGAATGCATATCGGAGGTCCAAAGTGATATCGACAATCGACGATTGAAGGTTTATGGAATGTTGGCAATCGCATATCGGAGGAAAGGCACAAGGGGAAATCAATGATCGCATGTCAAAAGGTTCTGTGATCAACGATATCGGCAAATCAGCGATATCAAAAAATCGGTGATCGGAGGTCCAACGTACATTGAAACTATCGCAGATTGGCGATCGCAACATTAGAGGACCATCATAATCGGCGAATTGACAATAGGAGGTACATGGCATATACATATCGACGTTCAACGATCAGCGAATTGAAAACAAGGAAAATTGGCATATCAGAGAAAAGTGCACTATGAATGTTGTGATATAGTGTTAAATTGCTGAGAAAAGGGGTCGATAGTGTTAAACTATCGGGAAGCACAAAAATTGGTTAACAAAGAAATTCATTACAAAACCAAGGTAGGATGGGCCCTTTTCTCTCTCCTCCAGTGGGATGCGTGGCACAATACGATTGGTTCCAATAAGGGACACATGGCGAAATAATATTGGTTTCGATAAGGGATACATGGCAGAATACAATGGGTTCTGATAAAGCCATGTGGTATCTGATGCCATCATGACATGGCTGTACAGTGGACATGTGGCAGGTAGATTCAACATTTTCAAGGGTCATAAGAGGCCCAAAAATGGTGACACATGTCACCACTGACAATGGGCCATGTGGCAATGATGACGTCATGATCGGAGTTCGAAAGTCAGAGGTTAAGGTATATCAACATTTTGTAACGTGTGCCACTTGAAAAAGTTATGATCAAAGGGGTCTCTGATAGATGGGCTAGCTCACAGTCATGAAGGTTTAAAGAACTCAGGCACTGAAGAATTTAACAAAAGAAAATCACCCCCCAGCAGGAGCCTAAATACCTTAGCGCCCTAAAGCTAAGAACTGGGTCATAGCCCTTGGTCCTAGGCTAAGAAATAAGGGAAAGGGCTAAACAAAAGGGGCCAAGGGAATATCATAATTCGTTGTCGTTGTAATGTCTCTTAAGTAAAAAGTTTTGATGAGGCAAAAGCTCCAAAGTAGCATCACAACGATATTACAGGGCTTAAAAGCTTCACTAGTGAAATAAGTGGAAGTGTTAGAAGATGAATGGGTTAGCAGCTATGAGCAAAACACAAAGGGCTGCGAAGTATCAGGGCATTGGCAATGATGTGGAACTTTTCTGATAAACCATGCAGAAGCATTAAAATATGGATGGGTCTGCAACTGTTGAAACATAGGAAAAAGGGGGTTGGTAGTTTGGAAAGGAAGCTCACAGCTTATGTAGAAAATGAGTACGACCACTCCAGATTTAAATGTAGAGGATCATAAATATTGAACCAATTTCCAGAATTAGAGGCTAAAGATTTTCCAGCAGAATTGAGAAGAGCGAAGGAGCTATTTTGATGAATTATTGCAAAGGGATCTATTATCATAACAGAAATGCTAAAACTTCAGGTAGGTACCTGCTCTACTTTCAAGGGAAGTGGTTGACCATATATTTATTTTGCTTGAATGCAAACATATTTTCCTATATTTATTCTAGGACATACAAAATATATTTGAAGTTTATCTCTACATACATGAACTTAAGAGATATTTAAAAATATATCTCTTTCTATAGTAATTTGATGACTATTATTTTGTAAAACTGTCAGGTAAAGCACTATATAAACAATTTGTGAATATGTAAACAAGGTTGGATTATGTATGAAGAAAAGGGCTCTACATTGATGTAAGCTGTGGATTGGAATCAAAGTGATCAATTTGCAGAAATATAGAGAGTTTTGTTCCAGGATTCCTGTGTCAGACAATTGGTGATGTGCTTCTTATGTTAAATTGTTTCTTTTCTCAGTTTCCATATGTTTTTCCCTCTTTATTGTTGCAAGAAGATTAAGGGCCGAATTTGCTTAAGTTTACTCTACTCTGGCTTGTTAGCAATATCCATGTTTTCTTTTTGATGTTAAATATAGAATTCATCCCAATATGATCTATATTTAATTGAACTCAAATCATATTCATCCTATTCATCCCACAGACACTCTATAAGATCCAAAATTTTTCTTATCCTGCTCTGTTACAGCTACTCTGTCATTTTGTGATTGATTACCCAAAGGTTCATGACTCCATGCCCAATGGACTTTTCCAACATCTTTCAACCAAACTTTTGAAAAACCCATCTCGAACTCAAATAGCTAGCCTAAAATCTGAAATAGAAATCTAAATCATATAGAGAGATCCCTCTTTGAAGTTGGAAGGGCTAGATCCTAGCTTTAAAAGTGGTTTTGTGGTTACCTTTGTAGTTTTATTCCTTAGCCTAGGAAAATTATGGAGTGTTAACATTCTGGCAACCATAATGGGGAACGATTCTATTTTCTCTAGGAAATACTATCAAGTCTTAGATCTGATTGCTGATGGTGGACAACAATCAAACATATGAAGGCTGAACCATTCACTTGGTGACTCCATTGTCTAAGAATCCATATTGCAGAAACACTCATGGAGACTCAATTGTCCGAAGAATTCAGAGTTTGAATTTCCTAATCTAGATGACAGGGTATGTGGCAGACCCTATTTCTATTGAAGGTTTCAAAGAATACTGGGATATTAGTGATGATGAGGAAATGGAGGATGATTTCTCCAATTTACTGCCTCTTTATTTGAGGGCATGCAAATGTAGCTCTGAAGCTAAAGCCAACTTTTTAGAAGAATTTGCTGATAAATTTGAGGACATTCAGATCGTAAATGTTCGACTTCAGTCTTACAATTTTCAAGATCAGAATAAACTTTTTGAGAACATTTGTTAGCCAAACAAGAAGTGGTAGTGATACCTTTTGATATTGAGAGTGAGGAGTATTTTGAGAATGGGTCTAATGACACACAACTGAAACTGTACAATGGAAAATAAAGAACAATTGAACTATCCATCAATAATAATCTAGTCATTGAAAGCTTTGAGGATCAACAAAAAAATCATGTTTTGTTTGATCCCATAGCTATCTATATGGAGGAATTGTTCACTACAGAGTTTCGATTATGTTTTTCTATGAAAGAAAAGTCTACAATCAGTTGTCATTGCACTTACATTTTCTAGTTTCCATTTTGTTGAAATTTAGTCTGAGAATCACATCAAGTATGCAACTACTTGATTGGTTGTTTTGGAATTTTACTATTACTTAATTTTTCAGGGGTATAAGTAGCCTAAAGTAGGTAGGAGTGTGAATAAGATCGAATATTTTTTCAGCCATATTTTTGTTTGAATTTTAGTTTGCAGCAGATTTTTCAGTTTTCAGTGTATAGTTCATATTACAGTCCAAAGAATGGATTTGGTTAAGTTTTGAGGATTGGAACAGATTACCAGCTGGATTTTATTTCAGTGGTTGCATGACGGAGCATGTTGCATGTTTTAGATCAGCCCAATGGAGAAAGGCTACTGATCTATGGTGTTATTTTGCGCCTCACATGGAAGACACCATCCCCAATTGGAGCCACTGTTACAGTCCTATAATATAGGTAATCAAAATCTATCTATTTAGTTATTTATTTTGGGAATATGTTGGTAGATTTTAGCCTATAAATTCACCAGGTATTATAGTCTAAATTATATTTGGTATGAAGGTCTCAAATTTCTCAAATCATTGAAAATATATGTGTCTAGACAAATCCATTAGCCTTGATTTGAATTGTAAGGTTGTCCAAAGAGAAAATAAGTAGAGAAGTTTGCAGTCATTTTACAAGAAGCAGAAGGACTCAAAGTCTACATCAAACCCTCTCCATTGGAAAGTTCTATGAACAAGTTTTCCAATGGTATGTGGAAGTCCAAAAAATGGAGTTCTAGATCAAAAGATATGGCCTATTAAAGTTTAAGAGTTGAAGCCTTTGAAAGGAAGACATATAGGAGGTCTAGAGTGATATCGGCGATCAGAGGTTCATGGCACGTCGTTGATCGCATATCGAAGGAAAGGAATAAGGTAAAATCGATGATTAGAGGTGCAACGTACATTGCAACTATCACAAATCAACGATCGCAACATTAGAGGACCATCATAATTGACGAATTGGAAATTGGAGGTACATGGCATATGGCATATTGCCATTCAACAATGGAAGAATTGCAAACAAGACAAATTAGCATATTGAATAAAAGTGTGATATGAATGTTGCGATATAGTGTTAAATTGTCGGGAAAAGGGGTTGATAGTGTTAAACCGTCGGGAAGCACAGAAACGGGTTAACAAAGAAATTCATTGCAAAACCAAGGCAGGACATGCCCTTTTCTCTCCCATCTAGCAGGACACGTAGTGCAATAGGATTGGTTCTGATAAGGGACACATGGAGGAATAGGATTGGTTCTAATAAGGGATGCATTGCAGGGTACAATTGGTTCCGACGTCATCACGATGTGGTTGTAACGTGGACATGTGGCAGATAGATTTGGCATTTTCAGGGGTCATAAGAGGCAAAAAAAGGGTGACATGTGTCAACGCTCACAACGTGCCAGATGGCAGTAATGATGTCATGATCGAAGTTCGCAAGTTGGAGGTTGAGGGATATCGACATTTTGTAACGTGCACCACTTGAAAAATTTCCAATCAAAGGGATCTATGATACAGGGGCTAGATCACGATCATGAAGGTTTAAAGAAATTAGGCACTGAAGCATTTAACAAAGGAAAATCACCCCCTGATAGAAACCAAAATACCTTAGTGCCCTAAAGCTAAGCACCTGGTCATAGCCCTTGGTCCTATGCAAAGAAATACGGGAAAGGGCTAAACAAAAGGGGCCAAGGGAATATCAGAATTTGTTGTCGTTGTAATGTCTCTTAAGTAAAATATTTTGATGAGGCAAAAGTTCCTAAGTAGCATCATGACGATATTACAGGGCTTAAAGGCTCCGATAGTGAAATAAGTGGAAGTGTTAGAAGATTAATGGGTTGACATCTGCGAGCAAAATGCAAAGGACTGCGAAGCATAAGGGAATTGGCAGTGATGTGGAACTTCTTAGATAAACCATGCAGAAGCGTTAATAGATGGATGGGTTGGAAACTGTTGAAATGCAGGAAAAAGGGGGTTGGTAGTTTGAAAAGGAAACTCACAACTTGTGCGGAAAACAACTACCGCCACTCCAGATTTAAAGGTAGAGGATCGAAAATATTGAACCAATTTCCATATTTAGAGGCAAAATATTTTCCAGCAAAATTGAGAAGAGCAAAGGAGCAGTTTTGATGAATTATTGCAGAGGGGCCCGTTATGATAGAAAAAATGATAAAACTTCAGTTAGGGACCTGTTCTACTTTCAAGGGAAGCGGTTGACCAAATATTTCTTTTGCTTCAATGCAAGCATATTTTCCTATATTTATTCTAGGACATACATAATATATTTTAAGTTTATCTTTGCATACATAACTTGAGAGATATTTAAAAATATATATGTTTCTGTAATAATGATGACTATTATTTTGCAAAATTGTTAGCTAAAGCACTATATAAACAGTTTGTGAATATGTAAACAAGGTTGGATTATGTATGAAGAAAAGGGCTCTGCATTGTTGTAAGTCGTGGATTGCACTTGAAGTGATCACAAAAATATAGAGAGTTTTGTTCCAGGATTCCTGTGTCAGACAATTGGTGTTGTGATTCTGTTGTGGTCACCAAAACCCCCCCTTCTTCACTTGACATTAGCAATAACGTCAAGCAAAGAGGGGACCCTGAACGAAAATCCCAAAAAAATATTTTTTCTAAAGTTTTCGTATTTCTCTCCCTAAGGCTCAAATCGCATCGCAAATTTCATCGCATCGCATGCCTCACACGCGCCCCTTAAAAGAAAAACCTTCGAGCAATGCGATCGCCGATATGCGATATCGCAAATCGCAAGCATCACGCTATACGACGTAACCATTAAACGAGAACTTGCGATATTTGCGATTTGCGATCTGCGATGGCAGCGATCTGTGATCTGCGACCTGCGATCTGAAAAGACTTATCACACGATAGACCCATGCATTAAGCACGCGCCTTGAAAGAATTTAATGACCGCATGCTTAAGTATCTAGGAATGATTGCGTTACATTTATCGAAGAGTCAAGTTATGATGAATGTCAGAATTATGCATTCATTAGAGATTAATGCTTTCACGTCAAGTCTTTTCATTTCACTTCCCCTTTGCGTAGACTGCAAGACACGCAACTGATATAAGTTTATATGCAGGAAACATCTGAGGGAAAGAGGAAAGCGCCAATCAGCAAAGAGAGAATGCTTCCGCAAATGGATGTCGCATGCAGCAGAACCGCGGATTCTAGGCTATCAGCCAACCGGCACTGATGAAATTAGACTATCCAGGACTCAGAGTCAAAGGCGCACAAAAGCAGCATGTTCAGAAAAGATCCTGAAGCTCAGACTTAGTGAAGCAGAGAAAGAAGCGCATGAGAAGGAGGACGCTTCAGGAAAACCTGGAACAAAGAACGGAAGAAATTCTCGACCCAGGGAGTTGCCCATACAGCACGACTCCTAACCCACTCAGTCATTCGCACGACCGGAAACCGAAAACGGCAACAGCAAAATCAGTTCGAGAAGAAACTGGGACACGCTAAGTATACACGCGGCGAATACACCCAGCTAGAGAAAGGTTTTCGAAAATATCTTCTGGTCTGCCGGAAGGAAGTGCCAGCTCCTGCTATTTCCACTTTTATCTCCCGAGCGAAACAAGAAGGCGGTCAGCCGACTCTTCCCAGGAAAGCATTACACTGTTGACAGCACTAAAGAGAATATACAAAAACGGTCAGAAATTAGATTTTAAGTTTAGAAATAAAGTTGCTTTTAGTAAAAGGGCGGTCATTTGAGGCCGATTCCCTAATTTCATGTAATTAAGATTGATTAGTTAGTAGTATTTAACCCTTCTCATGGTTTTTGGAGAAGGGTCCGGAAATCTGTCAAAAAACTTATCCTCAGAACATGCACTTCTGCACCCTCAGAGGAGGTTTTTGATGAATGGATGGATCGAGATTTATTTATGTTTGCATTTTAATATCTGTTACTGATGTTTCACTTCTGTACTCTTAGCAGATGTTAGAACAAGTAGAAATAAATCATTGTTACTTGAAGTTTATTAGTGAAGTTAGTCATAAATGGTACTTTTATCTCTTGGCTAGATTCTGCTAGTATTCCTAAAAGTGATATGTGGCTGAGTTCTTTGTATGTTATTGCATGAATGTCTGCATTACCATTTGGCACTTCTGTACGGTGGGGTCATTTATTTATGTTTAACATATAGAAAACTGATTATGCGATATGCTGTTCACAACTACTTTGCCTAACTTCTTATGCAGAATGGTTTATCTTTATCGATTTATATTCTGATATCAGTTGAATGATCTTTATTACCGGCTGCTGTTAGAAATCTTTCTAGATCGCATAACAAAAGAGAAACACCCCGGGTTAGCGTAGATTAGATGTATTTTTCTTCGTTAGATTACATTAGCATAGAGTTAATTTAGCAGTTAGAATTAAGACTAGTTTAGACGAACCCCCCCTAGATTAATACCATCAGACTCTACGCACACACACACACCCATCACATTGGGAAACTGGTCCCATTACCCCCAGTCGGACCCGCTACTCCAAACGGGCAAGGAGCCGCCAACCAGGTTTCGGACCGGGTGGGTATCCCCCTTGTTGTTGACCCGAACTCGGGGCCCTCAATATTTCTGGCGCTAGAAGGAGGGCCAGCTATGAATGGCACATAATTCAAAATCCAAATACCATTCTAAGAGAAAATCACCCTCACCAACTTCCCCGACTTCCCCAATACGACTAAACTCGGAACTGGAAGTCGCTCGGACATCCACCGCTGCTATACATCCAGATACATTAGAACAACTTATTGTCGATCCCCCTGAAGTTCAAACCTTGATCCGTAAACTCCAGGGATTCTCTATTTTTAACCAGAAATCTGATAAATCTAAAGGCAGCTTGACTTCGCAATACAACCCTGCTCATCCCCTGACCCGATTGAAGAGTGAAAAGTTTGGCATTCAGCCAACTGAAATCCCTCTCCCCACTAGGAAAAGAGCAAGAAAAGCATTTCAAGAGTCTGACAGAGAGACTCTTTCATCCACCTCATCCATTTCAACTCCCTCTCCGCGAAGTCAACCACCCACATCTCCACCTCAAATCACTCATCCATCTTCCGCAACCCTTCCTCCAAAATCGTCAAAAATCATAATATCTCCATCTTCTCAACCTCAAAGATCATCTTCTACACTTTTATTAACCAGCAACTCAGCGATGGCACAATCTCCATGGAACAACCCTGGGGCGGTTTTAATGCCTCCACCCCTGAGTCCAATACCTGCCCATCCCAAGAAGTGGTTACCAAAGTTCAATCCAGAAACTGGAATGCTAGCTGAAGAACATATCAATAATTTCATGCTTTCTGTTAATCTCAACGGAGTTACCAACGAAGACGCCGTGGTCCGACTCTTCCCCTATACAATGCAAGGGACGGCCGGGTCATGGTACTTTTCGCTACCCTCCGGATCTATCACCAGCTGGGATATTTTTCAAAATCAATTTCTCACCAAATTCGGCGATGATAGATCGACAGCGACACTGATCAACGATCTGTCCAATCTTAAAGCTGAGGCTCGGGAACCCATTAAAGATTTTAACTTACGGTTCAACAAGATCCTCAATAAAATCCCCGCTGCTTCCCAACCCAGCGAGGAAGTAAGATGCGAATGGTACATCACGTCCTTACCTTCAAACTTGGCCATCTTCGTAGATAGGGCAAGCAAGACAACCTTAGTCGAAAACTTGGCTGAGGCATTGGCAGTCGAAAGACGCGTAGTAGCCCTAGAAAAGAGATCTACAATCGAAGAGTGTAAATCTAAGAAAATCTCTTTCAAAGAAGAAACCAAGAAGAAGCAAACGAAGGATCCTTTCGACATGGAAGGATTACAAAAGGTATTGAAGGCCATGTCAAATGAGATGATTGATATCAGGAAACAAGTAGCAGAATCGTCCCCAAGAAAGCCTTTTAGGAGTTTTAAGAGAAATCCTCCTATGGAGACGAAGCCACCCAGCGTGGTCTCTAACGTGGAATCTGAAGAAGAAGAAGAAGAGAACACCATTGAAACGCATACCGACGATGAAGAAGTGGTGGAACTGCAAGGAATGTGGGATTTCATCCTCCCACAAGAGGAAGATCAAGAAGCGCTTCCGGTGAGCACAAGAAGCAGAAATCAACTTGATCCTCCCCAGACTACCCCAAAACAGAAGGGCGCAAGCCCTCCAGCAAAAGAAAAGGTCGCGACAAAGAAGACAACCCCTAAAGCGACCTCATTTAGCCCAGTCCAATCAGAGCAATCGCCTCCATCAAAGACACTAATAGTGTCGGATGAAATGGAGTATAACATCATCGACGACATGAAGAAGACTAGGGCTAATATCACCCTGTACGAGCTAAGCAAATTGAAACACCAACAGAAGATCATGATGAAAGAGTTACACGCCGTACCTACTGCGCCTCTACCTACAGCTATAGCTTCCCATAATATAGGAAGACCCCCAATCAACGCGATCAATAAAATCGATCCAAATGACATCGCTTTGATTGGAGGGAGGTCTAGATCTCACACTCCCCCTTTCCTCCTCACTTACGAGATCTTTAACAGAAACGTGCATAACTGCTTGGTTGATTCTGGTGCTTCCACCAATATTCTACCCAAGTCAATATGTACCAAACTTAATGTTCAACCGCAAAAATCCGCAGTGCGCATAGTTCAACTTGATCGATCACAAGTCGAAGTGATAGGCGAACTTAATCAAGTGAACAAAAGACTATCGTCCAACCCCAAGGTATGCCAGGTCATCGATATTCTAGTTGCTGACATCCCTGAATTTTATGGTCTAATTCTTAGCAGGGATTGGTCCGAGAAGCTCCACGGATATTTTTCGACTGACTGGTCGCACATGTGGTTACCCTTCAACGGGAAGCCAAATCAAATAAAGGTTGAACGAGAACTGCACCAAAAGTACATAGTGACGGATCTGGAGGGAGAGAACGAAGCCATAGCATACAACAGCAGCATCATAGGCAACTATTCGGTAGACTCTTTCCTTGGAAATTTCAATGCTCACGTATCACCATATTTAGAAAATTCAGTCGTGTCCCAAGTAGAAAACGTTTCCCAGACTGATGATTCAAAATGTGTTAGTTTCTTAGATAACCCTGTAAATACTTCTTTATTTTGGAAATTATATTTTGATGGCTCTAAGTCCAACGAGGGAGCGGGAGCAGGATGCGTCTTGATTAGCCCAGACGGAAATAAGACCATGCTCACATGCAGACTGGAGTTCGATTGCACGAACAACACAGCGGAATACGAAGCCTTGGTGCAAGGCCTATACAAAGCAATCGGCTCCAACGTCAAATATCTTCAAGTCTTTGGAGATTCCGAGATCGTCGTCAAACAGGTACGTAACACCATACACTGCCTGTCTAGTCATTTAAAGCACTACCAATATTTAGTGCAAGATCTCACTGCGCATTTTACAGCATTCAATATTTCATCAATCCCAAGACTTCACAATGCAAGCGCAGACCTGCTAGCAAACGTAGCCTCCAGACTCATTCCCTCCGAAGACTTTAGTCCAGATAGGTTTTCGATAGAATTAATTTTTAAACCATCTATCCCTGACAACATCACCAACTGGAGAGTATTCAACGACGACCCAGACATCGTAAGTTTCCTTACCTCTGAAGGATCCTACTCAAACCAGATAATCGACGAGGACTGTCATGACCACCAAATACAACAAAATGGCACTGATAACGCTATACCCAAATCAGTGGTCAAATTAGAAGATTTGTATGACTTAAAAAGTCGGTTCAAAAGGTCAGCTAACGCCAAACTTTACAGTTCAACTCTGAACTATGAATCAGTGAACTTAGGAACCGATGAGAAACCCCAAAACGTCAATCTAGGCCAAGGCCTAGCTCCTGAAGAAAAATCAGCATACATCTGTCTTCTACGACAGTACAAGAACGTCTTTGCCTGGAACTACGATGAGCTGAAAACTTATAACACTTCTATCATTCAGCACACTATCCCTATGATCGACAACGAGAAACCCGTCCAACAGAAGCTCAGAAAAATCCACCCCAACCTGGAAAATCAGATAAAAACTGAGCTGAATAAGTTGTTGAGAGCCAGAATAATTTTCCCGGTCAGACATTCCAAATGGGTATCCAATATGGTACCTGTTAGGAAGAAAAACAGAGATATTAGAATCTGCATCGACTTCCGGAATCTCAACAAAGCCTGTCAGAAGGACAATTTTCCCCTCCCACCTATGGAGCAAATATTACAGGCTGTAGCAGGCTCAGAATTGATGTCTTTCCTGGATGGATTTTCAGGATATAATCAAGTACTGGTACACCCAGACGATCAGCTAAAAACCACCTTCCGAACTAAATGGGGTACCTACGCGTATCGAAAAATGCCGTTCGGTCTGATCAACGCCGGCGCTACTTTTCAAAGAGCTATGGATATTGCGTTCAAAGGGCTAGTCAATAAATCAGTAGTGATTTACCTGGATGATATAACTGTGTACTCCAAAAAAAGAAGCGACCATCTCAAAGATTTGAAGCAAATCTTTCAAAGGTGTTTAAGGTATGGAATCTCTCTTAACCCGAATAAATCTTTTTTCGCGTTGAGTGAAGGAAAATTGCTAGGGTTCATAGTGTCCAAATCAGGCATTCACATCGAACCCGCCAGAATCAAAGAAATTTCCGAGATATCCATGCCCCATAACAAAAATACCATGCAATCTTTCCTAGGACAGATCAATTTTGTGAAAAGATTTGTCCCAGATTTTTCACGTATTATTTCTCCTTTACAAAAAATGATAAAAAAGAATTCAAACTTTAAATGGGGTCTACACGAGCACGAAGCGTTTAACTTAATCAAACAAGCCATCATCGACGCTCCATCCCTAGCAACCCCAAATTTTTCAGAACCATTTGTCTTATACACGTTCGCCTCAGAACATTCTTATGCTGCGATCTTGACCCAGGCAAACAAAGAAAAGGCAGAAGCCCCAATCGCATTCTTTAGCTCAAACTTACAAGGTGCTGAGCTGAAATATTCGGACGTAGAGAAACAGGCATATGCCGTCTTTAAAGCAGTCAAATATTTCAGACCCTTCTTGCTAAAGGCCCATACCAAGGTCATAGTACCATTCCCGGCGGTAAGAAACCTCCTGATTTAGAAAGACGTGGGCGAAAAAAGAGCGAATTGGATCACCGCCTTGCAAGAATACGACCTGGAAATCAAGCTGGCACACATCGTAAGAGGCCAAGGCTTCTGCAAGATGTTAGCTGGAGCATCGCAAATCCCCGAAGAATCGCCTGAAGAGGTACACACGTATGAGGTAAGCCTAAACGACGCAGAATCATTTTATGCCGACATCATTTATTTCCTAAAGAACGGATATGCTCCATTTCACCTGGATCACATCAAAAAGAGAGCCCTGAGGTTAAAAGCTAAACAATACCAGCTCGTAAATGATGTCTTATTTAAAAGAAACTATGATTCTGTGCTTCTTAGATGTCTTGAGAAAACTGAAGCCGAAAAGGTTTTGCAGGAACTCCACGATGGACCAGCAGGTGGACACTATGCTGGAGAAACCACCGCACACAAAATCTTACGTGCAGGATACTACTGGCCCACGCTGTTCAAAGACTCGTACAATCACGTGAGAAAATGCCAAGTCTGCCAAACTGCTGCAGGAAAACAAAAGAAGTCATTCATGCCACTGCAGCCGGTTAACATCGAACAGCCGTTCAGCCAATGGGGCCTGGACATAATAGGTGAGATCGTTCCTCACTCCTCTAAACAGCATAGGTATATCCTCACTGCAACCGACTATTTTACTAAATGGGTAGAGGCGGTTCCTCTCAAGACAGCTAATTCTGAAAACATTGTTGAATTCATAGATCAGTTTATCATTACTAGGTTTGGATTGCCAACGGCCTTAATATTTGATAACGCTTCATATTTTTCTGGAAATACCATGACTGAGTTCGCACTCAAAAGAGGGTTCAAACTGAAGTATTCTGCCAACTACTATCCGCAAGGTAATGGGTTGGCTGAATCAACGAACAAGAACCTGATCAGGATTATCAAAAAGATAGTTGACCAAAACCAAAAGAATTGGCACAAAGCGCTGGTAAACGCCTTATGGGCAGACAGAATTACCAAGAAAGCCTCTATCGGGACTTCTCCCTTTAATTTGGTTTACGGGAGAGAAGCAGTTCTTCCTACTCACTTACTCATTCCCTCTTTGTCCTTAGTACAATACATTGATGAAGTACCTACTTCTCCCTTACAACTAAGGCAAATGGAGGTAATCAAGTTAGAAGAACGACGAGAACAGGCTAAGAAAACCCATGCTCACCACCAAGCGCTGATAAAATCCTCTTTTGACTCGAACATGAAGACCAGAAAAAACTTCCAGATGGGTGATTTAGTTTTGAAGTGGGATAAGGCTCACGAAGAAAAGGGCAAACATACGAAATTCCAGAAGCTATGGCTTGGTCCTTTTCAAATCGTAGAAGTCATAGGCCCGTCGACTTTTATGTTGCAGGACTTGACAGGCAGGAGAGATTCTCTGCCTGTAAACGGACAAATCCTCAAAATGTATTTCCCATAGAAGGTCATCCTTCTGTTTTTGTAAGATAGTTTTAAATTTTCATGTTAGTTTTCATTTTTCACAGATAGGGCTGGTTGTGAATGATCATAAATAGTATTCATGAAGAAACATACCATTTCTGTATCAGATTTTGATTTCACTTGTATAAATAGAAAAACTTTTCGAAAAATCTGACTTTTATTATTGACAAATAGAGTTAACTTTAACCTGAATATGATGTTAGTTTCAAACTTCACAAAGAAGCCTGGGATGAGAGTAACTTTTGGCAAAAAATTGTTTTATGCCAATGCTATGAAAGGTATCATCGATAGCAAAATAGGTATTCTCTGCAAAACTGTTGTTCTTAAAACTCTATTATTGTCGTCCAGAGCTTTCTTAAGGAAAAACAATGACTTCCTCCCTGCTAAGGAGAATCGCAGCATCCAGAGAGACAATCCAAGAAAACACTATATCTCAAAGAATAAGAGGTCTCATCACGAGCCGGCTTATCATGATCATAGATATTATAACTTGCTGACTTTGCCACTACTGTCTACCAAAACAGGGCAACGACTCAAGATTGTGCAATCGAAAGACAAGGGGTCTCATCACGAGCCAGCTTGTTCAGCAAAAGTGTAAATCAAGTGAATGACTGTGTCATAATTTGGCCACCAAACCAAGACATTGTTCTTTAGAGAATAAAAAATCAAAAAAGAAAGAAAAAGTGTCAAAAGGATTTTTCTTTGGAATGTTGTAAATAACCTCAAGCAGGAAAAAGGATCATTGCTGGATAACATGGTAACCCTGTCGAGGCTATGGACGCTTGCGGGCAGCAGAGGCTCTACCTACGACAAATGAGCATACTTTACAAAGCCAGTACGCAGAGAAGACCTTATTTTGTCTTTGAGGAGACTGAGTAATGACTAGGTATGAATACAAAAAAATAACCCAGAGGAAACAAACAATCGGAATGAAATAAGAAGTTGTGACGAAGCATCATTGACAGGATAAAAGGTAATACTCTATCTGTCCATAACAAAATTTAGGCATAAGAAAACTTTTCTGTTTTGGAAGTGAAAATGCAATAGAACAAGCAGAGATAACTGGTTCTTCACAGTGAATCGCCATTGTTGTGGTCACCAACACCCCCCCTTCTTCACTTGACATTAGCAATAACGTCAAGCAAAGAGGGGACCCTGAACGAAAATCCCAAAAAAATATTTTTTCTAAAGTTTTCGTATTTCTCTCCCTAAGGCTCAAATCGCATCGCGAATTTCATCGCATCGCATGCCTCACACGCGCCCCTTAAAAGAAAAACCTTCGAGCAATGCGATCGCCGATATGCGATATCGCAAATCGCAAGCATCACGCTATACGACGTAACCATTAAACGAGAACTTGCGATATTTGCGATTTGCGATTTGCGATGGCTGCGATCTGCGATCTGCGATCTGCGACCTGTGATCTGAAAAGACTTATCACACGATAGACCCATGCATTAAGCGCGCGCCTTGAAAGAATTTAATGACCGCATGCTTAAGTATCTAGGAATGATTGCGTTACATTTATCGAAGAGTCAAGTTATGATGAATGTCAGAATTATGCATTCATTAGAGATTAATGCTTTCACGTCAAGTCTTTTCATTTCACTTCCCCTTTGCGTAGACTGCAAGACACACAACTGATATAAGTTTATATGCAGGAAACATCTGAGGGAAAGAGGAAAGCGCCAATCAGCAAAGAGAGAATGCTTCCGCAAATGGATGCCGCATGCAGCAGAACCGCGGATTCCAGGCTATCAGCCAACCGGCACTGATGAAATTAGACTATCCAGGACTCAGAGTCAAAGGCGCACAAAAGCAGCATGTTCAGAAAAGATCCTGAAGCTCAGACTTAGTGAAGCAGAGAAAGAAGCGCATGAGAAGGAGGACGCTTCAGGAAAACCTGGAACAAAGAACGAAAGAAATTCTCGACCCAGGGAGTTTCCCATACAGCACGACTCCTAACCCACTCAGTCATTCGCACGACCGGAAACCGAAAACGGCAACAGCAAAATCAGTTCGAGAAGAAACTGGGACACGCTAAGTATACACGCGGCGAATACACCCAGCTAGAGAAAGGTTTTCGAAAATATCTTCTGGTCTGCCAGAAGGAAGTTCCAGCTCCTGCTATTTCCACTTTTATCTCCCGAGCGAAACAAGAAGGCGGCCAGCCGACTCTTCCCAGGAAAGCATTACACTGTTGACAGCACTAAAGAGAATATACATAAACGGTCAGAAATTAGATTTTAAGTTTAGAAATAAAGTTGCTTTTAGTAAAAGGGCGGTCATTTGAGGCCGATTCCCTAATTTCATGTAATTAAGATTGATTAGTTAGTAGTATTTAACCCTTCTCATGGTTTTTGGAGAAGGGTCCGGAAATCTGTCAAAAAACTTATCCTCAAAACATGCACTTCTGCACCCTCAGAGGAGGTTTTTGATGAATGGATGGATTGAGATTTATTTATGTTTGCATTTTAATATCTGTTACTGATGTTGCACTTCTGTACTCTTAGCAGATGTTAGAACAAGTAGAAATAAATCATTGTTACTTGAAGTTTATTAGTGAAGTTAGTCATAAATGGTACTTTTATCTCTTGGCTAGATTCTGCTAGTATTCCTAAAAGTGATATGTGGCTGAGTTCTGTGTATGTTATTGCATGAATGTTTGCATTACCATTTGGTACTTCTGTACGGTGGGGTCATTTATTTATGTTTAACATATAGAAAACTGATTATGCGATATGCTGTTCACAACTACTCTGCCTAACTTCTTATGCAGAATGGTTTATCTTTATCGATTTATATTCTGATATCAGTTGAATGATCTTTATTACCGGCTACTGTTAGAAATCTTTCTAGATCGCATAACAAAAGAGAAACACCCCGGGTTAGCGTAGATTAGATGTATTTTTCTTCATTAGATTACATTAGCATAGAGTTAATTTAGCAGTTAGAATTAAGACTAGTTTAGAAGAACCCCCCCCTAGATTAATACCATCAGACTCTATGCACACACACACACCCATCACATTGGGAAACTGGTCCCATTACCCCCAGTCGGACCCGCTACTCCAAACGGGCAAGGAGCCGCCAACCAAGTTCCAGACCGGGTGGGTATCCCCCTTGTTGTTGACCCGACCTTGGGGCCCTCAACAGATTCTTATGTTAAATTGTTTCTTTTCTCAGTTTCCATATGTTTTTCCCTCTTTATTGTTGCAAAAATATTAAGGGTTGAATTTGTTTAAGTGTACTTTGCTCTAGCTTTTTAGCAATATCCATGTTTTCACTTTGATGTTAAATATAGAATTCATCCCAGTATTCTCTATATTTAATTGAAATCAAGTCATATTCATCCTATTCACCCCATAGACACTCTATAAGATCCAAAAGTTTTCCTATCCTGCCCTGTTACAACTACTTTGTCATTTTGTGATTGATTACCCAAAGGTTCATGACTCCATGCCCAATGGACTTTTCCAACATCTTTCAACCAAACTTTTGAAAAACCCATCTTGAACTCAAATAGATAGCCTAAAATCTAAAATATAAATCTAAATCATATAGAGAGTCCCTTCTAAATATGGAAGGGCTAGATCCTAGCTTTGAAAGTGGTTTTGTGGTTACCTTTGTAGTTTTCTTCCTTAGCCTAGGAAAATTACGAAGTGCTAACAAAGAGAAAAAAATAAACCTAAGAAGACTATAAGTTTTTAAAAAGGGTTAAATATAATTTGAAGTAAATAATCAAATCAACCAAAGGGCTTCTTTAGATAATCATGAAGTAATATGACAAAATATGTAGTGATGGGGGCTAATTTAGACAATCCTGAAGTAATAAGGCAAAGTATGTAGTGATATTTCTTTTAAATTTAATCTAAATTTATCTAAACAAACTTTGAAATGATAAATAAAATAAAATAAATTATACCCTTTAGGTGTCTCCATGTTTTTCATAACATTTTACTGCTTCAAGATTTTGCAAGTCATTTGCTCTCTTTTAGAGAATATGGAAGAATTTTCACAATTGAAAGACAAAGTACTAGAGGAAAAATAATAAGAAAACTTCTTTTTTATTTTCCAGTAAGTGAAAATTATGATTAGGCACCCTCTTTTATAGGAGAAGATTTGTCCCAATACAACCATACAATATCATGTGCTTTCATAAAAGCATATGTTAAAACCAAGTGGTTATTTAACCAAATTCTCATTTTCTTTTCCCATATGTGTGAGATTGTTAGGTCCTTATAATAGTACTGTAGCCCCTTTATTGTTATTGTTACTGTAGCCCCCTATTGTTATTTTTGTGCTCATGTAGCCCCCATATTGTTATTTTTGTGCCCCATAGAATCCCACTATTGTTATTTTTGTGTTCTTACATTATTATTGTTATGTAGGATCTAATTATATTGTGACCCCTTAGACTTCTATATATACCAAGGAGGTCTTGTCATTTGTATCATCCAATAATTGTTCATTTATGTGATGTAAAGGACATTTACCCCTCGAAAAGGTTTTTTCTTAAGTCGTTGATCTATATTTTCTTCTATTTTGTGAGCTGGTTTCATAACATTTGGTATCAGAGCTTTGAATTCTAGGGTTTCACTACTTCAAACAGGCCATATTGGTACTTTAGCGATAACATTTTTTATATGAGGCTTCAAAATCTGAAATTTTGACCACGTGGAGAAGAAACCTTGTTGAACTTCTTGTAAAAATTAAAGAGCTTGGTTCACTATATATTCTGAGATATGGTCTGAAGAAGTTAGAGTTTTTGCAGGCTCCAGAATTCAAGCTCAAACATGTGACCTAGGGAAAACCATCATAACTTTATCTCCGAGCATTGGATTTAAATTTAGTAAAAAGTGAAAGAAAGTGCACAATTTTTTGTCATTTTGTATCATTTTCAAGGCCGAAGGTCAAAACAGTGACACATGGCACTCCGTACAAGTTCACTCTATTGAACTGGTCCATAATTAGGTCATCGTGGGAGATTTGGCATAACCTTATATTGAAGAATTAAATATTGGCATGACTTGTGGAATTGGAAAGAAGACTCAATATGGATACCAAAGGAAGAAATTTTAGACCTTGGGAGGCTGAAATTGCAAAGATAAAACAATTTCAATATCGTGCTCTTGAAAGCAAGAAAAATGTGTGTATTCTTTTAAAAAAAATGTATAACGCTTGTTTAAAAAATCCATTTGAAGTGATTCAAAGGGCATAGTGAAGCATAGATATCAATATTTGATTCCAAAATGGCTTGAAACAAAAGAATGGATACACATAGTAAGCAACCAAAAATTTGTACTATGACGCATGAAGAAGAGGAATAAATGCAACATGATATATCAAATTATAAGACCAAGTGTAGAAAATTTCAATCTCGCAAAGAGTAACAAAAATGAATTGGAATAGAAGATGGATGGTTTAGACGAAAAAATAAAAGGAAACATGGAGGTTTTTAAGTTAGAAATGGATGCAATGAATGTCAAGTTGGAAGGGTTAACAAAGTTGTTTCAAGAAAGGCTTCCTAGTGGTGACAAGGTAATCCATGAAAATCATGATGAGAAAAAAAGGAATATGAACTATGATATTAAAGACTCCAATGTGGGGTTTAAGAACCACCACATTCCAAATATAGATATGAGGAAGTTTGATGGAAAGGATCCAGTGACATGGATAGTACATATGGAGCAATATTGTAATCTACATTATGTGCAACACACACAAAAGGTATGCATTGCATCTTTACATTTAGAACCTAATCAATTTGTATGGTATCAATGGCTTTGTTCTTGTCAACCACATCTCACTTGGGCAATATTTATGAAGAAAATGATATCATATTATGAGGATACAAAGAGTGACACCTTCTTTAGCCAATTGATAAGTTTCAAACAAAAGGGTTCAATGGCAGAGCACATTGAGTACTTCCAAAAATTGAATATCAGGGTAATTGATATTCCAGAGGAGCATAGGGTTGATGTATTCATAGGGATTTTAAAGGATAACATCCAATATGAGGTCCTCGTTTGGGAACTTGATTCATTGGAGAAGGCATTCAAGGTGGCAAGAAAAGTTGAGAGCAAAATTTTGGCAATAAGGAAGTCTACCTCTCACAACTACAAATATGGAAGTGTTGTTGCTCCTAGCAATCCACAACCTACAAGGTTGAGACCATAACAATTGGAGGAAAAAATAGCAAAAGGGATTTGTTACAGTTGTGATAGAAAATATACTAAAGGTCATAAGCGTTTTGAAAAGAAATTATTTTACATATATTGTGAAGAGGAGGAAGAAAAGAAATAAGAAACATCAAATGAAGAGGATATACACCAGGAACAAACCCCAGAGAAAGAAGAAATGAATCTGACATATCTTGTAATGCAATGGATAGAATTACCACTTCTCAAACTCTCAAGATAGAAGGATATCAAGAAGAAAGAGTTAATAATGTTGATTGATTCTGGTAGTACCCATAATTTGATTCATTGTAAGATAGCTAATGAATTAAATTACTTTCTATATCCAACAAAAGAGTGTCAAGTGATGGTTGCAAATGGAGGAACTATAAATTACCCTGGAAAGTGCCATAATATCAATCTAACCATGGGGGAATATGTATTGAATAGTCCAATGCTTTGTTGGACAATTGGTGGTGTATGGGTGGATGTGTCAGTGTTGGCATTGATGTCAACGAGGGCCAACATGATGATTGGGTGTTCGAGAGGAATTCCATGGTATCTACAGGATTTATGTAGATAATGATCACAGTAGTAGGCTTACTGGAGAAGCCATAAAAATATGACTATGGTGGTTGGGAGTTCAGCTTTCCAAACACAAGAAGAAGAGTCAAGGATAAAAGTGTGGCAAAGAGTTTGCAGCCATCTCAAAGGTAGAAAATGGACTCAAATCCTACATCAGACCCTATCCAATGAAAAGTGCTCTGGAAGTGTTTTCCAATGATATGTGGAAGTCAAAAAATGGACTCCTAGATCAAAAGATATGGTCTTCCGAAGTCCAGGGATTTTCAACCTTAAGAAGGATGACATATCAGAGCAGGCAACATATCGGATATCAGAACCCTAGAGTTCAGCACATAGGGACATCGGCATATTAAATATCGGAACCCCATAGATCAACACATCGGGGCATCGGAATATCAGAACATCAACATATCAGGTATCGGAGTATCAGAACTTCTTAAGAGAGGAACCATTAGAAGTTACGATATCCGATAGTTTTGATAGTATTAAAAATCTTCGAGGAATGCCAAATAAAATTAACAAAGGATCTAGTTGCAAAACAAAGGTTTAACAAGCCCTCTGGTAGGACACATGGAGGCATAAGATTGGCTCTGAGAAGCTGCAGTGGCATCTGATGTCAACATGATGTGGTAGCATGACAAGACGCGTGGTAAGCAATTTCAACAGCCTAATGGGGCAAATTTGGGTAACATGTGTCACCGCTAAGGAGTCACCACATGGAGTAATAACGTCATATCAGAGGATGAAGACTTCGTAACTTCAGTGCATATGGTTTTTGGAAAATTCATGATGGAAGGGGATTTCGATATTGGGTTGGCACTTGGTCATGAGAATCCAAAGAACCAAGGGAACAAAGCCGTTAACAAAGGAAAATTGGCCCCGACGGGAACAAAATGCCTTAGAACTTAAAATCTAGGTCATTGGTTACAACTCTCTGTCCCATGGAGGAGAAATGCTCAAGGAGCTAAGGATATCGAGACTGAGAAATATCGTAATGTTTCAATTGTGAAAGTTACTATACTAAGGAGCTCCAATATAGTGCTAAGCCCCGGTCATAGTTGTTGTTCCTATGAGAAAACAACTGCCATGGGAGTTGAAGGCAGAGGGAGCCAAGGATATCGAGGAGTACAACATAGTAACATTCTGCCTATGTAAAGTTGCGATATGACATTTCTCCGATGAATCTCTGATGAAGTTGTAGAGAAAGTTAAAGGGCGTATGGGTTAACAACTGTGAAATTGAATGCAGGTTCAGGGGAGTTGATCCTTAAAATGGGCTAAACCTACAGAAGATTCTGTAACAAGGAATCGAGGAAAACATTATTGGCAGAGACAAATTTGGGTGAATGAAGGAAGAAATTGGTTGCTTCGCAGGCACGAATGGTTATGATAAATGAGAATCTGAGTGGTCACCTCTAAGAACTGTTAAGTTCTGTGGAATGATAAATGAGAATGTGACTCTTGGAGAAGGGTGTAGGTCACCTGAGAATTAATTTCTCAGCATGGAGCTCTATGCAGTCAGATGAAAAAAAAATTCAAGGTCCATCTCTGATTTGGTACCATGAAGAAATTACCAGGGATGCAACAATAGAAAATGAAGCCACGTCGAAGTAAATTTTGGCACGTAAAGTACAAACAACGAAGACTTCCTTGCACAAAGTGCATCAGTGAAAAAAAACCATTGCTTGCAATTGAGGAGATTGGGGGGTTGAGCGGATTGCGAAAGTGTGGAGAAGAGTGTGGTGTGCAAAGAGACAGTGAGGTCAAAGCACCAAGGAGCATACTGTGTGATACAACAGTAAGTGCTAAAGAGCAATCAATAGAGAGCCCTTGACAAAGGAGGTAGAACACATAAGAGGTGTTGCTGTGAGTAGCAAGTAGAGATCTGCTGCATGAGAGCACAAAAGATGAAGTGTAGAAGTTGAATCTGCAAACAACCATGTTGGTATTTTTACCTGTAATATTGTATGCCTCTATTTTCGGTTTGAAAATTGTATGAAATAGTAGAACAATGACTAATCCAAAATGGATTCAGTAGTGCCTCCAGATCAAAAGTATTCAAATGTAGGTGAAGTAGGCTCAAGTTGAAGTGCTCGTTAATATGAATCCAATGGTGCAAACAGCGTGTAAATCTAAGTCCGAATGAAGAAATTAGAGCCAATTAAAGATTTAGGTCGAAAGTTAATGCCTACATCAGCAGGACACGTGGCAACCCGGGAATGAGTCACAGGTTCTGGATGATGTCAGCGCAGAAGGTGACGTGAAAATCTATGATTGGTTCACACCGCATGCTATTAGATCAACGAACGAGGGCGGAGATCGTCCGATCAAAGGAGATTGACGCATATCGCGTCAAGACATGCAAGCAGGTTATCCTTGAAAACATACGCGATGAGATTAATTAAAAGAAGTTAAACTTCTTTGAGTTCCAACAGGGGAGCGGTAAGTGGTTTCTCATGTGCCTTCAAGGTGGGAAATGGTTTTTCAGAAATCTACGTGATTCCACTCAATGGCCGACAGGTAGCATCCCAAAACCGCTTGCTCACGTGCCTTCAGAGAATTAACCGACGAGCTAGTTGGAGTGAGAGGTTGCGTGACAGCCATCAGATCGAGCAAGGCAAGTCAACGGTGGAGATTGTTTGGAGCGGACGACGCAATAATTGTTGGATCGTATGGTATCAAGATTTGTGCCGGGAAAAGGCTGGATGGTCAGGGTCAACCCCACACCCGCCGGTCCTTTGGTTTATCCTCTGTTTTTAGTGTAAATGTATTTTTCCATGATTAATGCAGTTTATAACTAAACATGGTATATTAATGCCATAACACAGGAAAAGTTGACAGAGGGTAGTTTTGAACCGTTCTATAGGGTCTGGAGGTCATAGTGACCAAGTACGGTCGAGTGTATACTCATTTCGACTCGAAAACTCGAGCTGAACACAACAATGAGATCCATTTTCGTGTTTGAGACTCTGTTTTTTATCTCACACCTGTAACAACAATTTGAAGACATAATTTAAAGGTCAACACTGGAAGCGAAATGACCAGGAGACGTAGCCAGGAAGTCTGGTGAACTCCTTTATTAAATTTGGTTGTGTTGATATGTTTGAATGTGGTTTCTAATTGTTTAAGTGTTTATATTATTCACAATCTTTTCGATCCATTGCACTAAGTAACATAGGCAACTTCACACATAGTCTATAATACCTTTTCATTAACAGATCAAGTGGTATCAGAGCAATAAAGTTTTTAAATGTTTGACAAGTTTGTGTGGAGATTTGAATGCTTACTAGGATGAGGCTTGGACGAGGTGAAGGTGAACTTGTTGAGGCAAATCTAGAGATTGGAAGGGTCTTCTCACAAAGAAGGATGACAAAAGATAATCCACTTGGATCAAAATCCCAATTCTTGGATAGTTTTATGATGATACGTGCAATGGTGGAAGAGATGTATAATGAGTTTAAAAAGGGTAAAGGTGAAGGCACTTCATCACCTAAACTAGACAAAGGAGCATAGGAACCTTTTCTTTTTGTTCCTCCAGATAAATAAGATAAAGGAAAAGGAGGAATTCTTCCTCCACCATCTCCTCCATCATCATCATCTTCTTCTCATAAAACTAGTTCTTCTAAGAAGAAAAAAAATAAATCCTCTTTGATCAAATTAGATATAAAATTTGATTTGCCAATTTATGATGGAGAACTTAATGCTGAAAGGCTTGATAATTGGATAAGGAAAATTGATGTATAGGATTCAAAAAGGAAGAAGATCCAGCTTGCTAGCCTTCGACTTGGATGAACCGCACTTGTATGGTGGGAAGGCAAGACATAGGCAGATCTCCAAAAGCATGGTAAAATCATTTCAACTTGGAATGAATTTGTTTCTACCATTAAAAAGCAATTTTATCCTTTGGCCTATATGCAACAAGAAATGATGAGTTGGAAAACACTACGTCAAGTGAAAGGTCAAAATGTTCAAAGTTATACTCAGGAATTTCGTAAGAGAGCTTTAACATTAGGCATATCGTTGGACTCACCAGAGACATTGTTAAAATACATAGGTGGTCTTCATAGTTATTGGAGGCATACTATATTTATGTTTTATCCAACTAGCTTAGATGATGTATCAGTTCAAGCAACTCATTTAGAAGCTAGAGGTAAAAATGTAACCCCAGATGTTGAGAAATCATCCAAACCTATTGAAAGCAAGAAAAAAGGAAAGAAGAAACTGAAATGGAAGGAGAGGAAAACAAACACTGTGAAGAAGGATAAACCTTCCTGCACTCATTGTAAGAAGGAAGGACATGATGAGGCACACTGTTGGTCATTGCATCCAGAACTGAAACCTAAGAAGTTTGGGAGTAAAGAGCGAAAGAATGCTACTGTTGTTCAAAAGGACTTAAGATTAGACTCAGGTGACAAGACAACGGTTACAACTACATATATAAAAGGTAAAGATTCTAAAGCATATACAAGTACTTCTTCGCATTTTGTTGATAATGATAATGATGAGAGGAAAAGAAATGAGCTATTTCATATTAGAGTCATTTCCAAGCATACTAAAATTGATACTTTATTTGATAGTGGGTCACAAGTTAATTTGATTTCTGGAGAAATTGTAAAGAAGTTGGGTCTAGAAACAAAACCTCATAAAAAGCCATATCCATTAGGTTGGGCGTGTGATAAAACTAAGCTACAAGTTACGAAACAATGTAAACTTCGTTTTTATATTGAGTCAAAATTTGTAGATGAGGTTGAGTTAGACATAGTCCCATTGGACATACGTGGAATTGTACTAGGAAGTCCATACTTGTACGATAGAAATGCTATCTTCTATCGAACTGAAAATAAGTATCAACTCACTAAGGATGGAATTGAATATATTGTAAGGGCTCATAAACTCAAAGATAATCTCTCTCATAAATTCAGGACAGATGAAAAGAATTATAAATTCAAGTAAGCAATTTTTACTTATGATTGTAAAAGCAAAGGATATTGATAAATCCGATGCATTCCAAGGCTGTAATCCTAAATAGAAAGCATATCTAGTTAAGGTTGTTTCCAATTATGATATTATGTTTCAAGAGCCTAAAGGGCTTCCACCCAAGCGATATATAGAACATGAGATTTATTTGCAGCAAGATGCTCCACTACCTAACATTGGAATGTACAGGTTATCAACTCTAGAGATTGCAGAGATAAAGAAGTAGGTACAGGAGTTGCTCAATCAAGGGTTTATTCGACCAAGCACATCACCATGCGGATCACCTATCATGTTAGTACGAAAGAAAGACGGTTCGTGGAGAATGTGTATTGATTTTAGAGCATTAAATAAAATCACAATAAAGAATCGTTATCCTCTTCCTCGTATTGATGATTTGTTAGATCAATTAAAAGATGCAGTTTAATTCTCTAAATTGGACTTGCGAAGCGGCTACCATCAGATCAGAGTTGCAGAATAGGATGTATGGAAGACTGCTTTCAAAACAAAGCAAGGACTCTTTGAATGGATGGTTATGCCTTTCGGCTTAACTATGCTCTGGCTATGTTTATGCAAGTCATGAATGATGTATTTAGACCATTTATTGATGATTTTGTAATAGTCTATTTAGATGATATTCTTGTTTTTAATAGAACATGGGATGAACATGTAAAGCATGTAAAGCATATTTTAGATGTTTTAAAAAGAGAAAATCTCTATGTAAAACTGTCAAAGTGTGAATTTGGCAAAACATCTTTGAATTATTTGGGTTATATTGTAGGCGATGGTGAATTTAAGATAGATCCCTCTAAGGTCGAAGTCATTGTGAATTGGCCTAAGCGCAATATTGCTACAGAAGTTAGGAGTTTCTTAGGGGTAGCGCAATATTGGAGAAAGTTTATTGCTAACTTTTCTTTGATTGCAGCTCCTTTACATGCTTTGACAAGTGTGAAACAAGTGTTTCAGTGGGGAGGCAAACAACAGAAAGCCTTCAACACATTGAAAGTAAGGATCAGTACAACGCCAGTACTAGCACAACCAGATCTTCAACATCCATTTGAGATCGAGACGGATGCAAGCGAATATGCCATGGGGGTAGTGTTGATGCAGCACATGAAGCCTATATGCTTTCATTCTGAGACATTTACATCAGCAGTAGTTAACTATCCTACATATGATAAAGAATTGTATGCATTAGTCCAAAGTGTTAAAAAGTGGAAACATTACATAATGGGTAAAGAAACAATTATACATACAGATCATCAACCACTTCAATATTTACACTCACAAACTAAATTGCAGCAATCAAGACATTACAAGTGGATTGGCTTTCTACAACAATTTCATCTTGTTATTAGATATAAGAAGGGCATACATAATAAGGTTGCAGACATGTTATCAAGACCAATTATAAATGCATCCACAATACTTAAGCATAATTTAGTAATTCATGAAATTTACATTGAACAATATGCTCAAGACACAGATTTTAAGGATGTATATGCAACTTTAAGTCATGGCAAGTAGGTAGAAGAATTGGATTATTACATAAAGGACAAACTCTTATATCATTTGGGAAAGTTATGCATTCCACAAACTGAAAGAGTTAATATAATTCGAGAAACACATACTTCTCTCATATCAGGTCATTTTGGTGTAATTAAAACAATTGCACAATTACAAAGGTTCTACTATTGGCCACAAATAAATGAGACAATTTCTAGATATATTAAAGGATGTACTATGTATGCTACAAGCAAGCCAAGTAATAGAAAATTAGGCTTGTAGACTCTACTTCCAATTCCTTCTCGTCCTTGGGAAAGTATTTCCATGGATTTTGTTGGGGGATTGCCAAAGTCTAAAAAGGGTCATGATTATTTGTATGTAGTTGTGGATAGGTTTAGTAAGATGTGTATTTTGACACCATGTAATAAACAGGTCACAACTGAACAAACAACAAAGTTGTTCTTTCAAAATGTATGGGTTCATTTTGGGTTACCCACTTCTACTGTATCTGATCGAGATTCTCAATTTGTTGGGAAATTTTGCTCAAGTCTATGGGAATTAATGGACACAAAGTTAAAGAAGAGCACGTCATTTCATCCACAAGTAGATGGTCAGACAGAAGTGGTCAACAAGCTAGTGATATAGTTTCTTCGAGGATATTGCAGCAAGCATCCCAAACTTTGGGATGAGAAATTGTGTTATGTGCAGCATGCTTACAACCATGCAAAACATTCTTCTACTCAAAGATCTTCTTTTGAGACTTGTTTTGGTTTTATACCAAAGTCTCCCTTGGATTTTGTCTTTGGTAAAGACATAGCAGTTGATGGACACAATGATGTGGACAAAGCAACCAAGTTCATTGAACAAATCCAAGAAATTCACCAGGCAATACAAGAATAGCTAGAAAGAAGCCAAGCAAAGTATAAGACGCGACATGACAAGCATCGAGTTGAGCATAGTTTTAAAGTTGGTGATCAAGTCTAGTTATATATCAGCAAAGAAACACTGCAAGGGGAAGGTAAAAAGTTGAAACCAATTAGATATGGTCCTTTCAAAATACTTGATAAAATTGGTGAAAATGCTTTCCACCTAGATTTACCGGCTTATATGAGCCTTCATTGATTGAAGATCTCGAAGAGCAAGGTTAGCTACCTTCCATTAAAGATCTGTTACCCGAGTATCTCAATGAGTTATAGGAGGACACAGTTCTAGACAGGAGGATAAGAACTTCGTGACAGGGAAATGTTGAGCATCTTAGAGTTGGTCTCAAAGGTACAAATCCAAGTAAAGAAAGATAGATAGAGATTGGAAAAGTGAGGGAACTCTATCTTCACTTACTCGATAGCTAAAACCAACTTTTGGTGGAACAAAAGCTTCTAGTGGGGAGTAGTGATCCAAAATGGATTCAGTAGTACCTCCAGATCAAAAGTCTTCAAATGCAGGTGAAAGTAGGCTCAAGTTGAAGTGCTCGTTAATACGAATGAAATGGTGCAAATAACGTGTAAATCCAAGTCCAGATGAAGAAATTAGAGCCAATTAAAGATTTAGATCAAAAGTCAATGCCTACGTCAGCAGGACACATGGCAACCTGGGAATGAGTCACAAGTTCTGGATGATGTTAGCACAGAAGGTGACGTGGCAATCTGTGATTGGTTCATACCACAAGCTATTGTATCAGTGAACAAGGGAGGAGATTGTTCGATCAAAGGAGATCAACACATATTGCGTCAAGACATGCAAGTAGGTTATCCTTGAAAACGGACGCGATGATATTAATTAAAAGAAGTTAAACTTCTTTGAGTTTCGATAGGGGAGTGGTAAGTGGTTTCTCACGTGACTTCAAGGTGGGAAATGGTTTTTCAGAAATCTACGCAATTCCACTCAATGGTCGACACGTAGCATCCCAAAACAACTTTCTCACATGCCTTTGGAAAATTAATTGACGTGCTAGTTGGAGCGCGAGATCGCGCGACAACCGTTGGATCGAGCAAGGTAGATCAACAGTGGAAATCGTTTGGGAGCAGACGACGCGATAGTCATCAGATCGTATGGTATCAGGATTTGCGCTGGGAAAAGGCTGGACAGTCGGGGTCAATCCCACGCCTGCTGGTCCTTTTGTTTATCCTTTGTTTTTAGTATAAACATATTTCTCCATGATTAATGCAGTTTGTAACTAAACATGATATATTAATGCCATAACACGGGAAAAGTGGATAGAGGGTAGTTTTGAACCATTCCAGGGGGTCTGGAGGTCATAGTGACCAAGTATAATCGAGTGTATACTTGTTTCGACTTGAAAACTCGAGCTAACCACAACGGTGAGATCCATTTTCGTGTTTGAGACTCTGGTTTTGAGCTCACACCTATAAAAGCAATTTGAAGACATAATTAAAAGGTCAGCACTGGAAGCGAAAGGATGAGGAGACGTAGCCAGTAAGTCTAGTGAACTCCTTTATTAAATTTGGTCGTGTTGATGTGTTTGAATGTGTTTTCTAATTGTTTAAGTGTTTATGTTATTTGCAATATTTTTGATCTGTTTCGTTAAGTAACATAGGCAACTTCACATATAGTCTATAATACGTTTTTCATTAACGGATCAATGGAAAGAGCAGGTTGGTGCCTCTTAGCAAGTTGGTGCTTTCTTACCAAAGGGGGTCGGTGCCTCCTGTGAGTGGGTGCTCACAAACAAACAAATTTAATTAAGTGGGTGCTTAATTTACATCATAAACAAACAACAAATTTGGTGGGTTTTTCCCTCTTGGTTTCCACGTGAAAAACAGTGTGTCAGATATGTGTGTGTTGCTCATGTGATTGTTGCATGAACATGTGTGTTTGAAATTGTTGATTCACTGTTTTTATGAATGAATTATCTCAAAAGTAAAAGAATATAAGAAGGGATTGTAAATGTAATAGGAAAAGGAAAAGAGTTTCACAATTACTGATTCACCCTCCCCCCTCTTAGCAATTCCTTATTTCAACAATTGGTATTAGAGCAAGGTTCCTTCTGAAATAGTCTAATAACTCGAAGGTAGATCTATAAAGAATTATGTCTAGGAAAGAGAGTCAAGAGGATTACTCAAGTAGAATACCAGTCCTGTTAGCATTATGATACAGGTGTTGTCCTTGATGCAAACTCACTCAGATGAAAGATCACAGTGCAGCAGGTAAACAACAAAGAATTACAGATCAGACTCCAAAGAATGAAGAAATAGAGGTATACGCAGGTTCACCTTGTCCAAAATGCGTAAACACACAAGTTTACTGAACAAAAGAAGCGTATACGTACACACGCACGTTCACAGAAGGAAAAGCGTGTATATCTTGGAAAACCAAAGGTTTTTGGTCCAAGGTATTTGACCCAAGGTAATTGGTAAGAGGTATTTGGTCCAAGGCATTGGTCCTAAGTAGTTTTGGTCCATGGTATTGAGAAAGGCCTAAAACTATATAAGGAGGAGAAGATCATTAGGCTAGTGAGGTGCAAGGATTTGAATATCTTATGAAGTATTGGATCATATATGTAGGTTAATGAGCTTCTGATGGTTTGCTTAATCTGATCTAAGGATGCACCTATATGGCTGATGAAGGTTGATGGACCAGGATCATAAAGGCTTAAAAGTATTATCATTATGTGGTTTGATCTTAAACAGTCTATATCCGAATACTGACGCATGTTTTATTCTGTAAATGTGATGATATGAGTATGACTGAAGTTTGGAATAGTTGCGATGTTTTAAGTTAGCATTTACAGATTTTTACACAGGTTCGCTTTAGTAAAGGAGCGTATACACGCCGGTTCAACATATCAAAGTAGCATATACATCATAAATTTGAATTTGCAGTTCTGTACGCTGGTTATTTTTGGTAAAAGTGTGTATACATGCTGGTTCGACACATGGAAGTAGCGTATACCTTATGAAGTATGATATTTAAAGTTTTAGTTGTTTCTATTTGCTATTGTAGAGTTTTGGGTTCTGCTTTGGGTTCTGGTGACTGTATTCTAATGACAGTGTTCTAAATGATCAGATTGATTGATTGTGATTTGCTATAGTAATGATGGTTTGTCAAGTGATTGATTGATTCAGTTGTGGTTGATTTAGAAAGTGATGATTGAGTTTCAATGATTGGTTGATGTAGATGTAATTGATGGTTGTATTGCAGTTATGATTTTCTGAGTTTCAATGTTGTTGATGGGTCCAATATGAAAATTGGATGAAACGTGGCCTTCAAATTGTGGTGTTGTGTTCCAGGAGTATCCAGTCTGAAAATTCATGAAACGTGGTCCTTAGTGGAAGAGTGGAGTTTTCTGTAGGCTGGCACCTACATACTAGTAAACATATTGGCTAGTAAAAGAGCTAGGGGTTTATAGCTCCATTCCAGTAGTAGCTAGAGAACGAGAGAAGGTTGTAGCCTTCTACAGGTGGGTGCCTGCGTACTGGTATGGGTCTGCACCAGTACAAGATTGAAACAGATTTCCTTATTATTAAAAGAAGACAGAGCTGACAATAGCAGGTGGTTTTTACCCACATTGGGTTTCCACCTTATATCTTGGTGTTCATGTGTGATGCTTTATTTTGCTTTTATTGCACTGTCTAATAATATTTGATATACTGGTTTAAGCTCAATACATGATAAAATGCCTAAATCAAAAGTTCTCTGCATATAAGCTAGTTGCTTTAAGTATAGTCGCGTATACACACTAGTTCACTTCACTTAAGTAGCGTATATAAATTTGTTCGGGAAATAAAATTATAGATTCGATAATACTGATTCACCCCCCTCTCAGTATTATTTCCAAAAATTGGTATCAGAGCAAGTCCTACTGAAGAAGCTTGAACGCTTGAAGGGAGACCCATCATCATGAATAATCAAGAAGGCGTGGGATCCATCAGCCTGCCAATCTTTGATGGAAGCAACTTTGTGTATTAGAAAATAAGAACCATAGCCTATCTACAATCACTTGGAACAGATGTTTGGGAAATTGTGGAAGAAGGATATACATTTCCAACAGCAATTCCTACAGATATGGTAGGTAAAAAGAAATATGAAACCAATGCCAGAGTTGTCAATACTTTATTGGGAAGTCTGTCACAATCAGAGTTTGTCAAAGTCATGCAGCTCAAATCAGCCAAAGAAATATGGGACAAAATTGTTCTAAGCTACGAAGGATGAAAGCATAGCTAGTTACTTCTTACGTATAGATGAGGTTGTTAATTGTATGAAGAATCTGGGTGAAGAAATAAAGGAAGTTACCTTAGTTGAGAAAGTTTTGAGATCCTTGTCTACTAAATTTGAATCAAAAGTGTCTACCATAGAAGAAAAACATGATCTGCGGACTATCACTATGACACAACTTCACGGAATCTTAACTACCTTTGAGATGAGAAAAGGAGGACCATCAGATATGAGAGAAGCCGCATCTAAAGATTCAACAAAAGGAAAGGAAGAACACAATGAATCAGGACATATTTCAGAAGAAGAATATGAGGTAAAATTTGTCAAGAAGCTTCAACGGGGTTCTGGAAGATTTAAAGGTAAGCTACCCTTCAAATTCTTTGCCTGTGGCAGAGTCGGTCATTATGCTTCCAAATGTCCTCATAAATATAAATATGAAAAAGGAAAGGAATATGCAAAATGGAATAGAAAACAAGTTGTAAATAAAAGGAGTTACTATACTCATGAAGATAGTGATGGTTTATCAAATAGTGATGAAGATGAAAATAGTAATGATTATAGACTTCTAATGGCTTATGATGATGATAATTTTTGGGATGCTTTAGAAGAGGATGAACTTCATGAAAAAATCTCTAAACTCAAAATCTATTTAGAAGAAAAGAATATACCTTGCCATACCAACTCGCTGAAAAAGAAAAACACACTGAAAAACTAGAATGTGAAATTGTGGGTCTAAGAAAGGATCTTGAGAAAACGAAATCTCTCAATCTTAGATTTGCTAAAGGATTAGAAACTTTAAATGAAATTATCAAAGTGCAACATTCTCCTTTGATAAAGACAAGTCTTGGATATATTGAAGAAGCATCTCAATCACAGAAGCCGTCAACCTCCACTAAAATCTATCTTGATGCAGCGAAGACCAGTGAACAGTATGACAATCGTCAGCAAAGGCATAAAGTTGATCATCAGGGAAATCATACTCACTTTACTCCAAGGATGAATAGAAGCCACAACCAATCGCAGGAAAATCATACTCAATTTGCGCCAAAGATAAATATCAATCACCAGGTTAATAGATTCGATAGTCGTAGGAACTTCTTTAATGGGCATTGTTTTTCATGTCATAATTTTGGGCACAAAGCTGCTCAATGTGTTGCTTACAAAACCATCATGACTAGAGAAGCACGAAATCACATGAATGTAAAAAGGATCAAGGGAAGTTCCTATAATAACTTTTCTCCTCTTGAAAATGTAATAGAATGTTCAATCTGTAACAACTTTGGTCATGAAGAATCTGAATGCAAGAGAAAAATACGACAAACATCTCAAAACAAGCAAACGCCATTAAATCCCAAGATATGGAGAAGGAAAGAAACTCAAACAGAAAGATGTGGTATAGCCTTGTATGCAGAAGGACAAGAAAATCAGTGGTACATCGACAGTGGATGCTCCAAACACATGATAGGTGATAAAGAAAAACTTCACTCATATAATGCCTTAGAAAAGGAAAAGAATGTCTCATTTGAAAATGACACTCCTGCTGTCATAAAAGGTAAAGGTTTTGTTTTATTGAAAGAAAAGGTTAAAGCTGGAAATGTTATGTCTGTAGACGGTTTAAAGCATAACCTGTTGAGTGTCAGTCAAATGTGTGATCAAGGAAATGAAGTGGTGTTTCGATCAAATGGATGTGTTGTTCATGAACTTGATACAATAGAGACCATGATCAAAGTTACAAGAACTCCAAGCAATTTATACATACTCAAAGGAGGACAACAACAATGCTATCTAAGCAAAAATGATGAAAACTGGTTGTGGCATAGAAGATTGGGACATCTAAGCTTTTCTCAAATAAGAAAAGCATGTAGATTCAAGGTTGTTCTTAATCTTCCATATATCAACATCCCTAAAAATATAATATGCAAACCATGTCAAATGGGTAAGCAAAACAGAGCTCACTTCATGGAAAAATAAGGGTCAGCTAGTAAGCCTCTTGAACTTGTCCATACTAATTTATGTGGACCATCAAGGAAAAAGTCACCTTGTGGAGAAGTATACTTTATTTTGTACATTGATGATTTTTCCAGAATGTGTTGGATAGGTTTTCTAAAGCATAAAGATGAAGCATTCGAAAATTTCCATGCCTTCAAAGCTTTGGTTGAAAATGAATCAGATAGAAAAATCAAATGCTTCAGATTTGATCGAGGAGGGGAATTTACCTCGGATGAATTCTTTGACTTTTGTGAACAACATAGAATAAAAAGGCAATTCTCCACCGCAAGAACTCCTCAGCAAAATGGAGTGGTAGAGAGAGTGAACATAACTATTCAACAAATGGCTCGAGCTATGCTAGATGAATCTGGAACTCCTGTAACCTTCTAGGGTGAAACTGCATTCACTGTCGTAACTATTCTCAACCAAGCAAATGTTCGGGTAAATAGCATTCAAACTCCACATGAACTTTGGTATGGTAAGACTCCTACTATAAAATACTTTAAAGTTTTTGGAAGCAAATGTTATATCAAAAGGACTGATGAAAAAATTGGTAAGTTTGATCCCAGAGCTGATAAAGGTATTTTTCTTGGTTACTATTCCCAAAGTAAAGGATATAAATGTTATAATAAAAGACTTGGGAAAATTGTTGAAAGTATTGATGTTGTAGTTGATAAAGCATGCTAAAATCCAAAACAGATAAAAACAGAATATTATAACAATGAAGAAGATGGGGATTATTTTCCCACATCAAATCACAATGATATTGAAGAAGAAACCAATGAAGCACTAGAAGAAGAGATAACGATAGAAGAAAAGACTCTGTCCAGGTATGTTCAGAAAAATCATCCAGAAACTCAATTTTAGGGGAAAAAGAGGCAGGTGTACAGACAAGAAGAACTATTACAAAGACCTCAAGCTATCTAGCATTACTATCCTCCACTGAACCTCAAAATGTAAATGAAGCATGTAAAGATGAATGTTGGGTCAAGGCCATGAATGAAGAACTTGAGCAAATTGAAAAAAATAATACTTGGGAATTAGTTCCTAGACCTCATGATAAAAATATTATAGGAGCTAAATGGATATTCAAAAACAAGCTGAATGAAAATGGAGAAGTCATTAGAAACAAGGCTAGACTTGTTTGTAAAGCGTATGCTCAACAAGCAGGTATATATTTTGAAGAAACTTTTGCACCTGTTGCTAGACCTGAAACCATAAGGATGTTTCTTGCTCTTTTTAGATTTCAGAAATTCAAAGTATACCAAATGGATGTAAAATCTGCTTTCCTTAATGGAGATTTAGAAGAAGTTTATATTGAACAACCAGAAGGATTCATTCTTGGAAATGATGAAAAACTTGTATGTAGACTCAAAAAGGCTCTCTATGGTCTGAAACAGGCTCCAACGGCCTGATATTACCACCTTGAAAAATATCTACACCAACAAGGTTTTTCAAAAGGTTCAGCAGATAACAATCTATATACAAAGATTGAAACTGATAAATTGCTAATTATTGTTGTTTATGTTGATGATATCATTTTTGGTAGCAATGAAGAATCCATGAGTCAGAATTTTGCTTCAATAATGCAGCAAGAATTTGAAATGTCCTTGCTTGGTGAACTTACCTATTTTCTTGGTCTACAAGTTCAACAAAAGAAAGATGATATTTTTCTTTCACAAACCAAATAGCTCAAACAGATCTTGAAAAGGTACGACATGAAAGATTCTAAACATGTATGTACCCCAATGGTAACAGGATGCAGTCTCAGCTCAAATGATGAATCAACAGTAGTACATCAACCAACTTACAGATCCATGATTGGCAGTCTGCTTTATCTAACAGGTACCCAACCTAACATCATGCACGCAGTAGGAATAGTTGGAAGATTCCAAGCAAATCCAAAGGAATCACACCTTCAGGTAGTCAAAAGAATTTTCAAATAGCTTCAAGGAACTCAGAACTTTGGTTTATGGTATCCTAAAGATACAAATCTTACTCTTCATGCATATACAGATGCATATTGGGCAGGAAGTATTGATGACAAAAAAATCACTAGTGGTGGTGCATTCTATATGGGTTCCAAGTTAGTGTCTTGGTTTAGCAATAAACAAAGTTCAATTACATTATCTACAGCTGAAGCAGAATATGTGGCTGCTGCATCTTACTGCACACAACTAATTTAGATGATGCAAACCTTGCAAGACATTCAGATCACATGTACTCCACCCATCTCCATTCTGTGTGATAATACAAGTGTCAGCAATATTTCAAAGAATCTAGTCATGCACTCCAAGACCAAGCACATACCCATCAAATACCATTTTCTACGTGAACAAGTGCTTGAACAAAAGGTCAAATTAGAGTATGTTCCCTCCAAAGAACAGGTTACTGATATATTCACTAAACCACCGCCCAGAGAGAAATTTGAATATATCAGACAAAACCTGGGAGTAGTTGTTACATCATCCTGCTATTAAATCCAATTTTTCAGAGAAAGGATATAATACGCGTGTTTCATGAAGTATAGTCACGTACACACATGGGTTTCTGTGGGTCAAAGGGCGTATATGTTTTTCAGACAAGAAAAACAGCAGGGCATGCTCTGATATGGGTTCTCTGACTGATATTGATGATTAATGTCTATCGATATGCTTTGTTCATTAATTTTTATTTGACTGACAAATATGCCTTGATCATTGACCTATTAACAATGCACATGTAGCACAGGTTCAGGGGGAGCATTAGCCTTCACGTACATTTAGAATTGTTGGCATTATGGTTGCTGAGTCTAGCTATGGCTTCAAATATTTATACCATTTGTTGCTTAAGTCATGTAAAAGTCTAGGGTGTGATATATCTTCTCATACATTTGAATGAGTCCTCTTGGACAAATGATGTGATTTGTATCCCCACTTTACATGGGATGGATGATGTAATATTTATTGTTTCTGTCATGTATAAACAATTGGTATATCCCCACTTGGTTGGGTGGATCAGTCAAATTTGGTATATCCCCACTTAGTTGGGAGGTGGATGTATGCATGAGTCATTGGTGATAGGAAGGTCATCCTCACATAGTTGAGTTATAAAGTCATGTTATTCTTTTAGAAAATATTTTTGCAGACTCTTTTTGTGCTCAGGGGGAGCATGGACAGTTTCAGTGCATCTCAGCATGTACAAAAGGGGAGCTCAATCAGAGAATTCAACATGTACTCAAGGGAGCATGAACAACATAATGCTTGGTCCACCCTTTGCCCTTGATGTCAAAGGGGGAGAGTGACTTGGTGTTGTTGTTGCCATCAAGTCCAAAGGGGGAGATTGTTGGCATTATGATACAGGTGTTGTCCTTGATGGCAACTCACTCAGATGAAAGATCACAGTGCAACAGGTCAACAACAAAAAATTACACTTCAGACTCCAAAGAATGAAGAAAGAGAGGTATACGCAGGTTCACCTTGTCCAAGCTGCGTATACACGCAAGTTTACTGAACAAAAGAAGCGTATACGTACACACGCACGATCAAAGAAGGAAAAAAACGTATATCTTGGAAAACCAAAAGTTTTTGGTCCAAGGTATTTGACCCAAGGTAATTGATCCGAGGTATTTGGTCCATGGTATTAAGAAAGGCCTAAAACTATATAAGGAGGAGAAGATCATTAGGCCAGTGAGGTGCAAGGATTTGAATATCTTATGAAGTATTGGATCATATATGCAGGTTAATGAACTTCTGATGGTTTGCTTGATCTGATCTAAGGATGCACCTACATGGCTGATGAAGGTTGATGGACCAAGATCATAAAGGCTTAAAAGTATTATCGTTATGTGGTTTGATCTTGAACAATCTAGATCTGAATATTGACGCATGTTTTATTCTGTAAATGTGATGATATGGGTATGGCTAAAGTCTGGAATAGTTGTGATGTTTTAAGTTAGAATTTACAGATTTGTACACAGGTTCGCTTTAGTAAAGGAGTGTATACACACCGGTTCAACATATCAAAGTAGCGTATGCATCATAAATTTGAATTTGCAGATCTGTACGTTGGTTATTTTTTGTAAAAGTGTGTATACATGCTGGTTCGACACATGGAAGTAGCGTATACCTTATGAAGTATGATTTTTAAAGTTTCAGTTGTTTCTATTTACTATTGTAGAGTTCTGGGTTCTACTTTGGGTTGTGGTGACTGTATTCTGGTGATAGTGTTCTAAATGATCAGATTGATTGATTGTGATTTGCTATAGTGATGATGGTTTGTCAAGTGATTGATTGATTCAGTTGTGGTTGATTCATAAAGTGATGATTGATCTTCAATGATTGGTTGATGCAGATGTAATTGATGGTTGTATTGCAGTTATGATTTTCTGAGTTTCAATGTTGTTGATGGGTCTAGTATGAAAATTGGATGAAACATGGCCTTCAAATTGTGGTGTTGTGTTCCAGGAGTATCCAGTCTGAAAATTCATGAAACGTGGTCCATAGTGGAAGAGTGGAGTTTTCTGTAGGCTGGAACCTATGTATTAGTAAACATATTGGCTAGTAAAATAGCTAGGGGATTGTAGCTCCCTTCCAGTAGTAGCTGGAGAACGAGAGAAAGTTGTAGCCTATTGCAGGTGGGTGCCTGCGTACCGGTATGAGTATGCACCAGTACAAGATTGTAAACAGATTTTCTTATTATTAAAAGAAGACAAAGACAACAATAGCAGGTGGTTTTTATCCACATTGGGTTTCCACCTTATATCTTGGTGTTCATGTGTGTTGCTTATGTGTTATGCTTTAATTTTTCTTTTACTGCACTGTTTAATAAATCTCTGATATACTGGTTTAAGCTCAATACATGATAAATTGTCTAAATCAAAAGTTCTCTGCATATAAGTTGGTTTCTTTAAGTACAGTTGCATATACATGCTAGTTCATTTCACTAAAGTAGCATATATAAATTTGTTTTGGAAATAAAATTATAGATCTGGTAATATTGATTCACCCCTTATTTCCAACAATTGGTATCAGAGCAAGTCCTTCTGAAGAAGCTTGAACGCTTGAAGGGAGATCCATCATCATGAATAATCAAGAAAGCGTGGGATCCATTACACTGCCAATCTTTGATGGGAGCAACTTTGTTTATTGGAAAATAAGAACCATAGCCTATCTATAATCACTTGGAACAGATGTATGGGAAATTGTGGAAGGAGAATATATATTTCCAACAACAATTCCTACAGATATGGCAGGTAAATGTGATGATCTAGGTATGACTGAAGTCTGGAATAATTGTGATGTTTTAAGTTAGCATTTACAGATCTGTATGCAGGTTCGCTTTAGTAAAAAAGTGCATACATGCTGTTTCATCATATCAAAGTAGCGTATACATCAAAAATTTGAATTTGCAGATCTGTATGATGGTTCTTTTTGGTAAATGTGTGTATACATGCTGGTTCAACACACGAAGTAGCATATACCTTATGAAGTATGATGTTTAAAGTTTCAATTGTTTTTGTTTGTTGTTGCATAGTTCTGGGTTCTGCTTTGGATTATAGTGATTGTCTTTTGGTGACAGTGTTCTGAATGATCAAATTTATTGATTGTGATTTGCTACAGTGATGATGGTTTGTCAAGTTATTGATAGATCTAGTTGTGGTTGATTCAGAAAGTGATGATTGAGTTTCAACGATTTGTTGATGCATATGTAATTGATGGTTGTGTTGCAGTTATGATTTTCTGAGTTTCAATGTTGTTGATTGGTTCAGTATGAAAATTCGATGAAACATGGCCTTCAGATTGTGGTGTTGTGTTCCAGGAGTATCCAGTCTGAAAATTCATGAAACGTGGTCCCTGGTGGAAGAGTGGAGTTTTCTGTAGGCTGGCACCTACGTACTAGTAAACATATTGGCTAGTACAAGAGCTAGAGGGTTGTAGCTCCCTTCTATTAGTAGCTGGAGAAGGCGAGAAGGTTGTAGCCTTCTGCAGGTGGGTGCCTACGTACTGATATGACTCTGCACCAATACAAGATTGTAAATAGATTTTCTTATTATTAAGAGAAGGCAGAGACGACAACAATAGGTGGTTTTTACCCACATTAGGTTTCCACCTTATATCTTGGTGTTCATGTGTGTTGCTTATGTGTGATGCTTTATTTTGCTTTTACTGCACTGTCTAATAAATCTCTGATATACTGGTTTAAGCTCAATACATGATAAATTGTCTAAATCAAAAGTTCTCTGCATATACATTGGTTTCTTTAAGTACACTCGCGTATACATGCTAGTTCACTTCACTGAAGTAGTGTATATAAATATGTTTGGGAAATAAAATTATAGATCTAATAATACTGATTCACCCCCCTCTCAGTATTATTTCCAGCATTTGATAGGAAAAACTATGCCTTTCGGAAAGTGAGAATGGAAGCATAGCTTATGTCCCTGGGAGTAGATGTTTAGTCTTCAGTACTAGTGTAACAGTCCAAAAAAAATAAATATCTAATTTAACATTAATTTAAATGAGAGTGCCACTTACCTAGCCTAATAACCATGATTTTAATTAACTAAATGCAAATTGAATGAATAGTGCTTACCTGTTTACCTGTGGTCGAAGTAGGCTTACCGCAACAAGGTTTTGGGGACGACTCTCCACCCAACCGTAGGCTCAATTGTGCAACGTCTTGCTACAACTGGCCACCCCCGAGCCCTCAATCAATGTTCTACTGCCAGTGACTCCTAGGTCTTAGTATACCATTCTCCGAAGAGAATGAAAGACAGAATCTCGGAAAGATGGAATGCCGGAATGCCTCTCATCTTCCTCACCATCTATTAAATAGAACAAAACAGTGGAAGGGGAACCACATGCACACACTCCATGTGTCTGCATGCACCTTTTTTCTTGTTTTATTTCTTTACTTTTCTTTTGATTTTTAGCTTTCTTGTTTTATTTCCTTCTTTTTGATAGTTTTATTGTTTTATTTCTATTTATTCTTATTTAGAGCTTTAATATGGTTATTACTATTTTTTATTTTTATTATTTATTTCCTTTTATATAATTTTTAATATCATTTATTATTTAACACTTATGATTTATTATTTTTATTATTTATTATTAAGTGATTTATTTATTATTATTCATTATTTTTATTGTTAATTATCATTTTTGTATTATTTTTTATTATTTTTTATTTATTATTTATTATTAAGGGAAGGGATATTACATACTCTCCCACTTTAAGGAACTTCGTCTCAAAGTTAAGTTGAATTATTTATTACTTATTATTTTTATTATTTATTAACTTCATGTTGCCAACACCCTCTGCTGAACTAGTATAACCAGCAGGCATCGAAAGTCCCCTACACCCCGGGAAATCTCAAGGAATCTCTGTCCTTTTTCCCACTTTCCGCACCAGGCTAAGCCTGACCCGGTCTGTATCCTAGTCCAAGGCTGGCCCCAAGGCTCGCGCCTGAATCAGACCTCATCTGCCCCAAGGCAGGCATCCAATCCGGTACTCAATGACCCCGGGAATCTGGCAAGGCTGGCCCACTCCCTCCACAACTACTAAGGCGCACAGCCCTAGGCATCGAAGTCCTTTACATCCCTTCCAGACTTCGGCATCCCAATCCAATAATAGGCACCAAGCCTAGAACATCAGGCACTTGGCCTTCTCAAGATGGTCCCATAGCTCTTCTAGAGCTATCCATCAAGAGCTATACACAAGACAAAGGAACCACTGGCATATGTAGTGTTGATCGAGTTTGTCCCCAGCCCATATGGTGTTACTTATTCTCCCTCGTGCGTATGGGCTCGCACAAGATCATCAAATAAACCGACCCTCTTGGCCCATTTGTGGAGTCCTGTGAATCATCACACCTCAACATGCAACCAATGCATTAGCTATACCATCATAGAAAATAATCCACATGCCAAGTCTTGCATGTCATCATGTAACATTCATCATTGTTAATCGTAACATTATGAATAATAACGAACTACATGCTCATGCATGTCATAAATTTTTACGGAACTATCACATGCTTCACCTCATGAAATACCATCATAAGTTATAACATCAACATATTGCAATAAAAATATATCATGACTTCACATAATAAATGAACCACATGTCAATAGCATCATAATTCCTATGCCAGGCATGAGTTTTCAACATTAAATACCTATCATCACGTAGTAAATGAATATGTCAATATATCTTGACATAACATCGTAATGCCTCATCATAAGTATACATCATCACTATTGTAACCAGTATATAAATATGAACCACGTGGGCATGATCACCCTCATACCATCATATTATGAAACATCATCAATATGAGAAACATCTCAATACTTATCAAATATAGAATAATACTCTATAAGCATTCTTATCATGATTCATTAGAAAAATGAATTTCATTTACTTTACAAACATTCAACTATGAACTAAGATTATTCAACATCCATCTAGGATTTATGTTATCTCATCCATATTATTAGTGTGATGTTTTCATCAAGACACCAATTAGTTTTTCAATAATGATTTCCACTTCTTTCAACTAAGAAGTTGACCATTTACACCATAGGTATAATTATCTAAATACATTGTTAAATTTCACATGAGCCTCATCATCTTGAGTCTTAATCTCTCGTCATATTTTCTTCCTTCCCCAAGGAAATTCTGGTGAAATTCATTGTTAAGATATTACTAGTTATACAATCATTATTTAAATCATCTATCTCAAAATTAAAATCCCTTGGTTTTACATTCATTTACCCTTTGTTTTACCGCTTCCAATATCGCTATATGCAATTGCATATAAACACTAGGTCATCATGATTTAATTTTATATCATGCTTAATTTACTTGCATGAGGGTTTGTTGATCCATGTTGACTTCTACATACACCACTTAACAATTATCATTTTCATTCAAAAAAAAAAAATTCTCTTATCTTGTCAAGTTACTATCTCATTACCATTTGATTGCTTTATCAAAAATTCACCCTTCTTCAAGTTCGACAAGAGATTCTTGCTCATTAAATAGTATCTTTATTTTAGATTTTGAAACAGTTGGAAACACTACTACCATCATTGTCCATGAAACATTTAAATGTGTGGTGTTCTATGGAAACAACCTCTTTTAACGCTATGGGAACAAAACTTGATAAGTTTCTCTATGTGAAGTCTTATTCATGAAACAATGAGTGTAGATTAGTAAAGTAAAACCTCTATTAGTTGACTCTCACTTGTTAGTATGAACACAATACTTCTCACAGTCTACTTATAAAATTTCCAACAACATTCCTTCTTATACTTAAACTGTTATTTTTCCTAGTTTATCATTGGTCATTCCTCCATTACGAGCATTCTCAACTTCCTATCTTGGCACTTTTAAACTAAATAGATCATCACTATGTCCTTTACTAATCATGTTGCTCGGTTCAATCATCAATATCATTAAGATAATTTTCTTCTTGACATAAACATCCTTTACTTCCTCCTACCATATATTCATAGATACAATTTATTTTTCCCTTAGTCTCAATTTAAAACATGTTACACTTGAAATGTTGCTACTATTCTTCTAATATAATAACTTATCTTCCTTGAATTGCTCATTTTTATTATGGATTCTCTTCTTTAATCTAATGTTATCATACCCTTTAGGGCCATTGAAATGATCTTCTTTATTATTCAACTTTATTAGTTGTTACACAAAGCAGTTGTATAGCAGTGTAGAGAGGTCATATCCTCCTACGATTATATCACGAAACCTCATGTAACATTATACTCAACATCATAACGATTAACTAAACTAAAATCATAGTGTACGATTTAGATGTATCATAAAGTTTAAACAATAAAACATGATTTAGATGCTCCATAAAAGTAACTGTCTTAGCTAAGTGAGCACTCCTAATTAGTTCATCACACAATTTGTATGCTACAATTCTGATGTAGTCTATTTATTTGCAAGTTTCAACATCTAGAGCCTTAACCTTTAATTAAGCTATTACTAGCCTTACCAACGTTCTATAAAACATTGTTTCACTCCCAATACTTTGACATATCCAATTACATAACTCATCAATGATACATCTACTAAGGAAATTTCAATATTTTCCTACGTTATTTATGAAAATTGACTTTTTATAGAGAGCTTAACAAAATTTGATCGATTATTTCATACTTTTAATTACATCTCATGATTTTTCCTTATCATTGTTAATAATGTGGAGCATAAAATAAAACAAATGCAATAGCACAATATTTACATTATTTAGTGCATTAATTATCCATATAAACACAACTTTCTTATGCGAGTTACCAGTGAGCAGATGTAGAAACTAAACATCGATGGATATAGAGTAATCAAAGATCAAGGAAATCATTTGCTTCAAGTCAACCAAAATATTATTTTACCTTTTTCTCTTCTTGAGAATTTTGTATAATCGAAAAAGAAAAGTAGTGACTCCTAAATAAAGTGCCAATCATTTGAATTCTTCAGTAGTTACCCATAAATCAGTAAACCACCCATTAGAATATATTTTAGAATATGAAAATATTAGCATAAAATAAATCAATTCAGGCAACCATCCGAAGAAGAACATCTCCTTCAAATTTTAAAACCAAATGTCACATATGTATGGTTGTAATTTCCGACGCAAAACAATAGTATTAAGAGAATTATGCCCTAAATCAAATTTGAGACGATCTTCTAAACGAAGAAAGGAAAAAGAAAATTCCCAAGAAGACCGAAAAATGTATGACCCTTTGTGATCGTGATCCTGAAGTCTTAATAAGGTTCCAGATCTGAAGATTACTCAATGAGACCAATTCCTTCAAATTTTTGAGAAGTTGAGAAGTCACTATCACCAGATCTGTTGAAAGGCCTAGACATTATCTTATCTCTGTAAGACTAAATATTATTTTAAAAAGCTTGTTATAAAAGAAGTCCTTGTTGGTAAGAAATGGAACAATGTTTTAATAATCCAAGGGTTCTCAGAACCTGTTGAATGACCGAGAAGCCTCAGGAACTTCAGATCGTATCTAAGAGTTATGGAAGCGCCTGCCTTCAATTTGTGTTTGGCTTGTATCTCACTCTTGTAATATATTGAAGTCATTGTTTTTGCTTATTCTAAGGACATTCAAAAGATGCGTTGTATCAGAAGTGCAAGTCTACTTGAAAATCTCAGAAATGGTATAGAGGCTGAAAACCTCAGATCGAACCTCAATCAAGGATTCCTCAGTCACTTATATTAAAAGGGAAAGTAACCAAGAAAATTTTCAAACAATATGGTTTGTTTTAGTATTGACCAATGTCTTTGTCTTCTCAAAAATATGCCATTTCAAATACTAAAACAAACCAAATCAGTCGGGGAGAGCACTCCGAGTCCTGGATCTGATTCTCCACATGGCCGATCTGCTCACGGGTTGGTAGCATGAGATAGTGCACTGTATTTGTTTGGAGGTTATGGTGGTCAAGGTTTGACTTTTAATGATATATTCGTCTTGCACAATTCCGACATCAACCTCTGCAATTCGTGCAGACACGACGAGGGTCTCCCGTCTCCGACTTATCCCACCAATGTGCTCTTCTAGGGTACCCAAGACAGGGTTGATTCTGTGTCGAACCCTGCCTTCTTCGACCAAGGGACGACATCGACTTCTCACAAAACCCTAGACAAAATCATTATTGACGTACCGCGAAGAGCCGACAGTTTTTCTTCTCCCAGGCTAATGCCCAACGATGATCACCAGGCTTTTTCGCCAAGTCAGGCTCTTAAATCGTCCGGCGCTCGGCTCCGATCATTGAAGAGACTATTGAGCAGAGACAAGAGAGTCGTTCCACAGAGTCCAGATGCTGGAAAAAATATTCAAATTGAGCAAGAGAGTCCCCGTCCATGCTCATAGCTTAGGTTTTATTGAGTGATCTCTACTTTAATGAACACTTGTATAAATGTATTAGTCATAAAATTGCAGAATCTCACTCAGCCCAGGACGAATATTACGGGACGCTGTTGTGCTGGATAAAATGAGGGCTCTTCATTATCTCTATGTATATTATGTCTGTGTAGGCTAAATAGCCTGCTTTTGGGTTCAACCAATTTGGGTCACCAGTTGTCCCATTCACTGGTTAGACCCTTCTCCTCAGAATGACGATCCAACGACAACCTTGATCTTGGAAGTCAATCACTCCGAAGGTCAAACCCCTGCAGATAGTGAGTACTTCACTTGGTTCCTCTTCATTCTTTTCGCTTTTCGTTACTATTGGTTACAAAGTGAAAATCTAAATGAGTCACATAATTAAAGATATAGTTTGATTATGACTCATTAATTCATTGGAAAAGTATATAATCTTTTAATCTTGGATACTGATAATCTACCCATAATTGATGATGTATAATTCTTTAAAAGATTGCACTATTGAAATGGTATACTGGCATGTTTTTTTTTGTAACAAATCTTTAATGCTGGTGTAACTACTCACCACCAGTTCATTTTACAACATAGTTTACATAGCACTTGATGTATTTGGATAATTGAAGTGGAAATTTTTCACCAATTAAAGTGCTCTAAAATAGGGAATTCTGTTCCAATTTACAATGGATAAACTTTGATATTTTAGTACCTTTGGATGATCATTGTTCACTAGCAATCTGTTCATTATTTTACTCTTCAAATATGATCTAAAAACACAGAGATAACATTCCTAAAATGTTGATCATACTATTCACTAATTATTTGGGTTGGATCACTATTCCTCTTTAGCACTATTTTATTGATTTAGTATTAAATTAATGTTAAACCATCAGTTCTGTAATCTAGAAATCACATCTCCATTGTGCTATATTTCGAAGGCAACCCAGCCTTTTAGGGCTGTTTGCATGCTAAATTCGATGTTTGCTTCAAACTAGGAATGCGGTATCTATTGCTAGTCGAAAAGATTCGAAACTGAAAATTTAAAACAGGAGACTACATCATGTTTTCTCTGATCAAGGCTAATTTAGCAGCACTCTAATGCCAGTCCTTTTAGTTTGATTCTCATTCATTAGAGGTCTGGTAACCTTTTTCAAAAATAAAAACATAAATTGCCAACCGGGCCATCGTTTCACTGATGATAGAGATCTGGCATCTAAAATAACCTAAAGAATCCTCATTCGTATTTTTTTTTAGTTTCATTCTTATTCATTAAAGGCTTTGGTAACATTTTCTTAAAGATAAAGACTTAAAATTGTCAGCTAGGCTCTGGTAACATTTTTTTAAGAATAAAAAAAAACTAAGAAGTATCAACAACGCTTTGGTAACATTTAAAAAAAATACTAAAAGACCTAAATTTGTCAACAAGAGGCTTTGGTTCACTGATAAGGTTGATGGAATTTTGAGCTTTCCACAAGGATTCGATTCTTGTTGGGTCAGCCATACCCAAATGGCATGCTAAAAGGGAATGAGGCTGGGTGCAACTCCCAGGTTGATTTGACATAATAGATACCCCTCAAACTTGGCATTTAAATAAACTTAAAAAAAAACCTCATTGCCTCGGAGCAGACCACAAGTTCCCTCCTTGATGTTATACTTGGGCACTGGGAGCAACTGGCAGAGAATATCCAGAATACAGTAAATGGTTCTTAGGAGTGACTTTACGAGCACAGATGATAGATTCTGTGAATGATGGCATTCGAAATTTTCTGCACAACGATATTTGGCAGTCATAGAGAGAAACAATGTAAGGGCTGGAGGAGGCGGTGATTGGCATGAGGGAGCTCATGCAGAAGCAGGCCTAAGAGATGACCAAAACAAAAGGGCAAATCCATTTACAAATGCCAAATGGAGATTGAAGTTTGGCTGGATCACAATAAGCACAAGCTCTCTACAGAAATCATCAACATGCTTCGGCAACATCTCTACCAATACCTTCTCTGCCAGCACTATGAAGCATAGACAGATGTACGGAACCAAGTAATAAATCCATAATATGTACAGGATAAGAATTTCAGCGGAAATTACTCATAGGAATGACTTTAAAATAAACACCTTCAAAATATAACTATGCTAAAAAAAAATTTACATGTATAGCAAGAGTTTGTAGAAAAAAAAAAATATGTGGCCTCCCGGAAGTACCCATCCTGTTTTTCAAAACAGGTCAAATTAAAAATTCCAACAAATAATTTTTTCTCTAAGATGCCCATAGGCCCTAAGGTTTGAGCCAAAGCTCTGATACCATATGTAACAGTCCAAAAAAAATAAATATCTAATTTAACATTAATTTAAATGAGAGTGCCACTTACCTAGCCTAATAACCATGATTTTAATTAACTAAATGCAAATTGAATGAATAGTGCTTACCTGTTTACCTGTGGTCGAAGTAGTTACCGCAACAAGGTTTTGGGGACGACTCTCCACCCAACCGTAGGCTCAATTGTGCAACGTCTTGCTACAACTGGCCACCCCCGAGCCCTCAATCAACGTTCTACTGCCAGTGACTCCTAGGTCTTAGTATACCATTCTCCCAAGAGAATGAAAGACATAATCTCGGAAACATGGAATGCCGGAATGCCTCTCATCTTCCTCACCATCTATTAAATAGAACAAAACATTGGAAGGGGAACCACATGCACACACTCCATGTGTCTGCATGCACCTTTTTTCTTGTTTTATTTCTTTACTTTTCTTTTGATTTTTAGCTTTCTTGTTTTATTTCCTTCTTTTTGATAGTTTTCTTGTTTTATTTCTATTTATTCTTATTTAGAGCTTTAATATGGTTATTACTATTTTTTATTTTTATTATTTTTATTATTTATTTCTTTTTATATAATTTTTAATATCATTTATTATTTAACACTTATGATTTATTATTTTTATTATTTATTATTAAGTGATTTATTTATTATTATTCATTATTTTTATTGTTAATTATTATTTATTATTTATTATTTTTATTATTTATTATTTATTATTAAGGGAAGGGATATTACAACTAGTAGAATACAATGTCTCTAATATTCCTCCCATTGACGCAGATGGTAAAATATTATATGGGAACAATGCTAAAGCCAAGAATTCCATTCTCTTCGGCCTTAGTCAATCAAAAATTGTAAAAGTTATGCACTATATGTCTGCTAAGGAAGTGTGGGTAAAGCTTAATCAAAGTCATGAAGGAGATGACAAATTTAAGCAGACGAAACTTCAGACTTTCATAATGAGGTTTGAGAGCTGCAGAATGAGTGAAAATGAAAGCATAGCAGATTACTTCCTTAGAGTTGATGAAGTGACTAATATGATTATAGGACTTGGTGAAGAGGTCAAGGAAGAGATGATTGTTAAGAAAATATTAAGATCTCTACCCATGATATTTAATGCCAAAGTCTCAGTGATTGAAGAAATGGCTAATTTAAAAGATATCAAGATGGATCAGTTGCATGGTACTCTCACATACTATGAGATGAGAGTAGGAATAAAAAGGTATGAACCGAAGGAAGCATCATTCAAAGTCTCTAGAAAGGTCAATGAGCATAACGATCATCAAGACTGCTCCAGTTGTGAATCTGATCAGGCGTTGGCTCAACTAGCTAGAAAACTGAAGCGTGGCTCCGGAAAATATAAAGGGAAGTTTCCCTTTAAGTGTTTTGATTGTGGAAGAGTTTCACATTTCTTATCCAAATGATCGTATAAAGAAAAGGCTGAAAAGGAAGAGGATATGAAATTTGGAAACAAGTCTTAGACGCATTAGAAGAAAAGGTTCTATAATAAAAGTGGGTTCTACTCCAAAGAGGGTAGCTCAACACTAGAGTCAGACAATGAAAACTCGTCGAAGAAAGAGTCAGATAAGTATATTATTATGGATTTAAAAACAAACTCCAAGAAACAAGGTATTATGGACTTTGAAGAGGAAGAAGAAGGAGTTTTTGAGAAATGGCAACAAGAAATTCCAGTTTAATTTGTCCTTGAATTGGACTGTGAATTAAAATCGAATTTTATTCTCATAGCAACTTGTAAATAGTTAATTAAGTTTAATTAACTTATATAGCTTAGGAATTTCGATTTGGAAGTCTTTTTGTAGTCATGTATATGTTCTCCCTATGTTTTAGGGGTCTAGGATGAGTTTATTTGAGTTGTAATTAGATTAACTCAGTTTACTAAGTTACAGTTAATTAAATTAGTTCTAACTGTTTGTGGAACTAATAGAGGAATAGCAGTTAGTTAGTGCACTGGTGCATCCACATGTGTTACTCTAGTTAACTGAAGATTCCCTCATGAGAAACCCATGTATGTCGGTTAAGAGAAAGACCCAGTTGAGACTAGAGTGCAAGACAATGTACTATCAATTGTATGATTTACTAAGTTGTAAATATCATGCATGCAATCAGAGAAGGACCCATGTTTGGATGACACAGTTTTGGAAGCATGAATTCCCTTTAAATATAGGCTATTCATCCTAGGAATTGCGTAAGGAAATAGGGGCTTTGTAGGTAGTGGAAATTGGCTAAGTGTTGGCTAATAGCAGACTTGCAACGTAGAGAGTTGAGCATACTTGTGCGGAATTATTCTTGTGAGAACAAGATTTGTATCTTCACTCATATTTTTGATTTAATGCAATACAGATACGTGGGGTTTTGAGCAGTGGATTTCCCCAAGAAAAATTATTGTGTTATGTGCCATTGATTTGTCTTCTTCTTGTTCATATTGTTTTTGTCGATCTATTGGCTTCCGCTGGTTGAAAGTAGAAGTAAATTCTTGTGTTGTAATTTAGTAAATTGCATGGGCTTGTGAATCTACAGGGAATTCTACATTGTATCAGAGCTGAAGACAATATACTAGAGGATATTTCAAAGTTTTGATTTTTGTTTTACAGGTGAAATTCGAATTTGCAATACATAATTTAGGATCGACAGATGTGTTCTGCGGTTTGCGGCTCAAGTATGCCTTGGAAGGTAGCTTAAATTTTATAGCCTAGTGGGACAGAAGGGAGGTTGTGCTCGAGGATAATGGCTTGAAGGAATTCATTGATCAAGACATTCCTAAGCCAACAACATCAGATGCATAGAATCTGGCTGAATGGAAGAAGTGTGTGGTGAAGGTGAGGTGGATAATCCTTGAGGGAGTTCGAGACCACATTGTCTCGAGTCTCCATGGCAAGGAAACTTTGTATGCTATGTGGAAAGAAATGAAAAACTTGTATCATAAAAATAGTGACCAAAGGAAATTGTCACTGAAGGACAAACTTCAAAAAATCAAAATGGAGAAAGGCGAGACTATTTCAAAATACTTGGCCAAGCTCACTCAATATCGTGATGAACTTGGAAGTGTTGGAATCACGGTTGCTGAGGATGATATAGTGAGTGTTTCTCTTCTGGGACTCCCAAAGAGTTGACATAGTTATCAAGACTCTGTTAATGGTCAAGAGAAGCTGCCAGATTGGGAACGACTGTGGTTAGATTTGAGGCAGGAGGAGATTAGGAGGAACACCAGGGATGGCTCTTCATTAAAGATTGATGATGAAGAGAACTATGCCTTAGCGACTAAGACGAAGAAGGGGAAAGGGAAAGCTTCCCATTCCAAATCGGATTCTTGCCATGGAGGTAAGAAGAAAGACATGAAGAAAGTTAAGTGCTTTCATTGTCATGATTTGGACCATTTTGCTACAATTTGTCCACTCAAGAAGTCCAAGAAGAAGTCCTCAGGAGAAGCGGAAGGTGTGGCTTTGGCCTCTCAATTCAAATTGGAATTTTCCCTCATTGCATGCATGTCATAAATGATGGGAAGTGTATGGTACTTACATAACGAAGCTTTACTCCACATGACTAGCGACAAGGAGTTATTTAGTGATCTGGAGGAGAAAGATCTCTAGATGCATATCGAGATGGGTGACGACGGGAGGTATAGTGCTACTGGATTGGGCACAGTTACTTTTCATAGGGAGCATGGGGCTCCACTCACCTTGAAGAATGTTATGTATGTGCCCGCGCTGAAGAAGAACTTGGTATCCGCTGTCATGCTTGAGGATAGAGGCTATGATGTGATCTTCTCAAAAGGAAAGGCGTTCCTTTGACACATAGCCACAAGTCAAGTAAAGAAGATAGGGATTTAGGTGAAGAATATCTATAAGCTGGAGGTAGAGGATTGTGCTGCTTTGAGCATGAAAGCAGAGATGGTGCAGAGGTGAGACATCAAAGAGTTGTGACACAAGCGATTGGGTCACTTTCATCATAGGGCTTTGAAGATCATGCAACAGATCTCCACCAATTTTCCCAAAGGTACACTAGAGCAAGTTGATACATGTAAGAAAAATTTATATTTGGAAATGATACTAGAACAACATTAACTAGCAATCAATTTTAGATCAAGTGGTATTAGAGCACAAGGTTGCTTGCTTGATTTGCTTGAAGGGTTTATGTTAGGGTCCCACTCAAGAAAATATAGAAAAGATAGATCAACGCCTAAGAATTCAGCCTCTTCGAGGGGGCAACCTCCTTTACATTACATAAATGAACAATTCTTGGATGCTCCAAATGACAAAACCTCCTTTCTATATATAGGAGTCTAAGGAGTCACCATATAATCTAGCCGACCTAACAATAATAATATAAAGCCACAAAAATAACAATAGAGGGATTCTATGGGGCACAGAAATAACAATATGGGGGTAATAGGGGCACAACAATATAAATAAGGGGTATAACTACAATAGTAATGGGATAATCACTAGTATTATAGGGACCCAACATGCCCCTCTCCTTCAAAAAAGTGTTGTCCTCAACGCTTGAGCAGTTCTGGATACTTCTGCATAAAATTCTCATCCTCCCATGTGGAATCTTCAGCGGATAAGTTCTTTCACTTGATAAGATACTCTGAAATTGATCGATTTTGTAGCTGTCGAGTTCTTGTTTCTGTGACTGCTTCCGGTTCCAATATAATTTTTCCTTCCTCGTCAAGTTCTGACAATATTGTTTGAACTGGGAGCTTGTCGCCTATAACCTTCTTTAAACATGAAACATGGAAAACTGGGTGCAATCGAGAAGCTGCAGGAAGCTCCAATTTGTATGCCATAGTACCAATCTTTTCCAACACCTTGTACGAACCATAATACTTTGGTGATAATTTATTATCCTTCTTAGCTTGCTTTAGGGACATTTTCTTATATGGTTGTAGCCGTAGGAATACCCAATCACCTACATCAAAACTTCTTTCACTGCGATGTTGATCTGCCTGTTGTTCCATTCTATTTTGTGCCAACACGAGGTTATCCTTTAAGAGTTGGAGGACTTGTTGTTGATGTTCGATGTGATGTTCCACTGCCTGAACCTTAGAATTTTCTCTTAAATATGATGTGATTGATGGTGGTTGGTACACATAAAGTGCCATAAATGGGGTCATTTTTATTGTTGTATGGAAGGAAGTGTTATACCACCATTCAACCAGAGGCAACCATTTGACCCATTGTGTCTGTTTATCAGATACAAAGCAACGAAGATATCCTTCCAAACATTTGTTTACTATCTCAGTTTTCCCATCAGATTGAGGATGATAAGATGAGCTATGATCTAACTGAGTAACAAGACAAGAAAAGAATTCTGTCCAAAAATTTCCAGTGAAAATGGGATCTCTATCACTTACAATAATCTTTGGGTTTCCATGTAGCTTTTGAACTGTTTCCATAAATGCAGTAGAAACTGTACTGGCTTTAAATGGATGTGATAATGCACAAAAGTGTGCATACTTGGTAAGTCTGTCAACTACCACCATGATAACACTCTTTCCCTCAGACTTGGGTAAACCTGTGATAAAATCCATTGAAACCTCCTCCCAACGTTGGCTTGGAATGGATAAAGGTTGTAACAGACCCGGTGTCTTAATTGTTTCAACTTTATTTTGTTGGCAAACCAAACATTCCGCCACAAAATTTTGAATATCTGATTTAAGGCCATCCCAAAAAAATTCCTTCTTAACCCTGTGGTAAGTTTTTAAAAATCCTGAGTGCCCTCCTAAGGGAGAAGTGTGCAATTCCATAAGAATCTTTTGTTTTAGCTGGGAATTCTTACAGAGGTATAAGCGATCTTTGTACCATAACGAATCATTTTGCCAGCTAAATGTATCAGAAGTACTGGAATCTTGTTGTAGCTTTCTAATAAGTGCCCACACTTCTTCGTCATTCTTCCATTCCTCCTTTGCTTCGTTTATCCAATCTGGTTGGATAATAGAAATGGCACACAACAATGCTTCCATATCCTCATCCTTTCTTGAGAGTGCATCTGCCACCACATTTTGCTTCCCTTTTTTTGTAGATGATTTCAAAGTCATAACCCAACATCTTTGTGACCCACTTTTGTTTCTCTTCAGAGGATAATCTTTGTTCTAAAAAGTATTTAAGGCTATCATGATCTGTTTTTACCTTGAAGTGTCTTCCCATTAGGTAGGGTCGCCATTTCTTAAGTGCATGGAGTATTGCCAACATTTCCTTCTCATAAATAGCTTTGCTTAAAAACTTTCCCTTGATTGGACGACTTTCAAAAGCAATGGGTCTTTCATCTTGCATTAGAACAACACCAATTCCATTTCCTGAAGCATCACATTCCACAATAAAGGTTTTTGTGAAGTCCGATGTAGCTAAGACTGGTGCTTGGCACATTGCCTCTTTAAGATGTTTAAAGGCCTTTGTTGCTTCCAGAGTCCATGAAAATGAATCTTTCTTCAATAATGTTGTTAGAGGTGCTGCTATTCTCCCATAATTCTAAACGAACTTGCGATAATACCCTGTCAACCCAAGAAATCCTCGCAGATGCTTTATGGATGTGGGGATTTTCCATTCCTTAATGGCTTTAATTTTGCTAGGGTCTACCTTAACTCCTTCATGAGATACAATATGACCCAAATATTCCACCTCCTGGACTCCAAAGAAACATTTGGATCTTTTTGCATATAATTGTTTCTCCTCCAATAGTTGTAGCACCTTGTCAACATGTTCAACATGATCCTTCCAAGACTTGCTGTAGATTAGTATATCATCAAAAAATACTAACACAAATTTTCTAAGGAATGGTTTGAAAATTGAATTCATCAAACCTTGAAATGTTGAAGGTGCATTGGTAAGGCCAAAAGGCATGACCAAAAATTCATAATGACCCTCATGAGTTCTAAATTCCGTTTTCGGAATGTCTTCAATCTTCATTCTGATTTGATGATATCCCGAACGAAGATCCAACTTGGTGAAGTAAATTGATCCATGCAATTCATCCAGTAATTCATCAATGATAGGAATGGGGAACTTATCTTTAATAGTGAGCTTGTTGAGCTCCCTATAATCTGGACACATGCGCCATGATCCATCCTTCTTGTGCACCAATACTACTGGAGCTGAGAAAGAACTTTGACTCGGTTGAATTATACTAGCCTCTAGCATTTCTACAACCATACGTTCAATTTCACTTTTTTGGACATATGTATATCTCAATTTACTTCACCAACTTCCTCTTTTTACAGGAGTCTGTAAAAATACCAACTTCCTCAGATCATATCTCCGCAAATATCGCGCGAAAAGATGCGAAATTCGGACCCAAAGTTCAGCGCGATTTATTCTCAAATGGGTTTTTTTTGCGACTTCTGAAACGTCACAGAAAAAAAGTTATAGCGAAAATGCCACGATGACCTGTTTGGAGCAGCGAAACCCTAGAATCCAAAGCTCTGATACCAAATGTTATGAAACCAACTCAAGAAAAGATAGAAAAGATATATCAACGCCTTAGAATTCAGCCTCTTCGAGGGGAAACCTCCTTTACATTACATAAATGAACAATTCTTGGATGCTCCAAATGACAAAACCTCCTTTCTATATATAGGAGTCTAAGGAGTCACCATATAATCCAGCCGACCTAACAATAATAATATAAAGCCACAAAAATAACAATTGAGGGATTCTATGGGGCACAGAAATAACAATATGGGGGTAATAGGGGCACAACAATATAAATAAGAGGTATAACTACAATAGTAATGGGGTAATCACTAGTATTATAGGGACCCAACATGCCCCTCTCCTTCAAAAAAGTGTTGTCCTCAACGCTTGAGCAGTTCTGGATACTTCTGCATAAAATTCTCATCCTCCCATGTGGAATCTTCAGCGGATAAGTTCTTCCACTTGATAAGATACTCTGAAATTGATCGATTTTGTAGCTGTCGAGTTCTTGTTTCTGTGACTGCTTCCGGTTCCAATATAATTTTTCCTTCCTCGTCAAGTTCTGGCAATATTGTTTGAACTGGGAGCTTGTCGCCTATAACCTTCTTTAAACATGAAACATGGAAAACTGGGTGCAATCGAGAAGCTGCAGGAAGCTCCAATTTGTATGCCATAGTACCAATCTTTTCCAACACCTTGTACGGACCATAATACTTTGGTGATAATTTATTATCCTTCTTAGCTTGCTTTAGGGACATTTGCTTATATGGTTGTAGCCGTAGGAATACCCAATCACCTACATCAAAACTTCTTTCACTGCGATGTTGATCTGCCTGTTGTTTCATTCTATTTTGTGCCAACACGAGGTTATCCTTTAAGAGTTGGAGGACTTGTTGTTGATGTTCGATGTGATGTTCCACTGCCTGAACCTTAGAATTTTCTCTTAAATATGATGTGATTGATGGTGGTTGGTACACATAAAGTGCCATAAATGGGGTCATTTTTGTTGCTGTATGGAAGGAAGTGTTATACCACCATTCAACCAGAGGCAACCATTTGACCCATTGTGTCTGTTTATCAGATACAAAGCAACGAAGATATCCTTCCAAACATTTTTTTACTATCTCAGTTTGCCCATCAGATTGAGGATGATAAGATGAGCTATGAGCTAACTGAGTACCAAGACAAGAAAAGAATTCTGTCCAAAAATTTCCAGTGAAAATGGGATCTCTATCACTTACAATAATCTTTGGGTTTCCATGTAGCTTTTGAACTGTTTCCATAAATGCAGTAGAAACTGTACTGGCTTTAAATGGATGTGATAATGCACAAAAGTGTGCATACTTGGTAAGTCTGTCAACTACCACCATGATGACACTCTTTCCCTCAGACTTGGGTAAACCTGTGATAAAATCCATTGAAACCTCCTCCCAACGTTGGCTTGGAATGGATAAAGGTTGTAATAGACCCGGTGTCTTAATTGTTTCAACTTTATTTTGTTGGCAAACCAAACATTCCGCCACAAAATTTTGAATATCTGATTTAAGGCCATCCCAAAAAAATTCCTTCTTAACCCTGTGGTAAGTTTTTAAAAATCCTGAGTGCCCTCCTAAGGGAGAAGTGTGCAATTCCATAAGAATCTTTTGTTTTAGCTGGGAATTCTTACAGAGGTATAAGCGATCTTTGTACCATAACGAATCATTTTGCCAGCTAAATGTATCAGAAGTACTGGAATCTTGTTGTAGCTTTCTAATAAGTGCCCACACTTCTTCGTCATTCTTCCATTCCTCCTTTGCTTCGTTTATCCAATCTGGTTGGATAATAGAAATGGCACACAACAATGCTTCCATATCCTCATCCTTTCTTGAGAGTGCATCTGCCACCACATTTTGCTTCCCTTTTTTGTAGATGATTTCAAAGTCATAACCCAACATCTTTGTGACCCACTTTTGTTTCTCTTCAGAGGATAATCTTTGTTCTAATGAGGCTATCATGATCTGTTTTTACCTTGAAGTGTCTTCCCATTAGGTAGGGTCGCCATTTCTTAAGTGCATGGAGTATTGCCAACATTTCCTTCTCATAAATAGCTTTGCTTAAAAACTTTCCCTTGATTGGACGACTTTCAAAAGCAATGGGTCTTTCATCTTGCATTAGAACAGCACCAATTCCATTTCCTGAAGCATCACATTCCACAATAAAGGTTTTTGTGAAGTTCGGTGTAGCTAAGACCGGTGCTTGGCACATTGCCTCTTTAAGATGTTTAAAGGCCTTTGTTGCTTCCGGAGTCCATGAAAATGAATCTTTCTTCAATAATGTTGTTAGAGGTGCTGCTATTCTCCCATAATTCTTAACGAACTTGCGATAATACCCTGTCAACCCAAGAAATCCTCGCAGATGCTTTATGGATGTGGGGATTTTCCATTCCTTAATGGCTTTAATTTTGCTAGGGTCTACCTTAACTCCTTCATGAGATACAATATGACCCAAATATTCCACCTCCTGGACTCCAAAGAAACATTTGGATCTTTTTGCATATAATTGTTTCTCCTCCAATAGTTGTAGCACCTTGTCAACATGTTCAACATGATCCTTCCAAGACTTGCTGTAGATTAGTATATCATCAAAAAATACTAACACAAATTTTCTAAGGAATGGTTTGAAAATTGAATTCATCAAACCTTGAAATGTTGAAGGTGCATTGGTAAGGCCAAAAGGCATGACCAAAAATTCATAATGACCCTCATGAGTTCTAAATGCCGTTTTCGGAATGTCTTCAATCTTCATTCTGATTTGATGATATCCCGAACGAAGATCCAACTTGGTGAAGTAAATTGATCCATGCAATTCATCCAGTAATTCATCAATGACAGGAATGGGGAACTTATCTTTAATAGTGAGCTTGTTGAGCTCCCTATAATCTGGACACATGCGCCATGATCCATCCTTCTTGTGCACCAATACTACTGGAGCTGAGAAAGAACTTTGACTCAGTTGAATTATACTAGCCTCTAGCATTTCTGCAACCATACGTTCAATTTCACTTTTTTGGACATATGTATATCTCAATTTACTTCACCAACTTCCTCTTTTTACAGGAGTCTGTAAAAAGACCAACTTCCTCAGATCATATCTCCGCAAATATCGCGCGAAAAGATGCGAAATTCGGACCCAAAGTTTAGCGCGATTTATTCTCAAATGGGTTTTTTTGCGACTTCTGAAACGTCACAGAAAAAAAGTTATAGCGAAAATGCCACGATGACTTGTTTGGAGCAGTGAAACCCTAGAATCCAAAGCTCTGATACCAAATGTTATGAAACCAACTCAAGAAAAGATAGAAAAGATATATCAACGCCTTAGAATTCAGCCTCTTCGAGGGGGCAACCTCCTTTACATTACATAAATGAACAATTCTTGGATGCTCCAAATGACAAAACCTCCTTTCTATATATAGGAGTCTAAGGAGTCACCATATAATCTAGCCGACCTAACAATAATAATATAAAGCCACAAAAATAACAATAGAGGGATTCTATGGGGCACAGAAATAACAATATGGGGGTAATAGGGGCACAACAATATAAATAAGGGGTATAACTACAATAGTAATGGGGTAATCACTAGTATTATAGGGACCCAACAATAAAGGATAGAGACTCCCTGCGAGGAGCATTGTGTCTTATTTTTGAATCGAGCTTTGCGCTATTGGAGGTTGCCCGCTCGAAGAGGCCATGAACATTGCTTTCTGAATAATAAAATATTTGCTGTTGTCTCTCACTATTCTATGTTCAGGGTATCTTTCTTCGCATATTCTGTATTTGGGTATCTTTTTGCAGGTTAAAAGCATAACAAGTGGTATTAGAGCACTTTCCAGGGCCGGTGGGATCTCCATTTCTTAGCAATTTTTTTTTTTTGGCTAGAGACGTGTTCCGACGTCTTTAAACCACGGGATCTATCGTTGAGCGCATAAACCTGTGGATTTGGGGAGGCATGCACGCAGGAAATACAAGAGGTGGTCACGCTTGTTGGACTCCCTTGTAACCCCTATGGGTACCCCTTTGAGTAGTAGTGCATTAGACAAAACCGCGTACGTACTGTCTTCCAAGTACCTTCTGGGTATATCGGAAGCCCCTTAGCTCCTCCGCAACCTCGCCATAGATAAACCGTCGGCTGTCTTGCTGCTACAGTACACCGAGAACAGCACCCGGAGAGATTACTCACCCGTACAATAGGGTAGTCGGGTTGTATGGCTAAGGGTATAGTTGATCCTCCTTAGTTATAGCCCTGAAACATTGGGCCGAGTACTACTGTCAGACCCTTATGTATATTGCGATATGTAGCACCTGACACTCCTCGAGACCATAGTTCCCTTTTCTATCTTGGGATCACGCATCATCTCTGCCAGATCCGCTCGTGCAAAGGGGTGCAACAGCAGCAGACATCAGTCCCGCAGTTCCGAGTTAGCAGACCAGCCATTCCGATCTATTAGATCCATCAAATCTGCAGCAGCAATCTGTTTCGTCACTCAGAGCTATCTGATCCACCATTCAGATCTCTCAGATCCACCGGATCTCCCGGGGCGCTTATTGGTGATCTAGCCCATCAGAATTAGGACGATGAGCTGAGCACGGTGGTACCATTCAATTCTTACTGAAGAAATTTTTTGGGCAGTCCCAAATCTCAAGAACATATCGGTGCATGGTAGAAATTAGAGCTCAAGCTATGGCCAATGAGAGGATTGACAAACTTGAACTAACCTTGCAATCCATCCAAATTCAGCTTGACAGACTAACTAGCCTAATCTCGAAGGGCAAGGAGGAAGCCCACGAGGAGGCGTATAATGGCAATGGACATAGTGAGGGTGAGTCTAGCCACTCTCCTCACGTCTGGGGCACCCACCAACAATCCCGTCAGCGACCTCCCAAGTTGGATATGCATAAATTTGACGGTTCTCACCCGACAGCATGGATAGCACAAATGGAGCAGTATTTCAATCTGAATAACGTCTTAGATAATGAGACTCAGCTTATGGTGGGGAGCATGTACTTGGACAATGAAAGGTGGCAATGGTGGGATGGCATCAACGTTGCAATGGACCTTTTCTGACTTGGAACAACTTCAAAAAAGCTCTTACAGACCGCTTTGACCGGGAATCTTCTTTTTTGGGTCGTCTTACTAAGCTCCGACAGACTGGCACAGTGGATGAATATATTACAGCCTTTGAAGCCTTAGCCTTCCGCACTAGGGGTCTCTCAGATGTGTTCTACACAGAATTTTTTATCAACGGTCTTAAAGAAGCCATAAAAGCCCAAGTCCTACTGCACCACCCTCCCACATGGACGGAGGCTTGCAAGGTAGCTCGTAACGTGGAACGTGCGTTAGCAGCCCAGTACAGTCACCCAAATTTCATCGCTAAGGGTCTCCCCCCACAGGCTCACAACACAACTCAAACACTTAAGGTCCAAAAGGTGTCACCTACAGAAATGGCCGAAAGAAGAAAGCAAGGATTATGTTACTACTGTGATGAAATATACTCCCCAGGTCATCAATGCAAGGAGCCCAAATTTTTTCAAATTGATGCCACTGACTACAACTCATCGGAGGAAGATCCACCACTTGAGGAAAATGAGGTGGTAGAAGAGGACAACCAAAAGGACAATGTCCCTGACGAACTAGTTATTTCGCTGCATGGTTTGGCAAGGATTTCTTCACCTCAAACTCTCAAAAGCATAGGTTTTATTAAACATCGCCCAGTAGTAGTCTTGATTGATAGTGGAAGTACACATAATTTCATCCATCAAAAAGTCGCGGAAGCAGTGCATTGTTTTGTACGAGCAGTTTCTAACTTCCAAGTCCAAATTGTGGATGGGGGCACAATGAAATGTGAAGGCCGCTGTGAAAATGTCAAACTTCAAATGGGGAATTATCAGTTGAAGACCCACATGTTTTCCATACACATGGGAGGGTGCGACATTGTCCTCGGTGCTAAATGGCTTCGCACTCTTGGGCCAATCACAATGGATTTCCAGGAGTTATATATGAGTTTTAAGCAGAACAACTCCACACATACCCTCCGTGGACTCCAGGCGGGAGCTCCCTCTATCATCAGCTCGCATAGGATGGAAAAATTGCTAAAAAAGGTCCATCATGGAGTTATAGCTCAATTTAATGCCATCCAGGCAGTCACAACCAAGTCTCTGTCGATTCATCCTGAGATGCAACAGATTTTAAATAACCATCTGCCGGTCTTTGACAAGCCTCATGAGCTTCCACCCTCGAGAGGGGAACATGATCATAGCATCACCTTGGTTCCAGGGGCCCAACCCCCAAATGTGCGCCCATACAAATATCCGTTCACCCAAAAGAATGAAATCGAAAAAATAATCAAGGAACTTTTGGAAGCAGGTGTCATTCGTCCCAGCATTAGTCCTTATTCATCACCGGTGGTCATGGTGCTCAAGAAAGATGGGGAGTGGCGGATGTGTCCAGACTTCAGAGCCCTCAATAAGTTGACAGTCAAAGATAAATTTCCCATCCCGGTGGTTGATGATTTGCTGGATGAACTCAATGGGGCTCAATTCTTCACTAAGCTGGATCTTCGCTCAGGCTACCACCAAATTCACATGAAGGAAGTCGACATTCCAAAGACTGCTTTCCGAACTCATGAAGGCCATTATGAGTTCCTGGTCATGCCATTCGGTCTTTGTAATGCCCCATCTACTTTTCAGAGCCTTATGAACCACCTTCTCAAACCATATCTCAGGAAATTTGTCCTTGTCTTCTTCGATGACATCCTCATCTATAGTTGCATTTGGGCCGCACATCTTCAACATGTAGATCTACTCTTGCAACTGCTCCGCAAGCATAAATTATTTGTTAGGATGTCCAAGTGTTCGTTTGGCATGGAAGAAGTTGAGTATTTGGGCCACATTGTGGGGCGTGAAGGTGTCAAGGTGGACCCCAAAAAGATCCAGGCAATGGAGGATTGGCCTCAACCTAGGACCTTGAAGAGCCTGAGAGGATTTTTGGGTCTCACAGGCTATTATCGCAAATTTGTCTGCAATTATGGTCGCATAGCGAAGCCCCTCACTCAACTCCTGAAGAAAAATTCATTCTTCTGGAATGAGGACGTACAACAGGCCTTTACAGCTCTAAAAAATGCCATGTGTTCCACTCCAGTCTTAGCACTACCTGATTTCACCAAATCTTTTGTCATTGAATGTGATGCTTCGGGTACGGGTATTGGGGCAGTCTTAATGCAGTAAGGACAACCTTTGGCCTTCACAAGCCAACAACTAAGTGGGAAGAATCTGGGCCAATCTACCTACGAGAAGGAAATGATGACCATCTTACATACAGTAGAGACCTGGCGACCTTACTTATTGGGGCGACGTTTCCAAATCCACACAGACCATCACAGTCTTAAATATTTTTTGGCGCAATGCCTATCCTCCCCACAACAAAATCAATGGCTCGCCAAAATGCTGGGATATGATTATGAGATCATTTACAAGAAAGGGCAAGAAAATAGTGTAGCAGATGCATTATCTCGCCAATTTGAGGAGGAAAGTACCCTGCTAGCAATTTCCCTTCCCATTCCAGAATGGATTGAAGAGGCTCGCAGGGAATGTTTTCACATCCCGGGCTCTCCCAACTCATTTCTCAATTGCAGGCAGATCCACATTCCACTAAGGGCTATTCATGGCAGGATGAGATTCTTCTCTACAGGGACAGAGTCGTAAGATCACCAACATCCACCCTCAAAAGTCGCATTTTGGCAGAATTGCACTCATCCCCCATTGCAGGACATTCAGGCTTTCAGAAGACGTATGCTCGCACCAGAAGATCCTTTTTTTCGGACAGGCATGAAAAAGGACATCCTTACTTTCGTAGCAGAATGCGATGTCTGTCAACGCCACAAAGGGGAGATTGTCAACGCACCAGGCACATTACAACCGTTGCCCATCCCGGCATCAATATGGACAGAGGTTTCTATGGATTTCATTATAGGTCTTCCAAAGTCAGGAAACAAGTCAGTGATCATGGTGGTTGTGGACAGACTTTCGAAGTATGCTCATTTCTGCGCCCTACCCCACCCGTTTACACCGACTTTGGTCACTCAATATTTCATGGATCAGATCTTCAAATTGCATGGCATGCCCACTTCTATTGTGTCCGATCGCGACCTGATATTCACCAGTAATTTTTGTCAGGAGCTCTTCAGGCTACAAGGCACTCAACTAAAACTCAGTACTTCCTATCATCCACAAACGGATGGTCAAACTGAAGCCGTCAACAAATGTCTGGAAACCTACCTTAGGTGTTTCACTGCAGAAAAGCAACATCTTTGGGTACAGTGGTTACCTTTGGCTGAATGGTGGTATAACCCCAACTATCATGCCACCACCAAAATGACTCCCTATAAAGCAGTATATGGTCAACTCCCTCCTTCCACTACTTATATCAAGGGGTGCTCAAAGGTACAAGTAGTGGATCAGCTCCTACAACATCGCGCAACCATGCTCGCCCATCTTAGAGAGAATCTTCATCAAGCTCAAAACCGCATGAAGCAACAGGTAGACGAGCATCGCTCAGAGCGCCAATTTCAAGAAGGGGATCGAGTCTTTTTGAGGTTGCAACCATATAAGCAAACATCACTCAAAGACAAGGGTTGTCAGAAACTATCTCCAAAATTCTATGGACCATATCAAGTACTTCAGCGCATTGGAGAAGTAGCTTACAAGTTGGCTTTTCCACCTACTGCAAAAATCCATCCAGTTTTCCATGTCTCATGCCTCAAGAAAGTGATTGGAAACAATTGCAGAATTCAAACCAGTCTACCTGAATTGGACGAAGAAGGGTCAATCTTGCTCCAACCTGAACAGGTCCTAGACACACGAGATAGGCACCTGCGGGGCCGCATGATTAGGGAAGTCCTCGTCAAGTGGAAAGACACCTCTCCGGAAGATGCAACTTGGGAACCAGCCACTATTCTTCAGCAGTTTCCGCAGCTTCAGCCTTGAGGACAAGGCTAGTCTTAAGAAGGAGGGCATGTTAGGGTCCCACCCTAACCCCCTTATTTATGTAATGGGATCGAGTCATAGTCAAGAGTCAATAAAGCCCATATTAATAATTGTAAGTGGTTAACCCGCAATTAATGACGGGACCACAGTTAGTTGCAAATGGGCCATAGTATTAGATAGATGGTATTAATAAAACCATGGTATTGATCCATGTTATTGCATGTATGAGTCATATATAAAGGATAGAGACTCCCTGCGAGGAGCATCGTGTCTCATTTTTTAATCGAGCTCTGCTCTATTGGAGGTTGCCCCCTCGAAGAGGCCAGTGAACATTACTTTCTGAATAATAAAATATTTGTTGTTGTCTCTCACTATTCTATGTTCTGGGTATCTTTCTTCGCATATTCTGTATTTGGGTATCTTTTTGCAGGTTAAGAGCATAATAGTTTAATAATTGCAATTGTTGTTATGGTTACAAGGTTGAAGTTGCAAAGAGGAGAAGTGAAGCTACTAATAGCTAGTCCTGAGATTAAGAAAAGAAGGAAGAAGGTTGAGAAAGCATCATCCTCACCCAAAGGAGCACTCAAGGAAGCACCTGAATCACCTCAAGTTCCATCTCCATCAGTTGAGATAAAAGAGGCACAAATTGCACAAGAGGCTGAAGTGATTGAAGAGGTAAAATTAGTACAAATTTATGAGCCTGAATCCATAGCCATTATGTCTGGAGAAAGAGAGCATGAAGGTCCCTCTTCAGAAGAGGAAGAATTCAAGAAATCTTTCTATACTTTGACTAAGATGTTTAAAGTCCTCTATGAAGAGAGGAACACCAGAATGGTTGGAGAGAGTTCTAAACCTCCACATGGAGAAGGAAGCTCAGAGGACAAAAAAGATGAGAAGAAGGATTCCAAAGGGAATGGTGGAAAGCCACCACCATCTCAACCATCCTCATGATCTTCACCATCTCACACGACATCATCTTCCACTACCACCACTACCCATACTCATTCCAAAACCCCAAAAGGAAAAACTCCATTACTGAAATTGGACATAAAATTCGAACTTACCATGTACAATGGAGAAGTGAATGCAAAAAAGTTAGACAATTGGATTTGACAGTTGGAGGTATACTACAGAATTCAGAACCTTCACAAAGATGATACAAAGATCCAGTTGGCTTTGCTAAGGGTAGAAGGAGAAACATTAGTTTGGTGGGAGGCAAAGACACAAGAGGAAATGTGAATCCATGGTAAGATTTCCATTTCTTGGGTTGAATTCATTTCTTTCATTAAACGAAAATTTTATCCATTACCCTATATGCAAAAAGCAATCATGAGTTGGAAAAAATTTAGCAACTAAAAGGCTAAACTGTCCAAGACTACATTCAGGAGTTTAGGAAGAGAGCTTTATTGTTGGGAGTAAACTTGAATTCACAAGACACACTGTTGAAATATATTGGAAGTTTACATTCTGTTAGAGATAATGGAGAATATCTTAGAATAGTGAGTTGGTTCATGAGACCTTGGGATAGGAATTAGTTTCTATTTTTTAGGTTTTGATTCTAACTTCCCTAAATTTGTGATTACTATATATTGTGTAATGTTCATGAACAATGTAGAGCATTCTGCAGAGCCAGACTCTCCTGGTTCAGACTCTCTTTCATAGAGCTGACTAGTGGATTTCATTTTTTTTAATACACAACATTGCATTTTTATCATGGTATCAGAGTGACAGGGCTGAGAAAACCTGTTCGTTGAGTGAGGAACTTGCCAGTTGCGCCTAACGCGAAATCATCGTGTATCTTTGAGGAAAAACTGCAAAGATCACATTGTAGACCTTCTGCGCATTTTCATTTTGTCGATCGTTGCAGATATCAAGTGTACATGCGCGAAGATCTCTGTGAATCTGTGGTGGATAAGCGCGATGACCATGGTGAGAGAAGCTGAGAGAAGGCTGCAAGGTCGGGAAAACAACAAACATCACAACAAAAAAGAGAGGTTGTGTTTTGACAGTGGCTGCCAAGAGAAGGTTGTGCAGAGGGGGTTGTGTTTTGACAGTGGTTGCCAAGAGAAGGTTGCACAGAGGCCAAGAGAAGGCTGTGTGGAGGCCGACGTCTACCGAGAGAAGTCCAGAAGGAGGTTGTTGAAAACAACATTGGAGATCAACGATATCTATCTTTGACACAGATCTAGGGTAAATATAACATTTTTTTTTACCTTTCAAATTTGTTTTAATTGCCAAGATGAATAATCAAATGTTTGAAGCATGCTTGAATGAGCATAACAAGCTCGATGGCTCCAATTATGCGAATTGGAAATTCAAGATGCAGAATTTGCTAGAAGTGCAGAGTGCTTGGATGATTGCAAATGGGGATGCATAGAAGCCAACAGCTGGATCATCAACCGTCCCAGATTTGGAGAAGCGTGAGGGTAAAGCAAGGACGTTGCTAAAGATGTCAGTGAAAGACTGCATCATACCACATATCAGAGAATGTAAATCAGCAAGCGAAATTTGGGGAATTTTGAAGGATCTGTATGAGATTAGGAATACAAATCATCTTCTGTTCTTGAAGAGCAAGATCTTATCCCTGAAGATGGAGGAGAATGAAACAGTTGTTGCCTTCATAGCTAGGATCAAAGATCTGAAGAACAAATTGGCAGACATTCGTCATACAGTTGATGATACAAATCTTGTAACAATTACCATGAATGGTGTGACCGATGACTACCAAATGTTCATCACTGGGATAAATGTGAGAGAGAAAATCCCGAAGTTTAAAGAACTGATAGGAATACTGATGCAAGAAGAAGAAATAAGATCGGCTCTGAAGCCCCCGAGTGCTAATCTTGCATTAATGGTGAAAAAGAACTTCTATAGAGGAAAAGGAAATCCACAACAGCAGAATGGAGGAAGCTCACAGAAAAGTCCAAATCTGACCCAAGGTATGAATCCGAATAGAAACAACTCTGTAATTAAGTGTCGAAAAACTGGGTCATATAGCTAGAGAGTGCAGGAAGAAGAAATATCATGAAGAAAATTAGAGGCAGAAAAGGCATGCAGGTCATCTCGCGAATGATAATCATGAGCGAAATTTCAGATTGTTCATGGCAGATCATGATGAGAATGTTGATGCAGACATCTGGTATGTAGATTTGGGAGCATCAACACATATGACAGGGAACAAGCAATGGTTTGAAGATTTTAAAGAAATCAACGACGGAGCACAAATCTACCTAGGTGATGATAGAAGTCATCAGATCAAAGGATGTGGGAAAATTTCTATCATTTTACCTAATGGTAATGTAAGACAAATTTATAATGTTATGTATGTGCCCGGTATAACAAAGAACTTGATTTTTGTATCCATGATTACAGATCAAGATCTTAAAGTTGAATTTTTTAAATCTAACTGCTATATTAAAGATCTGCTAGATGGCATGAAGACAATTGCTACAGGAATTCGAACAGGAGGTCTATACAAATTGGATGTAAGACCAACACCAGTTCGAGCTTTAACAACAGCGAGTTTGACTACAAAAGAGCTGTGGCATCAAAGATTTGGTCATATCAACTACAATGATTTGTTGTTACTTCAGAAAAAGGAAATGGTAAGAGACCTTCCTATGTTCAAACAAATGCATAATGATTGTGATGCTTGTACATTAGGAAAGATGCATAGAGAAGAATTCCATGTTGGAATAGAGAAGAAACAGAGAGACTTACTTGAATTAGTGCACACAGATCTTTGTGGACCCATGCAAACAAAGTCATTAGGAGGTGCACTATATTGTTTACTGTTTTTTTATGACTGCACAAAGTTTTCTTGGGTATATTTCTTGAGTAAGAAGAGTCACGCATTTGAATACTTTAAGCAGTTCAGAAATATTATTGAAAAGCAAACAGGGAAGCAGATAAAAATTCTCCGCTCCGATCAAGGGGGAGAATACAAGAAGGATGAGCTTATCAAGTATTATAAAGATCATGGAATATTACAGCAGTTTATAGTACCCCATACTCCTCCGCAGAATGGAGTAATAGAAAGAAAGAACAGAATACTAGTGGAATGCGCTAGAAGCATGTTGAAAGGTAAGAATCTGTCGAATGGTTTTTGGGCTGAAGCATTGAATACTACAGTTTACTTAAAAAATAGGAGTCCTACAAAGAGTCTTGAGTTTAAAACTTCTTATGAAGCACTATATGGATTTAAGCCTGCAGTAAAACATTTAAGAGTATTTGTGTCTAAAGAATTTTCCCATATTCCAAAGGAAGACGAAAGAAAACTATATTCAAAAGCCATCAGATGTACCTTTATAGGGTATTGTTCACAATATAAAGCTTATAGATTATTTAATCCCTCTACTCACAAAATTTGTGTAGTAAAGATGTCATATTCCATGAGTAGGATCGTGAAGAATCTGATAAGCACAAAGAGGAATGGGATATTCCGTACTTCGTGGAAGAAGAAAGTGAAGAAACAGGAAATAATCAAGATCAGCAGCAGACAAAGGCAGAAGATGAACAACAGCAGCAACAACAATAGATACAATAGCAACAATAGCAGGAAGAAAAAGAGAATGATGATCAGACAAGGTTTGAGGCTACCCCACCACTTAGGAGATTAGGTAGGAAAGCTCAATTGCCTACAACATATAGGGAAAATGCTTTTATACGTAGTATGATGAATATTGTTGAACCTTCTAGTTATAAGGAAGCAAATGAATGTAGCGAATGGAAAACAACTACGGAACAGGAATATGAATCTATAATAAAAAACAACACTTGGGAACTAGTTGAAATTCCTAGAGGGAAACAAACCATAGGTTGTAAATGGCTGTATAAACCCAATATTAATGCAGGTGGAACTATAGATAAATTAAAAGCTAGATTGGTAGCAAAGGGGTATTCACAAAAAGAATGCATTGACTATGAAGAAACCTTTGCCCCTGTAGCTAAAATTAATACCATCAAAATGTTGATTGCTTTAGCTACTAAGAAACATTGGATGATTGACCAACTAGATGTAAAGTCTGCATTTTTAAATGGAGAATTGAAAGAAGAGGTTTATTTAGAGCAACCTGAAGGGTTTGTCCAGAAAGGGAAAGAACATTTAGTCTGTAGGTTAAAGAAAGCAGTTTATGGACTAAAGCAAGCACCCATGTCTTGGTATGAAATGATTGATTCATTTTTTCTACAGTTTGGCTACAACAGAAGCAAAAATGACCCTAATCTTTATACCATGCAAGATGAACAAGAGCGCATAGTGTTGATTTCTTTGTATGTAGATGATTTGATCATTATAGGTGGTGCTAATTATTTGATCAAAGAAATCAAGTAAGAGATGTCACATGTGTTCAAAATGAAACACCTTGGTGAATTAAGATACTGTTTGGGTCTTGAGATCTGGAGAGATTAAGGAAAAACATTTTTGTCCCAGAGAAAGTATGTCAAAGGACTATTAGAAAGATTTAGGATGGATCAGTGTAAGCCTGCAACAGTACCATTACAACAGAACATCAAACTGCAGAGTGAGGATGGCTCTAAAGAGGCAAATGCGACACTCTACAGACAGCTGGTTGGGAGCCTAATCTACTTGACCACTACTAGACGAAATTTGGCTTATGCAGTCAGTGTGCTAAGTCAATATATGACCAAGCCACTTGAAAGTCGTTGGAATGTAGCAAAAAGGGTTTTGAGGTATCTACAAGGTACTGTAGATTATGGTATTATTTATACTGATTCCTTTAATGTTAGATTGACAGGATTTACAGATTTAGACTAGGCTGGAAATGTAGATGATCGCAGATCCATAACAGGCTATGCATTTAGCATTGGATCCGAGGTGATTACATGGAGCAGTAAGAAATAGAACACAGTTTCCTTGTCTTTAGCAGAAGCAGAGTATCAAGCTATGTGTGCAACAACATGTGAGGCAGTTTGGTTGCGGAGACTTCTCCAGGATGTTGGGGAAGAACAGAAAGATGCAACAACAATCAAATGTGACAATCAGAGTTCAATCAAACTTGCTAATAATCTGGTGTTTCAAAAAAACACTAAACACATTGATACATAGTTCCACTTTGTCAAGGAGAAAGTGCAATCAAAATAAATCCATTTGGTATATTGTAATACATGTGATAATGTTGCAGACATTTTCACTAAGCCTCTTGGAAAAATAAGTTTGAAATGTTTAGGGAGATGTTAGGAATATTTGTGAACCCCTATTCCATTAAGGGGGAGTGTTAGAGATAATGGAGAATATCTTAGAATAGTGAGTTGGTTCACGAGTCCTCAGGATAGGAATTAGTTTTCATTTTTTAGGTTATGGTTCTAACTTCCCTAAATCTGTGATTACTATATATTGTGTAATGTACATGAACAATGTAGAGCGTTCTGTAGAGCCCTACTCTCCTAGTTCATACTCTCTTTTGTAGAGCTGACCAATGGGTTTCATTTTATTTAATACACAACATTGCACTTTTATCAAGAGGTATTCAATAGTTGGAGGTATACTACAAAATTCAAAACCATCACGAAGATGATACGAAGATCCAATTGGCTTTGCTAAGGCTAGAAGGAGCAAAATTAGTTTGGTGGGAGGCAAAGACACAAGAGGAAATGCAAATCCATGGTAAGATTTCCATTTCTTGGGTTGAATTCATTTCTTCCATTAAACGACAATTTTATCCATTAGACTATATGCAAAAAGCAATCATGAGTTGGCAAAAATTTAGGCAACTAAAAGGCCAAATTGTCCAAGACTACACTCAAGAGTTTAGGAAGAAGGCTTTATTGTTCGGAGTAAACTTGAATTCACAAGACACACTCTTGAAATATATTGGAGGTTTACATTCCTATTTGTAGCATACTATCCTTATGTTTAACCCAACAACTTAGATGAAGTATGTGTGCAAGCCACACATCTTGAGGCAAGGGGAAAAAACATAGAGGAGAAAGGTGAAAGTGAGGGTAAGGGAAAAGGGAAGGGAGGAAGATGGAAGGGAAAGAAGAATGCAAGTATCAAAAAAGAGAAGGAAAAGCTCACATGCAAAAATTGTTCAAAGACTGGCCATGATGAAGACCATTGTTGGCAACTTCATCCAGAATTAAAACCAAATAGATTGAAAGCCAAAGAGAAGGGAAAAATTGGTGCTATAGCTGAAAAAGACTTAGGGTTAGATTCAGGAGATGAGACAAAAATTGCAGCTATGGGGTTGAAAGGTCAACATGTTGAAAGTACTAGTTCCTCAAATTGTCACAACAATACTCCAAATGAAAACAAAAGCGAAGAGTTGTTCACTGTCAGAGTAATCTCAAATCATACCAAGATTGATGCACTCTTTGATAGTGAATCACAAGTAAACTTGATTTTAGAAGACTTAGTTAGAGAGACTAAACTTGAAACTGTACCACATCATAAACCATACCCTTTGGTTTGGATAATTAAGGATGCCAATTTACAGGTTTCAAGGAAATGCATTTTTAGATTTGCTATTACTGCAATTATCTTGGGAAGTCCATATTTGTATGACATGAAAGCAGTGTTTCATCACTATGAGCACAAATATCATTTGCTTAAAGATGGGGTGAAGTACATTGTGAGAGCTCATCGCAACAAACTGAACATTCCTTTAGTTAATGCAGGGAAAATGAAGAGGCTAGTGAATGCAAGTCAAAACTTGACATTGTTGATGATCAAACAAAGAGATGTTTTGAATCATACTTTTCATAAAGATGCTTATATTTGTAATGAGTTGTTTCATAATGATAACAGGTTTCCTTTGAAAGAAGGTTAAAAATATTTGCAGCAACCAACATTGGTGTTGAGCAGTGTTGAAAAAAAGGTGCTGGTGCAAAAAGTTGCAAAGGTCAAAGAGAAGAGGACAAAGCAGCTTGGCAAAGAAGACATGGGTTTCACAAATGTTCATTGTTGGTTTCCAAAAGGCACATTACAATGGCGAAGAAACTTGGGCAAGAGTCAACTCAAGTACAAGGCAAAAGCAACTAAAAATCACCATAGAGACAAAGTGCAAGGTGAGAAAGATTCCAAGTTTCCTTTGATTGTTGACCAAGGTAGGAACAATATGTTTTCTGCAAAATTAGATTATTGTTCTGCAAATTCAGAAATATTGCAGCATGACGGTGTCAAAGACCGCAATAGATGGTCGTCAGAATCAATGAAAATTTTGACTTTTTATGAAAAGCTCCAAATGATGAAATTAAGAAAATTTCAATGGATAAAGACTGGAAGGATGAGGGAACAATACCCTCATCAACGTAATTAGTGACCAAGAGAGTTTTTAGGGTCCAAAAGGCTTCTAGTGGGGAGGAATGATCAAGGATCAATGTTTTAGCTAAAAATGAAAGTGCTCAGAATTGCTTCAGACCTAAATGAACAGATAGAGTTCATTGTGACGATTCAAACGCTATGAATGGTTAAAAAAAACGACACCATATGAAAAGGTTAGAGCTCTTGAAAGTTTGGTTAAAAAAAGTCAAAGTCAAAGTTTGACTATTCACTGGATGCCCAGTCAACATGCAGAGAATATTCTCCAGTTTCAGCTAGTGTTACTGTGACAAGTGTCATATTCAGATTCGCCAGTGTGGTTGTGTGCAAGGGAAATTTCCTAATTAGCCTCTAAGGTGGAATTTGATTTATTTATTCTTCTAATTAAATATTATTATATATAATTTTTAATTTATATATATATATAATTTTTAAATTATATATATATATATATATATATAATTTGAATGTTAATTAAATATTAATCAAACACCCATCGCATATCATATGTTTCAAACAATAAATGGCGAATTAAACCAAAGTTTTGAACTATTGGTTGCATATAATTATATGGTAAAAATGTGATGGGGGAGGGCAGGTTTGAACCCATGACCTCCCCCTCATAACTCTCATGCCTTACCAACAAGCTACGACCACATACATTGAAAAGGAGGGTGCACAAATTTGATTTAAATACTTAATTGTTGACTGATGGCGGAGAGGAGGGAGCTAGTCCCGCGGGGCCATCCCCCTCTCCATGTGACCTTAAACATGTGACCGAGGGCCAACACTAACCACGTTTAGTGTTATAATTATGGTTAATTGCTAATTAACTCTCCGTTAATAATGGATTAATTTGGTGGAGATTTTGGAGGAGTCACCAAATCTAGAACTGCTACCAAATTTGGCAGACTTAATTGGAGTCTCTCCAGATTTAGTGGAGGTTTTGCAGGAAAAATTGGTTTTGCCATAGCTGAGGCAATTCTCAGCCAAATTTTAAAAATGAATAGTCATTTTTGGCTAATTGCCATGCTGGGAACTCATTGGAGAAGGTTGCAGAGGCAAAAGAGGTCATCTACATGTGTTTTTGGTCACTTGGATGTTTTTGAAGCCTAAGGCCACCAGGGGTTGGAGGCCATTCCCAGAGCAGTTGGTAACCAAATTGAGTAAACAAATAGCCATTTTTTATATATTTGAATGTTTTAAACTCATTGGAACATGTTCCAAGAGCATTGGATCCATGTAACAACAATTGGAGCACTATTGAAGCTAATACAAAGACCCACACTATGAAGCCGGACCAAGGAGATGAAGCCCAGGAGGGGTGAACTCCTTCAATAAAAAATTGTATATTGAGCTCTGTTATTTGTGCTTGCTGTGTTTTTATATGTTGTTGTTCATCCATTTAAATTCAAGCTTTTAAGTTCATGCAAAACACTAAATTTCACTAAGTTAGATGAATTGACAATCACATGCTCGTGGATAAACTCTTCATGGATAAGCAAACCAAAAAAAAAAAAAAAATTATATCTGTAAATGATACTAGCACAACATTAACTAGAAATCAATTTCAGATCATGATGACACTCCATAATCCTCAGCAGAATGGGGTGGCCGAGAGGAAGTACAAAAGCATAATAGGGGCAGAAAGGGCGATGTTGCATGATCAGGGCCTACCACTACACTTGTGGGCTAAGTCATGCAACACAATGGTTTATGTTCAGAACCGTAGCCCACATCGGATACTTGGGATGAAGACACCAGAGGAGGTTTATTTCGGTAAGAGGCTAGATGTTGGTCACTTCAAGATTTTTGGGTCATCGGTATATTGCGATGTGACCAAAGATTCATGGAAGAAGCTTGAGCCGACAACAGAATTGGGGATATTTGTGGGGTACACTGATACACCTCACAACTATCAAGTGTACTTTCCAACTAATAGGATGACAGTGGTTCGCAGGGATGTCAGATTCGATGAGGAGAAGGCCATGTAAGTTTTCCTTGACAGAGAGCTTCAACTACATGCAGTTGAGGAGATTTTAGCTCCTAACGTTGAGGAGCCTCAAATTGACGTGGAGCAACCACATGTAGAGGATCCGGGAGTGGAGACATCCACTCAAGCAGAGTCTTTTAGAGATGGGAGAAAGCACACTAGATAGGTGGATAGATTGTTGTCAAATGTTAAAGAAAATGTGGGAACACCCACATCACCTCGCAGACAGAGGAGGTCACCTAACAGGTACACTAGATACATGGCTCTTATGAGTGGATGTGTTGTGACATAGCCATATTCCTTTGAGGAAGGAGTGCAACAACCAGTTTGGGTTGATGCCATGGTGGAGGATTATGTCTCCATAGTTTGTAACAGTGTTTGGGATGTGGTCCCGAGACCAAAGGATAAGTTCGTGGTGAGCTCCCGTTGGATTTACAAGGTAAGGCAAGTTGCAGATGGTAGTGTGGAAAAACATAAGGCTAGATTTGTGTCTCGTGGCTTTTCACAGGTAGAGGGGATTGACTATGATGAGACCTTTGCTCTTGTTGCAAGGTACTCGTTGATTAGGTCTATATTGGCACTATCGGCACAGATGGGTTGGAAGATACATCAGATGGATGTGAAGACAACCTTACTTAATGGCATGATTGAGGAAGAGGTGTACATAGAATAGCCTGAAGGTTTTGAAACCTTCGACCGTGAGTCACATGTGTACCAACTCAAGAAAGCGTTGTATGGGCTGAAACAAGCACCTCAATCTTGGTACACCTGGATAGACAGTTACTTCACCAGGTTGGGCTTCACGAAGAGTGAAGCAAATGTGAACCTATAACACATAGTGGTGGAAGGTAAACTGTTGGTCATTGTACTTTATGTTGATGATCTCATATTGATAGGTGATGATCAACTGATCAAATGGGAGTTTGAGATGAAGGACTTGGGGATTGTGTATTAATTTCTGGGCATGGAAGTATGGCAGGGTGATAGGAAGCTATTTGTATCTCAAGGCAAGTATGCGAACGAGATACTCAGGAGGTTCCACATGGAGAGCTTCAAGCTTATGGAGACTCCTCTAGCTAGTAACTGGAGGAAGGAGGATGCTACTTCGGGAGAGGTAGTGGAAGCTACTGTTTACAGACAACTTGTGGGTTCACTCATGTACTTGGTGAACACATGACCAAATTTATGCTATGTAGTTAACCAACTAAGTCAAGCGATGGTTAGGCCTACCAAGATGTATTGGAAGGCGGCAAAGCATGTATTTAGATACCTCAGGGGCAATACTTAGTATGAGTTATGGTACAGATGGATAGAGGGAGTGAAGCTTCAAGGCTCCACGAATGCAGATTGGGCGGGGAGTCCATCCGACTAGAAAATCACATCAGGAGGGATTTCCAATATTGGGTCAGTGGAAGTTTCTTGGTACAACAGGAAACAAAGATCAGTTGCACTCAGTTCGACAAAGGTAGAGTACATGGCTGTAAGTCAGTAGCATGTGAGGCCATATAGATGAGGAAGATCCTGGTTGCTTTGTTTGGTCAGCAGATGGATCCGACAATGATTTACTGTGATAATCAGAATTGTATGAAACTCTATGAAAATGCAGTTTTTCATGATAGGTCCAAGCACATTGATATCTGATATCACCATCTCAGAGATTTTGTATTGAGGTGGATCATGCTGTTAGAGTACATTACCATGGAGGAGAAAGATGTTGACATTTTGACAAAGGCATTGTCAAGATGCAAATTCGAGTTTCATAGAAACAAGATTGGGGTAACAGATAGTCCCTTTCTTGTTGAGAGGGAGTGTTGAGAAATGGCAACAAGAAATTCCAGTTTAATTTGTCCTTGAATTGAACTATGAATTAAAATAAAATTCTATTCTCGTAGCAACTTGTAAATAGTTAATTAAGTTTAATTAACTTAATTAGCTTAGGAATTTCGAGTTGGAAGTCTTTCTGTAGTCATGTATATGTTCTCCGTAAGTTTTAGGGGTCCAAGACGAGTTTATTTGAGTTGTAATTAGATTAACTTAGTTTACTGAGTTATGGTCAATTAAATTAGTTCTAACTGTTTGTGGAACTAATAGAGGACTAACAGTTAGTTGGTGCATTGGTGCATCCACAAGTGTTACTCTAGTTAACTGAAGATTCCCTCATGAGAAACTCATGCATGTCAGTTCAGAGAAAGACCCAGTTGAGACTAAAGTGCAGGGACAATGTACTATTAGTTGTATGATTTACCGAGTTGTAAATATCATGCATGAAATTAGAGAAGGACCTATGTTTGGATTGCTTTGTTTTGGAAGCATGAATTCCCTTTAAATATAGGCTATTCATCCTAGGAATTGTGCAAGCAAAAAGGGACTTGGAAGGCAGTGGAAATTGGCTGTGTGTTGGCTAATAATAGGCTTGTGAGGTAGAGAGTTGAGCATACTTATGCAGAATTGTTCTCACTTGTGAAAACAATCTTTGTATCTTCACTCATATTTATGATTTAATGCAATATACACAGGCGAGGTTATGAGCAACGGGTTTCCGCAGTGAAACTTATTGTGTTATGTGCCATTGATTTGTCTTCTTCTTGTTCATATTGTTTTCATCGATCTATTGCCTTCTGCTGGTTGAAAGTAGAAGTAGATTTTTTTCCTGTGCTTTAGTAAAATGCACGAGCTTGTGAATCTATAGGAATTTCTACAGGAGTAGTGGACCTTGAAGGGGAACACATCAGTGCCCTTGACGAGTTAAAGAAAGCTAGGGAGAAGAATAAGCAGTTGAAGGAACAGTTACAGTGTGCAGAGGAGGGTATGTATAATTTTGACAATGAAGAGTTTTCCTATCAAAAAGAAAATCTTGAGGAAGCTATCAAGAGCAAAGATAGTCTAGTACTTCTACTAGCAGAAAAACAAGGAACCTGTGAGAGACTAGAAGATGAGAACAAGCATTTGAAATAGGAGATGCTCAAGTTAAAAATGGAAACGATCTCACAGACATGTAAAGATGATATTATGTCCTTAAAAGTTAAACCGAAGGAGGCTAAATGAAAATAAGAGGTTCTTCCAAGAATGGGAAGAGAACTGTCAAAGTCTTGAAGTAGAGGTTGTCTCTCTGAGAATCGATGTTGAGAGAAAAAAGGCAGAGAAGGGTTTATATGAAAAATTTGCTCAAGGGACAAGGATACTAGATCATATCCTGAATAGTTAAAGGCCCTCAAGAATCAAAGTTGGTTTGGGATACTCTAAGCCACAAAAATCTTCTATAGGGAAGATAAACTTCAGGTCCGTAGGATTCAAAGAACCACAGAGCCATGGGAAGAAGCATCATGAAAGAATTAATGAAGACAAAAGAGCAGCAGGGCAAAGAGGAGATCATCAATGGAGAATGAACTGATAAACCAGACAACCAAGGTATTTTCCTGCACAATCTCATGATGATTCCAACAATAGGCATGCTTATTTGTTTTATGGTCACTATTATAAGTGTCATACCTTTGGACATAAGGCTATCAACTGTAGAAGGATCAAAGTTGAAAGAGATGAAAACCAGATATAATACGCATTGGATTTATAAATGTCAAAACTCTTCTGTTAGAAATCAAAATGTCTTCTCTCCCTTTCTAAGTGAAGTAGAATGCTTCAAATGTAATAATTTTGGGCACAAAGCTAGTGAGTGCAGATGCAAGTTTGAATACCTATCTAAGTCCCAAAATATTAGATGGTCAACTATCCAAAAGGATAAGAGGAGTTGGAAATGAAAGAATAAAAGGAGCATGTAGTGTGGACTCACCTTATTAGCTCATAATCAAGAAAACAAATGGTATGTGGATAGTGGTTGTTCCAAACATATGACTGGGGACAAAAGAAAATTTATGTCGCTAAAAGAAAAGGACAGAGGAAACAATGTCACCTTTGGAAACAATGCTCCAGCAAGAATCAAGGGTAAATGTGTAGTCAGTATTGATAAAAAATCATAAGCACAGAATGTGCTGTATGTATAAGGTCTCAAGCACAATCTGTTTAGTGTTAGCCAAATGTGTGATAATGGCTACAATGTGACCTTTCGATCTAAATACTATGAGTTTTGCAACACAAAGAATGGAAAACTGGTGGGAAAATAAATCAGAACCCACAATAGTGTATATGTGTTTGACGATTACATGGTTAACTTCTATTTAAGAAAAACAAGTGAAGCATGGTTGTTGCACAAGAGGCTTCGACATATGAATTTTGACAGTTTGATAAAGGTTAGTAAGATGGGAGCAATGAGAGGATTACCAAGATTGTCAAGGCCTGATAACTCAATCTGTAATTCATGTCAATTTGGCAAACATACTAGGACTCATTTCAAGTCAAAAGAGTTCTCCTCATCCAGACCTTTGGAACTCATTCACACAGACATTTGTGGCCCAACTAGAGAAAAAACCTCAAAAGGAGAGAGGTATTTCATGTTGCTCATTGATGATTTCACTAGTGCCACTTGGATTGTCCTCTTAAAAGAAAAATAGGAAGCATTTAAGCATTTCAAGAAGTTTAAAGATCAAGAAGAAAATGAGAAATACTTAAAGATAAAATGCTTAAGATCAGACAGAGGAGGAGAGTACACCTCAAGAGAATTTGAGGAATTATGTGAAGAGAACGACATCAGGAGGCAGTACTCAATGGCTAGAACTCCACAACAAAATGGATTAGTAGAGAGGAAGAACATAACAATCGAGGAAATGGCTAGAGCAATGTTGGATGAAGCAGGAGTGTCCCACAACTTCTGGGGAGAATCAACACATGCAACAATATATCTGTCAAACATAACTAAACTCTAGCCTAATAGTGATAAAACTCCCTATGAGTTGTGGAAGGGAAGACTTGCATCAGTGAAACACTTCAAGGTGTTTGGAAGAAAGTGCTTCATCAAAATGAATGATAAGAATCCTGGAAAGTTTGATCCACATGCTGACAAAGGGATATTGCTCGTTGTGAAAATTCTATCACTTCAACAACTGATTTATTTTTTCTACTTATTCCACAATAAGTTATTTATGAAATTACTTCAATAAACATTAAAATAAATACTCCTGCAGATATCACACCGTAATACAGAAACAAACATATGCATAAGCATTAACACATTGACACAGGTATTTTGGACAACGGTCCCAGGAAAAACCCAATGTGGGAAAACCGGTGCAACAAGGGAGGATTTTATTATTCAGCAATTGTTTTGTACAAAAGGGTGCCCAATTGGCTTACCCACAGAGAGAAATAATTCTCCATCACTTCTCCCAATCCCAACATCAGCTTGATTGACCTTTGCATGGCTCTCAAACCCTCTGCGTTAGCCACTGCTTAACTGCATGAGCCCTGGGCCTCTCTGCATCACTCACACAGGCCCAACAAGTGACTACGCAGTCTTTTGTTGCCTCTACGTCTGCCTCTCCTGCCTCAGTGTTGATCTCTAGTGGCTGATCCCGCCTCTTTGCTCCGTACCTGCTGCCTCCTGATTTCTCACCAGACCACTGGTTCAATTTTTCAGCTAACCCCGCTCCAGAAATTGAACTGACTAGTCTCCCTCAGTGTCTTTTCGAAGTGACCCTCAAGCCTTCTCTTATACTTTTCTCGTTGACAAATCAACGGCCGAGATTAAGTCCCTAATCAATGACTAAGATTAGATTTGGCTTGATCCATGACTTTTGGACCATTCTAACACAATGTTATATTAATACACATTAATATTTTATTTTCCCTAAGTTTAGACTTAGGGACTCCATTAAAAATATTAATTATTTTAATATCTCCCAATATGTTTAGAATCTGCCCAAACCCTTTCTGTATATTGGAGATGTCATGTGCCTTAGCCTCTCCACCAATTTTCATGGCTAGAGCACATCTGATGCTACCCGAAATAAACACTCCTTCTTAGCGAGGACTATGCTCTAGTAATACTCCTCATTGAGTATCACCATGATCATCTAACATTGGTCCCTGTGCTGATGCTAAGCCTCCCTACCCAACATCCTATGCTCTGTTGCATCTTGTACTATTGCCCATGGCTCTGCTACTGCCATTGCTGCATCTATACAACAACTCCCTCTGCATCCATGCTATTGTTGGTCATTTATCCCAACACTTCATCCATGCTGTTGCTGGTCCTTTCTCCCAACACTGCATCCGCACTGCAACTCCCTCTGCATCCTTGCAATTATCACTCCCATTTCTGCTACTGAAACGGGTTCTTTACCATCCCCATCTCTTCCATGAAGTAGTCAAATTTTGTCCTTCCAAGGGCCTTGGTGAGGATGTCCGCCACTTGTTCTCCTATAGGAGTGTAGCTCAACTGTACAACTCCTCTTTGGACACAGTCCCTGACAAAGTGACACCGAATATCAATATGCTTCGACCTATCATGAAACACTGGATTCTCAGAGAGCTTGATGCAACTCATTATCACACATGGTCTTGCTCACCTCCATATTCCTTCTGAATAGGTTCACAAGCAGGTTTCTGAGCCATATGGCCTCACATGAAGTTGTGCTTGCCACCATATATTCTGCCTCAGATGAGCTCAGAGCCACGGACTTCTGTTTCCTACTGCACCAGGAGGTCATTCCTGATCCAATGTTGAAATAGTACCCAGAGGTACTTTTCCGATCCACTAAACTTCCTGCCCAATCTACATCAATAAATCCACTCAATTTGATAACCTTACTCCTGGTGTACAAGAGTCCATAATCGACTATTCCCTGTAAATACCTGAGAACATGTTTGGCTGCTTCCCAGTGCGGCCTCTTCGGTTCCACCATGAACTAACTAAGGGTGTTGACAAAGTAGCAAATGTCTGGCCTAGTATTGACCAAATACATCAGGGACCCTAGGAGCTGCCTGTATAGGGTGGGATCAACATCCTTGTCTTCTAATGCATCAATCTTCTTCTAGTTGGTGATCATTGGCGTAGCCATAGGTCTACAGTCCTATATTGTGAATATTTTTAGGATTTTTGTAGAATACCTCCCTTGCCCGAGGAAGATTTCTCTCTTCTGCTGCCAAAATTCCAACCCTAGAAAGTAGTGCATTCGTCCCAAATCCTTCATATCAAATTTTGTGGCTAGATTCTTCTTGCAGTCCCCAATGAGTCTAGATGATCCAGTCAGAAAGAGATCATCCACATACAATACCAAGATTAGCGACATGTTCTCTACAACGAGATAGTAGAGATTTGGATCCTCGTCACTCTTGACAAACCCCATCTTCTACAAGTAGCTATCTATTCGACCATACCATGCCCTCGATGCCTATTTCAGCCCATACAAGGCTTTCTTCAATCTACATATATGATACTTCTTCTCATGAGTTTCAAAGCCCTCTAGTTGTTCAATGTATACCTCCTCTTCTATTACCCCATTCATAAATGTTGTTTTGACATCCATCTGATGGATCTCCCATCTCGTCTAGGCTGCAAGAGATATCACGGTCCTAATAGATGTATACCTGGCTACTGGGGCGAAGGTCTCCTCATAGTCAATCCCTTCTTTTTGAGCATACCCGTTAGCCACGAACCTCGCCTTATATTTTTCAACACTGCCGTCTGCAACGTATTTGATCTTGTAGATCCATCTTGAACCTACCACTGATCTGTCTTGAGGTCTTAATGGTGGGCTCCAGTATTGTAGCAATAATGCTACAACTCCTGGAGCTTCCTATCTCTAATTTTATCAACCCGGTAGTTCGTACAAACTTGGAAGCGACGGTGCTGTATGCACAAGTACTAGCTCTTGTCGCAGCTGTCACTTGGTCAGCTGGCACAAGTCCGCTAGGGCTCAAGCCAACTTCTATATGCTCACAGAAAAAGCTTTATGAGTGATGGACGAAAGCTAACTCAAAGGAGGCTAATCTACTTGCAGAAAGAAACTGAAAGCCAACAAAGCATGAAAACCCTAGTAAACCCTAATTTGACTAGCTAGGCCCTTACAATGCAAAACTGTGAATGAAACTTCTACCAATGATGCCATTACTTGCAGTGAGCTGAAATACATGCATCTAAGCTACTTGCATCTGAAAAGACATGTTTTTGTATTTTTTCATTAAGTGGTTGGATTTATTGTGATGATGCTTTTGATTAGGGTTTGACTGTGCAGGAGCGGTTCGAATGGAAGGAAAGCATGTGCAAGGTCAGGGGGGGCTAGGAGAAGCCCTAGAGGATCTCTAGCATCGGTCCACAGAAGTCTACCACGTTCGGATGCTCAGCAACCGAGTTTGCAGGCTTCTACAGGAAGTCTGCAGGGGATCCTACAGGAAACTCAGGGGTTCTACAGGAAGTCTGTGAAATTCTACATGATGTTCGACCGTGGGAGTTTTGGGAGATGGTGAAGTGATGGAGTGGTATGGGAGGATAGGTGAGATGGAGATGGAACTGGTGATGGCTCAGGAGCAAAGAAGTCAGATGGAGAAAGAGTGCATGCAGTGGGTTGATGGCTGGAAGGATGGGATCAACGAAAGGTTAAGTAAATGGAGCTACGTGAGTAATGGAAGAGCTGGAAGGTAAACGAGCTGAACAGAGGTCGGTTGAGTGGCTTTAGGTGTGGTTGACAAGAAGAGGAAGGTAATGGAATAGTGTGGCGCAGTGTAGATGAAACAAATTGTCTATGAATGTCACCAAAAATGAGAACTCTTTAACCTATGTTAACTGTGCTATTTTGAACCAATGAACAGCAGTGCAATTTGTGAAAGAAACTCGTGCATGGAAGTGGAATGAAAAAGTAATGATCAAGACCAAAGTGCATGGATGGATCTACGACTAAAGTAACTGTTGCAGCTTGCATGGAAGTAAAAGACTGCGTTTCTTTTTGGTGGTTGGTTCAGACTACACCCCAATCCCTAACAGAGATGGCAGTGAGTTCCTTTCAACCTTTTTCTGGAGCTCCTGTGTATTACAAACCTCTTATCGAATCTAAGCAGCTGAAAGCAAAGTAACCATAAGTTAATCCTACTCAATCACATAAAAACTAAATCGGCAAACTGTAAATTCGAATTGCATGTCAAAGTAAAGAAACAAAGTGCTGGAACGAAAGGCAAATAACACTACAAAACAGAGGAGGTCTCTTGCTCTCAAGTTGGGCCCTAACCTGAGAGCTATAGCTCCCTTAGAAACTCAGAATGAGATCAAAATCTGCCTGCCTTTATTCATAACCAAAAATCTGATGTCATGCCAAAACTGGCTTACAAAAAGAACCAACACCGAGCTGTAGCTCGTACTTCGAAATTACAATAGTAATGCAAAAGTTCAAAAAGCTTCCATCAAAGGCTACGGCCTCAGTATTTATGCAAAATGATAATCCAACAGGTTTCCTTGATTTGTGGAGCTCGGCTGTCCAACTGAAGGTTAAACTGCTGATCCTGTAGAACAGTTGTAACTGCTGTTCCTGTAGAACGGTTGGCTGCCTCTAAGCTCGGTGGGGAGATTGGTTGGAGCTCGGAGCTATGGTGGGAATCACGAGGAAGGTCCCCAAGACTGTGGACATCCTCTCCTAAAAACCAGCAGTGCCACCTTACTGTCTCCTTGTCTCCTTTTTCGTGGTCTTTGCTCCCTTTTAATGCCAAAAACCTGAAATCATCATGTATTAGTCACGTAGATAGAATGCCTACCCTTCTTCCTACAAACAACACGAATAAACCAAGAAATGAATGCATAAGCAATAAAAGATGAATGGTTTGAGCAAAACAAGTAGGCCAAATGAGCCCAAATTGTACCAAAAATTGGGGCTCATCATCACCCCCCAGCTAAACTATTTGCTCATCCTTGAGCAACTTTGCTCTGGCTCCTCGTCTTTGGCCGAGAACTAGAGCCCGGAGCATGCTCTTCCTTTCCTGTTTTTGGTGGCCCTGCCTTTTCTGCCCCTGGTGGTGACGAGGGTGGCGCTTCTTCCCCCTTTTCCATTTCCTTGAGCCGAGCTTCGGAAGGCGATTGTCCTATTTTTCGTGTCCAGGAAGTTATTTTTTGGCTTCCCCTCTCGGGGGTGGCTGATGTTTTAGAGGGGGTTCTTGTACTGGGTGAAGTAGGGACATCCCCTAAAACAGTTTGGCTGCTGGATGGAGGCTGCTTGCCCGTGTTTATCCTTTTACTTCTCCTGGCTTCAGATGGTAGAGGGGTCTCCCTCTTTCTCTTCTCCTTCGGCTTTGGAGGTGTACTGAGGGCGGCCAGCGCAACTGCTGCCTCCTTTTCGAGAATACCAGCCTTCTCTTCCTTGCGTTTTGCTTTCTCAGAGCTCCTTGTAGAGGGCCCCTTCTTTTCCAATTTCGGGCTTCCGGTAGAAGACCCCGCTTTGCCCACTTCCGGGCCTTCTGTAGAAGATCCTTTCTTTACCAATTTTGGGCTTCCAGTAGAAGACCCGGGTTTAGCCACTCTCGGGCTTCCTGTAGAAGCCCCTGCTTTGGTAATTTTCGGGCTTCCTGTAGAAGCCCCTTTCTCTGTCTTCAGGCTTCCTGTAGAAGCCTGTTTCTCAATGATTTTTGGGCTTCCTGTAGAAGCCCCTTTTTCCAATTTCGGGCTTCCTGTAGAAGCCTGCTTCTTTGTTTGAGGGCTTTCCGTAGAAGCCTGTTTCTGCTTCCCTGTAGGTACAGGTGTCACCACCTTTTCTTGCTCTGCTGCCTGGGTCTTGCTTTTTGGTTTGGTTGCAGGTGCTGATGAGGTACTTGTGCTGATGTGGACCATCTCCACTTTGTCCTTTCTGCTCTTCAACCTCTTTTCTCTTGCTGACAAGATGGGGGTGCCACCTTTTTCTTTGTCATCCTTTTCTTCATGCTTCTTCTTTTGTTCCTTCTTCTGCACTGTGGTCGGGGTCTTTTGGCCTTTTTCTCTCTTTCCCTCGGCCACTGCTTCTTGTTCCTCACTGCTGGAGGACCCCGTTTCTTCAATCAACATTTTAACGTCTCCATCTCTTGTCAAATTCCGGAAGGATTCCCATGAGAGGGGAACCTTATATGAATGCAGCGCATCCTCCACAAGAAGCTTTATCAGCCCATGGTGGGCTATCTGATCTGGTATGCCCTCTTTTAGCTTTGTGGCACACTCCATTAGAGACTGCAACAGGAAATAAGGGATGCTCAGTTTTTGTTCTACAGGAAGATCAATCCGGTGCCTTAATTCAGTGAGCAAACGAAAGTGATATGCATACACGATGCTAAAACGGCCTTCACAAGTTATATATTTCATGATTTGCAAACTGACTTCATTCCATGGTGGCAACAGACTCGTTCTTCGCACCCCATTTTTGTCCTCCGAGAATTCCTCCTCAGGTGGAAAGAATTCTTTCTTGGCCTGCTGGCTCAACTTCCGTTCTTCCTTATCCCACGGCAGACCCATTGGAAGTTCAGTGATTCGACTGATATATTGCGGGGTGAGCTTGAGGCTTAGGCCCCTGAAATTCACTGTGGCCAGTGTCTTGGATTTCGGCCTCAGAGCCTGCAAAAATTCTTCTGCTACTTCATCATCGTAACCCTGCAATTTATCACAAAAAGATATCCATTGAACCCGTGTGAAGAGTTCTACCACCTCCTGGTTTTCCCTTAACTTGGTTGAATCAGTGGGTTCCCGTCTAATAAACCCACCCAGCATGATGAACACGGTTGTTTTAACTAAAGGTGGCAAGTGCGAAAGAGATTTGGTCTATTGAGACAGAGCATGCACATAATCCACAAAATTTATTCCTGCGGATCTCAACACAGTCTAATTACACTGACATCCTATAGAACGACAGTATAGGCACAGCAAACAACAATTTCACCAATATCTTTATGACCAGACTGTGGACGATGATCCTGCCACCTTTGAAAACCAATTGCATGAAGAGTTTCAGGGTTACCTTTTTCTGCCACCTTTTTTCGTGGGGAACCCGCCTTCCTGTAGAACTGCGTCCCTGTAGAGACTGCGTTCCTGTAGAAACTGTGTTCCTCTAGGAGCAGTGTGCAAATTTCGGGGAGGACTGTAGTTGGCCTGCGCTCGAGGTGTGCTTCACCGGCGTTCTGGTAGCCAAAAGCTCGGCGTATCAAAGTGCAAAAGAGATCAGAATAGCCACTCGAGTTTGAAGTGGTGGTTGATAAATGCATGCGCACAATCTAGCCGATTAGATTTTGAATCGGCGCAATTCGTGGCGCGGGGGGTGAGCTGTCCCCGCCGGACCATTGGGCGACGTCATCCATCATTCACCTGCGTATTCACTTGCTGCCGCATCCATTCCCACAGATCTGCCGCCGCCTCTTTCTGTTAAACTCATTGCTTCCGACGGGAGTGTTCTCACGTGTGTGCTGCTCATTCTCTTTGTCGTGGCCGCCACCCAAACATCCAACTATACCATAACTAGCCGACGTGGCCAGTCGACTGGCCATACGGCCGCTCAACCATTCACTTTTATGCTGTGCAAACAATTCAAAGTAAAATTCATGCGATTTGATGGAAGGAAGGGTCGAGACACTTACCTGCGTGGCTGCACACGATTTTTCCAGTTTTTGGACGATGGTGAGTGGATCTACCTGCTGCATGCGAACTTACACAGACCCGGAGGCTCATGGTTACAGGCTGCCGACGATGGAGTGGATACTTTGGTTGCATGCGCCCGCGTTTCATTGCAGATGGCAGTGCTGTGAATGGTATCAACTCTAGCAGGTTTAACTGTTACAGGATTCCCGCGGGGTGTCTCGTAACAGTTCTTCCTCCTTGGGTGCATGCTACACGACGAAGGATCTGGCCTTTCGATCACGCTCCCGGAGCTTCTGATGCCTGTGGTATGAGATCTCAGCACTTGTTTATCTTTGAAAATGGCTTTTCCCGCGAGAACTCATCGATCTGCTTTGCTGGTGCAGGGAACTTGGTTGCATGTCGACAAGGATGGTGAAGCAAGGTAACAGCAATGTGCAAGGGTGCCAACATAGGCTTGCATGCGTCCAAACCGATCCTTAGTCGCTAGATCTCCTTTTAAAATGAATTCTGGGCCGTCCCAAACTTCTACAGGAAGTTTCCTGTAGAACACAGAGCTTCCTGTAGAAAGTTCGGGCTTCCTGTAGAAAGTCTGCACTTTCCTGTAGAAAATCCGCGTCTTCCTGTAGAAAGACTGCATCTTCCTGTAGAAGATTCAAACCATGATAAAATTGCACATACCTTGAAAAAAACATGGGTATCCTTGGAGGAGGTGCTGGTGAGGTCCCTTGACAGCGTGACAAGGACCCTTGGCTTTGAGTTGAGAGGCTTCCTCTCCTCCATAGAACATCTGCAACCTGCATGCAATTTTACCATATTTTGCTTATTGTTTTTTTTCTTTTTTTTTCTCTTTTTTCTCTTTTTTTTTTGAAAGATAACAGGGGTGCCTCAAAGACGTTTTCACCCGTGCCATCTGCCCTGAGCGCCTCAGAGAGGTTTTCACTCAAGGATCTTTTTCAAACCTTTTCCTTTTTTTTTTTTGAAAGACAATAGGGGCGCCTCAATGAGGTTTTCACCCCTACCACCTGCCTTGGGCGCCTCAGAGAGGTTTTCACCCAAGGATCTTTTTTTTTTTTTTTTTTAAATCCTTCAGGGTATGCCCAAAGCAGAGGCAGAACCCTTCTCTATGACCAATACAGATTTCTCCATAGTTTTGATGAACTCTTGTCTTGAGAGAGGTCTCCTGTAGATCTTCAATCGATGCCCATTGACAAGCATGGGAATGGCTTCCTCATCAATGGTTCGAATAAGGACAGATCCATTGTCATGGCATTTTTCCACTGCATATGGTCCTAGCCATCTGGTTCTCAGCTTCCCCTTGAAATCTTTGTATCTGGAGTCATACAACAAAGCCCAATCTCCCGGCTGAAATTGCTTCTCATGGAGATGTTGGTCATGCCACACCTTTCTCTGAAGTTGAACCACTTCTGAGTGAAGGAGGGCCTGCATTCGGTGCTCATCCAATCCATTCAGCTGCAATAACCTTTCTTGCTGTGCATGGCTGAGATCTAGGTCCAGCTGAGCTGCCATCCTCAAAGTGTTGTATTCAAACTCAATGGACAGCAAAGCTTTCTTCCCATAGACCAGCTCATAAGGTGTGAAGCCGATGGTGGTCTTCCAAGTGGTGTTGTAAGCCCATGTGGCTTCAACAAGGCGATCTGCCCAGTCCTTTCTGCTGCTGCTCACCACCTTAGTCAAGATCCCTTCTAATGCTCTATTGGTGACTTCCACCTGCCCATTTGCTTGAGGGTGATAGGGGGTGGAAGTCCTATGCTTGATCTTGTGATGAGCTAGTAGATCTTCAACCAGGTTGGATGTGAACTGGCTCCCTTGATCGGTGACCAGCTCTCTTGGATAGCCAAACTTATAGAAGATGTTTTCTCTTAGGAACTCGGCCACCTTTTCTTCTGTTGCTGCTTTGATTGCTTTGGTCTCTGCCCACTTTGTCAAATAGTCAGTACACACAATGATGTAAGACCTTTGCCTCGAAGAAGGGTTGATTGGGCCCACAAAGTCCATGCCCCACTTCTCAAATGGCTCAAGAGTCACTTGAGGTTGGAGAGGCATCTCATCCCTTTGGGTCGGTTTCCCCATTCTTTGGCATTGGTCACACTGGCTGGCATATCTTCTGACATCTTGATGAAGTGTGGGCCAATAGTAGCCTGCCTGCAGGATCTTGAAGGCAGTTCTCTTTGCTGCAAAATGTCCTCCACAAGGCCCATCATGACAAGTGAGGAGGATATCAAAGACTTCCTCCTCCCTTACACAACGCCTTAAGATCTGATCGGGGCCAAGCTTGAACAGATTGCCCTTGATCCAAGTAAATGAGGCACTTTTTCTGATGATTCTGCTCCTCTCTGTAAGATAGGTGCGGAGGGAACTGTGCTGAAACAAGGTAGTTTGCCATATCAGCAAACCATGGAGAGAGTACTGAAATAGCAAACAGATGTTCATCGGGCATCTGGTCATTCACTGTTCCATCCTCATCTGCAGACAAATCCAATCTAGATAAAAAGTCAGCAACAACATTTTCTCTACCTGGTTTGTCAACAATGGTCAAATCAAACTACTGCAATAAAAGTAACCATCTAATTGCAGCATGGTCTGTATGTACAAAGGTCTGGTAACCAGTAATATAATGTCGGAACTTGTTCAGTGCATGGACCACAGCCAAGAATTCTTTCTCGGTTACAGTGTAATTCAGCTCAGCTTTGGACAAGTTTTTGCTAACAAAGTAGATGGCATATGGAACTTTTTGCTCAACCTGTCCTAAAGCTGCACCTATGGCTTTGTTCGAGGCATCAGTGTGGATGTGGAAAGGTAGGGCCCCCAAAAACAGGAAAGGAAGAGCATGCTCCGGGCTCTAGTTCTCGGCCAAAGACGAGGAGCCAGAGCAAAGTTGCTCAAGGATGAGCAAATAGTTTAGCTGGGGGGTGATGATGAGCCCCAATTTTTGGTACAATTTGGGCTCATTTGGCCTATTTGCTTTGCTCAAACCATTCATCTTTTATTGCTTATGCATTCATTTCTTGGTTTATTCGTGTTGTTTGTAGGAAGAAGGGTAGGCATTCTATCTACGTGACTAATACATGATGATTTCAGGTTTTTGGCATTAAAAGGGAGCAAAGACCACGAAAAAGGAGACAAGGAGACAGTAAGGTGGCACTGCTGGTTTTTAGGAGAGGATGTCCACAGTCTTGGGGACCTTTCTCGTGATTCCCACCATAGCTCCGAGCTCCAACCAATCTCCCCACCGAGCTTAGAGGCAGCCAACCGTTCTACAGGAACAACAGTTACAACTGTTCTACAGGATCAGCAGTTTAACCTTCAGTTGGACAGCCGAGCTCCCTATCTCTAATTTTATCAACCCGGTAGTTCGTACAAACTTGGAAGCGACGGTGCTGTATGCACAAGTACTAGCTCTTGTCGCAGCTGTCACTTGGTCAGCTGGCACAAGTCCGCTAGGGCTCAAGCCAACTTCTATATACTCACAGAAGAAGCTTTATGAGTGATGGACGAAAGCTAACTCAAAGGAGGCTAATCTACTTGCCGAAAGAAACTGAAAGCGAACAAAGCATGAAAACCCTAGTAAACCCTAATTTGACTAGCTAGGCCCTTACAATGCAAAAATGTGAATGAAACTTCTACCAATGATGCCATTACTTGCAGTGAGCTGAAATACATGCATCTAAGCTACTTGCATCTGAAAAGACATGTTTTTGTATTTTTTCATTAAGTGGTTGGATTTATTGTGATGATGCTTTTGATTAGGGTTTCACTGTGCAGGAGCGGTTCGAATGGGAGGAAAGCATGGGCAAGGTCAGGATGGCTAGGAGAGGCCCTAGAGGATCTCTAGCATCAGTCCACAGAAGTCTACCACGTTCGGATGCTCGGCAACCAAGTTTGCAGGCTCCTATAGGATGTATGCAGGGGATCCTACAGGAAACTAAGGAATTTCTACAGGAAGTCTGCTAACTTCTACAGGATGTGCTGTAAGTGGAAGTTTTGGGTGATGGTGAAGGGATGGAATGGTTTGGGTGGATAGGTAAGGTGGAGATGGAACTTGTGATGGCTCAGGGGCAGAGAAATAAGGTAGAGAAAGAATGCATGAAGTCGGTTGGTAGATGGGAGAATGGGATCAACGAAAGGTCAAGAAGATGAAGCTACGTGACAATGGATGAGTTGGAGGGTAAATGAGCTGGACAGAGGCCGAGTAGGTGGCTTGAGGAGAGGTAAAAAAGAAGAAGAAGGAAGTGGAATGATATGGAGCAGTGTAAATGAAACAAATGACTTATGTCTTGCACCAAAAACGAGAATTCATTAACTTATGATACCTGTGCCATTAAACCTATGAACAACAATGTAAAACCGAGAAAAGAAACCGTGCATGGAATAAAAAATGCAGAAGTATGGTTCAATATCAAAAGTGCATGGATGGATCTTCAATCAAAATGGCTATGTTGCAGCTTGCATGGAAGTAAAAGACTGCGTTTCTTTTTGGTGGTTGATATGGACTGCACCCCAATCCCTAAACAGAGATGGCAGTGATCTCTAACAACCTTTTTCTTGGAGCTCCTGTGTATTACAAACCTCCTATCGAATCTAAGCAGCTGAAAGCAAAGTAACCATAAGTTAATCCTACTCAATCACATAAAAACTAAATCAGCAAACTGTAAATTCGAATTGCATGTCAAAGTAAAGAAACAAAGTGCTGGAACGAAAGGCAAATAACATTACAACACAGAGGAGGTCTTTTGCTCTCAGGTTGGGCCCTAACCTGAGAGCTATAGCTCCCTTAGAAACTCAGAATGAGATCAAAATCTGCCTGCCTTTATTCATAACCAAAAATCTGATGTCATGCCAAAACTGGCTTACGAAAAGAACCAACACCGAGCTGTAGCTCGTACTTCGAAATTACAATAGTAATGCAAAAGTTCAAAAAAGCCCCTATCAAAGGCTACGGCCTCAGTATTTATGCAAAATGATAATCCAACAGGTTTCCTTGATTTGTGGAGCTCGGCTGTCCAACTGAAGGTTAAACTGCTGATCCTGTAGAACAGTTGTCACTGCTGTTCCTGTAGAACGGTTGGCTGCCTCTAAGCTCGGTGGGGAGATTGGTTGGAGCTTGGAGCTATGGTGGGAATCACGAGGAAGGTCCCCAAGACTGTGGACATCCTCTCCTAAAAACCAGCAGTGCCACCTTACTGTCTCCTTGTCTCCTTTTTCGTGGTCTTTGCTCCCTTTTAATGCCAAAAACCTGAAATCATCATGTATTAGTCACGTAGATAGAATGCCTACCCTTCTTCCTACAAACAACACGAATAAACCAAGAAATGAATGCATAAGCAATAAAAGATGAATGGTTTGAGCAAAGCAAGTAGGCCAAATGAGCCCAAATTGTACCAAACATTGGGGCTCATCATCACCCCCCAGCTAAACTATTTGCTCATCCTTGAGCAACTTTGCTCTGGCTCCTCGTCTTTGGCTGAGAACTAGAGCCCGGAGCATGCTCTTCCTTTCCTGTTTTTGGTGGCCCTGCCTTTTCTGCCCCTGGTGGTGACGAGGGTGGCGCTTCTTCCCCCTTTTCCATTTCCTTGAGCCGGGCTTCGAAAGGCGATTGTCCTATTTTTCGTGTCCATGACGTTATTTTTGGGCTTCCCCTCTCGGGGGTGGCTGATGTTTTAGAGGGGGTTCTTGTACTGGTTGAAGTAGGGACATCCCCTAAAATGGTTTGGCTGCTGGATGGAGGCTGCAGCTTGCCCGTGTTTATCCTCTTACTTCTCCTGGCTTCAGATAGTAGAGGGGTCTCCCTCTCTTGTCAAATTCCGGAAGGATTCCCATGAGAGGGGAACCTTATATGAATGCAGCGCATCCTCCACAAGAAGCTTTATCAGCCCATGGTGGGCTATCTGATCTGGTATGCCCTCTTTTAGCTTTGTGGCACACTCCATTAGAGACTGCAACAGGAAATAAGGGATGCTCAGTTTTTGTTCTACAGGAAGATCAATCTGGTGCCTTAATTCAGTGAGCAACCGAAAGTGATATGCATACACGATGCTAAAACGGCCTTCACAAGTTATATATTTCATGATTTGCAAACTGACTTCATTCCATGGTGGCAACAGACTCGTTCTTCGCACCCCATTTTTGTCCTTCGAGAATTCCTCCTCAACGGCGCCAAAAAGATGGTGGGCTCCAGTATTGTAGCAATAATGCTCGGAGCTTCCTATCTCTAATTTTGGCAACCCGGTGTTGGTTCTTTTTGTAAGCTGGCTGACTTCATTCCATGGTGGCAACAGACTCGTTCTTCGCACCCCATTTTTGTCCTCCGAGAATTCCTCCTCAACGACGCCAAAAAGGATGGTGGGCTCCAGTATTGTAGCAATAATGCTACAACTCTTGGAGCTTCCTATCTCTAATTTTATCAACCCGGTAGTTCGTACAAACTTGGAAGCGATGGTGTTGTATGCACAAGTACTAGCTCTTGTCGCAGCTGTCACTTGGTCAGCTGGCACAAGTCCGCTAGGGCTCAAGCCAACTTCTATATGCTCACAGAAAAAGCTTTATGAGTGATGGACGAAAGCTAACTCAAAGGAGGCTAATCTACTTGCAGAAAGAAACTGAAAGCCAACAAAGCATGAAAACCCTAGTAAACCCAAATTTGACTAGCTAGGCCCTTACAATGCAAAACTGTGAATGAAACTTCTACCAATGATGCCATTACTTGCAGTGAGCTGAAATATATGCATCTAAGCTACTTGCATCTGAAAAGACACGTTTTTGTATTTTTTCATTAAGTGGTTGGATTTATTGTGATGATGCTTTTGATTAGGGTTTGACTGTGCAGGAGCGGTTCGAATGGAAGGAAAGCATGGGCAAGGTCACGGGGAGCTAGGAGAGGCCCTAGAGGATCTCTAGCATCAGTCCACAGAAGTCTACCACGTTCGGATGCTCAGCAACCGAGTTTGCAGGCTTCTACAGGAAGTCTGCAGGGGATCCTACAGGAAACTCAGGGGTTCTACAGGAAGTCTGTGAAATTCTACATGATGTTCGACCGTGGGAGTTTTGGGAGATGGTGAAGTGATGGAGTGGTATGGGAGGATAGGTAAGGTGGAGATGGAACTTGTGATGGCTCAGGGGCAGAGAAATAAGGTAGAGTAAGAATGCATGAAGTCGGTTGGTGGATGGGAGAATGGGATCAATGAAAGGTCAAGAAGATGAAGCTACGTGGCAATGGATGAGTTGGAAGGTAAATGAGCTGGACAGAGGCCAAGTAGGTGGCTTGAGGAGAGGTCAAAAAGAAGAAGAAGGAAGTGGAATGATATGGAGCAGTGTAAATGAAACAAATGACTTATGTCTTGCACCAAAAACGAGAATTCATTAACCTATGATACCTGTGCCATTAAACCTATGAACAACAATGTAAAATCGAGAAAAGAAACCGTGCATGGAATGAAAAATGCAGAAGTATGGTTCAATATCAAAAGTGCATGGATGGATCTTCAATGAAAATGGCTATGTTGCAGCTTGCATGGAAGTAAAAGACTGCGTTTCTTTTTGGTGGTTGATATGGACTGCACCCCAATCCCTAAACAGAGATGGCAGTGATCTCTAACAACCTTTTTCTTGGAGCTCCTGTGTATTACAAACCTCCTATCGAATCTAAGCAGCTGAAATCAAAGTAACCATAAGTTAATCCTACTCAATCACATAAAAACTAAATCAGCAAACTGTAAATTTGAATTGCATGTCAAAGTAAGGAAACAAAGTGCTGGAACGAAAGGCAAATAACATTACAACAGAGAGGAGGTCTATTGCTCTCAGGTTGGGCCCTAACCTGAGAGCTATAGCTCCCTTAGAAACTCAGAATGAGATCAAAATCTGCCTGCCTTTATTCATAACCAAAAATCTGATGTCATGCCAAAACTGGCTTACAAAAAGAACCAACACCGAGCTGTCACTATCCATGGGTTTAGTGGTTGTACCCGCTAAACCCATCCAGGAAAGAGAAGAACTTCTTTCCTGCCAGTCCATTCAACACTTGATCTATGAAAGGTAGAGGGAAATGGTCTTTCTTGGTAGCTTTGTTCAGTTCTTGGTAGTCCACACAGATTCTCCATTTCCCATTTTTCTTGGGAACCAACACCAGAGGGGACACCCATTCACTATCTGAGATGGGGTACATGAATCCTGCATCCAACAGTTTTTGCAATTCTCCCTTGACAATGTCCTTAAGAGCTGGATTCATTCTCCTCTGGGGTTGCCTAACCAGTTTACAGTCCTCTTTGATGTATATATGATGGGTACAGACCGAAGGATGGACTCCTTTCATTTCCTTATAGCTCCAAGCAAAAGCATCTAGGTGGTTGGCCAACAGACTACACAACTCCTTTTCCTGGGAAGGAGACAGGGAGGAGCTGATCTTCAATGCTTTCTCAGGGCCGAACTCCACATTCTTGATTCTGGAAGTAACAGGGTTGGTTGTACAAAGATCCACTAAGGTGCTAGCTTGGGCATCCTCCACCAATTTCTCTAAGGGTAGTGCACTGGAAGGTGGATTTTGGATCAAGGTCTCGATCAAGTCATCCTCGGTTGGGGGGTCTCTTCTAGTGGTCTCTAAGGTGCACAGAGGTGCTGAGTACACCTCATCTTCCTCTCCTTCTTCCAACCAGAGTGGTAAGTCATGCTCTAAGGAGGGTTGGGTAGGAGGGTATAGGACTAGCTGCTTGGACATGGGACCATTTTTGATGGTCATGTTTCCTGCACGACAACTTATGTAAGCATCTGCAGTAGCTAACCAAGGCCTTCCCAAAATGAGAGGATATCCAGTAAGCTTTGCCTTTGGTTGCAGAACCAGGAAGTCTGCAGGGTATTCCCAAGAGTCAATAGAGACCAAGACATCCTCCACAATCCCTTCGGGAGTCACGGTGGAGCGATCTGCTAATTGCAGTACTGTCGAGGTCTTCCTCAAGGAACCCTGAAGATTGAGTTTGAGCATGGTATCCCTGGTCATCACATTAATGGCAGCCCCCAGATCAATCAAGGTGTGAGGTATGATGGTGCCATTGATGTGGACATCTACTACAGGACTTCCAGGATCTAAGTACTTTGGGCAGATGACTTGTCCTAGCATCAGGTCAGACAGTTGTCCTATGACATTAATGGTTGAGGCATCTTTCTTCCGCCTGCCTGGGTGTTTGAAGCACTTTTCCTTAACCAGTTTGTTGTATATTGGCACATCCTTGATGGCTTGGAGAAGTGGTATTTTTACACACAACTGCTTGAGCTCACCCAGAAGCTCATCCTCCTCTGGGTTGGGTTGTGTGGTGGCTGTTAGTCTCTCAGGAAAGGGTGGAATAGCCTTTGGTTCACTTTCCTGTTTATCTTCCTCATCCTCTGGGGGAGGAGGTTGGCGATCTGGTAGAGTCTTTCCAGATCAAAGATGGATCTCCTGGATCTCCACATCATAGGTAGGGCATGAGGTTTCCCCAGTGTATACCTGCTGGGCCTGTCTATTGTTGGGGTTCGGGTTCGGTTGAGCAGGCATTTGAGGTTGCCTTGGAGGAGCAGGAGGTAATGGCTGAGGTTGAACTGGTGGTGGAGGCAAGATGGCAGGAGGAGTGTTGTATTGGGGCCTCCACCCCGACTGAGGTGCATTCCATTGAGGCTGTGGCTGGGCATGTGAATGATATGCATGAGAAGTAGGTTGAGTGGGGTACTGAGGTGGATAAGACCATGGAGGAGGCATGGACCATGAAGGATGAGCAGGGGGACCCCAGGAAGGCATAGGAGTCGATTGGTTGGGGCTGTAATAAGCTTGAGATGCCCCTTGCATCCCCTGCTGATAAGGTCTAAATCCTTGTGGCCTCCTTTGGTTGAGGTAATAGAGAGGTTTAGTGGGAGCTTCTGTCCCTTGGTACATGGCTTTAAACCCAAGTAAGGTTGGACACTAATTTGTGGGATGGTCCTCCTCACAAACGAAACATACTTCAACCGAATGCAATGGGCATTCGTTCTTAGGGTGTCTCCTTGTGCACCTAGGGCAGAAGACAACCAAGGCTCTCTCAGCTTCTTCTTTCTTCTGCTGGATTCTGAATGTGTCCAGCTGCATGGCAATGGTCTGTCTCACCTCACTCTTGAGATCTTCTAATTGATTTGCAAGCTCATGTTTAGAGAAAGGGACACTAGTTGAGGGGAGGTTTCCTCTACCTCGTTTCCGAGCTGCCCTGGAGTGGTTTCTAAACACAGTTTTTATGTCCTCATAAGGCAGTTGGTAAATGTCCCCCCCAGCTAACATGTGAAGGGTATCTAAGAGGTCTTCAGGGACTCCTCGGAGCAGGACCAACTTGAGGGATTCAGGGTCAAGTGTGCACCTGGCCCGCTTATAGCTAAGTTGGAACCTTTCCTCATAATCCTCTAAGGACTCATCATTTCCCATGGTCATCCGGAAGATTTCCCCCTTTGTTTCCTTGGACCTACAGTAATCCCGGTACTTGGTATTGAAAGCTTGTTGCATCTGAGCCCAAGTGGTGATACTATTCCTAGGTAAGCCCATGAACCAGCGTAATGCTGCATCCTTAAGAGTTGAAGGGAAGAGTTTCAACTTTTGCTCATCTTCAGTATAGTCATAGGTTCTACAGAGGACAACAAACTCAAATAGGAAGGTATCAGGATCTTCAGTAGTCAGACCATGGAAGTGAGGTAAGGCGGAGGGGCTAATGTTCTTCATTTTCATTTCTCCATTGGTCTCTCGGATGAAGGCACCTTCTATTCTCTCATCTTCTCTTCTATTGTCAGCCATAGCTTCAGATGGAGTGGTCTCTAACTCTTCTTCTACTATAGGATCTTTGTATATCTCTGGATGTTCACCTATAGGTTCTTCTGGGTCACTGTCACCAAAGAAGAGAGAAGGGTGACTCAGTGATGTGGTGGGGGTGTTTGGTAGGAATTTGCCTGATCTATCTCGGTTCCTACAAGGCATGAAATGGAAAAGACTTTCTTTTTCTTTTGATTGTTTTTGCTTTTTTCTTTGGTACCTGCAAAACTGAAACAGATTGATCTACAACTAACTATGAAAGATGCAGAATTAAACTGAAAGCAGGAAAGAACTAATCTACTTTGCTCAAATGAAATTGCAAGAATGGAAATGCTAGTCTACGCTTGCAGAAAGGAAATGCTAATCTATGAAAGCAGGAAATGCTAATTTATGAAAGCAGGAAATGCTAATCTATGAAAGCAGGAAATGTCTATGCTACTTTTGCAGAATGGAAATGAAATAAACTACTTAGCAGAAGGCAAGAGTAAGAAAATAGAAGAAAAGCAACAATTACTAATACTCTTACGCTTCCCCGGCAACGGCGCCAAAAAGGATGGTGGGCTCCAGTATTGTAGCAATAATGCTACAACTCCTGGAGCTTCCTATCTCTAATTTTATCAACCCGGTAGTTCGTACAAACTTGGAAGCGACGGTGCTGTATGCACAAGTACTAACTCTTGTCGCAGCTGTCACTTGGTCAGCTGGCACAAGTCCGCTAGGGCTCAAGCCAACTTCTATATGCTCACAGAAGAAGCTTTATGAGTGATGGATGAAAGCTAACTCAAAGGAGGCTAATCTACTTGCAGAAAGAAACTGAAAGCCAACAAAGCATGAAAACCCTAGTAAACCCTAATTTGACTAGCTAGACCCTTACAATGCAAAACTGTGAATGAAACTTCTACCAATGATGCCATTACTTGCAGTGAGCTGAAATACATGCATCTAAGCTACTTGCATCTGAAAAGACACGTTTTTGTATTTTTTCATTAAGTGGTTGGATTTATTGTGATGATGCTTTTGATTAGGGTTTGACTGTGCAGGAGCGGTTCGAATGGAAGGAAAGCATGGGCAAGGTCAGGGGGGGCTAGGAGAGGCCCTAGAGGATCTCTAGCATCGGTCCATAGAAGTCTACCACGTTCGGATGCTCAGCAACCGAGTTTGCAGGCTTCTATAGGAAGTCTGCAGGGGATCCTACAGGAAACTCAGGGGTTCTACAGGAAGTCTGTGAAATTCTACATGATGTTCGACCGTGGGAGTTTTGGGAGATGGTGAAGTGATGGAGTGGTATGAGAGGATAGGTGAGATGGAGATGGAACTGGTGATGGCTCAGGAGCAGAGAAGTCAGATGGAGAAAGAGTGCATGCAGTGGGTTGATGGCTGGAAGGATGGGATCAACGAAAGGTTAAGTAAATGGAGCTACGTGAGTAATGGAAGAGCTGGAAGGTAAACGAGCTGAACAGAGGTCGGTTGAGTGGCTTTAGGTGTGGTTGACAAGAAGAGGAAGGTAATGGAATGGTGTGGAGCAGTGTAGATGAAACAAATTGTCTATGAATGTCACCAAAAACGAGAACTCTTTAACCTATGTTAACTGTACTATTTTGAACCAATGAACAACAGTGCAATTTGTGAAAGAAACTCGTGCATGGAAGTGGAATGAAGAAGTAATGATCAAGACCAAAGTGCATGGATGGATCTACGACTAAAGTAACTGTTGCAGCTTGCATGGAAGTAAAAGACTGCGTTTCTTTTTGGTGGTTGGTTCAGACTACACCCCAATCCCTAACAGAGATGGCAGTGAGGTCCTTTCAACCTTTTTCTGGAGCTCCTGTGTATTACAAACCTCCTATCGAATCTAAGCAGCTGAAAGCAAAGTAACCATAAGTTAATCCTACTCAATCACATAAAAACTAAATCGGCAAACTGTAAATTCGAATTGCATGTCAAAGTAAAGAAACAAAGTGCTGGAACGAAAGGCAAATAACACTACAAAACAGAGGAGGTCTCTTGCTCTCAGGTTGGGCCCTAACCTGAGAGCTATAGCTCCCTTAGAAACTCAGAATGAGATCAAAATCTGCCTGCCTTTATTCATAACCAAAAATCTGATGTCATGCCAAAACTGGCTTACAAAAAGAACCAACACCGAGCTGTAGCTCGTACTTCGAAATTACAATAGTAATGCAAAAGTTCAAAAAGCTTCCATCAAAGGCTACGGCCTCAGTATTTATGCAAAATGATAATCCAACAGGTTTCCTTGATTTGTGGAGCTCGGCTGTCCAACTGAAGGTTAAACTGCTGATCCTATAGAACAGTTGTAACTGCTGTTCCTGTAGAACGGTTGGCTGCCTCTAAGCTCGGTGGGGAGATTGGTTGGAGCTCGGAGCTATGGTGGGAATCACGAGGAAGGTCCCCAAGACTGTGGACATCCTCTCCTAAAAACCAGCAGTGCCACCTTACTGTCTCCTTGTCTCCTTTTTCGTGGTCTTTGCTCCCTTTTAATGCCAAAAACCTGAAATCATCATGTATTAGTCACGTAGATAGAATGCCTACCCTTCTTCCTACAAACAACACGAATAAACCAAGAAATGAATGCATAAGCAATAAAAGATGAATGGTTTGAGCAAAGCAAGTAGGCCAAATGAGCCCAAATTGTACCAAAAATTGGGGCTCATCATCACCCCCCAGCTAAACTATTTGCTCATCCTTGAGCAACTTTGCTCTGGCTCCTCGTCTTTGGCCGAGAACTAGAGCCCGGAGCATGCTCTTCCTTTCCTGTTTTTGGTGGCCCTGCCTTTTCTGCCCCTGGTGGTGACGAGGGTGGCGCTTCTTCCCCCTTTTCCATTTCCTTGAGCCGGGCTTCGGAAGGCGATTGTCCTATTTTTCGTGTCCAGGAAGTTATTTTTGGGCTTCCCCTCTCGGGGGTGGCTGATGTTTTAGAGGGGGTTATTGTACTGGGTGAAGTAGGGACATCCCCTAAAATGGTTTGGCTGCTGGATGGAGGCTGCAGCTTGCCCGTGTTTATCCTCTTACTTTTCCTGGCTTCAGATGGTAGAGGGGTCTCCCTCTCTTGTCAAATTCCGGAAGGATTCCCATGAGAGGGGAACCTTATATGAATGCAGCGCATCCTCCACAAGAAGCTTTATCAGCCCATGGTGGGCTATCTGATCTGGTATGCCCTCTTTTAGCTTTGTGGCACACTCCATTAGAGACTGCAACAGGAAATAAGGGATGCTCAGTTTTTGTTCTACAGGAAGATCAATCTGGTGCCTTAATTCAGTGAGCAACCGAAAGTGATATGCATACACGATGCTAAAACGGCCTTCACAAGTTATATATTTCATGATTTGCAAACTGACTTCATTCCATGGTGGCAACAGACTCGTTCTTCGCACCCCATTTTTGTCCTTCGAGAATTCCTCCTCAACGGCGCCAAAAAGATGGTGGGCTCCAGTATTGTAGCAATAATGCTCGGAGCTTCCTATCTCTAATTTTGGCAACCCGGTGTTGGTTCTTTTTGTAAGCTGGCTGACTTCATTCCATGGTGGCAACAGACTCGTTCTTCGCACCCCATTTTTGTCCTCCGAGAATTCCTCCTCAACGGCGCCAAAAAGGATGGTGGGCTCCAGTATTGTAGCAATAATGCTACAACTCTTGGAGCTTCCTATCTCTAATTTTATCAACCCGGTAGTTCGTACAAACTTGGAAGCGATGGTGCTGTATGCACAAGTACTAGCTCTTGTCGCAGCTGTCACTTGGTCAGCTGGCACAAGTCCGCTAGGGCTCAAGCCAACTTCTATATGCTCACAGAAGAAGCTTTATGAGTGATGGACGAAAGCTAACTCAAAGGAGGCTAATCTACTTGCAGAAAGAAACTGAAAGCCAACAAAGCATAAAAACCCTAGTAAACCCAAATTTGACTAGCTAGGCCCTTACAATGCAAAACTGTGAATGAAACTTCTACCAATGATGCCATTACTTGCAGTGAGCTAAAATATATGCATCTAAGCTACTTGCATCTGAAAAGACACGTTTTTGTATTTTTTCATTAAGTGGTTGGATTTATTGTGATGATGCTTTTGATTAGGGTTTGACTGTGCAGGAGTGGTTCGAATGGAAGGAAAGCATGGGCAAGGTCACGGGGGGCTAGGAGAGGCCCTAGAGGATCTCTAGCATCAGTCCACAGAAGTCTACCACGTTCGGATGCTCAGCAACCGAGTTTGCAGGCTTCTACAGGAAGTCTGCAGGGGATCCTACAGGAAACTCAGGGGTTCTACAGGAAGTCTGTGAAATTCTACATGATGTTCGACCGTGGGAGTTTTGGGAGATGGTGAAGTGATGGAGTGGTATGGGAGGATAGGTAAGGTGGAGATGGAACTTGTGATGGCTCAGGGGCAGAGAAATAAGGTAGAGTAAGAATGCATGAAGTCGGTTGGTGGATGGGAGAATGGGATCAACGAAAGGTCAAGAAGATGAAGCTACGTGGCAATGGATGAGTTGGAAGGTAAATGAGCTGGACAGAGGCCAAGTAGGTGGCTTGAGGAGAGGTCAAAAAGAAGAAGAAGGAAGTGGAATGATATGGAGCAGTGTAAATGAAACAAATGACTTATGTCTTGCACCAAAAACGAGAATTCATTAACCTATGATACCTGTGCCATTAAACCTATGAACAACAATGTAAAATCGAGAAAAGAAACCGTGCATGGAATGAAAAATGCAGAAGTATGGTTCAATATCAAAAGTGCATGGATGGATCTTCAATGAAAATGGCTATGTTGCAGCTTGCATGGAAGTAAAAGACTGCGTTTCTTTTTGGTGGTTGATATGGACTGCACCCCAATCCCTAAACAGAGATGGCAGTGATCTCTAACAACCTTTTTCTTGGAGCTCCTGTGTATTACAAACCTCCTATCGAATCTAAGTAGCTGAAAGCAAAGTAACCATAAGTTAATCCTACTCAATCACATAAAAACTAAATCAGCAAACTGTAAATTCGAATTGCATGTCAAAGTAAGGAAACAAAGTGCTGGAACGAAAGGCAAATAACATTACAACACAGAGGAGGTCTATTGCTCTCAGGTTGGGCCCTAACCTGAGAGCTATAGCTCCCTTAGAAACTCAGAATGAGATCAAAATCTGCCTCCCTTTATTCATAACCAAAAATCTGATGTCATGCCAAAACTGGCTTACAAAAAGAACCAACACCGAGCTGTCACTATCCATGGGTTTAGTGGTTGTACCCGCTAAACCCATCCAGGAAAGAGAAGAACTTCTTTCCTGCCAGTCCATTCAACACTTGATCTATGAAAGGTAGAGGGAAATGGTCTTTCTTGGTAGCTTTGTTCAGTTCTTGGTAGTCCACACAGATTCTCCATTTCCCATTTTTCTTGGGAACCAACACCAGAGGGGACACCCATTCACTATCTGAGATGGGGTACATGAATCCTGCATCCAACAGTTTTTGCAATTCTCCCTTGACAATGTCCTTAAGAGCTGGATTCATTCTCCTCTGGGGTTGCCTAACCAGTTTACAGTCCTCTTTGATGTATATATGATGGGTACAGACCGAAGGATGGACTCCTTTCATTTCCTTATAGCTCCAAGCAAAAGCATCTAGGTGGTTGGCCAACAGACTACACAACTCCTTTTCCTGGGAAGGAGACAGGGAGGAGCTGATCTTCAATGCTTTCTCAGGGCCGAACTCCACATTCTTGATTCTGGAAGTAACAGGGTTGGTTGTACAAAGATCCACTAAGGTGCTAGCTTGGGCATCCTCCACCAATTTCTCTAAGGGTAGTGCACTGGAAGGTGGATTCTGGATCAAGGTCTCGATCAAGTCATCCTCGGTTGGGGGGTCTCTTCTAGTGGTCTCTAAGGTGCACAGAGGTGCTGAGTACACCTCGTCTTCCTCTCCTTCTTCCAACCAGAGTGGTAAGTCATGCTCTAAGGAGGGTTGGGCAGGAGGGTATAGGACTAGCTGCTTGGACATGGGACCATTTTTGATGGTCATGTTTCCTGCACGACAACTTATGTAAGCATCTGCAGTAGCTAACCAAGGCCTTCCCAAAATGAGAGGATATCCAGTAAGCTTTGCCTTTGGTTGCAGAACCAAGAAGTCTGCAGGGTATTCCCAAGAGTCAATAGAGACCAAGACATCCTCCACAATCCCTTCGGGAGTCACGGTGGAGCGATCTGCTAATTGCAGTACTGTCGAGGTCTTCCTCAAGGAACCCTGAAGATTGAGTTTGAGCATGGTATCCCTGGTCATCACATTAATGGCAGCCCCCAGATCAATCAAGGTGTGAGGTATGATGGTGCCATTGATGTGGACATCTACTACAGGACTTCCAGGATCTAAGTACTTTGGGCAGATGACTTGTCCTAGCATCAGGTCAGACAGTTGTCCTATGAAATTAATGGTTGAGGCATCTTTCTTCCGCCTGCCTGGGTGTTTGAAGCACTTTTCCTTAACCAGTTTGTTGTATATTGGCACATCCTTGATGGCTTGGAGAAGTGGTATTTTTACACACAACTGCTTGAGCTCACCCAGAAGCTCATCCTCCTCTGGGTTGGGTTGTGTGGTGGCTGTTAGTCTCTCAGGAAAGGGTGGAATAGCCTTTGGTTCACTTTCCTGTTTATCTTCCTCATCCTCTGGGGGAGGAGGTTGGCGATCTGGTAGAGTCTTTCCAGATCGAAGATGGATCTCCTGGATCTCCACATCATAGGTAGGGCATGAGGTTTCCCCAGTGTATACCTGCTGGGCCTGTCTATTGTTGGGGTTCGGGTTCGGTTGAGCAGGCATTTGAGGTTGCCTTGGAGGAGCAGGAGGTAATGGCTGAGGTTGAACTGGTGGTGGAGGCAAGATGGCAGGAGGAATGTTGTATTGGGGCCTCCACCCCGACTGAGGTGCATTCCATTGAGGCTGTGGCTGGGCATGTGAATGATATGCATGAGAAGTAGGTTGAGTGGGGTACTGAGGTGGATAAGACCATGGAGGAGGCATGGACCATGAAGGATGAGCAGGGGGACCCCAGGAAGGCATAGGAGTCGATTGGTTGGGGCTGTAATAAGCTTGAGATGCCCCTTGCATCCCCTGCTGATAAGGTCTAGATCCTTGTGGCCTCCTTTGGTTGAGGTAATAGAGAGGTTCAGTGGGAGCTTCTGTCCCTTGGTACATGGCTTTAAACCCAGGTAAGGTTGGACACTAATTTGTGGGATGGTCCTCCTCACAAACGAAACATACTTCAACCGAATGCAATGGGCATTCGTTCTTAGGGTGTCTCCTTGTGCACCTAGGGCAGAAGACAGCCAAGGCTCTCTCAGCTTCTTCTTTCTTCTGCTGGATTCTGAATGTGTCCAGCTGCATGGCAATGGTCTGTCTCACCTCACTCTTGAGATCTTCTAATTGATTTGCAAGCTCATGTTTAGAGAAAGGGACACTAGTTGAGGGGAGGTTTCCTCTACCTCGTTTCCGAGCTGCCCTGGAGTGGTTTCTAAACACAGTTTTGATGTCCTCATAAGGCAGTTGGTAAATGTCCCCCCCAGCTAACATGTGAAGGGTATCTAAGAGGTCTTCAGGGACTCCTCAGAGCAGGACCAACTTGAGGGATTCAGGGTCAAGTGTGCACCTGGCCCACTTATAGCTAAGTTGGAACCTTTCCTCATAATCCTCTAAGGACTCATCATTTCCCATGGTCATCCGGAAGATTCCCCCCTTTGTTTCCTTGGACCTACAGTAATCCCGGTACTTGGTATTGAAAGCTTGTTGCATCTGACCCCAAGTGGTGATACTATTCCCAGGTAAGCCCATGAACCAGCGTAATGCTGCATCCTTAAGAGTTGAAGGGAAGAGTTTCAACTTTTGCTCATCTTCAGTATAGTCATAGGTTCTACAGAGGACAACAAACTCAAATAGGAAGGTATCAGGATCTTCAGTAGTCAGACCATGGAAGTGAGGTAAGGCGGAGGGGCTAATGTTCTTCATTTTCATTTCTCCATTGGTCTCTCGGATGGGGAAGGCACCTTCTATTCTCTCATCTTCTCTTCTATTGTCAGCCATAGCTTCAGATGGAGTGGTCTCTAACTCTTCTTCTACTATAGGATCTTTGTATATCTCTGGATGTTCACCTATAGGTTCTTCTGGGTCACTGTCACCAAAGAAGAGAGAAGGGTGACTCAGTGATGTGGTGGGGGTGTTTGGTAGGAATTTGCCTGATCTATCTCGGTTCCTACAAGGCATGAAATGGAAAAGACTTTCTTTTTCTTTTGATTGTTTTTGCTTTTTTCTTTGGTACCTGCAAAACTGAAACAGATTGATCTACAACTAACTATGAAAGATGCAGAATTAAACTGAAAGCAGGAAAGAACTAATCTACTTTGCTCAAATGAAATTGCAAGAATGGAAATGCTAGTCTACGCTTACAGAAAGGAAATGCTAATCTATGAAAGCAGGGAATGCTAATCTATGAAAGCAGGAAATGCTAATTTATGAAAGCAGGAAATGCTAATCTATGAAAGCAGGAAATGTCTATGCTACTTTTGCAGAATGGAAATGAAATAAACTACTTAGCAGAAGGCAAGAGTAAGAAAATAGAAGAAAAGCAACAATTACTAATACTCTGACGCTTCCCCGGCAATGGCGCCAAAAAGGATGGTGGGCTCCAGTATTGTAGCAATAATGCTACAACTCCTGGAGCTTCCTATCTCTAATTTTATCAACCCGGTAGTTCGTACAAACTTGGAAGCGACGGTGCTGTATGCACAAGTACTAGCTCTTGTCGCAGCTGTCACTTGGTCAGCTGGCACAAGTCCGCTAGGGCTCAAGCCAACTTCTATATGCTCACAGAAGAAGCTTTATGAGTGATGGATGAAAGCTAACTCAAAGGAGGCTAATCTACTTGCAGAAAGAAACTGAAAGCCAACAAAGCATGAAAACCCTAGTAAACCCTAATTTGACTAGCTAGGCCCTTACAATGCAAAACTGTGAATGAAACTTCTACCAATGATGCCATTACTTGCAGTGAGCTGAAATACATGCATCTAAGCTACTTGCATCTGAAAAGACACGTTTTTGTATTTTTTCATTAAGTGGTTGGATTTATTGTGATGATGCTTTTGATTAGGGTTTGACTGTGCAGGAGCGGTTCGAATGGAAGGAAAGCATGGGCAAGGTCAGGGGGGGCTAGGAGAGGCCCTAGAGGATCTCTAGCATCGGTCCATAGAAGTCTACCACGTTCGGATGCTCAGCAACCGAGTTTGCAGGCTTCTACAGGAAGTCTGCAGGGGATCCTACAGGAAACTCAGGGGTTCTACAGGAAGTCTGTGAAATTCTACATGATGTTCGACCGTGGGAGTTTTGGGAGATGGTGAAGTGATGGAGTGGTATGGGAGGATAGGTGAGATGGAGATGGAACTGGTGATGGCTCAGGAGCAGAGAAGTCAGATGGAGAAAGAGCGCATGCAGTGGGTTGATGGCTGGAAGGATGGGATCAACGAAAGGTTAAGTAAATGGAGCTACGTGAGTAATGGAAGAGCTGGAAGGTAAACGAGCTGAACAGAGGTCGGTTGAGTGGCTTTAGGTGTGGTTGACAAGAAGAGGAAGGTAATGGAATGGTGTGGAGCAGTGTAGATGAAACAAATTGTCTATGAATGTCACCAAAAACGAGAACTCTTTAACCTATGTTAACTGTACTATTTTGAACCAATGAACAACAGTGCAATTTGTGAAAGAAACTCGTGCATGGAAGTGGAATGAAGAAGTAATGATCAAGACCAAAGTGCATGGATGGATCTACGACTAAAGTAACTGTTGCAGCTTGCATGGAAGTAAAAGACTGCGTTTCTTTTTGGTGGTTGGTTCAGACTACACCCCAATCCCTAACAGAGATGGCAGTGAGGTCCTTTCAACCTTTTTCTGGAGCTCCTGTGTATTACAAACCTCCTATCGAATCTAAGCAGCTGAAAGCAAAGTAACCATAAGTTAATCCTACTCAATCACATAAAAACTAAATCGGCAAACTGTAAATTCGAATTGCATGTCAAAGTAAAGAAACAAAGTGCTGGAACGAAAGGCAAATAACACTACAAAACAGAGGAGGTCTCTTGCTCTCAGGTTGGGCCCTAACCTGAGAGCTATAGCTCCCTTAGAAACTCAGAATGAGATCAAAATCTGTCTGCCTTTATTCATAACCAAAAATCTGATGTCATGCCAAAACTGGCTTACAAAAAGAACCAACACCGAGCTGTAGCTCGTACTTCGAAATTACAATAGTAATGCAAAAGTTCAAAAAGCTTCCATCAAAGGCTACGGCCTCAGTATTTATGCAAAATGATAATCCAACAGGTTTCCTTGATTTGTGGAGCTCGGCTGTCCAACTGAAGGTTAAACTGCTGATCCTGTAGAACAGTTGTAACTGTTGTTCCTGTAGAACGGTTGGCTGCCTCTAAGCTCGGTGGGGAGATTGGTTGGAGCTCGGAGCTATGGTGGGAATCACGAGGAAGGTCCCCAAGACTGTGGACATCCTCTCCTAAAAACCAGCAGTGCCACCTTACTGTCTCCTTGTCTCCTTTTTCGTGGTCTTTGCTCCCTTTTAATGCCAAAAACCTGAAATCATCATGTATTAGTCACGTAGATAGAATGCCTACCCTTCTTCCTACAAACAATACGAATAAACCAAGAAATGAATGCATAAGCAATAAAAGATGAATGGTTTGAGCAAAGCAAGTAGGCCAAATGAGCCCAAATTGTACCAAAAATTGGGGCTCATCACTTAGCACAACCTCCCAGACATCATTTACCATTATGGAGTTGTATTCCTCTACCATTGCATCTAGCCAAACCTGATGTTGAGTTGCCTCCTTGAAACTAGCAGGTTGTCCATCCTGAGCTACTAATGCCTAATATCTATCTGGTTGTTTTCACTCCCTCATTGTTTCTTGGCGCACCAATGAAGTCCTCTGCATCTCACAAAATCTGATGAAGTTCTCTGCTAGTTCTTCCTCTGCTAGCAGGTGCTTCTGTTCGCTACTCCTCCTCATCCTGAGAATCTTCTTGTCCTGAGGAAGAATTATTTACTTCTGTTGGTTGAAGAGGCTTAACCAATGGCTCCTCTTTCAACTGCTCCTCAGAAGGCATATCACGAGATCTTCCGAAAGCCCTGTCCTCCATGAATTTTATATCTCATCGTACTACTACCTTCCTGCTCCCTGGAAGATAGATTCTGTATGCCTTAGTGTTCTCGCGATATCCTACTAGATATCCTTTTTTTGTAGTCTGATCCAGCTTCTTCCTATTTTCTTCGAGTATGCAACAATATGCTAGACTCCCAAATATCATGAAATGACTAACTTCAGGTGTCTTCCTTGTGAATACTTTCTTTGGAGTAATCTTGGCCACTGCCCAATGAGGAGTCCTTTTATGAACATAGACTGCTATGTTGCATGCTTCTTCCCACAGGAATTTTGGCATATTCTAATCATACATCATGGCCTTAGCTGCTTCTACAATAGTCCTGTTCTTTCTTTCTGCTACCCCATTCTACTCCGGATTATATGGAACTATCCACTCTCTTTTGATGCCCTCCTTAGTGCAAAAATCAGTGAATTCCTTATCGACGTATTCTCCACCATTATCTGAGTGCAAAACTTTTATTTTCTTTCCAGTCTAATTCTTCACAAGAGCCTTGAACTCCTTGGATTGACAGAAAAACTCATCCTTAGTTTTCAGAAAATAAATCCAAGTTTTCCTTGAGTGGTCATCAATGAAGGTAAGGAAATACTCGGCACCATTGAGAGCTTTGACGGACATAGGTCTGCAGATATCAGAGTGTATCAATCCTAGTACACTATTGGCCCTGTGTTTGCTCCTAGGAAATGTTGCCTTGGCATACTTTCCTAGAACACATCCCTTGCATACATCATCTCGTTCCGTACTCAGATCCGGAACTCCTGTTACAGTGCTCTTGAGAATTCTCAGAGCTCCATGGTGCAAGTGACCCATTCTTATGTGCCATAGTTCGTTCAAGTCCTTGTCACCATGACTGCCTATTAGTGCCATTGGTGATTCTAGATGCAATCTATACAACTGATTAGTTTTCATCCCAATCTGCACTCTCTTTTTCCAGCTCAGGTGTTTGATGTATACCTTCTCCTTGGTGAAGTAGACGTCATAGCCCTTGCCTTGTAGTTACGACACAGAAAGTAAGTTCATACCAAATCTTGGTACATGCAGTACATTTGTAGCACAGAACTGTTCTCCCAATTCTGTTTGAAAAACTATGGTACCCTTCTCTATTGGAGTACACTTTGCCTTGTTCCCCATGGTGATTTGAAAGTTCATCTTCTCTTCTTGATATTCTAAGAAACACTCCCTGATTCCCGTCATCTGCCACAAAGCTCCACTATCTATATACCATACTTCTAATGATGTAGCACTAGTCATACATGCCACTTCTTCTTTCAGCCTGGAAGCCAACAAAGAGAAATCGAAATCTCTTTCTCTTGTGCAATCTGCTGAAAATATGTGTGAGTCCACTGATGTGGATGCCTTTGCATCGTGGTCTCGACCCATAACTGATTTTCCCTTTCTGTCTCTGATTACTTGCTCTGATACCATGTGAAAATTCTATCACTGCAACAACTCATTTATTTTTTCTACTTATTCCACAATAAGTTATTTATGAAACTACTTCAATAAACATTAAAATAAACACTGCTGCAGATATCACAGCGTAATACAGAAACAAACATATGCACGAGCATTAACACATTGACATAGGTATTTTGGGCAACAGTCCCCGGAAAAACCCAATGTGGGAAAACCGATGCAGCAAGGGAGGATTTTATTATTTAGAGATTTTTCTGTACAACAGGGTGCCAAACTAGCTTACCCACAGAGAGATAATTCTCTAGCACTTCTCCCAATCCTAGCGTCAACCCGACTGACCTCTGCATGGCTCTCAAACCCTCTGTGTGAGCCCCTGCTTGACTATGTCATCCCTGGGCCTCTCTGTGTCACTCATGTAGGCCCAACAAGCGATTGCACAATCTTCTGCTATCTCTGCATCTACCTGAAAAGCCCTACGTCTACCTCTTGCCTTAACGCTGATCTCCAGTGGCTGATCCTGCCTCTCTACTTCGTACTTGCTCACTCCTGAATGCTCACCGGACCACTGGTTCAATTTCTCAGCTAACCCTGCTCCAGAAATTGAAATAACTAGTCTCCCTTAGCGTCTTCTCCAAGTGACCATCAAGCCTCCTCTTATACTTTTCTCGTTGACAAATCAACGACTGAGATTAAGTCCCTAATCAACGGCTAAGATTAGATCTGGCTTGATCCATGACTTTTGGACTATTCTAACACAGTTTTATATTAATACACATTAATATTTTAATTTCCCTAAGTTTAGACTTAGGGGCTCCATTAAAAATATTAATTATTTTAGTATCTCCCAAACTGTTTAGAATCTGCCCAAACCCTTTCTAGGTATTGGAGATCTCATATGCCTTAGTCTCCCCACCAATTTTCATGGCTAGATCACATTCAATGCTACCCCAAATCAACACTCAGGTACATGCTGACAAAGGGATATTGCTCAGGTACTCTACTCTACTCGAAGGGATATTGTTTCAATCTTTTGCAACCATCTATTGATCATTATGCCCAAGTATAGGGCTTGAAATTGACATGGTGCAACTTACTACTAGTAGATGGAGAATACTCCTACTTAGCAATGAGTAGAGTCCTCAGCTAGTTGATACAAGGCCAACATGCCTTAGCAAGTGTAAGAAGAAATTGACAATGTTGAAAGAGAAATAACATGGGAGAGAGGTCGCCTCTTGAATATTGAAATTGTCAGCGAAATTGTAGATTGGATTCTAGAAGAAGGTTTAACTAGTATATGTATTGACATATGTGGAACCTCAAGATGTTGTTAGGACATATCTCGGTTGATAGAAATAGAGCTTGAGAATAAATACTCTTAGTGTTGGATGGAATTCAACTTTCATTGTATGGAATCGAAAACTGACTACAATGTATTGAGTCTCATTTTGGTCTACCTCTAGATCTAGGATACTCGTGAGGAAGCAACAAGTAACTGATTGCTATGGAAGGATCAAACTCCCCTAAGACAACATGACATCTTACGTACTTCTCCCATTTTCTTACTTTCCTTTCTGGTAGCTTAGTTTTCAATCGATAGTTGCTATAGAAGGCCACAGGCCTCAAGGCAATAACTTCTTTATTTCAAGTTCTCAAGACATTTCATTTTTTTGGATGATTAAACAACTATGGTTTTTACATTGGTCTGTTTTCCCAAGTGGCAAACTAAGGCAAGCTAAGGCACGTATTTTTTATTGGATATAACTAATTGAAAAACTTTACACCTTGGAAATTGAGGAGTATTGCATAGACTATGTAGGGGAAGTCAAACTTGAGAAATAATTTTTAATTAAAAATAGAGATCGAGAATAAAGAATAAAGTGACAAGTTTAAAGGGGAAAGAAATTTTGAACAAAATTTTTAGGGACAAGAAAAAAGGAGTAAAATTTCTCTGGATTAGAAATTTGAATTTAGATTAAGGAGATAAATTGTGAGGAGGAGATATTTGATAAAATAAGTTTGAAGCGATATTCATGAGGATTAGTCATGCAAGCATTGGATAAGGGATTTCCAAAGATTGATTGAGTTTGTAGTCATCTTCCTTATTGAAATTATTTTGGTGTTTCTCAATTTCAAGTGCTTAATGGATAATGTGGGAAGTATAGAAGGTCATCGAGACTAGAATTTTGGTTTGATCAAATCAGATTAGATGTTTGGATTTGGGGTGGTCAACAATAGAATCTTTCGAGATGTGATTGTGGTTTAGGTTGGAAATATGTTCCTTGAGTTGAGGATCTTCTAATTTGGCCAATGTAGGGTTTACCACAAAAACATAATCTCTCGTATACTCTCCAAAAATCATCGAATTGGATTTATCCTTAACTAATTTGAATACCTATTTCAATATTTTATAAGATTTAAAAAAAAAAGTTATATCATTTTTAAACCAAAACTGAGAAGATATCACATGAAATATTTCCATATATAAATATATGGAACTAAAATTATATCGCCTCTTAATGAAAGAGACGGTCTTAGTGAATCACTGAACACTAACCTAAGTTTTGGGTGAAATGTTCATAGCTTCATAGGCTAGCGAGCCTATGCTGGCCCCAAGGTCAACTTCTACTTCCTAGTTACTAAATAAAAGTAAAGTAAAAAACACTAAACCATAACAGTGAAAATGAGGTGAGTTAAATATCATACTTACATTTTTCGGTAGTTGTCTTCCTAGATCCATTTTTAATTAATAACTGAATACTAACTTGTGTTTCGGGAAAATGTTTACAAACAATGACTGGATGCTAACTTGTGTTAAGAGAAAATGTTTATAAACCATGTATACTGTTTTATGGGTTAGTTACATTAAGCAAATTTTAATGATGGATAAATGAATTATTTGCTTAATTATAAGTTATTGTTATTATTGGATAAAAATGATTTTACTAATTGTAAGGTGTTGGGATTTTGGATAATCATATAAGCTTGGATATTGCATGGAACAACTTTTGTGTCTTATGGCCAGTTCTCACTCTCAACTATTCCCAATAAAATGATGGGATTTAAATCTCTTACCCGATGGGAATTAAATCTCTTATCTATCTAGTTTAGTATTGATCCTGATGACTTATTATCTATCTTGTTTATTAGCATACAGTACTAACCACTTAGTGGCTTATTTATGTTGTTTATATTTATTTTTAATAGGGATCCATAAATTAAGCCTGGTGTTTTTAGTCAAGGAATACTAAGAGAGGTCCGTTCCTAAACTGTATACATTCATCTCCAAAAAAAAGTATTTAAAAGATTTTCCGAGAACTTCATTTAGTGGTTGGACAGTTATTCAAGCCTTCAAGAATCTTTTGGTATGTAAAAATTTCTGTTTCCCACCTCGATTTTGAGTTTCACCTTATTTCTCCCATGTAGTTAAATGCCCTTTCCCATAACCATACATTCAACAACTGATTTTTTTTTTTTGCCTGAAAACACAAATTCTGGAAATTTTACAGAACGCTGGAAAATGCAGAAATAAAAATCAGCAGGTACAAACAGCCATTTAAAACATTTAGACACAGTGATTTTTAGTCAATGTGACCCTAGAAAACCCTCCTACAACTCTTGGGGAAAACCAGTTCGAGAGCTCTTCTTTATTTCTGAAAATGCCTTTTTTATAGTAAGAAATTTTCAGCAAAAATTAGCAAGCAAATTTACAACCTATCTCGATTTCTGAGCCTCACAGCCCACTGGAAATTTCCAAACAGCAACACAATGCTGTACGGCCACTGTACAGACGGTACGGACGGCTGTACGGATTGTGCAAACAAGCTGTACGAACCTCGATTTTTGTGCAGAAAATCAGCTGCCTCAATTTTTGTGCAAAAACAAATCTGCCTTTTACTGTTTGCTCATTCAGCTGTAAGGATTTGCTTAAATGCTGCCTTGGTATGTGTGCTAAGTTGCTGCCTCCTCCTCCTTGTCCAGAAATCTCCCTTGCTCTCTTTCTCTCTCTCTCTTAATCTGCTCATGAAAGAATGAATGATCTTTTCCTCCTTTTCCTCCCTTAATCCAACCCTAAGTGACTTTTGGGTGATCCCTAAATCCAATGGCTAAAATATATTGAGATCTATGGCTGAGATTAAATGCTCATTTAAATCTCACTTTCTATTTTTTAATTCATCCCACTCTAATAAAGACCCACTTAGTGATTTATTTCCAAAATCACTTTTCCTTTCTAATTTTTCATTGACTTTATAAAAGTCACTTTAAAAGTAGACTTTAGTAACTTTATCACTTAAAGTCACTTTTAAATTAGATTTAACTTTATAAAAATTATAAAGTCACTTTAGGAGAAAAAATAAATTCTTTTGGACACTTTTCCCTAGGCCAAAGATCAAAGCCTTAGGGAACCACCTGTCCTCCGGTACCAAATTTCAACACTCCCTCTTACCGAGGAAGGTGTTCCTCACCACACCCATCTTGTTCCTGAAGTAGTCATGCTTGCCCCGTGGTAAGGCTTTGGTAATAATATCTGCAACTTGCTCATCAGTGGGAATATACTCAAGCTTCACAGCGCCTTTCTGAACACAGTTTCTGATGAAATGATATTTGATCCCGATATGCTTTGACCTGTCATGAAACACTGGATTCTCTATGAGTTTAATGCAACTCTGATTATCACAGTAAATCACTGAATGTCTCAACGGCTGACCAAATAAGCCAAACAACATCTTGCAAAGCCAGATGGCCTCACAACTAGCTAGACTCGCTGCCATATACTCTACTTTCGCTAAACTCAGTGCTACTGGCTGCTGCTTCCGGCTGAACCATGACACTACTGCTGAACCCAACCCAAAACAGCACCCTGAAGTGCTCTTCCTATCAGAAGCACAACCTGCCCAATCAGAATCAGTGTATCCTGCCAATCTCACTCTATCCCCTTCCCTGTAGTCCAGACCATAATCCACTGTCCCGTGTAAGTACCGCAAAATGTGTTTTGTAGCCACCCAGTGAACCTTCCTAGGCTCACACATAAACTGACTCATCGTGTTGACTGCAAAACAGATATCTGGTCTAGTGTTGACCAAATACATCAAGGAACCAATCAGCTGCCTGTACAATGTGGGATCCACCAACTCGGAATCTGAAGCATGAAGCTTCTTCCAGTTGGTAATCATCGGTGTCGACATGGGTCTACAATCCTCCATGTGAAATCTGCTAAGGATGTCCACAATATACTTCCCCTGCCCCAGGAAGAATGCCCCTCCTCTTGCCACACCTCCAAATGCAAAAAGTAATGCATCAAGCCGATGTCCTTCATTTCAAACTCCGCCGCAAGATCTCTCTTGCAGTGCTCTACGAGTCTCTCTACACTTGTAATGACCAAGTCATCCACATACAGCACCAGAATGAGAGGCTCCTCACCTATCACAATAAAGTAAAGGTTTGGATCTGCCTCACTCTTTGTGAAACCCAACCCTTGCAAGTAAGTATCTATCCTGGAGTACCAAGCTCTGGGAGCTTGCTTCAGGCCATAAAGGGTCTTCTTCAGTCTGCACACATGGGACTCCTTCCCATGCACCTCAAAGCCCTGTGGCTGCTCAATGTACACCTCCTCCTGTATGAAGCCATTGAGAAATGCAGTCTTCACATCCATCTGGTGGATCTTCCAACCCATCTCTGCTGCTATCGATATAATGGAGCGGATCGAAGTATATCGAGCCATGGGAGCGAAGGTCTCCTCATAATCAACTCCCTCTACTTGGGAGAATCCTCTAGCTACAAACCTCGCTTTAAATTTCTCAATGCTGCCATCTGCAACATGCTTTACCTTGTAAAGCGATCTGGAAGTAACCACGAATTTGCCCTCAGGCCTCAGCACCACCTCCCAAACATCATTCTTCATGATAGAAGAATACTCCTCCTGCATGGCCTCTCTCCAGACCTGTTGGCTAGCTGCCTCCTTATAGCTAGAAGGCTCAGAGTCAAGGATGCTGGTAACCATTGACATATAGCTACAAAACCTCTCGGGTGGTCTACTCTCTCTGACCGGCCTCTTCGGCTCAGCAACAGATGTGGCATCTCTCAAGGTGTCCTGAAGCCACTTGGGCTTCCTCTTCCCTGAGTGCACTTCTCCCATAGGAGAATGAAACTCCTCCTCCCCATCATCATCAGGAGCCTAAACTCCTGACTGTCTATCTGCTGTCCTCCTGCCTGCACCTAAACCTGTAGAAGCTGAGGTACTGTGTGAACTGTCCATCAGTGGACTCCCTAGTGAACTGCTCTGTGAACTGCTCTGCATGCTGCCCGTAGCACCACCCCTCTGGCTCGGTGAGCCACTGCTCATTGACGGACTTGACATCCTCATAGATGTACCTCAAAATCCTCTTGATCCCTGCCCACTAGATCCCTGTGACTGACTCAACTACTGCTGAGGGTCTGGCTGATCCAGATACTCTAACTCTCGTGATCTCCTAAAGGCCTTGTCCTCCTCAAACTTCACATCCCGTCTAACAACAACTCTCCTATGTGCAGGAATGTAAATCCGAAAGGCCTTTGAGGTCTCACTGTAGCCCACAAAGATACCCTTCTCTGCGGTGGGCTCTAGTTTGGTCCTCTTCTCCTTGGGTATGTAGGAGTATGTAATGCATCCAAAGATACAAAGATGACCAATATCAGGCTTCTTCCCAGAGAAAGCCTCCTCTGGAGTCATGTGCCCCAAGGCATGATGCAGACTCCTGTTCTGCAAGTAAATAACTGTGTTGCAGGCCTCTGCCCACAAGAACAATGGCAACCCCTGATCATGTAACATGGCTTTGGCAGCCCCTACGATGGATCTGTTCTTCCTCTCCGCAACCCCTTTCTGCTGGGGGTTGTAAGGAACAGTGAACTCCCTCCTAATGCCTGCCTCCACACAATAGTCAACAAACTCTCTAAGGGTGTACTCTCCTCCATTGTCCGACCTCAAGGACTTGATGTTCCGACATGTCTTTGTCTCCACAAGAGCTTTAAACTCCTGAAACCACTTGAAGACCTCACTCTTGGTCTTCAAGAAATAAATCCAGGTCCTCCTGGAGTGATCATCAATGAATAAAACATAGTACTCATATCCACTCAAGGAAACATGAGACATCCGACCGCTCACATCAGAATGAATCAAATCAAGTATCCCAGTCGCTCTGCTGTCACTGCTGGGAAAAGGGGATTTGACAAACTTGCCCATCGCACATCCTCTGCAAGTATCAAAGTGATCAGTACTGAAATCTGGGGCACCTGTAGTGATCTCTCGCAATGTCTGCAAGGCTCCATGATACATATGTCCCATCCTGCGGTGCCAAATCTCACACAACTCAGAACTACTAGCTTTGCTGTCGGTACTATTGCTCAATGCCGCAAGGGACTGGAATGCAAACTTGTACACCTTTGCATGGCGTACACCTATCACTCTAGCTGAATCAGTTGGAGTGCCCCTGGGATACATCAACACCTGTCCTCCCCTGAACAGTACCTCATATCCTCTGTCCTCCAAAGCTAAGACGGATATGAGGTTCTTCCTCATCCCTAGCACACAAAGAACATCTGACACCTTCAAGGAAGGTTTGGACTCCCTCTGAAATGTCAGTGTCCCCACCCCGACTGCTCTGACAACTCTGTCATCACCGAGTACTACCTCAATATCAATGCCACTCTCTGAAAGCTCTGAGAAGTACTCACGGACTCCTGCCATGTGACGTGAAGCCCCACTGTCCACATACCAGATACCTGAAGATGCTCCGCTAATCGAGGGAAAAGCATGCTCCCTCTGAACCTGTGTGGCAGGTGATCCTGTACTAGAGGACTCTTAGGCAGTGAACCCAAACTCTCGGTCAAAACGAACTGCAAAGTCCTCAACCTCTGTTGAAGCTGCCACGTTTTGGTTCTTCCCCTTCTTCTTCTTCTTCTCCGGACACACAACTGCATAGTGTCCCATCTTTTGACAATTTCAACACTTCACCTTGGAATAGTCCTTCTGTGTGTCACCCTGTTTACCTTTACCTTTGCCTTTGCCTCCACCATTGCTTGTGGAAGCCTGCTTCTTCCCTTTGCCTTTCTTGCCTCCTGCCGACAGTGCTACATCCTCATCCTGCTCAACTGGCTTGGCTGCCCCAAGCTGACCTTTCCTGATCTATGTCTGAATGCAATCATCCCAAAACGTCTCCCATGTGGGAGGGGTCTCACGTGCACAAACCCCATCAGCAAATTTCATCCATGAACGAGGGAGGCCATTCACTGCAATCCGCACCAACTCAGTGGGTGGAATGTCCTCTCCAACTGCTGCCAACTCATCTCTCACATTAGTAATCTTTGTGAGATATCCAACTGCACTATCATTACCCATCTTAATAGTCTTTAGCTTCTCCTTCAGGACCATTTTCCGGTTTGCATTGGTACTCTGGTAGAGATTGGACAACGCTGTCCACATCTCATGGGCATTTCTCTTTCCTCTCACATGAGGAATGCAATGGTCTTTTGACTCCGTCTAGAATCAGTCTCTTACCCTTTTTGTTCTTTTTGTTATACTCAACCAACTGAGTGGCATCAGTAGACACAACAACAGGGTTCTGTGTGGAATGCACCATGATATCCCAGACTTCTGCCTCCTCAAAGATACTCTGCATTCTCTCCTTCCAAACGCTGTAATTTGTATGCCCATCCAGCCTATCCTCCACCCTCAATCCCAATGACATCCTGTTGTCCTAAAACTGAAAAATAGCACTGTTGTAGTAAAGATAAAAACTACTGTTTGTGAAAAATCAGCTTGCTGGAATTTTCTGAGTGAAAAATCAGCAGGCTGTAATTTTCTTCCTTGCTGTCCCAAACTGCACTTCAGCACTCAAGCTCCGATATCATGTAAAAAAATTTGTTTCCCACCCTAGTTTTCAGTTTCACCTTATTTTTTCCATGTAGTTAAATGCCCTTTTCCATAACCATACATTCAACAACTGAAAAAATAATATTTTTTTTTGCTGAAAACACAAATTCTGGAAATTTTACAGAATGCTGGAAAACATAGGAATAAAAGTCAGCAGGTACAAACAACCATTTAAAACATTTAGACACAATGATTTTTGGTCAATGTGACCCTGGAAAAACCCCCTACAACTCTTGGGGAAAACCAGTGCGAGAGCTCTTCTTTATTTCTAAAAATGCCTTTTTTACAGTGAGAAATTTTCAGCAAAAATCAACAAGCAAATTTACAACTTATCTCGATTTCTGAGCCTCACAGCCCACTGGAAATTTCCAAATAGCAACACAATGCTGTATGACCACTGTACGGACTGGCTCTACGGACGATACGGACAGACTGTACGGACCTCGATTTTTGTGCAGAAAATCAGCTGCCTCGATTTTTGTGCAAAAACAAATCTGCCTTTTACTGTTTTCTCAGCAAAAATTTGCCTTTTACTGCTTGTTCATTCAGCTGTAAGGATTTGCTTAAATGCTGCCTTGGTATGTGTGCCAAGCTGCTGCCTCCTTCTCCTCCTTGTCCAAAAATCTCTCTTGCTCTCTTGCTCTCTCTCTTTCAATCTGCTCATGAAAGAATGAATGATCTTTTCCTCATTTTCCTCCCTTAATCCAACCCTAAGTGACTTTTGGGTGATCCCTAAATCCAATGGCTGAAATAGATTGAGATCTATGGCTGAGATTAAATGCTTATTTAAATCTCACTTTCTATTTTTTAATTCACCCCACTTTAATAAAGACCCACTTAGTGATTTATTTCCAAAATCACTTTTCCTTTCTAATTTTTCATTTACTTTATAAAAGTCACTTTAAAATTAGACTTTAGTAACTTTATCACTTAAAATCAGTTTTGAAATTAGATTTAACTTTATAAAAATTATAAAGTCACTTTAGGAGAAAAATTAAATTCTTTTGGACACTTTTCCCTAGGCCAAAGATCAAAGCCTTAGGGAACCACTTGTCCTCAGGTACCAAATTTCAACATCGTATTATTTTTATTTTGTAATATTCTTCTGATATTTTTATTTTTTTATCTTTTTTACTTAGGGGAGAGATGTCTAATGTTGTGCAGGGACCATTAATTGATATAGTATTGGTCCCACCAAACCACCATAAATTGAGACTTTTGCAACCAATATTTAAACAAAGATAAATAACATTGAGTGCAAATAAATATTAATTTATGTCCAAAATTTCCCAAAACATTGACTGGGCCCACAACTGTCCATAAATAGTATCTTAATACTTAAGAGTGCAAACCATATTGACCCAACTAGAAAACATATAAAACCATAAATGCTTCCAAAATGGTCTATTCTAGAAGTATAAAGTAGCAGTCACTTCAACCCCCACTCATCAGAACTGAAACTTTGTATCCCAAATAAATATCCACACCTGCACATAATAAAAGTGAATGTATGTTAGCCATAACTGTTGTGTTGTTCAACATTTAAACCCCCTATGTTCAATAAATGACACCCAACCCAATAACATTTAATCTCACTTTGTTCAATAAATGACACCCAACCCAATAACATTTAATCTCACTTTGTTCAATAAATGACACCCAACCCATTCTATTTCTCATTAAAACAAATCAAAGCACATGGATCAACAAATAACAAATTCCCAACCATTGGATCACATCAAATTAAATCCAGATCAAACATTCAAAATGAAGCCATTGCAATCCATGTCCATCCTTACCACCAATTAAATTCAAGTGCCAAAAACTATAAAAGAAGTTCAACCACTATTGAAGTTGCATGTTATGCTTTCAAACTATTCACCAACCTTGAAGACAAAACATCACAGAACAATTGACAGTATATCGAGGTTAGTTATATCAATTACAACACATTTTTCTTACAGTTCTATTTTCATTTCTCACAGTTCTTACAGTTTCAGTTCTTACAGTTTCAGTTTCATGAAAATCAACACATAGCCTAGGGTATTCTCTCTTAGATCCATAATGCTCATTTTAAGGGATGGATAAAGACTAATAGTATAGAAAGCTAATGGGACGATATTAATAGTATCAAGTTGGTAAATTAAAAAAAAACTGGTAGATGAGACAAATTAATGAAGAAAACGACTCTAGTCAGTACATGAAGAGAAACAGGGTGTCGCTTGGTGCCTTTAGCACATCAAGAATCTCATGTTTAAATACAGAAGCAACATGAAACAATAGAAAGTTGAGTGAAAAGAGAGGAACATGTTGAATGGGCATTTGGACAAAGAAAGCCTTTAATGTTGTTGAGACGTTTGGACCCATTACCCAGGTAAAGGCTTCTCATTCATATATGAACAATTTAGATATCCTATCCACAATGAACAAACAAACCTAGAGACAAAGTTTCAAATACATTTCTATCTCTACTGAATGTAAAAAATGCGTTTATAGGATACCACTCCAAATATCAAAGTACATAGCATAAATGAGGTTAGAAATGCCATGCATTTCTGTGAAATTAACATTCGAAATATAGCATTTTTTATATGATTTATGAATTAACACACCAAACTAGATTATTTTGAGTTCTCTCTTAGGTCCATAATGCTTATGTTAAAGGATAGATAAATATTAAAGACTAACACTATAGAAAGCTAATGGGACTATATTAATAGTTTAAAGTTGGTAGATAAGAACAAAGAACTGGTAGATGAGACCCATTAATAAAGGGAACAACTCTAGTCAGTAGATGAAGAGAAATAGGGTGCCGCTTGATGCCTTGAGCACATCAAGAATCTCGTGTTTAAATTACAGAAGCAACATGCAACAATAAAAAGTTGAGTGAAAAAGAGGAACATGTTAAATGGGGATTTGGACAAAGAACCCTCAAGAACCACATAGGTAACATAACATATTGAAGGGATTAAGACAAAATGAGAGTCTGACAAAGAATGATCATAGGGATTCAAACAAAACACAGCAAAATCTAAGTATGCCGACAAAATATTCACCGACATCAACGTGAAGATTGGACTAAGAGCTATCATCCTTCCTGGAGTCAATGTAAGAACAAAAATGTACATGCAAGATCCATTAAGAAAAGATGAGCATGTGGTTCACCTCCTTTACATATAGAGAGGAAGTTGAAAATCACCATGACTTGAAAAGCCCCCAACTTTTAATGTTAGCACCTTAGGTATTGCAGCATAAGTTTGGTTGCTTGGACATTTCTCTTGTGACATGAAGGCTAAAATAGCAACTTATCATAAGACAGCGTGTCAACTCAATTGAAATCTGTTTACCCATAATTTCACAAGCAATTTCTTTCTGAGAATCATTTTTAACAAAAGCTTAATGAAATTTTATAATAAGAAACAAAAACTATGGCTCAATTGGAAGATAAGCATAGATTTATTGTCCTTGTGTTGGCTATAAAATATCGTCCTTGTGTTGGCTATAAAATAGATCAAAAGCTTCAGATGAGTTGCTTAATTAGTGGTCAACTATTGCAATACAACTTTGGGTGTTGGAACCAAAAACCTTGTATGAGGCCACCAATAAACATCATCAAGACTAATGGTAGCATAAACAAGACCTGCAAAATAAAGTGAAGAAAAATTTGAAAGGAGAAAAGGAAATGGGGGTTTAGATAATTCTTGAAATATGATCAGAAAGCAAACAAAACAATGTAAAAGGAAGAAAATAACATAAACAAATGAACAAGAAGCAGTGGAAGGGCCCTATTGGAAGGTTGTTGTACACAAGGGGAAACCTATCAGAATGAAGGACCACAAAGAAGGCACAACCATCCTCAAACTATTGCAAATGTGGCAAAAGCTACATGTGGCAAGGAAGATTTTTGAAGAATTGAAGAAAAGAAAACATAGAACCAAAAAAGTTGATGCTTAGTAAACTCGTTGACCAATCACTTTCTATACCCCAAAACCACCTGCTATAGATAGCTTTCTTTCCTATTATGCTAAAGTCTAAATGTGCTCTTAAACAAGGATGATCAACATTGAAAAGAACAAATGGCAATAGGAATGGAGGCTAGTTAGCCATGTAATGAAAATTTATCAACTAGATTGAATGGGTTGAATACATGTCCATATTTTACATGTTATTCAACAAGGATCTTATGATGCGAGTTCTGATGAATTAGAACTAGAACTAGTGGGAAGAACTGATCTGAAATCACTCGTGAATGATCTCAGTTAATTAATGAAGGTATTACAGACCCATGTGTTGGAGTGTGTCTATGTTATTTTAAGCAACGGATCGATAAGATTGTGAAATACACAGACACTTGAAACAGCAAGAGAAACACAGTAAGCAAATATAAAAATACAACAAGTTTAATAAGGAGTTCACCCAATCCTCCTGGGCTACGTCTCCTGGGCCAGCCTTTAGTGGTGGCGTTTTCTATTGTGTCTTAAAACAGAGATTTTACAATAAGGAGCTCAATTTGAGTCTCACTTAACAGATGATGATTAATAGGGTGGTACTTGGATCCCCCAAGCCTCTAGAGTACACAGACTCCCCCTTACTGAATCTCGACCTCAACTGGTCTCGATGGTATGAGCCCAATTTGGTATTCAATACTGGACAGATACACACAAAGAAGTTGCTTAAACCTCTCAAGCATTCTCTGGAGTTCACAGACTCTCGGACTCTCTCTGTCTCTATCTGCTCGATGTTGCCTTTGCTCTGCAGGTCAGCTTGGCTTCTCTGTTCTTTACAACACGCTTCTTTTTCTCTACTTTTGTCTCCTCTTCTCTTTGTCTATTCGTGGCTTAAAGCCAATCTGCTCTCTGACTGTTTGTTTCCTCTTCCCAGCACTCTGGATCGCCTGCCCTGTTCGCTAGAATTCCCCTGCTCTGCGTCATCATCACTGTGTAACACTGCACAGAGAGGTGGCCACTTGTCGCCTTACGAACTGAGTGTCAGTTTTCTTTAAACGGTCGTTATTTCTGTTACTCCAGGATTTGCCCGTGAAACTGATTCTTCTGCCAGCTCATCGGTCATGCCGAACCTCAAATCTTTATGTGCCTTAGTCTATTTCCCCGTCAAATCCGGTCATCCATCAAGTTAATTCTCCATCGTTGATCTGGAGCCTCCAGATCCTATGGTCTCTGTCTATATCGTGCGGGTAAGTTGCTCGACCATTACTCACGTGATGTAAGTAGTTTTCTCTCTCATCTGCTAGACACGTGTCACTCGGTGTGTGGCATTGCGCTGAACTCGACCAAACCTGCTTACCGCTCGAAGTGCACGCGATATCCTGCCGATTTTGGGCGCGAGACCCGCCTTCTGACAGTTTCCGCATAGTTTCATGTTTTCCTCGTGACTAAGTGCTTGAGGCTTTCCTTCCTGAGGGTTTTGTCCTACGATATGCGATTAGCGCTTTGACCGAGGGTCCTCGTTGTTCCGTGCTGGCCACAAATTGCCATTGTCTAGAGGTCATTTCTGATAAGCTCGTTATTCATAAGATTTTGAACCCTGACATAATTTGAAACATTCATGGAAATGTTTAAGGATCCGATTCGGATCACGGCCTTCCCACTAAAAAAGCTTTTGGACCACCAAAAGTTAGTTTTCAAGCGTCGACTAAGTCCGGGTGTAACTGTCTCACTTGTCCAATCTCTATCCATTTTGCACTGCTTGGCTTTGAACCCTTGAGTCCAATCCTGAGGTACTCAACATCTCCCTTGCGCATCGTCCTCACCTCCCTGTCCAGAACTGTGTTTTCCTACAATTCATTGAGATATTCAGGTAACAGGTCATCAATAGAAGGCAATTGACTTTGCTCTTCGGGATTTTCAATTAATGAAGGTTCAAATAGTCTCAAGTTGTCAGCATTAACAACTGAGTAGATGTGCATGTAAGCTGGTAAATCAAGGCAAAAAGCATTCTCACCAATTTTCTCAAGTATTTTGAAAGGTCCATACCTTATTGGCTTTAGCTTTTTTACCTTCACCTTGCATTTTGTCCTTGCTGATATACAGCCAGACTTAATCACCAACTTGGAAACTATGCTCCATCCGATGTTTGTCATGCCTTGCCTTGTATTTGGCTTGGCTCTTTTCCAGCTGTTCCTGTACTGCTTGGTGAATCTCTTGGATTTGTTCAATGAATTTGGTTGCCTTGTCCACATCATTGTGTCTATCAACTACTATGTCTTTACCAAAGACAAAATCCAAGAGAGACCTTGGTGTGAAACCAAAACAGGTCTCAAAAGGAGATCTCTGTGTAGAAGAATGTTTTACTTGGTTGTAAGCATGCTGCACATAACACAAATGTTCATCCCAAAGCTTGGGATGCTTGCTGCAATAGCCTCTTAGCAACTGGATCACTGTCCTGTTGACTACTTCTGTCTGGCCATCTGTTTGTGGATGAAAACTGTACTTTTCTTCAATTTGGTGTCCATCAATTCCCACAGACTCGACCAAAACTTCCCAACAAATTGGGTGTCTCGATCAGATACAATGGAAGTGGGTAATCCAAAATGAACCCATACATGCTAAAAGAACAACTTTGCAGTTTGTTGAGCTGTACCCTGTTTATTACGAGGTATCAAAATATGCATTTTGTTGAACCTATCCACAAAAACATATAAATAGTCATGACCTTTCCTAGATTTGGGCAGTGTTCCAACAAAGTCTATGGAGATACTTTCCCAAGGATGAGAAGGAACTGGTAGTGGAGAGTACAAGCCTAGTTTTATATTGTTGGGCTTGCTTTTGGCACACATGGTACACCCTCTTACATATCTAGAAACTGTCTCATTCATTTTTGGCCAATAACAAAATCTTTGCAACTGTGCAACCGTTTTACTTACACAAAAGTGACCTGATATTAGAGAAGTGTGTGCTTCCTGAATTATCTTTACTCTTTCAGTTTGCGGAATGCATAACTTCCCACAATGATACAAGAGTTGGTCCTTAATGTGATAATCCAATTCTTCTACTCGTTTGCCTTGACTTAAAGTTGCATATACATCTTTAAAATCTATATCTTGAGCATATTGTTCAATGTAGCTCTCATGCAATACTAAATTATGCTTAAGTATAGTAGATGCATTTATAATAGGTCTACATAACATATCTGCAACTTTATTGTGTATGCCATTTTTATATCTGATGACTAAATGAAACTGTTGTAGAAAACCCATCCACCTATAGTGTCTTAATTGTTGCAACTTAATTTGGGAGTATAGATATTGAAGTGGTTGATGATTAGTATGTACGATTGTCTCTTTGCCCATTAAATAATGTTTCCACTTTTTCACACTCTGTACTAATGTATACAATTCTTTATCATATGTGGGATAGTTAACTACTACAGAATTAAATGTCTCAGAATGATAACATATGGGTTTACCATGCTGTATCAACACTGCTCCCATGTCATAGTCACTGGCATCTGTTTGGGTCTGAAATGGTATTTGAAGATCTGGCAATGCTAGTACTGGTGCTGTACTAATATTTTCTTTCAAGGTGTCAAAAGCTTTTTGTTGTTTGCCTCCCCACTAAAACACCTTGTTCAATCCCGTCAAAGCATGTAAGGGAGCTGCAATTAAGGAAAAGTTAGAAATGAACTTTCTCCAATATTGTGCTGCTCCTAAGAAGCTTCTCACTTCTGTAGCAAATTTGGGTTTAGGCCAATTTACAATGACTGCAACTTTAGAGGGATCTATCTTCAATTTACCACCCCCTACTATATGTCCCAAATAATTCAAAAATGCTTTGCCAAATTTGCATTTTGAGAGTTTTACATAAATTTTTTCTCTTTTCAAAACATCTAGTGTCTGCTTAACATGCTTTAAATGTTCTTCCCACATTTTGCTAAATATAAAAATGTCATCCAAATATACAATAACAAAATCATCAAGAAAAATTCTGAGTACATCATTCATTATTCTCATGAAAGTAGCAAGAGCATTAGTTAAGCCAAAAGGCATAACCATCCACTCATACAATCCCTGCTTTGTTTTGAAAGCAGTCTTCCATGCATCTTGTTCTGCAACTCTGACCTGATGATATCCACTATGTAAGTCTAACTTGGAAAAATAAACAGCTTCCTTTAATTGATCTAATAGATCATCTATGCGAGGAAGGGGATAACGATTTTTTATCGTTATCTTATTCAGTGCCCGGTAATCAATGCACATTTTCCACGAGCCATCTTTCTTTCTCACTAAAATGATTGGAGACCCACATGGTGATGTGATAGGTCTGATGAACCCCTTTTCGAGCAACTCCTGCACTTGCTTCTTGATTTCTGCATTTTCTAAAGTGGACAACCTGTACATTCCGATGTTAAGTAATTAATATCATGCACTATTTCCTTTTTGGGTGGCAGACCTTTAGGTTCTTGAAACAAGATATCATATTCTGAAACAACTTTTTCTAAATTAGCTTGTTGTTTAGCATCACAACCCTCAAACACATTGGTTTGATCAGATTTATTTTCCTTTACAACCATCAGTAAAAATTGTTTGCATGAATTTACAATTCGTTTCATCTGCCCTGAGTTTATGAGAGTATACTTATTCTTGAGCTTATGAGCTCTTATAAAGTATTCGATTCCACCTTTAATGAGTAGATACTTGTTCTCAGATCTATAGAAAATAACTTTTCTATCATACAAGTAAGGACTTCCTAAAACAATGCCACATATATCCAGAGGAACTATATCTAACTCAACCTCATCTACAAATGCTGACCCAAAAAAAAACTTAAGTTTACATTGTCTAGTCACTTGTAGTTGTGCTTTATCACTTAACCAACCTAATGGGTATGGTTTCTTATGAGGTGTAGTCAGTAATCCCAACTTCTTTACAATTGCTTCAGAAATTAAATTTACTTGTGAGCCACTATCAAACAAAGTATCAATCTTCTGATGTTTGGAAATAACTCGAATATGGAAAAGCTCATGCCTTTTTCTCTCATTTTCTTCATCATTAATAGATTGTGCATAATTGCTAGTAGATGCTTCAGAATTTTTACCTTTTATACCTGTGGCTGCAATTGTTGTTTCATCTCCTGAGTCCGACCCCAAATCTTTCTGAATAGCTGCAGCAGTCTTCTTCTTCTTGCCCTTGAACTTCTTAGGTCTCAGATTTGGATGCAGAATCCAACAATGCTCATCATCATGCCCATCCTTCTTATAGTGAGTGCATGAAGATTTTGTCTTTTGTGCAATGTTGGCCTTCCTTTCTTTCCATTTCTGTTTTCTTTTCTCCTTATTCTTGCTTGCAATTGGCTTGGATGATCCTCCAACTTCTGGATTCCCATTCTTTCTTCTAGCTTCTAGATGCGTAGCTTGAACAGATACCTCATCTATACTAGTGGGATTAAACATGAGGATAGTGTGCCTCATGTAACTGCATAGACCTCATATATACTTCAGCAGAGTCTCAGGTGAGTCTAATGAAATTTCTAGAATCAAAGCTCTCTTCCTAAATTCTTGGGTGTAAACCTGTACACTTTGCCCTTTCAATTGGCGAAGAGTTTGCCAGCTCATCATGGCTTGCTACATGTAAGCTAGTGGATATAACTGTTTTTTGATTGCAGAAACAAATTCACTCCAAACAGAAAGAATATTACCATGTTTCTTCATTCCAGCTTGGGTCCTGCCTTCCCACAATACCAAGGCAGTGCCTCCGAGGCGTAGGCTGACCAGCTGAATCTTACTCTTGTCTGAGTCGATACTTTGCACTCTGCAATAAACATCAATTTGTCTGATCCAGTTATCCAGCTTTTTTGCATTCAACTCTCCATCATATATGGGTAAATCAAATTTAACATCTAATTTGATCAAAGATGTCTTCTTTTTATGTTCAGGGATATTAGGAGGTGTGAGAAAATTTTCTTCTTTCCCTTTGCCTTTAGAGTGATCATGGAGGAGAGATTATTCTTCTCCTTTTTCTTTGGAGTGTGATGAATCTTCATCTTTACCTTTCTTAAACTCCCTATACATTTCCTCTACCATGGACCTCATGGCCAGGAAACTATCTATGAATTGGGGGTCTGGTCCCAAAGGACTTTCTTTTGACATTTTCTTCTTAGGATAGACTCTTCCAATTTCTGGGTTAATCTCAACCAACTCTCCTTCTCCTAATTTAAGCTTTGATCTAGTTAGCATTCAACAACAAAGTCCAGCACAAGCTTGTCTAATCTTTATAACCTAATGCTCTAATACCACTTGATCTGAAATCACTCGTGAATGATCTTAGTTAATGAATGAAGGTATTACAGATCCATGTGCTGGGGTGTTTCTATGTTATTTTAAGCAACGGATTGATAAGATTGTGAAATACACAGACACTTAAAACAGTAAGAGAAACACAGTAAGCAAATATAAAAACACAACAAGTTTAATAAGGAGTTCACCCAATCCTCCTGGGATATGTCTCTTGGTCCAGCCTTTAGTGGTGGCATTTTCTATTGTGTCTTAAAGCAGAGATTTTACAATAAGGAGCTTAATTTGAGTCTCACTTAACAGATGATCATCAATAGGGTGGCACTTGGATCCTCCAAGCCTCTAGAGTACACAGACTCCCCCTTACTGAATCCCGACCTCAACTGGTCTCAATGGTATAAGCCCAATTTGGTACTCAATACCGGACAGGTACACAGAGGAGTTGCTTGAACCTCTCAAGCCTTCTCTGGAGTTCACAGACTCTCGGACTCTCTCTGTCTCTATCTGCTCGATGCTGCCTTTGTTCTGCAAGTCAGCTCGGCTTCTCTATTCTCTGCAATTCGTTTCTTTTTCTTTACTTCTATCTCCTCTGCTCTATGTTTGTTCATGGCTTAAAGCCAATTTTCTCTCTGACTTTTCATTTCCTCTTCCCAGCTCTCTGGATCGCCTGCCTCTGTCCGCTAGAATTCCCCTGCTCTGCGTCATCATCGCTGTGTAACACTGCACAGAGAGGTGGCCACTTGTTGCCTTACAAACTGAGTGTCAGTTTTCTTTAAACGGTCGTTATTTCCATTACTCCAGGATTTGCCCGCGAAACTGATTCTTCTGCCAACTCATCGGTCATGCCAAACCTCAAATATTTATGTGCCTTAGTCTATTTCCCCGTCGAATCTGGTCATCCATCGGGTTAATTCTCCGCCATTGATCTGGAGCCTCCAGATCCTACGGTCTCCATCTATATCATGCGGGTAAGTTGCTCGACCGTTACTCACACGATGTAAGCGGTTTTCTCTTTCATCCGCTAGACATGCGTCACCCAGTGTGTGGCATCGTGCTAAACTCAGCCAAACCCGCTTACCGCTTGAAGTGCATGCAATATCCTACCAATTTTGGGCACAAGACTCGCCTCCTAATAGTTTCCGCATAGTTTCCTATTTTCCTTGTGACCAAGCGCTCAGGGCTTTCCTTCTTGAGGGTTTTGTCCTGTGTTGCACTAATCGCGTATTAGAAACTGCCCCTGTTTTTGGATTTGGGCCTCTAATTGCCAATTTGCATCCATGCGCGGTCTCCATGGGCCAATGGTCAGTGCACTTTGACCGAGGGTCCTCGTTGTTCCATTCTGGCCACAAATTGCCATTGTCCAGAAGTAATTTTTGATAAGCTCGTTATTCATAAGATTTTGAAGCCTGACATAATTTGAAACAGTCATGGAAATGTTTAAGGATCCGATTCGGATAAGGAACTAGAACTGAATTGAACTTCGAACTTAACTAGATGTTTAACTGAATGGGAGGCTTTAAAGAGTGAGATTTTTCTTTAGCGAAATAAATATGCTTCAAATGTTATAATGTTATCCCCGGTTGGACTGTTATTCAAGTTTTCAAGAATCTTTTCATCTTTTATTTCTTAAATTTCTTCTAATACTTCTACGGTTTTTTTTAATATTTTCTTCCTGTAATACTCCTTGGAGGATCAAATCTCCATGAAACACACCTCGCTCCAAAGAGTGAGATCTTTTCTTTTGCGATGTAAATATGCATGGGAATTTATGGTGTTATACGATCCTTCAAGATGTATGGAAGAAAAGTTGTTCAGCTATTCCAAGACTTTGCTCCCCGTGTCGAGGATGGGAAAATCGGGCAGTTCTATGAATATATGAATTTAGGTTTTCTTCCCACTAATTTCGTGGTTTTTTTTTACACTGTGATTTTATGATATGGTCTTTTTGACGGTACATTAACTTGATATTATTTGCAGAATGATCTCGTTGAGCAAGTTCTACAAGAAGCAAACGAGCATTACTTGCGAGCGGTATCTTGTATGGAGTATAACTCTCGCATAATTATTAACCACTTTTGTTTCATTGTAACATAAATGGGTACTATTTTTTATGATTATTGTATTGCATTGCAATGAAATAATCTTTGCAACAAGAAAATTCATGAGAAAGGGTTGGATATAGAAACCACTAGGAATGAAGATCACTACGGTGCAATTATTCATCATGCATCTCTCCTTCGCAATAAGCGTTGCCTTATGGCTTACATATAATACCTAATTGCAACTGAGTGTTTTTGTGAGAAGTTGTTGAGCACAAAACTAGGTTTGATGCACCTTGAGGTTGAAAAGTTATAATACAATGGATTCTAGTTTTGAGAGGTGGGTAGTTTGTGTGAACTGACTTATGAAACTTGCTTTCATATTGCTTGTATCTTTTTACAATATTGTCCATAAATATTTAGAAATGAAAACTCCAAAATTTTTATACTTTCTTTTTGTGTTACAGGTATAGTCCAACACAAACCATTTAGAGATTGAGATGGAAACTTGGGCATGTATTTACAGATGAAATTCAACAGGATCTCAACTATTCTGAAAAGGATTTCTTGAAGAGACATTCTAATGCAATAACATCCTATTTTGAAGAGACAGATATGAACTAGACTGGTAAATATAGCAACCCAATTTTACATCATTATACACAGAGCAAAGAGTAAATACACTACTAACCAGGGCATTTTTATCTTGATTGTAGATTGTGAAATATTTGAAATTTTGATCAATAGAAACCAAAATCAACGATTTGACTTTTCTCTTTTTCAAATTAACAGAATATATCTTTATCTTGATTGTAAATAGTGAAATATTTGGAAAATTTGATAAACAGAACCCAAATTACTATTTGACTTCTATTCTTTCTCAAATTTCCAAAATATTCCAAATTTATAATACCTAGCCATTATGGAGATACCTTATTGTAATTACACATCTTTGAGGTGGGAATTTTTTTGATTTTTTATAGTTTTATTGAAACCATGATAAGGATACCTTCTTCCTTGAAGGCAACATTCTTGAAGAAGTAAATGAATAAAAGTACCTCAGGATTGATTTCAACAACAAGCTTAACTGGGAGCACTACAGAAAGAAGAGAATTTTAGGAGGGTGGAAAGCATTATATGCTCTTCAAAACAAGATGTAGAGAGGCAAAGTTATGGGATTGAAAAACAGTTAAAGTGTTTTTTTGGGCTCCTAGTTTGTCCAATTATTTTATATTGGTGTGAATTGTGGGCTAGCAACATCCATGTCTCAAAATGGAAGCAAATTGGAAAAATCCAAAAGTGCTTGATCATGATCAAGTTTAAAATAAAAAGTTCGGTTTCCTATGGGATAATGCTGAGTGAAACAAGAGCTATGGTGCGTCTCGTAAGGTATCTACAAAGAATTGAACAAATGGGAGAAAATAGATGACCTAAAGTTATCTTCAATGAAGAAATGATATCTACAAAGAATTGAACAAATGGGAGAAAGTAGATGACCTAAAGTTATCTTCAATGAAGGAATGAGGAATCAATGAAAGAAAGAAATCATGGATGAGACAAAACAACAAATGGATCCAAAAATGGAATATTTACCTCAATGCATGTACCACAAATAGCAAGGATTTAAAAAGTTTTGTTACGGAGAAGCTTGGTAAGTGCATATGGAGAAAAGAGTTGGGTAGAAAGAAGAAATACAATGTTCAAGAATTCAATCCCAATCCCACTTGAGATCTCCAACAAAAAGAGTACATTGGAGCTAGCATTCCATGGAGAGAAAAAATTCTTATTGCTCAATTAAGAACTAACTCACATCAACTACGGTGCGAAACAGATCAATGGAACAGAGGACCGGGTGTGTACTTTTTGCATGTAAGGGGCAGTGGAATTGGAAAAACATTTCATTTTGGAATGTGATATTTTCTGAGACATCAAAGGCAGTTACAACAGTATGTTAACATCGGTTCCTTGACATTATCTTTTCAGTCAAGGCACTGTTAGAAGGCTGAGTCAGCGCATTGTTAATTTGAATAATAAGATGATTGAATTGCAAAAGCAAAAAACAGAAAACTTAATGGTCCCATAAACTATTACTAATTTAGTGGATGTTAAAATTTCATATATATTAAAATCCAGCGTATGAAAAATATTGAGAACATTAACGGGCAGCAACAGCATCTCTCACAAGTAATTCCATGCACATGGTGGAGTGTGCCGAAGTTGAAACACTTATCTCCCATGTATTCATTAAATCTCTTACCTGATCTTATTCCTACAACTATCCAGAACGGATGAGGTTCAGGTAACACTTTTGGCTTTTTGTTTGAATATCAGGGCATTATGGAAGAGCTCACCATATGAGATGAAAGGAGATGAAGGGACCGTGGAGTCATACATATTATTAATATATTTGATGTCGATGGGCATCGTTCTATGTTTGTAACTCGGATTCCCGTCCAACCCGTTTTTTGGTCTTTTCACAAGATTTAATGGTTGGTGTCTTATTCGGCTTCTGTAAGTACTCTCGCAGTATACTTGATGCAGTTCTACCCTGCAAAACCAGAATCTTTTCTTTGCTCATGCATATAAAAACGTATTTCCAAACATTCGCCCAGATAAGACTCCTTCTGGCAATTTGTACACACCTCGATTGCGGAAGCTCCTCCATTAAAATTCATGAACTCAACAATCCACATTATGGTACTTCGTTCTGTACCAGTTTTCCCCAACGCTGAACTGTGACTTACCATTCATCCATCATCCTCGAATTGACAGCTCCTTCTCTGCGCCCTTGACTCCTGGTGTAGGAATTCTAACACAAATGAGCATCGATTTATGTAAATCGATCTGTCTTCACTTGTCAAATCTGCCACTTCTGCAAATAATTATTTCGACAATTATATAATTTGATCTCTGCCTCATCACGTCTGGAAATAAATACAATCGACCTCAACTGCAGTTCCCACATGGAATTAGACATTTCGTTATCACACTACGACTTGTCAACTGTTTGATCGACCGCCTCATTCGATGGCACATCCAGCGACAACTTTGATTAAGCCAGCGCTGCTCCATTACCCTGTTCTACATGTCAATGGTTCAATCTCAGGCCCGAACTTAACTTATCAAGCCAGATATGAAACGTTGTTTAATGTTCAACAAAGTTAAGACATTCCAATACTCAATGCCTACGATTCATAACAGGAGATTTCCATTTGCCAATTAAACTCTCGGCAATCGTTATATGTCCTTCCATTCAAAATGTAAACTTCTCTACGCCTGTAAATCAATAATGGTTCTAACATCGAATTTCAAACCTCTGTTCCTACTTTACGCTTTTCAAACCAGAATTACATTGCTGCTCAGTAGCATGAAACATGAAACGATCCTAATCAAAATAGACAGAGCTTAAAACAGATATGCGCCCTTTTAGTGCAAACAGAGGTTTAAATTAACAATGATCCATCACTCCTGGATTTCTCATTCGGTTCACATGGATTTACCATTCAAGCCCAATTACAGGAATTAAATACACAATTTCTGAATTAATCAATGCAGTTCTAAAACACAGTCTTCAATGAAAACTACTTACAAACTTTGTCTTTGCCAGACCAGATATTCAACTTTCATGGCCTTTTCAATTGCCTGGAGGCTTACAAGATTTTTGGCTGTTCCAGCCTCCCCTCTCCTCTCTACCCTATTCTACCTCCCAAAAAGGAAATTATACCCCAGTCATACCTAACTACCTCTTCCTACACATGAAGAATTAGTTATTCAGTTATGACTCATCTTTATCATCATTTAACTAAACTAGACCACTTTTAACTACCTACCCTTATTGAAATTAACCCAAATTTAACAACTAAGCCTTCCTCAAGTCTTGCATTCAGCCACAACATGTGACCACCCCGTCACATTGCTGGCCCAAGTCTAGATGCTCCTGCATCAGACTCTCATGCTTGAAAACATTCATGATCTCTTGATCATTTTCTTTCAAGAAGGAATGAACAAAAAACAAAAATTCCACCTAGATCCCAGACTTGGTCCTGGAGTTGTCCATATGCTCTGCTCCTCTGTTTAGGCTGCTTGTTAGCTACTTCCTGCTTCATCTTCCTTCGCCGATCACAATAGTTTGGAGCTGAAAACACCGTAATAAGTTTGTCGTTGTGTTCAAGGTCATCTTCCTCTTTAACTTCATGAGACCTGACCACCTGCGCAAGATTGTTTTCTTGGAAAAACCTTTTGGTCACATCTTCTCCAAAAGACAAACCAACATTCCGTGTGCTAAGTCCATGCCCTTTATGGAGCTGTGGATCGCCACAAAGTATTCCACACATCAAACCCTCTTCAGGTGGCTTGCGGAATTGAACAATGTCTTTGATATCTTACAGTCTTATACCATCAACGCTAAAAAGACTATTACGGACAACAAAAATCTTATCATTGAGGACATGAGCCAAAAGCAAACAACAAAACGCTTCAGCGAAAAGCTCAACCATACTTCCGCTGTACTTGGACTTGACTTCGCCCTCAAGACTATAAATTTGGTTCTTACTCCTGCTTCCATGATTTCCTCTTGGACACATATACTTGAATACAAATGGCACAAGCACGACTTCAACTAAAAATAAGCCTCGGTTAACAAAATCATCATTAAAAAGATAAGGATTGTCCTCCAAAGGAAACCTACTAACTTCCAAGATGTTAAAAAGGTCATAATACTGACCATGGATGTCATCACAAACAGTAAATTGCTTCCCATTTGGAATATCGATGTCAACTAGCGATGGCATCGCCTCCAGCAAATCCTTTACTTGCAGTAATATTTGAAATGCACACCTTCTGCATATGTTTTCCAGATTCTTGAAGTCTTCCATCACCTTCTTTATAAATTCCAATGTTTTATTTCCTCCTTCTATTCCATGCTGTAGCTCCACCTTTATTGAATGAAAATCAATGGGTTCAACAACCGAATGATTCACCAGATCATTCACTGAGATGGCCTCAATAAATCTAATTTTTTTGACCGCTGTTTCGGTCTCTTCAAGCTTTTGGGTGGAATCAGGACCATTTAGACAAATTCTTCTAACTTGCTGAATATCTTTTAATACTTGACTGTTTACCTTTCCTGATGCTGCCAGCCTTTGCCTTTTGGTCTGCTGCAACCTCAATTTCGTTATGTTCTCAGTCTCTGTTTCCAGTCGATCTTCTTGCTGGTCGTCTTCTTTAATTCTCCCTTCCTACTCTAGCTGGTTGATGTTGTCCAGCTGCTTCTTCCTTTGTCTCACACATCTACACTGTGTGTCTCCTTTCAACAGAGTTTCAACTTGTTGTTCTGGACTTTTTCCTTTCATCAACACTTCAGTGTGTTGATTTAACTCTTTCAAAGAGTTTTCAAATTTTTCCCCTGCATCATCTATTCCAATAATGCTTCCTTGGCCTCCCGAAGTATCATGGACTACATTGACATCATTCCCACCAGCTCCTACAGAAGTAAATTCAGATTTTCCATTCTGCATATCAACATCATTATTTACTTCTTTGATGGAATTACTAATTACATTTTCTACTCCATGTTTTGAATCCCCACTAATGCTATTTGTCTGTGTAGACATACTTATATCATGTTTTGATGACCCTACAGAACTGACATTTATGCCCTGCTTATCATTCTTATGTTTGCTTTTTATATTTCTGTTACCTTTCTTCTTGCGGACTATAGAAGCACCATCATTACCACTGGCGGCAATTGGAATGCTTAATGGCATGCTCGTTTCAAACATAGAACTACCTGACATGTGGAGCCCGTCATTTTCAGTAACCAACTCCACAGAATTTTCTTCTTGAAAACGAATTCTGGGGCAAACCCAAAATCCGGTTTCCCCAGTAAAACCATCTTCAGGTCTGCGAACTAAGGACCCGCGCGGCCTATAGGAGTCGCTTCTCAATCTCTTCTTCTTATCTTTACTGGCGCCACGCTTGCTATCAGCGCAATGGGGGTTTTCGTCCAAAACTGCCACGCCGGTTTCCTCAACAAATTCGTCTCCTTTGCCAGTATTCAATCCCACCTTCGTGCAGCCTCTTGACTCTTTTTCAGTCTTGGCCCCTCCATCGTCTTCACTGTCAGTAGACTGTGGTGGCTCTTCGACCTTTTCTTCCTCCTTCATTTGACTGCTCGACTGAGTCAAATGTTTCTCAGCACCGACAACAATACCTGCATTCACCAATAAATTGTTAGTTTTAAAGAAATAGGACCTTTCGGTCTCTTTTGATGCTTCAGGCATCAATCTCCCATCATTGACTTCCTAGACTTCAATAGATCTTGTTCCGAATTGTTGGCTGCTTTCGTCTTCTTCCTGCTGATTCACGGTTTTTTTAATGTCCCTACAGACACAACTTCCTTGCGGATTCGGATCTTCCATCTCACTGCCAAATAACTTCTGCTCGACTCCTCTGATTTCGACATCATCTCTGTTAATGTCGTTTTCTGTACCTACAGTTACATCATTATTTAAAAATTTATGACATTCATTCAAGTCCATAAATGTTAAAAATGTTTCATCTCTATCATGCATAGTAATCGTAATTTCTCCGGGATCAGATTCTACATGTTTTCCTCCTCCATTAGGTTCCTTTAGCCACCATTCCAAAAACTTGATTTCCCTCTGAAATCTTTTTAACACTTCATCACTACCTTCACTCTGGCAATCTTCCCGAGTTATCCTGGTTTCAGCATCATTACATCAAAAATTTTCGTCAGTAATTTCATTAAACAAATACATTTGTTTACCTCCGAATTTTTCTTCGGCATTTCCACGTTTCTCCGGTTCCATAACAGCTTTGAATTGCTGTCTTATTCCCCACAATAATTCATTTGTGATTTCTTCTTGTTGTGATAAATCATTACCTTCCTTCTCTGAAAGGAATTCCCTACCAGGCTTTACCTCAAATGTTTCATTCTCCTTTGTGACAGTTCCATTAGACTGCTCACCATCTTCCGCGCATCCTGCATACATACATAAACTGTGAGAAAAATTGCAAGACTGCATAGCCTCATCTGCTCCTCTCGCCAACACATCTTCAAATGCTTTTGAACTATCCCAATGGTTCATGAGATCCTCTTCTTTGGTCTCTTCACCCAGACTTTCACCCTGTTCTGGGCCACAAATGGAAACATCCATTTTTAACTCAACCTCTCTAAGTTCTCCACAACTCAACATCTACTCGAGCTTCCTTAGCTCTTCTGCCAACTGTATGTTTATCAGTGTTTCTCTCTTTGCGTGTAGCTTTTGCCACTTCATCCTCTTTCTCATGGTCCAACCATGTCTCTGGTCTTTCATATTCTCCCGTATCAGTTCCATCAATAACCCAAGATGAACCGCGATCTTAGCTTTTTCTTTCTCATACTCTTCATCAGCCAACTGTTGTCTTATGCCACTTACCTTGGCATCTTCTTTCTCCCTCTTTCTACTGTGGCCTCTAGTAATCACCGGTCCTCTACTGGAACCTTTTGAGCATTTCTCCACTGCTCCTTCAGGCTTCTCTCATCTGCAACTTTCAAGAACACACTTGTCCTTTTCATTCAACCTCTGTTGAATCTTTAGGTTCTGCCACATTCACCTAGAATCCCTTGCTGGACTCCTTCATCATTGCACTTCAGCTGTGATCTGCCTCTTTCCCGCTGAGACTTTCTTCAATCTCCTTGCAACCTCAACTCTGCAAATAACTTTCAAACCAGAGTCAAATATCATCTGACAACTCACCTTCAAGATCCTGTTGATCTTGCTTCAATTCCTCAACTGCACTTGCATATCTGCGCTGCAATCTTCATCAGTTCCAAAATCTGGCATTCGTTCATCACATGCAATTAACTCAAATTAAGAAAAAAAAACTTGTTTCTTCACACAGAGCTATTCCTCCTCTGATACCACTTGATGCAGGTCTACCCTGCAAAACCAGAATCTTTGCTCTGCTCATGCATATAAAAACGCATTTCCAAACATTCGCCCAGATAAGACTCCTTCTGGCAATTTGTACACACCTCAATTGCGGAAGCTCCTCAATTAAAATTCATGAACTCAACAATCCACATTATGGTACTTCGTTCTGTACCAGTTTTCCCCAACGCTGAACTGTGACTTACCATTCATCCATCATCCTCGAATTGACAGCTCCTTCTCTGCGCCCTTGACTCCTGGTGTAGGAATTCTAACACAAATGAGCATCGATTTATGTAAATCGATCTGTCTTCACCCGTCGAATCTGCCACTTCTGCAAATAATTATTTCGGCAATTATATAATTTGACCTCTGCCTCATCACGTCTGGCAATAAATACAATCGACCTCAACTGCAGTTCCCACATGGAATTAGACATTTCGTTATCACACTACGACTTGTCAACTGTTTGATCGACTGCCTCATTCGATGGCACATCCAGCGACAACTTCGATTAAGCCAGCGCTGCTCCATTACCCTGTTCTACGTGTCAATGGTTCAATCTCAGGCCAGAACTTAACTTATCAAGCCAGATATAAAACGTTGTTTAATGTTTAACAAAGTTAACACATTCCAATACTCAATGCCTACGATTCATAACAGGAGATTTCCATTTGCCAATTAAACTCTCGGCAATCGTTATATGTCCTTCCATTCAAAATGTAAACTTCTCTACGCCTGTAAATCAATAATGGTTCTAGCATCGAATTTCAAACCTTTGTTCCTACTTTACGCTTTTCAAACCAAAATTACATTGCTGCTTAGTAGCATGAAACATGAAACATGTAGTGCCCGCTCTAGTTGACTGACAGTGATATGACACAAACATTTATTTAGCCATAAGGCCCACACTTTATTCTTTGAGGACCTCAGGTTGAGGATCTGGGCACTTGACACTATTATTAGTGATTGAGATATTCATGGTTGTGATGTTTATGAATGCTTTCCATTGATATTATGATAGCATGAATGGTTATGTATCTTATCTATTGGTGTTCTGATGATTGCAATATTAAATAGTTTATGTATCTTATCTATTGGTGTTCTTATGTGTTATGGTCTCTAGTTGAATTTATGATGATGAGGGTAGTAAAGAATATGTATGCTCTCTACTAAAAGCATGATGATGATAAATTTGATGGATAGGTATATTTCTATTTGTTGTTACGATGTTGATAGATTAATAAATATGTATTTTTCCATTGATGTTTAATGATGATAGCCATGATGGATGTGTACCTACTTTCTTTAGTTCAGGCTTACAATCGACAATGATGTGAATGACTAGGAATTGTCAATGATGCTATTATGACAATGATTAACATTGAGAAACCTTGTTACTGATGATTATTGAGTATGGCAGGAAACCATCAGAGGCACTCGCATGTGACGAGTTGATGACACCTGGTTTGATGAAAATTCATATTATTTTTATATTTGAAAGTTTAAGTCGATCTTGAAATCTGCCATATATGTTTAACTATATTCTGATGATATGTTAATGGTTGCAGCCACAGATTAGTTGCTTGACCGAATGACTCACATATGGGTGATGGGGTTGTACAAGTGGATGGAACTACATGGGAGGGGTGGGACAGAGTCCCTGATCTCACCCACTAGCACTCCCGCCGTGACTTGGGTTGGAAGGGTTGAAACACCTTCGCCTTGAAGATCACGATGCCATGAGGGCAAGTCCCAAAGTTGGGTTGCTCATGAGGACTTTACCGGGGGGCGCGCATCAAGGCGGATTCCTTGATCCCTGACACCATTAGTCTCACTATAGCAGGCAACGTAACAGATGATAGTAGTTTATGACGTTGCACTATACTTTCCCCTCGTAGTCACTGGATGCTTGAAGGGAAAGTGGTGTGGCACCCTTGGAACTTCAGGGGAATTTCTTGAAGGGCACGACCAACTTGACACCCTTGGCATCACAAATAAACTATTAGGTGTGGCACCCTTGGAACTTCTAGGGAAGTTCTTGAAGGGAACAACCAAACTTGGCACCTTGGAATCTTTAAAATAATAATAATAATAATAAATAAATATAAGCAAGGAATGAAAACTAGGTAAATTTACATCAAGGGTAAATGATGATTAGAAACCAATGTAATTAAATCAAAAATAAAACTTGGAATAAGGAGGATCATAGGAAGAATTAAAATAGAGTACCTTAAAAACTCTACCCTTCCCATGTTGGAAAGTACTAGGAAGATTATGTGGTTTAATTAGGAAAAAGGGGAAAGACAAACATAAGTGTAAGGATAAAGATTAATCCTAAACTAATTTAAACCTAATTAAAAAAAGAGGAAGGTGAATTAAAATGAGAATAATAAATTAAATTTAGAGAAATGTAGAGAAGCTCCATGTGTCAACAACCAACATAAGAATACCCATCTAAGAAATAACCTGAGTTAAATTAGGGAGTAGATTGGGGATAAAATCTTGACTCATTAATTGACTTCAAGTAATGAACACAAATTAAGGAATAAAAGGGGGGGAATAAAGAGACAACTAGGAGAAGAAATAGAAATCTTGTTGAGGTGAGGAAAATATTAGTTTTAAATAAAAAGTTAAGTAAATAATTTTGGGTGACCCTTGATGAGAGAGTGACACATGGGTAGGTGAATAATCAAACTATTGAATTATAAAAAAAATATAATTATGCATGACATGCCAAGTGTCATCTAGGAGAACTCTTATAAAAGAAGGGGCAAGCCATAGGAGAAAGGACTTTTGGGAACCCTATTGTTGGATGGATGAGATGTTGTCAGAGCAGTGATTACGAAGCTATAGTGAGTTTGGTGAGGTAGAGGATTTTTAGAGAAGGGACTCTTGAGCCAAGGTGTGCTCTCCTCTACTAGCTAGTGCTTTCCTCCATTGTACAACCCCATTGCAGCTTGGGGGTCCGCGGGGAAGAAAAGTACCCAAGGAGTAGGCTGGGAGGTTAACCGGTGGGTCTTCGCATTCAGATCAAGTGCGTCATCATTCACTTGCGGAGGTGACCAGCTACAAGGGAATACCAGCAACAACAGAGCAAGTGGAGTCTCGCCTTCTAGTGAACGGTACATATGTATTTCATTACTATTGATCTTAGTTAAAAGTATGAAAATTTTATGATATGTTTCCTAAAATGAGTGGGCAGGAATGTGTGTGCTAAATAAATTTGAATTTCAATGCGTTTCTTTTCTGGTTGTATTTGTTGTTTAAAGAAAAAATAAAAATGTATATAGTATCACTGTGGTCCTTACATTTGGTATCAGAGCACAAGTTGAACCCTTGAGGCCTATGGGCCCATGCATGCATAACTAGTTTTGTTTGCTATGTGGGGATTTCTCTAAAATCAAATTACTCAAGTTTCAAAAAAAAAAAAAAAAAAAGTATATAGTTTCAATGTGGTCATTTTTCTTATCCACTATCTTGTACAACATTACTTGTCATAAGGGAAAAGCTTTCCCGATTCCCTGCATAGCTTATGCAGTGGTGGCTCTGTTTATTACACGGCATTCATAACACAAGACGTGATCATCTTCGGACTTGCAATTCCTGATTTACTTTGCAACGCCTAAACATTATTTTTGAATACCCATGCCTCATTATCAGGTGTGTATAACCAATAATGTAGAAAAACAAAGGTATCAACGAAGAATAAGATCTTTCCAACACCAAAATATACACAGACTAATGTTTCGTTTTTATTTGTTCAGATTCAAGTTTAAGGGCTTAAATAAATAGAAGGCCAATGAAAAATTGGCATGTTTACCAGATATTCTCCTAAAAAAAAAAATTGGCATGTTCACAAGACATTCTCGTAAAAAAGTACCCTTCCTAATGTATCCTCAACATTTGTTGCAATAATGTTTAACTCCATCGAGTCCACGATCCAGGTTAGTTTTCAACATTGCCAATCTGAAATTGTAATAGGGTGGGAATTAAAATGGAAGGCATGGGTGAACATTGACGTCAGAGATTCAACTGCTATATATAGACCTAACCTCAAACAGTGACATATAATTGATTTCAGTGTAGGAATTTCTCATTCTGGATGCCATGTCCTAGCTCACAAAAAGCCTCATCTGAGATTTGACAAATAGATCTTCACTTGGTTTGCAGACTGTGCAAGCTGAAATTCCCAGTGAATTTACGAAAATAATTCATGAACAAGATCCACTACTTCCCGCATGGAGGCATCATGCGGTAAGACAATGTCGAAAGCCTGCTTGTAAGTTTCCATCCATTCCTCAACGTTGTCATTCAAAAATGCAATTGAGATACGATTCTCAAATTCCAAGCCATCAGACATGCCAAGATCTCCAATGTGATCCCCGAGTAGCAGGACATTTGTTCTATTCCTCACACCAGAAGCACCACTGTCATCAGGCACATCACTGCTGCCCAAGTTTTCATGAATGGGGGCAGCCATCTCAAGGGCATGTTCATTCTTATTTAAGACGTGAATTGTCTTGCCTCTAAACCCAGTGAGATTTCCATTGTCATCGAAGACCATACGATTTGAAACCACCTCTATATTCTTGAAATTTCTTTTAAGTTTCTGCCGCGTAACCTCTTCAATAATGTCTCAAGAATCTCAAACAACTGATCACATATTCTCGAAAAATCAATTACAGAATTTGCAACTGAGTTCCTGATGGCTGTATAGGTCAGACCACCCTCAATAAGAAGTGCATGAGTCTTCTCCCACCACTCTTCCATGAGCTTTGTCTTCTCATCAACTGGAATTGTAGGACAGATTTCTAATGGGTAATAATAATCATGTACTTCTCTCCGCTTGAGATCATACTCAGGTTTTCCTTGCTTCAAGAGGGCATGAGTGCCTCTGTCCCCGCTTCTCATCAACCCAGTACTTTGTAAGTGTCATGGCAAAGTCTACAATTACCTGTAGTTTAGAAGGACCAACAGCTTTAATGGCGATCTTTTTCTTCTCTAACTCCGCCGGATTAGAGATGATAGCTTCCCTACATTTAGCAGACTCCACTCTGTACTGCTCCATTTGAGAGTGCGTGCAATGGCAGAAGCTAATCTACCCCTTGAAGCCCTTAAGCCTGTAATAAGTAGCAGACGTGCTTCCTCCCAAGGTGTTCCAGCTACAGCCTTCCCAGAGCAATTTCCCTGCCCTCATTGAAAATAAATGAAAAGAATCTGAAATAATGATACTAATAATAATTATTTAGTACGAGGAATTGAACTAGTCTGGTTGTCAAAATCTCCCGAGAACTTCGTTTTGCCCTGTATTTTTACTCATTCCAACGAATATTTACTGAGAAAGGACTTCACGGTTTTGCCTTGTACGCACAGCAAAAGGAAACAAACTCATATGCTCAGCCCAAAATAAAATACGCCCCATTTTAGGGTATGTTGTCTAGAACTCGTTTTATCAAGAGTTGATGATGTTCCTCGTGGACAGAGAGAAAACGTATTTTTTCTAGTTTACAAACTCAGCTGCCGGCATCTCAATAATGAACCAGTCCATTTCTACACAACTCGAACTCCACAATTCAATTGATAAGCATATCCTGAACAAAACTCGACCAAAAAGAATAAGAGAACTAGTCCTCTTCCATCCGCGATTGTGAGATTCCTTCTTGTGAAATGGCTCCAAGAAGTACTGATTTTTGCATCTTTTTCAGTTAAGCATTTAATCAAACAGTTTGAGAACAATGTGCTATGGATGTACTTCATTTAATTTGACACCAGGTGAGATCAACACATTTACAAAATTGGCGGTGGTTAATCCATTGACAAAGCAACATCGACCCCTGCCCGATACAAAGGTGAACTCGAGCCTTAATCTGGAGTTGCGTTTGAGGAAAAAAGCATGGGCCGGCAAAACCACTCCATTGCGGATGCGGTCGTGTCTCAACATTGTGGTTAACCCCGCAGATCAGAAGACATTTAAAGTGATGGTGTGTGGAGAGCTAATAACTCAGCAGGTACACGTCCTCGTCTACAATTCTTCTACGGATAAATAGACCACAAAGCTTTGTTCTGAAATGGACTATGCCTTCTTCAGGCAGATGACTGGTAATACTCCTGCAACATATCTGGGTATATTAGATGATTTGGTAAAGAACGTCAACTCTACAACAGTGGACATATATTCAGAAATTAATTCCATGTGCACAAGTTGTTCCATGTGGCCTGATAACCAGAAATACCTCCTCCGTTTCGGCAGCTACAAAACCCACCACAAGCTGGGTTGCCTTTTAACCCCTCAAAACTCCAGTTTGAACCCTTATGAAGGTTGGTACGCACAGACTTTGGAGGTTGCTTTGTTCGGCTGGCAATGAGAGCTAACTCATCCTTCATAACTAGATAACTCGACCTCTTAACTACTAAGAATCGGCGCACAAAAAGGGAGATGACAATACCCTCTTTCCTGGAATGAAACTCGCTCAATGATACACAGAAACCGAGTCTTCTTTCATAGTCATGCGATGAAGCTCTCCCTTGTGTCCTAGGCATATGTGCTTATATAATTTTTAATAAAAAGGTCAAAAAATAAATAAATAAATAAATAGATAAATAAATAAATAATATAAATATATATATATATATGTGATTATTAAGGTTTGCAAAATTTTCAAAGAATAAGTGAATAAATATTTTTCCATTTAATATATAAAAATAATTATTAAAACAAATTTATGACTTTTAATAAATAAAATATTTTTATCAAATTCTATTTTAAAATTTTAAATGAAGTTAGGATAATCTAGAAGTCTGAAGCGGAGACTTATCAAAACTTTATTCTTTAAAGTTTTACTTTTTAAATTGGACTTTCGTTTATATTCTTTATAAATTTTTATTTTTATTTTTAACTAGTATTTACTTTCATATTTATTTATTTATTTTTAATTTATATTTTTGAGTATTTATTTCTCATGTTTTTTTTTTAATGTTGTCTTTTCTGAATAATTTGTAAGGATATTATTTTTATATTTAAAGTTTTCTTCATGGAGTTGCCCTTTTCATTTTTGAACAGCAAAAAAAAAAAATAAATATATATATATATATATATATATATATATATATATATATATATATATATATAAGTAAATAAAGTTGACTTGAGCTTTCTGTAATAGTTAAAATGATTGGAAAGTAGGTTTTATATCAGTGTTATTTAAATTTATAAAGGCAAATTGTGATAATGAAGATTAGAAAGGTAAATATGTTAGGAGTGATAATGAAGTTTTCTTCATGGAGTATTTATCAAGATTCGGGAAGTTTGAGAATTTTAATTTAGCATTTCTCAAATTTTCCGTATCTCATAAAATAAATTTTATTTTATTTTTATTTTTGATTGGTTTTTACTTTATAAGGAAAAATCGTATTAAATTGTGGCAGGTGAACCATGGTTAGGAAAGGTACCAGAAGGAGTGGGGCAGCTAAAGGGCACAACATGGCGCCACCACAACAGCCAACTCCTACCACCCCACCTAATGAGGGGGAAAACATCTCAACACAAGAGCAGATACCCGCGGGAGAAGTGTTGAACTTAATGAGATCATTCCAACACATGTCTGAGGCATTAATAAACCATTTGGAACGGAAGCATGGAGGACCGATCATACAAAATGAAACACCCCAAAACACCACCAGAAATGATGTATGTCGAGACTTGGAAAAGGTAAAATTTCCAGAGTTTTGGGGTTCCACTAATGGTCAATCTGCAAAGGCATGGTTGGAAAACATGGCTATGTGTTTTACCCTTAGAGATTACACCTCAAACATGAAGGCCAAGATGGGTATATTCCAGCTAAAGGGGAACGCACTACTTTGGTGGAAGACATTATTAACCCAATTGGGGATGGATATATCAGAAGTAACTTGGGAGCTATTTGAAGAAAAATTTAGAGAGCGTTACCTGTCAGAAGAGTTCCTTGAGAGACAACTAAATGAATTCAATTCATTAAAGCAAGGGAGTCGCTCCCTACCAGAGTATGAGGCACGTTTCATGGAATTACGTCGTTATGCCCCTCACCTAAACACAGAGAAGCTCAAGGTGAACAAATTTGTGTATGGATTAAATGTTAACATTCAGAACAAGGTTAGAATCTTAATGCCTCGCACCTTGCACGAGGCAGTTCAGCGGGCAATCATTGCAGAGAAGGAGATCATGAGCAGTGCACATAGTAAGTCAACAAGGCCCACAGAATCAGGAGTACCAGGTAGAAACAATATGGAACGTGGAAATTTGCAAGGGAGTCCTGTGCTAAATCATCAAAGGTGGTCAGGAAGAAATCAAAGAACACCATATAGGCATCCAGCTCAGCATTCGCGCAGGGTATCGCAAAAAACTCGTCAACCACAACCGCACCAGCCTATGCGACAGCACCAAGTCACACCACCTCAGCACCGATCTTCTTTCCAGCAAAGTTCTAGACCAACTCACAGTTCAGTTGGTAGTAGGAGCCAAGTACCTAGGAAGGGGTGTTGGAATTGTGGGGGTCCTCACTACGAGATGGATTGCCCTCAAAAGACAGGTAATATCAACTCAACTAAGAATGCAACTACAGTGGGGGATTTGGGGAAGGCTCATCGCATCCATGCAGCGGTGAACAATCGCCAGGTCGAACACCAGTCCACTGTGTTAGAAACCTCAGGTAATATTGATGGTATGAGTTTTTTCATTTTAATAGATCCAGGGGCTACTGATTCATTTATTTCTATAAATGCATTATCAATGACTAAACATAAAGCAACTCCACAGTATGAATTTAAACATGTAGAAATGGCATGTGGTATGAAAAGAACTATAGGAAAAATGGTAAAGGATTGTGAGGTGGACCTGGGTGTATGTAAGACCAAGATATCCCGGGCTACCCCCAAGGAGGGAAATTGATTTCACCATCGACCTTAAACCAGGTTCGAAGCCTATTGCAAAGGCACCCTATCGGATGTCGGCTCCAGAGCTAAAGGAATTGCAGTTCCAATTAAAGGAACTACTAGACTTGGGGTTCATACGACCTAGCACATCTCCATGGGGAGCCCCAGTGATTTTTGTTAAAAAAAATGATGGGTCTTGGCGACTGTGCATTGATTACTGCCAGTTGAATAAAGTGACTATAAAGAATCAATACCCTTTGCCTAGGATAGATGACTTATTTGATCAAATGAAAGGGGCAACGGTGTTTTCAAAAATAGATCTGAGGTCGGGATATCATCAGTTGAGAATCAAAGAAGAAGATATTTCGAAGACAGCCTTTAAGACAAGATTTGGGCATTATGAATTTGTAGTCTTACCCTTTGGATTGACAAATGCCCCGGGTGTTTTCATGAGTTTGATGAACGAAATATTTCGGGATTACTTAGACAAGTTTGTACAAGTCTTTATCGATGACATTTTGATCTACTCAAAGACCCGAGAAGAGCATGATGAACACTTGAGGATAGTTCTTCAATGTCTTAGAGAAAACCAATTGTACGGGAAGTTGTCAAAGTGTTCCTTTTACCAAACCAAGATTCATTATCTTGGACACATTATCTCTGGGGAGGGTATTGCAGTAGACCCAGTAAAGATCGAGGCCATCATGGAATGGCCAACACCAACCAATGTTCATGAAATACGAAGTTTCATGGGCATGGCAGGATACTATCGTAGATTTGTCGAAGGGTTTTCAAAAATAGCAAACCCCATTACTGAGCTCCAAAGAAAGAACAAGAAATTCATCTGGACTGAAAAATGTGAAGAGGCATTCCAAAGGTTAAAGGTGTTATTAACGACAGCACCAATTTTGAAGGTGCTGGATATGGAACAAGAAATTTTGGTTTGCACTGATGCCTCCAAAGAAGGATTGGGTTGTGTGTTGATGCAAGAAGGAAGAGTAATAGCCTATGCATCAAGGAAACTCAAAACCCACGAAGAAAACTACGCAACCCATGATCTAGAAATGGCAGCAATTGTTTATGCACTAAAGATTTGGAGACACTACCTTCCATGAAGGAAGTTTGATCTTAGGACTGACAATTGTGGGTTACAACACATATTCACTCAAGATCACTTAAATGCAAGGCAAAGACGATGGTCTGAGCTAATTAGTGAATATGATTTCGATATCACTTACATCAAAGGAACAATAAATAGGGTGGCTGATGCTTTAAGTAGGAGGCCGCGGATATTTTCAGTCATTCCCTTGAAGACAAATTTGAGGGAGAAACTGCTTGAATTACAAATTAAAGACGCCTGGTATCAGGAGGTTAGAAAAAGTTTGAGGGAGGATGAAATGAGGGTCCCAAAATATGAGGAATACTCCCTTGATAATGATGGGCTACTACGATTTCGAGGAAGGATATATGTACCACCAAATGAAGATATTCGCCAATTAATCTTAAATGAAGCACATCGCGCTGTATACATGGCACACCCTGGTGTTAAGAAAATGAGTGCGGATCTAAAGCCACTCTTCTTTTGGAAAGGGATGAAGAAGGACATCGTGAACTTGGTAGCTAGATGCTTAGAGTGTCAGCGAGTAAAAGCCGAGCACAGGCATCCGGCAGGGTTATTGCAGCCCCATGAGATACCAAAATCTAAATGGGAAGTTATATCAATGGACTTCATTGTGGGACTACCAATGACCTCAAGAAGACATGATTCTATATTTGTGGTAGTGGACACGTTGACCAAAAGCGCCCATTTCATACCAGTTAAGACTACATATAAGGCACCAGAAATTGCGACGTTTTTATTAATGAGATTATGAGATTACATGGAGTGCCTAGAAAGATCATATCCGATAGGGGAGCAATGTTTACTGGAAGATTTTGGACCAGTTTCCAAGAAGCTTTGGGAACCCAGTTGAACTTCAGCACTGCTTATCACCCGGAAACAGATGGGCAGTCTGAGAGGACAAACCAAATCCTTGAAGACATGCTTCGGATGTATGTGATGGACCAACAAAAGAGATGGGAGGAGTTGTTACCACTCGTAGAATTTTCTTACAATAATAGTTATCAGAGTTCCATAAAGATGGCGCCATTTGAGTTCTTATATGGAAGACCTTGCAGAACACCTCTCAGTTGGGACCGACTAGAGGACCGAGTATTAATAGGACCTAAAGTGGTGCAAGAGATGGAAGAACAGATGACCATGATTAGGAGGAGGCTAAAGGAAGCGCAAGATCGACAAAAGAGCTATGCTGATGCTCATCGAGTAGACTGAAGTTATGAAGTGGGGGATAGGGTGTTCCTGAGAGTAAGGCCCCAAAAAAGCTCTATAAAATTTGGAAAAGGAGAAAAATTGTCTCCACGGTTTGTGGGACCTTTTGAAATCTTGGAAAGGAAAAGTCCAGTGGCATATAGGCTTGCCTTACCTCCATCTTTAGCACGTATGCATGATGTGTTTCATGTTTCTGTTTTACGTCATTATATTTCAGATCCTTCGCATATTATTGATTTTGGTCATTTGCAGGTTTCGGACGAGGGAGCAGTGATGATTGAACCAGTTTGCATACTGGACCAGAGAAATTTGCAGCTTAGACGACGGTTGGTGGACCAGGTCAAGGTCTAGTGGGACAATTATAGTCCTAGTTCAGCTACTTGGGAGGACGCCGAGGAGATGCGTCACCGTTTTCCTTACCTATTCCAGTGACTTCGAGATGAAGTCTATTATTAAGAGGGGGTGTATGTAGTGCCCGCTCTAGTTGACTGACAATGATATGACACAAACATTTATTTAGCCATAAGGCCCACACTTTATTCTTTGAGGGCCTCAGGTTGAGGATCCGGGCACTTGACACTATTATTAGTGATTGAGATATTCATGGTTGTGATGTTTATGAATGCTTTCCATTGATATTATGATAGCATGAATGGTTATGTATCTTATCTATTGGTGTTCTGATGATTGCAATATTAAATAGTTTATGTATCTTATCTATTGGTGTTCTGATGATTGCAACATTTAAATAGTTAAGTTTGGTCTCTAGTTGAATTTATGATGATGAGGGTAGTAAAGAATATGTATGCTCTCTACTAAAAGCATGATGATGATAAATTTGATGGATAGGTATATTTCTATTTGCTGTTACGATGTTGATAGATTAATAAATATGTATTTTTCCATTGATGTTTAATGATGATAGCCATGATGGATGTGTACCTACTTTCTTTAGTTCAGGCTTACAATCGACAATGATGTGAATGACTAGGAATTGTCAATGATGCTATTATGACAATGATTAACATTGAGAAACCTTGTTACTGATGATTATTGAGTATGGCAGGAAACCATCAGAGGCACTCGCATATGACGATTTGATGACACCTGGTTTGATGAAAATTCATATTATTTTTATATTTGAAAGTTTAAGTCGATCTTGAAATCTGCCATATATGTTTAACTATATTCTGATGATATGTTAATGGTTGCAGCCACAGATTAGTTGCTTGACCGAATGACTCACATATGGGTGATGGGGTTGTACAAGTGGATGGAACTACATGGGAGGGGTGGGACAGAGTCCCTGATCTCACCCACTAGCACTCCCGCTGTGACTTGGGTTGGAAGGGTTGAAACACCTTCGCCTTGAAGATCACGATGCCATGAGGGCAGGTCCCAAAGTTGGGTCGCTCATGAGGACTTTACCTGGGGGTGCGCATCAAGGCGGATTCCTTGATCCCCGATACCATTAGTCTCACTATAGCAGGCAACATAAGAGATGATAGTAGTCTATGACGTTGCACTATACTTTCCCCTCGTAGTCACTGGATGCTTGAAGGGCAAGTGGTGTGGCACTCTTGGAACTTCAGGGGAATTTCTTGAAGGACACAACCAACTTGGCACCCTTGGCATCACAAATAAACTATTAGGTGTGGCACCCTTGGAACTTCTAGGGAAGTTCTTGAAGGGCACAACCAAACTTGGCACCCTTGGAATCTTTAAAAAAAAAAAATAATAATAAATTAATATAAGCAAGGAATGAAAACTAGGTAAATTTACATCAAGGGTAAATGATGATTAGAAACCAATGTAATTAAATAAAAAATAAAACTTGGAATAAGGAGGATCATTGGAAGAATTAAAATAGAGTACCTTAAAAACTCTACCCTTCCCATGTTGGAAAGTACTAGGAAGATTATGTGGTTTAATTAGGAAAAAGGGGAAAGACAAACATAATTGTAAGGATAAAGATTAATCCTAAACTAATTTAAACCTAATTAAGAAAAGAGGAAGGTGAATTAAAATGAGAATAATAAATTAAATTTAGAGAAATGTAGAGAAGCTCCATGTGTCAACAACAAACATAAGAATACCCATCTAAGAGATAAACTGAGTTAAATTAGGGAGTAGATTGGGGATAAAATCTTGACTCATTAATTGACTTCAAGTAATGAACACAAATTAAGGAATAAAAGGGGGAATAAAGAGACAACTAGGAGAAGAAATAGGAATCTTGTTGAGGTGAGGAAAATATTAGTTTTAAATAAAAAATTAAGTAAATAATTTTGGGTGACCCTTGATGAGAGAGTGACACATGGGTAGGTGAATAATCAAACTATTGAATTATAAAAAAAATATAATTATGCATGACATGCCAAGTGTCATCTAGGAGGACTCTTATAAAAGAAGGGGCAAGCCATAGGAGAAAGGACTTTTGGGAACCCTATTGTTGGATGGATGAGATGTTGTCAGAGCAGTGATTACGAAGCTATAGTGAGTTTGGTGAGGTAGAGGATTTTTAGAGAGGGGATTCTTGAGCCAAGGTGTGCTCTCCTCTACTAGCTAGTGCTATCCTCCATTGTACAACCCCATTGCAGCTCGGGGGTCCGCGGGGAAGAAGAGTACCCAAGGAGTAGGCTGGGAGGTTAACCGGTGGGTCTTTGCATTCGGATCAAGTGCATGATCATTCACTCGCGGAGGTGACCAGCTACAAAGGAATACCAGCAACAGCAGAGCAAGTGGAGTCTTGCTTTCTGGTGAACGGTACATATGTATTTCATTACTATTGATCTTAGTTAAAAGTATGAAAATGTTATGATACGTTTCCTGAAATGAGTGGCAGGAATGTGTGTGCTAAATAAATTTGAATTTCAATGCGTTTCTTTTCTGGTTGTATTTGTTGTTTAAAGAAAAAAAAAATGTATATAGTCTCACTGTGGTCCTTACAAAACAATCCTAATCAAAATAGACAGAGCTTAAAACAGATATGCGCCCTTTTAGTGCAAACAAAGGTTTAAATTAACAATGATCCATCACTCCTGGATTTCTCATTTGGTTCACATGGATTTACCATTCAAGCCCAATTACAGGAATTAAATACACAATTTCTGAATTAATCAATGCAGTTCTAAAACACAGTCTTCAATGAAAACTACTTACAAACTTTGTCTTTGCCAGACTAGATATTCAACTTTCATGGCCTTTTCAATTGCCTGGAGGCTTACAAGCTTTTTGGCTATTCCGGCCTCCCCTCTCCTATCTACCCTATTCTACCTCCCAAAAAGGAAATTATACCCCAGTCATACCTAACTACCTCTTCCTACACATGAAGAATTAGTTATTCAGTTATGACTCATCTTTACCATCATTTAACTAAACTAGACCACTTTTAACTACCTACCCTTATTGAAATTAACCCAAATTTAACAACTAAGCCTTCCTCAAGTCTTGCATTCAGCGACAAAATGTGACCACCCGTCACATTGCTGGCCCAAGTCTAGATGCTCCTGCATCAATACATTATACATCGATTTTTCATATTTTACTTTCCCTTCTTGTTGCCCATCATCCACGAATAATACAAATTTTTTTTTATCTTTTCGATGGCTTCAGTGCTTCACTATTTTTTCGCTTTTTAGTATATAGATATGTTTTAATTTTATATATTAAAAAAAAAAAAAAAGTATAAATTTTGCTTTAAATTTTTATATCTAAATAAAATGTCATTTTAAGGGATTTATCTTTTTTCATATATAGATTTGGAATTAAAAAAATTACACTGGTACATTATTGAAATGATTTATCCATAATTTTTTTCTATTTTAATTGGCTTGAAATATTTTATTTAGTATTGTTATAAAAACAAAATCCTAAAAAAAATACCTTAATTAATAAAAATTACATTATTTGCAAAATGCACTTGGAACCAATTACCAATAATTTAAAGACAAAAACAAACTGTGAATAAATAGCCTTATTGGCTTCATTGTAACCAACATAGTATCATAAAAGGATGAACTTGCTAGAAGACAAAAGAGTTACAAAAACTATCAATTATAAAATTAGATATGTGGAATGTCCATTTGAAGCCCTTCTATGAAGGGTCTATGGTAGTATTTTGTTGAGAGTCCTTTCAGTTGCTTGAAGACTTTCCATATCCCCAAAGCTTGTGCAAAGCTAGCCTTAGAAAGTGCATCTATGACATTGTTCTGCTCCCTGTAAATATGGTGACAACAAACCTCTGCTCCCTATAAATATGGTGACAAGAAAAGAAACCTGATCAAAAGTTTGTTTAAGTTGTAAAACCTTCTCAAGGATGGGACACAATGTGTGAATGTGACAATGCTAAAGCACATTAAACCAATTAATGATGATCATAGAATCATCAAACATATGTAGAGTGTGACACTATTTTTCAATTACAAAAAGGAGTTTGAGGTTGAGAAGTTCTACATCATTATTTGTTTGTTTAAGTTGTAAAACCTTCTCAAGAATGGGACACATTGTGTGAATGTGACAATGCTAAAGCACATTAAACCATTAAACTAATTGATGATGATCATACATTCATCAAATATTTGCAGAGTGTGACATTCTTTTTCAATTACAAAAAGGAGTTTGAGGTAGAGAAGTTCTCCATATTTATTTGTTCTCCTCCCCAGTTCGCTCTGTAGCTTATAGAAATGATTTTCATGGATGTATAGAACAATCCCCCCACCATCAATAAAGGCCCAAGGAGGAGATTTGTCAACCTACTCAGCGTCAACATTCCATGGAATATGAGGAACTTCATCAACTAGGATAAGTTCATAATCAACAACTTTCGTTGCCACCAGATCTAGAATGGAGGATTTCTTTGAAAATGGCTCTATTCCTCACATTCCATATGGGCCAACAGACTAATGGAGACATGTTTCTAAGTTGTTTAGGGGAGACTTGCTCCCACAATTCTTTCCATGCTTCTCGAAAGGATGCACCTTGCTAGTTCATAACACCTCCCAGGCGATTCTTGATGGTATTCCAAATTGCCACAAAGAAGGAACAAGAAATGAATAGGTGTTCGACATATTCGTCCTCGTTTTTGCACAGAGAACACCACTGAGGACCATTCATGCAACTTTTTTTAAGATTATCAAGTCAGTGCTTTCTTTTTTAGTAGACACCAAAGGAAAAGATGAGTCTTTGGGGGGCTCTTTAATTTCCAAAGCTTCTTCCACCACTATGAAACAACCTCTAGTTGTCTATCATTGCAAATAAACACATACCCATCTTTGGACAATATTCCTCCCATGGGGAACAGACCCAACGAATGGTGTCATCGTTCTCTCCAAGGTGCACATGTGCAATGTTTAAATCCATTGTATAATTGTTCCATTAACCATGAAATTCAAAAGGAAGGTTTTAATTGATGAGCATTGACCCATCCCTGTGTCCATATGGTCGTGTTAAGGGGATCAATACCATGATTTAGAGTATGCCTACCTTGATCATTTAGCAATTGAACTATTTCACGAGGTAGGTGAAACCTGTCTCCACATCCAACCCATGGATCAAGGCCTATTTTCAAATTTTCACCATTCCCAACTTTCCAGGAAAACCCATCTTCAACAATAGCTATAGAGAGGATAAAACTGCTTTCCAGATGATGGAGATCTTGGGCCTTTTCTTATCTGGGGACTGGAGCCAATCTAAGGAGTTGGGATAGATATATTTCTTGTGGGAAACTGTTGTCCAAAGATTTTTTTGTAGAAAACAACCTCCATCCAACTTTGGCAGCAAAAGTTGTTGCAAATGAAGGCTTTTCAACCCCCAACCTCAACATTTTGGTAGTGAAATTCTATCCCATCTAATCCATGGGAATACCTTTCCATCTCTGTTCCACATCTAGAGGAACCTGTAACTGCACCAATAGCATAGTTAGGGACATTTGTTTCAATCTCAAATGGTCAATGTAGGTCTAGTAAATATGAGCACTGGTGCAGAAAAGAGGTGATGCTTCAACTCGACAAACACCTTTTCTTAGGATTCAAACCAAAAGAACTTTTCTTTTGCTCCACCCTTGGTGACTTGACTTAAAGGCCAAGTGATATGAGAGAACCCCAACACGAACCTGCAGTAGAAATTGGAAAGACCCAAAAAGCTGCGGAACTCTGTTAGAGTGGTTGGGGCTAGCCAATCCTGAATGACTTGTATCTTCGCTGGGTCCACATGCACACCCCACTCATCAATGATGTACCCTAGATATTGAACCTGGGTCATGCCAAAAGTTCATTTATCCAAATTGGCACACAACTTGTGTTGTTGCAGGGTGTGGAGGAAATGTCAAATATGGTGGAGGTTCTCTTGCCAACTCTGGCTAAAGGTTAGGATGTCATTCAAATACACCACCACGAATGAGTTGGTGAAGGGTCGCAATATGTCGTCCATTAGCCTCATGAAGTTTGCGGGGGAATTCTCAACCCAAGATGCATAACCAACCATTCGAAAAGTCCCTCCTTGGATTTGAAGTCAGTCTTCTACACATCAGAGCGTTTGATTGGTACCTAGTGATAACTATACTTCAAGTCAATCCTGCTGAAATATTTGCCCCCCTTGAGATGGTCCAAAATGTCATCAATTCGTGGGATTGCATACCTATTCCAAACAATGATCTTGTTCAACACACAATAGTCGATACAAAGTCTCTAGGTCCCGTCCTTCTTCTTTCGTACCAACACGATCAGGCTCCCACATGGTGATGAACTTGGCTTGATGTTCCATTTTTGCAACAACTCTTGTATCTGCCTCTTGATTTCATCATTCTCCAGAACATAGAGTCGATAGATTGGTCCATTGGGTAGCGGCACACTTAGGGTAGATCGATGGAGTGATTGACTCGACAGTGTAGAGGTACCCCTGTGGGTGAGGTGAAAATGTCCTTGTACTCCTCCACAACCTTATACATCTATTATTGTCGTGCGGAGGAGCCCTATCTGGAGGACATGGCCACAATCTTCTTCTTTCCCTAACGACGAATCATAAGGAAAAAAAATTCCTAGTCTAGGAAACGATATTACTACATTGCTTTATACTGATCAAAAAGATGGTGGTAGGCGATGCTACCTCCGGTATTCTGTACAACTTTTTTCCCAAAGTAATAACAACAGTGAGAGGCTTAGACTCATACACGTCACTTCCATAAGTATGGTTGTCCTAATAATACATCACAAACTTCAAGAGGAGAAATATCACACAATACCTCATTCGTGAAGGGTTTGATGCTATAGGGAATGCAACACTACTAATTAACACGAATATCTCATCCTTAGTGAACCCATTGTTGATTTGGGGTAGCATCAGATGTGCTCTAAGTCTAAAATTTTGTAGAGAGGCTTGGGCACATGTATTCCAAAGAATCTAGAAAGCGTTTTGGGAAATTTCACCCAAAAGTGATTTTATTAAAATAACTAATATTTTTAATGGGGTTCCTAACTCTAAACTTAGGAAAACTAAAATACTAATGGGTATTAATATAATCAGGAGTGAATCTTCTAGAAAAAGCCACGGATAAAAAAAAAAACGATCTGAGCCTTTGATTATGATTTAATCTAGGCCATTGGTTGCCCAACAGGAAGATATGAGAAGGGGCTTGAGGGTCATTTGGAAAATACAACAGGCAGATACTCAGTTGCCCAAGTGAAACCGATTTTCTCACCGGTCGAAGTTCACTAAGAGAAAATCGATTCAAAGGGAGAGTTGCAGGTGGAGTAGAGACAAAGGGGGTTTAGCATCGGTCAGGGAGACATTGATGAAGACACATAGTAGTAGAAGGGTGTTATGAAACTAGCTCACAAAAAGATAAAAAAGAGAGATCCACGCCTTAGAATTCAGCCTCTTCGAGGGGGCAACCTCCTTTACATTACATAAATGAGCAATTCTTGGATGATACAAATGAAAAGACCTCATTTCTATATATAGGAGTCTAAGGGGTCATAACATAATCAGAGTTGATATAACAATAATAATCTAAGGGCACAATAATAACAATAGTGGGCTTCTATGGGGCACAATAGTAACAATATGGGTACAACAATATAATAAGGGGGTTGTACTAATAACAATAAGGGGTTACACTAGTAGTATAGGGGCCTAACATGCCCCTCTCCTTCAAAAAGCATTGTCCTCAACGCTTGAGTAGTTCTTGATGCTTCTATATAAAATTTTTGTCGTCCCATGTGGAATCTTTAGCGGGTAAGTTCTTCCACTTGATGAGATACTCCGAAATTGATCGATTTCGTAGCTGTCGGGTTCTTGTTTCTGTGACTGCTCCAGGTTCCAATATGATTTTTCCTTCCTCTTCAATTTCTGACAATATTGTTTGAATTGAGATCTTTTGCAACTTTTGAATAAGTGGCCATACTTCTTCATCCTTCTTCCATTCATCCCTTGCTTCGTTTATCCAATTTGGTTGGATAATAGAAATGGTGCACAACAATGCTTCCACATCCTCATCCTTTCTTGAGAGTGCCTCTGCGACCACATTTTTCTTCCCTTTTTTGTAGATGATTTCAAAGTCATAACCCAACATCTTTGTGACCCACTTTTGTTGCTCTTCGGAGGATAATCTTTGTTCTAAAAAGTATTTAAGGCCATCATGATCTGTTTTTACCTTGAAGTGTCTTCCCATTAGGTAGGGTCGCCAATTCTTAAGTGCATGGAGTATTGCCAACATTTCCTTCTCATAAATAGCTTTGTGTAAAAACTTTCCCTTGATTGGACGACTTTCGAAAGCAATGGGTCTTTCATCTTGCATTAAAACAACACCAATTCCTTTTCCTCAAGCATCACATTCCACAATAAAGGTTTTTGTGAAGTCTGGTGTAGCTAAGACCAGTGCTTGGCACATTGTCTCTTTAAGATGCTTGAAGGCCTTTGTTGCTTCTGGAGTCCATGAAAATGCATCTTTCTTCAATAATGTTGTTAGAGGTGCTGCTATTCTCCCATAATTCTTAACAAACTTGTGATAATACCCTGTCAACCTGAGAAATCCTCGCAGATGTTTTATGGATGTGAGGATTTTCCATTCCTTAATGGCTTTAATTTTGCTAGGGTCTACCTTAATTCCTTCATGAGATATAATATGACCCAGATATTCCACCTCTTGTACTCCAAAGAAACATTTGGATCTTTTTGCATATAATTGTTTCTCCTCCAATAATTGTAGCACCCCGTCAACATGTTCAACATGATCCTTCCAAGACTTTCTATAGATTAGTATATCATCAAAAAATACTAACACAAATTTTCTAAGGAATGGTTTGAAAATGGAATTCATCAAACCTTGAAATGTTGAAGGTGCATTGGTAAGGCCAAAAGGCATGACCAAAAATTCATAATGACCCTCATGAGTTCTAAATGTTGTTTTCGAAATGTCTTCAGTCTTCATTCTGATTTGATGATATCCTGAACGAAGATCCAACATGGTGAAGTAAATTGATCCATGCAATTCATCCAGTAATTCATCAATGACTGGAATGGGAAACGTATCTTTAATAGTGAGCTTGTTGAGCTCCCTATAATCCGGACACATGCGCCATGATCCATCCTTCTTGTGCACCAATACTACTGGAGCAGAGAAAGAACTTTGACTCGGTTGAATTATACCAGCCTCTAGCATTTTTGCAACCATACGTTCAATTTCACTCTTTTGTGCATAGGGATATCTGTACGGCCTGATGTTTGGAGGAACACTTCCTGGAATCAGATGAATAGCATGATCATGATCACGAATAGGTGGGAGACCTTTGGGAGTCTCAAATACCTTGGAATGATTGTCCAAGACTTTTTGGAGATTTGGAGAAATAGATGATTCCAATGTGGAAACATCTAGCGAACATAATTGTGCAATTACATCTCTTTGTTCCTTTCTTAGAAGCTTTGTCATACCGTTAAAGCTGATTATCTTTCCTGGTTTCCCTGCACTACCCTTTAATTCAACTTCCTTTCCTTCCACAGAAAATTTCATGAAAATTTATTGAAAATTAAAAGCTATTGTACCCAAGGATTGTAGCCATTGGACTCCTAGTACAACATCAACACCTCCCATTGGAATGGAAAGCATTGGGCTAGTCAATACATATTCTCCCATGGATAGCTTGATATTATAGCACTTTCCAGAGCAATTTATTGTTCCTCCATTTGCAACCATCACTTGACACTCTAGTGCTAGATATAAGAAGCAATTCAATTCTTTTGCTACCTTACAATGAATAAAATTGTGGGTACTTCCTGAATCAATCAACACTATTACCTTTTTCTTCTTGATTTGTCCTTCTATCTTGATGGTTTGAGGAGTGGTAATTCCTGCCAATGCATTACAAGATATGGTTGGATTCATTTCTTCTTTATCTAGGCTTTGTTCCTGGAGTATATCCTCTTGTTTTGACCTTTCTTTCCCCTTTTCTTCTTCCTCTTCACAATCTATGTAGAATAATTTCTTCTCAGCACACTTATGGCCTTTAGTGTATTTGCTATCACAACTGTAACAAAGCCCTTTTGCTCTTTTTTCTTCCAATTGTTGTGGTGTCAACCTTATAGGTTGTGGAAGAATAGGGGCAACAACACTTCCATCTTTATAGTTGTGAGTGGTATGCTTCTTGGTTGCCATAATCTTGCTTTCCGTTTTTCTTGCTAGCCTCAATGCCTTCTCTAATGAATCAGGTTCCCAAAGGCGAACATCATGTTGGATATTATCATTTAAAGTCCCTATGAACACATCAATCCTATGCTCCTCTGGAATATTTTTTACCCTTATGTTCAATTTTTGGAACTCCTGAATGTGCTCCATTATTGAACCCTTTTGTTTGAGACTTATCAATTGGCTAAAACAAGTGTTGCTTTTTGTATCCTCATAATGTGCTGTCAGTTCTTCCGTAAAAATTGCCCAAGTGATAATTTGTTTACGAGAGCAAAGCCATTGATACCATACAAACTGATTTGGTTCCAAATATAAAGTTGCAATACGTACCTTTTGTGTGTTTTGCACATTATTGAGATTGAAAAATTGCTCCATCTGTAATATCCATGTTGCAGGATCCTTGCCATCAAACTTCCTCATATCGATTTTTGGAATATGGTGGGTTTTCGATCCAACATCAGAGTCTATGGAATCATGATTAACATTTCTTTTGTTCTCATCATGAGTTTCCTTTACTAACCTTTCACCATTAGTGACCATTTCTTGTAGCAACTTATTCATATTTATCTTCAATTCTTCCATCTTATCATTCATGCCATCAATTTTAGCGTCCATGCCATTCATCTTAGATGCCATGCCATCCATCTTAGTTTCTACGCCTTTCTTTACACAATCCATCTTAGCTTCTACACCTTTTTTTAAACCATCCATCTTAGTTTCTACATCTTTCCTTAAACCATCCATCTTAGATTCTGTTGCTTTTTGTGCAAGTGACACTTGTTGCACTTGGTCTCGTAATTTTGATATATCATGTTGCATTTCTTCTTCTTCTTCATAAGTCATGCTAGAGCTTTTAGGTTGCTTACTAGGTGTTTGCATTTTCTTTCCTCGGGGCATCAATTACTGATTCAAACTAATTTTTCAAACCAAGCTTATGCAAAAATTAAAAAAAAACTACACACATTTTTTCACTTTGTAGAAGCTTGATATTGAATCTGATGTATCTCTGCAATTTCGGATCATCCAGTTCTGAAATTGCGACTTGTAGTAGCCCTCTGTGTCCTCTTTCCAATGCCACCAATCTGATCCAAGTTGGATTCTCCAAGGAAGAGTTATGCACAATCTCCCAAGATGACCTGATTATAGACTAGTTCAGTAGAGCGAACTTGTACGACGTGCCACGAGTCACTGTTTCGACCTTTGGATCTGAAAAAGATATACAAGAAACTACAGTCCGTCCTCTTTCTGTACCTTCTTACGAAATTTCAATCCGATGCTCAGAGAGAATGTTATGACGATTTTCCCCAGGTCACCTGTTTGGAATGTAATTCAGGAGTCTGCAAAAAGACCAACTTCCTCAGATCATATCTCCACAAATACAGCGTGAAAAGCTCTAAAATTCGGACCCGAGATTCAACGCGATTTCTTCTCAAATGGGTTTTTTTATCTTCTGAAATGTCGCAGAAAAAAAGTTATAGCGAAAATGCCACGATGACCTGTTTGGAGCAGCGAAACCCTAGAATCCAAAGCTGTGATTCCAAATATTATGAAACCAGCCCACAAAAAGATAGAAAAGTGAGTTCCACGCCTTAGAATTCAGCCTCTTCGAGGGGGCCACCTTCTTTACATTACATAAATGAGCAATTCTTGGATGATATAAATGAAAAGACCTCCTTTCTATATATAGGAGTCTAAGGGGTCATAACATAATCAGAGCCAATATAACAATAATAATGTAAGGGCACAATAATAGCAATAGTGGGCTTCTATGGGGCACAATAGTAACAATATGGGTACAACAATATAATAAGGAGGTTGTACTAATAACAATAAGGGGTTACACTAGTAGTATAGGGGCCTAACAAAGGGACATCGTTGGGTAGGTTGACGCTGGGAGAGCTAGAGAGACTCATAGGGTGGAGGAACCTCTCCCGCGGGTTAGATACTTGTTCAGAAACGTCTGTAAATATTTCTTAGAAAGCCTTGTTCTATACTACTGGGTGAAATTTGTACATGTTGATTTTTTGCTGAAGAATAATAAAACCCTCATCTGCTGCATCGTTTTCCCGGATTGGGTTTTTCTAGGGACAATTGTCCAAAAATAACCATGTCATTGTGTTTGTATATGTGCCAGCATTTTACTTACATTTACTTTTTGCAATGTTTTAATTGTGAAGGCTGCAATAGAATATGTTTCGATATTTGTCATAAGAATACAATAGATAACTTATTTATGAAGTAATAAGTAGAAGAAATCATAGTAATCACAACAGTAGGAATTCTATTTTAGAAATTTCCACAACTACTTGATGGTGTACAATTGCAGGTGTGTTGTGGTCGATAGGCCTAGCCACTTCACGACCTCTGTTGAAATGAGGTTATTTTGGTTCTCACTGTTGACAATGAACTGCAATGGAGAACCCTTCACCCACATTTGTGAGTGGAAGAGGCACTCCCCCTCCTTTGGATCTTTGAGTTCATTCCTTTGGATCTTGGTGGTGGAAACGGTGGAATTGGGCTCCATGTCAATAATCTGCTTCTCTTTGTCGGGTTCTGACTCAGAGTCAGAACATGCATTTGATTCTGAAGCCTTTAGATGAACCACCAGTGACTGATTGGCTTGACACACACTTGTATTGTGAGTGGGTCTCTTATGGAACTCACGCCATTTTCTCGTGTCCTCTTTTATCTTCATGGTGTTTTTCTTTGCTTGCGTCTTTAGAGGGTTGTCCTGGGTTGCCTCGCCTTGGCTTTATCCTTTGCTCTGCGATTTGGGGGCACATTTCCCTTGCTTCATATTTGTTGATCCAAAGTCTCGCTTCTTCTGTTTAAATTTCTGCTCGATCCTAACAGCGTATTGATAGGTCGAGCTGAGTGAGGAGATGTCCAGGAACTCCATTTCATCCTGGACGTACTTGTGTAGAAAGCCGCGATACTTGAGCACCAAATGTTGCTCAAAATCCTTGATACCCAAATTCATGTGAATGGTATGAAATATATTTTTGAACTCTGACATGTCTTGGTTCCTTCCCTATTGTAGCGTGGTCCACTTTATGTATTTATCCTCGTAGCTCCCGATAGGGTAATACTTATCCTTGATGGCATCCTGGAAAGAATTCTAAGTGGGTGCAGTTGAAAATAGTGAGGGTGCACTCTCATCCCTCTTCTCATAGTAGGTTTCCCACTAGTCCTTGCCGGTGGGGGCAGCTTTAAGGAGTGCAAAAGTAATCTTTTCTTGGTTGGAAAAATCACGAATCCAAAAATATTGTTCTAGCATATTTATCCATTTATCTATGACATCCACATCTATCTGACCTTCAAATCTGGGGATATCAAAGTTAACTTGTACTTAAAGGGTGTGTCTCTTGCAGAGTGGTTGTTGGAAGGAGATGCGACAACTATGGCTAATTGTTGGACGATCTGGGCAAATTTGTCCATCATCGCGTTCCTCTATTGCTCGAGGGCTTCTTCGAGAAATATTTTGAAAGGATTTCCTCCCCCCTCGTATTTCATTTCTTCTGCCGTGGGAGGCTGTCGGGGTTTGCAATGCTGGCCTTGCAAAGGTTCAACCAGTTTGAACCCTAACTCCCTATACCCCAAACTCTTCGGGGACATGCAAAAAAACTTAGAAAGAGCAGATCGCTCTGATACCACCGATCAGAACTTAAATAGGAACACAACAAAATACATATATAACCACAAATATAGAGTTGCAGTAGAAATAACACTTCATTTCGCTAATATCAAAGAACTGAAATATGCTTACATACAGAATGAAAATAAACTAGCTTAGGCGATGGTAGCTTATCTCTGAGAAGAGATGCTGCGGCTACATGCCTCTCAACTGTGTTACAATAAGGCTCGAAGGCATATTTATTTTTGAGAAACAATGGAAAACCCTAAACATCCAAAAACCTAACCTTCGGAGATGAAGCGCCAAAACTATGGGCCCCATTAGGGAAATTGGTACATCAAATTCTTGGGGTTGTAACTTTGGCACTTCGTTTGATGCACATAATACCTCGTTAGAAAGATCTATCTGAGGGCTACAACTTTCGACGACAAACATGAGTTAACAAATGATGTTTTCCTATTTAAAAAAACGTCGTTTAGGGCCTTAAAATGGCTCCGGAAGTTTAGGACCTAAAAAACTACCAAAAATAGTAAATTGTGCTACAATTAAGGAAACTGAAAATATGAAAGAAACAGTGGTGGGGGTCCAAGTGGAATAGGTAGGTGGCCACCAATATCTACCTGGATCAAGCTCCTCCAATTGTCCTCTTCAAATATTCATTTTCTTTCTCCAACTCGGCCAAATTATTTTGTTGAACCACAATTTTTTGCAACAAATTTTCTTTGAATTTCTCAAGCTCATCCATTGAGTGGATCTTCAAATAATTATCAACTAAAGAGTGTTTATTCACCTTTAGTTTACGTATTTCGTCCTTCAACAACTTGTTTTTATTTCTATCTTTTCTTAGCTCATAAAGTGCAATAATGAGCTCACCTTCATAATCAATTTCTCCATTCTCAAGATCTGATTCATCTTTGGACTCAAGGGCCATAAGAACACATTCATTATCCTCTTCTTATTCTAATTAATATTTCTCACTTCTTTCATCTAAAATATCACTTTCTTCTTTGGAGTAATAATTCGTTTTCTTTTGAGCTGTAGCTTTTCGAAATTTCTAGGTTTTATCCTTGCTCTTCATATCTTTCTTCTTTTCCCATTTTTTACTTCTTTTTTGTGAACATTTTGCAGCAAAATGTCCAACTTTTCCACATTTGAAACACTTGAAAGGAAGCATGACTTTATACTTTTCAATACTCTCTTTAAATTATTGGCAAACTGAGCAAATTCTTCCTCAGATTCACTGCTAGAGTATTCTTCTACTTCCTTGATTTTATTTGGAAGTTTCTTGAGATTTTTGGTAACAAACTTGACCTTCTTGGAGGCCTTGAATGTAGCTTCACTAGATTCATATTTCTCTTCAACAATACGCATCTCATAAGTTGTAAGAATTCCAAGCAATTTCTCCATAGTGAGAGTGCTCAAATCAGATATTTCCTCAATAGCAGAAACCTTAGGGTTAAATCATTATAGTAAAGACCTCAATATTTTCTGAATAATGACTTCATCTTCAAATTTTAAATCTATGCTCTTGATCAAATTGGTGAGTATTCAACTCTTTTGAAATATTCTGCAATAGTTTCATCTTCCTTCTTTCTTCACGTTCTGATCACCTTCATAGTTATTATCAAGTTTCTCCCAAACTTCTTTAGCTAATTTGCAATGTATGACTTTTATCAGCTCATTCTCACTAAGTGCTGCAATGATGGCATTTTTGGCTTTGGCATTGTTTTAATACCTCTTCTTTTCATTAGTGGCTGAAGGAAGAACATCAAGAACAACATATCCAAACACCACAATAGAGAATACATCAACACCTATGAGGTGCCCCTCCTTTCTCATCTTCCATAAATTGTAGTTTTCACCATAAAAAGTTGGAACTTTCACATCATGGCCAACCATTGTCCCTTCTCGAATTCTCCTTTCAGCGGTTAAGCTACAACAAAGAAGATGACTCTAATACCAATTGTTAGACAAAAGTAATATTGAGAGGCAGGGGGTGACTAGTATTACAGAAATATAAAAATTATTTCTGCAAATAAAACTTATGCAGAAATTAACTTCAGAAATATATATCAATATCATGCACATGGAAAACAAAAACAATCATCACATGTAGACACTTGGATTTTAGGTGGAAAAACCCCCTCTCAAGAGTAAAAGAACATTGAATTGTTTGTTGCTTCTTCTTATTATCTATTGCTTCAAAATATTCTCATTTACATTACATCACCTAGCCACCACTAACAATAGAGCACCCACCCCTTCTCTAAAATGAAAAATGTTGGCCACAACCAACTTGGAGCACCCACTCTTACAATAGACAATTAACACGAACTTATCTTGAAGCCCCCACTCCAAGTATAAACAATTCTACTACAAGAAAATATGATTCAAAACTAAAAATATTGTTGCATAATCAAAACATGCAACAAATAAGCACACTCATGCAACCACAATTTCACACTCCAATTGAGAGAACAAATCTCTCCACACTCACTCTCCAAACTAATATTCAATCTCTACACACGACTATGAAACATTGTTGAAGAATAATATCTGAAGAAAACTACAATTTTGAAACTCTGAACTCACTGCAAAACTCACTGTTTGTGCACTAGTAACTCATGCACACTCCCTCACTCACACTGCTAGAGAACCAACCAAATAAACTTTCTGCCTCCACATATTTGTAATTTATGAGATCAATTAATTCTTCAAGTGATGGAGCTTGCCCAAATTATGTTCACATCCTTCAGATTTGATTGAGCTGGAATTTTTTACTAAATTAAGCCACTCATTCCACTAGCCTTTTGATAAATTCAACTTTGATCACTTTCTGGAGGCCCCACAACTTGTCCCGACCTATTTCTAGAAAATTCTGATAATAAGATTCGCCAAAAGAAATTTAATTCCAAACGAGTGTGCGAAATCCAAAGATTTTCTCGTGTTTTTCCTTGGTCGCTCACACAACACTAATCTGATCCAGCTGGTCGCTCTCATAACAAAACAAGTTAGCGACTAGACAATTTATGTCACTCCCACAGGGCTTTATCCATGAGATTGGGACAAAGAATAAGGTAAAACAAGAGATATTTCCCTCAAACTTGCAACAAAGATTTAGGGGATTCACAAGGCCTATAAGTATAAACCATCCTTCCAAGCCCAACTTGACATCAGGAAACCAACTGAATAACTCAACAAGACTCTACATACATCATCAAGAAGAACTCTAGCACACATATAGCTCAGCCTCAGATGAGGCCTTAATACCTCATGACATCTCTTCTACAGACCTTCTAAGTCTTATGACAACATTTTACATCAGCATAGCATCCCTCAACAAGTGTACAATAGACTTAAGATGATATATACGGACTCATGAGTACATACTTCAATAGGTGACATCAATGGCAACACAAATAGGCCAACAATATTAGGAAAAAAACATACACAAAAGAGAGACCAAGATTTAAGTCAGATATCAGGGCAAAATCCCACAAGGGGGGATACCCAACCAGATTCTTCTTCTTAGATGTTCATCAAATGTTCAACTAAGATACAAAGTACAAATATCATAAGACATAAGTCTTACATCAGATTAGGCCACCTAGGGCCAAACCTGAATCATACATGATCCTCATATGTCAATCACTGTAGATAACATAAATCTTTGCCTGAAGTGGCACTAACAACACAGTCATAAATATCACCGCCTTCAATGCATATCATTGTCATATACAACGAAGTAACTTTTCCATACACTTCCATTACCATACACTATCATAAACTGTTGATTTGGGGTAGCATCGGATGTGCGCTAGCCACGAAATTTGGTGGAGAGGTTAGGGCACATGAGATCTCCAATACCCATAAAAGGTTTGAGCAAATTCTAAACAGATCAGGAGATATTGAAATGATTAATATTTTTAATGGAGTCCCTAAGTTTAAACTTAGGGAAAATAAAATATTAATGAGTATTAATATGAATCTGTGTTAGAGTGGTCCAAAAGACATGGATCAAGCCAGATCTAATCTTAGTCGTTGATTAGGGACTTAATCTCAGCCGCTGAATTGTCAAAAGGAAAAGTATAAGAGGAGGCTTGAGGGTCACTTGGAGATTACACCAGATGATCAATTATTCTATTCTCTAGAGCGGGGTTTGCTAAGAGAGATGGAATCAATGATTGGGAGAGCAGCGGAGGGGCATTGAGTACAGAGGAATAGAGAAGGCAGAGATTGTGCTGAGAAAGCAGCACAACAACCAAGGAGGGTGACACAGATCCAGTAGGGGCTCACGTAGGGCCACGCAGAGCCAGCCAAGTGCTGTGCAGAGCACCAGAGGGGCTAGTATAGCTGACGCAAAGGCTCCCAGAGCTGACACAGGCGAAGAACGGCTGACGCAAGGCTAGCGTGAGACAGATTGGGCAGACGCTAGGGTTGCAGGAGCAGTTTTGTGTTGAGGAGTTGTCGGAAGGGTTTTCTGGGGTTTCAGCGAGGAGATTTCTCTCAAACTGTGAAGTATAGCTGCTAAGGAAATTCTCTGTTGGGTAGGCCAGTTACGACACCCAGATTGTACTCTAATATTGCTTAATAAGAAAACCCTCAGATGGTTGCACCGGTTTCCCGCATTGGGTTTTTCGGGGACATTGGTCCAAAATAAATGGGGTCATGTGGTGTGTTTGTTCTTGTTTCTTTTAGTTGTCGATCTGTAATATGTTGATCATGCACTGGTGTTTATTGTCAGTATTTACTTTGTAAATAACTTTTTAAAGAAAAATAAACAACTAGGTAGGAATAAATAAATAAAAAAGTGCATGAAAGGTTTCTAAATTAAGTAAACTTAGAAACTTCAACATGGTATCAGAGCGTGATTGCAGATCACAGGAGGACTAAAAGACATCAGCCGAGAAAAAAATAACAGCATAAAACAGCTGTCCTGAGGTGACAGACGTTGTTTCTAGCAGCGCAGAAGCCAAGGAAATGTGACGGAGAGCCATGCTGAAGAAGTCGGGAACTGTGCAAACCCTCAGAGAGGCCAGCGTTGCTGGCGCAGAGGGCTAGAGTGCTAACGCAGGGCCCCCCAGGGATGACGCAGTTCACAGAGAGGCAGTTGTTGGGGACTAGAAGGTTGCAGGAATATTGTAGAATGGAGTTGGTGAGGTACTGTAGTCAAAACAGTGCCTGACAGAGCAGGGCCAAAGGAGTTGTTACTGAGGATTTTTAGCTGAGAAACCTAGATCAACAATGCAGTTGCACAAGAAGATCAGGGTAGGGAGCATCTCGATAAGTGGCAGAAGGATTTCCAGGAGGGAAATCAGGACTCAGAGGGAGTCCAGAAGAGAACTTCCAAACGGGAAGTAGAGACTCAGAAGAGTCAAATAGAGAACTTCCAGTAGGGAAGTAGAGGAGCATCATGGCACTACACGGGGTAAGAGATCAGGATAGACTAGACTGAGCATCAAACTTCGCAGTTTGGAAGGTCAAAATCTTATCAATGCTTGACAGGGATCGTGTCAAGAACTTCACCTTGAAGGTTATAGCTATCCTAGTCGACCCCAATGATAATGAAAAGTATGAGGAGGCGATGGCAAGGGCCAAGTGCATTATTCTTGACGTAGTCAAGGATCATGTGGTACCACATATAGTAGAGAAGGAAACAACAATTGAGATGTGGGAGGCTCTCAAGAACTTGTACTAGCATACTTTTGTGTAGAGAAGAATGCTGCTCGAGAACAAAATGAGGCCGTATTAGATAAAGAAGGGTCAAACGATTGACTCCTTTCTCGGGGGATTGAATGAGATCCTAGATCAGTTGATTGCTATATGAGCGATGCCGTATCAGGAGCTTATGGTGAGGACATCCCTGAATGCTGTCTTAGAAGAGTGGGAAGTGTTTTTCCAGAGTATCCTAGGCAGAGGGACTCTCCTACCTTAGGACGAGATGTGGGGAGCTCTTCGCCAGGAAGAGATCAGACGACAGTCAAAGACAGGTAGCAGCAGCAAAGGGATCAAGTTCAAGCAAGAGGAGGAGGATGTGGCCTTAGCATCAGAGGGAAAGTAGGAGAAGTGGAAGAAGAAAGATCTCTCCAAGATCAAGTGCTTCCACTGTGGGGAGATGGGTCATTATGCGACCTAGTGCCCAAGGAAGAAGAGTAAGGGAGAGCCTTTCGAGACTAAGGCAACCCCAGCACGGGCAGAGAAGGAAGTTTTAACAGACGATGATTGTGCCATGGGTGCACACACGCCACTTGAGCAGAAGTGGGGAGACATCAAGCTGTAGTCAGGTGGACTACAAGCGATGAGGGGTACGATCCTTGAGGTACCCAGCCTCTTGGATTAGACCTTGCTACAGGACCCTCGACGAGGAATAGCAGGACTCGCTGAGTCGAGTAGAGACAGACGTTGATGGAGCGACAGAGAGAGATACAGTGCAGGAGTCCCAAGATAGCGCAGAGCTATTAGGCTGTAGCAGTGCGAGAGGCACAAGAGTGTTGCACCAGTTCAGGAAGGCACAGTGAGGTGTGCAACGGTGCGAGATGCAGGGAATTTTTGCAATAGCGTAGAGGTCAAAGAGAGGGAGCACTTGTCAGCGGCAGAGAGATTCAACATCAGTGGTGTTGTAGCATATTTTGGTTTTGATAAGATATAATATTTGGAAAAATGTTAAGTTCGGATATGGACATAACAATATTGAATAGAATGTTTAAAAAAATATATATCTTAATGATGATGTCCATATCAAAGAAAATGTTAGGTTAGATGTCCTAAAAAATCAAAGACAAAAAGAAAATGTTAGGTTAGAAAGAAAAAAAAAAACAAATAAACTCTAAAAGTGAGCAAGTCTAAATGCCACTACTATTGTTTCTGCAAAATAATGGTTGTGTGCAGCTTGTCATAAATGCCACAATCCATGACAGTCAAACTGTTTAATCTTGACTGCTTCATGCTTTAAATTTGATGTTGTAGTTAGAGAATAGAGATCTAGCCAAATTGTTTAATCTTGGTAGATCAGTAGTTAGGTAAAGAATAATAAGGTGCTCATCAGTTTAATCTGAGCCCTTGGATGTTATAAGGTTAGAATTAGATAGTTTGCTTTTGTAAATTAAAAAGAAATGAAAAGAGTTTGCTAACTTCAATGCACCCTTTAAGAAAAAATGATAGGATAAGCAAAGGGTAAGTAGAAGAAAGGTTGCAGAAATTTGATGATTCATTGGACAAAATGTACATTTATTATGTTTTATCATATGTTTCTATGTCCATGATGCAATTACACAAAGCAAATGAAGGTCTGCAAGATCAATTAACTTCCCTCATCCTCATTCATCTCTATGTTTATTAATCTCCCTTTCCACCTTCATACATTTCATATTCATTCATTTTCCATAAAAAAACCCTTTTTCCTAAGGTTAAAATCCTTTTTCCCTAGGAAAAGTGAAAACCCTATGTTAAATCCCCTTTTACTCAAAAACCCACAAAAAGTTGTTTAGCCTAAGTATTGATGTATATATGTAAAAAGTAAATAACTCATGAAAATGCATAATACTTAGTGTATTTCCCCTTTCTGCTCATGTTTCATATTAACACTAACTTATAATATTAAACCCCTAAAATTTTCCTTTCTCGTATATATTAATTCCCTTTAACAAAATACCTCGAAACCATTAGTTTTATTATAAAAACTATATATTTAATAAAACATCGCATCGGCGGATCACAAGCATTTAAACATGAATGCACTCTCCCCGCATTGCGATATTGGATTGCGATGGACCTGGACTCAACGCAAATATATTTCATATTTCATTCCCATTTCACATCCGCCTCCATCGCAAGTCCCAGCTGTAACATATACCCTCTGCATTGCGATATGCAATGCGCGACGAACTCGACGTAATATATATCATAATTCAATACCATTTCGCATCCGCCTCTATCGCAAGTCTCGGCTAAAGTATTACCCTTCGCCATTGCGATCTCCGATAAGCAATGGGAACCCAGACCCAATGCCATTTATCCGCCTGAGTTCATATTATTTCAAGTCCGCCATATCATGTTTTGCGAAGGTTTTCTTTGTTAAAATGTTTTTTACAATTTTAACAAAGAACCAACTTAAACCTTTGTTTAACTATAAAACCACGCTAATCTCCATTTAAACCATAAATAAAGCCATTGCCGCCATAATCAGTGGTTGGGACCCTCCGCGCTGCTCTTTCACTCCACCATCGTTCGATCAAATCCATTCAAATCTATTGACTACTCAACAATTTCGAGTTGGCTCTCTGTCCGAGCATTACCCACCCGAAAAGTAGTATTCCACTAACCTCCCCTTGCTACGTGTCAGGCTCACATTGTTTTGGGTGACCCCTTCCAAAACTGCCGACGCCTCATAAAGCGGTGCGAAGAAAACCAAAACCACCTCCCACATGACAAAATGAACACTGTTCACTTTGCCCCATATTTAAAAAAGAAAGTCGTTTTTTCGTTTAAACGCGAAAAATCACCATTTTGCATTTGTTTCGCCTGTTTTCACAGTAAACCCTCCATAAGCCTCTGTGACCAAGAAAGCCATTGTTTTACCCTCCGATACGCTCTGGACTCCTTCCAATGTCCTTTCAAGCTCAATAAAGCCATTGATGTCCTCCTCTGTCTCCTATGTTTTTTTAACAATTTTTGTGTTTTGCAAGGAAAAAATTTTGTTCCAGGCTTACAAAGAAAAAGCCTGCATACAGTTTGAAGACAAATCTGGAGGGATTTACTGTTGAAAAACACAGTAAAAAAATTGAAATGCACAGTAAGGGTAAAAAGGAACACAGTAAAGGTTACTTAGCGGGGTCAAAGGATATTCACAAAGTTTAAAGAGTATCAGATGAAAGATCAAATGAAGGAATTAACCAGCGTAAAAGATACAAACAATCAAGCAGCTTAAAAGGGCAAAATATCAAACAACAAAGCCAACACAACCTGAATAAAAGGGACAACAATAAACAGTTAAATAGCTGCCCCTATCTTCTTGCATGAAGATCTTTCATTTCCTAGAATAAATCTTAATCAATTTTAGGATATTTCCTTAGTTTCATTATTGTATAAGTAACTCTCTTCTTGAGTTGTTATGGGTTCGAAGTTTGAGGTTGATTATTCATTACTTGTAAAGTCTTGACTGTTCACGCTACTTTGAATCTGGTTGCACCTTTGAAGGAAGCTTTTGTAGACACTTGATGTACTCAGTTTTTTTGGAACCTTAATACAAAGCAGAGGATTCTTAATTTGGTTTTACACAGTTTGTGTTATCCCATAAGTTTTTCCAGTTATCAATCATTATGTTTTTCTTCATATGCTTATGACTTATAGAGATATCTAGGTAGGAATAATTGTGTCTCAATTTATTCCTATAAACTCCTGAAGTGATCATTTATCAAGAGAATGGATTAACGAACTGTCTGTTTAGCTAATCCCCTCTAATCAATAAATCATCAGCATCTTGTGTAAGCTTAAGTATACTGCCTTGAATCTTTGGAACGTAGTTTAGAAGGTTTTCACACTTATGATTTTTATGTTTTATAGTCTGGAAACTGTGATAATCATATTATTTTATGTCTTCTTCTCACCACTATTTTTTATCTATATCACTGTGTAAAGATTTATAGCGGCCCTTTGCTGAGATATTCATATAACCCATATGTTATTTGTTGTAAATTTCAATTTAGAAAATTACAGTGGTATCAGGGCATGATCTTGTCTAGTTGTGGGGTAGCCAGCAAGATCATGGAAGCTTTGGGCATGTATGTACTGTGATGGGTGAACCATAGAAAAAACCCATGGCTCAAGGGAGAGTTAGTAGCATTGAGGGAGAAATGACCCTTACCCACTTTGATGGTTCAGTTAGGAGTTCTGTTAGAAAATGGGTACAAGAATTGGACACATATTTCTGGCTAAACCCCATGAGGGAGGCATATGTTATTAGACATGCCACTTTTCACTTGGACGAAGATGATATGGAGTGGTGGTATCATGGATTGATCCCTTTGGGTTATGCATGTATCACATCCTACACAGAGTTCATGTGGAGGCTAGTGGAGATATTTGACTAAAAGGGCACCAAACCCCCTCAAAGGGAGTGGACTGGACGAGTACAGTTAGAGGATGAGACCAGGGGGCGTTTTTGCTAGTGGAGACCGGGCTTTAGATGTTAAGAGCTTGAGGAGGCTGAGCAAGAGGACACCTAAGATGGTGACGGGCACAATGACATACCCAATGGGGCACAAGAGTCACCATTGTTGGAGACCTCTTTGATAGCACCAGTTGACATCTTGATGGAGAGAGTAGAGCATACACCCATAGAGTCATTTGTTGATGAGGTGTCATTCCCAGCTGAGGTGCTAGGAGACACAGAGGTCCCCAGATCCTTGACTGAGTTCCCAGATAACAACCAGCTAAAGCAACATGGAGAACACACATAGGGACGTGAGCTAGTCATGGAGGGGCGGGTTGTGACTCATGATGAGCCCATGGTGGAGGAGGACGAACAATCATCTTTTGGGCCAACCATCAATTTAGAGCATACAGATGGACAGAGCGTCACTAGAGCCACAATATTTCTAGACAGTAGCTCTCTTAGGGTTTATATAGATGGGACATGCAACATTGCTAGGCTACCTCTGCATAGTGGAGAGGGAGATGCAGAATTACCCCGACAAATTTTATGTATAGACCAGGTCAGTGTGATGAGGTGACATGAGCTACGCAGGGAGCAACATTCGCAGGATGGGTGACTGGTTTCGTGTATGGTTGTTCATGCATTTGATCCCTCTCTCAGGATAAGATGGCGAGAGATATTGAGTTGGTATCCGGTGGAGGTGGCTAGGAGATTAGATGCATTAATGGCCACAGTTCAGCAGAACCTATGGATTACCAAAGGGGCTAGCGGGCCAAACTATTGTTGGGATCCAGGTGGGATTCTCCATCACATCGTGGAGTTGGTAGGTGATGGTAGTAGCTACATGATGGACTCAGTGGTTGGGCGCACACGTTGTTTCATATCCCCTTCGGAGTTCCTGACAACACTAGTGACATCATGGATTGACAGGGGAGCAAGCAAATTTCATGAGTTGTCATGGCATGTTGGGCGTACATGGGATTGTAGGATGATTAGCTTACTATGGCAAGAGTTGGTGTTGATTTGGGGTAGCATTGGATGTGCTCTAGCCACAAAATTTGGTGGAGAGGTTGGGGCACATAAGATCTCTAATACCCAGAAAGGGTTTGGGCAGATTCTAACCAGATCAGGAAATATTAAAATAATTAATATTTTTAATGGAGTCCCTAAGTCTAAACTTAGGGAAAATAAAATATTAATGTGTATTAATATGAATCTGTGTTAGAATGGGCCAAAAGACATGGATCAAGCCAGATCTAATCTTAAACGTTGATTAGGGACTTAATCTTGGCCACTAAGATGTCAACAGAAAAAGTATAAGAGGCTTGAGGGGCACTTGGAGAACAGACTAAGGGAGACCAATCAGTTCAATTTCTGGAGCAGGGTTTGCTGAGAAATTGAACAAGTGGTCTGGAGAGTAGTCAGGAGGCAGCAAGTACGGAACAGAGAGACGGGAGATCAGCGCAGAAGAGGCAGACGCAGAGCTAGAGGAATCCCCGCAGAGGTAGCAAAGACTGCACAAAGCTAGAAGGGACTGCGTCATCCACACAAAGGCTGCAGGAGTGACGCAGAAGCCCAGAGAGGTTGCGCAGAGCCTCAGTAGGCTGGCGTAGAGGGTTTCAGGTTGACGCAGAGGGTTTCAGGTTGCAGCAAAGGTCAGTAGGGCCTACGTTGGGTTTAGAAAAGTGCTAGAAGATTGTTTATCTGTGGGTAAGCTAGTTTGTCACCCTATTGTACAAGAAAATTGCTGAATAATAAAATCCTCCCTTGCTGCACCAATTTTCCCACATTGGGTTTTTCCGGGGACATTAGTCCAAAATAACTGTGTCAATGTGTGCATATGTTTGTTTCTGCATTAAGGTGTGATATTTGCAGCAATATTTATTTTAATGTTTGTTGAAGTAATTTCATAAATAACTTATGATGAAATAAGTAGGAAAAATAAATCAGTTGCTACAGTGATAGAATTTTCACATGGTATCAGAGCAAGTAATCAGAGACAGAAAGGGAAAGTAAGTTATGGGTCGAGACCACGATGCAAAGGCATCCACCTCAGGGGACTCATGCAGATTTTTAGAAGATTGCACAAGAGAGAGAGAGATTTCAATTTCTCTATGTTGGCTTCTAGGTTGGAAGAAGAAGTGGTGTGCATGACTAGTGTTGCATCATCAGAAGTATGGTATATAGACAGTGGAGCCTCGTGCCATATGACGGGAATCAGGGATTGTTTCTCAGAATGTTGAGAAGAGAAGATGAACTTTCAGATCACCATGGGGAACAAGGCAAAGTGTACTCCAGTAGGAAACGGTACCATAGTTTTTCAGACAGAATCGAGAGAGCGGTTCCGTGCCACAAATGTGTTGCATGTGCAAGGATTGGGGATGAACTTACTTTCCGTGTCACAACTACAAGGCTAATGAATGAATGAATTGAATTGATTTACAATGAGCAGTGAAGCTCAATAAATAATACAACTGTATTTACATAAACAAGAAGTTTCTACTAAGAAAGTAGAAACAACAAGTTTCTACTAAGAATATAGAAACAACAAGTTTCTAACAAGAAACTGCTAATTACAATCATAGATAAGCATTGAACACTAAAATAGTATTATTCTAATACCCTCCCTTAATGCTCAATCTATTTACAACACCTATAGACCCTTTGAATTTTACAAACTTATTAGGACCAAGAGGCTTGGTGAAGATGTCTGCTGGCTACTTCATTGTGGGAACATACAGCAACTGAATGGATCTGTCTTCAACAAGCTATCGAATGTAGTGGCAATGGGTTTCCACATGCTTTGTTCGTTCATGGAAGACTAGATTCTTGGTGAGTTTGAGCACTCCCTGATTATCACAGAACAAGGGAGTAGGACCTTCCTGGGAAACATGCATATCCACAAGCATATGTCGAAGCCAAACTACCTCACAAGATGCCTTAACTGCTCCCCGATACTCTGCTTCTGTCAAGGAGAGAGCCATTGCCTGTTGCTTCTTACTAGTCCATGTGACAGTGCCGAATCCCAGACTAAACACATACCCAGCTGTAGATTTACGGTCATCCACCAAACCAGCCCAATCTGAATCTGTGTAACCACTGAGTGTAGGATCTAAACTTCGAGTGTACGAAGTCCATAATCAAGAGTGCCTCTTATATAACGTAGCACATGCTTTGCTGCTATCCAATGATTCGCCTTAGGAGCTAACATGAAGCGTGAAATGTAGCTTACTGCAAAACTGATATCAGGTCCAATGGTAGTAAGGTAGATGAGGTTACCCACTAATTGCCTGAATAAAGTTTCATCCACAAGAGGTGAGGATGACTAAGCTGAAAGTTTGAGCCCTAGTTCCATAGGAGTCGTGGCAGGTTTGCAATCCTGCATTCTGAACCTGTCCACAAGATTTCTGGCATACTTGGACTGAGAGAGAAAGATGTTGTTCTCAGTCTGCCAGACTTCCACCCCTAAACAGTAATGAAGAAGTCCCAAATCAGTCATATCAAAAGTGTTGCACAAATCCTGTTTGATGCCATGAATCAAATGTGTTGAACTGCCAGTAATGATAAGATCATCCACATAGACAACGACAAACAGTATATCATCACCAGTATGTTTGATATACAGGTTTGTATCAGATGGACTCCGCTGAAAGCCATGATCTGTTAGGTACTTGTCAATTTTCATGTACCAAGCCTGAGGGGCTTGTTTCAGACCATAGAGTGCTTTGACTAATCTACAAACCTTTTTTTCTTGACCGGTAACCTTGAACCTTGGAGGCTACGTCATGTAGACTTCTTCTTGTAAGTCACCATTCAAAAAATCACTCTTTACATCCATCTGATGGACTTTCCAATTGAACTGAACTGCTAAGGCAAGGACAAGCCATATGGTACTCATCTTGGCTGTAGGAGCAAAGGTCTCCTCATAGTCTATGCCTTCCTTTTGTGAGAACCCTCGAGCAACAAGGCAAGCCTTGTACTTGTCTAGGGTTTCTTCAGCGTTGTATTTCACTTTATACATCCATTTGCAGCTAATGGGCTTTTTGCCTGCAGGAAGATTAGAAAGGGTCCAAGTGTGATTCTTCTGAAGACTCTGGAATTCAGCTCCCATAGCCTGTTCCCACTCAGGTGTACCCTTAGCCTCTGAATAGGTTTGAGGCTCAAAAACACTGTGTAGGTTAGCCATAAGAGCAAAATTTACTGTAGACTGTTGTTTGCTCTTATTTCTGGAAGTTATACCTTCAAAAAGCTCATTATCCCCAAGATCACCAATAGTTTTAGCCCACCATTTATGCCGGAGAGTAGAGGAACTAATATCAGGAGGAGGTGGAGGAGGCTCAGGAACAATAAGAGCAACAAGAGGAGGGTTATGTTCCAGAGGAAGCTCACGTAGTGCATCATCAAATACTAATGCTGCACCATCCCTCCCATCAGGTGGACCTAACAGAAGAAGAACACTGTGAGGCTGATCCTCAGAACACTGCTAAGAAGGATGGGACTGAAAGAACCCTCTGTCTTCATCAAATACTACGTCCCGACAGAAGCTAAGATGACCAGTGTCTATATCGATTAGCCTATAGGCCTTGTGGTGATCACTGTACCCTGTCATCATGAGTTTTTGGCTTTTGGAATCCAATTTAGAGCGCTTAGCAGCTGGAATCCAAACATATGCAACTGAGCCAAACGCTTTGAGGTGACTGATCTTAGGCTTATAGCCAGACCAAACCTCTTATGGAGTCTTCCCCTTAACAGCCTGAGTAGGTGATCTGTTAAGAAAATAGACAACAGTAAACACTACTTCAGCCCAAAATTTGTTCAGAACATCCCTGTGTTGTAACATGGAACGAGCCATTTCAACAACCATACGATTGCGATGTTCGACAACACTGTTCTGCTGAGGAGTGTAGGGTGTAGTTAACTGTCGTTTGATGCCATGGGTATCACAGAAGTTGGAGAAAGCAGAAGAACAAAATTCCCCCCCCCCCCCATTATCTATCCTAAGAGTTATGATATTACAGCGAGACTCTTTTTCAACTGAGGACTTAAACTTCTGAAAGATACTAAATACATCAGATTTATGTTTTAGAAAGTACACCCACATCTTTCTACTAAAATCATCTACAATAAGCAAAAAATATTTGCAACCAATAATAGATGTATTCATAGGACCACAAATATCAGCATGAATTAACTGGAGTACCTTAGATGCACGCCAAGATTCTCCATCCTTGAATGAAGACCAATGTTCCTTGCCAGTTTGACAGGCGCCACACACTCCCAACTACTGAGTCTGAATATCAGGTAACCCTATCACAAGTTCCTCCCGAGATAGCTAAGAGAGATACTGAATGTTGAGATGCCCATATCTCTGATGCCACAGAGGGTTGATGGGAGAAATACAAGCTGCTAGAGCCACTTCTGGAGAATCACCAGTGTCAAGAAGCCTGTATAGGCCATGATCTTCTAGGCCAACAACAACTGTAAGACCAGTGTCTCTATCAATAATGGAGCACTTGTGTGTACTGGACACCACATCGAGCTAAGGAGAGTTCCTCATAATCTGGCTGATAGACAACAGATTAATTTCCATACCAGGAACATAGTACGCATTCAGAAAGATGAGTGTGCGCTCACCAGACTGGATCTGAACTATACCTCTGCCAACCACTGTGTACTCCTCACCTCCATCGAATACCACAGAATCACTGAAAGATGAGAATTCAGTAAACTAGTCCTGCCTGTGAGAGAAGTGATGCTGTCAAGCCAGGAAGTAACTCCACAAAACAAATAACTGATTCGTATATTCATTCAATCAGGTAGGTATGTTATATACATGAGGGAGAGACTATTCAGTTCATCTCCCGATGACTGTTCACATTTATCAATTATTTATTTACAATAATTCACCCAATCACAAGGATTAGGTGTCAACATTCCCCCCCTTAATCTGAAGGGATGTTGGTGAGTCCAAGCATCGTTCTGAATCTTTCAAGCTTTTCTCTTCCAAGCGCTTTGGTGAAGATGTCTGCAATTTGCTCATTTGCGGAACAATGACGGAGATGGATTGTTTTGGCCTCAACATGATGTCGAATTAGATGATATTTAGTATTGATGTGCTTGGTTCGATCATGGAACTTTGGGTTCTTGGCCAACTTTATTGCAGAGGTATTGTCAATCATGAGTGGGGTTGATTGTACTTGTTTTACCTGCAAATCTTCAAGAATTTTCCTGAGCCACACAATTTCTTTTGTTTCTTCAGCTGTTGCCACGTATTCTGCTTCTATTATGGAATTTGCTGGAACTGATTGTTTGCGTGATCTCCAGGAGACAGCTCTTGATCCGAGACTCATAGCATATCCTGAAGTAGATACCCCAGTTTCTTTGTCTCCATCGAAGTCTGAATCAGAGTATCCAATCAAGCTGAAGTCGTCCACCTGTGTATACTTGATTCCAAGGTCTTGAGTTCCCTTCAAGTACCTTAGAACCCTTTTTGTAGCAGACCAATGTCCCTCACAAGGCTTTTGCATAAACCTGGAGAGGATTCCAACAGCAAATGAAATGTTTGGTCTCGTAGTAGTGAGGTAGATGAGACTTCCTACAAGTTGTCTATATTTTGTTGCATCCTCAAATTCTTTTCCTTCAATAGATGTGAGCTTTAATTTGTTCCATTGGAGTAGTAAGGGGATTACACTCTGTCATACCAAACCTGTTCAACAGATCTCCAATGTATTTCTTTTGAGAAAGAAATAAGGACTTTGGATGTTGGGTTACTTCAATGCCAAGATAGTAATGAACATAACCCAAATCAGTGATTTCAAAACTTTTCCCCAATTCCTTCTTTATGGATGCAATGTAGCTTTCATTGTTCCCTGTCATTAAAAGATCATCTACATATACCACAAGATATACAACTGTTTTGCCAGCTTTCTTGACAAATAAAGTTGCATCATCAAGATCAAAATGATGGAAGTTGAGTTTCAGAAGATGCTCAGTTAGTTTTTCATACCAGGCTCGTGGTGCTTGTTTGAAGCCATACAAGGACTTCACAAGTTTGCATACTTTATGTTCATGTCCTTTCACATAAAATCCTTCAGGCTGGGACATAAAAACATTCTCTTTTAGATCTCCATTCAAGAAGGCAGTTTTTACATCCATTTGATGGACTTTCCAACCGTTCTGAGCTGCTAGTGCAAAGAGTGTCCGGATGGTGGCCCATTTTGCTGTGGGGGCAAAACTTTCCTCATAGTCGACCCCTTCCTTCTGTGCAAAACCTTTTGCCACAAGCCTAGCTTTGTGCTTGTCAAGTGAGCCATCAGCTTTGTGCTTGTCAAGTGAGCCATCAACTTTGTTCTTGCAGACCCACTTGCAGCCAATTGGTTTGGTTCCAAATGGAGGATCAACCAGCTTCCAAGTGCCGTTCTTTATGAGGGCATCATACTCCTTTTGCATCGCTTCTTTCCATTCATTATGAGAAGCAGCTTCTTTGAAGGAAGTCGGTTCAAAATCTGTAGACAAGTTCAATTCACAATCATAAGAAACATCCATATCAACAGGTGAATTAGAGTCATCTACATCACCTCCATTTTGCCGGTTTGAATTTCTGGTTCCTGTTTTTCCAATTTCATCAGGATGAACACTTTCAAGTGTCTTTGTCAGCCACTTTGGGGGACCTTTCTGAGATGGTCCAGGCTGCTCTGTTGATTGAGTTGGGACTAAATCAAGATTGAGTCTCCCAATTCTATCAATTACATCACTTAAAGCATCATCCGTTGTTGGAGTTTCATGCAGGGGAGATTGTTCTTCAGAAGAAGATTCCACGTGTTGATCTAGTATAGGAATCTCCCCTTCAAGATGTGGAATCTGATTATCAAATTCTTGAAATGATTTTGTTTTTGCGAATCTATCCAAGCGATCAAGTTGCCTCTCAACAACATTGTCAGATTTGGATGATTCAAGAAAAATTACATCTCTGGATACAACAAACTCTTTATTTACTTCATCATAGAGGCGGTATGCTTTGGAGGTGTTTGAATACCCCAAGAAGATACACTTACGACTTCTAGCACCACGTTTGTTTCTATGTACCTAAGTTTGTTTCTATGTACCTTTGGTATCAAAGCATAATAGGTGGAACCAAAGATCCTGAGATGTTTTACCGAAGGAACATGTCCATACCATAATTCATAAGGAGTCTTGTTTCTTATAACATTAGATGGACATCTATTCTTTATATATGCAGCACACATAACAGCATCAGCCCAAAACATTATCTTCACATTTTTGAATAAAAGCATGGATCGTACCATATTCAAGATTGTTCTATTCATTATTTCAGCTACACCATTATGTTGGGGATTATAAGGCACAGTTGTTTGATGTTTGATCCCATGTTGGCAAAGATAGTTTTCAAATTCATTTGACGTATATTCTTTTCCATTATCAGTGCGAATAGACCCAATATGAGATTGTGCATCATTTTCAATCCATTTATGAAAATTCTTGAATGCTTGAAAGGCATCGGATTTGTTCTTCAATAAATAAACCCAACACATTCTGGTGTAATCATTAATAAATGTCATGATATATTTATTTCCATTTGCAGAAGGAACAGGCATTGGACCACATAAATTTGAATGAATGAGTTCAAGCTTCCTATGTGCTCTTGAATGTGAATCATGAAAAGACTGTTTGCTATGCTTTCCTAGAATGCAAGCATCACATTGCTTATGTTTCCTAGGAATTGTAGGCAAACCAGCAAAACCATTTTTCTTTAATAAGCGGAGACTGTCATGGTTTAAATGTCCAAATCTAGCATGCCATAATAAACTTGATGGAAGTGTACCTTCTTCATGATGAGAAATATATGAGAAATGTTGTGCATGAGCAGAGGTTCCTTGCAGTTTGAGAAGCCTTTCTTCTTCTATTCCCCTCATGACAAGTGAGTGGTCAGAAGCTTTTCTTACCTCAAGCTTGCCATCAAACATATGAATGGAGTGACCTTGCTGGCGGATGTGGACCAAGGACAACGAGTTTCTCTTGAGCTGTGGGAGATATAGAACATGATCCAGAAGAAAGTCTGGAAGACCAGGCAGTTTAAGCCTGATTGTGCCAAGCCCTGATGGTTTGATTTTTCACTGATCTGCAAAGTATACTGCTCCATCAACATTGTCAGTGAAATCTTCAAAAAAATCTTTTCTATGAGTCATGTGACAGGTTGCTCCTGAATCAAGCAACCAATCATTTTTCAAAGAAGCAAGTGAAGCATTAAACAAATCTTCATTTACTCCAATGTTACATTGTGCCTCAATATAGTGAGCGGATTCAGGTGCTTTACCTTTGTCTGTATCATCAGTTTTACCTTTCTGTTGGTTTCTTTTTTGCTCAATTTTGTCCCATGGTAGCTTGCATGTAGAGGCATCATGTGATCCATTTCTTTTGCAGCGAATGCAATGTAAGTCTGCCTTTTCTCCTTGAGAATTTCTGCCCCCCCTGCCTATGAAATATCTTCCTCTTCCTCTTCGTCCACCTCTTCCTCTTGTAGAATCTTGAGCAGGATGCTTTTCTTTATGAGCAAGGCACACAATCTCTTCAAAAGATTTAGGCGTTGTCTTCTTTCCAAAGGCTTTCTCTCTTTCAACAAACTTTTTCACAAGAGAGTCAAAAGTTATATCTTTAAGATTTCCATTTGTTTGTAAAGATTCAAGATAATTGGAGTAAGTAGGATAGAGTGCCTTGAGAAAAGCAATAAGAGGGATATCCAGCTCATCCTTAGTGGATTTGATATCATGCATTATAGACTTTACTTCAGATGCAAGAGCAAGAGGATCATTATTTTTCAGTTCAAGAGTGAAGAGTTTAATCATGAGCTGAACAACTTCAAGTGTAGAATGTGAGTCATAGAGTTCTTTCAGCTTTTGTAAAGCTTCAAAGGCAGTTGAATATGATGAAATATGACGACTCACCTCTTCATTTACAGATGCTGCGATTAATGCATAGGCTTTGTTGTTCTTGTTTTCCCAAATGACGAGCTCTTTGTCTGAGGTAGGCTGTACTGGGTCATTGTCTCCTTCTCTGACACACACTCCTTTCCACAACTCATTGAAGATGAGGGTGTGTTTTATCATCCGGGACCATTCAGGATAGTTCTCCTTGCCAATGAGAACTATTCCTACCATAGAGACGATTGAATGCATTCTGTAAAAAAATACTTCTTCTGATAGAAAAAAATACTTCTGCTGATATACAGTGAAATTGTACTCAAAAGGGCAAAAAGATTTGAAATCTCTTCCTTACACTACAACTTTATGCACTATATTTTCTCCAAACTTATTTTCTTCAAATCCCTCCAATGTTTGATAAAAGCATCCAGCATTTCATTGATATATCACTTCAATGTTTTAAAATGTAATATATTTATATATTACATATCACTTCAATGCTTTAACTATACAACGCAGCATGCTGTAACTATACCATTCAAATGATTAAAAAAATTGCGTATTGATACTATTCACCTTCTTCAACACCTTGCTGGACTCCACATAACTTGTGACTATGCGGCTGTTGTGGACTCTTCTCTGGCGAACCGAGACCTCGTTCTCAAAAAATAAAACCGCAGAGCGCATACACCAAAGCTCTTCTCAGCGAAATCAAAAGAATACCAATGAGCGCCTGATAACCGCCAAAGCAGAACGACACAAAATGGATTTGAGCTGCAGACCTCTGAAGCCTTCAAATCACGGACTCTCCTATGGTAATCTCGTTGTGTATTTAGCCGGCGTGGAGTTTAATCCGAACAGGCTTCGTTTTTTTTCTCTTTCGTTGCTTAAATCTGTTCAGCTTCTCTTGTCATCGTATTTTCAAATCAATATTATTGTGCGCTACTTTTTATACGCATTCCGCCATGTCTATTATCTCAGGCTTGGAGGATTTAGTCGATGAAACAATATCCGTCATTACCAATGATGGCCGTAACATAGTGGGTATATTGAAGGGATATGATCAGGCCACCAATCTCATTATGGATGAATCTCATGAGTAGGTCTATTCCACCAGGACAGGAGTTGAGCAACTTGTCTTGGGCTTGTACATCATCAGGGGAGATAACATTAGTGTAGTTGGTGAGTTGGATGAAGACCTTGATTCAAATCACGGACTCTCGCAGCTCAGGTAAGGCACGTGAGTACTAAGATAAAAGAATGATCCCGGCGGCCTGAGACAAACAAAAAGATGACTTGCTCGGTGGAGGCGCAGGTGAGATGTGGGAATCCGCAGAGTATAATCAATGGAGGCGTAGCATAATCAGGTGAAGCAATTCATGCAATGGAGGCGCAGGTGCAATAACGCCCTTTTTGAAACGTTTATGACAGTCAGAGAACTGAACAGTCAGACCATGTCAGGACAGCCAGAGAGCGATTAATGTATTCAGAAGAACAGGCAGGCGCAGGCTTGGGTTGAGACTCACAACGAATCCATGCGTATAACGCATAGCAAAATGGAACTCACACACAACGAAATTATTAAACAATGACTGAGATTTCGCAGGGATATGACAGACATGTCAGCCTGCAGAACATGGGTAGAATATGAGCAGACTATGCAGGAGGGAGTTACAAAGAACAAGAGCTAAAAAGAAGTTGGCTCTGATACCATGTCAGGCCAGGCAGTAACTCCACAAAACAAATAACTGATTCATATATTCATTCAATCAGGTAGGTTTGTTATATACATGAGGGAGAGACTGTTCAGTTCATCTCCCGATGACTGTTCACATTTCTCAATTATTTATTTACAATAATTCACCCAATCACAAGGATTAGGTGTCAACAGACGCGATGCACCAGAGTCAATGTACCAGGCAAAAGACGAGGCATGATCTGAGGACCTCTTAGCCATAAAGGCGTAAAAGGAAAATTCCTTCTGCTCGGAATGCTCTGCAACATTCGCTGTTCGATGAGACCCTCCCTGTTTCTTCTGTTCAGAAGCAATCCTCTATGGGAAATCTCTCTTCATGTGGCCAAACTTGTGACAGTAATTACACTGCACATTTTTCTTCTTAACAGGATCAGAAGGCTAAGAAGAACCTTTCTGTTGAAAGGACTGAGGGGGCTGATATTTGGAAGCAAAGGCATTTTCTGAGGAGGCTGATGAAGCACCACTACCAAACTAATGTTTCCAACGATCTTGCTGCATAACTCTGGAAACTTCAAATCAACAGTAGTGGTGGTAATGTTGAGTGTTTCTATGAAGTGTTCATAAGGTTTCGGTAGACTTTTCAGAGTGATGACTACCATATCTTCTTCCTCCATGGTCCGACCAATGGCTTCAAGTTGATCTCAGATGTCTTTAATCTTGTTAAGATGTTCCTGTAAAAACATATGTTCTTCCATCATGATGGAGAATAACTGATTCTTTAGAAAGAAAGCTTTGCTCTTGTCGGATGTCTCGTGCAGTTCCTTCAAATGTTGCCAGATTTCAGCAGCTGTCTTACCTAAAGGAATCTGTGGTAACTGATCATCAGTCACATAGAGTTTGAGAAGCATAACAACCTCTCAATTTCGATAATCAAATTTATCTTGATTGGCACCAGCTATACTAGGACGAAGCTCTTTGCCCAAAATGAGCTGGTCAAGACGCCTATATTCAAAAATGGTAAACATTCTCTATTTCCAGATGTTATAATTGGTGCCATTAAAGCACTGACTACCTTCCAACATCAGGTTGGTAAGGGAGGCCATCTGCACGTTTCCCAAGATACAAGAAAAAATTTGACAGGTACTTAAAAATTGCCCAGAAACTCAAAACAACTTGTGAAAGTTTCGAGATTCCTCGAACTCATGAAGACAAAAATTTGTCCGAATGCTGCACTCAGAAATTGTACTCACAAAATATTGCCCTATCCTATTGCTGCTATTAAACCAGAAGTCAAGCCAATTTTTGTTTTCACACAGTCTAAAAAAAAAATTGCAAAAAAAAAATTGGAGGAAACAAAACTATTGATGAGTGCTCGTCGGTGTAAATTTGATTTAACTGACCAACTATCTACGCAGAAATTACCGTCACCAAGAAGACGCCATTGTAGTATTTGACACCTCCGATCGTTGCGCAGTCTGAATGGCCCCTCTACATCTGATCAACACCTGTTTGTAACCAACAGAACGCAGCCACGACAAGCGACGGCTTGACGTCGAGCACGGTGCCGCCAAAGTTACCCCCACTTTCTCAATGATTAGGCAGCCACCGTGGCCATTAGGTTCACTGAGAATTGAATGCAGGACCTGCCAGACGTCAAACGCCAAACACGCCAAAGAAATGAACCACCGATGCCAACATGCGAAAGAAAAAAAAAATTAAGACGCGACGTCCCACCGCCCACTGGAATGATTCCAACAACAGTTGGTGTGGGATAAATCGTGGTCTCGCCCAACCCGAGATACCGACAGTGAGATGAGAAGAGGTTGCTTGACGAGTTCCAAAACCATGGCCGCAACAATCAATGAAAAAGGGTGGCTTCACATACGTGACATTTGTGGTGAAGTCGTCAGAAATCAGCGAGCAGGAAGTCAAGGAATTCGAGGCAAAGCAGGTGGTTTTCCTACGGATCTACTAGTGAGCAAGTTTCGTCATCAAATGGACGCAAGACATCCACAGAGCTGCCAAGCAAGCGTTCTTCTGATGAAGGCACGTAGCAAGAGGTCCCACAAAAAAAATTGACGCCCGCACGCTAAATCAATTCATGCAACCACAATCGGTTGATTGAAGGCTCCAGCTTCCACAGAATGGCCTAGATCCAGATTCCCCCGGCACTTTATTTAAAGCTACGCAAGTTTAAAACCCTTGACATGCAATTGCAGAAAATTACAGAAGCCCACAAACACAGAAACCCTTTCAATTTACTAATAGTGACCCTAAATGGAAACTGAGGAAAAACTTCTCCACAGAAGAGCAATTTCGAAATGAAGTACTAAATTTTTCAAACTGTGAAATTTTTTTTCGAAAAAAAACTACCCATGCTCTGATACCATAATCAATGAATGAATTGAATTGATTTACAATGAGCAATGAAGCTTAATAAATAATACCACTGTATTTACAGAAACAACAAGTTTCTACTAAGAAAGTAGAAACAACAAGATTCTACTAAGAATATAGAAACAACAAGTTTCTAACAAGAAACTGCTAATTACAATCATAGATGAGCATTAAACACTAAAAGAGCATTAAACACTAAAATGAGCAGTTCCGTGCCACAAATGTGCTACATGTGCCAAGATTGGGAATGAAATTACTTTCCATCTCACAACTACAAGGCAAGGGCTATGATGTCTACTTCATTAAGGAAAAGGTATACGTCAAACACTCGAGCTGGAAAAAGAAAGTGCAGACAGGGATCAAAAGTAATCGGTTGTACAGATTACAACTAGAATCTCCAATGGTACTAATAAGCAGTCATGGGAACAAAGACTTGAACGAACTATGGCACAGAAGGATGGGTCACTTGCACCATGGAGCTCTGAGAATTCTCAGGAGCACTGTAACAGGAGTTCCGGATCTAAGTACGGAACGAGATGATGTATGCAGGGGATGCGCTCTAGGAAAGTATGCCAAGGCAGCATTTCCTAGGAGCAACCACAGGGCCAAGACTGTACTAGGATTGATATGCTCAGATATATGCAGACCTATGTTTGTTGAAGCACTCAGTGGTGCCGAATATTTCCTTACCTTCATTGATGACCACTCAAAGAAAACTTGGATCTATTTTCTGAAAACCAAGGATGAGGTTTTCTGTCGATTCAAGGAGTTCAAGGCTCTAGTGGAGAATCTGTCAGGTAAGAAAATAAAATTCTTGCGCTCAGATAATGGTGGAGAATATGTTGATAAGGACTTCACTGATTATTGCATTAAGGAGGGCATTGAAAGAGAGTGGACAACTCCCTACAATCCGGAGCAGAATGGGGTGGCAGAAAGGAAAAACAGGACTATTGTAGAAGCAGCTAGGGCCATGCTGTATGATCAGGATATGCCAAAATTCCTGTGGGCAGAAGCATGCAACACAACTGTCTACGTTTAGAACAAGACTCCTCATCGGGCATTGGGCAAGATTACTCCAGAGAAAGTCTTCACTGGGAAGACACCTGAAGTCAGTCATTTCAGGATATTTGGGAGTTTGGCATATTGTCGCATACCCGAAGAAAAGAGGAAGAAGCTGGATCAGACTGCAGAAAAGGGGTATCTGGTAGGATATAGCGAGAACGCTAAGGCATACAGGATCTATCTTCCAAAGAGCAGAGAGGTAGTAGTACGACGAGATCTAAAGTTCATGGAGGACAAAGGTTTCAAAAGATCTCGCGAAATGCCTTCCAAGGAGTAGTCAAAAGAGGATCTGTTGGTCATGCCTCTTCAACCAATGAAAGTGAAGAATCCTTCGTCAGATCAGGAAGATTCTCATGATGAGGAAGAGGAGCAAACAGAAGCACCGGTTGGAAGAGGAAGAACCAACAGGGAACTTCGTCAGATTCTGCGTGATGCAGAAAACTTCATGAGAGCCAAGGAACAATAAAAGGGAGCGAAAACAGCTAGACAGGTATTAGGCGTTAGTAGCTCAGGATGGAGAGCCTGCCAGCTTCAAAGAGGCAGCGCAGCATCAGGTCTGGCTAGATGCGATGGTGGTGGAGTATAACTCCATAATTGTAAACGATGTATGGGAGGTGGTGTTAAGGCCTCAAGACAAATTTGTGGTAGGTTCAAGATGGATCTACAAGATCAAATATGCTGGAGACGATAGTATTGAAAAATACAAGGCCAGGTTTGTGGCTAAGGGGTATGCTCAAAAGGAAGTGATTGACTATAAGGAAACCTTTACCCCAGTAGCTAGGTATACATCTATTAGGACCGTGATATCTCTTGCAGCCCAGATGGGATGGGAGATCCATCATATGGATGTCAAGACGACATGTCTAAACCGGGTAATAGAAGAAGAAGTATACATTGAACAACCAGAGGGCTTTGAAACTCATGAGAAGAAGTCTCATGTATGCCCACTAAAGAAAGCCTTGTATGTGCTAAATCAAGCACCAAGAGCGTGGTATGGTCAAATAGATGGCTACTTGCAGAAGAAGGGGTTTGTCAAGAGTGACGCGGATCCGAATCTCTACTATCTGGTTGTAGAGAGCGAGCCATTTATCTTAGTATTATATGTGGATGATCTCTTCCTGATAGGATCATCTAGACTCATTGAAGACTGCAAGAAGAATCTAGCCACACGAGTTCGATATGAAGGATCTGGGACGAATGCACTATTTTCTAGGGTTGGAAGTTTGGCAATAGAAAGGAGAATCTTCCTTGGGAAAGGAAGGTATGCTAAAAAAATTCTGAAAAGGTTCGGGATGGGAGACTGTAGACCTATGGCTACGCCAATGATCACCGACTGGAAGAAGATTGATGCATTAGAAGACAAGGATGTCGATCCCACCCTATACCGACAACTCATAGGGTCCCTGATGTATCTAGTCAATACCAGGCCAGATATTTGCTACGCTGTTGATCTGAATTGGATCCTTAAACATTTCCATGACTGTTTCAAATTATTTCAGGCTTCAAGATCTTATGAATGACGAGCTTATCAGAAATTACCTCTAGAAAACGGCAATTTGTGGCCAGCATGGAACAACGAGGACCCTTGGTCAAAGTGCACTAACCGTTGGCCCATGGAGATCATGCATGGATGCAAATTGGCAATCAGAAGCCCAGATCCAAAAACAGAGGCAGTTTCTGATACGCAATTAGCACAATTGCGTATCACAGGGAAAAACTCTTAGTGAAAAAAATCCCTGAGCGCTTGATCACGAGGAAAACAGGAAACCGTGCGGAAATCGTCAGAAGGTGGGTCCCGCGCCCAAAACCGGCAGGATATCGCGTGCACTTCAAGCAATAAGCGGGTTTGGTCGAGTTCAACGCGATGCCACACACTAAGTGACACGCATCCAGCGAATTTGAGAGAAAACCGCTTACGTCGCATGAGTAACGGTCGAGCAACTTACCTGCGCGATATAGACGAAGACTGTAGGATCTGGAGGCTCTAGATCAACGGCGGAGAATCAACCCGATGGAAGACCGGATTTGACGGGGAAATAGACTGAGGTACATGAGATTTGAGGTCCGACATGACCGATGAGTTGGCAGAGGAATCAGTTTCGTGGGCTATCTTGGAGCAACGAAAATAACGACCGATTCAAAGAGAATTGACACTCAGTTCGCGAGGAAACAAGTGTCCACCTCTCTGTGAAGCGTTACACAACGATGATGATGCAGAGTAGGGGAATTTCAGCGGACAGAGGCAAGCGATCCAGAGAGCCGAGAAGCGGAAACGAACAGTCAGGGAGCAACTTGGCTTTAAGCCACAAACAGACAAAGAGCAAAGGGGACAGAAGTAGAGAAAAAGAAGTGAATTACAGAGAACAGAGAAGCCGAGCTGACCTGCAGAGCAAAGGCAGCATCGAGCAGACAGAACAGAGAGAGTCTGAGAGTCTGTGAACTCCAGAGAAGGCTTGAGAGGCTCAAGCAACTCCTCTATGTAGACCTGTCAGGTATTGAGTACCAAATTGGACTCATATGACAGAGACCAGTCGAGGTCGAGATTTAGTAAGGGGAGTCTGTGTACTCTAGAGACTCGGGGGATCCAAGTACAATCCTACTGATCATTCTTCGTTAAGTGAGACTCAAATTGAGCTTCTTATTGTAAAATCTCTGCTTTAATACACAATAGAAAAGGCCACCAATAAAGGCTGGACCAAGAGACGTAGCCTAAGAGGATTGGGTGAATACCTTATTAAATTTGTTGTGTTTTTGTATTTGCTTACTGTATTTCTCTTACTGTTTCAAGTGCCTCTGTATTTCACAATCTTATCGATCCATTGCTTAAAATAACATAGGCACACCCCACCACATGGGTCTGTAATACCTTCATTAATTAATTGAGGTCATTCACGAGTGATTTTCAAATCAAGTGGTATCAGAGCTCTAGGTTGTTTAAGGTTAGACAAGCTTGTGCTGGATTTGTTGTTGAATGCTAACTAGATCAAAGCTTAAATTAGGAGAATGAGAGTTGGTCGAAACTAACCCGGAGATTGGAAGAGTCTATCCTCAGAAGAAAGTCCCTTGGGACCAGATCCCGAATTCATAGATAGTTTCCTGGCCATGAGGTCCATGGTAGAGGAAATGTACAGGGAGTTTAAGAAAGGTAAAGATGAAGATTCATCACACTCCAAAGAAAAAGGAGAAGAAGAATCTCTCCTCCATGACCACTCAAAAGGCAAAGGGAAAGAAGAAAACTTTCTCACACCTCCTAATAACCCTGAACATAAAAAGAAAACATCTTTGATTAAATTAGATGTTAAATTTGATTTACCAATATATGATGGAGAGTTGAATGCAAATAAGCTGGATAATTGGATTAGACAAATTGATGTTTATTGCAGAGTGCGAGTATAAACTCAAACGAGAGTAAGATTCAGCTGGCGAGCCTACGCATTGGAGGCACTGTCTTGGTATGGTAGGAAGGCAAGACACAAGCTGACGTGAAGAAACGTGGTAAGATTCTTTCTGTCTGGAGTGAATTTGTTTCTGCAATCAAAAAGCAGTTCTATCCACTAGCTTACATGCAGCAAGCCATGATGAGCTGGCAAACTCTTCGCCAATTGAAAGGGCAAAGTGTATAGGGTTACACCCAATAATTTAGGAAAAGAGCTTTGGTTCTAGGAATTTCATTAGACTCACCTAAGACTCTGTTGAAGTACATAGGCGGTCTACACAACTACATGAGGCACACTATCCTCATGTTTAATCCCACTAGTATAGATGAGGTATCTGTTCAAGCTACGCATTTAGAAGCTAGAGGAAAGAATGGGAACCCAGAAGTTGGGGGATCATCCAAGCCCATTGCAAGCAAGAATAAGGAGAAAAGAAAACGGAAATGGAAAGAGAGGAAGGCCAACACTGCACAAAAAAACAAGTCTTCATGCATTCACTGTAAGAAGGATGGGCATGATGATGAGCACTGTTGGATTCTGCATTCGGAGCTAAGACCTAAGAAGTTCGAGGGCAAGAAGAAGAAGACTGTTGCAACTATTCAGAGAGATTTGGAGTCGGACTCAGGAGATGAAACAACCATTGCAGCCACAGGTATAAAAGGTAAAGATTCTGAAGCATCTACTAGTAATTCTGCACAATCTATTAATGATGAAGAAAATGAGAGAAAAAGACATTAGCATTTCCATATTCAAGTTATTTCCAAGCATCAAAAGATTGATACTTGTTTGATAGTGGCTCACAAGTAAATTTAATTTATGAAGCAATTGTAAAGAAGTTGGGATTAATGACTACACCTCACAAGAAACCATACCCATTAGGTTGGTTAAGTGATAAAGCACAACTACAAGTGACTAGACAATGTAAACTTAAGTTTTCTTTTGGGTCAGCATTTGTAGATGAGGTTGAGTTAGATATAGTTCCTCTGAATATATGTGGAATTGTTTTAGAAAGTCCCTACTTATGTGATAGAAAAGCTATTTTCTATAGAGCTGAGAACAAGTATCTACTCATTAAAGATGGAATCGAATACTTTGTAAGAGCTCATAAGCTCAAGAATAATTATACTCTCATAAACTCAGGGTAGATTAAACGAATTGTAAATTCATGCAAACATTTTTTACTGATGGTTGTAAAGGAAAAGAAACCTAATAAAACCAATGTATTTGAGGGCTGTGATGGTAAACAACAAGCTGATTTAGAAAAAGTTGTTTCAGAATATGATATCTTGTTTCAAGAACCTAAAGGTTTGCCATGCAAAAAGGAAATAGTGCATGATATTAATTTGCAGCAAGATGCTCCATTGCCTAACATTGGAATGTACAGGTTGTCCGCTTTAGAGAATGTAGAAATCAAGAAGCAGGTGCAGGAGTTGCTCGAGAAGGGGTTCATCAGACTTAGCACATCACCATGTGGGTCTCCAATCGTTTTGGTAAGAAAGAAAGATGGCTCATGGAAAATGTGCATTGATTACTGAGCACTAAATAAGATAACGATCAAAAATCGTTATCCCCTTCCTCGCATAGATGATTTATTAGATCAACTGAAAGAAGCTGTTTATTTTTCCAAGTTAGACTTGCATAGTGGATATCATCAGGTTAGAGTTGCAGAACAAAATGCATGGAAGACTGCTTTCAAAACAAAGCAGTGATTGTATGAGTGGCTGGTTATGCCTTTTGGCTTAACTAATGCTCTTGCTACTTTCATGAGAATAATGAATGATGTACTCAGACTTTTTCTTGATGATTTTGTTATTGTATATCTGGATGACCTTCTTATATTTAGCAAAACGTGGGAAGAACATTTAAAGCATGTTAAGCAGACACTAAATGTTTTGAAAAGAGAAAAACTTTATGTTAAACTCTTAAAATGTGAATTTGGCAAAACATTTTTGAATGATTTGGGTCATATAGTAGGGGGTGGTGAATTGAAGATAGATCCCTCTAAAGTTGCAGTCACTGTAAATTGGCCTAAACCCAAATCTACTACAGAAGTCAGAAGCTTCTTAGGAGCATCACAATATTGGAGAAAGTTCATTTCTAACTTTTCCTTAATTGCAGCTCCCTTACATGCTTTGACAGGATTGAACAAAGTGTTTCAGTGTGGAGGCAAACAGCAGAAAGCCTTTGACACCTTGAAAGAAAAGATTAGTACAACACCAGTACTAACACCGCCTAATCTTCAAAGACCATTTGAGATCCAAACAGATGCCAGTGACTATGCCATGGTAGCAGTGTTGATACAACACGATAAACCCAAATGTTATCATTCTGAGACATTTAATTTTGCAATAGTTAACTATCCCACATATGCTAAAGAATTGCATGCATTAGTACAGAGTGCGAAAAAGTGGAAACATTACTTAATGGGCAAAGAGACAGTTATACATATTGATCATCAACCACTTCAATATCTACACTCCCAAACTAAGTTGCAGCAATCAAGACACTATAGATGGATGGGTTTTCTACAACCGTTTCATTTAGTCATCAGATATAAAAAGGGCATACACAATAAAGTTGCAAATATGTTATCTAGACCTATTATAAATGCGTCCACTATATTTAAGCATAATTCAGTACTGCATGAGAGCTACAATGAACAATATGCTCAGGATATAGATTTTAAAGATGTATATGCAACTGTAAGTAAAGGCAAATGAGTAGAAGAATTGGATTATCATGTTAAGGACCGACTCTTGTATCATTGTGGGAAGCTATGCATTCCACAAACTGAAAGAGTAAAGATATTTCGAGAAGCACACACTTCTCTAGTATCAGGTCACTTTGGGGTAAGTAAAACGATTGCACAACTGCAAAGATTTTGTTATTGGCCAAAAATGATTGAGACAGTTTCTAGATATGTAAGAGGGTGTACCATGTGTGCTAAAAGCAAGACAAACAATAGAAAATTAGGCTTGTACACTCCACTACCAGTTCCTTCTCATCCTTGGGAAAGTATTTCCATGGACTTTGTTGGAGGACTGCCTAAATCTAGGAAAGGTCATGACTATCTATATGTTGTTGTGGATAGGTTCAGCAAAATGTGTATTTTGATACCTTGTAACAAACAGATTACAGTTGAACAAACTGCTAAGTTGTTCTTTCAGCATGTATGGGTCCATTTTGGATTACCCACTTCCATTGTATCTGATCGAGACACCCGATTTATTGGGAAGTTTTGGTCGAGTTTGTGGGAACTGATGGATACCAGACTGAAGAAAAGCACAACCTTTCATCCACAAACAAATGGCCAGACAGAGGTGGTCAATAGGACAGTGATCCAGTTGCTCAGAGGCTATTGCAGCAAGCATCCCAAACTTTGGAATGAACATTTGTGTTATGTGTAGCATGCTTACAACCGAGCAAAACATTCTTCTACAGAGAGATCTCCTTTTGAGACCTGTTTTGGTTTCACACCAAGGTCTCCCTTGGATTTTGTCTTTGGTAAAGACATAGCAGTTGATGGACACAGTGATGTGGACAAGGCAACCAAGTTCATTGAACAAATCCAAGAGATTCACTAGGCAGTACAGGAACAACTTGAAAAGAGCCAAGCCAAATACAAAGCAAGGAATGACAAGCATCGGATGGAGCATAGTTTCCAAGTTCGTGATCAAGTCTGACTATATATCAGCAAACACAGAATGCAAGGTGAAGGTAAAAAGCTAAAGCCAATAAGGTATGGACCTTTCAGGTTACTTGAGAAAATTGGTGAGAATGCTTTTCGCTTTGATTTACCAGCTTACATGAACATCTACTCAGTTGTTAATGTAGACAGCTTGAGACTATTTGAACCTTCATTAATTGAAGATCCCGAAGAGCAGAGTCAATTGCTTTCTATTGATGATCTATTATGTGAATATCTCAATGAATTCTAAGAAGACACAGTTCTGGACATGAAGGTGAGGGTGAAGCGCAGGGGAGATGTTGAGTACCTCAGGATTAAACTAAAGGGTTCAAAGCCAAGCAGTGCAAAATGGATAGAGATTGGACAAGTGAGACAACTATACCCTCACTTAGTCAATGCTTGAAAACCAACTTTTGGTGGTCCAAAAGCTTTTTCAGTGGGAAGGTCGTGATTCAAATTATATCCTTAAACATTTCCATGACTGTTTCAAATTATGTCAAGCTTCAAAATCTTATGAATGACGAGCTTATCAGAAATGACCTCTGGACAATGGCAATTTGTGGCCAGCATAGAATAATGAGGACCCTCGGTCAAAGTGCACTGACCGTTGGCCCATGAAGACCGCGCATGGATGCAAATTGGCAATCGAAAGCCCCGATCCAAAAACAGAGGTAGTTTCTGCTACACGATTAGTGCTAATCGCGTATCACAAGGAAAAACTCTCAGTGAAGGAAAGCCCCGAGCGCTAGGTCATGAGGAAAACAGGAAACCATGCGGAAATTGTCAGAAGGTGGGTCTCGCACCCAAAACCGGCAGGATATCGCATGCACTTCAAGTGGTAAGCGGGTTTGGCTGAGTTCAGCGCGATGCCACAGACCGGGTGACACGCGTCCAGCGGAGGTGAGAGAAAACCGCTTAGATCGCATGAGTAACAGTCGAGCAACTTACCCGCGCAATATAGGCGGAAACCGTAGGATCTGGAGGCTCCAGATCAACGACGGAGAATCAACCTGATGGAAGACCGGATTTGACGGGGAAATAGACTGAGGTACATGAGATTTGAGGTCCAACATGACCAATGAGTGGGCAGAGGAATCAGTTTTGCGAGCGATCTTGGAGCAACGGAAATAATGACCGATTCAAAGAGAACTAACACTCAGTTCACGAGGAAACAGGTGGCCACCTCTCTGTGAAGCGTTACATAGCGATGATGACGCAGAGCAAAGGAATTCCAGCGGACAGAGGCAGGCGATCCAAAGAGCCAGGAAGCGGAAACGAACAGTCAAGGAGCAGATTGGCTTTAAGCCACGAACAAAAAGAGCAGAGGGGACAAAAGTAGAGAAAAAGAAGTGAATTGCAGAGAACAGAGAAGCCGAGCTGACCTGCAGAGCAAAGGAAGCATCGTGCAGACAGAACAGAGAAAGTACGAGAGTCTGTGAACTCCAGAGAAGACTTGAGAGGTTCAAGCAACTCCTCTATGTAGACTTGTCAGGTATTGAGTACCATATTGGACTCATACCACAGAGACCAGTCGAGGTCAAGATTTAGTAAAGGGAGTCTGTGTACTCTACAGACTTGGGGGATTCAAGTACAATGCTATTGATCATTCTCTGTTAAGTGAGACTCAAATTGAGCTCCTTATTGTAAAATCTCTACTTTAAGACACAATAGAAAAGGCCACCACTGAAGGTTGGACCAGAAGGCATAGCCCAGGAGGATTGGGTGAACTCCTTATTAAATTTGTTGTGTTTTTGTATTTGTTTATTGTGTTTCTCTTACTGTTTCAAGTGCCTGTGTATTTTGCAATCTTATCGATCCATTGCTTAAAATAACATAGGCACACCCAGCACATGGGTTTATAATACCTTCATTAATTAACTGAGATCAGTCACGAGTGATTTTCAGATCCGCTGTCAACACCCTCAGTCAGTTCATGGTGGAACCAAAGAGGGCTCACTGGGCAGCAGCCAAGCACGTTCTCAGGTATTTACAGGGAACAATTGATTATGGGCTCTTGTACAACAAGGGGAAGGATATCAGGTTGAGTGGATTTACTGATGCAGATTGGGCAGGAAGTTCAGTGGATCGGAAAAGTACCTTTGGGTACTGTTTCAACATTGGATCAGGAATAACCTCCTAGTGCAGTAGGAAACAAAAGTCCGTGGCTCTGAGCTCGTTTGAGGCAAAATATATGGCAGCAAGCACAGCTTCGTGTGAGGCCATATGGCTTAGAAAACTGCTGGTAAACCTATTCAAGAGAAATATGGGGGCGACCAGGATCGTGTGTGATAATCAAAGTTGCATCAAACTCTCTGAGAATCTAGTATTTCATGATAGGTCAAAACATATTGATATCTGGTGTCACTTTGTTAAAGATTGTGTCCAACGAGGAGCTATACAGTTGAGCCACATTCATATAGGGGAACAAGTGGCAGATATCCTCACCAAGGCCCTTGGAAAGTCAAAATTTGACTACTTCAGGGAAAAATTGGGGATGGTAAAGAACCCCTTTCAGAAGTAGTGTGTGTTGTCACACATATTGTCATGACAATGCTCAGACCGGGGGTTGTAACCCTGATCCTCGATCTCTCCGTTTAAGCCTGTCTCCCGCGACTAAGGGGGGTAGACCCTATGGAACAATGGATGACCAACTGTGGATCAGTTGGGTTCGGAGACACGAGGGGAAAAAAGCACTTAATTGATTTTATTAAGTTAATAGACCAGTGCCTTATGGAGTTAATGATTAAATGATTGTTTATCGAAAGCTACAGAAATATGAACTTTATAATTCCATGATTAACAATCATTTATAAGCAAAATATAAGATATTCAACAAATGCACAACGCCTTAAACGATAATCTAGCAATTAAATTTCTAAAGAATAAATGCTTTAAACAACCACGAAACTTAAATGCTGACCAGATTTCAAATAGTTAATCTCCAGATATAAACATTTTAAGCACATTTAACTTCACCACAATAGACAAGAGACTTTAGAAAAAGAATTTCCAAGTGTTAATTAGCCTTTTTCAAAATTTTTGAATTTTCTTTATATTTTTTAATAAAATTTTAAATATAAAAATTAAACAAAACTAAAATCCTAGATAAAATTGAATCTAAACTAAAGTAAAGTCTAATCTAAAATCCAAAATTTAATTCTAAAACTAAGTAAAAGAAAACTAAAACAAAACAAATTCTTTATGCCCTTTTTTATTTTTAAATTTTATGAATTTTTTGATATTTTCTTTTAAAATCAAACTTAAACTAAACTAAACTATATTCAGACCATAAGCTAAAAAAAACTAAAACCTAAATAAAATTAAAATCAAATCTAAACTAAAAGAATTTTTTATTGCCTTTATTATTTTTAAATTTATTTATTTATTTTTTATTTTTTAACTTTTGATATACAAAATGAAAACCAAACCCTTTTTTTTAAGCCATTTATGATTTTTATATCTTTTATTTTTTATGATTTTTTTGAAATTAAACAAAATTAAACTTAAAACTGACCGAAAATCATTTTTTTTAAATCTTTTTATATTTTATGGTTTATTATTATTAAAATCTAAATTTAAAGCAGTGAAAATCTAAAAAAAACTAAAATAAGAATTTAATAAATCTAAAACTTAAATGAACTAACGGCTAAACCAAAAAAAATAAAACTAAACTTTAAAAATCAAATATTTAAACTAATCTAAATCTAAATAAGAAAAAATCTAAAACTAAAATCAAAGTGTAATATAATTTATGAAAATTGAATTTTTATATTTTATAATTTTTTATTATTAAAAAAAACAAAACAAAACTAAACTAACATTAAATGTAACATATCTGAAAAAATCAAAACGTGATCTAATATATACCAAAAAGTAAAATTTAAAAATTAAACTAATAGAACTCAAATTAAATAAAAAAAATTATAACCTATCCTAAAACTAAATTAGCATATGCACATATAAAAAAATAAAACTAAATTACAAGCCTACGCTGGAAAAAAAATAAAAATCGAACGCATTGTTAGCTGTTTGTCGTGTATGTGCAGGTGTGACGACGGAAAGGAGAGCGAAGGAGAGCAGCTTGTTGAAGCTACGGGAATGAAGGCCGAGGGTAGCACACAGAGAAGAGAGACAACAAGGGTTGCGTGAGGAAATAACCAGTGATTTTGCAGGTGAATGGCAGCGTTGCAACAAAGGAGGAGTTGCGTGGGTAATGAAGGATGAACACAGCAGCTTGGACAATGGCGGAAGAGGGAGAACGCTGAGGCGTAAGGAAGGCAGCTGCGATGATGATGGTGAGGGTCACTGCGTGGAGCTGACAAATGAAATAGCGGCAGGCTGTTAGGAAGTGACGCAGATTTAGGTGTAGAGAGCTGAGCAGAGGATGGGCAGAAACGCACGCAGGTAGAAAACGCTTGAAGTATGGATGAAGTGCGTGAGAGATAAGGGAGTAAGATGATAGTGCTGCAAGGACAGGAGAATGACAGCACATATTTTAGATGGCTGCGTGGAAGAGTGTGGGAGCCGCAGAAGGAAGCCATCATCTAGAAAGAGAAAGACAGAGGGAGAAGAAGCTGCAAGTGGGAAAAAGCTGCGTGGAGGTTAGGCAGCAATCCCACAGCCTGCTTAGAAAATTTTATAATCTTTTCTGTAAAATGAAACCCCAGGCAGCAACAAAGAAATGGCTTGGAAAACCTTGAACCTCTTCAAAGAACTTAATTTTGAGATCAGCTACTTCAGACTTGTATAATGGAAACCCTGAAAACAATGGAAACAAACAGCCAGAACCTGAAAATGCACAAAATAAATGAAACCCTAAAAAAAACCAGCTAAATAATTACAGTGTTTACAGATTTTCGTCTCTTTAGTAGCCAGATTTGTCAATAATTCATAGTAATATTTTTAGAATTTAAATTTAATGTTAGATACTTCAGAAAACCCTGCATGCATTCATAAAAATTTCAGATGATAAGTCCATGATTAAAACTATCTGGGCTCTTTCAAAAAACGCAATTCGAGAGTTGGCTGGTTTAGCCAAGAACTTCCCGGTAAACTGAAAACTAAGATTTCCTGCACAACTTAAAATCAACCATTAACATAGAGGGAAAAAACAATAGTGAAATCCAGATCAAATGGAGATACCTGCCATTATATTTCAGAATCTAAACTATCATTCAAACCCCAGAGATCAGAGAAAATACCTGTGTCTGAATCAATCTTCATCAAGCTATTATCAATGACTGAAATAAAATTATGCAGAAAAATAAAAAATCTTATAGCATTTCCAAAAGAGTAACACCAGCGAGATTTTCAAGCCCAAATTCTTTCTTTATTGCACAAAAAAGTGAATACAAGAGAGCTTTCTTTAGCACCAGACTCTCAGATCTTATCTGATCTCAAGTGACCCCTAGCACCCTATTTAAAGGAAAAATTCCCAACGGATAGTTCGAGTGATCCATGTCAAACTAATCTCGACCGTCGATGAGGATCAAGATTTCTTTTAATCTCATCCGTCGAATTTTTTAAATGCATTTTAATATATTAAAAAAAAAAAATGCATTTATTTACTCAAAAATTTGACTTATTATTATTATTTTTTTTTATTTTTATTTATTTATTTTTTAAATTTTATTTTATTTTATTTATTTCATTTAATTTTATTATTATTTTATTATCATTTTTATTTACTTTTTAATTTTCTTTAATTTCTTTAATTTTTATTTTTTGGATCGTCGAACTTATCCTTTGGAAAAATTACCTAGGACCTAAAACTTAGGACTTATGGGGGGATTAAAACATTTTCTAACCTTCAAGACACTTTACATCATGACTTTTATCATTTTACATTTAAGGGGGAAAACCCATTTGACCTCATAGACCACCCAGTTCTGCGACACAAAGATAATCTAGCAGATCAACACACTAGGATTCCCCTAAGATTTTGATGACAAAATTCATTCTGGCTTTGGGGTTAGGCTGAAGGAAAACTCTGCCGATCATGGATCGGCGAGTCAAAAAACCTTCCGGAACATAGATTATCATTAGAAAATTAGGTCCACCTAGGCAATTTACATACATGACTCAGATTTGCTAAGATTATTTACAATTTACACATGCAGACTTGGTTTACAACATAACATGATTGGGCTGATGATGACAGTCGAATGGCACAGATACGTCGATCAAGCGCTATCCCTTTTGCAAAAAAGGGGGTGTACTGCTATAGGTAGTTGACATGTAGTGGTCAACATCTCGCTCTACTTGGGGACACGTTGCTGCACTACAGAAATGTGAGAATCTAGAATCTGCATCCACGCAACACACAACAAAACATAAGTAACGTCCATCCAAAAAATCATCATATAGCATTAAGCACATGAAAGATATAAGCTCTTCATTTATTAACTATCTAGTAACATGAAAAGTAAGTCTAATCTTAAAACAGACAAGAAGATGCTGAAAAAACAAGTAGGGTTAGAAATACAGAGGATGCCCCATGGCATCAAATGTGTTCAATATAGTGTATACTGAGCATTTGTCTACTTTCAGGCAAATCTGTCGGCTGCTTGTCAGATGTGCCATGTCCAATTCTGCATATGGTAGGACTTTTTCCTATCCGAAAATCAAGCTGCTCACGGCCGTCTAATGCATCAAATCTTCTTCTCGTTCTCTCTCTTGCGCTTTTTCTTCCTGGCAGGCTGTATTACTGATGACGTGGAACTTTCTGCTTCAAAGCTCTCAAATGAAGTATGTAAGATATGCATGACACGTCTTTCTTCATTCTGCATCTGCCCTACCAAGGATGAAGGATCAATCTCACAGGTACCATGAGTTATAACTTGATCTTCAATGACTGGTGGATTAACCGTGTGAGCATCAATCTGATTATTAATTTCCCTTTTATCCAGGTCACCTTCAATTATCCACTTTTTAGTAGAACAAAGGATCTCATAATATGATGGAGCTTGTTGTAACAGATAAGGAGGCTCCTGATCTATTGACGTTCCCTGGTTTCTTTCATCTTCCGACTGTTGTTGAAATTTCTGAAACTGTATTTTAATGGCATCCATCTACCTAGAGTGTTCAACTTTCATAGCACTAATTTCCCTGGCATGGTCTTCTTCCATGGTTAATAAATTATTTTGAAGACATATCTGATTAGCTTCCATATCTTTTATTACTTTATCGTCTTTTTCTTTTATGGTCATCAAGCAATGTTGCATAGAGTTTCTCTTCCTTGTGATTTGCTTGCATGGTAGCCAACTGATTATTATGATCGAATGTCATGATAGTCATTTCTTCATCCATAGTTAATAACTTATTTTGCATAAAATTAATTTCCCTATCATGATTAGTTTTCATGGTCGTCATATTTTCCTCTAAGCCTGATAACTTGCTTTGTATAAAACTAATTTATGTGTCATGATTAGTTTTCATAGCCTCAATTTCCTTAGCATGCTGATTTTGCATGATCTCCATCTCCTTATTACAATTTTCCAAGTGGGTGCATAAAGCTTTCACATCATTGGTGTAATTAGTTTGATTGATCTCCATATTTTTTACTAGCCGCATTAGCTCTTGTATAATTTTCTTCTGATCTTATTTTTCATTGTCGACAGTGGACACTGATTTTGTAATTTGTCCCTGCTTTTCTACTATCATGGATTTGATCTGCAATGGCACATTCTGATATGAAGAATTGTCTTTAAATCTTTCATCGACAACTGGACCTTTTATAAGATTACTTTATTCTGTTGCACAATTTTAGGGGCACAAGGCGAGCTATCTGGATCACCATATCTATCTTTAAAAGCATTGTAAATCTCTTGTAAAGAAGTGAAAGAGTCTTCGGGACAAGTATTAAACCAATTCAAAGCATCACCCTCTAAAGAAAGGACAAATAGATGCATTTTGACATCTTCATGATCATATTGAGGAAGTCTACAATACATGACTGTTATACGATAAAAACTCCATAAATGCCTTCTAACAGTGACTGAACCACCACCTGAAAACAAAGGTAATTTAGAAATGGCCACTTCCAGTAAATCATAGAGATCATCAATAAAATGACATGGTTTAAACGAAAAATCCATGATGAATAACGAGGGACCAAATGGATGATAAAGAGAGATCCCTCCTCAAGAAAATCAAGAGATGAAAGAAGTGGAGTCGCCACTTGCACAATGAATCTAACTCTATGATCCAAAAAGCAACCAACAAGCAGATATGAGGGAGGCATCTTGTTTGTGAAAAATAAATGAAAAGAAATAGAGTCACCACCCAAACAAGAAACGAACTGAAGAGTAATTGATGATATGACGAAAGATAAGATCCAAATGATGCCAAAAAATATTGAATCTGCCAGCTCGAATTAGAGATGAGAAAGATGAAAGAATGATGAGAAATGAGAAAATGAATGTTGTTGAAATGCCGAGAATAATCGGTTCCCCGGCAACGGCGCCAAAAAATGTTGGCGTTGTCGGGCCAGATGAAAAGATAAGACATGAGAATGATGATTGTCGAATAAACCAAGGACAAAAAAACTCTATCCCCGGCAACGGCACCAAAAAATGTTGTCGCACAGATTGTCAAGACAACGCTCAGACCGGGGGTTGTCACCCTGATCCCCGATCTCTGCGTTTAAGCCTATCTCCCGCGGTTAAGGGGGGTAGACCCTATGGGACAATGGATGACCAACTATGGACTAGTTGGATTGGGAGACACGAGGGGAAAAAAAGCACTTAATTGATTTTATTAAGTTAATAGACCAGCGCTTTATGGAGTTAATGATTAAACGATTGTTTATCGAAAGCTGCAGAAATATGAACTTTATAATTCCATGATTAACAATCATTTATAAGCAAAATATAAGATATTCAACAAATACACAACACCTTAAACGATAATCTAGCAATTAAATTTCTAAAGAATAAATGCTTTAAACAACCACGAAACTTAAACGCTGACCAGATTTCAAATAGTTAATCTCCAGATATAAACATTTTAAGCACATTTAACTTCACCACAACAGAGAAGAGACTTTAGAAAAAGAATTTCCAAGTTTTAATTAGCCTTTTTCAAAATTTTTGATTTTTTTATATTTTTAATAAAATTTTAAATCTAAAAATTAAACAAAACTAAAATCCTAAATAAAATCGAATCTAAACTAAAGTAAAGTCTAATCTAAAATCCAAAATTTAATTCTAAAACTAAGTAAAACAAAACTAAAACAAAACAAATTCTTTATGCCCCTTTTTATTTTTAAATTTTATGTTTTTTTTTTTTATATTTTCTTTTAAAATCAAACTTGAACTAAACTAAACTATAGTCAAACCATAAGCTAAAAAAATGCTAAAACCCAAATAAAATTAAAATCAAATCTAAACTAAAAGAAATTTTTATTGCCTTTTTCTAAATGAAAACCAAACTTTTTTTATTTTTTTTAAGCCATTTATGATTTTTATATTTTATATTTTTTATGATTTTTTGAAATAAAACAAAATGAAACTTAAAACTAACAGAAAATTGATTTATTTATTTATTTAACTTTTTATATTTTTTTTATGTTTTATGGTTTATTATTATTAAAATCTAAATTTAAAGTAGTCAAAATCTAAAAAAAACTAAAATAAGAATTTAATAAATCTAAAACTAAAATGAACTAACGGCTAAACCAAAAAAAATAAAATAAAACTAAACTTTAAAAATCAAATATTTAAACTAATCTAAATCTAAATAAGAAAAAATCTAAATCTAAATCTAAAACTAAATCTATATTTAAATCTAAAACTAAAATCAAAGTCTAATATAATTTATAAAAATTGAATTTTTATATTTTATGATTTTTTATTATTAAAAAAAAAAAACAAAACTAAATTAAATGTAACATGTCTGAAAAAATCAAAACGTGGTCTAATATATACCAAAAATAAAATTTATAAAATCTAACAATTAAACTAATAGAACTCAGATTAAATTAAAAAAATATAACCTATCCTAAAACTAAATCAGCATACGCACATATAAAAAAAATAAAACTAAATTACAAACCTACGCTGAAAAAATAAAAAAATCGAACGCATTGTTAGTTGTTTGTCATGTATGTGCAGGTGTGACGGCGGAAAGGAGAGCGAAGGAGAGCAGCTTGCTGAAGCTACGGGAATGAAGGCCGAGGGTAGCACGCAGAGAAGAGAGACAGCGAGGGTTGCATGAGGAAATAGGCAGTGATTTTGCAGGTGAATGGCAGCGTTGCAGCAAAGGAGAAGGCGCTGCATGGGTAATGAAGGATGAACGCAACAGCTTGGACAATGGCAGAAGAGGGAGAATGTTGCGGCGTAAGGAGAGCAGCTGCGATGATGATGGTGAGGGTCACTGCGTGGAGCTGACAAATGAAATAGCAGTAGGCTGTTAGGAAGTGACGTAGATTTAGGTGCAGAGCACTAAGCAGAGGATGGGCAGAAACGCATGCAGGCAGAAAACACCTTGAAGTATGGATGAAGTGCGTGAGAGATAAGGGAGTAAGATGATAGAGCTGTAAGGACAAGGGAATGACTGCACAGATTTTAGATCGCTGCGTGGAAGAGTGTGGGAGCCGCAGAAGGAAGCCAGCATCTGGAAAGAGAAAGACACAGAGGGAGAAGAAGCTGCCAGGGGGAAAACGTTGCGTGGAGGTGAGGTAGCAATCCCATAGCCTGCTTAAAATATTTTATAATTTTTTTTGTAAAATGAAACCCCAGGCAACAACAAAGAAATGGCTTGGACAACCTTGAACCTCTTCAGAGAACTTAATTTTGAGATCAGCTGCTTCAGACTTGTATAATCGAAACCTTGAAAACAATAGAAACAAATAGCCAGAACCTGAAAATGCACAAAAAAAATGAAACCCTAAAAACCCTAAAAAAACCAGCGAAATAATTACGTATTTACAGATTTTTCGACTCTTTAGCAGCCAGATTTGTCAATAATCCACAGTAATATTTTCAGAATTTAAATTTAATGTTAGATACTTCAGAAAACCCTGCATGCATTCATAAAAATTTCAGATGATAAGCCCATGATTAAAACTATCTGGGCTCTTTCAGAAAATGCAATCCGGGAGTTGGCTGGTTCAGCCGAGAACTTCCCCTAACGCCCGGTAAACTGAAAACTTAGATTTCCTGCACAGCATAAAATCAACCATTAACATAGAGGGAGAAAACAATAGTGAAATCTAAATCAAATGGAGATACCTGTCATTATATTTCAGAATCTAAACTATGATTCAAACCCCAGAGATCAGACAAGATACCTGTATCTGAATCAATCTTCATCAAGCTAATATCAATGACTGAAAATAAAATTATGCAGAAAAATAAAAAATCTTACAACATTTCCAGAAGAGTAACACCAGCAAGATTTTCAACCCCAAAGTCTTTCTTTATTGCACAAAAAAGTGAATACAAGAGGGCTTTCTTTAGCACGAGACTCTCAGATCCCATCTGATCTCAAGTGACCTTTAGCACCCTATTTAAAAGAAAAATTCCCAACGGCTAGTTTGAGTGATCCATGTCAAACTAATTTCACCATCGATGAGGATCAAAATTTCTTTTAATCTCATCCATCGAATTTTTTAAATGCATTTTAATATAGTAAAAAAAAAAAATTGCATTATTTATTCAAAAATTATTATTTGTTTATTTTTTAAATTTGTATTTATTTATTTTTTAAATTTTATTTTATTTATTTTTTAATTATTATTATTATTATCATTTTTATTTACTTTTTAATTTCTTTTAATTTCTTTAATTTTTATTTTTTGGATCGTCGAACTTAGCCTTTGGAAAAATTACCTAGGACCTAGGACTTAGGACTTATGAGGAGATTAAAACATTTTCTAACCCTCAAAACACTTTACATCATGACTTTTATAATTTTACATCTCAAGGGGGAAAACCCATTTGACATAGACCCTCATAGACCACCCAATTCTGCGACACAAATATAATCTAGCAGATCAACACACTAGGGTTCCCTAAGATTCTTATGACAAAATTCATTCTGGCTTTGGGGTTAGGCTGAAGGAAAACTTTGCCAATCGTGGATCGGTAAGACAAAAAACCTTCCAGAACATAGATTATCATTAGAAAATTAGGTCCACTTAGGCAATTTACATACATGACTCAGATCTGCTAAGATTATTTACAATTTACACATGCATATTGGGTTTACAACCTAACATGATTGGGTTGATGATGACAGTCGAATGGCATGGATACGTCGATCAAGTGCTATCCCTTTTGCGAAAAAGGGGGTGTATTGCTATGGGTAGTTAACACGTAGTGGTCAACAGTGTGTTAGCAACACGAATGAAGAGGGAGTTGCAATGCAAATGTAGTGTTGGGAGAAAGGACCAACAACAGCGCAGATGTAGAGGAAGTTGTAGTGTGGATGCAATGTTGGAAGAAAGGACCAGAACCAGCATGAATGCAAAGGGAGTTGTCTCACAGAAGCAGCATTGGTAGTAGCAAAGTCATGGGCAACAGTACATGAGGAAAAAATGGAGAGGATGTTGGGCAAGAAGGCCTAGCATCAGAACAGGTACCGATGCTGGATAATCTGAGTAATACTCAGTGAGGAGTATCACTAAAGCACAGTCCTTGCTAAGAGGGAGTGTTGATTTGGGGTAGCATCGGATGTGCTCTAACCACGAAATTTGGTGAAGAGGTTGGGGCACATAAGATCTCCAATACCCAGAAAGGGTTTGGGCAGATTCTAAACAAATCAGGAGATATTAAAATAATTAATATTTTTAATGGATTCCCTAAGTCTAAACTTAGGGAAAATAAAATATTAATGTGTATTAATATGAATCTGTGTTAGAATGGTCCAAAAGACATGGATCAAGCCAGATCTAATCTTAGCCATTGATTAGGGACTTAATCTCGGTCGTTGAGATGTCAACAGAAAAAGTATAAGAGGAGGCGTGCGGGGCACTTGAAGAACAGACTGAGGGAGACCAGTGAGTTCAATTTCTAGAGCGGGGTTTGCTGAGAAATTGAACCAATGATCTGGAGAGCAGTCAGGAGGCAACAAGTATGGAACAAAGAGATGGGAGATCAGTGCAGAAGGGGCATACACAGAGCCAGAGGAAGCCACGCAGAGGTAGCACAGACTGTGCAAAGCTAGAAGGGCCTGCGTCATATACGCAGAGGATGCAGGAGTGACGCAGAAGCCCAGAGAGGCTGCGCAAAGCCTCAGTAGGCTGACGCAGAGGGTTTCAGGTTGTAGTAGAGGTTAGTAGGGCCTACGCTAGGTTTAGAAAAGTGTTGGAAGTTTGTCTATCTGTGGGCAAGCCAGTTTGGCACCCTGTTGTACAAGAAAATCGCTGAATAATAAAATCCTCCCTTGTTGCACCGGTTTTCCCACATTGGGGGTTTTCCGAGGACATTAGTCCAAAATAACTGTGTCAATGTGTGCATATGTTTGTTTCTGTATTACGGTGTGATATCTACAACAATATTTATTTTAATGTTTGTTGAAGTAATTTCATAAATAACTTATGATGAAATAAGTCGGAAAAATAAATCAGTTGCTGCAGTGATATAATTTTCATTGTTGGTAGGAGGAGGTGGCATTGGCAGGTCACTAGACAGGGTATTGTATGGAGACGGTGCTCTCTCACTGGTATATTGGACACCAGAGCTACTGAGGATAGGCTCAGTAGTGTTATTCACGTTAGCATGTGAGGAGTTAGGCTGCTTAGGTCTATCCGGGCAGATGAGGAGATATAGTTCACATTGTGGAGGGCTTACTAGCAGAGTGGTAGTAGAGATGGCAACCCTGACAGGATGCAGGATGATGCCTATGGCCTCAGTCTTAGACCTTGATATCTATGGGTGCATAGGGGTATGCAGCGGTACACAACAGTATGCAGAGGGGCATAGAAGTGTGCAGTGGTGCGCAGTGGTGTGCCCGGTTGCATCGTGGTGTAGGAGGAGAGGTTCACATATTACTGCATTCCCTCATAGAGAGACAAACACATCAATACAAGAGGGATACCAGTTGATCCAAGATGATGCAACAACATGTAGCAAGGTCCAACGGTGCATAGAGATGTGTGATTGGGTGCAGTTGTATGCCAAGAAACACGAGGATACATGCGGTAGTGTGCGGGGTTGCACTGCAAATAGAGGGAGTGCTACTAGCAAGGACATTCCTTGACGAAGATGTTAGGCATGTCATTGGGGTGGACATACCTAGGTTGGGAGAGCGGATTAGTCACAGGATAGGCCAGGAGCGCCACACAGGTTTTTGATCATACCCATCAGAACCCACGCATCTTCCACTCGTTGGCACCACTTTCAATTGAGGGGAGACTTGTTATGTTCGATCCAGACCCATAGTGTGGATAGCAGGATTTGGGGGATTTTCCTGAGACGACACTATGAGATTCAACACCTCAAGGGCACGATAGATATTCTACAGTGGAGGATCAAGGTTGGTGGCCACAAGTTGGGAGATTGGGTGATCTTTTACTGGGGTGGCATATCATTCATCACTGAGCCTACACTTGGGGAGTTGGTCACGGAGGAGACATGTGCCACTCTTTCCACAGGGCATGTCAGGATCCTGCATGAGCAAAGGATACCATGTATGATTGAGGTAGTTTTCCAGTGGGTGTCTGGGTTCTAGAGATTGTATTGGCACATTATTGAGAGGGTGGATGGAAGACTTAGTGGTGATGGTTGGCAGGAGCAGGATGGTTCCACATACATTGAGTCAATTGTGAGTATCAAAAAGCCATCTATGGTTGCATTCAGGGGGTAACTATTTGGCACATGTGGTTTCCAACAGTCATCAGTACTATGCAGTGGTAGAAACAAGGCAGTTTAGCATGCATCGAATTAGTTCATGATATATGGAGCATATATATTGATTGCATGTGAGGACTAGAGACGAGGCATATATGGATTCCAACAACTGTCAGAGTTATGTCGCAGCAGGTCTGGTATGGGATCTGGGGATTCAGTTGGTTGATAATCACTGTCTCATGATGAGTGGAGTCATGGAAGAGAGTGATCTAGTTCACTCTTGGGTTGACACATGGGGGTTTGTGGAGGCCTTCATCGTTATCTTTGGATGGGTAGGATTTGACATCATGGAGATGCCTGGGCGAAATGTATTTGCCATTTGTCAGTGTTTCACTATTGGGTTCCAGGAGAGGAGGATACAGTATGCGCATGATAAGCAGTCAGTTGTAATTAGAGTGGCACAGCGTTGGCATGGTGGCATCTTTTTGAGATTAGCATGGGACCCTGGTATCGAGGGATTCATTTATGACTAGATGGTGCAAGGATTTAGAGTGACTCAGTGGCACATTTGGGACCCCGGTATTGTTTACAGTGACAGTTTGGTCAGCAGAGAGAGAGAGAGCGCTTGTTCGAGCATTGCTTGACGACAAGAAATTTTTGTGGGGAGAAATATAATATCCCCAATTTTATGAGAATGGAAGACAATAGGAATTTTGCCCAATTTTAGTAATATTAATTAAAAAGGAGCAAATATTATTGGAGAAAGGTGACTAGTATTATTTTATCGGAGAATAGTATCAATTATTATTTTATTAAATGGTGGCAAAAGTGACTTAGAGGAAAATGGCTCCCACCAATAAAATAACATTAAAAAAAGGAGTCTAGAGGCATGAGGAGAAATTATAGGAGGATGGACTCATTTTGTGGAATATCTTTGATCATTTGACAATTCAACATTAGTTCTCTTGAGTTGCTTAGCCAAAAAAATCATGTTGATTAGCACAAGGAATTTCTGAGTGGAAATTCCACCCTCATTTCGGAGAAATTCGAGTGTCTCCTTGGTGAGGCAATTTGGGGAGCTCAATTCAGAGTTTCCATTAGGCGTATTTGCAAGTTATTTTACCTGGTATGATTTTCTTTCAAGGCGCAGAAGTGGTTCAAATTTCTTGTGGGGAGATCAATTACAAAGAAGCAGAACAACTGAGGATTTGCATGGGTTTTTCCCCTAATTTAGCTGAAGATTTTGTGGTTATTAACAGGGTTGAGTTGAAAGAATTCTTGGGGCCAAAATTCTACATTTCTGGAAGTGCATAGTGGCTGGAGGAATAGAGGTTGAGGAGAGATAAGGGTCGGAGATTTGAGGTATTCCTCAAGGGAGAACTTAGCCAAAGCTGGGAGAGATTTTCAGTGGTGAATTTGGGCTTAATTCAACTATATCAGTTTTGTGGGGCATTTTTTGGCCAAATTAGGCAATTTGCACTTGTTGGGGGTCACCGAGGGTCAGTGGATTCAACCAAAACCCTTTCTGGGTTTTTGTGAGTTTCTTGAGAGGAGTCCCTAACTAATTATACAAAATTTTCTAGGTGATATTTGGGCCTGAAATCCTAATTCTTATAGCAGGGCGAATTGTTTGTTAACTAGGGAATTTGTACCATTTTGTGGGTTCGACTTTGGCTTGGAAATAGGCCAATCCTTTTTTGGTATTTTCGGGTTTGAGGAGAGGAGCTTGCGACTGCAATTTCAGAGCATTCCGAGCGTTATGTTAAGGAGGACAATCAATTCCATTCAGTGGTTTACAAAGTCGAGCTATAGATTTGGGCCAATTCCAGCACCTGATCCTACACATTCTAACTTGGGGTTTGCATTGCTAGATGTAGCAAGCCCAGGTTCTATGGATTTCATCCTCTTGTACTTGATTTTCCAAATAGGCTCAGGACTATTGCGTGAAAATTTCTAAATAGAAATCTAACTATAGTGATTAATATTATTTCTTCTACTTACTAACTCAGAAATAAGTTATTCACAGTGTTCGTACAGCAAATATCGCAATAAATTCTACTACAACCTTCACAATTAAAATACTATCGAAAGTAAATGCAAAGAAAAATATTGGCACAAATATAACCATGATGACAGTTCTTTTGGACAACCGTCCCCGGAAAAACCCAATGTGGAAAAACCGATGCAGTAGATGAGGGTTTCTTTATTATTGTTCCGCAAAAAACTAATGTACAAGTTATAACCAATAGAATTGAAGAGAAATCTTTGAGAACAAAATTACAGACACTTCTCGACTGGTTTCTGACCCAGAAGAGGACCTGCTGCCCCATTTGTCTCTCACTGCGTCAGCTCCTGCATGAGGACTGCGCATTCCCAGCGTCAAACTGCCTTTGCGTCTTCTCCTCTGCGTCATAGCCTATGTGTTGTCCTCCCTCTGCTCTATGTCTTCTGCTCCTACACCCCTTACTGATGTTGATTACCCTCACTCTTTCCACCTGCAACTCTCCCTCTTATTCGATTTTCTCTTGCCGAACTTTGACCAGTGAGAAAATCGATCTTATTCGGGTAACTGAGTATCTTCCTTTGGTGTATTCTCCAAGTGCCCATCAAGCCTTCTCTTAAAATCCTCTCGTTGATCAATCAACGACCTAGATTAGATCCTAATCAATGGATAGGATCATATTCCCTTGATCTCCGCCTTCTTCTAGAAGTTTCACCCACAGTTTAGATTAATACCCATTAATTATTTTAATTTCCTAAGTTTAGAGTTAGGGACCCATTAAAAATAATTAATTATTTTAATAAACAGTCTCCGGGTGGAATTTCCCAAAACGTTTTTTGGGTATTGGAGAATGCATGTGTCTAAGAAATCCTGCAAAATTTGAGACTTAGAGCACATCTGTTTCTACTAGAAATCAACACTCCCTCTTAGCGAGGAATGTGCTCTAGTAATACAACCTGCTGAAGCATCACCTTGTTCTGTAACATCTCCCTCTGTGCTTGTTGTTGTCTAACATCCTGCCCACCAACTACTGCGCAAATGCTACATCTGTACTACCGCTGAAGCTGCCACTTGTCAACACTGCATCCATACTGCAACTCCCTTTGCCACTGTAACTGTGAAATCCCATGTTTCTGCTACTGAAATGGATTCTCTACCATACCCATCTGTTCTATGAACTAAATGAACTTAGCTCTTCCTAGAGCCTTTGTGAGTATGTTTGCTACTTGATCTCATGTGGGGACATACTACAACTGTATTGCCCCACGTTGGACACAGTCTTTGATAAAGTGACATTTGATATCAATGTGTTTCAACCGATCATGAAATAATGGATTCTCAAAGAGTTTGATACAACTCTGATTATCACAACAAACCTTGGTCGCTTCCAGACTTTTTCTCAACAAACTCACAAGCAGTTTTCTAAGCCATATAGCTTCGCACATAGCTGTGTTGGATGCCATATATTCAGCTTCTGTTGAGCTCAGAGCTACTGCCTTCTGCTTCTTGCTGCACCAAGATATCATTCCTGATCCAACACTGAAGCAGTACCCAAAGATACTTTTCCGGTCTCCTAAACTACCTGCGCAATCTGCATCTGTGAACCCATTCAATCTGATGTCCTCCTTCGGGAGTATTTCAACCCATATCCAATTGTTCCACGTACATACCTAAGAATGTGTCTAGTTTCTACCCAATGCACCCTTTTCGGTTCCACCATGAACTGACTAAGAGTGTTGACAACAAAGAAAATGTCTAGCCTAGTGTTGACCACATACATGAGCGACCCAATGAGTTGTCTATACAAAGTGGGGTCTACTTCCTTGTCTCTTGATGCATCTATTTTCTTCTAGTTGGTGATCATGGGAGTAGCGATGGGTAGACAATCTGCATTCTGAATCTCTTCAGAATCTTTGTAGCATATCTTCCTTGCCCAAGGAAGATCTTTGCATTCTTCTACCAAACTTCCAACCCTAGAAAATATGCATCAACCCCATATGCTTCATGTCGAATTTTGCTTCAAGATTCTTCTTACAGTCTTGTATGAGCCTAGATGACCCTGTTAAAAACAAGTCATCCACATATAATACTAGAATAAGTGGCTCATTCTCTACCATTAAATAGTAGAGATTGGTATCAACATCACTCTTGAAAAATCCCAATTACTGAAGTAACTATCAATCTGACCATACCATGCACTGGGTGTCTGCTTGAGCCCATACAGGGCTTTCTTTAATCTGCATACATGAGTTCTCTTCTCATGAGTTTCGAAGCATTCGGTTTGTTCTATATAAACCTCCTCTTGTATCACCGCATTCAAGAATGTTGTCTTGACATCCATCTGGTGAATCTCCCATCCCATTTGAGCTGCTAGGGATATAATGGATCTGATAGAGTTATAATGGGCTACTAGGGCGAAGGTCTCTTCATAGTCTATTTCTTCTTTCTGTGTGTACCCCTTTTCCATGAACCTAGCCTTGTACTTCTCTATATTGTCATCTGCAACATAGTTGATCTTGTAGATCCGTCTTGATCCTACAACTGATCTATCCTTTGGTCTAGGTACTACTTCCTAGACATCATTCGTCATGATAGAATTGTACTCTTCTACCATGGCATCGACCCAAACTTGGTGTTGAACGACTTCCTAAAAACTAGAGGGTTCTTCAACCTAAACTACCAAGGCCTGGTATCTGTTAGGTTGTCTACGCTGCCTTTTCTCGGTTCTAGGAGCTCCAACAAACTCCTCTGCGTTCCTAAGTGGTTGTCGTACTTCTCTGCTGGTTCTACCACTGGTAGTGGGAGGCTCAATTAACTCCTCCTCATGATCCTAGCGTTCCATCTGATGATAACTATTTGGATTTCCTTCTTCTGAGGAAATATTGGTACTGGTCACTGTACTCAATCCAGGTGTATGTCCTCCTACCTATCCTCCTTGCAGCCCCTGCTGTTGCTGGACTAATGGAACCTCTTCAAACTGACCTTTTGTTGGCATCTCTTGAGATTTCCTGAAAGCTCTATCCTCCATGAACTTTGCATCTCGTCATATTACAATCTTCCTGCTACTAGGAATGTAGATTTTGTATGCCTTTGAGGTCTCGCTATATCCTACGAGGTACCCCTTTTTGTGGTTTGATCCAGTTTATTGCGCTTTTCGTCTAGAATGTGACAATATGCCACGCTTCCAAATATCCTGAGATGACTTATTTCCGGCTTCTTCCCTGTGAAGACACCTTCAGGCGTTCTCTTCCCCAATGCTCTGTGAGGAGTTCTATTCTGGATATATATTGTTGTGTTGCATGCCTCTGCCCACAAGAATCTAGGCAAGTCTTGATCATACAACATAGCTTTGGCTGCCCCAACAATAGTTCTATTTTTCCGCTCTACTACTCCATTCTGCTCTGGATTATATGGAGCTTCCCATTCTCTTTTGATACCCTCATTTGCACAGAAATCTGTGAAGTCTTTTTCCGTATATTCTCTACCATTATCTAAACGCAATACCTTTATCTTTTTCCCCGTCATATTTTCAACGAGAGCCTTAAACTCTTTGAATCAATTAAAGACCTCATCCTTGGTCTTTAAGAAATAGATCTAAGTTTTTCTAGAGTGATCATCAATAAAGGTGACGAAGTATTTGCCATCACTAAGAGCTCTTGTTGACATTGGACCAAAGATATCTAAGTGTATCAATCCCAATACACATTCCACTCTATTGTTACTTCTAGAAAAAGTTGCTTTAGCGTACTTCCCTAGTATGCATCCTCTGCATAAGTCATCATGCTCACTACTAAGGGTTGGTACTCCTGTAACAGTCTCTCTGAGCATCCTCAGTGCTCCATGGTGTAAGTGTCCCATTCACCTGTGCCATAATTCATTTCGTTCCTTTTCACCATTATAGTTGTTGCCTATCAGTGCCATTTAAGACTCAAGTTGCAACCTATACAATTTGTTGCTTCGAGTTCCAATTTGTCTCTTCTTCTTCCAGCTTGAATGCTTGATGTATACATTCTTTCCAATGAAGTATACATCATATCCCTTGTCTTGTAACTGAGACATTGAAATCATATTCATTCCTAATCCGGGAAAATGTAGAACATTGGTGGCTCGGATGCTGGTCCCTTCTTCTATCTGAAATGCTATGGTGCCTCTCCCTACTGGAGTACACTTCGTTCTGTTTCCCATATTAATTTGGAAGTCCATTTGTTCTTCTTGATAGCTCGAAAATGTTCTCGTGCTCTAGTCATATGAGTTGAAGCCCCACTATTAATGTACCAAACATCTGCTGACGCTGAATTTGCTAAGTATGCAAATTCTTTTTCTAATATGGAAGACAATTCTAAGACGCTTTGAGTATCCGTCTTTGTGCTATTTTTCAGACGATTTTTGACGCTACCCTGCTCCAGCAACTGTTGTAGGAAAAAACTATGTCCCACCAGAGAAACCTCTCTTCGTTGAATCTTCTGTTGCACTGCTCCTTCTGTCGCTGACAGATTTCGATCTAGAAATCTTACCTCTCTGTCGACTCACTCAGAGAGAGAGTTACCATGAAAATCTAGCCCTCTTGGCTTGAACTATGCAAACCCTCTTGGGATTCGAATTACTGCCTCTGCAGGAATTTCAAATTCCTTTCTTCCTTCAATGCTGGGTCTTCCAGCTCTTTTCTTCTTGCTTGACCTTAGCTCTGATACCATGTGAAAAATTCTAAATAGAAATCCAACTGCAGCGATTAATATTATTTATTCTACTTATTAACTCAGAAATAAGTTATTCACGAAGTTCTTACGCATTAAATTCTACTATAGCCTTTATAATTAAAATACTGCAAAAAGCAAATGCAAAGAAAAATACTGGCACAAATATAATCACGATGACAGTTATTTTTGGACAATCGTCCCCAGAAAAACCCAATGTGGGAAAACCAGTGCAGCAGATGAGGGTTTCTTTATTATTCTTCAGCAAAAGTCTCATGTACAAGTTACAATTAGCAGAATAGAAGAGGAATCTTTGAGAGAAAATTTACAAAGACTTCCCAGCTGGTTTCTGATCCAGGAGAGGACCTGTTGCCCCCTCTGCCTCTCACTGTGTCAACTCCTGCGTGAGGACTGCGCAATCCCAACGTCAAACTGCCTCTGCGTCTTCTCTTCTGCATCACAACTTCTACGCTATCCTCTCTCTGCTCTGTGTCTTCTGCTCCTACACCCCTGACTGATGTTGATTACCCTTACTCTCTTTTCCACTTGCAACCCTCCCTTTGATTCAATTTTCTCTTGCCGAACTTTGACTTGTGAGAAAATCGATCTTACTCTGGTAACTGAGTATCTGCCTCTGGTGTATTCTCCAAGTGCCCATCAAGCCTTCTCTTATAATCATCTCGTTGATCAATCAACGACCCAAATTAGATCCTAATCAATGGCTAGGATCATATTGACTTGATCTCTGCCGCCTTCTAGAGTTTCACCCACAGTTTAGATTAATACCCATTAATTATTTTAATTTCCGAAGTTTAGACTTAAGGAACTGTTAAAAATAATTAATTATTTTAATAAATCTGTCTCCAGGTGGAATTTTCCAAAATGATTTCTAGGTATTGGAAAATGCATGTGTCTAAGCCTCCCTACAAAATTTGAGACTTAGAGCGCATCCGATGCTACTAGGAATCAACATATTGCCCACATTTTGGGGTTTTCTGATTTGTGCTTTTGTTCATATTTTTATTGTTATGTTTAATTCATGCATCTGTTATTTGCTGTAAATTTCAATTTCGAATATTACAACATTGTAATCAAGTACTTAAGAGCATCAAGAAATTTCACCTTAAGAAACACTCAATCTCTTGCACTTGCAATCTAGGACTAGCCTCTTGCATTAATAAATTTACTTCTAAGCATAAACTTGATCGATATAAATATAGGCGCACCTTTCTCATCTAGCTTGAGGAGTTTAGCACCTCTTTAATCGTTAACATGGTTAACATGGTGACCTTGCAGTAGTTAGAGCCATAGTGTTTGCAGTGCCGGAGGTATCAGATGGTTAGAACCCCAGGGGAGGTATCATCAACTAAGCCTAAACTTGCTTCCGCCCGGTTTCTCTCTCACAATCTACTCTAGAGACTAGCTTCAAAACAGTTAAGGGAAAGGACACACTTAGAATAGGCATATATTCTAAAGTTAACCATGATTTTGCACCTCACCTAGATTGTAGGACTTGCATCTCATTTAGGATAGTGAAGCATCCTTAAGCAACAACTGTTCATTTGGTGACTTGGTAAATAAGTTATCTAAGCAAGTACTTGAATCCATTTAAGGCATTGGTCTTCCATAATAATCTAATCAAATCATTTAACTTGTTAATTCAACTAAGTTGCTAGGCCATTCAGTTGTGTCTCCCGGACTTATTGATTGCCAACATGTCTCACATCTTCACATTTAATAGGGACTACCCCCCATAGTTTGTTGTAGGGAGACAACTAGAACGAAGAGGGTGGGGATCAAAGTGACAACCCCCGTCCGGAGAACTGTCACATCTTTCCTGTATAGTTTGGGCGACAACAATGCCTACATTCGCTAAGTTGGTGCCCAACTAGGGGAATGAAATCACTTAAAGGTTGGTGACTACAAAAGTTGTAAGTTGGTTCTTACTTTGTACAAGTGTATTGTTGTGTTAATCAATCCTAATTGACCAAGACTGCAACCATTTAATTGTCAACCCAGAGTAGGTCTGTTATTTCAATAGAGTTTGCACTATCTGTGCCGATACACTACAACCAAGAGTGAAAATAGAAAATAGTAAAGAATGTTACTAAATCAATTGCAGAAACTAATCATTCATGTAGAAATTAAAAACGAATCACACTTCACATTTACCAGAGCAAAAGCGCGCCACACACTGTACTGATAACTACACCAGCTGGTCAACTATCATACTGCTAACCAAATCTATGTAATAGCATATCATAAGTCTGGAATTGAAGCAGATATATTCTACAAATTATACAACGACAACAAAAAACCATACAAATAATAAAAGAAAGGAACCTGAATGTACAACTACTCTACCACTGCAGTCCCTGCTAAAGAGGAGGGCCCTTCCTCACTAGTATGGGCGTCGGAATGAACACGAGATTAGCTAAGAATTCAACTTGGAAATAGCAACAACATCACCACAGTGTCTTTGATATTAAGAATAATTAAAAGTTACAAGATCAAAATAACAGTACTCTTTATGCCGTCCCCTGTGCCCGAGGGATTAATTTTCTCTTATAGAAATTACATACCCAAACATTAGGAGCAAACCAGTCATGAGAATCACGATTCTCATGCTGATCATAAAGTATAAATTGTTATAACTAGTTCCTAACTACAAATTCTATTCAAATACATCAGTTAAAATCATAACCACTTGGATCTGTTATTTTCTAAATAGACAATTCGTAACTCCCAATAGTTGTTGCATGGAATAGTACCCATGACTTTGACAGCTATGATGTAACAACACTCTGCGGTAAAGTAACGGTTTGGGATGTAACAACAACCTTGTAACGGCACCCAGGGTATAACAACAATGTTTATATCAACATCGTGGTGTGATAACAAGATCTGTAATAGCACACAGAGTGTAACAACGATCTGTTTCATCTTGCTCTTAGACCGATCGGCACGGTTGTTCATCCATAACCTTGTTCTTACGAGAAACGCCTGAAAAAGAGCAAAGGACCCAAAAGACTTCTCCAATGCTTACCCTAGTTAGCCATAAAAAGGAATATTGCATCATTATATCTAGCAAAAATGGCAAAATAACATGATGGCAAAATATGTTGTTCACAATAAGGAAAAAGGCAGTTAACATGTAAAGTTTTGTTGGTCCGGAGGGAAAAAGGTCAAAACTGCAGAAAAAAGGTATAGGAAATAAGTACAAGAACTACACACAACAACAAGTTTACAAAATATTTACAAAAAAAAGTTGGATAAGTGTTTCTTCTAAAGATTTGTGTTTCATGATTTATGTGAATCAATTCTTTTAAAAGATAAAAATAGTTAAAAATAATGAAATATTGATTCACCCCCCTCTTAGTATTTCCAACAATAATCCCAATGATAAGATTAATAACATCAAATAATTTTGAGGCCAATTTTCTGAGATCTTCAAAATGTGCAAAATAGGCTATGTTACCACACCAGTGGGTGACCCCTAAAGGAGGATTTTCTCCTAGACTTGTCTTCAGCCAACATCCAACAACCCCTTGCAGCTACCTGATAGCTCAATTGGCTATCATTATCCGCCACTTGTGCTAGCCATTGTGAGCCCTCGCTCATCTATTATGATTGTATGTTTGAAGGTGGGCCATCCAACCCTGAAAGTACGATTTTTCATTATGCTTTTGGGTGTTTATGCTTGCTTTTTCTTGGGCACACTAAAACATGGATCACTGAGGGGACTTAGAGAAAAGAAAAGGTTTTGATTGTACTCTTGTTCCCTTACCTCAACTGGGGGTTAATCTTGTATCCTAGTCCCATGGGATCTCCTTTACTAGCTACTAGCTTTAGGAATGGCACTACATAAGAAACCTTGATTTTGGTTGCGTGGTCCCTGTACCCGCCAGGGAAAATTTTAAGAACGCCCCCTAAATTTATAAATATAATAAATGGGCGAATCTCCATGGTATATAGGAAAAATGGAAGGCGATTTTATCAATAATATAATATGTATATATAATTTTTTGGCGAATCTCTCACCAGGCATGGCGAATATTTTACTCAATTATAAAATCTTGTAAGATCTTGGCGAGTCTTTCACTAAATAATAAAACTTTGTAAGGATCTAAGACGATAGAATTTCCCCTTTAAATAGTCTATTCTCACATGAATACCATGGTATTACCATGGGTCAATACCATGGGTTATCATAAACCTGGAGCTTAAAAATTACTATTAGTAATTTATAAAAATTAATAAAATTAATAGTTGATTTTTATTTTATTTTTTATTTTAACCAAGCTAAAATGTTTAACCTACATTAAATTACAACATCCATTTTTACTCTTGACCAAGCCCCAAGAGGATCAAATATTTTTTCACTCTATGCTAGTTTGCATATCATGATATTTGATACCTCTCGGGGGTTAGTAGATCCAGAGTAAAGATGGATCTATGCTGGTTTAATTCCCCCATTTAAATAGGCTACATTTCAGGTGAATACCATGGGTCAATACCATGTGCCATTTTGGTGAATACCATGGGTCAATACCATGTGCCATTTTTATTTTTATTAATTCTAATATTAGGGTTAATAATGGTTTTTTGCATGGTATTAATAACAATCTAGTCAATGGTATTTGTCCATAGTATTTTGCCCATAGGTTTCACCTAAATATAACCCATTTTTTGAGTGCTGGTAAATATAAGGTGACTTATGGAGTAAATATAAAAAAAATGTTTTATTTGTTTACCATACCTCTCGTTTATTTATTATTTACCATATGTCTAGTTTATTTATATTTTTATTTATTTACCATACCTTTTTGAGTAAGTATAAAAATACGTTTTATTTATTTACCATACCTCCACTTTACTTACATTTTTATTTGTTTACACCAGGTGACTTATGGAGTAAATATAAAAAATGTTTTATTTATTTACCATACCTCTCATTTATTTATATTTTTATTAATTTATCATACCTCTTTTATAAATATGGTATTTGGCCCATAGGATTCACTTAAGTAAAACCTATTTTTGAAAATGGGCGAATGGATTCACTTAAATAAAACCTATTCTTGAAAATGGGCGAATGGAAGGTTGTAACTCCTAATTTCAAGGGCTAAATTTACCTTTTTTACCCTCTCTCTTAAAATAAGGTGGGCTATTTGAGGTGATTTGTAAAAATGTACTATGATACAAAATATTCGCCCCCTAAAAATTAAAAACCCCTTAATTTCGCCAAAGGGCGAACATTCGCCCCTAAAATTATCCTTGCCCGACACCATATATCTCACTCTCCACCGCTCATTACAAGCCCCTTTTCACATTTTCCCCATCTAGTTCCACATTTTTCCATTGGGTCCACAAGGTGTTAGCTTCCCCCTCCCCTTGTCCACACCTTGGCTCGGGCCTGGGATGATGCCCCTGAGGATGATGCAGCTAAAAAGAAAGATAAAATATTATATGACCACATACAATAGGAAATGTACCACAAAATGCAAAAGATGGTCAAGGTAATAAAATTTAGCATGTGGGAAAAAGCCAAACATGATCTCTACCCCCTATCATTATGGTCATCACCTTGGTTCCTAGTGCCCCTTGCATCATTAAGGAACCCATGATTGTCCCAACCCCTAGTGTGCAATGAACTACCCCAACTTAAGGGGGGTAATCACTGCTACATACACATCATGCTCTCATCCCCTTAAGCCTCGAGCAATTAAATAAAGAAAAATCAATAAAAGGCAACATGCTTATGAAGAAGGGCAGAAAAACAAAGGTCTAGATAACTTATGTACCACGATTGCTCCCTCCTTCATTCATACACCCAAGGTGTGGGCCTCCATCATAACTACCCTTGTACCATTTCATGTGGGTTAGAGCCTCCCCTTTTGTCCCCACTCCGTTCCATCACTATTTCACATGACACCCATTTGATGGATGTACCATGGACCTGTCATACTCTAAGAGGTTGAAACCACATAATCGAGTCCTTCATTAACCTCTCTTGTCAAGGAAGGTAACACGAATACATGTTTAAATCCCATTTAGAAGGGAAAGCCACTATGAAATGTCCACTTATGCTCTTAATTAGCAAGCTTACTTACTCAATTGCACTACTGAATTATTGTATTGGAAGGTGAGGAGACGCATTGGATCTTATACAAGATTGTAGGTGGGTTTTCATCTTGGACTTGGCCTCCCTATATGGGATCTAAACCCTCCAGAGGGTCATAATGGAATTTGTTGGGTGAGCGTTGAGAGCCATGGGCCTCCAACCATGCAAAGCATTGATTGCCACACCATGGGCTTCTTCAACACCACCATATTGCTTGTTTGTTCCCTAGTTATGCAAAGATAATGATGCACTTGGATCACGTTGCCTAGCCAACTACACATTTCACTCGACACTTGGCAGCTCATCTGAGGCCCGGAGGAGGTTTTGTCTTTCCTAGGGAGACATGGGAGGGCATGTGTCATCTTCTAGCTCTCATTGATAAAACATCAACTTTATTATGAGCTACTTGGAGACTCGTGAGACCCATTTGGAGCCCAAAGAGCCCAAATAGGGGTTCAGAGATGTTTTGCAGCATTTGGAGTGCATCCCCCTCTTATTTGTTACTTTTGAGGCCCTCATTCTCATCCTTAGCACAGAAGGCCTCAACGTTGCCCTTCTAGGCCTCCACATCAGCTTAGCATGGCCCTAAGAAGGCTTATTTGATTTATTTTATGAGCTATCATGGTTGGCTTGTAACTATGGGTGGTTTACTAGACATTTTAGGCATTGGAGGGGCTTTATCTTTTCATTTTGAACTCTTAGCTCTTGTATAAATAGATGAGGACTAGCCTCATTTTATCCATCACGCTTTGGCTCTTCGATCTCTCTCTTGAGAAATTCAGATCTGCAGTTAAAGGACGAAATTGGATGTTATTGATGAATTGTGATGTTTGAATAATTTCGCTATCATTCTTGGAGCTTCTCTTTGGCATTTTTGTGGATGGACATAGTCTTCGTTGTCTTGTAAGTGCCTTTTAATGCTATATTTATGATTTGGTGAATGTCTAATGCATGGAATATGTCTAATGCTTTAAACAATTTTTGCATGGGTTATTCATAAGTTAATGAATGAACGAATGTACCTAGAGGATGATTGTATTTGCATCCTTGAAAGTCCATAACAAGTGTCATTGAAGTATAAATATCTAGAAGTCGTTTTGTTGTTGCTTCCATCAAGGGTAGCGAAATTCCTTCTAGGTCTCCTTCAAGAGTGAAGTTGCCATTTCTTGGTTTATATTTGACTCCAATTCTCCCAATAGGCAGGCACTAGGTCTTAGATCCTTGGTGATCACAACTTGAAAACACATTCTTCTTTCACCTTCTTATCACCTTTTTCTTTGTCGCTTTAAGAATAGGGAGGCCTCTCTAGGGCTTGGTGCAAATTCAAACAGAGGAGGAGATTTTAAATTCCTCTTGGACAAGATTCTTCCTTAGTGTCTCCTCTACGCATCAAGTTTTGAACGAATTCTAATGGTGGAATATCCAAAAAATGATGCCCTAGCCTTCATACCAAGTGGGAACCCTAGAAGCTAATGCCTCAATTTGGGGATTTCTTCAAGGCTTGTGCTTTAGTACTTATTGAAGTATATCATTCATAACCTTTTCTCTTGTCTACCTTGACCTTCGATGAACTCATATATTATCAAATATCTCAACCCTAGGTCTCATGTAGTCTTCCTTTCAAGGGGTTTTTCTTGGAAAATCTTCCTAGCTTCTCCCAAAACTCTCACTTTCATCAAACCTTTCCATTGAATGAGCCTCCTTGCCTCACTCCAAGCCTATCCTAGATACATCTATCATAAGTGAGAAATACTAGGACTCCTCCCACCAGTGAAAATCCGTGGAGAGAAGGGGACTTAGGCTATGGTGACAATGGACCTCTATCCCAAGGTGTTGTTGTGCCCTCTAGCTTTTGCCTATCTACAAGGCCTGCTAGTTTGTGCAGCAACAGACTAATTTGAGAACAAACAAAAGTTTGTCCTTCAAACCATCTACAGTCATCATCTTTAATATGCTTTTCTATAAAAGAACTCAAAACAAAATATACAGAATTTGTAGAATTAAGCAAAGTATTTACATGCATGAATTGAAAAACCGATGCCCCTGCAAGCAAATAATGCTTTCCCTTCATGAGTTCTGCTATAAAATAAGGGAATGCCACACTACCAAAGAAAATGGGTTTTTGTTGATATAGACTTGAACTGCAAGCTTGATGTTCATTTCTTTGTATACATAGATGCCTTTCTTGCAAAACGAATCCTAGTTGCTTCAGTGAAGTACAAATACAGGATAAATAGTAGCAAATGCAGGACTACCAATAAGGGGTGGCATAAAGCCGACAGGTAAAATAAGTGCTAACAATCCAAAATCTATAACATCACCCAAATTATTCCTATCATCCAATGCATCATTAACATATTCTCTTGCTCCATGTGAAATATGTTAGTCTGATTTACTTTATCCTCAAGTAGCTTCAACATTTCAAACCAAAGGGAATCATATGTAAATAGCAAAGCACTTTTCAATGCCACAACAGGCTGTACATTAGCTAACATTGAAGTTGAATTCCATGCCTCAATCTCAGTTAGCAACACTGTACTTTTGTTTGAAGATGTTACATCTAGCAGTTGCAAGACCTCTTCCAATTGGTACTGTTCAATGAGCTGCTTGAGAATTATCATCCAACAAATATGAAATGTATGAACTGACAGAACTCTATTGGGTTTCTCACCTCTCTCTGCTTTTGGTTCTTGAAATGCTGCCCATCCATCATCTTGCTTGTTGACCACTACGTGTCAACTTCCCATAGCAGTACACCCCCTTTTTTTCGCAAAAGGAATAGCGCTTGATTGACGTGTCCGTGAAATTCGACAGTCATCGTCGACTTGATCAATTTATGTTGTAAACCCAGTCTGCATGTGTGAATTGTAAATAATCTTAGCAGAGTTGAGTCATGTATGTAAATTGCCTAGGTGGGCCTAATTTTCTAGTGATAATCTACGTTCCGGAAGGTTTTTTGTCTCATCGATCCATGATCGGCAGAGTTTTCCTTCAGCCTAACCCCAAAGCAAGAATGAATTTTGTCATTAGAATCTTAGAGGAATCCTAGTGTGTTGATTTGCTAGATTATATTTGGTCGGAGAACTGGGTGGTCTATGAGGGCCTATGTCAAATGGGTTTTCCCCTTTGAGATGTAAAATTGTAAAAGTCATGATGTAAAGTGTCTTGAGGGTTAGAAAATGTTTTAATCCCCTCATAAGTCCTAAGTCCTAGGTCCTAGGTGATCTTTCCAAAGGCTAAGTTCAAGGATCCAAAAATAAAAATTAAAAATTAAAAAAATTAATTAATTAGAAAATAGATGAAAATAATAATAAAATTTAAAATTTTCTAAAAAATAAAAAAATAAAATAAAATAAAATTTAAAAATAATAAAATAATAATAGGTCAAATTTTTGAGTAAATAAATGCAGAATTTTAATTTTTTATATATTAAAATGCATTTAAAAATTCGACGGATGAGATTAAAAGAAATCTTGATCCTCATCGACAATCGAGATTAGTTTGACATGGATCACTCGAACTAGCTGTTGGGAATTTTTCCTTTAAATAGGGTGCTTGGGGTCATTTGAGATCAGATTGGATCTGAGAGTTTGGTGCTAAAGAAAGCTCTCTTGTAGTCATTTTTGTGCAATAAAGAAAGACTTTGGAGTTGAAATCTTGTTGGTGTTACTCTTCTGGAAATGCTGTAAGATGTTTTATTTTTCTGCATAATTTTATTTTCAGCTATTGATTTTAACTTGATGAAGATTGATTCAGGCACAGGTATCTTGTCTGATCTTTGGGGTTTGAATGATAGTTTAGATTCTGAAATATAATGGCAGGTATCTCCATTTGATCTGGATTGCACTATTGTTTTCTCTCTCTATGTTGATGGTTGATTTTAAGCTGTGCAGGAAATCTTTTTTTTTTAGATTATCGGGCGTTAGGGGAAGTTCTCGGCTGAACCAACCAACTCCCGGATTGTGTTTTCTGAAAGAGCCCAGCCAGTTCATGATCCCGGGCTTATCATTTGAATTTTTATGAATGCATGCAGGGTTTTCTGAAGTATCTCACATTAAAATTAAATTCTGATAATACTACTGTGATTATTGACAAATCTGGCTGCTAAAGAGCCTTAGATCTGTAAATACTGTAAATTTTTAGCTGATTTAGGGTTTCAGTTTTGTTTCTGGCACATTTTACTTCTCGGTGTTCTGTGTTGCCATTTCAGGTTGCAGGTATAGATCTTAAAAGTTTTTCAGGGTTTCCAGCAGGGATAATCTTCAACGGATTTTCTAATTTTCTGAGGGGATTTGGTGGTTTAAAAAAACTGTTTTACTGCTCAAGATTTATTTTTATTTGCAGGAAGAAATTTTCGATTTTTTTTTTATTAAAGAGCAGGTTATTGCTTCACTCCCACACTGCCATTTTCCTGCGACATCCATCTTTTTTCCTCTAAAGGCAGCAACAATCACACTCCTTTCCTCAAACCCCGGTGCCACACTAACGCTCCAGCTCCAGCGCCTACATCCAACGGCTCCTATCCCCACTGCGTCCATCGTTTCTGCTCATCTTAGCGGTTGTATCCACTCAGCTACACGCTGTCCACGCAGCTCCTCCTGCAACGACTCCCTCCATCTCACGCAGCCCCCTCTGTTGTCCAGCTGCTCAGTCTCATCTCACACAGCTGCTGTCTCTCTGCCTGCACACTGCCTCATGTTGTCCCTTCCTCTATCGTTCAAATCTTCCCTCCACGCAATTTCTTCCTGTGATCCCATCAAAACCTGCAGTTTATCATCTTTTAACGTTGCCAGAGTCTGCATAAAAACCGCAGTCCCTTCACCCTTCACGCTGTCCTTCAAGCAAACCTGCTCCGCGTGCCACCCGCAGCCAATCCACCTGCAAACCCACGCCTTTCTTTGCTATCTCCCTCGTCCATTTCTCAGTCGTCTCTTCCTTCCGCCGTCGGCCATCAATCTGCACACGCTATAGCCAAAACAAAAAGAAAATTTGATTTGCGTAAGTTTTTCTCTGTTCTATTGTTTATATGCGTTGGTTAGTTTTTAGATTTTATTTTTTAAAATTAGATTATTGTTAGTTTTAGATTTTAGTTTTATTTTTATTTTAAATTTTTATCTTTGTAAAAAATATAAAAAATCGATTTCCATTTGTTTTTTTTAACTTAGATTTTAGCTTTTCCATTTAGAATTTTAAAATCATAAAAATTAAATAAATAATAAAATCATAAAAAGTTTGAAAATAAAAAATTGATTTTCATTTTTTTTAGATTCGCTCTAAGTTCAAGTTTAGTTTTGTTTTATAAATCAAAAATATAAAATATAAAAAAAAAATCATAAATAGTTTAAAAAAATAAAAAGGTTTCTTTTTAGTTTAGAATAGACTTTAGCCTTATTTAGATTTTAGCTCTATTGTTCTGATTTGTTAATTTTAGAAATTTTAAAAAATATTTTTTTTTTTTTTTTTTTTTAGGATTCAGTTTTAAATTTCATTTGCTTTAGTTTAATTTTGTTTTATATATATATAAATTATAAAAAGCAATAAGAGTTCTTTTTAGTTTACTAGATTTTAATTTTATTTAGGTTTTTAGATTTATTTAGTTTTGTTTAATTTTTGGGATTTAAAATAATAATAAAAATAAATAAATAATAAAAATTTTAGCTAAAAAGTGAAAAATCATTTTGGTGACTTTTGTGGTATTTTCCTATAGCTAAATGCACTTAAAATGTTTATTTACAAGTTTGCTATATGAAAGTGGTAGCTGGTCAGCATTTAAATTTCCAGGTTGTTTAAAGCATTTATTTTTTAGAAATTTAATTGTTGGAATATCGTTAAGCCATCGAGCATTTATCGATTATCTCGCATTTGGCAAAAGTTATCCTTTGTTTGAGTTATTTGATGGTAAATGATTGTTAATGAGCTCATATTTCTGCAGCATTTGATAAATAATCGTTTAATCATCTCTTTCATAAGGCACTAGTCTATTATCTTAGTAAAATCAATTAAGTGCTTGTTCCCCCTCGTGTCTCCCAACCCAACTGGTCTTCAATTGGTCATCCATTTTCCCATAGGGTCTACCCCCCTTAGCCGCAGGAGACAGGCTTAAACGGAGAGATCGGGGATCAGGGTGACAGCCCCTGGTCTGAGCGTTGTCGTGACAATCTGTGCGACAACACTGCTCAACTTCCTCATTCCAATCATCTCATTTTGTTACTTCTTGTGTCTCTTTATTTCAGTTATTTGATCTTCATTCTCAAACAATCCTTCCCACTCTTTCAGAAGAGATTCTAATGCTGATAACTGTGGTTTAGATACAACACAAACAACAAATGCACAAAACAAAGATACTGCTGAGTCAACTGTCACCAAGTCATTTCCATTTACTTCTAAGACCAGATACCAACTCTCTTGATGTCAGGGCAACCAAAGAAGTTTTCAACCCATGAACATTTGCTTTGTTCTCTTTCCTCAAACGATTATCCATATCCAAATAATGGAAGGCATCCCCATCTATCCCAGGGTAATAAAGGATTGTCCTTTATTCCAACAGCTTGGATACACCCTCTTCCTGCAATACACTGTAGAAGTTCAAAGGCATAAACTCAAACTTGAATAGATAGCTGCATCTCTTCAGCAAATATACTCAACTTCGACTACACTGCTTGTATTATCCTTTTCAAAAGAGCAGAATATGTTGGCTCAAAGGCATTGAATTCATCATTCCCATAAGAGATACAAGAAAGTGATGACAACAAATTGCATAAATGTCTGGTGGTAAGCTTGTTGATTTCAATTGCTGAACCTATCTCCCACAGGAGAGAATCAATACAAGCTATATATGCCTCCTGAATCTGTTGAAATGTTCGGCATCTTTACTTCCAATAGCCATAAGTTTTTCCTTGTATTTATCTATTGCTTCCTGATGAACCATATGATCATCAGACTTTATGCTGGTATCTGAGATAATCATTACTCTTCTCTAAAAAAAGTCTGAGCAATATCTCTAAAGGAACAGCCTGCAGTAATCGTTGTTCTAAGGAAGTATAAAAGCTCATTTTTAAGATGAGCCAAAGTTTCTGTATCACCAACACTGGATAAAGATTCTGGCCAAATACTTCGTTTTATACACGTGTGGCAGGCAGACAAAATTGCATATAAGAAACCAAGCCATTCCTTATTAGACGCATCAAGTGTGGTGTACAAAGTTGAGGAAAGGACCTTTAAAAGCTTTCCTCCATGCTCCAAGAGTTCATTTCAGTGTTTTGAATTTTCAGCTTTAATTCTTCATTTGTCCACAATCGTGACAGAAGGAGAGAGCTTAACTATCATAGACGTACCTTCATGAGGAAAAATCTATGAAGTTAACTGAATGTTTTACCAATTCCTTGCATGTTAAATGTGTGCTAAGAAATAAATGGGAGTTTCAAGCATCAATAATGTATTGCAGGCAAAACACTACATTAGATTTCCAACACCTAGGAATAAATGAAGTTCATACCTCTGATCTCTTCACTCCATGATTGTTTGCCAAGTATAATCCATTTGATAATACATTCTTTTCTTCACTTTGACAGACTCTATGTAATCAGTATGTCCAGACAAAAATCTGTTCGTTTCCACCCCAGGGATTATTTGCTCCAAATTCCTGGCCTGATTAACTAGTTTTTGTTGTTCATCAATTGTATCACTCCATTCCTTCCAAAAGGTTGTCCCTATTTCCTCTTTTTCTCCCCTGCAATTTAAATCATAAAATTTGTAAGTAGTTGGAGAGAAGATGCAAGGTTGGTGAACAAAAGAAACAAAGAGAAAACATAACAGACTAAATATCCCAGCTATTTTTTCACAAGTAAAGCCTTGCAGAACCCCCCTCGTCACCGGAATATTCGAGAGAAGGGTGAATAGAACAATGTCCATTTACTGAAGAAAAACCCAAAAGTATTTCAATAGTGAATTTCATCAGTATAGCATGGTTTAAATTGCAGCTATTGACTATTTTATTGGAAAAATCACCACAAAATTGCATCTTGGGGAAGCCCTAAGGCTGTATAGCCCCCTATTTTATTCCATATTGCTGTGATAACAATGTTTCCAAGTGTTTCAAGGTTGATTATGTTGAAAATGAAACTAGTGTCGGTCTTCATAATGTAATACGAATGTATCATTCATGTACTTATTATATTCATTCATTATTATTATTTTTATTTCTAGTCAAAGTATGTTCTTCATGCTTCTAGGGTTTATTGAGTCAAAGAGATGTATTTGAGTCAAAGTCCTATTTGGACTCCTTGTAAGAAAAAGAAAAAATATTTTGAGTCAAAAAGTCAAAATTGTCATCCACAAGACCAAGTCAGCACTGCCTGGAAAAGTCAGCCTAGAAGAGGCAGCTATTCGACCTCCTATACAGCTATAAATAAAAGACATTTCGACCTCATTTATTCACTCTTCTCAGACATTTATTTCTGTGCCAAATACAAGAAGAAAGATCGTGAAGTCAAAGGACAGAAAATTCGGATTTTTGGCTTGTTTATGTTCACATGTGTGAAGGTATTGGGGCAACTCTGCGAAATTACAGGGCTGAAATTGCAGGGCCAAAATTCTGTGGTTTGACCAGATTTGACAAGGTTTGACCAGTGTTGACTTTGACTTGGTTGGACGAGATTTCAAGGAGGGCTGACTTGGGTCTTTGTGGCAGTCTTGGTCTTGGGTCTTGGATATCTCACTTTGATCTGATTTAATAAGAAGAGGAATTTTGGGTTTTCCCCTAGCTTGGAGCCTAATTTCTGGTGTTCTTTCTCTTTGTGGTCTTTATGTTTTTGGTAATTGTTTGATGAAGAGAACAGAATATTAATAAGAAGCTAACAAATATTCACAAGTAATTATCAAGTTAATAGAAATCATCATTATCTACTTGCTTTTGGTTTCTCAACATGGTATCAGAGCTAAGGTGAAGGAAGCTTAAAAGATCACGTCTTTTTGGCACTCTTGTTTGAAGACATTCTTATAAGCAACTATCTTCTCTCTCCCTCTCCAATGGAAAGATATATGAAGGAAGGTCTCAACACTCTTAGGAGTCTCTTTGAATCCATTAAAGGATGCATCATCAAGTTCATCTCCAAGCTATCTAAAGAAGTCATGGATGGAAATCTCTATTCCGCTCTTACAGGTTCATTTGAAGATGATAATACATGGGTAATTTATAGTGGAGCTTCAAGGCATATGACAAGGAAACATGGTCAACTCAAAACCCTATCAAAAGGAAACTCTTCTCACTCAATTGAACTTGGAGACAAGAATAGCTACTTGGTCAAAGGGATTGGAACTACCTCGGAGTTGGAATCCGGTGGGAATATTCATCTCAATAATATCCTCTATTTTCCAGGTTTGAAAAAGAATTTGCTTTCTATCCTTGCTTAGAAGATAAAGGAGATAGGGTTGCATTTGTTGATGGCCAAGTTATTCTATGGGCATAAGGGTTTAGTATAGAAAATGCAAGGACTACCGAGATTAGTGAAGGGAGGTTGTATAGACTTCTAACTCCTCCTCCTCAAGCTCTAGTACATTTAAACATCAACCCTTGTGGATTATGGCACATAAGGTATTGTTGATTTGGGGTAGCATCGGATGTGCTCTAGCCACGAAAATTGGTGGAGAGGCTAAAGCACATGAGATCTCCAATACCTAGAAATGGTTTGCGTAGATTCTAAACAGTTTGGGAGATATTAAAACACTTAATATTTTTAATGGAGTCCCTAAGTCTAAACTTGGGGAAATAAAACATTAATGTGAATTAATATAAAACTGTGTTAGAAAGGTCCAAAAGTCATGCATCAAGCAAGAGTTAATCTTAGCCGTTGATTAGGGACTTAATCTCGGTCGTTGAATTGTCAACGAGAAAAGTATAAGAGGAGGCTTGAGAGTCACTTGGAGAACACACTGAGTTGATCAAAAATTCGATTTTCTGGGGTAGGGCTTGCTGAGGAAATCAAAGGAGTGATTAGAGTTGTAGCTAAGAGGTAGTGAATACAAAAGCAGAGAGGCAGAGAGGGTACTAGGAGCATCAACGCAGAAGCCGGGAGAGAGGGACGCAGAGCCAGCTAGATGCCACACAGAGCCAGTCACGATTGGAGATTTCGTGGGGCAGATTGGAGCTGAGAGCGGTGGGATTGTTCATCTGGGGTTCTAGCAGGAATATCTGTTTCCAACTGAGAGGTACTACTACCGAGATCATTCTCTATTGGGTGAGCCAGTTTGGCACCCAGATTGTATTCTAAAACTACTTAATAATAAAACCCTCAGATAGCTACACCGGTTTTCCCGCATTGGGTTTTTCCAGGGACATTATTCCAAAAATAACGGTGTCACTTATGCTCTTGTTTTTCCTTCAATTGATGATCTGTAATGTGTTGAGCATGTACTTGTATTTATTTTCAGTATTTACATGGTAAATAACTTGTTAATTAGACAAAACAAGTAGGCATAAATAAATCAGAAAGTACATGAAGGATTTCTAACAGTTAGACTTAGAAATTCCAACATGGTATCAGGGCATGGTTGCAAATCACAGGAGAACTGAGGGCATCAGCTAAGTAGAGCAAGAGCAGCAGCAACAGAAACAGTTGTCCCGAGTGACAGAAGTTGTTCCTAGCAGAAAAGCAGCAAGGAAGGGGTGACACAATGCCTGCGTCATCAAGTTTGAGCCGAGAGAAGGATCAGCACAGTGGCAGAAAGGCACAAACCTGAGCTACGCAGTGCTCGGTCATCTTTCTCAGTCAGGAAGGATTGACACCCGTGGCCACGAGGTGCAAATTTTGCTGGTGTTGGGATTGTGCAGAGTCTAGAGGCTCTAGCCTTTAGTTTGCTGGGGCATAGGAGGCTGTGGAGAAGTTGTGAAGTGAAGCTGGTGGGGCACTGTGGTCAGAACAGTGCCTAACAGGGCAAGACCAAGGAGGAGAGAGTTGCTACCGAGGATTTCTAGCCAAGAAATCTGGATCAGTGGTGCAATTGCACTAATAATCGGAGTGGGGGCATCTCGACATTGGCAGAGGGGTTTCCAGGAGGGAAATCGAGGCTCAGAGGGAGTCACAATGAGAACTTCCAGGAGGGAAGTAGAGGAGCAGCGAAATGGTAGTGAACGGGATAAGAGACCAGGACAGACTAGACGGAGCCTCAAACTTCGTAGTCTGGAAGGCCATAATCTTGTCTGTTCTAGAAAGGAATCGTCTCAAGGACTTTGCCTTGAAAATGATAGCGATCCTAGTTGACCCGGTTGAGAATGATAAGTACGAGGAAGCAATGGCGAGGGCCAAGAGCATCATCCTTGACGGGGTCAAGGACCATGTAGTACCACATATTGCCGAAAAGGAAATGACAAATGCAATGTGGGAGGCCCTGACAGAATTGTATCAGCATACTTCCATGTAGAGGAAGATGCTACTAGAAAATCAACGACGGTCATACCAAATGCAGAAGGGAGAACAGATCGACACCTTCCTCGCTCGATTGAAGGAGATCCGGGATCAGCTAACTTACATAGGGGCCATGCCGGATCAAGAATTGATGGTGAAGACAACCCTGAACGCAATCTCAGAAGATTGGGAAGTGTTTGTGTTAAATTATGGTATGTTCTATGCTTAGAGCAGTTTACTTCGTTTCTTCTTATTAGCCACTGTTTAGCAATCACATAAACATAAAGTAAAGTGCAGATAGAACATTAAAAGATCGACAGAAAACAAGCCAAGACAAGAGACACCAAATGTGGCAGCTAGCCAAGGACAAACCCCAATGCGGGAAAACCCTTTGATCAAATCTTCTTTTATCTTCAATAATTCAGCAGAGAGAGAGATAGTAAAATATCACTAATCAGTGATTTATAACAGCAGTAATGAAACCCTTGAACATCAATAGAAAAAGGGATCAATCAGCTCCCAAAATGTCCTCAAGGCAACCTAGGAGAACTCAATCTCCAACAGAAGTAGTGGCAGCCCAAAACAGTCAAAGTAAGATGGTCAAAACAACAGTGAATGCTACAGCATACTGCAGCCGGCCCTAACCAATCAATGCTGTCATAAATGTGCCCTCAAACAGTCAATGCAGACTTGTTCAGCTCTTCGGCTAGCCTAGGAGAGGTTGCCCACACAAGGCTGCAGTCAATGGAGGCAATATGCTGGTCAACACAGGCCTAAACCACTTGCTGCGCCTTCCTGCGTCCTTGCTGCCCTAACTGCATCCTCCTCCAATGCTACCCTAGTTGCATCCTCTTTCCCACATGATATCTGTGTCTTCCTTCCTTTGTATACCCAAGAGACAAGGAAGAGATGATAGGATGAGATGAGTTGAGATAATGACTCAACCTCTCCTCTATTTATATGCAACGCTGGGCAAGAGTTCACACACTTAACTGCTGGCCGACCTTGACAATTTTTAAAGTAATTACAAATAAATTCATATCTCCATAAATACTTGTCGAAATCGGATGATCTTTAGATCAATCCTACACCTCTCGACAAGAGGAATCTAGGAAAAATATCAGCTACTATGAATGAGGTGACCCACATGGAGTTTGGCCCTAGTTTCCAATTCTAACACTCCTTCTCAACTAGGGAGAACTCCATCTGCAATCTGTCTGACCGTCTCTGCTATCCCAGCCATCAAATGCACTACCCTGCATAGCTTGGCCCTGCTCTACTTTGCTCGAACTATGAAGAAGAAGAAATGATCGAGGATGTATCATACCATCCTCCACTGACCCGAAGTCAGTCTTAGAGTGTGTCCTCCTCCAATGCTACCCTAGTTGCATCCTCTTTCCCACATGAGATCTGTGTCCTCCTTCCTTTGTATACCCAAGAGACAAGGAAGAGATGATAGGATGAGATGAGTTGAGATAATGACTCAACCTCTCCTCTATTTATATGCAACGCTGGGCAAGAGTTCACACACTTAACTGTTGGCCGACCTTGACAATTTTTAAAGTAATTACAAATAAATTCATATCTCCATAAATACTTGTCGAAATCGGATGATCTTTAGATCAATCCTACACCTCTCGACAAGAGGAATCTAGGAAAAATATCAGCTACTATGAATGAGGTGACCCACATGGAGTTTGGCCCTAGTTTCCAATTCTAACACTCCTTCTCAACTAGGGAGAACTCCATCTGCAATCTGTCTGACCGTCTCTGTTATCCCAGCCATCAATTGCACTGCCCTGCATAGCTTGGCCCTGCTCTACTCTGCTCGAACTATGAAGAAGAAGAAATGATCGAGGATGTATCATACCATCCTCCACTGACCCGAAGTCAGTCTTAGAGTGTGTCATACCACTCTCACTGATCCCAGATCAGTATCATTGATCCCAGATCAATGGAGGTTATCCTAGCATAGGGAGTACGGTAGATACAACGATGCGTCCATCGATAGTACTACTATGGTCCCTAACCCCATTTCCCTACTCATTGATCAGATGAGAGGTACTTACCATGCGTTCCAGACTGTATGGGTAGGATGTCTCGACAGAAGAACTAATCATCATGTCCAAAGGAGAACGAATCATCCTGTCCAACAGTCGCCACAGGAGAACTAATCATCATGTTCCATAGTCACCACAGAGAACTAATCATCCTGGCCCACACGAGAACTAATCATCCTGTCCTATAGTCAAAACGAGGTGTCACAGGGGAAGGTTGAACCTTTCACCCTGTACATAGTGCACCACCAAGGGATGGTGAGTCGCCCTATGGTCGCATGTCGCTCCAAGAAGTACCTCGCGTCCCCTGGAGCTCCTAGAGCTCAATACATCATACTTGACCCTCTCTGAACGACACCAAGTCGTTCTCAGAAAGTCAAGAATTTGACCTTTCCCAAGGGCTTTGTCAAAATGTCGGCGACCTGTTCATCTGTATCGATATGTTGGAGCCTTATTGCTCCCTGCTGCACCATATCCCGAATATAGTGGTACCTGATATCGATATGCTTGGAGAAATCATGAAATACGGGATTCTCTAATAAACGAATCCCGCTCTAGTTGTCACACAGGATCACGGTGGTATCCAATGTAAATCCAAACAGCTCACTGAAGAGATTTCGCAACCAGACCGCCTCACAAGAGGCCATACTAGCAGCAATGTACTCTGCCTCGGCGGTGCTCAAAGCCACCGACTTCTGCTTCCTGCTCATCCAGGATATCGAGGCAGATCCCAAAGAGAAACAACACTCGGAAGTGCTCTTTCAGTCCACCACACTGCCTGCCCAATCAGCATCGGTATATCCAAGTAGTCTCACATCTCCGGCAGTGTATCTCAACCCATGAGTGATTATGCCATGAAGATATCTCAACAGATTCTTGGCACCAGTCCAATGTGTGGGGTGAGGCTCAAACATATGTTGACTCAACGTGTTGACTGCAAAGCATATATCCGGATAGGAGTTCACCAAGAACATCAATGCTCCGCCGAGTTGACGATACTCGGTAGAATTTCGTAAAACAGGTCCGGCAGCACTAATGCTTAACTTCTTGAAGTCAAGCTCCATCGGGGTAGTTACGGGCTTGCAGTCCACCATACCGAATCTCTCCAATATCTTCACCACATATTTTCCTTCAGATAGGAAAATCTCCCCTGGCTTCTGCTAGACTTCTAGTCCTAGGAAATATTGCATCAGTCCTAGGTCCTTCATCTCAAACTCAGAAGCCAACTCCCTGTCGTCAACGTACAACACCAGTATGAGAGGATTGTCATCTTCAACCTTAAAGTAAAGGTGAGGGTCGGCTTCACTTCTAATGAATCCCAACTTCATCAAGTAGCTATCAATCCTCTCATACCACGCTCAGGGCGCTTGCTTCAACCCATAGAGGACCTTCTTCAACCTGCACACATGAGATTCTCGATCATGAATCTCAAATCCTTCGGGTTGCTCCACATAGACTTCCTTTTTGATCAAACCATGCAAGAACGCAGTCTAGACATCCATCTGATGTAGGTTCCATCCTTGCGAAGCAGCAAGGGCTATGATCGAGCAGATGGTGGTATATCGGGAAATAGATGTAAATATCTCGTCATAGTCTATACCTTCCTTCTGAGAGAAGCCACGAGCGACAATGAGCCTTATAGTTTTCCGCACTTCCATCAACTGCATGCTTTATCTCGTAAAGCCATTTCAAAGTGACAACTACTTTGTCCTAGGGTCTAGGGACCACATCCTAGACATCGTTTTTCATGATGGACTCATATTCCTCAGTCATAACATCCTTCCAAACTTGATGCTTGACAGCTTCTACGAATGACGAAGGCTCATTTTGGATGATCGTGCTTATGATGGTCAAGTATCCCTGATACCTGGTCGGCTCCTTACTTTCCCGAAAGGTTCCCCTGGGTGCAACGTGCCCTTCAGCATCATCAAGTGTCCCCCTAGGCCATAAAGGCCCCTTTCTAGAAGAGGAGGGCTCTTGCAGAGGGGGATCAATAGGATCCATAAGTTCTTCCACATCATGCATCGTCTCATCTTCCTTTTCCTTCGGTTCCCTGGTGTCAGCTTCTTTAGATCCCCTTAGAGTAGGAATATTGTCAACTTTGCTAAGAGCCATATCTTCATCAAAGGTGACATCATGGCTAATCTCGACTTCCGTTTGACTAGCCACATAGATTCTATAGCCCTTAGTATTTTCGCTATAGCCCACGAAGATTCCTTTCTTTCCAAATGTACCCAATTTATTCCTTTTCTCCTTCGGCACATGAAAATATACGGGACTTCCAAAAATTCTAAAATGATATACGTTAGGTTTCTTACCAGTGAACATCTCTTCGAGAGTCTTGGAACCCAATGCTTGATGAGGGCATTGGTTTTGTACATATACGGTGGTATTTGCAGCTTCGACCCATAGAAACTTTGGAAGTTTTTGATCATGGAGCATAGCACAGACAGCTTCCACAATCGTACGATTCTTCCTTTCCGCCACACCATTTTTCTCAGGAGTATATGGTGTAGTAGTCTCCTTCTTAATGCCAACCTCTTTGCAAAAGTCATGAAAGTCATTGGATTCATACTCAGTCCCATTACCAGTCCTTAAGATCTTGATCTTCTTTTCGGTTAGATTCTCGATCAAGGCTTTGAAGTGATGAAACTAGGAGAACACTTCATCCTTCTTTTTCAAGAAGTATATCCAAGTCTTGCAAGAATAATCATTTGTAAAAGTGAGGTAATGTAAATATCCTCCCAAGGAGTTCACAGGCATCATACCGAATATGTCTGAGTGAACCAACTAGGATATATCGGAGGTCTTGCTTTGGCTTGAGGGGAATGGTCCCCTTTTGAGCTTTCCTTCGGCACATCCCGGACATACACCTTCTTGCTCTAATATGAATTCGGGCATCCCGGTCACCATTTTTCTCACATCGGGTAGAGCTTTATAATGAAGGTGAGCAAACCTCTGATGCCATAGTTCAGAGATGTGTCACAAGACATGACACCCAATGGACTTCTTCTGACTTGATATAATGAATCAACTCGAAATCCAAGAGTGAAAGTATCTTTAAAGTTCATTTTCCATACACGTACCTTGCCATCGATGGAGGCCACCTTGTAGCCTTTGTCTTCCATTGCCGAAATGGACACCAAGTTCCTTTTGAGATCAGGTACATATAATACATCTTGTAAATGAATTGTATTTCCCCGATTTAATTGAAGAGTGACATTCCCTATGCCTTTCACAGGATATTTTGAATTGTCCCCAAGAACAATTTCCAGGTTGGTCTCCTTCTCTATCAGATTACAGAGAGCTTCTTTGTAACCAGTGAAGTGCCTTGAGGCACCACTATCAATAATCCAATTTCCCAGCGAGTTCGGGGGAGCAATAGTAGAGAGGGTCGCTTGTAGATAATATTCATCTTGCTTATTGCTAACAACGTTAGATTCATACCTGGAGTTTCTTGCCTTCTTGAAGGGTTGTCCTCTTCCTTGATTTCCGACATTTCTTTTTACCTCTGCCATTGGACCTGCCATTCCTTTGATTGCCTTGAGAGTGATTTTGATCATCATCATGGTGTGACTCCCTTTTATCAGGGCACTCCCTCGCATAGTGGCCCATTTTGTTGCAATTGTAACATCGACCTTTTTTTCCACCTTTTGGTCCTGCCTTTCCTTTGGATTCAGCCCCACAATTGTTTCTTATTTTAGCATGAGAAGAAAAGGCAGAGGGATGGCCTTTAAGTGCGGGCATTTCTTTCTCTTTTATCCTTGTCTCTTCTTGAATACATCTTGCCATCAATTCCTCAAATCCAGGAATTACATTATTGTTGAGAAGAGTAGTCCTCAATATATACCATTTAGGTGGCAGTGCTCCAAGAGTTGTGAGTGTCATTTCCCTGTTAGGAACTACTTCCCCAATAGATAGGAGATCATTCTTGATCTCAGTGATCCTTAAGGAATATGATTGCATACTCTCATCTTTGCCCTTCTTGAGTTCCTTCAGCTTATTTCTAAGGAACAAAACTTTATTTGCATCATTAACTTTAAATAAACTCACCAGTCTCTCGTAGATTTCCTTGGAGGTGGTCAGCTCGGAAGCATAGGCCACCAGGTGCTTGTCAATATAGTCTCGGATGATCTTCCTTGCTTTGACTTCTCCCTTGGTCCATTTGTTCCTAGCAGCAGTGGATGCATTTGATGGAGGCTCAACAATCCTGCCTCTCACATGGTCCAACACTTCCTGCTCTTCTAATGTTAGATCGAGAGACATCTTCCATCCATGATAGTCAAACTTTTCACGGAGTTTTCTCTTTAAGATAGCTTCAACAACCTTCGGTGATTGCTCTTGCTCTTGCTCTTGCTTGGGCTTTCTCTTCACCTCAACTCTGATTTCATGTTAAATTATGGTATGTTCTATGCTTAGAGTAGTTTACTTCGTTTTTTCTTATTAGCCACTGTTTAGCAATCACATAAACATAAAGTAAAGTGCAAATAGAACATTAAAAGATCGATAAAAAACAAGCCAAGACAAGAGACACCAGATGTGGCAGCTAGCCAGGGACAAACCCCAATGCAGGGAAACCCTTTGATCAAATCTTCTTTTATCTTCAATAATTCAGCAGAGAGAGAGAGAGATAGTACAATATCACTATTCAGCGATTTACAACAGCAGTAATGAAACCCTTGAACAACAATAGCAAAAAAGATCAATCATCTCCCAAAATGTCCTCAAGACAACCTAGGAGAACTCGGTCTCCAACAGAAGTAGTGGCAGCCCAAAATAGTCAAAGTAAGATGGTCAAAACATCAGTGAATGCTACAACATACTGCAGCGATCCCTAACCAGTCAGCGTTGTCATAAATGTGCCCTCAAACAGTCAATGCAGACTTGTTCAGCTCTTCGGCTAGCCTAGGAGAGGCTTCCCACACAAGGCCACAGTCAATGGAGGAAATATGCTGGTCAACGCAGGCCTAAACCACTTGCTGCACCTTCCTGCATCCTTGCTGCCCTAACTGCATCCTCTTTCCCATCTTCCTTCCTTTGTATACCCAAGAGACAAGGAAGAGATGAGAGGATGAGATGAGTTGAGATAATGACTCAACCTCTCCTCTATTTATATGCACACACTTAACTGCTGGCTGACTTTGACAATTTTTCAAGTAATTACAAATAAATTCATATCTCCATAAATATCTTCATCAACAATTTCTTTCAAAAGACATAATTTTATCTTTGCGCTCGGTGCTCTGGTTGATAATTTCTCAATGATCTGCATGTGAACCCCACTGTCAGGACGTAGCTCAATTGTAGTCATAGTGAACTCAGGACCATACTTTGCAAAGAAATTTGAACTAACTTCTTGGAGCTCTAGCAAGTCTGCACACCTCGGTGCAACAAAAATTAAACTTGCTATGGCTTCTTTCAAATCATTAGGGCATGTCTTTTGCTTTTCAATGGTGATGATTCTTTCAGTCACAAGATAGAAAAAACCTTCAATGAGAAAATAAGCATCCCATGTGTTTTGCTCCTTGAAGACATGCTCCACACGCAGCAGCAGAATTGGCCAGTTCATGTGGCTCTCATTTTCCTTAGTATCCGATCTAGCATTTAGGGTTAACTCTGGTTCATTCTCAGACTTTGCAGATTCTGTTTGCATAAATTCTTTAGGCTGAATAAATTTGCTATTAGGCATCAAATTGCAACTTTATTTTTTTTGAATCTCTGGCCAATGTGTTTTCTGTAGCTCCCTTTGGCAATATAGACACTTCATGACTTAAAGGTTTGCCATCTTCAGAATCATCAATGTCTTCTTCAACATTTTCCTCATTGTTATGATGTTGTTCATCTTCTTGTTTCTCAAGATAATCCTCATCCACACCATCTTCATTATTTTCTTCAATACCTTCATTTTCAACATTATCATCATTCTGATAAAAAGCTTCTTTTCCTACTTCACCTAGTTTCGTTTCTTCATTGTTGCGATTATCTTCCTTATTATCAACTTCCTCTCGACATGCTTTAACTTCTGCGATTGATTTTTCTAAATGCTGAAATGCTTCTTGAATTTTACTAAACTGCTCAATGCATTCAGGATGTGAACATAATGGCACATTGGGCTGCGAACAACGTTCAAAGACTCGCATCATTATATTGTGCACCATGACTCTAATACCACTGAAGCATAAAAAATGATAGCTTGTTGACTTAAATGTTAAAAATACATGAAGTATTTAATAATAATAATTTATTAATATATAAAAATGTATAAGTGATATGATGTTACAATAAGGCCTTGCTTTTATACCTCAACAGGCGACCTTTTATGATTAGGCATGTCTTTTAGACACGCCTTTTCACTTAATGACTATTTAACATTACCAATATTTAATTATTTAACATTTATATTAATTTTATTTATCTCACTTGTTATGAATTATATTCATAATAGCGGTTCTTCACCAAGAAGAGATCAGAACGCTGACCAAGGCGGGAAGCAACCGAAAGGGGGTCAAAATCAAGGAGGAAGAGAAGATTTGTTAAAATTAGCAACTAGGGCCAAACTCCACGTGGGTCATCTTATTCATGGTTGATAATAGTTTTATTAGATTCCTCTCGTCGAGAGGTGTAGGATTGATCTAAAAATCATCCGATTCCGATAAGTATTTATGGAGACATGAATTTATTTTTATTATGGAATAATTATCAAGACCAACAACTCATGCAGGCTCAGAAGCCCAACAGTGGCATCTATTCAATCATCAACATTTGTGTATAAATACAGGAGGCCTTTTCCTCATTTGGACACACATCTCATCACATCTCTCTCTCTCTCTCTCTCTCCTACACAGAAAAGAGGCTCTTCTCCTACTGCGCAGAAAGGGAATCTTCTCTCACACGTGTGGAAGGAATGATGCCGATGATGCGGATGATGCCGGTGATGTTGATGCCGCTGAGGCCGGTGATGTTGATGCCGATAATGCAGATGATGTCGATGCCGGTGATGCAGATGATGCGGATGCCAGTGATGCTGATGCCGATGATGCTGGTGATGCCGATGATGCCGATGATGCTGATGCCAATGATGCCGATGATGCTGATGCCGGTGATGCCGATGATGCCGATGATGCCAATGCCGGTGATGCCGACGATGTCGGTGATGCCGACGATACTGATGCTGGTGATGTCGGTGATGCTGATGCTGTTGATACTGATGGCATTGATCTAGGGTTTGTTGTTGCTGATATCAATCAGACTTTTGTACTATTTCTCTCTGTTGAATTATTGAAGATAAAAGAAGATTTGATTGAAGGGTTTCCCTATATTGGGGTTAGTCCTTGGCTAGCTGCCACATCTAGTGTCTCCTGTCTTGGCTTGTTTTCTGTCGATCGTTTAATGTTCTATCTGCACTTTACTTACTGTACATGTGATTGCTAATCTGTGGATAATAATAAGAAAGATAAGTAAACTGCTCTAAGCATAGAACATACCATAAATTAACATGGTATCGGAGTTGAGGTGAAGACAAAGCCCGAGCAAGAGCAAGAGCAATCACCAAAGAGAAGATTGGCAAGGCTATCCTAAAAGAACTATGGGGTCCTCAACACTCTTCCCCGCTGAAGACAAGCTCCGTGAGAAGTCTGACTATCACGGATGGAAGATGTCTCTCGATCTAACCTTAGAAGATCAAGGAGTGTTGGACCATGTGAGAGGCAATATTGTTGAGCCTCCATCAAATGCACCCGCTGCTACCAAGAACAAATGGAAAACCAGTGAAGTCAAAACAAAGAAGATCATCCGGGACTCTATCGACAAGCGCTTGGTGGCCTCCATTCAAGAAGGCTAGAAATTCCAGGATGTATTATATGTACCTGACCTCAAAAAGAACCTGGTGTCCATCTCAGCAATGGAAGACAAAGGCTACAAGGTGACCTTCAGTAATGGCAAGAGGCTGGCATTAAGAGGGAGACTACTACACCATATACTCCTGAACAGAATGGTGTGGCGGAAAAGAAGAACCGTATGATTGTGGAAGCTATCTGTGCCATGCTCCATGATCAAAGACTTCCGAAGTTTTTATGGGCCGAAGCTGCAAACACCGTCGTATATGTACAAAACCGATGCACTCATCAAGCATTGGGTTCCAAGACTCCTGAAGAAATGTTCACCAGTAAGAAACCTGATATATCTCATTTTAGAATTTTAGAATTTTTAGAAGCCCTGTACATTTTCATGTGCTGAAAGAGAAAAGGAATAAATTGGGTGCATCTGGAAAGAAAGGAATCTTTGTGGGCTATAGTGAAAATACTAAGGGCTATAGAATCTATGTAGTCAATCAAAGGGAATTCGTGATTAGTCATGATATCACCTTTGACGAAGATATGGCTCTCAGCTAGGTGAACAATCTTCCTACAACAAGGAGCTCTCAAGAAGCTGACACCAGGGAACCAAAAGAAAAAGAGTATGACAAGATATTTGCACCTATTGCCAAATATACCACCATCCGCTCGATTATAGCCCTTGCGGCTTCACAAGGATGGAACCTACATCAGATGGATGTCAAGACCGCTTTCTTGCATGGTTCGATCAAAAAAGAGGTCTACGTGGAGCAACCCGAAGAATTTGAGATTTATGATTGAAAATCTCATGTATGCAGGTTGAAGAAGTATCTCTATGGGCTGAAGCAAGCACCCCGAGCATAGTATGAGAGGATCGATAGCTACTTGATGAAGCTGGGATTCACTAGGAGTGAAGCCGATCCTAAGCTTTCTAAGGTTGAAGATGACAAACCTCTCATACTGGTGCTATATGTGGATGACCTCTTTCTAACAGGTGCATAGCCTCTCATTCACAAATGTAAGAGGGAGTTGGCTTCTGAATTTGAAATGAAGGACCTAGGACTGATGCACTATTTCCTAGGACTTGAAGGCTAGTAGAAGCCAAGGGAAATTTTCCTATCTCAAGCAAAATATGTGGTGAAGATATTGGAAAGATTCGGTATGGTGGACTGCAAGCTCGTGACTACCTCGAGAATCTTAACTTTCAGAAGTTATATGGTAGTAATGTCAGACCAGATTTGGGAAATGCCTCTGAGTTTCATAAACTCATTCGCGTTGATGTTCTTGGTGAACCTCTGTCTGGACATATGTTTTGCAGTTAGCATCATGAGCTCAAATTTGGTTGAGTCTCACTGGATTGATGCCAAGAATCTTCAAAGATGTCTTCGGGGCATAATCTCTCATGGATTGAGATACACTGCCGGAAATATGAAACTTCATGATTATTCGAATGCTGAGTGAGTAGGCAGTGTGGAGAGCACTTCTCAGTGCTGGTTCTCTTTGGAATCTGCCTTGATATCCTGGATGAGCAGGAAGCAGAAGTCGGTGACTCTGAGCACCACCAAGGTAGAATACATTGCTGCTAGCATGGCCTCCTGTGAGGTAGTCTAGTTGCGGAAGCTCTTCAGTGAGCTATTTGTACACATGATGAATACCACTGTGATTCTCTGTGACAACCAAAGGTGGGATTCGATTATAGAGGAAACCCATATTCGATGATTGCTCCAGCAGATAAACATCAGATGCTGCCTTATCTGGGATATGGTAAGTCGATGAGCTAGGAGGCTCCATCGCATTGAGACTAATGTACCGGTCGCTAACAATTTGACAAAGCCCTAGGGAAAGATCAAATCTGTGATTTTCCCGAACGACTTGGAATCGTCGAGAGACCCTTGTAAAAGGATCTTGCATGTTGCATACATTGAGCTCTGGGAGCTCTGGGGGCTTGCGGTACTTAATGGAGCAACATACGACCACAGGGTGACTCACCCTCCCCTGGTGGTGCGCATTGGGACAAGATGATTCACTCTCTTGTGAGACAGGATGATTCACTCTCATGTGGACAGGATGATTCGCTCTATTGTGTAGCAGGATGATTAGTTCTCTTGTGAGGTCTGGATGATGTGTTCTCCATGACGATTGTGTAGCAGGATGATTAGTTCTCCTGTGAGGTCTGGATGATGTGTTCTCCATGACGATTGTGTAGTAGGATGATTAGTTCTCCTGTGAGGCTTGGATGATGTGTTCTCCATGGCGATTATGGAATAGGATGATTCGCTCTCTTGTGGGCCAAGATGATTAGTTCTCCGTGGCATCCACTGGATAGGATGATTCGCTCTCCTGTGGACAGGATGATTAGTTCTCCTGTCAAGGCATCCTACCCATGCAGTCTGGGACTCATGGGACGTACCTCTCATCTAATCAATGAGCAGGGAAATGAGGATAGGGACCATAGTAGTACTAATGGACGTATCGTTGTATCTACCATACTCCCTATGCTAGGATAACCTTCATTGATTTGGGATCAATGATACTAGTCTAGGACCAGTTGTAGGAGTTGTACCCACTATGACACTGACTTCGGGTCGGTTGAGACTGGTCTGGGACCAGTGGTACATACTCTGAGACTGACTTCGGGTCAGTGGAGGACTGGTCTGGGACTAGTTGTAGGATTTGTACCCACTATGACGCTGACTTCGAGTCGGTTGAGGGTCTGGAACCAGTGGTACATACTCTGAGACTGACTTCGGGTCAGTGCGGGACTGGTCTGGGACCAGTGGTAGGAATTGTACCCACTATGACATTGACTTCGTTCGGTTGAGGACTGGTCTGGGACCAGTGGTACACACTCTGAGACTGACTTTGAGTCAGTATGATACATCCTCGATCATTTCTTCTTCTTCATAATTCGGACAAAGCAGTGCAAAGCAAAACAGAGCAGATCAGAACAGGGCAGAACAGAACAGAGCAAAGCAAGCAAGATAGAGTAGAGCAAAGCAGGGGTCAAGCTGTATAGGGCAGTGCATTTGATGGATGAATAGTAGTGACCGACAAACGAATTGCAGATGGAGTTCTCCCTAGTTGAAAGGGAATGTTAAAATTAGCAACTAGGGCCAAACTCCATGTGGGTCATCTTATTCATGGCTAATAATATTTTTATTAGATTCCTCTCGTCGAGAGGTGTAGGATTGATTAAAAGATCATCCAATTCCGATAAGTATTTATGGAGATATGAATTTATTTTGATTATGGAATAATTATAAAGCCGACCAGCAACTCATGTAGGCTCAGAAGCCCAACAGTCGCATCTATTCAATCATCAACAATTGTGTATAAATACAAGAGGTCTTTTCCTCATTTGGACACACATCTCATCACATCTCTCTCTCTCTCCTACACAGAAAAGAGGCTCTTCTCCTACTGCGCAGAAAGGGACCCTTCTCTCACACGTGTGGAAGGAATGATGCCGGTGATGCTGATGATGCCGATGATGCTGATGTTGATGATGCCGATGATGCCGGTGATGCTGATGTCGATGATGCCGATGATGCTAATGTCGATGATGTCGATGCCAATGATGCCGGTGATGTTGGTGATGCCCATGATGCTGATGTCGGTGATGCCGATGATACCGGTGATGCCGATGATACCGGTGATGCCGTTGATGCCAACGATGCCGGTGATGCCGATGATACTGATGTCGGTGATGTCAGTGATGCTAATGCCACTGATACTGATGCCGTTGATCTAGGGTTTTTTGTTGCTGATATAAATCAGACTTTTGTACTATTTCTCTCTGCTGAATTATTGAAGATAAAAGAAGATTTGATCAAAGGGTTTCCCCATATTGGGGTTTGTCCCTGGCTAGCCGCCACATCTGGTGTCTCGTGTCTTGGCTTGTTTTCTGTCGATCGTTTAATGTTCTATTTGCACTTTACTTATTGTACATGTGATTGCTAATCTGTGGATAATAATAAGAAAGATAAGTAAATTGCTCTAAGCATAGAACATACCATAATTTAACAAGGATGCTGCCCTAGCATCTGAGGGAAAGCAGGAGAAACGAAAGAAGAAGGACCTCTCCAAGGTCAAATGCTTCCACTGTGGAGAACTAGGTCACTATGCGAGCCAGTGTCCAAGGAAGAAGAGTAAGGGAGAGGCCTCCGAGACCAAGGCTGCGCCAACAAGGGCATAGAAGGAAGTGGGGACAGATGATGACTATGCCACGAGTGCTCACACGCCACTTGAGAGGAAGTGGGGAGACATCGAGCTGTAGTCAGATGGACTACAGGCGATGAGGGACAGGATCCTCGAGGTACCCATCCTCTTGGATTATACCTTGCTACGGGAGCCTCGAAGAGGAGTAGCAAGTACTGGCAAATGTCAATAGAGACGGATGTGGATGAAGCGACAGAGGGAGCTATAGTGCAAGAGTCCCAAGACAACGTGAGGCAGGAATGCGAGGTGCATGGAGTTGTTGCAGCAGCGCACAGGTCAGAGAGGGAGCACTTGTTAGCGACAGAAGGAGTTTCAACATCATGGGTGTCTCTAGCCTGACAGAGATGTTAGAGTTGGGAGATCAATTACTTACTTCTCAGTAACTGAGTTGCAGTGCAGCAGTTAGCAGTCGCAGTGCTATGGGCAGCACGATGTAGCATGATGAGAGGGGCTATCGTACGGATGCAACAGTGGCAGTGGCAAGGCCATGGGTAGCAGCAGTACATGATGCAGCAGTACAGAGAATGTTGGGCAGCAGGCCTAGCATCAGCACCAGGACCGATGCCGTATGATCAGGATGATGCTCATTGAAGAGTACTACTAGAGCACAGTCATCGCTAAGAGGGAGTGTTGATTTGGGGTAGCATCAGATGTGCTCTAGCCACGAAAATTGGTGGAGAGGCTAAAGCACATGAGATCTCAAATACCCAGAAATGGTTTGGGCAAACACTAAACAATTTGGGAGATATTAAAATAATTAATATTTTTAATGGAGTCTCCAAGACTAAATTTAGGGAAAATAAAATATTAATGTGAATTAATATAAAACTCTGTTAGAAGGGTCCAAAAGTCCTAGATCAAGCCAGAGTTAATTGTAGCCGTTGATTAGGGACTTAATCTCGACCATTGAATTTTCAACGAGAAAAGTATAAGAGGAGGCTTGAGAGTCACTTGGAGAACACATCAAGTTGATCAAGAATTCGATTTTCTGGGGCAGGACTTGCTGAGGAAATCGAAGGAGTGATCAGAGTTGTAGCTGAGGAGCAATGAATATAGAAGAAAAGAGGCGGAGAGGGTACTGGGAGCATCAATGCAGAAACCGGGAGAGAGGGATGCAGAGCCAGCTAGAGGCCATGCAGAGCCAGTCAGAGCACACCAAAGGCAGCGAAGAGCTACGCAGTGCCAGAGAGAGCTAGCGTGGGTGATGCAAAGGCTTTAGAGGCCGACGCAGGGCGAGTTGGGGTGATGCTAGGCCAGAGAAGCTAATGCAGTCCCTAGAGGCAGACGATGGAGATTTCGTGGGGCAGAGTGGAGCTGAGAGTTGTGGGATTGTTCATCCGAGGTTCTACCGGAATATCTGTCTCTGACTAAGAGGTACTACTACCGAGATCATTCTCTGTTGGGTGAGCCGGTTTGGCACCCAGATTGTATTCTAAAACTGCTTAATAATAACACCCTCAGATAGTTGCACTGGTTTTCCCACATTGGGTTTTTCTGGGGACATTAGTCTAAAAATAACGGTGTCACTTGTGTTCTTGTTTTTCCTTTAGTTGATGATTTGTAATGTGTTGAGCAGGTACTTGAATTTATTTTCAGTATTTACATGGTAAATAACTTGTTAATTAAACAGAACAAGTAGGCAGAAATAAATCAGAAAGTACATGAAGGAATTCTAACAGTCAGACTTAGAAATTCCAACAGGTATGGTCATCTCCATTACAAGATATTGCCATCATTGAATCAAATGGTTAGTAGTATACCCCAATTAAAAGAAGAGCATGAAGGAGTCTGTAAGGGATGTGCCCTTGGTAACAATGTGAAGAAACCATTTACTAGCATACACTCCGATGTTTGTGAACCCATGTCAGAGAAGTCGCTTGGTTGTAATCAATACTATTGAAAATTTATTGATGATCATTCCAAAAATACTTGGATATACCTCTTCAAGTCTAAAGATGAAGTATTGAGAAGTTCCAAGAGTTCAAGGCAGAAGTGAAAAATATCGCAGAAAAAAAAGATCAAAACCCTAAGATCAGATAATGGTGGAGAATATACTTCTAAAGAACTTATGGCCTTCTGCAGAGAAGCAGGAATTAAGAGTGAGCTAATAGTTCCCTACAATCCTCAACAAGAAGGTGCGGCCGAAAGGAAGAACCAATCTATTGAAGAATGTGTAAGAGCCATGCTACATGACCAAGATCTTCCCAAATTCTTATGGGGAGGAGCTTTTGTGACAATAGTCTACATACAAAAGATAAGTCCTCACAGAACTCTTATGACATGACTATAGGAAAGAAGCCAAATGTAGATCACCTCTGAATTTCCAAATGTCCTGTCTGTTACCCACCGCCCATGGATAGCATCCATAGGAGAAATTTTTTCTCCTATATGGTCCTTAGCCGGTAGCCAGCATCCCCTTGCAACTGTTGATTTCTGGTAGCATCGAATGTGCTCTAAGTCTCAAACTTTGCAGGGAGACTTAGACACATGTATTCCACAATACCTAGAAATCGTTTTGGGAAATTCCACCTGGAGACTGTTTTATTAAAATAATTAATTATTTTTAATGGGTCCCTAAGTCTAAACTTAGGAAATTAAAATAATTAAAGGGTATTAATGTGACTGTGGATGAAACTTGTAGAAGAAGACGAGGGTTAAGCCAAAATGATCTGAACCATTGATTAAGATCTAATTTAGGCAGTTGGTTCTCAACAGAAAGATTATTTAAGGAGGCTTGAGAGTCATTTGGAAGACACACAAAGAGAGTTCAGAAGATCGAATTTCTGAAGCAAAGCAACTGCCGGTGAGAAATTCGAAGTGAGCTTTTGCAGTGATGGGTAGGGATAGCTCCGGTTGGAGATTTCTCCTAATCTGGGAATACTCAACAGAGTAGGCAGAGAGAGATCTGGGAGAGGTAGCACTGGGCCAGAAGAGCTTGACGCAGAGCTACGCAGGGCCACGCAGAGGCAATGTAGAAGCCTTGAGGGAGTTTGAAATTTGTTGGAGGGTTCGATTTCTGTAGCTGGAAGCCGGGGTGTGAGACCAGGAGAGCAGAAGCCTGAAGCTCAGTGTTATGAAACCAGCTCAAGAAAAGATAGAAAAGATAGATCAACGCCTTAGAATTCAGCCTCTTCGAGGGGGCAACCTCCTTTACATTACATAAATGAACAATTCTTGGATGATACAAATGAAAAGAACTCCTTTCTATATATAGGAGTCTAAGGGGTCATGACATAATCAGAGCCGACATAACAATAATAATGTAAGGGCACAATAATAACAATAGTGGGCTTCTATGGGGCACATTAGTAACAATATGGGCACTACATGGGTACATCAATATAATAAGTGGGTTGTACTAATAACAATAAGGGGTTACACTAGTAGTATAGGGGCCTAACATGCTCCTCTCCTTCAAAAAGCGTTGTCCTCAACGCTTGAGTAGTTCTTAATGCTTCTGTATAAAATTCTTGTCCTCCCATGTGGAATCTTTAGCAGGTAAGTTCTTCCACTTGATGAAATACTCTGAAATTGATCAATTTCGTAGCTGTCGGGTTCTTGTTTCTGTGACTGCTCCAGGTTCTAATATGATTTTTCCTTCCTTTTCAATATCTGGCAATATTGTTTGAATTGGGATCTTTTGCAAATTTTGAATAAGTGGCCATACTTCTTTGTCCTTCTTCCATTCATCCCTTGCTTCGTTTATCGAATCTAGTTGGATAATAGAAATAGCACAAAACAATGCTTCCACATCCTCATCCTTGAAGAGTCTTCCCATTCGGTAAGGTCGCCATTTTTTAGGTGCATGTAGTATTGCCAACATTTCCTTCTCATAAATAGCTTGTTTGAGATGTAGTAGTAAAAATACCCAATCACCTACATCAAAACATTTTTCACTACGATGTTGATCTACCTGTTGCTTCGTTTGATTTTGCACCGAAGTGGCGTTATCCTTTAAAAGTTGGAGAACTTGTTGTTGATGCTCGATGTGATCTTTCACTGCTTGAACCTTTTTCTTCTAGATATGTCCTTCTATCTCTAGAGTTTGAGGAGTGGTAATTTCTTCCAATCCTTTACAAGATATGGTCGGATTCATTTCTTGATGCTCGATGTGATTTTTCACTTCTTGAACATTTTTCTTCTTTATATGTCCTTCTATCTTGATAGTTTGAGGAGTGGTAATTTCGAACAATGAATTACAAGATATGGTTGGATTCATTTCTTCTTTCTCTTCATATTCTATGTAAAATAATTTCTTCTCAGCACACTTATGACCTTTAGTGCATTTGCTATCACAATTGTAACAAAGCCCTTTTTCTCTTTTTTCTTCCAATTGTTGTGGTGTAACCCTTGTAGGTTGTGGAAGGCTAGGAGAAACAACACTTCCATCTTTATAGTTGTGAGGGGTACGCTTCCTGGGTTCCATAATTTTGCTTTCCACTATGTCACAAAGCCCTTTTACTCTTTCCAATTTTTGTGGTGTTTCGCTAAAGAAGGTGTTGCTCTTTGTATCCTCATAATGTGCTATCATTTCCTCCGTGAAAATTGACCATGTAACAAGTTGTTTACGAGAACAAAGCCCTTTGTAGCATAAAAATTGATCTAGTTCTAAATATGAAGATGCAATACATACCTTTTGTAACAGTTGTACACCATGTAGATCAAAATATTGCTTCGTCTGAAGTATCCAATTTACCGGCCATCAAACTTCCTCATCTTGCTTTTTCTTGATTTTAGGAGCTCGACCTTGAAACGACTGTAACTCTGTACTTTTGGATCTTTAAGTTCTGAAATTGTGACCTATAGTAGCCCTCTATGTCCTCTTTCCAATGCCACAAGTCTGACCCAAATTGGATTCTCCAATGAAGAGTTATGTGAAATCTCTCACAGTGACTTGCTTATAGACTAGTTCAGTAGAGCGAACTTGTACGACGTGCCACGAGTCACTGTTTTGACCTTTGGATCTGAAAAATGGATACAAAAAAATGCAGTCTGTCCTCTTTCTATACCTTCTTACGAAATTTCAATCCGATCCCCAGAGAGAAAGTTATGATGATTTTCCCGAGGTCACCTGTTTTGAATGTAATTCAGGAGTCTGCAAAAAGACCAACTTCCTCGGATCATATCTCTACAAATATCGCGTGAAAAGCTTTGAAATTCAGACCCAAGGTTCAGCGTGATTTCTTCTCAAATGGGTTTTTTTGCGACTTCTGAAACATCACAGAAAAAAAGTTATAGCGAAAATTCCACGATGACCTGTTTGGAGCAGCGAAACCCTAGAATCCAAAGCTCTGATACCAAATGTTATGAAACCAGCTCAAGAAAAGATAGAAAAGATAGATCAACGCCTTAGAATTCAGCCTCTTCGAGGGGGCAACCTCCTTTACATTACATAAATGAACAATTCTTGGATGATACAAATGAAAAGACCTCCTTTCTATATATAGGAGTCTAAGGGGTCATAACATAATCAGAGCCGACATAACAATAATAATGTAAGGGCACAATAATAACAATAGTGGGCTTCTATGGGGCACATTAGTAACAATATGGGCACTACATGGGTACATCAATATAATAAGTGGGTTGTACTAATAACAATAAGGGGTTACACTAGTAGTATAGGGGCCTAACACTCAGAGGCAAATCAATGAGCCAGGAAGAGTGATGCAGGTCCTAGATAGTGTGACGCTGGGTTGACGCACACTGCGTAGAGGCAGCCAGGGGTTGTTCATTTAAGGGTTGGATCAACCAAGACTTCTTGTGATAGTGTGAGGTAATCTCACAAATCTCTCTATCAATGATTCTCTATAATTGGATTGTCGGGAAGGCATCTAAAAGTTGTATTCAGAAATTACTACTGCATAATAATAAAACCCTTTGATCTATTGCACCGATTTTTCCACATTGGGTTTTTCTGGGGACATTTGTCCAAAAATAACTGTGTAGATGTGTGTTGTATTTCTTTCCTGTTCAGTTTCTTGTTTCCACATATAATTTGGTTAAGTGAAGGTTGCAGTTCTATCTACTTCGATATTTACAGTAGAACACCGTAAATAAATTGCATGGATTAAACCTCTGTTTTAAGACCCGACCGAATCGACTTCGAAACGACTGAGTCAATCCGGGTCAGATGGTGGCCGGGTCGAAATGGTGAGTGAACCGGACCGGCCAGCCGGGTTGTTACCGAGCCAGCCGAGTTGGCTACTGACACGGCCGACTCGGTAACAACCTTGACCGGTTCAGCCAAGTCTGAGCCAACTTGGTAAGAGCGACTAGTCAACTCATTTCAGCGGCATTTAAAAAAAAATGATTTTTGGGGACCCCAAAGCCCACTGTAATCTTCTTTTGGGTTTTTTGGGTCCATTCCACTCTCCTAAACCCTATAAAACACACCCAACCCCTCTCATTTCCTCACAGCCATCTCATTGCATTTGAGTGAGAGTTTGCGAGGAGTTATGGAGTTTGTTTTGGAGAAGCAGTGAGGAGTTTTGGGCAAGCATTGTAGCAGGAGTGAGGAGCTTCTTGGGCAACCATTAGAGCAGCATTGAGGAGTTGGTTTGTTGGAGCAACTTTGAGGAGGCAGTTTGTGCCTAGAGGTATTTATTTTCATTTCTACATATCTATTTTTGCTTATTTATTTTTTTGTGCAAATCTGGAAATTGAAAAGAATGTTTTTTGTGAAAGAAATGAACATTGAAGCAATTCTATTTTTTTTGTTTTCATTTTTAGATTTTTTCCTTTGATTTCCAAGTGAAGAAATGGCACCGAGAGTGAAATACGCTGCTTGGGCATATGTTGAAATGGTTGACAGTCAAATGCATTGCAAATTTTTCCATAGAAAAATTAAGGAAGGTCTTGGGGGCATTAATAGGCTGAAGCAACACTTGGCAAGGATTAGAGGCCAAATTACTCCATGTGAATCACCAGAAATTGGGGAGATTAGGAAGGATTTGTTAAATAACTTTGAGAAGTTTAAAGAAGAAAAGGCTAGGCAAAAAGAATTAGAGGCTGAAATTGGGAGGAATAACAAATGATGGCTAGCAACCCCCATTTTGATTTTGAGGGTTCTTCTTCTATCCCTTGTACTGATGCATCCAACCCCTTCCGATATGTTCCTCCCTCTTTGGAGTCTATTCAAGAAAAGGATAAGGGTAAAATGAGAAAGAAGGGTGATATGAATATCAAAAGTTATTTCTACCACACCCTCCTCTCCGTCAGATGAACATGGTTCTCAAGCTAGTAGAACTTTGCAGCCCATTTTAGATGACCATTGGAAGAAAGAATTGAGGGAAACTGCTTGTGATTACATATGTAGATGGTGGTATGATGCTAATATCCCTTACAATGCTTCCCGTTCACCATAATATGAGCCTATGTTTGATGCCATACATGCTGCTGGAAAAGGATTCAAAGGCCCTACTATGCATGAGATAAGGGGGTATCGTTTGCAGAAAGAAATTACATCCATTAATGAGTATTTTAAAGATTTCAATGACTCATGGGCAAGAACAGGATGTACCATCATGTCAGATGGATGGACTGATCAAAGGAACCGTACCATCATAAAATTTCTTATCTTCTGCCCACAGGGAACCATATTTCTAAAATCGGTTGATGCATCTGATAGGGTGAAAGATGGACAATTGTCGTTTCAGCTATTGGGTGAGGTTGTTGAGGAGGTGGGGGTGGCTAATGTTGTTCAAGTCATCACAGATAATGCCTCTAACTATGTTCTTGCTGGAAAATTGTTAGAGGAAAAACACATAACCATATTTTGGACCCCATGTGCTGCACATTGCATAGACCTCATGCTTGAGGATATTGGAAAATTAGATTGGGTCAAAAACACTGTAGATCATGCCAAAAGCATAACAAAATTTATCTACAATCATTTATGGATTTTGAGCCTTATGAGGAGACACACAAGGGGCAGGGATACTGTTAGGCCTACCATCACTAGATTTGCTACTCATTTTTTGACATTGCAATCTATGCTTTCACAACATAGAAACTTACAAAAGATATTTTCCAGTGATGAATGGAATAAAAGCCAGTGGTCTCACAAACAGGATGGCAAAGAATTGAAAAATAAAGTTAATGAAGAAATATTTTGGAGAAAGGCAGCAGACATTGTGAAGGTTGTTGAGCCATTGGTTAAGGTGTTGCAGTTGGTGGATGGATCAAGCAAAGCAGCAAATAAAGAGGGCATACAAGGATAAAGTGGCTAAGTATGGGCCCATTTGGGCAATCATTGATGAAAGATGGAACAATCAACTCCGTCACCCTATACATGCAGTTGGGTATTTTTTGAACCCACGGTATCATTATAAAGCTCTGGCGACAGGAGCTGGAGGGGGGAGGTTAGAGATGGATTGATTGACTGCATTGATCGCATGATCCCATTGGAGTGTGATTAGCTAGAGATACACTGACAGGTCACAACCTTCAACAAAGCCACAGGTACCTTTGGGAAGAACCTAGCAAAGATTGCAAGGGAAGTAGATGAGCCAAGTAAACAAAATTTTCAATTTTCAAATTCTTTGAGAGGATTCACACGAAGAAGAGAAACCGTTTGGATTAAAAACGGTTAAATGATCTAGTCTATGTCCAATACAACCTCTGGCTTAAACACAACCAATTTCTGAACAAAAGACCTGATTCAGATCCCACTGTGTTGGAAAACATTGATCCAACATCAGATTGGGTATTGGAGAGTCATTCAGCAGAGTTTGATTATGATGAAGAGCTTGATTTGGATTTACAGGTGGAGGCATCACTCGAACATAATGTTCTGTTGAATGCAGATCCACTTGTACCAGCCTCAGGGCCAACCCCAAGTCCTCCAGTTGCAGGCGCTTCCTCTGCTCAACCATGATGGAAGCACATATCTCATCTATCTCAGTAGCCACCAGTTGCACAGCTTGCTAATGCCACCACTTCTACAGTTGCAGTTGGAGATGATGAGGAGGAGGAGCCATGGGCTTCCCTATCTGACTCTGATTCAGAGGTTGAGCCAAATGATGTTGGCTCCTCTAGCAGTAGCCAGTAGCACTAGTCACAGTTTACTTTTGTTGTAGAGGCCATTTCTAGCCTCTTGATCTCTATATCGTCATCATGTATGTATTGGACAGTGCACTGGGTGCCATTTTGATATAATGGATATACTCATCAGCCTACTTTGATCATATGTTGTCTTCTCTCTATATTTTAATGATGTGTGTTTGGAAACATGAACAAAAATCTTTAAAATTATGTTTTTTTATGAAAAAATTAATATTTAATGTATTTTTTACAACGACCGAGCCATTGAAATCGAGCCAGTCGAGTCAAAGTCGGAGTCCGAGTCGACCCTTGACCGAGCTGGAGCCGGAGTCGGAGTCAGAGTCAGAGTTTTAAAACATTGGATTAAAAAAGTAGGAGAAGTAACATCAGTTTATTGCAATAGGGATTCTGGGTTTAGGAATTTTCACCTGGTATAAAAGCTGCAGGTGAAACAAGAGAACAATGATGGAAGAGCCCAACACTGAAGGAGGAAGGGAGTTCGAAATTTCTGTAGAGGCAGCAATTCGAATCCCTAGAGGGTTTGCGCAATCAGGCCAGGAGGGTAAGATTTTCGTGGTAAATCTCTCTCTAAGTGAGTTGACAAAGAGGTAGGATTTCCAGATCGAAATTTGTTAGCGGCAGAGGCAGCGCAGAGGTAGCCAGAAAAGCTGGGGGGCAGTCAGTTTGGGGCTGGATCACCAAGGTTTTTCAATGATTGTGTGAGGTAAAACTCACAAAGCTTCTACCAGTATTTATCTCTATAACTGAATAACCCTGTGAGGTATTCAATGATGTATTCAAATTTTGCTACTGCTTAATAATAATCAGTGTTGAAAATATCGGTATCGGCAAAATATCGGCGAGGGTCCAGAAAATATCTTATCGGCAATATCGGCGAAAATATCGGCAAAATATCGGCAAATATCGGCAAGCATAAAAAATAGTTTTTTCAAATTTTTAAATATAGCTGATATTTTGCCGATATTTTCAAAATATCGCGATATTTTGCCGATATTTTCCGATATTTGCCGATATTTTGAAAATATCGCAATATTATCAAAACAGAAAATATCGCGATATTTTCTCGGCGATATATCGTTTTGCCGAAAATATCGCGATATTTTCGAATATTGCCGATATATCGCCGATATTATCAACAGTGATAATAATAAACCCTCAGAGTTGCTACACCGGTTTTCCCGCATTGGGATTTTTCGAGGACTTTTGTCCAAAAATACTGTGTCGTATGTGTTTCTATTTTCCTTGCTCAATTTCTATGTTTCAGAATCATATTTAATTGGTGTAGGTTGCTTCAGTAATTTACTTCAATGTTTCATGAAGAAATTTGAAATAATCTTGTAATGTAATTTACAATCTAGGTGAAGTAGGTTCAATTGGTTGCAGTAGGATTCGTGAGATTATTAGATCTTGGAATTTTCACATGGTATTAGAGTTGTTGATGTGAAACAGGGGAGAGCAGATCTAGCACTGAAGCAAGGGCCAACTTGCTACAACAAGCAGCAGTTCAAATGCCCTAAGGGATAGCGCAGTTCTAGCCAGGAGGGCTATATTTTCAAGGTTGTCTCTCTCTGAGTGAGATGACAGAGAGGTAAGACTGCCAGATCGAAAACTTTCCAAGGCAAAAGGAGCTACGCAGAGCTAGAGGGACGCAGTTTTTTGCAAGCTGAGTGCTGGGCAGAAAAGTCATCAAAAGGAAGAAGCAGATCACAGAGTGAGGGAATACTTCCTCAGTGATTTCTTGCTGAGGAAATCAATATTTCTCATTTGTTGAGCAGCAGAGGAGCAGCAGCTTACCAACTCCATCAGGGAGTGCCTAAGGCAACATAAATGCTACGCAGTAGGGAGAAAGAGGGAGTTGTTCGACATTTTTTTGGAGGTATGGCAACCAATGGCTTGAAGGATCAGGGTAGATTGGACAGGGCTTCCAACTATACCATCTGGAAGGCTAGAATGACCTTCCTTCTAGATGAGCATGCCCTCAAGGTGTATGTTGATAATGTGGTAGTTTCTCCGGTGGATGCAGATCCGCTGAAGAAGTACATAGATGAGATGGCTAAGACGAAGAGGATGATTTCGGATGGAGTCAAGGATCACGTGGTGTGCCATGCTGCTAGCAAAGGGACTGCTAAGGAGATGTGGGATGCCTTGGCCACATTGTATCAGTGATGTTCCGAGCAGCGAAAGATGTACATAGAGAATGTTAAAATTGGCAACTAAGGAAAAACTTCATGTGGGTCATCTTATTCATGGCTGATAATATTTTTATTAGATTCCTCTCGTCGAGAGGTGTAGGATTGATATAAAGATCATCTGATTCCGATAAGTATTCATGGAGATATGAATCTATTTTGATTATGGAATTATTATCAAGCTGACCTACAACTCATGTAGGCTCAGAAGCCCAACAGTTGCATCTATTCAAACACCAATGTTGTGTATAAATACAGGAGGACTTTTCCTCATTTGGACTCACTCATCTCATCACATCTCTCTCTCTACTGCGCAAAAAAGAGTCTCTCCCTCACACATGTGAAGCTAGAAGCTGCTGAAACTGAAGCTGCAACTGCAGAAGTAAAGATTGACCTGCGTGGACTAGAAGATCTCTTCATCTGAACTGCGTTGTAGGTTCATTTGAACCTCCTCTGAAAGCTGCAACTTTTGGTGGTGGAATCAAGTCAATTCGACAGACGGTTTGCAAGATATCGACTACCCTAGTTTGAAGTCGGAAGCTGCCGAAACTGAAACTGCAACTGCAGAAGTAAAGTTTGACCTGCGTGAACTAAAAGATCTCATCTGAACTGCATTGTAGGTTCATCTAAACCTTCTCTGAAAGCCGCAACTTTTAGTGGTGGAATCATGTCAATCCGACGGACGGTTTGCAAGATATCAACTGCCCTAGTGTGAAGCCGAAAGCTGCCGAAACTAAAACTACAACTGCAGAAGTAATGTTTGACCTGTGTGGACTAGAAGATCTCCTTATCTAAACTGCGTTGTAGGTTCATCTAAACCTCCTCTGAAAGCCGCAACTTTTGGTGGTGGAATCAAGCCGATCCGACGGTCGGTTTGTGAGATATCGTCTGCCCTATTTTGTTGATAAAGCCGCTAATGTTGATGCTGTTGATCTAAGGTTTGCTACTGCTGATATAAATTAGATTTATTGTACTATTTCTCTCTGCTGAATTATTGAAGATAAAAGAAGATTTTATCAAAGAGTTTCCCCACAAATTGTGGGGTTTGTCGCTTGTTTTCTGTCGATCATTTAATATTCTATCTGCACTGCACTTTATGTACACTTGATTGTTAATCTATGGAATATAATAAGAAAGAAGTAAACTATTATAAGCATAGAACATACCATAACTTAACATGGTATTAGAACTGACGTGAAGACAAAGCCCGAGCAAAAGCAAGAGCAATCACCAAAGAGAAGATTGACAAGGCTATCCTAAAAAAACGATGGGGTCCTCAACACTCTTTCCTGCCGAAGACAAGCTACGTGAGAAAGTTGACTATCATGGATGGATGGAAGATGTCTATCGATATAACCCTTGAACATCAAGGAGTGTTGGACCATGTGAGAGGCAATATTGTTGAGCCTCCATCAAATGCATCCGTTGCTGCCAGGAACAAATGGAAAACTGGTGAAGTCTAAACAAAGAAGATCATCTGAGACTCTATCAACAAGCGATTGGTGGCCTACATCTCCGATTTGGACACCTCCAAGGAAATCTATGATAGACTAGTGAGTTTATTTAAAGTAAATGATGCAAATCAAGTTTTTTTTCTTAGAAATAAGCTTAAGGAAATTAAGAAGGGTAAAGATGAGAGTATGCAAGCATACTTCTTAAGAATCCCTGAGATCAAGAATGATCTCCTATCTATTGGGGAGACTATTACTGATAGGGAAATGGCACTCACGACTCTTGGAGGATTACCATTCGAATGGTACATGTTCAGGACTACTCTTCTGAACAATAATGTATTTCCTGGTTTCGAGGAATTAATGGATAAATGCATTCAAGAAGAAACAAGGGTAGAAGAGCAAGAAATGCCCATGCCTAAAGGTCCTCCTGCTGCCTTTTCTTCGCATGCTAAGAAAATAAATAATTCCGGGACTAAATAAAAAGGAAAGGCTGGACCTAAGGATGCAAGAAAAGGACCATGTTACATCTGCGATAAAGCAGGTCACTATGCAAGGGAGTGCCCAGATAGAAAAGACTCACACCAAGACGATGATCAAAATCCCTCTGATGGCAATCAATGGAATGACAAATTCAATAGCAAAGGTAAGAGGAGACCTGGGAATCAAGGAAGAGGACAACCATTCAAGAAGGCTAGAAATTCCAACATGTATTAAATGCACCTAACCTCAAAAAGAACCTGGTGTCCATCTCTGCAATGGAAGACAAAGGCTACAAGGTAACCTTCAGCGATGGCAAGGTACGTATATGGAAAAATAATGTTAAAGATGCCTTTACTCTTGTGTTTCATGTTGATTCATTATATCAGGTCGATGGAAGTCCACTAGGTGTCATATCTTATGACACATCTCTTCAGTCCGAACGTTGGCATCGGAGGTTTTCCCACCTTCATTATAAAGCTCTACCCAGTGTAAGACAAATGGTGATAGGGATGCCCGAATTCCGAGTAGAGAAAGAAGGTGTATGTCCAGGATGTACTGAAGGAAAGCTCAAAAGGGGACCATTCCCCTCAAGCCAAAGCAAGACCTTCGATATATTACAGTTAGTTCACTCAGGCATATCTAAGGCTGGCATTAAGAGGGAGACTACTACACCACATACTCTTGAGCAGAATGGTGTGGCAGAAAGGAAGAACCGTATGATTGTGGAAGATGTCTCTATGGGTAGATGATGTAACAATGCCTGATGTGGAGGAACCCATGGATCTTATTTATCCACCTGAGCCTCCCTCTTCTAGGAAGAGGCCTTCATGGCTTAGGGGGATACTTGATGATGTTGAAGGACATGCTGCACCCCGAGGAACCTTCCGTGAAAGTAAGAAACCTAACAAGTATCAAGGATACCTGACCATCATGAGCACGATCATACAAAATGAGCCTCCATCATTCTCAGATGCCGTCAAACATCAAGTATGGAAGGATGCTATGACCAAGGAATATGAGTCTATTATGGAGAATGATGTCTGGGAAGTAGTTCCCTAACCCCAGGACAAGACAATTGTCACATCTAAAAAACATGCAGCAGATGAAAGTACAGAAAAGTATAAGGCTCGTTTTGTTGCTCGTGGTTTCTCCCAGAAGGAAGGTATAGACTATGATGTGATATTTGCACCTATTGCCAGATATACAACCATCCGCTCGATCATAGCCCTTGTGGCTTCACAAGGATGGAACCTACATCAGATGGATGTCAAGACCGCGTTCTTGCACAGTTCGATCAAAGAAGAGGTCTACGTGGAGCAACCCGAAGGATTTGAGATTTATGATCGAAAATCTCATGTATGCAGGTTGAAGAAGGCTCTCTATGGGCTGAAGCAAGCACCCCGAGCATGGTATGAGAGGATCGATAGCTACTTGACGAAGTTGGGATTCACTAGGAGTGAAGCCGATCCTAACCTTTACTTTAAGGTTGAAGATGACAAGTCTCTCATACTAGTGTTGTATGTGGATGACCTCTTTCTAACAGGTGCATACCCTCTCATTCACAAATGTAAGAGGGAGTTCGCTTCTGAATTTGAAATGAAGGACCAAGGACTTGAAGTGTGGCATAAGCCAAGGGAAATTTTCCTATCTCGAGGAAAATATGTGGTAAAGATATTGGAAAGATTCAGTATTGCAAGCCTGTGACTACCTCGAGGATCTTAACTTTTAGAAGTTATATGGTAATGATGTCGAACCAAATTTGGAAAATGCCTCTAAGTTTCATAAAATCATTCACATTAATGTTCTTGGTGAACCTCCGTCTGAACATATGTTTTGCAGTTAGCATTGTGAGCTCATATTTGGTTGAGCCTCACTGGATTGATGCCAAGAATCTTCTGAGATATCTTCGTGGCACAATTACTAATGAGTTAAGATACATTGCCAGGGATGTGAGACTACTTGGATATATGTGGTAAAGATATTGGAAAGATTCAGTACTGCAAGCCTGTGACTATCTCGAGGATCTTAACTTTTAGAAGTTATATGGTAGTGATGTCGAACCAAATTTGGAAAATGCCTCTAAGTTTCATAAAATCATTCGCATTGATGTTCTTGGTGAACCTCCGTCTGAACATATGTTTTGCAGTTAGCATTGTGAGCTCATATTTGGCTGAGCCTCACTGGATTGATGCCAAGAATCTTCTGAGATATCTTCGTGGCACAATTACTAATGGGTTAAGATACATTGTCAAGGATGTGAGACTACTTGGACATACTGATGCTGATTGGGCAGGCAGTGTGGTGGACCATAAGAGCACTTCCGGGTGCTGTTTCACCTTAGGATCTGCTTCGATATCCTGGATGAGCAGGAAGCAGAAGTCGGTGGCTTTGAGCACCGCCAAAGCAGAATATATTGTTGTTAGCATGGCCTCCTATGAGGCAGTCTGGTTGCGAAAGCTCTTCAGTGAGCTGTTTGGATTTACATTGGATACCACTGTGATTCTTTGTAACAACCAGAGGTGGGATTCGATTATTGAGGAATCCCATATTTGTCGATTGCTCCAGCAGATAGACATCATCTGGGATATGGTAAGTCGATGAGCAAGGAGGCTCCATCGCATTAAGATGATGTACAGGTCGATACACCTTGTCAAAGCCCCGAGGAAAGATCTAATCTGTGATTTTCCAAAACGACTTGGAGTCGTCAAGAAACCCTTGTACAAGGGTCCTGCATGTTGCATACATTGGTCTCTGGGAGCTCTGAGGGCTTGCAGTTCTTACAAGAGCAACATACGACCACAGGGTGACTCACCCTCCCCTGATGGTGCGCACTAGAACAAGATGATTCACTCTCTTGTGGGACAAGATGATTCACTCTCTTATGGAACAAGATGATTCGCTCTCCTGTGTAGCAAGATGATTAGTTCTCATGTGAGGCCTGGATTGATGTGTTCTACATGGCGATTGTAGCAGGATTGATGTGTTCTCCTGTGAGGCCTGGATTGATGTGTTCTCCATGGCGATTGTAGCATAATTGATGTGTTCTCCTGTGAGGCCTGGATTAATGTGTTCTCCATGGCAGCCTGGATTGATGTGTTCTCCATGGCGATTGTAGCAGGATTGATATGTTCTCCTGTGAGGACAGGATTGATTAGTTCTCATGTCGAGGCATCCTACCCATGCAGTCTGGAACTCATGGGAAGTACCTCTCATCTGATCAATAAGCAGGGAAATGAAGTTAGAGACCATAGTAGTACCGATGGACGCATCATTGTATCTACCGTACTCCCTAAGCTAGGATGACCTCCATTGATCTGGGATCAATGATATTGGTTTGTGACCAGTGGTAGGAGTTGTACCATACTATGACACTGACTTCGAGTCGGTTGAGATTGGTCTGAGACCAGTGGTACATACTCTGAGACTGACTTCGTGTCAGTGCAGTACTGGTCTGGGACCAGTGAGAGTGGTACATACTATGACGCTGACTTCGGGTCGGTTGAGACTGGTCTGGGACTAGTGGTACACTCTCTGAGACTGCAATATTGGTCTGGGACTAGTGGTAGGAGTGGAACTTACTATGAAGCTGACTTTGGGTCAATTGAGACTGGTCTAGGACTAGTGGTACACATTCTGAGACTGATTTTGAGTTAGTGGAGGATGATACTGGTCTGGGACCAGTGGAGTTGTACTCACTATGACGCTGACTTCGGGTTGGTTGAGACTGGTCTGGGATCAGTAGTACATACTCTGAGACTGACTTTGAGTTAGTATGATACATCCTCGATCATTTCTTCTTCTTCATAATTCAGACAAAAGCAGAGCAGAACAGAACAAAACAGAGCAGCGAATATTAGAGCAGAGTCGTACAGATCAATACAGGGCAGAACAAGACAAAGCAGAACAGGCAGAATAGAGCAGAGCAAGGTAAGGGACAGGCTGTACAGGGCAGTGCATTTGATGGATGAATAGTAACGACCGATAGACAGATTGCAGATGAAGTTCTCCCTAGTTGAGAGAGAGTGTTAAAATTGAAAACTAGGGAAAAAATTCATGTGGGTCATCTTATTCATGGCTGATAATATTTTTATTAGATTCCTCTTGTCGAGAGGTGTAGGATTGATATAAAGATCATCCAATTCTGATAAGTATTCATGGAGATATGAATTTATTTTGATTATGGAAATATTATCAAGCCGACCTACAACTCATGTAGGCTTAGAAGCCCAACAGTCACATCTATTCAAACACCAACATTGTGTATAAATACAGGAGGACTTTTCCTCATTTGGACTCACTCATCTCATCACATCTCTCTTTCTACTACGCAAAAAAGAGTCTCTTCTCTACTGCGCAGAAAAGGGTCTCTCCCTCACACATGTGAAGCCAGAAGTTGCTGAAATTGAAGCTGCAACTGCAGAAGTAAAGATTGACCTGTGTGGAGTAGAAGATCTCCTCATCTGAACTGCACTGTAGGTTCATCTGAACCTCCTCTAAAAGATGCAACTTTTGGTGGTGGAATCAAGTCAATCCGACAGACAGTTTGCAAGATATCGACTGCCCTAGTTTGAAGCCAGAAGCTGCCGAAACTAAAACTGCAACTGCAGAAGTAAAGTTTGACCTGCTTGGACTAGAAGATCTCCTCATCTGAACTGCATTGTAGGTTCATTTGAACCTTCTCTGAAAGCTGCAACTTTTGGGGTGGAATCAAGTCAATCCGACGGATGGTTTGCAAGATATCGACTGCCCTAGTTTGAAGCCGAAAGCTGCTGAAACTGAAACTGCAACTGCAGAAGTAAAGTTTGACCTGCGTGGACTAGAAGATTTCCTCATCTAAACTACATTTTAGGTTCATCTGAACCTCCTCTGAAAGATGCAACTTTTGGTGGTGGAATCAAGCCGATCCGACGGTCGGTTTGTGAGAAATCATCTGCCCTAGTTTGATGATGAAGCCGCTAATGTTGACGCTGTTGATCTAGGGTTCGCTACTGCTGATGTAAATCAGATTTATTGTACTATTTCTCTCTGCTGAATTATTGAAGATAAAAGAAGATTTGATCAAAGGGTTTCCCCACACATTGTGGGGTGTCCCTGGCTAGCTACCACATCTTGTGTCTCTTGTCTTGGCTTGTTTTCTGTTGATCATTTAATGTTCTATCTGCACTTTAATTTATGTACATTTGATTGCTAATCTATGGAATATAATAAGAAAGAGAAGCAAACTGTTATAAGCATAGAACATACCATAACTTAACAGAGAAGAAGCTGAGATTTGCTCAGATGCAAAAGGGATAACTTGTGGATCCATTCCTCACGAAATTGAAGGAGACTCGTCATGAGCTGTCAGCTATAAGACATAAACCTCAGGATTCGGAGTTAGTGAGACTTACTCTAAATTCTGTATCGGATGAGTGGCAAATATTTGTCCAGAGTATCCTGGGCATAGTAGCATTGCCAAATTGGGACGAGATGTGTGCAGCTTTGAAACAAGAAGAGCTAAGGAGAGACCTACTCAAGGTCAAACTTGACGGGAGTACCAGCAACAGTGAGTCGAAGCACAAAGTAGAGGAGGAGGATAACGCAGCCCTTGCATCGAAGGGACAGTAGGGGCAACAAAGATGTAAGAAGGACGTCTCCAAAGTGAAGTGCTTCAGATGTGGTGAGATGGGTCACTATGCATCCCAGTTAATGTTTTAAAACTCCGACTCCAACTCCAACTCGGCCGAGAGTCGGCCGAGTTGATTTCAATGACTCGGTCGTTGTAAAAAATACATTGAATATTTATTTATTTATTAAAAAAAACAAAATTTAAGATTTTCATTCGTGTTTCCAAACACAAAGCTTTAGAATATAGATAGAAGACAACATATGATCAAAGTAGGCTCATAAATATATCCATTATATCAAAATGGCACCCAGTGCACTGTCCAATACATACATGATGATATAGAGATCACAACAAAAACACATAACCAAGGAGGCTAAAAATGGCCTCTACAACAAAAGTAAACTGTGAAACATCACTAGTCACCACTGACCAGTACTACTGGCTACTGCTAGAGAAGCCAACATCATCTTGCTCAACCTTTGAATCAGAGTCAGACAGGGAAGCCTATGGCTCCTCCTCATCATCATCTCCAACTGCAATTGTAGAAGTGGTAGCACTGGCAGGCTGTGCAGCTAGTGGCTGCTGAGATAGACGAGATATGCGCTTCCGTCGTGGCTGAGCAAAGGAAGTGCTTGCAACTGGAGGACTTGGGGTTGGCCCTGAGGCTGGTACAAGTGGATGTGCATTCAACTGAACATTATGTTCGAGTGATGCCACCGTTTGTAAATCCAAATCAAGTTCCTCATCAGAATCAAACTTTGTTGGATGACTCTCCACTACCCAATCTGATGTTGGATCAATATCTTCCAACACAATGGGATCTGAATCAAGTCTTTTGTTCAGTAATTGCTTGTGTCTGAGCCGGAGGTTGTATTGGACATAGACTAGATCATTTAACTATTTTTTATCCAAACGGTTTCTCTTCTTCGTGTGAATCCTCTCAAAGACAGACCAATTGCGCTCACACCCAGTAGCACTGCAAGTTTGACTCAAAATACGAATTGCAAACAGCTGCAATTGAGGAAAATGGCTACCAAAAGCCTCCCACGATTGTGCTGCAAAAAACATAGGAGTGTATTGTGTAATGAGTTAGCTCAACAAAATTACAAATTATATCTAACTTTCAAATTATAAACAATTTAAAAAAATAAGTATTAAGAATTTGAAAATTGAAATTTTTGTTTACTTGGCTCATCTGCTTCCCTTGCAATCCTTGTTAGGTTCTTCCCAAAGGTACCTGTGGCTTTGCTGAAGGTTGTGACCTGTCGATGTATCTCCAGCTGATCACACTCCAATGGGATCATGCGATCAATGCAGTCAATCAATCCATCTCTAACCTCCCCACTCAAAGCTCCTGCCGCTAGAGCTTTATAATGATATCGTGGGTTAAAAAACTACCCAGCTACATGTATAGGGCGATGGAGTTGATTGTTCCATCTTTCATCAATGATTGCCCAAATGGGCCCATACTTAGCCACTTTATCCTTGTATGCCCTCTTTATTGTTCCTTTGCTTGATCAATAGCCTCATAAATGAAGCCCATAGCCAATCTTTCCCCATCCACCAACTGCAACACCTTAACCAGTGGCTCAGCAACCTTCACAATCTCTACTGCCTTTCTCCAAGATATTTATTCGTTAACTTTCTTTTTCAATTCTTTGCATTCCTATTTGAGAGACCACTGTATTTGATTCCATTCATCACTGGAAAATATCTTTTGCAAGTTTCTATGTTGTGAAAGCATAGATTGCAATGTAAAAAAATGAGTAGCAAATCTAGTGATGCCAGTTCTAATAATATCCCTGCCCCCTGTGTGTCTCCTCATAAGGCTCAAAATCCATGAATGATTGTAGATAATTTTTGTTATGCTTTTAGCATGATCTACAGTGTTTTTGATCCAATCTAATTTGTCAATATCCTCAAGCATGAGGTCTATGCAATGTTGTTAAAATTGGAAACTAGGGCCAAACTTCATGTGGGTCGTCTTATTTATGGCAGCTGATATTTTTCTTGGATCCCTCTCAATGAGAGGTATAGGATTGATCTAAAGATCATCCGATTTTGATAAGTATTCATGGAGATATGAATTTATTTGTATTATGGGACAATTCGTCAAGGTTGGCCAGCAACCAAATAACCCCCACATGTGCTCAACGTTTTAGTATAAAAGGAGATGACTTGAGAGTCATTTCACACACACTTCACTCTTGATTTCTCTCCACTTGTTCTGGGTTTTAGTGGCAAGATAAATCTAGATGATGAAGCCCTAGACAAGGAGGAAGGGAGACTAAGGGAGCTACCCTAGAGATGATGCCCTAGCAAGGAAAAAGGAGGATGCCCTAGCTACGGTCCTAAAGGATGTCTAGCCGCAGTCTGCTCTAATCCAAGAAGACGCAGTCATGTTAGCCCTAAGTTGGAGGCAAGGGAACTCTGTCTTAGCCGCAGCAAAGGAGAGTTGAACAACATGCTTCTAGAGGCCTGTTTCATGATCTTTTGGAGGGCCAAGCTTGTTGTAAGGGAGGCCGAGAGTACTCCCTAAAGGGCCGAGACAAGGAAAGGTTGTTGCAGCCTACATGGAGGAGTTGTTAGGTGTCTAACGCATGGTGACAGGCTGTGTAGGTTGTTGTGGGTAAGCCGCAAGCCCTACGAGCAGTTTAGAGGGCAACGTAAGGTGTTTTGAATGGGTTGTAGGTGGTAGTGGAGGTTTGTGGTAGGCCGCAGGCCTAGCCACTCCAAAACAGGTCAGCGTGGAAGTGTTAGGGGTTGCCATATGCCTAGAACAACAACATGTGGATGCAGCAATCTACCTTGACTAGGCCGCAGTCATTTGAAGGTTGTTTGTGTGAGTTGATAAAGATTGTTGCAGCATACACATGCCCTAACCAGGGACAGCTGAGCAGCAATGACATGGTGCAGCAATGGCACAATGGGACAGCAACAACAGCAAGGTGCAGCGAGCACATGGGGGCAAGCATGGTGTTGCAAATACAATGGGACAGCAACAATGGCATGGTACAACAATGGCACAATGAGATCGCAACAACAACATGGTGCTGCAAGCACATTGGGACAGCGTGGCAAGCATGGTGCAGCAAGCACATGTGACAACATTGTGATAAGGTGCATCATGGTGTGGAATGTTGTTGCATAATGATGGGCATCGTGACAAAAGTGAATTTTATAATGTTGTGTGCAACACTTGCAAGGTACAGTATGAGGCAACAATGGTGAGTGCATCAAGATGATAAGGTACAACAATATGATGTTGTACAAGGAGGTGCAGCATAAGGTGCAGCAATGGTGCAATGGTACATGGGACAACAAAGGTACATGATGCAGTACAGGGATAATGATGATGGGTGCAACATGGTGCAGCACAGTGAGGTGCAACATGATGATGAAGAGCAGCACAATGATAGGTGCAGCATGGTGATGGAGTCAACTGGGAGAATCAGTTGAAGCAGCATGTCTTCAACTGAGTGCAGCTACCTCATGTATCATCTACTTAGGGATGATCTATGCTCTTATTTAGATAAGTCAAAGTGTCGACTTTTGTTGTATATGTACTATCTCTCTCTCTCTCTATGTTGAACTATTGAAGAGCATATAAGAAGAATTGATCAAGGGTTTCCCCACAGTGGGGTTTGACCCTGACTAGCGCCACATCTTGTGTCCTCTTGTCTTGGCTTGTCTTCTGCGACCTATGTTTATCTTCTATCTACAATTTACTATTATGCTGATGTAATTGTTAATCTGGAAAAGTTATTGAGCTAACTGTGAAAATTGAAATAAATTTCTCTAACCATAGAACATAACTAAAATTAACATGGTATCAGAGTTGAGGTGAAGACAAAGCCCAAGCAAGAGTGAAAGAGCAATCACCGAAGACAGTTGGGAAAGGACAAAAGGCTCAATGTATTCCTCATCCCTCTTCAAATTCACCAAGGGTGAGGTCGAAGCAGAGAATATTATCCGAGTGGCACAACGGAAGCATCTGATGGCCTACCTAAATATCACTTCAATGAGAAGTTCAGATCTAAGGGTGCAAGGAAAGGCAGATGCCTTGGTTGTAATAAGTTTGGCCATTATGCGAAGAATTGTCTGAATCAATGTTGCACGAAGCGCCCCCCCCCCCCCCCCCGGTTCCAAGCCTGGAAGCGCATCCTATGCGGAAGCATCTAGGAAGCTTCAGCAGAAGCGCGCTTCCGCCTGTTTTGGACGCTTCCAGGAAATTTCGAAAGCTTTCCTCCGAAGCGCACTTCCGCCTGTTTTGGACGTGTTGACCACTACCGGTCAACTACCCATGCAGTACACCCCCTTTTTCTTTGCAAAAAGGGGTAGCACCTGATCGGCATGTCCGTGCCATCCTGCAGTCATCAGCAGCTTGATCGATTTAATTGTAAATGCAGTCTGCATGTATGAATTGTAAATAATCTTAGCAGATGTGAGTCGTGTATGTAAATTGCCTAGGTGGACCTAACTTTCTAATGGTAATCTACGTCCCGGAAGGTTGTTCGTCTCACCGATCCATGATCGGCAGAGTTTTCTTTCAGCCTGACCCCAAAGCCGGGATGGATTTTTTCATTAGAATTTTAGGAGAATCCTAGTGCGTTAATCTGCTAGAATATAGTTGTGTCGCAGAACTGGGTGGTTTATGAGGGTCTATGATAAAGGGGTTTTCCCCCTTAAGATGTAAATTGTAAAAGTCATGATGTAAAGTGTCTTGACGGTTAGAAAATGTTTTAATCCCCTCGTAAGTCCTAAGTCCTAGGTCCTAGGTGATTTTTCCAAAGGGCTAAGTTCGAGGATCCATTTAAAAATGAATTAAAAAATTAAATAAATAAATATAATAAATATAATAATAAAAAAAATAATAAATTATAAAAATAAAAAGAATAAAATAATACATAATAAAAAATTATTATAAAATAAAGCAAAAACCCTAAAATAATAAAATAATAATATTTTGAGTGAATGCATGCAAAATATCATTTTTTTTAATAAATCGACGGATGAGATTAAGAGATGTCTTGATTCTCATCAACGGTCGAGATCATTTCGACATGGATCACTCGAACTAGCCGTTGGGATCATTTCCTTTAAGTAGGGTGCTAGGGGTCATTTCAGATCATTAGATCTGTGAGTCTTGTGCTGAAGAAGCTCTCTTGTAGTTCATTTTTTGGGCAATAAAGAAGACTTTGGGGTTAAAAATCTTGCTGGTGTTACTCTTCTGAAAATGCTGTAAGATTGTTTTAGTTTTTCTGCATAATTTTATTTTCAGCCATTGATGATAGCTTAAAGAAGATTGATCTAGGCACAGGTATCTTGTCTGATCTTTGGGGTTTGAATAATAGTTTAGATTCTGAAATATAGTGGCAGGTATCTCCATTTGATCGAGGTTTCACTATTGTTTTCTCCTTCTATGTTGATGGTTGATTTTAAGCTGTGCAGGAAATCCTTCTTTTCAGATTACCGGGCGTTAGGGGAAGTTCTCGGCTGAACCAGCCAACTCCTGGGTTGTGTTTTCTGAAAGAGCCCAGCCAGTTCTTGATCCCGGGCTTATCATTCGAAATATTTTTCTTATGAATGCATGCAGGGTTTTCTGAAGCATTTTACATTTAAATTAAATTCTGATAACATTACTGTGATTATTGATAAATCTGGCTACTAAAGAGCCTTAGATCTGTAAATACTGTAATTCTTTTGCTGGAGCTAGGGTTTTGATTTTGTTTACTGCAAATTTTTTTTGTGATTTTAGGATAGTTTTGAAGGGTTTTACTTTAAAATTTTGTGTATATCTGCCGAATTTTGTTTTCTTCCTGCAGGTTACAGACCTGAGACAAAATCGATAGAAAGTTTTCTCTAGATGCAGCGTTGATTGTTTGCCCATCTGCTTGGCTGGCCGTCGAAGGATCAAGGCCCAGAAATCACGCATAGAAGGAAGCATATTTCGTTTCAAGGGTTTTGGCCGTCCTGTCACCCACGTGAAAACATCCTATCTGCAAAAAATCTGTGCATTTCCTTCTACGTCGTGGCTTTATAGCCGTCAAAAAAAAAAACTGCAAAAGTACATGTGTGCCTGATTTGTACATGCACAAACCATCAACTGAGAGCCATTTTCAACAGGAATCGTTCCATCTCCAGTGAATATCAGATATTTGTGAGAAAATGAAGGTGCATTGACTGGGTAAAGGAAAACTCATTCACTGTATCCAGCGCGAAAAGCTTCAAGTGAAACTGCGGTTGGCATTTTTGCGTGGGAGCTTCGGATTAACCAGTTCTGTTGGGCTCGTGGTCCCGGATTATATGCGATGGTCTATCATCGTATTCCCTGTTGATTCACCTGCATCTTCAAAACCGACCCGCAACCATCACGATTTGGATAGCAGCTTCAAAATACCCATGCGTCTTATTTAATCTCTGTCGTCTGGTTGCTGGAGGCCGCACGTTTCAAACAATGGCGTAAAGCTCTGACGTATACGTAGACGTGCTGTGTGTAAACAGCAGGTAAGAGACGCATCACTTGACATGAACCATTCCTTTCCAGTTTGCTAATCCGAGCCCAGTCGAAATCGTCCAACAGAAATTACTCAGGTAATGTTTCAAACCGATTCATGTTTTTGCCCTCCGCCGTCGAACTGTGCTCTCGAGATTTCTTTCTACGTGTGTCCAATCTTTTGTCGGGGTCACGATTTCTTTGTTAACGCAGACATTGGCATCAGCGCGTTTGATCTTTGTTTGTTTTAAATTTTAATATCATGGTTCTGTTAGGTTTTAGTTTAGCATAGTCTAGTTATTTTCATTTAGATCCAAGCGTTAACTTTTTTAGATTTCGTTAGTTTCTTAGCGTATACTTAGATTAAATTTTGTTTCTTTATTTTTCTTATTTTTATTTTTTAAAATCTTTATAAAAGTATTAAAACAAATTTTTGTTTCAAATTTGGTTTTATGTTAATAAAAAATATATGAAAATACAAAAATTAGAAATCATAAAAAATTCAAAAGAGGCAATAAAAAGTTTTCCCTTTTTTTTATGCTTTACATTTAGATTTAAATTTCAAAGTTTTGTTTTAGTTTAGATTTTAAAATTTTATTTTTGATTGAAAAGCATAAAAGGTATCGTGGGAAATGTTGCCAGTTTCAGTTTTTCTCGGGAAATCATCACGCAATATTTTTTCACGCTGAGATTTAAAATGAATAGACAAGTTTGCGCATGAATGAACATCTTAAAGATTTGCTTCATATGATATCTAGTTAATGATTTATAATTTTAAGGCATTGATTGAAATTTTCTTAATTACTGGATATCGGTCATTATAAGAGCTTTGTGATTTTAAAAGGATATCTTGCACTGTTCTAAGTTACTTGATGATAAATGATTGTTGTTCATGGTTTGTATTTCTATATCATCTAGCAAGTAATCACTTAAACATAAATCTTATAAGGCACGGGTCCGCTAAATTAATAAAATCATTTTAGTGCTTCGTGTCTCCCAAACCAACTGATCAACAGTTGGTCTCCTTCACCTCATAGGGTCTACCCCCCTTAGCCACGGGAGACAGGCTTAAACGGAGAGATCGGGGATCAGAGTGACAGCCCCCGGTCTGAGCGTTGTCGTGTCAATCTACGCGACAACAGGACGCTTCCAGAAAATTTCGGAAGCTTTCCTTCGAAGCGCGCTTCCGAATCTTCGAAGCATGCTTCGTACGGCGCTTCAGTAGTACGAAGCGTGGCGCTTCGGAGGGTGAAGCGTATGCTTCCCGTACGATTCCGGAAAAGCGTTTAGAAAATCGTTTTTTTTTTTTTCAATTTTTTTTTTAATTTTAGGTGAGTTTGCTTGTTGGGGGTGGGTCCACCTTGGGTTAGGGTGAGGAATGAAGGCAAAAAAAATATAAAAAAAATATAAATATAGCAGATGCTCCCTCATGGTAATGTTAAATTCTTAAAGTAAAAGTGACATTCTCCTTTATTTTTCATTTTCATCCTTTTACTTAAATTTTTAACATTACCATGAAATGACTCGGGATGTTTGAGAGTGGTTCCAGCCTCATTGGACTTCATATGGAGAAAATAGAATTTCATATCCTATTCAAAATTCAGCAGACTTAACAGTTTTCAGGAATTCAGGATCAATGGGATTGTGGCATTTCGTTAGATTATATAAAGTATGAAGGTATGCGATTAGCATTTAATCAAGAGCACCAAGCCCTATATGTACCCTAGTGTTGGTGGTGTTAATTGTTGAACTCCTTTGTCACGCAGCACACCGTTAGCAAAAACTTACCTTTCAATCAAGTCAAAATCATCGATCAAGCATGTTAAGCTTTCTCTACCATATTTTAAGTCTTGAAATTATTAAATCTAAAACTAAAAAATAAAAAGAAAACTTTTAAACTTTTTTATGATTCTTTTATTTTTTATATTTTATATTTTTTGTTATATAGGTTGAGATAAAACAAAGTTAAAATCTTAGTACAAACTAAAGCAATTATTTAAAATCTAATCTAAATCTAGATTTAAAATTAGAACTCTCTTATCAAAATTAAAATGGAATAAATCAAAATCTAACTAAAATGAAATTGGAAAATCTTTAAACTATGATACAAATTTATTCTAAAATCTAATAATACTAACCCTAAACTAAATTATAATGAAAATCTAAAATGAACGTAACCTTTTATTTTCCCATCATATGAAACCAAAACTTGAAATAAAACTAAAAAAATCGTATTTACGCTACACAGCAAATCGAATCTTTACCTATGCATATACCAAAACGCAAAAAAAAAGACCAGCCCGTATTCAGAATATATTTCAAAACAAAAATTTGATTTGCCGCAAGAGGGGAAGGAAACAACGCGGTTTTGCTTGACGGCAGATAAAAATTGTTGGTGAGGAAGTTGTATACAGGTTCACGGGGCTTAAACCACAAGCGTGCAAGTTTGCAATGCATGGGTAAGGCAAGGAACGACAACGGCAAGGAATGGCAACAGCGTGAAGGAGTTAGGGAGCTTGAAGAGGAGACAGCGGCAATGCTGCAGGTTTAATGTGCAGGAGAAAGAAGCCAACAGCAAGAGGAGAACGCAGGTCAGGCAATGATAGGAAGAAACGCAGGATTAGCAAGGGTTTGCAGGTGGAAACGCTGTGCGTGGGAGAGTGTTTCAACAGCAGTTCGATAGGATGACAACGTAAGGCAGCAAGGAAAATCACGATACAAATGGTATGCACGCTTGCTATGCAGTTTGTGGAAGGCGACGTGAGAAGGGTTTGCAAATGTGAAGAAACGTAAAAAAAAAAATCGATTTTCCTTACTGATCACCGCGTAGGAAGGAAACTACGATTTGGACAGCCTTGAATTTCTTTTAATTCCCCTTTGATTCTGATGAAAATCCTACAGTTAATTTCCGGATTTGCAAATGACTGAATATGAAACCCTCAGACAGCGAAATGGTGACCCTGCAAAAACTGGTTGTGAGGCCAGATCTTACCCAGGGCCTAGATCTGGCTTCCAATAAGAAATCTCTTTCTGCAACCTGCAAAAAGAATAGAGAATCTAGAGACAAAATATGCAAAGATAAAACCCAAAATTTAATTAAATAATTATAGTTTTCACAGATTAATGACTCTAAACAGCCAGATTTATCAATAATCCACAGAAATATTTTCAAAATTCCAGATTTACTATGAAAAATTCAGAAATCTCTTATGCAATTCAGAAAAACAAACTTAAATGATAAACCCAGGATCGAAACTGGTTGGGCTCTGGAAGAGAATGCTTGCAGGAGTTGGTTGGTTCAGCCGAGAACTTCCCCAAACGCCCACCGATCTTCTCGATAAGGGTTTCCTACACAGCTCACTTCAACCATCAATAAAGAGGGAAAAAACAATACTAGATTCCCGATACAATGGAGATACCTGCCATTATTTCAGAAAATCTTATTACTATTCAAACCCTAGCAAGTGAACAAGATACCTGTGTTCAACAATACTCTACATCAAGCTGTTACTAATGGCTGAAAATAAAAATATGCAGAAAATAAAACAGCTCACAGCACTTCAGGAGAGTAACACCAGCAAGATTTCAACCCCAAAGTCTTTCTTTATTAGCACCAGAAAGAGTTTACAAGAGAGCTTTCTTCAATACAAGACTCACAGATCCAATGATCTCAAATGACCCCTAGCACCCTATTTAAAGGAAAAATTCCCAACGGCTAGTTCGAGTGATCCGTGTCAAAATGATCTCGACCGTCGATGAGGATCAAGATATTTCTTAATCTCATCCATTGAATTTTTAATGCATTAAAAAATTGAAATTCTGCATTTATTTACTCAAAAATATTATTATTTTATTAGCTTTAAGTTTTTATTTTATTTTATTATTTATTATTATTTTATTATTATTTACTATTATTATTTTATTATTATTTATTATTATTATTATTAATTTTTTTTAATTATTTATATCTTTTATTTTTTATTGTTTTATTATTTTTCCATTTTTTAATTTTTATTTTTAAAAGGATCCTCGAACTTAGCCTTTGGAAAAATCACCTAGGACCTAGGACTTGGGACTTATGAGGGGATCAAACCAGTGTTGTGAAAAGCGCGATCAAATCGCGCTTTTTTGAAAAAATCGTGCTTTTTTCCCGCGGCAATTTAATCGCGCTTTTTACACGAAAAAATCGGCTATTATTTTTTGCCGATTTTTCCGAAAAAAGCTCGGGGTTGCCAGGACAGCACGATTTTATAAAAAAAAATTTGGTTTTTCATTTGGTCATTTGGGTTTTTTCATGCAATTTTTTTTTAAAGAAACAAATAATTTTTGAGTGGGGCAGCTTAATGATCAAGTCTAGGCCCTAGTATGGATATGCTATTCATGGTAATGTTAAATTCTTAAAGTAAAAGTGACATTCTCCTTAATCTTCATTTTCATCCTTTTACTTAAATTTTTAACATTACCATGAAATGACTCAGGATGTTTGAGAGTGGTTCCAGCCTCATTGGATTTCATATGGAGAAAGTAGAATTTTAGATTTCATTTAAAATCCAGCAGACTTATCAGTTTTTCAGGATTTCAGGATTGGGAGATTGTAATGTTTCCAGGTGACACCACCTGCTCGGGCTACCCCTACCACCAGTAGAGGACGTGGTCTACCTCCTATAGCTCCTACTTCTAGTTCTTCAGCTTCTAGAGTACATCAGACTCCACTGCCATCTCCACCAGCACAGGCACCAGCATCTACATCTAGAGGGAAAGGGAAAGCTGTGGCATTTTCTCGCAAGAGGGGCAGAGGAAATCAATAGGATTAGACCTCATTTTATTGTATATGACATTATGACATGATGAGATACATTATCATATTTTTTGTTGATAATTTGAGGCTGAGTTGGGACTCAGGAGTCAGGACTTACTATTCAGGACATGATTCAATGTTATGTGTGATTTTAGCGCTAGAAATGATATTAAACATCATATATATTAGTTTTTCTATCATATTTATGTGTCAATGTATTTATTTTATGTTGTAGAGGGTTTAGATATTAAAAAAATTGAAAAAAAATGAATATTTTTGTACCAAACGATTTTTTCCCGCTTTTTTCCCGATTTTTTCCGATTCGTTCCCCGCGCCGATTTAATCCCGCTCACGCTTTTCACAACATTGGATCAAACATTTTCTAACCCTCAAGATACTTTACATCATGACTTTTACAATTTTACATCTCAAGGGGGAAAACCCATTTGACATAGACCCTCATAAACCACCCAGTTCTACGACACAACTATAGTTTAGCAGATTAACACACTAGGATTCCTCTAAGATTCTAATGACAAAATTCATTCCGGCTTTGGGGTTAGGCTAAAGGAAAACTCTGCCGATCATGGATCGGTGAGACAAAAAATCTTCCGGAACGTAGATTATCACTAGAAAATTAGGTCCACCTAGGCAATTTACATACATGACTTATATCTGCTAAGATTATTTACAATTCGCACATGCAGACTGGGTTTACAACATAATATGATCAAGTCAACGATGACTGTCGAATGGCACGGACATGTCAATCAAGCGCTATCCCTTTTGCTTAGAAAAGGGGGTGTACTTGCTATGGGAATTTGACACGTAGTGGTCAACATCTGGCTCTACTTGGGGACACATTGCTGCACTGCAGGAATGTGAGAATCCAGACTCTGCATCCACGCAACACACAACAGAAATAAGTAGTGTCCATCCAAAATCATCATATAACATTTAAGCACATGAAAGATAGAAGCTCTTCATTTATTAACGATGAAAGTAAATCTAATCCTAAATCAGAAATAAAATGCTGAAATAAGAAGGAGTAGGGTTAGAAATACAATACAAACGATGCCCTATGGCATCAGATATCATCTTTGAAGAACGGCTTGAAAATTTGGCCATTCGCAGGTAGATCAAGTGGTACGCCATTCAATCTGCTCAAGTGGAATGAGTTTGGTCCAGCTACATCTCGAATGATGTATGGTCCCAACCACAAACTGTCAAACTTCTTATGTTTTCCTGGTTTTTCATTCTTGCGGTCCCAAAGCAATACCATATCTCCCACCTGCAAAGATCTAGATCGAGAGAATTTATCAAAGCTTTTCTTAGTGTTAGATTGATTTTTACATATAGCATCAAAAGCTGTCCTACGAGCTCCATCTAACTCCACAATCTGATCTATTCTATTTTGAACAACATCCTTATTAGTAGAAAAATCCTGAAGGCGCTGATAAGCTGGCAATTTCAGGTGCACAGGTAAGGTTACATCCAAGCCATAAACTAATTCAAAGGGAGATTTACCAGTAGCTTTCTTCTTAGTGATTCTATCTGCCCATAAAGCATACTTGATTTTGCTATCCCATGATCTCTTATTATCTCCTACTATCTTCTTGATAATGGTTATGAGATTCTTGTTACTTGATTCGGCCAGACCATTACCCTGAGGATAGTAATTTGACGAATGAGATAAATGATAAGACAATGCCATACTTGAAACAAAAAGATGAAAACTCTGAGGAACTAAAAGCTTTGGCATTGTCAGTAGTAATCTTAGCAGGGACACCAAATCTAGTAATGATATTATTTTCAATGAAATCCATAATAACCTTTTCAGTGGCATTCTTAGCAGGAATGGCTTCAACCCATTTAGTGATATAATCCGTAGCAGTCAAAATCCATGAGTAGCCATTGCTAGAATTTTCGTGCAACTTCCCTATGAAGTCCAGACCCCAATGCTGAAAAGGTGCCTCTACAATGACAGGATGTAGGGGCAGGGCAGCAAGCTTCTGTTTCCCAGTGAATAGTTGACAGGCTTGACAATTTCTAACAAACTTATACACATCAGAAAAAATTGAAGGCCAATAATAACCAGCTCTCAGGATTTTGTGGGCGCTAGTTCTAGCAGCATAATGACCAACACAAAATCCTGAATGAAACTCAGAGATTAATTTCTTGGACTCAATATCATCAACGCACCTAAGCACTATGCCCTCAGGATTTCTCCATCCAAGGCCATCCTTCATAAGGCAATACTTAGTGGCTTTTAGTCTAAGAGCCCTTCTCTTCTGAGCAACTAAATGGTTAGAACATGCAAGATTCATCAAGTAATAAACTATGTCCTTGTACCACTCATGCTCTGCTAATCTTTGCAACTCCAGCGAAGATAGATCGCTAAGTCAAAACAAACCAAGAGTCTTTTCATTACCTTCAGTCAACATTTGAGCCAAACCTTGGCTTTTGACTAGCTTGGTGGGTCTGATCTCTAAATCATATTCTTGTATTTTAGTAACCCACCTAGCACGAGTCCCTAAGCAATCGGTTTGAGTTAATATATCTTTAACAGCAGAATGTGGGACGAAAGCAATAATTTTAGAATAACCCACATATGTTTTGAAGTGCTTAAGAGACTTGACCAAGGCATAAGCTTGCTTTTCCATGGTATTGTACTTCAATTCAGAATTTTGAAGCGCTCTACTCATGAAAGCGATAGACTGCTCGTGACCATCTTTATTCTTTTGTAGCAGGACACCAGCAATGGTATCTTCGGAAGCGAAAGAAAAAATCATGAAATCCTTGAAATAATGTAAAAATTTCTGTTTTCCCACCCCGGTTTTCAGTTTCTCCTTATTTCTCCCATGTAGTTAAATGCCCATTCCCATAACCATACATTTAACAGACTGAAAAAATAAATATTGCTGAAAACACAAATTCTGGAAATTTTTCAGAATGCTGGAAATTGCAGAATTAAAAATCAGCAATTAAAAACAGCCATTAAAACACATTAAAACACTGATATTTTTGGTCAACTTGACCCTGGAAAAACCCCCTACAACTCTTGGGGAAAACCAGTTTGAGAGCTCTTCTTTATTTCTGAAATTTGTCTTTTTACAGTGAGAATTATTCAGCAAAAATCAGCAAGCAAATTTACAACTTATCTCCTTTCCCGTGCCTCACAGCAATCTGGAAATTACAGCAAACAGGACAGCAATAAATGCTGTACGACCTCCGTTTTGTGTGCAGAAAAATCAGCAAACTGCTCCTCGATTTTTGTGCAAAAATCTGCCTTTCACTATGTGCTGAATTAGCTGTACAAATCTGCTCAACTGCTGCCTTGGAATGTGTGCCAAGCTGCTGTCTCCTTCTCCTTCCTGCTCAGAAATCTCTCTTGCTCTCCTTCTCCCAATCTGCTCATGAAAGAATGAATGACCTTTTCCTCCTTTAATATAACTCCAAGTGACTTTTGGGTGATCCAAGTGACTTTTGGGTGATCTCTAAATCCAATGGCTGAAATAGATTTAGATCAATGGTTGAGATTAAATGCTCATTTAAATCTCACTTTCTATTTTTTAATTCACCCCACTTTAATAAAGACCCACTTAGTCATTTATTTCCAAAGTCACTTTTCCTTTCTAATTTTTCATTGACTTTATAAAAGTCACTTTAAAATTAGACTTAATAACTTTATCACTTAAAGTCACTTTTAAATTAGATTTAACTTTATAAAATTATAAAGTCACTTTAGGAGAAAAATTAAATTCTTTTGGACACTTTTCCCTAGGCCAAAGATCAAAGCCTAAGGGAACCACCTGTCCTCCGGTACCAAATTTCAACACTCCCTCTTACCGAGGAAGGTGTTCCTCACCACACCCATCTTGTCTCTGAAGTAGACATGCTTGCCCCGTGGTAAGGCTTTGGTAAGGATATCTGCAACCTGCTCATCAGTGGAAATATACTCAAGCTTCACAGCTCCCTTCTGAACATAGTCTCTGATGAAATGATATCTGATCCCGATATGCTTTGACCTGTCATGAAATACTGGATTCTCCGTGAGTTTAATGCAACTCTGATTATCACAGTAAATCACTGAAGGTCTCAACGGCTGACCAAATAAGCCAAACAACATCTTGCGAAGCCAGATAGCCTCACAACTAGCTAGACTGGCTGCCATATACTCTGCTTCCGCTGAACTCAGTGCTACTGACTGCTGCTTCCGGCTGAACCATGACACTACTGCTGAACCCAACCCAAAACAACACCCTGAAGTGCTCTTCCTATCAGAAGCACAACCTGCCCAATCAGAATCAGTGTATCCTGCCAATCTCACTCCATCTCCCTGCCTGTAGTCCAGACCATAATCCACTGTCCCCTGCAAGTACCGCAAAATGTGTTTTGCAGCCACCCAGTGAACCTTCCTAGGCTCACACATAAACTGACTCATCGTGTTGACTGCAAAACAGATATCTGGTCTAGTGTTGACCAAATACATCAAGGAACCAATCAGCTGCCTGTACAATGTGGGATCCACCAACTCGGAATCCGAAGCATGAAGCTTCTTCCAGTTGGTGATCATCGGTGTCGACATGGGTCTACAATCCTCCATGTGGAATCTGCTAAGGATGTCCACAATATACTTCCCCTGCCCCAGGAAGAAATGCCCCTCCTCCTGCCACACCTCCAAACCCAAAAAGTAATGCATCAAGCCGATGTCCTTCATCTCAAACTCCGCCGCAAGATCTCTCTTGCAGTGCTCTATGAGTCTCTCTGCACCTGTAATGATCAAGTCATCCACATACAGCACCAGAATGAGAGGCTCCTCACCAATCACAATAAAGTAAAGGTTCGGATCTGCCTCACTCTTTGTGAAACCCATCCCCTGCAAGTATGCATCTATCCTGGAGTACCAAGCTCTGGGAGCTTGCTTCAGGCCATAAAGGGCCTTCTTCAATCTGCACACATGGGACTCCTTCCCATGCACCTCAAAGCCCTGTGGCTGCTCAATGTACACCTCCTCCTGTATGAAGCCATTGAGAAATGCGGTCTTCACATCCATCTGGTGGATCTTCCAACCCATCTCTGCTGCTATCGATATAATGGAGCGGATCGAAGTATATCGAGCCACGGGAGCGAAGGTCTCCTCATAATCAACTCCCTCTACCTGGGAGAACCCTCTAGCCACAAACCTCGCTTTGAATTTCTCAATGCTGCCATCTGCAGCATGCTTTACCTTGTAAAGCCATCTGGAAGTAACCACGGATTTGCCCTCAGGCCTCGGCACCACCTCCCAAACATCATTCTTCATGATAGAAGAATACTCCTCCTGCATGGCCTCTCTCCAGACCTGCTGGCTAGCTGCCTCCTCATAGCTAGAAGGCTCAGAGTCAAGGATGCTGGTAACCATCGCCATATAACTACAAAACCTCTCAGGTGGTCTACTCTCTCTGACCGGCCTCTTCGGCTCAGCAACAGATGTGGCATCTCTCAAGGTGTCCTGAAGCCACTTGGGCTTCCTCTTCCCTGAGCGCACTTCTTCCACCGGAGAATGAAACTCCTCCTCCTCATCATCATCAGTAGCCTGAACTCCTGACTGTCTGTCTGCTGTCCTCCTGCCTGCACCTGAACCTGTAGAAGCTGAGGTACCGTGTGAACTGTCCATCAGTGGACTCCCTAGTGAACTGCTCTGTGAACTGCTCTGCATGCTGCCCGGAGCACCACCCCTCTGGCTCGATGAGCCACTGCTCACTGATGGACCTGACATCCTCATAGATGTACCTCCGGATCCTCCTGATCCCTGCCCACTGGATCCTTGCGACTGACTCAACTGCTGCTGAGGGTCTGGCTGATCCAGATACTCTAACTCCCGTGACCTCCTAAAGGCCCTGTCCTCCTCGAACTTCACATCCCGTCTGACAACAACTCTCCTCTGTGCAGGAATGTAAATCCGAAAGGCCTTTGAGGTCTCACTGTAGCCCACAAAGATACCCTTCTCTGCGGTGGGCTCTAGTTTGGTTCTCTTCTCTTTGGGTATATAGGAGTATGTAATGCATCCAAAGATGTGAAGATGACCAATATCAGGCTTCTTCCCAGAGAAAGCCTCCTCCGGAGTCATGTGCCCCAAAGCACGATGCGGACTCCTGTTCTGCAAGTAAACAGCTGTGTTGCAGGCCTCTGCCCACAAGAACAATGGCAACCCCTGATCATGTATCATGGCTTTGGCAGCCTCTATGATGGATCTGTTCTTCCTCTCCGCAACCCCGTTCTGCTGGGGGTTGTAAGGAACAGTGAACTCCCTCCTAATGCCTGCCTCCGCACAATAGTCAACAAACTCTCCAAGGGTGTACTCTCCTCCATTGTCCGACCTCAAGGACTTGATCTTTCGACCTGTCTGAGTCTCCACAAGAGCTCTGAACTCCTGAAACCGCTTGAAGACCTCACTCTTGGTCTTCAAAAAATAAATCCAGGTCCTCCTGGAGTGATCATCAATGAATAAAACATAGTACTCATATCCACTCAAGGAAACATGAGACATCCGACCGCTCACATCGGAATGAATCAAATCAAGTATCCCCGTCGCTCTGCTGTCACTGCTGGGAAAAGGGGATTTGGCAAACTTGCCCATCGCACAACCTCTGCAAGTATCAAAGTGATCAGTACTGAAATCTGGCACACCTGTAGTGATCTCCCGCAATGTCCTCAAGGCTCCATGATACATATGTCCCATCCTGCGGTGCCAAATCTCACACAGCTCAGAATTGCTAGCTCTGCTGTCGGTACTACTGCTCAATGCCAAAAGGGGCTGAAATGCAAACTTGTACACCTTTGCATGGCGTACACCTATCACTCTAGCTGAATCAGCTGGAGCGCCCCTGGGATACATCAACACTTGTCCTCCCCTGAACAGTACCTCATATCCTCTGTCCTCCAAAGCTGAGACGGATATGAGGTTCTTCCTCATCCCTGGCACATAAAGAACCTCTGACACTTTCAAGGGAGGTTTGGACTCCCTCTGAAATGTCACTGTCCCCACCCCGACTGCTCTAACAACTCTGTCATCACCGAGTACTACCTCAATATCAATACCACTCTCTGAAAGCTCTGAGAAGTACTCACGGACTCCTGTCATGTGACGTGAAGCCCCACTGTCCACATACCAGATACCTGTAGATGCTCCGCTAATCGAGGGAAAAGCATGCTCCCTCTGAACCTGTTTGGCAGGTGATCCTGCACTAGAGGACTCACATGTAGTGAACGCAAACTCTCGGTCAAAACGACCAGCAAAGTCCTCAATCTCTGCTGAAGCTGCCACGTCCTGGTTCTTCCCCTTCTTCTTCTTCTTCTCCGGACATACAACTGCATAGTGTCCCATCTTTTGACAATTCCAACACTTCACCTTGGAATAGTCCTTCTGTGTGTTCCCCTGTTTACCTTTACCTTTGCCTTTGCCTCCACCACCGCTTGTGGAAGCTTGCTTCTTCCCTTTGCCTTTCTTGCCTCCTGCCACCAGTGCTACGTCCTCATCCTGCTCAACTGGCTTGGCTGCCCCAAGTTGCCCTTTCCTGATCTCTGTCTGAATACAATCATCCCAAAACCTCTCCCATGTGGGAAGGGTCTCACGTGCACAAACCCCATCAGCAAAGTTCAACCATGAACGGGGGAGGCCATTCACTGCAATCCGCACCAACTCAGTGGGTGGAATGGCCTCTCCAATCGCTGCCAACTCATCTCTCACATTAGTAATCTTTGTGAGATATCCAGCTGCACTATCATTACCCATCTTAATGTTCTTTAGCTTCTCCTTCAGGACCATCTTCCGGTTCTCATTGGTACTCTGGTAGAGATTGGACAATGCTGTCCACATCTCATGGGCATTGCTCTTTCCTCTCACATGAGGAATGCAATGGTCTTTGATTCCGTCTAGAATCAGCCTCTTACCCTTATTGTTCTTCTTTTTATACTCAGCCAACTGAGTAACATCAGTGGGCACAACAACAGGGTTCTGTGCGGTATGCACCATGATATCCCAGACTTCTGCCTCCTCAAAGATACTCTGCATTCTCTCCTTCCAAACGCTGTAATTTGTATGCCCATCCAACCTATCCTCCACCCTCAATCCCAATGACATCCTGCTGTCCTAAAACTGAAAAATAGCACTGTTGTAGTAAAGATAAAACTGCTGTTTATGAAAAAATCAGCTTGCTGGAATTTTCTGAGTGAAAAATCAGCAACTGCAATTTTTCCTTTTGCTGTCCCAAACTGCTCTTCAGCACTCAAGCTCTGATACCATGTAAAAATTTCTGTTTTCCCACCCCGGTTTTCAGTTTCTCCTTATTTCTCCCATGTAGTTAAATGCCCATTCCCATAACCATACATTTAACAGACTGAAAAAATAAATATTGCTGAAAACACAAATTCTGGAAATTTTTCAGAATGCTGGAAATTGCAGAATTAAAAATCAGCAATTAAAAACAGCCATTAAAACACATTAAAACACTGATATTTTTGGTCAACTTGACCCTGGAAAAACCCCCTACAACTCTTGGGGAAAACCAGTTTGAGAGCTCTTCTTTATTTCTGAAATTTGTCTTTTTACAGTGAGAATTATTCAGCAAAAATCAGCAAGCAAATTTACAACTTATCTCCTTTCCCGTGCCTCACAGCAATCTGGAAATTACAGCAAACAGGACAGCAATAAATGCTGTACGACCTCCGTTTTGTGTGCAGAAAAATCAGCAAACTGCTCCTCGATTTTTGTGCAAAAATCTGCCTTTCACTATGTGCTGAATTAGCTGTACAAATCTGCTCAACTGCTGCCTTGGAATGTGTGCCAAGCTGCTGTCTCCTTCTCCTTCCTGCTCAGAAATCTCTCTTGCTCTCCTTCTCCCAATCTGCTCATGAAAGAATGAATGACCTTTTCCTCCTTTAATATAACTCCAAGTGACTTTTGGGTGATCCAAGTGACTTTTGGGTGATCTCTAAATCCAATGGCTGAAATAGATTTAGATCAATGGTTGAGATTAAATGCTCATTTAAATCTCACTTTCTATTTTTTAATTCACCCCACTTTAATAAAGACCCACTTAGTCATTTATTTCCAAAGTCACTTTTCCTTTCTAATTTTTCATTGACTTTATAAAAGTCACTTTAAAATTAGACTTAATAACTTTATCACTTAAAGTCACTTTTAAATTAGATTTAACTTTATAAAATTATAAAGTCACTTTAGGAGAAAAATTAAATTCTTTTGGACACTTTTCCCTAGGCCAAAGATCAAAGCCTAAGGGAACCACCTGTCCTCCGGTACCAAATTTCAACAAATAATCAGGACTAACTAAGACAGGAGGTCTTGCAATAGCACATTTGATTTCTTGGAAAGCCCTTTTGTCTTCTTGCCAAACAAATTTTGCATCTTTCTTTAGAAGACTTTGAATAGGCTTAGCTATTTCTGAGTAATTTGGAATAAATCTTCTAATAAAATTTGTCTTTCCAAGGAAACACTGAAGGGATTTAAGATTATGAGGGAGAGGAATCTTTTGGATTGCTTCAATTCTTTCAGGGTCAATCTTGATTCCATCCTTAGAAATGATATGGCCAAGTAATTTCCCTTCTGTTACTCCAAAAACAAACTTAGCTGGATTCAAAGAAATCCCGTATTCTCTACATCTATCGAAAACCTGCCTAAGATGATTTACATGACTGATACCATCTTTAGAGAAAACAGTAAGATCATCTTGGTAAATCTCAATAAATTTCTCGATTAACCCCTTGAAAGCATAGTCCATAGCCCTTTGGAATGTAGCCCCAGCGTTTGTTAATCCAAACGACATTCGGATGTATTCAAAGGTACCCCATGGTGTGGTGAATGTGGTTTTATGACGATCTTCCTTTTTAACCCGTACCTGATTGTATCCAGAAAAACCATCTAGCAGCGACATCATTCCAGAACCGGTTACTCTTTGCAACAAAGTCTCCATGTTTGGCAAACGGTAATTATCTTTCTTGCATGCTAGATTAAAGTTTCGAAAATCGACACAAAGCCTTATCGTACCATTCTTTTTCCTAACAATCACCAGATTTGAACACCATGTTGAATGCCTGGTTTGAGGGATAATTCCTGCTGCAAGCATTTTTGCAAGCTCTTTCTGAACCAAGGGTGCTAATTTAGGATTAATTTGCCTAAGTTTCTGGCGAAAAGGTTTAGCATTTTCATCTTTTAAGGGGATAGTATGTTCCATGACATCTTCCCTATAGCCCTTTAATTCATCATAAGAAAAAGCTAAAACATCTCGATATTCGCGAAGTAAATTAGTTAACTTTTTCCTTTCCTCCACAGTAGTACCTCTACCAATTTTAACCATCTTTGGGTTTTCAAAAGTACCAATGTTTATCTCGAGACATTCGCCTCGGTCCATCTTATTTTCTTCTCTCAACTTCGTGGCATCATGCCGATCAAAATGTTGCTCTAAGGCAACCACATTCCTAGGAGTAGGATTTATGATATGCTCATAATTTAAAGATCCATCCTCCTGAGAATCTATCCGGAAATCTTCAAACTCATCCAGACTATTAAGAAAACGAATGACCTGTTTTTCATCATTAAAGACCTGCCAATGCTCTGAGTTATTTGGAATAGATGGTCTAAATATTACTTCCATTTTGATCTTATCATTAATTAGCTCATCAGATAACTGGAAAGTAGTAGCAGCTATGGCAAGTTCATCTACCAAAATATTCTGCTCTCTTGGGATAGCTTTGAGGTCAAGGGCATCAAAGTGCTCCATAGTATCCCACACAGCATTTCGATAATTCCTTAGTCTTTGATTTTTGCATGTGAATTTATTTTTAAGCTGCATGATAACTAAATCAAAATCCCCCTTAATGCTAAGCAACTTAATCTTCAAAGATTTTGCCAATTCAAGCCCCAACAATATAGCCTCATATTCAGCGACATTGTTGGTTGCTTCAAATTCTAATCGATAGGCAAACTTGAAAATGTGATCAAGGGGAGATTTAAGCACTATTCCAGCACCTTTACCATGCCTAGACGATGCACCATCGAAGTACATATACCAAACTTTATCCTTGAGATCCTTAATCTTATCATCGAGAGGAATTATGAAATTAGACATGATGGCATAGTTCCCAATGTCAGATTGCTCTTTGATTATCTCGTTGTGAGGTCTCTTAGGATCTTCGACATGAAATTTTCTTTTGGGCTCTCTATTTAGTCTTACAAAACCATCACCCCTAGGAGAAGGAATCATAGCATATGACCAATTCATTTGAATACTTCCTCCTAGATCAGAGGCCCACTTTTTAGATAAAAGCATACCCCAGGCATCAGGCACATCCACAACAACAATATCCATGACAATAATGATGTCTGGGTAAACTGATAGATGAACTTGCAAATCTTTGATCAAACCATGCACTTCAATTTTCTTAGAATCCATGGCACATATGTTATAGTAGGGTCTAGAAACTCTTAAGTTAAGCTGTTCCATGACCCTTTTAGTCATTACACAAACCCTTCTTTTGCCAATTGTTATTTTTGTTATTATTATTTCGAGGTTGGAAGTTTTGCGTTTGTGTTCTTTCCATTTGAATCAACCTATTCTGCAAAGTGGCTATCTCCTTGTTATGATTAATTTTCATGGTTTCAATCTTTTGGAGCAATTCGAGAACAAGTTCGCTTTCATGTTCTTGAACTGCTTTTCCTTTAGGTTCCTTTAGTTTCGTAGCAACCCTATCAAAACCTGGGATCTCAGACTTCCCAGACACCGCCTTGTCCTTTTCAAGCTTGATAGCTAAAACCTGGCATTCCCTATAATCATTAAGTCTAGCACGCCTCAATTCATAAGATGGCTCAAGAGGCAGGACTAAAGGCATCAATGTAGAAATATCGAAGAGATTTGTCAGTAGGTTTATAGTCTTGAGGTAATTCTTTAATAATATCATTAAACCTTTTATTAAATTCTTCAACGGTTTCATTTTCTCTCTTTTTGATTATGCTTATAGCTTTTACCAGGTGTCTTCCTTCTCTCTTATCTCCATACTTTTCCTTAAAGGTATTAACAATCGATTGTAAGGAATCAAAAGAATTTTGAGGCTTTTCAGTAAACCAATCTAAAGCATCACCCTCCAAGGTCATAACGAAAAGGGTCATTTTAACATCTTCATGATTAAAATCAGGGGCCCTTGCATACTTCCCCAGCCATGAACTAAAAGCTTTCAGATGTGAATTAGCACTGATTGCGTTATCTCCCTGAAAGATAGGCAATTTATCCATTCCATGCTTTGGAGTATCATTAGGATAACCCTGAATATTAGCAAAGTTACACGGGGCGAATATGTCCATGATGTCGTACTCAACTGGACTAGTAAAAAGTAAATGGATATCAGAGAGGGCTTCTTGTCCGAGGTTAACAAGAAGTGTACGAGAAGAGAGTTTGTGTAATCGTACCCTGATAGCCCTTTCAGGATCAGGAGCAGGATTGCACAGACTGCTTGGATGTCTTCTAGTATACACTCTTGTAGATAATATATGAAGTGGAGTCGCCACCCAAACAGGAAATGAAACACGGAAAAGCTCAAAAGGAAAGGACCAAGGACAGAAAAACTTTGTCCCCGGCAACGGCACCAAAAAATGTTGTCGCACAGATTGTCACGACAACGCTCAGACCGGGGGTTGTCACTCTAATCCCCGATCTCTCCGTTTAAGCCTATCTCCCGCAGCCAAGGGGGGTAGACCCTATGGGAAAATGAATGACCAACTGTGAAACAGTTGGGTTGGGAGACACGAGGAAACAAGCACTAAAATGATTTTACTAAGTAAATAGACCAGTGCCTTATAGAGTTGATGACTGAATAATTAAATGTTGCAGAAATATGAACCATGTAAAACAAACATTTATCATCAAATAACCCGAGCAATGCAAGATATCCAGTAAATTCACAATGCCTTAATGATGCTCCAGCAATTAAAATTTAAAAAAAAAAATTAGATGCTTTAAACAACCACGTAATTTCAAATGCTAACCAGATATCACATTCATGATCATTTAAGCATGTTTAAAAAAAATGATAAATATTAATTCCCACATCAAAATTTTAGCCTCAGCAGAAAAGATAAAACGTAATAAATCCTTGAGCCAAGACTGAATCTGGCAAAATATTTCCAAAATATTTTTATGTTTTCAAATAAAACAAGACTAGGCTAACTAAAGTCTAAATAAATGAAACTTTAAATCTAAAATCTAAACTATAGAACAAAATAAGAAAGGCCTAAAAATTATTTTTTATGCTTTTTTAAAGTTTTATAATTTTTTATGAATTTTTTATCGTTATATTTTTTAAAACAAAACTTAAAGTTAAAATCTAAACTAAAACTAAAGTACACAAAACTTGAAATTATTAAATCTAAAACTAAAAAATAAAAAGAAACTTTTAAACTTTTTTATGATTCTTTTATTTTTTATATTTTGTTATGAAGGTTGAGATAAAACAAAGTTAAAATCTTAGTACAAATTAAAGCAATTATTTAAAATCTAATCTAAATCTAGATTTAAAATTAGAACTCTCTTATCAAAATTAAAATGGAATAAATCAAAATCTAACTAAAATGAAATTGGAAAATCTTTAAACTATGACAAAAATTTATTCTAAAATCTAATAATACTAACCCTAAACTAAATTATAATGAAAATCTAAAATGAACGTAACCTTTTATTTTCCCATCATATGAAACCAAAACTTGAAATAAAACTAAAAAAATCGTATTTACGGTACACAGCAAATCGAATCTTTACCTATGCATATACCAAAACGCAAAAAAAAAGACCAGCCCATATTCAGAATATATTTCAAAACAAAAATTTGATTTGCCGTAGGAGGGGAAGGAAACGACGTGGTTTTGCTTGACGGCAGATAAAAATTGCTGGTGAGGAAGCCGTATACGAGTTCACGGGGCTTAAACCACAAGCATGCAGGTTTGCAGTGCGTGGGTAAGGCAAGGAACGACAGCGGCAAGGAATGGCAACAGCGTGAAGGAGTTAGGGAGCTTGAATAGGAGACAGCGGCAATGCTGCGGGTTTAATGTGCAGGAGAAAGAAGCTAACAGCAAGAGGAGAACGCAGGTCAGGCAATGACAGGAAGAAACACAGGATTAGCAAGGGTTTGCAGGTGGAAAGGTTGTGCGTGGGAGAGTGTTTCAACAGCAGTTCGATAGGATGACAACGTAAGGCAGCAAGGAAAATCACAATGCAAATGGTATGCACGCTTGCTACGCAGTTTGTGGAAGGCGATGTGAGAAGGGTTTGCAAATGTGAAGAAACGTAAAAAAAATTCGATTTTCCTTACTGATCACCACGTAGGAAGGAAACTGCGGTTTTGGACAGCCTTGAATTTCTTTTAATTCCCCTTTGATTCTGATGAAAATCCTACAGTTAATTTCCGGATTTGCAAATGACTGAATCTGAAACCCTCAGACAGCGAAATGGTGACCCTGCAAAAACTGGTTGTGAGGCTAGATCTTACCCCAGGGCCTAGATCTGGCTTCCAACAAGAAATCTCTTTCTGCAACCTGCAAAAAGAACAGAGAAACCAGAGACAAAATATGCAAAGATAAAACCTAAAATTTAATTAAATAATTACAGTTTTCACAAATTAATGACTCTAAACAGCCAGATTTATCAATAATCCACAGAAATATTTTCAAAATTCCAGATTTACTATGAAAAACTTCAGAAATCTCTCATGCAATTTAGAAAAACAAACTTAAATGATAAACCCAGGATCGAAACTGGCTGGGCTCTGCAAGAGAATGCTTGCGGGAGTTGGCTAGTTCAGCCGAGAACTTCACCAAACGCCCACTGATCTTCTCGATAAGGGTTTCCTACACTGCTCACTTCAACCATCAATAAAGAGGGAAAAAATAATACTAGATTCCCGATACAATGGAGATACGTGCCATTATTTTAGAAAATCTTATTACCATTCAAACCCTAGCAAGTGAACAAGATACCTGTGTTCAACAATACTCTACATCAAGCTGTTACTGATGGCTGAAAATAAAAATATGCAGAAAATAAAATAGCTCACAGCACTTCAGGAGAGTAACACCAGCAAGATTTCAACCCCAAAGTCTTTCTTTATTAGCACCAGAAAAAGTTTACAAGAGAGCTTTCTTCAACACAAAACTCACAGATCCAATGATCTCAAATGACCCCTAGCACCCTATTTAAAGGAAAAATTCCCAACGGCTAGTTTGAGTGATCCATGTCAAAATAATCTCAACCGTCGATAAGGATCAAGATATCTCTTAATCTCATCCGTCGAATTTTTAATGCATTAAAAAATTGAAATTCTGCATTTATTTACTCAAAAATATTATTATTTTATTATTTTTAAGTTTTTATTTTATTTTATTATTTATTATTATTTTATTATTATTATTTTTATTAATTTTATTATTTATTATTATTATTATTATTAATTTTTTTAATTATTTATATCTTTTATTTTTTATTGTTTTATTATTTTTCCATTTTTTAATTTTTATTTTTAAAAGGATCCTCGAACTTAGTCTTTGGAAAAATCACCTAGGACCTAGGACTTAGGACTTATGAGGGGATCAAACATTTTCTAACCCTCAAGATACTTTACATCATGACTTTTACAATTTTACATCTCAAGGGGGAAAACCCATTTGACATAGACCCTCATAAACCACCCAGTTCTGCGACACAACTATAATTTAGCAGATTAACACACTAGGATTCCTCTAAGATTCTACTGACAAAATTCATTCCGGCTTTGGGGTTAGGATGAAGGAAAACTCTGCCGATCATGGATCGGTGAAACAAAAAACCTTTCGGAACGTAGATTATCACTAGAAAATTAGGTCCACCTAGGCAATTTACATACATGACTTATATCTGCTAAGATTATTTACAATTCGCACATGCAGACTGGGTTTACAACATAATATGATCAAGTCGACGATGACTGTCGAATGGCACGGACATGTCAATCAAGCGCTATCCCTTTTGCTTAGAAAGGGGGTGTACTTGCTATGGGAAGTTGACACGTAGTGGTCAACAGGTATTAATCAAACTGTGGGTGAAACTTCTAGAAGACGACGAGGATCAAGCCAAAATGATCTGAACCATTGATTAGAATCTAATTTGAGTCGTTGGTTCTCAACGAGAAGATTATAAGAGGAGGCTTGATGGGCATTTGGAAAACACATCAAGGAGAGATCAAGAGATCGAATTTCTTAGAGAGGGGAGCATAGTAGTTGCTAGACAATCGATTGAAGAGATTTCTTGCAGTGAGGGGCAAGGATAGTTTCCTAGGGAAGTTTTCCTGGACCAGAGAGTACAAGGTAGAGAGAATAGAAAAACGTCCAGAGAGGCTGATGCAAGGCCACGCAGAGCTATGTTGTGGCAGTGCAAAACTTCAGAGGGAGATCAAAATTCTGATGAGAAACAGTCGAGATCTAGTGTTGGAGCCGAGGTCTAAAGACCGAAAGGCCTGAGAGCTGACGCTGAAGTCTCCAACCAATAGAGGCTCAGAAAGAGGTGAAGCGCAGTCTCAGCTACAGTGACTGCGTAGGCTTGGCACAGAGACTGCGCAAAGGCTCACCTCTAGTGCAGATCAGTGTCGGTTCTTCCATTGACAAGGTGAGATCATCTCACCACTCTTTTTGTCCAATTCCTCTCGGTATCGGATAGCCAGTTGGGCATCCAATGAATTGTATTCAAAAACCTACTGCTTAATAATACAAACCCTCAGTTGCTGCACCGATTTTCCTGCATTGGGTTTTTCCGAGGACATTGGTCTAAAAATAACAGTGTCACTTGTGTATTTCTTTCTTGCTCAGTTTCTTGTTTCCGCATTTAATTTAATTGGTGAAGGTTGCAATGTACCAGTTTCGGTATTTGTTGTAGGATGAAGTAAATAATTTGTTCAGTAATTAACAAATAGAAGGAACTTAATCAGTTGCTACAGTAGAAATTTGGGTCTCCAAATTTTCACATGATGTCCTCTTTGAAGTGCTGAAGAAGCATGCTGAGAACCCATGGATGGCTATTAGAACCTGGAACAAGCACCTAACATTGGTCATGTAATCAAGTGAGATAAGCATTGAAGGTACAACAAACCATTAAATGAAAGCAATTGCATATTAAAATGGTTAGCATACCACATATTTGAAGACCCACCTTCATCTAGTGAACTGGCTACATGAAATAAAATATTGACCATAGACTGCTAATAGGCATTGGGGATCATGGTTGGGTTGTTGGCTGGAAAGCTGGAAATCTAGTTCAAAGGGGGGAAACTTTTCCCTTGGGGGTTTACCCACAAGCTGGTGGGTAACAAGACTCAGTGCCCATTTATAGCATTAATGTTTATTTATTGTACTTACTGCAATTTTCCTATATTCAACCTTAATGCTATATACAGGAGAAAACTTTCATATTTTGCATATTTTATGTATTTTTAATACACCAATTCTTCAACACAGTTTTCTGGCCAATTTTAGTGCAGTCCTAGGTTAACTGTCGACCAATTCCAGTTTTGGTTTAGTCATACTTTGACCCTTGTTAAATTGTGGGGCAGCTTCGGGAAAAATTTTCCTTGATTGCCAAAGATGAAATTGAAAATCAAAATTGGCATAAATTTGTATTTTGAAAATGTAAATTAAAATTAACAAGTGTCTCCCGCCATCAATATTCAAAAGTCGACTTTAATCTTTGGAGGGTAAGTGTTTATGAAATTCAAATTTTTCAAGGTCGGCTTCAAGGTCTCATGTCGGCTTCTTCCAAAGGATGTGACCCTTCGAAAATAGCAAATATCTATAAATCCCCGGTTGATTTTATTTCAAAGTGCAATTCATATGACATATTTTCAGCCGTCTTTGTCTCTGTAATTTCGCAAGGGTTAAGATTTGGCTCAGGGTCTCCTCTCTCTCTCTATGGATCAGATCTTCGCACTTATCTGTTACAGGACTTTGCATATATCTTTGACTCAAGATTTTCGCATCTCTCTTTGTCACAGGACTTCATCCCGCCCTATGTTTTTTGGTTGGCACATATGACTTCGCACTTATGATCACGATCTCAATTCTCTTCACTATATTTAATATGGCTTTCGCATGGGTTTGAACTTTCATTGTCTAAGACATTCTTGGCCCATTAGATATATGGCATCTTTGTGTTGGTTTATGTGGCATCTCTGTATTGGTAATGTCTACTCTTTACTATGCTTGACATCTTCCCATGGCCCATCTGTTGTTCGCACTATGGTTAAAAACTGGCCAGTCTGAACTGGTAACTGGTGAAACCGCCTAGTTAGCAAGCACACCAGGTCAAACCGGCTGAAAACCTCGGTTTGACCCATCATTTCACCATTTTTTTCCCTAACCGGTCCTAACCGATCGGTTTAGGAAGGAACTGACCGGTTTTTGGTCAAACCGGTCGGTTAGCTACCACAACTGCGGAGACATAGCGATTTTTCCAAAGTGCTTAGGGTGTTTTGGAGGGAAAGTAAGGGTTCTTTCCCTCCAAAAACACCCTCTCCAAGCCTTTAAAAGGCCCTTCTCCCTCTCATTTGTCTCACACATCTCATTTGGAGTATTTGTGAGTTTGCTTGGGAGCTTGGAGAGTGTTGAGTTTTTGCTGGAGTAGTCATCTTGGAGGCTTGGAGTTGGAGTTGGAGCTATTTTGGAGATAGTTTGGAGCTGTCAGTGGAGTTGGCATCTTCAAGAGGAGGCTAAGGAAGCTAGTTTGCATTTCCAGGTAAGGATTTTCACTTGAAAATTCCTCATTTGACTACTGTCCATGTATTAAATTTTTTTATGTGTTATAAACTTCTAACTTCTATCATCTATGCTATCAAATCTCTAGTTCTATGCTATCAAATTTTGTAGGCTAGATGTGCATTTGTTTTCCTAAATTTGGCTTTGGTTTTCCATGTTTCTTCGTTGCAATTTTTTTTTTAAATGGCAGATTTCTTTGTAAATTGTAATTATTTCAAGCAAACATGGCTCCGAAAGGAAAGGACAGTACATGGCTCATTGTGATGTGATTGATGGAAAAATGATATGCAAATTATGCCATAAATCTATTGAAGGTGGAGGTATTCTTAGATTGAAACAACACTTGGCTGGGGTAAGAGGCCAAAGTAAAGCCATGTGTTGCACCAAATGCAGTGTTAGGTCCTATTAGGGCAGAATACCTTTCCATGCTTGAAAAGTTTCATGAGGATAAGGCTAGGGAGAAGGCCATCCAAGATGACATTGCAAGGAAGAGGGAATTATTAGAAGCCATGAAAGAGAGTGGGTATGATGATTATGAGATTCAAGAATACTCTTCTATCCCTTCCACCAATGACTCCTTTAACTATGTTCATCCTTCTTTTGGCCAACTATCAAAAGGAACAAAGAGAACAAACATCCAACGTTATTTCCCATCCTCTGCCAACATTGCCTCGAAAATAGTTGTCCCGAGTGACAGAAGTTGTTCCTAGCAGAAAGCAGGAAGAAAGGGGTGACGCAGAGAGCCTGCGTCATCAATTCGAGCCAGGAGGATCAGCGTTGAGGTAGAGAGGAGCAGACTTGACCTACGCAATGCCTGGTCATCTTTCTCAGCCAGAAGGATCGACGTTGTGGCCAGGAGGTGTAGATTGTGCCAGTGTTGGGATTGCGTAGAGTCTAGAGGCTCTAACCTTCAGACTGTTGGGGCATAGGAGGTTGTGGGTAAGCTGCGGAGAAAAACTGGTCGGGTATTGTGGTCAGAACAGTACCTAACAGGGCAAGAAAAAGGAGGAGGGAGTTGCTGCCAAGGATTGGCAGAGGGATTTCCAGGAGGAAAATCGAGGCTCAGAGGGAGTCAAACCTAGAACTTCCAGACGAGATGTAAAGAGACTTGAAAGAGTCGAAAGAGGAGCAACGAAATGGCAGTGAATGGGCTAAGAGGTCTGGATAGACTAGATGGAGCTTCAAACTTCGTAGTCTGGAAGGCCAAGATCTTGTCCATTCTATACAGGTATCGCATCAAACACTTTGCCTTGAAATCGATAGCGATCCCGATTGACCCAGCTGAAAATGACAAGTATGAGGAGGCAATGGCCAGGGCAAAGTGCATCATCCTTGATGGTGTCATGGATCATGTGGTGCCACACATTACCGAGAAGGAAACAGCAAATGAAATGTGGGAAGCCCTAAAGAAATTGTACCAGCATACTTCTGTGTAGAGGAGGATGTTACTTGAAAACCTATTGTGGTCATATCAGATGCAGAAGGGAGAGCAGATAGATGTCTTCCTCGGTGGATTGAAGGGGATCCATGATCAGCTAACTTCCATAGGGGCCACACCGAATCAGGAACTGATGGTGAGGACCGCATTGAATGCAGTCTCAGAGGATTGGGAGGTATTTGTCCAGAGCATACTGGGCAGGACGAGCATTCCAGATTGGGAGGAACTGTGGGCGGCTCATCATCAAGAAGAGATCAGACGGGATTCCAAGGCAGGGAGTAGCAGAAAAGGGGTCAGAATCAAGGAGGAAGAAGAAGATGTGACTCTCGCATCTGCAGGAAAGCATGAGAAAAGAAAGAAGAAGGACCTCTCCAAGGTCAAGTGCTTCCTTTGTGGGGAATTGGGTCACTATGTGAACCAGTGTCCTAGGAAGAAGAGCAAGGGAGAGGCTTCTGAGACCAAGGCTACGTCGGCTAAGGCGAAGAAGGAAGTGGAGACTGATGACGACTATGCCATGAGTGCTCATGCACCTTGAGAGAAGAGGTGGGGAGACATCGAGCTGTAGTCAGACGGACTACAGGTGATGAGGAGCAGGATCCTCGAGGTACCCAACCTCTTGGATTATACCTTGCTATGGGAGCCCCAAAGAGGAGTAGCAGGACTGGCGGATGTCAGTAGAGACGGATGTGGATGGAGCGATAGAGAGGGCTATAATGTAGGAATCCCAGGACAACGTGAGGCAGCAGTGCAATAGGCATGGAGTTGTTGCAGCAGCGCAGAGGTCTGTAGAGGGAGCACTTGTTAGTGTTAAAGGGAGCTTCAACATCGAGAGTGTTTCTAGCCTAACAGAGATGTCAGAGTTGGGAGGATCAGTTACTTACTTCTCAGTGACTGAGTTGCAGTGCAACAGTTAGCAGTGTCAGTGCTATGGGAAGCATGATGCAGCTTGATGAGAGGGGATAAAGTGCAGATGCAGCAATGGCAGTGGCAGGGCCATGGGCAACAGCACAGATGCAGAGGGAGCTGTCGTACGGATGCAGCGGTGGCAGTGACAGGGCCATGGGCAGCAGTACATGATGCAGCAGTGCAGAGGATGTTGGGCAGCAGGCCTAGCATCAGCACAGGGACCGATGCTAGATGATCAGGGTGATATTCAATGAGGAGTATTACTAGAGCACAGTCCTCACTAAGAGGGAGTGTTGATTTGGGGTAGCATCGGATGTGGCAGAGCAGAGCAGCAGCCGTGGAAATAGTTGTCCCGAGTCAGAAGTTGTTCCTAGCAGAAAGCAACAAGAAAGGGGTGACACAGAGAGCCTGCGTCATCAGTTCGAGTCAGGAGGAGGATCAGCACTGAGGCAAAGAGGAGTAAACTTGACCTACACAGTGCCTAGTCATCTTTCTTAGCCAGGAAGGATCGACGTTATGGCCAGGAGGTGAAAATTGTGCCAGTGTCAGGATTGCGTAGAGCCTAGAGGCTCTAACCTTCAGACTGTTAGGGCATAGGAGGTTGTGGGTAAGTTGCGGAGCAAAGTTGGTGGGGTACTATGGTCAGAATAGTACCTAACAGGGCAAGACCAAGGAGGAGGGAGTTGCTGCCGAGGATTGGCAGAGGTATCGCATCAAACACTTTTCCTTGAAAACAATAGCGATCCCGATTGACCCAGCTGAAAATGACAAGTACGAGGAAGTAATGGCCAGGGCAAAGTGCATCATCCTTGATGGTGTCAACGATCATGTGGTGCCACACATTGCCGAGAAGGAGATGGAAAATGAGATGTGGGAGGCCCTAAAGAAATTGCACTAATATACTTCTGTGCAGAGGAGGATGTTACTTGAAAACCTATCGTGGTCATATCAGATTCAGAAGGGAGAGCGGATAGATGTCTTCCTGATGGATTGAAGGAGATCTGTGATCAACTAGCTTCCATAGGGGCCACACCGAATCAGGAACTGATGGTGAAGACCGCATTGAACGCAGTCTCAGAGGATTGGGAGGTATTTTTCCAGAGCATACTTGGCAGGACGAGCCTTCCAGATTGGGAGGAACTGTGGGCGCTCTTCGTGAAGAAGAAATCAGACAGGTGTCCAAGGCGGGGAGTAGCAGAAAAGGGGTCAGAATCAAGGAGGAAGAAGAAGATGTGACTCTCGCATCTGCGAGAAAGCAGGTAAAAAGAGAGAAGAAGGACCTCTCCAAGGTCAAGTGCTTCCATTGTGGGGAACTGGGTCACTATGTGAACTAGTGTGCTAGGAAGAAGAGCAAGGGAGAGGCTTCTGAGACCAAGGCTATGTCAGCTAAGGTGGAGAAGGAAGTGGAGACTGATGACGACTGTACCATGAGTGCTCATGCACCTCGAGAGAAGAGGTGGGGAGACATCAAGCTGTAGTCAGACGGACTACAGGCGATGAGGGGTAGGATCCTCGAGGTACCCAACCTCCTGGATTATACCTTGCTACGGGAGCCCCAAAGAGGAGTAGCAGGACTGGCGGATGTTGGTAGAGACAAATGCGGATGGAGCGATAGAGAGGGCTATAGTGCAGGAGTCCCAGGACAACTTGAGGCAGCAGTGTGAGAGGCATGGAGTTGTTGCCGCAGTGTAGAGGTCTGTAGAGGGAGCACTTATTAGTGACAGAGGGAGCTTCAACATCGAGAGTGTTTCTAACCTAACAGAGATGTCATAGTTGGGAGGATCAGTTACTTACTTCTCAGTAACTAAGTTGCAGTGCAGCAGTTAGCAGTGGCAGTGCTATGGGAAGCACGATGCAGCTTGATGAGATGGGATAAAGTGCAGATGCAGTAGTGGCAGTGGCAGGGCCATGGGCAGCAGCATAGATGTAGAGGGAGTTGTTGTACGAATGCAGCAGTGGCAGTGACAGGGCCATGGGTAGCAGTGCATGATGCAGCAGCGCAGAGGATGTTGGGCAGCAGGCCTAGCATCAGCACAAGGACCGATGTCGGATGATCAGGGTGATACTCAGTGAGGAGTATTACTAGAGCACAATCCTCGCTAAGAGGGAGTGTTGATTTGGGGTAGCATCGGATGTGCTCTAGCCTTGAAAATTAGTGGAAAGGCTAAAGCACGTGAGATCGCGAAGGCCCAGAAATGGTTTGGGTAGAATCTAACCAATTTGGGAGATATTAAAATAATTAATATTTTTAATAGAGTTCCTAAGTCTAAACTTAGGAAAAATAAAATATTAATGTGAATTAATATAAAACTGAGTTAGACTGGTCCAAAAGTCATGGATCAAGCCAAATCTAATCTTGGCCGTTGATTAGAGATTTAATCTCGGCCGTTAATGGACCAACGAGAAATGTATAAGAGGAGGCTTGAGGGTCAGTTGGAGAACACACCGAGCTGATCAAGAATTCGATTTTCTGGGGCAGGGCTTGCTGAGGAAATCGAAGGACTGATCAGAGTTGCAGCTGAGGGGTAGTGAATACAGTAGCAGAGAGGCAGAGATAGTACCGGGAGCATCAGCGCAAAAGCAGGGAAAGGGTTGACGCAGAGCTAGCTAGAGGCCACACAGAGGCAGCCAAAGGACACACAGAAGCAGCCAGGAGTTGCATAGAGCTTGAGGAGGGCCAGCGTAGGAGACATAGAGGCTCCAGAGGTTGATGTAGAGCCCCGAGAGGCTGACACTGGGCCAAATAGGCTGACGCAGACCCTAGTGGCTGATGCTGGGAGATTTCGTGGGGCGGATTAGAGTTGGAGAGCTGGATAGGGTGATGCAGTCCCTATCGGGGTGACAGAGAGTGGCAAAAGTGCTGCAGTGTTGTTGTGGGATCGTTCCTCCGTTGATTTAGCCGGAATATCTGTCTCCGACTGAGAGGTATTACTATCGAGGGCATTCTCTGTTGGGTGAGCCATTTTTGGCACCCAGATTGTATTTTGAAACTACTTAATAATAAAACCCTCTGATAGCTGCACCGGTTTTCCCGCATTGGGCTTTTCCGGGGACATTAGTCCAAAAACAACGATGTCACTTGTGCTTGTTTTCTTTCAGTTGATGATTTGTATGTGTTGATACTGTACTTGTATTTATTTTCAATATTTACATGGTAAATAACTTGTTAAGTAACTGACCAAGTAGGAAGAATTAAATCAGATAATACAAGAAGAATTTCTGACAGACAGACTTAGAAATTCCAACAGGTACCTTTGGCAAAAACTTGGCAAAGATAGCAAGCGATGTGGATCAACCAGGTAAACAATTCCAATTTCTAATTTGTTTTTCTTTTCAAGTTAAATTGTTTACAAATTTACAATTCAAATTATCTATAAATACTTGTAATTTGTAAATAAGTAATGAAATGAACTAAGTTACCAATTAATGTCTTTTTCTTTGCAGCACATTGGTGGGAGTCATTTGGCAGCCAGTGTCCTCAATTGCAAAAGTTTGCAATTAGAGTCCTCAACCAAACTTGCAGTGCTTCACGTTGTGAGTGCAACTGTTTTTGAGCTCATACACATGAAGAGGAGAAACAGTTTGGAACAAAAATGGTTAAACGATCTTGTTTTCGTGCAATACAACCTTCGACTAAGGAGGAACCAAATGATGAACAAAAAACTTGATCTAGATCCCATTGTGTTGGATGATATTGATCCAACATCAAAATGGGTAGAGGAGACTGAAGATCATGTGTTTGATGCTGATTTTGATATCGACATGGCATTAGCGGGCAATGAAGAAAATTTGGTGGCGACATCAAAACCAGGATCAATAGCGACATCAAGGAAAGGCAAAGAACCAATGGAAGGCACTAGTCGTGTAGGTCAACAAACTCATGCTTCCATTAGGTCCACTACTTTTGTTATTGGTGGCATTGCTACTGAGGTTGCAGATTAGGCTGAGGCATCGTCAGACTCTGAACCAGATGATGTGTATGTAGCTCCTGATGATGATCCTGTGTCTAGTAGTGGTGATGAACTTGATGATTGATCCTGTGTACACTATAGACTTATAGTAGGCCAATGGCCTCATAGCTTGCAACATTGTTTTTGGATTTTATAGGCCATTTAGAGCCTCATTGATTATGTATTTTATCGATGATATGTATTGCACTCGGTCCCATTTTGATATATTCACCTTTACATGGTATATAAATGAGCAAACTTTGCATATTTTGTCTCTATTGGCTTGTAATCATGGTTTTAAGTCTTAAAACTAGTTTTGTTTCATTAAAAATTAATTATTTAATGTATTTTTCTAAATCCAGTTCGTTTAGACCTAACCAGTGCCGGTTCGACCGGTTCCGATTCTAAACCTGATTCATTAGGTGGATCAGTCCGGTCACTGGTTCTGGTTTTTAAAACACAGAATTGATCTCTGCTGCCTGCTCTATGATAGCTCTAATATGGTAGAGTTGTTGTTCACTCTATGATCTGAAAACACAGAATTGACTATTTGTTCAATTTCACCAAATATTAACTAAGGTTGCTTTTATGTGAATGAATGAGAGAAAATTGATTTTTTAAGTGCCTTAAACATAAACTTGAGAATTGAAAATGAGCATGAACAACAGAAAGAAAAGAAGCAAACACATAAAACTTTGATGACGGAGTTCGTCCCTCCTAGACTACATCTCTGGGTCCGCTTCCAAGTGGGTGTCCGCTGTATTAGGAATGCTCAAAAGTCTCTTTACATCAGAATGCTTCTGTCAACTGATAGCTCTCAGCCTCAACTCTTCAACGCAACTTTCAGATTACAAAAAGGCCCAAGGATGGCCAAGATATGCCCAAAAAGGCATTTGCAGGCACAAATATTACATAATCTTCAGCCTCACTATACAACTCCCCCCTGATGGCGCAATGGCATATCATTTTATAAGGTCACGGGAAGGTCCCAGGGTCAAACCCATGGACCTCCTGGACTTGAATGGAAAATATGGCATTTTGTTTTAACAAATATGAAGTTGGCACATTATGGTTTGAAAACCATATGATATATTGCAATACATTACAACATAGTTTAAATATGGTGCATTGAATTTAATATATAGCATTTGGTATTAATGTTATAGGTTGGCGGAATATATATATTTGGCATATATTGTAACCAAACGCAACGGTGGAACCACATTGAAACCCGTGGCACATGACATGCCAATTCATACACTATTAACATACCGCTCCATGCCATTGGGTTCCACCTCCCATGCCACATCAACACTCTGTGTCGTTTGAACTTGTTTACTCTGCGCCATACCTTCATTGCCACATATCAACACTTCCATTGCCATATAACGTTTATACTCTGTCGTTTCGGATTTGATCCGGATTTAAACAGGAATGCAATAAAATACAGAGATAACCATAAATACAGATATGCAGCGGAAATAATACTTCATTTCATTACTGAAAAATACTGAAATATTCTTACATACAGAAATGGAAAGAAACCAGCTAGGGCGATGGTAGCTTATCTCTGAGGAGAGATGTGGCGGCTACATGCCTCTGAACTGTTCCAAACTGAGTTACAATGAGGCTCGAAGGCCTATTTATTGTTGAGAAACAATGGAAAACCCTTAACATTCCAAAACCTAACCCTAGAAGATGAAACGCCAAATTGTGGGCCCTGTTTGGGTAAATTGGTACATCAATTTCCCGGGGTCGTAACTTTGGCATATGATCTCCGTTTGACGCGTACAATAGCTCGTTAGAAATATCTATCTGAGCACTACAACTTTGGGAGACAACATGGGGATCCATGTTGCCCCAGATTTCCCAAAAAACATCGTTTAAGGCCTCAAAACGGCTCCAGAAGTTCAGGACCCGAAAAATTGCTAAAAATAGTAAACTGTGCTACAATTTAGGAAACTGAAAAGACTGAAAGAGATAGTTGTGGGGGTCCAAATGGGATAGGTGGGTGGCCACCAACATCCACCTGGATCATTCCTCCCCCCTTAGGAAGCAATGGTCCCCATTGCGTTGAGTTCCTCCATTTGCTGAACTTGTCCTGCAATCTCTGATGTGTCCAGTAATGGTGGGAAGCATGGTCGACGATGGTCCATATTGAACACTTGGTGCAGGCAAAGGAATGGAGGAATGATGTGCTCCAAAGCATTGTTCCCCACAGCCTTGGTACTGTTGTAAGGACCATGTCGGAGTGGCCTGAGCTTCTGATGGGTTCTGGTAAGGCGTTCTCTCTGTAGATGCAACCAAACTTTGTTGCCCACCTGAAACTTGTGTGGTATCTCTGTGGGTGAGGAGAAGTTGTTCCTTTGTTCTGTCATGACCGTATCCCTTTGTTGTTGCTGCTGCATGGAGGAACCCTTTGCAGGGGTCATGGATGTAGCAACGATCTTCCCCTTACTTTGGGAGTGAACCAGACAGATAAATTTCCTGGTCTGGAAGATGAGCTTGCTGCCTTTCTTAGCAGTGATCAAAGATGTGGCAGTAGTTGGGGCTACCTCCGATATCCTATATAATGAATTATTTAAAGAAATAATGACAGCACGAGGCCTTGACTCATACACAACATGTCGCCTCCACAAGTATGGTTGGCCTAATAATACATCACAAACATCCAGAGGTGTAACATCACACAATACCTCGTTTGTGAAGGGCTTGATGCTGTAGGGAAGGCGGCACTGCTGGCGAACTTTGAGATCTCGTCCTTCATGAAGCCACCCGATACTGTACGGCTGTGGGTGTGTTGTAGTCGGTAGGCCCAACCGCTTCACGACCTCTGCTGAAACGAGGTTCTTTTGGCTGCCACTGTCGATAATGAATTGTAGCGGCGAACCCTTCACCCACATCTGTGAGTGGAGAAGACGCTCCCCTTCCTCTGGATTTTCAGGCTCATCTTTTTGGATCTTGGCAGTGGCAATAGTGGCGCTGGGATCCGCATCAATGATCTGCTTCCCTTTGCCATTCCCCTTGTCAGGTTCTGGTTCAGGGTCAGAACATGTATCTGATTCGGAAGCCTTCAACTTGGCCACCAGCGACTGCTTGGTTCGACACTCACTTGTGTTATGAGTGGGACTCTTGTGGAACTCACACCACTTTCTTGTGTCCTTCTTCGGCTTCGTGGTGTTGTTCTTTTCTTGCGGCTTCGACGGGTTGTCTTGGATCACCCCGCCTTGGCTTTGTCCTTTGGGCTTCGGATTTGCAGATCCAAAGTCTCGCTTCTTCTGTTTGAACTTTTGCTCGATTTTGACAGCGTATCGGTATGTTGTGCCGAGTGAGGAGATGTTCAAGAACCCCATCTCTTCCTGGATGTATCTGTGTAGGCAGCTGCGGTATTTTAGTACCAGATGCAGCTCAGAATTTTTGATACCCAACTGTGTGCGAAGGGTATGAAAAATGTTTGTGAACTCCGGCACATCTTGGTCTCGTCCCTGCCGCAATGTGGTCCATTTGATGTATTTGTCCTCGTAGCTTTTGACAAGGTAGTACTGCTCCTTGATGGCATCCCGGAAGTCATTCCAAGTGGGTGCGGCTGAAAATAGTGAGCCTGTACTTTCATCCTTCTGCTCGCAGTAGGTTTCCCACCAGTCCTTGACGTGGGGGGCTGCTTTGAGAAGAGCGAAAACAATCTTTTCCCGATTTGAAAATTCATGAACAGAAAAATACCCATCTAGCAGATTTAACCATTTATCTACGACATCTGCATCTATTTGACCCTCGAAGATGGGGATTTCAAAATTAACTTGTACCTTAAACGGTGTGGCATTTCCAGAGTAGCTGTTGGAAGCCGATGCGTCGCCTCTAGGTAGCCGCTGAAGGATCTGCGCAAAGCTATCCATCATCGCGTTCCTTTGCCGCTCGAGGGCTTCTTCGAGCAAGATTTTGATAGGATCTCCTGCCCCCTCGTCTATCTTCTCATCCGCCATGGGAGGTCGTCGAGATTTGCGAGGCTGGTCTTGCAAAGGTTCGACCAGTTCAAGCCCTAACTCTGAGACCGCTCTGATACCACTGATCCGGATTTAAACAGGAACGCAATAAAATACAGAGATAACCATAAATACAGATATGGAGCGGAAATAATACTTCATTTCATTACTGTAAAATACTAAAATATTCTTACAAACAGAAATGGAAAGAAACCAGCTAGGGCGATGGTAGCTTATCTCTGAGGAGAGATGTGGCGGCTACATGTCTCTGAACTATTCCAAACTGAGTTACAATGAGGCTCGAAGGCCTATTTATTGTTGAGAAACAATGGAAAACCCTTAACATTCCAAAACCTAACCCTAGAAGATGAAACGCCAAATTGTGGGCCCCGTTTGGGTAAATTGGTACATCAATTTCCCAGGGTCGTAACTTTGGCATACGATCTCCGCTTGACGCGTACAATAGCTCGTTAGAAAGATCTATCCGAGCACTACAACATTGGGAGGCAACATTGGTCCATGGACCCGTGTTGCCCCAGATTTCCCAAAAAACATCGTTTAGGGCCTCAAAACGGCTCCGGAAGTTCAGGACCCGAAAAACTGCTAAAAATAGTAAATTGTGCTACAATTTAGGAAACTGAAAAGACTGAAAGAGATAGTTGTGGGGGTCCAAATGGGATAGGTGGGTGGCCACCAACATCCACCTGGATCAGGATTGTTGTTGCGTCGATTAAACCACGGCTTTGGGTTGGCGGGCTCCGCTAACCCTACCCCCACTTGCCATAATACAAAACAATAAATACATATTTGTGCCCATCATTTAATAAATGAAATACATGGCGTATTGGTAAGGTTTTTCACTGTGTAGGCAGAGGTCATGGGTTCGACCCCGACCCTGCCCATCTGACCTTTGAACTGTACCTGCGTTGACTTTGACCTGCCACTTGTCATGATATGAGATTGCCACTTGGCCTGCAAAGGCCCATTTTTTTACCTGTTTGCCATAAATTTCAGAGTGCGTTTTCTCACTCATACGAAGGCCATTTTCGAAACTGAATATGTTGTCGGAATCAACGCGACCATCTCTTCAACTTGGCGTTGGTTTTGTGAGTATCTGAGACTTTTGAACTTTGAGCATTTCAAGGATCCTCTTGGATCACTCTATCGCTCCACAGTTGCATTATATGAATGTATCCTTGTTGACATCACTTGTATGGATCTCTGTTACATTTATTGATGGCACCTTTGCATTGTATATCATTCCGAGTTATACAGGCATCGATTTGCTCATCCACAGTTGGTTCTCAGCAGTGGCATATGACCCTTGGCAGTGTCATATGGTTGTAGCTTTTGGCTGCGGTTCTTAGTACAGTGACCACTGTCCAGCAGCATCATATATATATTGATGGTTTCAGTATAGTACTCACAACAGTATTATATCTATAGCTCCTTTGCACAGTCATCACAGTACCACAGTTGTATTTCAGTTTCACAGTGGTATGTTTGACATCACCGTTGTATGGCATCATAGTTCCTCACTGATGGTATAATGACTATATGGAGAGTTATTGATGAATCTTGTTCACAAACGAAGTTGTGAACAAGACTTGCAAGGGTTTTTGAGCAGATGTTTGTTCTTTGTATCTCTCTGTTGAACTTTCAATGACAATCTAATAGAAGAAGAATTTGGAAGGGTCTTCCCCCTTTGTAGGGTTTTTCCCTAGTCTCTCACCAAATCTCCGTATCTGTTGGCATGGTTTTCTTATGTTCTTTTATATTCTGCTGTTATGATGATGTCATTGTTCTTTCTATATAATAGCCAGTGGTGTTTAAATACTATGGTGTGAATATAATGAAATGCAATTATCTAAAGCAAAGAACAATGTGGCTCTTGAAAACTTAACAACCCTTGACCAATTCCAGCTTTGATACTTTGATTTGTATATTTTACATGTGGAATTGTTCAGTTGTTATGAATAAAACATATTAAATATAAATAATGATGATAATTGTAATAATTATTAGTTAATTAATAATTAGTGTTGAAGAGGCATGTCTAAATGAGATATGACTTTCCATGAAGGGGCACCTGCCTAGTATATAAGCAGGCCCCTCACTCTCCTTTGTAACATCATTCTTATTCATAGATTTTATTATATATTCTCATATCCTCAATGGAGATCTACATATTCCAAGTCTTCTAGAGTATTTAACTTGAAGAACGAACTTTGTTTGTTCCATATGCATTTTTATGTTTGGTAGTTTTCCATCCCCTAAGATCTGGCCCCTTCCCCCTCTCCAATCAGAAGTTCAATTCCACATCCCCAATACTTGAAATTAATTGCAGAATACCAGAATACTATTTTATTAAAGTATAGATTTATTTTCCCTATACAGACATGGACTACTATACAATATTGTGCTTTTAATTATTCCAATGGAGCTGCATAGCACCCACATTTTTTTTAATTATCGTTGTAATTTCTCATTAAACCTGGTTATTACTTGGAAGAAGAAAGGTTACAATGAAATACAAGACACCTGAGGCTTCAAAATATGCAGTCAGGATGAGAACAAAGAAAAATACCTGCATGAACTGCCTGAGACTCCCAAAATTTATTAAGCAGCAAATTCCTCCTCTTTTTAGGGGTTAGATTTTCAGAAATACAAGCCTGTAAGGAACTGTAAATCAGCCCTATATTTATGGCACTTTGAACCTCCTGATATTCTGCCCGTGTTTTTACTGCATCATCAATAACTTCCACTCCAAGATGGGGATCCGAAAGGTTAAGCAGATATGAACATCCAAGAAAATCATTCTCTTGTGAAATAGGCTTTTCCATTGCTGTCTTTGCAAAATTTAGTATAAGACTGTCATTTGGAACAATGTTATTACTAGCAAGCCAGTACAAAATAACAGCTGCAGCACATGCATGTATGCTGGAACAATCTTTTGTAAATAAAGGTAAGCCGATATCTTGTAGACTGCTTGGGTCAACTGAAGTTGTCCTGCTTAGTTTCAGAAGCCATGGAAGTTGCAAAGTAGCAAACGACATGAATCTTTTACTCTCCTTCAAAAGAACATCCCAATCAAACTCCGTATCTTGAGAAAACTTTTTTGTGACAATGGGAAGAGTATTCCTCAAAATTTTGAATATTGCTTTCTCATCTTGTCCCTCTTGAAGAGTGTCAGAGCAACTTCCTCCACTGCTTTCAGTTATAACCATAATTTCTTCTCTGCTTTTAATGGGAAAAGAAGCAATTAATGCCTTTTGGTCAGATAAAGTGGGAGCTTTCTTTCCAAGGGCATTCCGTAAGTTCTCACATTGTCTTGCCAAGTCAATCTCTTTCCAGGCATGCAGCAACTCACCAACTGATTCTAAATCACAGTGGCTAATAGCAAAGCCAAGAAGTTCTTTGCGGGACTGCAAATCCAGTTTGTCAAGGTCAGGTCCCCTTCCAAGGGCAGCACATAAGTCCCAAATTGGCCCATGATCTTTCCTCACCAGACGAAGACAAAGATCTACAGCTAACTGCAGATCTCCAGTAGACCCTGTTTCTCTTGCAATGGCTTCTTCTACTGTTGCAATATCATCCGGGGAATTTAATCCTAAAAGTCTTGCAACCTCGATGAGCTCTCCAGCTTTGATATAGCCCCCTCGTTTACTTGTAATTACCATTTTAACTATCTCCATTGGGTTTTGTATCTGCCTAAACTGCATAGGCAGCAGATTAACACCTAACCTAGGAAGTTTAATCGTGATAGCATCAATGACATCAGCTTCAGCCTTGACTTGTTTACTGCTTGGGAAAAGGGCCAAGCACTCCTTAGCCTTCCGTATCTGCCAAACCAGAAGGTTGTGAGCAGGGATTAATTTATAAAATAATGAATATCATTCAGGACATAAATTGTGTTACAAGCTTTTGAGAAACAAGTAATATTGAAAATGAAGTGTTGTCACAGATGTTTCGACAAATAATGAGTGATCAGATAGAGCACATTTAATGGAAATGAATGAATGACAATGTAAACAGATGAACTTAATACAACTGATCCACACCCATAACAATGACATTTGTTGCTTAATTATATGATGTTGTATCCACTATCAATTCTACATGCCTCTCTCTCTCTCTCTCTCTCTCTCTCTCTCTCTCTCTCTATATATATATATATATATAATCACAGAAAAATAATACTTCTATGAGGTACAAGAAGGTGGTAGAAACTGGCCTAAGTTGCACGATACGGGGAAACGAGTATGAGTTTTCGAAATGGGTACTGGTATGAAACATGACACCCCAAATTTTGGAAATGGGGAAACGCAATATATATATATATATATATATATATATATATACTTGACACAAAATAATAGAAAATTCAAAATCGATCCATAAACACATGAATACAAATTCTTATTAGTAAACATACATGAATAGTTAAATGTAAACATACACAATAGTAGTTTGCAAAAAGAAATGACATAATTTTCAGTGTTCAAAATTTAAATGAATGTCAAATACTAGTAATATGATAGTAACAGTGCAAGCATGATTTGTTGTGTAAGGATTTGTCAGTGTATAGCAAATACATAGTGCATCGGTGATTCAATAAGTTGAGAGTGACTGTTAAAAAATTCAACAATTAAAAAAAAAAAAAAAACCAATTCCAAAGCTGACAAAGAGAAGCAGAAAACAGATAAAAGCTCAATAATATATCTATTGCAGTACAAAAATATTCAGCTACAGCCCACAAAAATGGTGCACATCAAAACAAGTAATACACAATATTTTTATTACTCAAGAAGTGAGAACAACTGTACAGACTGCTACATGTCAAGGGAAAATGCAATAAAGCTATGACTAAAGCTGTGAGAATGACTAAAAAGGGCTCAGAAAAAGCACAATAATAACTCAAAAAATCAAAACTACACACAAAATTATTGTCCACTGTCCACAGATGCTAGGCTTTGTCACCTTAAGTCATACAAAAGAGCAGCAATGAAAGCAGAAGTTGAGCTTTTATTGGATGTTTCAACGACTTTCAAAGCTCCTCCAAGTTCACTATGTGAGGAACATAGATTGAACTATTGAAGCCGAGCTATTTAGAAAACTAGCCTAACCTAAAATCACCATTATTATTATTTGCATAATTGCAGCGGCTGTTAAGTGCCACTAGATCTTTACTTGCCAAGTATATCCACCGATGTTTATCCAAAACCTCTCCACTCTCAATCAACCAAAACTTTGATGTGTTTTTATACATCCTATTACAACCCTCATTTTATACAATCCTATAACAACCCTATCGATAGATTGCCTTGTCCACAACAATCAACATGCACCTCAGATATGAATCCTACGATTAAACAAAAAAAAGCAGCGCCACACTACACCAAACAATAACAAGAGTGTTATGCTCCCTAGATGTAACAATATGCATGCATAAATTGCATATATGAATAACAATAATGTGAAAACATTCCATTCATTAACAATATGAAGCCCTCACCAAAAAGTAAAAGAATAGTCATTCACATTAAACCGTTATATATCATGCAATAAAAATGAAACATACAACAGGATATCTTCGTAAATGATTTGAGGCCAGAGTGCTAATGGAGTCGTGGACTCCTCTCTACCCAATACAATCTAACTTCCCAACATGTGGAATTGCTTTTGAGCTAAGAGTTCACCTTGGCTTTTATGAAATAATATATTATCATGTTAAGTCCAAATCCTAAATAGTCCAAAGGCAATTCAACCATTTATTTTCCAAAGCTCACTACCAATAAGCTAACAACATCAAAGATAATTGCAACCATCAACTCTGCATAATGGAAGTATGTAGGATAGGAATGCCTATTACAGGTAGAAAAAAATTCGTTGTATTAAAGGACCTGCGGAGCTTAAGGCAGGAGCCAGAAAACCGTCGAACCTCAAAAAATTCGTTTAAGTTCACGTTGAGGTTCGTTGAGGTTCGATTAGGTTCGATAAAGTTTGATGAGGTTCGGGTTCGACTTGAGGTTCGAATTTCAGGTTCGGCGAACCTGAACGAACTTCAAATTTTTTTTCAGGTTCGCCAAATTTCGAACCTGAAGCTTCAGGTTCGCCGAACCCTGTGACATAGTATATATATATATATATATATATATATATATATCTAAGGAAATTTAAGAGATATGTGGAATCATAAAGCATACATGATACATTATCATTTATTACATTATGATTAAATTGTCTAATGTCAATGCATAAACTATAAGTCTCTAAATTTAGATCACATTTACTCATGAATGATCACATAATGAAAATAGCAATATCCAAAATCAGCCACAAGAAATTTCTAATTTCTTGTCTCGTGCTTGATTGGGAGTCTCCTCCTGCATAGTCGAACGGCCTTAGTGCTCTTGATTAAATACAAGTTCTATACCCTATGTGCTCTTTATTATTGGGAGTCTCCCCTGCATAGAGGGCTTGGTTCTCTTGATTAAATACAAGTTCCATACCCTAGTACATGAAAAATCCAATGGAAACATTGCAATCCCCCCAATCCTGAAATCCTGAAAAAACAAATAAGTCTGCTGGATTTTGAGTGAGATCTAAAATTCTACTTTCTGCATATGAAATCCAATGAGGGAAAAACCACTCTCAAACATCCTGAGTCATTTCATGGTAATGGTAAAAATTTAAGTAAAAGGGTGAAAATGAAAGAAAAAGGAGAATGTCACTTTTACATAAGTGACATTCTCCTTTTTCTTTCATTTTCACCCTGTTACTTTAAGAATTTAGCGTTACCATGAACTGCATATCCACACTAGGGCCATAGGCTTGAACATTAAGCTTCCCCACTCAAAGGAATTTGTTTCCAATGTTCAATAGCTCCCTCTATCACTCTTGAATAGCAGGGAGTGAAAATAACAAAATAAAAACGAAAAATAAAAAAATAAAACTAAAAAAAAAGTCACTTTATCGCTGAAACGTGGTTATATGCCCTGGAAACGTGTTTCAGGCCGTACTAGGCCACATTTCACCCACGTGAAACTTGGCAGTATGGCCTGAAACGCGTTTCCAGGCCATATCAAACGTGTTTCCGTATCATTTCTGCCTAGAAACGGGCTCAAGCCCAGAGTTTCCTGCAACATAGAAACTGGCACATCTATCTAAAGGTTATAACAGAATCGTCATGTCAGAACTTGCACAATGCCTCATGGAATAATCACATGCACCGTGCAAGGAGATAATGTTGAGAGCCCTAATTTGAAAGATCAAACAAAATCCCTTCCTTGAAAGCAACAAAATAATTAATATATTGAACTCATTGGAAGAGTTAGGCATTATGAGTTCAATATATTATTTCTTTGACACTTCCATATTGAAAGACATGTTTGATAAACAAATACCCCAAAGACAAGTTGATGATAGCATGAATTATTTTTATTATCCAATTATCAGACCCCTATATTTATGTCATTTTCATGTACAAATTGCAATGGACAAAATACACCCCACACCATACCATATTTTAAGTTATGCATACTGAGAAAACTGATTTGAAGCTGGATGCAACCTCTGATTACTAGGATGAAAATGACAACTTACTACAAATAATGAACAAATAACCTGTATTGAAGTTCAAACATCAACCAAAGCAGTTAAAAAGTCACATAAACAACAGTACATGATTGTACAGTATAGGGTTGGCATAAAGCATAACCAATCCATCTTTACCTAAATAAGAAGTGCACAAAAATAAACAAAATCAATACAGCCCTAAATCTTAAGAAAACACACTAGCATTTAAAGAAGACAATCTCATTAATGTCCACAATGAATAAATAATAGGTCAATGGGAAAAAAAATAGTCAATGAGCACTAGCATCTAGGAAGTGGGCATCTGAATACCCCTAAATGCTTTGAAATGATTTGAAGTACAAGAAAAAAAATAGAAATACACGAGAAAGGGTAAATCTAAAAGTACTGAAATTCTATGGCAAGAGCAGTAGAATACAATTTTCTTCTCTGATAATTACTTGCTAATGATTTTGAATGTTACATAAGTTAAACACTCCAGAAGACTTGGAATATGAAGATCTTCATTGAAGATACAAGAATATATATTAAATTGTATGAATGAGAATGATTACAATGAGGGTGAGGCCTGCTTTTATACCTAGGCAGGTACCTCTTCACCAATGGTCATGTCCTTAGGGACATACATGTTCATTTAGCTAATTACTAGTTAATCATTATTTATTATTATTATTGTGTACATTATTTGTATTATTATATTTATATATTATTCATAACATTGTCTTCCTCTTCAAAAAGCTTTGTTCTCAAAGCTTATTGATGAAAAGACTTGATCCCTTTTTCTGTTTTGAATGTCTTCTCATCTGGGAACTGTCATCTTCGTTGATACAAGACGATAAGATCCTTTGAGTGATAAATAAAATTGCCGAACTAAGAAGGGAAAAGGAAGAGGCTTGGTATATTTGATGGCCACAAACAGGTTAATATTGGGACAAGTCAAATGTTGATTTTTGGTAGCATCGGATGTGCTCTAGCCATGAAAATTGGTGGAGAGGCTAAGAAACATAAGATCTCCAAGACCCAAAAATCGGTTGGGGAAATTCCACCTGGATGGAGAGATATTAAAATAATTAATATTTTTAAAGAGGTTCCTAAGTCTAAACATAGGAAAATTAAAATATTAATGTGTATTAATATAAAATGGGTGAGAAAGTTCTAAATGACGAGGATCAAGCTCAATCTAATCTTAGCCATTGATTAGGGACTTAATCTCGACCGTTGAATCGTCAACAGGAAGATACACCAAGTTGATTAAGAATTCAGTTTTCTGGAGCAAGGTTTGTTGAGAAATCGAGTTAGTGATCTGTTGCAGCAAGGGGAAGTTCAGCAGAAGGCCAAGAATACATATCAAAGAGGCGGAGAAAGTGTCGGAGAGACAACGCAGAGCCTTGGAAGGCTGACGCAGAGGCAGCTAGGACTGACGCAAAGACTGAGAAGGCCAGCGCAGGTGACGCAGAGGGCCAAGAGGCTGACGCAAAGGCAGCTAAGGTTGACGCAGGAAGCGCAGAGGGCTGCAGAGCTAACGCTAGGTTGAAGAGGCAGCGCTGAGGAATTTTCGTGGGGCAAACTGGGAGCTGAGAGGCAGACGCAGAGTCATAGAGGGTGACGCAATTCCAAAGAGAAGCTTGGAGCAACTTTCGCTGTCTAGCTAAGGAACTGTGGAAGTTGTTGTGGGATCTATCATCCGGGTGCTGATAAGCCAAAATATCTATCTCGGAGGAGAGGTACTTCTGCCAAGGAAAATATATGAAGGGTGAGCTATTTCTGGCACCCTAGTTGTATTCAAAAAAATGCATAATAATAAGACCCTCATATCTGCTGCACCGGTTTTCCCACATGGTGTTTTCCCGGGGACGACTGTCCAAAAATAACGGTGTCCCTTGTGTGATTGTCTCAGTTATTTCAGTTGTTGATCTTGTATATGAGTGAAGGTTGCATTTGTGTTTATTTCGGTATTTATATTAATAAATAACTTGTTAATGGAATTATTAGAATAATGCTATTTAGTGTTTAATGCTCATTCTTATTAGCTGTTTCTATTTTTATCATTTTAGCAATTTCTTAGAAGAAATTGGTTGTTTCTATTTTCCTAATAGAAACTTGATGTTTCTATTTTTGAAAATATCTTCATATTACTTATTGAGCTTCATTTGCTCATGAAAAATCAATTCAATTCATTCATTGATTATGGTATCAGAGCTCGAGTATCTTTCAAAATAATTTTTCATTACTTGAAAGATTTTGGGGTTCATTTCGAAATTGATCTTGGAATCTGAAATTTTTTTGGGGCGTCATTTTTTTCTCTTTGGACATCGTTGTTTACTTTTGCACCTGCGGGTCTTGAATATTGGAATATACGTTGGAGTCAGAAATTTTTTTCTCTGGTTAGAAGAACCATCGACGTCGTCCGCATTTGCAATTGTGCAGTGGTTGATAAACTGCCAGTTTAATACAGTACGTGTTTGGCATAGTGCTCAGGTACTGACGCTCACTGTTTGGAGAGATACCATGAGTGTTCTTCGCTGCAAGCTGAGAAATCACGCACACTTCCACGCTCACTCCGTGATTGTCTTGGCTTCATAAGTATTCTAGAAAAGAGTTTTTTCTAGCAAGATTCATCAACGAAGTCCCTGTATTTGCCCTTGTCTTTCAGCGGAGATGTTGCGGTTATGGACGAGGTGTAAATTACACGCCTAACAGATTTTGCCTTTGTACAAGCGCTCAGAATATCCAGAGTCCCATTCACCGCGGCTTGGATAACACCAATTTATCTGGTCGGCTAAACTATGGATAGCGTTTACAACAGAAATATCCCTTGTTGCTGGACCTTCTCTTACACTGCACGCTTCCACGCTAATCTGTCACGCTTCAACATTCCCAAGAAAGTCCCACAGTTCAGAAACGGGAGTACTCATTTTTTCACATAGGGCATCAATTCCGAGCGCGGAATTTTTGTAATAATTTCTTCATTTATTTATTGTCCAAATCCCATCGAGGAACGAGATCAATCTTAGATAATTTATTCAGGGATCAGAGTTCACACTTGTTTGGAGGATAAAATTGTTGTAGCTCAAGCTTCTCTGTCTAGCAGAAATCATGTTCTACCTACAGGTCAAATTGATTCATATATTGTTGGAGTTCTGCCAGGCTTGTGGCTGAATTTAAGACAAAGCTGCCTCTGTCCCTAATCGTGCGTAACCATCTCTACCGCTGTGCATAGAGCATACTATCTATGGGCAGCGTATTTCTCTTTCAGCCATTTTCTCAGTCATATTTGTTGGTTTGGCATTTGACCAAGAGTTGACTCTTATTTCCAGCACCTGTCCGTTTTCTTTTGTTGTTCGGATCAGCCTACCTCTGTATTAAAATCCGTATCAGACTCCTTTGTTGTTTTCCGTGTCTTGGGAAACATGCAGATGGCCTCACTAACCAATCTGATATTGGAAGGCAATCAGTGTTTTAATGGCAATAATTATAACGTCTGGAAATAGAGAATGTTGACCATTTTTGAATATAGGCGTCTTGACCAACTCGTTCTGAACAGAGAGCTCCGTCCTGGTACAGCTGGTACTGATCAAGATAAGTTTGATGATCGAAATCGAGAGGCTGTTATGCTTCTCAATCTCTCTGTGACTGATGATCAGTTACCACAGATTCCTTCCGTCAAGACAGCTGCCGAAATTTGGCAACATTTGAAAGAATTGCACGAGACAAACAACAAGAGCAGAGCTTTCTTTCTCAAGAATCAGTTGTTCTCCATCATGATGGAAGAACATATGTCTTTACAGGAACATCTTAACATGATTAAAGACATTTGAGATCAGCTCGAAGCCATTGGTCGGACCATGGAGGAAGAAGATATGATAGTCATCACTTTGAAAATTCTACCAAAACCTTATGAGCACTTCATCGAAGCACTCAACATTACCTCCACTAATGTTAATCTGAAGTTTCCGGAGTTATGCACCAAACTCATGCAGCAGGATTGATGGAAACAACAGTTTGGTAGTGGTGCTTCATCAACCTCCTCAGAAAATGCTTTTGCTGCCAAATATCAGTCTTCTCAACCTTTTCAACAGAAAGGTTCCTCTCAGCCTTTTGACCCTGCTAGGAAGAAAAATGCGCAGTGTAATTACTGTCACAAGTTCAGCCACATGAAGAAAGATTGCCGACAGAGGATTGCTTCTAAACAGAAGAAACAGGGAGGGCCCCATCAGACAGCGAATGTTGTAGAACATTCCGAGCAGACAGAATCTGCCTTTTAGGCCCTTATGGCTAAAAAGTCTTCAAATCATACTCCGTCTTCAGCCTGGTACACCGACTCTGATGCATCACGCCATTTCTCTCACAGACGTGACTGGTTTATTAACTTCTCACCTTTCAGTGATTCCATGGTATTCGGCAGAGGTGAAGAGTACACAATGGTTGGCAGAGGTATAGTTCAGATCCAGTCTAGTGGGCATACACTCATCTTTCTGAATGTGTACTATGTTCCTAGCATGGAAATTAATCTGCTATTTATCAGCCAGATTATGAGGAACTCTCCTCAGCTTGATGTAGTGTTCAGTGCGCACAAGTGCTCCATTAACGACAGGGAGACTAGTGTAACGGTTGTTGTTGGCCTAGAGGATCATGGTCTATACAGGCTTCTTGAAACTGGTGATTCTCTAGAAGTGGCTCTAGCAGCTCTCGTTTCTCCCATCATCACTCTGTGGCATCAGCGACATGGGCATCTAAACAAGCAGTATCTCTCTCAGCTCTCTCGAGAGGGACTTGTGTCAGGGTCACCTGATATTCAGACTCAGCAGTTGGGAGTATGCAGCGCTTGTCAAGCTGGCAAGCAACATCGGTCTTCATTCAAGGATGGAGAATCTTGGCATGCATCTAAGGTACTCCAGTTAATCCATGCTAATATTTGTGGTCCTATGAATACATCTTCTATTACTGGTTGCAAATATTTTTTGCTTATTGTAGATGATTCAGTAGAAAGATGTGGGTGTATTTTCTAAAATATAAAATTGATGTATTTATTATCTTTCAAAAGTTTAAATCCTTAGTTGAAAAAGAGTCTGGCTATAATATCATAACTCTTAGGATAGATAACAGGGGGAATTTTGTTCTTCTACTTTCTCCAACTTCTGTGATACTCATGGCATCAAACGCCAATTATCTACACCCTACAGTCCTCAGCAAAACAGTGTTGTTGAACGTCGCAACCGTACGGTTGTTGAAATGGCTCATTCCATGTTTCAACATAGGAGTGTTCCGAACAAATTCTGCGCTGAAGCAGTATTTACTGTTGTCTATCTTCTTAACTGATCACCTACTCAAGCTGTTAAGGGGAAGACTCCCGAAGAGGTTTGGTCTAGCCATAAGCCTAAGATCAGTGACCTCAAAGTATTTGGTTTGGTTGCATATGTTTGGATTCCAGTTGCTAAGCGCTCTAAGTTGGATTCCAAAAGCCAGAAACTCATGATGACCAGGTACAGTGATCATCACAAGGCCTATAGGCTGATAGATATAGCCACTGGTCGTCTTAGCTTCAATAGGGATGTAGTATTTGATGAAGACAGAGGATTCTTTCAGTCTTCTCCTTCTGAGCAGTGTTCTGAGGATCAGCCTCACAGTGTTCTTCTTCCGGTAGGACCACCTGATGGGAGGGATGATGCAGCATCAGTATTTGATGATGCACTACCTGAGCTTCCTCCAGAAAATAACCCTCCTCTTGCTGCTCCTATTGATCTTGAGCCTTCTCCTCCTCCTCCTGATATTGGTTCCTCTACTCTCCAGCCTAAATGGTGGGCTAAAGCCATTGGTGATCTATGGGATAATGAGCTCCTTGAAGGTAGAACTTCTAGACATAAGAGCAAACAACAGTGTACAGTAAATTTTGCTCTTATGGCTAACCTGCATAGTGTTTTTGAGCCTCAAACCTATTCAAAGGCTAAGGGTACATCTGAGTGGGAACAGGCTATGGAAGCTGAATTCCAGAGTCTTTAGAAGAATCACACGTGGACCCTTTCTGATCTTCCTGCAGGGAAAAAGCCCATTAGCTGCAAATGGGTGTATAAAGTGAAATACAAAGCTGACAGAACCCTTGACAAGTATAAAGCTCGTCTTGTTGCTCGAGGGTTCTCACAGAAGGAAGGCATCGACTATGAGGAGACCTTTGCTCCTACAACCAAGATGAGTACCATACCGTTTGTCCTTGCCCTAGCAGCTCAGTTCAATTGGAAAGTTCATCAGATGGATGTAAAGAGTGCTTTCCTAAATGGTGACTTACAGGAAGAATTCTACATGACACAGCCTCCAGGATTCAAGGTTGCCGGTCAAGAAGAAAAAGTATGTAGATTAGTTAAAGCGCTCTATGGATTGAAACAAGCTCCTCGGGCTTGGTACATGAAAATTGATCAGTATCTAACAGATCATGACTTTCAACGGAGCCCATCTGATGCAAACTTGTATATCAAGCATACTGGTGATGATATTTTGTTTGTGGTTGTCTATGTGGATGACCTTATCATTACTGGCAGTTCAGCACATTTGATCCATGGGATCAAACAAGATTTGTGCAGCACCTTTGATATGACAGATTTGGGTCTTCTTCATTACTGTCTGGGGGTTGTAGTTGCAGGACAAATCCAAACACTGTGACAACACTGAAGGTCTGCAACAATCCAACACAAGTCTGAAGTGCAATCTTCACAGGTCCGAAATGATGGTTTCCACAGTTTTGAGGAAGATGCTACTGTAGGTCCAAAAAGTGCCTTTAACAAGTCACGAGTCTGCTCAGGTCTGAGACATCTACACCATAGTTTGAGCTAATATAGGAGGCTGTCCTTCTGCAATACTCTCACTGGACTGTTCTTCAAAGTAGCACCAAATCCGAGGCTTGAAGGATGACTGTTCTCTGTTGAATGTTCTTATTCATTGGTCTGAGCTGCTTGATCCGAGGTATATGTATGTACAGCAATAATATGAGCCCTCAGGGATGACTGTCCACACAATTTGTAATCTGAGCCACTTACTGTCCAGAAAAAACCAAACTGTGGTGATGACTGTCCTTAAACTTCTGAGCTTCTACAGTGGTAATTTTCCATGGTTTTGGTTTCCCACAGGTAGCTGTCACTCAAGGTCCAAGTTGTGACTTTTCACACCTGTCTAACATATCACAGGCTTGCAAAACCAAGCCCTCACAGCCGTCTGTAACTCAGATCCAGGCCCTGTCCTGTAGTCTGAGCTTGAAAGGGATAATCACAGAAGTATGCCCAATCAGCGAAAATAGAAATAACCCAAAACGTGATCTCCTATATTCCTCGGCCTCTTTTTTGTCTCTCTGCCTTATCTCTGAATTGCTTGACCGAAAATGATGCTGAAAATGAGGAGTATGGACTTCTATTTATAGTGATTTCGTCTTCCAAATGAAGGGACACATCTTCCGGGAGCAGTTCAACTTGAGAGGCCTAGCACAGGTCGGGTCAAGGACCAGATTAATATTCCTAACTTAAAAAATTAATATCTCCCAAACTATTCGGAGTTTCGGGCCAAGAGCGAGCTCATTGGAAAGCTCAAAATATGCTTTAAAGGATGGTGAAGGTCTCATAGAGAAATTCTTCCTCTAAGGTAGTAAAAATATTTTTTAATATGACTGGTTATTTATGAGTGCAGAAATGTAAGACAACATTCTTTCATAGATGGGCTTCTTCTTCATGTCCTTGTCTTATTCAATGTAGGGCCACCATCATTATGCCCTTGATCATGTCCTTGTCTTCATGTCATTATGTCTCTGCCCTTTACATGTTCTTGATTGCCTTATTACTTAACTTCTTCAACAGCAGGTCATCATCATAATCCAGTCTTTCAATGTAAGATAAGTCATCATAGTCCAGGCATAGAGGGTAGTCGTCCAATTATTAGTCATCATCATGGTCCATATCAGAGGTAGAACATGTCATCATGTGGTGTCATCATCATGTATATTTTCTAGACCTTCATCAAGTGCAGTGATATTGTAATCCTTCATTATGATCATCCAAGTACAAGATTGTTACTTCATTTGTCTTGATATCTTAACAAGAGCTATGGTCATCCTCTGGCATCTTCAAGAATATTTGCCATCCTTGTGACTGCCATATTGACGATCAACTATTGACATCAATGACAACCTAGATTAACAGATCTATCCCCAACTGGCAGATGTTTCCTTGTTGACTTGATGTATGATGAGCCTTAGATGACTCCTTTCTTTTCTTCAATGTCCACCAAGGTTCCCAAGAGCTATATACCCTACATGCTTGTCTTCCATGGAATTTGTCCCTCATGATTCCCATGGTGATGTCACGAGTGCTTGTTTCTAATGCTTCCATGATGCCATGATGCATCTTATTATCATTGTCATATCTTATAACACAAGATTTAGGAGCTTATGATAGGACCCTTTCGTGAGCGATACTATCTTACTCATAGGAGAGATTTGTTACTCCCTCTTTCCTTGGCCCCTTTTTCTTTCAGCTTCCTCCATCTTTCAGTGATATGAGCTTCCAAAATCTTTCTATAGCATTGAATCTTAGTTATATTTATTCTGTCTTGTTTGAGGACCAACCTTGCCTTTCCTTTCTACACATGGTTGACTTCTTTTAACCTTCAATATTTTTTACATCAACTTGTCTTTCTCTATCTAGCATAGAGACCACAGGTTGTTGAATGAGGTAACCTTCTTGTTCATGGAAATTTGTTACCTTGCCTATCAGTTAGAACAATGATGATCATCTTCCTTCTTAGATCTTGTAGATGAGATCTTATGAAGATATCCTACATCCCTTGATACCCTTTACTTTCATGTAGATCAGATTTCATGTGACCTTCTTCATTGCATCTTTAGGGAATGAGTTTATCATGTACATCACTTTGATGTCTCCAATATTGCTTTGTGAGGAGATCTTTCATAAGCATCACTTTCCATAAATTCAAAGGAGACCCACTGATATGTTTAATGACTTCAGCTTCTTAGAGGACTATGACTATCCTCCTTCTTCATGCAAGGAATCTTGATGACCCATCCAACCTATAGATGTCCTTGCAATCATGAAATCATTTAACCAAACTTAATTATAGAATGAAAAGATACTTACTTGTCATGTGAAGATGAAATCTTCACCTTGATCATGTTGGAAGTGGTTGAAGCAGATGCATTGATGCTTCCTCCAAATGAGATCCTTGTTGTATTGATAGGAAGATTGCCTTCTTTGCCTTCAAGTCACTTCGACTTATACATCTGACAAACTGTTGATGTACTTGGGATGGCACTGCATTGCTATCACATAAGTAGACCATGGAACCTTGTAGTATGCAGCATTGTGTAGAATCATAGAGTATTGAGGTCGCTTGCCATGATGTATATAATGGAAATATTGAGGGGGTGAATCAATATTCCTTAGCAATTAGCACTTTTAAATATTTTCAGAGCATTAGTTAATCTTTGATTCTTATTAATGTTTATGCAGTAATAACAGTAAATAAAAGAACACAGTAGACGCAAGAATTTTAGAAACCCCCTCCGGGTCAAAAACCACCAAACGCTTTTCTAATAAATTCTTTAATCTTTAGCCCCAACTGAAATGAAAGCAACAACTTCCTAGAATTCTAGAAAAGCATTCTTCTCCAGCTCCCACTAGATGGACGCCCCAACGCCCTGGTTTCTTCAGTAGTCAACTGAATGGATGCCCCAACATCCACGACCAACCTACCACCCTAAAGAGTTCACAGGCTCCAACCTGTAGGCGACTTCATGCACTAGCCTAGCACCTCCCTACCACCCTATAATGATCGAAATGAGACAAGAGTGTGGATTCTCGTACCAGGGACAAGGATCCACGATACAATATGATTTAAAATGATTTTGACCGAACACCCAATCATACTATGACCTGCAACCCAACCATACATCATCCCAACAGAGACTCCTATACCTCCCAATAATGCCTTTTCAACTCTAGCTTGTTAAGTTATGGTATGTTCTATGCTTATAACAGTTTACTTCTTTTTCTTATTATATTCCACAGGTTAGCAATCACGTGTACATAAAGTAAAGTGCAAATAGAACATTAAACGATCGACAGAAAACAAGCCAATACAAGAGACACAAGATGTCGCGGCTAGCCAGGGACAAACCCTACAATGTGTAGGGAAACACTTTGATCAAATCTTCTTTTATCTTCAATAATTCAGCAGAGAGAAATAGTACAATAAATCTGATTCATATCAGCAGTAGCAAACCCTAGATCAGCAACATCAGCATTAGCGGCTTCATCATCAAACTAGGGCAGACGATATCTCACAAATCGACCGTCGAATCAACTTGATTCCACCACCAAAATTTGTGGCTTCCGGAGGAGGTTCAGATGAGGAGATATTCTAGTCCACACAGATCAATCTTTACTTATGCAGTTGCAGCTTCAGCGTCGACAACTTCCGGCTTCAAACTAGGGAGTCGATATCTTGCAAACTGTCCGTCGGATTGACTTGATTCCACCACCAAAAGTTGTGGCTTTCAAAGGAGGTTCAGATGAACCTACAACGCAGTTCAGATGAGCATATCTTCTAGTCCACGCAGGTCAAACTTTACTTCTGCAGTTGCAACTTCAGTTTCGGCAACTTCTGGCTTCAAACTAAGGCAGTCGATATCTTGCAAACCGTCCGTCGGATTGACTTGATTCCACCACCAAAAGTTGCGGCTTTCAGACGAGGTTTAGATGAACCTGCAATGCAGTTCAGATGAGGAGATCTTCTAGGCCACGCAAGTCAATCTTTACTTCTGCAGTTGCAACTTCAAATTCAACAGCTTCCGGCTTCACATGTGTGAGAGAGAGAGACCCATTTCAGCGCAGTAGAGAAGAGACTCATATCTGCGCAGTAGAGAGAGAGAGATGTGATGAGATGAGTGAGTCCAAATGAGGAAAAATCTTCTTATATTTATACACAACGTTGGTGGGTGAATAGATGCGACTGTTGGGCTTCTGAGCCTACATGAGTTGTAGGTCGGCTTGATAATAATTCTATAATCAAAATAAATTCATATCTCCATGAATACTTATCGGAATCGGATGATCTTTATATCAATCCTACAACTCTCGACGAGAGAAATCTAATAAAAATATTATCAACCATGAATAAGATGACCCACATCAAGTTTTGCCCTGGTTGCCAATTTTAACACTCCCTCTCAACTAGGGAGAACTTCATCTGCAATTTGTCTATCGGTCGTTACTATTCATTCATCAAATGCACTGCCCTGTATAGCCTGACCCTTGCCCTGCTCTGCTCTATTCTGCCTGTTCTACTTTGTCTTGTTCTGCCTTGTACTGATCTGTACTGTTCTGCTCTGCTTTTGTTCAAATTATGAAGAAGAAGAAATGATCGAGGATGTATCATACTGACTCAAAGTCAGTCTCAGAGTATGTACCACTGCTAGTCTCAACCAACCCGAAGTCAGCGTCATAGTGAGTACAACTCCACTGGTCCCAAACCAGTATCATCCTCCACTGACTCAAAGTCAGTCTCAGAGTGTGTACCATTGGTCCTAGACTAGTCTCAACTGACCTGAAGTCAGCATCATAGTAAGTACCACTCCTACCACTGGTCCCAGACTAGTATCGCAGTCTCAGAGAGTGTACCACTGGTCCCAGACTAGTATCGCAATCTCAGAGAGTGTACCACTGGTCCCAGACCAGTCTCAACCGACCCGAAGTCAACGTCATAGTATGTACCACTCTCACTGGTCCCAGACCAGTACTGCACTGACACAAAGTCAGTCTCAGAGTATGTACCACTGGTCCCAGACCAGTCTGAACTGACCCGAAGTCAGTGTCACAATATGGTACAACTCCTACCACTGGTCCCAGACCAGTATCATTGATCCCAGATCAATGGAGGTCATCCTAGCGTAGGCAGTACGGTAGATACAACGATGCGTCCATCGGTACTACTATGGTCCCTAACTTCATTTCCCTACTCATTGATCAGATGAGAGATACTTCCCATGAGTCCCAGACTACATGGGTAGTATGCCTCGACAGGAGAACTAATCAATCCTGTCCTCACAAGAGAACACATCAATCCTGCTACAATCGCCATGGAGAACACATCAATCCAGGCACCATGGAGAACACATCAATCCAGGCCTCATAGGAGAACACATCAATCCTGCTACAGTTGCCATGGAGAACACATCAATACTGCTACAGTCGCCATGGAGAAGACATCAATCCAAACCACCATGGAGAACACATCAATCCAGGCCTCACAGGAGAACACATCATCCTACTACACAGGAGAGCGAATCATCCCGTTCCACAAGAGAGCAAATCATCTTGTCCCACAAGAGAGCGAACCATCTTGTTGCAGTGTGCACCACCAGGGGAGGATGAGTCACCCTGTGGTTGTATGTTGCTCTAGTAAGAACCGCAAGCCCTTAGAGCTCCCAGAGCTCAATGTATGCAACATGCAGGACCCTTGTACAAGGGTTTCTTGACGACTCCAAGTCGTTTGGGAAAATCACAGATTAGATCTTTCCTCGGGGCTTTGACAAGGTGTATCGACCGGTACATCATCTTAATGCGATGAAGCCTCCTTGCTCATCGACATACCATATCCGAGAGATGTCTATCTGCTGGAGCTATCGACGAATATGAGATTCCTCAATAATCGAATCCCACCTTTGGTTGTCACATAGGATCACGATGGTATCCAATGTAAATCCAAACAACTCACTGAAGAGCTTTCACAACCACACTGCCTCACAGGAGGCCATGCTAGCAGCAATATACTCTGCTTCGATGGTACTTAAAGCCACCGAATTCTGCTTCCTGCTCATCCAGGATATCGAAGCAAATCCCAAGGTGAAACAGCACTTGGAAGTGCTCTTACGGTCCACCACATTGCCTGCCCAATCAGCATTAGTATATCCAAGTAGTCTCACATCTTCGGCAGTGTATCTTAACCCATTAGTAATTGTGCCACGAAGATATCTCAAAAGATTCTTGGCACCAATCCAATGTATGTGGTGGGGTTCAACCATATGTTGACTCAACCTGCTGACTGTGAAGCATATATCTGGACGGGAGTTCACTAAGAACATTAATTCTCCGACGAGTTGCTGATACTCGGTAGCATTTCGTAAAACAGGTCCAGCAACACTACCGCTTAACTTTTTGAAGTCAAGCTCCATTGGGGTAGTTACATGTTAATTTATGGTATGTTCTATGCTTATAACAGTTTACTTCTTTTCCTTATTATATTCCACATATTAGCAATCACATGTACATAAAGTAAAGTGTAGATAGAACATTAAACGATCGACAGAAAACAAGCCAAGACAAGAGACACAAGATGTGGCGGCTAGCCAGGGACAAACCCCACAATGTGTGGGGAAACCCTTTGATCAAATCTTCTTTTATCTTCAATAATTCAGCAGAGAGAAATAGTACAATAAATCTAATTCATATCAGCAGTAGCAAACCCTAAATCAGCAGCATCAGCATCAGCGGCTTCATTATCAAACTAGGGCAGATGATATCTCACAAACCGTTCGTCTGATTGACTTCATTCCACCACCAAAAGTTGCAGCTTTCAGAGGAGATCCAGATGGACCTACAACGCAGTTCCAAAGAGGAGATCTTCTAGTCCATGCAGGCCAATATTTACTTCTGCAGTTGCAGCTTCAGTTTCAGCAGTTTCCGTCTTCAAACTAGGGCAGCCGACATCTTGCAAACCGTTCGTCGGATTGACTTCATTCCACCACCAAAAGTTTCGACTTTCAGAGGAGATTCAGATGGACCTACAGCACAGTTCCAAAGAGGAGATCTTCTAGTCCACGCAGGTCAATCTTTACTTCTACAGTTGTAGCTTCAATTTCAGCAGTTTCCGGCTTCAAATGTGTGAAAGAGAGACCCTTTTCTGCGCAGTAGAGAAGAGACTCATTTCTGCGCAGTAGAGAGAGAGAGAGAGATGTGATGAGATGAGTGAGTCCAAATAAGGAAAAGTCCTCTTATATTTATACACAACGTTGGTGTTTGAATAGATGCGACTGTTGGGCTTCTGAGCCTACATGAGTTGTAGGTCGGCTTGATAATAATTCCATAATCAAAATAAATTCATATCTCCATGAATACTTATCGGAATCGGATGATCTTTATATCAATCCTACACCTCTCGACGAGAGGAATCTATTAAAAATATTATCAGCCATGAATAAGATGACCCACATGAAGTTTTGCCCTGGTTGCAAATTTTAACACTCCCTCTCAACTAGGGAGAACTTCATCTGCAATCTGTCTATCGGTTGTTACTATTCATCCATCAAATGCACTGGCTTGTACAACCTGTCCCCTGCCTTGCTCTGCTCTATTCTGCCTGTTCTGGTTTGTCTTGTTCTGCCCTGTACTGATCTGTATCGTTTTGCTCTGTTCTACTCTGCTCTCGCATTGTTCTGTTCTGCTCTGCTTTTGTTCGAATTATGAAGAAGAAGAAATGATCGAGGATGTATCATACTAACTCAAAGTCAGTCTCAGAGTATGTACCACTGGTCCCAGACTAGTCTCAACCAACCCGAAGTCAGCGTCATAGTAAGTACAACTCCACTGGTCTCAGACCAGTATCATCCTCCACTGACTCAAGGTCAGTCTCAGAGTGCGTACCACTAGTCCCAGACCAGTCTCAGCCGACCCGAAGTCAGCTTCATAGTAAGTACCACTCCTACCACTGGTCCCAGACCAGTATCGCAGTCTCAGAGAGTGTACCACTAGTTCCAAACCAATGTCAACCAACTCGAAGTCAGCATCATAGTATGTACCACTCTCACTGGTCCTAGACCAGTACTGCACTAACAGAAGTCAGTCTCGGAGTATGTACCACTGGTCCCAAACCAGTATCATTGATCCCAGATCAATGGAGGTCATCCTAGCGTAGGGAGTACAGTAGATACAACGATGCGTCCATTAGTACTACTATGGTCCCTAACTTCATTTCCCTGCTCATTGATCAAATGAGAGGTACTTCCCATGAGTCCCAGACTGCATGGGTAGGATGCCTTGAGAGGAGAACTAATCAATCTTGTCCTCACAGGAGAATACATCAATCTTGCTACAATCGCCATGGAGAACACATCAATCCAGGCCGCCATGGAGAACACATCAATCCTGCTACAATCGCCATGGAGAACACATCAATCCAGGCCTCACAAGAGAACTAATCATCGTGCTACATAGGAGAGCGAATCATCCTGTTCCACAAGAGAACAAATCATCTTGTCCCACAAGAGAGCGAATCATCTTGTTCCAATGCGTACCACCAGGGGAGGGTGAGTCACCCTGTGGTTGTATGTTGCTCCAATAAGAACCACAAGCCCTCAAAGCTCCCAGATGTATGCAACATGCAGGACCCTGTACAAGGGTTTCTTAATGACTCCAAGTCGTTTGGGAAAATCACAAATTAGATCTTTTCTCGGGGCTTTGACAAGGTGTATCGACCTGTACATCATCTTAATGCGATGGAGCCTCCTTGCTCATCGACTTGCCATATCCCAGATGATGTCTATCTGCTGGAGCAATCGACAAATATGGGATTCCTCAATAATCGAATCCCACCTCTGGTTGTTACAGAGAATCACAGTGGTGTCCAATGTAAATCCAAACAGCTCACTAAAGAGCTTTCGCAACCAGACTACCTCACAGGAGGCCATGCTAGCAGCGATATACTCTGCTTTGGTGGTGCTCAAAGCCACCGACTTTTGTTTCCTGCTTATCCATGATATCGAAGCAGATCACAAGGTGAAACAGCATCCGGAAGTGCTCTTACGGTCCACCATACTGCCTGCCCAATCAGCATCAGTATATCCAAGTAGTCTCAGAAGATTCTTGGCACCAATCTAGTGAGGCTCAACCAAATATGAGCTCACAATGACGGAGGTTCATCAAGATCATCAACGCGAATGAGCTTTTGAAACTCAGAGGCATTTCCCAAATCTGGTCCGACATCACTACCATATAACTTCTGAAAGTTAAGATCCTCGAGGTAGTCACAGACTTGCAGTCCATCATACCAAATCTTTTCAGAATCTTCACCATATGTTTTCCTTGAGATAGGAAAATTTCCCTTGGCTTTTGCCACACTTCAAGTCCTTGTTTCTTCATTTCAAATATAGAAGCCAGCTCCCTCTTACATTTTTGAATGAGAGGGTGTGCCCCTGTTAGAAAGAGGTCATTCACATACAACACCAATATGACAGGTTTATCATCTTCAACCTTAAAGTAAAGGTTAGGATCGGTTTCACTCCTAGTGAATCCCAGCTTCATCAAGTAGCTGTCAATCCTCTCATACCATGCTCGAGGTGCTTGCTTCAGCCCATAGAAAGCCTTCTTCAACCTGCATACATGAGATTTTCGATCATAAATTTCAAATCCTTCGGGTTGCTCCACGCAGACCTCTTCTTTGATCGAGCCGTGTAAGAACGCAGTCTTGACATCCATCTGATGTAGGTTCCATCCTTGTGAAGTGGCAAGGGCTATGATCGAGCAGATGGTCATATATCTAGCAACAGGTGTAAATATCTCATCATAGTCTATACCTTCCTTCTGGGAGAAACCACGAGCAACAAAACGAGCTTTATACTTTTCTGTACTTCCATCTGCTGCATGCTTTATCTTGTAAAGCCATTTGGAAGTAACAACTGTCTTGTCCTGGGGTCTGGGAACTACTTCCCAGACATCATTCTTCATGATAGACTCATATTCTTCGGTCATAGCATCCTTCCATGCTTGATGCTTGACAACGTCTGAGAATGATGAAGGCTCATTTTGTATGATCGTGCTCATGATGGTCAGGTATCCCTGATACCTATTAGGTTTCTTACTTTCACGAAAGGTTCCTCGGGGTGCAGCATGTCCTTTAGCATCATCAAGTAGCCCCCTAAGCCATGAAGGTCTCTTCTAGGAAGGCTCACGTGGAGGAGGATCAATCGGATCCATGGGTTCTTCTACATCAAGCATTGAATCATCATCCTTTTCTTTCGATCCCCTGGTGTCGGCTTCTTGAAAGCTCCTCAAAGTCGGAAGATTGTTCACCTTGCTGAGAGCCATATCTTCGTCAAAGGTGATATCATGACTAATTACGACTTCCCTTTGACCGGCTACATAGGTTCTATAGCCTTTAGTATTTTCACCATAGCCCACGAAAATTCCCTTCTTTCCAGATGCACCCAATTTATTTCTTTTCTCTTTCAGCACATGAAAATATACAGGGCTTCCAAAAATTCTAAAATGAGAAACATCAAGTTTCTTACCGGTGAACTTTTCTACAGGAGTCTTGGAACCCAATGCTTGATGAGGGCATCGATTTTGTACATATACGGTAGTGTTTGCAGCTTCAGCCCATAGAAAGTTCGGAAGTCTTTGATCACGTAGCATGGCCCGGACAGCTTCCATAATCGTACGGTTCTTCCTTCCCGCCACACCATTCTGCTCAGGAGTATGTGGTGTAGTAGTCTCCCTCTTAATGGCAGCCTTAGATATGCCTGAGTGAACCAACTGTAATATATCGGAGGTCTTCCTTTGGCTTGAGGGGAATGGTCCCCTTTTGAGCTTTCCTTCGGCACATCTTGGACATACACCTTCATTCTCTACTCTGAATTCGGGCATCCTGTCACCATTTGTCTTACACCAAGTATAGCTTTATAATGAAGGGGGGCAAACCTCCGATGCCACAATTCGGACTGAAGAGATGTGTCATAAGACATGACACCTAGCGGACTTCCATTGCCCTGATATAATGAATCAACACGAAACCCAAGAGTAAAGGCATCTTTAACATTATTTTTCCATATACGTACCTTGTCATCGCTGAAGGTTACCTTGTAGCCTTTGTCTTCCATTGCCGAGATGGACACCAGGTTCTTTCGGAGATCAGGGGCATTTAGTACATCCTGGAATTTCTAACCTTCTTGAATGCTTGTCCTCTTCCTTGATTCCCAGCTCTCCTCTTACCTTTGCTGTTGAATTTGTCATTCCTTTGATTGCCATCAGCGGGATTTGATCATCGTCCCGGTGTGAGTCATTTCTATCAGGGCATTCCCTTGCATAGTGACCTGCTTTATTGCAAATGAAACATCATCCTTTTCTTCCACCCTTAGATCCAGCCTTTCTTTTCAATTTAGACCCAGAATTATTTTTTTTCTTAGCATGAGAAGAAAAAGCAGCAGGAGGACATTTAGGCAAGGGCATTTCCAGCTCTTCTACCCTTGTTTCTTCTTGAATGCATCTAGCCATTAATTCCTCGAAACCAAGAATTACATTATTGTTGAGAAGAGTAGTCCAGAACACATACCATTTGGATAGTAATCCTCCAAGAGTTGTGAGTGCCATTTCTCTGTCAGTAATAGTTTCCCCCAATAGATAGGAGATCGTTCTTGATCTCAGTGATTCTTAAGAAGTATGCTTGCATACTCTCATCTTTACCCTTCTTGATTTCCCTCAGCTTATTTCTAAGAAACAAAACTTGATTTGCATCATTAACTTTAAATAAACTCACCAGTCTATCGTAGATTTCCTTGGAGGTGTCTAGATCAGAGATGTAGGCCACCAAGTGCTTGTCGATAAAGTCCTGGATGATCTTCTTCGCTTTAATTTCTCCGTTCTTCCATTTGTTCCTGACAGTAGGAGGTGCATTTGATGGAGGTTCAACAATATTGCCTCTCACGTGACCCAACACTCCTTGATCCTCCAGGGTTAGATCGATAGACATCTTCCATTCGTGATAGTCAGCTTTCTCACAGAGCTTGTCTTTGGCAGGAAAGAGTGTTGAGGACCCCATAGTTCTTTTAGGATAGCCTTGTCAATCTTCTCTTTGGTGATTGCTCTTGCTCTTGCTCGGGCTTTGTCTTCACCTCAGCTCTGATACCATGTTAAGTTATGGTATGTTCTATGCTTATAATAGTTTACTTCTTTTTCTTATTATATTCCACATATTAGCAATCACATGTACATAAAGTAAAGTGCAGATAGAACATTAAACGATCGACAGGAAACACATCAAGACAAGAGACACAAGATGTGGTAGCTAGCTAAGGACAAACCCCACAATGTCTGGGGAAACCCTTTGATCAAATCTTCTTTTATCTTCAATAATTTAGCAGAGAGAAATAGTACAATGAATCTGATTCATATCAGCAGTAGCAAACCCTAGATCAGCAGTATCAGCATTAGCGGCTTCATTATCAAACTAGGGTAGATGATATCTCACAAACCGTTTGTCGGATTGACTTCAATCCACCACCAAAAGTTGCAGCTTTCAGAGGAGATCCAGATGGACCTACAGGGCAGTTCCGAAGAGGAGATCTTCTAGTCCACGCAGGTCAATCTTTACTTTTGCAGTTGCAGCTTCAGTTTCAGTAGTTTCTGGCTTCAAACTAGGGCAGTCGATATCTTGCAAACCGTTCATCAGATTGACTTCATTCCACCACCAAAAGTTGCAGCTTTCAGAGAAGATCCAGATGGACCTACAGCATAGTTCTAAAGAGGAGATCTTCTAGTCCATGCAGGTCAATCTTTACTTCTGCAGTTGCAGCGCCAGTTTCAACAGTTTCTGGCTTCAAATGTGTGAGAGAGAGACCCTTTTCTGCGCAGTAGAGAAGAGACTCATTTCTGCGCAGTAGAGAGAGAGATGTGATGAGATGAGTGAGTGAGTCCAAATAAGAAAAATTCCTTATATTTATACACAACATTGGTGTTTGAATAGATGCGACTGTTGGGCTTCTGAGCCTACATGAGTTGTAGGTCAGCTTGATAATAATTCCATAATCAAAATAAATTCATGTCTCCATGAATACTTATCGGAATCGGATGACCTTTATATCAATCCTACACCTCTCGGCGAGAGGAATCTAATAAAAATATTATCAGCCATGAATAAGATGACCCACATGAAGTTTTGCCCTGGTTGCCAATTTCAACATTACAGGCTTGTAGTCCACCATACCGAATCTTTCCAATATCTTCACCACATATTTTCCTTGAGATAGGAAAGTTTCCCTGGCTTCTGCCACACTTCAAGTCCTAGGAAATAGTGCATCAGTCCTAGGTCCTTCATTTCAAATTCAGAAGCCAACTCCCTCTTACATTTGAGAATGAGAGGGTCTGCACCTGTTAGAAAGAGGTCATCCACATACAACACCAGTATGAGAGGTTTATCATCTTCAACCTTAAAGTAAAGGTTAGGATCGACTTCACTCCTAGTGAATCCTAGCTTCATCAAGTAGTTGTCCTCTCATACCATACTCGGGGTGCTTGCTTCAGCCCATAGAGAGCCTTCTTCAACCTGCATACATGAGATTTTCGATCACAAATCTCAAATCCTTCGGGTTGCTCCACATAGACCTCTTCTTTGATCGACCTGTCCAAGAACGCGGTCTTGACATCTATCTGATGTAGGTTCCATCCTTGTGAAACCGCAAAGGCTATGATCGAGCGGATGGTCGTATATCAGGCAACAGGTGCAAATATCTCATCATAGTCTATACCTTCCTTCTGGGAGAAACCATGAGAAACAAAACGAGCCTTATATTTTTCCGTACTTTCATCTGTTGCATGCTTTATCTTGTAAAGCCATTTAGAAGTGACAATTGTCTTGTCCTGGGGTCTAAGAACTACTTCACAGACATCATTCTTCATAATAGACTCATATTCTTTGGTCATAGGATCCTTCCATACTTGATGCTTGACGACATCTGAGAATCATGGAGGCTCATTTTGTATGATCGTGTTCATGATGGTCAGGTATCCCTGATACCTGTTAGGTTTCTTACTTTCGCCGAAGGTTCCTCAGGGTGCGGGATGTCCTTCAGCATCAAGTATCCCCCTAAGCCATAAAGGCCTCTTCCTAGAAGAGGAAGGCTCATGTGGAGGAGGATCAATCGGATCCATGGGTTCTTCTACATCAGGCATTGATTCATCATCCTTTACTTTCGGTTCCCTGGTGTCGGCTTCTTGAGAGCTCCTCAAAGTCGGAAGATTGTTCACCTTGCTGAGAGCCATATCTTCGTCAAAGCTGACATCATGACTATTTACAACTTCCCTTTGACCGGCTACATAGATTCTATAGCCTTTAGTATTTTCACCATAGCCCACGAAAATTCCTTTCTTTCGAGATGCACCCAATTTATTATTTTTTTTCTTTTGGCACATGAAAATATACAAGGCTTCCAAAAATGATAACCATCAGGTTTCTTACCAGTGAACATTTCTTCAGGAGTCTTGGAACCCAATGGTTGATGAGGGCATCATATACGGCAGTGTTTGTAGTTTCAGCCCATAGAAACTTCAGAAGTCTTTGATCATGTAGCATGGCCCGGACAGCTTCCACAATCGTACGATTCTTCCTTCCCGCCACACCATTCTGCTCAGGAGTATGTGGTGTAGTAGTCTCCCTCTTAATGCCAGCCTCAAATATGCCTGAGTGAACCAACTGTAATATATCGGAGGTCTTGCTTTTGGCTTGAGGGGAATGGTCCCCTTTCGAGCTTTCCTTCGGCACATCCCGGACATACACCTTCTTTCTCTACCTGGAATTCGGGCATCCCTGTTACCATCTGTCATACATCGGGTAGAGCTTTGTAATGAAGGTGGGTAAACCTTCGATGCCAAAGTTCGGACTGAAGAGTTGTGTCACAAGACATGACACCTAGCGGACTTCCACCGACCTGATATAAAGAATCAACTCGAAACCCAAGAGTGAAAGCATCTTTAACATTATTTACATACCTTGCCATTGCTGAAGGTTACCTTGTAGCTTTTGTCTTCCATTGCCGAGATGGACACCAGGTTCTTTCGGAGGTCAGGTGCATTTAATACATCCTGGAATTTATAGCCTTCTTGAATGGTTGTCCTCTTCCTTGATTTCCAACATTCCTTTTACCTTTGTTTCTTCTAGAATGCATCTAGCCATTAATTCCTCGAAACAAGGAATTACATTATTGTTCAGAAGAGTAGTCCTGAGCACGTACCATTCGGATGGTAATCCTCCAAGAGTTGTGAGTGCCATTTCTCTATCAGTAATAGTCTCCCCAATAGATAGGAGCTCGTTCTTGATCTCGGTGATTCTTAAGAAGTATGCTTGCATACTCTCATCTTTACCCTTCTTGATTTCCCTCAGCTTATTTCTAAGAAACAAAACATGATTTGGTAAATAAACTCACCAGTCTATCGTAGATTTCCTTGGAGGTGTCTAGTTCAGAGATGTAGGCGACCAAGCGCTTATCGATAGAGTCCCAGAGGATCTTCTTTGCTTTAATTTCTTCATTCTTCCATTTGTTTCGGGCAGCAGGAGGTGCATTTGATGGAGGCTCAACAATATTGCCTCTCACATGATCCAACACTCCTTGATCCTCAAGGGTTAGATAAATAGACATCTTCCATCCATGATAGTCAACTTTCTCACAGAGCTTGTCTTCGGCAGGAAAGAGCGTTGAGGACCCCATCGTTCTTTTACGATAACCTTGCCAATCTTCTCTTCAGTGATTTCTCTTGCTCTTGCTCAGGCTTTCTCTTCACCTCAGCTCTGATACCATGTTAAGTTATGGTATGTTCTATGCTTATAACAGTTTACTTCTTTTTCTTATTATACTCCACAGATTAGCAATCACATGTACATAAAGTAAAGTGCAGATAGAACATTAAACGATCGACAGAAAACAAGCCAAGGCAAGAGACACAAGATGTGGCGGCTAGCTAGGGACAAACCCCACAATGTGTGGGGAAACCCTTTGATCAAATCTTCTTTATCTTCAATAATTCAGCAGAGAGAAATAGTACAATAAATCTGATTCATATCAGCAATAGCAAACCCTATATCAGCAGCATCAGCATTAGTGGCTTCATCATCAAACTAGGGCAGACAATATCTCACAAACCAAATGAACCTACAGCGCAGTTCAGATGAAGAGATCTTCTAGTCCACGCAAGTCAATCTTTACTTTTGTAGTTGCAGCTTCAGTTTCGACAGCTTCCGGCTTCAAACTAGGGCAGTCGATATCTTACAAATCGTTCGTTGAATTGACTTGATTCGACCACCAAAAGTTGTGGCTTTCAAAGGAGGTCCAGATGAACCTACAATGTAGTTCAGATGAGGAGATCTTCTAGTCCATGCAGGTCAAACTTTACTTCTGCAATTGCAGCTTCAGTTTCGGCAGCTTCCGCCTTCAAACTAGGGCAGTCGATATCTTGCAAATCGTCCGTCGAATTGACTTGATTCCACCACCAAAAGTTGCAGCTTTCATAGGAGGTTCAGATGAACCTACAACACAATTCAGATGAGGTGATCTTCTAGTCCATGCAGGTCAAACTTTACTTCTGCAGTTGCAGCTTCAGTTTCAGCAGCTTCCGGCTTCACATGTGTGAGGGAGAGACCCTATTCTGCGCAGTAGAGAAGAGACTCTTTTCTACGCAGTAGAGAGAGAGAGAGATGTGATGAGATGAGTCAGTCCAAATGAGGAAAAGTCCTCTTGTATTTATACACAACGTTGGTGTTTGAATAGATGCGACTATTGGGCTTCTGAGCCTACATGAGTTGTAAGTTGGCTTGATAATAATTCCATAATCAAAATAAATTCATATCTCCATGAATACTTATCGGAATCGGATGATCTTTATATCAATCCTACACCTCTCGACGAGAGGAATCTAATAAAAATATTATCAGCCATGAATAAGATGACCCACATGAAGTTTTTCCCTGGTTGCCAATTTTAACATAGGCAGATTGACTCTTTTACAATAATGACTCTTCCAATGATGACACTTTTACAACTTTACAATGATGACTCTTGGCCTTGACACTTCTTCACAATATATGGATGGCTGTCATGTCTTCAGAGGATGTCCCGCTACAATGCTTCCTTTGATTTGATACTTCTACTCTTGAATTCTTGCTTGAAGTTGTACTTCAATCTTCTTCTCCCTGGATGCAAAATTTGCCCGACGAAACCAATCCCAAAACAAAATAAAATACCCTTCAACATACCTCTGCCTGCAAAACACATGCAAGTGCATAATAATGAATAAATACAGATTAAAATTACAATGCATACCTGAAGTGTGTTTGTCACTTTTGTTGTTGACTTGTTGCAGTAGTAGAAAAAGACTTCCACTCTTGATATAGGCTTGGACACTATGCAAGACTATATCCAAAACTGACATAAAGATATATACAATAAAAACGGATGACAAACCCTAGACTTGTGATGAACCAAGTTCTAAGTACAACAACAGAGACCATTCTATCAACTATGACAAGACAAGTAAGATGAACTTACAACATCATATAGATTTAGTAGACTTGGTGTAGCATCAAATGTGTAGTATCAAGAATAGGACATCCGAAATGTGGTATCAAAACTAACTGTGACATATAGAGACATAGAGATATAACTGAGACCCTGTATATACTTACGTTGTCCTACAAAAACATATGTCAGAGATGATACTCAAAATTCAAATGTAAACACTAATCATACATACCTTGTTGTAGGAGACTTACCCTTGACTGTTGATGTGTGGTCCTTACTGCAGTGATCCTTGAATGCATGCTTTTTCTTGCATTCTAGGAGCTCGATATTGAACCTGTTGTATCTATGTAATTTCGGATCTATAGGGTCTGAAATTTCGTGATGTGGTAGCCCCCTAAGTCCTCTTTCCAACCCCACAGGTCTGATCAAGATAGGATTCTTCAAGAAAGAGTTATGCCCAATCTCCCACGATGACCTAATTATAGATTGGTTCAGTAGAGCAAACTTGTACAAGTGCCACATGCCACTGTTGCAACCTTCGACCCTGAAAACGATACCCAACAAACTACAGTTCATCCTCTTTCTGTCACTATTTATGAAATTTGAATCCAATGCTAAGAGAGAAAGTTATGACGATTTTCCCAACGTCACCTGTTTGACATGGAATTCGGGAGCCTGCAAAAATCCTAACTTCCTCAGATCATATCTCCGAAAATATAGCGAACCAAGATCTGAAATTCGGTCACGAGGTTCATCAAGATTTCAGCTCAAATGGGTTTTAATTTCAGCTTCTGAAGCTTCACAGAAAAAAAAAGTTATAGCAAAAATGCCACGATGACCTGTTTGAAGCCACAAAATCCCCACTAGAGGAGGATATGAGGGTCATTATTTATATGAATGTCTTGAGTTGAGAGGGTCCTCAACAAGTGAACGTTGGAGGGATTTTAGGAGCAAAAAAACATTATTAATTATTGACTATTCAATGACCACAACCAATTATGAGTACCATGCCACAACCCCATAGGGTTTTAGCCCACTAACTGGGGTTACTAACTTCAAACATGAATATCTCTCAAACCGTGAAGAATTACTTGGCGTGCCATATATCAACAGAAACATCTTGACGAGTAGAATCCATCTCGAAGATCCTTGACTCAAAATAGAGTAATTTGTCAAGTCAAAATGCCCATGCAAGATCAAGGCAACCCCTGGTGCTGCTTGGGTTGACATCAATGACAACCACTAATCAACAATATAGAGACCCATTAGTTAGAATTGTTGTATCATAGGACTTCTTCATTTTATATTGAGTATTGTTTATACAAACTTCTATATATGTGCCCTTGAATATATATCATCAAGCTCTAAGAATCCGAGATGTCAAGACTGTTCCTTTTATAGAAAGGATTCAATCCGAGGTTGACATCTTCATATAGTGGCACTGAGACTGTGGGTAGAATGGGACTTGTAAAATAAATGTCATTTGGCTGTGTATATCCGAACTGAACTATTGTATGAGCTCTCCTAATTGAGTCTTTTGCTTGTGATCATTTGCATCTTTTGTCCGAGTTTTCTGAGGCTGAGAATGTGGGAAGAATCCGAGTATAGGTCATCAAGTTGAGAGAGACTGGAATTCAAAACTGTGACATTGTATATTGTTGTTGTAGATTGATCCTTGAATGTCTCTTTTAGTTTCCCTTCCTTTGACTTTAGCACCTTAGCTCTGATACCATGTTGAAGAATCTAGGGTAGTTAGCATTAGTAAGATTCTTCTAGACTTGATAACAATTTGTGAAGTGCTTTTACAATTTATCTTAGCTTGATCTTCTTCTTATTATTAGTGTGTGTGTTTACTTCATCAAACTGCTACCAAAAACAAAGAGACAAGAACACAAGATGTTGGCATTCTGCCAAGGCCAAAACCTCTCCTTCTTGGAGAGGAAAACCTGCACATAATTCTTCTTATAGAGATTCCAATTGATGAACACCAAGACCATGACCCTTGACCTATCAAGCCACTCCAAGACCAAGACACCAATCCTCTTCTAACTGTTGAGATCATCATTACTGCTTCACCGAGATCATCATTGCTGCACCATGACTACTACTTGAGATCACCATTGTGCCTTTACTGAGATCATCTTTGCACCTTCATTGAGATTATTATCGTAGTACCACAGAGGTCCTTACTTGTTGCATCATTGTTTGCTTCGCCATGTCAACGAGTTCTTTCCACTGCTGCACTCCATCGAGACTTGTGACAACATTTAGTAGCATGCTCCATCAAGACTGTAATTGTATTCTCCTTGCACTGAGATCACAGTTATGCCGAGAAGGTGTAACACTGTAATGCCTATCTGAAAATCACAGTGATCTGAGTTTGTTGCACCACTGTACCTTGTCCGAAATTTTGTTCTTCCTACACCCATCCAAGATTTCAGAGACTTGTTTGAAGTTTCAGAGATGTCAGAAATTATGTTCTTCTATGGTGACCTCAGTTGTGTATATATATTAGTTCTGCGTCCATAAATAAGCTGACCTATCACCATGAATTGTTGTGTCTCCACATATGAGCTGACTTGTCATTTAAATATATTTTGAGGCCGACATTGTTGCCGCCTTCATCATTTAGCAGACAAACTTCTTCAAGAGGATTGTGCTTGTCTTGGAGGGTTGTTTTAGGTACTAGGTTAACTCATATACATTATATATATGCTCAAGAAGAGCTCTTTACACATGATTTTGACTCTTTGACTTTCTTAGACCTATGGAATGAGCAAGAAACTCATTCATATAATTTATAAAAATAATATTCCTTTTTCTTGACAAGTACAAAGATCAAAATTACATTGACGAATACCGAACCTAGTTACTCTTTTCTTCAACACATTCAACGCTGGTCAAACTTGTTCTGAAACTTTGAAATTTCTTTCTGCAATTAGCCCAGAAAACTCATCCTTCAACCACACGTGTAAGAGAGAGAGAAAAGATCCCCAAGCTATACGAACCAATTTGTTGAAGAGAGAAAAGAATTGTTGAGTGATTGATGTCCAAATGAGGAGAGAGATCTCTTCTATTTATACACTTTGATGTGGGTGAATAGACACATCTATTGGATTTATTGAGCCTATATTAAGTTGAGGCCGACCTTAACAGTTTGTACATGTGAGAATAAATTCAAAATCACACTTTTGCTTGTCCGAAATGAGATGATCTTTATATCAAACTTGGACCTCTGGAAAAGAGGAAACCAATGCAATAGTCATCTCCATCATATGAGCTGTCCCAAGGTGAAATTTGTCCCTAGTTGCCAATTTTAACAAACTTCCTTCAAAACCATGAAGAACCCCTTAAGAGAACCATGTACATAATTAATGAACAGCATTTCGATAGGAAGTTAGCATCACCAAGCATGATAACCAAGAGTCCCCTGATACATTGGACCTCAACCTTGGCTCCGATACCGCTCATCAAATAATCAAAATTGGGAGAGACTTATCCAAAGAAGAAAGGGATGAGCTAGAAAGATTGTTGAGAGAATTCAAGGATGTTTTTGCTTGGTCTTGTTGCACACTTTTTGTCAAAGTTCCAAGGAAGTAGATATGCCAAAAAAAATTCAAAGGATTGGATCATCAGTGATTAGTTTATTGAGTCATTGTAAACCCATTTTGCAAATTTATAATGTAAATGATGCTAGTAAAACCGTGTATGTATGTAAAAACCTAGGTAAGCCTATTATTTTGGCAAGAGTTTCATCCTAGAAGGTTTTTCATCTCAGTAACTCATTTGTGTTTCTAAACACGGATGGTAGACAAAGTTTTCCCCCCCAACCCCACCCCAAAGATAGAGTGAAATTTTTCGTCAAAATCTTAGGTGAGCCCTGGTGTTTTAATGGAGTCTTATGTAAAATTGATTTGGGAATAATTTAAGCTAATTGGCTAAATTATTTTATTACAAATCACTGGGTCTACTAGATCATATTGTGTTGCAAAATTGAGTATATAATTTGAGAGTCTATACTGAATGGGTGTTCCCCCTTTGACGGTTGAATTGTAAAAATCTTATGTAAAAATATTTTAGTGCATGGTCTTTCATGTTGAAGAATCTAGGGCAATTAGGTTAATAAGATTCTTCTCACGATGATAACTATTTGTGAGGTTTTTGTTTACCTTTTCTTATTAGCACAATCTTCTCTTGTTATTATTAGAGTGTGTTTTCTTACTTCATCAAATAGTTACCAAAATAAAAGAGACAAGAACACAAGATGTTGGCTTTCTACTAGGGCCAAAACCTCTCACTCTTCAAGAGGAAAACCTGCACAAATTCTACTTATAGAGATTCCAATTGACGAATACCAAGACCAAGACCCTTGACCAATTAGCCTCTCCAAGATCAAGACACAAGTATTCTTCACTCTTCTTTCGACTCGACCTTCTTTTTTAGATCTTTCATCATCACTGTCATCATGCAATTAGACTGTAACACTCCTCTTCCCTTAGCAGCAGAACTGAACCCTTATTTCTGATATAGTACCGAGACCTCATATTACAAAGGGCTGGTCACATATTTGTGCTCCTATTCCAAAGTCCTTCATTGTATATACCGAATTTATATGGCACAGTATTGAGTTGTAGCTTCTTAATGGTGCGGAACTTTGACTTCTACAAGGACACCGAACTGTGGTCTATACCAAGACCATTCTTCCTTGCTGCCACCATGATCATAAGAGGGGTCTGAATTCCCTTGTTGTTGATTGAATATCGAGAGGTCCCAATTGTCCCTTCTCCATTTTAGTCTCTCCTTGAGATGCATATGAACTTTGCCTCATACATTTGAGCTTACTGTTCTGTGAGATCTCAGAGAAGAGCAAACTCTGAACTGTGATTACCCATCCGAAAATTGCAGAGGTATCCACACACTGCACCATGGGTAGACTTCCGAAAATGCCTGACTGTGACATTCGAAACCCTTTTCTGTGAAAACCATCCGAAAATTCAGAAGGATACGAGTTCTGCACTTAACTTATGCGAAGATCCTAGCTAGGTATATATAGTAATTCATCCCACATATTAAGTCGACGTGACAATATGAATGGATGTGTCTATTAATGTAAGCCAAGATGAGCTTTCCACACAATTTGGAGGTCGACTTTGAATGTTGATTCTCGAATAATTAATCATTGATGCACAATGGAATCATGGATGTCATATCTATCTTGATTTATGTAAAAATATGCATGATTTCATGTCTTCTACAACTAATTTGGCATTTTGGAATTTTTTTAATATAAATGCAAAAAAATATTTAAAAAGTATAAATATATACAGTGGACGCTTCACTTCCTAGATTTTTGGGAAATGACACTTCCACGTCCCCGCTTCGTGCAACATTGAGTCAACCACACAACCCTTATCTTCAACGACACTTGGTTTTGGGTTATCTACAAACCCATGATTATGGATCAACCACACAAAACCCTTCTCTTCATTGGCTCATATTCAACAAGAGCTTCTCAGGAGGGAACTTCACGCAATGGTGACCGTTGCTTCCCAAGGGGGGAGGATTGATCGGAATGTAAAGTGGCATCCACCCATGGTATTGTAACTCAAGAAGGCACCAAAAATACTATAAATAACATGGCTCACCTTGTAAAAGGACATATTCATCTACCACGACATAGTAGAAAGGATTTCTCAATTTAATAAAGAATGAGTTTCTTTTCATATGTTGTTAGGTAATTTCTGTGTATTTTATGTTCAATGTTTTTCCAAGAATGGTTTTAGGGCAGATCTGTATCCTCCCTCTCCAACTCTCTCAACATCCATGGCTCCTGGATCTTAGCCCCTAAGTTCCAGATGAAAGGTCCTCCAATCCGATTAGGGACGAAATTGCCAAGATGAAGCTCTCAAGGGATGAGGCATGGCCCAACCAATCATAATGAATACATACTCAAAAGACAAGAAACCAGGTCTAGGATGCCTAATATATGGCCTCAGGTGGCTTTTTGCAAAGCTTTGACTGGTGACCTTGGGCTTACAATGGTGGTGAATGATTTGCTTGAAAAATCTATGTAAACCCCACTGATAGAGGGGTAACAAGTCCCATTGACTTTCTTTTGTGGTCTTCCATTGGACATTAATAAAATTATCTTATCTTATCAGGTGTCATAGGATTCTTCAAGGGAATCCTTGCTCGCTGATTTGTTTATAAGTTTGCACACAGATATTAAACAGGAAAAATAGCAGAAGCCCGCCTTAGGGACACCCACATGTGGTGAGAAAGGGACCAGCACAAATGGAGAGGCATCTAGCGAGGGTTAAATCACCTATAGTCTTTGCTCAGGTCTGAAGGCCTTTCAATACAGTTTTGCATGATAACACTGTAACAAACCTAAGAGTCACCACAAACCATCAAGGCTGGCATAAGTAGACAGCTTGAATAAAATAAAATATATAATATAGGAATAGGGGTTCTTGCTGGTGTTACTCTTCTAAAAGTGCTGTAAGATGATTTATGTTTCTGTATAATTTTATTTTCAGCCATTGATTTTAGCTTGATGAAGATTGATCTAGGCACAGGTATCTTGTCTGATCTCTGGGGTTTGAATGATAGTGTAGATCCTGAAATATAGTGGCAGGTATCTCCATTTGATCTGGATTCCACTATTGTTTTCTCCCTCTATGATAATGGTTGATTTTAAGCTGTGCAGGAAATCTTTTTTTTAGATTACCGGGCGTTAGGGGAAGTTCTTCGCTGAACCAACCAACTCCCGGATTGTATTTTCTGAAAGAGCCCAGCGAGTTTTAATTCTAAGCTTATCATCTGAAATTTTTTATGAATGCATGCAGAGTTTTCCGAAGTATCTCACATTAAATTTAAATTCTGAAAATATTACTGTGGATTATTGACAAATCTGACTATTTTAGAGCTTTTAAGCTGTAATTACTTAGTTGGTTTTAGGGTTTTTAGGTTTTGTCTCTAGCATATTTTATTTCTGGGTTTTCTGTTATTGCAGGTTGCTGATACAGGTTTTGAAATTTTTTTGGGGTTTTCATTAAACAAATCTGAAGCAGGGTGATCTAAGATTTACTGGAGAATTTGGAGGGTTTTCTGGTCCCTTTTTCTGCTGTTGCCTCGAGTCTTCAATTTTTGGAGAAATTTCAAAGAATTTTAAAGGTTGTTCACTGTCCAAACCCTCACACAGCTGCACGTTGTTTTCACTTCTCTACGCTGCCTCCTCATTGCCTGCTCTGCGTATTGGCCAACCCTCTCTCATTAACAGCGGTTCTCATTCAATCTGCAGCCATCTCTTTCCCTTCACCTCCACGCTCGTCCAAACCTGCAAAACGCATAACAAAAAAAAAAAAAACTCACACAATCTTCACGTTGCCATTTTCCTGCAGCATCAATCACACTCCCCACAAGCCACGCTCTCCCACGTGCATCCCTCCTGCTCCAGTTTTTTTCATCACCTTGCCACACTCATTCGGCGTCCTCTGCGTGCATCAACAGTCCACAAATTTGCGCAGTCTACCTATCATCCACACTGACCTGTATTACTCTCTCTCTGTGCTGCGTTTTCCTCCTCTGTCACTCGATCTGCTCGAGCGTTCTCCAACACTGCTCATTATGCAAAAAAAAAAAACACATCTGCAGCTCCTTTACCTGCCCGCAGCACCTCAAACCTGCGTATGCTGACCAGCATTTCCCTTAATCCTGCGTGAAAGCCTTCTGCAACCTAATCCGCTGCCTTGGGTAGCTTCTTCCTACGCTATTTCTTCCTGCCGTCCAGAACCGATTTACCCAGCACGCAAATTCATTTGAAACAGTCCAAAGTGGGTAAGAATTGGTGTTTTTTTTATCTGCGTTGATTTTTTTAGTTACAATTCAGATCTTAATAGTTTTGGTTAAGTTTTTAGATTTTAAATCTATAGTCTAATTTTATTCTTTGGTTTAGACGTAAAGCACTTAAGTTGTAGAATTACTTCTTTTGTCCATATTTGAGTTTTAAGATAGGCTTTAGTTTCCATTTATTTGCCTTTTTTTTTTTTACTTAGTTTTAGTATTAGTAAATTTTTTAGTTTCATTTACTTTGATTTTTTTAGTTAACTTTTGCTCTATTTAAAAAAAAAAAATCAAAATCATAATAAAAAATATAAAACGTCCTAAAAAGCATAAAAAGTTTTCTTTTAGTTTAGATTAGATTTTAGTTTTTTATTTAGATTTTAAATTTTAATTTTAGATTTGTTTAGTTTTATTCAAATTTTGACTTCAAAAAAAAATTGATTTTTCAGATTAACTTGGTCTTGTTTTATTTTTATTTTTTAATAATAAATTTCATATAGAAAAAAGGGGGACATAATTTTTTTTTTTTAGATATTAGATTTTATTTGATTTCAGTTTATTTCATTTTTAGATAAAAAGTTATAAAATATAAAAAAAAAATTAAATGTTAAAAAAAAAAAAAAAGAAAAAAAAAGTTCTTTTTCATTTTTTTTTTTGAGGATCTTAGTTTAGGTTAGAGTTTAGTTTATTTTTGGTTTAGCCGTTAGTTTTAGATCTATTAAATTTTTGTTTTAATTTTAGATTTAAATTTCGTTAAAATTAGATTTAATTTTGTTTAAATCTATGTTGCGGGGGAGCACCCTCCCCCTTCGAACCCGCTCCCGAATCGCGCTCCGGGCGGGAGCAGCTCGGGAGCGCGCTCCCTCAAAAAAATTTGCGCTCCCTGGTCTGTTAGGAATCGATTTAGGGAGCGATCGCTCCGGCGCTCCCGGAGCGATTTTTAACGCCCGGGAGCGATCGGGGAGCTCGCATTAAAAATCGTTCCGGGAGCGATTCGCGCGGGGCTGGGAGCGGAGCGGGTCAGCGGAAAAAAATTCCGCGGATCCGAAAAAAATAAATTAAAAAAAAAAAATTGGTTTTAAAAGGCCAATGGGCCAAAAAAATATTCATTGTTATTTCATTGAGCTTGAGTTTGGAGCTGGAGCAAGAGCAAAGGAGCGAGGAGCAAGCCTGCAAAGGTAAGTAACTTAGTAATTTAGTTAATTTAGCTGGTTAGGTAGTAATTTAGTTAATTTAATTTAGCTTATTGAGTTCAAAAATCATGTATTTAAATTAAATTAATAAATTAAATTAATTAATCCCAATAAATTAAATTAATTTGCAGATTCAAGAATCAAAACCCTACAAACATCAAACACCATGGACCTGGCTATATTTCTTGGCATTTTCCTCTTCCTGGTCCCTTTTATGGTTATTATGGTGCTGGAGAGTAGGAAATGGAGGGGCCAGCCCCAAACTGAAGAGGGGGATGAAGAAGCTGGAGAAAGTCAAATGGGTGAAAACCCCGGTGAGGAGGCGCTAGAGGAGGGTGAACATGACCCTCAAAAAACTAAACAAGACCAAACTCCATTGTGGAAATATGTTAACAGGGCTGAAACAGGGAGAGGGGGTGGAACCACTAAATTTCATTGCCCCCATTGCAACACTAATTACACAGGTTCATACACCCGTGCTAGAGGACACCTCTGCGGGAAAAGGCCATGGGATGGAGAGAAACAAATAGGAATCAAAACTTGTACAGCGGTGTCAGCAGCGGAGAGAGCCAAATACATAAGGGAAGAGGAGGAAGCCCAATACAGAACAAAAAAATCAAGGGGTTTCTTTGAACCAAGCTCACAATCACAAAGAACTCCTTCAGCATCCTCCCAAGGCAGTGGATATGGACATGGAGGCACAGGGTCATCATCTTTAAGGCGTAGAACCATATCAGATTTCCTTGATGAGGGGTGTAGGAATGATGTTGATTCAAAAGTTTACAGGTTTCTCTATGCATGTTGGATACCATTCAATGTTCTTCGCTCACCTTATTGGCACGAAATGGTTTCTGCCATAAATGATGCCCCTAAAGGATACAAGAGCCCTGGGTATGACAAGGCAAGAACCGTTGGCTTTGATCATGAAAAAGCAAAAATATCACATTCTTTGAATAAAATAGCAAGTTCTTGGACTGACCATGGGGTGTCCATTGTATCTGATGGATGGACAAATGTAAAAGGCAAGCCATTGATAAGTGTTCTTGATGTGTCCGTTAATGGTCCCATCTTTCTAGCTGCACATGATTACTCAGACAAGTTCAAGACCGCCATCAACATTGCAGAAGCATTACTTGAAACAATTGAGCGTATTGGCCCATAAAATGTCATCCAAGTCATCACTGATAATGCTCCTAATTGTAAGGCAACGGGAGCAATTATTGAGGATAAATACCCCAACATATTTTGGTCTGGATGTTTGGTTCACACATTGAACCTTCTGTTGCATGATATTGTCAAAAACAAAAATGAACAATACCAATGGATTGGTAATTTGTACAAGAAAGGCAAACAAATGATAAAATTTATTACAAATCATAGCAATACCCATGGCCTTTTCCGCAGTCACTCGAGATTGGAGTTGTTGAAGATTGCGAAGACTAGATTTGGTAGCTATTACCTCACCTTCAGGCGCCTTTTGAAGGTAAGAGAGGCATTAGCTAGCATGGTATCAAGTCCACATTGGCAGGTGTTAAAGGAAAGGGCTACAAATGTAGCTGACATGGCAGGTTTTGAAATGGTGGAGGAGGCTGCTCTTGATGGGCAGTTTTGGACAAGTGTGAGGCAGGTATTGGATTTCACCAAGCCAATTTATCACATGATTCGGTTTGCAGATACAGACAAACCAGTGATCGGCGAGGTGTATGAGCAAATGGATACCATGTTGGGGGAAATAAAATACATTGTTCATAATAGAGATCCCAACTTGTACAAACTGATTCATGATTGTGTGTGTGAACAGTGGAATAGGCTTAACCTTCCATTACATTGCTTGGCGTATATCCCTACGCCAAAATACTACTCTACATCTTGGTTGGGCCAACCTGCAACAGGGGGTGGGGTTAGGACCAAACCCCATTTAGATCCAGAGGTAACTAAAGGATATTTGGAAGCATTAGAAAAGTTGGTACCTGACAGGGAGGAATGTGCAGTTGTGCGCCTTGAAATAGGCAGATATTTCAGTGGCACTGGTTTGTATGGTAACTTCCATGCAATGGACAACAAAGATAAATTTGAATCTCTCACATGGTGGGAAACATATGGCGGCCACGGACTTTTGCCAAAATTGGCAAAAAAAGTTCTTTCACAGGTTGTAAATTCTTCTTCTGCAGAGAGGTGTTGGAGCACCTACAGCTATATACATAATGTAAAAAGAAACAAACTCAATGAAAACCGAGCAGAAAGCTTGGTTTATGTGCACTACAACTTGAGGTTGTTGAGTCATTACTGTGATCGGGCTAATGAGGATCCCACATATAAAATTTGGGACAATCACCTAGAGGATGACAATTTGGAGGATGGCATTGTACATATTGAAGAACTAGAAGAGGAACTTGTAAGGGATGAAAATGAAGCAGCAGCCATGCCACCTCCACCTCCACCTCCACCATCCAGTAGCAGTGCTCGAGGTCCTAGTCTTGTTCCTTTGCTGTCGCCACCTCCATCTACACCCTCGCGTGGAGGTTCTAGTTCTGGTCGTCGGTCTGTGCGGGAGACTCCTAGAAGACCACCACGACCTGCTTATACTCCTGGAGACTCTCATGGCAAGGGCCACATGTAGATTTACAGTTTACTTGTCTTTTTTAGTTTCTATTAGACTTTAGTTTTCATAACTGTTGAGTTTTGAGTCCTTGACTCTTGACTCTTGACTCTTTCATATCATAATGATATTTTTTGTAAACATTATATCACTGTGACAATGAAAATTTGAAGTTTGAAGTTGGGCCTTGGCAATTATAACTCATTGGTAATGATTGTGAATTATGAATATGATGCTTTGTGAAAGACTAAAGTTGTTTCATTTCATCTCATTATTCATGTTTCATTTTATTAATTTTTAACATTTCATATCATGTTAACAGTTAGAAGTTAGGACTTAGAAATATCTTCGATATTACTTCTTGTAATGGTTAAACTTAGCTTACAAGTACAACTTTGGTGATCAATGATGATAAATGTTATTGAATTTTCAATTCTGAAAGCTTGAAGTTGAAACTTTAAGATTGAATTTGATGAATCATGATTTATAAGACTCAATATGTTGCAGTTGTAATATGTATTTTACTAACTTGTGGACATGGTTGATGATGATTATAATTTCTAGATGATTGATGTGATATGGTTCAATGATCAATCTATGTTTTTTTATGTTTTTTATGTCTAATTCATCATTCTACATGTTTTTGTTGACATATATGTATCAAAAATTAAAAAAATTAAAAAAAATATATATATTTTTAAAAAATCGCTCCCGGATTCGCTCCCAAACCGGGTGCTTCTGAAAATGGTCGCTCCCGCTCCCGTTTTCGCTCCCGCTCCCGCTCCCAAGTAACATTGATTTAACTTTTGATTTTAAAATAAATAAAAAAAATATAAAAATAAAAAGAAATCGATTTTCATTTTAGATGAGTTGTTTCAAGTTTTATTTTATTTTTAGTTTTTAATAAATTCAAAAAAAAAATATCATATAAAAATTACAAATGATTTAAAAAATATAAAAGGATTTTTTTCATTTCTTATTTAGAATAGATTTTAGTTTGTTCTAGTTTTTGATTTTAGAATTTTAAAAAAATAAAAAATATATATCAGAAAGGTTAGTTTTTCTTTTAGGATTTATTTGGATTCAAATTTTGATTTTATTTTTAAAGTTTTGATTTAATTTTTAAAGTTAGATAAAAAAAATAAAATAAATAAAAAAAAAAATAAATTCCTTTTCTTAGACTTTAGTTAGGATTTTAGTTTTGTTTAATTTTTAGATTTAAAATTTTATATCAAAAATTATTTTATGGTTTTAGATCAGATTTTAATTTAGGATTTTGTTCTATTTTGATTTCTTTTAAGCTTAGAATCATAAAAAATATATAAAAATTAAAAAAATTTGAAAAAGCTTAACAAAAAATTGAAAAATTCATTTTTGGTGTCTCTATGTTCCATTTCTCTATAGTTAAACGCACTTAATGTTTATCTTAAAGTTAGCTATGTGAAAGTGGTAACTGATCAGCATCTAAATTTTATGATCATTTAAAGCATTTAATTCTTCTTTAAGTTTAATTGTTGGATCCCCATTAAGGCATTGTGCATTTGTTGAAAATCTTACATCACTTGGGTTATTTGATGATAAATGATTGTTCTACATGGTTTATATTTCTGCAATATGCAATAAATAATCATTTAATCATCAGCTCCTTAAGGCACTGGTATATTAACTTAATAAAATCAATTAAGTGCTTGTTTCCCTTCGTGTCTCCCAGCCCAACTAGCTCTCAGTTGGTCATCCATTTTCCCATAGGGTCTACCCCCCTTAGCCACGGGAGATAGGCTTAAACGGAGAGATCGTGGATCAGGGTGACAGCCCCCGGTCTGAGCGTTGTCGTGACAATCTGTGCGACAACAGGGGTCTATAAATATTATTTATATACCATGCTCAAAGAACATGACTCTAGCAATACTGAATGAAAGTAAATTTTATTTATATACTCATCAACATGGCTAATTACTTCTAAAACATGTAGAGTACATTTGAAACAATACCCCCAGAGTTGTGACATCCAACAAATAGGACATTCTTAAAAGCAAAAGAAACTAGAAAAATCCAATATTAGAGAAGTGTGACTCCCTTGCCTGCATCAATGTTGTAGGCTAAACTATATACAACGTCTGTTTTGAGCAACGTGAGAGATTCAAGCAACATTTAATTATAAAAGAAAACAAAGAAAAGAAATTAGTGTCAATGACTCTCTATTTAAATTATATAACATCCATATTTCTGAATTGCCACTAAGTTTAGAATAAAAGGAAAGCATACTTCAGAAGAATCCAAACTGGAAGCTGAGAAGAAATATTCACGTGCTGCCTCTATAACAAGCATTTCGGCTTTCTCTGGTGCTAAGCCCATACTTGCTGTCCCTTTTAAATAATTCCATGCCAAAGAAAATTTTCCAGCATTCAGTAACCCTCGACAAAACTCCAACAGCATATATTCCAAGTCTAGAAAGGGGAAAGCTTTTTCCTGAAAACACTGCATATCATGCCACAAGGTTGCCCATTCATTATTTGATTTCTCTGGTTGACAGCGCCCAAACTTGGAAAGAACTAAATGAAGTAGCTGTTTTACTTCCTTTTGATCCTCATGAGCTTTAAGAAAAAAGACAATTGGTTTTGGCACCTGCATAAAATAGACATGAAATCATCAGAATCACAAGCTGCAAGTTTTGACCAGCACATAGACATGTTAACTTTGAGATATTCCAGGGCATATGTGCAGCTTTATTGTGTTTACAAGCAAACTCTGTTCTATGGTCAGTAGATTTCACACTAGGTACAAAGAGTTAAACAGAAGATGTGAGTAAGCTCTATACATTAAGCAGAAAAAATAAAATAAATATAACGATTCAATATCATATAAATGGTAGATGGAAAAGCTATAACCGTATAACATGGAACAGGAACACATAGTCCATACTTAATTTTGTGGAATAGTTTTGTAATTTGTATCTTTTCTAATGAATGCATATTCCGTGAACACCTTTAGCTATCAGCAGAATCTTATTTGTATGAAACATCAATATGTCGATAGCTTCTTGAATACTTTAGAATTTCCAAAATGCCCCAAAATCTCAGGTAATGCCACAAACTAGCAACAACACATTTACTGTGATATCAAAAGCAACTTTCAAGTGAGGTGATGCTTCAAATTTTCATCAAATTCAACATATGTGAGCTAGATATTATGCTTATTGATTCATAGAAACAAAATCAACTTGTATCAATCTCCACAAATAACCAAATTACGTCAATGGGATTTCAAAGTAGAGAAGCCTAAAATGGCACTGTAGGAATGCTTGAGGTATCTCCAACATCTACAATCTAGATTTATAAAAGGACCTGTTGACCACACTTTGTCAACAGTCCAAGGAAGCAGAGTACAAAAATGTGAAGAAATTTTTTCAAAGCTCAAAGTCATCAGCCAACACAATTATGTCATTGTCAACCCAATTTCTGGCTGAACTGAACTGCCTATCTTGAGGCACTGCGCAGTCCCAGTGCTGCCTCCTGAAGAAAATACTCGCCCTCTCTTCTGACTCTTCTGGAACTAGAGACTCGTCCCGAAATCTGCTACTCTACCCCTCTGCCACCTGCAACTCGATTTCTCCTGCTGAATCACCTACACTGGAAAATCAAAGTGTCTAGATCACTAAGTGTCTGCTCTGGGGTATTCTCCAAGCACCCATCGACTTCTTCTTATAGTCCTCTATTGGACCTCCAACAGCCAAGATTAAAACTTAATCAAGGGCCAGGATCATATTGGAGTCGATCCGTGTGAGTTTCTAGAGAATTATCATCTTGACTTAATTAATTTTGATTAATTAACCAGTTTTCTTAAGTTTAGACTTAGAAAACATTAAAAAAAAGGGTAATAATCTAATTAAGCCATCTCTGAGTGGAATTTCTAGAAACGGTTTGTGGGTTTTGGAGATCTCATGTATTCTAGCCTCTCCACCAAGTTTCGTGACTAGAACACATCTGAAGCTACAAAAACTAATACTCTGATACCACTATAATGACCCAAATGGGCATTTTCATTAAAACTTCATGAGGGTTTTATCTCTGCACAATTTTACCAAAAAACACAACCAAAACACCAGAAATTCGATAGAAACAATGGACCCAGAAACTATATGGCAATCTCATTAAAAATATCACAACATGAGGAACAATGAGAAATATGTTGATTTGGGGTAGCATCGGATGTGCTCTAGCCACGAAAATTGGTGGACAGGCTAAGACACATGAGATATCCAATACCCAGAAAGGGTTTGGGCAGATTCTAAACAATTTGAGAGATATTAAAATAATTGATATTTTTAATGAAGTCCCTAAGTCTAAACTTAGGGAAAATAAAATATTAATGTGAATTAATATAAAATTGTGTTAGAATGGTCCAAAAGTCATGGATCAAGCCAAATCTTATCTTAGCCGTTGATTAGGGACTTAATCTCAACCGTTGATTTGTCAACGAGAAAAGTAGAGGAGGCTTGAGGGTCGCTTGGAGAACACACTAAGGGAGACAAGTCAATTCAATTTCTGGAGTGGGGTTAGCTGAGAAATTGAACCAGTGGTCTAGTGCGCAGTCAAGAGGCAGCAAATACGGAACAAAGAGGCGGGATCAGCCACTGGAAATCAGCACTGAGGCAGGAGAGGCAGACGCAGAGGCAGTAGAAGATTGCGCAATCACTAGCTGGGCCTGCATGGGTGACGCAGAGAGGCCCAGGGCTGACACAAAGGGTTTGAGAGCCACACAGAGGTCTGCCCGGCTGATGTTGGGATTGGGAGAAGTGCTAGAGAATTATTTCTCTCCATGGGTAAGCCAGTTTGGCACCTTGTTGTACTGAAAAACTGTTGAATAATAAAATCCTCCCTTGCTGCACCGGTTTTCCCACATTGGGTTTTTCTGAGGACTGTTGTCCAAAATATCTATGTCAATGTGTTAATGCTTGTGCATATGTTTGTTTTTGTATTACGGTGTGATATCTGCAGCAGTATTTATTTTAATGTTTATTGAAGTAATTTCATAAATAACTTATTGTGTAATAAGTAGGAAAAATAAATCAGTTGCTGCAGTGATAGAATTTTCACAAAATACGGCAACAAAAGAAAAATCCAGCTTGATTATATAGAAATATATGCTAATACAATCATTGGAAATGGCCCTCCAAGATATGCTATAATGTTGATACTGACCTCCAAAGTGAAATGAGAAATATGTTGATTTGTGGTAGCATCGGATGTGCTCTAGCCATGAAAATTGGTGGAGAGGCTAAGGCACATAAGATCTCCAAGACCCAGAAATGGTTTGGCGAAATTCCACCTGGATGGAGAGATATTAAAATAATTAATATTTTTAATGGAATTCCTAAGTCTAAACTTAGAAAAATTAAAATATTAATGGGTATTAATATAAAACTTGGTGAGAATGTTCTAAATGACATGGATCAAGCCAAATCTAATCTTAGTCGTTGATTAGGGACTTAATCTTGGCCGTTGAAGACTCAACAGGAAAAGTATAAGAGGAGGCTTCAGGGTCAGTTGGAGATACAACGAATTGATCAGTCAGTTCGATTTTCTGGAGCGGGGTTTAGCTGAGAGAATCGAGCTAGTGATTTGTTGTAGCGAGGGGCAATTCAGCACGAGGCCGAGAATAGATGTTAGAGAGGCAGAGATAGTGCCAGAGAGACAGCGCAGAACCTGGAGAGGTTGACGCAGACGCAATTGGGAGCTACGCAAAGGCTAGCAGAGCTAACACAGGGCCAAGAGGCAGCGCAGGGAGATTTTTCGTGAGGCAGACTGAGTGCTAGTGAGCTGAGAGGGTGACGCAGTCCCTAGCAGAGTGACGTAGAGCAGTGGAAATTATCGTAGTTACTGTGGGATCGTTCATCCGGTGATTGATCAGCTGGAATATCTGTCTCCAAGGAGAGGTATCACTGTCGAGGACATTCTCTGTTGGGTGAACCATTTTTGGCACCCTAGTTGTATTCAAAAACTGCTTAATAATAAAACCCTCATATCTGTTGCACCGGTTTTCCCGCATTAGGTTTTTCCGAGGACAATTGTCGAAAATAACAGTGTCCCTTGTGTATTTGTCTCAGTTATTTCAGTTGTTGATCTGTATATGACTTAAGGTTGCCTTTTTGTTTATTTCAGTATTTATATTTATAAATAACTTGTTAATGGAATAAACAAATAGGAGAAATTAAACCAGATAATGCAGTAGGGATTTCTAACATGTCAGACTTAGAAATTTCAACATCGTATTAGAAGGTTGCAGATCACAGGAGGACTGAAGGCACCAACAAAAATCTGAAATTTGCAGCGGTAGCAGCTGTCCCGAGGGACAACGTTGTTCCAGAGTAGAAGCAACAAGATAGAAAGTGACACAGAACCTGCGTCATCATTTCGAGCCAGGAGGAGGGTCAGCGCAGAGGCAGAGGGGTAGATCAGACCTACGTAGTGCCCGGTCATCTTTCTCAGCCAGGAAGGATTGACGTTGTGGCCAAGAGGAGTAGATTCTGTCATTGTTGGGATTGCGCAGAGCCTGAAAGGCTTAGTTTCTTTAGTTGTCGAGGCTTGGGGAGCTATAGGCAGATTGTGATTGGGAAGCTGGTGGGGTGCTATTTCTGTCAGTGTAGAACAACACCTAAGGGGACAGAACCAAGGTAGAGGGAGTCGCTACCTTGATGGATTTCTAGCCAAGAAATCCAGATCCGAGTTGCAGTTGCAAGGAGGATTGGAGAGGAGTGGTTCAACATTTGGCGGGAGGATTTCCAGCAGGGAAATCAGGACTTAGAGGGAGATTTCTAGGAGGAAGTCGAAACTCAGAGGGAGTCCAGAAGAGGAGCTGAAATGGCAGTGAACGGACTAAGGGATCAAGACAGGTTGGACGGGGCTTCCAACTTTGTCATCTGGAAGGCTAGGATCCTGGCAGTCCTGGATCGACATTGCATCAAGGACTTTGCCTTGAGAACCGTGGCTATCCCAGTGGACCAAGATGAAAATGAGAAGTATGAGGATGCAATGGCGAGGGCGAAGTGCATGATCCTTGACGGGGTCAAAGATCATGTCATACCACATATTGTTGAAAAGAATACAACAAAGGTAATGTCGAATACTTTGACAACCTTGTATCAAGACACTTCTGTGCAGCAGAAGATGTTATTAGCAAATCAGCTGCGGTCGTATTAGATGCAGAAGGGAGAGCAGATAGATCTGTTCCTCCTCAGATTGCAGGAGATTCGTGACCAACGTACTTCCATAGGGTCTACATCGGATTCAGAGTTCATGGTGAGGACTGCCCTGAATGCAGTCTCCGAGGAGTGGGAGACATTTGTCCAAGGAATTTTGGGCAGAGCTACTCTTCCAAGATGGGAGGAGATGTGGGCAGCTCTTTGCCAAGAAGAGATCAGGAGGTTGACCAAGGCAAGGAGTAGTCACAAGGGAAGTAGAATCAAGAAAGAGGAGGATGCAGCTCTAGCATCTGCAGGACAATAAGGGAAGAGGAAGAAGAAGGACATCTCCAAGGTGAAGTGCTTCCATTGTGGGAAGTTGGGACATTATGCAGAGGCTTCCGACTCCAAGGCAACTCCAGCTAAGGCGGAGAAAGAGGTCGAGACTAATGACGATTGTGACATGAGTGCTCATGCACCTCTACAGAAGAGGTGGGGAGACATCAAGTTGTAGTCAGGAGGACTACAAACTAGGGGCATGAACCTTGAGGTGCCCAAACTCATGGATCATTTCCGGCTACGAGAGCCCTTAACGATAGTAGCAGAATGACAGATGTTGGGTGAAGCAAAGTGTAGTGGAGCAACAAGGCAGTGCTTGGGTGCAGAAATTTGAGGCAGCGTAGTGTTGGGTGCAGCAGTGCAAGAGGTACAGAGTTGTATGCGACAGCATAGTAGCAGCAAAGGGAGCACAGTATAGCAACAAAGGAAGCTTCAGTTTCACGTGGCTTCCAGCCTGATTGGGATGTTAGTATTTGGGAGAAGTCAATTACCTACTTCTCGGTAACTGAGTTGCAGTGCAGCAGTTAGCAGTGGCAGTGCTAGCGGCAGCATGGGCAGCATGTTGAGAGGGAGTTGCAATACAGATGTAGCAATGGCAGTGGCAGTGGCAGTGTCATGGGCAGCAGTACAGGAAGCAGCAATGCAGATGATGTGAGGCAGCAGGCCTAGCATCAGCACAAGTACCAGTGCAGAGGATCAATGTGATGTTTCCATGGTGAAGCATTACTAGAGCACATTCCTTGCTAAGAGGGAGTGTTGATTTGTGGTAGCATCGGATGTGCTCTAGCCATGAAAATTGGTGGAGAGGCTAAGGCACATAAGATCTCTAAGACCCAGAAATGGTTTGGGGAAATTCCACCCAGTTAGAGAGATATTAAAATAAATAATATTTTTAATAAGGTTCCTAAGTCTAAACTTAGGAAAATTAAAATATTAATGGGTATTAATATAAAATTAGGTGAGAATGTTCTAAATGACATGGATCAAGCCAAATCTAATCTTAGCCGTTGATTAGGGACTTAATCTCGGCCATTGGAGACTCAACAGGAAAAGTATAAGAGGAGGCTTGAGGGTCAGTTGGAGATACACCAAATTGATAAGTTAGTTCGATTCTAGAGCGGGGTTTTGTTGAGAGAATCGAGCTAGTGATTTGTTGCAGCGAGGGGCAGTGCGGCACGAAGCCGAGAATACATAGCATAGAGGCAGAGATAGTGTCAAGGAGACAGTGCAAGGCCTGGAGAGGCTGACGCAGAGGCAGTTGGGAGCTACGCAGAGGCTAACAGAGCTGACGCAGGGCCAAGAGGTAGCGTTGGGATATTTTTCATGAGGCAAACTGAGTGCTGGTGAGCTGAGAGGGTTACACAGTCCCTAGCAGAGTGACGCAGAGCAGTGGAAGCTTACATAGTTGTTGTGGGATCGTTCATCCGGTGATTGATTAGCCAGAATATCTGTCTCCGAGGAGAGGTATTATTGCCGAGGACATTCTCTGTTGGGTGAGTCATTGCTGGCACCCTAGTTGTATTCAAAAACTGTATAATAATAAAACCCTCATATCTACTGCACCGGTTTTCCCGCATTGGGTTTTTCCGGGGACGATTGTCCAAAAAATAACAGTGTCCCTTTTGTGTTTGTCTCAGTTATTTCAGTTGTTGCTCTGTATATGAGTTAAAGTTGCATTTGTGTTTATTTCAGTATTTATATTTATAAATAACCTGTTAATGGAATAAACAAGTAGGAAAAATTAAACTAGATAATGCAGTAGGAATTTCTAACGTGTCAAACTTAGAAATTTCAACAAAATCAATCACTACGCCTGTGGATTTTGAGTGAATCCACCAAGGGGAGGTGGTTACTCACCCAATCTCACTGAATCACCCGAGGGTTTTCGTCCTAGGGCTACCAAAAAAGTAGAGAATCGGGTTCTCAACCTCTCATACAAGAAGAAATATCAAATCCAAGATGTCTTTTAATGGCCTCCTCCTCTTTTATAGCTCTGATGGACCCCTCTAAAAGTTCCTATTTTATTATTATTTTAATCATTGAGCACATTTCCCTCAACTAAAATATCTTTTTAATGTGGGAAAATGGTAAATTGGCCACCATGCCTCCTTGGGCCACTGAAAATCCCCACTAACCATCTCATCATGTAGATCTTCTTGTTTTGGTTCCAATGAGCTATTACACTAAGGTGTTTTGTCAAGTATTCCTCTCGAAATGCAACATTAAGCATAATTAAATGAGTTAGGTACAATAATAACCCTGTTTTACAGGAATTATCATAATACAATGGAACGAGAAGGAAGTTGTGCAGAATCAATCCTGGTGATGGAAGATGGCAAGTGAACTCCTCCAAACCCCATAAAACATCTCCAAAAGCCCCTGGGCCCTCTAATGACTTAAACCTTCACCTGTGACCTGTCTGCCTCCAACCCTGAAAGACCATCCTAACCATGCCATAAGGAACACCAGAGAAAGGAACATCACACAAAAAGAAGTCAATTTTTGGAGCTCCTCCACTAAGGGAAAAATGGATATTTTAAGAGAATTTGAGCGCTTGGACCTTGATGGTTAAGCTAAAGTCAAATTTTTGAGGAAAATAATCCAAAATATTAATTTTTGGATTAATAAAAAATTATTTTTAAGAGAAATTCGAATTTTTCCTCAAAACTAAAAATTTGACAATGGAGATTAAAAGATGATCAAGTTATTTTCAACAGTCAAAATTATTTTGACGGGGATCAAGCCAACTAATCGTTATTTTCCACTTGGGGGGTTTTCTCGATATAAAGAAAGTATTGAGATTCTATTTTCCATCTTTGGATGAGGTAATTTTGTAACGCTTTTACTGAGTTGTTGCTTTGTTGGGGATAGTTTTTATCATAATAGAAAGACTTTGGGGTTCAGTTCATGGTGTTCTTCTATCTGTTGATCTGTGGTATGTGTTAGCTATGTGTTTATCGTATATTGTGTTGAATAATTTTTAATTGTTATTTCATTTGTCGGTGATAAGAACGTTCTATTAGCATGAGTTATCTTCGGTGATCTGATTCACTATATGAATTAACATTTTATCTTGAGAATTTATAGAGATTTACAGGTACACTAACCCACATGAGAAGGGTAAGTAGGCTCTTTATTAAGGATGAAGGGGTTTCCATCAGATTGCGAGATAGTGGCATATGACAAGTCCATTTGGAGATGACCCCCAACAGTGGCTCCCCACTTCCTTGATAGGAGCATCCCCCATACATTAGGGATATCTATGACTACAACATCCATAAGCAATGATATATCAGGGTTCATAGCCAAAGAATCCTTAAGGTATTTTATGAGGCCTTCTACTTCCACAGGTTTGGAGTTAAAACCACATACCTTTTTATATGGCCGAGTGATGTTAAGACCTTTTGCACACGTTTTGTCACAATTCCAAGGAAGAAGTTATACCATTTTTTTTTTTAAGTTCATAAACATCAACATGTAGATTATTATGTCATTGTAAACCCATTCTGCAAATTTGTAATGTAAATGATGCTAGTACAACGGTAGTTATATAGCAACTTAGGTAAGCCTACGATTTTGGCGACAAATTTCATCCTAGGAGATTTTTCGTCTAGCTGATTATTTGTGTTTCTAAACACGGATGATCAGTAGAGTTTTTCCCTCTAGCCCCACCCCAAAGCTAGGGTGGGTTTTATCGTCAAAGTCTTAGGTGAGTCCTAGTGTTTTAGTCGAGTCTTTTGTAAAAGTGATTTGGCAAATCTTGGTCATATAACATTTCCTTTGCAACCCCAACTATGGTTTTGTTTTTTCCCCGCTACCCATTCTGTTGTGAATTATACAGGGTTGTCCATTCTCTCATGATGCCTTCCTTCGCACAAAAATCTGTGAAATCTTTATCAATATATTCTCCACCATTATCTGAGCGAAGCACCTTGATCTTCTTTCCTGTCGCATTCTCCACGAGAGCCTTAAACTCTCTAAAACGATAGAAGACCTCATCTTTTGTAAAAGTGATTTGGCAAATCTTGGCAAATTTTTATTCTGAAAAATATGTCATGATTTTTTATTCAAAATTAGCATGAAAATTCATCAATTTATGCTAGAGAAATTGATAACATAAAAACCCATAAATGAATAATGTTGCTACTCCGAAAAATTCAAAATAAAATTACAGCAATCACAATATGAGAGAAATGCAACAAATCTTAGATTGATTATATTAGTATAAATACTGAAATCGCATGCCCATAAAAATCATTGATGTGTAGTTGAGATAGAACCCTCCAAACTGCTGCAAACTAAATCCGGTCTCAAGATAATCTTTTGCAACATTGGATATGACCTCCTAAACTGGACTACAAATATAGCTCAACTTGAGGATCTGGATGATCCTTACTCCAATCTAGTAGATCTACTCTAGATTTGATCTCCAATAAGGTTGTTGAAGCTCCGTGATAATTCTGGATGAAATCTCCTCAACATTGGGTTGGGTTTTCGTCCAACTCACAATAGGGAAACCTTGGGGTTTTCGTCCTGGGGCTCACTGAAGTTGAGAACCACATTCCCAAAACATCTCCAACAAGAAAATATCACAACTCCAAGATGTCCCAAATGATCTCCTCCTCCTCTTTTTAAAGACTCCAAAGATAGATCCTCAAGCCTCTAGAAGCATCTTATTTTATTATTTTATTATTATTCTAGAAGCTCCTCCCTTGACTTTATCTTAAGTGACTTTTTAATTTTATTTTATTTCACTTAAGTCACTTTTGGCCTTTTCTTATTATTATTCTAGAAGCTCCTCCCTTGACTTTATCTTAAGTGACTTTTTCATTTTATTTTATTTCACTTAAGTCACTTTTGGCCTTTTCCTTCAATTAATTATTTTTCCGTCTTTAAGTAGATGATTAATTAAAGTCATTTTTAATCTGGGAAAATAGTAAATTGCTCACTATACCCTCTCCGGCCACTAGAAGTCACTTCTCAGCATCCCATCATGTAGTTCTTCTCATTCTAGTTCCAACGAACTATTACATTGACACATTCCACCAAATGATCCTCCTGAAATGCCATGTTATGAATAAAATATTCATAACAATATTACCTATATAAATAATATTTTAACAATAATTAATTAAATAAACAATTACATAAATTATAAAACATTATTATGAAGAGGTAAAATAGTCGGGGGACATGACTATTCATTCCTCATGGCCAGTCGTTGCCTATATAGGCAAACCGCCATGAGGGTATTGTACACACTCAGATTTTTTTAAATAAATAAATATTTACACAGAATTTATAAATTAATGTATCACCAATTACTAAACACTAGTGAGCAAGAAGTTTCTACTCCATTGGTATCGGAGTTGTGTGTTGCCGCCTCTACTGTCTGCTGCCTCCTCTATTGTCCATCTTTCTCCGCTGTGATCCACCAAATAAACTCTCCGTTGTCCCCGTTGGTTTTCACTGTTTTGGTCCTATCCCACCCATGTTCTCCGACCACATGACTACAACTGTTGCCATTGTTCCTCGACCACCTGCATTCGCATATTCATCAACCAGAGTCGCTGCCCACTCCGTCGTGACTCCAACTCCCGATACACCGTCAACAAGAGTACAGGGTTTGCGGTCCCAACCTAGATCTGTTGTTCAACATTGTTTGTATGCTGCAATCAATTTATTGACCACATGCCTTTCTTCACTCTTTGTAATCACTGGCCGATCGGGTTCCCATATGTCACAATTTTTTAAATTAAGGTCAAGTTTCTTCTAAAAAGCACAATTCGGTATAAAATTGACCAAGGACTGTCACAGAGGCACGATTGACCACGTATTGTGAAGAATATCGTAGAAGGAATCACTTTATTAGTTGTTGAAGCATATTAAATATATATATATAGATAGATAGATAATTTTAATACCACATACAATTTTTTTACATAATTACAATTAATTAATTAATTTATATAAGTTAATTAATTTAATTATATATATATAATAGTATTGTTATTATTATTTAAATAACAAACAAAAAAAATTGGATCTATGAAGAAAAAGAGGAACAAAATGGGAAGCAGTAACAATGACGACAATTCAAAAAAAATTCAAGAAGAACTCGACAGAATGCGCAAGCACCTTGACGATATCGAGAGGAAGCAAGATGATTTCGGGAAAAGTCAAGACCAAATGGCAAAGGATATCATAGCAATAAAGAGCATGATGAGTCAGTTTATGGGAGGAGCCAATCCACCTTTTAACCCCTCAACTACGCAAAGTCCAAAGACTCCGGAAGGCGGAATTTTTCCAAGTCATGAATTTCCTTCGATTCCCGAAGAGCCACGAGTGCCGCAAATACAGTTCGAAGGAAGTCAATACCACACAAAGTTTCCCAACAGAGACTACTTTAAAATTAAAAGGGAATGACCTAATTATGATGGTAAGAACCATAATGGCGCTATTGTATCGGTAAATAAAATGGACGCCATTTTCGGAGCAAACCCGCCAATAGGTGAGCAAGAGAAGGTTTTGACCGCATCCAACTACCTAGAAGCAGAAGCATATGATTGGTTCCTATGGTTGTCTAACAAATGCGCAACTCGCTCGTTCAGTTGGCAAAATTTTAAAAGCGCCTTGCTAAAAAGGTTTCATGGCGAAGAAGAGGATGATGTTTACGAAAGATTCATTCACCTCAAACAAAAAGGATCATTAAACGAATACACTCACGAATGGGAATTATTAGCTATATAGCAAAGGGGATTCTCAGACGAAGAGTTGTTAAAAATGCATTGTTGTGGCCTTAAGGATTATATTCGGGAAGAATTAAAATTATATAAACCCCAAACCATTGAAAATGTGAGACATGCAGCAATAATTATTGAGAGAAAATATAAGCTCAGAATGTCATCATTTAGGGAAGACGAAAACCAACAACTACATTCAAGCAAAAAAGAACTAACAAATGTAGATATTGTAAAGACAAATGGACATCATGACACAGATGCCTTAACAAGAAATTGTATACTTATGAAGACGAGAAGGAATCAAACACTTCAAGTAATAAGCCGGAAAAAAAAGATGAAAAAGAAAAATAATTGTCGCAAATGTGGAGAAAACTAGATGCCATGCCATAAATGTGAAGACGCATCCATGCACTACTATAAAATAGTAGATGGAAAGAAAATTGTAATATTCCTAATTAGCCATGGCTAATTGGAATATTCGATTTTGCTCAATTTTGCCTTCTATAGTTATTTGTAAATAAAAAAGGTGAGGAAAAGGGGACATAACTCACTTTTAGAATAAAAGTCACTCCTAGTAGCACAACGTTGTGACTTAAAGGGGAGCCAAGGGAGCCAAAGGACCACGCAGAGATGGGGCCCACGCAGACACTTGGAGGGACTGCGCAGATGGGGAAAGGAACACGTGGCAAGAGGAGATTACGTTGGAGGAAGTGAGCCTTGGGATTGAGAGAGGCCAATGCTATAAAGGAGAGAGGAGCCTCTTCATTTTGGCATTCGATTATGAGCATTTGAGCTAGTCACTTCGACATGGAGCACGCTGGTTGTTTAACTTGTCCGCAGCACTATTTAGTGCACTGAGTGTCTCCGTTCAGAGATCTCACCCTTAGCCCCGGGGGACTTCGAGTGCCTACTCGAGCAAGGTATTTTCAGCAGTCTTCTTGCAGTAGTTTCATCAGCATTTTGGCAAGAGGATTGAGCATCTTGGATGACTGTGCAGTCTTGACAAGGATGACGCAGTTCTTTCTGGCAGGAGTTCTAGATTGAGAGTTTATGGAGGATTTGAGCTGGGAGATTGAGCAAGAGATCAGCTCTTGCATATTGGAGGAGTTTGGCAAAGTTTTAGGCAGTATTTTGGAGGATTCTACTCAGTGGCAGTGTAGAGCCTTGAGGGATTGCGTGATTCCCCAAGGGGGCGATTTTCGAGAGTCGGCCATTTCAGGAGAGCTTTCTAGGTTTTCTGAGTAGAGGCTGATTCGAGAGTTTCAACGTTTTCTGAGGAGGGGAACAGCCCCAAATCTTCATTTTATTTTCAGCAATAGCAGCAACACAGCAGTTCTCCAGTAGCATCCACGCAGTTCAGAGAGAGGCCATTCCTTTGCTATTCCGAGTGTATTTCTTCACTTGCCTGGTGCAAGTCGAGGTGCCATCCTTCTGATCACCTCCTGTACTCATTCCATTACTCAGTATAATAAAATGGCTTAGCATTTCTCTCTGCATTTCTCGAGTACCTACTTATATCTCATGTTTACATTATTACATGTTGCACCATTGTTATTTTTATTATTTTGAGTTTCCTGGTTATTATATTATTTGTGCGTATTTTGTTAGAGTTTATTGGGGGTTTTGGGGAATATCTTTGAAACGGGATATTACAATGGTATCAGAGCATAGATCTGGCTCAGCCTGTGGAGCTAGCAATCTATGACACCGGGGGAAAAACCCTACATCTGTACAAAGGTAGGAGATACAGAGACACTGAGCGTAGGTTGGAGAACACCTACGAAGAGGGAGATTGTGTTTCGGTGGTGGACGCAAAACAGGAGGAGCCTGTGGTGGACGCAGAACAGAGGGAGCCTAGGGTGGACGCAAAGCAGGGGGATCCGATGGCAGATGAGGACAGGAAGAGATTTGCGGACATGCTCCTCAAATCAGTGCAGGATCTATCGAGGCAGATCGAGGTGATGGGGCAGAGATTCACGGCAGTAGAGGCTAGACAACGTGAGAACCCACGGGTTTTCCACATTGGTGAGGGATCGGGTACATCCCACCATTTTCCAGAGCAGGGTGTCGCTCAGCATGATATTACTCCGCAGATGGCCTCACATGCCCCTACACGCTCTACCATGCCCACTTTCCTAGGAGCAGACAAGGGGGCCGGAGCCCAGCATGAAGCAGAGCCCAGTCATATGGGCGATTATTTTGCAGAGTATCAAGCCTATGGGCAGGAGTTCAAGGAGGCTCTCTCATTCAGAGACTTTGTTCAGCTCCAGCGGGATAGTAGACCCCACGACCATCACAGAGGATATCGGCATTATCATGATGGTGACACCCACCATGCAACTAGTAGATTCCACTTGCCTACGTTTGATGGTTCATCAAATAGTTCGGCAAAGTCTTGGGTGGAGAAGTTGGACATTTACTTCCAACTTAACCAGATGTCGGAGGCAAAGGCCATTAAGGTGGCGACATTACATTTAGTTGGTGAGGCCCAAGATTGGTGGTTCCATGGGATGGTTACACTCGGACACTCCACAGTGACGACATATGCCGAGTTCAAAAGGAGATTGATAGAGAGGTTCGACCGGAGGGATCCAGAGTAGCACTTTGTTGAGCTGACGAGGCTCAAACAGACCAAGAGCCCAGAGACCTACATTGCATATTTCTTGAGGGTTTCAGTGATGGTGCCAGATCTATCCATGGCACGGAGGACCTACATGTACATTGAGGGGTTAGCAGAGCCACTTTGGGGTTTAGTCCGAATCACTAGACCAGCCACACTCCAGGATGCTATCAGCAAGACCCCATATTTACAGGATGTCTTACCCAAGCCCCAGACACCTTACCCCCAGAGACAGACTTTCCAATCTAAGGGGAAGGATGTGAGGATTCCGCCTCCAAACGGGAATCTAGGACGAGTACAGATTGATGACGATGCCAGGAGGGAGTTGAAGAAGAAGCAGTTGTGCTTCACCTATCAGGAATCGTGGGCACCAGGACATAGATGTGTTGCTGGCAAAGCACATTTTATTGAGGTCTTCTCCGAGAGCAGCAGGGAAGAGGACGAGGAGGATGATGTGGAGGCAGGACGTAGCCATGCAGCGCATGATCCCTTGCCACCTCCACCACCACCAACAGGTGGTGCAGCTTTTGCACCTACCGGAGGCGCCCTTCCAGCATTGCGAGGAGTTCCCAAGTATTTGACGCTACGCGTACGGGGGACAATACGTGGCCAGCGAGTATCAATTTTGGTTGACAGTGGGGCAACCCACAACTTCATCGATGCACAAATGGTTGAGCGGAGAGGTATACAGATAGAGAGCTTATGGGTTTTCAGTTTTAGTCCCAGGAGATCAGACCATGATGTGTGCTCATTATGTTCTAGAGCTATCAATGACGATGGTCACCTACACATTGACTGACCACTTTTTCGTGGTCGATATTCCAGACACCAACATGATACTGGGTGTTCAATGGCTCATCACTCTAGGGAAGGTCACAATAGATTGGAAGACGCTAGAGATGGAGTGGGATGATGAGAAGACAAGGAGGCATGAGAAGATACGGGGACAGCACACATATCTGCCTCAGACTCTTTTGGCTCATTGGATGGAGGCAGTCTTCCAGAAGGGAGACGTAGAGTGGGCAGTGGAGTTGCGTGCATCAGAGGCAGGGACTATAGGGCAGACGGTACATCCAGAGATACAGTCCATCCTCGACCGGTATGCCATAGTGTTTGGGGAGATTCCGTCGGGATAGCCACCGAGCTGGGGGTTTGAGCACACCATTCAGCTTGAGCAGGGCATACAGGCAGTGATTACTACCCCATATAGGCATCCCAAGGCCTATCGGGATGAGACTGAGCGGGCCATTCAGGAGTTGTTGGCTCTTGGGCACATTCGGCCAAGCACGAGTCCTTTTGCTTCTTCCGTGGTGTTGGTGAAGAAGAAGGACAGCACATTGAGGATGTGAATTGACTACAAGGCCCTGAACAAGAAGACACTGAAGAACAGGTACCCCATACCCAGGATCGACGAGTTGATGGATGAGTTGAGACGAGCACGGTTCTTCTCAAAGATTGATTTGAGATGTGGGTACCATCAGATTTGCGTGAGGGAGCAGGACATTCCCAAGACCGCATTCGGTGTCACTATGGGCACTTTGAGTTCTTGGTGATGCCCTTTGGGCTAACCAACGTGCCCACTACATTTCAGTCCTGCATGAATCACATCTTTCGCAGTCACTTGAGGAAGTTTGTGTTGGTATTCTTTGATGATATCCTCATTTACAGCAGGGCTTGGGAGGAGCATTTCCAGCACATTGAGACAGTATTGCGTATCTTGCAGGAGCAGCAGTTCTACGCCAAGCTCTCCAAGTGTGAGTTTGGGTTGACGGAGATGTTGTACTTGGGACACATCATAGGGGTGGACGGAGTGAGAGTCCCCGAGGAGAAGATTAGGGCCATCAAAGATTGGCCAGAGCCGAGGAACGTGACAGAACTTTGGGGATTCATTGGCATTTGTACTTACTACCGGAAGTTCGTCAAGAGTTTCTCACAGCTTGCTGCACCCCTGACAGATCTGACAAGGAAGGGGGCATTCAGTTGGTAGGATACAGCGCAGCGAGCCTTTGACAGGTTCAAAAAGGTTATGAGCAGCTGCCCAGTGCTTGCATTTCTGGATTTTACACAGCTATTTGTTTTGGAGTGTGATGCGTCAGGAGAGGGGATCGGCGCAGTATTGATGCAGGGAGGTCACCCTATAGCCTATGAGAGCCGGAAGCTCCTTCCACACAAGAGGTTGTATCCTATATACGACAAGGAGATGTTGGCCATGATGCATGCATTGGCCAAGTTCCGGCAGTATTTAGTGGTAACAGGTTCAGGGTGAGGACTGAGCACAACAACCTCAGGTTCCTTTTGGAGCAAAAGCAGCTACAAGAGAGGCAGCAGAAGTGGATCAGTAAGATCCAAGCATATGACTTCGACATTGAGTATGTCAAGGGTAAGAACGACGCGGTAGCAGATGCCCTTTCATGTAGACCAACCACGTTGTCTCTTATGAGCTTGGACACAGACTGGAGGGCTCAACTCTTAGTTGAGTACTCCAAGGACAGGTTTGCATGTGTGGTTCTAGATGGGCAGGTGGCAAATGACAGGTATAGGGTAGTCGATGAGATCATCTACTATAGGGACCGGATCTTCTTGACTGAGGGATCTCAGCTCAAGAAGAAGATACTTCAGACATCACATGATTCACCATTGGCTGGCCATCAGGGGTTTACCAAAACCTACAAGGCCATTAGAGAGAGGTTCTCATGGAAGGGCCTCAAGGAGGACGTACTCCAGCATGTCCGGGAGTGCGATGTTTGCCAGAGAAATAAGGGGGAGATGAACCATCCTGCAGGATTATTGCAGCCTCTTCCCATTCCGGAGGGGAAATGGGAGAGCATTTCGATGGGCTTCATCACAGGGTTGCCCATGGTATAGGGCAAGGATTGTATCTTTGTCGTCGTTGATCGACTGACAAAGTACGCACATTTTTTTGCCATATCTGCACACTACACAACAGCACAGGTGGTCGAGCTGTTCTTCAGAGAGGTCTTTAGGCTACATGGTCTTCCTAAGACCATCATCAGTGACAGGGACAACCGTTTCATGGGCGGGTTTTGGCAGGACCTTTTCCGATTGGTGGGGACGGAGTTGACATTGAGTACCAGTTATCACCCACAGACGGACAGGCAAACAGAGATAGTTAACAAGTGGCTGGAGGGCTACTTGCGTAACTATGTCAATGGGCAGCAGCGAGCATGGCTGAAGTGGCTGCATCTGGGGAAGCACTGTTATAACACTACACATCACATGTCCATTGGTATGTCACCATTTTATGCTTTGTATGGATATCATCCTTTATCTTTTGCTGACGTGATGTTTGGTGCTAGCAAGGCTCCGAGAGCCAAGATTTGGATCCAAGAGAGTCAGGATATTCTCCGAGCTCTCAAGGATAATATGGCTACAGCGCAGAACTAACGGAAGTTGTATGCTGACAGGGGTCGGGTGGAGAGACAGTTTGAGGTAGGGGACCTAGTCTACCTACGATTACAGCCATACCGACAATCGTCACTGAAGCAGAAGGGGGCTGAGAAGCTCAAGCTCCACTTTTATGGGCCATACAGGGTGATAAGCAGGATTGGACAGGTTGCATATGAGTTGGAGCTACCCCAAGGCAGCAAGATTCATAATATTTTTCATGCATCATGCCTGAAGAAGGCATTGGGGCAGCATGTGACAGTGACAGATGAGCTACCACCCACAGATGATGAGGGGCATTTGGTGTTGCAGCCAGAGGCTATTACTGATCCCAGGGAGAGGTAGATGCGGAGCAGGACGGTCTTGGAATTCTTGGTGAGGTGGAAGAATTCACCGGATGTGGATGCCACTTGGGAGAGAGAAAATTTTGCAGCATCCATCACTTCAATCTCTTGAGGACAAGCAACATTTTGCCGAGGGAGACTGTAATATTCCTAATTAGCCATGGCTAATTGGAATATTCGATTTTGCTCAATTTTTCCTTCTATAGTTATTTGTAAATAAAAAAGGTGAGGAAAATGGGACATAACTCACTTTTAGAATAAAATTCACTCCTAGTAGCACAACGTTGTGACTTAAAGGTGAGCCAAGGGAGCCAAAGGACCACGCAGAGATGGGGCCCACGTGGACACTTGGAGGGACTATGCAGATGAGGAAAGGAACACGTGGCAAGAGGAGATTACGTTGGAGGAAGTAAGCCTTGGGATTGAGAGAGGCCAATGCTATAAAAAAGAGAGGAGCTTCCTCATTTTGGCATTCGATTCTGAGCATTTGAGCTAGTCACTTCGACTTGGAGCACGTTGGCTGTTTAGCCTGTCTGTAGCACTGTTTAGTGCACTGAGTGTCTCCGTTCGGAGATCTCACCCTTAGCCCCCGGGGACTTCGAGTGCCTACTCAGGCAAGGTATTTTCAGCAGTCTTTTTGTAGTAGTTTCATCAGCATTTTGGCAGGAGGATTGAGCATCTTGGGTGACTGCGCAGTCTTGAGAGGGATGACGTAGTTCTTTCTGGCAAGAGTTCTGGATTGAGGGTTTGTGGAGGATTTGAGCTGGGAGATTGAGCAAGAGATCAGCGCTTGCATATTGGAGGAGTTTGGCAGAGTTTCAGACAGTATTTTGGAGGATTCTACTCAGTGGCAGCGCAGAGCCTTGAGGGATTGTGTGATTCCCTGAGGGGGCGATTTTCAGGGGTCGGCCATTTTTGGAGATCTTTCTGGGTTCTTCTGGGTTTTCTGAGTAGAGGCTGATTCTAAAGTTTCAGCGTTTTCTGAGGAGGGGAACAGCCCCAATCCTCATTTGATTTCCCGCAGTAGCAACAACACAGCGATTCTCCAGCAGCATCCACGCAATTCAGAGAGAGGCCATTCCTTTCCTATTTTGAGTGTATTTCTTCACTTGCTTGGTGCAAGTCGAGGTGCCATCCTTCTGATCACCTCATGTACTCATTCCATTACTCAGTATAATAAAATGGCTTAGCATTTCTCTCTGCATTTCTCGAGTATCTGCTTATATCTCATGTTTACATTATTACATGTTGCACCACTGTTATTTTTATCATTGTGAGTTTCCCGGTTATTATATTATTTGTGCATATTTGGTTGGAATTTTCTGGGGGTTTTTGGGAATATCTCTGAAACGGGATATTACACAAATTGAAGTACAAGAACATGATGAAGGAATTGTTGTCACACACCGTGAAGATTCAGATTCTGAGGAACCGTCATTAACTGCATTCTCATGTGATTGGAAAAAACTTGACGAAAACAGTAACTCATTCGGAGATCAAGAACAACAAGCAACTGTAAAATACGTTCCACCACATCTTCGAAAGAAGAGCCAATTTCCAAGAAGGAACATTAAACTTACTACACCGTCAACAAACATGAGGAAGAGACTATGTCCTAAAACCCTAAGGCTCAAAGGACTCATAAAAGATAGAAATGTCAATATACTTATAGATTCGGGTAGTACTCACAATTGTATAAACATTGATCTTGCTAAACAACTTGGTCTTTGTATATGTCCAATCAAGGACCTAACCATGTCTGTCGCTACTGGAAAGAAAATCAAGGAAATAGGAGAATGTCAAAAAGTTTCAATCCAAATACAAGAATTGGAGCTACAAACAGATCTATTTGCCCTACCACTCAAAGAAATGGATGTAGTTCTAGGTGCAAAATGGTTAATACAACTAGGGAACTATACTACAAACCTTGAAGAACAATTCATGGAGTTTAACTAGCAAGAACGACATTATAAATTTAATGGTGTTAACGCTCCCAGTTCCAAGGAAGGTACAATTACTTGTGAAGAATGCACCAATCAACGAAAGGATGTCGTTCCATCGCAACAATGTTCAACTAGAGAAAACACTTTATGTTGTGCTTTGAGGACAAAGCATCTCTAAAGGGGGTGGCAATGTTATGAACAAAATATAAATAACAATATTACTTATATAAAATTTAAATAATCATTAATTAAATAAACAATTACATCAATTATAAAACATTATTATGAAGAGGTAAAATAGTCAGGGGACACAACTATTCATTCCTCATGGCCAGTCACTGTCTATATAGGCAAACCACCATGAGGGTATTGTACACACTCAAATTTTTTAATATAAATAAATATTTACACAGAATTTATAAATTAATGTATCACCAATTACTAAACTCTAGTTAGCAAGAAGTGTGAAAATTTGAGAATCCCACAAGAATCTACTACTGTAGCCACTGATTAAACCTTTCCTATTTGTTAATTGTTGAAACAAATCATTTACTGTTTCCTACAGCGAATATCAAAGCTAATACAACTGCAACCTTCACTTAATTAATTAATTTGCCCAAAACAAGAATAGAACAATAGAGAAAGATACACACGTGACACAATATTTTTTGGACAAATGTACTCGGAAAAACCCAATGTGGGAAAACCGATGCAGCAGCTCTGAGGGTTTTATATTATTAAGCATTTCTGAATACAACTCCGGATGCCCTTTCAGCAATCCAATTACAGAGAAAATAAACTAGTAGAAAAACTTAGTGAGATTACCTCACTCTACCCGGCTATTCCGACAACTGAACCAACTATCCTTGGCTATCTCTGCGTTGGCCCTGCATAGGGCTTGCGTCAACCTCAAAAAGCTTTGTCTTAGCTCAACTGGGAAACGTTTGCCTTCTAGAGCAGTTTCTAGCCCTCCCGGCTCAGAAATGTCAACGCCCTCAGCAAACTCAGACTTCTGCGTGTTGATTTCGTGTAGCATCGGATGTGCTCTAGCCATGAAAATTGGTGGAGAGGCTAAAGCACATGAGATCTCCAAGACCCAAAAATGGTTTGGGCAGATTCTACCTGGTTAAGGAGGTATTAAAATAGTTAATATTTTTAATGGAATTCCTATGTCTAAACTTAGGAAAAATAAAATATTAATGGGTATTAATATAAAACTGGATTAGAAGGTCTGAAAAGACATGGATCAAGCCAAATATAATCTTAGCCATTGATTAGAGATGTAATCTTCGGCCATTAAAGGACCAACAGGAAAAGTATAAGAGGAGGCTTGAGGGTCAGTTGGAGAATACACCAAAGTGATCAATCATTCGATTTTCTAGAGCGGGGTTTGCTAAGAAAAGTTGAATCAATGATCAACAGCGAGGGGCAGTGAGTACTGGACAGAGAGGCAGAGATAGTGTCGAGAGACCAGCGCAGAGGCAGAGAGGCAAACGCAGAAGCTGGAGCAGGCCACGCAGAGGCTAGCTCAAATAGTGCGGAGGCCAGAGGGCCTGCATCATCCATCCAGAGGACAAAAGGAGTGATGCAGAAGGTCGTTGAGGCTGCGCAGTGCCTCAAAGGGTTGACGCAGAGGGTTTGAGGCTGATGCAGAGGCCAGGAGGGCTTATGTAGTGTTTCAGTTGTGTTGGAGAGGGTTTCGTGGGGCAGATTTTCTGAATATCTGCTTTTGAATAGAGAGGTATTACTGTCAGCTATTTTTCTCTGTCGAGTGAGCCAGTTTGGCACCTAGTCGTACTCAAGGATATACTGCATAATAAATAACCCTTAGAATTGTTGCACCAGTTTTCCCAAGTTGGGTTTTTTTGGGGACGAGTTGTCCAAAAATAACGGTGTCGCTTGTGTGTTTGCTATTTCTTTCAATTGTTGATCTGTAGATGGTTGACACTATATTGTCTTTATTTCGATGTTTATATGTTTAAATAACTTGTTGGTAATTAACAAGTAGGAGAAATAAACCAGAAGAATACTGATAAAATTTCTAACGGTTAGACTTAGAAATTCAACATGGTATCAGAGCATGGTTCCAGGTCACAGGAGCGCTGAAGGCATCAGCTGAAGCAGAGCATTTGCAGCAGAAAACAGTTGTCCCGAGTGACAGAAGTTATTCCTTGCAAAAAGCGACAGAAGAAGGGTTGATCCAAAGGGACTACGTCATCAGCCTGGGCCAGAGAGACACCAGCGCAGAGGCTAAGGAGGGCAGAAAACGCTCACGCAGAGACCGAGAGGGTTGATGCATTTGGCTAAGGGAGCATTTCAGGCAATGTCGGGATTGCGCAGGGCCTAAAGGCTAAGTCCTTCAATTGCTAGGGTTTAGGAAGCTGTGGGCGGTTTGGGAGGAGTGAAGCTGGTGGGGTGTTGTGGACAAAACAATACCTAACAGGGCAAAAACAAGGTAGAGGGAGTCACTACCAAGGCGGATTTCTAGCCAAGGAATCTGGATCAGTGTCGGAGGTGCATAGGAGATCGGAAAGGTGCAACTCGACGGTTGGCGGGAGGATTTCCAGGAGGGAAATCGAGACTCGGAGGGAGTCTAGTAGAGAACTTCCAGACAGGAAGTAGCAACTCAGAGGGAATTGAAGAGAGAACTTCTAGACGGAAGTAGAGACTCAGAGGAGTCGAAAGGAAGAGCAGAGAGATGGCCATGAATGGATTGAGGGATCAGGACAGGCTAGACGGGGCATCCAACTTTGTGGTCTGGAAGGACAAGATCCTATCCATTCTAGATAGACATCGCATCAACGCCTTCACCTTGAGAACAGTGGTTATCCCAGTTGACTCGGTTGATAACGAGAAGTACAAGGAGGCAACGGCCAAGGCGAAATGCATCATCCTTGATGGGGTCAAGGATCATGTGGTCCAACATATTGCCGAGAAGGAGACGGCAAAAGAAATGCGTGACACCTTGAAGACGTTGTACTAGCATACTTCCATGTAGAGGAAGATGTTACTTGAGAATTAGCTGCGGTCATACCAGATGTAGAAGGGGGAGCAGATAGATCACTTCCTCGGTCGGTTGAAGGAGATTCAGGACCAACTGACTTCCATAGGGGCCATGCCGGATCAGGAGTTGATGGTGAGGACCGCACTAAACGCAGTCTCCGAGGAGTGGGAGACATTTGTCCAGAGCATTTTGGGCAAGGCGAATCTTCCAGATTGGGAAGAATTGTGGGCGGTTCTTCGCCAAGAAGAGATCAGACGGTTGAGCAAGACAGGAAGTAGCAGCAAAGGAGTTTGAATCAAGAAGGAAGAGAAAGAGGATGCACCTCTGGCATCTGTGAGGAAGCAGGAGAAGAGGAAGAAAAAGGACCTCTCCAAGGCTAAGTGCTTCAACTGTGGGGAACTGGGTCATTATGCGAACCAGTGTCCGAGGAAGAAGAACAAGGGAGAGGCATCTGACTCCAAGGCAGCGCCAGCAAAGGCGGAAAAGGAGATAGAGAAGGATGACAATTGTGCCATGAGTGCTCATGTACCTCTAGAGAAGAGGTGGGGAGACATCGAGCTGTAGTAAGGAAGACTACAGGCGATGAGGGGCAAGATCCTTGAGGTGCCCAACCTCTTGGATTATACCTTGCTACGGGAACTCCGGAGAGAAAGTAGCAGGACTGGCAGATGTCAATAGAAACAGATGCGGATGAAGCAGTAGAGAGTGCTACAGTGCAGTAGTCTCAGGCAACGCAGAGCTAGCACGCTGCAACAATGCGAGAGGCACAGAGGAGGTTGCAACAATGTAGGATGGCACAGAGAGGTTTGCAGCAGTGCAAGAAGCTGGGTGCTGCTGCAGCAGCGCTGAGGCAGTAGAGGGAGCACTTGATAACGGCAGAGAGAGCTTCAGCATCGGGAATGTTTCTAGCTTGACACGGATGCTAGTAGTTGGGTGGATGAGTTACTTACTTCTTAGTAACTGAGTTGTAGTGCAGTAGCAGTTGGCAATAGCACGATGCAGCGTGATGAGAGGGGGTTGCAATGCCGATGCAGTGTTGGGAGAAAGCACCAGCAATGGCATGGATGCAGAGGGAGCTATTGTACGAATGCAGCAGTTGTAGTGGCACAACCATGGGCAGCGATACAGGATGCAGCAGTGTAGAGGATGTTGGGCGAGGAGGCCTAGCATCAGCACAGGTACCGGTGTCGTATAATTAGAGTAATGCTCAATGTGGAATATTACTAGAGCATAGTCCTCGCTAAGAGGGAGTGTTGATTTGGGGTAGCATCGTATGTGATCTAGCCACGAAAATTGGTGGAGAGGCTAAAGCACATGAGATCTCCAAGATCCAGAAATGGTTTGGGCAAATTCTACCCGGTTAAGGAGATATTAAAATAATTAATATTTTTAATTGAGTTCCTAAGTCTAAACTTAGGAAAAATAAAATATTAATGGGTATTAATATAAAACTGGATTAGAAGGTTCCAAAAGACATGGATCAAGCCAAATCTAATCTTAGTCATTGATTAGAGATGTAATCTCAACCGTTGAAGGACCAACAAGAAAAGTATAAGAGGAGGCTTGAGGGTTAGTTGGAGAATAGACCAGAGTGATCAGTCATTCGATTTTCTCGAGCGAGGTTTGCTAAGAAAAGTCGAATTAGTGATCAGCAGCGAGGGGCAGTGAGTACTAGACAAAGAGGCAGAGATAGTGTCGAGAGACTAGCGCAGAGGCAAAGAGGCAAATGCAGAAACCAGAGCAGGCCACGTAGAGGCTAGTTGAGATAGCACAGAGGACAGAGGGCAGCAAGGGTGATGCAAAAGGTCGTAGAGGCTGCGCAATGCCTCAGAGGTTTGACACAGAGGCTTTTGAGGCTGACGCAGAGGCCAGGAGGGTTGTGCAGTGCTTCAGTTGCGCTGGAGAGGGTTTCGTGGAGCATATTTTTTGAATATCTGCTTTTGAATAGAGAGGTATTATTGCCGATTATTTTTCTCTATCAAGTGAGCCAGTTTGGCACCCAGTTATACTCAAGGATATACTGCATAATAAATAACCCTCAGAATTGCTGCACCGGTTTTCCCAAGTTGGGTTTTTCCGGGGATGAGTTGTCCAAATATAACGGTCTTGTGTATTTGCTATTTCTTTCAACTATTGATCTATAGATGGTTGAAACTTGAGACTGTATTGTGTTTATTACGATGTTTATATGTTTAAAATAACTTGTTGGTAATTAACAAGTAGGAGAAATAAACCAGAAGAATACAGATAAAATTTATAACAGTGAAACTTAGAAATTCCAACACTGCGTTGAAGACTGCACAACTTTTGCGTGAGCCCTCCTGGCTTAGCATCAAGCTCTACGTGGGCCCTTCTAGCCCAACATCAAACCCTCTTGGGTCTGTGTTGCCTCCTCCTAGTGTCTCTCTGCTGCGTATCCTAGTGTCTCTCTGCTGCGTATCTTTGGAGCTTCTAATCGATGCAAACTTAGACAAATATTAAGAGCATTCAAGAGTTGTCATTGGCATCAATGAAGACACCATTCAACACCAACGAAGATTTACAAGTCACTTTCTCAAAATAACACACACCCACATGGCTTTACAAGGCCATAAGGCACATCCTTTGGGCTTATATGGCATGGTCAAAAAGTTTTGGAGTACCCCTACTGAAAGAGGGGTAATACCCCTCCTATAAACCTAAGGTCTTAGAGGAGGTCCAACTGGACTAGGGCTAAAGATTAAGCCCCCTATGGTAAGGTGAGAGAACAAGTTTATAGCCACAATCAAATCAAGTTCGCCCCTTTATCCATGTTAGAATGTCCAAAACATTAACTAAAAGCACTTAATTGCAGAATGGTTAAAGTAACTACTGAGTGGTGACCCACCTTCCTTCAAGAGGAATGTTGGATGGTGAGAGGTGTTTGACTGGTGCAAATGGCAGAGGAATGTGGCATATGATCATAACCGAGTGTTGATTTGGGGTAGCATCAGATGTGCTCTAGCCACGAAATTTGGTGGATAGGTTGAGGCACATTAGATCTCCAATACCCAGAAAGGGTTTGGGCAAATTCTAAACAGATCAGGAGATATTAAAATAATTAATATTTTTAATGGAGTCCCCAAGTCTAAACTTAGGGAATAAAATATTAATGTGTATTAATATGAATCTGTATTAGAGTGGTCCAAAAGACATGGATCAAGCCAAATCTGATCTTAGCGGTTGATTAGGGACTTAATCTCGGTCATTGAGATGTCAACATGAAAAATATAATAGGAGGCTTGAGGGTCACTTGGAGAACACACCAGAGTGATCAGTCATTCTATTCTCTAGAGCGGGGTTTGCTAAGAGAGATAGAATCAGTGATCGGGAGAGCAGCTGAGGGGCATTGAGTACAGAGAAACAGAGAAGGAAGAGATTGTGTCGGGAGAGCAGCGCAACAGCCAAGGAGGGTGACGCAGAGCCAGCAAGGGCTCACGTAGGGCCATGCAGAGGCAGCCAAGTGCTACGCAGAGCACCAGAGGGGCCAGCATAGCTGACGCAGAGGCTCCCAGAGCTGACGCAACACCTTCTGGGGCTGACACAGGGCCAACGCTGGGCTAGGAGAGGTTGGCGCCGTCCAGATTGGGCAGATGTTGGGGTTGCAAAGCAGTTTTGTGCTGAGGAACTGCTGGAAGGATTTTCTAGGGTTTCAGCCAAGGGATTTCTCTCAAACTATGAGGTATAGTTGCTAAGGAAATTCTCTGTTGGGTAGGCCAGTTTCGGCACCCAAATTGTACTCTGATATTGCTTAATAAGAAAACCCTCAGATAGCTGCACCAGTTTTCCTGCATTGGGTTTTTCCGAGGACATTAGTTCAAAAATAATGGTGTCATGTGGTGTGTTTGTTCTTGTTTCTTTTAGTTGTTGATCTGTAATATGTTGAGCATGCACTAGTGTTTATTTTCAGTATTAACATTGTAAATAACTAGTTAAGGAAGATAACAAGTAGGTAGGAATAAATCAGATAAAGTGCATGGAGGGTTTCTAACTAAGTAAAATTAGAAAGTTCAACATGGTATCAGAGTGTGATTGCAGATCACGGGAGGACTAAAAGACATCAGCCGAGCAGAGCAATAGCAGCAGAAAACAGTTATCCCGAGGTGACAGAAGTTGTTTCTAGCAACGCAAAAGCCATGAAGTGTGACGTAAAGCCAGCTAGGGCCATGCAGAGGAAGTTGGGAGCTGCGCAAAGCCCCAAAAAGGCTAGCGTTGCTAACGCAGAGGGCTAGAGGGCTGACGCAGGGCATCCCAGGGCTGACACAGACCCATCTGGGGTGACGCAGAGCCAGCGTGAGGTAGAGAGGGGCTGACACAGTTCACAGAGAGGTAGTTGCTGGGGTCTAAAAGGCTGCAGGAATATTGCAGAGTGGAGTTGGTGAGGTACTGTAATCAGAACAGTACCTGACAGAGCAGGGCCAGAGGAGTTGTTACCAAGGATTTCTAGCCGAGGAACCCAGATTAGCAGTGCAGTTGCACAAGACGATCAGAGTAGGGGGAATCTCGACAAGCGGCAGAAGGATTTCCAGGAGGGAAATCAGGACTCAGAGGGAGTCTAGAAGAGAACTTCCAAACGGGAAGTAGAGACTCAAAGGACTCGAACAGAGAACTTCCAAGAAGGAAGTAGAGGAGCGTCATGGCACTACACGGGGTAAGAAACCAAGATAGACTGGACGGAGCATCGAACTTCGCAGTCTAGAAGGCAAGAATCTTATCAGTGCTTGACAGGAATCATGTCAAGAACTTCGCCTTGAAGGTTATAGCTATCCCAGTCGACCCCAATGATAACAACAAGTACGAGGAGACAATGGCGAGGGCCAAGTGCATTATCATTGACGGGGTCAAGGATCATGTGGTACCACATATAGCCAGAAGGAAACGACAGTTGAGATGTGGGAGGCTCTCAAGAACCTATACTAGCATACTTCTGTGCAGAGAAGAAAGATGCTTGAGAACCAGATGAGGTCATATCACATGAAGAAGGGTCAATCGATTGACACCTTCCTCGAGGGACTGAATGAGATCCGAGACCAGTTGACTACTATAGGAGCGACAATGGATCAGTAGCTTATGGTGAGGACAGCCCTAAATGCTATCTCAGAAGAATGGGAAGTATTTGTCTAGAGTATACTGGGCAAAGGGACACTTCCACCTTGGGACGAGATGTGGGCAGCTCTTTGCCAGGAAGAGATCAGACGGAAGTCCAAGACGGGTAGCAACAGCAAGGGGATCAAAGTCAAGCAGGAAGAGGAAGATGTGGCCCTAGCATCTGAGGGAAAGCAGGAGAAGCGGAAGAAGAAAGATCTCTCCAAGATCAAGTGCTTCCACTGTGGAGAGATGGGTCATTATGCAACCCAGTGCCCAAGGAAGAAGAGTAAGGGAGAGTCTTCCGAGACTAAGGCAGCGCCAGCACGGGCAGAGAAGGAAGTTTTGACAGACGATGACTGTGCCATGAGTGCACATGCACCACTTGAGCGAAAGTGGGGAGACATCGAGCTATAGTCGGGCGGACTACAGGCGATGAGGGGCAGGATCCTTGAGTTACCCAGCCTCTTAGATTAAACCTTACTACGGGAGCCCCGTCGAGGAGTAGCAAAAGTGGCTGAGTGGGTAGAGACGGATGTGAATGGAGCGGCAAAGAGAGCTACAGTGCAAGAGTCCCGAGACAGCGCAGAGCTAGCAGGCTGCAGCAGTGCGAGAGGCACGGGAGTGTTGCACCAGTGCAGGAAGGCACAGAGACATGTGCAACGATGCGAGATGCAGGGAGTTGTTGTAGCAGCGCAGAGCTCAGAGAGGGAGCACTTGTCAACGGCAGAGGCAGCTTCAGCATCAGTGGGTGTCTTTAGCTCCACAGGGAGGTCAGTTGGGAGATCAGTTACTTACTTCTCAATAATTGAATTGCAGTGCCACAGTGGGCAGCACGATGCAACATGATGAGAGGAGGTGTAGTGCGGATGCAGTATTGGGAGAAAGGACCGGCAACAGCACGGATGCAGAGGGAGCTGTCATACAAATGCAGCAGTGGCAGTGGCAGAACCATGGGCAGCAGCGTAAAAGATGTTGGGCAGGAAGGCCTGGCATCAGAGCAGGTACCAATGTCAGATGATCAGAGTAATACTCAGTGAGGAGTATTGCTAGAACATAGTCCTCGCTAAGAGGGAGTGTCGATTTGGGGTAGCACTGGATGTGCTCTAGCCACGAAATTTGGAGGAGAGGTTGGGGCACATGAGATCTGCAATACCCAAAAAGGGTTTGGGCAAATTCTAAACAGATCAGGAGATATTAAAATAATTAATATTTTTAATGGAGTCCCTAAGTCTAAACATACGAAAAATAAAATATTAATGTGTATTAATATGACTCTGTGTTAGAGTGGTCCAAAAGACATGGATCAAGCCAGATCTAATCTTAGTTGTTGATTAGGGACTTAATCTCGGCCATTGAGATGTCAACAGAAAAAGTATAAGAGGAGGCTTGAGGGTCACTTGGAGAACACACCAGAGTGATCAGTGATTCTATTCTCTAGAGCAGGGTTTGCTAAGAGAGATAAAATCAGTGATCAGGAGAGCAGCTGAGGGGCATTGAGTACAGAGAAACAAAAAAAGCAGAGATTGTGCCGGGAGAGCAGCGCAGCAGCCAAGGAGGGTGACGTAGAGCCAACAAGGACTCACGCAGGGCCATGCAGAGGCAGCCAAGTGCTGCATAGAGCACCAAAGGGACCAGCGTAGCTGACGCAGAGGCTCCTAGAGCTGACACAGGGCCTCCTGGGGCTAACGCAGGGCCAGCGCTAGGCTAGGAGAGGCTGGCGCAGTTCAGATTGGGTAGACGCTAGGGTTGCAGAGCAGTTTTGTGTTGAGGAACTGCGGGAAGGATTTTCCGGGGTTTCAGGCAGGAGATTTCTCTCAAGCTGTGAGGTATAGCTGCTAAGGAAATTCTGTGTTGGGTAGGCCAATTTCGGCACCCAGATTGTACTCTGATATTGCTTAATAAGAAAACCCTTAGATAGTTGCACCAGTTTTCCCGCATTCGGTTTTTCCGGGGACATTAGTCCAAAAATAATGGTGTCATGTGGTGTGTTTGTTCTTGTTTCTTTTACTTGCTGATCTATAATATGTTGAGCATGCACTAGTGTTTATTTTCAGTATTTACATTGTATATAACTTGTTAAGGAAGATAACAAGTAGGTAGGAATAAATCAGATAAAGTGCATGGAGGGTTTCTAACTAAGTAAAATTAGAAACTTCAACACTGAGCAATGTATAGCGCTATTGGCTAGCTGGCTGTCCAAGATAGGCAAAAAGTTTTCTCCTATGGGGTTACCTACTTTTGTTGGATCATAACCCCACCACTCACCATGTGACTAAACATAGAGGTTTCTTTTGATGAGGTTCCTTCTCACAGTCGGCCAAGATCTCTCCCATTACTTATTTCAAAAGATTTCTCACATCGTTCTCAACATGCTTCCATGGATCATACCCCCTCTCATCACTCTAGAAGTCCCCATTTAGATTGCATTATGTCATATTTTATTGGACCCTTCTCCTTCACAATATGATGTTGGTCCTCTTTCTATGAGTATTCTTCCAAGTACTCTTATAGCATTTTAGCAAACTACTATAATTGATAAGGATTCTGTTGATGACTCATCTATCCTTCCTATTGTGGATATGTCTTTCACTTCTCTAGGATACTCTTGTGAGTGGCTCATCCAGTCCTCTTGTTGCAAACGACAATGCTATTGTCAATGGTGTTGAAGTTTCTAAGTTTACTTAGTTAGAAACCCTCCATGCACTTTATCTGATTTATTCCTACCTACTTGTTATTTTCCTTAGCAAGTTATTTCCAATGTAAATACTGAAAATAAACACTAGTGAACGCTCAACATATTACATATGAGCAACTAAAAAGAAACAGAAACAAACACAACATATGACACCATTATTTTTGGACTAATGTCCCTGGAAAAACCCAATGTGGGAAAACTAGTGCAGCTATCTGAGGGTTTTCTTATTAAGCAATATCAGAGTACAATCTAAGTGCTGAAACTGGCCTACCTAAAAGGGAATTTCCTTAGCAATAATACATCTCTGTTTCTGACAAATCTATTGGCTGAAACCCCGGATAATCCTTCTAGCCGCTACTCAGCACCAAACTGCCCTAGAAACCCCAGCGTCTGCCTAATCTGGATTGCGTCAGCCTCTCCTAGCCCAGCGTTGGCCCTGCGTCAACCCCGGAAGGCCCTACATCAACTCTTTGAGCCTCTGCGTCAGCTATGCTGGCCTCTCTGGTGCTCTGCGCAGCACTTACCTGCCTCTGCGTGGCCCTGTGTGAGCACTGGCTGCCCCTGCGTCACTCTCTCTGGCTGCTCTCCTGGCACTATCTATGCCTCTCTATCTCTCTATACTCAATGCCACTCAGCTGCTCTCCAATCACTGATTCTATCCTTCTTAGCAAACCCCGCTCTAGAGAATAGAATCACTGATCACTCTGGTATATTCTCCAAGTGGCCCTCAAGCCTCCTCTTATACTTTTCTTGTAGACATATCAACGGCCGAGATTAAGTGCCTAATCAACAGCGAAGATTAGGTCTGACTTGATCCATGTCTTTTGGACCATTCTAACACAGTTTTATATTAATACACATTAATATTTTATTTTCCCTAAGTTTAGATTTAGGGACTCCATTAAAAATATTAATTATTTTAATATCTCCTGCACTGTTTAGAATCTGCCCAAACCCTTTCTGGGTATTGGAGATCTCATGTGCCCCAACCTCTCCACCAAATTTCGTGGCTAGAGCAAATCCGATGCTACCCCAAATCAACACTCCCTCTTAGCAAAGACTGTGCTCTAGCAATACTCCTCACTAAGTATTACTCTGATCATCTAGCATCGGTACGTGTGCTGATGCTAGGCCTTCCTGCCCAACATCCTCTGCACTGTTGCAACTCCCTCTGCATCCGTGTTGCTTCCCATGGCCCTGCCACTGCCACTGCTGCATCTGCATTATAACTACTCTCATCATGTTGCATTGTGCCACCCATAGTACTACTAGTGATGTGAAAATCGCAATATTATCAAATTATCGCGATTTTTAAAATTTAACGATATTATCGGCCGATTTTTAAACATATTTTTTTTCATGATTTTTCAAAAAAAATCACGATACAAACGAAAAAATCACGATTCAATAGGGTTGTTATCGTTGGGCCGGCAGACAACGGGTTTATAACACCAAAAAACGAATTTTTTGTATTCATTTGAAATGACAACGGTAGCAGCGTGGATTGGGAGTAACCTAGGAGCAAAACCTTGGTCGATTGAAAGCTGATTGGAGGAGAAAAACAACTCAAAAACCCTGGTGGATTGAGAGTTGAGGAGGAGAGGATCAATTTTCTCCAGCAAACCGATATGGGCACCAAATTTATGTGTTTTGTTTTGGTTTTTTTTTTTTGGTTGGGTTTGGATAACCCATTGTTTATCAAATATTTTAGAGTTGATTTGATGGTGTTTTTGTTTGTTAAATTGTCAAAAATTCAATGTGATTTGTCATGTTACTCACGTATGTAATTTTTTTTAATTTCTGTAACTTGCAATCCTTATTTTGCCATAGGTTCATCATTAAACTTCAAAGTTCAAACTTTAAACTTCATCTTACAAATTTAAAACTCAAGAGTCAAGAGTTCAACCAAGTTACAAACATGCCAAGGAAATTGGACCCTCCGTGGGAATTTGGTGAACCTAATGGAGGGTTTGATAGAATAAACTTGAGTTGCAAGTTGTGTGGGCATCATATGTCGGGAGGGTTTATAGATTGAAGTATCACCTTGCACAAATCCCTGGATTTGATGTAGGACCTTGCACAAATACAAATCCAAAAATCATCCGAAGAGCCATGAGATCATTGGAAGAATTAGAGCATGAGAGAGAGGCCAAAGTAGAAATGAAGAAGCAACTAGCAAAGAGGGTGTTAGGCTCAGGTGAACAAGGAAGTGGCACTGGTTCTACTTCAGCATCAATATCTACAACCAACCCGGTAGCTGCCTCATCATTTTTTGTTCCTAGAACCACACCTGGTTCACAACCATCTATCACTTCAATGCTTAAAAAAACTGAGAAAGAACAAGCTAACAAGTTGTTGGCCAAATTTCTCCTTTGGAGTGATATTCCTTTCAGCGTTGCAAGGAATAATCCATTTTTCCAGCCTGTTGTTGATGCTATTGCAACTGTTGGCCCAGGGTACAAAATCCCTTCTTATGATGACTTTAGAGGCCAGATTCTTCAAAATGAAAAGGTTGACTGCACCAAAAGATTGGAGGAGTTTAGGATATCATGGGCACAAACAAGATGCACTATGATGTCAGATGGTTGGACCAACCAAAAGGGGAGAACCCTTATAAACTTCTTGGTTAGTTGTCCCAAGGGGACAATATTTATGAAATCTATTGATGCATCTTCACATATCAAAGATGCAAAAACTTTATGTGATTTGCTGGATGTGTTTATTTTGGAGGTGGGTGCAGAACATGTTGTCCAAGTCATAACAGACAATGCTACAAATTATGTTGTTGCTGGCAGGGTGGTTATGGAGAGGCATCCTACTTTATTTTGGACACCTTGTGCTGCACATTGTATTGATTTGATGTTGGAGGACATAGGAAAAATTTCCTTTGTCAAAGATATTGTTGACTCATCAAAAAGCATTACAAAATTTAAATATAATCATACATCTATGCTTAGCTTGACGAGAAAATTCACCAACAAGGAGTTGGTGCGCCCAACCATTACACGGTTTGCCACCAGTTTCATATCTCTTCAATCCCTCTTGAATTTTGTGTGGGATGTGAAGAGAATGTTTCTTTCAGAGGAGTGGTGTGCTTTGACAATGAGTCGCGAACCAGAGGGAGAGGCCATATGCAGATTAGTTTCATACCAAGAAGACTTCTACGCACGCAGGAGGTGTGCACCGTTACTAAACCTTTGGTAAAGGTTCTTTGATTAGTTGATGGTGAGAAGCCCGCAATGGGTTATTTGTATGAGGCCATGGACAGGGCCAAAGAATCCTTTCGGGCCTACTATGATGATAAGGAAAATGAGGGGTTTCAAAAACAACTTCTCCTATGGGAAGTGATTGATGAACGATGGAACAACACACTCCATCGTCCCATTCATGCTGCAGGGATCTACCTAACCCCGCATTTTCTTACCCATGTGGGTTCATATTTGATGTTGAGATCATGGATGGATTCTTAACTTGTGTTCAGAGTGTTGACCTCTACTGGTCAACTACCCATGCAGTGCACCCCGTTTTTCTTGACAGAAAGAAGCAGCACCTGATCAGCATGTCCGTGCCATCCTGCCATCATCAGCAGCTTGATCTTTTTTATTATAAACCCAGTCTGCATGTATTAATTGTAAATAATCCTAGCAGACATGAGTCATGTATGTATTTTGCCTAGGTGGACCTAACTTTCTGATGATAATCTACGTCCCGGAAGGTTTTTTGTCTCACCGATCCACGGATCGGCAGAGTTTTCCTTCAAACCTGACCCCAAAGCCGGGATTGATTTTGTCATTAGAACTTTAGGAGAATCCTAGTGTGTTGATCTGCTAGATTATCGTGGTGTCGCAGAGCTGGGTGATTTATGAGGGTCTGTATTAAGTGGGCTTGTCCCCTTGAGATGTAAATTGTAAAAGTCATGATGTAAGGTGTCCTGAGGGTCGAGAAATGTTTTAAATCCCCTCATGAGTCCTAAGTCCTAGGTCCTAGATGATGTTTCCGAAAGCTTAGTTCAGTGATCCATGTTAAATGAATTAAAAAATTAAAAAAATGAATAAAAATAATAAAATAGTAAAAAATAATAATAAAAAATAAAAAATGAAGCAAAAATCCTAACTAATAAAATAATAATATTTTAAGTTAATAAATCGACGGATGAGATCAAGAGATGTCTTGATCCTCATCAACGGTCGAGATCATTTCTACATGGATCACTCGAACTAGCCGTTAGGATCATTTCCTTTATATAGGGTCTTAGGGGGTCATTTCAGATCATGGGATCTGTGAGTCAAAGACTGAAGAAGCTCTCTTGTAAATTTGTTTTTGGTTAATAAAGAAGACTTTGGGGTCCATATCTTGCTGGTGTTACTCTCTTGAAATGCTGTGAGATTGTTTTAATTTTCTGCATATGTTATTTTCAGCTGTTAATAATAGCTTTCGTAGAGTATTGTGGGTACAGGTCAATGTTGTTAAAAGCGCGATCGGGATTAAATCGGCGCCGGGAAAAAAGCAGAAAAAATCGGCAAAAGCGGGAAAAAAGCGGAAAAAAGCGGGAAAAAAGCGTTTGGCACAAAAATATTCATTTTTTTTCATTTTTTTTTCAATTTTTTTAATATCTAAACCATCTACAACATAAAATAAATACATTGACACATAAATATGATAAAAAAACTAACATATAAGATGTTTAATATCATTTCTAGCGCTAAAGCCTAAAATCACACATAACATTGAATCATGTCCTGAATAGTAAGTCCTGACTCCTGAGTCCCAACTCAGCCTCAAAATATCAACAAAAAATATGATAATGTATCTCATCATGTCATAATGTCATATACAATAAAATGAAAGTCTAATCCTATTGATTTCCTCTGCCCCTCTTGCGAGAAAATGCCACAGCTTTCCCTTTCCCTCTAGATGTAGATGCTGGTGCCCGTGCAGGTGGAAATGGCAGTGGAGTCTGATGTGCTCTAGACGTTGAAGAACTAGAAGTAGGAGCTATAGGAGGTAGACCACGTCCTCTACTGGTGGCAGGGGTAGCCCGGGCAGGTGGTGTCACCTGGAAACATTACAATCTCCCAATCCTGAAATCCTGAAAAACTGATAAGTCTGCTGGATTTTAAATGAAATCTAAAATTCTACTTTCTCCATATGAAATCCAATGAGGCTGGAACCACTCTCAAACATCCTGAGTCATTTCATGGTAATGTTAAAAATTTAAGTAAAAGGATGAAAATGAAGATTAAGGAGAATGTCACTTTTACTTTAAGAATTTAACATTACCATGAATAGCATATCCATACTAGGGCCTAGACTTGATCATTAAGCTACCCCACTCAAAAGTTATTTGTTTCTTTCAAAAAACATTGCATGAAAAAACCCAAAAAAAGTTATAAAACTATGCTGTCCTGAGCCCCCACGATTTTTTCGTTAAAAATGGCGCTTTTTTCGAAAAAATCGCGATTTTTTGAAAAAAGCGCGATTTTTTCAGTAAAAATCGGCAAAAAAAAAGTAGGCAATTTTTCCGTATAAAAATCGCGATTTGATCGGCAAGATGAAAAAATCGCGATTTTTTCATTAAATCGCGATTTTAACAACACTGGTACAGGTATCTTGCTCACTTGCTAGGGTTTGGGTGCTGTTAGGGTTTCTGAAGTAATGGCAGGTATCTCCATTACTTCCTGAGATCTAGCAGCATTCTTGCCCTCTTTACTGATGGTTGTTTCTGAGCTGTGCAGAAAAAACCTTGCTGAAGAAGATTTGGTGGGCGTTAGGGGAAGTTCTCGGCTGAACCAGCCAACTCCCACAAGCATTTTCTGCTGAGCCCAGTGGATTTGATCCTGGGTCTATCATTCGGTTTTATTTTTCTGATCTGCATGAGAGAATTTCTGAATTTTTTTTTCACAGTGACAATCTGAAATTTCTTTTTTTTTAAATTTTCCTGTTCTTATTGTTAAATCTGGCTGTGAAGGGGCTAAATCTGTGCATTAAATTAGCTGATCTAGGGTTTCAAAATTTTGATCTAGGGTTTCAAATTTTTTTATACAAATTTTTACTTGGGCTTTTGTTTTCTTTTTGCAGGTATAGAGTTTTGCCAATTGCAGGACCACCGCCAGAAGCATTTTGAACGTATGAGCCTCTGCCGTCTCTTTAAACTGCAAACGCATATCAAATGACGATCTGAGGGTCAAGCAGCAAAGTATTTACCGCCATAGGGCCAGAAGGAGCATCTTTGAATTTTTCTACTTGTTATAATCCTGTGGTGAGGGCGTAATCAGTCTTCAATCATTTGACTGGAAAAATCAGCTCAGATTTCCTCTGTCGTTTAGGCATTCTTGATAACACAATCGGGCCAGAGGAAATCGTGCTTGAAATCAGCTGTTGGCATCGTGCATTGCAGCGTTTTCTTTTATGCGTAGTCTTCGGCATCCTCACGCTCAGCCTTCGAAGTTCTGGCACGGAGCAGACTCGCCACAGTTGGTCATGGTTTGAAACTCAGTTCACACATCAGGCAGCAAGGAGGTCTCAAATCGATTCAGCAAATCAGATTCGAAACAAAATCATTCCTTGCAGAATTTTTCTCAAATCGAAACCATTCCAAACAGCGACTCAGATTTCTTCACGCATCTGGTCACGCCTGTGATATCAAAGAATACCGTGGTGAGTTTCTCTGTCTGCCGTCGAAGATTTCAAGCTTCAATCACCCCGCCGTCTGAGGACTGGAAGCTGCAGACTCTCAAATTGTTATCATCCGCCGTCGAAAAGGGAATCGAACTTATTCTTGTCGTATGGTAAGTTATCTGCCACATTCGTTATCGTGCCAGGTAATTCCTCTGTCCGCTGCCGCCATCGACTGTGTGAAAAGCCCGATCATTCACCTGGTCGCGTCCTTCATTGGTTTCGTTTTTGCTGTAGGTTTTAATGACACACGGCTGCGTAGGGTTTCCAGCGTTAATCTGATTTTGGTTCGTAGGTCTTGTGCATATCTCGTTTCATAGCATAGGTTAAATCTTAGGATTTGTATAGTTTTTATTTTTTTTATTTTATGTTTTAGTTTAAGTGCTGGTTACGTATTTCATTTTTAGATTTTAATTCTTTTTTGAAATGGTTTCATTTTATTTAATGTAGATTCATAAAAAATAAAAAAAAATATAAAAAGGTTAGCATAGTTCGTAAATTTTTAGATTTAAGTTTTGATTTTGTGTTTAGTTTAGTTATGTTTCAGATTTTTGTTTAGTTAGATTTTATTTTGTTTATTAGTTTTGTTTTAATTAATTTTTAATGTGTTAGTTTTTAGAATGTTTTAAATTAGATTTTTCATTTATCTTTGTTTTAAAATAAAAAGGAAATAAAAATAAAAAGATTTTGTTTTGTTTAGACTTTAGTTTAATTTTCATAATTGTTAGATTTTAGTTTAATTTAGATTAATTTTAATTCATTTTTTCTTTAGATTTATTTGGTAATTTTTTTTAGATTTTATTTATAAACAAAAAAAAAAAAAAAAAAAATTTTGAGAAAGCATAAAAAAAATTTGCGGGGAATTTTCTTTGTCGGATCCAGTCATTTTCGGGAATTATATCTTTCACGCTGAGATCTGAATTTTCAAGTCGAGATGCGAAGTTGATATCTGGTTAATGGTTTATGATTCGTGGTGGTTTAAAGCATTCATCATTTTTAAATTTTCAATTGCTGGATATCATTTTTGTCATTTTAAGAGCATTGTGATTTAGCTGATTCTAGCTGATGATAGATGATCGTTGTTCATGGTCCATGTTTTTTATATCATTTAACAAGTAATCGTCTTATCCGCAATCTCTTAAGGCACTGGTCTGCTCAATTAATTAAATCTTTTTAGTATCGTGTCTCGTGTCTCCCAACCAACTGGTCAACAGTTGGCCTCATCATCTCACAGGGACTCCCCCCCTTAGCCGCGGGAGACAGGCTTAAACGGAGAGACCGGGGATCAGAGTGACAGCCCCCGGTCTGAGCGTTGTCGTGTCAATCTGCGCGACAACATTTTTGGCGCCGTTGCCGGGGACAGAGTTTTTCTGTTCTTGGGGTTCATCGACATTCAGCTTCTCATCTTCTCATCTCTCATTTGAGCTGGCAGATTCAAATATTTTGGCATCTTTTCATCATATATCAGCAGCATCTCTTCGGTTTTGTTTCTTGTTTGGGTGGTGACTCCATTTTTCTCATTTTTCCCAGACAAGAAGCTTTCCTCATATCTGCTTGTGTTTACTTTTTGGATCCTAGAATCAGATTCGTTGTTCAAGTGGCGACTCCACTTCTCTCATCTCTTAATTTTCTTGAGCAGAAATCTCTTTCTATCATCCATTTCATCCCCTGTTGTTCATCATGGATTATTCATGTAAACCATGTCATTTTACTAATAATCTCCATGATCTTCCGAAAGAGGCCATTTCTAAATTATTTAAGTTCTCGGGTGATGATCCGGTCACTGTTAAACATCATTTAAACATGTTTACTTGTGTAAAGATCTTATATTGTAGATTTCCTCAATATAATCATGAAGATTTCAAGATGCGTCTATTTGTCCATTCTTTAGAGGGTGATGCCTTGAATTGGTTTAATAATTTTCCTAATGATTTTTTCACTTCTTTACAAGACATTCTCGATGCTTTTAAAGATAGATATAATGGTCCAAACAGCTTGCCTTCTACCTCTAAAATTGTGCAAAAAGAAGAAAGTAATCATATTAAAGGTCAAGCTGTTGAAGAAAGAGTTCAAGATCAGAATATGTCATCAGCCGGAACTATTGCAGATCAAGTTCATGATAGTGAAAAATCGGGGATAAATGACAATGAAAAGGAGGAGCAAAAGCAAATAATACAAGATTTAAAGATGATGGTGAAAAATATGGAAAGCAACCAAACTAATCTTATCAATGATGTTAAAACTTTACGCACCCATCTGGAAAAACGTAATAAGGAGATTGAGGATACGCAAAATCAGCATGCTAAGGAAATTGAGGCCATGAAAATTAAATATGAAACAGAAATTAGAAGCATGCAAAGCAAGATGTCAGTCTTAGAGGAAAATATGGTGACCATGAAAGCTGATCATGATAGGGAAATTGACTCTATGACATTCAATCATAACAATCAGTTGGCTGACATGCAAGCGAATCATAAAGAAGAGATAAATTTCATGCAACATTGCTTGATGGACATAGAGGAAAAGAATGATAAGGTAATAAAACACATGCAAGAAAACCATGCCATGCAAATCAGCGCTATAAGGGATGAATGCTCTAGTCAGATGGATGCCATTAGAATACAAGTTCAAAAGATTCAACAATGGTCAGATGATAAGAGAAACCAGGAGCCTTCTCATTTGCCGCAACAAGTTCCATCTTACTATGAGGAGGTCATTAAGTGGATAATTGAAGGTGATCCAGATAAGCTTAAAAACGATAAAAATCAGATGCAAGACACAAAAAGACTTAGCATGCATAACTTACACACTTCATCTGATAGTTTCGAAACAAAAAGTTCCAGATCATCAGTAATTCATCCTGCCAGAAAGAAGAAGCGCAAGAGGAAGAAGATTAGACGAAGATTTGATGCATCAGACGGCCGTGAGCAGCTTGATTTTCGGATAGGAAAGAGTCCTACCATATGCAAAATTGGACATGGCACATCCGACAAGCAGCCGACAGATTTGCCTGAAAGCAGGCAAATGCTCAGTATGCACTATATTGAACACATCTGATGCCGTAGGGCATCCTTTGTAGCGTATTTCTAACCCTACTCCTTGTTTTTTCCGCATTTTCATTTCTACTTTAGATAGTTAATAAATGAAGAGCTTTTCTCTTTCCTGTGCTTAATGTATATGCTGATTTATGGATGGACGCTACTTATTTTTGTGTTGTATGGATGCAGATTCTGGATTCTCACATTCCTGCAAGCAGCAACGTGTCCCCAAGTAGAGCCAGATGTTGACCTCTACTGGTCAACTACCCATGCAGTGCACCCCGTTTTTCTTGACAGAAAGAAGCAGCACCCGATCAGCATGTCCGTGCCATCCTGCCATCATCAGCAGCTTGATCTTTTTTATTATAAACCCAGTCTGCATGTATTAATTGTAAATAATCCTAGCAGACATGAGTCATGTATGTATTTTGCCTAGGTGGAGCTAACTTTCTGATGATAATCTACGTCCCGGAAGGTTTTTTGTCTCACCGATCCACGGATCGGCAGAGTTTTCCTTCAAACCTGACCCCAAAGCCGGGATTGATTTTGTCATTAGAACTTTAGGAGAATCCTAGTGTGTTGATCTGCTAGATTATCGTGGTGTCGCAAAGCTGGGTGATTTATGAGGGTCTGTATTAAGTGGGCTTGTCCCCTTGAGATGTAAATTGTAAAAGTCATGATGTAAGGTGTCCTGAGGATCGAGAAATGTTTTAAATCCCCTCATGAGTCCTAAGTCCTAGGTCCTAGGCGATGTTTCCGAAAGCTTAGTTCAGTGATCCATGTTAAATGAGTTAAAAAATTTAAAAAATGAATAAAAATAATAAAATAATAAAAAAAAATTAAAAAAAAAATGAAGCAAAAATCCTAACTAATAAAATAATAATATTTTAAGTTAATAAATCGACGGATGAGATCAAGAGATGTCTTGATCCTCATCAACGGTCGAGATCATTTCTACATGGATCACTCGAACTAGCCGTTAGGATCATTTCCCTTATATAGGGTCTTAGGGGGTCATTTCAGATCATGGAATCTGTGAGTCAAAGACTGAAGAAGCTCTCTTGTAAATTTGTTTTTGGTTAATAAAGAAGACTTTGGGGTCCATATCTTGCTGGTGTTACTCTCTTGAAACGCTGTGAGATTGTTTTAATTTTCTGCATATGTTATTTTCAGCTGTTAATAATAGCTTTTGTAGAGTATTGTGGGTACAGGTATCTTGCTCACTTGCTAGGGTTTGGGTGCTGTTAGGGTTTCTGAAGTAATGGCAGGTATCTCCATTACTTCCTAAGATCTAGCAGCATTCTTGCCCTCTTTACTGATGGTTGTTTCTGAGCTGTGCAGAAAAAACCTTGCTGAAGAAGATTTGGTGGGCGTTAGGGGAAGTTCTCGGCTGAACCAGCCAACTCCCACAAGCATTTTCTGTTGAGCCCAGTGGATTTGATCCTGGGTCTATCATTCGGTTTTATTTTTCTGATCTGCATGAGAGAATTTCTGAATTTTTTTTTTCACAGTGACAATCTGAAATTTCTTTTCTTTAAAATTTTCCTGTTCTTATTGTTAAATCTGGCTGTGAAGGGGCTAAATCTGTGCATTAAATTAGCTGATCTAGGGTTTCAAAATTTTGATCTAGGGTTTCAAATTTTTTTTATACAAATTTTTATTTGGGTTTTTGTTTTCTTTTTGCAGGTATAGAGTTTTGCCAATTGCAGGACCACCGCCAGAAGCATTTTGAACGTATGAGCCTCTGCCGTCTCTTTAAACTGCAAACGCATATCAAATGACGATCTGAGGGTCAAGCAGCAAAGTATTTACCGCCATAGGGCCAGAAGGAGCATCTTTGAATTTTTCTACTTGTTATAATCCTGCGGTGAGGGCGTAATCAGTCTTCAATCATTTGACTGGAAAAATCAGCTCAGATTTCCTCTGTCGTTTAGGCATTCTTGATAACACAATCGGGCCAGAGGAAATCGTGCTTGAAATCAGCTGTTGGCATCGTGCATTGCAGCGTTTTCTTTTATGCGTAGTCTTCGGCATCCTCACGCTCAGCCTTCGAAGTTCTGGCACGGAGCAGACTCGCCACAGTTGGTCATGGTTTGAAACTCAGTTCACACATCAGGCAGCAAGGAGGTCTCAAATCGATTCAGCAAATCAGATTCGAAACAAAATCATTCCTTGCAGAATTTTTCTCAAATCGAAACCATTCCAAACAGCGACTCAGATTTCTTCACGCATCTGGTCACGCCTGTGATATCAAAGAATACCGTGGTGAGTTTCTCTGTCTGCCGTCGAAGATTTCAAGCTTCAATCACCCCGCCGTCTGAGCACTGGAAGCTGCAGACTCTCAAATTGTTATCATCCGCCGTCGAAAAGGGAATCGAACTTATTCTTGTCGTATGGTAAGTTATCTGCCACATTCGTTATCGTGCCAGGTAATTCCTCTGTCCACTGCCGCCATCGACTGTGTGAAAAGCCCGATCATTCACCTGGTCGCGTCCTTCATTGGTTTCGTTTTTGCTGTAGGTTTTAATGACACACGACTGCGTAGGGTTTCCAGCGTTAATCTGATTTTGGTTCGTAGGTCTTGTGCATATCTCGTTTCATAGCATAGGTTAAATCTTAGGATTTGTATAGTTTTTATTTTTTTTATTTTATGTTTTAGTTTAAGTGCTGGTTACATATTTCATTTTTAGATTTTAATTCTTTTTTGAAATGGTTTCATTTTATTTAATGTAGATTCATAAAAAATAAAAAAAATTATAAAAAGGTTAGCATAGTTCGTAAATTTTTAGATTTAAGTTTTGATTTTGTGTTTAGTTTAGTTATGTTTCAGATTTTTGTTTAGTTAGATTTTATTTTGTTTATTAGTTTTGTTTTAATTAATTTTTAATGTGTTAGTTTTTAGAATGTTTTAAATTAGATTTTTCATTTATCTTTGTTTTAAAATAAAAAGGAAATAAAAATAAAAAGATTTTGTTTTGTTTAGACTTTAGTTTAATTTTCATAATTGTTAGATTTTAGTTTAATTTAGATTAATTTTAATTCATTTTTTCTTTAGATTTATTTGGTAATTTTTTTTAGATTTTATTTATAAACAAAAAAAAATAAAAAAATAAAATAAAAAATAAAAAATAAAAATTAATTTTGAGAAAGCATAAAAAAATTTTGTGGGTAATTTTCTTTGTCGGATCCAGTCATTTTCGGGAATTATATCTTTCACGCTGAGATCTGAATTTTCAAGTCGAGATGCGAAGTTGATATCTGGTTAATGGTTTATGAATCGTGGTGGTTTAAAGCATTCATCATTTTTAAATTTTCAATTGCTGGATATCATTTTTGTCATTTTAAGAGCATTGTGATTTAGCTGATTCTAGCTGATGATAGATGATCGTTGTTCATGGTCCATGTTTTTTATATCATTTAACAAGTAATCGTCTTATCCGCAATCTCTTAAGGCACTGGTCTGCTCAATTAATTAAATCTTTTTAGTATCGTGTCTCGTGACTCCCAACCAACTGGTCGACAATTGGCCTCATCATCTCACAGGGACTCCCCCCCTTAGCCGCGGGAGACAGGCTTAAACGGAGAGACCGGGGATCAGAGTGACAGCCCCCGGTCTGAGTGTTGTCGTGTCAATCTGCGCGACAACACAGAGGATGGTGCGATCTCCAACAGAACGCCCAGAAATCTCCAAAGAAATGGAGACATACAGGATGGCAGGTGGCACATTTGTCTTTGAGATGGCTGTGACTGATAGGACGATTAAAATGCCAGGTATTTTTTAGTTTGTTTCAAATTTCATTGTCTCTTCAAGTTCATAACTTCATACTTTGCTTCAACTTTCAAATTTCATTTTTATTTTTATGTTTATTTAAAATTTTATTTGCAATTTTGTTGTAGATGCATGGTGGAGAATGTATGGTGCCATGGTATCCCATCTGCAAAATCTTGCCATTCAAATCCTCAGCCAAACATGTAGCTCCTCGGGATGCGAGTGAAACCAGGGTGTATTTGAAAAAATATACAACAAGAAGCACAACAGGTTAAATTTAAAACTTAAAATATTGCAAATTTCCAATTAATTTTTTGAATTCATTAAACAACATTTTTTATAATTATTATTTCATGATCTTTGTACAGGTTGAAATCCCAGCGACTTAATGACATAGTCTACGTCTACTACAATCTTCGATTGTGGGTGAGGCAACTTGAGAGGATACCTTATATGGAGGCCATCTCATTGGATGGGTATGACACCACTGCTGCATGGAGGGTTGAGGCCGAGAGGCCTCTCATGGAGTTTGCCAATGATTGGTTAGAGCAAGAGGTAGTGGAAGGCGTAGAGGGTGGGCAGGAGGAGGAGGAGGAGGAGCAACAAGAGGAGGAGGTGACACCACCTCCTCGGGCTACCCCTGCCACTAGTAGAGGACGTTGTCTACCTCCTGTAACTCCTAGTTCTTCAACTTCTAGAGCACAGCAGAGTCCACTGCCAACTCCATCGGCATCTACATCTAGAGGGAAAGGGAAAGCTATTGCATTTTCTCGCAAGAGGGGCAGAGGAAATCAGTAGTATTAGACTTTAGTTATTTGGTTCATTTCATTGTATATGACATTATGACTCATGATATGAGATACATTATTATATTTTTTGTTGATATTTTGAGGCTGAGTTGGGACTTGGGAGTCAAGACTTACTATTCAGGACATGATTCACTGTTATGTGTGATGTAGCACTAGAAATGATATTACACATCTTATATACTAGTTCTTTTATCATATTTATGTGTCAATATATTTATTTTATGTTGTAGATGCTTTAGATATTAAAAAAATTGAAAAAACTTTAATATTTTTGTATTTTACGATTTTTTCTCGATTATTTCCTGATTTTTACTATTTTTTCCCGATTTTTCCCCTTGCCGATAATATCCTGATAACGATAGCTGCAACATTGAGCACTACCACTACTAACTGCTGCACTGCAACTCAATTACTGAGAAGTAAGTAACTGATCTCCCAACTCTCACATCTCTGTCAGGCTAGAAACACTCCTGATGCTGAAGCTCCCTTTGTCACGACAAGTGCTCCCTCTCTGACCTCTACGCTACTGCAACAACTCCATGCATCTCGCACCGTTGCACACCTCTCTGTGCCATCCTACACTGGTGCAACACTCCCATGCCTCTCGCACTGTTGCAGCCTGCTAACCTCACGCTATCCTGGGAATCCTGCACTGTAGCTCCCTCTGTTGCTCCATCTGCATCCGTCTCTACTGACATCGCCAGTACTGCTACTCCTCTTCGAGGCTCCCGTAGCAAGGTCTAATCCAAGAAGTTAGGTATGTTGATATGGGGTAGCATCGGATGTGCTCTAGCCACGAAATTTGGAAGAGAAGTTGGGGCACATGAGATCTCCAATACCCAAGAAGGGTTTGGGCATATTCTAAACAGATCAGGAGATATTAAAATAATTGATATTTTTAATGGAGTCCCTAAGTCTAAACTTAGGGAAAATAAAATATTAATGTGTATTAATATGAATCTGTGTTAAAATGGTCCAAAAAAAATGGATCAAGCCAGATCTAATCTTAGTCGTTGATTAGGGACTTAATCTCAGCCGTTGAGATGTCAACAAGAAAAGTATAAGGGGAGGCTTGAGGGTCACTTGGAGAGGACACCAGATGATCAGTCATTCTTTTCTTTAGAGCGGGGTTTGTTAAGCGAGATAGAATCAGTGATCGGGAGAGCAGCTGAGGGGCATTAAGTACAGAGGAACAGAGAAGGCAAAGATCGTGTCGAGAGAGGGGCGCAGCAGCCAAGGACAGTGACATAGACCAACAAAGGCTCACACAAGGCCACGCAGAGGCAACCAAGCGTTGCGCAGAGCACTAGAGGGGCCAGTGCAGCTGACGCAGAGGCTCCCAAAGCTGACGCAGGCCTAGAAAGGCTAACGTAGGGCCAGCGTGAGACAAAGAGGGGCTGACGCAGTCCAGATTGGGCAGGTGTTGGGTTTGTAAGAGAAATTTTGTGCTGAGGAGCTGCCGGAAGGGTTTTCCGGGGTTTCAGCCAGGAGATTTATCTCAAACTGTGAGGTATAGCTACTAAGGAAATTCTTTGTTGGGTAGGCCAGTTACGGCACCCAGATTGTACTCTGATATTGCTTAATAAGAAAACCCTTAGATAGTTGCACTGGTTTTCTCGCACTAGGTTTTTCCAGGGACATTGGTCCAAAAATAATGGTGTCATGTGGTGTGTTTGTTCTTGTTTCTTTTAGTTGTTGATCTGTAATATGTTGAGCATGCACTAGTATTTATTTTCAGTATTTACTTTGTAAATAACTTGTTAAGAAAAATAACCAGTAGATAGGAATAAATCAGAAAAAGTGCATGGAGGGTTTCTAACTAAGTAAAATTAGAAACTTCAACTTCTACTCCTCTTCGAGGCTCTCGTAGCAAGGTCTAATCCAAGAGGTTGGGTACCTCAAGGATCCTACCCCTCATCGCTTGTAGTCCTCCTGACTACAGCTCGATGTCTCCCCACTTCTTCTCAAGTGGCACATGAGCACTCATGGCACACAGAACAGACAGGATCCTGGATTTCCAGATGACAAAGTTGGACACCCCGTCCAGCCTATCCTGATTCCTCAACCCATTCATGGCCATCTCTCTTCTTTTCTCTGTCGACTCCTCCGAGTCTCTCTACGTCTCACCTAGAAGTTCTCGATTCGACTCCTGCAGAGTCTACTTCCCTTCTGGAAGTTCTCTGTTCGACTCCTGCTGAGTCTATTTCCCAGCTGGAAGTTCTCTGTTTGACTCCTACTGAGTCTACTTCCTGTCTGTAAGTTCTCTGTTCGACTCCTGCTGAGTCTACTTCCAACCTGGAAGTTCTTTGTTCGACTCTTGTTGAGTCTCTCTACTTCTCGTCTGGAAGTTCTCTTCTGGACTCCCTCTGAGTACCGATTTCCCTCCTGGAAATCCTTCTGCCAACCGTCAAGTTGCCCCTATCTGATCGTCTGTGCAACTGCAACACTGATCTGGATTCCTTGGCTAGAAATCCGCCTCGGCAACAACTCCCTCTACCTTGGTCTTGCCCTGTTAGGTACTGTTCTGACTACAGTACCCCACCAGCGCCACTCTGCAACTTACCTACAGCCTCCTAAACCCTAGCAACCTGAATGTTAGAGCTCCTAGGCTCTACACAATCCCGGCACTGGCAAATCAGTTTCCTCGGCCAACTGCTTCAACCCTCCTGGCCTCTGTGTGAGCCTGCCTTTGCCTCCCTCGGCCTCTGTGCTGCCTCTTCCTAGCTCAATCTTGATAATGCAAGCACTGCATCACCCCATTCTTGTTGCTACTCTGCTAGGAACAGCTTCTGTCACTTGGGACAGCTATTTTCTGTTTTTGTTGTTCTGCTCAGATGATGTCCTCAATTCTCCTGTGATCTGCAACCACGCTCCTATACCATGTTGGAATTTCTAAGTCTGACACCTTAGAAACCCTTGTTTTGTTAATTAACAAGTTATTTACCATGCAAACACTGGAAATAAATACAAGTACATGCTCAACACATTACAAATCATCAACTGAAACAAGCACACAAGTGAGACCATTGTTTTTGGACTAATGCCCCCAGAAAAACCCAATGCGGGAAAATTAGTGCAGCTATCTAAGGGTTTGATTTATTAAGCATTTTTAGAATACAATCTGGGTACCAAATCAAGCTCACCCAACAGAGAAAAATCTCGGCAGTAGCACCTCTCTACTCGGAAGCAGATATTCCCGCTGAAACCCCAGATAAACACTCCGACAACTACTTAGCACCAATCTGCCCCAAAAACCCTAGTGTCTGCCTAACCTGGACTGCGTCAGCCACTCCTAGCCCAGCGTTGGCCCTGCGTCAGCCCCAGGAGGCCCTGCGTTGACTCTCTGAGCCTTTGCGTCGGCTACACTGGCCTCTCTAGTTCTCTGCACAGCACTTAGCTGCCTCTGCATGGCCCTACGTGAGCACTGGCCACTCCTGCGTCACTCTCTCTGGCTGTTCTGCTGCTTTCCTAGCACTATCTCTGCCTCTCTGTGCCTTTGTACTCAATGCCCCTCAGCTGCTCTCCGACCACTGATTCTATCTCTCTTAGCAAACCTCGCTCTAGAAAATAGAATGACTAATCACTCTAGTGTATTCTCCAAGTGACCCTCAAGCCTCCTCTTATACTTTTCCTGTTGACATATCAACGGCAAAGATTAAATCCCTAATCAACGGCTAAGATTAAATCTAGCTTGATCCATGTCTTTTGGATCATTCTAACACAGATTCATATTAATACACATTAATATTTTATTTTTCATAAGTTTAGACTTAGTGACTCCATCAAAAATATTAATTATTTTAATATCTCCTCATCTGTTTAGAATATGCCCAAACCCTTCTTGGGTATTGGAGATCTCATGTGCCCCAACCTCTCCTCCAAATTTCGTGGTTAGAGCACATCCGATGCTACCCCATATCAACAAATGGCACACTCATTTGTATTAATAATATATTTGAAGTCATGGCTAAGGACATGATTTCATATGGACAGAGCTCATATATGATACCACTAGTTCGGCCCAGAAATTTCCCACACTAGTCTGACTGGCCAGTTCTAATGACTTTGATTCCAATAATATCATGCAGTAACTTTATCATTTTAAGTCAATCTCCTTGAACAGATCTCTCATTCTTCAAGACTGCCCAATTTTATAGACCTGTGCTTTGAAGTTACCATTTACGTATTGTACATGGTTCAAAACATCTTGTTGTACCATCACCCTTCAATTTGCATGAAGCATCCTCTTCACAGCAACTGCCTAGCCTTAACAGTCGAATAAGGTGTGGTGGTAGCACAAAATCCATAAGCATTCTAGAACACTACTAATATTCTTCAGGCAATTGCATTATACCTTCCCTATCTAGATCCTGTTAAATAGAATGTAATACATTTGATACCTAAAACGATAAAAGTAAATATGCCTATTCAAAGCCATGACCTCATTTATTGAATATTGAAGTTCTATAAGATTGGTTAATCCTAAATAATCATATTTTGAAAAAACTACTTAATCAATCAAAAGGAACAATTTATGTTCATGTAGACAAAAATTTTCTTACCTGATAGTATGTCAAAAGCCTTCCTACTTCGACATGCCCTTCAGCCAGTCTTAACCTTTTCTCTAGATTTTCAAGAAATCTATCCTCTTTCTCTTCACTGTCAAAAACATCATATATTCCACTGACAGATGATTGCCTAGAATCCTCTTCATTCAAGAACACTGGACTCTTGGTGAGCTTTGCATTTAAAGGAATGCTACTATAAGAGTTTCTACTCCTTGAGGTTTTCCATCGAAGCTTAGACAAGATAGAGGCCATCAGACCCCATCTATCAGTGAGTGTACAGGCATATATACAATGCAAACCTACCTCTATTATTTCCACTTCATCCTTGAAAAGCCAAATCCCTTCTGAATTTTTGCATCCCTCCTCTAAAATCACAGAGCACAATTCCAAATTATTGTCCTTTGCTTTCTCTTTCAACCATTTAACTAAAAATGTCTCTGAAGAGTCTATAGACATGACTGGTTGATTCCTTGAAGAATCTCCCTCCTCAAGTGTGCCCGTTGTGCCATATTTCCTATGCATAAAAGGAACAGCCAGCTCCCTCAATCTTTCCACAACTGTAGCCTCAGTCACTCCATTGAGCATTACATTAAATTTTTCATAATCACAAAGAAGTTCCCAAGCACTGAGACTTAAGTCAAGTTCTCTGTCTTCCATCTGTCCACCAAAAAAAATAAGATGACACAAATCAGAGACATCTTCAAAGAGAGCTCTCAACTCTACAATTCCTTTGCAATAGCCAATGTCCAACAAAGAAAGGCAATTCTCCAATTGCCCACTCAATTTGTCTATAGTTCTTGCACGTTCTTTGTACCACTGAATAATTTCCATAGCAGGTGGCCAGAGTAGTCCTCTATGTAGTTTCACCATATGTTCTGTACTCATTCTAAAATCAATTTCCTGACTTCTGTCTTGCCAATGACTCTCAATGAAAGCCATCATTTCTTTACTTTCAACCCAGTCCTCCTCCCTCCCAGCTGGTGCAATTTTTGGTGGAGATAATCCAGGAAGCAACTGACTATAGTTGTGGACTGGTATGGTTTCAGGAACTGCATCTAAGATTCTTAATATTGAGGGAGCTAGAGAGAAGGTATGCCGCTTGAAAAGCAAGTTTAAAGGCCCAATTTTTCCACTCCCCGCAAGATTAATGGCAATTTCATCAAGAGTGCATCTGCGGAATACTGCATATTCCTGTGAAGAAAACCTGCACCACGTACTACAACAATTCAGAAACCAAAAACTATAAATAAATTTTTATGTAAAATTTAAAGACGGTGAAATAATGCAGGATATCTTTGAAATTTACAAACATTCAACCCAATACCTTAATGGTTCATGTTCACCACAGAAATATTAAGAGATAAAATACAAAATCTAAAATTATCACTATTCTCATATTTATGCCAATAAATGCAATTATTCAACAGTGTTATCCACAATTTTGTCAACGGTCCTCTTACCCACCATTTTGTGGGTAATATCCCTAGGAGAATTTTTTTTCTCCAAGATGGTCCTCAGCCGGCAGCCACCAGCCACCAGCTAGCTCATTGTGCCATCTTCTCCGCAACCTGAGCCAGCCATGTGGTCCCTCGCCCATCAAACACGATCGTATGTTTGAAGGTGGGCCTTCCGAATCTAAAGGTATGCCTTGTCATTTGGAAATTGAGTATTGTAGTTTGTTTATCATGGACACTTTTGAGCATGGATTAATGGGGGGATTCGGTAGAAAAAATGGGCTAGGTCTAAACCCTTGAGCCCCGAGTAGTCAATCAAAGAAAATCATAGAAAGGCAAAAGGCATAAAACAAGTGTGGAAAAACCAAGGTTGGGGCACCTCATGTACCACGATTGCTCCCTCCTATACATTATAAACCCAAGTGTGGGCTTCCCTCTTATTAGCTACCCTTGCACCCCAGCATGTGACCCAGGGTTGCCCCTCTCATCCCCTACTTCATTCACCTCTCTGTCACATCCCACCACCTTTTGAAGGATGTACTTTGAATATTATCCCCTTTAAAGGAGAAACCACCTAAGAGGGTACTTGGTTAACCCCGAGTTTAGGAGACATTGGCACATCCCGAAATCCACTATGGAAGGGCATGCCTTTATGAAGTCCCCACCTGTGGTCCATGATTAGGTAAGCTCATTTACTCAATTTCTCTAATGACTTGTTGTACTAGAAGGCTAGGGGACACATTGGATCTTATGCAAGATTGCAGATGGTTTCCATTTGGGGTTTGATCTCCCTATACAAGGTTGTAATCCTCCAGAGGGCTAAATTGGCACATGTAGGGTGAGCGTTGAGAGTCATGGACCTCCCAAGCAACAGAATGCACCCCATGGATTCCCACAGCCATTCAGAGACTGCTCGTGGTTCACTTATTGGACGAGGAGGATGCACCCAACTGGGCCCAGAACTACACCATACACTTGGCAGATGATTCAGGACTTGCACAATGATGTGTCATCACCTACACCATCATCATAGCCCTAGCAAGCGATCTACGGGCATCTTCAATTTGTTTGGAGCCCCATGAGGACATTTGTGTGCCCCCACATATCATTTGGAGCACCACAGATTATTACAAGGGGCCAACCCCTTGTCCACTACTTTTGAGGGTCTCATTCTTCATTGTGGCACCCATGGAGGGTCCTACAACATGCATAGATTATTATTTGACCTCTTGAAAGGCTTACTTTTTCATTTATGAGCTAGTTTGGTGGGCTTGTCACCAAAAGTTGTATTATTAGAACATTATTTTATTTTTGGGGCCTATGTAGGCCAAGGAAGCTAATTCGAACTCCTAAGTTTGTTGATTTCTGGTAGCATCAGATGTGCTCTAAGTCTCAAATTTTGCAGGAAGGCTTGGGCACATGTATTCCAAAAGAACCCAGAAAGGGTTTTGGGAAATTCCACCCAGAGACAATTTTATTAAAATAATTAATTATTTTTAATGGGACCCTAAGTCTAAACTTAGGAAAATAAAATAATTAAAGGGTATTAAAGTAAATTGTGGGTGTAACTTCTAGAAGAATACCAGGATCAAATAGAAATGATCTTAGCCATTGATTAGCTTCTAATCTGGGTCGTTGAATGTCAACGACAAGATTATTTAAGGAAGCTTGAGGGTCACTTAGAAAACACACAGAGAGAGTTCAGAAGTTCGATTTTCTGAAGTAGAGCCTCTGCCAGGAGAATATCGATAGTGAGTTTGTGCAGAGAGGGGCAGAGGAAGTTTGGCTGAAGGATCTTCTACAGAGCCAAGAATCCTCAACAAAGAGACAAAGAGACACACAAAGGAGGCAGCGCAAAGGGTAGAGAGGGTGACGCAGAGCTAGGAAGGGCTCACGCAGGACACACGCAGAGCATCGCAGCAACTTCCAGCATAGAGGTCTGAATTTCCTGAAGGCGCTGGTGTTTCTGAGCCGAGAGGGTTGGAAAAGGCTTCTGAAGGCAAATTGATTCTCAGCTGAGCTGCCACAATGACTTAGAGGCTGATGCAGGGCCCACGCAGGGGCAGCGCAAAAGTAGTCGGGGAACTCGCAGTATCATTGCCAGATCAGTCGAGATTTGCAATGTAGAGTGAGGTAATCTCACCAGTTTCTTCTGCTAAGTGATTTTCTCTGTAGCTGGATTGTCAGGAGGGCATCTAGAGATTGTATTCAGAAATACTTCAGCTTAATAATAAAACTCTCAAATCTGCAGCACCGGTTTTCCCACATTGGATTTTTCCAAGGACATTTGTCCAAAAATAACTGTCGCTTGTGTGTACGTTTCTCTATTGTTTTGTTCTTGTTTCGACATATTATTTAATTGGTGTAGGCTGCAGTTGCTAATCAAGATTGTCATTGATATCAATATCGCATTGACCGAGATGTCAATATTCTTGAGATCCCTGGTTCCAAATGATCATGTCATGACTCTTGGTTGACAGGATACCATCAGTGAAGATGTCAAGTCCCGAAGAAGTCAAACCACTAATGAAAGAAGTCCTAAGAAGTCCTTGATCTAATGTTGCATGCACTTCATGATCTAGACCTTAACTCTTAATGACATATGGAGTCATACACTTAATGATGTCAGACTCTTGAAGAATGACCACACTTGATGATACTTGATGATGTCATACACTTGATGGTGGTAACATGGTTGGAGAACATTTGAGGATTGAAAGACTATTTTGGAGTTTTCCTAATGATGTTGCACTATAACATATCACTACACCATTATGCAATGACATGAATGCTGCACTATTACATGTTGACACTATAATGAATCACTTGGTGACATATGATGACATGGAGGACTTCATGATGACATGAAAATAATATAAAGACATAGTTGGAGTCATAACAATGAAGAAGCCATTAATGACCTCATGCTGACCCAAACATTTTATGCCCAAAAATTCAAGACCAATCACACTAAAAAAAATATTTTTCACTACCTTAGAGGCAGCCTCTCAATATGATTCCTATACCATCTTTTAGAGCATAATTTTGCCTTTCCAATGAGCTCTTACTTGGCCCAAAACTCCAAATAGTTTGGGAGATATAGATTTTTTAAGTTAGGGATATTAATCTGGTCCTTGAGCCGACCTGTGCTAGGCCTCTCATGTTGGCCTCCTTATTTAGACGTGTCTCTTCATTTGTCACTGCAAGGAAGTCTATATACATACAGTCTGAAACTCATTTCTCCATCATTCAATTCAGTCAACAACACAGAAAAGAGGAAGAATTGTTCACATCTCGTGAACAAAAGAAGGAAGAGACAAGGGTACTTTTGATAAAGGTTTCTCAGTGATATTTTGGTTCGGATTCTTGAAGATTGCAGTGAATGTGCTTGGTTACAGTGCTCGGATTCTAGACAGCTCGGACTGTGCTCACATAGCAACTTGAACCTGTAAAATTGTAGACCTGAGGCTCAGTCCTGTGTTATCTCAGAAATTTCGGACCTATCTGCAATCGGATCTATAGAACTGAAATTTCGGATCTGTGACCTGTAGCACTGCAACCTTCGGACCTGTTGGACAAGACTTCATACTTCTGACTGTTATTACAAGCAGGTCGGATTTGTGGTAAAAGCTAAAATCCGTGGAGAAGGAGACTCAGATACGACTGCTCGGACAGTGCCATAGGCTGACTGAGGTATAACTCACACAGTGCAACACTCCTCTCTTAGCTCATACCTGTAATACAATTCAGTTAAGTAGCTGGGAGCCCTTGAACCTTGGACTGTCTCATCCATAGGGCACAAATATCTCGGGTTGGTGCAACAGTGTTGATTGGTGCAGCAACAAAGGACTGTTGTGTCACCTCCTTCCTTGGACTTTGCAACAAATAGTTCGAACAACAGTATTATCTCCTTCCTAGACTGTGGTGTCTCATCTGCTCGACTGTGACTGTGGTGCAGTGTACCAGTCTCACAGTGACTCGGATTCTTGAGAGTGGGCAGTCAGCCTATCTTGAAGTGGCTTAGACATCTATGTTTGGATTGTGATGACTTAGACAAGCATAAGTGAAGTCAAAGTACAGTGAAGAGCTAATTGAACATCCTATTGAAGACATACAAGTAAGTATATCAGTTATCTTTGTGTCAACACTCATTGAAGACAATGAAGGGTTTTAAAGCATCAATCAAGGAGCCTGTAGAGAGATATCTTGTTTAGGCAAGGGTTATTGAAGACACCCTTGAAGAATTCTTGGAACAGACTTGGTGCAGCATACTGAAGAATCTTCAAAGACATCTTGGAGTACCTCGAAGACATTGAAGATTTGTGGAGATCATTGGAGACCATGATATCATCATGAGGTGACCCGGAGAAATTGTTTTGGGTACAATGAAGAGCAGTGGTGACACCTTCTAAAGAGAACAAGATTGTCATTGATGATGTGACGTGGATGCTAAGTGACGACATAGCTGAAGATCGACAAGGCTCGTTGAAGAAGACATTGGGACTGTGCAACAAATAGCTTGGACCGCAATATTATCTCCTTCCTGGACTGTGGTGTCTCATATGCTCGACTGTAATTGTGGTGCAGTGTACCTATCTCACAGTGACTCGGATTCTTGAGCAGTGGGTAGTCAACCTATCTTGGAGTGGCTTAGACATCTATGTTTGGACTGTGATGACTAAGACAAGCATAAGTGAAGTCAAACACTAGTGAAGTCAAAGTACAGTGAAGAGCTAATTGAACATCCTATTGAAGACATTCAAGTAAGTATATCACTTATCTTTGTGTCAACATTCATTGAAGACGGTGAAGGGTTTTGAAGCATCAATCAAGGAGCCTGTAGAGAGATATCTTGTTTAGGCAAGGGTTATTGAAGACACCCTTGAAGAAATCTTGGAACAGATCTAGTGCAGCATAGTGAAGAATCTTGAAAGACATCTTGGAGTACTTCGAAGACATTGAGATTTGTGGAGATCATTGGAGACCATGATATCATCATGAGGTGACTTGGAGAAATTGTTTTGGGTACAATGAAGAGCAGTGGTGACACCCTCTAAGAGAACAAGGTTGTCATTGATGACGTGAAGTGGATGCTAAGTGACGACATAGCTGAAGATTGACAAGGCTCATTGAAGAAGACATTGGGAACCATGAAGTATAACCAAACATATCTTGACGAAGTTAAGCTAAGGGTTGGAGCCCCAGAGGTTGGAGCCTCGAAAAGACAAGGTTAGTGCCTTGGAGGATAGGGTTGAATCCCTAGAGGATCAGAGTCCTCAAGAAACCAGGTTGGAGCCTAAACCAGATATAGGGTTAGAGCCCTTGAGGTTGGTGCCTCAAAATTGACAAGGTTGGAGCCTTGGAAGTCCAAGTCGGTGCTTGGCAAATACAGTTTGGAGCCTTGGAGATTGAAGATCGGTGTCTTCATCTAGGGTTGGAGCCCTACATATATTGTACTTGATTTATTGAAGAAATTAATAAAAGCATTTATTCTTATTGTTCATTTTGTGTTCTAAATATAAGTGATCTAACTGGTAAAAGTAACAATTGAAAAGGATTAATGATTCACCCCCCCCTCTCAATATTTCCAATGATTGGTATCAGAGCCAGTACCTTCACTCAAAGCCTAGCAGCTTTAAGGTTTATCCTTAGAACACAAATGGAAAAGCCAAGGAATAAAGTCTCCAATCCTCCTAAAGATGTCTCTTCCTCAACCATGAAAACGGAAGACAATCAAATTGAGAAAATTCCGGTGTTCAATGAAAAATTTGATGTATGGAAGGTAAGAATGAGAAATTTCTTAATGGCTCAAGGCATTGGAGTATGGGAATCAGTGATTATTGATAGCACGATGGACGATGAATCCAAGGAGTACAATACAAGAGCAATGAAGACAATTTTGAATGGGCTACCAAATTCTATAAAGGCCAATTTGGAAAAATGTTCGTCAGCAAAAGATATATGGGACAAACTTCATGACCTTCACTCAAAAGGAGCATTGACCATGACCACTAGTCAAGAAGATGATGGAAAGCAAGAAGGAAATCCAGAACCCATCAAGGAAGCTGAAAATAAGAATGATGACATCAAGGCCAAAGAAGACCTAGAAGAAGAAGAAAGCAAAGAAGACTTTGAAGAAGATCTCCTGACTAAACTTATAGCTGCCATGGAAGAGATTAATAGTTTGAAAAAGGAAAATGAGGAACTTAAGAAGAAAGCGCAAGATGGTGACCAGGACAAGACAAGGAAGGAAGTTGACCTTTTCAAGCTTCAAGTACAAGAAAGAGATCGGGAGCTTACCAAGCTTAAGGAGGAATTTCATCAAAATAAAAGTAAGCATCATGAAGAAGTCATTTCCATGACAAATCAATTGAATAAGGCAAAGAAAAAGGAAGAAAATTTGTCAATCCACCTTGAACAGAGACTCAAGAGCTTGAACAAACTTGAAGCAGAGATTGGTCAATACAAGGAAGAGGTCTCCTCCCTTAGATCTCAACTAGAAGAAGCAAGGAATCAAGCACAAGCAGCTGAGAAGGTGATGGAAGCTTTGGCCTTCATAGAGGGACAAGTTGATGAAGCAAAAAAGGAGAGAAACACCATGATATCCCAACTAGAAGAAAACGATGATGACATCACCAAGTTAAGATCAGAAATCCCTTCTCCTAAGGCCCAATCATGTGAAGCAACCAAGATGAAGGAAGAAATGGAGATCATTCTATCAAAGAAGGATGAAGAATGCAAGGAAATGAAGGAAGAAATTGTCTTTCTTAAAAAGGAAGTTGACTTGCTGAATAAGAACTTGAAAAGTTCTCAAACCCTAGATGACATCCTAAGTCATCAAAGGTCTCCCCTTGATAAATCAGGTCTTGGCTATGTAGGTGAATCCTCAAGCAAGAATGATAATGCTTCAAACATCAAGGATGTGAGGAAGCCTGGAAGAAATGTTGATGCTCCCAGTTCCAGCAAAGGCAAGGAGAAGAATCAAGACAACATTAGAAGAAATCCTACTCCAAGAAGACTTGTAGATGGTGTCAAGAATACAAAAGGCAATGAATATCATCAAAGAATCCCAAGGCAAAAAGACTTCAGAAGTACATCAAGGAAATCTTCATCTCCTAGGTACCAAAGTATATTTCTTGGTTATTGCTATTCTTGTACAAACTTTGGGCACATGGCAAAAGATTGTAGGGCATATCACAAAGACAAATAAAATGGTCCCCGTCAATCTCCTAGAAGCAATTTTGTAAGAAGAAATCATGATTACTCATTCATGAACAAGATGGAGTGCTTCAATTGCCATAACATTCGACATATGGCATGTGATTGTAACTTGACTTGGGTCTCTAAACAAGTTAAAACCATGACAACCAAGCCAGAAAAGAAAGTTACACAAGTATGGAGAAGGAAGCAAATTGGATCCAAAAGTCTCTTGATCACTCCAACCAACAACACGTTGTTGATGAAGTCATCCTTGATATTCCAAGTAGTTGATGGTGACACTCTACCAAAAAGGAGACCATGCATACTGTTAGGTGGAGCTTATGATTCTTAATCATTCTTGCAGAAGCTATTCGTGAAAGGGCCCTATGAAATCCTTGATGAGTCACACATGGACAATCATCTTTCGATAGACCATCTCTTGGAACCAACTCCATTGAAAAATAATCCCCTACTCATCTGATGGACCATTGTTGAAGATGTCTTCCACTTGATCACAAGGCAGCAATCTGTCTTGTCTAAAGAAGCTAGAGGAGTTCATGCAGATAGGGGAGCTGGTTCATCACATGAAGAAATGTAGACACATCTATCATGGACCACATTGCTAGAAGGAAGAGCACCATGATAGGGGGGGTAATATACCTATGAAGAACTATTATTGATGAAGAGAAGCAGCTTAATAGGGGGAGTACTTGGGCACCCCATTTGCCATTACTGTCAAAGGGGGAGAGAATGTTGGAAGGGCAAGCATATTACCATCAATGACAAAAGAGGAGATTGTTAATCAAGGTTGTCATTGATGTCAATATGCCATTGACCGAGATGTCAATATTCTTGAGATGTCTGGTTCCAGATGATGATGTCATGACTCTTGGTTGACAGGATACCATCAATGAAGATGTCAAGTCACGAAAAAGTCGAACCACCAATGAAAGAAGTCCTAAGAAGTCCTTGATCTAATGTTGCATGCACTTCGTGATCTAGACCTTAACTTTTAATGACATATGGAGTCATACACTAATGATGTCAGACTCTTCACGAATGACCACACTTGATGATACTTGATAATGTCATACACTTGATGGTGGTAACATTGTTGGAGATCATTTGAGGATTGGAAGACTATTTTGGGGTTCTCCTAATGATGATACACTATAACATATCACTACACCATTATGTGATGACATGAATGCCGCACTATTACATGTTGACACTATAATGAATCACTTGGTGTCGTATGATGACATGGAGGACTTCATGATGATGTGAAAATAATATAAAGACATAGTTGGAGTCATAACAATGAAGAAGCCATTAATGACCTCATGATGTCCCAAACATTTTATGCACAAAAATTCAAGACCAGTCACATTAAAAAAAAATGTTATTCACTACCTTAGAGGCAGCCTCTCAATATGATTCCTATACCATCTTTTAGAGCATAACCTTGCCTTTACAATGAGCACTTACTTGGCTCGAAACTCCAAAGAGTTTGGGAGATATAGATTTTTTAAGTTAGGGATATTAATCTGGTCCTTGAGCCGACCTATGCTAGGCCTCTCATGTCAGCCTCCTTATTTAGACGTGTCTCTTCATTTGTCATTGCAAGGAAGTCTATATATATTATATATACAGTCTGAAACTCATTTCTCCATCATTCAATTTTGTCAACAACACAGAAAAGAGGAAGAACTGTTCACAACTCGTGAACAAAAGAAGGAAGAGACAAGGGCACTTTTGATAAAGTGTTCTCAGTGAAATTTTGGCTCGGATTCTTGAAGATTACAGTGATTGTGCTTGATTACAGTGTTGGGATTTTAGACAGCTCAGACTGTGCTCATACAGCAACTCGGACCTGTAAAATTGCAGACCTGAGACTCGGACATGTGTTACCTCAGAAATTTCGGTCCTATCTGCAACCGGATCTGTAGCACACAAATTTCAGATCTGTGACCTGTAGCACTGCAACCTTTGGACCTGTTTGAAAAGACTTCATACTTCTGACTGTTATTACAAGCAGATCAGATATGTGGTAAAAGCTAAAATCCGTGGAGAAGGAGACACATATATGACTGCTCGGACAGTAACATAGACTGAATGTGGTATAACTCGGACAATGCAGCGCTACTCTCTTGGCTCAGACCTGTAATACAATTCAGTTAAGAAGTTGGGCACCCTTGAACCTTGGACTGACTCATCCACAGGGCACAGATACTCGGGTTGGTGCAACAGTGTTGATTGCTGCATCAAGAAAGGACTGCTGTGTCACCTCCTTCCTCAGACTTTGCAACAAATAGCTCGAACAACAGTATTATCTCCTTCCTAGACTGTGGTATCTCATCTGCTCGATTGTGACTGTGGTGCAGTGTACCTGTCTCACAGTGACTCGGATTCTTGAGCAGTGGGCAGTCAACTTATCTTGAAGTGGCTTAGACATCTATGTTTGGATTGTGATGACTTAGACAAGCACAAGTGAAGTCAAACACTAGTGAAGTCAAAGTACAGTGAAGAGCCAATTAAACATCCTATTGAAGACATACAAGTAAGTGTATCACTTATCTTTGTGTCAACACCCATTGAAGACAGTGAAGGGTTTTGAAGCATCAATCAAGGAGCCCGTAGAGAGATATCTTGTTTAGGCAAGGATTATTGAAGACACCCTTGAAGAAATCTTGGAACAGACCTGGTGCAGCATAGTGAAGAATCTTGAAAGACATCTTGGAGTACCTCGAAGACATTGAAGATTTGTGGAGATCATTGGAGACAGTGATATCATCATGAGGTGACTCGGAGAAATTGTTTTGGGTACAATGAAGAGCAGTGGTGACACCTTCTAAGAGAACAAGATTGTCATTGATGATGTGACGTGGATGCTAAGTGACGACATAGCTGAAGATTGACAAGGCTCATTAAAGAAGAATTTGGGAGCCATGAAGTATAACCAAACATATCTTGACGAAGTTAAGCTAAGGGTTGGAGCCCAAGAGGTTGGAGCCTCGAAAAGACAAGGTTGGTGCCTTGGAGGATAGGGTTGAAGCCCTAGAAGATCAAAGTCCTCAAGAAACCAGGTCAGAGCCTGAACCAGATATAGGGTTGGAGCCCTTGAGGTTGGTGCCTCAAAATTGACAAGGTTGGAGCCTTGGAAGTCCATGTCGGTGCTTGGCAAATACAAGTTAGAGCCTGGGAGATTGAAGATCGGTGTCTTCATCTAGGTTGGAGCCCTACATATATTGTACTTGATTTATTGAAGAAATTAATAAAAGCATTTATTCTTATTGTTCATTTTGTGTTCTAAATATAAGTGATCAAACTGGTAAAAGTAACAATTGAGAAGGCATACTGATTCACACCCCCGTCTTAGCATTTCCAACAACAGTGTATGTACTTCGATGTTTGCCATAGGAAACTGCAAATAACTTGTTCATATAAATCTAACAAGTAGAAGAAGTATCACCAGTGCTACAGTAGGAATTCCGGTTTATGTAATTTCCACATGGTATCAGAGCTAGTTCAAGTAAAGCAAGAAGAACAGTGGCAGAGAACCCAGCGTTGAGCAGAAGAGGGAGATCGAAATAACTGCAGGAGGCAGCAGTTCGAAACCCCAGAGGGTTGCGCAGTCCAAGCCAGGAGGGCATAACTTTGAGGCAGTGTCTCTCTGAGTGAGTCATCAAAGACAACGGCTTCCAGATCAAATTCTTGCCATGGCAAAAGGAGCAGCGTTGAAGCCTCAGCGTAAGGAGGAGCTGGTGGGACACAGTTTTTCTGCAGGCCATTTTGCTGGGCAGAAAGACGTCAGAAGAGAAGAGAAGCACTATGAGGGAACTTTTCCTCAATAAGACTTCCCACCAAGAAGTTTGCTTTTTTATTGGTTAAGCGGCAACAGTAAGAACCAGAGAGGAGATTTTCGACATTTTCGTGGCATAAATGGCAACCAATGGCTTGAGAGATCAGGACAGGTTGGATGGGGCATCCAACTACGTCATCTAGAAGGCAAGAATGTCATTCACTCTAAATGAGCATGCTCTCAAGACATATGTTGACAACATGGTGGTTGTGCCTGCAGATGCAGATCCGTTGAAGAAGTACAAGGCATAAATGGCAAAGGCAAAGAGAATGATCCTCGACAGAGTGAAGGATCATATTGTCTATCACATCGCTAGCAAAGGGACTGCTAAGGAGATGTGGGATGTGTTGTCTATGCTGTATCAGGGGTCTTCCGAACAGCGGAAGATGTACCTTGACAGAAACTGAGATCTGCTCAGATGCAGAAGGGGGAGCGTGTAGATCCATTCCTCACGAAGCTTCGAGAGACCCGAGATGAGTTACCAGCTGTGGGGTCTACATCTCAAGATTCTGAGTTGGTTAGATTGGCCCTCAATTCTGTCTCAGATGAGTGGCAAGTCTTTGTCCAAAGTATCCTGGCATAGCAACATTGCCAGATTGGGATGAGATGTGGGCAGCTCTCAAGCAAGAGGAGCTGAGGAGAGACTTGGTCAAGTGTAAGCTTGATGGAAGCAACAGTAGTGGGTCGAAGCCCAAGGAGGAGGAGGAGAATGCAGCCCTTGCATTGAAGGGGCAGCAGGAGCAGCGGAGATGTAAGAAGGACGTCTCGAAGATAAAGTGCTTCAGGTGTGGTGAGATGGGTCACTACGCAACTCAGTGGCCTCTCAAGAAGAAGAACAACGATGAGAAGCACGATCCGAAGGCTGCACCCACGAAGATCGACGGGGACGAGTTTGCCATGACAGTTGAGATACATCCACGAGGGAGGTGGGTTGATTTGGAGTTGTAGTTCGAAGGAGCTACAAATGGGCAGGATCCTTGAGGAGCCCACCTCTCGAATCAATTCCTTGCTACGGGAGCCCAGATCAGGAGTAGTAGGGTGGACTAGTGTCGGATGGTGCCAAGAAGTGTCGAAGAAACACTTGCAGTGGCTAGGAGCACCAGAGACTAAGCAATGCAAAGCAAAGTTGGCAGCAGTGTAGATGGCACAGAGCAGAGCTCAGCAGCAGCACAAAATATTTAGAGGGTCATCGCAGAGACTAGCAGTCAAGTTCCAGCATTCACATGGTATCATACTGAACACAGTTAGTTCAGTAATGTGGGATGCTTTTCCAATGCTAATGCATTAACAGCAGCAGTTTGCAGTGCAGAGGCAGTTGGCAGGGCCAGTGCCAGTAGTAGCACGGATGCAGAAATTCAGAGGAAGTTGTAGTACAGATGCAGCGTTGACATAGCCAGTCAGTTGAACACCCTTCATCTCCGTACACAACCAAGCAAACCAAGCCACTTCCACACCTACATTTCTGTCGGAGCTCTGTCACTGCACCTTCACCACCAGTCGTTTTTTTGTTGTATGAAACCACGGCCACCAACCAGAATCCCATCACCACACACTATTGTCGTCGTCATTGTCTCCTCGTCTGCTTGCCTCTACCAAGACCTGCAGCATCCCAACACCACTCGTGCTGCCAGCTTTATGTGACACCGACCGCCATTGGTTCCATACACACTTGCATACCATCTGTGGCAGTGAATATAAATATATCGTGTTATTGTTTGGGTCGCTATCGTATTTAATGTTGATTTGGAGTAGCATCGGATGTGCTCTAGCCATAAAAATTGGTGGAGAGGCTAAAGCACATGAGATCTCCAAGACCCAGAAATGGTTTGAACAGATTGTACCCAATTTGGGAGATATTAAAATAATTAATAGTTTTAATGGAGTTCCTAAGTCTAAACTTAGGAAAAATAAAATATTAATGGGTATTAATATAAAAATGGGTTAGAAGGTTCCAAAAGTCACAAATCAAGCCAAATCTAATCTTAGTCATTGATTAGAGATTTAATCTCGATCGTCGAAGGACCAATGAGAAAAGTATAAGAAGAGGCTTGAGGGTCAATTGGAAGATACACCAGAGTGATCAGTCAATAATTTTTCTAGAGAGAGGTTATTAAGCAAAGTTGAATCAGTGATCAGCAGCGAGGGGCAGTGAGTACGAGGCAGAGACAGTACTAAGAGACCAGCGCAGAAGCAGAGAGAGCGAAAGCAGCAACCAGTCCAGGCTATGCAAAGCCCAACAGAGTCAGTGCAGAGGCCAGAGGGACTGCGTCATCCACGCAGAGGCTGTTGGAGTGACGCAGAGGGTCCCAGAGGTTGCGCAGTGCCTCAAAGGGCTGACGCAGAGGGTTGGGGCTGACGCAAAGGCTAGAAGGGCCAGTGCTAAGCGTCAGTTGTGTCGGAGAGGGTTTCCTGGGACATGTTTTCTGAATACCTGTTTCCGAATATAGAGGTATTGCTACCGTGTATTTTTCTCTGTCGGGTGAGCTGGTTAGGCACCCAGTGGTACTCAGAAAGACTGCATAATAATATAACCCTCTAAATAGCTGCACCGATTTTCCCGCATTGGGTTTTTCCGGGGACATTTATCCAAAAATAACGATGTCACTTGTGTGCTTGTTTTCTTTCAGTTGATGATCTAAAGATGTTGTGACTGTATTGTGTTTATTTTGGTATTTAAATGTTTTAAATAACTTGTTCAGAATTTACAAGTAGAATAAACCAATAGAATAAAGAAAATTTTTCTAATGGATAGACTTAGAAAATTCAACATGGTACCAGAGGGTGGTTGCAGATCACAGGAGAATTGAAGGCATCAACTGAGCAAAACATTTGCAACAAAATCAGCTGTCCCGAGTGACAGTAGTTGATCTTTGCAGAAGCGACAGGAGGGTTGATGCAGAGGGACTGCGTCATTAGTCTGAGCCAGAGAGAGGCCAACGCAGAGGCTGAGGAGGGCAAAGAGAGGCTCATGCAAAGCCACGCAGAGGCCAGGAGGTCTGACGCAGTTGGCTGAGGGAGCTGCTTTGCCAGTGTCGGGATTGCGCAGAGCCAGGAGGCTCAATCCTTCAGTTGTTGGGGCGAAGGAAGCTGTGGGCAGTTTGTGGGAGAAAAGCTAGTGGGGTACTGTGGTTAGAACAATACCTAACAGAGCAAGACCAAGATAAAGGGAGTTGCTGCCTAGGCAGATTTCTAGCCAAGGAATCCAGATCAGTGTTGCAGTTGCACAGACGATCGGAGAGGAGCAACTTGACAGTTGGCAGAGGGATTTCCAGGAGGGAAATCGGGACTCAAAGGAAGTCTAGAAGAGAACTTCCAGACAGGAAGTACAGAGACTCCGCAAGAGTCGAACCGAGAACTTCCAGATGGGAAGTAGAGAGACTTAGCAGGAATCGAACCGAGAACTTCCAGACGGGAAGTAGAGAGACTCAGCAGGAGTCGAACCGAGAACTTCCAGGCGGGAAGTAGAGAGACTCAAAGGATTCGACAAAAGAGCAGTAAGATGGTCGTGAATGGGCTAAGAGATCAAGACAGGCTGGATGGAGCGTCCAACTTTGTGGTCTCGAAGGCCAAGATCTTGTCCATTCTAGACAGACATCGTATCAAGGGCTTTGCCTTAAGAGTGATGGCTATCCCAGTTGACCCAGTAGCTAATGAAAGGTACGAGGAGGCAATGGCTAAGGCAAAGTGTATCATCCTTGATGGGGTCAAGGATCATGTGGTCCCACATATTGCCGAGAAGGAAACGGCAAAGGAGATGTGGGACACTTTGAAGACATTGTACTAGCATACCTCCGTGCAGAGGACGATGCTCTTGGAGAATCAGCTAAGGTCATACGTTGTCAACACCTTCAGACAGTTCATGGTGGAACCCAAGAGGGCGCACTGGGCAGCAGCCAAACATGTTCTTAGGTATATACAAGGAACAGTCGAGCATGGACTATTGTACACCCAAAGCAATGACATCAGGCTGAGTGGGTTCACTGATGCAGATTGGGTTGGAAGTTCAGTAGATCGGAAAAGTACAACTAGATACTATTTCAACATTGGATCAAGGATGACCTCCTGGTGTAGTAGAAAATAGAAATTCGTGGCTCTGAGCTCAGCGGAAGCAGAATATATGGCAACTAGCACAGCTTTGTGCGAAGCCATATGGCTTAGGAAATTGCTTGTGAATCTATTCAAGAGAAGGATGGAAGCGACCAGGATTTCGTGTGATAATCAGAGTTGCATCAAGCTCTCTGAGAATCCAGTATTTCATGATCGGCCAAAACACATTGATATCAGGTGTCACTTTGTCAGAGTCTGTGTCCAACGAGGGGCAGTACAGTTGAGGTACACTGCAACAGGAGAACAAGTGGCAGACATCCTCACCAAGGCTCTAGGAAGAACAAAGTTTGTTTATTTCAGGGAGAAGATGGGGATGGTAAAGAATCCATTTCAGTGTCCAACGAGGGGCAGTACAGTTGAGGTACACTGCAACAGGAGAACAAGTGGCAGACATCCTCACCAAGGCTCTAGGAAGAACAAAGTTTGTTTATTTCAGGGAGAAGATGGGGATGGTAAAGAATCCATTTCAGTAGCAGAAATGGATGGTATCGGGAGTTGCAGTGTAGCAGTTAGCAATGGCAGTGCTATCGGCAGCATGATGCAACATATTCAGAGGGAGTTGTAGTACAGATGTAGCAGTGACATTTGCAGTGTCATGGGCAGCAGTACAGTAGATGAGGGGCAGAGGACCGATGTCATGGATCAGTGTGGTGCTTCTATTGGGAAACACTGTTGGAGCACATTCCTCGCTAAGAGGGAGTGTTGATTTTGGATAGCATCGAATGTGCTCTAGCTCCAAAATTTTGGGGAGGGGCAAGAATACATGAGATCTCCAAGACCCAGAAATCGTTTGGAGAAATTCCACCCGGATGAGGAGTTATTAAAATAATTAATATTTTTAATGGGTTCCTAAGTCTAAACTTAGGAAAATAAAAATATTAATGGATATTAATAAAGATAAGGGTGAGAAGCTTCTAAGAGACGAGGATCAAGTTTGTTTTAATCTTAGCCGTTGATTAGAGACTTAATTTCGGTCGTTGATTCATCAACAGGAAAAGTATAAGAGAAGACTTGAGGATCATTTGGAGACACACCGACAGATACTCAGTATACCAAGGAAAATCGATTCTTGAAAAGAAGGAGATCGATTTCATAGGAAGAGTTGTAGGGTGGAGGAAAAGGAGGGCATCAGTAGCAGTCAGTGGCTGAGGAGGAGGTGACGCAAGGCTATCAAGAGACAGCGCAGAGGGAAGACGCATCCCTCATGCAGACTAACGCAGAGGGACACAGAGTGACACAGAAGTGGGAGAAGGGTCTCTCAGGTGTCAGAAAGTTTCCAAGAGAGGGATGAACTTTGCCTCAGGTGTTTTCTCTCAGTAGTGTCTTAGTTTCTCTGTAAAATCATTCCTTGTAAAGTGATTGTTGTTGAAGATTAATAAAACCCTCATCTATTGCACCGGTTTTCCCACATTGGGTTTTTCCGGGGACAATTGTCCAAAAACAACTGTGTTGATGTGATTGGTTCTTGTGCTTGTATATCACTATTATTTTCTCTATGTAATCATGTGATAACTGCAGTAGAATTTATTTTAATATTTACTGAAGGGATTTCGTAAATAACTTATTGTGATAAATAAGTAGGTGAAATAAATCAGTTGCTGCAGTAGAATTACATATTTGGAAATTTTTACAAAACTGTTAAAATTGGCAACCAGGGCAAAACTTCATGTGGGTCATCTTATTCATGGCTAATAATATTTTTATTAGATTCCTCTCGTCGAGAGGTGTAGGATTGATATAAAGATCATCCAATTCCGATAAGTATTCATGGAGATATGAATTTATTTTGATTATGGAATTATTATCAAGCCGACCTACAACTCATGTAGGCTCAAAAGCCCAACAGTCGCATCTATTCACCCACCAACGTTGTGTATAAATATAAGAGGACTTTCCCTCATTTAGACTCACTCATCTCATCACATCTCTCTCTCTCTACTGCGCAGATATGAGTCTCTTCTCTACTGCGCTGAAATGGGTCTCTCTCTCTCACACATGTGAAGCCGAAAGCTGTTGAATTTGAAGCTACAATTGCAGAAGTAAAGATTGACTTGCGTGGCCTAGAAGATCTCCTCTTTGGAACTGCATTGTAGGTTCATCTGAACCTCCTCTGAAAGCCGTAACTTTTGGTGGTGGAATGAAGTCAATCCGATGAATGATTTGCAAGATATCGACTGCCCTAGTTTGACGCCGGAAACTGCTGAAACTGAAGCTGCAATTGCAGAAGTAAAGATTGACTTGCGTGGCCTAGAAGATCTCCGCTTTGGAACTGCGTTGTAGGTTCATCTGAACCTCCTCTGAAAGCCGCAACTTTTGGTGGTGGAATGAAGTGAATCCGATGAACGGTTTGCAAGATATCGACTGCCCTAGTTTGAAGCCAAAAACTGTTGAAACTGAAGCTGCAACTGCATAAGTAAAGATTGACCTGCGTGGCCTAGAATATCTCCTCATCTGAACTGCGCTGTAGGTTCATCTGAACCTCCTTTGAAAGCCGCAACTTTTGGTGGTGGAATGAAGTCAATCCGATGAACGGTTTGCAAGATATCGACTGCCCTAGTTTGAAGCCGGAAACTGCTGAAATTGAAGCTGCAACTGCAGAAGTAAAGATTGACCTACGTGGCCTAGAATATCTCCTCATCTGAACTGCGTTGTAGGTTCATCTGAACCTCCTCTGGAAGCCGAAACTTTTGGTGGTGGAATGAAGTCAATCCGACGGTCGGTTTGTGAGATATCGTCTGCCCTAGTTTGATAATGAAGCCGCTAATGTTGATGCTGCTAATCTAAGGTTTGCTACTGCTGATATGAATCAGATTTATTGTACTACTTCTCTCTGCTAAATTATTGAAGATAAAAGAAGATTTGATCAAAGGGTTTCCCCACACATTGTGGGGTTTGTCCCTGGCTAGCCGCCACATCTTGTGTCTCTTGTCTTGGCTTGTTTTCTGTCGATCGTTTAATGTTCTATCTGCACTTTACTTTATGTACATGTGATTGCTAATCGGTGGAATATAATAAGAAAAAGAAGTAAACTGTTATAAGCATAGAACATACCATAACTTAACATGGTATCAGAGCTAAGGTGAAGATAAAGCTCGAGCAAGAGCAAGAGCAATCATTGAAGAGAAGATTGGCAAGGCTATCCTAAAAGAACTATGGGGTCCTCAACACTCTTTCCTGTCGAAGACAAACTCCGTGAGAAAGCTGACTATCATGGATGGAAGATGTCTATCGATCTAACCCTTGAAGATCAAGGAGTGCTGGACCATGTAAGAGGTAATATTGTTGAGCCTTCATCAAATGCATCTGCTGCTGCCTGGAACAAATGGAAAAATGGAGAAGTCAAAACAATAGAAGATCATCCGGGACTCTATCGACAAGCACTTGGTGGCCTACATCTCTGAACTGGACACCTCCAAGGAAATCTACGATAGACTGGATTGCCATTTGAATGGTATGTGTTCAGGACTACTCTTTTGAACTATAATGTAATTCTTGGTTTCGAGGAATTAATGGCTAGATGCATTCAAGAAGAAACAAGGGAAGAAGTGCAAGAAATGCCCATGCCTAAAGGTCCTCCTGCTGCCTTTTCTTCTCATGCAAAGAAAATAAATAATTCCGGGACTAAATCAAAAGGAAAGGCTGGATCTAAGGCTAGAAGAAAATGACAATGTTACATTTGCGATAAAGCAAGTCACTATGTATGAGATCATGAGCATCATGATGAATGAGATCATGGACATAAAGGGCAACATGAGATCATGGACATATAGGATAGCATGATGATGATACACACTACTTTGAGCAGCATTATGATGGATAAAAATCATGGACATGGGCAGCATGATGATAATCGTGATTAGAGAAGCATGGTACAGTATGCAGTGGTGCAACTCGAAATCCCTCTGATGGCAATCAAAGGAATGACAAATTCAACAGCAAAGGTAAGAAGAGAGCTGGGAATCAAGGAAGAGGACAAGCATTCAAGAAGGCTAGAAATTCCAGGATGTATTAAATGCACCTGACCTCAAAAAGAACCTAGTGTCCATCTCGGCAACGGAAGACAAAGGCTACAAGGTAACCTTCAGCGATGGCAAGGTACGTATATGGAAAAATAATGTTAAAGATGCCTTTACTCTTGGGTTTAGTGTTGATTCATTATATCAGGTCGATGGAAGTCTGCTAGGTGTCATGTCTTATGACACATCTCTTCAATCCGAACTTTGGCATTAGAGGTTTGCCCCCTTTCATTATAAAGCTATACTCGGTGTAAGACAAATGGTGACAGGGATGCCCGAATTCTGAGTAGAGAAAGAAGGTGTATGTCTAGGATGTGCCGAAGGAAAGCTCAAAAGGGGACCATTCCCCTCAAGCCAAAGCAAGACCTTTGATATATTACAATTGGTTCACTCAGGCATACCTGAGGTTGGCATTAAGAGGGAGACTACTACACCACATACTCTTGAGCAGAATGGTGTGGTGGGAAGGAAGAACTACATGATGATGGAAGTTGTCCGGGCCATGCTACATGATCAAAGACTTCCGAAGTTTCTATGGGCTGAAACTACAATCACTGCCGTATATGTACAAAATCGATGCCCTCATCAAGCATTGGGTTCCTAGACTCCTTAAGAAAAGTTCACCGCAAGGTGAACAATCTTCCGACTTTGAGGAGCTCTCAAGAAGCCGACACCAGGGAACCGAAAGAAAAGGATGATGAATCAATGCCTGATGTAGAAGAACCCATGGATCCGATTGATCCTCCTTCACATGAGCCTTCCTCTTCTAGGAAGAGGCCTTCATGGCTTAAGGGGTTACTTGATGATGCTGAAGGACGTGCTGCACCCCGAGGAACCTTTCGTGAAAGTAAGAAACCTAATAGGTATCAAGGATACCTGACCATCATGAGCACGATCATACAAAATGAGCCTTCGTCATTCTCAGATGCCGTCAAGCATCAATTATGGAAGGATGCTATGACCGAAGAATATGAGTCTATCATAAAGAATGATGTTTGGGAAGTAGTTCCCAGACCCCAGGACAAGACTGTTGTTACTTCCAAATGGCTTTACAAGATAAAGCATGCAGCAGATGGAAGCACGGAAAAGTATAAGGCTCGTTTTGTTGCTCGAGGTTTCTCCCAAAAGGAAGGTATAGACTATGATGAGATATTTGCACCTGTTGCCAGATATACGACCATGCGCTTGATCTTAGCCCATGTGGCTTCACAAGGATGGAACCTACATTAGATGGATGTTAAGACTGAGTTCTTGAATGGTTCTATCAAAGAAGAGGTCTACGTGGAGCAACCCGAAGGATTTGAGATTTATGATCGAAAATCTCATGTATGCAGGTTGAAGAAAGCTCTCTATGGGCTGAAGCAAGCACCCCGAGCATGGTATGAGAGGATCGATAGCTACTTGATGAAGCTGGGATTCACTAGGAGTGAAGCCGATCCTAGCCTTTACTTTAAGGTTGAAGATGACAAGCCTCTCATACTGGTATTGTATGTGGATGACCTCTTTCTAACAGGTGTAGACCCTCTCATTCACAAATGTAAGAGGGAGCTGGCCTCTAAATTTGAAATGAAAGACCTAGAACTGATGCACTACTTCCTAGGACTTGAAGTATAGCAGAAGCCAAGGGAAATTTTCCTATCTCAAGGGAAATATGTGGTAAAGATATTGGAAAGATTTGGTATGATGGACTGCAAGCCTGTGACTACCTCGAGGATCTTAACTTTTAGAAGTTATATGGTAGTGATGTCGGACCAGATTTGGGAAATGCCTCTGAGTTTCATAAACTCATTCGCATTGATGTTCTTGGTGAACCTCCGTCCGAAGTTCGAACATATTTTTTGCAGTTAGCATTGTGAGCTCATATTTGGTTGAGCCTCACTGGATTGATGCCAGGAATCTTCTGAGATGTCTTCAGGACATAATCTCTCATGGATTAAGATACACTGCCGGAGATGTGAGACTACTTGGATATACTGATGTTGATTGGGCAGGCAGTGTGGTGGACCGTAAGAGCACTTCCGGGTGCTGTTTCACCTTGGGATCTGCTTCGATATCCTGGATAAGCAGGAAGCAGAAGTCGGTGGCTTTGAGCACTGCCGAAGCAGGATATATTGTTGCTAGCATAACCTCGTGTGAGGTAGTCTGGTTGCGAAAGCTCTTCAGTGAGCTGTTTGGATTTACATTGGATACCACTGTCATTCTCTATAACAACCAGAGGTGGCATTCGATTATTGAGGAATCCCGTATTCGTCGATTGCTCCAGCGAATAGACATCATCTTGGATATGGTAAGTTGATGAGAAAGGAGGCTCCATCGCATTAAGATGATGTACAGGTTGATACACCTTGTCAAAGCCCCGAGGAAAGATCTACTCTGTGATTTTCCCAAACGACTTGGAGTCGGTAAGAAACCCTTGTACAAGGGTCCTGCATGTTGCATACATTGACCTCTGGGAGCTTTGAGGGCTTGCGGTTATTACTGGAGCAACATACGACCACAGGGTGACTCACCCTCCCCTGGTGGTGCACACTGGAACAAGATGATTCGCTCTCTTGTGGGACAAGATGATTCGCTCTCTTGTGGAACAGGATGATTCGCTCTCCTGTGTAGCAAGATGATTAGTTCTCCTTTGAGGCCTGGATTGATGTGTTCTCCATGGCGATTGTAGCAGGATTGATGTGTTCTCCTGTGAGGCCTGGATTGATGTGTTCTCCATGGCGGCCTGGATTGATGTGTTCTCCATGGAAATTGTAGCAGGATTGATGTGTTCTCCTGTGAGGCCTGGATTGATGTGTTCTCCATGGCAATTGTAGCAGGATTGATGTGTTCTCCTGTGAGGACAAGATTGATTAGTTCTCCTGTCGAGGCATCCTACCCATGCAGTCTGGGACTCATGGGAAGTACCTCTCATCTGATCAATGAGCAGGAAAATGAAGTTAGGGACCATAGTAGTACCGATGGACGCATCGTTGTAACTACCGTACTCCCTACGCTAGGATGACCTCCATTGATCTGGGATCAATGATACTGGGCTGGGACCAGTGGTAGGAGTTGTACCATACTATGACACTGACTTCGGGTCGGTTGAAATTAGTCTGGGATCAGTGGTAAATACTCTGAGACTGACTTTGAGTCAGTGGAGGATGATATTGGTCTGGGACCATTGGAGTTGTACTCACTATGACGCTGACTTTGGGTTGGTTGAGACTGGTCTAGGACCAGTGGTACATACTCTGAGACTGACTTTGAGTCAGTATGATACATCCTCGATCATTTCTTCTTATTCATAATTCGGACAAAAGCAAAGTAGAACAGAACAATGCAAGAGCAGAGCAGAGCAAAACAAAACAGTACAGATCAGTGCAGGGCAGAACAAGACAAAGCAGAACAGGCAAAATAGAGCAGAGCAGGGCAAGGGTCAGGCTGTACAAGGCAGTGCATTTGATGGATGAATAGTAACGACCGATAGACAGATTGCAGATGAAGTTCTCCATGGTTGAGAGGGAGTGTTAAAATTGGCAACCAAGGCAAAACTTCATGTGGGTCATCTTATTCATGGCTAATAATATTTTTATTAGATTCCTCTCGTCGAGAAGTATAGGATTGATATAAAGATCATCCAATTCCGATAAGTATTCATGGAGATATGAATTTATTTTGATTATGGAATTATTATCAAGCCGACCTACAACTCATGTAGGCTCAGAAGCCCAACAGTCGCATCTATTCACCCACCAACGTTGTGTATAAATATAAGAGGACTTTTCCTCATTTAGACTCACTCATCTCATCGCATTTCTCTCTCTCTACTGCGCAGATATGAGTCTCTTCTCTACTGCGCTGAAATGGGTCTCTCTCTCTCTCACATGTGAAGCCGGAAGCTGTTGAATTTGAAGCTGCAATTGCAGAAGTAAAGATTGACTTGCGTGGCCTAGAAGAGCTCCTCTTTGGAACTGCGTTGTAGGTTCATCTGAACCTCCTCTGAAAGTCGCAACTTTTGGTGGTGGAATGAAGTCAATCCGATGAACGGTTTGCAAGATATCGACTGCCCTAGTTTGAAGCCGGAAACTGCTGAAACTGAAGCTGCAATTGCAGAAGTAAAGATTGACTTGCGTGGCCTAGAAGATCTCCTCTTTGGAACTGCGCTGTAGGTTCATCTGAACCTCCTCTGAAAGCCGCAACTTTTGGTGGTAGAATGAAGTCAATCCGATGAACGGTTTGCAAGATATCGACTGCCCTAGTTTGAAGCCGGAAACTGCTGAAACTGAAGTTGCAACTGCAGAAGTAAAGATTGACCTGCGTGGCCTAGAATATCTCCTCATCTGAACTGCGCTGTAGGTTCATCTGAACCTCCTCTGAAAGCCGCAACTTTTGGTGGTGGAATGAAGTCAATCCGATGAACGGTTTGCAAGATATTGACTGCCCTAGTTTGAAGCCGAAAACTGCTGAAATTGAAGCTGCAACTGCAGAAGTAAAGATTGACCTGCGTGGCCTAGAATATCTCCTCATCTGAACTGCGCTGTAGGTTCATCTGAACCTCCTCTGGAAGCCAAAACTTTTGGTGGTGGAATGAAGTCAATCCGACGGTCGGTTTGTGAGATATCGTCTGCCCTAGTTTGATAATGAAGCCGCTAATGCTGATACTGCTGATCTAGGGTTTGCTACTGCTGATATGAATCAGATTTATTGTACTACTTCTCTCTGCTGAATTATTGAAGATAAAAGAAGATTTGATCAAAGGGTTTCCCCACACATTGTGGGGTTTGTCCCTGGCTAGCCGCCACATCTTGTGTCTCTTGTCTTGGCTTGTTTTCTGTCGATCGTTTAATGTTCTATCTGCACTTTACTTTATGTACATGTGATTGCTAATCGGTGGAATATAATAAGAAAAAGAAGTAAACTGTTATAAGCATAGAACATACCATAACTTAACAAAAACTCACTTAGTTTTTCCGCCATTGTATTTTCTCTGTCACTGGTTTGTCGGGAGGGCAACCAACATTGTATTAAGAATTACTGCGTTATAATAGAAAACCCTTAGAGCTGCTCCACCGGTTTTCCCGCATTAGGTTTTTCCGGGGACTATTTTGTCCAAAGATAATTGTGTCCTATGTATCTTATTCTTTGCTTAGTTTTCTACTTCATGTAATCAAATTTTAAGTAGTGTAGGCTGTAGAGGTAATTTGCTTCATTATTCAACGAATAACTTGATAATGTATATTAAACTCAAGTAGGTGAAGTAGATTCAGATTTGCTGCAGTAGGGGTTCCTTGAGTATTAGGAATTTTCACATGGTATCGGAACATTGATTTTGAAACAAGAAGAGCAGATCCAGCATTGAGTAGAGAGGCCAAAAGTTGCACTTGGCAGCAATTCGAATCCCGTTGAAGGGATTGTGTAGTCCTTGCCGGGAAGCAGAGATTCCGAGGAAATCTCTCTCTAAGAGAGTTGACTGAGAGGTACAATTTCTAGTTCGTGAGTTTGCAGAGGTAGAGGGAATGACACAGAGCCTCAGTGCAATGCTTGAAGGACGCAGTTTCTGCCGGGGCAGAAATTCGTCGGAAAAGAGCGAAGACACATAGAAGGGGAATTTTCTCCTTAGAGAACTTTTTGCCAAAAAGTTTGAATTTCTCACTTGCTGGGCAACTGAGCAGTGCTGAGCAGTGACTAGAGGAGTCAGTTCGACAGTTGGGTGAGATGGCATCGCATGGGTTTAGAGATCAGGACAGCTTAGAAGGAGCTTCCAACTATGTCATATGGAAGACCAGAATCTTAGCTATTCTGGAGGAGTACGATCTCAAAGCCTACGTCAAGAGTGTCATGGTTGTTCCTGCTGACAATGATTAAAAGAAGAAGTACAACACGGAGCAGGGGAAGGCAAAGAAGTTTATACTCGATGAAGTTCGAGATCATGTGGTCTCACACTTGCAGGGCAAGGATACAACCCGAAAGATGTGGGAAGCTTTGTCTTCACTGTATGAAGGCTCTTCCAAATAGTGGAAGATGTACCTAGAACAAAAGTTGTAGCGAACATTGATGCAGAAGGGAGGAGTTAACTCCTATCTTCAACGTCTTCAGGACACCAGAGACCAGCTCACTGCAGTGGGGTCTACTCGTCAGTCTACCGCGATGGTAAGGACAGCCCTGGATGGAGTCTCGGATGAATGGCAAGTCTTTGTCCAAATCATATTGGACAGGGAAAGACTACCTTCATAGGAGGAGATGTGGGCATCCATTCAACAGGAGGAATTAAGGAGGGACCTGGTAAAGGTCAACCTCAATGGCAGCAGTGGGAGTGGCACGAAGACCAAGGAGGAGGAGGAGAACGTAGCTCTAGCATCAAAGGGATAGTAAAAAAAAAAGCGGAAGAAGGACATTTCCTAAATGTTTCAAATGTGGTGAGATGGGCCACTTTGCATCCCAATGTCCTTTGAAGCAAAAGGATAAGGATGAGAAGCATGATCCTAAGGCTGCTTCAACAAAGATTGAAAAAGATGAGTTTTCCATGAGTGCCCACACATCTCTAGGAGGGAAATGGGGTGATATTGAGCTGTAGTCGGGAGGACTACATGTGGACAGGATCCTTGAGGAGTCCACCTCTTGGATCAATTCCTTGCTACGAGAGCCCGAGAATTAGCAATAGCAAGATGGACTTAGTGTCAAATGATGCAGTGGATTGTTTGGAGAGACAGATGTAGTAGCTGGAGACCAGAGAATAATCAGCGTAGGGCAAAGTTGGTAGCAGTGTAGATGGCACAATGCAAAAGTCAGCAGCAACGCAGAAGATTCAGAGGGTCAGAGACTAGTAGCAGTCAGATAACAACATTCATGGTATTATGTTGAACATAGTTAAGTTCAATAATTTTGGATGCTTTTCAGTTGCTTCTCTCAACAACTGAGTTGCAGTACAAATGCAATGTTAGCAGTGGCAGTGCTAGCAGCATAGCAGATGCAGCATTTGAGAGGGAGTTGCAGTTCAGATATGGCAATGGCAGTGGCAGTGTCTTGGGCAGCAGTACAGTTGCAGCAGCAACACAATGTTCGTGGCAGCAACAGTGCAGAAAGGAGATGCTTCAGATACCGAGCGGCATGCAGTTCGACATTGTTGCTAGAGCACTTTCCTCGCTAAGAGGGAGTGTTAGTTTTTGGTAGCATGGAATGTGCTCTAGCCATGAAAATTGGTGGAGAGGCTAAGGCACATGAGTTCTAAAGAAACCAGAAATTGTTTGGTGAAATTCTACCACACTGTATTTTATTAAAATAATTAATATTTTAAATAGGGCTCCTAAGTCTAAACTTCGCAAAATTAAAATATTAATGGGTATTAATCAAAATATGGGTGAGAATGTTCTAGAAAGCGGATCAAGTCAAGTTTTTAATCTTAGCCGTTAATTAGAGACTTAATCTCAGTCGTTGAAGTCTCAACGAGAAAAGTATAAGGAGGCTTGGGGATCATTTAGAAACACACACAGAGAGAACAGATTGATCTGGAGTTCGATTTTTGGGGCTAAGAAGCTGAGAAATTCAGACTAGGTGATCAGTTGCAGCAGAGGGGCAAGGATAGTTCGGGAGTACTGACGGAGAGGCGGAGAGAAGCTACTGGAGGCAGCACAGCAACTAAGAGGACTGATGTTGGGCCAATCTAGGCCCACACAGGCCTGACGCAGAGCCAGAAGAGCCAGCGCAGAAGCAAAAGTTGCCCTCCACGCAGAAAGTCAGAACATCCGAGAAATCTTACGCAGTGGGCGGAAGAGACAGCGCAAAGCTAACGCAGAGCCTGTTGGGCTGACGCAGGGCCAGCGCAGAAGTAGACAGGGTTAGCCAGTTTTGTTATCGGATCAACCGGAATCTGTCGGGTGAAGTGAGGTAAAACTCACTCAGTTTTTCCGCCATTGTATTTTCTTTGTCACTGGATTGCTAGGAGGGCAACCAGCATTGTATATAGAATTACTGCTTAATAGTAGAAAACCCTCAAAGCTGTTGCACCAGTTTTCCCGCATTGGGTTTTTCCGGGGACTATTTTTTCCAAAAGTAACTATGTCCTATGTAACTTGTTCTTTGCTCAGTTTTTTGTTTCATGTAATCAAATTTTAAGTAGTGTAGGTTGCAGAAGTAATTTGCTTCAGTATTCAGAGAATAACTTGATAATATATATTAAAATCAAGTAGGTGAAGTAGATTCAAATTTGCTGCAGTAGGGGTTCCTTGAGGATTAAGAATTTTCACAGGGCCCACGGTACTCAGTACAGGATGGATCAGTGGAAGTTGATGCAGTCAAAGACCGAGGGACAGTTGCAGAGATTAGTAGCAGTCAGATGCTGAGAAGCGCAGTGCAGAGTTGGCAGCAGTGCAGTTGGCACAATGCAAAGTCAGCAGCAACGCAGATCCTTCAATGGCAGTGTAGATGCTAGTAGCAGTCAGACACTCGAGAGACAAATGCAACATACTAAACACATTTGATTCAGTATTTTGGATGTTTTTCAGTTGCAGATGTTGTCGTTGCAGCAACAACAGATGAGAGGGAGTTGCAGTGCAAATATAGTGTTGGCAGTAGTATGGCAGCGTCAGCAACAACACAGATGCAGCGTATATCAAAGTTGCGGAGTGGATGGTGGGCAGTATGTCTAGACATCAAAAGCGTAACAGGAGATGATGCAAGGACAGAGTGTTGTGGCAGGGTATGCAACACTAGAACACATTCCTCACTAAGAGGGAGTGTTATTTTTTATAGCATCGAATGTCTGCGAGCCACAAAATTTGGTGGAGAGGCTAGAAAACATGAGCCCTCCAAAACCCAGAAATCGTTTCTGGAAATTCCGCCTTGAAGTGTCTCAATTAGATTACTAACCGTTTTTTAAATATTTCCTAAGTCTAAACTTAGGGAATATGGTTAATTAATTAGTATTAATTGAGATAAGGCAATAATAGTCTAGAAACTCACATGGATAGATCCAGAGATGATCCTAGCCATCAATTATGTTTTAATTTTGGCTGTTGGAGCTCCAACAGTGGATTATAAGACGAGGTCGATGTGGAGATGAAGAAAACACTTGAGCAGTTCGATTTCTTGGCAGCTCGATTTCCAAAGTAGCTGCAGTCAGTTGTCGGAAAGAGTTAGAGATCGAAACAATGGGGCAAGGACAATGATCTGAAGGAAGTTTTCCAGATCCAAAGAGGCAGCAGCAAGAGGCCGAGTTATCCCAGTCAGGCAACACAGAGCTCTACACAGTAACTTTAGCGAGGGCAGTTTGATTTGCTAGAGAGAAAATCGTTCTCAAATTCAGAGGCCAGGCAGAAGTTCCAGAGGACCAGAGAGACGAATTTCTTGTAGGAATTTACAGGGTAAGTTCCTCAGAAAGAATACCAAAAGGACACCGCTCACAACCAGATCTCAAATCAATACACCAGTATTTTTGACGTGGTTAAAACCCTCAAAGTGCAAGGAGGGAAACAGTCCACGACCTGTCCCAACGTGGGTACTACAGGCAATTTATTAATCAAAGAATGAAAATTTACATAAGCTTCTCTCATGCACGGATTACCCGAACAATGACCCTCCATGCGCTTTAAATAGAACTCATGGACCAATCGGGTGTCAAGCCACGGATCAAGTGTCGGTAATACCGAGGTGAGAGTGAACCGTCGGATCACTACATATCGTGACCGTCGGATTGTAAGTTACAAAATGTACAACGGTAAAGAAACACACTTTACCTAACTCTAACCTAACTCTATACTAGACCAAGTTGAACTTAACTATATCCTATGTGTCGGAATATCCTAACATCCCCCCTTAAGAACAACTTGGGATAGGATTGAAGGATTTACAAATATGACACAATAGGAGAAGGAAGGAGGCACTAGAGCCTATCCCCCCTTAGTGACAACTTCCTGAACTCCAAGCATATATCGAAGTTTAGTGAACTTCGCCTCTGTGAGAGCCTTTGTGAAGATGTCTGCAACCTGATCATCTGTTGGACAATATTGCACTTCAAGAACATGGTCATGAATGAGCTTTCTGATGAAGTGCATGTGTAGTTCAATGTGTTTGCTGCGCTGATGCTGGACTGGATCTTTGCATAGCTGAATGGCACTTTGATTATCACACCAAAGTGTGGTTGGATGCTGCTGCTCAAAGCCAAACTCTGATAGGATCTGACGAAGCCACAAGGCTTCCTTACTAGCTTCCACGGCACCACGATACTCTGCTTCTGCTGACGAAAGAGAAATGGCAGCCTGTTTCTTACAAGCCCATGTAATAGGTCCTGAACCAAGAGTGAAGACATAACCGGCAGTAGACTTCCGATTATCAGGGTCACCAGCCCAATCAAAATCAGTGAAACCAACTAACAGAGGAGCTGCTTTGGCACTGTAATGAATCCCAAACTGTACTGTACCTCGAACATAACGAAGTATTCTTTTAGCTGCTTTCCAATGACTTTCACGGGGGTTTTGCATAAAACGAGCAACAAGGCCAACAGCAAAGGAAAGATCAGGACGAGTATGGGTTAAATACAAGAGTTTTCCGACAAGTTGACGGTATAAGGTAGCATCAACTTCAGGAGAAGTACAAGAGACTGAAAGTTTGACTCCAGACTGAAAGGGAGAAGGGGCTGGCTTACAGTCTTCCATGTGAAAATGACGAAGAATATCACAAGCATACTTGGACTGGGAAAGGAAAATACCCTCTTGGGATTGCAAGACTTGAAGACCAAGAAAATAGTGTAAGTGTCCTAAGTCTGTCATTTCAAATTTCTTTTTAAGGCTGGACTTCACATGGTTTATAAGGTTGGGATCACTACCAGTAAGAATAAGATCATCAACATAAAGAACAAGGATGATAAGAGAGTTGCCCACTTTCTTGGTGTAGACAGTATTGTCAGAATGACACCTAGAAAAGCCAGATTCTAAAAGAAAGCTATCCATTTTGGCATACCAAGCCCGAGGAGCTTGCTTGAGGCCATAAAGGGATTTCTTAAGTCGACAAACAAGGCTGGAGTCTGTTTGTATGAAGCCAATGGGTTGTTCCATATAGATTTCTTCCTGCAAGTCCCCATGCAAGAAGGCAGATTTAACATCCATCTGATGGACTTCCCATTTTAAAGAGGCAGCAAGGGAAAGAACAAGGCGGATAGAGTTCATTTTGGCAACAGGGGAGAAGGTTTCAGTGTAGTCAATGCCTTCAACCTGTGAAAAGCCCTTAGCAACGAGACGAGCTTTATGTTTATCAACTTTCCCATCTGGTCCATACTTGGTTCTGTAAACCCATTTACATCTAACAAGTTTGCGTCCCTTTGGTAGAGGAACAAGATCCCATGTATCATTTGTCATCAATGAATGATATTCTTCATTCATAGCTGCTTCCCAATGTGGATGGCCTGAAGCTTCTGCAAAAGTGTCAGGATCATGATTTACTGGAGCTTGAGCCAGTAAAGAAGAGGCTCTTTCAAACTGAGAACGTGTACGTCGCTGATCTGTAGGATCACCGGCAAGATCACCTGCTGCATCCCGAGTAGCACGAACCCATCTTGGAAGTTGAGGATCCTGAGAAGGTGGGGGAGGATTATCATCCTCGCTTTCATCATCTGAAGAAGAAATGTTTTCAAAAGTAGAAGAGATAGGAAGAGGTGGCACATCCGCCGGACTAGGCTCGCAAGCCGATTTATTTTCATCAAATTTTACATCTCTTCTAATGATAACATTTTTGGACTTAAATGGAATAAGTCTATAACCTTTTACATCTTCAGAATATCCAACAAAAGTACATTTCTCACTCTTAGGTTCTAAAGCTTTATGCTTTTCATCTGGAATATGGGCCCATGCTTCACTTCCAAACACACGAAAGTGACTTACATCTGGTTTAATGGAACTCCAAGCTTCTTCTGGAGTGATATTCTCTAGAACCTTAGTAGGAGTGCGATTGATTATATAATTTGCACAATTAATTGCTTCGGCCCAAAAACTAAGACTGAGTCCTTTAGATTGCAGCATACAATTAGCCATTTCCTTTAAGGTGCGATTTTTCCTTTCAGCTACACCATTTTGTTGTGGAGTGTATGGAACAGTATGTTGCATTTGAATTCCATTTTCGGTGCAAAAGTTGATGAATGTGTTTTTAACATATTCTCCACCATTATCAGTTCTTAGCTTAAGAATTTGATGTCCAGATTGTTTTTCAACAAAGGCTTTGAAGGCCAAAAAAGTGTTAAATACTTCACTCTTGAGTTTTAAGAAGTATACCCAAGTGCGTCTGGAGAAATCATCAATGAAAGTTAAGAAGTACTTGCAGCCAGAGAATGAAGCAACAGGAAGAGGACCACATAAATCACTGTGCACAAGCTGTAAAGGGGCTGAGGCGTGCCAAGAGGCACGTTTGTCAAAACTGTCCCGATGATGTTTTCCGAGTACACATCCGGAACAAACACCATCTCTGCAAGATACCATAGGAAGACCTGTCACCATATTTTCTTTACATAGATGCTGAAGGGAGCGATAGTTTAAGTGACCAAATCGCTCATGCCAAAGTTTGCTCACTTCATCATTATGAGCAACAAATACTGAGGGAAGATTTGATGACCCAAAGTTGTGAAACTTATACAACCTTTTGGAATCATCAGCAAGACCAGTAGCTAGAATCTGTTTAGGATCTTTTAGATCCTTGATTACAACATCATGAGGTGAAAATTCAACAATTTTACCTTCACCTGAATGAGTTATCTGATAGACAGATAGAAGGTTGCAGGATAAGGTTGGAACACATAATACATCATTAAACTGACCATTGTCTAGATGAACAGTTCCAGTCCCTACAACATTAAGAGATCTATCATCACCAATATATATATTTTTGGTGTTACAATCATTTAAAGAAGAAAACATGGCTTGATTTTTGGCCATGTGACAAGAGGCTCCAGAATCAATGAGCCACTCATGAGAATGAGAAGAAGAAGAAGATACATTTAATGCATAACCAGACTGAGATGATTGATAATGACATGCAGAAAGTGCCATTCCGGAAGTTGAAGTTGAAGTAGGCTCCACATGGATGTTATGTTTCTTCATTGCGGCTTCCAAGGCTTCCATCTTCTTAAAGCATTTAGATTCTAAGTGGCCATCTCGATTACAAAAGTTACAATGTCTATCAGACTTCTTCCATTTGTTTTTATTGGTCTTATCATTTTGCTGAAATGATCTTTCATTTTGAGGCTGAGATGGTTTAGGACCATTCTTTTGAGGATATGACTTCTTAGGATTCTTTGAATTTGGTTGCTGCTGGGCGGCTAATGCTTTCGTGGAAGAGTTTCCAAGATTAAGAAGACCAAGGTGTAAGAGTTTTTCTTGTTCTCTTATTAAGGAATCACAAAAGGAGTCAAAGGAAGGGGCCTTGTATTCTTGTCCTTGACAAATGAAAGCTTCCCTTGTAGAATGGAAAGTGGAAACAAATACAGAGTAGGCTGGTCCCAACTTAGTAAGGATGGAATAAATAAGGTTACCATCTTCTTTCTTAACTTTAACACCTTCCAAGAGATATCTAAGGGTCTTGAATTTGGACAAGAAATCTTCAATGCAAGAAAAATTATTAGGATCCAAAGTAAGCAGCTCATTTTCAAGTTGATGGGCTCTAATTTCATTTTTAATTCCAAAAACTTTAGCAAGTTTTTCTAATGCTTCATGAGGAGTCTCAAGTTCTGCAATGTGGAATCTAAGATCAGGAGAAACAGACATCCCTATCAAACCACGTGCTTGATCTTGTCTATTTTCCCATTTTGTCGCCTTGTCTTCATCTTTTGGTTTCTTCTCTTGGTCTGTGGCTATTCTATAGAGACCTTTACTTCTAAGTAAATCTCCCATGTAGGCTACCCATTGGAAGTAGTTAGTGCTGTCAAGAATGACTTGGCATGGACTTTCCATTTTTTTTTTAAAAACTGAAGCTGAAGATGCTGAAAGTAAGTGTTCCAATGGATAGATCTCGAAAAAATAGGCGGTTTTAAAAAAAACGGCTCTGAAAAAGGCTTTCGAATGAAGAAGTTATGGCTTTTTGAAAAAAAAATTGTTGACGTTGCCGGCAAAGTGCGCGAATGTGCGGGAATGAAAAAAAATCCGCCCCCACAAAATGGAGACTTGAACCCAAGACCTCTACTCTCTTAAAATAGCTTTGAACCAATTGATCTATACAAAAAATTTGAGAGAGAGAGAGAGAGAGAGGGGGGGGGGGCCTTGGTTTGCGTGCTTGCCTTGAGAAAGCTCTTTTTCCCTACAAAACACAAAACACAAAACCCAACACGAATATGCAAAGAAAAACGAACCTTACGGCTCGAAGTTAGCTTTAGCCAAAAAACTAGAAATTTTAAAAACAATCTCAAAGTTAGCTTTAGCCGAAAAACTAAATATTTTTCTCAATGTTTCTGATTTTCCGAGATCACACTAAGGTGCAGGGAAAAGAGCATACGCATGAGAAAAATCCTTCCTTTCTGTTTCTGATTTGCCCAGATCGCACAGAGTCGCAGGGCAAAGAGCATACGCAGAAATGAAAGGTATAGATCCGGTTAAAAAAAAGGCTAAATAAACTGAGACCGAAATAAGCAGAGAGAAAATAACAGTAAACTGCAAAAAAAACACTGTATACCTCCCGATCTGAAAAATGACGCAGCTAGGGCTACCGGAAACCTTTTCGTGTGAAACGAAAGGGGTTCCTCACTGGAACAGATGCTCCGAACGCAACAGAGCAATCCTCTCGGCCCGAAAGCAGTCAGAAACAGCAGATCTAGGAAACGACAGCCGCATGCAGTTCTACCGGCTTCAGATTTGGATCACCAACGGACGCGGCCCTCAAATAGCTCTGATTCCATGTAGGAATTTACAGGGTAAGTTCCTCAGAAAGAATACCAAAAGGACACCGCTCACAACCAGATCTCAAATCAATACACCAGTATTTTTGACGTGGTTAAAACCCTCAAAGTGCAAGGAGGGAAACAGTCCACGGCCTGTCCCAACGTGGGTACTACAGGCAATTTATTAATCAAAGAATGAAAATTTACATAAGCTTCTCTCATGCACGGATTACCCGAACAATGACCCTCCATGCGCTTTAAATAGAACTCATGGACCAATCGGGTGTCAAGCCACGGATCAAGTGTCGGTAATACCGAGGTGAGAGTGAACCGTCGGATCACTACATATCGTGACCGTCGGATTGTAAGTTACAAAATGTACAACGGTAAAGAAACACACTTTACCTAACTCTAACCTAACTCTATACTAGACCAAGTTGAACTTAACTATATCCTATGTGTCGGAATATCCTAACATTTCTTAGCAGCAGAAGGCAAAACGACTTCATCAGAGACCAGTCATGACTACGCAGTCCAGCGCAGAGGGTGACACAAAATCCTCAAGAGACCGAGGTAGAGTGCTAAGGTGACAACAGCAACCAACTCATTGTTGCATCTTAGTGCCTTCTAAGACCACTCACAAGGCCTGCTAGATTTTGAAGCAACAATAGGCATTTTGCTTGAGCCAAGGAGGACCTGCTTGTGATCATCCTAGCATGTTGAGGATTCTTGGTGGAGTGATCAACTTTGGTTAGGAATGATTCCTAGCTAGGAGTTGGTGGCTAAGATTTTCTTGCTTTACCTAGGTAGGGTTTGGAGAGCTTGAAATTGTACCAGCTTGTGATAGGTTAAATGTGTATATATTGTTCATCTCTGATATATAAATGAGTGTTTCAGCTGCTTAATAACTGCATACTTGCAGATTTGATTTTGAACTTGTATTGTCTTCTTGATAGCGTAATTTACAGCACTTGTTTATGCTGATTTGGCACAACAAAGGGACAAGATTGCTACGTGGTTTGACATATATCTTGAAGATAAGAGGTGCAGATTTACTGCAACGAATTCTGCTGTACTAAAATTTATTTCACAGCTGTTACATGCATGGAAATGTATGCCCAAAAGGCTGCGGGCTAGTCCCCTGAAGAAGCTTTTTATTAGGCCCATTGTACATTATTTATGTATATACAACTGTCATCCATCACATCAATCACAATACACCGAAATACAAGCACGATGGTACATATAAGCTGCCGTGCAGCGCCACAATGGTGAGAATCGAACACGGGTGGGGTGCGTGAAAGCCGACTGCCCCAGCCGTGTGAACTGTGCATTCGGGTGCAAACAACTTGTTAGAATTGAAGTACGCTTGTTTGGTATCTTTTGTATTGAGCTGCCTAGTGATTTAGACTGAAATGAACTGAAGTATATACTGTTGTTCTCTGATGTAATTATATATTTCATAGCATCCTTCAGGCTGAAAGCTCTCAGGGATTAGATCCAGAAAACATCTATTGAGAGGGTAACTTATCTTTTGAAGAGCAGATTCTAGAGGTAACATGCCTTCTTCCTACGAGGACATCTTAGAGCAACCAAAAAACTAACATAAATGAAATAGAGTTGGAAACTCGGAAGAACAATTTGGACAATAGTGGAACTAATGAGCAGGATTAAAGTATGTGAAAAGAAGAAATGACAAAAAAATTAAAAATTTGCAGTTTACTTGATATTGTACAATGAATGTTTTCTCATCTCAAAGGGAGTCTCATATGTAGTTTAGAACACGTTCCATTCTTCTCATTGTTTTGATGTTTAAAATCAAACCACCAAATACATTATGCCTTACTTAGGCAACCTCCAAGAATTGATTATTGGATATGATACTGCTTGGGCCTAAATAATAGATAGCATCAATATACTTTTAGGCCATCCCTAACTTAAAACATTGTCATATTTTTAAATTTTTTTACAAACAAAAAAAAAATCACCAGAATAGTATACCTGCCCATGTTGACTCCCAAAAATGTTTCCAGCCTATCATTGTATTGCAGTAGTTGAAGCCGTCTTACACGGAACTGACAAAGTATATTATTATCAGCAATATGTGTTTCTTGAAATCTGTAATCTTCTGTCTTAGAAAGCCCATACAAAAGAATAGCACGGACTGAATCTACAGTCGAGCCTATTTTATCCACACATTCTGAAAGCACCCAAGTTCGGTCATCAATACTTGATAAAACGTTTTGGACTGCCTCTCTTCCATAATCTGAATGTAGCCATTGTGATTTGAGCACTTCGTCCTTATCAAGTCCATACTTCATTGCAAAATGAAGTGCAGCCTCATATTTCTGACTATCTATTAGAAACCTATACATCTCAGGCACTGACTGTTCCAACAAAGATAGCAGCTTCCATCCTGAGCCTCTGTTGGCCCCATCCCGTACATTCTTGGAACTTACTTGGCAAAGTGACCCAGATGATTCTTCTGATTGACCATAAGGAAATATATTCTCTAATACAAAAACATGTCCCTGAGAACTAGGATTTCTAACCAGCACAGGAGAAGAAAATGTGGGGCTATCCTCCAAAAGGTTATTAGCACTAGGGATCTCAATCAAATTAACAATACCATTACGTTTGGCAAACATAAGTTTCCCCGTAGACCACCATGCAAAATCTATTATGCCATCTAGACTTACAGTATTCTGTCCTTCAACAGAGCTTTCAGTAGTAGTACAGTTATTGTCGATGAGTGAAATTTCACACACAGAAATTGGGATTCCTTCTAGTGTTAACATATGTAAACTTCCTGTAAAATCCAACATTGCAAGATGCCTTCCACAAGATGAGATGACAACCTTTGCAGAAGAAAATGGCTCTGAGTGCCTCCCTGGAAAGGTGAGGACACCTTTAAACTCTGAACTGGAACAGACTAACTCTATATCTGATGTATTTGTAAGGTGCCAGACAGAGAGAGAATACAATCCTGAATAACAATAAATAAATAAAAGTCTCATGAAAACTGCAGAGAAAAAAATGGCTATTTACATATAGCAAAATACAGAAAAAATTAGGTCTTCAAAGAATAATGTTTGCATGTCAGTATTCACACAGCAATTAATAAATAATGCTGGTATCCAATCCATGAATATGTACTCTTGCTTTGTACATTACAGTAATTAAGACAAAAAGAAAGTTTCAGAACAGAAAGAATTATGTGTGAAATAAGCATTATACAAATTATTAATATAAAGAATATATTCCCATCAAATAACTCACCTTCATTAGTAGGCCCAGCTAGAACCAGGATAGAAAGCTCCTTGTGGAAACAACAACAAGATATACCTAATGGATGTTGTTGTCTTAGTTTCAACTGTTGAGTGGGTTTGTTGTTCAAGAGATTAACTGCACTATTTTCCTCATCAATTACAATCCACTGGAAAATGCAATCTGACGTAATAACCATAATCCTATCCCTGCAAAGAGCATTATCTTGTTTACTGATTGTAAAGCATGGAAATTTGGAAAACAGAAAATAGGAGAACTAGCATCTCAGCTTTTATTTTTATATTTTTAAACATTTTACCCTTTTTTCAAGCACAAGCACCATCACAGAGAGAGTAGAGAGTTATAGAAATACCTATCAGATATCTTTGCACTACTATCCTCCCAGACAAACAACCCAACAATTGTTCCTGCCGCTTGTAAATGGTACTTTGAAATCTCCCTCAGCTCTTCTTCATTTGATTTTAGAAAATATATAATATCTGAGTTATCAGATACTACAAGAATGTTCCAGTGATCCACCCAAACGCCATGCAACAACACCTTGGATTCAGGCAAAGCTGAGGATATGCAAATGCGGGTGTTAGGCACAGATGACAAGTCTCAGCCATGAAACAGATAAAACATTACAAGTTTAAACAAACAAGCACCCTCCACTTAATGAGACAAACATATAATTCTTTAGATTAATCATTCATTAATGCATGAACCTGTCTCTAAAAGATGAAATGATATTAATGTCCACTAATGACCAGAATATGTTGGTGGGAATAGAAAAAACAATCATTCACAACAACGAGTGCTTAGAGCATCTCCCATGCATTTATAAAATCTATGGTTCAGGAGTGATACAAAGAAAGAGACTGACTTCAAAAGCTTTCTAGCTTGACTTAATTCTATATAGGAAGCTGATTTGGCACTCCCATATTGTCTTCACTTTGTCAACAGTCTGGGAAAGCAGAGTACAAAGAAGTAGAGAAAAATTTTCGAAGATCGAAGCTATCAGTTGTGATCGTTTATTATTGTAAACCCAATTTCTACAAAGTTTATTGTAAATGATGCTAGTATGACCATTTAATTATGTAACAACACCTAAGTAAGCCTCTAATTTTGGCAAAGGATATCATCCTAGGAAGTTTTTTAACCTCCCCAAATTATGTGTGTTTGTAAACACGCATAATCAGCAGAGTTTTTCTTCCAGCGATAACCCCAAAGCTAGGGTGGAATTTGTTGACAAGGTCTTAGGTGAGTCCTAGTGTTTATCAAATCTGTTGTAATTTCTAAGTCTAACTTTTAGAAACCCTTCATGTACTTTTCTAATTTATTTCTGCCTACTTGTTCTAATTAATTAACAAGTTATTTACCATGTAAATATTGAAAATAAATACAAGTACATGTTCAACACATTACAGATCATCAACTGAAAGAAATAAAACAATGTCTTCGGAAAAACCCAATGTGGGAAAACCGGTGCAGCTATATGAAGGTTTTATTATTATGCAGTTTCTAAATACAATCTGGGTGCCAAAACTGGCTCACCCAACAGAGAATAATCTCGGCAGTAGTACCTCTCTACTCAGAAGCAGATATTCCGACTGAAACCCCGGATAAACACTCCGACAGCTCCCACCTCCGATCTGCCCCACGAAAACCCCAGCGTCAGCCTCTAGGGACTGCATCAGCCCTTTCTGGCCCAGCGTCGCCCTGGCTTGCCCTACATCAGCCTCTGGAGGCACTGTGTCAGCCCTTAGAGCCTCTGTGTCACCCACGCTAGCTCTTTGAGGCACTGCGCAGCTCCTGGCTACCTCTGCGTGAGCCCTTGTTGGCTCTACGTCAGCCTCTGGCTAACTCTATGTCCCTCTCTCCCGGCTTCTACGTTGATCCTCCCGATACTATCTCTGCCTCTCTGCTTTTATATTCACTGCCTCTCTACTTTTATATTCACTGCCCCTCAACTGCAACTCTGATCGCTTTTTGGACTTCCTCAACAAACCCTGCCCCAGAAAATCGAAATCTTGATCAACTCAGTGTGTTCTCCAAGTGACCCTTAAGCCTCCTTTTATACTTTTCTCATTGACAATTCAATGGCCGAGATTAAGTCTCTAATGAACAGCTAAGATTAATTCTGGCTTGATCCATGACTTTTGGACCATTCTAACACAGTTTTATATTAATACACATTAATATTTTATTTTCCTTAAGTTTAGACTTAGGGACCCCATTAAAAATATTAATTATTTTAATATCTCCTAAACTGTTTAGAATCTGCCCAAACCATTTCTGGGTATTGGAGATCTCATGTGCCTTAGCCTCTCCACCAAGTTTCGAGGCTAGAGCACATCTGATGCTACCCCAAATCAATAGAGTCTAATGTAAAATTGTGTTTGAGAATAATTTTAGTGCATGGTCCCTCATAATCAAAACACCATGGCTAAATTATTTTATTATAAGCACACTTGGTTTCATACTAGATAATAGTGTCGCAGAATTGGGTAATGTCTTGAGGGTTTGGTTTGAATGTGTATTTCCCCTTCTAAGGGTTGATATTGTAATTATTTTGATGTAAAAATATTTTGGTGCATGGTGCCTCACAATCAAAAACTATTGCTAAAATATATGAGGGTGGAAAAAATTATTAATCCCCTCTATAGTCAATTAATGAATTTTTCTGGCAAAATTAAATATAATTCCTAAGTCATAAAATTAATTATTTTTTAGTCAAAAAATAATTATAGAGAAATTCATTTCTCTCCAAGTGGCAAATAATCAAAATTTTCAAATTTTCAAAACCCTTGTATATTTGTAAATCTTGTAAATAATTTTGTAGATCTAACTTGTAAATTATTTTTTCTAACTTGGGTTTTGGGGAATTTTAGTATTATATATATTTGGGGTTTGGGTGTTTTATTTTCATTTTTGCAGGTTGGATCAAGAGATCAAGTGGAAGAAGAGCTATATTTAGGCCCTAGAGAGTAAGATCTAGTCTCTAGAAAATTTTGTAGGGTCAGCCACTGAAAAAATTGCAGCAAATTTCAAAACTAAAGGAAAAAATTGGCATTGGAGACCTCAGAAACCCTAGACATCTAGGGTTTTGAGACTATTTTTGCAGGTTGCTTATTTTCAAATTAGGGAAAAAACAAAGCTGAATAAGGAAGCGCTTTGCTAGTGTTTCCTCTTGCAAACTCTAAATCACCTTTTCAGTAATCTTTGTCCACTGCCTAACGGTCTCATTCTCTACGAATTCTAATGGCGGGGATGGGCACACACGTGGGGAGGAGAGAATTCTGACGATAGGGATGGGCACACACATGGGGAGGGAGAGATCCCCTCCTATAGAAGCATTGCAGTAGGGGAATCGAGCTCACAAGGAGCGGTTGCGACAGCTAGCGGATTGGGTGGTGGAGCCGAAGGAACCCCAGTGCTGGGGGCACAATTGCAGACAAGACTTCGGGGACAATATATGCCAAGAGCAGTTAAGAAATCCAGATTTGTAATCCCTAATAATAAACTGGAGACGTATCAGAAGTTTATGAAAGATCATGCATTGATCTATAAGTTCATTGGTATCTAGCCATCAAAACGAGATCTGGTAAAATGGATCCAATTAAAATGGCAGCCAAAAGGGCATATAGATTTGAAGTTGGGTGCTCAAGGGTTCTTCACAATGATCTTCACCGGTCTCAAAGATAAGGAAAGGATCTTCGAGAATGGACCCTATTGACCACTACGTGTCAACTACCCATAGCAGTACACCCCCTTTTTCGCAAAAAGGGACAGCGTTGGATCGACATGTCCGTGCCATTCGATTGTCATCATCAGCCCGATCATATTGTTTTGTAAACCCAGTCTGCATGTGTAAATTATAAATAGTTTTAGCAGATCTGAGTCATGTATGTAAAATGCCTAGGCAAACCTAATTTTCTAGTGACAATCTACGTTCTGGAAGGTTTTTTGTCTCACCGATCCATGATCGGCAGAGTTTTCCTTCAGCCTAACCCCAACGCCGGAATGAATTTTGTCATTAGAATCTTAGGGGAATGCTAGTGTGCTTCGAGTCTATGTAAAAGTAATTTGGAAATAATTCTAACTATTTGGTTAGGTTATTACAAATTGCTTGATCTACTAGATTATAGTTGTGTCGTAGAACTGAGTGGTCTATGAGGGTCTATGTCAAATGGGTTTTTCCCCTTGAGATGTAAAATTGTAAAAGTCATGATGTAAAGTGTCTTGAGGATTAGAAAATGTTTTAATCCCCTCATGAGTCCTAAGTCCTAGGTCCTAGGTGATTTTTCCAAAGGCAAAGTTCGAGGATCCAAAAATAAAAAATAAAAAAACAATAAAATAATAAAAAAATAAAAAAAAAAAAAAAAATAAAATATTAAAAAATTAATAAAATTAATAAAATTAAATTAAATTAAAAAAAATAATTAAAAAAATTGAAAAAATAAAATAAAATAATAATAAGTCAAAGTTTTGAGTAAATAAATGCAGAATTTCAATTTTTTAATATATTAAAATGCATTTAAAAATTCGGCGGATGAGATTAAAAGGGATTTTGATCCTCATCGACGGTCGAGATCATTTTGACATGGATCATTCGAACTAGCCATTGGGAATTTTTCCTTTAAATAGGGTGTTAGGGGTCTGTTGACCACTACCGGTCAACTACCCATGCAGTACACCCCCTTTTTCTTTACAAAAAGGGGTAGCACCTGATCGACGTGTCCGTGCCATCCTGCAATCATCAGCAGCTTGATCATTTTAATTGTAAACCCAGTCTGCATGTATGAATTGTAAATAATCTTAGCAAATATGAGTCGTGTATGTAAATTGCCTAGGTGGACCTAACTTTCTAATAGTAATCAACGTCTATGCCATTCCCTGTTCCTGTGGGGCCCCTTATATTGGTGAGACTGGTCGCTCGATCAATCAACGGATTAGCGAGCATTCGGCTGACTTAAGACATGGTAGGACCAAGTCCTCAGCCCTGGCTGAGCATGCGGGGAAGACTATGCATCATGTTTGTATAGAAGATGCTCAAGTCATTGCCAATGTTGCGCAGTTTCACCATCGAAAGTTTAGAGAGGCCCTGGAGATTGAGAAAAGGCCGAACAATCTTAATAGGGATGATGGCTGGAAGATTAGTCGTTGCTGGGTCCCAGCCTTGTCTTCCTAGCCTCCTCATTCCCCTTTTGTTAGGTCTCAGGGTTTCTGTCTTCCCTGTCCTCGAGTTCTGTTTTTGGCGGGTTTTGGAGTGCAGGATTTAGTTAATTGTTATTAAGTAATTTCGGGCTAATTATAGTATTAACCTTATCCCAGGGGTGATTTTAAATTAGATTAGTTTCTTTGCATAGGTTTTTAATTCTTCTTCATTGCCTTGTACTGATAATTTAATGGATATAAATTACTAAATTAATTATAAGAGGTTCAAATGATAAACAACAAAGTATTAGAAATATATGATATAATATGGATATGCTATTATTAAGAAACATATACTTGAATTATGGTATTTACATAATAATGATTTAACTTGAATACTATTTATAATATTAGAATTATAATTTATTAAGTAAATATAGATTATTAATAAACTTAAATAATTAGTAAAAATGATGATCTGGTTTACCTTTGGACCCTTAAATTTAAATAATTATATACACTGTTACCGATTGTAACTATATTATAATAGTAATTTAATACTATTTATTGTATTTAAATAATTTGGGAATATTAATTAATATAGGTTATATGAAGATATAGTTTATTAGGACCATTATTTTTAGTTTACCATTATTTAGTTTACCATAACTTATATTACTTTATATAACTTAATTTAATGACCATTATATTTAAATAATGAATATGATATATTTTAAAGAACTTACCAATGGACCATTAAGTTATTACATAATTACCTAATGTAACTAAATTATAAAAATAGTAGTGATTTATTACCCTATAATAATTGAATAATAATAAATCATTTAATATATATTATATAATGACCATTATAATTAAAATATGAAGTATCATACTATAGATTCTCTTAATATTTGAAACAAGATTAATAATATATCTATTTAACTAACATTTTAATATTATATATATTTATTATTAATATTAAATAATAAATAGTAATGACCATTATAATATTAATATTATACTAGAGATTTGAAATAATATTAATAATATATCTATTTTTAAATGAATTTATTATTATTCAATTTTTTAAATAATAAATTATAATAAATCATTTAACCATTTATACTATAGATTCTATTAATAGAAATAATATTAATAATATATCTATTTATTTTAAATTAACAAATGAATTCCTTTTTTACCAATTTTTAGAAAAATATTAATTAACTTTTTTAAGTGATTTGACCAGGTTCTTTAGGTCAAATTAGCCGTTAGAATTTTAGCCGTTAGAATTTTAGCCGTTGGAGTCTCTGCACACTATATTTATTCGAGCTAAGCCAGATAGGTTCTTCAACTTGTCCTGACGATGAACCACACTGGTTGGTTCGAAACGCGTCGACAAAAGGTTGATTATGTGATTTTGCCGAAGATTTCTAGACAATGTTATGGATCACAGAAGTCTAAATTCCTTAAGTAATCAACGTCCCGTAAGGTTTTTCGTCTCACCGATCTGTTAGCGCTTGAAATTTCACCTCAGGCTGAAAAAGGTAAACTCCAAGGCAACATCAAACCACTTAGCCTCGTAGCTAGCCCTATGGGGCAGGAGAGGGCTCTCTCCGGTCTATCTCGGCAAAGATCTTCAACGGGCAGAGATAACCAATAAAGAACACTGATTTTAGGCTAGTAAACTAATAAAAAGGTTTGATTTGGGATTTTTAGGGTTTTGGTGGAAAATTGGGGAAAGGCAATTTTGGGTGCGGGGATTGGACACAGTTTTCGCAGGGGATTCTTTGGGGCAAGGTAGGAGACTGTATTGATGCCTTTGAAAGATTTGAATGGATAAGAATGACTGGTGAGGAGCTAAGGAGAGCAAGCAATCATCTTGAATTCTCCTTAAACAGCTGAAAACATTGATATTAAGCAAACTTAAAGGCAGAGCATAGCAACCATGAATTCTACCTTAACACTTCATTTGCCTAATTTGCAGAAGAAAAAGTAAGAAGATGATTCACATAACAAACTTACAAGTACAAAGAGAAACACACCATTAATACATGTAACCACAGGAATCCCAAAAAGGACTGCAAAACCCTGGTCTTCCTTTGCCAAAAATTGCAGAGATACAATGAATAATACAATAGAAGCTTTCTCCCTCAAGAGTCCAACCTCTGAAAATGATTGAGAAAATACATAATATAGGCAAGCCAACCTCTTCCCTTACCTCTAGGGGTCGAGCTCATCATCCTAGGAGTTGTTTCAACCAATTTTAAACAAAGCACTATAATCTAGGCAGTCAAAACAACTTGCCTCTATAAGCTAGGAAACCAATTCATTCATTAAATGTTTGCTATTTTATGAATGAATCTTCTAGAATAGGTAAATAAGTGTCATGTCAACATGAAATTACATCAATTACATCAATGAGGGTGAAAAATCCCATCACAAGTCAAAATTGGTCAAAGCTGGGCGAATTCCTGAGCTGAAGATGAAAATTTTGGAAAATATCCTGATGCGTAGCGCCCCAATTCTCAACGCGTAGCGCGCCTTTGAGCCAACTTTTGAGGCACTTCTCGGCATCCAAATGAGGCAAAAGTAGGCTTGTTGGAAAGGTCTGGATGTCTACTTTCCAACCCAAGTGGAATTTCTCAATTTGGTGTCCATTTGCCCCTCCAAAATTGCAATCTCCCAAGACTGCTTCCTGTGTGTCCAAAAAGTGGTAGAAAGTCATTTTTTGCATGTTTTTTGACCTTCTGAGGGCTCAAAACCTGATGAAATGTCTTGGTAATTGCTGACCAAGTGTAATTTGTCATGACAAATCCAAAAATGCTGAGTTTTTGAGAAATGGACTTGCCCATCTTCAGGGTAGCGCGCGGCGCGCTACGCGTTGAGGGCAAAAACCTGTGTTTGGCAAAAAAAAATCAAAATTGACCAAAATTGCTCCAAATTTTTTGAAATTTGAGCTGGGAGTCCCCAATCAAGTACCATGCTCAGTCAAAGAGGCTTTGGCCAAAATTTGGAGTGGATCGGGCCTTTTCCGTCGTTTTAGTGCCTTGGCCAACCTCCTTGGATCTGGCGATTGTATTTTTGACATTTCTCTAAAACCATGATACCTGTGCAAAAAGTGAAGGAGGTTTTTCTTCTTTGGCATGTTCTGGACAAAAACCTCTCTCAGTTTTCCAAAATTCATCTTTGATTTCTCTGAAACATCTTTTGAGTGAAACTTATCCCGATGTGTGAAACAAGGAATTTTGTCGAAATAAAACGAAATGAAGGGGATAAGGGGCTTCTAAATTCTTGGAGAAATTTTTGGAAGTAGGGAGGGATGTTAGGAAGCAGGGGAAAGTGGAATCGCGGAGATCGAGTGAGGGGAAGGGGTCCAAAAGGGCAAAACACAGGCCCAAACTAGAAAATTGCCAGGTTGTAGCAAGAAACTAGGGTTTGTGCGAAAATGAGGAATTTGGCGGATCTAAGGGATGGGAAGCATTTAATAAGGTACTTTAAGGATAAGGGAAGGTGTATGAACATCAGGATACAAGTTTTGCCGATGATTTGACCGTCCAAGAGAAATTGCCTTCAAAACCCTAGGAGAGGAAATGACCTTACCTAGGCGCAACTGAAGCATGAACAAGGTGTAAAATGACTCATTAGACACTGAGATGATAATGACAAACCTATGAATGATGATATACTCAGCTGAATAGTGACATAGATTGGCATTTGGGCAATTTTGAAAAGAGTGAAAGCAAACCCTAGACCTAATGCCTAGTGACCAAATTTTGCTTGAAGACTCACTGAAATGACAAAATTTTACCATGACACTCTGAGACCACTTTGTAAGAGCATATTTGATCACTGGAGGAAGGCTGGAAAGACTGACACTAACACGATCCATGATTGGCAGAGTTTTCCTTCAGCCTAACCCCAAAGCCGGGATGGATTTTGTCATTCGAATTTTAGGAGAATCCTAGTGTGTTAATCTGCTAGATTATAGTTGTGTCGCAGAACTGGGTGATTTATGAGGGTCTATGTCAAATGGGTTTTCCCCTTTGAGATGTAAAAATGTTAAAGTCATGACGTAAAGTGTCTTGAGGGTTAGGAAATGTTTTAATCCCTCTTAAGTCTTAAGTCCGAGGTCATAGGGAATTTTTTCCAAAAGCTAAGTTCGAGGATCCATTTAAAAATTAATTAAAAAATTAAAAATTAAAAATAAAAAAATAATAATAATAAATAATAAAAAAATTTAAAATAAAGCAAAACCCTAAAAAATAATAAAATAATAATATTTTGAGTAAATACATGCAAAATTTCATTTTCTAATAAATTAGCAAATTCGACGGATGAAATTAAGAGATGTCTTGATCCTCATCGACGGTCGAGATCATTTCGACATGGATCAATCGAACTAGCCGTTGGGATCATTTCCTTTAAATAGGGTGCTAGAGGTCATTTGAAATCAGATTGGATCTGTGAGTCTTGTGCTGAAGAAGCTCTCTTGTAGTTCATTTTTTGTGCAATAAAGAAGACTTTGGGGTTAAAAAATCTTGTTGGTGTTACTCTTCTGAAAATGTTGTAAGATTGTTCTATTTGTTCTGCATAATTTTATTTTCAGCCATTAATGATAGCTTAATGAAGATTGATCTAGGCACAGGTATCTTGTCTAATCTTTGGGGTTTGAATGATAGTTTAGATTCTGAAATATATTGGCAGGTATCTCCATTTGATCGGGGTTTCACTATTGTTTTCTCCTTCTATGTTGATGGTTGATTTTAAGCTGTGCAGGAAATCCTTTTTTCAGATTACCGAGCGTTAGGGGAAGTTCTCGGCTGAACCAGCCAACTCGCGGGTTGTGTTTTCTGAAAGAGCCCAGCCAGTTCTTGATCCCGGGCTTATCATTCGAAATATTTTTTTTATGAATGCATGCAGGGTTTTCTGAAGCATTTTACATTTAAATTAAATTCTGATAATACTCTGCTCTTATTGCTAAATCTCGCTGTTAAGGGGCCAAAATCTGTAAATTACTCAGTTGATCTGGGGTTTCAAAATTTTGTTTTATACACGGGTTTCATTAGGGTTTTGTTTTCTTGTGTTTGCAGCTACAGGGTTTTCATCAAGAGCAATTTTATTTTTTTTTAGACTTCAGAAGGAGATCAGGGCTGCCCAGATCATAACAATCCTCTGCATAAAGTCGTGGCCATCTTTCACTGCTTTTCTCTCCACCATCGTATCTGCATTTTTCACCATTCCTCAGCTTCAGTTGTCCTCATCACGTCTCTCCATTCTTCCGCCATTTCATCTTTTCTCACAAAGTGCACTGGCAATGGCAACTGTGGCAGCAAGCTCGTAAACTTCATAAACTTGTCCCCCTCTATTATAAATGAAAAATTTAGCGAGGGAGGTGAAAAGGCACTCTTCGTGCTCTATCCATTTCCATTCTGGGCCATCAGTTTTCATTACCATAAAGTTGTAAGGACCGTCTCCTGCAGCTATGAAGCTGAGCACCGAGGATTCATTTGCAGTAAACTTGGAATCTTGATGCCACAGTTCCGCAAGGTCAAACGTTTCACTGCGTCCTTTATATAGAACCAAGAGTTTTCTGGGAATCACGTCATTTTCCAGCATGACAACACCATTCTCTGCTTTTACCACACATACGTCTCTAACCCTAATTGCTCTCTACACTGATTTCATCTGAACTTTGTGCCTGAAAAATTATGAGACTATACCCATATTCACTATTTCCCTGTTGCCATTCGTAAATCTTCTTGCGCGTCGCTTACGTTCTGAGCGGACTAGCCAGTGTTCGATCCATGCATCTCTTCACCGATGGGTTCTCACCGAAGCCATCTGCCATCATTTCGGTGTCCAGTTCTACGATTTACAGTTCAAGCTCTCCGTCATTTTCGTTCCCGGGCCAGGTATTCTCTTGAAGCATCTGCGTATCGTTTTATTTTCTCCAGCGTGAGCTTCCTGCGATTTTCCTCTTGTTAGGGTCAGCATTTGATTTCTTTAGTTTTACGACTTCTTTGTTTTGATAGCTCAGCGTTCAGTTTTTATTAGACGCATTTGCGTGGTTATGTTTTAGGTTTGTTAGATTTAGTTTTAACATCGTTTTGTTATTTAGGATTTAAGCTTAGGTATCGACTTATGTATATTTTTTTTTTTTTTAGTTCTAGTCTAATGTTAGATTTATTTTAATAGTTCCTTTTTTTAGATTTTTTTTAATTTATTAAATATAAAAAATAAAATAAATTTATTTAGGATTAAAATTTTAATATTTTGATAATTTAGCCTTAGGTTTAGATTTTTAATTTCTTTTAAATTAACTTTAAAAAATCATAAAAATAAATAAATAAATAATAATAATAATAATTGGGTTTTAGCTTAAAAAAAAATTTGCCAAAATTTGAAAAGCATAAAAGCATCGTGGGAATTTTTGCCAGATTCAGTTGTTTTCCTCAAGAAATTATCATGTTATATCTTTTATGCTGAGATTTAAATTTTCAAGTCTGAATACGAATGTAATATCTGGTTAATGATTCATGATCTGAGTGGTTGTGTAAAGCATTCATATCTTCAAAATTTTCAATTGCTGGATATTGTTATTGAGCTTTGGCCATTATCAGAACTCCGTGGTTTTACTGGATATTTAGCACCGTTCAAGATATTTGATGACAAATGATTGTTGTTAATGGTCTATATTTCTATATCATCTAAAAAGTAATTATATCTTTTATGCTGAGATTTAAATTTTCAAGTCTGAATACGAATGTAATATCTGGTTAATGATTCATGATCTGAGTGGTTGTGTAAAGCATTCATATCTTCAAAATTTTCAATTGCTGGATATTGTTATTGAGCTTTGGCCATTATCAGAACTCCGTGGTTTTACTGGATATTTAGCACCGTTCAAGATATTTGATGACAAATGATTGTTGTTCATGGTCTATATTTCTATATCATCTAAAAAGTAATCATTTAAATATCAAGGCACTGGTCTTTTAACTTAACAAAATCAATTTAGTGCTTGTTTCTTCGTGTCTCCCAACCCAACTGGTCGACAGTTGGTCTTAATCACCTCATAGGGTCTACCCCCCTTAGCCGCGGGAGACAGGCTTAAACGGAGAGATCGGGGATCAGAGTGACAGCCCCCGGTCTGAGCGTTGTCGTGTCAATTTGCGCGACAACATTTTTTGGCGCCGTTGCCGGGGACATTTTATTCTCGGCGTTTCAACGACAATCATCCTTCTCATTTCTTATCTTTTCATTTAGCCCAGCAACGCCAACATTTTTTGGCGCCGTTGCCGGGGATGCTTTTTTCTCAGTGTTTCAACGACTTTTCATCATTCATCTTCTCATCTTTCTCATCTCTCATTTGAGCTGGCAGATTCAACCTTCTTGGTTATCATTTGGATCTTTCATTGCCTTATTTTTCGTCATATCAGCAGCTTCTCTTCGGTTTGTTTCTTGTTTGGGTGGCGACTCCATTTTCTTATTTTTTCCCAGACAAGAAGCCTTCCTCATATCTGCTTGTGTTTCCTTTTTGGATCCTAGAATTAAACTCATTGTTCAAGTGGCGACTCCATTTCTTTCATCTATTGATTTTCTTGAGCAGAGATCTCGTTCTATCATCCATTTGATCCCTTATTATTCATCATGGATTATTCATTTAAACCATGTCATTTTACTGACCGTCTCCATGATTTTCCGGAGGAGGCCATTTCCAAATTACCTATGTTCTCGGGTGGTGATTCAATCGCTGTTAAAAGGCATCTAGGCTTGTTGGCTCGTATAGTGATCATATATTGTAGACCCCCTCAGTTTAATCATGAAGATATCAAAATGCGTCTTTTTGTCTTTTCTTTAGAGGGTGATGCTTTGAATTGGTTTAACAGTTTGCCTAAGGATTCTTTCACTTCTTTACAAGACATTGCCAATGCTTTTAAAGATAGATATGGTAATCCAAACAGCGTGCCTTCTGCCCCTAAAATTGTGCAACAGAATGAAAGTAATTTGATAAAAGGTCCAGCTGTTGATGAAAGATTTCAAGATCAGAATGTGTCATCCACCTGTACTATTGCAGATCAAGTCCATGATAGTGGAAAAGCAGGGACAAATGACAATGAAAAGGAAGATCAAAGGCAAATTATACAAGAGCTAATGATGCTAGTAAAAAATATGGAGATTAATCAAACTAATTACGTCAATGATGTGAGAACTTTATGCACCCACCTGGAAAAACGTAATAGGGAGATGGAGATTATGTAAAATCAGCATGCTAAAGAAATTGAGGCCATGAAGACTAATCATGACACAGAAGTTAGATTTATGCAAAGCAAGTTATCAAGCTTAGAGGAAAATATGATGACCATGAAAGCTGATCATGAAAGGGAAATTAATTCTATGCAAAACAAGTTATTAACTATGGATGAAGAAATGACTATCATGACGTTTAATCATAATAATCAGTTAGCTACCATGCAAGCAAATCATAAAGAAGAAATAAACTCCATGCAGTATTGCTTGATGAATATAAAGGAAAAGAACGATAAAATAATAAAAGATATGGAAGAAGACCATGCCAGGCAAATCAGTGCTATAAAGGTTGAACACTCTAGTCAGATGGATTCCATTAAAATACAGGTTCAAAAGTTTCAACAATGGTCAAAGGATGAGAGAAACCAGGGGACATCAATAGATCAGGAGCCTTCTCATTTGTTGCAACAAGTTCCATCTTATTATGAGGAGGTCATTGGTTCGATTGAAAGATGATTAATTGAAGGTGATCCAAATAGACTTAAAAATGATAAAGATCAGATGCAGGATAAAGAAAGACATGTCACGCATATCTTACATACTTCATCTGATAGCTTTGAAACAGAAAGTTCCATGTCATCAGTAATACAGCCTGCCACAAAGAAAAAGCGCAAGAGAAAGAGAATGAGAAGAAGATTTGATGCATCAGACAGCCGCGAGCAGCTTGATTTTCGGATAGCAAAAAGTCCTACCATATGCAGAATTGGACATGGCACATCTGACAAGCAGCCGACAAATTTGCCTGAAAGCAGGGAAATGCTCAGTATACACTATATTGAACACATCTGATGCCAGGGGCATCCGCTGTATTTCTAACCCTACTCCTTGTTTTTTTTTCAGCATTTTCATTTCTGTTTTAGGATTAGATAGTTAATAAATGAAGAGCTTATATCTTTCATGTGCTTAATGTTATATGATGATTTTTTGGACGGACGCTACTTATATTTTGTTGTGTGTCGCATGGATGCAGATTCTGGATTCTCACATTCCTACAGTGCAGCAACGTGTCCCCAAGTAGAGCCAGATGTTGACCACTACCGGTCAACTACCCATGCAGTACACCCCCTTTTTCTTTGCAAAAAGGGGTAGCACCTGATCGACGTGTCTGTGCCATCCTGCAGTCATCAGCAGCTTGATCATTTTAATTGTAAACCCAGTCTGCATGTATGAATTGTAAATAATCTTAGCAGATATGAGTCGTGTATGTAAATTGCCTAGGTGGACCTAACTTTCTAATGGTAATCTACGTCCCAGAAGGTTTTTCGTCTCACCGATTTATGATCGGCGGAGTTTTCCTTTAGCCTGACCCCAAAGCCGGGATGGATTTTGTCATTCGAATTTTAGGAGAATCCTAGTGTGTTAATCTGCTAGATTATAGTTGTGTCGCAGAAATGGGTGATTTATGAGGGTCTATGTCAAATGGGTTTTCCCCTTTGAGATGTAAAATTGTTAAAGTCATGATGTAAAGTGTCTTGAGGGTTAGGAAATGTTTTAATCCCTCTTAAGTCCTAAGTCCTAGGTCCTAGGGAATTTTTTCCAAAGGCTAAGTTCGAGGATCCATTTAAAAATGAATTAAAAATTAAAAATAAATAAATAATAATAAAATTTAAAATAAAGCAAAAACCCTAAAAAATAATAAAATAATAATATTTTGAGTAAATACATGCAAAATTTCATTTTTTAATAAATTAACAAATTCGACGGATGAGATTAAGAGATGTCTTGATCCTCATCGACAGTCGGGATCATTTCCTTTAAATAGGGTGCTAGGGGTCATTTGAAATCAGATTGGATCTGTGAGTCTTGTGCTGAAGAAGCTCTTTTGTAGTTCATTTTTTGTGCAATAAAGAAGACTTTGGGGTTAAAAATCTTGCTGGTGTTACTCTTCTGAAAATGCTGTAAGATTGTTCTATTTGTTCTGCATAATTTTATTTTCAGCCATTAATGATAGCTTAATGAAGATTGATCTAGGCACAGGTATCTTGTCTAATCTTTGGGGTTTGAATGATAGTTTAGATTCTGAAATATATTGGCACGTATCTCCATTTGATCGGGGTTTCACTATTGTTTTCTCCTTCTACGTTGATGGTTGATTTTAAGCTGTGGAGGAAATCCTTTTTTCAGATTACCGGGCATTAGGGGCAGTTCTCGGCTGAACCAGCCAACTCGCGGGTTGTGTTTTCTGAAAGAGCCCAGCCAGTTCTTGATCCCGGGCTTATCATTCGAAATATTTTTTTTTATGAATGCATGCAGGGTTTTCTGAAGCATTTTACATTTAAATTAAATTCTGATAATACTTCTGCTCTTATTGCTAAATCTGGCTGTTAAGGGGCCAAAATCTGTAAATTACTCAGTTGACCTGGGGTTTCAAAATTTTGCTTTATACACGGGTTTCATTAGGGTTTTGTTTTCTTGTGTTTGCAGCTACAGGGTTTTCATCAAGAGCAATTTTTTTTTTTTTTAGACTTCAGAAGGAGATCAGGGCTGCCCAGATCATAACAATCCTCTACTTAAAGTCGTGGCCATCTTTCACTGCTTTTCTCTCCACCATCGTATCTGCATTTTTCACCATTCCTGAGCTTCAGTTGTCCTCATCACGTCTCTCCATTCTTCCGCCATTTCATCTTTTCTCACGAAGTGCACTGGCAATGGCAACTATGGCAGCAAGTTCGTAAACTTCATAAACTTGTCCCCCTCTATTATAAATGAAAAATTTAGCGAGGGAGGTGAAAAGGCACTCTTCGTGCTCTATCCATTTCCATTCTGGGCCATCAGTTTTCATTACCATAAAGTTGTAAGGACCGTCTCCTGCAGCTATGAAGCTGAGCACCGAGGATTCATTTGCAGAAAACTTGGAATCTTGATGCCACAGTTCCGCAAGGTCAAACGTTTCACTGCGTCCTTTATATAGAACCAAGCGTTTTCTGGGAATCACGTCATTTTCCAGCATGACAACACCATTCTCTGCTTTTACCACACATACGTCTCTAGCCCTAACTGCTCTCTGCACACTGATTTCATCTGAACTTTGCGCCTGAAAAATTATGAGACTGTACCCATATTCATTGTTTCCCTGTTGCCATTCGTAAATCTTCCTGCGCGTCGCTTACGTTCTGAGCGGACTAGCCAGTGTTCGATCCATGCATCTCTTCACCGACGGGTTCTCACCGAAGCCATCTACCATCATTTCGGTGTCCAGTTCTACGATTTACAGTTCAAGCTCTCCGTCATTTTCGTTCCCGGGCCAGGTATTCTCTTGAAGCGTCTGCGTATCGTTTTATTTTCTCCAGTGTGAGCTTCCTGCGATTTTCCTCTTGTTAGGGTCAGCATTTGCTTTCTTTAGTTTTACGACTTCTTTGTTTTGATAGCTCAGCGTTCAGTTTTTATTAGACGCATTTGCGTGGTTATGTTTTAGGTTTGCTAGATTTAGTTTTAACATCGTTTTGTTATTTAGGATTTAAGCTTAGGTATCGACTTATGTATATTTTTTTTTTTTAGTTCTAGTCTAATGTTAGATTTATTTTAATAGTTTCCTTTTTTTAGATTTTTTTTTTTTATTAAATATAAAAAATAAAATAAATTTATTTAGGATTAAAATTTTAATATTTTGATAATTTAGCCTTAGGTTTAGATTTTTAATTTCTTTTAAATTAACTTTAAAAAATCATTAAAAAAAAAAATTGGGTTTTAGCTTAAAAAAAATTTTGCCAAAATTTGATAAGCATAAAATCATCGTGGGAATTTTTGTCAAATTCAGTTGTTTTCCTCAGGAAATTATCATGTTATATCTTTTATGCTGAGATTTAAATTTTCAAGTCTGAATACGAATGTAATATCTGGTTAATGATTCATGATTTGAGTGGTTGTGTAATGCATTCATATCTTCAAAATTTTCAATTGTTGGATATTGTTATTGAGCTTTGGCCATTATCAGAACTCCGTGGTTTTACTGGATATTTAGCATCGTTCAAGATATTTGATGACAAATGATTGTTGTTCATGGTCTATATTTCTATATCATCTAAAAAGTAATCGTTTAAATATCAAGGCACTGGTCTTTTAACTTAACAAAATCAATTTAGTGCTTGTTTCTTCGTGTCTCCCAACCCAACTGGTCGACAGTTGGTCTTAATCACCTCATAGGATCTACCCCCCTTAGCCGCAGGAGACAGGCTTAAACGGAGAGATCGGGGATCAGAGTGACAGTCCCCAGTCTGAGCGTTGTCGTGTCAATCTGTGCGACAACAGGGTCATTTGAGATCAGATGGGATCTGAGAGTCTGGTGCTAAAGAAAGCTCTCTTGTAGTCATTTTTTGTGCAATAAAGAAAAACTTTGGGGGTGAAAATCTTGCTGGTGTTACTCTTCTCGAAATGCTGTAAGATGTTTTATTTTTCTACATAATTTTATTTTCGGCCATTGATAATAGCTTGATGAAGATTGATTTAGGCACAGGTATCTTGTCTGATCTCTGGGGTTTCAATGATAGTTTAAATTCTAAAATATAATGGCAGGTATCTCCATTTGATCTGGATTTCACTATTGTTTTCTCCCTCTATGTTAATGTTTGATTTTAAGCTGTGCATGAAATCTTAGCTTTGAGCTTACCGGGCGTTAAGGGAAGTTCTTGGCTGAACCAACCAACTCCCGGATTGCGTTTTCTGAAAGAGCCCAGCCAGTTTTAATCCGGAGCTTATCATTTGAATTTTTTTTTTATGAATGCATGAAGGGTTTTCTGAAGTATCTCAGATTAAATTGAAATTCTGAAAATATTACTGTGGATTATTGACAAATTTGGCTGCTTAAAGAGTCGAAAATCTGTAAATATTGTAAATTTTTAACTGGTTTTAGGGTTTTCATTTTTGTTTCTGGCACATTTTACTTTTCGGTGTTCTGTTTCGTGCCATTGCAGGTTGCAGGTACAGATTTTGAGAAATATTTCAGGGTTTCCATCAGGCAATCTAAAGCAGGAAAGATTTTAAATTTTGATCAAGATTTTGGACTACGGGGCTTTCATTGTAGATTTGACGAAGCAAGGGTTTCTAGCCTTCACAGCTAGGGTTTGAGTCCACACTGATTGTATTTTCTGAGGGCCGCAAAGTTTTTTTTTAAGGCTGATCTAGCCTCATACGGAAGGATTTATTACTGTTTGCAAGCTATTTGTGGCATATAAAATTTTCTTAAGGGTTTTGAAGGCAGCCGTAAGACCTTTGAGCGCATATTTTTATTTTTCTTTTTATCCAACCCTCATTCTGCAGGTGGTCTGGGCCATTTTTCTCCATAAATTCTCGAGGAAGAATTCGTCATTTGTTACCTCTGGTTCATTTCAAAAAAATTCTAAGCCTTTTCTCAGCTAGCCGAAAGCATTTTTGAGGGCTGACTCTTTATCCTAAATCGACATTTTTCTTAAAGGCTTGAAAGCTGAAATTTTACACTTTGTTGTGGCCACCCTCAAATCCTTGTGTCCATTGCTGCAAATGCATCTGCACACTTCATGCCATTGCCTCAGCGCTGCTATCCGACCTGCAAGCAACACGCATTTCCCTCCTTAGCCGAGTCATTGCTCTCCAATCGCTCCAACCATACGAGCTTTAGTCCTGTCCGTTGCCAATGCTCTTGCAGATCCGCATCCATCCTTTTTGTCATTCAACCTGCAAGTGAGCAGTCAGCAGCAAAATCGTTTTCCTCACACCGTCCACGTTGTTGTCCCTGCGTACATTTTTCTGCTCCTCCACATACCTGCGCGATTCCACAAGCCTCATCACTGGAGCTCAACGCAGCCTTCGCTTGTCACCTGCGTATGCAAAATGTTTCATTTTTGTATGTTTTGGTTTCATACGTAAGGTTCGCGGAGGTAGTTTTTTGTTTTTTTTATTTATTCCTGGAATGTAATATGCATTGGTTTCTTTTAGGTTAGGATTTAGATTTTTATTATATTTTCATTTTGTTGTATATATTACATGTCAGCTCCTTTTTTTGTTTAGACTTATTAAATCTTAGTTTTAGTTTTAGATTTAGACTTAAATTTAGACTTAATTTTTTTAAAATTTTGATTTTAAAAATATTAAAAATCTCATAAAAATTTTAAAATTAAAAAAGGGCATAAAAAGGTTTTTTTTTAAGCTTTCTTTTAGGATTAAATTTTAGATCTAGTTTAGATTTTTATTTGATTTATATTTAGGTCTGAGTTTTATTTTTAGAATTTAGATTTAATTTTCATTTTTGTTATAGTTTAGTTTAGTTTTATTTTATTTTAGAATAAATAAAAAAAAAAAAAAAATTCATAAAAGCTTAAAAAGCTCCTTTTTATTTTTATTAGATTTTAGTTTAGATTAGATTTTAATTTAGGATTTTAATTTTTGTTCTATTTTGATTTTTTAGCTTAGAATCATTAAAATTATTTAAAAATTAAAATATTTTGAAAAGGCTTACCAAAAAAAATTGAAAAATTCATTTTTGGTGTCTCTATGTTCCATTTCTCTATAGTTAAATGCGCTTAATGTTTATTTGGAGTTAGCTATGTGAAAATGGTAACTGGTTAGCATTTAAATTTTATGGTTGTTTAAATCATTTAATCTTAAGAAATTTATCGCTGAATCATCGTTAAAGCATTGTGAATTTAATGGATATCTTGCATTGCTTGGGTTTGATAATAAATGATTGTTTTACAAGGTTCATATTTTCTGCAACATATAATAAATAATCATTTAATCATTAACTCCATAAGGCACTGGTACTTTAATATCCAAAAATCAATCAAGTGCTAAATCGCCTTGTTCTGCCTCCGAACCCAACTAGTCCATAGTTGGTTATCCATTGTCCCATAAGGTCTACCCCCCTTAGCCACGGGAGACGACTTAAACGGAGAGATCGGGGATCAGGGTGACAGCCCCCGGTCTGAGTGTTGTCGAGACAATCTGTGCGACAACAAACCCTATTTCTATTACAATGCGGAACTCTTCATGCGACATTGGGAGGAATGCTACAATCCAGATCAAGAGAAATTCATGGCTGCTCTGGTATGGGTCCGAATTATTTGGACTCCCGTTGGATTTTTGGGATTCGGAGATATTGGAAGGTATAGGAAATTCTATTGGGAATTTTGTCAAAGTGGCAGATTCAACTAGGAGAGGAAGGTATACCTCAATTAAGAATATGTGTATATATACATTACTAAGCCTCTCCCGAAATTCATAGAGTTGGAGTATCAAGATGAGGTATGGCAACAACCACTGGACTATGAACACATCCCCTTCTGGTGCGGCGGTGCCATGAATACAGGCACCTATACAACGAATGCCCTCTAAATCAAGCAGAAGCTACAGAATCGCCAAAAGCCAAAGACCCAGCAAAAGATTGGGAGGACACAGAGGGTTTTCAGGAAGCTTAAAAAAAGAAAAGGAATGTGAAAGCCCCTCTGCTTCTACGCTATTGAAATTTCTAAGTCTGACTCGTTAGAAATCCCTACTGCATTTTCTGGTTTATTTCAACTACTTGTTTATTCCATTAACAAGTTATTTATACATATAAATACTAAAAATAAACACAAATGCAGCGTTAACTCATATACATGTCATCAAATGAAATACTGGAACAAAGACACAAGGGACACCGATATTTTTGAACAATCGTCCCCGGAAAAACCCAGCTTGGGAAAACCGGTGCAGCAATTCTGAGGGTTTTATTATTATGCAGATTTCTTGAGTACAACTAGAGTGCCGAACTAGCTCACCCAACAGAGATTGTTACACGGCAGTAATACCTCTTCTCGAAGACAGATATTCAGCTTCTCAGCACTAGTCTATCCCACAAAAATCCTTTTGGCACTTTTCCTAGGCTCTGCATCAGCCCTGCTAGCCTCAGCGTAGCTCCTGAACCCTCTGCGTCAACCTTCTGCCTCTTTGCATCAGCTCTTTGGCCTTCTGCATGAAGAAATTTCAACCCCTACTCTGGTTATCAGTTTTCCTAATCACTCCATGCATTTAATTTTAAATCCAAGCATGATAAAAAATTAAAAATCTAGAAATGACAATACTTTTTGTAAACACAAATTTAGAGATTTCACAACTGCTGAAATTGCAAAAATAAAACACAGCAAAATTATGACAGCCACACATAGAAAATAACACAGTGATTTTTTGTCAATGGGGCCCTGGAAAAACCCCCTACAACTCTTTAGGGAAAACCAGTTTGAGAGCTCTTCTTTATTTCTTAAAATGCTTTTACAGAAAAACTAAAATACACAGTAAAAATACCAACGACCACAAATTACAACTTATCTCGATTTTCGTGCTTGAACTCCACCTCGAAAATCATGCCAATCACCAAACAGCCAAAAGAGAAATTTTCCAGCAATAAAACAACATTAAATGTTGAACGAGCTGCCTCGAAAAACATGATAGGAACCTGTTGCACGGACTGTACAAATTTCCACAGTACGATTGCCTCGAAAATTGTGCCCAAACCTACCTCGAAATTTGTGCCCTTGTTGTTGTCCCTCTTCCTCGATTTTTGTGCCTTTCTCCTGCTGTACGGTTTTTCTTTGGGATGCGTGCCAATAAATGTTGCTGGCTAGATTTGTTGAAATGTCTTCTTGCTGTTCTCCTTCACTTCCTCACTGCTTAGAAATTTTCTCCTTGCTCTCTCTTCTCTTTCTCTCAAATGCTCATAAAATAAATGAGTTGATCTTTTTTCTCTTCTCTTCTCCTTTTACTCTCTAAATGACCTTTTGGGTTACCCTAAGATCTAATGGCTGAGATTCATTTAGATCTAGGGATGAGAATAAATGTGCATTTAATTCTCACTTTCTATTTTTTAACTCACCCACTTAAATAAAGACCCACTTAGCCTTTTATTTCCATAGTTACTTTTTCACTTTCTAATTCTTCACTGACTTTAATAAAGTCACATTTAAATTAGAATGTAACTTTACCACTTATAAAGTCACTTTTAAATTAAATTGTCTTTACCACTTATAAAGTCACTTTATGAGAAAAGTAAAAATAAATTTGGACACTTTTCCCTAGGCCAAAGATCAAAGCCTTAGGGAACCACTTGTCCTCTGGTACCCAAATTTTAACACTCCCTCTTACCGAGGAAAGTGTATTTTGTCTCTAAAGTAGACATGCTTCCCCCGTGGTAAGCCTTTGGTGAAAATGCCCGCTACCTGCTCATTTGTGGAAATATACTCAAGCTTGACAGCGCCCTTTCAAACATAGTCTTTAATGAAGTGATACTTGATCTCAATATGCTTTGACCTGTCATGAAAAACTGGATTCCCCGTGAGTTTTATGCAACTTTGATTATCACAGTAAATTACTGAAGGTCTCGAAGCCTGATCAAATAGACCAAACAACATCTTGCGAAGCCATATGGACTCACAACTAGCCAAACTAGCAGCCATATACTTTGCCTCAGCTGAGCTCAATGCAACTGATTGTTGTTTCCCGCTGATCCACGACACAACTGTCGAACCCAACCCAAAACAGCACTTGGAAGTACTCTTCCTATATGAAGCACAACCTGCCCAATCTGAATCCGTGTGCCCTGTCAGTCTCACTCCATCACCGTGTCTATAATCCAAACCAAAATCCACAGTCCCTTGCAAGTAACGAAGAATGTGTTTTGCAGCCACCCAGTGCACTCTCCTAGGCTCACATATGAAATGACTAATAGTGTTAACTGCAAAACATATATCTAGTCGAGTGTTGACCAAATACATCAATTTACCAATCAGTTGTCTGTATAGAGTAGGATCCACCAACTCGGAATCAGAAGCGTGAAGCTTCTTCCAGTTAGTGATCATAGGTGTAGACATGGGTTTGCAGTCCTCCATGTGAAATCTACTAAGAATATACACAACGTACTTCCCTTGTCCCAGTAAGAAATGCCCCTCCTCCTACCACACCTCCAATCCCAGAAAATAATGCATCAAGTCGATATCCTTCGTCTCAAACTCTGAAGCAAGATCTATCTTGCAGCCCTCAATGAGTCTCTCTGCACTAGTGATGATCAAGTCATCAACATACAACACCAGAATGAGAGACTCCTCACCCACCACAATGAAGTATAGGTTCGGATCAGCCTCACTCTTTGTGAAACCCAACTGTTGCAAGTATGTATCAATCCTAGAATACCAAGCTCTAGGAGCTTGCTTCAGGCCATAGAGTGTCTTTTTTAATCTGCATACATGGGACTCCTTCCCATACACCTCAAAGCCCTGCGGCTGCTCAATATAAACCTCCTCCTGAATGAAGCCATTGAGAAATGCGGTCTTCACATCCATCTGGTGGATCTTCCAACCCATCTCTGCTGCAATCGATATAACGGAGCGAATAGATGTATACCAAGCTACGGGAGCGAAGGTCTCCTCATAGTCAACTCCCTCTACCTATGAGAACCCTCTCGCCACAAATCGAGCCTTGAACTTCTCAATGCTGCCATTTGCAGCATACTTTATCTTGTAGAGCCATCTGGAAGTAACAACTGATTTACCTTCAGACCTCGGCACTACCTCCCAGACATCGTTCTTCATAATAGAAGAGAATACTCCTCCATCATGGCCTCTCTCCAGACCTGTTGGTTGGCTACCTCCTCATAGCTAGACAACTCGAAGTCAACAATGCTTGTTACCAATGCCATGTAACTACAGAACCGCTCAGGTGATTTACTCTCTCTAACCTGTCTCTTTGGCCCAGCAACTGATGTGGCCTCGCGCAAGGTATCTTGAAGCCACTTGGGCTTCCTCTTCCCTGAGCATACTTCTCCCACCGGAGTGAAAGAATCCCCATCATCATCAGAAGCCTAAACACCTGAAGGCCTGCCCACTGACCTCATGCCTGAATCTGTGCCTGTAGATGCTGAAGTACCGTGCGAACTGTCCATTAGTGGACTAACCTGTGAACTGCTCTACAGACTGCCCTGCATGTTGCCCGAAGAACCACCCACTTGACTCTGAGAGCCACTACTCACTGATGGACCTAACACTGTAATCGATGTACCTCCTCCTTGTGACTGACTCAATTGCTCCTGAGGGTCTGGTGACTTTGGATACTCTTACTCCCGTGACCTCCTGAAAGCTCTCTCCTCCTCGAACTTCACATCCCCCCTGACAACCACTTTCCTCTACGCAGGAATATAAATCCGATAAGCTTTCGAGGTCTCGCTATAACCCACAAAGATGCCCTTGTCTACAGTGGGCTCTAGCTTGGTCCTGTTCTCCTTGGGGACATAGGAATATGTAAGGCACCCAAAGATACGAAAGTGCCCAACATCAGGCTTCTTCCCAGAAAAAGCCTCCTCCAGAGTCACATTCCCCAAGGCACGATGTGGACTCCTGTTCTGCAATTACGCCGCAGTGTTGTAGGCCTCTACCCACAAAAATAAAGGTAACCCCTGATCATGAAGCATGGCTTTGGCAGCCCCTACAATGGATTTGTTCTTCCTCTCCGCAACCCCATTCTGTTGGGGGTTGTAAGGAACTGTGAACTCCCTCCTAATGCCTGCCTCAGCACAAAAATCAACAAACTCACCAAGGGTATACTCCCCTCCATTGTCCAACCTGAGGACCTTCATCTTCCTACCTGTCTAGGTCTCCACAAGAGCTTTGAACTTTTGAAACCGCTTGAAGACCTCACTCTTGGTCTTCAAGAAATAAATCCAGGTCTTCCTGGATGTTGAAGTTTCTAAGTCTAACAGTTAGAAACACTCTATGCACTTTACTGATTTATTCCTACCTATTTGTCCTGTTAATTAACAAGTTATTTACCATGTAAATACTGAAAATAAATACAAGTGCATGCTTAACACATTACAGATCATCAACTGAAGGAAACAGAAACAAGCACACAAATGACACCGTTATTTTTTTACTAATGTCCACGAAAAAACCCAATGCGGGAAAACCAGTGCAGCTATCTGAGGGTTTTATTATTAAGCAACTCTTTCTGACTACACTGGGTGCCAAACTGGCTAACCCAACAGAGATGAAAATCTAGCAGCAATACCTCTCCTCGGAAACAGGTATTCGGAAAGCCTGCTCCACGAAATCCCTCTCCAGCACAATCTGAAGCTCAGCGTCAGCCTGAAGCCCTCAGCGTCAGCCTGAAGCCCTCTGTGTCAGCCCATTGAGGCTCTGTGCAGCCTCTCTGGCTCTCTGCGTCACTCCTACAGCCTCTGCGTGAATGACGCAGGCCCTTCTGGCTCTGCGCAGTCTCTGTTGCCTCTGCGTGGCTCCCTCTGGCTCTACGTCTGCCTCTCTCTGCTTTTGTGTTGGTTTCTCGGCATTGTCCCTGCCTCTCTGCCTCGTACTCACTGCCCCTCACTGCAACTGATCACTAATTCGATCTTTCTTAGCAAACCCCGCTCTAGAGAATAGAATGATTGATCACTCTGGTGTGTTCTCCAAGTGACACTCAAGCCTCCTCTTATACTTTTCTCGTTGACATATCAACGGCTGAGATTAAGTCCCTAATCAACGGCTAAGATTAGATATGGCTTGATCCATGTCTTTTGGACCATTCTAACACAGTTTTATATTAATATTTTAATTTCCCCAAGTTTAGACTTAGGGACTCCATTAAAAATACTTATTATTTTAATATCTCCCAAACTATTTGAAATCTGCCCAAACCCTTTCTGGGCATTGGAGATCTCATGTGCCCTAACCTCTCCACCAAATTTCATGGCTAGAGCACATTCGATGCTACCCCAAATCAACACTCCTTCTTAGCAAGCATTGTGCTCTAGTAATACTCCTCATTGAGTATCTACTATCACCCTCATCATCCGGCATCGGTCCCTGTGCTGATGCTAGGCCTGTTAACCATCATCCTCTGCACTGCTGCATCCTGTACTGCTGCCCATAGCTCTGCCACTACCATTATTGCATCTATACGACAGCTCCCTCTGCATCCGTGCTACTGCCCATGGCCCTACCACTGCCATTGTTGCGTCTGCACTATATCTCCTCTCATCATGCCGCATCGTGCTCCCCATAACATTACCACTGCTAACTGCAACACTGCAACTCATTTACCATGAAGTAACTGATCTCCCAACTCTGACCTCTCTGTCAGGCTAGAGTACTCCTGATGCTAAAGCTCCCTCTGCCACTGACAAATGCTCCCTCTCTAAACTCTGCGTTGCTACAACAACTCGCACCATTACACACCTCTCTATGCCATCATGCACTAGTGCAACACTCCCATGCCTCTCGCATTGTTGCATCCTACTAGCCTCGCGCTGTCCTCGGAATTCTACACTGTAGCTCTCTCTATCGCTTCATCCGCATCTATCTCTACCCACATCTGCCAGTCCTACTACTCCTCTTCGAGGCTCCCATAGCATGGTCTAATCCAAGAGGCTGGGTACCTCGAGGATCCTGCCCCTCACCGCCTCTAGTCCGTCTGACTACAGCTCGATGTCTCCCCACTTCCGCTCAAGTGTCGTGTGTGCACTCATGGCACAGTCATCGTCTGTCTCCACTTCCTTCTCTGCGCTTGTTGGCGCTACCTTGGTCTCATAGGCCTCTCCTTTACTCTTCTTCCTTGGACATTGGGTTGCATAATGACCAAGCTCCCCACAGTGGAAGCATTTGACCTTGGAGAGGTCCTTCTTCTTCCGTTTCTCTTGCTTTCCCTCAGATGCTAGGGCAACATCCTCCTCCTCCTTGACTTTGATCCCCTTTCCACTGCTTCCCGCCTTGCTTAGCCTTCTGATCTCTTCTTGGCAAAGAGCCACCCACATTTCCTCCCAATGTGGAAGGGTCGCTCTACCCAATATACTCTGGACAAATACCTCCCAGTCTTTTGAGACTGCGTTCAGGGCTGTTCTCACCATCAATTCTTGATCCGGCGTGGCCCCTATGGAAGTCAGTTGATCTCGAATCTCATTCAGTCAACCGAAGAAGGTGTCGATCATTTCTCCCTTCTTCATCTGGTATGACTGCAACTGATTTTCTAGTAACATCCTTCTCTGCACAGAAGTATGCTAGTATAATTTCTTTAGGGCCTCCCACATCTCATTTGTTGTTTCCTTCTCAATAATGTGTGGTACTACATGGTCCTTGACCCTGTCAAGGATGATGCTTTTGGCCCTCGCCATTGCCTCTTTGTACTTGTCGTTATCAGTTGGGTCAACTAGGATCGCTATCATCCTCAACGCGAAGTGCTTGACACGATTTCTGTCAAGTACGGATAAGATTCTCGCCTTCCAGACTGCAAAGTTTGAGGTTTTGTCCAGTCTGTCCTAGTCTCTTACTCTGTGTAGTGCCATGTTGCTCTTCTACTTCCCTCCAGGAAGTTCTCGATGTGACTCCGTCTGAGCCTTGATTTCCCTCCTGGAAACCCTTCTGTCGATGGCAAGATGCCCCCTACTCTGATCGTCTGCGCAACTGCACCATTGATCCGGATTTCTTGGCTAGAAACCCTCAATAGCAACTCCCTCCTCCTTGGCCTTGCCCTATTAGGTACTGTTCTGACTACAATACCCCATTAGCTCCACTCTACAACTTACCCACAGCCTCCTAAACCCCAGCGACCTGAAGGTCCTAGGCTCTGCACAATCCTGGCACCGGCAAACTAGCTCCCTCAGCCAACTGCGTCAACCCCCCTGGCCTCTACGTGACCCTGTCTTTGCGTCCTTCAGCCTCTGCGCAACCTCTTCTTGGCTCGAACTTGATGAAGCAAGCACAGTGTCACCCCTTCCTTGCTGCTTTGCCGCTAGGAACAGCTTTTGTCACTCGGGACAACTATTTTCTGCTGCCACTGCTCTGCTCTACTGATGTCCTCAGTTCTACTGTGATCTGCAACCACACTCTGATACCATGTTGAAGTTGTTAAGTCTAACAATTAGAAACCCTCCATGCACTTTACAGATTTATTCCTACATACTTGTTCTGTTAATTAACAAGTTATTTACCATGTAAGTACTAAAAATAAATACAAGTGCATGCTCAACACATCACGGATCATCAACTGAAGGAAACAAAAACAAGCACACAAATGACACCGTTATTTTTGGCCTAACGTCCCTGGAGAAACCCAATGTGGGAAAACCGGTGCAGCTATCTGAGGGTTTTATTATTAAGCAGCTCTTTTCTGAGTACACTGGGTGCCAAACTGGCTAACCCGACTGAGATAAAAATCTGGCAGCAATACCTCTCTTCGGAGATAGGTATTCGGAAAGCCTGCTCCACGAAATCCCTTTACAGCACACTCTGAAGCTCAGCGTCAACGCTACTGGCCTCTACATCAGCCTACTCAGGCTCTGCACAGCCTCTCTGGCTCTCTGCGTGGATGACGCAAGCCCTTCTGGTTCTGCGCAGTCTCTATTGCCTCTGTGTGGCTCTCTCTGGCTCTGCATCTGCCTCCCTCTGCTTCTGTGTTGGTCTCTCGGCACTGTCCCTGCCTCTCTACCCCGTACTCACTGCCCATCGCTGCAACTAATCACTAATTCTATCTCTCTTAGCAAACCCCACTCTAGAGAATAGAATGACTGATCACTCTAGTGTGTTCTTCAAGTGACCCTCAAGCCTCCTCTTATACTTTTCTCGTTGACATATCAACAGTCGAGATTAAGTCCCTAATCGACGACTAAAATTAGATCTAGTTTGATCCATATCTTTTGGACCATTCTAAAACAGTTTTATATTAATTCACATTAATATTTTAATTTCCCTAAGTTTAGGCTTAGGGACTCTATTAAAAATATTTATTATTTTAATATCTCCCAAACTGTTTAGAATCTACCCAAACCCTTTCTAGGTATTGGAGATCTCATGTGCCCTAACCTCTCCACCAAATTTCGTGGCTAGAGCACATCCAATGCTACCCCAAATCAACACTGGAGTGGTCATCAATGAATAAAACATAGTACTCATAGCCACTCGAGGATACATGAGAAATTCGATCACTCACATCGGTATGAATCAAGTCAAGGATCCCGATCGCTCTACTATCACTGTTGGGATAAGCAGATCTGGAAAACTTCCCCATAACACATCCTCTACATACATCAAGGTGATCAGAATTGAAATCTGGGACACTAGTGGTGATCTCCCGCAATGTACTCAAGGCCCCATGATACATGTGCCCCATCCTGCAGTGCCAAATCTCACACAACTCTAAACTGCTAGATCTGTTGTCGATCCTGTATCGGGTGCTGCTACTCAATGCCATCAGGGGCCGGAATGAGAACTTGTACACCTTGGCATGGCGCACACCAATCACTCTAGCTGAAGAAGTTGGAGTTCCACTAAGATATATAAGAACTTGCCCTCTCCTAAACAACACATCATACCCTCTGTCCTCAAGTGTTGAGACGGATATCAGGTTCTTCTTCATTCAAGGCACATATAGAACATTTGACACTTTCAAAGGAGGTTTAGGTCCCCTATCAAATGTCAATGTCCCCACACCGACTGCTCTAACAATGTTGTCATCACCAAGTACTACTTCCATTTCAGTATCATCCTCTAAAAGCTCTGAGAAGTACTCTGACTCCTGTCATGTGGCGGGAAGCGCCACTGTCAACATACCAAATGCTAGAAGATGCTCTGCTAGTAGCAGGGACTGCACACTCCCTTTAAACCTGTATGGCAGGTGATCCTACACTAGTGGCCTCACAAGCTATGAACCCAAACTCTCGATCAAAGCTCTCTAAGAAGCCCTCTATCTTTGCAGAAGTTGCCATGGGTTTGTCTCTCCCTTTCTTGTTCTTCTTCTCCGAACACACAACAGCATAGTGTCCCAACTTTTGACAATTCCAAAATTTGACTTTGGAATAGTCCTTCTCCTTGTTCTGCTGCTTGCCTTTACCTTTGCCTTTGCCTCCACTATTGGAAGCTTGCTTCTTCGCTCTGCCCTTCTTACCTCTCACTAACAATGCCACATAGTCATCCTCCACCTGTTTGGCCGCCCCAAGATGATTCTTTCTGATCTCATTCTGAATGCAATCATCCCACAGCCTCTCCCATCCGGAAAGGTTTTCCCATGCAACAATGCCATCCACAAAATTCTCCCAAGTCTTGGGAAGACCATTCAAAGCAATCCTCACCAACTCAGTGGGTGCAATGATCCCACCTACGGCTGCCAACTCATCTCTCACTAAAATGATCTTTGTGAGGTATGTTGTAGCACTCTCAGACTTATCTATTTTAATGGCCTTTAGTTTCTCCTTTAGGACCATTTTTCTATTTTCATTTGAGCTCTGGAAAAGACTGTTCAAGGCTGTCCACATCTCATGTGCATAAGGCTTTCCTCTCACATGAGGAATGACATGATCTTTGACTCCTTCCAGAATCAGTCCTTTTTCCTTAGCATTCTTTTTGTTATACTCTGCCAACTGTACAGGGTCAGCAGGTACTGCCACTGGGTTCTGTGTGGTATTTACTAGTGATGCGAAAATCGCGATATTATCGGATTATCGCGATTTCTAAAATTTAACAATATTATCGGCCGATTTTTAAACGTTTTTTTTGCGATTTTTTCGGGGGAAAAAAAAAAAAAAAAAAAAAAATCGCGATAATTTCAAAAAATCGCGATAAAAACGAAAAAAAAAATCGTGATTCGACAAGGGTGTTATCGCTGGGCCGGTGGACAGCGGGTTTATAACACCAAAAGCCGATTTTTTTTATTCATTTGGACAAACAACCGCAGCGGCGTGGATTGGGAGTGACCTAGGAGAAAAACCTTGGTCGATTAGGAGCTAATTGGAGGCAAAAAACGACTCAAAAACCCTGGTGGATTGAGAGCTGAGGAGGAGAGGATCAATTTTCTCTGGCAAACCGGTATGGGCACCAAATTTATGTGTTTTGTTTTTTTTTTTTTGTTGGGTTTGGATAACCCATTGTTTATCAAATATTTGAGTTGATTTGATGGTGTTTTTGTTTGTTAAATTGTCAAAAATTCAATGTGTTTTGTCATGTTAGTCATGTATGTAATTTTTTTATTTTTTTTTGTAACTTGCAATCCTTATTTTGCCATAGGTTCACTGTTCAACTTCAAAATTCAAACTTCAAACTTCATCTTACAAATTTAAAACTCACGAGTCAAGAGTTCAACCAAGTTACAAACATGCCAAGGAAATTGGACCCTCTGTGGGAATTTGGTGAACCTAATGGAAGATTTGATAGAATAAACTTGAGTTGCAAGTTGTGTGGGCATCATATGTCAAGGGGGGTTTATAGACTGAAGTACCACCTTGCACAAATCCCTGGATTTTATGTAGGGCCTTGCACAAATACAAATCCAGAAATTATCCGAAGAGCCATGAGATCATTGGAAGAATTAGAGCACGAGAGGGAGGCCAAAGTTGAAATGAAGAAGCAACTAGCAAAGAGGGTGTTAGGCTCAGGTGAACAAGGAAGTGGCACTGGTTCTACTTCAGCATCAATATCTACAACCAACCCGGTAGCTGCCTCATCATTTTTTGTTCCTAGAACCACGCTTGGTTCACAACCATCTATCACTTCAATGCTTAAAAACACTGAGAAAGAACAAGCTGATAAGTTGTTGGCCAAATTTCTCCTTTGGAGTGATATTCCTTTCAAGTTTCAGCGTTGCAAGGAATAATCCATTTTTCCAATCTGTTGTTGATGTTATTGCAACTGTTGGCTCAGGGTACAAAATCCCTTCTTATGATGACTTTAGAGGTCGATTCTTCAAAATGAAAAGGTTGACTACACCAAAAGATTGGAGGAGTTTAGGGCATCATAGGCACAAACAAGATGCACTGTGACGTCAGATGGTTGGACTGACCAAAAGGGAAGAACCCTTATAAACTTCTTGGTTAGTTGTCCCAAGGGGACAATGTTTATGAAATCTATTGATGCATTTTCATATATCAAAGATGCAAAAACTTTATGTGATTTACTGGAAGTGTTTATTTTGGAGGTGGGTGCAGAACATGTTGTCCAAGTCATAACAGACAATGCTGCAAATTATGTTGCCGCTAGCAGGATGCTTATGGAAAGGCATCCTACTTTATTTTGGACACCTTGTGCTGCACATTGTATTGATTTGATGTTAGAGGACATAGGAAAAATTTCCTTTGTCAAAGATATTGTTGACTCATCAAAAAGCATTACAAAATTTATATATAATCATACATCTGTGCTTAGCTTGATGAGAAAATTCACCAACAACAAGGAGTTGGTGCGCCCCGCCATTACACGGTTTGCCACATGTTTCATACCTCTTCAATCCCTCTTGAATTCTATGTGGGATGTGAAGAGAATGTTTCTTTCAGAGGAGTGGCGTGCTTTGACAATGAGCCACAAACTAGAGGGAGAGGCCATATGCAGATTAGTTTCATACCAAGAAGATTTCTGGGCAGGAGTGCAGGAGGTGTGCACCGTTACTGAACCTTTGGTAAAGGTTCTTCGATTAGTTGATGGTGAGAAGCCCGCAATGGGCTATTTGTATGAGGCCATGGATAGGGCCAAAGAACCCATTCATGCCTACTATGATGATAAGGGAGATGAGGGGTTTCAGAAACAACTCCTCCTATGGGAAGTGATTGATGAACGATGGAACAACACACTCCATCGTCCCATTCATGCTGCAAGGATCTACTTGAACCCCGCATTTTCTTACCTATGTGGATTCATATTTGATGCGGAGATCGTGGATGGATTCTTAACCTGTGTTCAGAGGATGGTGCGATCTCCAGCAAAACATACAGAAATCTCCAGAGAAATGGAGACATACAAGATGGCAAGTGGCACATTTGGCTTTGAGATGCCTGTGACTGATAGGACAATTAAAATGCAAGGTATTTTTTAGTTTGTTTCAAATTTCATTGTCTCTTCAAGTTCATAACTTCATACTTTGCTTCAACTTTCAAATTTTATTTTTTTCTTATGTTTATTTAAAATTTTATTTGTAATTTTGTTGTAGATGCATGGTGGAGAATGTATGGTGCTAAGGTACCTCATCTGCAAAAGCTTGCCATTCGAATCCTCAACCAAACATGTAGCTCCTCAGGATGCGAGCGCAACTAGAGTGTATTTGAAAAAATACACAACAAGAAGCGCAACAAGTTAAACTTAAAACTTAAAATATTGCAAATTTCTAATTAATATTTTGAATTCATTAAACAATATTTTTTTTATAATTATTATTTCATGATCTTTGTATAGGTTGGAGTCCCAGCGACTTAATGACATGGTCTACGTCTACTACAATCTTCGATTGTGGGTGAGGCAAATTGAAAGGATACCTGATATGAAGGCCATCTCATTGGATGGGATTGACACCACTGTTGCATGGAGGGTTGAGGTTGAGAGGCCTCTCATGGAGTCTGCCAATGATTGGTTAAAGCAGGAGGTAGTGGAAGGCATAGAGGGGGAGGAGGAGAAGGTGACACCACCTACCCGGGCTACCCCTGCCACCAGTAAAGGACGTGGTCTACCTCCTGTAGCTCCTAGTTCTTCAGCTTCTAGCGCACAGCAGAGTCCACTGCCAACTCCACCAGCATCTACATCTAAAGGGAACGGGAAAGCTATTGCATTTTCTTGCAAGAGGGGCAAAGGAAATCAGTAGTATTAGTTATTTGGTTCATTTCATTTTATATGACATTATGACTCATGATACGAGATACATTATTATATTTTTTGTTGATATTTTGAGGCTGAGTTGGGACTCACAAGTCAGGACTTACTATTCAGGACATGATTCACTGTTATGTGTGATGTAGCACTAGAAATGATATTACACATCTTATATATTAGTTCTTTTATCATATTTATGTGTCAATGTATTTATTTTATGTTGTAGATGCTTTAGATATTAAAAAATTGAAAAACAAAATATATTTTTGTATTTTACGAATTTTTCCCGATTATTTTCCGATTTTTATGTTTTTTTCCGATTTTTTCCCGATTTTTTCCCTTGCCGATAATATCTTGATAACGATAACTGCAACATTGGTCACTACCACTTCTAACTGTTGCACTACAACTCAGTTACTAAGAAGTAAGTAACTGATCTCCCAACTCTGACATCTTCGTCAAGCTAGAAACACTCCTGATGTTGAAGCTCCCTCTGTCACTAACAAGTGTTCCCTCTCTGACCTCTGCGCTGCTGCAACAACTCCATGCATCTCGCACCATTGCACACCTCTCTGTGCAATCCTGCACTGCTGCAACACTCATGCCTCTCGCACCGTTGCAGCCTGCTAGCCTCGCGCTGTCTTGGGAATCCTGCACTATAGCTCCCTCTATCGCTCCATCTGCATCTGTCTCTACCAGTGTTGATAATATCGCCGAAAAATCGGCGATATTCGCAAATATCGCGATATTTTCGGCGGGCCGAAATATCGCCCCCGAAAAATCGCGATATTTTCAAGTTTTGAATTTCTCGCGAGAAATACGAAATTTCGGCGATATTTTAGTAAAAATCGCGAGACAAGGGTAAATATCGCCGGTTAGGTTGTATCGACGAATTATAAAATGGTTTTTCAGTTTTCGATGCACGTCATTTTGTTTTCGTGAGAGCTGGAAATGCCCTTTGACAACCATTTCATATCACGATTTCTTGGTAAAACGAAGCTGGCCATCTCAACTGCTGCTATGATGAACGGCAAAAATTTGCATTTCAAATTGATAATGTGGAAACACAGTCGACTCCATCACTCTCCTTTCATGGGAATGAATAATAAATAAGCAAATCCCGTCTATTGAATTTTATTTGGAAAGGGATTTCACTCATTAATCCCTAGTGAATGCCTACGCGTCAATTTGGCTGGCCAACACCTATTCGCCATCATCAAAATGCTGCCGGAATTTCATTTCTGATGTCATTGATACAGCACCGCCCTTCCATTTTTTTCAATGAGGCTGAAGGCACAACTTGAAGCCCTACATTATTTAATATTTATTTTCTAATTGAGGAACAATGATATTGTTGGACATGAACGTATTGTTTGGATGCATTATTGTAATAATGATGTTAATATGTATGAATTAAATATAATATTATTATATGAAATTTAATTAATGTTATATTCCCTATAATTAGAAAAGTTAATGGTTTTTATCATTTAATATTGAAAAATTATAATATTATTTTAATTTTCTATTCATAACATCACTACTTATATGTATCAACTGAATATAATATTTTTAATATAAAATTAATAAAATTTAATATTCATTACCTAATAAAAATGAAAGTGTTTGAAAAATCTTAATATATAAAATTATAAGATTATAATAATGCGTTTATATTTATATAAATAAATTTATCTAAACATTTATTAAAAATTTGAAAACAAAGTTATCGGCCTAATTAGGAATTGAAATTTGAATGGATGGCAAGGAGTTGAGAGTTGGGATACAAGTGTGAAAACCATAGCTCAAACCACCACCAGTGTTCACTGTTAACATTAAACTATATTAATATTATATTAATATTAAATTGGATACTCACTATTAAACTTAATTTCAATCAAATTTTTTTAGAGTTCATGTCGCATTACATGTACCAATGATCTATGCATTTGGCTTTTCCTATTGCAAACTTCGTGTTCACGATGGTCGTTAAGAAAAATGTAACAACAATCATAAATGTATTGCAACCATGACTTATCCAGAGCTTGTCCTGCTCCACGTTGTTGTGAACAACAATCATAAATGTATTGCAACCATGACCTATCTAGTGCTTGTCCTACTCCACCACGTTGTTGTGATGATCCTATGCTAAATCTATCTCCCACTTGTCGGAGTCTACTACTCTATCCCACTATTTATTTCAACTCCGCTATGCTCTTGCCACAGGAACACTAGGAAAGTGATGTCAGGAGGGATTACACGATTGAAATACCATCTGGCTAAACTCTCTGCATATGATGCAGATGTAATGCCTTGTATGGTTTCTAGTGCAGAGGTTATACAAAAAGCTCATGAAGCAATTGCTGAACAAGACAGAAAGAAAGCTGCTAGGGAGAGGCCAATGGTCTCAGATAGATAGCTGCTAGTTTTATTTGTTTTGCAACTTTTGCTACATATAAGTTTATAACTCATGATGATGAAATACTTTTAAAGTTTTATATATGTGATGTTGTTTTGTTTGAGTCCTTGATTGGACAATTATCACTATCAGGGATCAGCAGGATATGTGATGTTATTTTGTTTGAGTCCTTGATTGGACAATTATCAATTTATCACTATCAGGGATCAGCAGGATTTGGTATCGCCTTTGAAGTTTGATGTATCATTTCTATTTGACATCATATATATCAATGCCTTCTTCATATTTATGTGCCAATGTGTTTAGTTCATGTTGTTATTGCTTTATATGTTTAGAAATCTGAAAAAAATGAATATATTATGCATTTTTTATGCTTGCCGATATTTGCCGATATTTTGCCGATATTTTCGCCGATATTTCCGATAAGATATTTTCCGGACCCTCGCCGATATTTTCCCGATACCGATATTATCAACACTGGTCTCTACTGACATCGCCAATATTGTTAATCCTCTTCGAGGCTCCCATAGCAAAGTCCAATCCAAGAGGTTGGGTACCTCAAGGATCCTACCCCTCATCGCCTGTAGTCCTCTTGACTACAGCTCGATGTCTCCCCACTTCTTCTCAAGTGGCACATGAGCACTCATGGCACACAAAACAGACGGGATCCTGGCCTTCCAAATCACAAAGTTGAACACCCCGTCCAACCTGTCCTAATCCCTCAACCCATTCATGGCCATCTCTCTTCTTTTCTCTGTCGACTCCTCCGAGTTTCTCTACTTCTCTCCTAAAATTTCTTGGTTCGACTCCTGCAGAGTCTACTTCCCTTCTGGAAGTTTTTTGTTCGACTCTTGCTGAATCTATTTCCCGGCTAGAAGTTCTCTGTTTGACTCCTGCTGAGTCTACTTCCCGTCTGGAAGTTCTCTGTTCGAATCCTGCTGAGTCTACTTCCCACCTGGAAGTTCTTTTTTCAACTCCTGTTGAGTCTCCCTACTTCCCGTCTGGAAGTTCTCTTCTAGACTCCCTCTAAGTCCTAATTTCCTTCTTGGAAATCCTTCTGCCAACCGTCAAGTTGCCCCTATCCAATCGTCTGTGCAACTGCAACACTGATCCGATTCCTTGGCTAGAAATCCGCCTCGGCAGCAACTCCCTCTACCTTGGTCTTGCCCTGTTAGGTATTGTTTTGACTACAGTACCCCACCAGCTCCACTCTGCAACTTACCCACAGCCTCCTAAACCCCAGCAACCTGAAGGTTAGAGCTCCTAGGCTCTATGCAATCCCGACACCGGTAAATCAGCCTCCTCAGCCAACTGCGTTTGAAACTTCAATGCAAAGTGATAGCCCAGGATTCCAATGGTAGTGTTGGCGAGTTAGCTATTGTGAAAATTCCTACACTTGAAGGAACCCCTACTGCAGCGAATTTGAATCTACTTCATCTACTTGATTTTTAGTATACATTAACCAAGTTATTCTTTTGAATACTGAAGCAATTACTTCTGCAACCTACACATCTCATGAAACAGAAAACAGAGCAAAGAACAAGATAGATAAGACACACTTACACAATAGTCCCCGGAAAAAACCCAATGCGGGAAAATTGGTGCAGTGGTTCTGAGGGTTTATTATTATGCAAGAAAAATATTTGAATACAACTCTAGGATGCTTATCTAGCAATCCTTTACAAAAAAAATACTAGCGGAAAATCTGAGTGAGTTTTACCTCACTTCACCCGACAAAATTCCTGTTGATCCGGCACAAGACTGGCTAGCCCCGGCTATTTCTGAATTGGCTTTGCGTCACTCCTGTGTCACCTTCTCTACCCTATGCTTCAACTCTCCCGGCTGTTCCAGCAATTCCCAGCAGTTCTGGATTCTGCGTGACAGGCAGCTTTTCTATGTCAGCTCTCCCGGCTACTACGTTGCCTCTGCGTCAGCTCTCCCAGCTGTTCTGGCAGCTCCGGCAGTTCTTGGTAGTTTCGATTGTTCCGGCAGTTCTGGATTCTGCGTGACAGACAGCTTTTCTGCGTCAACTCTCCCAACTACTGCGATGCCTCTCTGCAAGCTCTCTCCGCCTCTTTGTTATGTAATTTCCGGGAAGTCCTTCTCCCGGATTCTCTTTGCCCCTCAGCTACAAGATCTCCCCAATCAATTTTCCTCCTGAGAACTTCTCACCTTAGAAGATCGATTTCCTCAATCTCTCTGTGTTTGTTTCCAAATGAACCCCAAGCCTCCATTTTATACTTTTCTTGTTGAGTCTTCAACAACCGAGATTAAGTCTCTAATCGATGGCTAAGATTAAAACATGACTTGATCCATCTTCGAGATCATTCTCACCCATATTTTGATTGATACCCATTAATATTTTAATTTCCCTAAGTTTAGACTTAGGAACCCCATTAAAAATATTAATTATTTTAATAAAATACAATCTTGGTGGAATTTCACCAAACAGTTTCTGGGTTCTTTAGAACTCGTGTGTCTTAGCCTTTCCACCAATTTCCATGGCTAGAGCACTTCCGATGCTACCAAAAACTAACACTCCCTCTTAGCGAGGAAAGTTCTCTAGCAACAATGTCCACCTGCACGCTACTCTGTTTTTGAAGCACCTCCTTTCTGCACTGTTGTTGCCACCAACATTGTGTTGCTGCTGCTACTGTACTATTGCCCATGACACTCCCACTGCCACTACTACATTTGTACTACAACTCCCTCTCAAACGTTACATCTGCTATGCTGCTAGCACTGCCATTGCTAACACTGCATTGTACTGCAACTCAATTGCTGAGAGAAGCAACTGAAAAACATCCAAAATTAGTTGAACTTAACTATGTTCAACATAATACAATGAATGTTGGAATCTGACTGTTGTTGATTCTGACCCTCTGAATCTTTTGCACTGTTGCTGACTCCTGCACTGTGCCAACTGCACTGCTGCCAACCTTGCTCTGCGCTAATCAGTCTCTGGTCCCAAGCCACTGCATCTATCCTCCAAACAATCCACTGCATCATCTGACACTAAGTCCATCTCGCTACTGTTGAATCTTGGGCTCCCGTAGCAAGGAATTGATCCAAGAGGTGGACTCCTCAAGGATCCTGCCCACATGTAGTCCTCCCGACTACAGCTCAATATCGCCCCATTTCCCTCTTGGAGATGTGACTGGCATCTTTGCCAAATAGGAATGTTGAATAGCCTCCTCTCTCCTCTGCGCAGCACTAGACTAGCCTACGCACTCCCTTGTGGAGCTAGTAGATCTACCCCTTTTCGTTATTGCTCAGCTAGTAAGAATTTAGACTCCTTAGCTGGAAGTCCTCTGAGGAAAAACTCCCCTTCTATGTGTCTTTGCTTTTTTCTGACGGATTTCTGCCCCGGCAGAACCTGCGTCCTTCAAGCACTGCGTTGAGGCTCTGCGTCACTCCCTCTGCCTCTGCAAACTCACGAACTGGAAATCGTACCTCTATCGTCTCACTCAAAGAGAGATTTCTTCGGATATGCTTCTCAGCAAGGACTGCGCAATCCCTTCAAGGGGATTCGAATTGCTACCAAGTGCAGCTTTCGACCTCACTGCTTAGTACAAGATCTGCTCTTCCTGTTTCAAAATCAATCCTTTGATACCATGTGAAAATTCGTACACTCGAAGGAACCCCTAATGCAGCAAATCTGAATCTACTTCACCTACTTGATTTTTAACATACATTAACCAAGTTATTCTTCTGAATACTGAAGAAAATTACTTCTACAACCTACACTAATTAAATATTTGATCTCATGAAACAAAAAACAGAGCAAAGAACGAGATACATAAGACACTTATTTTTGGACACAATAGTCCCCGGAAAAACCTAATGCGGGAAAACCAGTGCAATAGTTCTGAGGGTTTATTATTATGCAGGAGAAATATCTAAATACAACTGTAGAATGCTCATCTAGAAATCATTTACAGAGAAAATACTGGCGAAAATCTGAGTGAGTTTTACCTCACTTACCCAGCAGAATTCCGCCTGATCTGGCACAAGACTGGCTAACCCCGGCTATTTCTATGTCAGTCCTACGTCACCTTCTCTGCACTTTACGTCAGCGCTCTCAGCTATTCCGGCAGTTCCGAAAGTTTCGGATTATGCGTGATAGGCAGCTTTTCTGCATCAGCTCTCCCGGCTACTGCGCTGCCTCTGCGTCAGCTGTCTTGGATGTTCTGGTAGTTCCCATCAGTTTTGGCTATTCTGGAAGATATGGATTCTGCGTGATAGGCAATTTTTCTGCGTCAACTCTCCCGGCTACTATGCTACCTCTCTACAGGCTCTCTCCACCTCTCTGTTCTGTATTTTCTGGAAAGTCCTTCTCCTGGATTCTCTTTTCCCTTCAGCTGCAAGATATCCCCAATCGATTTTCCTCTTGAGAACTTCTCACCTCAGAAAATCGATTTCCTCAATCTCTTTGCGTTTGTTTCCAAATGAACCCCAAGCCTCCATTTTATATTTTTCCAGTTGAGTCTTCAACGGCCGAGATTAAGTCTCTAATCAACAACTAAGATTAAAACATGACTCGATCCGCCTTCTAGATCATTCTCACCCATATTTTGATTAATACCCATTAATATTTTAATTTCCCTAAGTTTACACTTAGGAACCCCATTAAAAATATTAATTATTTTAATAAAATACAATCTGGTGGAATTTCACCAAACGGTTCTTTAGAACTCATGTGCCTTAGCCTCTCGACCAATTTTCAAGGCTAGAGCACTTTCGATGCTACCAAAAACTAACAGCTATCCTATGGAATCCGGCGAAGGTGATATTTGAAGATTGGGTCAGCCTTCCCAGGATTTTATCAGGTAAATTCCGCCACATTGGGACTAGAGATTGGGCTCTACTGACTGGGGTATATGGGCCTCACATTCCAGGAGAAAAAAGGGGTTTTCCTGCAGAACTTAGGAAAACTCAAAAGGTTATATGAGGAGGAACTTTGGATTCTTGGTGGGGATTTCAATTTAATCGTGTCGCTAGATGAAAAAAAGGGAAGGCTTCATCGTATGGATGCAGATATGGAAGCATTACAAGACACAATTGCAGAACTGCAAGTCGTGGATATGCCTACAATCAATGGAGTATTCCCCTGGAAAAACAGACGTGGGGGTCCTCATCAGGTAGCATCGCAGCTTGACCGATTTCTTATTTCTGAACAGGTAATAAGCCGAGATATTTTTTTAGAAGCATCCATTCTCCTGGGCATGGGATCAGACCATTGGCCGATCAGGATGGAGATTGATCTAAAAACAGGTCCCAAAAACCGACCTTTCCACTTTGAATCTTTTTGGTTAAGAGATCCATTGTTTATGCAAAAGGTTGAAAGTTGGTGGAAAGGAAGCACTGTGCAGGGCAGGGATCACATGCACACATTCCAGCTAAAGCTTAAAGATCTTAAGACCTAGATTAAGCGATGGAACTAGGAAGAGTTTGGCAACATCCAGAAAGATCAAAAACAACTCCAAGATAGAATGCAAGAAGTTCAAAAAAAAATCATTTTAGAAGGCAGATCTAAACCCTTGGTAGACTTTGAAGGCCGCCTAGTGAATCCGCTGGAAGAAAGAAGGAAACAAGAAGAAATTTTGTGGAAACTGAAGTCCAGAATTCAATGGCTTAGGGAGGGAGAGAGAAAGACAGTGTTCTTCCACAAAGCAATGATCCAACACCGGAAACATAATCAAATCTTCTCTTAAGCATGTCTTGGGGAACAGATACGTTCAACATGAGGAGATGGAAAATCAGGTGGTTAATCATTTCCAAACCCTCCTCTCGAAACCCCCCCAGGACAGATCGGAAGCTATTTCGAGAATCATTCAACACATCCCTTGACTTCTTTCCTAGGACCAGAACTAGGCCCTAATGCGAGTTGTGACTCTAGAGGAAATAGAGGATGTTGTCAAAGGAATGGCCAAGAACAAAGCTCCAGGACCAGATGGGTTCACGACAGAATTTTATCAAGCAGCATGGAACTTTATTGGAAAGGATATACTCGAAGTGGTGGAGGAATCAGAACGTAACTAGAAGGTATTTCTGAGTCTTAATTCAACATTTATTGCTCTAATTCACAAAGCTTCCAAATTTGAGGATCCCAGGGGCTTTAGGCCCATTGCTTTGTATAATGTTATTTATAAGATTATTTCTACTGTCATTGTTAAGCGTCTTAAGCCTCTCCTTCCGACCCTTATCTCCCCTAAACAATCTGACTTCGTGGAAGGTCGCCAAATCCTTGATGGCATCATTACCTCTCAAGAGATGGTTCATTCCTTGAAGCAGATTAAATCCCCTGGTATGATGATCAAATTGGACTTATCTAAAGCCTATGACTACCTCAACTGGTCTTATTTGGTTAGTATCCTGAAGTCTTTTGGATTTGACCAGCGTTGGGTGAGTTGGATCCTCTCCCTTATTTCCTCCCCTGTTTGCTCTATCCTGCTCAATGGTTCTCCCTCCCACACCTTCAATCCCTCTCATGGCCTCAGGCAGGGAGATCTGATCTCCCCTTTTCTCTTCATCCTGGCAGCTGAAGGATTGGGTAGATATTTGAAATCGGCAATTCGTTCCTCTCAAATTAAGGGCCTTCACCCATGGGGCAATGACTTATCCATTACTCACCAGCAATTTGTGGACGACATCATGTTATTTTATCAAGTCTCCTTGAGACCCGGAAAATCAAAAAAATTCTTCAAGAGTTTATGATGGCCTCGAACACCTTGATTAATAATGAGAAATCTAATATCTTCTTTTTTAATACCAAAAGGAATATCCAAACCTTCTTAGCCAAGTTGTTGGGCTTTGGTATTGGGTATTTTGACTAGCAGAGTTTTGACTAGGGACTGAGTCTCCCTAGTGTTGGTGCAAAATGATACAGAAAAAGAAGATCAGCAGAAGGAGCTTAGAAAGAGAAGTGACAAGGTCTTGGAGACATATTGGTGTCAAGGGTCTGTGTCATGGTCATGGTACGTGTCAATTGACGATCTATAAGAAGAAGTACTTTCGGGTTTTCCTCTCCAAGAGGGAGAGGTCTTCGCCCTGGCTTGAAAGCCTAAATTTTGTCTCTTGTGCATTTGATAATTGACTTGATGAACATAATAATGTAAAGAAATATAAGATCTAAGTGAAAGAAGAATAACGAAATCACAAGTAATTGTCATGAAAGAGAAATTGAATTAAACGCCTAATTTCTCAATATGCCCCACAGTAATTCTTCAGGAGTTTATCGTAATATCCCTCCCCTTAATAATAAATAATAAATAATACAAAAATAATAATAAATAATATAAATAATAAATAAATCACTTAATAATAAATAATAAAAACAATAAATCATAAATGTTAAATAATAAATAAGATTAAAAATATATACAAAGAAAATAACTAAAAATAATAAAAATAAAAATAGTAATAACCATACAAAAGCTCTAGATAAGAATAAATAGAAATAAAACAAGGAAACTATCAAAAAGAAGGAAATAAAACAAGAAAAGCTAAAAGCGAAAGCACGTAGTTGGATATATGTCCTTGCCTTAATCCCAATACAAATGAAAATTTTAATAAATCACATTCTGAATCCGCACTGTAAAATCTATCCTGTGTGTAGTTGAGCCATCGTGATTCTTCTGCTGTAATCCTGTCTTTGTCTTCGGAATTTTGAGTTCCCGGATCTCAGTCTTTCGTATATATTTGTTGCTCTGGGTGAGTAATATTACAAGTGTTTACGTGAAAGAATGTTTGAAGCTATCTCTGTTGCAAAATTATTCAATACGAGCGTGATGGGCAGTAAACAATTTTCTGACTTGCAGAAAATACTAAGAATTAGTGCTTAAACAAGATGAAGACATTAAAAAAAAAGTGCACACCAGATTTGACTGGCCTGAGTTAATTTTCATTGTTAGCTCAAAATCTCGATTTTCAACCAATTATGTTCTCATACATAGTCTCGTATATTGATTCCCAAATTCTTGCTGTGCAGTTGTTTCCTGAAGAATCTACAAACTGTTAGTTGGGCATACAGCTTGGTGGTAGATCATTTGCCTGCAGATTCCAGACCAAGAGGTCACACCGGCTTGAACCCGGTTTTGCCCTTTTATAAAAGTCGCAAACCCAATTTAAAACTAGGCCCATTCGACCCAAATTCGATGGATTCCAAGTAGCTTACCGGAAATTCCAGCTCCCCCATAGTAAGTTTTTGAGTACGGATATGAATGCTAATATGATTTGGTACAGAAAAAATATATATATATATATATAAAAACATCTCGTACAGCTAAAATTTTAAAGTAATATTCATTTTTCATAAGGAATTTGAAATATATCTTAAATTTGAAACATATATTCATATGACAATCTAACACACACATATGATGTGATCATCTTCATTCCCTCACTATTGTTGTGATAATTATTCATGAAAGAAAAAAAAAGAAACGAAGATTAGACAAGATCAGAGGCCTCCCGCCTAGATCAGAGAAATAAACCAAAACCAAGATCTGGAGAACCAAAATAAAGGATGACTGAGTCACATAGAAAAGGCTGTCAGAATTCTCGACGGAAAGAGACCCAAATAAGTGGGCAATGGACTGCAACTCCTCGTGAGTGAACAAGCCCAATTGCGTGTGTGAGGGGGCATTCAATGCTATAATAGCACACTGCACTACGTACACACTTGGATCACACAATACAATGCAAATCTAATTAAGATTATTATACCTCCGGCTTGTAAGGTAACTTTGTAGCCCAAAAGATCCTTTGTGATATAAATTGGGTAGAAATTCTAGGCATGGATAGGGTTTCACTTTCTTTAGGTTTTGCCGATGGTAAATTGATCTATTTGATGGAAAACTATGTCAAAACTTTGAGTGGATTTTTAGCTTTCCATTTCCTATAAGAATAGATCAAAATTTTAATGTGTGGAAATTTAACTGTTTGTATTATTAAATTTAATTAAATAAGAATCCGACAGGCTTAAAGTACCACCAAAAACCCTATGGCGAAACAATATTTTAAAGATTTTGAACTAAACCCAAAAAAAAAAAAAAAAACCAACTCCTCAAATTCGAAATCAGTAAAAGCTTAACTACAAATAAATCTTGAGTCCGACAATTAATAGAAAGTTACTACAGAATTAGACTGCTCGCACACATAATAATAATTGTTAGAATTGTAAACTTCGTCTAGGCCGAACCCTGCATCTGATTGAATAAATGAGGGTTTCGATAAGAAGAACAAAAAGTAAAGATTTCCAAAGCGTTGTCATCAAACTCCACTCAAGAATGCCAATTACAGTAGTCACTCGAAAATATCAATATAATGTAAATACCCACAACCAGTCACAAGAATAAATCCTGATCGAGCAAAATGCTTTAAGCAGGAGACCCAGACTTCATTCAATATCGTCATTAAAGATAGACTTGAGGAGCCGGATTCTAAATCATCTAGTAGGGGACCCACATTACCAGCAAATAAAATTTGCCTTACAAGAAGAAGTACCTGTGGCAACCAAGTGGGAGGAATACACCTTAGAAAATGATGGATTGCTACGATATAAGGGTAGGGTTTACGTCCCAAAAGATGATGATCTTCGGAATTTAATAATGAAGGAAGCCCATCAAGCTCCATATGCTGCACATCTAGGAGTCCAGAAAATGTATGTAGACTTAAGACAACTATTTTTTTGGACAGGAATGAATAAGGATATGACAATGTTTGTGGCCCGATGTTTAGAATGTCAACAGGTTAAATCTGAACATCGTCACCCGGTAGCGCTTTTACAACCCCATGATATACCGGAAACTAAGTGGGAAGTTGTTTCGATGGATTTTGTTGGAGGCTTACCTATGACATTCCAAAGACATGACTGTATTATGGTTGTGGTTGATAAATTAACTAAGAGTGATCACTTCATCCCAGTCAAGACCACCTTTGAAGCATCAGCTATCGCTCAAATTTTCCTAAAAGAAATAATTCGCCTTCATGGAGTACCACGAAAGATAATATCTGACAGAGACACATGTTTTACTTCCAGATTTTGGAAAAGTCTATTACAATCTATGGGAACACAATTGAATTTCAGTACAGCGTATCACCCAGAGATAGATGGTCAAACAGAAAGAGTAAACCAAGTGTTGGAGGACATGTTGAGAATGTATGTCATGGATCAACAAAACCAATGGGAGAAATACCTTCCCTTAGTGGAGTTTGCAATAGTTACCATAGTTCAATACAGGCAGCTCCCTTCAAAATCTTGTATGGAAGACCATGTCGTACTCCGTTAAGTTGGGATCGATTAGAGGATCGAGTCATGTTGGGACCTAAAATGCTCCAAGAAATGGAAGAACAAATGGCCACAATTAAACAAAGACTAAAAGAAGCCAGGGATCGCCAGAAAAGTTATGCCGATGCAAAGAGAATTGATAGAAACTTTGAGGAAGGAAGCCAAGTTTTTATTAGAATCAAACCCTTTAAAAGTCCCTTTAGGATGGGTAAGGGAACAAAGCTATCACCTAGATTTGTTGGGCCATTCACGATCCTAGAGAGGATTGGACTAGTTGTTTACAAGCTTGACTACCATTCCATCTAAGAAGGATGAATCATTGTTTCATGTTTCTATGCTTAGAAAATATGTACCCGACCTGTCCCATGTTTTGAAATTTGAAAATTGCAGGTTTCCGAGGAAGGAGTCCTTCAGGTCGAACCATTCTGTATATTGGACTGCCAGGTTTGTCGACTCAGGAACTATGAATTTGAGCAAGTCAAGGTCCAATGGGATCAATATAGCCTAGGGTCAGCTACCTGGGAAGATGCAGCTGTTATTTTTCAAGATTTTCCTTATTTACTTGATTAAAATGTGTGGAAATGCTTCTTAGTTAACACAGGTACTTGACTAATATAATATAATGATGCACAAATGGTTCTTATAGTGACACTGTATCCTTATGATTTGCATAGGATTTATGATGCTACAATATGAGGTTTATTTACACATGGTTCATCTATTATGTGAAGTCATGATATATCTCTGATGCAATATGTGCATATCATAATTTAAAATGGTGAAGCATGTAATAGTTGCATACAAATGACATGCATGAGCACGTAGTTTGTTATTAACAATGATGAATATTCTCATGATGACATAAAAGACTTGGCATGTGGATTATTTTCTATGATACTATGATGGTATAGCAAATGCATTATTGCATGTTGAGCTGTAATGATCGATAGGACTACACATTGGGCCGTGAGGGCCGGTTTATTTGGTGATCTCGTGCGAGCCCATACGCATGAGGGAGGATAAGTAATACCATATGCGCTGGGGACAAAACTCAATCAACACCACATATGCTAGTGGTTCCTTTGTCTTGTGTATAGCTCTTGATGGATAGCTCTTGAAGAGCTATGGGACCATCTTGAGGAGGCCAAGTGCCTGATGTTCTAGGCTAAGTGCCTGTTATTGGATTGGGATGCCGAACTCTGGAAGGGATGTAAAGGACTTCGATGCATGGGGTTGTGCGCCTTAGTAGTTGTGAAGGGAGTGGGCCAGCCTTGCGAGATGCCCGAGGTCATTGAGTACTGGACCGGATGCCTGCCTTGGGGCAAATGAGGTCTGAGTCAGGCGCGAGCCTTGGGGCCAACCTTGGACTAGGATACAGACCGAGTCAAGCTTATGCCTAGTGCCGAAAGTGGGAAAAAGGATAGAGATTCGTTGAGATTTCCCGAGTGTTGGGGACTTTCGATGCCTACTGGTTATACTAGTTCAGCAAAGGGTGTTGGCAACATGAAGTAAATTAAATAATAAATAATTCAACTTAACTTCGGGACTAAGTTCCTTAAAGTGGGAGAGTATGTAATATCCCTCCCCTTAATAATAAATAATAAATAATAAAAATAATAAATAATACAAAAATAATAATTAATAATATAAATAATAATAAATAAATCACTTAATAATAAATCATAAATGTTAAATAATAAATAAGATTAAAAATATATACAAAGAAAATGAGTAAAAATAATAAAATAAAAATAGTAATAACCATACTAAAGCTCTAGATAAGAATAAATAGAAATAAGACAAGGAAACTATCAAAAAGAAGGAAATAAAACAAGAAAAGCTAAAAATCAAAAGGAAAGTAAGAAATAAAACAGGAAAGGTAAAAAAATCAAAAGAAAGTTGCATGTAGACACATGGAGTGTGTGCATGTGGTTTCCCTTTCAATAATTGTTCTATTTAATAGATGGGAGACAGATGAGAGGCATTCCAGCATTCCATCTTTCCGAGTTTCTATCTTGCATTCTCTTGGGAGAATGATGTTCTAAGATTTAGGAGTCACTGACAGTAGTACGTTGATTGAGGGCTCGGGGTGGCCAGTTATTGCAGATCCTTGCACAATTGAGCCTACGATTGGGTGGAGAGTCGTCCCCAAAACCTTGTTGCCATCCGGCACACTTCGATTACAGGTAATATAGGTATGAACTTATTTGTCTACTTATGTTTTTAATTAAGAAATTAACTTATTTTTACTTTGAACTGTTACATAATAATGTAAAGAAATATAAGATCTAAGTGAAAGAAGAATAACGAAATCACAAGTAATTATCATGAAAGAGAAATTGAATTAAACGCCTAATTTCTCAACATGCCCCACAGTAATTCTTCAGGAGTTTATGATGGCCTCGGACACCTTGATTAATAATGAGAAATCTAATATCTTCTTTTTTAATACCCCAAGGAATATCCAAACCTTCTTAGCCAAGTTGCTAGGCTTTAGTATTGGGTATTTTGACTAGCAGAATTTTGACTAGGGACCGAGTCTCCTTAGTGTTGGTGCAAAACGATGCAAAAAAAGAAGATCAGCAGAATGCGCTTAGAAAGAGAAGTGACAAGGTCTTGGAGACATATTGGTGTCAAGGGTCTGTGTCATGGTCATGGTACGTGTCAATTGAAGATCTATAAGAAGAAGTACTTTCGGGTTTTCCTCTCCAAGAGGGAGAGGTTTTCGCCCTGGCTTGAAAGCCTAAATTTTGTGTCTCTTGTGCATTTGATAATTGACTTGATGAAGAACATAACAATGTAAAGAAATATAAGATCTAAGTGAAAGAAGAATAACGATATCACAAGTAATTATCATGAAAGAGAAATTGAATTAAACACCTAATTTCTCAACATGCCCCACAATCATTTGGAGCACCACAGGTTATTACAAGGGGCCAACCCCTTGTCCACTACTTTTGAGTGTCCTATTCTTCGTTGTGGCACCCATGGACCTCATCAGGCCTCTTAGAGGGCCCTACGACATGCATAGATTATTATTTTTCCTCTTGAGATGCTTACCTTTCATTTGTGAGCTAGTTTGGTGGGCTTGTCACCAAAGTTATGTCATTTTGCACATTATTTTGTTTTTAGGGGCTAATGTAGGCTCATTAGCTAAATCAAACTCCTAATTGGTGTATAAATAGGAGTTAGTTGGATTCATTTGTATCATCACTTGATTTGGGATCTCTCTATCTTTAGAGAATTTCACACCTTTTCCTTGGACGATTATTTTGGATGATGGATGAATTTTGATGTATGGATTTGGGCTATTTCTATCTTGGAGCTTCTTATTTGCAAATGTGATGTTGGTTGGATATACACTCTAACATTGTAAATGCAAATTTAACGTTTTTTTCTTGTTACTGCATACATTTGAATTTCGCTATAATTAGGGCTAATTGTTGCATGTACGAAATGTGGAATTATGGGCCACTGTTAGATGAATGAAATATCCTAGAGATCATGTTATCTTGATAAGCTTACACCATTTGTATGAAGTATAAATGCTTGAAAGTCACTTTTCTTCTCTCTCCTCTAACATTGGACGAAGTTGACTTTTGTAGCCTCCTTGAACAAGAAACTAAATCCTTCTTCATTATTATCCTTGACTCCATGTCCCCAATTGAATTAGGTGCTCGTCCCTCAAAAAGGGTGATCATTTTAACCCTCTTTTTACCCTTTTCCTTTTTTTCCCAGGTCTAGCCCCATTAGGTCACCTAGGGCATCAATTTCCCGGGAGACTAGCCACAAGAAAACTTCGATCTCCTACATACAACTGCATTGGTGGGTCCCCTTTCTCTCCTCCAAATTTGAGGCAATTCTGACGACGGAATCTCTAGATACCCCAAGCCCTAGCTCTAGGATCAAGTTTTGCCTAGGTGTTCCCAAGGCTAGAACCTAGTAGGATCAATTTGGCATCTTTGCGAGAAAATTCTTGTTTGATACTTCCCCTCACCTTGCCTAGGCTAAGAACATCATTGGTTGCCAAAATCCATCCCCTAACCTGGGTTGGGTCCACTTGGCCTCATGTGGTCCCATTCTTCACCAAAGCCTAATTAGCAAGGACTACTCGAGAATCCAAGTTCTCAAAAGGATTTTAGGGATTGGGAACATCTTTTATAGATCTTATACGTCTACCTCAACCCTCCAATCCTCATCCCCTTTCCCTAGAAGATCAAGTCCCTTGCTTAAAGAGCAAGCAAGCCCTATCCTTCAAACCCTTCTGGAAAAGGAATCATTTTGGTCACTTCGCCCCTTCATTGATCTATACTTTATAAGTGACTTCCTAACTAACCGAGTCTCCTCCCATCGGTGAAAGTCAGAGTAGGGAGTCTTAGTTGTGGTGACCAGTGATGACAATATCGTCGATATTCGGAAATATCGCGATATTTTCGGGGAGATGAGATATCGCCGAGGAAATATCCCAATATTTTGTCTCCCCGAAAATATCGTAATATTTCCGAAATATCGGCGATATCTTGGGAAATATCCTTCTATGATGCAAAATATCGTCGGGCTCAGAAAAAAATTTGTTGCCATGGCTAGAAAAGGCCGATTTTGTTTTTTTTTTCACTCATTTTGTTTTTTGATTGTTGGAGAAGCAAGGGGAGAGCATTGTGCTTGCTGCCAAGGAAGATTTGAGGGTTGAATAGCCATTATCGCCACCAACAATGAATATTTTGTTGATCAAAGATTGAAGAACAGTGAGACAATCTTCATTTCTTCCATTAATAGGTATGTTCAAATAAACCCCTATGTTAATGATTTTTTGATAGTTTTAGGGTTATTCTTGCTTGCTCATTTGCCTACAAACATTTTGCTTGTTTTTTTCCATTTGCTACAATTTTCATGCCCATGAGCAAATGCAAGGGTTTTCTCCATATTTGGACAGCAAAATCCATTTTTTTTTTTTACCTTTCAAATGCACCCTTTTATTGTCATTTATGATTTTTCATTGAATTCACATTGCAAATAATGTATCAAAAAAATTATTTTGTAAAATGGTTATTACTTATTAATTCCATTTCTTTTGGTGCCCTAGGCTTGAGTTAGCTCACTACAAAATTCAAATATGCCAAAAGCCTTGGACCCATTTTGGGAGTATGGGGAGCTTGATGGTGGGACAAATCAAGCATATCTATCATGAAAATTGTGTGGGACCAGGATGACAGGAGGGGTTATGCAATTGAAATACCATCAGGCTAGACTCACTGGACATGATGTTGGGATTTGTACAGTTTCTAGTCCGGAGCTTATCAAAAAGCTCTTGAGGCAATTGATGAAAAAGACAAAAAGAAGGAAGAGATAGAAAGAAAGAAGGTTGAACGTGCAGGTAGATATTTCGGGATATCTTCTTCTGATTTTGATGTTGAGGGTAGTGGGAGGGGCTCCACAGCATCACCTGCTACTGCTAGTGCGAGGTCATCATCTTTTGTTCCACGAACAGGACATGGAGCACAGCGTAGCATAAAATCCATTGTTAACAAATAGGAGAAGCAAAAAGCAGATAGATTCATGGGGAGGTGCCTTTTCTGGAGCGACTTACCTCTCGATGTGGGCCCAGGGTACAAAAGTGCTACATATAAGGAGTTCTGGGGGCCAATTCTTCAAGCAAAAAAGCAGGACATCAACTCTAGATTGGTGGAGTTGAAAAAAACATGGGAAGTTTCTGGATGCACAATGATGTCTGATGGTTGGACAGATAGGAAGGGTAGGACCCTTCTAAATTTCTTAGTGCATTGTCCTAAAGGTACTATGTTTATTAAATCAGTGGATGCATCAGAACATATCAAAGATGCAGCAACGATATGTGAGTTGTTAGATGAGTTCATTCGGGAGATTGGTGTGCAGAATGTGGTGCAAGTCATAACAGACAATGCAGTTAATTATGTGTCTGCCAGCAAGATGCTTATGGAGAGGCATCGCACATTGTTCTGGACTCCGTGTGCAGCGCATTGTCTCGATTTGCTGCTTGAGGATATGGGGAAACTCTCCTTCATCAAGGTGGTGGTTGATATGGCTAGGAGAGTCCCCAAGTTTATTTATACCCATGCTTTTGTTCTTAGCCTCATGAGGAGGTTCAGTAGAAACAAGGAGTTGCGGCGTCCTGCGATTACACATTTTGCCACAAACTTTATTACTCTTCAGTGTTTGCTTCGATGTCAGTTCGAGTTGAAGCAAATGTTTGTGTCTGATGACTGGTGTAATTGTAGATACAACAGGAGAGAGGATGGGAGAGCCATTGCAAAAATGGTGTACTCTGACATGTTTTGGCATGGAGTAGAAGAAGCATGCTCAGTTAGTGAACCTATAGTAAAGGTTCTAAGATTGGTAGATGACGAGAAGCCTGCAATGGTTTATTTGTATGAGGCCATGGATAGAGCCAAGGAGGCCATTCGTTCTGTTGGCCTTGATAGGCATATGATGTTATGGGATGTGATTGATAGTCAGTGGATAGGGATGCTTCATCGACCCATTCACGCAGCAAAACTCTTCCTCAACCCTCCATTTTCATACAAATGCGGCTTTGATTTTGATGGTGAGGTGATGGAAGGCTCCATTCCTGTATTCATAGGATGGTACTTGATCCTGAGCTTAGTAGCAAAATCAATCGCGAGATACAGTTTTATCGAGATTGTGTTGGCCTATTTGGTTTTAATGATGCTATTAGGGAAAGGACCTTCTTCATGTCACGTAAGTGATAATTCATCACTCATTAGAAATTAGAATTTTCAATATAGAATTTCCTTACTTATAATTCTATTTTTTTTAAATTCAATTATGTAACTTTTATTTGAAAGTTTAATTATGTTTTAAGTTTTTGAATTTTTTATTTCTTTATTTTGTTGTAGATATTTGGTGGCGAAGCTATGGTGCAACGGCATCAAATTTGCAAAAATTGGCCATAAAAATCTTGAGTCAAACATGTAGCTCTTCAGGGTGTGAGCGCAATTGGAGTGTATTTGAGAAAATTCACGCAAAAAAAGGCAACAGATATAACTTTAAGCTCCAGCTTTCAGTTGAGCAATTACAGTTATTGTATTTTTTTAATTTATGACCTTCAAGTGTCAAGAGTCGACCCATTAGTTTTTTTTACACTCTTACAGGTTGGAGTTCGCACGCCTCAATGATCTAGTGTATGTGCATTACAATGTCTGACTTCGAATGAAGCAAATAGAAGCACCAATGGATCTAGATGCCATTTCATTAGACAATATTGATGTATTGTTTCAGTGGAGGGTGGAGTCTGAGGAGCCCATTTTGGATGAGTCACCTTCATGGTTAGAGCTAGATGATCCATTAGAACAAGGATAGCAAGAAGAGGAAGAGGAGGAGGAGGACATTGTAGGAGCACCAACATCAAAACTCATTATTTGACATTAGGTGCAGAGGCAGAGCCAAGGCCTTCTACTACTAGGGGCAAGCCTAGCAAACAGCCCATCATGTTTTCCTGTAAAAGGGGGAGAGGGCAGTGATTTCAGATAGATAGCTGCTAGTTTTACTTGTTTTGCTACATATAACTCATGATGATGAGATACTTTTATATATGTGATGTTATTTTGTATTGGTTCTCCACATTTGAGTCCTTGATTGGACAATTATCAGGGATCAACAGGATTTGGTATCGCCTTTGATGTATCATTTCTATTTGACATCATATATATCAATGCTTTCTTAATATTTATGTGCCAATGTGTTTATTTCATGTTGTTATTGCTTTATATGTTTAAAAATCTGAAGAAAGAAATGAATATATTGTGCATTTTTTATGTTTGTCGATATTTGCCGATATTTTGCCAATATTTTTGCCGATATTGCCAATATTTTCGCCGATATTGCCAATATTTTCGCCGATATTGCCGATAAGATGTTTTATGGACCCTCGCCAATATTTTTCCAATACCGATATTTTCAACACTAGTGGTGACAGTGGGTTAAGTCTCCATCGTTGCCCTTGACCTAGCAGTTGTCCTCATAGCAACCCCGTTTAGACCCCTTCTAGTTTGTGCGGTAACAGGCATCTCTAATTTGACCTAGATCTAATGTTTTAGCTTGCTGGAATTTACTACATAACTGTGAAATTCAAATCTAAAATATTTCTAAAGCATATACATGATAAGGATCAAAAAATTTGAATTTTCAGTTTCCGGCAAAAACTTACTATTTTTAGACATTTTGGGCAGCATATTCAATATTTTTAGCTTGCTTATATGTGACTAATTTACTACTGTAATAAATTTATCAATTTCGAAATTTTTGAATCAAATATCCTAAAAGCCCTAAAAGTTTAAAATTTCGAGCTCTAGTGCATTTTTTCTATTTTTTGGCATATCGACCATCTATTTTTAGCATCTTTAGCTTGTTGATCTGTGATTGTTCATTGCGGTAATTTTAAAATCGGATCCGAAGTATCACTAAATATGTTGATTTTTGTTGCATCGAATGTGCTCTAGCCTCAAGTTTTTGCAAAGAGGTTAAGACACATGCATTCTCCAATACCCAAAAATCGTTTCGGAAAATTCCACCTAGAGATGATTTAATTAAAATAATTAGCTTTTTTAAATGGTTCCTAATTCTAAACTTAGGAAATCTGGTTAATTAAAGGGTATTAATTTGTTGGAATTTCTAAGTTTAACCCATTTGAAATTCTTCTTGTACTATCCGGTTTATTTCTTCCTACTTGTTTAATTACTTAACAAGTTATTTACCATGTAAATACTGAAAATAAACACAAGTACAGTATCAACAACTACAAATCATCAACTCAAGGAAAACAAGCACACAAGTGACACTGTTATTTTTGGACCAATGTCCCCGGAAAAACCCAATGCAGGAAAACTGGTGCAGCTATTTAGAGGGTTTTATTATTATGCATTTTTCATAATACAACCATGGTGCCACAAATGGCTCACCCAACAGAGAATGCCCTCAGCAATAGTACCTCTCCTCAGAGACAGATATTCTGACTGATTAATCACCGGATAAACGATCCCACAGCAACAATTGCAGCTTCCACTACTCTACGTCACTCTGATAGGAACTGGTTACCCTACCCGACTCACGAGCACCCAGTCTGTCCCACAAAATCCTCCCAGCGCTGCCTCTTGGCCCTGCGTCAACTCTACTAGCCTCTGAGTCAGCCCCTAGACCCTCTGCTTCTCACACGCTGGCCTCCCCTGGCTCTATGCAGCTCCTGGCTGCCTCTGCATCAACCTCCCTAGACTTTGCGTTGTCTCTCTGGTACCAACTTTGGGTCTCTTCTAAGTATTCACTGCCCCTCGCTGCTAATCACTGATTCTATCTCTCTTAGCAAACCCCGCTCTAGAGAATAGAATGACTGATCACTCTGGTGTGTTCTCCAACTGACCCTCAAGCCTCCTCTTATACTTTTCTCATTGGTCCATCAACGACTGAGATTAAATCTCTAATCAACGGCTAATATTAGAATTGGCTTGATCCATGACTTTTGAAACATTCTAACCCAGTTTTATAGTAATACCCATTAATATTTTATTTTTCCTAAATTTAGACTTAGGAACTCAATTAAAAATATTAATTATTTTAATATCTCCCAAACCGGTTAGAATTTGCCCAAACCATTTCTGGGTCTTGGAGATCTCATGTGCTTTAGCCTCTCCATCAATTTTCATGGCTAGAGCACATCGGATGTTACCCCAAATCAACACTCCCTCTTAGCGAGGATTGTGGTCTAATAATACTCCATACTGAGCATCACCTTGATTATCCAGCATCGGTCCCTATGTTGATGCTATGCCTCCCCGCCCAACATCCTCTGCACTGCTGCATACTGTACTGCTGCCTATGGCCCTACCACAGCCATTGCTGCATCTATACAGCAGCTCCCTCTGCATCCGTGCTACTGCTGGTCCATCTTCCCAGCACTGCATCCCCTCTCATCATGTTGCATTGTGCTGCCCATAGCACTGCCACTGCTAACTACTGCACTGCAACTCAGTTACCGAGAAGTAAGTAACTAATCCACCCAACTTTGAGATCCCTGTTAGGCTAGAGATACTCTCGATGCTGAAGCTCCTTCTGTCGCTAACATGTGCTCCCTCTACTGACCTCTGCGTTGCTGCAACAACTCCCTGCATCTCGCACTGTTGCACACCTCTCTGCGCCATAATTCACTGGTGCAACACTCTCGTGCCTCTCGCACTGTTGCAGCCTGCTAACCTCGCGTTGTCTCAGGACTCCTGCACTGTAGCACTCTCTGCCGCTCCATCCGCATCCATCTCTACAGACTTCTGCCAGTCCTGCTACTCTTCAGGGCTCCTAGAGCAAGGTGTAATCCAAGAGGTTGGGTACCTCAAGGATGCTACCCCTCATCGCCTGTAGTTCGCCTGACTAGAGCTTGATGTCTCCCCACTTCTTCTCAAGTGGCACATGAGCACTCATGGCACAATCGTCATCCTCCTCGACTTCTTTCTCCGCCCTCTCTGGTGCTGCCTTGGTCTCAAAAGCCTCTCCCTTACTCTTCTTCCTAGGATACTAGTTCGCAAAATGACCCAATTCCTCACAATGGAAGCTGTTGACCACTACTGGTCAACTTCCCATGCAGTACACCCTCTTTTCTTGACAGAAAGGGGTAGCACCTGAACGACGTGTCCGTGCCAGCCTACAGTCATCAGCAGCTTGAGGATTTCAATTGTAAACCCAGTCTGCATATATGAATTGTAAATAATCTAAGCAGACATGAGTCAATGTATGTAATTTGCCTAGGTGGACCTAACTTTCTGTTGATAATCTACGTCCCGGAAGGTTTTTTGTCTCACCGATCCACGGATCGGCAGAGTTTTCCTTCAAACCTGACCCCAAAGCCGGGATGGATTTCGTCATCAGAAAGTTTGGGAGAGTCTTATATGTTAGTCTGCTAGATTATAGTTGTGTCGCAGAACTGGGTGTTCTATGAGGGTCTGTGTTAAGTGGGTTCATCCCTTTGAGATGTAAATTGTAAAAAAAAAAAAAAAAAAAAAAAAAAAAATCATGATGTAATGTGTCCTGAGGGTTGAAAAATGTTTTAAATCCCCTCGTGAGTCCTAAGTCCTAGGTCCTAGGTGATGTTTCCAATGGCTTAGTTCGATGATCCATTTAAAAAATGAAATAAAATAATAAAAGATTAAAAATTTAAAAATTTAAAAAATGAAATAAATAAAAAATAATAAAAATTCAAAAATTTAAAAAATAATAATAAAAAATTAATTGAATAAATCGACGGATGAGATCAAGAGATGTCTTGATCCTCATCAACGATCGAGATCATTTTTACATGGATCAATCGAACTAGCCGTTGGAGCATTTCCTTTAAATAGGGTGCTAGGAGTCATTTTCAGATTCATTCGATCTGTGAGTCAGTACTGAAAAAGCTCTCGTGTAATCTGATTTTCTGGTTAATAAAAGAAGACTTTGGGGTCCAAATTGTGCTGGTGTTACTCTCTGGAATCGCTGTGAGATCTTAAAATTTTCTGCATTATTTCAGTTTTCAGCCATTAATCATAGCTTGTTTTTTGAGTAGTGTGAGCACAGGTATCTTGTTCACCTGCTAGGGTTTGAAGGCTGCTAGGGTTTCTGAAATAATGGCAGGTATCTCCATTATTTACTGAGATCTAGCAGTTTTCCTTCTCTCTGTGCTGATGGTTGCTTGAGATGTGCAGGAAAACCTGTTGATAGAGAATATTGGTGGGCGTTTGGGGAAGTTCTAGGCTGAACCAGCCGACTCCCACAGGCTTTTCTGTGCAGAGCCTAGCTGATTTTGGCCCTGGGTTTATCATTCAAAAATTTCTTTTCTGGTTTACATGAGAGATTTCTGAAGCATTATCTGATACACTGAAATATTCTTGTGCCCATTGTTTAAATCAGGCTTTTTAGGGGCCATATCTGTAGTTCTTTTGCTGGATCTAGGGTTTTCATTTTATTTTTATTCTTATTTTTATTTGTGACTTTAGGTTTTACGTTAAAATTTTTGTGCATCTGCCAGGTCTTGTTTTTCTTCTTGCAGGATGCAGATCTGAGGTAAGACCTGGAAGAAAACTCAAGCTTTGAAGGTTCCCTGTTTTGGATTTCAGGTGTTTAAAATTTTTCAGATCTGGGAATATATTGCCGAGGGTTCCATATGCAAAAGTCAAATCAGTTGCCGCCCCAGCAAAATTTCTAACTTCAAACAAAGCTAGCCATTGCAAGCCGGCTCATGATTTCAGCATTCTACACAGGCCATTGTTTGTTCTCTGCATTGAACAGTGAGAAATTCAAATTTTTCTAGACTGCAAAGGCGTCTGTTTTGCTGCTGTCTGGTGTTGGAAAACCGCTTCAATTCCTTCAGATCACCAACGTACTCTGCAGTGGCATCGATAATATACTTAATCTGCGGTTCAAGAATTCAAAGCATTTAGCACGTTCTTAAATCTGGCGTAAGTTTTCTATCCAACACATCGCCACATAAAGATCCAGCGTCTAGTTTATCAACGTGCTGCCATTGAGAACATCCAATCCGCAGATAGAGTTTGGACTTTGGGTCGCCGCTGCAACATGATCGCAGATCTTGTCCGCTTAACTGTGCATTGATCACTTGAATCCGGCGTCGATGATATTTTTCTCTGCAGCCTCAGTCGAAAATCCTTGGTATTTTCCTTTTCAAAGCAATCAGCGGTAAAGTTTCCGCTCTGCGGCAGCTGGCTCAAAACGTGACTGCGATTGTGCGCCCAGGTGAGTTTTCAAGTTTAATTCGTATCCCTGTCCTCCGCCATCACCATTCCTCACGCGTCCAATCTTTCCTTTGGCGTTCAGGCTGGGTCACGATTTCTCCCTTGACATTATCTTACAGCGTGCTCTCGTCTAAGTCTTATATGCGTTTTAGTAGTGGGCTTTAGGTTCTGATTTAATCGTATTTTAGTTTTCTTTTTTTTTCTTTTAGCTTCTAATTTAGTTCTGTAGTATTAATATTAGGAGTTAGTTATCTTTTAGCATTTTCGTTCAGGTTTTGTGAGGTTTAGACTAATAAAATTTTAATTAGGTAGATTTTTCTAATTAGTCTTTGGTTTAGGTTTCATTTAGATTTTAGTTAGATTTTATTTTTGGTTATGTTAGATTTTAGTTTTAGATATTTTTTCCTTTTTGGATTTTAAAAAAATATAAAAAATTAAAAAATTAAAAATAAAAAAATAAAAAAGGATTTTTGGGTTGATTTTTTTTTTATAGCTTAGTTTTAGCATAGATTTTAAGTTAGATTTTTTAAAAAGTTTCATTTTTATAATATAAAAAATAAAAAAGGGATTTTTGGGTTTAGTTTAAATTTTTTTTATTTTTTTTTAGATTTTAGATTTAGGTTTTAGGAAAGTTAAATTTTTTAATTTAGGAATTAACTTTTTTTGTTTTAAAAAAAAAAAAAAAAAAAAAAATTTTGAATTTTTTGTGGAAAATCAATTTTGCCAATTTCAGTGGTTTCTCATGTTATATCTTTCATGCTGAATTTTCAAGTCGAGATGCGAAGTTAACATATGATTACTGTTCATGGTTCATGTTTCTATATCATTTAACCAGTAATCGTTTTTATAATCATCCCTTAAGGCACTGGTCTGCTCAATTAATCAAATCACTTTAGTGCTTATCTTGCTCGTGTCTCGTGTCTCCCAACCAACTGGTCGACAGTTGGTCTCATCATCTCATAGGGACTACCCCCCTTAGCCGCGGGAGACAGGCTTAAACGGAGGGATCGGGGATCGGAGTGACAGCCCCCGGTCTGAGCGTTGTCGTGCCAATTCGCGCGACAACAGAAGCATTTGACCTTGGAGAGGTCCTTCTTCCTTCTCTTCTCCTACTTTCCCGCAGATGCTAGAGCAGCATCCTCTTCTTCCTCCTTGATTCTGACCCCTTTTTCGCTTCTCCCTGCCTTGGTCACCTGTCTAATCTCTTCTTGACGAAAAATCGTCCACAGTTCCTCCCAATCTGGAAGGCTCGACCTGCCCAGTATGCTCTGGACAAATACCTCCCAATCCTCTGAGACTGCGTTCAATGCGATCCTCACCATCAATTCCTGATCCGGCATGGCCCCTGTGGAAGTTAGTTGGTCACGGGTCTCCTTCAATCGACCGAGGAAGACATCTATCTGCTCTCCTTTATGCATCTGGTATGACCGCAGCGGATCTTCAAGTAACATCTTCCTCTGCACGGAAGTATGTTGGTACAATTTCTTTAGGGCATCCCACAATCTCATTTGTCATGTCCTTCTCGGCAATATGCGGCACCACATGATCCTTGACCCCATCAAGGATGATGCACTTTGCCCTGGCCATTGCCTCCTCGTACTTCTCATTTTCAGTTAGGTCAATTGAGATCGCTATTGTTTTCAAGGCGAAGTCCTTGATGCAATATTTGTTTAGAATGGACAAGATTCTGGCCTTCCAGAACACGAAATTGGATGCTCCATCCAACCTATCCTGATCTCTCAGTCCATTCACAGCTATTATGCTGGTCTTCTTTCAACTCCTCCGAGTCTCTCTACTTCTCTCCTAGAAGTCCTCTGTTCGACTCCTACTGAGTCTCTCAACTTCCCATCTGGAAGTTCTTGGTTCGACTCCCTCTGAGTCTCAATTTCCCTTTTGCAAATCCCTCCTCCTTGGTCTTGCTCTGTTAGGTATTGTTCTAACCACAGTACCCCACCAGTTTCACTCCACAAATTACCTACAGCCTCCTATACCCCAACCACTGAAGGATTGAGCCACTTGGCTCTACGCAATCCTGGCACCGGCAAATCATCTCCCCTAGCCAACTGTGTCGGCCCTCTTGGCCTCTGTGTGGCTTTGAGTGAGCCAGATTCTACCTCCCTTAGCCTCCACGCTTCCTTTCTATGACCCAAAATGATGACAAAGTCTCCCTGCGTCACTCCTTCCTTTGTTGCCTTCTGCACGGATCAGCTCTATCACTCTAGACAACTGAATCTACTGCTACTGCTCTGCTAGCTGATGCCTTCAGTTATCCTGTGATCTGCAACCACGCTCTGATACCATGTTGGAATTTCTAAGTTTAACCCGTTAGAAATTCTTCCTGTACTATCTGGTTTATTTCTTCCTACTTGTTTAATTACTTAACAAGTTATTTACCATGTAAATACTGAAAATAAACACAAGTACAGTATCAACATCAACAGATCATGAACTCAAAGAAAACAAGCACACAAGTGACACCGTTATTTTTGGACCAATGTCTCCAGAAAAACTCAATGCAAGAAAACCGGTGCAGCTATTCAGAGGGTTTTATTATTATGCAGTTTTCAGAATACAACTAGGGTGCCAAAAATGGCTCACCCAACAGAGAATGCCCTCGGCAGTAGTACCTCTCCTCGGAGACAAATATTCTAGCTGATTAATCACCGGATGAACAATCCCACAACAACAATTGCAGCTTCCACTGCTATGCGTCACTCTGATAGGGACTGTGTCACCCAAACCGGCTTACCAACACCCGTCTGTCCCACGAAATCCTTCCAGCGCTACCTCTTGGCCCTGCGTCAGCGCTACTAGCCTCTACGTCATCTTCTGGAGCTTCTGCGTCAGCCCCTAGACCCTCTGCGTCTCACACGATGGCCTCTCCCAGCTCTGCACAGCTCCTGGCTGCCTTTGTGAAGCACCCAGCTACCTCTGCGTCAACCTCTCCGGGCTCTGCGATGTCATTCTAGTACCAACTCTGTCTCTCTACTATGTATTCACTGCCCCTCATTGTTGATCACTGATTCTATCTCTCTTAGCAAACCCCGCTTTAGATAATAGAATGACTAATCACTCTGGTGTGTTCTCCAACTGACCCTCAAGCCTCCTCTTATACTTTTCTCGTTGGTCCATCAACGGCCGAGATTAAATCTCTAACCAACGATTAAGATTAGATTTGGCTTGATCCATGACTTTTGGAACATTCTAACCAAATTTTATATTAATACCCATTAATATTTTATTTTTCCTAAGTTTAGACTTAGAAACTCCAGTAAAAATATTAATTATTTTAATATCTCCCAAAACGGTTAGAATCTGCCCAAACCATTTATGGGATTTGGAGATCTCATGTGTTTTAGCCTCTCCACCAATTTTCATGGCTAGAGCACATCCGATGCTACCCCAAATCATCATAATGAAATCTAGTGTGAATCTTTTAAAAGAAACGAAGATCAATTCCAAGTTAATTTTAGCCTTTGATTATGTTTTAATTTCGGTCGTTGGTGCTCCAACGAGAGATCATAAGAAGGAACTTGATGGGCACTTGGAAAATACATCGAGTGAGAGAGATAAAGAGATCGAATTTCTCAAGAGTAGCAGCGTTGAGTTGCCTGAGTAAGATCGAGTGATCTTCTTGCAGTGAGGGGTAGGGATAGTAGTCCAGAGGAGAGTTTTCCAGATCCGGAGAGTACAAGGCAGAGAAGGCATATAGAGGTTCAGAGAGGCAGCACAGTGCCACGCAGAAGCAGTATAGAGCTTCAGAGGGAGTTCGAAATTCAGCTGGGAGAGTCGAGATCTAGTGCCAGAAGTCGGGGTGTGAGACCAGAGGGCCAAAGGGTCGAATTTCCAAACAACAAGAGATCAAAGGAGGAGGTGACGCAAAGCCCAGAGATTGTGACGCAGATCTACGTAAGTTGACGCAGAGGTTGCACAGACGCAGCATGAGGCTAGCCTTCCAGAGCTTGATTAGTGTCGGATCTCCAGCAACAGTGTGAGATTTTTCTCACTAACTCTTTGCCAGTTTATTCTTTGTATCAGATTGACAATTTGGGCATCTAACGTTTTGTACTCAAAAACTACTACATAATAATAAAACCCTCAAGTGCTACACCAGTTTTCCCATGTTGGGTTTTTCTGGGGACATTGTCCAAAAACAATTGTGTAAATGTGTGTGTGTTTATTTCTCTCCAGTGCAGTATTTAGATTCTGCAGTGTTTATTTTGTGTAGGCTGCAATGTTTGTATTTCGATATTTACTATAGAAAATTGCAAGTAATTTGTTTGAAGGAATTTAACAAATAAGAAAAATATTAGTTTGTTCCAGTAAGATTTGTGGTCACCGAATTTTCACATGGTATCAGAGCGCAGATCGTAAGCCAAAGAGCTCAGAGCAGAAAGGAAGAAGGAGGTTCGAATTCCTACCTTGGCAGCAGTTCGAAACCACAGAGGCAGCGCAATCCTTGGGCCAAGGAAGTCGAAGTTTTGAGGAAAGATCGATTTCTCTGAGTGAGTCGACAGAGAAATTTGATTTCCAGACCAAAGCCTTCCAGAGGCAGAAGGGAGCAACGTATTTTTCCTTGCAGAACAAATCTTCAGCTAGGACGCAGTTATTTTGTAACAGTTGCTGGCAAAATAGTGTCAAAAGGAAAGAAGAGCACACACTAATGGAATTTCTTTCTCAGAGGACTTCTAGCCAAGAAGTTCGAAATTTCCTAGTAGAGCAGCAGTAGTTTTGTGCGGAACTTTTCACTCTAGAAGGGAGTGCTAATAGCTGGGCAACAACTGTGGAAAGGAGAAGAGGAAGCAGTTTGACTTTTTTTTCCAGGAACGATGGCATCCGCTGAGTTGAGAGATCAAGATTGGTTGGACAGAGCCTCCAACTATGTGATCTCGAAGGCTAACTTTTTTGCCTTCTAGATAAGCATGATCTCAAAACTTATGTCGATAGCATGGTATTTGTACCCGCCGATACAGATCTCCTCAAGAAGTACAAGAAGGAGATGGCGAGAGCTAAGAGATTCATTCTTGATGGGGTTCAAGATTATTGATTTTTAGGTAGCATCGGATGTGCTCTAGCTCCGAAATTTTGTGGAGGGGCTAGAACACGTGAGATCTCCAAGAACAGGAAATCGTTTGGAGAAATTCCACCCGGAGTGCATGTTATTCAAATAATTAATTATTTTTAATGATGCCTAAGTTCAAACTTAGGAAATTAAAATAATTAAAGTGAATTAATGTAAATATGGGTGAGAAGCTTCTAAGTGACGAGGATCAAGTCTAATTTAATCTTAGTCGTTGATTAGAGATTAGATCACGATCGTTGATTTCTCAATAGGAAAAGTATAAAGGAAGGCTTGGGGTCAGTTGGAGAACACACACAGTGGGAGCAGCACTTGAACTAGATCAAAATTGTGGGGTGTGGTTTGCTAGGAATTTCAGAGTGAGCTTCTAGTGCAGAGAGGGGCAGTTAGTAGAGCAACGGTAGTTGTGTGCGGGACTTTTCACTTTAGAAGGGAGTGCGAATAACTGGCCAACAACTGTGGAAAGGAGAAGAGGAAGCAATTTAACTTTTTTTTTTCCAGGAAAGATGGCATTAGCTGAGTTGAGAGATCAAGATTGGTTGGACAGAGCCTCCAACTTTGTGATCTCGAAGGCTAATTTTTTTGCCTTCTAGATGAGAATGATCTCAAAACTTATGTCGATAGCATGGTATTTGTACCCGCCAATACAGATCTCCTCAAGAAGTACAAGAAGGAGATGGCGAGAGCTAAGAGATTCATTCTTGATGGGGTTCAAGATTGTTGATTTTTTGGTAGCATCGGATGTGCTCTAGCTCCGAAATTTTGTGGAGGGGCTAGAACATGTGAGATCTCCAAGGCCAGGAAATCGTTTGGAGAAATTCCACCCGGAGTGCATGTTATTCAAATAATTAATTATTTTTAATGATGCCTAAGTTCAAACTTAGGAAATTAAAATAATTAAAGTGAATTAATGTAAATATGGGTGAGAAGCTTCTAAGTGACGAGGATCAAGTCTAATTTAATCTTAGTCGTTGATTAGAGATTAGATCACATTCGTTGATTTCTCAATAGGAAAAGTATAAAGGAAGGCTTGCGGTCAGTTGGAGAACACACACAGTGGGAGCAGCACTTGAGCTAGATCGAAATTGTGGGGTGTGGTTTGCTAAGAATTTCAGAGTGAGCTTCTAGTGCAGAGAGGGGCAGTTCGATAGTGGGACTTTCGTCCAAGGTCGAGAATACATAGAAGAGAGGCAGCACAACACCAGGGAGAGACAATGTAGCTCCAGGAGGATGACGCAGAGGCTGGAGGGCTGACACGGTCACATGGAGGCAGCGCTGGGGTTTCTGTGAGGCAGATTGGGCATCAATTCAGCAGATCGATTTCTGATCCGGGAAGGCTCACCGAGAGGGTGACACAACTCCTAGACGAGGTGACACAATCCCAGCCCAAATCTGGTAGTAGCCATTGCTGAACAGCACTGGGGGGAGCGCAGTCACCTGTGGCGTTTGTTCATCCAGTTGTTGGATCCACCAAAATATCTGTCACTAAATAGAGGTACTTCTTATGGGTTTATTCTCTATTGGGTGAGCCGGATTTAGCACCCTAATTGTATTCAGAAATTTGCATAATAATAAAACTCTCATATCTGCTACACCGGTTTTCCCACAATGGGTTTTTCCAGGAACGTTTAGTCCAAAAATAAGTGTCCTTTGTGTGGTTGTCTCATTTATTTTTTTCAGTACTTGATTTGTATATTGGTGTAGGCTGCAGTGTATTTCCATTAATGTTTTCTGAATAATTCTGAAAATAACTTGTTAAAATGAAGAACACAAGTAGGTAATGCAAATCAGTTTACTGCAGTAGGATTTCTGATTTGTTAGATTCAGAAATTTTCACATGGAATTAGAGCAATTGTAGATCGAGGACTAAAGCCATCAGCAAAAGTATAGAGGAAAATCTGTGCGTGAAGACAGTTGTCCCAAGAGACAAAGCAGTTTCAAGCCAAGAGAGAAGAGGAGGGGTGACACAGTCACCAAGGGAGGCTCACGCAGAGCCTGCATCAGCCTGATTGGGTGGCGTTGTTACAGCGGAGGGCAACGCAGTGGTTACTGGGCCAGCGCAGTGGTTACTGGGCCAGCGCAGAGACTATTGAGTCTCGGGTTTTCCAGTTGTTGTGGCTGGGGTTGCAACGCAGATTTTATTTGGAGTTGCTAGTGGGGTGTTGATTCTATTGGTGCAGAATAGTACCTACTGGGGCAGAAGCAAAGTAGAGGGAATCAGTTCCTCAGAAGATTCTTGCCAAGAAATCTAGATCCAGTGCTGAGTAGCAACAAAGAGAGATCAGAGAGGCGTGGTTCGACAGTTGTTCGCAGAAGGATTTCTGGGAAGGAAATCGAAATTTAGAGGGAGCTTGTTCCTTAGAGGGTTTCTAGCGCCAAAGAAATCCAAATCCGAGTTTTGTTGGGGCAGCGCCGCAGCAGCGAAAGAAGGAGAAGAGAACCAGTTGGACATTCATTTGAGCAGAGATGGCCATTAACGGACTGAGGGATCAGGACAGGTTGGATGGAGCATCCAACTTCGTCATCTGCAAGGCTAGGATCTTGGTCGTCTTGGATAAACATTGCATCAAGGATTATGCCTTGAGGACGGTTGTTGTTCCGGTTATGTTGATCCTCTCAAAAAGTACGAGGAGGCTCAGGCAAAAGGAAAGTGCATGATCTTGGGTCAAGGATCATGTGATCGCACATATTGCTGAGAAGGACACATCAAGGGAAATGTGAGAGGCCTTGACCACATTGTACGAGGGAACTTTCGTTCAATGGAAGATGTTGCTTGAGAGTCAGGTGAGACAGTTTTAGATGCAGAAGGGAGAATAAATCAATCCCTTCCTTCTCAAGTTGCAAAGGATCCATGGTCAACTAGCTTCCGTAGGGGCTACACCAGATGTTGAATTTATGGTCAGGACTGCACTGAATACAGTCACTAAAGACAAGGAAACCTTTGTCCAAAGCATCTTGGGCAGGGCTTCTCTTCCCAGTTGGGAGGAGATGTGGGCAGCTCTTCGACAGGAAGAGATCAGACAATGGATTAAGGAGGGAAGTAGCAGCAAAGGGGTCAGAATCAAGAAGGAGGAAGAGGAGGATGCGGCTCTCGCATCAGCGGGACAGCAAGGGCAGTAGAAACGAAAGAAGGACAACATATCCAAAGTCAGATGCTTCAGATGTGGAGAAATGGGTAATTTCGCCACGCAGTGCCCTCAGAAGAAAAAGGGCAAAGAAGAGAAGTTTGAATCAAAGGCTGCTCCAGCGCAAGCTAACCGAGAGGACGATGATGATTGCACCATGAGTGCTCATGCACCTCTAGAAAAGAATGTTGATTTGGGGTAGCATCGGATGTGCTCTAACCACGAAATTTGGTGGAGAGGTTGGGAAACATGAGATCTCCAATACCCAGAAAGAGTTTGGGCAGATTCTAAACAGATCAGGAGATATTAAAATAATTAATATTTTTAATGGAGTCCCTAAGTCTAAACTTAGGGAAAATAAAATATTAATGTGTATTAATATGAATCTGTGTTAGAATGGTCCAAAAGACATGGATCAAGCCAGATCTAATCTTAAACGTTGATTAGGGACTTAAATCTCGACCGTTGATATGTCAACATGAAAAGTATAAGAGGAGGCTTGAGGGTCACTTGGAGAACACACCAGAGTGATCAGTCATTCTATTCTCTAGAGCGGGGTTTGCTAAGAGAGATAGAATCAGTGATCGGAGTTGCAGCTGAGGGGCATTGAGTACAGAGAGACAAAGAGGCAGAGATAGTGCCAAGAGAGCAGCGCAATAGCCAAGGAGAGCGACGCAGAGCTACCCAGGGCTCACGCAAGGCCACGTAGAGGGAACCGGGAGCTGCGCAGAGCCTCAAAGAGGCCAACATTGCTGACGCAGAGAGCCAGAGGGTTGACGTAGACCCATCCGGGGGGACACAGGGCCAGCATGAGGCAAAGAGGGGTTGACGCAATCCAAAGAGAGGCTGAGGCTAGGGTTTCTGAGGCAAATTGGTGCTAAGTAGCTATCGAAAGGATTATCCGGGATTTCAACCAGGAGATTTGTCAAAACCTGAGAGGTATTATTGCCAAGGAAATTCTCTGTTAGGTAGGCCAATTTCGGCACCCAGATTGTACTTTGATATTGCTTAATAAGAAAACCTTGAGATAGTTGCACCGGTTTTCCCACATTGGGTTTTTTCGGGAACATTAGTCCAAAAATAATGGTGTCATATGGTGTGTTTGTTTTTGTTTCTTTTAGTTGCTGATTTGTAATATGTTGAGCATGCACTGTAAATAACTTGTTAAGGAAAATAACAAGTAGGTAGGAATAACTCAGATAAAGTGCATGGAGGGTTTTTAACTAGGTAGACTTAGAAACTTCAACATGGTATCAGAGCATGATTGCAGATCACAGGAGGACTAAAGGACATCAGCCAAGCGGAGCAATAGCAGCAGAAAACAACTGTCCCGAGGTGACAGAAGTTGTTTCTAGCAGAGCAGCAACAAGGGTGACGTAGTGCCTATGTCATCAAGGGTGAGCCGGGAAGGGGCAATGTAGAGGCGAAGGAAGGAAAGAGAAGCCTCACGCAGTAGCTGGGAGGGTTGACGCAATTGGTTCAGGAGGCCAGGTTGCGGTGCCAGGATTGCGCAGAGCTTAGGAGCTCTCACCTTCAGGTTGTTGGGGTTTAGAAAGCTGCGGGAATATTGCAGAGTGGAGCAGGTGAGGTACTATAGTCAGAAAAGTATCTAACAAAGCAAGGCCAGAGGAGTTGAGACTAAGGGTTTCTAACCGAGGAACCCAGACCAATGGTGCATTGCACAAGACGATCAAAGTAGGGGGCATCTCGACAGTGTCAGAAGGATTTCCAGGAGGGAAATCAAGACTCAGAGGGAGTCCAGAAGAGAACTTCCAGACAGGAAGTAGAGATTCAGAGGAGTCGAACAGAGAACTTCCAAGAGGGAAGTAGAGGAGCATCATGGCACTACACAGATTAAGAGACCAAGATAGACTAGATGGAGCATCGAACTTCGCAGTCTGGAAGGCCAGAATCTTATCCGTACTGGACAAGAATTGTGTCAAGAACTTTGCCTTGAAGGTAATAGCTATCCTAGTCGACCCCAATGATAATGACAAGTACAAGGAGGCAATGACAAGGGCCAAGAGCATTATCCTTGACGGGGTCAAGGATCATGTAGTACAACACATAGCCGAGAAGGAAACGACATTTGAGATGTGGGAGGCTCTCAAGAAGCTATACCAGCATACTTCTATGCAGAGAAGAATGTTGCTTGAGAATCAGTTGAGGTCGTATCAAATGAAGAAAGGACAACCGATTGACACCCTCCTCAAAGGACTGAATGAGATCCGAGATCAGTTGACTGCTATAAAGGCGACACCAGATAAGGAGTTGATGGTGAGGACAACCTTGAATATTGTCTCAGAAGACTGGGAGGTGTTTGTCCAGAGTATACTGGCCAAAAGGACTCTCCCACCTTGGGACGAGATGTGGGTAGCTCTTCGCCAGAAGAGATCAGACGGTAGTCGAAGACGGGTAGCAACAGCAAGGGGATCAAAGTCAAGTAGGAGGAGGAAGATGTGGCCCTAGCATCTGAGGGAAAGCGGGAGAAGTGGAAGAAGAAAGATCTCTCCAAGATCAAGTGCTTCCACTATGGGGAGCTGGCTCATTATGCGACCCAGTGTCCAAGGAAGAAGAGTAAGGGAGAGTCTTCCGAGACTAAGGCAGCCCAGCATGGGTAGAGAAGGAAGTTTTGACAAACGATGACTATGCCATGAGTGCACATCGAGTTGTAGTTAGGCAGACTATAGGCGATGACGGCAGGATCTTTGAGGTACCCAGCCTCTTAGATTAGACCTTGCTACGGGAACCCCGAAGAGAAGTAGCAAGACTGGCTAAGTCGGGTAGAGACAGATGCGGATGGAGCGGCAGAGAGAGATACAGTGCAGGAGTCCCGAGACAGCGTGAGGCTAGCAGGCTGCAACAGTGCGAGAGGCACAAGAGTGTTGCACCAATGCGGGATGGCACAGAGTGGTGTACAATAGTGCGAGATGCAAGGAGTCGTTGCAGCAGCGCAGAGGTCTGAGAGGGAGCACTTGTCAGCGGCAAAGGGAGCTTCAGCATCAGCAGATGTCTCTAGCCCAACAGGGAGGTCAAATTGGGAGATCAGTTACTTACTTCTCAATAAGTCAGTTGCAGTGCAACAGTGGGCAGCACGATGCAGCATGATGAGAGGAGGTGGAGTGCGGATGCAGTGCTGGGAGAAAGGACTAGCAGCAGGACGGATGCAGAGGGAGTTGTCGTACACATGCAGCAGTGGTAGTGGCAGAACCATGGGCAGCAGTACAAGATGCAGCAGTGCAGAGGATGTTGGGCAGAAAGGCCTAGCATCAGCACAGGTACCAATGCCGAATGATCAGAGTAATACTCAGTGAAGAGTATTGCTAGAGTTGATTTGGGGTAGCATCGGATGTGGTCTAGCAACGAAATTTGGTGGAGAGGTTGGGGCACATGAGATCTCCAATACCCAGAAAGGGTTTGGGCAGATTCTAAACAGATCAGGAGATATTAGAGTAATTAATATTTTTAATGGAGTCCCTAAGTCTAAACTTAGAGAAAATAAAATATTAATGTGTATTAATATGAATCTGTGTTAGGAGATTTGATCTACGACTTCTGGAAAAAAGGTTCCGGCGATTTTTCTGAACCTAGGGTTTCGACAACCATGGCCGCCGCCCCTTTCCTATCTGTCGCACTCTGGGCATCCGCTCAGGTTTCCGAAGATCCAAGGCCTGTTGGCCCCCTCCCCCGCCCTAGAAGCTCTGATGACTGGTCCATTGGCCACCGAAATGTTTTCAACGGCGTCGTTTGGAGGATGCCGCAAGCTTCCTCTCTGTACGCCGACACTTTTAACTTTCAGGCTTTTGCAGGCTTGAAGGAGATGACAGCGATAACCTTTGCGGATCAAGGCGGGGAACCCCTGAAGATCTTTGTATCGATGAGGGAGAAGACAGAAGGGGCTGGCGAGTCTGTGGGCAGAGCCTTCCCGCGCATAAGGGCAAACCTACGCCTTCAAAACTTCTCTGTTTCGACTATAACTGCCCTTGTAGCTGCTGCAACCATCAAGGTTCACAGAGAAAGGAACTGGAGAGTAGGGGTCCTTTGGAGTTTGGATATCCATTACCAACCTCGAAAACCTCTTCAATCTGGAACCACCAAGGATGAGGGGCAAGTGTTTGACAAAATGCTTACCCCAGATTTGTATCAAAACAGGGTCCTGGTCTCCTTCTCCGACCAAAAGAAATGTACTGGAAAGGCTTCAGATCGCCGACATAACTCACACGGCTCAGGGGCGGATTTGCATGAGCATGTTTCTCCAGATCTCACAAACGTGCGCTGCAGGGGAGCTGCACATTCAATCAAGGAAAATTCTGAGAGATTTACAGCTTGCCCTTCTGAACAGGAACCAAAGGAACCAGCACAGAATGTGCCATCTGTCAGAGTGAAGCCCTCTCTCTCAAAACAGGGCTCGGCTATCTCTGCTTTTATTAATGAAGGCGTCAATCTCCAGCAAGCGAGTTTTCAAATTCAAATAATTCTTCTAACAGGCAAAACCCTGCTCCTGGAGGTCCAGCCATCTCTTACAGTGCGCCAGCTCTCAAAGATTCTTGAACAGAGGTTGGGGATCCCTTCCTCCCTTCTGCGGCTCCTCTTTGTAGGTAAGCAGCTTGACAACAATATGCCTCTTTCCTTTTATAATATTGAAAGAAATGCCACAGTGATCCTATCACTCCGACTTCGGGGAGGTGCAGTTGGGCAATCATCTGCTTCCAAGGGCTTCTCCTACAAAGATGCAGTACATGCACAGCCGGCCAAGGAATCTGCCCAATCTACCGAGGCTCCCAAACCTTTCTTGGTGGACAAAATGGAGGAAACCCCTGCCATTGAAATCAATCATCCATCTCTGGATGACCAACACCAGACATATGCAGAATCAGCCCTCATTTGCAGATTTAATGGCCTTTGGCCACGCACTGCTGATCTATACCAGTGGATCCATTCTAACTGGACCAAATACTGCAAAGTCTTCTTCTGCTCGAAAGGCTTCTTTATTGTAGTCTTAGCCTTCAATGAAGATTACCAGAAAGCCTTAACGGGGGGCCCGTGGTTCTGGGGCTCAGCGGGACTTTTCCTCTCCCCATGGTTCCCAGACTTTGACCCCTCCACTGCAGTCATCTCAAAGCTCCCTATCTGGGTCAGGCTCCCAAATCTCCCTGCGCATCTTTGGCACTTCGCTGTCTTTCAAGGAATCGGGAACACCCTAGGCCGCTTCCTGGCAACAGATACTTCAAGGGGGGAGACTGGAATTTATACCTACGGCAGAATTTGTGCGGAAATAGACATTAGCAAAGGGCTGCCGGATCAGATCATCCTCAAAGTCGGGGACTTCCATTGGACGCAAACTTTGGATTATGAGAATACAGCCTTCAGGTGTCGCCACTGCCATCAAACGGGGCATCTCCAGAACTCATGTGCAGCGTTCCTCGACAAAAAGAAGAATCTCACTCGCAAATCCAAATCCAAGAGTTGGAAACCTTGTGCTCGTCCCCCTATGGATGACATAGAGTCCTCTAGCTCTGATGAGGATGACATTGAAGCGGAAGAGGAGAATTTAGAGCACCCAGAGGACTCTCCCTCTGCCTGCGCCAAGGATCCTTCTGCGCCCTTATTGTCGCAGAAACGTACTCATGAGTCTTCGCCTTCTGATTCAGATAAGGAGTCTCCTCCTTCAGCTCAGATCTGTCTACAAGTTGTTCCGGTCCAGCCAGATCAAAATGGTTGGGTCAAAGTCAGTAAAAAGAAAGGGAAAAAATGTAGATTGGAAGATTCTGCCCATGCTGGGTAGACTCCCTAGACCAGCTCGTTTTTTCTGTTCTCTCTATTCTCTTATGCACATGCCGTGTTTGCTCTTTGGGACCGATGTTGATCTCATATCATTTCCGGCTCCCATGCTCCTTAGCTTCGCTTCTTTGTAAGCTCTGTATGTACCATATGTCTTTTCTTAATAGAATTAGTCTCAATTCAGAAAAAAAAAAATATGAATCTGTGTTAGAATGGTCCAAAAGACATGGATCAAGCCAAATCTAATCTTAGCCGTTCATTAGGGACTTAATCTCGGTCGTTGATATGTCAACAGGAAAAGTATAAGAGGAGGCTTGAGGGTCACTTGGAGAACACACCAGAGTGATTCGTCATTCTATTCTCTAGAGTGGGGTTTGCTAAGAGAGATAGAATCAGTGATCGGAGTTGCAGCTGAGGGGCATTGAATACAGAGAGACAAAGAGGCAGAGATAGTGCCGGGAGAGCAGCGCAGTAGCCAAAGAGAGTGACGCAGAGCCAGCCAAGGCTCACGCAAGGCCACGCAGAGGGAGCCAGGGGTTGCGCAAAGCCTCAAAGAGGCCAATGTTTCTAACGCAGAGTGTCGAAGGGCTAACATAGGGCCTCCCAGGGCTGACGCAGACCCATTCGGGGTGACGCAAGGCCAGCGTGAGGGAGAGAGGAGCTGACGCAGTCCAGAGAGAGGCTGACGCTGGGGTTTCTTGGGCAGATTAGTGTTGAGTACCTGCCGGAAGGATTATCTGGGGTTTCAGCCAGGAGATTTGTCAGAACTTGAGAGGTATTATTGCCAAGGAAATTCTCTGTTGGGTAGGCCAGTTTTGGCATCCAAATTGTACTCTGATATTGCTTAATAAAAAAACCCTTAGATAGCTGCACCGGTTTTCCCACATTAGGTTTTTCCAAGGACATTAGTCGAAAAATAATGTGTTTGTTTCTATAATTCTTTTACATGTTGATCTGTAATATGTTGAGCATGCACTAGTGTTTATTTTCAGTATTTACATTGTAAATAACTTGTTAAGGAAAATAACAAGTAGGTAGGAATAAATCAGATAAAGTGCATGAAGGGTTTCTAACTAGGTAGACTTAGAAACTTCAACAAAGAAGTGGGGCGAAATAGAACTGTAGTTGGAGCTACAATGAAATAAAAAGGACAGGATTCTTGGGGTGCCCAAACTCTTGGACCACATAAGGCTATGGGAGCCCTTAATGACAGTAGCAGAATGACAAGAGTCAGTTGGTGCGAGGGATGATGGAGCAACAGTCGCAGAGCTAGAGCGCCAAAGTCTGAAGCAGCGCAGTGGAGTGATGCAGCAATGCAGAAGGCACAAAGCAGATACAACAGCAACACAGTAGCATCAAAGGGTCAGCACAGATTAGCAGCAGAGGTAGCTTCAGCGTTAAAGGGCATCCAGAGTCCAGACTGACCAGCATGTCAGCTTTTGGGTGACTTTTCAGTTGCTTCTCTCAACTGAGTTGCAGTGCAGCAGTTAGCAGTGGCAGTGCTATGGGCAGCATGATGCAGCATATTGAGAGGGAGTTGCAATACAGATGCAGCAATGACAGTGGCAGTGTCGTGGGCAGCAATACAAATTGAAGCAACGCAATGGATGAAGGGCAGCAGGCCGAGCATCAGCAACGCAGAGGACCGATATCGTGGATCAATGTGATACTTCTACTAGGAAGTATTGCTAGAGCACATTCCTCGCTAAGATGGATTGTTGATTTTTGGGTAGCATCGGATGTGCTCTAGCTCCGAAATTTTGTGTAGGGGTTAGAACACATTAGATCTCCACCCGGAGTGCATGTTATTCAAATAATTAATTTTTTTAATGGCGCCTAAGTTAAAACTTAGGAAATTAAAATAATTAAAGTGAATTAATGTAAATATGGGTGAGAAGCTTTTAAGTGACGAGGATCAAGTCTAATTTAATCTTAGCCATTGATTAGAGATTAGATCACGGCCATTGATTTTTCAATAGGAAAAGTATAAAGGAAAGCTTGGGGTCAGTTGGAGAACACACAATGAGAGCAGCACTTGAGCTAGATCAAAATTATGGGGCGTGGTTTGATGAGAATTTCGGAGTGAGCTTCTAGTGCAGAGAGGGGCAGTTCGGCAGTGGGACTTTCGTCCAAGGCTGAGAATACATAGCAGAGAGGCAGTACAACACCAACAAGAGACAGCGCAGGACCAGGAGGGTGCCGCAGAGGCTTGAGGGCTGACGTAGTCACATAGAGGCAGCGCTGGGGTTTCTATGGGGCAGTGTGGAATCAATTCAGCAAATCGATTTCTGAGCCGGGAAGGCTCATCGAGAGGGTAACACAGCTCCTAGAGGAGGTGACGCAGTCCCAGCGCAGAGCTGGGAGCAGCCATCGCTGCACAGCACTGGGGACAGCGCAGTCACCTGTGGGTTTTGTTCATCCATTTGCTGGATCTGTCTCAGGATTGAGGTACTTCTGTCGGATTTATTCTCTATTGGGTGAGCCAGATTTGGCACCCTAGTTGTATTCAGAAATCTGCATAATAATAAAACCTCCATATCTTCTGCACTGGTTTTCCCACATTGGATTTTTCCGGGAACGTTTAGTCCAAACATAAGTGTCCTTTTTGTGGTTGTCTCATTTATTTGTGTAGGCTGCAGTGTGTTTGCATTAATATTTTCTGAATAATTCTGAAAATAAATTTTAAAGTGAAGAACACAAGTAGGTAATGCAAATCAGTTTACTGCAATAGGATTTCTAATTTGTTAGATTTAGCAATTTTCATAGAGACCATGTGGTATCTCACATAGCTAAAAAAGATACTGCCGACAAATGTGGGAGGCATTAGCTACGCTATATGAAGGATCTTTCGAGCAGCGAAAGATGTACTTGGAGGAGAATTTGAGATGCACGCGAATGCAGAAAGGGGAGCGTGTAGACCCCTTCCTTACTAGACTTCAGGATGTCCAGGATGAGCTGGCTTTAGTAGGATCAGCACCCCAGCCTACAGAGTTTGTCCGATTAACATTGAACATCGTTTTTGAAGTTTGGCAAGTTTTCGTCGAGAGTATCCGGGGCAGAGAAAAATTGTTGTATGGGGAACGTGTGTGGGTTGATCTGTAGCAAGAGGAGATGAGGCGTGATCTAGTGAAGGCCACCATCAGTGGCAGTAGCAGCAGTGGGACGAAGCAAGTGAAGGAAGAGGAGGACGTGACCCTTGCATTAAAGGGGCAGCAGGAGCAACGCAGAAGAAAGAAGGATATTTCGAAGATCAAGTGCTTCAGCTACGGTGAGTCGGGCAACTACAGCACTCAGTGTCCTCTCAGAAAGAAGGACAAAGAGGAGAAACAAGATCAGTAGGTTGCATCCACTGATATCGACAGGTTGTCCTCTAGTTTGGAGGAAGAGTTTGCGATGATCACCGAGTTACCTCTAGGGGTGAAGTGGGGTGATCTAGAGTTGTAGCCCCAGAGAGCTACAAGATGGGCAGGATTCTTGAGGAGGTCCACCTCATGAATCAGTACCTTGCTACAGGAGCCCAAGACATGCAGTAGCAAGATGGATCAGTGGCAGTTGGTGCAGTCAGGTGCCAGAGTGATAGATGCAGTAGCTAGTAGCAGGTCAGAGACTGAGCAGCGCAGAGTAGAGTTGGCAGCAATGCAATTGGCACAGTGCAGAGTCAGCAACAACATAGAGGCTTCAGTGACAGCGCAGATGCTAGCAGCAGTCAAAACTCGGACGACGGATGCATCATACTAACCACATTTGGTTCAGTATTTTCGATTTCTTTCCATTGCAGTTGCAGCAGCAGTAGATGGAGAAGGTTGTCATGCAGATGTAGTGTTGGCAACAATTCTGCAGGGCCGGCAGCAGGATGAATGCAGCGATCAGAGTTGCGCAGTAGTTGGTAGGCAGCAGTAGCCAAATATCAGCAGTGCAGCAAGAGATGATGCAAAGATAAAGTGATGTTTCAATGGGTTGCAGCACTAGAGCACATTCGTCGCTAAGAGGGAGTGTTGATTTATGTAGTATCAGATGTGCTCTAGCCTCGAGATTTTGCAAAGAGGCTAAGACACATGCATTCTCCAATAACCATAAATTATTTGGGAAAGTTCCACCTAGAGATGATTTAATTAAAATAATTAACTTTTTAAATGGTTGCCTATGTCTAAACTTAGGAAATCTGGTTAATTAAAGGGTATTAATTAAATCTGATGTGAATCTTCTAGAAGAAGACGAGGATCAACTCCCAGTTAATCTTAGCCTTTGATTATGTTTTAATCTTGGTCGTTGGTGCTCCAACGAGAGATTATAAGAAAGCACTTGATGGGCACTTGGAAAATACATCGAGTGAGAGAGATCAAGAGATCGAATTTCTCAAGGGTAGCAGCGTTGAGTTGCTTGAGTAAGATCGAGTGATCTTCTTGCAATGAGGGGCAGGGATAGTAGTCCGGAGAAGAGTTTTCCAGATCCGGAGAGTACAAGGCAGAGGAGGCATAGAGAGGTTCAGAGAGGCAGCACAGTGCCACACAGAGGCAGTGCAAAGCTTCAGAGGGAGTTCGAAATTTAGCTGGGAGAGTTGAGATCTAGTGCCAAAAGCTGGGGTGTGAGACCGGAGGGCCAAAGGGTCGAATTTCCAGACAACAAGAGATGAGAGGAGGAGGTGACGTAGAGCCCAGAGATTGTGACGCAAATCTGTGTAAGTTGACGCAGAGGCAGTGTGGGGCTAGCCTTCCAGAGCCTGATCAGTGTCGCATCTCCAACAACAGTGTGAGATTTTTCTCACTAAGTCTTTGCCAGTTTATTCTCTGTATCAGATTTCTAGTTTGGGCATCTAACAATTTGTACTCAGAAACTACTATATAATAATAAAACCCTTACCTGCTGCACCGGTTTTCCCAAGTTAGGTTTTTCCGAGGACATTGTCTGAAAACAACTGTGTAAATGTGTGTGCGTTTATTTTTGTCCAGTGTAGTATTTAGTTTCTGCAGTATTTATTTTGTTTAGGATGCAGTGTTTGTATTTCGATATTTGCTGTAGAAAACTACAAGTAATTTGTTTAAAGGAATTTAACGAATAGGAGAAATATCATCAGTTTGTTGCAGTAGCATTCCGGGTCACCTAATTTTCATAAAATATACTATCATAAAGTGTGCTAAAGAAGTTGATTTACATTGCTGGTCAAATTGGAAATTTTATGTTTCATGTGTTGGGCAAATTTCATCATTTGAAGTGTTTTTCTCACTGTTGTCATAGCATTAGTAAGGGCTGAATTTTCTGAGTTATTATGGCTGATATAAATTGTCATAAATATGAAATTGGCTTATCTTATCTTGCTCTCAAAGATTGTTTAACTTTGCACTCAAAATCTGAGTTTAATCTTGTTGATAAATAGAGTTGATTTGGGCTTCTAAGTTTTGGCATAATATCTTCTGTTAATAGTCATTGGTGGATAAAGTTGGTTACTTGAAATTTACACTTGTATCTCTTAGCACTTGTTTAAGATTGCATCACAATATTGTTAAGTACTCTTGCATTAAGATAAATCTCACAAAAGCACTTAAGTAAATTAAGCAATCTTAACTCAAGATAATCTCACCCATAATCTCGTGCATAAGCATACTAGATTTAGATTGCATTAATAATTGACCTCCTAGCATAAGCTAGGTTGATAGAAACATAGGGCAACCCTTCTCACTTAGCTTGAGGGGCCTCAGCAACTCTTCGATGGTTAACACGGTGACCTTGCAATCGTCAGAGCCACAATCTCTGCAACACCGGAGGCATCGGGTGATAGGAGCACAACAGAAGGTATCGTTAATCAGGCCCTAGCCTGCTTCCTGTTGGCCTCCTTCCCACAACCTACCTTGGAGCCCAGCTTCAAAATAGTTAAAGGAAGGTTACATCTAGATTAGGCATTTAACTAAAAATAACCAAGATCTTTGCATCACACATAGGTCATAGGTTTGCATATCATTCAAGTTAGTCAATCATCTTAAGCAGCAAGTGTCCATCGGTCATTTGGTTCCATTTCATTATAAGCAAGACTTTGACTCCATTAATTCACTGATCTCATACTTTAAAATATAATTTAATCAATAATCTTGCTCGAACTTAACCAATTGGCTAGGTCACTCATCCATGTCTCCCAAACAAGTTGGTTTCCAACTTGCTTTCTTTCATCTCATTCCATAGGGACTACCCCCCATAGCATGTTGTTGGGAGACAGCTAAAACAAGTGGGTGGGGATCAGAGTGACAACCCCCATCTTGAGCATTGTCACGGTGCCTCTACAATCCGGGCGACAAGACTTCCATTGACACATGCATAGGTCACTAAAAGACAAAACATACTACACCACAAATTACATTTGGTGACAATAAGGGGGCTAGCATGGCAAAACTGCCTCTTGTTCCATTATCAATAAAACAATCAGTACTAAGAATTCCCATTAAGCAAAAGCTATACAACTAATAGCAATGAGTTTGGAAGGTTCTAAAGCTATTTATTATTCATGTTCATCTGCAAACAAACACTCGCAGTAACAGATAAAATTTGAATAAATAAGATTAATTCCAAAGAGTATGCACCCCATGAAATAGTACAAGTTCTGACATCAGCATGGAATTGTATTATACTTTAATAATAATAGACCAATTACCAGAAAAGGTTTGAAAAGCTCTCGTGAAGTTGTCATCTTTCCTTAAAATTGTGATCTCATTTTTTACCAAGACTGCAAGGTATTCGCCACTTGCAGAAAAAACAATTGATCTTCCCCTACCCTCAAACAAGTGCTCTTTACTAGCTAACCAGCCAATACTGAATAGTCTCAGCCCTGTACACAAGAGTATAACTTGCTTAAATAGAGATCAGAGAATACTTAACAAAAATTTACAAATTTTGCACTAGTCATCATCAATTAAATCCAAAAGTATCAATGCAATTCTCAACCGTTAAGCCTATAAAATGTTGTTTCAGTGCAGCTGCTAATCATAGGTTATCCTATTCAAGACTGTAAGAAAGAGAATCAAAATCCAAGAAGAAAATGATTCCCAAAAAAACATGATACACATTTGAAAATACATTTTCAGTGACAGATCAAGATACAAGTGCAATATGGTATAGATATAAAGAAAACAGTTACAGAAAACTATGCTCCTTAAGCCTCCTACCATTTCTATAATCAGTGATAAGGATAGTAGAGTTGAATTTCAGTTCATCTCAGTGCAATTACCTCATAGAGGATTGAGAGAGGTTCAACATAACAGGAACACAATTGAACTTTAGAAAAATATTCATGCCCCATTCAACACAATTGAACTTTAGAAAAATCTTAATGCCCCATTCTTTCCTTGAAAGAAATGTTCGATGTCTCAGAAAAGAAAAATTTTGAAAGTTTGGAAATTTACAAAATTGGAAGGAAAGTCAAATGGCCATTAAGACAGGATGTTCAACTGAAATCCATTTTTATTTCTTAGTCTCTAGATGTTAGAATATATTGTAATTTACATATAACTACATTACAATTATATATGTTACATGCCATTGATTAACATTAATAATTATTTATCCTCGTGGATTTCTTGTTAATTTTAGATATGTTCTATGCTTAGAGCAATTTATTTCAATTTTTCCAATTAGCTCAATATCTTTTCCAGATTAGCAATCACATCAGCATAATAGTAAATAGCAGATAGAACATAAACATAAATCGCAGAAGACAAGCCAAGACAAGAGGACACAAGATGTGGCGCTAGCCAGGGACAAACCCCAATGTGGTGAAACCCTTGATCAATTCTTCTTATATGTTCTTCAATAGTTCAGTAGAGAGAGAGATAGTACATATACATCAGAAGTCAACACTTTGACTTGACAAGATAAGAGCATAGATCTTCTCTAAGAAGATGTCTCATGAGGTAGCTGATATGGACTCAAGTGATTCCAACACCTTGTTATACCTATCACAGTGCTGCACCATGCTGCACCATCATACCATGTCCATCATCACTGAATTGCACCACGCTGCACCACTGCTGTGTTGTACCTCACCATGCTGTACCCAACACACTGCTCTTCAACATAATGCTTGCATCATATCATCATGCTGCACCTCCTTGTGTTGCATCTTCAAACTGTACCTTACTGTACCCATCATGCTGCATTTCCTTGTGCTGCATCTTGATACACTTGTGCTGCACACCCTTGACTGCCCATAACAGCTCTTATTATGGTGCTATGCCCTGTGGCCTAGCACATAGCAACCCTTGTAGCAAACGTATCCCAGATATTGTCCAATCATCATTAAAGCAGCAACATTTAACCTCTTGCAATAATGCTGCAATTCTGGGACTGGTTAGGGTACTAACCACAGTCCTTAACAGCCCATCAAAACTGACCCAGAATTGCTCCTAATGACAGTGCTTGTCCTCCAATGAGATGTTGCCCTCCATGCTGGCCCTTTGAGGTAGTTTCAAGTCCAACGCTTTTACCTATCTCCCTAACACAGCTGCGGCATCCAAACAATCCCAAACAGCAGTGTTGTCTTCTCATAAACTCTGCCTAACCAACAGCGCATGCCAGCACCCAAACACATTCATTCTTCACAATGTCATAGGGCTCCTTCTTGTTGATTTGGGGTAGCATCGGATGTGCTTTAGCCACAAAATTTGGTGGAGAGGTTGGGGCACATGAGATCTCCAATACCAAGAAAGGCTTTGGGCAGATTCTAAATAGTTCATGAGATATTAAAATAATTAATATTTTTAATGGAGTATATTAATGGAAATTAATATGAAACTGTGTTAGAATGGTCCAAAAGACATGGATCAAGCCAGATCTAATCTTAGTCGTTGATTAGGGACTTAATCTCGGCCATCGAAATGTCCACAGCTTTGTTGCACGAAACTTCAAAGAACCCGGCGTTTCGGGCCGTACCCATACCCGAAACTCCGAAACTTGGCCGAGGCCCGAAACTCGACCATCAAAAATTGCCAAGTGAAGGATAAACGAATTAATCTATGTTGCACGAAACTTCAAAGAACCCGGCGTTTCGGGCCGTACCCATACCCGAAACTCCGAAACTTGGCCGAAACTCGACCATCATGTGATCATATATTAGAGTTAATATAGACTTCTTTTTCCTTTTAAATTGTCATATATGGGTCTTATTCCCTTTTTTCTGCCAAGATAATGTGTTATTCACTTATCTATATATATATATATATATATATATATATCACGTTTCCGCTGACGTTTCAGCAGACGTTTCCATTTTTGGGAGGTGACGTTTCTAAATGTACCCGTTTCGGAAACTTCGAAACGTTTCGACGTTTCATGCAACTTATGTCCACAGGAAAAGTATAAGAGGAGGCTTTAGGGTCACTTGGAAAACACACCAAAGTGATCAGTCATTCTATTCTCTAGAGCGAGGTTTGCTAAGAGAGATAGAATTAGTGATCGGGAGTTGCAGTTGAGGGTCATTGAGCACAGAGACACAGAGAGGCAAAGATAGTGTCGGGAGAGCAGCGCAGTAGCCGGGGAGAGTGACGCAGAGCCAGCCATCCAGGAGCTGCGCAGAGCCTCAGAGAGGCCAGCGTTGCTGACGCAGAGGGCCAGAGGGTTGACGCAGGGCTTCCTAAGGCCAACGCAAACCCATCCGGGGTAACGCAGGGCCAACGTTGGGCAGAGAGGGGATGACACAGTCCAGAGAGAGGCTGACGTTGGGGTTTCTGGGGCAGATTGGTGTTGAGGAGCTACCGAAGGATTATCCGAGTTTTCAGCCAGGAGATTTGTCTCAAATTGAAAGGTATTACTGCCAAGGAAATTCTCTGTTGGGTAGGCCAGTTTTGGCACCCAGATTGTACTTTGATATTGCTTAATAAAAAAACCCTCAAATAGCTGCACCGGTTTTCCCACATTGGGTTTTTCTGGAGACATTGGTCCAAAAATAATGGTGTCATATCGTGTGATTGTTTTTGTTTCCTTTAGTTGTTGATTTGTAGTATGTTGAGCATGCACTAGTGTTTATTTTCAGTATTTACATTGTAAATAACTTGTTAAGTAACATAAAAAGTAGGTAGGAATAAATCAGTAAAGTACATGAAGGGTTTCTAACTATCAGACTTAGAAATTCCAACACATGACTGCCTATTAGTGCCATTGGTGATTCTAGTTGTAGTTTGTACAACCTATTACTTTTACATGGTAATGAATCCCAAAATGATATCTAAGGTAGGAATAAATCAGATAAAGTGCATGAAGGGTTTCTAATGTGTCAGACTTAGAAATTCCAACACTTTGCTGCGGCTAGGGCTCTTCGCTTACTACGGCTAGGTCTTCTAGATCTGCGGCTAGGGCTCCTTTAAGGCCTCCTCATGACAGTGAATCTGGATGTGTATAGAAGCTCTCCTAAACGTGGATATATCTCCCTTCAATGATCTTGCTTTTGCTATGGCTAGGAGCCTCTTTTGACTGCAGTTAGGGCATCCATTTTTCCTGTGTCTAAGGGCTGTCTCAAACCCTTCCAAAACAGCATATAGGATTAGGGCATGACTGCGTTTAGCTAGGGCATGATAAGACCTGCAGCTAGGGCATGATAAGACCTGCGGCTAGGGCATAATAAGATTGCATTAGGGTCAGTTGTTAGGCCTCCTTCACCGTGCTAGATCTCCTTGCTTGGACTGTGGCTAGGCTTCATGAACTGCGGCTAAGTCTCCTTGATTGGATTGCCGTTAGACCACCTTCTTTAGGACTGCGGCCAGGGCAGTATTAGACCTCTTCTTAACTGTGGCCAGACTGCTACTAGGGCTTCTTGTTTAGTCTCCTTTCCTCCTACGTCTAGGGCTTCATCCTCCTAGATTTCACTTGCCACTAAAACCCAAAACAAGTGGAGAGAAATCAAGAGTGAAGTGTGCGTCTAAATGACTATCAAGTCACCTTCTTTTATACTAAAATGTTGAGCACAAGTGGGGTTTATTTGGTTGTTGGCCGACCTTGACGAATTGTCCCATAACACAAATAAATTCATATCTCCATGAATACTTGTCAAAATCGAATGATCTTTAGATCGATCCTACACCTCTCGATGAAAGGAATCTAAGAAAAATATTAGTTTCCATAAACAAGATGACCCACATGGAGTTTGGCCCTAGTTGCCAATTTTAACACTCCCTCTCAACTAGGGAGAACTCCATCTGCTAATCCATCTGCCAGACTGTACTATCTCTGCCATCAATGCCCTGCACTGCTTTGCTCTGCTCTGCTAAACCATGAAGAAGAAGAATTGATTGAGAATGTCTCATACCATTCTCTATTGACCCAAAGTCAGTCCCATATGAAGAGAGTGTGTCATACCACTCTTACTAATCCCAGATCAGTTCCAAAAGTGAGCTTTATCACTCTTACTGACCCGAAGTCAGTTTCATTGATCCCAGATCAATATCACAAGAGAGTGTCTCAAGCCACTCATACTGACCCGAAGTCAGTTTCATTGATCCTAGATCAATATCAAAAGAGAGTGTCTTAAACCACTCATACTAACCCGAAGTCAGTTTCATTGATCCTAGATCAATATCATCCTAGCATAGGGAGTACGGTAGTAACACGATGCGTCCATCGATACTACTATGGTTCCTATCCTCATTTCCCTACTCATTGGCCAAATGAGACGTACTTCCCATGAGTCCCAGACTGCATGGGTAGGATGTCACTGCAGGAGAAGGATGAACCACTCATCTTGCCTACATGTTGCAAGCAGTATTCCAGGGGAAGGCTGAACCACTCACCCTATACACAACAAGTCACTAGGGGAAGGTTGATCTACTCATCCTATGATTGTGTCTCGACAGGAGAAGGATGAACCACTCATCCTGCCTACATAGCAAACCACTAGGTGAGGGTTGATCACTCACCCTATGGTTGTTCATCGCTCCACGATGTACCCTCAAGCCCCCTGAAGCTCCTAGAGCTCAATGTCCATATCATATAGGACCCTTGGGAGAGAGTCTCACCACGACTCCTAGTCGTTCTCGGAAAGTCACAAATTTGACCTTTCCCAGGGGCTTCCAAAGAATGTCGGTGACCTGCACATCAGTCCTAATGCAATGGACTCTTCTTGCTCATCGATGTACCATATCCCAGATAAAGTGGTACCTAATGTCTATATGCTTGGAGCGATCATAGAATACGGGATTCCTCAACAATCAAATCCCCTTCTAGTTGTCACAGAAGATCACGGTGGTATCCATCATGTGTCCGGACTCCGAACAGCTGTTGATTTGGGGTAGCATCGAATGTGCTCTAGCCACGAAATTTGGTGGAGAGGATGGGGCACATGATATCTCCAATACCCAGAAAGGGTTTGGGCAGATTCTAAACAGTTTAGGAGATATTAAAATAATTAATATTATTAATGGACTCCCTAAGTCTAAACTTAGGGAAATTAAAATATTAATGTGGATTAATATAAAACTGTGTTAGAATGGTCCAAAAGACATGGATCAATCTAGATAAAATCTTAGTTGTCGATTAGGGACTTAATCTTGGCCGTTGATATGTCAACGAGAAAAGTATAAGAGGAGGCTTGAGGGTCAATTGGAGAGTACACCAGATGATCAGTCATTCTATTCTCCAGAGCAGGGATTGCTAAGAGAGATGGAATCAGTGATCGGAGTTGCAACGAGGGGCGGTGAGTACGAGGCAGAGAAGCAAGGACAATGCCGAGAGACCAGCACAGAAGCAGAGAGAGGCAGACGCAGAGCCAGAGGGAGCCACGTAGAGGCAGCAGAGACTGCGCAGAGCCAGAAGGGCCTGCGTCATCCACGCAGAGGCTGCAGGAGTGATGCAGAGAGCCAGAGAGGCTACGCAGAGCCTCAGTAGGCTGATGCAGAGGGTTTCAAGCTGACGCAGAGGCCAGCAGGGCTGACGCTGAGCTTCAGATTGTGTTGGAGAGGGATTTCGTGGAGCAGGATTTCCGAATACTTGTTTCCGAAGAGAGGAATTGCTACCAGATTTTTATCTCTGTCGAGTTAGCCAGTTTGGCACCTAGTGTACTCAAAAAAGAGCTGCTTAGTAATAAAACCCTCAAATAGCTGCACCGGTTTTCCCACATTGGGTTTTTCAGGCGACATTGGTCCAAAAATAATGGTGTCATTTGGTGCGATTGTTTCTGTTTCCTTCAGTTGTTGATCTGTAATATGTTGAGCATGCACTAATGTTTATTTTCAGTATTTATATTGTAAATAACTTGTTAAGTAACAGAACAAGTAGGTAGGAATAAATCAGATAAAGTGCATGGAGGGTTTCAAACTGGTAGAATCAGAAACTTCAACAACAGCTCGCTGAAGAGCTTCCTCAAACAGACAACCTCATAGGAGGCCATACTCGCAGCAATGTACTCTGCCTCAGCGGTGCTCAAAGCCATCATCTTCTGCTTCCTACTCATCCAGGAGATCAAGGAAGAACCCAAAGAGAAACAACACCCGGAAGTGCTCTTTCGGTCCACCACACTACCTGCCCAATCAACGTCGGAATATCCATGTAGCCTCACATCCCCGGCAATGTATCTCAACCCATGAGTGATTGTGCCCTGAAGATTCTTGGCACCAATCTAGTGAGGCTCAACCATATATGAGCTCAACATGCTAACTGCAAAACATATATCTAGACGAGAGTTAACCAAGAACATCAATGCTAGTATGAATTTATGAAACTCAAAGGCATTTCCCAAATCAGGTCCAACATCACTACCACATAACTTTTGAAAGTTAAGCTCCATAGAGTTAGTCACGGGCTTGCAATTTACCATTCCAAATCAAGAATCCAACTCCCTCTTACTTTTGCAAATGAGAGGGTCTACACCTGTCTGGAAGAGGTCATCCTCATAAGGTGCCAGTATGAGAGGTCTATCATCCACAACCTTCAAGCAATGTTTGGATCGGCTTCACTCCTAGTGAATCTCAGCTTCATCAGACAGTGATCAATCCTCTCATATCAAGCCCGGGGTGTTTTGCTTCAAGCCATAGAGGTCTTTCTTCCACCTGCATACATGAGATTCCCAATCATGAATCTCAAACCCCTCGGGTTGTTCCAACCTATGGACCTGCTACATGAGGGGAATGGTCCCTGTTAGAGTCGGTCTAGTAGCCCTTCACCAGAGATCAAAGCTCTTTGCATTTCATGATTAGGTGTCCCATCAGTGTGATCATGTTGCATTCCGTTAGGCATGCCATAATCCTGGTGGAGGGAGTTTGTGTCTTTTATTCCCCTCTTGTTTGGCACTGCTGGTTCAGGTTTGTTTAAGTAAATAAAATCCTCAAAGGGTCATTCATCTTGCTTTAAGTTTTGAGGTCTTAGGTCTAGGGTTGAGTCCATTTTTGTCTTGAGAGGTCATAAAGGACCAGCAGGCCAGAGGGATGTCCTTCATTAAACATTTCTCATCATTGTACAGCTAAATTTTCACCTTGTTCTCAAAAACTCTGTTTTTGAAAACAAAGGTCATTATCTCATTTTTGTAAAAATTCTCAAAATTTCAAATTCTTCAAATGTCGAAGTGCAGCCTTGGTCTCCTTTGCCAAAGCACCTTAGAAGCTATCCCTGCAAAAATTTTCAGAAGAAATCATCATTTCAACCAATTTTTCAAAGAAAAGAAATCAAAAGTCAGAGCCAATTAATTCAAAAAAAGTGTCAACACTCAAAACATTACAAAGTGGGTTTGGGCAAGTAAAAATCAAAAGGAAACCTATAAAAGCACATCACTCCTCATTTGCAACTCATTTGCCTCTCACAAGCTAAGTGAATCCTTGCAAAGGCGATTTTAGGAGTTCTTGAGCAAGTTGAGCAGTTTCAGAGGCGCGCTACGCGTCAGGGGCGCGCTACGCATCAGGGAGATTTTTTCAGTGTTATTTTGCACGTGCGCTACGCGTCAGAGGGGAGCTACGCGTTGGGCAAGGCGCGCTACACGTTGGGGTTTCAGCTCAACAAACTGCCAGCAAGTCATCAAATTGATTTTTCTCTCAGGCAAAGTGCAGGTAGGCCTCTCCTCCATGGTTAGATTTGGTTTTGTAAGATGAAAGAGAAATTTAATATGTTCAAACGCTATGAAATTGATAAATCAAAACCCTATATTCTTGTGAAAAATTTAAAGTCTCAATGGTGCTAGGGTTTCAAATTTCTCTTGCTGTCCAAGGTTGCCCAATTGTAATCCTTTCTTTTCCCTCATTTTCATCACCTTTCCCTTTAAAATTTTCCCATGAAATTTCACAATTCTCCTCTCTAAAATTCCTAAAAGCATACTTAATTACTAAACCCTACTTCACTTTAAAATCCCACAATTTTGTAATTTCCCATGCTTGTCTTCCCTAAATTCCTTCTTTGTGTTTATTCTCCCTAATTCCCACATGTTCCCCTATCCCTAACAATTCCCTTGTATTTATGTCCCCTTGGTGACAGCATTTGAAAAAGTCAAAAAGCAGTTAATTGGGTGCCAAGTCAGCAATATATTTCAGTCATCTTGCCTTCATAACCATGTCAGAAACCAAATCAGATTATGAGCAAAGTTATTACAGTGATTCAACACCAGAGGTAGAAGTGCCAAGGAGGCATCACAAGGGTGGTAAGGGTGGTCGACATGTCAGAGAGGAGCCCACTTCATTGGCTCATTTGCAAGCTTGTCCACTTGCAATGTCATGTTTTCAGTATCAATCATGCTTTGGATATTGTGAGAGGATCTCACAAATTCAACACCATAGAGAGCTGGTCCGCTTGTTTGTCCTACATTTGCACAATGGCCATGTGAACCTTGCAGGAGTGGATTTCACCTTATCACCTGAAATGGTTGCTCAAGCCACCGGGATACCAAATGTTGGGGAAGAATGGACCAAGCGCAAGCTGCTAGACAAATTTCATTATCAACCATACATCAAACCCGGATGCATGAGGCACATTACTGCTGTTTTTCCTTTCAAATTCCTAAGGGATGAGTATGCACCCTTGATGAGGCTCATTATGCGCTATTTCACTTGTGAGGGCAGATTTTCACGTTTATATTCGTACCATATCCGTTTGTTGATGCATTTCACCCCGGTACGAATGATGAACATTCCATTTTTCATGTGCCGAAATATAGAGAAGATGGTGCCCGTAGTGCAAAGGAAGAACCCCGCACAGCAACTCAAAAGTATATATCATTATGCACTGATCGAGATTGTAGTGATGCATCAGTTAGCACAGCAGGGTATTGCTTGGGAGGATTTCATTTCTCGCGACTTCTTTATGGTGCCACAGCCACCTCCCGAGATTGTCCATGATGAGGGAGGGCCTTCACATCAGTTTGACATTCCTGAGCCAGAGCATGTCAGTGCTCCTCCATATGTTACATATCAGAGAGGCCACAGGGTCTTATTTGCATCTGCACGGCGAGTATTATCTCCACACCAGGTGGAAGGGGTCTCGCCTTCTTCATCAGCACAGCGAGTGTTATCTCCACACCAGGTGGAAGGGGCCTCGCTTTCGACAGCAGCACAGGTACAAGAGAGAGGCAAGCAGCCCAAGATTGATGAGGGGCCATCAGGTGATCCAGACATAGATATTGTGGACCTTGATATCAGCTCTCCTAGCTTAGAGTCAAAGGAGATCATTCAGCAACTTAGGGCGGAAAATGACTTGTTGCAGCAAAAGTTGGAAATGGCAAATTGGACAATCACATACTTAGAGCAGCGCAACAAGCAGTTGGACGATGAACACACTCTTGATGAGTTGCGGAGGATTCGAGAAGACCGGAACTTGGCTCGCAAGAGACCCAGTGATTTGACACCTATTGAGCAAGGGTCTATGCTCATTCGGGTGAACGCTCATTTGGAGAGGTTGATAGCCAAGGCAAACAGGGACAAAGACATGCTCCGCCACATGAAGAATCATTATTGGGCCCGCATGCATGTGTGCAAAGCAAAAATGAAGGTATTCAAAGCACGCTTGGCCAAGGCACTAAAACGGAGGAAAAGGCCCGATCCGCTTCAGATTTTGGCTGAAGCTACCTTGAGGGCGCATGGTGCTCAATGATACACCTCCAGCTCAAAATTCAGGAAATTTGGAGCAATTTTGCTCAATTTTGAATTTTTTGTGCCAAAAACAAGTTTTTGCCCTCAACGCGTACCGCGCAGCGCGCTACCCTTAAGTTGGGGAGGTCCATTTCAGGAAAACTCAGCATTTTTGGATTTGTCATGACGAATTACACTTGCTCAACCACTGCCAAGAAATTTCATGAAGATTTGAGCCCCCAAAAGGTCAAAAAACAAGCAAAAAATGACCTTCTGCCACTTTCTGGACACACAGGAAGCAGTCTTGGGAGATTGCAATTTTGGAGGGGCAAATGGCCACCAAATTGAGAAATTCCACTTGGGCTGGAGAGTAGACATCCAGACCTTTCCAACAAGCCCACTTGTGCCTCATTTGGATGCGGGGAAGTGCCTCAAAAGTGGCCTGAAAGGCGTGCTACGCGTTGAGAAATGGCGCGCTACGCGTTGGGAAAATTTGCCAGTTTTGCACCTTCAGCACAGGAAAACGCAACAGTGACTAGTTTTGACTTTTTGGTTGGATTTTTCATCCTCTTTGATGTAATTGATGTAATTTCATGTTGACATGATACTTTTTTACCTATTCTAGAAGATTCATTCATAAAATGGCAAAAAATTAATGAATGAATTGGTTTCCTAGCTTATAGAGGCAAGTTGTTTTGATTGCCTAGATTGTAGTGCTCAGTTTAGAATTGGTTGAAACAGCTCCTAGGATGATGAGCTCGACCCCTAGAGGCAAGGGAATGGTTAGCTTGCTTATATTATGTATTTTCTTAGTCATTTTCATGGTTGGACTCTTAAGGGATAAGCTTAGACTGTATTACTCTTTGTATCTCTGCAATTTTGGCAAAGGAAAGACCAGGGTTTTGCAGCATTATTTGGGATTCCTGTGGTGATTTGTGTTGATGGTGTGTTTCTCTCATGTACTTGTAAGTTTGTTATGTGTATCATTTTCCTACTCTTCTCTTCTGCAAATTAAGTAAATGAAGTGTTAAGGTAGAATTCATGGTTTCTATGCTCTGCCTTTAAGTTTGCTTAATATCTATGTTTTCATCTGTTTAAGGAGAACTCTCGATGGTTTCTTGCTCTCCTTAGCTCCTCACCAGTCATTTCCATCCATTCACTTATTTCAAAGGCATCAAGACAATCTCCTACCTTGCCCCAAAAAGACCTCTGCAAAAACTGTGTCTCATCCCCGCACCCAAAATTGCCGTGCTCAGTTTTCCAACAAAACCCTAAAAATCTAAAATCAAATTTTCCCTATCAGTTTACTAGTCTAAAATCAGTGTTCTTTATTGGTCATCTCAGCTTTTCGAAAACTTTTTGCCGAGATAGACCCGGAGAGAGCCCTCTCTTGTCCCCGTAGGGCTAGCTACGAGGTTAAGTGGTTTGATGTTGCCTTGGATTTTGTCTTTTTCAGCCTGAGGCCAAATTCAAGCGCTAACATATTGGCGACCATACTGGGGAGAACAAACTTGTGTGTGGGTTGATGTGTTTGTTTCATGAGTCTTAGACGGAGCCTGAAGTTATGCCACGTAGCCTTCGAAACGCTTTTGCTTTGCATAAGCGGAAGTAGATAAACGCTGCTTCAGTCAATCTCCGTGAGCTTGTGAATACAGCACTTCGATTGCATTTTACCCCAGTTCATTTGTAAACTCTGAACTTTTGATGATTAGTTGAGAGTTTTCACAGGCTGATTGGCTATTTGTTCCTTGATATCCAAGCTGGCTTCAGATTCTAGTCATATATTCAAATCTCACTCATGTCCAGCTGTTTTTGAGTATCTTGAAGACATTGACTTTGACGATAGTTTTGAGTTGTCCCTGTTCAAAACCAAATCTGAAAGTGCACTTGATTCTCAAGTTCTCAACCCTGATTTTGCTGTCGCCCTTGAAATCGAGAGACATAATAAATTGGTTGAAAATTTCATCCTAAGACACCTTCAGACAGATATCCAAGTTACTAATCTTGCTAATTTCCTTGAAACTATATCTGCCAATATTGGATCTACTATCACGGCTTTAGTTCCGCACGAACAGACCAATCCTCCTTTTATTTCTATATCCCCTATAGTCACACATCCTGAATCTACAGTTAATTCTCCCTCTTCATCTCATATCGCTTCTCCCCCGCCTACACCTCCCTATACCCCTCATTCACTCACTCCACCTGCTACTCCTAGACCCAATCTACCTAAAGCAATGGCTGCCCGGTTTGCCCCTCTTACTCTTCCTCAAAATCTGCATGTTATGCCAGCTGATTATCAGAGTAAAATTCCCATGTTTGATGGCACTCCTCAAGGTGTTTCCGCTCAGCAGCATATTGATAAGATGACAACCTTCTTTGATCTATATGAGATAGATGAAGAAGATGTAACTATGCGTTTGTTTGTGCAAACATTCGGTGGAGAAGTAAGAAAATGGTTCAGAGGTTTGACAGCTAGAAGCATACCTACATTTGATGAACTTCAGAAGCAGTTTCTAGATCGATGGGAAATCAGAAAGGATCCACTTCAGATCAATGCCGAGTACAACAATCTCAAACGCAATCATGGTGAGTTTGTCCAGGATTACATTATCAGATTTAATACGGTTTACAATGCTATTCCAGATGATTTAAGACCATCTAGAAAATCAGCTCTTCTCAAATTCCCGGATGGCTTTGATCCGGAGATGGCTTATTCACTGTGAGATAGAGATCCGCCTACCTTGGAGGATATGCAGAAAATCGTTGTTAGTGTTGAAGCGAATTTGAATGATAAAAGAGCAAGGATGAAAGCCGAAAAACGAGTGACAATCAAAGAAGAAGCTTCTACATCAGATCAGCTCCTCCGCAAGGTAGAAAGGGTAGAAAGGTTGCTCGAAAACACTCATCTCAACAAGCCGGAACCGCAGATCCGTAATCCTAATTTCCGAGGTCCGCAGCAGCCACAATACAGAATTAAGCAGCGTGAAACAGGGGCACAAGAAGTAGCAGCTCAGCAGCAAATAAAACCTCCTCTTCCGCAGAATTTTGTAAGCCAAGAATCAGAGGATGAAGGTGATACTATCGGGGAGGAAAATCATTATTTCACTCCTGATGATCTGCCTACCTATATTACAGAAGAAGAAGAATTTGTGAGAAACTCCATCATCCAACAGGATGAGGATTATATCTTATCAAATAATGCAGCTCTCGAGGAAGAATCGGAGGAGTACCAAAGAGGATTTCTCAATGCTTTGTCCGCTCAGCAAAGACAATTAAAAAATCGAGCTGTTCCCATACATCCTATTCAGAAAAAGAAAGATACTTCAGCAAAAAATGATTCAGCTTCCCCATAGAAAAAAGGAAAAGAGATAATTGATCCCCCAGCAAGTCAATCATCTTCAGCAGATAAGGTAAATCAGCCACCAAGCACCATGAGGGATAAAGTTGAAAGAAGAGATGTTCCAGCCAAAGAAGGTGAAAAGGTTTCAGCATTTGGTTCGGAGAATGAAATTTCAAAGCTGAAAGTGTCTATTCCATTGACTGAAATCATGAAAAATACCAGCTACCGAGGTCAAATTTCCAAAATTCTGAATATTGATCCAATGCTTGACATGGTAAATGTAGAAGATGATCAGCCGGAATTAATTTTTGGGCCTACTTTAGATGGTGAATCTCCTGAAAGTGATGTTCCTCCCTTCTATATCAGTTTGAGGTTGCATGAGTATGTTTTACATAATGCTATGTTTGACTCGGGTGCTTCGCACAATTTGATGCCGAAAGCAATTATGGAAAAGCTGGGATTAGACATTACAAGAAAATATCATGATTTGTATTCATTTGATTCCAGCCGGGTAAAGTGTATCGGATTGATCAAGGACTTGGTGGTAAGCCTAGATCAAATTCCAGCTAAGAATGTCTTGATGGATGTGGTTGTGGCGGATATTCCTCCGCGTTTTGGTACGCTGCTTTCAAGATCTTGGGGAGCTAAGTTGAAAGGTACACTTCAGCTAGATTTTTCTTATGCTACAATTCCAGTCTTCGGTCAAATGAGAAAGTTATATCGGGAGAAAAAGATGAGATACATGATAACTAGCAAAGAAAAGCCAATAAATCATCCTGTAAATTATGTACATACAGATTTGGAGTCGTTTGTTTTGTTTGCTGATAATTTTAATGAAATAGATAGTCAGTTAGTTCAGGCAGAGGATATACCAGAGATTACTGAAAACTTTAGAGAAGTTCTGCAAAAGGAAAGAGAAGAAAAGCCAGCTGCTTCGAAACAAACAACTGAAGCTAAGGGGCAGCAAACAGAAAAAACAGAGGCGACACAGTTTCAGCAGTTGGAAGATGATGAAGATAGTCTTTGGACCATGGATTTTGATGGCGCTGTGGGCAGCGATGGTGCTGGTATTGGTGTGTGGATTCGAAGTCCCTTTTCTGCCCAAGACAAAGTCCCAAGCAAGGTGAGAGTGTGTTCTTATAAACTAGCATTCGATTGTTCAAATAATGAGGCAGAATATGAGGCTCTCATTGCTGGCCTTAAAATTCTTCGCAAGTTGAAAGCAAAGAAGATTGCAGTTTATGGTTACTCCGAGTTGGTGATAAAGCAAGTTAAAGGTGAGTTTCAGGCCAAGCATCCTCGCATGAGGGCATATCGAAATGATGTCCTAGATATTTTGAAATTATTTTCTAAACATACTTTGACATGTGTGCCCCGCATACAAAATGGTGTTGCAGATGTGCTGGCCAAGGCAGCAAGTAACTTAAAAATCCCAATGAATTCCAGCAACAAATTTGAGATCTATGTGAAACACCACCCCACAGTTCCGGATAACCAAAGATGTTGGCAAGTCTTCCAAGATGACGAAGAAATTGAAGATTTTCTGCAGATTGAAGGTGAGTTTAAAGACATTTCCATAGATACAGAACCAGACGAAGTAAATCAAATGGATGTGCTACAACTTAAGGATAATTTTATTCCTAAAGGATTGATTCCTTTGGAAGAGTTGTTTGATCAAGATGATGTGGCCCGCAAACCGACATTGAGACCAACTGAAGAAGGTGTTGAAGAAGTAAACATTGGAGCAACTGAGAATCCCAAAATGGTTAAACTATCAAAGTCGTTGTCACCAAAGGTAAAGAAGGAGTTTGTCAGATTGTTATTTTCGTTTTCAAATGTTTTTGCATGGGATTATTGAGATCTGAAAACATATGACACTAATATCATTCAGCATACTATTCCTATAAAGCCAAATCAGAAACCTTTCCGTCAAAAGTTGAGGAGAATCAATCCTAAATTGCTGCCAATGATAGAAAAAGAAGTGAATAGGTTGTACAAGTCTGGAATCATAGTACCTATCAGATTTTCCGATTGGATATCCAATTTGGTACCCGTAAGAAAGAAGACCGGTGAGATCCGTTTATGCATTGATTTCAGAAATTTGAATAAGGTATCTTTAAAAGACAATTATCCGTTGCCCAAGATGGATCATATACTGCAGCGAGTAGTTGGAGCATCAAGGATGTCGCTACTCGACGGCTATTCCGGGTACAATTAGATTTTGGTAAATGAGGATGATCGTGACAAAACTGCATTCACTACTCCATGGGGAACATTTCATTATGCAAAGACGCCGTTTGGTTTGAAGAATGCAGGCGCCACTTTTCAGCGTGCGATGGATATGGCTTTTGCCAACGAGAAAGATGTCTTTTTAGTTGTTTACCTTGATGATTTGACTGTATTTTCGAAATCTGATGAAGAACATTTATATCACTTGAAGTTGGTTTTTCAAAAATGCAGAAAATATGGTATTTCGTTGAATCCAAAGAAGAGTCTTTTTGCCATGAGTGAAGGCAAACTCTTGGGCCACATTATTTCCAAAGATGGCATCCGTATAGATCCTGCACGGGTTGAAGCTATTCAGCAAATTGAGCAGCCTCGGAACAAAAAAGAAATACAGTCCTTTAATGGTAAGTTGAATTTTCTGCGTCGCTTCATTCTGAATCTTGCTGAGCATCTTAGAGAAATCACAAACATGCTGAAAAAGGATAGCCAGCTAAAGTGGACCGAAGAGGCGGTAAAATCTTTCAATTTGTTAAAGTTGGTTCTATCTTCAGCCCCTACTCTCATCAGTCTGGATTACACACAAGATTTTATTTTATTTTCTTTTGCTTCTGAGCACACATTGGCCGTTGTACTAATGCAAAAAAGAGATGGAGTTGAGAAGCCTATTGCCTTTTTCAGCCGTATTATAAGAGACGGAGCATTAAAGTATAATATCATTGAAAAACAAGCACTTGCGCTTGTGAAGGCCTTGAAGGATTTTCGTGTGTATATATTGCATTCTCACATTATAGCATATGTTCCTAACGCGGCAGTAAAGGATGTGTTGGTACAAGCAGAACCGGAAGGAAGGCGAGGTAAGTGGATTGTTGCATTATTAGAGTATGATGTGGAAATTAAACCCACTAAGCTGATCAAAGGGCAAGGTCTTGCCAAATTGATGGCTGAAACAAATCTACATGTCCTAGACATCAATTTGATAGCTGCCATGTCCGATGAAGATGAGGAGAATTCAGCACAACAGGTATCTGACATCTTTATTTCTTCTCCTTGGTATGCTGATATTGTATATGTACTTCAAAATTTGTCTTCACCTCCCGGGATGCCTCGGAATAAGAGTAGGACATTGAAGTTGAAAGCTGCCAAGTTTTGCATCCTTAAATCTGCACTATATTGGAAAGATCCCGGTGGCATATCGCTGAATTGTTTGGTTGAGGAGGAAGCCAAAACAGTGGTGGAAGATTTTCATAAAGGTGACTGCGGGGGCCATTTGTTTTGGAAGACTACAGCAAATAAGGTCCTAAGGGCAGGATTTTATTGGCCTTCATTGTTTTCAGATGTATATAAAGCTGTTAAGAATTGTCATGAGTGCCAAATTTTTCAAGGGAAACAGAAATTCTCTACTTTGACTTCACCCTTGGTGAATTTGAAGAGGGATGAGGAACCCATTGAGCCTTTTGTCATTTCCCAACTGTCTTCGGTGATTGCTCTTTCACTCTTGCTTGGGCTTTGTCTTCACCTCAGCTCCGATACCATGTTAATTTTAGGTATGTTCTATGCTTAGAGCAATTTATTTCAATTTCTCCAATTAGCTCAATATCTTTTCCAGATTAGCAATCACATCAACATAATAGTAAATTGCAGATAGAACATAAACATAAATCACAGAAGACAAGCCAAGACAAGAGGACAGAAGATGTGGCGCTAGCCAAGGACAAACCCAAATGTGGGGAAACCCTTGATCAATTCTTCTTATATGTTCTTCAATAGTTCAGCAGAGAGAGAGATAGTGTTGGAATTTCTAAGTCTGACATGTTAGAAATGCTTCATGCACTTTACTGATTTATTCCTACCTACTTGTTCTGTTAATTAACAAGTTATTTACCATGTAAATGCTGGAAATAAATACAAATGCATGCTCAACACATTACAGATCATCAACTGAAGGAAATAGAAACAAGCACACAAGTGACACCGTTGTTTTTGAACTAAGGTCCCCGGAAAAACTCAATGCGGGAAAATCGGTGCAACTATCTGAGGGTTTGATTTATTAAGCAGTTTCATAATACAATCTGGGTGCCAAATCCTCCTCACCCAACACAGAAAAATCTTAGCAGTAGTACCTCTCTGCTTGGAAGCAAATATTCTGGCTGAAACCCCAAATAAACACTCTGACTGCTCCACAGCGCCAATCTGCCCCACGAAACCCCAGCATCAGCCTCTAGGGACTGCGTTGACCTCTCTTTGGCCCAGCGTTAGCCGAATAACCCCTATGTCAGCGCTCTGGCCCTCTGCGTCACTCACGCTGGCTCTTTGAGGCACTGCGCAGCTCCTCGCTGCCTCCGCGTGGGCCCTAGCTGGCTCTGCGTCCCTCTCTCCCATCTTCTGCGCTGATCCTCTCGGTACTGTCTCTCTGCCTCTCTACTTCTATATTCACTGCCCCTCAGCTATATCTCTGATCAATCTCTCAACTTTCTCAGCAAACCCAGCCCCAAAAAGTCGAAATCTTGATCTCTTGGTGTACTCTCTAATGTCCCTCAAGCCTCCTCTTATACTTTTCTCGTTGACAAATCAACGGTCGAGATTAAGTCCCTAATCAATGGCTAAGATTAGATCTGGCTTGATCCATGACTTTTGGACCATTCTAACACAATTTTATATTAATTCACATTAATATTTTAATTTTCCCTAAGTTTAGACTTGGGGACTCCATTAAAAATATTAATTACTTTAATATCTCCCAAACTGTTTAGAATCTGCCCAAACCCTTTTTGGGTATTAGAGATTTCATGTGCCTTAGCCTCTCCACCAATTTTTGTGGCTAGAGCACATTTGATGCTACCCCAAACCAACACTACCTCTTAGTGAGGATTGTGCTCTATTAATACTCCTCACTGAGTATCACCCTGATCATCCGACATTGGTCCTTGTATTGATGCTAGGCCTGTTGCCCAACATCCTCTGCACTGTTGCATCCTGTACTGCTACCCATGGCCCTGCCACTGCCACTGCCACTATTGCATCCGTACTGCAACTCCCTCTGCATGCGTGTTGTTGCCCATGGCTCTACCACTGCCACTGCCACTGTTGCATTTGCACTGCAACCCCTCTCATCATGCTACATCGTGTTGCCCATAGCACTACCACTGCTAACTGTTGCATTGCAACCCCTCTCATCATGTTGCATCGTGTTGCCCATAGCACTACCACTGCTAACTGTTGCACTGCAACCCAGTTACTGAGAAGTAAGTAATTGATCTCCCAACTCTGACATCTCCGTCAAGCTAGAAACACTCCTGAATCCTAATGCTGAAGCTCCCTAAACCCTAAAACCCTAAACCCTAAACCCTAAACCCTAAACCCTGACAAGTGCTCCCTCTCTGACCTCTGCGCTCCTGCAACAACTCCATGCATCTCGCACCGTTACACACCTCTTTGTGCCATCCTGCACTGGTGCAACACTCCCGTGCCTCTCGCACTGTTGCAGCCTGCTAGCCTCACGCTGTCCTGGGAATCCTGCACTGTAGCTCCCTCTGTCGCTCCATCTGCATCCGTCTCTACTGACATCACCAGTACTGCTACTCTTCGGGGCTCCCGTAGCAAGGTCTAATCCAAGAGGTTGGGTACCTCGAGGATCCTGCCCCTCATCGCCTGTAGTCCTCCTGACTACAGCTTGATGTCTCCCCACTTCTTCTGAAGTGGCACATGAGCACTCATGGCACAATCATCGTCTATCTCCACTTCCTTCTCTGCCTTGGTCTGGGAGGCCTCTCGCTTACTCTTCTTCCTTGGACACTAAGTCGCATAATGACCCAGCTCCTCACAATGGAAGCATTTGACCTTGGAGAGGTCTTTCTTCTGTTTCTCCTGCTTTCCCTCAGTTGCTAGGGCAACATCTTCCCGCCTTGCTCAGCCTTCTGATCTCTTCTTGGCGAAGAGCAACCCACATTTCCTCCCAATCTGGAAGGGTTGCCCTGCCCAGTATGCTCTAGACAAACACCTCCCAGTCTTTTGAGACTGCGTTCAGGGCTGTTCTCACCATCAATTTTGGATCCGGCGTTGCCCCTATGGAAGTCAGCTGATCCCGGATCTCCTTCAATCGACCGAGGAATGGATCGATCTGTTCTCCCTTCTTCATTTGGTATGATTGCAGCTGATTTTCTAGTAGCATCTTCCTCTGCACGGAAGTATGTTGATACAACTTGGTCACGACCTCCCACATCTCCTGTGTTGTGCTCTTCTCGGCAATATGTGGTACTATATGATCCTTGACCCTGTCAAGGACTCGCCATTGCATCCTCATACCTGTCGTTATCAGCCGGGTCAACTAGGATAGCTATCGTCCTCAAGGCGAAGTGCTTGACACGATTCATATCTAGTACGGATAAGATTTTGGCCTTCCAGACTACGAAGTTTGAGGCTCCGTCCAATCTGTCCTAGTCTCTTATTCCGTGCAATACCATTTCATTACTCCTCTACTTCCCTCCTGGAAGTTCTCGGTATGACTCCTCTGAGCTTCGATTTCCTTCCTGGAAATCCTTCTACCAATGTCGAGATGCCCCTCCCCAATCGTCTGTGCAACTGCAACACTAATCTGGATTCCTTGGCTAGAAATCCACCTCGGTAGCAACTCCCTCTACCTTGGTCTTGCCCTATTAGGTATTGTTCTGACTACAGTACCCCACCAGCTCCACTCTGTAACTTACCCACAGCCTCCTAAACCCCAGCAACCTGAAGGTTAGAGCTCATAGGCTCTGCACAATGCCGGCACCGGCAAATCAACCTCCTCAACCATGTCAGCCCTCCTGGTGTGAGCCTGCCTTTGCCTCCCTCAGCCTCTACGCTGCCTCTTCCTGGCTCAATCTTGATGGCGCAGGCACTGTGTCACCCCTCCCTTGCTGCTACTCTGCTAAGAACAGCTTCTGTCACTCAGGACAGTTGTTTTATGTTGCTGCTGCTCTGTTCGGTTGATGTCCTCAGTTCTCCAGTGATCTGCAACCACGCTCGGATACCATGTTGGAATTTCTAAGTCTGACACGTTAGAAACCCTTCATGCACTTTACAGAATTATTCCTACCTACTTGTTCTGTTAATAACAAGTTATTTACCATGTAAATATTGGAAATAAATACAACTGCATGCTCAACACATTACAAATCATCAACTGAATGAAATAGAAACAAGCACACAAGTGACACCGTTGTGTTTGGACTAATGTCCCTGGAAAAACCCAATGCAGGAAAACCGGTGCAGCGGTCTGAGGGTTTAATTTATTAAGCAATTTCAAAATACAATGTGGGTGCCAAATCCAGCTCACCCAACAAAGAAAATCTCAACAGTAGTACCTCTCTACTTGGAAGCAGATATTTTGGCTGAAACCCTGGATAAACACTCCAGCTGCTCCACAGCTCCAATCTGCCCCACGAAACCCCAGCGTCAGCCTCTCTCTGGCCCTGCATCAGCCCAATAACCCCTGCATCAGCCTCTGGAGGCACTGTGTCATCCCTCTGGCCCTCTGTGTCACTCATGTTGGCTCTCTGAGGCACTGTGCAGCTCCTCGCTACCTCTAGGTGGGCCCGCGCTGCCTCTGCGTCCCTCTCCCAGCTTCTGTGTTGATCCTCTCGGTACTGTCTCTCTGCCTCTCTGCTTCTGTATTCACTGCCCCTCAGTTGTAGCTTTGATCACTCTCTCAACTTTCTCAGCAAACCCAGCCCCAGAAAGTCGAAATCTTGATCTCTTGGTGTACTCTCCAAGTGACCCTCAAGCCTCCTCTTATACTTTTCTCGTTGACAAATCAACGGCCGAGATTAAGTCTCTAATCAAAGGCTAAGATTAGATCTGGCTTGAACCATGACTTTTGGACCATTCTAACACAGTTTTATATTAATTCACATTAATATTTTAATTTTCCCTAAGTTTAGACTTAGGGAAAAATATTAATTATTTTAATATCTTCCAAACTGTTTAGAATCTGCCCAAATCCTTTCTAGGTATTGGAGATCTCATGCGCCTTAGCCTCTCCACCAATTTTTGTGGCTAGAGCACATCCGATGCTACCCCAAATCAACAGATAGTACATATACATCAGAAGTCAACACTTTGACTTGACAAGATAAGAGCATAGATCTTCTCTAAGAAGATGTCTCATGAGGTAGCTGATATGGACTCAGGTGATTCCTTCACCTTGCTATACCTATCACAGTGTTGCACCATCATACCATGTCTATCATCACTGAGCTGCACCACTGTTGTGTTGTACCTCACCATGTTGTACCCAACATACTGCTCTTCATCATCATGCTACTCACATCATACTGCTTGCATCATATCATCATATTGCACCTCTTTGTGTTGCATCTTCAAATTGTACCTCACTGTGCCCATCATGTTGCATTTCCTTGTGCTGCATCATGATACACTTGTGCTACACACCCTTGACTGCCCATAACAGCCCTTGCTATGGTGCTATGGTCTGCGGCCTAGCACATAGCAACCCTTGTAACAAACGTATCCCAGATAGTGGCCAATCATCATTAAAGCAACAACATTTAACCTCTTGCAGTAATGCTGCAATTCTAGGACTGGTTAGGGTACTAACCATAGTCCTTAACATCCCATCAAAACTGGTCCAGAATTGCTCCTAATGGCAGCGGTTGTCCTCCAATGAGATGTTGCCCTCCGTGCTGCCCCTTTGAGGTAGTTTCAAGCCCAACGCTTTTACCTATCTCCCTAACACAGTTGCGGCATCCAAACAATCCCAAACAGCAGTGTTGTCTTCTCATAAACTTTGCCTAACCAACAGCACATGCAAAGCACCCAAACACATTCATTCTTCACGCTGTCATAGGGCTCCTTCTGTTGCGGCTAGGGCTCTTCTCTTGCTGTGGCTAGGTCTTCTAGATCTATGGCTAGGGCTCCTTTAAGGCCTCCTCATGACAGCGGATCTTGTTGTGTATAGAAGCTCCCCTAAACGTGGATAGATCTCCCTTCAATAATCTTACTTTTGTTGCACCTAGGAGCCTCTTTTGACTGCGGTTAGGGCATCCCTTTTTGTTGCGTCTAAGGGCTGTCTCAAACCCTTCCAAAACAACGTATAGGGTTAGGGCATGATTGCGTTTAGCTAGGGCATGATAAGACCCGTGGCTAGGCATGATAGGACTGCATTAGGATCAGTTGTTAGGCCTCCTTCACTGTGCTAAATCTCCCTGCTTGCACTGCGTCTAGGCTTCATGAACTGTGGCTAAGTCTCCTTGATTGGATTGCGGTTAGACCACCTTCTTTAGGACTGCGGCTAGGGCAGTATTAGACCTCTTCTTGACTGCAGCCAGACTGCTGCTATGGCTTCTTGTTTAGTCTCCTTTCCTCCTATGTCTAGGGCTTCATCCTCCTAGATTTCTTTTCCACTAAAACCCAAAACAAGTGGAGAGAAATCAAGAGTGAAGTGTGTGTCTAAATGACTATCAAGTCACCTCCTTTTATACTAAAACGTTGAGCACAAGTGGAGGTTATTTGGTTGCTGGTTGACCTTGCCGAATTGTCCCATGAATACTTGTCGGAATCAGATGATCTTTAGATCGATCCTACACCTCTCGACAAGAGGAATCCAAGAAAAATATCAGCTGCCATAAATAAGATGACCCACATGGAGTTTGGCCCTAGTTGCCAATTTTAACATTTCTTTATCCTATTTATTTTGGATAGTGTATGAGCCAGTTTAGTTCATTACTTTGGCATCGGAGTTGCTCCTCTTGGGGAAGGCTTCATTGGGAAAGTTCAAGAGTACTTGGAATGTGGTCAAATTTTTTGTTGGTGATGCATATCCCCTTGGCTTTTGGCCAGATGTTTTTTCCCAGAGATTTAATTAAAGAATAGAGAAATTATAAAATACATAGATATATTGATTATAAAATAAATTAAGATAAGTTTAATAATGTCCAACAAATGACCAAGAAAAATGACAAATAAAGGAAAGAAATAACTAAACAACCAAGGAGAGAGAAACAAGATATAGGTGCAGCAAAGAAAAACCATAAGAGGCACAAGGCCCTAGCTCAGCATTAACATTATAACTGGAAGAAAAGGCAGAAGTAAAGGAGAAAGAGGAAGAAGAGATATCCCTACTGCTATCAATCACTATGAAAGGACTGATGCAAACTTGATGTCATTCTCCAACGAGATCTAGGGCTGATATGGTTTGGTTGTACATTCATGGTCTGCTTCAAAATGAATTCTCCCCTAATATCCAAGGGCAAGGAGAAAATCTTTCTGATAGAAGATTGGTTGCTTGAACAAACCCAATGGGCAGTACTTGTACAGTTTCAAAGACGAAAAGCAACATAGTGCTACTGTAGAAGTGCTCGATCCATCATATCTAGGAGGGGACAAGCAAGTTTCAATGTAGGGTATCAGATGATGGATCATAAACTCTTTTGCTGTTTCACAGACTTTCAGAAATTTTTTGACTCAATCCTAAGGGAAGCCATGTTTCAAACGCTGAGAGACATTGGTGTCTCCAAGATTCTTATAGTTGTCATCATACAACCTGTGAGACAATTCTTGGTCACCTTCAAACAACATAGGGTTATCAAACTTCATCATCAAAGTAAAATAGGGATGGGTCCTACATGTTGCATGCATTGAGCTCGAGAGCTCTGGGGGGCTTGGGGTACTTACTGGAGCAACATACGACCACAAGGCGACTCACCCTCCCCTAGTGGTGCGTTATGTACAAGATGACAAGTTCAACCTTCCCTTGTGATACCCCGTGGCAACTGTGGAACAGGATTGTTACGCAGTAATTTGTCACTGTCTCCCTGTCAGTCTCCCTACTATGTCATGAGATCAAATGCACCATGCTCATGCTCTCTAAACTGACCAAATGACCCACTTTGCCTAAGTTTATTGCATCAGCGCGACTGTTATTAAAATAACCGCGCTGACTGGCCGCTGATAGTGTGACTAATGCGCTGCCAGCACGGAAGCACACGGGTTTTCCGCGCTGGTCGAATTTCATGCGCCAGCGCATCCTATGAAAGTATTGAGCCGCGCTGACACAGCCTGCTCTGTTATTATGATGCGTTGTCAGCGCTCCAGTTCAGTGTCACACCCGCGCTGATCCAGTTTGGGCGAATTTGTTCCAACAGCCGGCCTTCCAGATGGTTCCAGACTTGGTTGTTGGCCTTGTGAGTATCGCCCTCCCTTCTATGGCATGTCTGTTCGTCATTTGGAACCACCTTCCTTGAAGATAAGCTTGTCCTCCCACCATTCATGGAGACTCCTTCTCCTATTTAAACCTCCACCATTACCATGAGCAGCTAGTTTTGGATAGTGTGGAATTCATAGTGCTTGGATTGCTGCTGCTAGTAGGTAGTTGGTGTGACAAGTGTGGTTTTGCTAGAGGAAGCTTAAGGAAGGTTGTGAGTATTGCTTGTGTGAGAGAGAGCTTTTGTGTTGGGAGAATCTACCTCCAAGGGTGAATGCTTAAGAGACTTGCTGGCTGGACCCTCTAGAGAAGGACTCAACGTCAGAATTTTGGTTGTACCTTTCTCTGTTATTGATTAATAATAGATGACTACTGTTATGGTTCCATTCTCATTTGTTTTTGTAATGGTTAATGTGAATTACATCCTTTCTGACTGATGTATAATTGCTTTTATTAGATTTCACGCTTGTGTTTGTCTTTCTCTTCGTGTGTGCAGGTATCTATTCACGGAGATCGTGGAGGATTGTGACCGGCCAGGGCGAAGGAGCGAGAGCGGCATCTCTTCATCAAACAATAGCGTTGGAATCCAAGTAGGTGTTCATTGCCTCTCTTTTATTTGCAATTAGGAACTTGCACAGTAGCATTGATTGATTGTTGCTAGACCCATTCTGGGCTAGTTGGGATCGCCTCTATCCGTAGAGGGGATTTACCTCTCCAACAATTTTGGCGACCACAGTGGGAGCATATGATCGGCCAAAGAGATGGTAGCGATGGAATGAAACAACCAAGGCTCATCTAGCAGAATTCAGTGGATAAAAATGGCAATCACGAGATGTAAATCGGGTATGGGTTCATTTTTACACAAGCTTGAACCATGGAGAACTTTGCTTGGATTCAGTTTCATGTTTACACAAGCTTGAAACGAAAAACTATGCTTGTTATAAGTTCGCATGCCCCCAGCATAATGACGCAAAACGAGGTACATTGTTGGAGAGGTAAATCCCCTCTACGGATAGAGGCGATCCCAACTAGCCCAGAATGGGTCTAGCAACAATCAATCAATGCTACTGTGCAAGTTCCTAATTGCAAATAAAAGAGAGGCAATGAACACCTACTTGGATTCCAACGCTATTGTTTGATGAAGAGATGCCGCTCTCGCTCCTTCGCCCTGGCCGGTCACAATCCTCCACGATCTCCGTGAATAGATACCTGCACACACGAAGAGAAAGACAAACACAAGCGTGAAATCTAATAAAAGCAATTATACATCAGTCAGAAAGGATGTAATTCACATTAACCATTACAAAGACAAATGAGAATGGAACCATAACACTAGTCATCTATTATTAATCAATAACAGAGAAAGGTACAACCAAAGTTCTGACGCTGAGTCCTCTAGAGGGTCCAGCCAGCAAGTCTCTTAAGCATTCACCCTTGGAGGTAGATTCTCCCAACACAAAAGCTCTCTCTCACACAAGCAATAATCACAACCTTCCTTAAGCTTCCTCTAGCAAAACCACACTTGTCACACCAACTACCTACTAGCAGCAGCAATCCAAGCACTATGAATTCCACACTATCCAAAACTAGCTGCTCATGGTAATGGTGGAGGTTTAAATAGGAGAAGGAGTCTCCATGAATGGTGGGAGGACAAGCTTATCTTCAAGGAAGGTGGTTCCAAATGACGAACAGACATGCCATAGAAGGGAGGGCGATACTCACAAGGCCAACAACCAAGTCTGGAACCATCTGGAAGGCTGGCTGTTGGAACAAATTCGCCCAAACTGGATCAGCGCGGGTGTGACACTGAACTGGAGCGCTGACAGCGCATCATAATAACAGAGCAGGCTGTGTCAGCGCGGCTCAATACTTTCATAGGATGCGCTGGCGCATGAAATTCGACCAGCGCGGAAAACCCGTGTGCTTCCGCGCTGGCAGCGCATCAGTCACACTATCAGCCGCCAGTCAGCGCGGTTATTTTAATAACAGTCGCGCTGATGCAATAAACTTTGGCAAAGTGGGTCATTTGGCCAGTTTAGAGAGCATGAGCATGGTGCATTTGATCTCATGACATAGTAGGGAGACTGACAGGGAGACAGTGACAAATTACTGCGTAACAGATGCCCCCTAAAGCATGAATACCGAGAGAGTGGGAGGGGTGAAATGCTTTACAAAACTGTTGAACTGGAACACCACCAGGAAGGACCTGCACGTATGTACAACTGATATCTCGATTACATGTAGTCTAGGCATGGGCGCAGCCATCCAAAAGACATATGAAGAAGGTCTGTGGTATGGACGCAGCCACCCAGCTGAAGAGACCATAAAGATAAGAGGGTATGGTCGCAGCCATCCCAAAGACTCAGGTATGGGCGCAGCCATCCATCAATGAGTCATGTAATAACAATCCACAAAATGGCAGCCTGGTTTGTAACAGACAAAAACCAAGGTCTTGCGCTCCATCCCAACCCGAACAAAGTACAAGTCCAAGCATGTGAATACATGAGCTGAAGTCGAACATGCATGAACATCGTCTGATTACCAGTCAATGATGAAAACTGTTAACAGACGCGAGAGGTACCACCAATGATGACAATGGTCCTCAATGTACTTATAGGTACAATCCGCGGCGTGTGAATCAATGAGCCGGTGTTGAACATCCGCAGAATCATCCGATCGGAGGCTAATGATGAAAACCTCACGTCGAACACGAAGAACCTGCCATTGAGGTATGCAGGCTCTAAGGCACCTGAAGGGAGTCTCTAGGTCACTTTCCTGGATAATGAGCTGAAGTCGACAGGAAGTAACCTTGATCGAAGGTGGGCCATAATGTTTCCCAAATCAACGACACGAGACAAAGAAGGATAAAATGTTTTGTGTGAGACATCAGAGGGAGGTGGTAAGCTTGTAGAGGCCAACAACTCTTGAACATATCGGCGGCACGACAGCGGATTTGGCAGTATCTGACATCAAATGAGCAGAGGTCATGGTGACAAGGCAATGAGCAGATGAGAGGTCAAAATAGGATAACCCAAACCCACGGAGGCTAGTGTAAAACAAGATGAGAAATCCCCACCCAAACACGAATGCGGACGAGTGCCATGTTCAAGAGCGACATACTGCCGACACGACCATTATTACAGTTTCATTTTCCCCACCATTTCTGGCAGGTACCCCGATTATTTTTGGATGACAAGCTTGACGGGGATAGCATACGCTTGGAAAGGCGTCATTTCGACGGTGTCCGATGTCATTGAGTTTTAACGAGTCTGACAAAGGAAGAACTCGGCGTCTTTTCCTGTTTAGAGAGTCTGAAAAGACAACAGAAAAGAAAACTCCAGGGGGGTCCTTTTTCGTAAAGTTGTGTCTCTCGAGCCCGAAAAAGTATAAAACAATGCTCGAAAAAACCACCCAACCAGTATGATCGAGGAGTACTTTTCGTAAGTAGCGACTTCGACCCGAAAAAGTAGAAAAGCGGTCAGAAGTACGCCGTTTTGAAGCCAATAACGAGTTCGAAACGACAAACACCCGGCAATCTTTTTAGTTTAAACGGTCGAAAAAGAGCTTTAAAGGCGACCGCCTCTCATTTCTTTAACGAGTCGAGAGGGGGACTCGGCAATCTTTTCGTCTTTAAACGGTCAGAAAAGAGCTGAAAGCAGACCTCCATTTTTATTCTCTTTAACGAGTCAAAAAGGGAAAATACTCGGCAATCTTTTCATCTTTTACGAGTCAGAAAAGAGCTTAAATGAGACTCGTCCTAGAGGAACGAGTGGTAAAAAGGGTAGCAACTGGTTCCGGCAATGGTGGAACTGCTCAAAACATGTAATGATCAAAAGGCAGGCTAATAAAACCACTCATCGCTGCGATTCCTCAGGAAAGGATAAACAACCAAGTGAGAGCATATGATCGGCCAAAGAGATGGTAGCGATGGAATGAAACAACCAAGGCTCATCTAGCAGAATTCAGTGGATAAAAATGGCAATCACGAGATGTAAATCGAGTATGGGTTCTGTTGTCGCGCAGATTGACACGACAACGCTCAGACCGGGGGCTGTCACTCTGATCCCCGATCCCTCCGTTTAAGCCTGTCTCCCGCGGCTAAGGGGGGTAGTCCCTGTGAGATGATGAGACCAACTGTCGATCAGTTGGTTGGGAGACACGAGACACGATTAAGATAAGCACTAAAATGATTTGATTAGTTAGCAGACCAGTGCCTTGTGGAGTTAATTTTTAATCGATTAATTATCAAATGCTGAGGAATATAAACACGTAGAGCAATCAATAAAGTTTAACTTGAACGATGCAAGATATCCAAGATTACCAAAACGAGAGAAGACACTTAAACGACGATCCAGCGTTTAAAGCTTCAAAAGATAGAATTCGATTTTAAATGCTAACCAGATATCACATTTACGTAGCTAAAATTTTTTAAATGATCATTCAAGCACATTTAACCACATGTAAATGATAAACATTAATCCCGCATCAGATATTTTGAATCTCAAAATGATAATTTTCCGAGAAACGACTGGATCCGGCAAAAGAAATTTTTTTATTTTTTATTTTTAAACAAAAACCAAACAAGCTTAAAATCTAATTTAAAACTAAAATCTGGAAAATCTAAAATCTAAAAAGGATGAAACAATTTAAAATAAAACTAAAAATTAACAAATAAAAGAAATTTAAATTATTTAGCTAAAAAAAAATCAATTCCTAAATTAGAAACTAATCTGAAGTCTATTCAAAATAAACTAAGTAAAAAATTCTAAAATCTAAACAAAACCTTTTTAAATCCTAAATTAAAGTCTATTCTAAATACAAACTAAAACTATCAAAATTTTAAGATTTTAATCCTAAACAAAAAGAAACTATTTAAAATCTAAAAAATGACAAAATTTAAACTATAACAAACGCTAAATTAAAATCTTTAACCTAAATTTTAAATAACAAAACTATATCATAAAAAAAAAAAAAAAACTAAACTACATCAAAACTAAACCTGATTAATAATCACAAAATTAAATGAGCTCAAAGGGAAAGACTGCGTAAAACCCAGGCGTATTTCTGCGCTGACCCTGTTCGTAAAAAGGTAAATGCTCAGTGTATATGGAACGACAGTGCTGTGAAGAAGAGGCTACGGAACTTGAAACAGGAAATATCAAATGCGTTAGACAGATAACCGGTCCTTATGCATAACCGACGGCGGCAAGGTAAAAAAAAAAATGGAATCGATTTGACCTGGAGACGCAATCGTTTAATGAAAATACCTGGCCCACAGCATCGTAAAACTACCTCGCACATGAATATATCAGTCAGATAAAACGACAGGCTTATCAAAGAGACCTGAGACTGCAATCGAAAAGCCGCAGAGAAATTTCCGAAAGCTGGCAGAAAGGAGCGACTTCGCTTGAGGTCAGATCTTCTTACCCTCTGGCGCTTGATGAACCACGTGATCTCCCTCAGCAAAATTCGAAAAGGATTTATATTATTACCTGAGCAGCGTGACAGAGATTTGGCTGCAAATCTTCGACGGTGGACAAGGAGAACTCAATGCCTGATCTGTTGAATCGATCTACGCAGCGGAGAGTTACATACTGCACCCACGCAAGACGCCCACAGTGCTTAATTCTTGAGACAGGTGATGATCTGCGTGGATCCTGCCTGGTGTGGTGGCTTTAGATCGATCTCTTGCGGATAGTGAATAAATTGCCCAGCGTTAAATCTCTGCTGCTTTCGGATTGACGTTGATTCGGTTGTTGAAGCAAATTTGGGAATACGCATGACCCTTGGGTTCTGATTTCGTTTGCCATAATGGAAAAACAGCGCTTGATGCAAATTAAAATCGATTTAAGAACAGACAAAACGCTGAATGCTTACGCCTATCAAACTTTCTCAAGGGTATTGTGAAACGACTGTGTCTCGCCAACTGATTGGAAAACGATGCAGCGAGTGATGGAATAGGAGGGAGCAGCGAAACTGTGTCATGTGCCCTCAGATCGATATTTGGTGTTTGCTTCTGCCACCTGAAATCACCCCAAAAATAATATGTACATAAAAACAAAATCAAAACCCTAAGTAAACCTGACCTAAGCAAAACTAAAATTGAAACCCTAGATCATAAAAAATTGAAACCCTAAAACAGCTGATTAATGTACAGATTTGGCCCCTTAACAGCCAGATTCAGCAATGAGCACAGGAATGTTTTAAAGAAAAGAAATTTCAGATTTTCACTGTGAAGAACTTCAGAAAGTCTCTCATGCAAATTAGAAAAATAAACCGAATGATGGACCCAGGATCAAATCCAACTGGGCTCAGCAAAAAATGCTTGCGGGAGTTGGCTGGTTCAGCCGAGAACTTCCCCGAACGCCCACAAAATTTCCTTCAATGATGTTTTCTGCACAGCTCAAAACAACTGTCAATAAAGAGGGCAAAAATGCTGCTAGATCTCAAGAAGTAATGGAGATACCTGCCATTACTTCAGAAACCCTAACAGCACCCAAACCCCAGCAAGTGAACAAGATACCTGTGCTCACAATACTCTACAAAAAGCTATTATTAATGGCTGAAAATAACATATGCAGAAAATGAAACAATCTCACAGCATTTTAAGTAACACCAGCAAGATATGGACCCCAAAGTCTTCTTTTATTAGCCAGAAACAGATTTACAATAGAGGTTCTTCAGTCTCAGACTCACAGATCCAATTAATCTGAAATGACCACCTAAGACCCTATATAAAGGAAATGATCCCAACGGCTAGTTCGAATGATCCATGTAGAAATGATCTCGACCGTTGATGAGGATCAAGACATCTCTTGATCTCATCCGTCGATTTATTCACTTAAAATATTATTATTTTATTTAATTTTTTAAATTTTTAAATTTTTAAATTTTTTATTATTTTTTATTTATTTAATTTTTTAAATTTTTAAATTTTTTATTATTTTTTATTTTATTTAATTTTTTTAAATTTTTAAAATTTTTTAATTTTTTATTATTTTTTATTTTTTTAATTTTTTTAATTTTTTAATTTTTTAATTTTTTATTATTTATTATTTTATTTAATTTTTTTAAATTTTTTAATTTTTTATTTATTTTATTATTTTATTTCATTTCTTAAATGGATCATCGAACTAAGCCTTTGGAAACATCACCTAGGACCTAGGACTTAGGACTCACGAGGGGATTTAAAACATTTTCAACCCTCAAGACACATTTCATGATGACTTTTTACAATTTACATCTCAAGGGGACAAACCCACTTAATACAGACCCTCACAAAACACCCAGTTCTGCAACACAACTATAATCTAGCAAATCAACACACTAGGATTCTCCTAAAATTCCAATGACAAAATCCATCCCGGCTTTGGGGTCAGGTTTGAAGGAAAACTCTGCCGATCCATGGATCGGTGAGACGAAAAACCTTCCGGGACGTAGATTACCACTAGAAAGTTAGGTCCACCTAGGCAATTCACATACACGACTCATATCTGCTAAGATTATTTACAATTAATACATGCAGACTGGGTTTACAATTAGATTGATCAAGTCGCTGATGACTACTGGATGGCACAGACACGCTGATCAGGTGTTGCCCCTTTCTTGCAAAGAAAAAGGGGGTGTCCTGCATGGGTAGTTGACCGGTAGAGGTCAACATCTGGCTCTACTTGGGGACACGTTGCTGCTTGCAGGAATGTGAGAATCCAGAATCTGCATCCATACAACACAAAAATAAGTAGCGTCCATCCAAAAATCAGCATATACATTAAGCACAGGAAAGAAAAAAGCTCTTCATTTATTAACTATCTAAAGCAGAAATGAAAATGTGAAAAAACAAAGAGTAGGGTTAGAAATACGATACAAAAGATGCCCCATGGCATCAGATGTGTTCAATATAGTGTACACTGAGCATTTGCCTGCTTTCAGGCAAATCTGTCGGCTGCTTGTCGGATGTGCCATGTCCAATTCTGCATATGGTAGGACTTTTTCCTATCCAAAAATCAAGCTGCTCGCGGCCGTCTGATGCGTCAAATCTTCTTCTTATTTTCTTTCTCTTGCGCTTTTTCTTTCTAGCAGGTTGAATTACTGATGACCTGGAACTTTCTGTTTCAAAACTATCAGATGAAGTATGCGTGATATACCTTTCTTTATCCTGCATCTGATCTTTATCATTCTTAAATCTATCCGGATCACCTTCAATTAACCATCTTTCAATTGAATCAATAACCTCCTCATAATAAGATGGAGCTTGTTGCAGCAAATGAGAAGACTCCTGATCTGTTGATGTTACCTGGTTTCTTTCATCTTCCAATTGCTGAAACCTTTGAACCTGTATTCTAATGGCATCCATCTGTCTAGAGTGTTCAACCTTTATATCACCGATTTGTCTGGCATGATGTTCTTCCATGTCTTTTATCATTTTATTGTTCTTTTCCTTTATGTCCATCAAGTAATGCTGCATGAAATTTATTTCTTCTTTATGATTCGCTTGCATGTCAGCCAACTGATTATTATAATTGAACGTCATGATAGTCTTTTACTCTTCCATAGTTAGTAACTTGTTTTGCATAGAGTCAATTTCCCTATCATGATCAGCTTTCATGGTCACCATATTTTCCTCTAAGACTGACATCTTGCTATGCATGTTTCCAATTTCTGTTTCATATTTAGTTTTCATGGCCTCAATTTCTTTAGGATGGTGATTTTGCGTGACCCCCATCTCCCTATTACGTTTTTCCAGGTGGGTGCATAAAGTTTTCACATCATTGACATAATTAGTTTGATTGCTTTCCATATTTCTTACCAGCATCATTAGATCTCGTAAAATTTTCTTTTGCTCTTCCTTTTCATTGTCATTTGTCCCTGATTTTTCACTATCATGAACTTGATCTGCAATATTTCCGGTGGATGACACATTCTGACATGATGAATCGTCTTGGGATCTTTCAGCTGGACCTCTTATCAAATTACTTTCATTCTGTTGCACAATTTTAGAGGCAGAAGGCACGCTGTTTGGATAACCATATCTATCTTCAAAAGCATTTATAATGTCTTTTAAAGAAGTAAAAGAATCCTTAGGAAAATTGTTAAACCAATTCAAAGCATCATCTTCTAAAGAAAGGACAAATAGACGCATTTTGATATCATCATGACTAAACTGAGGGGGTCTGCAATATATGATCATGATGCGAATAAACAAGTCTAGATGCCTTTTAGCAGCGATTGGATCACCATCTGAAAAAAATAGGTAATTCAGGAATGGCCTCCTCCGGAAAATCATGGAGACGGTGAGTAAAACGACATGGTTTAAATGAATAATCCATGATGAACAATAAGGGATCAGATGGATGATAGAACTAGCTCTTTGCTCAAGAAAATCAAAAGATGAAAGAAGTGGAGTCGCCACTTAAACAATGAATCTGATTCTAAGATCCAAAAGGGTACCAGCAAGCAGATATGAGGAAGGCTTCTTGTCTGGGAAAAATGAGAAAATGGAGTCGCCACCCAAACAAGAAACAAAACCGAAGAGATGCTGCTGATATGTGATGGAAAGATGCCAAAATATTGAATCTGCCAGCTCAAATGAGAGATGAGAAGATGAGAAGATGAATGTCGATGAAACCCCAGGAACAGAAAAACTCTTTCCCCGGCAACGGCGCCAAAAATGTTGTCGCGCAGATTGACACGACAACGCTTAGACCGGGGGTTGTCACTCTGATCCCCGATCCCTCCGTTTAAGCCTGTCTCCCGCGGCTAAGGGGGGTAGTCCCTGTGAGATGATGAGACCAACTGTCGATCAGTTGGTTGGGAAACACGAAACACGATTAAGATAAGCACTAAAATGATTTGATTAGTTAGCAGACCAGTGCCTTGTGGAGTTAATTTTTAATCGATTAATTATCAAATGCTGAGGAATATAAAAACGTAGAGCAATCAATAAAGTTTAGCTTGAACGATGCAAGATATCCAAGATTACCAAAACGAGAGAAGACACTTAAACGACGATCCAGCGTTTAAAGCTTCAAAAGATAGAATTCGATTTTAAATGCTAACCAGATATCACATTTACGCAGCTAAAATTTTTTAAATGATCATTCAAGCACATTTAACCACATGCAAATGATAAACATTAATCCCGCATCAGATATTTTGAATCTCAAAATGATAATTTTCCGAGAAACGACTGGATCCGGCAAAAGAAATTTTTTTTTTTTTTTTTTTAACAAAAACCAAACAAGCTTAAAATCTAATTTAAAACTAAAATCTGGAAAATCTAAAATCTAAAAAGGATGAAACAATTTAAAATAAAACTAAAAATTAACAAATAAAAGAAATTTAAATTATTTAACTAAAAAAAAATCAATTCCTAAATTAGAAACTAATCTGAAGTCTATTCAAAATAAACTAAGTAAAAAATTCTAAAATCTAAACAAAACCTTTTTAAATCCTAAATTAAAGTCTATTCTAAATACAAACTAAAACTATCAAAATTTTAAGATTTTAATCCTAAACAAAAAGAAACTATTTAAAATCTAAAAAATGACAAAATTTAAACTATAACAAACGCTAAATAAAAATCTTTAACCTAAATTTTAAATAACAAAACTATATCATAAAAAAAAAAAAACTAAACTACATCAAAACTAAACCTGATTAATAATCACAAAACTAAACGAGCTCAAAGGGAAAGACTGCGTAAAACCCAGGCGTATTTCTGCGCTGACCCTGTTCGTAAAAAGGTAAATGCTCAGTGTATATGGAACGACAGTGCTGTGAAGAAGAGGCTACGGAACTTGAAACAGGAAATATCAAATGCGTTAGACAGATAGCCGGTCCTTATGCATAACCGACAGCGGCAAGGTAAAAAAAAAAAATGGAATCGATTTGACCTGGAGACGCAATCGTTTAATGAAAATACCTGGCCCACAGCATCGTAAAACTACCTCGCACATGAATATATCAGTCAGATAAAACGACGGGCTTATCAAAGAGACCTGAGACTGCAATCGAAAAGCCGCAGAGAAATTTCCGAAAGCTGGCAGAAAGGAGCGACTTCGCTTGAGGTCAGATCTTCTTACCCTCTGGCGCTTGATGAACCACGTGATCTCCCTCAGCAAAATTCGCAAAGGATTTATATTATTCCCTGAGCAGCGTGACAGAGATTTGGCTGCAAATCTTCGACGGTGGACAAGGAGAACTCAATGCCTGATCTGTTGAATCGATCTACGCAGCGGAGAGTTACATACTGCACCCACGCAAGACGCCCACAGTGCTTAATTCCTGAGACAGGTGATGATCTGCGTGGATCCTGCCTGGTGTGGTGGCTTTAGATCGATCTCTTGCGGATAGTGAATAAATTGCCCAGCGTTAAATCTCTGCTGCTTTCGGATTGACGTTGATTTGGTTGTTGAAGCAAATTTGGGAATACGCATGACCCTTGGATCTGATTTCGTTTGCCGTAATGGAAAAACAACGCTTGATGCAAATTAAAATCGATTTAAGAACAGACAAAACGCTGAATGCTTACGCCTATCAAACTTTCTCAAGGGTATTGTGCAACGACTGTGTCTCGCCAACTGATTGCAAAACGATGCAGCTAGTGATGGAATAGGAGGGAGCAGCGAAACTGTGTCATGTGCCCTCAGATCGATATTTGGTGTTTGCTTCTGCCACCTGAAATCACCCCAAAAATAGTATGTACATAAAAACAAAATCAAAACCCTAAGTAAACCTGACCTAAGCAAAACTAAAATTGAAACCCTAGATCATAAAAAATTGAAACCCTAAAACAGCGGATTAATGTACAGATTTGGCCCCTTAATAGCCAGATTCAGCAATGAGCACAGGAATGTTTTAAAGAAAAGAAATTTCAGATTTTCACTGTGAAGAACTTCAAAAAGTCTCTCATGCAAATTAGAAGAATAAACCGAACGATGGACCCAGGATCAAATCCAACTGGGCTCAGCAAAAAATGCTTGCGGGAGTTGGCTAGTTCAGCCGAGAACTTCCCCGAACGCCCACAAAATTTCCTTCAATGATGTTTTCTGCACAGCTCAAAACAACTGTCAATAAAGAGGGCAAAAATGCTGCTAGATCTCAAAAAGTAATGGAGATACCTGCCATTACTTCAGAAACCCTAACAGCACCCAAACCCCAGCAAGTGAACAAGATACCTGTGCTCACAATACTCTACAAAAAGCTATTATTAACGGCTGAAAATAACATATGCAGAAAATGAAACAATCTCACAGCATTTTAAGAGAGTAACACCAGCAAGATATGGACCCCAAAGTCTTCTTTTATTAGCCAGAAACAGATTTACAATAGAGCTTCTTCAGTCTCAGACTCACAGATCCAATTAATCTGAAATGACCACCTAAGACCCTATATAAAGGAAATAATCCCAACGGCTAGTTCGAATGATCCATGTAGAAATGATCTCGACCGTTGATGAGGATCAAGACATCTCTTGATCTCATCCGTCGATTTATTCACTTAAAATATTATTATTTTATTTAATTTTTTAAATTTTTAAATTTTTTATTATTTTTTATTTTTTTAAATTTTTAAATTTTTAAATTTTTTATTATTTTTTATTTTATTTAATTTTTTTTAATTTTTAAAATTTTTTAATTTTTTATTATTTTTTATTTATTTAATTTATTTAATTTTTTAATTTTTTATTATTTATTATTTTATTTTATTTTTTTAAATTTTTTAATTTTTTATTTATTTTATTATTTTATTTCATTTCTTAAATGGATCATCGAACTAAGCCTTTGGAAACATCACCTAGGACCTAGGACTTAGGACTCACGAGGGGATTTAAAACATTTTCAACCCTCAAGACACATTTCATGATGACTTTTTACAATTTACATCTCAAGGGGACAAACCCACTTAATACAGACCCCAGTATGGTCGCCAAAATTGTTGGAGAGGTAAATCCCCTCTACGGATAGAGGCGATCCCAACTAGCCCAGAATGGGTCTAGCAACAATCAATCAATGCTACTGTGCAAGTTCCTAATTGCAAATAAAAGAGAGGCAATGAACACCTACTTGGATTCCAATGCTATTGTTTGATGAAGAGATGCCGCTCTCGCTCCTTCGCCCTGGCCGGTCACAATCCTCCACGATCTCCGTGAATAGATACCTGCACACACGAAGAGAAAGACAAACACAAGCGTGAAATCTAATAAAAGCAATTATACATCAGTCAGAAAGGATGTAATTCACATTAACCATTACAAAGACAAATGAGAATGGAACCATAACAGTAGTCATCTATTATTAATCAATAACAGAGAAAGGTACAACCAAAGTTCTGACGCTGAGTCCTTCTCTAGAGGGTCCAGCCAGCAAGTCTCTTAAGCATTCACCCTTGGAGGTAGATTCTCCCAACACAAAAGCTCTCTCTCACACAGGCAATACTCACAACCTTCCTTAAGCTTCCTCTAGCAAAACCACACTTGTCACACCAACTAACTACTAGCAGCAGCAATCCAAGCACTATGAATTCCACACTATCCAAAACTAGCTGCTCATGGTAATGGTGGAGGTTTAAATAGGAGAAGGAGTCTCCATGAATGGTGGGAGGACAAGCTTATCTTCAAGGAAGGTGGTTCCAAATGACGAACAGACATGCCATAGAAGGGAGGGCGATACTCACAAGGCCAACAACCAAGTCTGGAACCATCTGGAAGGCCGGCTGTTGGAACAAATTCGCCCAAACTGGATCAGCGCGGGTGTGACACTGAACTGGAGCGCTGACAGCGCATCATAATAACAGAGCAGGTTGTGTCAGCGCGGCTCAATACTTTCATAGGATGCGCTGGCGCATGAAATTCGACCAGCGCGGAAAACCCGTGTGCTTCCGCGCTGGCAGCGCATCAGTCACACTATCAGCCGCCAGTCAACGCGGTTATTTTAATAACAGTCGCGCTGATGCAATAAACTTAGGCAAAGTGGGTCATTTGGCCAGTTTAGAGAGCATGAGCATGGTGCATTTGATCTCATGACACAGTAGGGAGACTGACAGGGAGACAGTGACAAATTACTGCGTAACAAGGATGATTAGTTCTCCTGTGTGCCGGGATGATTTGTTCTCCCATGGCAACTATGGAATAGGATGATTAGTTCTCTTATGGGCCAGGATGATTAGTTCTCCCGTGGCAACTATGGAACAGGATGATTAGTTCTCCTGTGGGCTGGGATGATTAGTTCTCCCGTGGCAACTGTGGAACAAGATGATTAGTTCTCCTGTGGGCCGGGATGATTAGTTCACCTGTGCGCTGGGATGATTAGTTCTCTCATGGCAACTGTGGAACAAGATGATTAGTTCTCATGTGGGCCGGGATGATTAGTTCTCCTGTGGCAACTGTGGAACAAGATGATTAGTTCTCCTATGGATCGGGATGATTAGTTCTCCCGTGGCGACTATGGGGCAGGATGATTCATTCTCCTGTGGACAGGATGATTAGTTCTCCTTTCAAGGCATCCTACCCATGCAGTCTGGAACTCATGGGAAGTACCTCTCATCTAATCAATGAGCAGGAAAATGGCATTAGGGAGCATAGTAGTACTATCGATGGACGCATCGTTGTATCTACCGTACTCCTTATGCTAGGATGACCTCCATTGATCTGGGATCAGTATGAGTGGTTTGAGACACTCTCTTGTGATATTGATCTAGGATTAATAAAACTGACTTCGGGTCAGTAAGAGTGATGTGACACACTCTCTTCAGATGAAACTAACTTCGGGTCAGTAGAGAATGGTATGAGACATTCTCAATCAATTCTTCTTCTTCATGGTTCAGCAGAGCAGATCAGAGCAGAGCAAAGCAAAGAAGAGCAAAGTAGAGCTCAGCAGAGTAGAGCAGTGCAGGGCACTGATGGCAGAGATAGTACAATCAGACATATGGATCAGCGGATGGAGTTCTCCCTAGTTGAGAGGGAGTGTTAAAATTGAAACTAGGGCCAAACTCCATGTGGGTCATCTTAGTAATGGAAGCTGATATTTTTCCTGTATCCCTCTCATCGAGAGGTGTAGGATTGATCTAAAGATCATCCGATTCCGATATGTATTCATGGAGATATGAATTTATTTGTGTTATGGGACAATTCGTCAAGGTCGGCCAGCAACCAAATAAACCCCACTTGTGCTCAACGTTTTAGTATAAATAGAGGTGGCCTTCAAGTCATTTCAAAACACTTGGGATCTCTTCCTCTCTACTTGTCTTTGGGTTTTAGTAGGAGGAGAGATCTTAAGGGATAACGCTGCCCTGATCCAGAGGGCAGAAACCAGAACTGCTGGGAATAGCCGGAATTGCCGGAACTGACGGAACTGCAGGGAAAAGTTGGAATTGTCGGAACTGTCGGAACTACCAGGAACTGCCGGAACTGCCGGGAATAGCCGGAAAAGCCGAAACTGCCGGAACTGTCGGGAATAGCCGGAATTGCCGGCACTGTCGGGAAAAGCCGGAACTATTGGAACTGCCGAGAATAGCCGGAATTGTCGGAACTGCAGGAACTACCAAAACTGTCGGGAAAAGCCGGAATTGCTGGAACTGCCGGGAATAGCTGGAATTGCCGGGAATAGTCGAAATTGCCGGAACTACCAAAACTGCCAGGAACAGCCAAAATTGCCGAAACTGTCGGAACTGTCGGGAACTGCTGGAATAGCTGGGAAAGCTGACGTAGAGGGTAGAAGCCAGAACTGCCAGAACTACAGGGAACAGCCGGAACTGCTGGAACAGCCAGAACTACCGAGAACCACCGGAACTGCCGGGAACAGCCGAAACTGCCGGGAACTGCTAGGAACAGCCAGAACTGTAAGGAACTGCGGCAACAGCTAGAGCATCTGTCTCTGAAGGACAGCAGCATGCAAGGGACAACTAACTAACATTGGGACAGTTGTATGGTACTTAGCAGCAAATACACCAAGCATGAAATATTACAGCTAGCATCCAAGGGACAGCTAGCATGCAACAGCAAGCATGCTAAAGGACAACAAGCATGCTAGGGACAACAAGCAAGCAAGGTGCAGCCAAAGCATAGGTCAATACGGCAACATGGTGTAGCAATGGCACATAATGCAGCATAGTGATGGGTACAATCATGATTAATGAAGCGTGATGAGATGCAGCATAGTGATGATGGGTGCAGCACGGTGAGGTGTAGCGTGATGATGAAATGCAGCACAACGATAAGTGAAGGAGTCACCTTGGAGAATCAGTTGAAGCAACATGTCTTCAACTGATCTCATGTATCATCTTCTTAGAGATGATCTATGCTCTTATCTAGATAAGTCAAAGTGTTGACTTCTGTTGTAAACGTACTATCTCTCTCTCTCTCTGTGTTGAACTATTGAAGAACATATAAGAAGAATTGATCAAGGGTTTTTCCACATTACTTAGCTTGAATGAATTCCTCTCCCTCTTCTTAACAGTCGAGCCCTCTCCTTAACAGTCGAGCGTTCGTTACCTCACCCTGCCGGGGGAATCCTTATGGTCGAGCCCCTCTCCTTAACAGTCGAGCATGCTTACGCATCCTGCCGGTCCTTTGTTGGGAGCCGCTCGCTCGGTAGCGTCCTCCCCTCGGCTTGAATGGGATCTCCTCTCCCTTATGGTCGAGCCCCTCTCCTTAACAGTCGAGCATGCTTACGCATCCTGCCGGTCCTCGTGTCAACTAAGCTTAGGCGCTGATAAGAGAGCTACGAGGCAGGAGATGCTAGGTGAGACACATAAACAGCAGGACAGAGCGCTTTGCTAGTTGTTCAATAAATGGATGGCTTTTAAGGGTGTGACAGCAGGCTCGACCAAAAGCCCCCCCACCCAGTAAGTAAATTGAAACTTGAGATGCTCTTTACTTACTTATTTGAGAGGGGCCACCCAATAAGTAAAATGAAGGATGGCTCGACCAACGGGCCGCCATCATCTCTATCTATTATCTACGTCATTTCATTCATGTCATTTCATTCATTATATATGTCATTATGCATGAATGAGATATGTGTCATACCAGATTGATGACTGATCTGATAGATGTCCTTTCTGACATGACCAGAGAGATGTGAGTGAGGGAAGGAGGGAGATGAAAAGCATATATTCTCTGTCATTTCTGAACCAGAGAGATTGAGAGAAGGTCCGGAGGGTCTTGCGCTTCCTAGTGCAAGGAGAGAGATTTCGATATTCTCTATGTCATTATGCATGAATGAATTATATATGTCATTACGCATCAAAACCTCTGCCTCCTCTCCTTATCATTCGAGCCTGCTTAAGCATCCTAAAATGGCAAAAATAGGAGAGAAAGATGTGAAAACCTCCGCCAAAGCATATATTCTCTATGTTGCGGTAGTTTTCCAGATGGCGGTCCAACCAAAAGCTCTCTCTATTGGAAGTTGGGCAAGGCTGTATGGGGCATAGGTGAGGTAAGTCGTGAGGTTAAGCAGGTGGGTAGTTGGTAAGAGTCAAGGTAAAGGGAGGCAGCTGACAAAAGGTTCATAGTCAAGGTTCTAAGTGTTGAGCCCCACCCCATCATCTGATATCTGATCTGATATGATCTCATCAGTTCTGGCTGAATCAATGGGTTGGTAAGAGCAAGCAGTAAGTAAAGGTCTGGTGGAACAGGTAGATGCACTTAAGTAAGGGTCAAGTCAAGAGTGAATAGATGTCGTACTCTACTGATCTTCCTGGTAGAATGAATTGGTTGGGCAGGCAGCACTCCATCCATCCAGCCTCCCCTCCCCCCATATTCTAAGTAGGTTGAAGCGGTAAGTAAAAGTAAGGTCTAACAGGTGGATGCACGTAAGTAAAGGGAAATAGGCTGAAGAAGTAAATACAAATGCTCTAAGTTAAGGTAAGTGAGCCTATGGAAGGTAAATAGTAAAGGTTATAATTCTTTCTCGGGGGGACGAGCTGAACTGAACCCGGTCACCCAGATACAATTTATGAATGAAGACAGACCACATTGCTAGGATATGCTTCCCTTTCATTTTAGTACCTCTTATCACCACCAACTACCTCTTCTATTTACCCACCGATATTGACTGCCTGCCTCACTTATCCTACTTTGTAATGCCCCCCAAACTTATAGCATTGGATGATCGGATGGAAGGGCTTCACATAGAGCATTGTTTGCCGGCTTCCAACCCGTCTCGTCTCCTACAAGGTTTTCATTTGGTTCGTCGTCGAGATGGCCGGTCCAAGAAAGGATTCCCGAGGCTTAGATAAGGAGGAACCCACTTGGGTAACTGTTACAAACCTCGATTTGATCGGTGGGCATCCATCGGCCGATTTGGTTTCTTTCTTTCCTTGGGCATCGGCTGGTGATGGAGAGGCTTCAGCGAATCAGTTTATTCCACTATGCGCCTCCCTCGGAGCGAAAGCAATCCTCCGGGGGACATAAAATATGCTGGCTTTGAAAGTTGGTAGGGAGGACAGGGCCAGCCAGCTAGCAAGCGCCCGTCCCAGCTATTGGTTGGAACGTCCTAAAATGCCATTTTTCCATTTGAGAGAGAGATAGGAGGAGTTTATGCTAACAGGAGCTTAGAAATAACGAGGGAACGAAGGATCCCTCCTAATTCTCGCTGAGAGATTCTCTGAAAGCGTGTGTAGAGAGAGGGAGGGAAAGGCTGACGATTCTCCGATCCATTTTGTTGCTGGTGCTCCCTCCCAATAAAGTAGTCTACTTGCACCGGAGACCAACTCGCCGCTTACGGAGTGATTTGGGCGGCGCGTTTGAACTAAACAAGACACGTAATTATGCTTCCTATATGAGGGAGCTCAAGCACCTTCTTAGCGGGATCTTCCGGTCATGAATTATATACGTAATATAATGAGATTCGGTTTTCGTTTCAAGTTGAAAGCATAGCAAGTGATCGCTCACCCGACCATATCTCTGGGAAGGAGGGCCAGTAAACTCACTCTACAGCACCAGCTAGAAGGAAGGCAAGGGGTGCCTGCTTTTACAGACAGACTTTGAGTTAGGAACCCTATCCACTGCCCTTTCTTTTGACCCAGAGCTTTGACCCAATTTAGCTTTCTTTATTATACAGGCAGGCTCCCTTTTCAAGGTTCAGGCCTAGACACAACACAGACTTAAGGTGACACGATACAGCCCCTTATTTGAAGGGACTGCTTTAGCCAGAAGGATTACTTTCTGTTGGACCGACCTACTGCAATCACCAGTCGTTGATTGAGCTGTTTATTATTAACTAGAACCTAAGCAGCGGACATTGATCCAGTTGAATAAGTTGTTGAATAGTCAGAAGCAGGGGTGAGTGGACCAGTTCCATGTCCAGTCCCAGAAGCAGATGCAACCAAGCCCACCAGCTTTCCTCGCCTACACAATAAAGAATAGGGGGTGGTCAATTTGAAAGTGGGGCGGTGGGCGGTAGCGGGGCCGGATAGCGGGAGTGTTAGATCTATAGCGGGAGCGGGTCCTATGGGTCGAAGTACTTGATACGCTTCTCCGAGCGATTTTCCCGTCTAAGTGTGTGTCTCCGAGTCAGTTCCTCATCATTGTTGGTGCACTACGGTCTGGGACTGGAACTGTTAAGTCAAATTAGTATCCTTATCTGCGTGAGCTCTCCGGATCTGGTAGCTCAATGTGGTAACTGAATCTGCTAGCGTTGGGATATGTCAAGAGGATGCTAAGGCGAAGTATCGGAACGTTATAATTGTATCAGAATAGAAATGCCTGGTGCGAACAAAGAGGTGGTGCTACTCCCAGAGAGAAATAACAGGTAGTGCTACTGCTGCTATAGCTCAAAATGAGGGGGTGCTATAGTGACTCCTGCGAGAGCTAAAATGGAATAATCGGATTGAACAGAACCGGCGGGAAAGGATTAGTAGAAATATGATATTGAAGGGCGTAGGTATGGTCAAGTGAAGTATGGCAAAGCCAATGAGCGGGGGAAAGCATAGTTATAGGCCAATTCATCTCCTTAGCTATTCGATGGGGAAATATTACCCTTATGAATTTGGTGCAGTGGGACAGAATATTGAAACGATCGAACTCTCTTGGTTGAGGTGGCACCGGCTCGACAGCGAGAAGAATCTCTCTGGTTATATTATGCTCCCAATTGAATCACCTTGCCCCTCCTATTTCTTCTCCGGCGGCTTCGCACCTTGCTTTTTCGTTCCACATTTCCTCGATCTCTTGAGAAGTACATTCACGTTAGTAAGAGAAACAGAGATAAGGAATGTGATATGGAGAACGTAAGGAGACTCTTCATAGCATCATATGTGGAGGTGAATCAGTTCAATTCAGAAAGTGAAAGGGCGGTAAGTAAGGAGGTGTGGGTTTTATAAGAAGTAAGGGGGGCGGGAAGGAAGGGGGCAGGCAAGTAGATTAGAGGGTTATCCCAGTCTTTATGGTATTGGGGCACACACTGAAACCCAAAGGTATCAAGTTCGGGTAGAGCTTTAGAGGGCTTGAGAAGGAGGGGTAGGGCTAGCAAAGTGCAGGTAGGGCGACGAAGGTGCCGGGCTTTAGTGAGAAACAAGGGTAGGTCTTTCTCCTGGAAAAGAATCTCGTATACAAAGAGACATTTCATTGTATATGTAATTACGCTTTAGCACCATATTTTGCAAACTCTACTCAAAGTTGAATCAACGTATCGCCATGTTGTATCTGCATCTTGGTGGTGGTTTCGTGTAGGTCCGTCTTGGTGGTCTATTTTTTGTAGGCGTCAAGGTCGAGAAGGTATAGATCATAGATCAATAGGTATAGAGAGAAGAGATCTAAGGAGTTATAAAGAGTCGGGCAGCAATTGAGATCCGGACAGTTAGCAAGATCGAAGATATCAGGCCGGTTCGTTCGGTTTCATTCATTCTCCCACAACGCCCCCGTTAGGTAGGTCACTGTAGGCAGTCGTTCGTCCTTGGGACGCCCCACCACTCCACAGATTTATGTAGGCCGTCAATCGATCAATCAATTAGAAATCACTTGGATAAAAAAAGCTACCTGCCCTCCTCTTCCATTCGAGGTCATTTCTTTATTCGACCAGGCCGCCTGTCCCTCCCGTCTCGTCCCGTTTCATTTCTTCTCCCAGTCGGGGGTTATTCGACCAGCCTCAAAGCAAACCGTGTTCCGTGGTACCAGTTCCGTCGGTGCTTGCTTCGTGCCCCCATCCACCCCGTGGTGGATCAGTGTGTCGTAATGTATGGTGTAAACTAGGGTTCCCTCAATATAGCAATTTTTCTCCAGATGAGGTTATACCTTTCCCTACCTCTAGCTAGTCAGGCTATAGGGGAAGGCATAGCGCTTCGCCCGTTCACTTATTGAATAGGGGGTGAATACTTTTTTGCCCTATCGGTTATACCGGTTATAAGGTTATACCCCTCGCTACTTACTATAGGAGGTAGGGGGGGGGAGGTATAACCTTGCGTGGCCGGCTACTATAAGGGATCGACTGATAAATCCCTCACCATCGGAATGGTGAGCCCCTACCGGGCCTCTCCTTAACAGTCGAGCCGATGGCGGCCTTATTAGTCGAGCGTGCTACGCACCCTGCCGGTCCTCACCATCGGAATGGTGAGCCCCTACCGGGCCTTGGGGATTGGGGTGGGTGGGTAAATAGTGGTCGAGTGTGCCTTCCTTGATGCTTATTGGGTGGTGGGCATGGGAATGAGTGAGTGACCCCTCTCCTTGATAGTCAAGCCCCTCCGGTCCTCACCATATGAATAGTGAGTGACTTCGTCCCTATGAAAGAGTAGGGGCGATGGCGGCCTTTTAATTCTCAAGTTCCTCTCCTTAACAGTCGAGCGATGGCGGCCTTAATAGTTCTTCTCGTTCCTCTCCTTATCAGTCGAGCCCCCTGTCGGGTCCTTGCACTAGGAAGCGCAAGCCCCTCCGGGACCTTTTCATCAAGATCATGCTGCTACAGACACTTTGTTTTTGGTGCTCTCATTTCAGAAACTGGGTCGGGGAAAAGAAAAGAAAATGAAGAAATGGCAGAATCTCATATATAATGGTAGTTTTGTTAAAATTGGCAACCAGGGCAAAACTTCATGTGGGTCATCTTATTCATGGCTGATAATATTTTTATTAGATTCCTCTTGTCGAGAGGTGTAGGATTGATATAAAGATCATCCGATTCCGATAAGTATTCATGGAGATATGAATTTATTTTGATTATGGAATTATTATCAAGCCGACCTACAACTCATGTAGGCTCAGAAGCCCAACAGTCGCATCTATTCACCCACCAACGTTGTGTATAAATATAAGAAGATTTTTCCTCATTTGGACTCACTCATCTCATCACATCTCTCTCTCTCTACTGCGCAGATATGAGTCTCTTCTCTACTGCGCTGAAATGGGTCTCTCTCTCTCACACATGTGAAGCCGGAAGCTGTTGAATTTGAAGTTGCAATTGCAGAAGTAAAGATTGACTTGCATGGCCTAGAAGATCTCCTCCTTGGAACTGCGTTGTAGGTTCATCTGAACCTCCTTTGAAAGCCGCAACTTTTGGTGGTGGAATGAAATCAATCCGACGAACGGTTTGCAAGATATCGACTGCCTAGTTTGAAGCTGGAAACTGCTGAAACTGAAGCTGCAACTGCAGAAGTAAAGATTGACTTGCGTGGCCTAGAAGATCTCCTCATCTGAACTGCGATGTAGGTTCATCTGAACCTCCTCTTGAAGCCGAAACTTTTGGTGGTGGAATGAAGTCAATCCGACTGTCGATTTGTGAGATATGGTCTGCCCTAGTTTGATAATGAAGCCGCTAATGCTGATGCCACTGATCTAGGGTTTGCTACTGCTGATATGAATCAGATTTATTGTACTATTTCTCTCTGCTGAATTATTGAAGATAAAAGAAGATTTGATCAAAGGGTTTCCCCACACATTGTGGGGTTTGTCCCTGGCTAGCCGCCACATCTTGTGTCTCTTGTCTTGGCTTGTTTTCTGTCGATCGTTTAATGTTCTATCTGCACTTTACTTTATGTACATGTGATTGCTAATCGGTGGAATATAATAAGAAAAAGAAATAAACTGTTATAAGCATAGAACATACCATAACTTAACATGGTATCAGAGCTAAGGTGAAGACAAAGCTCGAGCAAGAGCAAGAGCAATCATTGAAGAGAAGATTGGCAAGGCTATCCTAAAAGAACTATGGGGTCCTCAACACTCTTTCCTGCCGAAGACAAGCTCCGTGAGAAAGCTGACTATCACGGATGGAAGATGTCTATCGATCTAACCCTTGAAGATCAAGGAGTGCTGGACCATGTAAGAGGCAATATTGTTGAGCCTTCATCAAATGCATCTGCTGCTGCCTGGAACAAATGGAAAAATGGAGAAGTCAAAACAAAGAAGTTCATCCGGGACTCTATCGACAAGCGCTTGGTGGCCTACATCTCTGATCTAGACACCTCCAAGGAAATCTACGACAGACTGGTGAGTTTATTTAAAATTAATGATGCAAATCAAGTTTTGTTTCTTAGAAATAAGTTGAGGGAAATCAAGAAGGGTAAAGATGAAAGTATGCAAGCATACTTCTTAAGAATCACCGAGATCAAGAACAATCTCCTATCTATTGGGGAAACTATTACTGACAGAGAAATGGCACTCACAACTCTCGGAGGATTACCATCTGAATGGTATGTGTTCAGGACTACTCTTCTGAACAATAATGTAATTCCTAGTTTCGAGGAATTAATGGCTAGATGCATTCAAGAAGAAACAAGGGTAGAAGAGCAGGAAATGCCCTTGCCTAAAGGTCCTCCTGTTGCTTTTTCTTCTCATGCAAAGAAAAGAAATAATTCCAGAACTAAATCAAAAGGAAAGGCTGGACCTAAGGCTAGAAGAAAATGACGATGTTACATTTGCGATAAAGCAAGTCACTATGTATGAGATCATGAGCATCATGATGAATGAGATCATGGACATAAAGGGCAACATGAGATCATGGACATATAGGATAGCATGATGATGATGCACACTAGTTTGAGCAGCATTATGATGGGTAAAATCATGGACATGGGCAGCATGATGATAATCATGATTAGAGAAGCATGGTACAGTATGCAGTGGTGCAACTCGAAATCCCTCTGATGGCAATCAAAGGAATGACAAATTCAACAGCAAAGGTAAGAAGAGAGCTGGGAATCAAGGAAGAGGACAAGCATTCAAGAAGGCTAGAAATTCTAGGATGTATTAAATGCACCTGACCTCAAAAGGAACCTAGTGTCCATCTTGGCAATGGAAGATAGAGGCTACAAGGTAACCTTCAGCAATGGCAAGGTATGTATATGGAAAAATAATGATAAAGATTCATTTACTCTTGGGTTTAGTGTTGATTCATTATATCAGGTCGATGGAAGTCTGCTAGGTGTCATGTCTTGTGACACAACTCTTTAGTCCGAACTTTGGCATCGGAGATTTTCCCACCTTCATTACAAAGCTCTACCCGATGTAAGACAGATGGTAACAGGGATGCCCGAATTCCAAGTAGAGAAAGAAGGTGTATGTCCGGGATGTGCCGAAGGAAAGCTCAAAAGGGGACCATTCCCCTCAAGCCAAAGCATGACCTCCGATATATTACAGTTGGTTCACTCAGGCATACCTGAGGTTGGCATTAAGAGGGAGACTACTACACCACATACTCCTGAGTAGAATGGTGTGGTGGGAAGGAAGAACTGCACGATGATGGAAGCTGTCCGGGCCATGCTACATGATCAAAGACTTCTGAAGTTTCTATGGGCTGAAACTACAATCACCGTCGTATATGTACAAAATCGATGCCCTCATCAGCATTGGGTTCCAAGACTCTTGAAGAAAAGTTCACCACAAGGTGAACAATCTTCTGACTTTGAGGAGCTCTCAAGAAGCCGACACCAGGGAACTGAAAGAAAAGGATGATGAATCAATGCCTGATGTAGAAGAACCCATGGATCTGATTGATTCTCATCCACATGAGCCTTCCTCTTCTAGGAAGAGGCCTTCATGGCTTAGGGGGATACTTGATGATTCTAAAGGACATGCTGCACCCTGAGGAACCTTCCGTCAAATTAAGAAACTTAACAAGTATCAGGGATACCTGACCATCATGAGCACGATCATACAAAATGAGCCTTCATCATTCTCAGATGTCGTCAAGCATTAACTATGGAAGGGTGCTATAACCATAGAATATGAGTCTATTATGGAGAATGATGTCTGGGAAGTAGTTCCTAGACCCTGGACAAGACAATTGTTACTTCAAAATGGCTTTACAAGATAAAGCATGCAGCAAATGGAAGTATGGAAAAATATAAGGTTCATTTTGTTGCTTGTGGTTTATCCCAGAAGGGAGGTATAGACTATGATATTTGCACTTGTTGCCAGATATACGACCATCCGCTTGATCATAGCCCTTGTGGCTTCACAAGGATGGAACCTACATCAGATGGATGTTAAGACCGCGTTCTTGCATGGTTCTATCAAAGAAGAGGTCTATGTGGAGCAACCTGAAGGATTTGAGATTTATGATTGAAAATCTCATGTATGCAGGTTGAAGAAGGCTCTCTATGGGCTGAAGAAAGCACCCAGAGCATGGTATGAGAGGATCGATAGCTACTTGATGAAGCTGGGATTCACTAGGAGTGAAGCTGATCCTAACCTTTACTTTAAGGTTGAAGATGACAAGCCTCTCATACTGGTGTTGTATGTGGATCACCTCTTTCTAACAGGTGCAAACCCTCTCATTCACAAATGTAAGAGGGAGATGGCTTCTGAATTTGAAATGAAGGACCAAGGACTTGAAGTGTGGCAGAAGCCAAGGGAAATTTTCCTATCTCAAGGAAAATATGTGGTAAAGATATTGGAAAGATTTGGTATGATGGACTGCAAACCTGTGACTACCTCGAGGATCTTAACTTTTAAAAGTTATATGGTAGTGATGTCGGACCAGATTTGGGAAATGCCTCTGAGTTTCATAAACTCATTCGTATTGATGTTCTTGGTGAACCTCCATCCGAACATATGTTTTGCAGTTAGCATTGTGAGCTCATATTTGGTTGAGCCTCACTGGATTGATGCCAAGAATCTTCTGAGATATCTTCGTGGCACAATGGGTTAAGATACACTGTCGAAGATGTGAGACTACTTGGATATACTGATGCTAATTGGGCAGGCAGTGTGGTGGACCGTAAGAGCACTTCCGAGTGTTGTTTCACCTTGGGATCTGCTTCGATATCCTGGATGAGCAGGAAGAAGAAGTCGGTGACTTTGAGCACCGCTGAAGCAGGATATACTGTTGCTAGCATGACCTCGTGTGAGGCAGTCTGGTTGCGAAAGCTCTTCAGTGAGCTGTTTGGATTTACATTGGATACCACTGTGATTCTCTGTAACAACCAGAGGTGGGATTCGATTATTGAGGAATCCCGTATTTGTCAATTGCTCCAGCAGATAGACATCATCTAGGATATGGCAAGTCGATGAGCAAGGAAGCTCCACACATTAAGATGATGTACAGGTTGATACACCTTGTCAAAGCCCCGAGGAAAGATCTAATCTGTGATTTTCCCAAACGACTTGGAGTCGGCAAGAAACCCTTGTACAAGGGTCCTGCATGTTGCATACATTGAACTCTGGGAGCTCTGAGGGCTTGCGGTTCCTACTGGAGCAACATATGACCACAGGGTGACTCACCCTCCCCTGGTGGTGCACACTGGAACAAGATGATTCGCTCTCTTGTGGGACAAGATGATTCGCTCTCTTGTGGAACAGGATGATTCGCTCTCCTATGTAGCAGGATGATTAGTTCTCCTGTGAGGCCTGGATTGATGTGTTCTCCATGGCAGCCTGGATTGATGTGTTCTCCATGGCAGCCTGGATTGATGTGTTCTCCATGGCAATTGTAGCAGGATTGATGTGTTCTCCTGTGAGGCCTGGATTGATGTGTTCTCCATGGCAATTGTAGCAGGATTGATGTGTTCTCCTATGAGGACAGGATTGATTAGTTCTCCTGTCGAGGCATCCTACCCATGCAGTCTGGGAATCATGGGAAGTACCTCTCATCTGATCAATGAGCAGGGAAATGAAGTTAGGGACCATAGTAGTACCGACGGACGCATCGTTGTAACTACCGTACTCCCTACGCTAGGATGACCTCCATCGATCTGGGATCAATGATACTGGTCTGGGACCAGTGGTAGGAGTTGTACCATACTATGACGCTGACTTCGGGTCGGTTGAGACTGGTCTGGGATCAGTGGTACATACTCTGAGACTGACTTTGAGTCAGTGGAGGATGATATTTGTCTGGGACCATTGGAGTTGTACTCACTATGACGCTGACTTTGGGTTGGTTGAGACTGGTCTGGGATCAGTGGTACATACTCTGAGACTGACTTTGAGTCAATATGATACATCCTCGATCATTTCTTCTTCTTCATAATTCGGACAAAAGCAGAGTAGAACAGAACAATGCAAGAGCAGAGCAGAACAGAACAAAACAGTACAGATCAGTGCAGGGTAGAACAAGACAAAGCAGAACAGGCAGAATAGAGCAGAGCAGGGCAAGGGTTAGGCTGTACAAGGCAGTGCATTTGATGGATGAATGGTAACGACCGATAGACAGATTGCAGATGAAGTTCTCCATGGTTGAGAGGGAGTGTTAAAATTGGCAACCAGGGTAAAGCTTCATGTGTGTCATCTTATTCATGGCTGATAATATTTTTAATAGATTCCTCTCGTCGAGAGGTGTAGGATTGATATAAAGATCATCTGATTCCGATAAGTATTCATGGAGATATGAATTTATTTTGATTATGGAATTACTATCAAGCCGACCTACAACTCATGTAGGCTCAGAAGTCCAACAGTCGCATCTATTCACCCACCAACGTTGTGTATAAATATAAGACGACTTTTCTTCATTTGGACTCACTCATCTCATCACATCTCTCTCTCTCTACTGCGTAGATATGAGTCTCTTCTCTACTGCGCTGAAATGGGTCTCTCTCTCTCACACATGTGAAGCTGGAAACTGCTGAAACTGAAGCTGCAACTGCAGAAGTAAAGATTGACTTGCGTGGCCTAGAAGATCTCCTCATCTAAACTGCGTTGTAGGTTCATCTGAACCTCCCCTGGAAGCCGAAACTTTTGATGGTGGAATGAAGTCAATCCGACTGTCGGTTTGTGAGATATGGTCTGCCCTAGTTTGATAATGAAGTCGCTAATGCTGATGCTACTAATCTAGGGTTTGCTACTGTTGATATGAATCAGATTTATTGTACTATTTCTCTCTGCTGAATTATTGAAGATAAAAGAAGATTTGATCAAAGGGTTTCCCCACACATTGTGGGGTTTGTCCCTGGCTAGCCGCCACATCTTGTGTCTCTTGTCTTGGCTTGTTTTCTGTCGATCGTTTAATGTTCTATCTGCACTTTACTTTATGTACATGTGATTGCTAATCGGTGGAATATAATAAGAAAAAGAAGTAAACTGTTATAAGCATAGAACATACCATAACTTAACAAGTTTTGTACCGCACACCTTAGATACTCATATAAATATTTCTCAACTTCTACAAACTCTGCATCACACCTATGGAAAAATATTCAAAATGATCCTTCCCTGATTACAGGAAAGCGCCCTCCGGGTCCTTGGGAACAGCCTCACACTAAGCCTTTTGACCCTATGCATGCATCTGATTTCTTTGGTAGATTGAAACTGCCTTGGCAAAGCTTTTCATCTTACTTACTTTCCCTACTTTCCAATTTGAGCGACCCCTACTTTCTTCCAGGTCAACCACACTCAAAATGAAGTTTGGCTATAGCTCCGAGATGGTCATACTACAGTACTACGCTCACCTCCTGGCGGGAAATTGTTGGGGGTTCGCTCGTCTTCGTTGACCTTTGAGTCGGGTTATTGACTCAAATGGAAAACAAAGAGAAACAGTCATTGTTACACCAATAGCCCTGTAGGGGAGATCTTGACAATCTGGTCCAGTCAAAAGGTCTGGTACGGTAACAAAGGTATGGGTACGGGTCAGGGCAGGTACGATAGCAGCAGGTACGGTACACGGCCGAGAGCGAGTGATACGGGAACTACGAACTGGCCGGGGTCTAAACAAACAAAACTCCACAGGACGGCATCTACGGGGCGGGCTTAACTACGGGTTGAGAGGTCAGTTCAGGTCTTGTCAGGTATGAGAAATCGGTCTACTAAATCGTTCAACAATAACACAACCAAAGAAACTTCACGCCACCCTGTAGGAGCCTTATTGGCGGAACGGTACGAGTTAGAGAGCTTTATGGATGGACATTCAGTTAGGTCCGTATTGGAAGGGGTTACGTTAGGTCCCGTATTGGATGAGCATCGGCATCGGCTGAATGATACGGGAAATCATACGCAAACTGCTTGGAATTATCCGAATAGTGGTCCTTATGGGTGGTCCATTATACACTACTAAGATCAAAATAATCAGCCCTGGTTGAAAGAAAAGAAAGGAAGGTCCGGAGGGTCTTGCGCTTCCGAGTGCAAGGAATGACCCTTACTGATAGTGAACCCCCGCTCATGAACGCCGAACCCTTATTGCTGCTTGGACATTAGACAGATACCCTTTTCGCTGCTCATTTTGGATGGTCCGTTGTAGGACATCGCCTCTTTCCTTACACAAAAAACCACCCTTGAGCCGCTTGAGCCTTGGTCCTTCTATCGTTCTACTTATTTGTCACCCAACCAACCAAGCAGACAGTCACAGCAATTGGGGGGGACTAAATGAGTCGTGGATATAGAGACATAGTATGGTGCACGATATGGTGGTCAGGGAATCCAGTAGGCATAGCCGGTACCGCTACGGACACTGCTTGATATGGTCAGGAAATGGTGTTCTATGCTTGGGTGGAACTCCTCCCTTCCTCCCTACACCACTCCCTTTTTGATTTGATGTTCTAGACCCTTATGCTACCTTCCTTGCTTCACGAGCAAACAACCAACCATACAGTCATCGACGGGAAGAAATGAGTCGTGGAGATATACACATCGTGGAGTTTACGGTATTGGAAGGGGGGACTATAGAGAGCGCCGGTCCCGCTACGGCCACTTATGCTTGATATGCTCAGGGAATTGGTTTCGCGTTGGCCTACCTGCCTTATACTTTGGAGAAAATCTGATATTCTACTTTGAGAGATCTCCTTAGGCCTATTAGACTCTCTTCTTTGGGTGCTATACCCAACTCTTTGATAGACTTGAAAACACGTAGACGTCTTGCTGAAGGCTTGATGAGCTTTTGGGGAAGGATTGGTATCTTGCTTTAGCTTCATTATCTCCATCCATGAGCTTAAGGGTTGAGATTAGGGGGCATGAGCTTGGTCCGGGTAGATGAGGATTGGTTCATGCTGATGAATCCGGGCTTGGCTTAATACGTGCTTAGCTTCATCCTGGCTTATGAGTTGATTAGGGGAGGGGGCTTGATAGGAAAGGAAGGGAAGGGAAGGGGATTGAGGGAAGGAAGAACCGGAGCGACGAAAGACCAAAGAGACACTAAAGCAAGAAGATACTACCTCGAATGGTGAATTAGAGAGAGTTTTGACCATCATTGTGGTACTTGCATTATATGCGCATAGAGAAGTCTGGGGTCGAACCAGATCTCATTAGCATTGCTAAGGAGAAAGGCCAAATATCGTCCCTCGAGGGTCATGTCGAACCGGCTTCTCTCGGCTATGACAGGTGGTGACCAGCGGGTATGTCTCCCTTGTATTGGCTAGCGGCAGCTCACACACTATTGCTCTTCTTATTCTCGTATATTGGCTAGCGGCAGCTCACACACTACTCTTTTCCGGGCCTCACCCCAAACGATGGCTGTTCCCGTGTCCGGTAAGTGAAAGTGAAAGATTGGTATTTTGATCTGTAGGCCCTGCTCTGCCAATGTGTGTTGTACCCTGCTCTGCCGATGTGGGAAATAACTAACTAACTAACTGGTGCTACTCCCCATGGCTTACTGTCCTTGGGTCACGGAGAACACGACTGCTTAACTGGGAAGTCAAACAGGTCACGTCAAACTGGGCATGGGGTATTGTCAACGGGTCACAGCGTCTAGTTTACCGATACAGGTTCGATGAATATAGTTTCTATCTTCTTTTCTGAGTGAGAAGGTTCTTCTATCACTGACCGTATCTATCCCATCCCGGTAGCTAACACCTGATTAGCCAATTTGATTAGTCCAATTCGATTAGAGTGGAATATCGCAGTCGATTAGTTCAGTTGAAATAGCGTATTCTGAGTAACCAAGCTCAGTCTATTAGCCAAGCCAATTGGGTCAGTGTATTAGGGGTATCAAAGCGGACCAAGCGGAGTCTAGTATAGTTTCAAAGTAGAGAGTATCCTGTCCTATATCTATGAAAGTAATGGAGTACCAGCATATAGTAGCAGCATCGACTCTTGGGATCAAGTACCAGCATCAACTGCGTAGCCTCTTGGCATTGAGTGTATTATAATTAACACGAGTAATGGAGTACCGGCATCAAGTGAATCACAACCAGCAGTCATAATCGAGTCAATAACTACCTATCTGGATCGGCAGCATCGCCTGCCTCTTGGCATTTACACAACTACGTACAGGTAGCAATGGCTCGATCAGCATTTAGTTGCTTCCCGTCCATTTCTATAAGGGTGGACGTCACTAACATACCCCTACCCGAAGTTGACTGATCCAAACTCCCAATCTCTGGTACGGGGGGGCCACCAAATAATTCCACGACCTGAAAGATTATCAAATAAATAAGTCAAAGGTATAAGGTAAGCATAAAGAGAAAATCTATAAAGCGGCGGGGAGGTAAATTGAAGTTGAAGCAAGCCATAAGCCCGTTTCTTCAACCATTCATTGTTTCTTTTCCTAGCCTGTGTCAGGGCCAGCCGGGTTTGTTTATTGTTCCAACCCGTTTCTTCTTTCAACAATCCAGCCAGTAACGAACGAAGCGAGTAACTGTACTAATTCACCAATGGTATATTATATATGTAATAATCCAACAAATATCTCAGCAACTTGTTAGATGATCCAAAAATAATTTATTATCATAGGTTATAAAATTGAAATAAAATAATTATTAATTTAAGAAATTAAATTAATAATTATTATTCTAGAATGATTAATTATTTAATGGAGACAATTAGAAATTAGTATATTGTTGTAACAAGATATGACTCTCCAAATGTGTCGTATCTTAGGCTCTATTTTAGGAGATTAGTTAGCTAGTTGGTTTGAATAGCATTTAATGTAAATAGACACTTGTTATTTAATTAGTGATCCATAATTAGAGGTAGTTAGGACATGGAGCTTATAAATAGCTCATTGCAAGAGTGTTTGGTTGTTCGGGTGTAAACTCTTGCAAAATCAATTATGTAATTGTTTTTTTCTGATTAATAAAATTACGTCTGAGGACACTTCTGCAATTATTGTGGTATCAGAGCTTCAGTAATGTTGCAGTGGATGTGAAGGGAAGATTCCAACTCAACAAAGTCCTGGAAAACTCCATTCAGTTGGTCAGCAAATAATTGGTATGAAATTTGTCAAAATTTTGTTCAAAAAAGAAGATTTCAAAGGCACAAATTAATGAATTTTGATTATGGGATGTTTTTATGATCGGGAAACCTACGACATTCTGATTCTGCTTGTATCCATCCATTGTTTAAGACAAAGGCAACGCATTTGTATTGTATTTAGGATGTCAAGATGCAGGGTTTCACCATAAATAATTTTTGGGTTTTTATTCATACATGAAATTGTTACCCAATTTGTGACGGAAGGACGGAAAAGCATTTGTTTAATAAAAAGGTTGCCTTAAAAATTTTGTCTGCAAACCAGTGTGCGTACAGGCCGCGGGTTGAAGGTCTACAAACCAGTGTGCATGAGAATAGGAATAGGAATGAGAAATAGGTCATCGGGACAGCTTTTCGGTAAGCTAACATTATAAAGCCTATATACTCAGAGTTGAAAATCAGGAAGTGAGTTTTTCAGAAAGAGAGTTTTGCACGTGCTTCTTGAAAGAGTAAAACGCCCGATCCATTTCTTTCCGATTAAGGTTTTCAGTTCGGTTAAAGTTTTTGTGGAGGAGACTTAGTTGAGTCCTAATGTGCAATACTCGTCTTCATCACTGTTTACATTAAAGTTTACTGCAACAAATTCAATAACATTTATTTGCTGCTGCTCATTATTCATCCAATTGTAGCCCTTACTGACAGATTAAAAGTAAATAAGCTCTGAGTTCAAATGCGCTAGGTTCATTACAGCATAAAGAGCTTGGTTAAAGACAAGCTCGGTTACTCTTAAGGCGGTGATCTTCACACATTTCTGGCATCGATTTTGTAAGGCTGGCAGCTGCAAGTGTGAGTGAAAACACTGGAATTAAAATCCGGTATTTTTCAGAGTGACAAAGTATGCAGCTGGAATTAAAATCCGGTATTTTTCAGAGTAAGATTGTATGCAGCTGGAAATAAAATCTGTAGAAGTCTTATAACCAATCTGGTAAGACGTGGAACCAGCATTGAATCTATTAATTGTGAATTGAATTAATAATGGTATGAGGTATGTTGTAATTGAACCCCATGTACAGCGTTGAAATCTGAGAGAGTACTTTCAATTGTTAAGAGATTGATTGATTGATATTGATTTATTTGTTAGTTTTTGGCTTTGAAGTGAAATTCAGTTGGTTGCCGTAGCAGAAACCTATTTGCAGAAGCATGTGAACGAAATTGTAATGGTGGGACCATTGAATATTAATTGGATTGGGAATTAAAAAGCCGAAGCCAACCAAGCCAGTCAAAGCCAGTAAAACTAGCGGAAGCCGGCGTGAATCAGCGGAAGCCAACCTGCCAACAACAAGTTAGCATGAGCCAGCCCGCCAACAACAAGTCCGCGTGCCTCCAATAAAAAAATATTTTTTAATTTTGAAATATTAATGGAGTGATAAGGTTTTTCCATTGTTGTTAATTTTTGTGAGAATATTTTTTATTTTGTAACTATTTGGAGGGATAAGGTATATTGTATTTTGGAGAAATCTCGTGATTTTTTAATTTTGGAGTTTATAGTTTGTGGAGTAATAAGGGGATTTGTAAATTTTTGGAGTAATAAGGAGATACTTTTTTGTAATTTGTTTTTTGAAGAGATAAGTGTGGCATTGTAACTCAAAGTAATTTTACTTTGAGGGGGGGTAACTTTTTTTAGCAGATTGTGCAAAAGCACCATTGTAAAAATCAAATTTTGAAAGTTGCCTTGTAAAAATTTGAGAAATTGACTAGAGCCAAGTGCAAAGCTCAGTCAATTTTCTCCTGTTTTGACGACTATTCGAGGGTCAAGGCCAAGCCCCGATAGATCGTGTTTTTTGCGTGGTGTGTTGTGTTGAATATCTTGTCTGATTCTTGGTGCGACGCTTCAACGCTAAAATGTCTAAGTTGATTAATTTGTTTTCTGATTCCGACAAACTAGAAGGCACCAAATCTTATAAAACATGGCATCGTCTCATCGAAAGCACACTCATTTACAATGAATTATGGCAGGGAATATGTGATGGAGATGTTAAGCCTAATAAACCCACAGATGTAGCTGCACTAGCAAAATGGGAAATCAAGAATGCTAAAGCCTTAGCTCTTATTAAATCATCTGTGAATGATGAAATGTATGTCCATATAGAAAATGCTTTAGATGCATGGACTGCTTTGAAAACTTTTAAAGACTTCTTTGATACTCAGCCTGAATCAAAGAAAGTCGATCTACAATTAAAATTGTTGCAACAAAAATTAACTGAAGGCGGAGATGTTCTTGAATATCTCTCAAGACTTAAGAATATCAGGCAAGAAATTATTAATGCTGGTTTTCCCGCAATTGATGATAGCTTTATGGTCACAATTGTAATTGCTGGGCTTCCTTCTTCCTATACGCATTTTTTAGAGACTCTACAAGTAACTGGGAAATTAGAAAAACTAAAGTTTGATGAACTTTGTGAAATGTTGAGTCAACATGATAAAACTTTTGGGAAGAAGAAGAAAGTTGGTGAAGATGTTTTTCTCACAGAGGCCAGCACTAGTAAGTCATCAGCAGATAGTTCTCGAGGAAGAGGCAGAGGGAATCAGAATCAAGCAGCACATAATCGAGGTCGAAGCCAAAGCAGAGGCAACAATTTTAACAGAGGAGGAAGAAATAATTTTCAAGGTAGAGGAAACAACCAAGGAAGAGGCAATTTTCAAGGACAAGGATATAATAATCAAGGTAGAGGACAATCTCAAAATAGAGGTCAAAGCAGAGGCAGAGGACAATCTTCAGGAAGAGGAAGAGACTTAAGTCAAATTGTGTGTCGACGATGTAACAAAGTTGGCCATTATGCTGAAGATTGTCGAACATCACTTAATAAAATTCCCAAGTTTCAGCAGCATTCAGCACAATTTGCAAATGATCAAGATGAAGATAACTCAGAATATGTTTTTACTTCCTCACCAGCATCACAAATTTCATCTCATCTTAGAAGTGACTATGAAGATGCCTGGATCTTGGATTCCGGGGCAACTCAGCAAATGACTTGTCGACATGATTTTTTCTGGAATTTTCAAGATTGCCAACTTAATTCCATTTTTCTCGCTGATGATACAAAACATACTCCTTATGGAAAAGGAGTAGTAAAAGTTTTTCTCCCTGGTATTGGAGAAAAAATGATTTCCAATGTATGGTATGTACCCAGTTTCAAGAAAAATTTGCTCTCTTTAGTCACGATTCGACAAGCAGGACATGAGGTGATTATGGAAGATGGTTTAGTGAAGATTAATTCAGTAAAACAGAACTTGAAAACAGTCATGACAGGTTATGAAGATGGAAAACTGTTACGGATGAAAGGGACAGTTATTCCAAGGCATTCTGATTTTGCAGGGGCAGTGACTACAGGTATTTCACCTATGAGACTATGGCATGTAAGATATGGACATCTGAATTTTGACAGTCTTTCTCAATTGCAGAAACAAGGAATGGTTAAAGGACTTCCCACATTCAAAAGGAAAAATGCAAAATGTGAAGCATGCATTTATGGCAAACAAAATCGAGAAAGTTTTCCAACAAGTTCATGGCGTGCAAACAGGCGGCTACAACTAGTTCACAGTGATGTTTGTGGTCCACTACAAACTTCATTTGGTGGTTGCAAATATTTCTTACTATTCATTGATGATTTCAGCAGAATGACTTGGGTTTACTTCTTGAAGAACAAGTCAGAAGCATTTGATAAGTTTAAAATTTTTCGCCAACTTGTTGAAAATGAAGTCAGAGAAAAGATAGGTACTCTCCGGACGGATAATGGGGGAGAATTCACTTCAAATGAATTCAAAACTTATTGCAGTGAAAATGGCATAAGACGACATCTCACTAATGTTTACACTCCACAGCAAAATGGAGTAGTCGAAAGAATGAATCGCACTTTGTTAGGCATGGCGAGATCCATGTTAACTTTCAAAAGGTTAAGTCCAACATATTGGGCAGAAGCAATCCATACAGCTGTCTACTTAAGAAACAGATCTCCAACTGCTTCTTTAGACGGAATCACACCTTATGAAGCTTGGTTTGGTTTCAAACCTCGAGTTAAACATCTTAGAGTTTTTGGGTCAGTGTGTTATGCCTTAGTTCCGAAAGAAAAACGAACTAAGCTTGACTCAAGAAGTTTAAAATGCAGAATGATTGGCTATTCTGATGAGAAGAAAGGGTATCGTCTTTTGACCAATGGAAAATTCATTGTGAGCAGGGATGTCATTTTTGATGAAACATAGAGTAAGAGTGCTGAAGAAATTGAAAATCTTCTTCACAAATTAGAAACTAAGGGAAGTAAAAGAAATGGAAAAATGCAAAGTCAACCAACTTCACCAAATTGGTATGAACTTGATTTTCCTTCCTCTGAAGATGAGTCATCCAGTCCATCTACATCAACAACATCATCTGGGTCTTCTAGCAATTCATCCGCATCTCCAAGCAGCAGCAGTTCCTCTGACAGTGATTCTCCACATTCTTCACCTGAACGACGAACATCAGTTTATATTAATCCTCTTTACAATGATGGGGACTTTACAGAAGCGCAAACAAGTGAGCACCAACTTCCGAAATGGGCAGTTCAACTTTTGAAAGATGTCAAGCCTGATGAACAGAATAAAACTGGCACCAGAAGGGCACATAGAAGTGAAGGCAATTTTGCCTTGATAGCAAATGATTTTATTGAACCTTCCACATACAAAGAGGCAATAAAACATAAAGAATGGCAACAGGCTATGGTTGAAGAATATCAAGCAGTAATTGATAACAACACTTGGAAACTTGTTGATTGTCCAGCAAATGTTAAACCCATAGGCTGTAAATGGGTTTACAGAATTAAGTATAATCAGAAGGGTGAACTTGAAAAGTATAAAGCACGACTTGTCGCAAAGGGTTTTGCGCAGCAGGAAGGCATTGATTATGAAGAAACTTTTGCTCCTACAGCTAAATGGAACACCATCCGATTAAGACTTGCATTGGCCGCTCAAAAAGGATGGAAAGTTCATCAAATGGATGTGAAAAGTGCTTTTCTCAACGGGGATTTACAGGAGGAAGTGTATATGACCCAACCACCAGGTTTTGAAGTTGAAGGACAAGAACATAAAGTCTGCAAATTGATCAAGGCTTTATATGGATTAAAACAAGCTCCCCGAGCTTGGTATGCAAAGATGGACGAATATCTTAAGAAAGTTGGTTTTCAACGAAGTGAATCTGATGATACTTTGTATGTGCGACAACAGGGAAAATATCTGGTAATTCTTGTTATGTATGTAGATGATTTGATCATTACTGGCAACCATGATGATCATATTGCACAGGTAAAAAGGGAGTTACATGCAGGTTTTAAGATGACAGATTTGGGATTACTTCACTACTATCTTGGAGTTGAAGTCTTCCAACGTCCACATCATATTTTCATTTCTCAAAGTAAGTATGCCGCAGAGGTTCTTCAGCGATTTGGCATGCAAGATTGCAAGCCCATTCTCACCCCCATGGAGCAAAACTTGAAACTTTCAAAATTTGAAGGGGGGGAAAAGGTGGACAGTACAACTTACAGACAGTTGATTGGCAGCTTGATTTATTTGACAAATACTCGTCCTGATCTATCTTATGCAGTCAGTATTCTTTCCCGTTTTATGCAGGAACCACGAGACAGCCACTGGAATGCAGCGAAAAGAGTTCTTCGATATATCCAAGGAACAAAAGGTTTTGGTCTTCTTTACACAAAGACTAAAAATTTTGTACTTGGTGGATATTCCGATGCCGACTTTGCTAGGAGTATTGATGATCGAGCATCAACATCAGGTTATTTAATGAATATGGGGTCAGCAGCAGTACCTTGGAGTTGTAAGAAACAAGCTACAGTGGCCACTTCTTCAGCAGAAGCAGAGTACATTTCAGCATGGGAAGCAGCATGTGAAATTGTTTGGTTGCGCCGAATTTTGCAGGACTTGGGCATTTCTCAGGCAGAAGCTACATCATTATTCATTGACAGCCAGTCAGCCATCAAACTTGCCAAGAACCCAGTTTTTCATTCAAAGACAAAGCATGTGGACACCAAGTATCATCATATCAGATCTCTCATTGCCAAAGATGTCCTCAAGCCAGTTTATTGTCCTTCCGAAGATCAGAGCTCCGACATTTTCACGAAACCGCTTGGCAGAATAAAATTTACTAAGTTCAGGGATGAACTTGGTATCTATTGTAATGTATCTTTGGATCATAGGGGGGAATGTTAGATGATCCAAAAATAATTTATTATCATAGGTTATAAAATTGAAATAAAATAATTATTAATTTAAGAAATTAAATTAATAATTATTATTCTAGAATGATTAATTATTTAATGGAGACAATTAGAAATTAGTATATTGTTGTAACAAGATATGACTCTCCAAATGTGTCGTATCTTAGGCTCTATTTTAGGAGATTAGTTAGCTAGTTGGTTTGAATAGCATTTAATGTAAATGGACACTTGTTATTTAATAAGTGATCCATAATTAGAGGTAGTTAGGACATGGAGCTTATAAATAGCTCATTGCAAGAGTGTTTGGTTGTTCGGGTGTAAACTCTTGCAAAATCAATTATGTAATTGTTTTTTTCTGATTAATAAAATTACGTGTCTGAGGACACTTCTGCCATTATTGTGGTATCAGAGCTTCAGTAATGTTGCAGTGGATGTGAAGGGAAGATTCCAACTCAACAAAGTCCTGGAAAACTCCATTCAGTTGGTCAGCAAATAATTGGTATGAAATTTGTCAAAATTTTGTTCAAAAAAGAAGATTTCAAAGGCACAAATTAATGAATTTTGATTATGGGATGTTTTTATGATCGGGAAACCTACGACATTCTGATTCTGCTTGTATCCATCCATTGTTTAAGACGAAGGCAACGCATTTGTATTGTATTTAGGATGTCAAGATGCAGGGTTTCACCATAAATAATTTTTGGGTTTTTATTCATACATGAAATTATTACCCAATTTGTGACGGAAGAACGGAAAAGCATTTGTTTAATAAAAAGGTTGCCTTAAAAATTTTGTCTGCAAACCAGTGTGCGTACAGGCCGCGGATTGAAGGTCTACAAACCAGTGTGCATGAGAATCGGAATAGGAATGAGAAATAGGTCATCAGGACAGCTTTTCGGTAAGCTAACATTATAAAGCCTATATACTCAGAGTTGAAAATCAGGAAGTGAGTTTTTCAGAAAGAGAGTTTTGCACGTGCTTCTTGAAAGAGTAAAATGCCCGATCCATTTCTTTCCGATTAAGGTTTTCAGTTCGGTTAAAGTTTTTGTGGAGGAGACTTAGTTGAGTCCTAATGTGCAATACTCGTCTTCATCACCGTTTACATTAAAGTTTACTGCAACAAATTCAGTAACATTTATTTGCTGCTGCTCATTATTCATCCAATTGTAGCCCTTACTGACAGAGTAAAAGTAAATAAGCAGGAGACAAAACATGAGCAGGAAACATAGTATAAGCGGGACAGAAAGCATGAGCAGGCGGGTCCTCCCATAGCTCATAGATACCGTAAATCCAATAGTAGATGCCGTAGCCCCAATAGTGATTCAAGCCCATGTGATAAAGAAGTAGACCTCCCATGTGATAAGCAAGCATAGTGAGCGAGGTCCCTACTCTATAATGGTGGGCCCTACCGCTACTATAGTTGGGCAGTGAGCCAGTGATGAAACCAAATTATACGTTGAACCAATGATGTAACATCCGCCTGGTAACTAACTCATTTTTTTGATGACCTGCCAACAACTATAGTAGTGCCCATCCCACGCGATTAAGCATAGTAATTCCCCAATAAGTATTGTTATTAATGAACTACCTTACTCCTTTCTAGTCGGTTAAGGCGAGGCGAATATTAAGAGTTTCAATAGTTTCTGAAGGAGCATCACCAGCGAACTAATGAGTAGAACCAACGCTCTATACTATAGTTGCCCGTGGGTAGGAAGATTACTCACGTTAATATGGAACCAGATTTTGTTGATAGGTAGGCGACATGCAGACTCATCACCAACCCCCTTCCCCGCTAAGCTTGGGAGCGAATAGGATAGTGACAACCTGAGTGATGGCCCTATTGAACCCGACTATAGTTGGCGAATGCGAGCTCATAATAGTGAATGAACCAGTAACTAATCCTTTTGATGACCTGCCCCTCCCAATCTGTTTATTTATGATCTCATCCCATGAAAGAGTAATAAGGATATCCCACCCATGAAAGAAAGATGTCCCACTCCTACTAGATATAGGCCAATTCTATATTTCCGCTTGTGATGAATCAAGTCAAGGAATGAGGAATCTGAGGAGAGTTAACCTGCTAAGGAGAAATCAGGATCCCGTTCATCAAGGAATGAATACAAGGCAGGGAACACAGTAAGAAATCCCCTCCACCTGTCGGCCCACCCGCCTTTTGTTACATTAGTATTAATATCCATTCAAAAGCTTCGATAGGTAAAAAGCTTCGATAGGAGTTACCTCCCACCCAATTCATAACCTTCTCTTCCTTCGAGGGCCGGGGGATCACTTCTTTCCTGCCTGCTTCTCCATCTCTTACTGGCGGGTGGGGCTTCTCTATTTTCGAATACAGGAGGGGCTGAAGCATAAATTTGTGTGCGGGATGACAAATTATTTGATTTGATTTAGGTGGTGACGCTTGCCCAATGCACTATTGAACCGAAGAAAGGAAGGGGAAGGCGGGATTATTCAATTCATTCTTTCACTAAACACATTGAATGCCAAGAAGGAAGCGGCACACTTACTTTCACGACTGATAAGCAAGCCAGAAGGAATGGATAAGCCAGAAGGGATGGATGAGCAAGCGGTAGGCGAGCGCTTCTCCTTCAAGTGCTAGTGTGAATGGAACGTGTGAATTAATCGAAACGACTTCTCGTCTATAATGATGAAATGAATCGTCAGCGAATCGAACTGCAAGGATATTTTTGCGAGTAGTCGCAATGAATTGAGTGCGACTTCTCTCTCTAATTCCGTGTTTATTGGTTAATGCGCTGGCTCGCCCCGAATTGACTTGCTGTGCCCCACCCCGCTGGCTTTCTATTCGTCCTAGTGTTCCGTTCCCGGCTTGCTTCCTCGCCTTGCTGGTGAGAGGCCAACTGGAAAGGAGAGTAGATGGGAAAGCTTATCAGATAAACTCAGTCAGGTTTCGGTTTGCCTCCTATACTCCTAGAGAACCTTTCGGGAAGGCTTGTGGTTTGTCCCTGGCTAGCGCTACATCTTGTGTCCTCTTGTCTTGGCTTGCCTTCTGCGATTTATGTTTATGTTCTATCTTCAATTTACTTTAATGTTGATGTGATTGCTAATCTAGAAAAGATATTGAGTTAACTGTGAAAATTGAAATAAATTGCTCTAAGCATAGAACATACCTAAAATTAACAGAGAAACATGGCAGAAAGGTGTTCTTTTGGTACTTTTTGACTTTTTGACCTAGCAAAAGTTGCTGACATGGATCTCTAGTTACATAACTTTAATGTGCAAGTCCTAAGGATCCAAAAATGCAAAATTTTCGTGATTTCGAAGCCTCCAAAAAAAACGTAACGTGGGACACACTACCCTTTCTGCCCAAAAGTAAAATTTCCAAAATGCCCAAAATCTTTATAAAATTCCAAAATCTGTTCAAAGTGTTTGAAATTTGTTCCTTGGAGCTAGGTAATGATTCTTAAAGCTATGAGTGAAGCCTCAACGAACAACTCAAGGTTTTGCTGAATTAGGGCTTCCCTTAGTTTTATCTTCAAGTTTTGAATTCTAATTTGGGAAACCCTGTTTCTGGTGTAATAATGTCTAGCCATGTGCCTTTGCAAGTTGGTGGTCCTGTTGACCTTTTTAAGGAGCTTCTCCAAGTGGCTATTAACTTTATCTAGCAAATACTCCCTATTTTTCTCAAAATCTTGTTCAATGGATTTGTTAATGTCTTGTTGCTCCAAAGGTGTAGATGGCTCACTCATTTGGTCTCCTTTCCTCTTCATGCCCTTGGTTATAGGCCACTTTGGCTTGACTTGAACTTCAGTGTCCTCAATTTGCTCTAAACCAATGACATTCTTACCTTTGCTTGTGATGCAAAAGCATTCAGCTCAATAGTATCATTGTATTTTAGTAGACATAGGGGGTCTTGTGTTTTCAAAGAAGTTGGTTTCCTAGTGTTTTGAATTAATGTAATTATTAAGGTTTTGAGTGATTTTAAGGAGAAAAGCTAGAATAGGGATTTAATTAAGTATAGCGAGGCATATTAGTAAATATTCTCGAATGTAGAAGAACATGAGAGAATCAAGATAGTTGAGAGATTTGAAAATTAATTGTAAATCTTAGGTTAGGAGCTAATTCATGATTTTGTGGATAAGAGAGGAATCTTAGAGATAAAGAAGAGATTTAGGGTTTTGTTGAGAAGATTATGGATCTAAACCAGGAATTGGTTGTAGAATCCTTTTGTATAAATGTAAGCCTAAAGGCATAGTCAGGTTGGTTAACTAGTTAGGCAAGTCAAGTTAGTAGTTAGAGGTTTGATTGTAAGCCTACGGGCAGATTGTGAAACAGAGGCCACTGATGTTGGAAATCAGGCTTGAGAGAAGAAATTGTGTAAATACCTGTTTGTTAATACAAACAACTCGATTTTGAGTTCATGTGTGCGTGTTGAGTAATTGAGATATTGATTGCGTACGATCTTGAGTTATTCTGCGTAACATGGGTTACAGGTGCAGAACCAGAGGCCAAATACAGAGAAGAGCAACAGAGTGGTGTTACGGCTTTGTACACATCGACAGTAGAGGAGGAAGCCTTTAATGTATCAGTGAAGGTGAAGGAAGCCTAAAGGCGCGAGCGGAGCTAAGCTCAGGAGGAAGTCGTGATGCAGAAGTGCAGAAGACCAGAACCTTGAAGAAAGCCGAAACCGCAAAAGAACATTGAAGGAACGGCATAAAAGCAAAGTCAAGAGAAGGACGAAGGAGTGAGGTACCGATGCACAGGAGTCGTTGGATCTGAAGATCAACGAACGAGGCTGAAGGTGATGGGCGACCAAGATTAAGTCATGCCACATAAATAAAAGAAATGAACGGCGAAGATTAAATCTAAGTACTTGCGGAAGGAGAAAGGCGGGAATCGATCTGGACCGTCGGATCGATAGATCTGGTAGATCGACGGTGATTAGTAACCGCAGCGGGGGTAAAGAGTATGTCGAATCGATAGATCTGGGAGATCGAAGGTGATTAATAACCGCAGCGGGGGTAAAGAGTACGAGATGCCTTGATCGCGGTTGAAGGCCCACAGTTGTTCTTAGCCGTCGATCACAAATTCATATTATTACATCACAGTGAACTATGGCATTAGACCTGTAATTAACCCGCATGCTTGTTGAAGACCTGCTGATCTGAAAATGAGATCTAAGACAATAATAAGGTATTACAGACTTATGTGCATGGATTAGTCTATGTCATTTTATGCAATGGATCAATAAGATTGCGAAATGCACAGACAATGAAGTAGTAAACAAAACATAATAGACAACACATAACACAGCAAATTTAATGAAGAGTTCACCCAATACTCCTAGGCCACATCTCCTAGTCCAGCCTTCAGTGGTGGCCTCTATTATGTCTTCAAGAAGAGTTCTATTTACAACAGTGAGCTCAATTTGAGCCTCACACACAACAGATTATAATACAAGAGCTTTATTTGAACCTCTCAAGTTTCTCTATGAGTACACAGACCCCCTCAGTGCTCTCTGTCCCCGTGCAAACTCTGTCCCAGCGTTTGCCTGCAATACTGCTTCCCCTGTTGTGCTCTTTGTCTATGGCTTTATAGCCAAAAATGTGTTGCCTGTTCGTTTCATGTTCCTGTCTCTCGGTCTCCCCAGCCTCTGTCCACTTTGAATCCCTCTCTTAGCATGATAAAATCATTGTTTAACGCCTAGAGAGGAGGTGGCCACCCATTCTATAACGCCATAGTGCCGCGGGCCTCTGAAACTCCTGAAACAACCACGCTCTGTTAAACACAAGGAAAATGTGTTTTAACAGAGAAAGTCTTCCAAAACTCAATATATCGGACTTTCAAAGTCCTTAAATATGATTCATTCCCCTATCGGGTCTGTCCACAAGTCGCTATCGCATATCAGAAGGCTCTGTCCCTTTGTGTTTTGGAAATACAACGAAAATCGCAAAAATACATTAAAAATGGCTCTGTTACGGACTTGAAATTATATCAAATTTCCTTTATAATGCTATCGGGTCCGGCTGTCGCATGGTGTATTGATAACAGCCCTCTGCACGTTCCGATGCAATGCGGCGATGCGATATATCGCAATCGCTCATCGCAATAACCCTTGGGCCTTGTAAGTGCTCCACTGCATCTTCTGATAGCAATCCGGAGATGTAATATGGGTCGTCGATTATGGGTCGTCGATCTGTGCGCTTGACCGACGATCCATATTAACTCCGCCAATCTTCGTCACCATATATATGTGTTAAGCGTCGATATCGATGTTCACCATCGCAATTCTTAAGTAGATCCCACCGATCTCTACCAAAGGTTACCGCCGATTGCAATTGTCGATCCGATCTGGACCGTTGATCGGCCAGATCGAACGGCTACTATGTATTATTGGTTCTGCCTCTGTTACTCCGTTTTTTCATTAATTTCACGGGTTTTGCCTCCCAATACTATATTAAAACGCTGCCTTATGCGATTTTTCCCTGGTTTTTGGCATGATTTTCATAGTTTTGAAGACATAGAGAGTGTTTCTCGGATCCATTTGGATCACCCGCAGACCATCGGATCGAATGATTAGATCAAGCGTGCCTTGATTAATCGGTGGAGGATGGCGATCAGATTGTTTTAGTGATCAGGACAAGTGATGATTGTTAGATCTGGAGAGAGAAGATCAACGGCGGAGAGTGAAAGTCAATGTGGGACAGAACTGTTGTTCAATTGGCGAATTGTTGTTCAATCGGCGAAGTGTTGTTCAATTACGGATTGTTGTTCAATCCTGAGTGTTGTTCAATTACGGATTGTTGTTCAATCCCGAGTGTTGTTCAATTACGGATTGTTGTTCAATCCCGAATGTTGTTCAATTGTTGTTCAGTTGCTGTTCAATTGACGAATTGGAAAGGAGCGGACCCGAGAAGGTTATAGGTGCGGTTTCATTCTATTTGAAGTCCGGTTGTGTTATCGCATATCGCATGTGAGAGGCGATGAAGTCACATGATGGTGTGATGCGAGATTGCGACAGTCGTTGATCTTGTGGACGATATCAACGGTGGAAAGGGCAATCGCATATCGCAAGATGGGAGTTCTGAACGCACACTCTATTGAGTCCTTTGAACTCTGGGATTGCGATAAAGCAGGAGTTGGCACGTCGAGTGGGGTTTGGTTAACATGCGCAGTTATAGAATTAAACAAAGTTATCATAAAGGATGAAGGGTCGAGTTATAGGGTTCCATAGCAAAGGATTACCAAAGGGTTAGATTGGAGTTAGTTATTAACTCGTTCCGCATGAGACCAATTAAGGGGCCTTGAACCTTAAGTAATCAAGGTTTGACCAGGCAGGTCATTGAAATTCCTGGGACAGACGAGATTATGCATTTTATATGCATACTGTGGGTATTGCAGGTTTTTCCTGCGTCAATTTGGTATCAGAGCAAAATTGTGACTAAAACATTTGATATTAAAGCACAAAGAAATTTTGTATGAAAATTTCTTTGAAAAGAATTTAGAACAGAGTTATGCTTTGGAGGTGTGTATACCAGTAAATGGTGACGAAAGCAGGCAAGAGGAGATCAGATTCTAATCTGACAAACAGTAAGCACACAGAGGTAAAGTATAGCAGAATGTTGGGAGAATTGCAGATGCAAGGGAACAAAGGACAATCCATTCAAAATGCAGGTGAATGGTAGAACAAGATCGTGCAGAGATCTTGAAGGTGAGATGGTATGTTTTTATTTTTATTTTATTTGAAGATTGGAGTGCGTGGTCTTTATATTGGTGCACAGGTAATAGCAAAAGAAGGTGAGAAGATTGCAGCGACCTAGAGCAAGGAGTGCTCAATTGGTTCCAAAGGAAAGAACCAGAGAAATGTTAAAAGACTGAGCTCAGAAGAGAGAATCTTAATGAGGCATATGTAGCAAGAAAGAGACTTGTTACTGCAGAGGTATTGTTGCAACTCACAAGAAGATCATAAGGGCAATTCCACAAAGGATGTGGGTAGAATTGCTAAGTAATGAAGGAAGCTGATAAGACTTTCTAAGTGAAAGAAGAAGTGGTCAGAACCAAGTATTTCATTGTGATTGAAATACGAGAGGACAGTTGTGTTCTTAGAAGATGCAGATGAGTTGAAGCCTAAAGGAGCAGAGAGAAGTGCTCAAAAGAGGTTCCAGAGATAGAGAACCAAGGGCTTGCCAAAAGACCAAGTACAAAGGAAAGCTTGGTGAGGTAAGAGGCAGCAGGGAGGACTTGCTGTTGCAGAGGCTTTAATGCAGCTCATAGTGAATGAGTGAGGAACTCATAGAGATGGAGGAGAAAATGACTACTGATAGTCATAGTAGAGGTTCTGAGGAAGACCACAGCAGAAGAAAAGTGAAGAAGGAGGATGCCAAGGCAAATGGCAAGAGAATGAGTCAAGAGGAATTTGACAAGGAAATTGCAGAGATGAAAGAACAACTCGATGCATTAAGAAGGATACTTGAGGAAAGCCAGAGACTAGGTTGGGTATTAAAGAAAAAGCCAGTAAAGTGGCATAAGCTACAAAGAAGGATACAGCAGAAGCAAGTAAAGTGGTTGATGGGAGAACTCAAAGAAGCTGAGTTGGGAATGGAAGTTTCCATTTGTAAACCAGAACGGAGTGAAATTCTGGGTGAAGATGAAGAATGGAGATCAGTGAACTATTGGGATAGTTCAGAGCAGCATACTGAAGTGTCGCCAAAGGAAGAAGAGACACTGAGGTCTTATGCTTTTAATTATAATGATTGTTTGTGAGTGCAGGTTTTGAAAAGGATTGGCAGCCGTATGAAGTTGTCACAAAACTTGATAAAAATTACCAGAGTTCAGAGGAGAACTTGGATCAGCATACTGATGTACTGACAGAGGATGAAGAGTACCTTTCAGAGGATAAGTATTCTAGAGCAGAGTATGATGAAGAATGCCTCTTGAATGAGGAAAATATTGAATTGTTGCAGTGGAAAGAAATTATAGATGAATTAATATTTGGGACTGTTATAAAACAAGGACAATTCCTTGTGGAGGAAGGAGATGAAGATCAGTCTGAAAAACTGATATGTGAAACGTTAGTTGAGGCTATTGAGCTGTACATTTTTCAAACTGACAATTGTTGTGTGAATACAGGGATTATAAGTGTTGAATAGGAACTTATTTCTGTGGAGATGAATGAGATAAAATTGTTTATGGAAGGCAGTCTGATTGAATCATTGGGCAATAGTGACCATGTAGAGGATAAAGCTGGAAATGAAGAGCATTGTGACAAGACACTTGCTAAATGTAAGCAGGAGATTGAATTGCTGGAGAGGTTGCTAGGAGGAAATGGAAATAGAAAAGAAGTGGTTACAACAGTACTTAATAGTAGCAGAGGGTCTTTAAAAGACATGGAGATAGAAGAGTGTTTTGATGCACAAGCCAATAGTTTGTTTGCAGGAACAATACATAGAATGAATGAGTGTGATGCTGTGATCGAAGAAATTGAACAGAAGTTATTTAGAGATGAAATGGAAGTTCAGAAGCAACAAGAAGGTATGGATGTAAGGGTGGCCGTAAGGAACCATCAACTACAAAGCGAAGGAAACCAGCAGAAGATTAAAGGCAAATTTAAAGAAGAGACTATGTTAGCTAAAAACATAGTAAAGGATCATCATTCCATCATGATGATAGGCACAGTGGAGATAACCAGGGAAGTTGTTGAGGCAATCAATAAAGAAGAAGGACTAAACTCTTATCAAAGGACAGTGAATGGGAGACAAAATTGGAGCTACTAGAGAAATGGCTGAAAGCACCAGTAGGGAAGAAAGAACTTGATGAAGACTGCAAAGGATATGCAAGAGAGGAAGAGGAAAGAGTCCAGCAAAGAAGTGAGTTGGACATAGAAATTGAACTGATGATGGATTTGATGAGAAAAGAGTCTCAAAGGGAGAAGACAACAGGAAGAAAGTGTTGGAAATAATACTGAGAGGGGGGGTGAATCAGTATTATCAAGCAATTTAATAAATCTTCCTTATTTGATCTTTGAATTATTTTTGCATATCAGTACCATAAAATAATGAGCATGAAAAATCAGATAGTCACACCAAAGAACACAAGATGTAAGGTGGAAACCCAATGTGGGTGAAAACCACCTGCTACAATATGTCTCTATCTTCTTTCAAATTAGAAACTTCTTTTACAATGATTTTGTACTGGTGCAGTCCTTTACCAGTACGCAGGCTGCAACCTGCGGAGAGCTACAACTCTCTCTCTTTCTCGTTTTCCAGTCTACTCCTGGAAGGGAGCTACAACCCCCTACTGCTTTTCACAAAGCATCAGATGATCAACAAGTACATAATAGATATAGACCACTACTGATATCAGATCAGCAATAACAGAACTAACCCAGAACACCTTATCAACAGAGAAATTCAATCAACAGAACATTTTAAAACAGAGACGCAGTTTTCCTTTCTGTGGCCTGCGACCAGACGCTGTTGACCTTCTGTTACTCTGCGTCCACACGCAGATGTCCTTCTGCTTCGCTGCGTGCCCACGCACTGTTCCTTTGTCTGCTCTGCGTTCTGTTGCTTCAGGGACGCACCCAAGGATACTATCGCGCCGCGTCTTTCGCTACAGAGACGCACCTGAAAACACTATCGCGCCGCGTCCTTCTGTTTCAGAGACGCACCTGAACCTTGATTTCCCTGCGTCCCCACGCAGGTCTCTCTCTACTGTACTGCGTCTCGGCGCACTTGCCCTTTACAGTATCAGCGTCCCGGCGCACTTGCCCTTTACAGTATCAGCGTCCCGGCGCACTTGCCCTTTACAGTATCAGCGTCCCGGCGCACTTGCCCTTTACAGTATCAGCGTCCCGGCGCACTTTCCCTTCACTGATCCTGCGACCCTTCAGATATAAATGATATGAAGACTTCAAGACAAACCCAATCAGTCAAATCTACAGATCTGATCATGCGCCATAGAGATCACAGTCCATTAGAAGATTCGCCCTCTTAGATCTGGACTAGATCTCACCAAATAAGATATTCAACCCAAGACAATACACAATCCAAATGAACACCTTTGCTTTATATAGGCAAGCTCCTCCCCAAAACATGGAACAATACCACGAGCCGACACCATAGAAACACAAAACCGTTGGCTAGATACCACACAAGAAACCCCCACGTGCTTTTCTCTGCCTTGAAATGTGTGCACTGGGTAGACGCACTCCCTGAACGGCTGGCCGGCGTCCCTGGACGCGGGTTCTGCATGGTATACCTGCGGGGACGCACTTTCTGAACCGATAGTCTGCGTCCTTCTTAATTTTTAACAAACTGAGAGCCTTATCACTGGAGTTGCCATCAAGTACAACATCTGTAACATACATTCATACCAGAAAACATAATGCCAACAATCTCCCCCTTTGGACTTGATGGCAACCTCACAAACTTCAGCTTCATTCTCCCCCTTTGACATCAAGGGCAAAGGGTATGCTCCCCCTAAGTTCATGCTCCCCATGAAAGAGATAGAGACATATTGCAGCTATTTCCAAGATCTCCTTCTCCATAATGCCAACAATGCATTATGTGCTCCCCCTAAGCCTGTACCACCAATAAGAAAAAGTTCAACAAGATGATGCATCAACAACCCCCAGCTTTTGCCTGAGGTATTCAAACGTGTCCCTGGGCAATGGTTTGGTAAGAATATCAGCAACTTGTTCCTTGGAAGGAACATACTCCAACTTGACTTTCTGTTCAAGCACTTGTTCCCGGAGAAAATGGTACTTGATTGGTATGTGCTTGGTTTTTGAATGCATAACCGGATTCTTTGAGATGCTGATTGCACTTGTGTTATCACATAAGATGGGGATAGGTGGTGTACAAGTGATTTGAAAATCCTGCAAAGTCTGCATCATCCAAAGGAGTTGAGTGCAACAAGATGCAGCAGCAACATATTCTGCTTCAGCTGTAGACAAGGCAATCGAACTCTGTTTCTTGCTGAACCAAGATACCAGTCTGGAACCCATAAAGAACGCACCACCACTTGTGCTTTTCCTGTCATCCACGCTTCCGGCCCAATCTGCATCTGTATAAGCATGAAGAGTAAGATCTGTATCTCTAGGATACCATAAGCCATAATTTTGAGTCCCTTGAAGATATTTGAAAATTCTCTTTACTGCCTGAAGATGAGTCTCCTTCGGATTTGCCTGAAATCTTCCAACTATTCCAACTGCATGCATGATGTCCGGTCGGGTACCTGTCAAATATAGTAAACTTCCAATCATAGATCTGTAGGTTGGTTGATGTACTGCTGCAGATTCATCATTTGCACTGAGACTACATCCTGTGACCATGGGTGTACATACAGGTTTTGCATCTTCCATGCCATATTTCTTCAAAATCTGCTTGAGATACTTGGTTTGAGATAAAAAGATTCCTCCTTCCTTTTGTTGGATTTGCAAGCCAAGGAAATATGTCAGTTCTCCTAGCAAGGACATTTCAAATTCTTTTTGCATGACCGAGGCAAAGCTTTGACTCATAGCTTCTTCATTGCTGCCAAAAATAATGTCATCTACATACACAACAAGTATTAGCAATTTGTCATTTTCAACTTTTATATATAGATTGCTATCTGCTGAACCTTTTGAGAAACCTTGTTGATGAAGATATTTGTCCAACCGGTAGTACCAAGCCCTTGGAGCTTGTTTGAGACCATAGAGAGCCTTTTTTAATCGGCATACAAGATTTGGATCATTTCCAAGAATGAACCCATCTGGCTGTTCAATGTACACTTCTTCTTCCAAGTCTCCATTCAGAAAGGCTGATTTCACGTCCATTTGAAATACTTTGAAGTTTTGAAAACTTGAGAGAGCAAGGAACATTCGGATGGCCTCAAGTCTTGCAACAGGAGCAAAAGTTTCTTCAAAGTCTATTCCTTCTTGCTGCGCATACCCTTTACAAACAAGTCTGGCTTTATTTCTAATTACTTCTCCATTTTCATTCAATTTATTTTTGAAGACCCATTTTGTTCCGATAACATTCTTATCCTTTGGTCTAGGAACCAGCTCCCAAGTGTTGTTCTTTTCGATTTGCTCAAGTTCTTCATCCATTGCTTTTACCCAACATTCATCTTTGCATGCTTCTTTCACATTTTGTGGTTCAGTAGAGGAGAGTAATGCCAAATAGCTTGAGGCTTCTGCAACAGTTCTTCTTGTTTGTACACCTGCTTCTTTCTGCCCCACAATCTGAGATTCTGGATGATTTTTCTGAACATATCTGGATGGAGTTTTCTCTTCTATTCTTGTCTGCTCCTCTGGTTCTTCTTGAGGTTCTCCTTGGGGTTCTTCTTCTTCATTATTCTGTCTTTGAGGGTAGCCTTCATCTTCTTCTATATCTTCATGATGTACTTGCCTAGGAATATATCCCTTCTCATCAACCACTACATCAATGCTGTCAACAATTCTGCCAAGTCTTTTATTGTAGCATTTGTATGCTTTGCTATGTGGAGAATAGCCAAGAAGAATGCCTTCATCTGCTCTAGGTTCAAGTTTGCCAAGCTGCTCATCAGTATTCTTGATATAGCATTTGCTCCCAAAGATTTTGAAGTGCTTTACCGAAGGAGTTTTACCACTCCAGAGCTCATGAGGAGTTTGAGTGCTGTTCACCCGGACATTTGTCTTGTTGAGAATAATAACTGCAGCATGTGCAGCTTCACCCCAGAAAGTTGCGGGAGTTCCTGATTCATCAAGCATAGCACGAGCCATTTGTTGGATTGTTCTGTTCATTCTTTCAACAACTCCATTTTGCTGAGGAGTTCTAGCTGTAGAGAATTCTCTCCTTATCCCATGTTCATCACAAAAATCGAAAAATTCATTTGAAGTAAATTCCCCACCTCTGTCGGATCTGAGGCACTTAATTTTGTGACCTGATTCATTTTCAACCAAGGCTTTGAAGGTCTTGAATTTTTCGAATGCTTCATCTTTGTGCTTCATAAGTCCTAACCAGACAAACCTGGAGAAATCGTCAATAAATAATATCAAGTATTCCTCTCCTCTAGGTGTTCTTTTCCTGAATGGGCCACATGTATCTGTATGTACTAGCTCAAGAGGCATGCTAGCTGATCCCTCTTTCTCTGGAAAGTTAGTCCTGGTTTGTTTTCCAAACTGACATGATCTGCATATGGTGTTGTCAGGAATTTTGATATCTGGAAGATCGCGAACTGCCTGATATTTGCATGCTTTCCTTATTTGAGAGAAGCTTAGATGTCCCAACCTTCGATGCCATAACCAGTGCTCTTCATCCTTGCTAAGATAGCATTGTTGTTCTCCTTCTTCAAATATGTACAGATTATTTGGAGTTCTTTTGCCTTTGAGTACTGTTTTACCTGTATCAAGATCACGAACAAGACATCCATTCGATCTGAAAATAACTTCAGTTTTTTGATCACACATCTGGCTGACACTTAGTAGATTATGCTTCAATCCATCAACATATAAAACATTTCCAGCCTTGACCTTTTCTTTCAAAGGAGCAATACCTTTTCCTTTTATAGTTGCAGGAGTATCATTTCCAAAAGAAACTTTCTTTCCCTTTTCTAAAGTAGAATAAGATTCAAGTTTTTCTTTATCACCTGTCATATGTTTCGAACATCCACTGTCAATGTACCATAGATTTTCCTGTCCTTCTGCATAAAATGCTATCCCACATCTTTCTGTTTGAGGTTCCTTTATTCTCCATGTTTTGGTGCTTGTGGCTTGTTCCTTTTTCTCCTGAAACCTGCTCCTGCATTCAGAGTCTTCATGACCAAAATTATTGCAAATAGAACATTCCACTTCATTTTCAAGAACTGAAAAGTTGTTATAGGTCCTTTTTGTAATCCCTGTCATACTTCTTTGTTTTTGAGCTTCCCTAGTCATGATTGTTTTATATGCAACACATTGAGCTGCTTTGTGACCAAAGTTATGGCAAGAAAAGCATTGTCCATTGAAGAAGCTTCTGCGGTTATTGAATCTACCAGCCAACTGATTGTAATTTCTATTTTCATCTATTCTTGAACCAAACTGAGAAGATTTTACCTGTGGCTGGTTGTAGCTTTTGTTCACCCTTAAGATGGATTGTCCCTGATAGTTTCTGTTTGTAATTCGTCCCTGCTTTACCTGATTATCTTCATTGTTATTCTGCTCATTTCTTCTTGCTGCATCAAGATAACTTTTTGAGGTGGATGCTTGAGAGGTTTCTCCATTATAGCCCAAACCTGTCTTGTTTAGAGGAGACCGCTGCACATTGATAATCTCATCCAAAGTTTCAGATCCTTTGACAAACTTAAGATTAATAGCTTTTGTTTTCTCAATTTCTTTTCTGAGACCAACAATTTCACCTTCTAGTTTTTCAAGATGTTTTTCCTTTTCATCAATTTGAAATTGCAAAGTATCAATGATCACATTCTTTTCTTCTATGCATCTCTTGAGTCTAGTAATTTCATCATAGAGATTATCCACATCTACAGCGTCCTCATAATCATCATCTTCAAATGCCATTAACAACTTATATTTATTACCTTGTTCATCTTCATCACTGTTTGATAAGCCATCACTATCTTCATGGGTGTAGTAGCTTTTCTTATTTGCACTTTGTTTCTTGTTCCATTTAGCAGGTTCTTTTCCTTTATCCTTATAAGGACATTTTGCAGCATAATGACCTACTCTTCCACAAGCAAAGCATTTGAAAGGTAGCTTACCTCTGAACCTTCCAGAACCTCTTTGAAGATTTCTGACAAAATTTGATTCTTCTTCCTCTTCTTCTGGAACATGGCTTGCTTCATAGTAATCTTCTTTGCCTGATGCCTTAAAAGCAGCTTCCCTTCTGTCTGATGGACCTCCCTTTCTCATTTCATAAGCAGTTAGAATTCCATGTAGCTGAGACATAGTGAGAACACGGAGATTTTCCTTTTCTTCTATTGCAGATACTTTAGATTCAAACTTGGGGGATAATGATCTTAGAATCTTTTGAACTACTATAGTCTCTTTTATTTCTTCACCCAAATTTTTCATACAATTAACAATCTCATCTACCCGAAGAAAATAATTAGCCACACTTTCATCATTATACATCTTGAGAGTCTCATATTGAATCCTGAGAGTTTGAAGTTTAGCTTGTTTTACCTGTTCATCTCCTTCATAGCTAGTGATCATTTTGTCCCATATCTCTTTTGCTGATTTGAAGTGCATGACCTTCATGAATTCTGTTTGGGATATACTTCCTAATAGAGTACTGACTGCTTTTGCATTTGTTTCATACTGCTTTTTCTCAGCTGGATCTGTAGGAGTAGCTGAAGGAAAAGCATAGCCTGTTTCTACAATGTTCCAAACTTCTGTACCAAGAGATTGAAGATATGCAGTAACTCTTACCTTCCAATAATTGAAATTTGTCCCATCAAAAATAGGTGGCCTGATTGATGCTTCTTTCTCGTAGTTGCTCATGATGAACGATCTTCCTTCAAGCGATCAAGCTTCTCTGAAGGACCTGCTCTGATACCAATTGTTGGAAATAATACTGAGAGGGGGGGTGAATCAGTATTATCAAGCAATTTAATAAATCTTCCTTATTTGATCTTTGAATTATTTTTGCATATCAGTACCATAAAATAATGAGCATGAAAAATCAGATAGTCACACCAAAGAACACAAGATGTAAGGTGGAAACCCAATGTGGGTGAAAACCACCTGCTGCAATATGTCTCTATCTTCTTTCAAATTAGAAACTTCTTTTACAATGATTTTGTACTGGTGCAGTCCTTTACCAGTACGCAGGCTGCAACCTGCGGAGAGCTACAACTCTCTCTCTTTCTCGTTTTCCAGTCTACTCCTGGAAGGGAGCTACAACCCCCTACTGCTTTTCATAAAGCATCAGATGATCAACAAGTACATAATAGATATAGACCACTACTGATATCAGATCAGCAATAACAGAACTAACCCAGAACACCTTATCAACAGAGAAATTCAATCAACAGAACATTTTAAAACAGAGACGCAGTTTTCCTTTCTGTGGCCTGCGACCAGACGCTGTTGACCTTCTGTTACTCTGCGTCCACACGCAGATGTCCTTCTGCTTCGCTGCGTGCCCACGCACTGTTCCTTTGTCTGCTCTGCGTTCTATTGCTTCAGGGACGCACCCAAGGATACTATCGCGCCGCGTCTTTCGCTACAGAGACGCACCTGAAAACACTATCGCACTTGCCCTTTACAGTATCAGCGTCCCGGCGCACTTGCCCTTTACAGTATCAGCGTCCCGGCGCACTTGCCCTTTACAGTATCAGCGTCCCAGCGCACTTTCCCTTCACTGATCCTGCGACCCTTCAGATATAAATGATATGAAGACTTCAAGACAAACCCAATCAGTCAGATCTACAGATCTGATCATGCGCCATAGAGATCACAGTCCATTAGAAGATTCGCCCTCTTAGATCTGGACTAGATCTCACCAAATAAGATATTCAACCCAAGACAATACACAATCCAAATGAACACCTTTGCTTTATATAGGCAAGCTCCTCCCCAAAACATGGAACAATACCACGAGCCGACACCATAGAAACACAAAACCGTTGGCTAGATACCACACAAGAAACCCCCACGTGCTTTTCTCTGCCTTGAAATGTGTGCACTGGGTAGACGCACTCCCTGAACGGCTGGCCGGCGTCCCTGGACGCGGGTTCTGCATGGTATACCTGCGGGGACGCACTTTCTGAACCGATAGTCTGCGTCCTTCTTAATTTTTAACAAACTGAGAGCCTTATCACTGGAGTTGCCATCAAGTACAACATCTGTAACATACATTCATACCAGAAAACATAATGCCAACAGAAAGCAAAGCAGCAACAAGAAAAAGACAGCAGCAGACTGTGAAAGCATAGCTAGTGGGGCAATGCAGCATAAAGTGTGGAGACCTGGAGAACAACAACAAACAACAACAGCAACCAAGGACAGACTACAGAACAAAGTATGGGATCCAAGAGGACACAAATCAAAAGCACATGATCAGGAGATCATGATTATTTTCAACCTTGAGAGTCTAATGCAGGAGCATTCAACGCAATAATATCATTGTATTTTAGTAGACATAGGGGGCCTTGTATTTTCAAGGAAGTTGGTTTCCTATGTTTTGAATTAATGTAATTATTAAGGTTTTGGGTGATTTTAATGAGAAAAGCTAGAATAGGGATTTAATTAAATATAGTGAGGCATATTAGTAAATATTCTCGAATGTAGAAGAACATGAGAGAATCAGGATAATTGAGAGATTTGAGAATTAATTGTAAATCTTAGATTAGGAGCTAATTCATGATTTTGTGGATTAGAGAGGATTCTTAGAGATAAGGAAGAGATTTTAGGGTTTTGTTGAGAAGATTATGGATCTAAACCAGGAATTGGTTGTAGAATCCTTTTGTATAAATGTAAGCCTAAAGGCATAGTCAGGTTGGTTAGCTAGTTAGGCAAGTCAAGTTAGTAGTTAGAGGTTTGATTGTAAGCCTACAGGCAAATTGTGAAACAGAGGCCACTGGTGTTGGAAATTAGGCCTGAGAGAAGAAATTGTCTAAATACATGTTTATTAATACAAACAACTCGATTTTGAGTTCATGTGTGTGTTGAGTAATTGAGATATTGATTGTGTATGATCTTGAGTTATTCTGCGTAACATAGGTTACAGGTGCAGAACCAGAGGGGAAATACAGAGAAGAGTAACAGAGGGGTGTTATGGCTTTGTACACATGACAGTACAGGAGGAAGCCTTTAATGTATCAATGAAGGTAAAGGAAGCCTAAAGGCGCGACTAGAGCTAAAGCTCAGGAGGAAGTCGTGATGCAGAAGCACGAAAGACCAGAACCCTAACGAAAGTCGAAACCTGATCCAGGTGGATGTTGGTGGCCACCCACCTATCCCACTTGGACCCCCACAACTGTCTCTTTCAATTTTTCAGTTTCCGTAATTGTAGCACAATTTACTATTTTTAGCAGCTTTTCGGGTCCTGAACTTCCGGAGCCGTTTTGAGGCCCTAAACAGCGTTTTTAGGGAAATCTAGGAGCAACATGGGTCCATGGACCAATATTGCTCTTCCCAAAGTTATAGTCCTTAGATAGATCTTTCTAACGAGCTATTGTACGCGTCAAACGGAGATCGGGTGCCAAAGTTATGACCTCGGGAAGTTGATGTACCAATTTACCCAAAACGGGGCCCACAGTTTGGCGTTTCATCTTCTAGGGTTAGGTTTTTGGATGTTTAGAGTTTTCCATTGTTTCTCAACAATAAATAGGCCTTCGAGCCTCATTGTAACACAATTCAAAGGCATGTAGCCGCCACATCTCTTCTCAGAGATAAGCTACCATCGCCTTAGCTGGTTTATTTCCATTTATGTTTGTAAGCATATTTCAATATTTTACATTAATGAAATGAAGTATTATTTCCGCTGCATCTCTGTGTTTATGGTTATCTCTGTAATTTGTTGTGTTCCTGTTTAAATCCGAAACAGTGGTATTAGAGCGGTCTTCTTTTGCTCTGTTTTTCTTTGCATGTCCCCAACGAGGTCGGGATATAAGGATTTAGGGCTTGAACTGGTCGAACCTTTGCAAGACCAGCCTCGCAAATCCGACGGCCTCCCATTGCTGGTAAACAGAAAGACAAGGGAGCAGGAGATCCTATGAAAATCTTGCTCGAAGAAGCCCTCGAGCGACAAAGGAACACGATGATTGACAGCTTTGCGCAGATCCTTCAGCAACTACCCAGAGGCAATGCATCGGCTTCCAGCAGCTACTCTCGAAACGCCACGCCCTTTAAGGTACAAGTTAATTTTGAAATCCCCATCTTCAAGGGTCAAATAGACACAGATGCCATAGATAAATGGTTAAATCTGCTAGAAGGGTATTTTTCTGTTCATGATTTTTCGAGTCGGGAAAAGACTGTTTTCGCTCTTCTCAAAGCAGCCCCCATGTCAAGGACTGGTGCGAAACCTACTGCGACCAGAAGGATGAAAGTACGGACTCACTGTTCTCAACCGCACCCACTTGGAATTCCTTTCAGGATGCCATCAAGGAGCAGTACTACCCTGTCAAAAGCTATGAGGACAAATACATAAAGTGGACCACACTGCGACAGGGACAAGACCAAGAGGTGTCGGAGTTCACAAACATTTTTCACACACTTCGCACACAGTTGGGTATCAAAGATTCTAAGCTGCATATGGTACGCAAATACCGCGGTTGCCTACACAGATACATCCAGGAAGGGATGGAGTTCCTGAACATCTCCTAGCTCGGCACTGCATACCGATACGTTGTCAAAATCGAGCAAAAGTTCAAACAGAAGAAACGAGACTTTGGATCTGCAAATCCGAAGACCAAAGGAAAAAGCCAAGGCAGGGTGACCCAAGACAGCCCGTCAAAGCCGCAAAAAAATAACAACACCACGAAGTCTAAGAAGCACACAGGAAAGTGATGTGAGTTCCACAAGAGCCCCACTCACAACACAAGTGAGTATTGGACGAAATAGTCACTGGTGGCCGAGTTGAAGGCTTCCGAATCAGATGCATGTTCCGACCCTGAGTCAGAACCCAACAAGGGGAATGGCAAAGGGAAGCAGATCATTGACGCGGAGCCCAACGCCACTGTTGCCACCGCCAAGATCCAGAAGAATGAGCCCGAAGATCCAGAGGAGGGGGAGTGTCTTTTCCACTCACAGATGTGGGTGAACGGTTCGCCGTTGCAATTCATTATTGACAGTGGGAGCCAAAAGAACCTCATTTCAGCAGAGGTCGTGAAGCAGTTGGGCCTACCGACTACACCACACCCACAGCCATATAGTATCGGGTGGCTTCACCAAGGACAAGATCTTCGAGTTCGCCAGCAGTGTCGCCTTTCCTAAATCATCAAACCCTTCACAGACGAGGTATTGTGTGATGTTACACCTCTGGATGTTTGTGATGTATTATTAGGCCAACCATACTTGTGGAGGCAACATGCTGTGTATGAGTCAAGGCCTCGCGCTGTCATTATTTCTTTGTGTAATTCATTATACAGGGTATTAGAGGTAGCCCCACTTACCGCCACCTCTTTGATCACTGCTAAGAAATGCAATAAGCTCATCTCCCAGACTAGGAAATTCATTTTCTGTCTGGTTCACTCCCAAAGTAAGGGGAAGATCATAGCCACATCCATGACCCCCGCGAAGGGTTCCTCCACGCAACAGCAGCAACAAAGGGATACGGTCATGACAGAACACAGGAACAACTTCTCACCCACAGGAGCACCACACAAGCTTCAGGTGGGCAACAAAGTCTGGTTGCATCTACAGAAAGAACGCCTCACAAGAGCCCATCAGAAGCTCCGACCACGCCGACATGGTCCTTACACCATTACCAAGGTTGTGGGAAATAATGCTTTGGAGCACAACATTCCTCCATTCCTTCGCCTGCACCAAGTGTTCAATGTGTACCGCCCTCGACCATGCTTCCCACCATTACTGGACACATCCAAGATTGCAGGACAGCTCACCAGGGACCAAGTTCAGCAGATGGAGGAACTCAACACAATGGGGACCATTGCTTCCTAAGGGGGGAGGAATGATCCAGGTGGATGTTGGTGGCCACCCACCTATCCCACTTAGACCCCCACAACTGTCTCTTTCAGTTTTTCAGTTTCCATAATTGTAGCACAATTTACTATTTTTAGCAATTTTTCGGGTCCTGAAATTCTGGAGTCGTTTTGAGGCCCTAAACGACTATTTTTGGGAAATCTGGGAGCAACATGGGTCCATGGACCGATGATGCTCTTTCCAAAGTTATAGTCCTCGAATAGATCTTTCTAACGAGCTATTATACGCGTCAAACGGAGATCGAGTGCCAAAGTTACGACCCCGGGAAGTTGATGTACCAATTTACCCAAAACGGGGCCCACAGTTTGGCATTTCATCTTCTAGGGTTAGGTTTTTGGATGTTTAGGGTTTTCCATTGTTTCTCAACAATAAATAGGCTTTCGAGCCTCATTGTAACACAGTTCAGAGTCATGTAGGCGCCACATCTCTTCTCAGAGATAAGCTACCATCGCCCTAGCTGGTTTATTTCCATTTCCGTTTGTAAGCATATTTCAATATTTTACATTAATGAAATGAAGTATTATTTCCGCTGCATCTCTGTTTTTATGGTTATCTTTGTAATTTGTTGCGTTCCTATTTAAATCCGGATCAAAACCGCAGAAGAACATTGAAGGAACAACATAAAATCAAAGTCAAGAGAAAGACGAAGGAGTGAGGTACCGATGCACAGGAGTCGTTGGATCTGAAGATCAACAAACGAGGCTGAAGGTGATGGGCGACCAAGATTAACTCGTGCCACATAAATAAAGAAATGAACGGCGGAGATTAAATCTAAGTACTTGCGAAAGGAGAAAGGCAGGAATCGATCTGGACCATCGAATTGATAGATCTGGTAGAGCGACGGTGATTAGTAACCGTAGCGGGGGTAAAGAGTACAGGATGCCTTGATCGCAGTTGAACACCCACAGTTGTTCTTAGTTGTCGATCGCAAATTCAGACGCTTACGTCACAGTCAACTACGACATTAGACCTGTAATTAACCTGCATGCTTGTTGAAGACCCGTAGACCATCGGATCGAATGATTAGATCAAGCGTGCCTTGATCAATCGGTGGAGGATGGCGATCAGATTGTTTTGGTGATCAGGACAAGTGATGACTGTTAGATCTGGAGAGAGAAGATCAACGACGGAGAGTGAAAGTCAACATGGGACGGAACTATTGTTCAATTGGCGAATTGTTGTTCAATCGGCGAAGTGTTGTTCAATTACGGATTGTTGTTCAATCCCGAGTGTTGTTCAATTACGGATTGTTATTCAATCCCGAGTGTTGTTCAGTTGTTGTTCAGTTGTTGTTCAATTGTTGTTTAGTTGTTGTTCAGTTGTTGTTCAATTGACGAATTGGAAAGGAGCGGACCCGAGAAGGTTATAGGCGCGGTTTCATTCTATTTGAAGTCCGGTTGTGTTATCGCATATCGCATGCGAGAGGCGATGAAGTCACATGATGGTGTGATGCGATATTGCGACAGCCATTGATCTGGTGGACGAAATCAACAATGGAAAGGGCAGTCGCATATCGCAAGACGGGAGTGGAGGAGCTGGCACGTAGAGTGGGGTTTGGTTAACATGCGCAGTTATAGAATTAACCAAAGTTATCATAAAGGATGAAGGGTCGAGTTATAGGGTTCCACAACAAAGGATTACCAAAGAGTCATATTGGAGTTAGTTATTAACTCGTTCCTCATGAGACCAATTAAGGGGTCTTGAACCTTAAGGCTTAAGTAATGAAGGTTTGACTAGGCAGGTCATTGAAATTCCTGGGATAGGCGAGATTATGCATTTTATATGCATATTGTGGGTATCGGAGGTTTTTCCTGCGTTAGCTTGGCTCATCCTCTACACCCATTCTAGGTTTTGACATTAGCATTTGATTCTCTTTGGGTTGCCTATTTTCATGCTGCATAAATGCAATCATGAAGTTGGCTTTAGCCAAATCATCCTTCAAATTGCTAATCTCATCCTCCTTCTCAATGACAAGTTGCTTCAATCATTTGCCCTGTTTTTCATGAATATGCTCATGGAATGATGTCTCATGGTGATGTGGAAATGATTCCCTGTCAACTGAAGTAGGCTTGGCCCTTTCCTCTTCTCTAAGAGCCGACACAAGCCTCTTCCCTCTGATGTAGGTCTGAGTGATTTCTGCCCTAGGTGTCCTCTTCACTAAAACTCTGCTAGATGAGCCAACCTCCCTTGGTTTGGATGATGCTGGTGGTGTACTATGGCTAGTAGGCTGACTAGTAGAAGGCAGAAAAACTGTGGACTACATGAAGGTTTCCCAAGAGATATTCATCTATTCAAGCTAGTGTAGGACAATGATTTTAATTAAAGCATGGTGGTAAAGACTAGCTTGGTGATCACCCTTTCTGTTTTGCACCTTCTCTGCCATCTTAACTAAATTTATGTAGAGGTAGTGAAGTAGGTTGAGAGGCTTTACACCAGTGAAGTGAATCAATAATCTGATATGATACTTATACACTATTGAAAACGTGCCCTCACATGTAAAATATTTCAGAATGAACTTCATTAATGGAGCAAACTTTTCGAGCAACAGTCCTGTTGTCGCGCGGATTGACACGACAACGCTCAGACCGGGCGCTGTCACTCTTATCCCCGATCCCTCCGTTTAAGCCTGTCTCCCATGGCTAAGGGGGGTAGACCCTGCGGGATAATGAAGACCAACTGCCAAACAGTTGGGTGGGAGACACGAGACACGACAAGATAAGCACTAAAATGATTTAATTAATTGAGCAGACCAGTGCCTTAGGAGATTGTGGTTAAAACGATTACTTTTTAAATGATATAAAAATATGGACCATGAAAAGCAATCATCTATCATCAGCTAAATCATAATGCTCTTAAAATGACCAAAACGATATCCAGCATTTGAAAATTTTAAAAGATGAATGCTTCAAACCACCACGAGTTATAAACCATTAACCAGATATCCTATTCGTATCCCGACTTGAAGATTCAGATCTCAGCATGAAAGTAATGATTTCCCGAGAAAGGCAGCTAACACCACAAAATTTTTATACTTTTCCTTCTTCTTTTTTTTAAATCTAAAAAGTGAAAATTAGAAATCTAACTAAAAATTAAATTTAAACTATAGAAAATAAATTAAAATCTAATTACAATCTAAAACATAAAATTAAAATCTATTCTAAATAGAATCTAAAATACTAACTATAAAATAAACCTAAGTCCTAAAAGATACTAAATAAAATCTTTTTATTTTTATTTCTTTTTTATGATTATGAAATAAAACTAAATTAAAATCTAAAAAAAAAAACTAAATAATAATTAAAATCTAAAAAAAAAAAAAAAAATGTTAAAGTCTAAAACTAAAAGATAATCTAATTCTAAACTCTAGATAAACCTAACATAAATCTAAAGTCTAAAGTCTAAAACATAAAAAAAAAAAATCTAATTTAAAACATTAAACCCTCCTAAAATGAAACCTCACGGCACCTCTAAGATTAACACACAACGTCTAAACTAAATAACACAAAAACCATGACTAAAACCATAAGCGTAAGGAACTGAGGAAACAAAACGTGAAACGCAATTGGCTGAGGGTAATTCGACGGCAAACAAGGATGCGTTGATGGCGTATACAGTGATGGATGCACAGTCGACCGCGTGACAGAAATCGATTTGAGACTTGCTGAAGGGGACCAAAATTTCGACTGAGCTTGGGTTTTGTTTTGTTACCTGGCGTTCGATGCAGAGAAAGCTGAACACTCATTTCATGAATCACCTTACCAAAACTTGTAAATCACTTGGCCCGTGTGACCCCTTTTTTTGTTAAATTGCAGGCGGAGGTGATCAGACTCAAACGGCTAGCCACGAATCTTAACGAATGATGAGCGCTAATGGTCCAAACTTAAAATCGTGAACCAGTTTTATACTTACCTGACGGCGGACAGAAATACGATTCTAGCTTTGGAAACATTAACTGTTACTGCGCGTGAATAAGAATCGATGCCATGCGTGAACGAGGATCATACATCGACAAATTTTGGAGTTAAACCACTGTTTGTCTGCGTGAAGGAATACTGGGCACGAAAATTGCGTGGGAACCCTAGCCGTCAATCAGGGAACGATAAACAAGCGCTGACCAAAACAACGCATCACCATTCCAGCAATGTCACCTGGCATGCGATATTTCTCAACTGAATTCGGAAGCAATTCGCGTTATCACCTGTGTAACTTCACCAGAAATTCGATGGCCAGAAGGGGACGGATTTCGTGCTTCTGCAACCACGCTATACACGGTTTTCGTTGATATCACAGGTGTGACCAGATGCGTGGAGAAATCTGAGTCGCTCACCTGGTGGTGCATATATGGTCAATTGTCTGCTTTAAGGCCACTATTTTCGATGGAGAAATCTGAGCAAAATCTGAGCGCTTTCGCTCTCTCTGCAAAACCCTTGCTACTAAAAAGTCAATCCTGTACCTGCAAAAAGAAAAGAAAGCCTGAAATGATATAAGCCAGAAACTAACCTAAAACCCTAAACCCTGATGAAGACTGAATAAAACAAAAATTTGAAAACCCGAGATCAGCTAACTTAATGTACAGATTTGGCCCCTTAACAGCCAGATTCAGCAGTAAGCACAAAAAAAAAAATTTAAAGATCAGAAAACTCAGATTTTCACTGTGAAGAACTTCAGAAAATCTCTCATGCAAATTTAAAAAAATAAACCGAATGATAGACGCAGGATCAAATCCAACTGGGCTCAACACAAAATGCTTGCGGGAGTTGGCTGGTTCAGCCGAGAACTTCCCCGAACGCCCACAAAATTTCCTTCAATGATGTTTTCTGCACAGCTCAAAACAACTGTCAATAAAGAGGGCAAAATGCTGCGAGATCTCAGGAAGTAATGGAGATACCTGCCATTACTTCAGAAACCCTAACAGCACCCAAACCCCAGCAAGTGAACAAGATACCTGTGCTCACAATACTCTACAAAAAGCTATTATTAACGGCTGAAAAATACATATGCAAAAAATGAAACAATCTCACAGCATTTTAAGAGAGTAACACCAGCAAGATATGGACCCCAAAGTCTTCTTTTATTAACCAGAAATCAGATTACAAGAGAGCTTTTTCAGTATCAGACTCACAGATCGAATTATATCTGAAATGACCACCTAAGACTCTATATAAAGGAAATGATCCCAACGGCTAGTTCGAATGATCCATGTAGAAATGATCTCGACCGTTGATGAAGATCAAGACATCTCTTGATCTCATCCGTCGATTTATTCAATTAATTTTTTATTATTATTTTTTAAATTTTTAAATTTTTAAAAAAAAATTATTATTTATTATTTTATTATTATTTTTTAAATTTTTTAAATTTTTAAAAAAATTTATTATTTATTATTTTATTATTATTTTTAAAATTTTTAAATTTTTTTATTATTTTTTATTTATTTCATTTTTTTTTTTTTAATTTTTAAATTTCTTAGTTTTTATTTATTTTATTATTTTGTTTCATTTTTTAAATGGATCATCGAACTAAGCCTTTGGAAACATCACCTAGGACCTAGGACTTAGGACTCACGAGGGGATTTAAAACATTTTCAACCCTCAAGACACATTTCGTGATGACTTTTTACAATTTACATCTCAAGGGGACAAACCCACTTAATACAGACCCTCACAAAACACCCAGTTCTGCGACACAACTATAATCTAGCAGATTAACACACTAGGATTCTCCTAAAGTTCTAATGACAAAATCCATCCCGGCTTTGGGGTCAGGTTTGAAGGAAAACTCTGCCGATCCATGGATCGGTGAGACGAAAAACCTTCCGGGACATAGATTATCATAGAAAGTTAGGTCCACCTAGGCAATTTTACATACATGACTCTGATCTGCTTAGATTATTTACAATTCATACATGCAGAATGGGTTTACAATTGAAATGATCAAGCTGCTGATGACTGTAGGCTGGCATGGACACGTCGTTTCAGGTGCTACCCCTTTCTGCCAAAAAGAGGGTGTACTGCATGGGAAGTTGACCAGTAGTGGTCAACATCTGGCTTTACTTGGGGACACGTTGCTGCTCTGTAGGAATGTGAGAATCCAGAATCTGCATCCATGCAACACACAACAAAATATAAGTAGCGTCCGTCCAAAATCATCATATACATTAAGCACAGGAAAGATAAAAGCTCTTCATTTATTAACTAACTAATAACATGAAAAGTAAAAAAAACAGAAATGAAATGCTGAAAAAACAAGGAGTAGGGATAGAAATACAATACAGAAGATGCCCCATGGCATCAGATATCATCTCTGAAGAACAGCTTGAGCATTTGGCCGTTCACTGGTAGATCAAGTGGTTCGCCATCCAATCTGCTCAAGTAGAATGAGTTTGGCCCGGCTGTATCTTTAATGATGTATGGTCCCAGCCACAGACTATCAAACTTCTTATGTTTTCCCGGCTTTTCATTTTTGCGATCCCAGAGTAAAACCATATCTCCAACCTGCAAAGATCTAGATCGAGAGCATTTATCAAAGCTTTTCTTAATATTAGATTGATTTTTACATATAGCCTCAAAAGCTGTCCGACGAGCCTCATCTAATTCCACAATCTGATCTATCCTATTCTGAACAACATCTTTATTAGTGGAAAAATTTTGGAGAAGCTGATAGGCTGGCAATTTTAGGTGCACAGGTAAGGTAACATCCAAGCCATAAACTAATTCAAAGGGAGATTTACCAGTAGACTTCTTCTTAGTAATTATGTCTGCCCACAAAGCATACTTGATTTTACTGTCCCAAGACTTCTTGTTATCTCCTACTATCTTCTTGATAATGGTTATGAGATTTTTATTACTTGATTCAGCCAAACCATTACCCTGAGGATAGTAATTCGACGAATGAGATAAGACAATGCCATATTTGAAGCAAAAAGATGTAAACTCTGAAGAACTAAAAGCCTTGGCATTGTCCGTAGTGATCTTAGCGGGGACACCAAATCTAGTAATGATGTTATTCTCAATGAAATCCATAATCACCTTTTCAGTGGCATTCTTAGCAGGAATGGCTTCGACCCATTTAGTGAAATAATCGGTAGCGGTCAAAATCCAAGAGTAGCCATTGCTAGAATTTTCATGGAACTTCCCTATGAAGTCCAGACCCCAATGCTGAAAAGGTGCCTCTACGATAACAGGTTGTAGAGGAAGGGCAGCAAGCTTCTGCTTCCCAGTGAACAGTTGACAGGCTTGACACGTTCTAACATACTTGTGCACATCAGAAAAAATCGAAGGCCAATAATAGCCAGCTCTCAGGATTTTGTGGGCGGTAGTTCTAGCGGCATAATGACCACCACAAAATCCTGAATGAAATTCGGAGATTAATCCTTTGGACTCAACATCGTCAACACACCTAAGCACTATGCCCTCAGGATTTCTCCATCCAAGGCCATCCTTCATAAGGCAGTACTTAGTGGCTTTTAGTCTAAGAGCCCACCTCTTATGAGCGACTAAATGGTTAGGACATGCAAGATTTGTCAAATAGTAAACTATGTCCTTATGCCATTCATGCTCTGCTAATCTTCTCAACTCTGGCGGAGATAGATCGTCAAGGCAGAACAAACCAAGAGTCTTTTCATTACTTTCAGTTAACATTTGAGCTAAACCTTGGCCTTTGATCAGCTTGGTGGGTCTAATTTCTAAATCATACTCCTGTATCTTAGTAACCCACCTAGCACGAGTCCCTAAGCAATCAGTTTGAGTTAATATGTCTTTAACAGCAGAATGTGGGACGAAAGCAATGATCTTAGAATAACCCACATAAGTTTTAAAATGCTTAAGAGACTTGACCAGGGCATAAGCCTGCTTTTCCATGGTATTGTACTTCAATTCGGAGTTTTGAAGTGCTCTACTCATGAAAGCAATAGGCTGCTCGTGACCATCTCGATTCTTTTGAAGCAAGACACCGGCAATGGTATCTTCAGAAGCGAAAGAAAAAATCATGAAATCCTTGGAGTAATTAGGACTAACCAGGACAGGAGCTTTTGCAATAGCGGACTTGATTTCTTGGAAAGCCTTTTTGCCCTCTTCTTGCCAGACAAATTTTGCATCTTTCTTCAGAAGACTTTGAATGGGCTTAGCTATTTCTGCATAATTTGGGATGAATCTTCTAATAAAATTTATCTTTCCAAGGAAAGACTGAAGGGATTTAAGATTATGCGGGAGAGGAATCTTTTGAATTGCTTCAACTCGTTCGGGATCGATCTTGATTCCTTCCTTAGAAATGATATGACCGAGTAATTTCCCTTCTGTTACCCCAAAAATAGATTTAGCCGGATTCAAAGAAATTCCATATTCTCTACATCTATCGAAAACTTTCCTAAGATGATCTATATGACTGATACCATCTTTAGAGAAAACGGTAAGATCGTCTTGGTAAATTTCGATAATTTTCCCGATCAACCCTTTGAAGGCATAATCCATGGCCCTCTGGAAAGTAGCCCCAGCGTTTGTCAACCCAAATGGCATTCTAATGTATTCAAAAGTGCCCCATGGTGTTGTGAATGTGGTCTTGTGTCGATCTTCCTTTTTAACCCAAACTTGATTGTACCCAGAAAAGCCATCTAGCAATGACATCATTCCAGACCCAGTTACCCTTTGCAACAAAGTTTCCATGTTTGGCAAAGGGTAATTATCCTTTTTGCATGCTAGATTAAGGTTTCTAAAATCAACACAAAGTCTTATTGTACCGTTCTTTTTCCTAACAATCACCAAATTCGAACACCATGTCGAATGCCTAGTTTGAGCGATGATCCCTGCTGAAAGCATCTTTGCAAGTTCTTTCTGGACCAAGGGGGCTAATTTCGGATTAATTTGCCTAAGTTTCTGCCGAAAGGGTTTAGCATTTTCGTCCTTTAAGGGAATAGTATGCTCCATAACATCTTCCCTATAGCCTTTTAATTCATCATAGGAAAAAGCTAAAACGTCTCTATATTCATGAAGTAAATCAGTTAACTTTTTCCTTTCCTCCAAACTAGTACCTTTACCAATTTTAACTATTTTCGGATTTTCAGAAGTTCCAATGTTGATTTCGAGGTACTCGCCTGGGTTCATCTTGTTTTCTTCTCTAAGCTTCGTGGCATCATGCCGATCAAAATGTTGCTCTAAGGCAACCACATTTCTGGGAGTAGGATTTATGATATGTCTATGATCTAAAGAACCATCCTCGCCAGAAACTATCCGGAAATCCTCAAACTCCTCCAAACTGTTGAGAAAACGAATGACTTGCTTTTCGTCGTTAAAAACTTGCCAATGCTCCGAGTTATCTGGGACAGATGGTCTAAATATTACTTCCATTTTGATTTTATCGTTAATTAACTCATCAGATAACTGGAAAGTCGTGGCAGCTACAGCAAGTTCATCCGCCAAACTATTTTGTTCTCGAGGGATTGCTTCAAGGTTAAGGGCATCGAAGTGCTCCATAGTATCCCACACAGCATTTCGATAGTTTCTTAATCTCTGATTTCTACATGTGAATTTGTTTTTAAGTTGCATGATAACCAGATCGGAATCCCCCTTGATGCTAAGCAATTTAATCCTCAAAGCTTTGGCCAATTCAAGACCCAACAATATAGCTTCGTATTCAGCGACATTGTTGGTTGCTTCAAATTCTAAACGATAGGCAAACTTGAATATATGACCAAGGGGAGATTTAAGCACTACTCCCGCACCCTTACCATGACTAGAGAACGCACCATCGAAGTACATATACCAGACTTCATCTTTAAGATTTTTAATCTCATCATCAGGAGGAATTATGAAATTGGACATGATAGAGTAGTTCCCGATGTCAGATTGTTCTCTAATTATTTCGTTATGAGGCTTCTTAGGATTTTCAACATGAAATTTCCTCTCGGGCTCTCTATTTAGCCTAACAAAACCATCACCACTAGGAGAAGGAATCATAGCATATGACCAATTCATCTGAATGCTTCCTCCTAGATCAGAGGCCCACTTTCTAGATAACAACATACCCCAAGCATCAGGTACATCAACGACAACGATATCCATAACAACCATGATGTCCGGGTAAACTGAAAGGTGAACTTGCAAATCCTTGATTAAACCATGTACTTCGATTTTCTTAGAATCCATAGCACATATATTATAGTAGGGTCTAGAAACTCTTAAGTTAAGCTGTTCCATGACCCTTTTAGTCATAACGCAAGCAGATGCGCCTGAATCCAACATGCAGCTATTCAATTTATACCCGTTGACTAATAAGGTGATAAAGAAGGGTTGATGATCTTTGTTATCAGCATCTACGCTTTGCAGATAAATAGGAGCATCATGATAGTCAACCTCGCGAATCTTCTGCTAAGAAGTGTTGACTTGAGGACCCTGAATTGCCTTTAGTAACTTGTCCTTTTGGGAAGGGATCTTAGCGATCTCAGATACAGGAACCCAGATTTTTGCATTGTTAAACCAACTTCCCAAATCAACATCTATTCCAGAGCTTATGCCAGGGTTTAAAGTTCGAGGGGGAATTTGATTCCCGCTCTGATCTTTATCCCTTCTTTGGTATGTCAAACCCCTATCTCTAGCAATTTCTAAGATTTTCTCAGGAGAGGGTTTCTCACCATATAACCTACCCAAAATGTCATCTTCATTTTCAAGGTTATTAATACTAAAAGCAGATGAAGGATCCATAACATCATAGCTCCTTTCCTTAATCTCTATCCAATCATTCATGGGCACAGGAAACTTGCTCCCTACCACGTTTATTTGCTCACCTGTCCCAAGCATTCCATTATCCAAGAGTCTTCTGATAATGAGACAAGAGGACTCTTCGTGAAAAGCATCGCAAGCACGACAGTAAGGAGGAGCATCATCTACCAGATTAGTAAGCGGATTAGGGGGTCTCTGCTCACTAGATTGACCCCTTCTTTGCCAATTATTATTTCTGTTATTATTATTTCGAGGCTGAAAATTTTGCGATTGCGTTCTTTCCATCTGAATCAATCTATTCTGCAAAGTGTTTATCTCCTTATTATAATTAATCTCCATAGTTTCAATTTTTTGAAGCAATTTAAGAACAAGCTCACTTTCTGGCTCTTGGACTGCTTTTCCCTTAGGTTCCTTTAGTTTCGTAGCAGCCCTATCAAAACCTGGGATTTCAGACTTCCCAGAAGCTGCCTTGTCCTTTTCAAGTTCTACAGCTAAGGCTTGGCAATCTCGATAATCAGTAAGTTTAGCACGCCTTAACTCATAAGATGGTTCAGGACCAAAGGCATCCATGTAAAAATCTTGGAGAGTTTTATCTGTAGGTTTATAGTCTTGAGGTAATTCTCTGATAATACCATTAAACCTTCTATTAAATTCTTCAACAGTTTCATCCTCTCTCTTTTTTATCAGAGTAAGAGCTCTTACAAGATGTCTTCCCTCTCTCTTATCTCCATATTTTTCTCTAAATGAATTAATGATTGATTGTAAAGAGTTAAATGAATTTGGAGGTTTTTTTGTAAACCAGTCATAAGCATCACCTGCTAGAGTCAAGATAAAAAGAGACATCCTGACATCTTCATGATCAAAATCAGGAGATCTAGCATACTTAGCCATCCATATATTGAAATCTCGCAAGTGGGAATTAACAGTAATGGCATTATCTCCTTGAAAATTAGGCAATTTGTCTAACCCAACAGATGGAATAGCATTGGGGGATCCAGGAATGTTAGAAAAATCACAAGGGGCATACAGACTCATGGTGTTGCGCCTAACTTGACCTTTAAAGAGCAAATGAATATCGGAAAGGGCTTCTTGTCCAAGATTTGCAAGGAGTGTACGAGAAGCAAGTTTGTGTGATCGCACCCTGTAAACCTTTTCAGGATCAGGAGTGGGGTTGCACAGACTGCTTGGATGTCTTCTAGTGTACACTCTTGCAGATAATATAGGAAGTGGAGTCGCCACTTGAACAAGAAGTTAGACACAGAAAAGCTTGAAACGTAAGAACCAAGGACAGAAAAACTCTATCCCCGGCAACGGCGCCAAAAAATGTTGTCGCGCGGATTGACACGACAACGCTCAGACCGGGGGCTGTCACTCTTATCCCCGATCCCTCCGTTTAAGCCTGTCTCCCATGGCTAAGGGGGGTAGACCCTGCGGGATAATGAAGACCAACTACCAAACAGTTGGGTGGGAGACACGAGACACGACAAGATAAGCACTAAAATGATTTAATTAATTGAGCAGACCAGTGCCTTAGGAGATTGTGGTTAAAACGATTACTTTTTAAATGATATAAAAATATGGACCATGAAAAGCAATCATCTATCATCAGCTAAATCATAATGCTCTTAAAATGACCAAAACGATATCCAGCATTTGAAAATTTTAAAAGATGAATGCTTCAAACCACCACGAGTTATAAACCATTAACCAGATATCCTATTCGTATCCCGACTTGAAGATTCAGATCTCAGCATGAAAGTAATGATTTCCCAAGAAAGGCAGCTAACACCACAAAATTTTATACTTTTCCTTCTTTTTTTTTAAATCTAAAAAGTGAAAATTAGAAATCTAACTAAAAATTAAATTTAAACTATAGAAAATAAATTAAAATCTAATTACAATCTAAAACATAAAATTAAAATCTATTCTAAATAGAATCTAAAATACTAACTATAAAATAAACCTAAGTCCTAAAAGATACTAAATAAAATCTTTTTATTTTTATTTCTTTTTTATGATTATGAAATAAAACTAAATTAAAATCTAAAAAAAAAAACTAAATAATAATTAAAATCTAAAAAAAAAAAAAAATGTTAAAGTCTAAAACTAAAAGATAATCTAATTCTAAACTCTAGATAAACCTAACATAAATCTAAAGTCTAAAACATAAAAAAAAAAAATCTAATTTAAAACATTAAACCCTCCTAAAATGAAACCTCACGGCACCTCTAAGATTAACACACAACGTCTAAACTAAATAACACCAAAACCATGACTAAAACCATAAGCGTAAGGAACTGAGGAAACAAAACGTGAAACGCAATTGGCTGAGGGTAATTCGACGGCAAACAAGGATGCGTTGATGGCATATACAGTGATGGATGCACAGTCGACCGCGTGACAGAAATCGATTTGAGACTTGCTGAAGGGGACCAAAATTTCGACTGAGCTTGGGTTTTGTTTTGTTACCTGGCGTTCGATGCAGAGAAAGCTGAACACTCATTTCATGAATCACCTTACCAAAACTTGTAAATCACTTGGCCCGTGTGACCCCTTTTTTTGTTAAATTGCAGGCGGAGGTGATCAGACTCAAACGGCTAGCCACAAATCTTAACGAATGATGAGCGCTAATGGTCCAAACTTAAAATCGTGAACCAGTTTTATACTTACCTGACGGCGGACAGAAATACGATTCTAGCTTTGGAAACATTAACTGTTACTGCGCGTGAATGAGAATCGATGCCATGCGTGAACGAGGATCATACATCGACAAATTTTGGAGTTAAACCACTGTTTGTCTGCGTGAAGGAATACTGGGCACGAAAATTGCGTGGGAACCCTAGCCGTCAATCAGGAAACGATAAACAAGCGCTGACCAAAACAACGCATCACCATTCCAGCAATGTCACCTGGCATGCGATATTTCTCAACTGAATTCGGAAGCAATTCGCGTTATCACCTGTGTAACTTCACCAGAAATTCGATGGCCAGAAGGGGACGGATTTCGTGCTTCTGCAACCACGCTATACACGGTTTTCGTTGATATCACAGGTGTGACCAGATGCGTGGAGAAATCTGAGTCGCTCACCTGGTGGTGCATATATGGTCAATTGTCTGCTTTAAGGCCGCTATTTTCGATGGAGAAATCTGAGTAAAATCTGAGCGCTTTCGCTCTCTCTGCAAAACCCTTGCTACTAAAAAGTCAATCCTGTACCTGCAAAAAGAAAAGAAAGCCTGAAATGATATAAGCCAGAAACTAACCTAAAACCCTAAACCCTGATGAAGACTGAATAAAACAAAAATTTGAAAACCCTAGATCAGCTAACTTAATGTACAGATTTGGCCCCTTAACAGCCAGATTCAGCAATAAGCACAAAAAAAAATTTTAAAGATCAGAAAACTCAGATTTTCACTGTGAAGAACTTCAGAAAATCTCTCATGCAAATTTAAAAAAATAAACCGAATGATAGACCCAGGATCAAATCCAACTGGGCTCAACTCAGAATGCTTACGGGAGTTGGCTGGTTCAGCCGAGAACTTCCCCGAACGCCCACAAAATTTCCTTCAATGATGTTTTCTGCACAGCTCAAAACAACTGTCAATAAAGAGGGCAAAATGCTGCTAGATCTCAGGAAGTAATGGAGATACCTGCCATTACTTCAGAAACCCTAACAGCACCCAAACCCCAGCAAGTGAACAAGATACCTGTGCTCACAATACTCTACAAAAAGCTATTATTAACGGCTGAAAAATACATATGCAGAAAATGAAACAATCTCACAGCATTTTAAGAGAGTAACACCAGCAAGATATGGACCCCAAAGTCTTCTTTTATTAACCAAAAATCAGATTACAAGAGAGCTTTTTCAGTATCAGACTCACAGATCGAATTATATCTGAAATGACCACCTAAGACTCTATATAAAGGAAATGATCCCAACGGCTAGTTCGAATGATCCATGTAGAAATGATCTCGACCGTTGATGAAGATCAAGACATCTCTTGATCTCATCCGTCGATTTATTCAATTAATTTTTTATTATTATTTTTTAAATTTTTAAATTTTAAAAAAAAATTATTATTTATTATTTTATTATTATTTTTTAAATTTTTAAATTTTTTTATTATTTTATATTTATTTCATTTTTTTTTTATTTTATTTTTTTAAGGTTAGTTTTCGAAGGGTTTTACTTTAAAATTTTGTGTATATCTGCCAGGTTTTGTTTTCTCCTTGCAGGCTTGAGACAAGATCTGGAGTTTTCTCGGTCCTCTGGGTGCTGCGTCAATTTATTGACCATCTGTTTGGCTGGCCGTGGAAGCATCAAAGCCCAGAAATCACGTATTGAAGGGAATATATTTTCGATTCAAGGGTTTTGCAGCCTCCAAGCACCCCTGCAGTCGTTACACCAATCTGTATAGATTACGCACAACAAATTCATTTAAAATTTGCTGAGCTGCCCATCATCCTTTCCCTGGTCTCAAGCTGCAGAGAATAAAGCGTTTGGGGGATATACGCTGTCCAGGTGATATATTTTGTGTTGAAACGCTGCATGTTGACCCAGCTGTCATCTGAACACCTGAAAAATACCCACGCGTGGCTGCACTTTCATTAGAACTGGCAAAACAAACAAATAAATAAACGATATATACGTGTGGCTGGTTTGTGTATGCGTAAGGAAGAAAACTGTCACTTGAGAACCATTCGACGTGAAGCATTTAGCACCAAGCGGCAGGTCCAGCCTAAAGCAGAAGCGCTCAGAATCAATCCGCAGACTTTTCGACTTGAATAAAATCGGTGGCTCCAGAACTACCCACGCTTTTTTTTTTCAAATCGCCGCTGTCTGGCATCCGAAAACCGCAGGCCGATAGATTTAGCAGCAAGGCGTATAAGGTATTAAATCCGTAAGGCAGATAAAAAAAAAAAGAGGAAGCGTGTAATCATCCGATGAAAAATTCCGCTCCAGAAGATCTCAGGTCGAAATCTATCCACAGAGAATTGACTGCAAACATCCTTGTGACTGTCATTGCGTTTCAGCGGCTAAGGATTTCACGCCAGACGGACAGAAATATTCTCAGTTCAGCGCATCATAGCATCGACATCTGAAATCGATCCATCCCCGCGTGGTTTAAATCGTTCCCTGGTCGAAGGTTTTCAGCGTTAAATTTTTTTTCATTGACTGGGTCAGGTATCGTTCCAATTAAAGCATATTCAGATTTTTTTATGAAATTTTTTATAGTTGCGTAGGTTTCGATTAGCTTTAGATTTAAAAAAAAAATAGTTTTATTTCATATTTAAAATAGATTTCATTTAGTTTTTTTTTAGGACTTAACTTTGGTTAGAATTTAATTTTAGATTTTAATTTTAGATTTGAATTTAAATTAACATAGATTTTATTTTGATTTTAATTTACATTTAGTTTACATTTTGTTTTATTTAGATTTTAACTTAGTCTTTTAAATTTTGCTTTTAAATATAAAATATAAAAAGGTTAAATTTTTTATTTAGACTTGTTTTAGTTAGTTTTTAATGTGTTAGCTTTAGTTTTATTTTTTTTTTATAGTTAGATTTTAGATTTAGGTTTTAGGAAATTTAAATTTTTAATTTAGGAATTAACTTTGTATTTAATAAAAATAAAAAAATAAAAATAATAAAAACATAAAATAATAAAAAATTAAAAAAAATATATTTTTAAAGGGATTTTTAGGGTTTTAGTTTAGATTTAGTTCTAAAATTTCGTTTTCTTTTAAAATCTTGAAAAATAAAAATATTGTGGAAATTTTTTTTAGATCTAGTTATTTTCGGGAATTGTCATATCTTTCATGCTGAGATCTAAATTTTTCAAGTCGAGATGCGAAGTTGATATCTGGTTAATGATTTGCGATTCTCGTGGTATTTCAAGGCATTTATCTCTTCAAAATTCTCAATTGCTGGATATCGTTTTGGTCATTCTAAGAGCATTGTGATTTAGCTGATGATAGATGATTGCTGTTCATGGTCCATATTTTTATATCATTTAACAAGTAATCGTTTTAACCACAATCTCTTAAGGCACTGGTCTGCTAAATTAATCAAATCCATCTAGTGCTTTTCATATCATGTCTCGTGTCTCCCAACCAACTGGTCGACAGTTGGCCTCATCATCTCACAGGGACTACCCCCCTTAGCCGCGGGAGACAGGCTTAAACGGAGGGATCGGGGATCAGAGTGACAGCCCCCGGTCTGAGCGTTGTCGTGTCAATCCGCGCGACAACAAGTCCAAAAGGAAAAACACTCTTGGGAGCCCCTTTATACTGAATTTTTGTGAAAGCTCTATAGTTTAGAACATCCAAATCTGAGTGTTTGAACCATTTTTCTACACTATTTGGTATCCGTATAGTTGTAGCTATGGCCTCAGTTGAAATGATGAAGTTGAACCCTGCAATGTTGACCTTATCACTCCTAAGGTTTGTGGCAAAAAGACAGGTTAACTTGGCATGATATCCTACTTGAATTTGCTCACAAAACCCTAAACAGCCCACCTTTTGGAAACATTGTCTAGCAAACGCTGAAGACCTCAATTCTTTGTTGTCAAGTAGCTCAAACCTTGACACCTTACCTCCTTTGTTGTATGGCTTCTTTCCTCCCTCCATTGTTTACAATTGCAAAGCAAAACCCTAGTGTAAGAGATGGGAAAAACAGAGTTTTTAGAGGGAGGAGGGGATTGGGATTATTATATTTAGGTGAGGGAATGAAGGGGTTAGGGAAGAGATATGCAGGTAAGAAAAATTGGGGAGGTAGGGAGATGTGTTAGGAAGTTTAGGGATGTGGAAAATGATGAAAATAGTGAAGGGATTGTTGTAGGGAATTTAAACACGGTCCTAACCCTAAAACTGTGAAAAACGCAACGTAGAAGCTAGGGTTAGGTCTAGGGGTTAGGGAAATGAGGGAGGAAGGGTAAGAAAGGTTGTGGGAAGTGTATTTGGGTGTGGAGAAGGGTAGAATAGGTAGTGAACTAGGTATATTTTCTTGCAACCCAAAATATGGAGCTCACCCACCAAAAACTTAGCGTGGGGCCTATGGGAGAGTTTCTCCAGTGGAAAGATGAAATAAATGTTGATAAGAGGTGGCAAGAGATTTAACTTGTCAATAGGTTGATGGAACCTTCATTGGCCAGCCGCCACAGAAAACCTCTAGAGATGTATTATTTTCCTCTAGAAGTGAAAACGTAGCGAAGGGTCAAAAACGCAACGTGATTGGCTGAAAACGCAGCGTGGAGCTTTGGAGGGGGTGCCCATCACCTTTTGAGAGTGTCCTTCGATGCTTGTACTAAGATGGCCGTTGCTAGGGAATTAGTGCTCAATGCCAATGAATGAGTGAAACAAATGCTTGTATGATCTCTTATAAGAGTTAAATTCACTTTTTGCATGTCATGACATGACATCATCCTTCATTTTGAAATCAAAAGTGAGGCATTTTGCAGCGATACCTTTATGAACTAAAGTAGTACTTTTTATGCCTCCTAAGATGCTAACTCCCTTATGTGTGGACTCAAGACCATAAACATGTCTTTTTTAGCTTAAAACTGACATAATGATGACAATTACAAGTGATGACCTAGACCAAGACTGATATGATTATTTCACTGATCCATGACCTGTAACACTTGAACAATGACATGACCATGATGAATAATGATAACCAAGAATGCTGAAGAGAGTAGCACTGACCTAGACACACCAACCAATGATCAAAGTTTTTATTTGAAGACCTACTAAAACCATAAAAAACTTGACCTGGGACCCTAAAAAAACTTGAAAGAGCACATTTGATCACTGGTGACTGACAAGACTGACATACACTACAATTGGCTCCAGCTAGGGATGGCAGCGCCTTTAGGAGGTGTCAAGAACACCATAGACCAAGTAGCCTGATCCATTGGGCACGGAATCAAAAACACAAAGACCAAACTCAAAACTGAAAATTGACTGACTAACTGACTTCGACAATAAAAAAACAAACTAAATCTTTCAAACCAGCAGTTGGTCAGAGAAACCTTATGGCCTTCTCCTCGGGCTTCAAGCTCCCATGATAGCTACTTCACACTCTGACAGGAAAGTAAACTGGTATGTATAATGATAATAAAAAATTTCAGAAATTCATCAAGTAAGGTAGTGCTTGAGAAGCCTACCATTGATTGCTCCCCCTGAATAATCTTGTCCATTCATTTCTCCTAGTAGATAGGCAATCTTCCCTCTCAAAGCTGAGATTTTGTACGGCCCTTTCCACAGATTTTCAAACTTATCGTGCTTGCCCTTCTCTTCATTCCATGCATCCCAACGAAGAACTATATCTCCCATGTTGAAATCATCTACTTTAGTCTTGCAATCATAAATCTTCTTTATTCTTTCCTGAAGTTTAGAAGTATTCTGAAATACTTCCTCCCTGGTTTGCTGTAAATGAATCATCTGATTTATTCTTCATTGCACATCATTTGGTTCGCTGCCAACTTCTTGCAAAATCTTCATGACTAGGACAGCAAGAGAAGAAGGAAAGATAATATCAATCCCATACACCAACTGAAAAGGCGACATACCTATGGATTTCTTGTTACTTACTATGTCCGCCCATAAAGCATTGATAAGATTTTTATGCCAATTCTTCTTGTTGACCTCCAACATCTTCTTGATTATATTGACCAATGATTTATTGGAAGATTCAGCCAGTCCATTACCTTGTGGGTAATAAGCGATTGAATGCCCCAATGTGATATGTTCACAGAATTCCATCATCTTTTTTGAATTGAAAGCAACGACATTATCGATGATTATCTTTTGCAGGCAACCAAATCTTGACAAGATATTAGATTCAATGAATTGAATGACTATAGAATCAGTAGCTTGCCTGGTTGGGATCGCCTCAATCCATTTTGTGAATTAATATGTGGCTGTTAGGATCCATTTGTGTTGGGCTAAAGATGAAGGATGGATCTCCCCAACAAAATCAAGACCCCACTGCTGGAATGGTGCCAAGACTGAAATGGGTTGTAATGGCAATGGTAGCAGTTTCCTTTTCCCCTGAAAAATCTGACATTCATGACAACTCATCACAGTTTTATATACATCAACAAAAAGAGTTGGCCAATAAAAACCAGCCCTCAAAATTTTGTTGGTTGTGGTTTTCCAGAAGAGGTGACCGCCACAATCTCCCTTGTGAAAGTCACTCATCACTTCTTTTGCCTCACTTTCGACAAGACAATTCAACAACACACCACCCAGATCCTTCCAAAATAAGACACCATCAAGGATGCAATATTTTGAAGCTTTTAATTTCAACTATCTACTCTTACTTCTTGGCACTTCCGGCGGAGGATTCAAATGTTGTAGTACATAGACAATGTCAGAATACCAAGGAGATGAAGTAAACATTTTTGATACCTATACCGGCGAGTCTTCCACTTCTTCAGAGAGAGCAGCAATTAGATTAATATCCAATACAACAAAGTTAAATCTTACAGAGAGAGCCCTCTTTGAAGTTGGCAAGGCTAGATCCTAGCTTCCAAAGTAGGTTTGTGGTAACCTCTGCAATTATTTCTCAGCCTTATTAAATTATAGAGTGCTAACATTTTGGCAACCATACTGGGGAACGAACATTTCATGTTCCTCAGCAAAGTGTATCAAGTTCCAGACCTTCTTACTAATGGTGGACAGTGATCAGACACAAGAAGGTTGAATAATTCACCCGGCAACTCCATGTTTCAAGTATCCAGAGCTTCAAAATTTTCAGGGTGACTCCACTCTTAAAGAATCCAAATTTGTAGAAAACTCATGGTGACTCCACTACATATTGATTAGATTTCTTGCTAAGCAATATGACAGGGTATGTGGTAAACTCTAGATATGGTGAAGTTTTAAAAGAATTCAGTGATACGTTAATAGATTTTCAAATTGATGGAGCTTTTTCAACGGTTGTGTTTTATTGTTTGAAAACGAGAAAAATTTCTCTTGAAGGTAAAATTTGTTTTCTTGAGTTAATTGCTAAAAGATTTAAGAAAAGCATTGAACTTTTGGATTTTCAGATTCAGTCATATAATTTCTCAGATCCTAAACAATTCTTGGAAAACCTTCCTTCTCCAAAAGAAGAGGAGATGGTATTGCCTTTTGATTTACAGAGGGATGAGAGTTTTTTTTTTAACATAAGGCTGAAATTGAACAGTTAGAATCAGGGTTTAACCTTGAGAATACAACTAATGAAATCTCCCATACTCAATCAGTCGATCAAGGCCTGCAAGGTATACTAATTAATCATGCCTTTACTAATCCTATAGCAAACTACATGGAGGTTCTTTTCAACTCAAGTGTTCAATCATGTTTTCATGACCAGATCCAACAGCAGCTGCCATTGCACTCTACAGACTTAGGAACCCATTAAAAATATCAATTATTTTAATAACTCCTCATCCAGGTGGAATTTCTCTAAACGATTTATGGGTTCTGGAGATGTATTCTAGCCCCTCCACACAATTTCGAAGCTAGAGCACATCCGATGCTACCCAAAATCAACAGTCCCTCTTAGCGAGGAATGTGCTCTAGTAATACTTCTCAATAGAAGTACTATACTGATCCACTGCATCGATCCTCTGTGCTGTTGATGCTTGGCCTGATGCCCTTCATCCACTACACTGCTGCTTCTTGTACTGCTGCTCATGACTCTGCCACTGCCACTGCTACATCTGTACTACAGCTCCCTCTCAAAATGCTACCTCATGCTACCCATAGCACTGCCATTGCTAACTGATGTACTACAACTCTATTACTAAGAAGTAACTGAAACTTCACCCAAAACTGACATGTTGGTCAGTCTGGATGCCTTGTAATGCTGAAGCTACCTCTGCTGCTAATCTGTACTCCCTCTCTACTGCTACTGCGTTGTTGGAAACTGCTTTGTGCCTCTCGCACTACTACAACATCCATTGCACTGCCTCAGACTTCGGCACTCTTACTTTACCACTGTCGCTCCATCACACCTCACTCCAACCGACACTCGTCATTTTGCTACTGTCATTAAGGGCTCCCGTAGCCGTATGTGATCCAAGAGTTTGGGCACCTCAAGGATCCTACCCCTTCTGTAGTCCTCTCGACTACAACTCCATGTCGCCCCACCTCTTCTCCAGAGGCGCATGAGCACTCATGGCATAATCATCACCCTCGCTTTCCTTGTCAGCTTTTGCTGGAGCAGCCTTTGAGTCAGAAGCCTCCCCCTTGCCCTTCATCCAGGTGCACTGAGGGGCATAGTGTCCTAGTTACCCACAATTGAAGCATCTGACCTTGGTTATATCCTTCTTCTTTCTCTTCTGTTGTCCTCCTTGTCCCAATGATGCGAGAGTTGCATCCTCCTCCTCCTCCTCCTTCTTGACCTGGGCTCGCTTGCCGCTATTCCCTGTCTTGGTCAACCTCTTGATCTCTTCTTGTCAAAGAGCTACCCACATCTCCTCCCAACTAGGGAGAGTTGCACTGCCCCAAGATGCTTTGGACAAAATTCTCCTAGTCCTTGATGACTCCATTTAGGGCAGTCTTGACCATGAACTCAGGGTCTAGTGTAGACCCCACGAAAGTCAACTAGTCGTGAATCCCTTGCAACCTGAGAAGGAAGGGATCAATCTCCTCTCCCTTCTGCATCAGGTACTATCTCAACTGATTTTCTAATAGCATCTTCTGTTGTACGGAAAAGCCCTGGTACAAGGTGGTCAGTGCCTCCCACATTTCCCTTGTTGTTTCCTTCTCAGCAATATGTGTACTACATGATCTTTGACCCCGTCTAGGATCATGCACTTGGCCTTCGCCTAGGCCTCCGCATACTTCTTTAACAGATCAGCGTCAACCAGAACAACAACTACTTTCAAGGCATAGTCCTTGATGCAACGTTTGTCTAGGATTGCCAGGATCCTAGCCTTCCAGATGACAAAATTGGATGCTCCATCCAATCTGTCCTGATCGCTCAACCCATTCACTACCATCTCTGCTCAAAAAATAGGACTGGTTCTTTTCTCCCTCTCCTGCTGTCAATCTAGCAAGACTTGGATCTAGATTTCTTTGGCGCAAGAAATCCTCCAAGAAACAAGCTCCTGTAGACTCCCTGTGAGTCCTGATTTCCTTCACGTTAATCCTCCGGCCAAATGTCGAATCACTCCTCTCCAATCCTCCTTTGTTGTTGCAACCTGGATCTAGATTTCTTTGGCTAGAAATCTATCAAGGCAGTGACTCCCTCTACCTTGGCATTGTCTCCATAGACATTGTTCTGCACCAACAGAAATAGCGTCCCACCAGCTCCTCAAATTGAATCTGCTCTGCTTCTCCAGCCCCGGCAACTCGCTGATTCGAACCTTTCAGGCTCTGCGCTAGCCCAGAGAGCTGATGCAGTCACTATATGGGCTCCTCTATGGCTCTATGTCACCCTTTGCTAGCTCGAAATGCTGACGCAGGCACTGCGTGAGCCTCTGCATCACTCCTTTGGCTCTACGTCACTCCTCCAACTGCTCCTCTGCCTCTGAAACAGCGTTGTCACTCGGGACCGCTGCTTCTCTGCAGCAAATTCTCTAGATATCTTGGATGGTGTCTTTTGTCTCCTATGAACTGCAATGCTCTGATACCATGTAAAAATTTTTGAATCTAGACACAGAAATCCTACTACAATTACTGGTTTAGCATCTCCTATTTGTTATTTCTTTCAACAAGTTATTTAATTTATAAGCATTGATGAAAAACACTATTGCAGACTACACTGACATACAGATCATAAACTGAAACAATAGATGAGACAAAGACACAAGGGACATCGTTATTTTTGGACAAACGTCCCCAGGAAAACCCAATGTGGGAAAACCGGTGCAACAACTCTAAGGTTTTATTATTAAGCAATAGTTATGAATACACTATGGATGTTCTCTCGACTATCCAGTTACAGACATAAAAATATACTGGTAGAAACCTAAGTGAGATTACCTCACTTCACCCAGCAAAAATCTCTTCGTTCCGACAACTGAACTGATCGTCCCTGGATAAAACTACGTTGCCCCCACGTCGTAGCTGCATGGGCCTGCGTGGAGCACACTGGGACACTGCGTCAGCACTACGCTACCTCCTCTGCCTCCTGAAGCTCTAACGTGAGCCTTTCCGACTAATTCTACTGCTCCCTAAGCTGAATTCGGATCACTGCTGGAGGATGGATCTTCCCTTTCGCTGGAAATGTGTGGGCCCTTCCTGGCCCAGCGTCAGCCTCCTAGGGTCTGCGCTGCCTCCAGTGGTGTCTCTATGCCTCTCTCTGTTGTGTATTCGAGGTCCCAAAAAAGATCCTCTGACCTCAACTATCCATGCCCCTCTGCTACAACAGATCACTTGTTCGATTTCCTCAGCAAACCTCGCCCCAGAAAAAACGAACTCTTTGATCTCTCAAGTGTATCTCCAACTGACCCTCAAGCCTCTTCTTATACTTTTCGTGTTGATGAATCAACGGTCGAGATTAAGTCCTTAATCAATGGCTAAGATTAAAACAGACTTGATCCTCGTCACTTGGAAGTTTCACCCATATTCTTATTAATACCCATTAATATTTTTATTTTCTCAAGTTTAAACTTAGGAACCCATTAAAAATATTAATTATTTTAATAACTCCTCATTCGGGTGGAGATCTCATGTATTGTAGCCCCTCCACAAAATTTCAGAGCTAGAGCACATCCGATGCTACCCAAAATCAACACTTACTTTTCTTTTAGCTGCATCAACCTCACGAGGCAATATTTCCAGGCCCAACAAAAATATATGGAAATGGGGAGGGGGTGTGTTAAACCCAATGCACCTGGAGAAGGGAGGCGTAATAAGGGCCCATAATGTACAGAGGGGAGTGATAAGTATGGAAAAGAGATAAATGGGACATGCTATCTCAATCATGGATTCCCAAGTAGTGCCCCTTCCTAAAGCAATAAGCCATTAGAGGCGGTCCCGCTGGACTAGGATAGAAAATTAATCCCCCATTTAAGGTGAGGGAAGAAGAATATGGCCAAGACCCTTCTTTCCAAGTCACCCATAATCCATGTCAAATGCCCAACGTACAAACAAGCATAAGCACCCGAATGCAAAATGAATAAAGTACCTTTTGACTAGAAGCCCACCTTCTAACATGTGATCTTGACAAATGACCGAGTGGACATATCACCTATGCAGGTGGCAGAGATATGAATGGCACATCACATCGGCTGCAAGGTGGGCTCTCAAGGTCTGCTGACAGCCAACTGAAAGAGATGAGGAGAAAAGTTTCTCCTAAGTTTCACCCACTTTTGGTGGGTAACACACCTGATTGCAAAATTATCAAAGTACCTTTTGAATAGCAACCCACCTTCATCCAAGTGTAAATGCCAGATGGTGGTTGCCAGAAGCTGCTGGCTATCTGGCTGTCCAGATGGATGTCAAATGGAGGAGAATAGTTCTCCTTTTGGGTTACCCATTTTGGTGGGTAACAGTGTGTAAAAGCAAAATAAATAATCCAAATGTGGTACATGATTAAGAGCATGAATTGTTAATATGTCCTGCCCAAGTGGAATAGTATCCAACCATGAAATCAGCAAGTTGACACAATACACCAAACTCTTGGAAACTAAAAATTTTACATGCTTTAAAATTTAAAACAGAAGTCTTAGAACACAAATCTAGGTTTCTGAAGGAAAAATGATTAGTAAAACTGTCTGGTCCAATTAGTTGGAGTATCCTTTGATGGCCGTAAAAATACTACCAAGCAACATTTGTGTTTCCCATGAAGCATCAAAACATTTTTGGATATATCAATAGCTGGATTGAGAAATTAGTCATTCCAAAGAAGCTCTCTCAGCCTATAGCAACTAATTAGGCTTGACCATAATGACCACTAGAAAGTTATTTATTTAATTGAATTTTAGCTCACAAAGAAAAGATACGTGAACTTGCCTCTGATAGGAAACCAGGGGAAGATACTTCTATGGTTATGATTAATTTCTTCATCCTGTTCACAAATGCAATTAGAGCCAGCATTAGAAGTTTATGATTGTAACACTAACGCTTTTGTGAATTCATAGAATGTGTCAAAAGCTTTAAAAATACATAGACATGGATTTCAATAATTACTACAAAATCTAGTTTGTCTTCTTTCCATCTTGTACAATTAGTCAAATCAACGAGAACATATGGTATATACCTTTATACAAGAAGCATCCACGAGTCCAGAATACTTCTGAGCATGATATTGTGTTGCAAATAATGTTCTCGAATGAGATTCCTTTGAAGATGCCATCCTAATATTCTACCGTTAATTCATCCAATGGTTGCTCAAGAAGTAAATAAGAAACCCTCCATGAAGTATTCACTGCAAGATTGAGGAAAACTAAAATTAGGAATAGGCAGTTTATCCTTATGCATATCTTCTGAAAGGTTGATCTTTAATCCACAGTAGTGGGAACTTCGTCAATTAGACCACTTTGTCATGAACAAACTAGCCAAAAACAGCATTCTTAAACTCTAAGATGTCTACCTTGATTTCCTTGTATAAATCTGGATAGATCTCCCAAATCCAACCACTAATTGGCCAACAAAAAAATTAAACCACAGTAGATTTAAGGAATATGTGTGAAGTTAAGAAAAGACAACAGAAAAATTCAGCCATAAAAATATGAATCAATTCACAACTCTTTGAGAGAATTGAGTTCAGCAATATCCATAAAGTGGATTACACTCCATGCTCGCATAAGCAGGGCTGCTCCTTTCATACTACAGATTTTCAAAGATTCAAATTATACTCATGGCAATATAAAGCATGTTCTAAAGCAAAAAGCTACAAAACTTTCAACTTAAACTTTCCACAGCAGAAAGCTTTCAACTGCCAACTCAAACTTACTAACTCAAAATAATTGAAGATTAACTTTGCTACTTTCCATTATTTTTCTCCTCTTCTTGGTCATTGAATTTTTCATTCGTTCCTTCCCTTTCTAATTGTTACCTCCCCAACTTGCACCTAATGATAAAAGCCCTAATCCACAAGGTTCAGCCAAAGATAAGATAGATAAGATAAGATAATATTATCAATGTCCAACAGGTAACCACAAAACTAGGTGAGATTGTCGGGGCACAATGATGTCAATACAAAGTGGGAGCGCTGAAGCAGCTACTATAAAAATAGAGTGCAAAAGGTAAAGATGTAAATCAAATCTAAAATATGTGAAAAGCAACAACCATGCTCCATAGCTGGAAGATACTCTAAAGGAAAGTGAGTACAGTATAGACTGATCCAAAGTATGAAAAATAGCATGTGGGAAATGTTGATTTGGGGTAGCATTGGATGTGCTCTAGGCCTCAAAATTTGCAGGAAGGCTTAGACACATGCATTCTCCAATACCCAGAAATCGTTTTGAAAAATTCCACCCGGAAACAGTTTTATTAAAATAATTAGTTATTTTTAATGGGACCCTAAATCTAAACTTCGGAAATTAAAATAATTAAGGGGTATTAATCTAAACTGTGGGTGGAACTTCTAGAAGAAGGCAGAGATCAAGTCAAATGACCCTAACCATTGATTAGAATCTAGTATGGGTCGTTGATTGATCAACAAGAGGATTATAAGAGGAGACTTGATGGACACTTGGAGAACACACCAGAGCAGATACTCAGTTACCCAAATAAGATCGATTTTCTCACCGGTCGAAGTTCGGCAAGAGAAAATCGAATCAGAGGGAGAGGTGTAGGTGATAAAGGAAGAGAAAGCATGAGCTTATTCAGAGAGTGCAAGGCAGCAAGACACAGAGCAAGAACATGGTGACGCAGAAAGAGGCTTCGCAGAGGTAGTTTGATGCAGAGAGGATCAAAAGGACTCCGAGGAAGAAGAAGTGCTTCACCTGGGGTAGAACTTGGTCAAGAAGTGTCTGTAAAATTTCTCATTCCTATTTTGTTGGTTGTAATTTGTACATGAGAATTTGCTGAAGAATAATAAAACCCTCATCTGTTGCACCGGTTTTCCCACATTGGGTTTTTCCGGGGACGATTGTCCAAAAATAACTGTCATTGTGATTGTATTTGTGCCAGTGTTTTTCCTTACATTTACTTTCTGCAATGTTTTAATTGTGAAGGCTGTAGTAGAATATATTTCAATATTTGTCGTAAGAATATTGTGGATAACTTATTTCTGAGATAATAAGTAGAAGAAATAATATTAATCACTGCAGTAGGATTTCTATTTAGAAATTTTCACATGGTATCAGAGCTAAAGGGAAGCAGAAGAAAGAAGCCGGAGGACCCAGTGTTGAAAGGAGAAGGGAATTCGAAATTCCTGCAGGGGCAGAAATTTGAATCTCCCAGAGGATTGCGCAATTCAAGCCAAGAAGATTGGATTTCGTGGGAAAACTCTCTCTGAGTGAGTCGACAGAGAGGTAAGTCTTTCCAATTGAAATTTGTCAATGGGAGAAGGAACAACGCAGCAGAAGATTCAGCAAGGTGGGTTGTCTCAGGTGGGACGTAGTTTTCCTGCAGCAATTGTTGGGACAGGTTAGCGTCAAAAATTGGCACAATATGGATACTCAAAGTGTCTCGGATTTATCTACCAGATTAGATGAAGAATTCGCATGCCTAGCAAATTCAGCTTCAGCGAATGTTTGGTACATTGATAGCGGGACTTTAGCTCATATGGCTGGAGTACGAGAACATTTCTCGAGCTATCAAGAAGAACAAATGGACTTCCAAATAACTATGGGAAACAGAACGAAATGTACTCCAGTAGGGAGAGGCACCATAGCATTTTAGATGGAAGTAGGGACCAACATCCGAGCCACCAATGTTTTGCATGTGCCAAGATTAGGAATGAACTTGATTTCAGTGCCCCAGTTACAGGACAAAGGATATGATGTATACTTCATGGGAAAGAAAGTACACGTCAAACATCCAAGCTAGAAGAAGAAAAAGCAAATTGGGATTCGAAGCAACAAGTTGTATAAGCTGCAGCTTGAATCACCAATGGCACTGATAGGCAACAACTGTAATGGTGAGAAGGTGCGAAATGAGTTATGGCACAAGCAAATGGACACTTACACCATGGAGCACTCAGGATGCTCAGAGAGACTGTTACAGGGGTACCAGTCCTTAGTAGTGAACATGATGACTTATGCAGAGGATGTGTGCTAGGGAAGTATGTTAAAGCAGCTCTTTCCAGAAGTAACAATAGAGCAGAATGTGTATTATGATTAATACACTCATATATTTGTGGTCCTATGTCCACAAGAGCTCTTAGTGGTGGCGAATATTTCATCACCTTTATCGATGATCACTCCAAAAAAAAACTGGATCTATTTCTTAAAGACCAAGGATGACGTCTTTGATCGTTTCCGGGAGTTTAAAGCTCTTGTTGAAAATATGACAAGGAAAAAAATAAAGGTATTGCGTTCAGATGATGGTGGAGAATATACAGACAAAGACTTCACAGATTTCTACGCAAAGGAGGGCATCAAAAGAGAGTGGACAGCTCCATATAATCCAGAGTAGAATGGAGTAGCAGAACAAAAAAACAGAACTATTGTTGGGGCAGCCAAAGCTATGTTGTATGATCAGGATCTACCTAAGTATCTATGGGCAGAAGCTTGCAATACAATAGTATATATCCAAAATAGAACTCCTCATAGAGCATTGAGGAAGAGAACGCCCGAAGGAATTTTCACAGGGAAGAAGCCAGAAGTCAGTCATCTCAGGATATTCGAAAGCGTGGGTTATTATCACATTCCAGATGAGAAGCACAGTAAACTGGATCAGACTGCAGAAAAAGGGTATCTCGTAAGATATAGCGAGACCTCAAAGGCATATAGAATCTACATTCCTGGCAGCAAGAGATGCAAAGTTCATGGAGGACAGAGCTTTCAGGAAATCTCGTGAGATGCCTACAAACGATCAGTCAGGATATGTTCCATTAGTCCAAAAGCAGTAGGGGCAACAAGGAGGACAGGCAGGAGGACATACACCTGGATCGAGTACAGTGACCAGCACCAATATCTCCTCCGAAGGAGGAAATGCAAATGGTTCTCAACAGATGGAACGACAGGCTCAAGAGGAAGAATTGGTTGAGCCTCCCACCACCAATGGTAGAACCAGCAGAGAAGTACGACAGACACTAAGGGACGCAGAGGAGTTTGTTGGAGCTCTTAGAGCCGAGAAGAGGCAGCGTAGACAACCAGATAGATACCAGGCATTGGTAGCTCAGGTTGAAAAACCCTCTAGCTTTCAAGAAGTTGTTCAACACCAAGTATGGGTGGATGCCATGGTGGAAAAATACAACTCCATCATGACGAATGATGCCTGGGAAGTAGTACCTAGACCAGAAGATAGATCATTTGTAGGATCACGATGGATCTACAAGATCAAGTATGTTGCAGATGGCAGTGTAGAGAAGTACAAGGCAAGGTTCGTGGCAAAGGGGTATGCTCAGAAAGAAGGAATAGATTATGAAGAGACCTTCGCCCCAGTTGCTTGATGCACCTTTATCAGATCCGTTATATCCCTAGCATCTCAAATGGGATGGGAGATTCACTAGATGGATGTCAAGACAACAATCTTGAACAGAGTGATAGAAGAGGAGGTGTATATAGAACAGCTTGAAGGCTTTGAAATGTTGATTTTGGGTAGCATCAGATGTGCTCTAACTCCAAAATTTTGTGGAGGGGTTAGAACACATGAGATCTACAAAACCCAGAAATTGTTTGGAGAAATTCCACCAGGATTGTGAGTTATTAAAATAATTAATATTTTTAATGGGGTTCTTAGGTCTAAACTTAGGAAAATAAAAATATTAATAGGTATTAATAAAAATATGGGTGAGAAGCTTCTACGAGGCGAGGATCGAGTCTGTTTTAATCTTAGCCGTTGATTAGGGACTTAATCTCAGTCGTTGATTCATCAACAGGAAAAGTATAAGAGGAGGCTTGAGGGTCAGTTGGAGATACAGGGAGTGATCAAATCAGTTCGGCATGGTTTGCTGAGAAAATCGAACTAGTGATCTGGCTGCAATTAGAGGGGCAGAAGCAGAGATTTGGATCAGAAAGGAGTTCCGAGCCAAAGAGCACCAGGCAGAGAGGCAGCGTAGAGGCCTACGCAGCCCAGGAAGGGGCTCACGCAGTGCTGATGCAGGCCAAGAGGGTCTCTTGCAGTGGCAGTGCAGGATATTCGTCAAAAGTTCGAGATTTTGTTGGAGAAGCAAGGTTCTGAGCCGGGAGGGCTAAACAACAATCTTCCTCCAGCAAATCAATCCAGCGGAAGGGGTGACACAGTCACCTAGAGGCAAGACGTTGGCCCAAGCAGTGATTGTGCTGGGATTTCGCAATGATTGTCGGAGTTAGGCCACTCAGTTGATCAGTTATGACTTGGAGAACGAGGTAAACCCTCGTATGTATTTCTTGCTGTCGTGATTTCTCTGAAAGTTTAGTCGGTGTGAGAGGCAACCTGTTGTACTCAGGTTCTATTTGCTTAATAATAGAAACCCCGGAAGTCTCGGTTATCGGGTACAAGCCCCGGAAGTGATGATTGATGCTATGTTATTTATTTCATTGGTTTCAATCCCACTTCTTCACCCCTGTGAGCATCACCCGATGCAATGAGTGCTAAGTGGACTATTAAAAAATCATGAGAAACCAATCAGTTACAACTACCTCTCATGGAAATGGTCATAGATGAATGACTTACTTAACACAGTTGAATCCCAAAAATCATATCTAATATAATGCACTGCGGAAACCCCCAATACTTAATTCAAAAGAGTGAAGGGAACTCTACTTGAATGGTTCATGAGGCACAATACTTGCTAAGGTTTTGCAAATGGGGTAGCAAGCTAAGTGGGCTTGATTGTGGGGAAAACTCCATAGTTAAGTGCGCTTGAGCCAGAGGTGATCTGGGATGGGTGACCTTCCGAGAAGTCCTAGTTACTGGGTACAAGCCCCGGAAGTGATGATTGACGCTATGTGATTTATTCCACTAGTTTCAATCCCACTTCTTCACCCCTGTGAGCATCACTCAATGCAATGAGTGCTAAGTGGACTATTCAAAAATCATGAGAAACTAGTCAGTTACGACTACCTCTCATGGAAATGGTCATAGATGAATGACTTACTTAATGCAGTTGAATCCAAAAAATCATATCTAACCCTCTATATGTTGAACCGATTTTCCCAAGTTCGGTTTTTCCAGGGACAAGTTGTCCAAAAATAACAGTGTCCCTTGTGTGTTTGTCTCATATATGTTTAGTTTATGATTTGTATGTCAGTGTAGTCTACAGTAGTGTTTTTCATCACTGTTATAAATTAAATAACTTGTTGAATGTAATAACAAGTAGGAGTTGATAAACCAGTGATTGCAGTAGGATTTCTGGTGTGTAGATTCAGAAATTTTCACACGAAACTCATGAGAAGAAAACTCATGTTTGCAGGTTAAAGAAAGCCATGTACGGACTCAAGCAGGCACCCAAAGCATGGTATGGTCGGATTGATAGTAACTTGCAGCAGTTGGGATTTGTCAAGAATGATGTTGATCCCAATCTCTACTATTTGTTGGTAGAGAATGAGCCACTTATTCTGGTATTGTGATGACCTGTTCCTAACTAGGTCATCCAGCTTCATCCAAGATTGCAAGAAGAATCTTGAAGCCGAATTCGACCATAGTTTTCAAAAACGTTTTAAAAAACCGGTTACCGGTCTAACCGGCCGGTTAGCAAGGCCGCCGGTCTAAACCGGCCAAAAAACCCGGTTGGAAAGGCCCTTTCACCCATTTTTTGCCCTAACCGGTGAAAAACCGGCCGGTTTAGGACGGAACCGGCCGGTTTGTATCAAACCGGCCGGTTTTAGGCATGCCCACCAAAACTTGCAAAAAGTGTATTCCTGATTGTGGTTTAGGGGTTTTGGGGGGAAACTAAGGGTGTTTCAACCCTAACAATGTTGGCAATTAATGGTAATGTTAAATTCTTAAAGTAAAAGTGACATTTCCTTTAATTTTTATTTTCATCCTTTTACTTAAATTTTTAACATTACCATGAAATGACTCAGGATGTTTGAGAGTGGTTTCGACCTCATTGGATTTCATATGGAGAAACTAGAATTTTAGATTTCACTCAAAATTCAGCAGACTTAATGGTTTTCAGGATTTCATGGTTTGGGGGTAAACAATAAATGCAATTAGAGCTCCAAATGATGAGCAAAACTCCTGATCTAGATCCCATTGTGTTGGACGATATTGATCCAATATCAAAATGGGTGGAGGAGACTGAAGAACCTGTGTTTGAGGTTGATTTTGATATCGACATGGCTTTAGCAGGGGTTGAAGCAGATTATGTGGTGGCATCAGAACTAGGATCAGTAGCGGCATCAAGGAAAGGCAAAGAACCAATGGAAGGCACTAGTCATGCAGGTCGACAAACTCGTGCTTCCATTAGGTCCACTTCTATTGTCATTGGTGGCATTGATACTGAGGTTGCAGATCAGGCTGAGGCATCTTCAGACTCTGAACCAGATGATGTCTATGTAGCTCCTGATGATGATCCTGTGTCTAGTAGTGGTTATGAACTTGACGATTGATCATGTGTACACTGTAGGCTTGTAGTAGGCCATTGGCCTCATAGCTTACAACATTGTTTTTAGACTTTATAGGCCATTTAGAGCCTCATTTCTTATGTATTTTGCTATTTTGTCGATGATATGTATTGCACTCGGTGCCATTTTGATATATTCACCTTTACATGGTATATAAATGAGCAAACTTTGCATATTTTGTCTCTATTGGCTTGGAATCATGGTTTTACATCTTAAAAATAGTTTTGTTTCATTAAAAATTAATTATTTAATGTATTTTTAAAACCGGTTCGTTTAGACCAAACCAGTCCCGGTTAGACCGGTTCCGGTCGGTAAACCGGTTCATTGGGTGGACCGGTCCGGTCACCGCTTCCGGTTTTAAAAACATTGAATTCGACATGAAGGACTTGGGATTGATGCATTATTTTCTAGGGTTGGAAGTTTGGCAGAAGAATGGGGAGATCTTCCATGGACAAGGAAGATACGCTACAGAAATTCTGAAGAGATTCAAAATGTAGGATTGCCGACCCATGGCTACTCCCATGATCACCAACTAGAAGGAAATAGATGCATCAGAAGACAAGGAAGTAGATCCCACCCTATATAGGCAGCTCATTGGATCACTTATGTATCTGGTCAACGCTAGGCCAGACATTTGTTTTGTTGTCAACCTCTTAGTCAATTCATGGTGGAACCAAAAAGGGTGCATTGGGCAACAGCGAGACACATTCTAATTTCTGAGGTATGTATGCGGAACAGTCGGATATGGGTTGAATTACTCCCAAGGGGAGAACATCAGTTTGAATGGGTTCACTGATGCAAATTGGGCAGGTAATTCAGTAGACCGGAAAAGTACCTCAGGGTATTGCTTCAGTGTTGGATCAGGGATTATATCTTGGTGCAGCAATAAGCAGAAATCGGTAGCACTAAGCTCAGCAAAAGCACAATATATGGCAGCCAGCATAGCTATGTGCGAAGCCATATGGCTCAAAAAATTGCTTGTGAGCTTATTCAGGGAAAGGGTGGAAGCAACCAAGGTTTACTGCAATAATCAAAGTTGTATCAAACTCTCTGAGAATTCAGTATTTCATGATCGATCGAAACATATAGATATTCGTTGTCACTTTATCAGAGACTGTTCAGCGTGAGGCAGTATAGCTAAAATATGTCCCCACATGAGAGCAGGTGGCTGATATACTCACAATGGATCTCGAAAGAGCTAAGTTCACTCAGTTCAGAGAGCAGATGGGTATTGTTGAAAATTCGTTTCAGTAGCAGCAGCAGTTTGCAGTGCAGGGACAGTTGGCAGTGGCAGTGCCAACCGCAGTATAGTTACAGCACCAGCCACCAGCGCAATAGTTGGTGGACAGTATCTCAGATTCTCAGTCATCAACAGCGCAAAGGACGATGCTTCACAGTCAGAGCAGTATGCAGTAGCAGTGTATTGCTAGAGCACATTCCTCGCTAAGAGGGAGTGTTGATTTGGGGTAGCATTGGATGTGCTCTAGGCCTCAAAATTTGCAGGAAGGCTTAGACACATGCATTCTCCAATACCCAGAAATCATTTTGGGAAATTCCACCAGGGAACAGTTTTATTAAAATAATTAATTATTTTTAATGGAACCCTAAGTCTAAACTTAGGAAATTAAAATAATTAAGGGGTAGTAATCTAAACTGTGAGTGGAACTTCTAAAAGAAGGCAGAGATCAAGTCAAATGATCCTAACCATTGATTAAAATCTAATTTGGGTTGTTGATTAATCAATGAGAGGATTATAAGAGGAGACTTGATGGGCACTTGGAGAACACACTAGAGGCAGATACTCAGTTACCTGAGTAAGATCGATTTTCTCACTGGTCAAAGTTCGGCAAGAGAAAATCGAATCAGAGGGAGAGTTGCAAGTGAGAAAGGAAGAGAGGGCATCAGCATATTCAAAGAGTGCAAGGCAGCAAGATGCAGAGCAGGAACAGGGTGACGTAGAAAGAGGCAGCGCAGAGGTAGTTTGACGCAGAGCCTGCGTGGGCAGCTTGACGCTGAGCCAGGGAGAGTAGTTTGACGCAGAGAGGATCAGAAGGATTCTGGGGAAGAAGAAGTGCTTCACCTGGGGTAGAACTTGGTCAAGAAGTGTCTGTAAAATTTCTCATTCCTATTTTGCTAGCTGTAATTTGTACATGAGAATTTGCTGAAGAATAATAAAACCTCATCTGTTGCACCGGTTTTCCCACATTAGGTTTTTCCGGGGACAATTGTCCAAAAATAACCGTGTCATTGTGATTGTATTTGTGCCAATATTTTTCCTTACATTTACTTTCTGCAATGTTTTAATTGTGAACGCTGCAGTAGAATATGTTTTGATATTTGCCGTAAGAATATTGTGGATAGCTTATTTCTAAGATAATAAGTAGAAGAAATAATATTAATCACTGCAATAGGATTTCTATTTAGAAATTTTCTCAGGCAATGTGTCTCACCATCTGTTCGATCCAGATCTGTTTCTCCTAGCATCCGCGGCTGAATGGAAGATACTCAAGATAAAAAATTGCCTCGAAGAAGCATCAGAAGAAGAGTAGGATCATGTGTTGTGCAGCATGCTACTATCTCCAGGGAGAGGCACCCAATTGGAGGCTAAACAATCTTAGCTAACTATAGGTGGGAGGTCCAGATTGGCTAAGTTACTAAGGTCTCTCTGAAGTGTGGGTGGTTCATCGAAGACCTACTAATCACGGTTAGGAACTAGAGCATTATTTGCTTGTTTTTTGGTGCCTAGACCATAACAGAAGTGAGCCATGTTACCACATAATATAGCAAGGGTCCTAGGAGGGGTTCTTAAGGGATTACTACTAGACCAAGTGGCAACAATGAGACAAGGGCCCACTGTCACCTCAGTCGATGTCCCCTGCTCTTTACAGACTTTTACTGATGGGAGAAGTCTTGGTATAAAGGAAATCACTAGAAGGGATAAGTCAATGATGAGGTACAATGTGATTTTCGAAGCCCATTCAAGGGAGAGGCTCAAATTATGCTTGCTTGCATCAAGAGCAAGGTAAGGGGCTCTCCAAAAAAGGCTTAAAGGGAGGCTTAGGTCTAGGGAATGGGGATATTCTATATGAAGGATATCCTAGACTTAAGACTCTTTAAGGATAAAAGGTTCCTCAAGTGGCTTTGTAAGATAAAGAATGATGAAGATATGGGACCACAAAGGAGACTTGAGAAGATCCAAGCTTGTCCAAGGGTTTGAATGATCCTTAATGTGTCTCACCATCTATTCGATCCAATATTGTCTGAGGCGAGGCTTGAAATGGCGACCTTGCGCAACCCAAAATTTTAATAGAATCTAGAATATTGTCTGAGACCAGATTCGAACTAGTAACCTTACTGCGTGAGACTGGTGTTAATCAACCACATCAACCTATGATATTAAACTCACTAGATTTGAAAAGATATTTTTAATTTCTTAATTTAAGTATCCACCCAGATGACTATGTGAGTCGATTTTAATTTCAATAAAGTTGCCAAATAAAAATATATATGAAACAAATAATTTAATATGGTCGCTGTGTGAGTTGATTTTGATTTTAATAAAAATTACATGAAACGAATAAGATCGGCTTCTCCTGGCATCTACGGCCGAATGGAAGATACTCAAGATAAAAAAACTGCCTCGAAGAAGCGTCAGAAGAAGAGTAGGATCATGTGTTGTACAGTGTGCTACTATCTTGAGGGAGAGGCACCCTATCGGAGGCTAAATAATCTTAGCTAACTATAGGTGGGAAGTCCATATTGGCTCAGCTACTAAGGTCTCTCTAAAGTGTGGGTGGTTCATCGAAGACATACTAATCTATGGTTAGGAACTGGAGCACTATTTGCTTGTTTTTTGGTACCTAGAGCAGAACAGAAGTGAGCCATGTTACCACACAATCTAGCAAGGGTCCTACAAGGGAGGGGTTCTGAAGGGATTACTACTAGACCAAGTTGCAACAATGAGACAAGGGCCCACTGTCACCTCAGTCGATGTCCCCTGCTCTTTACGGACTTTTACCAATGGGAGGAGTCTTGGTATAAAGGAAATCACTAGAAGGGATAAGTCAATGATGAGGTACAATGTGATTTCCAAAGCCCATTCAAGGGAGAGGCTCAAATAATAGCTTGCTTGCTTCAAGAGCAAGGTAAAGGGCTCTCCAAGAAAGGCTTAAAGGGAGGCTTAGGCCTAGGGAATAGGGATATTCTATATGAAGGATATCCTAGACCTAAGACTCTCTAAGGAGACAAGGTTCCTCAAGTGGCCTTGTAAGATAAAGAATGATGAAGATATGGGACCACAAAGGAGCCTTGGGAAGATCCAAGCTTGACCTAGGGTTTGAATGATCCTTAAGAGAGTGCCTAGGTTAAATGAAGATAGGGGAAGGTCACAAGAACAATTAACTTTTGTTGAGTTTTTGAGTAGATAGACCTTCAAAATGCCACTAACCAAAGAAGACCTAAACCAAAACAATTTTGGAGCTAGGGCTTGATGTTTCTCACAAACCAATCGCAGGATAGGTCTCAAATTTGGAGGGTTAGTAGAGGACACACAAGCACAAATCCTCACCAACTCGCTCTTCAAGAGGATGGTTCTAATGCAATTCACTTGATGCCCTAGCTAGGCCATCTAGGGTTAGGGCTAAAATTTTGGAAAGGAGGTAAAAGGTGAAGTTTTAGGTGATCGCCATAGACAAGGATTAGTGCCTAGCCAATTGGGATTAATGGAGTCAAGATGAGTTTGATTTTGAGATTTTCGCTCTACCAAGGAGTCCTTTGCAACTTCGCTAGCCTACAGAGGTGCTAGTTAAGTCACAAAAGGAATTTACACTTCAATTCCCAAATTTTGATGGAGTTTCAAGGTAAAGGTGCACAAACCAACCCCTAGGAACATTCGTTCTTTTTATCAAGATGAATAACATACACAATAATTCAATATTCCAATTGTTTCATGAATTCACACTAATTTTAGGGAATGAGTAAATCGTGACATAGCATTCCATACATTAGACATATATCAATAAGAAAATTTGCATGAAAACAAACACTTACATGACAAAAAGAGTATATCCATCCATCATATTTGCAACAATGAAGCTCCAAGGTAAGATAGCAACTTGCAGAATGTATAGTGAATATTCAAAACATCATTTCTCCTCAACCACAAGGAGTTAGAGGGAGTTCCATATACTGTTGGAAAGGTCTCAAAATAAGCTTTCCAACCATGTATGTTATACTTCCATTTGAGCTAGGTACATGGAGTAAAAATGCATTCAAAGATAGGGTATCCAAATGGAGCATCAAAAATCCAAAAATTATTTCTCTTAAACCGTGATAATAGGGATACCCTATCTTTGAATACCCTAATCTTAGGGATGATAATAGTTCAAGAAGCCCTATAAGTATGCCACTATAACTCTGACCTCCAATGCAACAAAATAAGTTGCCAATGGAATGAAAGCGCTATTCCTTGCTTGTAGCGTGTTGTAGCTTAAACAAATGAATTGCACAATACAGGGTACAAATAAAATAGATTGGCAAGTTTGATTGCAAAATAAGAAAATGTGAGTGTTATATGTTGAGGTTATGAGTTAACCATGCACAACTAGATTAGATTAGCAAATGAAATGATTCATGCAGGTAAATTACATGAGCAAATTAGAAACTATACTAAAGAAAGTCAACCACCCAAGAAGATTTCCTCCCTCTAAATGAGGAGGTGGGATACCATGGGTAAAACTTCCCAAGCTCCCTCAAGAAAAATCTGTTGGAAATAATGAGAGGGGAAGCAAATCAGTATTTCTTTTACAATTGTTATTTTTATGCTAGTTAAGATCACTTTAGACAAAAACACAAAATCAACAATAATGAAATAAATAATTTTATCAATAACAAATAGTGAGGACTCCAATCCTCTATTACAACAATTCAATTCCCAATTTGTAAATCGCACCTATGATTCCTTCAAGGCTCCAACCCTAGACGAAGACCCCAATCTTCAATTCCACCAGGCTCCAACCTGTACTTCACCAAGCACCAACTTGGTCTTTTTGAGGACTCCAATGCTCTAGGGCTCCAACCCTCTCAACTGGTTCTCGCTCCAACCTGGTCTTCTTGAAGACTCCAATCCTCTAGTGCTTCAATTCTTCAATATAGGTACAAAATGGTTCTTCAAGGCTTCCAATATCTTCTGCAACAAGCCTTGATAATTCTTCAACAATTCTCTCAATTAATCTCCGATAACTCTTTGTTCATCAATGACAACGTTATCTACTGTAGAAGGTGTCTCCCAAACTCTTCATGATACCCAATCAAATTCCTAAGGGGACTACATCAAAGCTTCAATCATGTTGCTCCTTGATGGTTTGCACAACAAATTCTCTGCTTCAACAAGTCAAATCTTCAACTGATCTTCAATATGTTGCTGCAAGTATCCTTCCTCTGCTACACAGGTTGCTTCAAAATCATTTGCTCAAGGATGCTAGCTTCAAGGACTGTGATGTTAAACAGAATTTGCAATATAATCGCTATGTGAAAATTCTATCACTGCAACAACTGATTTATTTTACTTACTTATTTCTCAATAAGTTATTTACAAAAAACCCTTTAGTAAACATTAAAATAATTTTTGTTGCAGATATCACACCATAATACAAAAACAAACACATGCACAAGAATCAACACATCAACACAAATATTTTGGACAATTGTCCCTGGAAAAACCCAATGTGGGAAAACCGGTGCAGCAGAGGAGGATTTTATTATTCAACAATTCTTTGGTACAACTGGGTGCCAAACTAGCTTACCCAACAGAGAGAAATGCTTCAACACTTCTCCCAGTCTCAACGTCAGCCTTGCTAGCCCCTGCACAGCTTCCAGACCCTATGTGTCAACTCCTGCCTCTCTGTGTCAGCACTAAGCCTCTCTGTGTCACCCACGCAGGCCCTCCAGTGACTGCGCAGTCTGCTGCCTTTGCGTCACCCACGCAGGCCCTCCAGTGACTGCGCAGTCTGCTGCCTCTGCGTCTGCTTGAGAGGCTCTGCGTCTGCCTCTCCAACCTCTGCGCTGGTCTTCCGGTGTTGTTCCCAAATCTCTGTTTTGTACCCGCTACCTCTCGTTCCTCTCCAGACCACTAGTTCGAATTTCTCAGCTAAACCCACTCCAGAAATCGAACTCACTGGTCTCCTTCAGTGTGTTCTCCAACTGACCCTCAAGCCGCTTCTTATACTTTTCTTGTTGGTCCTTCAACGGCCGAGATTAAATCTCTTATCAATAGCTAAGATTAGATTTGGCTTGATCCATGACTTTTGGAACCTTCTAACCCAGTTTTATATTAATACCCATTAATATTTTATTTGTCCTAAGTTTAGACTTAAGAACTCCATTAAAAATATTAATTATTTTAATATCTCCCAAACCGAGTACAATCTTTCCAAACCATTTATGGGTCTTGGAGATCTCATGTGCTCTAGCCTCTCCACCAATTTTCATGGCTAGAGAACATGCGATGCTACCCCAAATCAACATTGTCTGTTGGTTTAATGAGCCGACATGAGAGCCGACCAAAGTTGGAGGAGCCATCATAGATTAATGACAAATATATTTTTACTTTATAGGTTCATATCATAAGGAAGATGAGTTGTTATTTGTTAGAGGAACTTAAGGAACAAAGATTAGGGACCTAGGCTTAGTCTACAATGGAGCAAGTCATCATATTAAAATAAGTTCGGGTTTTCCATCATCTTTAATTAGGCTAGGTCAAGCATACTTAGGGTTTCCTTTTGGCACCTTGATTTCCCTCTTATTGACATCAATGACAACTTTATCCAACAAAATCAGCTCTTTATTAACTTGTTACAAAGAAGAGAAACCTTCAAAAGGTCTCAAATGAACTCGAGGAGGGTCTTTACAATAATTGCTTGAAGCTTAGACATTAGATCTCCTCCTTTGTAATGCAAGGCTAATAGTTGATGAAGTACAAGAAGAAAAGTTTCAAAATCTGAAAAGTCGAAGGACTTTTTTTTACATCCAAAAAATCAGACCTCAAAAAGAAAAAGGTCTGCACAAGAGGAAGAGAGGTCAAGCCTCTCTAGGCCACTGCCTTGACAATGGATATAGGTTGCCTCAAAAAAGGCTCACAGCCCAGCCAAAGATATGCCCTCCAAGTGCTTACAGCCTAGTAGATTTGGCCTCAAATCAGTGGTAAGGTCCTGCAAAAAAAATGGTAAGTAGCTTCAGCCTTGCCTTCCCTCAATCTTGCCAACAAAAGGGTGAGAAAACTCTTCAACGAAATCTGACTTTTCTGCAAAACAACCCGCAAAGATCAGCAAAGTATGACCCTTATATCAGTTGTTAAACCTTTGCAAAAATAGTGTTGAAAAATGGTGAGAGAAATATGCAAAAAAAAAATACAAATAATGTACAAGAAACTAGATCAAGGATTAGAGAAGAACTCCTCTCCTAGCCTAGCCATAAGAGTGCTCTAATTAGAAAATATGATCAATGTAGTCACAATATTTAAAATAAGTGATTTAAATGGAATAGACTTGACCACAAGCCCAAGCCAAAGAGACCCTACAAACACAAATTGAATGATGAAAACTTTGGAATATCACAATGTGTGTTCTTCCAAGTTCATGCTCAAGAGTGGGTTAATTTCTCCAAAAATGTCCCCTCACGCTTAAGACTCGATTCACAAAAAATTCTACAACACTTCAAATCAAATCATTAGATCCAAATGGGTTATAAAAATATAATGAGAAAGAAACTTTAGAGATTTATATGAAAATCTACTAAAACATTCCTTATCTAGAATAAATTTCTAAAAACCAAATGCTCATGTAAGATAATCTACACAAACAAATCTTTAAAAAGCATTTGGAAATAATAAGTACAATATTTCCAATGTGAAAATTCCTAAATGGAATCCCTACTACAGCAACTGATGATATTTCTCCTACTTGTTAGATTTACATGAACAAGTTATTTGCAGTTTCCTACAACAAATATTGAAATACATACACTGCGGCCTTCACTTAATTAATTTATATGTGGACACAAGAGACTGAGCAAGAAAGAAAATACAACACAATAACACCGTTATTTTTGGACAAATGTCCCTGGAAAAACCCAATGCGTGAAAACCGGTGCAGCAGATCTGAGGGTTTTATTATTATGCAGGAGAAAACTTGAGTACAATTCTTGGATGCTCAACTAGCAATCCGATATAGAGAGAAACTGAACAAAATGAATGGTGAAATGGTCTCACCCTATCACTGGGAGAATCTTAGTCTGATCACACTGAACCAGAGCCTCTGCGTACCCTCTGCAAAGAACTACATCACTCATACGCAGTTCCTGCATCACCCCTGCTGGGTATCACGCTGCCCCTTCTCTGGACCCTCTACTGACTGGAAAATCCGAATCTCTACCTCCAGGTCTCACACCTCAGCTCCCGTCTACTGAAACTCAATCTCCTTAGTAGAAATTTGATTTCCCTCTAAGACCTGCACTGCCACTGCGTGGTCTAGCGTCTACCTCTCTCTGGACGTCGTTCTACCCTCTCTCTGCCTCGTACTCTCCGGCCCAGGAAACCTTCCTTCTTCTGGATACTCACTGCCCCTCTCTGCAAGAAATCTCCTCGATCAAAATTTCCTCCTAAGAACTTCTCACTTCAAAAATTCGATCTCTTGATCTCTCGGTGTGTTTTCCAAATGACCCTCAAGCTTCATTAAACAATCTTCTCGTTGACATTCAACAGCCCAAATTAAAAGCTAATCAATGGCTAAAATCATTTTAGTTTGATCCTCGTCCTCTTCTAGAAGTTACACCCACAATTAGATTAATACCCATTAATATTTTTAATTTCCTAAGTTTAGACTTAGGGTCCCATTAAAAAATATTAATTATTTTAATAAAATTGTCTCTCGGTGGAATTTCCCAAAACGCTTTCTGGGTTCTTTGGAATACATGTGCCCAAGCCTCCCTGCAAAATTTGAGGCTTACAGCACATCCGATGCTACCCCAAATCAACACTCTCTCTTAGCGAGGAATGTGCTCTAGCAATATACGTTGCTTCATACTGCTCTGACTCTGAAGCATCGTCCTCTACGTTGCTGATGTCTGACATGCTGTCCACCAACTACTGCGTTGCTGCTGTAATTGTACTGCTGCTGACACTGGCAATACCAACACTGCATCCATACTACAGCTCCCTCTCAAGTGTTGCATCTGTGTTGCTGGTAGCTGTGGAAATTTCTAAGTCTGACACATCAGAAATCCCTACTGCATTATCTGGTTTATTATCTCCTACTTGTTCTTTCCATTAACAAGTTATTTATTAATATAAATACCGAAATAAACACAAATGCCACCTTCACACATATACAGATCAACAACTGAAATAACAGAGACAACACAAGGGACACCATTATTTTTGGACAATCGTCCCCGAAAAAATCCAATGAGGGAAAACCGGTGCAGCAAATATGAGGATTTTATTATTATGCAGTTTTCTGAATACAACCAGGGTGCCAGAAATGGCTCACCCTACAAAGATTTTCCTTGGCAGAAGTACCTTGCTCCAGAGACAGATATTCCGGCTAATCAACAACCGTATGATGATTCCCACAGTGACTTCAATTGTTCCTCAACTGGACAGCGAAAGCTGCTCCAAGCTTCTCTCTGGAACTGCGTCAACCTCTATGGCTCTGTGTCTGCCTCTCAGCACTCAGTCTGCTCCACGAAAACACCAGCGCTGGCCTCCTGCGTCACCAGTGCTGGCCCTCCAAACCTCTATGTCATCTCTGGCTGCCTCTATGTCAACCCAAGCTGCCTTTGCGTGTCTCTCTGACTCTCTGCTATGTATTCTCGACCTTCTACCGAACTACCCCTCGCTGCAACAGATCACTAACTCGATTTCTCAGCAAACCCTACCCCAGAAAATCGAATTGACTGATCAATTTGGTGTGTCTCCAACTGACCCACAAGCCTCCTCTTACACTTTTCCTGTTAACGAATCAACGGTCAAGATTAAGTCCCTAATCAACGGCTAAGATTATATTTGGCTTTATCCTCGTTATTTAGAACTTTCTCACCCATATTATATTAATACACATTAATATTTTAATTTTCCTAAGTTTAGACTTAGGGTCTCATTAAAAATATTAATTATTTTAATATCTCTCCATCCTAATGGAATTTCCCCAAACAATTTATGGGTCTTGGAAATCTCATGCGCCTTAGTCTCTCCACCAATTTTCATGGCTATAGCACATCCGATGCTACCAAAAATCAACAGTAGCATTGCCACTGCCAACTACCACTGCACTGCAAATTGTTGCTACTACTCCATCAACAATGGAAAAACATCCGAAATTACTCAACTAACTATGTTCAGTATGATAACACGTGAATGTTGAAGCCTAATTGCTACTAGTCTCAGCACTGACCCTCTGAATATACTACGTTATTGCTGACCTCTGCTCTGTGCCATCTGCACTACTGCCAACTCTGCTCTGTGTTGTTCAGTTTTTGGCGTTCCTAGCCACTGCAATTGTCTCCCCACCACTCCTCGGCACCATTCGACACTAGTCCATCCTGCTACTACTAATCTGGCTTTCGTAGCAAGGAATTGATCCGAGAGGTGGACTCCTCAAGGATCCTGCTCATTTGTAGCTCTTTCGAACTACAGCTGCAAATCAGCCCACCTCCCTCCTGGAGGTATCTCAACTGTCATGGCGAACTCTTCCTCTTCGATCTTCGTGGGTGCAACCTTCGGATTGTGTTTCTCATCCTTGTCCTTCTTCTTGAGAGGACACTGAGTAGCGTAGTGACCATCTCACCACACCTGAAACATTTGATCTTCGAGACGTCTTTCTTACATCTTCGCTGCTCTCGTTGTTCCTTCGATGCAAGGGTTGCATTATGATTATCCTCCTCCTCCTTGGGCTTCAACCCACTGTTGTTGCTTCCATCAAGTTTTACCTTGACTACGTCTCTCCTCAGTGCCTCTTGTTTTAGAGTTGCCCACATCTCATCCCAATTCGGTAATGCTGCTCTTCCCAGGATACTTTGGACAAAGACTTACCACTCATCTGAGACAGAATTGAGGGCTAGTCTAACCAACTCTGAATTTTGAGGTGTATGTCCCGCAGAAGACAATTCATCACGGGTCTCCTTAAGCGTCGTGAGGAATGGATCCACACGCTCTCCCTTCTACATCTGACCAAATCTCATCTTCTGCTCCAAGTACATCTTCCACTGCTCAGAAGATCCAGGATATAATGTAGCCAAGGTATCCTACATCTCCTTAGCAATCCCTCTGCTAGCGACATGACACACCACATGATCCTTTACTCCATCCAAGATCATACTCTTGGCCTTCGCCATTTCCAAGTTGTGCTTCTTCAATGGATCTACATCTGCAGGCACAGCCACCACGCTGCCAACATATGTCTTGAGGGCATGCTCATCTAGAAGGAATGACATTCTCCCCTTCCAGATGACATAGTTGGATGCTTCGTCCAACCTGTCCTGATCCCTCAAGCCACTGGTTGCCATTTCTGCCACAAATGTCGAAAATTTCCTCTCTCCTTTGCGTTGTTGTTGGGCTAGCCTACGCACTCCCTGTTGGAGCTAGTAAAACTGTTGCCCCTTGCTACTGCTCAGCTCTAGAGAAATCGAACTCCTTGACTAGGAATTCTCTAAGGAAGAAATTCCATCATTGTGCTTCTCTTTTCTCTTCAAATGTCTTTCAGCCCAACAATCTACCTACTGAAAATCTGCGTCCCACTAGCTTCTCCTCATGCTGAGGCTTCAGCGTTGCTCCCTCTGCCCCGACAAACTTTCGAACTGGGAGTCCTTCCTCTCTGTCGACTCAATCAGAGAGAGACTGCCTCAAAAATCAACCCTCCGGCTAGGACTGCTCAAACCCTCTAAGGTTTCAAATTGTTGCCTCCTGTAACTTTTTCGATCTCCCTTTTCTGCTCAGCGTTGGGTTCTCTGGCACTGCTCTTCTTGTTCCACCTGCAGCTCTGATACCATGTGAAAATTCCTAAATGGAATCCCTGCTGTAGCAACTGATAATATTTCTCCTACTTGTTAGATTTACATTAACAAGTTATTCGTAGTTTCCTACAGCAAATATTGAAATACATACACTGCAGCCTTCACTTAATTAATTTATATGCGGAAAAAAGAGACTGAGCAAGAAAGAAAATACAACACAATAACACCATTATTTTTGGACAAATATCCCTGAAAAAACCCAATGTAGGAAAACCGGTGCAACAGATCTGAGGGTTTTATTATCATGCAGGAGAAAATTTGAGTACAATTCTTGGATGCTCAACTAGCAATCTGATATAGAGAGAAACTGGACAAAATGAATTGTGAAATGATCTCACCCTGTCACTGAAAGAATATGAGTCTGATCACACTAAACTGGAGCCTATGCATACCCTCTGCAAAGAACTACGTCACTCCTACGCAGTTCCTGCATCACCCCTGTTGGGTATCATGATGCCCCTTCTCTAGACCCTCTACTGACTAGAAAATCTGAATCTCTGCGTCCAGGCCTCACACCCTGACTCTCGGCTACTGAAACTCAATTTCCTCAGCAGGAATTCGATTTCCCTCTAAGGCCTGCGCTGCCACTACGTTAGCTCTACATGGGCCAGCGTCTGCCTCTCCCTGGACGTCATTCTGCCCTCTCTCTGCCTCGTACTCTCCGACCCAAGAAACCTTCCTTCTTCTGGATACTCACTGCCCCTCTCTACAAAAAATCTCCTCAATCAAAATTTCCTCCTAAGAACTTCTCACTTCAGAAATTCAATCGCTTAATCTCTCGGTGTGTTTTCCAAATGACCCTCAAGATTCCTTAAATAATCTTCTCGTTGACATTCAATGGCCCAAATTAAAAGCTAATCAATGGCTAAGATCATTTTAAATTGATCTTTGTCTTCTTCTAGAAGTTACACCCACAATTAGATTAATACCCATTAATATTTTTAATTTCCTAAGTTTAGACTTAGCGTCCCATTAAAAAATATTAATTATTTTAATAAAATTGTCTCTCGGAGGAATTTCCCAAAATGCTTTCTGGGTTCTTTGGAATACATGTGCCCAATCCTCCTTGCAAAATTTGAGGCCTAGAGCACATCTGATGCTACCCCAAATCAACAACCAATAGAAAATGAAACTCATGATCAAGAATTATACCATGCGTATAGAAGAATAACACCTCATAGTTGAACCCTTTTATTGCATTGAAATGTAAGTGTACAAAAGAGCAAAGCTTCCCCAAGCACAACAGCTCGTATCAAAATACAACAATAGGAGCCAAAGGCTCATCTAAATAGGAGAATGGGAGATAATCCCAAAGTGGAATGATGACAATCCCAAGGCAACCACCAAGATTCCTCCCCATGCAAATCGAACCTCTAAGAATGCCCCACACAATCCTTAATGAGGAACTCGTCGTAGTAGAAGAGGGACATGTTTATAGTGAAGTGGAGTGGTAGGAGACCACTTCTGCACCTCATCTCCATCAAATTGTACCATATCACCACTTAACTCTTGACTCCATCTTGAAACTCGAGCTCACTTCATTAAAAAATGTAACTTGTCTCTTGGAATTCGTGGTCTTCTCTAGATAATTTGATTTCCCTTTTTGAGCACATCTCTTTCCTTGATTTTTGGTCCTTGGTGGAGTCCACATCACTTTTCAACTTGACCTTAACTCTTGGTGACTTTCCACCTAATTTTCACATCATTCTAGCATGTGTGGATATTTATTTTTCTCCCATTTATTTATTTTCTGACTAATTTATTGCCACATTTTCCCCTAGACTCAAGAAAAGTGGGTTTTGAGGGTTTATAATTTATCTTTTACCCCTCAAAGTGTGTCTTAGTAGAAAATTGAGAAGGAGAAGTCCAATTTTGACCACTCGTACTCCCTACAACTTCTCTAGACATCACTTATTACAATTTACATATACAATTTATTAAAATTCTCATCCTGCAAAAAACTTTAAAATTTTAAAAATTAACACCTAGACTGATCCATATTGGATCATTATATTGTTTGTCATCCATCTCGATGCATTTGAAGTAGAAAAAGTGGAGGAATCAACTCACGGGATTGTTTTTACAGGCAGGACCCAGTTTGGCAAAACAGGGTCTAAAACCTTCCAGGAGTGTTTGAGGCGTCAAACGACGTTTTTTGGGGGTAAAACTTTGTCGCTTTAGTGCAACACCTTTGCATGCTATCCTACACAAAGATCTTAACAATGATGCAAGAAGCACGTCAATCGGAGTTCATATGCAAAAGTTATGCCACTCAGAAGTTGACTTTCCTGTTTTCACACCTATAATTCAGGAGGATGCCGCGTCAACCCCCATTATTCATGGAAAAGAAGCTAGCCACGTGTTTGTGATGTAAAATACTCTAGAAGAGTCTATATTGTAACTCTAGTTAAGAGTTGATGTAGTCAGACTTAACCACTAGTAGGCTATCGGGTTGTGTTATAACTGGGCCAATAGGAGGAAGAGGCGAGAGCATTCTGTTCCATAGTTGAGCAAAGATAGTCAAGAGAGATAGGAGGTAGAGCACATAGAGAAGATTTGTGCATTGTAGCAGCGCATGAGCCACAGGGATTACTTCTTTGTACTTGCAGCCATATTTCCAAACAAAGAAAGAGAGCAAAGCAGCCTCACCTTCCAGCTAGGTTTTTCTCCCGAGAGGGTTTTTCAGAAATCATATCTTGTGTCTTATGTGTGCGTGAACTTATTTTGTCGTTCTCTACTTTTCTACATAATTTTCATTCGCATGCATGCACAAATTACAGTTAAATTTACAAATCTAGAAGTTTAATAAACTGTAATAGTGTAAAAATTCAAAATTTTAATATATATTATTATCAAATCTGTTGTGACAAACTGTCGAGTGGAATATCCACGGCAGTTTACGAATCACAGACCTAATCAAATTCTGCAAAATTTTACGAACGATCTAACATGGTAATATACAATGACTCTAGTCACTGGGACTCACTTAAGGCCTTGCTATCAAGCCACACTCCAACTTTGGGGTTCTAACAAAGAGAAAAAAACTCAATTAATTATTAAGCACTGAAAAACACAAATAGTTAACCAAGTAAAAAAAACTCCCTATAGTGAACTCACTTGATAACGAAGTCATAAACTACCTAGGCATGTTACACAACTCTATTTCATCATGCTAGCATCACTTTACAATATCCCCGTAGGGCTTGCAGAATTTGATTACAATAGAGAAGAAGAGAGAGAAGAAGGGGCTTAGAAGCCTTAATGATATCTGAGCTTTGTAGGTGCAAGAGTCCTTTGACATATCCTTGGGCATGGAGTCTTCAAGTGTACTTCAATGGTCAACACATCCCTCAAGAGAGACTATCATTTTTGTCATGGTATTCTGTTATTTGGCAATTTGCCAATGATTTTTGCGTTATGGCTAGATTTTGATAGGGATCTTGTATCTTCAATGCCGCTCATCAGATTTTGGGGTCTTTGAGTTTCAATTGGACAACTTTCCATGCCTCCTTGTGACACTATAGTGGTGGACTAACACCCAATCTTTTTGTAAACTACTCATTAATAATTATACATATTGTTATATTAATAGGGATATAACAGTTGCAACTCTACTAAACTTCTTGACTTATTAAGTCAGAAAAACTATAGTGATCTTGGAACACTTGTTTTCTTTCTTTTTTATCATAGAAATAAAATATTAAAGAGTCTCAATAATCTTTTGTACTTTCTTAAGGTCTGATAGACCATACTAGTTTAGAAGAGAACTTTTTTGGATTGAGATCACAAATGTATCCCGCTCTTCTGCCTTAGCTGAGCATGCTTTTAACACTAAACACCATATATGTATTGAGGAGTCCTGGGTTATCACCAAGATTGATCACTTCAACCATAGGAAGTTCAGGGAGGCTATAGAAATTGAGAAGCACGTTAACAGTCTAAATAGGGATGAGGGTTGGAAAATAAGCAGCAATTGGATCCCTGCTCTTCCTTCCTAGATTTTGTTATGGTTATATATATATATATATATATATATATATATATATTTTCCATCTCTCTCTATATATAGAGTGTTTTTCATTTTAATGACGAAATTCCTTTGATTATTATTTTTTTCGATTTTTCATTATAATAATGGAATTCCTTTGATTAATACTATGTTGCACGGGTTCGAGAACCCGAGGGTGGGGTTCTCGAACCCATCCCGGGTTCTTGTCCCCAAGTATTGGATTTGGGTACGAGTTCTTCTGAGAAGAACCCATAAGAACCAAGTTCTCCATTAAAAAAATTGGGTTCTTTTGTCTTGACGGGTACGAAGAACCCTGATGATGGGTATTTGGAACCCCAAAATTAGGTTCTTTGGGGTTCTTTTTAGTTTTTATATTTAAATTTTTAGTTAATTTAATGGGCTTCCCCTAATATTCCAAGTAGCTAGTTCTTTATCTTGCGAGAGGAATTGGAGTACTTATGCCTTTATCCATTCAGTAAAGAGAAATAGATTGGGCTTAAAGAAGGCAGAGAACTTAGTGTACATTCATGACACACTTCGTCTCATATCTCGAAAAAATCCTGGGTACAAGGAGAGTCCTTTCAAAAGATGGGACCAACATGCAGATGATGCTATGTCTGTGGATGAGGAGATACAACCAGACGCCCTTATTGAGCTACCTCCAATTGTTATCAATGAGCAGGAGCCTCAAGATGAGAGCGATTCTTATCAGGAGAGCATGCTAACTAAAGATTTGAGTGATGCCGATGACATAGATGTTGATGACATGGCTTGAGGAAGCCATTTTTCACTATTAGCTATTTTATTTTAGTATTTTAAAATTTCCTAGTTCTTGTTTGGAGATGCCTTAAGGCAAATTTTCAATGCAGAATGACAATGGACATATATCATGATTATTATGAATATGTAAACTCCGATTTGCACTTGATATCAAACTAAAAATTTTGAAATTTCATTGTGAATGTTGAATGCTCAATGATGTGCATGTTTAAATATTTAAAATTTAAATCATAAATATTTTAGTTTTCTTGTTTAAAGTTGAAAAATATACAAATTCACATATATTATAATTTATAAAATATAATATTTATATATTATATATATAAATCATAATATACCCTCGACGAACCCACACACCCTGCTTCAAAAAATAACGTACCCATACCCGTACCTGTCCCCCTCCCTGTCCCCAAACCCACCCGTACCTGTCCCCCTCCCTGTCCCCAAACCCACCCGTACCTGTCCCCCTCCCTGTCCCCAAACCCACGTTTCCTCGTAACATATATTAATATTATATTTAATACTTGTAGATAGTTTAATTTTATTTATTTGATTCATATATATATATAATGTTGAGTTAGAACTCTCATTAAGATATAGATATATTTGAATTATGTATTGATTTTATTTTATTAATTTCTTCACTTCTTTATATTTTGGTTATTTGTTTTTTCTATTATTTAATTCGTTGTATTATCTATTCATCTCTATTTTTTGTTCTTTCTAAATTTATTTTAATTTATTGTGATTTCATTTCCGTTTAAATTATCAAATTGGTTATTGATTTTTATATATTTTATCTTATTTTTATTTGTTTATTTCTTTGACTTTCTAACTATCAAATCGGTTATTCATTTTTATATTTTTTTAGTTTATTTCTTTGACTTTCTAAGGAGTCAAAGGAATCAATTTGTTAGATCCGGTACTCCACTCATGTCTTTATGAAGAACCCCAATTGAGAGTTTTAAATGTTGACCCCCAAAAATCCTATGTGATTTCTATCCGAAAAAGTTTTTTTCTAAACATTATGGATGACAAGAAATCTAAATTCAGAAAAAAGACCACACTAGTGTTAGTGGATGTTAAAATCTTATAGAAAAAATCGTATGAAAAAAAAGCATGATAAGACGCGGCCATTCAACAAATATGAATCCGAGAAACCCACATAAGCACGCCAATTTTAAATAAAGGATTGGATAACTTATGGTAGCAAACAAACTATCCAACACATTAACTGCCAATTATCATATTCTGTGAACCCTAAACTAATGGCATCGAGCTTAGTTATTTGTTCAAGGAACTGTAATGAAGTGAATGGGTCCTGCTTCGCTAGTAAAACAGGGGTGTTTCGTACCCTCTAAAAAGGTTCAAATCCTCCAAAAGATGTTTTGCCTTTTGGGAGCTCTCTCCACCATGCAAGTAAGCCGTTTCATTCAGTTGAGGCCAGGTACAAGTGCTGGGCGAATTTGGTAGAACAGATATCTCACCTAAATCATCTCAGTGGAGATATTACAAGAGTGTCATAAGCTGGCTACATTCCATTGTATTGCTCCCTGATTAAGTAAGAGCGCAATTGCCGCGCAGTGTTAAATGTAGGCATCTTGTAAAAACAATGATGAAGCTATGAAACTACAACAGTACCTGGGATCAAATACACTGGCATACTAAAACAACCCAACTCTAAATCAGGAGTAATCATGAAGACATATAGAGAATAAACAATCATATTTTCTGCAAATTCCAAATGTAATGTCAAGAATGTGCGGTGAAATCCCCTACCTCGTGAGTGTACTTCTTGTACGAATAATTATACACTTCCCAGGGGAATATCTGATATTTTCACCGAACCATTTGCTTTTCCACCAGAAGATTGGGAGGTTTCAGAACCTTTAAGCCCCAAATTGTGGAAATATGAAAGTCCAGTCAGCTGAAAGTTCTGTTCGTGGAGTCGTGGAGTCGGAATTCCTTGCAGGCAAATGAACTTTCAGCTCGCCTGCCCGACCTGCGACTCTGTATTTTTCGCAGCTGAAATGCATACGACGGTGCAATCAAGAAAAGAAAAACCGACTTAAAAAGTGAAAATTCTTATTTTCATGTCACACGCCATCTTTTATACTACATTTATAAATGTTTATTAAAAAAAAATTGCACGCACTTTGAAATTTTAATTGTTCTTAAAAACTTGTTTAAAGCCAAAATAAATAATAAATATTTTTAAAGGAATGGAAAAAGATGTAGCTATGTCATCTAAAGAATTCTTAACGACTAAGTCATCATGGCATAGATACCATGCCTTCTCCTCAAGTTGGTATTTAATTTGGATACCCGATCATGTGAAATTATTCATATGCGTATTTAAAATGTTTTGTTTTGATTTTCGCTCAATTTTGAATTCAAGTGTTATAGGACTCTTTACCAAAATTCATTGTTTTGATTTTAAAAGGTTTAATTAAAGGTTTGTAATTATGTATTTTATTTTTAATTGTTTTTTTGAAAAAAAACAATCAACAATTTTTTATTAAATAAAAATATATTTACATAATTTTTTTATTAAATAAATATATATTTATTATATGGGTTAGTATATTTTAATATGACACATATTCAGAATCATGCAAATTTGGACTAATAGTAGACCTTGGCGAAACCCCAATGAGCATAAATTGACCACCACGGACATTCAACTACACCAAACAAAAGCCCCAACCAATGCATCGATGGCTTACTTGCAGAAAAGAGGAAACTACAGCAAAGGAAGAGCATGGAGGCAACAAAAACCAAGACACCGAGACAGCTAGGGTTCGTCGCTCAGCCCCCTTTTGGTTGTCTTTAGGGTTCACTGCCTAACTCCCTTAGTTTTATCAATTTCACTATAATTAGACTTCCCAATTATAGTTATTAATGTGTCAATTTTAAGAAGTTTTAAGATTGAATAAAAGCATTATTTTATACAAATTGTCATTATGACATTCTTATATCTCTATTACTTAAAGTTGCACCAATGAAATGTTTCCAATTATGGATTACCTTGTGATGTGGTTAGTGGGTATTTCCAAAGCTTGTGTTAGCCTGGTCATAGGAGTGAGATTATTTCATTCTTGGGTTCGGAGAGTTTTGGATGTGCTTTAAGGGGTTTGACTCGGATTGCTTACCATATTTTATCATGATCCAAATCTTTTAACTTCAAGGATGCATACAAAATTGCCTATAAAAGAGCATATTAACCAAGTTACGTAACACATGAAAAAGAAGCGGAAATCATAAAACAACCATGATATCAAAGGCACACAAATGATTTGATTATGGAGTTCACCTAATGTGGGCTACATCTCTAGGTCTTGCTCAAAGTGGGGAGGCCTTCTTTCATTAAGTGGCAGCAAAGAAATGAATTACAATCAACTTTACAAAAATATCCTTATACCTCCATTTTTTATGATGGCCTGCAAATGGAGACCTCGGTTGGAGAAACGGACTACACATTTGGAATCCTGGAGCAAAAATGTGCAAAAATGACTATAAACTTGTCCAATTCTAACATTGGCACCTCTAGCCCTCCAAGAGAATCTTTTCAGCATCTAAATAGATTCATCGCTCATGGTTCCACTAGCTTTGGCCGCTCAAGGTTCCCCGCTCGCTCCTCCGCTGGTTTGAATGGCAACGAGTGAGGGTTTTTATATAAGCTTGTGGGCGGACCAACCAACGTTGGGTTGTTGGCCCGTTGGAGGCGGTGGCGTTTAGGACGAGGGCGGTCGCAGTTCGAATCTCATCGCATCCGTTAACATAGTCGTATTATGTTTTATAGTTGTCGTGTTAATAGGCGACACATTTTTCATTTGGTTTAATTATAATGCAGGACCGCCCATTGGCGTGTCGGCCCACATGGGTCAGGCGGGTTCAAACCCCGTCAGTCCCATCATGCGATGACACTTGTCGTGCTGGAACCACCGTTATATTATGTATATATCGTTGCTTATTTTAACTGTGGCTCCAACGGGGGTTGGGCGGGTCCGTCAAGGGTGGCCCACCCACCCAATTTGAATATATTTAATATATAATATCGTTGAACCATTGGGGCTGGTGAGAGTTGTTAATTTTTTTTTGTCGAAATTTAAGGATCATTAGACAAATTAAGGAGGCGAAAAATTCACTCGTTTCAGTGGCAGGATTCCGTGCGACAAGACTGCCAAATTGCTGCCTCAACAATGACTGCCACTTGGCCAAGTTTGACCAGCTATAACTTGAGCATACGAACTCAGATTTGAGTGTCGTTTGCACCGTTGGAATCAGGGTGGCAACACTATGATCTAGTCCTGGTTTCACTTCCATCTGATGACTTTGATTTTTGAGCTATTTTTAAGGCCACTCTATTTTTGGATCCATCCTAATCATTCCTCCCCACTGAGGAGCTTTTGGTCCTCCAAAATCATGAACACATCCTGCACACTATCTGTGTCCTTGTCAAGCCATACTTTCAACATCTGCATTGCATGCAAATCTGGTACATTCTTTGCAATCACATACAAAACCACACATGACTTAAACAACCTCATACTTGTCAAGGGATAACACACACTCATTGGTCAAGTTTACATCATAATAGAAACTAATAGCCCAGATATCAACAAAAGGCCAAAAACATCATTGTTGCTTTAATAAGAGATCAAAAACACATCATCACTTTTACAATTATTTGCAACGCATGATTTACAAAATGTGTCCATGACAAGCTACTATATCTAGTAAAACCTTCTCTTACTCAACAAAGTGAAGGGGTCATCATACTAGAGTTGATTCGCTTGATGAACAACCTTTCCCACTGGTTTCTTCAGAGGTGTTTCCCGGAGCATCTGACATGTGGTTCTCTGGTGTCCACCCTCGTTGCAGCGACTACAATAATTCTTTCTCCTCCAAACTTTATGGATCGTCTTGGAACTCTTATTCCTGGTGCACCTCTGATGAGTGCCCGTGGAACCCTCACTATCATTGGACTGTGATGAAGTTCTCTCATCATCTGTCGTTGGTTGGTCACTGGCTGTGTTGGAGCATTCCCAAACTCTTTTCTGACATATCCAAGTCCTGCATAACGAGGCAATTCCTCCACTTTGATTGGAGTCACAATGCCAATGCCATTAATTTTGAGGCCCATTCCTTGATACCCCATTTTCTCCAATAATTTTGATCCAATTCCTATAGTATGTTTCTCAAAAGCAGCGAAATCATCATCATAAAAAGTACATGAAATTGAAGAATCACTTTTTACCTCAGGCTTGTTATGTTGTAACTTTTCCAAGGCCTTCTCCTTGGCTTGTAACTAATGTTGCAACCTTTGTTTCTCTTTGTTTGCTTCTTGTAGGAGTCTCCTTAGTTCAGCATTCTCCGTCTGAATGCTTTGGTTGATTTCTTCAAGTTCTTGGAGCCATGCCGCATTTGGTGCCCTTTTCATTTTTGGCACAACATCTGCTGAAATCTTTGTCTCATCGCCCGAATCGGAACCCAAGTTGATGGGTCCATCCACTGCAATCCCAAGAGTTTCAATCTTTATTTCGTCACCTGATTCTGATCCCAGGTCAATTGGTCCACCAACTAAAAATCCTGCAACTGTGATCTTCTCATCATCCTTTGATTCAGATTCTTAGTCTTGTTGCATAGTTGCAATTGTCTTTTGCTTCAATTTTTTGTCATTCCTCTTAGGTCTCAATTCTGGATGCAGTTTCTAGCAATTCTCCTCATCATGCCATTTTTTCTCACAATGAGTACAAGAGGGCCTTGCTTCTCTTCTCTTAGTTGTTGTTGCCCTCTTCGGGCAATCATCTTTCTCATGCTTCTTCCTACTTTCAATATGTACAACCTTCACAATGACTTCATTAAGAGACTTAGGTTCAAATAATAACAATGAATGATGCAAATAACTTTCAAAGAACCAATATATTTCATCAACGTCTCAAAAAATTCTATTGGAACATTCAATGTTAATGTTTGTTTCTAAACTCTTCTGTAAAATTTTGAACAATTTGACCTTTACTTTGTTTCAAATGTTGCCATTCCATCATGGCCTTATGTCTGTAACCCAATGGGTAAAATTGTCCTCTTAAAGAAAAAATGAACTCAAACCAAGATGAAAGAAGTTTACAACTACTCTTACCACCTTGTTGCAGCTTGCCTTCCCACCAGACAAGAGCAATGCCACTCAATCGAAGGGATGCTAGCTGGATCTTGGCTTCATCCTCTTTGATTTTTTGTATGCGGCAATACACTTCAACCTATCTTATCCAGTTATCTAGATTTTTTGCATTAGATTCTCCACTAAATACAGGTAAATCAAACTTGACATCTAGCTTGAAAAAGGGATTTTTAGATGCATTCCTCTGATTCCTGTTAGAATGATGAGAAGAGGAAGAAGAAGAACTTTCACTAGAGGATGGAGAGGGAGGAGAATATTCTCTTCCACCTTCATGATTTACCGAGGCATGATCATCTAGTTCTTTCTTCTCAGGCTTGATTGTCTTGTCATGTTCTCTAAACAACTTTTCGACTTTCTCTACCATGGTGAAGAAGATCTTGCGATAATTTCGCTCTTCCTCCAATCGAACTTCCTCATCTGCCATGTTTTGTCTTCGTGGTGCACGCCCCACTTCAGGATCAAAGGATTTAAGTTTTCCTTCACTTCTTTGGAGCTTTTTCTTGGTTAGCATTCACTCATGCAACTCGCATCAAGAAGACCTTCTCTAATACCAAACTTGATCCAGATCTTTTAACTTCAAGGATGCATACATAATTGCATATAAAAGAGCATATTAACCAAGTAACTTAACACATGAAAAAGAAGTGGAAATCATAAAACAACCATGAGATCAAAGGCACACAAATGATTTGATTATGGAGTTCACCCAATGTGGGTTACGTCTCCGGGCCCTACTCAAAGTGGGGAGGCCTTCTTTCATTAAGTGGCAGCAAAGAAATGAATTACAATCAACTTTACAAAAAAACCCTTATACCTCCCTTTTTGATGATGGCCTAGAAATGGAGACCTCGATTGGAGAAATAGACAGCACAAGTGGAGTGGAAAAATGTTCAAAAATTACTATAAACTTGTCAAATTCTTACACTGGCACCTATGGCCCTCCAAGGGAATCATTTCAGCATCTAAATAGATTCCTTGCTCATGGTTCCACTACCTCCAACCACTCAAGGTTCTGCGCTTCGACCCCACCCGCTCCTTCGTTGGTTCGAGTGGCAACGAGTGAGGGTTTTTATATAAGCTTGTGGGCAGAACAACCAAAGTTGGGTCGTTGGCCCGTTGGTGGCAGTGGCTAATAGGATGGGGGCGACCCCGGTTCGAATCACGTCACATCCGTTAACATAGTCGTATTCTATTTTATGGTTATCGTGTTAATTTGCAACACATTTTTCGTTTGGTTTAATTATAATGTGGGAGCCTCCCTTCTAAATCACAACAAATCATCTTGCATTAATGCACAATGCGCAGTTCCAGCAAGCAGCCAATGACCTTTGTGAACCAGAATTGCGCAATTTGTCCCATCATGAGCCCGGTTTATTGCTTGGTCTTGCCTTGAAGCTGTTTTTGGTTTTAAGCTTACATTTGTCTGCCATGAGTGTCCTCTCTGTCTCCAGGTACATCAGTTGTTGAGAATCTCTCTAGCAGTTACAATTAACATGGCCTCCAAGAGAGTTGCATCAAAGGAAACCATCGAGAGTAGTACTAGGGAAGCAATTGAGCAGACGTCAGTTAATCTACCAGTTTATGCAGACACTTAGTTGTTCATTGAGAAGGGCACAAAGTTGACATGGTAGCAAATCAAGGATACTTTTGTAGAGGACTTCAAGGAAGACTTAGAGGACCGACAAGTATATATTAGTATCTAGCGGTCAGGCTTATACAAGGTTGCATGCAGGTACCCCACCTTCCCATGTACAAACATTATCAACTGGATTGTCTCACACACAGATCCAGAGACTATGACATTGAGTAGTGCTAGCAGGATAGAGCTTGCCACCTTCAGGGTAGAGAATTTTCAACCTATGTATCATTTACCTCAGCTGATGAGGCGCATGGACATACTTTTCTATGCCACACATAGCTAGGTAAACACGAGAGATATAGTCAAGCGCTAGGTAAAAGAGTTGTCAAAATCCAGACAAACACCAAATCATGTCTACAAGACAAAGTCTCTCAGGAAGGTTTATCAATTCTTGATCATCTTTGCATGCCAAATATATGGTCAAGAGAACACATAAACCTTTCTTGAATGTTGGGTAGTTGTATTGGACCAGTTGATGAGTGATGGGAAGCCATTCAATTGGTCGTACTTATTGGCTCATCAGTTTAAGATCCATGTGACTAACGCCCAGAATTCGCCTAAGAATGAGCAAGCGAGATTATACATGTTCACATACTTACTTGATGCAATATGTGCCTAACAACAGTTTTCTGGCATAAATGTTTATTGCAAGTTGCTTTCCGACTGTAGTTATCAAGGAGTGATGGCAAAGCTAAGTGACCATTTCATCATCCTATTGTACAAGCTAATCTTTGAGCATGATCCACCTTGCATGTCCCAAGAAGCAATGGAGGCGATAGTGAACATCGCAGATTGGTATGCCTCACTAGGTGGCACCTTCATCAGAGTGTATGGCGAAGAGAAGCCTCTACATGTTCTACCAAGGTATGCCATTGACAAGTTGGTCATGCAAGAGGTCTCATATCACCTCTCCACAGGGTTGTCAACAACATTGCATAGGAAGAAGAAGGCACCATGGCCTGCTCTTCCTTTAAGGATCAGATTCTACGAGATTAAGAGCTTGAAGAATGCAGATGTCGAAGCCACGGAGATAGTAGGATTCGAGTTCGACACCAAATACTTCAATCTGTATGATCCCCACGGTATCTGCAAGGACCACTATACGAGAGTGTACTTTCCATGGATCCACGAGACATTTCACTGTCACAAGGAGGACCCTTGGAGGTACTGCTACAATGCCTCCAAACTCTATGAGTCGGTCAGTATAGCAATAACTTGGAAAGATTCTCTATAGACAGCAGCAGGACAGGAAGCAACACCAACAACAACAACATGCAACAATCTAGTGCAGGACAAGGGCAAGAGGAAGACTCATGAGAACCCAAAGGCAGAGCAAAGATGAAAGATGAAAGCAGATCCTATCACGAAGAAAGCAACTTTGGTAGCGAAGGCAAAGAGGGAGCAGCAGATAAACAAAGCAAAGAGAAGGAAGAGAGAAAAGCAGAGGTTGCAGGAAGCAGAACTAAAGTTGCAAGAGGCAGAGAAGAAGTTGAAGGAAGAGCAGGAGCTGAGGAGGAGAGAAAGAGAAGAGAAGCAGAAACAGGAGGAAGAAGAAAGGCAAGGCGTGATGACAGAGCAAGCAACGCCCATACATGTTGAGGACTCAGAATAGCTGGTAGTTGAAGAAGAGGGTGAATATATGCAGGATCAGGCGTTTTCTCAATAGATTGAGCAACTGATTGAAGTGATAGACATGGATTTGGAACAGGAGCCACAAAGTGAAGATGCTGACCTTATGCCAAGAGAGCCATAAGTCACCTCTCAATCTCCACCACCTCTAGTGTCAGAACCAGTCCTAAGCGAGAAAGGAGAGGTTGTTCTCCTTGATGATGGTCCAATCATGGATGTGTACAATCTATCATTTGACAAGTTGTAGAATAAGATTGTATACGGGCGGAGGAAGCACTTTCCAGATGATCACACATCACCTGAAATCATGAAGGAAAGGGTGATAGTGTCAGATATAAGAAACCATCCAGTTGCCCTGGTTGATGCTACCTTGTCCAATGCAGGAGAAACGAGTTCAAATGCTAAGTTCTTGTTGGACGAGAATGAACAAATGGCGAAGAATTTGTAGGCTACCAGGCAAGAGGCAGAAAAAATTCAGCAGTAGAGGGCATTTTCCGCAATCATAGATATGAGGAAAGCGATACTTGTTGAAGTATTAACACTTGAGACTACCATCATAAGCTTTATGACGGATTTGTCACCGTGCATAAAGCAGTTGTCCATGTGCGTGGCTTACAACAATGATTTTGTTCAAACTCTCATGAATATGCATGATGCCATCCCCCATGTGAAAGAATGGACAATACGGTACAAAGGGGCCCCGCTTCACTTGCCAAAGAAGACTAATCCATAGGTAGAGATGGAAAAAGCAAAGGTCTAGATGTTGATCTAGAACTATGAGCATCTCACCCCATTCGTCAACAACATACAGGCCTCATATGCATAGTTGTACGAAAGTTTTGATGTCATGGTGAGAATACACAAGATCCCGTCAATTGGTTCCCTCACAGAGGCTAGACCCAAGAACTAAGTCTGGCTAGATATTGATGGGTACATGGAGCAGATCAGGAGAGAGGACACCAGGGATGACTTGGAGTTGAACGCACATAACATGCAGAAGTACATTGGTTGTCCTGTCATGGTCAACACCATGTTGCACATGCTTCAGGACGAGTTGGATACAAGCTCCAAGACCATATACATGGACGTCATGGAGGCAAGAGTCTGCTATCAGAAAGACACCATCAAGCAGTTTGGGGACATCATCACACAATACCAAGCTTGGCATCAATATGTGACCGAGAAGCACCAAGTGGATGTTGTTGAGTTGTTCTTTCCCTAAACTTCAGGTTCATAGTGTTTTGTCTTGTTACGCTGTCTCTAGCCTATTTTGTCTTACATGGGTACATGTGGAAATTGTAATATTATTTGTAAATATGTTGTAAGTGAAATTCCAAGTGTCATTAGTGGAATGTGAAAGGTCGTCATGTTTTGTAATGAGTTATTTGTAAAGAAGTTGAAGAGTCATGAGGGTAGTCAAAGAGTCACAAAGGGGAATGTTAAGGGTCACCCCACCCTTTGTTATAAACAAAACTTCATAACTTATAGAACAGGCTTTTGGGAGCCAAGCTTTTGGCTAGGTTTAGGCTTAGAAAAGGATTGGGAGTATTGTGACAAGCCTTGGCTTCTCCACAGCGTAGAGCGAGTATACTTCTTTGGAGGAGCATGTTGAAAATAACAACAAGAAATGCTAAATATATAAGTGCTAAATTTAGTACTCCTATAAATAGCATTTTGGGATACCTTCCTATTTTAGTTAGTCCCTGAACTAAAATAGAGAAGTAAAATTCAAATTTGATCTTAGCAGTTGTTTGTAAAATAATTAATTAATTCACCATGAGTTAATTAGTTGTAGAAAATCAAACAAGAAGTGTATGTGGGGACATGCAACAGTTTCTCCATTGATTAAGGAATTTATCCATTAGTTAAAGAGATAAGGATGAGTTGTAATTAGTTGGCTCAGTTAATTGAGTCAAGTCTAGTTAGATTAATTCAAATAGTTTGTTGAATTAATTATGAGTTCAGTTAGTTAATGCATGCATGCATGTACCTGCTGCACTTCAGATAACTAAATATTCTCTCATAAATAACTCATGCATGTCAGTTCAGACAGAGACCCGGTTGAGATCAGATCGAGGGACAGTGTACTATCAGTTGCTAGAATATTCCATTATTAATATCCCTTGCATGCAGAAGGAATTCTTTCCTTGAGGATTGCATAGTTACTTCTTCAGGTTTTGTGAGTGTGATGAGGCCAATTCACACATGTGGCATCACTGGACCCGAAGAAAAACTACGCAAGGAAATAGGAGGGTTGGACGGCTTAAGGAGGACACATACTGTGTCTATTCAGTCTGTGAGTTGTATTGTTTGATTGCAGAGAGAGCAGGATAGCTTGTGAGCTGATTCTTTTTGTAACTCGAACATATTTCCACTTGTATGATAATACAGAGGTTGGTGTTTTAGGCTGAGGCTTTCCCCGGGTTATTTCTTCTGTGTTATGTGTGATTGATTTCTCATTCTCAGTGATATGTGTTCTCATTGATCTTGCTCAATTCGATTAAGCTTCCGCAAAGTTTGTTGTAGAAGTAGATCTTGTATTTTGCTTTAGTCTATTGCATAATTTGTTGATCTACAGTGGGAATTTCTACAGAGCAGGTGTTATTGACTGTAATCTTCCACTATTGGGGCTAGTGGTCATCAATGGCGTATGTATGTGTTGCATTTAATTATGCAAGGAGCTATTACTTTGTGATCTTATGCCCGATTAAGTTCACCAGACAATAAAAGAGAATGGATAAGACAATCTAATATCAATCCCCAATCCAGATGGCCATGCATGCAGTTTTGATGCAATTTCTGATGCCACAAAGTATGAGCAAGTACCTTTCCTCCTCGCAGGTTGGTGAATGATTTTGAGCCTCATGCACAATCCTTGTGCTCTAATCAAGCGATCTATTTCATCCACTCCTTATCCAAAGCCTACACACAAACACAACCAAACATAGATGACAAGTGATCTTATGTAGAAGATTGTTAGCTCAAAACATCTAGAAATCACACATATAAATTACTGCAAAACTGATGTGAGGGGAAGGAACATAGATTTGTGTTAACCATATAAATGAAAGTACATAAAATGTCTACCTTCTAGCAAAGGAGATCCTCTCCTCCAACTTGTAGTATGATCACCTCTCCCAATATAGTAGAGCTCTCATGCTGTAGTTTGGATACTCTCCCCCTGCCCGCTTTCCTCTTGGTGAGATTATATAGGCTCATTCTATCCTCTAGGAGAATGTATCTAGACACCTAGGGGCTTGAGAAGTTAGGAAACTTCTACAATAATGGACCCCTAGCCAACTCATACACAAGTGGGTCAAGTTGATCTCCTTGGGAATGAAAAACTCTAGAAACCTTTTTTCACAATTATGAGTTTTTTTATTAATTATCTCAATTATGAAATAATTATTATCTCATAATTATAATATTTTGGAAAATTAATTATGAGAAATAACTCAATCATGTAATTTCACCCTTTTATCATGGGATAAATCTCACATAAGTAAAAGAAAAGGTGAAAAGGGATGCATTTTAGCCAAACAACTGAGGTAAGTTGATATTGGGTTTCTCTCACTATAATGGAGTGGAAAATAGGATTATAATATATTCCCCCTAATGCAGGAGGTCAAAAGAGAAATTTATGGCCGAAATGCATTATAATAATACTCAATGCTCAAAATGGGAGGAATGAGCCAAGACTATGAATCTAGATCGGAGGAGCTCAAGTGTCAAAGTCTCAACTCTATTGATAACATCCCCGAGGTAGGTATACCCATGCTCGGTCATAAGAAGATACTAAACATGGTCGCCATAAAACACACTGCGGATCAATGACATGAAATGCTAGAATACGGCCACGAAGACATACACAGTGGATCCATATGACTCAACAGATAGACCATAGCCACCAACAAATACAATGTGGATCTACATCAGTAGGACTATGGACACATGACAGATAGAGAAGTTTCTCAAGATAGTCCTCAAAGGACATAAGAGATACATAACTGCAACGTAGCCTGGGAAGGATGCTATATAAAAGTGAGATGTCCCTAACCTAGGGTCTTCGACATAACCTTGATGGTACGAATCTACATCATGTGAATATATGAGCTAAAGTCAAACATGGTAGAAACCACTTGATTACCAGCCAATGAGGTAAACCAGTAACAGACGCGAGGGAATCCACCAATGAGGAAAATGGACCCCAAGGTACCTAGTACAATCCACTAAGTGTGAATAGATGAGCTGATGTTGAACACCAGTGAACTCGACCAATCAGGAGCCAATGATGTAAACCCATTGTCGATCACGAGGAACCCTGCCACTGTGGTTTGAAAGCTTCCTAGATGAATCTCCTAGATAAAGAGTTGATGTCAATAGGAGAAGATCCTTCGAAGGAGGGCCTTGATGTATCCCCCATCAATCGACATGGAATAGACCAAGATGATGTGATGTATGGATGAATTCATGAAGCGATGAAGTACAATTGAAATAGGGATGGCTGACACAAAAAGGTAAACATGCTACTACAGATGGCCGACACAGGCTGAGACTTCCCTTGAACACATAGTGACATGACACAAGAGTGACTTGGCAACATGACTAATGAGCACCATGTGATATCATGCAATGATGCAAGAGGCATCGAGGCATGCTCCATATGACTGGAAGAGTAACCAACCAGAGGAGTAAAGAGACTCATATGTATGGTACGACTCCTAGGCAATCTAAAACCCAACTCTGAGATAATGAAACAAACAGGTGCAATGTTCAAGGGCGACGTAATCGATGCTGCCATTTCTATGACTAACATAAATAAATGTTCCCTACCTTCTCTTTTTATAAGTTCCTTTTTCGCAACTAGTCTATCCCAATCCAGAAAAGGGTTAAACTTATACTGGGTAGGCGAAGCTTCAGGTAATTTTACGAGTGTGAAGGAGACAAGTTCACTCATAAATATTTTCTAAATTAATGAATCTGAAAAGAGCTTAAAGAAAAATCCTCTTGGAAGAATGAGTGGTATAAAGGGTAGAAACTGGTTTCAGTCATGGTGGAACTACTCATGATAAAATGAGGACAAGAGGTTGGCTAATAGGACCACCCATCACAACGGTTCCTCCAAGAAAGGTTAAAACACCAAGTGAAAGTGGAAGGTTGACTAAGCAGATGATGATGATGCAAGAGAGACCCAAGGCTCAAACTGCAAATATAGGTTGATAAAAGACTAAAAATCACAAGGGATAAAGATGATGGAATCCTCATGGGGTAAAACCAGAAATGATACAAAGAAGAGGATATGTGTCTCAGATTCTAGGTCATGGCGGGTCAGAAGGATGGATTCCAAGAAGAGAATAAAAAATACTGCATGGACACTAAGATGGCAAAGAGGTACTAGCTAGAGTATACATGAACATGTAAGCTCTACCATCAAGTGACGACATGCATAAAGGAAAGTGGCTAAAGTCGCAACTTGACGGGGTCAGACCTAAGGCATAAATATGGCACTGATAGTCAATAATGCATTGGTGATAGTGATAGATGACCTACCCCTATATTCCAAGTTTAGAGAAATGCACCTAAGGTCCAATGGATGTCGCAATAGAAACACCACCCTATCCTGTAAAAACCATCTAGAAAGACTAGATCCATGGTTAAATCACATAATGAAAGAAATAAACATGGATTCGGTAAAAACAAGACCATATTTTTTTGATTTTTTGAATTTTATATATATATATATTTTTGTTTTTTGGAAAAAATAAGGCATGAAAAATACTTGCATCACACACCAAACCAAAAAAGAGATAAAGAGTCACACTCTTATGTACAATATGTACAAGCGCAACGCAGTCCAATAGGTCATGCTAAAGTGTGCCCACAGTCGGGCACATGCCAAGGGTTTCTATATGTGAACTCATGGAGGATGAGGGGACCATATGGCTCACCAATGTGGGGCCATGCCAAAGGAAATCAAATTTCCCAATCTGGAAAGGTTGACCATGCTAGGGACATTATAACATAGTCATGCTCTCAAAATTAACCTGAGGACATAAGGGAGGATCAAGACATAAAGCAGGTAAAAGATGCTCATCAACAGGTGGAAAGGAGTTGGACAATTCATTGGCAAGTTAGGTAGTAGAAGCCCAAGACATGTCTCAGTCCCTTGGTGGAATTTCAAAGGAACACCGAGGAGGTGCCCCCTGGGTCACTTCAAGATTTTCGATTCACGACTCTACATGTTCCACATCCGGGAGACTGGAGGCAGGAAGAGGCATAATCTCCCGAGGATGATCAATAGGTGGATCCATTACCTCCAAGATGACTTTTCAAGAAGAAAACTTGTCATCAAAGGAGTCATGTGGAACAAGCGAAGGAGTAGCCCATGTGGGCAAGGGATCCTAGTCATATTCCATATTATGATGGATCTTTTGACCAACGTCAGGAGGTACTGACGAGACCGCGGGAGAGGAAATCTCTTCCACAACAAGTGGCAAAGGATGCTCACTACCTTGATCAATTTAGATAATAAAAGGTGACACCACCTAAGGATTAGGGGGTCTATGGGGTCCACAGGTGTCGGAAGAGACCATATGCATAGGAGCTTTAGAGGAAGTAGAAGGAGTGTTGGGCAGAGGGAGTTGAGAAAAAACTCCCATAAGAGATGAGCTTTTAAACAAGCCCATTCCAACACTATGATACTAACGAGGGTGATCACCCACGAGTGGTACAAAATTCCTAGTGGTGGAAATATGGGTTGATGACATGTAGAAGTCAAGTTGATCGATAGTGATAATTTTTCCTTCATCTGGAAAGCAAAGTAGACAGAAAACAGACGAGACACCTGCAGTCATCGTGTAAAACCAGCTACGGCCAAGGAGTAGGTTGTAATCTAACATGGTGTCAACAACTTCAACATCAACATGGACAATTTTCCCTCCTAACTCAATGGAAAAATTTGGAAAAACCCCCTTGGGTACAAAGTTGTCTCCACCAAAATCATGAAGAGTCGTGTTGGATGTGGCGAGCGCCAGAGAGCCAAGAGCCTTCCAACAGGATACAAACATAAGGCACGTGGAAGAGCCCTCATCCACCAAAGTGCGATGAATATTCTGATGGTATATACAAATAATGATTTGGAAAGAAATATGATGGGAAAGACGAGGAGCGAGCTTATCGATGTTAAAAGTGATGAGATTAGAGTCAGACGTGTCAACTCCACCAATGGCAAACAACAAGGATTTGTGCTGCTGAGGACAACTTTGCAAGACCTCTAAGGTAGACATGGCACAAAGAGCCTAGGCGAGATATTCAACAATACTGTAATGCTAAGCAACCCTGGCAAAAAGATTACTTGTCATATTTCGGAGAACACCCTTGGGAGGGTGATAAACAAGTTCCACAGGCTTATCAAAAGTGAGAGGTCCAGTGGAAGGTAGTGAAGTTGATGAATCCTTAGAGGGAGAACTCAACTCAGGAACATTGTAAGATTTGGATCGCATAGTCACGTTGATATATTCCTTACACATGAAGACAGGTGAACTATGAGAAGGATGGGAAGATGACCCCTCGTTTCTCCCTTGCGGAGGTCGAGAAGGTTGAGCAACCATCTGTTGCTAGGGTTGTGCAGGGAATGGATGAGTTAAAACGATAGGCTAATGAGTAGATGGTGGTGAAAGAAGCCTATGGAATTTATCCATTCGAGGGAATTCGTGAGGAAGGTGGTCACCTTGACAAATTTAATAGGGGAACTTGAATTTACGACGACGTTCACTAGTGCCCCCTCCCTGACTCTCAGGGTTGGGTTGAAACTCCTGATCATTTTGATTCTTTTGTTTATTTCTCTTATTATTGTTTTTACCACCGGATTCTAGTTGTTCTTCAGTTGAGTGGACTTCACTGTGAGATCATCGGTGGACTACTCAGGAGGGGGTGCTTTAGCAGAGCCAGACGCACTTGATGGGGCTTGATATGTAACAATCAATTGCCCAAGTTGGGTAGCAAGTTGGCTCAGAGAATCAGAAATGGGCCCGATCACACCATCGACATGCAGGCGAGGAACAGGGTTGGGAGGGTCAACGAAAGGCCTAGGAACATTAGGAAATATTTCGTAAAGCATACCCAATTGTGAATAGATGAGATCCAACTGTTGGGAAACCAAAATAACTTGTTCCTCAGTAGCAAATCGAATCATAGACACATCCTTAACAATATGAGGCCGAAGAGATTGAATGAACCATTTACGTAAGATCTCATCAGTTAAGTTGGTTCTTACTAACCACTTGCGACGATGCCACTCATGATTATGGTCAGAGATTAACGTGGCATCATCTTGCTTGAAATTGGATAAGAGGTCAGAGTCGATATCATACCGAGTGGATAACTGGAAGTGTGTCAGGAAAGTTTGAGCAAGGGAAGCAAAGTCACCGTAGGATGCAGTATCTAACTTGATATACCACTTTGCGGCATCTCCAGTTAGTGTACGTTGGAATAAGCGAATCTTAACATAATCATCCACCAAAGAAATGGATGAACACCACAAATGATAAGTGGTAATATGCGTGGATGGATTCTCCCCAGATTTTCCTTCAAACTTGGGAATACCATATGGTAATTTTGCAGGCATGGGTGGCCACGAGGGATCATGAAAGATGGGGTCATTAGTCATTTTCTCCAAATCTGGTAAATCGAGAGAAGATAAAAAAGGATTGTGAAGTTGAATAAATGGGTCATAGGTGGGAGAATCCCTTGACCAACCGTGTGGTCCCCCCATATAAGGAGTGGAATGATGCACCTGCTATTGAAGAAAAGGGTTTGCCCTAGCATAGGACTGCTGCGGGCCAACATGGCTGGTAAATGGATGTTTCCCCCCAGGGTAAGTACTGCCAGAGAGCAAAGAACCCCCAAAAGCATGGCTACTGATGGAGTTGTACCCAGGGATAGAAGAAGGATCAGTCTGTGCAGTAAGACCGACATAAGGGGGATAACCTGTGTGAGAAACAGTAATGGTAGCGGGGTTGCCCCCAGGTAAACTAACCCCTCTAGTAAAAGTACTGGTAAGTGGCACCCCTCCAAAGAGAGAATTGTACCAGGTTTGTGACATACTAGAAGCGGCGTTACCCCCAGGCTGACTAGGGACAACTGGTGATCCCCCCGATAGATTACTAGAAGTAACCATGCTCGACTAAGGGACATGAATAGTTGGTTGGGCAAAATGCGATGCAAAGATTCCTGAACTTACCAGCTAACTAGGCTGAGGTGCCATGGTTGGCATAGGAGATGGTGTGGGCATGAAAACATTCGAGAAGTTTCTAGGAGTCATAGAAGAAATTGGCGGAATGCCTTAAGAAGAAGTGAGAGGTGTGGATGGAGGAGTAGGTATAGCCACACTAAGAGGTGGAAATGATGTCATGGCAGTGGATACTGGTAATGCAAGAGGTAAGGAAATCTCAGACTCCACTATAGGGTAAAGTAGAGACAAAGGCACATAAGTGTAGGCGAGTGTTGAACTGTCAGGAATTAGCCACAATAACTCCGGTCCTAAAGGATCAGTCATTTGCCAAAGTCTCGATAGAAATCAATTCAATATCAGAAGGACTAGGTATAGATTCCAAGGCAATGTGTTGGTCTAAGCCTTGAGCACCAACGGGTAATCTCCGTGCAGGGGTAACAAATCCACCTCGTTTAGGAGGTAAACCATGAATACGACATGACCATCGATGACCAAATTCGGCCAGGGTGATAACTTATAATTTAAATACAATTATGTTAGTGCAAATACCCTAAGGCCAAAACTACTGACTTGGACCAAACAACACACACTAGAAACGTCCTAGAAGATAGCACACACAAACCAAAATACAAAGAAGCTAGTAGTGGAACAGTTATACTAACGACCTGCTTCCCAACCCTTTTATTTGCGAACTTGGTGCAAGTGCCCTTATTAGCCATGGGGCACCCTCCAAGAGGACTGAGAGAGTATGACTAATATATGTTCTAGGTACAGAGAAGATGACCTCGACCTTGCACCTGTGTATGATCCCTAAGAAGATAGGACACTATGGTCACCAAGTACAATAACACGACCTGGGGGGATAGTCGCAGGAAAAATCCACATGCAAGGGCAGGAAACTCAACTTCAAAAAGGAGCTAAGATCGAAACCCCCTTGAGAGTTGCCTCCCAAGTTGTTCCCAAGTGAAAATGACACCGTTTGAATGCATGGAGATTCCGCTATATTGCGCCAGCCGAAACTAAGCGAAATGGGTCATGTCCGCCTGCCTAGCCCAAGTGTGACCTTGTGCTTGAACCTCTTGTGAGAAGGGATTCCCAAATCGCACCACTACAAATGAATTTAATTCCCTACAGCAATATACTAAGCTGATTTTGAAGTCTTGGAGCAGTTAACTCACACTCCTATCTCCAAGACCCTAGCCTAAGCTAGTGTTGGTGTACTACCAGTGAAAGTAAAAGATGAATCTAGTTAATTTTATAATCACGATTATTTTAGTGGTTATTGTTTACACAAGTGGGATGCGGCATGAAACTGAGATGTGGTCAATGAATCCTAGTTAGTCATCCTAATGCAACTATATGCAAATTTCAATTTTCACTTCAATGAATGCTAAATATAGGAGGGTAAGAGATTTCTAATACACCAATGCCTATTTTAATGCACCTCTTCACTAAATCTTTTTATATGCAAATTATCCCAAATTTTATGAATTATTAGAACATGGACTCGAAGACATACACAATGGATCCATGTGACTAAACATATAAAGCATAGCCACCAACAAATACAATGTGGATTTATGTCACAGTATACATCAGTAGGACTATTGAGACATGACAGATAGAGAAGTGTCTCAAGATAGTCCTCAAAGTACATAAGAGATACATAACTCCAGTGCAGCCTAGGAAGGATTCCATATAAGAGTGAGATGTCCCTAACCCAGGGCCTTCGACATGACCCGGATGGTACGAATATACATTATGCAAATATATGAGCTAAATTCGAATATGGTAGAAACCGCTTGATTACCAGCCAATGAGGTAAACCAGTAGCAGACGTGAGGGAATCCACCAATGAGGAAAATGGCCCCCAAGGTGCCTAGTATAGTCAACTAAATGTGAATAGATGAGTTGATGTTGAACACCAGTGAACTCGACCCATCGGGATCCAATGATGTAAACCCACTTCTGATCGCGAGGAATCCTGCCACTAAGGTCTGCCAACTCCAAGGTACTACTAGTTCCTAGATAAAGCTCTTGGATAAAAAGTTGATGTCAATAGGAGAAGATCCATTGAAGGAGGTCCTTGACGTATCCCTGATCAATTGACATGGAAAAAACCAGGATGATGTGATGTATGGATGAAGTCATGAAGCCATGAAGTACAACTAAGACAGGAATGACCGACGCAAAAAGGTAAACATGCTACTATAGATGGCCGACACAGGTTGAGACTTCCCTTGAACACATAGTGGCATGACACAAGAGTGACTTGGAGACATGACTAATGAACACCATGTGATATCATGCAACGACGCAAGATGAATCGAGGCATGCTCCATATTATGACTGGAAGAGTAACCATCTGAAGGAGTAAAGAGACTCATATGGATGGTACGGCTCCTAGGAAATCTAAAACCCAACTATGAGATAATGAAACAAATAGGTGTTATGTTCAAGGAAGACATAACTAATGCCACCTTTTCAATGACTAACAGAAATAAATGTCTGCTCCCTTCTCTTTTTATAAGTTCCTTTTTTGTAACTAGTCTATCCCAGCCTAGAAAAGGGTTAAACTTATATTGGGTAGATGACCCTTCAGATACTTTTACGAGTGTGAAGGAGAAAAGTTCACTTAGAAATATTTTCTAAATTGAGGAGTCTAAAAAGAGCTTAAAGAAAACACCTCCTAGAGGAAGGAGTGGTATAAAGGGTAGAAACTAGTTCCGGTCACGTTGGAACTACTCATGATAAAATGAGGACAAGAGGCTGGCTAATAGGACCACTCATCGCAACGGTTCCTTGAAGAAAGGGTAAAACACCAAGTGAAAGTGGAAGGTTGGCTAAGCAGATGGTGATGATGGAAAAGAAACCCAAGGCTCAAACAAAAAAAATAGGCTGATAAAAGTGTGGCAATCACAAGGGATAAAGATGGTGGAATTCTCATGGAGTAAAGCCAGAAATGAGACGAAGAAGAGGACATGTGGCTCAGGTTCTAGGTCATGGCGGGTCAGAAGGAGGATTCCAAGAAGAGAATAAAAATGTCTGCATGGACACCAAGATGAAAAAGAGGTACTACCTAGGGTATCCACGATCAGGTAAGATCTACCGCCAAGTGACGACATGCATAAAGGAAAGTGGCTAAAGTCACAAATTGACAGGATAAGACCTAAGGCATAAATATGGCATTGACGGTCAATAATGCATTGGTGATATTGATAGATGACCTACCCCTACATGCCAAGTTTATAGAAACACACCTAAGGTCCAAGGGATGTCGTAACATAAACATCACCCTATCCTATAAAAACCATCCAAAAAGATTAGATCCATGGTTAAATCACATAATGAAAGAAATAAACATGGATTCTGTAAAAACATGACCATATTTTTTTGATTTTTTGAATTTTATATTTTTTGTTTTTGTTTTTGTTTTTTGGCATAAATAGGTCATGAAAAATACTTGCATCACACACCAAACCAAAAAAGAGATAAAGAATCACACTCCTGTGTACAATATGTACAAGCACAACACAGTCCAATAGGTCACGCTAAAGTGTGCCCATAGTTGGGCACATGCCAAGGGTTTCTATACGCGAACTCATGGAGGATGAGGGGACCATATGGCTCACCAATGTGGGGCCATGCCAAAGGAAATAAAATTGCCCAATCTGGAAAGGTTGACCATGCCAGGGATATTCTAACATAGTCATGCTCTCAAAATTAACTTGAGGACATAAGGGAGGATCAAGACATAAAGGGGGTACAAGATGCTCGTCAACAGGTGGAAAGGAGTTGGACAATTCATTGGCAAGTTCTGTAGTAGAAGCCTAAGACATGACTTGGTATGTTGGTGGAATTTCCAAGGAACAATGAGGAGGTGCCCCCTAGGTCACTTCAAGATTTTGGATGCCAAGTTCTACATGTTTCACATCGGGGAGACTAGAGGCAGGAAGAGGCGTAATATCCCCATGATGATCAATAGGTGGATCCATGACCTCCAAGATGACTTGTAGAGATGAAGAATTGTCATCAAAGGAGTCACATGGAACAAACTGAGGAGTGGCCCATGTGGGCAAAGGATCCTAGTCATATTCCATATTATGATGGAGTTTTTTAATAGTGTCAGGAGGTACTGACGGGATTGCCAGAGAGGCAATCTCTTCCAAAACAGGTGGCAAAGTATGCTCACTACCTTGATCAACTTCCATAATAATAGGTGACACCACCTAAGGATTAAGGGGTCTATATGGTCCACAGGTGTCGGAAGAGATCATATGCATAGGAGCTTTAGAAGAAGTAGGAGTGATGGGCAGAGGGATTTGAGGAAAAACTCCCATAAGAGATGAGTTTTTAAACAAGCCCGTTCCAACACTCTGATACTGACCAGGGTGATCTCCCATGAGTGGTACAAAATTCCACATGGTGGAAATATGGGCTGACGACATGCATATGTCAGTTTGATCGATAGTGACAAATTTTCCTCCACGAGGAAATAAAAGCAGACGGAAAATAGATGAGACGACCGCAGTCATCGTGTAAAACTAGCTACGACCAAGGAGTAGGTTGTAATCTAACGTGGCATCGACAACTTCGACATCAACATGGGCAATTTTCCTTCCTAATTCAATGGAAAAATTTGAAAGAACACCCTTGGGTAGAAAGTTGTGTCTGTCAAAAGCTTGGAGAGTCATGTTGGACGTGGCAAGCACCGGAGAGCCAAGAGCCTTTTAGCAGGATACAAACATAAGACACATGGAAGAGCCCTCATCCACCAAAGTGCAATGAATATTCCGATGGTAAATACACACAATGACCTAGAAAGCAATCTAATGGGAAAGACGAGGACCAACTTTATCGACATTAAAAGGATGAGATTAGATTCAGACGTGCCAACTCCACCAATGGCAGACAACACGGCTTTGCACTACCGAGGAAAGCTTTGCAAGACCTCCAAGGCAGACATGGAACAAGGAGCCTGGGTGAGATCTTCAACAATATTGTAATGCTGAGCAACCCTGGTAGAAGGATTGTGTGTCATCTTTTGGAGAACACCCTTGGGAGGGCGATAAACAGGTTCCACAAGCTTATCCAAAGTGAGAGGTCTAGTGGAAGGTAGTGAAGTTGATGAGTCCTTAGAGGGAGAACTTAGTTGAGGAACATAGTAAGATTTCGATCGTGTAGTCACGTTGATATCTTCCTTGCACATGAAGATGGATGAACTATGAGAAGGATGGGAATATGACCCCTCGTTGTCCCCTTTCAGAGGTCAATAAGGTTGAGAAACCATTTGTTACTGGTGTTGTGTAGGGAATGGATGAGTCAAAATGATAGGTTGTTGAGTAGATGGTGGTGAAAGAAGCTAATGGACTTCATCCATTCGAGGGAATTCATGTGTAAGATGGTCACCTTGACAAATTTTACAGGGGAAATTTACTTTACGACAACATTCACTAGTGCCCCCTCCCTGACTCTCAGGGTTGGGTTGAGACTCCTGAGCATTTTGATTCTTTTGTTTATTTCTCTTATTAAACTTTTTTCCACCGGATTGTTGGTTGTTCTTCGGTTAAGTATAATTTACTGTGAGAACATCGGTGGACTTCTCAGGAGGGGGTTCTTTAGTAGAGCTAGATTCACTTGTTGGGGCTTGAGATGTAACTATCAGTTGCCCAGGTTGGGCATCAAGTTGGCTCATAGAATAAGAAACGGGCCCAATCACACCATCAAAATGTAAGCCATGAACAAGCTTGGGAGGGTCAATGGAAGGCCTTGGGGCATTAGGGAAAACTTCGTATAGCGTACCAGATTGTGAATAGATGTTATCCAACTGTTGGGCAGCCAAAATAGCTTGCTCCTTAATAACAAATAAAAACATAGACACATCCTTAGTAGTTTTAGGTTGGAGAGATCGATTAACCATTTACATAAGATCTCATCAGGTCAATTGGTTCTTAGTATCCTCTTGCAACGATGCCACTCATGAATATGACGAGAGATTAACGTGGAATTGTCTTGCTTGAAATTGGACAAGAGGTCACAATCGATATCATATCGAGTAGGTAAATGGAAGTGTGTCTAGAAAGTTTGCGAAAGGGAGGCAAAGTCACCATAGGATGCAGTATCTAACGCGATATATGACTTTGCAGTATCCCCATTCAGCGTACATTGGAATAAGAAAATCTTAACAGAATCATCCACTAAAGAATTGGATGAACACCACAAATGATAAGTGGTAATATGCATGGATGTATTCTCCCCAGGCTTAACTTCAAACTTGGGAATATCATCTAGTAATTTGGCGGGCGTGGGTGGCCACCAAGGATCATGACGGATGGGATTTGTTCTCGCACAAAGTGTCTAGGCAGCATGATAACACTCAGAGTAAGGGCTGTCACTCTGAATCCTTACTCACCCCATTTAGACTCTCTCCTAGACAAGTCAAGGGGGGTAGTCCCTAAGGTAAATGGGCGAGGATAGCCTGTGAAACACAGGCTCTAGGAGATTTTAAGGATGGACAACTTGACGAATGTAAATGAATCTTGATTAACTCAGATGAATAGATTAAATGCTAATGTAACCAAGACATCACCACAAGATAGAAATGATTATAGACCAATGACTTTATGTTCAATTAATCGTAGATTAAGTAAGAAAAAAGTTATCCAGAACAATTTTCCAATATGTGACGAATAGTGACAAACATGAATGATCAAAATAAACACCCAAAACTGTATCATGCAAGAGATTCCAGAAAAATGATTTTTGTTAGGAATTCAGATCTAGAACAATTAACTTTCTCCAATATGATTTAAAACATTTATCGCACCTTGACCATAGAAAATTCATGAAAATTTAAGATTTTACACTCAATCACCAAAGACACCAAGGAACTTTAAATTAACATTTCAATTATTCCTTAGGCAATTGCTTTAATGTGAAAAATAAAGAAGTAAAACAAATCAACGGGTTAATAAATCGAATTTTTAATGGGCCACATGCCACATTAATTTATTTATTTTAATGTTTAAGCACAAATCCCTTAATTTATTTCATTCTTAATTCTCACTGCACCAAGAATTTAAAATTTTTAGATTTCTTAATGTTTTCTAAATCTTTTAGATTTTTTTTAATTTTTAATATTTTTTAAAGTTTTAATGTTTAAGATTTTTAATGTTTTTAGATTTTTTAATGAAAATAAAATCAAAATCAAATAAAGGGAAATAAAAAAAGGGAAACCATAAATAAAACCAAGAATAAATTAAATTAAATCAAATCAAAATATTAAAAAATAAAAAACCAGAAAAAAATCGAATAAATAAATAAATAAATAAAAAGCCAAAACAAAAAATTGAGATAAAAAAATGAATATAACTAAAGCTTTGAAATCGGATTATATAATCAAAAAGAAATAACCTAAAACCTAACCATGCCAAGCATAAACCAAAACAAAAAGGAAAATCGAATGAAAATCAAAGTGTTTATTTGTTGTTTATGCAGGTTTGACGACGGGGAGATGAGGCTTCTTCGACGGGCAACATCAAGGAAAATGGAGTAGTGTAGGCAGGGAGAGGATGAAGATTGATGGGCTGGCAGAGGGTTGCAGGTTGAAGGAGAAACATACGGAGAAAGGGAGCAGAAACGACGACATATGGAGGAAAGGCAACAAAGAATGGCAACGATTTTTTGTAGGTGAAGGAGTGGACGCAAAGGGTATGAGAGATAAGGAGGGCCGCAAGGTATGGAGGGTTGTAGATTTGATAGAAGAGGGAGGAAGCAAAAAGGAAAAGGGGATGTGGGAGTGAAGGCTGATTGAAAGAAGGACAACGCACAGGTTGAACGAGCCACAAAGGTAAGGAAAAATGGCAACAAGAAGAAGATTGTGCATTGGAGGAGCTGCATGGAGGAATAAGACAGCGGATGAGGGAACAACGTGCAACAAAAAATCGATGGATTTGAGGCAACATGCAAGGAGATCCGGATGGGTAGCATGATGGAGCATAAAAGAAAGGGATTTTTGAAGGGTTTGAAGGATGTTGTGGGTAGACTGAATGGGGACAATGGATGAGGGTTTTGAGGGTTGCGGATTTGCAGGTGATGGCAACAATGGAAGGACTCAGAGATGAGGAGAAACCTAGCAGAGAAGACAACAAAGAACGGTAATCGAAGAACAATTTTTTCTTTCTTTCTAGAAAACCTTGATTAAAATATTATACTTCTACTCTAGATTTATTAATGAAACCCTTGAAAAATTTCTCCAGATTTTAAAAAAGAAAGTAAAACCTTGGACTGCAAAATCTTTTGAATAATCCCGTGCAAAATTATGCAAATAAAACCCCAGAGATTGATATCTTACCCTCTAGGGCCTAGATATGGACTCTACACGGATTCTTTTCTTCATATCTATAGCTGCACGACAACAAGAAAACACCCAAACGATATATACAATGATAAAACTTAAAACCTATAAAAACCTACGTGAGAAAACCGAAAATAATTACAGATCTAATCACACGAATAACGGATCTATTAGATCTAGGGAGTGTGAGTCCAACTTCGCTCCCAAATTTGATAATCTAAGGCTCTGAACAACCAGATTTATCAATTTCACAAAAAATATTTTTTTTTTTTTGAATTTTAAAGGAGGTGCTTAGCTCAAAACCCTTCATGCATCACCCATAAAAAATATCTTATGATAAACTCGGGATCAAATTAAGTTAGGCTCTTCAGAAAAACATGAATCGGGAGTTGGTTGGTTCAACTGAAAACTTCCCCGAACGCCCGATGTTCTAAAAATCATGACTTTCCTGCAAAACTCGATTCAGCCATCAACATAGAGCGAGAAAACAATAATAAAACTTAGACAAATAGAGATACCTACTATTACGTTTAGAATTTAGATTATTATTCAAACCCCAGCAACTGAGCAAGATACTTGTACTCAAATCACTCTTCACAAGCTATTATCAATGACTAAAAAAATTTACGCATGAAAATGAAACATCTTATAGTATTTCCATGAAGAGTAACACCGATGAAAAATTAACCCCAAAGTCTTTCTTTATTGTCCAAAAAAAAGATTACACAAGAGCTTTTAGTTTAGCACACGACTCAGAGGTTGGATGAATTGACTGACAAATGACCTCCTATTTAAAGATAAATCCTGCAACGGCTAGTTCGAGTGATCCTCGTCAAAGAAATCTTTACTGTTGATGAGGATTAAAATTTCTTTTAATCTCATCCGTCGAAATTTTAAATTCTTGAGGAAATTCGAAATTTTCAATTAAATGCATTTTAATTAACTCAAAAATAAAAAAAAATTGAGTTAATTTCCTCAAAAATTTGACTTTGACTTAAACCCCAGGGACCAAAGCCTTAAAATTAAGCAAAATAATTAATTTACCTTAGTCCCAGGACCTTTTAAAATTTGAATTTTAAAGAATCGACGAATTTTGCCTTTGGAGAATTTAAATTTACCTAGGACCTAAAATTAATTAAATTTTTGGCTTAGGATTTTAATTAATTTTGGGCTAGAAAATTTAATTGATTAACCTATGAGGGGATAACTTATTTTTCCAACTCTCAAGACACTTTACATCATAATTTTCATATCTTTTACATCATAAAGGGGAAAACCCATATGAAATTGACCCTCACATTCTACCTATTTCTGTGACACAAATATAATCCAGTAGACTAAGCAATTTGTAATAAAATAACTTAACGGAATAGTTAGGATTATTCCCAAATCACTTTTACATAGACTCGATCTATAACACTATGACTCGCCTAAGATTCCAATGACAAGATACATTTCGGCTCTGGGTAAGGCTGAAGGAAAACTCTACTGACCATCCGATAATGGATCAGTGAGACAAAAAATCTCCCATAATGTAGGTCGTCACCAAAAAATTAGGTTTACCTAGGCAATTACATACATGACATGGATCTGGTGAGATTATTTACATTATACACATGCAGAATGGGTTTACATTATAACATCTTGGTTAGGCTGATGATGATAGTTGAACGACACGAACACATCGATTAGGCGCTATCCCTTTTGCAAAAAAAGGGGGTGTATTGCTATGGGTTGTTGACACGTAGTGGTCAACATCTGGCTCTGCTTGGGGACACGTTATTGCACTGGAGGAATTTGAGAATCCAGAATCTGTATCCAAGCAACACACAACATAACATAAGTAGCGTCTATCCAAAAATAATCATATAACATTAAGCACATGAAAGATATAAGCTTTTCATTTATTAACTATCCTAATAACATGAAAAACACAAATCTAACTACAAAATGAAATACTGAAATAACAGGGTATAAGGTTAGAAATACAATACAAAGATGCCCCATGGCATCAGATGCGTTCAATATAGTGCATATTGAGCATTTGCTTGCTTTCAGGCAAATCTGTTGGCTGTTTCTCAGATGTGCCATGTCCAATCCTGCACATGGTAGGACTTTTTCCTATCCGAAAATCAAGTTGCTCGTGGCCATCTGATGCATCAATTCGCTTTCTCATTTATCTTGCGCTTTTTATTTGTGGCAGACTATATCACTGATGATGTGGAACATTCTACTTCAAAACTCTTAGATGAAGTATGCAAGATATGCATGACATGTCTTTCTTCATTCTACATCTGCTCTGTCACAAATGATGGATCAGTCTCACAGGTGTCATGAGTTATAACTTGACCACTTATGACTGGTGGATCAAACATGCAAGCATCAACCTGATTCTTATTAATTTCCATTTTATTCGAGTCACCTTCAATTAGCCACTTTTCAATGGAACAAATGACCTCATAAAAATATGGAGCTTGTTGCAGCAGATAGGGAGGCTTATGATCTATTGATGTTTCCTTGTTTCTTTCATCCTCCAACTGATGCTGAAGTTTCCGTACCTGTATTGTTATGGCATCCATCTGGCTAGAGTGTTCAACCTTCATAGCATTGACTTACTTGGTATGGTTTTTCTCCATGGTCAATAACTTATTCTGAAGACATATCTGACCAACTTCCATATTTTTATTACTTTGTCGTTATCTTCTTTTATGGTCATCAAGCAATATTGCATAGAGTTTATCTCTTTCTCATGATTTTCTTGTATGATAGCTAATTGATTATTAAAATCGAATCTCATGATGGTCATTTCTTCATTCATAGTTGACAATCTATTCTGAATCGAACTTATTTCTTCTTGATAACTTGTTTCCATGGCAGTCACTTTATTTGAATGATTAAATTCCATGATCGTCATATTTTCCTCTTGGGCTAATAACTTTCTTTGCATAGAATTAATTTCCCTGTCATGATTAGCTTTCATGGTTTCCATTTCCTTGGCATGCTGACTCTGCATGTCAGTCCTCATATCCTCCATATTTGGAGCACACTTTTCTACTACAGTGGCTACGTGATCAGAGTGTTTAATTTTCATGATTTCCATCTCCTCATCACGTTTTTCCAGTTGAGTGTACAAAGTTCTCATATCCTTGACCTAATTAGTTATGAATTTTTCTTGATTAAGCTCCATATTTTTTACCAGCTGTGTTTGACTGAACTGCATGACTTTAAACAACTGCTTTAGTTCTTCTACAAGATGCTTATCCTTTTCCCTTTCATTGTCAACACTGATTTGATAACTTGTACCTGCTTTTCCACTATCATGGATTCGTCCTGCAACGATACAAGTGGATGGCACATTCTGAAATGGAAAATTGTCTTGAAATATTTCATTGACCGCTGGGTCCTTTACAAGATCACTCTCATTCTATTGCATAATGTTAGGGGCACAAGGAGAGCTACCTTGATCACCATATCTATCTGTAAAAGCATTGATGATGTCTTGTAATGAAGCGAAAGAATCTTCAGGACAATTATGAAACCAATTCAAAGCATCACCCTCTAAAGAAAAGGAAAATAGATGCATTTTGACATCTTCATGTTTATGTTGGGGAGAACTACAATATTTGATTATTGTATGAGTAAACTTGCATAAATGCTTTCTAACAACGTTTGAATCACCACCCGCGAACCAAGGCAATTTATGAGTGGCCTTTTCTGACATATCATGGAGAAAATCAGTAAAATGACATGGCGTAAACAAATCATCCATGATGAAATGCTTGAAGGGATAAGGAGGGACCAAATGGATGCTAGAGAGAGACCCCTGCTCAAGAAAATCAAGAGATCCACAAGAAGCAAGCTTCTGGTAGAAATTCTTGTAAGAAATGATAGAAGTGGAGTCTCCACTTGAACATGAATCTAGCTCTAATATCCAAAAGGAAAATGACTGGATATAAGGGAGGGTTTCTTGTCTGAGAAATAATGGATGAATAAGTGGAGTCACCACCCAAACAAGAAACCAACCGATATGTTCAGGTGCTAAAAGTGTAGATGAAATGATTAATGAGATGACGAAAGATGAAGTAATGCAAAGATCAAATGACGCCAAAAAATGTTGTTGTTGCCGGCTCAAATGAAAAGATGAGAAATGAGAAGAATGATGAGGAAATTTCGTTGAAACGCTTAGAATACAATATCCCCGACAACGACGCCAAAAAATGTTGTCGCACAAAGTGTCTAGGTAGCGCAACAACGCTCAGAGTAAGGGTTGTCACTCTTAATCGTTACTCACTTCGTTTAGAATCTCTCCTAGACAAGTCAAGGGGGGTAGTCCCTAAGGTAAATGGGTGAGGATAGCTTGTGAAACAGAGGGTCTAGGATATTTTAAGGATGGACAACTTGACGAATGTAAATGAATCTCGATTAACTCAAATGAATAGATTAAACGCTAATGTAACCAAGACACGACCACACGATAGAAATGATTATAGACCAATGCCTTTATGTTCAATTAACTGTAGATTAAGTAAGAAAACAAGTTATATAGAACAATTTTCCAATATGTGTTGAATAGTGACAATCATGAATGATCAATATAAACACCCAAAACTGTATCATGCAAGAGATTCCAGATTTAAAATGATTTTCATTAGGAATTCAGATCTAGAACAATTAACTTTCTCCAATATGATTTAAAACATTTATCACACCTTGACCATAGAAAATTCATGAAAATTTAAGATTTTACACTCAATCACCAAAGACACCAAAGAATTTTAAATTAGCATTTCAATTATTCCTTAGGTAATTGCTTTAACGTGAAAAATAAAGAAGTAAAACAAATCAACAAGTTAATAAATCGAATTTTTAATGGGCCACATGCCACATTAATTTTATTTTTAATGTTTAAGCACAAATCCCTTAAATTATTTCATTCTTAATTCTCACTGCACCAAGAATTTAAAATTTTTAGATTTTTTAATGTTTTTTAAATCTTTTAGATTTTTTTTAAAAATTTTTAAGATTTTTTAAAGTTTTAATGTTTAAGATTTTTTAAGATTTTTTTAATGAAAATAAAATCAAAATCAAATAAAGGGAAATAAAAAAAGGAAATCATAAATAAAAACAATAATAAATGAAATTAAATCAAGTCAAAATATTAAAAAATAAAAAACCAGAATAAAATCAAATAAATAAATAAAAAGCCAGAACAAAAAATCAAAATAAAAAATGAATGTAACTAAAGCTTTGAAATTGGATTATATGACCAAAAAGAAATAACCTAAAACCTAACCATGCCAAGCATAACATGAAATAAAAAGGAAAATCGAATGAAAATAGAAGTGTTTATTTGTTGTTTATGCAAGTTTGACGGCGGGGAGATGAGGCTTCTTTGACGAGCAACAACAAGGAAAATGGAACAACATAGGTAGTAAGAGGATGAAGATTGATGGGTTGACTGAGGGTTGCATGTTGAAGGAGGAACGTATGGAGAAAGGGAGTAGAAACGACGATGTATGGAGGAAAGGCAACAAAGAATGTCAACGATTTTTTTGTAGGTGAAGGAGTGGACGCGGAGGGTATGAGAGATAAGGAGGGCTGCAAGGTATGGAGGATTGCCGATTTGATAGAATTGGGAGGACATAGCAAGGAAAAGGGGATGTGGGAGTGAAGGCCGATTGAAAGAAGGACATCACACAGGTTGAAGGAGCCACGAAGGTAAGGAAAAATGACAGCAAGAAGAAGACTGTGCATTGGAGGAGTTGCATGGAGGAATAAGGCAACATATGAGGGAACAACGTGCAACAAAAATCAATGGATTTGAGGCAACACACAAGGAGATCCAGATGTGCAGCGTGATGAAGCATAAAAGAAAGGGATTTTCGAAGGGTTTGAAGGGTGTTGTGGGTAGAATGAATGGGGACAACATATGAGGGTTTTGAGGGCTACGGATTTGCAGGCGATGGCAGCAATGGAAGGACCCATAGATGAGGAGAAACCCAACAGAGAACACAACAAAAAATGGTAGCCGAAGAACCTAAATTTTTTTCCAGAAAACCTTGATTAAAATATTATACTTCTGCTCCAGATTTATTAATGAAACCCTTAAAAAATTTCTCCATATTTAAAAAAAGATAAATTAAAACCTTGGACTGCAAAACCTTTTGAATAATCTCCCTGCAAAATTATGCAAATAAAACCCCAGAGATCTAGATCTTACCCTCCAGGGCCTAGAACTGGACTCTACATAAATTCTTTTCTTCAGATTTGTAGTTGCACAACAACAAGAAAACACCCAAACGATATATACAATGATAAAACCTAAAACCTAGAAAGGCCCAAGATAGAAAATTGAAAATAATTACAGATCTATGCATGTGAATGGCAGATCTATCAGATATAGGGAGTGTGAGTCCAACTCCGCTCCCAGATCTGATAATCTAAGGCTCTCAACAACCAGATTGATCAATTTCACAATTTTATTTTTTATTTTTTTATTTTTTTTTATTTGTTTTTTAATTAATTAATTAATTTTTATTTATTATTTATTTATTTATTTATTTATTGTATTTTAAAGGAGGTGTTTAGCTCAAAACCCTTCATGCATCACCCATTAAAAATATCTTATGATAAGCCCGGGATCAAATTAAGTTGGGCTCTTTAGAAAAACATGGATCGGGAGTTGGCTGGTCCAATTGAAAACTTCCTCGAATGCCCGATGATCTAAAAATCAAGACTTTCCTGCAAAACTCGATTCAACCATCAACAAAGAGCGAGAAAACAATAATAAAACTCAGACAAAATAGAGATATCTGCTATTACGTTCAGAATTTAGATTATTATTCAAACCCCAGTGACTGAGAAAGATACTTGTACTCAAATCACTCTTTAGAAGCTATTATCAATGGCTAAAAAAATTTAAGCATGAAAATGACACATCTTACAATATTTCCATGAAGAGTAACACCGACGAAAAATTAACCCCAAAGCCTTTCTTTATTGTCCAGAAAAAAGATTACACAAGAGCTTTTAGCTTAGCACACGACTCAGAGGTCGGATGAATTGACTGAAAAATGACCTCCTATTTAAAGATAAATCCTCCAATGGCTAGTTCGAGTGATCCTCGTCAAAGCAATCTTGACCATTGATGAGGATTAAAATTTCTTTTAATCTCATCTGTCGAAATTTTAAATTCTCGAGGGAATTCGAAATTTTCAATTAAATGCATTTTAATTAACTCATAAGGGGGAAACCCATCTGAAATTGACCCTCACAGACTACCCATTTCTGCGATACAAATATAATCTATCAGACCAAGCAATTTGTAATAAAATAACCTAACGAAATAGCTAGGATTATTCCCAAATCACTTTTACATAGACTCAATCTATAACACTAGGACTCGCCTAAGATTCCAGTGACAAGATACATTCCGGCTCTGGGGTAAGACTGAAGGAAAACTCTGCTGACCATCCGAGAATGGATCGGCGAGACAAAAAACCTCCCAAAATCTAGGTCGTCATCAAAAAATTAGGTTTATCTAGGCAATTACATACACGGCACGGATTTGTTGAGATTATTTACATTATACATATGCAAAATGGGTTTACATTATAACATCTTGGTTAAGATAATGATGATAGCTGAATGACACGGACACATCGATCAGGTGCTATCCCTTTTGCAAAAAAAGGGGGGTACTGCTATGGGTCATTGACACGTACTGGTCAACAAGGTCATTAGTAAGTTTTGCCAAATACGGTAAATCAAGAGAAGGTAGAAAAGGATTGTGAAGATGAATAAATGGGTCATAGGTGGGAGAAGCCCCTGACCAACCGTGTGGTCCCCCCATATAAGGAGTGGAATGATGCACCTGCTGGTGAAGAAAAGGGTTCGTCCCAACATAGGACTACTGAGGGCCAACATGACTTGTAACATTCGAGAAATTGTTAGGAGTCATAGAAGAAACTACTGGAATTCCCTAAGAAGAAGTGAGAGGTGTGGATAGAGGAGTAGATATAGCCATGCTAAGAGGTGGAATTGATGTCATGGTAGTGGATACTGCTAATGCAGAAGGTAACGAAATCTCAGAATCCGCCATAGGGTAAAGTAGAGACAAAGGCATGTAAGTGTAGGCTGGTGTGGAACTGTCAGGATTTAGCCACAATAACTTCGGTCCTAAAGGATTAGTCAACGGTGGATTGGCAGGGTCGTCTAAGTCGTCTAGCAAAGTCTCGATAGCAATCAAGTCACTATGAGAAGGACGAGGTATATATTCCAAGACAATGTGTTGGTCTAATTCTTGAGCACCGACGGGTACTGTCCATGCAGGGGTAACAAGTCCACCTCGTTCTAGAGGTAAAGCATGACTACGACGTGACCGTCGATGAAAAAATTCAGCCAGGGTGATAACTTATAATTTAAATACAATTATGTTAGTGCAAACACCCTAATGCCAAAAATATTGACTCAGACCAAACATCACACACTAGAAATTTCCTAGAAGATAGCACACGCAAACCAAAATACAAAGAAGCTGGTGGTGGAACAGTTATACTAGCAACCTGCTTCCCATCCCTTTTATCTGTGAACTCGGTGCAAGTGCCCTTATTAGCCATGGGGCACCCTCCAAGAGGACTGAGAGAGTATGAATAATATCTATCCCAGGTACAGAGAAGACGACCTCGACCCTGCACCTATGTATGAGCCCTAAGAAGATAGGCCACTATGGTCACCACATATAATAACACGATCTGGGGGGATAGTCGCAGGACAAATCCACAGGAAGGGCAGGAAACTTAACCCCAAAGAGGAGCTAAGACCGAAACCCCCTGGAGAGTTTCCTCCCAAGTGGTCCCCAGGTGATAATGACACTGTTTTTATGTGTGGAGATTTCGCTATATTGCGCCACCTAAAACTAATCGAAATGGCTCATGTCATCCCGCTTAGCCCAAGTGTGACCTCGTGCTTGACCCTCTGGTGATAAAGGCTTCCCAGACCACACTACTGCAAATGGATTTAACTCCCTACCACAATCTACTAAGTTGATTTTGAAGTCTTGGAGCAATTGACTCATTCTCCTATCTCCAAGACCCTAGCCTAAGCTAGTGTTGGTGTACTACCAGTGAAAGTAAAAGACGAATCTAGTTAATTTTATGATCGCGTTGATTTTAGTGGTTGTTGTTTACACAAATGGGATGCGGCATGAAACTGAGATGGTGTTAATGACTCTTAGTTAGTCACCCTAATGCATCCATATGCAATTTTCGATTTTCACTTCGATCAATGCTAACTATAGGAGGATAAGAGCCTTCTAATACACCAATGCCTATTTTAATGCACCTCTTCACTAAATATTTTTAAATGCAAATTATCCCAAATTTTGTGAATTATTAGAACACGGCCACAAAGACATACATAGTCGATCCATGTGACTCAACAAATAGAGCATAGCCATGAGCAAATACAATGTGGATCTATGTCACAGTATACATCATCAGGACTATGGACACATTACAGATACTTTTACGAGCGTGAAGGAGACAAGTTCACTCGTAAATCTTTTCTAAATTAAGGAGTTTGAAAAGAGCTTAAAGAAAACTCCTCCTGGAGGAATGAGTGGTATAAAGGGTAGCAACTAGTTTCAGTCATGGTGGAATTATTCATGATGAAATGAGGACAAGAGGCTAGCTAATAGGACCACTCATTGTAGTGATTCCTCCAAGAAAGGGTAAAACACCAAGTGAAAGTGGAAGTTTGGCTAAGCAGATGATGATGATGGAAAAGAGACCCAAGGCTCAAACTGCAAAAATAGGCTAATAAAAGAGTGGCAATCACAAGGGATAAAGATGGTGGAATCCTCCTGGGGTAAAGCTAGAAATGAGACGAAGAAGAGGACATGTGGCTCAGATTCTAGGTCATGGCAGGTCAGAAGGATGGATTCCAAGAAGGGAATGAAAATGACTGCATGGACACCAACACGACAAAGAGGTACTAGCTAGGGTATCCATGATCAGGTAAGCTCTATTGCCAAGTGACGACATGCATAAAGGAAAGTGGCTAAATTCACAACTTGACGGGGTCAGACCTAAGGCATAAATATGGCATTGACAGTGAATAATGCATTGGTGATAGTGATAGATGACCTACCCCTATATGCCAAGTTTAGAGAAACACACCTAAGGTCCAAGGGATGTCGCAATAGAAACACCACCCTATCCTATAAAAACCATTCAAAAAGACTAGATCCATGGTTAAATCACATAATGAAAGAAGTAAACTTGGATTCGGTAAAAACATGACCATATTTTTTTGATTTTTTAAATTTTATTATTATTATTATTGTTATTATTTTTATTTATTTATTTTATTTATTTATATTTATATTTATTTTATTTATTTATATTTATATTTTATTATTTTATTATTTTATTTTTAATTTAATTTTATTTTTAATTTTAATTTTAATTTTAATTTTATTATTTATTTATTTATTTTATTTTATTTTATTTATTTATTTTTTAATTTTAATTTTATTTTATTTTATATTTTTTCGGTTTTTTGAAAAAAAAATGAGGCATGCCAAATACTTGCATCACACACCAAACCAAAAAAGAGATAAGAATCACGCTCCTACGTACAATATGTACAAGTGCAACGAAATCCAATAGGTCACGCTAAAGTGTGCTCACAATCGGGCACATGCCAAGGGTTTCTATACGCGAACTCACGGAGGATGAGGGGACCATATGGCTCACAAATGTGTGGCCAGGCCAAAGGAAATCAAATTTCACAATCTGGAAAGGTTGACCATGCCAGGGACATTCTATCATAGTCATGCTCTCAAAATTAACCTGAGGACATAAGGAAGGATCAAGACATAAAGCAGCAACAAGATGCTCGTCAATAGGTGGAAAGGAGTTGGACAATTCATTGGAATGTTCGATTGTAGAAGCCCAAGACATGACTCGGTCCTTTGGTGGAATTTCCAAGGAACACCGAGGACGTACCCCCTCTGTCACTTCAATATTTTGGATGCCAAGCTCTACATGTTCCACATCAGGGAGACTAGAGGCAGGAAGACACATAATCTCCCTAGGATGATCAATAGGTTGATCCACGACCTCCAAGTTGACTTTTCGAGAAGAAGACTCATCTTCAAAGGAGTCGCGTGGAACAAGCGGAGGAGTGGCCCATGTGGGCAAAAGATCCTGGTCATATTCCATATTATGATGGAGTTTTTTACCAACGTCAGGAGGTACTGACGTGACTGCCAAAGAGGCAATCTCTTCCACAACAAGTGGCAAAGGATTCTCACTACCTTGATCAACTTCCATAATAATAGTCGATACCACCCAAGGATCAAGGGGTCATATGAATAGGAGCTTTAGAAGAAGTGTTGGTGAGAGGGAGTTGAGGAAAAAATCCCATAAGAGATGAGATTTTAAACAAGCCCACTCCAACACTCTATACTAACCACGGTGATCTCCTACGAGTGGTACAAAATTCCTAGTGGTGGAAATATGTGCTGACGGCACGCATAATTCAAGTTGATTGACAGTAACAATTTTTCCTTCATGAGGAAAGCAAAGAGCCTTCCAGCAGGATACAAACAGAACACACGTGGAGGAGCCCTCATCCACCAAAGTGTGATGAATATTTTGATGGTAAATACGCACAATGATCTAGAAAGAAATCTGATGGGAAAGACGAGGAGCCACTTTATCGATGTTAAAAGCTATGAGATTAAAGTCAGACGTGTCAACTCCACCAATGGCAGACAACAAGGCTTTGCACTACTGAGGGTAGCTTTGTAATACCTCCAAGGCAGACATGGCACAAGGAGCCTGAGTGAGATATTCAACAATACTATAATGTTGAGCAACCCTGGAAGAAGGATTGTTTGTCATCTTCTGAAGAACACCCCTGGGAGGGCAATAAATAGGTTCCATAGGCTTATCCAAAGTGAGAGGTCCAGTGGAAAGTTATCAAGTTGGTGAGTCCTTAGAGGGAGAACTCGACTCAGGAACATTGTAAGATTTGGATCATGTAGTCATGTTGATATCTTCCTTGCACAGGAAGATGGATGAACTATGAGAAGGATGGGAAGGTGACCCCTCGTTTCCCCCTTGCAAAGGTCGAGAAGGTTGAGCAACAATTTGTTGTTGGGGTTGTGTAGGGATTGGATGAGTCAAATCGACATGATGTTGTGTAGATGGTGGTGAAAGAAGCCTATGGACTTCATCCATTCGAGGGAAATCGTGAGTAAGGTGGTCACCTTGACAAATTTTATAGGGGAACTTGACTTTACGACAACATTCACTAGTGCCCCTTCCTTAACTCTGAGGGTTGGGTTGAAACTCCTGAGCATTTTAATTCTTTTGTTTATTTCTATTATTATTCTTTTTACCACCGAATTGTTGGTTGTTCTTCGATTGAGTGGACTTCATCGTGAGAACATTGGTGGACTACTCAGGAGGGGGTGCTTTAGCAGATCCAGAAGCACTTGCTGGGGCTTGAGATGTACCAATTAATTGCCCAGGTTGGGTAGAAAGTTGGCTCATAGAATCAGAAACGGGCTCGATCACACCATCGGCATGTAGGCTAGGAACAAGCTTAGGAGGGTCAATGGAAGGCCTAGGGGCATTAGGAAATACTTCATAAAGCGTACCCGATTGTGAATAGATGAGATCCAACTATTGGGCAACCAAAATAGCGTGTTCCTTAGTAACAACTCGAAACCTAGACACATCCTTAACAATCTGAGCTCAGAGAGATAGAATGAAACATTATGTAAACATCTCATCAGGTAAGTTGGTTCTTAGTAATCGCTTGCGACGATGCCACTCATGAATATGATCAGAGATTAACGTGGCATTGTCTTGCTTGAAATTGGACAAGAGGTCAAAGTCGATATCATACCAAGTGGGTAACTGGAAGTGTGTCAGGAAAGTTTGAGCAAGGGAGGCAAAGTCATCATAGGATGTAGTATCTAACTCGATATACAACTTTGCGGCATCCCCATTCAACGTATGTTGGAATAAGCGAAGCTTAACATAATATTCCACCAAAGAATTAGATGAACACCACAAATGATAAGTGGTAATATGTGTGGATGGATTCTCCCTAGGCTTTCCTTCAAACTTGGGAATATCAGATGGTAATTTGGCGGGCATGGCTGGCCACCAGGGATCATGACGGATGGGGTCATTAGTCATTTTTTGCCAAATACGGTAAAAAAGGGATTATGAAGTTGAATAAATGGGTCATTGGCGGGAGAAGCCCCTGATCAATCATGTGGTCCCCCCATATAAGGAGTCGAATGATGCACCTGTTGGTGAAGAAAAGGGTTTGCCTTGACATAGGATTGTTGTGGGCCAACATGACTAGTAAATGGATATTGCCCCCCAGGGTAAGTACTGCCAAAGAGAAAAGGACCCCCGAAAGCATGGATTTTGATGGGGTTATACCTAGGGATAGAAGAAGGACCACTCTTCACAATAAGACCGACATAAGGGGGATAACCCGTGTGAGAAACGGTATTGGCAGCGGGGTTTCCCCCAGGTAAACTAGCCCCTCAAGTAAAAGTATTGTTATGTGGCGCCCCTCCAAAGAGTGAAGTATACTAGGTTTGTGACATACTAGAAGCGGCGTTGCCCCCAAGATGACCAAGTGTTTATCAGTGGTTGTCATTGATGTGAACCCAAGCAACACCAAGGGCTACCCTGATCTTTCATGGGCATTTTTACTTGACAACTCATATTATTTTTCATCAAAGATCTTCTCGATGGATTCTACCCATCAAGATGTTTCCCGTGATACATGGTACACCTCCCAGTTCTTCACAGTTTGAGAGTTATTTGCGTTTGAAGTCGGAAAACCCCATAAGTGGGCTAAAACCCCAGGGGTTGAGACATCACCTTATTCCCCAACGACTATCAATATATGACAAGGATTCTCACAGCATTCTCACCTCATATAAGTTGAATAAATTGAAAATCCAAAGATAGTAAACCAATCATTGACTTTAGTCTCGGGTAGGACCATATGCACTAAACCAATCATTGACTTCAAAATTTTAGTGGAATTGAATTTTTTTCTATATAAATATTAATAAGGGGTAGTAATTAATTAAATTAAGGATATTTATTATTATTTAAGTAATAAGTATTAAGAGTTTTATTAAAGCTATTTTTTAAAGTATTTAGTATTTATTAAGAATCACTAAGTTATTAAATATGAGACCTTTGGCTTACATGGCACATTTAAAAAAAAAATTAAATTCCTAAATTCCTAATATGCCTCCTTAACGTCTACCTCATAAAATTCTCTAACGTTCATATTTACAAGCCCCTTCCAATTAAACCTTTGTCTATAAAAGAGATAATATACATCATTCTCCAAAATGTACTTTTAAATGGCTCATTTGTAATATTACTTCTGATTATTTTTTTCGGTCATCCCAAAGGAAGTAACGCAGATAATTAGTAAGGGGCAGGGTTTGATCTTTTTTGAAAGTTTAATTTTGCTAAAGAATTGTTTGAGCACATGACATCAACCTTATGAAAATGACACAAAAGTGAGGGCTTATTATATTAATTTTCTGATTATTTTTTGTCATCCCTGAGGAAGTAACGCAGATCATTAGACATCAGCCTTATGAAAATGACACAAAAGTGAGGGCTTATTACATTATTTTTTTGGATTTGGTGATTCGTTGGATATGTTGTTCTGAATTTTGATGGGTAAGTCCACCGACTTGTTTTAGCCATAATCCTTTCAAAAGGGTGTTTCTCATTTGTGGCTACAAGAGAGAAGCTTCACTAAGGCAGTGAGGTAGCATAAGTGTCTCATTTGCTGCCACAAAAGACGCATTTTATTAAGATAGTCTCGGTGACAAAGATTAGCAAGGTCCTTTCTGTTAGCGCTTGAAATTTCACCTTAGGCTGAGAAAGGTAAACCTCAAGGCAACATCAAACCACTTAGCCTTGTAGCTAGCCCTACGGGGCGGGAGAGGGCTGTCTCCGGTCTATCTCGGTGAAATCTTCAACGGACGAGATAACCAATAGGGTAATACTGATTTTAGGCTAGTAAACTGATCAAAAGGGTTGATTTGGGATTTTTAGGGGTTTTGGTGGCAAATTGAGGAGTAGCAATTTTGGGTGCGGGGATAGGACACAGTTTCTGCAGGGGGTTCTTTATGGTGAGATAGGATACAGTATTGATGCCTTAGATTGAGGTGAATTGATGAGAAAGACAGGTGAGGAGCTAAGGAGAGCAAACAATAACTTTGAATTCTCCTTAAACAGTAGAAAACATTGAAATTAAACAAACTTAAAAGCAGAGCATGACAGTCATGAATTCTACTTTAACACTTCATTTGTTTAATGTGCAGAAGGAAAAGAAAGGAAATGATTCACATAACACACTTACAAGTACATAGAGAAACACACCATCAATACATGTAACCACAAGAATCCCAAAAAGGACTGCAAAACCCTGGTCTTCCTTAGCCAAAAATTGCGGAGATACAGTGAATAATACAATGATAGCTTCTCCCTCAAGAGTCCAACCATGAAAATGAGCAAGAAAGTACATAATATAGATCCTCTAACATCTTTCCCTACCTCTAGGGGTCAAGCTCACTATCCTAGGAGCTGTTTCAACCACTTCTAAACTAAGCACTGAAAACTAGGCAGTCAAAACAACTTGCCTCTATAAGCTAGGAAACCAATTCATTCATTTAATTTTCACCTATTTCATGAATGAATCTTCTAGAAGAGATACATAAGTGTAAAAGTATCAAAAAATTACATTATTTACATCAAGGAGGATAACAATCCACTCCAAAAAGTCAAACATGGGCAAATCTGCGTTTTTCTGAGCTGTACAGTAAAATTTTGAGAAAATTGCCTGATAGGTCGCGCGCCTCTGCCTGACGGGTCACGCGCCTTTGAGGGAACTTTTGGGGCACTTCCAGGTGTCCAAATTGAGCAAGAGTAGGCTTGTTGGAAAGGTATGTGAGTCTACTTTCCAACCCAACTGGAATTTCTGAATTTGGTGGTCATTTTCCCCTCCAAAATTGCAATCTCCCAAGACTGCTTTCTGTGTCTCAAAAATGTGGCAGAAAGTCATTGTTTGCTTGTTTTTTGACTTTCTAGAGGCCCAAAACTTCATAAAATCTCTTGGCCATGGATGAGCATATGTAACTTCTCATGAAAAATCTGGAAATGCTGAGTTTTTTCAAAATGGAGTTGCCAGGATGAAGGGTCGCGCGGGGGGTGAGACCCGTTAATGGAGAAAACCTGTAAATTGCCTGAAAAAACCAAAATTTACCAAAAATGCTCAAAATTTCTTCGGATTTGTGCTATGGCTGAGCTATTTAGTGCCATGCTCCTTCAAGGAAGCCTCGGCCAAGATGTGGAGGGGATCGGGCCTTTTTCTCCGTTTTTGTGCTTTGACCAACCGCCTTTGGAGCACTTTCATCTTCGCCTTGCACACGTGCATCCGTGCCCAATAGTGGTTTTTCATGTTCCGGAGCAGGCTCAACTTCTGGTGTTGACTCACGATCATCACTTTGCTCATAGTCGGTTTCGGTTTCTGACATGGTTTCAGGGGCAGAGTGACTGAAATGTACTGCTGCTTCTGCTTTGAAATCTGCTGTTTTAACTGTTTTGAAATGCTGTTTCAAGGGGACAAGTAGCAGAAGGGAAATGCTAGGGAAGGGAGACTTGGAAGGGAAATTGGGAAAAATATATGAAACAGGGGTTAAAGAGAGGAATCATGACATCAACATCATCATACAATTTCATTTGCAAGGATGTTATGGAAGGTAGGGTTTAGGGTTTGATTTTTCTTTCTTAGGGAAAAGGGGTAGAGTTTATGTTTCTTTCACAAATTTGGAAAGGAAATTTACATGGAATGACAAGGAATAAGAAATGGGAAATGGGGAGAAAATGATAACAAGGGGATACCTTAAAACAACATATAAACCCAAGCCATTTTTACAACTTTAAACCAAAGCAAAGTGGAGCTTTTCATTTGCAAATGAAGGCCTTTGAGAATGCAATCATGATTTCCTTTAATCATGGCAAGCAAGAATTGTTTAAGATTGAGGGCCTACCTTACGAAGTTTGGCGATTTATGGCTCCTTGGTGAATTTGCATGCAATTTTACAAAGAGGGCGCTGACGGGTCGCGCGCCTCTGACGGGTCGCGCCCGTTATAATTTTACACTGGCGGAGGGCGCTCAACGGGTCACGCGCCCCTGATGGGTCGCGCGCCTCACCCAACGGGTCGCGCGCCTGTCCAGCTCACAAATTTCGCCCAATCTCTCTTGCAATCACTTGCTCTATGATTTAGATGCACAATGAAGCTCGATGGAGGGAGATTGGGACTTTTATAACCTTATTTGAATTAATTTCATGCCCAAACCCACTTTATAATGTTTTTCCTTGACACTTTATAAACTTGACTTTTTGGTTTCCTTTTATCCTGAAATTGACTAATTTGATGCTTTTGCTCGATACTTTTTTGCAGGGATAACATCTGAGGGATCTTGGCAAGGGAGCCAGGGTTACATGCTGTCCTTTGAAGCCTTTTGAAATTTTACCATTTTTTACAAAATTTTGAAAAATGACCTTGGCTTTAAAAACAAGGTTTTTAAATCCAAGGTGAAATTAACTGTACAAGATAGAAATTTTCGAAGAAACACCTTGAAAATCATCCCTCTGGCTTGCTGAGCACTTATTGACCTTCAGAGACATGACCTTGTAAACAAACTCGACCAAAACCCTAGACCTAGGAATTTGACCTCAAGACAAGACAAGACAAGCTTGAAAGTGACTAAGGACTGAAATGACTTGATCCAGCAATGCCAAGAGGGGGACAAAAACACCAGCTCCTCCATCAGGGTTATGGCATGCCTAATGGAATGCAAAGAATGACACTGATGAGACACCTACTTATGCAAATGCAAAGAGTTTTGATCGCTGATGGAGGGCTACTAGACCGACTCTAACACTTTCTATATAGTCCACACGATCATCAAAAACTTTACCCAACAGTGAAGCATTCTAATAAAAGAAAAGGATAACTACAACACTAAACAATGGCACAAGTACATGACAGTTTCATTTACAAATTGTTTCATCATTAAGGATAGCAAAAGAGAAGTAAGGGTTGTGTGTTCAAGCATCAAGACTTCAAGGTGACAAAGACAACATTGCAGTACATTCTTCCTGCATCAAGGTAAGTCAAGGAAGAAGACAAGAAGGTGCTTTGGACATTAGCAAAACATCAAAGACAATAATCTTTTGAAGCGTTTTAAGCCTTCCAATTTAAAAGTATATCTACGATGCATTCAAAAGATCACTGTAGCTAGCAAGGACCATACATCAACAAGGGTAAGTCTCCTACAACAATGTAAGTTAAATCAATCTTTACATTTTAAATTGTGATTTTTTTTCTCTGACATATGTTTTGCATGACAGTGTAAGTATTTTGTTTGTGTATTGGTTTGGGTCTTGTTTATTAACGCATGTGCAGGAAGGAGGACACTTTAGGACAATTTAGACACATACTAGAAGGGCATGCAGTGCCAAAGTACCATTACTTGAAGCAAGCACGACAGTATCTCAACAGCTGCAAGTGATCCAAGAAGTCGTGTCAAGTCAAGTGTGAGTTCTTGTCAAGAGTCAGTATTGTAAAATATCATCATTGTAAAATTGTAAAAGAGTAATTATTATAAAAGAGTCAATCTGCCTAGAGTTGAAGAGGCATTGTTGGGAGGTATAACAGTCATTGTTTGATGATGTCATGGTTAGGTAGTTGGTCATAGTGTATCGTGGATCCTTGTCCCTGGTATGGGAGTCCACACTATTGTCTCATTTCTGGTCACTATAGGGTGGCAGGGAGGTGCTCGGAAGGTGCATGAAGTTGCCTACAGGTTGGATCCTATGAACAATTTAGGGTGGTAGGTTGGTCTAGGATGTTGGGGCATCCATTCAGTTGACTACTGAAAAAACCAGGGCGTTGGGGCATCCTTCCTGTGGGAGTTGGAGAAGAATGATTTTCTAGAATTCTAGGAAGTTGTAACTTTCATTTCAGTTGGGGCTGAAGTTTAAAGAATTTATTAGAAAAGCGTTCGGTGGTTTTTGACTCGGAGGGGGTTTTCCACCTAAATTTTTCAGAGAAAAATTTGAGCAACTCAAAATGAGGGAAGATGAAGATGTTGTTGCATACTTTCAGCGTGTTGATGAAACAACAAATACATTGGAAGGTTTGGGAGAACCTGTTATAATGAAAATTGTTGTCTGAAAGATCCTCAGAAACTTGCCAGCAAGATTTAACCCTAAGTTATCTGTGTTGGAATATAGATCGAATCCGACCAATCTCAACATAGACGAATTGCATGGAATTCTCACGGCATATGAAATGAGGATTGAAGAAGAGGATGGCACATCTCACTTAGAAATAACATTTGCCGCATCCAAGAAGAATAATAAGGACAACCAGACTCCAAAAGAAAAAACTTGCAATTGTAAGGATGAGGAAAAGGAAGAAGATGAAGAAGAATTTTTAGATAAAGAGTTTGTTGGCATTATGATACATGTATTGTCCTTTATGGCAACTCACTTAGATGAAAGATCAACGTACTGCATGTTAACAACAAAGAATTACAGTTCAGGCTACACAGAATGAAGAAAGAAAGGTATACGCAGGTTCACCTTGACCAAGCTGCGTATACACGCAGGTTCATTGAACAAAAGAAGCGTATCACACACACTTTCATAGAAGAAAAGTGCATATATCTTGGGAAAACAAGTTTTTGGGTCCAAGGTATCTGACCCAAGGTATTTGGTCCGTGGTATTGATCCGAGGTATTTGGTCCAAGGTATTGGTCCTAAGTGGTTTTGGTCCATGGTATTGAGAAAGGCCTAAAACTATATAAGGAGGAGAAGATCATTAGGCCAAGTCAAGCAAGTATTGAATATCTGATGAGATGTGAGATCAAGTATGTAGGTTATGGGTTTCTGATCTGAACTAAGGATGCACCTATATGGCTGATGATGATTGATGGACCAGAATCATGAAGGCTTAGATGTATTAGCATTATGTGGCTTGATCTTGAACATTCTAGATCTTAATACTAACGCATGTTTTTATTATGTAAATGTGATGATCTAGGTATGAATGAAGTCTGAAATAGTTGTGATGCTTTAAGTTAGCATTTCCAGATCTGTACGCAGGTTGGCTTTGGTAAAACAACGTATACACGCTGGTTCAGCATACAGAAGTAGCGTATACATCACATAATGGAATTTGCAGATCTGTACGTTGGTTCCCCTTGATAAAAGGGCGTATACACGCTGGTTCAGCTTATGGATGTAGCGTATATCTTCTGAAGTATGATCTATAAGGGTTCTGTTTGCTGTTGCAGTGTTCAAGGTTTTGCATTATGTTTTGGTGACTATTTTCTGGTAACAATATTCTACATATTCAGATTGGTTGATTGTGATTAGCTTCAGTGTTGATGGATGAAATATAATGATAGATTAGGATCATAATGACTTATCATTATGTGATATGATAATGGATGGGCTAGATTTGATCACTAACACATGTTTTATCCTCTATGTGTGATTATGTCTGAAGTTTGGAAGTGAAGCAAAGTGTTTGCAGATCTATATGCTGGTTTGCTTCAGGGAAGCTACATATACATGCAGGTTGGCTTCTGCCAAATAGTGTATACACTCTGATGCATGGTTTTGAGGTTATAGCAGGGTCTGAATGATGATGCAGTATTCTGGGTTCAGATCTGTGTACTAGTTACAGTGATCTGTCTGGTCCAGCTGATTGATTGAATTTGATTAAGCTTGAATGAACACTTGATTCAGTTGTGACAGAGGTTCCATAAGTGTTTGATTCAGTTGTGTCAGAGCTTCATGGGTTGTCAGTCATTGATTGAGTTTGGTTGATTCAGAAAGTAATGATTGAGTTTCAGTGATTGCAGTGGTGATTGATTATGAGCTTCAATGTTGTTGATGGGTCCAGTATGAAAATTGGATGAAATGTGGCCTTCAGATTATGGTGTTGTGTTCCATGAGTATCCAGTCTGCAAATTTATGAAACATAGTACCTGGAGGAAGAGAGAAGGTTGTAGCCTTGTGTAGGTCGACGCCTACGTGCTAGTAAACATATCGGCTAGTACAAGAGCTAGGGGGTTGTAGCTCCCTTCCAGTAGAAGCTGGAGAATGAGAGAAGGTTGTAGCCTTCTACAGGTAGAAGCCTGCGTACTAGTATGAGTCTGCACCAATACAATCTTGTAAACAGATTTTCTTATTATTAAATGAAGACAGAGATGACAACAACAGGTGGTTTTTACCCACATTGGGTTTCCACCTTACATATTGGTGTTCATGTGTGTTGCTTATGTGTGATGGTTCTTTCTGTTATTAATTGCACATGGTTACTATTTAATGTTTAATAAAGTACTCATGCACAGATTAAAGATCAACATATGATGAATTAACTGAATCATTAGTTTGTTGGATATATGCTTGTTTCCTTGAACACAGTTGCGTGCACACGCAAGTTACCTTCATTGAAGTAGCGTATGTGAAATTGAGTATGAAATGGAAAAAGACTATCAACTTGACTAATACTGATTCACCCCCCCTCTCAGTATTATTTCCAACAATTGGTATCAGAGCAGGTCCTTTGGTAGAAGCTTGATCGCTTGAAGGAGATCCATAGAACAATGGGAAAGAAGCTAAAGAAGAAAGCGCCTCAGAAGAAGAAGACATCTCAAAGGAATTATGATAGTGGGAGAGTCGATTGGGGATTATGTGGAAGCAACTCTTCAGATTCAGAATTACCTCGGAATGAAGATGAACAAGCAAAAGAACTATCAAATATGAATTTGTTATCCTCTGGTGATACATTTCTCCATCCAGTTGAAGATGATGAAAGTGATAGCGAAACAACTAAATTTTCTCTTATGGGTGAGGAAGAAAGATATCAAATAGAGGCAAAATTTAAAAGGCTTACGGACAAAATTAGAGATCAACAAGATCTATTGGACAAAAGGGAATATGCCTTCAAAGAAGAAGCTACCAAACTAAAAGCTCAACTAGAGGAAGGAAACAAAGTAAGGAAACAATTCAAGGAAAAGGAAGATCAATGTCAAAAAATTGCAGGATGAAGTGACATCATTAAGAAATGAAGTACATGAAAGGAACACAACAATCAAGAAACTCAGAGATAGATCCAGTTACTTTGAAAGTCTTGAAGTTGAGATCCTCTCGCTAAAAGAAGATCTTGAAAAATCAAATAAGTAGAATAAAGAACTACTCCAAGCTCTTGGAAAACAAGAAACAGAAGTTCTTGAATTAAGGCAACAAATGGAAGAAGGAAGAAAAGCTGAAGAAATCATGAAGGAGCAGTATCTTGAAAAGTAAGAGCAACATCAGGTTGAGGTAAATATACTAAAAGGTAAATTAGAAGAAAAGGATAAGCTCTTATGATTTCAAGATAGTACTAAGATCTTGGATGATATTCTTAGTAGTCAAAGGTCTCCTGCCATCAAAACTGGTCTTGGTTTTCATGAATTTGTTCAAGGTGAATCTAGCTCACAAAGTAAGACAAGGAACTCTAATGAAATGCTCAACAAGGAAGTGATAGGTCAATCCCATCGACAACCAAGGAAAGAAATTCTTCAAAGAAAATCTTTTACTCCTAACTATGCAAGTGATAGTCAGTCATTTTCTCAAATGAATAATGTTGAATGTTTTATATGTCATAATCTTGGACATGTTGCAGCAAGATGCGGAAGGAGAATGGTTCAAGACCATCACATAGAAAGATCATAAGCTTCCAGGTACTTTAAGGGATATTGTTTTTCTTGCAATGTGTTTGGTCACAAAGCCATTGACTGCTATAGAAGAAAAATGAAACATGTAAGATGTTATGCATGTAACGAGTTTGAACATATATCAAAGGAATGCAGAAGGAAATTTCGGGCACCATACCAAAAGGAGAAAACATCATCACACTCGAAGATATGGAAGAAGAAGGAAGTACAGTTAGAAAAATGTGGCATGACACAATTTATAGACATATTAGACTTAGGGGGAGATGGAAGTGTGAAACTTCAATGTTCCAAATCTCATACGCAAGTTTCCTGAAGACAAGCCGTGTATATACGCAAGTTCGACGCTGCACAATTGCGTATATGTGGGTTGAGAAAAATGTAGTGGGACAGAGTTAGAAAAACTGATTCGATATGATTCGGACAATCATCAGTTATCCTTTCTGTCATGATGATAGATGACTACAATATGTGGATGTTATTTAGAAGTTCCTTTTTATCCTCACAAGTTGTTGATAACTTGATGTATATCTGATTGATGATGATTCCTTGATACTTCTTACTAATATATGCAATGATCATATCTGACAATGAACAGGTGGAACAGGTTCAGGGGGAGAACATGCTATGCTTCTAATAAAGCATTGTTGGCATTATGTTTAGAAGTGTTTGCTACCTAATCAATGATCATGATGCTTATGTGGCTAAAGTGTCTAAATGATACATCTTGCTATGTGATGGTTATGAGTTACCCATGATGAAATCTTAGATGATGCTTGTAATGATTTAGATCAGATTTATGGATGACTTTTTGACGATGGATACAATATATATATATGTTTCTTATATGGTGACCTTCATAAGGACAAAGAGAAGTACAAATCTTGAGTACACAACTTCATTATTTGATGATGAGCCACTCATTTCTTTTATGCTACTGTCATCATGCCTTCAAAGATGCATAAAGTTCACACGGTGTAGCTATGATGTAGGATTTCTATAGTTCTTGGCTCTGACATGGTTGAGGATTGTTTCTGTTGAGGATATCAAGAAAACTTGACAAATGACCATGAGCTCGTGGTTTGCTAGATACATGGATAATCACTTAAGGTGCAATTGTTGGTTGGCCAAGAGAATGGTGTTATTGCAGGTCTCATGAAGACATATCTATTTGAAGACATGGATACTCGAAGACATGGCTTACTTAGTCACATAATGATGATAAGTCCTTACCTTATGATGATAGGTTGATACTCACATATGTTGATTATCATGGTTGATGCTTATTAGATGTGGGATGTTCCTTAGTGATGATACGTGATTGATATATTGAAGGTTCTTATGGAAAGATCATGCAGTTCTTGATAATGATGTTATGATCATGGATGATGTCTATGGTATTTTCACATACATATGACATTTTCTTAGTTGATTCATCGAAGGTTATGGATACGAAGCAAGTTGATCTTGATGAGATCAAGAGGATGAGTTGATATCTATATGCAGACATACTTTGTCACTGGTTGATGATATTTTTACACTGTCATATCTTGGGAACTAATGATGGACATATACAGGTTGTTGGTTTGGATGCTGTTGACAGATGCTTATGGAGCAGATCATACATGGTGTATGATAGTTACTGAAGACTATCATGGTCTTGTTTAGATATTAGGTCACTGTTATAAATGTAAAGATCATATCAAAAACCATGATGTAATAATTTGTCTTTGTTGGTTGTAGTGTTTTGATGAGTCCTTTCTGGTCATATGACGTAATTTGTACCCCCTCTATGCATGGGAAGGATGATGTAATAATTTCTATATTTCAGTCATGTATAAACAATTGATATATCCCCACTTGGTTGGGTGGATGAGTCAAGTATGGTATATTCCCACTTGGTTGGGAGAATGGATGTATGTATGAGTCATTGGTGATAGGAAGGTCATTTGTGATGTATGTATAGAGTCATGTTCTTCTTTTAGAACACTTTTTTGCAGACTTTGCTTATGCTTAGGGGGAGCATGGACTCGATCATGGAAGCTCAATCAACACACTTCAGCATATCAGAGATTTCAGCATGCACTCAGGGGGAGCATGACCCTTTTCCCTTGATGTCAAAGGGGGAGAGTGACTTGGTGTGGTTGTTGTTGCCATCAAGTCCAAAGGGGGAGATTGTTGGCATTATGATGTATGTGTTGTACTTGATGGCAACCCACTTGTAGCATAACAACTCTCTTATATATGGTAACTAGATGAATCTACAGAAGAGATATCAGATGTGATAGAATACATGGTAGTTGTGTTAACAGATGTGATGCAGGGCAGTTCAAAGGAATTAGTTCAAAAGTAATGGCAACTCACTAAGATGACAGTTCATAGTGCAGCAAGTTAACAACAAAGAATTGCTGCCATCAAGTCCAAAGGGGGAGATTGTTGGCATTATGATACGGGTGTTGTCCTTGATGGCAACTCACTCAGATGAAAGATCAATGTACTGCATGTTAACAACAAAGAATTACAGTTCATGCTACATAGAATGAAGAAAGAAAGTTATACGTAGGTTCATCTTGACCAAGCCATGTATACACGCAGGTTCATTGAACAGAAGAAGCATATACGTACACATGCACTTTCATAGAAGGAAAAGTGCATATATCTTGGGAAAATAAATTTTTGGGTCCAAGGTATTTCTTTGGTCCAAGGTATCTGACCCAAGGTATTTGGTTCGTGGTATTGATCCGAGGTATTTGGTCCAAGGAATTGGTCCTAATTGGTTTTGGTCCATGTTATTGAGAAAGGCCTAAAACTATATAAGGAGGAGAAGATCATTAGGCCAAGTCAAGCAAGTATTGAATATCTGATGAGATGTGAGATCAAGTATGTAGGTTATGGGTTTCTGATATGAACTAAGGATGCACCTATATGGCTAATGATCACTGATGGACTAGAATCATGAAGGCTTAGATGTATTAGCATTATGTGGGTTGATCTTGAACATTCTAGATCTGAATACTGACACATGTTTTTATTATGTAAATGTGATGATCTGGGTCTGAATGAAGTCTGAAATAGTTGTGATGCTTTAAATTAGCATTTCTAGATATGTACGCAGGTTAGATTTGGTAAAAAACGTATACACACTGGTTCAACATATAGAAGTAGCGTATACATCACATAATGGAATTTGTAGATTTGTACGCTGGTTCCCTTGATAAAAGGGTGTATACACGCTGGTTTGGCTTATGGATGTAGCGTATATCTTCTGAAGTATGATCTATAATGATTCTGTTTGCTTTTGCAGTGTTCAGGGTTTTGTATTGTGTTCTGGTGACTGTTTTCTGGTAACAATATTCTGCATATTCAGATCGGTTGATTGTGATTAGCTTCAGTGTTGATGGATGAAATCTAATGATGGATCAGGATCATAATGACTTATCATTATGTGATCTGATAATGGATGCGCTAGATATGATCACTAACACATGCTTTATTCTCTATGTGTGATTATGTCTGAAGTCTGGAAGTGCAGCAAAGTGTTTGCAGATCTATACGCTGGTTTCCTTCAAGGAAGCTGCGTATACACGCAGGTTGGCTTCTGCCAAATAGTGTATACACTCTGATGCATGGTTTTGAGGATACAATTGGGTCTGAATGATGATGCAGTATTTTGGGTTCAGATCTGTGTATTGGTTACAATGATTTGTTTGGTCTAACTGATTGATTGAATTTGATTAAGCTTGAATGAATGATTGATTCAGTTGTGATAGAGGTTCAGTAAGTGTTTGATTCAGTTGTGTCAGATATTCATGGGTTGTCAGTCATTGTTTGAGTTTGGTTGATTCAGAAAGTAATGATTGAGTTTCAGTGATTGCAGTGGTGATTGATTATGAGCTTCAATGTTGTTGATGGGTCCAGTATGAAAATTGGATGAAACGTGACCTTCAGATTATGGTGTTGTGTTCAGGAGTATCCGGTCTGTAAATTTATGAAACATGGTACCTGGAGGAAGAGAGAAGGTTGTAGCCTTTTGTAGGTGGGTGCCTACGTGCTAGGAAACATATCGGCTAGTACACGAGTTAGGGGGTTGTAGCTCCCTTCCAGTAGAAGCTGGAGAATGAGAGAAGGTTGTAGCCTTCTGCAGGTAGAAGCTTGCGTACTGGTATGAGTTTGCACCAAAACAATGTTGTAAACAAATTTTCTTATTATTAAAAGAAGACAGAGGCAACATCAATAGGTGGTTTTTACCCAAATTGGGTTTCCACTTTACATCTTGGTGTTCATGTGTGTTGCTTATGTGTTCTTTCTATTTTTAACTGCACATGGTTACTGTTTAATGTTTAATAAAGTACTCATGCACAGATTAAATATCAACATATGATGAATTAACTGAAGCATTAGTTTGTTGGATATACGCTTGTTTCCTTAAACACAGTTGTGTGCACACGCGGGTTACCTTCATTGAAGTAGCATGTATGAAATTGAGTATGAAATGGAAAAAGATTATCAACTTGACTAATACTGATTCACCCCGCACCCCCCTCTCAGTATTATTTCCAACAAAGTTTTCTTATTTCACGTGGAAAATGAGAACAGGTATGGGAAAATTCAAAGGTAAACTTCCATTAATATGTTTTGATTGTGGTGAGGTTGGGCATTTTGCAGCCAAATGTCCTCACAAGAATGAGGTGGTTATGAAAGGAAAGAAAATTCCGAGGAAGTTCAACAAGCAAGGTAAGAAGAAATGTTTTAAGAAAAGTTTCTTCTCCAAAGAAGATAGCTCCTCATCCGAAGAAGACAATGATAACAAAGACGAATTCAATGAAAGAGTATTGTTTATGGCCAAGCACAATAAGCAAGAGGCACCTGACGAAGAAGGAGACAAAGAAGAAGAAATGACAAAGGTTGAATTTCAAAACGAAGTGATCAAGGTTATCAAAGAGATCAAGGTTGAGAAGAAGCGTGTCAACACTCTTGAAGACAAATTAAAGACAAAAAGGGAACAGGTCCGAAATATTAAAATCAAGGTTGAAGAATACAAACGAATTGAAGAATCGCGCAGGAAAGAATTAAAGGAAAGCAAAAAGGAAAGAGAAGCATTGGAAGTTGAAATTGTTTCTTTACAAAAGGAAGTAAAAAATGGAAAAAATCTTCAAAACTACGCCAGCAGCTCAAAGACTTTGGACGAACTCATCAACAACCAGCGATCATGCAGCGACAAGACTGGTCTTGGTTACAAAGAAAAATTTGAAAAGGATTCAAGTCCTTCTATGACAACTAAAGAAGATGGATATGCAAAATCTACCAAGCAGGTAGATCTCCTAGCTAGAGATCAAGGCCCACAGGAAGAACCTTCAATTCCTCGAAGAATATTTCCTCCTAGGTATCAACCTATCTTTTATGGTCATTGTTATTCATGTGGAAGGTTTGGACATAGAGATGCAGAATGTCACATGTATGTTTGGAATGAATATAATTCCAGGAGATCTCTCAGAAATGGATATTCTAGAACTCATAGAATATCAACAGATTTGATCATTTGAGAGATGATGTCGAATGTTACAATTGTAATGATTTTGGACACTTGGCCAAAGATTGCAGACTTGGAAGTTCTTCAAAGGAATTCTCGCAAAATCAGAATGAACAAGTATGGAAAAGGAAGAGTAAAAGGTGTGCTCTTGCTCTCAAGGCTCAAAGAAACAAAAACGTATGGTATGTTGATAGTGGTTGCTCAACGCATGTGACTCGAGATAGAAATAAGTTCATATCCTTGAAAGAAAAGAAGGATGGAACAATGTCTTTTGGAAATGACGGGTCTTCAAACGTCATAGGCGCAGGTACGATCACTCTTGGAAGCAAGGATGCATTAGCAAAGGATGTGTTGTTGGTTCAAAATATGAATCACAATCTACTCAGTGTTGGACAAATGTGTGATGAAGGACACATGATGTTATTCAACTCGAATAAATGTGAAATCAGGAAAGGAAAGTTTGGTAAAATTGTGGCTACAACAAGGAGAGCTCCAAACAACATATATTTTTTGGATGAGACACCTAAAGGGTGTTTCTTGGCAAAAGAAGACAGGAGCTGGTTATGGCACAAACGAATGGGACATATAAATTTCAACAATTTGGTCAAGATCAACAAAAAGGAAGTAGTTAGAGAAATGTCAAAAATCTTTAAACCTACCAATACGATATGTGAATCTTGTCGAAACAACAAACAAACAAAAGTCAAGTTCAAGACAAAGGAACATTTTGCGTCACATCCATTGGAATTAATACATACTAATCTATGTGGTCTTATGAGAACAAAAGGTTTAAACAGTGAATGATACTTTATGTTAATGATAGATGATTACACTAGAATGACAGCCGTCAGTTTCCTGAAGAAAAAGTCTGAGGCATTCAAATGTTTCAAAATCAACAAGGATTTGGTCAAAAATGAAATGAATTTGAAGATCAAATGTCTAAGATCAAATAAAATTCACGTGCAAAGCATTTCAAAAATACTGTGACGAACATGGAATAAAAAGGAAATTCTCAACAACTAGAACACCACAACAGAATGGGGTAGCTGAAAGAAAAAATAGAACCATACAGGAAATGGCTAGAACCATGCTAAAAGACTCAAAATTAGACGATAAATTCTGGGTTCAAGCAATTGATACTGTTGTATTCATTATAAACAAAGGCCTGCTCAGTAATAATTGTAACATGACTCCGTATGAACTATGGAAAAGAAGACCAACTAACATCAAATACTTCAAAATATTTGGAAGTAAATGCTACATCAAAAGAGAATACCAAAAATTGGGCAAGTTCGATTCCCGTGTTGACGAAGGTATTTTCGTTGGTTATTCACAAAAAATAAAGGCTTATAGATGCTACAATCTAAGGCAAAAACAAATAGTTGAAAGTATAAATTTTACTTTTGATGAAGACCGTGTTCTAAAGGATAACAATGAGATCGTCTCTTCAAGAAAATCTGAGGGGCTTGAGGTAGAATTTGTGAAGGATGAAGAAGAAGCTCTAGAACAAGACCAATCAAATAAGGAAACACCAGTCAACCAAGAAGAAATATGAAATGATCAACATGATGTACAAGAAATTTCTCCAAAAGGTTTTCAAAAGAATCATCCATCAAATCAGATCATCAACAACATAAATGAAGGAATTGGAACTAGAAGAAGTTGACAACTTCGTTCATCACAACAAGCCCATATTTCCCTTTTAGCGACTTTTGAGCCTAGAAATTTTGTGGAAGCTAGTCAAAATGAACACTAAGTAGAAGCTACGAATGAAGAACTGAATCAAATTGAGAAGAACGACACTTGGGAATTGGTTCCATGACCAAAGGATAAAAATGTTATTGGAACTAAATGGGTCTTCAGAAACAAATTGAATGAAGACGGATACATTACCAGGAATAAATCAAGATTAGTTTGCAAAGGATATGCACAAGTTGAGGGAATTGATTTTGAAGAAACATTTGCTCCTGTTGCCTAAATGGAAGCTATCAGGATGTTTCTCGCTTATGCATGCTCGAGAAAAATCAAGGTCTACCAAATGGATGTTAAGTGAGCCTTTCTAAATGGTGAATTGGAAGAAGAAGTTTACATTGAACAACCCGTAGGTTTTCAGCTCACTGACAAAGAAAACTATGTTTGCAGATTAAAGAAGGCACTATATGGTCTCAAGCAAGCTCCTAGGGCTTGGTATGATCATATTGATAGGTATCTACATCAACAAGGATTCAAGAAAGGAAGCATTGACAACGATCTCTATGTGAAAGTGGATCAAGATTACCTAACGGTTATCGAGGTATATGTGGATAATATAATCTTTGGAAGCAATGATGACAGATTAAGTAAAGACTTTGCCACAAAAATGCAAAGTGAGTTTGAAATACCTTTTTGGGGCTTCAAATTTCTCAATAAGATAAAATAATATTCATATATCAAACCAAGTACATCAAGGAAATGCTAAAAATATTCCAGATGGAAGATTGCAAGCCAATGCTTACCCCCATGATAACAGGTTGCAAGTTAAGCTTAGAAGATTTGTCAAAGGATGTAGACCAAAGATTGTATAGATCCATGATTGGTAGTCTCCTATATGTGACAGCCTCCCGACTTGATGTGATGCAAGTAGTTGGACAAGTATCAAGATTCCAAGCAACACCAAAAGAATCTCATATTATTGCCATCAAAAGAATTCTTCGATATCTTAAGGGCACATCGGAATATGGTCTATGGTATCTAAAAGGAAATGATTTGGTTATCCAAGCTTATACAGATGCAGATTGGGTAGGAAGTGTTGATGATCGTAAGAGTACCAGTTGAGCAACATTCTATCTAGGTGGTTGTCTTGTTTCATGGTTAAGTAAAAAACAATCTTCAATTTCGTTATTCACATCGGAAGCAGAATATATCGTGGCAGTAGCTTGTTGTACACAAGTTCTCTGGATGAAGCAAACTTTGCAAGATCTTCAAGTCAAGTTTGATGAGCCTATTCCCAACTTTTGCGATAGAGAGATAGAGAGAGAGAGAGAGAGAACTGAAGCAATACAAGGAAGGAAAAAAATGGAGGGGGCGAGACCTACTAAACTAATAGAAGTCTCCTTTTATGTTGCAGTACATGATCTCAAATGAGGTGAGGGAGGCATACCCATACCTGCCGAGATAACTGCATACATATAATAATGGTGAGCCCAAAAATGTGGCATCAATGGGCCAAAAAATAATACAATGGATCCCATATACATAATGTGCCTGGAAAGACATAGGACAGGACTGAATATAATAACATCTGAGTACATGAGACGTAATTCCCCTCAAGCTGACATGGTGAGCAGGGGATCGCAACCAAAGAAACCCTACTGAACAGGAAAGGGCTCTGTAGACCTAAATGGATCATCTGAAGGATACATGCATGTTGTGGACGCTATAAGTGGTGGAAACCGAACCCATCACATCTGTGAAACTACATTTGAGGTTGGATCAACATCTACGGAAATCCAGGCATGTGGGGGTTATCTAAAGGGCCACCCCCTCATGAGGTCTGTAACATCTCGCACACACCCGAGAATCACTAGGACAATCGTCTGGATCACCGAACCATCAAGTGCACGATTCTCAATCATGCAATAAGGAGTTGGTGTCGAGCATGTGAGAAACAACAAATTCAAAGGGAAATGATGATTCCCTTTGCTTGATTCGATGCACAAAACAAATATGAAAGATGGAACCAAGTTACACCACCTTCTAGACCACTCTTCTAGAATAAACATGCTAAAGTCGACATAAGAGGGCCCACCAAAGTTAAGGCAATGAGGAATCCTTAACAAAGGCACGAGATATCATAGTAGAGTGAATAATGGACTGACAATAGGGATGATGATGGAAGGAAACAAGATGAGTGGCTCACTGACGACTTCCCTTGTCAGAGCATGATATGTATGGTTGACCTAGCAACAACTGACTCGATTCTTTAGGGGATGGTCAATGACACAAATGGGGGTTCGACAAAGACAGAGTAGTAGAGTTGTAGGCAAAATATGAACATAATGGGATGGATGTGACACAATGATGTATGGAACATTGTAACTAGACTCAAGGGGGCTCATAATAGACTCCATAGATACAAGGGTGACTCATCTCGGATGTTCTGAACAAGGGTGACTTTGTGATGCTGCCACGTATAGAAGACCTAGAGAGGACCATAAAAAAATGAGTAAATGATGGTCACTCATGACGAAAATCGACACGTGAGTCAAATAGTGCTAAGGTAAAGTGGTACCAAAGTATAGGTGGTTCAAGTGAAGAAATTCAATTTTAATTGGCAGCAAAGTGAAACCTCATGGAAAAAATGGCTTCCTGGTGAAGTGTCAAATTACCAAAAACAAAGGGAGACCCATTATAGAACTAGGTGAGATATTTCCAACGGTGCTAATGGTTCATTAAATGAAGCTATGGTTTGGTCGCAATGGGTGACAAAAACTAAGGTTTTTCCTATAAAAGGGCTTCTTTCCCCAAATCCAATTCATTTTCATAATGAGTTGTGGATAGTTTAGAGAGGAGGATAAGGCCCTAAATCTTGTAGATATCATAGCAGACAAACCAACCGTCAGAATCAGGACCTGAAAGTTGGAGGTAGGTGGCCTAACCTTACTCATCATTTTTGGTGGATTAGACTTTCAGATTAGGGCTTCAATTCACTATGGGGGACCCCTATTCATCCTTATGGTCACAACACAATTTTGAGGACCTGTTCTGCGTTTTGGAACACAAAGCCTAGGCTCATAAGTGTGTCTACCACCATTTTGAGGGTAAAAACTGCATTCTGGGCTGAGAGGAAAAGCAGGATTGGTGGTTTGTGGTGAGATGAAGCTAAGTACTAGACATGCATGCCTTTGACTTTGAGCTGACAAAACATAATGGTATTTTGTAGGTATGGCAGAGCTAAAGGTTGTATGGCGAGAACGAGATTTGGAGCCCCTCCATGTTGAGATTTAGGGGAATCAAGCAGTGAGAGGGATTTTGGCACGATATGGCATGCTAAAGTTCTTAGAGAACCCTTTGATGAGGGATGGTGAGCCCTTGCTATCGAGGATTGTGAGTTACTGGGACCTAGATCAGGAGGCCTTTGTAGTACAGGGGCATAGGACTGAGATCACGATCCAGGACATATATTTTTCTGACAAGATTGCACCTCTTGAGGGTGGTAGGGGAGATACATCTAGTGCTACCTCGTGGGAGGCATATAGGTGAGTTTGTTGATTGTCATTGTGTACCGTGGGTTCGGGCAAAGGGAATGACCATTTAGATTAGTGACTTAGAGAGACTTGATACATGAGCTACACTTGCAGTAGTGTTGCAAATCTTCGTTAGTCATGCCTTCCACCATATTATTGGGGGGCATATGATGTTGGTGGAAAGTTGGTTGGAAGGGACCTACTATGGGTGGGCCTAGATGATGCTATCATCGATGAAACGATAGTTGACACTATATAGGTGGAGGAAGAATGATAATTGTTCTTTTGGGATAGTGTTATTCTCACTCTTCTTTGAGAAGATCCCCATTATCCGACCTCATGTAAAGATCCATGATGGGGGCCCACAGGAGCCTAAGATGCACTTTGGGGGAAACTACTGCGACAAGGTGGAGGAGGGGGAGTCAGACGAGTGTTCCAACCTGAGTTTTTGGCTCATTGGGACCATATGACACTGGACATTTACGGTTATCCGTATAGTGGCATGAACTATCAAGGGGATCCTGACTTACCACTTCCATTGAGACGAGCATGGGGTCCAGATGGTAAGTGAAAGGTACTATATATTATGCATTTATGGTTTAAGAAATATGTGATTATGGTAATGATTTCTAAACTTTATGGTATGCAGATATAGCACTAGTGAATCCAGTAGGATACACGAGACGAGCCGCAGCACTTGGGGCTATAGACCGGGGTGGGGCCACATCACAAAAGAGATCAGGTAATGATGCTCGACTAGAGGATCTCTGACGTAGATTCGATGTGCTACTAATCGGTGTGACATAACACGGGTGGCATGAGTCAGAATATTGGTATATAGATGAGTGCACTGGTCTTCCCTCAGAGTGGCAAGGAATCATGTGGTTCATTGCTATGGAGGGTTAGGCAATACGAGACCTATGGGCTGGTGAGATGGAGCCATTGGCTCGGGAGCCTCCAAATGATAGTGATTAGGCACAAGGACATGTGGATCCTTGTTTTGGTTTTGTGATAGCATGTGAATGAGCATGTCGGATGTATTTAGATTAGTGGACTTAAAACATTGTATTATGATACATATTTATGGTTATGCATCTTTGTGAAAATTGTGGTTCACCATTTGTTTATGTTATGAATGTCTTCTTGTATTTGCATGTGATAAATGCCAATCTAGAATGTATTTGCAATGGAATCTACATAGTGATTTTGGGTTCAAGGAACAGGACTTGATGTAATGGATTCAAATTCACGTGCCAAAAGCTTAACTCGTAGATATTTTCTAAATAGGACAGATTATGCACATGATAAACGTCATTCAATTGCATGACAAGTAGTAAGGAATCAAGACAAATAGGAAGGTGAAGGATGCGACAATCAAGGGAATCAGCTAAAAAACCTATCACAACATCATATTCGACCTAGTTATTGGTGGCAGATCCAACGCAAATTCCGCTGAAGTGAACTAACGAATGAAAGGGGTTGAAAATGGCCCAAGTTGTGCAGGCTAGATTTGTGGTGAAGAGATTCGCACTATCGGCATAACCGATATCAGGTGTGTATGATGGATCCATATGAAAGATGCAAGAAGATAATGTATAAGATGGTGGGGAATGCAAACTACCTACATGCAAGAAAAAGAAAGAGATACACACATTTGAATGGGAAATAATATGGGTAAAATTTCTTGAGGTAGAGTGCATTGTGAGGGTTGGGAAATATTTCTCCTTTTAGACCCTCCAAAAGGTATGCCCCTTTGCCCAAACACTATGTGGAAATGTAATGGTGACAAGGTGGATGTGGTTCAAATTCATGGGTTCGAAGTAAGGGGTTAGTGGACCAATCGACCTCACCATGGATGCAGTCTTTGGACTCCACAACATATGGATCAATGGTTTCTTGTAGAAGGTGTTAGCCTCTTGTTGCAACAAGGTTTCATTTTTCATGATTGACATTTTTACATGCCAAATATGTCATACTTTGCAGGCTGCAGCTTTCCATATTTCCACAAAAAAGCCATGAAGTGTGCTAGTTCAAAGGCACTGCTGTATTCCAATTTTGATGAGTTGTTCCAGTTTTGAAGAGTTTTCATTTAAGGGAGGTCCAAACAGTCTAACCTTGGTCTCCCTAGGTTTCAATTTCCTGCTTTAGAATATAGAGAATGACATCTGACCAAATAGTTTAATCTTGGCAGATCTGTAGATAGGTAGAGAATCAAAGGGACCCAACTGCTTAATCTGGGCCCTGGCAGAAATAAGTATAGATTTAGATAGGAAACATTCAAAAAAGAAAAATTGTAAAGCTGGGTTTGCAAGTCTAAGTGCACCCAAACCAAAAAGAAGAAAAAATGTTAGGTGAGTAGGCTGGGTAGGTAGCTGTGAGGTTGCATAATGATGTCTTATGATCAATTTTGTGTTACAAAGTGTTTTATCTCTTCAGATCACAGTGCAGACAATTTTTCATCTGAAGGAGCTCGAGGTGGACATCACTAACTCCCCCTTCTTCTAATTCCCCAAGTCACTTACTAATTTCCCCAAAGAGGTCAAGATCTGCTTGATCCCTCTTAGTTCATCATTTTCCATGTCATTTGCCTTAGTGAAGATCTGCTTCACTCAAGGATTTCTCATCTATGAGTCACTTTTCCCCAAAATTAGCCTAAGGTCCCCCACCTTAGCGCTTTCTTATCATCTCCATATTAACTACTAACTCTAGTATATAACTCCCCATCAGCTTTTCCCCTTCCCCTACTAAAAATATGTATATAAAACTCCCCTATGTAAATATCCCCCCCTGGAAAAATAACCATATTTCTTCTAAGTCCGGGGAAAAATAGTCCATCTGGGGCTATTTTTAGCCCATCCGTGTCATAGCAGGAGTTAGATGACACCTGGTCATGCTAACAACCTCTCCCTTGCCCTATAAACCCTCAAAAACCCATGTTTTACCCATTATGCTAAAGTCCCGAGTGTAAATACATTAACCCGCGCTCATTAAACCCTATAACCCACTTTTCCTAAGTCTAAAAAACCCTCGCCGCGCTATATTTAAATCGGAATATTCCCACGGATATCCCCGCCCACTAACCCGCCGTCGCCCCGTCCTTCCCGCCAGCCGTCCGATCGTCCTGCACCCAGATCAACGGCTGGCGGGCCTTCCTGTCTCCCAACGAGCCCGAAGGATAGCGTCCGGGAGATGGGCGGTATTGCCGCCGTACTCCCGCCACGCGTCACCTTCTGGGCTGTGGCGGAGCCCCTCCCCCCAAAACCGCCCAGGCGCTAAGGCGGTGCGCCCAAAACCATTTACCACTCCTGCGCAATGACGTCACCTGCCTGCGTCACCCCCCTGCCCAGTCACCATGACACGTCATCCGCCTGCGTGGCCCTCCTGCCACTGTACCGCCGAGTCACCTGCCACGTGTCCTGCCGCATCATCAGATCTGTCGTACTGCCACGTCACCTCCGTACGTGATGACATCATCATGCTGACGTCATCCCGCCACGTCATCTTGCTGACGTCATCGCTGACGTCATCCACCGTACAACGTCCCGTCATGCTGACATCATGCTGACGTCATCATCAGTTTTTAGCGCGAAGGGCGAAAATCGCACTCCGGAGCCCCGGAATCAGTTTCTGAGGCAGTTTTTGATGAGCGCAAATCGCTCATCGCTGGATAAAATAGGCTGAAGTGGGGAATCTTTAGGGAATCTTTTCATTACGCAGCCCCCAGCAAGCCCGAAAGGCGCCGAATGACCCGTTTTTCTTCGCGAAGCATTCAGGAAGGAGCCGAAGACAGTTTTAAGGAAGACAGAGCCGAACATCGGCCATTAAATGCTGATTTAACGCATAGCACGTCAGAACAGTATCAGAGAAGAAGAAGAGCCAAAGAGTATCAGCGAAGATTTTTTAGGGGCTCGAAGCACCTGAGCATTGATGAGCCCCCCAGAAAGTCAAATTAAGAGGCGTAAGGCCATCCTTGCCCTCAAATCATAGTTAAAGCTTTAAATGCAGACAGACAACAAAGAAGCAGAAACCCATACACATTTATTGTAGAAAACACTGCACCAAGCCACCGAGGACTACATCATTTACTCAATTTTGATACGGCCGCCCTCAGTGCAGCCCAAGATATTTTCATGCATTTATTTATGATAGAATTAGGTCAAATTAATCATTTTTTATGACCTGTTTTAGGTCAAGATGTAAAAAAAGCAGTTTTAGAGAGTTTTTCCTCTATATATACCGCTCTCTACATTGTTTCAAGCGTTGGTCAATTGAGAATTTTCACTAGAGACTCGCATTGTATACCTGAGTTTTTCTATAACCAAAGATTGCTGAAAGCTTGGAGAGAAAACTGCCTGTTGTTAATGAATGTTTTGAAGAAATGAAGATGGAATTCTTGTGCTGCAGCCTGAAACAATAAGTGCATCTTACCTCTGTTTTATTGTTTACCACTATCTAAATAGCAGAAAGAAAGAATAGCTTAGAATTTGTTTAAATACACTCTATGCTCAATTTCTGCTATTTCCTTATGTTTTCCTATGAATGAATTGGTTATGAATATGAATTCCTCCTAGCTCATATTTACCCCTATTCACCTGTGTATGCCAATTATCTAGGGATTCTTAAATGCCCCTAGGTAGAGCTCTGTTACCTACATCTGTTAAGCTGGTTGAGAGATTCTTAACTGCCTCTCATTACTTAGCATTCTTTCCATCATTTAAACCTGAAATATTGTTTCATGCGCAACTATCTTGCTCCATTTTCCCTTATTGTGATCAAGGAAATGCACCAGCAGTCCTCCTCCTCGACTCCACACCCAATGGTTTGAAACACTCAGACTGTGCTATGCCTCTCTACCTGAAACATCAATTTTCCCACCAAAGCAAAACAAAAACCCTCTGAACTCAATACCTAGCCTAGAATCCTTTTAAACATAGCTAAATCTGAAAGAGAGAGCCCTCTCTGATTGCAGGTGGGCTAGAACCTGCAGTCCAAAGTTGGTTTGTGTTTACCTCGGCCGTATCCCTTACTCCAACCTGGGGACAACCTAAGTGATAACAAAAGGAAGTACACACGATTGTTCATATCATCCCATGGATAATCAGGGGTGGTCATGACTTCATCGAGGTACTGAACAGGGTTGCTGGCAGTGGTGCAACACGAGAGATGAAATCAAAACTCAGATCTTTTGAAACTCACAACTAATATTATACTCCGCCTAGATCGAAACAATTATGATACAATAAGCTATGGGAATATTTTTTCAGCCAAGAATGGGATAAAAGAGACTACATCCATAACTGAGATAAATGAGGAAGCTAAGGAAATCCACATGGTCAACTAATACTTCTTGAAAGACTAGACTCTATGCATAATGCTATACTTAAATAGAAAAGTTGGAGTTCTTCCAGTGTGTCGCCAAGTGTCGTCGCTACGACAAATGCCCTCCAAAATTTTACCTAAACTTGAATTTTGGAGCCTACTTATGATCCCATGATCTGTCACCTTAAGGTTTTCATGGTCACTTCATGGTCAATTGATGTTTTATGAGATTCTAATTGTCAAACCCACTTGCTTACACATGCTTAGCCTTTACATGCATTCTCAATTGCACCCTCTTCTCGTAAGCTCAACAGTCAAAATTTACCCTTGAAGACAAGAATTTCTCAATCCTTGAGAGTAGTCACTGCATAATATATCAGAGTAGTTCCTACACAATCCCTAGATACAGTGACTGCATAGTTCCTAGTGACAGTAACTTTGCAACTCCTGATGATAGTCATTGCGCAACTTGGGATGACCATGACTGCGCATTTCATAAAGACAATGATTGCACAATTATTGTTTACATTCAGTGCACAATATTAGTTGACAATGAGAATGCAATCCGGTGAGATAGTCATTTGCTCACTCAGAGTTGCAATTGTATTATCATTCCAATGAGTATCTTCAACTATCGCTTTTACGCACATTTGCTTTCATAAGTGTCACTTTCACTATCGTGATTGCCCTTTTTCTTTGCTTTCACTTTCACAAATGTCAATTTTGTGTTCTCTTCACTATAGCGTGTTTTGTTTTCACTTTATTTAGCTTTTGCAAGGGTTGTTCTCACCTTTTCTTACTGTTGCGAGTGTTACTTTTGATTGTTTTCACTCATGCATGTGTCGCACTTTAGCGCACCACAAGAGGCATCCCTAGCGCATTATTTTGTATTAGTTGATCATATATATTATAAGAATATGTGCTAGACACTCACCCACAACTTAGTGCACTTTCTGGTCGCAGTCGACACTCTTGTCGTAATTTGTATTCTAAATGTTGCAAAGATGTGTTTAAACTGTTGCACATAGAAATAAGTTTCACTTTGTTGTCACTTCAAGGTATGCATGGTGATTTTGAGTTCTATAGCGTATGTTGATGTTATCTGGGTGTGAGATCATTTGAAGGTGTCAGGATAGGAGGTAACTCCTCCAACTGAATTGCGTTTCTTCATTAAGATTGCTCATGGATATAAGGAGGGAGTGACTCTTGGGCTTCACCTCCTAGTGTCTCTTCATATTCCTATTCTCTATTATTTACTATTTACATATATTCACCCAAACCAAATGATTAGGTGTCAACATTCCCCCACTTAATCTGAAGGGATGTTGGTGAGTCCAAGCATCATTCTCAACCTTTCAAACTTTTCTCTTACAAGCGCTTTGGTGAATAAGTCTGCAATCTCCTCATTAGTGGAACAATGGCATAGATGGATTGTCTTGGCCTCAACATGATGTCGAATCAGATGGTATTTTGTATTGATGTGCTTCGTTAAATCGTGGAACTTTGGGTTCTTGGCCAGCTTTATTGCAGAGGTGTTTTCAATCATGAGTGGAGTTGAATGCACTTCTTTCACCTGCAAATCTTCCAGAATTTTCCTAAGCCACACAATTTCCTTTGTTGCCTTGGCTGCTACCATATATTCTACCTCTATTGTGGAATCCGTTGGACTTGATTGTTTATGTGATCTCCAGGAGACAACTCCTGATCCAAGACTCATAGAATAACCTGAAGTAGATACCCCACTTTCTTTGCCTCCATCGAAGTCTGAATCAGAGTATCCAATCAAGCTGAAGTCACCCACTTATGTATACCTAAGTCCAAAGTCTTGAGTTCCCTTCAAGTATTTTAGAACTCTTTTTTCAGTAGACCAATGTGCCTCACAAGGATTTTCCATAAACTTGGAGAGGATTCCAATAGAAAATGAAATGTCCAGTCTGGTAATAGTCAGGAAGTTGAGACTTCCTACAAGCTGTCTATACTTTGTTTCATCCTCAAATTCTTTTCCTTCAATGGATGTGAGCATTAGGTTCTGTTCCATTGGAGTATTTAAAGTATTGCATTCAACCATGCCAAACCTGTTCAACAGATCTCCAATGTACTTCTTTTGAGAGAGGAATATAGAATTCGGATGTGGAGTTACTTCAATACCAAGATAGTAGTGCGCATAGCCCAAGTCAGTCATATCAAAACCTTTCCTCAATTACTTCTTTATGGATGCAATGTAGCTCTCATTGTTCCCTATCATCAAAAGATCATCTACATATACCACAAGATATACAACTCTTTTTCCAACTTTCTTGACAAACAAAGTTGCATCATCAAGATCATAATGTTTGAAGTTGAGTTTCAGAATATGCTTCGTTAACTTTTCATACCAGGCTTGAGGTGCTTTCTTGAGGCCATACAAGTATTTCACAAGTTTTCATAGTTTTTGTTCTTGGCCCTTCACAACAAATCCTTTTGGCTAGGACATAAAAACATTCTCTTTCAGATCTCCATTCAAAAAAGTAGTTTTTACATCCATTTGATGGATTTCCAACCATTTTGAGCTTCCAAGGCAAAGAGTGTCCATGTGGTAGCCAATTTTGTTGTTGGGACAAAAGTCTCCTCATAATCAACCCCTTCCTTCTGTGCTAAACCTTTTTCCACAAGCTTGGCTTTGTGCTTGTCAAGTGAGCCATCAACTTTACTTGTTCTTGTAGATCCACTTGCAGCCAATTGGTTTGGTTCCCAATGGAGGATCAACCTGCTTCCAAGTGCCATTCTTTATCAAGGCATCATATTCCTTTTGCATCACTTCTTTCCATTCATCATGAGAAGCGACATCTTTGAAGGAAGTTGGTTCAAAATCTTTATACAAATTCAATTCACAATAATAAGAAACATCCATATGAACAAGTAAATCAGAATCATCTACATCACCTCCATTTTGCCTAGTTGAATTTATTGTTCCTGTCTTTCCAACCTCATAAGGATGAACACTTTCAAGTGTCTTTGTCAGTAATTTTGGAGGACCTTTCTGAGATGGCCCAGGCTTCTCAGTTGATTGAGTTGGGACTGAATCAAGATTGAGTCTCCGAATTCTATCAATCACATCACTCAAAGTATCATCAATGGTTGGAGCTTCATGTGGGGGAGAGAGTGCTTCAGAAGAAGATTCGACAGATTGATCCAGTATAGGAACCCTCTCTTCAAAATGTGGAATCTAATTATCAAATTCTTGAAATGATTTTGCATGTACGAATCTATCCAAGTGACCAAGTTGTCGCTCAACAACATTGTCATCTTTGGAAGATTCAAGAAAGATTACATCTCTAGATACAACAAACTTCTTATTAACTTCATCATAGAGACGATATGGTTTGGAGGTATTTGAATACCCCAAGAAGATACACTTACAACTCCTTGCACCAAGTTTGTTTCTTTGTTCCCTTGGTATCAAGGCATAACAGGTGGAACCAAAGACCCTGAGATTCTTTACCAAAGGAATGTGGCCATACCAAATTTTGTAAGGAGTCTTCTTTCTAATAGCATTATATGGACATCTCTCTTTACATACACAACGTAGAATTTCATCAGCCCAAAACATCAATTTTACTTGAAAAACATCATGGAACGTACCATATTTAAGATTGTCCTGTTCATTCTTTCAGCTACTCCGTTATGTTGGGGATTATAAGGCACAGTTGTTTGATGTTTGATCCCATGTTGGCGAAGATAGTTTTCAAATTCATTTGAAGTGCATTCTTTTCCATTATCAATGTGAATAGAGCCAATATGAGATTGTGCATAATTTTCAATCCATGTATGAAATTTCTTGAATGTTTGAAACACATCAGATTTATTCTTCAATAAATAAACCCAACGCATTATGGTGTAGTCATAAACCAATGCCATCATATAATTATTTCCATTTGCAGAAGGAACAATCATTAGACCACGTAAATCTGAATGAATGAGTTCAAGTTTTCTATGTGCTCTAGAATGGGAATCATGAAAAGACTATTTGCTATGCTTTCGTAGAATACAAGCGTCACATTGCTTAAGTTTCCTAGGAATTGTAGGCAAACCAGTAACACCATTTTTCTTCAACAAGCGAAGACTGTCATAGTTCAAGTGTCCAAATCTAGCATGCCATAAAATACTTTATGGAAATGTACCTTCATCATAATGAGAATTGTATGAGAAGTTTTGTGCACGAGTAAAGGTACCTTGCAACTTCAAAAGTCTTTCTTCTTCTATCCCCATCATGATTAGTGAGTGATGTGATGCTTTTCTAACTACAACCGTGCCATCAAAAATATGAATGGAGTGTCCTTGCTGGCTGATGTGAACCAAGGAAAAAAAGTTCCTTCTCAGCTTCGGGAGATATAAAACATCATGTAGAAGAAAGTCTAGGAGACCATGCAAATTGACCCTGATTGTGCCAAGCCTTGATGGCTTGAGTTTTGATTTGTCTGCAAAGTATACAGCTCCATCAACATTGTCAGTAAATTCTTCAAAAAAATCTCTTCTAAAGGTCATGTGGCAAGTTGCTCCTGAATCAAACAACTAATCATTTTTCCAAAAAGAAAGTGAAGCATTAAACAAGTCTTCAATTACTCCAATATTACAATGTGCCACAACATAGTGAGTGGATTCAGGTGCTTTACCTTTCTCTTTGTCATTGGTTTTACCTTTGGCTTGAATTCTTTATTTCTCAATTCTGTCCCAAGGCAACTTACATGTAGATGCATCATGTCCATCTCTATTGCAATGTATGCAATGAAGATCAAACTTTTCTCCTTGAGAGTGCCTACCTCCTTGCCTTTGCAATTTCTTCTTCCTCTTCTTCTAGAAGAATCCTGAGCATGATTCTTCTTTCTATTTGAAAGACACACAACTTCTTCAGAAGACAAGGGAGTTTTCTTCTTCCCAAAATATTTCTCTCTCTCATAAAATTTCTTCACAAGGGAGTCAAAGTTAATCTCTTTGAGGTTTCCACTTGCTTGTAATGACTTAAGATATTTTGAATAACTGGGATATAATGCCTTGACAAAAGCTATGAGAGGAATGTCTGGTTGAAAATTAGTAGTTTTGATATCATGCATAATAGATCTTACTTATGATGCTAAAGCAAGAGGATCATCATTTTTCCATTCAAGACTGAACAATTTAATCATCAATTAGACAACTTCAAGTTCAGAGCGTGAATCATATAGTTCCTTCAACTTGTGTAAGTCTTCAAAAGCATTTGAAAATGGTGAAATATGGTGACTCACCTCTTCATTTATAGATGCTACAATCAAGGATTAGGCCTTGTTGTTCTTGTTTTCCCAAATGATGATCTCCTTATCTGAGGTGGAATTTGCAGGTTCATTATCTCCTTCTCCGACACAAACTTCTTTCCACAACTCATAGAAAATGAGAGTGTGTTTTCTCTTTCATGACCATTCAGGATAGTATTTTCCCGAGAGAACTACTCCAACAATAGATATCAATGAATGCATTTAAAAATGTATATTGTGTAAAATGTAATCTCTTTCCAATAAAAAAATTGCACTTGTGGTGGTTACATGTGTAAAAAATTCAAGTCTTTTGAATAACATAGGTATAGTTGGGGAGGGTATTTGGGGGAGGGATAAATGAAATGGAGGTATATGATAGAGGGAGGCGGGTTTGGCCCCTAGCTTGATATGGAGGTAGTGTTATATATGATAGAGGGATATGGTGGATACACGATGTTATATATGACAACGTTATGGTGGATACATGTATATGCTGGTGGATACATCATTATGGTGGATACATGTATATGATGGTGGATACATGTATATGATGGTGGATACATCGTTATGGTGGATACACGTATATGCTGGTGGATACAACGGTGGCAACACAGTAATATGCATAAAACACACATATTAAAAAAGCGTATTTAATACACGTGGCAACACAGTAATATGCTAACACATGTATATATTAAAAATGCAGTTATATATTGAAACAACATGGTATATCAGAGTGTGGTATGGTATGGAGTGGTGATACCACCATCTGGGAGTTGGGCGGTTTGTGGAGTGAGGAGGTATTAACCAGAGCAAAATTCGATGTATTTAAAAGCCTTCAACGAATTTAAAAGCATACTAGCACAGAACTCAATGCATATGCTGCATACCAGTCAATGAAGTTTCAGTCTTCAACAATGGAAAGAACAACACCAACACAACGTATAGCAAGAATGGTCTTTAGCACACAATAGAAATGACCAATTCAAAGTCACTGAGCACAGTCAACACAACATGATCTCAAAATAGTTACAACATATACCATAGGAATTTGTGTCAAATTGGTTAAGCAGACTGCCATTAATAGTGGAACTCATAACATACCATCCATACATAGCATTTAGTTGAACTTAGTCCTTCAATGCTTATACGCACCCTTCACTGCACATTGGCATAGTTCCAACGCTGTTCAATGCACAACAACTGAGTCTCGAGTCAATCCAATGTAATGCATTGGTTTCTGAGCAGCAAGAATAGACTACAAAGACAGATAATTCGGCAATTCAGACGAATGCAAAGACTGATTTTATGGATAAATATGGCAGACTATATAAAAAAAGAGCAGAAAAGAGTGATAGATTAATGAAATGAGATTAACAAAATTTACAGGAGAAGGAGGAAGCTAAAAAAGGGTTGGCTCTGATACCATGTCAGGCCAGGAGGTAACTCCTCAAATTGAATTGTGTTTCTTCATTAAGATTGCTCTTGGATATATACAAGGAGGGATTGACTCTTGGGCTTCACCTCCCAATGTCTCTTCATATTCCTATTCTCCATTATTTACTATTTACATTATTTACATATATTCACCCAATCCCAATGATTAGGTGTCAACACAAGGCTTATTTGTTCTATCTTGTCTCATTGATCCCACACTTAGCCATTTTTGGAGCTTTCATTATCTTTGCAACTTGCTCAACATTCAACCAATCTTTCTACCCCTTGGACCTACACATTGCACAATCTTATCTCATAGTGAAGCACCCTTGCCTCCTGGAAGTGTGCACTACGCAATCACTTCCTCCAAGGACTATGCATTGCGCAACTATAGTGCACAGTCTTTGCCTCTTGTCCTATAAAATTGCTCAATTCTCTCTCCCAATGAGTCTTCCACTGCACACTACACAGTCTTAATCAACAGTCAGGCCCCACTGTCTCCCTAACTTGTGCAACTACACAATCACCTAACTAATCTTCGCTGAACTGCACATTGCACAATCACAATGGGCAAGCTTTCTCCCTTTCCTCATGGATTCCCTAAACTGTGTAGTTTTTCTTCCCTGTCTCTCAGTTATTACGCACTGCGCAGTCACACTGACTATACTCTCACCACTGCCTCTTGCTCCTTCTGTTACACTAAAAAATGTCACCTTGACTACTTACAGTTAGTATGGCTCAAATCAACAGTCATGCTACCCTCTTAGGCAAGTCTCATGCCTCTGTTATCCATCTCAAACTCAAAGAAGAGAGAAAGTCTTGTAAAAACTATGTTTATCTCTGGGGTCGCAGGTTCTCTCTAGCCTTACCTGCGGGGACGCTGACCTTGTTCACAAAATATGCGTCCATGGACGCTCTGTATGTTAAGGGACAGGTGCGTCCCTCTGTAAAAGGCAAAATGCGCGAGTTTTATCTTGAAAAAGTTACTTGTGGTTACTTCTAGAACATTCTAGAGGTCGGTTTGATGAAATGGATGCGCCTCTAGTTGGTTCATGTATCTCTATTAAGGGGGAACTTATCCCATCAATAAGGGAGCTATCCCACCCATAGAGGGGGATGATCCCATTGATAGTGGACCTGAATAACCTCTTTACAGCACTATAAATAAAGGCATTGAGCCAGAAGGAGAAGAGGTTGGAGCTATACATTTTCTTTGGGTAAATGCTGCAGGATTTAGGTCTTCCATTAGAGCCTTTGTGAGGAGAGATTGTCTTCACTTGATTCTACTTGGGAGAGGGTGAGCTTTGTCAAAGTAGAGGAAAACCCTTGATGGACCCTGGGAGGAACTTGCACAACACCAAGGCCAGGTTGTAAGAGTTTCTTTGTTTCGTTATTAATACAAACTGGTTTATTTTTCTCAATAGCTTGTGTTAATGAGTTATTTCATGTGTTCCTTGGTCTGCATGTTGAATATATTTTTTATTATATGAAATGCAAGTGCTTGGTAATTGTTTGATTGTTTGTGGTTGCAGGAATTGACTTGAAGGAGGAGCTCATCCGGATCGTCAAGAACGGACTTCAACAACAACGTTTTGGAATAAGGTAAGCCTAAACACTTGTAGTTTTCATGTTGTAAAAGGTGTATTTAGAGAAAGATCACTCCATTTTGTCTTGTTTGTCATTAGAATGTCTTAGACTTCTAGGAAGGTCAGTCGTGTCCGCACCCTTGACAAATTCCGTGTGACAAATTGGCGACTCCACTGGGGAATCCATTAATGTGAAAGTCTTTTCTTTTGTGTGAACTTTGCTCTGAGAAAATCATTTTTATTTTCTGGTTTTTGACTGTGAGAATTAGTATTTGGGTGGCTTAGCTTTAGATTTAGTTAGATTTGGTTTTTCTTCATTTTTCCAGAAGGACGCACCCTCTGAGTACTGCACAGTGCGTCTTTGGACGCGCTGTTGTCGTTTGCACAGAGCGGGCCCGCACCTGTGATAACGGGTGGCCTGCGTCTTCCTGTAAAATTTAAGAAAATTCCATTTTTGCTTTAAATTGCTTTTAGATTTTGATTTTCCTTAGTGTTTTCTGCCCAGATCCTTTAGTACCCTGTCAAAAATTTTCACCTGAACTTGTTTCATTAGCATTCCTGCTTTTAGCTTTCATCAATTGGGTGTTTTGAGTCTCTTTTTTGAGAAATTCTTAATTTGATTTCCTTTGGTCATTACTTGGAGGTTTCTCTCAGTCTTTTCACAATTTTGCATCTTTTTGCTTTTGTTTTTGCAAAAAAATTTCCCCCTCATTCGCCGGGGGGGGCTAAATTGTGTATGAGTGTTAATCGCCTTTGAGTGTTTTTATGTTTTGATCTTTGGAACTCTCACCCAATTTTCTCGACTTGCACTTGATTGGTTCTTAGATTACATTAGAATCATCTTGTGTTTGAGAATTCTCTTGCATAGATCACATTTGCATAATTAGAGTTCTCAGTTTCAGAATATGAATGAAAAATGTGCATAGATTACATTTGCATACTTTTCATGTGAATTGTGCATAGATTACAATTGCATAGTTTACATTCTGAAAAATCAATCGTAGATTTAGATCAGCTTTCTTTGATTTGAATTTACACAAAAATAAAAATAAAAATTGGTTTGGAATTGATTTGCATTAGTTTTTCTTGATGAAATTAGTGCATTAGAGAATTTGTTAAATTTTCTCTTAATGATCAATTTTTTGCATTGTTGGAAGTGAATGGAAACTCTCTCCTTACTCTAGTTAGGATTCATCGAATTGAAAGGATTGCATTATCATATTCGATTGCATTCAGTTGAGTCGGGTCATAACACCATTGGTTTCATCTCCATTTACCCATTTGAGTAATAACAGCCTTAATAACACAACGCTTAATTAAAATTCATCTAGTAATTTTTACATTTCTAGGGCTCTGAAACACCAACATAGCTTAGGCTAGGGTCTTGGAGTAGGTGAGTACTTAACTCTCCAAGACTACAAAACCAAACAGATAGTTTATCTTGAGTAGAATAAATCCAATTGTTTCAATTGCACTCTGGGAAAGCTCCTCTTAAAGGAGAAGCACGAGCTCGTGTCCGAACCAGTGAGGGGATCATTCCCCCCTCGTTGGGAACGAAGCCAGACAGTACGTATTACAAACGGTAAACCTCGGATTAACCATTGTCGAGGAGCCAGGGGTCACTTATCGGTAAACCTTGGATTACTGTCAAGGAGCCGGTAAGGGGATTGAGCTTGTTACTCTGCCCTTGCGTGCTGTCGGAGTTTAGACTGTTCCCCCAGGTGTAATTGTTGTGATTGGTAACTTTAGTGACCATAATCTTTAGGGTTCTACCGAGGTGACGGTGGAGGGAAGGTCCCACTGTACCTGGAGCAGACGTCGGTTATACTCACTTGGATTTTCCGGGGGGTTCACTTCACTTCGAGACGGTTAAAGTGGAGGAACTTGGTCCGGTCTATTCATTAAGCAGGTTGCCGAGGTAACTGTTCCACCCACCACTTCTGTACTGAATTCGGCGATGTTGGGCTTCATCACCAACTAGTGTTTTCGGTCCGGAAGGCTACTGTTTGTGTATGGTTTGACTCCTAGATTTGATAGCGCGTGTTAATTTGTTTGTTTTTACTTTTAGAGACCATAGGTGTGAGTTGTGAATTTTAATTGTTAGGTGTGAATTGTGAATTGTTAATTTTAGTTTTAAATTGTTAATAAAATTCACTGAAGTTGAATATAATGGCAAATCTTCCGGAATTTATCAACCTAGGAACCCCTCCTAACGAGAATCCTAGTACTTTTCCTTACTTTGGAAATGTTGGTCCTCCTTATATGGCTACTTTGTCATTACCTGGATTTACAATAGGTTTACCGATATGGCTATTTTCAACTTCGTTGGCCCAAAATACTCCAATTGTTCCATCTCAACCGGATGCTTCACCTCAACAGAGTTCACCGTCTCAACATCACCAACCTTCTGTTGACCCTTTACCTTCTTCGCCTAATTTTTCATCCTCCATTTCTTCCTCTTCGCCTGGTAAAAGCCTTGATGTTAGTAACCAGGAGGCTAACAAGAAGAAGAAAGGGAAGAAGAAGAAGAAGAAGAAGAAGCAAGATAAGAAAGAAGTCAACCAACCAACCATGGCTGTAAGCGTTAGTTGTGTTGAGGAAAATTCCGACATGCATCGTAAACCCAAATACCCTTGCAGGCTTTGTAAGGGTGACCACTTCCTTGTCAATTGTCCTGGTATTCCAAAGGTCTTGGAAGTATGGTCAGAAAAATCTCATCAACTTTCCATTGATCCATCAACCAGTGATAGTCAGGTTCCTGGGAAAAAGGGTAAAGTTAGGTTTCCTTGTAAGTTATGCAAAGGGAGTCATCAAACTCACATTTGCCCTCACATGGATGAAGCCTCAACATTGTTGGAAAACCTTACTGTTCCACAGCAAGAATTTCCAACTGGTTACCGTAAACTTTCTCCCAACCTACCGTCAACTGACGGAGTGATTGATCTAAATTCAAGTACAGTCGATCACACTCTCCCATTGGAGAGTGAAACTCATGTCACTCAGGTTGATGATCCATTAGTTGATCAAGTGGTCGATTCAATTTCACATTCGGTCGATCACACTCTCCTTTTCGAGAGTAAATTTCATACCGCTGATGTTCTTCTTGTTACATCAGATTCTTCTATGCCGGGGGGCATTTCACCTGTTTCTACAGAACCCCCTCCAAGCACTGAGGTCTTTTCCTTTGATTGGAATAGACTGACAGAACCTCGTCTTCCTTCCTCCATCCCTTTCCAAATCATTGTCAAGGCTGGTGGTAGGGACATACATCGTACTCAGGTAGATGAAGGTGCTTCTGTTAGTATTTTATCCTCAACTGTTTGGAAAGCTTTGGGTTCCCCTCAGCTTGCGCCTATTACGCAGAATCTGAAAGCTTTTAACCGAACCGTTAGTGAACCTTTAGGGATCCTTCCTAAGTTTTCAATTACCTTGGAAGGTAAGACTGTTTGTATTGATCTTATGGTAGTTCGAGGTCCCTTGGATTTCAATTTACTCCTTGGGCGAGACTATGTTTATGCAATGAAAGCTGTCGTATCGACACTCTTTCGCGTGATGTCTTTCCCTCACAATGGCAGTATTGTGACTGTAGACCAGCTTTCGTTCCCTAGTCTTGTTTCAACTACCAATAATATGACACCCCTAAATGTTCCTGATTCTAAAGTGGTATCTACCCTGCCACGGGTTAATTATGTGGCAACTGGTCCCATGTTTTCAGTTACCGATGTAAGTGAGCCTCTCACTGGTTGCTCATCTTCCTTTGATTTAGATACGGTAATTGACATGGAAAACTCTATGGGATTACTTGAACACGATGTTCTTATCCCTTTTGAGTCCCTTGACATGTGTTCCTTCCAGAGAACTATTCTTCCTTCTGATGAAGACCTCTTGGAAGCCATGATCAAGGTGTGTCCATTGACATGATCAGTAAGCACGAGGATAGTTTTTTCCTGTATCAACCTCGTTAAAAAATGAAATAGGCTAGCATGAGGACAGTTCTTTTACTGAGTCAACCTCATTAAAAAATGAATCAGATAGATTTTAGGATATGTAGGTAGATTGTAGAAAGTAGGGTTATGAGGATAGTTCCTGTTACTGAGTCAACCTCGTTAAAAAATGAATCAGGTATGAGGATAGTTCTTTTCTTGTGTCAACCTCCTTAAAAATGAAACAACTCCCTTTTCAAGTTAAATATTGAAAGTAAACCTTCATTTCATCCAGCCGGTTGAATGCAATGAAGCCTGGGGGGCATGTACCTCATTTCGCATCATTATGCTGGGGGCATGCGAACTTTTTGAGCATAGTTCCTTGTCTTGTGTCAAGCTCGTTAAAAAATGAATCAAGGTTTTTAGAGTTAAGTTTTTGTTAGGTAGATTGTAGAGAGTAGTTATGAGCATAGTTCCTTGTCTTGTGTCAAGCTCACTAAAAAATGAAACAACTCCCACAATTCTTTCCAAGATCTTGAAAGTAAAGCTTCATTCCATCCACCTCATTGAATGCAATGAAGCTTGGGGGGCATGTACCTTGGTTTGCATCTTTATGCTGGGGGCATGTGAACTTATAACAAGCATAGTTTTTCGTTTCAAGCTTGCATAAACATGAAACTGAATCCGAGCATAGTTCTTTTCCTGTGTCAAGCTCGTTAAAAAATGAAACAAATCCTCCTCTAATTGAGTCGAGAGTTTGACTAGACCTCATAGATGTTAGGTTGTACGTTTAGGTTAGTTATTTCAGTTTTTGCATAATTTTCTTACAGTTTTAGGTCGAGTCTTTCAAATGATCTCGTAACTCAACCTTCATTTCATCCAAATGGTTGAATGAAATGAAGCTAGGGGGGCATGCACTCTAGCAGTTATGCTTAGGGGGCATCAAGCACAGTTTTATCTCTGTTTCAAGCTTGTATAAAAATGAAACTGCTTTGAAGCATAGTTTTTGTCTGTTTCAAGCTTTTGTAAAAATGAAACCTATCTCGAGTCAATTTCAGTTATTTTCAAGACTCGTTAAACTCATGAAAATCCCGAGATTATTTTGCTATTTTTCATTCTCGTAAAACAAATGAAAATGCCGAGTTCTTTCCGTCTTTTCCTGCTCGTAAATTAAATTGAAAGTCGGTCATATGAGTACATTTTTATCCCTTTTTCGAACTCATTAAAATTTACGAAAAAGTGAAAACCATGAGTACATTTTTATCCCTTTTTCGAACTCGTTAAAACTTAAGAAAAAGTGAAACCTTGGAGTTCTCTTTTAAGCCCTTTTCAGACTCCTAAAATATGAAAAGATTGCCGAGCTTTTCTTTTACACTCGTTAAAACGGAACTAAAAGACGGTCCCCTTTTAGCTCTTTTCTGACCGCAAAATCAGGAAAAGATTGCCGGGTTTTTGTCGTTTCAAACTCGATAAGGAAATAAAACGACGTGTCCTTGATCGCTTTTTACTTTTCAGGTTGACGACACTATTATGAAAGTACTCCTTGGTCGCAAGATCAAGCGGTTCCCCCAGGTATTATTTTATACTTTTTCGGGCTTGAGGGACACAAATATACGAAAAAGTTCAACGTGGAGTCTCCTTTAGTTTTTTCAGACTCTCTAAAATTGAAAAACGCCGAGTTTCTCCTATACTGGGCTCGTTAAACTTCTACAGTAGAGGACCTGTTCAATTACAAACAGGAACGAACCACTCCTTCCTAGGGTTCGAATTTAAACTAGGTTGGACTCGTCCGAAGGATGAGCTTATAATCAAGCATATGTTATCCTCCTCAAGCTTGTTAAAAATAAAGAGGTACTTGCCAGAAATGGTGGGGGAAAAGAGAGAAGAATGAACCTGTTTGTCACCTTTTGTCTCAAAAGAAACTTTATTACCACTCTTGAACACGACACTTTTCATTCACCTGGGTTGGGAAATCTTTTACCTCACAGTTGACCAAATCACTTTGAAAGTCTTTAACCGGGTTCCAGGGGTTAACTTTGAGTTATACGTCACCAAGCCATCTGTTGTGTCGTTATGTGTTCAAGAGGTCTGCAAGCAAAAACTTTCATCTGCAAAATACTTGTCATCCATTTGACCATCCCTGAGTCAGTCCTTACAGCAACATTTCTTCAACTTGAACAATGATTTTGTGTTGCGGGCTTGCCTGCAACGGGTCGCTTTCTATCGACATCGACACATTATCTAGAAAGATGACTTAGGAATCGACAGTACCTTGAAGTCTGCATGCATCAATGGCAGGTTTCTCGCCTTTGACGTCAGTTTACATCTTTGACTTTCGATCAGAGGATTCCGTGAAGTGTTCGACATCAAAACATCTATTCACATTTCACGGGTTGTGCTTGGTACTTTGAGAACCATTGACATTACTGGTGGTCTCTCTCACGCTTGTTAACAGTTTACATCATCGACTGGTAATCAAGTGGTTTCTAACATGTTCGACATCGAATCATTTAATCACATGCTTAGAATCGTACCAATTCGGGAAGTAGAAGTGAAGACCCTGGATCTAGTTTCTACCATCCAGGCTGCGAGGAGTTTTGTATTCATTATCTATGTAGACTAATCATAAACAGATGGCTGCATCCATACTGTGTCTACAAAAGTCTATAAAAATGATGTACTGCAAGATCATTCCTGTATCAGAGTAGTTAGTCCATTAGTTAAAGTTTTGAATCTGAGTATGGGAATGCCTACCTCAGTGATGATATAATCTTATACATGTATTTTGTGTTGAAAATTGCAGGTTCCAACCAGGTCATCCACAAGACAATCCTTGAAATGATAAAGCGCTTCACCCTTCCTAGAATTACAAAACCCTATTCTATTCCAGGCTTCGCACTTTAGGGGGCAATCTGTTACACTAAAAAATGTCACCTTGACTACTTACAGTTAGTATGGCTCAAATCAACAGTCATGCTACCCTCTTAGGCAAGTCTCATGCCTCTGTTATCCATCTCAAACTCAAAGAAGAGAGAAAGTCTTGTAAAAACTATGTTTATCTCTGGGGTCGCAGGTTCTCTCTAGCCTTACCTGCGGGGACGCTGACCTTGTTCACAAAATATGCGTCCATGGACGCTCTGTATGTTAAGGGACAGGTGCGTCCCTCTGTAAAAGGCAAAATGCGCGAGTTTTATCTTGAAAAAGTTACTTGTGGTTACTTCTAGAACATTCTAGAGGTCGGTTTGATGAAATGGATGCGCCTCCAGTTGGTTCATGTATCTCTATTAAGGGGGAACTTATCCCATCAATAAGGGAGCTATCCCACCCATAGAGGGGGATGATCCCATTGATAGTGGACCTGAATAACCTCTTTACAGCACTATAAATAAAGGCATTGAGCCAGAAGGAGAAGAGGTTGGAGCTATACATTTTCTTTGGGTAAATGCTGCAGGATTTAGGTCTTCCATTAGAGCCTTTGTGAGGAGAGATTGTCTTCACTTGATTCTACTTGGGAGAGGGTGAGCTTTGTCAAAGTAGAGGAAAACCCTTGATGGACCCTGGGAGGAACTTGCACAACACCAAGGCCAGGTTGTAAGAGTTTCTTTGTTTCGTTATTAATACAAACTGGTTTATTTTTCTCAATAGCTTGTGTTAATGAGTTATTTCATGTGTTCCTTGGTCTGCATGTTGAATATATTTTTTATTATATGAAATGCAAGTGCTTGGTAATTGTTTGATTGTTTGTGGTTGCAGGAATTGACTTGAAGGAGGAGCTCATCCGGATCGTCAAGAACGGACTTCAACAACAGCGTTTTGGAATAAGATAAGCCTAAACACTTGTAGTTTTCATGTTGTAAAAGGTGTATTTAGAGAAAGATCACTCCATTTTGTCTTGTTTGTCATTAGAATGTCTTAGACTTCTAGGAAGGTCAGTTGTGTCCGCACCCTTGACAAATTCCGTGTGACACCTTCCCAATGCACAATTCCTAAATCACCTCCTCAATCCTGCACTCTATCTGAGCTTAATCAACATGTAGCATGAAACAAAATAGACTAGGATATTTTGGGAATGATCTCATCTTTTTATGAGTGAATCCTATTTTCAGGTACTAGTATCTTGACATGACATGATGATGCTCAAGGAAGATGCACAATTGTCATGCAAAAACAAACTCGTGAAGTTGAAGAGACAAAGAGACTATCAAGCAAGAAGATGAAGGGACATAAGATCACGATGGAAGATTGAAGATCAAAATCACAAGACTCCATATCATCCAAGCTTTGGGAGGAGGAATATGTAACACATGCAAGACTTATCATGAATATACAAGGGACATTATCAAGAAGAGGATATAAAAGATCACTTGCAAAGAAGTACCAAAAGAGCCATCATGAAGACATGAAGAAATCTTGGACCATGACAAAATGGTGGCACCTTAGGTTGACTTGGAAGGTTTCGACACTTGTCTAGACCCTTTAGAGGATGAAGATGAAGGACAAGCAAAGCTCCATCATGAATATTGTGAAGGAAGTAGCAAAGAGAGCAACTTGACATTGACACATCATCATGAAATTCCATATCATAAATGCCAAGTGTCCAAGTGTCATCACAAAGTCATATGTGTTAATGTATCTTGCTACATAATTTTTGGAATCTAATTATTGTATTTTTAAGAATGAGAAAATGTAAAATGTGTGGAATAACAAGGGTCCCACATGGAATATGAAGAGTCATTAGAAGCTCAAATGTCACATGGCAATTCAAAAACTCATAATAGAAGCTCAAGGGTCATGAGGGAGATGAAGAGTCATGTGGGAGGTGGAGAGTCACCTCATTTGTTATAAATACACCCTCATAGCTCAAGCAAAGGGACTTTTGGGAATTGAACTTTCAACCTTGGCTTCTCTAGCTTGGCAGAAGAGAGAATATCTTTCTTTGGAGGAGCAAGTGGAGGCTTAATATTCCACTATTGAGGCTAGTGTGGTAGCATTGTAAGTGTATATCTTGGGACTTTCACTTAATATATGAAGCTCATGGATTCGGCGCACTTTCATGCATATGTAATGAATGATTGTGAGGCTATTCTTTCATTGTTTACAATGTATGTTTATGTTAGCACATACTAATGAAAACGATCTATTTCGTTTGTTGTGGTATGTATCTTGTTGAATATGCGTTGTTACTTGCTTTCATGATCGTTGTTGTCTTGTGAGCTACTTTGCAGGTTAACTAATGATCCTCTTATTCTCTTTTGTTTCTCTTTTAGGATGGTACCATTAATTTTCTTCTAGAAGCTCACTCCCTCTTTCCTTGCTATGAAAAAACCTTATATAAATTGCAATTGTATGCCTCACATTGTCAACTTACTTGCTTGTTTCAAAGATTGTTTGTATAATCTCTTATGTTAACAATTGTAGCCAAGGAAGATTCCTAAGAGTAATGGCAACCAATCGTATTTCCGATTAGGACTCCTACTCCAAACAATGTGAGGTCTAATTGGGACTTCATAAAGGAGAGACCCCCTTGTTTGAATGATTTCCATCACTATCAATAGATCCTTACCAGGAATGGTAAGTGGTATCTCCCCTACTGCTGAGTAGACCCCAGTATGCGTCCTGCCCACACATTGGGGTTATTGGGATTCCCACCCATCTATCCAATGGGTGAAGAAACTTGGTGTTGAAATATGTAACTAGGTTCGGTCTTCATAAATGTACTTGAGTCACAATAAAATGTATTTATTAAAAGAATGAAGAAAATATTATTATTATTATTATTATGACTTATTAAAGCATGGGTTTCATGCTTGGGTCATCATGTTTTAGGTCAAAGTCCCCGTTGATGACTTCTAGGATTTATTCTGTGCCATTAGAGTCATTGTCCATTAAAATAGACCCTTCTTGGGCTTTTGAATCATGTAAAAATAATTAATATTGAGTCAAATATATTATTTTTCCCCTCCACACCAAGTTGACCTCAAAGAGATCAAGTCATCCTCAAGAAGGACAATTCGAACTCACTGGAAGGCTATATATACAAGGTAGTTCAAATTAATTTGAAGCAATTCACTTTCTCTCTCATAGTTCGATATCCAGAAGTGGAGGATGGGAAATGTGAAGTTGAAAAAGAGCTGGAAAGGGGCTGAAAGGGAGTGCAAAATTTTGGAGGCAAGAATAAGTCATCAAGAACAAAATTTTGGGCCATATATCTCTCACTCGGGAAGAGTGTCTAGGGAGATTGAATTTTTTCTTTGTCTAGTTGAAGCTGCTACTACTGCTAGTTGTTGTGTTGAAGTTGCTACTGCAAGTTGATGCTTCTAAGTCAACGTTTTTATTGAAGGGTTATCATCTGCATTAAGGATTGAGGGATGACTTGGTGTGGAGGGAGTCTTTGTTTAGGTCAAGAATCTTGAGACTTGGATTATCTCAAGAAACTATTGAAGGAAGAATTGTTGATTGGGTTTTCCTCTAGATAGGGATTTTCCCCTAGTTGTCCACCTAGATCTGTTGTCCTTGTGCTATTGTTTTGATAATTGTTTGATGAACTAAAATATAAAAGAAGAACATAAATATAAAAGAATCACAAGTAATTATCTATATAATAAAATATTTATGCCTTTCTAATTTCCTAACGTGGTATCAGAGGAAAAAGGCATTTTTGAGAATCTATTGGAAGGAGTTTAAGGGATTGATCAAGGGAAGAAACTCACTATCTTCAAGGACAATATCTAAGACAATAAAGAGTGAGAAAAAATTGGAAGGATCATCAAATTAAATGGCATGGAAGAAGATAATTGACCTCATTCTTGAAAAGAACAAGTTCTTCGATTTGGTCAAAGGAAAGGTGAAGAAATCTACCGAAGAATCTACTGATGCAAACAAAGTGAAGTATAGAGAGTCAAAAATATTGGCTATGACACTGATGGTAGAAAGCATAAAGGAAAATCTTGTCCCATACATTTCCAATATAAAGCATGGTCAGGAAATGTATGAAGCCTTATCAAAATTGTTCATTGCCAAGAACATCGGTCAAGTAACAAGTTTGAAGAATGAAATGAGGACTACAAAAATGACAAAGGATGATATTGTGGCTTCCTTATTTGTAAGGATATCTAGAATTAGAGATGAAATTCAAGCCATAGATGAAATTGTACCGAAAAAGGAGCTAGTAATTACTGCATTATTGGGATTTCCACCTACTTGGAGTTCTTTTGCTTCAAGTCTCAATAGCTGGAAAGAAGCCCCTACCTTCGAGAAATTATGGAATGCTTCCACCCAAGAAGAAATAAGAATCTCATTAGTATCCAACAATTAAGAATAAAATGTTTCAAATGCATACTCTGCTTCTCACAAGAAAGAAAAATTCAAGAAGTCAAATGGGCCAAGAAGGAAGGTCGATATGTCCAAGATAAAACACTACCAATGTCACAAATGGGTCACTATAGAAGTGACTGTCCTGACAATCCAAAGAACAAGAAAAGAAACAGAGACCAAGCCAATGTTGCTAAAGAAGGATCTCTAAATAAGAATAAGGCCGAAGAACTAGATATAAGGGACTTACACTACTAAGTCCTTTGATCTAAGCTTTAGTTATTTCATTTTTGATTTCTAGTTTTTGTAGATTTAACATATTTTGGAAAAACATTTTTGATTTGTTCTTAAGTATGGGGGATATACACAGTGCATTATATTAGATATCATTTTTGGGATTCAACTGCGTTAAGTAAGTCATTCAAACGTATGACCATTTCCATGAGAGGTAGTCGTAACTGACTAATTTCTCATGATTTTTGAATAGTTCACTTAGCACTCATTGCATCGGGTGATGCTCACAGGGGTGAAGAAGTGGGATTGAAACTAGTGAAATGTGGAGAACGAATCACATAGCATAAATCATCACTTCCGGGGCTTGTTCTTAAGGTTATAGGTATCCCTTAAGCTTGGAGGGAGCCCTCACCAACTTCCAAAGATAAGCATCCTATTACCTTTTCATTTTTAGTTTTCTTTACTTATCTAGTTTTGCCTGCATTAAATAATAATCACATTTATATTCATATTTTTCTTGTGTAGGAAAACTTGTTGAAGACTTAAGGATTATGAAAGAAGGCTTCACAAGACAAAACATTGGAATTACAAGGTTTGTTAAGAGAAAAAGGTATGCCTTAAACTATAAGTTTTTTCTCTCTTAATGATATTCATTCCTGATAAACTATTACTAACATCATTGTGTCTAGCTGTATTGAATCTTAAATATTATTGAATGGGTGATGCACCATTAGATAAATCTACCCTCCTCATATCTTTGATTAATCTTGTAGAACCCTAGAAAGGTTTCTTGTGAAAACCCTAACTTAATGGTATGATAATGTGTGAAACCCTATTCTACTTAGGGTTATTGTTGAAGTCAAAAGAAAATGTCTAATGCTTTGATGATGTCATGTTTGGGGTTTTCGTATGGTTATGAAAACGTTAACTTGTTAGGGTTGAATGGTAATTTCTAAAATCCAGAACCTTTGAAGTATTGATAAATTAGGTTTTCTATGTTTTGTATTGAAACCCTAGATCACAAGGGTTTGGTAGGGTGTACAAGCAAGACCCTTATAATGTCCTAGAAATGAAATCCTTGGTATATGTGTGTTTGTCCAATCAAACCCTCGTTCGATCAAGTTTGTTATATGTCTAACTTTTATTGATATTTGTGTCTTTGGGTTTTACTAACACATGTTATGATATGCTTGTACATTATGATGAAATCCTAGAGACACGTGTTGACCTAATTGTTGATGGTCATAAGTCCTATGGTTTGGAACTAATCCCTAGTCAAAGTTTGATTCTCTAGGATGATAATATTTGTGAATTCTAGGGTTTTGTAACTAAACCTTAGTAGAAGCTCAATTCTCTAATATGTAATGACTAGTGTGATAGTATGATATTTATGAAAGATTGTTGAAATCTGAAATTAAGTTGTGATTGGTTTTTGGAGCTTAATGGCTCATGTTTTGAAATCTAGGATCTTGCACTAAATCCTAATGGAAGACTAATATATGAGTTCTAAATTTGTTAGATGCATTGTAGAACAATATTTGTTTGAATTGCTTCTAGGGTTTGCAATATTTTGTAGTAGGTGTTATCACCTCAAGAAACTCTCCTAGGTTATATCTCAGAGATGTTCAGGAACATTACAAACTCAACAAAAATGTTGGAAATAGGTGGATGAATGGAAGGAATGATGCATATTCAAGCCATATAACCACTTCTACTATGTTTAACCCTAGACATGGGTGAACACCCCCAAACTACAAGGCTTTAGACCACCAATTACTCAGAGTTTGAGGATTAGGTGAGCATGGAGAACACTGACGACACCAGCAGATGCACAAGACCATGTGATGGTCAGCTACAACCAATAGAAAGGTCTGTAAATCTATTTGCTAATGCACAAACATGATGACAACTCTCTGGCATTAAAACAACAGAAACTTGCATACACATTCAATAATACTTACTAGATTCTAACACAGAGGTGGGATGACAGCCCCTCTAATGCTAAACATCAAGAGCACATGAAAAATGCATAACAGGCACAACCTAGAACAAAGAAGAAGTGGAAAGTGAGCAATTAACAACAAAAGAATCTTGCATTAGCTGAAAATGAAGACCAGACGCTGTAGGTATCACGGTAGTTACAGTCTCTAGAAGTTGAACCTTACATAAAAAATAACATTCATCAACCCTCATTACATCTTCTTTTTGGGTATATATGGAGGTTGATTACAAAAATATTTGCTATCCTATACGTGGAGGGGTCATAATGGACCACCAACCACATTAACTGTTTGATATGAGTCTCTGATACAATCTGCTGCTTTCTTAAAGTAATTTGACATTCTCTGGTACTTAGGTGTACTCCTCGAACATGTGGAGTGTGTATGGATAATTTTCCATAACTGCTGGAGGCATTTAACTGCTTGAGGCTGTACTTTCCTTCCTTGGCTGTGCTGTCTCTTGAATGAAGTAGTTGAAGATTAACTACGCAGATTGCTGGTGGGTGGCTGATCGCTGTTATCCTTCGTTCCTTGGAAGCATGGTATAGGCCAAAAACACGATGACTGCACGGGAAAATGAACGAAGGGCTGGGAATGAATATTAGCTGTGGGATATAACTGACGGATGGCTGAGATCTCATGGCGGGAGGCGATGGGAAGACGCGGGGCGGAGCGACTACGAACCGTCGGATCACATATATGGACGGCGAAGATTAGTTTATGGGAGCTATCGGGAGGTATATGAGCGGGGAGAATATAGGCCGTTGGATCTCGGGCAGGGACATCCAACGATCATCGAGCGATGAAGTTGCGCGATGATTAACGAGCTGGAGGGTGGTTTTGTTGACGGGTGGTATTCCCTGCACCGCTTCGGGAGGGCAAGTGGTATCCGTATGCGGGGGCGCGAACACATTCAATGAGTGACGCGTGGTTGGTGGGTCTGGCGGGAAACCGCTTTCCCCGCGGGCTATCATCCGTGCGGTTTACGAAAGTGAGCGTAGCGTATATCGTTGGATCGCGAGGTGGAGGATCAGATGGTGGGGTTAAAGGCACGTGATTTTTAACTGATGTGACGTGAAAAAGGCTTGCGAAAGGCGCTCGGTCGGGTTATCGGGGTTATATGATATTTAGACTCAGCACCCGGGGGCTTGGGGAATATGGGTTTGTGGAGAAATTTAGAGGAAAATAGAGTTATCGGGAGTTAAAAGGGCATAAAGCAAATGAAGGGGAAAGGATAAAATGAACTGCTGCGAGCTCCCATTTTTGAAAAAAAACATGGCCACGGTGTCTTTGACCCAACAAATACTGAATTACGTAGCAGAGCTAACACTGGCTCCTTTTGGGGATGAGATCCTCCCTGTGAGGTCTTAAGAACCTGCAGATCAATGCCTTCCTGATGAATTTTTTTTAGCAAAACTCCTATTGTTCCATTGGGCATGGAGTCTGACTAAAACTGATAACACAAAATATTTACAATTTTAAGGCCAAAGACCTTAAATCACATAAATTTTCAGAAAACGCCCATTAACTGGGCCATCAAAAACTGCTTCTCCTCCCATACTTTTCAGTATGAAGGTGTTGTTCCCTTGAATGTGAGAAATTATGAAAGGCCCTGTCCAGAAAGCATCAATTTTTCCATGATTGCCTTTCTTTTCTTTCAATGCATCCCACTTCAGAACCAAGTCTCCAACCTGAAAATTATCTATCTTTGTCTTCCTCTCAAAAACTTCCTTGATCTTTCTCTGATGTGCTGCAGCCTTTTCAACCAGCTGTTCTTTAATCTGATGTACCTCTGCTAAACCAGTGATCCTCTTTGCCATGCCTTCTTCATTATGTTCTATTTGAAGGAATTTTGCCACAAGGAGAGTCAACTGAATTGGGAATACAGCTTCAGTGCGATATACCAGCCTGAATGGAGAATTGCTTGTGGATTTCTTAGTGGTTACTCTGTCAGCCCACATTGCATATTTGAGCTTTGAATCCCAATTCTTTTTATTGTCCTCTAACAACTTTTTAATTATCCTTATCAGGCTTTTATTAGAGGATTCTGCTAGACCATTTCCTTGAGGATAATATGAGGTGGAATGAACCAATTTAATACCCATTGAATCACACATATCCACCAATTCTTTTGCCCTGAAGGCTGCTGCATTGTCTGTGACTAATTTATGTGGACAACCAAATCTGGTAAAGATATTCTCTGTCAAAAACTTCATGACCACATTATGATAAGCCTTTCTAGTAGGGATTGCTTCAATCCACTTAGTAAAATAATCAGTGGCTACTAATATTCATATGTGCTGGCCACTGGAATGTGGATTGATTTCTCCAATGAAATCCGGGCTCCACTGCTGAAAAGGTCCTTTTGCATGTATTGGTTTTAAGGGCAGGGACTTCAACTGCTGCTTTCCTTCAAATCTTTGGCACCTATCACAAGATTTAACAAATGAAAATACATCAGAAAATAAAGTGGGCCAATAGTACCCAGCTCTGAGAATTTTGTGGGTTGTAGTTTTCCAATAATGGTGTCCTCCACACATGCTGGAATGAAACTGCTGCATAACTTCTATTGACTGTTCTTTGTCCAGACACCTCAAAAGCACTCCAGATGGATCCCTCCAGTAGAGCAGATTTTCATTAATGCAATATTTAGCTGCCCTAAGCTTAATAGTTCTGGCTTGACTTTGAGTAAATCCTGAAGGGATTTCTAGCTTCAGCAAGAAATTAATTATTGCAGAATACCAATCACAAGAAGCTAGATTTTCGGCCACTAACTGCTTTCTCTCTGGTTCAGCTGCTTCCTCTTCTTCATCTGTTTGACCAATTTCTGCAATTGTGCATAGGAAATCTATATCCAATGATCTGCAATTTTCTTCAACCAATAACTTGGCAAGACCTTGACCTCTGACAAGTTTGGTGGGCTTCAGTTCTATATTAAATTCAATTAGCTTTGCAATCTATTTAGCCCTTTTTTCCATCAGCATCAGGTTGTGTCAAAACATCTTTTATTGCAGCAGAGGGTACATATGCAATTATCTTGGAATGCAAGATATAAAATATGAAAGCTTTCAAGGATTTGATAAGGGCATATGCTTGTTTTTCAATAATATCATACCTCAGTTCAGCATCCCTTAAATTTTTGCTGAAAAATGCCACTAGATGCTCTGAACCTTCTTCATCTGCTTGCAATAAAACTGCTGCAATGGTATCTTAAGAGGCAAATGAGAATACATGGAACTCCTTGCTGTAGTCTGGACTTATTAAAGTGGGAGCCCCCATAGTAGCTTTTTTAATGGACTCAAAAGATCCTCTTGCTGCATCAGTCCATATAACCTTTGATCCTTTCTTCAACATGGACGTAACATGCTTCACCAGTTCTGCAAAATTCGGGATAAACCTCCTTACAAAGTTAATCTTGCCCAGAAAGGACCGGATATCCTTCTTTGATCTCAGACAGACAAAGTCTGTATTGCTTTTACTCTTTCTGGGTCAATTTGAACACCTGCAGCAGAAACAACATGTCCTAACAGCTTGCCTTCTTCTAAAGCAAATTGTGACTTTTTAGGATTGACTGAAATCCCAAACCTTCTGCACTTCAGAAACACTTTTTTCAAATGTTGCAAATGATTTTGATGGTTGCTGGAGTATACTATTATGTCATCAAGGTAGATAAGGACAAATTTATCCTTCTCTCCTACAAATGTTATATCCATAGCTCTCTGAAAGGTTGCTCCAACATTCATCAATCCAAAAGGCATCTTGGCATACATAAAAGTGCCCCAAGGAGTGGTAAATGCAGTCTTATCTTGGTCATCTGGGTGCACAACAATCTGATTAAAACCTAAAAATCCATCCAGGAAAGACATTACTTTGGCTCCTGAGACCTTCTGCAAAAAATGCTCCACGCTTGGTAGGGGATAATTGTCTTTCTTTGAGCACTTGTTCAAGTTTCTGAAATCAACACATAGTCTGATTTCTCCACTTTTCTTCCTCACCACTAGTAGATTGTTTACCCATTTGGAATATCTAAGAGGAACTATAATCTTGGCAGCCAACAATTTTTTAATTTCTTTTTCAATTAGAGGAAGAAGCATAGGATTTATTGGTCTCAGCTTCTGTTTGAAAGGAATGGTGTCTTTCTCTAAAGGGATTTTATGCTGAATAATATTTTTATCATAAGTTTTTAGGTCACCATACTCCCAGTTAAACACATCAGCAAATTGCTTCATTAATTTGCAGTATTCAGAACTTTGGTCAGTAGACAGATGAGTGGACAAATTTATGTATCTAGGCTGACCTGGACTCCCTATATCATGCTTACAGACTGCAGATTGGTCTTCTTTCTGGGCAGCCTTGTAAGGCACATCATTTTGGTCAAACAGTATTTCTAGACGAATTAAGCCCTTTGGAATATGATTACTAGGAAGCTGGACAAAGCTTTCTTTGCCAATTTTATTTCTAAGCTGGGGTTTGTTGAGCCTCAAACCTGCACCTTCCTATACACCCTCTTAGCCTTCTTTTTCCCACTTACTTCATCCATCAAGCTGTTAAATCATTGCATTATAGTTTAAAAAGAGCTTCTGACATGGTTTTCTAACTATGCTTATGACTGTTGTTTGGTTTAGATTTTTGTTCAGGCAGCTGCGGAAACTTGTCAGTTTTCCCAACGAGCACAGGATTCCGCAGCTATTTTGTTAAAATCTATGCTACATGTGTCCTATGAAGAAACGAGCCACATGGGCAAGCTACAGGTGACGGGTACATGGAACGTGTCCCTTCAGATCAGCCAAATCATCCATAGAAGGTCACGGTCAACAAGGGTCAAAGGCAAAGCCAACCAAGGAATTTAGCGGTGGCACGTCTCTGTTTTGAGCACGTGAAAGTTTACGTGGCACAGTCCTCAGCCCACGGAGACATTGGCACACCTGGAGATCATCCCCGTAACCTGAATCCAACAGCTACCACTCCAAAGATTTAATAGACATAATACAATTATGCTAGATCTCGGCTGAGGAGATCTACGTGTCTCTGGAAACGCAGTTAATAGCATAGGATTCCGTTAGTTAGTTTCAACACTTTTTCATTATAAATAACGTGTTGATGAACACTGTGTAGAAGCTTTTGGCAATGTAATTTTTGAACTGTTTCTATTATCACCCCACTGTACTCTGTTTTATATATGTTGCTACTGCTTTAATACATGAGAAGACTACTTTTCTGAGCTCGTTCTTGTGACTGTTCGTTGACTGACTGAGGTGGCAGAGGGCCCCTGCGCACTAAAGCCCTGTATAGTTTTCATTTGATTTTATTATGTTTCTGTTTTCATAATCATTAGCTTGTATATAACATGCTATTTTGATGTTTTTAATTCACTGCTATTTACATTTTCACTTCTGTTTTCCTTATAGCTGTCAGCTGATCAATGTTTTTCTGCAAGTTTTCTTAGGCAGCCCGGGCAAATTTTCATCTTTTTGATAACTATTGACATATGAGATCATCTTGTCCTTCTTGCTAATTTTCATTTTCTAAAGTTTAATTCCAACACTGTCCTTTTTCAAATTGGGTTTTGCTTATTTATTTTTTGCTACTTAGACATCATACTACTCATTTGTTTATGGTTTCTTTCTATAGTCAAGTGACTCTATTAGTAAGGAATCAGAATATTACTTATTGTAGTGTGATTTAGTTATCATATTGCTTAAACTTGTTCATGATTGCTTCCCACAAGGTAGATTGAGCTGAAGGGTAAAGGATCAGAAGAGTTGAAGTAGTGTGATTAGTTTCCTTTATGCAATTTAATTTCTTGTCATTTAGATATCATATTGCTTAAACTTGTTCATGATTGCTTCCCACAAGGTAGATTGAGCTGAAGGGTAAAGGATCAGAAGAGTTGAAGTAGTGTGAACTAGTTGCTTTGCTTTTAGTTTGAGTTGCTTTAAGTTCAGTTTTTACTTTCTTTTTCATTCAGCAGCAAGGATACTGGGCCATTGTCATTAGTTCACTGTTTGATACATTTACTTCCTCTTAAGAATTGATTTCATTACAATTGTTTTAAAGATTTCTTTTTGAACACTTTTAAGTTTGGGAAAATCACTGTAGAAACCACCATTACCATCCATACTTAACTTTCATTTTCGCCATCACACATTAGAAAAAATAAATCCAAAAACAAACTAAAAAAAACTCAAAAACGACAAAAGACTAAGGAAATGGTTATCTTGTACATATAGTACACTTCACTTCTTCAGTTTACGAATCCCGGATTGACATTTTAAATAGCAATTTAGAACACACTAAATTGACCAAACATTTTGGCGCCGTTGCCGGGGAAGTGAAATTAGGTAGCCAATTTCTTAAAAAAAAAAAACAAGAACATTTCAAGGAAGGAAAATTGATAACCTCTCAAAGTATGCTCTCCTCTTGCACTTAGTGTGATCTGGAGGATCAGAAAAGAGAAAGTTATTGGTTTAATAGTTTCTTGAGTATGCTCTCTTCTTGCACCTAGAGTGACCTGGAAGATCAGAAAGAGAATTATTAGCCCGACTTGAAGAAAATAAAAAAAAATGACATGCATAGAGCAAGAGATTCTAGGGGAAGGTTTTTAGCTAGAGCCAAGAGTTTGATTTTTACAACTCCTTCTACCTCAAGGAATAAACAAGAGACACCTCCATCATCTCCAACCTACACTCCTAGCCCTAGGATTCCTGGAATTCAAGAGACAATAGTTGAGTTAGGAGACTCTTCCTCACCATCCATCGAATCTGAATTAGGAAAAGATCCTTTCTTTTCTTCTACTGGGAGACACATTGTAATTGAATAAGTAGAATCATCTGAGGAAGAAGAGGGAGAAATTCCTCCTCATTCACCATTAGTAGAGGAACCAGAGGACTCTGAAATCTCTGAGAAAACTACCATGACAGAAGAGGGAGTTAACGGATTTGGTAGAGGTAGAGGTAGAGAAGGGGGAGGAGGAAATAATGGAGGAGGTAGAGGTAAAAATGGGGGAAATAGGGATGGAGATAACTCATTTGGATTTCCTATAGTCGATGAGGATTCTCGAGCAACAATGAAAAATATTTCACCATCTGTCCTCCCAAACTTTCATGGGTTAAGAAATGAAGATCCTGAAACATTTCTATTTGAGTTTGAAGTCGTGTGTCGAACCTATGATTATCTGGAAGACTCTTAAAAACTCAAATTGTTTCCTTCAACATTGAAAGGAGCTGCTTTGAAATGGTTCATGGGATTACCCACTCAATCCATTAGGACTTGGAATGATATGAAACAAACATTTTTGGATAGATACATGGATTATTGTATGCCTACCAACCACAAGGATGAAGTATTTAAAATGGTACAAAAAGAAGATGAAAACTTGGAGGATTTACTTGAAAGATTCCAATACAATCTGAAAAGAGCAAAAATGAGTAACTTAGATGAGGAGACCTTGAAAGCCCTTCTATTAAAAGCCATTAGAGATGAATGGATAGATATTTTGAACATGATGGGAAAAGGAGACATATCTCAACTTCCACTTCATGACATAGCAAAACTGTGTGTCCATCTCTCAAGAGGAAAATCTAAAACTAGAAAAGGGCCTAGAGATCCTTCTCTCATCAGAGCAAACAAATCTGCAACTGGGTCAGTAAGTAGGGCTAAGACTGGCAACATGCTTGATGAATTCAAAACTGATATCTTAGGGAGTCTTAGTGATCAACTAGACACTCTTAAGATCCACAATAAGAAGAAAGCAGAAGCTAAAGCTTTAGCCATCTTTTGCCCAAAATGTAGAAAAAAACATGCTCTCAGGAATGTCCCTTGGATGCAAAAGTTGTAGAAACATGTGCGATTTGTTCAGAGAATCATGAGACCAAGGATTGTCATTCAATTCCTGGGCTCAAAGCTGTCTTTCAAGAAGATCCAAATACAATTGAGTCTCTCTGTTTTGTTGCAAGGAGACCTTGGCAGGGGCAACAAAATCAAGGGTTTAACAACTCTATGAACTTTCAACCCCCACCAAATTGGAATCCTTGGCAACAACCTTGGTCCCAACCTCAAAATCCTTTTCAATCATGGGTACAAGGTATGCAAAATCCTTATGGGAGATTTGCTCAATTTTATCAATATCCTCCATCTTTTCAAAACCAACAAGCTCCACAACTTCCAAATCAAAACCCATAACTATCATTGCCATTTCAACAACAACAACCCTCTCAACAAAACCCAAATTCTCAACTCTTGCTTCCATTCCAACAAAAGTCAAATCAACTTCCTTCTCAGCCATTGCCAAACCCCAATAATAAAAACCCTCAAAATGCTTACATGATATAAGGTCAACAATTTCCTGCCTATATGATTGTTCCTCTCAATGATGTACAACTCAGATCTGGTAGAATTCTAGATAAATCTTCTATAGATGCCCAAAATAAAGCATTTCTGAGGAAGAATCTCTTGAAGCCAACAAGGGTTCTGAAGCATCTCTTCAAAACCCAAACACTTAGAAAGAAAAAGAAAAAGAGCTAACCCCCACAACTCCTATAGTTGAGCAACCTGCATCTTCATCCACACCTCCTTTTCCTGAAAGATTACAAATTGACAAATGGGTGGAAAAACAAATCTTGTTGCCTGACTATGATTTTCTAGATGAATTGAAGAATGTCTGTATCAAGATTCCCTTGTTACAAACCATTAAAGAGATTCCTATTCTAGCAAAAACAATAAAGGAGTTGAGTCTTAAAAGACCAGGAAGGAAACCTAGAGACACAAGAAGAATCCACCTGGTAGGGAAAACTGCAGACATCATGATGGGAAAAATTACTATGCAGAAGTATGTAGATCCCGGTAGTCCAATTGTCAAAACACATATCAATGGGGTTAAAATTCCAAATACTTTGATTGATTTAGGGGCTACTATCAACATTATGAGTAGACAGACTATGGAACAACTGAAACTTCCTAATCTTCTCTTTACACCTACTTTACTGCAACTTGCAGATTGATCAATTATTAAACCAGATGGTGTATTAGAAGACATTTCAGTCTCCTTAGCTTCTTGGGAATATCCAGTGGATTTCATGATTTTAACTCCCAAGAGTAATTTAGGAGGAAATCCTCTCATCTTAGGAAGACCTTGGCTAGCCACAGCCGATGCTTTCATCAGTTGTAGGTCCGGGGATATGTATATTTCTGATGGTAATTCGACAAACAAATTCAATCTCTATCCTCCAGCAAAAGCAATTACAGAAATAGGAGATAATGAGTGGATTGATGATGAAGATACTATACAACCTGTCTTTACCATTTCTGAAATTAGTGAAGATAGTCAAATTCTGAACACATTAGAAAATTTTGAAACATCTTCAGAATATGACCACACACAATTTCAGTTAGATTCTGACATTGAGTATCTATCATCTAGACAAATGTCTCTTTTCTCTATGGAAGAATTTGTTAGTTCTGCCATTGAGATCTTTCCAGGAAAAACATTGAATATCAACAAAAATTTGGAAAGATCACAACAGGAAGAACTAACCAAAATCTTGCAAAAAAATTCTACTGCATTTGCATGGGAGTATACCGATATGAAAGGTATTGACCCTAAGACTTGCATTCATCACATCTACATTGAGGAAAACAGTAGACCAATCAAACAACCTCAGAGAAGGATGAATCCAAACCTTAAGGAGATAGTGAAAGAAGAGCTCCAAAAGTTACTTAATGTGAACTTCATTTATCCAATTTCAGATAGCCGATGAGTTTTTCCTTTGGTTATAGTACCTAAAAAGAATGGTAAATGGAGGGTATGCATTGATTACAGAGAATTGAACAAAGCAACTTTGAAGGATCACTTTCCTTTACCCTTTATCGATCAGGTATTAGATACTTTAGCAGGCAAAAATTATTTTTCATTTTTGGATGGTTTTAGTGGTTACAATCAGATTCAGGTAGCACCTGAAGATCAGGACAAGACCACATTCACCTGTCCATGGGGAACTTTTTCTTATCGAGTACTTCCTTTTGGATTATGTAATGCACCCGCAACATTTCAAAGGGCAGTACTAGGAATTTTTTCCGATCTAATCCATGATTGTGTAGAGGTTTATATGGATGATTTTACAGTTTATGGTAATTCGTTTGAAGAGGCATTAGAGAATTTGGAAAAAGTCCTTATAAGATGTAAAGAAACAAACCTATCATTAAGTCATGAAAAATGCTTTATGATGTTTACTGAAGGGATTGTGTTAGGACATCATACTTCAGGATATGGGATTAAAGTTGATAGATCAAAAGTTGAAGTCATCTCCAAGTTGCCTATTCCAAATTGTCAAAAAGATGTTAGAAGTTTTCTTGGATTTACTGGATACTATAGAAGATTTATTGAAAACTTCACCAAAATAGCATCTCCACTCTTCAAATTACTTACAAAAGACTGTGAATTCAAATGGGATCCTGATTGTCAATCTGCATTTGAAACTTTGAAAACAAGAATATCTGAAGCACCCATTTTGAGAGGTCTGAATTGGAAACTTCCTTTCCATATTTCCACAGATGCTTCAGATACAGCTCTAGGAGCTGTGTTGGGACAAAAGGATTTAGTTCCTTATGCCATTTACTACACCAGTAAAAATTTGACTCCCACTGAGTTAAACTATACTGTGACTGAGAAAGAGTTCTTAGCTGTTGTTCATGCAATCAATAAGTTTAGACACTATATAACCGGCTACGAAACTTTTGTCCATACTGATTGTTGGATACCTATACCAATAGGTTTCATATTTCATGATGGGCTAGGGAAAGTCCAAATATGCTCTGCTTTGATTATGCAAAGATCCCATATTTCCTAGAGACACAAGGCATGTAAAGAGTTTCTCCTTGTTTCAATTTTGATGGCCTTGTTTCCATTTTGGATGGATGATCCAACAGTCTAATCTGGATCATGCCTTGCTTTCAATTTCCAGTTGTAGACTAGAGAAAGAAGTCTGTCCAAACTGTTTAATCTTGGCAGACAAATAGCATAGGTAGAGAAAATAAGGCTCCCAACTGCTCAATCTGGGACCTTGGAAGCAATAAGGTTAGAAGTAGATAGAAGAAATAGAAGAAAAAGCCAAAGAAAAGAAAAGGCAAGTAAGGGTCTGCAAGTCCAAGTGCACCCTCCAAGAAGAAATAAAAAATGCTAGGCAAATAGCTGGGTAAGTAGTGGTGGTTGCAGAAAAAGGCTATCTTTACCATTGCAGATATGTTGACTATGATTACCAAGGCAAAGTCTATCAAGTGACAAGGTGTGCATATTCATCAAGTTACAGCAAGGACCATAACTAACCTCCCTCCTTCCCCTTTTTTTTTATTTTACTAACATCCCTCTATGAGCTGAGATTCAGGGAGGAAGATCATGGTTTCATAATGATTCTTGTTCATCCAAAGCCACATTTCTTGTCTAAAAATCTTTTCATTTTGATCTACTCCCTAAACTAAGTAAGTTTCAAATGAACTTAGTGTTTTTCCCACCATTCACTTCCATCATCCATGCTAACACTAACTCTATTATATAGATCCCTTATATCACCTTTTCCCTAATATTACTAACACCATGGTGTATAAACCCCAAATTTTGTATAAATATCCCTCCCCCTTGGCATTATAGCCATATAGTCCCATGTCAGGGATCAGATGACACCTGGTCATCTTGATAAACCTAAGCTAAATCTCCCTTTTCCTCTGCAAATTCATTTCCTCATTTTTGACCCCCATTTGCACATGAAAAACCCCCCTAAAAGCCTAGTTTCTACCCTTACCCGCTTCAAAATGGCTAAAAATCATGAAAAACCAACCTTTTTTCCTTTTTATCCTAAGTCTAAAGGGCGGGTTCATTTCACTAAAATTCGCAAAAAACCCACTTTACCGAAGTTCCCCGCCCGTGCACAGATCCCCAGAAATATTATTAAAATAAACTCTGCCGCTCCCCGTACCCATCTATCATTTAACCTTCCCGATGACCGTCCGATCAAACGATTCTAGATCCGACGGCTCTGGACACATCGGACCCTTTCCGACGTCCGATCCTTATCTGTCCTATCCCCCAATCACGTCAAAGTTCCGACAGCCGTTAGATCATGCCCCTCCAGATCCGACGGCCATCGCGGCATCGGAGCACATCTGCTGTACGAAGGATATCGTCCGATGGCCGTATTTTGGCTACGTCATGCGGCAGCCACGCGTCGCCTCCACGGCCCATCGGAGGTACCACTGACACTTACCGCCACCGTACCATAGGCGGTGCGATATGAAACCGCCGCGGTTTCCGGTTTTTCATTACCGCCTGCATTACATCATCACCACGTCATCGCCCCTTCACCGCCAGTCATGCCGTCGCGTCATCCCTCCGCTCATCCATTGGCCGACCTGTCCTGCCACCTCACCATCCCCGTGGACCAACCAGAACCTGCCACCTGGCTGGATGACGTCCTGCTGACGTCATCCGACCCTGACCCCACCTATGACGTCATGCTGACGTCAGCACAAAAGCGCGCCAAAATCACCAAAATCTATATTTGAGCCAAAAAGTCGCGTTTTTGCTATTTTTTTTGGAGAAAGCCGCATTGTTGCTCTGCATGTAATTTCACGTTCAAGCCTGCACCAGCCCGTCGAAAAGGCTTCCAGACCGCCAGAGCGTCCTTCCTTCAAGCATTAGCGAGTTTTAACCGACCAGATTCCACAGGTATTACTCATTTTCACTCTGCAACTCCATTTTCGCTGAATTCCGCTTATAAGCCTATGAACAGACCTTGAAATGCTAAAATCACCATTAAACTCCACTGAACCAACACTAATACCATACCAGTGCTGCCATTACATGTTTACAAGGCCACATTGGGCAAACTGAACGCAATTTTCTCACTGGTTCGCGCAATCGTGAACCAGTTGCCTGCAAAAACCAAATTTACCATAACACATACGTTGTTCAACTCTGCTACTCACCCACTGGTTCAAAAGCAGCATTTCAATCGCTACAACCTTTCCCATTCACTCTTTGTCCTCAGAAATTCTCATTTTCCTCAGAAAAAGCGCTGTTTGTGTTACTCTGCATAGTAACACCAGTCCTTGAAAAACAGAATCCTAAGAAGAACCATGGATCCCCCTGTGGCTCCTATAGCCCTCAATGTAGCTCCTCTGAATGCCCCTCACAAAGCATTGGGCTGGAAAGCATTAGCTGACTTAGATTATAACATATCAGAAGAAATGCTAAGCAGGAGCAGGTTTCATCTCCAAATACTAAATGAAATTAAAATCAAACATCAGAATGGGACAGACATCTTGGGAATTTGGGATTCCTCTCTCCCAATCTTCAAGCTACCTCAGGTCAACCAATTCCCAGAACTCATCCACCTATGTGCTGAGTATTATGATGCATCCCAGAGGGTGGTGCTTGATTCTTCAGGCGCAATTCTGTTTCTCATTACCCCTGAAGCCATCAGGGAGATGCTGCAGTTCAAAACAAATAAAAAGTTGGTCCCTCTATCACTAGCTGATTTGATAATGGAGGGAGCCAGAATGACAGAGGCCCAGATTACAAAGCTTAACCAGTTATTCATCAAAGCTGACACTGTACAAACTCCTCCCATCAACTCTGTCTACCTCAACCAATTGGGCCTAGACCTTGTTGACATGATCAGTCCCATCCTGGGATATGATTCAGTGGAGTATGTGGATGAAACGGTTATGCACATAATGCTCATGTTTGCTCCAGGTAGAAAACCAGTCTGCTATGACTATGCCACATATATCTCAGAGAAGATGCATGATCAGTTGATGAACCTATCAAGAGATAGGGTATTTAAATACGCTTCCTACATATATCATTTGCTTCTATACTTCCAGCATGAGAAGTTCTCCTTCCCAATGAAGAGAGAAGATGCACAGGGAAATCTGAGATCTGTGGTGTACTGGACCTCTGTTTTCCACCTCACTTGCTATTCTCCATACACCTACTGTGAGTTCATTGATCACTTCATTCATCCAGCCATGACTCTACTTTTGGGCTCACCTCCTCCCAGATTGACAGATGAGATGCAAAGACTCCTGCATTTATCAAAAGCATACAGTATTGGGGATTGGTACTTCTACCAACACCACACCGTCATCAGAATATATGGGTGTGAGTTGCCCCCATTTAGACTACCCAGATTTGTGCCTATGAGACTACTTGCCTTAGAATACTTCAGGCAGTTTGGCTTTGTGGATATGTTCCACTTTTCAGGCAAAGGTAAGAAGGCACAGCTAAAGGTCAAAAGTCAACTTGGCCATTTCCTCTATAACGAAAGGGAGGAAGGGTGGAAGGAAGCAGATAGAATACTTGGGGGCCTTGGTCTCAAATACAGCTTCCTATGGAAACCTTATGACCCTAACAACTTCATTACCATGAGGAGGCTTAAATACAAATTGTCTGCTTATGATCATTGCAGCCTTCCTCACATAGAAAAACATGCCAATCAAAGCAAATGGAGGAGAGGGACTTTAGAAGAAGCTGTTACTCAAGAAGAGCTTAATCAAAGAGCTCTAAGAAACCTAAAGAAAATGGCTGACCTTGAGTTTTATTCACAGGTCAGCTCACTGCCGAGCACACAAATTGGAGCAGCAGCATCCTCTTCAACCGCCCAACAGCAAGCTACAAGAGTTGCTGGAAATATATCAGAGAAGGGAAAAGAACAGGTGATGGAGATAGAGCCAGAGCAGCGAGAGAAAGAACAGGCAGAGCAGCAGCAACAACAAAAACAGCAACAACAGCAAGGAGGAGGGCAACCTGAAACACAGCAGCCCTTACAGCAAGAAAAAGTGGTAGATACCCCACCTACCACTGAGCAGCAGTCCCAAAATGTAGAACACTCAAGGCCTGAAAACATTACTGATGCCTCGGTCCTTCAAACTCCACAGAAGGAGGACTTAAGTAGAAAAAGAGACAGAGAAACACCCATGACTTCATCCATCAACCAAGGGGAGAAGAGACAGAGATTAAATGACTTCTCAGAGGATGATGCGGCAATTAGACAAGCAATGGGTAAGGGCCCACCCAGCAGGGAAGCCTTGGTCAGTTCCTTCCACCAAGAACAAGACAGAATCATGGGAGGGGAGGTCACTTCCTCCAGCCAGCAGAGGGAAGGAGAGGTAGGCATCAAACAGCAGTTTATAGACATCAAAAGAAGGAGTGAGCCCATGAAGGTCAAATTATATAACCATTTGTTGAAAATGGCTCCCTCCAACCAACAAATATTAATGGCTGCCTTTGATGTGGACGAAGGCAAGTTGACTATGAGTCACTTCATACCAACCGCACTCCAGCCACAATCTACTGCAGATTATCTCAGGACTAATCTAGAGGTCCTGGCCAAGGACATCCACCCAATGGATAAAATTGAGCTGCACAAGCAAACTGGCGAAATGGTGTATGCCTCCTTAGCAGACAAAACGTTGGAGAATTACAAATTAACAAGCAGCCTCAATGCCACAGCCTCTCAACTAGAATTGGAGAGGGCTTCATCTCAGGCCAAAGACAACAGGATAAGATCCCTAGAGGACATCATCGTGGAAATTGGGCATAACCCCAATGACATCAAAGGGATACAGGAGATCTTGAAACTAAGGGATGCTGACATGGCTGCATTAAGGAAGAAAGTCAAGCTCCCAGCTACCATTCACCCCCAAACAGATGAGGTAGCCCAACAAAGGATGGAAAAGGATGCCACAGATCTGCTAATATCTATATATAAGCAGCTCCTGCAGACACAAGAGAAATTAGGAGAGTCTGAGGCTACTCAAGCGGCCTTACAAGCAGCACTAAAGCAAAGACAAGAGGGTCAGACTTCTCAGCCTCCTCCTCAAGTCATCAATCTTGAGGACACTGCTCCTACCACTGTGCCTCCACCTCAACAAACTGAACAAACAGCTACATCCACTTCAGCAGCACCTACAAGTACAGAACAGGCCCAGAGCCTAGACATGCAGAAATTAAAGAATGAAATACAAATCTTGGAAGCTCAGATGACAGCGCTGCATGAAACCAGAGATAAGCTGGCCAAGGTCAATGAAAGGCATGATAAGACAAAAAGAGAGGTGGGAGAAAAGGCCAAGGAAATCAAAGCCCTTAGAGATAGGATCAAGGAACTTGAGAATGAGCTCAAGCTAGATAAAATCATATCTGAGATCAGAGCAATGATATGGTCCAATATTGGCCAATCCATCACCAACCAATGGCCATATATTGAGACAATCCATGAGCAACTAGAGCTCATCCCAAAGGCACAGAAGGAAATCCGAACATCAAGAGCCTTATTAGGAAATATGCCTGAAGTTGCTACGAGAATGATCAATGTGATTAACCACAAAACAAGTTCTCAGTTAGCCACCATTGGAATCACAAATAGAACTGAGACTATTCAAATGATCAAGAGGGTTCTTACTCTTAGAAATCTGGTACAGACATTGGACATAAGAACCCAGGATATGCAGACAGAGGTGAATAGGTTCATGGAGAAATTTCAGGTATTGCAGAGTAGAGGACTCCCTAGCTTACTGAACAGCGGAGGGAAATTATTCACCCATGAGCAGTATGCTAAAAGAGTAAATGTTTTTTCCTCAGCACAGATCAATGAGAGGGCCAGCATTTCAGAAGACACAGGGCCTATTACAGGGCAGGTTTTCTATAGTAAGATAGAAAATCTATTTTTTATAATGAATGAAATTAATCACTTGTTTGATGTGGTCCCAAATTTTTTCAAATATACAGAAGCAGAAGAGACAATGGAGGCCATCCTCAGGCATCAGCTCCCTACACAGGAATGGTGGACAGATGCAATACAGAGAATTTTGTAAGTAGTAAGGCTTTCACCAATTTTTATTTTTACAAATTTTTATAAAAAGCACAGTTCAGCAAAGTTAGCATGCAGCATAAATCAAAGCTGAGCCAACTCAGCGGATGTAGCGGCCAACAAAGCAGAAATAGAAGACCACAGCTGGAAAACCCGAGAATGCACTGCGCAGCCAAAAGTAAATGCGTATTTCCAGAATTAAAACAGAGTAATGCAACCGACTCAGTGACTCTCAAAAGTCAAAACAATCCTCTGACAGACATAAAGAGCATTTACGCTGCATTCAAAATTGTAATAACTCCTTGCCTACTTTCTGAACGTAGTAATGAAGATATTTTCTCTCTCGGATGACTCAATGCCTGAGATATTTGTATACGCATTCCTATAAAGTCCCCTTCGCATAAGATTGCAAGGGTTGTTGTTGATTTCTCCTGAAGAAGTTCTTATGCTGTAATCCTTTCAGAAGTTAATAGACAAAGCAATGGAATTTCTCGGATTTCTGGGGTGTTGGATGCGTTCTGGTGTCTGTTGATAACTGCTGGATCCCTGTGTATTTCACCATACAATAAGTCTCTGTATCTCTCTCTGTTATTTAGTTGTTTCGTTAAAATCCATATATGTCATCTGATTTCAATACTAAGCAACAAGGAAAAAGAATAGCTTTCAGGATTTATTCACTGAGTACCCTGAGTTCAATCTGTGTTGTTTATGAATGTTTTTTTTCAGCTGTAATCTAGATAAGTGTAATTCTTAATTGCTGCACTTTCAGAATACATCTTTCACAGTGACCTTTGTCACATGAATTCAAGTTTTGCTCCTGTGCAGTGTACTCACCTTCATCCCACCAACTCAATAGAAAATTCTTAATTGCTTTCTGTTGGTTGACATACATCACCATTTGATCTAATTTCGTCTGTCTAAAATACACAATAGGCCCTGCAGTTTGAACACCACCAATCTAGCGTATCAGATCATTTCACAACTCCAGACTCCATTGCCCAATGGTATTATACTATCTAAACACTATATCATAAGACTTGAAAGAGAATCCTTCAACCAAAACATAAACCAAAACCTGAGCATAATAGCTAGCCTAAAACACCATCATAACAGAGACAAATCATAAAGAGAGAGCCCTCTCTGGTTGCAGTTAGGCTAGGAACTGTAACCCAAAGATTGGTTAGTGGTTACCCCGGCCGTATTCCCTTGGGAGTCATAGGGAACAACCTGGGTGTTAACACTGATCATTCTGCAATTAGATATCTCATGAATAAACCTGTTACTAATGGCAGAGTTACAAGATGGCTCTTACTTTTACAAGAATTCAATATTACTATGTTGGATAGACCAGGAAAACAAAATACAGTAGCTAATTTCTTGTCTAGAATCCAAAATACTAACGAAGATTCTCCTGTAGAGGATAAGTTTCCAGATGAATATTTGTTTGCAGTAACTACTAAGACTCCTTGGTATGCAGATATTGCTAACTATTTGGTTACAGGGAAGCTACCTCCACATCTATTTCCTGGTAAAAAAAGAAAAATTATTCAGGAGAGTTCAAGATATTCATGGATTTCTAATGAATTGTTTAAAACAGGGCTAGATTGTGTGATCAAAAGATGTGTTCGGGAAGATAAAATGCCTGACATCCTCAAGGCATGTCATGATGAACCATGCGGTGGACACTTTGCTGACAAAAGGACGGCCTATAAAATCCTTTCTTTAGGATATTATTGGCCTTCCCTTTTCAAAGATGCAAAAAAATATGTCAGAAGGTGTGACAGCTGCCAAAGAGTTGGGAGACCGACTCTTTCAAATGAAATGCCATTACAACCACAGGTACTCATCGAACCCTTTGAAAAATGGGCTTTAGATTTCATTGGACCCATTAATCCACCATCTAAACAAAAGAAATATATATTGGTATGTACTGATTATGTCACTAAATGGGTAGAAGCCAAAACATTGCCTTCTGCCACTGAAAATTCAGTTGTTCAATTTCTTTTTGAGGATATTTTTACTCGTTTTGGTGTCCCAAGAGAAATTGTGACAGATCAGAGAAGTCAATTTACATCTAATTTGATGGAGAAGCTGATGGGAGAATACAAAATCAAGCACAGAAAATCTACTCCTTACCATCCGCAAGCAAATGGCCAAGTGGAGTCTACAAACAAAGTTCTTGAAAGCATCATCACCAAAACTGTTCATCTACACAGAAAAGATTGGGCAGAAAGGCTTCCTGAAGCCTTATGGGCCTACAGAACTACATGGAGGAACACAACAGGACATTCTCCCTATGAACTTGTTTATGGGAAAGAGGTCCTGCTCCCCATTGAGTTTCAAGTAAAGACTTTCGAGATGGCAGTCCAGTTGGGGATGAATCTATCAGAAGCAAAAAAGCACAGAATGGAGCAGCTGAATGAGCTAGATGAGATCAGACAAGATGCAATTTTAAGGACTGATCTAGTTCAACATCAAAGAGCTAAGTGGCATGACAGATATATCAAAGAGAGAAAGTTTCAAGAGCGAGATTGGGCATTACTGTTTGATTCCAAGTTTAAAGACTTCAAAGGAAAATTTCAGATTCATTGGCTTGGGCTATATGAGATTGACAAAGTCTTTAACAATGGAGTGGTAAGCCCACAGGGCTTTGGATTGATGGTGAATGGGTGCGCTGTTAAGGCACTCCTTGCGATAGGTCACTAGTTCAAATCCACCGTGGGTACGTAGGTTAGTCTTAACAAGCAAAAAAAAAAAAAAAAAAACAATGGAGTGGTAAGAATCAAGACTATTGATGAATTTCAAACTCCTCTCATTGTGAATGGCCACCGATTGAAAATTTATCATAAGCCACTCTCAAAAGAGGAATTTGTCAAAATGTTCCAGGAGAATTCTGCAATAAGGCTGGTGGAGAAGAATTCTTCTCCCCCATCAGCCTAGCCTTTGTTTCTTTCAGTACAAAAAAAAATAAAAATCGTATAAGCCTGAAAACCAATCATAGATTGGCGGTCTTATACAGAAAATGTAGAGTGAAAATCATGGACACCTGACACTCTATATTTTCCAAAAAAAAATAAAATCTCGTCTCCTTCTCTTTCCCTCTTCACTCCATCTCATTTGCCATTTCACTTCACCTCCATTTCATTCTCATTTCCATTTCACTTCACTCCATCTCATTTGCCATTTCACTTCACCTCCATCTCATTCTCATTTCCATTTCACTTCACTCCACTTCATTTTCATTTCATTCCACTCATTCCATTTCATTTCATCAATAAAAGTCCCTTTTAGGACTATTTTCATTCAGCTAGTACTTCTCTAACTATCTTTGTGCAGTTAAGGGGGTGTTGTCTCAGTTTCCGCAGCTGAAAGCTGTTTCCGCAGCCAGAAGCAGTTTCCACAGCCATAAACGATTTCCGCAGCCATCATCACTCTGTTTTCAAATTTACAGTCAACTGTTAGCGCCATAATCATGAAATGCAGGTGTAATTGAGCTAAAGACATGGGGCATCTCCAAGACATCAAGGAAGAGCAATTGGTTAGAAGCCTTGAGCAAAAAAATGACAAAGTTTCCAAAGGTATGATAAAAAATCTTTATCAAATAAAAATTCAAGTCATAATCACACATAGTTATCAAACCATAACAAGTTCTACTATGTGCAATGATTTGATACGATAGCTCCACTACCACTCCTATTCCACGATATCACTCCACACACCTTGCATTCATTTCTCCAACAGTCTCATGATTATTCCGAGTTTAAACTCAAGACTGTCTGCACTTCCATTTATTACCCGTACTCTTGAGACGTGACCTATTGTGTTACGGTTATTCTTAGCCGTAATTTCCGCAGCCGTCTGTTGAGACGTGTAAAAATTCCATACACAGTCATCCGATTCAAAGGAATACCGACGTTACTCCATTCGTTTACCACTCCACTAATACCATACTCCTCGCATGCATCCGCATTTTATTTTGAACTTGTTCACTGCTGCTCACCCTCTGTTCCTCTGGTAATTCGGGTACTTCCATTCCCTGTTCTCCATTTCTGACTGCAGCCACTACAGTTTGTTCTCCATTTCCGACTGCAGCCACTACAGTTTGTTCTCCATTTCTGACTGCAGCCACTACAGTTTGTTCTAAACCCCGACTGCAGTCACTACAGTCTATCCTAAACCCTGTAACAGAGCCATTTTTTTCTGAACCCTCACACGCAGAAGAACTCTCAGTTGGAATTTAAAACAGAGGATGGGAAAATTACTGAGAGCCGAGCCGGAAGGACCGAAATACTTGGAGGGTTATCCTCAAACTAAGGAATTGCTGAAGAAAGCCAGATGGCTACGATTTATCCAAAAGTTTAAAGGCCATAACAAGGAGGTGACCAAAGCTTTTGTGCGGTCTTTTGATGTACAAACAGTGGAAATTGGAGACTTAAAGTTTACAGTGACTGAGGCCACAGTAGCAGCTGCCACATGCCTACCTCAAGAAGTTGAAAGGTGGTTTAAAAATAGAAGTGTGGACGATCAAATATGGAGAATCATGCTACAAAACCAAGGTATGGATACCACCGTATTTACAAGAGGCATCCCTGTTCATGCGCTAAAAGAGGAATGGTCTAGTCTACTGTTAGTCATCCAGAAATTTATCACGTGTGAAGGTCATTTTGGTTCTATGTATATGTATCATGCTAGACTGATGATGAATTTCATAGAGGGTCACACTCTTAATTTGCCTCATTTTCTACTATTGAGTTTGAAAAAGATGAGTTTTACAGTTCAAAAACAAATAGGCAACATTGAACCTCATCTCTACCATCATGGACTCATAAAAATTCTTATTGAGGACCAGTTGAAGAAAACTAAAGATACTTGGGAGCAATTCTTGACAAGAAACTACTTCCAAGAGCCATCCGAGGCCTCTGGAAGTAGTCCACCAAAGATTCCAAGGAAAAGTAGGAGGAAAGAAAAGAACATTACAATCCAAGACTCCCCTACAATAGAAATTCAAGAAACTGTCCAAAAAGAAGAAGAAGATAGAGCTAAAAATAAGAAATAGAAGAAAGAAAAAGGCAAAAGAACCATTCAAGAAGTCTATCCATCCCTTGAGCAATCCATAGAGGAGGATTATCAACCTCTGTCAGAAAGATTAGTACATCTTCAGCCTGCTGCTATAGCAAAGAAAAAGCAAAAAGGAAAACAGAGTGCACAAGAGAAGAGTACTAGTCCATACTTAAGGAGGAGCACTAGGCTAAAAGGAAGGGTGAATAAAACCCAAGAAAAACAACCTCACTTTATTGATTTAGGTGAAGAGACACTTGAGAAATCTCCAGCTCAGCCAAGCATTGAACCAAGTCCTCTACATGATGAAAGCCCTTTTCGGCTGGAAAGAGAGAGCAGTCCTCCTCCTCCACCAGATTTTGAGCTTAGTCCGAGAAAGACACCTGAGGTAGATCCTAATCAGCAAGAGGTATATAACTACCTGGAATCCCTAGAACAATCAGCTGCAGGACCAAGTACCACTCTGCCACTAGATGCACAAGTTCAGTGTTTGAAAGAAGAAGTATTTGAATTAGAAGTCCTAAATAGGCATATCAAACAGGAAAATGAAGCACTCAGAGAGCAGAGCAAGGTAGACAAGATTGTCCATGATAACACTATGCTCCATTTAGGACTGTGGCAAAAGAAAAATAGGCAACTAAAGAAAAAGTGCAAAAAGTTAAGCAGAGCATTGATTAATCTCAAGTTCAAATGTCTAGTCAGGAAACCCAAGATGATGTTAGCATCAAAGAAGAAGAAAAGAGGGCTAGATGTCCTAGCAGAAGCCTCAGAGCATATGGATTAGAGGGAAATTACTAAATTTTGGTTGCATGAGGACATGCAACACCTTCACAGTGGGGGTATGTTGAGCCTCAAACTTGCACCTTCCTATACACCCTCTCAGCCTTCTTTTTCCCACTTACTTCATCCATCAAGCTGTTAAATCATTGCATTATAGTCTAAAAAGAGCTTCTGACATGGTTTTCTAACTATGCTTATGACTGTTGTTTGGTTTAGATTTTTGTTCAGGCAGCTGCGGAAACTTGTCAGTTTCCACAACCAGCACAGGTTTCCGCAGCCAGCACAGGATTCCGCAGCTATTTTGTTAAAAGCTATGCTACAGGTGTCCTATGAAGAAACGAGCCACATGGGCAAGCTACAGGTGACGGGTACATGGAACGTGTCCCTTCAGATCAGCCAAATCATCCATAGAAGGTCACGGTCAACAAGGGTCAAAGGCAAAGCCAACCAAGGAATTTAGCGGTGGCACGTCTCTGTTTTGAGCACATGAAAGTTTACATGGCACAGTCCTCAGCCCGCGGAGACATTGGCACACCTGGAGATCATCCCCGTAATCTGAATCCAACAGCTACCACTCCGAAGATTTAATAGACATGATGACAGTTACGCTAGATCTCGGCTGAGGAGATCTACGTGTCTCTGGAAACACAGTTAATAGCATAAGATTCAGTTAGTTAGTTTCAACACCTTTTCATTATAAATAACGCGTTGATGAACACTGTGTAGAAGCTTTTGGCAATGTAATTTTTGAACTGTTTCTATTAGCACCTCACTGTACTTTGTTTTTTATATGTTGTTGCTGCTTTAATACATGAGAAAACTACTTTTCTGAGCTCGTTCTTATGACTGTTCGTTGACTGGATGAGGTGGCAGAGGGCCCCTGCGCACTAAAGCCCTGTATAGTTTTCATTTGATTTTATTATGTTTCTGTTTTCATAATCATTAGCTTGTATATAACATGTTGTTTTGATGTTTTTAATTCACTGTTATTTACATTTTCACTTCTGTTTTCCTTATAGCTGTCAGCTGATCAATGTTTTTCTGCAGGTTTTCTTAGGCAGCTCGGGCAAATTTTCATCTTTTTGATAACTATTGACATATGAGATCATCTTGTCCTTCCTGCTAATTTTCATTTTCTAAAGTTTAATTCCAGCACTGTCCTTTTTCAAATTGTGTTTTGCTTATTTATTTTCTGCTACTTAGACATCATACTACTCATTTGTTTATGGTTTCTTTCTATAGTCAAGTGACTCTATTAGTAAGGAATCAGAATATTACTTATTGTAGTGTGATTTAGTTATTATATTGCTTAAACTTGTACATGATTGCTTCCCACAAGGTAGATTGAGCTGAAGGGCAAAGGATCAGAAGAGTTGAAGTAGTGTGATTAGTTTCCTTTATGCAGTTTAATTTCTTTTCATTTAGATATCATATTGCTTAAACTTGTTCATGATTGCTTCCCACAAGGTAGATTGAGCTGAAGAATAAAGGATCAGAAGAGTTGAAGTAGTGTGAATTAGTTGCTTTGCTTTTAGTTTGAGTTGCTTTAAGTTTAGTTTTTACTTTCTTTTTCATTCAGCAGCAAGGATACTGGGCAATTTTCATTAGTTCACTGTTTGATACATTTACTTCCTCTTAAGAATTGATTTCATTACAGTTGTTTTAAAGCTTTCTTTTTGAACACTTTTAAGTTTGGGAAAATCAATGTAGAAACCACCATTACCATCCATACTTAACTTTCATTTTTGCCATCACACATTAGAAAAAATAAATCCAAAAACAAACTAAAAAAAACTCAAAAATGACAAAAGACTAAGGAAATGGTTATCTTGTACATATAGTACACTTCACTTCGTCAGTTTACGAATCCCGGATTGACATTTTAAATAGCAATTTAGAACACACTAAATTGACCAAACAGGGTTGGGGGTTTTCTTCGAAGGCTTCATTTTCTTGATCAATTTGCAGTTCAGAAAACTCATCAATGACTTGAAGAAACCTATTTATCTCTTCATCATCATCAAAAACTTTCCAATGCCGGACATTATCAGGCAAGGATGGTCTGTATTTCATTTGGACTTCATAAATAAGTGTGGGAGGCATGGGAGGAATAAATAGACTAGCAGACACAACAAGGGAAGCAACAAGCTGATTTTTGGCTCTAGGGATATAAGAAATACATAAATAATCAAAAGAATATCTGATTCTCCATACCTCATCTCTGTACGCTTTCAACCTTGGGTGCTTTGCCTGAAATGTTTTATTTACTTGTTGAGTGATCAGATCAGCATCTCCAAACACCTTTATGTTCTTGATTCCTCTATCTTTTGCTGCGTTAAGACCCAATAGTAGAGCCTCATACTCTACTATATTGTTTGTGACTTGAAAATCCAGCTTGAAAGACAACTATGTGCTTTCTTTCTCTGGAGATACTAGCACCACCCCTGCTCCTGTAGTCTCCCTGGAACATGCTCCATCAATGAACATCTCCCAAACCTGACTTCCTTGCTCTTCCTCGGCCTGAACTATTGGTTTCCTAAGCTGCAATGAGGCCTTGTAGGATTCTTCTACTTGGAGAATACATGCTCCAAAATTAGTGCCCACTACATATATGGGATGATTAATAGGATTCTTCTCATCACTGATGATGTATGCCAACTGTGATTCTCTGTACAATCTCCTGCTTTCTCCTCCAAAAACTGGGACAGTGGCATAAGATAGATCATTTTGTAATGTACCACCTAGTCTCTTAATCCATCCTCTGGATAGCAGCATGCCAAACTTAGGAGGGACATATGCTACCACAATATCCATCATCATACTCTTCATGGGTAGCTGAGTTAGGGTAATGGCTAGGTCTTTGATTAATCCTAGACATTTCACCTTTCTTGAATCAAAAGAGAATAAATCATGGTATGGTCTAGTGATATCAAGGCCCAACTCTTCCATGACAGCTTTATGCATCAAATTGTGGCTAGCCCCTGTGTCTAGCAGGCAGTTGTGGAGGATTTTGTCATGAATGGTCAAGGAGACATAAAAAGATGGAGAATTATTATCAGCAGGTTCAATCATAGGGCTGAGCACAATGGCAGGCTTGTCATCTTGCAAATTGACAGAGTCAGTGGAGGTTTTTGTGGTTTCCAACTCAAGGGCCTCAAAAATAGGCTTTCTAAATACTTCATTCTTTACCAATTCTACCACAGGCACATATATTTTTAACTACTGGACTTCTGACTCAAAGCTGAAAGAAGAAGATAACTTATCAGAACCTTTTACTTCTTGAACTAGAGCTTTGAGAATGACTGGATCAGCTGTTGATCTTCTCTGTCTAATATTCTGTGATTCTGTTTGGCCAGCAGCTCTCTGGGCAGGATTTTCTTTGACATTTTTTTCATTTGACCTCAGATTGTATCTTTGCTGTTCACCAATTTGTAGAACAACCTCTCTGTCCCACTCCTAACTGTCTTATTCGTGCAGCAAAGATTCTTCATAAGTAGCCAATGTAAAAAATGCAGCGCAGCCTTTATCTTCCATGCAATGAATTTCATCCTCATCTTTGAATTGTTCCTCCTCCATGACTACATTTTGGAAAGGAGCTTTAACTTTCTATTCTTCTTTTGATTCTTCACCCCTCTGGATAATTTGAAACTGTTCATTTTCTCTTCTGAAAGGATTTGGGTTTCTTGGAGCAAATGTGTTTTGCTGCCTTGTTTTTCCTGAATTCTGCTCAACCTTCAGCTTAGATATTTCAGCAGCCAATGACTCTATCATCTTAGTCATTTTATCTAATTTAGGCTCTGAATATGATGTAGAGGAGGTAGAAGCCTGACCTCTCTGCCTCCTTCTGCCAGCTTGACCTTTGAGCTTTTTTGCAGCCATGATATTAGATTCTACTTCTAGAGATGCATCCTGCATGTCTACCAGAGTAGCACATCTCCTTTCTCTCAACAATAGGTAGAAATCAGAGTCAAAAGCATTGGCATAAGTGAGTTTGGTAGAGGTAGGGGTAGGCTTTACCTCAACTGGTATCTTACTATACATACGGTTGAATCTTTTATTAAAATCAGGCAATGATTCACCATTTTCCCTCTTCAGGTTACCAAACTCAGTATGGTAATACAACAAGTCCTTTTTATCTCCCCAATGCTTCAAAAATGCATCATCTAAGGCTTCAATATTAGCAATAGGTCTAGGAGCTAGTTCTCCGAACCACTTCCTAGCCTCTCCATCAAGGCTCTGTATAAAAACTCTCATCCACACATCATTTTCACTTATATCTAAGTTATTAGCATAACTATAAAAAGCTTCAAGGTGTTCTTCAACTGTTACTCCCTCTGTGCCAGTGAACTTAGGCATATATTTCTGATATTCTCCCACAGGCATGGGATTTAAAGGAACAGGCAAGACCAAGGGTCCATATCTAGTAGCAACAATTCTTTCTATCTTCGTGGGTGCTTGCTGGCCTGCCATGATTGGGATATGTGGAAGGATACTGGCAGATTGAATGGTAGGAAGCAATGTGATGAATGGTAGAGACAAAGGGATGTTTTGGACTGTATGGGAAAATTTATTTAGACTGAGATTCAAAAGGGAACTAGATGGACAAGGGGCTGTATTAATCTCTGAAGGAATTTCCTTATTAACAATGTTGGGCTCTAAATCTTCGAACTGTATATCTTCAGCTATAACTTTATCTTTCAGAGATTCATGAGATTTCTTAGGTTTACCTGATCCTGATGCCCCTTTCTGTGATGCTTTCTTCGATTTGACAGTCCTCTTAGGGTCAGGCACTGGTTCAACTGGTGATTTCTGAGGATTTCTTCGAGTATGTCTCACAAACTGAGCCAGAACTTCAATGTGGAGTCACCAAATGTTGGTCTTCCACTAGTGGAGTCACCAGATAGATGATTACAACCATAAATGTGCCCAAACCTTGTCTATCATCAAAATCTGGAACTATGTCGTTCTCCCAGGGAAGCTAAGCTTCAATCTCCTCTCCCCGACAATGGCGCCAATTAATGTTATCACCCCAAGAAACTCTCCTAGGTTGTATCTCAGAGATGCTCGGTAACATTACAAACTCAACAAAAATGTTGGAAATAGGTGGATCAATGGAAGGAATGATGCATATTCAAGCCAGATAACCACTTCTACTATGTTTAACCCCAGACATGGGTGAACACCCCCATACTACAAGGCTTTAGACCACCAATTACTCACAGTTTGAGGATTAGGTGAACACGGAGAATACTAACCACACCAACATATGCACAAGACCATGTGATGGCCGGCTGCAACTAGTAGAAAGGTCTGTAAATCTATTTCCTAATGCACAAACAGGATGACAACTCTTTGGCATTAAAACAACAGAAACCTGCATACACATTCAATAATACTTACTAGATTCTAACACAGAGGTGGGATGATAGCCCCTCTAATGCTAAACATCAAGAGCACATGAAAAATGCATAACAGGCACAACCTGGAACAAAGAAGAAGTGGAAAGTGAGCAATTAACAACAAAAGAAGCTTGCATTAGCTGAAAATGAAGACCACACGCTGCAGGTATCACAATAGTTACAATCTCCAGAAGTTGAACCTTACATCAAAAATAACATTCATCAACCCTCATTACATCTTCTTTTTGGGTATATATGGAGGCTGATTACAAAAATATCTGCTATCCTATATCTGGAGGGGTCATAATGGACCACCAACCACATTAACTGTTTGATATGGGTCTCTGATACAATCTGCTGCTTTCTTAAAGTAATTTGACATTCTCTGGTACTTAGGTGTACTCCTCGAACAGGTGGAGTGTTGTATGAATAATTTTCGATAACTGTTGGAGGCATTTAACTGCTCGAGGCAGTACATTCCTTCCTTGGCTGTGTTGTCTCTTGAATGAAGTAGTTGAAGATTAACTACGCAGAGTGCTAGTGGGTGGCTGATCGCTGTTATCCTTCGTTCCTTGGAAGCATGGTATAGGCCAAAAACACGATGATTGCATGGGAAAATTAATGAAGGGCTGGGAATGAATATTAGCTGTGGGATATAAATGGATGGCTGAGATCTCATGGCGGGAGGCGATGGGAAGACGCGGGGCGGAGCGACTACGAACCGTCGGATCACATATATGGATGGCGACGATTAGTTTACGGGAGCTATCGGGAGGTATATGAGCGGGGAGAATATAGGCCGTTGGATCTTGGGCGGGGAGATCCATCGGTCATCGGGCGATGAAGTTGCACGATGATTAACGAGCGGGAGGGCGGTTTTGTTGACGGGCGGTATTCCCCACACCGCTTCAGGATGGCAGGCGGTATTCGTATGCGGGGGCGTGCACACATTCAATGAGCGAAGCGTGGCTGGTGGGTCCAGCGAGAAACCGCTTTCCCTGCGGGCTATCGTGCATGCAGTTTACAGGAGTGGGAGTAGCGTGTATCGTTGGATCACGAGGTGGAGGATCAGACGGTGGGGTTAAAAGCACACACTTTTTAATTGATGTGATGTGAAAAAGGCTTGCGAAAGGCGCTCAGTCGGGTTATCGGGGTTATATGATATTTAGACTTAGCACCCGGGGGCTTGGGGAATATGGGTTTGTGGAGAAATTTAGAGGAAAACAGAGTTATCGGTAGTTATAAAGGCATAAATAAAATGAAGGGGAAAGGATAAAATGAACTACTGCGAGCTCCCATTTTTGCAAAAAACACACGGCCACAGTGTCTTTGACCCAACAAATACTGAATTATGTAGCAGAGCTAACAGTAGGGTATTTCATACCTATGAAAGAAATATTGAAGCCTTAGATATAATGAAGGTTGTTGTCTTAATTATGGTACTCCAAGTCTTGATGACGAAATCTAGAGTTTATGACAAAACCCTGACATATAATTGAAGTTGAAAAGTATGTGTCTCTTGTTTGTAACTAAGTTTAGCCATTTGATACTACTTCCATTGTTATATGATTCTGATATGGTTAATGTTTTAACATGTATTTTGTGGTTTGTTTCATTCATTATTTCATTCAAAATCACTTGAAAAATATTTTGAAAAAAAGATAAGGCAAGTATATCGGAAATCAAAATATAAAAGAAATGGAGAAATATATCAGATTTTACAAAGGAAAACAAAGGAACAAGTGTTAAAACATTAACACCGGACCCGACAATATATATGCCATATTTTATAATGATGGTGGGTCTGAAACAACGTAAAGCGCTTATATTACATGTATACAACCCCGCCGATTGCGATATGGGTGGGCCGAACCCAAAATAATACATATAGCGTGTTTAAAAGTTCGGCGAGTCTGTTGTATCGAAAGTCCTTTATATGCATACATATGTGTTCCGCCGATCGCGATTTGCGATGACGGACCCCAAACGATATATATTATGTTTTATAATTGTGGCGGGTCCATCGTATTGCACAACATATTATATATATACATGAAAAGTGCTGATTGCGATGAGCGACTTGATTCCGGACTCGATAAGTTTATGTGCTATATTTTATAAGTCAACGCGTCCGCCTTATTGCGATTTTTATTGATATTCATATATATTTGTTGTTTACGCTGTTTTATATGAATTTCTATTATAAAGCATTATAATAGAAAGGCCAAACTTTAAGCATATATATATTATAATTAAAAGCCCCGGTGGGTCCGCAAGGTGTATTAAAAGGCGGATTTCAAGCTATAAGGCAGGATTTCGAGCGGAATGAAAATGTTAAGTGGTTTTTAGTGGAGATCACCCGATCCCACTTATCATTCAACACGTAGCAGCTAGGTGGAAAGAGGAAACCGCCCATTTCGGGTCGGTATTCTCTGGGCTTATGTCCCACCAAAACCTTTACAGACTGTCAGATATGAAAAAGCGTAGATCAGCAGTGGAGATGAATTGGCGGGAAGTGTGCCTTGGGAATTGTGTTGAGCCCGTATTGGAAGCGGAAAATCATATTTTATTATATATTTTCATTATAAAGGTTTTACGCATAATTCCAATATTTTCATAGTTATTGTGGCCTAAGGGTGCATAAGTTAAGTTTTACAGGGATTTTCAGGCCGATTGCGATTTGCGATGGAAGTCAACGGAGCATTGAATGGGTGGATTTGACAGGTTTATAAAGCAGGATTTATTCTTTTGAGTTCTAGATTAATCAGAAGTTCATGTTAATTTTGCTGTGTAATGTGGAAAATCAGGGTTAGAGCCGAAGCTTAAGAGGAAGACAATCCGATATGTTTCTTGGAATTTTGGCCAATCAGAATGCCCATGTAAGCCAGGATTACACAAACTAAATGTATTTTATTATGCCTAAAATGAATTAAGAATCATTAGGGCATTAACAGAGGAATTTGGCAGCGGATCAACAGAGCAAGCCAACAGTGATCATCCCCTCCTGAATCCAGTTATATTCTTGTTATTTCATGTTCTTTGAGGTGTCTTTTACCCTCTGTAAAATTCTGTAATAGTCTTAACTTCATATAGTTATAAAAACAGTTAGATAATTTGAGCAGTTTCAGAAATTAACAACTGTTCCATAATGTATAAAAAGAGGAAATTTTACTAAGAAAGGGTTGGAATTTTGGAGAACTCGGAGACTATGCTACTATATTCCTGATATTATCATTGATTAATGAAAGAATTAGAAGTTTCCATGAGTTGTTGCATATAATTTTTTAAGCTTTCTCTGTCATGTGTCATGCTATGTTTTCCTCTTTTCAAGTATAGTAATGAAGTAGCAAGTCTTTATTTACTTATGTAGATAAGGTTAAAATTCCTTAAAAGAGCGCTCCTATACTTGAAGTCCTCACTTCCTTTTTAAATTATAGATAATAGTTTCTGTGAAAGATCAACATATTGTCTATGATTCAGTTCTCATTATCATAATTCCTCTAAGTTACAGATAGTAGTTTCTGTGAAAGATCAACATATTATCTATAACTTCCCCTTCAAACTTTTTTCATTCATCATTTATATCTAGCAACAAATGGAAGTATGAGATGTTCTGGTCATACATGTATTAAGAGTTAAAGGCCAAGTTTTCCAGGTCCTTCATTTGCGAACACAACAAAAAATAAGTGACAGTAAGTGATATTTATTAATGTCTTAAGCACAATTTCCCTACAACCAGGAAATTGGTTTCTTAAGGAACAACATTAATTGGCACCGCTACCGGGGAAAGAAGATAAGAAGATTTTTCCCTGGGTTTCAATATTTGCCTCTGGTTGTTTAGCGAGGAGGAAATATTTGGCTGTTTTGAATCAAAGCAAAAACTTTGGCTTCAAGAAGGCCCCATACAAGATCAGACACTTCACAAAAGAAAATTCAAGCTCTTTTAGATCCTGAAAGGCTATCTTCTAAGAGGGTTGAAAGGTCTAAGAATCCAATTACACCAATTCCTACATTGTTTGCATCAGGCAACAATTCATTTGAACATTCATCTGATAGAGAGTCATCCTTTTCATCATCTTCATTTCAGGAACCTAGCTGTCAAGACCAATCTTTTGAGTCTGTTACTTTTCATTTTCCTGTTGTAATTAGTCAACCTCAGCCAATAACCACATTACCTCCTTTGCACATTCCATTTACCTCTCAATCAAGTTCCACATTTGGTGGTAATCAAATTTCAGTAAACATGGCAGCACCTGCATTCTTAGTGAATAGGTATGCATCTCTTCAACTACCACAACCTTTCAATAAAATGCCACAGGATTACCTTAAAACTCTTCCACAATTTTCAGTCGAAGATGAATAGACAGTAGAGAATCATGTAGTAGTATTTTGTAATTTTGCAGAAAGCCTAAATGTTGAACATTTAGATGTTTTTCTAAGACTTTTTGTTCAGTCCCTGGATGGAGAAGTAAGGAAATGGTTCAAAGGACTTCCCAATAATACCATTCATTCTTGGGAAGAGATGGAACATGTGTTTGTTCAGAGATGGCGAGAAAAAGGAGACCATGGATATTCATTAACAGAGTTTAATTCCATAAAGAAGAAGTTCGATGAAACTGTGGTTGAATTTGTCAAAAGATTTAACAAATTGTACAATAGTCTCCCAGCAGAGATTAAGCCTCCTCCTTCTGGTGCAAAAATAACTTTTGCAGGGGCTTTTGAATCAAATTTTGGATTCACATTAAGGGAAAGAAGAGCTCCAACCCTTGATCAAATCCAAACATATGCTTTAGAGATAGAAGTGAATCTGGTGGCTGCAGGAAAAGCACGAGGAACACAGCCTACCCAAGACAAGGGAAAGGCAAAGATAGAATCCTCTCAAAGTCAATCATTGGAGGATATGTGTAATGTAATTAAAACTATGTCGGATAAGTTAAATAGGTTAGAGTTAGAGAATAAGAATTCTAAGAGACAAACACAATATAATAAGAACTTTAATCCCCAATTCAGAAGATAACCTTTGCAAATTTTGCAAAAGCAAAGAAAAGATCAAAATAAAATTCAAGCACCATTAGTTATAGAAGCAGATCTTGGTGAAGAACAATCTGAAGATCAAATTTCTACATTATATGCAGTTGATGAAGATGAACTCGGCATTGAAGGAGAAGAGTCTGTGTATGATGAAGCAGATGCTATACATGATGAAAATGAAATTGATGAATATTGGAAACAATTCTCTGATTTTATGCAGGCTGAGTAGCAAGTTTCAACTTCCTCACCAAAGGCGACTCCACAAGAATCTCAACCTGCAAAACAAGTAGATAAAGGAAAGCAACAACAAAATGCAAATGGCAAGACACAAATACTATGAGGTGAGTCTTCTCAAGATCAAACTGGAAAAATTCCTTTGGAGAAACTTGTTTCAATTCCTCAAATACTTCCAGTCATGAAGAAAGGTGAAGATGAGAATGAAAAGACTGCTAAACAGGGTCACTTATTTAGTCTTACCAAGGAATTGGAAAAAGTAAGAATACAAGTTCCCCTTACAGAATTGGAAAAAAAACCTATTTATCAAAAGGAGATCGTTGAGTTTATTAATTTAAAAGAAAATGAGAGTGAAACTGTATATCTGCAGGAAGATAAACCAGTAGTAGTTTTTGCTCCACATGTAGAGGAAGTAGATTCTTTAATACCTCCTTTTTATATTCCCTATTGGTTCATGATTTCCTCGTACATAATTGTATGTTTGATTCGGGAGCTTCACACAATCTTATGCCTCTGTCAGTGATGAAGCAATTAAATCTACAAGTGACCAAACCTTACAGGGATTTGTATTCTTTTGATTCAAACAAGGTCAAGTGTCTGGGGGTTATTAAGGATCTGGCAGTGTCACTAGCCCAAATTCCAGCTAGAAGCTTGGTCATGGATGTTGTAGTAGCAGATATTCCTGCTAGATTTGGAATGCTTCTATCTAGGTCCTGGGGGGATAAATTGGGAGGTGTTTTGAAACTAGATTTTACATATGCTGTTATACCGATTTTTGGTGGGGAGGAGAGGAGATTGTACAGAGAAACTAGGTTTGTAAAGACAATTACAAAAAATGGAGCAAGCAATTCACCTGTATATAGTTAGGAGAAGGATGAATTTTCTAGCCTTGTTTCACACTGCATGATAATGCAGAGATGGCTGAAGATAATCAGAAGCAACTTGCTTCAGCCAATGTAATTACAGAGCTGCAAACGGAAGAAGTGTGGAAATGTTTCTTTGACGGAGCTTATTCCAAGGAAGGAACAGGTGTTGGTTTTCTTCTAATTGCACCTGGAGGTAATATGTTCCCTTTTTCTTTCAAATTAGAGTTCGAGGCAACTAACAATGTGGCAGAATATGAGTCCTTGATTATTGCTCTACGAACAGCCAAACAGAGGGGAGTTAAATCAATTTACGCTTTTGGAGATTCAGAGTTAACTATTAAGCAGATAAAAGATCACTGTCAAACAAAGCATCCTAGGATCTGGGCATACAAAAATGAGGTATGGGATTTGATTGAAAATTTCTTTGAAGCTTTTAACATTCAATTCATTCCAAGAGATGAGAATAGATTGGCAGATTCATTGGCTGTGGCTGCTAGCACTTTCAAGCCTCCTATTAATCCAAGATTAAGAACACAGACCTTCTGTTCCCGATAATGTTAAGAACTGGCAAGTTTTTGAAGATGACCAGTAGATTAAGGAGTTTTTTACTATGGTTGAAGAGTTCCAGGGCACAAAAATTGATCAAGACGATGAAGAGACAACAGAAATTGCAGGAGCCAGTGGTTTAAAAGATTCAATAACAAATCAAAAGATCTTTCAATTGAGAGATAATTTTCTGCCAAAGGGACTTGTTCCTCTTGAAAGGATTTTTAATTCCAATGATGTGGCTATGGACTCAGGGAAAATCTCATAGGATGAACATATTTAGGATCACAACATTGGAACTCAGGAGAATCTCAGGTTAGTCAAATTATATGATGGAGTTTCACCTAATTTTCAATAAAAATATATTAAACTTTTCAGGAATTATGTTGATGTCTTTGCATGGTCCTATGAAGATCTTAAACCTATGATGTAAATATTATTCAACATAATATTCCTTTGAAGGAGGGGATTAAACCCTACAAATAGAAGCTTAGGCAGATAAATCCTCTGCTTCTACCATCAATTGAAAAGGAGGTCAAGAAGTTGCTTAATGCCAAAATCATAGTCCCACTCATGTATTTTGATTGGGTGGCTAATCTAGTACATGTGAGAAAGAAAGTGGAAAAATAAGGTTGTGTGTGGACTTCAGAAATCTCAATAGGGCTTCTTTGAAAAATAAGTATCCATTGTCTAAGATGGATCATGTGCTGCAAAAGGTAACAAGATGTTTTAGAATGCCAATGCTAGATGGATTTTCTAGTTATAACCAGGTGGATGTGGATAAATAGAATCAGAAGAAAACAATGTTCACAACCCCCTGGGGAACATTTATGTATGCTAGAATGCCTTTCGGATTGATGAATGTAGGTGCTACATTTCAAAGGGCTATGGACATTGCTTTTGTTGGAGATAAGTTTGTAGTAATATATTTGGATGATATTACTGTTTTTTCAAAGTTTGATGAAGAATATTTGGATCATTTGAAGAGGACTTTTGATAAATGTAGAAGATTTTGTCTTTCCTTAAATCCCAAGAAATCCATTTTTGCTCTAGAAGAAGGAAAACTACTAGGACACATTGTTTCCAAAGAAGGAGTGAAGATAGATCCAGCCAGACTACAAGCTGTGCAGAAAATACCATTGCCCAGGAGTAAAAAGGATATTCAAAAGTTTTTGGGAAAGATAAACTTCCTGAGAAGATTTGTATCCAACTATGCAGAAATCCTGAAAGAAATCACTGATATGCTAAAAAAGGAGAATGAAGTGAGTCGGACCAAAGAAGCTAGAGAATCATTTTCCAAGATTAAAGAGGCATTACATGAAGCTCTAGTCTTAATCATCCCTGATTACCAGAAGCCTTTCCAAAATTTTTCATTTGCCTCATCAAGTTCAATAGTTGTTGTCTTACTGCAGAAGAATGATGAAGAGAGAGAGCAGCCAGTTGCATTCTTCAGTAAGATTCTTAGGGATTCTGAGCTGAAATATAATATTCTTGAGAAATAGGTGTATGCTTTGGTAAAAGCCCTGAAAGCTTTTAGAACTTATGTGTTGCAGTCCCAAATCATTGCTTATGTTCCAAATGCTGCAGTGAAAGATGTATTAATACAGGGAGATGTAGAAGGCAGAAGAGGAAAGTGGATTGCCAAGATCCAAGAATATGATTTGGATATAAAACCCACAAAGTTGGTGAAAGGACAAGCATTAGAAAAAATGTTGACATAATCAAACTTTCAGGCATTGGGAATTAACTTGTTGGCACCTGTGGATGAAAAAGCAGGTGAAGAAAGTGAAGGAGAGCAAGATCTAGGTATGAAGATTATGTATAAATTTTTGTGTTCAAAATGGTATAAGCATGTAATTCATTATTTGTGCTTTCTTTCTTGTTCTCAATCCTTAGATAGAACAAAGTTTAGGGCAATAAAGATCAAGGCACAACCATATGTAAATCTGGAAGGCAGATTATACTGGAAGGATCCTGCTGAAATTCTATTGCTATGTTTAACAAAGGATGAATTTACAGAAACAATCAAAGATTATCATGAGGGGTTTTTTGGAGGACATTACAGTTGGAAATTAATTGCTCATAAGATCCTTCAGGCATGATTTTTATTGGCCTACTTTATTTGGTGATATATATAAGTTTGTTAGAAGTTGTCAGAAGTGTTAGCTTTTTGCTGAGAAGAAGAGATTAGCTCCTTTACCTCTAATTCCATTTTTCATAGAGGAGCCATTTAGGCAATGGGGATTGGAATTTGTTGGAGAAATCAATCCACCTTCAAACAAACAACACAGGTGGGTTCTCACAGCAACTGATTACTTCACCAAATGGGTAGAGGCAATTCCTAATAAGATAGCAAATGATCAGATAGTAATGAAGTTCCTGGAAGAAAATATTTTCAGCAGATTTGGTTGTCCCATTAAAATTATAACAAGCAATGCTCAAGTCTTCAACTCAAGTAAGTTCATTACTTTTTGTCACAAGTATAATGTTATTTTGTCCCATTCAACAACTTACCATCCTGGGGGAAATGGATTAGCTGAGTCTACTAACAAAACTTTGATGAAGATCCTTAAGAAAACTAGTGTAGAAAATAAAAGAGATTGGGATTCTAAGTTAAAGTTTGCTCTGTGGGCTGCTAGAGTAACTACAAGAAGATCTACAGGGAAATCACCTTTTGAATTAGTATATGGAACTCAGGCTTTGTTTCCAAGTCAACTTGTAAAGCCAGTGATTGCAATGCTTCAAGAGGTGAAAGAAGAACCAAATGCTTTGGTAAGAAGAATGAACAAAGTGGTGGTGCTAAGCAAGAACAGGGACAAGGTAAGAGACAACTTGATTATGTATCAATCCAAGATGAAAAATATTTTTGATAGAAAAGCCAAGGAAATCGATTTTAAAGTTGCAAACTTAGTGTTGAGATGGGATACCAGAAGAGAAGATAAGGATAAATATGGGAAGTTTGATCCTCTCTAGTATGGTCCTTTTAGAATTTCTGAAGTGAGATCCAATAATACCTTCATTTTTGAGAATTTTGATGGGAAAACTCTACAGCTGCCTATAAATGGGCAATATTTAAAGCACTACTTCTAGTTCTAAAGAATAAGCATCATTTCATTGTGAATACTGGAGTGAAATCATTGTACAAATGCCATAGTATTTCAGTTTATGCAAAGCAATATATGACTCCATGCCCGAGGTGAAGGCACTAATCTGTGGTTCTTAGTGTTTATGTGGCAAAAGCATTATCCCCAGGTGGAGCCAGATGTTGTAACATGTATTTTGTGGTTTGTTTCATTCATTATTTCATTCAAAATCACTTGAATTTTTTTTTGAAAAAAAGATAAGGCAAGTATATCGGAAATCAAAATAGAAAAGAAATGGAGAAATATATTGGATTTTACAAAGGAAAACAAAAGAACAAGTGTTAAAACATTAGCACCGGACCCAACAATATATATGCCATATTTTATAATGATGGCGGGTCCGAAACAATGTAAAGCACTTATATTACATGTATACGACCCCGCTGATTTCAATATGGGTGGGCCGGACCCAAAATAATATATACAATGTGTTTAAAAGTTTGGCGGGCCCACTATATCGAAAGTCCTTTATATACATACATATGGGTTCCGTCGATCGCGATTTGCAATGATGGACCTGAAACGATATATATTATGTTTTATAATTGCGGTGGGTCCGTCGTATCGCACAACATATTATATATATACATGGAAAGCGCCGATTGCGATGAGCGATTGGATTCCGGACCCGATAAGTTTATGTGCTATATTTTATAAGTCAGCGCGTCTGCCTTATCATGATTTTAATTGATATTCATATATATTTGTTGTTTACACTATTTTATATGAATTTCTATTATAAAGCATTATAATAGAAAGGCCGAAATTTAAGCATATATATATTATAATTAAAGCCCCGGCGGGTCCGCAAGGCGTATTAAAAGGTGGATTTCAAGCTATAAGGTAGGATTTCGGGCGGAATGAAAATGGTAAGTGGTTTTTAGTGGAGATCACCCGATCCTGCTTATCATTCAACACGTAGCAGCCGGGTGGAAAGAGGAAACCGCCCATTTCGGGCGGGTATTCTTTGGGCTTATGTCCCACTCGAAACCTTTACAGACCGTCTGATCTGAAAAGCGTAGATCAACGATGGAGATGAATTGGCAGGAAGTATGCCTTGGGAATTGTGTTGAGCCCGTATTGGAAGTGGAAAATCATATTTTATTATATATTTTCATTATAAAGGTTTTACGCATAATTCCAATATTTTCATAGTTATTGCGGCCTAAGGGTGCATAAGTTAAGTTTTACAGGGATTTTCGGGCCGATTGCGATTTGCGATGGAAGTCAACGGAGCGTTGAATGGGTGGATTTGACAGGTTTATAAAGCAGGATTTATTCTTTTGAGTTCTAGATTAATCAGAAGTTCGTGTTAATTTTGATGTGTAGTGCGGAAAATGAGGGTTAGAGCCGAAGCTTAAGAGGAAGACAATCCAATATGTTTCTTGGCATTTTGGCCAATCAGAATGCCCATGTAAGCCAGGATTACACAAACTAAATGTATTTTATTACGGCTAAAATGAATTAAGCATCATTAGGGCATTAATAGAGGAATTTGGCAGCGGATCAACAAAGGAAGCCAACAATTATCATCCCCTCCTGAATCCAGTTATGTTCTTGTTATTTCATGTTCTTTGAGGTGTCTTTTACCCTCTATAAAATTCTGTAATAGTTTTAACTTCATATAGTTAGAAAAATAGTTAGATAATTTGAGCAGTTTCAAAAATTAACAATTGTTCCACAATGTATAAAAAGAGGAAATTTTACTAAGAAAGGGTTGGAATTTTGGAGAACCCGGAGACTAGGCTACTCTATTCCTGATATCATCGTTGATTAATTAAAGAATCAGAAGTTTCCATGAGTTGTTGCATATATTTTTGTAAGCTTTCTCTGTCATGTGTCATGCTATGTTTTCCTCTTTTCAAGTATAGTAATGAAGCAACAAGTCTTTATTTACTTATGTAGATAAGGTTAAAATTGCTTAAAAGAGCGCCTATACTTGAAGTCCTCACCTCATTTTTAAATTATACATAATAGTTTCTGTGAAATATTAACATATTGTCTATGATTCAGTTCTCATTATCATAATTACTTTAAGTTACAGATAGTAGTTTCTGTGAAAGATCAACATATTATCTATAACTTCCCTTTCAAACTTTCTTCATTCATCATTTATATCTAGCAACAAATGGCATTCTGAGATGTTCTGGTCATGCATGTATTAAGAGTTAAAGACCAAGTTTTCTAGGTCCTTCATTTGAGAACACAACAAACAATAAGTGATAGTAAGTGATATTTATTAGTGGCTTAAGCACAATTTCCCTACAGCCAGGAAATTGGTTTCTTAAGGAACAACAATTAACTTCATGATTTTATAGTTATGGTTGTACTTGCTATCTAAGTTGTGTAGGTACATAATCTTCAAGATCATGAAGATGTTCGTAAGTAAAGTTATTATAAGCATGATGAATAAAGTTATGTGAATGATGATGGTCATGATAACTCTAATAATAAGGATGGAAGCCATGAAGGATTCTCCAGTGTTGTAGAAAATAAGTGGAGCTCCCTAAGTTAAGAGGGAGTTTGGATGAAAAGAATCTCCCTAAGTTGAGAGGGAGTTTGAATGAAAGAAATCCCCCTAAGTTGAGAGGGAGCTTAGATGAAATGAATCTCCTTGGTAGAGAGGGAGGACATATCATAGTCATGATGGACACCTTGAGCGAAGAAATTGGATAATGCATTTTGAGGAGCTGTTGAGATAAGAAAAACAGGATCTGTCTGTAGAATATGTTGCTACATGTGAAATAGGAAAGGAGGGTGTATGATTAAGGAATCTTCTATCAATATTTGTTTGGAAGCCATACTATGATAAACTGAGAAGAAACATCAGTTGTTTGGAAGACCCCATAGGTTTGTATTTATTTATGTACATTTGAAAGTTTGTTACTGAATTGGGTTGTGCTTATACATTTAAATATCTTAGAGGCTTGATAGCATGCTTTACATGTTGATTATTATCGATCAGTTTGATCGAGAGAGATTTTTTATCGATCTATTTGATCGGGGAGGATTTTTTACCAATTGTAGAAGATTTGAGATTTTGTGTGTAAGAGACATTACCTGGGAGGACATCTAGCTGACACTTTGTGTTGATGTCTAGTTCCCAAAGCAGGGAGGGTGGCATTGCCCATGGAGCTCTGACCTCGGATACACGCCTAGATCCCCGGGTTGATGGTCAGCAAGTAATCGTGATGGTACCTAGAGAGGCTAAAATATTTATTCCATTTTGGTCCCACTTGGATAGATTTCCTGGTCAAGAATCTAGTCCATGGTATCGTGAGTACCTAAAATTTTGGAGGGCCTTGGATAGATTGCCCTGGTCAGGAATCTAGTCCATGGAATTTTGGTGCCTAAAAATTCTTCATGGTTCATTTGTTTTGATATATTCCTTGTACTTGTACTTATGAATGCCTCCCTAGTTAAGAGGGAGTGTTGAAATATGTAACTAGGTGTTGAAGCCCCGAAAATCGGGTCGACAACAAGGGGGATACCCACCCAGTCCGGACCTTGGTTGGCAGCTCCTTATCTGTTTGGTATAGCGGGTCTGACTGGGGATAATGGGACCAATTTCCCAATCTAAGGGGTGTGTGTGTGTGTAGAGTTGGATGATGCTGATCTAGGAGTATTTTAAGCTAATTTAATTCAAACTTCTAAACTAACTCTATGCTATTGTAATCTAATGAGAAAAAACACATCCAATCTACGCTAACCCGGGGTGTATTTCTTCTATTATGCGATCTAAAGAGATTTCGAACAATAACTGGTAATAAAGATCATTCAGCTATCATAAGAATAGAAGTCAATTAAGATAAATCATTCTGCATAAAAAGTTAAGCAAAACAATTGTGAACAGCATATCGCATAATAAGTTATTCATATATCAGGCACAAATAAATGACTCCACCGTATAGAAGTGCCAAATGGTAACCCACACATTCATGCATTAACATATAAACAACTAAAAACTGCATATCACTTTAAGAATATAAGCAGAAACTGGTCAAGAGATAAAAGTACCATTTATGACTGGTTCCACTCATAAGCTTCAAGCAATAACGATTTATCTCTACTTGTTCTAACATCTACTAAGAGTACAAAAGTGCAACATCAGTAGCAGACATTAAATGCAAACATTGATAAATCTCGATCCATCCATTCACCAAAAACCCCCTCCGAGGGTGCAAAAGTGCATGTTCTGAGGACAATTTTTTGACAAATTTCCGGACCCTTCTCCAAATGCCTGAGAAGGGTTTAAATACTGCTAACTAATTAATCTTAATTACATAAATTTAGGACACGGTTTCAAATGACCGCCCTTCTACTAAAGCAAATTTATTTCTAAAAATTGAATCTAATTTCTAACTGTTTCTGTATTTGCTCCTTAGTGCTGTAAGCAATGCAACATTCGCCTGGGAAGAGTCGGTTGGTTGTCTTCTCCTTTCGTTTGAGTTATGAAATAGAAATAACAAGAGCTGGCACCGCTTTCTGACAAACTGGAAGATATTTTCCTCTGGCTTGGTGTATTCACTATGTGTATACTTGGTAATAACCCAAATTTCTCTCAAACTGATTGTGCTGTTGCTATTTCGGTTTCCGGCCTTGCAAATGACTGAATAAGTTAGGGACTTTGCTCTCTGAACAATTCTCTGTATTGAAAACTACTTCCGTTCTTTGTTCCAGGCTTTTCTGGTGCGTTTTCCCTCTTTAGCGTTTTTCTTTTTGCTTTACCCAGTCTAAGCTTCAGGATATTTTGTAAACATGCTGCTTTTGTGCGCCTTTGACTCTGAGTCTTGGATAGTCTATTTCCATCAGTATCTGTTGAGTGATACTCTGGAATCCGCGGTCCTGCTGCATGCGGAATCCGTTTGCGAAGGCATCTCTTCTCTGTTCTCCGAGTATTGATGCTTTCCCATTTTCCTTAGATGTTTCCTGCACATTGATTTATGTTAGTTGCTGTCTTACAGTTTACGCAAAGGAAAAGAGTAATGACGAAAAGATTGACATGAAAGCTTTAGCTCTAATGAATGCATAATCATGACACTCATAATGAACTGACTCTTCGAAAAACACAACACAATCCTTCTCGGATACTTTGGCGTAAAATTATTAAATTCTTTTAAGGCGCGCGCCCAATTTTGGACTACAGACAACTTTCCTTGAACACTGTGTCGAGGAAATTTTGCGATGAGTGATTTCTGCGACTCGCATCATAGTATCGAGGATTGCGTCGTCAAGATGTGTCATCGCAGGAATTGATGATCACATTCATCGCAGATCGCAACGTCGCAGATCGCAAATCGCAGATCGCAATATCGCAGATCGCAATATCGAATATCGCACTTAATCATCCAATCATTGTGTGCTTCTTATGCGATGTTGCGATATGCGACGTCGCATATCGGCCGTCGGTGATTCCTTAAGGTTTTCATTTAAGAGCGCTTCACAATATAAGCGATGCGATGAATTTCGCGTCGCTTCTTCGCAACTTATTATGCGCATAGGAAAACGTCTCACTCTCTTCTCGCGATGCGATACAGCTTTAGGGAGTCAAAATACAAAAATTTTGATAAAATATTCTTTTGGGTTTTTTTGTTAAGGGTCCCCATTTGCTTGGTGTTATTGCTAATACCAATCAAAGAGGGGGGTTGTTGGTGACCACAACAATGGCGATTCACTGTGAAGAACCAGTTATATCTGTTTTTCTATATTGAATTTTAACTTCCGAAGCAGAAAAATTTTCATATGTCTAAATTTTGTTATGGACAGATAGAGTATATTACGCCTTATCCTATCACTGATACTTCATCTCAACCTTTTCATATTCCAATTGTTTGTTTCCTCAGGCTTAGTTCTTGTATTCACACCAGACATTACTTGGTCTTTTAAAGATAAAATAAGGTCTTCTCTACGTGCTGGCTTTTAAAATATGCTCATTTGTCGTAGGTAGAGCCTCTGCTGCCCGCAAGCGTCCATAGCCTCGACAGGGTTACCTGTTACCCAACAATGATCCTTTATCCTGCTTGAGGTTATTTACAACCTTTTCAGAGGAAAACCCTTTTTGACACTTTTTCCTTTTTTATTCTCTAAAGAACAATGTCTTGGTTTGGTGGCCAAATTATGACACAGTCATTCACTTGATTTACACCTTTGCTGAACAAGCTGGCTCGTGATGAGACCCCTTTTCTTTTGATTGCAACAATCTTGAGTCGTTGCCCTGTTTTGGTAGACACTATTGGCAAAGTCAGCAAGTTATAATATCTGTGATCATGATAAGCTGGCTCGTGATGAGACCTCTTATTCTTTGAGATACAGTGTTTTCTCGGATTGTTCCTCTGAATGCTGCGATTTCCTTTAGCAGGGAGGAAGTCATTGTTTTTCCTTAAGAAAGCTCTGGACGACAATAATAGAGTTTGAAAATAGCAGCTTTACAGAGAATATTTATTTTATTATTGATACCTTTCATTGTGCTGATATAAAACAATTTTTTACCAAAGGTTGCTTTCATCAAATTTTTGAAGTTGAAACTAGTATCATGTCTAGGCTAAAGTTAACTCTACCTGTCAATAATAAAAATCAGATTTTTCGAAAATTTTTGCTACTTGTACAAGCGAAAAGCTCAAAATCTGATAGAGAATTGGTGTCTTTTTCATGAACCCTTTTAGTGACCATCTACAACTGGTTTTATTTATAAGAAAGAGAAAAACAAATAAAAACTAAAACTATCCTACAAAAATAGAAGAGTGATCTTCTATGGAAAATATACTTTAAGAATCTGTCCATTAACAGGCAAAGAATCTCTTCTACCTGCTAAATCCTGCAACACAAACGTCGATGGGCCTATGACTTCTACAATCTGAAAAGGACCAAGCCACAGTTTCTGAAATTTCGTATGTTTGCCCTTTTCTTCATGAGCCTTATCCCATTTCAAAACTAAATCTCCCATCTGAAAATTCTTCCTGGTCATTATGCTTGAGTCAAAAGAGGATTTTATCAGCGTTTGGTGATGAGCATGGGTTTTCTTAGCTTGTTCTCGTCGTTCTTCTAATTTAATTATTTCCATTTGTCTTAGTTGTATGGAGGAGGTAGATACCTCATCGATGTGTTGTACCAAAGACAAAGAGGGGATGACTAAGTGAGTTGGAAGAACCACTTCTTTCCCATAAACTAAAATAAAGGGAGAAGTGCAGATTGAAGCTTTCTTCGTTATTCTATTTGCCCATAAAGCATTTACCAACGCTTTGTGCCAATTCTTTTGGTTTTGGTCGACTGTTCTTTTAATAATCCTGATCAGGTTTTTGTTTGTTGATTCAGCCAATCCATTACCTTGCGGATAGTAGTTAGCAGAATATTTCAGTTTGAACCCTCTTTTAAGTGCAAACTCAGTCATTGTATTTCCAGAAAAGTATGAAGCATTATCAAACATTAAGGCCGTTGGCAATCCAAACCTAGTGATTATAAATTGATCTATGAATTCAATAATGTTTTCAGAATTAGCTGTCTTGAGAGGAACTGCTTCTACCTATTTAGTAAAATAATCTGTTGCCGTGAGGATGTACCTATGCTGCTTAGAAGAGTGAGGAACGATCTCACCTATTATGTCCAAGCCCCACTGGCTGAATGGTTGCTCGATGTTTACCGGCTGTAGTGGCATGGATGGTTTCTTTTGTTTCCCTGCAACAGTCTGGCAGAACTGGCATTTCCTCACGTAACTGTGTGAGTCTTTGAAGAACGTGGGCCAATAATATCCTGAACGTAAGATTTTATGTGCAGTAGCATCTCCAGCATAGTGTCCGCCTGCTGGTCCATCGTGGAGTTCCTGCAAAACCTTTTCGGCTTTAGTTTTCTCAAGACACCTAAGAAGCACATAATCGTAATTCCTTTTAAACAGAACATCATTTATGAGCTGGTATTGTTTAGCTTTCAACCTCAGAGCTCTTTTCTTGGTATGATCCAGGTGTGATGGAGCATACCCGTTCTTAAGATAATAAATGGTGTCAGCATATAATGATTCTGCATCGTTTAGGCTTACCTCATACGTATTTACCTCTTCAGATGAATTCTCAGGAATTTGCAATGCTCCAGCCAACATTTTGCAGAAGCCTTGACCTCTTACAATGTTTGCTGGTTTGATCTCAAGATCGTATTCTTGTAAAGTGGTGATCCAATTTGCTCTTTTTTCGCCCACATCCTTCTGTATCAGAAGGTTTCTTGCCGCTGGAAACGGTACTATGACCTTAGTATGGGCTTTAAGTAAGAAAGGTCTGAAATATTTGATCGCTTTGAAAACAGCATATGCCTATTTCTCCACGTCTGAATAGTTGAGTTCAGCACCTTGTAAATTCGAGCTAAAAAATGCGATTGGAGCTTCCGCTTTCTCTTGATTTGCTTGAGTTAGAATCGCGGCATAAGATTTCTCTGAGGCAAACGTGTATAAGATAAAAGATTCTGAAAAATTCGGGGTCGCTAAAGATGGAGCGTTAATGATAGCTTGTTTGATCAAGTTGAATGCTTCATGCTCATCTTGACCCCATTTAAAATTTGAATTCTTTTTAATCATATTTTGCAAAGGAGAAACAATACGTGAGAAATCTGGGACAAATATCTTCACAAAATTGATTTGACCAAGGAAAGATTGCATGGCTTTTTTGTTATGAGGCATGGATATTTCAGAAATTTCTTTGATTCTGTCAGGTTCAGTGTGAATACCAGATTTTGACACTATGAATCCTAGAAGTTTTCCTTCACTTATGCGAAAAAAGATTTCTTTGGGTTAAGTGAAATCCCATACCTTAAACATCGTTGAAAGATTTCTTTCAAGTCTTTGAGATGGTCGCTTCGCTTCTTGGAGTACATTGTTATATCATCCAGGTAAATCACTACAGATTTTTATTGACTAAACCTTTGAATGTGATGTCCATGGCTCTCTGAAATGTAGCGCCGGCATTGATCAAACCGAATGGCATTTTCCGATATGCGTATGTGCCCCATTTAGTTCGGAATGTGGTTTTTAACTGATCATCGGGATGTACCAGCACTTGATTGTATCCTGAAAATCCATCCAAAAAAGACATTAATTCTGAACCTGCTACTGCCTGTAATATCTGCTCCATAGGTGGGAGGGGAAAATTGTCTTTTTGACAGGCTTTGTTGAGATTCCGGAAATCGATACAAATTCTAATATCTCTGTTTTTCTTTCTAACGGGTACCATATTGGAGACCCATTTGGAATGTCTGATGGGGAAGATTATTCTGGCTCTCAATAACTTATTTAGCTCAGTTTTTATCTGATTTTCTAAATTGGGGTGGATTTTTCTGAGTTTCTGTTGGACAGGTTTTTCATTGTTAATCATAGGGATAGTATGTTGAATGATAGAAGTGTCGTATGTCTTCAGCTCATCGTAATTCCAGGCAAAAACATTTTTGTATTGTCTCAAAAGACGGATATATGCTAATTTTTCATCAGGGGCTAGGTTGTGGCCTAGATTAACGTTTTGTGGTTTCTCATCGGTTCCTAGGTTTACTGATTCGTAGTTCAGAGTCGAACTGTAGAGCTTAGAATCGGTAGACCTTTTAAACCGACTTTTCAAATCGTATAAGTCTTCTAACTTAACCACCGATTTAGGTATAGCATTATCAGTGCTATTTTGTTGTATTTGGTGATCATGATGGTATTCGTCAATTATTTGATTTGAGTAGGATCCTTCAGAAGTGAGGAAATTTACAATGTCTCGATCGTCATTGAATACTCTCCAGTTTGTAATGTTGTCAGGGATGGACGGTCTAAAGATTAATTCTATTGAGGATCTATCTGGACTAAAATCTTCGGAGGGAATAAGTCTAGAGGCCACGTTAGCTAACAGGTCTGCGCTCGCATTTTGGAGTCTTGGGATTGACGAAATATTGAATGTTATGAAATGTGCAGTCAGATCTTGTACTAAAGATTGATAGTGCTTCAAATGACCTGATAGGCAATGTATGGTGTTACGTACCTATTTGACGACAATCTCAGAGTCTCCGAAGACTTGAAGGTACTTAACGTTCAACCCGATTGCTTTGTATAGGCCTTGCACCAAGGCCTCGTATTCCGCTGTATTGTTTGTGCAATCGAATTCAAGTCTGCACGTAAGCATGGTCTTATTTCCGTCTGGGCTAATCAGAACGCATCCTTCTCCTGCTCCCTCGTTAGATTTAAAGCCATCAAAATATAATTTCCAAAACAAAGATGTATTTACAGGGTTATCTAAAAAATTAACACACTTCGAGTTATCAGTTCGGGAAAAATTTTCGACTTGGGACAAAACTGAATTTTCTAAGTAAGGTGAGGTATGAGCATTGAAATTGCCGAGGAAAGAATCTACCAAGTAATTGCCTATGATACTGCTGTTGTATGCTATTGCTTCATTTTCTCCCTCCAATTCCGTCACTATGTACTTCTGGTGTAGCTCTCGTTCAACCTTTATTTGATTCGGTTTACCATTGTAGGGTAACCACATGTGCGACCAGTCGGTTGAGAAGTATCCATGGAGTTTTTCAGACCAATCCCTGCTAAGAATTAAGCCATATAATTCAGGGATATCAGCTACTAGAATGTCAATAACCTGACATACCTTCGGGTTAGACGACAATCTTATGGTCACTTGATTAAGCTCACCAATCACTTCGACTTGGGATCGATCAAGCTAAACTATGCGCACTGCGGATTTTTGCGGTTGAACATTCAACTTGGCACATATTGATCTGGGTAAAATATTCGTTGAAGCACCAGAATCTACCAAACAGTTGTGCACGTTTTTTTTGAAAATTTCATAAGTGAGAAGAAAAGGGGGAGTGTGAGACCTTGATCTTCCTCCAATCAAGGCGATGTCGTTTGGGTCAACCTTATTGATCGTGTTGGTTGGAGGTTTTCCTGTGTTGTGGGAAGCTACAGCTGTAGGCAAAGATGTAGTAGGCACGGCATGTAATTCTTTCATCATTATCTTCTGTTGATGTTTCAATTTGCTCAACTCATAAAGAGTGATATTAGCCCTAGTCTTTTTCATGTCATCAATAATGTTGTACTCCATTTCATCTGACACAATCAGTGTTCTTGATGGAGGTGTTTGATCTGATTGGACTGGGCTATATTGAGTCGCTTTAGCGGTTGTTTTCTTTGTTGCGACTTTATCTTTTGCTGCAGGGCTTGCGCCCTTCTGTTTAGGGGTAGTTTGGGGAGGATCAAGTTGATTTTTGCTTCGTGTGCTAACCGGAAATGCTTCTTGATCTTCTTCTTGTGGGAGGATGAAATCCCACATTCCTTGTAGTTCCACAACTTCTTCGTCATCGGTCTGCCCTTCAGTGGTATTCTCTTCTTCTTCTTCTTCTTCGGATTCGACGTTTGAGATAGCGTTGGGTGGTTTCACCTCCATTAAAGGATTTCTTTTAAAAACCTCTGTAGGGCTTTTTCGAAGAAGTTTCTGCTACTTGTTTTTTTATGTCAATCATCTCATTGGACATGGTTTTTAACACTTTTTGTAATCCTTCCAAATCGAAAGGATCTTTCGATTGTTTCTTCTTGGGGTCTTCCTTGTAGGAGACTTTCTTAGATTTGCGTTCCTCTATCGCAGATCTTTTTTCCAGGGCTACGACGTGTTTCTCTACTGCTATCGCCTCTGTCAAGTTTTCAACTAAGGTTGTCTTATTTGCCCTATCCACAAAGATTTCCAAGTTCGATGGTAAGGCCGTAATATACCATTCACATCTCACTTCTTCGCTGGGCTGGGAAGCAGCGGGAATTTTGTTGAGGATTTTATTGAACCGTAAATTGAAATCTTTGATGGGTTCTCTAGCCTCGGCTTTAAGATTGGATAGGTCATTGATTAACGTCGCCGTTGATCTGTCATCACCAAATTTGGTAAGGAATTGACTTTGAAAAATGTCCCAACTTGTGATAGACCCGGAAGGTAATGAAAAGTACCATGACCCGGCTGTTCCTTGCATTGTGTAGGGAAAAAGCCGGACGACAGCATCCTCGTTGGTAACTCCGTTGAGATTAACAGAAAGCATGAAATTATTAATATGCTCTTCAGCTAGCATGCCTGCTTTTGGATTGAATTTGGGTAGCCATTTCACAGGATGGGCTGGTATTGGGCTCAGGGGTGGAGGCATTAAAACTGCCCCAGGATTGTTCCATGGAGACTGGGCCATCGTTGAGCTGCTAGTAAATGAAAGTGCAGAGGATGATCCCTGATGCTGGGAAGATGAAGATATTATGATCTTTGATGATTGAATAGGAGGGGTTGTGGAAGATGGATGAGTGGTTTGGAATGAAGATGTGGGTGGCTGACTTCGCGGTGAGGGAGTTGAGATGGACGACGTAGATGAAAGAGTCTCACTGTCAGACTCTGGTGGTGTTTTCCTTGCTCTTTTCCTGGTGGGGAGAGGGAATTTAGTTGGCTGGATGCCAAATTTTCCACTCTTTAATTTGGTCAGGGGATGAGCAGGATTGTACTGCGAAGTCACGCTGCTTTGAGATTTATCAGACCTCTGAGTAAAAATAGAAAATCCCTGGAGTTTGCGAATCAGAGTTTGAACTTCAGGGGGTTCAATGATAAGTTGGTCTGAAATATTAGGGTATGTAGCAGCGGTTGATACTCGAGCGACTTCCGACTCTGGATTTAAACGTACTGGGGAAGTCGGGGGAGTTGATGAGGGCGATTTACTCTCAGAATGGTATTTAGATTTTGATTTAGGTGCCATTCATAGTTCGGGCCCTCCTTCTAGCGCCAAATATGTTGAAGCCCCGAAAATCAGGTCGACAAAAAGGGGGATACCCACCCGGTCCGGACCTTGGTTGGCAGCTCCTTATCCGTTTGGTATAGTGGGTCCGACTGGGGATAATGGGACCAGTTTCCCAATCTAAGGGGTGTGTGTGTGTGTAGAGTTGGATGATGTTGATCTAGGAGTATTTTAAGCTAATTTAATTCAAACTTCTAAACTAACTCTATGCTATTGTAATCTAATGAGAAACAACACATCTAATCTACGCTAACCCGAGGTGTATTTCTTCTATTATGCGATCTAAAGAGATTTCGAACAATAACTGGTAATAAAGATCATTCAGCTATCATAAGAATAGAAATCAATTAAGATAAATCATTCTGCATAAAAAGTTAAGCAAAACAATTTTGAACAGCATATCGCATAATAAGTTATTCATATATCAGGCACAAATAAATGACTCCACCGTACAGAAGTGCCAAATGGTAACCCACACATTCATGCATTAACATATAAACAACTGAAAACTGCATATCACTTTAATAATATAAGCAGAAACTGGTCAAGAGATAAAAGTACCATTTATGACTGGTTCCACTCATAAGCTTCAAGCAATAACGATTTATCTCTACTTGTTCTAACATCTACTAAGAGTACAAAAGTGCAACATCAGTAGCAGACATTAAATGCAAACATTGATAAATCTCGATCCATCCATTCACCAAAAACCCCCTCCGAGGGTGCAAAAGTGCATGTTCTGAGGACAAGTTTTTTGACAAATTTCCGGACCCTTCTCCAAATGCCTGAGAAGGGTTTAAATACTGCTAACTAATTAATCTTAATTACATAAATTTAGGATACGGTTTCAAATGACTGCCCTTCTACTAAAGCAAATTTATTTCTAAAAATTGAATCTAATTTCTAACCGTTTCTGTATTTGCTCCTTAGTGCTGTAAGCAATGCAACATTCGCCTGGGAAGAGTCGGTTGGTTGTCTTCTCCTTTCGTTTGAGTTATGAAAATAGAAATAACAAGAGCTGGCACCGCTTTCTGACAAACTGGAAGATATTTTCCTCTGGCTTGGTGTATTCACTGTGTGTATACTTGGTAATAACCCAAATTTCTCTCAAACTGATTGTGCTGTTGCTATTTCGGTTTCCGGCCTTGCGAATGACTGAATAAGTTAGGGACTTTTCTCTCTGAACAATTCTCTGTATTGAAAACTGCTTCTGTTCTTTGTTCCAGGCTTTTCTGGTGCATTTTCCCTCTTTAGCGTTTTTCTTTTTGCTTTACCCAGTCTAAGCTTCAGGATCTTTTGTAAACATGCTGCTTTTGTGCACCTTTGACTCTGAGTCTTGGATAGTCTATTTCCATCAGTATCTGTTGAGTGATACTCTGGAATCTACAGTCCTGCTGCATGCGGCACCCGTTTGCGAAGGCATCTCTTCTCTGTTCTCTGAGTATTGACGTTTTCCCCTTTTCCTTAGATGTTTCCTGCACATTGATTTATGTTAGTTGCTATCTTACAGTTTACACAAAGGAAAAGAGTAATGACGAAAAGATTGACATGAAAGCTTTAGCTCTAATGAATGCATAATCATGACACTCATAATGAACTGACTCTTCGAAAAACACAACACAATCCTTCTCGGATACTTTGGCGTAAAATTATTAAATTCTTTTAAGGCGCGCGCCCAATTTTGGTCTACAGACAGCTTTCTTTGAACACTGTGTCGAGGAAATTTTGCGATGAGTGATTTCTGCGACTCGCGTCACAGTATCGAGGATTGCGTCGTCAAGATGTGTCATCGCTGGAATTGATGATCACATTCATCGCAGATCGCAACGTCGCAGATCGCAAATCGCAGATCGCAATATCACAGATCGCACTTAATCATCCAATCATTGTGTGCTGCTTATGCGATGTTGCGATATGCGACGTTGCATATCGGCCGTCGGTGATTCCTTAAGTTTTTCATTTAAGAGCGCTTCACAATATAAGCGATGCGATGAATTTCGCGTCGCTTCTTCGCAGCTTATTATGCGCATAGGAAAACGTCTCACTCTCTTCTCGCGATGCGATACAGCTTTAGGGAGTCAAAATACAAAAAATTTGATAAAATGTTCTTTTGGATTTTTTTGTTAAGGGTCCCCATTTGCTTGGTGTTATTGCCAATACCAATCAAAGAGGGGGGTTGTTGGTGACCACAACACTAGGTTCGGTCTTCATAAATGTACTTGAGTCACAATGAAATGTATTTATTAAAAGAATGAAGAAAATATTATTATTATTATTATTATGACTTATTAAAGCATTGGTTTCATGCTTGGGTCATCATGTTTTAGGTAAAATTCCCCATTGATGACTTCAAGGATTATTATGAGTCATTAGAGTAATTTTCCATTAAAAGAGACTCTTCTTGGGCTTTTGAATCATGTAAAAAGGATTAATATTGAGCCAAATATACTATTTGTCCCCTCCACACCAAATTGGTCTCAACGAGATCAATTTGGCCTCAAGAATGACAATTCGACCTCACTGGAAGGCTATATATACAAGGAATTTGAATTCATTTGAAGCAATTCACTCTCTCTCTCATAGTTCGCTATCCAGAAGTTGGAAGCTAGGAAATGCGAAGTCGAAAAAGACTTATAAAGGGTTTGAAAAGGAGTGTGAAATTTTCAAGGCAAGAAGAAGTCATCAAGATCAAAATTTTGGGGCATCTGTCTCTCACTCAGGATGAGTATCTAGAGAGATCAAAGTTTTTATTTATCTAGTCGAAGCTATTGTTGCTACTACTGCTACTAGTTGTTGGGCTGAAGCTGCTACTGTAAGTTGATGCTGCTAGGTCAAAGTTGCTATTGAAGGGTTATCATCTGCAAGAAGGATTGAGGGATGAATTGGTGTGGAGGAAGTCTTTGTCTAGGTCAAGAGTCTTGGATTATCTCAAGAAACTAGTGAAGGAAGAATTGTTGACTGGGTTTTCCTTAGATATGGGTTTTTCCCTGATTGTCTGCCTACATCTATTATCCTTGTGTTATAACTTATTGTTTTGATAATTTCTTGATGAACTAAAAGATAAAAGAACATAAAGATAAAAGAATCACAAATAATTATCTATATAAGAAAATATTTCTGCCTTGAGAATTTTATAAAACTTGGGACATCTTTGATCCTTACCACTTGTGGTAAGTGGTGCCTCCCCCAAGTGACTTGGGATGTCTCTGATGCTTACCTCTCATGGTAAGTGGTATCTCCCCCAAGTTAGTGGATGCAGGTGTTCTACCACTTGATTCTTGAGGATCAAGGTGGGAAGATTAGTAGATAATAGTACATGGTTGATCCTTACCAGAAATGGTAAGTGGTATCTCCCCTAATGTCATTGGATATAGGGTTGGATATTGATCTTCCCTATGATGATTCTTCTTCTTTAGATTGAGACATCAATGTTCAACTGAGATGAGGTCATCAAGCTTGACTTAGGTCCCAGTAGGGTTTGGAGGAACTTTACCCTTGTGGTAAATCAATCTCCCCTACGATTGGTTGTGGATTATTCTTCTACTATGAGACGAGATGAGATGATATGGATTTCCCTATTTTGAGACATGTACATTCGAGATCAAACTTATGATGCAAAAGGGAACTCCTCCCTAGTTGAGAGGGAGTGCTGAAATTTGGGGCAGCTATGAGATGAAACCTAACTACCCCAAAAGAAGCCCATTGAGCTCCAAAAGAAGAATTCAAATTGGAAAAAAGAAATATTATTTCGATACTCATTTTATTATTCAATACGATACAAATTTGGGTAAGCAATCATTAAAGAAAATATGTTTAAATATTATTATGAGAAAAATTGAATTTATGTTTCCCTCCTAATTCATTTCAGCATCAAAATGTTCAAGTTGGTCTGCCCCAATGGACATGACCCTTCGCATATGGAAACAACTATAAATATGCATCTATCCTCCATCATTTGACACACACACTCAGACTTCTGTGGCATTTCTCTGCGGTTTATTAGACGACATATGCGGCCTAGTTTGGCATATCTCTGCGACCTATTTGTGGGACATATGAGGCCTAGTTTGGCATATCTCTATGGCCTATCTATGGTACATTTGCAGCCTATTATGGCTTACATATGAAACGTATTTATTGGAAACTTTGTGGCATATTATGGCTCACATCTATGGCCTATCTATGTCACCCTAATGTTTCCTAATCTCAGTTCCTATGCAGCCTAACTATGGCTTCTATTGCACCCTTTTATTGGCATCAAATGTGGCTTCTCATTGGCATCAAAAGAAGCATGTTTGTGGAATTAATTGTGGCCTATATGTAGCATTAATTGTGGTCTATCTGTGTCATTTCTCTATGAACAGGGTTGTAAAAGTTCTAAATATTGAAGGAGGGATGAGACCTTGATTTCTTGTGTATTGGAGGACAAGTTATGGATTGTTATAAAATCGGAAAGGCAGAAATATTTTCTTATGTTGATAATTACTTGTGATATATTTGAGTTTTTATTAACTTTCTTATGTTCTCCTTTTATATTTTTTCTCATCAAGCAACTATCAAAATCAAAACACGAAGATCAAAGACACCAGATGTAGGCACTCTGCCAAGGACAAAACCCCTATATAGGGGAAAACTCAGTCAAACTCTTCCACTAACAAAGTCAAGTTGAGATATACCAAGACCTTAGACCCAAATACCTTCCTCCTCCACCAAGTTAACCCTCTAATACGATCCAACACACTTCAACAAAATATTCTTGTCCAATAGCCTCAACCCAACAATCCAGAAATTTGACTTCCCAGCTACAGAACTTCGACTCCCAGTTATAGAATTTTGGCATAGCAACAAAAATATAGTTTCAGCCCTCCAGCAAATTCAGTTCCTTCACACATGTGAGATAAGAGAGAAAATTTTGACTTAGATAGATAGTGTCCTCCTCCTTCGCTAGGCTTTTCCTTCTTCTTGAATTTCACACTTTTACTGGCCCTTAAAGATTTAGATCGAATTTGATGAGTGAGGGCTCCAAATGAGGTCGAGTTGTTGCCTTTATATAGTAGTTTCTGCCCCTCATTTAGGTTGACTTGTCCAGTTTGAGGCCGACTTGGTGGAGGAGGTCTAGAAGACCTAATTTACATTAAAATAAATTTCTTTCTTGACAAATAGAGCCCAAGAAGGGTCTTTTACATTATGACATGGACAAGGATACTTTACATAAACCCTAGAAGCCTTCAATGGAGGTTATGAACTAAAAACAATTGACCGAAGGATGAAACCCGTGCTTTAATAAGTCAATTTATTTAATAATTCAATTTATTTTTCTTTCTTTTGACAAATACATTACATCGTAACTCAAATATAATTATGAAGACTAACACTAGTTACATTCTTCAACACTCCCTCTTAACTAGGGAGGCATTGATAATTACATATACACATAGGTCATAGCACACTCAGTGTTGCGGACTATATACCTGCCCAGGGTATTCTATCCTGGTGGGACTAAGGGGACTCAAGCTTTAACCACTCTAGGTACCATCATGCTTTTAAGATCTACCACCAATGCAAGGATCTAGGTGTGTATCCAAGGTCGGAGCTCCATGACCAATGCCACCCTTCCTCTTCAGGATCTAGACATTAACACATAGTCCGGCTAGATGTCCTCCCAAGCATTTTGCCATAAGATGCTTCATCTCTTCCTATTAACTAAATTAGATATATCCATTTGTCCAAGCATGCTTCCAAAGTTTTCATCCTTTTTATGGAGAGATTTACATGTACAAACACAAACCCCAATCAACAATAAACTTTCAAATATAAGTAAACACAAACCTCTGAGGTCCTCAATCATTCTGATGTTACTTTGATCATCAATTTATCCATATACAATTTGTTGGAAGCTTTCTTCTTCTTTCATTCTTCAGCAGCGCCAAATACATCCTCAAATCTTCTCAAGTCTTTTGTTTGCAGCTTTATGAACATTCATCTATAGTAATTTTTTTTACAGCAAGGTATTCACTTGTCATAATATGCCCTCCCTCTCAACTGGGGAGATATACCCTTTCTTCTATCCAAGATCCCTCTTAACTTAGAGAGATCAACCACTTCCTCCTTTCACGGCTTCATTCCTTCTTACGACATCAAGGTCATCTTGATCATCATCATTCATATAACTTCCTTCATCAAGCTTATTATTATCATACAAACATATTAATCATCCTGAATATTATGTACTTGCAAAACTTTAATCGTGAGTACAACCAAATACAAACATACAGAAGCATGAAGTTAACTATATCAAAATCATGTTACTATAACGGAAGCATTTTCAAACACCTAAATCTAGTTAGGTTCATAATCAGCAAGAGACATATCTTTTTACATACTCGACTTCAACTTTTTTCTAGAGTTTTGTCATAAACCCTGGACTCCATCTTCGAGACACAAATCCTTAGATATCAGCAATTTAATCAAATACTGAATCTACTATACATCTAAGGTTTCAACAATGTACCTTTTAAAATTACATGGCAAACTCTACCTAGATTTTATCATGAAAACAATATCATCATATCCTAGAATATCAATCTCTATTAGGGCTTTGTTACAAACCCTAGAATTCATAGACTAAAACATGAGCATCAATAATTAGGTTAGCATACTCGCATATACATATCTAGGATTTCATGCACTGGCATTTCTCATCAATACAAACATCAATGCATCGAAGTTAGCTATAAAACAATTTTCTCCATGCTAGGGTTTTGATATTACAAATGAATATATACCTAGGGTTTGATTCCATGATCTTAATATAAATATTACAGGGGTTTTGTTTGTTATCCCCCACAATGTCCTAGGCTGATAAGGAAATCGACGGAGGTAACCACAGACCAAGCTTCCAATTTGGTAGCTAGCCCTACCAAACCAGAGAGGGCTCTCTCTATGGAATCATAACCAAGAGATGATTGGATGATAAAGGATTTTAGGCTAGATAGCTAAGCTCAGGTGAGTTTTGGGAAATTTAGGGCTTTTGATGCTAGATAAGGGAAAAAAACCAGGTAGCTAGGTGAGAGGTTCAAAGGGTTGCAACAACAAAGATATGAATGAGCAAGATAGAAGTACTTTTGTGATGGATTTTAGGTCTTTTCGATGTAGTATGGTGTTCATAAGAAACATAAAGGCCTTAATGAGAATATAACATCAATTCATTAAGCAGGAGTGAAAATAACGTATAATAATTTTCCATTAAAACAAAGCTTAGTGAAAAGAATTATGTTTATAAACTGCAAGGAAAACTATTGAAGAGACGATGAATGGAAAAGGAAGCTAAATATCATTCATATAAAGCAATAATAGAGGAAAACAACATCATAAGCTTACTGCACAAGAATTCCTAAATAATAGTTGCAAACTCTGTCCTTTGATTTCCAAAAAATGTCAAATACAAACTACAATAGTTCTCTCCTCTCAAGTCCAATCAGTCCAATCACTGAGAAAATGATACATAAAGACCAAAAAAAATACTCCTTAGGCTCAAGGGTCGAATCCATGATTGTAGGAGTGGTTACATGAGTGGTTTTAACCAAACCTTAATGTTTAGGGAGGTTGAAACAAATTCTACAATTAGCTTTTACTGCAACTTCCCTCATAAATGAACCTCAATTTACATAAAAAAAAAGACTATCCATACATTACTACATCATATTTACATTTCCTTTCACTCTATAATTCATTTAGTTCACTAATTTGACCTTTATCCAAATCGAACTAGAAACTCTGAGAAATTACACAATAAAATTTTTAATTAAAATCTCAGAAAATTACAGAGGCGCAGTGCCAAGTTTGAGGCCATTTTTAGGTGCCATCCTGAAGTCAAAATTGAAATATGAAAGAAAGGTAAACTAGCCCTGTCTATCTAGTTTCTAGAACATCTTGAATTTTTGAAAATAATCCATGAGAAAGCCTCAAAAATCTCATTCTCCCAAGGTGTCTCTAGAAGCACAATGCCTGTCAAAAAGAGGGGCAAAATGTTGATTTTTGACCCCTTTTTCTCATTTTCTCAAAGTTTGAGCCACGTTTGAAAAATATGAGGAAATGGGTTTTGAGAGGAGGCCATCATATTTCCAAAAATACAAAACATTTGTGATTTATAGCTCTAAGGAAAAAGCGCAGCGCCTTGGAGTTGTGTTTTTGAAACCAGTTCATTTCCCTGAATTTGCACTAAATTTCACCAAAAACGAAAAATGCTCAAAAAACTCCCAAAATTGGTCCATAAGTGCCAAATGAGGTGTACTATGCTATCATGGATGCCTTAGCAAGAATATCAAAGTTGTCTTTCTCATCTTTTCCTTTTAGAATTTCCTTCAGCTTGTTTTTCATTTGTTTGACCTTGATATTGCAAATCTTGTTTCTGGTTTGGTAGTGGTGGGCCATGTGCCTCAACATCTGGTTATCCCTGTTAGCCTTGTCAAGAAGCTTCTCTAGATGGCCATTGACTTTGTCTAGCCAATATTCCCTGTCTTCATTGATTTCCATAGAAATTTTGTCTTCACCACTCAAATCCTTTACTAGTAGGTCTTGGTCTCTTTCTTTCTGCAATGCCTTTTTGAGACCCATTGTCGTAGGCCTCTTCCTTCCAACCTGCTTCTCTTGTTCATCATGCTTGTCATGCTCTAGCACTGCTTTACTTTTGACCTCTTGCCTCAACATCCTGAATTGCTCTTTTTCCATCATTAGTTGTTTGACCTTGAGTTGATTATTTTCTTGCTCAAGGAAAGGAATGATAAATTTGGCCCTTGCCAAATTGTCCTAGAGCTCCATGATCCGAGAATCCTTATCATTGATAGCTTGTTACAAGGTTGAATTCTCATCTACTGCCTCCAAGTCAACTAGGTCAAAATCATTCTCAATTAGTTCCTCATCCTGCAAATGTGATCCCTGTTGTGTTGATGTAGAAAGCTTGGACCTTTCCTTAACTTGAGGAGAAAACACAAGTCTTTTTCCTCTCTGGTATGTTTTCGTCACCTCAGGTCTAAGTGCCTTGGGAACCTCCTATGATTAGTTTGATGACCCTACCTACATAGGCTGTGTTGATGTGTCTTGGTGCTGGCTTGGTGAAGTAGTCTCATGCCTCTGCAAGGCTGCTTCAGTAAAGGTATCCCATGCTATGTTCTTTTCTGCCAACTGATGGAGGACTACAACCTTTATCAAACTGTGGTGGAAAAGGCTAGGGTAATGCTCTTTGTTTTTCATTTGCACCTTTTCAAACATTTTGATGACACTTCTACACAAGTAGTTACACAAGTTAATAGGTTTCACAGCTGTGAAGTGCATAAGCAGTGTAATGTGATATTAATACAACCTGGAAAACCTCCCCTCACAAGTGAAAAACTTCATCACAACCTTCATCAGTGGTGCATACTTTTCCAACAAGTATCTGAATGGAATGATGTGTGAATGAGCCTCTTTTTAGGGTGATTTCAAGAAGGGTTTGTATTGCTCAAGGTCTAGGCTCATGCCTTTGAACCAATACTCCCCATGATTTGGTATCCCTGTGGCAAGAGAGATGGCATCAAATGAGAATTTGAAATCAATCCCTGCAATGGTGGCCTTTTCTCCTTTCAAATTGGTGGCAATCAAATCAGTGAATTTCTCATGAAAGCCTACCTCTCCCACTCTTTGACAAAACCCTAGGCAATTGACATCTTCAAAGCATTGTCTTATGAATGGTGAAGAATTGATCTCATTGCAATTTGTGGGCTCATACCTTAGAATCTTCCCCCATTTATAATATTTTATTTTCTCTGATGGTGAAGAGTCTCCCTCCATTTTTAAAACCCTAGATGATAAGAAAGGGTAAAAAACAGTGAAAAGTGTTTGAAGTGGTGAAATGAGGGAGTTAGGGAAGGGAGATGGGAGTAGGAAAATTTTGGGAGATGGACAGGGGTTTTAGGAATCCTTATGAAGTTAAATGAAGGGAAATGAATGAGGGAGATGAGCTAGGAAATTTAAACACATTCCTAGCTAGGGAAACTTCCCAATTTGATAGATTAGGGCTAGGGTGTGTAGGGAGATGAAGTGGAATGAAGGGAAATGGTTTGTTGGTGAATGGGGATGATGAGTTGCATGAAAATAGAGGTATAGGTATAGTGATTTTAGGGTTTCAAAGCTCCAACTGATCATTTGCAAGCTCAAAACATGAAACTCATAGAAAACCCTAGAGGACTAAACTCACAATCATTTTGTTTGTTCTGCCAAAGGAAGAGGGGATGCAACGGAGTGTACTTACCTATTATGAAGTTCAGAGGAAAAAAAAAATTAGATTTAGAGGCTTGAAAACTCGAATTTGAGTGATTTGTTGCAATTCTGGGAGACTCTATCCCATGTGCAGTGGTTCACCGGTGCGCAACGCTACCTCCAGAAACACAACACCTTGTCTGTAAGCGCAGCGCCAAGCAAACTTTTCAAATTTGGCTGAAAAAACTCGTGTTTTCTCACCTAAGGAGGAATTCACTTGATGACAAGGTAAGGTAAGAATGTAAATGGAATGTGTATGAATCTCTTTGGGCTTTTATAGACATATCATAATACTCTTTTGAGTGATAAGGGGCCCCACATGTCTTTTTAAACATGAATTTCATTATTTTGAACCTGGTAGCCTTGGACATTTGTAACCTGGACTTTGTGTCTTCGTTTGAATAGTTTACCTTCTTTTTGGAACTTTGAGACAATAGCTATGAAGTACTTATTACATATAGAAACATGAAGTTACATCTGAAATCATAACTTCTTGAAAATACTTGCTTATCACAACTCATCCTATGCCGGATTTTATGCATGAAATGAAAGTGTTGGTGACCTTGAAAGTCTAATGACCTAATTGAGACACTAGACTGAGTGAAATCATGATGGTGATGACTGACATGATGATGATAGTCCCTCAATTATGCTACACTTAGTTGAGTGATGAAAGTGATCGGCATGGGAAATTCTTGAGAGAGTAGAAATAACCCTAGACACACTAACCAGTGACCAATTTTTATTTTGAGAGCCTAGTGACATGATAAAATTTGACTTAAGACTCCTAACAAAAATTAGTAAAAGAATATTTGATCACTGGTGACAGGCAGAACTGACTAATATTAACATTGTTTATAAACCCTAATTCACCAAACCCTAAAGATCTAGGGTTTTTATTATAGCAATACAAAAACCCTAAATATCAAAATAATAGGATTTCTAGACTTCATCCACAACCCTAAGTAGAATAGGGTTTCATAATCAATATTGACATACCCTTAGCAACAAGAGGTTAGGGTTTTATAGTGAACCCTAAATGTTACGGTTTCACAAGAATGATAAAAATGATAGAATGACAAGGGTAGATTTAATCTAATGATTAATCACCCTAACAAGAATATTTAAGATTCAAAACCCTAGACATAGCGATGTCAATGATGTAAACCAAATTTCAAAAGATAACGAACATGCATTTTCTATGAAGAGAATTTTGTAACACTGCTAGTTTAAGACATACGTTGAATTGTTCTTTAACAAACCTTGTAGGACATCAATTCTTGAAGTTTATCATTTGAAGTCTCCTCCATAACCTTTGAGCATTCAACAAGCTTTTCGTGAATTGTTATTTAACGAACCTTGTAGGACATTAATTCTTGAAGTTTATCCTTTGTAGTCTCCTCCATAACCTTTGAGCATTCAACAAGATTTCCCAACCAAGGAAAATAAAAATAAAAAGGTTATTAGCATACAATACAAAAAAATCTTGATGTGAGGAGGAAACCAAACATGAAAATATGAAATAAGGAACAAAATACTTATCAAGTTTAAGAGAAGATTCTTCGACGAAAATCACATTGGGATGCTATTGTCGACGCGTTTCGAACCAACCAGTGTGGTTCATCGTCAGGACAAGTTGAAGGAACAGATCTCGCTTTGCATATTAAATACTCATAGCAGAACATCCAACGACTATATTTCTTGACCAGGTAACGGCTATATTGACTAACGACTAAATTTGACAGGGAAACGGTTAGTTTGGACTAGATTAGGGGCATAACCTTTATTTAATTAAATAAGTTAATTTGGTTAGTTATATTCTTCTCCCAAATTTGATATGGATCACAGAAGCCTAAATTCAATAAAATACTTATCTTTTGGTAAAAATGATGGAGGCTCCCTCTTAATCCAATTTTGAGGGATACCTACAATTTTATCAAAATAATTCAAAAATGTTCTAACAAGACATGTTAGGTGCACAAAGTCTAGAAATTAAAACATAAAGGAAAACAATACGGGACTAACAAGGATACGTAGGAGAGAACTTAATAGTATAAGTACTTGAATTCCGATTCCTCAGTCTTGTTCTTCTTAGGTGGAACTTCATCAGTAATATTTTTTTGTTCCCTGTCTCTTTTCTTATTCCTTGGATTCTTATAATGACCCATCTTATGGCAGTTGTAACATTCAATTTTGGATAGGTCAACTTTCTTCTATGGTTCTTTGAACTTATTGAAGGTTCCTTTTTACTTGTGATAAGCAGAATATGCATTAGAGGTATTTTCTTCTTCATATTCCCTCTTGTTTTTTACTAATGATATTCAGGCTTCTTCTTGATTGCATGCATTCCACATTTGCTCAAATATTGGAGTATCCTTCCAACTATTAATTTCTAATGCAAAAGCGCTCCAAAATTTTGGCAGTCCTAGAAGAGCAATAATTACGAGCTCTTTTTCTGGTACAACTTCATCTATTGTTTGGAGTTCATATTTCATTCTATATATGCTTATAAAGTAGGATGCTACATTATTTTCTTTCGTCATCTTAATAGTTCTCAATTCATTCTTGAGGCTTACTATTTGACCAATGTTCTTGATGGTGAATAATTTGGAGAGAGCCTCATACATTTCTTGAGCATAATATATGTTGGATATGTATGGAATTAGGTTGTCCTTTACTCCATGCACTATTAGGTTCATGGCCAAGATTTCAGCTTCTCTGAACTTCTCTTTCTTTGCTTCATCAGTAGGATTCTTGGAATTTCCTTGAACAAGATTCAAAACTTAGTGCTTTTCGAGGATAAGATCTATCATATTTTTCAGTTACTTCTCTCAGCAACTGAGTTTCAGTATAGATGCAATGTTAGCAGTGGCAGTGCTAGCAGCATAGTAGATGCAACATTTGAGAGGGAGTTGTAGTATAGATGTAGCATTGGATGTGGCAGTGTCAAAGGCATCGGTACAGTTACAACAACAACGCAGTAGTTGGTGGACAACATGTCAGATATCAGCAACGCAAAGGATGATGCTTGAGAGTCAAAGTAGTATGCAGTAGTAGTGTATTGCTAGGGCACATTCCTCGCTAAGAGGGAGTGTTGATTTGGGGTAGAATCAGATGTGCTCTAAGCCTCAAACATTGCAAGGAGGCTTGGACACATGTATTCCAAAGAACAGAGAAAGCGTTTTGGGAAATTCCACCCAAAAGTGATTTTATTAAAATAATTAATATTTTTAATGGGGTTCCTAAGCCTAAACTTAGGAAATTAAAATATTAATGGGTATTAATATAATCAGGGGTGAAACTTCTAGAAATAGGCACAAATCAAGCCAAAACGATCTGAGCCTTTGATTATGATTTAATCTAGGTCATTGGTTGTCCAACAGGAAGATATAAGAAGGGGCTTGAGGGTCATTTGGAAAACAGACAGAGAGATCAAGGAAATCGATTTTCTGAAGTGAGGAGTTCTTAGGAGGAAAAATCGATTGAGGAGATTTCTTGCAGTAGAGGGGTAGTAAGAATCCGAAAGAAGGACTTTTCAGAGAATACGAGGCAGGGGGAGAATAGGAATATGTCCAAAGGAAGGTTGACATTGGCCCACGCAGTGCTGACGTAGAGGCAGTGCAGTCCTTGAGGGTAAGTTGAGTTTCCTACTAAGGGAAGTTGAAATTCAGTTGTTGGAATCCAGGGTGTGAGTTCAGGAGGAAGAAGGTCGATTTCTCATCCAACAGAGGATCTAGAGGAGAGGCAGTGTAATACCTAGGAGGGGTGAGGCAGAAACTGCCCAGAGTGACGTAGATTCTCTTTGGGTGTTTTTAGTTGCTTCTCTCAGCAACTGAGTTGCAGTACAGATGCAATGTTAGCAGTGGCAGTGCTAGCAGCATACCAAATGCAACATTTGAGAGGGAGTTGTAGTACAGATGTAGCATTGGATGTGGCCTTGTTAAAGGCAGCAGTACAATTACAACAACGATGCAGTAGTTGGTGGAAAACATGTCAGATATCAACAACGCAGAGGATGATGCTTCAGAGCTACCCACATCTCATCCCAATTTGGTCATTGTGATTGTATTTGTACTAGCATTTTACTTATATTTACTTTCTGCAATTTGGTGAAGACTATAGTATAATATATTGTGAAAATTTATAACATGAAATTATACTGCAATAACTTATTTATTTCTCCTACTTATTTTCCACAATAAGTTATTTACAAAACCCTTTAGTAAACATTAAAATAAATTCTACTACAGTTATCACATAATAGCATAGATAAAATAACAATGATATACAAGCACAAGAATCAATCACATCAACACAATTATTTTTGGACAATTGTCCCCGGAAAAATCCAATGTGGGAAAACCGGTGCAACAAATGAAGCTTTATTTATTAATCTTCAACAAGAATCTCTTTACAAAGAAAGGTGCTACAAAATACTGAAACACTTCCAAGAGAAAAAATCTGAGACAATTTTTCTCCTCCCCTTGGAGACATTTTGACACCTTGGAGACTCTCTATCCTCCTTTGCGTCACTCCTACGTCACTTCTGCGTTAGCCTGCGTGACAACTGTGTCTCCAGTTGTGCTATCTCACTGCTCTTCCCTCTACGATGTCTCTCAGATGCTCTGCATCACCTCTTCCTTAGCCTTTGACTGATGTTGATACTCTCCTCTTCTTTCACCCTGCTAATCTCCCTCTGAAATCAACTTTCTTCTCCTTGAGAATTGATTTCCCTCGGGTTACTAAGTATTTTCCTGGTGTATCTCCAAATGACTCTCAAGTCTTCTCTTATACTTTTCCTTTTGATGAATCAACGACCAAGATTAAGTCCTTAATCAACGGATAAGATTAAAATAGACTTGATCCTCGTCTCTTAGAAGCTTCTCACCCATATCTTTATTAATACTCATTAATATTTTTATTTTCCTAAGTTTAGATTTAGGACCCCATTAAAAATATTAATTATTTTAATAACTCATCATCCGGGTGGAATTTCTCCAAATGATTTCTGGATCTTGGAGATCTCATGAATATTATCCCTCCACCAAATTTCAGAGCTATATCACATCTGATGCTACCTAAAATAAACACTCCCTCTTAGCGAGGAATGTGTTCTAGAAATGATTCCCGATAGAAGCATCATACTGATCCATGTACTCGATCCTTTGCGTTGTTGATTCTCGGCCTACTGCCCCTCATCTACTACGTTGCTGCACCCTGTACTACTGCCATGAAACTACAATTGTCACTGCTAAATCTGTACTGCAGCTCCCTCTAAATATGTTGCATCATGTTGCCCATATCACTGCCAATGCTAACTGTTGCACTGCAACTCCCTATACTATTCGCTTCTGCTATTGAAACGAATTCTTAACCATCCCCATCTTATCCATGAAATAAACAAAATTTGTTCTTCTTAGAGCCTTGGTGAGAATGTCTTCCACTTGTTCTCTTGTCGGGGTGTACCTCAACTGTACAGCCCCTCGTTGGACACAGTCTCCGATAAAGTGACACCTGATGTCAATGTGCTTCGATCGATCATAAAAAATTGGATTCTCAGAGAGCTTGATGCAACTCTAATTATCACAAAAAATATTGGTCGCTTCCATCCTTCTCCTGAATAGATTCAAAAACAATTTCCTAAGCCATATGGCTTCACACAAAGTTGTGCTAGTTATCGTATATTCAGATTCAGTTGAGCTCAGATCTACGGATTTCTGTTGCCTACTACACTAGGAGGTCATTCCTGATCCAATGTTGAAATAGTACCCAGTGGTACTTTTCCGATCTATTGAACTTCCAGCCCAATCTGCATCAGTGAAGCCTCTCAGCCTGATGTCATTGCCTTGGGTGTAAATTAGTCCCTGCTCGGTTGTTCCTCATATATATCTAAGAACATGCTTGGCTGCTTCCCAGTGTGCCCTCTTTGGTTCCACCATGAACTGACTGAGGGTGTTGACAACGTAACAAATGTCTGGCCTAGTATTGACTAGATACATCAGGAACCCTATGAGCTGCCTGTACAAGGTGGGATCTACTTCTTTATCTTCAGATGCATCAATATTCTTCCAATTGGTAAACATTGGAGTAGCCATAGGTCTACAATCTTGCATTATGAACCTTTTCAAAATCTCTATAGCATATCTCCCTTGTCTAAGGAAAATCCCACCCTTCTGCTGCCAAACTTCCAACCCCAAGAAATAATGCATTTGTCCCAAATCCTTCATGTTGAATTCTGTAGCTAGGTTTTCCTTGCAATCTTTGATGAGCCTGGATGAGCCTATCAGAAAACGTTCATCCACATATAACACCAGGATTAGAGGCTCATTCTCTACAACCAAATAGTAGAGGTTAGGATCTGCGTCACTCTTGATGAATCCCATCTTCTGCAAGTAACCATCAATTCGATCGTACCATGCTCCAGGTGCCTGTTTAAGCCCATACAAGGATTTCTTTAACCTGAATACATGATATTCCTTCTCATGTGTCTCAAAACCATTTGGTTGTTTAATGTATACTTCTTCTTCTATCACCCCCTTCAAGAATGTCGTCTTGACATCCATCTGGTGAATCTCCTACCCTATCTGTGCTGCAAGGGATATCACGAATCTGATAGAAGTATACCTAGCTACTGGGGCGAAGATTTCTTCGTAGTCTATCCCTTCCTTCTGAGCATACCCCTTAGCCACAAACCTGGCTTTGTATTTTTCCACATTGCCATTTGCAACGTATTTGACTTTGTAGAGTCATCTCGAACTTACAACTATCATGTACTGAGGCCTAGGTACCACTTCCCAGAGATCATTGACCATTATGGAACTGTATTCCTCCAACATAGCATCTACCCATACTTAATGTTGAACGATCTCCTAAAAACTAAAGGGTTCTCCAACCCGAGCCACCAAGGCTTGGTATCCGTCTGGCTATCTACGCTCCCTCTTCTCGTTCCTGGACGCACCGATGAAATCCTCTACATCTCGTAGTATCTGTCAAAGTTCCCGGCTCATTCTTACACTGGTAGTGGGTATGTCTATCTGATCCTCCTCTTCCTGAGACTCCACCTATTGTGATACCTTTGGGGTTTTTCCTTTAGGAGAAATACTGGTGCTAGTTTTTGTTGGTTGAAGTGGCTAGAACAATGAATCATCCTTTGACTGCTCTTCAGAAGGCATTTCTCAGGATTTCCTGAAAGCTCTGTCCTCCATGAGCTTTACATCCCATCGAATTACGATCTTCCTCTTCCCCAAAAGATAGACTCTATATGTCTTAACATTATTGCTATATCCCACAAGATATCCTTTCTCCATAGTCTGATCCAATTTCTTTGTCTTTTCTTCAGGTATATGGCAGTATGCCAAACTCCCAAAAATCATGAAATGACTCACTTCAGGCTTCTTACTGGTGAAGACACTCTCCGTAGTAATCTTACCTAATGTCCTATGAGGAGTCTTGTTCTAGACATAAACGGCTATGTTGCATTCTTATGCCCATATAAACTTGGGCATATTTTGATCATACAACATTGCCTTGGCCGCTTCAACAATAATCATGTTCTTCCTTTTTGCTACTCCAGTCTGCTCCAGATTATAGGGAGTTGTTCACTCCCTTTTGATGCCTTCCCTTGCGCAAAAATCAATGAATTCCTTGTGGATGTATTTTATACCATTGTCTGAGCGAAATATCTTTATCCACTTTCTTGGCAGATTCTCAACTAGAGCCTTGAACTCTTTGAATCGACCAAAAACCTCATCCTTGGTTTTTAGAAAGTAGATCCAAGTCTTTCTGAAATGGTCATCAATGAAGGTGATGAAGTATTCGACACCACTAAGAGCTTTTGTGGACATAGGTCCACAGATATTTGAGTTTATCAATCCTAGAACACTCTTATCCCTATTGTTACCTCTGGAAAATGCCCCTTTGGTGTACTTGCCTAGTACGCACCCTCTACATACATGATCTCATTTGGTACTCAGCTCTGGAACTCCTGTTACAGTTCTTTCAAGAATTCTTAAAGCCCCATGGTGTAAATGTCCCATCCTCCTGTGCCATAGTTCATTCAAATCATTTTCCCCACTGTTGCCTATCAGTGCCATTGGAGATTCTAGTTGTAATTTATACAACTTGTTACTTCTGACTCCTATCTGGGCCTTCTTTTTCCAACTCAGGTGTTTGACATATACTTTCTCCTTGATGAAGAAATGTCATAGCCCTTGTTTTGAAGTTGAGATATAAAGAGTAAGTCCATCCCCAATCCTAGCACATGCAACACATTAGTAGCTCGACGCCGATCCCCATCTTCTGTTTGAAAGACTACAGTACCTCTTCCTATGGGGGTACATTTTGACTTATTTCCCATGGTGAAATGGAAGTTCATCCTTTCTTCCTGATCATTTTAAAAACATTCTCGTATTCCTGTCATATCCCAGGAAGCTCCACTATCTATATACCAAACCTCAGAGGAGACAAAACTCGCTAGGCAACCTATTCTTCTTCCAGTCTGGAAGCTCACATAGAATAATAAAGATCCATGTTCTTTGTGCTCTCTTCTTTCTCTGGAGATATGTGTGAGCCCCTCTGAGTTGATGCCCCGACATCATGCTCTTGACTCATAGAAGATTCTTTAATCCTATTGCCCGATCTCTACTCCGATACCATGTGAAAAATTTTAACACAAAATTCTATTGCAATCATTGATCTTTTTCTCCTACTTATTTTCCACAATAAGTTATTTACAAAACCCTTCAGTAAACATTAAAATAAATTCTACTGTAGTTATCACATAATAGCATAGATAAAATAACAGTGATATACAAGCACAAGAATCAATCACATCAACACAATTATTTTTGGACAATTGTCCCCGGAAAAATCCAATGTGGGAAAACCAGTGCAACAGATGAGGCTTTATTTATTAATCTTCAGCAACAATCTCTTTACAAAAAAAGGTGCTACAAAATACTGAGACACTTCCAAGAGAAAACACCTGAGACAATTTTTCTCCTCCCCTTGGAGATATTCTGACACCCGGGAGACTCTCTATCCTCTTTTGTGTCACTCCTACGTCACTTCTGCGTCAGCCTGCGTGACAACTGCATCTCCAATTGTGCTGTCTCACTGCTCTTCCCTCTGCGATGTCTCTCAGATGCTCTGCATCACCTCTTCCTTAGTCTTTGACTGATGCTGATACCCTCCTCTTCTTTCACCCTGCTACTCTCCCTCTGAAATCAACTTTCTTCTCCTTGAGAATTTATTTCCCTCGGGTTACTGAGTATTTTCCTGGTGTATCTATAGATGACTCTCAAGTCTTCTCTTATACTTTTCCTGTTGATGAATCAATGGCCGAAATTAAGTCCTTAATCAATAGCTAATATTAAAATAGACTTGATCCTTGTCTCTTAGAAGGGTCTTGGAGATCTCATGAATATTAGCCCCTCCACCAAATTTTGGAGCTAGATCACATCCGATGTTACCCAAAATCAACATATACTTCGATATTTTCCATAAGAATACAATAGATACTTATTTATGAAGTAATAAGTGGAAGAAATAATATTATTCACTGCAGTAGGATTTCCATTTAGAAATTTTCACATGGTATCAGAGCTACAGGGAAGTAGAAAAGAGAAGTTGGAGGATCCAGCGCTGAGAAGAGAAGGGAATTCAAAATTCTTGCAGGGGCATAAATTCGAATCTCCCAGAGAATTGTGTGGTTCAAACCAAGGAGATTGGATTTCATGGGAAAACTCTCTAAGTGAGACGACATAGAGGTAAGTATTTTCCAATTGAAATTTATCAGTGGTAGAAAGGATAGTGCAAAAAAATATTCAACAAGGAGGATTATCTCAGGTGGGACAGAGCTTTTCCTACAATAGTTGCTGGGATAGGTTAGCATTAGAAATTGGCACAATATAGATACTCAAAATGTCTCAGATTTATCTACCAGATTAGATGAAGAATTTGCATGCTTAGCTAATTCAACATCAGCGAATGTTTGGTACATTGATAGCGGGGCTTCAACTCATATGACTATAGTACGAGAACAATTCTCGAGCTATCAAGAAGAAAAATGTACTTCCAAATAACTATGGGAAACATAAAGAAATGTACTCCAGTAGGGAGAGGCACGATAGCTTTTCAGACGGAAACAGGGACCAACATCCGAGCCACCAATGTTCTGCATGTTCCAGGATTAGGAATGAACCTAATTTTAGTGTCCCAAGTATAGGACAAGGGATATGAGGTATCCTTCATCGGGAAGAAAGTATACATTAAGCATCCAAGCTAGAAGAAGAAAAAGAAATTTGGGGTTCGAAGCAACAAGTTGTATAGGTTGTAGCTTGAATCACCAGTGGCACTGATAGGAAACAACTATAATGGTGAGAAGGAGTGAAATGAATTATGGCACAGGCGAATGGGGCATTTACACCATGGAGCATTGAGGATGTTCAGAGAGACTGTTACATGGGTACTAGTCCTTAGTAGTGAACATGATGACTTGTGCAGAGGATGTGTGCTAGGAAAATACGCTAAAGCAGCTTTTTCCAGAAGTAACAATATAGCAGAGTGTGTATTAGGACTAATACACTCAAATATTTGCGGTCCTATATCCACAAGGGCTCTTAGGGGTGGCAAATACTTCGTCACTTTTATCGATGATCACTCCAGAAAAACCTGGATCTATTTCTTAAAGACCAAGGATGAGTTCTTTGATCGTTTTCGAGAGTTTAAGGCTCTTGTTGAAAATATGACAGGGAAAAAGATATAGGTATTTCATTCGAGTAATAGTGGAGAATATACGAAAAAATATTTCACAGATTTCTGCACAAAGGAGGGCATCAAAAGAGAGTGGACAACTCTGTTAGCGCTTGAAATTGGCCTCAGGCTGAAAAAGACAAATTCCAAGGCAACATCAAACCACTTAGCCTCGTAGCTAGCCCTATGGGGACAGGAGAGGGCTCTCTCCGGGTCTTTTTCGGCAAAATGTCTTCAAAGGGCTGAGATGACCAATAAAGAACAATGATTTTAGGCTAGTAAACTGATAGGGAAAGTTTGATTTTAAATTCTTAGATTTTTGTTGGAAAACTGAGCACAACAATTTTGGGTGCGGGGATGAGACACAGTTTTTGCAGAGGTCTTTTTGGGGCAAGGTAGGAGATTGTCTTGATGCCTTTGAATTAAGTGAATGGATAGAAATGACCGATGAGGAGCTAAAGAGAGCAAGAAACCTTCGAGAGTTCTCTTTAGATAGATGAAAACATAGATATTAAGCAAACTTAAAGGCAGAACATAGAAACCATGAATTCTACCTTAACACTTCATTTACTTAATGTGCAGAAAAGAGAAGTAGGAAAATGATACACATAAAAAACTTACAAGTACATGAGAGAAGCACACCATCAACACAAAACACCACAGGAATCCCAAATAGTGCTGCAAAACCCTGGTCCTTCCTTTGCCAAAGCAGAGATACAAAGAGTAATACAGTCTAAGCTTATCCCTCAAGAGTCCAACCTCTCCAACCTCTGAAAATGACTAAGAAAATACATAATATAGGCAATTCAACCCATTCCCTTGCCTCTAGGGGTCGAGCTCATCATCCTAGGAGTTGTTTCAACCAATTCTAAACTGAGCACTACAATCTAGGCAATCAAAACAACTTGCCTCTATAAGCTAGGAAACCAATTCATTCATTAATTTTTTGCTATTTTATGAATGAATCTTCTAGAATAGGTAAATAAGTGTCATGTCAACATAAAATTACATTAATTACATCAAGGAAGATGAAAAATCCCACCAAAAGTCAAAACTGGTCAAATGTTGCGTTTTCCTGAGCTGAAGGTGCAAAACTGGCAAATTTTCCCAACGCGTAGCGCGCCTTTCAGCCCACTTTTGGGGCACTTCCGGGCATCCAAATGAGGCACAAGTGGGCTTGTTGGAAAGCTCGGGATGTCTACTCTCCAGCCCAAGTGGAATTTCTCAATTTGGTGGCCATTTGCCCCTCCAAAAATGAAATCTCCCAAGATTGTTTCCTGTGTGTCCAAAAAGTGGCAGAAGGTCATTTTTTGCTTGTTTTTTGACCTTTTGGGAGCTCAAATCTCCATGAAATGTCTTGGCAGTGGCTGAGCAAGTGTAATTTGTCATGACAAATCCAAAAATGCTGAGTTTTTGTGAAATAGACCTCCCCAACTTAAGGGTAGCACGCGGCGCGCTACGCGTTGAGGGCAAAAACCTGTTTTTTAGTGCAAAAATTCCAAAATGTCAAAAATTTCTCCAAATTTCTTGAAATTTGGACTATAGGTTCTTCATCAAGGGCAATGATGAGCCAAGGATGCCTTAGCCAATATCTAGAGTCCTTCATCCACTTTTTGCCTCCTTGAAGCTCTCTTTACCTTTGCTTTCAAACTTCCGATTCTCGCTTTGTACACCAAGTTCCGGGACAAGTAATGATATTTCTGCCACCTCTATGAAGCCTCATGAGTGCATGTGCTTCCAAGGGTGAGTCACTTTGGGTTTCCACTTCATAATCGGATGAATGACCGGATGACATAACTGTTGTTGCACGACTGCCTTGGATGAATGCTGATATGTGAAACTGCTGTATACAACTGAATGTGAACTGCTCTTCTGATCTAAACAATGCTGTGACCAAGGGGAAAACAAATGTAACAAGGGAATATTAGGAAGGGGAGAATATCAGGGAATTAGGGAATAATGGAAATAAAACAAGGAATTTAGGGAAGGGAAGGGATATGGAAATCTTGATATTGTAGGGTTTTGGGGTGAAGTAGGTTTTGGGATTAAGAGAGGAAAATTACGAAATTTTATGGGAAAATTTGAAAGAGAATGTGGATGGAGATGAGGGAAAAGAGGGATCAAAAATGGGCAACCTTGGACAGCAAAATATTTTGAAACCCTAGCACCATTAAGTTTTTAAATCTTCCACAGCAAAGTAGGGTTTTGACTTTTCATTTTCATGGCATTTTAACATATTAATTTCTCATTCATCTTGCAAAACCAAATCTAGCCATGGAGGAGAGGCCTACCTGCAATTTGCTTGAGAGAAAAGTGGATTTGGTAGCTTGCTGACAGTTTGTTGGGCGAAAAACCCAACGCGTAGCGTGCCTTTCCCAACGCGTAGCGCCCCTCTGACGCATAGCGCACGTGCAAAATAACACTGAGAAAGGCTCCCTGACGCGTAGCGCGCCCCTGACGCGTAGCGCGCCCTCCCTCACGCATAGCGCGACTTTCAGATGATTTTTGAAGGCCTTCCCGGTGTCCAAATTGGGCGCAGGATAGCTCATTGGAAAGGTCTTTGAGTCTAATTTTCAAAAAAACTGGAATTTTTCAATTTGGAGTTCATTTTTCCTGTCAAAAATCAAATCTCCCAAGACTGGTCAAAATGTGCCAAATGAGGTTGCCTCAAGGCAGAGTGCTGTTGCAGTCACCTTTGAATGCGTTCCTCAACTCCAAATTGAGCTCATGATAGTTCATTGGAAAGATCTTTGTGTCTAGTTATCATTTGACTCATAAAGAAAGTCATTTGGCCAACCAAGCTAGGCGAAAACGTGATTTTCCCAAGGTCACTTTAGAGGTGCATTCGATTCTCCTGAGGCAACGGTATTTTTGACATTTCTATAACACCATGACACGTGTGTAAAAAGTGAAGGAGGTTTTTCTTCCTTCGCATGTTGTGGAAAAAAACCTCTCTCATTTTTCCTAAATTCATTTTTGATTGCTCAGAAACATCATGTGAGTAAAACCTATCCCGATGTGTGAAACAAGGGATTTTGTCGAAATGAAGCGAAATGAAGGGGATGAGGGGCTTCTAAATTCTTGGGGAAATTTTTGGAAGTAGGGAGGGATGTTAGGAAGCAGGAGAAAGTGGAATCTCAGAGATCGAGCGAGGGGAAGGGGTCCAAAAGGGCAAAACACAGGTCCAACCTAGAAAATTGCCAGGTTGTAGCAAGAAACTAGGGTTTGTGCGAAAATGAGGAATTTGGGGGATCTCAGTGATGGGAAGCATTTGATAAGGTACATGAAGGATAGGGGAAGGTGTATGAACATCTGGATACAATTTTTGCGAATGATTTTACCATCCAAGAGAGATTGCCTTCAAAACCCTAGGAGAGGGAAATGACCTTACCTAGGCTCAACTGAAGCATGAACAAGGTGTAAAATGACCCAACGGAACATGACATGATGAGGAAAACCCTATGAATGATGATAGACTCAGCTGAATAGTGACATAGACTGACATTTGGACGACTTTAGAAGGAGTGAAAGCAAACCCTAGACCTAATGCCTAGTGACCAAATTTTGCTTGAAGACTCACTGAAATGACAAAATTTGACCTTGACACTTCAAAATCACTTTGTAAGAGCACGTTTGATCACTGGAGGAAGGCTGGAAACACTGACACTAACATTGGCTCCAATGGGGATGGTAGCTCCTTGGAGGTGCCAAGAACCGCAGATCTCTGTAAGAGCTAGACAGTGCCTTCATCCATTGGGCGATGGAGTCATTATTTGACAAACAATACAAGACTTTGACTCATTTATTGACTGAAACTTGATTCAAACCGACTCAATTATGAAACCTACATGACTGAAAACTGACTCACAAATGACTCATGACTGACTTAACTAAAACAAGAACTTACAAAGCTTATTGAAGGGCAACAGTCCATCAAGATTTGAAATCATGATGACAACCACCTGTTTTCTTACAAGACAATATACCATCAAACTATATCAAAATTCCAATGCAACCAATCAAGTAGATGCCTTCTTGATTGATTCTCCTGATCAAATCTTCCAGTCAACAATGAATACTGGTAATTGGGCATCCAAAAATATTGTCGACCATAATCTCCTTCATCACTGAATATTGCAATAATCACCTTCACTGCTGACTGCAACAAACTTGCTAGAGGATCGTGAAAAACATGAAGATTTGCCACTGCCACCTCCTGCTGAAAGAACAAGGTGTCCTTTGTTTCAAATTTTGATCTGTCTTCATCATGTGCTTCAGTAAAAGTATGCTCATAGGCTTCAATAAACTCTGAATAAATGGATGAGCAGATCTCTTCTTGGAAAAACATTTCAGCACATGAAACATATGAAGAGGAATCTGAATGGAAATCCTGAATGTTTTGATCTTTTGTGGCGTGAATGTGCTGTAGGTCATTCTTAAACAAAAAACAATCTTCGAGATTATCAAACATGACAGCCTTATCATCTTTGTGAAAGAAAAAATTATCTTTTTGCTGGTCTACAAAACTGATTATAAGACAGTCATCTTTTTCAAAAGAGGAAGAAGTTTCTCCAACACTTTCCTGACTATGTGTGCACTGCAAATCTGCTATAGCTTGGGCTGTAACAAGACCTCTCAAAAGTAGATCTATCTCATCTTCAGACAAAGGAGACAATGCTTTTTGTTTTCTTCTTCTTAAACAGTAATTATCTTCATATGACAGGGCATTCAAACTATCATTAATTACTGAGTTATTGAAAGGAGATTTATCACTTACTTGCACAAAGATCTCATTCTGTTTTTTATGAACATCTGAATCCAAAACTCTGTCTATGATCTCAACAGCAGAGCTCTCTTTGATGAGATTCAGCACAAGGTATTCTTGGTCATCATGATCTAAATGTTGATCTGAAATAGCTGACTTGACTGCATCACATTCTGAAATTGAATCTTGACTACCCTGCACGCTGTCTTCTTCTGTGGGCAGATCTGAAACAACACTTTCTCTTTCATTATTTTCAGCCATATGACCATCTTCAGCCTGCTGATCTTGATTCTGCTGCAAAATGTCCTGATCATCTGGACAAGTATCCTCTAAGTTTTCTTTATGCTGCTGAAATGGATTCTCATACAGAGCCTCCATGATCTCATCATCCATAAAATTATCATCTTCATAATATTTCTCAAGGCTTTCAATAAAACTATAAGCATGCTTGCAACAGTCTTGAACTAAATTTAATCATGGATAAGAGTCCTTATATCATTCAATGAACATAGCATGAAAATCCTTTAAACAGTAAATACAAGTAGGCGGCAAACTTTCATACCATGATTGGGCTTTACCTTCCAGAGTGGCCAAGAATATCTTCATCAAGCAATCTTCAGGAAAATCAACCTTCAACTTGCGAATATGCATGTGAAATCTAACTAGATGTAGAGCAGCGTCCTTCCTACCATCATCTTTAAATGTAGGCAAATTCCTTGACCAATCTACCTTCGGAATTTTATTTGGAAAACCAAGGATGTGATCTCGGCTCATGGGAGAATATCTTCTTGCAACCCGATCCATTTTGAAAAGCTCAAAGCTACTAATCTTCCTGCAGTGAAGTCACCATGAAGCATTGATCTCTGGAGTTTTCAGTGAAGGAGTCGCTAGTGAATGATTTCAGCCTTGTCAGTGTCTGATCGTTGTCCACCATCAAAAATCAGATCTGAACTTGATACATGTACTGGGGTAATTAACAAGTTAGATGTCACGTTTACAAGCTAGACCGGAGATTGACTGAAGCAGCGTTTATCTACTTCCGCTAATGCAAAGCAAAAGCGTTTCGAAGGCTACCTGGCATAACTTCAGGCTCCATCTGTAGCTTATAAAACAAATGACATCAACCCACAAACAAGTTTGTTGTCCCCAGTATGGTCGCCAATATGTTAGCGCTTGAAATTGGCCTCAGGCTGAAAAAGACAAATTCCAAGGCAACATCAAACCACTTAGCCTCGTAGCTAGCCCTACGGGGACAGGAGAGGGCTCTCTCCGGGTCTTTCTCGGCAAAATGTCTTCAAAGGGCTGAGATGAACAATAAAGAACAATGATTTTAGGCTAGTAAACTGATAGGGAAAGTTTGATTTTAAATTCTTAGATTTTTGTTGGAAAACTGAGCACAACAATTTTGGGTGTGGGGATGAGACACAGTTTTTGCAGAGGTCTTTTTGGGGCAAGGTAGAAGATTGTCTTGATGCCTTTGAATTAAGTGAATGGATAGAAATGACCGGTGAGGAGATAAAGAGAGCAAGAAACTTTCGAGAGTTCTCTTTAGACAGATGAAAACATAGATATTAAGCAAACTTAAAGGCAGAGCATAGAAACCATGAATTCTACCTTAACACTTCATTTACTTAATGTGCAGAAAAGAGAAGTAGGAAAATGATACACATAACAAACTTACAAGTACATGAGAGAAGCACACCATCAACACAAAACACCACAGGAATCCCAAATAGTGCTGCAAAACCCTGGTCTTTCCTTTGCCAAAATTGCAGAGATACAAAGAGTAATACAGTCTAAGCTTATCCCTCAAGAGTCCAACCTCTCCAACCTCTGAAAATGACTAAGAAAATACATAATATAGGCAAGTCAACCCATTCCCTTGCCTCTAGGGGTCGAGCTCATCATCCTAGGAGTTGTTTCAACCAATTCTAAACTAAGCACTACAATCTAGGCAATCAAAACAACTTGCCTCTATAAGCTAGGAAACCAATTCATTCATTAATTTTTTGCTATTTTATGAATGAATCTTCTAGAATAGGTAAATAAGTGTCATGTCAACATAAAATTACATCAATTACATCAAGGAAGATGAAAAATCCCACCAAAAGTCAAAACTGGTCAAATGCTGCGTTTTCCTGAGCTGAAGGTGCAAAACTGGCAAATTTTCCCAACGCGTAGCGCGCCATTTCTTAACGCATAGCGCGCCTTTCAGCCCACTTTTGGGGCACTTCCCGGCATCCAAATGAGGCACAAGTGGGCTTGTTGTAAATCTCTGGATGTCTACTCTCCAGATCAAGTGGAATTTCTCAATTTGGTGGCCATTTGCCCCTCCAAAAATGGTGGCCATTTGCCCCTCCCAAATTCATTTTTGATTGCTCAGAAACATCATGTGAGTAAAACCTATCCTGATGTGTGAAACAAGGGATTTTGTCGAAATGAAGCGAAATGAAGGGGATGAGGGGCTTCTAAATTCTTGGGGAAATTTTTTGAAGTAGGGAGGGATTTCAGGAAGCAGGGGAAAGTGGAATCTCAGAGATCGAGCGAGGGGAAGGGGTCCAAAAGGGCAAAACATAGGTCCAACCTAGAAAATTGCTAGGTTGTAGCAAGAAACTAGGGTTTGTGCGAAAATGAGGAATTTGGGGGATCTCAGTGATGGGAAGCATTTGATAAGGTACATGAAGGATAGGGGAAGGTGTATGAATATCTGGATACGATTTTTGCTAATGATTTGACCATCCAAAAGAGATTGCCTTCAAAACCCTAGGAGAGGGAAATGACCTTACCTAGGCTCAACTGAAGCATGAACAAGGTGTAAAATGACCCAACGGGACATGACATGATGAGGAAAACCCTATGAATGATGATAGACTCAGCTGAATAGTGACATAGACTGACATTTGGACGACTTTAGAAGGAGTGAAAGCAAACCCTAGACCTAATGCCTAGTGACCAAATTTTGCTTGAAGACTCACTGAAATGACAAAATTTGACCTTGACACTTCAAAATCACTTTGTAAGAGCACGTTTGATCACTGGAGGAAGGCTGGAAACACTGACACTAATAAACTCTATATAATTCGAAGCAGAATGGAGTGGCAGAATGGAAGAACATAACTATTGTTGGGGTAGCCAAAGCCATGTTGTATGATCAACATCTACCTAAGTATCTATGGGCAGAAGCTTGCAACACAAAAGTATATCTCTAGAATAGAACTCCTCATAGAGCATTAGGGAAGAGAACGCCTGAAGGAGTGTTCACAGGGAAGAAGCTGGAAGTCAGTCATCTCAAGATATTTGGAAGCATGGCTTATTTCCACATTCCAGAAGAGAAACGCGGCAAACTGGATCAGATTGTAGAGAAGGGTTATCTCGTAGGATACAATGAGACCTCAAAGGCATATAGAATTTACATTCCTGGTAGCAGGAAGACTGTAGTAAGATGGGATGCAAAGTTCATGGAAGATAAAGCTTTAAGGAAATAACATGAAATTCCTACAAAAGATCAGTCAAGAGATGTTTCATTATTCCAAGAGTAGCTGGGGCAACAAGAAGGACAGGCAGGAGAGGATACACCTGGTCGAGTAGAGTGACCAGCACCAGTATCTCCTCAGAGGGAGGAAATGCAGATGCTTCTCAACAGACGGAACGACAGTATCAAGCAGAAGAGTTGGTTGAGCCTCCCACCACCATTGGTAGAATGAGTAGAGAAGTGCAGCAGACATTGAGGGACGCATAGGAGTTTGTTGGAGCTCCTAGAGCTGAGAAGAGGTAGTGTAGACAACTAGATAGATACCAGTCATTGGTAGCTCAGGTTGAAGAACCCTCTAACTTTCAGGAAGTTGTTCAACACCAAGTATGGGTGGATACAATGGTGGAAGAGTACAACTCCATCATGACGAATGATGTCTGGGAAGTAGTACCTAGACCAGAAAATAGATCAGTTGTAGGATCACGATGAATCTACAAGATCAAGTATGTTGCAGATGACAACATAGAGAAGTAAAAGGCAAGGTTCGTAGCAAAGGGGTATGCTTAGAAAGAAGGAATAAACTATGAGGAGACCTTCGCCCCAGTTTCTCGATACACCACTATCAGATCTTTTATATCCCTAGCAGCTCAAATGGGATGGGAGATTCACCAGATGGATGTCAAGATAGCATTCTTTGTTAGTTTTTGGTAGCATCGAAAGTGCTCTAGCCTTGAAAATTGGTGGAGAGGCTAAGGCACATGAGTTCTAAAGAACCCCGAAACCGTTTGGTGAAATTCCACTAGGATTGTATTTTATTAAAATAATTAATATTTTTATTGGGGTTCCTAATCCTAAACTTAGGGAAATTAAAATATCAATGGGTATTAATTAAAATATGGATGAGAATGATCTGGAAGACATATAAGTCATGTTTTAATCTTAGCCATTGATTAGAGACTTAATCTCAACCGTTGAAGACTCAACAAGAAAAGTATAAAATGGAGGCTTGGGGTTCATTTGGAAACACACACAGAGAGATTGAGGAAATCGATTTTCTGAGGTGAGAAGTTCTCAAGAGGAAAAACGATTTGGGATATCTTGCAGCTGAGGGGCAGAGAGAATCCAGGAGGACTTTCTAGAAAATATAAAACAGATAGGCAAAGAGCGCTTGACGCAGAGGCAATGTTGTAGTAGGGATCTGCTAGAACAACCAACAGAGTTGACGCAGAGGCAACACAATAGCCGGGAGAGCTGAGGCAGAAAATTTGCCTGTCACATAGAATCCAGAACTGCCAGAACATCCGAAACTATCGGGAACTGTCGGAACTGTCAGGAATTGTCGGAAGAGCTGACGGAGAGGGTGGAGAAGGTGATGCAAAGATGACATAGAGCTAGCACAGAAATAGCCAAGGTTAGCCAGTCTTGTGCCGGATCAGCCAAAATTTTGTCAAGTGAAGTGAGGTAAAATTCACTCATATTTTTCGCTAATATTTTATCTATAAATGATTGCTACATAAGCATCCTAGATTTGTATTCAAATATTTCTCCTACATAATAATAAACCCGTAGAACTGTTGCACCGATTTTCCCGCATTGGGTTTTTCCGGGGACTATTGTGTCCAAAAATAAGTGTGTCCTATGTATCTTGTTCTTTGCTTTGTTTTCTGTTTCATGAGATCAAATATTTAATTAGTGTAGGCTACAGAAGTAATTTGCTTCAGTATTCAAAAGAATAACTTGATGAATGTAATTTAAAAATCATGTAGGTGAAGTAGATTCAGATTTGCTACAGTAGGGGTTCCTTCAAGTCTAGGAATTTTCACATTCTTGAATGGAGTGATAGAAGGGGAGGTGTATATAGAACAACTCGAAGGCTTTGAAACTCATGAAAATAAATCTAATGTCTACAGGTTAAAGAAATCCCTGTACAGGCTCAAGCAGGCACCTAGAGCATGGTATGGTCGGATTGATAGTTACTTGCAATATTTGGGATTTGTCAAGAGTGATGTTGATCCCAATCTCTACTATTTACTGGTAGAGAACGAGTCACTTATACAGGTACTATATGTAGATGACATATTCCTAATTGGGTCATCTAGGCTCATCCAGGACTGCAAGAAGAATATTGAATCCGAATTCAACATGAAGGACTTGGGATTGATGCATTATTTTTTGGGGTTGGAAGTTTGGCAGAAGAAAGGGGAGATCTTCCTTGGATGAGAAAGGTATGCTACAAAAATTCTGAAGAGATTCAGAATGCAGGATTGCCGACCCATGGCTACTCCCATGATCACCAACTAGAAGAAAATAGATGCATCTGAGGACAAAGAAGTAGATCCCACCTTGTACATGTAGCTCATTGGGTCGCTTATGTATCTGGTCAACACTAGGCTAGACATTTGTTTTGTTGTCAACACTCTTAGTCAGTTCATGGTGGAACCAAAAAGGGTGCATTGGGCAATAGCAAGACACATTCCTAGGTGTGTACGTGGAACAATCGAATGTGGGTTGAAGTACTCTAGAGGGGAGGACATCAGTTTGAATGGGTTCACTGATGAAAATTGGGCAGGTAATTCTGTAGACTGAAAAAGTACCTAAGGGTAATGCTTCAATGTTGGATCAGGGATGATATCTTGGTGCAGCGGGAAGCAAAAATAAGTAGCAATGAGTTCAGCAGAAGAAGAATATATGGCAGCCAACACAACTACGTGCGAAGCCATATGACTCAGAAATTTCTTCTAAGCCTATTCAGAAAAAAGATGGAAGCGACCAAGGTTTACTGCGATAATCAGAATTGCATCAAACTCTCTGAGAATCGAGTATTTCATGATAGGTCAAAACATATAGATATCCATTGTCACTTTATCAGAGGTTGTGTTCAGCGTGGGGCAATATAGCTACAGTTGTTGGAAATACTGAGAGGGGGGTGAATCAGTATTTCTTTTCAATTGTTACTTTTACCAGTTAGATCACTTATATTTAGAACACAAAATGAATAATAAGAATAAATGCTTTTATTAATTTATTTTTCAAAATAAATCAAGTACAATGTATATAGGGCTCCAACCCTAGATGAAGACACTGATCTTCAATCTCCCAGGCTCCAACCTGTTGCCAAGCACCAACTTGGACTTTTGTGAGGCTCCGACCTCTAGGGCACTGACCCTATCTTCTCAAGGCACCAACCTTATGTTTAGAGGCTCTAACCCCTAGGGCACCAACCCTTCTCTGGTATAGGCTCTGACCTGGTTTCTTGAGGACACTGATCCTCTAGGGTTCCAACCCTATCCTCCAAGGCACCAACCTTGTCTTTTCGAGGCTCCAACCTCTTGGGCTCCAACCCATTGCAATATTTCGTCAAGATATGTTTGGTAGTAACTCACGACTCCCAATGTCTTCTTCAACGAGCCCTGTCAATCTTCAACTATCCCTTCACTTTAGTCTCCATGTCTCGTCATCAATGACAACCTTGTTCTTCACATGAAGGTGTCTCTGCTATTCTTCATGGTACCCAAAACAAGGATCTTCAAGTTACCTCATGATGGCTAATGCATCATGGTCTTCAACATTATCTTCAAGACCTTCAAGGCGTCTTCAATAGTGTCTCCAAGGTGATGTCTTCAATCTGGAACCTTCTTCAAGGTTACTCCACAAAGGCTTCAATCAAATTCTCCAAGAGTGTCTTCAACAGTTCTTCAATAATGCTCCAACAAGATTACTTCAAACCGAAAGCAACTTCCTCTAGGTTACTTCGTTAGGATTTCAATGATGAATTCTTTATTAGGTTTCCTCAAGTTTTGTCCTCACAAAGTGTCCTCAAAATTCCCTTCAAAATTTGCTCTAAAGGATTCCGAAGACTATCACTTGGTCCCTCCAAATGATGTTTCTTCAATGATTTTGCACTGCCCCTTTTGCTTGGGTCTCTTGCCAATCCTTACAACCCAATTTCAAAAAAAAACTAAGTCACTTTTGATTAACGTTCTTTTACAAGACTGTGAGATTCTTAGGTTTGTAACTACAATAAGAACTGTAACTCGAATCCTTTGTCTTGAGCAAGTGAGACACCACAGCCCAGCTTGGGTACAATCACTGTCTAGGATAAAGACGATCTATTACAGGTGTAATCCAAGGTTACTATTCAGCAAGGGATATGCTTTTAAATCACTGTTCCACACAAGCTTCTGAACCATTGTTCCACTGTAAATTGGAGGACTTCCAAACCTGTTGTTCCACTGGCAGATAGAGGAATTTCGTGATGATGTTCCGTTGTCAAATAGAGGAATTTTGTGTTGTTGTTCCACTGTTAGATAGAGGAATTATGAGTTGTTGTTCACACCTTTGTTTGAGCTACAGTCTGTACCTTAGTCCAAGCTATAGGAGGTAAAGAGATCATACCATGGTACCTCAGTCTGAGTCTATAGATGCACCATCCTGTTTCCTCAAACGAGCTAAAAGGTCACAGTCTAAGGTAATGAATTTACCACAGTCCACCAAGGAGAAGTCTCAGTTGTCTAGGAGAGGTCCGAGCCATAAGCAACCGAAAATATTTGTTGTCTTGTAGTTAACTTTAGACCCAAACACATTTTAAATTATTCCTGTGCTCCTTTCTTCTTATATTTCCCTTACCCGAGCTGTTGTGATGCTTTTGTGTTTTTCACCGAAATTATGATGGTTAAAATGAGGTTCGAAAACTTATATATAGTGTTTTTTTGCACAGCAAAACGAAAAGACACGTCACTGTATGCAGGCTGACTTGAAAGACAAAGTGCAGGTCGAGTCACTATCAAAATAATTTTATTTCTTTTAACTTAAAAATTCATTATCTGCTCAACCGCTAGGAGTTTCGAGGCAAGGGCTCATTGGAAAGAGGAAAAAATCCTATTTAAGATGGTCTAAGTCCCATTGAGAAAAGATGCCTCTAAGTTGGCAAAAAATATTTTTCTTTGTGACTGTCCTTAAATTTTATGCATAAAAAGTTTAGGACAACATAAGTAATGTTTGGGACAACAGGTTCTTCATTGTTTTCAATGTATGAGTGTGTCATCATGTAGGATTGCTGCATTTATGTCATCATGAGTGTATGCAATAATGAGAGTATCATCTCGTGTCATCATATAATGGTGCAATGATATGTTGTAGGCAATATCATTAGGAAAGTCTCTTTCAATCATCAGTCACGTCATCACTTAGTCTTCCAACCCTCATCAAGCACCATCATTAAGTGTGGACATATAAGAGTATAACATCATCACATGTATGGCTTCATTAAGTGTAGTTCTTCACATCAAGGGCTTGTACCTAGGGACTAGATCACCAATCAAACACTTGGAAACTTCTTAGGGCAAGACATCATCATTTGGAACCAGGCTTCTAAATAGTATTGACACCTCAGTCAGTGCCATATTGACATCAATGACAACCTAGATTACAAAAGTATGTTCCCACACGAGAGCAGGTGGCCGATATACTCACAAAGGCTCTCAGAAGAGCTAAGTTCACTCAGTTCAGAGAGAAATTGGGTATGGTTGAAAATTCGTTTCAGTAGCAGCAACAGTTTGCAGTGCAGGGACAGTTGGCAGTGGCAGTGGCAGCAGCAACATAAATGCAGAAATTCAGAGGGAGTTGTAGTACAGATGCAACATTGGCAGTGGCAGTGTCAAAGGCAACAATACAATTGCAGCAACAATGCAAAAGTTGGTGGACAACATGCTAAATTATGGTATGTTCTATGCTTAGAGCATTTTACTAATTTTTCTTCTTATTAGCCACAGATTAGCAATCACATATACATTAAGTAAAGTGCAGATAGAACATTAAATGATCAATAGAAAACAAGCCAAGACAAGAAACACAAGATGTGGTGGCTAGCCAGGGACAAACCCCAATGCAGGGAAACCCTTTGATCAAATCTTCTTTTATCTTCAATAGTTCAGCAGAGAGAAATAGTACAAAATCTGAATTCTGTAATTTTATATCAGCAGCAGCAAACCCTAGATCAACAAAGTCAAACTTGGTCAAACTAGCTGAAATTGACCTCTAAAATACTTGTTCAATTTCCAGTCAACTTGTCCTCGAACAATGTGAAGAAACAGTGCTTGAATAGCCCCAAAAGTTCAATCAATTTGCAGATTTATGAAGTCAACTTGCAGCCCTAAACTAGGGTAGTCAACACCGGTCAAACCAGAGGTCATATCACCTCGATTTTCATGCCAAAAATTGCGGCCTGCCTAGGAGAGGCAACCACACCCAATCCACACTTCTGGAAGGTCAACGCTGGTCAAAGAGATGACATGTTGCCCTAGTGTCCTTCTTTCTGCATCTTCTTTGCCCTAGGATGTCTTCCTTTCAGCCACACGTGTGAGAGAGAAAGAGAGGCTCCTTTTATGCATAGGAGAGAGAGAGAGAAGATGAGTGAATTGAATTGTCCAAATGTGGAGAACGCTCCTTGTGTTTATATGCAAATGTTGAGGTTGAATAGACATGACTGTTGGGCTTCTGAGCCTACATAAGTTTGTTGGTCGACCTTGACAATTTGTCCACAATCAAAATAAATTCATATCTCCATAAATACTTATCGGGATCGGATGATCTTTAAATCAATCCTACACCTCTCGATGAGAGGAATCTAGGAAAAATATCAGAAGCCATAAATAAGGTGATCCACATGGAGTTTGGCCTTAGTTGCCAATTGTAACACTCCCTCTCAACTAGGGAGAACTTCATCTGCAATCCATCAGACTATCGCTGCTATCCATCCATCAAATGCATTGTCCTGTACAGCTTGACCCCACTCTGCTCTGCTCGAACTATGAAGAAGAAGAAATGATCGAGGATATATCATACCATCCTCCACTGACCCGAAGTCAGTCTCAGAGTGTGAACCACTCTCACTGATCCTAGATCAGTATCATTGATCCCAGATCAATGGAGGTCATCCTAGCATAGGGAGTACGATAGATACAATGATGCATCTGTTGTTCCTTAAGAAACCAATTTCCTGACTATGGGGAAATTGTGCTTAAGACATTAATAAATATTATTTAGTGTCACTTATTGTTTTTTGTGTTCTCAAATGAAGGACCTGGAAAATTGAGTCTTTAACTCTTAATACATGTATGACCAGAACATCTCAGAATGCCATTTGTTGCTAGATATAAATGATGAATGAAGAAAGTTTGAAGGAGAAGTTAAAGATAATATGCTGATCTTTCACAGAAACTACTATCTGTAACTTAGAGGAACTATGATAATGAGAACTGAATCATAGACAATATGCTGGTATTTCACAAAAACTATTATCTATAACTTAGAAAGGAAATGAGGACTTCAAGTATAGGAGTGCTCTTTTAAGGAATTTTAACTTTATCTACATAAGCAAATAAAGACCTGCAACTTCATTACTATACTTGAAAAGAAGAAAACATAGCATGACACATGACAGAGAAGCTTACAAAATTATATGCAACAACTCATGGAAACTTCTGATTCTTTCATTAATCAACGATGATATCAGGAATACAGTGGCCTAGTCTCTGGGTTCTCCAAAATTACAACCACCCCTTTCTCTGTAAATTTTCCTCCTTTTATACATTTGTGAAACAGTTGTGAAACTATCAAACTACTTAAATTGTTTCCCTAATTATCTGAATTAAAATTATTACATAATTTTACAGAGGTTTAAAGACACCTCAAAGAACATAAAATAACAGAAAACAGCTGAATTTAGAAGAGGACAATAATTGTTGACTTGCTCTGTTAATCCGCTGTCAAGTTCCTCTGTATATGTCTTAATCCGCTTTAATCATAATGCACTATGTTAGATTTGTATAAACTTGAGCTTATGCATGTATCAGATACATTTTAATTGGCCAAAACACCAAAAACCCAACCAATTGCCTTTTCTTCATATTCAACCTTAACACTAATTTTCCCTTTATATAACGGAATTAACGCAAAGCACCTGAACTGAAAAGGAATTAACCTGATTTAATAACTCCATCAGATCCAGAATCTCATCGCATATCGCAATCAGCGCTTTCCATATATATATATATATATATATATATATATATATATATATATATATATATATATATATATATATATATATATATATAATATGTCATTGATATGACAAACCCGCCTCAATTATAAAACGTAATATATATGCTTTCGGGTCCGGCCATCGCAATCGCAATCGGCAGAACCAACCTCTATATGCATAAAGGCTTTGCGGACTTGAAGAAATTATAGAATGCAATATATATTATATCGGGTCTGGCTTACCCATATCGCAATCGACACTTATTTCTATTATAATCCCTTTATAATAGAAATATATAAAAATGCGTAATCATAATGTATATGAAGGACCTTTTGATATGGCGGACCCGACAGGACTTAAAACCACGCTGTATATACCTCTTGGGTCCGACTATCGTGAATCACAATCGGCAATCGGTGAATGAACCAACATATGTGTTCAGCGCTTTACGGACCCGTTGGGCTTTTAAATATAACATAGATATGTTTATGGTCCGCCATCATAAATCGCAATCGGCGGATCTATTTACATATATATAACTGCGGACCCGCCGAACTTTATAAAAAACAACTTATAGTATTTCAGGTCCGGTGTTAACGCTTTAACACTTGTTTCCTTTTTAAACCCGATATATTTCTTTATTTCAATATTCACACACACACACATATATATATCGGTTATGGCTCCAATTATGTTGCGATTTAACTTTATCACATGGGCCAATTCCTTTATACTTGTTCCTTTTGCAATTTTGATATATTATAACGAATAAATACCTCATTACTTTTAGACTTTACGAAGTAGAAAATATAAAGGGCTTCACTGAGGTTGAACCTCCTTAATGATTTTAGGCCACACATTGTGATAAAATTGATAAATAAGGCTTAAATCACAATATAAGCTACAACATCTAGCTCCACGTGGGGATAGTGCTTTTGTCCCGGAAGCACTAAGAACTGCAGATCAATGCCTTATCCATTGGGCATGGAGTCATATATTGCTTCGCCAAGTCTTAACTGTGTGAAAATCTATACAATGAACCCACACCAATATCTGCATTGATTAGATGCTTGCGCTTTGATAACAAAATATTGAGAATCGTAGCTCAGTAGCCTTAGTTGGGCATGGAGTCCAAAACTGCGAAAACCCTGAAACTTAAACTGGAACCTGACAATCTTGAAGTTTGAAACCTCTGCAAACCAGTTTCCAACTGGGAAAGTCCCCCTTATTCATCAACTAATAATTAAACTGAAGAACTGCAACTGGAAACCAAATGCTCAACACCTAAGCTTATTTATGTACAAGTTCCTACATATGTACATGATTGATCTTCATCAGGTGAAGTCAATCTTCCAATGGTACTAGGTTAGCATTTGAGTGCTTAATCTAGAACCATTCTGCCAATGAATCTTGAAAATGCAACTCATCCTGAAAAAAAAAAAAAAAAAAAAAAAAAAAAAAAAAAAAAAAAAAAAAGCAGCTCACAACAAAAATTAGGAGTATATCCACAAAATGATATGTGTAGATTGCTGATAAATTTTTCCATGTAATCTGCCACAGGATCTTCAAACATATAAGAAAAAATTTGTTCCTGATCAGCTCCAAAAAAAGAAATTCTCTATGTATGAAGGTTCCTGCTCAATTGAACCTTCTGTTGGGATAATATGTTCAGCAGAATAATCAGTGACATCTTTAAGAAAATGATCTATGTCACTTTCACGTCTCCACTTTTCATCTCTAAGATTTGATTGAAGATAACTCGTAATTCTAACTTCAGGAAGAAAAAGAGATCTATTCACATTACTATATGACATATGATCAACTTCAAAGAGATTGTTTACCTTTGATCCATGAGCATCATTGTGTTCTTCAATGCACTGATATACAATCTATTTATCAGCTTCCTTTTTACATGAGATAGCCTCTTTTTCTATGATAGATGGCTCAATATATTGTTGTCCAACATATTCCACATGTTGGTTTCTTCCTATAGGTTCAACACCCAACTGATGCACTTGAAGAGCTTCATCCTATTCCTCATTTAAAACATTTTTGTTATATATAGGAGGATCATTAAAATTTAACAAAATAGGAACTCTGGGGATTTAGTTGTAACTCAATCATTTCTTCCTCTTCTTGACTGCTTAACAGAGAGTCTTGATGCATGTTTGAACTTTCCTCCATCTAAATACTCTCTTGATTTTCTTGGAACATAGTTAACCAATTCTCTGCTTGGGATATCATTGGAGAGATGTTTTATAAACTTTTCCATATCATTTTGAGAAAATGATAGTTCCTCGCTTTCAGAGGCTTGCTCATAGTTAGTCTGGCTATAATCTTTCTGAATGCTTGATATATTATCAACAAGATCATCCATTTCTTCAACAAGATTATCATGAGCTTTTAAAGTTTCTTTAGAATCATAATATTCACAACAACCTTCAAAAAGAAACCTGTGTGGATAATTAATTCTACAAGAAGAATTGAATGCTAAATGGAAATCTTTCAAAGATGAAATGCTTAAACGAGGTAGAGACCTAAACCAATCCCTAGCTTCTAGGTCCAAAGAAAACCTAAACAACTTCGTCTTCACATCTTCATGAATGATGCCCTGCTGCTCCATGCATTCATGAAACTCTTGGAGATGCTGAGCTGGATCTTCATATTCCTTTCTACTGAATTTTGGAAGATACTCATTCGACACAGAAAATGCAGGCATATCACGAGGATAGCAAGTGATCCCATTAAAATCAAATGGATCAAATTTATGGACTAAGAATGCAGGGAGAGCCATTAAATCCCATAAAAGAAAACTTCAAAGTCTAGTGGAGTCGCCAATCACTGTGGTTAGTGAAAATCACAGGTGTGGATGTACAACCAACTGCTGAAACTTGTCACTCTCAAGAATCAACTTCAAACTTAATGAATCTAAGAGAAAGTGTTCTTATTATATTGCTTTGTAGACTGTGGTCTTTGTTACAATGGAGTCATCTTTTATTGCTTTTATTCAAAACAACCAAGTATTTCCTCCTCACTGACCAACCAGAGGAAAATAGTGAAAACCCAGGGAAAATTGTTCTATGTCTTCTCTCCCCAGCAACGGCGCCACTTAATGTTGTTCCTTAAGAAACCAATTTCCTGGCTGTGGGGAAATTGTGCTTAAGACATTAATAAATATTATTTACTATCACTTATTGTTTGTTGTGCTCTCAAATGAAGGACCTGGAAAACTTGGTCTTTAACTCTTAATACATTTATGACCAAAACATCTCAGAATGCCATTTGTTGCTAGATATAAAAGATAAATGAAGAAAGTTTGAAGGAGAAGTTAAAGATAATATGCTGATCTTTCGTAGAAACTACTATCTGTAACTTAGAGGAACTATGATAATGAGAACTGAATCATAGACAATATGTTGGTCTTTCATAGAAACTATTATTTATAACTTATAAAGGAAATGAGGACTTCAAGTATAGGAGCGCTCTTTTAAGGAATTTTAACTTTATCTACATAAGCAAATAAAGACCTGTAGTGTCATTACTATACTTGAAAAGAAGAAAACATAGCATGACACATGACAGAGAAGCTTACAAAATTATGTGCAACAACTCGGAAACTTCTAATTCTTTCATTAATCAACGATGATATCAGGAATACAGTGGCCTAGTCTCCGGGTTCCCCAAAATTCCAACCACCCCTTTCTCTTATTTTCCTCCTTTTATACATTTGTGAAACTGTCAAACTATTTAAATTGTTTCCCTAATTATCTGAATTAAAAATTATTACATAATTTTACAGAGGTTTAAAGACACCTCAAAGAACATAAAACAACTGAATTCAGAAGAGGACAATAATTGCTGACTTGCTCTGTTAATCCGCTGTCAAGTTCCGCTGTATATGTCTTAATCCACTTTAATCATAGTGCACTATGTTAGATTTGTATAAACCTAAGCTTATGCATGTATCAGATACATTTTAATTAGCCAAAACACCGAAAAACCCAACCAATTACCTTTTCTTCAGATTCAGCCTTAACACTGATTTTCCCTTTATATAACGGAATTAACACAAAGCACTAGCACTGAAAAGGAATTAACTTGATTTAATAACTCCATCGGCTCTGGAATCTCATTGCATATCACAGTTGGTGCTTTCCATATATATATATATATATATATATATATATATATATATAGATAGATATATATATATATATATATATATATGTTACTGATATGATGGACCCGTTGCAATTATAAAACGTAATATATATGCTTTCGGGTCCGGCCATCGCAATCGCAATCAGCGGAACCAACCTCTATATGCATAAAGGCTTTGCAGACCCGACGGAATTATAAAATGCAATATATATTATATCGGGTCCAGCTTACCCATATCGCAATCGACACTTATTTCTATTATAATCCCTTTATAAAAGAAATATATAAAAATGTGTAATCATAATGTATATGAAGGACTTTTTGATATGGCAAACCCGACGGGACTTAAAACCACGATGTATATACCTTTCGAGTCCGACTATCGTGAATCGCAATCGGAAATCAGTGAATGAACCAACATATGTATTCAGCGCTTTACGGACTCGTCGAGCTTTTAAATATAACATAGATATATTTTGGGTCTGCCATCATAAATTGGAATTGGCGGATCTATTTACATATATATAACTTCGGACCCACCAAACTTTATAAAACACAACTTATAGTATTTCGGGTCCGGTGTTAACTCTTTAACACTTGTTTCCTTTGTAAATCTGATATATTTCTTTATTTCAATATGCACACACACACACACACACACACACACATATATATATATCGGTTATGGCTCCATTTATGTTGCGATTTAACTTTATCACATGGGCCAATTCCTTTATACTTGTTCCTTTTGCGATTTTGATATATTATAACGAATAAATACCTCATTACTTTTAGACTTTGCGGAGTAAAAAATATAAAGGACTTCAGTGAGGTTGAACCCCCTTAATGATTTTAGGCCACACATTGTGATAAAATTGATAAATAAGGCTTAAATCACAATATAAGCTACAACAGTGTCCATCGATAGTACTACTATGGTCCCTATCCTCATTTCCCTGCTCATTGATTAGATGAGAGGTACTTCCCATGAGTCCCAGACTGCATGGGTAGCATGCCTCAATAGGAGAACTAATCATCCTGTCCAGTGGATGCCAAGAAGAACTAATCATCCTGGTCTACAGGAGAACTAATCATCCTGCTCCACAGTCGCCACGGAGAACGAATCATCTTAGACCACAGGAGAACTAATCATCCTGTTCCACAGTCGCCACGGGGTGTCACAGGGGAAGGTTGAACCTTTACCCTATACATAGTGCACCACCAGGGGATGGTGAGTCACCCTGTGGTCACATGTCGCTCTAAGAAGTACCCGCGCCCCCCTGGATCTCCCAGAGCTCAATACATCATACTCGACTCTCATAAGAGGGTCTCTAAACGACACCAAGTCGTTCTCGGAAAGTTAGGAATTTGACCTTTCCTAGGGGCTTTGTAAAAATGTCGGTGACCTGTTCATCTGTACCGATATGTTGGAGCCTTATTGCTCCTCGCTGCACCATATCTCAAATATAGTGGTACCTAATATCGATATCCTTGGATCGATCATGAAATACGGGATTCTCTAATAGATGGACCCCGCTCTGGTTGTCACATAGAATCACGGTGGTATCCAATGTAAACCCAAACAGCTCACTAAAGAGCTTTCGCAACCAGACTGCCTCACAGGAGGCCATGCTAGTAGCAATGTACTCTGCCTTGGCGGTGCTCAAAGCCACCGACTTCTGCTTCCTGCTCATCCAGGATATCGAGGAAGATCCCAAAGAGAAACAACACCCGAAAGTGCTCTTTCGGTCCACCACACTGCATGCCCAATCAGCATCAGTATACCCAAGTAGTCTCACATCTCCGGCAGTGTATCTCAACCCATGAGTGATTGTGCCACGGAGATATCTCAACAGATTCTTAGCACCAATCCAATGTGAGTAGTGAGGCTCAACCATATGTTGCCTCAATGTGTTGACTACAAAGCATATATCTGGATGGGAGTTCACCAAGAACATTAATGCTCCAACGAGTTGACGATACTCGGTAGCATTTCGTAAAACAGGTCCGGCAACACTACCGCTTAACTTCTTGAAGTCAAGCTCCATCGGGGTAGTTACGGGCTTGCAGTCCACCATGTCGAAGCTCTCAAATATCTTCACCACATATTTTCCTTGAGATAGGAAAATCTCCCCTGGTTTCTGCCAAACTTCCAGTCCTAGGAAATAGTGCATAAGTCCTAGGCCTTTCATCTCGAACTCAGAAGCCAGCTCCCTCTTACATTCGTGAATGAGAGGGTCTGCACCTGTTAGAAATAGGTCGTCAACATATAACATCGGTATGAGAGGCTTGTCATCTATAACCTTAAAGTAAAGGTTAGGGTCGGCTTCACTCCTAGTGAATCCCAGCTTCATCAAGTAGCTATCGATCCTCTCATACCATGCTTGGGGTGCTTGCTTTAGCCCATAGAGGGCCTTCTTCAACCTTCACACATGAGATTCTCGATCATAAATCTCAAATCCTTTGGGTTGCTCCACATAGACCTCCTCTTTGATCGAACCATGTAAGAACGCAGTCTTGACATCCATCTGATGTAGGTTCCATCCTTGTGAAGCAGCAAGGGCTATGATCGAGGGGATGGTGGTACATCGGGCAACAGGTGCAAATATCTCGTCATAGTCTATACCTTCCTTCTGGGAGAAGCTACGAGTGACAAGACGAGCCTTATACTTTTCCGCACTTCCAACAACTGCATGCTTTATCTTGTAAAGTCATTTTGAAGTGACAACTTCTTTGTCCTGGGGTCTGGGGACCACATCCCAAACATCGTTTTTCATAATGGACTCATATTCCTCGGTCATAACATCCTTCCATACTTGATGCTTGACGACATTTGTGAATGACGAAGGCTCATTTTGGATGATCGTGCTCATGATGGTCAGGTATCCCTGATACCTGTTCGGCTTCTTACTTTCACGGAAGGTTCCTTGCGGTGAAATGTATCCTTCAACATTATCAAGTGTCCCCCTAAGCCATGAAGGCCTCTTCCTAGGAGAGGAAGGCTCTTGTGGAGGAGGATCAATAGGATCCATAGGTTCTTCCACATTGGGCATCGTCTGATCTTCTTTTTTCTTCGGTTCTCCGGTGTCAGCTTCTTTAGATCCCCTTAAAGTAGGAAGATTGTCTACCTTGCTAAGAGCCATATCTTCGTCAAAGGTGACATCATGACTAATCTCGACTTCCCTTTGACCAGCTACATAGATTATATAGCCTTAGCATTTTCGCTATAGCCCACGAAGATTCCTTTCTTTCCAGATGCACCCAATTTATTCCTTTTTTCTTTAGGAACATGAAAATATACAGGGCTTCCAAAAAATATAAAATGAGATACATTAGGTTTCTTACCAGTGAACATTTCTTCGGGAGTCTTGGAACCCAATGCTTGATGAGGGCATTGTTTTTGTACATATACTGCGGTATTTGCAGCTTCGGCCCATAGAAACTTCAGAAGTCTTTGATCATGGAGCATAGCACGGACAACTTCCACAATTGTACGATTCTTCCTTTCCGCCACACCATTCTGTTCAGGAGTATATGGTGTAGTAGTCTCCCTCTTAATGCCAGCCTCTTTGCAAAAGTCATGAAACTCATTGGATTCATATTCAGTCCCATTATCAGTCCTTAAGATCTTGATCTTCTTTTCGGTTTGATTCTTGATCAAGGCTTTGAAGTGTCGAAACCAGGAGAACACTTCATCCTTCTTTTTCAAGAAGTATATCCAAGTCTTGCGAGAATAATCATCTGTAAAAGTGAGGTAATATAAATATCCTCCCAAGGAGTTCACAGGCATCATACCGGATATGTCTGAGTGAACCAACTCCAATATATCGGAGGTCTTGCTTTGGATTGAGGGGAATGGTCCCCTTTTGAGCTTCCCTTTGGCACATCACCTTGATTATCATGCCAAAAATTGCGGCCTACCTAAGAGATGCAACCACACCCAATCTGCACTTTTGGAAGGTCAACGCTTGGTCAACGTTGGTCAAAGAGATGACCTACTACCCTAGCGTCCTTGTTTCTGCGTCTTCTTTGCCCTAGGATGTCTTCCTTTCAGCGACACGTGTGAGAGAGAGAGAGAGGCTCCTTTTATGCGTAAGAGAGAGAGAGAGAAGATGAGTGAATTGAATTGTCCAAATGAGGAGAATGCTCCTTGTATTTATATGCAAACATTGAGGTTGAATAGACATGACTGTTGGGCTTCTGAGCCTACATAAGTTTGCTAGCCGACCTTGACAATTGTCCATAATCAAAATAAATTCATATCTCCATAAATACTTATCGGAATCGGATGATCTTTAGATCAGTCCTACACTTGTCGATGAGAGGAATCTAGGAAAAATATCAGAAGCCATAAATAAGGTGATCCACATGGAGTTTGGCCCTAGTTTCCAATTTTAACACAACATGTCAGACATCAGCAGTGCAGAGGACGATGCTTTAGAGTCAAAGCAGTATGCAACAACTATTAGTTTTTGGTAGCACCAGAAGTACTCTAGCCTTGAGAAATGGTGGAGAGGCTAAGGCACGTGAGTTCTAAAGAACCCTGAAATTGTTTCGTGAAATTCCACCCGGATTATATTTTATTAAAATAATAATTATTTTTAATGGGGTTCCTAAGTCTAAACTTAGGGAAATTTAAATATTAAATGGTATTAATCAAAATATGGGTGAAAATGATCTATAAGGTGGATCAAGTCATGTTTTAATCTTAGTTTTTGATTAGAGACTTAATCTCGGTCGCTGAAGACTCAACAGGAAAAGTATAAAATGGAGGCTTGGGGATCATTTGGAAACACACAGAGAGAATGAGAAAATCGATTTTCTGAGGTGAGAAGTTCTTGGCAGGAAAATTGATTGGGAAGATCTTGTAGCTGAGGAGCAAAGAGAATACGGGAGAAGGAATTTCCAGAGAACACTGACAGAGAGGCAACGCAGAAGTCGGGAGAGTTGAAGAAGAAACGCTGCAAGTCATGTAGATTCCAGAACTGCCAGAACAACTAGGAGAGCTGACGTAGAGGCAACACAGTAGTCGGGAGAGCTGGCGCAGAAAAGTTGTCTGTCACGCAAAATCCAGAATTGTCGAAACTACCGAGAACTACTGGAACTGCCAGGAATTACTAGAACAACCGGGAGAGTTGATGCAGAGGGTAGAGAAGGTGACGCAAGGTTGACGTAGAGCCAACACAAAAATAGTCGGGGTTAGCCACTCTTGTGCCGGATCAACCGAAATTATACCAGGTGAAGTGAGGTAAAACTCACTCAGATTTTCTGCTAGAATTTTCTCTATAAAGGATTGCTAGATGAGCATCTTAGAGTTGTATTCAGATATTTCTCCTGCATAATGATAGACCCTCATAATTGTTGCACTGGTTTTCCCACATTGGCTTTTCCTGGGAACTACTGTGTCCAAAATGAAATGTGTCCTATGTATCATGTTCTTTGCTCTATTTTTCTGTGTCATGAGATCAAATATTTAATTTGTGTAGGATGCATAAGTAATTTGTTTCAGTATTCAGAAGAATAACTTGATGAATGTAATTTAAAAATCAAGTAGGTGAAGTAGATTCAGATTTGCTGCAGTAGGGGTTCCTTGAGTGTAGGAATTTTCACATGGTATTAGAGGATTAATTTTGAAACAGAAAGAGAAGATCAAGTGCTGAGAAGTGAGGCTGAAAGCTGCACTTGGCAACAATTCAAATCCCCTTGAAGGGATTGCCTAGTCCTTATCAGGAAGTAGATCTGAGGAAATCTCTCTCTAAGTGAGACGTCAGAGAGGTACGATATCTAGTTTGTGAGTTTGTAGAGGCAGAGGGAGTGACGCAGAGTCTCACCGCAGTGCTTGAAGGGCGCAGTTTCTGTCGGGGTAGAAATCCACTGGAAAAGAATGAAGACACATAGAAGGGGAATTTTCTCCTTAGAGAACTTTCCACCATAAATTTTGAATTTTTCACTTGCTGAGCAGTGCTAAGTAGTGACTGGAGGAATCAGTTTCACAGTTAGGTGAGATGGCATTGTATGGGCTCAGAGATCAGGACAAGTTGGACGGGGCCTCCAACTATGTCATATGGAAGACCATAATCTTAGATGTTCTGGAGGAATATGACCTCGACCCTACGTCAAAAGTGTTGTAGTTGTTCATACTGACAACGTTCAAAAGAAGAAGTACAAGGCCGAGTACGGGAAGGAAAAGAGGCTCGTTCTCGATGGGTTTTGAGATCATGTTGTCTCACACTTGCAAAGCAAGGATACAACCCGAGAGATGCGGGAATCCTTGTCTTCTCTGTATGAAGGCTCTTCCAAAGAATGAAAGATGTACCTAGAACAGAAGTTGTAGCGAACTTTGATGCAGAAAGGAGAAGGGGTGAACCTCTATCTCAACATCTTCAGGACACTAGAGACCAACTTGCTGCAGTGGGGTCCACTCCTCAGCGAACCGTGATGGTGAGGATAGCCCTGACTGGAGTCTTGGATGAATGACAAGTTTTCGTCCAAAGCATATTAGGCAAAGATAAACTACCTTCATGGGAGGAGATGTGGGTGACTCTTCAACATGAGGAGTTAAGGAGGGACCTAGTGAAGGTCAACCTTAGTGGCAACGGTGGGAGTGGCACAAAGAGAGAGGAGGAGGAGGAGAACACAACTCTGGCATCGAAGGGACAATAGAAGCTGAAGAGAAAGGAGGACATTTCGAAGGTGAAATGTTTCAGTTGTGGCAAGATGGGCCACTATGCATCCTAGTGTCCTTTGAAGAAAAAGGACAAGGATGAGAAACACGATCCTAATGCTGCTTTAGCAAAGATTGACAAGGATGAGTTTTCCATGAGTGCCCACACAACTCCAAGTGGGAGATGGGGCGATATTGAGCTATAGTCGAGAAGACTACATGTGGGCAGGATCCTTGAGGAGTCCACCTCTTGGATCAATTCCTTGCTACGGGAGCCCAAGGTTCAACAGTAGCGAGATGGACTTGGTGTCAGAGGATGCAGTGGATTGTTTGGAGGACAAATGCAGTAGCTTGGGACCAGAGATTGATCAACGCAAAGAAAGGTTCCCAAAACAGTGCAGAAGTCAGCAACAGCGCAGAAGATTCAGAGGGTCAGAGACTAGAGCAGTCAGATTCCAACATTCATTGTATTACTGTTGAACACAGTTAAGTTCAGTTAATTTTGAATGTTTTTCAGTTGCTTCTAAACAGTTGGAGGTTGATGCAGCTAAAAGAAATGAAAAGAGCATATGATGGCAACAAGAAAAACAAAAGAAAATCAAAATGAAAAAGGTGGTAGGGAATTACATATTAGCACGTGGGAAAAGCCAAGCATGGGCTCTACCTCTCTCATATGGTCATCACCCGGTTCCTATTAGTTTATGGTAGTAGTGGACAGGTGTTCTAGTCTTTATTATGTCTAAGATGCTAAGGAACACGAGATCTGCAAAACCCAGAAAAGGTTTCACAAGATAAGACTCATAAATGCCTTAATTAAATTATTAGTCAATAATTTAATTATTTCCTAAGTCTAACTTAAAGAAGTTGGTTAATCAAAGTTAATTAATTAAGGTAATTCGATTTTGCTCTAGTAATATCTATTGATGGAGTCAAAGTAATCTGAGCCATTGATCAAGATTAGATCTTGGCTGTTGGTTACCAAACGGAAGATTATAAGAGCAAGTTGAAGGCTTGGAGAAGTGACATCGAGTGAGTTTGGGCAATTCAACTTACCCAGTTACAACATTCAGCAAGGGCACAGTTGAAGTTTGTTGATTTGGGGTAGCATCGGATGTGCTCTAAGTCCCAAATTTTGTAGCGAGGCTTGGGCACATGTATTCCAAAGAACCCAGAAAGAGTGTTGGGAAATTCCACCTAGAAGTGATTTTATTAAAATAATCAATATTTTTATTGGGGTTCCTATGTCTAAACTTAGGAAAATTAAAATATTAATGGGTATTAATATAATCATGGATGAAACTTCTAGAAAAGACATGGATCAAACCAAAATGATCTGAGCCTTTGATTAAGATTTAATCTAGGTCACTGATTATCCAACAGGAAGATATAAGAAGGGGCTTGAGGGTCATTTGGACAACACACCGGGCAAATACTCAATTGCCCTAGTAAAATCGATTTTCTCACTGGTCGAAGTTCGACAAGAGAAAATTGATTCAAAGGGAGAGTTGCAGGTGGAGGAGAGACAGAGAGGGTCCAACATCAATCAGAGTGACAGGGACGAAGACGCAAAGCAATAAAAGAACAATGTTGGGTAGATTGACGCTGGGAGAGGCAACGTTGGCTTGAGTGACGCAAGCACTGCGCATGCCAGTCCAAGGGCCAGAGAAAATGACGTTGGGCAAGCCAGAGAGACGCAAAGGGTGGAGGAACTTCTCTCTCAGGTCAGATACTTATTCAGGAACGTCTGTAAATTCTTCTTAGAAAGCCTAGTTCTATACTGTTAGGTGTAATTTGTACTTGAAGATTTTTGCTGAAGAATAATAAAACCCTCATCTGTTGCACCGGTTTTCCCACATTGGGTTTTTTGGGGAACAATTGTCCAAAAATAATTGCGTCATTGTGATTGTATTTGTGCCAGCATTTTACTTATATTTACTTTCTGCAATGTTGTGAAGACTGCAGTAGAATATATTTTGATTTGTCGTAAGAATATAGTAGATAACTTATTTATGAAGTAATATGTGGAAGAAATAATATTAATCACTGCAGTAGGATTTCTATTTAGAAATATTCACATAAAACCCTTATATACGGGAAAACCCAATCAAACTCTTCCACTAACAAATTCAAGTTAAGATAGACCAAGACCCTCGACCCAAAGACCTTCCTCTTCCACCAAGTCAACCTTCCAATATGATTCGACACACTTTAGCAGTGTCTTCTTGTCGAGCAGCCTCAACCCAACAACAATCCATAAATTTGACTTCCCAGCTATAGAACTTCGATGCCCAGCTATAGAATTTCAGCGCGGCAACAACACTGCAGTTTTAGCGCAACAACAACTTCAATTCCTTCGCACGTGTGAGATAAGAGAGAAAATTTCGACTTTCTTAGATAGATAGTGTCCTCCTTCTCCTTCGCTGGCCTTTTCTTTCTTCCTTCGTGAATTTCACACTTTTATTGGCCCCAAAAGATTTAGATCGACCTTGATGAGTGACTGCTCCAAATGAGGTCGAGTCGTTGCCTTTATATAGTAGTTTATGCCCCCCAGTTAGGACAACTTGTCCAATTTGAGGCCGACTTGGTGGAGGAGGTCTAGAAGACCTAATTTACATTAAAATAAATTTATTTCTTGACAAATAGAGCCTAAGAAAGGTCTTTTACATTATGGCATGGACAAGGATACTTGACATAAACCATAGAAGCCTTCAGAGGAGGCTACGACCTAAAAACAATTGACCCAAGCGTGAAACCCATGCTTTAATAAGTCAATTTCTTTAATAATAAAATTTGTTTTTCTTTCTTTTGACGAATACATTACATCATGTCTCAAATATAATTATGAAAACCGACACAAGTTACATTCTTCAACATGAATAAGGGCTGCACTAGTTTAGGTATATGCACAGAAGGATCCCCTAACAAGAGGGCCAAACATCTCAGATATGTGCCCTCTTTCTCTCTGACCTATCTCATTCCTAATGTGGTCAACTCAATGGGTATATGCACTCTCTCTATGCAAGTATATGAGGCTTTCTCTCTTTGTGATCTTAACATATGTTATGTGGCCTTTCTTTGTGAAGATGAAGTTTGTACCGACAAAGTTAAGTAGTCTTTATATGCAGTCCCATTGGCATATCTTGGTGCAGATCTAGTGGTCCTAACCTTTTGTAGCTATGGAATTATTTATGTACCCTAATATTTAGTATTTGGCAGTAATATATGGCAAAATCTTTATGACAATAATGTATGGATGTATGACATGACTTCGATATATGATATCTTCAATAATTTATGGAAAAACATTATGTCGGTAATATATGGCAAAGTTTTATGATTGAGATATGTGGGTGTGTCCTTGTATGGTAATGCGTTCATGACAGTATTAACAGTGATGTGTGACAATGCCTTCATGACAATATTGACAATGATTTGTGCCAGTGCCATCATGATAGTTATGGTGACAATAACCCTATGACAATGATTTATGGTTTATGACAGTGTATGGTAATGGCGGTGTATGGCAATGTTACTTGTCCTTGTATAACACAGTGATATGAAATTGAATATAGTGATACTTATGATTGTGTTGTCAGTGCCACTTCAAGCAGAGATCTATGTTATCTATAGTGATTGACTTATGAGGATCATGTATGATCCAAGTTTGGTCGTAAGTGGCCTAATGTGATGAAAGACTTATGTCTCATGATATTTGTACTTTGTATCTAAGTTGAACATTTGATAATATCTAAGAAGAATTTGGTTAGCTTTTCCCCCTTGTGGGGTTTTGCCCTGGTCTCTAGCCTAAATCTTGGTGTACCTATTGTGTATGTTTTTCTTCTATTGTTCCTTATTGTTCTGCTCCATTGTTGATGTTATTGTTCACTCTACATAATTGCTAATGATGATATGATATTATGGGGTGAATGTAATATGAAATGTTGAAAAAGTTTAGAATTGTAATTATCTACAATAGAGAAAAATCTAGCCCTAAAAATTAACAGCTAACACATACCTCAAATGCCTAAAGTGCTCCTCTTTAGACGGGCTATAAACCAAAATGCTATCTAGATTTACAATCATAAACTTCCCTATAAATTCTTTCAACACCTCGTTCATCAATCTCATAAAGGTATTGGGTGCATCGGAAACCCAAATGGCATGACTAGCCATTCATACAATCCATCATTGGTTTTAAAGGTTGTCTTCAACTCATCTCCTTCTCTAATCTTGATCTAATGATACCCACTCTTCAAATCAATTTTAGAGAAATAACTAGCACCACTCAAACAATCCAACAAATCATATATGAAAAGTAAAGGAAATCGATACCTTATTGTAATTTTGTTCAATGCTCTGGAGTCTGTACACATGTGCCAACCTCCATCTTTCTCAGGGCTCGACATTATAGGAACTACACATGGACTAAGAATTTCTCCGATCGGTCCTTTATCTAACAACTCTTGCACTAACTTTCTAATTTCTTCATTCTCTTGAGGGGTCATCCTGTATGCAACTTTATTTGGTAGACTTGCTCCCAGGATTAAGTCAATATGGTGACTTATACTCCTCACAAGTGGTAACTCATAGGCAAGTCATCCACTACAATATCACTATACTCTTTCAACATATCTTGAATCTCAAAATGCAAATCAATCATAGTAGTGGAAGAAAGAATTACCTTAGGTTTACATGCTAAAGCAAAGCCCACCTTATTATCTTCCACCCACTGCAAAAATTATTTCCCACTAAACAACAATGCCTTGGAATCATTGGTTTCTAATGTCCACTCTTCTTGCAAAGGCAACAAGGTATGGTTGATGCCATCCTTCTTGAGTTTGTAAATGCTCTTTTTCCCATCATGCACAACACCTCTGTCAAACTGCCACAATTTACCCAATAGAATGTGGCACGCATCCATGGGCATGATATCACACGAGATTTTATCCTTATAGTTGCCTATCTGCAACTCCACACTTTTCATTCACCAATAGTTGATGACCCTTTTAAGGCCATGACACCTTATAAGGTATTGGATGATTCATCTTCTTCAATCTCAATTTCTCCACCACTTCTGTAGACACCAAGTTGTCTGTGTTGCCACTATCAATCACCACCTTGCAACATTTTCCTTTGCAAACAATCCTAAACAACGCCTTCCTTTGAGTTGGTTCAACAACTTCCTTATCTGGTTTCAACACCACTTTCTTATGCAATAGAGACTCTCTTGTCTCTGGTACATTTTCTAAATCTTGTACCTTTGGTTCCCATTCTTCTGTTGGGGAAAAACAACACTTCTCTAGCCCGCATCTTCGTTTTATGGGCATTCATATGCCATGTGTCCAAGCTTGCCACACCTATAGCAATGAATCTCTCTTCCTATGCCTCTTCCTCATCCTCTGGAAAAAGGATCATCGACCTCTGAAGTCTCCCTCTTTATGTCATTGTGGACTTGAGCTATTAGCTCCTCCTGTTTGTGTCGATATTCCTCTACTTATGTCGTCCTCTTCCTCTAGCAGTACATTTTCCTTTGCCAAACTACTTCCTTGCAAGCTTCTCCTCAACCTTCAAAGCTAGCTACTATGCTTCTTCTACTATTATGGAAAATAGCACACTAATTTCATCTTAGATGTCCAACCTAAGGCCATTAATATATCTGGTTTTTTTTCTCTGTAGACCCCTCTACATATCCAACCCTCATGTTCACCTTATAGAATTCTTCTGTGTACTCCATCACAATCATCAATCTCTGCATTAGATTTTGCATTTGTCTAGATAAACTAAGTTGATAATCCTTTGGTAAGAACTTGCCTCTGAGCTTCGCGACTATTATGTCCCAACTCTTAATCTCCTGCTTATTCTTGCTCCTTTCAACTAGTACCCCATCCCACCATAGAGTTGCATGTCCCTTCAATTTGGTAACAAGAAACTTGACTTTCTTCCCCTCATCCATCTCTTCATACCCAAAGAACTTATCCATCTTTGTAATCCAGTCTAGAAGCTCCTTTGGATTCATGATACCAGTGTAAGAAGAAATATCAGGGTTTTCCATTATGACATATCCTAGAATTTCCTTTAGTATTATGGCTTCTATAGGATCTTCAGTTGCTTCTTCTGGAGATTCTTCTTCTTCCTCGCTTACATTTCCAGCTTCAAGTTCTCTTTGCTTGTTGGTTTCCATGGTTGCCATTTTTTCTTCCAATCGTTGCATAGCTCACATCACTTCAATGTTGGTTAGAAGGCTTTGTCCCATCTGGCCTCCTCTAGCACATCGTCCAACTTTGTGCACCATGGTCAACTAATTGTTACTGGAGCAGATGCAAGATCTGCTCTGATACCAATTAGTGTAGGCCTTAACCTTTTTTAATATTTGTATATGGCCCCAATACTCAAACTAGAACAACTGCAACCAGAACTGTTTTAAATAGCCACCAAGGGGAAGGGGAAGCTTACCTTATATAAAATCATCGAGCTCAAGCCTTCTTCAATAATCACCGATACCAAGCACTTATATACATTATATAACGACGCGACCCCACTCATTAAGCTTCTGGCACTTGAAGTTTACCTCCCACTTCACGTAATGTGACTAAATCATAGGACTTGGGTTCCTGGAACTTCACTTTGTTGTGCAACTCCTATACCCGTTGGGACATATTCTCCCAGACTTATGTCACCCCATCTTGTGCCAAAAATGCGCAATACCTTTACCTGCCAAGAGAATGACTTCTAAACATGAATATCCACGTTAAATGTCGCCCCCGAATTCCATCAAAAGTTGTCCCCGACCCTTTTTAAAAGTGTGCATACCTCATCCTTCCAGGGGGAGTCAGAAAGACTCACTGGTACCTTGTTAGTCTCATCCTCTAGTGAAAGCACTTTGCATCGTCCCAACCTCTTACATGTTGGCTAGCCTCACATGTCAACCTGACATCCAGTGATGTCAGTGGTTCCCTTATGTACTCTTTCGATCGCCCGTGGAAAGAACTCCCAGGACACGCCACCCTGGCTCCTATCAATTAACGTGTTTATCTTGACAGAACCTCAGTCTTGTCTTCCGGCCTTTGTCAAATGACAAACTTCTATCGACTTAAAAAAACTAAGTGTTGGATGATATGCCTCTATATTTCAACTCGGTTTTGGTTATTATTGTTGCCTCTCCTCCGCCATTTCTGCAGACTTTGCACAAGTGTTAAGTGATGATCCAACCTACCTCTATCTCTAGTTGCAAAAATTCAAACAAAGCCTGGACATACACAGAGACATGCAATATTTATATTATATATGTATGCGATTAAAGAATGAAAATAGAGATTGTAGTAGCACTGCTTTAAGATTTGTCTGGAAAATCACTCTTACCACACTTCACATACTTATTATTTCCATTGATTCAAGCAAATAACAAAGAATACATCACATGTCTCTTTAGATCCATAAAGACAAGATCGGATGGACCATTTTTGGAATAGTAAACAAATCACAACAATTAGCTAAATCTAATAAATTACATAGCAATCCAAACCAATTCTAACCTAACAAACCCACTCATTGAGGTCAATCATATTTTACAGATGCCCCTGCATCAAGGAGTGTTAATGCTTATCGCTCAAGCAAGTACTTTTACACTCTAAATGTTTGGGCATGTGGAAGTTGCTTAATTGACCTCTAACCTTAGTAATTGCTTTAATAGTTAAAGTAATTGCCATTTATAAGATAAAATGAGTTAATCTAATGAAATGCAAGGGTTATTTCCATTAGTGAATTAAATGAATTTCAATTGTTAATTGCAAACAATGTTGAAATGTAATCTCAACTATCAATCACTTTGGAGATTAGGGTTGTAGATTCAAACAATAACTCAAACTTATAAAAGGCTAGACTAAGGGCAAAAACATGCAACAAATCTTCAACACAACAGTGAAAGTGAGATCTCCGTGGTTGTGTGGAGGAAGATGAAAGTGGCAGCAAAAAATATCTAGAGTGGTGAAGCAAGATCGAAGGACAAATCTAAGGTTTGATCAGTTGGATCAACTCCAGGTTTGTTGTTGTATGTATTTTCATCAAAGGGCCATTATCCTAGTAGGGAGCCCTTGTTAAGTTCGGAATTTATTTGAATAAAGAATGATATAAAGGGAAGAAATATTTGTTGGAGTGTGATAGTAACATTGGAAATATTTAATTTTGGCTAGGTTACTAGGATTAGGAAATAAATGGACATTTTCTGTTCCCTTGAATGACCATTAAACTTATTATTGTAACATTTGATTAAGTCACTTGGCATTTTCAAGTAAATGTCACTTAAATCTAAATTCATTTCTCATAATTCATTCTCATCAAACATTGAAATTCATATTAGTGAAAAAATTACAGATGATGGAACGCATATATCCAACAATTGGATTTTCCATATTACATAATTTTCCATCATCCAGATTTGGTGGTTTTCCAAGCAAATCTTCATCAAAGCTCGATTGAGATGTTTCAGATTGAAAATCAAGTTATACCAATTTATGCACTATACAATCCCTATACATCACAGAGTTCTACATCACCTATTGTATGAATTGTTATACTTACTTATTGATGAGTCGTCATTATCTACATTTAAAGGTGATGCATCCATGCACTATACATTGATATCATTAGGAAGAATATATAGTTGAGATAGCTAATCTTTTCTATTATTCTTGTGTTGTGTCTCATTTTTAAACCAATAATTAAATCATAAAATAATACTTAATAGCATACCATTACACTTGCGATGTCAAAATAATACTTGATAGCATACCATTACACTTGCGATGACCATGACATCATTGTTACCTCAGTGTTATAGTTATTTGGATATAGCTTGGCCCATTAACCTATAGGTTAGCTTACCAAAGGATATAATCATGCATAACCATATAACCATTTTCATGCTATTAATAATGTTCCATAATGTTCCAGATTGTCACATTTAATTTTTAAAAAATTATGTTATATTTATCCTGCACATCACATCCATTACCCATTCGCAATATATATCAAATTGGTATTGACTTACCATAACTTCCTTTTTACATTTGCATGCTTAAAAGGAAATCGTATCACTATCATCCTTAATAACATAACATTGAAATTTATACATTAAATTCACATATACAAATAAACTTTTTAATAAGTCCGCATGTCTTCATCATAATAGTTGTATCGCTGTAACTAAGTCAACAAATAGCAAGCAAAGAAATAACAAGAAAAGGCATAATTTAGTTCAGATGTTGAAAGCCAAAATCTGGGACATCACATAAAGTGACCTTGAAAAATTTAGGATTGAAGAAGCATTTCTCTATGCTGCATTAGAATGCAAAATGATGCTCCTGAATTCTCATTATCTTTTATTGGCAAAACGAAGACATCAATTTCCAGTACTTTACGTGGACCAAAAAACCTCAAAAGATCATATTTAAGGCATTGATTAAGGATTGGTAAGTCAACTACATTAATGCTGTTGTGAATTATGCATGGCTTCTGGTTGAAGAAATGCATCAGGATTGAAAAGCATATGATGATTACAAGAAATCACTTTTACATCCAAGAGTCGTACGTTGAACTTAAAATTTAGGACTGAAGAAGCATTTTTCTTTATGCTATGTAGGAATGCAAAATGACGCTGCCTGAGTTCCTGTTATTTTATGTTAACTTAATGAAGACATCAACTTGCAATACTTTACAGGGCCCACGGAACCTGAAAAGATCGATAAGGCATTGATTAAGGATTGATAATTCAACTACATCAGTGCTGTTGTGAACTAAGCATGACTTGGCATGACATTGTAAAAATGATAAATCTCATTTTCATCGAGTACTGCAACCTCCGTCTCACAAACAGAACAACAAACTGGCTTGAAAACTTCATCTCTTAATTTTTCATTTGCATCTTCAGGCAAGCTGTTACAATTTCTGTTGTATTGATTGCTTCGTTTCTTACAATCTTTTTTCTGCCTCATGCTTTCTGCAGGCCTTCGTAATCTCTGGTTTTCCACAACTTTACAGTTCATAACAAACATGGCCCGGTACTGGGTTACATATATTTCATGTCTGCACCACGAAGTCCAGAGAATAGAAACATTATATGAATGAGACAATGTACCAGGACTGAAACCAATATCCAACTCTAACCTGTCTAAAAATTGGTATTTTCACTTGAACTAAAACTTAGTAGTAGTGTTCTCTCCATCCATTAAATTTGGATTTCATGTAAATCCACTAAATTTAAAATGTTTGCAGACCACAAATACAGAATTTTAAAGAGGAAATTTCGTTAAAGAGGCCTCTCAAACCAAGAGAGGGACAGAAAGCATATATCAGTGTTCATTAGTGGCATAATGCCAATGGTGAAAAAGTTGAAAACAGCACCAGAGCTACAATTAGACAACTCTACTTGTATGTTTTTGCAAAGAATGAGCAGGAAACAAAAAACAAAGATTTTACACACAAGAAAAGCATATCTAAAATGTTTCTTTACTGCAACAATGCCCAAATTCATTATTTCAAACTTAATTATATTGGTAATCACAACAGAAGTCCCAAACAATTATGTCCTTCCAGCAATCCGAGTTATTGCCAGCTAACTCAGTCAAAAGTCAAAACCTTTCTTGTGACGTCCCCAAGCAATTTATTTGTTCTAGATTGATTGTTTTACAGAATCGAACCATACTATTAAACGTTTCATACTGATGTGAATTATGCAACATTGGCTAATAGATCCCCCTCTTTCCATGACTATGTTTGACATTTTGCAAAAATGACTAAATGTAAATCCAGCAACCTACAAAGATACCAGTTAACGCCAAATAACAGTTTGCAGCTATGTTGCAGGACCATATGTGGATTCCCCTCTTCATCCATGGTTTTGTCCACCACTTGTCAAAACCACATCTTTCATGAAAATCAAAAGCTCCATTCCTAAAATATTTTTCAAAGCCAATACTTGCTAAAACCTTAAAGGGAAACATTAATAGCAAAATTTCCAAGGTTCCCATAAAAAACATGTGAAAGGAAGGAAAACAATTGGTGATTATCCTTTGGTACCCACAGCCCAGTAACAAATTTGAGAAAAAGGCTTGTAACTATCGATTTTTGTGTAGCATCAGGAGGTATTCCCACATGCCAAGAGGTCTCCTAAGTCAGCCTAGAAAATTTATGAAATTCAAATAAAATAAATTTTATTTTTGGGTTTCATGTAGGCTCAAAGGGGACAAGTCAGCCCCACCATGAAAAGGTGTGTCCCTTGGGGTAAATGCACCCATTCGACTTGTATATATATACATAATGTGACACTTCATTTTGATCACACTCACAATCATCTCTCTTCTATAGAAGACACTTGCGGGAGCAGAAAAAGGATGAAAGGACTAAAGTTTGGACTTGTTTTTGGCACTAGATTTTTAGGCATTTTATTTAAACCTTGTTGAAGAAGAATTTCTCCTAGAAAAAGAGTTGTTGTGTTTTCTCCCAAGTTTGGATTTCCCACGGAAAATTTGTTTGTCTCTATTGTGCATGGCTGTCTCTTTATGATATTTATCATTTCTACTGTTTTTGCTGCATTACTGTTGAGATCTTGTGTGTATAATTGCTTAATGATATCAATGGTATAAAAGGAATTAATTGAAGATCATTAGAGGTAATTATCAAATCCGAAAACAAAATTTTCTAGTGTGTTTATTGTAGAAAAATCAACAATGGCAACATGAAAATGCATGTCAGAGAGATCAATAATGGAAACAGCTCAAGTTGTGACTTCAAGAGGACCTTCTTGACACAAACCCATGGAGGAAATTGCCAAATGTCATGCTTTGTTGCCTCTCTAAATTGGCCATAAAAGATATCCTCCTCCATGTTTACCATCTCTTGGAGAGTGCATTGTTATGAACTTGATTTGCTACAAGAGACCAAATGATTTGCCCTCGTCAACTTGTTACAGCAATATCTTGCACTTCTTGAGATAAAGTCCAAAAGGTCAAATGCGAGACCCTATGTACTCAAGGGCGGGCTATTGTCACCTCACCAACCCTCCTTTCACTTCTGGCCAGCTCTCCTCCATCTCAAGGGGGTTCTCCCTAGTAGATCTTGTTGATGTTTGTAGCTCAAGCAGGTACTTCTGAATAGGCCAAAGTGTCTGGTAGTGTGGAAGTCACCAAATTGACCCCTAACTTTAGCAATTGCTTTAGTTATTAAAGCAATTGAATTTTATAAGATAAATTGAGTTAATCTAATGAAATGCAAAGGTCATTCCATTAGTGAATTAGATGAATCTCAATCATTGATTTCAACTGAGGTTAGATTTAATCTCAATCGTCAATCTGAAATTACTTTGGTGATTAGGGTTGTGGATTCAGTCAACAACTCAAATTTATAAAAGGAAGCCTACGCTAAGGGAGAAGGCACACACATCTTAAGCACAAGACAGTGAGAGTGACATCATAGAGACTGGGTGGAGGATTTTCAAGTGTGAAAGGTTCGAGGAAGGTGCAACAAGGGAGATCCAGATCAGCCAAGCAAGATCAACGGACAAATAAAGGGTTTGAACAGTGACATCAGTTCCACGCTATTGTTGCATGTATTTTCTCAATGGGCCATTATCCCATGAAGAGAGCCCTTATAAGTTTTGAAGTTATTTGAATGCAGGATTGATTTGAAGGGCAGAAATCTTATATGCATACGATTGTGAGATTGTTGCTTAAACTTACTCCAGTTTTTATTTTATGTGCTAAAATCTCAGCCATGTTATTATTCAGTAGATCTAATCTGCTAAAAATTAATTAACCAATAACCAGGTGTTGGGGTTAGAAAATTAACATGGTATCAAAGCTCATCCTCTGATAAACTGATCTCCAAATTATTGCATACTGGACACGACCATGAGCAAAGGCAAAATACGGATTAGGCCCTATGCTACCTGCAGGGCCAAATTTAAAATATCTTTCATATGAGCCCGTATGCAACAAGGGTGGTTGGCAGAAGTCTCAACTGCAGAATATAGTCAACAGGAAAATATGCACGAGTAAAGAAGAGATGGCTGAAGACTAAGTTAAAAAGCAAAAAATAAGTAAATAAATAAAGGGGAGTGGCCAACAACCCTGACAGTCGCTAGATAAATTTTTGCCACTAGCTGCAACCATGGAGAAAGCAGAGTCTACAAGTCGATAGCAGAGTCGTACAATGAGAAGGTTGCAACTGCAAAGATTAGCCATTGGCTGACAACTGCAAATAGACAAGGGTTGACGTGGGGAAGCAATGAACAGCATTGTCTGCAGAGGAGACAGAGTTGCAGGCTTGCACAAGGGACAGTCCAGCCACCAAGAAGCCAGTCTGCAATTGGGGTGCTATGGGGGTTGGAAAAAGATTGGTTGGCAGCCAGGGGACACAACCACAAGAGCTCATCCGCCAAATAGCTCAGCCATTGTACAATGCACAGCAAAGGAAGTTGTATGTGCAAGTGCAGGAGACACATCAACATGTGTGGTTGTACATAGTTGCCAAAGAACATTCGGGGTTGTATGGACCATACAGAAATCAATTGTATAATCATAGAGCTAGCACAAGGGACATGCAGTTGGGAAAATTGGCAAGACGACAAGTACACAAGCCACATTTACTAGCATGATTGGCAAAGGTCATCCTTCAAAGGGAGAAAGGGAGACCATACCGGTCAAGGGCTGGCAAGAGATTTTTGTGGGTATCTCAAAGGACCAAGACATGAATTCACGAGGAGATCCCATCAGATCTATAAACCAACAACAATCTTTTAATCTTGTGGGTGCTAGTACTTACACAAGGAAAAATTTGTTGAAAATTTGTAGCCATGGTCAACATTTCCATCGATTAAAAATAAAGGAAGAAAAAGAAAATTAAAATTGTAAATCTGAATTTATTATTTTCCCTCCAAAATACTCAAGTCAGCCTCATGTTAATTCAAGTCGGCTAGGACCCATGAGGCACCCACACAACCTCCTCAAAAGTCTATACAAAGAAGCCTTTCTTCCATCATTTGTAGACATCAATCTATCTACACATGAGCTTTGTTCCAGCGAAGTAAAGGATGAGAAAGGAGGGCCGAAATTTCAAGAGCAGGGTTTGGGTTTTTTTCTGTCTTGGATACTGGTTCGACTACTCCTTTGATTATGTTTCTGATGTACTGATGTATCTTGAACTCTCTCTCTCTCATAAGGAAGAATTTTTGGGTTTTCCCTTAGTGGGTTTTGCCCTGTCCTCAGGCCTAATTTCTGTGTCTCTTGTCTCATGGTTTCTTGGTTATTTCTCTACTGCTCTCTTCATGCTTAATGGTTTATGTTTTAACTGCTTAATAATGCAAAATGTTTTATGAAAACTAATGTTAATAATGAACTTTGTAGTTGTTATATGTAAGAAAAATTGTTCTTATTATGCTTTAATAAAATCAACATTGTATCAGAGCTGGGGGGGGCATTCAAGGACCATCATTGAAGAGCAGTTTGTCTTTCATCCTCCTCCTAAATATTTGATCCGGTCCTTGAAGATATCCACGTTTTCTTCTGAGGAAAGGTCTGAAATATGCCTCTGTGAGGAGGTCTGAATCTGTTGAGCAATCTGAAGTCCTCTCCTTGATCAAAACTTCAGGGTATGATCTGAGTTATGTTTGATCCGAATTCTACTCCTGTGATTCTACAGTTCATGTCACTGGGATACGAATATATTTTTGTGGAGGCCTTAATTTCTGACATGGTGAAGGTTCAAAATTCTAGATTGATCCATCCAAGTAATTTCTGGGCTTTACTGTGATCTGATGAAGAGATCTAGGCCAAGACCTAGATATGATGCAAGAGTTGTTGTCCTATCTTAATAAGGTTTCTATGTAAAACCGAATCTAGGCCGAAGACCTAGAAAGGAATGTGAGCGTTCGCTGCTCTGTCCATGTGACATATGCCAAGATTAAAGATCTGTTGAGTAAGATTAGAAACATGATCTGGTCTGAATTGGGTTGACTAAAACTTAGAGGAATGTGAATGTTACTTTGAGCAGGGATTGACTGACATTTCAGGCCCGAAAACCTATCTGTATATCAGAGATCTGAGTTTGACCCCTTTTTGCTTTGGAGACTAGGTCGAGACCTAGTGTGAAGATCTTCTTGCATTGGAACTGAGACCACCTTCCTCTTGTATAATTTTGGAATGACATGGCGGTTGATAAATACGGTCCCTCCGGTCATATATTTGTCATAATATTGTTATGCAAGTATGGTAAGATGTTATGCTCTTAACCTACAAGATGATTACCAGAATACCAAATATGCGAAGAAATATACCCAGAACATAGAATAGTGAGAAACAAGAGCAAGTATTTTATTATTTAGAAAGCAATGTTCACTTGCCTCTTCGAGGGGGCAACCTCCAATAGAGCAGAGCTCGATTACAAAATAAGACATGATGCTCCTCGCAGGGAGTCTCTATCCTTTATATATGACTCATACATGCAATACCATGGATCAATACCATGGTTTTTATTAATACCATGGCCCATTTGCAACTAACTGTGGTCCCGTCATTAAATGCAGGTTAACCATTTACAATTATTAATATGGGCTTTATTGACTTTTTACTATGACTCGATCCTACTACATAAATAAGGGGGTTAGGGTGGGACCCTAACATAAGACGTCTGAGCCTCCTCCACTGATGATCTAGGTCCCTTTAAATCTGATACCTTATCCAGATCTTGTTGAGAAAACAAGTACATAGTAGATTAGGCTTTATATCTCTTATTGATAATTACTCGTGAATGTTTGTTGGCTTCTCATTAAATTTTATGTTTTCTTCATCAAGCAATTAGCAAAACATAAATATCACAAAGAGACAAAGAACCCCAGAATTAGGCTCCAAGTTAAGGCAAAACCCCACAATGGGGAAAACCCAAAGATTGTTCTCCTATAGAACCAGATCAAAATGAGATATCCAAGACCAAATACTGCCATAAAGACCTAAATCAACACTCCAAGTCTCCTCCAACCAAGTCAAAGTCAACATTGGTCAAACGCTCTAAAATCTGGTCAAATCACAGAATTTTCGGACCTGCAGTGAATGACGAATTTTGGAGCTGTAATTTTCTTAGAGATGCCACAAACCCTTCACACGTGTGAGCAAAAACAAGCTAGAAAACCCAAACTTATCTCTCCTTTGACTTCAGCTCTTCTTCTTGATTAGGCACAGAAATCAATGTGTTGTGTGTTGAATGAATGTGTCTCCAAGAGGTCGACTTGACTCGTATATATACATGTCCACGAGGATCTAATAGTTGCTTCTTAGGCCAACTTGTCCAAGGAGGGTTGACTTGGTCTTGTGTTGACTATTTGACTCAAAATAAAAATTCCTTTTCTTTTTGTTACACAAGTCCAAATGGGACTTTACTCAAATAAAAATTACATTTTATTGCATTATGAAGATCGACACTAGTTACATTTTTCAACACTCCCTCTTAACTAGGGAGGTATTCATAATGACACAACAGGATACTCTCAAGTTGAAATTGTTGGAATCACGATTGTCGTTGTACTAAAGCCCGCAGGTGTTAGTAAAACGAACACATTGCCAGAGTTATCAGATCCACGAGAGGTGGTTAAGCACATGTCGCGAAACACACAGAAAGCGTTGGTTTATCCAATGTCCAACAATCTCCCCTCAGCGTAAGTCGGGTGTGATTCGAACTCGAGAACTTGGCTCTGATACCAATTGTTGGAATCACAGTTGTCGTTACACCAAAACCTGCAAGTGTTAGTAATCAGATGCATCGCCAGAGTTAACGGATCCACGAGAGGTGGTTAAGCACATGTCGCGAAACGCACAGGGAGCGTTGCTCTATGTAATGTCAACCAGAAATCTTCATATAAGAAAGGATCCATATTGATAAGCATCAATAATGATTTACAGCATCATGTGAAATATTCACTATCGAAATGCTATTACAGCGTCTGGAATTAATTCTTCTAACTGATAAATTAATTATGCAGTTTATTGCTACAGCAACAACAAATTAATTACACTGCAATCTTCACAAATAAAACTAATGCGGTAGATAAATTGGAAACTGAGAAAATATAGGCACACAAATACAAAATTATGACACAGTTATTTTGGAGTAAGGTCCTCGGAAAAGCCCAACTTAGGAAAACCGGTGCAACCGCTGAGGGTTTTTATTATTAAGCAGCAGTGAGAAATTATGAGTACAATAAATATCACATAACTAGCGAATCTATCCAGATTCCAAGAGGAATACTGGAAAAAATTCTCTAAGGGAAATTACCCTCTCTCCGAGCAATCCCGACACTTGACTACCTCCGAAAAGGTAGTCGTCCAACCAGCTTTGCGCAGGCCCTGTGTCACCCTATGCAATTCCTCAAACGCTCTGTGCATGCCCCGTGTCGCCCTAACGCAGTTCCTCAAACGCTCTGCCTAAATCAGTTGCCAAGCCATCCTGCCTATTACCCACCACTTTGTGGGGGATATCCCTAGGAGAAAAATTTTCTCCAAGATGGTCCTCAGTCAGCAGCCAGCAGCCCCTTGCAACCACCAACTAGTTCATTGTGCCATCTTCTCCGCCACCTGAGCCAGCCATGTGTTCCCTCACCCATCTGCCTTGATCGTGTGTTTGAAGGTGGGCTTTCTGAATCTAAAGGTATCCCTTCTCATTTTGAAATTGAGTATTGTAGTTTGCTTATCATGGACACTTCTGGGCATGGATTAATGGGGGGATTCGGCGGAAAGAATGGGTTAGGTTTGTGCTTTTGTCCCCTAGAACCCTTTTAGGAATTAACCTTGGATTCTAGTCCCGTGGGATCTCTTTTATTGACCATTTGGTTCTAGGGATGGTATTTCACGGGAAACCTTGATTTTGGTTGGATGGTCCCACTCCCTTATCCGCTTATTTTACGCTCTTTCCATCCATTATTGCCCCATTCAACATTTTCCCACCTGGGTCCACATCCCTCCATTGGGTCCACCTTGCCCCTTCCCCTTGCCCACACCTTGGGTCATGGCCTAGAATGAAGCCAGGAGGTTGATGCAGCTGAAAAGAAAGTTAAAAGCATATATGGCAACATTTAATAGGAAAAGTATCACAAATTGCAAAAGATGGTCGGGACAAAAACATTTAGCACTTGGGCAAAAGCCAATACATGAGCTATACCCCATCATTATGGCCATCACCATGGTTCCTATAGGACTTATGAGCCTTCTTCATCATATAGAAACCCATGATTGTCCCAACTCCCAGTGAGCAATGAACAACCCCACCTTAAAAAGGGGATTCCACTGCCATATCTTACACATCATGCTCTAACCCCTTGAGCCCTGAGCAGTCAATCAAAAAAAACATTAAAAAAGGCAAAAGACATAAAAGAAGGGTGGAAAAATCAAGGTCAGGGCACCTCATGTACCACAATTGCTCCCTCCTATACATTATAAACCCAAGTGTGGGCTTCCCTCTTATCAACTACCCTTGTACCCTAGCATGTGACCCGTGGTTGCCCCTTCCCTACTTCATTCACCTATCTACCACATGTCACCACCTTTTGAAGGATGTACCTTGACTATATTATCCCCTTTAGAAGTAGAAACCACCTAATAGGGCACATGGTTAACAGTTAACCCCGTTTGGAGTTTAGGAGACAATGGTACATCCCGAAGCCCATTATGGAAGGGTAGGCCATTATGAAGTCCCCACCTGTGGTCCATTGAAGGATGTACCTTGCCTATATTATCCCCTTTAGAAGTAGAAACCACCTAATAGGGCACTTGGTTAACGGTTAACCCCATTTGGAGTTTAGGAGACATTGGCACATCCCGAAGCCCATTATGGAAGGGCAGGCCATTATGAAGTCCCCACCTATGGTCCATGGTTAGGTAAGCTCATTTACTCAATTTCTCTAATGACTTGTTGTACTCAAAGGTTAGGGGACGCATTGGATCTTATGTAGGATTGCAGATGGTTTACATTTGGGGTTGGTCTCCCTACACAAAGTCCTAATCCTCTAGAGGGCTACATTGGCACATGTAGGGTGAGCGTTGAGAGCCATGGGCCTCCATAGCAGCGGATTGCACTCCATGGATCCCCACAACCATTCAGAGATTGCTTGTGGTTCACTTATTAGACGAGGAGGATGCACCTAATCCATCATCCTCAGCTGGCCCCAAATCTACACTATACACTTGGCAGATGATCCAGGACTTTCACGATGATGTGGCATCACCTACACCATCATCCTAGCCCTTATAGGCGATCTACAAGCATCTTCGATTTGTTTGGAGACCCATGAGGACACTTGTGTGCCCCCACATGTCATTTGGAGCACCACAAGTTTTTACAAGGGGCCAACCCCTTGCCCGCTACTTTTGAGGGTCCTATTCTTCATTGTGGCACCCATGGACCTCATTAGGCCTCTTAGAGGGCCCTACGACATGCATAGATTAGTATTTGACCTCTTGAGAGGCTTATTTTTTCTTTTAAGAGCTAGTTTGGTGGGCTTGTCACCAAAAGTTGTATTATTAGCACATTATTTTATTTTTGGGGCTTATGTAGGCCAAAGAGGCTAATTCAAACTCCTAAGTTGTCTATAAAGAGGAGAGAGATGAGTTCATTTCTCATCATCACTTTGGTTTTGGATCTCTTATCTCTCTTGAGATTTTCGCACTTTTTCTAAGGATGAATTGGAGATTTATGGATGAGTTTTGATGTATGGATATTGGTCCATCTTCTCTTGGAGCTTCTTTGTTGTCAATTGTGAATGGCTGGATATACTCTATTATATGTACGTACCTGTTTTTGATGTTATTCTTGTTTGCTTTTGTCATATATGTTGGACTAGGATTTTCATCGTTCTAGTGCATAACTGCTACATGCATTTACCGCTTAATATTGTATAATTTGTCTCTATTATAGCATTTCCTTCAATATATGGGCCATGTATTGGGAGCGAAATCAACTAGGGGTAAAATTTGACCTTGACAAGCCATTTCTCTTGCACATCGAAGTATAAAAGTTGCAGGGTTGCTTCTTCTTGACCTAGAAGGCAAACGAAGTGACCTTGAGGCCTCCTTCACTAGGAACCAAGAAATCCTACTCTTACTCAACATAGAATCCATTCTCCCAAAGATTAAGGCACTGATCTACCAAGGGTGGTCATCAAAATCCACATTTTCTCACATTCTTTCGAGACTAGCCACATGCTATGTCCCCCTGTAGCAAGGTAGTGATACATGAGGAGGACAACTCCATGGACCCTACCCAACCTCTGCACAACTCTGGGACTATAGCTCCATATCGCCCCACCTCACTCCTGGTGGTATAATTGCAATCATGGAGAAATTTTCCTCCAACCTGGAGGACAACTTGTCTATCTCTACAGATATCGCCACTTGGTCCTACTTCTTCTGCATGTCCTTCTTCCTGAGAGGACACTAAGTACTGTAGTCGCCAAACTCGTCACCCTTGAAACACTTGACCTTAGATAGGTCCTTCTTCTTCTCCCCATGTCCCTGACTGGGACCTATTGTAGCGGCTGCAACACCCTCCAAAATTTTGACTTACATCCAAATTTCGGAGCCTTCCTTGGCTTCTCCTTTGATGGTTGCAAACACTCGAGCTCACCCCATGAGCTCTTGTGAAGTCTTTTCACCCTTTTTCTTGTTTGACCAACAGTCATCTTTTGGCATATTGATTGCTTTGTCATGCTTGCAATCTTGTTATGGTGAGTTTGAAGGTTTGTCTTTGTGTGTTTCAGTTGTCTTCACTATGTAAACATCTGTCGTACTCACACACAAAGTTGTAAGCACTATCGTGCAAGTGTCGTCACGATCGTCCAAAGGTCTATCTCAAGTGTCATGCTTGTCGCTTTCAGCTCTAAGACAGTCTCATCGAGGGCATGTTTTGTCTTGTTGTACTGGTGGTCTGTGTTGTCTCATCGTCGAAGTATGTTAAGTGTATGATCACAATGTCAAGTCTGCACAAGTTCACTTGCTTTCAACACTTAGCCATTTTCCTGAAAATCTGTCCAACCAGACAACCCTCTTCCACCGGATCTCAACTAAGCTGCACTGCATAGTCTCAACCCTCAGTGACCTTGCTCTGCTGCCCGGAACTGCGCAGTGCTTGAGGTTGTCCTCCAGGTCAGTTGCACTGCGCAATCCCAGAGGTGAGCAGCCTGTCTGCCTCCCAGAACTGCGCAGAAACTGCCTCCATGTCCAAACTGAACTGCGCATTTCTCAAGCACAGTCATCAAGCCTCCTTCTAGTCTGTCAGAACCCTGCACTGCACCAAGACCTAGGTCTACACTGATCTCCAAAATTGCGCAGACATGTCTTGTCGGTCCTCATTTGTCTTGCTCTGCACTACCTTCAGAAACAGCGCAAACATGTCCAACAGGCCTCCTACTGCCTATCCTACTGATCTCCAAAACTGCGCAAACATGTCCAATTGGTCCTCTATTGTCTTGCTCTGCACTGCCTTCAGAAACCGCATAGACAGGTCTAGCAGACCCTCTACTGCCTATCCTGCACTGTTCTCCAAAATTGTGCAGTCATGCCCAGCATGTCCCTTGCAGCCCTGTCATGCCTTGCTCTTGAAAACTGCACAGTCATGTCTAGCAGGTCCTTTATTGCCTTGCTTTGCACTATTCACCAAAACTGCGCAAACATGGCCAACTGACACTTCGCTGCATGCCCTACATTGTTCTCCAAAATTGGATCACTATCTACAACAACAAAACTTCAAAAAGGGGGTGGTAGGAAGTAATCTCTACATGAAGATGGATGAGGATAAATTACTAATCACCCTTGTAAATGTTGATGATCTGTATTTGCTAGCAATAATGATGAAATGAACCATGAGTTTGCTCAAAATATGTCAAAAGAATTCGAAATGTCAATGATTGGTGAGCTATCCTACTTCCTTGGACTACAAGTATCGCAAACCACAGCAGGCATGTTTATCTCTCAAACAAAATATCTCAAAGACATGCTTAAAAGATATGGAATGGACGAATGTGCACCTATGAGCACACCGATGACCACAAACTGCAAATTAAGCAAAGATGATGAATCCCCCCTGGTAGATGCAACTCTTTACAGGTCAATAATTGGAGCTCTCTTATACTTAACTGCTACAAGGCCTGACATTATGCAAGCAATGGGAATGGTGGGAAGATTTCAATCAGCTCCTAATTAATCCCACATGTTGGCTATGAAAAGAATTCTCATATGCTTGAAATGAACACCTGACTTTGGTCTTTGGTATCCCAAAAGCACAAATACTACAGTGACAGCTTATACTGACGCTAATTGGGCTGGAAGCATGGATGATCGTAAAAGCACCAGTGGAAATGCATGCTTTATGGGAGATCACCTGGTATCTTGGCTCAGCAAAAAACAATCATCTATATCTCTCTCTACAACTAAAGCCGAATATATAGCCGCATCTAACTGTTGTACACAAATACTATGGATGAAGGAAGCCTTGAAGGATGTCAACATAGAAACTAAACAGCCAATGACCATCTATTGTGACAACACAAGTGCCATCAATCTCAGTAAAAATCCAGTGATGCACTCAAAGAGCAAACATATACCAATCAAGTATCATTTTCTCCGTGGCTGAACAAAACATCAAGTTGGAATATATCAATAATAAGGAACAAATTGCAGATATTTTCACCAAACCTCTTCCTTGAGAAGCATTTGAACATCTCCATCAAAAGATGGGGGTTATTGCTTTAGCATCACACTAAACCGATTCTTAAGATGCCGCATGACAAGGGGAGCAGTTTGACAGGGGGAGCAGTTCGATAAGGGGAGTCCTTGTGCACTCCTTTGCCATTGATGTCAAAGGGGGAGAGAAGAAGAATATTGCCACCAATGACAAAGGGGGAGATTGTTGATCTAGATTGTCATTGATGTCAATATGGCAATATTTTGGGATACCAAATGATGATGTGAAGCCAAGGAGAAGCAGATCCATGAAGCAACAAGAGCAAGAAGCCAAGGAGGAAAGCCATCAAGGAAGCCATTGAAGTCAAGAACAAGAGCAGTCAAAGAAGAGTTATCGGAGGTCACAGGAAGATAAGCCACAGGAGCAACAATGATATCAGAGGAGCAAAGAAGAACACATCATCGGAAGAAGAGCTATCAGAAGAGCAGAAGAGTGAGAAGAAATCACAGAGAAGTCACAGGAGCGAGAACCCAAGAGTAAGAGGAAGAAGTCGTTGGAAACCCTTTAAAACGCATATACCCAAGAGGAAGAGCCACGAGGAGTTAACAGTATCACCAGAGGAACTTTATTGGCGGTTCTATTATATTAAGTTATGTAACACTACTCAAAACCCCCGATTGCAATAAGCATTGCAGACCCGATCACTCAAATACAACACACCTTAATACAATATCACATCCGTTGTGCCGCAAGTATTGAAGCCTTGTTACACTGAAATCCCCGATTGCGATATGAGTTACGGACCTGATGGTCCCATTACAACATGCCCTAAAGAAATATCGCATCCGCCATATCGCTAGCTTTAAAGCCTTGTCACGTACAAATCTGTTGATTGTGATATAATATGCGGACCCACTAGACCATTATAATACACCTTAATGAAATATCGCATCCACATCGGAAGTTATGTATCACAAAGGAATGTCACACTTGAAAACTGCGATTGCGATATCATTGCAGACCCGTTGCACCATTGCAATACAACTCAATATAATATCGCATCCATCGCATAATCGCAAACCATTATGTTCGCATAATCATGTTCCATTCAAAATGCCAATTGCGATATAATATGCGGACCCGACAACTCCATTAGAATACACCTTTATTAGAATACATGCTTTCCTCTTGGCAAGGACTTCGTGAGAACATCGGCCACCTACTCATCTGTTGATATATACTCCAACTTCACTGCCCCCTTCTGAACATAGTCCCTGATGAAATGATATCTGATGTTGATGTGTTTCGACCTGTCATGAAACACTGGATTCTCCGTGAGTTTAATGCAACTTTGATTATCACAGTGAATAACCATCGGTCTCAACTCCTTATCAAATAGGCCATACAACAACTTGTGAAGCCAAATGGCCTCACAACTAGCCTGACTAGCATCCATATACTCAGCCTCAGAAGAGCTCAAAGCAACTGACTTTTGCTTTCGACTGAACCACGACACAACTGCCGAATCCAATACGAAGCAACACCCTGAAGTGCTTTTCCTATCAGAAGCACGGCCTGCCCAATCTGAATCTGTGTAACTTGCCAACCTCACTCCATCTCCCCACCTATAGTCCAGATCATAATCAACAACCCCCTGCACGTAGCGAAGAATGTGCTTTGCAGCTACCTAGTGCACCTTCCTGGGCTCAACCATGAACTGGCTAAGTGTGTTCACTGCAAAGCATATATCTAGCCTAGCGTTGACCAGATACATCAAGGACCCAATAAGCTACCTATATAATGTAGGATCCACCAAACTAGAATCTGAAGCATGAAGCTTCTTCCAGTTGGTGATCATAGGTGTAGACATGGGTCTATAGTCTTCCATGTGAAATTTGCTCAACACATCCAAAGCATACTACCCCTGCCCTAGAAAGATATGCCCCTCCTTCTGCCACACCTCAAGCCCCAAAAAGTAATGCATACCCAATGTCCTTCATCTCAAACTCCATAGCAAGATCCTTCTTGCAACCACTTATTAGTCTCTCTGCCCTAGTGATGAACAAGTCACCAACATACAACACAAGAATGAGTGGATCATCCCCTACAACAATGTAGTATAGGTTTGGATCTGCATCACTCTTCGTGAAACCCATCTACTGCAAGTAAGTATCAATCCTCGAATACCAAGCTCTTGGAGCTTGCTTAAGTCGTAGAGTGCTTGCCTCAACTGGCATACATGGGTCTCCCACCCAAGTACCTCAAAGCCCTGTGGCTACTCAACATACACCTCCTCCTCTATAAACTTCGTTCAGAAATGTGGTCTTCACATCCATCTAATGGCTCTGCCAACCCATTTTTGTAGCAATAGAAATAAGGGACCGGATAGAAGTGTACCGAGCTATGGGAGCAAAGGTCTCATCATAGTCTACTCCCTCTATCTGTGAGAACCCTCTAACCACAAACCTCGCCTTGAACTTCTCAATGCTGGCATCCGCAGCATGCGTGATCTTGTAGAGCCACCTAGAAGTCACAACTGACTTGCCCTCAGGCCTAGGCACCACTTCCCAGACATTGTTCTTAATATTAGAGGCATACTCCTCCACCATAGCCTCTCTCCATACCTCCTGGCTGGCAGCCTCCTCATAGCTAGTAGGCTCAGAGTCAACAATGCTGATAGCCTTCGCTACATAACTGCAAAACCACTCAAGTGGCACACTCTCCCTGTTCACCCTCTTTGGAGGACCAACGGACTTCGCTTCCTTCAAGGTGTCTTGAAGCCACTTGGGCCTCCTCTTCCGTGAAGAAGCTTCCCCATATGGAACCTCATCCTCTGCCCCCCAGTCTAGTGAACCTGAAGGTCTACCAACTAACCTTGGTGTGCCTGTACCAACACTTGTCCTCAAAGAAACAGTACCGGCACCTACGCATGTGTCAGCTGAAGTGCCATGTGAACTCTGTACCAGTGGACTCCCTAAAGAAGTGCTCGGTGAACTCGCCACTGATGCCCCAAATGTCACTGACACTGAAGTACCTCGTGTACCAGTTGATCTAGAACCCTGAAGTCCTACTCCCGAGTCCCTGTACCTAACCTCCCTGCTGAGGAGAACTCTATGACTCTCCCTCATCATACTCTCGTGATCTCTGATAGGCCCTCTCCTCCTCGAACTTCACATCCCTCCTAATCACCACTCTCGTTGAGAAGGAATGAAGATCTGATAGGCCTTCGAAGTCTCGTTGTAACCCATAAAGATACCCTTCTCTGCCATGGGTTCTAGCTTTGTCCTCTACTCCTTGGGGATATAAGAATATGTGAGACATCCAAAGATACAAAGAGGTGCCACATGAGGCTTCTTTCCAGTGAAAGCCTCCTCCAGAGTCATATTCCCCAATACTCTCTGAGGACTCTTGTTCTAAAGATAAACAGCAATATTGCAGGCCTCAACCCACAAAAACAAAGGCAACCCCTGATCATGAATCATCACTCTAACAGCCCCAACAATAGCTCTGTTCTTCCTTTCAGACACCCCATTCTGCTAGGGGTTGTAAGGAACCGTGAACTCTCTCCTAATGCCCTCGTATGCATAGAAGTCAGAAAACCCACCATCGATGTACTCACCACCATTGTCTGACCTCAAGACCCGAATCTTCCTACCTGTCTATTTTTCCACAAGAGCTTTGAAATCTTTAAAGCGACTGAAGACCTCACCCTTGGTCTTCAAGAAATATATCCAAGCCCTCCTAGTGTAGTCATCAATGAATATAACATAATACTCATAACCACCCAAAGACACATGAGACATACGGCCACTAACATCAGTATGAATCAAGTCTAGTATACCTGTAGATCTGTTGTCGCTCGCTGGGAATGGGAACTTGGTGTACTTGCCCAAAGCACACCCTTTGCAAACGTCATAATGCTCGACACTGAAATCAGGAACTCCAGTAGTGATCTCCCTCGGTACTCTCAAAGCTCCATGATGCATATGTGCCATCCTCCGGCTCCATAACTCGCACAAGAATCTATTGTTGGTGGTACTAGTGTGAGTGCTACCAGATGTGCTACTCACCAATGCTCCTGCCGACTGAAAACTGAACCTGTATAGTTTCCCAAAGTGGACTCCAATCACTTTGGCCGAAGTGATGGAAGCTCCCCTAGGATGCATCAATACCTGCCCTCGTGAGAAAGTGACATCAAACCCCTTCTCCTCCATAGCAGACACTGAAATCAAGTTCTTCTTCATCCCTGAAACATACAAAACATTCATGACCTTCAAAGGAGGCAACAACTCCCTCTCAAAGGTCACAATCCCCACACCAACAGTTCTCACAGTGCGGTCATCTCCTAGTACAATCTCAATATCAAGTGCCCTCACTGCAAGCTCTGAAAAGAACTCTCGTGCACCCGTCATATGGCGGGAAGCCCCATTGTCTATGTACCACACATCAGATGATGAACTCCTACTAGTTGTAGAAGTAATAAATGCAAAGTCCTGGTCAAACTGTGAAGCAAATTACTCCACCTCTGTTGAAGCTGCAGTACCCTTCTTCCCCTTGTTCTTCCTCTCAGGACACGTAGCAGCATAGTGTCCCATCTTCTGACATGCCCAACATTTGACTTTGGACATATATGTATCTTTCTTCTTCTTCTTCTCCTTTCCCTTAGCCCCATCTGATGAGGCCCCTTTCTTGGCCTTCCCTTTGTTCTTTCCCCTGGCTGTCAAGGCTACATCCTCCTCATCTGCTATCACCCCACCACTGCCAATCTTTTGTATCTCATGTTGCACACAATCATCCCAGAAATTGTCCCAATTGGGAAGATTCTCCCTAGAGGTAACAACGTATCCAAAGACCTCCCAAGACTTAGGAAGTCCCACTATAGCTATCCTGACTAACTCTGCGGGTGCCACTGCCTCACCAATAGCAGTCAAATCATCACGTACTTGTTTGACCCTGCCAAGATAATGAACTACACTTTCAACCTTTGTCATCCTGATGTTCTTCAATTGTTCTTGAGTACCATCTTCCTGCTCTCATTGGCACTATGATAGACAGTGGTTAGAGTTGTCCACATCTGATAGGCATATGTGTTTCCTCTCACCTAAGAAACCACATGATCCTTCAGACTGTCCATCAAAATCATTTTTTCCTTTGCATTATTTTTTGTGACTTCAGCAAATTCATCTACAGCAGTAGGAGATACAACCACTTGCCGCATTATGTCCCAAACTGCTACCTCCTCAAACACCATCTGAATTATGTCCTTCCAAACAGCATAGTTGGATATCCCATCCAGTCTGCCCTCTATCCTTAAGAACATGGCCATGACTGCTATCCAAAATTTACAAAACCAAGAAAATGGAGAAATGAACTTTCTAGCCGACCTTGCTCTCCCAAAAGTTCAGTATGTGTGAAATTTCACCATGCTGTCCCAAAATATTAGTTTGTTGTCCAAACCACTATTTGTTGTCCCAAACTACTGTCTGTTGTTCAAACTGCAATTTTCAGCCTGTAGCTCTGATACCATGTTGAAATTTGATGACTAAAAAAAGTTTCCTGCAATCCCAACCCGGTTTTAATTTCACCTTATCACTCCCATTCAGTTAAATGCCTTTTCCCATAAACATACATTCAACATATAGAATTCTGGAAATGAAATTTTCATATTAAAACACATGGGACTGTCAACACACGCTGAAAATAAATATGGACATAACCAGACCAGCAACACACATAAAAATACACAGATTTTTGGTCAACTTAGACCCAGGCAAAACCCCTTCAATCTTCTCTGGGGAAAACCTGTTAGAGAACTCTTCAAATTTATTTATCTTTCAAGTTCAGGAAAAATACATTTGCAGACAAAACAAAACAACAAAATACAACTTATCTCTTCAACCCAAAACTCCTTCAAAACCGTGCCCACTTTGCCTTGATTTTCATGCCCGCTTGAAGTTGAAAATATGTAGTGTACGAATACAATTGTACGAACTGTATTGTACGAGCTTTGTACTAACTGTCCGGATTTCTGTACCGTTGTATGGACTACACAGCTTTTTTCACAAAAAAGAAATTCAAAAACTTCTCTCAAACAACGTGCATCTCACAGCATTCAATGTTGTTCGTACTATACCTTTTGTTGTCTTCTATGCTTTGATTTCCATGCCCAGCGTTGCCTAGAAATCACTCTTTCAACTTGCTGCAACAAATTTCTCCTTAAAACTTTTCTTCAATCTGCTCATGAAGAATGAATGTAGTCTTTCTTTTCTTTTCCCCCCTTTGTTTTCCTAAATGACTTTTGGGAAAACCTAAGATCTAATGGCTCAGATTTATTTAGATCAAGGGATGGAATAAATGTGCATTTAATTCTCACTTTCTATTTTTTAACTCACCCATTAAATAAAGTACCCACATTGTACTTTATGTCTAAAGTCACTTTTCACTTTATAATTTAACGTTGACTTTACCACTTATAAAGTCACTTTCACTTTATAAAGTCACACTTAGGAAAAGAATTATTTTGGACACTTTTCCCTAAGTAGAGACTAACCCATGGGAAACCACTTGTCCAAGGTACATTAAAAATCAACGTTAATTAACTTTACAAGAAAGGGAAGCAACTCATTAAATATGTCACAGGGCATAAAGGGTCAACTACTTTTTTGGCATTTTCTCCAAGTTGTAGTTGCTTAAACTATCAAAAACTATTACCTCACCTTTAAGCGGCAAGAAAAGGTGAGCCAAGCATTAACTACTACGGTGACATGTGATTCATGGAATGAGATAAACACTAATAAAGATGGTGCTAATAGAGTCAAGGACACTATTCTTGACAGTTACTTTTGGTCACAGGTTAAATATGTTTTGCAATTCACCAAACCAATTTATTACATGATCAAGTTTGCATATTATAATTAGGGAGGTTTGTGCGCAGATGGATAGCATGTTGCGGCATATTAAAGACATGGTTGCAGTGATGCGAAAATCGCGATTTTATCGCGATTTTTGTAAAACAACAATATTATCGCCCGATTTTTATCGCGATTCGATAGCGTTTTTATCATCGAGTCGGCAAACAGCGGGTTTATAACACCAAAAAATGATATTTTTTTGATTCATTTCTACAGACAGTGGCAACGGTGGATTGGGAGTGACCTAGGAGAAAAACCTTGGTCGATTGGGTGCTGATTGGAGGAGAAAACGACTCAAAAACCCTGGTGGATTGAAAGCTGAGAAGGAGAGGATCAATTTTCTCTGAGAAACAGGTATGGGCACCAAATTTATGTGTTTTGTTTTGGTTTTTTTGTTTTTGGTTGGGTTTGGATAACCCATTGTTTATCAAATATTGTTGAATTGATTTAATGGTGTTTTTGTTTGTTAAATTGTCAAAAATTCAATGTGTTTTGTCATGTTATTCATATATGTAATTTTTTTTAATTTTTGTAACTTGCAATCCTTATTTTGCCATAGGTTCACCATTCAACTTCAAAGTTCAAAGTTCAAACTTCATCTTACAAATTTAAAACTCAAGAGTCAAGAGTTCAACCAAGTTACAAACATGCCAAAGAAATTGGACCCTCTGTGGGAATTTGGTGAACCTAATGGAGGGTTTGATAGAATAAACTTGAGTTGCAAGTTGTGTGGGCATCATATGTCAGGGGGGTTTATAGATTGAAGTATCACCTTGCACAAATCCCTGGATTTGATGTAGGGCCTTGCACAAATACAAATCCGGAAATCATCCGAAGAGCCATGAGATCATTGGAAGATTTAGAGCACGATAGAGAGGCCAAAGCAGAAATGAAGAAGCAACTAGCAAAGAGGGTGTTAGGCTCAGGTGAACAAGGAAGTGGCACTGGTTCTACTTCAGCATCAATATCTACAACCAACCCGGTAGCTGCCTCATCATTTTTTGTTCCTAGAACCACGCCTAGTTCACAACTATCTATCACTTCAATGCTTAAAAAAACTGAAAAAGAACAAGCTGACAAGTTGTTAGCCAAATTTCTCCTTTGGAGTGATATTTCTTTCAGCATTGCAAAGAATAATCCATTTTTCCAACTTGTTGTTGATGCTATTGTAACTGTTGGCCCAAGGTACAAAATCCCTTCTTATGATGACTTTAGAGGTTAGATTCTTCAAAATGAAAAGGTTGACTGCACCAAAAGATTGGAGGAGTTTAGGGCATCATGGGCACAAATAGGATACACTGTGATGTCAGATGGTTGGACCGACCAAAAGGGGAGAACCCTTATAAACTTCTTGGTTAGTTGTCCCAAGGGGACAATGTTTATGAAATCTATTGATGCATCTTCACATATCAAAGATGCAAAAACTTTATGTGATTTGCTGGATGTGTTTATTTTGGAGGTGGGTGCAGAACATGTTGTCCAAGTCATAATGGACAATCCTGCAAATTATATTGCTGCTGGCAAGATGCTTATGGAGAGGCATCCTACTTTATTTTGGACACCTTGAGTTGCATATTGTATTGATTTGATGTTGGAGGACATAGGAAAAATTTCCTTTGTCAAAGATATTGTTGACTCACCAAAAAGCATTACAAAATTTATATATAATCATACATTTGTGCTTAGCTTGATGAGAAAATTCACCAACAACAAGGAGTTGGTGCGCCCTGCCATTACACGGTTTGCCACTAGTTTCATATCTCTTCAATCCCTCTTGAATTCTATGTGGGATGTGAAGAGAATGTTTCTTTCAGAGGAGTGTCGTGCTTTGACAATGAGCCACAAACCGGAGGGAGAGGCCATATGCAGATTAGTTTCATACCAGGAAGACTTTTGCGCAGGAGTGCAAGAGGTGTGCACTGTTACTGAACCTTTGGTAAAGGTTCTTCGATTAGTTGATGGTGACAAGCCCGCAATGGGCTATTTGTATGAGGCCATGGATAGGGCCAAAGAATCTATTCGGGCCTACTATGATGATAAGGGAGATGAGGGGTTTCAGAAACAACTCCTTCTATGGGAAGTGATTGATGAACGATGGAACAACACACTCCATCATCCCATTCATGCTGTAGCGATCTACCTGAACCCCACATTTTCTTACCCATGTGGGTTCGTATTTGATGCTGAGAACATGAATGGATTCTTAACCTATGTTCAGAGGATGGTGCGATCTTCAGCAGAAAATACAGAAATCTCCAAAGAAATTGAGACATACAGGATGGCAAGTGGCACATTTGGCTTTGACATGGCTATGACTGATAAGACGACTAAAATGCTAGGTATTTTTTAGTTTGTTTCAAATTTCATTGTCTCTTCAAGTTCATAACTTCATACTTTGCTTCAACTTTCAAATTTCATTTTTTTCTTATGTTTATTTAAAATTTTATTTGTAATTTTGTTGTAGATGCATGGTGGAAAATGTATGGTGTCAGGGCACCCCTTCTACAAAAGCTTGCCATTCGAATCCTCAGCCAAACATGTAGCTCCTTAAGATGCGAGCGCAACTGGAGTGTATTTGAAAAAATACACAACAAGAAGTGCAACAGGTTAAACTTAAAACTTAAATATTGCAAATTTCCAAATAATTTTTTGAATTCATTAAACAATATTTTTTTTATAATCATTATTTCATGATCTTTGTACAGGTTGGAGTCTGAGCGACTTAATGACATGGTCTACGTCTACTACAATCTTCGATTGTGGATGAGGCAACTTGACAGGATACCTGATATGGAGACCATCTCATTAGATGGGATTGACACCACTGCTGCATGGAGGGTTGAGGCCGAGAGGCCTCTCATGGAGTCTGTCGATGATTGGTTAGAGCAGGAGGTAGTGGAAGGCGTAGAGGGGGAGGAGGAGCAGGAGCAGGAGCAACAGGAGGAGGAGGTGACACCACCTACCCGGGCTACCCCTGCCACCAATAGAGGACGTGGTCTACCTCCTATAGCTCCTAGTTCTTCAGCTTCTAAAGCATAGCAGAGTCCACTGCCAACTCCATCGGCATCTACATATAGAGGGAAAGGGAAAGCTATTGCATTTTCTCGCAAGAGAAGCAGAGGAAATCAGTAGTATTAGACTTTAGTTATTTGGTTCATTTTATTGTATATGACATTATGACTCATGATATGAGATACATTATTATATTTTTTGTTGATATTTTGAGGCTGCGTTGGGGCTCAGAAGTTAGGACTTACTATTTAGGACATGATTCACTGTTATGTGTGATGTAGCACTAGAAACGATATTACACATCTTATATATTTGTTCTTTTATCATATTTATGTGTCAATGTATTTATTTTATGTTGTATATGCTTTATATATTAAAAAAAATTAAAAAAAAAAATGAATATTTTTGTATTTTACGATTTTTCCCCGATTTTTTCCCTTGCCGATAATATCCCGATAACGATAACTGCAACATTGCATTGTTGAGCCTAGAGATATCACCTTGTACAATTATAGTCAGGCAGAGGTGGAAAAAATAATGGGAAATGGTAAACATTCCATTGCATGCCTTAGCATATGTTCTTACACCTAAATACTATCATCCATCATGGCTTTCAACACCAACACCTGGTGGGGGGACCAAGAGAAAACCACACCAAGATCCAAAGGTTCTAGCTAGTTATATGAAAGCATTGGATAAATTAGTCCCTGATGAGGAGTGTGACATGATATGGAAACAATTGAGCAACTATATCCTTGGCACTGGTGCATTTGGGACCAATCATGCAATTAGAGATCGAGGGAATTTGTCTTCTCTTGAGTGGTGGAACATGCATGGAGGTGCTACTCCACTTCTACAATCTTTGGCAATACGAGTGCTATCACAAGTGGTAAACACTTTTTCTGTAGAGAGGTGTTGGAGCACCTATAGTTTCATCCACAGTGTTAAAAATAAAAAGTTAAATGTAAATCGGGCAGAGAGCTTGGTTTATGTTCATTACGACTTGGAATTGTTGTCCCATTATTGTGAGAACGCAAAAAATAATAAAGACTTTAAGCTTTGGGGCAAAAACCTAGAGAAGGCCAACTTAGACCATGGAGTGTTGCAATTAGAGCAATTAGAGGATGCTCTTATCCAGGATGATGATGATCAACATGAGACGACACCCCCATCCGATGCCATGGTCCCCAGGTTCCATTCTTCAACAGCAGCAGCAGGGGCTTCATCTTTAGTTCCACAACTTCCACGACCACCATCTTCTTCACTGCCACCACGTGGAGGCTCATGTGGTCATGGTGTAAGGAGGAGAGATTAGTAGATATATTCACAATTCACTACTTTTGTCATAGTCTAGACTCTATAGATGATAGATTAGAGTGTTAGACTTTAGTGTTGTGAATTTGAACTTTTCAGTCTTCCTAGTTCAGTGTGTAGTTGGTGGTGGTAAGGTGGCCTATTTTGTAAACATTATTATTTGAATTTTGGTCATGACTCATGTTGATAGTTGCTCACTTGCTAGATAAGTTATTTGAATGTTTTATGATTTTATGATTTTATCTTCTAAATGTCTACTTTCTATTATATGCTTAAAATTTTGGTACTTTCTACCTTCTATTATCTATGATATGCTTAAAAATTTGACGTATGTTTGTAATTGCTAGAGTCTAGATAGTTGATCCCTGAATAATTAATCATTGATGTATAATGGATACCATATCTATCTTCATTTACGTACAAATATGCATGTTTTCATATCTTCTACAACTAATTTGGTATTTTGGAAATTTATTTTGTGTATAAATGCAAAAAAACATATAAAATAGATGTTTTTCTTCTAACGCTTTTTAGAAAATGACACTTCCGACACTTCGTTTCCAAAAAACATCTCCGCTTTGTCCCTACTTTGTGCAACATTGGTCTATACCATGTGGGTCATCAGAGTACCATGGATCTATGGGTGCAAAACCCCATCACTTAGCCCACATGCCCAACACGTGAGAATACTCCCGATGCTACCCAAAACATCAACAAATAGAAGATGAATCTAACGCCTAATCTATATTCAGTAGATCTGCAATCTACTAAGTCAATGAATTGTCGAGTTGTTAATTTTAGATAACAATGGTATGTTTTATGCTTTAGCACAATTTACTTCAATGTTCCTTTAGTAACCCAATGACAATTTCCAATTATATCTAGTAGCAATCACATTAACTTAAACACATTGACAGTGAACGCAGATAGAACATAAAAACAAGTGCAGAAGACAACCCAAGACAAGAGGACACAAGACATGGGGGATGTCAGGGACAAACCCCAATGTGGGGAAACCCTTTAACCAAATCTTCTTATTATTCTTCAATAGTTCAACAGAGAGAGAGAGAGTAAAAATATCAAATTAACTTGCCCAAAACAGTCTTGTCAAATCAGCAGTCAACTGCAGCCCTAACTAGAAAGTCAACAGTGGTCAAAGCAGCCCCAAAATGTCCTCCAAGCAACTTAGTCAACAACAGAAGAATTCGTCCTTCCAAGAGGGTCAAAGTCAACCCAAAACGGATCAGTCAAACTAGTCAAAGGAGAGAGAAAACCATGTTGTAGATTCTGCAACCAAATCAAAAAGTCAACATGATCAAATTGTCCCAAACATCTTGAAAACCATGCCAATCAATTCGTCCTTCAGAAATTAGAATTTTGCCCTCTAGGTCGAAGTCAATGCATGGTCAAACAATCCAAGTCAACGCTGGTCAACGCTTCCCTGTTCCTTGAAATTTCTGGCCTCCAAAACAGTGAAAAAATTTGGCCTCCTGCCACACGTGCCAAGAAGAGAGAGGTTGTCCTTGAGTTGTACGAACCAATCAAGAGAGGAGAGAGATGATATGATGTGTTGAGATGATGTCCAAATGAGAGAGAGGTCACTCCTATTGGGCTTCATGAGCCTACATTTGATTGAGGATGACCTTGACGATTTGTGCATGAGAAAGAATAAATTCAAAATTCCATTTCTGCTTGTCAGAATGAGATAATCTTTATATCAAAATTGGACCTCTCGAAAAGAGGAATCCAATGCAATAATCATCTCCATCATATGAGTTGTCCTAAGGTGGAATTTGGCCCTAGTTGCCAATTTTAACACTCCCTCTCAACTAGGGAGAATTCCACCTACCAATCCAACTGTCATGATGACATTCTGTCATCATGTACCATCCATGTCATCACTACCTTGCTTTGCTCTATTGAACCATGAAGTTAATAAAAAAGAAGTGATCGAGAGTGAGTCATAAGATCATACCACTCTCCACTGACTAAAGTCAGTCCTTGATCCCATATCAAGTTGTTGAACACCATGCATCCTAGTCATAGGGAGTACGGCAATACACGATGTATCCATCGGTAGTGCTATGGTCCCTAACCATCTTGTCCCAACTCATTGGCTAGATGAGAGGAACTTCCCAATTGTCTCGAACTCTATGGGTAGGATGTGTGTCAGGGCATTAGCAGGAGAAGGTGAACCACTCATCCTGCTCATATGCCATTGGAAAAGGTGAACCACTCATCCTATGCATATGTCAATCGTAGGGGAAGGTGAACCACTCACCCTACATGCATGTGTTTGGGTAGGGGAAGGTGAAGGTGAACCACTCACCCTGTATCCAGCGCACCACTAGGGGAAGGTGAACCACTCGCCCTATGGTCACTCATAGCTCCAAGAAGTACCCCAAGCCCCTTGGAGCTCCCAGAGCTCTGTGTCCAACTCATACGGGACCCTCATAGGAGGGTCATTCCACGACTCCAAGTCTCTCTTAAAAAGTCAAGAATTTGACCTTCACCAAAGACTTCATGAGAATTTCTACGACCTGCTCACCTGTTCTAATGTGTTGGAGCCTTATTGCTCCCCGTTGTACCATATCCTGGAGCGGTCATGGATAAACAAAATAGTCGAACTGAGTAGGGATCTAACCATCCTAAATCAAGCTTATGTGGAATATTACGGTTATCTGGTCGTTGCATGTGATTCTCTGATAGACGAATCCCACTCTGGTTGTCGTAGAAGATCACGGTGGTATCCAACACGTGCTCAAATAACTCACTGATGATCTTCCTCAACCAAACAGCTTCACAACAGGCCATACTTGCAACAATGTATTCGGCCTCGACGGTGCTTAATGCAACCAATTTCTGCTTCCTACTCATCCAAGATATTAAAGTAGACCCCAAAGAGAAGCAGCACCCAGACATGCTCTTACGATCCACCACACTGCCAGCCCAATCAACATTTGAATATCCATGTAGCCTCAGGTTCCCAGTAGTGTATCTCAGACCATCGTGGATTGTGCCCGGGAGATATCTCAAGGGATTCTTAAAAGCAATCCAATGAATGTGATGAGGCTCGACCATATATTGACTCAACGTATTCAAAGCGAAGCATATGTTAGGACAGGATTTGACCAAGAACATCAGGGCCCCCACAAGTTGACGATATTCGATAGGGTTTGCTAATCTAGGTCCAGCAACACTTCCACATAGCTTTGTAAAGTTGAGTTCCATCGGAGTAGTCACAAACTTACAATCCATTATCCCACATCTCTCAAGTAGCTTCACAATGTATTTTCCTTGAGAAAGGAAAATCTCCCCTGGCTTTTGTCAGACCTCCAGCCCTAGGAAATAATGCATCAGTGCTAGGTCCTTCATCTCAAACTCAGAAGCCAACTCCCTCTTGCATTGATGAATGGGAGGGTCATCACCTATTAGAAAGAGATCATCCACAACAAGGACCAGAATGAGAGGTCTGTCCTTTTCAACCTTGAAATATAGGTTCGGGTCAGCATCACTCCTTGTAAATCCCAACTTCATAAGATAGCTATGGATCCTCTCATACCAAGCCCTAAGGGCTTGCTTCAACCCATAGAGGGCTTTCTTCAACCTGCATACATGTGTCTCACAATCTTGAACCTCGAACCCCTCGGGTTGTTCCACATAGACTTCCTCAAGTGAACCATGCAAGAAGGCAGTTTTGACATCCATTTGGTGTAAGTTCCATCCTTGCAAAGCAGCAAGAGCTATAATCGAATGAATGGTGGTATATCGGGCAACCAGTGTAAATATCTCATCATAGTCTACTCCTTCCTTTTGAGAGAAGCCTCGAGCTACATATTTGGCCTTGAAATTTTCAGCACTCCCATTAGCTCCATGTTTGATCTTGTAGAGCCATTTGGAAGTGACCAAAGACTTGTCCTTGGGTCTAGGAACCACATCCCAGACATCATTCTTCATGATCCACTCATACTCCTCGTTCATCGCATCCCTCCAAACTGGTTGCTTCACAGCTTCTTTGAATGTGCAAGGCTCAGATTGTACAATGGTACTCATCGCAGCTAAGTACCCTTGGTACCTATTCAGCTTCTTGCTTTCAAGAAATGTCCCCCCTCGGTGCAATATGTTTCTCAGCATCTTCAAGAGTATCTTTGAGCCACAAAGGTCTTTTTCTTGAAGTAAAGGGCTCACTAGGAGGTGGATCAATGGGATCCATCGGACCTTTCACATTGTGCATCAGTTCATTAGACAGAGGTTCATCCTGCTTTTCTACATTAGCGTCACCATTGTACTTCCTAGGGATAGGAAGATCTCGGATCTTTCTAAGAGCAGAATCTTCATCAAAAGTGACATCATGACTTAATTCCACTTCCCTTTGACCAGGCACATAGATTCTATATGCCTTTGAAGTTTCACTGTAGCCCACAAACGTTCATTTCTTCCCAGATGCATCTAGTTTGTTTCTTTTCTCTTTCGACACATGAAAATATACGGGACAACCAAAAATTATAAAATGAGAAACATCAGGTTTCTTACCGATGAAAACTTCTTCGGGTGTCTTGAAGTCCAAAGCTTGATGTGGGCATCTGTTTTGGACATACACAGCAGTGTTGGCAGCTTCTCCCCATAAGAATTTCGGAAGACCTTGATCATGTAGCATAGCATGGGTGGCTTCTATGATAGTATGATTCTTCTTTTCGGCAACACCATTTTGTTCAGGAGTATATGCAGTAGTGGTCTCCCTCTTAATGTCAGTTTCTCTACAATAGTCTTTAAATTCATTTGACTCATATTCGGTCCCATTATCCGTCCTCAATATTTTGATCTTCTTCTCTATTTGGTTCTCGACCAAGGCTTTGAAAGAGCGGAACCATTTGAATACTTCATCCTTCTTTAAGAAATGGATCCATGTTTTGTGAGAGAAATCATCCAAAAAATAACATAGTACAAATATCCACCCAAAGATGTCATAGGAAACTTACCTGATAGATCAGAATGGACCAATTGAAGAATATCGGAGGTTTGAGTTTCACTTGAGGATGTTTTTCAGCTTCACATCCTTGACAAACACTTTCATGATTTAAGTTGAATTCAGGCATACCTGTGACCATCTTCCTTATATCAGGTAAGGCTTTGAAATGAAGGTGAGCAAATCTCCAGTGCCATAATTCGGATTGAAGAGAAGTATCACAAGTCATTGCTCCCAACGGACTTCCTCCAACCTAATAAAGACCTTCAACCCTGAATCCAAGAGTGAATGCATCTCTTGGGTTCCTTTTCCAAACACAAACCTTCCCACCAATAAATGTCACCTTAAAACCTTTATCTTCCATTGCATAAATAGAAACCAAGTTCTTTTTCAAATCGAGTACATATAGCACTTATTGTTAGTGGAGGGTTTGACCTTGATTTAAATGAAGAGTAACAGTCCCAATTCCTTTCACGGGATAAGTGGCATTATCCCCAATGTATAATCTCCATATTTGTCTTCTTTTCAACCAAGTATGAGAGGGCCTCCTTGTACCCAGTGAAGTGTCTTGAGCACCACTATCAATCAACCAAAGATCCAATGTATCTGAAGGAGAGGCGGTGGTGAGGGCAGAAATAAGATAAAATTATTTTGTTTTACAACATTAACTTCTCCATACCTGGAGTTTCTTGACTTTTTGGGAGGACAACCATTTCCATTTTGAGCAGCGAAAGCATTCCTCCTTCCTTTGTTGTTGAACTTGTTGTTCCTTTGATTGCCATTGCCCTTGAAGTTGTTGTTATTGTTGTCGTCATCTCTTGGAGTATCCTTCTTGTGAGGACTGTTGATTTGGGGTAGCATCAGATGTGATCTAAGCCTCAAATTTTGCAGGGAAGCTTGGGCACATGTATTCCAAAGAACCCAGAAAGCGTTTTGGGAAATTCCACCCAAAGACAATTTTATTAAAATAATTAATATTTTTTAATGGGACCCTAAGTCTAAACTTAGGAAATTAAAAATATTAATGGGTATTAATCTAATTGTGGGTGTAACTTCTAGAAGAAGACGAGGATCAAGCTAAAATGATCTTAGCCATTGATTAGCTTTTAATCTGGGCCGTTGAATGTCAATGAGAAGATTATTTAAGGGAGCTTGAGGGTCATTTGGAAAACACACCGAGAGATCAAGAGATCGAATTTCTGAAGTGAGAAGTTCTCAGGAGGAAGTTCTGATCGAGGAGATTTCTTGCAGTTGAGGGGCAGGGATAGCATCCGGAAAGAGAGAGAGAGAGAGAGATTTTCTTAGTCGGAGAATCATCAGCAGAGAGAGCTAGAGAGTGATCCAACAGCGCTGACGTTGGGCCTCGAAGGGCCACGCAGAGGCACCGCAGAGGTGACAGAGAGTCCGAGATTTTGTTGGGCAGAGTCAATTTCAGAAGCCGTAAATCGAGGTGTGAGACCGGGAGGTTGAGAGCAAAGACTTCGGGCAGCAAATCGATCAACAGGCTAGGTGACGCAGTGCCTAGAGAGGTTGACGCAGGGACTGCGTGAGCATTGCGCAAAGGCACCTCATATGTTGATTTTGGGTAGCATCAGATGTGCTCTAGCTCCAAAATTTTGTGGAGGGGCTAGAATACATGAGATCTCCAAGACTCAGAAATCGTTTAGAGAAATTTCACCCGGATGAGGAGTTATTAAAATAATTAATATTTTTAATGGGTTCCTAAGTTTCCTAAGTCTAAATTTAAGAAAATAAAAATATTAATGGGTATTAATAAAGATAAGGGTGAGAAGCTTCTAAGAGACGAGGATCAAGTCTGTTTTAATTTTAGCCGTTGATTAGAGACTTAATCTTGGTTGTTGATTCATCGACACGAAAAGTATAAGAGAAGACTTGAGGATCATTTGGAGATACACCAGCGAATACTCAGTATCCCAAGGAAAATCGATTCTCAAAGAGAAGGAGATCAATTTCAGAGGGAGAGTTGCAGGGTGGAGGAAGAGGAGGGCATCAGCAGCAGTCAATGACTAAGGAGGAGGTGACGCAAGGGTATTAAGAGACAGTGCAGAGGGAAGACGCAATCCTCACGCAGAGGGCCGCAGAACCACACAAAGTGAAACAGAAGTGGGAGAAGGGTCTCCAGGTTGTCATAAAGTTTCCAGGAAAGGGATGAACCTTGTCTCAAGTGCTTTCTCTCATTAGTGTCTCAGTTTCTCTGTAAATCATTCCTTGTACAACAATTATTGCTGAAAATTAATAAAACCCTCATCCGCTGCACCGGTTTTCCCACATTGGGTTTTTCCGGGGACAATTGTCCAAAAATAACTGTGTTAATGCGATTGGTTCTTGTGCTTGTTATTTTCTCTATGCAATTATGTGATAATTGCAGTAGAATTTATTTTAATGTTTGCTGAAGGGATTTTGTAAATAACTTATTGTGAGAAATAAGTAGGTGAAATAAATCAGTTACTGCAGTAAAATTTCGAGTTAGAAATTTTCACATGGTATCAAAGCGGAGATCCGACAACAGGAGAGAAGAATCGACTATGGGTCAGAAGCATGATGCAGAGGCATCAACTCAAAGGGACTCACGCAGATTTCCGGAAGAAAGCACGGGGAACATGGATCACGATTATTCTATGTTAGCTTCCAGACTTGAAAAAGAAATCACTTGCCTAGCAAGCTCTACCTCCTCTGAGGTTTGGTATATAGATGGTGGAGCTTCCTAGCATATGACAGAAATTCGAGAATGTTTTTCAAATTATCAAGAAGAAAGGATGAATTTTCAGACCACCATGGGAAATAAGGCAAAGTGTACCCCCGTAGGAAGAGGTATTGTAGTCTTTCAAACCGAAGCAGGAGAGTAGCTTCGAGCAACCAATGTGTTGCATGTGCCAGGATTGGGGATGAACTTACTCTCCGTATCTCAACTTCAAAACAAGGGCTATGACATTTTCTTCATTAAGGAGAAAGTATATGTCAAACACCCGAGTTGGAAAAGGAAGGCCCAGATTGGAATCAGAAGTAACAGGTTGTATAGATTACAGCTAGAATCTCCAATGGCACTGATAGGCAGCAATGGAGATAAAGATTTGAATGAACTATGGCACAGGAGGATGGGACACTTACACCATGGGGCTCTGAGAATTCTCAGGAAAACAGTATCAGGAGTTCCAGAATTAAGTACCAAACGAGATGATGTATGCAGAGGGTGCGCTCTAGGCAAGTATGCCAAAGCAACATTTTCCAAAAGTAACAATAGAGCTCAGAGTGTTCTAGGATTGATACACTCAGACATCTGTGGACCTATGTCCACAAAAGCTCTTAGTGGTGCCAAATACTTCGTCACCTTCATCGATGACCATTCCAGGAAGACTTGGATCTACTTTCTGAAAACCAAGGATGAGGTTTTTGGTCGATTCAAAGAGTTCAAGGCTCTAGTAGAGAATCTAACAGGAAAGAAGATAAAAGTGTTGCGCTCAGACAATGGTGGAGAGTACGTTGACAAGGACTTCACCGATTTTTGTGCTAGGGAAGGCATCAAAAGAGAGTGGACAGCTCCCTACAATCCGGAGCATAATGGAGTAGCAAAAAAGAAAAACAGGACTATTGTAGAAGTAACGAGGGCAATGTTGTATGATTAGGATATGCCCAAATTCCTGTGGGTGAAAGCATGCACCCCGACAGTTTATGTCCAGAACAGGACTCCACACAAGGCATTGGGCAGAATCACTCCGGAAAGGATCTTCACCGGGAAGACGCATGAAGTCAGTCATATCAAGATATTTGGGAGTTTGGCGTATTGCCGTATACCGGAAGAAAAGAGAAAGAAATTAGATCAAACTGCTGAGAAATGATATCTTGTGGGATATAGCGAGAATGCTAAGGCATATAGAATCTATCTTCCATGGAGTAGGAAGGTAGTAGTTCGTCAAGATGTAAAGTTCATGGAGGACAGAGCTTTTAGGAAATCCCGAGAAATGCATTCCGATGAGCAATGAAAAGACGATCCATTGGTCCAACCACTTCGACCAGCAAACACTAGTACCAGCAATACTCCTAAAGGCAAAGCTTCAGAACAGTTGGAATCTCAGGAAGAGGAAGAGCTGATAGATGTACCCACTACCAGTGGAAGAATGAGCCGGGAACTCTGACAAATTCTACGGGATTCAGAGGACTTCATTGGTGCACCCAGGAATGATAAAAGGGAGCGAAGACATCAAGACAAATACCAGGCCCTAGTAGCTCAGGTTGGGGAACCCTCTAGTTTTCAGGACGCCGTTTAGCATCAAATATGGGTAGATGCTATGGTGGAGGAATACAGTTCTATAATGGTCAATGATGTCTGGGAAGTGGTACTTAGGCCACAGGATAGGTCAGTGGTAGGTTCGAGATGGCTCTACAAAGTCAAATATGCTGCAGACGACAGTGTGGAGAAATACAAAGTCAGGTTTGTGGCTAAGGGGTATGCTCAGAAGGAAGGGATAGACTACGAAGAAACCTTCGCCCCAGTAGCCAGGTATACTTCTATTAGAACTGTGATATCCCTTGCAACACAGATGGGGTGGGAGATTCACCAGATGGATGTCAAGACGACGTTCTTGAATAGGGTGATAGAAGAAGGAGTATACATTGAACAGCGGGAGGGTTTTGAGACTCTCATTCTCATGTATGCAAATTAAAGAAAGCCTTGTATGGGCTTAAACACGCACCTAGAGCATGGTACAGTCGAATTGATGGCTACTTGCAGAAGATTGGATTCGTCAAGAGTGACGCAGATCCTAATCTCTACTATCTTGTCGTAGAGAATGAGCCTCTAATCCTGGTCTTGTATGTAGATGATTTTTCCTGACAGGATCATCCAGGCTCATCAAAGACTGCAAGAAGAACCTAGCCACAGAATTCGACATGAAGAATTTGGGACAGATACATTATTTCTTGGGGTTGGAAGTTTGGCAACAAAAGGGTGAGATCTTCCTTGGACAAGGGAGATATGCTACAGAGATCTTGAAGAGATTCAGGATGCACGACTGTGGACCTATGGCTACTCCAATGACCACCAATTAGAAGAAGATTGATGCATCAGAAGATAAAGATGTTGATCCCACCTTATACAGGCAGCTTATAGGGTCCTTGATGTATCTGGTCAATACCAGGCCAGACATTTGTTACACTATCAACACCCTCAGTCAGTTCATGGTGGAACCCAAGAGGGCGCACTGGGCAGCAGCCAAACATGTTCTCAGGTATATACAAGGAACAATCGAGCATGGACTATTGTACACCCAAGGCAATGACATCAGGTTGAGTGGGTTCACTAACGCAGATTGGGCTGGAAGTTCAGTAGATCGGAAAAGTACAACTGGGTATTGTTTCAACATTGGATCAGGAATGACCTCTTGGTGTAGTAGAAAACAGAAATTCGTGGCTCTGAGCTCAACTGAAGCAGAATATATGGCAGCTAGCACAGCTTCGTGCGAAGCCATATGGCTTAGGAAATTACTTGTGAATCTATTCAGGAGAAGGATGGAAGCGACCAGGATTTTGTGTGATAATCAGAGTTGCATCAAGCTCTCTGAGAATCCAGTATTTCATGATCGATCGAAGCACATTGATATCAGGTGTCACTTTGTCAGAGACTGTGTCCAACGAGGGGCAGTACAGTTGAGGTACACTCCTACAAGAGAACAGGTGGCAGACATCCTCACCAAGGCTCTAGGAAGAACAAAGTTTGTTTATTTCAGGGAGAAGATGGGGATGGTGAAGAATCCATTTCAATAGCAAAAATGGATAAGCATCGGGAGTTGCAGTGCAGCAGTTAGCAATGGTTGTGGTCTCGGCAACAGGATGCAGCATATTTAGAGGGAGCCGCAGTACAAATGTAGCAGTGACAGTTGCATTGTCATGGGCAGTAGTACGGGTTATAGCTACGCAGTAGATGAGGGGCAGAGGACCGATGCCATGGATCAGTGTGGTGCTTCCATTGGGAAACAATGCTAGAGCACATTCCTCGCTAAAAGGGAGTGTTTATTTTGGGTAGCATCGAATGTGCTCTAGCTCCAAAATTTTGTGAAGGGGCTAGAATACATGAGATCTCCAAGACCCAGAAATCGTTTGGAAAAATTCCACACGAATGAGGAGTCATTAAAATAATTAATATTTTTAATGGGTTCCTAAGTCTAAACTTAGGAAAATAAAAATATTAATGGGTATAAATAAAGATAAAAGTGAGAAGCTTCTAAGAGACAAGGATCAAGTCTGTTTTAATCTTAGCCGTTGATTAGAGACTTAATCTCGGTCGTTGATTCATCAACAGGGAAAGTATAAGAGAAGACTTGATGATAATTTGGAGATACACCAATGGATACTCAGTATCCCAAGGAAATTCGATTCTCAAAGAGAAGGAGATCGATTTCAGAGGGAGATTTGCAAGGTGGAGGAAGAGGAGGGCATCAGCAGCAGTGAGTGACTGAGGAGGAGGTGACGCGGGGGTATTAAGAGACAGCGCAGAGGGAAGACGCAATCCATGAGACACAGTCCTCACGCAAGCTGACGCAGAGGGACGCAGAACCGCGTAGAGTGACGCAGAAGTGGGAGAAGGGTCTCCAGGGTGTCAGAAAGTTTCCAGGAAAGGGATGAACCTTATCTCAGGTGTTTTCCCTCAGTAGTGTCTCAGTTTCTCTATAAAATCGTTCCTTGTAAAGCGATTATTGCTGAAGATTAATAAAACCTTCATCCACTACACCGGTTTTCCCACATTGGGTTTTTCCGGGGACAATTGTCCAAAAACAACTGTGTTGATTTGATTAGTTCTTGTGCTTGTTATTTTATCTATGCTCCCTAGTAGGATATCTGGTGGACCTTTTCAACCAGGTGATTCGGGATGGATTTCCGGATGGTTGGTCACACCACATTATCTACCCGATCCACAAGTCCGGGCCTACTTCTGACCCCAACAACTATAGGACAATCATGGTTGGGCACACATTCTCCAAGCTATATGCTACAGCACTCCACAGGACACTCTCCCATTTCCTTGAGCAAAGACAGCTCAGGGCCAAGGGCCAAGCAGGATTCCGCCCAGACCACCAGAAAATCGACCACATCCTTACTCTTCGTGTGGTGATCGAGGAGGCTAGGCATCGATCCTTAAAGTGTACTGTTGTTTTGTAGACTTCCGGAAGGCCTTTAACTCAATCCCGAGGGAAGATCTTTTTCAGAGACTAAGAGAGATTGGCATCTCCTCGACTCTCTTGACAGTTATCATGCGCCTCTATGAGGCCATCCTTGGCCGTCTCCGCACAGTCGGAGGAATGTTTGATTTTATCCGAAGCACCATTGGAGTCAAGCAAGGATGCCCCCTCTCTCCTACTTTATTCGGGATTTATATCGATGAGCTTGAGTCCTTCCTCCAGGAGCATATCCAAGAGACAGATGGGTGTCTTCTTCACCAAGTCCTGATTTCCATCCTCCTCTTTGCAGACGATATTGCCCTTATTGCCTCCTCCCAAGAAGGCCTTCAGAGACAAACGGATGCTCTCGCAACTTTTTGTGACCAGAGGCATCTAACTGTGAACTTGGGTAAAACCAAAGTGATTATCTTCAATGGAGTCAAGAAAAACTCAGACTTCCACTTCCTATTTAAAGGAGAAGAAATCAATATTGTTAGCACCTATACTTACTTGGGAGTTCAGTTTTCAGGGCCTCGCTTTAGCCTGCGGCCAGCCCTTCAGCCTCAGATCAACAAAGGGTATGGCTCCCTATCCCTTCTGGAGAGGCAATGTTTGCGGCACCATTTCCAGGACATCTTGTCCAAAATGAGCATCATGAACACTTTGATTCGCCCCACAGTACTTTACGACTCAGAGATTTGGGGTCCCTCTCTCCTAGAGTCAGATTGGGCTTCAGCGAAGCGGGTCCAGACCCTCCTTTTGCGCCGTTTCATTAGGTGCAAGTAGACAGTTCCTCGACACATCATTCTAGCACAGTTCGGGGCTCAGCCTTTCCACCTAGAGGTGATATTCAGGTTAGTGTTGCTCCTGCACAAGCTCCGAGGCCTGGCAGACGCGAGGAAGGGTCGAGATAGATACCCATATTTAGCATATTTCTCCTCAGAGAACATCGCCCATATGCAGACAAGCCGATCCAAATGTTGGTACACCGGTGTGACAGAGCTTCTGGAGGCTTCAGGAATCCAGATTGACCATCTCCTTCCCTTTCAGTACTCTCTGAATGCTCCAAGCCACCTCCTTCCCAATCAGCAAGAGCTGAATAAAATCATTAAGGAGGATATTTACAGACGTTACGTTCAGACTACATGGACCAATCCTCCCAATGGGTTGCGTCCAAAAATGGCCTTCTACGCGGAGCACTGCTTGGAGATCAGGGATTGGCTCATCATCAGACCCCAGTACACGTTCTAGCATTGGATGCATGCCCTTAGAATCCCCCTCGGGCAGCTCAGAGTTGGGTCTCACAGACTCCAGGTGGAGACAGATCACATCGATAGGGCAGATAGGATTTGCCAACATTGCCACTTACAGGAGATAGAGACAGAGACACACTTCATCTTCGGATGCCCTACTTACTACGAGATTCGAGGTCGTTTCCATTGTCTCTTCAAGTCTTCTCAGACTTTGTCCAGCTTCCTCAGATATTTTGATCCGAGATGCCTTGCACTTTATCTCCAGGAGGCCTTCAGATTTCGGGCCCGTTTTCTTCAGCCCCCCACCAGATCAGACACCACATAGAAGATCACAGACTTCTTTAGGGCGCTACCATCAGCGCGGGGCGCCAAAAGAACCATTGACCAACCCACAGCCATTGAGACCAGATCGGTGCGGTCCCGGGGGGCCAACCCACCAGACTACACCAACGCTCTAGGATTGGATCCACCCCTGGGAGGCGCCCTAGAACCTCCAGGCAACGGCGGCGACAGCAGCGACAGCGCAATATGCCCACAGAACAGCAGACTTTGACTAGCTTCTCTCAGTTTTCTTCTCTCGACCTCAGATGTTAGGAGTAGGAACTGGACAAGAGACTCCTTTTTCCTCCTTCTCCTTCTCTGCTTCATCGCAGAGTTTTGTTTTAAAGCCGAGAGCTTCTAGCTTCTACATTTACATTTACTTAGATTATAAATGTATTTTCTGCTCTTTAAATAGAAATGTTAAAGGGGACCATTTGGTCCACCGGGTTGGCATGATGTAATCATTGTAATCGACAGTCCCGTTGACCTATTATGTTCATTTGTTGGACATTAATAAAATTATCTTATATTATCTTATCTATGCAATTATGTGATAATTGCAGTAGAATTTATTTTAATGTTTGCTAAAGGGATTTCGTAAATAACTTATTATGAGAAATAAGTAGGTGAAATCAATCAGTTACTGCAGTAGAATTTCAGGTTAGAAATTTTCACATCATCCAGTGTCCAAATCAGCCCGGATTTTTCTCAAATGATTGGGTGAGGTAATCTCACAAATGTTTCCGCCAGTATTTCTCTCTGTAACTGAATAACCCTTGAGGTATTCAGAGATGTATTCAGAATTCGCTACTACTTAATAATAATAAACCATCAGAGCTATTGCACCAATTTTACTGCATTGGTTTTTTCCGGGGACATTTGTCCAAAAATAATGGTGTCTATTGTGTTGTATTTTCTTTCTTGCTCAGTGTCTTGTTTCCGCATAATATCTAATTAAGTGAAGGCTGCAATGTATGTATTACAATATTTGTCGTAGGAAACTACAAGTAATTTGTTTAAAGGAATTTAACAAATAGGAGTAATATCATCAGTTGATGCAGTAGGCATTCGGTTGAGGAGAAGTAGGCGAAGCAAGAAGAGCGTCAGAGCTGTAGGCGAAGCAAGAAGAGCAGAACCGGTAGATCCAACGCTGAGCTAAAGAGGGAGATCGAAAAGTTGCAAAAGGCAGCAATTCAAAACCCTAGAAGGTACGCAGTTCTCAGCCAGAGGGCTAAAAATTTGAGGCAGTCTCGATGGAGAGGACTCCCAATTCGAATTTTTGTCGGGGCAGAGGGAGCAATGCCGAAGCCTCAGCGTGAGGAAAGCTGGTAGGACGCAGATTTTTCTGCAAGCAGTTTGCTGTGCAAAAAATCATCAGAAGAAAGAGGAGAAGCATAGTTGAGGGAATTTCTTCCTCAAAGAATTCCTAGCCAAGGAATTCAAATTCTCTAGAGCTTAGCAGCAACAAGGGGCAGCAGTTTTACTAGCTCCAACACGAAGTGCGTAGGCTAGCCAAGCAGCAGCATAGAAGAGAGGATATTTTCGACATATGTGGCAGAAATGGCAACGAGTGGCTTAAGGGATCAAGACAGGATGGACGGAGGATCCAACTACATCATCTGTAAGGCTAGAATGTCATTCCTTCTAGATGAGCATGCCCTCAAGACATACGTCAACAGTGTGGTGTGTTGATCTAGAGTAGTATCAGATGTGCTCTAGCCATGAAAATTAGTGGAGAGGCTAAAGCACATGAGATCTCCAATACCCAAGAATGGTGTGGGCAGATTCTAAACAATTTGGGAGATAATAAAATAATTAATATTTTTAATGGAGTCCCTGAGTCTAAACTTAGGTAAAATAATGTGAATTAATAAGAAACTGTGTTAGAAGGGTCCAAAAGTTATGGATGAAGCCAGAGTTAATCTTAGCCATTGATTAGGGACTTAATCTCAGCCGTTGATTTGTCAACGAGAAAAGTATAAGAGGAGGCTTGAGGGTCACTTGGAGGACACACTGAGGGAGACTAGTCAGTTCAATTTCTGGAGCAGGGTTAGTTGAGAAATTCGAACTCGTGGTCTGGTGAGCAATCAAGAGGCAGCAAGTACAGAACAGAGAGAAGGGATCAGCCACTAGAGACCAGCATTGAGGCAGGAGAGGCAAAACGCAGGGCATTTCAGGCAAACGCAAAGGCAGCAGGAGACTGCGCAGTCACTAGAGGGCCTGCGTGGGTGATGTAGAGAGGCCTAGGGCTGACGCAGTGTCTGGGAGCCACGCAGAGGTCAGCCAAGCTAACGCTGGGACTAGGAGAAGTGCTAGAGAATTTTTTCTCTCTATGGGTAAGCCAGTTTGGCACCCTGTTGTACTGAAGAATTGCTGAATAATAAAATCCTCCCTTGTTGCACCGGTTTCCCACATTGGGTTTTTCCGAGGACTATTGTCCAAAATATCTGTGTCAATGTGTTGATTCTTGTACATGTGTTTGTTTTTGTATTACGGTGTGATATCTACAGCAGAAATTATTTTAATGTTTATTGAAGGAATTTCATAAATAACTTATTGAAAAATAAGTAGGAAAAGTAAATCAGATGATGCAATGATAGAATTTTCACATGGTGGTTGTCCCTACAGATGCAGATCCATTGAAGAAGTACAGATCAAAAATGGCGAAGGCCAAGAGGATGATCAGTGATGGAGTGAAGGATCACATGGTGTGTCATGTCGCTAGCAGAGGGACTGCTAAGGAGATGTGGGATGCCTTGGCAACACTATATCAAGGATCTTCCGAGCAATAGAAGATGTACTTGGAGCAGTAGCTGAGATCTGCTTAGATGCAAAAAGGGGAGCGTGTGGATACATTCCTCGCGAAGCTTTAGGAGACCCGTGATGAATTCTCTGTCACAGGGCATACACCTCAAAATTCAGAGTTGTTTAGAATGGCCCTCAATTCTATCTTGTATGAGTGGCAAGTCTTTGTCCAGAGTATCCTGGGCAGAGCAGCATTGCCAAATTGGGATGAGATGTGGGCAGCTCTAAAACAAGAGGAGCTGAGGAGAGACTTGGTCAAGGTTAAACTTGACGGAAGCAACAGCAGTGGGTCGAAGCCCAAGGAGGAGGAGGATAATGCAGCCCTTGCATCGAAGGGACAGCAAGAGCAGCGGAGACGTAAGAAGGACATCTTGAAGATCAAGTTTTTCAGGTGTGGTGCGATGGGTCACTACGCTACTCAGTGTCCTCTCAAGAAGAAGGACAGGATGAGAAACACGATCTGAAGGCTGTGCCCGCGAAGATCGAAGAGGAGTTCGCCATGACAGCCGAGATACCTCCAGGAGGGAGTTGGGTTGATTTGGAGTTGTAGTTTGAAAGAGCTACAAATGGGCAGGATCCTTGAGGAGTCCACCTCTTGGATCAATACCTTGCTACGGGAGCCCAATTTTGTAGTAGCAAGATGGACTAGTGTCGGATGGTGCCGAGGAGTGTCGGGGAGATAGTTGCAGTGGCTAGGAGCGCTAAAGACTGAACAGCACAGAGCAGAGTTGACAGCAGTGCAAATGGCACAGAGTAGAGGGCAGCAGCAGCACAGTATATTCAAAGGGCCAATGCAGAGACTAGTAGCAGTCAAGCTTCAACATTCACGTTGTATCATACTGAACACAGTTAGTTCAGTAATTTTGAATGTTTTTTCCATTGCTGATAGAGTAGCAGCAACAGTTTGCAGTGCAGTAGCAGTTGGCAGTGGCAGTGCTAGCAGCAGCACAGATGCAGCACTTGAGAGGGAGTTGTAGTACGGATGCAGTGTTGACATTGGTAGTGTCAGCAACAGTGCAATTACAGTAGCAACACAGTAGTTGGTGGACAGCATGTCGAACATCAGCAACGCAGAGGACGATGCTTCAGAGTCAGAGCAGTATGCAACAACGTATATTGCTAGAGCACAATCCTCACTAAGAGGGAGAGTTGATTTGGGATAGCATCAAATGTGCTCTAGTCCTCAAATTTTGCAGGGAGGCTTGAGAACATGTATTCCAAAGAACCCATAAAGCGTTTTGGGAAATTCCAACCAGAGACAATTTTATTAAAATAATTAATATTTTTTAATGGGACCCTAAGTCTAAACTTAGAAAATTAAAAATATTAATGGGTATTAAAATAATTGTGGGTGTAACTTCTAGAAGAAGATAAGGATCAAGCTAAAATGATCTTAGCCATTAATTAGCTTTTAATCTGAGCCGTCGAATGTCAACGAGAAGAGTATTTAAGGGAGCTTGAGGGTCATTTGGAAAACACAAAGAAATATCAAGAGATCAAAATTCTGAAGTGAGAAGTTCTCAGGAGTAAGTTTTGATCGAGGAGATTTCTTGCAGTTGAGGGGCAGGGATAGCATCCGGAGAGAGAGAGAGATTTTCTCAGCCGAAGAATCATCAGCAGAGAGTGATCCAGCAGCTCTCACACAAAGGCTGACGCAGGGCCCCGAAGGACCACGCAGAGGCAGTGCAGAGGGTGAGAGAGAGTCCGAGATTTTGCTAGGCAAAGTCAGTTTTAGAAACCAGAAGCCGGGGCATGAGACCGAGAGGCTGAGGGTAGAGACTCTGAGCAGCAAATCGATCAGGAGGCTGGGTAACGCAGTGCCTAGAGAGGTTGACGCAGGGACTGCGTAAGAACTGCACAGAGGCAGCGTAGGGGCTGCCAGAGGCACCTCATCTAGTGTCCGGATTAGCCGGGATTTTTCTCAATGATTGTGTGAGGTAATCTCACAAATCTTTATGCCATTACTTCTCTCTGTAACTGAATAACCCTTGAGGTATTCAGATGTATTCAGAATTTGCTACTGCTTAATAATAATAAACCCTCAGAGTTGTTGCACCGTTTTTCCCACATTGGTTTTTCCGGGGACATTTGTCCTGTTGTCGCACAGATTGACACAACAATGCTCAGACTGGGGGCTGTCACTCTGATCCCCGATCTCTCCGTTTAAGCCTGTCTCCCGCGGCTAAGGGGGGTAGACCCTATGAAATGAAGGAGACCAACTGTCGACCAGTTGGTTTGGGAGACACGAAGCACTAAAATGATTTTATTAATTTAGCGGACCAGTGCCTTGTGGAGTTAATGTTTAAACGATTAATTATCAGATGTTGCACAAATATAAACCATGAAGAGCAATCATTTATCATGAAAAGCTTAACTTTTGCCAGATACAAGATAACCATAAAGGCTCAATAGCTCAGCAACTTAAAAGAGTAAATGCTTTAAACAACCACCAGAGATCACATATATGCAGTCAATCTTTAAATGAACATTTAAACACGATAAAAATTAACTCCCACGCCAAAATATTAGCCTCAGCACAAAAGATAAAACCTAAAAATTTCCCGGGCTAAAACTGAAATTGCAAAATTTATTTTTTTATTTTTTTTATATTTAATAAAATCTAAAAAAAAAACGAAACTATGAAATAAATCCTAGATAAAACTTTTAAAATTTAAATTATAACTAAAGGAAAAATACGCCTAAATCCAAACTACGAATTACGCAAATGAATTATCATAATCTCAAAGTTTAAAACAGTATATCAAAACAAAGTTGTAACCCTAGACGGACACTCGGGCTTCATTCACGCTAAAAAAAAAAAACAAAACGATACGCAGAATTTTCAAAAGAATTACCTGGCCCGATGGTGAATATGGCGGACAGCTTAAGATTTACAATCATTACCTGATGAAACTGGAGCCTCCACACAAAATACCCACCGCTGGTTCACTTGAACGCCTACCACGCCGTATTATACTGCAGGTTGAAGTTCCATCAGTCACGTGCCCTCAATGCCCACACCCGTATCGAAACACAAATGCCTGGCATTCACTGGAGATGGAACGATTCACGTTGAAGGCTCTTAGCCTATTTTTATCTGCCTTACGCCTTCGATACCTTGCTATATCCGCAGGCTTGCGGTTTCAGACAGCGGATCTCTGTGCGGTTTGAAGAGCGATGAACATCAGCTGCAATGATTGAAATGCTGACAAAGCCACGGGCGCAGCTTTGGAGAAACCTCAACGTATGGTTTGCGGCTTCAAACCAGGACCGCGTGAAGCATATGATATGCAGAAAATCGGTGGAGGAATGGGTCATTCGTTGGTGGCCCGCTTTTAAAATTTCAAAGAAAAATCGATTTACAGGTTCCCCTTTGATTCAGATAAATTTGACTAACCCTTGAATAATGGAGATTTGAGCAGACAGGGGCCACGCTAATGTGAACAGCGATCAGTGTGAAGACTATACGGAAACAAATCGAAAATCCTTTTTTATGAGCATTTTGAAATTTGTTATTTTTGCTGCGCGTGATGACAAGAAAATGCCCGCGTGATTTCGAGAATCTCTTTCTACAAATGAGAACAAATCTTAAAACAGCTTTGATGAACCCTCGAAATTCTTCTAGATCACATGTATCTGTTATCTGCAAGAGAAGAGAAAAACCCCAACATAATACATGCATAAAACAAAATTTGAAACCCCAAAAAGCTGATTAATTTACAGATTGTGACCCTTTAACAGCCAGATTTAGCAATAACAGCAGTAATATTATCAGAATTTAATTTAAATGTAAAATGCTTCAGAAAACCCTGCATGCATTCATAAAAAATATTTCGAATGATAAGCCCGGGATCAAGAACTGGCTGGGCTCTTTCAAAAAACACAACCCGGGAGTTGGCTGGTTCAGCCGAGAACTTCCCCTAATGCCCAGTAATCTGAAAAAAAAAAGGATTTCCTGCACAGCTTAAAATCAACCATCAACGTAGAAAGAGAAAACAATAGTGAAACCCCGATCAAATGGAGATACCTGCCAATATATTTCAGAATCTAAACTATCATTCAAACCCCAAAGATCAGACAAGATACATGTGCTTAGATCAATCTTCATTAAGCTATCATTAATGGCTGAAAATAAAATTATGCAGAAAAAATAGAACAATCTTACAGCATTTTCAGAAGAGTAACACCAGCAAGATTTTTAACCCCAAAGTCTTCTTTATTGCACAAAAAAAATGAACTACAAGAGAGCTTCTTCAGCACAAGACTCACAGATCCGAATGATCTGAAACTGACCCCTAGCACCCTACTTAAAGGAAATGATCCCAACGGCTAGTTCGAGTGATCCATGTCGAAATGATCTCGACCGTCGATGAGAATCAAGATATCTCTTAATCTCATCCGTCGAATTAGTTAATTCATTAAAAAAAATGAAATTTTGCATGTATTTACTCAAAATATTATTATTTTATTATTTTTTAGGGTTTTTTGCTTTATTTTATAATTTTTTATTATTTTTTATTTTTTATTATTTATTTATTATTTTATTTTTCAGTTATTTATTTATTTATTTTTTAATTTTTTAATTTTTAATTCATTTTTTAAATGGATCCTCGAACCTAGCCTTTGGAAAAATCACCTAGGACCTAGAACTTAGGACTCATGAGGGGATCAAAAACATTTTCCAACCCTCAAGACACTTTACATCAAGACTTTTACAATTTTACATCTTAAGGGGGAAAACCCATTTAGCATAGACCCTCATAAACCACCCAGTTCTGCGACACCACTATAATCTAGCAGATTAACACACTAGGATTCTCCTAAGATTCTAGTGACAAAATCCATCCCGGCTTTGGGGTTAGGCTGAAGGAAAACTCTGCCGATCATGGATCGGTGAGACGAAAAACCTTTCGGAATGTAGATTATCACTAGAAAGTTAGGTCCACCTAGGCAATTTGCATACATGACTCATATCTGCTAAGATTATTTACAACTCATACATGCAGACTGGGTTTACAACATAAATCGATCAAGCTGTCGATGACTGAAGGATGGCACGGACATGTCGATCAAGTGCTGCCCTTTTTGCAAAGAAAAAAGGGGGTGTACTGCTATGGGCGGTTGACCGGTAGTGGTCAACATGTCCAAAAATATCGGTGTCTATTGTGTTGTATTTTCTTTCTTGCTCAATCTCTTGTTTCTACATAATATTTAATTAAGTGAAGGTTGCAGTTTATGCATTACGCTATTTTCCATAGGAAACAGCAAGTAATTTGTTTAAAGGAATTTAACAAATAGGAGAAATATCATCAATTGTTGCAGTAGGGATTTTGGTTGAGGAATTTTCACAAGGACACTCTCTAGCGAAGTGGCCAAACCTATTACAATTGAAGCATCTTCCTTTTCTTCTTTCTTTGAATCCTGGCTTGAACCCTTGTCCTTGATTCCTTGGATAGACATTATTCCTCCTCTTAGAATGAGCAGAGAAGGCGGTAGGATTGTTTCCATTTGAGGGCTTGTCTCTTTCCATCATCCTTATTTCTTCTTGAGTGCATCTAGCCAGTAATTCATCAAATCCCGGAATCCTGTCATAGTTGAGGATGGTAGTGTTGAACACATCCCATTCTCTTGTAAGGCCACCAAGTGCAATAAGTGTGAGCTCCCTGTCACCAATGACTTCTCCAATAGATAGGAGATCATTCTTGATCTCGATAACCCTCATGAAGTAGGATTAGATGGATTCTCCTCTATCCATCTTGATGTCTTTCAACTTGTTCTTGAGAAAGAGAACTCGATTTGCATTATTTACTTTGAACATCCCAACCAGCTTGTCATACATCTCCTTAGATGTTTCCAAATCAGAAATATAGGCAACCAAAGGCATGTGAATAGAATCACCAATAATTTTCTTAGCTTTAACCTCACCTTTCTTGTACTTTGTTTGTGCAGTTGCGGATGCATTTGAAGGAGGCTTTGTTATTCTTCCTTTTACATAGTCCATGGCATCATTTTCTTCCAATGTCAAATCTAGGGTCATCTTCCATGCATGATAGTGGGATTTGTCCTTAAGCTTGTCCTCGGATTTGAAGAAAGACGTAATCGTCATTGGGACTAGTTCCAAGTCCTTGTCCAACAGCTTCTCTTAGTGATTGCTTTACTTCACTCTTGCTTGGGCTTTGACTTCACCTGAGCTCTGATCCCATGTTAATTTTAGATAACAATGGTATGTTTTATGCTTTAGCACAATTTACTTCAATGTTCCTTTAGTAGCCCAATGACAATTTCCAATTATATCCAATAGCAATCACATTAACTTAAACACATTGACAGTAAATGTAGATAGAACATAAAAAAAAAGTGCAAAAGATAAGCCAAGACAAGAGGACACTTGATATGGCGGATGTCAAGGACAAACCCCAATGTGGGAAAACCCTTTGATCAAATCTTCTTATTATTCTTCAATAGTTCAACAGGGAGAGAGAGTACAAATATCAAATTAACTTGCCCAAAACAGTGGTGACAAATTAGCAGTCAACTGCAGCGCTAACCAGAAAGTCAATGGTGATCAAAGCAAAGTCAAAATGTCCTCCAAGCAGTTCGGTCAACAGCAGAAGAATTCAGCCTTCCAAGGGGGCAAAGTCAGCCCAAAACAGTTCGGTCAAACCAGTCAAAGTATTGACACCTAATCCTTGTGATTGGGTGAATTATTGTAAATAGATAAATAGGAAATATGAACAGTCATCGGGAGACGAACTGAACAGTGTCTCCCTCATGTATATAATGAGGACCTACCTGATGGAATAATACAGTAAAATTATTTCTGCCTTATGGAGTTACTGCCTGGCCTGACATGGTATCAGAGCCAGCTCCTTTTTAGCTCTTGTGCCTTGTAACTCCCTTGTCTGCTCTCATATAGCTGAGCTGCTCCTCCATATAATTACGCTACTCCTGACATAGTAGCTACACCCTCCATATTGTCCAGCGCTATCCACGTTGTTCATAAAAGAAGCATTGTCCTGACATAGCTGCCCCCTTCATGCTGTCCATCCACAGTTTTTTTTGCTCTAAAAACGTATGTCCTCTCCACAGTTATTCTCGCTACGGTTTTCCTGTTGTCAATCTTGCAAAATCCCAAGAATATCATCCTCTCGATACAGGTGGTACTCTTTTTCTGCAAGTTTTTCTTCTGTGCCGCCATATTCAGGAAGAAGAACATGGTCACCCTCCTTGACACTAACAGGAATAGTGTTTACATCCTTGCTACAAGAACCAAGCCCAATTGATATGACCTTTCATGAGTTCAACTTGCCAATGCTCTCTAGAAGCAAAATGCGGCCAGCGGTCTTGCTCAGAGCAACTTCTCTCTCTATCAAAACCCTGTTAAGCAAGGGTATAAGCTTCTCCGCCATTGGTTTGATACTGTAAGGAAAGAAACCCTTATAGCCAGAGGCCTTTTATATAAAGACCATGCAATTGCGATAATCCTTTTGCCTCCACCATCACACAGGCAGCGCACAACATTCAACGGCTGTGGAGACTTGCTGGTGCCCAAGCTACCCGCGTTTCATTATCAATGTCGATGGCTGTGGAGACTTACTGGTGCCCGAGCTAAGCCTTCCACTCCAGCGCGGGACCTAAAGCGAATACCTCGTGGTATCTGCCCAAGCTACCTTCATCGCGGTATCTGCAAACAGTGATTCTTTGAACAGAGGCGGTGGTGAGCCCTGCATTATATTCCGCCTTCTTGCTGGTTTGATATATTAAATTACTGTACAATTCAAACAAACAAACAAAAATTGGTTTTAAATTTGGCTATTCGAAACGTGGAATACAAATATTTAAACGCCCATTCTGACAATCATTGTGGGGTTTGTATACTTATTGGTTCTAAATCAAGCAAGAAAAGGCGTGGTATTGAGAGTCCAAATACGTCTGGACTACGTTCTTCGGTTTGTTTAGTGGACGCAGTGCTGTTGAGGGTATTTTATACTGCCATATTCTGTGCTTTAACATTGTGCAGATGCATACAAATTAATATTTGAATTTGCTATCCCATTATATCATAACTATATTTTTTTCCATTAAGAGTGAAAGTTTTGCAGCCGAAATTTTATTTGCTACAGTATGCATTCAATCATATCTATGGTGGGAATAGTTCTCACTGGCAAGGAAAACTATCCTGAATGGTCCCGGATGATAAAACACACCCTCATTTTCAATGAGTTGTGGAAAGGAGTGTGTGTCAGAGACAGAGACAATGAACCAGTACAGCCTACCTCAGATAAAGAGCTCGTCATTTGGGAAAACAAGAACAGCAAAGCTTATGCATTAATCGCAGCATCTGTAAATGAAGAGGTGAGTCGCCATATTTCATCATATTCAACTGCCTTTGAAGCTTTACAGAAGCTGAAAGAACTCTATGACTCACATTCTACACTTGAAGTTGTTCAACTCATGATTAAACTCTTCACTCTTGAACTGCAAAATAATGATCCTCTTGCTTTTGCATCTGAACTAAAGTCTATAATGCATGATATCAAATCCACTAAGGTTGAATTGGATCTTCCTCTTATCGCTTTTCTCAAGGCACTTTATCCTACTTACTCCAATTATCTTGAGTCATTGCAAGCAAATGGAAATCTCAAAGATATAACCTTTGACTCTCTTGTGAAAAAGTTTGTTGAAAGAGAGAAAGCTTTTGGAAAGAAGACAGCCCCTGAATCTTCTGAAGAGACTGTGTGCCTTGCTCATAAAGAAAAGCATGTTGCTCAAGATTCTACAAGAGGAAGAGGTGGACGAAGAGAAAGAGGAAGATATTTCAGAGGCAGGGGGGTAGACATTCTCAAGGAGAAAAGGCATATTTGCATTGTATTCGCTGCAAAAGAAATGGATCACATGATGCCTCTACATGCAAGCTACCATGGGAAAAAATTGAGTAGAAAAGAAACCAACAGAAAGGTAAAACTGATAATACAGACAAAGGTAAAGCACCTGAATCCGCTCACTATGTTGTGGCACAATGTAACATTGGAGTAAATGAAGATTTATTTAATGCTTCACTTGCTTTTTTTTGAAGATTTCACTGACAATGTTGATGGAGCAGTATACTTTGCAGATCAATCAAAAATCAAGCCATCAAGGCTTGGCACAATCAGGCTTAAACTGCCTGGTCTTTCAGACTTTCTCCTGGATCATGTTCTATATCTCCCACAGCTCAAGAGAAACTTGTTGTCCTTGGTCCACATCCGCCAGCAAGGTCACTCCATTCATATGTTTGATGGCAAGCTTGAGGTAAGAAAAGCATCTGACCACTCACTTGTCATGAGGGGAATAGAAGAAGAAAGACTTCTCAAACTGCAAGGAACCTCTGCTCATGCACAACATTTCTCATACAATTCTCATCATGAAGAAGGTACACTCCCATCAAGTTTATTATGGCATGCTAGATTTGGACATTTGAACTTAACAGTCTCCGCTTGTTGAAGAAAAATGGTGTTGCTGGTTTGCCTACAATTCCTAGGAAACTTAAGCAATGTGATGCTTGTATTCTAGGAAAGCATAGCAAACAGTCTTTTCATGATTCACATTCAGGAACACATAGAAAACTTCAACTCATTCATTCAAATTTATGTGGTCCAATGCCTGTTCCTTCTGCAAATGGAAATAAATATATCATGACATTTATTGATGACTACACCAGAACGTGTTGGGTTTATTTACTGAAGAACAAATCTGATGTTTTTCAAACATTCAAGAATTTTCATAAATGGATTGAAAATGATGCACAATCTCATATTGGGTCTATTCGCACTGATAATGGAAAAGAATACAGAATCAAATGAATTTGAAAATTATCTTCGCCAACATGGGATCAAACATCAAACAACTGTGCCTTATAATCCCCAACAGAATGGTGTAGCTGAAAGAATGAATATGACAATCTTAAATATGGTTCGATCCATACTCTTTTTCAAGAATGTAAAGATAATGTTTTGAGCTGATGTTGTTCTATGTGCTGCATATATAAAGAATAGATGTCCATCTAATGCTATAAGAAACAAGAGTCCATATGAAATGTGGTATGGACATGTTCCTTTGGTAAAGCATCTCAGGGTCTTTGGTTCCACCTGTTATGCTTTGATACCAAAGGCACATAGACACAACTTGGTGCTAGAAGTCGTAAGTGTATCTTCCTAGGATATTCAAACACCTCCAAAGCATACCGCCTCTATGATGAAGTAAATAAGAAATTTGTTGTATCTAGAGATGTAATTTTCCTTGAATCATCCAAAACTGACAATGTTGTTGAGCGACAACTTGATCACTTGGATAGATTCGCAAAAGCAAAATCATTTCAAGAATTGATAATCAGATTCCACATCTTGAAGGGGGGATTCCTATACTAGATCAACATGTGGAATCTTCTTCTGAAGAACAATCTCCGCCGCATGAAACTCCAACAAAGGATGATGCTTTAAGTGATGTAATTGATAGAATTGGGAGACTCAATCTTGATTCAGTCCCAACTCAATCAACGGAGCAGCCTGGACCATCTAAAAAAGGTCCCCCAAAGTGGGTGACAAAGACACTTGAAAGTGTTCATCCTGATGAAGTTGGAAAGACAGGAACCAGAAATTCAAACCGGCAAAATGGAGGTGATGTAAATGACTCTAATTCACCTGTTGATATGGATGTTTCTTATGATTGTGAATTGAACTTGTCTACAGATTTTGAACCAACTTCCTTCAAAGAAGCTTCTTCTCATGATGAATGGAAAGAAGCGATGCAAAAGGAGTATGATGCCCTCATAAAGAACGACACTTGGAAGCTAGTTGATCCTCCATTAGGAACCAAACCAATTGGCTGCAAGTGGGTCTACAAGAACAAGTATAAGTTGATGGCTCACTTGACAAGCACAAAGCTAGGCTTGTGTCAAAAGGTTTTGCACAGAAGGAAGGGGTCGATTATGAGGAGACTTTTGCCCCCACAGCAAAATGGGCTACCATCCGGACACTCTTTGCACTAGCAGCTCAGAACAGTTGGAAAGCCCATCAAATGGATGTAAAAATTGCTTTCTTGAATGGAGATCTAAAAGAGAATGTTTTTATGTCCCAGCCTGAAGGATTTGCTGTGAAAGGACATGAACATAAAGTATGCAAACTTGTGAAGTCCTTATATGGCCTCAAACAAGCACCGCGAGCCTGGTATGAAAAACTAACTGAGCATCTTCTGAAACTCAATTTCAAACATTTTGATCTTGATGATGCAACTTTATTTGTCAAGAAAGTTGGCAAAACAGTTGTATATCTTGTGGTATATGTAAATGATCTTTTGATGACAGGGAACAATGAAAGCTACATTGCAACCATAAAGAAGGAATTGGGGAAAAGTTTTGAAATAGTTGATTTGGGCTATGTTCATTACTATCTTGGCATTGAAGTAACCCAACATCCAAAGTCCATATTTCTTTCTCAAAAGAAATACATTGGAGATCTGTTGAATAGGTTTGGCATGACAGAGTGCAATCCTCTTACTACTCCAATGGAACAAAACTTAAGCTCACATCTATTGAAGGAAAAGAATTTGAGGATGCAACAAAGTATAGACAGCTTGTAGGAAGTCTCAACTACCTAACTACTACCAGACCAGACATTTCATTTGCTGTTGGAATCCTCTCCAAGTTTATGCAAAAGCCTTGTGAGGGACATTGGTCTGCTGCAAAAAAAGTTTTAAGGTACTTGAAGGGAACTCAAGACTTTGGAATCAAGTACACAGAAGGGGACGACTTCAGCTTGATTGGATATTCTGATTCAAACTTCGATGGAGACAAAGAAACTGGGGTATCAACTTCAGGATATGCTATGAGTCTTGGATCAGGAGCTGTCTCTTGGAGATCACGCAAACAATCAGTTCCAACAGATTCCACAACAAAAGCAAAATACGTGGCAGCAGCTGAAGCAACAAAAGAAATTGTGTGGCTCAGGAAAATCCTTGAAGATTTGCAGGTAAAACAAGTACAATCAACTCCACTCATGATTGAAAATACCTCTGCAATAAAGTTGGCCAAGAACCCAAAGTTCCATGATCGAACGAAGCACATCAATACTAAATATCATCTTATTCGACATCATGTTGAGGCCAAAACAATCCATCTCCGTCATTATTCCACAAATGAGCAAAGTGCAGACATCTTCACCAAAGCGCTTGGAAGAGAAAAGCTTGAACGATTCAGAATGATGCTTGGACTCACCAACATCCCTTCAGATTAAGGGGGGGAATGTTGACACCTAATCCTTGTGATTGGGTGAATTATTGTAAATAGATAAATAGGAAATATGAACAGTCATTGGGAGAAGAACTGAACAGTCTCTCCCTCCTGTATATAATGAGGACCTACCTGATGGAATAATACAGTAAAATTATTTCTGCCTTATAGAGTTACTGCCTGGCCTAACACAAAGGAGAGAGAAAACCCTACTGTAAATTCTGTAGTCAAATCAGAAAGTCAATGCTGAAGTCAACTTGGTTAAACTGTCCATAACATCTTGAAAATTGTGCCAATCAATGCGGCCTTCAAAAATCAGAATTCTGCCCTCTAGATCGAAGTCAATGCATGGTCAAACAGTGCAAGTCAACGCTGGTCAACGCTGCCCTGTTCCCTGAAATTTTCGGCCTCCAAAACAGTCCAGAAATTCGGCCTCCTGCCACACGTGCGAAGAAGAGAGATGTTGTCCTTGAGCTGTAGCCTATATGAACCAATCAAGAGAGGAGAGAGATGATATGATGTGTTGAGAGAGAGAGCTCACTCCTATTTATACACTTCGTTGAGGGTGAGGGGACACATCCATTGGGCTTCATGAGCTTACATTTCACTGAGGCCGACCTTGACAATTTGTGCATGAGAAAAAATAAATTCAAAATTCCATTTCTGCTTGTCAAAATGAGATGATCTTTATATCAAAATTGGACTTCTCAAAAAGAGGAATCCAATGCAATAATCATCTCCATCATATGAGTTGTCCTAAGATGGAATTTGGCCCTAGTTACCAATTTTAACAGCTAGGTTCAAGGAAAAAATAACAGAAAGACCCTGTTGTAATAACAACTTGCAATTGATAAATGTTTTTCAACATGAACAAGGTCAATTCTTGAATTGAAGCCCTAAAAGAGAAACATGTTGTCGACCTATTGAACTTTGAGCCCTTACTCTAAAAGCAACCAATGAAACCTTACACAACAATACATAAGGTGAAATTTATTATGGAGGCCTTCCATAAACTTTGGTTTGATCAGGTATTATGAAGGAAACTCAGGACCATGGGAGGAAGTTGTCACATTTGGCATGCAAATGGAATTTTGTCTCTTTCTTACTTAAAAGTTTTCAATCAAGTCTCTGACAATGAAGTTGAGATTAGCAATTTTTCGAGGAATGAAGTTGGTGAAAGATAAAAGAGTTGAGAAGCTTGTGGTAGGAGATTGGAATCTAGTTATCAAACTATTGACGAGAAACATTGTTATCTCACATGCATGTATTCAGCCCATGATGTTGTAAACTAAAGAATCCTCGATTATTTCAATGAAATTCATTTGGCCCAGATCTGCACAGATAAAATCAGTGGGCAGATGCCAGTGCCAATGCAACAGTGTACCCAAATGCTGAGGAGCAGATTATAGTTGGCCTAACAGTTAAGAACATTTGTTTCCTCGTTGGCAATCATAGGTTGGAATCCTTGTACCACAAACAAAGGATTCTCATACAATAATTTGAGGTTGGGATAAGTTGTGACCTTCAATTATTATAATTAAATCATTATTATTATTATTATGGATTAGCTTTTTTGGTATAACATTCATTGTCCTAAGTTTATCAGTAAATTCATATTTTTGTGGTTCTTTAGAAACTGGTTAGTCCTTTTGTAGGTATGCAAAACCTCAATAACGTTTTTAGAAATTGCTCCCTCACAAACTTGAGGCTGATGCCGCTTTCTACGGCACCTAATTAAATCCGTCCTTTTTCATAGTGTCATTAATAAAATAAGTACTCTTGAAAACAAGGACGATGCAAGAGATATAACACAAATTTTAGATATTAAAGGCACAAACCTTTGGCAGTCAATACAAAGAGTCGTAAAGCACACTGGACAGCTGAGCAATGCATCAGATTTCCTGCCTTGTCTTTTGCATAGCACCCAAGTCTCGTCCTTGTCATCCATCTCTGCATCATAGAATTCTGGCTTCACAGAGTAGTCTATTTCATCATCATCTGAAACTGTGGAACACTAACTTCATGTTAAGCCCATTACAGGAACATAGTCAAGATAATATATCTTTATAATTGAAATAATATAACCTTTTTACTAATTGAATAAAACTCAAAGTTACAGTGTGAAGGAAACAGAGGTCGTGTGAGAGAAAATATAATTATCTATGACATATAAAGAACAATATCTCTCTTTCCTATGCATAGTTGAAAAAAACCCAGCCCTCACAGTATTCCCAGGTCAAACTCTACTTCGCCCTGATATCATGCCAAGTTAACTCACGCGCGAATCCAGATAACTGCCAGCAGTCAAACCCGACTGGAGTCTGACCGGTAAGTATTCAAAGGGAAGAGTCGGACCGGCGAGTGACTCACGGTTTATTCACTAAATGCCGAACCCAACTTCCTCGCGGATGAACAAATGAGCGGCATCAAATACAAATGCCAAAGAAGAAAAGAAAACCCTCATTTCAAACGATTTCTGCTGCTGAGTTATGCCCACTGCAAGTTGAACTGTCACACTCCGGCCTCACCTAGTCATTGGCTAAGCCGACTTTTTCAACACTCATCATCCATATGATAAAATTTAGAAAAAGCTAGCAAGTATATACTCCTGGGACAAATATTTCTAATTGATCCAAATGCCCCCATATTTTTTTCTGGTAGACCTTAAATCTGAGACTCTTGCATCTAGAATTAAGTAACTTAAGTTATCTGACTACCCACATTCTTAACAGAACTGCCAATCCCTGATTCGCCAGCTTTAGGGTGATCAAAAGCAAGTAAAAACACCAGGAAAAATTGCAAGTATTTTCTTTTCAAACTGTTTACTATAATATAATACTTTGGAAACCATAAAGAAGATGGGCACCTATGTTGTAAGATTTTCTCTATTGCTGTCGAATAATTACTGATTCTTGGATAACTCTTATCTTTTGTACCCACAGAGATTGTCAGTAAACTTTTGTATATTCTACATGAAGTCGATCCTGGTTAGCATTCGCTAAACTGAAACTGTGGAAAACTAAGCATGAGACAGTTATGCATACCAACTTGGTCCGCGCAATTGGAGGAAGAGGGCTCTTTAGAATCCATGGAAGTCCACCACTCCACCGAACCGAATGGTTGAATCGCTGAATCGATAAAAACCAGACAAAAGGTTAACGTTTTCGTTTTGGTTTTTTTCTTCTTCTAGTTGTGGCAAACCAACCGCATCGTACCTCATCTAACCGAATGAAATGAAATGATATTTCATTTGAAATGATATTTTAAAGTTCACGATATTAAAAATGATATTAAAAATGAAATGATATTTTAAGATTTATTAAATTAATGTTAACCTATTCTCATATTATATTTTAAGGTTTATAATATTAAAAATGAAATGAAATGATATTTTAAGGTTTACTAAATTAATGTTAACGTATTTTCATAATTTTTTCTGATGTCTTTGAATGTATTACATTCCAAAATGAAATATTTTCCCAATTCTATTGTCCGAGACTTGCAAAATGTACACACTTGTTCTTCCCAAGCTTCTTTAGGTCTTTTCTACCGTGTTATTTCACATCAAAGTTGATGCAAGTTGGTCCTTAATTGAGCAATGAGAACCTTTGCCCTCCACGAAAGGCTAACGCCAATAAACTATCTTTGTTGTAGATCACACGTAGGGTTGAATTCCTCAATGTAGTACTTCTTCTTTCTACCCGACTCTTTTCCCCACACCCTTTTACGAAAATTCTCCATAACAAAATTCTTTAGCTCCTTGTTATTTGTGGAACAGGCATTGAGGTAGATATTCCATTTTTGCATTTATGTATAATTTTGTTTCATCCATGTTTTCTTTCTTTCACTCATGTCTTCATTGAAGATAACATTAGGCCATCTACCTACTCCCATTTGCTCAATTCTTTTTAGATATCTTATGAGCCACACCATAGCAATTGCTTCGATGGGAGTTGCTCCTATTTCACTCAACATTATCTCATAAGGTACCGAACTTTTTATTTTGAACTTGCTCATGATCAAGCATTTTTGGATTTTCTCAATTTGTTTTCATTTTGAGATGGGGATGCTGCTAGCCCACAATTCACACTCATATAGCATCACTAGACAAACTTGGAGTCCAAAAAGCACTTTAATCGTTTTCCAATCCCATAACGGTGTCTCTCTACATCTGTTTTGAAGAGCATATAATGCTTTCCACCCTCCTAAAATTATCTTCTTTCTGCAGTCCTCCCAATTAAGTTTGTTGTTGAAATCAATCCCGAGGTACTTGTACTCATTTACTTCTTCAAGAATGTTGCCTTCAAAGAAGAAAGTATGTTGACTTTGATTCTTTTTATTAGAGAAAATCATTATTTTGGTCTTGCTAGTATTGACTTGCATCCTCACTGCTCTACAAAAATGCTCAAGGGCATATAGGTTCATTTGCAATCCATGGGCTGATTTAGAAATCAACACAATATCATCAGCGTATAAAAGAAGTTTTATCACAAACTCCCCCAATCGAACACCATCTCCACCTTGCAGATTCAACCACTCTTCTAGTTTATCAATATATAAACCAAAAAGAGTAGGGGATAAAGGGCAACCTTGGTTGACTCAAATGTCACTTATTGGCATTCAAAGACACGAGAAAAAGTTATGAGAACATGTTAGCATCGGTTTCCTGGCATTGTCTTTTTAGCAAGGGGATTGTTGGAAGGTTGGGCCAACTCATCATCAATTTGAATCAGAAAAGGATTGAATTGCAAAAAGCAAAAAACAGGGAACTAATGGTAATAGTTTTTAGTCTCGTGGACCTTAAAATATCATTTCATTTCATTTCTTCTAACCACATTTAAAGGAATAACTCGAAAGATTGTTATTGGAATTAACAAAACGTTGGGTTAATGTTTTTCTCCATGTCTTAGTGTCTTAATAGCTTTTCAAAGTATTTGTAAATTCAGTTATAATCGCCTATAGACTAACTTATGTCTAGAGATATTTTAACTCAATTTTCTTAGTCTCTCTTTAATTGATATATTTTAACTCAATTTTCTTAGTCTATTTTTAACCGAGTTGCCTTTAGTGCGATTTTTTGGAAGCTTTTCCTGTGGGTTTTTCTGGTTTAATTTCTCTAAAATTTGGCAGGAAATTATTGAAATCGCAAGTTTGATGGGTAACTCTTGCACAATCAAAGTGCCCTAGGGATTTTCCAGGGTGTTGAATCTGTATATATAGTCAAAACACCAGTTTAAATAACACAAATCAAGATTTCACCTCAAATTTTTCTGTCGGATTCTGGCGCTGGAAACTTCAAAAAGGCTCACTCCCTTTTGAATTCATTGCATTTATTATTATAAATTAGCACAATCGCAGTTGATATAATCATTATAACCATTAGTTTATTTAAATGCATAATGACACAGGTTTAACATAACTAAAGTATGAGAGATTGAAAATTTTGATTATTCAAATTTATAAAGCTATATATATTTCAATTTTTTAATAAAATTTATATATTTTAAATAATTTAGAATATTAAAAATTATATATTTTAAATAATTATTTATATAAATAATAATAACTAAAATTTTATATATATATATATATATATAAACTATCAAAATATATACCAAAAAAAATCATGTAATATCTATTTATCAATGGAGTGATCAATTTATTCTCTCAAAAAAACCAGCAAAACTGGTGAAGTTTACATTATCATGTTCTATAACCTAGCAATCCACCCGATTGGAATTTTTTTACATGGCAATAATCAAAATTATATAAACCATCTCTAATTTTTAATATGGAAATAAACAAAATTATATACCCATGAATTTCAATTTTTCAATTTAATAATTTAAAAAATTACAACTAAAAAAGTTTAATGTTTTAAAAAAATACACTATATAATATCGATCGATCGCATCTGGTAGGTCGCCAACAGTGTTTAAATAGAATATACATTGCAGATGTCATTGCTGAACCGCTTGAATCGCCATCGTCTCACATCTAATAGGACACCAACAATATTTAAACAGAGTATATCTTAAATTCCTCCAATATTTAAACGGAGTATATCTTAATGGCCTCTACCATGGATTCTGCAATCTTAAATTCTACACAGCCTTTAGTGTAGCGAAGTATTTGTGGTGGTAGTGGGATCTGGGAATGCGTGAAGGTGAAGCACAGACAGTGGAACTCTAATCAACTTCGGTCAGAGGCACATCGGTCCTCAATATTTGCAGAATTGTGTGATAAGGGTTTCAGCGCTTATTTCCCAAAAGTTTTCACTTGCAAGGAGACCAAGCATCTTCAGAAATAAGAGTCGAAATTGTGAGGAGGATCATTCCTGTTTGAGGACAAATCTGTGCTCCTGTTGAAATCGAAGTTATTGTTAATAGGTCAAATTCATTTCCAGGAACAGTAGCAGGGGTTGAGCTAATCCTTCTCCAATAGAACTTTTCCTGAGGAAATTACCTGTTGCTCAAGGGGACGTGCTATCCTAGTTCCCATAAGGTATTCACTTCTGAAAAATGGCTGCACTCACACTGGCGTCACCTCTGACAAACATATATTTAGGGCATTTATGAGCAGAGCAACGTGGTGAGCAGTGTGGTCAGCGATATAAGCAGAGCAATTCGGGCAGCAGTGAGAGCAGCGAGCAGCGAACAGTGAGCAGTGTGAAAGCAGGGAGTTTTTATGCAGTGGAAGTATTGAGCAGCGAGCAAGCAACAACAAATGCATTCAAACATGACAAAGGAACCAGAAATTTCAGAACATGTGGAGACAAATGATTTAGGACAAGTGAAAATTGCCTCATCCGCCAAAGTTGGGAAGTGGGTTTGGGTCAATGCCAAACAATATTGGGGCATTCTAAAACGAAGAATAGCTCGTCTAAAATGGGAGCAAACAAGGAAGAAACTCCTTCGCAAAAAGCACCCAAACAAGTCTCCTCCACAAGCACGTGGCAACAAGAAGTCCAAAGGAAAAACCATTGATGATTTTGCCTTATATAGTCCCACATCCACACCTCTCACCTGGTCATCTAATCTTTATGTGAAAGAATTGCTAAATGCAAAACAAAGGTTGGAGGTTTTAGAAGCTAAAGGGCAGGAAAGAGATCATAAAATCCATATAATAACGGCTGAGAACAAGGCGTTAGCAGAAAGCAATAAAATTTTAGAAGAACAAGTGGCATTGCTACAGGAAGCTCTCCTGATAGGGAAAACAGAATGGCAACGCATGAAGGCAGATGTGCAAAATGTAAAGAAATCTATAGTGGAAAGTACAGAGGTGGTGAATGTGAAATCATCCCAGGATAAAGGGAAAATGATTGTCCAAATAAAGAACCATGAAGAGAACGCAAGAGAAGAAATGAAAGAAGATTCCACCAAAGTTTCCAAAACTTGGGCTCAAGTTATTAGCAATTCTGCTAATAAGGAAGGGGAAACAAGTATTCAGGTTGACAACATGCAAGATAGTGAAGGCAAGGAAAGGCAAAATAGGGCAGCAAACATAATTATTAAAGGGGTGAAAGACTATGGAAAAAATGAATGTACTCTTGACCTTGCAAGAGACTTCTTGAAAGACAAGTTGTTATGGCAAGGACAAATATGCCAAGCATGGAGGGTGGGTAAGTTTAACGGGGAGAGAGCCAGGCCCATAAAAGTCATTATGCCTAGCTTGCGTGATAAATATATTATTCTAAGCAAGAAGCATCTCTTGAGGGGTTCTCGTTTTTTCCTAAAAGAAGGTTTAACTGTAAAACAACAGGAGGAAAGAAAGAAGAGAGGAAATTCTAAAGGTTAGGGCAGCAAGAGATGAAGGAAAGAGAGCATGGATTTATAAAGGCAAAGTTGTGATAGCGCAATTTGGACCTCCTTCCAGAACAGAGCAGCAAGATGGTAATAAAGAAGAGGCAACAAACTCTTCAACAGGAAATCAGAAAGCAAGGTCAGTATGGGAAAACAGGGACAAAGACTCAAATGTGAGTCTTGCATGTCAAAATAAATAGCAATCAAGTCATACCCAGGTTTCCTTAAGATTAGTTTGTTGGAACTACAGAGGTTACCCATGGAGACGAGGACCTGGGTTAGGGCCTATTGCGGAAAATAGAGACATAATTTGTCTCATAGAAACACATGAGCATGAAGGGTGCAAGACACCTTTGTTTGAAGGATACTGGAAGATGGCAGTGTGGAACAAGGCAGCAGGGAATGGCAAAGGGCATGGGGGTATCATGGTTTTAGTAAGGGAGAAAGAAGGTCGTCTCATTCAGTTAGAAAAAGAAGACTCAAATAAGCAATTCATTTGGTTTAAAATATCAGAAAATGGAAACCACATCAGAATTGCAGCATGCTATTTTGCGCCACAGGTCTCAAAAATCTACAAAGGTAGAGGGCTTGACCACAAAGATCCATTTGCAGCTTTAAAAGCGGATATTGCAACATATTCTCAGCTAGGTGAAGTCCTTATAGTGGGTGATTTCAATGCTAGGACTGCAAGTGAGCAAGCTAGCATTCTTTGTTGTAAAGATGATTGTGACCCTATTTGGCTTACAGAAGAAAGCAATCATCAGTGGGAAAGAATTTCAGAGGACAAGGGCTGCAATCTCTTTGGTGAACAATTGCTTACTCTATGTGGGGCCTTTGATCTAGTCATTTGTAATGGCTTGACTAGATGGGCAAAGTCCAGTAATTTCACTTGCAATACTTACAATGAAGCAAGTGTGGTAGATTATGTAATTTGCTCGCATGGTTTGTGTGAGAAAATGGAAGAAGTTTTGGTTGGAGATCAGCTGTGGGATTTGAAATCAGATCACAAGCCAATTTATTTATGTTTCTCTTGGATTGGAAAGAAACAATTAGAGTAAAAAATTCAGCATGTCCAACAAAATCTCCCACAGGGCAGAATTCTTTTGACCCCAGAAAATTGTAATACCTTCAAAATGACGCTAAAGAGACTCTTTGAGAAGGAGAAAATTACAATTCAACCTTCACAGTCATGAATTAACGCATTTAATTCAATGTGCACTTGCAAAGTGCAAAAGAACAAAAATTAAGAAGTATGAAACAAATTGCTTTCCGGTTAATGCTTGGTTTGATGAGGAATGCAAAAAGGCAAGGAGAATGTGGAAAGAGTCAAACAAGGATAACATAAAGCTCAAATCTTACAAGCATTTATTAAGCAAGAAAAAGGTTGATTTCATGGTTTCAAGGAGGGAAGAACTAATCTTCCTTGGGAAAAATAATCCCAAACTATTTTGGAAGGAGCTCCAACTGAAAAAGATACAAATTGGAAATAATATTACAGCTTCTAAATGGTTTGACTATGCAAGACAACTCTATGAGCAGGTTCCCAAGGTTGACCCTCCCCCTTGGTCAACACTGATACTAAACTCTTCACAGTACAAGAGGTAGAGATGGGTATCAAGAAGTTGGGTGTTGGAAAAGCAAAAGACTTAGCTGAACTCCAAGCAGAATATCTAAAGTGGGGCTCAAAGATTCTTGCACCTCACATTACAAAAATCTTCAACAACATCATACAACAAGGGCTCCCCATAGATTGGACAACTAGTCTGGCAATACCTCTTTTCAAGAGCGGCAACATCAATAATCCCTCCAATTATAGGACCATCATGATAAACCCTTTGTTTGCAAAGCTATTTGGAAGCATGCTAGAAAACAAAATTAGCAAGTGGGCAGAAGAAAGAAATAAGCGTGCTAAAGGGCAAGCAGGTTTTAGACCTAAGCATTCCACAGTTGATCATTGCATAACTTTAAGGCACATCATTGAAAAAGTTTGGGAGAAGAAGGAAGAAGTCTTTTGTTGCTTTGTTGATTTCAGAAAAGCGTTTGACTCGGTTCCTAGGGATAAACTTTGGCAAAGAATGGAGGAACTTGGGGTTCCTAAACATTTGAGAGCAGCTATGCATAGGCTGTATGAAGAGGTGAAAGTCAAAATTAGAACTTCAGCAGGCATTTCTGAAAGTTTTAGAAGCGATATCGGGGTCAAGCAAGGTTGCCCACTGTCTCCTACCCTTTTTGGTTTATATATCGACAAGCTTGAGGAGTGGTTAAATTTGCAAGGGGGTGATGGTATCTATTTGTGCAAGTTTGTTATAAGGCTTCTTTTGTATGCAGATGACCTTATTCTGATTGCTAAATCAGCTCTTGGTTTGCAAGAGCACTTACTATCCCTTGAGCATTTTTGTAGAAGTGTGGGGATGCAAGTCAATATCAGCAAAACGAAAGTAGTGGTCTTCTCTAAGAAAAGAAAACATAACCAACATAATTTCTACTTTGAAGGCAACATTCTAGAAGAAGTTGCGGATTACAAATACCTCGGAATTGACTTCAACAAAAATCTAAGCTGGAATGGTTGTAGAAAGAAAAGAACTTTGGGGGGTTGGAAAGCATTTTATGCTTTTCAAAATAGGTGTAGAGAGGCAGAGTTATGGGACTGGAAGACCACTCAAACTCTTTTTGGGCTTCTAGTGATTCCAGTGATTCTATATGGTTGTGAACTGTGGGCTAGCAGTACTTCCAACATGCAGTGGAGACAAATTGAGAAAATTCAGAAGCGTTTGATTACAAACAAATTTAAGATTATAAGTGCAATTCCTTATGATATCTTGTTAAGTGAAACAGGGACTGCTCCTATTGAAGCAATTGCTATGGTACGAGTCATAAGGTATTTAAAAAAATTGAGCAAATGGAAGAGGGTAGATGGCCTAAGGTTGTCTTTAATGATAGATAGTGCAAGAGCAAAAAAACTTGGATGCAGCAAAATAACAAATGGTTTAGTAAATGGGATATTTGCTTGAACGAGTGCCCCATAAACAACAAAGAGATAAAAGCTTTTGTTATGGAAAAGTTCCAAAAACATACTTGGGAGAAGGAGCTAGGAAGAAAGAAAAATTACTATATTGAAGTGTTTAATCCCACTCATAATCATCAACCAAAAGCATACATAGAGGCCAATATCTCTTGGAGAGCCAAAATTCTTATTGCTCAGTTAAGGACTAATTCTCATCAACTCCGTTGTGAAACAGGGCGCTAGAAAAGGCCAAAGGAAGTGTGGGAGGAAAGGGTATGCATTTTTTGTTCTTCTGGAAAAGTGGAAACAGAAAAACATTTCATTTTAGAATGTGAGGCCTTCAAAGACAACAGGGAAAATTATGCAGATACGTTGGCAGCTAGCTCTTGGGATAATCTATTTAACGAGGGGTTTGTCGAGAAGATGGGAGCATTTATTGTGAAGCTTCACAAAAAAAGGGCCGAATACATCAAGCAGATGAAGAAGCAATCTGTCCCATAGGCTATCTTTAGCCTCGTGGACGTTAAAATAATTTCTTTCTTCTTTCTTTCTTCTAGATGTCGTTGTTGAACCGCTCAAATCGCCAAAACCCAACGAATCAACCCAACAAAGTTAATAGGTGCTGCAATAAATGATTTTTAAACGGAATATGTTGTTCTTTGATTTATTTTTTTTATTTGAAACCCAAAACATGTTCAAATAATTTTCATATCATCTGTGGGATGATGTATTAGAAAAAGAATATTCTCTTGAAACCAAATTTGTTTCACTCATTTATTTAAAAATATAAAATCCTCAAACTCAATTAAATATATAAAATCCTCAAACGCAATTCTAATATAGACCATGCCTATTGCATATTTATTATGAAGATTGTTTAGATTTGGATTATTAACATGTTCCAACTCAATCAAGTTTATAGTGTAACAAGTGAAATAGCAACAAAGTTATTTATATGTCTTTTAAGAGTGTTGCTATAGAGTATCAAGTGAAATAGGAGCAAAGTTGTTTATAGCTGCCTCTTAAGAGTGTTATTAATTAATGAAAATAACATATAAACAAACCCAGGTTTCGTTCGTTTGTTTGTTTGTTTGTTTTTTTTTTTTTTTTAAGATAAGACTAAGACTAAGTTAGTTACTAATTTCATCCCACCACTACTTTATATAAATCTTGACTATGGGTGAATCTTCACCTCAAATAAATCAAATAGGATAATAGATATATTGAACAATACACACTTACGAATTAAGAATATTTCTTAAAGAATATTTATTTTCTCTTACACTTTTTTCTTCTTTTTTTTTTCCCTTGGAAAAAGTCGTAATTTCTATTAACTTAAGAAATTACATTTTGTAGATGCCGAGGCATATGCATATGGAGGTTTTACTTGCCTTATCAGGAGACATATAGGTCTATTTACAAAAATTTGACGCTGAGTGGTAGATCTCCTCGCAGGGAGTCTGTAATCAGTGTTAATCAAAACTGCCCTCTACAGTTAGAGGGAAAAGAGAAGCAAAAAATATATATATGTCCTCTGTACATTGAGAGTACTATGACTGTCTATACATGAAACTGTTTTTACAGCCAACTGATGGAAAAAAAACTAGTACATGTTTATATAATAAACCCTTCAAAAAAAACATGAGCATAGAGCTCAATTTTGTCCCTGTTCTATAAACGGTCTGTGGTAATATTGATGGTGGATACCATCAATCTCCTCCTGTATCAACCAGACATTGTCCTGAAGATGCGTTGCCTCTTTTGAAAGTTGGTCAGCCTCCGTATTTTGTTCCCTGTAGATATGTCGACAGACAAAAGAGTCAAATATATTTATCAACCTGTGCGCTTCCTCCAGAATATGTCTGAGAGTATATGCATTGCATTGAGATGAATTGTTGAGCCAGTTACAAACGATTTTTGAATCACCAAATAACTGCAGGGGTGTGAAATGATGAGATAATGCAAAATGTATGAGGTGTTTTGCAGAGGAGAGTTCGACAAAGTTGTTCGTGCCCATCCCCAGGTTAACCTGGATTTTGTAGCAGTGTTTATCATTCAGGTGTAAAATCAGTCCCCCTCCACATCCAGCTTCCTGGGCAGAGCCATCAAAGTAAGCCCATGGTTTAGATTTGTCTATGATTTCCAGGGAAATGATGCACTGAGGGACAACGGGGTCCTCTTCTGGAAGGAGATCATAATCTGAGATTATGTGCTGAGAGATGGATGGCCAGTGCGGTTCTCTGAGATTGAATATGGATTGATTCCTAGCTATCCAAATGGCCCAGTTGACAAGGAGAGGCAAGTTCAGGGCTTTGCCCTTATGAGCAAGGCACCATGAGTTCCAAGCCTCTTGGATATTGTTACCTTGCCAGGGGAGTAAGGAAGGGTAGTGAACAGATAATCCGTTCCATAACTCTATAGATGACGGGCAATGTAGGAAGAGATGATCGGTGTTCTCATCAGCCATACGACATAGATGGCATCAGAAGGGGCCATGGAAGGATCTTTTCATCAGATTAGCACTCGTTGGGATTTTGTCAAAGAGAATATTCCACATTAACAGATGGGTGCGAGGGGCTGCCTTGAGCTTCCAGAAGGACTTCCATGAAGGATCAATAGATAGAGGTTTATGGGGATCCATGAGGCTGATGTACCCTTCTTTCGGGGAGTAAAGACCAGACTTGGCAAGGGCCCAGATGATCTCGTCAGGTTCCTCTGTTAAGCGAATGTGGGCCTGTGTGAGGGCTTCAATGTAAAGCTGCTAATCTTGTCTCCAATGTACAGGTATGTCCAAATCATTAGCTGTTTTCCAAGCTTGTTGAAAGATAGAGGTGTTGTGGTGGTCGCCGATGTGTTTGATGTAAATGATGCCTCTATCATTTAGATAGCTTATTAAATCGGCTGGTAACTTGTGAGCATTTCTGCATCCTACCCAAGGGTCCGATCCAATGCGGACAGCGTTTCCTTCCTTAATTCTCCAGGTAATTCCAAGTCGCAGTATGGGGAGAGCATTCATTATTGCCTTCCATATATTGGAGATATTGCTAGCAGGGGGACGAGACTGTCTTAGCCAGTCCATCAAAGGTGTAGGCCATATATATTTTGCTAATGCTACCCGGGTCCAGAGACTATTAGAGTTGATGAGTTGCCAGCCCAGTTTAGCAGCCAAGGCTTTCGAGAATATCTCAAGCCTTTTTATGCCCCATCCTCCCCAGCGTTTAGGAATAGCGATGCGATCCCATTTTACCCAAGCAAAGGTTTTTCCAGGTTGATTTCCTTTCCATAAGAATCTGCAACAAATGTTTTGTAGCCTGTTAAGTATGCCTTTTGGGATCCATGCAAGCGTCATCCAGAAGACTGGAGTGGCCTCGATAACCGCCTTGATGAGAGTTAATCTGCCAGCCCTGGATAGATATTTGTGGTACTAGATCTGTAATCTTTTCTCCACTTTTGCAATGAGCCATGTCCAGTCTGCTATCCTATACCCGAGGGGCTTTAACCGGAAGCCCAGATATTTAAGCCCATCATCCAAGTTAAGGGCAGAAAAAGGGAAACGCTGGGTAGTATAAATCGCCTCATGCTGAGAGCAACCAATAATGGTGATGGTGGATTTACCTTCATTTATCATCATGCCCGTAGCCTGTTGGAAAAGCTTGAAAATATTGTACATAATTGAAGAATCTCCGATGCTTCCGTTTAAAAAGATCAGAACATCATCAACAAACAGAAGATGAGTCAGAAAAAAATTATTCGAGATCTTGATGCCAGTGAGCTGTTGTCTGTCCTTCGCCGCATTGATGGCTCTGCTCAGACCTTCCATAATGAGGAGGAAGAGTAGCGGGGAGAGGGGGCAACCCTGTCTGAGACCCCTTTCTGATAGGAAGAAAGGGGTAGCTTCACCGTTAAGAAGTACACTATAGGAAACATCTTTGATACAGCTCATAATACATTTAATGTAGGCAAAAGGGAAGCCAAGGTGTGTGAGGATTAATCTGATGTAGAGCCAATTTGCCCTGTCAAATGCCTTAGAGAGGTCCACCTTGAGGATCATACCTTTCTTCTTTTTAGTTTTCACAGTGTGGAGGAGTTCTTGGGCAGTGGCAATCGCTTCATGTATCTGTCGGTGTTGTAGAAAAGCAAATTGTTCGGGGGCTATATGACCAGACAGTATAGGCTTCAGGCGATTTGCTATAATTTTGGCTATAATTTTATATAGAACGTTACAGAGAGAGATGGGACGAAAGTCGTTAAAGGAGGTAGGAGAATCAGATTTCGGAATCAGGGCAATGAAAGTGGACTTGATGGCTGCATGAATACTACCTTTCCTCCTAATGTCCTCCACCTGTAAATTCCTACAATTCTGAGTAGATCATCTCCCAGTATGTCAAAAAATGCTATAAAGAATTTGATGGTCCACCCATCCAGTCCAGGACTCTTGTATTTTTTGAACCATTTGATGATGGCCTCTAGTTCCTCCTTCGTTACAGCCATCGCCAGGTTCTCTGAATCCTCTTGTTCCACAAATCTGGGGAAATATTCAGCAACCCTCATTATCTCAAGTATGTTTGCAGTACCGGGTGCCTTGTAAATGGATTTGAAATGTTCGTTTGCAAGTCTAGCTAGACCCTGCTGATCAGAAATCCTCTGCCCCTGGTCATTTTGTAGTTCCCAGATGGTGTTAATGGCTTTTATGCCATTAGCAAATTTGTGGAAGAACTTGGTGTTATTGTCTCCCTCAGACAGCCATATGGCTCTACTTCTAAGGTGCCAGCTCTCTTCTCTATCCTTTAGGATTTGTGAGCGCCTGGATATAAGAGTAGAATATAGATCCTTGTTTCCCGGAGCTGTGAAGGTGCCATCTGATGAATCCTCAAATGTTGCTATGGCTCGTTCGGCCTCCTTCAATATCTTGTCATCATTAATCCGCTTCAAGTGTGCCCAATTCCTGGAGAGGCGTTTGAGTTCGGATAATTTCCTTAAGAAACCAGTAGTATGCTCCTCCTCTTCCGTGATAGGATTTGATCTCCAATACTCTGATACAAGCTGGTGATAGCTGGGGTCCTTGAGCCAAGACGCATTGAATTTAAAAGGGCTTTTAATCCTCGGGGACTCCTCAGAGAGTTCGAGAAAGATAGGTTTGTGGTCAGATAATCCCCCGGATCCAACCCACTGTCTAATGCGAGGGAGGAGAGTGAGGAAAGCCTCTTTTATGAGGAATCTATCTAGTCTTCTAGCTAGGCTCTGATCACCACTTCTATTATTGGACCAGGTATAATGTAATCTGACAGGAGGGATGTCAACCCAATGATGATCTTCTAGTAAGGTAGAAATCAAGTCGGACAGGTTATCCGCTTGGGCCGAGTGTCCCCAGGATTCACAGTGACCCAAGGAGAAGTTCAAATCTCCTCCCAGAATGATGTTGTTTGCCCGGAAGAGTTCAGAAGCTAACAAGATTCTCCAAAATGGTTCTTTGTCCACACATGGGCCGTAAACATTGATGATTCGAAATTCAGTGTTAAGAGCACGGTCTAATAAGTCCATACCGATGTAGCCTCTGCCTCCCTAGGAATTTCGGAGAACCAAGGATTTGTTACAGAAGCCGATAGCAATACCCTCGGATCTCCCAGATGCATCCAAAGCATGGAAAGTCCAGTTTGGAAGCCAAGAGCGCAGAGGGTTTCCTGTAGAAAGATCACTTCCAGGGCAGTCGAGGTGAGCAGCCTTCGAAGGGCTAGTTTTTTATGGGGACTAGCAACCCCTTGACAGTTAAAGGATAGAACTTTCATGGAGGGATAGGCTGTGGGCCGCCTCTAGCTCTAAGGGCCCTGTCAATCGTTTGTTGTCGCCCAAGGGCGACTTCCTCCCCCGCTGTATGTCTGGCCTTAGTGAGTCGGGAGGGGCGGCCTCTAGCCGATTTAGAAGAGGTCGGAGTATGAGAAGGTTCAATGCCTATCGCGTCGACATCCTTCCCCTTTGATCTGGATCTAGAGGGTAACGAGGGGAAGAGGGAGGGGGGATGGAGGAGTGGGAGAGAGGGGGTAAGGAGGGAAGAGGAGGGGGGAGGGAAGGGGAGGATATCAGGGAGGGGGGACAGAGGGAGGGGGAGAGTGAGGGAAAGGGAAGTGTGCAGAGGAGGGAGGAGGGGGGGGGAAAGCCCTGTGGGCGGGGGGGAAACTGGAGAGAGCCAGGGAGGAAGGGGGGGGGAGAGATACCCATGCAAGAGTGCGATGTAAAAATATGAGATATGCCAGATATAGATGATGGAGAAGGGAAGAACGTACCCGCGGTCGAGGCGACATCTCGAGTGGTGCCAGAGCTAATGGGCAGAGGAGACGAGGCTGGAATGGAGTCCGCAGGACGCTTATCAGCGGCCTTAGTAGCAGAAGTGCCCTGTATGTCTCTTGGATTGCTTGGTGCATCCTTCGCCGGCTGATGTGGTGGTTCTCCTTCCTTTTCCAGGGGCTGTGTTGGTCCATCCTCCGTCGTACCCTGGTCTTCGATCTGCTCAGGGCCCCTTTTTTTGTGGAGGAGGGGGTAGTCCCTGAAAAGGTGACCAACCTTGTGACATCTGCGGCAGCGGTATGGAATGCCTTCGTAATCAATAATTTGCTTGCAGGATGTGTCCCGCCATTGGATGGTGATGTACTCCAATAGGCCTCCTCTGGTGTCAAGATTAATAAGAATTCTAGCGTAGGCCATCATACCTGTTTGCAGATATGATTTGTCATACTCCATACAAGTGCCGATGGCGTTTCCAATCTGTTTGAAGATGTCCTCGGACCAGTATTGCAAAGGGAGGCCTGGCAATCGAATCCATACAGGTCCAATACCGATCTGCTCAGTCTCAGGATCAAAGAGAGGTGTCCAACGCTTCAGCAAAACCGGGGCATGCTCGAAATGCCAGTATGAGGATAGGACCCAATTTGTGTGGTCGGCACGAGCAAAAAGAAGGGCGAACCATCCCCTCACAAAGGTCTACACAAATGGGATGTCGACCAAATGGTGACCCCAAACCTCAGATGCCCAGGTCTTTAGTCTCGCGGCCGAGTAATTTCTTCCTCTGATGCGACCAACAAGGACTCTGTCCGCAAAGTCCATGGCTTCTCCCCACTGTATGTCCTCTTCCAGTCACAAAAATATATCATCAGCCTTGGACTTAAAGCACTTATGTTTCTTCTTAGTACCCTGTGGGGGGCGGGAGGGAGGAGTCTTGTTCTGAGACGGACCCGGAGAAGAGTGGGAAGGTCGGTGGCTGTGCAAGGGGGGGGGGGGGGGGGGGTAGTTCTGCCGATTGGAGGGATTCAGCGAGTGGTGGGATAGCGGAGTAACTGCCTAATGGGGGGGCCAGAGAAGTGAAATTGTACGGTGCAGAAGCGAAGTCGGTTACCGGAGGCTGAAAACTAGGGTTTGAGCCCGAGAAGTGGGGGTCTAAACCAGAGTTAGGGTTTAGACAAGCAGAGACAAACCCTAGTGAGGACGGAGATGCCGGAGGAGTGGAGAGAGTTGTCCAGGTGGGGGGATCGTCCGACAGGACCACAGGAGGCCGGGAAGGTTCAGCCAGGGAGAATCCGGAGCTGAATAAGTAGGTCAACGTGGAAAAAGGGGTACGCCAGATGGAAACCCCTTCCAATGGGTCATCGGAGTAATCAATGGCATCCAGATCCTCCATGGTGACAGTTGCGCCTTGGAACGGAGAAACCCTTCTTTCGATCGCAGGGAACGGAAAGCAGACACCCTCGAGCCGGTTAACACAGTGACCGCAGGCACGCCACGAGAGGAGCGGTTAAGGAGACAGGGAGAAAAAACCCGTGAGACCCGCTCAGGATAGAAGCCCCCGGTGAAACGACCGCGACAGGTAAACCGAGGGCAGAGAGTAGCGACAGAAAGCGGAGAGTGAGCCCACCGGGGAACATCGGCCGGTCTGAGAACCGCTGCAAAGGAGAAAACCCTAACCGTAACCTTCTATTGCAGACTTCATCCTCGCCATTGTTGGATATCCCCACACCACGTTTTGTCTTACACTTTACTTACATAAATAACGACAGTAATTTAATGAGATGAATTTTTGTTTTTAAAAATGGTGGTTCAAACCCATATCATCAAGCAACACATTTTGTGTGCCATGATGCCCCACAAGTGTAGAGCACATGTCGAAGATGTGTTTGGCATGTATCATGTTTCAAGGCACATGCCAAGTGTATCTTAGCCTATCACATGTCCAATACACAAAATAAGGGCATGGGGCTTATGAGGGATTTTTCTGTTGAACAGGAAATGAGGATGAGAGAGAGAGGTGCTCACCAAATATTTTTCCAACCTTACTATATTTTTTCAACTCTCTTCCTACTCATCTTTCTACATCTAATCTACTTGTGGTTAGAAAAATAAGTAGAGAATTGTTATCAAATGAGAAGGGTTTAAATTTGTAATATATGGATGCACTAAAAGAGATTTGTGTAAAAGCTTTCTAAGACTATGGAGAAAGATTATTAACAGGATTTCTTTCATGTATTGCATAAAATTCTCAACTTAACCTTCCTAAAATGACTCTTAGGTTACTGATGTTAGCCTATACACCATATGACTTAACTTCCTAAAGGCTAAACTTGGATTAATGTATAGTGATCTTTTGTTTAGAATAAATGAATCACAAATATATATATATATATATATATATATACTAGACGTGATTCATGGTTTAGGAATCACAAATCAGGTCTAGAATGTGTGTGTGTGTATCCCGACGTTTAAATATAGACAACCAAAATCCTTTAATGAATTTCTAAGTCCAAGTATCGAGTAATAAAATTGTTGAACTAAGACGAACAACACTACTCAATTTTGATTTTAAAAATAAGGTGCAAAAGGTATCCACAACGATCAGAAATTCAAATATATCATCAATTTCTAAGCTTCCATGCTAGACAAGTTATACCATTCATGAAAATGGAAACCTGCCTATGTAGGACTTAGAAGAATATTTAAGTGCCTTGTGAGAGAAATCCCATGTTAAGCACCACTCTTTTTGTTGATGAAAACCAAAAGTGGCATAGAATAAATAGGTAAATTGAATAATTCATATTGTTGCTTCATCTCTAGTGAACCAGTACTCTCCATTTCTTATGCACATTTTGTTTGGCCCTCTTTGACTCCTGCTCCTCTATTGTTTTCATCATCCTTATATGAATCTCTTACATTGCCATAATCATTACTTCTTTTTTCTTCTTGATCCAGGTGGATGTTGGTGGCCACCCACCTATCCCATTTGGACCCCCACAACTATCTCTTTTAGCTTTCTCAGTTTCCTAAATTGTAGCACAGTTTACTATTGTTAGCAGTTTTTCGGGTCCCGAACTTCCGGAGCCGTTTTGAGGCCCTAAACGACGTTTTTTTGGGAATCTGGGGCAACATGGGTCCATGGACCCATGTTGCCTCCCAAAGTGGTAGTACTCGGATAGATCTTTCTAACGAGCTATCGTACGCGTCAAACGGAGATCGTATGCCAAAGTTACGACCCCGGGAAATTGATGTACCAATTTACCCAAATGAGGCCCACAATTTGGCGTTTCATCTTCTAGGGTTAGGTTTCGGGATGTGAAGGGTTTTCCATTGTTTCTCAACAATAAATAGGCCTTCGAGCCTCATTGTAACGCAGTTCGGAACAGTTCAGAGGCATGTAGCCGCCACATCTCTTCTCAGAGATAAGCTACCATCGCCCTAGCTGGTTTCTTTCCATTTCTGTTTGTAAGCATATTTCAGTATTTTCCATTAATAAAATGAAGTATTATTTCCGCTGCATCTCTGTATTTAGTTATCACATCTCTGTATTTATGGTTATCTCTGTAATCTATTGCGTTCCTGTTTAAATCCGGATCAGTGGTATCAGAGCGGTCTGCTTTTTCTCTGTTTTTCTTTGCATGTCCCCAACGAGGTCGAGATATAAGGAGTTAGGGCTTGAACTGGTCGAACCTTTGCAAGACCAGCCTCGCAAATCCCGATGGCCTCCCATGGCGGATGAGAAGAAAGACGAGGGGGCAGGAGATCCCATCAAAATCTTGCTCGAAGAAGCCCTCGAGCGACAACGGAACGCGATGATGGATAGCTTTGCCCAGATCCTTCAGCAGCTACCCAGAAGCGACGCATCGGCTTCCAGCAGCTACTCTGGAAACGCCACGCCCTTCAAGGTACAAGTTAATTTTGAAATCCCCATATTCGAGGGTCAAATAGATGCAGATGCCGTAGATAAATGGTTAAATCTGCTAGATGGGTATTTTTCTGTTCACGAATTTTCAAGTCGGGAAAAGATTGTTTTCGCTCTTCTCAAAGCAGCCCCCCACGTCAAGGACTAGTGGGAAACCTACTGCGAGCAGAAGGATGAAAGTACATGCTCACTATTTTCAGCCGCACCCACTTGGAATGACTTCCGGGATGCCATCAAGGAGCAGTATTACCCTGTCGGAAGCTATGAGGACAAATACATCAAATGGACCACACTGCGGCAGGGACAAGACCAAGATGTGCCGGAGTTCACAAGCATTTTTCATACCCTTCGCACACAGTTGGGTATCAAAGATTCTGAGCTGCATCTGGTACTCAAATACCGTGGCTGCCTGCACAAGTACATCCAGGAAGAGATGGTGTTCTTGAACATCTCCTCACTTGGCACAGCATACCGATATGCTGTCAAAATCAAGCAAAAGTTCAAACAGAAGAAGCGAGACTTTGGATCTGCAAATCCGAAGCCCAAAGGACAAAGCCAAGGTGGGGTGACCCAAGACAACCCATCGAAGCCGCAAGAAAAGAACAACACCACGAAGCCGAAGAAGGACACAGGAAAGTGGTGTGAGTTCCACAAGAGTCCCACTCATAACACAAGTGAGTGTCGGACCAAGCAGTCACTGGTGGCCGAGTTGAAGGCTTCTGAATCAGATGCATGTTCTGATCCTGAGCCAGAACCCGACAAGGGGAATGGAAAAGGGAAGCAGATCATTGATGCAGATCCCAGCGCCACTGTTGCCACCGCCAAGATCCAGAAAGATGAGCCCGAAAATCCAGAGGAAGGGGAGCGTCTTTTCCACTCACAGATGTGGGTGAAGGGTTCCCCGCTACAATTCATTGTCGACAGCGGTAGCCAAAAGAACCTCATTTCAGCAGAGGTCGTGAAGCGGTTGGGCCTATCGACTACACCGCACCTGCAGCCATACAGTATCGGGTGGCTTCACGAAGGACGAGATCTGAAAGTTTGCCAGCAGTGCCGCCTTCCCTACAGCATCAAACCCTTCACAGACGAGGTATTGTGTGATGTTACACCTTTGGATGTTTGTGATGTATTATTAGGCCAGCCATACTTGTGGAGGCGACATGCTGTGTATGAGTCCAGGCCTCGTGCTGTCATTATTTCTTTGAATAATTCATTATACAGGATACCGGAGGTAGCCCCACCTACGGCCACATCTTTGATCACTGCTAAGAAAGGTAGCAAGCTCATCTCCCAGACCAGGAAATTCATCTGTCTGGTTCACTCCCAAAGTAAGGGGAAGATTGCCATCACATCCATGACCCCCGCGAAGGGTTCCTCCATGCAGCAGCAGCAGCAAAGGGATACAATCATGACAAGACACAGGAACAAATTCTCCTCACCCATAGGGGTACCACACAAGTTTCAGGTGGGTGACAAAGTTTGGTTACATCTGCAGAGAGAACGCCTTACCAAAACCCATCAGAAACTCAAGCGACTCCGACATGGTCCTTACACCAGTACCAAGGCTACGGGCAACAATGCTTTGAAGCACAACATTCCTCCATTCCTTCGCTTGCACCAAGTGTTCAATGTGGACCATCGCCGACCATGCTTCCCACCATTTCTGGTCACAGCAGAGATTGCAGAACAGCTCACCAGAGACCCAGCTCAGCAGAAGCTTCCTCATCTCAGGGATGAACTCAACGCAATGGGGACCATTGCTTCCTAAGGGGGGAGGAATGATCCAGGTGGATGTTGGTGGCCACCCACCTATCCCATTTGGACCCCCACAACTGTCTCTTTTAGCTTTTTCAGTTTCCTAAATTGTAGCACAGTTTACTATTTTTAGCAGTTTTTCGGGTCCTGAACTTCCGGAGCCGTTTTGAGGCCCTAAACGACGTTTTTTTGGGAATCTGGGGCAACATGGATCCATGGACCCATGTTGCCTCCCAAAGTGGTAGTACTCGGATAGATCTTTCTAACGAGCTATCGTACGCGTCAAACGGAGATCGTATGCCAAAGTTACGACCCCGGGAAATTGATGTACCAATTTACCCAAATGAGGCCCACAATTTGGCGTTTCATCTTCTAGGGTTAGGTTTCGGGATGTGAAGGGTTTTCCATTGTTTCTCAACAATAAATAGGCCTTCGAGCCTCATTGTAACGCAGTTCGAAACAGTTCAGAGGCATGTAGCCGCCACATCTCTTCTCAGAGATAAGCTACCATCGCCCTAGCTGGTTTCTTTCCATTTCTGTTTGTAAGCATATTTCAGTATTTTCCATTAATGAAATGAAGTATTATTTCCACTGCATCTCTGTATTTATGGTTATCACATCTCTGTATTTATGGTTATCTCTGTAATCTATTGCGTTCCTGTTTAAATCCGGATCACTTCTCTTGCAAGTCCATTAAGTTCTTGTTGTGAATCTTTGGTATTGTTTCTATGAATGGCCAATATGTCATTGCTCATAGCATTCTAAAGTGAAGAATCATTCCATCAATTACTTTTCGTGGCCTTTTTCTGATCCAGCCTTGAATAGAGGATGCCAATTCATTTGCTCCCTAGGTAATTGAGCATAAAATCCCACCACTAACACTCTTATTTCCTAAATATTTAACACAAAGTGGTGATACAACAAGCCTTTTGTAAAAACCTAAATCACAAACATCCTCAAATTTTTCCAACATTTTTGTATGACATTCAATATGAACTAGATGTTGACACCATAAGAAGCACCACATAGGAGAAACCCTCAGATATGAAGCACATCATGGTTCATCACAATAAGTTTAGGGATAAGAATTTTCAAGAATGTCCTTTATTTCATTCCATACTTTAGTCCAATGATGCAACAATTATTGAGAACCACTCTATGCAACACATTTACAATCTTTGGATACAATCTTAGAACAAGACAATTGTGTTGCCATGCCACAAACAATACAACATTAAATTGAAGAATTCAAAAATCCATGGGACCAAGGTGATGGTAGAAACAACTTCAAATAAACACAACAAGTGGAAGGTTGTTCATGGTAATCAGGAATTTGGTTCCATGAATGGTAAGCCTTTGGGGTTCTCAGCTTTGTTTTCGAATTTCATGTTTCTCTTCTTGCAACTTTCCTTGACATCCAATGAAGAGAATTCTTTCATTGGATTACAACATAACATAGGAAATAACTACAACCTTGTTGGAAATACTGAGAGGGGGATGAATCAATATCCCCTCTCAGTATTTCCTTTCAATCAATTAATTTTTAATCTTCGGAGCATTAAATTCACATTAACATTAAATTAAAATCACATCACATGAACAGTAAACAACACCATTCAACAATACATAAACATCAAGATAGTAAACAACATTTTAGGTGTAAACCCTTCTAAGAGAAAAAACATGAGTGCTTCTTAATATTTGTGTTCAATGATTTATCAACTCCAACTAAAAGGATGCTTCAACACCCTGTTTACGAGCTCCAACTGGAAGGATGCTCCAATGCCATACGTAGGCTCCAACTTTCCCTAGCACCACTCTGTCACCTTGAAGTGTTCTCGGGCTCCAACCTAAGGAGACTCAAATCTCCTACCTTGCACCACCCTGCTACCCTAAATATAGAAGAATAAGATATATTACACTAAATAATTTTCTCAAGCATTGTTATCAACAACATTATTATTCTACCTCTGCTTAAAGGATAAAACTTTGTTAAGCCCACTACCACAACCTATCAACTCACATCGGCAACCTCTAAGTCACAAGCATATTCGAACATCCTCGCAGTATCTTAACAACGAGACCTATGTTCATCAATGTTATGAAACCAGCTCGAGAAAAGATAGAAAAGATAGATCAACGCCTTAGAATTCAGCCTCTTCGAGGGGGCAACCTCCTTTACATTACATAAATGAACAATTCTTGGATGATTCAAATGAAAAAACCTCCTTTCTATATATAGGAGTCTAAGGAGTCACAATATAATCCAGCCGACCTAACAATAATAATATAAAGCCACAAAAATAACAATAGAGGGATTCTATGGGGCACAGAAATAACAATATGGGGGTAATAGGGGCACAACAATATAAATAAGGGGTATAACTACAATAGTAATGGGGTAATCACTAGTATTATAGGGACCCAACATGCCCCTCTCCTTCAAAAAAGTGTTGTCCTCAACGCTTGAGTAGTTCTGGATACTTCTGCATAAAATTCTCATCCTCCCATGTGGAATCTTCAGCGGATAAGTTCTTCCACTTGATAAGATACTCTGAAATTGATAGATTTCGTAGCTGTCGAGTTCTTGTTTCTGTGACTGCTTCCGGTTCCAATATAATTTTTCCTTCCTCGTCAAGTTCTGGCAATATTGTTTGAACTGGGAGCTTGTCGCCTATAACCTTCTTTAAACATGGAACATGGAAAACTGGGTGCAATCGAGAAGTTGCAGGAAGCTCCAATTTGTATGCCATAGTACCAATCTTTTGCAACACCTTGTACGGACCATAATACTTTGGTGATAATTTATTATCCTTCTTAGCTTGCTTTAGGGACATTTTCTTATATGGTTGTAGCCGTAGGAATACCCAATCACCTACATCAAAACTTCTTTCACTGCGATGTTGATCTGCCTGTTGTTTCATTCTATTTTGTGCCAACACGAGGTTATCCTTTAAGAGTTGGAGGACTTGTTGTTGATGTTCGATGTGATGTTCCACTGCCTGAACCTTAGAATTTTCTCTTAAATATGATGTGATGGATGGTGGTTGATACCCATAAAGTGCCATAAATGGGGTCATTTTTGTTGCTGTATGGAAGGAAGTGTTATACCACCATTCAGCCAGAGGCAACCATTTGACCCATTGTGTCTGTTTATCAGATACAAAACAACGAAGATATCCTTCCAAACATTTGTTTACTATCTCAATTTGCCCATCAGATTGAGGATGATAAGATGAGCTATGAGCTAACTGAGTACCAAGACAAGAAAATAATTATGTCCAAAAATTTCTAGTGAAAATGGGATCTCTGTCACTTACAATAATCTTTGGGTTTCCATGTAGCTTTTGAATTGTTTCCATAAATGCAGTAGAAACTGTACTGCCTTTAAATGGATGTGATAATGCACAAAAGTGTGCATACTTGGTAAGTCTATCAACTACCACCATGATGAAACTTTTTCCCTCAGACTTGGGTAAACCTGTGATAAAATCCATTGAAACCTCCTCCCAACGTTGGCTTGGAATGGATAAAGGTTGTAATAGACCCGGTGTCTTAATTGTTTCAACTTTATTTTGTTGGCAAACCAAACATTCCGCCACAAACTTTTGAATATCTGATTTAAGGCCATCCCAAAAAAATTCCTTCTTAACCCTGTGGTAAGTTTTTAAAAATCCTGAGTGCCCTCCTAAGGGAGAAGTGTGCAATTCCATAAGAATCTTTTGTTTTAGCTGGGAATTCTTACAGAGGTATAAGCGATCTTTGTACCATAACGAATCATTTTGCCAGCTAAATGTATCAGACATACTGGAATCTTGTTGTAGCTTTCGAATAAGTGCCCAACTTCTTCGTCATTCTTCCATTCCTCCCTTGCTTCATTTATCCAATCTGGTTGGATAATAGAAATGGCGCACAACAATGCTTCCACATCCTCATCCTTTCTTGAGAGTGCATCTGCCACCACATTTTGCTTCCCTTTTTTGTAGATGATTTCAAAGTCATAACCCAACATCTTTGTGACCCACTTTTGTTGCTCTTCAGAGGATAATCTTTGTTCTAAAAAGTATTTAAGGCTATCATGATCTGTTTTTACCTTGAAGTGTCTTCCCATTAGGTAGGGTCGCCATTTCTTAAGTGCATGGAGTATTGCCAACATTTCCTTCTCATAAATAGCTTTGCTTAAAAACTTTCCCTTGATTGGACGACTTTCAAAAGCAATGGGTCTTTCATCTTGCATTAGAACAGCACCAATTCCATTTCCTGAAGCATCACATTCCACAATAAAGGTTTTTGTGAAGTCCGGTGTAGCTAAGACCGGTGCTTGGCACATTGCCTCTTTAAGATGTTCAAAGGCCTTTGTTGCTTCCGAAGTCCATGAAAATGCATCTTTCTTCAATAATGTTGTTAGAGGTGCTGCTATTCTCCCATAATTCTTAACAAACTTGCGATAATACCCTGTCAACCCAAGAAATCCTCGCAGATGCTTTATGGATGTGGGGATTTTCCATTCCTTAATGGCTTTAATTTTGCTAGGGTCTACCTTAACTCCTTCATGAGATACAATATGACCCAAATATTCCACCTCCTGGACTCCAAAGAAACATTTGGATCTTTTTGCATATAATTGTTTCTCCTCCAATAGTTGTAGCACCCTGTCAACATTTCAACATGATCCTTCCAAGACTTGCTGTAGATTAGTATATCATCAAAAAATACTAACACAAATTTTCTAAGGAATGGTTTGAAAATTGAATTCATCAAACCTTGAAATGTTGAAGGTGCATTGGTAAGGCCAAAAGGCATGACCAAAAATTCATAATGACCCTCATGAGTTCTAAATGTTGTTTTCGGAATGTCTTCAATCTTCATTCTGATTTGATGATATCCCGAACGAAGATCCAACTTGGTGAAGTAAATTGATCCATGCAATTCATCCAGTAATTCATCAATGACAGGAATGGGGAACTTATCTTTAATAGTGAGCTTGTTGAGCTCCCTATAATCTGGACACATGCGCCATGATCCATCCTTCTTGTGCACCAATACTACTGGAGCAGAGAAAGAACTTTGACTCGGTTGAATTATACCAGCCTCTAGCATTTCTGCAACCATACGTTCAATTTCACTTTTTTGGACATAGGCATATCTGTATGGCCTGATGTTTGGAGGAACACTTCCTGGAATCAGATGAATAGCATGATCATGATCACGCATAGGTGGGAGACCTTTGGGAGTCTCAAATACCCTGGAATGATTGTCCAAGACTTTTTGGAGATCTGGAGAAATAGATGATTCCTATGTGGAAACATCTAGCGAACATAATTGTGCAATTACACCTCTTTGCTCCTTTTTTAGAAGCTTTGTCATACCATTAGAGCTGATTATCTTTCCTGGTTTCCCTGCAATACCCCTTAATTCAACTTCCTTTCCTTCCGTAGAAAATTTGATGAAAAGTTCTTGAAAATTAAAAGCTATTGTACCCAAGGATTGTAGCCATTGGACTCTTAGTACAACATCAACACCTCCCATTGGAATGGAAAGCATTGGGCTAGTCAATACATATTCTCCCATGGATAGCTTGATATTATGGCACCTTCCAGAGCAATTTATTGTTCCTCCATTTGCAATCATCACTTGACACTCTGGTGCTGGATATAGGAAGCAATTCAATTCTTTTGCTACCCTACAATGAATAAAATTGTGGGTGCTTCCTGAATCAATCAACACTATTACATTTTTCTTCTTGATTTGTCCTTCTATCTTTATGGTTTGAGGAGTGGTAATTCCCGCCAATGCATTACAAGATATGGTCGGATTTAATTGTTCTTCATCTAGGCTTTGTTCCTGCAGTATATCCTCTTCTTTTGACCTTTCTTGCTCCTTTTCTTCTTCCTCTTCACAATCTATGTAGAATAATTTATTCTTGGCACACTTATGACCTTTAGTGTATTTGCTATCACAACTATAACAAAGCCCTTTTGCTTTTTTTTCTTCCAATTTTTGTGGTGTCAACCTTATAGGTTGTGGAAGACTAGGGGCAACAACACTTCCATCTTTATAGTTGTGAGTGGTATGCTTCCTAGTTGCCATAATTTTGCTTTCCATTTTTCTTGCTAACCTGAATGCCTTCTCTAATGAATCAGGTTCCCAAAGGCGAACATCATGTTGGATATTATCCTTTAAAGACCCTATGAACACATCGACCCTATGCTCCTCTGGAATATCTTTTACCCTTATGTTCAATTTTTGGAACTCCTCAATGTGCTCCATTACTGAACCCTTTTGTTTGAGACTTATCAATTGGCTAAAAAAAGTGTAGCTTTTTGTATCCTCATAATGTGCTATCAATTCTTTCGTAAAAATTGCCCAAGTGATAAATTGTTTATGAGAGCAAAGCCATTGATACCATACAAACTGATTTGGTTCCAAATATACAGTTGCCATACGTACCTTTTGTGTGTTTTGCACATTATTGAGATCGAAGAATTGCTCCATCTGTAATATCCATGTGGCAGGATCCTTGCCATCAAACTTCCTCATATCGATTTTTGGAATATGGTGAGTCTTCGATCCAACATTAGCATCTATGGAATCATGATTAACATTTCTTTTATTCTCATCATGAGTTTCCTTTAGTACCCTTTCATCCTTAGTGCCCATTTCTTGTAGCAACTTATTCATATTTATCTTCAATTCGTCCATGTCTGTCTTCAAATCTGCCATGTCTCTCTTCAAATCTAAGTTCGAATCATCCATCTTAGCTTCCATGCCCTTTATCTTAGATTCCACGCCATTTATCTTAGCTTCTGTTAGCTTTTGTGAGTGTGACATTTGTTGCACTTGTTCTTGTAATTTTGATATATCATGTAGCATTTCTTCCTCTTCTTCATGAGTTATGCTAGAGCTTTCAGGTTCCTTACTAGGTGTTTGCATTTTCTTTCCTCGGGGCATCAGTTACCGATAATAATGCTTTACTATGCCCTTTGAATTCCTTCAAACCAAGCTTATGCAAAAATTAAAAAAAAAAACTACACACCTTTTTTCACTTTGTAGAAGCCTGATATTGAATCTGATGTATCTCTGTAATTTCGGATCATTCAGTTTTGAAATTTTGACCTGTAGTAGCCTTCTGAGTCCTCTTTCCAATGCCACAAGTCTGACCCAAATTGGTTTCTCCAAGGAAGAGTTATGCGAAATCTCCCACAGTGACTTGCTTATAGACTAGTTCAGTAGAGAAAACTTGTACGACGTGCCACGAGTCATTGTTTCGACCTATGGATCTGAAAAATGCATACAAGAAACTACAGTTCGTCCTCTTTCTGTACCTTCTTACGAAATTTCAATCCGATCCTCAGTGAGAAAGTTATGACGATTTTCCCCAGGGAACCTGTTTTGAATGTAATTCAGGAGTCTGCAAAAAGACCAACTTCCTCAGATCATATCTCCGAAAATATCGCGCGAAAAGCTCTGAAATTCGTACCCAAGGTTCAACGCGATTTATTCTCAAATGGGTTTTTTTTGCAACTTCTGAAACTTCACAGAAAATAGTTATAGCGAAAATGCCATGATGACGTGTTTGGAGCAGCGAAACCCTAGAATCCAAAGCTCTGATACCAAATGTTATGAAACCAGCTCAAGAAAAGATAGAAAAGATAGATCAATGCCTTAGAATTCAGCCTCTTCGAGGGGGAAAACTCCTTTACATTACATAAATGAACAATTCTTGGATGATTCAAATGACAAAACCTCCTTTCTATATATAGGAGTCTAAGGAGTCACAATATAATCCAGCCGACCTAACAATAATAATATAAAGCCACAAAAATAACAATATGGGGGTAATAGGGGCACAACAATATAAATAAGGGGTATAACTACAATAGTAATGGGGTAATCACTAGTATTATAGGGACCCAACAATCAATGTATCAAACTTTGACAAGTTCACAACATGAAACCCTGGCTCATCAATTCACTGGCCAACATCATAAACAATGCATACTTGAGGCAGCATATATCCGATCAACAAAAAATCGTCTATATCATCAATGATGAAATCCTAGAATCAGTAACATGTCATTAGTCTACTTTGACCAACAACCCACTCTTGGACAATAATACATCTTTCACATCCTCTACAACAATGCTCAACAACATGTCAAGCATGATCAAAAGTACATCAAACCATAACAGTGACCACAACATATAATAGGGATTTTGATCATCAAAGTTACATCAATGAAGTTTTTATGTCTTCAACGAGGTTAGTCTCTATGTTCATATTTCTGTGCTTCTTCCATATCTCAATTTGAGTGAATAATGACTTCATAAATCATAATAAACCATATGTCAAATTAAATTTACCACAATTTGTACATTTCTAGGCACCTTCCAAATGACTTGCAACAGCCACCGGCAAATGTTAAAAGTGCAACAAAATGAACCTTTTTAAAATATAATGCACCAAGGCCCTCAAACAATATGTGACCCTTATAAGTTGACATACAACATTCAAATTTGATATATCATATTGAATTGGTAGTAAAGGTTGCAGGCTATGATAGTGTCAACATGATGACATTCCTTGTGGCCAGATATGAACCATCGCACAAATTATAAGTAAGCACATTTTATTTTATTGTTTCAACAACTGATTAGAATAATAGTTCAGGTCACAATTCCACGGAAGAAAGAGATGTCAAAGAGAAAAAAGTGTCTAGATTTGTGAAGCACGTGGTTCAGACAATAGGGTGTCTGCACATAGCCACAAAATTAGTTATCCTACTCCTCTATATATTTACAAGCACTCAGTCAATGGTCTTCCAACAATCTACAAGATATTATAGTCAAGTCTCAAATGGGCTTAATAAATTGATTATATTCAAACCTTTGAAACAATCTCAACAACATGCAAAAGCTCAAACAAAATATAAGTGTGTAAGATCATTGGTTAGGTCTTGAAGTTGTTGGCTTGGATTCACACTAGATTAACCTTAGAAGAGCTGAGTAGGACTCTTAGGACCAAAAACAATTCATCCATAATTAATTCAGATAAAGGCTTAGATTTCTACGAAAAGCCTCAAGAAGAATCTTAGATCTGGACTTGATGTGCCATGATTTCCTTCAATGAAATTCCATAGAGAATGAGCCATAGAAAATTCTAGTATGATGAGCCATTACCAAAGACACAAAGATAAATAAAAACCCTCATCCCTGAAGGATGTGATTGGCCAAAAAACACCAAAAAATAAAACATTCATGCTCAGAAAATTTGACCTCTTTAAATACACAACGCCACAATCAAAATAGACATAAAACCCTTGAATATTTGTCTACAAATTTCTTCAAAATATTTTTCAGTGTTTAGCTTAGAATTTCCCTATTGCAAAGGGCCAAATACCCACAAAAGAAGCATAGAAACCCCAACAAAACACCACGGCTAGAAGATAAAAGAGTGTAAATAATAGGGCTAAAAAACAATCAAAACTTTGCTCTGAACTTGGTCAGAATAAGCATGGAACCTTGGACAAGATAAACCAAAAAATTAGCTTCACAATAATTTGCTTTAAATAAAACTTAGATTAGCCAACAAAAGAGGCTAAATAGTCTTAGAAATTCTCCAAACTTCCAACCAATAGACACAACCCAAACAAAGGTAAATTACCCAAACAAATCTTAAAGTTTGACCTCCTCTAGAGATTATTTGTGACTGCACCATGTCACGATATTTCATAGCACAAATTGATAACTGATTTGAGGTGAGGTCAAGTCATTTTATAGGGATAAGAGAGATTCTAGAGGTCAACATGAAGGAGACGAGGGAGGCCAACTTAGGAGTTTGGAGGGAAACTTTTAAATTCAAATTTTAAAATAAGAGCGAAAACAATTTCTTTGTAAGTTCACTTTGCAAGGAGGGAACTATTGAAGTTGACTTTGTTTATGAGCCAAAAAACCCACAAGCAATGATAATATCTTGACCATGAAAATTTTAAATTAATTATTCAATGAGGGTCCTTCTTTGCTTTATGATTTCTAGCTGCCACAACATATCCTTTTGGGGACATTGACCACTAAATGGAGTTCCAATTGTTAAATGGGCATAAATCTCAAACCATGATGAACCTCGTGGCATGCCACATACCATTGGAGTCAACACAATAAGGAATATCAAATGGTGTTGCTATTATGATCAAAATCATTATCCGCTACATCTATTTTCCTCAACCAGTGTGGGGAATCTAGGTCTTTCCATACTTTATTCCAGAATTCTTGTCATTTTGGAGCTTCTAACTGATGCAATCTAGACAAATATTAAGAGAGTTCATGGACTGATGTTCGCATCAATGACAAAACCATTCAACAATATCACCCTTTGTCATTGATGGCAACACATACTAGCCCTGCGATCGCTGCTCCCCTTAACTCCATGTCCCTAATATTATTTTCCTTGTTTCTCTCCCCCTTTGACATCAATGGAAAAGAGTTACTCCCCCTAACAAAATGCCTTACTATGTCTTCCTGCAATATGCCTTTTTTTCTCTGACTGCTTCTCTTGCCTAACATGTTATGCCTTGCATCGTTGAGTCTACAATCCTTCTTGAGAATTGTGCATGAATTGATTTCCAAAGCTGCTACATGAAGCTTATTTATCTTCCCATAATATTGACTTCTGCTACTTCACAAGCTAACTAATCCGATGATGTTGACTACTAATCTGATGACTTCTTCACATCTGTCATATGTCAAACTGTTGCGGGATAGATCTTGTTGGCTTAGGGGGTCTTGACCCAGGTTCATAGTTAGTTGTGCCAACCAAAAAATCCCTACACTACTAGCCCTTTCAGCAACAACCCGCGTAGCGTAGGCTACAGTCTCACCCGAAGCAGTATGGGGGGATGCAAGAACCAAGTTTCTGCATCTAGAGACAAGTGTGATGTCTTTTAGTGCCTTAGATCTGCCTTCGCGCATATCGATAAGCCCTTAGGTCTCGATACTACAACTTTTTTAAAATAGTCTTCAAACCTTCGCGAAGGTCTGCGATCGGCTTTTGCGGACCCTTATCAGTTGATTTATCCACTTACGTGCATCAGAGAACAATCCTAGACTAGCGTTCGCGTAGATCTACTTAGGTTAATTAGGAAACATAAAAGAATTCATCACAATCTTCGCGAAAGTACTTAACATGCATTGCGTATATCTATTAAGAGTTATTCAAGAGATTCGCGCATCATTAGATTGATATTTCATAAACACATTATTCATCCACAACATATATCGTAAACAAAAGTAAACAGAGATAAACAGATATACACAATATTTCTTCGGTAATCTTCTTTATTGATCTTCAATATGGTATTACAGACTCAAAACTACCCTGCGCACTCAACTGCATGGGTCCACACACTGAGCTGTAGACTTTACCTAGGCCTATGCACACTCAGTTGCAGAGCCTTTCTCTCCCATCTGACCCACTCTTTGCGCTATCACTTTTCTCTTACTGACCCATTACATCCACGATTATGCCTCAGATTCCCTAAGACACACCTATTTATAATCACTTACATACAATCCCATGGTCCATGGACCATGAGTGGGTCTCAAAGTCGACTCAAAATTTACATAAACAAGGGGATAAAATCCCTTTGACTCCTAAGCACCTACGCACTCCTCATCCACAAATCGTGGAGACTTTACATTACTTACAAAAATTACATCAAAACTTGGGTTATTTTGACCCCAAAACTAACCCAGGGGACCTCATCCCAATAGCCCCCCAACACAAAGATCGTGACTCGCCCTCGAGTCACTCAACTGGCGCTGTGATCTTGCTGTAGAGATCCCCAACTCCAGTTGAACTACTGCAACCTCGGCAACACTCTGTGTGGCTGCCTGCTTGACCTCTTCGACTAATTTTTCTGTAGCTGGTCCTTTGCGACCAACCTCATTGTCTGTTGCGTTTGTTGCAAGCCCTTTAGCTTATCCTAAATGGTTGTCATGATTTTATAAGCTTCTTCCAACCATGGTTGTAGCCTGGCCTTTAGCAAGGCCTCCTTCTTCTGTGCCGCCTCTACCTGCGCTAGGAGCTTCTTCCCCTCCTGTAATTTTGCAAGGTGTTGCGCTGGTGCAATGGAGCACGCCGTTGCCCTAACTTCATCATATTTCCATTGCATCTCCCTTATTTTTGCATTCAGTGTTTACAGGTTTGGATCCTCCTGTTAGTGTCGGTCTTGAGCCCTCCATCAGTGATCAATAGCTCTTTGCATATGCATAAGTAGGTGTCTCATCAGTGTCAGTTTTGCATCCCGCTAGGCATGCCATAACACTGAATGGAGGAGCTGGTCTTTGTTCCCTTCTCGGCTTCGCTGGATTAGGTCATACCACAATGTAATTGAGTCATACTTGTTTTTGTTTTTTGTCTTGAGGTCCCATGGTCTTAGGTCTAGGGTTTTGAGTCAAAATCACTGCAAGGTCATGAGTCAAGTTCAGTGAGTGCCCAGCAAGCCAGAAGGAGGTATGTACATATGTTTCATTGTTATTTTCATCAGCTACAGTTCATTTTATACTTTGGATTTAAAAACCCTGTTTTTAAGTCCAAGGTCATGTCAAATTTGTAAAAATAAAGAAATTTTCAAAAGTTTGCAAAAGTGCCGGCAACAGCCCTGGTTCCTTCACTACAGTCCATCAGGCGGTCAACTTGCAAAAAGAACGGAGTCAAACGCATCAAAAGAGCTCATTTCAGGACAAAAAGACTCTAAACAGTGTTAAAAAGAAAAGCAAGTTGAAAACATTAGAAAGTGGGTTCTAAAGTTAATTTTTTTTTTAAAATGACCCTATAAAAGCTAACTTCCCTCTTTAGTCACTCTTATTGTGCAATTGAAAGTGAAAATTTCGTGCTAGAGGCAAAGAAGGCGATTTCGTGGCAATTTTCTGCAAATCCAGCGCTTGGGAAGGTGCGCGACCATTCCACAGGTGTGCGCGACCACCTGGGTGGTGCGCGACCATTCCACGAGCATTTCCCTGTGTAAATTTACACAGGCGTGACCATTCCAGTGGTGCGCGACCATTCCAGGGTGGTGCACGACCATTTGGTTCGCATGCACAGAAAACTCACCAAAATTCATCCAAACTCCAAATTTCTCCAAATTTGCTCGGGTTTTTTCCAAGGTATGCCTCCTTTATCAAGTTTATGAGTGTGTCATGGTTTCAAAGGAGATTTATGGTCATGTTTTGTCATGCAAGAAAACAAGGAAAAATAGGTTAAATGATGGTTGTTTTGCAAGCATATGCTTTGATAGTTTGTTCGTTTTTCAAGGTGATTTTTCCTTTATTCCCTTCCATTATTTTCCCATGTTAAATCACAAGTGTTAAAATGTCATATTCATTAATCATATTTGCAAATTAACCATACAAACCCTACCCCCAAATCCTATGAAACCCTAACCCCTTCTAAACCATTTCAAACCCTAATTTTTTACCATGTTATATGCTCAAAACCTAAACACTAGTATACACAGCAAAGTAAAAAGGAAAACATTGTAAAAAACAAAAAGAAAAGTGATGACAAGGCATGCACACAAGAAATTGTAAAAACAATGAAAATTACCATTTGCATAGCCTTAAAAAAAAAAAAAAGAAAAATGTCATCTTGCTGTATGATGTCAAAGGTTACAAGCTGTGTAAAATTCATGATAAAATTCATTAAAGGTATCAGCTGCTAGTTATCCAAAAAGAGCAGTCTTGCTGTGGTTAGAGTTTGCAGTAACATGGTATCATCTCCCTTTCCTAGAACTCTGTTTTTCCCTATCTATTCCCTATATTAAAACCCTAATTCAATTGCATTTCCCTTCATGCAAAACTCCTTATGCAAATTGAATGTCCCTCCCTACGATCAAAGCGCACAGTGAAACCTTAATTCCCCATGGTAAAAGCATGATGAAGCTGCCACTGTCCTAAATGAATTGCTGTTACGAAAATTAGTTGGCAGTGATTATTAAAAAAGGTTTCATTGTCCCCCTAAACCTAATTCCTAATATCCTCTCTTTTCCCTAATTCCCAAATTACCAATTCCCTCTCCCTTCCATTGTAACATAATCACAGCAATCCCCTCTCCCTTCCTCTTGCAATCAAATACCCTAACTCCCTGTTTCCCAAAGCATCAAATGGCCATTCCAAAAGTTATAAAAAACAGAGTATGCTCCTCAAGGACATGCAAAAGCAAAATGAAATGAGCTGCCTGTTACTTGTACATAAGTGATGCTGCCCTATCCCCCTATGCCCATGACATCCTCCCCTCCATCATGAAGATTTTCATTGTCCTTTCCCTTGATGCTTAAAAAACACAGTTTCCCTAAATAAAGTATTGATTTGCAAATGTTGAAAGATGGAATGACATGTTTAGCATTATGTGATGTTTTCCTTCAAAATTCCCTACTTATATATATTTTTCCCTTTCCTATATGTAAATTCCCTCCCCTAACACGTCCCTCATGATGTTTCCCCTTGAAAACAACATACTTCACAGCATTTTGCAGGCAGGGCAGCGGTCATTTTGACTTGTTTATTCCACCTTGCTCAATAACAACACCATGTCAACTACTGAGACTAATGAGCAAGGTGATGACCGATCATCATCTTCTGAGATTGAGACACAGCGGAGGCCTCGTAGGGGAGGCAAGGTGGTCACCACAGGAGAGAAGAGCCCACATCATTGACAGAGTTGCAGGCTTGCCCATTAGCAGTGGCTTGTTTTCAGCACATGGCTTGTTATCAGTTTTGTGAGAGGCTGTCACACATTCAGCATCACAGAGAGTTGGCCCGGTTTTTTGTCCTACATCTCCATGACAGGCAGGTCACCCTTGCAGGGGTGAATTTTGTGTTTTCTCCAGAGGCTATCACAGAGGCTACCGGGATACCCAATGTGGGTGAGGTGTGGCCGAAGCGCAAGTGGCTGGATCTAGTATACTATGAGCCATATGTCAGGCCTACACATGTGCGTAACTTGACAAGGAACTTTCCTATCAAGTTCCTCCGAGCAGAGTATGTAGATATCATGAGACTCATTATGCACTACTTCACATGCGAGGGGAGATTCTCACGGGTAGGTCCTGGTCATATCCGCATGCTAATGCACTTCACCAGAGTGAGGATGATGAACATCTCAGCATACTTATTTCACGACACTCAGAGGATGGTCTCTATCTTTCAGAGACAGACCCTAGTACAACAACTTCGGAGCCTATGCCATCATGGTCTTATTCAGCTAGTAGTTTCCTATCAGCTGAGCCAGCAGGGCATTCCTTGGGCAGATTTTATCTCCCGAGAGTTTTTTACACAGCCACATCCAGAGCCAGAGGCAGTTCACGAGGAGGGAGGGCCATCACATCAGCCCGAGACCAGCATTCCGAGACACATGGCTTCTTCTCCTAGGGTCACATATCAGAGAGGTCATAGGACCTTATTTGCAGCAGCTTGACGAGTACTTTCTCCACAGCCGGTGGAAGGGGTCTTGTCATCATCTTCAGAGCAGCGAGTGTTATCTCCACACCAGGTGGAAGGGGCCTCGCTTTCTTCATCGGCACAGGCAGTACGAGAGGGCAAGCATCCCATGGTTGAGGATGAGGCAGTTGGCGAGGCACATGATGATTTCATTGGTCGTGATGCCCGCTCTCCTCCTTCAGATTTTTATGAGATTATCAGGCAGAGAGAGGAGGAGAACCTCGTGTTGCAGCAAAAGCTCCAAATGGCTCAATGGACCATCACTTATCTAGAACAACGCACCAAACAATTAGAAGAAGAAAAAGAACTTGATGAGCTATGGAGGATCCGCAATGATCGAACTTTGAACCGTAGGAGGCCCGGTGACCCATTGCCTGCTGATCGGGAGTCCATGCTTATCAGTGTGAATGCACACTTGGAGAGATTGTTGGAGAAGGCAAATCGTGACAAAGAGCTGCTACGCAACATGAAAACACACTATTGGGCAAGATTGCATGTTTGCAAGGCTAAAATGAAAATTCTCCAAAGGAAGCTGTCAGAGGCCCAGAAGAAGAAGAAAAGGACAAACCCACTCCGTATCTTGGCTGAGGCATCCCTCACTCATCATGGTACTGATCAGCCTTGATCTAGCATCAAAATCTGAAAATTTTGAGAATTTTGGAGCATTTTGCAAATTTTTGGTAAAATTACATGTTTTTCCCGTGGAATGGTCTCACCCCGGGTGAGACCATTTTGGAGGACTGCTCGGAATTTTGAAAACTTGGCATTTTTGGAAAGGGCATGCAAAGAGAAAAATTACCAATACTTGGGAGAAGCCTGATTTTGAGATTTGAGCCTCCAAAAGCTCAAAATACATCAAAAAAATGACTTTCTGCCCACTTTTTGAGTTGCAGAAAGTGACCTTGGGAGAAATAGTTTTTGAGGGGGCAAAACAACTCAAAATTCAGAAATTCCACTTGGGATGGAAAGTAGACAGACCAAGCTTTCCAATGAGCCATCTTGCACCTGATTTGGACCAGTGGAACCCACTCAAAAGTTGCTGCAAAGGGGCGTGACCATTCGAGCCAGCTTTGCCAGAATTGACCTTTTTTGTCAAAAAACACTGTTTTGACTATGGTTGACTATTTTTACTTGTAGATGATGGATAACTGTAATATTTTCATGGCACTTTGATATATTTTATCTCTCTTTACCCTTCTAGAAGCTTCCTTGATGTAAAAAGTGAATAATTAATGCATGAATCAGTTAGCTAAGTAATAGAGGCAAGTTGTTGGACTGCCTATTATCTAGTGCTTAATTTAGAATTAGTTCAAACTGCCCCTAGGAAGCTGAGCTCGACCCCTAGAGGTGGGGAAAGGAGTTAGATGGTCTAGATGGTCTATATTATGCTCTCTCCTTCTCATTTTCATGGTTGGACTCTTGTGGGAGAAACATTATTGTGTATTGTACATCTATTTCTGCAATTTAAGGAAAGGAAAGCCAGGGTTTTGCAGATTTCATTGTGGATTCTTGTGGATCATTGTGTTGATGGTGTGTCTTCTAATTGTTACTGTAAGTTTTTTTATGTGTTACATCTCTCTTTCTTTGCAGCTATTTGAACAAGATGAAGTGATAAAGTTTGAATTCATGCATGCCATGCTCAGCTTTTAATTCTGTTCAATATCTATGTTTTCCACTGTTTAAAGAGGATTCAAAGTCCTTGTTTGCCCTCTTTAACCTCCTCTCTTTCTTCCCTGATCACTCATCCAAGCCAAAGGAATCAACACAAGTTCCTACCTTGCCCCAAAGAACCCCCTGCAAAAACTGAGCCCAATCCCCGCACCCTGAATTGCACTCCCTCCAATTGCCACCAAAAACCCCAAAAATCATTAAATCCAACCCCCCTATCAATTTACTAGCCTAAAATCTTTATTCCTAATTGGTCAGCTTATCATATTGAAAGATCTACCGAATCTGACCCGAGAGAGCCTTCTCATACCTCGTAGGGCTAGCTACGAGGTGAAATGGTTTGATGTAGCCTTGAGAGTTTGTCTATCTCAGCCTAGGTGAATTCCAAGCGCTAACACCTCCTATAGATTTGTTACCAAATCCATGGCCTGCTCGAATATTGTTGTGTAGTTTGCAACTGTGGCATCTAGAGTGGCCAATCCTTCCTTGATTGCAGCTCTGCACTGCTCCCAGACCTTCGGCGAAGTCGTAGGCTGCAAATTCAATTGCAACTCAGTGATCTTCATGTTGAGTTCAAATTGAACTCGGTTAACCTTAGCTTTGTCTCACGTACACTAACAGCTAATTTTCTAATCTTCGCTTCTGGCTGTGCGTCCTCGGGAATATGAAGCTAAGGCACTGTTTTGCATGCCTCCACAACTGCTGGCTCCAGTCGTGAATTGTGCACCTGGAGTGTTTCCTTCTCTTGCAAAACCTATGTCTTCTCAACGAACAACTGTTGATTATTAACTTTGATCTCACTGATAGCACTGAGAGCTCGTTGTTCCCTGATGCGAAGCTCTTCCATGACTCCATGTAATAATGCATGCAACGACTCTAGTTGCATCACGACAAGGTTCAAGCCCATATTTTGGACTTTTTCAAGGAGGGCACATTGTTCCTCGGTGTCGGCGAGGACTGAACTTGCAGGCAAGGCGAAGACTCGCACATCCTGTGGCCATGGAATCATCTCTGTCCCTATACTTTGACCTCGTGCCGAATTGCCTATTGCGCCGCTCACTTTCCCGACATATGCTTGGATCTTGGTTTCTTGGAGCTACAACTCTCAGAAATCCTTATGAACTCCACCCAATGTTTGAATATACTACTATTCTAGTTGCTGCAACACTTATGTTACGACATCCCTGACTTTATCACTGATCTCATCCAGATCGCTTTCGGTGAGCACCATGGGATCAACCTGTGTTTTCTAAGCTTTTTGCTTCTTCCACGAACCACCTTATTGCTCTAGTTCATGCCTTTTCAAAATGAAGGGGGTGCGCTACCCTTCCTCGCCTCCGCCGCCTTGTTATGTTTCTGATCCAAATGGATCCTAGAATACTCTCAAGTCTTGAAATCTTCTTAAAATTGTTAAAAAAAAACCAAAACAATCGCATGAAAGGAACCTTAAAAAACAACGAAAAACACTATCGACAACCAAAATTATGAAGAAACAGTGAAAAAATGGGTTATCGAAAACTTTGCACAGTAGCCGTCAGATTTGGTCGATCAACGGTCTAGATCTGATCGGCAAATCGCAAATCGGCGGTGACAAGCGAAGGAAATTGGAACGCACCACATAAAAATTGCGATGGCGATCGGCGGAGTCAATGAGGACCGTCGATCAAGCACGCAGATTGATGGCCCACGTTGCATCGCAGAATCGCTATCAGAGATTACAAGAGCGCTTACAATGGCCCAGGGTTATCGCAATCAAAGAAACACAATGGAGCGAGGCTTATACACCTGTATATGTGCGATGCGATTAGCCGGACCCGATGGCTATATAAACATCGTTGCATATTTGAGATCCGTTGAAAGGCATTTTTTTAATGTATTTTCAAATATTTTTTTATTTAAAAAAATACAAAGAAACAACGTTGATGCGATAAATCCCGAACCTGAAGGGGTTTGGGAGTGAAAATACATAATATTTGAAATCCGTCATAAGCCATTTTTGCGGTATTTTCATAATTTTAATGTATTTCCAAAATGCAAAGGAACATGCATTACGACATGCGATAGCGACTTATAGGCGGACCCGATAAGAGAATAGGTCGCAATTCTGAAGATTTGAAGTCCAGATGAACAATGGTTTTGGCGGAATTTCATAGTTTTGAATGCATTTACTTGTTTTAACAGAAAGCGGTCGTTTCAAGGATTTCAAAGGCCCAATGCACTCACCTGTTGTAGATTACGTGCCCACCTCCCCTTAATGCGTTACGCAATGATTGTTTAATGCTAAAAGAGGGATTCGAGCGGACAGAGGAAGGGAGATAGAAAGCCGAGAAGCAAAAATTAACATGCAAAGCAGATTAGCTTTAAAGCCACAAAAGACAAAAACAAAGACATGCAGTATTGAAGGCAGTGCCAAGACAGAGACAGAGAGTGATTGAGAGAGTCTGTGTACTCAGAGAGGTTTGAGAGGTTCAAATAAACTCTTGTTGTTTTATTTGTTGTGTGTTGAATCTCAAATTGAGCTCACACTGCTGTAAAACTCTGTTTGAAGACATAATAGAGAGGTCACCACTGAAGGCTGGACTAGGAGATGTAGCCCAGGAGTATTGGGTGAACTCCTTATTAAATTTGTTGTGTTTATGTATGTTGTCTATTATGCTTCTTTTCTACTTCATTGTCTGTGTATTTCACAATCTTATCAATCCATTGCATAAAATAACATAGGAAAATCCATGCACATGAGTCTGTAATACCTTATTAATTGAAAATATCTCATTTTCAGATCAAGTGGTATCAGAGCTTTAGGTTGTTAAGGTTAGACAAGCTTGTGCTGGATTGTTGAATGCTAACTAGGTCAAATCTCAAATTAGGAGAAGGAGAATTGGTTGAGGCTAACCCAGAAATTGGTAGAGTCTATCCTAGGAGGAAAATGACAGAAGAAATTCCCTTGGAATCAAAATCTCAGTTCATGGATAGTTTCATGACCATGAGAGCCATGGTAGAAGAGATGTATAGAGAATTTAAGAAAGGTAGAGGTGAAGATACTTCAACCTCCAAACAAGTCGAAGGAATAGAAGAACCTCTTCTAGATGGACATTCTGAAGGCAAAGGGAAAGGAGAAAAGCCTTCTACATGAACACCTCCTGATAGTCCTGAAAATAAAAAGAAGAAAACATCTTTGGTTAAGTTAGATGTTAAATTTGATTTGCCAATATATGATGGAGAATTAAATGCAGAGAAGCTAGATAACTGGATTAGACAGATTGATGTGTATTGCAAGGTGCAGAATATTGATTCAGACAAGAGTAAAATTTAGCTGCCCAACCTATGCCTTGGAGGAACTGCCTTGGTATGGTGGGAAGGCAGGACACAAGCTGACTTGAAGAAGCATGGTAAAATTCTTTCTGTCTGGAGTGAATTTGTTTCTACCATTAAAAAACAATTCTATCCACTAGCTTATATGCAGCAAGCTATGATGCGTTGGCAAACTCTTCGCCAATAATAAGGGCAAAGTGTACAAAGCTACACCCAAGAATTTAGAAAAAGAGCTTTAATTCTAGGCATTTCTTTAGACTCACCTGAAACTTTGCTGAGGTATATAGGTGGTCTTCATAGTTATTTGAGGTACACCATTCTCATGTTTAACCCTACTAGCATAGATGAGGTATCTGTTCAGGCTACACATCTAGAGGCTAGAGGCAAGAATGTGAACCTAGAGATTGGGGGATCATCAAAACCCACTACAAGCAAGAATAAGGAAAAGAGGAAGCAGAAATGGAAAGAGAGGAAGGCAAATGCTGTACAGAAGGCCAAACCTTCATGCACTCACTGCAAGAAGGATGGACATGATGATGAACATTGCTGGTCTTTTCATCTAGAGCTGAAACCCAAGAAGTTTGATGGCAAGAAGAAGAAGACTACTGCTGCTATACAAAAAGATTTGGGGTCAGACTCAGGTGATGAAACAACAATCACAGCTACAAGTATAAAAGGTAAAAATTCTGAAGCATCTACTAGTAATTATGCACAAACTATTGATAATGAAGAAAATGAGAGGAAAAGACATGAGCTTTTTCATATTAGAGTTATTTCCAAGCATCAAAAGATTGATACTTTATTTGATAGTGGCTCACAAGTAAACTTGATTTCTGAGGCAATTGTAAAGAAATTGGGATTACTAACCACACCTCACAAGAAGCCATACCCATTAGGTTGGGTATGTGATAAATCCAAGCTACAAGTGACTAGGCAATGTAAACTTAGGTTTTCTTTTGGGTCAGCATTTGTAGATGAGGTTGAGTTAGATATCGTTCCCTTGGATATATGTGGAATTGTTTTAGGAAGTCCTTACTTGTATGATAGAAAAGCCATTTTCTATAGAGCTGAAAATAAGTATCAACTCATCAAAGATGGAATAGAATATATTGTAAGAGCTCATAAACTCAAGAATAATTATATTATCATAAACTTAGGGCAGATGAAAAGAATTGTAAATTCATGCAAACAATTTTTACTTATGGTTGTAAAGGAAAAGAAACCTGAAAAAACCAATGTATTTGAGGGTTGTGATGCTAAAAAAAAAGCTGATTTAGAAAAAGTTGTTTTAGAATATGATATCTTATTTCAAGAACCTAAAGGTCTGCCACCCAAAAGGGAAATTGTACATGATATTCATTTGCAGCAAGATGCTCCATTACCTAACATCGGAATGTACAGGTTATTCGCTTTAGAGAATGCGGAGATCAAGAAGCAGGTACAAGAGTTACTCGAGAAAGGGTTCATAAGACCAAGCACATCACCATGCGGATCTCCAATCGTGTTGGTGAGGAAGAAAGATGGTTCATGGAGGATGTGTAATGACTATAGAGCACTGAATAAAATAACAATCAAGAATCATTATCCCCTTCCTCGCATTGATGATCTATTGGATCAGCTGAAAGAAGTTGTTTACTTTTCCAAGTTGGACTTGCGTAATGGTTACCATCAGGTCAGAGTAGCAGAGCAAGATGCATGGAAGACTGCTTTCAAAACAAAGAAAGGGATGTATGAATGGCTAGTTATGCCTTTTGGCTTAACTAATGTTCCTGCCACTTTCATGAGAGTTATGAATGATGTACTCAGGCCTTTTGTTGATGATTTTGTAATTGTATATTTAGATGACATTCTCGTTTTCAATAAAACATGGGAAGAACATTTGAAGCATGTAAAGCAGACTCTAGATGTTTTGAAAAAAGAAAATCTCTATGTTAAATTATCAAAGTGTGAATTTGGAAAAACATCTTTAAATTATTTGGGTCATATTGTAGGGGGTGGTGAATTGAAGATAGATCCCTCTAAGGTTGAAGTCATTATAAACTGGCCTAAACCCAAATCTGCTACAGAAGTTAGAAGCTTCCTAGGAGCAACACAATATTGGAGAAAGTTTATTGCTAACTTTTCCTTAATTGCAGCTCCCTTACATGCTTTAACAGGATTGAACAAGGTGTTTTAGTGGGGAGGCAAACAGCAGAAAGCCTTCGACACCTTGAAAGAAAAAATTAGTACAACACCAGTACTAGCATTGCCAGATCTTCAAAGACCATTTGAGATCGAAATAGATGCCAGTGACTATGCCATGGGAGCAGTGTTGATGCAACATGGTAAACCCATATGCTACCATTTTGAGACATTTAATTTTGCAGTAGTTAATTGTCCCACATATTGTAAAGAATTGTATGCATTAGTACAAAGTGTAAAAAAGTGGAAACATTACTTAATGGGCAAAGAAACAGTTATACATACTGATCATCAGCCACTTCAGTATTTGCACTCACAAACTAAATTGCAGCAAACAAGCCACTATAGGTGGATGGGTTTTCTACAATAGTTTCATCTAGTCATCAGATATAAGAAAGGCATACACAACAAAGTTGCAAATATGTTGTCTAGACCAATCATAAATGCATCTACTATACTTAAGCATAATTCAGTATTGCATGAAAGCTACATTGAACAATATGCTCAAGATGTAGATTTTAAAGATGTATATGCAACTTTAAGTCATGGCAAACAAGTAGAAGAATTGGATTATTGTGTTAAGGACCAACTCCTGTATCATTTGGGAAAGTTATGCATTCCTCAGACTGAAAGAGTTAACATAATCCGAGAAGCACATACTTCTCTAATATCAGGTCATTTTGGTGTAAGTAAAACAATTGCATAGCTGCAAAGATTTTCTTATTGGCCAAAAATGCATGAAACAGTTTCTAGATATGTAAAAGGGTGTACCATGTGTGCTAAAAGCAAGCCCAGCAATAGAAAACTAGGCTTGTACACCCCACTTCCAGTTCCTTCTCATCCTTGGGAAAGTGTTTCCATGGACTTTGTTGCAGGACTGCCTAAATCTAAAAAAGTTCATGACTATTTATAGGTTATTGTGGTTAGATTTAGAAAAATGTGTATTTTAATACCTTGTAACAAGTAGATTACAACTGAACAAACAACGAAGTTGTTCTTTCAGCATGTCTAGGTGCATTTTGGGTTACCCACTTCCATAATATCTGATCGAGATTCCCGATTTCTTGGGAAGTTTTGGTCAAATCTGTGGGAATTGATGGACACCAGACTGAAGAAGAGCATAGCCTTTCATCCACAAACAGATGGCCAAACTGAGGTGGTCAACAGGACAGTGATCCAATTGCTCAGGGGTTATTACAGCAAGCATCCCAAGCTTTGGGATGAACATGTGTGTTATGTGCAACATGCTTACAACCGTGCTAAACATTCTTCTACACAAAGATCTCCTTTTGAGACTTGTTTTGGTTTTATACCAAGGTCTCCCTTGGATTTTGTCTTTGAAAAAGACACAGCAGTTGATGGACACAGTGATGTGGACAAAGCAGCCAAGTTCATTGAACAGATCCAAGAAATTCACCAAACAGTGCAGGAACAGCTGGAAAAGAGCCAAGTCAAGTACAAGGCAAGGCATGATAAGCATCGGATGGAGCATAGCTTCCAAGTTGGTGATCAAGTCTGGCTGTATATCAGCAAAGACAGAATGCAAGGTGAAGGAAATCAGTTGAAGCCAATAAGGTATGGGCCTTTCATGATACTTGAGAAAATTGGTGAGAATGCTTTCCTCCTTGATTTTCCAGCTTACATGCACATCTATTTAGTGGTAAATGCAGAAAATCTAAGACTGTTTGAACCTTCATTAATTGAAGATCTCGAAGAGCAAAGTCAATTGCCTTCTATTGATGATTTGTTGCTTGAATATCTCAATGAGTTGCAGGAAGATATGATTCTGGATAGGAATGAGAACCATGCGCAGAGGGGATGTTGAGTACCTAAGAATTGGACTCAAAGGTTCAAAAACTAGCAGTGCAAAACAGATAGAGATTGGATAAGTGAGGAAGTTGTATCCTCACTTGAGCGATGCTTGAAAACTAACTTTTGGTGGTCCGAAAGCCTTTTCAGTGGGAAGGGATGATGGATCCTAGAATACTCTCTAAGTCTTGAAATCTTCTTAAAATTATTTAAAAAAAAAACCGAAACAATCGCATGAGAGGAACCTTCAAAAATAACGGAAAACACTATCGATAGCCAAAATTATGAAGAAACAGTGAAAAAATGGGTTATCGGAAACTTTGCACAGTAGCCGTCAGATCTGGCCGATCAACAGTCCAGATTTGATCAACAAATCGCAAATCGGTGGTGACAGGTGGAGGAAATCGGAGCGCACCACATAAAACTTGCGATGGCGATCGGCAGAGTCAACAAGGACTATTGATCAAGCGCGCAGATCGACGACCCACTTTGCATCGTAGAATCACTATCAGAGATTACAAGAGCACTTACAACGGCCCAGGGTTATCGCGATATGTGATTGCGATCAATCGCATCGCGATATCGCAATCGGAGAAACACAATGGAGCGAGGCTTATACACATGTATATGTGCGATGCGATTAGCTGGACCCGATGGCTATATAAACATTGTTGCATAAGATTTGAGATCCGCCAAAAGGCATTTTTAATGTATTTTCACATATTTCGTTATTTAACGAAATACAAAGAAATAGCGCCAATGCGATAAAACCCGGACCCGAAGGGGTTTGGGAGTGAAAATACATAATATTTGAAATCTGTCATAAGCCATTTTTGCGGTATTTTCACAATTTTAATGTATTTCCAAAATGCAAAGGAACAGGCATTGCGACATGTGATAGCGACTTATAGGTGGACCCGATAAGAGAATAGGGCGCAATTCTGAAGATTTGAAGTCCGGATGAACAATGATTTTGGCATAATTTCAAAGTTTTGAATGCATTTACCTGTTTCAACATAAAGCGACCGTTTCAGGGATTTCAAAGGCCCGATGCACTCACCCGTTGCAGATTAGGTGGCCACCTCCCCTTAATGCGTTATGCAATGATTGTTTAACGCTAGAAGAGGGATTCGAGTGGACAGAGGCCGGGAGATAGAAAGCCGAGAAGCATAAATGAACAGGCAGAGCAAATTGGCTTTAAAGCCACAGAAGACAGAAACAAAGATAGGCAGTATTGAAGGCAGTGTGAAGACATAGAGCAAAGATAGAGACAGAGAGTGATTGAGAGAGTCTGTCTAGTCAGAGAGGCTTGAGAGGTTCAAGCAAACTCTTATTGTTGTATCTGTTGTGTGTTGAGTCTCAAATTGAGCTCATACTATTGTAAAACTCTGTTTGAAGACATAATAGAGAGGTCACCACTGAAGGCTGGACCAAGAGATGTAGCCCAGGAGTATTGGGTGAACTCCTTATTAAATTTGTTGTGTTTATGTGTGTTGTCTATTATGCTTCTTTACTTCTTCATTGTCTGTGTATTTCACAATCTTATCGATCCATTTCATAAAATAACACATGAAAATCGATGCACATGAGTATGTAATACCTTATTAATTGAAAAGATCTCATTTTCAGATCAGTTTCCAATGAAGGTGACTTGTCACCTTTCTGGGTCTCGTGTTTCTCCTATTCTGCCTTCTCCCCGGCAGCGCGTTCCTTCTCAACTCGAGCCTTCTCTGCAACATCCTTCTTTTTCTGTGCAGCCAACTTCTGCACAGCCTGCTTAGTTGCCTTCTTCCTTTTCTTTGCAGTCGCACTCTCCGCACCTATGCTTGGCCCAGTAGCTAGATCTAAAGGGGAACGCTGCTCAGTTGGCCAACGTGCCACTACCGCCTGCACATTAGTCTCCTTCACCAAATATGGCAAGTCATGTCGCTTTTGTGCTGGATCCTTCCATGCCTAGATATACACCCTGTGAAGGTCAGCCTTGAAGGTTGCATAAGCTGACAACTGCATGTACAAGGTTGGGGACAACCTTGAACGTTGGTTAATCACCATGCGGAGACTTGATTCCATGAGGACCCAAAAGATTTTCGTCTCTGTCATCCGCGTGGGGTCCTTGGTAGCCCATAGGGAGGTGAACTGCGCTGCCTCTGACAATCCTTCTTTGAGTGGAGGAAACTAGTTGTCCTCTGACAGTTCCTATGCAACCAACACAATAGACAACAATAACCAAGTGTAATGAAACGGCTTGGTTTCATCCTAGACCTCGCAGAAGTTTGCTAGAAACTCCTCACAAAGATACCTGGACCAGTTGAATTGCACACCCTTTGCACACTATGCAGCCAGGGACACTACGCGCACCAGAACTTCATCCGCGTGGCACTTTCTCATCACCTTTCCTGCCAATATCTGCACGGCTAATTGATTTGCAGGGTCTGAAATAGATAAGATAAAGTACCCGCGCAACTTCTTTACAAGTTCAAAATCCTTCTTCATTCGCTCTGCAAGCTCCTTCTTCCCCATCTTTCCACGAAACTCCTTGGCCAAGTTCAGACCTTCGTAGGGCAGATGCATAATCCTGTGAATGAACATATTTGTGATGGGTATAGTCCCTCCTAGACATAAACACCCATCATGCACCAAAGTGAGCAGCTCGCATGTGAAAATTGTGTTAATGGGGGTGCAGTGGTAATGTGGAATCCATAACAAGTTGAGCAATCCTAATTGCTTGACACCGCAGACCCATTCCTCCGTTTCCAACACTGTCACACCCGCTTCTTCATAGTAAAATCTCTTCATGTACTTGTCCGTTGCTAAGTGTGGGATCCCAGCATGATCCACGAGGTTCCAATCCTCCATATTTAATAATGGGACTTGCGCAAGACACGTACCTTCAAAAGGCACCTGCTCAGGTAGTAGGGGTGTGGAGATGGTGAATTTGTTCGAGTCTGGGTCTTTAGTGATCTTCACCTTACCCTTTCTCAGAGGGATATACCCAAGTAGCTTCGTGATAAGTTCTGCGCCTTCAACGTCAATATCCTCCGTTCCCTGGCCTTCTTCTGCCTCCATGTCTACAACCTTATGCTTATCTTTTGCTGGTTGTTTATCTTTCTTATGGCCTGGTGTTGCAATATGCTTCCTTGGGGAAGCATGTATCTCAACCGACTTTTTCTACTTCTCCTTTGCTGCAAGTTGCTTTTCTTTCGCCATGGATTGTTTTGGCCTTGGTGACCTCAGTGCTAGGGGCACTGCAGGCGTAGCTTCAACAGTGCTTCAACACTTGATACTTCCGGTCCTGGGGCATAAGATACGGTTGCTTCCGAACTCAAGGCTTTGACAGGGTTGGTGGCAGTCATCCTTTCCATAAACAGCTCACGGGCTTCCAGAGAAACGTCTGTGTGGGTGAAGAATTCCTCCCAAAACGCTCGGCTCATAAGCGACAAACAACAAATTTCAGCAAAAACTCTAAGGGTGAAAAGTATTCTCTTTTGGACCGACACACGTAATTTATAGGGGTGTTTGAATTCAAATATGACCGTTCCCCCCAAATTTCCACAATTAATGTTGTTTTGGTGGCAGATCTTCAAAGATTTTGGCCTTAAATGCCGCCAGCTCGCTCCTCTTAATCGTCTTCTGGCTGTCAAATCATGAACAATGACTCTAATGATCACTTTCTGCTATGGTGCGTGACACTTCCCTCCATAGCATAGCTTCCCGTGCGTAGCTTCATTGGTCGTATCTTCATCATCTTCCATGCAACCCGCCTGCTGTGTAGTCCTCCGACCCTGGCAGTGTAGTTTATAGTCCCGCGCTCCCTTGCAACTGCCTGGAGCACTAATATTGTCCTGCCGGCATATAGCCATTGCGTAGGATCTACTATATACAACTTCAATTGGCTCTCGTTCACTCTTCCCAGAAAAGGTTCTCCATCCAGCTTCGCGAGTTGAACTGTGCATCTATCTGTAATTTCTTTGATAATATATGGCCCTAGCCAATGCATCTGAAATTTACCCGGAAATTTAGTGAACTTACTATCATATAACAAGACAGATAGTTTACCTTGAATGTGCGAAGCTTGATATGTCGATTGTGCCATGATTTTTCATGTTCCTTCTGTACTTACTGATGGAATCCAACCAAGAATCAGTCCTCTTCAAGCTCCATCAGTTGCGTGAGCCGTTCCTCTAAGGCTTCGCAATCTACCATACCTGTGAGAGCTGCTATGCATGACTAGGCACAATATACTCCATTGGCATTACAACTTCTATCCCATAGACAAACCTGAATAAGATCCATCAGTTGCGTGAGCCCTTCCTCTAAGGCTTCGCAATCTACCATACCTGTGAGAGCTGTTATGCATAGACTAGGCACAATATACTCTATTGGCATTACAACTTCTACCCCATAGACAAACCTGAATGGTGTTTGTACTGTCAGCTTCTTGCAAGTAGTCCTATACACCCATAGTACTGAAGGTACGTGCATATCCCAGTCATTTCGTTGCATGTTACAGATCTTCGTAAGCGCGTTCTCTAAAATCTTGATGAAGGCCTCAACAGTTCCATTGGCCTGTGGGTGATATGATGTACTCTTCTGATGGTAGACTTGGAATTCCTTTGTTAACACGTTGATTATTTCATTTATAAAGTGCATACCTCTGTCGCTCATCAACACTTTCGGGTAGCCAAATCTAGTTAAAACATACTCAAACAAAAAGTTTTCTATTGTAGCTCTTGTACAATCCTTAACCAGTTGTGCCTCTACCCATCTGGTTAGATATTTCGTCGCAATGATGATATAGCGCGCACCAGTTTTCTTCCCTAGGGCTGAATTGGCCCAACAAAATCAATCGCCCATTTTTCAAATGGTTGCAATGATACTTGAGGTTGTAATGGAAATTCATCCCTTCGCAATGGTCTGCCCATTCTCTGACACACATCGCATGCCTTACAATACGCTTTGGAATCCTTATGTAGCGTTGGCCACCATAGACCTGCGTGCAAAATCTTCTGCGCAGTCGCTTTTCCTGCATAGTGTCCTCCCATAGCCCCTCCATGAGCTTCAATAAGAATGCTATTTCTCTCAAAATTTGGCACATATCTTCGCAATATCTCATCTGCACCCATCTTATACAGATGTCCCGCAATTATTGAAAAGTCTTCCACATGCACTACTAGCTCCTTCTTTTGCTGACTTGTATACCCTTCCGGTGCCATCCCCATAGTCAAGAAATGAATGATATCTGCAAAATGGTTATCCGCTACGCGCATCGCGAAGAGCTGCGCATCCGGCAACCCTTCCTCCAAATTATTAGGCTCCTCTCCTATTTTGATCCACGACAGATGATCAGGTCCTGCATTCAACCTCCTTGGCTTCACAATGACCTCAAAGTCATACTCCTGGAATAGCAGCAACCATCGGCAGATCTTCCCCCCCAACATAGGCTTATTGACCAGGTATTTCAAGGCAGAATGATTTGTGTACATCTTGAAATGTCCTCCTAACAAATAGTGCCTAAAATTTTGCAGCGCGTACACCATGGCCAATCCTTCACGTTCAGTTGTTGAGTAATTCTTCTCGGCCTTCAATAATTTCCTACTTGCGAAGGCTATAGGGTGGTCCATTTCTCCTTCATCGGCTTGCGTTAACACTGCACCCAACACAATGCAAGAGGTATTGACATGTACATGAAATTCCTTCTTCCAATTTGAGAATACCAAGGTTGGCACAGTGACCATCTTTTCTTTCAAAAAATCTAAACTGCACTAACATTCTTCATCCCAAAAGAATGTTGCGTCCTTCTTCAATAGTTTCTCCATAGGCTCAATGATCTGAGCATATGCTTTGATTAATTTCCTATAATATCCTGTATGTCCCAACGTTACGCGCAATTGCTTAACATTTCGTGGGCCTCCAGATTCAATATCACCGCAATCTTGGTAGGCTCCACCATCAACCCTTGCTTGCACACAACATGACCCAGCAAGATCCCAAAGGGAACACAGAAGATGCATTTATTCATATCAGCGCAATCTGGTATCTGCGACATGTATCCAACATGAGGCGCAGACTTGCTACATGGCGCTTTACTAACCCGAACATGGTCCAGTCATCAAAGTATACTTCCAGGAACTTATGAATGAACTCCTTAAATGTGGCAATGACTACGCGAGAAAATGTCGCACGTGCATTCTTGAGTCCAAACGACATCATAATGTATTGAAAACAACCCCATTCTGTTGCGAAGTTCATTTTTCTCGTATCCTTAGGCGCGATCTTAATCTGATGATACCCTAAAAACCCATTAGTGAATGAGTAGGCCTCTTTCCCTCTAACATTGTCTGATACTTCATCGGTGAATGGCGTCGGGAATGGATCATGGACACATGCATCATTAAGTTTCCACAGATCTACGTAAACCCTTATCTCACCCTTCTGCTTCTTCTCCTGAACCACCATTGGGCTCACCCAATTAGATTCTTCAACCGGTTTTATGATGCCCGCCTCCGGCATCTTATCCAACTCTTGGCGAACCTTTTCCTTGTATTTAGGATTAAGGTGATACGACCTCTATTTAATAGGCTTCGCGTCCAGCTTTAGAGTGACTTTCATAACGCCCAAATCACCATTTATGCCCTTCAAATCTGAAAACTTGGTAGGGAATAGATCTTGATATTTGTGGAGTAACTCGACAACTTGATCCACAGTAGCGTCGTCCCAGTAATCTCCAATATTTGCAAACTTCGGTTTGGCTTTAGTCCCAATGTTTAGTTGCTTTGTTTTCAACAGTGCGGTCATGTCCGGGTTATCTATGTGCGGGCCCTCAACTTCATGATGCCCTTCCATCTCTGGAATATTGATATTTCTTGAATCTTCATCCTCCTCCTCAACAATCACATTATAACATTCTAGCGCATGGTGCAGCTGGGTGCTCCAATCTGGATGGACCCATTCCAGAGGTTCTTGCGAGGTTCTAAAGATAACTGCCTTAATCTCCTGTAGGGCTTCATCAATGCTCACGAATCCATATTCAAAACTGAACGCTAATAAGAACCCTTCTCTTAATATATCCCACTCCACGGTGCCATGGTGGAGCTTCGTCTCCAAATACCAGTTCATGGGAATTGTATCCAAAGTATGGAAAAATAAGTGTACCCACTCTGACTGCAGCTTTGTTCCATAAGATTTAGTCCATTTCGCGAGTTGATCACGTGGATCATCCCTCCCATCATATTTCCCAGTCAATCGAGTGTTAGGACGTCCAAACACAAACTCATCATCTTTCTATAATCCCGCCATCCATCAAAGCTATCGTCGTGCGTACCCCACCATCGTGCAGACGTAGCGCGTAGTGCCAATTCTAATGCTTGGAAGTGGTGATGCTCAAGGAATTCACACTCAAATGTATCCAAAAACTTATCCACATCAGTTAAACCATCATAATAAGGCAAGTTCCTTACCTCCAATGAAACATAATGCAACGATTTTGTCATCATATTGCATCGTATCGTGGATACTTCATGTAGCTGATTCTGCCAGTGTTCCAACTCTTCATCTAAATCAGAGGTGCAGGAACTCTCCCGATCCCATGCAATCCTGCCATCTATCATTGGATTGATCCAATCTTGGTCTCACGTTGTTATCTTGTAGATCTGATCTAGTTCATCTTCACTTTCTTCATAGTCGTGAACTAGTTCAGTGTAGCGCACCCCTTCTACAGGGTCCAACGACACTATAACTCGAAGCGATTTCCTTTCAAACGACTTCGTCCTCTTCTTTAAATTAATGACCTCATTCATGTTAATGATCTAGTCAATTTTGAGGAGCGCAGGGTATGGATTACTATCATCAACGATCTCTATCACTTTGAAGTCAGCCATCGTGCTCGCACCTTCTATATCAACTGTTACTCCATATAGTCATCCAATAGGAATGATCTTCTATTGGTTTTCCATTTTGGGTTGGATCAGATACCACTACAACGCAAGTCTCCCCATTCTTTCCCATGTTTGTTTTGGCAAAATGTTCACATCGGACCCCAGATCCAAGATGACCTAGTCCATATCATAATCTCCTATTTGTGCTGTGAGCCTCATCTTGCGCCTCATTCTAGCCTTATGTTTTCCAATTTTTCTAATTATGCGGGGGCCATCAAGGGCGTTCTCTTTGTCAGCGCATTTTTTTATTAACTCCTACATGCTTTTTACAGCTTTGCTATAGTGCAACAGTTTCATGCAGATCTCCAAGAACGTAGTAAGGACAGAGGGATCAACCTCTGTAGGAGCATTGGTTTCATTCACTTTTTTATGGATTCCTGAGGTGGAGGCCTCAACGAAGCTTTTCTTGGCTTCCATAAAAGTTTCCTTAAGGCGCACCAAATCAAAACCAACTTCATTTTCTCGGGCCTTACGGATCGATCTGTCCTCTTCAGGCTGTTTTCCTTTATCATCACTAGTTGTTATTCCGCTTCTCAGCACTGTATTCACGCTCTGATCCTCCTTGCGGGGCTCAACTCTCATCATCTGTAAGTTCTGCATAGGTTGTTGAGGCTGCGCCTTTGCTCCTGCATCTTAGCTATTAGCATCGAGCATTCTTCTATAGTGTGATCAACCTCACTATCATATTGACATGACGTGCATGTCTGATTCTGAACTCCTGCGCATAGTGCCCTAGTATTCCGCAATTATAACACATAACATGTCCCCGACCTCTACCAAACCCCCCTCCTCCTCGGCCTTGTCCTCATCCCTGATATTCTCCACGCGCTCCTCTGGCGCCCTGCTCTAGAGGCCGAGTTTCTACTTGCATCCAATATGTAGGTGTTTTTTCCATCATCAGCTCATAGATGCAACAGTGGCGCTCATCATGGCCCAGTAATTTGCAGAAGTTACAAAACAACTGTTGAGGTGTCTGGAATAACTTTTGAAGCAAATGACAGTTATCGGTTGCATGTTGTCTAGCAACTTGACAAGTAACGCACCATAGCGCAGCCCCTACACTCAGTCGTGTTGGAGCTTCTGGCCTCAGGGGAATTGGTCCCCCTCCTGTGATATAGTTTGCAAATACAGGACAGTGGTCTTTATCGTGCCCCTGTCTCTTACACTTCAGACACTAGACTTCCACACGTACCTCTGGTTTAGTCTCCTTGTCTTTCTTCAAGATCTGCAATTCTAAGAAAAGGCTCTGTAAATGAGAGCGAATTTGTTGTACTCCCAAGGTCGCATCCTGAATGGGTGTTGCATGCAACCTCGTCACAATTTCCAGGGTTTCTACCTGGGTTCCTATCTTCTATTGTGACAAAGAAATCCTCAGGTGGGGCAGAAGTGAAGATATAAACCACTCGCAATGCTGACCATTTGTGAGTTGCATGTTAGCTTCTCGAATCACACATTTCAATCTTTGATCTAATTCCCTAGACGTCTCATCGACCCTCGTCGTGATTTCCTTAAATCGAACTACTGACTGCGAGTCAAACCTAGGCTTACTAAAATCTTTGTTTAAAGTAACCTTAGTTTCTGTTAGCATTGCCAAAGGATTATCAAAATAGTACTTAATATACCAAGTCAGTGCGCGATCCTGCAGAGCGGTAACCAACTGTGCATTATTTATATTTCCATTAGTAATTTGTTGCGTTGTCCGCACAACATTCGCAACAAACCAAAAATTCTTTGTATCTTCACTCACTATGCCCTTGAAAATTGACAGCTTCATTGTGTTCGACATGTTGAATGGTAGTGGTGGTGGTGGAGGTGTGGGTGAAGGTGTATCTGGTGGAGTTGGAGGTGGAGGTGGAGTGGATGGAGGCTATGTTAGCAGAAAACCCTGTGTTATCAGCTGGACAACACTTCGGGGCAGAGTCTTTTCTGCCCCTTTCGTCGTCACTTATAGGAGGTCCAATCAAGGGACTATACTCTGGCCTTGATCCTTCTCCATTTTTAAAGAATTTTCCACTTCGCGTAGCTTCGAACATTAAGGCAATGGAATAACCCGTTTTTCACATAACAACATCTTAATCCAGGTATTCAAAGATCTTAGATACTTACCTCGCGGTCTTTTGAAAAATTGTCACTCTGCTTCGATGTAGCTGACTGAGGTATCAACTGTGAATTCTGTAACAAATCCTCCTATAATTCGATCAAACCAGTGATCGACAACCTGCACGATCTTGTCTTCAGAGGCTTCTAATCGTCGTACCAGTTTTGGAGTCCACACTATTGGACCATCAAGCTTCCACCTCCCTTGACCGTCTGACAACTTAGCCAACCACTCGTATAATTCGATCACGAAGGTGCATAAGAAAATTTTATCTATCTCCGTATACAAATACCTATCCAACCACTGCTCCTTTGACAACACAGATTCCTATTTACCTGCACCGTGAATTCATGAATTTTTCTATCCAGCCACCTTTCAATTTCTTTCTTTGTCAGATTCCATGCGGCATCACACATCTCTTTCAAGCAGATCCTAGTTCCGACAACATAACCATTTGTTGGCTGAGGGGGTCCTGACCCAGGTTCAGACTTAGTTGCGCCAACCAACAAATACCTACACTACTGGCCCTTTCGGCAACAACCCGTGTAGCGCAAGCTGCAGTCTCGCCCAAAGCAGTATGGGGGGATGCAAGAACCAAGTTTATGCATCCAAAGATTGGTGTGATGTCTTTTAGCACCTTGGATTTGCCTTCGCATAGATCGATAAGCCCTTAGGGCTCGGTACTGCAACTATGTTAAAACAACCTTCAGACCTTCGCGAAGGTCTATGATCGACTTTTGTGGACCCTTATCAATTTATTTATCCACTTACGCGCATCAGAGAACAATCCTAGATTAGCGTCCACGCATATCTACTTAGGTTAATTAAAAAACATAAAAAAATTGATCAGAGTCTTCGTGAAAGTACTTAACATGATTTGCGTCTATCTATTAAGAGTTATTCAAGAGATTCACACATCATTAGATTGATATTTCATAAACACATTATTCATCCACAACATATATCGTAAACATAAGTAAATAGAGATAAACAAATATACACAATATTTCTTTGGTAATATTCTTTATTGATCTTCAATGTGGTATTACAGACTCAAAACTACCCTACGCGCTTAGCTACAGGGGTCCGCCCACTCAGTTGCAGACTCTACCTAGGCCTCTACGCACTTAGCTGCAGAGCCTTTCTCTCCTATCTGACCCACTCTCTGCACTATCACTTTTCTCTTATTGACCCATTACATCCACGATTATGCCTTAGACTCCCTAAGGCACACCTATTGATAGCCTTTTACATGCAATCCCATGGTCCGCGGACCATGGGAGGGTCTCAAAGCCAACTCAAACTTTACATAAACAAGGGGTTAAAATCCCTTTGACTCATGACCATCCACGCGCTTTGCATCCAAAAATCTCGGAGACTTTGCATTACTTACAAAAAATACATCAAAACTTGGGTTATTTTGACCCCAAAACTCACCTAAGGGACCTCATCCCAACAGATCTTCAAATATGCAATTGCTATTACATAGAATTCCCTTCTTCACATTCATAGAACAATGAGTCATCATGTTGGATACTTCAGAATAATGCATGAACTAACTCTACAATCAGATTATCTTCCTTCATTGGTGTATTTATAATGATCTTTTGGCTTTAGAAAACCTGAGAGCATAACCACTAGGAATTCTTCCTTTCCCTGTTCCTTTTGGTTTTACTTTCTTATCCAAATCTTCTAGTACTTGATGCTAGAGTTTTATTCTATCTTGTATATATAATCACAAGCTATATATCCATAGTTATGGAATTTGTAACATTCAATGTTGAACTTGAATGATGGAGCAAATGAAATATACTTTCTGTTGGCAAAGTCATTTTGAAATTTGCCCTATGGTCCTACAAACTTGCTTCTAAGGTTTTGATGACGACCTTCATAATTATTTGTAATGAAGAAAGTTTGTACTCTACAATAATCTTCAAAACACTTGGTACATGAAGACATCCATTGAGAATTATATATATATATATATAAAAGAATTGATATGAAAAATATATTGATCGGACGTGTGCTCTGCTCCCACCGCTGCTTGCAAACATTAGGTCTGAACCGATCTTCGGCCGCTCGGGATGGCCCCTCTGGAGGCTTCGCCAGAGGAGGCAGCTCACCAACATGCCTTCTCTGCCTTGATCAAGTCCATGCCTCCTCAGCGAGCTCACCCTTCAGTCTCAAAGTTCGTGAAAAAACTTGATGGGTTACAGGAAGTTTCTCTCCCTCCAACTTTGCTCAGAATGGCTGCTCTTGCCTTGGCAGAAAAAGGACTTATTGGGAAATTTGCAGGACTTTGGCCCTCTCCAAAATCAGTCTAGAGGTGGTTGGAAAGGAATTGGACAGACAAAATACAAGGGAAATCTCTATCAGATTTTGTGGAAAGGGATATTTTACATTTCATTTTTTTTTTTAACTGAAACGGTTGTGATTTTTATTTATTTCAAAAGGGATGGTGGGTCTTTGCCATGGCGACCCCTATTACATGGCTGTTTTCCTTTTTTACAGTCTTTAAGATATTACAATTTCACAAATTTTGAAAGAATCTTTCCCCATTTACAGTTAAGCTGCCTTTCCTGAGACTGCATCCAATGTTTGCCATCTGGTCCACTTCGCTGTTGGAGTTTCTGAGTATGTGGTAGAGCTTGTATGAGTTGAAGTCTTGTAATATTCTCTTCAGTCTGTCCATAATTTTGTTGAGACCAACGTTGTTGAAGAATTCCCCTTTGATTAAATTTTTTATTATAATTTCTGAGTCTCCGAAAACTTGGAGATCTTGGATGCCTTTCTCCCTTGCAATAAGACAAGCTTTGAGTAACCCAAGGATCTCAGCTTGATTGTTAGTTTGCAGGCCTAGTCCCCATGCAAATGAATCTCTTTCTATCCCATCCATGGAATAGATGACCCCACCAGCACCTGCTACTCCGGGGTTCCCTTTGGATGCCCCGTCAAAGAATATGGAAGTTAATTTGTGGGTCCTCCACCATTTCCGGAAAATGTCGTCTAGTTCTCTTATTTTCCAGTCCGGTTTACCTTTCAGGGGAGGCAGTAGATACTTTCGGGGATGTGGTTCTAAGGCCAACCACCTCTTTTCTTCCAGCGTGACCAGAGGGTCATCTTTGTAGTATTGCTGTTGGGCCGTTTCCAAGAGTAGAGACTTTGCTTTTGCTGCAACTTGTAGCGGGGAATGCTGTATGTCTTTGAATATCTGCTGGTTACGAGCCAGCCAGAGCTGCCAGCAAACATATTTTGGTATCGCTATCCATACCTTACGCTAGAAGGACTTGCGAGGGATACACTAAGGGTAGCAGGCAGTCCATGTATCAATGAAGTTCGGGACAAAAATCTGTGAAGGTATAGAGATCTGAAAATCTTGCAAGATGAGTCCCCACACCTCTTTTGCGAAGAGGCATTCCAAAAATAGATGCTGGGAAGTTTCAAGGTTTCTTTTGCATAGATCGCATCTATGAGGCTCTTCAATCTTCCTCTTTACGAGATTATCTCCTGTTAAAAGTTTATTTTGCGCTAAAGTCCAGAAGAAAAAATTTATTTTTGGAAGTGTCGGTGGCTCCCAAACCTGTTTCCAAAACTTGGACAGGTGATTACTGTTCTTCGAACCTTGAAGCGCTCTATAGCCTTCAGCTGAAGTGTAGTTACCTGTCTGCCCCCATCCCCAACTGTCTCTCATGGTTCTGTTGATCGGCGTGGCCTCTTCGAGCAGCTCCTCCAGATAATTCTGTTGGTCAGTTAAATGCGCAGGGGCTCCGTGAAAGTTCCATCCTGCCCATTCATCGCGTCTATCCCAAATTGACAAGACATAATCTGTTGATCGGCGTGGCCTCTTCGAGCAGCTCCTCCAGATAATTCTGTTGGTCAGTTAAATGCGCAGGGGCTCCGTGAAAGTTCCATCCTGCCCATTCATCGCGTCTATCCCAAATTGAGAAGTCATAAACGCTGTTTATGTCTGCTCTTTCTAACCATTCCCTGAGCTCTGCAATTTCCTCATTCTCAGCTAAAGTTTCACACACCATTATGTGATCTTTCCACAGGTGCATGCGCTTGCCATTTCCAATGATTCTATACAAATGATGCTTGAAAAAATTGCTACTTTTACAGCAGAGCCTCCAGACCTACGTACATGGAATTGTGCTGTCTAGTTGCATTGTCCCAAGAGAAACTTTTTTTATGTATTTTGACTGTAGAGTGATGCTGACGGGGTGAGAAGGGTCGTGGATCATTTTCCATAAAAGCTTGCCTCCCAACACTGTGTTGACGAGGGAAGGGTCGCAAATTTGCAGTCCGCCCTTAGTGATCGGTCTCTTGACCAGGTCCCAGTTTACAAGATGAATTTTTTTTTCGTTGCATTTCCCTCCTTGCCATAAGAAGTCCCTGAGGAGTGAAGAGGTCTGTTCCATTACATGTTTAGGAGCCAAGAGGAAAGCTGCTTGATAAATAGGAAGAGCTGATAGCTGGGATTTGATAAGAATGGTTTTTCCACCTTTTGTTAACCAGTGGCCTCCCAAAGCTTTGATTTTGGATTTGATTTTACTGATGATGTCAGTCCAGAGGGACCTCTTGTTCATGCTTGAGATTATTGGAAGTCCAAGATACCTGAACCTGTCCCATTGTCCATGCCCTTTGAATCCTAAGATCTTCGTGATGTTATTGATCTCTTGCTGATCTATATTCCAGCTGAAGATTTCACTTTTGCTCTCATTGACAAGAGCACCAGATACCCTGCAATAACTTCTCAAGACATTGTCAAAGGTTTTCGCTATTATGGAGGAAGCACCTCACAGGAATAGGGAGTCGTCCGCAAAGAGAGCATGATTCAGGGGGGCTGATCCATGGGAAGGTTTGAGATCGGGAAGGGAGCCACCATTTCTTTCAGATGATAGTTTTCTGCTAAGGGAGTCTGCCATGAGGATGTACAAAAAGGGAGAGAGGGGGAATCCCTACCGAATGCCTCTCCGAGCTTGGAAAAAATTAGTTGGGCGACCGTTGATAAGGGGAGCGATCCACAGGGAGTCAATACATGCTTTTATGAGCTGAAAAAATTGCTGAGAGAAGCCAAAAGTCTGCAAAACTTTGTAAAGGAACAAACGATTAACTCTATCGAATGTGTTTGCCATATCAAGTTTAATCAACACACCTTTCTCCCCTCACTTTTTGCTTGTATGGATGGTCTCCTGTACCTGAATGACATTGTCCAAAATGTACCTGCCTTCCACAAATCCGCCTTGTGAGTTGGAGATCAAACTTTTGAGCAGAGGCTTGATTCGATTAGCTAAGAGCTTAGCTATAATTTTGTAAGAAGCATTGCACAGCGAAATAGGCCTAAATCTTGCAAAGGATTCAGGGTTGGTTTCTTTGGGGATTAGGGCTAAATAGGTGGAGTTGGTTCCTCCTCCTATCTTAGCTTTTTTCATGAAGCCTCTTATTATTTTAAGGAGATCCACTTTTATAACTTCCCAGCAAGCTTTATGAAAATGGATTGTGAATCCATCTGGCCCAGGGGCCTTGTCAGCTTCCATGGACCAGATTACATTAATGATCTCCTCCTCCGAGATGGGTCTGCAGAGAGCTATGTTATCTTCAGTGTTAACAAGGAGAGGGATTTTGGTGAGGAAGTCAGCTATTTCCTCATCGCTACCTTGGGTTCCATAATTGAATAAGTTCCTGAAATGATTTTCAGCAGCGTCTTTACCCTGGTTGAATCCTTTGCAAACTTGGCCCTCCGTGGTTTTGATTTCAGCTATATAGTTTCGGGACAACCTGGCTCTGTATTTTCGATGGAAGAAGGAGGTGTTCTGGTCCCCAGCCTTTAACCAAAGACTTCTGGATTTTAGCCTCCAATGTTCTTCTTCAGCTCGAAAGGATTGGTATGTGGATCGTTGAGCTTTAGCTTCCTTATCCAGAAGTTCTGATGTGATGACTGTATTTTCCATATTTGTTTGCAAGGAGTGCAACATCTGGACTGCCTCTTTTCTTTGATTGGTTGGAGTGGGATCTGGCTTTTTGATCCACTCCTTCAGTGCTAGTTTTCTGGCCTTCAGCTTTTGTTCCCATATATAGCTGGAGGAACCTGAAAAGGGTTTAGCCCAGGCAGATTTCACAGTTTCCATGAATCCCTCTTTCTCAAACCAAAGCGGGCTGAAGTGGAAGGGGATGGGCCCCAGATCTTCTTCATCTTCCAGTAGGAGCTGAATTGGCTTATGGTCTGAGGTTAATTTAGGAAAAAAATTTGTTATGATGATTTTTTTGTTCATCATGAGGGCGCTTTGGACTAGGAACTTGTCCAGGCAAGCAGCAATATGTTCCGACCCAGCTCAATTATTTGACCAAGTGTACCTCCCGCGGATTGGGTTGAAGTCTAGAAGGTCCCAGTTCTGGGAGAGCTCCTCCACAAATGCCAACATGGGATCTTTGTTACCTGATCCGCCCCTTTTCTCTTTTGGATTCAACACTATGTTAAGGTCTCCTGCTAAGATAATGTTACTTGGGGAATGCTGCTCTAGAAAAATTGAAAGCGAATTCTAGCAATCTCCTTTCTCATAACAGTTTACAGGGACATACATATTGAAAAGAGAAATGTTCAACTGTCTAGCTTTGTGCTTGAGATCTGTAAAGATCCAGTGATGGGTTTCTTTAGAATTTTGAAGCTGGAAAGTGTTGTCTAACCAAAGAGTAGCCAGGCCTTTAGAGGTGCCCTTGGCACTGATTGCCTTGCCTGTATTTTTGTTCCACTTTGACTTACTGATGTCTAGAAGGGATTGCCCTTCAATCTTGGTCTCTTGGAGCATGAGGATATCTGAGGGTTCTGTTTTGAGTAGATCCTTGACTGCTTCTAGTTTAAAGGGATTCCCCAGTCCTCTGCAGTTCCAAGAGACAAACTTCATTATTTACTGAGAGGAGGATTGGGGCCTCCCTTGGAAGGTCGCGGTCTGGTATTTCATCCGATGGAAATTTCTATTGTGGCTTGACTTCCTTGAGTTTTGAGTCTCTCTGCCTCTTCTTCTCTCATTTCTTTCTGGGATTTCCTTCCAACTCTTTTAAAGGGGCGCTCATAGGTTTCATCCTCCGATGAACCTAAGCTTTCTATTGCTTTTTTCCTTGCAACTTCTGCAGATGAGGGGTTGGATGGGCTGCCTTGGGTAATTAACTTCAGCCTGAACTACTTTCTCTCCTTCGTTGCTTGGAGGGGTGCTTTCTTCCTGCACTTGATTTTCCTGCTCTGGGGCTATAGGGTCAATTTGAGTGCCTGCTGTCCCTTTTGTTTTTACTTCGCCTTCCTGAGTGGACTTAGAACTGCTTGGAATTCCTATTGTGTTTCCTTTGCTGGAGCCTTTTTTTGGAAGAGTTGTTTTCTGGACTAGGGTCCATTGATCCCCATTTTGTTTGTCTGGTTGCTCTTCCACCCTTTTCTTTCAATGCTTGGCGAAATGTCCATGACCATGACAGTGTCTGCATTTGAAGGGTAACTGTTCGTAGTCTTGAATATGCGTCCATCCAGCGACAGTGAGCTTGATTGCTTCCGGTAACCCCTCCTCTAGGTCGACTTCAACACATATGCAAGCACACGAGTACTGATCTTTTCTTGCAGCTTTGTCTATATATTTACCCAACGCATTTCCGACGTTCTCTAAGGATTTTTGGTTCCAACAGTGGAGCGGTAGATGGGGTAGTCTCACCTAGACCGGAACAACTGATGGGACGTCTTGGGAAGGGTCAAAATCTGGGGACCATTTGTTCAAATACAATCCCTGCAGTCCCATAAAATATGGATCATTTCTGAAAATTAAACTTTTGTCTTCTGGGCTTTCAAAAACAAAGACAAAGAATCCTTTACCTACAAAGTAGCTTTTGACACCTTCTTTAATTAGGGGGTTCCAGTTTCTTTGAGTCCAGTTTTCTACTGATTTAGGAGAGGGCCAGAGGCCCGTGAACTGCCCGATGAGGCCTCTCTCCGCCAGGTTCAGAGCTGCCTTGCACGTCTCTTCTTCAGGAAGGGCCACTGAAGGGATCTTTTCCATTTTCTTGATGAACTTCTGTTGAGTCGCCAATGGCGCTCGTTTCAGGGCTGCTTCGGTCATTGCTTTAAAGGCTATCACCTTTGGAGGCGGATTGGAGAAACCCCCTGAAGAATCCATGGTGAGGGCGCCTCAGTGCTGTGTGCAGGGGCGCAGTAGCCACGAGGGCGCACGGAGGAAAACCCAGCAGCCCAAAGATGGAGAATACCCTGCCCTTCGAAGCAGCCAAAGGGCTGAATTGGCCTGTGGCTTCAGGGAAGGCGAGTCAGAGACAGCTAGGTCAAGCTCCCGCAGCGCAGGATATTGGCGAAAATTTTTTTACATTTCATTTTGAGACAAATGAAGACAAGGATTTAATCTTCCGTAATGGGCCTTATTTCAAGGATTCCAGAGGTTTATATTCAAATAAATGGACTCCAGATTTTGACCCGGAGCTTGATATTCCTAATGCGGTCCCTGTTTGGGTTCGGCTTCCTCACCTCCCCTTGCATTGCTGGGGAGACGAATCTGTGCATGCTATTGGGAATGCCGTTGGGAAATACATTGATCGGAGTGAACCGAAAGATAACATGCAGGCCTGTGCCCGCATCTGTGTAGAAGTTGATTTGGGTAAAGGCCTGCCAGAAGCCATTAAGCTCGAGGTTGATGACTGGATGCACATTCAGCAGCTTGACTATGAACAGATCCCCTTCAAGTGCAAGGTATGTCACGAGTATGGTCACTTTGCTAATCGTTGCACTAAAATTTCTAATGTAGAAAATAATACACAAGAAGAGCAATGGGAAACTGTTAAAAAGAAAAAGACAACCCCTAATCCTAAACCATCCCATGAAGTAGGTCCTTCCTCTTGACCTCCCCCAATTTCCCCTCCCTCTTCCCCTCGCCTTCATTTCCTCCCCCTTCTTCCCCACAACCTCCCCTATCTTCTGATTTCCAGCTAGATCCCCTTACCTCTTCTCCCTCTTACAATCCCTTTCACATCCTCTCTCTTCCTAAGGAATCCCCTCCCTTGATTCAATCTGATCCTACCTCTTCTCCCCTTCCCCAGGTCATTTCCTCTTCCCTATCGTCTGATCCTCCCCCTCTCAGAATCACCAGAAGCAATTCTAAGGAGCATGGATCCATTGTAGACAATCAAAAGAAGCCTGGAAGAAAGTTTGCCAAAAAACACAGGGATTAAAATGCGCAAAAAGACATAGCATTGGGGCTCTAGAACCCCATTGAATCATATATTCAAGGACCAATAGACAAAGACATAGCAAACAAAGACAAGGGAGGGAGAGCAACTCCTCACACCTCTCACCTAAAATGATTAAAATCCTCTCATGAAACAGCAGGGGACTAGGGCACCCCTCCAAAACAAATGCCTTAAAGGATCTTATTAACCAAGAGAAACCAACCATTGTTTTACTCCAAGAAATAAAGCAGAGACAACCAGAGATGAACAAGATTATTGAACAACATAAGCGCTACAAAGGATGTATATGTGATTCCAGAGGAGCCTCGGGAGGAATTTCTACACTTTGGCTTCGAGATGAATGGAACAACATAACAGAAATAGTAGAACAAAATTGGGTCAAGATTGTATTGCAGAATATTATCAACAATCAACAGATAGTAATTTACAATGTTTATGTCTCGAATCATTACAGGGATAAAGAAGTTTGTTGGGACTCTCTCAGCAATAATATAGCAGAAGAAAATAGCAGCAACATCATTTTAGGAGGTGACTTAAACCTCATTTTACATGCTAATGAAAAACGTGGAGGCAGCTTCAACCCAGATCCTTTTAGAAATCAGTTGGAAAATGTTATGCAACATGGTGATCTTGTCGATATCATTCCAAAGAATCGCAAATACACCTGGAGTAATCGCAGATTGGGGAGAAATAATATTATGGAAAGGCTCGACCGAATCCTGGTAAATGTATCCCTTCTCTCCACCTTTTCAGTTGTCAACGCTTCCATCCTTCCTTTTGCTGCTTCAGACCATTATCCCACTGCTTTAACCCTTGAATCTCTCTGCCCCTTGGGCCCTCTCCCTTTTAAATATAGTCCTTTATGGAATGACATTGAAGCAGCCAAAGTGTTGGTCCAGCAAACTTGGTGCCAACATGTCAAAGGATCTCCAAGTTTTATTTGGGAAAGCAAACTTAGAAATGTAAAGAATGCTCTCAAGAATTGGGCAAAAACCCAATATAAAGAGCCAGAAGCAAAGAAAAGAGAAGTGAAAGCCAAAATTGAAGAACTTCACTATGCACTAGAAAAGCAAGAATATTATCAGGCTGAAAAAAATCAAGAAGAAAATCTTTATAGTCAGCTATACAGTATCAGAAGAGAAGAGGAAGAAAAATGGAAAATTAAATCAAGGCAGACTTGGCTGAAGAGCGGAGACAAGAAAACAACTTTTTTCCATAAGCAAGCCACTGTTCGAAAAATCAGAAATAATATAACAACTATCATAGATAATGCAGGCACTCAACACAATGATCAAACTTCCATAAAAAACGCTGCCTCAGAACATTTTAAAGAGCTGCTAACTGAATCAGGGGAGGACGAAAACTACGCTGACTTCCTACAACATTTGCCAAAAAAGATTGCAGCAGAAGCAAATGAAAGGCTGATAGAGGAAATAAAAGAAGAAGAAATCAAGGAAGCAATTTGGGGCCTCCAGCCAGACAAGGCACCAGGGCTGAACGACTTTCCTATTTGTTTTTATAGGGAGTATTGGGAAATGATAAAAAAGGACCTCATCAAATACTTTAAATGGATTCAGAGGAAAAATAAATTAGGAGGCTACACAAATTCAACACATCTGGCCCTCATTCCAAAGGAGAACCGGCCTTCAAATTTCTCCCGTTTCCGGCCCATATCCTTATGTAATTCTTCCTACAAAATTTTCACAAAAATTCTTGCTTCCCATCTCAAACCTCTACTGCCTATGTTAATATCTGAAAACCAAGGTGGCTTTATGACAAATAGGCATATTTCAGATTCTATTCTCTTAGTCCAGGAAGCCATTCACTCAAGCCATTCTAGAAATGAAAAGGGTTTCATCCTGAAATTGGACTTGGAAAATGCTTTTGACAGGGTTAAACACTCCTTTCTACTTGTTGTTCTTCAAAAATGGGCTTCTCATCCTTCTTTATTGATCTCATAAGAGCCTGTATCTCTAGCCCTTGGATAGCTCCCCTTATCAATGGCAGACCCGGCCCTGCCTTTCAATCTTCAAGAGGATTAAGGCAAGGTTGTCCTATGTCCCCCTACCTTTTCTTTTTAATGGTTGAGTCCTTAAGTTGTGCCCTTGACCATAAGTGGTAGACAGGCCTCATCACTGGAATCAAATTTGAAGATGGAGTGAAAAACATCAATCACTACCAATTTGCTGATGATATCCTGCTGATTGGAGGGGCGTCCACAATCATAGCTCGAAGATTCAAATCTTTATTAGACAAATTCATGAGATATTCAAGGGGAATGATTAATCACTTCAAAAGTTGTATTTATGGATGGAACGCCTCATCTCAAACGCTACAAAACATAGCCAACATCTTCGGCGTGCCTTGCAAGTTAAATTGGCACCATTTCAATTATTTGGGAATGCCAGTGAATATAGGAAATTCAAGAGTTGATGTTTGGGAAACAAATTTAGATAAAATGAAAAGAAAATTTCAACAGTGGGGAGCCACTTGGCTCAACCCAGCTGGACGATTGGTACTTCTCAAATCGGGCCTTTCCTCTCTTCCTCTTTACCAATTCTCCCTTGCCCAAGCTCCAGCCTCTTTTCTCCGCAAAATGGACAGTATTCTCAGGTTTTTCCTTTGGCAGGGAGGGAAAAATGAAAAGAGAAAATATAACTTGGTTGGATGGAAACAAGTAATTCAAAACCAAGAAAAAGGAGGTCTTGGAATTAGATCCCCATCTCTCACCAATTCAGCCTTTGGCAGCAAGATAGTCTGGAGGCTTATTGAACACCAATCAACTTGGTGGAAAAAAGTTCTGGAGGCCAAATATCTCAGCCACCCAAGGAAACATCTGCTTACAACTGAAATACCCAACAGGAACAACACAAGGATATGGAAACTATGTAAAAAAGCCATCTCCTTTATGGCTCAAAATGTCTCCAAGATTCCCAAAGGCGGCAGCAAAATCAACATTGGCACTGATAAAATTATGGGGAATCAACCAATTAGTAGTCTTCCAGGTATGGCTCCAATAATTCTCTTTCTTCAAAGTAAAGGAATATATAGTTTAGATCAAATTTCACAATGAGACACAAATACCCAAGCTTGGAAGAGATGGAGCCTTCCTCCCATCCCTCAACGACTCAAAGAGAATCTTGACAACTTTCAGATACACCTCCACAACATTGCTCCTACAATAAAAAATGGCAAGGATGGATTCCGATGGGACCCCACTGGCACCAGCTACTCAATACAAGCAGGATACAATTATCTATGCAACAGGGACTACCCGGCACCAACATGGACACATTGGAAAACAGTGTGGAAATCAGAAGCCATCCCTAAGGTGAAATTTTTTATGTGGACCCTCTTAAAAGAAAAAACTCTCACTATAGAAAATCTTAATAAAAAAGGCATTGCTGGACCCTCCAGATGCCCTAATTGCCAAGAAGTGGAGGAGTCCATCCAACACCTCTTCATTTCGTGTCCTTTTGCTTTTTCTTGTTGGAATAGTATTACCCCAATCGTTCCCTTTACCTGGAACTCTCAGCAATCCATTGGGGAAGTCCTTAACAACTGGAAAAAAAACTACCCCTGGCAATCCATGAAAAACAACATTGCCAAGAGAGTGTGGGATGCCCTCCCATTTTCCCTCTTATGGAGGATTTGGATTGCTAGGAGCAACAAGATCTTTAAAGATAAAGAGACCACAATTAGGCATCTTTGTAGCAAGGCTAAAAGCCTTGCGATAGAAACCATCGCTTCTAAGAGCAAAAAAAAAAAGGACATGACAAGTCTTTGGGTTGAAGAAATAGATTTTGTAAGGAGTCTGATAGATAAGATTAGTATCCTGCTAGCAGCGAAAATCTACAACAACTTCAACAACAATCACAGTCACAACTGGAAAATCCGACTAAAGCAGGATGACTTCAACAAGTGGCTCCACACTAGCGACACCCACTCCTTGTTCTTTGATGGTGCCTCCAAATCAAATCCAGGAGCAGCGGGAGCAGGGGGAGTTATCTACAAACCCAATGGTGAGCCCTTAGTCACCTTTGAGTGGGGATTAGGGATCCTTTCAAACAACAGAGTATAGGCTCTGGTTCTCTATCAAGGAATTCTTCAACTACAAATTCATGAAATCAAGAAAGCTGTGATCTTCGGCGATTCTGCTATCTATAAGTAGAGCTTCGGCGTAAATCACATAAAGAGAGACATTTGTCGACGCGTTTCGAACCAACTAGTGTGGTTCATCGTCAGGACAAGTTGAAGAAGCAGATCCAGCTTAGCATGATAAATAGTCCGAGCAGAGTCTCCAACGGCTAAATTGACTAACGACTAATTTTGACCTTAGGACCCAGGTCAAATTCTTATTTATTAATTTAATATTATTATTATAATTATTAATGTTTTTCTTATGGAAATAAGTTAAATTAGGTAAAATGGTTGGTTTTAAAAGGGAATTTATTTATTAATTTAAATTTATATCTATATATATATATATATATTTTAATCATAATTTAATGGTTAGTTTATTTTTAAGTAAGTTAGTTAAAATATAAAAATAAAATAATTTTAAGGTTAAAGATGTAATTATTTATTTATTTAACTTATTTATTAACAATTATATATATATATATTCTATAATTAAAGTTAGGTTATTAAGGTAAAAGTTAGAATTAATGGTTGGATTAAAGAGATAATTTATTTAAATTATTTAATAATTATTATTAAAAATATATATATATATATATATATATATATATATATATTGATGATGATGATGATGATGATGATGGTGGTTAACGTCCACTGAGACCAAATTGGTCTATCGGACCTACAATTTTCTTAATTTTTACTTGTCTGGCTCCTCGTATTTCTTGGCGAGATTGGTGTTGTAGCTTTCTTTTTTTTCTCTACGGTCTTCCAACTTCCTTTATCTTGCATCTCCTTCATCTCTTCTGGTTCTTGGGACATTGGTGTCTTAGCTTCGCGATCTATTGTGTTCGTTCTTTTGAAGATAGTCGGAGAAGAAGTTTGGTCTGGGAGATCTGCTTTGCTGTTAAATGAAGATTTATTTTCTGCGGTATTCAAATCCTCATAACTGTTGATTTGCTGGGGCGGGATTTCTCCTTGCTTGTCTTGAGAGTTGTTTCTTTCTTCCCTGCTTTCTTGTGACTCAGATTTTTCTCTAGAATATTCTTCTTTGATGACAGTGTAGTGTTCTTTTTGTGCTCCTTCCCACCATGTAGATCTGTGGTGGTTTTTTCTAGCAAAATTTTTCTCAGAGGCTTTTGGGCAATTTTTGGCTAGATGCCCTGTCTCAAAGCAGGATCGACATCTGAAGAGGACACTTTCATAATCAAGTTTCTGGTTCCACACATAGTCTTTACTTGTTAGGTTTATTTCAGCTGGGAATCCGGCGTTGAAGTCCATTTCCACACAGATGCGTGCATAGGTGGTTCTGGCATATTCCTCTGTTTCTGGGCACCTGCAGTAAAATTTCCCAATTGCATTTCCGATGGCTTTTAGTGAGGAGAGATTCCAGAGGTGCAAGGGTAGGCTTGGCAATCTCACCCAAACTGGTGCTGAGGTTATCACTGCTGTAGAGGGATCGAATGATGGGTCCCATGGCTTCATGAATAAACCTGATTTTTCCCAAAACCAAGGGCCGGAATCTAGAATACATTGTCTGCTTTCAGGATTTTCAAAATCTACTATAAAGAAACCCCTAGCACAGGGGTAGATATTAATTTCATCCGAAATGACAGGCTTCCATACCTCTGAAATCCAATTGTGGAGTGCTATCAGCCGCGGCCAAAAACCATTGAACCGGCAAATTAGGGCACTTTCGGAAAACTTCAAAGCTTCATCGAGTGAGGCCTGGACCACTTGGATAGTGGGAGCTGGGGCTTCACTGACGATATGGGCAGGAGATTTCCCTCCAGAAGCGGATGAGCCACCAGTGATTTTTGCGAAGGTCGGAGCCATATTTTACTTGCCCGTAGAACCCAGCCTTAGAAAAATAAGGCAGAAGATAAGATTAGATCTAGATCTGGCTGCATAAATTTAGCAGCCTAGATCTAGATCTAGAAGTAAAAAATTAGATCTAAGACCTAGCCGTGAAGGGAAATATAATTACCTTCAAAAATACTACAAAAATACTACTGGACCAAGATTCTGTAGTAACCACACAAGTTGAGCGATTCGTAATTATTAATCCTTCGGCTAATTTCTTTTGCAATGTTCGCGCACGTCCAAAACTACACGCTTTACCAACGCCGCTTCATATCTGTTTGTGTGGTCGAGTGTCTAGCCTGACAAATCAGAAATTCTGAACAGAGCCGCTTTCCATATTTCAATTTCTTCTGCTTTGTGAATTCCGCTACTGCGATAATGTTGGAATGTCTGCGCAAATGGGCTGCTAGATCGCTCTGGATGACGCACCCGTGGAGGAGTTACTTTACTCGGCCATTGATCCCACGTGAGGTCGTATTGAAAAACAGAATTTAAATACGACCCACCACAAAGTAGAGGTGAGAAGATACTTTAGATCAGATCGGTGGGAGAAGTGCAGGAGGTTCGCGATTACAGTGAGAATTCCTGTAGATCCGCTCATGCAGAGACCTGGAGCCACAGCCGCAGAAAGACGCGGAGACCTGGAGCCGCATAGGTGTCCATCTTCCCTATGTCCAAGGAACCACAGACAAGATTGCTCGGATCCTTAAGAGGTATGAGATTCCATCAACCTTTAGGCCCCTTAACACCATTCGCAATTCCCTCCGATCGGTAAAAGATCCCATTAACCCTAAGGACATGAAGGGTGTCTACCTGATCCCTTGTTCTTGTGGGACCCCCTATATTTTGGAAACAGGGCGCTCCATCCATCAGAGGATCAGTGAACATGCAGCTGACCTAAGACATGGGAGATCCAAGTCTTCAGCATTGGCGGAGCATGTTGAAAAGACCAAGCATCAGGTGTGTATAGAGGAGGCCAAGGTTGTCGCCAAAGTTGCCCAATTCCATCATCGTAAATTCAGGGAGGCTATTGAGATTGAAAGAAGGCCAAACAATCTCAATAGGGATGACGGATGGAAGATCAGTAGATGTCGGATCCCCGCCCTCTCATCCTAGTCTTTCTCTTCCGCCTTCCCACCACCCGCCCCCTCCCCCTCTCCTTTTTCATCTTCTTTGCTTTCGTTATAGTTTGTCCTTCTTGTTTTCAGGCCTTTACCGGTCCTCCTACTCCTTTTTAGATGCTCTTTCTCTTTACTTCTTCGTGATAGATTTTTATTTGATGATTATGATCGTAACTATTATATAAATATAATCGTTAATATTATTAATTTGATCGTAAATATTAATAATTAATTATTATCATTATCATTATCATTATCATGATTATGATTATGATTATGATTATTATTTTAATTAATTAATTAAATATTATATATATATATATATATATTTATTTACTTATTTTATTTTATTTTCATTTTATATTTTTTAAACTAACCTTACATTATTTATTTTAACTTAATTTATTTATTAGTTAATTAACTAATTAATTAATTAATTAATTAATTAATTAATTAATTAATTAATTTATTTATTAATTTATTTATTTAATTTTATTATTATTATTATTATTATTATTATTAATAAATATATTATTAAATTACCTTTTTAAATTATATATATTTGATTATTAATAAATAATTAGTTAATTACTTTCTCAACCTATGATTATATATATATATATATATATATATATATATATATATATAATTATAATTTTAATAATAATAATTAAATAATTTAAATAAATAAATAAATTATCTCTTTAATCCAACCATTAATTCTAAGTTTTACCTTAATAACCTAACTTTATATATATATATATATATATATATATATATATATATATAATTGTTAATAAATAAGTTAAATAAATAAATAATTACATTTTAACCTTAAAATTATTTTATTTTTATATTTTAACTAACTTACTTAAAAATAAACTAACCATTAAATTATGATTAATATATATATATATATTTAAATTTAAATTAATAAATAAATTCCCTTTTAAAACCAACCATTTGACCTAATTTAACTTATTTCCATAAGAAAAACATTAATAATTATAATAATAATATTAAATTAATAAATAAGAATTTGACCTGGGTCCTAAGGTCAAATTTAGCCGTTAGTCAATTTAGCCGTTGGAGACTCTGCTCGGACTATTTATCATGCTAAGCTGGATCTGCTTCTTCAACTTGTCCTGATGATGAACCACACTAGTTGGTTCGAAACACGTCTACAAATGTCTCTCTTTATGTGATTTACGCTGAAGCTCTACTTATAAATATTATGGATCACAGAAGCCTCAATTCAACAATTGATTCTGCTATCATTATCAGTTTAATGACTAGCAAACGAAAAGCCTCCAACACCTTCTTACAACAAACCACCAGCAGATGCCAAGTCATGATCAATCAAACTCAGGATTTCCAATTTTACCATATCCTTCGGACCATCAATCGGGAAGCTGATAAACGTGCCAGCCAAGCTTGTATAAGACCAAAAGGAAATATCCTCTGTAACAACGAGGAACAATTCCAATTTCTTCCATGATTCCCATGACTTGTAAAAAAATTTCATATCTAAAGACTCACATCTTGCTCAGGGCGTACCCTGACCAAATCAAAAACAATCCCGAGGCTATCTGCTCCATGCTGCCGGAAATCCTCCCTTTTCTCCCTACAGTCTCCTCAAATTTTTTGAATCTATGTTGCCCGTGCAGAATCCGTGACCACCTCAGCACTCACCTCGTGATCATGTCCTTCACGCCTCTCTGTTTGCTTGCTACTTATACCAGGATGCATTCTCTTTACCCCCAAGCCTCCCTTCCCATCTTCGCTTGTTCCGCGGCTCTTTCGATCATTTCGGATCGTTGTTGTTTCACAACACTCTTTTTCAGTGACTGCCCCTATTTTTCCCCCATCGCATACTCCTCCCTTCGCAGTTCCTTCCTTGCCTGTTCTTACTTCTCTGCTTTTCTTGAGAAACGAAGGCCTCTGTTCTCCCCTCTCTATTTATATACCCCTCCGCTTTTTAAAGCAGAAAAAACGGAACAACAGAAAAGGAATAGCGGAAAATACAATAGAAAAGGAACAACAGAAAAGAAAAATGCAGCTCCAACAAGTTCGTCAAGCTTGAAGCAAGTCGGCGCCGACGACAAACCTGAAGAGTCCATTACTTGACACATCAACCATAGTAATATAGACTGATGCTTTGTAAATGCTGTTATTTATTATTTCAGTTTGTTAGGATTTACCTTTGGTCTTTGGTTTTTAGAAGCCCAAAAGGTAGGATTAAGGAGGAATTTTGTTTAAGCTGTAACTCCTTCTTCCCTAGCTCAACCTGGAACCTCAGCATGTATTTCTGGAGCTCAGTCTCCCACCTTTTTTTAGATTTATAATAGCAATCGAATTTGTCAAAAAAAAAGAAAAAAAAAGAATTGATATGATATTATTTTTTATGTTAAAAATGAGGATTCACTTATATAGTTAGGCAGGTGTCCTTTCATGAATGGTCATGTCCCTAGACACACGTCTCTTCAATTAATAATTATTGTTTAATTAATTATTAATATCATTATTGTTTATTTGTATTATTTAAATATATTTTATTCATAACATTGCTTTCTTTTTCAAAAAACTTTGTCCTCAAAGCTTATTGCTGACAAGGCGTATCATTCGTTCTTTGTCTTTGTAATCTATTCACATCTTTTGGAATTCTTCAATTTTCTATTTTCATTGATACAAGATGATAAGATCATCTAAGTGATAAACAAAATAGTCGAACTGAGTAGGGATCTAACCATCTAACCATCCTAAATCAAGCTTATGTGGAATATTGTGGTTATTGGATACTTTGTGTGAATTTTTATCACAAGACTAAATTGCACTGACATTAGTAGTCATTGGGACATAGGTTTGTTGTTTATGATCTGAGTGATATAGATATGCAGATTGATTGAGTAGTCTGCTATTGTGATTCAGATGTCGATAAGGAGTTCTTGTGGTTTGATTGTCCCTTATCATGTGTGTGACAACTTCCTAATTTACTTCGAATACTGGTGTTATTGAGTTAATTAAAAAAAATTCATTTGGATTTTTCATTGTTTGAATTGCAACATTTGTGTATATTTTTCCTTTAACTTACTTGTCTTCTTTTTGAGTTGTGATCTTGATTGGATCGATATTCATTCCTCTCTTCAACTTGAATTTCTACATTTCAAAATTTTGATGCTTCCTTCTCAATAAGGTGTTGTACCTTGTTTTCCAATGATTTATTATCCTTCTTAAGCTTCTTAATTTGCGTTAATAATTTTTCACTATGGCCTTTAAGTCGAGAAACTTCTTCATTTTTGTCAGCGATGACTTTGTCAACTTCTCTTTGCATATTTTGTAATAGTTTTTTACCTTCTTGAAAAATTATTTTTGAAATATTTTATATGTCTTCTGGTGTGACTGAATTTGGCTTTAATGTAACATCTTGTAGTGTTATTTTTTTCTTTTGTATAAAAATGTCAAAAACTTTTTCTTCGTATTTAGGATGAAGGGCCCAAGGTGAACCCAAAATAATGTCACGTTGATTGTTCCATAGGGTTTGAACAAAGAATTGCGATGTAAATGTATAATCCCCACTGTTTAATTGTAACTTGGTTATGACATATTGTCTTTGTTAAGAGAGTCAAATTTTTCGATTATATCTAACTTAGGAACCATTAATTGGTTTGCGATTTCGAAGTTTATATAATTTTTACCTTCCGTTGATGAGATAGAAATAATGACATAGTCTCCTTAATTTTTAAATAACATTGGAATTCAGTGAAATATAATTTATGAAAATCTTAACGGTGTTGGTTTCCAATTTTTTTATTTTTCAAAATAAGCTTATGATTTTAAAAATAAAGATTTTAAACTTTATAATAATATTTGTTTTATTATTATTATTATAATATTACTTCCTTTATTTTCTTTTCAAAAACCTTCCAAACTTTATTATTCCTTCACGCCTTAGTATTGAATTCGTAATAATCCTTTCTCTTTCTTCAAAATACTTTACTTTTCTTCACATATAAAAATATATTTCCACCTTGAAAAATTACTATATCCTTTTAGCTTTTTAACTTTATTTATATAATTTCTTTTATAAATATCCTTCAATCATTTATAATATAAGATTGAAATATGATATTGATTTGTTAATTAAACCTGTAGATTAATAACACGATGGTATGGCAGGACACACCAACACGAATTTGAAAATATGATGGCGCAGTTTGTTGATGGAACATGCAGATGGGATGATGGTGCAATTGTGTGTCGAATGGCGCAGTGGTCATTATTCTCGGCGATGAATAGGCAACGCCTGTGTTAAGTAAAATGTGGTGGTACAATCGAGCAGGGTAGACGGAAATGGCCATGACATCGCTGTTGTGTATGGTGGGTGACGGCTCAGGGTTGTGGTTGCATATGAAGGGTGACGACAGAAATGGCTATGGTTTCTGGGGTCTCTGGTGGCTCTGGTGTCCACTATTGTTGAAAGAGTCGGTTGGGTCGATTTGCAGCGGTCCCGACTCTCCGGCTGTGACGATGAAAAAACGACCGTAGTTGTTTTGTTTTTGTTTTATTATTATTAATTTTTATATAGTTTTTGTTTTTAAATAATTTTTTTTTTTTTTTTAAGTTTTATTATTTATTTTAATATAGGAGTTTTTTTTAATAAATATTTTTTTTTAATGATTATATATAGATAATTTTTTCCTAAGAGTAAAAGCTTGATAGTTAAATGGAGAATCTCCAAAAATTGTGTAGCAAAATGCTTCAATTGCAATGACAACAAAGTTGACAAAAATTTGATGGCCAAAGACTGGATCACACTGGCTCTATGCAGTGGTTGAGTGGCTAGAAGATCAAACAACATTGATACCAATGTAATGAATAAAGTTCATACTCTACAATAATCTACAGAACCTTGGTAGATGAAGACCTCCATTAAAAATAAGAAATATATATATATATATATATATATATATATATATATATATATATATAGAATAATGTATAAAAGAATTGATGTGAGATGATTTTTTATGTTACAAATGACAGCTCGTTTATATAGCTAGGCAGGTGCCCTTGAATGGTCATGTCCCTAGAGACATGCCTCTTTAGTAAATAATTATTGTTTAATTACTTATTATTATAATTATTGTTTATATATATATTATTCTTCTTGTACTTGATGCTTGTTAAAATTGGGCAACCTCGGGATAAATTTCCCAAGAAGGAAACCCTCAAGGCCCTAAGGAAGCCCATCTGCCTAAAGAGAAATTCTCAATTGGTTAAAAGAAATTAATATTAATATGATTGGGCTCATCTCTCATTATTATATTGTAAGGCTCAAAATCAATGTGGTCTCGTATACATTAAAGCTCATGAAAAATATTTTTGAGAAAATTTAAATCTGATGTTATGGTTTCCCTCCAACTCAAGTCGGCTTCTTTTGTCTGCTTGCCTTGAAAGGTCACATCCTTTCACTGATTGGAACCACTATATATTCCTAATCAAGTTAGTATTTTTGGTCATGGAGGAATCATATCTCTTATCTATACTTCTCATGGACTAAGGTCTTCATTCTGGAATCATTCTCTCTTTATTATCTCTGTATGGTATATCTCTCGCATATCTCCCATGCTACAGTTTGTTGACACAATTTGGAGGCTCACATACACACACACACACACGCATATATAATATACCTACTCTTGCTTTATAGTTCAATGACATATATACTCTCGCATTACAGTGCAATGGAACTGTTTGGAAGATTGCATATTGCTCATGCTACAGGTTGAACAACTGTCATTGTTTGGGGATTACAGTCAGGATACAAGTCACATTACAGTCATTGTTAGGAGGCTCGCATTGATATATATACATATAATCTTTATTAGATGTCACCATTTGGAGGCTTGCATATCATTTCAATGTGATGGCTTTCATATGGCAGGGCTCTCACAGTTTGCTTTGGCACTCACATCTCTGTGTATGCTACAGTATCTTTGAAATGTAATATGGTCTCAATATTCGTAGGATATTGCTCTATTTTTTCAAATGGCATCCTCTACATGCTTGATATTCTTACACCATGAGTATGGCATCCTTGGTATTAGATTCTTGGTATCCTCAACGTTGTATATGACATCATTGGTAAGTGGCATTAGCTCTATGTCTTTAGGCCTATCATGTGACAACATAATATTGATATATATAGAATAATATGTATGGTACAATTTGCAGATGTGATTGCATAAGCAATCTGTAAGAACAACTCAATACCCTTGATGTTTGAGATAAGATTGCCAATGGTAGTTCCTTGTTATTTAGTATATGATGTCCGATGAAAGTGATCTTGGCATTCGTACTAGAGCTCTTGTTGAAGATCCTACTTATAATGTCAACCCTCTCAATGTATCTTGTATTGTTCACAAATGTAGTTGTGAACCACTTCATTTTAGCCTTTGATAGTCTGATATGATTGAAGATGATGACGTACTTTGTAGCCCAACTGAACAATTTGATGAAAATCTAATAGAAGAAGAAGAATTCCGAGTTTTCCCCCTTGTGGGGTTTTTCCCTAGTCTCCGACCAATCCTTGAGTCTTTATGTATGCACGCTTTTCTTCCTTTATTTCTTTATTTTTCCGCTACACTGTTGCTGTCATTGTTCTTTCTGTGTAATTGTTATACAATTATGGGGTGAATTCTATGTGTAAAAGGTGTAATGCAATTGTTAAATAACAAAGAACAATTCATCTCCTAAGAAAATTAACATGGAATTAGAGCTGGGATGGAAGAAAAATCATAGATATCACTCGTATAAAGACATTGTTGATGGATGCAAGTAAAGATGGCAGAGACCTAAAAGAAAACTAGGGTTTGAAGGAAACCCTAGGAAACCTAGTTTTAGTAAGAGGAGCTAGGGTTTGGAAAATGTCAATAGGTTATGGTTTGTGAGAAACCCTCAAAGTAGCCTTGGATATGGTAAAATGTAGAAATATGGTGATATAATTGCAACTTCTCAAGAAAATTAATATAAAATCAAGAGACACAATTCTACTCTACGGATCTGTGGAATTTAATTCACAATTTAGAACAACATTCGTAAACATGCAATAAAAAAAACCATACATGCACAATGTTATTCTAGGAGAACCCAATTGGGAAAAACCCCTCAAGCCTCTTTGTATTAATTAGATGAATAGAGAATGTATTGCAATTGCTTGCTTTCTATGAGCTCAACCTCCAAGTGAATAACCTTTCTCCATACTCAATGAGAAGCTCTGATCCAAACTTAGTCAATTTCTGCCTGTACTTGAGACCTTATTTCCTTGTGCAAATCCCAAGCAATTAGCCCGTATTTTTTAGGAATTTTCCTCCAATTGATTGTGCAATTCCCAAGGATTGATCATCTGATTACATGCAACATTTGTACACTCAAATTAGTTTACAACTGCTTGTTACACTACCTTGGAATTTCCACCACAGCTGAGAAACTCGAATTTCTTGCATGCACTATATATTTTGAGCTAATTGATCAGTTAACTGGATGATCACTAAGTTAGATTGTTGTCCTACAACATAACTAACCTCCAACTAGTTCTATAAATAGCTGGACCTAGTTTAACTGAATACAATTGGAAATAACTGAATTTGATTACTAAAATTTAGCAATCACACATGCTTAACTGAATTCCAAGCCCTCTAACTCAATTTTACTGAGCTAACTGAGTGATGAGAACCATGTCACGCAAGTTAACTGCCTCCAAGTTGTCTGTTAATGTGGAAATTTTGAATATTCTCAATTTGACCAAGGCAAAGTCAAATTGAGACTTTCTTGCTACACTTATCAACACTTCCTATTAGCAAGAAAGGGATTATCAACCACCCCTATCCTGCACATGTGGAATTCAAACTTCCCTCTTGACAAGGCCTTTGTCAAGATGTCAACATCTTGTTCTTCTGTCGGAATGTATTATAGCAACATTATCCTCCTTTACACACTGTCCCGTAAATGATGATACCATATATTTATATGCTTGGACCGATCGTGAAATACTAGATCCTCCAAGAGCTTAATGTAACTTTTATTATCACAATAGATCACATTTGGATCCATATCCTGAACAAACAATCCCACAAGTATCTTTCTCATCTAGACCTCCTCACATGCTGCTTGACTTGCAAACATGTATTCAACTTTTGTCGAGCTGAGTGCCACAGACCCCTGCTTCCTGCTATACTAGGAAATCGTTATAGACCCAACACTGAAAATTCCACGTGATGTACTCTTTTGGTCTAATTGACTCCCTGCCTAATCTTCATCTGTGAGGACACACAACTTCACTCCCTTTGTCCGTTTGTACCATAATCCATACTAGGTAGTGCCTGTGAGGTAACGTAAAACATGCTTAGCTACCTTCCAATACAATTTCGTTGCCCTAACCATATCTTGGCTTAACTAGTTGACTACATAGCACATATTTGGTCATGTGTTCACAATATACATAAGTGAACCCACTGGCTACAAGTAAATGGTAGCATCCAACTCTTCACTTGAAGTGGCATTATCCTTCCTCCAATTAGTCACTAGAGGTGTCTCCATTGTCTTACAACTTTCCATGTGAAACCTCCGCAGTATCTCGGTGGCATACTTTCCTTCATACACAAGCAATTCCCCATCTTGTTGCCATACTTCTAGCCCAAGGAAGTAGTGCATGAGACCCATGTCTTTCATCTCAAATTCTCCTGCAAGGTCCTCCTTACAAGAGCTTATTAGTTACTGATAACCTATAAATATTAAATCATCAATATATAAATCAATTATAAGCAATATACCTTCTACCAAAATATGATATTGGTTCGCATCCGCTTTACTTTTGGTGAAACCCAATCCAGTGAGAAACTGTCGATCTAAGTGTACCAAACTTAGGGTGCTTATTTGAGACCGTAATGTTCGTCTGAGTCTGCACACATAAGACTCTCGATCAAATGTATCAAAACCTTCTGGTTGCTTGATGTACACTTCCTCCTCAATAACACCATTGATAAATGTTATTTTTACATCCATCTGGTGGATCTTCCACCCTATCTGCGCAACTAGTGCAAGAATTGATATGATGTATGAATACATTGCCATAGGAGCAAAGGTTTCCTCATAGTCAATTCTCTCAACTTGAGATAATCCTTTGGCCACAAATCTGGCCTTATACTTCTCTATGCTTCTATTTGCTACATGCTTAACCTTGAAGATCCATTGTGAACCCACAATTGATTTAGCTGCCGGTCCTAGGACCACTTCCAAAACACTATTCTTCATGATGGATTCATATTCTTCCACGCTTGCATCAACCCAAACTAGTTTCTCAACCACTTCCTCAAAAGAGGATGGCTTAGTCTCTACAAGCTTAGTCATTGGAGCCATGTAGACAGTGTACCTCTCAAGTGACCTCGTTTGCCTGCGCAAATTTGAAGGAGCTCCCACATTCTCCCTTGCATCCTACACCAATCTATCAGTTTCCCTAGTTCTTTTTCTACCTTCACTAGATGGTTATGCTTGAGTGGATGTCTCCACAACTTCTTGAGGCCTCTCATGGGGCTCCTCGTTTGGATCTAAAAGCTCCTCTTTTGTTGGGATCTGAAGCTCGCTCTTAAGAGAGCATCACATCGCTTTCTCCTCATCAAATTTTACATCCCTTCACACAACTGTCATTTTGAGGGAAGGTAAGTAGACTCGGTAGTTGTGTGGAGTTTCAATGTAACCGACAAAAACTCCCAACTCTGTTGTTGGCTCAAGTCTCTTCCTCGAATATTTGGAGACATGGCAGTAAACAAAGGCTCCAAAAATTATAAAACGAGACACATCCAACTTTCTACTCGAGAAAGCCTCCTCCATGTAATCATACCAAGAATATGATGAGGACTCTGGTTTTGCAAGTAGATTGTTGTGTTACATGCCTCTACCCACAAATACAGTGGTAGGCCTTGGTCATGCAACATAGCTCTCACAGTTCCCACAATGTTCTAGTTCTTCCTCTCAACTACCCCATTCTGTTGTGGGGTGCTGTCAACTCTCTTCAAATGCCTTCTTTCACACAAAATCCCTTGTGATTCGTAACATTCTCACCTCCATTGTCGCTCCTAAGAGCCTTCACATTCTTGTCGGTCTATTTCTCAACTAGTGCCTTGAATCCTACAAACTTTGAGAATGTCTTATCCTTCTTCCACGTGAAGAAGATCCAACACTTCCTTGAGAAATCATCAATGAACATAACAAAATACTTATGTCTGGAAGTGAAGTCTATTGAGAAAGGTCCACAAACATCACAAGTGGACTCTTTCTAAGACTGCATGTGCTTTACTGTCTCGATCATGGAATGTGTATTTCACATACTTCCCCAAGGTACAACCCTTACAGACATCCTATTGCACAAGTACCCGTTTCGGGAGGTCAATGGTTATTTGCTACATAATTTTCGTGTTGCCATGATGCAAATGGCCCAATATCCTGTGCCAGAGTTCACCAACATCGCAACCCTGCACTTTCTATGCCTTATTGATTAATGCAACACAATATTCCACATCCAACTTGTACAGGTTCTTCACACAAACCCTGATCTGCTTCACCTGTCTAGTAGCTATGTGCGTCAGAAAGGATTTAATTTTACTAAAGATTACATCATAGCCATGGTCTTCTAAAACTGCTACAAAGATGATATTTTTCTTTAGGCCTGAAACAAACATGACATCTTTGAGGTGAAGAGGGGATCCCAACTCCCTCTTAAAGGTTATTGTACCAATCCTAGTTGCACTATACCTTCCATCATCCCCAAGCTTAATATGCATATGGAGATCTTTCTCCTTTAGGTCACTGAAAAACTTTCTACACCCTATCATGTGGAATGAGGCACCGAAATCCAAGTACCACACACTCACCATCACAAAGTTGGCCATGCATGCGATAAAGGTGAGGTCTAGCTCAAACTGTGAAGCCAATGCTTCCCCTGCTCCTCCTCCTGAGTTCTTATTGCTAGATATTTTGTGTGGACACTTTGTAGCATAATGCCTAAATTCATGACAATTGAAGCATTTTATTTTCGACAAGTCTTTCTTCTTTCCCCCTTTGATAGATTCTGGTTTGGTTTGATATTTGTCCCCTTTTCCCTTCATTTCCTTTCCAACCAATGCAAAATTGTGTTCGTCCTCTCCCTTGGATGAAGTTCCATCTCTGGTATTTTTCCTAATCTCTTCTTGTACCAAATCAGACCATAAGCATTCCCAATTTGGTAATTTCTCCCTCCCATGCACCGAGTCCTGGTAGCTATGCCAACTTTTTGGAAAGCCTAGAAGAGTTAGCCTCACCAGGTCATCTTCTGCAACATTCACATTGTTATCACTCATAATTTTTTCTTGGTCGTGACAAAAAACTCCTAAGGTAACCTTTTCAAACCAAACTTATAGATTGAAGACTAGCCCCTTCAATCCAAAGAGGGCTCTCTCTAACAACCTAATCACTAAATTCTTAGTAACTGACCGTGTCTTTAAACAATGAGTAGAATTTCAGTTAGGGTTTGGTTGGATATGAGGCAATTAGTCCATTGGGCAATGGGGTCAACAAACTAGGTTTTAGATGCAATTACCTAGACATTCGCTGAAAAATAAATATGGGCAGAGGTTGGGTAGATAGAAAACTATATACCTATCAGAATATAATTTGAGATAGTAGTACAATAAAGAGATAACAATCCACTACACGAGGGCATGAAAAATGAATCCTGCTAGCTTTAGAAGAAAGAGTGCAAATGTTTAAAATATGTGCAACAAAGCATAAGAATAATGAATTTGGTCACATTACCTCTATTTAAACATCAGAATACAAACCATAAATGGGCATCACATAGAAAAGGAAAAATATCACTAAAGAAACACAGACTGAGTACACCATCACAAGAATCGCTATATCATCGATCATAATCTTCTAGTCTCGACACTTGTAAAAATCAGGTAAACACACAACAAAAAGACCTCTGTTGTTTCAGAATCCAACCCTTAGTCCCCCTTTTACATTTAATTTATAGAAACACTACATAGGTTTCATATCCACAATATGTAGAAAGTCTAAATTACAATAATCATCAAGATCCAAAAGAAATGGATCTGAAAACCTCTTCACCCATCTTTAGTTTGTTGTTTGAAATAATCAAGGAAGAGATAATATCTAATCCCCAAGTCGAATAAATGAGGTGGCCTTCAACTATTAACTTGGTATTTTTATAGGAAACAAAATTTTGAAAAGTCTCAAAAAATTGGCATAAAAAATCCATTCAAATATCTCAAAGAAAGATAGATGTTAGAAAATTGAAAGAGGTTTTTGTAAATGAGCACGTTATGGAAAAAAAAACTCCTTTTGTTTTTAAAAATTCGTCTCCATCTATTAGGAACTGGGTTTAAAAACAATGACTAAAACAGGAAAAAACAGAATTACAAAATCTAGAAAAATAGGTCTCAAATATTCCTTTGTATTTTCCAAACCATGATAAATGGGTAAAAACTGAAAGAGGTTTTTTTAAACCATTCCAATCCTAACAAAAAAATCTTTTGTTTTTTCTTAAATTCATCGATACCTATTTGGAATATCTGTTTGAACACAATGACTAAAACATAAAAAAAAGAGTATTGTCATTTCTTCTTAAACCACTTCTCTCCTTTAGTTGGTAAACCTACTACCTCTGCAACTTTTGTCACTTGAAATTGCATGTCCCTAACCCTATTTTTCCTACCATCAAAGGAGTTGATGAAATGATGGCATAAATTTAGATTAGAACCATTGAAACAATGAAAAAATAGGTTCCCAACCTACGTTTGTGAAAACAAGGATTAGTTCATCATATGCTTGAAACCATTTGATGCCATGAGGTTCATAACACTTGATATGCCCAGATTTTTCCATGCTTCAATGAAAACAAGCTCAACACGCCGTGAAAACTGTTAAAAACTACTTTGTCTACTACAAACTGGTTTCTTGAATATGTTGGAAATGACTCCTTTATGCACAATTTCAGTTTTTAGGTTTACTTATAAAACCCTCTTAAAACACTTGGAAACCCTTCCATATGTCACATCAACTTGCAATATAATTTAAAATACTTCAAAGATAATTTAGAGTTTAAAATCACCAATGTGGCAGTTAGAAATCCTTTATTTTAAAAAATCTTGTAGGCACCATGAAAATATTTCTTAGCACAAATGTAGTCGTTGGAAAATATTTTCGTAGTGCCACATGTCTTCAATAAACTTGATCTCATTGGTTGCAAAACTTAGTTAAGAGCTTAGGGATGGTTGAATGAGCCTTTTGACAAACTCTAAACACTATGGTTGCTTTTATACCTCTCAATTAACACTTAACCTTAGTTTTTTTTTTCAACTTTCAAAACAATTTATTTAAAATAAGACAGTGAACTCTTTTTCAAACCATTTTTTCCCTTCGGAGGTATAAACAAAGTGCTAATAGTTGGCTCCAATGGGGATGTTGTCTCCTTGTGAGGTAGCAAATAACTCGTTGACTAGTGCTTGATCCATTGGGCTATTTCCGACCTTGAAACCTATAAAGTGAACTTTGTAACATGTACATTTTGCCATTGAAAACCAAACCCACCATACACTGAAACTTAAAAGCAATGATGGAAATTAAATGCTCAAATATGGGAGCTTATTCACAAGCAAACCAACCTACTCTAACATGTTGATAAACACTGCAAAATCAAGTGATGTCAAAATTCTAATGTAACCACGAAAGAAAATAACTATTAGACAAAATTTTGCTTTCACTCACTTCAAGTTGAAAAAAGAAAATTTTGAGCACTGGCAACTCAAACCACAACTTGAATCCAATTTATGTATTGATGAATAAAACAAACCCAACAACACTGATGATTCCAATAGTCTTGCCAAAGGATCTTTGAAAACATGAAGCAAAACCTCTTGTTGATCAACAAAAGGAAAAAGTTTGCGTTAAGTTTCATATGTTGTTGCTTGCTTCATTTCTTTATACTCATAATCATTTTCAAATGAAGAAACAATCATTTGTTCATATTTCACATCATCCACAACAAGAAAAGGTGTTGCATACTCTTGAACATATTTTGATGAAACAACTACCTTATATTTCTGATAAAAAAATTGAAAATGACCTCTCATGTCCTTCAATAGAAATGTCATTTTGATATTCAAAAGAACCAAGCAAAGTTGTTTCTTGACAAGATAACATAGTTGATTGAATCTGTAGCTTATTATCCTTATTATCCTCCTGTGTATCTATTTGAAAGATGTCATATACTGACTTGTTGATTTATTGACATTCTATGTCATATATTTCTTTGTTGCTTAATATTCATATGCATGCATTTGCAGAGATCTGGTCTTCACAAACCTTTTCTTAAAACACAAATTCAGAAAATAAAAGGCCTGAATAAAAATTCGATTGACTATCTTGATCTCTCCCTTGGTCATATAAAAGCTGAAAAACCTGCAACATATCTTCATTGATCTTAGGAGAAGGAACTTGAATATCTATATCAAGATTTTGATCAGTTTCATTTTCAGCTAAGGGATAAGCTATTGTCTGCTGGAAATCCACTTGAATATCTTGACAACTAGGTTCTCCTTTTTATTATGGATCCTGAAAAGGATTCTCATACATTGCTTCTAAAATTTCATCATCCATAAACTCCTCGTCACCATAGACACTTTTCAAATTTTCAATGAAGTTTTCAAAATATGCACAACAATTTTTGACCAGCAGCAAGGATGAATAAGATTTTTTGTAATTGTCATAGAAAACTTGTTAGGTCCCTATAATACTAGTGTATCCCCCTTATTGTTATTGTTAGTGTAGCCCACTATTGTTATTGATGTGCCCATGTATCCCCCATGTTGTTATTGTTGTGTCCCATAGAAGACCACTATTGTTATTGTTGTGCCCTTACATTATCATTGTTATGTAGGCTCTGATTATATTGTGACCCCTTAAACCAGTGGTTGGAGACAGAGGCTCGCGAACTCTAGCAACAATATGACAACATTAGAGGGAGTACGCATACAATAGTCCTTACTAAGCGACTTGCAAGGATGGAGAAATCCAAGGCATTAAAGGATCAGGCGGACGCAGTGCGCCATAAGGAAGCCGCTCTTAAAGCACGTGTCCAGCCATGGATTGACGAAGCCTTCACAATCACAACAGATATTGAAGGAAATCTCGTGCAAATTTAGAAGATGCATGCACAAATGCAGCGCAACACATCGGAAATAGAGGGCTCAGAAGACAGAATGTAGCAGGTTCAGCAGGCAGCATCTCAGTGCGCTGCCGACATTCAGACCATTTAGAACTAGCTAGAGGGACTCCGTGCCAAGATCACCGTGCTGACAGAGTGACTTGAGGACGAGTCACGATATTTGTGTTGGGGTCCTGTTGGGCATGGAATCCCACCACAACATGTTTTGGGGGTCAAAGCCCAAGTTTTGAGTATTAATATTGAAACGACTCCACGAATTGCGGGCACGGAGCACAAATTGTATGTTAGAGTAATAGGGTTGTCTGCCCTAAGTTTTGAATGTAGTGTCAGCCTACCCATGGTCCATGGACCATGGGATTGTATGAATAAAGTAAGGCTCTAAGTTGTAAAGAAAATGAGAGATACATAGAGGAACGAAGGGTGTCTAGAAGATAGAGAGCATAATGTAAAGGTCTAAGTGCTTTGGGTCATAGTAGTAGGAAGAGGCTCTACAGCTGAGTGCGCAAAGGCCTAGTAGAGTCCGCAGCTGAGTGCGCACACCCCTGCAGCTAAGTGCGCAGGGTGGAGGCAAGTCTATAACCAAGGAAGAAGAATAATAAAGAGAAGTTTGATTCCAAATCTTGTTTATCTGTTTTGACTTATTATATGGTTGATATCTTTTGAAATTATACTGTTTATTTATCGTGCGCACTGGTATGAATGGTGAACACTGTTAAGTATAACTTAACACATGCAGATAAGCTAAGTGATCAACTAATATTGGCTTAATAGTAATGGATTGGGTACTAACGCGGATCGAGCCCCGAGTAGGGCTACGTGAAGGCAGCATCACAGGTTGTGAGGCACTGATAGGTGCACGTAGCAACATGCACGTAGGGTCAAACCGTAGACCACTGAAAATCATCAAACATCTCTAGGGTGTGGAAACCTAGTTTTAGCACCCTCCCATACTACTTTGGGTGAGACATCAGTCTGCGGTCCACGCAGTGTTGCCGAAAGGGCCAGTAGTACCAAGATTTGTTTGGCTAAATCACCTCTGAACCTGGGTTAGGCCCCTTGTTGGCCGGATAAGTTGTTCTTGCGGACAAGACCAACCTCCGTAGTATCTAATGATATCTAGCGACAAGCAAACCAAACAAATTCTATCTTTCTCTAAATATGCAATTTATAAATAAAGGCAAACAAGTGTTTTAGGCCTACCTCGGGTCCAGTGCAAATTTGTGGAAGCCACACTCCGTTGATCCAAATGAGCTCCCTTGTAAAGAAACTGCAAACACAAACAAGCACACACATTAAATAGCACCTGAAAAGCCAATATAACAAAGCATATTTATCATGAAGATCAAGGAATTCATGAAACAAGCCATATGAGACAATTTATTGAGAAAAATGAATCTGATTGTATTAACTTTAATCAAAGAAGAACTTTACAACCTTGGTGCCTTGATGCTGTACAGGCTCCTCCCAGGGTCCAGCAAGAATCTCCTCTACTTTGACAAGTTTCACTCTCTTCCCAACGAATCCAAAAGGTATGTGATCTATCCTCTCAAGCTTAACTAGGAAGTCTCAATTCCAACAACATTTACCCTAAAAAATATTCAGCTTCTAACCTCCCTAGCAACCAGCCCAATGCCTTAATTTATAGTGCAATGGAGGGAAGTTACTAGGTCCACCTTCAAAGGGATAAAGCCCTCCTTCAAAGGGATAAGCTCCTCTCATCAAGGGATTAGCTCCTTTAGTTTTGGGATGCATGAACCACCTAGGAGCGAACCATCCACGTCAAGATTCCTTCTAGAATCATCCAGAATTAACCAAAGTGAGTTTTAAAGAATAAACTTGCGCCTTTTTGACTTTCACAGGGTCCGCACCCACTCCTTTAGAGACAGAGTGGGCAGGTCCGCAGGTAACATGACCATGGGGTGCGGGACCGCAGGTAACAGTAAGAGAAAGTGCGGAACCAGAGCTTTATTGATTTTTAAGGACTTTCTCTCATTTTTAAAGCTTGACATGAAAATTTGAGGTTTGAGACTTGCTAAGGAGGACAGTATGAATGATGATAGACCCATAATGACTGTAAATAGTCATGGTGACAATATTTTGTGTAACAGATTGCCCCCTAAAGTGCGAAGTCTGTAGTAGATGAGGATTTCATTTATCATCTAAGAAGAGTGAAGTACTTTATCATTTCGAGGATCACCTTGTGGAGAGCCCGGTTGGAACCTGTAAAAACATTCAATACAAAATATATATATGAGATCATATCATCGCTGAGGTAGGCATTCCCATACTCAGATCATAACTGACTAGAAAACTAACTATTGCTCTGTTATAGGAATGATCTTGTAATACATCACAAGTATATACACATGTAGACACAGTATGGACGCAACCATCTGCTTATGAATAGTCTACTGTATAATGAATACAAAATTCCTCACAGCCTGGATAGTGGAAACTAGATCCAGGGTCTTGATTTCTACTTCCCGAAATAGTACGATTCTATACATGTGAATGAATGTGTCAAAGTCGAACATGGTTGAACCACTTGATTACCAGTGAATGATGTAAACTGTTAACAAGTGCGAGAGAAACCACCAGTGATGTCAATGGTTCTCAAAGTACTCAGTACAATCCATGAAATGTGAATAGATGTGTTGATGTCGAACATGTCACTGAATCCTTTGATCGAAGGTCAATGATGCAACCTATCGTCGAAGGCGAGAAACCTGCCATTGAGGCATGCAGATCCCAAGGTACTGATGATTTCTAGATCATCTTTCTAGATAATGAGCTGAAGTCGATAGAAAGCGATCTGTCGTAGGCAAGCCCACAACACGAAATCATAGATCAAGTTTGAAGAAATATAGTTGCAAGGACTGACTCAGGGATGGTCAAGATGGATGACAGATGTTTTTCAGATGAATGGTTTATTTGCACTGACCTCTTGAACACATAATGACACAGCAGATGGTTTGGTGACAATTGACCCAAAGTTAATACCCAGAAATCGGTTGAAGACTTTCAATATGGTTTGATCAACTGTTAGGCAAAGGATTTCCCAACCCATGTGAATAAAAAGTGTCGTGTTCAAGAGTGGTTAAATGTTTTTTGAGACACAAAGTATGACAAACGAGCTCATTTTTCTCTCTTTTCCCCCACCATTCTTGGCAAGTACCTCTTTTATTTTTTAACAAGCTTGAGGAGGATAACATTTGCTTGATTATAAGCTCATCCTTCGGATGAGTCCAACTTAGTTTAAATTCGAACTATAAGAAGGAGTGGTCTGTTCCTGTTTGTAATTAAACAGGTCCTTTACTGTTAAATTTTAACGAGTCCAGTATAGGAGAAACTCAGTGTTTTTCAATTTTAGAAAGTTTGAAAAAACTTAAGAAAACTCCATGGTTGTCCTTTTTCGTAAATTTGTGTCTCCCAAGCCCGAAAAAGTATAAAATAATACTTGAGAGAACCGCTTGATCATTACGACCAAGGAGTACTTTTCATAATTAGTGCCTCTGATCCGAAAAAGTAAAAAAGCGATCAATGACACGTCGTTTAATAACCAATATCGAATTTGAAACGACAAAAATTCGGCAACCTTTTCATGTTTTTACGGTCAGAAAAGGGCTGTAAGTGGACCGTCTTTTTAGTTTTGTTTTAACGAGCTTAAAAAGAAAAACTCGGCAATCTTTTCATATTTTATGAGTCAGAAAAGAGCTTAAAGGTGAATCTAATGTTTTTTGTCGAAAATTACCAATTTTGCCTGAAAAATCCGTTATCATGCACAAAAACTCAAACATTACTCATACCTGTTTAAAATAGATAAAAATGCTTCAAAAGTTACCTCTTTAAAGTAAAAAATAAACAAATTAAAAACTCATTTATTCAAAAAATCTTATAAAAAGGGCTTTTGTAAATTCATTTTTACCGTTTGACTTCAGAGTGAGAAAAGAGAGCTTTTGGTCAGAAACTTCCCGTGAAGATTGCGGAAAATCCGTCCATTGGAAACGAACGCCATCACCTCCAGGTAATCCACATCATCTTACTCTTTCATTTCATCTGTTTGAAAATTGTTTTTAGGCTTTTATTTTATTTTTTAGGAAATTTTTAGATTAAAAACCCGCGCGCGGGGGTCCACAGGCATAGCATAGGAAACCTGCGGACCTCGAATTTTTCGTAAAAGGAAAAAAGTCAGGGGTCCGCACCTGCCATGAAGGCAGAGTGTAGACCTATGCACTGTCTCTAACATAGAGGGTGCAGTCCCCGCAGAATAGGTTTTCAAACTTGAATTTTCCAAATTCCACCCAAAAATTTTGATTTTAAATATTCTAATCCGCCTTTTTACTGAATGTAGGGTATACATCATGCTTGATTGGTGGGAACAAGAGCACGAGGATGTGGATCTCGCCACGATTAATCATCAACCTTCGATTGATGCATTGAAGCATGCGGTTTATACAAATTCTCGGCCATACTTGGCATGAGGGCCCGGGTGGACTTTTTGCAGTGGCTGGTAGACAGGTGGAATATACAGGACCAATGTTTCTTTATTGGTGGCCACCAGCTCGAAATGGAGCTAGAAGGCATTTAATTTTTGACTGGTTTGCCTAAGAGAGGTGAACATTTGACTCTATTCGGGACTAGGCCAGGTGGCCAGTCTGTCGATAGCCTCTGGCTAGAGTTTTGTAATGACCAAACTAGAGACAAAGTGATTGATATCAAAACCATCTCCCGTCCTGAGCTCAAAGTGATTGCATTTACTGTTACCAGACTCTGCGGAAGTGCAGCAATACATGTGGCCACTGGATCCCAAATGCGGATGGCAGTAGATTGCTTTCAAGGCACAATCTTCAACTGGTGCGAGGCTGTGTTGGCTAATATAAAAGGCCAACTAACTAGAGAAAAGAATGGACAACTGAAGACCTTTGGATATGGTGCTTTAGTTGTGAGCTTTGGTCTAGAGAGGGTCCCAATGTTGGTCCCACGACATCTTACCGTTGGAGCTGGACTTCCCCGAGAGCCCAAACTGATGCGTTGGGTTGCAGTTATGGCTCGTCATCCTGAGGAGGGAACAAAAGTCGTTCGATTTACTCCTGAGTATTTTCATTGGTTGGAGAACCAAGTATTTGCTATTCAGGATTTTCCATATGCTGGGATAGATTATCGTGGTGACCCAGACATGGCTCTTCCACCAGGAGAGCAATGGGATGACTAAGGTAAAATCATTTTCAACATTTTCTAATTTTTTGTTTGTTTTTATTTCGTCCCAAAATTGATAGTAAAAAGTTTCAAATGTAGATTTAGGTCCACGACAACCAGCCACTCTCCGGCCCTATGAGAGGAAACAACCAGCTGCAACAACACCAGCCCCACAAGACGAATCTATAGAGACTTTGGCCGAATTGGAGAGCCATCTAGAGCGTTTGACAGCAGACATTCCAGAGATCAGCATAGATGACATTCCTTTTAGGCTACAACGCTATGTGATTGGGGTCCTAGGACCTTTAAGGAGGTTCCTTTGTAGGGTGGCCCGTACAGTGGTTTCTTATCGTGATCATCACCAGTGATAGGATGATTGCATGTTGTAGACTTATATGACATTTTTTGCTTTTTGTACTATCATTTTTGCCGATCATAAGGTGTTTTTCAACCTATGATCGAAGACGATGTATATTTGACACACTTCTATGCTATACTACATCACTATTACCGGCTTATCTTGTAAAACATGTTATGGAATGTTTTTAAATTTACTTGTATGATTATTGCAAATGTCTACTTAACATTCGAGAAGCAATTGCATCTGCTAATGTATTTAATTATCTTGGAATATGCTGATATTCAATATAGTCAAATTCACGTTCCAAGAGACGAACTCTCAAAAATAATCTCAATAACACTGGATTTCTAATGGCATGTACTCTATTAAGCTGTAACACAACGAGTTCAGAATCTAACCTCACAATCAAACTCCGAATCCCAAATGAGATGGATTCAGATAATAACTCAATCACTGCACTATACTCTGCAATGTTGTTCGTTTTTTGACTGAGGCTTACCCCATGCATAGAGACCAACTCATCAGAGGGCGAATAGATAACCCAAGCTGTCGAAGAAATGTTCCGTGTATTATGACAAGCACCATCAGCAAAACCAATGTATATTTGGAGAGACGTCAACATTTGCAATATCAAGAGTAAAATCAAGATAAGCAGGAATAATGACAAAAAACACTCTCTAAGCTAAGCACACTTTTTAATCTAAAACTAGAAAGAAAACTAACCTAACTAAAAATCTCCACACCCAAATTTAAGCATAATATTTTTCAGGTAACGACCATTTCTGGGTTTACCTAAAGAGATCCCGTCAAATTCTACCAATTCATATGCCCCTTTTGCCAGCTTTCGCTTAACAACATAGGGACCATGCCACATGGGTACAAATTTTCCAGCTCCTAATTTATCATTTGCTTGATCGTACAATAGGACTAGGTCTCCTTCTGAAAAATTACGAGGGGTAACATTTCGATCATATTGAGCTTTAATACGTTTGGCATGAGTTTCGATTTCTAATGCAACATCTCATCGATTCTCATCTAGCTGAGCCAAGTACAAAAAACGTTTCTCCTCTTCGGAAATGGCTGAAAGTAATTCTATGGCCATTTGCAATGACGGGATTTCGCATTCAATGGGTAACACAACTTCCAAACCATAAACTAGTTGGAAAGGAGTGAAACCAGTTGACGTTTTTACTGAGGTTCGATACGCCCGAAGCGCTGAAAATAACATGTTATGACAATTTGACCTATGAATCCCAATGATTTGTCGGATCATGATGACTAGAACTTTGTTGATGGATTCAACTAGACCGTTAGCCTGCGGATAATATGGAGTTGAGCTATCGTGACGCAGGCCAAGTTGGTCTGTAAGTTCAGTCATCATAATATTTTGAAAATGATGCCCATGATCAATGATAATCGCTTGTGGAACACCAAACATAGCAATTATATGATTGAATACGAAAATCGCAGCAGTTTTTCTGTCTGCATCAAATGTAGGCATCGCCTCAGCCCACTTGGTAAAATAATCTATCGCAAGGATGATATACGCATGCCCCCTGACCGAGTGAGGTTTACATGTAATAAAATCGATAACCCATTTCACAAAAGAACTGACAACAATTTTAGGGTGGAGAGGAGCAGGTGGAGCACACATCTTTTGATCAAAAATTTGGCAGTGGTGGCATTTTCGGACCACGTTAATACAGTCTTTAAACGAAGATAGCCATAAATAGCCAACGCGCAATATCTTTTGGGCTATGGAAAACCCCGAAATATGACCACCACACGCTCCAGAGTGACAGTCATTTAGAACCCTTTCAGCTTCCTCATGAGTTAAACAACGTCGAAAAACAAAGTCCGCCCCATGACGATAAAGTGTATCTCCAATAATTTTGAATTGTTGGGACTGGAAACTTATTTTTCGACACTCTGATCTTGAAATTTCTGGTTGAAAGGATTGGGTTTGGAGATAAACTATGATATCCCCATACCATGGATCTAAAGTGCTGATTACAAACAAGGATTCATCCGCAATGGGCTCCTTCGCCACAGTTTCAGTGTCAGCACGCGGGAAGTCACACATCAACTCCGCAAAAACTAAAGATTTCTTTGACTTAGACTTTTCAAATTCCAAGTTGAACTCCTGCAGGATCACAATCCATTTGGAGTACTTGCCCCCTAGCAATTGTTTGGTCAAAATATAGATCGTAGGGTTGCAATTGAAAAATTACTGTAGTTTCGCGTAGTAAAATGTAATGACGAAAACGCTGGACAGGTTGAACAGCCGCCAGAGCCAATTTCTCCACATGTGAATATTTTAGCTCAGTTGGATTTAAGGTTCGACTAAGGTAATATATCACATGTTCACTACCGAATTCATCTTCCTAAACTAACACCATTCCAATGGTGGAATGCGAGGCGGCGAGATATAAGAAGTAGTCCTGGTTGTAGTTGGGAGGATGCAATAACGGTGCATGGGTCAACGTGTGTTTTAGTGCATCAAAAGATTTGTCAGCTATCTCATCCCAAAAGAATGGAGTATTCTGTTTCAACAACTGGGTAAAACTCTTTGTGATCTCGGCGTAGTTAGGAATGAATCGACGTAAAAAGTTTGCTTTCCCTTGCAAACTTTGGAGTTGGCGAAGACTCAAAGGAGGAGGAAATTTGACAATAGCTTCAACCTTCGAGGGATCGACACGAATGCCGGCTTTCGAAACAACAAACCCCAGTAACCGACCCGTTTCTATACAGAAAACACACTTGTGTGGATTCAACCTAATTCGATAATTCCTACACCTCATAAAGATTGCTCGTAGATGGATGAGATGATCAGCTCGATGTAATGAATGAGCAGGTAAATCATCGAGATAGGGTTGCACAATGTGCTTGATGTCATGAAACGCGTAAGACATGGCTCTTTGAAAAGTTGCCCCGGCGTTCTTGAGCCCAAAAGGTAATTTGCAATAAGAAAATGTCCCCCATGGACAAATGAAAGCCGTTTTTGGTTGATCAGCAGGTAGAATATTTATTTGATTGTATCCGGAATAACCATTCATGAAGGAGAATATTTCACTGCCGGCACAATCATCAATGATTTGATCGATATAGGGAGTTGGGTAATTGTCTTTTGGACAAGCTCGATTAATATCCCTATAATCGATACATATTCTTATTGTTCCTTGCTTTTTGTTAATAGGAACAATATTCGATACCCAATCCGTTAATAGAATTGGATAAATGAAACCTGCTTTAAGTAAATTTTCAACTTCTTCCTTAATAACAACAACTTTTCGCGGGTGGATCTGACGCAAACGTTGCCGGACGAGTTTAGCATCCGGGTAAGTTTTGATTTCATGAACAACAATTGCTGGGTCAATTCCTGACATTTCCTCATATGACCAGGCAAACACGTCGCGGAATTCTTGAAATAGGGCCTTATATGTTTGAATTTCATCTTCCGTACAAGAGGCACCTATATGAATGTTTTCAACAATTTCGGGCTTAACCGAAATGTCAATAGGAATAGTTCGAGAAATGTTTCCCAAATTTAACTCAGAATCAGGATTTTTCATTGGATTCTGAGGTTCCTTGACATAATCAGTCGTAAATATAGATGAAAAATCATTTTCAAAGCGATCAATCTCAGGTAAAAACGAAGATCTGTGATGAAGATCTTCCCATGGTAAGTCATGAACACACAGGATTTCATGAATTTGCTCATGAGTGTGAACAAGTTCGGAAAACATTGTTGAATCTAAGTTTGATGTTGAAAGTGATTCTTCATGGACCACATTCATTAAGTCAATTTCGGTTGAATAAGGGTCGGAAAATGACTGCACAGCCTGATACGCAATTTCATATGGACTCAAAGGCATAGCATCACCAAATGAATCTATCTCAGATTCGGAAGGTACGATCCAAGAATAATCATAAACAATAGTGTCTGATGAAATCATATGAATGGTTGCAGTAGAAGACGATGCGTTTGGAGGAGGAAAGGAAAAATTTCCTAGTAAACCAGAATCTTTAACTAATCTTACCCCAACATCCTTATAAGGGATAATAGTTTTGCCGACATGCTGGATACTTTCAGAAGAGGCTGGGTCAGATGAAAAGTACGTTAGCTGGTCTATAATTACGATCTTTCCATTATGAGGGAACTTTATAAGCCGAAAGACCGATGAAACAACAACTGTCATAGCGTAAGACCAACTACGACCCAAGAGAAGGTTGTAATCTAGAGGGGCATCAACCACCTCCACATCTAGATTAACAGTTTTACCTTCAACCCCTATAGGTAAATCCTGTAGAATGCCAAAAGGATGGAACCCACGGCCATCAAAGGCCTTTAGAATCATCGGGGATTGATTAAGTGTAGGAGAACCAAGCGATCTCCAACAATGGATCGACATAATACACGTTGAGGCTCCCTCATCAATCATAGTCCTATAACAAGGTCTGTTTTTGACTAACACTGGAATCTGGAAAGCCATTTGATGAGGTAAGCGAGGTGTACTATTTTCTAGATCGAAAATTATAAGGTTCGAGTCTTGAATGTCAACAGCTCCTATAGCCGACAATAGCAATTTACGCTATGCTCGACATGATTGCAACACCTCCAAAGCCGACATTGCTGAAGGTGAAATAGCCAAATCTTCAACAATGTTATAGTTATGAGCTGCTCTCGAATGTGGATTGAAAGCTGACTTTCGAAGTATACCCTTGGCAGGCGGTTTGATTACTAAGTCTGGGTTAGGTTTCTCGATCTGTAGTGGATCGGAACCGGGAGTTGAAGTTGATGGGTTCGAATTAGAAGATTCTACTTCCTTACCACCAACAGGACTTTTACTTCCATAATCTTGCGATCGTGTCGCAATCCTAACATGGGACATCATCATTATGGGTTCTTCTGAGGCATTTGAGGAAGAACCTATCATCTTACTGTCTTGACTAGGAAAAGGATCCTTCAAAACAACATGCGTTTGGGAACCTTTGATGATTTTCGCAACCTCAGTACGATGAGGGCAGTCTCTTGTAAAATGCTCTTCGTCACAAATGAGACAAGGATAACGAGGTTTGCGTTTCTCATCAGTAGATTCCATTTTTTCTGTTTTCTCTTTCGAATTTTTATCTGTTTTATTTTTCTTCTTCCCTTTCTTTTTACCACCGGATTTGGATTTGGCTATAGATGACTCTACAACATGAATATCGGCATAAATTTCCGCGGAAGAATCTCCTGTTGGGGAATCTGGTAAAGCTATGATAGGAGAAGAGTTCTTGGAAGATTTCTTCTTACTTTTAGTATTAACCGTACCAATCATACCATCAGCGGCATGAGACCCTGAAGGAGCTGCAGTTATTTGATTTTGTTTAGGAAGGTTGGGGATTTTCTCGTGTAACGTACCTAACTGCGTATAAACTAAGTCAAGGTACTGAGCTTGAGCAATTACTTGCTCTTCAGTAACGACTCCTGCCTTAGCTACATCCTCAGTGATTTTCGGTAATAAAGATTTGACAAACCATTCAGCTAAGATTTGATCCGGGATAAAAACTTTCACTAAACACCGTCGACGTCTCCATTCATGAATGTGATCTGAAATGTAAGTGGACGTTGACTGTTTTAATGAAGTTAATAATTCCGTGCCATTGTCATATTTGACTGGCAACTGAAAATGAGTTAAAAATGAAGTAGCTAACTGACTAAAGTTATAAAAAGTGGCTTGCAGTAACTCAATGTACCACTTGGCCGCAAGACTAATTAGAGTGCGTTGAAAAAGCCTTAAACGGATTGAATCATCTGAAATGGAGTTAGACGCACACCAGAGGTGATAAGTCATCACATGGTTCGACGGGTCCTCTCCTAATTTGCCTTCAAACTTAGGAATATCACTAGGCAACTTATTCAACATTGGCGGCCAAAACAGAAGATAGTTAATTGGATTGTTAGTAAGGCGTGACAAATCAGGCAAGTCCAAAGTTGCAATGAATGGTAACTGATGATTAGGGTCCCTGAAACTCTGGGTCATGAGACCAGCCCCAGGAGGAGGATATCCAGGATAACTAGGAATTGGAATTGCATTTGGGATATTATATCCTCCCGGAAAACCAGGATTAACCGGACCGTACTGGGGTTGTTGAGGTTGCTGATATGTATATCCAGGGTACGGTTGATACTGATAGACTAGCTGTTGCACAACAGGACCGAATTGGTACTGTCCTTGGTACGGTTGATAAGTAATTTGGGGTTGACTTGTGACAACCGTACTTGGACCAGGTTGTCCTATAGGCATTTGAACCGAAGTTTGAATTGAGGGTCCAGACTGAGGTAAAGATGCTTGAGGAGTTGATACAGGAACAATAGAAATCAGAGCTGTAGATACTCCAGAAGTAGGTGGGGTAGATTGAACAGATGTTGCAGCAGTTGCAATAGTTGTTTGAGGCGGAGTTCGAGGCGAACTAGGCCTAGGCTGAGAAACTACAGAAGGTGCAGAAGTTTGAATAGTAGGCTAGACAGGTTGCTGGGTTGAACCAAAAACCAAAGGTTGTCCAGATTGAGATGACAACTGCACATTCGGTTGCAAGATCTGTTGTGATTGAGATGGATTCCACACTAAGTTCATTCCGGGGTATGGACCCATAGAAGGTTGAGAATATTGAGGACCATAACCAGGTTGAGGGTAGGGTTGATAATTCAAAGGTACATTTCCATCTCCTTGGGCAAATGATTGACCAGAAGGTGGTTGGAAACCTTGGGTTGGGTACTGAACTTGAGGTTGATAACCTTGAGGCAGTACTAATACTGGGGTTGACCTTGAGGTACATATTGATACTGGGGTTGACCTTGGGGTACATACTGAGTCTGGGGTTGACCTTGAGGAATGTACTGTCCCGTAGGTATGTACTGTCCTTGAGATTGCCCCCCAGCCGGTAATTGGGTACCTTGAGGTTGCCCCCCAGGTAATAATTGAGGACCTTGAGGCTACCCCCCAGGCGGTAATTGGCCACCTTGAGGTTGCGGATTTGGAATGGTACCTGACATCATAAGAATATCTTCTACACTCAACGGCTTAGTTCCGTTATTACTAGTTAATAACCCTTATTCAATAGGTTGAGGAGATGCTCCCGAAAAAGTACCAGTAAGTGACTGATACCCAGAGGGAACAGAAGGACTGACATATAAAAAGGTTTCTGGAGATTGAGAAAACATGGACGACTGTCTCGACATATTCAAAGGAGGATAGTAACCCCTAGGTGTTGGATGAAAATGAATGCGAGGTGGTGAAAAACTTAGTCCCGGGTTTTCCAAAAAATTGGTCAATGAAAGATACCAAGCGTCCCTCCTAGGTGGACTGTAAAAGATCGATTCACGCTCCCTAAGTTCTATAGCTGGTTGATTTTCAGGGATAGGTATACCTTCTTCCAGAGTAACAAGTTCTTCAATAGCTATAAGTCCAGAAGGAAGATTTTGGGTAATGATTCTTTCTACCCTGGGTGAACCAGGACCACTGGAAGTTGGAGAGGCAAATCCTGATGTTGGAGTAGCAGCAGGTTCAGTTTCAGGTTCAGATATTTCAGGTTCCTCAGCTAAATCACTAGTAGAAGAAAAACTACCAGTAACTTCGGAAAAAGAAACAAGTTCTAAAATATACTCTGGTGCTTGAACTTGGTAATCAGGATGTACAACCAAAGAAGACTCTCCTTCTTCAGGTGACCCAACTCTACTGTCACTAGGAGTTACAAGGGCTCGTAGCCCTTCAAGTTGACTCGGTGAAAACTTAGGAGGTTGGCCCCGAAGTCTACAGGACTTCCTCGGTAATTCAGCCACGATTAAAAATTTTAACTACTTCACACACAAAAAAAGAAAAAACTCAATGAAAACCACCTAAAGTCTCTAAAGAACCAAACAATTTTGAATCACACGCCTAAAGAATCTAGGAGGTCAAACCACACACAAACAGTAACTTTTTGTACTGAAAACACTAGTTGGTGATGAAATCCAACGTTGTAGAATTCAATACAGAAATGGCGGTTGGAACAGTTACCCCGAAAACCTGCTTAATGAATAGACTAGCACAAGTTTCTCCACTAAACCATCTCGAGTGAAGAGAACCCCCCAGAAAATCCAAGTGAGTCTAGTCGACGTCTGCACCAGGTACAGTGGGATCTTCCCTCCACCGTCACCTTAGGAAAGAATCCTATAGAATATGGTCACTATGGTTACCAATGGAAACAAATATACTTAGGGGAACAGTTTGTGATCCGATACACACGCAAGGGCAGAGTAGCAAGCTCAATCCCCTTGAAGGCTCCTTGACATAATCCAAGGTTTGCCAACAAGTGACCCCAGGCTCCTCGACAATGGTTAATCCGAGGTTTATCGTTTTTAATACGTGTATATCTTGTATCATTCCCAATGAGGAAGGATTGATTACCCCACTGGTTCGGACACGATCTCGTGCTTGACTCCTATAAGAGGATCTTCCCAGAGCATAGATGTAACAATTGGAATTTATCTCCTATCGCAAGATACAACTACTTATTTGTTTTACTATCTTGGAGAGTTAATTACTCCCTACTCCAAGATACTAGCCTAAGCTATGTTGGTGATAAAGAGCCCTAGAAATAAAAAGATTACTAGATAGATTTTACTTTAAGCGTTATTTTTATTGGTTTTTTCTTAAGTCAAAAGGTGTGGAGATGAAACTTATGGTGTGAAGACTCGACTCCAAATCACTAAAAATGCACTTAAGATGAAAAACAATCCTTTTTCTTCAATGAATTTCTAGCTAGAGAAAGAGTTGAGAATGCAAATGCTTGTAAAAACAAATCTTTCCTTAACAAACAAATAAAAAGAATAGCTTTTTGTCTTTTTCAATACACTAAAAAACGAGACAACTAGTTATGCTCACGAAAATTTCCCTTTCTTTTCAAACACTCAAATACTACAAAAACAAACTTTTTCAAAAGAGATTTTTTTTTTAAATTTTATAAAACACTCAAAACTATTGAAAAATCTAATCTTGAGACCTATAAATTGTAAAAAAAAACTATTTGAAGTAAAAGCTTACAAGATTTCTTTTCATGGATGTTTTACTTAGTTATGAGAAAACTAAGGACTAATTTGTCAAGAATCACAAATCAGTAAAAAAAAACCAGCTTTTGTTTTCTTTTCTAAAAATGAAATCCAAAACTTTCAACACAAGTCCTTTCGAAGTTTTGCAAAGAGAAAAACAAGATGGATTCCTCAACAAAGGTAGATTTTGCAAAACAGTCAGACTCATAAGAAGGCCAGCAAAAACCAAGGTGATCTGAGGTTTCTAAGGCTTCTAAGCTCTGAGTTACTACAAGACCAAATGAAAATCAAGCCCGACACACAAAACTTCTAGGAATTTCACCTAAAACCCTAATGCCAATGGAATTAACCTAAGAAAAGTTCCTGACAAGTCACGTGTAGATCTGGGCAGAGGCTAAAAACATATAAACAAATCCTAGACTGACTGAAAGAGAAAATTTTAAGTTTTTCAAAAATTTTGACACGGTCCGCAGGCCCCCAATATATCTAGGTGTGGTACCGCTCTGTGTGTAAAACGAAAGTGCGGGGATGTCCGCACTGTGTTACAAGCAGAGGGTGCGGTCCTCTTCCAAAAGCATGAAAAACAAAAAATAATTCAAGATCTACTAAACCTACCCAATCCCACACACATCAAGCCAAAAACCAGAAACAAAGACACAGTTTCTCAAGTCAAAGTAAAAGCAAAGGAAAAAATAAAAAATTCAAGTCCCCAATATGGTCGCCATTTTGTCGGCCGGATAAGTCGTTCTTGCGGACAAGACCAACCTCCCTAGTATCTAATGATATCTAGTGACAAGAAAACCAAACAAATTCTATCTTTCTCTAAATATGAAATTTATAAATAAAGGCAAACAAATGTTTTAGGCCTACCTCGGGTCCAGTGCAAGTTTGTGGAAGCCACGCTCCGTTGATCCAAATGAGCTCCCTTGTAAAGAATCTGCAAACACAAACAAGCACACACATTAAATAGCACCTGAAAATCCAATATAACAAAGCATATTTATCATGATGATCAAGGAATTCATGAAACAAACCATATGAGACAATTTATTGAGAAAAATGAATCTGATTGTATTGACTTCAATCAAAGAATAACTTTACAACCTTGGTGCCTTGATGCTGTACAAGCTCCTCCCACGGTCCAGCAAGAATCTCCTCTACTTTGACAAGTTTCACTCTCTTCCCAATGAAGCCAAAAGGTATGTGATCTCTCCTCTCAAGCTTAACTAGGAAGTCTCAATTCCAACAGCATTTACCCTAAAAAATGTTCATCTTCTAACCTCCCTAGCAACCATCCCAATGCCTTAATTTATAGTGCAATGGAGGGAAGTTACTAGGTCCACCTCCAAAGGGATAAAGCCCTCCTTCAAAGGGATAAGCTCCTCTCATCAAGGGATTAGTTCCTTTAGTTTTGGGATGTATGAACCACCTAGGAGCGAACCATCCACGTCAAGATTCCTTCTAGAATCATCCAGAATTAACCCAAAGTGAGTTTTTAAAAATAAACTTGCGCCTTTTTGACTTTCACATAGGTCCGCACCCACTCCTTTAGAGACAGAGTGGGCAGGTCTGCAGGTAACATGACCATGGGGTGCGGGACCGCAGGTAACCGTAAGAGAAAGTGCGGAACCAGAGCTTTATTGATTTTTAAGGACTTTCTCTCATTTTTAAAGCTTGACATGAAGAGCTGAGGTTTGAGACTTGCTAAGGAGTACAATATGAATGATGATAGACCCATACTAACTGCAAATAGTCATGGTGACAATATTTTGTGTAACAGATTGCCCCCTAAAGTGCGAAGTCTGTAGTAGATGAGGATTTCATTTATCATCTAAGAAGAGTGAAGTACTTTATCATTTCGAGGATCACCTTGTGGAGTGCTCAGTTGGAACCTGTAAAAACATTCAATACAAAATATATATATGAGATCATATCATCGCTGAGGTAGGCATTCCCATACTCAGATCAAAACTGACTAGAAAACTAACTATTGCTCTGATATAGGAATGATCTTGTAATACAACACAAGTATATACACATGTAGACACAGTATGGATGCAGCCATCTGCTTATGAATAGTCTACTGTATAATGAATACAAAATTCCTCACAGCCTGGATGGTGGAAACTAGATCCAGGGTCTTGATTTCTACTTCCAGAAATAGTACTATTCTATCCATGTGAATGAATGTGTCGAAGTCGAACATGGTAGAAACCACTTGATTACCAGTCAATGATGTAAACTGTTAACAAGTGTGAGAGAAACCACCAGTGATGTCAATGGTTCTCAAAGTACTCAGTACAATCCATGAAATGTGAATAGATGTGTTGATGTCGAACATGTCACGGAATCCTTTGATTGAAGGTCAATGATGCAACCTATCGTCGAAGGTGATAAACCTGCCATTGAGGCATGCAGATCCCAAGGTACTGATGATTTCTAGATCATCTTTCTAGATAATGAGCTGAAGTCGATAGAAAGCGATCCGTCGTAGGCAAGCCCACAACACGAAATCATAGATCAAGTTTGAAGAAATATAGTTGCAAGGACTGACTCAGGGATGGTCAAGATGGATGACAGATATTTTGCAGATGAATGGTTTATTTGCACTGACCTCTTGAACACATAATGACACAACATATGGTTTGGTGACAATTGACCCAATGTTAATACCTAGAAACTGGCTGAAGACTTTCAATATGGTTTGATCAACTGTTAGGCAAAGGATTTCCCAACCTAGGTGAATAAAAAGTGTCGTGTTCAAGAGTGGTTAAATGTTTTCTGAGACACAAAGTATGACAAACGGGCTCATTTTTCTCTCTTTTCCCCCACCATTCCTGGCAAGTACCTCTTTATTTTTTAACAAGCTTGAGGAGGATAACATTTGCTTGATTATAATCTCATCCTTCGGATGAGTCCAACTTAGTTTAAATTCGAACCCTAAGAAGGAGTGGTCCGTTCTTGTTTGTAATTAAACAGGTCCTTTACTGTTAAATTTTAACAAGTCCAGTATAGGAGAAACTCGGCGTTTTTCAATTTTAGAGAGTCTGAAAAAACTAAGAAAACTCCATGGTTGTCCTTTTTCGTAAATTTGTGTCTCCCAAGCCCAAAAAAGTATAAAATAATACTTGAGAGAACCTCTTGATCATTACAACAAAGGAGTACTTTTCATAATTAGTGCCTCTGATCTGAAAAAGTAAAAAAGCGATCAATGACACGTCATTTTATAACCAATATCGAATTTGAAACGACAAAAATCCGGCAACCTTTTCATGTTTTTACGGTCATAAAAGGGCTGTAAGTGGACCGTCTTTTTAGTTCCATTTTAATGAGCTTAAAAAGAAAAACTCGGCAGTCTTTTCATATTTTAGGAGTCAGAAAAGAGCTTAAAGGTGACTCTAATGTTTTTTGTCGAAAATGACCAATTTTGCCTGAAAAATCCGTTATCCTGCACAAAAACTCAAACATTACTCATACCTGTTTAAAATAGATAAAAATGCTTCAAAAGTTACCTCTTTAAAGTAAAAAATAAACAAATTAAAAACTCATTTATTCAAAAAAGCTTATAAAAATGGCTTTTTTAAATTCATTTTTACCGTTTGACTTCAGAGTGAGAAAAGAGAGCTTTTGGTCAGAAACTTCCCGTGAAGATTGCGGAAAAGCTGTCCGTTGGAAACAAACGCCGTCACCTCCAGGTAATCCACATCATCTTACTCTTTCATTTCATCTGTTTGAAAATTGTTTTTAGGCTTTTATTTTGTTTTTTAGGAAATTTTTAGGCTAAAAACCCCCACGCGGGGGACCACAGGCATAACATAGGAAACCTGCGGACCCCGACTTTTTCGTAAAAGGAAAAAAGTCAGGGGTCCGCACCTGCCATGAAGGCAGAGTGCAGACCTACGTACAGTCTCTAACATAGAGGGTGTGGTCCCCGCAGAATAGGTTTTCAAACTTGAATTTTCCAAATTCCACCCAAAAATTTTGATTTTAAATATTCTAATCCGCCTTTTTATTGAATGTAGGGTATACATCATGCTTGATTGGCAGGAACGAGAGCACGAGGATGTGGATATCACCACGATTAATCATCAACCTTTGATTGATGCATTGAAGGCATGCAGTTTATACAAATTCTGGGCCATACCTAGCATGAGGGCCTAGGTGGACTTTTTGCAGTGGCTTGTAGACAGGTGGAATATACAGGACCAGTGTTTCTTTATTGGTGGCCACCAGCTCGAAATGGAGTCGGAAGACATTTACTTTTTGACTGGTTTTCCTAAGAGAGGTGAACATTTGACTCTATTCAGGACTAGGCCAGGTGGCCAGTCTGTCGATAGCCTCCGGCTAGAGTTTTGTAACGACCAAACTAGAGACAAAGGGATTGATATCAAAACCATCTCCCGTCCTGAGCTCAAAGTGATTGCGTTTACTATTACCAGACTCTGCGGTAGCGCAACACTACATGTGGCCATTGGATCCCAAATGCGGATGGCAGTAGACTGCTTTTGAGGCACCATCTTCAACTTGTGCGAGGTTGTGTTGGCTAATATAAAAGGCCAACTGACTAGAGAAAAGAACGGACAACTAAAGACCTTTGGATATGGTGCTTTAGTTGTGAGCTTTGGTCTAGAGAGGGTCCCAATGTTGGTCCCACAACATCTTACCGTTGGAGCTGGACTTCCCCGAGAGCCCAAACTAATGCGTTGGGTTGCAGTTATGGCCCGTCATCCTGAGGAGGGAACATAAGTCGTTCGATTTACTCCCGAGTATTTTCATTGGTTGGAGAACCAAGTATTTGCTATTCAGGATTTTCCGTATGCTGGGATAGATTATCGTGGTGACCCAGACATGGCTCTTCCACCAGGAGAGCAATGGGATGACTCAGGTAAAATCATTTTCAACATTTTCTATTTTTTTTTTTTTTTCGTCCCAAAATTGATAGTAAAAAGTTTCAAATGCAGATGTAGGTCAACGACGACCAGCCACTCTCCGGCCCTAAGAGAGGAAACAACTAGCTGCAACAGCACCAGCCCCACAGGACGAATCTACAGAGACTTTGGCCGAATTGGAGAGCCATCTAGAGCGTTTGACAGCAGACATTCCAGAGACCAGCATAGATGACATTCCTCTTAGGCTACAACGCTATGTGATTGGGGTCCCAGGACCTTTCAGGAGGTTCCTTTGTAGGGTGGCCCATACAGCGGTTTCTTATCGTGATCATCACCAGTGATAGGATGATCGCCTGTTATAGACTCATATGACATTTTTTGCTTTTTGTACTATCATTTTTGCCGATCATAAGGTGTTTTTCAACCTATGATCGAAGACATTGTATATTTGACACACTTCTATGCTATACTACATCACTATTTGATGCAGGAGTATCTGACCCTTTTCTAATTTAAAGAGAAATCCAAGAGGAGTGATGAAGACGTGGACAGTCAAGCTGGAAAACAGGAGGAAAATCTGCTCTAAAACCGATTTAAAGAGGATTTGATGGATTGTTATATGCCATGCATGCGTCATGGAAGTCTTTTGGTGGAGAAAAACAAGGAGAGGATCGGATCGATCCTTCCAATCTAACACTTCTTCTATAAATGTAATGAGATAGAAGTAGAAAGATATATCGAGTGATAGATTGATGTTTTTGTGAAAAAAAACCTGAGTGAGATGTAGCCGAGAGTGAGCTTGGTTCTAAGGCTGGAATGCCTTAGCTTGTACTGTTCTGTATAATATATAAAAGCGTGTTCTAGTATTGTGTACGCCTGTGTGTGTTTTATAAATAAGTTAAACCATGTGTAGCGAGCTTGCTGATCGACCATCGATCATTTACAGTACCGATGGCGATCTGGATTGTTGTGTAACTGTTATACATGTTGATCGAATATAACTATATGCGTGTGATGCAGTTTGGGTAATGTTGCGTTTTGAAAATGAGCAATTGGAATTCACTGATTAACAATACATCGGAGCATGGAGAGGAACCACATCGTTCAATATAACGATGGATCTGGGGCGACGTGTATTTAAATTGTTTAATATGGATCGGATCCTGTATAAGCCATCAGCGCATTTCAATTACGATGGTTAATTTCCAATTGAACCACAGCGATTCCGGCTGGATTGCAGTCGGAATTCCAGAGAGGCGAAATGCAGAATCGACATTACAAACGCCGATTGGTGATTTCCGGTTAATCGCATCAAAACTGGTAAGATTGCTGACGGTTATGATCTATGCAATCTCCAACTTCCGACTAATTGGGTGGAGCAGCGAAGACTTGCATCGCATCGGCCTTGGGTAGTGATGCGGATCGCCGATATTTATAGGGGCGATAATACATATTTTGATATCCGTATAAAGTGTATTGGAGCAGAATTTATACAATACTCCCGTGTGTTTGTATTATGGTTTGTGGCAGAGTTTTAGTACTTGACACCTATCTTGTATGATTGTGGCGATTATAAATGGCATTCAAACGATGTTGTTAAGTGGATAAAGGGATGCTCGATAGTAATGAAGATCCACGTTTTAAAAGTTAAATCGCTTCTGATAAGGTCTTGTGGGCCATAACCCACAGGCCCAGGATCAAATTTTTACATGAAAAGGGATTTTGGGCTTACCCCAAGATCTCATTTTCATCACTATTACCGGCTTATCTTGTAAAACATGTTATGGAATGTTTTTAAATTTACTTGTATGATTATTGCAAATGCCTACTTAACATTCGAGAAGCAATTTCATCTACTAATGTATTTAAATATCTTGGAATATGCTGATATTCAATATAGTCAAATTCACGTTCCAAGAGACAAACTCTAAAAAATAATCTCAATAACACTGGATTTCTAATGGCATATACTCTATTAAGCTGTAACACAACGAGTTCAGAATCTAACCTCACAATCAAACTCCGAATCCCAAATGAGATGGATTCAGATAATAACTCAATCACTGCACTATACTCTGCAATGTTGTTCGTTGTTTGACCGAGGCTTACCCCATGCATAGATACCAACTCATCAGAGGGCGAATAGATAACCCAAGCTGCGGAAGAAATGTTCCGTGTATTACGACAAGCACCATCAGCAAAACCAATGTATGTTTGGAGAGACGTCGACATCTGCAATATCAAGAGTAAAATCAAGATAAGCAGGAATAATGACAAAAAACACTCTCTAAGCTAAGCACACTTTTTAATCTAAAACACACCAGCTAGAAAGAAAACTAACCTAACTAAAAATCTCCACACCCAAATTTAAGCATAATATCTTTTCAGGTAAAGACCATTTCTGGGTTTACCTAAAGAGACCCCGTCAAAGTCTACCAATTCATAGGCCCCTTTTGCCAGCTTTCGCTTAACAACATAGGGACCATGCCACATGGGTACGAATTTTCCAGCGCCTAATTTATCATTTGCTTGATCGTACAATAGGACTAGGTCTCCTTCCAGAAAATTACGAGGGGTAACATTTCGATCATACTGAGCTTTAATACGTTTGGCATGAGTTTCGATTGCTAATGCAGCATCTTGTCGATTCTCATCTAGCTGAGCCAAGTACAACAAACGTTTCTCCTCTTCGGAAGTGGCTGGAAGTAATTCTATGGCCATTTTCAATGACGGGATTTCGCATTCAATGGGTAACACAGCTTCCAAACCATAAACTAGTTGGAAAGGAGTGAAACCGGTTGACGTTTTTACTGAGGTTTGATACGCCCAAAGCGCTGAAAATAACATGTTATGACAATTCGACCTATGAATCCCAATGATTCATCAGATCATGATGACTAGAACTTTGTTGATGGCTTCAACCAGACTGTTAGCCTGTGGATAATATGGAGTTGAGCTATCGTGATGCAGGCCAAGTTGGTCTGTAAGTTCAGTCATCATAATATTTCGAAAATGACGCCCATGATCAGTGATAATCGTTTGTGGAACACCAAACCTAGCAATTATATGATTGAATACGAAAATCGCAGCAGTTTTTCCATCTGCATCAAATGTAGGCATCGCCTCAGCCGACTTGGTAAAATAATCTACCGCAAGGATGATATACGCATGCCCCCCGACCGAGTGAGGGTTACATGTAATAAAATCGATACCCCATTTCGCAAAATAACCGACGACAATTATAGGGTGGAGAGGAGCAGGTGGAGCGCACATCTTTCGATCAAAAATTTGGCAGTGGTGGCATTTTCGGACCGCGTTAATACAGTCTTTAAACAAAGACAACCATAAATAGCCAGCGCGCAATATCTTTTGGGCTGCGGCAAACTCAGAAATATGACCGCCACACGCTCCAGAGTGACAGTCATTTAGAACCCTTTCAGCTTCCTCATGAGTTAAACAACGTCGAAAAACAAAGTCTGCCCCACGACGATAAAGTGTATCTCGAATAATTTTGAATTGTTGGGACTGGAATCATATTTTTCGACGCTCTGATCTTGAAATTTCTGGCCGAAAGGATTGGGTTTGGAGATAAACTATGATATCCCCATACCATGGATCAAGTCTAGGCTTGGATGTGGATCTCAATACTGACCTAAAGAATCTCATTTCAGGAGTTACATCTGTAGGTTCTTCATCTTCTGTAGCTCTAGATTCAGGTTCACTGACATCCCCAACATTTGCATCTCTTCCCATTTCCACTACTTCCAATCTAGCTTGCATCTATTGCATAGCTTCCTGCACTTCAAAATTTCCAATTGGTCGTCCTATTCTTCAACCACCACCTCTTACTTCAACTCTGAAAGCCATGTTGGATTTCTTTTTCTAATCCTTGAGATCGTGTTCAATGTCAGTAAGCTTCTCTGATACCACAATGGTGGCTGAGGTGCAGGGATAAGAGACAAACGTTCAAAACCAAAAACTATTTCTTCCAATTTTGGCAGAATTTCTTCTTGGATTTCCCTCAGAGTCTCAATCATTTACCTCAAGAGTTAGATACTCTGCTAAATTAGCAGAACTTCTAATTTAGCCATAATCGCCAAATGCCTTACAAACCCTCTAAACATTGCATATCGTAATCGCAAGCTCACTGGGCAGGCTTCCTTTACTTATTAACGTTGCGATGCGATATTTATTGCCACTTTTCATATCGCATGTCACATTTCGCAACTCTGCCAGCTAGGTCTTTAACTCTTGAACCTTGCGATGCGATATTAACCAACGATACAATGATCAACATCAGTAGTGATCTGACGGTCATTGTGATATCGCATGGAGATCTATGTGATGATACCACCTCACGGAGCCAATAGACATATAAACCCAAACTTATAACACTTCAGATCCAGACTTGAGATTAATGACCGATGATAGAATTTTTTAGAATCTACAGCTTGCGGGGCTTCGAATAACACAACGTTTAATAACAGGGCCAACCCCCGTTGTTGACTATGACACAATGCATTGAAAATAAAATCAACAATTCATAATGAGTGCGAGACTTCAGTCCTAGATCAAGAATTCATGCACTTCTAACCCTGTAGTCGCTAATACACAACAGAAAGAAATTAAATACGAACATACCAGATCAATAGAACTCTGATTTTTAAGCCAAACTGGAAATTCAATGATACACAGAGATACTACAAAAGGATTCAACCCCTCCGGGATTGACCAATTTTACACAGAAATGCACAAAGATTTAATGTCTGCAAATTTAATCATATAGGGCTAAAACAAGCCAAATCAGTCCAAATCCTTTTACAATCATTCATAACTTACATAAATACTATTCCATCCTAACTATCAGATCCTTAAACACTGGATTGAATTTTCCTAATCTTGAACAATACCAAATCTAGTCGATATTCTCCTTGAAAATCTCAACTGAATCAAAACTGCATGAATTAATTACAAAGCCATTCAATCCCTAAATCCTAGCTCAAATCTTATCTAGAAAGCTTGTAAATTGATAGCTAAAGGATCCCACCCCTTTGCTTGTAACTTTTTTTGGGTTTTTGGAATAAGTTTGAAGCCTTTTGCCTTCAAGCCTCATGCTTCTGCATCAATCTTCCTCAAGCCAATTATCTGCCTCATGTATCCAAGGATGATACACTCTCATACAATGGTCTTCTACTAATTGATGCGGGTTATATGGATTGAAAATTTTGGTGCCGAAGGTGAATCTCTTGAATTCCTCCCTCTCGACCTCATCATGCTTGAGATTCTGGATCTCATACAACCTGATCTACAAAGGAAGAGCGGGCCAAGGTGCCTTATTCTTCATGTGCACTCTTGCTGATAACCTTGTCGAGATGTGGTATGAAACCTCTTGCATGACCAACTTATCCATTGAAAAATTTGGTAAAACATGTGGAGCCTTCTCCTCGTTGTACATCTGGATGAAGGTGCCAAGGGGTGAGGCATATCAATCTGCTATGTTAATCAATGCCTCCATCGATGCCTGTGACATGCAAGGAAAATCATGCTCAAAGATCATCCTGTGCACCGGGGTGACGAAGTGGTCTGATAACTATATTATAACTCCACAAAATCTGCACTCGAAGAACAACTTGCAATAGGTGTGCACAAAGGTTTCTAAAGGTGTCCATGCCCAACCTAAGCCAGGGAACTACCAACTGGCATAGATTGCATCAAGAATATAAGCAGAAACGAAGAGATTTGCATGCTAACCCTTGGGTGGATGTTTGGCATATGTTACTTCTCCCTTCAACTGGAGAGCCAACATGTTAGACCAATTGAAAGGTCTTCCTTCTTTCACTAGTTTATCCAACACAATCACCAAACTCTATGAGAAGGTCTCTATGCTATGTTGGATGTATAAGCAGCATGCGAAGATGACCAAGAACTAATAAGCCTTTTGCAATATCCTCGTCTTGCAAACTTGGTTTGGTGTTGTCCTGAACTTAGATGGCTCTCTCACCCAGCTCTTCAAGATGTCTCTTGAGTTTGTACTATTGCTTGGCCTGGTAAAGGGTGCATCCATTTTGACCATCGACTGTGGCAAGTGATACATATCCTGAAAATTCTTTCCCCTGAAGGTAGCAATTTCTATTCTACTGACACTACTCAACACCATTGTCTTTGGATTAGTATGTGAGACAATCCAATGGATCATGTCCGCGCATGGAAACGAGGGATACTTTCATGCAACCTGATACAAGCCAGACTTGTGTATGTTGAAATAGACTCTGCAGTCCTCCAAATTCTCCTCAAAGGTGCCTGAAAACATGTCATTGATGTCCTACCATTTTATCTTGATCTCCTTGTCTATGAACAACTTAATGTCTTCATAGATGGGCAAGCTCATAGAAATTTGCTCAACCATATCTCCAGTTGCACTCTCAATGGTGTCTTTTGACTCTGCTCTCTTGCAAGCCATTGTACTTGTACTGGTGAGAGACTAATGAACACCTGTGATACCTGGAGATAGAGAAACACTGATGGAAAGAAAAATGTCAATTTAAAACCAAAAGAAACTTGAGAACTTACATGCAACACACCTAGGTGAATGACTGGAAGATTTGTGCAATTTTCACTGCGAGGCTTGGAGACTGATTGCCAGAACTGTGTAGATCACAATCCATACTACCAATGAGCTGACTAACTATTGAAATAACGTTAGAGAACAGTAAAACTTGGCCTACTAAGGATTGAAACTAGGTAATGTGTAGTTTTAGTCAGAATGATTGCAATCTAAGTAAATTGCATTGCGTAATTCCGAGGGCCAACTATGGGACTACCTCCTAGAATTGCACATAGGACACTATGAGAGGCTAGTGTGAGGAAAGTTCTGTGCAATTTTTGGGAGCAAGGGAAGGTATTCCATTCTAGAAATGCATAGTGAGAGCAGGGTAAGGCAAGGTCAGGGCCAAGGCAACTGAAACCCGTTGACGGGTGACTGAAAATAGAGAGGACTGAATGCATGTGTGAAACCGGGTGTAGACATGAGTGAATGAACATGCATGGAATCAATGAGTGCAGGATTTAGTTAGAAGGGAAAAGAAAGAAGTGTGTGAAGCGAGTTGCCGCAACGATGACCGTTAGTGCAGAAATAGTGTCATGCATGTGACAACAAGGAGATGCAATGGAAAACTTGAAACAATGTGTCTACAATCTAACAGTCATTAAAATGACAAAATAAAACCAAGAAAACAACACTCACACAATCCGAAATAGAAAAAGTGACATAAAAGAACCAAAAGACATGAAAAGCAAACTTACACGGAAAAAGTTGAGCTGAGTGTGCCGAATGTTCCTATATGAATTGGGGATGCAAGAGCTCCAAGATCGAAGTGAAGAATGAGATCTGAAGCATCGAATAAATATTTTTGACAAGATGGAGGCTTATGAAGCGCATGCCACAAATCTAGGAAAAAGCAACACTTGGTGGGAGGTTCCTAAAATGGCTTTTACATGTAACCTCTAGTTGCTAAAAATAGATCCCTAAAATCTATGGATGCATTTGCTTTTTTCTTTTTTTGGAAAAATATATCCATGCATGCAAAGAAAAATAGCTCAGTCTCAGAGGGAAACGATCAACTTGGAAGCACATGCAATGGACTCCAAGCCTTTGGATGACTTCTGCGCAGTTTCTACGTTGAGTGGCTCTGGATTCCCCTTAATCTATACACAATTTCTGGATCAAAGCCAAGGTTGTGTTGTGCTAAACAACAACCCCCCATTTCTTATAAAATTTCTATATAGAATTTTAAATAAGAAATGGGTCCCTTTAAATCAACTTAGATAAGATTTGTGTGTTCATAAATAAAATTGGTATTAACCCATCATAAAGAAAAACCCTTATGAAAAGGCTTAAGGTAAATGAATTATTATAAAAAGCCTTTTGAATAAAAATAAAGCGTGACTTTTAAGATATTATAAAACTCTTCGTTATTGCGATAAAGCAATTAGAAGATCACATATCGCAATAACAAAGGAAACATATGCAAAAGCCACGAAAAACCTTATCCATTCTCTCCAATCCGAAAAGGCAATCGCAATCAGGAAATCGGAGAAGCCAAACGCCAAGTGTAATATATTCAAGCCCCTTAATTCCTCCGATGTGATAAAGCATATCGAAATCGGCAATTGGCGAAATTACATTGACAAAACAAGAAAGCTCAAGCCCATTCCCGATTGCGATGTATTAATTAGGCACACATCTCAAAAATGTATTTGAAATGGTTTGCATGCATTATATCACCTTTCGGAGATTAGAGATATTTAAAGCAAGTATTGAAGCCTACCCCTTGACATTCTCGACCGCCAATTTGCAAATTTATCATCCATCAAAGAAATCTAAGGCACTCTTGAATTGATCATTCGGCATATAAACGACATGATGCGCATTTAAAACCGTCTTTACCACGATTGATAGGTTAAATGGCTATTCAATGAATCAATTAAGAGTAGATCTTTTCTTTAGATTTCATCCGCAACAAACTTTAACTATATTCCATTATCACCTGCCAATCGACGTAGCTCTTTTTCATTATCATATTGATCTATAGTAGCATTTCTTTGTATCACGGTTTTTCAATCGCTTGTGTAGAATTCCGCTGAAACCAAAAATCTGAAGAAAATGGGAAAGAAATCCAAAAGGTCTGCAATAGCAGCTCCTCCAGCAAAGGATCTAGGACCGAGTAAAAAGGGATTAATATCAGACACAATGTGTCTTGGACTGGGAAACACTAGCTGGGAGAGTATCTATAATATGATTGAAGTTGAAGAGCCTAAAGAATTATCAGAAGAGACCACGACTGATTCAACTAATAGGTCTGAAGGAACTCTTAAAGAGTTGCAGACCCTAAACCAATACATATCTATCATGAGCAGTTATGGAAGGCCAATTACAAAAATCATCTGTATAAAATCTGCAACGGTGTTATTTTTCCTATTTACTACTCTATTTTTTATAAGCCTGCTCCCATGATATCTCTAGAAGCAGAAACAGATTTGCCAGCAGTAGGAAGTTGGTTTTGGGAGGAAAAATTCACTTATATAAGGCTTTTTGGTAGCCATACAAAACCCCATGTCCTTCCCCTGTATGTGCCCGATAAACTGTTAGCTCGGGTATTGGCTTATCAAATAACAATAGATGGGACATCCAAAACCCTGAAAAATTCCAAGAAATAGGTGTGGCCTACATTCCCATTACGGTGCGACATTTTCACTCTTCATGATTACAAGCACACAGAGAAGGAGATAGAAAAATTGCAAACATTAAATCTTGCCACAATTCCTAACAGACAGTATGATCCCAGAAAGGTGGCCTATAATGTTCTTGAACAAGCCAAACTTCCTAAATTTGATCATGAAGCTGATGTCTTCGATGATCTATTTGCCTCATCTGAATCATTATTCCGAGTTAAAACATTGGCTAAAATCAAATATCAAGATGAAGGACTAGAAGTGTTTAATAGGCTTAGATAATAGAGGTTGCAAACTCTGCCTTTAGACCTCTGCCTTTAGCTCCTATAGTCCAGTCATCTGCTCACGTTGAACAAATAGTTACTCGTGAAACTTCTGATATTGAAAAGGTCTCCGAAAAAGAACAGGAACAGGGACAAGGAAAAGATAGTCAACTCATGGATACAGATACTCATAGTGACCCCAGGCTTCTTAGAGAATGGTAGTAGTTCGATTCCATTAAAAGAAATACTGAGAATCTATAGGAATTTAGCATACATGAAGTGACAATTGGTCACAAGACAACAACAAATACAGTTCCAACTGAAGGAAACAGCGGCCCACCAATCACTCAAAAGGATATGGAGATAATTCCAGAAAATCCATCCAATGAAATCATCCTACATGTAGAAGAAATACCACCTTTAGATGTCTTCTATAGCCCTAAGCATAGGGCTGTAGTAAAAAGACAAAGAAAAAAGAGAAAGCTTGATCAACCTTCTCTTTTACCTGCACAAATGGAGATGGCTAATGTGGTATGGAGAGAGGAAGTCAATCCTTCCGAAGACCTCACAAAACTCTCTCAATATGTCGGGGCATACTCGGCAGCTACTATGGATAAAGCATCGGAAGTCAGCAATTTACTCAAAGAAAAAGATCAAACAATTGTTTCACTTGAGGCAGAGGTATCCGACAGGAAGCAGAGGATAGAGCAGTTAGAGCAGCAGTTAGTAGTGCAACAACAATTAAATAACCGGCTAAACGAGAAATTGCTCAAGGAGAAGCGGAGAATAGACCAAAGTGCAGTTCAAAAACAAAAATAATTATCCTTAGCATTGGCCAAGCTGAAGTCAATGAATGAACAATTGAGCAAAACAAAAGATGAGCAAATCGCTCAACTGTCACAACAAATAGAAAAGTTCAAAGGTTTTCCTCAAACAACAAAATTCAAATCCGAAGCTCTCCAGATCAATAAAGCATTGATTAATCAATTAAATGTACTATGTCATAATATTTCTCTTGTTGAGCCCCTCTGTGAGATTTCTTCATCAATGATTAATGAATCAGTAGAAGCAAGACAGAACTTGGAGCAGGCTGATGAGACATTAACAGACCTTCTTGCTTTGCAAGAAACCAAGGAAGGACAAGCTGCAAATCTGCCTCGAATTCTGGAATCGCACAAGGAAATTCTTCTCCTAGAATGGCAGTCTCAACTGATGAAAGCAGAGCGGGCAACTTCAAGATGTAGATCAGCAACTGGTAATTTGATTGAATTAATCAATGATACACTTTATTTGTCTAATTTGATTTCAGAATGTACTCCAGGTGAACTACCATCAGCTAAAGCATTGGAGCAGAAATGCAAACAGGAATTAGAAAGGAAGGAGAGATTAATCGCGGGCATCCAAAGTTTAACTTGGGACACCTTTTGGTTCTTCCTGGTTAAACCCCATAGTCAAAAGGCAGTAATAAAATGTTTAACCAATGCAATCGATTACATGATTCTTGAAATTAATGATGCTACATATTCAACCCAACTGCATTCGCGTATGAGCCACCCTCTAGAATTGCAACCAATGCTCACTATATGCTAACTCAAGCCAAAGGATAATCAGCCGAAACAGTGAACCATTCTACCGACCGCAAGCATGTCTATTTCAAGGAGATTTTCATGATTTGGTTATACCACCTAACAACATTTTTATTTCATAGTTAGTTAGTTAACAAGTATTTATAGACCCCTTCCTTGTATTTGGAGAGGGTCCTCAATTTTTGTATCAAAAATTGGATCGGGAGTTGCACTATTGTGCTTTCGGTATATATTTTTTTATGAAGACTGGGCCTATATTCTGAATTTTAATGAAGAATGCTTTGATAAGATATGCACTATTGCTTTTTCTGAGAGTATTTCTAAGTTGAAAGATGGGATCTGAATGCGATTGATATTAGAGGGGATTCAAATTACATATGCTACTATTATCTCATTCCTTTATATGAATCAACTTTTATTCAGTTATTGCTATCATTAGATATATGTATGCATTTTAACAACAATCCTTTTACTTATCACTACTGAATGTTTAAGGAATGTTATTCTTTCAATCGTATTTATGTCAATGATATATGAAGAATAATGTAATAATGTTTTAATAATTAATTTGTTCAACTACTTGAATAAAGTAATTATCATATGAATGAATGTCCTTATTTATAAATAGAGTCATCTATATGCCTATCTGTAGATGAAGATCATCAAAAGTTGCACTAAAATGGAAATTTCCCGGGATAGATTAGTTGTTTATAATTTTGCATTATAGAGTAAATCATCCATCATTATCATTAGATAATAGAAGATCAATCACTTATCCATCCTATTTACAAACCATTGGGAAACTGGTCCCATTATATCCAGTCGGAGCCACCACACCAAACGGAAAAGGAGCTGCCTTTAAGGTCCAGACCGGGTGGTTTTCCCCGATGTTGATGTAGAAATTTTCGAGGCATCAACATTTTTAGCGCTAGAAGGAGGGCCATGAGCTATGAATGGTAAGAAAATCCAAACCTACAACCCATTCTGAGAGTAAATCTCCCTCCACCTCACCTCCAACTTCTCCTTTGCATGCTGGAACTCCAGTCTTCAAACGAGAAGAAGAGGAGACAACTACCACTGCTCAACCCCAACATATCTCAGATAAATTAAGTATTGAATTTCCTGAAGTATAGTATCTCATCCATAAACTTCAAGGCTTCTCAATATCCATATAGAAATTTGAGGTATCTCAAGGCAGTGTGACTTCGCAATTCATTGCCTCTCACCCCCTCACCAGACTTTGGAGTGAAAAGCTTGGTATTGAACCTATTGAGTTGCCTTTACCTAAAAGGAAAAGGGCAAGGAAAACAACTAAAGGATCTGATAGTGAAACATTCTGATTATCATCCTCCATTTCATCTTCTCCATTGCAAAGTCAACCATCCACTCCTCCATCACAAATTGTTGTTCAATAGGGAATAGGAACTTCAACATCAGCTTCACAACTTTCTGGAATCTCAATATCTTCCCTTTCCAAACCATCTACAAATTCATTAGCATTATCATCTACTATCTTGAAAATGGCACAAAACGCATGGAGCAGTCCTGGTGTGGTCAATATGCCTGCACCTTTGCATCCATTGCCAGCACACCCCGAAAAATGGTTGCCAAAATTTAATCGAGATGCAGGAATACCAGCAGATGAACATATTAACAACTTTATGTTATCAGTCAATCTAAAGGGAGTTACAGAGGAAGATGTGGTTGTTAGGCTTTTCCCTTATACCCTACAAGGATCAGCTGGGTCTTGGTACTTTTCTTTACCATCAAGATCCATTACCAGTTGGAATATTTTTCAAGAACAATTCTTGACTAAATACAGTGATGACAGATCTGTAGCAGCATTAATCAATGATCTTTCAAATCTTAGGACAGAGTCCAAAGAACCTATAAAAGAATTCAATTCCAGGTTTAATAAACTCTTGAATAAAATCCCAACTTCCTCTAAACCTAGCGAACAAGTTGGAAGTGAATGGTAAATAACAACTCTACCTTCAAACATACCTATCTTTGTAGATAGAGTTGGAAAACCTACTCTAGCAGAAAACATGAAAGAGGCAATTGCTGTGGAAAAACGTATCACTGCTTTGGAAAAGAAAGCTGCTCTTGAAGACAGAAAATCTAAAAAGGTTTCTTTCAAAGATGATTCAAAGAAGAAAATGGCTAAAGATCCATATGATATGGAGGGTCTTCAAAAAGTTCTCAAAATTATGTCAAAAGAAATGGTAGAAATCAAAAAGCAGGTAGCTGAAACTTCAACAAAAAGGCCATTTAGGAACTTTAAGAAACCTGAATCAAAGCCATCAAATGCTATATCCAATGCAGACTCAAATCCAGAAGAAGATGAATAAGAGGAGGTTGTCTTATCATCTGAAGAAACTAAAGAAGAAGTAACTGCTGAATGTCATGGGATGTGGGATTTCATTTTACCTAATTTCGATACAAAAAATGAACAGGAAGCTTTCCTAGTTACTACCAGGAGTAAAGGTACTTCTGAACATGTTCAAATAAATCAAAAGAAAAGAAATATGGGTATTCTTACAAAAGAGAAAGCTCCCACAAAGAAATATCTGACCCCACCTTGTCAAAATCAGCCATCAGTTTCAAATCCACCTACAACAACTAAAACATTAGTGGTTACAGACTCTATGGACTACAGCATTATTGAAGACATGAAGAAAACAAAAGAAAATATTACCATTTTTGAACTCAGTAAACTCAAACACCAACAAAAGTTGCTGCTTAAGGAGTTAGATGCAGTACCATCTTCTCCTCTTCCTAATGTTGTACTATCCAAAGCTGCCAATGAATCAGGTAAACCATCTCCTGGTAGAGTAGAAGCTACTGATGCTATTTTAATCAGAGATATATCAAACTCCCATACTCCTCCTTTTCTCTTAACCTACGAGATCTATAATAGAAATCTACACAACTGTTTGATTGACTCAAGGGCTTCCTCGAATATAATGCCAGCTTCGGTTTGTTCCAAACTGAACATTGAACCCCAAAAGTCTGCAATTCATATTGTTCAGTTGGATAGAACTAAAGTCCAGGTTTTAGGAGAAATCAACTTCGTTACTATCAGGTTATCAGTTGATCCAAGAGTGGTTCAAAGAATTCATATTTTAATCGCTGACATACCTAAAATCTATGGTTTGATTTTGAGTAGAGATTGGTCTGAGAAACTTCATGGTTATATTTCCACTGATTGGTCTCATATGTGATTACCTTATAAAGGAAAGCCAAATCAAATAAAGATCTATCGAGAGAAACATATGACTCATACTGTTACTGAGTTTGAACAAGAAAATCAACCAATAGCATTCAATAACAACATTTTGGGGAATTACTCATCTGAATCATTCTTTGGCAATTTTACTGCTCAACCATCACCCTTCTCAGTTAATAATTTCACATCTTAAGTTGAAAATTTCTCTCAAACAGATACATCAAGGTGTGTTAAAATTGCTGAGGAAACTGTAAATAAAACTATAGATAAAGCTTTGTTTTGGTCATTATATTTTGATGGGTCTAAATCTAGTGAAGGTGCGGCAGTGGGATGTATTTTAGTTAGTCCCGAGGGAGAAAAGACCATGTTCAAGGACTTTGAATGCACAAATAATACGACTGAATATGAAAGTACCTCTATTTCTGGAAAATTGCTTCCTTATGAGTTTTTCTTCAGCCTTCAGTACCATTTGATAAGCCTCTTCTACTATTTTAGGAGACAATACACTTATCTCATCTTGAATGTCCATTCTAACACCATTCACATATCTGGAAACCTTCTCATCTGTATCTTGGATTTGTCTTGCTCTTATACTCACTTTGTAGAATTCCTCTATGTATTCCTTTACTGTCATAGACCTCTGTCTAAGATTATACATCTATCTAAATAATGTTTGTTGATAGTCACTTGGTAGAAACTTACCTTTTAGTTTTGCCACCATCCTGTTCCAATTCTTAATTGGTTGTTTTCCAAGTCTTCTTCTTTCTTCCTGAACTCCATCCCACCAAAGTGCTGCATGTCCTTTTAGTTTCGTAACAACGAACTTCACCTTTTTCCCTTTATCTTTTTCTTCATAATCGAAGAATTTCTCCATGTCATTTATCTAGTCAATCAATTCCACAGGGCTTAAGCTTCCTGTGTATATTGAGACTTCAAGTCTAGGCTTGGATGTGGATCTCAATACTGACCTAACGAATCTCATTTCAGGAGTTACATATACAGGTTCTTCATCTTCTGCAGCTCTAGATTCAGGTTCACTGACATCCCCAACATTTGCATCTCTTCCCATTTCCACTGCTTCCAATCTAGCTTGCATCTATTGCATAGCTTCCAACACTTCAGCATTTGCAATTGGTCATCCTCTTCTTCGAACACCACCTCTTCCTTCAACTCTGAAAGCCATGTTGGATTTCTTTTTCTGATCCTTGAGATCCTGTTCAATGTTAGTAGGCTTCTCTGATACCACAAATGGTGGCTGAGGTGCAGGCGTAAGAGACAAACGTTCAAAACCGAAAACTATTTCTTCCAATTCTGGCAGAATTTCTTCTTGGATTTCCCTCAAAGTCTTAGTCATTTACCTCAAGAGTTAGATACTCTGCTAAATTAGCAGAACTGCTAATTTATCCATAATCGCCAAATGCCTTACAAACCCTCTAAACGTCACATATCGCAATCGCAAGCTCACTAGGCAGGGTTCCTTTACTTATTAACGTTGCGATGTGATATTTATTGGTGCTCTTCATATCGCATGTCACATTTCGCAACTCTGCCAGCCAGGTCATTCACTCTTGAACCTTACGATGTGATATTAACCAACGATCCAACGGTCAACATCAAGAGTGATCCGACAGTCACTATGATATCACATGGAGATCTATGCGATGATACCACCTCACGGAGCCGATAGACTTATAAACCCCAACTTATAACACTTTAGGTCCAAACATGAGATTAATTCCCGATGATAGAGTTTTTAGAATATACGGCTAGCGGGGCTTCGATTAACACAACATTTAATAATAGGGCCAACCCCCGCTATTGACTATGCCACAATGCGTTGAAAATAAAATCAACAATTAATAATGAGTGTGAGACTTTAGTCCTAGATTAAGAATTCATGCATTTCTAACCCTGCAGTCGCTAATACACATCAGAAAGAAATTAAATACAAAAATACCAGATCAATAGAACTCTGAGTTTTAAGCCAAACTAGAAATTCAATGATACACAGAGATACTACGGAAGGAATTGACCCCTCTAGGATTGACCAACACAAATATTTAATGTCTGCAAATTTAATCATATAGGGCTAAAACAAGCCGAATCAGTCCAAATCCTTTTACAATCATCCATAAATTACATAAATACTATTCCATCCTAACTATCATGTCCTTAAACACTGGATTGAATTTTCCTAATTTTGAACAATACCAAATCTAGTCGATATTCTCCTTGAAAATCTCAACTGAATCAAAACTGCATGAATTAATTACAAAGCCATTCAATCCCTAAATCCTAGCTCAAATCCTATATATAAAGCTTGTAAATTGATAGCTAAAGGATCACACTCCTTTGCTTGTAACTTTTTTTTGGGTTTTTGGAATAAGTTCGAAGCCTTTGGCCTTCAATCCTCATGCTCCTGCATCAATCTTACTCAAGCCAATTATCCGCCTCATGTATCCAAGGATGATACACTCTCATACAATGGTCTTCTACTAATTGATGTGGGTCATATGGATTGAAAATTTTGGTGCCGAAGGTGAATCTCTTGAATTCCTCCCTCTCGACCTCATCATGCTTGAGATTCTGGATCTCATACAACCTGATCTACAAAGGAAGAGCGGGCCAAGGTGCCTTCTTCTTCCTGTGCAGTCTTGCCGAACACCCTGTCGAGATGTGGTATGAAACCTCTTGCATGACCAACTTATCCATGGAAAAATTTGGTAAAACATGTGGAGCCTTCTCCTCGTTGTACATCTAGATGAAGGTGCCAAGGGGTGAGGCATATCAATCTACTATGTTAATCAATTCCTCCATCACTGCCTGTGACATGCAAGGAAAATCCTGCTCAAAGATCATCCTATGCACCAGGGTGCAAAGTGGTCTAATAACTGTATTATAACTCCACAAAATCTGCACTCGAAGAACAACTTGCAATAGGTGTGCACAAAGGTTTCTAAAGGTGTCCATGCCCAACCTAAGCCAGGGAACTACCAACTGGCATAGATTGCATCAAGAATATAAGCGGACATGAAGAGATTTTCTTGCTGACCCTTGGGCGGATGTTGGGCATATGTTACTTCTCCCTTCAGCTGGAGAGCCAACATGTCAGACCAATTGAAAGGTCTTGCTTCTTTCGCTAGTTTATCCAAAAAAATCACCAAACTCTACGAGAAGGTCTCTGTGCTATGTTGGATGTATAAGCGGCATGCGAAGATGACCAAGAACTGATAAGCCCTTCGCAATATCCTCATCTTGTAAACTTGGTTGGGTGTTGTCCTAAACTTAGATGGCTCTCTCACCCAGCTCTTCAAGATGTCTCTTGAGTTTGTACTTTTGCTTGGCCTGGTAAAGGGTGCATCCATTATGACCACCGACTGTGGAAAGTGATACATATCCTGAAAATTATTTTCCCTGAAGGTAGAAATTTCTATTCTACTGACACTACTCAACACCATTGTCTCTGGATCAGTATGTGAGACAACCCAATGGATCATGTCCGTGCATGGAAACGAGGTATACCTGCATGCACCTTGATACAAGCCAGACTTGTGTATGTTGAAATAGACTCTGCAGTCCTCCAAATTCTCCTCAAAGGTGCTTGAAAACATGTCATTGATGTTCTACCATTTGATCTTGATCTCCTTGTCTATGAACAACTTAATGTCTTCATAGATGGGCAAGCTTATAGAAATTTGCTCGACCATATCTCCAGTTGCACTCTCAATGGTGTCTTTTGAACTTGCTCTCTTGCAAGCCATTGTACTTGTATTGGTGAGAGACTGATGAACACCTATGATACTTGGAGATAGAGAAACACTGATGGAAAGAAAAATGTTAGTTGAAAACCAAAAGAAACTTGAGGACTCACATGCAACACACCTGGGTGAATGAATGGAAAATTTTCGCAATTTTCACTGGGAGGCTGGGAGACTGATTGCCAGAACTGTGCAGATCACAGTCCATACTACCAATGAGCTGACTAAATGTTGAAATCACATTAGAACATAGTCCAACTTGGCCTGCTAAGGATTGAAACTAGGTAATGTGTAGTTTCAGTCAGCATGACTGCAACCCAAGGAAATTGCGTTGCGCAATTCTGGGGGCCAACTATGGGACTGCCTATTAGAATTGCACATAGGACACTATGAGAGGCTAGTGTGAGGCAAGTTTCATGCAATTTTTGGGAGCAAGGGAAGGCATTCCATTCTAGAAATGCGCAGTGCAAGCCGGGCAAGGCAAGGTCTGGGCCAAGGTAGCTCAAACCCGTTAATGGGTGACTGAAAATAGTGAGGACTGAATGCATGTGTGAAACTGGGTGTAGACATGAGTGAATGAACATGCAAGCAATCAGTGAGTGCAAGATTCAGTTAGAAGGGAAAAGAAAGAAGTGTGTGAAGTTAGTGCAGAAACAGTGTCATGCATTCGACAACAAGGAGATGCAATGGAAAACTTGAAACAATGCGTCTACAATCTAACATTCATTAAAATGACAAAAAATGTTCAATAAAACCAAGCAAGCAACACTCACACAATTTGAAATAGAAAAAGTGAGATAAAAGAACCAAAAGACATGAAAAGCAGACTTACACAGAAAAAGCTGAGCTGTGTGCCGAATGTTCCTATATGCATTGGGGATGCCAGAGCTACAAGATCGAAGTGAAAAATGAGATCTGAAGCATCGAATAAACATTTTTGACAAGATGGAGGCTTATGAAGCGCATGCCACAAATCTAGGAGAAAGCAACACTTGGTGGGAGGTTCCTAAAATGGATTTTACATGTAACCTCTAGTTGCTAAAAATAGATCCCTAAAATCTATGGATGCATTTGCTTTTTTCTTTTTTTGGAAAAAGATATCCATGCATGCAAAGAAAAATAACTCAGTCTCAGAGGGAAACGATCAACTTGGAAGCACATGCAATGGACTCCAAGCCTTTGGATGACTTCTGCACAGTTTCTAGGTTGAGTGGCTCTAGATTCCCCTTAATCTTTGCACAATTTCTAGACTAAAGCCAAGGTTGTGTTGTGCTAAACAACAACCCCCCATTTCTTATAAAATTTCTATATAAAATTTTAAATAAGAAATGGGTCCCTTTAAATCAACTTAGATAAGATTCTGTGTTCATAAATAAAATTGGTATTAACCCATCATAAAGAAAAACCCTTATGAAACGTCTTAAGGTAAATGAATTATTATAAAAATCCTTTTGAATAAAAATAAAGCGTGACTTTTAAAATATTTTAAAACTCTTTGTTATTGCAATAAAGCAATCGGAAGATCACATATCGCAATAACAAAGGAAACATATGCAAAAGCCATGAAAAAACTTATCCATTCTCTCCGATCCGAAAAGGCAATCCCAATCGGGAATCGAAGAAGCTAAACGACAAGCGCAATATATTCAAGCCCCTTAATTCCTCCGATGCAATAAAGCATATCGCAATCAGAAAATCAACGATAACAACAACAACCCAACTCATAAAATGCTCTAAACCTCCAATGTGATAAAGCATATCCCAATCGGCAATCGACGAAATTACATTGACAAAACAAGAAAGCCCAAGCCCACTCCTGATTGCGATGTATTAATTAGGCACACATCTTGAAAATGTATTTGAAATGGTTTGCATGCATTATATCACCTTTCGGTGATCGGAAATATTTGAAGAAAGTATTAAAGCCTGCCCCTTGACATTCTCGATCACCGATTTGTGATTCATCATCCACAAAGAAATCTAAGGCACTCTTGAATTGATCATTCGACATATAAACGACATGATGGGCATTTAAAACCGTCTTTACCATGATTGACAGGTTAAACGACTATTCAATGAATCAGTTAGGAGCAGATCTTTTCTTTAGATTTCATCCACGACAAACTTTAACTATATTCCATTATCACCTGCCAATCGACATAACTCTTTTTCATTATCATATTGATCTGTAGCAGCATTTCTCTGTATCACGGTTTTTCAATCGCTTGTGCAGAATTCCACTAAAACCAGAAATTTGAAGAAAATGGGAAAGAAATCTAAGAAGTCTGCAACAACAGCTCCTCCAGCAAAAGATCCAAGACCGAGTAAAAAGGGATTAATATCAGACACAACATGTCTTGGACTGGGAAACACTAGCTGGGAGAGTATCTATAATATGATTGAAGTTGAAGAGCCCGAAGAATTATCAGAAGAGGCCACAGCTGATTCAACTAATAGGTCTAAAGGAACTCTTAAAGAGTCGCAGAACCTAAACCAATACATATCTATCGTGAGCAGTTATGGAAGTCCAATTACAAAAATCATCTGTATAAAATCAGCAATGGTGTTATTTTTCCTATTTATTACTCTATTTTTGATAAGCCTGCTCCCATGATATCTCCAGAAGCAGAAACAGATTTGACAACAGTAAGAAGTTGGTTTGGGGAGGAAAAATTCACTTATATAAGGCTTTTTGATAGCAATACAAAACCCCATGTCCTTCCCCTGTATGTGCCTGATAAACTGTTAGCTTGGGAATTGGCTTATCAGATAACAGTAGATGGGACATCCAAAACCCTTAAAAATTCCAAGAAATAGGTATGGCCTACATTCCCATTACGGTGCGGTATTTTCACTCTTCATGATTACAAGCACACAGAGAAGGAGACAGAAAAATTGCAAACATTAAAGCTTGCCACAATTCCTAACAGACAGTATGATCCTAGGAAGGTGGCCTATAATGTTCTTGAATAAGCCAAACTTGCCAAATTTTATCATGAAGATGATGTCTTCGATGATCTATTTTCCTCATCTGAATCATTATTCCAAGTTAAAACATTGGCTAAAATCAAATATCAAGATGAAGGACTAGAAGTGTTTAATAGGCTCAGAGAACAAAGGTTGCAAACTTTGCCTTTAGACCTCTTAGTCACAGCTCCTACAGTCTAATCATCTGCTCACACTGAACAAATAGTTACTGGTAAAACTTCTGATATTGAAAAGGTCTCCGAAAAAGAACAGGAACAGGGACAGGGAAAAGATAGTCAACTCATGGATACAGATACTCATGTTAACCCCAAGCTTCTTAAAGAATGGCAGTAGTTCGATTCCATTATAAGCAATACTGAGAATTTATAGGAATTTAGCTCACCTAAAGTGACAATTGGTCACAAGACAACAACTAATATGGTTCCATCTGAAGGAACTAGCGGCCCACCAATCACTCAAAAGGATATGGAGATAATTCCAAAAAATCCATCCGATGAAATCATCTTACATGTTGAAGAAATACCACCTTTAGATGTCTTCTATAGCCCTAAGAATAGGGTTGTAGTAAAAAAACAAAGGAAAAAGAGAAAGCTTGATCAACCTTCTCTTTTACCTGCATAGATGGAGATGGCTAATGTGGTATGGAGAATGGAAGTCAATCCTTCTGAAGACCTCACAAAAATCTCTCAATATGTCGGGGCATACTCGGAAGCTACTATGGATAAAGCATCGGAGGTCAGCAATTTACTCAAAGAAAAAGATCAAACAATTGTTTCACTTGAGGCACAGGTATCCGACAGGCAGTAGAGGATAGAGCAGTTAGAGCAGCAGTTAGCAACGCAACAACAATTAAATAACCGGCTAAACGAGCAATTGCTCAAGGAGAAGCAGAGAACAAACCAAAGTGTAGTTTAGAAACAAAAAGAATTATCCTTAGCATTGGTCAAGCTGAAGTCAATCAATGAACAATTGAGAAAAACAAAAGATGAGCAAATCGCTCAACTGTCACAACAAATAGAAAAGTTCAAAGGTTTTCCTCAAACAGAAGAATTCAAATCCGAAGCTCTCCAGATCAATAAACCATTGATTAATCAATTAAATGTACTATGTCATAATATTTCTCTTACTGAGCCCCTCTGTGAGATTTCTTCATCAATGATTAATAAATCAGTAGAAGCAAGAAAAAATTTGGAGCAGGACGATGAGACATTAACAAACCTTCTTGCCTGGCAAGAAACCAAGGAAGGACAAGCTACAAATCTTCCTCGAATTCTAGAATCGCACAAGGAAATTCTTTTCCTAGAATGGCAGTCTCAATTGATGAAAGTAGAGCAGGCAACTTTAAGATGTAGATCATCAACTGGTAATTTGATTGAATTAATCAATGATACACTTTATTTGTCTAATTTGATTTTAGAATGTACTTCAGGTGAACTGCCATCAACTAAAGCATTGGAGCAGAAATGCAAACAGGAATTAGCAAAGAAGGAGAGATTAATCGTGGGCATCCAAAGTTTAACTTGGGACACCTTTTGGTTCTTCCTGGTTAAACCCCATAGTCAAAAGGCAGCAATAAAATGTTTAAACTATGCAATCGATTACATGATTCCTGAAATTAATGATGCTACGTATTTAGTCCAACTGCATTCGCATATGAGTCACCCTCCAGAATCACAACCAATGCTCGCTATATGCCAACTCAAGCCAAAGGATAATCAGCCGAAACAATGAACCGTTCTACCGACTGCAAGCATGTCTATTTCACGGAGATTTTCATGATTTGGTTATACCACCTCAAAGCATTTTTATCTCGTAGTTAGTTAGTTAATAAGAATTTGTAGACCCTTTCATTGTATTTAGAGAGGGTCCTCAATTTTTGTATCAAAACTTGGATCGGGAGTTGCACGATTGTGCTTCCGGTATATATTTTTTTATGAAGACTGGGCCTATATTCTGAATTTTAATGAAGAATTCTTTGATAAGATATGCACTATTGCTTTTTGTGAGAGTATTTCTAAGTTGAAAGACGGGATTTGAATGTGATTGATATCAAAGGGGATTCAAATTACATATGATACTATTATCTATGTCTTTGTTCCATTCTTTTATATGAATCAACATTTATTCAATTATTGCTATCATTAGATATATGTATGCGTTTTAACAACAATCCTTTTACTTATCACTACTGAATGTTTAAGGAATGTTATTCTTTCAATCATATATATGTCAATGATATATGAAGAATAATGTAATAATGTTTTAATAATTACTTTGTTCAACTACTTGAACAAAAAATTATCATATGAATGAATGTCCTTATTTATAAATAGAGTCATCTATATGCCTATTTGTAGATAAAGATCATCAAAAGTTGCACTAAAATGGAAATTTCCCGGGATAGATTAGTTGTTTATAATTTTGCATTATAGAGTAAATCATCCATCATTATCATTAGATAATAGAAGATCAATCACTTATCCATCCTATTTACAAACCATTGGGAAACTGGTCCCATTATATCCAGTTGGAGCCACCACACCAAATGGAAAGGAGTTGCCTTTAAGGTCCGGACCGAGTGGTTTTCCCAGATGTTGATGTAGCAATTTTCGAGGCATCAACATTTTTGGTGCTAGAAGGAGGGCCATGAGCTGTGAATGGCGAGCAAATCCAAAGTTACAACCCATTCCAAGATTAAATCTCCCTCCACCTCACCTCCAACTTCTCCTTTGCATGTTGGAACTCCAGTCTTCAAATGAGAAGAAGAGAAGACAACTACTACTGCTCAACCCCAACATATCTCAGATAAATTAAGTATTGAATCTCCTGAAGTACAGTCTCTCATCCATAAACTTCAAGGCTTCTCAATATCACCACAGAAATTTGAGGTATCTCAAGGCAGTGTGACTTCGCAATTCATTCCCTCTCACCCCCTCACTAGACTTCAGAGTGAAAAGCTTGGTATTGAACCTACTAAGTTACCTTTACCTAAAAGGAAAAGGGCAAGGAAAACAATTGAAGGATCTAATAGTGAAACAATCTCATCATCATCCTCCATTTCATCTTCTCCATTGCAAAGTCAACCATCCACTCCTCCATTACAAATTGTTGTTCAACAGGGAATAGGAACTTCAACATCAGCTTCACAACTTTCTGGAATCTCAATATCTGCCCTTTCCCAACCATCTGGAACTTCATTGGCATTATCATCTACTATCTTGACAATGGCACAAAACCCATGGAGCAGTCCTGGTGCGGTCACTATGCCTGCACCTTTGCATCCATTTCCAGCACACCCCGAAAAATGATTTCCAAAATTTAATCGATATGCAGGAATACCAACAGATGAACATATTAACAACTTTATGTTATCAGTCAATCTAAAGGGAGTTACAGAGGAAGATGTGGTTGTTAGGCTTTTCCCTTATACCCTACAAGGATCAGCTGGGTCTTGGTACTTTTCTTTACCATCAGGATCCATTACCAGTTGGAATATTTTTCAAGAACAATTCTTGACTAAATACGGTGATGACAGATCTATAGCAACATTAATCAATGATCTTTCAAATCTTAGGACAAAGTCCAAAGAACCTATAAAAGAATTCAATTCCAGGTTTAATAAACTCTTAAATAAGATCCCAACTGCCTCTAAACCTAGCGAACAAGTTAGAAGTGATTGGTATATAACGGCTTTACCTTCAAACATAACTATCTTTGTAGATAGAGATGGAAAACCTACTCTAGAAGAAAACATGAAAGAGGAAATTGCTGTGGAAAAACGTATCACTGCTTTGGAAAAGAAAGATGCTCTTGAAGAAAAAAAATCTAGAAAGGTTTCTTTCAAAGATGATTCAAAGAAGAAAATGGCTAAAGATCCATATGACATGGAGGGTCTTCAAAAAGTTCTCAAAACTATGTCAAATGAAATGGTAGAAATCAAAAAGCAAGTAGCTGAAACTTCAACAAAAAGGCCATTTAGGAACTTTAAGAAACTTGAATCAAAGTCACCAAATGCTATATCCAATGTAGACTCAGATCCAGAAGAAGATGAAGAAGAGGAGGTTGTCTTATCATTTGAAGAAACTGAAGAAGAAGTAACTGCTGAATGTCATGGGATGTGGGATTTCATTTTACCTAATTCCGATACAAAAAATGAACAGGAAGCTTTCCTAGTTACTACCAGGAGTAAAGGTACTTCTGAACCTATTCAAATAAATTAAAAGAAAAGAAATACGGGTACTCCTACAAAAGAGAAAGCTCCCACAAAGAAATCTCTGACCCCACCTTGTCAAAATCAGCCATCAGTTTCAAATCCACCTACAACAACTAAAACATTAGTTTTTATAGACTCTATGGACTACAACATTATTGAAGACATGAAGAAAACAAAAGCAAATATTACCATGTTTAAACTCAGTAAACTCAAACACCAACAAAAGTTGTTGCTTAAGGAGTTATATGTAGTACCATCTTCTCCTCTTCCTAATGCTGTACTATCTAAAGCTACCAATGAATCAGGTAAACCACTTCCTGGTAGAGTAGAAGCTACTGATGCTGTTTTAATCGGAGATAGATCAAACTCCCATACTCCTCCTTTTCTCCTAGCCTACGAGATCTATAATAGAAATCTACACAATTGTTTGATTGACTCAAGGGCTTCCTCGAATATAATGCCAGCTTCGGTTTGTTCTAAACTGAACATTAAACCCCAGAAGTTTGCAATTCATATTGTTCAGTTGGATATAACTAAAGTCCAAGTTTTAGGAGAAATCAACTCAATTACTATCAGGTTATCAGTTGATCCAAGAGTGGTTCAGAGAATTGACATTTTAATCGCTGACATACCTGAATTCTATGGTTTGATTTTGAGTAGAGATTGGTCTGAGAAACTTCATGGTTATATTTCCATTGATTGGTCTCATATGTGGTTACCTTATAAAGGAAATCCAAATCAAATAAAGATCTATCGAGAGAAACATATGACTCATACTGTTACTGAGTTTGAACAAGAAAATCAACCAATAGCATTCAATAACAACATTTTGGGGAATTACTCATCTGTATCATTCTTTGGCAATTTTACTGCTCAACCATCACCCTTCTCAATTAATAATTTCACATCTCAAATTGAAATTTTTTCTCAAACAGATAGATCAAGGTGTGTTAAAATTGCTGAGGAAACTGTATATAAAACTATAGATAAATCTTTGTTTTGGTCATTATATTTTGATGGGTCTAAATCTAGTGAAGGTGCAGCAGTGGGATGTATTTTAGTTAGTCCCGAGGAAGAAAAGACCATGTTCAAGGACTTTGAATGCACAAATAATACGGCTGAATATGAAGCCTTGGTTCAAGGACTTTATAAAGCAATTGGTCTTAAAGTTCAATATTGAAAGTGTTCGGTGATTCAGAGATTAATATAAAACAAGTCAGAAATACTATTCATTGCCTCTCTAGTCACTTTAAACACTATCAGTCCTTGGTACAAGACCTAATATCTCAATTTTTGGCATTTAATATTTCTCCCATCCCTAGATCCCAGAATGCAGCAACAGATTTACTAGCTAATGTTGCTTCTAAGCTCCTTCCATCTGAAGATTACAGTCCCGATAGATTCTTAGTAGAATTAATTTTTAGGCCATCAATTCCTGATAATGTCACTAACTGGTGAGTGTTCAATCATGATGAAGACATTTTAAATTTCTTAACTTCTGAAAAATCCTATGATGATCAAATTATTGATGAGAGTGACCATGACCTTCAAATGAAGGAAAATCTTGAAGAAAACTCAATACCTAAACCAGTGGTCAAGCTTGAAGATCTTTATGACATCAAAGACAGGTTTAAACATGTTACTAATTCAAAGCTCCAAAGTTCAACTTTGAGATTTGAATTAATAAACCTTGGTACTAAGGACAATCCACAAAACATCAATTTGGGATTAGGACTTTCTTCAAAAGAAAGAATTGCATTCATTAGATTATTGCATAAATATAAAAATGTCTTCGCTTGGAAATATGATGATTTGAAAACATATGATACATCTATCATACAACATACGATTCCAATGCTTTCTGAACAAAAACTAGTACAACAGAAATTAAGGAAGATTCATCCTAACTTAGAGAGTCAAATAAAAGCTGAATTAAATAAACTCTTGAAATCTAAGATAATTTTTCCTGTTAGACATTCAAATTCGGTGTCCAATATGGTGCCAGTTAGGAAGAAAAATGGTGATATTAGAATTTGTATTGATTTTAGAAATTTTAACAAAGCAAGTCAAAAGGATAACTTCCCTCTACCAACAATGGAGAAAACTCTCCATTCAATAGCCGGTTCTGAACTCATGTCCTTCTTAGATGGTTTTTCAGGGTACAACCAAATTTTGGTACACCTTGATGACAGACTTAAGACTACTTCAATAACTAAGTGGGGAACTTATGCCTACCAAAAAATGCCTTTCGGGTTAATCAATGCTGGAGCTACATTTCAAAGAGCGATGGACATAGCATTCAAAGGACTGATCAATAAATTAGTAATTGACTATTTAGATGATATCATTGAATTCTCTAAGAAAAGATCAAGTCATTTGCATGATCTGAAACAAATCTTTGAACGTTGCAAAAGGTATGGTATTTCACTCAATCCTAAGAAATCATTTTTCGCTCTTGACCAAGGTAAACTCTTGGGCTTCATTGTTTCAAAAGATGGAATTTATATTGATCCAGATAGAATCAAAGAGATTTCTGATATTCCATTTCCTCATAATAAAAAATCCATGCAATCATTTTTAGGTCAAATTAACTTTGTGAAAAGATTTGTACTATATTTTTCACAGATTGTTTTTCCATTACAAACCATAATTAAGAAAAATTTAGTGTTGAAATGGGAGCCTGTAGAAAAAGAGGCATTTGATTCCATAAAAAAATCAACCATAAATGCCCCTACTTTAAGCACTCCTAATTCTTCAAATCATTTCATCTTATATACTCTTGCATCTGATCTGTCTTACGTAGCAGTACTGACACAAATTAACGATCAAAACTTGGAAGCACCAATCTCATTTTATAGTTCAAACCTTCAAGGTGCTGAACTTAATTACTAGGAAGTTGAAAAGAAAGCCTTTGCTGTATATTAAGCCATCAAACACTACAGACCCTTTCTCTTAAAATCTCATACAAAGGTTATAGTCCCTTTTTCAGCAGTAAGACAATTACTAGTTCAAAGGGAATGAGGAGAAAAGAGAGCAAATTGGGTCACAGCACTACAAGAATATGACTTGGAAATAAAACTAGCAAAGATTGTCAAAGGCCAAGGTTTTTGCAGGTTGTTGGCAGGAGCTTCTAACATTCAGGAACCTGAAGGTACAAAAGATATTGAAGAAATCAATAAGATAAGTACCACTAATCCTGAATCCCAATATGCAGATCTGATTTTCTATTTGAAAAATGGATATGCTTCTTCTAATCTTTCCTATAAAAACAAACATGCTATAAGACTGAACGCAAAAAACTTCATAATTGTAGATGATGTATTGTTTAGACAGAATTATGATTCAATTCTATTAAGATGCTTAGAAAAACCTGAAGCACAAAAGGTCTTGCAGGAGCTACACGATGGACCAACAAGAGGACATTTTGGAGTTGATACAACAACCCACAAAATCATTAGTTCTGGGTATTATTGGCCCACCTTGTTCAGAGATACTCATGAATATGTAACAAAATGCCAAAGTTGTCAAACTAATAGTGGAAGATAAAGGAAGCCAACTTTCCCTTTGCAACCAGTCGACATTGAACAACCTTTTGAACAATGGGGATTGGATATCATTGGAGAAATCATGCCACATTTGTCCAAACAACATAGGTATGTCCTCACAGCCATTGATTACTTTACTAAGTGGGTTGAAGCAATTCCTTTGAAGACAACAAACTCTGAGGCAATCATCGAATTTACAGATCAGTTCATCATTACCAGGTTTGGTGTCCCAAACACTCTTATTTTTTATAATGCATCTTACTTCTATAGTAATTCTATATTTGAATTTGCTATCAAAATGGGATTTAAGTTGAAATATTATGCAAACTACTATCCTCAGGGTAATGGTTTAGCAGAATCTACCAATAAAAATCTCATCAAAATCATTAAGAGAACTATCGAGCATAATCATAAAAACTGGCATAAATCTTTGACATTTGCACTATGGGCTGACCGAATAACACAAAAGGCCTCAATAGGCACTTCTCCATTTAATCTAGTGTATGGAAAGGAAGTTGTCATGCCAACAAATTTAGTACTTCCATCACTAGCCTTAGTGCAGTTTATTGAAGAAACTCCCTCATCTTCTATCCAAGTGAGACATGATTAGATCCTGAAACTAGAGGAAGAAAGGGAGAAAGCCTGAATTATACATGCAAAACATCAGTAGATTATTAAGTCATCTTTTGATGCAACTTCAACCAGTTCAAAACATTTACAAGTTGGTGATCTAGTTTTGAAGTGGGACAAAGCCCATGAGGATAAAGGAAAACACACTAAGTTTCAGAAAATGTGGCTTGGACCATTCCAAATCAGCGAGAAGATAGGCCCTTCTACATTCATATTGCAAGATCTATCAGGAAAGAGAGATTCTCTTCCTGTCAATGGCCTTATTCTAAAAAAATTCTTCAATTGAGGAGGTAACCCCTTCTCCCTTTGTAAATATTCAATTTTCAGCGGGATTTGTGTGAATAAATTAGTTTGTTTAAAATCCTAGCAAATAAAGTTGTAAAAAGCCTTCCATTGGTCTTTGCTATATTGGAAAATTTACTCAAAAGAAAATAGTTTTAATATTTACTTTTAAGAAATGGAAGCCGATCCTTGACCCTGCGCGCGCCTCCCCCTGGCCATGACAGGCCTCTGACCTCCCCGCCGCCCCGCGCCCTGCAGCCCTGCTGCAAGGCTCTGCGCCCCTGCCTGGCCTCAGGCCCTCGTTCCCTTTTCCTCCCCTCCCCGTTCTTTCTTGACCCTACCCCGAGCCTCTTCTGAGTTATCCTTTGTTCAGTTCCGCTTCTGCGCCTAGCAGCGCTGCTGCTAGGTCGCCCAGTCCTTTTCTCCCCCGCTCAGGGCGGCCATGGGCCCTTCTGGACCGGATCAGGATGACCTCATGAAATCCTTTGCCTCTCTAACCCAGGAGAACTCTTCGGAGAGAATCAGGCCCGTCACTTCTCGTTTCGTTAAAAAAATGGATGAGGTTCCAGAAATCCCGCTCCCCCCAGCCCTTCCAAGGAGAGCGGCGGTAGCCCTTGCAGACAGAGGCCTAGTGGGCCAGTTCACGGGCTTATGGCCCTCCCCTCGCACTGTCCAGCGATGGGTGGAAAGAAATTGGAACTCGATGGTTCAAGGTAAGATAGCAATCCGCTTCTGTGGAAGAGGGTTCTTCACCTTCCTCTTCGAATCCGTGGAAGACCGAAACTTAATCTTCAGGAATGGCCCATACTTCATGGACACAAGAGGCCTTTACCTGAACAAGTGGACCCCCGACTTCGACCCGGAGATGGACGTTCCTAATGCTGTCCCTGTTTGGGTCCGGCTACCGCATCTGCCCCTTCACTGCTGGGGGGACGAGTCAGTGAAAGCAATTGGAAATGGAATAGGGAAGTATATCGACAGATCAGAGCCTAAGGAGAACATGCATGCATGCGCAAGGATTTGTGTCGAAGTGGATCTAGGAAAAGGATTGCCAGAAGCCATCAAGCTTAGAGTCGATCAATGGACGCACCTCCAGCAAGTCGACTACGAACAGCTCCCCTTCAAATGTAAGGTATGTCATGAGTACGGTCATTTCGCTAATAGATGCAGTAAAGCAAAGGCAAATCTCTCTGAATATAACACTGAAACAGCAGAAGAAGTTTGGGAAACTGTAAAGAAAAAGAGATCTATCCCCTCACAAGGAAACAACAAGAACCCTCCTGCAGCCCCCATCCCCCCCTCTGAACCAGGCCCGTCTTTCCCTTTATCCTCTAATCAATTTGAAACCCTTTCTGACACTGATCCTCCCTCCCCCCCCCCATCCCCTAGAGCCCCCCCCGTGATCCCCTCCTCTCCCCCGCCATCTTCCCCCCACCCTTCCTCCCCTCCTCACACAATAGAGAGAATATTAACCAGGAACAAGTCTAAAGAAAGCAACACATCCGTAGAACCCCCAAGAAAAGTGGGAAGGAAATCAAACAAGGAGCTGAGGGATGAGACGGCAGCAAAAGAAATGACCACAGGGATTCAACAACCAATGGATACCTATCTGGACAAGATGAAAGGAAACGGGGAAAAAGGGAAAGAGAAAGGAGGTACCCACGCCAAGATTATTAAATGATGAATCTGGTCTCTTGGAACTGTAGGGGGATGGGCTCCTCCCTCAAACTTAATGCAGTCCGCGACCTCATTAAATCCGAACAACCAGACTTCCTCCTCATCCAGGAGACCAAAATAAGTGAACAAGATTTCAAAAATTCCCTAAAAAATAGCAGAACTCATGAAGGTATTGCAGTTAGCGCATCTGGCGCCTCAGGTGGCTTAGGTACCATTTGGAACAATCAAAAATGGAACCTCTTAAATCAAAGGCAAAGTAGCTGGTGGATTCGTTCAGACTTGCAGAACACGGCTAAGACAGAGGAATACACTCTCTACAATGTTTACGCTCCCCCTCACTACAGGGACAAGGATGCTTGCTGGAAGTCAATTGCGGCAGATCTCCTGGAGACCCAAGGCAGAAGCATTATCCTAGGAGGAGACCTGAACCTCATAAGAAGCGTAGAAGAAAAAATGGGGGGCAACTTCTTGGCGGATCCCTCAAGGGAAGCCCTAGAAGAAATTATTCTAAACCACAACCTGATGGACTTCCCTCCTCAGAATGGGCGCTTCACCTGGTCCAATAAGAGAGCAGGCCGAAACAACATAAAGGAACGATTGGATCGCATCTTGATCCAAGACAGAATAGTTGCCAATTTTGCTTGCACCAAAAGCCTCATCATCCAAGGATACTTTTCAGATCATAAGCCTGTAGCTCTAAAATTGGATAAAGGAGCCAACCTGGGCCCGCTTCCATTCAGATATAACAGAGCATGGGACAACCAGGAAGAATTCCGAGCTCTGATAAAAGAACAGTGGGCAACAGAGATTATAGGATCTCCGCACTATGTTTGGGAAACCAAAATAAAAATCTTGCGCTCAGCCATAAAGCAATGGGCCAAAACTAAATCTATAGAGGAGAAAAGAGCTAAATCAACGCTCCAAGATAGGCTCACGCAGTGGGAAGAAGAGAAAGACAACAGACAAGATACGGAAGAGGAGCAACTCAAAGAGACGGAACTCCAAAAGGAGCTCTACAAGCTGAACAGAATAGAAGAAGAAGAACAAAGGCAAAAGTCAAGGTGTCTATGGCTAAAGTCGGGAGATAAGAACACCTCCTTTTTCCACAAAAATTTGAAAATGAGGAGAGCTGGCAATAATATAGACAAAATTATTGTGGAGGGCGTAGAATTAAAAAATCACAAGGACATAATGGAGGCCGCGTCCGCACACTTCCAAGATCTCCTTACCGCGGAACAGCAAGACAGCGATGGCTTGGAAATACTGGACACCATGGAAAGTAAAACCTCTGAGGAGCAAAATTCTGAGCTGGACAAAGAGATCACTGTCGAAGAGATTGAGCAAACGATTCGCAACATGGCCTCAGACAAAGCCCCGGGGCCAGATGGCTTCACTGTGGATTTCTACAAGAATCACTGGGACATCATCAAAAAGGATTACATCAGAACAGTTAGAAACTTTTTCCATAAAGGCAAGATGGGAGGTGGAATGAAATCCTCCTACCTAGCCCTCATCCCCAAAGAGCTCAACCCTCTCTCTTTCAACCGATTTCGTCCTATCTCCCTCTGTAATGTCTCCTACAAAATCATAACTAAAATCCTTGCCAACAGACTCAAATCTATTCTCCCCTCCCTCATCTCTGAGAATCAAGGTGGTTTTGTTCCTAAGAGGCAAATTGCTGACAATGTTATTCTCATCCAAGAAGCTATCCAAAGCAGTATCTCCAGGAAAGAAAAAGGCATGATACTGAAGTTGGATATGGCCAATGCTTTCGATCGAGTCAATCATTCCTTTCTTCAAGCCGTTCTCAAAAAGCTTGGCATATCTGAGCTGTTCATAAGCAGGGTGAGGGAGTGCATTTCAGGCAATTGGACTGCCCCCCTCATAAATGGAAGACCAAGCCCAGCCTTCAAAAGCTCAAGGGGCCTGAGGCAAGGGTGCCCGCTCTCTCCCTTCCTCTACATTCTTATGGTGGAAGCCTTTAGCTCGAAGTTGGAAAACTTGAGGAGGAAAAAAGAAATAACGGGGATTGAAATCGTCAGAGGGTCGAAAGGAATAAATCACTCTCTGTTTGCGGACGACACCCTCCTCATAGGAGGTGCATCTTGCATTATGGCGAGGAGATTTAAAAAAGTCTTAGATCTCTTCCTTCTGGCCTCTGGTGGCAAGCTAAACAATAATAAATGCATGCTATACGCATGGAATGTCCCCAACCACTTCATCCAACGCATATCTCTTATCATGGAAATTCCAGCTCAGCTGAATTGGTCCTACTTCATGTATCTGGGGCTTCCTTTGGCCAAAGAGACAATCAAATCAGGGATCTGGGCCAAAATCATTGAAAAACTCAGAGGCAAATTACAGTTGTGGGGAGTGCACTGGTTAAACTTAGCAGGCAGGTCGACCCTAATTAAGTCCATCCTCACCTCTCTCCCCATCTATCAGTTCGCTATTGCTCTAGCTCCTGCCAGTATTCACAAACATATGGAACTAATAATCCGCAGCTTCCTGTGGCAAGGAGGCAAGCAGAATACCAAGAAGTTCAGCTTGGTTAAGTGGGACAAAGTGATCCTCCCTGTGGAAAAAGGAGGGCTGGGAATAAGGGTCCCAAGGCTAGCTAACCTAGCATTGGGCTTCAAGCTCATATGGCGGATTCTAAATGAAAAAGAGGCATGGTGGACTTCCATTATAAAGAAGAAATACATGAATGGCCAAAACAGTAACATCCTCACTGAAAACATCATAGAAAGACAGGGCACCCCTACATGGAACTTGATCAAGAAAACGCTCCCTCTCTTCAAACCTTTCATCTCGTGCGCTCCAGGGAATGGCAGGGAGGTAAATATATGGAATGACAGAATCATGGGGACCCAAGCTAGAGGCACGTTCCACCATCTGCATCCTCTCCATCGGTGGATGTCTGAAGCGAATTACAACTCCCTCTTCGACATTTCTCTATGGGACCAGGACTGCTGGGCAGGCTGGACCCCTCTCAATCTCCCCATGGACCTAGCAAATCTTTGGAATGAGCTCAAGAGCTCTCTAAGTGGCTCAGCTCCCATCAACAAAAGGAAGGAGGACAAGTTTGTTTGGGATCCAAATGGTGGAAATTATTCAGTTAAAGAAGGATACAAAGCCCTCCAGGTTATCTCAGAAGCTAACAATTGGCCTTTGTTCAAGGCTGTCTGGCGCCCTGAATGTATCCCTAAGATAAAATTTTTTAACTGGACTCTCATGCATGGCAAAATATTAACTGCCGAGAACCTCAGAAAGCGTGGTATACAGGGTCCTTCTATGTGCTGTTTGTGTAGGCAAGCTGAAGAAACCATCAACCATCTCTTCCTAGAATGCCCGATTTCTAAATCATGCTGGCATCTCTTTTCTGGCACAATCTCCTCAGATATCCTCCCCACTCAGATCTCGACTCTTCACAAAAACTGGGTCAAAAGAATTCACCATCCTAAAAAAGGAAATCTGATAGTGCACAGGATCTGGAATAGCATCCCCGCAAACCTGAGCTGGCAAATTTGGATTGCTCGCAACAAATGCATCTTTAACAATGAAAAACCCTCCATAACAGGTATAGTAGCTAAAACTATAGCCCTCACAACTGAGTATTTCGAAGCAATAGGGGTCAACCAGAAAGACATGGAGGTTGTGGATGACAGGCTTAAGGAATGGCTGAGAAAATTCAACCTCAAACCAAGTCCTTATGTTTATATCCGAGAAAGAAATGATAGACATAACTGGAAGCTGCGTGGTACTGAAGAGGAAATCAACAACTGGTTAAAAAGCCAAAGGAGGCCTATCCTGTACTTCGATGGGGCATCAAAAAAGAACCCGGGACAGGCAGGGGCAGGCGGGATCATAAAGGACCAGCAGGGGAATACTATGGTTTCTTTCGAATGGGGTCTAGGCCGTCTGTCTAATAACAAAGCAGAGGCCTATGGCCTTCTTCTGGGCACGTCCATTCTAAAGAACCTCAGCCTCCAAAACCCCCTCATCTTAGGTGACTCAGCCATAACAATCGCAGCAATGTCCACTGGGAGAGATTTCAATCAACTGGCCCTCAACAACATCAAAATCCGAATTTTGGAGAATGTCAAAGATTTAGGTGAGGTGACCTTCAAACATATCCTCAGGAACTACAATAAAGATGCTGACCAGCATGCTAACCAAGCGGTTAGAAGGAAACTGGGTCAAGTCAGAGAGAACAATGCCATCTACGTCAGAGATATTCCGTAGCAACAAGCCTTCCGCCGTCCTCAGTCACTTCAGGAAGCAAGTATATCCGAGCGTATCTCCTCCCAGATCACAAAGCAGCATCATCGGGCTCCTAAGCGGATCTCCTCCTCCTCGGGCCTCCAATACAGTCACCCTTCTCAGAAATTGTATGATCTCTCGTCCCTTCGAGGCAGATACTCTCTGCGTCACCAGAAGAACCCATACCTCCCCCACGAGATATGTCAGCAGGGTAATCATCGCCCTTGACTGTGTCCTCCTTACTCTCGGGCATCTTCAGCTCCTCTCCTTTAGCGTCATCGACCTTCTTCCCTCTTTAAATATTGGTCATCTCCCCGACTCCCATTCAGACAGTGATCAAGTCTCACGAGCCATCTCCTCCGGGCGCATCGTGGATGATTTTTCTCCTCCAAAGTCTCGGCCCTCCAGACCAGATCTCAGAGTAAGAATCTCCCGTTCCCATTCTTTTCTGTTGTCTTTTAACAGTGGTCCTTTTTTGTTCAGCAGCGTTTTGAAGCAGGGAAGGAAAGCCCGCTCTCTCCTAAAGCTTCAACTCCTCAGAAGCCTTGTCCCTTCTGTCTCGATCCCTGGCCTCCTCATCTTCAGCACGTCCCTTGGTTTTATTCTGAGAGCCCCGCCCCTCTGTCTTAAGCCTCAGCACTCCCGCAGTCAAGCTCTCAACACAGCAACTCCAGCCTCTTTAAACATCAGTGAGCCCTCTGTTTTCATCCATCAAGCTATCACGATGGAGGACAAGCAAGGCCAGCCTTCTAATCAGGGATCAAACAAAGACCCTCTGGCGAATCTCTTCAGCAACAAAGAATGCAATATGTGCAAGGCACATACCATAATGATCAACAGCATTATAAAACAGCTTAAGGAACTCACAGAGGACTATCATGCTGATAGAGAATCCAAAAGAAAGAAGCTGGGGAAAAGAAAGAAGGAAATTGAAGATGTGAAGGACCGCTGCATCCACATGGAGGCGGTAATTGACCATCTTCGCACTCTCACCGAAAGCAATCAGGCAGAAGCATCGACTAGAGCCAGCGCCCAGAAGGATGATTCGGTCACTCCACACTTTCCGTGATTTATGCATTGTAAATTTGCTTGGTTAGGAGGATCCTATGTAAGGCAGTATAGCCGTTTAGTTTCAATTTCGTTTTCAATCAAGAGAAGCAAAGAGGATAACGGGTCTGCGAACCCGATTTTGTGCCTCTGCTCCCATACTCATCCTCATTATGTAACAGCACTTCTTTCAGAAAGTTTTTTTAATATATGAGTAGCCGACATTGTTAAAAAAAAAAAAAAAAAAAAAAAAAAAAAAAAAAAAAAAAAAAAAAAAAAAAAAAAAGAAATGGAAGCCATGAATGAAAAAGAAGATTCTAGGAAATTAGGTATAGTTAGATTCTGAAAACCCCATTTTATTTTTGTGAAATCTTCTCAAAACTTAGAAATACTATAAATCATTTTAAAGTTTTAGAAGCCTAAAAACAGTTATCAATACAAAACAAAAACTGATTCAATCTTAGCATATTCAACTCTTACCTTGTCATCCATATTCTCTTATGGAGAAAATTGTTCATCCCATTCATCAAAGTTTATAATTACTAAGAGTGTAATTCTAAAATATATTTGATATAAAAGATAAGGGGTCTTATTACAAGCCTGCTTACCATGATCATGGGGGAATAGTTCAACTGACATTACCAATACTGCATACTAAAACAGGGTAATGGCTTATTATTATAAGACAAGGGGTCTCATCAGAAGCTAGCTTGTTTAGTTAAATTACAACCAGTGAATGGCATTGTCAACAGTTGGCCACCAAACCAAGACAATGGATTTTTATCTTACAAAATAAGGAAAAAAGAAAATGAAATACAAAAAATGTGGAAACATATCTTTTGAATTCATTCTTTTTAATTATACTCTGAAATGGATGGAACAATGAATGATCTAATGGTTAAAAGGTAACCCTGCTGAGACTATAAACGTTTGCTGGCAGCAGAGGCTCTACCTATGACAAAGGAGTCATTATAAAAGCTAAGTTGGAAAAGTCTTTTTTTTTATCATTATCAACCAATTAAGGTTTATTTAAAGCTTAGAATGTTTTTAGTTTTAAGAGGAGAAAGATATAGCAAAAATAGTTATCATTAAGTTCTGAATTTATGATTATCTAGTTATATTAGATTTTCTCTATCAATTAAGGTTTTCAGATCAAGAAAGTTAAAGTATTAGATTACTTTCTCAGAGATAACTATTTCTCCCAGTAAATCACCAATTGTTGTGCTAAACAACAACCCCCCATTTCCTATAAAATTTCTATATAAAATTTTAAATAAGAAATGGGTCCCTTTAAATCAACTTAGATAAGATTCGTGTGTTCATAAATAAAATTGGTATTAACCCATCATAAAGAAAAACCCTTATGAAAAAGCTTAAAGTAAATGAATTATTATAAAAAGCCTTTTGAATAAAAATAAAGCGTGACTTTTAAAATATTAAAAAACTCTTCGTTATTGCAATAAAGTAATCAGAATATCGCATATCGCAATAACAAAGGAAACATATGCAAAAGCCACGAAAAACCTTATCCATTCTCTCTGATCTGAAAAGGAAATCGCAATCGGGAGATCGGAGAAGCCAAACACCAAGCGTAATATAGTCAAACCCCTTAATTCCTCTGATGCAATAGAGCATATTGCAATCAGAAAATCAGTGATGACAACAACAAGCCAACTCATAAAATGCTCTAAACCTTCAATTTGATAAAGCATATCGCAATCAGAAATCGATGAAATTACATTGACAAAACAAGAAAGCCCAAGCCCATTCCCGATTGCGATGTATTAATTAGGCACACATCTCGAAAATGTATTTGAAATGGTTTGCATGCATTATAGCACCTTTTGTCATTCAAAGATATTCAAAGCAAGTATTAAAGCCTGCCCCTTGACATTCCCAATTGCTGATTTGCGATTTATCATCCATCAAAGAAATCTAAGGCATGCTTGAATTGATCATTCGACATATAAACGACATGATGGGAATTTAAAACCGTCTTTACCACAATTGATAGGTTAAACGACTATTCAATGAATCAGTTAATAGTATATCTTTTCTTTAGATTTCATCCGTGGCAAACTTTAACTATATTCCATTATCACCTCCCAATCGACGTAACTCTTTTTCATTATCATATTGATCTGTAGCAGCATTTCTATGTATCACGGTTTTTCAATCGCTTGTGAAAAATTCCATTAAAACCAGAAATCTGAAGAAAATGGGAAAGAAATCTAAGAAGTCTGCAACAACAGCTCCTCTAGAAAAAGATCCAGGACCGAGTAAAAAGGGATTAATATCAGACACAACGTGTCTCGGACTGGGAAACACTAGCTGGGAGAGTATCTATAATCTGATTAAAGTTAAAGAGCCTGAAGAATTATCAGAAGAGGCCATGGATGATTCAACTAATAGGTCTGAAGGAACTCTTAAAGAGTTGCAAACCCTAAACCAATACATGTCTATCATGAGCAGTTACAGAAGGCCAATTACAAAAATCATCTGCATAAAATCTGCAACGATTTTATTTTGCCTATTTATTACTCTATTTTTGATAAGTCTACTTCGAGGATATCTCTAGAAGCAGAAATAGATTTGACAGCAGTAGGCAGTTGGTTTGGGGAGGAAAATTTCACTTATATAAGGCTTTTTGGTAGCAATACAAAACCCCATGTCCTTCCCCTGTATGTGCCCGATAAACTGTTAGCTCGAGAATTGGCTTATCAGATAACAGTAGATGGGACATCCAAAACCCTTAAAAATTCAAAGAAACAGGTATGGCCTACATTCCCATTATGGTGTGGCATTTTCACTCTTCATGATTACAAGCACGCAGAGAAGGAGACAGAAAAATTGCAAGCATTAAATCTTGCCACAATTCCTAACAGATAGTATGATCCTAGAAAGGTGGCCTATAATGTTCTTGAACAAGCCAAACTTGCCAGATTTGATCATGAAGATGATGTCTTCGATGATCTATTTGCCTCATCTAAATCATTATTCTAAGTTAAAACATTGGCTAAAATCAAATATCAAGATCAAGGACTAGAAGTGTTTAATAGGCTTAGAGAATAGAGGTTGCAAACTCTGCCTTTAGACCTCTTAGTCACAGCTCCTACAGTCCAGTCATCTGTTCACGTTGAACAAATAGTTACTGGTAAAACTTCTGATATTGAAAACGTCTCCGAAAAAGAATAGGAACAGGGATAGGGAAAAGATAGTCAACTCATGGATACAGATACTCAGATTGACCCCAAGCTTCTTAAAGAATGGTAGTAGTTCGATTCCATTATAATCAATACTGAGAATTTATAGGAATTTAGCACACCTGAAGTGACAACTGGTCACAAGATAGCAACTAATACGGTTCCAACTGAAGGAACCAGCGGCCCACCAATCACTCAAAAGGATATGGAGATAATTCCAGAAAATCCATCTGATGCAATCATCCTACATGTAGAAGAAATATCTTCAAATAGCTCACAAAACTCTCTCAATATGCCGGGGCGTACTCGGCAGCTACTATGGATAAAGCATCGAAGGTCAGCAATTTACTCAAAGAAAAAGATCAAACAATTGTTTCACTTGAGGCACAAGTATCCAATAGGCAGCAGAGAATAAAGTAGTTAGAGCAGTAGTTAGCAGCGTAACAACAATTAAATAACCAGCTAAATGAGCAATTTCTCAAGGAGAAGCAGAGAATAGACCAAAGTGCAGTTCATAAACAAAAAGAATTATCCTTAGCATTGGCCAAGCTGAAGTCAATGAACGAACAATTGAGCAAAACAAAAGATGAGCAAATCACTCAACTGTCACAACAAATAGAAAAGTTCAAAGGTTTTCCTCAAACAACAGAATTCAAATCCGAAGCTCTCTAGATTAATAAAGCATTGATTAATCAATTAAATGTACTATGTCACAATATTTCACTTGTTGAGCCCCTCTGTGAGATTTCTTCATCAATGATTAATAAATCAGTAGAAGCAAGACAGAATTTGGAGTTGGCCGATGAGACATTAATAGAATTTCTTGCTTAGAAAGAAGCTAAGGAAGGACAAGCTGCAAATCTGCCTCGAATTTTGGAATCACTCAAGGAAATTCTTTTCCTAGAATGGCAGTCTCAATTGATGAAAGTAGAGCGGGCAACTTCAAGATGTAGATTAGCAACTGGTAATTTGATTGAATTGATCAATGATACACTTTATCTGTCTAATTTGATTTCCGAATGTACTGCAGGTGAACTACCATCAACTAAAGCATTGGAGCAGAAATGCAAACAGGAATTAGAAAAGAAGGAGAGATTAATCGCCAATATTTAATTTATTTATTTATTTTTGGATTTATTATTGTTTTATGAGAGAGGCTAACATCGTGGGCATCCAAAGTTTAACTTGGGACACCTTTTGGTTCTTCTTGGTTAAACCCCATAGTCGAAAGGCAGAAAAAAAATGTTTAACCGATGCAATACAGAAAAACAACATGAGAACTATCTTAGACATATTGAAAAAGGAAATTAACTCAGACAAAATACAAAAATTAACTTAATTGGCTTGGAATAATATGGGATATGTAAGTTGGTGTCATCAGTGACATATCCTAAGCCTCGACGATTCTTGTTATTTTGAATTTCCTCCCAGGGCTTGATGATGGGTTTGGAAGAAATTTGAATTTGATAATGAACAACTTCGACACTTGAAGTTGTTTGGATGAGTGATTTGGAATCAACATCTTTATCTTCATCTGTATGGTTGAATGACTTAGAAGAAGCACTCTTTTGTTGCAGCTCATCTCTTTGTAGTTGCGACTCTAGTTGAAGAAACTCAATGGTTTCATGTGTTTGTCGTAGATGCCGTGAAAGATCAGCAAGAGTTTCTTTGCTGATGTGCACCTTGTCTTCATCACTGGAGATAATCAAACTATGAAGAATGTTTAACAACTGAATATGTTGTGCCATCTGAACTTGCTCACTTGAAATCAGGCTCTCTTGTTGTAGATGTCGTGCTTTGAACTGTTGCACTTGATTTTGTTACTTGAATGATAGGCTCGCTTGCTATGGGACTTGAATGGCACGCTCGCTTGATTTGTTGCTTATTGCACTTGCTGGGAACACTTGCTAGATTTGTAGAACTTTCTTGCTTAAACTCTGGAATTCACGCTCGCTTGATGACGACCGCGTTTGTATGAATGCTCACTTGCCGTACTAGATGAATTTACGCTCACTTGAAGGAATAGCCATGCTCGCTTGATGTTGATCTCAACTTGCTTGATTGGTGTTAGAGTTGAACTTGTTTAGTTGCTTTGATGGTTGCTGCAATGAACTTCACTCTGGCTCGCTTGAAAGTCTGAACTTTGTACTATTTTGATGCAAATTGCTTGAATGAATACTCACGCTCGCTTGCAGGAGATGTGAACTTGTTGTGTGTTTCATTTGGAGTTAAAACTCATGGACTCACTTGAGTGTGCTTTAAAGGAAGGGTGTCGAACACTGTCGAAAATGCACCCAAAAAAGCTTACAATGATTTCAATGATTCACTACAATGAATTCAATTTGACTCAATTCAAGACTTGGGTGTCGATTTCAACCGAGAATGCACCCTTACAATTCAATGTAATTTGAGTTTGGTTACAAGTTCAATATTGTTGATGTAGAATGTGCTCTGAAACGTTGAAGTTTACAGATTCATTAACTTGAATGTAGTAATGTAGACTTTGCTTTGAAATGCTGAAGTTTGCAGATTCATGAACTTGATTGTATTGAATGAATTTGTTTGTTGAGGTAGAATGCCGATGTTGAAAACTTTGATTATTTGTTGTATGTGTGGAGCTTAATTATCCTTCCTTGCAGCTATTTTGTTACAAGTGTTGTGCTTGCTTGCATTGAACTTTATGTGTGATAAATGAGATCATTTATGTGTAAAAACTAGACACAAATCATAAGCAAAAAACATGAAGCATGCACCATCATCAACACACTCTTCGTGTACCTAAGATCCCCTTATTCAATTTCGGGCGGATCTAGGACACAATCACCACAAATAATATGTCTTTATTAAGTAATAAGGTCATCAATATTTCATCTTTTACAACATTGCCACTGAAGCTTTCTTAAATAGTGAGAATCTAACGCTCGCAAATTTTGGAAGCAAATGCGTTCAAAAAACTGACTCAACCTCCTACAACAATGAGCTTTCTTTTGAAAAACCGATCACTTCAAACTTACAGAGAAAGAAAAACTCAATCCTTATCACTCCATTACATAAAGAATTAGAAATAATCCTCATCCTCCAAAAACTTTACTTTATCATCCCTTTAAACTTATATGAATTTATGATATCACTTTATCATCCCCATTTTTTTTAACTGCTCCTAAAACTCAAGTTTTTTACATGAACCTATATAAAGCCATGCTCTTATATATTTTTTTATGTGCTAAATTTGATTTTGTTGGATGTTGTTCTCGTTGCAGTATGGCAGTAACAAAATGTGTTGCTCTACTCCTCGCACTGGCCGTGGGGAGCACCCACGCCATGAACTTTGTGGTCTCGCTTGTAGAGGACAACAGGACAGACAGATTTGAGACGGATGTAGGGACGGGCTATGCACTGTCGCAACTGAACTTCTCCTCCCAATTCATCTGGAAGACCTTTGACCAACAGTCGCCCACTGACAGGAAAAACGTGACAGCGATAATTCTGCATGGGCGGAACCTGACAGCGATTACCTCCGTGGAAGACAAGGATATCTACTTGAGCTCTTTTAAAGCTGGTCACCATGACATGGTCTGTCCAAAACATGTTTCCTTTGCTAGCTCCAAACTGCAGATCTCCACGGTGGTATCAAGATCCTCATAGTGCTATACAGATCCATCCGTTGGGTCAAAAATTCACAGTGATCCACATGCTGTCGCGAACTTGGAAGAGTCTTTGGCGTTGTTGCTGCTTCCTAACGCTGGTTCTTCACACAGTTTTCTCTTTTGTAATGGATTTACACAGGCTTTACGATGGTGATTATACATTGGAGTGGGCTTATGTTGGTGCTCAAGGCTTTAAGGTGGCTCAACAAGAACCCTCGCAGAAGTTTACGGAGAATGGGGCGCTGGACAAAAAGAGAGCCATTTTGGACAGACCAGAAGGACGGACGGGGGTTTTTCTCTAGTTTTCTTGTGCAGCAATGGGGGATTACGATGATGCCTTTATGCACAACAAATATGGGGTGGTTCAAGTGCGGACAAAGGCCCAAAATCGAGCCACAGTTCTGAGTTAAAATTGATAGGGGAAATTCACCCAACAGGTCCTACTAGCAATCTACTGAAGCTTTTTGAGCCAGGGATAAGCTCACAACACTAGAAAACTTCATCAGTTAGCTGGTATTAATATGTATTCAGATGACGACATTGAATAATGCAAGGAGCCAAAAGTATATAAGGGTGTGTATCACAACCAATATGTCGCTAGTCTCGAACTTGGTGAATTCTATATTGCAATCGTTGTCAGGGCACTGAAACAACAACCTCGACGATAGCAAGATGAAAAAAACCACCGCAACCACGGCTAGTTACCAATCGATCATTATAATTAGATTGTCAACTTTTCTCCAACATCTTCCAGGGGCGATCCCAGCTTGGATGACACATCGTCAGATTCATTCGGGAGCGAGAACCTTCACTGGGCTCAAGGTAAGGCTGGTGAAGATAGAATTCATGTTGTGGTATCTGAGGAGCATGGTTGGCTCTTTGTGGGTATTTGGGATGGCTTTGATGGCCCTGATGCCCCGGATTACCTTCTCAGCAATCTCTAAACTTCGATTTATAGAGAATTGAGAGGACTGATCAGGGATTGTCCCGGTTTAGACAAACCCAATACATAAACTGATAGTAAACAGGATAGCTTCTACTTACAGGCTTCACGTATTGAACTTTGGTTCGGATGGATTGAACAGGTTAAAAACCGCACAGCTATACTCCCCTGCAAATGCAAGTGCAATTTGGCCCCAACACTATTACCCTCCACGTCGACAATCCAAACAACAAAGTGGCAATGGATTACGAATTATTGGAATTCGAACTCCAGTTCGAGAGGCACGTCAGTTCGCCCCCTTCTCACAGCTGCCAGAGAACTCCTTCTAGCCACAATATCTTATTTCCACCGAGCTCAATATAGTAGAGAGAAGCTCTGATACCACATATTGGAAATGAAACTAACTCAGACAAAATATAGAAAAACAAACATAAAACCCAGACACAAAATATTGGCGGAAAAAGGCTGAAGCCTCATGTATTCTCTCTCACTCTCATTCTTACATTAAAATAATTGAATATAGTGTTACAAATAAATAGATGAGAGACAGTGTTCTCAAGATAGTGCGTTCTATCTTAGACACTTTTGGTTGAGATAATTTCTCCTTTGGTTGAGATAATTTCTCACCAGACACACACCAATATAGGAGTTACCTAAACTAACTCCTATCTTAGAGGAACACCCCAAGAGTTAGGCACAAATTTCTAACTTGGAATATTTAATTAATTAATTTATTTTTGGATTTATTATTGTTTTATGAGAGAGGCTAACATCGCGGGCATCCAAAGTTTAACTTGGGACACCTTTTGGTTCTTCTTGGTTAAACCCCATAGTCGAAAGGCAGAAAAAAAATGTTTAACTAATGCAATCAATTACATGATTCTTGAAATTAATGATGCTACGTTTTCAGCCCAACTGCATTCCTATATGAGTCACCCTCCAGAACTGCAACCAATGCTCGCTATATGCCAGCTTAAGCCAAAGGATAATCAGTTGAAGCAGTGAACCATTCTACTGACTGCAAACATATCTATTTCAAGGAGATTTTCATGATTTGGTTATACCACCTCACAACATTTTTATTTCGTAGTTAGTTAGTTAATAAGTATTTATAGACCCTTTCATTGTATTTGGAGAGGGTCCTCAATTTTTGTATCAAAACTTGGATCGGGAGTTGCACTATTGTGCTTCCGGTATAATTTTTTTTATGAAGACTAGGCCTATATTCTGAATTTTAATGAAGAATGCTTTGATAAGATATGCACTATTGCTTTTTGTGAGAGTATTTCTAAGTTGAAAGACGGGATCTGAATGCGATTGTATCAGAGGGGATTCAAATTACATATGGTAATATTATCTATGTCTTTGTTCCATTCTTTTATATGAATAAGTGTTTATTCAATTATTGCCATCATTAGATATATGCATGCATTTTAACAATAGTCCTTTTACTTATCACTATTGAATGTTTAAGGAATGTTATTCTTTCAATCGTATTTATGCCAATGATATATGAAGAATAGTGTAATAATTTTTTAATAATTACTTTGTTCAACTACTTGAAGAAAGTAATTATCATATGAATGAATGTCTTTATTTATAAATAAAGTCATCTATATGCCTGTTTGTAGATAAAGATCATCAAAAGTTGCACTAAAATGGAAATTTCGTGGGATAGATTAGTTGTTTATAATTTTGTATTATAGAGTAAATCATCCATCATTATCATTAGATAATAAAAGATCAATCACTTATCCATCCTATTTACAAACCATTGGGAAACTGTTCCCATTATATCCAGTCGGAGCCACCACACCAAACGGAAAAGGTGTTGCCTTTAAGGTCTGGACTGGGTGGTTTTCCCCGATGTTGATGCAACGATTTTCAAGGCATCAACAGGTTGCTAGCCACAACTGCACAAATTCTGAGAGCAAACCCAATGATGGGCTGCTCTGTGCAATTTTCAAGGGAAATGAAACTTGCATGCTCTATGCATTTCTAGAGAGCAGTTGGCCACCTTGATACCCTCCAGTTACCCTCCAGTTCTACGCAATTATCCAAGTGAACACAAGATGTAGTTTAAAAACCAAGTCACGGGATGTCTACTTGCGGGTGAAAGGAAAACAAGCTAGCAAAAAAAAGATGATAAACCAAAGAAACTCAACTGAAAGTGTAGGTACCTAGGCAGTGCAAGACATGATTCTAAGAATGGTTGGTAGGGTGGCTCCAAAACGAAGCTAGTGAAAAATCTTGGAGGATAGTTGTAGCTGCTACAACATTGGGAACACATTGGTAGAACTCCAACTCTCTGAATGGACCTTGTTTTGTGAAAAAAGAGTCTATGTCCTCCGAAAGTATTCTTCTATTCTCTGATCATCATGGTTTCCATGCTAGCTTGAGTGAAAGATGTAGCACCTGCCATGCTCTTGATCAGTCAACACACATTCCAAGCAAAGCCAGCTTAGTTTTTTCAATTGGGGAGGAGGGGTATATTGGTGAACAAGTAATATGACTGTCAGAGTTTAAGTTTCATCTCTGGTGTCGCTTTATTGCCAGCAGGCCTAGACAGTACCCCAGCGGAGTCATGCAGGAACAAAAGCATTGTTCCAATGCCAGGGAGCTTGGTCAATACCTTGATGGAGTTACTTGCATCACCTCTTTATGCAAGAAACCTTTCTCTTCTTTCGCCTTATTCCTTTTTTCATTTTTTTTCATTTTTTTATTTTCGAAGAACTATGCATAGGCACTTATTTATATTAGGGGTGGAAGATGGATCCTGACTTATTGAGAGAAGAAGAGGTTGTTCCTGCAGAGAAGTATGTTATATATACCTCTGATATACTTGTTTAGGTTTTCCCCCTCACCTTACTCTACTTGATTGAGATGAAAAGGGTTAATCTGAAAACAACTGACTAGAGTAGGTGGTACTAGTTAGAGCACTTGGTTGTGTTTTCACCAAGACTCACTTCAAACATAACATATTTTCCATTGGTGTATCATTGACTGAAGATAACAAGTTCTGCATAAAGAGAGAGGACAACAGATAACCAAGTTTTGATAGATGTACAATTCGTCTTGTACTTTACCCTGCTTGTCTTAAGAGTCACACACGGTTTCATGCAAAACTTACCTATAAATGTAAACAAGTAACAAAGCAACAAATCAAAGAGTAGAATTAAATGCGAAAAAAAAACATGTAAGCAAAGTAGGAAATCAAGAAAACAAAGAAATAAAGAAAGAAAACATGCATGCAAGCAAACAAGACATAAAGAAAACATTACTCCTACTCCTAAGCTAACAGTGCATGGGTCTGCTCATGTGAAGTGATATTTCCAATGCAGCCACTGATGCATTGGTTGATCCATGTTGGTGAAGGTATGAGTCGTGAAAACAATGGTTAAGAGAACCAACAAACATGAAGGATATAATAATGAAGACCAACACACTATGAGTTTAAACACGTCCACAAAAAAGAAAAGAGTGAAATAACAAGACAAGCAGCCTGTGGACTTACCATGGTGCTATGACACACTACGTGCAGATGATGAGCATATGCACTCTCTCAATTGTGATAGACAAGAAAGCATGATGAAAAGAGACAACTTATGTTTTGCAAGTGTGCTTGTTGTGCATGATTCCTCCAATGCATGAGCGATGGGATCATGTGATTCAGGTGGAGGAAGTAAAATCTATGTGTTGTATTGATCTTTAGTGCATACATATGAGTGATGAGGAACCTTGGGTAGTTCAAAAATTTCCTGATCAGAAGTGAAACTAACCTCAGGACAATGATGGCCTGACATAACCATCAAGTCGGGCTGAAGTGCCTCGACAACCTGCTGGGTTTTGACTTCATCGACAGATATATCATCATAAACAAGTGGCTTTGAAAGATCAACAACGATTGAATCAGATTTGTGATTGAACATAGGATTAAAGAGATCATGAAAACTACGATAAAAAATTCAATAAGTTCATCGGCATCCTCATGATCTAATGAATCAAATAGAGGGGTAGATGAGAAGCAAGAATGTTCAACCTCTGCATTTCTGGAAAAGGTAGATGAAATATCTTGTTTCAATTAAAGATTTGTCTTCTCTACTATCGAATGATGGAATGACATCAGGTGTGTTCTGAAAATGATCAGAAGTAGATGCCTACTTGGATGGATTTACACAAGGAAAATTAGAGATATCAGAATCACCAAATATGTCTAGAAAAATCGGAGGAGGCACAGACAAAAGGGAGTTATCCTTCACCATGGGTTCATGCTTAGATTCCTAGTCATACTCATCATAAATGACAGTGCATGTTCATTATGCAACATCACCTCCATCGACATCTTGATCCTCGTTCACAACAAGTGTAGAGTCTGAAATGTAAGAACACAAGACAATACAATCCAGAGGATCAGCAAAACACGAGGACAGAGGTTGAGGTAACAAGTGAAAATGACAACCCATGGGCTTCCCAACCAAATCTGCATAGAAATTGAGAGTAGTGAGGGTGGGAGAATGTAATAGTTGAATATTCTTATGTGCACAATCTTCCACATCACTCTGTGGGGGTGGATTTGTTTGATGAGGGGAAGGCAGAAAATCACTTGTGACAGTAACTGTGTCCGCTTGTGATTGTGTAGCTCCATCACCGAAGTATGTTGAGCGAGGTTTGAGATTTTTCTTCACTTTGAGACAGAGTGATTTGTAATAGACATACTCATATATGTCCATAAGATATTGGAATTTCATCTGAATTTTTGGATCTTCAAAAGAGAGTAGACAGAAGCGTTGCCAAAAATCCATTAGTGATTCATGCGGGGCCTTCCGTTGTTTTATTATTTTCTTATCAAGTGCTTCAGGATCAAAATTATGAAAAATGGATTCAATTAGATCACTAAACTATTTGAATGAGTGCACACAATTAGGAGGCATATCATGGCACCATAGCAACAGGTATTTGTGAAGTGTGTGTGCAAGTAGCATACTAACCTCTACATTAAAACCTTCCACATTCTCCATGAATGCAAGGAAGTGATATAAGTGCTTAGGTCAGGATACTTCGCCTTCACCATCATATGTGAGTTCAGACAAGTGGTCAAAGAACTTCCTTTTGAATTCAAATGGATTTCTATTGGACAAACATTATGGAGGTTTAAATATAACAATATCCATGATATATGTGTGAAGATTCAAAATGGGATGTGAAGACTCAGCTTGTCATGTGGTCCTCCTTCTAGTGCCATAAATGTTAACATTAGGGAAATTTTGAGGTCTAAAATGGGCCTCGTAAGAAAAATGTACAACCAAAATAAACTTTATAAGAACCAATAGGATTCAAGATGATGATGTCAACCACGGGGGATGATTCACCATCTTTGGATTAAAAAAGTAAAAATAATAAAAAATAATAAAACTACTTTTTCAACTTGTATTTTAACTTATCTCCCTAAGTTTTACTCAAATTTCGAGTGGGAGTACTCATTGGATGCAAAATTTGATTCATCATCCAAGGAGTACCCATGTTGCATACTTTTTATGGACCCTACCACATGAAAAGTGAGAAATACATGAAAACATGTGATTGCAATCACATTTTTCAAGTATTTCTCATTTTTTGTGTAGCAACGTCCATCAAAAGTATGCAACATGGGTACTCCTTGGATGAGGAATCAAATTCTTCAGCCAACGAGTGTTTAGAGTAGGATTAGGAAGTCCCAAATAGACCTCAGACCGTTTGGAGTAGGAGTCCCAACAATGGGTAGTACAGTATCACCTTGACTGTGGTTACACGCAAAGGTAAGTAAGATATCCTTGTTGGAAGCAAGGGTGTGACCTTGCATCAAGTCAAGGAAGGTGCATGAAAGGCTCTAACACACATAAAGGGAGAAGAGTGCACCCCTTAAAAGCTTGTGATAACACACAACTTGAAAGGGAACACATGAGTTGAAAGACATCACGAGATGGAAAGTAGGATAGCCGATGATCCAAATTGATGAGTTATACCTTCAACATGCTTCGATAAGATTCATACAAACACACACGAAATAGTCCATACATACATGTGTAAATTAAAACTACATACATCATTAGAGTAACCAGGATAGTTGAACTAAAATAACAATATATGCATGAAACGTGTTGGCTTTGTTATATTAAAATATTGAAAGATCTTATCATACATACAACCATGAAAACCACTATCCCTGATAGCAAAATTTTATAGTCACTGATGTCTGCTCCTCCAAAGCGATGTACTAGCTCTGCACTATGGAGAAGCCAAGGCTCATTACAATACAATCCAAGATTTCTCTAAGTTATTCCTATCAGAAGCTTGGATCCCAAAATCCTGTACAATGAGTTATGAGGTTCTATATATAGCAAAGGGTGGGGTGACCCTCGACATTCCCCTTTGTGACTTTTCAACTACCCCTGTGACTCTTCAACTTACACATGACTATTTACATTCTACTATTGACACTTGGTCTTTCACTTTACAACATGTTTACAATAAAATCTGCACATGTACCCATGTGAGACAAAAATGGGCTTGAGTAAGCTAGACAATACATCAATAAGACTCAGACAACTGTGGGAACACTAACTCGTCAACATCCTCTTGATGATTGATGGTCGTGAATTGATGCCAAGCTTGGTAGTCTGTTATGGTGTCGACGTACTCTGTGGTGAAATCCTTCTGAAAGTGAACTCTTACCTCTGTTGCATCCAAGTACACTAATTTGGAACCTCTATCCAACTCATTAGATAGAATGCACATCATGGTCTTGAGTGCAACCGGACCAATGACATACTAGTGCATAGTGTTTGTGCTCATCTGCAAGTCTGTGCTGGTGGATATGTGCATCAAATGATTGAAGCACATGCCCATCTATAGTCAGACTTGTTTGTTTTCTTTTTCCTTGGTGAGTGTGCCAATGGATGGGATCGCCTGCGTGCACACAATGACATCCATGCTTCTGAACACTCATGCGTGTGAAGCCTATAAGCTAGTGATGAGCTGTGGAAGTTAATCATAGTTTCGGATCTGACTCTGGATGTGTGCCTTCAACTCAACTGTCTTTGGCTTCATCATATTTGGCAAGTGTAATGGGGCTCCCTTGTACCTCATTGTCCATATCTGCATGTGAACGATAATCGTGTGTATGTCTGACAAGATGCGTTCTCTCCTAGCACAACACTACTACTAACCGTTAAGATGGAAAACTAACTTATGAGCAGTGACGAAGCTGGAGTACAACTTCCGTATGATTGTCTTGAGGGACGATACTTCATGAAATATCTCTTTCTTCAACTCTACTCTGGCGGATGATGTAGCTTGCTCTTCTCCCTAATTGGTCGCATGTATCTCCTTAGCAATGAGCTCGTTCTTAGTTATCAAGAATCTAACACTTGAGCTGGTAGCTTTAGCATATGCCTTTGAAGTATCGACCAATGCAGCTAGATGTCTGCGCATATCATACATGATCACTCATTCTTCAAACTGCACAGGAGTTACATGAACATCCAGATTGGGTACTTTGTGTGACTGTACAACTTTGTGTTGTGACTCATCGAAGGATATGTTGTGCACATCTGCTTTCATATTCTCCTCAAGGATTTTAGTGTCTCCTTGGTCACTTAGGACTTTCTCTGCTCCCAGATCTAGTGAATCCGGTGGAGTGACCTCTTGGTTCTTACGCATGAGGTCTATATCCTGATCCTGCTCTGGCTTAACCACATCCGTGTCCATCTGTTCCAGCATCTGTTCAATCTCCTAAGGAAAGTCCTACTCCTACGACTTCTCATGATGTTTGATATTGGCTAGCTATTCTAATGAATCCATAACTTGTATGGGCATAGTTTCATCAATGTGTGCATGCTACGCCTCCTATTGTTCATGTTCCCGATACGCTTCCTTCTCTCTTTTGCGCAACTCTTGTTATTCCCTTAGTTCTTACTTCAACTCCTTCAACTCCTTTTCTACCTACTATAGCTTCTGCTTCTCCCTCTGACTTTGTGCAATCCTTCTATTGCGTTTTCACCTCTTTGCCTCAATCTCCAAAGCGTCTCTTAATACAAGTGGATCTACTTTGAACTTGTAGCTTTGCTCCACCTCTGTGCTGTCAGAAACCTTCCTCTTGCCTTTGTCAAGCACAAGTCTATTTCCCTCTATTGCTATGATGTTGTTGTTCTCTGAGATGTTGCTGCCTTCTGCACTGCTAACCACTCTACAGCCATTTTGACTAGTTCATTGAGCCTTGAGAAGTTATAGCAATATCTCCATGGGTCTTCCTCAGGCCAATGACACAGCCCGTGCATCCAAGGATGATAGGCTCTAGTACAATGGTATTCTACTAAGCGATGCGGGTCATATGGATTGAAACTTTAGGTGCCAAAGGTGAATCTCTTGAATTTATCTATCTTGGCCTCAACATGCTTGAGATTTTGGATCTCATACAACTTGAACCATAAAGGAAGAGCGGGCCAAGGTGCCTTCTTCTTCCTGTGCAGTATTGCTAACAACCCTGTCGAGATGTGGTATGCAACCTCTTGCATGACCAACTTATCCATGGAAAACTTTGGTAAAACATGCAGAGCCTTCTCCACGTTGTACATCCAGATGAAGGTGCCAAGGGGTGAGGGATACCAATCTGTTATGTTAAGCAATGCCTCCATCACTTCCTATGACATGCAAGGCAGATGTTGCTCAAAGATCTTCTTGTACACTGGGGTGAAGAAGTGGTCTAATAGTTGTATTATAACTCCACGGAAGTTGCACTCTCAGAACAACCTGTAATAGGTGTGCATAGAGGTTTTTGAAGGTGTCCATGCCCAACCCAAGCCGAGGAAATACTATTGGGCACAGATTGCATCAAGAATGTAAGCAAACATGAAGAGGTTTGCTTGTTGACCCTTGCATGGATGTTGGGCATGAGTTACTTGTCCCTTCAGATGGAGAGCCAACATGTTGGACCAATTGAAATGTCTTCCTTAGTTTTCCAATGGATCCAACAAAATCACCCAAATCTGTAGGAAGGTATCTGTGCTCTCTTGGCTGTATAAGCGGCATGCTAATATGAACAAGAACTGATAAGCCTTCCACAATATCCTCGTCTTGTAAACTTGGTTGGGTGTTGTCCTGAACTTGATGGCTCTCTGACCCAGCTCTTCAAGATGTCTCTTCAGTTTATACTGTTGCTTGGCCTGGTGAAGGGTGCATCCATTGTGACCACTGGCTATGGAAAGTGATACATCTCTTGGAAATCATCTACCCTGCAGGCAGAAAGTTTTGTTCCACTGGCACTTCTCAACACCATTGTCTCTGGACTAGTATGCGAGACAATCTAGTGGATCATGTCCGCGCATGGAAATGTGGGATACCTGCATGCAACCTAGTGCGAGCCAGACTTGTGTATGTTGACATAGACTCTGTGGTCCTCCAAATTCTCCTCAAAGGTGCCTAAAAATATGTCATTGATGTCCTGCCATTTGATCTTGATCTCCTTGTCTATGAACAACTTAGTGTCTTCATAGATGGGCAAGCTCATAGACATTTTCTCGACCATATCTCTAGTTGCACTCTCAATGGTGTCCTTTGACCCTGCTCTCTTGGAAGCCATTGTACTTGTACTGCTGAGAGATTGATGAATGCCTGTGATACCTGGAGATAGAGAAACACTCATGGAAATCACAATGTCATTTTAAAACCAAAAGAAACTTGAGGATTGACATGCAACACACCTGGGTGACTGACTAGAAGATTTGCACAATTTTCATTGGGAGGTCGATTGCCAAAACTATGTAGAGCACAGTCTGGACTGCCAGTGCACTGACTGACTATTGAAACTGCACAAAGCATAGTCCAGCTTGGCTTGCTAGGGACTGAAACTGCTTAATGTGTAGTTTCAATCAGAATGACTGCAACCCGGGGAAATTGCATTACGCAATTTTGGGGGCCAAATGCAGCACTGCCTCTCAAAATTGCACAGAGAACACTCTGGGAGGCTGTTAGGTCCCTATACTAATAGTGTAACCCCTTATTGTTATTAGTACAACCCCCTTATTATATTTTTGTGCCCATGTAGTCCCCATATTGTTATTATTGTGCCCCATAGAAGCCCACTGTTGGGACTATTGTGCCCTTACATTATTATTATTATGGCGGCTCTAATTATATTATGATCCCTTAGACTCCTATATATAGAAAGGAGGTCTTGTCATTTGTATCATCTAAGAATTGTTCATTTGTGTAATGTAAAGGAGGTTTCCCCCTCAAATAGGCTTATTTCTAAGGCATTGATTTATCTTTTCTATCTTTTTGTGAGTTGGTTTCATAACATTTGGTATCAGAGCTTTGAATTCTAGGGTTTCATTGCTCCAAACAGGTCAACATGGCAGTTTCGCTATAAGTTTTTTGCTACAAAGTTTCAGAAGCTACAATAAAAACCCATTTGAGCCAATATCATTCTGAACATCGAGTCCAAATTTCAGATCTGTGCTCGCTATATTTTCAGAGATATGATTTGAGGAACTTAGGGTTTCTGCAAGCTCTAGAATTCCATCTCAAATAGGTCATCGTGGAATTTTCACTATAACATTTTTTTGGCAATGGCTCAGACTTTGAAATTAAAACCCATTTGAGCCTAAAGAGTTCTACACCTCGGGTCTAAATTTTAAATCTTGTCTCCCTATATCTACAGAGATATGATTTGAGGAAGTTAGGGTTTTCATGGACTCCCGAATTACATTCCAAATAGGAGATCTTGGGACAATCATCATAACTTTCACTCTGAGCATCAAAGTTCACTTCCATAAGAATTTACAGAAGGAGGACAGCCTGTAGTTTCCTTTATATCAATTTCAGGTCTGAAGGTTAAAACAATGATACGTGGCACTTCGTACAAGTTCGCTCTACTGAAAAAAGTATATAAATAGGTCATCTTGGGAGATTGGGAATAACTCTCTCTTGGAGAATCCAATTTTGATCAGACTAATGACATTGGAAAGAGGACACAGAGGGATACCACAGATCACAATTCAAGACCTTGGAGATCTGAAATTTCAGATATACAACATATTCAAGAGCGAGCTCCTAAAATCAAGAAAATGAGATATGAGGAAGTTTGATGGCAATGATCCGGTAAATTGGATACTACAGATGGAGCAAGATTTTGATATACATGAGGTGAAACTGTTACAAAAGGTACATATTGCATCTTTATATTTATAATCGAATCAATTTTTATGGTATAAAGGGCTTTGTTCTCGTAAAGCACTTGTCACTTGGTCAATTTTCACGGAAGAAATGATAGCACATTATGATGATACAAAGAGTAACACCTTCTTTACCCAATTGTTAAATATCAAACAAAAGGGTTCAATGGCAGAGCACATTGAGGACTTTCAAAAATTGAATATAAGGATAAATGATATTCCATAGAATCAAAGGATTTATGTCTTCATAGGGAATTTAAAGGATAACATTCAACATGAGGTTCATCTTTGGGAACCTGATTCATTGGACAAGGCATTCACGTTGGCAAGAAAAATTGAAAGAGAAATTATGGAAACAAGGAATCCCACCGCTCACGACTGTAATTATGGAAGTGCTTTTTTCTCCTAGCCTTCCACAACCTACAAGGTTTACACCACAACAATTGGAAGAAAAAAGAGAAAAAGGGCTTTGTTACAACTATGATATAAAATACACTAAAGGTCATAAGTGTGCTGAGAAGAAATTATTTTACATAGATTATGAAGAGGAGGAAGAAAAGGATCAAGAAACATCAAAAGAAGGGGATATACACCAAGAACCAACCCTAGAGAAAGAAGAACTGAATCTGACCATATCTTCTAACCATTGGCAAGAATTACCACTCCTCAAACTCTCAAGATAGAAGGACATATAAAAAAGAAAAAGGTTAAAGAAGTGAAAGATCACATCGAGAAAGAAGAAATGAATCCGACCATATCTTGTAATGCATTGGCCAAAATTATCACTCCTCAAACTATCAATATAGAAGGACATATCAAGAAAAAAAATGTTCAAGAAGTGAAATATCACATCGCTCATCAAGAAATGAATCCGACCATATATTGTAATGCATTGGAAGAAATTACCACTCCTCAAACTCTCAAGATAGAAGGACATATCAAGAAGAAAAATATTCAATCAGTGAAACAGCACATCGAGCATCAACAAAAAGTTCTCCAACTTTTAAAGGATAATGCCACTTTGGTGCAGAATCGAATGAAACAACAGGCGGATCAACATTGTAGTGAAAGAAGTTTTGATGTAGGCGATTGGGTATTTTTATGGCTACATCTAAAGCAAGCTATTTATGAGAAGGAAATGCTGACAATACTACATGCACTTAAGAAATGATGACCTTACCTAATGGGAAGACACTTCAAGGTAAAAATGGATCATGATAGCCTTAGATACCTTTTAGAACAAAGATTATCTTTTGAAGAACAAAAAATATGGGTCACAAATATGTTGGGTTATGACTTTGAAATCATATACAAAAAAGGGAAGCAAAATGTTGTTGTAGATGCACCCTAAAGAAAGGATGAGGATGTGGAAGAATTGTTTTTTTCTATTTCTATTATCCAACGATAAATGAAGAAAGGGATGAATGGAAGAAGGATGAATAAGTGTCGACACTCATTCAAAAGTTGCAGAATATCCTAGTTCAAAAATATTGCTAGAACTTGACGAGGAAGGAAAAATCATATTGGAACCTGAAGCAGTCACAAAAACAAGAAACCGATAGCTATGAAATGAATCAATTTCAAAGTATCTCCTAAAGTGGAAAAACTTACCCACTTAATATTCCACATGGGAGGACAATAATTTTATACAGAAGCATCAAGAACTACTCAAGCGTTGAGGACGACACTTTTTGAAGGAGAGGGGCATGTTATGTCCCTATACTACTAGTGTAACCCCTTATTGTTATTAGTGAAACCCCCTTATTATATTATTGTGCCCATGTAGTCCCCATATTGTTATTATTGTGCCCCATAGAAGCCCACTATTAGGATTATTGTGCCCTTTCATTATTATTGTTATGTCGACTCTAATTATATTATGACCCCTTAGACTCCTATATATAGAAAGAAGGTCTTTTCATTTATATCATCTAATAATTGTTCATTTGTGTAATGTAAAGGAGGTTTCCCCCTCGAATAGGCTTATTTCTAAGGCGTTGATCTATCTTTTATATCTTTTTGTGAGCTGGTTTCATAATAGAGGCTAATGTGAGGAAAGTTTTGCTCAATTTCTGGGAGCAAGGCAAGGCCTTCCATTCCAGAAATTCATACTGCAAGCCGGGTAAGGAAACTTCTAGGCCAAGTGATCCAAAATGGATCTAGAATAGACTTCTAAGTCTAAAGTGTTGCTCACAAAGGAAAATGAAAGTCAAGGGATGCTCCTGGAAATAGTCCCATTGCATAGATTGTTTCATTCTAAATCCAACGTAGCTTGAAGGGACCAAAATGGACTTTGGATGATGAAGTTATCACAAAAAGAAGGTTGCCTTTGTCCTTTGAAAAGGAGGCAAATTCTTATGAAAATGGGCTTAAGGCTTATATGTGTTCCTTAAGGAAACCGCATCGGGGAAAGGCAAAGGAGTAGACAGCAGAATGAAGGACGCAGCGATATGCGATTGCGATTATCGCATCGCACATAACCCAATGGGAAGGACCATAGCATTGCGAAGGGCCAATCCGATAGTCGATAGACGATGCACCAATAGCCGATGAGGTGCCGATCGGAGTGATCGCAGATCGGCAATCAGCAAACCCATGATACCGGGGCCAATGCACTGCGATATGCCGATATGCGATCAACGATGGCACCGATATGCGACGGTGTCGCCGATGCGATATGCGATGTGCGATATGAGCGATCGGTGGATCGGTGTAGTCGAAGGGAAGACCCTGGGGCTACTGCGATTGCGATAAGCGATAAAGGGGTAGGCCCGATGGAGTTTATAAGCGTGATTTCATAATATTTGAAATCCAGAAATTCGGGTTTTCAATGTATTTCCCGTGTAAATGGGTTTTTGGCCATTTTGCCATATGACTTGCAAATGCGATAAGATGATGGACGCGATAGGTTTATAGGGGTGATTCTATAATATTTGAAGTTCAGGTTTTTGGATTTTTTATGTATTCCTTCATCTTTTGGTTTTTTGACCTCTTGACTGTGCGATTGTGATTTGCGATGATAAGACGGACCCGAGAGGGATATAGATGCGATTAAATGCATTTTGAGATCCGGTTAAACACTCCAATCATGTGTTTTCGACAGTTTTCCTATTTATTGCATTATTTGGCTATTTTTGCAAGAAAAAGGCTGCCTGTGTATTTCCAATTGTAAAAACGGCTCCCATTCTCCTTGCTACACTGTAAGCGGGCATTTGTAATAGGAATGCATTATAGAACGAGTAGAGCCAGATGGCCAGGCACAGTGCCGCAGAGCCACACAAGGGCTAGACACAGAGCCACAGGGAGCAAAGGAAGCCGCAGAGCCACAAGGGAATGATTACACGCAGAGGAACGACTATGGATCTGCACAGTCGGGGGATTCCACAAAAACATTGAGAGCATGATTGACAAGGAAGGCACGTAGAGGTTGAGAGAGCATAGAGAGTTTTGGAGTCACTTGGAGGTCGAGTGAACTAGAGAGCTCAATTGACAGTAGTGAAAGGTTGCTAAGATCGCTGGAAGGTTGTTAAGAGTCACTTGGAGGTCAAGCGAACTACAGAGGCACGCAGAAGCCGAGAGAGGCTCAAAGAGATCAAGAGTCAAAGAGCCAGAGCCAGAGCCAAGAATAGAGAAGAGATCAAATGATCTAGCTGTTGCTGGTGTTCAGAGTGTGCTGAATATAGAAGAAGGCATTCCAGAGACAGTGAAAGAATTCTTAGGGAGTTGGTGCAAGCTAGAGCAAGATCACTCAGAGTGCTGATTGAAGGAATCTAGTCCAAAGAAGCCTAAATCTGTCTACAAAAGTATGGACAACCAACGGGTTAAGATGGTATTCTAAGCCCATTATTTTTGTGTAAACCAATGGAGTTGAGCATGAAGCTTGTAAAAATAATTTAGCCATAATCCCAAAGAGCCTAGTTGAGTTGACTAGGGCTCAAGGAGACATAGCCTAAGAGGTTTGGTGAACTCCATATTATATTGGTGCCTTATGTGTTTGCTTATTTGCTATTTTATTTATTGTTATATGTATCGTATATCAGCATAAGCAAGTGAACTTAAAACACATTAACAGTTAAAAAAAAACACCAGCATACACCTATTTTTAAGCAAGTATTTTTAATTTCGTAATTGGTTAATCATAAGGTCTTGGAAATATTTAAGATTTGGAAGTGGGAGAGGTTCTTGTAAGAAGACATGAAGCCTTTAGTGGCCCCATTTTCATATCAGGTGGTATCAGAGCTTAAGTTTGATTAACCCCACCTTCAAAGAAGGTGATATAAAAGTTGGTTATACCAGAGCAAGTGGTATCAGATTAGAATGCTTGATTGATAGAGCAAAGATTGCTTGTCTAAAAGGTGTTTAAACAGTCAGAGGTTGGTTTTCAATATGGAGATAATGATGAAGTGTTTCATCTTTGGAAAAGCATGTAGAAAAGATAAAAATACATGCTTGACTTGAAGGGTCATTTGTTTTAAAGGCATGTTTTGTGGGCTTGTTATCTAGTCCATCATTTGTATGCAGATGTAAGACATGGAGGTGTTCACAGGATGCGAAAATCTGTTTCTTTTGTTGAAGCAGGCATTTAGTTCATCCAGTTGTTGTCTATATTCCTGTTTTTGTTAACAGTTGTTGTTGACAATATGTCAAACAGGTACAAATGAAAATTTTGTGAAGCAGATGTAACTTCACATTGGTTTGGGCCACCTTGGATCAATGATCAAGGAAGAGAAGTTCAAACTACCTTCTGTAACCTTCTTAGCAGGAGTTCTGCATGAAGTCAAGGAGGAAAATAGTTCTTCCCAGGAGGACTAGCACATCCAGGAAGGAAAGTGGTCAAAGGCTTTGGTTCAGAGGCACTATGCAAGGCAAGTGTATGGAGGCTGAAAGAAGAGGGTGTTGTTACTCTCATTTACTATTCAGATCAGTATGTCAGTCTTTTGGAGACCAAAAGTTCTTTTAGTGGGAAGGTGTGATCCAAAATGGATCTAGAATAGACTTCTAAGTCTAAAGTGTTCCTCACAGAGGAAAATAAAAGTCAAGGGCTACTCTTGGAAATAGTCCCATTGTGTAGATTGTTTAATTCTGAATCCAACGCAACTTGAATGGACCAAAATGGACTTCGGATGATGAAGTTATTACAGAAATAAGGTTGCCTTTGTCCTTGGAAAAGGAGGAAAATTCTTATGAAAATGGGCTTAAGGCTTATATGCATTCCTTAAGGAAATCGCATCAGGGAAATGCAAAGGAGCGAACAACAAGCCAAAGGACGCAGTGATATGCGATTGTGATTATCGCATCGCATATAACCCAAGGGGAAGGACCATAGCATTGCGAAGGGCCGATAGCCAATGAGGTGTAGATTGGAGTGATCGGAGATCGGCGATCGGCAAACCTCATATACAAGTGCCCATGCATTGCGATATGCCGATATACGATCAATGATGGCATCGATATGTGACGGTGCCTCTGATGCGATATGCGATGTGCAATATCAGCGATCGGGGGATCAATAGATCAACTTAGTTGAAAGGAAGACCCCAGGGCCACTGTGATTGCAATAAGTGATAAAGGGGCCGACCCGATGGAGTTTATAAGCACGATTTCATAATATTTGAAATATGAAAATTTAGATTTTCAATGTATTTCCCGTGTAAATGGGTTTTTGGCCATTTCGGCATGCGACTTGCAAATGCGATAAGATGAGGGACTTGATAGGTTTATAGGGGTGATTCTATAATATTTGAAGTCCGGGTTTTCGAATTTTCTATATATTCCTTCATATTTGCATTTTTTGACCTCCCTCCTGTGCGATCGCAATTTGTGATGACAAGACGGACTCGAGAGGGATATAGATGTGATTGAATGCATTTTGAGATCTGATTAAATGCTCTAATCATGTGTTTTCGACAGTTTTACTGTGTATTGCATTATTTGGCTATTTTTGCAGGAAAAGGCTGCCTGTGTATTTCCCACTATAAAAATGGCCCCCATTCTCCTTGCCACGATGTAAGCGGGCGTTTGTAACAGGAATGCGTTATAGAATGCGCAGATTCTGATGGCCAAGCACAGAGCCACAGAGCCATAGGGGCCAGATGTAGAGCCACAGGGAGTAGTGGAAGCCACATAGCCGCATGGGAATGATTACATGCAGAGGAATGGTTGTGGATCCGTAGAGTCAGAGGATTCCACGAAAACACTGAGAGCATGATTGACAAGGAAGGTGCGCAGAGGCTGAGAGAGAATAGAGAATTTTGGAGTCACTTGGAGGTCGAGTGAACTAGAGAGCTCAATTGACAAAAGTGAAAGGTTTCCAAGATCGTTGGAAGGTTGCTGAGAGTCACTTGGAGGTCAAGCAAACTACAGAGGCACGCAGAGGCCAAGAGAGGCTCAGAGAGCTCAAGAGTTGAAGAGCTAGAGCCAGAGCCAAGAATAGTAAAGAGATCAAATGATCCAGCTGTTGCTGGTGTTCAGAGTGTGCTGAAGATAGAAGAAATCATTCCAGAGACAGTGAAAGAATTCTAAGGGAGTTGGTGTAAGCTAGAGCAAGATCACTCAAAGTGCTGATTGAGGGAATCTAGTCCAGAGAAGCCTATATTTGTATGTAGAAGTATGGACAGCCTAGGGGATAAGATGGTTTTCTTAGCCCATTGTTTCTGTGTAAACGAATGGAGTTGAGCATGTAGCTTGTAAAGAGAATTTAGCCATAATCCCAGAGAGCCTAGTTGAGTTGACTAGGGCTCAAGGAGACGTAGCCCAAGAGTTTTGGGTGAACTCCATGTTATATTGGTGCCTTATGTGTTTGATTATTTGTTGTTTTATTTACTGTTATATGTATCTTATATCAGCATAAGAAAGTGAACTTAAAAAACATTAACAGTTAAAAACAAACACCAGCATACACCTATTTTCAAGCAAGTATTTTTAATTCCAAAATTGGTTAATCATAAGGTCTTGGAAATATTTAAGCTTTGGAAGTGGGAGAGGTTCTTGTAAGTGGAAAAGAAGCCTTTAGTGCCCCCATTTTCAGATCACCAAGGTAGCTTAGACAAGCCGACGAGTGACTGAAAATAGTAAGGATTAATTGCATGTGTGCTACTAGGTGCATACATGAGTGAATGAACATGCATGCAATCAATGAGTGTAGGATTCAGTGAGAAGGGAAAACAACAAAGTGTGTGAAGCAAGTTGCCACAATGACGACCGCTAGTGCAGAAACAATGTCATGCATGCGAAAAAAAGGAGATGTAATGGAAAATTTGAAACAATGCTTGAACAAACTAACATGAATTAAAAGGACAACAAGTGTTCAACAAAACCAAGCAAACAACACTCACACAAACTGAAATACAAAAAGCGACAGAAAAGTAGCAAAAGACATGAAAAGTGGACTTAGCCAAAAAAAGTTGAGCTGAGTGTGTTGAATGTTCTCATATGCATTAGGGATGCCAGAGCTCTAAGATCGAAGTGAAGAATTAGCTCTGAAGCATCAAATAAATAGTTTTGACAAGATGGAGGCTTATGACACTCATGCCACAAATCTAGGAAAAATCGATACTTGGTGGGAGGTTTCTAAAACGAATTTTGCATGTAACCTCAAGCTACTAAAAATAGATCCCTACAATATAGGGATGGTTTTTTCTTTTTTGAGAAAAATATGCTGATGCATGCGAAGCAGATTGATTAGTCTTGGAGGGAAACAATCAACTTGGGAGCACATGAAATGGATTGCAAGCCTATGGATGACTTCTGCGTAGTTTCTAGGCTGAGTGGATCTGGCTGCCCCTCAATCTTTGCAAAATTTATGGACTGAAGCCAAGGCTACTAGCCGGAACTGTGCAAATTCTGAGAGCAAGCCCGGTGATGGGCTGCTCTGCACAATTTTCAAGGGGAAGGCAACCTGCATGCTCTGCGTATTTATGGAGAGCATTTTGCTACCTTGATACTCTACGCAATTCTGGAGAGAAAGGTTGGTTGCCCTCCAGTTCTATGCAATTCTCCAAGTGAGCACAGGAGTCAGTTGAAAATAAAGTCAAGGGATGCCAACTTGTAGGTGAAAGGAAAACAAGCTAGCAAACACATGCTAATAAGCCAAAGCAACTCAACTGAAAGCGTAGGCACCTAGGCAGTGAAAGACATGCTGCTAAGGATGGTTGGTAGGGAGGATCCAAAATGAAGATAGGGAAAAAAATGGATGATGGGGTTATCCGCTACAACAGGTGGATAACCTACGATGTGGACTCCTGAATTGGTACAACAACTCAAGAGCATTGACAACATGATTTCAAGGGCTCTCGATTTCTCGATTGATAACATCTTGGGAGGATTCATTAATGAGTTCATACTAGACCAGACTATGTCCTACAGTGAAGCAGAATGATGATTCTTCAAAGGACTATGAGGTAAGTATTTGAAATATTTGAAACTCTGGATTAAGATTCTTTTATGTGAAAAAGGAGTTTTACAGATGTAGCTAGATTTCTAGTTTTTGGAAAAATGAAAATAAATCTGAGCAAGAGATTAGAACAACACAAAGTGGAAAAATATATAGAATAGATACCAGAAAAAGAGCTCATGGACAAGACCAAAAGACCTTTGTATAAACTGAATATAGTCCTTTGTTGAGTGAATCTGAAAGTGAAAGAGAAGATAACCACCCTGATAAGCCCTAGGTAGCTTCACAGTATTCACTTTCCAAGCCTGAGAGTTCATAGAAGCCAAAATATAGCAAGATTTATGGTATTTTGACTCTCCCCCTCCCCCTCATTCTACCCTTCTTACCACCTACCCCTCTCCCCTTACTTCTCCCCCTCCCCCTCCAAGAAGAAATATTGCTGATGACATTAAGCTGCCTATTTTCAAAGGAACTGGATTGGAAGATCCAAAGAAGTTTTGGTTTTTATGTGAAGTTGTATGGATCAGGAAGCAGATAAACGATGAAAATATAAAGAGATCCTAGCTCATTATGACATTACAAAATAGAGAATTGACATGGTATATCAAGTATTCAAGTAATCAAATTAGAACATTTGCAGATACCAAAGAAGCATTGATCAGAGAATTTAAGAAGCCGAATTTGGAGTCACAGTGCATCACTAAGTTAAGAGAAATTAAGCAGAAACCTACTGAGTCTGTTTGGGAATTTGATCATAGATTTAGGAATTTATTGGATCAAGTGAGCTTTAAAATATCTCCGCACCAACATCAAGAATGGTTTATAGTTGCATTGTTACCACATATCAGATTACCATTGATCCAACAAAAGATAACAAGTCAAGTCAAAGCTCTGTATATTGCGCTGAAGTTGAATCCTTTGCCTATAAGAGATACCAATGCAGGTATGTAACTAATTCTTTGTCAACTAGAAAACCTAACCCTGTAGATACAAGATATCAAGAAAAGAAAAGAAGTCAAAGAGGAAGTATGGTGTACAAAGTGCAGATCAGAGGGCCATTCTAAAGAAAAATGTCCTATCTTTAGGGATTACATGGCTAGTGGAGCACTGACTCTTTTGAATGTAGGATCTAGTCTTGGTTTGAGATATGTAAGATCAGTGGCCAACATCACTCAGAAGACTGTTACCTATTACAGAAATATGTGCAGACTCCAAGGAACTTATATTGCAAATTCTGTAAATCAGTAGGACATGATGAGAATAATTGTTGAGCTTATGAACTAATGATGGAGCACAATGCTGACACTTATAGAATACAAGTAGAAGAACATGGAAATGAAGGCAGTGGATAGCACGGTGGTCAAGGAGTCTACCAAGGAAGAGGTTGAGGTGTTGGAGCTAGTCAAGGACGTGTACAAATAATTTTCTATAATTAGCGGCCAAGAAGGTGATTTTGCGAAAGATTGTAAGAACCCTACTACGACATGTATGTACTGTAAATCCTTTGACCATGTAATTGAAGATTGTCCTGTATTTATGGAAAAAATACAAGAAAAAAGGAATTAGTAGCTGACACAGAATATTCAAATGATGCCCACTGAAAGAAGGAATGACAAACCACGAATTAGTATTGTTACTAGAAGTGGAGCGATGACGGGTAGTGATAAAGAAAATGGAAATAAACAATCTGAAACTGCATGGGTTAGAAAAATTGTTGAGAAATTTCCTAATTTTTATATTCAAAAGGAAAAATAAGTATTTATGGAAGAAAAGTTAAGCTTTATGGATGTTTTAGCTTCGACCTCCAGTGCGCAACTGAAGCAGGAAAACAACTGCGACATATCATTAGCTCCGACACAGAATCAAGTTTTGACACAGAACTAAGCTTCAACACAGGATCGAGTTTCAACATAAGACCAAAATCAACAAATCAAGGAGGTACTTTAAAGTATTTTTTACAAACTTGTATGAAATTCTTAAGAGATCAAAAGGCTACAAAAGGGCTTCAGCAGTTGATAGATTCTTGTGCATCAAAAGAAAAACCATGAGCTGGAAGGGAAATAAGGCTTAGTGCAAAGATAGGAGAATATGAGATGGATCAATTTATTCTAGATTTGGGATATGATGCTAATGTTTTGACAAAGAAAACATGGGAATTAATGGGTAAGTCGATGCTACAATGGTCACCTATTTACGTAAGGATGGAAAATCAGCAAAAGGTCTTCCCCTTAGGAAGATTACCAGATGTAACAATGAATATTGAAGGAGTTCGCACTACTATTGAATTTGAAGTAATAGAAATCATTGATGATAGTAACACTTATAATGCATTTCTTGGACTTGATTAGGCATTTGATAATATGGCTATAATTAATCTGAAGAAGAGAAATATGATATTTGAAGGGAATAATATGAGAGTGGTTATTCCCTTGGACCCATTAGAAGGAGTAAGATATACATAACCAGTTAGACAAGAATACTGTGCAACTAGTATAGATAATATCTATCAAATGACAACACAAGAACAAGATTTTTTTAACCCTACTTCAGAAGGCAAGTTGAGTTGGGAGGATGATAGTTCTTGTACCTCAGGCTCAGAAGAAGAATTGGAGAACTGGTAGAATAGTCTACATGTAGTATCCACGGGGTGTTGTGCAAGAATTACCAAACCAGTTCACTATATGACATTTGAGGTATGTAACCTACCTTCTTATGATGGCTTGGGTGATATAAATAATTTTCTTGATGATTATGAAGAACATGTTCTATAGAATCAAAGGTTGTTAGCCTTGGATGTAGGCCTGAAATCTACCCCTGTTAGATGGTGGGGTGCACACAAGAAGAATATAGAAGGCTAGAAAAAATGTCTAAGATTGATGTGGATAAGGTTTGGATAGATAGATACAGAAATAGAGATAAAATATGATGGTGAAACTAATCCTCGGAAGCATATCCAGATATGCACTATAGCATGGAAGGATATTCCACAACAAAAATGGGTACGTGGATTCATTCATACAATGGAAATGATCTCTAATAATTGGTACTTAGAAACAAATCTTCGACATGGTACAATAGACTAGACAGATAAGGTTGATGGTTTCATATTAACATTCAATTTTGAGGATGACTGTCTATATGTTGATTTGGCCCTTAAGACAATCAAGAACATGATTTTTGAGAATGTAACTCCACTGACATGGCAACAACCTGATTGGGATGCACAGATAGAAAATGCATTAGAATTCTATAACCTTACTGCAAAAGAAGAATAAGATCCTCACAACATCGACATAGTAGAATCAGAAGGATACTATGAAGTAAATGGGCATGAGTTAGAGATACCAGATATAATGAAGCCACTAAAGACTAAGAAGGTGAACATAGGATCAAAGAAGGAGCCAAAGTTTTCAACAATAGGATATTATTGGGATGAAGAGGCAGGCAGTAAAGTTCCAGAGTTACTTCATCAATATCAAGAACTATTTCCCACAAAGTTTTCAGAAATGAAGGGTATAGTAGGAGATATATGAGTTATGAAGATTCTCCTTAAGTCCAATGTGAAGCCAGTCAAGCAAAGACCTTATAGACTGAACCCAAAGTATAAGGAGAAAGTAAAGATAGAGCTTTATAAGATGACATCAACAGGAATTATTGAACCAATGGAAGAGTTAGAATGGGTAAGCCTTATGATGGTACAAGAAAAGAAAAATCAAGGAGAAATTAGGATCTGTGTTGATTTAAGAAAGTTAAATTATGCATGTTTACATGATCCATTCCCTACACCCTTGAAAGATGAAGTGCGAGACAATGTACAAGGTCAAGAAGATTACTCATTTACATATGGATTTTCAGGTTATCATCAGATTAGGATTGCACCTGAAGATCAGCATAAGAACACATTTGCTACAGAATGACGCTCATATCAATAAACAGTAATGCCTTTTGGATTAAATAATGCCCCTACTATATTTCTAGAATGGTGGTTGCAACTTTTAAAGAGTACATCCACAAGTTTTTGGAGGTATACTTTGATGATTGGACAATATTTGGGTTGCTAGGAAAACATATTGGAAGTTTAAGACTTATGCTTAACACATGTAGACAATATCATATCTATATTTTGTGTAACTTTTGGTATATTGTTGAGCCATATTTCTTGTAAGCAAGGATTAATGGTGGACCCTACTAAGATTGCTATTATTGTGAACTTGCCTCCACCCAAGATAGTAAGACAACTTCACACTAAATTGGGACATACAGGGTATTACAGAAATTTTATCAAGGGGTATGCTCAGGTTACTACGCCTATGGAGAAATTATTGAAGATGGGTGTAACTTTTCAGTGGAATGAAGAATGTCAAAAGAGCCTCAACATATTGAAAGAAAAAATGGTAGTTTTACTTATATTAGTGTTCCCTGATTGGAATAAGGAATTCCATGTCCATGTGTATGGCTCTTGTATAACTTTTGGAGTAGTAGTGGCACAACCTAGTGCAGGAGAGATTGATCATATTATAGCCTTTGCAAGTAGAAATTTGTCTAAGGCAAAAAATAATTACACAACTACGAAAGGGAAGGATTGGCAATGGTGTACACTTTGCAAAAGTTTAGACATTATTTGATGGGGTCACACTTCAAAATGTTTACAGATCACTCTTCCCTGAAGTATTTGGTTAATAGACCTGTTTTAGGAGGAAATATTTGCAGATGGCTGCTATTATTTCAAGAATATGAATTTGAGATCATTGTTAAACCAAGAATATTGAATGCAGGACTTGACCATTTTGTAAGGTTGTAAACTGGGGAAGAACCAACCAGCAAAGAGGATAATCTCCATGATGCATAGTTATTTGCAATCAGAATTGCAGATGACCATTTTGTAGATATCATTCAGTTTTTTACCATAGGGATGACTCCTTCAGAGTATACTACATAGCAAAATAAAGAATTAATAATTAAGGCAACTGATTTTTCATTAATAGAAAGACAGTTATATAATATGGGACTAGATGAGATACTGCGCAGATATGTTCCCGAACATGAAAGATAGATGATTCTAATAGAGGCTCATGAAGGCGAAGATGGTGGACATTATGCAGGGAAAGCCATTCCATAGAAGATTTTGAGACCAGGATTGTGGTGGCCTACACAACACAGAGATGCAAAGGAGTACTGCTGAGCATGTGATGTATGTCAAAGAACAAGGAAGCATTCAAGAAAATATGAGATGCCACTGGTACCACAAGTTACATTTCAGGCTTTCGATAAGTGGGCTAGTGATTTTGTTGGACCCATCAACCCACATGGAAAAAGAACTAGTGCGATGTTATGAAACCAGCTCAAGAAAAGATAGAAAAGATAGATCAACGCCTTAGAATTCAGCCTCTTCGAGGGGGCAACCTCCTTTACATTACATAAATGAACAATTCTTGGATGATTCAAACGACAAAACCTCCTTTCTATATATAGGAGTCTAAGGAGTCACAATATAATCCAGCCAACCTAACAATAATAATATAAAGCCACAAAAATAACAATAGAGGGATTCTATGGGGCACATAAATAACAATATGGGGGTAATAGGGGCACAACAATATAAATAAGGGGTATAACTACAATAGTAATGGGGTAATCACTAGTATTATAGGGACCCAACATGCCCCTCTCCTTCAAAAAAGTGTTGTCCTCAACGCTTGATTAGTTCTGGATACTTCTGCATAAAATTCTCATCCTCCCATGTGGAATCTTCAGTGAATAAGTTCTTCCACTTGATAAGATACTCTGAAATTGATCGATTTCGTAGCTGTCGAGTTCTTGTTTCTGTGACTGCTTCTAGTTCCAATATAATTTTTCCTTCCTCGTCAAGTTCTGGCAATATTGTTTGAATTGGGAGCTTGTCGCCTATAACCTTCTTTAAACATAAAACATGGAAAACTGGGTGCAATCGAGAAGCTGCAGGAAGCTCCAATTTGTATGCCATAGTACCAATATTTTGCAACACCTTGTACGGACCATAATACTTTGGTGATTATTTATTATCCTTCTTAGCTTGCTTTAGGGACATTTGCTTATATGGTTGTAGCCGTAGGAATACCCAATCACCTACATCAAAACTTCTTTCACTGCGATGTTGATCTGCCTGTTGTTTCATTCTATTTTGTGCCAACACGAGGTTATCCTTTAAGAGTTGGAGGACTTGTTGTTAATGTTCGATGTGATGTTCCACTGCCTGAACCTTAGAATTTTCTCTTAAATATGATGTGATGGATGGTGGTTGATACCCATAAAGTGCCATAAATGGGGTCATTTTTGTTGCTGTATGGAAGGAAGTGTTATACCACCATTTAGCCAGAGGCAACCATTTGACCCATTGTGTCTGTTTATCAGATACAGAGCAACGAAGATATCCTTCCAAACATTTGTTTACTATCTCAGTTTGCCCATAAGATTGAGGATGATAAGATGAGGTATGAGCTAACTGAGTACCAAGACAAGAAAATAATTCTGTCCAAAAATTTCCAGTGAAAATGGGATCTCTGTCACTTACAATAATCTTTGGGTTTCCATGTAGTTTTTGAACTGTTTCCATAAATGCAGTAGAAACTGTACTGGCTTTAAATGGATATGATAATGCACAAAAGTGTGCATACTTGGTAAGTCTGTCAACTACCACCATGATGACACTCCCCTCAGACTTGGGTAAACCTGTGATAAAATCCATTGAAACCTCCTCCCAACGTTGGCTTGGAATGGATAAAGGTTGTAATAGACCCGGTGTCTTAATTATTTCAACTTTATTTTGTTGGCAAACCAAACATTCCACCACAAACTTTTGAATATCTGATTTAAGGCCATCCCAAAAAATTCCTTCTTAACCCTGTGGTAAGTTTTTAAAAATCCTGAGTGCCCTCCTAAGGGAGAAGTGTGCAATTCCATAAGAATCTTTTGTTTTAGCTGGGAATTCTTACAGAGGTATAAGCAATCTTTGTACCATAACGAATCATTTTGCCAGCTAAATGTATCAGAAGTACTGGAATCTTGTTGTAGCTTTTGAATAAGTGCCCACACTTCTTCGTCATTCTTCCATTCCTCCCTTGCTTTGTTTATCCAATCTGGTTGGATAATAGAAATGGCACACAACAATGCTTCCACATCCTCATCCTTTCATGAGAGTGCATCTGCCACCACATTTTGCTTCCCTTTTTTCTAGATGATTTCAAAGTCATAAACCAACATCTTTGTGACCCACATTTGTTGCTCTTCAGAGGATAATCTTTGTTCTAAAAAGTATTTAAGGCTATCATGATCCGTTTTTACCTTGAAGTGCCTTCCCATTAGGTAGGGTCGCCATTTCTTAAGTGCATGGAGTATTGCCAACATTTCCTTCTTATAAATAGCTTTGCTTAAAAACTTTCCCTTGATTGGACGACTTTCAAAAGAAATGGGTCTTTCATCTTGCATTAGAATAGCACCAATTCCATTTCCTGAAGCATCATATTCCATAATAAAGGTTTTTGTGAAGTCCGGTGTAGCTATGACCGGTGCTTGGCACATTGCCTCTTTAAGATGTTCAAAGGCTTTTGTTGCTTCCGGAGTCCATGAAAATGAATCTTTCTTCAACAATGTTGTTAGAGGTGCTGCTATTCTCCCATAATTCTTAACAAACTTGCGATAATACCTGTCAACCCAAGAAATCCTCGCAGATGCTTTATGGATGTGGGGATTTTCCATTCCTTAATGGCTTTAATTTTGCTAGGGTCTACCTTAACTCCTTCATGAGATACAATATGACCCAAATATTCCACCTCCTGGACTCCAAAGAAACATTTGGATCTTTTTGCATATAATTGTTTCTCCTCCAATAGTTGTAGCACCCTGTCAACATGTTCAACATGATCCTTCCAAGACTTGTTGTAGATTAGTATATCATCAAAAAATACTAACACAAATTTTCTAAGGAATGGTTTGAAAATTGAATTCATCAAACCTTGAAATGTTGAAGGTGCATTGGTAAGGCCAAAAGGCATGACCAAAAATTCATAATGACCCTCATGAGTTCTAAATGCCGTTTTCGGAATGTCTTCAATCTTCATTCTGATTTGATGATATCCCGAATGAAGATCCAACTTGGTGAAGTAAATTGATCCATGCAATTCATCCAGTAATTCATCAATGACAGGAATGGGGAACTTATCTTTAATAGTGAGCTTGTTGAGCTCCCTATAATCCGGACACATGCGCCATGATCCATCCCTCTTGTGCACCAATACTACTGGAGCTGAGAAAGAACTTTGACTCGGTTGAATTATACCAGCCTCTAGCATTTCTGCAACCATACGTTCAATTTCACTTTTTTGGACATAGGGATATCTGTACGGCCTGATGTTTGGAAGAACACTTCCTGGAATCAGATGAATAGCATGATCATGATCACGCATAGGTGGGAGACCTTTGGGAGTCTCAAATACCTTGGAATGATTGTCCAGGACTTTTTGGAGATCTGGAGAAATAGATGAATCCAATGTGGAAACATCTAGCGAACATAATTGTGTAATTACACCTCTTTGATCCTTTTTTAGAAGCTTAGTCATGCCATTAGAGCTGATTATCTTTCCTGGTTTCCCTGCAATACCCCTCAATTCAACTTCCTTTCCTTCCGTAGAAAATTTGATGAAAAGTTCTTGAAAATTAAAAGCTATTGTACCCAAGGATTGTAGCCATTGGACTCCTAGTACAATATCAACACCTCCCATTGGAATGGAAAGCATTGGGCTAGTCAATACATATTCTCCCATGGATAGCTTGATATTATGGCACTTTCCAGAGCAATTTATTATTTCTCCATTTGCAATCATCACTTGACACTCTGGTGCTGGATATAGGAAGCAATTCAATTCTTTTGCTACCCTACAATGAATAAAATTGTGGGTGCTTCCTGAATCAATCAACACTATTACCTTTTTCTTCTTTATTTGTCCTTCTATCTTGATGGTTTAAGGAGTGGTAATTCCCGCCAATGCATTACAAGATATGGTCGGATTTATTTGTTCTTCATCTAAGCTTTTTCCTGGAGTATATCCTCTTCTTTTGACCTTTCTTGCTCCTTTTCTTCTTCCTCTTCACAATATATGTAGAATAATTTCTTCTCAGCACACTTATGACCTTTTGTGTATTTGCTATCACAACTGTAACAAAGCCCTTTTTCTCTTTTTTCTTCCAATTGTTGTCGTGTCAACCTTGTAGGTTGTGGAAGACTAGGGGCAACAACACTTCCATCTTTATAGTTGTGAGTGGTATGCTTCCTAGTTGCCATAATTTTGCTTTCCATTTTTCTTGCTAACCTGAATGCCTTCTCTAATAAATCAGGTTCCCAAAGGCGAACATCATATTGGATATTATCCTTTAAAGACCCTATGAACACATCAATCCTATGCTCCTCTGGAATATCTTTTACCCTTATGTTCAATTTTTGGAACTCCTCAATGTGCTCCATTATTGAACCCTTTTGTTTGAGACTTATCAATTGGCTAAAAAAAGTATTGCTTTTTGTATCCTCATAATGTGCTATCAATTCTTCCCTAAAAATTGCCCAAGTGATAAATTGTTTACGAGAACAAAGCCATTGATACCATACAAAATGATTTGGTTCCAAATATACAGTTGCCATACGTACCTTTTGCGCGTTTCGCACATTATTGAGATCGAAGAATTGCTCCATCTATAATATCCATGTGGCGGGATCCTTGCCATCAAACTTCCGCATATCGATTTTTGGAACATGGTGAGTCTTTGATCCAACATTAGAGTCTATGGAATCATGATTAACATTTATTTTGTTCTCATCATGAGTTTCCTTTAGTACCCTTTCACCCTTAGTGACCATTTCTTGTAGCAACTTATTCATATTTATCTTCAATTCTTCCATCTTATCATCCATGCCATCAATTTTAGCGTCCATGCCATTCACCTTAGCTTCCATACCATCCATATTAGCTTCTACACCTTTCTTTAAACCATCCATATTAGCTTCTACATCTTTCCTTAAACCATCCATTTTAGATTCTGTTGCTTTTTGTGCAAGTGACACTCGTTGCACTTGTTCTTGTAATTTTGATATATCATACAGCATTTCTTCTTTTTCTTCATGAGTCATGCTAGAGCTTTCAGGTTCCTTACTAGGTGTTTGCATTTTATTTCCTCGGGGCATTAGTTACCGATAATAATTCTCTATTATGCCCTTTGAATTCCTTCAAAATAAATTTTCAAACCAAGCTTAAACAAAAATTTAAGAAAATCTACACACCTTTTTTCACTTTGTAGGAGCTCAATATTGCCTCTGATGTATCTCTATACTTTTCGATCATCTAGTTCTAAATTTGTGACCTGCAGTAGCCCTCTGTTTCCTCTTTCCCATGCCACAAGTCTGACCCAAATTGGATTCTCCAAGGAAGAGTTATGCGAAATCTCTCACAGTGACTTGATTATAGACTAGTTCAGTAGATAGAACTTGTACGACATGTCACGAGTCACTGTTTCTTTCTTTGGATCTGAAAAATGCATACAAGAAACTACAATCCGTCCTCTTTTTTTACCTTCTTACGAAATTTCAATCCGATCCCCAGAGAGAAAGTTATGACGATTTTCCCAGGTCACCTGTTTTGAATGTAATTCAGGAGTCTGCAAAAAGACCAACTTCCTCAGATCATATCTCCACAAATATCGCGCGAAAAGCTCTGAAATTCGGACCTAAGGTTCAACACGATTTCTTCTCAAATGGTTTTTTTTTGTGACTTCTGAAACGTCACAGAAAAAAAGTTATAGCGAAAATTCCACGATGACCTTTTTTGGAGCAACGAAACCCTAGAATCCAAAGCTCTGATACCAAATGTTATGAAACCAGCTCAAGAAAAGATAGAAAAGATAGATCAACGCCTTATAATTCAACCTCTTTGAGGGGGAAACCTCCTTTACATTATATAAATGAACAATTCTTGGATGATTCAAATGACAAAACCTCCTTTCTATATATAGGAGTCTAAGGAGTCACAATATAATCCAGCCGACCTAACAATAATAATATAAAGCCACAAAAATAACAATAGAGGGATTCTATGGGGCACATAAATAACAATATGGGGGTAATAGGGGCACAACAATATAAATAAGGGGTATAACTACAATAGTAATGGGGTAATCACTAGTATTATAGGGACCCAACATGCGAGGTACATACTTACAACAACTGTTTACTTGATAAGATGGGCCAATGCACAACTAGTAAAGGATTGCAACGTAGAAACAACTGCGAAGTTTATTTTTGAATACATACTATTGAGATTTGGATGTCCAAAGATCTTGATGAGTGACCAAGGTTTGCATTTCCTGAATATAGCTATTGGAGCATTGATTGAGGAATTCCAAGTCTATCATCAGAAGAGTACCCCTTATCACCCTCAGGCCAATGGAAAAGTGGAAGCATTTAACAATATTTTGGAGAATGCACTTACTAAGGTATGCAATGTGAATAGAGATGACTGTGATCTTAGAATTCCAATAGTTTTATGGGCTTATAGGACAACATGTAAAATGTGGACAAACCAGACACCCTTTAGGTTCGTTTATGGGTAAGAAGTTGTGATGCTCATGGAATACATTGTGCCTAGCTTAAGGATTGCAACTTTTACAGATATGGTAGGCCCTGGCATAATGGAGGAAAGAATGTTGCAATTGATTGCATTGGAAGAAGACATATTTATAGAAGGTTTCCATCAGCAAGTACAAAAAGTAATAGAAAAGGCTTGGCATGATAAACATATTAAGTAGAAGAAGTTCCAAGTAGGAGACCTTGTTCTCCTCTATTATAGTAAGTTTGTGAAATTTCCAGGGAAATTTAAGATGCATTGGTTAGGCCCATATATTATGAAGAATATTATTGATGGAGGCGTAGTTCAATTAGCTAATTTAAATGGAGAATTGATTCAAGGAAGAGTAAATGGCAGTAGGTTGAAGCTGTATAGGGACAATCCTGCCCCTACAGCTTCGCTCTGAGGAAGAAAGGAGAAAAGTCTTAGTACCACCTATAATTGAAAGTGGGCACTAGACTATAAACTATGTTGCAGAAAGAGATTCGACGCAGGAAGTTACTTTGCTATAGTCTGAAGTATGTTGGAGTTCGTAGGAGCTGTGATGTAAGAAGGGATGTTTTCTACAATATGGATGTATCGAAGCTAGTTGGAAAGTAGAAATATGACTGTTAAAAGGGAAAAATACGTAGAAATTTGCATTTATGACGACAAATTGACAAGATCTAAGGATAGATATGCAATTAATGAACAAAATCTGAATGCAATATGGGAAAAATAAGATCTAATGATGGGGTTCAAATTTCAGACTTGTTATAAAAATCTGCCTCCTACCCAATTCAAACACTTTGCTCAATTGAGAATTCGAGTACTGATAGTGTGAAGAAATTGCAGAGAATTTCCACATGAACGTCCTATCAATTGAAGAATTTGTGCATATATTCAATGAGAGAGGCTTAGAAGGATTCATGGAAGCAACCACTGCAACAATTGTTGATGCACTCATAGCATCACCCGAGATTCCTGTAGTAGCATCAACCGCAGTAGCATCCACCGAGGAAACTAAATGATAAACTAGTCAACGACTTGAAGGATGCAAAGTTCGGCACCTTAACACCCCTACTGGAAGAGAAATTACCATTTATTGGGGAATTAAATGGAAAAATACCACAACCGAACTTCACGCATTATGACTTTAATGACAGGAAGAAGTACCCTTAGTTCGCACCAGACCGGTATTTGAAATAGGTGCACTACCCAGACATTTAAGTGATAAGGCTAGAACCACAACAATAGGAAAATGGGTTGGTGTAGTCAATATTATTGAATATGTTAAATGTGTCACACTTTAGCAAAAGTCTAGGGAAATTGGTGTGTGTGCATCAGTTTTTCAGCTGGTGCACGATGGATGCTTATGGATGGGAAATAAGATCCTCATATACCCAATGTTGATCTGGAGGACCACGAGACTACCATACCAAGGGCCAGAACCCCACAGAGGAGTTCGTTGGAAAGATTAGGACTGTGCTATAGCAGATAGTATGAAGAAGAATTTTGGGATAGAAAAAGGAAAGAGGGGATATGACATCAATTCAATCAGTGACTAGGAAGTTTGCTTCGCAATGCACATATTGGCTAGAAATATCATGAGAAAGTGTCAGGCAAATGAATTTCTTGCATTGGTGGTTTCATTATCTGTGTAGTGTTCTAATGGGGTCTAATATAACTGAGCCGAACACCTGTGCAAGAAATTTCTAGATGATTGCCATGAATCCAAGAGAAAGGTACCACATTCCATTATACGTGGTTACTGTTGATTATTGCAATGATAGCATGGAGAGAGATGGAGGATTCATAGTTCCCCCTAGTCGCATCAAATGTCCTTGAAGCTGTGCGGTATGCCTTAATATAGTTTTCCACCCAACCATTGCAAGAAATGGAGAACAAGATGTTATTCGTATTGTACCATATGGAATTTGATATCATATTGAACCAACACCCTCGCCTGTCACCGAGCCTATACGAGCAATATAATGCTGTGGTAAAGTTCAAGGAAGATTTTCATAAAGTGTACATACATGCGTGTAGGGATACAAAGAAGGAATGGCATGCCCTGCCTTACTTAGTTTCAGAGGATGATCTCTTAGAACATGCACAATAGTGGCCCACAGAATGGATGTCTACACCGGAGACAGAGGCAGAAGTAGGAAATAGTGCGAGAGAAGGAGAGGAGGACACTTCATATTATGGCAAAGCAAGTGGAAAAGACAAGGAAAAGGACAAGGATGAGCATGAATCATAGGAAAAGGAGCAACATGATGAGGGTCTCCAGGATCCTCTTGAGGGAGATGAGCATATTAGGAGGCTGAAAAGGTAGAAACATAACAAGATGTCGTAGAAAAGAGAAAAGCGCAGGGCGAAGATGCCACAAAGATCAAGAAAAGTAGAAGGCATATAAAACGAAGGATATCATGGTCCTTACTGATGGGGACCTGGAGCTTATCAGAGATAGGATTTAGGAAGTGACCGTTGAATCTTGGAATAGAGTAGAAGACCACTACGAAGCACTTCTAACCAGTGTCACAGAATGGATCGAAAAATTAAAGATACCAGCATAGACAATCAGAAAACAACCGTAGACAGAGGAAAGGGTTGGAGTAGAAAGGCATATAGAGACTATGCTTACAACGAGGTTAGAAAACATACCTACAGGAGCCCTATAGTTTGACTCCACCAAACAACAACAACAGGCTAAGGAATGGAAGCATGTCAATATGAAAATCGCACTAATACCATTGCCAAGATTACACAAGTTGCACATGGAAATTATAGAAGAACTGAAGCTATGAGAACAACACACCTTGCAACTAAATATTCAAGTAGAAAAGAGCCAGTTGTGCTTTGGCAGAAGCTCGAGCAAGTGATCCAAGAAATGTATGAAGTACCACAACAACATCAAAATATCAAGGAGGTGGTGAAAGCCACATGTAAAGAGATTCCAGACCTAGATGTCAGCAAAGATGAATCAATGGCGGACATGGTCGTGAAGCTCGGCCTTGTAGTGAAAGTATACAAGGAAAAGATTACAAATGTGAAATTTAAGTATGAAATGTAGATCGGTGAGATACAAATGAAGTTGCAACCAACTATGCCACAAGAAGTACGGGATCAGAAGGAGACTGACCTAAAGACTATAGTGGGCAACATCTCTGTAGCAGTCGCAGACTGTGGAAAACTCTTGGACGAAAGTTTGAAAATTTGGACTTCGCTATAAGAAGATCCAAATGTACAAAAACTATAGGAAGAAATGTGGTATAAGAAACAATAGTTAAAGGATATTTAGGCATCTACGAAGAACTTACCAATCTCGCAGAAGCTCACGAAGATCAATGAGTCAAAGGCCCTCCAAAAGAAAATTGAGGAGCTGAAGAAAGAAGAACAAATTTTGATAGAGAGGATTCAACCTTGGTAGGATGAGGCCCTATAACTATTGTAGGAAATGGATCAGAAGCTTCAAGAGCTTTGACAGAGGGAGACAATGTTGGTACAAAAGGCTGTAGAACATGTGACAAAGGCACTACTGGAGGAAGTGCGCAATGAGGAAAAGTAGGTAACAGAGACTCTACAGTAGTTCAACTAGGCCTACAAAAACATTGCAACAAAAATCAGAGGCAAAGCAGTTGAGTGACTTAGGACGAGTCACATGTGAGTGTTGGAGGCCTATTGGGCACAACCTAACTTGGCCTAGGTTTTAGTGAAGACTCCACATTTTTTGGAGTAGAGTGTGAAGTAAAGAATGCGACGAAGTTCCAAATGGACCGTGCAGTAGATATACAATGCGGTGTGGGGGCTTTGAGGCGGGTCAAAGCCCCTCATTTTGTAAAAAGCATGTAATATTGTAAAATATGAATGGTTTTTAGACCATAGTAGCTTGTATTAGGGGCATCCATGGTATGTGGACCATGGTATTTTGAAGATATATCCCTCAATGTAATAGTATATATATGGATCAATAATAAAGAAGGAAGTAATCTTAGAATCACATATTTAATTGAATGGTTCTATCTTTGTGATCTATGATTTGGGCAAGAAGGCAAGGCTCTATAGCTGAATGTGTAGAGGCCTGCGTCTGCAGTTGTTTGCGCAGATAAACTACAACTGAATGTGTATGCCAAGAACTGTTTGTTGTACAAATTCATTATTATAAGAAATTGTTCTTATGGACATAATACCACATTGGGATGAACCATGGTAAAATATGAGTCTTCATGTGTATATTTTCTTTTTATCTATTGTAGCATAACAATTTATTACAATTTCATTTTATTATAGAGCAGTGGTGATGATGGGATTATATGATATGTTTATGTGATTAAATGAATGCAACAAAGTGATTTATGTATGTTAAAGATAAAAGAACATAAAAATACCACATCGCATCATCCCTCAACGATGCAAAAACCTGGTTCTGTATCCTCCCATAGTCACTTCGTGTGAGACTATGATCTACTTGCATGTCATTGCTGAAATGGCCAGTGATTAAGGGTTTTATTGGTGCACAATATAGATCAAACTCGAGTCAACCCAATAAGACCCTAGAAGCATCTAAAAGAGTGGGATTTGGTATTCTCTCTCTTTTTCCTGAATTTCTAGAATCAGTACACACCCAAAACTAAGCAACCTGCTAGTGATTAGTGCAGGTGCAGAGTAGGGGAACCTGGTAGTCAACGTTTTCCAGTAGGAGGCCAAGGAGCATTGGTCCTTAAAATGATTGAAACAAGGTGTTTTCAAGAAGAAACTCAAGGATTAGAATGAGTCATGCTTAGAGATTTGCATAAGGATGATGAAAATGAGTTCAAAGGGTGTTTATTGATCTAGTTCAAGGCCTATTGACCAGATGTGAAAAAATGACCTATAACAATACATTTTGTGAATTGTTGTCCCAATTTTTCTAGATCGTTGCGAAAGATTATGTCATCCACATACACAACTACAATTAGTAGATGATCATATTTAGACTTTATGTATAGATTGTTGTCTACAATACCTTTCTTAAATCCTTTTTTTGCTGAAGGTATAGGTCCAGTATTGCATACCAAGGTATAGGAGCCTATTTGAGTCCATACACGGGCTTTTTCAGTTTGCAAACAAACCCTTCATTTTTGGTGAGCATGAATCCTTCTGGCTGCTCAATATAAAATTCTTCTTCCAAATATCCATTGAGAAATGCCAACTTCAGATCCATCTAATATACCTTCATGTTTTTATGGCTAACTAAGGAAAGAAACATTCTAATAACTTCCATTCTAGCTACTGGTGCAATTTTTCCTCAAAATATATCCCTTCTATTTAGGCATACCCTTTGGAAACTAATCGAGCCTTGTTCCTAATTACTCGACCCTCCTCATTTAGCTTATTTTTTAAGACCCATTTTGTACCTATGACATTTTTATCTTTGGGTCTTGGAACATGCTCCCAAGTGTCATTGTTCTATATTTGATCAAGTTATTCATTCATATGTCTCACCCAAAACTTGTCCTCACTTGCTTGGCTGAGGTTTTTAGGATCAACCTGAGATAGCAGAGTAATATCCCCACAACTCGAACTGCCAACAAAATTTCCTCCTGGTCTAAACACCAAGTCTTTGATCTCAAATTATTTTACTCTCGAGGTGTTCCTTCTATACATACCTGGAAGTTGTTTCGGGCCTTCGAGTTGTGCTCATTTCCACGTCTTCATTATCTGAATCTGTTTCATCTTGATCTAAGAGCCTAATGTCTGAATTTTATTCTCCATCTAAGTTGATGTTTTCTTTGGAGGACTCAGGTTGTGAAGTTATTTCATCTACTACTATATTAATGTAATCCTCATCCCTCTTTGTCCATTTGTTGTAACACTTGTATCCTTTACTTCGAGCAGAGTACGTGAGTTATATATCCTCATTAGCACGCGAATTAAACTTTTTGGGATTTTTTTCATTCCTTTTGATAAATCATTTTATTTTGAACACCTTGTAGTGTTTAATTGATGTAGGTCTTCCCTTCCACAACTCATAGGGAGTTTTATCACTATTAGGCCTGAGTTGTGTTCTATTTGATAAATACATTGTTGCTTGTGTTTCTTCTCCCTAGAAGTTGTAAGGTACATCCACTTCATCCATCATAGCTTTGGCCATTTCTTGGATTGTTCTGTTCTTTTTCTCAACTACTCCATTTTGTTGTGGAGTTCTAGCCATAGAATACTACCTCCTCATGCCATTCTCTTAAAAGAATTCTTTAAATTCTCTTGAAGTGTATTCTCCTCCTTTGTTTGATCTTAAGCATTTGATATTTAGATCATTCTCATTTTCTACTTGAGGTTTAAATTTTTTTAAATGCCTCAATGCTTCTGATTTTTCCTTTAAGAGAACAATGCAAGTGGCCCTAGTAAAATCATAAATAAGTAGCATAAAATACCCTTCTCCTCTTGGGATTTTTGTTCTAGTTGGGCCATATATATCTGTGTCAATTAGCTCGAGTGGTCTAGATGAAGATAAATCTTTTGTCTTGAAATTAATCCTAGTCTACTTACCAAAGTGACATGACTTGCATATTGAACTATCAGACCTTGAAAATCTTGGAAAATCTCTTACAGCTCCCAGCTTGCTAACTCTTATCAAACTGTCAAAATTCATATGACCAAGTCTCTTTTGCCATAACCAAGCTTCACTTGACTTTCTCAAATAAAAACTTACTCTAGAGTCATAAAAAAATATACATTATAATGAGTTCTAACTACTTTTCCCACCAACTTTCCATTTTCATCATTTCAGATCTCAGAGTCCTTGGATCGAAAAGTCACATTAAAGCCATTAGCACACAATTTACTTACACTAAGAAAATATTTCTTGAGACCTTCTACATACAACACATTTTTGGCTTTAGTCTTTTCATCAAGGTTGACTATGCCCTTAACCTTAATACTTATTGGGGGATTGTTGTCAAAAGTAAAATTGTTCCCTCTGTCCTTTTCTTTTAGCAACAAAAATTTTCTCTTATCCCCAGTCATATGCTTGGAGAAACCACTATCCACATACCATATATTTTCTTGATTATGTGTTGATAAACAAAGTCCACATTCCATGCTCTTTCAAGATTTTCGTTTATAATTCTCCTTATCTTTTCGAAAAGTTGGTTGCCATGTTTTTTGAGACTTAGATGGATACTAAAACTTGCTTTCTACACTCATTTTCCTTTTGCCAAAAATTATTACATTTGAAACATTCAACATCATTCATTAGGGGAGAGAAGGAATTTCGATTTCTGAGAGTATAGTTTTGAGATCTAAAATTATGGTAATTATTGTATCTGAATTTTTCATCTCTTTCAACTTTGATCTTTCTATAATTAACAACCTTATGTAGTCACATTTATAACAATGACCATAAAATAAGTGAGAGTACCTGAAGTTGGATGGTTCGTGAGTTTGGCATGGATTCTTCACTGGTGTGGTTCCTTGGGGTAGATGAAGTTATTATTCTAGTGATGGGCTCTTCTCTGGCTTGGTCCCTTTTTGTCTTCATTGATTCTTTCTTTATACATATTTTCATAGTTCTAAGTTTCCTCAAATCCTGTGGACCTGAAGTTCACATTTCCCATAGAAAATTCCTGTGGTCTGGAGTGTTCTAGGCCTATTTTGTTTCCTGAAGACCTATGACAACTTAGAAGATGATATAGCTTTCTTGTTCCTTTTGTAAAGTTATGATTTATGCCTTTCTCGGTCTTAATTTTCTCAAGATCCATTCTCATAGAGATGAGCTCTGCCTTGAGACTCCGACATTTATCTTCCCATTCATGGATTAAACCTTGAAGAACTTATTCCTTTCGTTTAGCTTCTTCTAGTTTGAATTTCAAGGAAAAAAATTCATCTTTGCATGTTTTTTAGATCGTTTTCTTCTTTACCTTGAACAACTCTTGTTTTAAATGCTTGTTCTCTTCTTCTAGTTTCTCACATGTTCCTTGTTATTCTTGTAGTAAAAGGGCTAAACAATATTTTCTTTTAATGGCTTCTTCAAGTTTTTCTTTTTGATAAACAAACTTCTCATTGTCGAAGTTGTACATACCTTTTTTGTCACGTTGTAGCTCTTATTTTAGCTGCTTGTTCTTTCTCCTTGCCTTCTTTAAGTCATCAAGGGAACTAGTGTGTTCCCCTTCAAAGTCCACTACTCCTTCTTCTTCCTCTTCCTCTTCAGAGTCAATAATATTTGTGTTCTTGGTGTCTGTTCCAAATTCCATAAGTAAATACTTATCTAAATGATCTTTTGAAGAGTTTTTGTTGTCTAGCTCTAGTGCTAAACTATCCTCTTTGGAGTAGAGCCCATTTTACTTATACATCTTCTTCTTCTGATGTTTCTAAGATTTATTTCTAAATTTATGATCATATTCCTTTTCAGTCCTTCATTTATAAGGGCACATGGAAGAAAAATGCCCAACTCTCCCATAGTCAAAGAATTTAAAGGGAAACTTCCCTTTGTATTTTCCCGAGGCACGCTTCAATTTCCTGGAAAATTGAGCCAACTCCTAATTAGATTCACAGTTGGAGAAATATTGATGATATTTATTTTCCTTGGCCTTCTTGGACACTTTGAACAATGCCTCCTTGGCTTCATACTTCTCTCTTCCTACTCTCATCTCATAGGTAGTGAGAGTACCAAGCAACTGATACATCTTGAGACTCTTTAAATTAGCCATTTCTTTAATAGAAGATACTTTGGCATTACATCTCATGGGTAGAGATCTTAAGAACTTTTGAACAATCATATCTTCCTTGACCTGTTCACCAAGTCCTCTAATCATATTGGTTACTTCATCAACTCTGAGGAAGTATTCTTCTATGCTTTCTTCTTCACTTATTTTTAAGCTTCCAAAACTCATTCTAAAGGTTTGAAGTTTGGTGTACTTGATTTCGTAATCTCCTTCATGAATCTGATCGAGCTTCACCCACACTTCCTTGGCATAATTGTAGTGCATAACCTTTACGAGTTATGATTGACTAAGGCCAAAGAGAATGGTATTCTTAGCTTTAGCATTATTTCCATACAATGTTTTACCATCTGCATCAGTGGGAGGGACATTAGGGACATCATAATCCACAATTACAAAGCTCCAAATATCTACTCCTAGAGACATAACATATGCTTCCATCCCAACTTTCCATAAGGCATAGTTTGTCTCATCAAATACTGGTATCTTGCTTGAGTAAACATCTTCACTCTCTTGCCTAGATATATTTCCTTATGGATCTACCTTCCACTAGTCAGACTATTCTTGAAGGAACTCGGATTTGATACCAAAAGTTGGAATAAGGAATTACGGGGGGGGGTGAATCAGTAATAGTGAATTTCTTTCAATTTTAAGTATAATTATTTAACTCTTTTCACTATGGTCCGTTAGTTGTGAGAGCTTTCATATACAATACAAATGATCAGCAAGACAAGGCATTCACATGTACATACAATCCATCGCACGAGAAACATACACATATTGAAATAGGTATTTTTACGTGGGAAAGCAAAGTGAAAAAAATCACCAATATGTTTATTATTATGATGTAACTTAAGAACCTACTTAATTACATCAATTTTTTTGTGAGCACCCACTCTCAAGATGCACCTACCCCCTTAAGATAGCAAACACCTACTTTCCAAGAGGCACTAACCTTTTATGAATGCAGATCACCACCTTCTCAAGCCATTATTCTACCTTTCATACAATTTTCAAATTGAAAATAGGGGTAAATATATATATATAGAGAGAGATAAATACCAATCTGGTACACTGCAGTATCATTCTTCTGCCCTAGGTCTTCTATTATTCCACAGGCTCTCTCGGCCTCATGTAAAAACACCCTATTCTCAACTCACTCTGCAACAACACATTGTACACGTCCTTATTTTATCAACCGCATATACTCTTCTCTCGACCTTCTATTGCATAGGCTCTCTGCAACAATGTGCTTTAGCTCAACAATTGAGCCAGTTTCTCAACTTTTTCACATTTTTCTCCACTCATTTCAACACATACACAACAATATTGTATGCCCACAGTTGCTCAATGGTAATCCTTAGATTTTTTCCTCTGCCGCGTTGAGATCAATGTTGTCTCTATTGCCATCCACATTGCTCGAGAGTGTACTCCTGGCATGGTACTCCATCATTTTTGTGTGTCTCTTTTAAAAAAAAATACTGCTACATTAAAACATGAGAATGGGCTTCATTCACTTCACTATCTCCCTGTGTGATTCTCCATGTTGAGAATTTAATCTCAGTCCACTTGTAAACTCTAATGAGAATCCCCATTCTTATTCATGGCTCAAAAATCTTGACTGTACTTCAACATGGATTTTCCATTCTTCATTTATTTCTATAAGGTGTGCACGGGAGATCAATGATGTCTTTCTTTCAAGATTGAGACAAGCCCAATAGTTCTTTAATGAGAATCATGTTCCTTGTCGCCTTGACCCAATGATCTCTGTAGTCATAATTAACTTCATCAATGAACTCCTTTGTATGCATTTACTCAACTACTGACCCATCCAACATTCAATACTCCTTTGTACTAAACTATTATAGCCCTTTTATTTCGTAACTTTTATTAAAAGTGACATTACAAAATCACAATATTTTGATTGGCCTTTATTAATTTTTATTTAGCCTCTCTCTTTATTCCACCATGGGACCAGGAATTTTGACCGACTACTTCATATACCACTGTAGTGCTATATCGAAGCCCTTGAATATCATAAATTTTAGTGAAAGGACCTCGCAAAATCACAAAATCCCAAATGGATTTGAGCTCCTTCTACTTAGCCCTTTATCAAATTTCCTCCATAGAACTAGGTGTCATGACCGACGACATAAAATTCAGGTGCTAAGGCCTTCAGTTTCATGTCAATGGCCTATCTCCCTATGTTATAGATCTCACCCTTGGTTTTTTTGGGCTTCCACAACCAAGCTCCACGAACATAAGAAGCTCCCTCCATTGTAACTTTTTCAAACTACTTTTATAACCGAGTTACGATGTCTCGTTCCTCCAAAATACTCCATAGCACTTGGGTGCTTGGTATTCTCTATGCCCTTGGTTCTTCGGATCATGCCACTCAACATCAGAGCCCCTTTCATATCCGATCAAAACTTTTAAAGATAATTCATTAATAAGAGGTTACAAAGTCTCGACCTTGGACATGATTTCATGACGATGTCAAGATTCCCATGTGGTGCCTCCTTAGTGGTGACATGTGTCACACAAATTTACCCCATTAGGCCACCCAAAATGTGAAATATGACTACCATGTTTCCACCATAATGCTACATCATGCTGACATCATTTGCCTCGTCAGCTTCTTAGGGCCAATCACCTGCTACAATGTGTCCTATTGGAGGAGAGAGAAAGGGACCTTGGTTCTTTGGTTTTGTAGGAAAAATCCTTTGTAAATATCTACTCTGAATCCCTCATCACCTTCAAAATAATTCAATAATTAAGGAATTATGAGGTTACGAGGTTATGAGGTTCTAGCCTACTCCGACCCTCCGAAATTATGACCTTTGATATTTTGATCTTCCAAAATTTTTCCTACCTCCAATACTCAACCCTACTTCCTTATTCTTTGATCGAAACTTTCTTAAAAAGGAATTTCATTGAGGTTTCAAAGTTCTATGGTCTCGATATGTTGGCTTGCTTCGATATTTCAGCTTGCTTAGGACTTCAAGATTTGTACTTCGACAATCCATAACTTTTGATCCAGGAGGCCAGTTGCGTACTTCCACACACCATTGAAAAGCTCTTTGAGAGCATTTTCTAGTGGATAGTGTCTGATGTAGTACTTGAGCCCATTTTCTACCTAATAAATTGTTGCAAATTTTATGTTGTTCTTTGCACCTTGGCCCTTGTCTTATGCCTGGAATCCTGGACTCCCAACTACCATAGTCATCACTTTATGGCTTCTCCAATAAGCCTTATACTATGGTGATTCTATACCATAGACTACAACAACCATAGGACTCCCCCTAAGCTTGACACACTTGACAGATCAAGCATATCAATTCTAGCATACGTTGCCACATACCTCCATGCTGATCTGGTTGACATCAATGCCAACACACTTGCAACCACTAGCCATCTAGATAATGCCAAATATCCAACACCACTAGATTATAAGATCTTAGCAATCAACTCATGCACAACTCTACTTCTAGCCTACAAACTTGAATCGAATGATTAACTGAGTGATTTGGCCATGCAACTCTTGCTAACTACAACTCAAGTCATCCTACTAATGTGGAAAATTAAATTTCTCCGTTTGACGAAGGAACTAGTCAAATGAAGCCTTTTCTTGCAAAAATTTAACACTCTCTCTTAGCAAGAAAAGGGTTGCTACCCACCCTAATCCTACTCATGTGGAACTCAAATTTTCTCTTGACAAAGCCTTTGTCAAAATGTCTGCATCCTGCTCCTATGTGGGAATGTACTGCAACATGATGATCCTCCTTTGCAAATGTTTGCTCATAATCAACTCCTTATACCTATGAAAATCATTTGGCCACAAAATTTGGCCTTTTCACCTTATACACCCACCGAGATCCAATAAAATTTTTCCCTCAAGTCTAAGCACAACCTCCCAAGCATGATTCTTCATGATGGAGTCATACTCCTCCACCATGGCATCACACCTACTAGTAAATTTCCTCATCAAATGGATAAGGCTAAGAATCAATCATTTATTTCATGAGTGCCATATATCCAGTATATATGTCTGTTTATCTCCTCTATCTGCACAAGGAGCTAGGAGCTCCAACATGCTCCTCGTCATCCTACACCAATCTGTCTGCCTCCCTAGTTCTCTTCCTCCCTTCCCTAGAAGGCTCAATGTGAGTGGTTGCCTCCACTCTAACTCCTCTATGTTCCTCCACTTGTGGCTTCTCCACAGCATCTTATGGATCTAACTGGGGCTCCTCCTTTGGAGCTAGAAACTCTTCCTATGGTGGAATTCTCAACTCTAACTCTAAAGAGAATCTCTTGGCCTTATCCTTATCGAATCTGAAATATCTCCTCATCACATTCATCCTAAGTGAAGACATATACATCTAGTAAATTGGAGGTGTCTTTGTGCATCCTATAGATATTCCCTTCTCTGCAGTAGGCTCCAAATTTTTCTTGTTATACTTGGAGACATGACAATAGACCATTGATCAAAAAATGTGAAAGTGGGATATATCTAGCTTCCTCCTAGAGAAATCCTCTTCAGGTGTGATTATTCCAAGAATTTTGTGAGGGCTTCTGTTTAACAAATAAATAGTTATGCTGTATTCTTCTTCTCACAAGAATAGTGGTAGTCCCTGGTCAAGCAACATTCCTCTTACAACCCCTACAATGCTTCTATTTTTCCTCTTTGCCACCCAATTTTGTTGTGGGTTGTGAGGTGAAATCAACTCCCTTCTAATACCCTCCTTGGTACATAATTCTTTGAAGGCATTAGAAACATACTCTCCTTCATTATCAATTATCAGGGATTTAATTTTCTATCCAATCTCATTTTTAACTAAGGCTTTGAATTCAACAAACTTTTAATAAGCCTCATCTTTCTTCTTCATGAAACAAATCCAACATTTGTAGGAAAAATCATCTACAAATATCACATAGTACTTATTCTTTGCAACTACACTGTAAAAAATGGTCCACACACATATGAGTGAATTCACTCCAAGTTGGCTCCAACTCTATTATCTCAACCTTGGATTGAAGATTTAACATATTTTCCATGAGTGCATCCCTTGCAAACATCATGTTGATCAAGGGTGCATTTTGGAAGTCCAGTAGTGATCTATTGCATTATTTTCTAAGCTCCATGGTGTAGGTGTCCCATGTGCTTATGCTAGAGCTCTCCAACATCTCAGATCTGAACATATTTTGATTTGCTTCTCTATGTAATGCATGCATCCACCTCTAGCTTTTAGAATTTTTTAACCCGAACACCAATTTGTTTTACTTGTCCAATGACAACATGATTCAATTAAGTTTTTCCCTTACTAAACACCACATCATATCTATGGTCTTCAAGTACAACTACAAAAACTATTTTTTTCTTCAGACTAGGAACATCCATTATATTCTTTAAGTGAAGATGAGACCCCGACTCCCTCTTAAAGGTGATAGTTCCAATCCCTTTGGTACGATACCTCCCATCATCTCCAAGTTCTATGTGTAATTATAGGTCCTCCTCTAGGCTGCTAAAGAACTCCTTATTTCCTATGATATGAAATAAAGCATGGAATACATGTACCATACATTTCCTCATACAATACTTACCATACATGAAATGAGGGTGAAATCTAACTAGAATTGTGATGTGATAGCATCACCTCCTGCTACTCTTGCAAACTTCTTACTAGATTTATTATGTGAACACTTGGTTGCATCATGTCCATATTCATGGTAGTGAAAAAATTTGATTTTACTAACATATTTATTCTTGCCATGTTTCTGGATGGATTATACCTTGCCTTGGGCCTCCTTTCCTTTGCTTTCTAGAGAAAAATTTTCTTCCTCCTTAGTTTTGGATGTGACACCATCTCTAGTGTTTCTTTTGATCTTCTTCTACGCCAAATCAGACCAAAGTATCTCCCAAACTTGTAGCTTGTCTCTTCCATTAACTAAATCCTAATAATTGTGTCGGTATTTCAAAAGGCCAAGGAGTGCTAAGCTCACAAGTTCAAATGATGACACATTTTCTCCAACTCCTCCAAGTTCATCTCGAACCTGAGGGAATTTGGATAGGTATTGAACACCAATTTCATTTTTATCCATTTGAATGTTGCAGATCCTGTCTGTCAATTCCAATATCCAAGCATCATTGTTTCTTTGGAATAGATGTGTGAGAGATTTCCACATTAGAAAAGAAGGACCCTTCCATGAAAATTTGAAACCACATGATCTCTAACACCCTCCATAATAATCCTCCTGGATTTTGTTGTGTCATTCTTCCACTGAGAAAGTGCTTATGCATTAGATGTTGCTGGTTTTGGAATATCATTTTTTGCGTACTCTAATACTCCATTCTCATTTAGGAAAACTTCCATCCTATCTTTCCAAGAACAAAAATTTTGGGTGCCCTCCAATGTATACTCAAGCCCTAATCCATTGAAAGACATTGTTCCTGGACTGAAGAGAATCTGTACAAAAAACTCTGCAAATCAATTTTTATTTTATTTTATTTTATTTTATTTATTTATTTAATTTAATTTTATTTATTTATTTATTTATTTTTATTTTTATTTTTATTTTTTTATTATTATATATATATATATATATAGATATATATATATATATATATATATATATATATATATATATATATATATATATATATATATATATATATATATATATATATATATATTTTTTTTTTTTTTTTTGAGAGAAAATATGGAATATGGTTTCTTTGTAGTCTTCAATAACTCCGATACCAAGTAGAAATAGCTCGAAATTTATAGCTGATAATGAATTTAGACTGAAAACAATAGACACAAATTTCTTCTACTCAATCTGCGAAAAGGAAAACATAAAATAGAAACGCATGCAACCATTCAATCACAATGAACACATTATTTTTACTGGGGAACCCAACTGGGAATAACCCCTGCTCTGTTTTACATTAAATTAGATGAGAATATGGATTTATTACAATGAAAACTTCAATCCTTGAAGCTACATGTACACTGCAATATTGATCTCCTTTTCTCTGACCTGCTCTGACCAAAACATAGCCAAAATAGGCCTAAACCTTCCTCCTCTTTCCTTGTGCAATCCTTGAGGAAATTAGCTCCTAAAAGATAGGTAAATTCCCTATTTCCTTCCACAAATCCTAGATAAATTGATCATCTTCTCCAATGCAAAACCTGTACACTCAACTAATATACAATTGATAATTACAATGTTCCTTTCCTCCACCTCAACTAGGAAATTCAAATTCCATGCACAAATAGGGATATTTTTAGTAAATTGATCAGTTAACTTAGAGATCAATGAGTTAAAAATAGTTACAACTACTCAACTGAACTCCTACTGATTCTATTCATGACTAGAGCTTAGATAACTGAGTTTCACTAACTATAACTCCACTAGATTGTTAGATCTTAGCAATCAACTCATGCACAACTCTACTTCTACCCCACAAACTCGAATTGACTAATTTAACTAAGTGATTTTGTTAGGATATTCCGACACATAGGAAATAGTTAAGTACAACTTGGTTTAGTATAGAGTTAGGTATAGAGTTAGGTAAAGTGTGTTTCTTTACTATGTACATTTTGTAACTTACAATCCGACGGTCACGATATGTAGTGATCCGACGGTTCATTCTCTCCTCGGTATTACCGACACTTGATCCGTGGCTTAACACCCGATTGGTCCATGATCTCTATTTAAAGAGCATGGAGGGTCATTTGTAGGGTAATCCATCTATGAGAGAAGCATATGTAAATTTTCATTCTTTTATTAATAAATTGCCTGAAGTGGCCGTGTTGGCTCAGGCCGTGGACTGTTTCCCTCTTTGAGGGTTTTAACCACGTCAAAATACTGGTGTATTGATCTGTGATCTGTTTATGAGCGGTGTCCTTTGGTGTTCTGTCTGAGGAACTTACCCTGTAAATTCCTAAAATGGTATCAGAGCTATTTGAGGGCCGTGTCCGTTGGTGATCCAAATCTGAAGCCGGTAGAATTGCATCCGACTACCGTTTCCTAGATCTACTATTTCTGACTGTTTTCGGGCCGAGAGGACTGCTCTGTTGTGTTGGGAGCATATGTTCCAGTGAGGAACCCATTTCATTTCATGCGAAAAGGTTTCTGGTAGCCATAGCTGCGTCATTTTTAAGATCTGGAGGTATACAGTTTTTATTTGCAGTTTACAGTTATTTTCTCTCTGTTTATTTCAGTTTTCGGTTTATTTAGCTTTTTTTTATTACCGGATCTATACCTTTCATTTCTGCGTATGCTCTTTGCCCTGCGACTCTGTGCGATCTGGGCAAATCAGAAACAGAAAGGAAGGATTTTTCTCATGCGTATGCTATTTTCCGCTGTGCCTTAGTGTGATCTCGGAAAATCAGAAACATTGAGGAAAATATTTAGTTTCTGGCTAAAGCTAACTTCGAGCCGCAAGGTTCATTTTTTTGTATGTCCATGTTGGGTTTTGTGTTTTTTGTTTTGTAGGGAAAAAGAGCTTTCTCAAAGCAAGCACGCAACCCAAAGCATCAACCCCCCCCTCTCTCTCTCTCTCAAACTTTTTGTATAGCTCACTTGGTGCAAAGCTAATTTATGAGAGTAGAGGTCTTGGGTTCAAGTCTCCATTTTGTGGGGGCGGATTTTTCATTTCCACACATTCCCACACTTCGTCGGCGACTTCATCAAATTTTCTTCAAAAAGCCATAACTTCTTCATCCAGAAGCCGTTTTCAGAACCGTTTTTTTGAAACAGCCTAATTTTTCAAGATCTTTCCATTGAAACACTTAGTTTCAGCATCTATAGCTTCAGTTTTTTTTTTTTTTTTTTTAAATGGAAATTCCATGCCAAGTTATTCTTGACAACACCAACTACTTCCAATGGTGGTCCTACATTGTGGATTTACTTAGAAGTAAGGGTCTCTACAGAATAGCCACAGGCCAAGAGACCAAACCAAAAGATGAAGACAAGGCAGCTAAATGGGAAAATAGGCAAGACCAAGCACGTGGGTTGATAGGGATGTCTATTTCTCCAGATCTTAGATTCCATATTGCAGAACTTGATACTCCTGATGAAGCAATGAAACAGATTACTAAAGTCTTTGGAATTAAAATGAACTTAAAGCCCATCAACTTGAAAATGAATTGCTTACATTGGACCCCAATAATTTTTCTTGCATTGAAGATTTTTTGTCCAAGTTCAAGACCCTTAGACTTCTCTTGGAAGGTGTTAAGGTTAAGAAATAAGATAGTAGCCTTATCTACTCCATTCTTACTAAGTTGGGACCAGCCTATTCTGTGTTTGTTTCCACCTTCCATTCTACAAGAGAAGCCTTCATTTCTCAAGGACAAACCTACAAGTCCCCTTCCTTTGATTCCTTTTGTGATTCTTTAATAAGAGAACAAGAAAAACTCTTGCACCTTGGTCTTCTTCATCTTGGAAACTCTTCTAAGAAAGCGTTAGCCGCCCAACAACAACCAAATCCAAAGAATCCTAAGAAGTTGTATCCTAAAAAGAATGGTCCTAAAACAAACAAGGGTCCTAAGCAATTTCAGCCTCAAAATGAAAAATCATTTCAACAAAATGATAAGACAAATAAAAACAAAGGGAAGAAGATTGATAGACATTGCAACTTTTGTAATCGAGATGGCCACTTCGAATCCAAATGCTTTAAGAAGATGGAAGCCTTGGAAGCAGCAATGAAGAAGCATAACATCCATTTGGAGCAATCTTCAACTTCAACTTCATCTTTAGGAATGGCACTTTCTGCATGTGGTTGTCAAGCATCTCGGTCTGGCTATGCACTAAATGTATCTTCTTCTTCTCATTCTCATGAGTGGCTCATTGATTCTGGAGCTTCTTATCACATGGCCAAAAACGAAGCCATGTTTTCTTCTTTAAATGATTGTAACACCAAAAATATATATGGTGGTGATGATAGATCTCTTAGTGTTGTAGGGACTGGAACTATTCATCTAGACAATGGTCAGTTTAATGATGTATTATGTGTTCCAACCTTATCCTGCAACCTTCTATCTGTATATCAAATAACCCATTCAGGTGAAGGTAAAATCGTTGAATTTTCACCTCACGATGTTGTAATTAAGGACCTAAGAGATCCTAGACAGATTTTAGCTATTGGCATTGCTGAGGATTATACAAGGTTGTATAAGTTTCACAACTTTGGGTCATCAAATCTTCCCTCAGTATTTGTTGCTCATAATGATGAAGTGAGCAAACTTTGGCATGAGCGATTTGGTCACTTAAACTATCGCTCTCTTCAGAATCTATGTAAAGAAAATATGGTGACAGGTCTTCCAATGGTATCTTGTAGAGGTGGTGTTTGTTCCGGATGTGTACTCGGAAAACATCATCGAGACAATTTTGAAAAATGTGCCTCTTGGCACGCCTCAACCCCTTTACAGCTCGTGCATAGTGATTTATGTGGTCCACTTTGAGTTGCTTCATTCTCTGGCTACAAGTATTTCATAACTTTCATTGATGATTTCTCTAGACGCACTTGGTATACTTCTTAAAACTCAAGAGTGAAGTATTTAACATGTTCTTGGCCTTTAAGGCCTTTGTTGAAAAACAATCTGGACATCAAATTCTTAAGCTAAGATCTGATAATGGCGGAGAATATGTTAAAAACACATTCATCAACTTTTTAACTGAGAATGGAATTCAAATGCAACATACTGTTCCATATACTCCACAACAAAATGGTGTAGCTGAAAGGAAGAATCACACCTTAAAGGAAATGGCTAATTGTATGCTTCAATCTAAAGGACTTAGTCTTAATCATTGGGAAGAAGCAATTAACTGTGCAAATTACATAATAAATCACACTCCTACTAAGGTTTTAAAGAATATCACTCCAGAAGAAGCATGGAACTCAATCAAACCAGATGTAAGTCACTTTCGTGTTTTTGGAAGTGAAGCATGGGCCCATATTCCAGATGAGAAACATAAAGCTTTAGAACCTAAGAGTGAAAAATATATTTTTGTTGGATATTTTGAAGATGTCAAAGGATATAGACTTATTCCACTTAAGTCCAAAAATGTTATCATTAGAAGAGATGTAAAGTTTGCTGAAAATATATCGGCATGCGAGCCTAGTTCTGCGGATGTGCCACCACTCCCTATCTCTTCTACTTTTGAAAATATTTCTTTGTCAGATGATGAAAGCGAGGATGAAAATCCTCCCCCACCTTCTCAGGATCCTCCTTCAGCTCCTCAGCTTCTAAAATGGGTCCGTGCTACTCGGTATGCAGCAGGTGATCTTGCCGGTGATCCTACAGATTAGCGACGTACACGTTCTCAGTTCGAGAGAGCCTCTTCTTTACTGGATCAAGCTTCAGTGAATTATGATCCTGACACCTTTGCAGAAGCTTTAGGCCATCCAGATTGGGAAGCAGCTATGAATGAAGAATATCATTCATTATTGGCAAATGATACATGGGATCTTGTTCCTCTACCAAAGGGACGAAAACTTGTTAGATGCAAATGGGTTTACAGAACCAAGTATGGACCAGATGGGAAAGTTGATAAACATAAAGCTCGTCTTGTTGCTAAGGGTTTTTCACAAGTTGAAGGCATTGACTATATTGAAACCTTCTCCCCTGTTGCCAAAATGAACTCTATCCGCCTTGTTCTTTCCCTTGCTGCTTCTTTCAAATGGGAAGTCCATCAGATGGATGTTAAATCCGCCTTCTTGCATGGGGACTTGCATGAAGAAATCTATATGGAACAACCTATTGGATTTATACAAACATACTCCAACCTTGTATGTCGGCTTAAGAAATCCCTTTATGGTCTCAAGCAAGCTCCCCGAGCTTGGTATGCCAAAATGGATAACTTTCTTTTAGAATCTGGCTTCTCTAGGTGTCATTCTGACAATACTGTCTACACCAAGAAGGTGGGCAAGTCTCTTATCATTATTGTTCTTTATGTTGATGATCTTATCCTAACTGGTAGTGATCCCAACCTTATAAACCATGTGAAGTCTAGCCTTAAAAGGAAGTTTGAAATGACAGACTTAGGACACTTACATTATTTTCTCGGTCTTCAAGTCTTGCAATCCAAGGAAGGTATTTCCCTTTCCCAATCCAAGTATGCTTGTGATATTCTACGCCATTTTCACATGGAAGACTGTAAGCCAGCCCTTCTCCCTTTCAGTCTGGAGTCAAACTTTCAGTCACTTGTACTTCTCCTGAAGTTGATGCTACCTTATACCGTCAACTTGTAGGAAAACTTTTGTATCTAACCCATACTCATCCTGACCTTTCCTTTGCTGTTGGCCTTGTTGCTCAGTTTATGCAAAACCCACGTGAAAGTCATTGGAAAGAAGCTAAAAGAATACTTCGTTATGTTCGAGGTACAGTTCAGTTTGGGATTCATTACAGTGCCGAAGCATCTCCTCTATTGGTTGGTTTCACTGATTCCGATTGGGCTGGTGACCTTGATGATCAGAAGTCTACTGCAGGTTATGTGTTCACTCTTGGTTCAGGACCTATTACATGGGCTTGCAAGAAACAAGGAGCCATTTCTCTTTCTTCAGCAGAAGCAGAGTATCGTGGTGTCGTAGAAGCTAGTAAGGAAGCCTTGTGGCTTCGTCAGATCCTGTCAAAGTTTGGCTTTCAGCAGCAGCATCCAACTACACTTTGGTGTGATAATCAAAGTGCCATTCAACTATGCAAAGATCCAGTTCAACATCAGCGTAGCAAACACATTGAACTGCACATGAACTTCATCAGAAAGCTCATTCATGATCATGTTCTTGAAGTGCAATATTGTTCAATAGATGATCAAGTTGCAGACATCTTTACAAAGGCTCTCACAGAGGTGAAGTTCACTAAACTTCGATTTATGGTTGGAGTTCAGGAAGTTGTCACTAAGGGGGGATAGGCTCTAGTGCCTCCTTCCTTCTCCTATTGTGTCATATTTGTAAATCCTTCAATCCTATCCCAAGTTGTTCTTAAGGGGGGATGTTAGGATATTCCGACACATAGGAAATATTTAAGTACAACTTGGTCTAGTATAGAGTTAGGTATAGAGTTAGGTAAAGTGTGTTTCTTTACTATGTACATTTTGTAACTTACAATCCGACGGTCACGATATGTAGTGATCCGACGGTTCATTCTCTCCTCGGTATTACCGACACTTGATCCGTGGCTTGACACCTAATTGGTCCATGATCTCTATTTAAAGAGCATGGAGGGTCATTTGTAGGGTAATCCGTCTATGAGAGAAGCATATGTAAATTTTCATTCTTTTATTAATAAATTGCCTGAAGTGGCCACGTTGGCTCAGGCCGTGGACTGTTTCCCTCTTTGAGGGTTTTAACCACGTCAAAATACTGGTGTATTGATCTATGATCTGTTTGTGAGCAGTGTCCTTTGGTGTTCTGTCTGAGGAAATTACCCTGTAAATTCCTACAGATTTGGCCATGTCACTCTTGCTAACTGCAACTCAAGTCATCCTGTTGATGTGGAAAATCAAATTTCTCCATTTGAATAAGGCACGAGTCAAATGAAGCATTTTCTTGCTAGAATTTAACAAGTGATGGGATTCACTACTTGTCACCCAGCCTCGGCTAGGGGGCATAAATACATTATCGTACTAATGTTCGACTACTTCATTAAGAGGGTCAAAGCCATGCCAACTTTTTTGAAAGATGGTGAGACTACTGTATTATTCATCTTCAATCAATTGTTGCATGATTTGGTGTTTCAAGGGAGATTGTCACTAACTATAGCAATCACTTCTAGAATAAGATGATTGTCGAGTTGGTTGTAAAGCTAGGGTTCAAAGAGAAGCATTTATCTCCCTACTATCCTTAGCAAAATGTGAAAGTAGAGGCATACAATAATCCCTTGAAAACCATTTTGTAGAGAATTATTAATCAAAGTAATATGTTATATCTATAAATTTGAACATACTTAATTTTTGACAACACTGCAACTAGATTCATTCCATTCCAACTGGTCCATGGTGTGGGATTGATTCTTCTCATTGAATTTGAAATACAATCCTTAAAGTCAGTAGTTATGCTTCTTCCTAATATTTCAAGTTTGGATGAGTGTGTTGTCCACTTAAGGCATCTTTATGAGCAATGTAGAGATGTTTCTATGGTGAATGACGCACACAAATGACATGTCAAACATTAGTATAATAATTTTGTCCGTCCAAGAGTTTTCTTTGAAGGTGACCTTGTGCTGGTTTATGTCCAAGACAAAGACACCTTGAGGGTTTTAAATTTCAAAGCAATGTGGTATGGGCCTTATATTATGAGGCATGTACTAAGAAAGGAATCCTATGAATTGATTGAGTGTGATGAAAATATTCTTGTGAAGCCCAAAAATGGGATGTACCTCAAGAAGTACTATGCTTGAACTATTTCTTAAGCATTTACTTTATTTTTTTGTAATTAGCGTATATAATGTATTTTACATATGCTAGTATTTTGCCAACGTTTTTTTTGTTCTTTTGACATGCTTTTGCATATTTTGATGGATGATCTAGTATTTATATGGTTCATAGATAGAGAAATTCATCACACTTCGAACTTAGTTTCAAAAACTTGGGTAATTTATTCACCTTTAGTTTAGTTGATTGTGTTTGTTGGCATTTTGGCACAGGTGTGGCGCTACGGTACAGGTGTTGTCCTTGATGGCAACTCTCTTTGATGACAGATCTCAGTCCAGACTACAAGAATGAAGAGAAATTTCATATACGCAGATTCATTAAGCCCAAGTTGCGTATACACGCTGGTACGCTATATACTAAGTCGCGGATACGCAGGCTAGCTATATACGAAGTCGCGTATACACGCAGTTTCGTGAACAGAAAAGTGTGTACATGTCGAGAAGCTTTCTTTTGGTCCGTGGTAGTTAGTCCTCGGTACTTGAGCCTATGTTTTTGGACCAAGGTATCTCGACAGTCGTGTTGATCCCGAGTTTTGAAGTTGATGGTATTGGGTTACTATGGTTTTGGACTGTGGTATTGTGAAGGGCCTAAGGCTATATAAGGAGAAGAAGATCATTAGGCAAGTGCACTGAAAAAGTCTTGAATATCTGATAAAGAAAGAGATCTAGTATGCAGGTTCTGGGTTGCTTGATCTAAGCTAAGGAGAGATCACACCGGTTGATGGAAGACTAGATCTAAGGATAGATCGGGATCAAATGGTTTGAAATGAACTATTGGTATATGGTTGATTACGCATATTTTTAGATCTGCATACTGACGCAATGTTATGTTCTGGGTATGACTGATGTCTGGTACAGCTGCAAGTTATGAGAAATTATTTTTAGATCTGTACACAGGTTTTCTTTGGTAAAAGCGCGTGTATACGCGGGTTGGTTTCATTGAAGTAGCGTATATCTTTTGAAGCTTAATTTTTGTGTTGCAGTTGGGTCTGACTGTTATTGCAGAAGTTCTGTAGTCTGCTCTATGTTCTGGTGACTGGGTGTTGACAGGGTTTCAGTGGTTCAGTGATTCAAAGATTGATGATGCTAGTATGATCTGTTATGAAAATTGATGAATTGTGGTCTTCAGATTGTAATGTTGTGCTTCAGGAATATCCAGTCTGAAAATTGATGAAAAGTGGTTCCTGAAAGAAAGAAGATTGTAGGCTAGCACCTACGTACTAGTATCTTAGCTAGTACAAGAGCAAAGGGGGTTGGAGCTCCCTTCCAGGAGAGTCTGGAAAACGAGAGAAGGTTGAGCCTTCTGCAGGTTGTAGCCTGCGTACTGGTATAAGGCTGCACCAGTACAAAAGATTGTAAACTGAAGTTTCTTATTAAAGAAAGATAGAGACGACTTGCAGCAGGTGGTTTTCACCCACATTGGGTTTCCACCTTATATCATGGTGTTCATGTGTGTGGCTTTTGTGTGATGATCTGTTCTGTTATACTGCACCTGTTTACTTTTAATATGGTTAATAATGTCCTGATGCATTTACTGAAGATAAACTAACTGAATCATAAGATTTCTGGTTATACGTTGGTTGCTTTAGACACAGTAGCGTGTACACGCTGGTTCACCTAACTGAAGTAGCTTATATGTTTCTGAGTATTGAAAAAGTTTTATTGATCTGATAATACTGATTCACCCCCCCCTCTCAGTATTATTTCCAACAATTGGTATCAGAGCAGGTCCTTCAGAGAAGCTTGATCGCTTGAAGGTAGATCGTTCATCATGAGCAACTATGAGAGAGAAGCATCAATCAGGCCACTAGTTTTTGATGGGACAAACTTCAATTATTGGAAGGTAAGAGTTACTGCCTATCTTCAATCTCTTGGTACAGAAGTTTGGGACATCGTAGAGACAGGCTACACTTTTCCTTCAGCTACTCCTACAGATCCAGCCGAGAAAAAGAAGTATGAAACAAATGCGAAAGCAGTCAGTACTCTATTAGGATGTATATCCCAATCGGAATTCATGAAGGTAATGCACTATAAATCCGAAAAATAAATATGGGACAAAATTGTCACGAGCTATGAAGGAGACGAACAGGTAAAGCGTGCTAAACTTCAAACTCTCAGGATTAAGTATGAGACTCTCAGAATGTATAATGATGAAAGTGTGGCTAACTATTTCCTTAGGGTAGATGAGATTGTTAATTGCATGAAAAACTTAGGTGAAGAAATAAAAGAGGCTATTGTGGTTGAAAAGGTTCTAAGATCATTGTCCCCCAAATTTGAATCTAAAGTGTCTGCAATAGAAGAAAAAGAAAATCTACGAATTCTTACTATGTCTCAGCTTCACGAAATTCTAACTGCTTATGAAATGAGAAAAGGAGGTCCATCAGACAGAAGAGAAGCTACTTTCAAGGCTTCAGGCAAAGAAGATTATTATGAAGCAAGTCACGTGCCAGAAGATGAAGAAGAAGAATCAAATTTTGTCAGAAATCTTCAAAGGGGTTCTGGAAGGTTCAGAGGTAAGTTACCATTTAAATGCTTTGCTTGTGGAAGAGTAGGTCATTATGCTGCCAAATGTCCTCACAAAGATAAGAATGACAAGGGAAAGGAACCTGTTAAATGGAACAAGAAACAGAATGAAAAGAAGAAAAGCTATTACACTCATGAAGATAGTGATGGTCTTTCAAATAGTGACGAAGATGAACAGGGTTATAGATATAAACTTTTAATGGATTTTGAAGATGATGACTACATGGATGCTATAGATGTAGAAGGCTTTTGTGAAGAAATGAATAATCTCAAAGTTTGCTTAGAAGAGAAAAGTGCTATTATTGATTCTCTACAATGTCAACTGGCAGAAAAGGAAAAACATCTTGAAAAATTGGAATGTGAGATTGTTTGTCTTAGAAAGGAGATTGAGAAAACAAAAGCGATTAATCTTAAATTTGTTAAAGGATCTGAAACCTTGGATGAGATTATCAATGTGCAACGTTCTCCTCTGATCAAGACAGGTCTGGGATATAATGGAGAAACATCTCAAGCTTCTACCTCTAAAAGTTATCTTGATGCAGCAAGGAGGAGCGAGCAAAGACCAAATAAAAGTCATCAGGTGAATCAGGGACAGTTTACCTCAAGAACAAATAAAGACTATCAAGAAATTCGGGGACAAGCTGCCTTAAGGACAAACAGAAGCTACAATCAGCCACAGGTAAAATCTTCCCAATTTGCCCCAAGAATGGATGTCAATAGAAGCTACAATCGGTTGGATGATAGATCTGATTATCGAAGAAATTTCTTTAATGGCCAATGTTTTTCTTGCCATAACTTCGGTCAAAAAGCAGCTCAATGTGTTGCCTACAAGACAATCATGACTAGAGAAGCTCAAAAGCAAAGAAGTATGACTGGAACCATGAAAAGGACTTATAACAACTTTTCGGTTCTTGAAAATGAAGTTGAATGCTCTATTTGTAATAAATTTGGTCATGAAGACTCTGAATGCAGGAGCAGGTTCTGGAAGACAACTCAGAAGGAACAAACCTCAAATGTCAGAACATGGAGAATAAAGGAACCACAACCAGAAAGATGTGGGATAGCCTTTTATGCAGAAGGTCAAGAAAGTCTATGGTACATTGACAACGGATGTTCGAAGCATATGACAGGGGACAAAGAAAAACTTGAATCATATACCGCATTAGAAAAGGGAAAGAAAGTTTCTTTTGGAAACGATATCTCTGCAGCCATAAAAGGAAAAGGCGTTGCTCCGTTGAAAGAGAAGGTCAAAGCTGGAAATGTTTTGTATGTTGATGGATTGAAGCATAATCTTCTGAGTGCCAGTCAGATGTGCGATCAAGGAACAGAGGTAATATTTAGATCAAATGGATGTTGTGTTCGTGATCTTGATACAGGTGAAACAGTGATCAAAGGAAGAAGGACTCCAAATAATCTATACATATTTGAAGAAAGACAACAACAATGCTATTTGAGCAAGAATGATGAACACTGGCTATGGCATCGGAGGTTGGGGCATCTAAGCTTTCCACAAATAAGGAAATCATGCAAATATCAGGCAGTTCGTGATCTTCCAGATATCAAAATTCCAGACAACACCATATGCAAATCATGTCAGTTTGGAAAGCAAACCAGAACTAATTTTCCTTAGAAGGAAGGATCAGCTAGCATGCCTCTTGAGCTAGTACATACAGATACATGTGGTCCATTCAGAAAAAGAACACCTCGAGGAGAAGAATATTTGATATTATTCATTGAAGATTTCTCCAGGTTTGTCTGGTTAGGACTTATGAAGCACAAAGATGAAGCATTCGAAAAATTCAAATCCTTCAAAGCCTTGGATGAAAATGAATTAGGACACAAAATTAAGTGCCTCAGATCTGACAGAGGTGGGGAGTTTACCTCGAATGAATTTTTTGATTTCTGTGAAGAACATGGGATAAGAAGAGAATTATCTACAGCTAGAACTCCTCAGCAAAATGGAGTTGTGGAAAGAATGAACAGAACAGTCCAACAAATGGCTCGTGCTATGCTTGATGAATCAGGTACTCCCGCAACTTTTTGGGGTGAAGCTGCACATGCTGCGGTTATTATTCCCAACAAAACAAATGTCCGAGTAAACAACACTCAAACTCCTCATGAGCTCTGGTGTGGTAAGACTCCTTCGGTGAAGCACTTCAAAATCTTTGGGAGCAAATGTTATATTAAGAATACTGATGAGCAACTTGGCAAACTTGAACCAAGAGCAGATGAAGGCATTCTTCTTGGTTATTCTCCACATAGCAAAGCATACAAGTGCTACAATAAAAGACTTGGCAGAATTGTCGACAACATTGATGTTGTGGTTGATGAGAAGGGATACATTCCTAGGCAAGTTCATCATGAAGACATCGAAGAAGATGAAGGCTACCCTCAAAGACAGAATGATGAAGAAGAACCTCAAGAAGAAGAAGAACCTCAAGAAGAACCAGAGGAGTAGACAAGAATAGAAGAGAAGAATCCATCCAGATATGTTCAGAAGAATCATCCAGAATCTCAGATTGTGGGGCAGAAAGAAGCAGGAGTACAAACAAGAAGAACAATTGCAGAAGCTTCAAGCTATTTGGCATTACTCTCTTCCACTGAACCACAAAATGTGAAAGAGGCATGCAAAGATGAATGTTGGGTCAAAGCAATGGATGAAGAACTTGAGCAGATCGAAAAGAACAACACTTGGGAATTGGTTCCTAGACCAAAAGATAAGAATGTCATAGGGACAAAATGGGTCTTCAAAAATAAATTGAATGAAAATGGAGAAGTAATTAGAAACAAGGCCAGACTTGTTTGTAAAGGGTATGCGCAGCAGGAAGGAATAGATTTTGAAGAGACCTTTGCTCCTGTTGCAAGACTTGAGGCCATCCGAATGTTCCTTGCTCTCTCAAGCTTTCAAAACTTCAAGGTATTTCAAATGGACGTGAAATCAGCCTTTCTGAATGGAGACTTAGAAGAAGAAGTATATATTGAGCAGCCAGATGGTTTCATTCTTGGGAATGATCCAAACCTTGTATGCAGATTGAAAAAGGCTCTCTATGGTCTCAAACAAGCTCCAAGGGCTTGGTACTATCGTTTGGACAAATATCTTCACCAACAAGGTTTTTCAAAAGGATCAGCAGATAGCAATCTCTATATGAAAGTTGAAAATAACAAATTGCTAATACTTGTTGTGTATGTAGATGATATTATCTTTGGCAGTAATGAAGAGGCTATGAGTCAAAACTTTGCCTTGGTTATGCAGAAAGAATTTGAAATGTCATTACTTGGAGAATTGACATACTTTCTTGGATTGCAAATCCAACAAAATGAAGGAGGTATTTTCTTGTCTCAAACCAAGTACCTCAAGCAGATCTTGAAGAAGTATGGCATGGAAGATTCAAAGCCAGTATGTACCCCCATGGTTACAGGATGCAGCCTCAGTACAAATGATGAATCAGCAGCAGTTCATCAACCAACTTATAGATCCATGATTGGGAGTTTGCTTTATTTGACAGGTACCCGACCAGACATTATGCATGCAGTAGGAATTGTTGGAAGATTTCAAGCCAACCCAAAGGAAACTCATCTTCAGGCAGTCAAAAGAATCTTCGAGTATCTTCAAGGGACTCAAAACTATGGCTTATGGTATCCTAGAGATACAAATCTCACTCTTCATGCTTACACAGATGCAGATTGGGCCGGAAGTGTGGATGACAGGAAAAGCACAAGTGGTGGTGCATTCTTCATGGGTTCCAGATTAGTATCTTGGTTCAACAAGAAATAGAGTTCGATTGCTTTATCTACAACTGAAGCAGAATATGTGGCTGCGACATCTTGTTGCACACAACTTCTTTGGATGATGCAGACCTTGCAGGATTTTCAAATCACTTGCACTCCACCTGTCTCTATCTTATGTGATAATACAAGTGCAATCAACATTTCAAAGAATCCAGTCATGCATTCAAAGACCAATCACATACTAATCAAGTATCACTTCCTCCGGGAACAAGTGCTTGAACAAAAGGTCAAGTTGGAGTATGTTTCTTCTAAAGAACAAGTTGCTGATATTCTCACAAAACCACTGCCCAGGGAGACTTTTGAATATCTCAGACAAAAGCTGGGAGTAGTTGATGCTTCATCCTGCTGTTGAAGCTTGTCTGTTCTAAAGAAAAGTTGGTGTACGCGTGTTGTATAAGGGATATCCGCGTACATACGCTGATTTATGCAGGTGAAGTCGCGCATATGGAGTTCTGAACAGCAAGGGCAGACTCTGGTTGGAGAAGGTCTGAGATGGGTATGCCAGAGTCCTTCAGGCACAGTTTCAGGGGGTGCAGCAGGCACAGTTTCAGGGGGAGCAACTTAAAGTCTAATAAAGCATTGTTGGCATTTAGATGTTTTTGGTTCTAGTTCACAACTGTTGTTGGTTTCAGGAGAAGGAGCACAGAAGGAAATCTTGGTTGCTGATCTAAAAGATGATTATCAGATGCTGCTGGTGACTTTCATAAGTCTTGGTCTAGATCTTTCGTCTCTATGTCATGTATCTCTTTTGTGATATCTCTTTTATGATGTCAAGGTCATGTAACGGCCTATGTTGGTTTCCCCACTATGCCTGGGATGAATGATGTAATGTAATTGGTTGTTATATGTAAATTTCTGATGTATCCCCTCTTGGTTGGGATTATGGATGTATGTATTGAGTCTTTTGGTGATAGGAAGGTCCTTTATGATGTATAAGTCTTGGTTCTTCTTGAAGAACATCTTTTGCAGATCTTGCCTACAGTCAGGGGGAGCATGTTCAGCACAGCAGAGCAGAGATATCAGCATGTTCTCAGGGGGAGCACAACCCTTTGCCCTTGATGACAAAGGGGGAGAATGATTCTAAGGATCTTGGGGTTGCCATCAAGTCCAAAGGGGGAGATTGTTGGCATTTTGGCACAGGTGTGGCACTATGGTACAGGTGTTGTCCTGGATGGCAACTCTCTTTGATGACAGATCTCAGTCCAGACTACAAGAATGAAGAGAAATTTCATATACGCAGGTTCATTAAGCCCAAGTTGCGTATACACGCTGGTACGCTATATACTAAGTCGCGGATACGTAGGCTAGCTATATACGAAGTCGCGTATACACGCAGTTTCATGAACAGAAAAGTGCGTACATGTCGAGAAGATTTCTTTTGGTCCGTGGTAGTTAGTCCTCGGTACTTGAGCCTATGTTTTTGGACCAAGGTATCTCGACAGTCGTGTTGATCCCGAGTTTTGAAGTTGATGGTATTGGGTTACTATGGTTTTGGACCGTGGTATTGTGAAGGGCCTAAGGCTATATAAGGAGAAGAAGATCATTAGGCAAGTGCACTGAAAAAGTCTTGAATATTTGATAAAGAAAGAGATCTAGTATGCAGGTTCTGGGTTGCTTGATCTAAGCTAAGGAGAGATCACACCGGTTGATGGAAGACTAGATCTAAGGATAGATCGGGATCAAATGGTTTGAAATGAACTATCGGTATATGGTTGATTACGCATATTTTTAGATCTGCATACTGACGCAATGTTATGTTCTGGGTATGACTAATGTCTGGTACAACTGCAAGTTATGAGAAAATTTTTTTAGATCTGTAAGCAGGTTTTCTTTGGTAAAAGCGCGTGTATACGCGGGTTGGTTTCATTGAAGTAGCGTATATCTTTTGAAGCTTAATTTTTGGGTTGCAGTTGGGTCTGACTGTTATTGCAGAAGTTATGTAGTCTGCTCTATGTTCTGGTGACTGGGTGTTGACAGGGTTTCAGTGGTTCAGTGATTCAAAGATTGATGATGCTAGTATGATCTGTTATGAAAATTGATGAATTGTGGTCTTCAGATTGTAATGTTGTGCTTCAGGAATATCCAGTCTGAAAATTGATGAAAAGTGGTTCCTGAAAGAAAGAAGATTGTAGGCCAGCACCTACGTACTAGTATCTTAGCTAGTACAAGAGCAAAGGGGGTTGGAGCTCCCTTCCAGGAGAGTCTGGAAAACGAGAGAAGGTTGAGCCTTCTGCAGGTTGTAGCCTGCGTACTGGTATAAGGCTGCACCAGTACAAAAGATTGTAAACTGAAGTTTCTTATTAAAGAAAGATAGAGACGACTTGCAGCAGGTGGTTTTCACCCACATTGGGTTTCCACCTTATATCATGGTGTTCATGTGTGTGGCTTTTGTGTGATGATCTGCTCTGTTATACTGCACCTGTTTACTTTTAATATGGTTAATAATGTCCTGATGCATTTATTGAAGATAAACTAACTGAATCATAAGATTTCTGGTTATACGCTGGTTGCTTTAGACACAGTAGCGTGTACACGCTGGTTCACCTAACTGAAGTAGCGTATATGTTTCTGAGTATTGAAAAAGTTTTATTGATCTGATAATACTGATTCATCCCTCCCTCTCAGTATTATTTCCAACAGTGTTTGATGGCATGTGTATTGGAGATGCAACTAATACTATTTTGAATAGTGTTTCATTATTAAGTGATGCAGGAAAACCTTGCTTTTACCCACAATATGCATATTGAAATGCATAAACCATTTTTTCCCAGGAATTAATATGAACTACCGGGTCAAATCTTCAGTAGACAATGGTGAAGGCCCCCTTTTATTAATTCTCGGCGGAATGATTTATCAACTCAACCAGAGATCAACCCTTAATTAATCCTTTCAATCGGGACTTTGTTTAACCCTCATAACCTTCACATATAACTTTAATGAACCCTTCGTTAAACCTTCATGCCCGCACATATAACTAAACCCCATAAACCTTTATTAACTTTGGGTCATACACAGGCTTAACTCGCAAATCAGCTATCAACGCTTTAATACTATTATAAACCTTTTATAATAGAAATCAAAATAAACATACGTAACCATACATTTTCCACTTATTCCTCATTTCTGCATATTTCTTGATGCATGTCTTATCACAATCGCAATCGCAATTCTTCGCGGGTCACACTAACACATGACTTCTTCTATCGCATTTGATATGTGATAACACATCAGATTCCAAACTACAATAAACTGTGTCCATTACCTTCTCGGGTCCACTCTCATTGCAAGTCGCAAAGATTCTCAGTGTGCTTACATTGCACTTCACAATGTCGCGCATCACAATTACTTAGGGGCCGGTACATTACCATGGAATATTTGCGATGCGATCAAATATTCAATCTCATCGGATATCACATATCGCACTTGCCTGTGGCTGAAAGTTTGTCCCTCATAATTGAAACATTGTGATGCAAGATTCAACAATCGTCCTCCATCATTGATCTAAGTGCTCGATCCAACAGTTAACAATAAGATCACATATTGCAATCACAAACACTTAAGGCTGGGGTTTACCCACTACTATAATATGTTGCGATGCGACACAACTTCCTCCCTTCGCTGCAACTTAATCTTGGCCATTAATCTTCTAGATCAAACGGCTCATGTACACTAACACTTTATTTCTTCGTTCATCTCTTTATTTGGGTTATATGCCATTCTTGAATTCGACTGTGGTTTCGGATTACTTCAATGGTTCTTGTCCTTCCACTATTCCGCTGCGCGACTCCTCCTAAGCTTCACTCTATGTGTTTCTTTGATCAGGATCACTCCAAACCATTACTTGGGCTCTTCAAATGGATTCAACGATCCATTACATTCCTCTATATTATTCTTCTCCTCTGTGTATTCGCCTGGACTCTGCCTACACACATATGTTATACAGAATACTCTGATTCATTCATAATTCATCATTCGATACTCAAACCACACACTTATACAATTTCAAAATTAATCTCTGTATATATAAACAAACATTTACATAGTATCACTATCTTTGGCCTGATCTTCTAATGTCAGTGGCCTCTATTACAATTTTCCTGTAGGCTTATGGTCACACTCCAATTATCTAACCTATCCAACCTCTTCCTATCTATGCCTTTTTGGCTTGCATTTATACAAAAGGATTCTAAAACCAATTCCTGGTTTAGATCCATAAACCTCTCAACAAAATCCTAAAATATCTTCCTTATCCCTAAGGATCCTCTCCAATCCACAAAATCATGAACTAACTCCTAATCTGAGTTTTACAATCAATTCTCAATCCTTAGTTCTCTCAATTATCTTGAATCTCTCATATTCTCCTATATTCGAAAATATTTACAAATATGTCTCACAATATTCAGTTAAATCCTATTCTCATTAAAATCACTCAAAAGCCTAACTAATTACATTAATTCACACTTAGGAAACCAACCTCCCTAAAACACAAGACCCTCTATGTCTACTAAAATACAATGATAATGTTGAGCTGAATGCTCCTGCATCATTAAGTTTCTTTGTGAAGCCATTTCATATGGCATTAAATATTTAGTGATTCCTATAGACTCATAGCTTGTGGTGTCTTAGATTAATAATGTTCATGATGTGTGAGATCTAGTGTTGTTCCAAATATTTCTTTGTGAGTAGTACCATACTAGGTATATATTAGATCTAGCTATTAAGCATGTAAAATGACTTAATCTATAGGGCGAAGCTAGTTTGGTCAAGCGGGGGGCAGACCATCCATGAGGATTTTGTTTTAGGGTTTTGTCGCTAGTCACCATGGTGAGGTGTGGAGGAGGGAGATCATATCTCTCTACAATCAAGTGGCTATGGACAAAAGCAAGGGAGTTGGATCGCATCTCTTCAAGAAACCAACAGAGGAGGTAACAGACGCTAAGGATACAAAAAAATAAAAAACTATCAGCCCTTAAGGATAGGAAGAGAATCATGAGGAAGCTAGTAAGGAGAAGAGGATCGAGGTTAGCAGTCCGAAAGTTGCTCCTATGAGTACATCAGGGGTTTGTAAACCCAAGTCAACCACTATTCCTTGAGTCATTTTAAGTGACCCAGTGCTACAAGTACACAGAGACCACATGTCGGTGTATGCTATTATTTGTAAATTTATGGGGATTTAGCTGACGGAGAAGTCTTTGCAAGCATGGATAAAGAACCACTAGGAACCAAAGGGGGAAATTGACCTTCACCTTGGGTCCAAGGGCTTCTTCACGGTGGTGTTCACAAGCTTAGAGGATAAAGACAGAGTGTTCGAGGGAGGACCCTATTTTTACGCTTCTGCAAACCTTTATATGAGACCATGGGTAATGAACTTTGTCCTAGAATGAGAAACTTTCACCTCGGTGCCAGTATGGATAAGACTCTATTCCCTTCCTTTAGGTTATTGGTTGCCGGAGTCTCTAGAGGCGATCGGCAACAAGCTAGGGAATTTTATAAAGATCTCAGATGCTACTCTAAGAGGTAAATACACTTCCTTCGCTCGGATATGTGTGGAAATGGACTTATCTGGGGCACTTCCAGATGTAATTATTTTAGAAGTGTATGACAAGGAAAGGGTGCAGGCTGTGGACTATGAACACATCCCATTTAGGTGATGTAAGTGCCATGAGCACGAGCACCTATACTAGGACTTCCCATTGAACAAGCTGGAGAGCAATACAAAAGCCACTACAAGCAAGGATCCTGAAGGTTATACTAGGGTTGGGGGTAAAGGGAAAGGAGGCAAGCGGTACCAAAAGAAAATTAATGAAGACGGACAACCGAGTCACAATATTTTCAAGATCTTAGATGAAGAAGGCAAAAACAACGGGACAACCCAGGAATTGGAGAATATTCCCACTGAGAAGGAAAGGGATACTAATATGGAGGATATACTAGAAAACAACAAACAAAAGGATGATATGCCGAGCATTATGGAGCTCAGTAAGGACCATGAGATGACCCCAAGTGAGGCTGGAACGGAAGACCATGAACTGTAGGAGATTCTAGAGAGGGAGAATTTAGATCTAGAAAAGTTTCTGGAGTAGGGAATCACCAAAGGGGTAGACTCTCTGCCAAAAGAGTAGTTTGACAGGGTTCAACAACTCTTCCTACGGAGATCACAAACGAAGTTTTTTGGAGTCAAAAGAAACCATGTTAGCCAGGAGAATATGGGAGTGAAAAAGATGGAGGATACACCGATGCATTCTTCCAAGAACCCGAGTAGGAAAAGAGGAACAAAAACATAGAATGAGCTGCTGATCGAATGTAGGAAACTTATGATTAACTCAGGTAAGATGAGGGATCTTACCAGTTACTCCTTTACAAACCTTTCTTAATGAAGCTTAAAACCTGGAACATTAGGGGTCTAGGAAGTAAAAGGAAACAAAGAACTCTTAGCGGTAGAATGAAAGAAGAAAAATCAGATATGGTTTTTATTCAGGAAACAAAATGTTCGATGGACAAGATCAGAGAGATACACAACAGATGGTTAATCAAGTATGAGTATATAGAGGTTAAAGCGAATAACTTAGCAGGTGAGATTCTTACTCTATGGTATCCTCAAAAACTTGGAATCATGGATGTTGAAGCTTCTAGGAACTATCTATTGCTAATGATTCAACCTTTGGGTGATAAAGAGATCTACATGATCACTAATGTCTACAGTCCTAAAAAACTAGAAGAAAAACTTAAACTTCTCAACTCCCTTGAGAAGATGAGAGAGAGATATCCTAATATGCCCTAGATTCTGGCTGGGTATTTCAATATGATCAGATCTCTTACAGAGAAAAAAGGCGGTACCAGAAAACTAGGTAGAGATTCCATTGCCTTCCAAAACTTCATGAATAACATGGGGCTAGTGGACACTGAAATAGTAAATGACACTTTTACTTGGAATAATAAGAGGGGAGGGGCTTTTCAAGTCGCCTCTAAACTAGATAGATTCATAATCTTAGAGGACCTCTTTCTCAAAGGCCTTGATATGTCAACTTCAATCCTTCCCTTTAGAGGCTCAGACCACTAGCCTGTCCAGCTTGAAGCTACTTTCATGGGCACACCAAGGAACATACCTTTTAGGTTTGAAAATGTTTGGCTCTCTCACCCTGACTTCACCAACAATATTGACAAATGGTGGGTGGAAGATATGCCCGTTAAAGGCACTAAAATGTTCATGTTGCAGCAGAGACTTAAACACATCAAATCTAGGCTAAAGATTGGAACAAAAAAGAGTTTGGTAATATTTTTAAAGCCAAAAGAGAAGTTGGGTAGAAACTCCAGGAGATTAATCAGATCATCATCTCATAAGCTTTTATCTAGGAACAGAAAATTCAAGCCGATTCTCTTTAGAACGAATGGGATGATTGGTGCATGCAAGAGGAGATTTTTTGGAGAAAGAAATCGAGGGTGAAGTGGATTAGAGAAGGAGAAAGAAAAACGAATTTTTTTCATAGGTCAACCTTGGATCACAGATCTCATAACAGAATTTCAAAACTTAAAGATTCTCAAGGGAAAGAGCTCGTCTCTCTCAAAGAAATGGAATCTGTCCTAGTTCAACACTTCCTTAGCATAGCAGAGGAGCCTCTTGTTGACAGGTCTCAGTTTATTAACAAATTCACCAATTTCATTCCTAAGCTTATAACCAGGGAAGATAACCACAATCTTAACAGGCCAGTGTTTGAAGAGGAGGTTAGTGAAGTTATCAATGAGATGCAAAATGGGAAAGCTCCTAGCCCTGATGGATTCAATGTAGACTTCTTAAAATATTGTTGGAAAACAGTTAAAGAAGATATCCTTGATGTTGTGGAAGACTCTAGAAGATCCAAACTATTTTGAAAGCTCTTAATGCCTCTTTGTTAGGCCCCAACATTTGGTATCAGAGCTTTGGATTCTAGGGTTTCGCTGCTCCAAACAGGTCATCGTAGAATTTTTGCTATAACTTTTTTTCTGCAACGTTTCAGAAGTTGCAAAAATAACCCATTTGAGAAGAAATTTCGCTGAACCTAGGGTACGAATTTCAGAGCTTTTCGCACTATATTTGCGGAGATATGATCTGAGGAAGTTGGTCTTTTTGGAGACTCTTGAATTACATTCCAAACAGGTGACCTGAGGAAAATCTTCATAACTTTCTCTCTGAGAATTGGATTGAAATTTCATAAGAAGGTACAAAAAGAGGACGGACTGTAGTTTCTTTTATATATTTTTTAGATCCAAAGGTCGAAACAGTGACTCGTGGCACGTCATACAAGTTCGCTCTACTGAACTAGTCTATAATCAGGTCATCTTGGGAGATTGTGCATAACTCTTCCTTGGAGAATCCAAATTGGATCATACTGGTGGCATTGGAAAGAGGACACAGAGGGCTACTATAGGTTGCAATTTCAGAACTTAAAGATATGAAAGTACATAGTTAAAGTTGTTTCAAGATCAAGCTCCTAAAATCAAGAAAAAGCAAGATGAGGAAGTTTGATGGCAAGGATCTGGTAAATTGGATACTTCAGATGGAGCAATATTTTGATCTACATGGTGTACCACTATTACAAAAGGTATGTATTGCATCTTCATATTTAGAACCAGATCAATTTTTATGGTATGAAGGGCTTTGTTCTCGTAAACAAATTGTTACGTGGTCAATTTTCACGGAGGAAATGATAGCACATTATGAGGATACAAAGAGCAACACCTTCTTTAGAGCAACACCACAACAATTGGAAAGAGTAAAAGCACTTTGTGACATATTGGAAAGCAAAATTATGGAAACTAGGAAGCATACCCCTCACAACTATAAAGATGAGAGTTTTGTTTCTCCTAGCCTTCCACAACCTACAAGGGTTACACCACAACAATTAGAAGCCCTTTTTCTCTCATCTCAGAGGAGCAAACAAGATTTTTGGAAGGAAGACAGATTCTCAACAACATCATACAAGCTCACGAGGTGGTACACTCTCTTAAGAGAAATAAGCAAGCTGGTATGATCATGCAGCTTGACCTAGCAAAAGCATATGATAAGCTAAGTTGGTCTTACATCAGGGTAGTGCTAAGAGATTATGGCTGTTAGAAAATTATATATTACGGAGCAATGGAACACATAAATTATTACAGAAATAGAAACACAGAAAATGAATAAAACAAGAGAGACACAGATATATGTGGTTCACCTAGTTTGGGCTACATCCACAGAGAAACAACCAGTCCTTCCTTTTATATTATCCAACAAACTGAAGAGATACAACCTACAACAGATTCACTGTAACACCCTCTTTGCTCTCAATCTCCTCTCTCTTCCTCACTCAGAATACAGATATACATAGACGCAATACAATTCCCTCATATGTAGTGAGGGGTTGCTTTCTAGGGCAAAAAACCCTAAACTAAACATAACTTCCACTGTCAGATCATCCGCCTAATGAATGGCCCAGATCAACTAGAAATTACTAGACTTTTACAAGGAAAATTTACATCTATTTTTAGCTTCGGGGGCGCTACCCCCGGATCCCCGCAGGGGGGATAAGTCCCCTCGACACCCCCCTGCGTGGAGGGGTGTACAGTCTTCCTAGGGTATACATCCGGCTGAAACCTTTGAATACAGAAGATAATCAGGCTCTACACCCAACAATCTCCCACTTGGAGACTGATTATAGCAACTCCACCGCTGCTTCATTTTCTAGACAATGACTCCACTTTGGACCTGGCTATTTCTCATCTACTTCATCATACTTGAATATCAATTGAAACTAAGCAAGTTCTCAGTTTCTCCCGGGTTACAACTTTTGTTAGCATATCTGTAGGTTTCTAGCTAGTGTGTATCTTTTCCAGCTTCAACTGTCCATCTTCCAATGCTGACCGTATGAAATGGTACTTCAGCTGTATATGTTTAGTCTTGGAATGAAATGTAGAGTTCTTTGCAAGATGTATGGCACACAGGCTATCACTGTATAACCTTCTCAACTCCTGCTTCTTAGCCAATTCATCCAAAAACCTTTGTAACCAAATCATTTCTTTACTAGCCTCTGTAGTAGCAACATACTATGCTTCTGTTGTTGAAAGTGAAACAACACTTTGGATTTTTGAAACCCAACTGGCAGCAATTCCACCTATAATACATACATATACTGTAGTGATCCTCCTATTATCTTTGTCACCTGCCATATCTGCATCAACATATCCCTGTAGAGCAATGTTTGAACCAGCAAAGCATAATGCTTGATTTGTGGTACCTCTCAAATACCTGAGAATCCACTTCACTACCATCCAATGTTCTTTTCCTGGATTTTTCATGTACCTGCTTACAACTCCCACTGCATGTGCAATATCAGGCCTTATTGTTACACAAAATATTGTCACCATGACTATTTGCAGTCAGTATGGGTCTATCATCACTCATACTATCCTCCTTAGCAAGTCTCAAACCTCAGCTCTTCATGTCAAGCTTTAAAAATGAGAGAAAGTCTTTGAAAATCAATAAAGCTCTGGTTCTGCACTTTCTCTTACTATTACCTGCGGTCCTGCACCCCTTGGTCATGTTACCTGTGGACCTGCCCGCTCTGTCTCTAAAGGAGTGGGTGCGGACCCCTATGAAAGTAAAAAAGGCACAAGTTTATTCTTAAAAACTCACTTGTGGTTAATTCTGGATGCTTCTAGAAGGAATCTTGACGTGGATGGTTCGCTCCTAGGTGGTTCATGCATCCCAAAACTAAAGGAGCTAATCCCTTGATGAGAGGAGCTTATCCCTTTGAATGAGGGCTTTATCCCTTTGAAGGTGGACCTAGTAACTTCCCTCCATTGCACTATAAATTAAGGCATTGGGCTGGTTGCTAGGGAGGTTGAAAGCTGAACATTTTTTAGGGTAAATGCTGTTGGAATTGAGACTTCCTAGTTAAGCTTGAGAGGAGAGATTACATACCTTTTGGCTTCATTGGGAAGAGAGTGAAACTTGTCAAAGTAGAGGAGATTCTTGCTGGACCCTGGGAGGAGCTTGTATAGCATCAAGGCACCAAGGTTGTAAAGTTATTATTTGATTAAAGTTAATACAATCAGATTCATTTTTATCAATAAATTGTCTTCTATGATTTATTTCGTGAATTCCTTGATCACCATGATAAATATGTTTTATTATATTGGCTTTTCAGATGCTATTTGATGTGTGTGCCTGTTTGTGTTTGTAAATTCTTTAAAAGGGAGCTCATTTGGATCAACGGAGCATGGCTTTCACAAACTAGCATTGGACCCGAGGTAGGCCTAAAACATCTAATAGCCTTTGTTTATAAATTGCATATTTAGAGAAAGATAAAATTTGTTTGGTTTTCTTGTCGCTAGATATCATTAGATACTAGGGAGGTCAGTCTTGTCCGCAAGAACGACTTATTCGGCCGACAAAATGGTGACTCCACTGGGGACTTGAATTTTTGGTTTTTTCCTTTGCTTTTACTTTGAATTGAGAAACTGTTTCTCTGTTTCTGGTTTTTGCTTGATGTGTGCGTGATTGGGTAGCTTCTTTAGATTTTGAATTGTTTTTGTTTTTCACACTTTTGGGAGAGGACCGCACGTTATAGTTGTAACAGTGCGGACATCCCCGCACTTTTTCTTTACACACAGAGCGGTACCGCCCCTGGTTGTATTGGGAGCCTGCAGACCCTGTCAAAATTTTGAAAAACTTAAAATTTTCTCATTCAGTTAAGCTTAGGATTTGTTTATGTTTTTTAGCCTCTACCCAAGTCTGCATGTGTTCTGTCAAAAAGCCTTGTTTATGAGTTTTTTTCAGCAAATTCTTCATCTCATCAATCTCCATTAAGTTAATTGGATGTTTTGAGTCTCCTTTTTGAGAAATTCTTAATTTGATTTCCTTTGGTCATTACTTGGAGGTTTGTCTCAGTCTTTTCACAATTTTTCATCTTTTTGCTTTTGTTTTTGCAAAAAAATTGTGTATGAATGTTAATCGCCTTTGAGTGTTTTTATTTTTTGATCTTTGGAACTCTCACCCAATTTTCTTGACTTGCACTTGATTGGTTCTTAGATTACATTAGAATCATCTTGTGTTTGAGAATTCTCTTGCATAGATCACATTTGCATAATTAGAATTCTCATTTTTAGAATATGAATGAAAAATGTGCATAGATTACATTTGCATACTTTTCAAGTGAATTGTGCATAGATTACAATTGCATAGTTTACATTCTGAAAAATCAATCGTAGATTTAGATCAGCTTTCTTTGATTTGAATTTACATATTTTTATGCTTGTTTTTAACACACAAAAATAAAAATAAAAACTGTTTTGGAATTGATTTGCATTAGTTTTTCTTGATGAAATTAGTGCATTAAAGAATTTGTTATATTTTCTCTTAGTGATCAATTTTTTGCATTGTTGGAAGTGAATGGAAACTCTCCCCTTACTTTAGTTAGGATTCATTGAATTGAAAAGATTACATTATCATATTCGATTGCATTCAGTTTTGGGTCGGGTCATAACACCATTGGTTTCATATCCATTTACCCTTTTGAGTAATAACAGCCTAAATAACACAACGCTTGATTAAAATTCATCTAGTAATTTTTACATTTTTAGGGCTCTTTCCACCAATCTAGCTTAGGCTAGTGTCTTGGAATAGGTTTTAGTTAACTCTCCAAGACAACAAAATAAACAAGTAGTCGATCTTGCGGTAGGAAAGAAATTCCAATTGTTACATTTATGCTCTGGGAAGCTCCTCTTAAAGGAGTCAAGCACGAGATCATATCCGAACCAGTGGGGTAATAAATCCTTCCTCATTGGGAACGATAGCAGATATACATATATTAAAAACAGTAAACCTCGGATTGATCATTGTCGAGGAGCCCGGGGTCACTTGTTGGTAAACCTTGGATTATGTCAAGGAGCCTTCAAGGGGATTGAGCTTTGCTACTCTGCCCTTGCGTGTGTATCAGATCACAGACTGTTCCCCCAAGTATATTTGTTTCTGTTGGTAACCATAGTGACCATAATCTATAGGATTCTTTCCTAAGGTGACGGTGGAGGGAAGATCCCACTGTACCTAAAGCAGACGTCAACTAGTCTCACTTGGACTCTCTGGGGGGTTCTCTTCACTCGAGACAGTTTTTTGAAGAAACTTGTGCCAGTCTGTTTCATTAAGCAGGTTGGCGGGGTAACTGTTCCAACCGCCATTTCTGTATTGAATTCTGCGACGTAGGATTTCATCACCAACTAGTGTTTTCGGTACGGAAAGTTACTGTTTGTGTGTGGTTTGACTCCTAGATTTGATAGCGCGTGTTAATTTGTTTGTTTTTACTTTTAGAGACCATAGGTGTGAATTGTGAATTTTAATTGTTAGGCGTGAATTGTGAATTGTTAATTTTGGTCTTAAATTGTTAATAAAATTCACTGAAGTTGAATATAACGACAACTGTTTCGGAATTTACCAACCAAGGAACCCCTCTTAACGAGGATCCTAGTACTTTTCCTTACTTTGGAAATGTTGGTCCTCCTTATATGGCTACTTTGTCATTACCTGGATTTACAATAGGTTTACCGATATGGTTATTTTCAACTTCGTTGGCCCTAGATACTCCAATTGTTCCACCTCAACTGAATGCTTCACCTCAACAGAGTTCACCATCTCAACATCACCAACCTTCTGTTGACCCTTTACCTTATTTGCCTAACTTTTCTTCCTCCATTTCTTCCTCTTCGCTTGGTAAAAGCCTTGACGCTAGTAACCAGGTGGCTAAGAAGAAGAAGAAATGGAAGAAGAAGAAGAAGAAGAAGAAGAAGAAGAAGCAAGATAAGAAAGAAGTCAACCAACCAACCATGGTTGTAAGTGTTAGTTGTGTTGAGGAAACCTCCAACATGTAACGTAAACCCAAATACCCTTGTAGGCTTTGTAAGGGTGACCCCTTATCAATTGCCCTGGTATTCCAAAGGTCTTGGAAGTATGGTCAGAAAAATCTCATCAACTTTCCATTGATCCATCAACCAGTGATAATCAGGTTCCTGGGAAAAAGGGTAAAGTTAGGTTTCCTTGTAAGTTATGCAAAGGGAGTCATCAAACTCACATTTGCCCTCACATGGATGAAGCCTCAAAATTGTTGGAAAACCTTACTGTTCCACAACAAGGATTTCCAACTGGTTACCGTAAATTTTCTCCCAACCTACCGTCAACTGACGGAGTGATTGATCTAATTTCAAGTACAGTCGATCCCACTCTTCCATTGGAGAGTGAAACTCATATCACTCAGGTTGATGATCCATTAGTTGATCAAGTGGTCGATTCATTTTCACATTCGGTCAATCCCACTCTCCCTTTAGAGAGTGAACTTCATACCGCTCAGGTTCTTCTTGTTACATCAGATTCTTCTATGCCGAGGGGCATTTCACCTGTTTCTATAGAACCCCCTGCAAGTACTGAGGTCTTTTCCTTTGATTGGAATAGACTGACAGAACCTCGTCTTCCTTCCTCCATCCCTTTCCAAATCATTGTCAAGGCTGGTGGTAGGGACATACATTGCACACAGGTAGATGAAGGTGCTTTTGTTAGTATTTTATCCTCAACTGCTTGGAAAGCTTTGGGTTCCCCTCAGCTTGTGCCTATTACGCAGAATCTGAAAGCTTTTAACAGAACCATTAGTGAACCTTTAGGGATCCTTCCTAAGTTTTCTATTACCTTGGAAGGTAAAACTGTCTGTATTTTTCTTATGGTAGTTCAAGGTCCCTTGGATTTCAATTTACTCCTTGGGCGAGACTATGTTTATGCAATGAAAGCTTTCGTATCGACACTCTTTTGCCTGATGTCTTTCCCTCACAGTGGAAACATTGTGACTGTAGAACAGCTTTCATTCCCTAGTCTTGTTTCAACTACCAATAATTTGACACCCCTAAATGTTCCTGATTCTAAAGTGGTATCTACCCAGCCACGGGTTAATTATGTGGCAACTGATCCCATGTTTTCAGTTACTGATGTAAGTGAGCTTCTCACTGTTTTCTTATCTTCCTTTGATTTAGATCCAGTAATTGACATGGAAAACTCTATGGGATTACTTGAACGTGATGTTCTTATCCCTTATGAGTCCCTTGACATGTGCTCCTTCCAAAGGACTATTCTTCCTTCTGATGAAGACCTCTTAGAAGCCATGATCAAGGTGTGTCCATTGACATGTCTTTCTTCCAGTTGGAAGCCATAATCAGTTGGCGAGGATAGTTTTTTCCTGTATCAACCTCGTTAAAAAATGAAATAGGCTGCCGCGAGGATAGTTCTTTTCCTATGTCAACCTCGTTAAAAAATGAAACAGGGTGTTATGATGACAATCCTTTTCCTGTGTCAACCTCGTTAAAAAATGAATCAGCTATGAGGACAATTCTTTTCCTGTGTCAACCTCATTAAAAAATGAATCAGTTGTTCGAGGAAAGTTCTTTTCCTGTGTCAACCTCGTTAAAAAATGAATCGGTTGTTCGAGGAAAGTTCCTTTTACTATGTCGACCTCGTTAAAAAATGAATTAGTGAGTTAGAGGATAGTTCCTGTTACTGAGTCAACCTCGTTAAAAAATGAATCAGGTATGAGGATAGTTCTTTTCCTGTGTCAACCTCGTTAAAAAATGAATCAGTTGGCCGAGGAAAGTTCCTTTTACTGTGTCAACCTCGTTAAAAAATGAATCAGTGAGTGTGAGGACAGTTCTTTTCCTGTGTCAACCTCATTAAAAAATGAATCAGTTGGCCGAGGAAAGTTCCTTTTACTGTGTCAACCTCGTTAAAAAATGAATCAGTGAGTATGAGGACAGTTCTTTTCCTGTGTCAACCTCATTAAAAAATGAATCAGTTGGTCGAGGAAAGTTCCTTTTACTGTGTTGACCTCGTTAAAAAATGAATCAGTGAGTACGAGGACAGTTCTTTTCCTGTGTCAACCTCGTTAAAAAATGAATCAGTTGGTCAGAGGATAGTTCATGTTACTGAGTCAACCTCGTTAAAAAATGAGATAGGTATGAGGATAGTTCTTTTCCTGTGTCAACCTCGTTAAAAAATGAATCAGTGAGTTCAAGGATTTTAGAGCACAATTCCTTGTCTTGTGTCAAGCTCGTTAAAAAATGAATCAAGGATTTTAGAGCATATTTCCTTGTCTTGTGTCAAGCTCGTTAAAAAATGAAACAAGGAGACTTGAGCATAGTTCCTTGTCTTGTGTCAAGCTCATTAAAAAAATTAATCAAGGATTTTACGAGCATAGTTCTTTGTCTTGTGTCAAGCTTGTTAAATAATGAAACAAAGGGTCATAGGTTATATAGGTAGATTGTAAAGAGTAGACGCGAGGATAGTTTGTTCCTGTCTCAACCTCGTTAAAAAATGAAACTAGATGTCTTGAGCATAGTTCCTTGTCTTGTGTCAAGCTCGTTAAAAAATGAATCAAGGATTTTAGAGCATAGTTCCTTGTCTTGTGTCAAGCTCGTTAAAAAAATGAATCAAGGATTTAGAGCATAGTTCCTTGTCTTGTGTCAAGCTTGTCAAAAAATGAATCAAGGATTTTAGAACATATTTCTTATCTTAGATTGTAGAGAGTAGTCATGAGCATAGTTCCTTATCTTGTGTCAAGCTCATTTAAAAAATGAAACAAGGGTTTTGAGGATACTTCTTTTCCTATGTCAACCTCCCTAAAAAATGAAACAACTCCCTTTTCAAGTCGAGTCTTTCCAAGATCTCGAAAGTAAACCTTCATTCCATCCACCTGGTTGAATGCAATGAAGCTTGGGGGGCATGTACCTTGTTTTGAGTCATTATGCTGGGGGCATGCGAACTTATAACAAGCATAGTTTTTTGTTTCAAGCTTGTGTAAACATGAAACCGAATCCAAGCAAAGTTATCTATGGTTCAAGCTTGTGTAAAAATGAACCCATGCCCGTTTTACATCTCGTGATTGTTGTTTTTATCCGCTAAATTCTGTTAGATGAGCCTTGGTCGTTTTCATTCCATCGCCACCATATCTTTGGCTGATCATATGCTTTCACTTGGTTATTTACCCTTCCTGAGGGACCGCATCTATGAGTGGTTTTATTAGCCAGCCTCTTAACCATTACATGTTTTGAGTAGTTCCTCCTTTGCCAAAACCAGTTGCTACCCTTTATACCACTCGTTCCTCTAGGACGAGTCCTCTTTAAGCTCTTTTCTGACTCGAAAAATATGAAAAGATTGCCGAGTTTTTCTTTTTAAGATCGTTAAAATGGAATTAAAAGGACGTTCCACTTACAGCTCTTTTCTGACCGTATAAACATGAAAATATTGCCGGACTTTTGTCGTTTCAAGTCCGATATTGGTAATAAAATGACGTGTCTTTGATCACTTTTTTACTTTTTTCAGATCAGGGCCACTAATTATGAAAAGTACTCCTTGATCGTAATGGTCAAGTGGTTCTCTCAAGTATTATTTTATACTTTTTCGGGCTTGGGAGACACAAATTTATGAAAAAGGACAACCATGGAGTTTTCTTAAGTTTTTCTTCTGACTCCCTAAAATTGAAAAACACGAGTTTCTCCTATACTGGACTCGTTAAAATTTAACAGTAAAGGACCTGTTCAATTACAAACAGGGACGGACCACTCCTTCTTAGGGTTCGAATTTAAGCTAGGTTGGACTCATCCGAAGGATGAGCTTATAATCAAGCAAATGTTATCCTCCTCAAGATTGTAAAAAATAAAGAGGTACTTGCCAGAAATGGTGGGGGGAAATAGAGAAAAATGAACCTGTCTGTCATACTTTGTGTCTCAGAAAAACATTTAACCATTCTTGAACACGACACTTTTTATTCACCTGGGTTGGGAAATCCTTTGCCTAACAGTTGATCAAACCATATTGAAAGTCTTCAGCCGGTTTCTGGGTATTAACTTTGGGTCAATTGTCACCAAACCATCTGTTATGTTGTTATGTGTTCAAGAGGTCAGTGCAAATAAACCATTCATCTGCAAAATATCTGTCATCCATCTTGACCATCCCTGAGTCAATCCTTACAGCTATATTTCTTCAAACTTGATCTATGATTTCGTGTTGTGGGCTTGCCTACGACGGATCGCTTTCTATCGACTTCAGCTCATTATCTAGAAAGATGATCTAGAAATCGTCAGTACCTTGGGATCTGCATGCCTCAATGGCAGGTTTCTCACCTTCGACGATAGGTTGCATCATTGACCTTCGATCAAAGGATTCTGTGACATGTTCGACATCAACACATCTATTCACATTTCATGGATTGTATTGAGTACTTTGAGAGCCATTGACATTACTGGTGGTTTCTCTCACACTTGTTAACAGTTTACATCATTGACTGGTAATCAAGTGGTTTCTACCATGTTCAACTTCGACACATTCATTCACATGGATAGAATCGTACTATTTCGGGAAGTAGAAATCAAGACCCTGGATCTAGTTTCCACCATCCAGGTTGCAAGGAATTTTGTATTCATTATACAATGAACTATTCATAAACAGATGGCTGCATCCATACTGTGTCTACATGTGTCTATACTTGTGATGTATTGCAATATCATTCCTATATCAGAGAAGTTCAGTTAGTTTTCTAGTCAGTTTTGATCTGAGTATGGGAATGCCTACCTCAACGATGATATGATCTCATATATATATTTTGTATTGAATGTTTTTATAGGTTCCAACCAGGCTCTCCACAAGATGATCCATTAAATGATAAAGTACTTCACTCTTCTTAGATGATAAATGAAATCCTCATCTACTACAAACTTCGCACTTTAGGGGGCAATCTGTCACACAAAATATTGTCACCATGACTATTTGTAGTCAGTATGGGTCTATCATCACTCATACTGTCCTCCTTAGCAAGTCTCAAACCTCAGCTCTTCATGTCAAGCTTTAAAAATGAGAGAAAGTCTTTGAAAATCAATAAAGCTCTGGTTCCACACTTTCTCTTACTGTTACCTACGGTCCCGCACCCCTTGGTCATGTTACTTGCGAACCTGCCTGCTTTGTCTCTAAAGGAGTGGGTGCGGACCCCTGTGAAAGTCAAAAATACGCAAGTTTATTCTTAAAAACTCACTTGTGATTAATTTTGGATGCTTCTAGAAGGAATCTTGACGTGGATGGTTCGCTCCTAGGTGGTTCATGCATCCCAAAACTAAAGGAGCTAATCCCTTGATGAGATGAGCTTATCCCTATGAAGGAGGGCCTTATCCCTTTGAAGGTGGACCTAGTAACTTCCCTCCATTGCACTATAAATTAAGGCATTGGGCTGGTTTTTAGGGAGGTTGAAAGCTGAACATTTTTGAGGGTAAATGCTATTGGAATTGAGACTTCCTAGTTAAGCTTGAGAGGAGAGATTACATACCTTTTGGCTTCATTGCGAAGAGAGTGAAACTTGTCAAAGTAGAGGAGGTTCTTGCTGGACCCTGGGAGGAGCTTGTAGAACATCAAGGCACCAAGGTTGTAAAGTTCTTCTTTGATTAAAGTTAATACAATCAGATTCATTTTTCTCAATAAATTGTCTTCTATGATTTATTTCATGAATTCCTTGATCATCATGATAAATATGTTTTATTATATTGGCTTTTCAGATGCTATTTGATGTGTGTGCCTGTTTGTGTTTGTAGATTCTTTAAAAGGGAGCTCATTTGGATCAACGGAGCGTGGCTTCCACAAAGTAGCACTGGACCCGAGGTAGGCCTAAAACATCTACTAGCCTTTCTTTATAAATTACATATTTAGAGAAAGATAGAATTTGTTTGGTTTGCTTGTCGCTAGATATCATTAGATACTAGGGAGGTCGGTCTTGTCCGCAAGAACGACTTATCCGGCCGACACTTATGCAGACCATTGCATACATTAAGCTTCCAATTGCTGATGCATATGGAACTTTAGACATATGAGCCATTTCTTCTTGAGTCTTGGGACACGCCTCCTTACTTAATTTGAAATGGATAGCCAAAGGTATACTAACTAGTTTTGCATTCTGCATATTAAACCTTTTCAACACCTTTTCTATGTACTCACTTTGAGACAATGTTAATTTGCGATTCTTCCTGTCTCTAGTTATTCTCATGCTAAGGATTTGTTTTGCAGCACCCAAATCCTTCATTGCAAATGAGTTTGCCAATTTCCTTTTGAGCACATTTATTTCCTACACGTTAGAACCTACAACAAGCATGTCATCTACAGACAATAACAATATAATATAGCTGCCATCATTTTGCCTTTTGAGATAAACACAATGATCAGAGTGACATCTAGTATAACCTTGTTCAGACATAAACTTGTCAAATTTTAGATACCACTATCTTGGAGCCTGTTTTAAGCCATACAAGCTCTTCTTCAACCTGCACACTAGTTTCTCCTTCCCTTTCACTTCATATCCTTGTGGCTGCTACATCTATATATCTTCCTCCAAATCCCCACGGAGAAAGGTTGTCTTTACATCTAACTGCTCAAGATGTAAATCTTCAGTAGCTACTAGACTTAGAATAGTTCTGATTGAAGTCATTTTCACAACAGGAGAAAATATCTCATCAAATTATATACCCTTTTTCTGTGCAAACCCTTCACCACAAGTCTAGCTTTATACCTTTTTTTTCCTCCATCTTCTTCCTTCAGCCTATAAACCCATTTATTTTGCAATGTTGTTTTACCTGCAGGCAACCTAACTAAGTCCCAAGTCTGGTTATGTGCTAAGGAGTCCATCTCTTCTTTCATGGCTTGCTCCCACTTCTTCCTGGTTTCTACCTGTACTGCTTCTTCATAACATTCTAGTTCACCAGAATCAGTCAACAATACATAATATAATGAAGGAGAGTATTGTTCAGGGGGTCTACTTATCCTATTAGATCTTCTAACACCACTTTCAGGGGTTTGAAGTGCTTGTTGCTGTTGTGGTTGTTGTTCTGGCTGTTGATCATTATGATTTTCAGGCACTATCACTTTTCCTGTGATATCGTCAAGCACTATGTATTCTCTGTTTTCTTTTTCTTGTTTCTTTTCTTGCAACTTATTCTTATACAAGACCTTTTCATTGAATATTACATCTCTGCTCTTAATGATTTTGTGATTTTCATAATCATATAAGCGATAACCAAAATCATTAACACCATATCCAATAAAGTTACATTTTTTTGATTTTGCCTCAAGCTTTGTTCTATTTTCTTTGTTGATGTGGACAAAGGCTTCACAACCAAAATTATTTAAAAATGAGTAGTTTACCTTTTTACCTGTCCATGCCTCCTCTAGAATACCACCATCCAAGGAACTTGAAGGCCCTCTGTTTATTAGATAAACAACAGTATCTACAGCATCTGTTCAAAATTGTACAGGAAATCCTGCATGCAATCTCATGCACCTTGCACACTCCATGATTGTCTTGTTCATCCTTTCTGACACACCATTTTCTTGTGGTGTTCCTGGAACTGTCTTCTCTCTGCGAATTACATTCTCTAAATAGTACCTATCAAACTCTTTGCTACAATATTCACCTCCATTATCTGATCTGAGACACTTCAACTTTTCCCTGTCTCATTTTCAACCAAAGCTTTCCATTTCTTGAAAGTATAAAATACATCAGATTTATTTCGAATACAATAAATCCAGGTATTTCTGGTTGCATCATCAATAAAAGTAACATAATAACGAGAGTCACCAAGAGATGATACCTAAGCAGGTCCCTATACATATGTATGCACAAGCTCTAATTTTTTTCTCTTCTTTTCTTTCCCAACTCTAAGGAATCCGACTCTCTTCTGTTTTCCATAAACACAATTCTCACAAAATTTTAAATCAACATGCTTCAAACCTGGCAAAAAATTTCTTGATTGAAGAATCTACATCCCCTTCTCACTCATGTACCCGAGCCTATGATGCCACAATGCCGTATCTTCTCTTGTAGAGGTTAAAGCATTAACAAAATTAGAAATACCATTGCATAAATACAATGTACCAACCTTTTCTCCTTTCACTATTACCAGGGATCCTTTAGTGACCTTCCAGGGTTTATCTGTGAAAGTACTTACGCAACCTTCACCTCCCAACTACCCTGTTGAAATCAGATTTTTCTTTAGATCTGGAACATGCCTTACCTTGTTCGATAGCCATTGATTTCCATTTTGCTGTTTTATGAAAACTGTACCCATTCCAACAATTTTAGAGGCTTTATCATGACCCAATTGAACTTGTCCAAAATATCCTTGAACATAATCATTAAAATGTTTCTTATCAGGTGTGGCATGGAATGAGGCCCTTGAATCTACCACCCAGGCATCAATAATATTTTCTAATGAAAGAATCAAAGCATCTTGCAACACATCACCTGTTACATTCGCTTCATGATTAGCTTCTTGTTGCGCGTTTCCTTCTTTTCCCTTCTAAGACTTGTAATATTTCTTCAGGTGTCCTTTCTTCCCACATTTCCAGCACACTATCCCCGATCTGGACTTGGATTTGCCTTTTCTTGACTTACTGCGGTATCCTGGGCTCTTTCCTCTTTCCATTTTTCTTCCCCTAGTCTCTGTAGTCAAAGCATTACCTGATGTCTCACCGAAGCTTTTCCATCGCATTTCCTTGCTAAGGATTGCACCGAAAACATCATCAAACTTTAAAGTACTAGATCCAGAGATAGAGTACTAATGGCCATAACTAAACCATTCCAACTTTCTGGCAATGAGCACAGAAATAACAGAGCCCTAACTTCATCATCAAAATTTACCCCTACAGAACTTAACTGGCTTGTAACTATATTAAAATCATTTAAATGATCTGTAACATATCCACCTTTTGACATCTTCATATTAAATAAACGCTTCATAAGAAATACCTTATTAGAGGTTGAGGGTTTTTCATATAGTTTGGCCAATGCTGACATTAAACCTTGTGTTTTCGTTTCCTTTGAAATATTAAATGCTACCGACACCGCTAGGCATAGCCGTATTATTCCAAGTTCCTTTCTGTCGAGAATATCCCATTGTATGCCTGTCATAGTCGTCAGCTTCCTTGTCTTTCCACTCAATGGTAGGTACAGATCTCTCTGATACAAAGAATCTTCCATCTGCATCTTCCACAGCTGGTAGTTTTGGCCGTTGAATTTTTCGACCCTAAACCTACCATCTTCTACCATTGCTCCCACTCAAACCAGGAACCCTTCTCTCTTGCGAGTTTATCAGCCAAATAGACCTTCCGCTCTGATACCAGTTGTTAGAAAATTTATATGGTACGGAGCAATGGAACACATAAAGTATTACAGAAATATAAACACAGAAAACACATAAAACAAGAGAGACACAGATATACGTGGTTCACCCAGTTTGGGCTACGTCCACGGAGAAACAACCAGTCCTTCCTTTTATATTATCCAGCAAACTAAAGAGATACAACCTACAGCAGATTCACTGTAACACCCTATTTGCTCTCAATCTCCTCTCTCTTCCTCACTCAGAATGCAGATATACATAGATGCAATGCAATTCCCTCATATGTAGTGAGGGGTTGCCTTATAGGGCAAAAAACCCTAAACTAAACATAACTTCCACCGTCAGATCATCTGCCTAATGAACGACCCAGATTGACTAGAAATTACTAGACTTTTAAAAGGCAATTTTACATCTATTTTTAGCTTCGGGGACGCTGCCCCCAAACCCCCGCCAGGGGACTGCTGCCCCCAAACCCTCGCCAGGAGACCGCTGCCCCCTGGACCCCCCAGCTGGGGGGGAGACAAGTCCCCCCCACACCCCCTCGCATGGACGGGTGTGTAGTCTTCCTAGTGTATACATCTGGCTGAAACCTTTGAATACAGAAGATAATCAGGCTCCACACCCAACAATGGCTTCGACCACAACTGGATAAGATGGGTTATGGCCCTTGTACCCATGGCCAGCTTCTCCATTCTGCTTAAAAGATCTCCCTCTAGAACCTTTATGTCTTCTGGGGGTCTCAGACAAGGGGATCTTCACTCCCCCTTCCTCTTTGTTCTCATGATGGAAGGGCTAGGCAGAGTGATCAATATAAAAAATTATGAAGGAAAAATCCGGGGTCTGAAACTTACTACGGATGGTGATGCTTCTACTCATCAAAAATTTGTTGATGACACAATGTTGCAGGGCATTCCTACAGTCAAGGAAGCCAGAGCCTTCAAAGAAATCCTAAACGACTTTGCATTGGTCGTTGGTACAGAGGTAAGCCTTGACAAATCAAAGGTGTTCTTTTTTAACACTAACATTTCTATTCAGAGGAACGTCACTAGAATTATTGGGTTTCAAAGGGATTAGTTACCTTCTAAGTGCCTTAAAATGCCTCCTACTGACAAACCTTTGAGCAAGGGAGTGTGGGAGACGGTAACTAATAAACTTCAAGATAAAGTCAGGAAATGGACCTGCAGGTCTTTGAATATGGTGGGGTTTCTTGTGCTTACTAAGGTTGTCCTACCGACTATACCCATTTTCATGTTTTAAGCTCTTCCTGCTCCTAAAGGAGTTATGCAACAAATCGTGACTATTCAATGAGATTTTCTTTGGGTCAAAGGGCAAGAGAAGAAGAAGTGGCCTTTGGTATCTTTAGACAAGCTCTGTAAACCTAAGGCCCATGGTGGTTTGGGGCTACATGACCCTAAAATCCTCAGCAGAGTTTCGGAAGCCAAAATTTGGTGGAGGTGGCTCAAAGAATAGGCCATCCCTTGGGCCAAGCTTTGGAAGCAGAAATATGCAAATAAATGGTAGGAGAGAGATCATATCCGAATTTCAGGGCTCATCAAGGGCTCCCACATTTGGAACCTTGCTGGGGAGAATAGAGCCATTATCTAGAAGCATAGTTTTTGGGAGATACGAGATGGGAACCTTGCACGGTTTTGGGAGGATAACCGGAAGCAGGAACCAAATTTGTTTAGGGAAGGACTAACTGCTCTAAAAAATGACACTCACAACAAAGGTTTACTTATGGTAAGTGACTTCTGGGATCAGGTAAGGAACAATGGTAAATGGAGAATGTGGAAGGATCTTGGTTATAGTGAAGAGAGTCCTTTGAAGGTCCAGGCGAAGTCTCTTGCTGTTGAATTGGAGCAGAGGAAGATTTTGGTGTCATCCTCGTCTGACCAACTGAGATGGGGTCGAAACATCAAAGGAACCTTCAACCTCAAAGAAGCTAAATGCATGGCCCTAGGTTTAGATTATCCAAACCCTGATTAGGTTTGGAATGACCTTTGGCAGAACTCACAATGGATGAAAATCAAGTTTTTTATGTGGTTAGTTCACCAAAAGAAAATTCTCACATGGGAGAATCTTCTAAAAATGGGCTTTTTTGGCCCATCCAAATGCCATCTATGTGGCTTACAGGAGGAGATGATGGAACATTTACTGCTATAGGATAAAATGCATGGTGTATGGAGAATTGGGATACCCCCAAGGGTCTTCCCGAGACCCTTGGTAGACTGTAAGATTATTTGCAACTATCACAAAGTTACATGCATGTCCATAAAAATTAACTAACTATCAAAGAAAAATAGATGGATTACCTCAAGCCTCCGTGTAGATATACTGGAGAGCACAATGCAGCTAGGTGGAAGTCCCCTGAGCCGGCTCCAGATCAAGTCCTACACATAGAAGAGACAAGCATAATCATAGCATACAACTGTTTGGTCAATTTAGTGATGTCTAAATTGAAACTTTTAAATGTCAACCCGGGGCTCGTAAGCTGATGAAGTGATGTGTACTGTATGTACTTAGGCAACTGTTTCTTAAGTTTTTGTCGTTTTTAACTTTTTAAGTTTGTTTTCAAATCTATTTCTCCTACAGTGATGTGATGGAAATGAAATAAAGTGAGTGAAGTGTGTGTGATTGTGATGAGTTCTAGATGATTTCTTAAAACTTAAAAGTAATCTACAAGAAAGCTTTGAACAACAACTGAAATGAAATTAACTCTTAAAGGAAAAATGAAGGCATCAAATAAAAGACCAATGGCATTGGCCCAGTACCTCTACTGCTGATAAAAATGAGATTGAAAATGACATCTACATTAACTCAATTAAAAACAAGAACAACTATTTTAACTCTTCAATTAAATCTTAAGCAATGTACAATCTAAGTGACAAATCACACTACTTAATTTTCCCTTAACCTTTCTGCCTTCAGCTGGATTGATCATATAAGAAAGAGTTATGAGCAAGTTAGCAATGTGAGTCTTAAAACAAAATAAACCAAGCTGCACTAAGTGATGTTCTGGCTCCACTAAAAGTTAGTTGATTATGATAAAAAGAGCCATTAAAAGATGAACAAATTGATAAGCTATGAGCAGAAAGTAAAGTGCAAACTAAAGCAATGATACTAATGAAAATAAAAAATAAAGATCAACAGTCTAGATAAGACGATCACAAATGCCACTAGTTGTTAAAAGAGAAGAAAGAAAACTGTCCCAGGCACCTAAGAAATCTGCAAAAACACACTGATCAGTCATGGAAAAGTGCAGAAATATAAATGAGCAGAATTCAAAGTTATATACAGCTATTGTACATGATCAAAACATAGCAATCAAAAGCATTCTGTACAACTATTATACATAAACTGATAAGAAGAAATGCAAGAAATGAAAAGCACTGTACAGGCCTTAAGTAAACAGGGGCCCTCTGCCTACTCCAGCCAGCTTAAAAGATCAGTTACACGCTTAGAAACAGAACGGTCTTCTCATATATTATGTAGCAAAATAGAAAGTACAGTGGGGTTCAAAAATTACATATCAGCAGCTAACTAATCAGCGTTCAGAGACGCTTTATTTATAGCAGAGAAAACAAAACTAACTTAACACAAACTACGCTATTCTATCAGCTGTGTAAAAACACGTAATCTAGCACAGTCCTCGGATTTAGGCAACGGTCGTGGTGGGCATTAAATCTTCTGTTGGATTCGTGTTTCCCATCATCTGCGTGGCTGAGGAAGAGGCCAGCTATTCTTCACGTGCTCTAAAACCGAACACGCAGAGCCGTGCCACCGCCAATGACCTTTGTTTGACCGTAGTTGCCCCCTCGTTGACCATGGGTTTTTATGACTGGTTTGGCTGAGCTGGAAGGACACACACCATGTCCTTGGTTCCACGAACTTGCCCATGTGGCTCTTCTGCCCGGAGCACACCTGGAACATGCCGTTTAATAAAATAGCTGCGGAATCCGGGGTTGGCTGCGGAAACTGGGATCAGCTGCGGAAACCCTGTGTGAGCTGCGGAAAGTGCAGCACTTGAACCAAAATTCTAAACCAACAATACAATCATTAGCATAATTAACAAACCATGTAAAATGTCCTAAAATACAATGCTTTGAGCAATTTGATGGAGGGAATGAGTGGCAAAAGAAGGAAATGAATAGGAAAAGGAGGCTGAGAGGATGTGTAAAGAAGTGCAGGTTTGAGGCTCAACAACAATCTTGATAACTAATACTTGAATACATAAAAGACATCTAGTTACACATAACTAAGCTACTCATGCTAAAAGGTATTGGAAAAACAAATAAATGAATGAAAGTACCAACACCACGGAGTAGACAATACAACTGCAGTTCTATATCAATGTCGGAAGAGTGATTACAACCATCTATTACAGTAGCCTTCCCTTACCCCTCCAGCTTCTCTCTCTCTCTCTCCCTTCTTACCAAGTTGTTATGCTTAGATTTGAGACTATGCTCAACAATCAAGTAAGCAATCCTTTCAAATGATCGGACCTCTATCACCATAGCACTAGCTTTGCTTATGTAGCAATCGAGTTAGGGTTGCCAAGTTCATCCATGAGTTCCTTAAGGTAAAAGCAATGAAGTTTCCATGCTTTTCAGCTCTTTCCCATTTGCCTCCTTCATTAGGATTAGAAATCCCCCAAATAGGTCGAACTTAAGATTTTTCCTTGCTTTTCTTGAGTAGATTTAGGAGCAAATATCTAGATATTTATGAGTTAATTAACTCCATTGACCTTTAGAACTGTTGAAAAGTGTGCAACAAGAAATGCTTGTTGAGAATGCACCAAGATGATGGAGCTTAGTGGAAAGGAGTCGCCTTCACTAAGTGGGCCCGCAGGCAAATTATGGCGCAAAGTATATTTTTAGACTATGTCTATTTTTAGACATATGGATCATGGTCTATGAGTGGCAAGATGCTGTTTATGGATGATTGGTCATGTTGGGAAAAATAGATGGACTTCTATTTTTGGATCATAGCAGGAGTGATCAGAGTCTATTTTTAGACTTAGTCAAAAACAGAAAAGTCAAATATTATTGTCTCATAATAATATTTAGACTATAAACTTTATTTTATGCTCTTGGAGCACTTAAGTTTGAGCTATAGATGTGGCACATGCAGCTATTAGAAGGAAATATGCTTTCTTTGTGGGTCAGTTGAGCTATTGCATGTAGGACATCAGTTAGAACTCATGTGGTTGAGTTCTGTGGAGTTGGATGAGCAGTTAATGGAGTTGTGTTCAGTTTGACTTAGTTGAACTAATTGTATTTAGTCTAACTGGCCAATAGAATAAATGATGAGTTGTGTGAATTAGTTATTAATTAATTCACTAATTATTAACTCATAATGCAACTGAAGAATACATCAGTTAACTCAATGCATGTAAAATTCAGTGGAGATAGGTGTTAGAGGTTTAGATTGCTATTAGTTGTGACTATAGTTGTGCATGAGATCTTGCACAATCAAAGGATTGAGTATGCCCATGAGAATTGCAAATGCCCAGTGATATAGCCTGCGCTCACGTGATTTCCAGTGTGAGTGATTTTCACAAGGTAAATAGGAGTTTGGTTCAGCCATTCATCATTCATTCTCTTGCAAGATTGTGCAGTGGAGGCAGGAAAGCAGCGGAGGAGATTTGGAGATCAAATATGAGCTGTATTGTGTGTAACATGTGGAGATAGTACTGGATACTTGTGAGGAGTATTGTACTATGTAATGTTACATGTTCTCAATCATTAATATACAGATAGTGTGGGGTTTTCAGCTGTAAGCTTTCCCCGGGTTACATACTGTGTTAATGTGTGCATGCGATTGATGTTTCATTGTTTTTGATGCTGCTAAATTGATGATCAACGTAGAGGAGGTTATGTATTGTGCATGTATTCCACAATAATGTATGTTCAGGATAATCTCTGTGAATAAGTGTCATATTATTCAAAATTTCTACATGGTATCAGAGCTCTTTGATTTGTAGAAAAGTTCTACAGGATATCAAAGTGAGGATTGATCATCAGATCTATTATTCAGAAAGTGTTTACATTTTATTTCTTCAGGCAGAGTCTGTGATCGGGCCAGGTAGCCTCTGGATTCATCCTTCTTTTGAAAGGTGAGATATCCAGTGAATTCCCATACAGTTGATCTCTGTACGAGAAATACTTTGTTCTCACGAATTTTAGATCAGAAGTGGTTGAGTTTTTGAGCTGGTGGAATTCGAATTTGCAGCAGTGTTTTCTTGGTGTCAAAGTTGAAATGTCTTTCAATGGATTGCGATTGGAGTATGCCCTTGAGGGCAGCTCGAACTATATTACATAGAAGGACAGGATGGAGGTGGTGTTAGATGATAATGGGTTGAAGGAGTTCATAGATGCGGATGTCCCAAAACCTACTAATGCTGCTCAAGTCGGGGATTGGCAAAAGAAGACAGCAAAGTGTCGAAGGATTCTATTGGAGGGCGTGAGGGATCACATTGTGTCCAGCCTCCATGGAAAGGCTTCTCCATATTTGATGTGGAAAACGTTGACAGAATTATTCCAAAGCAAGAGTGACCAGAGGAAGTTGGCGCTCAAGGATAAACTCAGAAACATTAGGTGTGAGAATGGAGACAATATGCCCCAGTATCTCACGAAGTTCACCCAATGTCGGGATGAGCTGGGAAGTGTGGGGGTAACTGTTGAGGATGAGGATATGGTGAGTCTAGCACTCCTTGGCCTTCCTAAGAGTTGGCATAGCTACCAAGACTTGGTGAATGGAAGGGAGAAATTGCCAGGATGGGAGAGACTTTGGTTGGATCTTGTACAAGAGGAGATTAGACGGCGCACCAGAGACAGTTCTTCATCTATGCATGATGAGGAGAACTATGCCTTAGCGAGTAAGGTAAAGAAGGGGAAGGGGAAGGTTTCTCTTTCTGAATCTAGTTCTTCCAATGATGGGAAGAAGGTTGACAAGTCGAAGGTGCGATGCTTTCGTTGTCATGAGTTGGGCCATTATGCTACTAATTTCCCAAAGAAGAAGTCCAAGAAGGGATCCGGGGAAGGATATGAAGGTGAGGCACTTGCTTCACAGTTTGAGTTGGATTTCACACTCTTCACATGCATGGTTTCATCCATGATGGGAAGTGGTTGGTTTCTTGACAGTGGAGCTTATTTCCACATGACCGGTGACAAAAGTTTGTTCAGTACTTTGGGGGAGAAAGATCTCCAGATACTCATAGGGATGGGTAATGATGAGAAGTATAGTGTCTCAGGTGTAGGCACGATTATTTTTTAGAGGGAGCATGGAGCTCTCCTTACCTTGACCGATGTCAAGTATGTACCAGTACTAAAGAGAAACTTGGTGTCGATCGCGATGCTGGAAGACAGAGGCTATGATGTAGTCTTCAGTAAGGGAAAGGTTTTCCTTAGACACATCATCACTAGACAGGTGAAGCAGATTGGTTCACAGGTCAAGAACCTGTATGCTCTTGAGGTTCAAGATGCATGCAAAGCCTTGAGCAGCAAGGCAACTGATGGAGACTTGGTGGTTGAGAGGGAGCTTATATTACCTCTCAACATGCAGAGCCGGAAGAAGTCTCAGACGATTATGGAGGAGCCACAATTGGTGCAGCAGCTTCAGGAGGTTGTCGAGCAGCCACAACAAGTGAAGCTGAGTGGAGATTGAGTAGAGACATCTACTCATGCAGAGACCTCCAGTAGGGGGAAACTTCGAGCCAAGTGGGATGAGGGATCACATGCAGCCATACCTCCAGGTAGGAGGTGGGGCGATATAGAGTGATCGTTCCAAGGAGGAGGGGTAGGATCCTTGAGGTACCCAACCTCTTGGATGAGACCTTGCTACGGGAGCCCCAATGTGTAGTAGTAGGAACTGACTGATTGGGTAGAGACAGATGCGGATGGAGCGACAGTGTAGGGAATCCCAAGACAACACATAGCATGCTGGCTGCAACAATGCTAGAGGCACAAGTGTTTTGCACAGTGCTAGGTGGCACAGAGAGGTGTGCAATGGTGCGAGATGCATGGAGATGTTGTAGTAGTGCAGATGTCAGAGAGGGAGCACTTTTCAGCAGCAGGTAGAGCTTCAGCATCAGAGTATGTTCCTAGCCCAACGGAGTGGTCAGTTGGGAGTGTTTTTGTTCCAAGTGTTGTTGGAGCAAAGTGGACCGGGCAAATGTGTTGCATGCAAAACATTCCAGAGTTACGGGATCGGGTTTGAGAGGAAGCCTTTTGTTGAGAGGGAGTGTTGAAAAGTGTGCAACAAGAAATGCTTGTTGAGAATGCACCAAGATGATGGAGCTTAGTGGAAAGGAGTTGCCTTCACTAAGTGGGCCCGCAGGCAAATTATGGCGTAAAGTCTATTTTTAGACATATGGATCATGGTCTATGAGTTACAGGATGCTGTTTATGGATGATTGGTCATGTTGGGAAAAATAGATGGACTTCTATTTTTGGATCATAGCAGGAGTGATCAGAGTCTATTTTTAGACTGCTAGTCAAAAATAGAAAAGTCAAATATTATTGTCTCATAATAATATTTAGACTATAAACTTTATCTTATGCTCTTGGAGCACTTCAGTTTGAGATACAGATGTGGCACATGCAGCTGTCAGAAGGAAATACGCTTTCTTTGTGGGTCAGTTGAGCTATTGCATGCAGGACATCAATTAGAACTCATGTGGTTGAGTTCTATGGAGTTGGATGAGCAGTTAATGGAGTTGTGTTCAGTTTGACTTAGTTGAACTAGTTGTATTTAGTCTAACTGACCAATAGAATAAGTGATGAGTTGTGTGAATTAGTTATTAATTGATTCACTAATTATTAACTCATAATGCAACTGAAGAATACATCAGTTAACTCAGTGCATGTACAGTTCAATGGAGACAGGTGTTAGAGGTTGAGATTGCTATCAGTTGTGACTATAGTTGTGCATGAGATCTTGCACAATCAAAGGATTGAGTACGCCCATGAGAATTGCATATGCCCAGTGATATAGCTTGTGCTCACGTGATTTCCAGTGTGAGTGATTTTCACAAGGTAAATAGGAGTTTGGATCAACCATTCATCATTCATTCTCTTGCAGGATTGTGTAGTGGAGGCAGGCAAGCAACAGAGGAGATTTAGAGATCAGATCTGAGCTATATTGTGTGTAACAGGTGGAGATAGTACTGGATACTTGTGAGGAGTATTGTACTATGTAATGTTACATGTTCTCAATCATTAATATACATATAATGTGGGGTTTTCAGCTGTAAGCTTTCCCCGGGTTACATACTGTGTTAATGTGTGCATGCGATTGATGTTTCATTGCTTTTAATGCTGCTAAATTGATGATCAATGTAGACGAGGTTATGTATTGTGCATGTATTCCACAATAGTGTATAATCGGGATAATCTCTATGAATAAGTGTCATATTATTCAAAATTTCTACAAGAACTTCATTAGGATCTACTAACGTTGTTCCCGAACTAACAACTAGAGCTAGTAGGGTTACTAACGCTCCCTTAGGCTTATAGAGAAGCTTTATAAAGCAAGTTGTCAGTGTATAGCCAGCATTAGTCTGGAAACAAGGCATGTGATCTTGGTATTTGCTTCAACTATCATGTCTTTCCCCTTTGAGCTGACGAGGGGGTCATTTTGCTGTATAACAGATGCCCCCTAAAGTGTGAGATCAAAGGCTGCAACAATGGCCCAAATACTTTACTTAACTATAATTTTCCTTCTTCGACAAAAAGAGAGAGAGGATCGGAGCTTCGGGTGGTATGAGAAACCTGATACAACACACGCACACACACACACACACACACACACACACACATATATATAACTACTAAAATCATGTCCTGAGTCAGGAATTCCCATGCTAAGTAGCTATGTCATAGTGATTTTCTCATAAAAGAGATATGTCGATGTTGGCCGCTGATAAGCACAATGTAGATCTGGTGTCATAATAGGATTATTCTGATGGGATGTCTCTAAAAAAGAATATACGAAACTTGGGAGAGGAAGCAAGGCTGATTGATGCAAACCTCTACCCAAGGTCTTGATTTTCACTTCACTGAACAACATAGATAGATACATGTGAATATATGCGTTGATGTCGAACATGCACGAAATCATCTGATTACCAGTCAATAATGGAGATCATTAACAGACGCGAGGAAGGCCACCAATAATGGTGATGGTCTCCAAGATGCATAGTACAATCTATCGAGTGTGAAAGATGTTTTTGTCGCCGAACACCCATAGAATCACTCAACCAGGAGCCAATAATGAGAACCCTTGATCAAACACAAGGTGACCTGCCACTAATTTTTGCAAGTACCAAGGCACTGAATGTGTTTCTGGGTTGTCTTCCTAGATAGAGTGTTGAATTCGATAGGAAGATACCCGTCGAAAGGTAGGCAATAATGTGTCCTACATCAATTGACATGAAACGTGACAAGAATGATTTTTTTCTTAGGAATATTTGAGCATTGGGTCTAAACGATAGAGGGCATGATGAAAGGATATGCTTGATGTGTTGATGGAGGAAAAAAAAGGTTAAACCTTGAACAATAGAAGGCATGACAACGGTTTTAACCATGCAACACTGGACTCATGAACACCAAAGAGTGTTAGGATACAAAGATGCAAGAACATTGGGGTACTTAGGCTAAACTCATAGGATGATAGGATTCATATCGAGAGGCCGTCACAAGGAAGGTTTATCTGAGGGAGTGCCATGTTCAAGGGAACGACTGCTGCCAAACCATGCTTTCTAATACTGAATGAAGTTGTATTGTCTACTTTCCCCGTCTAATTAGTTTAGTGAGTCCAGACGGGTAAATGCGTCAATTTTTTCATATTTTAAGAGTCTGAAAAGGACCGTGAAAAGAGCGACTCTCTGCCCTATCTAATTAGTTTAATGAGTCCATACAAGAAAACCCGTCAATCTTTTCATGTTTTGAAAGTTTGAAAAGGATCGTAAAAAGAGTGACTCTATATCTTATTTGTATAATTTAATGAGTCCAGACTAGACAACTCGGTGGTCTTTTCATATTTAGAGAGTCTGAAAAGATTGTAAAGAATGACTCCATTGTGGTCCCTTTGTCATAGTTGTTAATCAGGGCGACAAAAGGTTAATAGTATACCTGGATCGGTTACTTTTCCGTTCGACAACTATTGAGTCTAGATAAAGAGAAACCTATGTTCAATACATGTTGACCTCATTTTGTTACGAGTACGAGGAGATGGACTAAACTCATTTTTCGTCGTGAATTTTAAATGAGTCACGTGAAAACAAACTCAATACCTTCATCAAATTTTAGTGAGTCAAATGAGAAAAAACTCAAGGTATCTTTTGCAGTTTATTGAGCCAGGAAAAAGAGGTAAAAGAACTACTCATTCCTTCTTCGTAGATTTAATGAGCAAGAAGAAGGGGAAAAACTCGGGGATTTTTCAATTTAAGAGCGAGAATTGGTCCCAATACGCAAGTGCTCTTGTTGCTGCCGTAGATTTTTAATGAGCCCGGTGACAAAAACTTGGGATATTTCAGTTTATACCTAAAAAAATGCTCGGGTCATCTTTATAAATTTTTAATGAGCCTAAAGAAAAAACTCAGGATTTTTTCAGTTTTATGAGCGAGAAAAAGCGCCTAAAAAGAATTCTCAATGATCTTTTTCAGTTTAATGAGCTAGAAAAAGAGCAAAAAAGAGTTGCTCGGACTGTCGTCGTATGTGTTTAGCGAGCCCAATGATGACAAACTCAGGGATTTTTTAGTTTTTTGAGAGCGAGAAAATATCCCATAAAAGAAAAGCGCTCTTTTGAAAATTGCATGCAGCTTTTACTACTTTTCATTCCTGAGGCTACTTTCATCAAAAGTGGGAAAAGTATAAAAAAGCAGTAGTTCTTATCCATATGGGTTCATGCATGATAAAAAATCATGGAGAATGGACTACTACCTCTTTGATGATTTCAAAAAATCATGTCTCCAAAAATAAATATAAGGAAGCTTTTTGAGCTTTCACATGCATTATTTTCACTATTTGAGAATTGTGAGAGCATTTTAGAGCCAAAGAGGAGCAGATTTTCCGCAGACCATTGTAGGAGATCCGGGCAACCATTTGACATGTCGTCAGTCCTAAGTAGAGGCTAAAACCTTGCTCTATGCATCGCTTAACCTTTCTTATCAATTTTTGGGGTGGAATTTTGCAGATCTGAGGTGCCCTAAAGTAGTATTTCTGCACTAATGTCCTTTGGCAGGCCTGCAGGGAGCATTAAACGCCCTATACAACCTGCTAGAGGGAATTAATCTTCCCTGTGTACCACTGGGGGGGGCGCATTAGAGCTTAAGGGTGTAGTTTATAACCTCATGCAGTGATTCCTGAAGTTGTATTGCCCCATTTTGACTAATCTTAGGGTTATTTTGCGCAGGTTTCAAGACATAATGACTAGCCTATGGAGTGAAAAAGCCCATGATAGTCAGGAATTGCTGATGTGAAATGATCCAGCATGCATACTTGCATTGCGCCGCTGTAGTTTACTGAAGTATGCAAAGCTGAAGCTGATGAAAGGGTAGGAGGATTTATTGAGATGGATTATCCAACGCTAGGATGAGCACGAGCAAGTGTTCAAGATTGTAGATCATGAGCTGGCTAATGACCATGATAACATATACTTTTTAACTGGTCTGTCATGCCATGGGGCATAGGAAAACCTCACTCGGGGAAGGCCAGATCCATGATCTACCCTAGAGCTGGTGCAATCTTACTGTGTCCGTGAGAGTGGACTTGTCAGCAACAAAGTCCCCATAGAGAGGATAAGGTCTAGGTCTATGAGGGCCATTTTATGGTTGATTGTGCGGTTGGCGGTGTCAAAGAGTCCCCACGTTGCAAAAAAGGCCCAATTGTTGCTTGCAGTTGACAAATTTCCAGACATAGATGTTCAACTGGTGTGAAGCAGTGCTTCGCCAGTTGAAGGCAGAGTTAACGGCATGCAAGACTCATACCCAACATAGTTTTGGGTATGGTATTCTCATAGTTTCATTCATTCTTGAGAGGGTACCTGTTATGCACCCAAGGATGAGCTTAGGTCCCTTTGATCTGAGGGAGCTGAGACAGGGGCGATGGTCATCACTCGATCCTCGCACAGGAGGAGGACTGATCTGGCATTTCTTCGAGGAAGATTTCTTCCAGTGGCTTCATGGCCAAATTGTGATGATTGATGACTATGCTTATGAGGGCATGGAGTTCACCGATGACCCTAACTTGATGCTGCCGCTCAGGACCAACTGGGGTCCTCAAGGTGAGAATGAATTTTTGAAAGTACTTCAAGTATTTTTTAGCTTTTGAATGTTTATGTAATGTTTTTATAGGTGAAATAAGTACTAACATGAAGCTTTATGCTTAACACAGATGTGGTGCCATTATGACCTGCAAGTGAACCCAACTATGTGCGACGAGGAGGCCAACTACCTACTGGGAGGAGTGATGCCGACAGTCTTCGCGAGGTTCTGAGGAACCTAGAGGGCTTGAGCATGGATGCCCCCCCCTTCCTATGAGGGAGATTCCCACTCATATGCGGTGGCACTTAGTTGGTGTACCTGAGTGGTTTCTGGTTCCTCTTTGGAGGATAGCTAGAGTGGTTTTAGCATTTTAGGAGCAGTAGGCTCTTTTCAGCAGGTGTTTTGGCGTAGCCAATGGGTGTTTGTAGTTGGGCTTAGTAGCCATTTTGTACTTAAAACATCCAAGTTTTGGAATATTTCAATGTAAAAGACTAGATTTTGATCTATATATATGTACAAACGTTTTGGTATTTTGATGGGGTAAATGTTTTTGTAAAAAAAAAATTAACTCAGTAAATTTTTACTTTTCATGCATGCTTCTATAGTGAATGACATAGATGTCAATCTAATACATAGTTAGCTAATGAATCAACAACTGCATTAAATTCTCTAGGAACGTGTTCATATGTGATTATTTCATACTGACGTTCCAGGAGTCGTACCCTTAAATAATGATGTAACAAGGTCAAATTACAAATGTGATAAAGATTTGTCAATTGCATAACAACTAGTTGGGAGTCTAACCTGACCACTAGATTGGAGATGTACCTTGATGACGCTTCCATGAGAAGTGAAATTACGGACATGTACTCAGAAATATTGTTGGTGGCGGTACCAAGAAAGACTCCTTCGGAACAATATAGTTTCGACTCAGGTGTGTAGATGACCCAAGCAACTGATGCAATGTGCCGTGTGTGACGACTGGAAACATCCACGTATCCTACATATGCTAAGGGTAACGAAGACATCTGCATTGGAAGAAGGATGTATAAGACAAATACTCCAATAAATATCAAAACAATCCAATCACACCAAAAAAGTAAGAAAAACTTATAAATACATAAAATTACAAAGCACATGCCCAGTGCAATACTAGGCATAATACTTTTTCAGATAGAGCCCATTTCTGGGCTCGGCGAGCGGGACTCCTTCCCAGTCCTAAAGTTCATATGCCCCTTTTGAGAGGACTTTCTTGATGACATAGGGACCTACCTATTGGGCATGGAATCCCACCACAGTAGGTTTTGGGGCTCAAAGCCTAAGTATTGATCAAAGGTTTTGTAAGACTCCGCGAATTGTGGGTACGGAGCGCAAATTAGAGGTTAAGTCATAGGGTTGTTGTTATAGACATATTTGGGCACTGCAACCCGAATATTATATGTCGATAAAAAAGGGGCTCTTTAACCCTAAAATTATTGTTTCATACCTTAAAGGATCATGGTCAACTGATTACATCATTCCCTAGAAGTTCCACCTGAAAAAGCACTCAGAACTAGCCAAAACTGGACCATATTGACTGCTCCACTGTTAGGGTGTGATGCATACTAAAGAGGCCTTCTGTGGGGTGTGATGAGCGAGAATGGACAAATGTCTGAGATAGTTTGCTAAGTGGATGCTCATGGAATCTTCTAGAAACTTCTCCCATGACACTTGCCTCTCTGAATTTTCCCAGGGATGAGTAAGAGATCCAAGAAATATCCAAGTGGAACCAAGAACTACAAGTGGAATGACACTAATAAAAAACCTAGAGATGACTCACACCCTTGCAGACATCTATAAATGGATCCCTCATTTGAGAGATCTAGAGGCTGGAATTTTGTAATTTGTAAGGAAGTGTTGATAGTTTGTTTCTGAGAGAGAGCATTGTATTGTTGGGTGATCTTGCTTTTCATGAGGTGAAGAGGGCTTTGATGCTAGGAGGATGATGCTGGATCAGAAAGCTGGGTTGTAATTCTCCCTTCTATTTTAATAAAGTTCTTTGAGTTTTCCTCCATACAATCGTGTACTTGTGAATCTTGTTATTTGTGAATGCCATTGTATGTTCAATGTATTTCTGATTCTGCATTGTTTATGATATAATAGATCAGATGCTTTGATGTTGTTTTGTTACTTTGTTTCTACAGGTATTCTCTAAGCGGGACAAGTAGGAGAGGAGTTGCAAGCTCTATCAAAGGGGCGAGAAATCAAGCAAGGAGTCAAGCGAAAGATCCAGGTTGGTTCCTTTACTTCTCTTTTATCTATCATACATAGAGGAAATCACAAATTGCTTTGATTGTTTGTTTCTAGGATAGCTGCCAATCCTAGTGGGACTAGCACATCGAAAAGATGCTAGTTTTCCCGTAAACAAAATGGCGACTCCGCTGGGGAGCGAATAGTTTGTTTGTTTGTTGTTGATTGTTGTTTTATAAACTATAGACGGAGCCTGAAGTTAGCCAGATAGCCTTCGAACTGCTCTTGCTCTATAATTGCAAAGTAGATGAATGCTGCTTCAGTCAATCTCTGGTTTAGTTTATGAGTCGAACATCTGACTTACAAGCATTTTAGATGTCCTTTTGGTAGCTCAGTAACCTTTCAAGATCATACCCCTATACTCTTCTCTTTACTGTCAATAATAACTCAGCTTGACTCACTGAAATCAGCTGCAAATTTGAGCCAAAACCCATCTCAGTTGTGCTCCCTGGCCCATCGCACTATCTATCACTGGAAGCCAGTATGCATTGCACGTCCTGAGTGTAGCAGGTGATATGCATCCCTGTTTCTGTGAAGCACAGGTGAGATGACTGAGTAATCCTATTTCTCTCCTTGAAATTTGGGTTTTTTTGTCCTTGTTTTCAGCTCTGTTTAGTTGTTTTGCTGCTTGTGAACAGTATCTCATTGTTGAAGCCTGCTTGCAATACATAGTTCAACCTCCATTGATTAGGATTAGTAAATTTTTTTTTGTGTATTTTTCCATCATTTACGATCCTTTGTCAAAAATTTGCTTAAATCAATTTGGCGTTTTGGTACAAAAGTGTCGTAATAGTGGTTTTGTGTCAAGAAAGAGAAATGTCGTTGAGTCTTCCTTCTTTGGATAGTCGATTGAACTTTTTGTCATGTATTTGATTTGACTTGTTGATATTTGAAGTGTCAAAAGCATCTTCTATTCAAAATTGAAAAGTTTTGTTTAAGTTTTCCTTTCATTTTTGAAAAGAAATTGTCGAAATGTCGCTTTGAAGAAAATATTTCAGATCTATACTTAGTTTTCCTTTTTGGCATTCTTCACATTAAGGGGAACAAAAAACAAATACATGTATTTGCATTTTCATTTAGACTGTGTGTGAAAAATGATATAGGAAAAGTGCATTTAGTGTGTGCTCTTTGCTCTTTGTTTGAAAGAATCGTAATCTTCTTTCCTTAGTAGCTAGGATTTTCATTTCTAAAAATAAATAATGATTGTTTATCATTTTAGATTGCATATTTAGGAATTTTACATCTACATCACGTGGTGAACCATTGAAGGGAAAACTTCTAAATAAGATCAACTCTAAAATAAATTTCAATGAACTTAACAACGCTTTGGAACCTAACACAACACATCTAGAGGTCCAGGCTAGAGACGTGTTCTGGCGTCATAAAATCTAGTAACTATCGTTTTCATTGAAGGTTGGGTGATTCCTCCTCTTTGATATGACAAGTGCTAGCATGGACTTGTGCTCCCCGTACCGTCGAGTATATATTGGGAGACCACAATAGGCTTATATCCTTTATCCATAGGAAGCTGTGTCTACCACCCTATCGATCACAATGCACTGAACACAACATTTGGGAAGATTGACTATCGTACATAAGTACTTGGTAATTTCTCTTTAATTTACCACCAAGGTGTATATTGTAGTTTTGTGATTGGTTTGGTAATCCTTCTGTCTAGATTTCCGAAGCAGTCACTTTCATTCCTTTTCAACTCCTTAAAAGAAAAGGTCCATCTAAGCACTTGTCACTTCAAGCTCATTAAAAGTCGAAGGGGACTAGAGTCATATTTAGCTTTTTCTCGACTCTTAAAAATTGAAAAAGAAAAGTTGTGTCAAAGCGTTATTAAAATTTATTAAATTCAGAATAACATCCTTGTTCCTTCATTGATCTTAGGCTGAGATAATGGAGCCCACCAATCATGGAATCGCTCTTGAGGGGAATCTTAGTCCATTTTCTTCATGGGGAAATATTGGTGCTCCGTATATGGCCACATTGTCCCTTCCAGGAATCAAAATTGGTTTGCCGGTATGGATATTCTCAATCTCTGTCGTTCAAAATACCGTGATTCCTTAGCAATTGAATCAGCAACCAATTGATACTGAAATTGACCCTTCGCCTTTTTATTTGTTTGTTTCTTCCTCCCCTTCTTCCTCTTCGCTTGGTGAAAATAGTGATGCTAGTAACCAAGTGGTTGAGAAGAAGAAGAAAGGGAAGGAAAAAAGAAGAAGAAGAAGTCAGTTAAGCAAGGGGGCAACCATGAATCCTCTGGTGAAAATCTGCACACTAAATCTCTCAGATATCCTTGTGTAATTTGCAGAGGAAACCATTTTCATCGAGATTTTCCTTGCCTTCCGTAGATCTTGAGAGAATGGTCTCCCCGTTCACACCGTCTGGTGTCATCAACCTCTGGTGATCATGTTGACAACACACCATCAACTAGTGAAAATGAACTTCATGGAGAGAAAGGGAAGGTCAAAATTCCATGTGGATTATGTGAAGGGGACCATCACCTTCCCCGTTGTCCTTTTTTGGATGAGGCCAAAAGAGTCTTGCGTAACCGTCCTGTTTCACCGTAGCGACTTCCATCTGGATACAAGAAACTCACCTCAAGTCCTTTACTAGTTGAAAATCTAACTGACATAACTCAACCGTCGGTCAAAACACTTATCGCTAAAAGCGAATATTCTGAGTCCAAATCAGACCAAAGTCAATAGGTTGAGATGGCAGTCGACCTAGTTTTACCTTCGGAAGATACACCTTCAGATGATACCATTCCCAAAGAGAGTGAGAACGATACTGTTCAAATTCTTTTTGTTACTTTAGAGTCCGATGAACTAGGGGGCAATCCGCCCGTTCCTTCACAACAGGAGGAAAATTCCCCAGTTCCTGATACTCAAGGGTCAATTCAACCATTTATTCGGTACCCCCTCTAAGTAGTCCAGTCACTTCATTTGATTGCAACCGACTAGCAAGATCTCGCCTTCCGTCTAATGTACCATTCCAAATCATAGTACAAGTTTACAAAATGATCATTTCTGGCACTATCATAGATGAAGGGGCATCAATGAGTATCCTTTCCTCAATTGCTTGGAAAGCACTTGGTTCGCCATCGCTTATGCCTGTTACCCAAAATTTATCAGGCTTTAACAAAGGAACCAGTCAACCATTAGGGATCCTTCCTAAGTTACCGATTACTTTGAGGAGGAAAGCCATTGACTTGAACGTGATGGTAGTCCAAGGACCGTTAGATTACAATCTACTCCTTAGACGCAACTATGTTTACAACATGGAAGCTATTGTCTCAACACTCTTTCGAGTGATGTGTTTCCCGCATGAAGGAAAAATTTTCACTGTTGACCAACTTTCATTTCCCGATTCAAGCACAGCTTTAAGACAAACATCATCCCTAAATGGTCCTTTTGCATCAAGAGTGTCTCTTCAACCTTCATTCCATCCACCTAATTACCGCGAGTAGTTTGGTGAATGTAACGAAGCTTAGGGGGCATGCACCCTTGTCCATTTGGCGGACGAACGTAGCTGAAAAGATAGGTTTCCCTGTAGGTTATGTGATTGGAAGTGCCATCCCAGACCATTCACTTTTTTCCACTTTGTGGACGTAGCCAAGGAAGTGTTTTGTCTAACCGCTGACGAAACCATCCTACCATATGAATTTTCCTATAAGTTAAGTGATTGGTCTGACACACCACTCACCTTTGTCTAATTGGTGGACAAAGCCAAGGAAGTGTTTTGTCTAACCACTGACAAAAATAATCCTGCTTAACCACAGTGATTTCCATATGGTTACTGGAAACTCCCCTTTTCTCGAGTTCATGCTCATTAAAAAATGAACCCACCTTCAGTAAATAGCCTTTGTGATTGCCATAATATCAGCTTTTTTGAGCCTTGGTTGTGTTCCTACCATCACCTCCATTCTTTTGGCCGATCATACGCTTCCAATTGATTGTTTACCTTTTTGAGTAACAGCTACGATGAGTGGTCCTGTTAGCCAACCTCTTAACACCACCATGTTTTGAGAAGTTCCAAGATTACCCGGAACCAGTTGCTACCCTAAATGCCACTCGTTCCTAAAAAATGAGTCTCCTTTAGACTCTTTTTAGACTTGTTAAATATGAAAAGATTGTTGAGAAACTGGCCTCTCCAGCTCGCTAAAGTGATTGGAAGTGTCATCCCTCCTATACATTTTAAATCTTTTTCGGACCTGAGGGATTATCCCACAAAAAAGTTTGAGCGCTTGTCTTTTTCGGCTCGCTAAAGTGATCAGAAAAGTCATCCCTTTTGTATTATTTTAATCTTTTTCAGACTTAAGGGATTATGCTATGAAAAAGAACTACTGGAGTTTCCTTTTTGTCCCTTTTCAAACTTTCTAAACATGAAAAGGATCGAGTTATCCTTGTCGTTAAACTTGTTTCACTATTGCTAGGCTCACTAAAACATAGTGACAGGTTTGCCCGAAGGGAAAATTATAGAACAAGCATATGTTATCCTCCTCAAGCTTGACAAAAATAAAGAGGTACTGGTCAGCAATGACTGGGGAAAAAGGGAAGAAAACTTGAAGAACTTTATTGGTAGCATGTCGCTCTTGAACATGACACTTTCACTCCATCACCATGATTGAGTTGGGTTGGGTTATTCTGTTCACCGGTCATATCACCATTGGTCCTCCATACCATCCATCTTTTGGGGTTAACGCTACCAATCCATCTCAGTGTCGCCGATATGTTCAAGAGAAGTCATTTAGAGAATTCACCATCCAGTTAATGCCTCATCCACTGCAATACCTTCACCCTCCATATTTCATGGCTACCACTCCTAAACCTTGTATCATCAGATCGTTTTCACCTCCAGAAAATTATTTGCTTCGTTTTGTGTCATTGATGTGGATACACTAAGACCCTCCTATGAGAGGTCTCTTCTTGTCGACATCAGCTCATTATCCAAGAAGTTGACTTAGAAACAAGCCTTTCAGTACTTTGAAGCTTGCATGCCTCAATGGCAAGTTTCTAACTTCCGGCGACAAGTATACATCAATGGCCTTCGACTGAAAGATTTTGCATGGTGTTCGACATCGGCTCATATATTCACACCATGTGAATTGTACTGTAGTACCTTGAGGGTCATTATCATTATCGGTGATTCCTCTCGCATCTATTAATAGATTACATTATTGGCTAGTAATCAGGCGATGTCTTTTCATGCTCGACTTCAGAACATCTTTTCAGATGGATCGACTTGTACATCGGGCAAAGATTGAACGAGTTTGAACACCCCGGATCTAGTTTCATCCATCCGGGCTATGATATATTTAGGAATATAAAGAAATCGAATGTACACAGAAGCTGCACAGATGGTCATCCAAGCCAAGGACGATGACCCTTCATATGAAGAATCACCAGTCTACAATTGTAGACAATTATTTATCCTATCTACATAAAAATGAATTTATAAAGTTGAGCATGGGAATTTCCTCCTCAACTAGATCATGAAAATAATATGATAATGATGTATTGTATTGTATCTTATACAGGTCACCTTCCAGTTCGAATACCTCGGATTCTCATGATAAAGCATTTCACCCGACATCAAAAGATTTACGACTTCAAGCTTTAGGGGGCAACTATTACAAACATATTTGGGCACTGCAACCCCAATCTTATATGTCAATAAACCAAGGGCTCTTTAACCCTAAAAGTGTTGTTTCATACCCTAAAGGATCATGGTCAACTGATTACATCATTCCCCAGAAGTTCCACCTGAAAAACCACTAAGAATTGGCCAAAACTGGACCATACTGACTGCTCCACTATCAGGGTGCGATGCATACTGGCTTCTACACTAGCCAGTTGTGATGCATACTGAAGAGGCCTTCTATGGGGTGTGATGAGCCAGAATGGAAAAATGTCTGAAACAGTTTTCTAAGTGGATGCTCACTAGAAACTTCTCCTATGACACTTGCCTCTTTGAATTCGCCCAGGGATGAGTAAGAGATCCAAGAAATCTCCAAGTGGAACCAAGAACTACAAGTGGAATGACACTAATAAAAAACCCAGAGATGACTCACACCCTTGCAGACATCTATAAATGGATCCCTTATCTGAGAGATCTGGAGGCTGGAATTTTGTAATTTGTAAGGAAGTGCCGATAGTTTGTTTTTGAGAAAGACTATTGTATTGTTGGGTGATCTTGCTTTTCATGAGGTGAAGAGGGCTTTGATGCTGGGAGGATGATGTTGGATTAGATAGCTGGGTTGTAATTCTCCCTTCTATTTTAATAAATTTCTTTGAGTTTTCCTTCGTACAATCGTGTACTTGTGAATCTTGTTATTTTTGAACGCCATTGTATCTTCAATGTATTTCTGATTCTGCATTGTTTATGATATAATAGATCGAGATGCTTTGATGGTGTTTTGTTACTTTGTTTCTACAGGTATTCTTTAAGTGGGACAAGTAGGAGAGGAGTTGCAAGCTCTATCAAAGAGGAGAGAAATCAAGCAAGGAGTCAAGTGGAAGATCCAAGTTGGTTCCTTTACTTCTCTTTTATCTATCATACATAGAGGAAATCGCGAATTGCTTTGATTGTTTGTTTCTAGGATAGCTGCCAATCCTAGTGGGACTAGTAGATCAAAAAGACACTAGTTTTCCCAGAAATAGTTGTCTGCCCTAAAGTAATGTAATGTAATGTAAATTCATGTCACTAGTGGGCTCTAGTATTGCAACAATAATGCTGCAACTCCTGGGGCTCCATTCTTTACTTTTATCAACCCGGTAGTTCGTAACAAACTTGGAAGCGACGATGTTGTATGCACAAGTACTAGCTCTTGCCGCAGCTGTCACTTGGTCAGCTGGAACAAGTTCGCTAGGGGCTTAAGCCAACTTCTATGGGCTCTTAGAAGAAGCTTTTTAACTGATAGATGGAAGCTAACTCAAAAGAAATTGATTTACTTGCAGAAAGAAATAAAAACCCAAAAAGTAGCAAAAACCCTAGCAAACCCTAATGCTACCAGCTAGTCCTACTGATGCAAAGGAGAATATGCAAACTATTGAAAGAGATGCCATTACTCCTACAGAGGTAAAATGCACATGCCTCTGCTGTCTCTATCTGAAGACACATCTTTTTGTATTTTTGAATAAGTTATTTGAGTTATCATGCAGATGCTTTTAACTGGATTTTTACTGTGCAAGGGTGAATCAAGGAGGAGAAAGGCTTGGAAAAGGTTGGGAAGGTTCAACAGGGGTCTAAGGAGTCCCTAACACCCTTTTGGAGAGTTTCACCAAGTTTGGCTACCAAGAAACCTCATTTGGGAGCTTCTACAGGAAGTCTGCAGGGGTTTTACAGGATGTTTCAGGAATTTCTACAGGATGTTTAGAATTTCTACAGGATGTTCTAAGGTTGGATTTTGGATGATGGGTGAGTGAAAGAGGATGCATGAATGGATAGGGAGGTAGGGTAGGGGTCTGAAATGATTCAGTGACCGAGGGATGAAGTGATGAGAGGGTGTGGGGAGCTAACTTGTCTTAAAGAAGGCTGAGGCAATGGAAGAGCAAGAAGGTAGGGTTATGTGGGCAGGCAAGTAGTTATGAGACGAGGGACCTAACTTGGAGAGGGAGTAGTTGGCTTGGATGAAGCTTAGATGGACGAGAGAGTGATGGAGATGCACAACACAATGTATACTTAACCAAATCAACCACGTCCTGCACACAATCAAAATATTAACCAGTCTATCCTAACTGTCAACGAAACCACTGAACAACAACATTATTTCTAAAGAGAACCATGTACAATACTTAAGCAAAGAAACATTCCAAAAGATCTGAACGCATGAATAACTCCTACAAATGAAAACATTGCACCAAATATTGCATGGGTAAGCGAACTAGTGTTTTTGTTGGGCAGCACTGTCTGCAATTCCCGCCCCTAGAAAGAGGTGAAAATGAGAGTGCAGGCAACCCTTTTCTGAAGCTTTTATCAATTCTTATCTCGTTAATCTATTCTAGACATCCGAAGCAACTCTATTCTTCAAAAATAACCTATTTAACCACACAACGAGATCTAGCTCAACAAACTGTGTTTCAAATGCATACAAGGAAAATCATAATGCTGAAAGGAAAGATATCAATACAAAGAAGGAGGCCCTAGGCTCTCAGGTTGGGTCCAACCTTGAGAGCTATGGCTCCTCAAAAAAAACTCAGAGCTGATGTCAAATCTGACTGCTTCCCATTAAAATAATAATCATAAGTCAAGAGTCATGCCAATAATGGCTACAAAAGAACAAAACAGAGCTAGCAGCTTGTAGTGCAGGATGTGAAAAAGTTTTTCAAAAAGTCCCTCTTGAAGGCTAAAGCCCTCACATTTATACACCACGAGGCCCTAGCTGGCCTCCTAAATCCATGGGACTTGGCTTACCAAACTGGGAGTGAACAACTGCTTCCACAAAATCTGTTTGGCTGCCTTCTAGATCCGGTTTTGGTGGCCTTTGGAGCTCGGAGTTGGGGGTGAAATCCCGAGGGAGGATATTTAATGCCATAGACAACCCCCTACGAATCCTCAACCCAAGCTTGGATGTCTCCTAGCCCTTATCTGCTTGGTTTTGCTCCACATGTGTAAAAAAATCCTGAAATGAGCACATGTTAGCCACCTAGGAATAGTGACTACCCTTATTCGTACAAATGACATAAACATACTAAAAAATGATGCAGAAGTTATGAAAAATGAAGGATTGAGCAAAGGTAGTTAGGCCAAATGAGCCCAAAATGTTACCAAATTTGGGGCTCATCATCACCCCCCTGCTAAAATGATTTCTCATCCCTGAGCAACTAATCCAGCTCCTTCTCCTTCATCGCTTTCACTGCCACTCTCACATCCCAGGCTTCTGAAGTAGTATCCTCCTCACTGCCATGGAACCCAGCCTTCCTTTCCACCTCTTCCCACTGCTTATGCTCTTCTTTCTCTGTGCTGCCTTCCATCAATCCCAAAAGCAAAGGTGGGCTTAGCTTGAGGCCAATCCAGCTGGCTTGGAGGTTCTGTATGGACTTCTTGTAGAGGGGCACCCGTACTAGAGCTTCCCTCATTCGAGTTGGAGTGTGATATTCCCTGATTTTGAGGCTGTGGGACAAGGTGTTCCACCGGCGGGTGCAAGCATGAACACAATTGTCCCCTAATATTCGCTCCATATCCTCGAAATGTGCTATGGCCTGAGCCTGCTGATCCATGTATTTCAATAAAGCCTGAGAGTCGGTTGCTAAGTGTTGGTGGGCTGATATCAATGCAGTGGGGTCCCCTGGCTCTGCTCTAATCAGCAGTGGTTCATGTAACTCTCGGTTCATGACCTCTTTGACCTCTGCTGCTCTCTTTTCTTCTTGGTTCAACCATGAGGCAAATGCCATCAACTGCATATCTCCCACGACTGTGTTGGGATCCCATGAAGTCATTAGGAAGGGCCAAATTATGGAGATAGAACTCCGATAGCTTGGCCTTGTCCTCTGTTGAACTGCTATTGCATAAATCTGTGAACTGCTGGGGGTCTTGGATTTGGGAGATACCCCTCTGTGCCAATGCGTTAATTTGGAATTGCAGCCACTGGTCCCATAGGTATAGGCCATAAGATTTGGCGGGTTGTCTACATTGTAGAGCATCCATGGCCCAACTGGCCATGCAGGCCAGTTGTGACTCTTTTTGTTGCAACTGCTGTTTGAGAGCTTGTATCTCGATTTGTGCTTGCAATTCCCTTTCCTGTAGATGCTGGTTTAGTTCCCCAAGACCAACTTGCAATCCTTCTTTGCCTTGAGGTTCTGCTATAGTGTCCTCTGATGCTGTGCCCCTTTCTTTCCTCTATTCCTGTAGCTGCAGTTTGAGTTTCTCATTCTCTTCCTGTAGGAATACCCGCTGGCAGTTTCCCACGTGTTTTGCCATAGCTAATTCTCTTCTTGCCTCCTTGAGTTGTTCCTCCAAGGGGCCTATATCTGCTACTCCTTTAGATTTAGCTATCCTCATCCATGTGTGGGTTCTCACTCTTTCTTCCTCCAACGCAAAGAAAAGCGGCACCGTGAATTTCTGTGGTATAATTTTTCCAGCCTCCAAAAAGTTATAATAAGAGCTCAAGCTTGGCTGGGGACTAGGTTCCGGAATATGCTCTACCTCTTCTTCCCTCCGTGGCTCTCCTCCTTCTTTCCTTGGTGGTGATGTGGCTGCCTCTCCCTCCATTCTTTCGGTCTCCTTGAGCCTGGCCAATGTTTCCTGTAGAACAGCCTCAACATCCTGTACAGGAGTTTTTGAAGCCAACCTTTCCATTCTCTCCTTCCAGGCAGTTGTCTTCAGGCTCCCCCGCTCATAAGTGACTGATATTTTTAAGGGGGACCTCTCCCTTGGCGAGGTAGGGGTGTCTTCTATGGTAATTGGGTCGCTGGATGGAGGTTGGGGCCTACCTGTTTTGATTCGTACACTTCTCCTTGCTTTGAAATACAGAGGGGTCTCCCTCTTTCGTTTTTCCTTTGGCTTGGGAGGGGTACTTAGGGTGGCTAGCATAGCTGCTACCTCCATAGCAAGGATTTCAGCCGTCTTCCCCTCCTGTTTTCCTTTCTCAGGGCTTCCTGTAGAAAGCCCTATAGCGGATGATTTTTGGCTTCCTGTAGAAGCCGTTTTTAATTTTCATGTAGACATAGATGGCACCGTTTTAGCCTGCTTGGCTGAGGGTGCTTTGTCTTTTGACTTTGCTGAGGCTGCCTTAGAGGTGCCTTCACTGACGTGGACTTGTTCAGTCCTTTCCACCCTGCTCTGTAATCTTTTCTCCCTGGGCGTTAATGTGGGTTTGTCATCCTCTGTTTTGGCAGCCTGGTGTTTCTCTTGTTTCCCCTTGTGCTCTTTCTTTGGTGCTTTGGCCATGGTTTCTTGGCCTTTCCCTTTCTTCTCTGTTTGAATTGGTTCCTTCTCCTCGCTGCTGGAGGAGGTGAGCTCCTCAGCCAAAATTTGGATGTCATCATCCTTAGTCAAATTTCGAAAGGCTTCCCAGGAGAGAGGGACGGTGTATGTGTGGAGTGCATCCTCTACGAGGAGCTTAATGAGCCCATGATGGGCTACCTGGTCTGGCGTTCCCTCTCTTAATTTGGTGGAACATTCAGTCATGGACTGCAGGAGGAAGTAAGGAATGCTCAACTTGTTCTTTGAGGGTAGGTCCATTTGGTGCCTAAGTTCTGTGAGCAGCCGGAAATGGTATCCATACACGATGCTGAATTGCCCCTCGCACGTGATATACTTCATAATTTGGAGGTTGACCTCACTCCAGAGCGGTTGTAGGATGGCTCTTCGAACTCCGTTCTTGTCCTCTGAGAATTGCTCCTCCGGCAGAAAGAACTCCTTCTTAACCTTCTGGCCCAGTTTTCTTTCCTCCTTATCCCAAGGTACCCCCATCGGGAGATCAGTGACCTTGCTAATGAACTGTGGGGTGAGTCTGAGGGTCAAACCTCTGAAATTGACAACGGTCAACGTTTTTGACTTTGGCTGCAAAGTTCGCAGGAATTCTTCTGCAACCTTGTCATCATAACCTTGAAGTTTGTCACAGAATGACATCCACCGGGCATGAGAGAACAGTTCTACCACCTCAGGGGTTTCCCGTAGCTTCTTTGAGTCTGTAGGCTCTTTCCTAATGAACCCACCCGGCATGGTAAAAGCTTGCTGTGTTGGTCTGAGCGGGCTGGCGCGTAAAAAAAAGATGGTCCTTTTGGATTTCCTTAGACAGAGCGCAGAGCTACGCCTCTATCATGCACACAGTTGATAAATTCACGACTGTCTACAGGTGAGCCTTGACAGTGGCTCAATCATGAACCAAACCCTGTAGAAAAACCCCGCATACACACTACGACGACAATTCTCATGCAGAAGTAAGACGACGCTTGCAAATTCATGCACAGACTGTAATTCTACCCTTTTAGGACGTCAACTTCACCACCCTTCGAACCAATTGCATGGGAGGACTATGTTCAGGCTTACCTCGTTCCAACTTGCCACCTTTGACGTGAATAGTTTAATTTCCTCCGTAGCGGTGAGCTTCTTGTAGCGCAGCTTCCTGTAGAAGTCGTGCACGGGTTCTGGAGAGCGCGTCAGTGGTTCTGGGCCTTCTGTGCAACCACCGGACGTTTGAACAGGCCGAGGACTCGGAGTAACAGTCTTCAAGAAATTTCAGATGCGTACTCGACTGCAAAGCGGTTGAGGATAAATGAGTGGAGTGCCATACGCGATCTAGCCGGTGGATTTGAATCCCTGCGGAATTCGTGGCGCGGGGGTGAGCTGTCCCTACCGGCCTATTGGACAACATCACCTGCTATCATTCCACTGTAAGTCTGCCTAACCGCCGAATCATTCCCTGCATATCTACCACCGCCATTTTCTGTTAGATCGCCGCTTCTCTCCGACTGGACGCTTCCCACGTGTCCATTTCCTGTCTTGTTTGCCACAACCAACTCTTTTCGGATCAGACGAGACCATCGGATTGGTCATGGTGGCCAGTTGAATGGCTACCCGACTTGCTCAACCCATTCATTTTCATACTCGCACACATTTTAGAGCATTGTTCATGTAATTTGACGAAACAGGGTGAGGCACTTACCTGTGCGGCCGCGACGTTAATATCATGCTTCAGGACGAGGGTGACGGACCCGCTTGTTGCTGCTTCATGCACGGGCACGTGAGCTCCTTCTTGCCGACTGCTGCTGGTTACGAGACCGGTTTCCTGGCTGCGGATGGTGCATGCGCCAGCTTTATGAGTTGCAGGTGCCTTCATGGTGTATGCTCTAGCCGGATCAACTGCTACAGGATTCCTGTAGGATATCCTGTAGCCGTTTCTCCTCCTAGGGTGCATGCCAAAATGGTGGAATCATGGTCACGGTTGCAGGGTCCTCGGATTGCCTTGATAAGTAGCGCATTGGGCCTCTGCATACTTTATTCCATTTGAGAATTGTTTCTTTTGAGAATCCAACGTTCTGGTTTGACTGTGCAGGTATTTCCATTGTATGGCAGCAGGGGTGGTAGAAGGAGGCGATAGCAGTGGGTGATGGAGAAAAACATTGGTTGCATGCCTCCTGATTGGACTTCGGGCTTCACATTCTTCTACACAGTTGGTCCTGGGTCGTCCAAAGATTCTATAGGAAGTTTCCTGTAGAAATACAGAACTTCCTGTAGAAAGTCCTGTAGCTTCCTGTAGAAGGCTAAACTGTGACCAAATCGTGCCCAGACCTTGGAAGAGATGGGTGTTTCTGGAGGGAGTGCTGGTGAGGTCACCTGGTAGCATGGTAGGGACCCTTGTCCTTGAGTTGAGAGACCTCCTTTTCTGCATGGAATACCTGCAACCTGCATGAATTGTCAAATCTTGAGCCTGTTTTCCTGTTTCTGCTTCCTTCTTTTTTGTTTTCTTTTTCCTTGTTTGTTTTTTTTTTTTTTGGAAGACAACAGGGGCGCCTCAGTGAGGTTTTCACCCCTACCATCTGCCTTGAGCACCTCAGAGAGATTTTCACCCAAGGGTCTTTTTTATTCAAAAATATTTAGAAAGACAGCAGGGGCGCCTCAATGAGGTTTTCACCCCTACCATCTACCTTGGGAGCCTCAGAAAGGTTTTCAACCAAGGATCCTTTTTTTTTTTTGATGCTCAGGGTATGCCCAAAACAGAGGCAAAACCCTTCTCTATGACCAGCACTGATTTTTCCACAGTTTTGATGAATTCTTGCCTCGAAAGAGGTTTCCTGTAGATCTTTAGTCGATGCCCATTGACGAGCATGGGGATGGCCTCCTCATCAATGGTCTGAATAAGAACAGACCCATTGTCATTACACTTCTCCACTGCATATGGTCCCATCCATCTTGTCCTCAACTTTCCCTTAAAATCCTTATGTCTGGAATCATACAACAATGCCCAATCTCCCAGCTGGAATTGCTTGTCATTGAGGTGCCGGTCATGCCATACCTTCCTCTGAAGTTGAACCACTTCTGAGTGGAGAAGGGCCTGCATTCGGTGCTCGTCTAACCCATTCAGCTGCAATAACCTTTCTTGCTGGGCATGGCTGAGATCTAGGTCCAGCTGAGCTGCCATCCTTAATGTGTTGTATTCGAACTCAATTGACAACAAAGCTCTCTTCCCATAGACCAGCTCATAAGGTGTGAAGCCGGTTGTGGTCTTCCAAGTGGTGTTGTAAGCCCAAGTGGCCTCAACCAGGCGATCTACCCAATATTTCCTACTGCTGCTCACCACCTTAGTCAATATCCCTTCTAATGCTCTATTGGTGACTTCCACCTGCCCATTTGCTTGAGGATGATAGGGGGTGGAAGTCCTATGCTTGATCTTGTGATGAGCGAGTAGGTATTCAATTAAGTTGGAGGTGAACTAGCTTCCTTGATCGGTGACTAGCTCTCTTGGATAGCCAAATTTGTAGAAGATGTTTTCTCTTAAAAGCTCAACTGCCTTTTCTTCTGTCGCTGCTTTGATTGCCTTGGTTTTTGCCCAGTTTGTCAGATAGTCTGTGCACACAATGATGTAAGACCTTTGCCTTGAAGGAGGATTGATAGGACCCACAAAATCCATACCCCACTTCTCAAATGGCTCAAGAGTCACTTAAGGTTGGAGAGGCATTTCGTCCCTTGGAGTCGGTTTCCCCATCCTTTGGCATCGGTCACATTGGCTGATATATCTTCTGACATCTTGATGAAGAGTGGGCCAATAGTAGCCTGCCTGTAGAATTTTGAAGGCAGTTCTTTTGGCTGCAAAATGTCCTCCACAAGGCCCGTCATGACAGGTTAGGAGGATGTCAAAGACTTCCTCCTCCCTTACACAACGCCTTAAGATCTGATCGGGGCCAAGCTTGAACAGGTTGCCCCCGATCCAAGTGAATGAGGCACTCTTCTTTACGATTCTGCTCTTCTCTTTTGAGGATAGGTGTGGAGGGAACTGTGCTGAGACAAGGTAGTTTTCTATATCAGCAAACCATGGAGAGAGTACTGAGATAGAAAACAGATGTTCATCTGGCATCTGGTCATCCACTGTTCCATCCTCACCTGCAGGTAAATCCAATCTAGACAAGAAGTCAGCAACAACATTTTCTTTACCTGGTTTGTCAACGATAGTCAAATCAAACTGCTGCAACAAAAGTAACCATCTAATAATACGAGCATTCACATACGGTTTATTCATTAAATATCTAATTGCAGCATGATCAATATGTACAAATGTTTGATAGCCAGTGATGTAGTGTCAGAACTTGTTCAGGGCATGGACCACGACCAAGAATTCTTTCTCAGTTACAGTATAATTCAGTTCTGCCTTAGATAAGTTTTTGCTGACAAAGTATCTGGCGTATGGAAGTTTTTGTTCAACTTGTCCTAAGGCTGCCCCTATGGCTTTGTTCGAGGCATCAGTGTGGATGTGGAAAGGTAGGGCCCAATTTGGACCTCTCAAGATTGGGGCAGACACCAAATTATCCCTTAATTCATTCATAGCCCTCTGACAATCGTCAGTCCATTTAAACTCAACATCTTTTGCTAAGAGGCCAAACAATGGCGAGGCTAGCTTACTGAAGTCTTTAATGAATCTTCTATAATATCCTGCCAAGCCTAAGAAACTTCGAACATCTCTTACCTTCTGAGGGGGTGGAACCTTTCTGATGAGAGCAATTTTGTTAGGATCCACCTGTAACCCTTGGCGAGAAATGGTATGTCCTAGCACGGTCCCTTCAGTCATCAAGAACTCACATTTTTCAGGACTAAGGGATAGGTTCATCTCAATGCACTTGGTTAGGACTTTTCCCAGATTGGACAATGCTTCCTGGAAGTTGGACCCATAAGGAGTGAAGTCATCCATATAGATCTCCACCGCATCATGGACCATATCAGAAAAGATGCTCAAGACGACTCTCTGGAAGGTGGCAGGAGCGTTGCATAGCCCAAAGGGAAGAACTCGGTAAGAAAAGATACCCCAAGGACAAGTGAATGTGGTCTTATCTTGGTCTTCCGGGCTGATTTGGATCTGATTATACCCGCTAAACCCATCCAGGAAAGAGAAAAAATTCTTCCCTGCCAGTCCATCCAACACTTGATCTATGAAGGGTAGAGGAAAGTGGTCTTTCTTGGTGGCTTTGTTCAGTTCTCGGTAGTCCACACAGATTCTCCACTTCCCATTTTTCTTGGGAACCAACACCAAAGGGGACACCCACTCGCTATCCGAGATGGGGTAGATGAATCCTGCATCCAACAGTTTTTTCAATTCTTCTTTGACAATGTCCTTAAGGGCTGGATTCATTCTCCTTTGAGGTTGCCTGACTGATTTACAATCTTCTTTGATGTAGATGTGATGGGTACAGACCGAAGGATGGACTCCTTTCATCTCCTTATAGCTCCAAGCAGAAGCATCTAGATGACTGGCCAACAGACTGCACAGCTCCTTTTCCTGGGAAGGAGATAGGGAGGAGCTGATCTTTAACGTTCTCTCAGGGCCAAAATCCACATTTTTAACTCTGGGAGTGATTGGATTGGTCACACAAAGGTCCACTAAGGTGCTGACTTGGGTATCCTCCACCAATTTCTCTAAGGACGATGCACTGGGAGGTGGATTCTGAATCAAGGTCTCAATCAAATCATCCTCGGTTTGAGGATCTCCCCTGGTGGCTCCCAGGGTGCACAAGGATGCAGAGTACACCTCATCCTCCTCTCCTTCTTCCAACCAAAGTGGTAAGTCATGCTCTAATAGAGGTTGGGCAGGAGGGTATAGGACTAGCTGCTTGGACATAGGACCATTTTTGATGGTCATGTTTCCTGCTCGGCAGCTTATGTATGCATCCGCAGTGGCTAGCCAAGGCCTTCCAAAAATAAGGGGGTATCCAGTAAGCTTTGCCTTTGGTTGAAGAACCAAGAAGTCCACAGGGTACTCCCAAGAGTCAACAGAGACCAAGACATCCTCCACAATCCCTTCGGGAGTCACGGTGGAGCGATCTGCTAGCTACAGGACTGTCGAGGTCTTTCTTAAGGAACCCTGAAGGTTGAGTTTGAGCATGGTGTCCCTGGTCATCACATTAATGGCAGCCCCTAAATCAATCAAAGTGTGGGGTATGATGGTGCCATTGATGTGGACATCAACTACAGGACTCCCAAGATCCAGATACTTTGGACAGATAACTTGCTCCAACATACGATCAGACATTTTTCCTATGACATTGATGGTTGAGGCATCTCTTTTTCGCCTGCCTGGGTGCCTGAAACACTTTTCCTTAACCAATTTGTTGTATATCGGTACGTCTTTGATGGCTTGGAGAAGTGGTATTTTCACACACAACTGCTTGAGTTCTTCCAGAAGCTCATTCTCTTCTGGGTTTGGTTGTGTGGTTGCTGTTAGTCTCTCAGGAAAGGGTGGAATGGCTTTTGTTTCACTTTCCTGTTTGTCTTCCTCGTCCTCTGGGGGAGGAGGTTGGCGATCCGGAAGAGTCTTTCCTGATCACAGGTGGATCTCCTGGATCTGCACAGCATAGGTAGGGCATGTTGTTTCCCCAGTATATACCTGCTGGGCCTGTCAGTTGTTGGGGTTCGGGTTCGGTTGAGAAGGCATCTGGGGTTGTCTTGGAGGAGCAGGAGGTAATGGTTGTGGTTGAGCTGGTGGTGGAGGCAAAATGGCAGGAGGAGTGTTGTACTGGGGCCTCCACCCCGGTTGAGGTGCATTCCACTGAGGCTGTGGCTGGACATGTGGGTGAAACGAATGAGTAGTGGGCTGAGTATGGTATTGAGGTGGGTAAGACCATGGAGGAGGCACAGACCAGGAAGGATGAGCAGGGGGACCCCAGGAAGGCATAGGAGCAGATTGGTTGGGGCTATAATAAGCTTGGGATGTCCCTTGCATCCCCTGCTGGTAAGGTCTAGGTCCATGTGGCCTCCTTTGGTTGAGGAAGTAGAGAGGTTCAGTGGGTGCCTCCGTTCCTTGGTACATGGATTTAAGCTCAGGTAAGGTTGGGCATTGGTTAGTGGGGTGGTCCTCCTCACAAACGAAACATACCTCTACTGAATGTAATGGGCACTCGTTCTTAGGGTGCTTTCTTGTACACCTAGGGCAGAAGATGGCCAAATCCCTTTCAGCTTCCTCTTTCTTTTGCTGGATTCGGAATGTATCAAGTTGCATGGCAATGGTCTGCCTCACCTCACTTTTGAGGTCCTCCAGCTGATTTGCAAACTCATGCTTGGAGAAAGTAGTACTAGCTGAAAGGGGGTTTCCTCTACCTCTTTTCCGGGCTGCCCTAGAGTGGTTTCTAAAGACAGTCTTTATGTCCTCATAAGGTAGTTGGTAAATATATCCTCTAGCTAGCATGTGAAGGGTATCTAGAAGGTCTTCAGGGACTCCTCGGAGCAGGACCAACTTGAGAGATTCAGGGTCAAGTGTGCACCTGACCCGTTTATAGCTAAGTTGGAACCTTTCCTCATAATCCTCTATAGACTCATCGTTTCCCATGGTCATCCGAAAGATTTCTCTCTTGGCTTCCTTGGACCTACAGTAGTCCTGGTACTTGGTATTGAAAGCTTGCTGCATCTGAGCCCAAGTGGTGATACTGTTCCTAGGTAAGCCCATGAACCAGCGTAATGCCGCGTCCTTGAGAGTAGAGGGAAAGAGTTTCAGTTTTTGCTCATCTTCGGTATAGTCATAGGTTCGACAAAGGACAACAAACTCGAACAGGAAGGTATCAGGGTTTTCAGTAGTCAGTCCATGGAAGTGAGGTAAAGCGGAGGGGCTTATGTTTTTCATTTTCATGTCTCCATTGGTCTCTCGGATGGGAAAGGCACCTTCTATTCTCTCATCTTCTCTTCTATTGTCAGCCATGGCTTCAGATGGAGTGTTATCTAACTCTTCTTCTGTTATAGGATCTTCGTATATCTCAGGAGGCTCGCCTATAGGTTCTTCTGGATCACTGTCACCAAACAAGAGAGAAGGATGACTCAATGAAGTGGTGGGGGTGTTGGGTAAGAATTTGCCTGTTTTATCTCGGTTTCTACGAGGCATGAAATGGAAAGACTTTTGATTGCTTTTGTTTTTTCTCTGGTACCTGCAAAACTAAAATAGATTGAACTGCAACTAACTATCTTGCTGAAATGGAAATGCAGAATTGAAATGAAAGCATGAAAGGACTAATCTATTTTGCTCAAATGAAATTGCAGGAATGAAATGCTAGGCTACGCTTGCGGAATTGAAATGCTAATCTACGCTTGCAGAAATGAAATTGCGGAATTGAAATGCTAATCTATGAAAGCAGGAAATGAAATTGTGGAATTGAAATGCTAATCTATGAAAGCAGGAAATGTCTACGCTACTTTTGTGGAAATGAAATTGCAGAATGGAAATGAAATAAACTACTTAGCAGAAGGTTGTAGTAGAAAATAGAAGAATAGCAGCAATCACCAATGCTCTGACGCTTCCCCAGCAACGGCGCCAAAAATATGGTGGGCTCCAGTATTGCAGCAATAATGCTGCAACTCCTGGGGCTCCCTTCTTTACTTTTATCAACCCGGTAGTTCGTAACAAACTTGGAAGCGACGGTGCTGTATGCACAAGTACTAGCTCTTGCCGCAGCTGTCACTTGGTCAGCTGGCACAAGTCCGCTAGGGGCTTAATCCAACTTCTATGGGCTCTTAGAAGAAGATTTTTAACTGATAGATGGAAGCTAACTCAAAAGAAACTGATCTACTTGCAGAAAGAAACTAAAAACCCAAAAAGTAGCAAAAACCCTAGCAAACCCTAATGCTACCAGCTAGTCCTACTGATGCAAAGGAGAAGATGCAAACTATTGAAAGAGATGCCATTACTCCTACAGAGGTAAAATGCACATGCCTATGCTGTCTCTATCTGAAGACACATCTTTTTGTATTTTTGAATAAGTTATTTGAGTTATCATGCAGATGCTTTTAACTGGCTTTTTACTGTACAAGGGTGAATCAAGGAGGAGAAAGGATTGGAAAAGGTTGGGAAGGTTCAGCAGGGGTCTAAGGAGTCCCTAACACCCTTCTGGAGAGTTTCACCAAGTTTGGCTACCAAGAAACCTCATTTGGGAGCTTCTACAGGAAGTCTGCAGGGGTTCTACAGGATGTTTCAGGAATTTCTACAGGATGTTCAAAATTTCTACAGGATGTTCTAAGGTTGGATTTTGGATGATGGGTGAGTGAAAGAGGATGCATGAATGGATATGGAGGTAGGATAGGGGTCTAAAATGATTCAGTGACCGAGGGATGAAGTGATGAGAGGGTGTGGGGAGATAACTTGTCTTAAAGAAGGCTGAGGCAATGGAAGAGCAAGAAGGTAGGGTTATGTGGGCAGGCAAGTAGTTATGAGACGAGGGACCTAACTTGGAGAGGGAGTAGTTGGCTTGGATGAAGCTTAGATGGACGAGAGAGTGATGGAGATGCACAACACAATGTATACTTAACCAAATCAACCACGTCCTGCACACAATCAAAATATTAACCAGTCTATCCTAACTGTCAACAAAACCACTGAACAACAGCGTTATTTCTAAAGAGAACCATGTACAGTACTTAAGCAAAGAAACATTCCAAAAGATCTGAACGCATGAATAACTCCTACAAATGAAAACATTGCACCAAAGATTGCATGGGTAAGCGAACTAGTGTTTTTGTTGGGCAGCACTGTCTGCAATTCCCGCCCCTAGAAAGAGGTGAAAACGAGAGTGCAGGAAACCCTTTTCTGAAGCTTTTATCAATTCTTATCTCGTTAATCTATTCTAGACATCCGAAGCAACTCTATTCTTCAACAATAACCTATTTAACCACACAACGAGATCTAGCTCAACAAACTGTGTTTCAAATGCATACAAGGAAAATCATAATGCTGAAAGGAAAGATATCAATACAAAGAAGGAGGCCCTAGGCTCTCAGGTTGGGCCCAACCCCGAGAGCTATGGCTCCTCAAAAAAAACTCAGAGCTGATGTCAAATCTGACTGCTTCTCATTAAAATAATAATCATAAGTCAAGAGTCATGCCAATAATGGCTACAAAAGAACAAAACAGAGCTAGCAGCTTGTAGTGCAGGATGTGCAAAAGTTTTTCAAAAAGTCCCTCTCGAAGGCTGAAGCCCTCACATTTATACACCACGAGGCCCTAGCTAGCCTCCTAAATCCATGGGACTTGGCTGACCAAACTGGGAGTGAACAGCTGCTTCCACAAAATCTGTTTGGCTGCCTTCTAGATCTGGTTTTGGTGGCCTTTGGAGCTCGGAGTTGGGGGTGAAGATCCCAAGGGAGGCTATTTAATGCCATAGACAACCCCCCTACGAATCCTCAACCCAAGCTTGGCTGTCTCCTAGCCCTTGTCTGCTTGGTTTTGCTCCACATTTGTCAAAAAATCCTGAAATGAGCACGTGTTAGCCACCTAGGAATAGTGACTACCCTTATTCGTACAAATGACATAAACATACTAAAAAATGATGCAGAAGTTATTAAAAATGAAGGATTGAGCAAAGGTAGTTAGGCCAAATGAGCCCAAAATGTTACCAAATTTGGGGCTCATCAGTCACCATGGGATTGTATAAATAGAGTGAGGCTCTAAGTTGAAAAGAGAGTAGAGGATAGAGTGAGTAGCGAAGGAATGGTTCGAGCTTAGAGTAGGATTCTAAGTATATTGAGTCGTAGTAGTAGGAAGAGGCTCTACATCTGAGTGCGCAGAGGCCTAGTAGAGTCTCCAGCTGAGTGCACGGACCCCTGCAGCTGAGTGTGTAGGGTGGTGTCAAGTCTGTAAGTGGGATTGAAGATTAATAAAGAGAAGTTGATTATTATTTCTGTGTATTTACAGCACATTATCTTCTTTATGTTTGTATTAGTTTATGTATTGCACGCGCTAATATGATTGTTGAATATGTTGTAATAACCATAAATCTTACACACAAAATTTAGGTAATCGGTTAATTAGCAAGGAAATTGGGTATTATACGTGTCGCGCCGCGAAAAAAGTAGCACGGGTTGTGAAGGACTAACAAGTGCGCGTAGCGACGGGTCAGATCACGAACCTCTAGAAGCCCATCAAACATCCCCAGGATGTGGAAACCTGGTTCTATCACCCTCCCATACTACTTCGGGTGAGACCTCAGTCCGCGCTCCACAGGCTGTTGCCGAAAGGGCCAGCAGTACCGGGATTTGCCTGGCTAAATCACGTCTGAACCTGGGTCAGGCCCATACAAGCCAACACTATCCATAAGGGTTGAAGTATTCCTACCCCCAAGAGGCCATGTTTTTTATCATAGAGAAAGACAAGATCTCCCTCTTGGTAAGAATGAGGCTTGACCTTTTTGTCATATTGGGTTTTTACCCAACGCTTGTGAGCCTCAAGTGCCAATTCGGCATCATGACGGGTTTCATCCAGTTGATTGAGGTATAGTAAGCGTTCTTATTCGACAGTAGTGCTGGGAAGGAGTTCAACGACTATTTGCAAGGAAGGGATCTGACACTCGATGGGTAAAACTGCTTCCAGGCCGTAAGCGAGTTGGAAAGGTGTAAAGCCCGTGGTAGTTTATACTAAAGTTTGGTATGCCCATAGTGCCGAATATAACATTCGGTGCCAATTGTTTTTATGATTTCCTATCACCCTATGGATCATGGTTTTTAAGACGCCATTGATGGCCTCTACTTGACCATTAGCTTGGGGGTAGTAGGAGGATGATTAATCCTAATGAAAACCAAGCAGCAATGTTAAATCAAACATCATATGGTTCTGGAAATGAGATCCATGGTCTGTAATGATTGTGCGGGGTACACCAAAATGACAGATAACTTGATTGAATAGGAATATTGCTGCGGTTTCTCCATCAACTCTGTAGGTGGGAAGGGATTTAGCCCATTTCGTGAAATAGTCCACAACTACTATGATATGGTTGTTTCCAGCAGAGGAAACAGGATTGCAAGTTATGAAGTCTATCCCCCATTTGGAAAAGGGGCCGACGGAGATCACCGAGTGTAGTAGGGCTGGATGAGCGTGCATTTTTTTGGTGAATAGTTGACAAGGATGGAATTTCTGGATGGCCATGACATAATCTTTGAACAAGGTTGGCCAGTAATAGCCCGTGCGCAAGATTTTCTGTGCAGTTGATATGCCAGAAAGATGATCGCCGCATGCCCCAGCATGGAACTCATTTAAAATATGTTCTACCTCTTCATGAGTGAGGTAATGTTGAAGAACTGTATCTGCACCGCGACGATATAATGTATCGTTAATCACTAGATAGTGTTGCGCTTGATGGTGGTTGCGATGAGGGTCACCTGTCGATAGTTCAGGGTGGAACCGTTGTGCTTAGAGGTAGAAAAGAATGTCACTGTACCAAGGGTTAGTGGTGTCAATAAGATAGACAGCTTCATCTAGAAGAGGATCGTGGGCTATCTCATTAGGATTGACGATGGGAAGTTTCGACAAAATTTCGGCAAAGACTAAGGAGTTCTTCGCCTTGGGAGGTGTGGAAACCAAATCAAATTGTTGGAGGATCACTATCCATTTTGAATATTTTCCTCCAATTACTTGACATGACAAAATATGTCTCATGGGATTCTCCAAGGTGATGACAGTAGTCTGTCGCAACAAGATGTAGTGTCGGAATTAGTTGATAGCAAAGATGACTGCCAATGACAACTTTTCCACATGTGAATATCTGAGTTCGGGCCCAGCCAGGCCTTTGGATAGATAATAGATCACATGTTCACTCCGATCATCATGAGTTTGAACCAAGACCATTCCGAGAGAGGATGGTGAGGTTGCTAGGTATAGAAGAAAGTCGCGGCCATAGTCAGGAGCGCTAAGGAGTGGGGCTGATATAAGCAAATTTTTCAAGGCATCAAATGATTGTTGAGCTTGATCATCCTACAAATACAACACTCCCTTCTTAATTAGGTGCATAAAGCCTTTCGTCAACTCAGCATAGTTTACGATGAACCGTCGTAAAAAGTTTGCTTTCCCTTGCAAACATTGGAGCTGTAGAACGGATTGTGGTTCAGGCAATTGAGTAATTTCCTTTACCTTATCAGGATCAACCCTAATCTCGTACTTGGATACAATGAATCCAAGTAAGCATATAGAATTGACAAAGAAAACACATTTATGTGGATTTAGGTGAATGTTGTAAAACAGGCACCTAAGAAAGATTGCTCTGAAATGGTTTAGGTGCTACGTTCATTGCTTGGAATGGGCTGGAAGGTCATCCAAGTAAGCTTGAACGATATGCCTGATATCGTGAAATGCGTAGTCCATGGCTCTTTGAAATTTTTCTCCAACATTCTTTAAACTGAATGGGAGTTTTCGATAGGCAAAGATTCCCCATGGGTAGACGAAGGTGGTTTTGTGCTGGTCGTTGGGTTTTATAGCAATCTGGTTGTAACCTGAGAAACAATCCATGAATGAAAATGATTCACAACTAGCGTAGTCGTTGATGATTTGATCGATGAACGATGTTGGATAATTATCCTTAGGACACACGACATTCAAGTATCGATAGTTGACACATACACAGATGGTTCCTTGTTTTTTATCGACATGAACTAGATTGGAAACTCATTCTGTTAAAGGAGCAGGATAGACGAAACCAACATGTAACCATTTTTCTACTTTGCTTTTTATGGCTACCATTTTGCGGGGATGGACTGGTTGAAGCCTTTGTCAGACAGGTTTAGCATTATCGTAAAGATTGATCTCATGCTCGACAACACACAGATCTATGTCAGGCACTTCCTCATAAGACCAGGCGAATACATTGCAGAATTCCTTAAAAAGGTAGGTGAAGCTTGCAATTTCCTCATGGTTGCAATCTGCTCCAATCTGGATGTTTTCCACGATGCCTATCTTGACCGAAATATCGATGAGTAATGTCTTTGAAATATTGCCCATGTTTCCTTCTCCCTCCAAATTTTGGATAGTTGTATATGGTGAGGAAATGATTTTGGTATGTCAGGGGACAGGATTTGAAGAGTCATCGTGTTCAAATCAGATATCGAAACATGATGGTGCAAGTCCTCCTAAGGTTGCTCTTCTAAACTCATGATTTCTCGAATAGCTTCATCCATAGGTAGAACTTGATTGAGTGGATCAAAAGAAGGAGCATTTATGGGAGGGGCAGTGGTACCATTGGCCATAACCAAAGTGACTAGAGATGAAGATGCAGATTGAATGGCTTGGTAGGCCAATTCAGTTGGTGATAGCGGCATTTGTTCTCTGTATGTGTCAATGTCTGAAGGAGCCAGTAGGATCCATGGATCGGTCTGTTCATGAGGAAGAGATGAAAGTATATTGACCATCTGTGAAACCTGGGGTGGCTGAAGAGGGAAACAACCCATGATGGAAGAAGCCTTCAGTAGACCGGTATTGATACTGACGTAAGAGTCAGGTACACCACCTACTAGGGGTACAGAGCTGCTTGGAAATGGGGAATAATGAGGGGTGCAGAAGGACAGCTGGTCCACTATAACTACCTTTCCATTCAATGGAAATGGGATGATGCGAAAGATAGTAGATACAATGGCGGTCATGGCATATGTCCAACTGTGACCCAATAAGAGATTATAGTTGAGCTTTTTATCTATAACTTCTATGTCCACTATTACCGTTTTCCCATACAAAGTGATGGGGTAGCTAGCTAGGTAACCTTTTGGCATGAAAGTGTGGTCGTTGAAAGATTTAAGGGAATTCGACAGCGAGGATAGGCTTGGAGAACCCAGAGTGATCCAACATGAAGCCAACATGATGCAGGTAGAAGCACCTTCATCAATGACAGTTCTGTGTATACCTTTACCTTTCAAAAAAATTTGCACTTGAAATGCAACCTGGAGGGAAAGGGGAGGCTTACACTTTTCCATGTCGAAAATTGCCAGCATGGAATCATGTGGGTCGATACCACCAATAGCTGAAAGCAAAGATTTCCTTTGTGCTAGACATGTTTGTAATACTTCAAGCACCAACATAACTAATGGCGCTTGCGCCAAGTCTTCTACAATGTTGTAGTTTTGGGCAGCACGTGCAGATGTATTGTGTGTTGTGCGTCGAAGTTCCCCTTTAGGGGGGTGAATTAAAAGGTCAAAAACCAGCCTTTTGATATGAAAATGATTGGGCAGCTGTGGGTTTTGACTTGAGGAAGGTTCCTCTGCATGAGCGACAGGAGCTCCATAGGATTTGGCTCTTGTTTGTAGATCTACCGTTTCAAAGGTGTAAACGGTAGAAGATCCTTCACCAGCTGAAGGATGTTGCGAACCACCATTTCCCCCTTGTAGGGGTTCAGGTTGGTTTGCAATAAGGTTTTGCTACTGCTGAGCGGGGAAAGGATTATTAAGGACAGCAAGGGTCCTACCAGTATACTTTTTAGCAATGTATTCTATGCATTCCTGAAGAAGTGGGTAGTGATAGGTCATGTGGTCTTCAACACAGATTTTGCAGGGAATCTGGTGGGTTATCATTTCCATCGTCAAGAGGTGCAACAACCTTCTACTTTTGGTTTACCTTCTTTGTTGACTGCTCCTCAGAAGGAGCGGTCTTTTTCTTATTCTTCTTGTTCTTACCACCGGGTTTTTGCATAGACTGCACATATTTTATCGTGGTGGTAGGAAGAGCAGTTGATTTGGTAGAGGGGTCCACTGACATCTGGGCAATGTGACCGCTGATTTATTTTACAACAGCCCCAGACATTTTGCTGATAATACCATCATTGTGCGCTCCAGGGTGCTCAGTAGTGGAAACATTGGAGTTATGAGGGGCATTGGGGATTACATCGTAAATAGTGCCAGAATATGAATATATCAGATCTAAGTGTTGGGCATGACGTATGGATTGGTCTTTTGTGACCGCACCACCTAAGGTGACATCTTTAGCGATTTGCAGGAGTAGCGACTTACAAAACCAATCTGCTAGGAGATAGTCTAGGAGGGGAGCTTTAACTAACCTCCGCCTATGTATCCATTCATGTATATGATTAGAGATGTGGGTGGCGGTATCCTGACATAATGAAGTGAGGAGCTCTGTCCCAGTCTCATAGCAGATGGGTAGCTGGAAGTGCTTTAAGAATTCCATCGCTAGAGTGTTGAAGGTATTTACTGACGTGCATGGTAACTCAATGTACCACTTAGCTACATTGCCAGTGAGGGTGCGGGGAAAAAGATGTAACTGGACACTATCATCCACCATGGAGTTGGAAACACACCAAAGATGATAGGTGGTGATATGGGTGCCCAGATCCTCCCCTTGTTTCCCTTCGAACTTGGGGATGTCTGTTGGTATTTTATGTGGGATTGGCGGCCAAAGTAAGTTATGATAGATGGGGTCATTTGTAAGTTTGTACAAGTCGGGGATATCCAACATTGCTAAGAAAGGCAGAGTGTGTGGTGCCCCTGACTTGGACCAAGTCGATGACATATGACTTGAGGATCCTTGTTGTCCTCCCATCGTTTGAGTCCCAATATTATACATAGGCTACGTGGTATACTAGTTTCCTTGGGGTATGGCATTGTAGTGTGGATTTCCATGGGGAATGTGATGTTGGGGTATAGAATTTTCCCCAGGATAAGCAGTGCCCCTTGACTCATTTGAATTTGTGCGTAGGGTGCCCCCATGGATTGGTTGGGACCTCCTTGAGGATTCTCACCCGCCACAGAACTAACCATATGTCCTTGATTGACATAAGGAGCGCTCATGTCAATCAATGACTGACCATGCATGCCTGAAAATGGAGGGGAAACTGTTATGTTCCTGACCGATATATGCATATTGGGAGTGCGCCCAGATACTTGAATCTAGGGGGTTGAATTGTACAATGGATGCCAACCATATTGTTGGTTGAGGGGACCCACGCTAACCATGCTATATTGAGTGTTATAAGGAGTGTTGTATCTAGCACTTGTCGAAGGTATAGAGTTTGACACTAAAGGGGTGGAACCCGACATAGCCTGGGTGCTACTCATGGAGGGTGTCATATGAGGGTTTGTAACTGGACAAATGGGATAGCAGGGTTCGCCATCAACGGTGTGGTGGTGATTGTCGACTGGGGAAGTGGTGGGGGACAAAAAGTGTCCACAAAGTTCCACGACCTATTAGTCGTCGACGGGATGGATGGAAATGTTCCAACTAAAGAAACAGGGAGTACAGGTGCAACAAGAACCAAGAGTGGGTCCAACAAATTCATGAGTGGAGGGTTAAAGGAAGGAAGAAATCCTTCGATAAAGAAATCCTTTGGAAAACTTGAATCATCAGTTGCCCAAACAGATTCCATGTGAGATCTAGGAGACTGATTCCCCAAAGATGGGGAATCCAGTTCACTGGTGCTAGACGGATCTTCCATAATGAGTGGAGGAATTCCTAACAATCATCTAGATTGACGACGAGGGTCGGATGTGGCCATGGTGACCGTTAATTTTTATCAATAAATTTTATCGTGATATTTGTTAAAGTCTCAATGATAGCACACGAGTACCTAAAAAATATAAAAAATACACTAAGTTGATCAATTAGCAAACAGAGGAAAATGACCCTGTCTGGTAAGCATCGATCACTGGAGATGAAACCTAGTATCACAATGAATAACAGAGAGGGCTGGCCAAATGTACAGTTACGGTTACTCCAGAGCTTCACCCAAACCTCAGATTGAGGGGCCAAGCACTCACAAATTTACATGCATGTCCATAAACATTAACTAACTATCAAAGCAAAATAGATGGATTACCTCAAGCCTCCGTGTAGATTTGTTGGAGAGAAAAATGTAGCTAGGTGGAAGTTCCCTGAGCTGGCTCCAGATCAAGTCCTGCACATAGAAGGGACAAGCATAATCATAGCATACAACCTTGATAACTAATACATGAATACATAAAAGACATCTAGTTACACATAACTAAGCTACTCAAGCTAAAAGGTATTGGACAAACAAATAAATGAATGATAGTACCAACACCATGGAGTAGACATTACAACTGCAGTTCTATATCAATGTTGAAAGAGTGATTACAACCATCTGTTGCATCAACCTTCCCTTACCCCTCCAGCTTCTATCTCTCTCTCCCTTCTTACCAACTTCTTATGCTTAGGTTTGAGATTATGCTCAACAATCAAGTAAGCTATCCTTTCAAATGATTTGACCTTTATCACCATAGCCCTAGCTTTACTTATGTAGCAATCAAGTTAGGGTTTCCAAGTTACTCCATGAGTTCCATAAGGTAAAAGCAATGAAGTTGCCATGCTTTTCAGCTCTTTCCCATTTGCCTCTTTCATTAGGATTAGAAATCCCCCAAATAGGTCGAACTTGAGATGTTTCCTTGCTTTTCTTGAGTATATTTAGGAGAAAATATTTCGATATTTATGAGTCAATTCACTCCTTTGACCTTTAGAACTTCATTAGGATCCACTAACGTTGTTCCCGAACTAACAACTAGAGTTAGTAGGGTCACTAAATATCCCTTAGTCTTACAGAGAATCTTTATAAAGCAAGTCGTCAGTGTATAGACAATGTTAGTGTGGAAAAAAGGCATGTGATATTGGTCTTTGCTTCAGCTATCATGTCTTTCCCCTTTGAGTTGATGAGGGGGTCATTTTTCTATATAACATTTACTAAACCTCTGACCCTTCACCTCTACCCTGTGGGATTGGGCGGCCTCAGTCTTTAGGCAAACCGACGGGGATAAACTTAGCATCACCACTTTGAAGAATTGGAGGAAAGACTTATTAGGTAATGAAATCATTAACAAGGCTTGGACTCTGGTTCCAGGCTTTATCATTTTGGATGTCTGGAAAGAACGAAATGGCAAGATTTTCAAGAACAAAAGAGGCTCGACCCAGAACATCATTGTCCAAATTTTACGACAACTCAAATATACAGTAGGATCCCTTATGTGGAAAATTCTTTAGGACCCTCCTTCACCCCAAGATGCTCGCATACCACTGGAGTTGGGTCTTCATGCTCTGGTTCCCCAAAGCACTGTCAAGGGTGTTGTTTCTGGGAAAACTAGTGTCTTGTCGAACGACTAACCCTCTAGGTTTGGCAGCTACCCTAGAAACAACAGTTTAAAGCAATTCAATGATTTCTTCTATGTGTAACAGATAAGAGAAATACAATAGGGCCAACCTGTAACTTCTGCTTAATCCCTCACTTGATCTCTCTCCCCCTTGACAGAGCTTGCAACTCCTCCCCGTACTTAACCCGCTTGGAGAGTACCTGCAGAAAACATAGTAACAAAGAACCGTCAAAGCATCTCAATCTATTACAACATAAACATTACATAATAAGATATATAATGAACAAATGATAGCATTCACAAATGATCACATTAACAATTGCACAAACATATGGAAGAAAACTTGAAGAACTTTATTAAATAAAAGGGAGAATTACAACCCAGTTTTCTGATCCAGCATCATCCTCCCAGCTTCAATCCCTCTTCACCTCATGAAATAACAAGATCACACCAATAATACAATGTTCTTTCCTCAATTACAAACTATCAACACTTCCTTGCAATTCACAATATTCCAACCTCTAGATCTCTTAAATGAGGGATCCATTTATAGATGTGTGCAAGGGTGTGAGTCATCTCTAGGGTTTTGATTAGTGTTATTCCACTTGTTACAATTGGTTCCACTTGGAGATTTCTTGGATCTTTTACTCATCCCTGGGTGAATTCAGAGAGGCAAGTGTCATAGGAGAAGTTTCTAGAAGATTCCATGAGCAACCACCTAGAAAATTGCCTCAGACATTTGTCCATCCTCGCCCATCGCACCCTATAGAAGGCCTAATCAATATGCATCACACTTGAGCAGTGTACCACTTAGTATGCATCGCACCCTGCGAGTGGATCAGTCAGTATGGTTCAGTTTAGGCCATTTCTGGATGGTTTCTTAGGTGGAACTTTTGGGGGATGATGTAATCAGATGACTATGTTCTTTTAGGGTATGAAATAAATATATTAGGGGTCAAGGAGCCCTAGTTTATCGACATATAAGTTTGGGGTTGATGTGCCCAAATATGTCTATAAGGGTTGCCCCCTAAAGCATGAAGTCGTAAATATTGATTTTAGGTGAAATGCTTTATCATGAGGATCCAAGGTTTCGAACTGGAAGGTGACCTGCATAAGTTAAAATAAAATACATCATCATAATATATTTTTCATGATCTAGCTGAGGTAGGCATTCCCATGCTCAGCTTTATAAATTCATTTCATGTACATAGACCAGATAGTCGTCTATAGATGCATACTGGTGATTCTTTAGATGTAGAGTCATCATCCTTGGTTTGGATGACCATCGGTGCAGCGCCTTTGTACATTTGATGTTTTTATATCCTAAATATATCGTAGCTTGGATGGATGAAACTAAATCCTGGGTCTTCAAACTCATTCAATCTTCACCCGATGTACAAGGCAATCCATGTGAAGAGATGTTCTGGAGTCGAACATGGAAAGACATCGCTTGATTACCAGCGAATAATGTGAGTTGTTAACAGATGTGAGAGGAATCATTGATAATGGTAATGACCCTCAAGTTACTATAGTACAATTCACGTGGTGTGAATATATGATCCGATGTCGAACACCACGCAAAATCTTTCGGTCGAAGGCCATTGATGTCAACCTGTCGCCGGAAGTGAGAAACTTGCCATTGATGCATGCAAGCTCCAAAGCATTGGAAGGGTTGTTTCTATGTCAACTTCTTGGATAGTGAGCTGATGTCAACAAGAAGCAACTTGTCATACGAGGTCCTTGATGTATCCCACATCTACGACATGAAACAAAGAAAATGATTTTCTCGAGGTGAAAAATGATCTGACGACACAAGGTTCAGGAATGGCGGCCATGAAAAAATGAAGGTTGAAGGTATTGCAGTGGATGAGGAATTAACTGGATTGTGGTTTCTCAACTGAATTACTTCTCTTGAACATGTCGGTGACACTGAGATGGATTGGTAGCATTAGCCCCAAAAGATGGATGGTGTGGAAGACCAATGGTGAGATGATCGGTGAACGAAATAACCCAACCCGACTCAATAATGGTGATGGAGTGAAAGTGTCATGTTCAAGAGTGACCTGCTACCATAAAGCTTTCAAGTTTTCTTCCCTTTTTCCCCAGTCATTGCTGACCAGTACCTCTTATTTTTGTCAAGCTTGAGAAGGATAACATATGCTTGTTCTATAATTTTACCTTCAAGCAAACCTGTCGCTATTTTTTAACAAGTCTAGCGACAGTGAAACTCGGTCTTGTCTAGGATGGAAAAGTTTGTCGCTATTGTTTTAATAGTTTAATGACAAGGATAACTTAGTCCTTTTCATGTTCAGAGAGTTTGAAAAGGGATGAAAAGAAAACTCCAAAAGTTCTTTTTCGTGAAATAATCCCTTAGGTCCAAAAAAGATTAAAATAATACAAAAGGGATGACTTTTCCGATCACTTTAACGAGTTGAAAAATACAAGCGCTCGAACCTTTTCGTAAGATAATCCCTCAAGTCCAAAAAAGTATAAAACAATATGGGAGGGATGACATTTCTAATCACTTTAACGAGCTGGAAAGGCCAATTTCTAGACAATATTTTCATATTTAACGAGTTTGAAAAGGGTTTAAAGGAGACTCGATTTTGAGGAACGAGTGGTGTATAGGATAGCAACTGGTTCCGAGTAATCTTGGAATTTCTCAAAGCATGGTGAATTATATGAAGAGGCAGGCTAATAAGGCCACTCATCGCAATTGTTCCTCAAAAATGGTGAACAATCAAGTGGAAGCGTATGATCGGCCAAAAGAATGGAGGTGATGAGAGGTACACAACAAAGGCTCAAAAGGTTGATATAATGGCAATCACAAAGGTTAATTATTTGAAGGTGGGTTCATTTTTTGACAAGCTTGAACCATGGGTGAACTATGCTTGGTTTCGGTTTCATGTTTTTACAAGCTTGAAACGAACAAACCATGCATGGATGTAGTTCTTTTTATTTTTTATATAAGCTTGAAAATGACAAAACTAAAAATTGAAAAAACAGAAAAACTACAAATTGAAAAATTTTTGCATGCCCCCAGCATGATGAAAAGGAGAGTCTCCTGTAACCATATGGAAATTACTGTGGTTAGGTAGGATGGTTTCGTCCAAAAGACAAAACACTTCCTTGGCTTTGTCTAGAATAGACAAAGGTGAATGGTGTGACAGACCGGTATGATAGACCAATCACATAACCTACAGGGAAACTTATATTTACAACTAGGTGTGTCCAGAATAGACAAGGGTGCATGCCCCCCAAGCTTTGTTACATTCACTAGACTACTCATGGAAATCAGGTGGATGGAATGAAGGTTCGAGAGATACTGCTGATGTAAAAGGAGCATTTAGGGATGATGATTGACTTGGAGTTATGCTTGAACCAGGAAATGAAACCTGGTCAATGGTGAAAATCTTACCTTCATGCAGGAAACACATCAATCGAAAGAGTGTTGAAACAATAGCTTCCATGTTATAAATGTAGTCATGTCCAATGAGTAAGTTGTAATCTAACGGTCCTGGGACTACCATCATGTTCAGATGAATGGTTTTCCCTCCCAAAGTGATCGATAACTTAGGAAGGATCCCTAACAGTCGACTGGTTCCTTTGTTATAGCCTAACAGATTGTGTGTAACAGGCATAAGCGATGGTGAATCCAACGCTTTCCAAGGAGTTGAGGAAAGGATACTCACTAATGAACCTTCATCTATGATAGTGCCAGACATGATCGTTTTACAAACTTGTACTATGATCCGAAAAGGTACATAAGAAGGAAGGCGAGATCTTGCTAGTCGATTCTAGTCAAAGGAAGTGACTAGACTACTTTGAGGGGGTACTGAATAAAAGGGTGAATTAACCCCTTGAGGTATGAGAACTGGGGGGTTTTCCTCTTGTCGTGAAGGAATGGGTGGATTTCCCCCAAGTTTATCAGGATCTGAAGTAACAAAAGGAATTTGAACGGTATCATTCTCACTCTCTTTGGGAAGGGTACAATTATCTAAAGGTGGAATTTGGTCAACTGCCACCTCGACCTGTTGACTTTGGTCGGGTATAGACTCATAAGATTCACTTTCAGAGAGAGTGGTTTCGACTGACAGTTGATTTAAGTTAGTTGGTTTTTCAACTAGTAAATGACTTGGGGAGAGTTTCCTGTAGCTAGATGAAAGTCGCTGCGGTGAAGCAGGACAATTATCCAACACTCTTTTGGCTTCATCCAAAAAGGGACAAAGGTGAAAGGAATGGTTCCCTTCACACAACCTACATGGAAATCTAACCTTTCTCGTCTGTCCATGAACGTTACTATCACCAGTTGAAGGTGTGTTATCAACATGATCTCCAGAAGTTGATGACATAGGATGGTGTGAATGGGGAGACCATTCTCTCAAGATCCAAGGAAAGCAAGGACAACCTCGAGAAAAATGGTCACTCGCACAAGTTATGCATGGATATTTGGCTTTGGAAAGCCTAGTGTGTGGATTTTCACCAGATGATGCATTTAAAGCAATGGCTATTTGGTTGCGCCCTTGCTGAATTGGCTTCTTATCTCCTTCCCTTTCTTCTTCTTCTCAGTCACCTAGTTACTAGCATCACTACTTTCAGCAAGCGAAGAGGAAGAAGGAGAGGGAGAAACAAACGAAGAAGAAGGTGAAGGGTCAACTTCAATATAAACTGGAGGCTGATTCGATTGTGGAGGAATGACAAGATTTTGAACCACAGAAGTTGAAAACAACCATACTGGCAGGCCAATGGTAATTCCCGGAAGGGACAATGTAGCCATATATAGAGCACCAATATTTCCCTGAGAAGAAAAGGGACTAGGGTTCTCGTTAAAAGGGATTCCTTGATTGGTAGACTCCAGATTTGTCTCCATACACCTCAACCTAAGATCAACTAAGGAACAAGGATGTTATTTTGATTTCAATTAATTTTAATGATGCTTTAACACAACTTTGCTTTTTTAGTTTTTAAGAGTCGAGAAAAAGCTAAAGATGAATCTAGTCCCCTTCGATTTTTAATGAGCCTGAAGTGACAAGTCCTCAGATGGAACTTTTCTTTTAAAGAGTCGAAAAGGAATGAAAGTGACTACTCTAGAAAATCTAGATAGAGGAATTACCAAACCAATCACAAAACTGCAATATACACCTTGGTGATAAATTAAAGAGAAATTACCAAGGACTTGTGTACGACAGTCAATATTCCCGAATGTTGTGTTCTACATTGCGATCAATAAGGCGACAGACTCAACTTCCTATGGATGAAGGATATAAGCCTATTGTGGTCTCCCAATATATAGGTGACGATACGGGGAGCACAAGTCTATGCTATCACTTGACGTATCATTGAGGAGGAATCACCCAACCTTTAATGAAAACGACAGTTACTAGTTTTTACGACGCCGGAACATGTCCCTAGCCTAGACCTCTAGATGTGTTGCGTTAAGTTCCAAAGCGTTGTTAGATTCATTGAAATTTATTTTAAAGCTGATCTTTTTTATATTTTTCCTTTCAATGGTTCATCGCGTGATGTTGGTTTTGAAATTCCTGAAATGCAATCTACAATGATAAACAATCTTTGTTTATTTTGAGCAATGAAAATCCTAGCTACTAGGGAAAGAAGATTACAATTCTTTCAAACAAAGAGCAAAGAGCACACACTAGTGCATTTTCCTAAATCATTTTTCGCACACAAAATGAATGCAAATGAAAATGCATGTATTTGTTTTTTGTTCCCCTTAATGTGAAAAATGCCAAAAAGGAAAACTAAATGTAGTAAAGATTTGAAATGTTTTACTCAAAGCGACATTTTCGACAATTTCTTTTTCAAAAGAGAAAGGAAGACTAAACGACACTTTTCAATTTTTGAATAAAAAATGCTTTTGACACTTCGAATGTAAACAAATCAAACCAAATACATGAAGAAAAATTCAATCAACTATCAAGTAAAGGAATAATCCACGATACTTCTCTTTTCGACACAAAATGACAATTACGACACTTTTTGTACCAAAGCGACAGATCGATTTAAGCAAATTTTCAACAAAGGATTGTAAATGATGAACAAATACATAAAAATTTTACTAATCCTAATCTAGTGTAGGCTTGGATATTGTGAATTGCAAATAGGATTCAGTATGAGGCATTGTTCATAAGCAGCAAAACAACTAAACAAAACTGAAAACAAGGTTAAAAACCCCCAATTTCTAGAATGGAAATAGGTTCAGTCAGTCATCGTACTTAGGCTTAATATAAATAGGGATGAATCGCACCTACTACACTCAGGAGGTGTGATGCATACTAGTTTATAGTGAGATAATGCGATGGGCCAGGGAATGCAACTGAAGTGGGTTTTGGCTCAAATGAGCAGCTGTTTTCAATGGGTTAAGCTGAGCTATGATGGATAGTAAAGAGAAAAGTATAGAGGAAGGTCTTGAGAGGTTATTGAGCTACCAAAAGGTCATCTAGAATGCTTGTAAGTCCAATGTTTAATTCATAAACTAAACCAGAGATTCACTGAAGCAGCATTCATCTGCTATGCAATTGCAGAGCAAGAGCAGTTCGAAGGCTACCTGGCTAACTTTAGGCTCTGTCTATAGTTTATAAAACAAACAATAACAACAAAAAAAATCTGTTCTTCCCCAGCGGAGTCGCCAATTTTTTTCCTGGGAAAACTAGTGTCTTGTCGAATGACTAGCCCTCTAGGCTTGGCAGCTACCCTAAAAGCAACAGTTTAAAGAAATTCAATGATTTCTTCTATATGTAACAGATAAGAGAAAGATAATAGGAACAACCTAGAATTTCTACTTAATCCCTCACTTGATCTCTCTCCCCCTTGACGAAGCTTGCAACTCCTCCCCGTACTTAACCTGCTTGGAGAGTACTTGCGAAAAACACAGTAAAAAAGAACCCTCAAAGCATCTCGATCTATTACAGCATAAACATTACAGAATCAAATATATAATGAACAAATGATAACATTCACAAATGATCACTTTCCCAATTGCACAATCATATGGAAGAAAAGTTGAAGAACTTTATTAAATAGAAGGGAGAATTACAACCTAGTTGTCTGATCCAGCATCATCCTCCCAGCTTCAATCCCTCTTCACCACATGAAATAGCAAGATCACACCAACAATACAATGTTCTTTCCTCAATTATAAACTATCAGCACTTCCTTGCAATTCACAATATTCCAGCCTCTGGATCTCTTAAATGAGGGATCCATTTATAGATGTGTGCAAGGGTGTGAGTCATCTCTGGGGTTTTGATTAGCGTCATTCCACTTGTTACAATTGGTTCCACTTGGAGATTTCTTGGATCTCTTACTCATACTTGGGCAAATTTAGAGAGGCAAGTGTCATAGGAGAAGTTTCTAGAAGCTTCCATGAGCAACCACCTAGCAAACTATCTCGGACATTTGTCCATCCTCACCCATCACACCCTATAGAAGGCCTAATCAGTATACATCACACTTGAGAAGTGTACCACTCAGTATGCATCACACCCTGCCAGTGGAGTAGTCAGTATGGTTCAGTTTGGGCCATTTTTGGATGGTTTCTTAGGTGGACATTTTGGGGAATGATGTAATTAGATGACTATGTTCTTTTAGGGTATGAAACAACTCTTTTAGGGGTCGAGGAGCCCTAGTTTATCGACATATAGGTTTGGGGTTGATGTTCCCAAATATGTCTATAAAAGGTGTGAGAAAAACAACTACTGGTAAAGATATCTAGTAGCCTCCTCCTCATGGTTTTTGAAAATCAATATAGACGGGACCTCTAAGGGCGACCCAAGGATGGCTGGATTTGGTGGTGTCATAAGAGATGAGCAAGGGTGCATAAAGGATATATTTCACAGTCATTTGGGGACTGCCACTAATAACATGGCCTTAGAGCAGTGCCTGGAAATCTTGATGGAGTCAAATTTACACAACGCCATCATTGAAGTTGACCCTGAATTGGTCATTAATGTGGCCAAGAAAATGTGTAATGGAATAGCACCTAGAAAAGTGTCAAAACATTGGAGGATCTTGCAGGTTTTTTAGCGTATTCATTCCCACTTGCAAACCCTAAGAACCGTTAGCTTTGTTCATGTGCGAAGAAAAGCCAATATGTTAGCTGATTGTTTGGCAAATGAAGGGGTGCTATGTAAGGAAAGCTATATTCGGTACGACTAGGAGTCTATACCCTATGGTAAACTACGCGATGATTGTCAATGACAGGCAGCTAAAGACATGGTGTACCTCCAGACCATGAATAATGAGCAGGAGGAAGACTAGCAGGAGTTGAAGGAACGACATAAACTCGAAGTTAAGAGAAGGACGAAGAGGTGAGGTAACGATGCACAGGAGTCATTAGATCATGCAAGATCAATGGAAATAAATGGTGTAAAATATTAGTGGGAGTAGGAGAGGGTAGAAGTCCTTGAGCCTGGTTGAAGTGCTGCAATAAATCTTGATCGTCGATCTTATTTCCAAACATTGACGTCACAAGTAACTACGGGGGTTCAGCTATTTGTAACCCACGTGCTAGTTGAAAGGCCACAAACTATAGGATTTAAGTGCCTTCACTATCGAATGGATATCGGGTTTTAAAGTGGTTGGAGGTTAACTCTAAGAGCAGAACTAAAGTTTTATAGACCAAGGTTTATAATCTATATAGGCTCTGGAAAGCGGTTAAGTGTCGTGCTAGTTCCCACTGCAATGTTGCGACAACGATTGGATCAAGAACCAGATTGATGGTATAGATTTAATCGCAAATCACATTCGGTAAAAGAGTCTGGTCAGCGATAAACCCAGATTTGTGATATTGCGATGAGCCGAGGTTTGCAATGTTGCGATGGACTATGGACCGTTAGATCAAAGGGTTGATCGAACGATGGAGGTTAACTCTCGCATTTTGCAGGAATCAAGTGTTGGAGGCTTGCAGAAACTTCGATGTGTGATAATCCAAGAATGTGATGAAGCGTTGACCGTTGGATTGTGAAGTTGATCAACAGTGGAGATTGAAGAACAACAGAAAGGCTTGGGAAATAGAGGAACCTAGAATGTTATAGGCGCAATTGCAATAATGGAAGAGCTGGCATGTAGAAGTAGGGTTTAGCTAACACGCATAGTTATAAGATTAACCAGAGTTGTTATGAAGGTGGAAGGAATGAGATATAAAGTTCCACAGCGAAGGATTATCTACGGTGCAGGATCACTGTGCAACTCTATTGATCGGAGAGAATATCAATATACGATTGAAGGTAATATCGGCGGTGGAGATTGAGTGATAAGAATTGGGGAGATTGAGTAATAAGAATTGGGGAGATTGAGCGATAAGAATTGGGTGATAAGAATTGGGGAGAGATCAACAGTCTGAACACTTAGGAATAATGACCAGGGGTCTAATTTTGTTTTTGTGTGTAATGTTTTGGGTTTTGTTGACCTTGTTGTCTGTTTATCATCAATGGTTCTGTCTTTTAATGTCTTTACACTTGTAAAGACGTTTACCATATGTAATCTTTTTTTCGGTTAATTGAAGGCTCCACTCTTACTTGACCAAAAAAAAATGAATTGATCTATAGCTATGGGTCTTAAAATCACAACATCCTTCATGGTATTGGAAATAAATACATAAAAAACCATTTTCTAGAATTTCAGTTTTAATGAACTTACATTGTTGTTTCCATTCATAGACATGAACAAAAATATGAGCGATGATAATTTAACAAAATTGATAGGAAGTTGAAAATTTGTCAAGAAAGTTATTACTAAATATGAAAAACCATGAAATGAATCATATTGTAGCTTAATGTACCATTTAGTGGCACTCCTGGTTAGGGTGAATAGAAAAGGATGAATCTAACATTATCATCCACTAAGGAGTTAGATGAATAGTAGTGGAATTTCATGAAACGAGTAAAAGGACTGTCTTTAGATCACTCATTAAACATGGGTATATCTAATGGAAATTTAGTATGTATAATGATCCAAATTTAAATAGGAACCCGAAAAATTACAGATAACCATACACACAGAGATGCAGCAGAAATAAAACTTCATTTCATTAATATCAAAGAACTGAAATATGATTACATACATAATGGAAATAAACTAGCTCGGGCGATGGTAGCTTATATCTGAGAAGAGATGTGGTGGCTACATGCCTCTAAAATGTGTTACATTGAGGCTTGAAGGCTTATTTATTATTGAGAAACAATGGAAAACCCTAAATATCCAAAAACCTAACCCTAGGAGATGAAACGCCAAACTATGGGCTCTGTTGGGGTAAGTTGGTACATCAACTTCCCGGGGTCGTAACTTTGGCATACAATCTCCATTTGATGCACATGATACCTCATTAGAAATATCTATCCAAGGACTACAAATGTTGACTAAAATAGCTCTGGAAGTTCAGGATCTGAAAATTTTCCAAAAATAGTAAACTGTGCTACAATTAAGGAAATTGAAAAACGGAGAGAAACAATGGTGTGGGTCTAAGTGGAATAGGCAGGTGGCCACCAATATCCACCTAGATCATACAACTAGCCATGGTGGGTTATGTTGTATTATTATGGGAATTTCGAGGTAAAAAATGGGCCTCAAAACAAAAAATGAACTAACAAAATTAGCATTAAAGGAACCAATAAGATTAAAGATGATGATGTCATTCCCAAGGATAAAAATATTGTATGTAGAATTAAGTTCCACGTTCAATGAGTACTCTCTCTGAATAGTTTTGACTAGACCCACAACAAAAAAACATGAAAATGCATGAAAAATCGGGTTGAACACACTTTTTTTCTTTTCTTTTCATTTGTTTTCAATGTGGGTCTAGTCAAAAGTATGCAAATTGGGTACTCATTGGATGCAGAACTTAATTTCACATCTAAGGGGTGTCAACACTTGAAATTTGAGTAAACCTATAAAGAGATAAGTTGAAAATACAATTAAAAAAATGAAGTTTCATTTTTTTCTTCTTTAAATATTAATAACTCTTATTTTAATATTTTCCTAAGGAGGCCCATTTTATAACTCAAAATTACCCTAATGAGAGTCATTTGTCAATTGATATAATTTCAATAGGTCTAATGTAGCCAAGAATGGAAATCGAATATTGGCAAGAAAATTATGATAAATAGATGATGGAGCTTTCCCTTTAATAAAAGTCACAAGCCCGTCTACATCACTATCCCCAAGAGTAGTAGTAGCACCAGCTTTATGGTCAACCTCAAGATGAAGGTTTCAACTAAAATGAAAAACCACATAAGGCATAGTTGAACTAGCGATGGGTATACCATAAATCGGCGGAAATCCACTATTGACACTGGAACTAAGGTTTTTGTCCCCCATAAAAAATGAATTTGAATGTAGACAATTGTGTGGTCATAATGGGCATGCCAAAGATAGGCAAACTAGTGGAAGGAGAACATGTGATCAAAAATGTCCCCCTAAAAGGAACACCTAATTTCTTAGGCATAAAAATGGGATCACCTATCCCACCAATTGGTGGTATCGAGGTGCCAATAGTGACTTGTAACACATTGGGGTAGTAGGAATAGGTCCTCCAACAATACATGACCCGCTAATACTTAGCACCAGACGGAAGTTTTTTCAAAAAGGATCACCTAAATATGTTTTAACCATTTTTATAAGTAAATAATTGAAAGGTTTGGTCAAAGTGGGGTTGAAATTAAAAAAAAAAATGTTTTTCAATAGGTTTCATCTTCAAGGTTTTAGGCTCCTTTGAATCTGATGTGCAAGCCTCCACAACTGTGCATATTTTTAGTATGGAAAACCACCACCTGATGGCTAACAATTCCTCTATATTGAGAAGAAACTCTCATTGTATACAAGAGTGTTAAGTGGGTTGCTCAACCAAATATGTGTTTCAATAAAATAAAAAGAATCCAACTAAGATAAACTAGACACAAGTATACACAAATCACACCCTAAAAAATCTTAAAATATCCAACAAAAAAGAAACTAATAATGAAAAGGCCCTTCCAAAAACTAGTTTGGGATGATGAGGGGCTAGGATCCATTAATGAAGGTGTGAGAGATATTTATGGTAATCCTCACACAATAATCACCCAAGATGATGCAAGTACCCTCATGAAAATTGGCACCCTCCAAGGTAGACGAAACATATTTTATATGTCTTCCTTAGGTATCACAAGCATTTCCCAGTTTCAATCACCTATATGATACTCAAGAAAACAAATTTATTCTACCACTTCATAATGAAAAACCTAGGGGAATAATTATTGAAAAATGCAACAAGAAAGTCTCAATTTATTTTTTTCTTGGTCAAATTAAGAAAATTTGAATTTCCACATCAACAGAAAACTTGGATGTAGTTAACTTGTGTGACATGGCTTGTGTCACTCAGTTTATTCAGTAAATTTCAGTTAGAGGAGTTGGAGTTCAATTAAGCATGTGTGATTGCTAATTTGTAGAAATCAAGGTTAGTTATTTCAAGTTGTTTTCAAGTAAAAAATTTCTAACTATTCGAGGAACTAGTGGAAGGTCATTTGTGTAGTGACACTCCAGTCTAACTCAGCAATCATCTAGTTAATTGATCAATCAACCCAAAATGGCTAGGAGGTGGATATTCCAAGGTAGTGTAACATCAATTGTAGACTAGTCCTAAGTGTATAGGTGTTGCATGAATTCAGATAATCAACCTTTGGAATTGTGCAATCATTTTGGAGGAAATTCCTAAATAATAGGTGCCTAATTTCCTCAGTAATTGCACAATAAAATAGGGGCTCAAGTAGAGGCATAAATTGACTGGGTTAGAGCTTCTCATTGAGCAGAGACATAGGTTATTCACTTGCAAGTTGAGGTCATATTGGGTTAGCAATTGTAATACATCTCTATTCATCATATTAATGCAAGCATGCAAAGGTGTTTTTAGCATATTGCTTTCCCCTAGAAAAATATTGTGAGCATGTGTGTTATTTCTCATTGCATGTTTATGATTGATGTTCTAAATTGTGAATTAAATTTTACAAAGAAGTAGAGTAGGTTTGTGTCTTGTGATTTCGTTTAAAACTTCATGAGCAATTGAAAATATACATCATAATTTCTACATGGTATCAGAGTAGGGTTCACATTAGAACAAGAATTTCGAAGTTGTTTCTTAGGAGGTTCAAATTTGCAATTAAATGTAGCAAGATTTCTTTAGAGTTGGGAAGATGACCTTCAATAGGCCGAGACTAGAGTATTCCTTGGAAGGAATCTCTAATTTCATTGCATGGAAGGATCACATGGAGGCAGTATTGCATGATAATGGATTGCTAGAATACTTCAAGACAAATATTGTAAAACCGCATGCACTTGATGCACAAAACCTAGCCCAATGGAATAAAGATGTAGCCATGGTGAGGAGAATAATCTTGGAGGGATTACGAGATCACATTGTCTCAAATCTCCAATATGGGAAAGAAACCAAATTCACAATGTTGAAAGAACTGACATAATTGTTTGAGAATCGTAGTGACCACAGGAAGTTGGTACTCAAGGATAAACTTTGAAATATCCATATGTAGAAGATTTACATTATCCCACAGTATCTCTATAGATTTACACAACGACATGATGAACTTGGTCGGGTTGGTGTTAATGTTGTAGAAGATGACTTAGTAAACCTATCCCTTCTAGGCCTTTCCAAGAGCTGGCATAGCTACGAAGGTCGGTGAACGAGAGGGAGAAACTATCGAATTGGGAACTCTTATGGTATAATTTGGTACAAGAGGAAATAAGTCAGAATACCATAGATGGGAATTAATCCAAGGGTGAGGATGAAGAAAAATTTACATTGGCTGAAGAGGGAAATAAGGGAAAAGGGATGAAATCTCAAACCAAACCAGAATCTAGCTAAGCAGGCAAGAAGAAAGATTTGTCCAAAATAAAATGCTTCAATTGTCATGAATTTGAGCACTATGCCATGAAGGGTAGATTCATCATTTTGAGGTGGTTTGGGGGTCAATGAATCAGTTTCCATGCTTATAGAGGCAAGTTGTTCCACTGCCTATATTCTTGCTCCTTGTTTGGAAATGGTTGTAACATTCCTTATCTCTTGGATTCGACCCTTGATGGCTAGCATAGGTGGTTTGATTTATATATTATGTATTTCTTTAGTCATTAGCAAAGGTTGGACTCTCTTGGATGATTTGAGCTACATTGTACATCTCTATAGCAGTTTGGCAAGGAAATAAGCCAGGGTTTGCAACTATTTTTGTGGGATTCTTGTGGTAATGTGTTTTTGCATTATATCTCCTGTTGTCATTAGTTTTTCTCATGTTTTATATGTGCCAAGATTTCATTCTTCTAAACTAAATGAAATCAAGATAGATAGGTAGAATACATTGGTAACAGTGCTCTGCCTTGGGAATACATTTAGTTTTTGATGTTTTTAGCTATTTGAAGAGGAATCATGATCTTTTCATGCCCTCCTCAGCTCCTTACCAGTATTATACCTACCATCTAACTCAATTACAAGTGCCAAAACACCTACCTACCTCGCCCCACAAAACACCTTGCATTCCTGACTTGATTTCTCGGACCCAAAGTTGCATGCTCCATTTGATCCGGCAACAAAACCATCAAGATCAACCAAAAAACCCTAGAGCTACTATACCTAGCCTAAAGTTCATATTTGCAGTCATCTTGACTGAGATTGAGAAGGAGAGAGCCCTCTCCCAACCTGGTAGGCCTAGCTACCAGGTTAAGCTTGGTTTGTGGTTATCCTAGGATTGCCTCCCTTTAGCCTGAGGTCAATCTAGGCTGTAACATAACCATAAGATGCATACACAAAAAGGAAGTAGGAATAAATGACAACCGTAAGAAGAAAAGACACAAAAAAATTTGTTAATGGAGTTCACCCAGTGTGGATTATGTCTTCGGGTCCTACTCAATGTGGGGAGGCCTCTTTCATTAGTCTTCAGCAAAATCAAATTACATGCATGTACAAAAGACACATTATACCTCCACTTTTGGGGATGGCTTGAAAATGCACAAATTGGTTGAACAAATGGACTACACTATCGAATTCCTGGGGAAACATCATGAAAAATGACTGTAAACTCGACCTCTTTATGCTTCGGTCAAAATCTGGACCCCTGGGAATCTCAAAGATTCCCCAAAGATTCCTTCTTGTAGGTTGATTGGAATTCAGCTACTTAGATGAAGAATATGATCACATCATCATGTTCCTTGCAAAAAACTGAGAAGAAAGAGCTTAAAGTCAGCCTGGTTCTGAAACTATCAATTTCAGGCCCCTAGGGAATCTTAAAGATTCCTCAAGATTCCATAAAGATTCTTTTATGTAGGCTGATTGAAATTCTACTACTCAGATCAGAAAATTGAATGCACCATTAGACTCCTGGAGAAATTCTGGTTCATTTGAGTATAAACTTAGCATGAATATAACACTATGAAATTTTGGATTCAATGGAATCTAAAGATTCCTTAAGCATCAACTAATATTCCTGCAAAAATTCCTTGAGAATATGTCTCGAAATTCATTCAGTGTGGTTCCTCCTTGGCTCTCGGTTCCATTCACTCCTCCTCCCCCTAGGTGAATGACAGGGTTTGGTTCTTATATAAAATTTGGGTGAAGTTATCAAAGTTGCATGGCTCGCACATTGGTTAAAAATCTTTGTTAGTTAGAGGGCGGTCCGGGTTCTGATCCGTGGCCCACCCATCCACTTTCAAATTGGCACTATTATTTTTTTTCCCTGAACGGGGCCACCCGTTGGCGAGACGACCCACCAGGTTGGGTGGGTTCGAACCTTGCCGACCTCCCAACATGGCCATATGGTCATTAGAAGTGGGTTAGGGTCCTAGGTCAACGTCGCGAGCCCCAACCCCTACATATAATAAGGGTGGTGGGGGTGGTGGGTCACCAACCCACCTTTTTTTAATATATTGGTTAAAAACCATTCGTTGGATTTTGGGGTCACCTGTCTTTTTAAGGAGGAGACAATTTCACCCATTCCGATCACCAAAAACCATCACCATAAGGTTCCAATTTGTTGCCTAGTTAATTTCTTCCTAATTTATCATCTTTTCTAGATTTATCCATGCTCCAAATTTAGTTGGTGCTGTGCTAACTTTAGCAAGTGGGCTAGTTTGACCAAAATTTTGACTGGCCATAACTTTCACATACGATGTCGGATTGAGGTGTTCCTTGAGCCGTTGGGAATATTGTGATGAGCTCTTTGAGCTAACTATGGTTTCATTGTAATCCAATTTTTTATTTTTATTTTTGAGCTTTTCTTGAGCCCTCTTTGATTTTTGAGCCTCTCTGGAGCCACCTGGATCATTCCTCCCCACTGAGGAGATTTTGGTCCTCCAAAAGCATGAGCATAATTTGTAACCTACATGTACCCTGTCAATCTGCACTTCCTTCTTTGTACTTTAGAGCCATAAGTGACAAACCAACACTTGCATTCTATGCAAACCTGTAGTACAATCTTTGCAAACTACAAACATTACTCAAATAACCCCATACTTGCCAAGATTTTATAACACACGCTTTGGTCAAGTTTACATAAAAATCATAAGAAAAACCCATACCCCACCTATCAACAAAAAGGGGCCAAAACATTATCATGTTACTTTCATACGTGACAGAAAACACATCATCACTTTTACAATAATTTTGCAACATATGATTTACCACATGCAACCATGAAAAGATACTATATCTAGTAAAACCATCTCTCACTCAACAAAGTGAATGGGTCATATCCGTGTGGCGGATTCGCTTGTTGAAAATATTCACAAACTAGCTCCATCACAGGTTCTTTCTCATCATGAAGTATTTGACATGTAGCTTTGTGGTGTCCATCCTTGTTGTAGTGGCTACAATGATTATTTCTCCTCCAAAATTTCTGGATCATCTTGGAACACTTATTCCTGGTGCACCTCTAATAAGTTCCTATCAAATCCTCACTATCACTGGAATGTGATGAGGTTCTTCCATCATTTGTTATTGTTTGGTCACTGGTTGTCTTGGAGAATTCTCCAACCTCTTTTTTGACATGCCCAAGTCTTAGATAACAAGGCAATTATGAGCCCCTTTCCTTGATACCTCATTTTTTTCAACAATTTTGATCCAATTCATGTATTGTGTTAAGAAGTGAAATCATCATCATAAAAATAACATGAAATTGAAGAATCACTTTTTACCTCAGGCGTTTTTTGCTACAACTTTTCAAATACATCCTCCTTGGCTTGTAGCTGATGCTGCAACCTTAGTTTCTCCTTCTCTGCTTCTTGTAGGATTATTCTTAGTTCAACATTCTCCACCTGAATTCTTTGGTTGATCTCTTCGAGTTCTTGGAGCCATGCATTATTTCGTGTCCTCCTTATTTTTGACACAATATCTACTGAATTCTTTGTCTCATCGCTTGAATTGGAACCCAAGTTGATAGTTCCATCTTTTGTAATCCCAAGAACTATAATATTCATTTCATCACCTGAGTTTGATCCTAGGTCAATTGGTCTAATACCTACAAGTCCCACAGTTGTGATCTTCTCATCATCCTCATTAAAATTCTTGGTCTTGTTGCACAGTTGAAACTATCTCCTGCTTCTCTTTTCTATCGTTCCACTTTGGCCTCAATTCTAGATGCAATTTCCAACAATGTTCCTCATCATGTCCTTCTTTCTCACAATGAGTATAAGAGAGATTTGCTTCATTTCTATTAGTTTTTGTTGTCCTCTTTGGGCGATCTTCTTGCTCATGCTTCCCCCTAATTTCTGGATGTACAACATTCACACTAGCTTCATCAAGAGCTTTAGGTTCAAATAATAATAATGAATGACACAAATAACTATGCAAAGAGACAATATATTTCATCAATGTCTGAGGAGTGTCTATTGGAACATTCAATGCTAATGCTTGTTTCCTAATATCCTCTGTAAAATTATGAACATTTTAATGTTTACTTTGTTTAAAATGTTTCCATTCCATCATGGCCTTTTGTCTACAACCCAATGGGTAAAGCTATCCTCTTAAATCAGAAACAAACTTAGACCAAGATGAAAGAAGTTTACGACTACTCTTACCATCTTTATGCAGTTTACCTTCCCACCATACAAGAGAAGTACCACTCAATCGAAGGGATGCTAGTTGGATCTTGGATTCATCCTCTTTGATTAGTTGTATGTGGAAATATATTTGAACTTGTCTGATCTAGTTATCTAGATTTTCTGCGTTAAAAACAAAGAAAAATCAAACTTGACATCTAGCTTGAAAAAGGGTTTTGTATGTGTTTTCTACCTCTAGAATGACAAGAAGAGGAAGAAAAATAACTTTCAATGGAAGATGTAGAGGGAGGTTCAAGAGGCTCTTCTTCTCCTCCTTCATGATTCACTGAGGCATGATCATCTAGTCCTTCCTTCTTCTCTGGCCTCACCATTGTCTTCTCATACTTTGCAAATAATTTGTCCACCTTTTCTGCCATGGTAGAGAAGCCCTTGCGATAATTTTTCTCTTCCTCCAATTGAGAATATTCATGTTCCATTTTCCTTCATGCTGCACACCCCACTTCTGGATCAAATGCTTTAAGTTTTCCTTCGCCACTTTGGAGCTTTTCCCCAGTTATCATACACTTGCAATTCACATCAACAAAAGACCTGCTCTGATACCAAACTTGATCTGTATCTTTTCACTTCAAAGATGCATAAAAAATTCATTTAAAATAGCATGTAACCATAACATGCATACACATAAAGTAATCACAAATAAATGAAAACCATAAGAAGTAAAGACAAAGACAAAGTTGACAATGAAGTTTACCTAGTGTGGGTTACGTCTCCGAGCCCTGCTCAATGTGGGGAGGCCTCTTTCATTAATATTTAATGAAATCAAATTACATGCATGTGAAAAAGACACCTTATACCTCCACTTCTGGAGATAGACTTAAAATTCACACCTATACTGAAGAAATGGACTGCACTATTGAATTCCTAACAAAAAAATCATTAAAATGGCTGTAAAATTGACCTCTTTATGTTTTGATCAAAATCTAGACCCCCGAGAATCTCAAATATTCCCCAAATATTCCTTCTTGTGCGTTGACTGGAATTCAGCTGTGCAGATGAAGAATCTGATCATAACATCACGTTCCTTGCGAAAAACTGAGAAGAATGAGTATAAAGTCAGTCTAGTTTTGAAACTGTCAATTTTGGGCCCCTAGGGAATCTCAAAGATTCCTCAAGATTCCATAAAGATTATATTCTTTAGGCTAATTGAAATTACACTGATTAGATAATAAAACCGATCATTCCATCATAATCTTGACTAAATTCTAGTTTGTTTGAGTATAAACTTGGCATTGTGAAATTTTGGCCTCCAAGGGAATCTAAAGATTCCTAAAGCATCAAAGAATATTCCTGCAAAGGTACGCTGAGAATTTGTCTTGAAATTCATGCAGCATGGTTCCTCCTTGGCTATGGGTTTCATGTGCTCCTGCTCCCCTCAGGCGAATGACGAGTTATCAAAGTAGCATGGCTGACACATTGGTTAAAAATGGTTATTGGTTGGAGGATGGCCCAGGTTCCAACTCGTGGCCCATCCGTCCACTGTCAAATTGGCATTGTTGTCTTTTTTTGGCTATTTGTTTTATTTTCTAATGGGGCCACCCGTTGGCGGGACGACCCAGCGGGTTGGGTGGGTTCGAACTCCGCTGACCACCCAACATGGCCATATGGTTGTTACAAGTGGGGCAGGGTTCTAAGTTAGCTTCGCGGGCCCTGACCCCAATATCAAATTTATATATAATATGGGTGGTAGGGGTAGTGGTCGGACAGCCCACCTTTTTTATTTTTTTGTAATAATAAATTGGTAAAAACCCGTTTTCCAAAATTTTTGGGGTCAGTAGTCTTTTTAAGGAGGCAACAATTTCTCCCATTCCTCTCACCAGAAATCATTGTTGTAAGGTGCCAATTTTTTGCCTCGTTAATTTCCTCCAAGTTTAGCAGCTCCTCCAAATTTAGCCATGCTCCAAATTTAGTTGGTGCTCTACTAACTTTAGCGAGGGGGTCTAGTTTGACCAAAACTAAATGTGTGACAAAAATCATGAATGATGGCTAATGTTTGACAGAATACAACCTACTGTTGAGAAAGGAGAGTATTTAATTATGTCACTTCTGTTTTGAACTCTATTAATTCATGATTAACTTTCAATTGTTCAATATTGTTCTATGATTCCTAAATTTGAGCATCTCAGACATGTAAATCAGAGTCATGTTGAACTTTAAGGGAGTTGAAATTGTTTTGGAGTTCAACAAGTTTTTCTTTCCATTGATTGGCAATCTTTTTCTTCTCACTCTTGATATTCTATTCCAACTGCATAATTTTTTCCTCCTTTTCCTTCAAAACCTATTGTATCTCAATGGATTTGTCCATAGTCACAAAAGAATATGCTCCTGTGAATTGAGTGAGTCTTCCCAATTCCTCTACAGGAGTGGATAATGAACCTTTCCATAGTACTTTGAAAGAGGTGTTTTCAGGGGCTAAAGTCCGGGGCTAGTCAATATCTATTTTCTTTCTTTGCCTTTTAACAAAAACCTTATGTTCAGGTCTATAGAATATGTCAAGGGGAGGAATCTCTTCAACCCTTAATACGACCTCAAAGGTCGGGAATTTTGGTATAATTTCCACGTCTTCAGTCTCCATAGGCGTATTAGAGGCCTTTATTTTAATCAGAGTCTTCTCTACGGTTTTAGAAGTTTCTAATACCTTTTCTTGTGATGGAGTCTTCAAAACCTCAGGTTCCTTTCCTTTCAAAACCTAGCTACATTGTTCCCATATCTCCTCAAGCTTAGAACTTGGAAAATGACCTTCAATCTAAGTAGAAGAAGAAGCCCCTGTCTCTTTTGGTTCAGGGGTATCAGTAACCTGTGTAGAAGGAACAATTGTAACCTTTTCTTGAGTTGTGATTTCCAAGGAAAGATTTAGTGAGTCTAAAGGTAAATGGGATAGCCTTTCTTCCTTGTATTGGGAAAATTGAGTGATTTCTCGAGGAGTTAGATGCTCTACAATCTGTTTGGAAACCATTGAATAAGTAACAACATTTTCAAACAAGTCACAAAACTGATCTGGTTCTTGAGAGAATTGCCTGATGCTTGACTGTGCAGTGACCTTCTTAACAATTCCATGAGGATCGTACTGTCTGTTAGGGATGGTAGGAAAATTAAGCTCTAAGATCGAGAATCTCACCAGCTGCATGTTTGAAATTCTCTAATGTATACATACCACAATGAAAAGGAAAGACAGGCCATACTTTCTTGTTAGATTCTTTCAATACTTTAGAAATTCCATTACCTATGGTTTGGTATGCTATCTCTCGAGCTAGTAGTTTGTTGGGTACATACAGGGGAAAGACATGGGGATTAGGAATACTACCAAAGACCTGGATGTAGGTAAACAACTCCTCAAAAACCAATTCTAAATCCTAAGCAAGTCTATCTCTACTTCCGAGGAAACTCTAGGAGCTCTCTTATTAAAGATAATTTGATGAATAGGCAGCGTAACACCCTGGCAGATTTTATGGAAATGAGGATGATACTTAGAGTCCCAAATGATATGATGGTATATATGAATAGGATTTGGGTCCTCTAAGGTCCATTTACAAGCCATGGAGGTGAAATTCGTACTGAAGCATAGGGTGTCCATTACATAGGCACTCATATAGAAAGTAGGAATTATATTTTCTGAAACTGTATGCTTCTTCCTAAAATTCAGAATGTAAGTGGCTAAGTTATCAAATAATATATTTCCCCATTCTAATATATATCCTTCCGAGGCAGCATCGATTAGTGGAATCCATTGATCTGGGAATTTCTGAGAATGAAGATAAGCAAAGAGTCTACATACCATGGAAACAATTTGGAAATAAGGACCAGTGAGAGATTCTACTGATTATATGCCCTTTTCTTCACGCTTGTGCTTGTTGGGGTCTCTCCTCCATTCCTTGATAGGTTCTGATGCATGATCAATGTTACTCAGGAATTTATCCACAAACTATTTTTCATATTTGCACTGAGGTGGTGGCAAATGATACATTGCACTAAAATCACTGCTGGTGAAAGAACTGATGACTGTATCATTCCTTGTCATGAATTTCCTATCTGGAATGTTCAAGTTTTACACGACCCACCTGTTAGAGTCCTATAGTGATAGGATTCATAATTTTGATTTGGCTAAGGCAAAGCCTTGTAATATTGTACATACCTTTGCTTTCTGCAATTGTTTTCCATATTAAAAATTAAAAAATGTAAAGAGGGTATGTCCTAAAATAAATATCAAAGGACAAAAAGAATAAGAAAATATCAAAAAATAAAAATATATGAACCCCAAAAAACAAAAAACAGATCATGAAAGTGTGCAAGTCTAAATTCCACTACTATTTTACTATTTTACTGTCTTAAATAATGGTTGCGTGCAGCTTGTCATACATGCCACAACCCATGGTAGTCAAACTACTTAATCTTGACTATTTCATGCTTTGAATTTTATGTTTATAGTTAGAGAATAAAATCTGACCAAACAACTTAATCTTGGCAGATCATTAGATAGGTAGAGAAAATATAAAGGAGCTCATCAACTTAATCTGAGCCCTTGGAAGACAAGGTTAGAAGTAGATAGTTTACTTTTCAAAAGAAAAATGAATGATAAGGGTATTCTAGCCTAAATGCACCCAAATAAACGAAGAAAAAATGTTAGGGTAACTAATGGGTAAGTAGAAGAAAGGTTGCTGAAGTATAAAGTTGATTGGATAAAAGCACATTTATTATGCTTAATCATATCTTTCAATGTTCATGAGTAGTTAAGAAAGAAAAAATAATTGTTTACAAGTTGATTTACTTAACTACCCCTCATTCATTTCATACCTTTACTTACTAATTTCCCCATCCACAAGTAAGTTCTAGTACTAAAAATCCTTCAAGTCATAAAGGCTCAGAGAATTTCTCTGACTTTTGGTGGGAATGGACCGTCGACTTAATGACTTATGGACATCAAGTGTTAGAATTCCCTTCATAATTCATTTCCTTTCATTACCATAACAAAACCCCTTTTCCTAAGGTTAAACTCCATTTGCCTATGAAAAGTAAACAACCCCAAGTTAAAATTCCATTTCATTCAAAGTAACCACAAAAAGATTTTATCCTAAGTATAAAGTGTATGTGAATAAAATTCACAAATATTATGTTATGCTTAGTGGTATGTTCACTCCGCTCATTTCATTTCATATTAACTTTTAACATAATAAAATAGCTCCCTATATACCTTTTACCATATATAAATAAATCCCTTTTGTAATACCCCAGCCCTTAGTTTAGTTATAAACTATACTTTTACCCCATATTCCCGACGAAACGCACTTAATTCACCACTTCTTGGTAAAGCTAAAGTAATCCCATCATTAAGCCCCACCCGATTATTTAAATCCATGATTAACTTGTAAATAATCCCAAACCGCTAAGGATTAAAGGCTTCGGCCCCCCCAAACCTATGCCCATTTCATCTGTGCACATCTATCACCTGATTGTCGTCTGATCGTCAGCACTCAAATCCAATGGTCCATAGCCATATCGGGTTCACCCAATGTCTAACCTTTACCCGCCCGATAAAGTGGTTTTGCCCGGCCCCCCATCTGCTATGTGTCAATCACTAAGATAGTTCAGGTGACCCCTCCAAGATACCGCTTCCTCCATAAAAGTGGTGCGATGGATTGGAAAACAACCTCCCTGCCCAACTCAAAAAACCACCCACTATTCATTTGTAATTGACCCGCAAAAAAGTTACTGTTGCTCAATAAAAAGGCCGAGAAGTACTATTTTTCCTTTTTCACTCATTTTCTTTGTAAACCTCTGAAAACCATTGTGACACCTGCAAACACTGAAATCACCAAATGACCTCAATTTCACTTCTGAACAAGTTGTAAAGACCCCAAACGATCTCTCAGTCTGTACGAGAACCTATTCAACCTTTTGCAGTTGCCGAGAACACTGAAATTGAAGTTAATTCACCCAAATTCTAGGTATTTGAAGACAAATTGCCAGACAACCCTTTCAATTTGAAAATGTTCAATATTTAAAGTGTTTTAATTAAGTAAAATTAATTTAAATTACCTTAAAATTAAAGTGTGTCCCTAGTTAGAATACCCAAACCCTTCTGAAAACTTCCAAGTTTCCTTCAAACCCTCTAAATAAACCAGTATTTCCAAATTCAAATCCATAAGAACTGAATTATGGCTGCCCAGGTCGCCATAGATGTCAGACCTATCACGACCCCCCATTTTGACCTTGACCACCTTCCCCTGGTAGACAGGGGTTTTCAAATCAAAGAAACAAGTGCCTATGAAGTCCTGCTCAAAATTCATTGTTTTAGTAAGGACAGATATCTAAACCATATTGATGACATTGGCCTTTGGGACTCCAATTTGCCCAAATACCAGTTTCCACAAGTACATATCTTTCCTGAGATTGTCCATATGTTCCATGCCTATTACATTCCCAGCTAGAGAGCTATAATGTCCCCTGACCAAAAAGTCTTGTTTACTATCATAGCTGAATCAATCAATGAAATGTTGCAAATCCAACAAGGTCCAAACTTGACCCCACTCTCCATTGGGGATTTGTTAGACTAGTACACAAAATTGAGTCCATCTAGTCTAGCCCAAATATTCCAAACTTTCATTTTAGAAGAGCAACACATTCCTAAAGATGCCCCTCCATATGTTTCTGCCATTTTCTCTGAAAGGGGCAAGCAAATTGTGACTATGATATCATGTATTCTGGGATATACACAGATGAATTTGTTGATGAGCTCATCCTAACCTTCATGTCCATTTTCACCCCAGGAAAGCCTCCTGCTACTTTGTACAATTATGCCCAGTTCATAGCTGAAAGGATGCATGAACAATTTACCAGAATGCACAATGAGAGAATATTCAAGTACTCATCTATACTTTGCCACATTTTTTTCTATTATCACTCAGATATATTTCCCTTCACCATCCAGAAGTTGGATACTAGAGGCCATCCCAGGTCTGTCATATTTTGGACACCATTATTCCATAGATATTCATCACCATACACCTACACAGACTTCATTGACTCTTTTTTCCACTCCGTCATGACCATGCTAACAGGAAGCCCTCCACCTAGGTTAATCCAAGAAATCAAAAGAGTGCTCCAATTTTCTAAGAAAAGTAAGGTGGGAGATTGGTACCTTTACCAAAATCACACTGAAATAAGAATCTATGGTTACCAGCTTGCCCCGTACAAATTTCCCAAATACCTCCCCATGAGGTTATTTTCTCTAGAGTATTATAGGCAGATAATGAACTCTGATAATGTCAACTTTGTCTCAGCGAAGAAAATAACTCAGTTCAAGGTCAAAAATCAGTTAGGCCCTTTCATTTGCAATTCTAGAGAAGCAGGAGAGGAAGCAGATCAAATTCTACAACAAATGAAGTTTCAGAACAGTTTCATATGGAGGTATGACCCTCAAGGGTTTATGACAAAACTAAGACAAAAGGGTCAAATTGGGACCTTACATTCATCACCCCATAGCAGAAATAGAGAGATATTCCAATCAATATGAGTGGTTGGAAAACACTCTCATAGACAGGGATAGTACAAAGGTAGATGTTGAAAATACCTTGTTTGATCTAGAGAGACAGCTTGATGAAAGCTCATTCCTGCAGGTATTAGAGCAAGAAGGAACCATGAGTACCCCTGTTGTTTTACAAACTCCTCATAGGAAAAGAATCCCAAAAGGAATAGAGAGGGAGCCTCCCATTCAGGTATGGACACTTCAAATGTGTAGTATGAAGCCATCTAGAGCAAAAGGCCAAGGCTCAATCCTATTTCAGAATAGGAAGACACAGAAAGATCAATAGAAATAACCAATACTGAGCTAGACATGAGCAAGGGAATAACTCCATCTGGAGAAATATAGGAGCCATCTACATCACAGATGCAAATGTTAGAAAGGCAACTTAGTGTAGAAGTCTCCTCATTTAAAATCCCACTGATAGAGATAGAGACATTAAGGATAGGTTCAAGGAAATCAAATGAGAAATGAGAAATTGAAGGCACAATCCTATGCACAATATCTCAAACTTACACCCACCAATCAAACTAGGTTGATGTCAGCTTTTGACATGAAGGAAGGAAAGATGAAAATGTCCTTCATAAAGCCAACTGTGAAACAACCAATAACATCAGCAGATTTCAAGAAGATTGATTTTGAGGTATTGGCAAGGGATATTCATCCCATTGACCAAATTAAATTTCACAGACAGGATGGAGAAATGATTTACTCCACCCTTACAGGAAAAGCCATAGATGTCCATCACTTGCAGAATTCATTGAATAACATCTCAGCCTAGTATTAGTTGGAAAGGGCCTCCTCACAAGCCAAAGACACCAGAATCAAGTCTTTGGAAGACTTGGTAATTGAGTTGGGATATGATCCCAAATACATGAAGGCCACTAAACAATTAATCAAAAGGAAGAATGATGACATTGCAACACTCAAAAAGTAGTTGAAGGTACCTCAACTGTAGCATCCCCAGACACAAGAAGTATTGGAAAGCCAAACAAGACATGAAGAGTTGATGGACTTAGCCCTTAAACTAAATTATCAGTTGAGGGAGAAAAAAAAGGAATTGGATAACCTAATCCAATTAAAGAAAACTGATCTTGGCACTACCTCGGTGAATGTCATCCTAGCAGTAACCACATCTATTCCTTCCACATTGGCAGCCTCATTGGCTCCCACAGCTCCAATGGCCACAACACAACCAGTTTCCATAGAATCTATATCAGCAGTAGGTACATCGGGTGAAGAAGCAACAAAATTGGTTAAAGCTATGGAAGAAATCTCCATACAGATAGCAGAGATGAATAAGATCAAAGAGAAAGTGACAAGCTTGCCAAAATCATGCACAAAGAAGAAGTGCAAAAAGCTGCCAAGATGAGTGAAAGATTGAAAGAAACACTCAAAGAACCCCTTGGGCAAACTAAGGAACAACCATGGGCCAATATCATTGACTATGTCAATGATATTTGGCCATCTATTCAGGTGATTTTTGAGTAAGTAGATTTGATAAAGCTAGCTACAGAGGCCATCCAGAAAGTAAAGGAAGAATTATGACAAATGCCAGAAGAGGCCACCAGAGTTATTCAATTCCTTAATAGCAAGAATAAGTATGAGCTTCAGGAATTGGAAATAGAGGACAGAACAAAGACAATTTTGGAGGTCAGAAAGGTCCTCTCCAAGAGGAACTTGATGCAAAACTTGGAGGACAAGTGTCAAAATATGCAGATATCCATCGACAGATTTATGGCTAAGTTCCAAATTTTGAGAGAGAAGGGATTACCCAATCCCTTAGTGATAAATGACAAGCTCATGACAGAGGAGTATTACAACAAGAAAATCAGTGAGGTAGCAAAGGATCAGGTGAATACATCATCAATGAAGGCACTGCTGACAAGAAAAGTACTCTACCAGACATTTGAAAACTTGTTTTACCTCCAGCATGAGGTAAAACAATTGTTTATCAATAAGCCTACTTTTTCCAAATACACAGAGACAGATAAAATATATTGGAGGATGCTAAAAATCCAATTACCTGATGCTGAAACATGGGAGAAATTAACTTATTTACTATAGAAATATGTAGTAAAAAGGTTAATGTACAGTAAAAGTAAAACAACATGGTAAAAGGATGAAAACAGATCAACAGATTCAAAGTGTATCAGTGTCAAAGTGTATCAGATGAAAGACTAAAGTAAATTAAGCTTCTAGGAAAGATCAAACAACAAAGCAACTTAAAGAGCTAAAAGTCAAACCATAAAAGTCAGTAGTACCAAAATAAAAGGGACAACATGAAACAGTTCAATAGCTATCTCTATCTTCTTGCAAGAAGATATTATTCTTTCCTAGATTAAATCTTAAATTAGTTTGAGATATTTTGCAATGAACTTTTTGTATAAATACTTCACAATTCAAAGTATGTAGGGTGAATTCTATTAGACATTTCTATATACTTTTTTATTAGAAAACTCAAAGGGTTATTGTATCATTTTCTGAGCCAACAAGCTGGATTGATAAATAAAGATCAGCCATTTCAAAGGATTCATGTGTTAAGAAAATTTCAGACAAGTATTCTCTTATATTGTTGTCATTTTTCTCAAGTTATTCATAATCTTTAATGTTTTTCCAAATCTAAATGTTATAACTGGAATAATATTTCAGAACTTGTTTAATTACACTCTGTCTTAACAATTATGCATTTAAATGTTTTCTTCTGATATTTAAATTAAAGAATTCTTAATTGCTCTTTGGTTTAGATTGATTTCTTGAATATCTAGATTAAAGGATACTTAATTGCCCTTTGATTTTGATTACCCCTTCATTCCTCATTCATTATATGGGTTTGAGAACCCTTAACCACTCTCTCACCCCAAGTGAAAACCTTTCACCCCTCTGTCTCAAATATCTGAAAAACACTTTGCTATCTTTCCCTTTGAAAATTCCCTTTAGTGAGTTAATCCAATTTTGCTTCCTTTTTGTTTGACTCAATAGCCCAATGGTCTAAAAGACATCATTCTATCCATCTGTCTAAGTAGATCCCACCACCCAATCTGAAATACAAATCAAAAACCCCTTGAATAATCGTAACTAGCCTAAAAACATCTTAACTAAAAAAAAGTTAAATTTTAAAGAGAGAGCGCTCTTTGAGCATTAGGAAGGCTAGGTCCTGATCTCCAAATGTGGTTTGTGGTTACCTTTGGGTTTTATTTCTTTTTACTTCAAAAGAATTATCATAGTGATAACACCACCAAATCATATCCGTATAGGAAGGATCTTAGGTCAAGTAGAAATTCAGTGTAAAAATGAATTGCAACATCGCTATAGGTGGTATTAGAAACTAGAGTAGAATCATCAGTTGTAACTATTATTTGGGTAATCCTTGGTCCTTCATCTTTGAATAATAGATAGATAGATTCTTAGGAGGCACTCCCGGCATCTAAAGAACATATTGTGTCAAAAAATAACCCTGGTGTATTGAAATTTTCAACTGATGGAGCAGCCGACTGCTGCTGAGTAGCTAGTTTCCTTTTTTCCTTAGTTGCCTTACACATTTCTTCTAAATTGCACTTATTAGGACAAGCCTGTAATGAAAAAAATATATTAAATGATAATCCCTTCACCAGAAAAGGCGTTAGTGTAAATAACGTTTTTTCATAAATATTTATGTCTTAAAGGGAAAATCATGATAAAATCAAGCTGCAATGAATAAGGTTATTTAGAACCTCGAAAGCCATATATTCACCACTTTCAGATATCACCTGGATGCACATTGAAAATTATGATATTTGAGACTCCCGATATGTCATGTTTTAAAGATATAACAACTATAAGTGGGGTGGGAAGTCATATCGGAAGTTTATTGGTGAATGAAATATCGGGGATTTAAATATTGAACATCCAATATGAAAAGTCTCGATATGGGTAGATATAGGAATATCAGAAGTTTGAGAGATCGGAGGGGAGAAGCATTAGACATATCGGATATTGGAAGTGGGAGGTAATCAGAAATATTGCAATATCAGGAGTTGGGTATAGAAAAAGTGCCGAGTATCAAAAGTTTAAGATATTGTGAGTTTTTAATATGGTGCAGTTTAAAAATTTATGATGTTTGGGATTTCTGATATGCCAAGTGGTAGTTTGTGGGACCAACAGTTCTTTAAAGTATTTATTTTTAAAAGGAAGCGCCCCCTTAACTTTGTGGTAAATATAGGGAAGGTTTGATCGAAGAATGGTTTTATTTTGACTTTCCTATAAGGAATGTTATGATATTATGATGATCCGATAGAAATTGTCTGATAATGCATTATTTATATAAAAAATGTGTATCATATTTTCTTATTAATCGTATCATTTGTAAGTTTTGACCTCCGATATTTGGGTTTCGATAATAGAAACTTTCAAGTGAGATGGTTTTTAATCGCAAATTCGAAAGTGCCTTATATTTATTCAAAACTAAAGGGTTATATTAAAACTAAAGAAGGGTCCCCATGATTTATTATATAACTTAAATAAAATGAAATGGGGTTGTTGAGTAGTACAACAATTAGCGACATGCTGGGTGAAATAGTTATCTCTATAAAAATAAATGAAATTTTAACTACTAAAGAAAAAGACTTTGAAAGGTGAAAATATTTGAAATTTAGATTGATAAATATTACTCTAAATAAAAGAAATCATTAATTTGTAAATTTTTCACAACTTGTTATTGATGAAAATATTCATTATCATTATCTTAAGTTGTCTTCTTTGTGAAACTGGACGGACTGTGCAGGGCGAATTGCTAGGGTTACAGGCTTGTGCGAAGTTTTTTCCCCATGGATGGTCACAAAGGAGGGGGATCCACTCCCTCCTACAAGTAGGCTATGGCTAGCAGAGGTAGAAAACCAATGGAGAAGGATAGAGGTCCTTCATAAGGAAGGCAGAGAAATAGTGAAGAGGAACAAGATGGAACTAAATCGAGGGAGGATAATAGCACTAAGGAAAATGAGGAAGAAGACAAGGAACATGAAACAAAAGACAAAGCACAAAAGGGAACATGTAAACCTAAAGCTACGGTTACACCCAGAGTTGTTTTAAATGATCCTGCTCTGCAGGCGCATAGGGACCATATGAAAACTTATGCAATCATTTGCAAATTCATGGGTTTATGGCCCACTAAAAAATATTTACAAATGTGGATAAAATACCACTGGAAACCAAAAGGAAGCATTGACCTACATCTTGGGTCAACGGTTTTCTTCACTGTGGTATTTGCTAATATTGAAGATAAGGACAGAGTGTTTGAAGGAGGGCCCTACTTTTTCACTGCAGTAGGCCTCTATATGCGACCTTGGATTATGAATTCTGTTCTGGAGTGAGAGAATTTTACTTCAGTCCTGGTCTGGGTAAGAATCTACTCTCTACCTCTTGATTACTGGCAAACAAAATCCTTATCTACCATAGGAAATAAGTTAGGATGCTTTGTTAGATCTTCTGAGGCCACTAGAAGGGGAAAGTATACTTCATTTGCTAGAATATGTGTGGAGATGGATCTCTCTGGAGCTCTACCGGATGAAGTAATCTTGGAAGTATTTGATGAGGAATGGGTTCAAACAGTAGATTACGAACATATTCCATTCAGATGCCGCAAATGCCATGAGCATGGGCACCTATTCAGAGACTGCCCTCTCAGTAAAATGGAGAATAAGAATAAAGCTAACACAAGGAAAGATGATGAAAGCTTTCACAAAGTGGCACATAAGGAAAAAGGAAGCAAAAGGGGGCCAAAGATACAAAAATCAGGAGGACAACAATCCAGTCAGAACAGGTTCCAAGTCCTCGAAGAGGAAGAAGGGATTACAAATGCAGACCAGACAAAGGAAGGAAGTCTAGTGGAGGAGGGGAAAGAGGAAGATAGTGATCAAGCACAAGATAATATTAAACAAAAGAAAGAAACTATAATGAATGAAGCAGAGCTAGAGATGGACCATGAAATGACCCAGAGTGAGATGGAAATGGAGGACCAGGAACTACAGGAAATACTTGAGAAAGAGAACCTAGATCTGGAAGGTTTCTTGGATCAAGGAACCAGGGAAGGTGTAGATTCACTACCTCTAGAGGAGTTCACTAGAGTTCAGCAGTTGTTTATATGGAAAACCCAAACCAAAGGGATGCATAGACAAAGAATCAATGAAAGGTAGAGCAGTGAAGGTGTGAAAATGAAGAAAACCACACTCAGATTAGCACCCAAAAACCTGGGAAAGAAAAGAGGCAGGAAAAAGTAGAATGAGCTACTAATGGAATGTGGAAAGCTAATGATAGATTCAGGTAAGGTGAAAGACCTAACCAGCTACTCCACAAATATTTAATTATGAAGTTCACTTCTTGGAATATTAGGGGTCTAGGTAGTAAAAGAAAACAAAGAATACTGAGTAATAGAATGAAGCAAGTAGCTCCGGATGTGATCTTCATCTAGGAAACCAAATGTTCCATTCAAAAAATAAAAGAAATCCATAGCAAATGGCTCAATCGATTTGAGTTTCTGGAAGTCAAAGCAGAGAATATTGCAGGAGGTATACTCACTCTTTGGAATCCCCAAAAAATTGGCATTATAGATGCTGAGGCATCTAGGGATTATTTATCTATGGTCATTCAGCCTGTGGGAGATAAGGAAACCTACCTGGTAACAAATGTGTATGGTCCTCAAAGATTGGATGATAAACTCAGGTTTCTAAATTCTCTGGAGGATCTCAGAGACAGACATGCAGAATTACCATGGATCTTGGGGGTGATTTCAACATGATCAAATCACTTTCGAAGAAAAAGGGGGAACTAGAATTACAAGCAAATATTCTTTAGCTTTCCAAACCTTCATAGATAATATGAAGTTAGTGGATATTGTAACAAGTAATGGTCTCTTTACATGGAACAACAAGAGAGGAGGTGAGTCTCAGGTGGCCTCAAAATTAGACAGATTCATAATCTCAGAGGACCTTATGCTCATAGACAAAGAAATGATAGCAAGAGTTCTCCCCTTTGGAGGCTCAGATCACTGGCCGGTTCAACTGGAGGTTCAGGGCATTGGAACCCCTAGGAATAGACCTTTTAGATTTGAGAACATATGGCTCTCCCACCCAGATTTCATAAGCAACATTGCCACCTGGTGGGCAGAAGATTTGAACATTTAGGGCTCAAGAATGTTCCTTCTTCAAAAAAGACTTAAACACATCAAGCTCGGGCTTAAATATTGGAAAAAAAATGAATATGGAAACATTTTTGAAGCTAAAAAATCTGTTGAAAGCAAAATGTAGGTACTCAACCAAGCCCTTATCACAGATGGCTTTGATAAAGACAAAAGTGATCAGGTTTCCAAATATCATCAAGACTGGGAATGTTTATTTAAACAAGAGGAAATATTTTGGAGACAAAAGTCTCGAGTTCAATGGCTAAAAGAAGGTGAGAGAAATACCAGATTTTTCCATAGATCCACAATTGCGAATAGAGCTCATAACAGAATTTCTTCGATCAAGGACAAGGGTGGTAATGTTCTCAATTCACATGAAGAAATAGAAGTTGTGCTAGTTCAACACTTTAGCGATATAGCAAAGGAAGCCATTCCAAATTGAGAACAATCCGTTAGGGTTCTTACAAGACATATTCCCAGGCTGGTGTCTAGTGAGGACAATTTATCCTGAATAGGCCAGTCACTGAAGAGGAGGTTAGTGAGGTCCTTAAAGAAATGCAGAATGGAAAGGAACCCGACCCTGATGGTTTCAACATGGACTTCTTTAAAGCCTGCTGGAGTATAGTCAAACAGAATATTCTGAATGTATTCGAAGATTCGAGGAGGAATAAAACCATTTTGAAGGCGCTCAATACCTCCTTTATCTCCCTAATCCCTAAACAGGACGTGGCTCAAACTCCGGATAGATTTAGACCCATAAATTTGTGCAATGTGGTTTATAAGATAATATCTAAGGTTTTGGCCAATAGAATCAAACCTCTCCTTCCTTGTCTTGTTTCTGTGGAACAATTGGGATATGTAGAAGGTAGACAAATTCTTGATAATATCATTCAAGCTCACAAAGTGGTGCACTCTCTATCCATCACAATAGGAAGGTAGGTATGATTATGCAATTGGACATAGCAAAAGCCTATGATAAGATAAATTATACCTATATTAGGAAAGTTCTTATTGCTTTTGGGTTTGATCACAACTAGGTTAGATGGGTCATGGCCCTGGTGACTTCTGCCAACTTTTCAATTCTGGTTAATGGCTCTCCCTCAGAGATTTTTATTCCTTCAAGAGGCCTTAGGCAAGGAGACCCACTCTCTCCCTTTCTCTTCATCCTCATGATGGAAGGATTGGGTAGGTCTATCAAGCATGCAAAAGAAATAGGTCAGATTAAAGGTCTCCATCTCTCTGATGATGGATAGGCCTTGACTCACCAACAATTTGTGGATGATACCATGCTGCAGGGAATACCCACGGTCAAAGAAGCTCTCACATACAAACAAATCCTGTGTGACTTTGCTATGGCTTCAGGTATGGAAGTTAATCTTTCCAAATCAATTTTTTTTTCTTTAATACTAATATAGCCATTCAAAGGAATATTTCTAGAATTTTGGGCTTTCAAAGAGATATCCTTCCTTCAAAATATTTGGGAGTGCCGCTAACTGCTAAACCTTTGCACAAGAGCATTTGGGAGCCAGTGATTAATAAAATGCAGGACAAAATCAAGAAATGGACTATAAGATCTTTAAATTTGGTTGGAAGGTTGGTCCTCACAAAAGTTATTCTTCAAGCTATCCCAGTGTTCATGCTATCAGCCATCCCAGCACCAAAAGGAGTCTTACAACTTTTCAGAACCATTCAAAGAGACTTTCTTTGGGGTAAGGGGGAGGAAAGAAAGAAATGGGCCTTGGTGGCCTGGGATAAAATCTGCAAACCTAAAAACTATGGGGGACTTGGACTGGATGATCCGGAGATACTTAGCAAGGTTTTAGGGGCAAAATTATGGTGGCGATGGGTCAAAGATCCAAAGGCACAATGGGCTAGGATTTGGAAAGGAAAATATGCCAACTCTTGGGAATATAGTGGTCACATAAGAATTTCTGGAAGTATAAAAGGTTCACATATCTGGAACAAAGCCTGGGAGAACAAAGAATTAATACAAAAAAATAGCTTATGGGAAATCAGAGAAGGGAATCCAGCCTTATTTTGGGAAGATAAATGGCAACAAGAACCTATACTATTGACAAAGGACTTTTTGGAGCTCAAGAATGAGATAGATACTAAAGGATTAATCATGGTAAAAGAATTCTGGGACCAACCCAACAGTGTAGGAAAATGGAGGACCTGGAAGCACATGGATTATAGGGAGGGCAGCCCTTTGAAAGAAAAGGCAAATGAGCTTAGGAATTGCGTGGAACAAAGGAGGATATTAGTTATAGGTGGGCATGACCAAATTAGATGGGGTAACAACAATGAGGGTTCCTTTAATCTTAAGGGGGAAAATGCTTACTACCTGAGCTAGAATCCCAGGTTCCAGATAGGATTTGGTTGAATCTATGGAGGTACCAAGGCTGGATGAAGATCAAACTTTTCATGTGGCTGGTATATCACAAGAAAATTATAACCTGGGATAACATTAGGAAGAGGGGTATTCTGGGGCCTTCCAGATGCCATCTATGTGGTGAACAAGAGGAGACTATGGAGCATCTACTTAATAATTGCAGTTTCACCTCCTGGTTGTGGAATACATTTGCTGTCGTTTTCCAACAGACAAATAGAGACCAAGGGCATATTATCAACACCTTAACCAAGTGGAGACATAACATTTCAGATTACGAATTTCTAAACATGGCTTGGGTTCTTATGCCAAGCTTTATTATATGGAATGTCTGGGAAGAAAGAAACAAAATAATCTTCAAGAATGATAAAGCGCCACCCCCCCCTTCCCCCATCGACTTTTTGAACAGATCTTAAACCAAATCAAGGAAACAGTTGGCACCTTTGTTCGAACCCCCCTTAAGAACCCTCCTTCAGCTGCAGAATTGAGGATTCTTAGTCAGCTGGGTATGCAGGGGCTCATCCCTCAGATCCTAGAAAGGAAGGTTGTGAAGATGAACACTGAACAGGATATCTAGCACCCTCCCCCATAGGGTTTTTTAAAATTCAATATTGACAGAGCTTCAAAAGGCAACCCGGGGACTGCTGGTTTTGGAGGGGTGTTAAGGGATGAAAATGGCAACATTCTGGTCATCTTTCACTACCATTTAGGAAGGGCCACTAACAATATGGCGGAGCTCATGGCTATGGAACAATGTCTGGATTTTATGAAGCAGGATAACCACCAAAATGTGATTGTTGAAGCTGACTCTAAGCTAACTATTAATTCGGTCAAGAGAATCAGCTATGGCATAGCACCTGAAAAAGTCTCTAAACACTGGAGGCTGATCTAGGTCTTTCAAAGGATTCAGATTCATCTCCAGAGCCTTCGCACAGTTAGTTTTAATCATGTGCGAAGATCGGCCAATAAATTGGTGGATATTCTGGCTAATCAAGGAGTTATCTGTACTGAGGGTAAGGTCAAGATGGAGTGGCAAGATATGCCTCAGGATAGATTAAAGGCGTATTGTCACGCCCAAGCTGAGGAAGATTGGAGGGTGGTTCAATTCAGAGACATGGAGGCTGAATCCAGATGACTAGACTTCTTTTGGTGTTACAACCTTTTTCTTAGTCTGATCCCTATGGAAGGTAGTTCATCGTAGGCCTCACCATCCCAGATATTTTTGGAAACAGAGGCTCCAGAGCGAAAAAGCGTGGGAGAATCGAGTCAGCTGAGTGTTGGTGAGAAAATTGGCATGGTCGGATTAGTGCGAGGGGTCGGATTTTGGGTTTTTTCGGTGGTCGTAATACCTTGGGTTCTCATGCAAATGACACTTTACTGCTCTCAGAGTAGTTTATGGTTTATCGCAAGCGTTCTAAGTGGGAAGCGGTTTTGAAGTTTTGGGAGCGATTCCATTCAGCTAGTGACACGTGGCCAAGGGGAGGAACCAAATACTGCCCTCATCGTGTGCTATTGTCCGGTCCACTTGACCCATGTGATATGAGCCTTGAATGTTGGATTAATCATGGTGGATCAATGGTTGGGAATGATCGTGTATGTTGGTGGGTCTGGGGGGTAAGAGCCACGTAGATTGGTACTGTGATTTCCTCCAATGTTATTGGATCGGGAAAGCAGATCAGACGGTTTAGATTAAAAAGGCAAGTCGGGATAAGTAACAGTTCCCAAGTGGGAATTGATGTCTGGAGTACGATCAATAGGTGGACCCGATATCCTGTTAGAATGGGTTTCCTTTTCTCTTCAGACCCAACAGTAAATGTTTTTTTGGTGCTTGGAAATAGCGAGAATTGATGTGCTTCTGTTGGTCTTTGATGGGAGGTTCGAAAGGTCTTAATATTTTTTGTCTTTTGAAAGTCCTAAAGTTTTGTTAGTAGGGTTTGAAGTCTCAACGTGTGGTGTGCTGACCGGGGCCCATAGTTCCTCATAAGCTTTGTACTTTATGTAATTTATTTTCATGATTAATGATATAGAAGGCTCGTCTCTTGCTTCAGCAAAAAAAAGAAGAAAATATTCATTATCTTTGTGAGTCATTTAATCAATTGTAAAGATAAAGTAGAGAGCTATAGAAGCTTAGTGTTTTAGATAGACTTATTTGTCACTAGTAGAGCCACTACTACCAGCAGGCGTCCATAGCCTCGACAGGGTTACCACTTAACCAAAATGTACCAGTATCCCATCCACTTAAAGTAACGTTCTTAGAGGTATTAATATTTCTTTTAATTTTTCTTTTTAAGCTGCTTGAAAGTCATTGTCCTGGCTTGGTGACTAGATAATGATAATTCCATTCACAAGTTATAATGATATTGATCAATCCAGCTCATGATGAGGCCTCTTGTCTTATATTTATACAACCGCAAGCCATTATCCTTGTTTGGTGACCAATCATGATAATGTCAACATCATTAGTTCCCTATGATCATGGTAAGTTGGCTCGTGATAATTCCTCTTACCTTTCAAGTTTTATATATTTTTGAATTACACTCTAAAAAATGTAAAATTAGTGGATGGGGAGGTAAATTCACTCCTTAAGAGTCATGGATGTCAATTGAAGTCAAAATATATTCACCTTTTAAAGAAAACTTTTCATGACCAATCATAGGACAACAAGATCTTTTAAAGTTTCAAGTTATGAAATATTTACAACTTAATGGATATAAAGATTTCAGAGATTGTAATAGATGCAATACTAAACTTCAATGTTATAATTTGCTTTCTAACACTTCTTCTTTAATTAGTCAAACTTCATGTAAATGATGAGAGGCCCGAATACGAAGTCAAAAGGGTATTACCTAACATCACCAAGGTTAAAGACACCAATATGTACATATGATTATTTACATAATTACAGTAGGACAAGTATCTTTAAGAAAATATTTTTTCAAAACTAGCCCATTAACAGGAAGAGCGTCCCTCTTTCGCTGTAAATCTTGAAGGATAAAGGTTGATGGGCCTAGCCACAATTTTTGGAATTTTGTGTGTTTTCCTTTTTCTTCATGGGCCTTATCCCATTTCATAACTAATTCACCAATATGAAAAGTTATATTATTAACTAAACCTGCATGAAACAAGGACTTGGCCAATTGTTGGTGGTCAGTATGAACTTGTTTGGATTTTTCTCTCTCTTCTTCTAACTTACGAATTTGGGACATCCTTAACTGTAAAGTAGAAGAAGGTTTTTCTTCAATATATTGCACTAGGGCTAGTGAAGGAAGAGCTAGATTAGGAGGTAGGATAACTTCTTTTCCATACACTAAGTGAAAGGGAGAAGTGCCTATAGAGACCTTCTAAGTGATTTTGTCAGCGCATAAAGAAAAAATTAGAGCTTTGAGCCAATTATTTTTTATTTTGGTCAATTGTTTGCTTGATGATCCCGATGAGGTTTTTATTGGTAGATTCTGCGAAGCCATTTCCTTGAGGATAATAGTTTGCAAAATAATTGAGTTTGAACCCTCTTTTGAGAGCAAATTCAATTATGGTATTTCCAGAAAAATAATATGCATTGTAAAACATAAGGGCATAAGGAAGGCAAAATCTGGTAATAATAAATTGATAAATAAATTCAATAGTGTTTTCAGAATTCGCCACCTTCATAGGTATTTCTTCCACCCATTTGGTGAAATAATCCATAGCAGTCAAGATGTATTTATGTTGTTTATAAGAGTGAGGAACGATCTCACCTATGATATCCAATCCCCATTGCTGAAAGGGTTGCTCCATGTTAATTGGCTGCAAAGGCAAGGCTGGTTTCTTTTCTCTCCCTGAAGTAGTTTGGCAGAATTTGCATTTCCTAACATAAGCATGGGTATCTTTGAATAGAGGCAACCAATAGTAACTAGTGTGCAAGATCTTCTGAGTAGTAGTGTCCTCGCTATAGTGTCCATGTGATATCCAAAATTTTGATTTTTTATTTAACAGGATTAACTAATTTAATTGGGGAAGTGTTAAGCATAGAAAAAAATTGTAATATGAGCATTGGAGACATTTTTGGTACATGGGACTTAGGAGAAATCGAAAACTTCAATATTAGTGGAATATGGGGGCCACCCCTCATGGAATATGCACCCCTTGGAGGAAAAATTTATTTTGTGGAAAGGAAGTCGAAATATTTGGATGAGGGACCCACAAGGAAAGGTGAGGCAACAATTATAAATAGAGGGTTGAAGGCAGCACTAGGCACCTTTTGATATTTTGAAATTTACACATTGTTGCTCTAGTTGTTTAGCTGAGTCACTAATGTTGTTGAGCACCAGAGGTTTCCAAGGGGAAATAACCCTCTTCTTCAGTGGACCACGAGTGCCACCCTAGGGAGGTATTGTTACGACTTTATGGAGACTTTGGGGGACCAGTCTCAGGTGGTAGGACTTGCCTTAGCTTTAGCCTGGACGCAGAAGAAGAACCACACAGTTCTTGGGTGAAGTGGGATACTGAAATTAGAGGCTAAACCATTACTGGGCGATTCCTTGTCCAAATTGCAGGTAAAGGAAGATAATTTATGGGAGTTGAGAGTGCCCTTCTCAACAAGACAAATTTATTTGGTTGGGTCTGTGTAGACTTGTCCCAGGATTTCGTAGTCGTTGGTGGAGCTGATTGTGGGGAGGCTTGAAAGAAGAATTTAAGAGCCGAGTTGTTGGGATTTCATTTGGAGGGCCATTAGAGGAGGATTGTTGTATTTTGGAGTGTATAAATTGATAGGAGCAGCCGCAGTAACAAATTTTGGTGGAGGGCTAAATTGTGAAGGGTCAAATTTTGAAGTTTGGAACCAAAGGAAACCCTTTCTGAGTTGTTCTAGGTTTTTGACAAGGATCTCATATCTAAAATTGTAGAATTTTCTAGGAAGATTTGAGGGGTCAAATAGGGTCCCAACTCAGCCAGCAGCAAGAGGAGCTAGGGGAAATTTGGGCTGAAATTCCGAGGTCAACATTGAGCTAATTCCTTTCTAGGTTTTTTTGGGTTTTTGGAGAGGAGTACATCCCCAAAATTTCAGAAATTTATAGGTTGCTTTAAGGGGGTAAATCAGAGCTTGAAGTCAGTTAGTAGTGTATATTTGAGGGGACAATCCAGTTCTATGGGGAGTAGTGAATTCAAAACAAATGGGCACTTATGTATTGATCACCTAAGGCTTGTAGCTTGCCTTGTGCAAACCTAGGTTCACCTCATCCAACTTCTATTGTACTCCAGCATATTTGTTTAATGAAAATTGAGCCAATGGGGTGTTTGATGAGAAATTTTTGTTCATGTATTCATCACTGAATAAAATTTTATTGTGAATTTTATTACTTGTCTTTGTTATCACTACAAATCTTCCATTAGGAATATTACAATGGTATCAAAGCATGATCTTGCCCATCTGTGGGGAGGCTAGCAAGATCATGGAGGAGTTGTTGAGGTAGAGCCAAAAATTGGTGAGGCAGAACCAACAGATTCTAGAGGGGATGCAACGACTGATACATAACCAACACAGAAGACAAATACATACAAGCGCATTTAGCATGTTGCAAAATCACCTCTGGGTCTCATCCTCTAACTGGCCACCTCTACATGATGGGTTTTAGACATTAGGAGACTAATGAGGAGGTCAAACATGAGGCTGAAGCCATGTAGGGTTGTGAGGAGCATGTAGATACACATTGCGTGACATGGGAACCACCCTTGTGGGAATTTCCTTTGGTAGACCCAATTGACACATTGGTGGAGATAGTTGGGTAGACACCCATGGGACCATCCATTGACGGGGTGCCAGTAGGCACAGAGGTACCCAAATTTGTGATAGAGTTCCCAGATGATAGCTACATACAACACCATGGAGAGCACCTTGAGAAGCATGAGCTAGATGAGGATGTTATTCTTGAGGAGGTATCTGTGGTGGGGAAGCTTGCGACTTCAGTTGAGTCCATGATGGAGGAGGATGGGTAGTCATCTTTTGGGTCTACCATCAGCGTGGAGTAGATAGATGCATAGGAAGCTAGTAGATTTGCAAAACTTCCATTCAGTAGCTCTCTTTAGGGTTACGTAGATGGGGTTTGTAGTACTATTAGGCTACTTATGCACGTTGGAGGGAGAGTGCCTAAGTTATGTAGACAGATTGTATATGTTGACCAGGCTACTGAGACGAGGTGACATGGGTTGGGCGGGGTGCAACACTCGTATGATGGACTTGATACATATTTGGGGACCCTTGCATTTGATACCTCTCATGGGGTTGGGTGGCACAAGTTATTTAGTTGGTACCTGATAGGGCTGACTAGGTTTTTGGATACATCCATGGCCAGGAGCATAGTTCAACATGGGTAGTGGTTTTCCAAAGGGGCTCGAGGGTTGGATCATCATTGGGACCTAAGTGGGAGTCCCAACGACTCCATGGATTGGGTCAGTCAAGGTAGTAGCAGGATGGTGGATCCAATGATTGGAATCAACCCCATTTTCTTATTCCCACTAGAGTTTTGGGTAACACCCGTGATAGGTCGAGCTGACAGTGGGGCAGGAAGACTCCATGAGTTTTCTTGGCATGTTGGCCGTGTGTTGGGGAATAAGATGATCAGTGTACCTTGGCAGGAGGTTGTCAGAAGTGGTGGCATTGAAAAGCCACTAGATAGTTCCTTGTATGGAGAGGAGGATTTCCCATGTATATATGGGGCACAATGGTCGTCGAGGAGAAACACCTTAGGGACATCCCCACAGGTACATAGGGAGATTCACATGTTAGATCTCTTAGCGAGGATCAAGAGGGGAGATCCACTTATCCTAGATTATGGAGATCTATTCATCAGAGGACCTGGTGATGTGACTTTAGAGGTGATGATGTCAGTCAAGTGTAGGCTAAAGTGTACTATCACATCTTTTGTCCATGACACTTGGGGATGCGTAGGAGCATCCAACGTTGAGCAGTGGTTGGCAGGTGGACATGGAGGTTCATTGTGGTGTGTCGTAGTGTGCTGGATTGTGTTGTGGAGTAGGACAAGCATCTCACATCACATTGAGTACATGGATACCCAGTGGTATGGATTGACATATAGTGTGACATAATGGGCTCTTGAGTGTTGCCTCTAAGGAGACTTATGGGAATGGAAATTATATTTACCATCAAGAGCAGCTCACCCTAGACTGATGGGGACATTTTTGTGCATCTAGGGACAACATGTTCATTGGAGATAGGTTTTCGATTAGGTTATTATCAAATCTGAGGCGAAGGGAGGGATGTCCATAGGGTTACTCTTCAATATCCCAACAAAATCTTGGTCATACCCTTGGGGAATTACCCACCTATCACACTCTAGTATTTCTTACAGTCGCAAGACATTTGATTGTTGCCCTTTGATGCTCTCAATACAGGCAACAGGAAATGGGAGGCTCACCCTAGGCAGATGGATGAGACACAATGTGTCATGGGAAAGCGGGAGACTCTCCAATTGAGACATTTGGTGGGTGTTTGAGCCGATAGATACAGGTTTAGAGATGGCGTGGTTTATTACTGAGGTAGCATATGTTCCACCCCTGGGCTCACACTTCAAGGGATGATTGCGAGGGAGTTGCACGATCCACTTTCAGCAAGACAGTCTAAGGCATTATATGAGCATGAGGTGCAGTGGGTGGTAGATCTCATCTACAGGAAAATGTTTGGACTCCAGGTAGTATCAGGGTGCACTTTCAGGAGGTAGGATCATATATTTCATGATGTGGTATGGGAGGCATAGGGAAATTTTGAGTTCACCTGGTTGATTCACGACATGCAGAGTCTATACATTGATCACATACAGGGAGAAAAAATATGGAACAGGAGGGTTCCAACAGTCATCAAGACTATGTCACAACGAATCTTGTTATGGGATCCAAGGATTCAGTTAGCTGACATGTCACTCCACTTTGTGATGATTAGAGAATAATTCACCTTTTATATGACACATGGGGGATCCCTGAGACCTCCACTGTATAGCGAGGTAGGTTTATCCTATTGTTGCTCAGGATGGAGATTGGAAATGGATGGGTAGACATTGGTATCATGGAGATTCTTGGGCATGATGAGATTGACCTTCACATATTTTTCGCCATCAGGTCCCAGGAGAGGAGGGTACAATCTAGTCATGATGGGGAGTATGTCATAGTTAGAGTGGTGTAGCAGCATCATGGTGGCACCCTTCTGAGACTAGCAGGGGACCCAAGAAACACAATACTTCATAGCTTAAAGACCTTTAGGGATGAGCTGGCTACTACATGGGGAGATCATTCAGATCTTCCTTTGGGATTTAACGAGTCATTGATGGAATCGGTAACGTCATTAGCATGGAAGGTTGGTCATCGAGATGATATCTAGAGAAGCTCATGTGAGCGAGACTTTATCTCAGTAGGAATTTGGTGGTATGTTCAAGAGTTTACTCTTGGAGTGTATGAGATGGACTACTTGGTAGGGCCGCTTCATGAGGGATTGGACATGGTGCCACATTATCATGATTCCCTACTCATTGATGGTATGCAGAGGGCTTTTGGTACTTATACCTGGTAGGGTAGTGAATGGAGCAAGGGGAGCTTCATGTTCGACAAGATGGCTTGGGATCCTGGTATTGAGGGATTCCTTCATGATAGGACAACGTAGAGGTCGGGGACGATTCAGTGGCATATATGGGACCTTGGAATATTTTGCAGTGACAATGGGGATCAACAACCAAAGAGTGTGCTTGTTCAGGAATTGCTTAAGGACAAGCAATTTTTGGCGGGGAGGATTGTGATATTCCCATTTTTGATTTTTGATTTAACAATATTAACTAAGTTTATTGGGGAAGTGCTAAGCATAGAAAAATATTGTAATCTAAGCATTGGAGACATTTTTGGTACATGGGACTTAGGAGAAATCAAAAGCTCAATATTAGTGGAATATGGGGGCCACCCCTCATGGAATATGCACCCCTTAGAGGAAAAATCGATTTTGTGGAAAGGAAGTCGAAATATTTGGATGAGATACCCACAAGGAAAGGTGAGGCAACAATTATAAATAGAGTGTTGAAGGTAGCACTAGGCACCTTTTGATAATTTGGCATTTACACATTATTGCTCTAGCTGTTCAACTGAGTCACTAGTGCTGTTTAGCACCAGAGGTTTCCAAGGGGAAATCTCACCCTCTTCTTCGGTGGACCATGATCGCCACCCTAGGGAGGTATTGTCACGACTTTGTGGAGACTTGGGGGACCAGTCTCAGGTGGTAGGACTTGTCTTAGCTTTAGCCTAGACGTAGAAGAAGAACCACACAGTTCTTGGGTGAAGTGGGGTACTGAAATTAGAGGCTATACCATTACTGGGTGATTCCTTGTCCAAATTGCAGGTAAAGGAAGAGAATTTATGGAAGTTGAGAGTGCCCTTCTTAGCAAGATAGATTTCTTTGGTTGGGTCTACGTAGACCTGTCTCAGGAATGCACAGTCATTAGAGGAGCTGATTGTGGGGAGGCTTGAGAGAAGGATTTAAGATTTGAGCTGTTGGGATTTCATTTAGAGGGCCATTGGAGGAGGATTTCTGTAGTTTGGAGAGCAGAGATTGATAGGAGCAACAATAGTAACAAAATTATAATTTGGTGGAGGGCTAAGTTGTGAAGGGTCAAATTTTGGAACCAAGGGAAACCCCTTCTGGGTTTTTAAGGGTTTTTGACAAGGATCTCATATATAAACTTGCAGAATTTTCTGGGTCAATTTGAGGGGTCAAACGGGGGTCCTAACTTAGCGTGCATGAAGAGGAGCTAGGAGAAATTTGGGCCAAAATTACAAGGTCAAAATTTGGTCAATTCCTTTCTAAGTTTTTTTAGGTTTGTGGAGAGGAGTACATCCCAAAATTGCAGAAATTTCTAGGTTGTTTTGAGGGGGTAAATCAGAGCTTTAAGTCAACCAGCTTTGAAAATTTGGGTGGACTGCACAATTTTCTGGGGAGCAGTGAATTCACAATAGTTGGGCACTTGTGTATTGAACACCTGGGGCTTTTAGCTTGCCTTATTCAAGCCTAGGTGCACCTCATCCAACTTTTATTGTATGCCACATATTTGTTTAATGAAAAATGAGTGAGTGGGATGTCTGATGAGAAATTTTTGTTCATGTGTTCATTACTGAATAAAATTTTATTGTGAATTTTATTACTTGTCTCTGTTATCACTACAAATATTCCTTTAGGAATATTACAGACCAGCTGGTCCATCATGTAGCTCTTGCAAAACTTTCTCTGCTTCAGATCTTTCTAGACATCTTAATAAAACAACATCATAATTGTTTCTAAACAAGACATAATTGACAAGTTGGTATTGATTAGATATAAGTCTCAGAGCTCTTTTTATTTTGTAATTGGGTTCTAATGGAGAATAACCATTTTTTAAATAAAATATTAAATCATCATATTGAGATTCAGTGCCAACATGGCATACCTCTGTGATTTTGAACATTGTTACCTGAGTCTTCATCAGCAGAAGTGTCATAAGCTCCAACAATTAATATGTAAAAACCTTTACCCCTTACAATTTTAGTTGGTTTTATCTCTATATCATATTCTTGTAGGGAAGTAACCCAATTAGCCCTCTTATCTCCTAATTCCTTCTGGATAAGGAATTGTCTGACCACAGGGAAAGGACCAATTACTTTTGTATGTGATTTTAGGAGGAAATGTCTAAAATTATTTATTGACTTAAAAAATGCAAAGGCTTGTTTCTCAACCTCTGAATACTTTAGCTCAGCTCCTTGTAAATTGGAACTAAAGAATAAAATAGGATCCTCAACTTGTTGTTGATTGGGTTGTGTCAATACTGTTGCATAGGATTGTTTGGAAGCAAAAGTGTAAAGCAAAAATTATTTTGAAAAATTGGGAGCTGATAACAAAGGGGAATATATGATTTCTTGTTTTATTGATTCAAATGACTTTTTTTGTCTGCCCCCATTTAGAAACTGATTTCTTTTATATCATAGTCTGTAAGGGTAAGACAATTTGTGAAAAATCTAGGACAATCCATTTGAAAAAATTAATCTTCCCAAGAAAGGATTGAATGGAATTTTTGCTGTGTGGTAAGGGGATTTCAGAAATTTCCTTAATTAACTCTGTATCTATGCAGATTCCCTCTTTGGACACAATAAATCCTAGAAGCTTGCCTTCGCTAAGGGAAAAAAATGACTTTTTAGGATTTAAGTAGATTCCAATTTTTTTACCTTTCAAAGATTTGTTTTAAATCATGTGGATGATTATTTCTTTTTTTTGAATAAATTGTAATGTCATCTAAGTAAATTACAAATATTTTATTGACCAAACCTCTGAACGCAATTTCCATGGCTCTCTGGAAAGTGGCTCCACTAGTAATCAATCCAAAAGGCATTTTTTGATAAGCATACGTACCCCACTTGGTTCTGAATGTGGTTTTCAGTCTATCTTCTAGATGTAGAAGGATACAATTATAAATTGAAAAACCACATATGAAAGACATTAGCTTAGAACTAGCAATAGATTGTAAAATTTGTTCCATCAAAGGCAAAGGAAAGTTATCCTTTTCACATGCTTTATTTAAATTTCTAAAATCTGTACAAATATGAATATCTCCATTGTTTCTCCTAACTGTCACAAGATTTGAGACCTACTTGCAATGTCTAACTGGGAATATGGTTTTGGCTTTGAGTAGCTTATTTAATTCAGTCTTAATCTAGGCTTCCAAGTTAGGATGAATCTTCCTAATATTTTGTTGAATTGCCCTTACATCTGGCAACATAGGTATGGTGTGCTGAATGATAGATGTGCCATAAGTTTTAATATCATCATAATTACAAGAAAATACGTCCTTGTATCTTTTCAACAGATGAATGAAGGAAAATATCTCATCTGGTGTGAGTTCAAGGCCTAAATTGATTTTATGAGGCTTATTATCATATCCTAAGTTAACCAATTTCAATCTCATAGTAGAGCTCTAAATCTTGCAATTAGTATCCCTTTTAAACCTATCTTTTAGATCATATAAATCTTCCAATTTAACTACGGGTTTAGGAAAAGAAATTTCCTCATAAAATTTATTTAGCTTCTTATCATGCTCATATTCATCAATGATCTAGTTGGAATAAGACCCTTCAGATGTCATAAACTTTAGGATGTCATTGTCATCATTAAAAACATGCCAATTAGTTAAGTTGTCTGGAATGGAGGGGCAAAAAATTAATTCAATCGAAAATATATTAGGACTAAAATTTTCAGGTGGAATGAGCTTAGAAGCAACGTTGGCTAGGAGATCTGGAATAGCATTTTCTAATCTTGGGACGGGAGCTATATTGAATGCAGTGAAATGGGAAGTTAGATCTTGGATCAAAGATTGGTAATGCTTGAGGTGACTAGAAACACAATGAATCTTGTTTCTAACTTTTTTTATTACAATTCCTAAGTCACCAAAAACTTTAAGATATTATACATCAATACTAATGGATTTTTGTAAGCCTTGTACCAACGCTTCATATTAAGCAATGTTGTTGGTACAATCGAATTCCAATCTACAGGCAATCATAGTTTTATCTCCATCGGGGTTTATTAGGATGCAACAAACTCCCGCACCATCATTAGATTTCAATCCATCAAAGTAAAGAGTCCAAAAAAAACTATCACGTGTACTTATAGGATTTTCTACAATATTGATACATCTAGATGATCTGTTTTAGAAAAAATTTCAATATGAGATAAAATAGAATCAACTGTAAAGGGAGAGTTTTGTGCTGGAAAATTGCCAAATAAAGATTCAAAAGAATAATTTCCAAGAATGTTGTTTGTAAATACTACTAGTTCATTTTCCTCACCTAAATTAGTCACCGAATATTTCATATGTTTTTCCCTATCAACACGTATTTGATTTGGTTTTCTACTGTAGGGAAGCCACATGTGTGACCAATCAATTGAAAAGTAACCATGAAGTTTTTCAGACTAGTCTCTGCTTAAAATAAGACCATAGAATTTAGGAATGTCTGCAACTAATATATCTATTATTTGACAAACCTTTGAATTGGAAGATAATCTAATCAAAACATAATTCATTTCTCCTAAAGCTTTGAATTTTGTCCAGTCTAATTGAACAATCTGAACAATAGATTTCTGAGGTGAAATATTCAATTTGAGACAAACTTAATAAGGCATGACATTAGATGATGCACCAGAATCCACTAAAGGGACATTTGAAGGTTTCCCTTTCCTTTTCGAGGCTTTTACAGTGACAATAATATATAATGGAGATGCAGGGACTGCATATAATTCTTTGAGTAAAAACTTTTGTTGTTGTTTTAACTTAATGGCCTCATACATGGAGATATTGGCTTTGACATTTTTCATGTCTTCCACAATATTATATTCAATAGTATCCGAGACTATCAACGTCTTAGATGAAGAGGGAGATATAGAAGTAGTTGGAACAAAATCAGAAGATGGAATAGAAGTCTTTTTAAATGTGACCTTTTATTTAGTATGAGGAGCAGGGGAATTTTTTTTTTTGATTTGATGGAGAAGTATCAGCAGGTCCCTTACTTCTAGTACTCGCTGGCAAGGCTTCCTCTTCTTCTTCATTTTTTGAAGTAGTTAGAATAAAATCCCATAAACCATAGGCTTCAACTATTTCTTTTTCTTGTGACTCTTCGGCAAATAAGGTTATTTCTTCTTCCTCATCATCCTGATTGGATTCTGCATTTGATATAATGGAAGGAGGTTGTAACCGTGACAGGTGATTCCTTTCGAAATTCTGAAAGGACTTCTTTGAAGACTCAAAAACCTGTTTCTTAATCTCTATTATATCATTAGAAATTGTCTTCTGAACCTTTTGTAACCCCTCCAAGTCGAAAGGATCTTTTGGAGCTTTCATCTTGCAATCATCTTTAAAAGTGACTTTCTTGGTCTGATTTCTTTCCTCAAGGGCACTTTTCTTCTCAAGAGAAAGACTTATTTTTTCCACAGATAGAGCTTCCTTCATGTTATCAACCAATATTGTTTTATTATCTCTATCTATGAACATAGAAATATTTGAAGGAAGACCAGAGATGTACCATTAAATCTGCACATCGATACTTGGTTTGGAAGTATATGGGATATTGTTTAATAATTTATTGAATCTAGAGTTAAAATCCTTGATCTTCTCATTCATATTAGTTTTAAGATCTAACAAATTGTTGATTAAAGTGCCTGTTTTGTGATCATCCCCAAATTTCAACAAAAAATGTTCTTCAAACATATCCCAATTTGTAATTGATCTGACAGGTAAAGAAAAATACCAAGACCCTACATATCCTTCAAATATATATGGAAAAAGTCTGCAAACACATTCTTCTTTAGAAACTCCATTCATATTAATTACCAACATATAATTTTGAAGGTGTTCCTCTGCAAGGAGACCATCATCAGGGTTAAAATTGGGTAGCCATATTTCTGGGTTTTTGGGAAGAGGATGTAATGGAGGAGTTATCTGAACTACCCCAGGATTGTTCCATGGTCTATTTTCCATTCTGGGAGTACGAGGAACACATGAAGTTGCAGATGATGTGGAGATTGTAGGAGATTGAGTAGTTGAAGTGATTTCTTCTGTAGTGCTACTGATTATAATAGCACCAACTGATTGTGATTGAGGAATGTGGATGGAAGGGATAAAATGATGATAAAATGAAGGTAAAAGGGTATAGGAAGAAGGGGGATCAATAGAAGGAGTATGAGGTGGAGAGGATGATGTAATCTCACCAGCAAAAGAGAGATTTTCTGGAGTACTTTTCTTTTTCTAGTGAGTGGATAATGGAAACTAAAAAGGTTGACTCCAAGTTTTTCACTCTAGGATCTAGTTAATACACCAGATGATTATAAAGATGAAGTAACACTTCCTTCCGATAAATCGGTTTAAACATATTTTTATCCAGAAATAGAATTTCCTTCCAATCTATGAATCAAAGTCCAGACTTTAGAGGGCTCTGTAGGTACTTGTGTAGAAGTTTGGGTAACTGAATTTGGAAGTGTGCTAGGATGTTTGGTGGTTGTTTGAACAACTTAAAATATAGGAATAGGAGATTTGGAATGGGATCTTGAAGTTGGTGGTGATTTTGAGGGAGACTGACTTTTAGAATGACCTTTTTTCCATTCATATTATGATGCCCTCATTCTAGTGCCAAAAATGTTGAAAGATCAAAATGTCTGCCTCAAAATTGGGGAAAGCCACTTGGTCAAGACCTTAGAGTAGATCCATTTCCGTTTGGAATGGTGGATCTGACTAGAAATTATGGTACCAGTTTACCATGATATAAATTATGAAAATGGATGGAGTATATAGGTGTAAGGCTATGAGGTAATTAAAACTGAAAATAAATAATATTCAAACTAAATATCTATCATAGGAAATCTTATCTATATATGTGATTTAGAAGGATTTCACAAGCCACATGAAAATATAGATTATCAAGTTATTATGAGGTTAAAGTAGATAATGATAACTAATTTAATTAAATTAGTTGATGAATTTGTTACACATATAAGATTTTGTTGTTTATGCATATAATATATGATTTCAATCACAAAAATCAATAGTGAAAAATGTACAATGGCTTGAAACACATATATGATAAACGTAATCAAATAACCATTCAACTCTTAATCGAAGTAATAATAGACAGATAGTATTACCCGATATATCATAACTATGCTCATGAGAAACTAGTAGTGATTCAACTTTCCATTAAGAGGAACTTAAGTTACAATAGTGCAAACAAAATCCTTCTTTCCAAAATTCAGAGCCCCTTCTCCATACAAATGAAGGGGATTTATAGTTTAAAAATGAAATACAACTATAGAAAAGTGGAGTAAAAGCATGAATCGATTTTAACAAATCATGCTTAAAATAAAACAACATGACAATTTTAGAATTTGTTGTAACAGCTTGACTAAGCTTGTGAAGAGGACTGCCCTCCCATACACTAATACAGTTCGTAAATATTTTTCATGGGCTTCAATTCAAGTGGAGACTTTGGTTGAATCCACATTTCACTGGTAAATATGGTATCCCTCAATGTTGGCAGCATGTGAGTGGTTATGGTGGATATGCATATGAGCATTAGCCATTGGCTATGAGGATTGAATAAGACATGCCCATGGCATTATAAGTCAATCTTAGATAACTTCTCAATTGTATTGGCCCTTTTCTTAGACAATTCCTGCCATGTTTTGGTTAGCAGTTTGATATCTGGAAGAGTTCCCTCAAGGAAGTCTGAAATAAGGTTCACTTTAAACAAATGGTCGTTGATGTTTTCAATGAGGTCATTGGAGATATCCCTTGCATTGAGCAATGTTGTCTCTGGATGCTTAAGGCGGATATCTCAATCCCTAAAGGCTATTTCTTTATGTGATTTGTCCATTCTGTTAGTGTCGGTCTTGAGCCCTCCATCAGTGATCAATAACTCTTTGCATATGCATTTATAGGTGTCTCATCAGTGTCAGTTTTGCATCCCATTAGGCATGCCATAACACTGAATGGAGGAGCTGGTCTTGGTCCCCTTCTTGGCTTTGCTGGATCAGGTCATATAACAATGTAATTGAGTCATGCTTGTTCTTGTTTTTGTCTTGAGGTCCCATGGTCTTAGGTCTAGGGTTTCGAGTCAAAATCATTTCAAGGTCATGAGTCATGGTCAGTAGGTGCCCAGCAAGCCGGAAGGAGTCTTGTACATATGTTTCATTATCATTTTCTTCAGCTGCAGCTCATATCATGCCTTGGATTTAAAAACCCTGTTTTTAAGTCCAAGGCCATGTGGAATTTGAAAAAATAAAGAAATTCTCAAAAATTTGTAAAAGTGCCGGCAATAACCCTGGTTCCTTCACTACAGTCCCTCAGGCGGTCAACCTGCAAAAAGAACGGAGTCAAACGCATTAAAAGAGCTCATTTCAGGACAAAAAGACTCTAAACAGTGTTAAAAAGCAAAGCAAGTTCAAAACATTGGAAAGTGGGTTCTAAAGTTAAATTTTTTTTTAAGTGACCCTATAAAAGCTAATTTCCCTCTAAATTCACTCTCATTGTGCATTTGAAAGACAAAAGTTGGTGTTAGAAGCAAGAGGAGGAAAGTCGAGCAAGTTTCTGCAAAGCACAAGGCTTGAAGGTGCGCGCGACCAGTCTGAGACTGTGCGCGACCATCTGGGTGCGCGCGACCAGTTACAGCCCAACGCACAGTGTTAAAAATACACTGGCGCGACCAGTTACAGGGGCGCGACCAGTCTGAAGGTGCGCGCGACCAGAACTTCTGTCTGCCCAGAAACTCACCCAAACTCCCGAATTTCACCAAATTTTGCTCGTGGGTTTGAAGGTATGCCTCCATCACATCGTTTTGAAATGTGTCATGATTTCAAAGGTGGATTATGGTCATAAAATTCATGCAAGAAGTCAATGTAAGAATAGGTTAAATTGGCTTGAGGTTTTTGCAAGCATATGCTTTGGTAGTTTTGTTTGTTATTCAAGGTGTTTTATTCCTTATTCCCTTCCATTCATTTTCCCATGATTAATCACAGGTGTTAAAATGTCATTATCATTAATCTCATTTGCAAACAATACTCAAACCCTACCCCCAATCTTATACAAATCCTACCCCTAAATCATTTGCAAACCCTAGTCCTTTCAAACCCTATAAACCCTACCTTTTCCCCATGTATAATGATCAAACCCTAAGCACTAGTAAAACAGCAAAATGCCTATGTAAATGTACAGCAGTGAATGAAAAGAAAACATGGTAAAAAACAAATAGAAAAGTGATGACAAGGCATGCACTAAAAAAATTGTAAAAACAGTGAAATTTGCCATTTTGCATAGCCTTAGAAAAATAAAGGAAAATGTCATCTTGTGTATATGTCAAAGACTTCAAAGCTCAAATAAGGTCATGACAAAATTTCATTTGCATAGTCATCAAAGAAATAAGACTTGCAGTGGTTAGGGTTTGCAGTAACATGGTATCTTTTTCCCCTCCTCAAAACTCTGTTTTTTCCCCTACCTAATTCCCTATGTAAACCCTAATTCAATTGCTTGTCCCTTCAGTTAAACTCCCTAGGCAATTGAATATCCCTCCCTATGATCAAATCACACAGTGAAACCTTAATTACTCATGGCAAATCAAAAAATAAGGCTGCCTCTGTTTTAAATGAATTGCTGTTACAAAAATTGATTGGCAGCAGACTTTGTTGAGGGTTCCGTTGTCCCCCTAAACCTAGTCCCTAATATCCTCTATTTTCCCTCATTCCCAAGATACAATCCCCTCTCCCTTCCACTGTAAAATGATCACAACAACCCCTTCCCTTCCTCTTACAATCAGAAACCCTAAATCCCTGTTTCCCAAAGCATCAAATGGTCATTTTGAAATTATGAAAAACAGAGTATGCTCCTCAATGACATTCAAAACAAATTGAAATGAGCTGCCTGTTACTTGTACATAGATGATGCTACCTTATCCCCCTATGCTTATGACATCCTCCCCTCCATCATGATGATTTTTATTGTCCTTTCCCTTGGTGCTAAAAAATCACAGTTTCCCTAAATAAGGTATTAATTTGCAAATGTTGAAAGATGGAATGACATGTTTAGCATTATGTGATGTTTTCCTTCAGAATTCCCTGTTTATGTATATATTTTTCCCTTTCCTACATGTAAATTCCCTCCCCTAACATATCCCTCATGATGTTTCCCCTTGAAAACAGCATACTTCACAGCATTTTGCAGGCAGGGCAGCGGTCAATTTGACTTGTTTTTTCCACCTTGCTCAATAACACCATGTCAACCACTGAGACTAATGAGCAAGGTGATGACCGATCATCATCTTCTGAGATTCATACACAGCAGAGGCCTCGTAGGGGAGGCAAGGGTGGTCACCACAAGAGGGAGGAGCCTATATCATTGACAGAGTTGCAGGCTTGCCCGTTGGCACTATCTTGCTTTCAGCATATGGCTTGTTTTCAGTTTTGTGAGAGGCTGTCACACATCCAGCATCACAGGGACTTGGCCCGGTTGTTTGTCCTCCATCTCCATGACAGGCAGGTCACCCTTGAATGGGTGAATTTTGTATTTTCTCCAGAGGCTATCACAGATGCTACCGAGATACCCAATGTGGGTGAGTTATGGCCAAGGCGCAAGTGGCTGGACCTGGTATACTATGAGCCATATGTTAGGCCTGCCTATGTGCATCACTTGTCAAGGAACTTTCCTATCAAGTTCCTCCGAGCAGAGTATATAGACACCATGAGACTCATTATGCACTACTTCACATGCGAGGGGAGATTCTCACGAGTATTTTCTTGTCATATCCGCATGATGATGCACTTCACCAGAGTGAGGATGATGAACATCTCGGCATACTTATTTCACGACATTCAGAGGATGGCCACGACCTTTCGGAGACAGACCCCAGTACAGCAGCTTCGGAGCCTATGCCATCATGGTCTTATTCAGCTAGTAGTTTCCCATCAGCTGAGCCAGCAGGGCATCCCTTGGGCGGATTTCATCTCCCGAGATGTTTTCACACAGCCACATTCAGGGCCGGAGGCAGTTCATGAGGAGGGAGGGCCATCACATCAGCCCGAGACCAACATTCCGAGACACATGGCTTCTTCTCCTCGGGTCACATATCAGAGAGGTCACAGGACCTTATTTGCAGCAGCCCGACGAGTACTTTCTCTACAGCCAGTGGAAGGGGTCTCGTCTTCATCATCAGAGCAGCGAGTGTTATCTCCACACCAGGTGGAAGGGGCCTCGCTTTCTTCATCGGCACAGGCAGTACGAGAGGGCAAGCAGCCCATGGTTGAGGATGAGGCAGTTGGCGAGGCACATGATGATTTCACTGGTCGTGATGCTCATTCTCCTTCCTCTTCAGATTTCTATGAGCTCATTAGGCAGAGAGAGGAAGAGAACCTTGTGTTGCAGCGGAAGCTTGAGATGGCTCAGTGGACTATCACTTATTTAGAGCAGCGAAACAAACAGCTGGAGACCGAGAAGGAGTTGGATGAGTTATGGAGGATTCGATTCGACCGAGTCATCAACCGCAGGAGGCCTGGGGACCCACTGCCCAAGGATAGAGAGTTATTGCTCATCCGAGAAAATTGGCGCTTGGAGGGACTGTTATACAAGGCAAACCGTGACAAAGAGCTGCTCCGGAACATGAAGACACACTATTGGGCAAGATTACATGTTTGCAAGGCGAGAATGAAAATTCTCTAAAGAAAGCTATCGGAGGCCCGGAAGAGGAGGAAAAGGACAAATCCGCTCCGTATCTTGGCTGAAGCCTCCCTCACTCATCATGGTACTGATCAGCCTTGATCCAGCACCAAAATGTGAAAATTTTGAAGATTTTTGAGCATTTTGAAAATTTTTGGTAAAATTACAGGTTTTTCCCAAGAACTGGTCTCACCCTGGGTGAGACCAGTTTGAAGGGCTGCTCGGAATTTTGCAAACTTGGCATTTTTGGAAAGGGCATTCAAAAAGAAAAATTACCAATACTTGGGAGAAGCCTGATTTTGAGTTTTGAGCCTCCAAAAGCTCAAAATACACCTAAAAAATGACTTTCTGCCCACTTTTTGAGTTGCAGAAAGTGACCTTGGGAGAAATGCGTTTTGAGGGGTCAAATCAACACCAAATTCAGAAATTCCACTTGGGATGGAAAGTAGACAGGCCAAGCTTTCCAATGAGCCATCTTGCACCTGATTTGGACCAGTGGAACCCACTCAAAAACAGCTGTAAAGGGGCGCGACCAGAACTTCCAGGGGCGCGACCAGAACTTCCAGATTTGCCAGAATTGCCATTTTCGGTCAAAAAACACTGTTTTGACTATGGTTGACCATTTTTACTTGTAGATGATGGATGAATGTAATATTTTCATGGCACTTTGATAGGCTTTATCTTTCTTTACTCTTCTAGAAGCTTCTTTGATGTAAATAGTTAATATTTAATGCATGGATAGGCTTCCTAACTTTTAGAGGCAAGTTGTTGTGCTGGCCTATTATCTAGTGACTGATTTAGAATTAGTTGTAACAGCTCCTAGGAAGCTGAGCTCGACCCCTAGAGGTGGGGAAAGAGGTTTGACCTTCTATATTATGCCTTCTCTTTCTCATTTTGATGGTTGGACTCTTGTGTAAGGAAGCTTTATTGTATATTGTGCATCTATTTCTGCAATTGAAGGCAAGGAAAGCCAGGGTTTTACAGACATCTTTGAGGATTCTTGTGGATCTGATTGTTGATGGTGTGTTCCCTACATGTTCTTGTAAGTTTGTTTATGTGTTTCACATCTCTCTTATGCTTCTAAATTGGACAGATGAAGTGGTAAAGTTTGAACTCATGTTTTGACATGCTCAGCTTTTTAGTTTGTTCAATTTTAATGTTTTCTACTGTCTAGAGAGGATTCGAATTGTATGTTTGCCCTCTTTAGCTTCTCCTCTATCATCTCTGATCATCCATCTCAGATTCAGGCATCAGCACTCATTCCTACCTTGCCCCTTAGATCCCCCTGTGAAAACTGTGCTCAATCCCCGCACCTTGAATTGCACTTCCACCAATTGCCACCAAAAACCCCAAAAATCATTAAATCAACCCCCTTATCAATTTACTAGCCTAAAATCTTTATTATTAATTGGTCAGCCTAATCATATTGAAAGATCTATCGAATCTGACCCGAGAGAGCCTTCTCATACCTCGTAGGGCTAGCTACGAGGTGAAATGGTTTGATGTAGCCTTGAGAGTTTGTCTATCTCAGCCTAGGTGAATTCCAAGCGCTAACACATTCTAGGGAGATCAGCTAATCTCCCCTCAACATTGTCTTTCCATGTTATGAAACCTACAATATTTTCCTCAATATCATCAAAGTATGTTCTGAGGTTGGATAATTGGTCCACTAAGGAACTGGCTGTGTGACACAAATCATGAATGATGGCTAACTTTTGATAGAATATGACCTGTTGTTGAGCAAGGAGAGTATTTAATTATCCTACTTCCTTTTTGAACTCTGCTAATTCAGGATTAACTTTTAGTTGTTCAATCTTGTTATGTAATTCCTAAATTTGAGCATCTCAGACCTCTAAATTGGAGTCATGTTGAACTTTAAGGGCGTTGAAACTATTCTGGAGTTCAACAAGTTGTTCTTGCCATTGATTAGGCAATATTTTTCTTCTCACTCTCGAGATTCTGTTCCAACTGCATAATTTTGTCCTCCTTTTCCTTCAAAAGCTTTTGTATCTTAGTTCCTTTGTCCATAGTCACGAAAGAATATTCTCCTGTGAACTGAGTCTTCCTAGTTCTTCCACAATAGTGGATAATGAACATTTCCATAGTACTTCGAAAGAGGTTTTTTCAAGGACTAAAGCCTGAGACTAGTCAATCTTTCTTTTCTTTCTTTTCCTTTTAACAACGACCTTATGTTCAACATTGTAGAATATTTCAAGGGGAGGAATCTCTTTAACCCTTAATACGACCAAAAATTTGGGGAATGATGGTATAATTTCCATGTCTTTAGTATCCATAGGCTTATGAGAGGCCTTTATTGTAATCAGAGTCTTCTCTATAGTTTCAGAAGTGTCCAAGACATTTTCTTGCGAGGGAGTATTCAAAACCTTAGGTTCCTTTCCTTTCAAAACCTGACTACATTGTTCCCATATCTCCTCAAGATTAGAACTTGGAAAACAACATTCAATCTAAGTAGAAGAAGAAGCCCCTATCTCTTTTGGTTCAGGGGTATCAGTAACCTATGTAGAAGTAGAAACTATAGCCTTTTCTTGGGTTGTGCTTTCGAGGGAAATATTTAGTGAGTCTAAAGGTAAACAGGATAGTCTTGCCTCCCTGTATTGGGAAAATTGAGTGATTTCCTGTATATTTAGATGCTCTATAATCTGTTTGGAAACCATTCAATACGTGGCATTTTTTTCAAAGACGTCATCAAACAATTTGGTTCATGAGAAAATTGTCTAATGCTTGACTATGCAGTGACCTTCTTGACAGTTCCATGAGAATTATACTATCTATCAGGGATGGTAGGAAAATTAAACTCTAAGGTAGAGTTAATGTCACCAGATACATGTTTGAAATTATCTAATGTATACATACCACAATGAAAAGGAAAGATAGACTATACTTTCTTGTTAGATTCTTTCAATACTTTAGATATTCCATTACCTATAGTTTGGTATGCTATCTCTCGATCCAAAATTTTGTTGAGAACATACATGGGAAAGACATGGCGATTAGAAAGACTACCAAAGACCCGGATATAGGTAAACAACTCCTCACCAAACCAATTCCCAATCCTGAGCAATTTTGTCTCTGATTCAAAGGAAACCCTAGGAGCTCTCTTATTAAATATAATTTGACGAATAGGCAACATAACACCCTAGCAGATTATATGGAAATGAGGATGATACTTAGAGTCCCAAAGGATATTATGTCATATATTAATAGGAGTAGAGTCCTCTAAGGTCCATTTCCAACCCATGGAGGTGAAATCCATAGTGAAGCATATGGTGTCCATTACATAGGCACTCGTATAGAAAGGAGGAATTATATTTTCTGAAACTATATGCTTCTTCCTAAAATTCAGAGTGTGAGTGGCTAATTCATCATATAATATATTTCCCCAGTCTAATATATATCCTTCTGAGGCAATACCAATTAGTGTAGTCCATTGAAGCGTGAATTTCTGAGAATTAGGATAAGCAAAGAACTACATACCATGACAACAATTTGGAAATAAGGACCAACGAGTGAGTCTACTGAATATATTCTATTTTCCTCACTCTTATGATTGTTGGGGTCTCTCTTCCATTCCTTGATAGGTTATGATGAATGATCAATGTTGCTCATGAATTTCTCCACAAACTATTTGTCATATTTGCACTAAGGTGGTGGAAAATTGTACATTGCACTAAAATCACTGTCGGTGAAAGAGCCGATGACTGTATCATTCTTTGTCATGGATTTCCTATCTGCAATGTTCAATTTTTCCATGATCCAACAAATCATATCTGTACAAGGAAGGATCTTGGGTTGAGCAACAATTCTATGTAAAAATGAATTTGCGACATCGTTGTAGGTGGTATTAGAAACTGGAGTAGAATCATCAACTGTAATTGTTATTTGGGTAACCCTTGGTCCTTCCTCTTCGAATAGCTGTTAGATAGATTCCCAGGAGGCCCTTCCAACATTTAAAGAATATACCGTGTCAGAAAATAAACTTGGCGTATCGAGATTTTCAGTTGATGGAGCAACCAACTACTGCTGAGTAACTGGTTTCATTTTTGCCTTAGCTGCCTTAGACATTCCTTCTGAATTGTGCTTATTGGGACTAGCCTATAATGAAAAAAACATGAATAAATGATAATTCCTTCACCTTTAAAAGGTTTTAGCATAAATAACGATTTTTCATAAATATTTCTGTCTTAAAGGACAAATCATGATAAAATCAAGTTGCAATGAATAAGATTGTTTAGAACTTCGAAAACCATAAATTCACCACTTTTAGATATTAAATAAAAAAACATGAATTCATGTCAGTCTTGCACACATTAGCATATTGAAAGAATTTTATCGGAGAAATCAATTGGACGCACATTAAAAATTATGATATTTGAGACCCCTGATATGTCATTTTTCAAATATAGAACGACTATAAGTGGAGGTGGGAAGAAATATTAGAATATTTATATTGGTGAATGAAATATCAAGGATTTAAATATTGAACATCTGATATGAAAATAACCGATATGGGTAGAGACAGGAATATCATAAGTTTGAGATATCGGAGGGGAGCAGTATCAGACATATCAGATATCGGAAGTGGGAGGTAATTGAAAATATTGTGATATCAAGAGTAATGTATAGTGGAAGTGTTGAGTATTGGAAGTTTAAGCTATCAAGAGTTTTTAAGATGGCGTAGTTTAAAAAGTTATGATGTTTGGGATTTCTGATATGCCAAGTGGCAGTTTGTGGGATTGATAGTTCTTTAAAGTATTTATTTTTAAAAGGAAGTGCCCCCTTAACTTTCTGTTATATATCATGAATATTGGATTGAAGAATGATTTTATCATAACTTTCTTATAAGCAATGTTATGATATTACGATGATCCGATAGAAATCATTTGATAATGCATTATTTAAATAACAAAGGCATATTGGATTTTCTTAGTAGTCATAACATTTATAAGTTTGGACCTCCGATATTTGGGTTCCAATAATAGAAACTTTCAAGTGAGAGGTTTTTTTTATTGTAAATTCAAAAGTTCCTTATCTTTATTAAAACTAAAGGGTTTTATTAAAATTAAAGAAGGGTCCCCATGATTTATTATATAACTAAAATAAAATTAAATGGGGGTTGTTGAGTAGTAAAATAGGTCCGCAACGGTTTCCTGATACAACATGAAGCAAAGATTTGTGGTGCTCAACTCGACAGAAGTAGAATACATGGTTGCAAGTTAAGCAACATGTGGGACGATCTGGATTAGGAAGATACTTTTGGGACTGTTTGGTCAGATGATGGATCCAACTCTTATATATTGTGATAATTAGAGTTCCATCAAGATCCCTTGGAATCCTATATTTCACAATCGGTCCAAGCATATAGATATATGGTATCACCATTTACAGGACTGTGTGAAGAGACAGATAATGTTGCTACAATACATTCTAACAGAGGAACAAAATTCCAACATTTGGAGAAAGGCCTTGTCAAGAGGGAAGTTCAAGTTCCATAGGTGCAGAATAGGGGTGGTTGATAATCCATTTATTGCTGAGAGGGAGTGTTGAAAAATGTAGCAAGAAAGTCTCAATTTGATTTTTCCTTGGTCAAATTGAGAAAATTCAAATTTCCACATCAGAAGACAACTTGAATGCAATTAACTTGTGTGACATATTCAAGTTAGAGGAGTTGGAGTTTAGTTAAGCATGTGTGATTGCTAATTTTTAGCAACCATGGTCAGTTATTTCAAGTTGTTTTTAGTTAAACTAGTTCTAATTATTGGAGGAACTAGTGGAAGGCCAATTGTCTTGTGAGACTTCATTCTAACTTAGTGATCATCCATTTAACTGATCAATCAACTCAAAATAGCTAGTGTATGCAGAGAATTTGAGTTCCCCGACTTTGGTGGAGATTCGAAGGAAGAATAACATTAGTTGTAGACTAGTCTTGAGTGTATAGGTGTTGCATGCAGTCAAATGTTCAACCTTGGGAATTGTGGAATCATTTTGGAGGAAATTCCTAAATTATAGGGGCCTAATTTCCTTAGGAATTGGGAAAGGAAATAGGGGCTCAAGCAGAGGAAAACATTAACTAAGTCTGGGTCAGAGCTTCTTAGTGAGCAAAGAGATAGGTTATTCACTTGCAGGTTGAGGTGAGATTGAGCTAGCAATTGTAATACATCTCTATTCATCAAATTAATGCAAGAAGGAAAATGCGTTTTTAGTGGATTATTTTCCCTGGAAAAAATTGTGTACATGTGTGTTATTTCTCATTGCATGTTTGTGATTGATGTTCCAAATTGTGAATTGAATTCCACAGAGTAGCAGAGTAGGTTTGTGTCTTGTGATTTTTATTAAAACTTCATGAGAAGTTGCAAATATACATCATAATTTCTACAATAATCATGGGTCAAGTCTATTGATATGATACCTAAAGATTCACTATTATACTCTTGGCTACAAGACTTAAAGACATCATTCCGAGCCACAAGTCTACCCCCATAAAACTAGCACAATCTAGGAATTGTATCATAGTGAGATAGCTAATTGAATCATTGATGAAATCTCACCTAAGCTCTAATCACACTAAAGATGGCCCAAGTCTCAACAATGGTAACAACTCATAGCCATGAATTCACACTACAATTTGATAACTTACAAATACTTGCAAATATAATCTCATCTATTAGGTTGGTTTTCTTAATGATAAATTCTTGATGAGATGAGAATAGGTCGCATGGAAAGCATTTCATGCACAACTTCCACATGACCTTTTGAATTTCGCCAACTCATTGTAATTTATCTTTCCTCCTTGTTTTCTATTTTACAAAGCTTTAAGGGGAGGAAATCATGACCAACTACATTTAATCTATTAAAAATTCATGGTTGAGTGCTCTTTTATTAGGAAAAATCACAACCTCCATGTCCTTTTGAAAATAAAGTTTTATGTGATCTTAGCTCAAGTGTACTTCAGTTGCATTACATGTTTGTTTTGCTCATGGTGCCAATACAATTATAGCAAGGGGATAGGGGCCAATACTTATTAATTCTTATATTATAATTAAAAAATCCCAGATAGCCCTTAGTGTTCTTGAAAATGGAAATAATGTTCTCATACAACCTTATTTTAACAATTTTCAACTTAAAATGAACTTATGACTCTTCTAACCTATTCCAAAGATAAGTTCTAGGCATTGTGTAAAATGCTTTTCTAAAGTTAATGAAGCATCATAATATAGTATTTTTGTTATTTTGACACTCCTCTACAATAATCGTAGGCATAACATGGTGGTCTGTAATTGAAAGAGAGCTTCTAAATCTGGTTTGGCCTTTAGCTCCCCTTTTTTGGCTTTATAGCCATTTATTGATATTCTTTTCAAAATAATTCCATATAACTTTGTTAAAAGAATGCTCATCATAACGGCCTTATAATTAGAGGAATCATTTTATCCCTGTTTTAAAAAATAAGAACATTAAGGCTTTGAGTTAAGGAAACTTTGCTAAATTACTATATTGAAGAGCTTGAGAATGTAAGCGATAAGGATAAACCCTCTAACTTTTAGGATTTTTGCTTTGCACGTTGTATGTCCTTAGTTTTCCCTTTTATGAGTCAATTAATCCCCAACTTTGTATCTTCTAAATAAAAACTTCTCACTTTGCAAAAAGGTTTTGAATATTGTCCATAACATTAAGGGATTTATGAATCTCTTTAACATTGGAATTCAAGTCTCTCAAAAAAATCATATTGTTTTTTTCCTTTGTTTTACAAGTTAGGATTTATTTCCATAATTTCTTAAGATCTAACATAAAAAAATAAAAAAATGTTAAAGCTTCTCTTCTTTTATATATATATATATATAAATATAATTATAATTATAAAAAATAGATTTTATTTAAATTTTTTGATAGCATACCGGCACAAAAATGTATTTGAAGCCAGACGGAAGGTATTGGAATAACCAGCAAGGTATGGATAAATTAAACCAATCGACTACTCATGACACTTTTAGGGGTACAAATATTTAAAATTGAAGCTTTAAAAAGTTATAAAGTTATAATCTACACACATCTACATGCCTCATCCATCACTAAACTACACCCTAGTACTATATAACAGATGCATGCAACAAACACCACCCCTATCTGAAAATATTAAAATGAAGCTTTAACCTATTAAAAACTTTATACCAATGACATTGAAGCTTTCAACTCGTTGACAAATTAATGTAAAAACAAAGAATAGCAACCTAAGTCAACAAAGGGTGTGGCCTTCATAACATGAGATATTAGAAAAACAGTTACACATCTATCAAAAACAAACAAACAAATTTATAGTTTTTTTATTCTGCATGGATTTCGTACATGTATGTTCATTATACTAAAGGTTCATGACAACGCTGTATCTAATCCCAAGCCAACCCATACTTTTTTGGGATTGTAATGGAATCAAATAACTTAATGTTAACCTTCCCGAGGAAGAACATACTTATATTATAATATACATATTTGGGGTATAAACATGGATTGTAGCGGGTGGAGGTATAATCCTCGAAACTTCCTATTGTGCCTAAACACTAAGGAAATGAAGTTGACATGCATGTGCGCCCTTGATTCTTACATGGCACTGTCTTTTATCCGGGGACAACAACAAGATTTATATCTAACAAAATGTTTATTAATATATTTAATCTATTTTACTATGTAAACAAAGGTGTTAGAGTTTAAAGAGGCAAAGCCAGCTATGATATAAATTAATTTTATATGAAAAAATATAAGCTAATAATTACAAAGATTTTCCTTTAGCTTTAAGGCACTAAAATATATACCAAAATATTATAGTTATCTTAAGAATAAGCATTTTTAAAATATTTTAGAACATTTAATATATTTGCTGATTTGTTTAATAACCTAACAACCTTCTGTATATTCTTTACATCACTATATTTTATTAAAATGTTTATATGTTCATATTGTGGGTTGTCAATGCATAAGAGAGGATAGGTTGCGTGCTCTGTATTCTTGTATACTGATGCTTTGAAAGTTGAAAAGCAGATTAAATGAAGCCATAGTCTAACGATTATGTTTTTTTTTGTTTGAAAGTTTTAGAAATTCTGGTCATATTTTGAAAACATTTGGCAGGGATTTTTGTAAATTCAAGTAAAACTTATCAAATTTCATAATTTTATGTGTTTTAGAAGTTTTTTTATGGTGCTGAATCTATTTCCACCATCAAAAACACGATTCAAACACTACATCTATAAGATTTTTTAAATTTTTTTACCGAAATCCTAGCCAATTTTAACTGTTCAAACAATTCCTCTACCTCGTAAGAGACTCCTTAAATAAATGCAAATAAAGTTGAATCTACGATAGTGTAGTGGAGATTTCATAGCATAAGAGATTCATCTCAGTAGGAGAATCTGCCTGCTTGTCAGTGCTGGTCATTACAGTTTCCCATAAATTTCCGAAAAGTGGAGTTTTGATATAAGAAAAAGCTCTCCACATATTCCAACTATCATTGGCAATGAGCGGGTTATAAATTATAATGGTGCCTATATAAGCAGGTGCTTGGTGAGCGAATTTGAGTTATTAATTTGAAATAGGAGTAAATCAATTTGTCGTATTGTGTGATCAAGAGTTTGGATAGGTGTACACAACGTTTTCTTAGTATAATTGAATTTTTCTAGATAACTGTTTTTCATATTTATCATGTAATTTGTTTTTCAGATTTATCATATAATTTATAATTTATTGACGGGTTTCAACTCATTTAATGTACTTCATTATTTAGATAAAAGATAAAAACATTTTGACAATTAGTCAAATATTCAATTTTGATAGTCACAAACACAATATCAGTTTATTTTTTTTAACAAATTGATGATAAAAACTAATAATGTCTATGCCTTCATGAATCAAATGCAATTACATATGTACATGCACACACAATCTGTTGGTTAAGAGAATATCTCAATCACAGACCAATGTAGGAAATATATCCTAACTACTAGGAACAGACTCCTTAACTTATTAAGAATCACAACTAAGACAAGTAGGAGTTACATTTTCCAACACTCCCCCTTAATGACTACTTGTCTGAATATCAATCTGCAAAATCTATTTGTGGTCAAACATAAAAAGAATATGTTGATGTGCATATAAAGGAGCAACCATCCACTGTAATGCATGGGTGCTAATAGCTACAACCACCAGTATTGTAGGATGTCCTTTGCATACATCGTTCTTTCAACCATTATAACTGCACACTTGTACCTGTACCTGTAAATCCCCCTCCAATATCATCATGGGTTTTATCGGATTACCCGTAACCATGCTCTGGGTTTTATCGGATCACCCTCAACCATGCCACTAAGGGCTCTCAGCCATGAAGGCTCAACAAAACCACGAAGGCTCAACTCAGCCATGAAGGCACTCTAGCCACTATGGGCCACAATCTTGCCACTAGGGCACTCTAGCCACTCTGGGCTACAAACTTGCCACTAGGGCACTCCAAAGAGCAGACTCAACCAGGTCGAGGATTTTCTCGACTAACCCTAAACCATGCCAACAGGAATCTCTGTCCCACTTCACTATTACAAGTGGTTTATAACTTACCACAAACCGACACTGCAGATACAAAGTGGTTTTCAGATTACCATGAAATGTGGGGTACACATGCCTTATCAGGCTTATATTTCACACTCCAACTCTTGGAGTTACCAAGTACATACTTTACAAAGACCACTATAAAACATCCTAGACTTGCTTACTAATAAAATGTGTGACTCATAATACAACATAATATGTTCCACAAACTCACACTAATTCACACTAAATCAACTATCCATCATCCTTCGATCTTTGATGCAGCTCCTCTAATGCCATCTTCACTGTCATATCTTTTTTCTTCATCATACCCTGCAAATTTATGTATTGTTGGAATGACCAGTTCCAACACACACAATTATGATAATAGTTGGTTATACCAATGTCACTTCAATGACAACCAAAAAATACGATGACACAATTACCTCGAGCCCATTACTCGTATCCAATGCTTTGCTGCCATTCTCCCGGATAATATCCATGACCTCAGTGGCCTGATCCTTTTTCCTTCTTTCCATGGCCCAACAGGGGCTCGTGATTCAAATCCCGAATTTGGGTATTATCATACACAGGTAGAGAATCGATAGATGGTTGTAACTAGCTTTTGGAGTTGCAGTTTCCCAAGCGCATCATCCACAATGGCATAGTAAACAAATGAGTCGTCCATTAGAAAACTGTACACTTTATCTTTTCGTGGTATGCATGAATTGGCTGTGTAAAGGCAAACCCATCTCTAAACATTCTGCTACTGCTTCCTCTAGCTCTGCATCGCCTTTGCTGTGCTCTGCCTAAATCATGGCAGCCTTCGAAACGCATGAAAAGTACACCAAATTACTGGGACACCATTAGATTTAGCAGGATCCAAAGCATCGGATGATTGAAGAACAACTAGCCTCCAAACATTGAACATAGGGCCACACCAGTCACTGTGACGGACAGACCGCCCCAAACTTCAGCACACGAGAACACCGCCCACACTGCTATTGTGGGAAGATCCAAGATCATACACTACATGTTGTCTTTGATCCAATCCCTATTGGATTGCTGACAACATATTGCTCCATGCTGCTTCACAAACAGGCATCAGCAACACCATTGCAACTGCTTGCTGGTTTACACTTCGACGAGCAACAATTCACCACCGCAACTCCCGCACTTCCTCTATACCACCATTCCATCAGCATGCAGACCTGTCTCAACACTTACCAATGCTGCATCGCTGGCTCAACTGCTTGGAAGTCATAGGATATGACTTCAGAAGAGGGTTAGATCCAATAGAAGCAAAGAACACATCAACGTCATCTTCCTCCAGAAATTTGACTGGAAAATTAGCAACATATCCTTAATAAAAACAATGATTTGTAGGAGGCTTCGATCTCCCATCAGTTTAAAATCAACCTTCAAAACTCATCCACACCGGATCCAGATCCGCGGTCTCCACACATATGCATAGAATCGGTCAACACAGTAGATCTGCGCTCCAACAAATCCACCCTACAGCAGCGATCTTTTCCACAATGGGCCACCACTCCAAAAACACAGCAAAAACGCTGCCAGTCCTCGGCTGCCAACACATTGATTAGGAGCTCAGGACCAAGTGTCGTAAAATGGTCAAAAATGAAAGTACTCAAAACTAGTTTTAACCTTAACGACCGGATATAGCTCGTCCTCATGATTCCGGCGCCGTAAACGGTTCGAAAAACGGTCGCCGTATGAGAAAGTTATGCCAAAAATAAAATTGCCCAATAACCCTCAATTTTTGAATATTTAAAAAAAAAAATATATTAAAAAAGGAATATTCCACAGAATATTCTTTGGAATATTCCATCTGAGCAGCCAATCACAGGCTGCCACTTGGCAAGCCCGGAAGCCACCACGTGGCCCAGGGTGACGTCAGCAAGGGTATGTGCATTGTTTAAAATTTTTGGGAGTTCTGAGTATTGAACCCACAACCTACAGTCAACAACAACCACACCTTACCAACGTGCCACTGCGTTCACATTTGTTATATGGGTGGCGGAAATTTCTTATAAAGTTTGGTTTTGTATTTTGGCGGGCCCGAAGGCAGCCAGCCCCTAAGGGCTAGCCCCCATACACGTGACCAATATGCCCAAAACTGTGGGCCTAAACCCTTAACCGCCGGCGCGAAATCCCATGCAAACCACCAGCCTGAGATTTGCGGTCACATGCGCGCTAAAACTAAGGCAATTAGACTGGTGGGAATATTGGAGGAGCACTAAATTTGGGCGGTCCCACCATAATTGGCGGAGCTATCTGGACCTCCACTACAGTTAGCTGGAGTGATTTTAGGCCAAATTGGAGGAAATCTTCAATGAGCCATAACTTTGGCTAGGAAAGTCCTTTTTGGACAAATTTGTTTTTGATTTTGGGTCTCTTCGACCTTCTGAAGCCATTGGCATAGGTTTCACAGCCATCTGAGGTCGTTTGCAGGTGTTTTAGCTTCGTGGAAGTTCCAGGAGCCACTAGGGCCAAATCAATTTGGGAGCAACATTGGGAATTGTGCAGCCATTGAATGTGGAACGAAGGTCATTCCTAAATGTTTTCAGCATTCTAAATCCATTTCTACAGCTCATTTTTCCTGTTGAGGCATTCTTCTCACTGTTTAGCTTCAGGGAAGCTTTCAGGGCCACGAGGGCCATTTCAGTGCTTGAGCTGTTTGGGGGCTATGTTCATCCATTTTTGGTGATTCAAAAGCCTATATCTGCTATTTTCGACCTTCTGAGTCTAATGGCAGAGGTTTCAAAACCAATTGAGGTCATCTTCACCTCGAAATTCTCCATGCAAGTTTAAAGGGCCACCAGGGCCAATTGGGGAAAGTACTGTATAAGGTACAATTTCACTGTTTAGTGTTTGGGAAAGAGCATGTGTAGCTAATCCCTATATTTTGATTTTGTATTTACAGTCAGATCTATCTTTCGAGACACTCATATTCTTGTATTAGCCTTTGTAGCATTTTTAATATAAGAGGACAAGCCTAGTTTGAGAGGCTTGGTCCAGCAGATGTAGCCCAGAAGGGGTGAACTGCTTTATCATTTTGATGTCTTTATTTGCTGAAGATGATATGTTAAACAAAACTGATATAAAATGTTAAACAACAAATATACATAACTTGCATACACACATAATCACCTATTCAGCTGCAGAAAGTTATTTGTCTTATTCCGCAAGACATCAAACTTCAAGTATGTGTATGTCAAAGACTTCTAAGTGTTTACTTTGTTATTTCTTTAGGCAGAGCCTGTAGAGGGCCAGGTAGCCTCTGGAACTCATCCTCTCTTTAGAGGTGACATGTCCGGTGAATGCCCCTACAGTCTATCTCTGTATAAGAAATAATAAGTTTTCACATTTTCAGAGGTCACTTGGAGTGTATAGCTCACATTTGCAATTATGGGAAATGGATACCTTGCACCCTTAAACAAGTATATTCCATTTTCAGATCACACATAGTAGGTGTTCTGCCACTACATGATTTTACAGCCACCTGACAGCAACCCTGCTTTCAACGCCAGCAGTCAGAATTCTAAACACTCTTCCACACTTAGCCAAAATCGAACCGAATAAATGGACAAACCAAAATAAAATATTCAATAAACCTTTTATTTCCTCTTAGCCCAGGACAGGACAAGCCCAGGAGGGGCCAGGCCCTCAGGGCTCTGATACCATGATAAAAACTGATAATGTCTATGCCTTCATTAATCAAATGCAATTACATATATACATGAACACACAATTTTTTGGTTGAGATAATATCTCAACCACACACCAATGTAGGAAATAGATCCTAACTACTAGGAACAGACTCCTTAACTTAGTACGAATCACAACTAAGACAAGTAGGACTTACATTTTCCAACAATGATAAGCAAGGCTAACTAAATTCACACGTTTTCACTATCAATTAAATGACTATATATTTTTTGAAACCAGTATATATCCATTTTAAGTACAAATCTAATATGAGCCGAGAGGAATCACATTTCTTCACATGTAAACTTCTTTACAGTGTAAAATAGAATGCATTATTTTCATTGTTTAAATTGTATTTTTGAATGCTAAATAAAGTATATATAAGACCAAATAAACATTTTAACCATAAAAAAACTTAATTTTTCATGATATATACATAAATTGTTTTAAATGATATAAATATATACACAACTAACATTAAAATATTTTACATAATATCTACATCTAGACATTTTATGATGCAAATTAAAATGAATTTTTATTATTAACATATTTATAAGTATATGCCAATATTATTTTGTATTAAAATACTTTATCAATAATCAAATTATAAAATTTAAACATCTTACTCACACATTTTTTTACTTCTAATTACTTTACAACATATTCATTTCTTTTTGTTGATGATGATGATGATCATGGTTAACGTCCATTGAGACCAAACTTTGGTCTATCGGACCTAAAGAAACGTATTATTTAGTTTGATTTAAGATTTTATTCCTATGCTAAAAAACCTTGGAGAGAAGCCTCCCGAGCTCACTGTAATTTTGACAACGTAAAATGCTAGGAAGGTCAGTATTGCAACAAAGATTTTGAAACTGAGATCTAATGTGGTTGTACGCGGGGCACTATAAGAGGTAGTGATTTTCATCCTTGATGTTCGTATTCTCACAGAGATAGCAGAACCTTTCCATCCATGGTGTTTTAGGAACTTCCCAATGACCCGTTTCACTATGGAGCTCATGAGAGTTCGTTCTAATCTTAGCTATATTAATTTTCTTCTTTGAGCTAGTTAAAATAGAGAGATACTTTTGATATTCTAGGGTGGGGTTGATGACCTACTTATAATATCTTAATTTTCTTTTAGCTGCTAAATATTTCTCACACCACATTTTTTCTTTGAACTTAGAAGTAACAATATTTTTAATGTTATTAATGTTTTTCAATACAAAATTCTCGTCGATTTTACCAATGGTTTAACCAGGCCCTGATGTCTTTATACCAACCTCGTTTGAGCCTTAGGTGGTTTTGGCTAGAATTTAAAGCTAGCTTAGGAAGTCTATGGTCTCCTATGTTATTGAGTTTGTGCTTGTACAACAGAAGCCTTGTCATAGCTAGGCTCTCGATAGGGGAAAGACCCACTTCTATAAGGAGAATAGGATAGGGTGTGTTGCTTTTAAATTTGAGGTTATACGTTATAAAACACTTCTGGATTTGCTCAAACTTTCTCCGGGATTCTCTAGAGATGCTACAACCCGAAACCTCACATCCATATAAGATAACTGGAGTGACTAAAGTTTCAAAGAGGGACTTCTTTCTATCCCACATTACGAGGTTTGCCATTTCACAATTATTTTCAAGACCAAAATAAGCTTTCCATCCCACATTAATCCTTTTCTCAATGCTATAGTTCCAGTTGAGCTTATAATGAATATCAATTCCTAGGTACTTGTAGGAAGACACTTCCTCCAAGTTACTATTGTCATACATAAAATTAGCATAAGTGTCCTTCTTGGATTTGATAATCATAACTTTTGTTTTGTCAATGTTAACAATCATACCCATGGTAGAGCAGAAATCCTTAAGAAGTATATGTTGCTTATCAAGATCAGATGGGCACCTTGCAAGAAGAACAATATCATCAACATAGAGAAGAAGGATGATGACTATCCCGGCTAAGATCGTGCCAACACATCCTACTTCCTCTAAACAACCTTCTAGCTTGTCGACGTAAATGCCAAATAGGGTAGGGAGAGGGGGCAACCTTGTTTAACTTTGATATTACACTTAATATCTTTCGATCACCCCTCATTGCTCTTTAACTTGGCAATTACATTCTCGTATAACCTTATAGCGGCAGCTTTCAACTCAAAAGGAACCTTTAGCTCTTCTAATCTGTTCCAAAGATTGTTTCTAGGAACCATATCAAAAGCCTTTCTAAAGTCCAAAAAGCAACAAAAGAGATTGGATTTATCATTGCGGCATTCCTCCACAATGATCCTAAGCGTAACGAGGTGGTCTATTGCTGAGTGTTGCTTTCTAAAACTCGCTTGGCCTTTAGCCTGCTTACCTTCACTTTCAAGCCATATTCTCAACTTCCTTTCCAAAATAATACCATATAACTTGGCTAGGAGAGGGCTGATCATAGTTGTCCGATAATTAGAGGGGTTATTTGTATCCCCACTTTTAAAAATAGGGATAATGAGGCTTTGAGTCCATGGTTTAGGGAACCCTTGCTTGACTGCTTGATCGAAAAGCTTGTGAATGTGGGGGATGAGGACAGGACCTCCAATTTTTAAGATTTCTGCCTGGTACCTTTCAATGTCCTTAGCTTTCCCATTAGCCAAGCAATTAACCCCAAAATCAATGTCTTCTAATGAGAAAACTTCTTTTTTTGTGAGCAGGGTTTCAAAGTTATCGATGACATTTGAAGATTCATAAAGCTTTTTAAGATTGGAATTCCAATTGTGTAGAGAAATTTTATTATTATCTTTAGTTTTCCTAGTTAGAATCTGCCTCCAGAATTTCTTAGGAGCTACCTTAGAGAGGTGTGAGAGATTCTCTTGTCTTTTAAGAATATATTGCATTTTTTCCCTTTTAGTTAGGGTTTTGTATATTTTTATCTTGCCAATTTTAAGAGATTCATCAACAACTTCCTTAATTGCTCTCCTCACACTTTTACAATCTTTGTCATACCATGGGTTGGTTTTGCTATTTCTTTTATTACTTGTAACTTCAATTAAGAACTTGTTAACAGAATATGAGAGGGTTGTAGTAAAATTATGATAGAGATCTTCTATGTTGTCTATACTAGATAAAGGAAGCAAATTAGTTTTTAATTCATTTAGAAAGAGATCTTTTTTATTTCTATCAAAGATTAGCTTCTTTTGGCTATAATGATTATCTTCTATGGGATCTCTACACATGACAAAATTGAGAGTTATAAGTAAAGGCCTATGATCAGAGTCAGGCTCGTGGTTGTTTAAGATGTCAAAATTTGTTATTTCGCTTATAGAGGGAGATCGGAGATGACATAGTCTACCACGCTGCTACCAAGCCCATGGATGCAGGTCATCTGGCTAGAATTGGACCACTTCTTTAGATCGTTGCAAATTATGAGATCCTGAGCACTACAAAGCTTGACTAGCTCCGACCCAAACAAATTCTCCCCGAGTTCTTTAGAGCTCCTTTTGTACCGGCTAGCCAGAGAAAGGTCTTCTTCTAACCGAAGAGGATTAGGGTTGGAATGATAGCTAACATTGTTTTTCTATTTAGAACATAAATTTTAATTTTAATTTCTATTTTAAAGAAAAACTGACAAAGAAATATAATAGACTATAGAATAAACTTCTCTAACTCAATCAGATTTTATAAGTGAATTCAAATTAATGAGGCTCAATCAAATTTTATGAGTGAGTTCAGATTAATGTTTAGTCATTTAAAATAGCGAGTATATTACGTACCATTTTAGTTTTTACAGCCATATATAGTTTTTCTACGACGGATGATAGGTATAAACCCATATGGTGGATGATATGTATGATAAGCAGATAGAGGCCTTTGTTTTGTTGATTAATTTGCAAGTTGTTTCGAGGGTTGAAATGAAATGAGAAGTTATAAGATCAACCACTTTGCGAAAGCTACAGCTAAGTATTGAACACTTCATAGTCAACGTTTCTACAGCTTCTTACTTCCAAAGCATAAGAATTCAATACATTGGCCTATGTTGTAGACATGAACATAGTCGTAACAAATACCTTACCAATAGCAATAACGAAGAACACATACAGTGGCAAGTGAGCCTTGAGTTCATGTGCATAAGCTTGTATTGTTAGTGGGATATTGAGTCATGTGTGTATGTAGGTTTGTATCTAATTGGATATTGTTGTTAGGTTATGAAAGAGGGTTATAAAATATTTTTAAATGTTAATTTTGTAATTTTAAGTAAGATAATAAAATTATAATTTAAAAAAATACTTAAATTATTATTAATAATGATAGTGGTTAGTATTTATTGATATTAGAATTGATTTATGAAATTTAAAAATACAAGAAATTATAATAACATTTTTTTATTAACATTTTTTTATTAGTTAGATTTATTAGGTTTTAAATTTTTAATTTCCATACCACGAGTGTTTTTAGAGTATGGAAAGACTTTACAATAATATTGATTTTTTTAATTGAATTTAGTAATAATATAAAAAATATTATGCAAATCATAATTACCTATTTATGGACAGGTCCATGAAGTTGGTACTTTCCATAGAAATAATGAGAATACAAGCAATATATTTTTATCTCTTCATTACAAAATGAGTGTGTATTCTTTGAAAACATGCATGTATTATGTTTGTATAGGTTTAGCATTACCATGCACAAACTGAGTACACATTGTAATTGGAATCAAATGTGCCTTATAACATTTAGATTGATTTTACCTCCTTTGAAAGAAAATGTTTCCCATTGTGTCAGATGTAAATTTGGTCACAAGTCCATGAGCATTGAGGGATACAAAACCTCTTACCTATAAGTTTATGTTGAATTTGAAAATAATGTTCCATGAGCGCTGAGGACTACAAAGCTTCTTGCCCACAAGATTGTACTGAAATTGAATCATACACATAGAAAACTAGTAAGGGTTATTTCCATGATTGTTGTTAAAATCCTACATGATAGGTGGGAAGGGTGCATTCCTCGTTTCTTGCCAAGGTTGGGGATAGTTCAACTAATGTTCTAGATGTAAACATTGGCAATATGGAATAGAATTTCTAATCATGTATATTCCCATAGAAAATTGACATATATGTGACTGGATATAAAAACCCTGATAACATTCAATCCATTGCTAAAATGCAATAATCTTCCTTAAGGATAGAGATAGGTTGTATATATGGTTGTAATATGAAAGATATTTTCTCATGAATAAATAATATCACCCTACCCTTACACACTTGAATGAAGAATGGGGGTTCTAGAATTAGGCAAGCCCTCACTGATTTCTCTCATTCATCACTAAAGTTTCTTGATTGTAGGTAGATAAATTACTAGGTGCATGAGACATATGTGGACTTAGCACAAGAGCTTCTATCAATTAGGCTAAGCCTTGGGATTAGAATATGGAATATTTTGATAAGAATAAAAATTTGAGATTGTTTGTTTTTACAATAATAAATGTTGGATTTTAAGCACAAGCATAAGATCTGGTTGTGAAAAAATACTAGACTGGCTACTACAAAACAAGAGAGAAGAGAATGAAATTATATTGAAATGAGACTAAGTAGCTAAAGAGATGAATGTGAATTACTTATAAACTCTTATATGTATTATTTCTTGACATGAATATAGTCAAATACCCCTCTTGAGAGGGAATAAATGAGAACTAGGTTGGGGTACCATAGTGCATGCTCACTAGAAAATAGAAAAGCACTTTCTTTAAATAGTGAGTAGCCTAAAATTAAGGTGAGAGGCCCTAAGATATACTGAGAGTCTAAAGTAAGGTTGATTGGTAAAAAATAAGCTAGAAATGAAGTGAAGACTCCCTCTTCCAATTCCTAACTCATAAATAACAAGAAAAATCTAAATCTAGGATTAAGAGTCAAAGGATAAGGTAATAAGGTGAGTGGATAAGGTTGTGGATAACACATTCTCCCAAAATAAGAGAGGGAGTGTGCATTAGTAAATAAGGTACCCATGGATGAGGTAATGTACAATAATGGATAGGAAATGGCCATGTCCTTTCCTCCTCATTTCCCAATCACTTCTACATGTCATCCCTAGTGTCACCCCTTGCTAGAAACATATAAATGCTAGAAATAGAAGATTATCCCAAATAGTAGGGAAGGTATAGAAGTGAAATAAAAGTGGTCATATAAGCGCTTAATAATGTATGAAAGAGGGTAAAATGACATCCTAATTGAGGTCCCGAGTGTTCGTGTACCACAATACCCCCACCCCTCTAAAAGACAATTCAGGAGTGTGTATAATGAATGAGTCTTGGTAATTTTTAGCCATGTTAGGCACTCATGAAAAACTTGTTCAAGAAAAAACATGATGAGTGTGAGGTAAGGGGGGGAATAGTAGTGGGAGAAACCCCACTGACCTACCCCACAAAAAAAAAGCAATGTATACTATGCAGTTGCTATGAAGAAGTATTTTGCTACCGATCAAACCTATCATGTTTCTATCCTCAGATATATCCTATATTGTCATGTTAGAATCCTTTTTTTTGCTACTTAAACCTTGTACTTGCTTAAAATTGCAGTGAGACCTTGTGGAATACCAAAAAATTAAAAACTAGTTCTTTATGTCTTGGCAATATCACCCGCTAGCTCACTAGCTAGTTATCTAGTATAATGTTCCCTCCATATATTTCAATCTAGATCTATAAGAGTCTAATGATGAACATCTATATCATATTATAAAATTTGATAAAAAATCTAATCCAAAGAGTATTCAAAATCATCTCTGTTAGGGTCCTATAATTTATAGGATCAACTAATGATTGGATGTTTTCTTTCGGTATTTCAAATTGTAAATAATATTGCATATTGCAAATGATTTCCAAAAAACGATATATAAATGAAAATAAAAAATGAAAAGAGGGTATATATATTAAAAAATAGAAAAAGAAAAAGAAAAGAAAAATGATAAAAGAACCCCATAGAAAAGAAAAACTGTGAAAGTGATGTCAGTTGAAGTGCCACTGATAGTACAATAATTTTTGGAGAATAAATTTATGAAATTGTGTGTAGCTTGTTCAAAATGCCACAATACTTCCTCTTGCTTGAAACATATTGTTTAATCATGTTCAAGCAAATTTATGTTAATAAGATTAGAATGAATAACTTAGCTAAACAATGTAATCTTGGCTAAGATTAGATTAGGTAGATTAGGTCAATATATTAATCCAACTATGTAATATTGATTAATGTAATTGTTAGATTAGTTTTGAATAGGTGTTTTAGTCCTTAAAATTGTAGAATAAATGAGGGTTTTCACTCCTAAATGCACCCTAGTTGCTGATTAGTTAGGTTAGTTTAGGGGAAAATTAAACTCGTTATGAAACATGTTAACACTTGGTGTTATTTGTCCAAAGTTTGGACCTTATTGTAAAAATATGTGCATGATGGGACAATTTTTCGCTAGCATTTAAACTGCGCTCATCTCTCTCGTTCTCGATCATATCCCCATCTCATTGAACAACTCCCAGGCCATTTCGCCCCCCCCCCCCGCCGCCATGTTTCCCCTTATCGACAGGGGAGGGGGGGGGGTCCGAAAAAAATTTCCTCCCCACCGGTCCCACCCCTATGTGTCACCACCACGACATTTCACACCCCCCTCTCAATAAAATAAACCTCTCACACCCCCCTCTGAAAGTGGTTTTTTGCCGCTCCCACCATAATCTGCACTCTTGGTTATGTTACCCTCCACTTCCGCTCCACCTACACTCCCCTACTGCCACATATCTCCTTCTCGCCAATGGTCCCATGCATCCTTTCGCCTACCACTGGTCACCATGTCAATTAACCATTGCGCCCTCCCATTTGCTACTTCCTCCCGTTGCGATTTTCCTTTGCAGATTAAATGCTCCTCCAAAAAACCATTTTATCCAAACGGTTCTGCTCCACTGCAAACCTATAAATCTTCGTTTTCACCTTCTATCATCCTCTTTCCTCACGCTCATACTCTCACCCTGCTATCAATTTGATCCCTATTTTCTAGGGTTGCTGGGTTTAGGGACTACTTCCACTTGGTTACTACTCTGGGTGGTATGGCACCTACGTATCAATATATGATATTAGCTTAGAGACTTTAATTGCTATGAACAAAGAGAAGAGAATTGAAATAGCATAGTCCCTAATCACCCACCCATTTTTGAAAGAACAATTGCTGCAGGTTCCTTTTCCCACGAAATTAGTAGTCATACTCTGCAATTCCGCCATGGTATCACGATGGCCCCCAAAACCAAAAATGATACCACTGTGATAAACCCTTTGATTTCTCCCTCTATGGATTTAGAACACATTCCCTTAAACAATAGAGGCTATAAAATCGTTGACACCTATCTTGACAAGTCTAACAAAATTGGGCTATGGAAATCTAGACTGCCTTTGTTCATTTTCCCCCAATCCTATTATTTCCTTGAATTCTCCCTTAAGTGCCATGCCTCTTATCTTTCGAGAAAAACAGCTATCATCTCCCCTAATGGTGAAATCCTTTTCACCATTACCCCTGAGAATATAAACCAGATGTTGCAGGTCCTGCATAGTGAATGCCTAACTCCCTTTTCCAGTCTTGAAGAAATTTACCAAAATCTCACTTTTTCCCAGAGAGCTAGGATTTTTGAAGTCTCCCGGCCCGAATATTCTCAATTTCCCAAGAAAAACCCCCTTATCCCTCTTCTATTTTCCCCCAAAGGACCAGACAGATCATCTCTGTTTTGTCTTTCTTACTTGGGTACTTCTCAGATGAATGGTTAGATGATACTATTTTAAGCTTTTAATCCACCCTTTCCATAGAACGAGGACTGCTAGTCATCTTTGACTATGGTCACTTTCTTGCAGATGTAATACATGAACAACTCCTCCAGTTTTTAATTGAAGGAATATTCAGATATTCTTAAATTCTTATGCATATGTTTATTTTCTTCCAGATAGACAAGTGTCCTTTTGCAGTCCAGAAGCTCAATCAACAAGGAGAGCCCCAATCCATAATATTTTGGACTTCAATTATCAGAAAACAATCATAGGAGTACAGATTCAATTTTTTTATAGATCAGTTTGTATATCCAACAACTTGTTTGCTGAATGACCAGTAGATTCCCAGGATCAATGAGGACATTCAAAAAGTATTTCATCTCAGTGAGCAGGTGAAGACAGGAGATTGGTATTTATACCAGCCATTTACAGAAATCGGGGTTTATGGCTTTGAGCTACCACCCTATAAACTACCAAAGTACCTTCCTATGAGGATATTTTCCTTGGAGTACATCACGCAATAATCCAATCAGATTACATTCATTTCGTGTAAGTTAAGAAGAAGTCCCAATTCAAACTCAAAGCATAGATAGGGCCATTCATCTATAACAACAAAGCAACAGGAGAGGATGAAAACCTCCTACTGAAAAAAATGAATTTTCCCCTTAAGTTTACATGGTCTTATAAACCCTTTGGGGTAATTTCTAAGCTGAGGGTGGAACAAAAGACAACCCCCTATGTAAATACCCAGAGACCATAGATTGAGAAATAAATGAATCAACAAGATTGGGTAGAGAACACATTACAAGAGGCAGAAGAGAAGGTACTGTTTAGAACTGCCTCAGAGACTCCTACCCCTAGAGAGAAGACTGAGAAAATACCAAGAGAGGAGGACTCCTCTTAGTTACAGAAGTCTTAGCCAAGGAATTCAAGATCCATTGAATGAAGAAATAGACAAGATCCAAGGTAGATTTCCCACCATTGGAGGAAACACATGGTACTATTGTGCTCTCTGGCCTTCAGAATTTAAAGTTTGGTAGAAGCACCACTAATTCTCCATCATCTTCAACCACTAAAGAGAATCTAGCTACAACACCTCATACACTAAAGTCATTTATAGAACAGAGGTAGTTGGACATATTCCAAAGGTGTAGAGAAATTAAACAAAGGAATTAAGTCCTCCATGAAAACATTTATGCTCAATTCAGGAAGCAGTCTTCCTGAATTCAACACAGACTCATTTCGACCTATGACATAGAGAAAGGGAGAATGCATATGGCATTCTTAGAGGAACAGGTTCCTCAACCTAAATCAACAACTAATTTCAAGAAGACTACATTTAAGTTTGAGGAAAAGGATGTCCATCCTTTGGATCGGATGGACGTGCACAAGAAAATAGGAGAAATGGTTTATTCAACCTTCACACATAATTCCCTTACTACTTCTAAACTGCGGCTGTCTTTGAACAATGTTCAATCACAACTCAAACTGGAGAAAGTTTCCTCTCTGGCCAAAGATAAAAAATTAAATATTTAGAGGAAATGGTGATCAAAGAAGGTTTTGATCCTAGTAATTCAAAGGCTATGGAAGAGATTATTAAGAAGAAGAATGCTGACATAGCATCCATGAAGAAGAAATTGAAACTGCCTGCCACGAAAGATCCCTAGGCAAAGGAATTAGGATAAATATAAATGTAGAAAGAAGAAATGTTGAAGCTCTTGGTGGAACATAGTGCACAGATTAAGGAAATGGAGGCAAAGATGCATAAGTTGATCAAAGAGAAAGAACATAGTTCTCAACTTTCTATGGTTCCCCTTGATGAAGTTCCTATTGCATCACTACTTCAAATAGGCATTCCTACAATAGCTACAATAGCGGAACATCCTCCTCTACAAAACCTCTTTCTTCTTCAACTGCGGATGATTCAATTAAATTGGCTCAATCAATGGAAAACATGTCGATACAGGGAGAAGAAATTAAAAAACTGAGAGAGAATGTAAAGACACTACATGAGTAGAGCACTAGATATGAGAATTCTCTCTCGACAGAGATGTAGAAATCCCATACTCTTTCCCAAAGATTACAACATATGGAAAATGAGACTACCATGGGTAATACCCTAGCCCAGGTTAAAGAGAACATTTAGAAAAGGATAGAGGAAGCCATGGTAGAAATTTGGCCATCTATACAAACCATATTTGAGCTCAAGGAATTGATTGAGAGATCTAGTGAAGCTATTAAAAAAATCAAAGTGCAATTGGGTGATAAACCCAGTGAAGCTACAAAGCTCATCAAGTTCCTCATTTCCAAAAGCAAGTAGGAACTAGAAGAACTGGAGGTTGGGGACAGAACTGAAATTTGAACAGACAACTAGAAGAAAAGTGTTAATTTCTGGACATTGGTGTACGAAGGTTTTACAACAATATGGAAGCTCTCTACAAAAAAGGAATTCCCAGTTTATTAGTAATAAATGACAAGCTCAGCACAAGGTCAGATTACAGTCAGACATTGCTGACCAAGGCTAAAGACACTTATAAATTTGCGGTAGGAAGGATCAACATGATAGGAAAAGTGCTTTTGGAAGCATTGGCATATGTGTTACACAAAAATATCGTCACCATGACTATTTGCAGTCAGTATGGGTCTATCATCACTTGTACTGTCCTCCTAAGCAAGTCTCAGACCTCAACTCTTCAAGTCAAGCTTTGAAAATGAGAGAAAGACATTGAAAATCAACAAAGCTCTGGTTCCGCACTTTCTCTCACTGTTGCCTCCGGTCCCACACCCCCTGTTCACAATACCTGCAGACCTGCCCGCTCTGTCCCTAAAGGAGTGGGTGCGGACCCCTGTGAAAGTAAAAAAGGCGCAAGTTTATTCTAAAAAACTCACTTTTGGTTAATTCTAGATGATTCTAGAAGGAATTTTGATGTGGATTGGTCGCTCTTAGGTGGTTCATGCATCCCAAAAGAGAAGGAGCTAATCCCTTGATGAGAGGAGCTATCCCTTTGAAGGAGGGCTTTATCCCTTTGAAGGAGGACCTAGTAACTTCCCTCCATTGCACTATAAATTAAGGCATTGGGTTGGTTGCTAGAGAGGTTAAAAGCTGAACATTTTTGAGGGTAAATGCTAGTGGAATTAAGACTTCCTAGTTAAGCTTGAGAGGAGAGATCACATACCTTTTTGGCTTCATTGGGAAGAGAGTGAAACTTGTCAAAGTAGAGGAGACTTCTTGTTGGACCCTGGGAGGAGCTTGTACAACATCAAGGCATAGGTTGTAAAGTTATTCTTTGATTTGAATTAATACAATCAGATTCATTTTTCTCAACAAATTGTCTTATGTCATTTGTTTCATGAATTCCTTGATCATCATGTTAAGTATGCTTTATGATATTGGCTTTTCAGGTGCTATTTAATTTGTTTTCTTGTTTGTGTTTGCAGATTCGCTACAAGGGAGCTCATTTGGATCAAAGGAGCGAGGCTTCTACAAACTTGCATTGGACCCAAGGTAGGCCTAAACACTTGTTTTCCTTTGTTTATAATTGCATATTTAGAGAAAGATAGTTTTTGATTGGCTTGCTTGTCACTAGATATCGTTAGATTCTAGGAAGGTCTATCTTGTCCGCAAGATCGACTCATTCCGTGTGACAAAATGGCGACTACGCTGGGGAGTTTATTTTTTCCTTGTTTTTACTTTGACCTGAGAAACTATGTTTTTGTTTTTGTTTTTGGCTTGTTGTGTGTGGAATTGGGTAGATTTAATAGATCTAGGATTATTTTTGTTTTTCATAACTTTGGGAGAGGACCGCACCCTTGGCTTGGGACACAGTGCAGACCTATCCACACTTTTGCTTTTAGCACAGAGCGGTACCGCACCTGTGTGAACTATGGGCCTGCGAACCCTGTCAAAATTTTGGAAAACCTAAGATTTTATCTATTAGTCAACTTAGTTTCTAGGGCTCTGATACACCAACATAGCTTAGGCTAGTGTCTTGGAGTAGGGAGTAATTAACTCTCCAAGACAGTAAAACAAACAAGTAGTTGTATCTTGCGGTAGGAGAAAAATCCAATTGTTGCATTTATGCTCTGGGAAAGCTCCTCTTAAAGGAGAAGCACAAGATCATGTCCGAACTAGTGTGGGAATCAATCCTTCCTCATTGGGAATGACACCAGATATTCACGTATTAAAAATGGTAAACCTCAGATTAACCATTGTCGAGGAGCCTGGGGTCACTTGTTGGTAAACCTTGGATTATGTCAAGGAGCCTTCAAGGGGATTGAGCTTATTACTCTACCCTTGCGTGCGTATCGGATCGTAGACTGTTCCCCCAGGTATATTTGTTTATGTTGGTAACCTTAGTGACCATATTCTATAGGATTCTTCCTAAGGTGATAGTGGTGGGAAGATCCCACTATACCTGGAGCAGACATCGGCTAGACTCACTTGGATTTTCTGGGGGGTTCTCTTCACTCGAGACGGTTTAGTGGAGGAACTTGTGCCAGTATATTCATTAAGCAGGTTGCTGGGGTAACTGTTCCAACCGCCATTTCTGTATTGAACTCTGTGACGTTGGACTTCATCACCAACTAGTGTTTTTAGTATGGAAAGTTACTGTTTGTGTGTGGTTTGATCTCCTAGATTCTTTAGGCGTGTGATTCAAATTTGTTTGGTTCTTTAGAGGCTTTAGGTAGTTTTCATTGAGATTTTACTTTGTTTTCGTGTGAAGTAGTTAAAATTTTTAATCGTGGATGAATTATCGAGGAAGTCCCGTAGACTTCGGGGCCAACCTCCTGAGTTTTCACCGAGCCAGCCTGAAGGGTTAAGAGCCCTTGTAACGCCTAGAGACAGCAGAGTTGGGTCACCTGAAGAAGGAGAGTCTTCTTTGGTGGTACATCCTAATTTTCAAGCTTTAGTAGCAGATTATAATCCACAATCGATGTTTGTTTCTGAAATTACTGGTAGCTTTTCATCTACTAGTGATATAGGTGAGGAACCTGAAATATCCAAACCTGAAAGTGAATTTGCTGCTACTCCAACATCGGGGTTTACCTCTCCAACTTCTAGTGGTCCTAGTTCACCCAGGGTAGAAAGAATAATTACCCAAAATCTTCCTTTTGGACTTATAGATATTGAAGAACTTGTTACTCCGGAAGAAGAAGTAGGCATCCCTATCCCTGAAAATCAACCTGTTATCGAACTTAGGGAGCGTGAATCAATTTTTTACAGTCCACCTAGGAGCAGTGCTTGGTATCTTTCATTGACTAACTTTTTGGAAAAACCAGGACTAAATTTTTCACCACCTCGTATTCCTTATCACCCAACATCTAGAGGTTACTATCCTCCATTAAATATGTCAAGACAGTCGTCCATGTTTTCTCAATCGCCAGAATCCTTTTTGTACGACGGTCCTTCTGTTCCCTCTGGGTATCAGTCAATTTCTGGTACTTTTGCGGGAGCATCTCCTTAACCCATTGAACAAGGGTTATTAAATGGAAACAATGGTACTAAGATGTTGAGTGTAGAAGATATTCTCATGATGTCAGGTACTATTCCTAATCCTCAACCTCAAGGTGGCCAGTTACCGCCTGGGGGGCAGCCTCAAAATCCTCAATTATTGCCTGGGGGGTAACCTCAAGGTACCCAATTTGCACCTGGGGGTCAACCTCAAGGATAGTACATACCTACGGGACAATACGTTCCTTAGGGTCAACCCCAGACTCAATATGTACCTCAAGGTCAACCCTAGTATCAATATGTACCTCAAGGTCAACCCCAGTATCAGTACGTGCCTCAGGGTTATCAACCCCAAGGTCAGTACTCGAACCAAGGTTTCCAACCACCCTTCGGTCAATCATATGTTCAAGGAACTGGAAATGTGCCTTTGAATTATCAACCCTACCCTCAACCTGGTTATGGTCCTCAATATTCTCAACCTGTTATGGGTCCGTACCCCGGAATGAGCTTAGTGTGGGATCCATCGCAAACTCAACAGGTCTTGCAACCGAATGTATGGTTGTCATCTCAAACTCAATGTACCACTTGGCCGCATCTATTTTCTCACCCAAATCTCAAACGGTAAAAATGAATTGACGAAAGCCCTTTTTATAAGTTTTTTGAATAAATGAATTGTAAATTTGTTTATGTTTCACTTTAGAAAGGTAACTTTTGCAGCATTTTTATCCATTTTAAATAGGTATGAGTAATGTTTGCATTTTTGTTCAGGATAACGGATTTTTCAGGCGAAATCGGTCATTTTCGACGAAAAAACATTTAGAGTCACCTTTAAGCTCTTTTCTGACTCCTAAAACATGAAAAGATCGTCGAGTTTTTCTTTTTAAACTCGTTAAAACGGAACTAAAAAGACGGTCCACTTACAGCTCTTTTTCTGACCGTAAAAACATGAAAAGATTGCCAGATTTTTGTCGTTTCAAATTCGATATTGGTTATAAAACGACGTGTCATTGATCGCTTTTTTAAATTTTCGGATCAGAGGCACTAATTACAAAAAGTACTCCTTGGTCGTAAAGATCAAGCGGTTCTCTCAAGTATTATTTTATACTTTTTCGGGCTTGGGAGACACAAATTTACGAAAAAGGTCAACCCTGGAGTCTTCTTAAGTTTTTTCAGACTCTCTAAAATTGAAAAATGCCAAGTTTCTCCTATATTGGACTCGTTAAAATTTAACAGTAAAGGACCTGTTCAATTACAAACAGGAACGAACCACTCCTTCTTAGGGTTCAAATTTAAACTAAGTTGGACTCATTCGAAGGATGAGCTTATAATCAAGCAAATGTTATCCTCCTCAAGCTTGCCAAAAATAAAGAGGTACTTGCTAGAAATGGTGGGGGAAAAGAGAGAAAAATGAGCCTGTTTGTCATACTTTGTAACCACTCTTGAACACGACACTTTTATTCACCTGGGTTGGGAAATCCTTTGCCTAACAGTTGATCAAACAACATTGAATGTCTTCAGCCGGCTTCTGGGTATTAAATTTGGGTCAATTGTCACCAAAGCATATGCTGTGTCATTATGTGTTCAAGAGGTCAGTGCCAATAAGCCATTCATCTGCAAAATATCTTTCATCCATCTTGACCATCCCTAAGTTAGTCCTTGCAACTAAATTTCTTCAACTTGATCTATGATTTCGTGTTGTGGGCTTGCATACGACGGATCACTTTCTATCGACTTCAGCTCATTATCTAGAAAGATGATCTAGAAATCATCAGTACCTTGGGATCTGCATGCCTCAATGGCAGGTTTCTTGCCTTTGATGACAGGTTGCATCATTGGCCTTCAATCAAAGGACTCCGTGACATGTTCGACATCAACACATCTATTCACATCTCATGGATTGTACTGGGTACTTTGAGAGCCATTGACATTACTAGTGGTTTCTCTCACGCTTGTTAATAGTTTACATCATTTACTGGTAATCAGGTGGTTTCTAGCATGTTCGACTCCAACACATTCATTCGCATGGATAGAATCGTACTGTTTCGGGAAGTAGAAATGAAGAACCTGGATCTAGTTTCCAAAATCTAGGCTGCGAGGAATTTTGTATTCATTATATTGTGGACTATTCATAAACAGATGGATGCATCCATACTGTGTCTACATGTGTCTATACTTGTGATGTATTACAAGATCATTCCTATATCAGAGCAGTAGTTAGTTTTCTAGTCAGTTTTGATCTGAGTATGGGAATGCCTACCTCAGCGATGATATGATCTCATATATATATTTTGCATTGAATGTTTTTACAGGTTCCGACCGGGCTCTCCACAAGATGATCCTCGAAATGATAAAGTAATTCACTCTTCCTAAATGATAAATGAAATCCTCATCTACTACAGACTTCACACTTTAGTGGGCAATCTGTTACACAAAAATATCGTCACCATGACTATTTGCGGTTAGTATGGGTCTATCATCACTTGTACTGTCCTCCTAAGCAAGTCTCAGACCTCAGCTATTCAAGTCAAGCTTTGAAAATGAGAGAAAGACATTGAAAATCAACAAAGCTCTGGTTCCACACTTTCTCTCACTGTTGCCTGCTGTCCCGCACCCCCTGTTCACAATACCTGCGGACCTGCCCGCTCTGTCCCTAAAGGAGTGGGTGCAGACCCCTGTGAAAGTAAAAAAGGCGCAAGTTTATTCTAAACAACTCACTTTGGGTTAATTCTAGATGATTCTAGAAGGAATTTTGACGTGGACTGGTCGCTCTTAGGTGGTTCATGCATCCCAAAAGAGAAGGAGCTAATCCCTTGATGAGAGGAGATATCCCTTTGAAGGAGGGCTTTATCCCTTTGAAGGAGGACCTAGTAACTTCCCTCCATTGCACTATAAATTAAGGCAGTGGGCTGGTTGCTAGAGAGGTTAAAAGCTGAACATTTTTTAGGGTAAATGCTGGTGGAATTGAGACTTCCTAGTTAAGCTTGAGAGGAAAGATCACATACCTTTTTGGCTTCATTGGGAAGAGAGTGAAACTTGTCAAAGTAGAGGAGACTTCTTGTTGGACCCTAGGAGGATCTTGTACAACATCAAGGCATAGGTTGTAAAGTTCTTCTTTGATTTGAATTAATACAATCAGACTCATTTTTCTCAACAAATTGTCTTATGTCATTTGCTTCATGAATTCCTTGATCATCATGTTAAGTATGCTTTATGATATTGGCTTTTCAGGTGCTATTTAATTTGTTTGCTTGTTTGTGTTTGCAGATTCGCTACAAGGGAGCTCATTTGGATCAAAGGAGCGAGGCTTCCACAAACTTGCATTGGACCCAAGGTAGGCCTAAACACTTGTTTGCCTTTGTTTATAATTGCATATTTAGAGAAAGATAGTTTTTGATTGGCTTGCTTGTCACTAGATATCGTTAGATTCTAGGAAGGTCTATCTTGTCCGCAAGATCGACTCATTCCATGTGACAATATGATTTGGACATCCAATATGAAATCAATCGTATTTTTATCCCCAAACCAGCTTTTACCAAATACACTGAAGTGGACGAGGTCTACACGAAGTTACTCAAGACATCTATCCCTAGTGAACAACGTTGGGATAAATTATGTGAATTACTGGAGTAAGAAGATGACTTGGTTGTATAACTCAACATCAACAACACATCAGGATTCGAAGGGCCAGATATTCAGCAGTTCCATAAATCAAGTGTGAGCACTCTAGACAGTTCCAATTTCCTAAAATTTTGTAACAATTAGATAGATTCAATTTAGGAATTTCTAAATACATCCTAGTCAGTTTTGATAGGATATTTTTTAAATAACTTATAAATACTTCTCTTTTTGAAGTATCAAGGGTTGATTTTTGCATTCCAGAAAGCTATTGTACTATTTTCATTTGATGTGTTGATTAGCAATAGAAAGGAAATTCTTCACAAGATTCATGTGTTGGACTATTTGGTGAAGTGCTTCTCTCACTGTTTATGTGTTATTTCTTTGTTTCCATGATTATGTTTTCTTAAATCTGAATTATTTTGCAGAAAGTTGATGAGAAAAATTTGTTGAAAAATGCACTCTAATTCTAGCTTTGGATAATTTAAATTTTTTCTTCTAATATCATGTTAAAGAATTCTTAATTTCTCTTTTTCTTCAATTGAACTTATATATTTTCTTCTATCACACCTCATTTAAACATAAAGGATATAGTTAGCTCAACTACCTTTCCCTACTAAACTCCTTTGAAAATCTAAAACTGATCCACGTTAAGTTGTAGACTCCATAGCCCAATGGAAGTTTCATGCATTTAATCAATCGATCAATTTTAAAATCAAACTCCGAACTCTCATAAATAGCCTAATATCTAAACACAACAAAGTTAAATCTGATAGAGAGATCCCTCTTTGAAGTTGGCGGGGCTAGATCCCAGCTTCCAAAGTGGTTTTGTGGTTACCTCTGTGGTTCTCTTTTGCAACCTCGGAAAATTATAGAGTGCTAACATTCTAGCAACCATACTGGGGAACAATAATCCTTCATTTCATTTTTACAAAATTAACTTCCCTAGTTCATAAAATTTTATTTCAGGAAGAGTAATGATCCAAATTTTAGAAATAAAGGATTAGAGGTTGTTTCTTACATTTAAGATCTGGCTCTGAAAAAAATTTACACCAGATCTCATCTTGATCCAGAACCTCCCAAAATTTTAGATGATCCTAAGAATTTAGTAAGGAAAAGAAGTTTAGTTGAAAGTCAAGGAAGTAATAGCCCTCCTTCTAGGGAAAATTCTCTTCCAGAAAAGTTTGGTACCATACAAGATATTCAGTTTGACTTACCATTCGAACACAATCTATTTAGGATGAATCTATTTTTTTTTTTGATCAAACAGTAATTGATAAATATAATCTCCAGCCCTACAAATTCGTAGAACCATTTGTTGAACCTGATTTTGATCAACAAACCCTCCAAAACTTTGAAAAATTGTAGTAGGATCAACACTTGATCAAGATGTACATCAAGCCTATATCCAAGAATCTATTGAACTCTCTTCCCTCACTATTGCAGCATCATATCATTCTTCCCAATTAGTTCATCCTACATCAATTAGCCCCACCCCTTCTGTAATCTCTACTACTATTCCAGTAGTATCACAGATAGTAACCCAACCTATCCCAATAAATCCTATTTCTATACCTCCCATAAGACCACACATTGTTCAACCCAACATGGCTACTTGTTATGCTCCCTTGGTTTTACCTAGGAAGTTGCATCCTATGCCCCAAGATTATCAAATCATAATTCCTCAATTTGATGCTACTACTGCTATCAATGCACAAAAACACATAGATAAAATAAACGATTTATTTCATCTTCAGGAAGTGGAAGATAGTGATGTAAAGATGATACTTTTTGCCCAGAGTTTGGGTGGAAAGGTAAGAAAATGGTTTAAAAAATTAGCATTAGGTAGCATAGCTAACTTTGTTGCCTTTCATCAGTATTTCCTAAATAGGTGGGAAACCAAAAGGAGTCCTCTTTAGATCCTGAATGAATATAAAAACCTAAAGAGAAGACCCAATGATACTGTGGAAGAATACTGTGATAGGTTTAATAAAGTTTATAATGCAATTCCTGCTGCTATTAAACCTCCCCCAGGCTTGGCCCTTATACATTTCCCTAAAGGGTTTGATGTCGATATGGAATAACAGCTAAGAGAAAGAGACCCTACTACCTTATAGGAAATGCAAGCTAATGCACTTAAAGTCGAGGCTAATTTGTTAGCCAAAAAAGAAAAATTAAAAGTTGAAATAAGGGTTACTATCAAAGAGAAACCTTCCTCTTCTTCTCCATCTGATTACAAAATAGATAGTCTACTTAGAACCACGGAGAAAATGATGGATAGGATAAGCATAATTGGTAGGGTTCCTCCTAGAGAAAACCAAACTACTCCCAAGATCAAAAATCCAAATTTTAGAAGAAACCAACCCCAAATCAAACAAAGAGACCCAAAAAGTCCAGATCAGTAGGTGAGACCTCCTTTTCAAGAGAACTATATAGATGAGGAAGGAGAAATAGTTGAATACATGAACAATTCTCAAATCAATTTAATGGGAGTAAATGAAAATGATTCTACATTTCTTACTCAAGAAGAACAAGACCTTTTTCTATTATCTCACGATGAGATAGATCCTGAGGAATCAAAGGAATATAAGAAAGGTTTTGAAAATGAAATTATGGAAGTCCATAAGCAATATAATATGAGGAGTAGGAAAGCACCTAATACTCCAAGTAAAAATCCAGCTGATTCACCTGCCAATAAAAACCTTGAGATTCTTGCTAGAAAGAATACTGAGGTTCCAACCCAAAAAATGCCTGATACTGCCTTCAAACCAATTCAAATTAATGATCCCTTCACCAGCCACCAAAGAGATATTTCCGAAAAGGAGTTGGCTGAAAAATGGGAGGCTATTAATTTAAACAAAACTCAAACATCATTAAGTATAGAACATGAATTGGCAAAGCTCAAAATATTGATTGCTTTAACAAAATTGGTGAACAAAATTGCGTACATATCATAAGTAATGAAATCCTTAAGTATAGGACAAGATACAGATATAGTCAATGTATTTGATGATCAACCAAAATTTTTTTGCGAACCTGAAGTCGATGGTAAACTCCAAGATGGAGATGTACCTCCTTTTTACAATAGCTTGAACCTTCATGATAAAATGTTACATAATGCAATGCTTGACTCAGGGGCCTCTCACAATCTCTTGCCTAGGGTTATCATGGAAAAATTGTGACTAGATATCACTAGATGATATAAAGATATATATTCATTTGATTCAAGTAAAGTAAAATGCCTTGGACTTATTAAGGATTTGTGTGTCAACTTAGTGAAAATATTAGCCAAGAGCATGGTAATGGACATAGTTGTTGCTGACATACCCCCTAAATATGGCATGCTACTGTCTCGTTCATGGGAATCTAAACTCTAGGGAACCCTCCAAATGGATATGACCTATGCTACAATTCCACTATTTGGTCAGAATAAGCGACTATATAGGAAAAACCCATGAAATTAATGGTTACTACTGAGGATAAACCTCATAATCATCCCTTATATTCAGTCCATTCAGACCTTGATTCTTTTTTTTTTTTATAATGATGCAAATATACAAGAACAAATTCCCAATAAAAACACTGAGTTATGTCAGACTGAGGAATTCCAAACAGATATCAGAGAACATGATGAACCAAATGAACCATTGTGGAATTTAAGTTTTGATGGAGCTATTAGTAAAGAAGGATCAAGAGCAGGCATATGTGTTTCAAAATCACAAACTAATCACTCAGAAGGCCATTCATATAAATTAAATTTCCAATGTTCCAACAATGTAGCTGAGTATGAAGTCTTAATTTTAGGGTTATAGCTTTTAAAGAAGCTTGGTGCTAAGCTGATTGCAATTCATGGATATTCCGAATTGATAATAAAACAAATTAAAGGGGAATATTTTGCTAAACACCCAAGGATGAGATCCTATAGGAATGTTGTTTTGGATTTTCTAGAATCCTTCATTGAGTATAGCTTGTCTGTGGTCCCTAGAGATCAAAATATCTTACCTGATGGTCTTGCTACTTCAGCTAGTACCTGCAAAATTCCATATCATCCTAGTCACCAATATACTGTTGAAGTAAAGAACATACCTACTGTACCAGATAATATTAGATACTGGAAGGTTTTTGGAAATGATGCCCAAATTAAAAGTTTTTTGCAGTCAAAAGATGAGTTTGAATATGCTAATATAGACATAGAAGTTGACCTAGAAGATAGTGTACATAATGATGTGACTAAATTAGATTTGAAAGAAATAGATCAAGAAAAAGAAGAATTAGAAATTTTATAGTTGAAAGACAATGTTTTTCCTAGAGGATTAGCCCCCTTAGAATATTTGTTTGACTTTAATGACGTAGCCAAAAAGCCTAAAATCAAACCTACTACACCTATAGGTGAAGAGTATAACATTGGAATTGAGCACGAACCTAAGATGATTAAACTATTCAAATCTATACCCCCAGTAGAAAAGATAAAGTACAGACTTGTTCAAAGAATTCATAGATGTGTTTTCATGGAGTTATGAGGATTTGAAATCCTATGACACCAGTATTATACAACACAAGATTTCCTTAAAAGAAGATCACAAGCCTTTAAGCAGAAATTAAGGATAGTCAACCCAATTCTTATGCCTCTAATTGAAAAAGAGGTCAAAAGAATGTATGATGCCAATATCATAGTGCCATTAAGATATTCTAAATGGGTGTCTAATCTAGTTCCAACTAGGAAAAATACTGGAGAAATCAGACTTTGTATTGATTTCTGAAATTTGAATAAAGCCTCTTTGAAAGACAATTACCCTTTGCCTAATATGGACCACATTCTGCAAAAGGTGGTTGGATCTAGTAGAACTTCTCTTTTAGATGGCTTCTCGGGTTATAATTAGATCCTAGTACATCCTGACGACCAAGAAAAGACAACATTTACTACACCTTGGGGCACTTTCATGTATGTGAAGATGCCTTTTGGTCTAATGAATGCTAGTGGCACTTTCCAAAGAGCCATGGACTTCACCTTTGCAGATGAAATGGATCGATTTAGAGTCATATATCTTGATGATATCACTCATTTTTCGAAAATAGATAAGGAACACTTCACCTAAGGAGATTCTTTGAAAACTGTAGGAGATTTGGTATTTCCCTCAACCCAAAGAAAACATTGTTTGGTTTACAAGAAGGAAAATTTCTAGGACATATCATTTCAAAGGAAGGAATCAAAATAGATCCTAGCAAAATTGAAGCTACATTAAAAATAAATCCCCTAGAAATGTAAAGGAAGTACAATCTTTCATTGGTCCAATCAATTTTCTGAGGAGATTCATTCCTAATCTCAGAGCTTTTAAGGAATATAACAAACATGTTGAGAAAAGATACATAGGTAAAGTGGAACATTGAGGCTAAACAATCATTTGATAAGGTAAAACAAACCTTAACCCAGGCTCCTGTATTGATTAGCCCAGATTTTACAAAATATTTTCTCATTTTCTCATTTGCTTATGAGCATACAATTGTTGTAGTTCTCTTACAGAAAAATGATGAAGGACATGAACAACCTATAAATTTCTTTAGCAAAGCTTTGAGAGATTCTGCATTAAAGTATGATATCATGGAAACACAAGCTTTTGCCTAGGTAAAAGTAATAAAATATTGTAGAGTTTATATCCTCCATTCACATATAATTGCCTTCATTCCAAATCCTGTGGTAAAAGACATACTAACTCAAAATGATCCTGATGTGAAAAGGGGTAAATTGATTTTCCATTATCTTAGAAAATGAGATTGAAATCAAACCTACCAAACTCATTAAAGGTCACAGGTTAGTTAAATTGATGGCCGAATCTAATTTGCATGCTTTGGATATAAATTTTCTAGCTATACTCAATGAACCAAAAGAGCTGATGACTCAACAAGCAGTAGAGCCTTTTGCTACCTCTCCCTGGTATGCAGACCTTATTTTTGTTCTACATCATTTACAAGCTCCTACTAGTTTAACCAAAATGAGAGATAGATTTCTTAAACTGAAATCTATGAAATTTTGTATTTTGGATAATAATCTATATTGGAAAGATACTGGTGGAATTTTACTAAATTGCTTGTTGAAAGATGAAACAAATAAAGTGATGTAGGAATTTCATGAAGGAGACTGTGGTGGACACCTGTATTGGAAGACTACTACCAATAAGATCCTAAGAGCAGGTTTTTACTGGGCAACCTTATTTTCTGATGTCCAGAAAAAAGTTACCTCATGCCACAAATGCCAAATATTTGAAGGAAAAATAAAACTATTTCCTTTACTCTTAAATCCCATATATGCTGAAACTCCTTTTTAACAATGGGGTCTAGATTTTATATGAGAAATTCAACCTTCCTCTTCTGCCCAACATAATTGGATTCTTACAGCCACTGATTATTTTACCAAATGGATTGAAACCATAGCTACTAGACAAGCCTCTGATGCAGTAATCATTAAATTCCTAGAGAATAATATTCTTTCCAGATTTGGATGCCCTAGGAAAATCATTACACATAATGCTGCATTATTCAGTTCAAAGAGAATGGTGGAATTTTGCAACAAATATCAAATAACTTTAGGACATTCTACAACCTATTATCCTCAGGGAAATGGATTGGCAGAATCTTCCAACAAAATTCTGGTTAATACTATCAAAAAATTGTTGTAGGATAACAAGAAAGCATGGCACAACAAGATTGTAAATGCATTATGGGAAGATAGACTTACAACTAAGAAGTCAATTGGCATGTATCCATACCAATTAGTTTGTGGGATGAATGTTGTTTTTCCAACTTCATTGGGACTTCCTATTTTGAAAATGTTGCAACAATTAGAGGTTGAACCAATCAATCTACAAAGGAGAATAAATCAAACAATTTAGCTGCAGCAGTCAAGAGAGGAAGTTCACAACATAACTCAGTTAATCTAGGAAAGTATTAAGAACATATATGATAGAAGAACTAAGGCAGATGATTTTCAGATAGGAAATCAAGTTTTTAAATGGGATTCCAAAAGAGGAGAGAAAGGCAAGCATGGTAAGTTTGATAATTTGTGGATTGGACCTTACATAATCCATGCTTACAGGGGCAATAGTGCATTTTTTCTGAAGGACATCGATGGAAAAAAGCTACTTGGAGGACCTGTCAATGGTAGGATGCTGAAATATTATGTTTTTTAGGAATAAAAGTAGTTTTTATCACACTCATTGTAGATACCATTTCTTTTGTACTGTTATGATTGGGGTAGCTTATGTTTGAAAGTTGAAGATCATGGAGAAGGCCTTGAGCTTTTAGTCATTTTGCCACCATAACTACAACAACTACAAAAAAATCACATGTAGTAAAGCACTGAAGACAAGGATTCAAGGATACTAGTCTATTGTTCTTAACACCTCACAAGGAGAGTGCCTTCCCCATCGGGAGCCACTGTTAGGGTCCTATAATTTATAGGATCAACTAATGATTAGAGGTTTTCTTTCATTAATTAAAATTGTAAATAATATTTCACATTGCATATGATTTCTAAATATATATATATAAATGAAAATAAAAAATGAAAAGAGGGTATATGTATTAAAAAACAGATAAAGAAAAATGACAAAAGAAGCCCACAGAAAAGAAAAAAATGTGAAAGTGATGCTAGTTGAAGTGCCACTGATAGTACAATAAATTTTGGAGAGTAGATTTATGAAATTGTGCGCAACTTGTTTAAAATGCCACCATACTTCCTCTTGCTTGAAACATATTGTTTAATCATGTTCAAGCAAATTTAAATTTATGTTAATTAGATTAGAATGAATAACTTAGCAAAATAGTGTAATCTTGGCTAAGATTATATTAGGTAGATTAGGTGAATAAACTAATCCAACTGTGTAATCTAGATTAATGTAATTGTTAGATTAGTTTTGAATAAGTGTTTTAGTCCTTTAAATTGCATAATAAATAAGGGTTTTCACTCCTAAATGCACCCTAGTTTCTTATTAGTGAGGATAGTTTAGGGGAAAATTAAACTCGTTATGAAACATGTTAACACTTGGTGTTATTTAACCAAGGTTTGGATCTTATTGTAAAAATATGTTGGCGATGGGACAATTTTTTGTTAGCATTTAAACCACACTCATCTCTCTCGTTCTCGATCATATCCCCATCTCATCGAACGGCTCCCAGGCCATTTCGCCCCCCCCATCATGTTTCCCTTTATTGACGAGGGGGGGTCTGAAAAGCAGTTTCCTCCCCACCTGTCCCACCCCTACATGTCACCATCGTGACATTTTGTACCCCCCCTCTTGATACCATAAACCACTCACCCCACCCCCCGAAAGAGGAAGTTCACAAGAGAGGAAGTTCACAAAAAAACTTAGTTAATCTAGGAAATTATTAAGAAGATATATGATAGAAGAACTAAGGCGGATGATTTTCAGATAAGAAATCATGTTTTGAAATGGGATTCCAGAAGAGGAGAGAAAGGAAAGCATGGTAAGTTTGATAATTTGTGGATGGGACCCTACATAATCCATGCTTACAAGGGTAATAGTGCATTTTTTCTGAAGGACATGGATGGAACAGAGCTACTTGAGGACCTGTCAATGGTAGGATGCTGAAACATTATGTTTTTAAGGAATAAAAGCAGTTTTTATCGCACTCATTGTAGATGCCATTTCTTTTGTATTGTTATGATTGGGGTAGCTTATGTTTCAAATTTGAAGCTCATGGAGAAGACCCTGAACTTTTAGTCATTTTGTGACCATAACTACAACATCTACAAAAAAATCACATGAAGTAAAACACTAAAGACAAGGATTCAAGGCTACTAGCCTATTATTCTTGACACCTCACAAGGAGAGTGCCATCCCCAGCTGGAGCCACTGTTAGGGTCCTATAATTTATAGGATCAACTGATGATTAGAGGTTTTCTTTCAGTATTTCAAATTGTAAATAATATTGCACATTGCATATGATTTCTAAAAAAAGATATATAAATGAAAATAAAAAATGAAAAGCGGGTGTATATATTAAAAAACAGAAAAAGAAAAAGAAAATAAAAATAATAAAAGAACCCCACAAAAAAGAAAAAATGTGGAAGTGATGCTAGTTGAAGTGCCATTGATAGTACAATAAATTTTGGAGAATAAATTTATGAAATTGTGTGAAACTTGTTCAAAATGCCACAATACTTCCTCTTGCTTGAAAGATATTGTTTAATCATGTTCAAGCAAATTCAAATTTATGTTAATTAGATTAGAATGAATAACTTAGCAAAATAGTTTAATCTTGGCTAAGATTAGATTAGGTAGATTAGGTGAATAAATTAATCTAATTGTGTAATCCGGATTAATGTAATTAACACATATTTCATTAAATTTGGAATTAAATGATGAATCTAGAATTTGAAAATAACCAAAAACCTCAATTCCATTGATGTCATTGTAATAAAAAATTTCCAAATTTAATGAAATATGTGTTAATTGTTAGATTAGTTATGAATAGGTGTTTTAGTCCTTTAAATTGTAGAATAAATGAGGGTTTGCACTCCTAAATGCACCCTAGTTTCTTATTATTGAGGTTAGTTTAGGGGAAAATTAAACTCGTTACGAAACATGTTAACACTTGGTGTTATATGTCCAAGGTTTGGATCTTATTGTAAAAATATGTGCGCGATGGTATAATTTTTCGCTAGCGTTTAAATCACACTCATCTCTCTCATTCTCGATGTTAGAAAATTATATATTACAGATCAATGGAACACATAAAATATTGCATAAATATAAACACAGAAAACGCACAAAACAAGAGAGACACAGACATACGTGGTTCACCCAGTTTGGGCTACGTCCACCCTGAACAACCAGTCCTTCCTTTCTATTATCCAGCAAAATGAAGAGACACAACCTACAGCAAATCTACTGTAATATCCTCTGTTTTCTCTCACAGTCTCACCTCTCTGTTTCTCGCTCACAAAATACACATCTATCTCTCAGCCTCCAATACAATGCCCTCATACAAAGAGAGGGGTTGCCTTCTAGGGCAAAAAACCCTAAACTAATCATAAGTTCTACTGTCAGATCATCTGCCTAATGAACGACCCAGATTGACTAGAAATTACTATACTTTTAAAAGGCAATTTTACATTTGTTTTTAGCTTCAGGGGCGCTGCCCCCGAGCCCCCGCCGGGGGACCGTTGGCCCCCGGACCCCCCAGCCCGGGGGGATCAGCCCCCCTAGACCCCCGTGGGGGGGGACAATTCCCCCCTGCACCCCCCCGCGTGGAGGGGTGTACAAACTTCCTGGGGTATACATCCGGCTGAAACAAAGAACTCTGAACAATCATGCTCCACACACAACAATCTCCCACTTGGAGAATGATTGTAGAAACTCCACCACTACTTCATTTGCTGGACAATGACTCCTCTTTGGACCTAGCTGTTTCTCATCTTCATCGTCATCCTTGAAGACCAATTGAAACTGAGCATATTCTCAGTTTCTCCCTGGTTACAACTTTTGTTAGCATATCTGCAGGATTCTGGCTAGTGTGTATCTTTTCCAGCTTCAACTCTCCATCTTCCAACACTGATCGTATGAAATGGTACTTGAGATGTATGTGTTTAGTCCTAGAATGAAATGCTGAGTTCTTTGCAAGATGAATGGCACTTTGGCTATCACTGTATAACGTGCCCATATCATGCTCCTTACCTAATTCACCCATAAACCTTTGTAACCAAATCATTTCTTTACTAGCCTCTGTAGCAGCAACATACTCTGCTTCTGTTGTTGAAAGTGCAACAACACTTTGGATTTTTGAAATCCAACTGAAAGTTGTTCCACCAATAGTAAATACATATCCTGTAGTGCTCCTCCTGTTATCCCTGTCACCTGCCATATCTGCATCAACATATCCCTGTAGAGAAATGTTTTCACCACCAAAGCATAATGCTTGATTTGTGGTACCTTTCAAATATCTGAGAATCCATTTCATTGCCATCCAATGTTCCTTTCCTGGATTGTTCATGTACCTGCTTACAACTCCCACTGCATGTGCAATATCAGGCCTTGTGCAGACCATTGCATACATTAAGCTTCCAACTGCTGATGCATATGGAACTTTAGACATATAATCCATGTCTTCTTGGGTCTTTGGGCACATTTCCTTACTAAGTTTGAAATGGCTAGCAAAAGGTGTACTAACTGGTTTTGCATTGTGCATATTAAATCTTTTCAACACCTTTTGTATGTACTCATTCTGAGACAATGTTAATTTGTGATTTTTCCTGTCTCTAGTGATTCTCATACCAAGGATTTGTTTTGTAGCTCCCAAATCCTTCATTGCAAATGAATTTGCCAATTTTCTTTTGAGTACATTTATTTCCTGCATGTTAGATCCTGCAACAAGCATGTCATCCACATACAATAAAAATATAATATAGCTACCATCATTTTGCTTTTTCAGATAAACACAATGATCAGAGTGACATCTAGTATAACCTTGTTCAGACATAAACTTGTCAAATTTTAGATACCACTACCTTGGAGCCTGTTTTAAGCCATACAAGCTTTTCTTCAACCTGCACACTAGTTTCTCCTTCCCTTTCACCTCATATCCTTGTGGTTGTTGCATATATATCTCTTCCTCCAAATCCCCATGGAGAAAGGCTGTCTTTACATCTAACTGCTCAAGATGCAAATCTTCAGTTGCTACAAGACTTAAAATAGTTCTGATTGAAGTCATTTTAACAACAAGAGAAAATATTTCATCAAAACAATACCTTTCTTCTGTGCAAACCCCTTCACCACAAGTCTAGCTTTGTACCTCTGTTTTCCTCCATCTTCTTCCTTCAGCCTGTAAACCCATTTATTCTTCAATGTAGTTTTTCCTACAGGAAACTTGACTAAATCCCAAGTCTGGTTATGCATTAAGGAGTCCATCTCTTCTTCCATGGCTACCTCCCACTTCTTCTCGCTTTCAACCTGCATTGCTTCTTCATAACATTCGGGTTCACCAGAATCAGTCAACAATAAATAATATAATGAAGGAGAGTATCATTCAGGGGGTCTACTTATCCTGGTAGATCTTCTAACACCACTTCAGGTGTTTGGGGTGCCTGTTGTTGTTGTGGTGGTTGCTGTTGTTGATTATTATTATTTTCAGGCACCTTTCCTTTTTCAGTGATTTCATCAAGAACTGTGTATTCCTTGTTTTCTTTTTCCTGTTTCTTTTCCTGCAACTGATTCTTATACAAGACCTTTTCATTGAATATTACATCTATACTCCTAATGATTTTGTGATTTTCGTAATCATATAAGCGATAACCAAAATCATTAACACCATATCCAATAAAGGGACATTTCTTTGACTTTGCCTCGAGCTTTGTTCTATTTTCTTTATCAATATGGACAAAGGCCTCTGTTGTTGGGAAAAGTATCCAATACGGAATGACCCTATCCCACTCTAAGGGTGATAGTTCCTTAGCAACAATCAAAGCAAAGCTATCTGAGATTACTTCTTTATGAGATGTAAAAGAGAGGAGAAAGAGATCCACTAACCGATGTCTTTCGCTAATGGTTGATCCAATCTTCTCTCCTTGTTGTTTGCCCCCAGCTTCTTGCTCTTTCACTGGCCCAGCTACACCAAGATCCTGCAAAATGGCAAGAGAGAGAAACTACAAGAAACATACATTCATAATTGATTCAAGGATTAGAATAAATCAAATACACAAGTATAACAATACACCATTGAGACACATGCATATAGAAGAACCTCAAATGCTTTATTAATGGAAGAAGTAAGGTTCAGGAAGTGATACAACCATAAGAGGCCCAATCCAGCATCACCTTCCCAGTAGAAAGAAATCTCCTCTTCGCCTCCTTCAAAGCAAATCACCCAATAGTTCTAAACTCAAACCAACAGCAATTCTTTACATTCACAAGATTCCAGCCTCCCTAGACCTCATGAGAGAGCTCTATATATAGGAGTTTTGGAGAAAGGATGAGTCAGCTTGAGGCTGGCATGAAGCTGACTAGTTTCCTCTCTCACTTCAGTTATACTTCAGTTCTTGAGTCCACTTGGAGGTTCTTGCTTCCACTTGGATATCTAGACCCTCTTACTCATCACCAGTCGAATTCCTTGATCCAAGTGTCATTTTGGAAGCTTCCTGGGCATTGACACCTTGAGGAATGACTGTGCCACATGTCCCAACTCGCCCAGCGCAGGTAGCCTTCTTTGCAGTTGACATTCAGCGCAGGTAGACAGTGGAGCAGTTGACATTCAGCGCAGATGCTCAGTGGAGCAGTTGACATGATCCAGAATTGCCTTGTTTTTGAGTGTTTTCAGGTGGAGAACTGCTATTCAGTGCTGTGGTTTGCTGACCTTGTTCCTCTAGGGGTAGGAACAACATGTTTAGGGACTTTGGATCCCTTAGATTATGGACATTTCATGCTTCATGCTGTAAGGCACAAAAATGTCTATAACAGTTGCCCCCTAAAGTATGAGGTCGTTTATCGGGTGAAATGCTTTATCAGGAGGATCCGAAGTTCATTCAATCGCTGAGAGGTGACCTGTAATAAAATACAATACAATACATTATGATTCATTCTGCTTTCATGATCTAGCTGAGGCGGGCATTCCCATGCTCAGCTTTATAAATTCATTTTGGTACATATAACAGACGATCGTCTGATGGTAGATTGATAATTCTCTGCTGAAATTATCATCCTTTGAGTAGGATGATCATCTGCTGCAATGATGTACATGTCAAATGTCTTTATATTTCCTGAATATATATCGCAGCCCGGATGGATGAAACTAGATCCGGGGTCTTCAAACTCGTTCGATCTTCACTCTAAGTACAAGTCGATCCTATGTGAGAATTGCGCTGAAGTCGAACATGGAAAGACATCGCTTGATTACCGGTCAATGATGTAAACCGTTAACAAGCGCGAGAGGAATCACCGATAATGATAATGACCCTCAAGGTACTGCAGTACAATTCACGTGGTGTGAATAAAGGACTTGGCGTCGAACACCACGCAAAATCTTCTGGTCGAAGGTCATTGATGTATACCTGTCGCCGGAAGTGAGAAACTTGCCATTGAGGCATGCAAGCTTCAAAGTACTGAGGGGGTTGTTCCTAGATCAACTTCTTGGATAATGAGCTGAAGTCGACAAGAAGCGATCCGTCAAAGGAGGGCCTTAATGAATCCCACATCAGTGACACAGAATGGAGCTAATGATTTTAATGGAGGTGAAAACAATCTGTGACATATGATTCAGGGTGGCGATAATGGGTGGATGAAGGATAATGTATGGCAGTGGATGGGACACGGTTGACTCTTTCTGAACAACATCTCTTGAACATATAACGACACTGATGCGATGGATCAGTAGCATTACCCAAAATGTGGATGCTTTGGCGAGACCATGGTGATGAGACCGGTGAATGAAACAACCCAACCCGATGTGATACGGAGGAAAAGTGTCATGTTCAAGAGCGACTTGCTACCATTAAAGCTTTGAGGTTCTCCCAATTTTTCCCAGTCATTTCTGACCAGTACCTCTTTATTTTTGTCAAGCTTGAGGAGGATAACATATGCTTGTTCTATAACCCACCCTTCGGGCAAGCCCATCGCTATGTTTTAACGAGCCTAGCGATAGGGAAACTCGTTCTCGTCTAAAGACAAGTTTGTCGCTATTTAATCATTTTAACGAGTCTAACGACAAGGAAAACTCGGTCCTTTTCATTTTTAGAGAGTCCGAAAAGGTACAGAAAGTTAACTCCAAAATTCTTTTTTCGTCATCTAATCCCTTATGTCCGAAAAAGTATAAAACAATACAGAAGGGATGAGTTTTCGATAACTTTAACGAGCTGAATAAAACAAGCGCTCGACCTTTTTGTGCAATAATCCCTTAGGTCCAAAAAGATTAAAATCTAGAGGATGGATAGCTCTTCCGGTCACTTTAACGAGCTGGAAGGCCAAAACTCGGCAATCTTTTCATATTTTACGAGTCAGTTGAAAAGAGCTCAAAGAAGACTCGTCTTTTGAGGACGAGTGATAAACAGGGATAGCGGCAGATTCCAGGTACAGGTTGGAATTTTCCAATCACGGCAGTGTCACAAGGATGGCTAGGTGAAATCACTCTTCACAGCTGTTCCTCAAAATGGGTAAACAATCATATGGAGGTGAACGATCGTCCAAATGACGGTGGAGGTGGCAGGTGCAAACACGACCAAGGCTTTTATGGCTGATAAATTTACGATCACAACGGTTATTTACCGGAATAGGTTCATTTTTAATCTAAAAATGAGCTTAAACTCTGGGGGAAACATTGCTCACTGCTTTTATTTATTTTTTAACGAGCATGAAGACCGCATTAAAACTGCTCGGATCTTGCGTTTATTTTTTAACGAGCATGAACTTTATGCTAAAACTGCTCGATTTTATGGTCAAATCTTGATTTTTTACCATTACTAGCTTTTCTCTTTTCAAGGATAGTACTGCATTCTCAATTGCTGCAACAAACTTTGTTAGAAATGAATAATATTTGCATGAAAATGAGATTATAACCCTAATATTTCGCTTTGAACTACGTAAAAAGCCATTAAAAAGTGTTTTTACCTCTCATTTTACCATTTCATTTGCATTTGGTTTGTTGGAGTTCTTGGAGGTGCTTCTTCCCCCTTGATTTTCACCAGCTGATTCCGGGAGATTCTGCGGACGATTTTCGGCGCCGTCTGGACCAGGTAGGAGCTAAACCCTAGCTCTTTCTTTTCATGGTTTCCTTTTTTAGTTTTGTGCCTGTTTCCCAGCTTTTCTGAGCCTCAGGGGTTTTGCCAGGGCGCCCTAACTTCAGCGCAGGTTTCCCATTCGAAACCTGCGCTGAATGTCAAGCTGCCTTAAGGCAGCCTGACCTTCAGCGCAGGTGGGAAACTCTCTGCCTGCGTTGGGCTTAGAAAACTGAGTTTTTGGCTCATTTTTTGATGAATTTTCGCCCGTTTTTCACCAAATTCAGGAACTTACTCCTTCTTTTGTTTGCTTTGCAGGGAACTTTGAACAAAATGTCCCTTACATGGCGAGAACGAGAACATGAAGAGGAGGACATGATTGCCCTCCATGACCCTATCACGGTGAACGCGCTGCGGAACTGTGGCTTGCTGAAGTTTTTCTGTATCTCTAGCATGAGAGCACAAATCACTTTGCTGCAGTATATGCTTGATGCTTGGGATCCTATTAACCAAGTATTCCAGATTAGGGGAAAGTCCATCCCTTTGACCATAGAGGACATGTACTTCTTGACTGGATTGTCAAGGCGAGGTGCCCCCATTTCCTTGTCAGGTACGGCCCGGGGGACCGATTCCGTGAGAGATTATGTCCGCCAGTATTGCAGGGAAGGTTCCCAGCCGAGCAGAGACGGCAAGGTTGTTATCCGTGAGATTACTGACAGGTCTCTCAGGTCCATTCTGTATACCATTGGTAGGATGGCCGGTAGCGCAGCTCTACATGTTGCCAACAGATCTTATGTGCAGCACGCCTTGGAGTGTCTCCAACTGAAAGTATTCAACTGGTGTGATGCAGTACTTGTTCAGATGAAAAGTCAGTTGACCAAGGTGAAGGACGGGAAGCTGAAGAACTTTGGATTTGGTTCTATTCTGACTGCCTTCGCCTTGGAGAAAATCCCACTGATGCAGCCTCAGTATATTATACTCGACTTGCCTTCTCCGACCGAGCCACGCATGCAGAGGTGGGTCGATCACATGTCTAGGCATGCTGGTCAACCTCAGATCACTTTCACTGACACCTTCATCAGGTGGTTCGAGTGCCAGGAGATGGTCTTTTCTGAGTATCCATATGTGGGTATGGATTTCCGAGGTGATCCGGATTTGGTGTTACCGGATGGCGAACAGTGGGGCGCTATTGGTAAACTCTTTGACCATATCACTGTTTACTGTTCTTATTCATAATGTTGCTGTGCTTTATTCTATCAAGACTTTTAATCATACTCTTGTGTGCATGCAGATGTTGGTCCTGTCCGTCTAGCAGTTCGTCCGAGACCGCCAGTTGTTGCCCCGGCAGTGGAGCCTGCTAGGAGAGCTATCCTCCGCGACCTTGACGATACTGAGACCCTTACAGCTGTGCAGGAGCAGGTTGAGAGCCTTACTCTCGGCATTCCCGATGTGAGGATTGATGAGTTACCTTTACAGCTGCAGCGACACACTACTGGCGTGCCTAGACGATGGACTCGTCTCTTGCGCATGATTGCACAGGCCGTGACGTGCTATCATGAGCACCACTAGGCTAGGGTGCCCCCTAGCATCTTTTTGAGTTTTAGGTCATATGACCAATTTTGTCTTGGTTACAGAACATTATGTATGAACTATAAACATCTTATATATATTTTGATTTTCGAGTTTTATTCTGGTGGAGTTATATGATCCATATGTACAATCATTGATGATGTGTCTCTTTTATAAATGTCGCAAATGTCTATCTAACACATAATTTGCTAATGAGTCGGTTAATGTGTTTAAGTTTCTGGAAATATGCTGGTATTGAATTGAATCAAATTGTCTTTCCAAAATCTTAACCCTTAGGAACATGCGATAAATAGCTGGATTGCGAACGGAATATATACCATTGAGTTGTAGTATTACGAGCTGTGAGTCTAGCCTGACAATTAGTCGGCGTATGCCACGTGTGATGGCATCAGAGAGTAGTTCTATCAACGCGCTATACTCAGCGATGTTATTCATTGATTTCCCAATACATACACCTCTGAAACTTACTAACTCGCCGCTTGGATCAAAAACGGCCCAGGCTGCGGAGGATAGGTTCCGCGAACTACGACTCGCTCCGTCGGCATATCCAACACATGTCTCTAGAAGGTTCGACATCTGCAACAAATGAAAAAGGTGGATCACTCAACCAGAACAAACACTTTAGCGAAAACAAAATACAACAAAAGCATGCAGGTTACTATTTAAGCATAGTAACGCTTGAGGTACAACCCGTTGCGGGGCTGTACCAGCGGAATTCCGTCATAATCCATTAACTCGTAGGCTCCTTTTGCTAACACCCTTTTAACAATATAGGGGCCCATCCATAAGGATTTGAATTTACCTGCTCCCAATTTATCGGATTCTTGGTCATAAAGCAAGACCAAATCACCTTCTGAGAAGACACGGGGTTTGACACTTTTGTCAAACTGAGCCTTGACTCGTTTCTTATGGGCTTCGTTAGCCAAAGCGGCATCACGACGGGTTTCATCCAATTGGATCAATTCCAAGAAACGAGCCTCTTCTTCTGAGGTTACGGGGAGGAGATCAATTGCGAGTTTAAGCGACGAAATTTCGCACTGGATTGGCAAGACTGCTTCCAGGCCATACACTAGTTGAAAAGGTGTGAACCCGGTTGCGTTCTTTACCGATGTTCGGTAAGCCCACAAAGCTGAGTACAGGATTAGGTGCCACCTTCTTTTATGAACTCCGATCATCCTTTGCAACATACGCTTCAGGACCTTGTTGATTGCTTCAACTTGCCCATTGGCTTGCGGATAATACGGGGTAGAGCTGTCGTGAGATAGCCCTAGCTTGGCAGCTAATTCGACCATCATGTGATTGTGGAAATGTGATCCATGATCTGTAACTATAGCCTGTGGTACGCCGAACCTGGCGACTACATGATTAAAAAAGAAAAGGGCAGCTGTTTCACCAATGTTATCCAATGTAGGCATCGCTTCGGCCCATTTGGTAAAATAGTCAACAACGACTATAATATACCCATGCCCCCAGGTCGAGGTGGGGTTACATTGCATGAAATCGATGCCCCACTTGGCGAAGGGCCCAACAGCAATTATAGGCTGTAAAGGTGTGGGTGGTCGTCTGGTTTTGCTATCAAAAATTTGACAAGCATGGCAACTTCTGACTGCGGTTATGCAATCTTTGAACATGGTTGGCCAGAAATATCCTGCTCGTAAGATTTTTTGTGCTGTTGCATATCCAGATTGATGCCCCCCACACGCGCCTGAATGACACTCATTCAGGGCTTTTTCGGCCTCCTCATGGGTAAGGCACCTCCTCAGAACTGTATCGATACCACGACGGTAAAGTGTATCACCGACGATCATGTAGTCTTTTGCTTGGTATCGTATACGTTTTTGTTCGGAGCGAGAGGTGTTAGGCCTGAATTTTTGGGTTTGGAGATAAACTATGATATCTCCATACCACTCATCACTTACAGATATCAGAAACAAACTTTCGTCCATGATTGACTCTTCTGATGTTTCATCGTTGGACGATGATGGGAGATCGCATAATAATTCTGCGAAAACTAGAGCTTTCTTTGATTTGGATTTTACAAATTCCAGATCAAACTCTTGAAGGATCGCTATCCATTTTGAATTTTTGCCCCCCAGCAACTGTCGCGACAGTATATAAGTCATGGGGTTGCAATCTGACAAGATGGTAGTTTTTCCGAAAGAGGACATAATGTCGAAACCTTTGAATCGCTTGAACAGCTGCAAGCGCTAGTTTTTCAACATAAGAATATTTACTTTCTGTATCATTTAAGTTTTTACTTAAATAATAGATAGGATGTTCAATTCCATCGACTTCTTGAACTAAACCATCGCAATGGTTGTATCCGCTGCAGCCAGATACAGGTTAAAATCTCTTTGATAGTCCGGGGCGTACATTAATGATGCTTTTACTAGACAATCTTTCAGAGCATCAAAGGAAGCTTGCGCCACCTGGTCCCAGACGAAAGGTACATCCTTTTTCAAAAGATGAGTATAACCTTTAGCAAGTTCTGCGTAATTTGGAATGAACCTCCTCAGAAAGTTCGCTTTCCCTTGGAGTTTCTGAATCTGAAGCAAATTTGAAGGCGGAGGCAAATTAATGATTGCCTGAACCTTACAGGGGTCGAGACGAATCCCATCCTTAGAGACTACAAAGCCAAGTAAACGACCAGAATTGACGCAAAACACACATTTGTGTGGATTGAGTCTTATCTTGTAGTGTCGGCAACGTAGAAATATCGCTCTTAAATGCTGCGGATGATCAGTCCGCTTTCGCGAATGAGCCGGAAGGTCGTCGAGATAAGGTTGAACGATGTTCTTGATGTCATGGAAGGCATAATTCATTGCCCTCTGAAACGTCGCCCCTGCGTTCTTTAAACCAAAGGGTAATTTTCGATAAGCGAATGTGCCCCACGGACAAATAAATGCAGTCTTTGACTGGTCCTGTGGGCGGATATTTATTTGATTATATCCGGAAAATCCATCCATAAATGAAAAGATTTCACATCCGGCGCATTCATCAATTATCTGGTCGATGAAGGGTGTAGGATAGTTGTCTTTCAGACAAGCTTGGTTTACATCCCTATAATCGACACACACTCTAATCGTCCCTTGTTTCTTCATAACAGGGACAATATTCGATACCCAATCGGTTAGAGGAACCGGGTAGATGAATCCAGCATGGAGAAGTTTTTCAACTTCTGCCTTAATGGCAGCGGCTTTCTTGGGGTGCACCTGCCGAAGCCGTTGTCTTACTGGTTTGACATCAGGATACATTTTAATTTCATGTTCAAAGATACTCGAGTCAATGCCTGGCATTTCATCATATGACCAAGCAAAGACATCTCTGAATTCGCGAAAAAGAGCGTTATATATTTCTAGTTCTGAAGGGGAACAACCTTTGCCGACATAAATATTCTCTACAACATCTGTTTTAGTCGAGATATTTATGGCTATAGTCTCTTCAATATTGGATAGGTTTCGCTCGGAATCCACCGTGTTTACAGTATTTGTTAGGAATTCAAAAACTGAAGGGTGATAAAGGTCACTTTGAGTATCTTCTTCATATTCCGGAAGAAGGGAACGATGGTGGTGATCATTCCATGGTGCCCCCTCAATCAACATTGATTGTAAGATTCCTTCGTCAGTCCCATGTACTTTCGACCAAGGATCTAATGGGGTTCCATATTCTCTAGACCTGTCTACCCAAACGCTTGACGAGCGTTGATTTGGGTCCGCCTCCCATGCTTGAAACATTGATTGCTACAATATTTCTAAAGTGCTTGGGGGCAAAACCATTGTATGATCCATGTTGACATTGTCTTTTGCGACTTTCGTGGAAGATATCATGTTGCAGGTTGCTACAAACGGTATATTTCCCATGTAAATAGGAGGTGGTAGCGCAAAAGTTCCCATCAATGTGGGGTATTTCAATAATCCTACTCCGATATCTTGAAGCGAATGGTTGCTCTCATGGATCATGGGAATGCTTCCTGTAACTTGTGAACCATTAGGGAGGAAGTTTTGTTGGTCGACGACCGTAATCCCTCCTTCAAACGGGAATGCGATCTTCCTAAAATAAGTTGACACAACAGCCGCCATGGAATAAATCCATGGTCTACCCAGTAGGATGTTATAGTCAAGATTTCCATCAATGACCTCAACATCAATTTCTACTGTTTTTCCCCCCAGTTCAACCTTCAAGTTATTAAGGATACCGTATGGGGTATAAGTCCTTCCGTCGAAAGCTTTTAATGTTGTCGAAGATCGCGACAAGGTTGGAGACCCTAAAGTTTTCCAGCAACTCATCGACATAATACATGTTGATGCTCCTTCATCAATAATTGTTCTGTGAACAGTTTTGTTGAGGGCTTTCACTTGAATAAGGAAAGCTAGTTGAGCTGGTAACTGAGGATCGTATCCTTTGTGATCAAAGGATACAAGATTGGAATCCTTAGGATCAACCCCACCAATAGCTGATAACAACGCCTACCTTTGGGATGGACAATTTTGTAGTACCTCAAGAGTCGACATAGCGGATGGCGATTGTGCCAAATCTTCCACTATGTTATAATGCTGCGCCGCTCTGGCGCGAGGATTAAATGTCGACTTGTGTACTACACCCTTTGGCGGTTTTATTGTTAATTCAGGAATGATGGGTGTTACAACTTTTGTCGAAGTTGTTGTCGAACTACTTGGTTGATCTTTACCTTTTTCGTTCGACAGCTGAGGATTCCCGTAATCTTTGTTCCTTGTCGAAATCAAAGCATCATTCTGCTGTTTTGAAACCGACAACATAAGTACTTGCGACGGGGAAGCATTTCCACTATCAACCAGATTTTGACCTGGGTTGGGAAATGGATCAGTTAACACAGCTGAGGTTTGGGAACTTTTAAAGAACCTCTTTAACTCAGCTTTGAATGGGCAATTCTTTGTGTAATGATCGTCTTCATCACATATTTGACATGGATAAATTTGTTTCCCTTGCCCAGGAGGGTTTGAAGAATTTTTCCGAGGAGATGATTCACCTTGTTTCTTCTTCTTCCCTTTGTTTTGCTTTTTCTTGCTTCCTGGTTGATTGGTTTCTTTGCCCTTATCTGCTGATACGACATTTACTTCCGAAGCAAGAATTTCTTCTTTTGCATTTTGATTCGAATTCTTACGGGCTTTCTTTGATGAAGCTTTTATCGATTTCGCGTTTGTCGTGCCAATCACACCATCACCGGCGTGAGAGTCACTATTGGATTTAGGAGGAGGAGGAATTGAAAATTCCGGTCTAGGGGCGTCAGGTATTTTGTCGTAGAGCGTGCTGGACTGAGTATAAACTAAGTCCAAATACTGTGCACGAGCGATAACTTGCTCCTCTGTTACGACTCCCCCCTTTGCCACATCTTCCGTTATAGCAGGAAGTAATGACTTTATAAACCATTCAGCTAACAGCTGATCAGGAACGTATGTTTTCACCATCCTACGACGACGACGCCACTCATGTATATGATCAGATATATGGGTGGCAGTTGTCTGCTTGAAGTTGGTTAATATTTCTGTTCCCATTTCATACCTTATCAGTAATTGAAAATGTGTTAAGAAAGTCGTGGCTAGGGAACTAAAATTGTCGAAAGAGGCTCTAGGTAATTCAATATACCATTTAGCCGCTGGACCTGTCAATGTCCTCTGAAAAAGGCGAAGCCTTATCGAATCGTCGTTTAGGGTGTTCGACGAACACCACAGATGAAAAGTCATCACGTGATTCGATGGATCTTCACCTGGATTTCCATTGAATTTAGGAATGTCAGATGGAAGTTTATGAGGAATCGCTGGCCACCAAGGGGCATAAGCAATCGGATCGTTGGTTAACCGGTGTAAATCGGGTAACTCTAAAGTTGCCACGAATGGTAACTGTTGATTCAGGTTAGGCGAAGCATAACCAGGATACGATGGAATCACTTGAGCAGTGGGCCTTTGCATACCAGCATAATGTAATTGATGTTGGTATGATTGATACGGTTGGTGGACTTGACCACTGTAAAGTGGTTGGTTTTGACCGTTTTGAATATACGGTTGTCCACTGTTCACAAAGATCTGCTGCTCAAAACCTTGGTATACTTGTTGGAATTGTGGTTGTTGGTATTGCACTAGCCATGGTTGTGAAGCCATGTTCTGTTGTGCTATGCTAACCGTTTGGCCGAGGTGTGGGGTAATTGTACCCATTTGGACCTGTGCTGCCCCACCAGTTGGCGATTGTGGTTGTGACCCAAGGTCAAGGGGCTGTTGCATTACAACCTGAGGTTGACATGCAACAGGCATCGCTTGAACTTGTGACATTGTTACAATAGCCGGTGTGGTTGGGATGTTCGTCATAGGTACACACTGTTGCATAGAATATACAACCCTTAGTTGTTGAGGTAGCATAGGTACCCAACTACTTGATGCAATTCCAGTATAACCTGAATACTGTTGTGAACTCACGTATGGGTACCCTCCCGGAGGGGGTAATGAAAGGGCATACTGCCCCCCATACGGTAGCAATTCGGAACTCAAGGGGATTGATTGTCCTTGGGGACTGGATTGCCCAAATTGACCTCCAAATGGATCAATTTGGCGAGTCTCAACATAAGAGTTGCCAGGTATTACTCAGGATGAACAAACTGGAACAGACCATACTGTCGAAATAGTCCCTTGGTGGACTCCTTCTAGTGGTTGTGAGCTAGTTGGGACAGCTGGTATGCCGGCAAACATTATCGGAGTGACGGCAGGGGCTTCTGCTGTCGCTGTGTCGTTTGACACAGTCCTAGATGATGACGATTGTTCAGACATTTTAAGTCTATCCAATAGATTGCCTAGCGATTCTACAGGAACTTCCACTTGTGGTGGATTAACTTCTGATGAAGGAAATAGAGTGACCCCGACTCCAAAATGAGTTGGAGTACTTGCTTGCGGATCATCTGCAATTTCCTCTATCGCAATCAAACCCGGTGGAAGAGGAAGACCGTCAGGTCCGTAAAATATTTCTGGTGCCGAAGAAGTGGTTGTTTCGACAGTGACAGTTGTTTGAGGAACAAAACTCTCTGGACCGGTTACAGATGGAACTGGTTCAGTTATACAAGTATTTGCCCCCAGACTAGGATCAGTATTACTGTCCTTCTGTGGCTGTTGAACTTCTTCTATGGAGGCAGGGTTTCCAGAAATGTTTGGAGTAACCGGAACCTCAGATGTAGTCGGAACAATTGTTCTAACTTTTATAGGAGATTTTGAACCAGTTAAACGAGTTCGCTTTGTCCGTACTATTTTCGATTCCAGAGACAAAGACGGTTGACTCGTAAGCCTCCGCGAATGACGGGGTTTCAATTGACTTTCTTCCACGATTGCGGATTACTCGATCAACCAAAATATTAAAAGGGGAAATTTGTGTTTCCGAATTGAATGAATTTTATTAGACGCTTTTAGACACAACTTGATTTTTCAGTTTTAAAGAGTCGAGAAAAAGCTAAAGATGACTCTAGTCTCCTTCGATGTTTTAACGAGCCCGAAGTGACAAATGCTCGGATGGAATTTTTCAGTTATAGAGTTTGAAAAAGGCCAAAAGAAACTGCTCTGGAGATCTAGGCAGAGGGTGTGCCAAACTTTTCGCAAAACCACAGAATACGTTTTACGGTATGGGTGGTCGATCTTCGTGAATGCTGTGTTCACTGCATTGCGATCAGTAGGGCGGCCGACACAGCTTCCTAAGGATAAAAGATATATGCCTATAGGGGTCTCCCAATATATACGCGACGGTACATGGGAGCACAAGTCCGTATTAGTGCCACCGACTCTCAGGAGGAATCACCCACCTTCTTCGAGATCGACAGTCACTACGTTTAACGACGCCGGAACACGTCTCTAGCTTAGACCTCTATGTGTTTGCGTTATGTTTCAAAGCGTTGTTAGGTTCATTCAATATATTTTAAGTTGATCTTTTAAAAGTTTGCCTTTCAAGGTTCACCACGAGATGTATGATACAAATTCCTAAATGCAGTCTAAGATGAGAAGCAAGCTTTTTCAATCTTTTCGACTTATGAAAATCTTAACTACTGAGGGAAAAGAAAGACATCATCTTTTCACACAGATCATAGAGCACACACTAATGCACTTTTTCCCTAAATCAACATGAAAACTTTATCAAATGCAAAATTCACAATGCAGGTATTTCTTTTCTCTTTCTTAATGTTGATGTACTACAAAAAGAAAGCTGTTGTATAACTTTGAATTCAATTTCAAGTGAAAGCAAACAAGCTTTGTCCAAAATCAAAAGACACCTTAAGATTTACTTGTTTCAACACTAGAAATACATAAATTCAAACCATATGACGAAAGCAAAAGCTCAATCAGCTATGAACAGCAAACAAACTAACTCTTAAGATCAAAACGACACTTATCACAGGTCTAGATCTAAGAGGCCACAACAAGACTAGTTCACTTTTCGTTATGGGAAACTGCAAATGATGTAAGAAATACACAAAGAACAAATACTGTTTCTTTATACAACCGAGGCAGAATAGTGGCAAAGAAAAGTGGTTTCAGATAGGTACATTGACTGATAACAGGCTGCAAAAACAGGGATGAAAACAGGGCAACTAACAGCAGGGAACCCCAGTAGCACAAGGCAAAACTGGTTCAGCGCAGGTAGTACACTGTCAGTTTGACATTTAGCGCAGGTAGCCCCTTCGGGACCTGCGATGAAATGCAGACTGCCTTCACAGTGCCTGCAATGAAGAGAGAAACTCTCGTTTTTCTCAGTTTCCGGGTTACAGATTGCTAAAAAATTCACAGTTTTTGGCCAAATCAAAAGCTATCAATCAAGCACACACTAAAGGGTAATTAGGAGGATGAAAAGCTATCACTAAGAGCTGTTCAAAGTCCTTGTGGATCAGCTCTTCAAATCATAAACATGCCCAGAAACTGAGCTAGAGTAGCTGCCCTCTACTTTGCATTTGAAAGATCCAAATGCAGTTCGATTCGGTACTCCCTGTGTTTAGGAAATGAATAGCAAAAACACAAACAACCAACAAGATACGATCCCCAGCGGAGTCGCCAATTTGTTGTTGGGAAAAGTATCCAATACGGAATGACCCTATCCCACTCTAAGGGTGATAGTTCCTTAGCAACAATCAAAGCAAAGCTATCTGAGATTACTTCTTTATGAGATGTAAAAGAGAGGAGAAAGAGATCCACTAACCGATGTCTTTCGCTAATGGTTGATCCAATCTTCTCTCCTTGCTGTTTGCCCCCAGCTTCTTGCTCTTTCACTGGCCCAGCTACACCAAGATCCTGCAAAATGGCAAGAGAGGGAAACTACAAGAAACATACATTCATAATTGATTCAAGGATTAGAATAAATCAAATACACAAGTATAACAATACACCATTGAGACACATGCATATAGAAGAACCTCAAATGCTTTATTAATGGAAGAAGTAAGGTTCAGGAAGTGATACAACCATAAGAGGCCCAATCCAGCATCACCTTCCCAGCAGAAAGAAATCTCCTCTTCGCCTCCTTCAAAGCAAATCACCCAATAGTTCTAAACTCAAACCAACAACAATTCTTTACATTCACAAGATTCCAGCCTCCCTAGACCTCATGAGAGAGCTCTATATATAGGAGTTTTGGAGAAAGGATGAGTCAGCTTGAGGTTGGCATGAAGCTGACTAGTGTCCTCTCTCACTTCAGTTATACTTCAGTTCTTGAGTCCACTTGGAGGTTCTTGCTTCCACTTGGAGATCTAGACCCTCTTACTCATCACCAGTCGAATTCCTTGATCCAAGTGTCATTTTGGAAGCTTCCTGGGCATTGAAACCTTGAGGAATGACTGTGCCACATGTCCCAACTCACCCAGCGCAGGTAGCCTTCTTTGCAGTTGACATTCAGCGCAGGTAGACAGTGGAGCAGTTGACATTCAGCGCAGATGCTCAGTGGAGCAGTTGACATGATCCAGAATTGCCTTGTTTTTGAGTGTTTTCAGGTGGAGAACTGCTATTCAGTGCTGTGGTTTGCTGACCTTGTTCCTCTAGGGGTAGGAACAACATGTTTAGGGACTTTGGATCCCTTAGATTATGGACATTTCATGCTTCATGCTGTAAGGCACAAAAATGTCTATAACAGCCTCACAACCAAAAGGCTTTAAAAAGGAGTAGTTTACCTTTTTACCTGTCCATGCTTCCTCCGGAACACCACCATCCAAGGAACTTGAAGGCCCTCTGTTTATTAGATAAACAAAAGTATCTACAGCATCTGCCCAAAACTATAAAGGAAATCCTGCATGCAATCTCATGCACCTTGCATGCTCCATGATTGTTCTGTTCATCCTTTCTGATACACCATTTTCTTGTGGTGTTCTTGGAACTGTCTTCTCTCTGCGAATTCCATGTTCTGAACAGTACCTATCAAACTCTTTGCTGCAATATTCACCTCCATTGTCTGATCTAAGACACTTCAATTTCTTTCCTGTCTCAATCTCAACCAAAGCTTTCCATTTCTTGAAAGTATCAAATACATCAGATTTATTCTTAATACAATAAATCCAAGTTTTTCTAGTTGCATCATCAATAAAAGTAACATAATAACGAGAGCCACCAAGAGATGATACCTGAGCAGGTCCCCATACATCTGTATGCACAAGCTCTAATTTTTCATTCTTCTTTTCTTTCCCAACTCTGAGAAATCTGACTCTCTTATGTTTTCCATAAATGCAATTCTCACAGAAGTCCAAATCAACATTCTTCAAACCTGGCAACAAATTCCTTGAGTGAAGAATCTTCATCCCTTTTTCACTCATGTGTCCGAGCCTATGATGCCATAATGCTGCATCTTCTCCTTTGGAAGTTAAAGCATTAACAGAGTTAGAAATACCATTGCATAAATACAATGTACCAACCTTTTCGCCTTTTGCTATTACCAGGGCTCCTTTTGTGACCTTCCAAGCTTTATCTGTGAAAGTTGTCACACAACCTTCACCGCCTAACTACCCTGTTCAACTCAGATTTTTCTTTAGATCTGGAACATGCCTTACCTCCTTTAATATCCATTGGTTTCCATTCTTCCGTTTTACAAGAACCTTACCCATTCCAACAATTTTACAGGGTTTATCATCACCCAGACGAACTTGTCCAAAATCTCCTTGAACATAGTCATGAAAGTATTTCTTATCAGGTGTGGCATGGAATGAAGCCCCTGAATCTACCACCTAGGAATCAGTAATATTTTCAAAAGAAAGAATCAAAGCATCTTGTAACACCTCACCTGTCACATTTGCTTCATGATTGTTTTCTTGCTGTGCATCTCCTTCTTTTCCCTTCCGAGATCTACAGTCTTTCTTTAGGTGTCATTTCTTTCCACATTTCCAGCACACTATCCCTGATCTGGACTTGGATCTGCCTTTCCTTGATTTACTGCGATATCCTGAGCTCTTTCCTCTTTCCATTTTTCTTCCTCTAGACTCTGCACTCAAAGCATTTCCCGATGTCTCACCGGAGCTTTTCCGTCGCATTTCCTCCCTAAGGATAGCACCGACAACATCATCAAACTTTAAAGTACTAGATGCAGAAACAGAGTTACTAATGGCCATTACCAAACCATTCCAACTTTCTGGTAATGAGCACAAGAATAACAGAGCTCTAACTTCATCGTCAAAGTTTACCCCTATAGAACTTAACTGACTTGTAACTGTATTAAAATCATTTAAATGGTTTGCAACAGATCCACCTTCCGACATATTCATATTAAATAACCGTTTCATAATAAATACCTTGTTTGAGGCCGAGGGTTTTTCATATAGTTTCGACAACGTCTGCATCAAACCCCCTGTCGTGGTTTCCTTTGAAATGCTGAAGGCGACTGACGCAGCAAGGCAGAACCGTATTGTTCCGAGTGCCTTTCTATCGAGAAGGTTCCATTCTTCGTCTTTCATACCTGTCGACATCTTTGTTTTTCCGCCCAATGGTAGGTATAGGTCTTTCTGATACAGATAATCTTCCATCTGCATCTTCCACAGCGAGAAGTTTTGGCCGTTAAATTTCTCGACCCTAAACTTACCATCTTCCGCCATTGCTCCCACTCGAACCAGGAACACTTCTTTCCTACGAGTTTATCAGCCAAATAGACCTACGGCTCTGATACCAGTTGTTAGAAAATTATATATTACGGATCAATGGAACAAATAAAATATTGCATAAATATAAACACAGAAAACACACAAAACAAGAGAGACACAGATATACGTGGTTCACCCAGTTTGGGCTACGTCCACCCCGAACAGCCAGTCCTTCCTTTCTATTATCCAGCAAAATGAAGAGACACAACCTACAGCAAATCCGCTATAATATCCTCTGTTTTCTCTCACAGTCTCACCTCTCTGTTTCTCGCTCACAGAATACACATCTATCTCTCAGCCTCCAATACAATGTCCTCATACAAAGAGAGGCGTTGCCTTCTAGGGCAAAAAACCCTAAACTAAACATAAGTTATACCGTCAGATCATCTGCCTAATGAATGGCCCAGATTGACTAGAAATTACTATACTTTTACAAGGCAATTTTACATTTGTTTTTAGCTTCGGGGGCACTGCCCCTGAGCCCCCGCTGGCCCCCGAACCCCCCAGCCATGGGGATCGGCCCCCTCGGACCCCCGCGGGGGGGACAAGTCCCCCCTGCACCCCCCCGCGTGGAGGGGTGTACAAACTTCCTGGGGTATACATCCGGCTGAAACAAAGACCTCTGAACAATCATGCTCCACACACAACACCCGATCATATCCCCATCTCATCGAATGACTCCTAGGCCAATTGAGACCCCCCATCATGTTTCCCTTTACCAATGGGGGGGGGGTCTGAAAAGAGGTTTCCTCCCCATAGGTCCCACACCCACGTGTCACCACCATGACATTTCACACCCCCCCTCTCAATATCATAAACCACTCACCCCCCCTCTAAAAGCGGTTTTTCACCTCTCCCACCATAATACAAACTCCCGGTTACATCACCTTCCACTTCCACTCCACCTCCACTCCCCTATTGTCACGTATCTCCTTCCCGTCAATGGTCCTACACCTCCTTCCTCCTACCACTGGTCACCACTTCAATTAACTGTTGTGCCCTCCCATTCACCATTTCCTCCTGTTGCATTTTTTCGTTGCAGACTAAATACTCCTCTAAACAATCGTTTTAGTCAAACAGTCCCGCTCCACTTCAAACCTATAAATCTTCGTTTTCACCTCCGATCATCCTCTTTTCTCATGCTCATACTATCACCCTACTATCAATTTGATCCCTATTTTTCCTTATCGCCCATCCATTGTTGACAGAACAATTGTTTGCAGGTTCTTTTTCCCACAAAATTAATAGTCATCCTCTGTAATTCCACCCTATTATCGCAATGGCCCCCAAAATAAAACCTGATACCACTATGATAAACCCAATTATTTCTCCCTCTATGGATTTAGACCACATTCCCTTAGCTCACAAAGACTATAAAATCGTCGAAACATTGTGTGAATTCGATCTCTTCGAATTACACCGTTGGTTTCGTGACACCTATCTTGACCAGTCCAACGAAATTGGGCTATGGCAATATAGACTACCCCTATTCATTTTTCCCCAATCCTATTATTTCCCTGAATTCTTCCTTAAGTGCCATGCCTCTTATCTTTTGAGAAAAATATCTATCATCTCCCCTAATGGCGAAATCCTTTTCACCATTACCCCTGAGAATATAAACTAGATGTTGCAAGTCCCACATAGTGAATCCCCGATTGCTTTTTCCATTCATGCTCTTCAAGAAATTTACCAAAAGCTAACTTTTCTGCACAGATCCAGGATTTTTGAAGTCTTCCTACTCGAGGATTCTCAATTGCCCAAGAAAAACCTCCCTTAGCCCTCTGTTGGAGAGGTAAATCCCCTCTACGGATAGAGGCGATCCCTACTAGCCCAGAATGGGTCTAGCAACAATCAATCAATGCTACTGTGCAAGTTCCTAATTGCAAATAAAAGATAGGCAATGAACACCTACTTGGATTCCAACGCTATTGTTTGATGAAGAGATGTCGTTCTCGCTCCTTCGCTTTGGCCGGTCACGATCTTCCACGATCCCCGTAGATAGATACCTGCACACACGAAGAGAAATGCAAACACACGCGTGAAATCTAATAAATGCAATTATACATCAATCAGAAAGGATGTAATTCACATTAACCATTACAAAGACAAATGAGAATGGAACCATAACAGTAGTCATCTATTATTAATCAATAACAGAGAAAGGTACAACCAAAGTTCTGACACTGAGTCCTTCTCTAGAGGGTCCAGCCAGCAAGTCTCTTAAGCATTCACCCTTGGAGATAGATCTCCCAAAACAAAAGCTCTCTCTCACACAAGCAATACTCACAACCTTCCTTAAGCTTCCTCTAGCAAATCCACACTTGTCACACCAACTACCTACTAGCAGCAACACTCTAAGCACTATGAATTCCACACTATCCAAACTAGCTGCTCATGGTAATGGTAGAGGTTTAAATACGAGAAGGAGTCTCCATGAATGGTGGGAGGATGAGCTTATCTCCAAGGAAGGTGGCTCAAATGACGAACATACATGCCATAGAAGGTAGGGCGACATTCACAAGGCCAACAACCAGGTCTGGAGTCATCTGGAAGGCTGGCTGTTAGAACAAACTCGCCCAAACAGGATCAGCGCGGGTGCATAACTTGACTGGAGCGCTGACGTCGCATCTTAATAACGGAGCAGGCTGTGTCAGCGCGACTTAATACAATCATAGGATGCGCTGGCTCATGAAATTCGACCAGCGTGGAAAACCCGTGTGCTTCCGCGCTGGCAGCGCATCACTTGCACTATCAGTCGCCAGTCAGCACGGTTATTTTAATAACAGTCGCGCTGATGAAATAAACTTTGGCAAAGTGGGTCATTTGGCCAGTTTAGAGAGCATGAGCATGGTGCATTTGATTTCATGACACAGTAGGGAGACTGACAGGGAGACAGTGACAAATTACTGCGTAACAGATTCCCCCTAAAGCATGAAGCCCGAGAGAGTGGGAGGGGTGAAATGCTTTACAAAACTGCTGAACTGGAACACCACCAGGAAGGACCTGCACGTATGTACAACTGATATCTCGATTACATGTAGTCTAGGCATGGGCGCAGCCATCCAAAAGACATACAAAGAAGGTCTGTGGTATGGACGCAGCCACCCAGCTGAAGAGACCATGATGATAAGAAGGTATGGTCGCAGCCATCCCAAAGACTCAGGTATGGGCGCAGCCATCCATCAATGAGTCATGTAATAACAATCCACAAAATCGCAGCCTGGTTCGAAACAGACAAAGACCAGGGTCTTGCGCTCCATCCCAACTCGAACAAAGTACAAGTCCAAGCATGTGAATACATGAGCTGAAGTCGAACATGCATGAACATCGTCTGATTACCAGCCAATAATGAAAACTGTTAACAGACGCGAGAGGTACCACCAATAATGACAATGGCCCTCAAGGTACTTATAGGTACAATCCGCGGCGTGTGAATCAATGAGATGGTGTTGAACACCCGCAGAATCATCCGATCGGAGGCCAATGATGAAAACCTCACGTCGAACACGAAGAACCTGCCATTGAGGCATGCAGGCTCTAAGGCACCTGAAGGGGGTCTCTAGGTCACTTTCCTGGATAATGAGCTGAAGTCGACAGGAAGTAACCTTGATCGAAGGTGGGCCATAATGTTTCCCACATCATCGACACGAGACAGAGAAGGATAAAATGTTTTGGGTGAGACATCAGAGGGAGGTGGTAAGCTTGTAGAGGCCAACTTCTCTTGAACATATCGGCGGCACGACAACGGATTTGGCAGTATCTGACATCAAATGAGCAAAGGTCATGGTGACAAGGCAATGAGCAGATGAGAGGCCAAATAGGATATCCCAAACCCACGGAGGCTAGTGTAAAACAAGATGGGAAATCCCCACCCAGACACGAATGCAGACGAGTGCCATGTTCAAGAGCGACATACTGCCGACACGACCATTATTACAGTTTCATTTTCCCCACCATTTCTGGCAGGTACCCCGATTATTTTTGGACGACAAGCTTGACGGGGATAGCATATGCTTGGAAGGCGTCATTTCGACGATGTCCGATGTCATCAAGTTTTAACGAGCCTGACAAAGGAAGAACTCGACGGCTTTTCCTGTTTAGAGAGTCTGAAAAGCCAACGGAAAAGAAAACTCCAGGGGGGTCCTTTTTCGTAAAGTTGTGTCTTTCGAGCCCGAAAAAGTATAAAACAATGCTCAAAAGAACCGCCCGACCAGTATGATCGAGGAGTACTTTTCATGAATAGTGACTTCAACCCGAAAAAGTAAAAAAGCGGTCGGAAGTACGTCGTTTTGGAGCCAATAACGAGTGCGAAACGACAAACACTCGGCAATCTTTTTAAGTTAAATGGTCGAAAAAAGAGCTTTAAAAGCGACCGCCTCTCGTTCTGTTTAACGAGTCGAGAGGGAACCCGGCCATCTTTTCTTGCTTTACGTCGGAAAAGAGCTTGAAGACGACGTTTTTTTGGGACCAAGTGTACATAGAACCGTTGCAACCACGTCGGTTACTAGAATCTGCACAAGAACACCACCCGCGTAAACCTGTTCGACATGTTAAAAAACATAGTAAAACATGCATAAAAGCATAATATAGTGACATTAGCATGAAATCCATGGTAAAAACATGACAAAAACCCTCATTTATAAAAAACCATAGTCAATTATAAATTTTTTACCATAAATAGGGGGTAAAAACCATTTTTTACCATTGTTACCATTTTGAGTTGTGGAGAACGTTGTGGAGCTGCGAGGTTGACGGAGCAATTTCCATCCCGTGCGGACACCATCCATCCGGTAGCTTGTTCCAGGTAGGTTCTCCTCTCCCTGCGCTTCATTTTGAGCCTTTTTTGCAGCATTTCCACGTGGGATTTGGCCATTTGGGCGAATTCTTTGAGCTTTGATGCGCTCTCAGTCAGCGCGGATTTCCCCATCGGGTCCGCACTGATCGATTAAATTTACACACACCACCGCTCGGGTCAGCGCGAAAAACACGTGTGCTTCCGCGCTAACCCAAGGAAGAAACAAAGGGGCGCCATGATCAGCGCGACTGTTTTAAAAACAGCCGCGCTGACGCCGTGAATTTTTGTTTTTAAGAAATTGAACGTACAATCTTCAACGGTCAGGGCCCTAACATTTTTTCATGGTTATGCAGGACACAATGGCATTTGTTTGGCAAGAGAGAGCTCACGATAACGAAGATATAGCAGCTTATGCCAATGCGGATTGCCGAAATGCAATGCGGGCATGCGGATTCCTAAAATTTTTCCTCACTCCGCGCCTGAGAGCGCAACCTGATCTCCTCGAGCTCTTAATCAGAGCTTGGAACCCAGTTGACGGGAAATTCACGATCCGAGGCCGTGATATCGAGTTCGATTACACGGATATTTATTTTTTGACTGGGTTGTCACGCCGGGGCGAGATGCCCATTCTGGAGGGGCAACGGCCCAGTGGTGAGACCCTTGACCAGCTCATGGCTCGAGTGTGCCCACGGGCCGTTAAAACACGGAGTGGGAAGGTGGGTATTCTGATGGTGGATGACATCGTTCTTCGCACCATACTCTTCATGGTGACACGGGCAGCGGGTTGCTTGGCCAATCACAAGGCCTCAAAGACCCATCTACTACTAGCTCTCGAGTGTTTACAGCCCACCGTATTCAACTGGGCAGCAGCAGTAACGATCAACATGAAGAGACAACTGAGTAACTGTCGACGCGGAGAGTTGAAGCAGTTCGGTTATGGGTCGCTCTTACTTCCGCTCATGCTGGAGTGGGTGCCGGCCTTACAGCTACAGGATATGGTCGTGGATCCATCTAGAGGTCCCCGAGAGACAAGGGCCAGTCGATGGGGCCATGTCATGCCGCGTGGAGGTGGCGGCCGCCCAGTGGCATGGGGTGTTTATTTTCGAGAGTGGCTGGATCGGCAGGTCATTTTCGTAGAGGACTGGCCATATGCCGGTATCGACTTCTGCGGTGATCCCGACATGCCACTGCCCGCGGGAGAGCATTGGGACGATGGAGGTATGACACTTGATCTCTTTTTAATTTTTATCTTTTTAATGTTTTTTAATTTTTTTCATGTACATGTCTTGATGAATGCTATGATGTGCAGATGTGGGACCCGCGAGACCCCTTGGTCTAGCCCCAGAGGCACGGAGAGAGGGATAGGGCTGTGGAGCCTTGGCCTTGGCTCCTCCAGGAGTCAACACACCGGAGATTGTGCTACAAAACCTTGAGGGTTTACTGGCTGGAGTGCCAGATTACCAGGGGATCAAGGAGGTCCCCATAGCATCTCAGATCCACACAGTGGGGGTGGAACCCAGGATGCACCGCCTTTTGAGGCGGGTGGCACGGGCAGTCATGTGCTACAGAGAGCACAACCCACCACAGTAGACATCTAGGTTTTATTTCCACTGATGTTTTTTGAGAGACACGCGTCTCAGATGTACTGAGGACATCGGCCTTATTTCAGACATATACACTTATTTTTGAGCGCCTTAGTGCGCCACACGATATATATATATACCGATTTTGGATGGATCTTTTACATATGATGATGTTTTATATGCTATGCAAATGTCTAACACAAATGTGATCTAATGTATCAGTTGCACAACATGCGATCCACATATTTTCATTTTTTATGCAAGCTTAAAAGCACACATGCAAACACACATGCAAACTATGCTTGGAAAATAATTTATTTACATAAGCTTATCTTATGGTCTTATTATGCTTTCTATGTCTTCTTGTATGATGTTTACCTATTACGCAAATGTCTGTCCAACACATGGTTTGCCAATGCATCAGTTAACGTATTTAATCGTCTCGGAATGTGTTGATATGTGATGTAATCAAAATTCCTTTCTAACAATCTTACACGTAAATACAACCTTAGAATGCGTTGGTCTTTGACGGAATATCGCCCGTTGAGTTGATGGACGACAAGTTGAGAGTCCAGGTTCACCACCAATGCACGAATGCCGAGATCAACTGCTTCGGCTAGTAATTTAATTACAGCACTGTATTCGGCGACATTGTTAGTGGTACGACCCAAGCACACGCCTTGAAGATCTAGCAACTCGCCGTGAGGATCATAGATCACCCACGCCGCAGAAGACAAGTTGCAAGTGCTACGGCAGGCACCATCAGTGAAACCAACATAAGGTGCACTAGACATCTGCACAAGAAGCAGAAAACACAATAAGAGGCAAACACGCCTTCACACCAAAGTAAAACAAGAAATCATGCACACACAACACACTTGCTAAAAACACACGTATGTACAAACTAGGTGCACGAAATCATGCATAGTATTTTTTCAAATAGAGCCCATTGCAGGGCTTGTCGAGAGGATTTCCTTCGTAGTCGATCAGCTCATATGCCCCCTTTTGCAGAACTCTCTTCATGATATAGGGGCCTAGCCACATGGATTCGAGTTTACCTGCCCCCAGCTTATCTTTAGCTTGATCATAGAGCAGTACTAGATCTCCCTCAACAAAGGAACGAGGTTGAATGGTATTGTCGAAGTGAGCCTTAAACCTCTTCTTCTGTGCTTCAATAGCTAGAGAGGCTAAGCGACGAGTCTCGTCTAGCCGTTCTAAATAAAGAAGCCGTTCCTCCACCGGAGTGGTGTTGGGAAGCAACTCGACAGCTAACTTTAACGAAGGAATCTCACACTCAACAGGAAGGGTGGCCTCTAGTCCATAAACAAGCTGAAAAGGGGTGAAACTGGTGGCGTCCTTCACAGAGGTCCGATAGGCCCACAAGGCGGGGAACAGCATCAGATGCCAATTAGACTTGTGTGTACCCACGGTACGTTGGAGCATTGTGATCAAAACTTTGTTCACAGCTTCAACTTGGCCGTTGGATTGAGGGTAATACGACGTCGAACTATCTTGACGCAAGCCTAGCTGGGTCGTTAGTTCTGTCATCATGTGATTACGGAAATGTTTTCCGTGATCCGTGACGATAGCCTGGGGGACTTCGAACCGAGTAATGACATGATTAAACAAAAACTGCGCCGCTGTGTAACCGTCTTCGTTCAATGTAGGCATCGCTTCGGCCCATTTGGTGAAATAATCCACGACAAAGATGATATACCCATGCCCCCCGGCTGAACGAGGGTTACAGGACGTATAATCGATGCCCCATTTGGCAAATGGACCTACGGTAACAACAGGGTGCAGTGGTGCAGGAGGTGCACGCATTTTCCAGTGGTAGATCTGGCATTCATGGCATGCACGGACGGCAAGGATGCAATCCTTGAAGATAGAAGGCCAGAAATAACCAACACGGAGGATTTTCTGGGCGGTGGCATATCCGAACATGTGGCCACCACAAGCACCGGAGTGTTCAACACCTGCTCAGCCTCCTCGAGAGTCAAACATCGGCGGAGAACAGAATCAACGCCGAGGCGGTACAGGGTATCGCCAATAATACGATAGGGTTGAGATTGGTGACGAATCCTCCGTCGAGCGTCTTTCGATACATTGGGATGGAAGGAAGACGTCTGCAAATATACGATGATGTCCCCATACCAAGGGTCGAGGGTGCTGATTAGAAACAATGTTTCATCCGGGATATGCTCTTCCGAACGAGATGGTGCAGAAGGGGATGGCAAAGAACAGAGCAATTCTACAAAGACCAGAGACTTCTTAGACTTGTCAGCAGTAAATTCCAAGTCAAACTCTTGTAGGATTACGATCCATTTCGAGTACTTGCCCCCCAACAGCTGACGTGACAAGATGTACGTCATTGGGTTGCAGTCGGAAATCACGGTCGTAGTGCGCAACAGGATATAGTGCTGGAATCGTTGGACGGCGCAGACAGCTGCCAATGCCAACTTCTCGACATAAGCGTAGCGAGTTTCCGTATCCAAGAGATTGCGACTAAGGTAATAGATAACGTGCTCATTGCCATCATCATCATCCTGCACCAGAACCATGCCGATGGTGGTGTCAGCGGCAGCTAGATAGAGAGTATAATCACGGTGGTAGTTCGGAGGTCTTAAGAGTGGAGCCGAGACAAGGAGGTCCTTGAGTCGCTCGAAAGACTCTTGGGCGATGGCATCCCAACGAAAGGGTGTGTCTCGCTTTAATAACCGTGTGAAACCCTTGGCCACCTCGGCATAATTCAGAATGAATCGTCTAAGGAAATTTGCTTTGCCCTGCAAGCTCTACAATTGCTGCAAGGAGGCAGGGGGAGGAAGATTCAAGATGGCCTCAACTTTGAGGGGATCCAGATGGATGCTTTCTCAGGAGACGATGAACCTGAGCAGTCGGCCTGATTCTACGCAGAAGACACACTTATGAGGATTAAGCCTAATGCGGCAGTGTCGACAACGGAGAAAAATCTCGCGAAGATGAGAGGGATGGTCCTGACGCTTAGCTGAATGAGCTGGGAGGTCGTCCAGATAAGGTTGTACAATGTGACGAATGTCATGAAAGGCATAAGACATTGCACGTTGAAATGTAGCGCCAACATTCTTTAGACCGAAAGGAAGCTTCTTATAGGTGAAGGTGCCCCAAGGACAAATAAAAGTCGTCTTATGCTGGTCCGTGGGTGCAATGTTGATCTGGTTATAGCCAGAGAAGCCGTCCATAAACGAGTAAATTTCACTTCCTGCGCACTCGTCAATAAGCTGATCGATGAAGGGCGTAGGGAAGTTATCCTTCGGACAGGCACGATTGATATCACGGTAGTCAACACAGACCCGGATAGTGCCCTGCTTTTTATTCACAGGGACTATATTAGACACCCAATCCATAAGGGGAATGGGGTAAATGAAACCAACTTTAAGAAGCTTTTCGACTTCGGCCTTGATGGCTGCAGCCTTTCGGGGGTGCACAGGGTGTAAGCGCTGACGAACAGGTTTAGCACCTGGATATGTAGGTATTTCGTGCACCACTATACTAGGGTCGATGTCGGGCATTTCCTCATAGGACCATGCGAAGACATCACGAAATTCGCGAAATAGAGCAGTGTAGAGTTGAACTTCCTCTGGAGTGCAAGTGACTCCGATATGAATGTGCTCGACAATCCCTGGTTTGACAGAGATGTCGATCGGTTGGGTTTGCGTGATATTTCCCATATTGCCCTCTGAAGACACTTGATAAAGCTGAATGGGTGTTTGGAGGGGCGGGGATGGGACACACGAAGCAAACCGCTCGAGACATGCGGTCATTTCCGGATGGGGAGGGAGAAACGAAGAGCGGTGGTGGTGATCTGACCAAGGGAGCTCTTCGAGAGACATTGTCTCTATGATGGCTTCATCGGAAGGAAATATTTCCTTCAATGGATCCGAAGTAGCCTCATCTCCTAGCCAAGGGAAATGAACATATGAATCGGGAACACTGCTCGGGAGAGCAGGTTCATCAGGGGGAGCCGATGCAGCGACAATCTCGATGTAGTTGAGTTCGGCAGGACTCAACGACATCATATCACCCCAAGAGTCTTCCTGATTAGCAGGAGGAAGAACCCACGGATCAGAGCGGAGAGAGATCATATTAATAGGGGCGAGATTCAGAGGTGGGAGGGGAAAGACTCCCATTAAAGTGGGATCTTTGAAAAGTCCGGCACCCACGCTCTCGAGTGACTTAGAGGTATGCTCCACGAATGGCACATTACCTTCAGAAGAAGAGGCGAAGAAGGAGAGCTAGTCCACCGTGACAATCTTCCCCTGGTGAGGGAAACGAATGACACGGAACAGGGAGGAAGCCACGGCTTGCATGGCATATGTCCAGCTCCGTCCGAGGAGGAGGTTGTAGGTAAGATTGGCGTCAACAACTTCGACCTCCACTTCTACAGTCTTCCCTTCCAAAGAGATGGGCAAGCGTTGGAGGATACCGTAAGGACAGGACTCTCTTCCATCGAAGGCTTCTAACATCGTAGGAGATTGACTCAAAGTAGGGGAACCAATAGCCTTCCAGCAAGCAACAGACATGATGTAGGTTGAGGCACCTTCATCAATAACTGTACGATGAATCGTTTTGCTATTGATGATGACCTGTATAAGGAAAGCGACTTGGTGAGGCAGTCTCTGTGTAAAACCCTCGAGATCGAAAGAAATCAAATCTGAATCTGCCGGGTCGATGCCACCAATAGCTGATAGCAAGGACTTCCTCTGGGAGGGGCAGCTCTGGAGGACTTCTAAAGTGGACATAGCAGACGGAGCCTGAGCTAAGTCCTCAACAATGCTATAGTGATGGTCAGCACGAGCATTAGGGTTGTAAGATGACTTCCTGAGTACACCTTTTGGAGGGGGTCGGGGGATCGTCTCAGCGCTGGGCCTTTTGATGTGGAGAGGACCAGAACTAGACGGAGGAGCGCTGGAGGGAACCTCCGGCTCTTTCTCGGCATGAGATGGATAGTCTTTCGCTCGAGTTGAAACATGGATGGGAATCGTTCCAGCCATGAACACTTGAGAACCAAACAAGGAAGAGGGTTGAGACGGGTCTGCCACCATTTGAGTCTGCTGGGAAGGGAAAGGCTCTTTAAGCACGAAAGGAGTCCCAGGAGCACCTTTCAATAACCGACTAACTTCGGACTGCCTTGGGCAGTCCTTAGTGTAGTGATCCTCATCACAGATGAGACAAGGATACTTAGGTTTTCGTTTAGCTCCTTCCTCGGGTGGAGGCTTAGGGGAATCCTGCTTGGGTTGTCCAGATTTATCTTTAGCTTTCCCTTTCTTTTTCCCTTTTGAGGATTTATCCGCCGCGGTGGACTGAACGACGTTTACCTTGGAGGTACCTCTAGGATTCGATTGGCCCTGAGGAGCATTTCCATTAGAAGCGTCCTGTTTTTGCTTCCCAGGGTTCGCGGCCGATTTCTTCGATGACGAATTTACAGAGCCAATGACTCCATCAACAGATGGTTTGGGCAGAGCCTTGGGCTGTCCAGGCCTCGGGGTGTCTGGCAAATAATCATATAGAGTACCCGACTGAGAGTATACTAAGTCTAGGTACTGAGCTCGCGCGATCGCTTGCTCATCAGTTACACAAGCTCCCATGGCGATGTCTCGTGTAATCGCAGGGACAAAGGAAGTTGTGAACTAGTCGGTCAGGAGTTGATCAGGAATCCAGAATTTGATCAAGCGACGACGCCTTCTCCATTCATGTATATGATCAGATATATGGGTCGCCGTGTCCTGTTTGAGAGACGTGAGGAGATGTGTCCCCGTCTCGTACCGAATGGGTAACTGAAAATGAGTTAAGAATGCCATAGCCAGCGAGTTGAAATCTTGAAACGTGCCGCGATTCAGCTCAATGTACCACTTAGCGGCTGAGCCGATGAGAGTTCTCTGAAAGAGGCGGAGCCGGATAGAGTCATCAAGCCATGAGTTAGATGAACACCAGAGGTGATAGGTCATGACATGGGCTTGAGGATCTTCACCAGCTTTGCCATCAAATTTTGGACAATCACCGGGTATTTTAGTTGGAACTGGTGGCCAATACGGGTTATGCAGAATGGGATCATTCGTCAACTTGGACACATCCGGAAGTTCCAACGTCGCTAAGAACGGCAACTGAGGGTTAAAGGACATTTGTGGCTGTGGAAGCGGGGCGGTACCAGGGTTCCAACCAGGTGGAGGTTGCCCCCATGGACTCTGTCCAGATGGACCTGGCCCAAAAGGGCCTGGCCCATAGGAACCTTGCCCGTAGGAGTTCTGTCCATACGGATTCTGTCCATATGCAGATAGTTGTCCCTGGGTCTACCCCCCAGCACCCCATGTATTAGCAACTTGACTCGCAGGCGCAACATACTGATAATTTTGGTAAGGAGTGACCTGCATCTGTTGATAATTTTGATAAGGGGTAAACTGAGTTTGCCCCTGGGGTTGCTGGTAGCCATACGTTTTCTGGGCTCCATACTGAGCCTGATAAGAAGGCTGCGCTTGGTAGGAAGGTTGGGGCCGTGGCCCGCCTTGCATTTGATAACCCGTTTGAGTTTGGGGCCCAGAATAATGTCCTTGAACTGGCTAGGCTTGGATCATCTGGCCGGAAGGTTGGCCTGGTTGAGTTTGGGATAGACCTGTTTGCCCAGAAGGACGTACTTGCTGGGTGCCAGGTTGTCCTTGAGCAACCAAGGGTTGTCCTTGCGGAACAGATGGCCGAGCAGGCTGGACGGCTGGTTGACCTTGCGGTTGGCCAGCCTGTCCAGATGGATGATTAGGGCGGACAGTGGGTTGGCCTTGCTGCATAGAAGGCTGGCCCGTTTGTCCGGAAGGTTGTACTGGCTGAGCAGTGGGTTGGCCCTGCTGTACGTAGGGTTGCCCCCCTTGCCCAGAAGGTTGCATGGATTGAGCAGTGGGTTGGCCCTGCTGTACGTAGGGTTGCACCCCTTGCCCAGAAGGATGGCTAGACTGAGCAGTGGGTTGGCCTTGCTGCACGTAGGGTTGCCCCCCTTGCCCAGAAGGATAACCCTGTTGGACTGCTGGTTGAACTTGAGGAATATAATTTTGCCCAGCTTGTCCGGCGGGATAACCCTGCTGGAAACCAGGTTGGCCTTGTTGGATGTAAGGCTGTCATGGTTGTCTAGACAGGTAACCTTGCTGGGTACCAGGTTTCCCTGGATAACCAGAAGGTTGACTCTGATAGGAAAAAGATGGACCACCAATGGCCGAAGGTTGTCCCGGGTAGGGTTGTCCTTGTGGGCCCCCAGATTGTCCTGGGTAAGACTGGCCATAAAGTGGTTGCCCCTGGGGGGCTTGCACATAAGGTGGCTGGCCTAGATTAGGTGGTCCTTGAGGCTATCCAGGAATTGCCTGGCCCCCATGAAAAGAATGAGTACCGACGTCCCAAGTAATGGATAATGGTACCGAGACTTCAACGAAAGGTTGAAGAGGCGTGGTTTGAGTAAACTGGAGGTACTGGCCGGTAGAATCATAATAAAAGAGTGGAATTTGGGTATTTGGGTCCACAATGGGTTGCCCATGGGCATCATACGACCCCCCTCCTGGAACAGGACCAGAAGAGGGTTGAGCACTTTGTGCAGGGTCGACGACTCCAGACGAAAGTTCCGGCTGGCCATTACTCACTTGACCGTGAGAGGGACCAGCACCAGGGTTTGTAGATGAAGACGCTGTCACGGCACTGACGACCGGAGTTGAGTATGCTACACAAACAGTTGGAATCGTGGGAACTGAGGTAACAGGTGCAGTATGGGGTTGTGAAACAAAGGGTCCCGTGGTGGGAGTGATCTGAGGATCCCACATAGTCGTAGTAGGCATCCTGGCAGCTATTCTATCCCTCATCGACTGATATCATGGGGGGAGTGGAGAAGTAGCTGGAATGGGAGTTTCAATATTAGACACCACAGGTGTCTCACTTGCGCTGGGAGATGTCTCATCCATGTGGGAAGTAGACATTGGAGACGAAAAACCAGGAGGGGTAACAGGAATATCGTCCTCGTCAGGCTCCCAGATAGGGTTCCAATCTTCTTCGTAATCCTCGTCGCCCGAGGCACGTACGTTGATAGGTTGGACACTCGGGATAACAGGAAGAGTATCACTTACAACTGGTATCTCAGGAGCAACAGAAGATGGAGAACCTTGATCAGTTGGACCGGGAGTTGACGGGTCAGCCAGGATGACAAACCCCACACAAAACCTAAAGGAAACTAACGATAAAGACCCTAATCAAGCTAACACACACAAGAACTAACCAGGTAACGTTATCGTGGCCGAATAAATTTTTAAGACACAGGAACTAAACTTGACCTTTTCATGTTTCAAGAGTCGAGAAAAGGACGAAAATATGACTCTAGTCTCCTTCGAATGTTTAATGAGCACGAAGTGACAAGACGCTCACTGGCACCTTTTCTTTTAGGGAGTCCGAAAAGGAACAAAAGTGACTGCTCTGGAGATTCTAGGCAAAGGGTTTACCAAGCAATCCGTAAAACTGCTTATACACCTTGGCAATCGTATGAGAACCAAGGACTTTCCGTACTGCAGTCAATCTTCCCGAATGCTGTGTTCGGTGCGTTACGGTTCGCAGGGCGGCAGACTCAGCTTCCTATGGATGAAGGATAAAAGCCTAGTGGGGTCTCCCTATATACGCGACGGTACGTGGGAGCACAGTCCGTGTTAGACCACTATCGAGTCACAGAAGGAGGAATCACGCAACCGTAATGTGAAACAATAGTGACTATGTTTAAAGACGCCGGAACACGTCTCTAACCTAGACCTCTAGATGTTTGTGTTAAGTTCCAATGCGTTTTTAGGTTTATTCAGTTTATTTTATGGTTGATCTTGAATTAAGTTTCGGTTTCAGGCCTTATCGTGTGATCTCTCACAATTACCTAGATGCAAACTACATGCCAAAGAATACCATTTCGTTCGATGAATTCTAACTATGAGAGGGTTAAGAGTTTTCAATCAAACAAAATGAACTCAATCAATCAAACAATCTAATGCAGCTAATGGCAAAGAAATGGAATTTTTCTTTTGAGAACACAAATCAATGAAATGCTCTTCTTTTCATTAACTATTGAATACAAAAGACATTAGTTTGATTTCCTTTTCAATGGCACTGTGCACTTAAAATGAATTTTGAGAGACAGCAACACCGAGTAAAGAGAAATAAAATCACTCAATGAAAAACACAACAAGCGTGAAAAGAGCCGATTGAACCCAAGCAACTGTGATCTGTGTCTGGGTGGCGAGAAGTAATCGAAACAATCCGAGGACTGGTTCAATGATAATCACCTAAAACAACCAAGCAAAGAAAGCAAAAAGAGGAAGGTTTTCGCAATAGCAAAGGCAAGTAGCAACGAATTTTTGTGAACGGGTGATAAAACAAGGTCAATCCAGTGAAAATGGGATAATGGCACTAGGTCACAGGACACAAAACAAGATTCGACCGACAAGACTTTGCAAGCAAGTGCTTCACAATTCAAACAATAAAAATCAAGTCATAAACCAGGTAGAAAGAGAAGGAGATAGTCAAACCAACAGGCTCAGGAGGCAAAATTTAAACAAATTCAATTCTACAGGATCAGCGCGGGTAACACTCAGCAACAATGCGCTGACCAGAAGTCATGCGTAGCAACAAAGCGCTGTCAGCGCGGAAGCACACGACTTAAGCGCGCTGATTCGATTTCAGAACCGTCGCGACTGTTTTACGTAAAAGCGCGATGACCACGAAGTCAAAGAGACAGCTATGCGCTGTCAGCGCGACTGTTTCGATATAAACCGCGCTGAGGCTAAAAAACAGGCAGAATCAAGCCAAAAACTCCCAAACCAAGGCAAGAACTCTTTAAACAATTAAGACACCTCCCAGACTGAACCAGGAAGTCTAAAAGCAGAGAACTAATCCACAATTTCTGAAAAGAGAGTAACAATCAAACTCAAAACAAGAATGAACAAAAAGAGACAAAGGCCAGCTCCCCAGTGGAGTCGCCAAATTGTTGGAGAGGTAAATCCCCTCTACGGATAGAGGCGATCCCTACTAGCCCAGAATGGGTCTAGCAACAATCAATCAATGCTACTGTGCAAGTTCCTAATTGCAAATAAAAGATAGGCAATGAACACCTACTTGGATTCCAACGCTATTGTTTGATGAAGAGATGTCATTCTTGCTCCTTCGCTTTGGCCGGTCACGATCTTCCACGATCCCCGTAGATAGATACCTGCACATACGAAGAAAAATGCAAACACAAGCGTGAAATCTAATAAATGCAATTATACATCAGTCAGAAAGGATGTAATTCACATTAACCATTACAAAGACAAATGAGAATGGAACCATAACAGTAGTCATCTATTATTAATCAATAACAGAGAAAGGTAAAACCAAAGTTCTGATGCTGAGTCCTTCTCTAGAGGGTCCAGCCAGCAAGTCTCTTAAGCATTCACCCTTGGAGATAGATCTCCCAAAACAAAAGCTCTCTCTCACACAAGCAATACTCACAACCTTCCTTAAGCTTCCTCTAGCAAACCCACACTTGTCACACCAACTACCTACTAGCAGCAGCACTCTAAGCACTATGAATTCCACACTATCCAAACTAGCTGCTCATGGTAATGGTAGAGGTTTAAATAGGAGAAGGAGTCTCCATGAATGGTGGGAGGATGAGCTTATCTCCAAGGAAGGTGGCTCAAATGACGAACAGACATGTCATAGAAGGTAGGGCGACATTCACAAGGCCAACAACCAGGTCTGGAGTCATCTGGAAGGCTGGCTGTTAGAACAAACTCGCCCAAACAGGATCAGTGTGGGTGCATAACTTGACTGGAGCGCTGACGTCGCATCTTAATAACAGAGCAGGCTGTGTCAGCGCGACTTAATACAATCATAGGATGCGCTGGCTCATGAAATTCGACCAGCGTGGAAAACCCGTGTGCTTCCGCGCTGGCAGCGCATCACTTGCACTATCAGCCGCCAGTCAACGTGGTTATTTTAATAACAGTCGCGCTGATGAAATAAACTTTGGAAAAGTGGGTCATTTGGCCAGTTTAGAGAGCATGAGCATGGTGCATTTGATTTCATGACATAGTAGGGAGACTGACAGGGAGACAGTGACAAATTACTGTGTAACACCCTCTTCTATTTTACCCCAAAGAACCAAACATATCATCTCTATTTTGTCTTGCTTACTTTGGTACTTCTCAGATGAATGGGTAGATTAGCCTATTTTAGGCTTTCTATCCACTCTTTCCATAGAATAAGTATTGTCAGTCATATTTGACTATGGTTGCTTTCTTGCAGATGTAATACATGAACAATTCCTTTAGTTTTTAACTGAAGGAATGTTCATATATTCTTCCATTATTATGCATATGTTTATTTTCTTCTAGACATACAGGTTTCCTTTTGTAGTCCAGAAGCTCAGTCAAGAAGGAGAGCCTTAGTCCATAATATTTTGGACTTCAATTATCAGAAAAAAATCACATGATTATAGGTTCAAATATTTTATAGATCCATTTGTATATCCAACAACTTGTTTGCTGAGTGGCCAATAGATTCCTAGGATCAGTGAGGACATTCAAAATGTGTTATATCTTAGTGAGAAGGTGAAGGCAAGAGATTGATATTTATACCATTCATTTATGGAAATCAGGGTTTATGGCTCTGAGCTGCCACCCTATAAACTATCAAAGTACCTTCCTATGAGGATATTTTCCTTGGAGTATATTAGGTAAATAATCCAATAAGATTACATTCATTTCGTGGCAGCTATGAAGAAGTCCCAATTCATAATTAAAACACAGATAGGGCCATTCATCTGTAACAAAAAACGCAACCGGAGAGGAGCTAGAACTCCTACTGAAACAAATGAAGTTTACCCTTAGATTTACATGGTCTTATGACCCCTTTGGGGTAATTTCTAAGTTGAGGGTGGAACAGAAGACAACCCCCTATGTAAATACCCAGAGACCAGAGATTGAGAAATACATGAATCACCAATATTGGTTAGAGAACACATTACAGGAAGCCGAAGAGCAGGTACTATCCAGAACTGCCTCAAAGACTCCTACCCTTAGAGAGAAGACTGAGAAAATACTAAGAGAGGATGACTTCCCTTTAGTTATAGAAGTATCATCCAAGGAATTCAAGATCCATTCAAAGAAGACAAAGACAATCTCCAAGGTAGATTTTGCACCATTGGAGGAAACACAGGGTACTATTGTGCTCTTTGGCCTTCAGACTTTAAAGTTTGGTAGCAACACCACTAATTTTCCATCATCTTCAAACACCAAAGAGAATCTAGCTACAACACCTCGTACACTAGAGTCATTATAGAACATAGGCAGTTGGACATATTCCAAATGTATAGAGAAATTAAATAGAGAAATGAAGCCCTCCATTATAACATTTATGCTCAATTCAGGAAGCAATATTTCTCAACTCAACACAGGTTCATTTCCTCCTATGACATAGAGAAAGGGAGAATCCATATGGAATTCTTACATGCACAGGTTCCTCTACCTAAATCAACAGCTGATTTCAAGCAGACGACATTTGAGTTTGAGGCAAAGGATGTCCATTATTTGTATCAGATGGACATGCATAGGAAAACAAGAGAAATAGTTTATTCAACCTTCACATAGACGACCCTTCCTTCTTCTAAACTGTAGCTATCTTTGAAAAATGTTCAATCATAGCTCAAACTGGAGAAAGTTTCCTCTTTGGCCAAAGACAACATAATTAAATATTTAGAGGAAATGGTGATCAAAGCGGGTTTTGATCCTAGTAATTCAAAGTGCATGGAAGAGATTATTAAGAATAAGAATGATGACATAGCATCCCTAAAGAAGCAATTGAAATTTCCTACCACTGAAGATCCCTAGGCAAAGGAATTGGGAGAAACAGAAATATAGAAAGAAGAAATGATGAAGCTCCTAGTGGAACAAAGTGCACAGATTAAGGAAATTTAAGTAGATATGGATAGGTTGATCAAAGAGAAATAACAAAGCTATAAACTTGCTATGGTTCCCCTTGATGCAGTACCTATTGCATTACTACTTCAAACAAGAATTCCTACAACAGCATGAACATCCCCCTCTACAACACCTCTTTCTTCTTCAACTGTAGATGATTCAATTAAATTGGCTCAATCAATGGAAAATATGTTGATACAAGGAGAAGAAATTAAAAAGCTGAGAGGAGCAGAGCACTAGATATGAGGATTCTCTCTTGACAGAGATGCAAAAATCCCAGATTCTTTCCTAGAGATTGCAGTAGATGGAAAAGGAGACTACCATAGGCAATACCCTAGCCCAGGTTAAAGAGGACATTTCGAAAAGGATAAAAGAATCCATGGTAGAAATATGGCCATCTATACAAATTATATTTGAGTAGAAGGAATTGATTGAGAGATCTAGTGAAGCTATTGAAAATATCAAAGTGTAATTGGGTGATAAACCCAATGAAGCTACAGAGCTCATCAAGTTCCTCAATTCCAAAAGCAAGCAGGATCTAGAAGAACTGGAGGTTGAGGATAAAACTGAAACCATGCTAAAGGTCAAAAAGTTGTTGACCAAGAGAAATTTGATCAGACAGCTAGAAGAAAAGTGTCAAGTTCTAGACATTGGTGTATAAAGGTTTTTCAACAAGATGGAAGCTCTCTAAAAAACAAAGAACTTCCCAATTTATTAGTAATAAATGAAAAGCTCAACAAAAGGTCAGATTACAGTCAAAAATTGCTGACCAAGGCTAAAGACACTTCTAAATTTACAAGAGGAAGGATTAGCATGCAGGAAAATCGTTTTTGGAAGCATTGGCATATCATTTGGACATCGAGTATGAGATCAAGCATATTTTTATCTCCAAACCAGATTTTTCCAAATACACTGAAGTGGATGGGATTTACAGGAAGTTACTCAAGAAATCTATCCACAGTGAACAACGTTGCGATAAATTATGTGAATTATTGGAGTAAGCAAATGACTTGGTTGTACAACTCAACATCAACAACACAACATGATTCAAAGGGCTAGATATTCAACAGTTCCAAAAATCAAGTGCGAGCACTTCAAATAGTTCCAATTTCCTAAATTTTTGTAACAGTTAGATAGATTCAATTTAGGAATTCCTAAATACAGCCTGTTAGCTACCTATATTAATAGGTTTCATATTTCATGATTGGCAAAGAAAGGTCCAAATATGCTCTGCTTTGGTGATGCAAAGATCCCATATTTCCAAGAGAAGACAATGTGTGTATATAGCTTGATGTTGTCCCAATTTTGATGGATGGTCCAAACAGCCTAATCTGGATCATGCCATGTTTTAAATTTTCAGTTGTAGAATATAGAAAGAAGTCTGTCCAAACTGTTTAATCTTGGCGGACAAGTAGCTTAGGTAGAGAATTAAGGTTCCCAACTGCTTAATCTGGGACCTTGGAAGTAATAAGGGTAGTTCTAGATAGGAAATCAAAAGAAAAGGCCAAGAGAAAAGAAAAGGCAAATAAGGGTCTACAAGTCTAAGTGCACCCTCCATGAAGAAACAAAAAATGCTAGGCAAGTAGATGGGTAGGCAGATAGGGGTTGCAGAAATGTCATTCCTTACAATTGAATGTGTGCTAACCTATTTACAAAGGAAAATCAATGGATTGAGAAGGTCTTCTTCTCCATCAGCTTGCAGCAAAGCAAAGAAGCATGTCTAACTTCCCAATTTTCCCCTTTCCCATTCATTACTAACATCCCCTCATCAGTTGAGATTCATGGAAGAATTTGTGGTTTTATGGTGGTTCTTATTCCTTTAAAAGCCACATTTCTTGTCTAAAAATCTTTTCATTTTGATCTACTCCCTAAGCTAAGTGATTTTCAAATAAACTTAGTGATATCACCCCTCATCCACCCTTTCATCCACATTAATCCCTAACTTCTATTATATAATTCCCCTATGTTACCCTTTCCCTACTATAATAACACTATGGTGTATAAATCCCAGCATTGTATAAATATCCTCCCTTTAGCACTATAGCTAAATAAGTTTGTTAAGGGAGACATTAGTCCACCAGGGACTATGGTCAACCCTATCATGGGATTGCTCTGACCTCAGGTTGGAGTGACAGCCTCCCCCTAAGCCATCACCTCACCTCTGTCCAATAAATTCCACAAGAACCCCTTCCCTCTGCTCAAAACCCACTTTTAAACCTTTTTTCCCCCATTGGATTAACCTTGCCCCGAAAAAACCCACAAAAATCACTAAACCTAAAGTTCTCTGCCCAAATATTAAATCAAATATTTTAATATGATGGTGGGTCCCTCCCCAACATGCACGATCCGTCGGAAGGCCCGCCAGCCGTCCATCATCTGCCACCCCCGATCCAACGATGGGCGGGCATTTTCAGTGTCGGATCTGCCGACCTTTAGTGTCCGGGGAACGGTGGTTTTCCGCCCCGTACAAGGGACGCGTGGCAGGCGGCGGGGTTGTTCAGAGCCCCCCTCCCCGATACCGCCTTTCCCCAAAGGTGGTGCGGGGAAACTGCTTACCACCATCCTGTTACCACCTCCCCCTTACGTCATGCATACGTCATCATGACGTAGCACCCTTCCCCGCCCCCGCGCCATGTGGCCCTCTACATAGTCCTGCCACCTTATCCACCTGCCACCGTGTCCTGCCACCCTGGCCTACACCTCAGCAGCCACGTCACCCCCGTACCCGGCCCGCCATGATGTCATGCTGACGTCATCGGCGGAAAGGCGCCAATTACCTAATTTTTCCGAATTTGTCGTTAAAGTCACGGTTTGAGCCGTTTTTATGTCATTTTCGCGCAAAAGAAGACATAGCCGTTGCAGCTGGTTCACTTCCAAAGCGCCTCCGGACCTCCAAATTCAGATTTGCAACCGTACCAACTCATCAATTCAGCCTTCACGGTTCGGCCCGCAGGCTTTCTAGGCGTTTCTATCCAGGTATTCACCGTAATTCCCCATTTTCACCCATGCATACCATTTATCTGTAAAATTCACCATTAAAGCACTTGTCAAAATTCCGTACAAGCTTTGTCTACTACCTAAAAGTGAGCTAAGGTAACCTGCATTACCCTGGAACCATAATTCAACACTAAAACAGTTAAAACGCGGACCAAAATTTTAAATTTGTCCTCGAGGGGCCCGGCATTGTTCCCTTTTGCCAGGTGTAAACCAGCTGCAGCTGCTTTCCTAAGTAGACCTCACATACCCTCTGCAATTTACCCCTAGCAATTCACAATCCCTGTGAATCTACTAAAAACTGCAGAAGCAAGCTTGCCAAGCCTGCCTTTTCCACTGTGAAGAACATTTCAGACATTGTCTACAGTTGGCCTATCATTTGAGCTCTTAAGAGGTTTGCAAACCATTGCATTCATCTTATTCAAAATCAAATCATACAATGGCTGCCCCTGCACCCACAGCTCTCAGTGTTGCTCCATTAAATCCACCCAATAAAGACCTGCAGTCCTTGCCTCTTGCTGACCAGGACTACCTTATTGAAGACTATGTGGGAAACAGGGACTTTCTGCAGACCTTCAGGCAGTTGAGAGAGGACTACCTGAATGGTCATGATACATATGGCATATGGGAGTCCAACCTGCCATACTATTGTCTCCCCTCTGTAAATGTGTTTCCTGAAATCATTCGCCTATGTGCTGAAAACTATGATGTGCAGCACAGAGCCATTAGCACTCCATCTGGGAGGATCCTCTTCTACATTAATCCTGAGTCCATCAACAAAATGCTACATTTTGATCAGACAGAGCTGCTAATTCCATTCTCCATGAACTATCTGCTGGACACTGGTGCCAAGATGACCAGTGAGGAGATTCAAAAGGTCACCAGGACATTCATGAGACCTGAGTGCCAGCCTGCAGGGCCACCTCCTTATTTAGATGTTCACTTCACTGAAGTAGGCAGATTACTCCTGGACATGATTGCTTATGTGCTGGGATACAGAACCATCGAACATGTGGATGAGACAATGCTAGTATTACTAGCTGTTTACAGCCCAGGCCAACCCCCTGCCCGCAAATATAACTTTGCCAAGTTCATTGCTAACAAAATCCATGATCAGTTGGGTGCAGTGGATAGGCAGGGGGTCTTCAAGTACTCGGCCTATATCTATCACCTCTTTATGTACTATCAGTCTGAGGCTTTTCCATGCTATATCAAAAAGCTGGATTATAGAGGGGAAAGAAGATCTGTCATCTTCTGGACCTCTGTCTACCACAAAGTCACAAACTCACCCTATTCCTATTGTGAGTTTGTTGACCAATTTGTGTATCCAGTCTCTTGCCTATTGATGAGGTCCCCTCCTCCCAGAATGTCAACTGAGATACAAAAGGCTCTGCAGCTTTCCAAAAAATGTAAAATAGGTGATTGGTACCTATATGAGGATCACACAGTCATCAGAGTCTATGGCTGTGAGCTCTGTCCTTACAGACTCCCAAAGTATGTGCCCATGAGGATATTTGCCTTGGAATATTTTAGGCAGTTGATTCAGTCTGACCTCACCCATTTCCACAGCTCCAGAAAGAAGGTCCACCTCAAGTTCAAACACCAGTTGGGCCCCTTCATCATGAATAAAAAAGAAGGATGGGAAGATGCTGACCTCATCCTCAAGGACAAATATAAACTATCATATAGTTTTCGGTGGGTCCCTTATGACCCTGAGGGCTTCATTACTGCCAGAAGAAACAAATACAGGCTTCTAGGTTATAGGCATTGTCAATACCCACACATTGAAAGATATGCCAACCAGCAAGAATGGCAGCAGGGTACTCTAGTTGAAAAGCTAACTGAAGAAGAGATAATGCTAAATAATATGAAGGAGCTTGAAAAAACCATTGACCTAGACTCTGTGCAGCAGGTACCTTTCAAGCGGCCTTATTCAACAGGAGAAGGGACCTCGGCCTCAAGGACTGCACCAGTCACACAAGCACCTTCCACAGCAGCACCAGCTGCAGACAAAGGCAAAGGGATAATGGGTGAAGAGGAGGAAACAGTGAAAGAAAAGCCTGCCCCTGCAAATGAGCAACATCAAGAGCCCCAACAGGGGCAGCAAATAGAACAGCAGCAAGAGCAGACCACCCCTCAACAAACAGAGCTACCAGCAGCTCCAGTAATGCAAACTCCACCTCCACAGACTAAGCCATTGACTGCTCCTAGTTTGCAGACCCCAACACATGAAGAAAGGGGTATGAAAAGAGATAGAGAAGAGTCCACTCCAATTAGTGGATCCTCCCAACAACCAGGAGCCAAAAGGCAAAGGCTAGACTCCCCAGAGGTAGAAGACATCACTGAAGAATTCCTTGACAGCTCAAGGAAAAACAGGGAGGGCAGCCAGCACACAGGGACAAGCTCCTTTCAGCAGGAGCAAGGATTGCAACTTGGTTTGGAGGTGTCTTCCTCCTCCCAGCAGAGCAAGAAGCCCAAGAGCACTAAGGCTTCTTTCAAACAAATAAAAGCTCAGAATGATCTGCTGAGGGCTGAGGTCTACAAGCAATTTATAGATGCAACACCAGCCCAGCAAGAAAGGCTAATGTCTGTGTATGACATTAAAGAGGAAAAAATAATCCTCAGTCACTTTAAGCCTACAATACCGCAGCCTAAGTCAGCTGCAGATTTTGTGAAGACAAGGGTGGAGGTCATGGCCAAAGACATCCATCCCATGGACCAAATAGAACTCCACAAGCAAGCTGGAGAAATGGTTTATGCAACCTTGGTGGAGAGGGCAACCATGGCCCATGAGCTAAAAGAATCCCTGAAAAACACCAATACACAGTTGGATTTTGAGAGAATGTCCTCCTTGGCCAAAGACAATAGAATAAAGTCTCTTGAGGACATCATCATTGATCTTGGACATGATCCTAGTGATCCAAAGGGTGTGAAGGCCCTTATGAAGAAGAAAGATGATGACCTGAATGCATTAAAGAAGAGGTTGAAGCTGCAGCCCACAGAGCACCCTCAAACCGCAGAGCTTCAAAAGCAAAAACAGGTTGATGATCAATTAGACCTCATAATGCAGCAAGACCAGAGGATCAGGGATTTGGAGAAAGATCTGGAAGGAGCATTACAAGATAAACAGGGAGAATCCACTTCCCAAGCTCCTCCAACTACTTCAACAACAACAACAACTTCAGGGGCAGCAGTGGCCCCCACAACAGAAGCAGCAGGAACAACAGCAGCTCCAGATGCCAGCACAAGTGTAGAAGAATTGACTAAGGCATCAAGGAAATGGAGCTCCAGGCCAATGAAATAAAGAAGGCCAAGGAAAAATTGGCAGAACTGGATGCCAAATATGACAAGTCAAAAGTAACTGTAGCGGAGCAGGGCAGAGAAATAAAGGCCCTAAAAGACAAGATCAAGGCCTTAGAGAAGGAACTGAATCTAGAGACTGCCATGGCTGACATAAAGAGGATCCTATGGGCCAAAATTGGCCATTCCATCAATCAACAATGGAGGTCAATCAAAACAATACATGAACAGATGGACTTAATGGGCCAAGCACAAGCAGAAATCCATAAGGCCAAGACAACACTGGAAGACAAGCCAGAACAGGCCAACAGGATGATAGACTTCCTGAACAGGCAAGAAAAGGAGGAACTGGCAGCCATAGGCATCGCCAACAGAACCGAGGCTGTCCTCACTGCTAAGAAGGTACTAACTCTCAGGAACTATGTACAAACTGTGGAGAGGAAGTGCTATGAGATACAAGCTGAGGTAGAAGAATATAAAGTCAAGATGGCAATGCTGCAATCTAAGGGACTGCCCAGCCTCCTAAGTGGTGCAGGAAGACTGATCTCTCGAGATCAATTTTCCAACAGAATGGCAACCACTATTGAAAATCAGATTATTGCATCTGGTAGTACATCTGAGCAAACAGGGCCCCCCACAGGACAGAGCTTGTATGAAAAACTTGAAGGCCTGTTCTTCATTGAAAATGAGGTAAATCATCTGTTTGAAACTCCTCCTAACTTTTATAGGTATACAGAGGCCGATGAGACCTTGATAAAAATTCGGAGGCATCAAATGCCTAAGGAGGATTGGTGGCAAGCGATGCTTCAGATTTTGCCACGGTAGCCTCTGTTGTTCGGCCACTGCCAGCTCCAGGTCACTACAAGACAAACAACATGACAAAGTCAGAAATAAAGGCAGCTGAAAGGGTGACTCAGCATAAGGACAATGACAGCTAGCCTAAAGGATAAGCAAATGCGCATATTTTGACAGCTTAGCCTCAGCCGACTTCGACACCCACCAAGTCATCAATTTCTGACTATTTTTGACAGCTAAAGCAATAAAAAGTTACTATAGCTTTTACTTTCTCAGCTACCAAGCTCCAGGAGTTGGCATAACATTTATGAGCCATTAACTCCTTTTCTTGATCTTTTTACATGTAAATTTTGTATAAATACTCCCCTTAGTAACGCATAAGGGGTTGGTGATTTTTGACTCCAAGGAGAATCTATTGTATACTTTCAGTTTTATCTAATACAGAGGGCTGGACCAGCTCAGTGATTTCCTGAAGTATTTGATGTCCGGATGGTGCTAGATGTGCTGATGCAGAATTCCTGTGCTGTCTGATGAAATAACAAGTTTTCCTCTATCTCTGTTTCTTGTCTTCTTATGTTTATCAAACCATACTCATGTTGTACTAAGCTAGCAGTAAAGAAAAAGAATAGTACAGGATTTGTTTCATTACACCTTGTGCTCAATTTTTACTGCTGTGAATGTTTGTCTTCAGGATTAATGATGTACATGAATTCTTAACTGCTCATGTGTCTATTAATTCTATATGTGTCAATGTTAACTAGAAATTCTTCATTGCTTCTAGATTGATATTCTTACCATCTTTTCTTTAGCAATTTTCTGTGAGATTCTTAAGTGCCTTACATAAACTGGATACACCCCATTTAATAACTATTATGAACGTTTTTCCTCAGACACAAATCTGGCTCTGCAGCATCACTAAGGTATCACACAGTATTAGGCAAACTAAAGGACCACTGACCCCATGCCCAATGGACTAAGACATGCTAGTAAGTACCAATATATATTAACTGGAATCATCACCAAACATATTTCAAAAACAAAACCTTGAACATCATAGCTAGCCTAAAATACTATCAAAACAGAGCTAAACTTTAAAGAGAGAGCCCTCTCTGATTATAGCTTGGCTAGAGGCTGCAATCTAAAGACTGGTTAGTGGTTACCCCGGCCGTATTCCCTTGGGAGTCATAGGGAACAACCTGGGTGTTAACACATCCTAGTCATTTTTTACTAGATATTTTAGAAATAACTTATAAATACTTCTCTTTTTGAAGTATCAAGGGTTGACTTTTGCGTTCTAGAAAGATATTGTACTATTTTCATTTGATGTGTTGATCAGTAATAAAAAGGACATTCTTTACAAGATTATGTGTTGGACTATTTGGTGAAATGCTTCTCTCATTGTTTATGTGCTATTTATTTGTTTCCATGCTTATGTTTTCTTAAATCTGAATTATTTTACAGAAAGTTGATGAAAACATTTTGTTGAAAACTACACTCTGATTCTGGCTGTTGTTAATTTAAATGTTTTCTTCTGATATCATGTTAAAGATTTCTTAATTTCTCTTTCAATTCAATTGAAATTATATATTTTCTTCGATCACACCTCATGTAAACATAAAGGATCTAGTTAGCTCAGCTACCTTGCCCTGTGAAACTCCTTTGAAAATATGAAATAGATCCACATTAAGTTGTAGACTCCATAACCCAATGGAAGTTTCAGACATTTAATCAACCAGTCAATTTTAAAATCAAACTTCGAACTCTCATAACTAGCCTAATATCTAAACACAACAAAGTTAAATCTAATAGAGATATCCCTCCCTGAAGCTATCAGGGCTAGATCCCAGCTTCCAAAGTTGTTTTGTGGTTACCTCTGTTGTTCTCTTTTGCAACTTTGAAAAATTACAAAGTGCTAACAATCTCAAATATCTCCCTTAAAAGGAGGTGGTGGGGAAACTTATGATGTGGGATTAAAGCAAGGTACCAAAGAAGAAAAATAATTCTTTGATGTATCCATATGATTAGAGGAATTTGTGTCTAAAATCCATATATTATATGACGAGGGAAAAATAGTCAAAACATGACCCATACCTTGATCCTTTGGTGCCTTTTCTTATATATTGTTCTTGATATTGTCTGGGATGAAGTCATCTAGATTTAGTTGTTGAAGTACTTTGGCAATGATATTAGTTGTATTCACCATACCAAAACTCTTTTGGATGAAATCCTCTCTTAAAATAGTTGCAATTTCCTCTTTCCTCATATTTTTCTCCCTTGTGAATTATAGTCTACTTATTGTATTCAATTATTGCTCCATCTATGTGATCAAGATGCCTTGTGTTATGCGTATCTTTCTCGTTATCATCCTTCATTGCAAGTGCATGGGAATTTTGAGACTTAAGGGACCCCATGTGAATGATATTACTTTTCTCATGTATGAAGGAGTAAATAAAATCATACACAAATAGCACCTTCTAAATTTTACCCATGGAGAGTCAAATGGTATGGAATGAAGAGACAAACATAATATTCAAGGCCTAGTTTAGAAAGTAATAAGAGGATATGTTGCGTCTCTTTCATATCTATACCATTGAAAACACACTTACACTGGGGGGTTAATCAGTATAAGAATTTTTTTACTCATTTAATCATTCATGAATGATAAGAAAATAATCACATATGAAATATATGAGTTATAGAACATGGAACAAAATATTTATGTGAAACCATTTTGGGAGAAAAGCACAAAAATTCCTTTTACAATTAGTTTTATGAACCAACCTATTTTTACAAATATTTGTAGGTGCCAACTTATTGGAGACACAAATCCCAACTAGTAGAAACCCTAGTAGGCACCGCCATACTCTTATAATACTTTTTAGATACAAATATAGTGGAGGCATCAATCCCCACTACTAAAAATATTCATAGGCACCAACCTACTAGTTATAAAAATCCCTATTGTTGCAAGTATCTGTAGGCACCAACATACTAAAGACACCAATCCCCATCATTGTAAATATTAATAGGCACCAACCTACTAGAGACACTGATCACCATTGCTAAAATTATTGGTAGGTACTAACCTATTTGTTATAGAAATTTTTGGGCACTGCAACCCCAATCATAAATGTCCATAAACCAAGGACTCTTAAGTCCTTAAAAGTGTTGTTCCAACCTCTAAAAGAACAAGGTCAATTGATTACATCTTCTCCTAGAAGTTCTCCATGAAAAACTGCTCAGAACTGGTCAAAACTGGACCATCTCACTTGCTCCATGGTCAAAGTGCACTGCATCCCACCTAAATACATACAGGAGGTGTGATGCATCTTGAAAATCCCTTCTATGGGGTGCGATGGGCGAGAGTGGACAAATGGCAGGGTCAATCTGCAAGGTGGAGGATCATGGAATCTTCTAGAAACTTCTCCTGTGACACTTGCCTCTCTGCATTCTCCCAGGGATGAGTAAGAGATCATCAATCTCCAAGTGGAATCAAGAATTGTCAGAGAGAGGACACTAATCAAATCTCAAAATTTGACTCACCCCCCTTGCAAACATCTATATATGGATCCCTCATCCCAGAGATCCAGAGGCTGGAATTTTGTATCTAGTAAGGAGGAGCTGCTGGTTTCTTGGTGCAACATCATAGTGTTGGGTGATCTAAGTTTTTCATGAGGTGAAGAAGGGCTTTCTTGCTGAGAGGATGATGCTGGGTCAGAACAATTGGTTGTAATCCTCTTTGCTATTTCTTGATTATCAATAAAGCTATTTAAGTTTTCCTCCACATTCTTGTATGATTGATGATATATGCATTTGTGTGGTCAATATATATCTGGTCCTATGTTGGTTATGATAATAGATCTATGTTCTTGGATAGTGTTATGCTGCTTTGATTCTATAGGTGCTCTTTGAAGTTGGGTAGATGAGGAAGCTAGTGGCAAAGATTTATCAGAAGGGAGAGCAATCAAGCAAGGAACCAAGCGTAAGACAGAGGTTGGTCTCCTTTATTCCCCTCTTATCTATTTCTCATAAAGGAAAACGAAATTGGTTTTAGTTTGTTTGTTTCTAAGGTAGCTACCAGCCTTAGTGGGACTAGCAGATCTGCATAGACACTAGATTTCCCGATAACAAAATGGCGACTCCGTTGGGGAGCGAATAGATTGTTTGTTTGTCTACATTTGTTTGCTTTATAAACTTACAGACGAAGCCTGAAGTCAAGCCAGCTAGCCTTCGAATTGCATTTGCTATGCAAGTGCAAAGTAGATCAATGCTGCTTCAGTCTATCTCCGGGCTTTGTTTATCAACTGAAAAATCAATTTACAAGCTCTCTAATTGCCCTTGTGGTGGCTCTAGTAACCTCCTTAGATCTACCCCTGTGATTGATTTACTGATTACCACTTGCTCGGCCTAAATCCCTGAACTGAGCTACAAACTGTGACCCGAAACCCAGTTAAAGTCTCATCCTTGGTCCAACACACTATCTCTTCTTTGGATTCTCGATGCATCGCACTTCCCGAGTGTAGTAGGTGCGCTGCACCTCTTTTTCCCTGTGTTACAGGTGTGCTGATAAGACAAGGCCTCTTCTGCTCATAGATTTTGGTTTCTGTGTTCACTCTTTTCAGCTCTATTAAGGAGTTTTGCTGCCTGTAGTTAGTACACCTCTGTTGAAACCCCCTTCCTTGCCATTATTCCGCCTCCATTGTGCAAAGGACTGTAAATGTTTTTATGTATTTTGAGTCATTTTCAGTTCTCTTTTACAAATAATTAGCGTAATTGAACTATCATTTCTTGATTTGAAAGTGTCGCAAGTGTCGTTTTCAGTCATAGAAGAGAATACGATTGTTCTTGATAGTCGATTACACTGTTACTCTTGTATTTGATTTGAATTAGTAGTTTTTCAAGTGTCGAAAGTAAGTTTTCAATTCCAAATCGCAAAGTGTCGTCATTATCTTCATTTTGTCTTGAAAAGAAACTTGTTAGTAATGTCGCTTTGAAAAATAATTCAGATTTGCGCTTAGCTTTCTTTTTATCATTCACACATTAAGAAGGCTGAAAACAAATACATGCATGTGCATTTGCATTTAGACTATTTGTTGGTTTGATTTAGGACAGTGCATATAGTGTGTGCTCTCTACTCTATGTTGAAAGAACATCATCTCTCTTTCCTCAGTAGCTAGGATTTTCATTACAAAAAGAAGATTAAACGATTGTTTATCATCTTAGACAGCATTTTAGGAATTGTACATCTACATCACGCGGTGAACCTGAAAGGAAAATTTCTTAAGCAAGATCAACTCTAAAATAAATTTATTGAATCTAAAAACGTTTTGGAACCTAATTCACAACATCTAGAAGTCTAGGCTAGAGACGTATTCCGGCGTCGTAAATCCTGGTAACTGTTGTTTTCATTGTTGGTTGGGTGATTCCTCCACTTTGAGATGATAAGTGCCAGTACGGACTTGTGCTCCCACGTACCGTCGAGTATATATTGGGAGACTACAATAGGCTTTATCCTTTATCCATAGGAAGCCGTGTCTACCGCCTTATCGATCGCAATGCACTAAACACAACATTCGGGAAGATTGACTGCCGTACCATAAAAAGTATTCTACTGTTTTACGATTGGTTTGGTAATCCCTCTGTCTAGATTTCTAGAGCAGTCTCTTTCTTTCCTTTTTAGACTCCTTAAAGGAAAAGGTCCATCTGAGCACTTGTCACTTCAGGCTCATTAAAAATCGAAGGCGACTAGAGTCATCAATTTTTTTTCTCGACTCTTAAAAATTGAAAAAACAAGTTGTGTCAAAGCGTCTAAAATTTATTTTAATCGGAATAAATATCACCTCTCCTACATTGGTCTTAGGTTGAGAAAAATGGAGTCCACCAACCAAGGAGTTCCCCTTGGGGGAAATCCTAGTCCTTTCTCCTCTTGGGGAGATGTTGGTGCGCCCCATATGGCCACATTGTCGCTTCCAGGATTAACAATTGGCTTGCCCCTATGGCTCTTCTCAACCTCTTTCGTTCAGAACACCATGATTCCTGAACAATCAAGTCAGCAACTAAACGATACCAGAGTTACCCCCCAACCTTTTACTTCATCCAATTCTTCCTCTCCTCCTTCCTCTTTGCTTGATGAAGCTGGTAAAGCCAAAAATCAAGTAACCAAGAAGAAGAAGAAGAAGGAGAAGAAGAAGAAAGAGAAGAAGTAGAAGGAGCCAAAGGCGAAAAGTGGCAACCAAGCATCATCTAGCGAAAATCCACACACTGGACCGTCCAAACCTAAATCTCCATGTGTCATTTGCAAAGGAGACCACTATCATCGAGATTGTCCTTGCATCCCTTGGATCTTAAGGGACTGGTCTCCTCGTTTGCACAATCCAGTGTCGTCAACCTCTGATGATCATGTTGAAAGTACACTGTCAACTAGTGAAAGTGAAGCCCCTGGACAAAAGGAAGATGTAAATTTCCTTGTAAACTATGTGAAGGTGATCACACCGTCCACCATTGTCCCTTCTTAGATGAGGCTAAAAGAGTTATGGACAACCATCCGGTTTCACCGTTACGGCTTCCTCCTGGATATAAGAAGCTCTTGCCAAGTCCGTCACTAGTTGAAAATCTAGCTGACATGCCCTTATGGTCGGACGAAGCGTCTATTATTGAAGATAAACCATCTGAATCCACACCATATGAAAGTCAAAAGGTCGAGGCGGCAGTTGACCCGATCTTGCCTTCAGAGGATCCATCTTCAGATGATACAGTCATTGAAGAGAACAAGAACAACACCGTTCAAATTCTCTTCGTAAGAACAGACTCCGATGAACATGGGGGCAGTCTACCCATTCATTTTCCACAGGAAGGAAGTTCGTCAGAGTCATATCCGACAGTCTATTCGGTCCCACCTCCAAGCAACCTGGTTGTTTCCTTCGATTGGAATCTACTAGGAAGACCCTGTTTACTGGCTAGTGTACCATTTCAAATCATTTCTCATATATATAGAATGGTCATGGCTGGTACCATCATAGATGAAGGGGCTTCTGTGAGTATCCTCTCCTCAACTTCTTGGAAAGCGCTTGGTTCGCCATCGCTTTTGCCTGAGATGAGAAATCTAACAGGCTTTGACAAAGGAACCAGTTGACCGTTAGGATCCTTCCTAATGTGCCGATAACATTGAGAAGGAAAACCGTTCACATAAACATAATGGTAGTCCAAGGACCCCTGGATTATAATCTACTCCTTGGATGTGACTATATTTATTGCATGGGAGCCATTGTCTCCTCACTCTTTAGAGTAATGTGTTTTCCGCATGAAGGAAGAGTGGTCAAGCTCGTAGACCAGCTTTCATTTCCTGGTTCACACATAGCAAATAGTCATATACCATCCCTAAATGGTCTTTTCACACAAGGAATGTCTCATCAATCCCCAGTCCGTCCTCCTGATGAGCGTGAGTGATTCAGAGGATATGATTGAAACCCAGGGGGCATGCACCCTGGCCTGTTTCAACAGGGAAACCTTGGGTATAGGGTAGGTTTCCGCGAAGGATATATGACTGGTTGACACACCAGTTCGTTAGGAAAATGGAGTTAAACCGGAATAAGATACCTCCATTAGAAGGTAGGCATTTCCCGATAGAACAAATGTTTTGTCTGCAAATTGAAGGGTGACCTGGAAAAGGTAGGCCTTTCTTGATAAAACAAATGTTTTGTCTGCAAATTGAGGGGTAACCTGGGAAAATCTACTTCGCTATACCTAGGGGCATGCAAACCTTTTGGCGTGCAAGCGAAGAGCGACCATTTTTTTTTTTTTTAAATTTGTAGGACCTCTAACCCTTTAAACTCGTAGGATTGGTCGTTTCCTAAGTTGCATAAAGAAAGGATGCGGGGCAAAGCTTTGAAAAAATGCCATTTTTAAATGAGACATCCTTATTATACGACTGGATCGAGCAGTTTTAACGCAGAATTCAAGCTCGTTAAAAAGTAAACATAAGCAATGAGCAAATGTTCCCCTAGAGTTCAAGCTCATTAGAAAATGAACCAATTTCCGGTAAATAACCATCGTGAATGTATTATCATCAGCCTTTGAAGCCTTGGTCGTGTTCTCATCATCACCTCCACTTTGTTTTGGCCGATCATTCACCTCCATTTGATTGTTTACCCTTTTTGAGGAACAGCTGCAAAGAGTGATCCTGTTAGCCATCCTTGTGACACTGCCGTGATTGGAAAATTCCAAACCTTACCTAGAATCAGCTGCTACCCAAATTGATCACTCGTTCCTCAAAAAATGAGTCTCCTTTAAGCTCTTTTCAACTGACTCATAAAATATGAAAATATTGTCGAGCCATTGGCCTCTCTAGCTCGTTAAAGGGACCGAAAGTGCTATCCCTCCTTTATATTTTAATCTTTTTGGACTTGAGGGATCATTACACAAAAAGATCGAGCGCTTGTTTTGTTCGGCTCGTTAAAAGTACCGAAAATTTATCCCTTTTGTATTGTTATATACTTTTTCAGACTCAAGGGATTATATGACGAAAAAGGATTATTGGAGTTTTCTTTACGTCCCTTTTTCAGACTCTCTAAAATTGAAAAGGACCGAGTTATCCTTGTCGTTAAACTCGTTAAAGCCGAATAGCGACAAACTTGTCCATACAGACAAGAACGAGTTTCACTATCACTAGGCTCGTTAAAACATAGCGATGGGTTTGCCCGAAAGGCAAATTATAGAACAAGCATATGTTATCCTCCTCAAGCTTGAAAAAAATAAAGAGGTACTGGTTAGCAATGACTGGGGAAAAATTGGGAAGAAAACTTGAAAAACTTTATTGGTAGCAAGTCGCTCTTGAACATGACACTTTCACTCCGCATCCAAGTCGGGTTGGGTTGTTCCATTCACTGGTTGCATCACCATGGTTCCGTCACACCATCCATATTTGGGGTTAATGCTACTGATCCATCATGTTAGTGTCGCCGATATGTTCAAGAGAAGTCGCTCAGAGAATTCACCTGTGTCTCACCCACTACAGTACATTTACGCTCCATTCTTTCATGACTGCCACCCTGAACCTTATATCACCAGATCGTTTTCACCTCCATTAAAATCATTTGCTCTGTTCTGTGTCATTGATGTGGGATTCACTAAGGCCCTCCTATGACGGATCGCTTCTTGTCGACATCAGCTCATTATCCAAGAAGTCGATCTAGGAACAACCCTTTAAGTACTTTGAAGCTTGCATGCCTCAATGGCAAGTTTCTCACTTCCGCGACAGGTTTACATCAATGGCCTTCGACTGAAAGATTTTGCGTGGTGTTCGACGCCAAGTCCCTTATTCACACCACGTGAATTGTACTGTAGTACCTTGAGGGTCATCATCATTATCGGTGATTCCTCTCGCGCCTGTTAACATCTTACATCATTGGCTGGTAATCAGGCGATGTCTTTCCATGTTCAACTCCAGAACATCTCTCACATGGATCGACTTGTACTTTGAGTGAAGATTGAACGAGATTGAAGACCCCGGATCTAGTTTCATCCATTCGGGTTGCGATATATACTCAGGAAAATAAAGACATCAAATGTACATCATTACTGCACAGATAATCATCCAACCTAAGGGATGATGGCTCTACTAGAATCATCAGTCTACACTCAGACGATTGTCTATCTTATGTACATGAAAATGAATTTATAAAGCTGAGCATGGGAATGCCTGCCTCAACTAGATCATGAAAATATTATGAAGATAATGTATTGTATCGTATCTTATTACAGGTTGCCTTCCAACTTGCAAAAACTTCAGATCCTCATGATAAAGCATTTCACCCGACATCAACAGATTAATGACCTCATGCTTTAGGGGGGCAACTGTTATAGACATTTTTGGGAACTGGAACCCCAATCATAAATGTCCATAAACCAAGGGCTCTTAAGTCCCTAAAAGTTTTGTTCCAACCTCTAAAAGAACAAGGTCAACTGATTACATCTTCTCCCAGAAGTTCTCCATGAAAAACTTCTCAAAACTGGTCAAAATTGGACCATCTCACCTGCTCCATGGTCAAAGTGCGCTGCATCCCACCTAAATACACACGGGAGGTGCGATGCATCTTGAAAAGCCCTTCTATGGGGTGTGATGGGCGAGAGTGGACAAATGGCAGGGTCAATCTGCAAGGTGGAGGATCATGGAATCTTCTAGAAACTTCTCCTGTGACACTTGCCTCTCTGCATTCTCCCAGGGATGAGTAAGAGATCATCAGTCTCCAAGTGGAATCAAGAACTGTCAGAGAGAGGACACTAATCAAATCTCAAAAGCTGACTCACTCCCCTTGCAAACATCTATATATGGATCCCTCATCCCAGAGATCCAGAGGTTGGAATTTTGTATCTGGTAAGGAGGTGCTGCTGGTTTCTTGGCGCAACATCATAGTGTTGGGTGATCTAAGCTTTTCATGAGGTGAAGAAAGGCTTTCTTGCTGAGAGGATGATGCTGGGTCAGAACAATTGGTTGTAATCCTCTTTGCTATTTTTTGATTATCAATAAAGATATTCAAGTTTTCCTCCACATTCTTGTATGATTGATGATATATGCATTTGTGTGGTCAATATATATCTGGTCCTATGTTGGTTATTGTCTAGTCAATTTAATGTCTTAAATTGCTCTACATAAATTATCAATCCCGGTATCGTAAAACGATGAAGTGTGGTGCACCATATGTGCTTAGTTAACCTTTTTCTTATTTCGTTGTTTTATAGTTTATGTTGTTTTGGAAAAACATAAATGTGGCCCAATGATAATGAAAGTGGGATGAATGTGGTGACATAGTAGTGAAATGGAGGTGATATAATGGACATAATAGTGAAAGTGTAATGGAAATGAATGACATTTTCAAGACTCAACATACCCCCCAACTGAAGCTATTGCATGTCCTCATGCAATATATATTACATTAACTCTTTTAATCCTTGAGCTTTAGCTTAACTTTGCATGATATCATTTCATAACTTCATATTTCTGCAAAGTGTTTCACTTGAATTGCAACATGGTTGGTTCTTGTGTTACAACCTTTTTTTTTTGTTGTTGCCTTCTATTTTGATCTTTGAACTTTGCATAATGATATTTTGATTATTGTTGCAAAGTAAATCTTTATTGGATTGCATGATGGTTGGTTCTTGTGTGACAACCGTGATTTTGTTTGTATCCAATTTATCCTTTAAGCACATTTTCAAAAGCCATTGTATTCTCATAATAGTAATGTAATAATTAATATATGTTGGAAGTATGTGGGCTCCTGAATATGATATGGACATGGCAAGATATGAATATGAATGTATTCCCCCCCCAACTGATGGTATTGGCAATTTTATGAAATGAGGAAGAGAAATGTTTTCCCAACAATTATCATTCTATCTTTTTATGGAATTCTATGGTCAAAAGTTAGAAAATGACGTACCTTCACTTACCCTTTGGAATGGATGAGTTGTATGTGTAGTGGCTGAAAATTTCTGATCATATTCTTCTTCAAGTGGCTGAACAAGAGGAGTCATGGATAGAGAGATAAGATGACTTTTTATTGCTTCTACTAAAACTTGCTGAATCTGCTCCAAAATGCTGAAAATAATAGTTTTCATGTCTTCAAAACTCATTGGCACAATTCTTACTATGTGAAAAGATGTTCTGATGTCGAACATAGTAGGAAATTATTGTCTTAGTGACCATTAATGGATGCCACTAGTCAACACGAGAACTCTCACCATTGATGACAATGAGAGTCAAGATGCCCAAACACATCTTGCTAGGTACGAATGAATTTGCTGAAGTCGAGTCACCTAGAAGATCTGACGAACAAGGGACATTAATGTATTCCCATTGTTTGTCAGCATGAGAACTTGCCATTAAGGCATGCAAGCCTCAAGGTGTTTTTACAAAGAACTTAGACTCAAAGGACTATGGACTCAATAATTTGCATTGAAGCAGGGCTTATTTGCGGAATGAAAATGACAGGAAATAGAAGATGAAAATGGAAAATGGCAATGGAGAACAGAAATGGCAATGGGCAATAAGCATGTGAATGAGCCTCCTGCTTTTATTTGTGAGTTATGAATGGACAAAAAGAGATGGAAAGTGTATGTGAATGTAAATGGAAAATATGGAGTGAAATGAGGTGAATGGTTTATTATGAAGTATGGATGTGATGGAGACAATAGTATCTGAAAGTTTTTTCAAGTGTTTGGATCTGATTTTGCATTAGCATATTTCCTCTTTGTTGCTGATCATCCTATTATGAAATAAATTGGTCTCTTAGAGAGACACCATTCTCTTGTAGTCATTTGTCCTTCCTCCTGGAACCTGCAAAAAAACTAATACTTCTTCTGCAATGGAATGTAAGATTATCAAAGGAGAGAGGTGATCAATCTCTCTAGTTATGATATTTACACACAAAACTAAGAATTTGTATTAATGAAACAAGTTCTCAAAGGAAAAATCAAAAGAATTTATACCTGCTTTGGAATTGGTGCCCAAGTTGAATGTTGCTTCTTTTCAACAATTTATTTCATTATTTTCCATTTCAAACTCTAATGATGGATTTCTCATTGTGTAGATTTTGTTGAGATATTTCCAACGATACTTAAATAATCAAAATCTGATTTTGTATGAGAAAGATAGGCTGATTTGAACAATGAGGTTTTTCTGGCTACGGAATTAGACTTTAGCTGCAGAATGTGCACGGTTCTGTAGCTAAAAATCTTGGATACAAAGTTAGCCATTCATTTTTCATCATCAATCCAAAATTAATCAATACCTTCAGAAAAGTGAGCAAATAACTTGTTCATTTCATTGATTCAAAATTATTATTTTTTCTTGACATGCAGCGACTCAGTGTGGCGACTGAATGTGGTGACTTAGTGATAACACTCAACTTGACTTCCCTTTGACCGGGGTCTTTTTCATCAAATTTGACTAAATGAATAGGACATCATCCATGTACTGACATTCCCCTAGCTACCCATGTAGCTTGTTTTGGTTGATGACACCTGCAACCTAGAGTTTAACAAAACAGCTGCGGAAAGTTAAGCCAGCTACGGAAAGTTGAACCAACTGCAGAAAGTTAAGCTAGCTGTGGAAAGTTGAATCAGCTGCGGAAAGTGGCTGGATTCCGCAGCTAATGAAAATAGAGTGTAGAAAATACTGTGAAATGGAGTGGCTGTGTGCGTGGAAAAGGAGAAAAAAAATATGGAGGATGTAACTCAATTTAACTCAAGTTTCTGCCCTCAACAGTCCTCCCATCCTTCCTTCTATTCTTTAAAACTCATTTGAATTAGCAGAAATGGTCAGGGTTTATGAAGGAGACCAGCAACTGTAGGTGGATATCAGAGAATAGGTACATGGAATGAGACAGAATAGAGAACAAAATGGGGTGAAGGTTTATGTGAGCATGGTGGAAATGAAGCCATGAGGTCAATAGAACAGTAGGGGAAGAAAGTGCATCCGACAAATTTTAAAATTGGGTGGCTGTAGAATGGACGCAAGCACGTTTATAAAAAAACTGTCGATTTTGTCCTTAATTATTAGAAAACTGGCAGTAATCCTAGACAAGATTCTGAATACCATAATCATTAATTAAAAATAGAGTGATGCTGTGAAGAGTCGTACCCAACCAGATCACGTAATGGAGAGTCGTCTTGGATTAGAACTGTTGTTTAACGGGTGTTAGTGAATTGCAAATGGGTGGCATAAGGGCAGAAGATGTGGTGGCAAAGGGTGGAAGATTTGGTAAAGGTAGAGTAGGTTCCAACACAGAACCAAATTGGAATTCCCCTTTCTCAGGCACGCCGAATTCAATCATAATCTGTTCAAAAATCCGTTTTTTACACGCGGCAGGCAAAAATGGGCTCCAAAGGACCGCGAATTTCTCCCAGACCGCCACAAATTTCTTCAAACGGTTTCTGGGTTATCTAATTGACCCAGCTAGAAAAGAAACCCATGTTTTCTTTTCTTCAAATTCGTCTTTGTTTGGGCAAATCGAGCATTTTAAATTTGAAATTTTTAAATTGTTTTGCGTTTTTCCTGAGTTAACATTTTTTTTTTACTGTTTTGCATTCGGCCTGTAGAATTTTCAAATTAGTGGTTGGATGCATTCTCATACATGTCAATTTGTCCTCCACAATTTTCACCTTTTCACAGCAATGAAAAGAAAAAGAAGAACGAATCCTCAAAAGAGTCCAAGTACTTGCATGTTAAGCTTCTGCTGTTTCCCTCATGGAAAAAAAATTATCATTTGCCTATCCATCTGTTCACCCAACTAAACCCCCATAAGCAGCAGCCAGCCAGCCAGCCGAGCTTCCTACCACTGGTCATCATCATCTATCCATACACACTTTGTCCTACTATTCCCACGTCATGAGAGTCTGGTCTTCTCCTGGTTTTGTTTAATGTTAGGTAATAGCTCAAACAAAACAAAAAACAACAACCCCTTTTACAGCAATTTGTGAGCCCCGCAAACCCAAAATAATGGTGATTTTAATAGGGTGTTCCAGTGGCTAATCTCTCATCATCATGGCCCAATTCGTTCCCCTTAACAAAAAGCTTAATGTGCTTCTATTTTTTTTTTTTTAACAAATGTTCTTGCAGGTTTGTTTAAGGGCCAATGCTTGGACCGAGATGCATATTTCTTGTTAAGCCCACAGTGGAAGCTAGGATTGTTTTTCTCTTTTCTTCTTCTCTGAAATTGTAAAATTTTATAAAAAGGATTAATGATTTTCAATTTCAGGCAGCAAATACTTCAAGAAAAACATGTTAAAAACAAGACTTTGACTGAGGTCTTAGGCTGGTTTTTCATTGATCTGAGCTGGGTGACTAGGATAGGATTCATGTCGGGACAATTCTGGAGATGCCCATGTGGTCGATTTCTCAATTGGACGCTTGTAACCTGCTAAACATTGAAACAACTGCGGAATTCTCAACTAGCTGCGGAATCAGGGCACTTTCCGTAGCTAAGTTGCAAAACCTTATTAGAACAGGATACATTGTTTTGAAGACCACTACAAACCATAACCAGACAATTTTGGACAATTTGAACCTATCAAAGTAGTTGAGTTTCATTTTTTCATGTTTTTCATTTTTTTTTTATTGAATCAATTGAAATGATGAAGTTTATTTTGTCTCCTATTTTTTTCTTTTCTTTTTTTACATAACAATTCTTTTTCAGATCCTCCAGATCACACAAAGTGCAAGAGGAGAGCATACTCAAGAATTATTAATTTTTTTTTAGATGTAAGAAATAAGGTCTCCTAATTACACTTCCCCGGCAATGGCGCCAAAATGTCTAGTCAATTTAATGTCTTAAATTTCTCTACATAAATTATCAATTCGGGTATCGTAAACTGATGAAGTGTGGTGCACCATATGTGCTTAGTTAATTTTTTTTTTTTTTAGGCATAACAATCCTTTTTCTGATCCTCCAGATCACACAAAGTGCAGGAGGAGAGCATATTCAAGAATTATTAATTTTTTTTACTTAACAATCCTTTTTCTGATCCTCTAGATCACACGAAGTGCAGGAGGAGAGCATACTTAAGAATTATTAATTTTTTTTCAGATGTAAGAAATAAGGTCTCCTAATTACACTTCCCCGGCAACGGCGCCAAAATGTCTAGTCAATTTAATGTCTTAAATTGCTCTACATAAATTATCAATCCGGGTATCGTAAACTGATGAAGTGTGGTGCACCATATGTGCTTAGTTAACCTTTTTCTTACTTCGTTGTTTTATATTTTATGTTGTTTTGGGGGTTTTGTTCTTGTTGGTTTCCTAAAGTGTCTAATGCAAATGAAAATCCTATTCTAAGGTCTTAAGAATACTTTTAAAGGACAAGTATGGATAGAGATTTCAAGACAAGTTCTATGTCCCTAATGGTAACTTCCAAAACTTAACACTTCAAAAGATCTTAAAACATGTTATTGATGGAATTAGTACTTAAACAAAAGTGTAAATATGCAGCTACTTCAATCAAAATAGAATGCAATAACCAATCAATGAGCTAGTGACTATGAAACCCAGTATCCTTGTTGCTGTATAAAAAGAAAACTGAAGAAAGTAAAAACTGAACTTAAAGCAACTCAAAGACTGAAAGCAAAGCAACTAAATCACACTACTTCAACCCCTGTTCTGATCCTTTACCCTTCAACTCAATCTGCCTATGGGGAGTAATCATAAACAAGCTGAGTAATATGATATCTAAATTGCAGGAAATTAAATTGCATAAAAGGAAACTAATCACACTACTCCAACCCCTGTTCTGATCCTTTACCCTTCAACTCAATCTGCCTATGGGGAGTAATCATAAACGAGCTGAGTAATATGATATCTAAATTGCATGAAAGTAAATGAGCAAAACAAAACTGAAAGAAATAATTATGCTGGAATTAGAACTCAAAAAAAAAAAATCAGCAGAAGGACAAGATGATTCCGTCATGTCATTAGTCATTAAAAAGCTATGTGCATTACTAACCTACAATCAACCGGTTGAACACACTTGCATGAATTAAAATTGCATGAATGAAAAATCTAATCTACCAACTTGAAAGCAATCAAATGACATAATGAAATCAAAGCAAAATTTATAAAATGAAATCTACTCTACCTTACATTCTAATATGCTCCATGACATCTACTTCACATCTCCTTCCATGTTGAGAATATCAAAGCTTTATTCAAATTCTTTAAAATTACAAAGTACAACAAAGCTCTCCAAAGCTTTTAAAAGCCATCAAGGAAGAACTACAAAATCACAAGCTAAAAAGACTTAAGAACTCCAAACTCTAAGCTAACAAATGAAGGAGAGAGATTTCCTATTTATACAAAAATATGAGAAGCCATCTCATTAATGAGAGTCCATGAATCTCTCCCTCTACCTCTAGAGTCCTAATCAAAATAGGAACTAATAAGACACATGTCTTCTTAGAGTTACAATACAATTAAGAGATGTGACACATATCCTCATGATCCCATGATTCTTTCCACTCAAATTCGAATTTGGCCTTAGAGTGCCACATAAGGGTCTTCTAGAAGCCTCCTTTCAACCTACACATGTCAACAATCTCAACCCATTTGTTAGGTATAAGCATATGCATTACTTTCTAATTTTTAACCACAAATTCACTTAAAAGGCTTAGAATTAATAAAGATTGGAAAGACATAAATGTGGCCCAATGATAATGAAAGTGGGATGAATGTGGTGACATAGTAGTGAAATGGAGGTGAAATGGAGGTGATATAATAGACATAATAGTGAAAGTGTAATGGAAATGAATGACATTTTCAAGACTCAACAGTTATGATAATAGATTTATGTTATTGGATAGTGTTATGCTGCTTTGATTCTACAGGCGCTCTTTGAAGCTGGGTAGACAAGGAAGCTAGTGGAAAATATCTATCAGAAGGGAGAGGAATCAAGCAAGGAACCAAGCGCAAGATAGATGTTGGTCTCCTTTATTCCCCTCTTATCTATTTCTCATAAAGGAAAACAAAAGTGGTTTTAGTTTGTTTGTTTCTAAGGTAGCTACCAGCCTTAGTGGGACTAGCAGCTTTGTATAAACACTAGATTTCCCGATAACACTATTGGAGACACAAACCCCCATCACTAAACACCAACTTAGGAAGAGACCCCAATCCATTTGTTTGAGAAACAACCCTCATTTACAAATCATATTTAGTGCATATAAATTCTTCAAAAGATAATAGGGTTCACATTACCTTCACATATTTTTCCTACTACTTCTACCTTCACCATGTATACTTCCTATTCTACCTTCGCTAGGTATACTTATTTTTGTTGCATTCACTGGGTTTGTTCACTACCTTTTCATTCACTTGGTCTAACCAAAATTTTCGCCTCCAAATGAAATTTATGTTGACTCTCCCAGAGCTTGTTTTCTTTGCCTCTTCCTAAGAGATTACTTGTACAACATGCCACATATCTAATTTTTTAAATTTGATTATGAAATTTTTACCTAAGGTAGTTCTGTATGTCTCCTCAAATCTTTGAAAATTTCTTAGTCTAAAACATCCCTAAAAATAAGGTGTAGAAAAAATGCTTATTTGGCCTATTGAAAACTAATTTTGGGACCATTCAAAAAATCTCACTTCTACATGATTATATCCAAAAATATAGAAAACTAAAGACTAAATTTTTTTATCTGAGGTACTTCAGTATATCTCCTTTGATCATTTAAAATTTCATAGTTTGAAAAATCCTAGAAACAAATATATAGCCAAAATTCCATGCTTACATATTTGAAACATATTTGAAGGTGATTTATAAACCATAATTTCCATATATCATATCATTGAAAGTATATTGAAACAATATATGAAATTTTTATCAAAGGTTCCAGAGATCTCGCCTTTGACTCATCAAAATTTCACAATTTGAAGTTACATCCCATAAAATAAGTTGTAGCGAAAATTCCAAATTGACCTATTTAAAACTAATTTTAGGAGCATTTAGGAACCCTAAATTACTCAAATCATATCTTTGAAATTATAGAGAACCAATGTTTGACCTTTATCTCCTCAAAATTTCATGGCTTGAAACATCTTAGGAAATAAGTTATAATGAAAATTCCAAATTGACCCATTTGAAACTAAATTTGAGAAGTATTTAGGAATGTTAACTTCCTAAAATCATATCCTCAAAATTATATAGAACCTAAATTGGAACATTTAAATAGATAATATTCCCAACCTCTCCTCAATATGCCGAAAATTTCACCAACTGATGTAACCCATAAAATTTTTTATAGTGAAAATGCCAGATGACTTGTTCCCTCCACAAATTTCATTTTTGCTCACATGCTCTTCCTTGTAATGCTTTCCCTGTCTATACATTATCATAACCCTTCATCAAAATACATGCCACATATCTAATTTTGTAAATATGATTATGAATATGACATGTTAATTTAAAAAGTCACATCATTTCATTAATTAAATAATATCTCTCATTTTTATTTCACTTTTCCAAATACCACGATCAACATTGAAAATTACCACAAGTTTTCAAATCCATGGGTTTGAAACCACCATTTCACTTTTTGACTTCTCCTTTTTCACAAGAACCCCTTTTTTAACATACTAAAATAATTACATATAATGTAAATGGTATAATCCCTTTGAGATCAATGACAACAATTCATCCAACAATCTCCCCTTTTTTCATTGACGTCAATCCTACAATGAAATACATAATGCACCAGGAATAGAAAGAATTCTCCCCCTTGATGAAATACTCCCCATGTCTATAAATCTCCCCCTTTGAAACAATGACAAAGGGATGCCTTCTCTGAACTTGTGTTTCTCCCAATTGTGGTCCAAAGAAAATTCCCAATTGATTAGTCAACTAGAGAAGAGCACATCATTATCTTTCAATCCAAAAATATTTCTTATGCCAACAATTTCTTTCAATCATAGTAGTACAAAATAAATAGCTTCAATAACACACAAAATTTAGGTAATAATAATGAACAATTGATCAATCACCTAATCGAAACTCAGTCAAGTGGTACGTTCGATTGATCCTCAGTTGACCACTATCAATTCTTTAGTTGCAAGGAAAAATTGTGTTGTATGATTATACAACTAAGAAGACACATCTATATGAAGCATTCAATCAACTATTTAAAGCATACCATGACCATCCATCAATCCATCCACATTCAATTTGGATAGTTGGCACTATTCCATGATTCATCCTTTCATCGAGCTTCTACAAAGATATTAGAGCATGATCACCATTATTCAAAGAAATTTATTTCTTGTTCAAATGGATGTAATTCGTATGATGATTAGTGATGTAGGGAATAGAGATATGGTATATTGGTATATAGGATTATATTTAGTCTGAATCGCACTTGTAATGAATATCACTTTAGTAGGTTTAATAGGGTTAGGGGTAGACAATGAGGTAAAAATATTATATCCCAATCCTACTCTAGATGTTTGTATCTAAGGAGAAATAGGGGAATTTATTCCATATAAATTATTTCTAATTACACATATATTATATCTCATTTTTCTCAGAAAACAAGATTGAAAACCTATCATGTGTTTTCCAAAACTAGGAGAAACATCACTAGTGATTAGTAATGCTTAAGTTTAATCAAAAGGAGAGACATTAGTTGATCCAAGTGGATATTGGTGGACACCAACCTATTCCACTTGGATCCTCAACACTATTTCTTTTCAGTTTCCTTAATTCTAGCACAAATTTCTATTTTTGGCATTTTTTCAAGCCCTAAACTTCCAAAATCATTTTCAGGTCCTAAAATACATTTTATGGGAAAATGGAGAGACTGTAATAGTGAGATAATATGTTGCATAGTATATTTTTTTCCATCCTCATGGAGATATTCAAAATTAGATATTATGATAGTCAAACAAAGATCGTGTGCTAAAGTTACGACCTGAGGAAGTTGTCAGTCCAACTTACCCCAACGAAGCCCAAAACTATTGGCACTTAATCTCCTAGGGTTAGGGTTTCACACTTCTTTATGATAAAAAAAACTCTGAGCCTCATTTTAACACAGTTCAAAAGGCATGTATCCATCACATCTATTCTAAGAGATAAGATACCATTGCGCGAGCTAGTTTGCTCCATTCTACATGTAAACAATTTTCAGTACTTATTATTAATTAATTAAAGTTTTGTTCTTTCACTATATATCTATGTTTTATTTGAATTTGTATTTCATTTCGTTCCTTCATAAATTTGTATTATTGGTATTAGAGCAGTCTGCTCTTCCTTTGTTTTTTGTGCATGTCCCCAATGAGGTCGAGGTATAAGGAGTTGGGACTTAAACTAGTTGATCCCTTGCAAGACTATCCCTGCTGACACCAATGGACTCCCATGGAGGAAGAAAAGAAATATGAGGGAGAAGCGGATCCTATCAAATTGTTGCTCGAATAATCCCTCGAGTGGTAGAGGAATGAGATGAAGGACAAATTTTCCAAAATCCTTCAGTGGATGCCAACATGTGATGCATCTTCATCTAGCAGTCACTTCAGAGGCGCCACCCCCTTCAAGGTACAAGTTAACTTCAATATCCCTATATTCTAAGGTAAAATAGATTCAGGTGCTATGGAGAAATGGTTAAATCTACTGGAAGGTTACTTTTCATTCCATAGTTTCTTTGATAGGAAAAATATTACTTTTGCACTGCTTAAGTTTAGCCCCCATGTCAAGGACTGGTGGGAAAATTACCATGAGAAAATGGATAAGGAACCCTCTATGTTTATAGCTTCACCCTCTTGGAACTCTTTCTGAGATGCTGTCAAGGAACAATATTACCCCGTGGGGAGCTATAAAGACAAGTACATATAATGGACCATGCTATGATAACAAAGGGACCAAGATGTGCATGATATTAGAAATATTTTTCATACTCTATGCAAATGGATGGGTATCAAAGAATATGAGCAACATGTGGTGCTCAAGTACTGCAACTATCCACACAAATACATTTTGGAAGAAATAGAGGTCTTGGACATCTCGTCGCTTGGTGCAGCATTCTAATATGCTCATAAGACTGAATAAAAATTTAAACAAACAAAGTGCGACTTGGATCCGCGAATTCAGAGTAGGGAAAGAGAACCCCCAAACCATAAAAAAAGGACAAAGCCAAGGTGGAATGAATGAGGAAAACCCATTGAAGCCACAAGAAAATAATGGCACCATGAAGATGAAAAAGGACACATGAAAGTGGTGTGAGTTCCATAAGGACCCCAAACACAACACAAATGAGTGTCATAAGAAGTAGTCATTGGTGGTCAAGCTAAAAGCTTCAGTGCCTGATGCATGTTATGATTTTGAGCCAGAACCCAACAAGGGGAACAATAAGGGGAAGCAAATTATTGATGTAGAACCTAGTGCCACCATTTCCACCACCAAGGTGTAGAAGACTGAGCCTGAAGATTGAGAGGAGGGGGAGCGTCTCTTCCACTCATGGATGTGGGTGAAGGGTTCTCTGCTGGAGTTCACCGTTGAAATTGGGAGCCAAAAGAACCTCATCTTAGCAAAGGTCGTTAAGAGGTTTGGTATGAAATGCACACCACACCAACAACCATATACCATCAGGTGGCTCCATCAAGGATGAGTTCTCCATATCAGCCAATAGTGTCACCTTCCCTACAACATTAACCCCTTCATGAACGAGGTACGATGTGATGTTGTTCCTCTTGAAGTTTGTGATGTTTTATTAGGACAACCATATTTTTGGAAGCATCATTTTGTGTATGAGTCTAGGCCTCACACTATTGTTATAACTTTGGGAAGGAAACTATATAGGACACAAGGGGTAGCCCCACCTACCACCATCTCTTTGATCTCTGCTAAGAAATGTAGTAAGATCATCTCCCAAACTAGGAAATTTGTTTTATTTATGATTTGTTCTAAAAGTAAGGGGAATATTGTGACCACATCCATGACCCTTAGAAAGGGTCTCTCCACACTACAGAAGTAAGTTGATAAGGTCATGGAAGGATACATGGATATCTTCTCCTCACCCATAGGAGTACCCTTGCACTGTCAGGTCAAGCACTCAATCAACCTGACTCCCATAACTCTTCTAACCAATGGGCCAATATATTGTCACTCTCTTCTATAAAATGAGGAAATCAGGTGGCAAATCTAGGAGATGCTAAAAAAATGGAACATTTGACCAATCTCCTCACCTTGTGGGAGCCCAATTTGATTCGTACAAAAGAAGGATGGGAACAAGAGACTGCATTGATTATCAAACACTGAATAAAATCACTATGAGGAATAGGTACCCGATCCCATGGATTGATGACCTCCTTGAGCAACTCAAGGGGACCAAGTACTTCAACAATATTGATTTGAAGTCCAGATATCACCAAGTCCTAATAAATCCCATAAATGTAAGGAAGATTGCCGTCAAATCCAATGAGGGCCTTTTGGAGTGCTTGGTCATGCCCTTGAGTTTGAAAATTTCCCCTACAAATTTTATGAGGATGATGGATGAACTCGTTTGGCCTTTCACCAACTAATTCATGGTTGTATATTTGGATGGCATCCTCATCTTTAGCAAGCGTTTGGTTGAGCGCTTGAAATATATTCTACAAGTCCTTCAAACCCTATGGAAACATAAGCTATGTGCCAACCTGGAAAAGCACTCCATTGGGATGGACTAGGTCCAATATTTGGGCTACATAATCAATGCATAAGGCATGCATGTTGATTTGGCTAAGATCCAAGTCATTCAAGATTGACCAGCCTCAACGACTTGACAGAGCTTTGCAACTTCTCGGACCTTGCTAATTGCTACCAGAAATTCATGTTGGGGTTCTCTCATATTACTTGGTCCTTGAGTCATGTTACCAAGGGTGGAGAAAAAGTAGAGTTTTTTTGGTGTGAGGCACAACATAAGGCATTCATTGAATGGAAATACTGCCTTTGCTTTGAATTAGTCCTCACCTTTCCAAACCTACAAAAACCATTTGAGATTGAGACTAATGTCTCATGCTATGCTATTGGTGTAGTCCTCACTTAGTAAGGGCACTTGGTGGCCTATCATAGTGAGACACTCTCTGATATTGTTTGTATGTATACCACTTATGATAAGGTGATGTAGACTATCATGCATGGTTGTCGAAAATAGAAGAATTATATTTTGGGGAAGGAGAAAATTATCCACATAGATCATCGACCTCTTCAATTTATGAAGACACAAGGGAAGTTGCAGAATGATCACCATCATAAATGGTCCACATACCTACAACAATTCCATCTGAACATAAAGTACAATAAGGGAAGCACCAATCATGTTGTAAACTGCCTTAGTCGACCCCCAATTGTGGCACTAGGTATAGTTCTCAACGCTTACTGGCACGCTACCTCTTGATAGCCACGATTATATGAAAGTGACTCGGAGTTCATTATCACCTACAATATGTTGATGGATGGAAAGCCAATTCTAGAATTCCACTTTCAGGATGGACTATTGTGCTACCTGGGACATCTTTGTGTTCCTTCAAGCGATTGCGCCAAGATGATTTGGGAGGCACATTAAGTAGGGTTGCAAGACACTTTGGTGTCAAGAAGACAACGAAAGTTCTAAAAAATATTTTTATTGCCCAAAAATCCAATAGGATGTTTAAAATAAATCAGATCTTGTAGTTCCTATGCCATCTCCAAGCCAACCATTAATAAACAACGCTTGTACACTCCTATTCCTACTCTTAGCTGACCTTGGGAATCCCTCTACATGGTGTTACATGTCATTTTGTCACCATTAAGAAAATGACCCCAAATACATATCCCCCACTATCTGAAGAACCCTTCTCAGTAATCCCCTAAAAATTAAGAAGAAAAACCATTTTGGAGATCCTAAGAATCCTTATTTTAAGTAGTGTTGCACCTTTCCTAGATAGGAACTATGCCACCGCAAGCTAAGCCATTGACACTTGCATAGTGTAACATGCTATTTGATCCAGGAGGATATTGGTGGTCACCCACCTATTCCACTTCGACCCCACAATTGTTTCTTTTCAGTTTCCATAATTGTAGCACAACTTATTAGTTTTCGTAGTTTTTCAGGTCCTAAACTTCCAGAGTCATTTTGAGGGACTAAAAGACATTTCAAGGGAAAATAGAGATACAAGAAAGGTCCGAAACCAACTTCCCTATTTCTTTTCAGCCTTCACTTCAAGATATTCAAAATGAGGTATTATGATAGCCAAATATAGATCGCATGCCAAAGTTACGACCCTGGGAACCTATTGGAACCTGGTGATAACCAGACTTCAGATCGATCTTGCTAAAATACTTGGCCCCCTTGAGTTGGTCGAGTAGGTCATCAATCTGTGGGATTGGATACTTGCTCTTGACAGTGATTTTGTTTAATGCCCGATAATCAATGCAAAGCCTCTAGGTTCCATCCTTATTTTGTACCAGTATAATCAAGCTCCCACAAGGCATGGAAATTGGTCAGATGTGCCCTTTTTCTAGGAACTCCTTGATTTTCTGCTTGATCTCTTCATTTTTTAGAATGGAGTGATGATATATTAGCCTGTTGGGAAAAGGTGCTCTTGGAGTTAGATCAATTGAATGCTTAACCTGGCAATGCAAGGGTACCCATGTGGGTGAGGAGAGGATGTCCCTGTATTCTTCCACGACTGCATTCATCTACTTTTGCTTCTTTGAGGAACACTTCTCAGGGGCCATGGACTTGGCTACGACCTTCCCCTTACTTTGAGAGTGAATCAAAAAGAAAAAAAAAAACCCAGTCTAGGAGATGACCTTATTGCATTGCTTAGAAGAGATCAAAGAGATGGCGGTAGGTGGGGATACCTCTGGTATCCTGTATAACTTAGTACCCAAAGAAATAATAACAGAGCAAGTTCTAGACTCATATACACCATACCACTTCTAGAAGTATGGTTGTCCTAATAATATATCACAAACTTCAAGAGGAACAACATCACACAGTACCTCATCTATGAAGGGCTTGATACTGTAGGGATGATGGCACTACTGGTTGACGTGGAGATCTCATCCTTGGTGAAGCCACCCGATTGTGTACGAATTTGGATTTGCTATAGTTGGTAGGACCATTTGCTTCATGAAATCTACCGAAATTAGGTTCTTTTGGCTCTCGCTGTTGACAATGAACTGCAATAGAGAACCCCAAGTGTTCCCCCTCTTTCGGATATTTAGGCTCAATCTTCCGGATATTGGCAGGGGCCAAAATGGCACTTGAATCCACGTTAATGATCTGCTTCCCTTGAAACATTCCCGTTGTTGGGTTCTGACTTAGAGTCAGAACATGTGTCAGACTCAAAAGCCTTCATCTCGGCCATGAGTGACTTCTTGGCCCAAAACTCATGTTGTGAGTCGAGCTCTTGTGGAACTCACACCACTTTCCCATGTCCTTCTTTGTCTTTGTGGTGTTTTTCTTTGCTTGCAGCTTTGGGGGGTTATCCTTGGTCACCTTGCCTTGGGTTTGCCCTTTACTCTGTGGTTTGGGGGCACCTTTCCCTTTCTTTGGGTTTACAGATCCAAAGTCTTGCTTTTTTTGTTTAAGCTTCTGCCCAATCTTGACAGCGTATTGGTACACAACCATAGTACTTGAGTACCAAATTTTTCTCATAATCCTTGATACCCAACTTTGTGTGAAGGGTATGAAAAACATTGGTAAATTCTGACACGTCTTGGTCCCTTCCCTGTCGTAGTGTGGTCCACTTTATGTATGTATCCTCATAGCTCTCGATAGGGTAGTACTGCTCCTTGATGGCATCCTAGAAAGAATCCCAAGTGGGTATGGCTGAAAATAGTGAGGGTGCACTTGTATCCTTCTGCTCGCAGTAGATTTCCCACTAGTCCTTGATGTGGGGTGCAACTTTGAGAGGAGAACAAGTAATATTTTCCGACTAGGAAACTCATGAATAGAAAAGTGTCCTTCTATTATATTTAACCATTTATCTACAACATCTGCATCTATCTAACCCTCAAATATGGGAATTTCAAAGTTAACTTGTACCTTAAAGGGTGTGGCCTTCCAGAGTAGCTGTTGGAAGTAGATGTGTCGCCCGTGGGTAGCCGTTGAAGGATTTGGGAAAAGTTTTCCATCACTACATTCCTTTGTCGCTTGAGGACTTCTTCAAGAAATATTTTAATAGGATCTCATTCCCCTTTATGTTTGTTTTCTTCTTCCATGGGAGGCCATTGTGATTTGTGAGGCTGATCTTGAAAAGGTTCGACTAGTTCAAGCCCTTAATCCATATATCCCGACCTCATTGGGGACATGCAGAGAAGAATAGAGAAAGAGCAGACCACTCTGATTCCAGTGATCTGAATTTAAACAGGAATGCAAAAAATTACATATATAATCATAAATACAAATATGCATAAGAAATAACACTTCATTTTATTAATATCAAATACTGAAATATGCTTACAAACAGAATGGAAATAAGACTAGCTCGATGGATGGTAGTTTATCTCTAAGATGATATGTGGAGGCTAAATTCCTTATAGTTGTGTTACACAGAGGCTCAAGGGCTATTTATTGTTGAAAAACATGAGAAAACCATAAACAACCAAAACCCTAACCCCAGGAGATGAAATGCTAAGAGTTTATGGGCCTCGCTAGGGTTAGTTGAGAAATGAACTTCCCGAGGTCATAACTTGGTGTTGGCTTGAGGGGGCCTGACCTAGGTTTAGTGTTAATTAGCCAAACAAATCCCTACACTACTGGCCCTTTTGGCATCAGCCTATAGAGCACGGACCGGAGTCTCACCCGAAGCAGTGTGGGGGGATGTTGGAACCAAGTTTCCGCACCTTGAGATGGTTGTGATGTCATTTGATTTCTTCTATCCCTTCCTTCATGCAAGTGATCTCGCTCTAGGGCTTGTAAGACAAACCCTCTATTCTGGCTTTCAATACCTTCACGAAAGTATATGATCGACCTTCGTGCAACCCTAACTTGGGGCTCAAGTACTTTCGCGTTGTTATGGTAGTGTGCCTTGCAGATTCCTTAATTACCCTAAGTGATTTTCTTATCTTGCCGAATACTTAAAGTTATCACCGCGTAATCAGATATTTATAATTGCGTTTAATTATTCAATTTAACTGCATTCATTCGTGCATCATAGAAGCATAATAAGGGATATTCATACAAAATATATCCAAACCCATTAACAGAACAAATACACAGAAATTGTAGAGTAACTTCTTTTATTAATATCTTCCATGTGTTATAGACTCTTTCCACCCTACGCACATAGCTATAGGGGTCCACGCACTCAGCTGCGAACTTCTACCCTAGGCCTCTGCGCACTCAATTGCAGAGCCTTTACCTACACTACAATCCAAGACTTAGACTTCTTGCTCTAAAGCTATGACTCTCTTACCTAATCCATCATTGTCTCTCCAAACTACTTAGAGCTTAGCTCTTTTTATACAATCCCATGGTCTGTAGACCTTGGGTAGATTTCTTACAGCTGGCTTTACTTTACAAAACTAAGGGCAGACTACCCTTTATGACACGTAACACCTTCGCACTCCAAAACCACAAAATGCGGAGTATTTACAATAATATTACAAAAATAAACATGGGCATTTAGCCCCAAAACTACCCTTGGGGGATCTCGTTCCCAACAGGCCCCCAACACAAATGTCATGACTTGTCCTCGAGTCACTCGGTAGACACGAAGATCTTTGCGCGAAGCCCGTCCAGCTCAACCCTGATGACCGCAACTTTGACTATGCACTAAGTTGCTGCCTGCTTCACATCTTCGACTGTCTTCTCGGTTACTACCCCTGCGCTGTCAACTTGAAGCTATTGTTGTGTCACTTGCAGAGTTGCAAGATTTCCTTCAATGTTTCCTATGACTTCATAAGCTTCCTCTAGCCAGGGATTTAGTCACGCCTTCAACACTTCTTCCTTGTGCAATGCTACGTCCACCTGTTCCTTCAGTTTCTTTTCTTTCTGCAACTTGGCTAACCTCTGTGTTGGTGTGAAGGTTCGCGTTGTGCCCTTAACTTCATCATAGCGTTGTTGGAGTTCGTGCGCTTCCATATCTAGCCTCTGGATGTTTGGGTCCTCCTACAAGCTGGTTAGGACCTCAAATGATTGTTCGAACAACTATGTGCAGTCCACTACTGCACTCTCCACCGCTGCAACTAGTTTTGTGACAGTGGCTTCCCTTTATTCCTTTACCTCTGGTGGTGTTGAAGGTTGAGCCCTCAACTGGAGCTCTGTAATCTGCAGGTTTAGCTCCAACTGAACCTGTGCCATCTTTGTCTGAGTGTTACGCACCCTTGTGGCCAATTTATAGATGCAGAATTCAACTGGCTCCTCCTCCAAAATGGAGAATTCTGGGACCATTCCGCAGGCCTCCTCTACAACTTGTATGATCTTTTTGCTTTGGTTGGTCACCTCGGCGTCGATGGTGATGATAGCATTCCTTTGTAAGGCCATCTGCTCATTTTTTATTTTCTATTCACTGATCAATCTATTGCACATTCTCCTCGATGGCCCCTCCTTCGATGTCCATAGCTCTTGCGTGTCTCAACATGGCATTATTCACTAGTGCTTGTGTCTCCTTTGACAATTGTTCAAATGCCAGTGTCGGTACTAGATCTTGAAATAATTCACAGTTCATGTGCACCTAAGAGTGCAACAACTCAATTCTCAAAATTCCAAGTGTTTCTCGCTGGATAGCCACTTGTAATTTATAGGGCATTTTGAATTCAAATCTAACCATTCCCCCCAAAATCGGTTCATTAATCCTGGATTGGCAGCAAATTTTCAAGGATCTAAGCCATAAATTTCATCTTAAATGCTAGCTGCCTGCTCCATTTGGCCTCACTTTTGCCATCTTTTTGTGAACAGTGACTTTAACAGTCACTTTCCATCCAACCTGCACGATTTCTCCCTGGGTAGCGTAGCTCCCTCCACGCTGTCGCAGACCTAGTGACATGTCCTTCCTCCACACCATCTTCTAATCACGCAGCTCTCCAACCTAGGAAGTGTAGTTTATAGTCCCACACCTCCTTTCAGCTGCCTAGAGCGTTAAGACTGTTCTACTTTCATTTAGTCACATGGCCAGACTGCCGGTGTATGGCTTCAAGCGACTGCCATTCACCTTTCTTTGGAAGGGTTCTCCATTTAACTTGACTAGCTGTACCTTTCCTTCATCAGTAATATCATTAATAACATAAGGCCCTAACGAGTGCATCCTGAATTTCCCTGGAAATTTATCAAACTTACTATAATATAACAAAACCAACTCATTTACCTTAAATGTGCATATCTTGATGTGTCGATCATGCCATGCCTTTTCACGCTGCTTTTGGACTTGCTCGTGAAATCTAGCCAAAAATATTTCTTCTTCGAGCTCATCCAGCCACATGAGCCTCTCTTCCAGGGCTCCATGATCCATCATGCTTGTGATCGCTGCTATGCGCAGACTAGGCATGATGTATTCCATAGGCATTATGGCTTCCACACCATAGACAAGCCTAAAAGGTGCTTGTCCTGTCAATTTCTTGCATGTCGTTCGAAAAGCCCACAATAATACAGGAATGTGTGGGTCCCAATCACTTCTTTGAGCATAGAAAACCTTGGTCAACGCGTTTTCAAGCACTTTTTTGAATGCCTCCATTGTCCCATTAGCCTATGGGTGATAAGGTGTGCTCTTCTAGTGATATACCTGAAATTCCTCCATTAGTGTGCTGATCGTCTCATTCAGGAAGTGCGTAGCATGATCACTCATCAAGATCCTTAGACATCCAAATCACGTTAGTACATGCTCAAATAGGAACTTCGTGGCCATCATGCCTATGTAATCCTTCACCGGTTGTGCTTCTACCCAATGAGTCAAATACTCTGTCGCAGTGATAATGTACCTTGCTCTAGTCTTCCCTTGTGGCTTAATGGTTCCTACAAATTCTATCGCCCACTTCTCAAAGGTTTGCAATGTCATTTGTGGATTCAAAAGAATTTCATCCCTCCATGATGGCCTGCCCATTCTTTGACATACATCACACGCCTTGCAATATGCTTTTGAATCCTGATGAAGGGTTGGCCACCACAACCCTGTGCGTAGAATCTTTTGCACAGTTTCTCTCCCTGCATAATGTGCTCCTGTGGCGCCCCCATGAGCATCCACGAGGATTCTGCTTCTTTCAAACTCAGGTACATACCATCACAATATCTCATCAGTCTCCATTTTGTACAGATGCCCAGAAATGATAGAGAAATCTGCCGCGCGCACTACTAATTCCTTCTTTTGCAGGACAGTGTATCCTTCCGTTGCAGTTCCTATTGTTAGGAAGTGTATTATATCCTTGAATTGACCATCCGCAACACGCACTACAAATAGTTGTGCGTCAGGTAATCCTTCTTGCAAGTTATTAGGTTCCTCCCCTGTTTCGATGCATGACAGGTGGTCTGGTCCTACGTTCAATCGTCCAAGCTTCACAACAACTTCAAAACCATACTCTTGGAATAAGAAGAGCCATCTGCAGATTCACCCCCTCAACAGAGTCTTATTGACCAGGTACTTCAGCACAGATTGATCCATATACATCTTAAAATGGCCTCCTAGCAAGTAGTGATGATACTTTTGGAGCACATAACCTATGGCTTGTGAACACGATAGGATAGTCCAAGCCTTCTCCACCATCATGTGTTAGTACTACCCCCAAAGCTATACATGACACGTTGAGATGTAAATGAAACTCTTTCTTCCAATTCAGGAAGACTAGAATCAGCGTGGTAACCATATTTTCTTTCAATTTATCCAAGCTCTTTTTACAGTCATCATTCCAGCAGAATGTGACATCCTTCTTTAACAATTTTTCCATAGGTGGGGTAATCTAGGCATAACTTTTGATAAAATTTATGTAATATCTTGTATGTCCCAAAGTAGCACGTAGTTGTTTCACACTCCTCGGCGCTTCCAAGTTTAGTATCACCATGATCTTCGTAGGGTCTACCATCAGTCCTTGTTTGCAAACCACATGCACCAATAGGTTCCCAAAAAGAATGCAAAATAGACTTCCCAAGATTGAGCGCGATTTGGTATCTTCGACAGGTACCCAGCATTAGGAGCAAGCTTGCTACATGGTGCTTAACTAGCGCAAATACAGTCCAATCATCAAAATATACCTCTAGGAACTTATGAATAAATTCCTTGAATGCCCCACCCACCACGCACGAAAAGATTGTATGCGCATTCATCAATCCAAACAACATTACAGTGTATTGAAAACAACCCCACTCAGTCACGAAGATGGTCTTTCTCCTATCCTCCGACGCGATTTTGATTTGGTGGTACCCAGAGAACCCATCAGTGAAGGAATATGCTTCTTGGCCGCTTACATTTTCCAACACTTCATCCATGAATGGAGTTAGGAAAGGATCATGCACACAAGCGTCATTCAGTTTTATGAGATCCATGCATATCCTTATCTCATCCTTCTGCTTCTTCTCTTGCACCACCATTGGGCTTACCCAATCAGATCCTTCCTTAGGCTCATTGATGCATGCCATGAGCATCTTGTCTACCTCTAAGCGGACCTTCTCCTTATATTTCAGATTGAGACAGTAAGGCCTTTGCTTAAATAGCTTCGCATCAGGCTTTAACATGATCTTCATCATTCCTAGGTCCCTGATTGTTCCTTTTAGATCTGTAAACTTGGTAGGGAAGAAGTCCTGGTATTCGCGGATAAATTCAGTAACCATATCCACTATCACATCATCCCAGTAGTCTCCAATCTTCATGAATTTGTGTTCTCCCTCCATACCAATGTTCACTTGTTTTGTTCTCAACGACACAGTTATATCAGGGTTCTCAATCTGTGATCCTTGAACCTCGCAATGGCCTTTTGTTTCTGGAATGTTAATCTTCCACAAATCCTCGTCCTCTTCTTCAATAGTTACATTATAACATTTGAGCACGTGACTCAGCTAAGTAGCCCATTCAGGTTGAATCAAGTCTAAAGGATCTTGCGGTATCGTAAATATAGCTTCTTTCACCTCTTGTAGTGCTTCATCAATACTGTCAAACCCATCCTCAAAAATAAATGTCATCATGAATCATTCAGACAGGATATCCCATTCACCTGTCCCATGGTGGAGATTTGTTTCTATATACCAATTCATTGGGATAACATCCAGGGTATGATAGAACAGGTGCACCCACTCAGGCTGGGGATTTTCTCCATAAGCCTACATCCATTTGGCCAGATGCACACGCGGATCATTCTGCCCATCATACTTGTATGTTAGTTGCATCTTAGGCTTCCAAAATCATGTTCTCATCATCCTCCTACATTCGTGCCAATTATCAAAGCTTCCCTTGTGCGTACCCCACCATCTTGTGGGTGTAGCACGCAGCGCCTAGTCCAAGGCCTGGAAGTGCTGCTTTTCTAGTACCTCCCTTTAAAATGCATCCAAAAAGATATCCACGTCATTAAGACCATCATAAATAGGTAGATTTCTTACATCTGACGACACACAGTGCAGCGACCAGGTCATCATGTTGCAGTTCAGTGTAGTTACTTCATGTAACTGATTCTGCCAGTGTTTTATTTCTTTGTTGAAGTTCGAAGTGCAGGAACTCTCGCGATCCCATGTAATATGTCCATCTGGAGTGGGATTCACCCAATCTTGTTCTCGTGCTATTATCTTATAGATACACTCTAGGTTGTCATCACTCTCATAATCATGGACAGGTTCAGTATAGCGCGATCCTTCAACGGGATCGAGGGGTACTATTACGCGCAACGATTTCTTCTCAAAGATCATCTTTCGCTTCCTCAGATTGATTACTCTATTCATATCAGTAGCCCAGTCAATTCCCAGGAGTGCAAGATAGGGATTTTTGTCATCCACTATCTCTATTACTTCAAAATTAGCCAGCGCGCTTGCTCCCTCAATATCCACAGTCACCCCCTGTGGCCGCCCCATGGGGATGATTTTCTGCTGATTCGCCATCCTTAGTTGAATCGAAGACCATTACAATGCAGGTCTCCCCATTCACTCCCAAATATATTTTGGTAAGACATTCGCTTCTGACCCTAGGTCCAAAATGACCTAATCCATTTCATACTCTCCTACCTGCGCGGTTAGTCTCATCTCCCACCCCGTCCTTGTTTTATGCTTTCCAATCTTTCATACTACACGTGGCTCATCTAGTGTGGTTCCAGCACATCTATTGTTGAGTTCTTGTAACCTTTTCACAACCTTACTATCATGCAGTAACTTCATACAGGTTTCCAAGAAAGTTGTGAGCATAAAGGGGTCCATCTCTGGCTCAGGCTTATCCTTGCTTCCTGAGGTGGAGGCCTCAACGAAGCTCTTCCTAGATTCCATGAAGGTTTCACGTGCATGTTCCAAATCGAACTCAACCTCCTTTATCAGAGATTTGCAGACCCACACACCGACTTCTAGTTGTTTCCCTTTGTCATCTCCCATCTCAATTCCAATTTTGAGCACTATATTTACGTTTGGGTCTTCTTCGCGTAGCTCAGACCTCATAAACTACAAGTTATGAGTTGGCAGAGGTGGTAGGCCCGTTTGTCACGTATCCTAGCTATTAGCGTAGGATAGTCTTCCATTTCATGATCAAACAATGCACAATACTTGCATGACGGATGTGTTGGGTTAGTGCAATCGTGGGCATAGTGTCCTGGTCCTCTGCAATTGTAGAAAATCAATTATCCTTGACCTCTGCCAGGTCCTCCTCCGCCCTGGCCTCATTCGCGCCCTGAAATCCTGTCTGTGCCATCCCTGCATTCTGGTCAAGGGGTCGTGTTTTGGCCTCAACCCTATAGGTAGGAGTTCTATCCATCATCAATTCATAGCTCCTGCAAGTACACTCATCATGTGCTACCGACCTACAAAAGTTGTAGAACAATTGTTGTAGTGCTTGTACATACTTGTGTAGCAAGTGACAATTATCTGTGGCATATTTTCCAGTTACTTGACAGATAGCGCACCATAATGCAGGCCCCACACTAGGTCTTTCTTGAGCTTCTAGCCTTAAAGGCATCAGTCCTCCTCCTGCAATGTAGTTTGCAAAGACTGGGCAATGGTCTTTTTCATGACCCTGACTCTTGCATTTCAAGCACCATACCTCCTTGTGTACCTCTTGTCGGACAGTCCTATCCTTCTTAAGACTTTACATCGCAAGGCACAAATTCTTCAGCTCTGCATGGATCTGTTGAAAATGCAACAAGATGATGGAGCTTAGTGAAAAGAAGTCGCCTTCACTAAGTGGGCCCATAGGCTATTTTTGGTGCAAAGTCTATTTTTGGACCATGTCTATTTTTAGACTATGTCTATTTTTAGACATATGGATCATGGTTTATGAGTTGCAGGATGCTATTTGTGGATGATTGGTCATGTTGGTAAAAATATATGGACTTATATTTTTATACATATGGGCAGAGTCTATTTTTAGACTGCTAGGCTAAAAATAGAACAGTCGAATATTATTAGCTCTTAATAATATTTGGACTATAAACATTATCTTATCCTCTTGGAGCACTTCAGTTCGAGCTACGGATGAGGCACATGCAACTGCTAGAAGGAAATACGCTTTTCTTATGGGTCAGTTGAGCTATTGCATGATGAAATTCAGTTAGAACTCAAGTGATTGAGTTTGGTGGAGTTGATTGAGGAGTTGATGGAGTTGTGTTCAGTTTGACTTGGTTGAACTAGTTGTATTTAGTCTAACTGCAAATACACTAGTGATGAGTGATGTGAATTAATTATTAATTAATTCACTAATTATTAACTCATAAAGCAACTAAAGAAGACATCAGTTAACTCAGTGCATGGACAGTTCAATGGAGACAGGTGTTAGAGGTGGAGACTGCTATCAGTTGTGACTATAGTTGTGCATGAGATTTGCACAATCATTGATGGAGATTGCCAATGAGGATTGCGTAGTACAACAAAAGAGAATTCGAACTTGGATCGTTCCTATTCTCACATTTTATTGCACAGTAGAGGCAGGTAGATAGCGGAGGAGATTTGAACCTGTGACTTGATTCATATCTGAGCAAGTTTGTGTGTAGCAGGTGGAGATAGTACTGAGTACTTGTGAGGAGTATTATACTATGTATTGTTACATGTTCTCTATCATTATAATATACAGATAGTTGGGGGTTTTCAGCTGTATGCAAAAGAAGATAGCAAAATTTCGAAGGATTCCGTTGGAGGGCGTGAAGGATCACATTGTATCCAGCCTGCATGGAAAGACTTCTCCATACTTGATGTGGAAAGCGTTGACAGATTTATTCCAAAGCAAGAGTGACCAGAGGAAGTTGGCGCTCAAGGATAAACTCAGAAACATTAAGTGTGAGAATGGAGACAGTATGCCCAAGTATCTCACGAAGTTCACCCAATGTCGGGATGAGCTGGGAAGTGTGGGGGTGATTGTCGATGATGAGGACTTGGTGAGCTTGGCTCTCCTTGGTCTTCCGAAGAGTTGGCATTCCTATCAGGACTCTGTCAATGGTTGGGAGAAATTGCCAGGATGGGAGAGACTTTGGTCGGATCTTGTGCAAGAGGAGATCAGGAGGAATACCAGGGACGGATCTTCATCAAAGTCATCTGATGAAGAAAATTGCGCTTTGGCTGCCAAAGCAAAGAAGGGGAAGGAGAAGGGTTCTCTTTTCGAATCTAGTTCTTCTAATGATGGGAAGAAGGTTGACAAATTGAAAGTGCAATGCTTTTGTTGTCATGAGGTGGGCCATTATGCTTCAAATTGTCCACAGAGGAAATCCATGAAGGAATCCGGGGAAGGATCTGAAGGTGAGGCACTTGCTTCATAATTTGAGTTGGATTTCACACTCTTTGCATGTATGGTTTCATCCATGGTGGGAAGTGGTTGGTTTCTTGATAGTGGAGCTTCTTTCCACATGACCGGTGATAAGAGTTTGTTCAGTACTTTGGAGGAGAAAGATCTCTAGATACTAATAGCGATGGGTAATGATGAGAAATATAGTGTCTCAGGTGTAGGCATGGTTATTTTTCAGAGGGAGCATGGAGCTCGCCTTACCTTGACCGATGTCAAGTATGTACCAGGACTGGAGAGAAACTTGGTGTCGATTGCAATGATGGAAGATAGAGGCTATGATGTAGTCTTCAATAAGGGAAAGGTTTTCCTTAGACACATCATCACTAGACAGGTGAAGCAGATTGGTTCACGGGTCAAGAACCTGTATGCTCTTGAGGTTCAAGATGCATGCAAAGCCTTGAGCAATGAGGCAACTGATGGAGACTTGGTGGTTGAGAGGGAGCGTATATTACCTCTCAACATGTAGAGCTAGAAGAAGTCTCAGACGATTGTGGAGGGGCCACGATTGGTGCAGCAACTTCAGGAGGTTGTGGAGCAGCCACAACAAGGGAAGCTAAGAGGATATCGAGTAGAGACATCTACTCATGTAGAGACCTCCAGTAGGGGGAAACTTCAAGCCAGGTGGGCTGAGGGATCACATGCAGCCATACCTCTAGGTAGGAGGTGGGGTGATATAGAGTGATCGTCCCAAGGAGGAGGGGCAAGATCCTTGAGGTACCCAACCTCTTGGATGAGACTTTGCTACAGGAGCCCTGATGTGGAGTAGCAGGAACTGACTGATTGGGTAGAGACAGATGCGGATGGAGTGGCAGAGAGAGCGACAGTGTAGGGAATCCCAGGACAACGCATAGCTAGCGGGCTGCAACAATGCGAGAGGCACAAGTGTTTTGCACAGTGCTAGGTGGCACAGAGAAGTGTGCAATGGTGCAAGATTCATGGAGATGTTGCAGTAGCGCAGATGTCAGAGACGGAGCACTTGTCAGCAGTAGGTAGAGCTTTAGCATCAGAGTATGTTCCTAGCCCAACAGAGTGGTTAGTTGGGAGTGTTTTTGTTCCAAGTGTTGTTGGAGCAAGTGGACCGGGAAAATGTGTTGCATGCAGAACATTCCAGAGTTGCAGGATAGGGGTTGCAGATAATCCATATCTTGTTGAGAGGGAGTGTTGAAAATGCAACAAGATGATGGAGCTTAGTGAAAATAAGTCGCCTTCACTAAGTGGGCCTACAGGCTATTTTTGGTGCAAAGTCTATTTTTAGACATATGGATCATGGTCTATGAGTTGCAGGATGCTATTTGTGGATGATTGGTCATGTCGGTAAAAATAGATGGACTTCTATTTTAGACATATGGGCAGAGTCTATTTTTAGATTGCCAGGCTAAAAATAGAACAGTCGAATATTATTAGCTCTTAATAATATTTGGACTATAAACATTATCTTATCCTCTTGGAGCACTTCAGTTCGAGCTACGGATGTGGCACATGCAACTGCCAGAAGGAAATATGCTTTTCTTATGGGTCAGTTGAGCTATTGCATGATGGACTTTAGTTAGAACTCAAGTGATTGAGTTTGGTGGAGTTGATTGAGGAGTTGATGGAGTTGTGTTTAGTTTGACTTGGTTGAACTAGTTGTATTTAGTCTAACTGCAAATACACTAGTGATGAGTGATGTGAATTATTTATTAATTAATTCACTAATTATTAACTCATAAAGAAACTAAGGAATGCATCAGTTAACTCAGTGCATGGAAGTTCAATGGAGACAGGTGTTAGAGGTGGAGACTGCTATCAGTTGTGACTATAGTTGTGCATGAGATTTGCACAATCATTGATGGAGATTGCCAATGAGGATTGCATAGTACAACAAAAGGGAATTCGAACTTGGATCATTCCTATTCTCACATTGGATTGTGTAGTAGAGGCAGGCAGATAGCGGAGGAGATTTGAACCTATGAATTGATTCAGATCTGAGCTAGTTTGTGTGTAGCAGGTGGAGATAGTATTGAGTACTTGTGAGGAGTATTGTACCATGTATTGTTACATGTTCTTTATCATTATAATATACAGATAGTTGGGGGTTTTCAGCTATATGCTTTCCCCAGTTACATACTGTGTTAATGTGCACATGCGATTGATGTTTCATTGTTTTTAATTCCACAAAATTGATGATCAATGTAGAGGAGGTTATGTATTATGCATGCATTACGCAATAGTGTATAATCAGGATAATCTCTGTGAATAAGTGTCATATTATTCAAAATTTCTATAGGATCTATGTAACTCCTAGATTAGGATCTTGCATTAGAGTCTCATGTAGTCTCATGGAAATCTCCAAGGCCTCTGCCTGAGTTGTTATCTTCTACTACGATAGTGCACTCCTTAAGTGTGGTAGTAGCGAAGCCACAAACCACTCGCGATGCTATCCGGTCAAATTCATGTTGGCTTCATGGATTGTGCATTTCAGCCTCTGATCTAGTTCCCAAGGCATCTCGCCTGGTTGCATCGCAATCTCTTTGAATCCCATAATCGATTGTGCCTCAAATTTAGGCCTACTAAATTCCATATTTAATGTTGCCTGGATGTCTGCTACTCTAGCATTCGGGTTATCGTTAGAGTAATTAATATACTAGGTTAGTGCGCGATCATGCAAAGCACTAACTAGTGTCATCTTCTTTATATGATCCTCTGTAACACCTTGAGCTTCCCATACAACCATCACAACACACCAGAATTGCTTCAGATCCTTATTTCCCAAGCCTTTGAACAAAGGAAACTTCACTGAATTTTTCCATACTGAACTACGGTGGAGGTGGAGGTGGTACAGGTGAAGTTGGAGGTGAGGGTGGTGAAGTTGGAGGTGGAGTGGACAGAAGCGATATTCGCGGAAATCCTTATCTTATTAATTGAATAACACTTCGTGGAGCAACATTCACTATTCCTTCTTCATCACTTCGTGGAGGTGAAATCAAAGGGCTATACTTCGGACCCTTTTTCCCTTCATTCCTGTAAGTTTTTCCACTTCGTAGTTTCGAACATCAAGGTAATTGGATAACCTGGTTTTCACACAACAACATTTTAATCCAAGTATTCAAAGATTTTATTTACTTACCTTGCGATCCTTTGAAAAAGCATCGCTCCACCTCGCTATAACTAACTGAGGTTTCGACCGCGAATTCAGTCACAGATCCTCCTATGACGCAATCGATCCAATGATCAACAATGTGGATGATCTTATCCTCCAATGCTTCCAACCTTCGGACTAGCTCCGGGGTCCACACAATAAGACTGCCAAGTTTCCACCTTCCTTGGTTATCTGTTAGCATCGCAATCCACTCATATAGCTCGATAGGGATGAAGCAGAAAAAGATCTCGTGGATCTCTGTATATAGGTATCTATCCAACCACTATTATTTTGTCAATTTCGGGTTTTCGTTCTCTTGTGCCACAAATTCGTGGATTTTTCTATCCTACCAATCTCCAATCTCCTTCTTAGTTGGATAGCAGTGATACAACATCACACATCTCTTATGTAGATACCTGTCCTGACAATGAAACCATTTGTTGGATTAAGGGGGCCTGTTGAGAATGGAATCCTCCAAGGGCAATTTTGGGGATCTTGTTCCTAACACTTGATCATATTATCTCTGTTTGGCACGTACGATACCTTGTTGGAAAGGTGTTGGCTACTTGGGGCCTGACCCACGTTCAGCAAATAGTTTAGCCAAGCAAATACCAGCACTACCGACCCTTTCGGCAACATTTTGCGGTGTTTGGACTGAGGTCTCACCCGAGGTAGTATGGGAGGGTGCTGGAACCAGGTTTCCGCACCCTAGGGATGTATGGATGAAGTCTAGGAAGTTCGCGAACCGATCCTGTGTGCTTGCGCTGCTCCGCACAACCGTCTATCCTTCACGACTTGTGCCACTGCTTCCGCATAGATCTATAAGGAGCACGAAGGGGTGTTGTCTAGATCCTTTGTCTTTACTGTGATTTTATTATAGATCTTGACTTAATTATGTGGGCCCAATATTCTTATTAATGTTTCAACATTTATAACCAGTGTGCATAGTCATAAATTGGAAAGAGATGCATAAATATCATAGAAATAATAACACATAGTATTCCAGAATCAACTTATATTTTATTAATCTTTTGTTCCAGTACAATCCCAACTCTGCCCTACGCACTTAGCTGCAGGGGTCCGCACACATAGCTGTGGACTCTACCAGACCTCTACGCACTTAGCTGTAGAGCCTCTTCCTACCACTATGACCCAAGACTCGGACTTACAGACTCAGAGCGAATTTCTTATTCAAAAACCCATATTACTTCTCTCCCACTCAAAAACCTGACTTCTACACTTAGAGCCTTGCTCTATTTATACATTCCCATGATCCACAGAACATGGGTAGGCCGACACATTCTACATTAAATTATATTATATTATGGCAGACAACCCTAGACTCTTGCGCTTCGCACCCACATTTTGCGAGGTATTTACATTACAATGACCAAAACTCGGGCTTTAAGCCCCAAATCCTGCTATGGGGGGATCTGCTACCCAACAAACCCCCAACACAATCATCGTGACTTGTCCCGAGTCACTCAGCTGGTGTGGTGATCTTCGCACGGAGTTCATTCAACAACTTCTGCACTTCATTGATGTCTTCCACACATTCCTCCGCTATCCATTGTATTAGTTGTGCACGACTCTTCGATGTATCGTTGTTAGAGGCACCTTCCTGCCTTAGCGCATATGTATCCTGCATCTATGCCAACTTTCCCTCAATCGTGGTAGTGATCATGAATGCTTCCTCGAGCCAAGGCTGGATTCGTGCTTTAAGCCCTACTTCTTTCTATCATGCGATGTCCACCTGTTCCTTTAGAGCCTGGTCTTCCCTCATTTTAGCCAAACACTAAGTAAGGGAAATCATCTGCGCGGTCCCTCAGACATTTTCATAGGCCTGCTGCAACTCTTGCACTTCTATCTCTAATCGTTGTAGTGTTGGGTCTTCTTGCAGTGAGTTGGGGGTGAAGAGTAACTAATCCAACAATCCCGTGCAGTCATGGATGGCATGCTCTATTGCTTCCAACCCTGATTGAATGGCGTGGTGGCACTGCTCTCTGAATTCCAGGGGTGTAGAAGGTTGCGCCTTCAGTTGCAACTTTGTGATTTGCAAGTTCATCTCCAAATGAACCTTCGTGGCCTCCTCTTGGGACTTGCGGACTCCAGTTGCTAGCTGGTGAATCTTTTCCATTGTTGGGAGTGTTGTCGGCATAGCCAACTCCAGTATGCTACTACAGGCCTCCCCTATGGCTTGTTCCAATCCCTGGGTTTGTGTGACCAGGTCATCACGCTACAGGCTGAGCTGTTCTAAATTTACCTTCTGCTTGCTCAAGACTTAGAGGGCAAGACCCTCCCTAGCATGAAGGTCAGCAGTTACCCCATCCTACAGCTGGTATAGGGTTTCCCTTGGGAGGACGGCCAAATTCAACCCCCAACCCCTCATGTCATCATCGGCTACTGCCACGACTGTGCCTTCTGGTAACACCAAAGTGTTCGTTGTGCGGGTGCGCAAAATCGGCTCAACTTCGGATGCTCCTTCTGCAACGTGTGGTGTAATCATTCCTAGGGTCACACCTGTAATGCTTGCAACTGTGCTTTGAGCACCCCAAATATAGTTGTCTTCTCCAACATTAATTCTTCCATAGCATCCTTTGTCTTTGAGACCTTTGGGTTTTTCCGTGTGGTTGACTCCTCCTGGACGCGCGGCCTCTTGAGTTGCATCGATGTCGGTGCCAAGTCCATGTGTTCCCCCGTCTGATCCTCCCCCTGTATGTCCTGCTCCATGGACATTTCCTAGCTTCCCTCGGGCTCTCACACTGACACGGTTGTAGTCTCTACCATATGCATTTCCGCTGCTGCCTCAGCCGCCTTCTGCTACGTGGCCGCTTCTTGTTCCTAGCGCTTCGTCTCTTCCAACTTTGCGATACGTAGCTTGGTTTCCTTCTTTCACTGTTTTGATACGATCTTTTCTAGTTTTGCCAAGTCTAGAGCACACCACTCTGGAGATCGTGACACCATCACATCGAAGATTGCATCATCCATTCCAATGAATGGAAGCTTCACCCACATTTGGGCTAGATCCTTTCATGCCCGGATATGTAGATTATGCATATCTGCCTTGAACTCTGCTGTGCTTTACAAACGGTTATACTATAGGGGACAAGTGGGACTTGCGGTTGATCCAAGTTCAGATGCTAACCTCCATGAACATCCAGAACACCTTTATCTTGCGACTCCTTGTCACGTCTTCCATAGCCCAAAGCAAGGTGTGCCTCATGACCTCGGGCAGGTTCCTCTCAATGGTGGGAAACTGGATATCCTCCGTGTTATCACTCAGGTTGTCCCTAAAGCTCCTTAAAGGGATACGGTCGAGGTAACCACAAACCAATCTTTGGACTGCAGGTCCTAGCCTACCTGCAGCCAGAGAGGGCTCTCTCTTTATGATTTAGCTTTGTTGAATATGATATTAGGCTAGTTATTGAGTTCAAGGGGTTTTGTTTATGTTTGGAGGGAAGGAGGATGTTCTCAAGTAGAAAGGCAATGCATAGTGTGGTAAGTTTCAAACCATTGGGCATGGAGTCATGGAGTAGGACTGCTGGTGCGTTTTCTTGGTCATAAGAGGAATGAGGAGAAAGGTAGCTACTCATGAAACAACACTTAAGTTTAAAAGGATATAATGAGGGCTAAGGAATGAGAGGCAACAAAGAATCTCTCACTCAGCTTAACATAGGGAAGATGAATGAGCTCTATCTAGGAGCAGCTAAGCATTCTTAAACAACAGTCATTCATATGTGAAATAGATCAAACATGAGCCATAGAGGAATTCATATTTATGCCTAAATCAAGAGGAAAACATTAAGAAGCCACATAAACTGAGCATAGAGTGCAACATAAGCAAATTCTAGACCAATCTTTTGTTCTGTGACTTGAGCATGTATGAAATTGAAATAACAGAGGTGAGAAACACTTATTGATCCATATAAAAGCACATGAATTCCATCATTCACTCTTCAACCATTAAAAACACTTCAAACAGTCCATCCTCCAAGCTTTAAGCAATCTTTGATTAAAGAAATCATATCAGATACAGAGCGAGTCTCTAGAGGAGTCATACAACCAACCAACCCTTAAAACTGTGCAGAGGGTGGTATATAAAGAAAAATAGCTATAGACTTCCCTTGAACAGCTGTCAAGGGGAAAAATATCTCAAAAATATCTCTGAAAATAGATCAAAAGAGATCTGTGTAGTCAATGTCATTGATCCTAATCTATGCTGGAAATAAATGCATGAAATAACTTAAAACGGTTGCGCATGAGGGAGCAGCCTCATAAAAATGGTTCTTTATGGCTGCACATGGTCCTGCAGCTTCAAAAATGGACTGAAAGAGTGCCTTGAGCCACGAGCTATCCTCTGTGTGATAACTGCGTAATTAAGGAAGCAGCGCTGCTCCAAAATGCGACTGGGACCATTGTACTTGTCATAAATCTACGTTGAAATCCTTTAATCTGCCTTCAAGTGGTCCTGTTGCCTTAAATGGCCAAAATTTGTGAGTTGGTGAGCCATAACAGCTCAATGATGCTTTTCTATAACTACTGGAGCCTTTCTGCCTTCATCTACTTTGAATCCGCGATACTGATACTGTCTGCCGCTTTCCCGATACCCTTTGACATGCACTTGAGCCTTCTCTTTCCTCTGATACACTTTACGCTGTCAAATCGCCCCTTTTCTGCCTTTTAATGCAAAATTAACTGCTGCAAAGGTTCCCGTGGCCTTTGGAATGCTATCGGCGCTCTGGCTGATCAAAACTAGCCTTAAACTTTTTGAAAAATGGTGCAAACAGGAGGAAAACGTGTTGCCGACTGTGCCAAGGCTGATACTGGCCCCCTGGAGCAAAACCGGGCTTGGAGCGATCCTAAATGGCTTAAGGATGTATGATTTCCCTTATTGGTTGTGGCGGGCGGGAGCGCTGCGCACAAACCTTAAACAATGGCCATTTTATCATAATATGAAAATGCTCTCAAAACACTGCGAAATTGTGAAAATTTGGCGCTTAAGTGGACACTGTAGCAATCATTAAATCCTGGCCGTTGGATCCGGCGCGGGCCGATCTAACGGTTGGCGCTAAATCACATATCGACGAACCAGCAGTCCCAAAACACAATGCCTCCGAAATGCCGCGGAACCGAAATGCTATAGGCTCCTTCTTGATGGATTTCGGGTCTGGCCCATCAGCGATGTCATATCGACGGATTTACAAAAATTTGGTTTGCGGACCCGAAATGCCTTTGCGCCCATTTTTAATGGAGATCGGGTTCGAACCACCGGAACCCATCATATCAGCGGATTTACATTTGAAACGGGTCCATCAGACCCGAAATCCCTTTCAAAACTGCCCTTTATTGATTTTCGGCTCCGACATATCGGAGCCTTTACATTTCGCTGTACAAGGGGTCCTTACGGACCCGAAAACCTTATAAGCCGCACTTTATTATTATTTCGGCTCCACCATATCGGAGCCATATATGGGAATGAAGCGATAAAATACTAGCCGTTGATCTGGTGCCCTGATGGATGGCTGCGATTATATCGGCGTTTCGGCAGTCGGCGGGGCGGAGGGTTGACATATATGAGATCGCCGAAATGGGCGATCGCCGAAATGATCCGGGCCATTGGATCGGCGGGGGCGATGGACGGCTGAGATTTGGTCGCTGTATCGGCGATCGGCGGCCCATTATAACCCATGCCTTATAACCCCGAATATTTGCGATATGCCGATAAGCGATATCGCATCGGCCATTGTTGATCGGACATGCAAAAATTGTTGTTGTTTCAACACAAGACCTCCCTCCCGACTGCGATATTGCATCGGAGGGGGTCCAAAAGACTCTTTTTTACATCGGAGCAATTTATTATAAAAAAGGGCAAGGCAAATGAATTCAGAGGGGTGAGGTAAGTGCTTGGAATGGATTTCTAGGGCATCGGAAGGGGTCCGATGGCCAAAAAGGGAGGATTCATGCCTTGGAAGGATTCCAAAGGAACTTGGGAGGATTTCTATGTGTTTTGAGAGGGGTTTAATGGCCTTTAAAAGGGTTTGTGCCTTGGAAAAGGTAGAAACAATGCCAAAAGATGGTTTTTTATACATATGAAGGGAATTTATGCTTCCTGAAGGAATCAAAAAGCACTAGAGGGGTTTTATAGAGTGATGAAGGGCTTTATGCATCGGAAGGAGTCCGAAATGCATCTGGAAGATGGTTAGAGGAGGGCAGTGTGGGTTCTTGCTGAGTTTCTGATAAACTTAGCAATTCCCGAGGATGTATATGGTTATCTTTCAACCAGAGGGAGGGGATAGGTATATAGGGGAGTTATATACATAGTTTAGTAGGGGAAAGGGAAATAGATAGGGAGCTACATAGTAAAGTTAGTAGTTAACATGCAAAGTGATAAGAAAGCACTAAGTATGTGAATCTTAGGCTATTAAGAGGGAAAATGACTCATAGAAGCAGTATGGACCTTCCTTGAGTGAAGCAGATCTTCACCAAGGCAAATGATATGGAGAATGATGAAACTAAGAGGTATCAAGCAGATCTTGACCTCTTTGGGGGAAGTTAGTGAGTAATTTGGGGAAAGAGGAAGAAGGGGAGTTAGACATGCCTTGCTTGAAGTCCTCCAACTGAAAAACTGCCTCAAACCAAAAAATGGATTTCTTACCAAACATTGGGACACAACAGTGGCACTGAGACTAGCACACTCTCATGAACACTTCTTTGGCCATCTGTAGCAAATATGGAGCATTGTAGCATGCATAGTACGACATATTTGGCATGTAAAAATGTCGATCATGAAAGATGATTAACCTGCTGCAGCAGGAGGCTAACAGTGGCTCCACTTGGGGATGGCTTTTCCTTGTGAAAAGCCAAGAACAGCAGGTCAGACTGCCTTGTATTCAATTGTTGCTGTATTCTGAAAAATTCCCTTTGGCTAGCTTATTGATCCTACCTACCTACCTACCCTAACCAGCACTTACTTTGCTGTTAGGTGAAGTGAAATAGCCAATGCAGCCACTTAAGCAATAAAAACATGAGTGGGCTTTGCTGCTTGTGCTTGCTGGTGAGACCAACTGAGATCTTGCAATTTGATATGGCTTTGTTAATCTTTGAGAAGATCAGGAAGCTACTGACCTCCTTCGCTATGTTTAAACACTGTACAAAACTATCCTGCAACATATATATACAATTGCTGGGCCGAAATAAAGAACTGTACAAAAGTTTGGGACAACTATCATGCTTTGAAATAGAGAAATCATTAACAACTTGATACTGAGCCTTGCAGCCTGCTAATGGAGAAGAGTGCTGATCTCTTTCATTATTCTGCCTGCCAGTAGATGGGTCATTCAAAACTTGCAAAGGTGGCTGCACTTTATTACATACAGGCTCATTTGGAACCTGACTGATCTGCGCAGGCTGCTCCTCTTCTTCTTCAAATACCTGAGATGGCTGAAAACAAAGCGGCACGGAAGGGAATCGATTTATTTGCTCAGTTGCTGCTACCGAGTCTTCCTCAATCTGATATTCGATGGCTCTTCGGGGTTGCAAAACTAGAGGCGATGCATCTGGAACAATATTTTGATCATCCTCCCGGTAGTCAATAACAAGACTTGTTGACAAATGCTTATTAATTGCATGATATTTCTCCTTAATAAATTGAAAAGATTCAAAACAGAAAGGTAACGTTCCTTCGCTGATATCAAAATTTTCTGCGCTTTCCTCCTTTACTTCATAGCTGAACTGGGCAAGCTGATCATTACATTCAAGTTGCTGAGCCTGAACTTCGCTTCCTGCCAAAATAGGATCTGATTCCTCTGCAAGGCTGATTTGGTCGTTAGGCTCATAATCATCATCATACAGATCATATTTGGGCAGACAGTTGAAAGAAGAGAAGCTATTATATTCACACAGTATATCAGGAGACTCCTCCTTCACATATGGCTCTATGAATATGTCATCTGATTTGTGGTAGGTTTTTTCGTGAATGTCACTACTTTCCTCATGCACAACAGATGTGTTATGATGCTCTAAACTTTCTACTTTCATTGTGATCAACTGCATCATTTCTTCTGACTTTTGTAACACACTATGAAGTCTTTCTTCTTGCTCTGCCTTGCGCTGTTTTTCCCTCATCTTGATATTTGCCTCCACGTCCACTGCTATGTCCTGCATTTGTTTCAAAGTGGACGGGCATCTTTCTCTCAAACGGAATTCCATCTCTGGGTCAAAAGCTCTAGGATAGTGCAATAGAGCTAAATCAGGGGGAGGTCTTATATTCAAAGGCATAGAAAGATAAACTTGATTGAATCAATCAGAAAATTGCTGAACAAATTCATTTGGACACCTTTCTAACTGATTATATTCTTCGATGAGTGAGAGTAAATTGATTTTAATCATCCATCTATCAAGGAAGAGCTTGGAACACTGCTGAAGATTAGAGATGTTGGCCTCAGGAAATGCTTTAAACCAAGTCCTAACTTCGCCTTGCAAAGAAAGGGCAAACAGTCTAAGACTAACATCTTCCTCTTCCACTTCAAAGATATTAAGATAGTCTTCAAAATCCTGGATATGTTTCTGGGCAGTAATATCATTCTCTCCATCAAATCTAGGGATATACTCAGGATGATTTGTAGGTAGAGGATTAAGCACAGGAGGCAAAATGAGAGGCTTATATCTATCAGGAACTTTACGAGACACAGGAGTATATACAGGAACTGTAACACTGGGCTCTATTTTTGGTTCCTCCTTGTCTGTATGATGATCTTCAACAACATTTGAATACTGCTGCTCTAATGTGCAAGGAGGCTTTTCAACAACATTTTCCAAAGGAAAATCATAAAAATCTGATATAGAATTGTCTTTAAAATACAATATACACAACAAAACTTTATGGAGAAAAAACATGACCTCTTGGATAGTAATCCAGGTCAAAAGCCTGATCTGCTCATATATCTCTTTTGGGTTCATTTCTCCAGTGGAGTCTTTATTCTGAGTGGAGTCCCCAGGTGGATGAATTAACCTTGAAGTGCCTGATCTCTGTCCACCGTCACAGATCAGAGCTAAACATGAGAAGCTATGAAGAAAAGGGAATGGAAAACTGATCTAAATTGTGGGTATACAGTAATAAACAAATGATTTCAGGTCCCCAGCGGAGTCGCCATTATGTTATCACTCAGGTTGTCCCTAAAGCTCCTTAAAGGGATACGACTGAGGTAACCACAAACCAATCTTTGGACTGCAGGTCCTAGTCTACCTGTAGTCAGAGAGGGCTCTCTCTTTATGATTTAGCTTTTTTGAAGATGATATTAGGCTAGTTATTGAGTTCAAGGGGTTTTGATTATGTTTGGTGGGAAGGAGGATGTTTTCAAGTAGAGAGGAAATGCATAGTGTGGTAAGTTTCAAACCATTAGGCATGGAGTCATGGAGTAGGACTGTTGGTGCGTTTTCTTGGTCACAAGAGGAATGAGGAGAAAGGTAGCTGCTCGTGAAACAACACTTAAGTTTAAAAGGATAGAATGAGGGCTAAGGAATGAGAGGCAACAAAGAATCTCTCACTCAGCTTAACAGAGGGAAGATGAATGAGCTCTATCTAGGAGCAGCTAAGCATTCTTAAACAACAGTCATTCATATGTGAAATAGATCAAACATGAGCCATAAAGGAATTCATATTTATGCCTAAATCAAGAGGAAAACATTAAGAAGCCACAGAAACTGAGCATAGAGTGAAACATAAGCAAATTCTAGACCAATCTTTTGTTCTGTGACTTGAGCATGTATGAAATTGAAATAACAGAGGTGAGAAACACTTATTGATCCATATAGCAGCACATGAATTCCATCATTCACTCTTCAACCATTAAAAACACTTCAAACAGTCCATCCTCCAAGCTTTAAGCAGTCTTTGATTAAAGAAATCATATCAGATACAGAGCGAGTCTCTAGAGGATTCATACAACCAACCAACCTTTAAAACTGTGTAGAGGGTAGTATATAAAGAAAAATAGCTACAGACTTCCCTTGAATAGCTGTCAAGGGGAAAAATATCTCAAAAATATCTCTGAAAACAGATCAAAAGAGATCTGTGTATTCAATGTCATTGATCCTAATCTATGCTGGAAATAAATGCATGAAATAACTTAAAACGGATGCACATGAGTGAGTAGCCTCATCATAATGGTTCTTTAGGGCTGCACATGGTCCCGCAGCTTCAAAAATGGACTGAAAGAGTGCCTTGAGCCATGAGCTGTCCTCTGTGTGATAACTGCATAATTAAGGAAGCAGCGCTGCTCCAAAATGCGACTGGGACCATTGTACTTGTCAGAAATCTACGTTGAAATCCTTTAATCTGCCTTCAAGTGGTCCTGTTGCCTTAAATGGCCAAAATCTGTGAGTTGGTGAGCCATTACAGCTCAATGATTCTTTGCTATAACTACTGGGGCCTTTCTGCCTTCATCTACTTTGAATCCGCAATACTGATACTGTCTGTCGCTTTCCCGATACCCTTTGACATGAACTTAAGCCTTCTCTTTCCTCTGATACACTTTATGCTATCAAATCGCCCCTTTTCTGCCTTTTAATGCAAAATTAACTGCTGCAAAGGTTCCCGTGGCCTTTGGAATGCTATCGGCGCTTTGGTCGATCAAAACTAGCCTTAAACTTTTTGAAAAATGGTGCAAACAGGAGGAAAAAGTGTTGCCGACTGTGCCGAGGCCGATACTGGCCCCCTGGAGCAAAACCGAGCTTGGAGCGATCCTAAATGGCTTAAGGATGTATGATTTCCCTTATTGCTTATGGCGGGCGGGAGCACTGCACACAAACTTTAAACAATGGCCATTTTATCATAATATGAAAATGCTCTCAAAACACTGCGAAATTGTGAAAATTTGGCGCTTAAGTGGACACTGTAGCAATCATTAAATCCTGGCCGTTGGATCCGGCGCGGGCCGATCCAACGGCTGGAGCTAAATCACATATCGACGAACCAGCGGTCCCAAAACACAATGCCTCTGAAATGCCCGGACCCGAAATGCTATAGGCTCCTTCTTGATGGATTTCGGGTCCGGCCCATCGGCGATGTCATATCGGCGGATTTACAAAAATTTGGTTTGTGGACCCGAAATGCATTTGCGCCCATTTTTAATGGAGATCGGGTCCGAACTACCGGAACCCATCATATCAGGGGATTTACATTTGAAACGGGTCCATCGGACCCGAAATCCCTTTCAAAACTGCCCTTTATTGATTTTCGGCTCCGACATATCAGAGCCTTTACATTTCGCTGTACAAGGGGTCCTTACGGACCTGAAAACCTTATGAGCCGCACTTTATTATTATTTCAGCTCCACCATATCGGAGCCATATATGGGAATGAAGCGATAAAATACTAGCTGTTGATCTGGTGTGTTGATGGATGGCTGTGATTATATTGGTGTTTCGGCAGTCGGCGGGGCGGAGGGTTGACATATATGAGATCGCCGAAATGGGCGATCGTCGAAATGATCCGGGCCATTGGATCGGCGGGGGCGATGGAGGGCTGAGATTTGGTCACTGTATCAGCGATTGGCGGCCCATTATAACCCATGCCTTATAACCCTGAATATTTGTGATATGCTGATAAGCGATATCGCATCGGCCATTGTTGATCGGACATGCAAAAATTGTTGTTGTTTCAACACAAGACCTCCCTCCCGACTGCGATATTGCATCGGAGGGGGTCCAAAAGACTCTTTTTTACATCGGAACAATTTATTATAAAAAAAGGCAAGGCAAATGAATTTGGAGGGGTGAGGTAAGTGCTTGGAATGGATTTCTAGGGCATCGGAAGGGGTCCGATGGCCAAAAAGGGAGGATTCATGCCTTGGAAGGATTCCAAAGGCACTTGGGAGGATTTCTTTGTGTTTTGAGAGGGGTTTAATGGCCTTTAAAAGGGTTTGTGCCTTGGAAAAGGTAGAAACAAGGCCAAAAGATGGTTTTTAATACATATGAAGGGAATTTATGCTTCGTGAAGGAATCAAAAAGCACTAGAGGGGTTTTATAGAGTGATGAAGGGCTTTATGCATCGAAAGGAGTCCGAAATGCATCTGGAAGATGGTTAGAGGAGGGCAGTGTGGGTTCTTGCTGAGTTTCTGATAAACTTAGCAATTCCCGAGGATGTATATGGTTATCTTTCAACCAGAGGGAGGGGATAGGTATATAGGGGAGTTATATACATAGTTTAGTAGGGGAAAGGGAAATAGATAGGGAGCTACATAGTAAAGTTAGTAGTTAACATGAAAAGTGATAAGAAAGTGCTAAGTATGTGAATCTTAGGCTATTAAGAGGGAAAATGACTCATAGAAGTAGTATGGACCTTCCTTGAGTGAAGCAGATCTTCACCAAGGGAAATGATATGGAGAATGATGAAACTAAGAGGTATCAAGCAGATCTTGACCTCTTTGGGGGAAGTTAGTGAGTAATTTGGGGAAAGAGGAAGAAGGGGAGTTAGACATGCCTCGCTTGAAGTCCTCCAACTGAAAAACTGCCTCAAACCAAAAAATGGATTGCTTACCAAACATTGGGACACAACAGTGGCACTGAGACTAGCACACTCTCATGGACACTTCTTTGGCCATCTGTAGCAAATATGGAGCATTGTAGCATGCATAGTACGACATATTTGGCATGTAAAAATGTCGATCATGAAAGATGATTAACCTGCTGCAGTAGGAGGCTAACACTCCGGTAGCTCCTCGGCAACCAATAGGATGGATAAGAGAAACAATGCATAGTGGAAGGTCTTACCCTATTCGTGGGCCTCCCTACAATTTGTCAAAAATTCATCACAGAGAAACTGTGCCTAGTTGAACTGGACCCCCTTTACGCATTACTCTGCGAATGCAATGACAGATGTTGGCACTTCGTCTGTGTGGAATTTCCTCATTAGCTTACTGGCTAGCAACTGGGTGGCTATGCACACCCCTTGGTCCTTGATGCTTGTAATTATGTACCCTTGCTTCCTCTTCTCCAGCTTATATTTGGCCTTCATAGCTTTTGCGAGGGCCAAGTCGCTGTTGTTTCCTGCTATGGCTATGGGATTGTTTCGTTTGATGGGCAGCCAAGAAATCTGGTGAATTAAATCGGCTGTGATGGGAATTGCCTCCTCCAGCCAGAGATGCTCATCATGTACTAGGCACAGTAGTTACCGGATGAAAAAAATTGTGATGGGCGCATGGTGGTAGTGGGGTATCCACCACAGATGGAGTAACCCAACCTTCTCCACACTGCGTAACCATTTCTGCTGTAGTAATTTCTCTGCGTCAACTGTGGGAACTTCTCACTGTCTGTGAGGTCCCAGTCTTTGAACTTTATATTAAGTACCTTTCCCATCGATGGACCTTCAAACCTTATTTCGTTCAAAAGGAGTGAGGTCTGGAGCACACTCTTCATGGCCTCCAGGTCCTTTGGTATCTTGGTCTTCCCCTTCCACGGGGTGATGTAGGGGGGTAACTTTATCACCAAAGGTACTGGGGAGACATTCTCCATCTCATCATCCTGTGCTTCAATTTAGGTGATCAGGGCTTGCAGATATTCCTCTTCCTTCTCTGTTTCAAGGGTGATGGCTTTTCCCTTCTCAGCCGTTGAAAATTTACTAAATCGTGGGTTCTGTGGTGATACCTGAACTGGCCCCATTGACTGCTTATCTTTCTGTGTTTGTGGAATGCGTGGTGACTTTGGAACCTCTGACGTATCTGCCGCCTCTCCAAGCTCCTCCTGGATCATACAGGGCTGTGGGGTAACTTTCGCAAATCGTACTCTGGTTCTCGTAGGTGTCATCGTGTCTACATTGGATCTGTTCGGCCACGTACTCAAGGGTGGCAAGGGTGCTTGGTGCTCAATGCTCTGTACTAGCTCAATTCTTAAACAACCAAGTGTTGCCTTGAGGCTAACCCAATGGATTTTATAGTGTCATTTGAATTTGAATTCGACCATTCCCTCCACTTCTGAGTCATTAATACCTTCTTAGCGGCAAATTGTCCCAAATCTAGCCCTTAATTCCTATCTTAATTTCCCACTGTCCACTCCTTTTTGCCTTAAATTGGACCTCTTGTCATGAACAGTGACATCAACGGTCACCTCCTAGCCTACTCGCGCAGCAACGTAGCTCCCTATGCGCGACCCCTACCCCTGTGGTATACCGATCTTGTGTGCGACCTCCTTATCGCGTAGATCCCATACAGACTCTTTTATACTCCCGCGCTCTCTCTCAACTACTTGGAATGTTGAGACTGTGCTTCCTATAGATAGTCATGTGGTCACACCCATGGTGCGAGGTTTCAATTTTCCTGCTAGCCCGGGCCGCGGGCACCCCCCAACTACCCTTGCGCCCGTTAGTGCATCGCGTTCTTATGTGTATGGTATGTTCTCCTGTTTAGTAAGGTGCGGTCGCAGCCATGGTCGTAGGGTCACAACTTCTTCTAATGCAGTACTAGGGCTGGCTAAACCTCATCCCATCATGCCTATTTTCTCAACATGGCTTGCTTGCGCAACTTTGGTTTCCAGTTTTCTGATTTCTTCGTCTATCGTCATACTTTTCTTCCTCTACCATGCCCAATCTTTGTCAAGTTCGCAAAGTTTCAGGCTCCCTCACCGAATGGCTTCCTGTAACTACCTAATTCCTTTACCCAAGTCCTCACGCCCTGTCCCAACTGCAGGATCTATGGTCTGGTGATTCTTCTCTGCTCTCCTGGTTTCATCTTGTCTCATCAGTGTTGGGGTTATTTATGCACTTTGGTTTTTTCCTATTGCCCTATAGGTCCATTGAACCACTAGTATGTGTAGATCCCAATCAGTTCATTTCACCCAGTAAACCTTATTCAAGATCCCGTGTACCCTCTTGAATGCTTCTATGGGGAACTTTTTCAGTGCGCAGCGCTTCTCCTATTGTTGCTGCTGGTTTCAAGTGTCGAACCTTATTCTAGGATGTACTTGCACAACACATGTATGCACCCATCAACATAGGTGGGCATGTAAACTACGTCGTCCTAGCTACCCGATTCTCATTCGGTGTTGGGGACTTCCAAATTGTAAGCACATCTGTCTTCTACATTCATGCCAATTTCCAGCACACCATATTGCTACTGTTCTGGTACTGCATTTTCAAACTTGTCTAAGAATTCATCCACCGCTATTACCCCATCATATGTTGGTAGTTCCCTTGCTTCTGTCCTCACGCACCATAATGATCTAATCATCATGTTGCAATTCAGTGTTGTCACTTCGTGCAACTGGTTCTGCTGGCGTTCTACTTCTTCATCTGAATCCGAAGTATAGGAATTGTCACGTTCCCATGAGATTCTCCCATCTACAGTCAGGTTCACCTGATCCTGGTCTTGCATCGTTATCTGGTAAATGCAATCTAGCTCATCATCACTGTCATCGTCGCGCATAGGTTCAGTGTAGGTGCTCCTTTAGCTAGATTTAGTGGAACTACTACGCATAGGGACTTCTTCTCGAATACCATCTTCCACTTCTTCAGGTTAATGACTCCATTCATATCAGTGGCCTAGTCTATTCCTAGCAACGTGGGATAAGGGTTGTTGTCATCAACAATCTCTATCACCTCAAAGTTTGTCTGCATGCTCGCGCCTTCGATATCAGCTGTTACCCCTTGCAACCTCCCCATTGGCAAGATCTTTTGTTGGTTCACCATCTATAATTGAATAGGGGCCAAACCCAAGTCTAGTATTACCTGATCCATTTCATATTTGCCAATATGCAATGTCAACCTCATCTCCCTTCTAGTGCGTAATGTATGCTTTCATAGTTTCTGGACTACGTGTGGTTCACCCGTCCCTGTGCACCTGGTGATCAGCTCTTGTAGTCCTTTAACTACCCTATTATCATGCAACAACTTCATGCATGTCTCTAAAAAGGTAGTAAGCATAGAAGGATCCATTCCTGGCTCTTATTGATCCTTACTACCTGAAGTAGAGGCCTCTGTGAAGCTCTTCTTAGCTTCCATAAATGTCTCTTTTGCACGTTCCAAATAAAACTCCGGTTCCTTCGTAGGAGCCTTATGAACCCATGTATCTTCCTAGGGCTGCTTTCCCTTATCTTCCCTTATGGTCACACTGTTTCTAAGCACCATATTCACATTTGGGTCTTCCTCGTGCCGTTCATACCTCATCATTTGAATATTTTGCGTGAGAGTAGGCTGAAGCACTCCTTTCTCGCGCATCTGTGCGATCAATGTAGGACAATCTACTACTTCATGATCGAATTGAGCATAGTATGAACAAGATATTCTCATTGGGTTGGTACAATCGTGGGCATATTGCCCTGGTCCTCTGCAATTGTAACAAATTAATTGTCTGTGGCCTCTTCCTGGGCCCATCCCTCCTCGTCCTGGACCTCAGCCCTGAAATCCAGCGCGCGCCATCCCCACAGCTGGGTCGAGGCCTTGCATTTTTGTCTGCATTCTATAGGCTGGGGTCCGCTCCATCATCAACTTAGATCTACGACACGTATGCTCATCGTGGCCCACCGACCTACAAAAATTACAAAACAACTGCTGTGGAGTCTATGTATACTTCTGCAACAGATGACAATTGTCTGTTGTGTGTTTTCCTCCTATCTGATAGATCGTGCACCATAACGTGGGTTTCATACTTGGTCCTTCCTGTGCTTCTAGTCTTAAAGGCATTGGCCCCCCTCCTGCCAAGTAGTTCGCGAATACTAGGCAGTGATCCTTGTCATGGCCCTGACCTTTGCATTTTATACACCATACTTCATCACGTGCCTCTGGCTGCGGTGCCCTAGTTTGCTTCAAACTCTACATCTACAAGCATATATTATGTAGTTGCACATGGATTTGTTGAAATCCTAGCCCCAGATCCTGTATCGGTGTTTCATGCAACCTCATCACCATTTCCAATGCTTTGGCCTAGGTTGAAAGCTTCTATTGCCACAACGCCGTCCTTAGGTGCGGTGTCAAAGATGCCACAAACCACTCATGGTGATGTGCATCCATTAGCGTCATATTAGCCTCACGGATCATACTCTTCAGCCGTTGATCCAGATCCCATGGGGTCTTGCTTGGAAGCATCACGATCTCTTTAAATCCGATGATTGACTGCATCTCCGATTTCGGCCGGTTAAACTCTTTATTCAGTGCATTCTGGATCTCCGCTATTCTTGCATTTGGGTGATCATTCGGGTGCTTGATATACCATGTCAATGCGTAATCCTGCAACGTGCTCACTAATGTGTCCCTCTTAATGTTATCATCTGTAACCCCTTGTGCTTCCCACACTGCTCTTACCATGAACTAGAACTGATCAGGGTCCTCATTTCCTACTCCTCTAAATACGGGTAGCTTAATCACGCTCGCCATACTGAACTGCTGGTTTGGTGGAGGTGGTGTGGGCGAAGATGGAGGTGAAGGAGGTGAAGCGAGTGGTGGCATAAGTGGAGATGGTAACTGCAGGATGTGCTGCCTTATCAAATTGACCGTACTCCTTGGAGAGACCTGAGCGAGCTCTTCCTTGCCCTCTTGCGAAGGTGAAATTAATGGATTGTTTCCTAATTCCCCGCTACCTTTGTAGACCTTTTTGGTCTGTGTTGTTCCAAACATTAATCTATTCACATCACTCGTTTTTCACATAACAGCACCTTAATACAGGTATTCAAAGATTTGATGTACTTACCTCGCGATCCCTTAAGAAAACGTCTTTCTGCTTCATTGTAGCTCACAGTCGTGTTTATCACAAATTTAGTGATAAACCCTCCTATTATCCGGACGAGCCAATGGTCCATAGCTCGCAATCTTATCTTCTGATGCCTCTAGTCTGCATACTAACTCCGGAGTCCACACTATCGATTGATCGAGCTTGTACCTTCCCTGGCTGTCGGCTAACCTCGCAATCCAGTTATATAGTTCAGATGGGAAGGACGCGAAGAAGATCTCGTGGATTTCCATATATACGTAGCGATCTAGCCACCTCTTCTCAGATATCTGTGGAGTTCTATTTTCATGTGTCACGAACTCTTAAATCTTTGTATCCAACCACTATTCAATTTCTTCCTTCATTGGGTTCCAATGGCACGACATCAGACATCCCTTAAGCATATCCTAGTCCCAGCAATGGAACCATTTGTTGGCTACTTGGGGCCTGACCTAGGTTTAGCAGCGAGTTTAGCCAAGCGAATCCCCGTACTACCTGCCCTTTCGGCAACAGTCTGCGGTGCGTAGACTGAGGTCTCATCTGATGTAGTATGGGAGGGTGATGGAATCAGGTTTTTTCACCTTAGGGATGTCTAGATGAAGTCTAGGAAGTTCACGAATCGATCCTGCGTGCTTGTGCTGCTCCACACAGCCATCTATCCTTCGCAACTTGTGCCACTGCTTCCACGTAGATCTGTAAAGAGCACAAAGGGGTGTTGTCTAGATCCTTTGTCCTTACTGTGCCTTTATTATAGATTTTGACTTAATTATGTGAGCCCAATATTCTTATTAATATTTCAACATTTATAACCAGTGCGTGCAATCATAAATTGGAAAGAGATGCATAAATATCATAGAAATAATAACACATAGTATTCTAGAATAAACTTATATTTTATTAATCTTTTGCTCCAGTACAATCCCAACTCTGCCCTGCGCACTTAGCTGCAGGGGTCCGTGGAAACAACTGCGGACCTTACCAGGCCTTTGCACACTCAACTGCAGAGCCTCTTCCTACCACTATGACCTAAGACTCAGACTTACAGATTCAGAGCGAATTCCTTATTCAAAAACCCATATTACTTCTCTCCCACTCAAAAAACTAACTTCTACACTTAGAGCCTCGCTCTATTTATACATTCCCATGGTCTGCAGACCATGGGTAGGTCGATACATTCTACATTAAATTATATTATAGTAGGGCGGACAACCCTATACTCTTGCGTTCTGCACCCACATTTTGTGGGGTCTTTACATTACAATGACCAAAACTCGGGCTTTAAGCCCCAAAACCTACTATGGGGGGATCTGTTACCCAACAAAAGGTATCTCTGAGTAAAGTAGTTTTTTTCACATTCCCTTTCCTTTGGCCACGAGCCTCCAGCGGACCTATAAAAAATGTCGTTTAGGGGTTCAAAACTGCTATGGAAGTTCATGACCTGAAAAACTGCTAAAAATAGTAGTTGCTGAAATAAACAATGAAACAATTGAAACCAACTGGAGTTCTAGGTGGAATAAGTGGGTGGCCACCAATATCCACCTAGATCATTCCCCCCTAGGAATCAATGGCCACCATTATGTGTAGAGCCTCCATGAGGTGGGGAAATTTCTGTTGAACCCGGTCCTTGGTAAGCCACTTAAGACTTGGTGCAAAAGTTGGCCAATTTTGACAACTCGATATAGTTGGATCTTCTACTAGAGATTGTTATTGACTTGTGTGTCCATAATCCGATCATTTGTGGCCTATTCCATGTAGTCTAGATTTAACTATATTGGTGTGAGATTTTCTGCTATGTCTTATGTGTCCATTAATGGTGGGAAGTATGGTCGAAGCCGGTCCACATTGAACACTAGGTGCAGACCAAGGAATGGGGTGATGCTAAGATCAAAATAATTGTCTCCCATAGCCTTGGTTATGGTGTAAGGGCCATATCAAAGTGGTCTAAGCTTCTGATGGGATATAGTAAGTTGTTCTTTCTGAAAATACAAAAAGACTTTGTCGCCCACCTGAAACTTGTGTGGCACCCAATGTTGATCATCTTGCTGCTTGTAATTGGCATTTGACTTCTTCAGGATGTCATGAACCTGGTGGTGGATGTGTTGGATGTGTTCAACAAATCTAGTAATCTTATCTTCCTGAGACTATAGATGTGTCGATTATGTTTATATAGTCACTTGATGCATGGAAACATAAATCAGACATAGTGGTTGAAATCTTAGACCCACTTGAAAGGGACTGTGACCAGTCGAGCTATGGAGTGCTCTATTATAACTATTTTGCACATATGGAAGACTCTCATCCCAGGTTTGAGGATGTTTGGAGTTGTGCATGTAGAGTATGTGCACTATCATCCTGTTGACGACCTCTTTCTGGCCACCAGTTTGTAGATGGACGAAAATATACTTTGTGATATTGATGTCCAATAGTGTCCAGATGCTTGATGAAAATGTGCTTAGGAACCTGCTATCTCGATCTGATTAATGGTCTACAAGATCCCAAAATGTACCCATACTCATTCAAAGAAGAGTTTGGTAGTGTCCTCTGCTGTGATACTCTTCTTGTAGGTGACCAATATATCCATCTTGGAAAATATGTCCATGACCACAAATACATAGTCATTACCATATTTGGTAGAAGGGAGGCTAGACATATAGTCCATGGAGATGGATTCCCACGACTGACTGGGAGTAGGAAGAGGAGTGTGCAGGTCTTTCTTCTTAATGGATGACTTGGTGATGGCGCAAGTAGTGTAGGATCTGATATATTTATCAACATCCAGTTGCAATTTGGGTCAATAGAAGTACTTTTGTAGTACACCCATAGTTTTATCCACCCCAAAGTGTCATGCGATCCAACTATAGTGCACCTCCCAAATCAATTTGGCACTCTCGTTTGAAGGAACAAAAATGTGGCCTAGGTATCATAATAATTCATCCTATAGGTGGACATCAAACACTTTCCTCCCATCTACTAGCATCTAGTATGTGGAGGTGAATTCTATATCATTTTTGTATAGTTGTGGCCATCCCAAGGTCTCATGACTACAATTGTTGAGAATAGTAGTTAGTGCGGAAACTGGGGGCCGACTGAGGTAGTCTGCAACATGATTGGTGCTCCTCTTTTTGTATTCAATGTTCAAGTGGAATTGTTGCAGATATATAGACCACTTCTAATGGCGATTATTCTGCAACTTCCCCTGTGTCTATATAAACTGAAGAGGCAGTGATTGATGTGGATGACCGTCTCCTTCCCCAGAATGTAGTTCTTCCATTGTCGGCAGGCTTGCATGATGGAATACATTTCCTTATCATAGGTGGGGTACTTCCAAATTGTATCAGAAAGTGTCTTACTATTGTAGGCCACTGGATGTTTGTGTTGGGTGAGGACTACACCAATAGCATAGTCTAAGGTGTCTATCTCAATTTCAAATGGTTTCTCTAGGTCTGGCAGTGTGAGTACCGGTGCAGAGTAGAGGGGATGTTTCAACTCAATAAACGCCTTCTATTGGGACTCGAACCATGAACAATTTCTCTTTCCGTGCCCTTAGTAATCTGAGTCAAAGGCCAAGTGATATAGGAGAATCCCAACATGAACCTCTGATAAACATTTGCAAGGCACAAAATGTTATGAAGCTCCATTAGAGTGGTTGGGGTTGGTGTCTAGTCATTTTAACGTCTTAAATTGCTCTACATAAATTATCAATACGGGTATCGTGAATTGATGAAGTGTGGTGCACCATATGTGCTTAGTTAACCTTTTTCTTACTTCGTTGTTTTATAGATTTTATTTTGTCTTGGGGTTTTGTTTTTTTTGGTTTCCTAAAGTGTCTAATTCAAATGGAAATCCTATTCTAAGGTCTTAAGAATACTTTTAAAGGACAAGTATGGATAGATATTTCAAGACAAGGCCTATGTCCCTAATGGTAACTTCCAAAACTTAGCACTTCAAAAGATCTTAAAACATGTTATTGATGGAATTAGTACTTAAACAAAAGTGTAAATATGCAGCTACTTAAATCAAAATAGAATGCAATAACCAATCAATGAGCTAGTGACTATGAAACCCAGTATCCTTGCTGCTGTATAAAAAGAAAACTGAAGAAAGTAAAAACTGAACTTAAAGCAACTCAAAGACTGAAAGCAAAGCAACTAATTCACACTACTTCAACTTTTCTGATCCTTTACCCTTCAGCTCAATCTACCTTATGGGAAGCAATCATGAACAAGTTAAGCAATATGATATCTAAATTGCATAAAGGAAACTAATCACACTACTTCAACTCTTCTGATCCTTTACCCTTCAGCTCAATCTACCTTATGGGAAGCAATCATGAACAAGTTAAGCAATATGATATTTAAATTGCATAAAGGAAACTAATCACACTACTTCAACTCTTCTGATCCTTTACCCTTCAGCTCAATCTACCTTATGGGAAGCAATCATGAACAAGTTAATCAATATGATATCTAAATTGCATAAAGGAAACTAATCACACTACTTCAACTCTTCTGATCCTTTACCCTTAAGCTCAATCTACCTTATGGGAAGCAATCATGAACAAGTTGAGTAATATGATATCTAAATTGCATGAAAGTAAATGAGAAAAACAAAACTGAAAGAAATAACAATGTTGGAATTAGAACTCAAAAAAAAAAAATCAGCAGAAGGACAAGATGATTCCGTCATGTCATTAGTCATTAAAAAGCTATGTGCATTATTAACCTACAATCAACCGGTTGAACACACTTGCATGAATTAAAATTGCATGAATGAAAAATCTAATCTACCAACTTGAAAGCAATCAAATGACATAATGAAATCAAAACAAAATTACAAAATGAAATCTACTCTACTTTACATTCTAATGTGCTCCATGACATCTACTTCACATCTCCTTCCATGTTGAGAACATCAAAGATTTATTCAAATTCTTCAAAATTACAAAGTACAACAAAGTTCTCCAAAGCTTTCAAAAGCCATCAAGGAAGAACTACAAACTCCAAGCTAAAGAACTCACAAGCTAAAAGACTAACAAGCTAAGCTCTAAGCTAACAAATGAAGGAGAGAGATTTCCTATTTATACAAAAATATGAGAAGCCATCTCATTAATGAGAGTCCATGAATCTCTCCCTCTACCTCTAGAGTCCTAATCAAAATAGGAACTGATAAGACACATGTCTTCTTAGAGTTACAATACAATTAGGAGATGTGACACATATCCTCATGATCCCATGATTCTTTCCACTCAAATTCGAATTTGGCCTTAGAGTGCCACATAAGGGTCTTCTAGAAGCCTCCTTTCCACCTACACATGTCAACAATCTCAACTCATTTGTTAGGTATAAGCATATGCACATTATTTTCTAATTTTTAACCACAAATTCACTTAAAAGGCTTAGAATTAATAAAGATTGGAAAAACATAAATGTGGCCCAATGATAATGAAAGTGGGATGAATGTGGTGACATAGTAGTGAAATGGAGGTGAAATGGAGGTGATATAATGGAAATAATAGTGAAAGTGTAATGGAAATGAATGACATTTTCAAGACTCAACAGTTGGCCAAACCTGAATGACTTGGATCTTGGTCAAGTCCACATGCATGCCACGCTCATCTATGATTAACCCCAAATATTAGACTTGGATCCTGCCGAAGGTTCATTTCTCCAAGTTGGCACACAATTTGTGCTACCAAAGGGTTTGAAGGACATGTTGAATGTGTTTCAAGTGTTCTTCCCAACTCTTGTTGAAGATGAGGATGTTGTCTAGATAAACCACCACAAATGAATTGGTGAAGGGCCACAAGATGTCACCCACTATCCTCATAAATGTCATGGGGGAATTTGTTAACCCGAAGGGCATAACTAACCATTCAAAAAGGCCTTTCTTGGATTTAAAGGCAGTCTCCCATACATATGTGAGCTCTATTGGAACCTGGTGGCAACCAAACTTCAGATCGATCTAGCTGAAATACTTGGCCGCCTTGAGTTTTTCCAGAAGGTGATCAATCCATGGGATTGGATACCTATTCCTGATAGTGATTTTGTTTAATGCCCGATAATCAATGGAGATCCTCCAGGTTCCATCCTTCTTCTGTACCAGTACAATTGACCTCCCACAAGGTGAGGAAATTCGTCGGATGTGCCCTATTTGCAAAAAAATCCTAGATTTTCCTCTTGATATCTTCATTTTCAAGTATAGAGTAGCGATATATTAGCTTGTTGGGTAGAGGTGCTGTGAGAGTCAGATCAATTGAATTCTTGACCTGACAATGCAAGGGTACCCTTGTGGGTGAGGAGAAGATGACCTTGTATTCTTCCACAACCACGTACACCTACTTCTGCTACTTGGAGGAACCCTTCCCAGCGGCCATGGACTTGGCTACAACCTTCCCCTTACTTTGAGAGTGAATCAGAAAGAAAAAAAAATTCCCAGTCTGGGAGATGACCTTACAACATTACTTAGCAGAGATCAAAGAGATGGCAGCAGGTGGGGCTACCTCCAGTATTCTGTATAACTTAGTACCCATAGAAATAATAATAGAGTGAGGTATAGACTCATATACATCATGCCACTTCCATAAGTATGGTTTCCATAATAATACATCAAAAACTTGAAGAGTAGAAATATCATAGAGTACCTCATCAATGAAGGGCTTGATGTTGTAGGGAAGGTGACACTTCTGGCTGACGCGAAGATCTCGTCCTTGGTGAAGCCACACGATGGTGTACGACTGTAGATGTGTTGTAGACGGTAGGCCCAAACACTTCATGAACTCTACTCAAATGAGGTTCTTTTAGCTCCCACTTTCGACAATGAACTACAACGGAGAACCCTTCACCCACATCTTTGAGTGGAAAAAGTGCTCCCCCTCTTCCGGATCTTCACGATCAACCTTCCAAATCTTGGTGGTGGCCACAGTGGCACTAGAATCTGTGTTAATGATATTCTTTCCTTTGTCATTCCCCTTTTTGGGTTCTAACTCAGAGTCAGAACATGCATCGAACTCATAAGCCTTCAGCTCGACCACTAGTGACTGCTTGGCCTGACACTCACTTGGGTTGTGAGTGGAGCTCTTACAAAACTCACACCAGTTTCTCATGTCCTTCTTTGTCTTCATGGTGTTATTCTTTGCTTGTGGCTTCAGCAGTTTAGCCTGGGTTGCCTTGCCTTAGCTTTTCCCCTTTCTCAATGGTTTTGGGGGCTCCTTTCCATTGCTTTAGATTCACAGATCCAAAGTCTCACTTTTTTTGTTTAAGGTTCCGCTCAATATTGACACCATATCAGTATGTCGTTCTAAGCAAGGAGATGTCTGGGAACTCCATCTCATCCTAGATGTACTTGTGTAGGCAAATATTGTACTTCAGTACGAAATGTTTTTGAAAATCCTTGATACCCAACTCTGTGCGAAGGGTATGAAAAACATTGGTAAAATCTGACACGTCTTGGTCCCTTCCCTGTCGTAGTGTGGTCCACTTTATGTATGTATCCTCATATCTCCCGATAGGGTAGTACTACTCCTTGATGGTGTCCTGGAATGAATATGAAGTGGGTGAGGTAAAAAATAGTGAGGGCGTACTTTCATCCTTTTTCTCGTAGTTGGTTTCCCACCATTCCTTGATGTGGGGGGTGGATTTGAGAAGAGAAAAAGTAATATTTTACTGGTTCCAATGGGCTCTAGTAAGGCGTTCTTTCTATAAATGGAACCAGACTTTGTTTCCCACTTGAAACTTGTGTGGTAGCCAATGTTGATCATATCGCTAGTTATACTTGGCATTTGAATTCTCCAAGATGTCGTGAACCAGCTGGAGGATGTGTTGGATGTGTTCAATAAATCTGGGTGCTTTATCTACCTTGGATGATACATGTGTGGATCCTATCTTTGTAGTCGCCTGAGGCATGGCAACATCAATCATACGCAATGGTTGAAATACTTTACCCACTTGAAAGGGATTGTGACTAGTTGAGCTATGGAGAGCTCTATTATAATTATGCTTCACATATGGAAGACTCTCATCCTAGGTTTGAGTATGCTTGGAGTTTTACATGTAGAGTATGTGCACTATCATCTTGTTGACGAGCTTCGTCTGTCCATCAGTTTGGGGATGTAAGGAAGTCGACTTGGTGAGCTTGGTGTCCAATAGTGTGCAGAGGCTTGACCAGAATGTGCTCAGGAAATTTCTATCCCGTTCTGATATAATGGTCTGCGAGATCCCAAAATGTACCCATACTCGTCCAAAGAAGAGTTTTGCAATTTCCTCTGCTTTGATACTCTTCTTGTAGATGGCCAATATAGCCATCTTAGCAAATTTGTCCATGACCACAAATACTCAATCATTACCATGTTTGGTATAAGGGAGGCTAGCCATATAGTCCATGGAGATGGATTCCGATGGCTAACTGGGAGTAGGCAGAGGAGTGTACAGGCCTTGCTTCTTGATGGATGACTTGGTGATGGCATAGGCAGTGTAGGATTTGATATATTTCTCAACATCTAGTTGGATTTTGGGCCAACAGAGGTAATTTTGTAGAAAATATACAATTTTATCCACCCCAAAATGTCCTGCAATCCTACTGTAGTGCGCCTCCCAAATCAATTTTGCACGCTTGCTTGAAGAAACACAAATTTGGCCAAGGTAGCATAATAATGCATCATGGAGTTGGAAATCAGGAACTTGTTTCCCATATATTAGCATATGGTATGTGGAGGTGAACTTTGGAACATTATTGTATAGTTGCAGCCATCCAAAGGTCTCATGACAACAAGAGTTGAGAAAATTAGTCAGTGCTGCAACTGGGGTCCAGCTGAGGCATTGTGCAACATGATTGGTGCTGCCCTTTTTGAATTTAATGTTCAACTGGAATTTTATCAGATATTTAGACCACTTTTGATGGAAATCATTCTGTAACTACCCTTGTGTCTGTATAAACTGAAGAGGTCGATTAGTGGTGTGGATGACCGTCTCCTTCCCCAGAATGTAGTGCTTCCATTGTTGATAGGCTTGCACGATGGAATAAATTTCTTATCATAGGCGGGGTACTTATGAATTGTATCGGAAAGTGTCCCTCTATCATAGGCCTCTAGATACCTGTGGTGGCTGAGGACTGCACCAATAACATAGTCTGAGGCGTCTGTCTTGATTTCAAATGGCTATTGTAGGTCTGGAAATGTGAGTACCAGTGTAGAGTAGAGGTGATGCTTCAACTCAATGAACACCTTCTATTGGGACTCAGACCAGGAAAACTTTTCTTTTTCCCTGCCCTTAGTAATCTAACTCAAAGGCCATGTGCTATGGGAGAATCCTGATATGAACCTTCAATAAAAATTTCCAAGGTGCAAAAAGCTGTGAAACTCTGTTAGAGTGGTTGAGGCTGGCCAATCCTGAGTGAATTTGATCCTTGTTAGGTCCACATGCACACCACCCTCATATATGATGTACCCCAAGTATTAGACCTGGCTCATGCCAATGGTGCATTTATCCAAGTTGGCAGACATGTTGTGCTGTCGAAGGGTTTGAAGGACCTGTCGAATTTATTGCAAGTGTTCTTCCAAACTTTTGTTGAATATGAAAATGTCGTCCAGATAAACCACCGCCAAAAATTTAGTGAGGGCCCTCAAGACGTCATCCATCAGCCTCATAAAAGTCTCGGGGGAATTTTTCAACCCAAAGGGCATAACCAACCATTCAAAAAGGCCTTCCTTGGATTTAAAGGCAATCTTCCATACATCTGTAGGCTCTATTGGAGATTGGTGATAGCCAAACTTAAGATCAATCTTGTTGAAATACTTTGCTTCCTTGAGTTGGTCTAGTAGGTCATCAATCTGTCGGATTGGATACCTGTTTCTGATAGTGATTTTGGTTCCATCCTTCTTTTGTACCTGTACAATCAGGCTCCGACAAGGTGAGGACCTTGGTCAGATGTGCCCTTTTTGTAGCAAATCTTGGATTTGAACCTTGATCTCTTCATTTTCCAGAATGGAGCAGCGATATATTGGCCCATTAGGTATAGGTTCTTTGGGAGTTAGATCAATTGAATGCTTGACCTGGCAATGTAAGGGTACCCTTATGGATGAGGAGAAGACGTCCATGTATTCTTCCACGACCACATCCACCTGCTTCTGATACTTGGAGGAACCATTCTCGGGGGCCATGGATGTGGCTATGAACTTCCCCTTACTTTGAGAGTGAATAAAAAAGAAAACAAATATCTCAGTCTCGGAGATGACCTTTTTGCATTGCTTGGCAAAGATCAAAGAGATGGCGGTTGGTGGGGTTACCTCCAGTATCCTGTATAAATTAGTACCCAAAGAAATAATAACAGAACGAGGTCTAGACTCATCTACAACATGACACTTCCATAGCTATGGTTTTCCTAATAATACATCGTAAAATTGAAGAGGAGAAACATTACACAATACCTCATCCATGAAGGGGTTGATGTTGTAGGGAAGGCATCACTATTGGTTGATGCGGAAATATCATCCTTGGTGAAGCCACCTGATGGTGTACGACTGAAGATGCACTATAGTCAGTAGGCCTAGTCACTTCATGAACTCTACTAAAATGAGGTTTTTTTGGCTCCCGTTGTCGAAAATGAACTGTAGCGGAGAACCCTTCACCCACATCTATGAGTGGAATAAGTGCTCCTCCTCTTCCAGATCTTCAGGGTCAATCTTATGGATCTTGGTGGTGGCCACAGTGGAAATGGGCTCTACATCAATGATCTTATTCCATTTTTCATTCCCCTTACTGAATTCTAACTTAGACTCGGAACATGCGTCAGACTCAGAAGCCTTCATCTCAACTACTAGTGACTGCTTGGCTTGACACTCACTTGTGTTGTGAGTGGAGCTCTTATGGAACAGACACTGCTTTCCCATGTCCTTCTTTGTCATCGTGGGGGTGTTGTTTTCTTGCAGCATCGATGGGTTATCTTGGGTCACATCGACTTGAATTTTCCATTTGCTATGTGGTTTGGGGGGCGCCTTTCCCTTGCTTTGGATTCGCAGATCCAAAGTCTCACTTTTTCTGCTTAAGCTTCTGGTCAATCTTGATAGCTTATCGATACACCATCCTAAGCGAGGAGATGTCCAGGAACTCCATCTAATCCTATATGTACCTGTGTGGGTAGCCACGATACTTGAGTACCAAATATTTCTCATAATCCTTGATACCCAACTTCGTGTGAAGGGTATGAAAAACATTGGTAAACTCCACATGTCTTGATCCCTTCCCTGTCACAATGTGGTATAATTTATGTATGTATGCTCATATCTTTAAATAGGTTAGTACTACTCCTTGATGGCATGCCAAAACAAATCCCAAGTGGGTGCGGCTGAAAATAGTGAGGGCATACTTTCATCCTTTTGCTCAAAGTAGGTTTCCCACTAGTCCTTGATGTGGGGGGCGGCTTTGAGAAGAGAAAAGGTAATATTTTCCCAGCTGGAAAAATCGTGAACAAAAAAATATATTCTGCTAATTGATTTAACCATTTATCTATAACATCTAGATCTATCTGAGCCTCAAATATGGGAATGTGAAAGCTAACTTGTACCTTAAAGGGTGTGACGCTTTGAGAGTAGATGTTGGAAGTATATGCATCGCCCCTCAGTAGCGAGTAAAGGATTTTGGCAAAGATGTCCATCATCATGTTCCTTTGTCACTCGAGGGCTTCTTTAATCAAGATTTTGATAGGATCTCGTGCCCTCTCATCTTTCTTTTCCTCCACCAAGGGAGGCCATCAGGATTTGAGAGGCTAGTCTTGTAAAGGTTTGACCAATTCAAGCCATAACTCCTTATATCCTGACCTCATTGGGGACATGCAAAGAATAATAGAGAAAGAGAAGGCTACTCTAATTACACTAGTCTGAATTTAAACAAGAATGCAAAAAATTATAGATATAACCATAAATAAAAATATGCAACAAAAATAACACTTCATTTAATTAATATCAACTAAAATATGCTTACAAACAGAATGGAAATAAGACTAGCTCGGGTAATGGTAGCTTTTATCTTAGAAGAGATGTGGTGGATACATGCCTAAAAAATGTGTTACAATGAGGCTTAAGGGCCTATTTATTATTGAAAAACATGAGAAAATCCTAAAGAACCAAAACCCTAACCCTAGGAGATGAAACACCAAGAGTTTAAGGGCCTCGTTAGGGTTAGTTATGTAGCCAAGTTCCCAGGGTCATAACTTGGTCATATTATCTTCATTTTGTGTGTACGATACCTTGTTGGAAAGGTCTCTCCAAGTAATATCTATTTTTCAATAGGCCCTTGACTATGGCTTTGGGCCTACAAAATACCTCAATTTGTTTTTTGTTTAGGAGGTCAAAATTGCTTTGAAAGTTCAAGACCCAAAAAACTACTAAAAATAGTAAATGCTAAAATAAACAAGGAAACAGTTGAAACCGACTAGAGGTCTAGGTGGAATAGGTGGGTGGCCACCCATATCCACCTGGATAATTCCTTTCCCCTTAGGAAATAATGGTCCCCATTGCATGAAGAGCCACCATGAGCTCTTATGGAACAGACACCGCTTTCCCATGTCCTTCTTTGTCATCGTGGGGGTGTTGTTTTCTTGCAGCATCGATGGGTTATCTTGGGTCACATAGACTTGAATTTTCCATTTTCTATGTGGTTTGGGGGGCACCTTTCCCTTGCTTTGGATTCGCAGATCCAAAGTCTCACTTTTTCTGCTTAAGCTTCTGGTCAATCTTGACAGCTTATCGATACACCATCCTGAGCGAGGAGATGTCCAGGAACTCCATCTAATCCTATATGTACCTGTGTGGGTAGCCACGATGCTTGAGTACCAAATATTTCTCATAATCCTTGATACCCAACTTCGTGTGAAGGGTATGAAAAAAATTGGTAAACTCCACATGTCTTGATCCCTTCCCTGTCACAATGTGGTATAATTTATGTATGTATGCTCATATCTTTTAATAGGTTAGTACTACTCCTTGATGGCATGCCAAAACAAATCCCAAGTGGGTGCGGCTGAAAATAGTGAGGGCATACTTTCATCCTTTTGCTCAAAGTAGGTTTCCCACTAGTCCTTGACGTGGGGGGTGGCTTTGAGAAGAGAAAAGGTAATATTTTCCCAACTGGAAAAATCGTGAACAAAAAAATATATTCTGCTAATTGATTTAACCATTTATCTATAACATCCAGATCTATCTGAGCCTCAAATATGGGAATGTGAAAGCTAACTTGTACCTTAAAGGGTGTGACGCTTCGAGAGTAGATGTTGGAAGTATATGCATCGCCCCTCAGTAGCGAGTAAAGGATTTTGGCAAAGATGTCCATCATCATGTTCCTTTGTCACTCGAGGGCTTCTTTAATCAAGATTTTGATAGGATCTCGTGCCCTCTCATCTTTCTTTTCCTCCACCAAGGGAGGCCATCAGGATTTGAGAGGCTAGTCTTGTAAAGGTTTGACCAATTCAAGCCATAACTCCTTATATCCTGACCTCATTGGGGACATGCAAAGAATAATAGAGAAAGAGAAGGCTACTCTAATTACACTAGTCTGAATTTAAACAAGAATGCAAAAAATTATAGATATAACCATAAATAAAAATATGCAACAAAAATAACACTTCATTTAATTAATATCAACTGAAATATGCTTACAAACAGAATGGAAATAAGACTAGCTTGGGCAATGGTAGCTTTTATCTTAGAAGAGATGTGGTGGATACATGCCTAAAAAATGTGTTACAATGAGGCTTAAGGGCCTATTTATTATTGGAAAACATGAGAAAATCCTAAAGAACCAAAACCCTAACCCTAGGAGATGAAACACCAAGAGTTTAAGGGCCTCGTTAGGGTTAGTTGGGTAGCCAAGTTCCCAGGGTCATAACTTGGTCATATTATCTTCATTTTGTGTGTACGATACCTTGTTGGAAAGGTCTCTCCAAGTAATATCTATTTTTCAATAGGCCCTTGACTATGGCTTTGGGCCTACAAAATACCTCAATTTGTTTTTTGTTTAGGAGGTCAAAATTGCTTTGAAAGTTCAAGACCCAAAAAACTACTAAAAATAGTAAATGCTAAAATAAACAAGGAAACAGTTGAAACCGACTAGAGGTCTAGGTGGAATAGGTGGGTGGCCACCCATATCCACCTGGATAATTCCTTTCCCCTTAGGAAATAATGGTCCCCATTGCATGCAGAGCCACCATGAGGTTAGGAAATGTTTGTTGAACCTAGTCCCTCGTGAGCCAGTTGCCTTGGTGCATGAGTTGGCTAGCTTTGACAAACCGATATAGTTGGATCTTTTGCTGGTGAGTGTTTTTGGCCTGTGTGTCCATAATCTGATCATTTGTGGCCTATTCCATGTAATCTAGATTTAAATTTGTTTGTGTGAGTTGTTCTATAATGCCTAACGTGTCCAATAATTGTGGGAAGTATGGTCGAAGGAGGTCCAAATTGAACACTGGGTGCAAACCAAGGAATGGGGGAATGCTAAGCTCAAAAGCATTGTCTCCCACAACCATTATAATGATGTAAGGGCCATATTGGAGTGGTCTAAGATTCTGATGGGATCTGGTAAGGCATTGTTTCTTCAAATACAATCAAACATTGTCCCCCACATGAAACTTGTGTAACACCTGATGTTGATCATGTCTCTGCTTGTACTTGGCATTTGACTTCTCTAGTATGTCATGAACCTACTGGCGGATGTGTTAAATAAATCTGGTCACTTTATCTGCCTAGGACGATACATGTGTGGATTTTGTCTATGTAGTCATCTAAGGCATGGATTCATCAATTGGACGCAGTGGTTGAAATCCTAGACCCACTTGAAAGGGACTATGACTAGTCGAGCTATGGAGAGCTCTATTATAAATGTGTTGCACATATAGAAAACTCTCATCATGGGTTCAAGGATGCTTAGAGTTGTACATGCAGAGTATGTGCACTATCATCTTGTTAATGAACTCTGACTGACCATCAGTCTAGGGATGTAATGTTGGAAAGAATACTGAGAGGTGGGGGGTGAATCCGCATTTACAATATATAACTTTTTCATTTCCATATTTTGAATTATATATGCTACTTCAATGAAGGTAACTCGCGTGTACACGCAACTGTATTTAAGGCAACCAACATATATTCAGCAAACTTATGAGTCAGTTAATTCATCATATGTTGATCTTTAATCAGTGCATCAGTACTTCATTAACCTTATAAATAGTAACCAGGTGTAGTAATAACATAACAAACCATCACACACAAGAAACACACATGAACACCAAGATTTAAGGTTGAAATCCAATGTGGGACAAAAACCACCTGATGTTGTCTTCTTTTAATATAAGAAAAACCTGTTTACAATCTTGTACTAGTGTAGACTCGTACCAGTATGCAGGCACCCACCTGTAGAAGGCTACAACCTTCTCTCGTTCTCCAGCTTCTACTGGAAGGGAGCTGCAACCCCCTAGCTCTTGTACTAGTTGATATGTTTACTAGTACATAGGCACCGACCTATAGAAGGATACGACCTTCTTTCTTCCTCCAAGGACCACATTTCATAAATTTTCATACTAAATACTCCTGGAACACAACACCACAATCTAAAGGCCACATTTCATCCAATTTTCATACTGGACCCATCAACAACATTGAAGCTCAAAATAAATCACCCCTGCAATAGAACCATCAAATAAATCTGAATTAACCAATCATTGAAACTCAATCATCAATATCTAAATCACCCACAACTGAATCACTGAAGGCCCATCATCACTGAAGCAAATCACAGTCAACCAATCCGAACATTCAGAATATTGTCATCAAAACACAGTCACCAGAACACAGAGCATAACCTAGAACTCTGCAAATTCAAATATCATATTTCATAATGTATATGCTACTTTGATGAGCCGAACTAGTGTGTATACGCGTTTTTACCAAAGTGAACCAACATACAGATCTGCAAATATTAACTCATAATTTTGCAGTTATTCCAGACATCAATCATACCAAGATCATAACATATATAGAATAAAACATGCATAAGTAATTTAGATCTAGATTATACATGGTCAAGCCACATAATGATAATACATTTCAGGTCTTATAATTCCAATCCATCATCCATCATCAACCACTTAGGTGCATCCTTAGTTCAGATCAGGTAAAGCATCAAAAACCCATAACCTACATACTTGATCTCACACTTCATCAAATATTCAGTACTTGCACACTTTGGCCTAATGATCTTCTCCTCCTTATATAGTTCTAGGACTTTCTCAATACCTTGGATCAAAACCACTTAGGACCAATACCTTGGACCAAATACCTAGGGTTAATACCTTGGACCAAATACCTTGGACCAATACCTTGGATCAAAATACCTTGGACCAAATACCTCAAACCAAAAACTTAGTTTTCCAACATGTATGCGCTTTTCCTTCTATGAAAGTGTGTGTGTACATATATGCTCCTTTTGTTCAGAAAACCTGCGTGTATATGTAGCTTGGACAAGGTGAACCTGCGTATACCTCTCTTTCTTCATTCTTTGGAGTCTGATCTATAATCCTTTGTTGTTAACCTGCTGTATTGTGAACTATCATCTGAGAGAGTTGCCATTGTATATTACTTTTGAACTAATTCCTTTGAACTGCCTTGCATTTTGTCACATCTGTAAACATAACTGTCATGCATTCTATCACATCTGATATCTCTTCTGTAGATTCATCTAGTTACCATATACAAGTGAGTTTTTTTGCTACAAGTGGGTTGCCATCAAGTACAACACATGCATCATAATGCCAACAATCTCCCCCTTTGGACTTGATGGCAACCATGTTGGTGTTGATTACCACTTTCTGTAGAAACTGTTAGATATAACAAGCAACACCAAAATACTCTCCCCCTTTGACATCAAGGGAAAAGGGTAGTGTTATAGACATTTTTGTGCCTTACAGCATGAAGCATGAAATGTCAATAATCTAAGGGATCCAGAGTCCCTAAACATGTTGTTCCTACCCCTAGAGGAACAAGGTCAGCAAACCACAGCACTAAATATCAGTTCTCCACCTGAAAACACTCGAAAACAAGCTAATTCTGGATCATGTCAGCTGCTCCACTGAGCATCTGCGCTGAATGTCAACTGCTCCACTCTGTACCTGCGCTGAATGTCAACTCTAATGAAGGCTACCTACGCTAGGCGAGATTGGCCAAGTGGCACAGTCATTCTGCAAGGTGTCAAATGCCCAGGAAGCTTCCAAAATGACACTTGGATCAGGGAATTCGCCTTGTGATGAGTAAGAGGATCTAGATCTCCAAGTGGAAGCAAGAAACTCCAAGTGGACTCAAGAACTGAAGAATAACTGAAGTGGGAGAGGACACTAGTCAGCTTCATGCCAGCCTCAAGCTGACTCATCCTTTCTCCAAAACTCCTATATATAGAGCTCTCTCATGAGGTCTAGGGAGGCTGGAATCTTGTGAATGTAAGGAAGTGCTGTTGGTTTGAGTATAGAACTATTGGGTGATTGCTTTGAAGGAGGTGAAGAGGAGATTTCTTTCTGCTGGGAGGTGTTGCTGGATTGGGCCTCTTATGGTTGTAACACTCTCAGAACTTTACTTCTTCCATTAATAAAGCATTTGAGGTTCTTCTATATGCATGTGTCTCTGTGGCGTATTGATGCTTGTATATTTGATTTATTCTAATCCTTGAATCAATTATGGATGTATGCTTCTTGTAGTTTCCTTTTCTTGTGCTTTTGCAGGATCTTTGTGTAGCCGGGCCAGTGAAAGAGCAAGGAGCTGGGAGCAAGCAGCAGAGAGGGAAGATTGGATCAATCATTAGCGGAAGATAACGGTTAGTGGATCTCTTTCTCCTCTCTCTTACATCTCATAAAGAAGTAATCTTGAATAGCTTTGCTTTGATTGTTGCTGAGGTACTATCACCCTTAGAGTGGGATAGGGTCATTCCGTATTGGATACTTTTCCCAACAACAAATTGGCGACTCCGCTGGGGATCGTATCTTGTTGGTTGTTTGTTTTTTTTGCTATTCATTTCATAAACACAGGGAGTACCGAATCGAACTGCATTTGGATCTTTCAAATGCAAAGTAGAGGGCAGCTACTCTAGCTCAATTTCTGGGCAAGTTTATGATTTGAAGAGCTGATCCACAAGGACTCTAATAAGCTCTTAGTGATAGCTTTTCATCCTCCTTTTCATCCCTTAGTGTGTCCTTGACTGATAGCTTCTGATTTGGCCAAAAACTGTGAATTTTTGAGCAATCTGTGACCCGGAAACCAAGAGAAACGAAAGTTTCGTTCTTCAGTGCAGCCTGTGTGAAGGCTGTCTGCATTTCAGCGCAGTTCCCGAAGGGGCTACCTGCGCTGAAGGTCAAACTGCCTGTGTTCCACCTGCGCTGGACCAGTCTTGCCTTGTGCTACTGGGGTTTCCTGCTGTTTCTTGCCCTGTTTTCACTCTTGTTTTTGCTGCCTGTTACCAGTCAATGTGCCTATCTGAAACCAACTTTCCTTGCCACTATTCCGCCTCGGTTGTATAAAGAAACTGTGTTTGTTCTTTGTGTATTTCTTGTATCATTTACAGTTTCCCATAACGAAAGTGAACTAGTCTTGCTGTGGCCTCTTAGATCTAGACCTGTGATAAAGTGTCGTTCTGATCTTAAGAGTTAGTTTGTTTGCTATTCATAGCTGATTGAGCTTTTGCTTTCGTCATATGGTTTGAGTTTATATATTTCTAGTGTCGAAACAAGTAAATCTTAAGGTGTCTTTTGATTTTGGACAAGCTTGTTTGCTTTCACTTGAAATTGAATTCAAAGTTATACAACAACTTTCTTTTTGTGTCGCACAAACATTAAGAAAGAGAAAAGAAATACTTGCATTGTGCATGTGCATTATGACAGTTTGCATGTTGATTTAGGAAAGAATGCATTAGTGTGTGCTCTATGATCTGTGTGAAAAGATGTTATCTTTCTTTTCCCTCAGTAGTTAAGATTTTCAAAGTTGAAAGATTGAAAAGCTTGCTTATCATCTTAGACTGCATTTAGGAGTGTTACTATACATCTCGTGGTGATCCATAAAGGCAAACTGCTAAACAAGATCAACCTTAAAATAAATTGAATTTACATAACAACGCATTGAAACATAACGCAAACACATAGAGGTCTAAGCTAGAGACGTGTTCCGACGTCGTTAAACGTGATATCTTAGCGTTGAGTGGTTGGGTGATTCCTCCACGGTGAAGCGATAAGTATCAATACGGACTTGTGCTCCCACGTACCGTCGCATATATATTGGGAGACCCCTATAGGAATAAAGCCTTTATCCAATAGGAAACCGTGTCGGCCGCCCTACTGATCGCAATGCAGTGAACACAGCATTCACGAAGATCGACCACTCGTACCGTAAAACGTATTCTATGGTTTTGCGAAAAGTTTGGCACACCCTCTGCCTAGAACTCCAGAGCAGTTTCTTTTGGCCTTTTTCAAACTCTATAACTGAAAAAGTCCATCCGAGCATTTGTCACTTCGGGCTCGTTAAAACATCGAAGGAGACTAGAGTCATCTTTAGCTTTTTCTCGACTCTTAAAAAGTGAAAAAGCAAGTTGTGTCTAAAAGCGTCGTTATAAAATTTATTTTAAACGGAACATAATCACCTCCTATTCCTGCGTTGATCTGTAGGTTGAGAACATGGAACGCCCCAACCAAGGAATTCCACATGATGGAAATCCTAGTCCTTTCTCCTCTTGGGGAGAAGTTGGTGCGCCCCACATGGCCACATTGTCGCTTCCAGGACTGACGATTGGCCTGCCAATTTGGCTATTCTCAACCAATGTAGTTCAGACCACCATGGTTCCTGAACAGTCGAGTCAACAGTTAGATGAGTCTAGAGCTGCCCACCAGCCTTCAACTTCCTATAACTCTTCCTCCAATCCTTCATCTTCGCAAGGTAGAGCCGGTAAAAACCAAGCTCCCATGAAGAAGAAGGAGAAGAAGGAGAGAGAGAAGAAGAAGAAGGAGCCTAAGGCGACTGGGGGCAAGAAAAAGACATCTGACAAAAATACACACACAGCACAGACCGGGCCTAAATCGCCATGTGTCATATGTAGAGGAGACCACTTCCATAGATATTGTCCCTGTATTCCCCGGATACTAAGGGACTGGTCCCCTCGGTTGCACAATTCGGGAGCATCAATCTCTGATAGCCATGTTGAATGCTTACCGTCAACCAGCGAAAGTGAAGGTTCAAGACAAAGAGGGGGAATAAGATCCCCCTGCAAACTGTGTAAAGGCGATCACGCCATCCACCGTTGTCCCTTCTTAGACGAAGCGAAGAGAGTTTTGGAAGATCGTCCGGTTTCACCGTTGAGACTTCCTCCTGGATACAAAAAACTCGTGCCAAGTCCTTCGTTGGTTGAAAATACAGCTGGCCTGCTCAAGTGGTCAGCTGAAGCGTCAGTCATTGAAAATGAACCTACTGAATCCAGACCAGACGAAAGTCTAAAGGTCGATACGGCAGTTGACCCGGTTCCGCCTTCAGAGGTTTCATCTTCAAATGACACCATCATTGAAGATTCATCTTCAAATGACACCCTCACTGAAGAGAATAAGGATGACACCATCCAGATTCTTTTCATCAACACAGACTCTGATGAGCATCGGGGCAATGCGCCCATTCCCTTATCACAGGAAGGAACATCGTCAGGGTCATATCCGGCCGTATATTCGGTCCCACCACCAAGCAACCTGGTTGTATCCTTTGATTGGAACCAACTAGGCAGACCCCGGTTACCAGCCAGTATACCATTCAGAATCATAGTCCAAATTTATAGAATGGTAATGGCTGGAACTATCATTGATGAAGGGGCATCTGTGAGTATCCTTTCCTCTATTGCTTGGAAAGCACTGGGTTCCCCGACGCTTTTGCCTGAGATGAGAAATCTCTCGGGTTTTGATAAAGGAACCAGTCGACCGTTAGGGATCCTCCCCAATGTGCCTGTTACATTGAAAGGGAAGACCGTTCAAATGAACGTGATGGTCGTTCAAGGACCCTTGGATTATAACCTACTCCTTGGACGAGACTATATATATTGCATGGGAGCCATAGTCTCCTCACTCTTTAGAGTAATGTGTTTTCCACACGAAGGAAGAATGGTCAAGCTCGTAGACCAACTTTCATTTCCAAGATCACACATCGCAAATAGTCAAATACCAACCCTGAATGGTCTATTCACCCAAGAAATGTCTCCCCCCCCAGTCCTCCTTCCCGATGAGTGCGAGTGATTCGGAAAGATGGGACTGGAACCCAGGGGGCATGCATCCTGGTCTGCTTCGGGCAGAGGAAACCTTGGGTATAAAGTAGAATTTCCGCGAAGGAATATGACTAGTCCGTACCCCGTCCGTGGAAGGAAGAGGGGTTGTTCTAGAACAGGATTCTTTTGATAAGGTTACTTGTCTGACAAAGGTCATTCACCATTGTCTACTTCGGTAGACAGTGCCGAAGAAGTGTTTTCGTTTGATGGTGTTAACAAAACAATCTTTGGGTAACCAGAAAGAGGCAAGCCTCCCTCAATAACATTAATGTTTTGTCTTTGAGTAGTGTTCTTCTCTTGTTGCAAGTAGCTGCTCTCTTGTCGCAAGTAGCTGTTCTCTTGCGATCTTGCAAAAGAGCTGTCAAAAGTTGGGCCGACGGGAAGACAAGTACCGCGTAAGACCCGTTAAAAAATAACGAGAAGACAAGTATCGTTAACATTAGACTAGCAAGACGACAAGTAGCTGTGAACACCCAAAGAAAAGCAGAAGTGGGGGAGAGGAGGGGCAGCCTTGAAATTGTATTTTATACCTGGGGGCATGCAAACCTTTTGGAGTGCAAACTAAGAGTGGTTATTTATCTGTTTTTTGGATTAGCCGTTTCCGAACTTGCATAAAGAAAGGATGAGAGGGAGCATAGCTTATGTGAGGTGCAAGCTCTATAAAAATTGGAATCTTGCAGGAGACATTTCTTATCTTATGACTGGTATATCGAGCAGTTTTACCGCGGAATCTATGCTCGTTAAAAGATAGAAAAGCGAGATCCGAGCAGTTTTAGCACATAGTTCATGCTCGTTAAAAAATAAACATAAGATCGAGCAGTTTTACCGTGGAATTTATGCTCGTTAAAAAATAGAAAAGCGTGAGCAAGAGTTTCCTCCAGAGTTTAAGCTCATTAAAAAATGAACCTATTCCGGTAAATAACCATTGTGATCGTAAATTTATTAGCCATAAAAAGCCTTGGTCGTGTTTGCACCCGCCACCTCCATTCCATTTGGCCAATCGTTCACCTCCATATGATTGTTTACCTATTTTGAGGAACAGCTGCGAAGAGTGATTCCACTTAGCCATCCTTGTGACACTGCCGTGATTGGAAAATTCCAACCTGTACCTGGAATCTGCTACTATCCCTGTTTATCACTCGTTCCTCAAAAGACGAGTCTTCTTTGAGCTCTTTTCTCCTGACTCGTAAAATATGAAAAGTTTGCCGAGTTTTGGCCTTCCAGCTCGTTAAAATGACCGGAAGAGCTATCCCTCCTCTAGATTTTAATCTTTTTGGACTTGAGGGATTATTACACAAAAAGGTCGAGCGCTTGTTTTATTCGGCTCGTTAAAGTTATCGAAAACTCATCCCTTCTATATTGTTTTATACTTTTTCGGACTTAAGGGATTAGATGACGAAAAAGGAATTTTGGAGTTAACTTTCTGTACCTTTTCAGACTCTCTAAAAATGAAAAGGACCGAGTTTTCCTTGTCGTTAGACTCGTTAAAATGATTAAATAGCGACAAACTTGTCTTTAGACGAGAACGAGTTTCCCTATCGCTAAGCTCGTTAAAACATAGCGATGGGCTTGCCCGAAGGGCAGGTTATAGAACAAGCATATGTTATCCTCCTCAAGCTTGACAAAAATAAAGAGGTACTGGTCAGAAATGACTGGGGAAAAATTGGGAGAACCTCAAAGCTTTAATGGTAGCAAGTCACTCTTGAACATGACACTTTGTCCTCTGTATCACATCGGGTTGGGTTGTTTCATTCACCGGTCTCATCACCATGGTCCTCGCCAAACCATCCGCATTTGGGGTAATGCTACCGATCCATCACATCAGTGTCGTTATATGTTCAAGAGATGTTGTTCAGAAAGAGTCAACCGTGTCCCATCCACTGCCATACATTATCCTTCATTCACCCATGATCGCCACCCTGAATCATATTTCACAGATTGTTTTCACCTCCACTAAAATCATTAACTCCGTTCCGTGTCACTGATGTGGGATTCATTAAGGCCCTCCTTTGACGGATCGCTTCTTGTCGACTTCAGCTCATTATCCAAGAAGTTGATCTAGGAACACCCCCCTCAGTACTTTGAAGCTTGCATGCCTCAATGGCAAGTTTCTCACTTCCGGCGACATGTATACATTAATGACCTTCGACCAGAAGATTTTGCATGGTGTTTGACGCCAAGTCCTTTATTCACACCATGTGAATTGTACTGCAGTACCTTGAGGGTCATTGTCATTATTGGTGATTCCTCTCGCGCTTGTTAACGGTTTACATTATTGACCGGTAATCAAGCGATGTCTTTCCATGTTCGACTTCAGCACAATTCTCACATGGATCGACTTGTACTTAGAGTGAAGATCGAACGAGTTTTGAAGACCCCGGATCTAGTTTCATCCATCCGGGCTGCGATATATATTCAGGAAATATAAAGACATTTGATATGTACATCATTGCAGCAGATGATCATCCTACTCAAAGGATGATAATTTCAGCAGAGAATTATCAGTCTACCATCAGACGATCGTCTGTTCTATGTACCAAAATGAATTTATAAAGCTGAGCATGGGAATGCCCGCCTCAGCTAGATCATGAAAGCAGAATGAAAAATAATGTATTGTATTGTATTTTATTACAGGGCACCTCTCAGCGATTGAATGAACTTCGGATCCTCCTGATAAAGCATTTCACCCGATAAACGACCTCATACTTTAGGGGGCAACTGTTATAGACATTTTTGTGCCTTACAGCATGAAGCATGAAATGTCAATAATCTGAGGGATCCAAAGTCCCTAAACATGTTGTTCCTACCCCTAGAGGAACAAGGTCAGCAAACCACAGCACTAAATATCAGTTCTCCACCTGAAAACACTCAAAAACAAGCTAATTCTGGATCATGTCAGCTACTCCACTAAGCATCTGCGCTGAATGTCAACTGCTCCACTCTGTACCTGTGCTGAATGTCAACTCTAATGAAGGCTACCTACGCTAGGCGAGATTGGCCAAGTGGCACAGTCATTCTGCAAGGTGTCAAATGCCCAGGAAGCTTCCAAAATGACACTTGGATCAGGGAATTCGCCTTGTGATGAGTAAGAGGATATAGATCTCCAAGTGGAAGCAAGAAACTCCAAGTGGACTCAAGAACTGAAGAATAACTGAAGTGGGAGAGGACACTAGTCAGCTTCATGCCAGCCTCAAGCTGACTCATCCTTTCTCCAAAACTCCTATATATAGAGCTCTCTCATGAGGTCTAGGGAGGCTGGAATCTTGTGAATGTAAGGAAGTGCTGTTGGTTTGAGTATAGAACTATTGGGTGATTGCTTTGAAGGAGGTGAAGAGGAGATTTCTTTCTGCTGGGAGGTGTTGCTGGATTGGACCTCTTATGGTTGTAACACTCTCAGAACTTTACTTCTTCCATTAATAAAGCATTTGAGGTTCTTATATATGCATGTGTCTCTGTGGCGTATTGATGCTTGTATATTTGATTTATTCTAATCCTTGAATCAATTATGGATGTATGCTTCTTGTAGTTTCCTTTTCTTGTGCTTTTGCAGGATCTTTGTGTAGCTGGGCCAGTGAAAGAGCAAGGAGCTGGGAGCAAGCAGCAGAGAGGGAAGATTGGATCAATCATTAGCGGAAGATAACGGTTAGTGGATCTCTTTCTCCTCTCTCTTACATCTCATAAAGAAGTAATCTTGAATAGCTTTGCTTTGATTGTTGCTGAGGTACTATCACCCTTAGAGTGGGATAGGGTCATTCCGTATTGGATACTTTTCCCAACAACAGGTAGACCAAGATATTCTCCCCCTTTGGTATCAAGGGCAAAGGGCTGACCAAAAAGAAGACTTTCATATCTGAACAACTAAGTATAAACATTGATCATTCTCCCCCAAGCACATGCTGAATTTTCTGATTAAACTCCCCCTTTGTACATGTTGAGATGCACTATATCATCCATGCTCCCCCTGAGCACATGCATAGTCTGCAAATATTTTCCAAAAGAATAAAATGACTCTATAACTCAACTATGTGAGTTTGACCAATGACTCATACATACATCAATCTCCCAACCAAGTGGGGATATACCAATTGTTTATACATGACAGAAATTATCTCGTCCATCCCACGCAAAGTGGGGATACAAATTACATCATATGACCAAAATGGACTCATCAAAAGACAAAGACAAATAATTACATCATGGGTCTTTATATGACATTTACATCAAATGATATACATGAAATTTATAATAGAGACCAAATATCTAAACAAGACCATGATAGTCATTAGCAACTATCATACACCATGTATGATATGCACCATAAACATCTCTCAACAGCATCCAAACCTGTAACCTATATATGTCCATCATCAGTTTCGAAGATATGACAAAGTAAATATCATCAACCTCTGACTAAGTATGACGTATATAGATATCAATTCATCGTCTTGATCTAATCAAGATCAACTTGCTTTGTTTCCTTAGTAGAAAGAGCCTTATCATAACCTCCCATGAATCAACTAAGCATATGTGATATCTCCAAGCAGTAAGAAAAAATCATTCACATCATATCATATGTGAAAGCACCATAGTCATCACATCATCATCAATAAATGCATGATCTTTCCACAAAATCCCTTAATATATCAACCATGTATCATTATTAGGTGACATCCCACATCTGATAAGTGTCAACATATGTGAATATCAAACCTATCATCATAAAGTAGGAAGTCATCATCATTGTGTGAATAAGTTAGCCATGTCTGTGAATATCCATGTCTTCAAATGGCTATGCCTGCAATAACATCATTCTCTTGGCCAACCAACAACATTTATCAATATGCAAGTAATCATCAATGTATCCAGCATACTATATATCCATCAAATAGATAGTGATATGTATCTAGAAAACCATGAGCTCATGGTAATTTGTCAAGATTTCTTGATATCATCAACAACAACAGTCCTCAACCATGTGAGCGCCAAGAACTATAGGAATCCTGCATCATAACTGTACCATATGAACTTTATGCATCTTTGAAGGCATGATGACAACATCATAAAATAAATAAGTGGCTCATCATCAAATAATGAAGTTGTGTACTCAAACTTTGTACTTCTCCTTGTTCTTATGAAGATCACCATGTAAGCTACATATATGTACTATATGAATCATCAAAAAGTCATTCACAATCATCCATAAATCTAATCTGAATACCAACTATGCGATTCAAGTATCATCTAAGATTTTATCATGGGAAACTCATAACCGTAACATAGCAAGATGTATCATTTAGCCATATAAGCATCATCATTATTGATTAGGTACCAAAGACTTCTAAACATAATGCCAACAATGATTTATTAGAAGCATATCATGTTCTCCCCTGCACCTGTTCCACCTGTTCACTATTAGATCTGATTATTTCATATATCAGTAAGAAGTATCAAGGCATCATCATCAATCAGATATACATCAAGTTATCAACAACTTATGAGGATCAAAACACTTCTAAATAACATCCACAGACTATAGTCATCTATCATCACAACAAAAAAGATAACTGATAATTGTCTGAATCATATCATGTCAGTTTTTCTGAGTTTTTCCCACTACATTTTTCCTCAAGCCACATATACATGATTGTGCAGCTTCTAACTCACTTATATATGCGATTTGTCTTCACGAAACTTGCATATGTGATTTAGAATATTGAAGTTTCACACTTTCAGCTCCCCTTGTGTTGGGTCCCTATAATACTAGTGATTACCCCATTACTATTGTAGTTGTACCCTTTATTAGTATTTTTGTGCCCCTATCGTCCCCATATTGTTATTACTGTGCCCCATAGAATCCTTCTATTGTTATTTTGTGGCTTTATATTATTATTGTTAGGTCGGCTGGGTTATATTGTGACTCCTTAGACTCCTATATATAGAAAGGAGGTTTTGTCATTTGAATCATCCAAGAATTGTTCATTTATGTAATGTAAAGGAGGTTTCCCCCTTGAAGAGGCTGAATTTTAAGGCGTTGATCTATCTTTTCTATGTTTTTCTTGAGCTGGTTTCATAACATTTGGTATCAGAGCTTTGGATTCTAGGGTTTTGCTGCTCCAAACAGGTCATCGTGGAATTTTCGCTATAACTTCTTTTCTGCTACATTTCAGAAGCTTAAAAGAAAACCCATTTGAGAAGACATCACGCTGAAGCTTGGGTCCAGATTTCAGAGTTTTTCGCAGTATATTTGCAGAGATATGATCTGAGGAAGTTTGTATTTTTGCAGACTCCTTAATTACATTTCAAACAGGTGACCTGGGGAAAATCATAATAACTTTCTCTCTGAGAATCATATTGAAATTTTGTAAGAAGGTATAGAAATAGGACAGACTGTAGTTTCTTTTGTATATTTTTTTGAGCCAAAGGTCAAAACAGGGACACGTGGCACGTCGTACAAGTTCGCTTTACTGAATTAGTCTATAATCAATTCACTGTGGGAGATTTGGCATAACTCTTCATTGGAGAATCCAATTGGGGTCAGACTGGTGGCATTGGAAAGAGGACATAGAGGGCTACCATAGGTCGCAATTTCAAAATTGGATGATTTGAAATTATAGAGATACATCAGAAGCAATATCGAGCTCCTACAAAGTGAAAAAAGGTGTGTAGATTTTTAAAATTTTTTCTTAAGCTTGGTTTGAAAAATTATTTTGAAGGAATTCAAAGGGCATAGTAGAGCATTATTATCGGTAACTGATGCCTCGAGGAAATAAAATGCAAACACCTAGTAAGCAATCTAAAAGCTCTAGCATGACTCATGAAGAAGAGGAAGAAATGCTACATGATATATCAAAATTACAAGACCAAGTGCAACAAATTTCACTCTCACAAAAGCTAACAGAAGCTAAGATAAATGGAGTGGAATCTAAGATAAAGGGTGTGGAAGCCACGATTGACGATTGGAAGATAGATTTAAAGGCAGATTTGACAAATTTTCTACAAGAAATACTTACTAATGGTGAAAGGGGAGGAAAGGAAACTCATGATGCAAACAAAGGAAATGTTAATCATGATTTCATAGACTCTAATGTTGGATCGAAGATGCACCATATTCCAAAAATCGATATGAGGAAGTTTGATGGCAAGGATCTCGCAGCATGGATATTACAGATGGAGCAATTTTTCGATCTCAATAATGTGCAAAACACACAAAAGGTACGTATTGCAACTTTATATTTGGAACCAAATCAGTTTGTATGGTATCAATGGCTTTGCTCTCGTAAACAATTTATCACTTGGGCAATTTTTACGGAAGAATTGATAACACATTATGAGGATACAAAAAACAACACTTTTTTTAGCCAATTGATAAGTCTCAAACAAAAGGGTTCAATAGTGGAGCACATTGGGGAGTTCCAAAAATTGAACATAAGGGTAAAAAATATTCCAGAGGAGCATAGGGTTGATGTGTTCATAGGGTTTTTAAAGGATAATATCCAACATGATGTTCGCCTTTGGGAACCTGATTCATTAGAGAAGGCATTCAGGTTAGCAAGAAAAATGGAAAGCAAAATTATGGCAACCAGGAAGCATACCACTCACAACTATAAAGATGGAAGTGTTGTTGCCGCTAGTCTTCCACACCTATAAGGTTGACACCACAAAAATTGGAAGAAAAAAGAGCAAAAGGGCTTTGTTACAGTTGTGATAGCAAATACACTAAAGGTCATAAGTGTGATGAGAAGAAATTATTCTACATAGATTGTGAAGAGGAAGAAGAAAATGAGCAAGAAAGGTCAAAAGAAGAGGATATACTCTAGGAACAAAGCCTAGATGAAGAACAAATGAATCCGACCATATCTTGTAATGCATTGGCGGGAATTACCACTCCTCAAAACATCAAGATAGAAGGAAAAAATCAAGAAGAAAAAGGTAATAGTGTTGATTGATTCAGGAAGTACCCACAATTTTATTCATTGTAAGGTAGCAAAAAAATTGAATTGCTTCTTATATCCAGCACATGAGTGTCAAGTGATATCCAGCACCAGAATGTCAAGTGATGGTTGCAAATGGAGGAACAATAAATTGCTCTGGAAAGTGCCATAATATCAAGCTACCCATGGGAGAATATGTATTGACTAGCCCAATGCTTTCCATTCCAATGGGAGGTGCTGATGTTGTATTGGGAGTCTAATGGCTACAATCCTTGGGTACAATAGCTTTTAATTTTCAAGAACTTTTCATGAAATTTTCTATGGAAGGCAAGGAAGTTGAATTAAGGGGTTTTGTAGGGAAATCGGGAAAGATAATAAACTCTAACAGTATGACAAAGCTTCTAAAAAAGGAACGAAAAGATGTAATTGCACAATTATGTTTGCTAGATGTTTCCACATTGGAATCATCTATTTCTCCAGATCTCCAAAAAGTCTTGGACAATCATTTCAAGGTATTTGAGACTCCCAAAGGTCTCCCACCTATTCGTGATCATGATCATGCTATTCATCTGATTCCAGGAAGTGTTCATCCAAACATCAGGCCGTACAGATATCCCTATGCCCAAAAGAGTTAAATTGAACGTATGGTTGTAGAAATGCTAGAGGCTGGTATAATTCAACCGAGTCAAAGTTCTTTCTCTGCTCCAGTAGTATTGGTGCACAAGAAGGATGGATCATAAATCTAATTTGAATACCAACTATGCGATCCAAGTATCATCTAAGATTTTATCATGGGCAACTCATAACCGTAACATAGCAAAATGTATCATTTAGCCATATAAGCATCATCATTATTGATTAGGTACCAAAGAATTCTAAACATAATGCCAACAATGCTTTATTAGAAGCATATCATGTTCTCCCCCTGCACCTGTTCCACCTGTTCACTGTCAGATCTGATCATTTCATATATCAGTAAGAAGTATCAAGGCATCATCATCAATCAGATATACATCAAGTTATCAACAACTTATGAGTATCAAAACAGTTCTAAATAGCATCCACAGACTATATTCATCTATCATCACAACAAAAAAGATAACTGATAATTGTCTGAATCATATCATATCAGTTTTTCTGAGTTTGTCCCACTGCATTTTTCCTCAAACCACATATACGTGACTGTGAAACTTCTAACTCACGTATATACGTGACTTGTCTTCACGAAACTTGCATATGTGATTTAGAATATTGAAGTTTAACACTTTCAGCTCCCCCTGAGTCTGTTATGTCTATACACTGTGCCATGCCACATTTTTCTAACTATACTTCCTTCTTATTCCAAATCTTCGAGTGTGATGATGTTTTCTCCTTTTGGTATGGTGCCTGAAATTTTCTCCTGCATTCCTTTGCTATATGTCCAAACTTGTTAAATGCATAACACCTTACATGTTTCATATTTCTTCTATAGCAGTCAATGGCTTTGTGACCAAACATATTGCAAGAAAAACAATATCCCTTAAAGCACCTGGAAGTTGATGATATTTCTGTGTGATTGTCTTGAACCATTCTACTTCCGCATCTCTCTGCAACATGTCCAAGATTATGACATATAAAACATTAAACATTATTAATTTGAGGAAATAACTGACTATCACTTCCATAGTTAGAAGTAAAATATTTTCTTTGAAGAATTTCTTTCCTTGGTTGTTGATGGGTTTGACCTCTCATCTCCTTGTTGAGCATTTCAGATTTTGCATTATAGTTCCTTGCCTCACTTTGTGAGCTAGATTCATCTTCAAAAAATTCATGAAAATCAAGATTGGTTTTGATGGTAGGAGACCTTTGAATACTAAGAATATCATCCAAAATCTTAGTACTATCATGAAATCATAAAAGCTTATCCTTTTCTTCTAATTTACCTTTTAGGATATTTACCTCAACCTGATATTGCTCTTCCTTTTCAAGATATTGTTTCTTCATGATTTCTTTAGCTTTTCTTCCTTCTTCCATTTGTTGCCTTAATTTGGGAACTTCGTTTTATTGTTCTTCAAGAGCTTGGAGTAGTTCTTCATTCTGCTTATTTGATTTTTCAAGATCTTCATTTAAAGAGAGGATCTTAGCTTCAAGACTTTCATAATAACTAGATCTATATTTAAGTTTCTTGATTGTTGTGCTCCTTTTATTTACTTCATTTCTTAATGGTGTCACTTCATCCTGTAGCTTTTGACATTGATATTCCTTTTTCTTGTATTGCTTCCTTAATTTGTTTCCTTCTTCTAGTTGAGCTTTTAGTTTAGTAGCTTCTTCTTTGAAGGAACACTCCCTTTTGTCCCATAGACCTTGTTGATCTCTAATTTTGTCTGTGCGTCTTTTAAATTCTGCCTCTATTTGATATCTTTCTCTTTCACCCATAAGAGAAAATTCAGTTGTTTCACTCTCACTTTCCTCATATTCAAATGGACAAAGCAATGTATCACCAGAGGATAACAAATTCATACCTGATAGTTCTTTTTCTTGTTCATCTTCATTCTGACGTGATTCTGAATTTGAAGAGTTTCTTCCACATAATCCCCAATCGACTCTCCCACTGTCATAGTTCCTTTGAGATGCCTTATTCTTTTGAGGTGCTTTCTTCTTTCCCATTGTTTCTATGGATCTCCTTTAAGCGATCAAGCTTCTGCCAAAGGACCTGCTCTGATACCAATTGTTGCAAATAATACTGAGAGGGGGGGGTGAACCAGTATTTACAATCTATAAATTTTTCATTTCCATATTCTGATTTACATACGCTACTTCAATGAAGGTAACTTGCGTGTACATGCAACTGTATTTAAGGAAACCAACGTATATTCAACAAACTTATGATTCAGTTAATTCATCATATGCTAATCTTTAATTAGTGCATTAGTACTTCATTAACCTTATAAACAGTAACCAAGTGCAGTAATAACATAACAAACCATCACACATAAGAAACACACATGAACACCAAGATTTAAGGTGGAAATCCAATGCGGGACAAAAACCACCTAATGTTGTCTTCTGTTAATATAAGAAAAACCTGTTTAAAATCTTGTGCTGGTGCAAACTCATACCAGTATGTAGGCACCCACTTGTAGAAGGCTACAACCTTCTCTCATTCTCCAACTTCTATTGGAAGGGAGCTACAACCCCCTAGCTCTTGTACTAGTTGATATGTTTACTAATATGTAGGCGTTGACCTACAGAAGGCTACGACCTTCTTTCTTCCTCCAGGGACCATGTTTCATAAATTTTCATATTGGATACTCCTGGAACACAACACCACAATTTGAAGGTCACGTTTCATCCAATTTTCATACTAGACCCATCAACAACATTGAAGCTCAAAATCAATCACCACTGCAATAGAACCATCAAATACATCTGCATTAACCAATCATTGAAACTCAATCATCAATCTCTAAATCACCCACAACTGAATCACTGAAGGCCCATCATCACTGAAGCAAATCACAGTCAACTAATTTGAACATTCAGAATACTGTCATAAAAGCAAAGACACCAGAACATAGAGTAGAACCCAAAACTCTGCAAATTCAAATATCATATTTCATAATGTATACACTACTTTGATGAGCAAACCAGCATGTATACACACTTTTACAAAAGCGAACCAACATACAGATATGAAAATATTAACTCATAAGTTTGCAGTGATTCTAGAAATTAGTCATACCCATATCATACCATTTATAGAATAAAACATGCATCAGTAATTCAGATCTAGACTATACATTTTCAAACCACATAATAATAATACATTTCAGGTCTTATGATCCCGATCCATCATCCATCATCAACCACATGGGTGCATCCTTAGTTCAAATCAAGCAAAGCATCAGAAACCCATAACTTGCATACTTGATCTCATACTTCATCAAATATTCAATACTTGCACACTTTGGCCTAATGATCTTCTCCTCCTTATATAGTTCTAGTCCTTTCTCAATACCTTGGACCAAAACCACTTAGGACTAATACCTTGGACCAAATACCTAGGGTCAATACCTTAGACCAATTACCTTGGACCAATACCTTGGATCAAAATACCTTGGACCAAATACCTTGGACCAAAAACTTAGTTTTCCAACATGTACACACTTTTCCTTCTATGAAAGTGCATGTGTACGTATACGCTACTTTTGTTCAATAAACCTATGTTTATACACAGCTTGGACAAGGTGAACTTGCGTATACCTCTCTTTCTTCATTCTTTGGAGTCTGATCTGTAATCCTTTGTTGTTAACCTGCTGTACTGTGAACTTTCACCTGAGAGAGTTGCCATTGTACATTACTTCTGAACTGATTCCTTCGAACTACCCTGCATTTTGTCACATCTGTAAACACAACTATCATGCATTTTGTCACATCTAATATCTCTTCTATAGATTCATCTAGTTACCATATACAAGTGAGTTGTTCTGTGACAAGTGGGTTGCCATCAAGTACAACACATGCATCATAATGCCAACATGTAAGGCAGTTGACTTGGTAAGCTTGGTGTCCAATAGTGTCCAAAGGCTTGACCAAAATTTTCTTAGGAAACTGCTATCCTGATATGATATAATTTTCTGTGGGATCCCAAAATATATGCATACTCATTCAAAGAATATTTTGGCAGTGTCCTCTACTATGATACTCTTCTTGTAGGTTGCCAATATATCCATCTTAGAAAATCTGTCCACAACCACAAATACACAGTCGTTACCAAGTTTGGTAGAATAGAGGCTAGACATATAGTCCATGGAGATGGATTTCCATGGCTGAATGGGAGTAGGCAGAGGAGTGCACATGCCTTGCTTCTTGATGGATGGCTTGGCGATGGCATAGGCAGTGCGGGATCTGATATATTTCTCAACATCTAGTCGAAGTTTGGGCCAATAGAAGTAATTTTGTAGTACATCCACAATTTTTTCCACCCCAAAGTGTCATGCGATCTAAGTGTAGTGCGCCTCCCAAATTAGTTTGGGATGATCGCTTGAAGGAACACAAATGCGGCCCAAGTAGCATAATAATGCATCCTGGATTTAGAAGTTAGAAACTTTCTTCCCATCTACTAACATCTCACATGTGGGCGCAAACTCTGGATTATTTTTTTATAGTTGCAGCCATCCCAAGGTCTCGTGACCACAAGAGTTGAGAACGGTAGTCAGTGTTGCAACTAGGGGCCGACTGAGGCAGTCTGCAACATGATTGGTGCTGCCCTTTTTGTATTTAATGTTCAAGTGGAATTGTTGTAGATATTTAGACCACTTCTGATGGTGATCATTTTGCAACTTCCCCTATGTCTGTATAAACTTAAGAGGTCGATGATTGGAGTGGATGACCGTTTCCTTCCCCAGAATGTAGTCCTTCTATCGTCGACAAGCTTGCACAATGGAATACATTTCCTTATCATAGGTGGGGTACTTCTAAATCGTATAAGAAAATGTGTCAGTATGATATGCCACTGGATGGTCATGGTGGTTGAGGACTGCACCAATAACATAGTCTGAGGCATCTATCTCGATTTCAAATGGTTGTTGAAGGTCTGGCAGTGTGAGTATCGGTGCATAGCAGAGGCAATGCTTCAAATCAATGAATGTTTTATGTTGGGAATCAAAAAAGGAAATTTTTTATCTTTCCTTGCCCTTAGTAATATGGCTTAAAGGAAAAGTGATATGGGAGAATCCCAACAGGAACCTCCGATAAAAATTTGCAAGGCCCAAAAAGTTGCAAAGCTCCGCTAGAGTGGTTAGGGCTAACCAATCCCGAATCAATTAGATCTTGGTCGGGTCAACATGCTTGCCACTCTCATCTATGATGTACCCAAATTATTGGAATATCTCATTTCAAAGTTGCATTTCTCCAAGTTGGCACACAGTTTTTACTGTTGAAGGGTTTGAAGGACCCGCCGAATGTGTTGCAAGTGTTCTTTCGAACTCTTGTTGAAGATGAGGATGTCGTCCAGATAAACCACCACGAGTTAGTTGGTGAAGGGCCACACGATGTCATCCTTTAGCCTCATAAACATCACGGGGGCATTTGTCAACCCAAAGGACATAACCAACCATTCAAAAAGGCCTTCCTTGGATTTAAAGGTAGTCTTCCATACATCTGTGGGCTCTATTGGAACTTGGTGATAACAATATTTTATCGATATTGCTGAAATACTTGGCCCCCTTGAGTTGGTCCAATAGGTCATCAATCCATGGGATTGGATACTTTTTCCTGACAATGATTTTGTTTAATGGCCGATAATCAATGCAGAGCCTCCAAGTTCAATCCTTCTTCTGTACCCATATTATCGAGCTCCCACAAGGTGAGAAACTTGGTTGGATGTTCCCTTTTTATAGCAACTCCTAGATTTTCCACTTGATCTCTTCATTTTCCAGAATGGAGGAGTGATACTTCAACTTGTTGGGAGAGGTACTTCTTGAGTTAGATCAATTGAATTCTTAACCTGACAATGCAAGGGTACTCCTGTGGGAGAGGAGAAGATGTTTGTGTATTCTTCCACTATTGCATCCACCTACTTATGCTTCTTGGAGTAACCCTTATCGGGGACCATAGACATGGATACGAACTTCCCCTTACTTTGAGAGCGGATCAGAAAGAAAAAAAATTCCTAGTCTGGGAAATGACTTGTGGTGAAGTAAAATTATAAGTGTGGACACAAATGAATTCCTCTAGCCCAATAATGGGTCTAGCCACAACAGATACATTCTATGGAAGATTTCCTTAGGTTAGAATCAATCAAGAGGGCCTACCTCTTGGTCGTTGATCCTGCTTGATGATGTCCTCGCTTGCTCGCTCCAACAATCTCTCGCTTCCTTCTTCAAGCTCCTGAAACAAGTAAACAACAACAACACACAAACATAATAATATAAAAATTGCAATTCAACCTACTTAACAAGTCAAGAAATATTAAGACATGGATATGTAATATTACAAAACGTGTAGGAAATCAATTGATAGTTGCATATATTAATATCAAAGAGAGATTACAACCATTCGTCTTGACATTACAGTCTTCCTCTCACAAGACCAGGTTCCCACACACTTTTGCTAGCATTCCATGATGGCTTCAAATAACGATAGTTTTAAAGCTCTTCCCTTTAGGGTTCACTCCAAACCAAAACACACTTCTCCCTCACACAACTAGATAACTACAACTAGTAATATCTTGCTTTTCTACTCCAAACCAAAATAGCATCAACACTTTGTGTTGGCTTGTACGGGCCTCACTCGGGTTCAGAAGTGATTTAGCCAAACAAATCTCAGTACTACTGGACTTTTCAGCAACAGTCCATAGAGTGTGGACTAAGGTCTCACCTGAAGTAGTATGGGAGGGTGCTAGAACTAGGTTTCCGCACCCTAGAGATGTATGATGATTTTAGGTGGTCCACGATTTGAACCTGCACGTACGTCGCTACGCACACCAATCAATACCTCCCAGCCTGCGATGTTGCCTTCGTACAGCCCTACTTGAGGCCCGATCCTTGTTATTACCCAATTCCTTACTATTAACCCGATATTAGTTGATCACTTAGCTTATCTGTGTGTGTCTAGTTATACTTAGCAGTGTTCAACATTCATATAAGTGCGCGCGATAAATAAAATATTACAATTGCATATGGTATCAAATAGGAAATAACACAAGAACTGATATACAAGATTTGGAATCTAACTTCTATTTATTACTCTTCTTCCTTGGTTATAGACTTGACTCCGCCCTGCACACTCATTTGCAGGGGTGTGTGCACTCAGCTACGGACTCTACTAGGCCTTTGTGCACTCAGCTGTAGAGCCTCTTCCTCCTACTACAACCCAAAGCACCTAGACTCTTGCTCTATGCTTGCTATCTTCTAGACTCCATTCGTTTTGCTACTTTCTTTCTTTACAACATAGAGCCTCACTCTATTTATACAATCCCATGGTCCACAGACCATGGGTAGGCCAACACTACATTTAAAACTTAGGGCAGACAATAGGGGTGATTTTAGGGGCGAATGTTCGCCCTTTGGCGAAATTAAGGGGTTTTAAATTTTTAGTGGGTGAATATTTTGTATCATAGTACATTTTTACAAATCACTTCAAATAGCCCACCTTATTTTAAGGGAGAGAGTAAAAAAGGTAAATTTAGCCCTTGAAATTAGGAGTTACAACCTTCCATTCGCCCATTTTCAAGAATAGGTTTTATTTAAGTGAATCCATTCGCTCATTTTCAAGAATAGGTTTTATTTAAGTGAATCCTATGGGCCAAAGGCCCAAATACCATATTTATAAAAGAGGTATGGTAAATTAATAAAAATATAAATAAATGAGAGGTATGGTAAATAAATAAAGCATTTTTTATATTTACTCCATAAGTCACCTTATATACATGCAAGGGTGTAAACAAATAAAAATATAAGTAAAGTGGAGGTATGGTAAATAAATAAAACGTCTTTTTATACTTACTCAAAAGGTATGGTAAATAAATAAAAATATAAATAAACTAGACGCATGGTAAATAAATAAAACCTCTTTTTATATTTAGTCCATAACCCTTGTTCTATTTATGAAGGCTCAAGAAAGAGGTTTTATTTAAGTGAATCCTATGGGCCAAATACCATATTTGTAAAAGAGGTATGGTAAATTAATAAAAATATAAATAAGCGAGAGGTATGGTAAACAAACAAAACATTTTTTTTATATTTACTCCATAAGTCACCTTGTATTTATGAATGGTATGGTAAATTAATAAAAATATAAATAAACGAGATGTATGGTAAACAAATAAAACATTTTTTTATATTTACTCCATAAGTCACCTTATATTTATACTATGGGACAAATACCATGGACTAGATTGTTATTAATACCATTCAAAAAAACATTATTAACCCTAATATTAGTATTAATAAAAATAAAAATGGCACATGGTATTGACCCATGTTATTCACCAAAATGGCACATGGTATTGACCCATGGTATTCACTTGGAATGTAGCCTATTTAAATGGGGGAATTAAACCAGCATAGATCCATCTTTACTTTGGATCTACTAACCCCCCAGAGGTATCAAATATCGTGATATGCAAACTAGCATAGAGTGAAAAGTATATCGTGATATGCAAACTAGCATAGAGTGAAAAAATATTTGATCCGATCAAGAGTAAAAATGGATGTTGTAATTTAATGTATGTTAAACATTTTAGCTTGGTTAAAATAAAAATAAAATAAAAATCAACTATTAATTTTATTAATTTTTATAAATTACTAATAGTAATTTTTAAGCTCCAGGTTTATGATAACCCATGGTATTGACCCATGGTATTCATGTGAGCATAGACTATTTAAAGGGGAAATTCTATCTTAGATCCATCTTAATTCTGGGTCTACCAAGTGCTCAGAGGGATAAATAGATTTCATCCCCCTAAGAGTGGTAGATGTGGACTTAAGATGGATATAGGTTGGTTTTTATGATAATGAAGATATTAAATAGACTTAGGAAATTATATTGTAAAAACATCTTAATGTGGATGGTTAAAGCATAGACATTGGTCAAGTATATTTGTATACTTCTGTTTTAAACTGAAACAAATCCAGGGCTAAAAGGAATGGATTGATTGCACTAGTCATCCTTCTATAAATTTCCAACATACGCTGGAGTAAACACATTGTAATTTGGGTAATTTTTCTAATTGAAAATGGGAACATACTTGTGTATTGGCAGGGTGGTTACGAGGTCCCTAGAAGTGGAGTAAACAGATTGTAATTTGGGTAATTTTTCTAATTGCAAACAAGAACATACTTGTGTATTGGCAGGGTGGTTACGAGGTCCCTAGAAGTGATGAATTTGAATTTTTCTTGGTTTTATATATAGTATTAGGTTTTTCTCATGCTTTCTATGAATGGCACGGGTGAATTTTATCCTACACCCACTAGGTTATCGATATGTAATTTCGGTAATTTTGATTTCAAAAGATATTTTAAATAAATGCAATGATTTCATTTGTGTATTCAATAAACACAAGATTTTATAATTGAGTGAAATATTCGCCATGCCTGGTGAGAGATTCGCCAAAAAATTATATATACATATCATATTATTGATAAAATCGCCTTCCATTTTTCCTATATACCATAGAGATTCGCCCATTTATTATACATGTAATTTTTTTTGGGGGGGGGGTTCTTAAAATTTTCCTTGGCGGACAACCCTATGACTCTAACATATAATTGGTGCTCCGCGCTCATAATTCGCAGAGTCTTTACAAAAATAGTACTCAAACTTGGGCTTTGAGCCGCAAAACATGTTGTGGGAGGGTTCCATGTCCAACAAGTCCCCAACACAAACATCATGACTCGCCCTCAAGTCACTCTGTCAATGCGGAGATCTTGGAGCGAAGTCCCTCCAACTGGTTTCGAACGGTCTGGCTGAAGGCATCGCACTAAGCTGCTGCTTGCTAAACCTACTGCATTCTCGCTTCTGAACCCTCTGTTTTCGGCGTGCGGCACTACATATGTGCATGCATCCCTTGAATCTTCATGAGCTTTCCTTCAATATCTACCATGATTGTGAAGGCTTCATCAATCCATGGTTGGATGCATGCTTTTAGAATTGCTTACTTGTGGCACGCCGCGTCTACCTGCTCTTTTAATGCCTTGGCTTGCCGCATCCTTGCAATCCCTTGAGTAAGGAATATTGTAGGCGCAGTCCCTCTAATGTTGTCATATTGTCACTGGAGTTCGCATGCCTCAGTCTCGAGCCGCTGGATTTTGGGGTCCTCCTGCAACATCGTGAGGACCTTAGCACCTGCTCCAACATGTTGGTACAGTCGCAGACTACACCTCCAATCTCTTCCATCCCTGCTGTAATAGCACTGGCGTGTTGCTCTCTGACCTTTGGGGGATTGGAAGGCTACGCCTTCAACCGTAGCTCGGCAATCTGGAGATTCAACTCCAGTTGCACCTTTGTTGTCTTTTCTCTGGCATCACATACTCCACTTGCTAAACTATGAAGCCGCACTTTGACCGGTAGATCTGTTGTGATAGCTAGCTTTGAGACGTGTTGGCAAGCATTATATACTGTTTTCACCAATTGTTGGTTTTGCAACACCAACTCGTCAGGCTGCAAGCTAAGCTATTCTATATTAATCTTCTGCTCACTCAGAACATGGATTATGCAGCTCTCCCCGACACACGACTCTGTTGTTATTCCATTATGTCGCTGATAGACTGTTTTCCAGGGAAGGGTAACTAGATTAAGGCCAAGGCCTTTCATCATGCTAACTATCATTCAGTCCATTGCATCTGCTGATACTAACGCTCCCTCTGGCAGCAATATTGTGTTGGCCATCCTTGCATGCAACATATGTTCTGTTGTTGAAGTGCCTGCTACGACGTGGGTAGACAGGATACCTTTCTGAGGGGGCTACATCTTTAACTCCTACAACTGTGCCATGAGGGCCCCCCAACGCACTCTGGTGCTTCGTCATAAACTCTTGGAGTTCTTCACTAGTGACATCACAGACCATCTCACCGATGTCATGGACCCCTCCTTCAGTTAAGGTGATCGGGTTGATGGCTAGCTTCGAGGCCTTGACCTTCTTTCTTGGACCCGATCTTTCTATGATGCGCAGTCGTTTGAGCTGTGTAGATGCAGTCCCTGGGTCCGCACTCTCTTCTGCTATATCTATGTCCTCTACCTCTTGCCCTAAGGACGCTGCTTGGCCCTCCTCTTCTTATATTGTGGCAGCCTCTACTATCTAGGTTGCTGCTACTGCTTCTGCAACCTTCTTCTACTCCGCGGCTTCCTATGTCGCTTCACTGGCTACCCTTACCCTGGTTGCCTCTTTTTCATTCTACCTTCTCTTGGCCAATTGGGTGATGCACATCTTGGCATCATCCTTCTTTTTCTGTGCTACCGTCTTCTCCATCTCCACCAAATCTGGGGCATGCCACTTGGGAGGCCATGTATCTAACACCGTAAATATCACATTGTAAGTGGCTATAAATTGGAGATTTTTCCATTGCCATGTCAGATCCTTCCGTGCCCTAATGTAGATGTTGTGCATGTCTGCCTTGAAGTCTGCAAAACTTTGCAGGTTATTGTGCACCGTGGGGGATAGGCATGGCCTCCTATTAATCCACATTTGGATGCTCGCCTCCATGAGCACCTAGAAAATATTGGTATCATGAATCTGTTTCATGTCCTTGGTGGCCCAGAGCGAAGCATACTTCGCGGCCTCTGGTAATTCTTGGTCAATGCTCGGGAACTGACTATCCTCCGGTAGTTCTCTTGCTACAAGCAACATGGATAAAAGCAACCACACATAGTGGAAGGTCTTACCCTTATCTTGGGCCTCTCAATAGTTTATCAAGACCTCCTTACAGAGGAACTTGGCCTAGTTGAACTAAACCCCCTCTGCACACTATTTAGCCAGTGCAACCACTAGCGCTGGTACCTCATCGGCACAACATTTTCTCATCACTTTACCGGCCAGGAGTTGGATGGCTACACGCACCCCCTTATCCTTGATGCTGGAGATGGCATAGCCCCTCTTCTTTTCCTCTAGCTTATACTTTGCCTTCATGGCCTCTGCGAGAGCCAAATCGCTACATTTCCTGACTATCATCGTGGGGTCCTTTCCTTTATAGGGAAGCTAAGAAATCCAGTGGATGAGGTATGTCATGATGGGAATAGGCTCCTCTAGCCATAGATAACCATAATGCATCAGGCAGAGCAACTGCTTGATGATGAAAATGGTGATGGGTTCGTGGTGGAAATGTGGAATCCATAACAAGTGCAACAACCCGGCCTTTTCCACACTGCGCAGCCATTTTTGAGGTTCTAACGCTATCACCGACCCATCCGTATTCTCCTTCATTAGATTTTCCATCTCTAAGTGTGGGAAATTCTCCTTGTCCACGAAATATCAATCTTCAAATTTTATGGTGGGCATGTGGCCTCGGTGCGAGCCCTCAAAGATAATTCCATCAGGGAGGAGCGGGGTCTGGAGTGTACTCTTTATTACATCCAGATCCTTTGGTATTTTCGTTTTCCCTTTTCGCGGAGGGACATACGTGGGAAATTTCGCTACATAGCGCAACGATTGGATGTATTCCTCCACTCCTTCTTCTTCCTCTATGGCGACAATCAGGGCCTGCAAGTCTTCTTCCTCTTCATCTGTTTCAATGGTAACTGCCTTTCCTTTTTCTTCCATTTATAACTTACTGTGCCGCAGATTCCTCGGGGACATGCGTACTGGTCCCATTGCCTACTTATCTTTCTTCGGTCTCGGCATCCGGGGTGATTTGGGGATTTTTGTCATGACCTCAGTGCCTTTGAGAGCATCCTGTACCATGGTGGTCTGTGCGGCCTCGCTGGCAGTTCCTTCCTCAATTCGTAACCCATCCTTAGTGGCCGTCATCATTGCTACACAGTATTTTGTCTCTCACGAACTAAGGGGCTCTACTATTGCTCGACTCTCAACACTCTGTGCTCTGCTCAACCGCTCAATGCTCAAATGACCAAGTGTTGTCCACTAGCTATCCCTTTGAGTTTTATAGCACCTTTTGAATTCAAATTTGACCTGTCCCCCAAATTCAAAGCCATCAATGCTCTCTTGGTGGTAGATTTTCCCAAATCTTGCCCATAAATCACGTCTTAAATGCCCCCTGCCTGCTCCATTTGGCCTCAAATTGGACATCTCGTCATGAACAGTGACATCAACAGTCACTTCCTAACCAACCTAGATGAAAGCATAACCCTCCATGTGTGGGCGCAAACCCTGTGAAATTTTGTTCCTATGCACACCTCTTAGGGCGTGCAGCTCCTAGGCAGAATAATTTATAGTCCCGCACTCCCTTTCAGCTACCTGGAGTGCTAAGACTGTTCTTCCTATGGCTAGTCAGGTGGTCACACCACTTATGCGGGGCTCCATCCCGTCCTCCAGCATAGTCCATGAAAAATCCTTATTTGTCATTGTGGTGATTGGCATCATGCGCTCTATCCTTTATAATGTGCTTCCCTGGTTACCATGTTTGGTGATATGCGGTCATAGCCACAACATTAGATGAACCAATTCTTGGCAATAGTCCTCTAATTCATTAGTATGATCATCCATACCTTGCCTTTCCATCCTTGGTTTATTGACGAGGAATGCTCCCTTTATGTCTTCTTCCAGCCTCTTGACTTTTGCATCCATTAGAATTCATTTCTTCCTTAGCTGTACCTGGTTCTTTTCAAATTCGTGAAGTCTAAAGTTTCCCTGCTGAATTGGTTCTTGAAGTCTTATGTGTTTAGCTTCGCATAGCTATGTGATTTATTCATCCCGGGCTTCGCACACTATCAGATATATAGGTGCTATTACGTGCAGATTCATCTTTGCATGCTTAGAGATTACGGTCCCTGCTTCATTCCTTAGCCTTGGAATTGTTCTCGCGGGCAGGGTTTTGCAGATGGTCCTATAGGCCCATTGAACCACTGGTACACACAGGTCCCAGTCAGTGTGTCTCACCTGGTGGAACCTGTTCAACACTTCACACACCCAGTCAGATGCTTCTCCGTGGATAATCTTTAGCACACTTCATTTTTCCTACCCCTGCGTTTTGTTCCTATTTTCTATTCCGAGAGGGGTGTGTGGTTGTGCGGGCTGCATGCCATACAACTGTATCCATCGAGAAAGGTGGGCACACAAACTATTTTTTCCCTCGTAATTGTCTCCCATTCGTAGCTAGGGTTTTCCAAATCATATAAGCATATCCATTCTGCATTCAAGCCAATCCTCAATACTTATCTAATGCGTACCCCACCACCTTGCAGGCGTTGCGTGCAGTGCCCATTTCAGAGCATCAAACCGCAGTTGTTCTACTACTATGCTTACAAATTTGCTCAAGAATTCATCCACTGCTGTCAACTTGCCATACCTAGGCAGATCCCTTATCTCCATTGTCATGCAGCATAGTCATCTAACCATCATGTTGCAATTTAGCATGGTTACCTTGTGTAACCGATTCTGCCATCGTTCTATTTCTTCATCCAAATTCGAAGTGTAGGAGATTTCACACTCCCACAAAATCCTACCATCTACTATTGGATTCACCCAATCCTGTTCTCACATGGTTATCTTATAAGTACAATAGAGATCGTCATCACTATCATCATCGTGCACCGGTTCAATGTATCACGCTCCTTCGGCAGGATCTAGCGGTACCACTACGCGTAGTGACTTTTTCTCAAAAATCATTTTTCGCTTCTTCAGATTTATGACTCTGTTCATATCAGTGGCCCAATCTATGCCCAGTAGCATGGGATAAGGATTAATATCATCAACAATCTCTATCACTTTGAAATCCGCTATCACACTCGCACCTTCAATATCAATCGTTACCCCTTGCAATCTTCCCATGGGTAAGACCTTCTACTGGTTCACCTTTCACAATTGAATAGGAGACCATTGTAGCACGGGTCTGCCCATGTGTTCCCATGTTTGTTTCTGGAGTACATTTACATCCAATCCAAGATCTAGAATTACCTATTCCATTTTGTACTCTCTGATTTGCGCAGTCAATCTCATTTCCCTTCCTGTTCGCAATGCATGCTTTCCAAGTTTCCGGACTAAGGGCGGTTCCCCTAACCCCGCGCACCTAGTGATAAGTTCCTGCAATCCTTTTACAGCCTTGACGTCACGTAGCAATTTCATGCATTCCTCTAGAAAGGTAGTGAGTATTGAAGGATCCATCCCTGGTTCTAGTTGATCCTTACTACCTGAAGTGGAGGCCTCCATGAAGCTCTTCTTAGCTTCCATGAATGTCTCCTTCATTTGCTTCAAATCAAATTCAGGTTCCTTTGTAGGAGCCTTGTGAACCCACACAGTTTCTTCTGGCTGCTTACCTTTGTCATCTCCGGTTGTGATACCACTTCTGAGCACTATGTTTACATTCGGGTCCTCTTCACGCGGCTCAGACCTCATCATTTGCAAATTCTAAGTTGGGGGAGGCTGGAGTACCCCTTTCTCTTGCAACCTTGCTACCAGTGTAGGGAAGTCTTCTGCCTCATGATCAAACAGAGTACAGTATAAACATGAAGTTCTTGTTGGATTCATGCAATCGTGGGCATAGTGCCCTAGCCCTCTGCAATTGTAACAAATTAGTTGTTCGCGACCCCTTCCTAGTCCTATTCCACCTCGACCTCGTCCATGCCCCTAAAATCTAGTGTGCGGCATCCCTGCACTTGGATCAAGGGCTCGCATTTTGGTTTGCACTCTATAGGTAAGGTTTTGATCCATCATTAGCTCGTAACTTCTGCAGGTGTGCTCATCATGGCCTACTGACCTACACAAATTGCAAAACAATTACTGGGATGTCTGCGTATACTTCTGCAATAGATGACAATTATCCGTAGCATGTTTTCCTCCTATCTGACAGATCACGCACCACAATGCAGGCGCCATGCTCGGTCCTGCTTGTGCCTCTGGTATTAATAGCATTGGCCCTCCTCCCACCAATTAATTCATGAAAACTAGACAATGGTCCTTGTCATGCCCCTGGCCTTTGCATTTTATGCACCATACCTCCTTGCACGCCTCTGACTGAGGAGTCCTATCCTATTTCAAACTCTACATTTCCAGACACAAATTTTTCAGTTGCACGTGGATTTGTTGGACTCCCAGACCAGGATCTTGTATAGGTGTCTCATGCAATCTCATTGCAATCTATAAAGCTTCGACCTGGGTGGATAGCTTTTGTTGTGGCAATGTCGTCCTTAAATGCGGTGTTAGTGATGCTACAAACCATGTGCGGTGCTGCCCATCTATCAAGGTCATGTTGGCTTTGCAAATCATACTCTTCAATATCTGATCCAGATCCTATGGGGTCTTGCCTAGAAGCATCATGATTTCCTTAAACTCAATAATCGATTGTGTCCCTAATTTTGGTTTGCTAAATTCCCTGTTCAGCGTGGCCTGGATCTCTATGATTCCTGCTTTTCGATGGTCATTAGAATGCTTAATGTACCACGTTAGTGCACGATCTTGCAACACACTTACCAGTGTAGCCTTCTTTATATTGTCATCCACGACTCCTTTTGCTTCCATACCACCCTTACTATGAACCAAAATTGGTTCGGATCTTCGTTCCCTACCCCTCTGAATACCGGTAGTTTGATTGCACTCACCATATTGAACTATGGAGGTGGCGGAGGTGGGATGGGTGGAGATGGAGGTGAAGATGGTGAGACTGGTGGCGGTGTAGGTGGAGGTGGTAAGTGTGGAATTTGTTGCCTTATCAGACTGATTGCGCTTCTCAGAGAAACTTTTGCGAGCTCCTCCTCGCTCTCCCGTGAGGGTGAAATTAAGGGACTAGTTTCTAATTCTTCACTACTTTCATTTCTGTAGATCTTCCCACTTTGCATAGTCCTAAACATTAATTTATTCGCATAACCCACTTTTCACACAATAGCATTTTAATCCAAGTATTCAAATATTTAATGTACTTACATTGTGGGCCCTTGAGGAAATGATGTTCCGCCTCATTGTAGCTGACTGTCATGTCTACCACGAACTCAGTGATAAATACCCTTATGATTCGATCAAGCTAATGTTTCACAGCTCACATAATCTTATTTTTTGACACTTCTATTCTGTACACTAATTCCGGAGTCCACACAATCGGTTTGTCAAGCCTACACCTTCCTTGATTGTCTACTAGCTTCGTGATCCACTCATACAGCTCAGAGGGAAAGGATGAAAAAAAAAATTCATGGATTTCTATATATAAGTAGTGTTGCAACAACTGTTCCTTAGATACTCGTGGATTCTTGTTTTCTTGCACCGCAAACTCATGAATCTTCTTGTGGAACCACCCTTCAATTTCTTTCTTTGTTGGATTCCAGTGACATGACATCAGAAATCACTTATGCAGATCTCGGTCCCAGCAACGGAACCATTTATTGGCTTATAGCGGCTTGACCTAGGTTCAGAGTTCATTTAGCCAAACAAATCCTGGTACTACTGGCCCTTTTAGCAATAGTCCATGGAGCATGGACTGAGGTCTCACCCGAAGTAGTATGGGAGGGTGCTAGAACCAGTTTTCTGCACCCTAGATATGTCTGATGATTTTGGGTGGTCTTTGGTTTGACCTTGCACGTATGTTGCTATGCACACCTATCAGTACCTCGCAGCCTAAGATGTTTCCTTCGTGTAGCCCTACTCGGGGCCCAATCTGTGTTATCACCCAATTACTTACTATTAACCCGATATTAGTTGATCACTTAGCTTATCTGTGTGTGTCTAGTTATACTTAACAGTGTTAAGCATTCATATAAGTGCGCACAATAAATAAAATAGTACAATTGCATATGGTATCAAACAGGAAATAACATAAGAACAGATATACAAGATTGGAATCAAACTTCTCTTTATTATTCTTCTTCCTTGGTTACAGACTCGACTCCACCCTATGCACTCAGCTGCAGGGCTCCAAACACTCAGCTACGGACTCTACTAGGCCTCTGCGCACTCAGCTGCAGATCCTCTTCATCCCACTACGACCCAAAGCACTTACACTCTTACTCTATGCTCACTATTTTCTAGACTCCATTCGTTTTTCTACTTTCTTTCTTTACAACTTAAAGCCTTGCTCTATTTATACAATCCCATGGTCTGGCTGCAGATCCTCTTCATCCCACTACGACCCAAAGCACTTACACTCTTACTCTATGCTCACTATTTTCTAGACTCCATTCGTTTTTCTACTTTCTTTCTTTACAACTTAAAGCCTTGCTCTATTTATACAATCCCATGGTCCACGGACCATGGGTAGGCCAATACTACATTCAAAACTTAGGACGGACAACCCTATGACTCTAACATACAATTTGCACTCCATGCCCGCAATTCATGGAGTCTTTACAACAATAGTACTCAAACTTGGGCTTTGAGCCCCAAAACATGCTGTGGGGGGATTCCATGCCCAACACTTTGCAACTATAACACTCACACTCAGCCAAAAACTAGCTTGTGCTTGGGAAGAAGGGAGTTTTATATAGAAAATATGGATGGGAGATGGATCCTCTTCTCATGGGAGAAGGACTTATCCCTTGAGGTAGTTCCATCATTATAGGGGAAAGGAACCCAAACTGTAATCCTCGACCCCATCTGGCCAAACCATTTACCAGACATCCGTTATGGAGCTTCTAGAGCTAGAAGCTTTAGTTCTAATTTAAAAAACTTTCCATAATAGGACCGGCGTGACTGAAACACAGCTCAGTTGCTCTAGTCGGCGTGAGGGGTAGTGCTAATCTCTGCACATTGGTGCGGGGGAGACAAAGGCCATTAGCGCCAGTCTTGTAAACTAGGAAAAATAGAAGTTTCAGAGGAAATGGTGCAAAAGGGAAATGATTTGCTCATGAAGAGGGACACAATGGGAGTTTCTTCATGAAGGAAAATCATGCAGAGATCAAAGAGATTGCAGTAGGTGGGGCTACCTCCGGTATCCTGTATAACTTGGTAACCAAAGAAATAGTAATAGAGCGAGGTCTAGACTCATATAAAACATGTTGCTTCCATAAGTATGGTTGTCTTAATAATACATCATAAAATTCAAGAGGATCAACATCACATAGTACCTCATTCGTCAAGGGCTTAATGTTGTAGCTGACACGGAGATATCATCCTTAGTGAAGCCAGCCGATGGTGTACAAATGTGGATGTGTTGTAGTTAGTAGGCCCAACCGCTTCATTACCTTTGCTGAAATTAATTTCTTTTGGTTCGTGCTATTGACAATGAACTACAACGGAGAACCCTCCACCCACATTTGTGAGTGGAATAGGGGCTTCCCTTCTTCTGGATCTTCAGTCTCAATCTTCTAGATCTTGGTAGTGGCCACAGGGGAACTGGGATCCATGTTAATGATCTTGTTCCCTTTTTTGTTCCCCTTGTTAAGATTCTGACTTAGAGTCGGAACATGCATCTAACTCAGAAGCCTTCAGCTCAGCCACCAGTGACTGCTTGGCTTGACACTCACTTGTGTTGTGAGTGGATCTTTAATGGAACTCACACCACTTTCCCATGTCTTTCTTTGTCTTCATGGTGTTGTTATTTTCTTGCGGCTTTGGCGGGTTATCTTAGGTCACCTTGCCTTGGATTTTCCCTTTTCTTTGTAGTTTTTGGGCACCTTTCCCTTGCTTCAGATTAGTATATCCAAAGTCTTGCTTTTCCTATTTAAAATTCTTCTCAATCTCGACAGCGTATTGGTATGTCGTGCTGAGCAAGGAGATGTCCAGGAACTCCATCTCATCCTAGATGTACCTGTGTAGGCAACCGTGGTACTTGAGTACCAAATGTTTCTCAAAATCCTTGATACCAAACTTCGTGTGAAGGGTATGAAAAACATTGGTAAACTTTAGCATGTCTTGGTCCCTTCCCTATCACAGTATGGTCCACTTTATGTATGTATCGTCATAGCTCCCGATAGGGCAATACTTCTCCTTTATGGTGTCCCAGAATGAATCCCAAGTGGGTGTGATTGAAAATAGTGAGGGTGTACTTTCATCCTTCTGCTCATAGTAGGCTTCCCACCAGCCCTTGATGTGGGGGGCGTCTTTGAGAGGAGAAAAAGTAATCTTTTCCCAGCTGGAAAAATCATGAATAGAAAAATATCCTTGATCCAGGTGGATGTTGGTGGCCACCCACCTATCCCACTTGGACCCCCACAACTGTCTCTTTTAGTTTTTCAGTTTCCTTAATTATAGCGCAGTTTACTATTTTTAGCATTTTTTCGGGTCCTAAACTTACGGAGCCGTTTTGAGGCCCTAAATGACGTTTTTTGGGAAATCTACAGCCAGCGATTTTTTTGATAAAAATCGTCTTTTCCGGTCCTCGGAGAGATCTTTCCAACGGGCTATCATGCACGTCAGATAGAGATAATACGACCAATTCGCGACCCCGGGAAGTTGGCTGTCCAACTCACCCCAAAACGGGGCCCACAATTTGGTGTGTCATCTTCTAGGGTTAGGTTTTGGAATATGAATGGTTTTCCATTGTTTGTCAATAATAAATAGGCCTTCGAGCCTCATTGTAAACACAATTTGGAACAGTTCAGAGGCATGTAGCCGACACATCTCTTCTCAGAGATAAGATACCATCGCCCTAGCTGGGTTATTTCTATTTCTATTTGTAAGCATATTTCAGTATTTCCCATTAATGAAATGAAGTATTATTTCCGCTGCATATTTGTCTTTATGGTTATCTCTATATTTTATTGCGTTCTTATTTAAATCCAGATCAGTGGTATCAGAGCGGTCTGCTTTTTCTCTGTTTTTCTTTGCATGTCCCCAACGAGGTCGGGATATAAGGAGTTAGGGCTTGAATTGGTCGAACCTTTGCAAGACCAGCCTCGCAAATCTCGACGACCTCCCATGGCGGATGAGAAGAAAGACGAGGGGGCAGGAGATCCTATCAGAATCTTGCTCGAAGAAGCCCTCGAGCGGCAAAGGAACGTGATGATGGATAACTTTGCGCAGATCCTTCAGCGGCTACCCAGAGGTGACACATCGGCTTCCAACAGCTACTCTGGAAATTCCGCACCGTTTAAGGTACAAGTTAATTTTGAAATCCCCATCTTCGAGGGTCAAATAGACGCAGATGCCGTAGATAAATGGTTAAATCTGCTAGATGGGTATTTTCTGTTCATGAATTTTCAAGTCGGGAAAATATTGTTTTCGCTCTTCTCAAAGCAGCCCCCCACGTCGAGGATTGGTGGGAAACCTACTGCGAGCAGAAGGATGAAAGTATAGGCTCACTATTTTTAGCCGCACCCACTTGGAATGACTTCCGGGATGCCATCAAGGAGCAATACTACCCTGTCAAAATCTATGAGGACAAATACATCAAATGGACCACACTGCGGCAAGGAAAGACCAAGATGTGCCAGAGTTCACAAATATTTTTCATACCCTTCGCACACAGTTGGGTATCAAATATTCTGAGCTGCATCTAGTACTCAAATACCGCGACTGCCTACACAGATACATCCAGGAAGAGATGGAGTTCTTGAACATCTCCTCACTCGGCACAGCATATCGATACGCTGTCAAAATCGAGCAAAAGTTCAAACAGAAGAAGCGAGACTTTGGATCTGCAAATCCGAAGCCCAAAGGACAAAGCCAAGGTGGGGTGACCCAAGACAACCCCTCGAAGCTGCAAGAAAAGAACAACACCACAAAGCCGAAGAAGGACACAGGAAAGTGGTGTGAGTTCCACAAGGGTCCCACTCATAACACAAGTGAGTGTCGGACCAAGCAATCGTTGGTGGCCGAGTTGAAGGCTTCCGAATCAGATGCATGTTCCGACTTTGAGCCAGAACTTGACAAGGGGGACAGCAAAGGGAAGCAAATCATTGATGCGGATCCTAGTGCCACTGTTGCCACTGCCAAGATCTAGAAGAATGAGCCCGAAGAGCCAGAGGAGGGGGAATGTATTTTCCACTCACAGATGTGGGTGAAGGGTTCACAGCTGCAATTCATTGTCGACAATGGTAGCCAAAAGAACCTCGTTTCAACAGAGGTCGTGAAGCGGTTGGGCCTACCAACTACGCCACACCCACAACCGTACAGTATCGGGTGGCTTCATGAAGGACGAGATCTCAAAGTTCACCAGCAGTGTTGCCTTCCCTACAACATCAAGCCCTTCACAGATGAGGTATTATGTGATGTTACACCTCTGGATGTTTGTGATGTACTATTAGGTCAGCCATACTTGTGGAGGCGACATGCTGTGTATGATTCAAGGCCTCGCGTTGTCATTATTTCTTTGGATAATTCATTATACAGGATACCAGAGGTAGCTCCACCTACCGCCACCTCTTTGATCACTGCTAAGAAAGGCAGCAAGCTCATCTCATAGACTAGGAAATTTATTTTCTATCTGGTTCACTCCCGAAGTAAGGGGAAAATCGTTGCTACATCCATGACCCCCGCAAAAGGTTCCTCCACACAGCAGCAGCAACATAGGGATACAGTCATGACAGAACACAGGAACAACTTCTCCTTACCCAAAGGGGTACCACACAAGTTTCAGGTGGGCGACAAAGTTTGGTTACATCTGTAGAGAGAACGTCTTACCAGAACCCATCAGAAACTCAGACCAATTCGACATGGTCCTTACACCAGTAACAAGGCTGTGGGCAACAATGCTTTGAAGCACAACATTCCTCCATTCCTTCACTTGCACCAATTTTTCAATGTGGACCATCGCCGACCATGCTTCCCACCATTTCTGGACACATCAGAGATTGCAGAACAGCTCACCAGAGACCCAGCTCAGCAGAAGCTTCCTCATCTCAAGGAGGAACTCAACACAATGGGGACCATTGCTTCCTAAGGGGGGAGGAATGATCCAGGTGGATGTTGGTGGCCACCCACCTATCCCACTTGGACCCCCACAACTATCTCTTTCAGTTTTTCAGTTTCCTTAATTATAGCGCAGTTTACTATTTTTATCTATTTTTTGGGTCCTAAACTTTCGGAGCCGTTTTGAGGCCCTAAACGACGTTTTTTTGGGAAATCTACCGCCAGTGATTTTTCTGATAAAAATCGTCTTTTCCGTCGTAGTCCTTGGAGAGATCTTTCCAACGGGCTATCATGCGCGTCAGACGGAGATAATAAGACCAATTCGCGACCCCGAGAAGTTGGCTGTCCAACTGACCCCAAAACGGGGCCCACAATTTGGCGTTTCATCTTCTAGGGTTAGGTTTTGGAATATGAAGGGTTTTCCATTGTTTCTCAATAATAAATAGGCCTTCAAGCCTCATTGTAAACACAATTTGGAACAGTTCAGAGGCATGTAGCCGACACTTCTCAGAGATAAGCTACCATCGCCCTAGCTGGGTTATTTCTATTTCTATTTGTAAGCATATTTCAATATTTCCCATTAATGAAATGAAGTATTATTTCCACTGCATATCTGTCTTTATGGTTATCTCTATATTTTATTGCATTCCTATTTAAATCCGGATCAATCCTTGTAGAAAATTTAATAATTTATCTACATCATCCACATCTATCTGACCTTAAAATATGGGAATGTCAAAGTTAACCTGTACCTTAAATGGTGTGGTGCTTCCAGAGTAACTGCTGGAAGTAGATATGTTGCCCCTAGGTAGCCGCTAAAGGATCTGGGCAAAGATGTCCATCATCGCATTCCTTTATTACTCGAGGGCTTCTTCAAGAATGATTTTGATAGGATCTCCTACCCTCACCCCCATCTTTCTTTTCTTCTACCATAGGAGGTCGTCGGGATTTACAAGGTTGTTCTTGCAAAGGCTCGACTAGTTCAAGCCCTAACTCCTTATATCCTGACCTAGTTGAGGATATGCAAGAAGAACAAACAAATAATAGACCGCTCTGATACCACTAATCCAAATTTAAATAGGAATACAACAAATTACAAATATAACCATAAATACAAAAATGCAGCAGAAATAACACTTCATTTCATTAATATCAAATACTGAAATATGCTTATAAATAGAATGGAAATAAGACTAGCTCGGGCGATGGTATCTTATATTTGAGAAGAGATGTGGTGGCTACATGCCTTAGAACTGTGTTACAATGAGGCTCAAGGGCCTTTTTGTTATTGAAAAACATGAGAAAACCCTAAACAACCAAAACCCTAACCCTAGGAGATGAAATACCAAGAGTTTATGGGCCTCGTTGGGGTTAATTAGGTAGCCAACTTCTTGGGGTCATAAGTTGGTCATATTATCTCCATTTGGCATGTACGATACCTTGTTGGAAACGTCTATCTAGGTACTACAGGTTTTCTCACAGGCCCTTGCCTATTGCAATGGGCTTGTAGAAGATCTCAAAAAAATGTCGTTTAGCGGGTCAAAACCACTCCAGAAGTTCAAGACCCGAAAAATTGCTAAAAATAGTAAATGCTGAAATAAACAAGGAAACAATTGAAATTGACTGGATTTCTATGTGGAATAGGTGGGTGGCCACTGATATCCACCTGGATCATCAGAGAATACAGATAGCTATACTAAGGTCCAAGCTTGATATGCAAATGGGGGTGGTCAAAACATATTTTCTGATGATCCTGGAGTCGATAGGATTTCAGGATGGGTGTAAGTGTTGTTTGACGAATGTGTGAAATGGGGGATGATTTTCTAATGATATATGACCAAAGGTGATTAAAGAATGTAGGTAGGTAAAGGCCATGAATTGTAAAAATCAAATGTGGATGTTTTTGTTTTTTTTTTGTTTTTTGTTTTGTTTTTTGTTTTTTCTGTTTTTTGTTTTTTGTTTTTTGTATTTTGTTTTTGTTTTTTTTGTTTTTTTGTTTTTTTTTTGTTTTTGTTTTTTTTTTTTTTTTATATATATTTGTACACATGAAAAAAATATAGGGGGTGGTTTGGATGTACAACCACGGAGATGGGTGACCCATGATGACAGTAGCTTGTGTAAAGGTGTGGTGTAACTACTGAGGGTGGGGGCCCTATTGGTTGGTCTTTGTGTCAGGTAGGTGAGTTGGGTGACGTGATACAAATGGGCTATGCGATATGGATGAATGATAGGCCAAATGTAGGATGCAGAGGTGCATCTATTTAGTGTTGTGAGAGGGCCCAAGAACTGGAATGTATGCATAGTGAATGTATCATAATGAGGCTAAACTTCTAGATATACACGTGAGATGGTTCTTGGGTTGGATTGAGTGTTCATGGCTTCTTTTAGTGAAGAGGGACTACACGATGAAGGGAGCCATGAAAGGGGAATTTTATTGACCAGCATGAATGTTTACCATATACAAGGGTGATATGGTGATAAAAATGGTTGAGATGATGGACCTTATGGTGAATTTTGGAGAAATGATGTCAGTATATGCAAATCTTTAGGAAGAAGCCTATCATGTTGAGTGGAGAATGCACCTGTTTTGGTTATTTTCTTGTTGGCTTGTTGGTTGACATCAGCCATGTGTGATGTTCTTGTAATGGATACAACTAAAACTTGTAGTGAAAGAAATATTCAACACATACATATAAATGGATGTTATGGACTTAGAGAGATGGAGAAGTACCTGACACGTACGATAGGCCAAAAAATGGTTTTTTTCATTTACCGAAATGAAGGGTTACATGATGAAGATGTCATGGGACTGATCTTTGCATCTCTTCCGGTGTTGGCAATGGAGATCCCAAGCTTATGTAATGTATCCCAAGAGATGGTAAAGAGGGTGATAGATAGGGCAAAGGGGCCCAAATATCACTCATTTTCATTGTTGTGTTGTGAAGGTTAAAGAGCATTCTCAGAGCTTTTCTTATCGTTATGGTCACCTTGAGTACCCGAGATTCACGCAGAGAGAGACAGGTAAGAGCTTGCACCTTAGCCTTTGTAAATTTAGATTTCTAGGTTAGGTAGGCCATACAGGGGTCCCATGTATGACCTTTCTAGGGCCACTGAGCTAATCTCATGATTGACTCGTTCTGAGTCATGCGGTCTTCATGCAAAGTCTAGAGTTTCGCACAAAGACTCCAAGTAAAAAGGACACTCAGACATGTGTTACACCCATCTGAGTTTAGGATTTACACGGACAATAATTTCAAGGTTCGTCATGCGTTTCTCCCTTTATTGTGAGATGTGCAAGTGCCTGTTCAAGATACAGGCACACGCACAGTGCATCTATATAGGAAACAAGCATGTGATTGGGGAAATTACTAATTTTCCCCTTTTTTTTTTCTTTTTTGAGGACCTGAGGGGTCCACCTTTTTGATATGTGGCATCCTAGGTGACAAGATTCTTTGGTGGGAGAGAAACTAGGAAACTCTCTAAACCATTGTGGATCAGGATCCCGTAGTGAGCTAGCAGTTAGCATAATGGGGGTTACTGAAGCTTCTTTAGAACCGTTTTATGAGATCGTAGGACAGGTTCCTTTTGTTTTTAGGGTGATTCTAGGATGCAGACCATGAGATGATGGTCATATGGTGTACGAACCTCTCAATATTGGTGCAGACTGATATCAACTTTGTGATAGGTTTGATGTCGCACAGGGAGGTTGTTCCTTATCCACTACCAAGAGGGGATGTGGACATGCACGTTTGGGTTGAGTTGGAGGGGGAGGGTCACTGTGGCACTAACCCTATTTCAGATGGATGTGTGAAGATCAAAACAATTTTTTACTTAGCTGAGCAAGAAGGATTGGCTATGATTTTCAGACTGGTGGGGTCAATCCCCCCTAACCGGTGTTTGGAGCCGCACATAGCAGTTTTACAGTGTCTACAGGTAGGAGATTTCTTTGACTGGGTGTGACTTTTACATCGATCGATGATGTCCCAGCTTACTCAGGTTTAGAGTGGGACGATGCAGATATTTTGTTATGGGAGTGTTCTCTGTAGCATACTTTATGAGTGGTTGGTCATGCATCGGTTGGTCCCTGCAGTGTGGGCAGGACCTGCTCGGGAACCTCACATGTGCCGTTACGGAGGGGTGATGCTGAGGGAGAGTGGTGGAGCTGTTGGGCGTTACTGGAATGCTACAGTCAAGGGTTTGTTTGACTCCAACCCTCATCTGATCCTGGAGTTTCCATACCATGGAGTCCACTTTCGGGGAGATCCAGATATGGGGCTTCCTCCAGGTGTTGCCTGGGGACCAACAGGTATATATTTTATTTTTTCAATTATATATATAGGTGTATTTTCATGTATTTATGGTTTTGACTTTATGATGATTTTGACACTATGCTTTGTTTACTTGTATATGTGGGGTCGTGAGGATGTCCACTGCCCTATCTAGTAGGCCATGATCTGAGGAATTTGGGTGTTGCATGGGTTTCCCCTGTTCCATAGAGACCAAGGGTGGCGAGGTCATCGATTGTTCCTCGGTGTCATGCAGAGAACTCAGTGTAGCAATGCTGGTTTGAGATTGGTGGGCCCTCTAGAGAGGGGGCGATGGATACAAAGAGATAGGTTATGTGCGCTAAGGATGAAAATATGTGATTAACAATTGCTAAGGTAGAGTTATGGAGTTATTGTGATTCCTAGGGACAAGTTGAATCCCTGACGAGAGGTTTTCCTTATAATGGATAGGCCAACCTACCGGAGGTTGTGGTTGAGATTACGATGTCCCCGAAGCAGGCACATTAACCAATTTTACACCGTATTGATACGACTATGGCTATAGATGGTCTTATTTTGGCTCCAGATGCAGAGATTGGGCCACCAAGACCCTAGGCAGACTTGTTGTTTATTTCTTAAAATTTTTTATTTTATCTTTTTATAGAGATGATGTATGTACTAGGGCAAGCACCCGCTTATGAGGATGCTCCCCTGTCTTTGTTGACTTATTCCTCCTAGTCGTGGGCCAGTTATTTTTGTAATCATATATTTTTTAATGTATATACAAGGTTATTTTTGGTGGCTCTCATGATGTGATACATGCATTTGTACTTTTGATGTATTTGTAATTTTATGTTTCTTGATGTATCTTGATGGTTATATATATGTGATGCATGCCAGTCTATGATTTGATTAGCGATGCGATCAACTATATGATTTTGATCTCTCGGTATATGTGTAAATGTTATTTGATCAAAATATCTAGCTAACCTTTGTACATGGAGATATTTCCAAAAGATACATGGATCATAGATTTGAAAAGTCCTATTTAACTGCAATACTATGAGCTGGGAATCATGGAAAAAATGCAGGAGATAGATACCTAGGTGGTGGGAATTGGCCAAGAGGCCTATGATGGCATCGTATTCTGCTTGATTATTGGTTTCTGACCCAATACAAAGTCCATTAAAGAGACGAGGTGTCTGGCTAGGAGAGTATATGTGTTATAGAATTTTTTGGGCATTGCAACCCCAATCAAACATGTCCATAAAACAAGGGCTCCTAAGTCCCTAAAAGTTTTGTTACATACCCTAAAAGAACAAGGTCAGCTGATTACATCATCTCCCAGAAGTTCTCCATGAAAAACTGCTCAGAACTGGTCAAAACTAGACCATCTCACCTGCTCCATGGTCAAAGTGCGATGCATCCAACCTAATGCACACGGGAGGTGCGATGCATACTGAAAATCCCTTCTATGGGGTGCGATGGGCAAGAGTGGACAAATGCTAGAGACAGTTTGCGAGGTGGATGATCATGGAATCATCTAGAAACTTCTCCTGTGACAATTGCCTCTCTGAATTCACCCAAGGATGAGTAAGAGATCATCAATCTCCAAGTGGAATCAAGAACTATCAGAGAGAGGACACTAATCAAAATCCCAGAAGCTGACTCACCCCACTGCAATCATCTATATATGGATCCCTCATCCCAGAGATCCAGAGGCTGGAATTTTGTATCTTGTAAGGAAGTGCTGTTGGTTTCTTGTTGGAATATCATAGTGTTGGGTGATCTAAGCTTTTCATGAGGTGAAAGAAGGGCTTTCATGCTGGAGGGTGACACTGGGTCAGAACAATTGGTTGTAATCCTCTTTGCCTATTCTTGATATTAATAAAGCTATTCAAGTTTTCCTCCACATTCTTGTATGCTTGATGATATATGCATTTTTGTGGTCAATATACATCTGGTCCTATATTGTTTATGATTGTACATCTCTATTCTTCGATAGTATTATGCTGCTTTTATTCCACAGGTGCTCTTTGAAGCTGGGTAGACAAAGGAGAAGTGGCAAGGATCTGTCAGAGGGGAGAGGAATCGAGCAAGGAACCAAGCGCAAGATGAGGTTGGTGTCCTTCATTCCACTCTTATCTACTTCTCATAAAGGGAAACGAAAGTAGTTTTAGTTTGTTTGTTTCTAAGATAGCTACCAATCTTAGTGGGACTAGCAACTCTGAGTGGACACTAGATTTCCCGATAACAAAATGGCAACTCCACTGGGGATCAAATAGATTGCTTTTTTGTCTATATTTGTTTGTTTTATAAACTTACAGACGGAGCCTGAATTCAAGCCAGCTATCCTTCGAACTGCATTTGCTATGAAAGTGCAAAGTAGATCAATGCTACTTCAGTCTATCTTCGGGTTTTGTTTATAAACTGAACAATCAATTTGCAAACCTTCTAATTGCCCTAGTGGTGGCTCTATAACCTCATTAGATCAGTCCCTATGATTTCTATTTACTGTACATCAATTGCCTGGCCTAAATCCCTGAACTGAGCTCCAAACTGTGACTCGGAACCCAGTTGAAGTCTCATCCCTAGACCATTGCACCTCTTACTCTTGGGAATCTGGATGCATCGTACTTCCCGTGTGCAGTAGGTGCGCTACATCATACTTTCCCTGTGTTACAGGTGTGCTGATCTGACAAGACCTCTTCTGCTCTCAGATTTTGGTTTCTGTGTTCACTCTCTTCAGCTCTATTCAGGAGTTTTTCTGTCTGTGATTAGTATACCACTGTGGAAACCCCCTTCCTTTCCATTATTCTGCCTCCATTGTGCAAAGAACTGTGAATGTTTTTATGTATTTTCCACCATTTTCAGTTCTCTTTTACAGAGTAGTAGCATAGTCGAACTGTCGTCTTTTGATTTGAAAGTGTCGCAAGTGTCGTTTTCAGTCAAAGAAAAGAATCCTATTGTTCTTTATGGTCGATTATATAGTTACTCTTGTATTTGATTTGAATTAGTAGTTTTTCAAGTGTCGAAAGCAATTTTCAATTCAAAATAGTAAAGTTTCGTCATTATCTTCCTTTCATTTTGAAGAGAAATTTGTTAGTACTATCGCTTTGAAAGATAATTTAGATTTGTACTTAGCATTCTTCTTGTCATTCACACATTAAGAAATCTGAAAACAAATACATGCATGTGCATTTGCATTTAGATTTCTTGTCGGTTTGATTTAGGATAGTGCATCTAGTGTGTGCTCTCTGCTCTATGTTGAAAGAATACCGTCTCTCTTTCTTTAGTAGCTAGGATTTTCATTGCAAAAATAAGATTAAACGATTGTTTATCATCTTAGATTGCATTTTAGGAATTGTACATCTACATCATGCGGTGAACCTGAAAGGAAAATTTCTTAAGAAAGATCAACTGTAAAATAAATTTAATGAACCTAAAAACGCTTTGGAACCTAACACACAACATCTAGAAGTCTAGGCTAGAGACGTATTCTGGCGTCATAAAGCCTGGTAACTGTCGCTTTCACTGTTGGTTGGGTGATTCCTCCTCTTTGAGACGACAAGTGCCAGTATGGACTTGTGCTCCCACGTACCATCGAGTATATATTGGGAGACCACAATAGGCTATATCCTTTATCCATAGGAAGCCGTGTCTGCCGCCCTATCGATCGCAATGCACTGAACACAACATTCAGGAAGATTGACTGCCATACCGTAAAAAGTATTCTGCAGTTTTGCGATTGGTTTGGTAATCCCTCTGTCTAGATTTCTAGAGTAGTCTCTTTCGTTCCTTTTCAGATTCCTTAAAGGAAAAGGTCCATCTGAGCACTTGTCACTTCAAGCTCATTAAAAATCGAAGGCAACTAGAGTCATCTTTTGTTTTTCCTTGACTCTCAAAAATTGAAAAAACAAGTTGTGTCAAAGCGTCTAAAATTTATTTTAATCGGAATAATATCACCATTCCCGCGTTGGTCTTAGGTTGAGGAAAATGGAGTCCACCAACCAAGGAGTTCCCCTTGGAGGAAATCCTAGTCCTTTCTCCTCTTGGGGAGATGTTGGTGCACCTCATATGGCCTCGTTGTCACTTCCAAGATTGATGATTGGCTTGCCAATATGGCTCTTCTCGACCTCCGCCGTTCAGAACACCGTGATTCCTGAACAATAAAGTCAGCAACTGGATGATACTAAAGTTACCCCCCAACCTTATACTTCATCTGATTCTCCCTCTCCTCCTTCCTCTTCGCTTGATAAAGCCGGTAAGGCCCAGAATCAAGTAACTAAGAAGGAGAAGAAGGGGAAGGAGAAGAAAAAGAAGAAGAAGAAGGAGCCAAAAACGAAAAGGGGTAACCAGGCGTCATCTAGTGAAAATCCACACACTGCACCATCTAAGCCTAAATCTCCATGTGTCATTTACAAAGGAGACTGCTACCACTGAGATTGTCCCTGCATCCCTCAGATCTTAAGGGACTGGTCTCCTCGTTTGCACAACCCGGTGTCATCAACCTCTAAAGACCATGTTGAAAGTACACCATCAACTAGTGAAAGCGAAGCATTTGGACAAAAAGGGAAATCTAAATTTCCTTGTAAACTATGTGAAGGCGATCACACCGTCCACCGTTGTCCCTTCCTAGACGAAGCTAAAAGAGTTTTGGATGACCGTCCGGCTTCACCGTTATGGCTTCCTCCTGGATATAAGAAACTCTTGCCGAGTCTGTCACTGGTTGAAAATCTGACTGACATGCCATTGTGGTCGGTCGAAGCATCTGTCATTGAAGATAAACTTGCTAAACCCATACCAGATGAAAGTCAAAAGGTTGAGGCGGCAGTTGACCCGATCTTTTCTTCGGAAGGTCCATCTTCAGATGACACAATCACCGAAGAGAATGAGAACAACACCATCCAAATTCTTTTCATAAACACAGACTACGATGAACATGGGGGCAGTCTACCCGTTCCTTTACCATAGGAAGGAAGTTCGTCAGAGTCATATCCGACCATCTATTCAGTCCTACCTCCAACCAACCTAGTCATTTCTTTCGATTGGAATCTACTAGGTAGACCCCAAGTACTGGCCAATGTACCATTCTGAATCATTGTACAAGCTTACAAAGTGATCATGGTCAGTACCATCATAGATGAAGGGGCTTCTATGAGTATCCTTTCCTCAATTTCTTGGGAAGCGCTTGGTTCGCCATCGCTTCTGCCTGAGATGAGAAATCTGATAGGCTTCGACAAAGGAACCAGTCGACCGTTAGGGATCCTTCCAAATGTGTCCATAACGTTGAGAAGGAAAACCGTTTACATGAACGTAATGGTAGTCTGAGGACCTCTAGATTATAATCTGGACGTGACTATATTTATAGCATGGGAGCCATTGTCTCCTCACTCTTTAGAGTAATGTGTTTTTCACATGAAGGCAGAGTGGTCAAGCTCATAGACCAGCTGTCGTTTCCCGGATCACACATAGCTAATAGTCAAATACCATCCCTAAATGGTCTTTTCACACAAGGAATGTCTCATCAATCTCCAGTCCATCCACCTGAAGAGCGCGAGTGATTCGGGAGAGCATGACTGAATCCCAGGGGGCATGCACCCTGGTCTGTTTCGGTAGGAAAACCTTGGGTATAGGGTAGGTTTGCGCGGAGGATACATGACTAGTCTGACACACCCGTCCATTTAGGAAAATGGGATTAGACTGGAATAAGATTCCCTCGTCAAAGTTATGTGAGTGGAGGCGACCGCACCACTCACCTTTGTCTATTTTGGTAGACATCACCAAGGAAGCATTTTGTCTGCAATGCGGATGGAGAGCTTTCATATGGTAGCCTGTAAATTTTTCGCTATACCTGGGAGCATGCAAACCTTTTTGCATGCAAGCGAAGAGCGACCATTTATTTTCATAGTTTGTAGTTTTTTAACCCTTTAAACTCATAGGATTGGTCGTTCCTAACTTGCATAAAAAAAGGATCCAGGGAAAAGCTTTGAAAGGTGCAAGCTCCATAAAAAATGGCATCTTAGATGAGACATCCTTATCATACGACTGGCACGAGTAGTTTTTATGTGGAGTTAAAGCTCGTTAAAAATTAAACATAAGAAATGAGCAAACGTTCCCCAGAGTTTAAGCTCATTAAAAAATGAACCAATTTCTGGTAAATAACCATTGTGAATGCATTATCATAAGCTTTTGAGCCCTCGTCGTGTTCTCATCATCACCTCCACTCTATTTTAGCTGATCATTCACCTCCATTTGATTTTTTACCCCTTTTGAGGAACATCTGTGAAGAGTGATCATGTTAGCCATCCTTGTGACACTGCCGTGATTGGAAAATTCCAAACCTTACCTGGAATCAGCTGCTACCCGAAATTATCACTCGTTCCTCAAAAACGAGTCTCCTTTAAGCTCTTTTCACCTGACTCGTAAAACATGAAAAGATTGCCAAGTGATTGGCCTCTCCAGCTCATTAAAGTGACCAAAAGTGCTATCCCTCCTCTAGATTTTAATCTTTTTGGACCTGAGGGATTATTACACAAGAAGATCAAGCGCTTGTTTTGTTCGGCTCATTAAAATTACCGAAAATTCATCCCTCTTGTATTATTTTATACTTTTTCAGACTTAAGGGATTATATGATGAAAAAGGATTATTGGAGTTTCCTTTACGTCCCTTTCAGACTCTCTAAAATGGAAAAGGACCGAGTTCTCTTTGTTGTTAAACTCGTTAAAACCGAATAGCGACAAACTTGTCCATACAGACAAGAACAAGTTTCACTGTTACTAGGCTCGTTAAAATATAGCGACGGGCTTGCCCGAAGGGAAAATTATAGAACAAGCATATGTTATCCTCCTCAAGCTTGACAAAAATAAAGAGGTATTGGTCAGCAATGACTGGGGAAAAATTGGGAAGAAAACTTGAAGAAACTTTATTGGTAGCAAGTCGCTCTTGAACATGACACTTTCACTCCGCATCCGAGTCAGGTTGGGTTGTTCTGTTCACTGGTCATATCACCATTGGTCCATCACGCCATCCATATTTGGGGTTAACACTACCAATCCATGTCAGTGTCACCGATATGTTCAAGAGAAGTCGCTCAGAGAATTCACCTGTGTCTCATTCGCTGCAATACATTCACGCTCCATTCTTTCATGACCACCACCCTGAACCCTATATCATCAGATCATTTTCACCTCCAAAATAATTTACTCCATTTCGTGTCGTAGATGTGGGATTCATTAAGGCCCTCCTACGGCAGGTCGCTTCTTGTCGGCATTAGCTCATTATCCAAGAAGTCGACTTAGGAACAACCCTTTCAGTACTTTGAAACTTGCATGCCTCAATGGCAAGTTTCTCACTTCCGGAAATAGGTTTACATCAATGGCCTTCGACCGAAAGATTTTGCACGGTGTTCGATGCCAAGTCCCTTATTCACACCATGCGAATTGTACTGTAGTACCTTGAGGGTGATTCCTCTCATGCCTGTTAACAACTTACGTCATTGGCTAGTAATCAGGTGATGTCTTTCCACGTTTGACTCCAAAACATATTTCACATGGATCGACTTGTACTTCGAGTGAAGATTGAACGAGTTTGAAGACCCTGGATCTAGTTTCATCCATCCGGGCTGCGATGTATTCAAGAAAATAAAGACATCAAATGTACATTGTTGCTGCACAAATGATCATCCGAATCAAAGGATGATGACTCTATTAGAATCATCAGTCTCCCGCATAGACGGTTGTCTGACTTATGTACATGAAAATGAATTTATAAAGCTGAGCATGGGAATGCCGGCCTCAGCTAGATCATGAAAAATATTATGAATATAATGTATTTGTTGGGTTGTGTTATATTCTTTCCATGTAGTTAATAGGGGGTTTGAAGGGCACCCGTAACCCCACTTTATGGGGTCCGGGGCAGCACCCCGGAAAATTTTGGTTTTGGACCATATGTTAGGTTGGGCGGACCCACCTATGGTTTTGTGCATGATTTTCGCACATGTTTTTTGGACGCGATGGTTTTCGGTCCATGGTATTGGACGCGATGGTTTTTGGTCCATGGTATTGGATTCTTCGGCATGTATAAATATGTATTGTAACATTGAAAGGAACATAATGAAAAATCAAGCTGGTAGTCTCGGTTTTGGGATCCAGGGAAAAATCTCTATGCATATGTGTTTTATGGGTTATGCTCTCGCATTGTTTATTTTCTTTGTTTAAGAATTCGTATGCAGGTAATTTCTGTATAGGGTTAAAACCTACATTTGGTATCAGAGCTGTTTTGGCTTCAAGGGGACACCTTTGTTGCTGAGGGGTTTCGCTCGGGCCTGTGGTAGACCCTGTTCAGTGGGAGATCTACGAGATCGATTCTGGTGGTGAAAGAAGATGGCGAGAAGTGGAAAGATAGAGATTGAGAAGTTCAATGGTCAGAATTTTGAGTTGTGGAAACTCAAGATGGAGGATCTATTGGTGGATAAAGATCAGTGGATCGCGGTAGATCCGGGTACTAAACCATCAGGAGTGACCGATGAAGAATGGAAGAAGTTGGATCGAAAGGAAAAGGGCACAATACGATTGTGTGTCTCGGATTCAGTATTGTTGAATGTATCAGGGTAAGCTACGGCAAAGGCTTTGTGGGTCAAGTTAGGGACTTTGTACCAATCTAAGTCTCAGGTGAATAAACTATTCCTGCGGAAAAAGCTGTATAACCCGAGGATGAAAGATGGAGACTCAGTGACAGAGCATCTGAATGCGTTTAATACTGTGGTAAGTCAGTTATTATCTGTTGATATTAAAATTTCAGATGAAGATAAGTGCATCAATCTGTTGTGTTCTCTACCAGATTCGTGGGATAGTCTGGTTATTGCAATAGGTAGCAATGCAACTGCTTTGCAGTTTGATGAAATAGTCTCAGCCTTGCTGACGGAGGAGATGAGACGGAAAAATATGGACAACCAGAATGGTGATGCCTTGTCTGTACGAGGACGGTCCCAGAACAGAAACAAAAATATGTCATCGAGTGGGAGATCTAAATCTAGAGGGAGATCTAAATCTCCAGGAAAACCTACAAAGGTGGTGTGCTGGAAATGTGGAAAGGAAGGGCACTTCAGAAGGGATTGTAAATCTAAAGCTCCTGATAAAGGAAAGGGATCTGATGATGCTCCTTCTGCAGAGGCGAAAACCACCTCAGATGAAGGTGGGGATGTGTACTTGGCTTCTTCAAGTACACATGTAGATCATGAGGCATGGTTGATTGACTCAGGTGCATCCTTTCACTTCACTCCCCATAGAGAGTGGTTCTGCGAGTATGAGAAATACGATGGTGGTGATGTCTTCTTAGGAGATGATAGGAAGGCTAGAATCATTGGTAGGGGAAAAGTAAAGTTGAAGTTTCAAGGTGGAAGGGTTAGAACACTTCCGGGTGTTCTACATATTCCTGCATTGGCCAGAAATCTGATTTCTGTAAGCAAGTTGGATGATGCAGGTGTAAAGACGGTGTTCGATAAAGATACCTGCAAGATGGTTCAAGGAGCATTGATATTAATGCGGGGAGTTCGGATTGGAACTCTGTACAAGCTGCAAGGTAGCACTGTTGTTGATGGGTGCATTAGTTCTATGGTTCCTGAAAATGGAGTAGAGAATCTAGTGGTCTCTGGAGAGAAGACCATGTTGTGGCATCAAAGGCTTGGACATATTGGAGAGAAGGGCCTTCGAATACTTCATGGTAAAGGTATGGTAGAAGGTATGAATAATAGCTCTCTGGATTTTGATTTCTGTGAAAATTGTGTATATGGGAAGCAGAATTAGGTGAGTTTCCCCTCTAGTGGTAAGAGGATGAAACATATATTAGAGCTTGTGCACAGTGATGTGTTTGGACCTGTGAAGGTTCCATCACTGGGTAAGTGTGTGTACTATGTATCATTCATAGATGACTTCTCAAGGAATACATGGATATATTTTCTTAAGAAGAAATCTGAAGTCTTTGACAGGTTTAAAGAATTTAAGGCTCTGGTGGAAAATCAGACAGAGAAGAAGATAAAGGTGTTGAGGACAGATAATGGTGGAGAATTTTGCAGCAAGGAATTTGAAGAATTTTGTAAGAAGTGTGGTATAGCACGGCAGAAGACTACTCCATATACACCTCCACAAAATGGAGTCGCAGAAAGAATGAACAAGACGTTGATGGAAAGGGCAAGAAGCATGCTCAGTGGTGCCGGGTTAGGACAGGAATTCTGGGCAGAGGCGGTGGATACTGCATGTTACCTGATCAACGGATCACCTTCATCAGCGTTGGAGGATAAGACTCCACAAGAAGTATGGACTGGTAAGAAACCCTCTCTTTCACATCTAAGGGTATTTGGATGTGATGCATATGTACATGTTCCAAAGGAGAAACGAACCAAGTTGGATAGTAAATCTGAAAAGTGCATCTTTATTGGGTATAAGGATGGTTTAAAGGGTTATAAGTTTTGGAACCCAGTCACATGGAAGGTTGTGTACAACCGAGATGTGTTGTTCAGAGAGGTAAAAGATGTTATTCAACATGAAGTCCAACCAAAGGAACCTGAGAAGATAGAGTTTAAGCCAAAGGAGGAAGAATCAGACTCTGCAGCAGAGGAGGAATCAGAAGATGAAGAGCCACAAACTCCGGCTGTGAGAAGATCAGTTCGAGAAAGAAGGCAGCCAGAAAGGTATAGTCCATCTGCTTTTAGTTCAAATTTTGCTTTGTCTGTTACTGATAATGATCCTAGAACTGTGAAGGAAGCAGTGGATTCAGAGGATGGAAAACTCTGGAAAGAGGCCATGGTCGATGAAATGGCATCTTTGTACAAAAATGAGGCTTGGGATCTGGTGGAGTTGTCGGCTAGAAGGAAACCCATTGGCAGCAAATGGGTGTTCAAGAAGAAGACAAATGCAGAAGGAAAGGTGGAGAAATACAAAGCTCGGTCGGTAGCAAAAGGTTATTCCCAGGTGCCGGGAATTGATTTTGGTGATATTTTTTCTCCTGTTGCCAAGGTAACTTCTGTTAGATTACTTTTATCTGTTGCTGCTGCTTTTGATTTTGAGGTAGAATAGATGGATGTGAAGACAACATTTCTTCATGGGGATTTGGAAGAGGAAATCTGCATGAAGCAACCTGAAGGCTTTGCGGTGAAGGGTAAGAAAGAACTGGTATGCAAGTTAAAGAAGTCTCTGTATGGGTTAAAACAGTTACCAAGGATGTGGTATCAGAAATTTGATACATTTATACGGGGACTTGGCTTCACCAGAAGCAAAGCAGATCATTGTGTGTATTTTAAATTAATTGGTGACCGTATTATTTATCTGGTCTTGTATGTGGATGATATGTTGCTGGTTGGAAATGACAAAGAAATTATCCAGGATTTGAAGACCCAATTATCCTCCAAATTCGACATGAAAGATCTTGGTGCTGCAAACTATATTTTGGGCATGGAAATTAAAAGAGATCAGTCAAAGAGGAAGCTCTGGTTAAACCAGAGGAAGTATGTCGAGACAATACTCCAGAGGTTTAATATGCAGGATAGTAAATCGGTGAAGGTTCCTATTCCTGTAGGTGTGAGGTTATCTGCTGAATAGTGTCCCAAGACACAAGAAGAGGAAGAGGACATGTCCCGTGTTCCATATGCAAGTGCAGTGGGTAGCCTGATGTATGCAATGGTCTGTACTAGACCAGACATTGCACATGCAGTGGGAGTATTGAGCAGGTTTATGTCAAAACCTGGGAAGGAGCACTGGACAACAGTGAAGTGGGTTTTCAGGTATTTGCGTGGCACTAGTGATTATGGTTTGTGCTACCAAGGAAGACCAGGATTGGACAGAGTGTTGGATATTCATGGCTTTGTTGATGCAGTCTGGGCTGAAGATCTGGATCAGAGAAGATCTACAAGTGGGTATGTGTTTAACCTATTTGGAGGTGCAGTCAGTTGGATGAGTAAGAAACAATCTATAGTGGCACTATCAACTACAGAGGCAGAATACATGGTAGCCACTCATGCAAGCAAGGAAGCAGTTTGGTTGCAGAGATTGTGTTCAAGTATGGGGTTAGTACAGGGAGCTATAAGAATATACTGTGACAGCCAAAGTGCAATTTTCTTGGCAAAGAACCCTGCTTATCATTCAAAGACAAAGCACATTGATGTTAAATATCACTTTGTGAGGGATATGATAGAAGAAAAAAAGGTGTTGCTGGTAAATGTGGACACTTTGAAGAATACTGCAGATGCATTGACAAAATTTGTGAGCTCTGAGAAGTTCTCTTGGTGTAGAGAAGCAATGGGAATCTCAGGTCTGAAAAATGACTAAGCTCTCCTGTGGCCCCCTGTGGAAAGAAAACAACAAGTGGGAGATTGTTGGGTTATGTTATATTCTTTCCACATAGTTAATAGGGGGTTTGAAGGGCACCCGTAACCCCACTTTATGGGGTCCGGGGCAGCGCCCCGGAAAATTTTGGTTTTGGACCATATGTTAGGTTGGGCGGACCCACCTATGGTTTTGTGCATGATTTTCGCACATGTTTTTTGGACGCGATGGTTTTCGGTCCATGGTATTGGATGCTTCGGCATGTATAAATATGTATTGTAACATTGAAAGGAACATAATGAAAAATCAAGCTGGTAGTCTCGGTTTTGGGATCTAGGGAAAAATCTCTGTGCATATGTGTTTTATGGGTTATGCTCTCGCATTGTTTATTTTCTTTGTTTAAGAATTTGTATGCAGGTAATTTCTATACACGTTTAAAACCTATAGTATTGTTTTGTATCTTATTATAGGTTGCCTTCCAGCTCGAAAAAACTTCGGATCCTCATGATAAAGCATTTCACCCGACATCAAAAGATTAACGACCTCATGCTTTAGGGGGAAACTGTTATAGACATTTTTGGGCACTGCAACCCCAATCAAACATGTCCATAAACCAAGGGCTCCTAAGTCCCTAAAAGTGTTGTTCCATACCCTAAAATAACAAGGTCAGCTGATTACATCATCTCCCAGAAGTTCTCCATGAAAAACTGCTCAGAACTGGTCAAAACTGGACCATCTCACCTGCTCCATGGTCAAAGTGTGATGCATCCCACCTAATGCACATGGGAGGTGTGATGGATACTGAAAAGCCCTTCTATGGGGTGCGATGGGCGAGAGTGGACAAATGGCAGAGACAATTTGCAAGGTGGTTGGTCATGGAATCTTCCAGAAACTTCTCCTGTGACACTTGCCTCTCTAAATTCGCTCAGGGATGAGTAAGAGATCATCAATCTCCAAGTGGAATCAAGAACTATCAGAGAGAGGACACTAATCAAAATCCCAGAAGCTGACTCACCCCCCTGCAATCATCTATATATGGATCCCTCATCCCAGAGATCCAGAGGCTGGAATTTTGTATCTTGTAAGGAAGTGTTGTTGGTTTCTTGTTGGAATATCATAGTGTTGGGTGATCTAAGCTTTTAATGAGGTGAAAGAAGGGCTTTCATGCTAGAGGGTGACGCTGGGTCAGAACAATTGGTTGTAATCCTCTTTGCTTATTCTTGATATTGATAAAGCTATTCAAGATTTCCTCCACATTCTTGTACGTTTGATGATATATGCATTTGTGTGGTCAATATACATCTGGTCCTATATTGTTTATGATTGTAGATCTCTGTTCTTCGATAGTATTATGCTGCTTTGATTCCACAGGTGCTCTTTGAAGCTGGGTAGACAAAGGAGAAGCGGCAAGGATTTGTCAGAAGGGAGAGGAATCGAGCAAGGAACCAAGCGGAAGACTGAGGTTGGTGTCCATTCCACTCTTATCTACTTCTCATAAAGGGAAATGAAAGTAGTTTTAGTTTGTTTGTTTCTAAGTTAGCTACCAGTATTAGTGGGACTAGCAGCTCCGAGTGGACACTAGATTTCCCGATAACAATATGGCCCATGCTATAACAGTGAGATTTTGCGACCATTTAGATTCATTGTCAATGAACCTGTGGTGATAAGTTGTTGGAAGATCCATATGTTGACATGCGATGAAAGAGTGGTTTGTTTTAAAGTAAATCCATGATGAGGTGATCGTCATAAAAAATAATTCATTGTACATACATGTTTACTCTAGCATTTTATGGATGAAATTTTTGAGGTAGAGACCATTGACGATATTTTTTAGGGAAGTCCCATCGAACTCTGATAGTATGTATACCCCCTTGTAGAGGCAATGATTGATGATGTATGGGCCCTTTCAAAGGGTTTTGAACTTCCCAGGTCCTACTACTTCCTAGGCGACATTGTAGCGAAGGACTAACTCCCCCTCAGTGAATGTACAGGGGGTGATGTGGCGATCAAAAGAGGCCTTTACCCTTTTTTTGTGGGTTTCATTATTCTGAAGGGATTCTCATCGCTGTTCATCGATGAGGTCTAGCTGTACCAACCTTTGTTCCAAAGGTTTAGTGTCAGCTAAAACCTCAATGGTTGAGTGTAAAGTGGGGATCTCACACTCGATGGGAAGCACTGCTTCTATACTATATCCAAGTCGGAAGGGTGTAAAACCTGAGGATGTTTTGACCGATGTTGGGTATTCCCATAGGGAAGAGAACACCATGTGGTTCCAATTGGTTTTGTGAGTGTTCACCATATGCTATAACATTATTTTGAGGACTTCGTTGACAACTTCTACTTGTGCATTGGACTTGGGGTAGTACAGTAATGCAAACTCGTGAGAGAAACTTAGATGTTGGGACATTCTTGAAAGATTTCATTTTCGAAATTTTTACCATGATTTGACACCAAATCCTTGGGAAAGCCAAACCTTGTTATGACATGGTTGAAGAAAAATAATGCAGTAGTTTTGGCGGTGTTAATATATGTGGACATTACTTTTGCCCATTTAGTAAAATAGTCCACAATGACCACAATGTATTTATGGTTGTTGGATGATGGGGGGTTATAGGTCATGATGTTGATGCCCCATTTACAAAAGGGGTCAACCACTATGACTAGATGTAAGGAAGTAGGTGGTGCTCATGCCTTATGAGTGTATCATTGGCATCGCTTACATCATTTCACTGCTTGTATGAAATCATGGAATAGAGTGGGAAAAAAATAACTAGCACGGAGGAATGTTTTGCCAGTGGCCATCCCTAATAGATTGACACCACATGCCCCACTATGATAGTCATTTAAGGTTTGCTCATCTTAATGGTGATCGAGGCATTGACATAGGATCGTGTCGATGCCTCTTTGGTAGAGGACATCCCTTAATAGGAGGTATCAGGGGGCCTGCTAGCATATGCGTCTTTGATAATCACACGTAAGTTGAGGTTTAAAATTTTGAGTTCGTAAAAAGAGGATGATATCACCATATGAGGGGTTGTCTGCGGACACCAAAAATATATCTTCGTTGGGGAGGGTCACGTTGATGGGAGAGCCTCGGGTCTTTGTTGGGAGGTCCGTGATGAATTCAACAAGAATGAGTGCCTTTTTTCTCTTAGGGTTGTTAAAGTGAAGGTCAAACTCTTGTAGGATAACCATACACCTAGAATATTTTTGGTTCATCATACGACGAGTGAGAAATTACCTCATGGGGTTAATGGTTGTTATCACAGTCATGGTTTGAAGGATGATATAGTGTCAAACTTTTTGTATAGAATGTAAGAGGGCTAAGGCCGTTTTTTTTGGGTTCATACTTCAATGCAGACCCAGATAAGTTCTTGCCAATGTAATAAATTACATGATCCTTATTGTCTAGACAATTTTGACTAATACCCTAGAAATGGCTAATTCTGATGTAGACAGGTACAGGGTATAGTCTTTGTTATGATGAGGGGGGCTAATCAATGGCACTTAAGATAACATATATTTCAACACATTGAATAATTCTTAGGCTTGATCATCTCATTGGAAGGGGATGTCTTGATGAAAGAGGCACAGGAAACCTTGTGCACAAGTGGCATAATCGGGTACAAAGCGACGTAAGAAGTTGGCCTTACCCTGCAAGCTTTGTAATTTCTTTAAGGTTTTTGGTGGAGGTACCTCTTTAATGGCTTGGACCTTAAGGGGGTCCACTCTAATCCCTTGTTGGGAAATGATGAAACCCAAAAGTCTTCCAACATTGACACAAAATACACACTTGAGGGGGTTCAAGTGTAGGCTATACTGTCAACATCTCTAAAATACTAGGTGAAGGTCCTCTAAATGATTGGCACATTTTTTGGAACACACTTTGAGATCATCTAGATATGCAAGGATGATATGAGCTAAGTCATGGAAGATGTAGTTCATGGCCCACTAAAAAGTATCGCCAACATTTTTAAGACCAAAAGGCATGGATTGGTATGCAAATATCCCCCAAGTGGTCATGAATTCCATTTTGTATGGATTTGTGTGACAAATCTAAATTTGGTTGTATCGAGAGAACCCATTCATGAATGATAAGGCCTCATGGTTGGCGTAAGAATCGATGACTTGATCGATGAATGGTGTTGGGTAATTGTCTTTAGGGAATTCTTTGTTTAGATCCCTAAAATCAGTAAAAACATGAAAGGTTCCCTATTTCTTCATGACGGGAACAAGATTGGAAACCCAAGGCTAATAAATTGGGTAGATAAGTCTAGCTTTATGAAGTTTATAAATTTCTTATTTACTTGTTGCTACCTTTGATGGATGAAATTGATGTTGTTTCTTCGGATGGGATGGGCATCTGACCATGTGTCAATATGATGTTCCATGATGGTGGGACTAAGGCCCAACATCTCAGAGTAGTCCCACACAAAAATATCTCTATATTCTTGGAATAGGGATGTATATGCGATTTTTTATTTGGGGGAGCATGCTACCCCTAGGGAGACCTCTTCTATTTTTCCAGGTTTGTTTGAAATATTCATCTTTATGGTAGGTGAAATATTGGACATGTTCCATTCCTCGAATGCATCTTGTGCTAGGATGGGATTTTTGAACCAATCTACTTTTCTTGGCAGGATAAGGTTTTTTGATTCAATGGCACATATGTTGTTAGTTTGTACATTGCTAGGAATAAATGTTTTTTCGAGTAGAAAAAATGACTGATGGTGCATAACATCCCAAGGATATTCAGGTTTTATCATGGCTTCAAGAATATCTTTGTCTGAATGAAAATTATTATCCATAGTTGACTGGAGTGTGCTAGGTCTTGAAACCAAAATGTGGTCTTGGTTGTGTTGGTGGATAAGCAAGAATATGATTTGTCACTTGAGGTCGTAGAATTGAGAGAAGTTGACAAAGTTCAGATTGGGTGGTTCTACATCGTCAAAGTTGGTAGCACCATGGGGGTGGATTTTACAGTCTCGACACTAAAAAATGATGATCAAACAGTTCAGATTATGGTTCCCAAGGATTAGGAAATAAATAGTATATGGTGTTGTGTGTCGTCAGCATTGGGTGGTGGAAAAATATTAGTTATGGGTGACTACCACTGTCTGGGAGGAAGCTCTTGTGTTCTTGTTGGTGTTCAAGGGGAAAGCAAGGCTTCTTCCATAGGATGTTGGTTTTGAATTCTAAGATGCCGAAACATATGTAACATGGGGCATGCCTAATTTCTATGAGTAGTATTAGTACAGATTCTACATCCCTACCTCATAGTACAAAGTGTTGATGCTTGACTACCATATCGAAAGTCCGATTTGTATTGGTGGTGGTGAGGGGGAATGTTGGGAATGTGTCCTCTAGGGTCACTTTTGGGGTTAAAATCCCAAGTTTTGGGCTAAAGGCCCAAGTTTTGTATAAATAATGTAAAGTCTTTGCATTTTGTGGTCACAAAGTGTGAAGGTGTAAACAGTCAAAAAGGGTTTCTGCCCTTAGTTTAGGTAGCTTGTTTCGGCATGATTAGATCTTCCCTTGGTCCACAGGCCATGGGAATGTATAAAAAGGGAGTCTTAGAAGAGTCTAGGGAAGTTTTTAGTTCAGTTCTTAGTAATTTTTGGGTAATTGATCATGTAATGGGTCTATGAGAGCTAAGAGCAAAGAGTCTTAGCGTAGGAAGAGGCTCTGTAGGTGAGTGCATAGTGGCCTAAGGTAGAAGTCCACAACTAAGTGCGTGGACCCCTACAGCTGTGTGCACAAAGAAGTTAGAGACTGTACTGGAGATCTAAACCATCAATAAAGAGAATTATTCTGGAGATATCTATGTATGAGCAATTTTACTTCTGAATGTTTGTGATTATGTTATGTTGAATGTTGGGTTTATGATTTAATGCTATATTGATGTGCGAATCTATGTGTTTCACTTTGTCATATGAACGCAAGTAAGAATATTGTTTATGTGAAGATAATCATAAAGCATGTTGAATTTAACAAATACATAAGATAATCGGGGTAGACATAGAAGTAAGAATAATTACAGAGGCATGTAAGTGTCTAAATTGACTGTTTAGGGTCTGCAAAGGACGATTGGAGACCTTCACGAAGGTTTCCAAGCTAGATAAGAGGAGTACATTGATAAGCCCTAAAGGGATTATAGGTCTACATGAAGGAAGGGTTAGGGTATAAAACAACATCACAACAATCTCAGGGTGCAGAAACTTGGTTCTTGCATCCCCCGACACTACTTCGGGTGAGACTTTAATCTGCAATGTGCGGATTGATTCTGAAAGGGACAGTAGTGTAAGGATTTGCTTGGATAATTAACGCTAAACCTAGGTCAAGGCCCCTCAAGCCAACAAATGGTTCTGTTGTTGAGAACTAGATCTGTGTAACGAGATGTGTGATGTCACATTATTGGAATCCAACTAAGAAAGAGATTGAAGACTGGTTGGATAGAAAGATCCACAAATTTGTGGTGCAAGAGAATAGGAATCCATGATTGATGAAAGAATAGTGGTTGTATAGATACCTGTACACAGAAAGACACAATACCTTCTTTTGTTTCTTCCCGGTCGATTTGTACGAGTGGATCACGAAATTGGTAGATGGCCAAACAAGGTGGAGACTTGATGGTCCAATAGTCTGGACCCCAGAGTTAGTGCGGAGATTAGAAGCCTCTAAAGATAAGATCGTGTGCATTGTCAATCAATGGCTCAATCATATCATAAGAGGGTTCGTGACAGAGTTCGTAGTCAATACCTCGATCAATTATAGCGAGGTAGACCACTGATTCTTCAAGGGGCCATGAGGTAAGTATTTAAAATCGTTAAATACTTGGATTAAGATGCTCTTGTGGGAAAAGCAGGTTATGTAGCTACCTTGATGTTTGGGGCTATGCGAAGTGGAAGGACATTTAGGAACAAGGGAAGAATAGGCCCTGAATATAACCCACTAATTGAACCCCCTCTGAGTGATGAAGAGGAAGCAGCATAGGCATCTCCACAGAGCGTTATTCAGTTGATAAAGCAAGGGTTCCCATGAATACCCCATCCACCCACACCACCTCCATATTCATCTCCGCCACATACGCCTTTTCCTAAATGTGAAGAAAGGATCGTGCAACTAATAGAACTGGAAGAAGATAGGTTTTTAGCTAGATTCCATTAGCAAGTTCAAAAGGAACGCGAAAAGACATGGCACGATTGGCACATCAAACTACAAACCTTCAAGGTAAATGATTTAGTGTTATTATATGAACACAAGTTTGATAAATTTCCAGGAAATTTCAAATGCATTGGCTAGGGCCCTATGTCATCAAGGAGATTACCGATGGTGGAATAGTTCAGCTGGTAAAGTTGAATGGAGAGCCATTCCAAGAGAGGGTGAATGGTAGCCAATTGAAGCCATACACCGAGGATCTGGCCAGATGGATATATAGTGTAAGCATAGTCTTAGGACTCTAGGTAGCTAAAAGGAGGCATAGGAGTATAAACTAGACTGCTTGGGTTGTAAAGTTGCATGTTTGGGGTACTGTGCAGAATGGAGGATTGTCACAGTGTCAGCAGAAGTGTGAGGGGAGCTGCGGTATTGAAGGAGAGACTGCACAGGGTGGTCGGAAACTGACCATTATGGTCACTATTCATGACTTGACAGTGGGAAAATGGCTAAATGGAGTAGGGGGTGACAATTAAGTTAGAATTTAAGAGAAAGATCTTTGGAAATCTACCACCACTCTAGCATTTATGAACCGATTTTGGGGGGAACGGTCAGATTCAAATTTGAAATTTCCTATAAATTTCATATGGCTGACCAATGAAAAACACTTTCCATTTTGAGAATTGAGGTGTTGAGTTATCAGGCGTGCATGAACCTTGATTACTTCGAGGCTTTGGTAGCGAGTTCAGTATTTGAGAAATTTCTGAAGGAAACTCAAGAGATTTTAACTAGCATTATGTTGGCACTTGTGGAGACTGCAATTGTTGCAAAAGTGATGGCAGTGGAGGGAGCTGCCCCAGAGGTAGCGAGTGTAGAGGTACTTGCAGAAGTACCCAAATTGCTGAGGTCGCCCAGGCCGAGGCCTATGCTACCCAAAGAAGGTCCCAAGACGAAGAAGGATAAGCAGAAAGAAACACAGCCAATGCATGAGTTGCCAAGTAAACACCAGAAGAAAGAAAAGCCTACTGCATAGGAGAAGGGAAAGGTAGTGGACCTGGAACCTAACGAGGAGATAGAGGACGTCAGTGTGGGCATAGAAGATACTGATATGGGGGCCAAAGACATTGACGTTGAGGGGGCAGACCCTATCTCCAAGATGCCACCATATGTTCCTTTGTGCTGAGGCAAGGCAAAGGTACCAAAGGACATTGATGAGAACAAAATCACACTTTTCACCCTGTTGCTGCCATAAAAAATCACATTTGAAGGACCGTGCTTGGCGCGTATCCCCCTTTTGAAGCTGGAGGACTAGGATTTAACAAATATAGAGTGCTTTCCCCACTTGGTGACTGATACATTCATGCACTACATCTTCTATAAATACTCTGGTGTGACCACATTGGAGCCAAGAAAGTGGATAAAAGGGGTGGATAAGGGCAGACTGTTGAACTTGCTATGGGTGCTGCATTACAATCACACACCCATAACATTGATAGTGATCAAGAAGTTATTATGCTTAGTGCACGATGGGTGCCTGTGGTTAGGAGATCCGAAACCAATCACCGACATGCTGATCCACAGGTTCACCTTGCTCTCATACTCAGGCTTGAACCCGACCATAGAATTTGGTGGAAAGTCAAGTGAGCGCGACCTCACCGAAGGAATGAAGGACAAGTTAAAGCTTTTTAAGAAGTCATGTGACTACTCCATCTCCATCATAACCAATCCTACTGTTAAACTATCCACTCATATTTTGGTAGGGAAAATTATGAGGAAGTGTTGCGCAGATGAAATGCTGGCACCAGTGGTATCTTTAGTAGCCCAGTGCATGGAGGGCATACAATTTAACTGGGCGTGCTACCTCTGCAGTGAGTTCCTCATGAAATGTAGAGAAGTGCAAGATCAAAGAAAGAATTTCCACTATGAATGGCTGCTATTATCGATTGTACTGGTTGCGTGGGACTTACCAGAGGACAGTCAATTCCCTCCAATTGCACTTGAGCTACCAGAAGTAGCAAAGTTCTCTTCAATCTGGGCCACGAAGTACCCCAAAAGGATCAAGGACATTAAGATATTCTAGATTCGCATTGAATCAAGCATCCACGCCGCCATCAACTGTAAGTCGCGGCTCTCACCAACTATATTTGAGCAGTTGTTTGAATATGTGGAGTTTAAGGTGAACTTCCACTGTGTTTCCATCAGAGCGTGGAAGGACCCCGCACAAAAATGGTATGATCTTCCATACTTAGACAGATGATATAATTGTCGTGGTTTTGGAGTTGGATCGAAGAGTGACGCAAGGCCTCAGACTTATCATTCGGGTCTAGTAAGTCTTCCACGAAACAGAAGAAGGAAGAATCCAGGTTAAAGATGGAGCAGCTAGTTGCAAAACAGAGGAAGGAAGTCGAGGACAAAGCTAAAGCAGAGTGCGTAGCGAAAACAAAGGAAAAAGGGGAAGAGGAAGAGGATTAACATGACTCTGATAGGAGTTAGAAGTCACCTTCTCCACAGATAGACAAGGAGGAGTAGTGCTCCGAGCAGGGAGGAGCTGACCTAGAGACTACTCCATTTCAGGTTAAGTGCACAAGGGAGCAAGAGAAAGTAGGGATGCGAAAGAAGTCCAAGGATAGCAAATCATCCCTGGATCCAATCATATTGACAGAGGGTGATTTGAATGACATTGATGATACAGTGAGGGACATGACCGTGAAACTATTGCACCAATTCGAGCAGCAGTAGAAATAGGTCTTGGTTGCCATTCAAATGGGTCTGCGCGAGCTGCAGATCTAGGCTACTCAGGTGCAAACCACTGTAGGGTAGGCCAGCATGGTGTTGAGCAGTTTGGAGCTAGGAACCTTAGATGCAATAGAGATGGTCTATACAATGGATCCCTGGGTTGTCGCACTGCCAAAAGGAGCATTAATTGCAGAAGCAAAGGCTAACAGGGCCACTGTCAGTACCATCAAACAAGTCAAGTTAAACTTGGTTGTGCTTCCAAGTGAAGCTCTTCACACCCTACTGGATTGTGTGATTGTGGAAATACAGGTCCAGGAATAGTGCACCTTAAACATTATCAGCGAGCAGAAGGTGAAAAATGTACAGATGTTCACCAAAAAATCATCCACGATTAATAGTCTTAAGAAGACAACAAAAAATAATGAGTGCACAACAACTATGGTGGTTAAGGCATGCCAGATTGTTCCAAATCTAAACATCCCTGAAGATGTGCCAGGTGACGCAAGGATCCAGATGCTCGCTACAGGTGTACATGAGGTGCAAATAGAGCTAGTTAAGGTTCAGTTTGAACTAAACCTTAAGATCACAGAACTTGAGTTGAGGGCCCATCCTTCAACTCCACCAGAAGTCAGAGAGCAGCACGTGACTTCTTTCAAATATTTCGTTGTAGCTACTAACACTGGAGTGAAGGATTGCACTATTCTCTTTTAGTAGGTGCTCGAAGTAGTGACCAATCTACAAGAAGATCCCAACCTGCAAAGACTAGAAACTGAGGCACGAGAGCCGCAACAAAGGTACAATGAAGTCAAATCAACGGCACGCACCATTGCCATCACGTAGAGGTTGGAAAAATTGCAAGAAGAAAAGGCACTAAAGAAACAGGTGGATACAGCTCAACGCAAGGAAGCAGTACTAAAGGCCAGATTGGGGCCTTGGATAGAGGAAGCCTATGTACTCACTACTTCCATTGAAGGGAAATTAGCCAGTCTGTAGGCAACAAAGTAGAAAATATAGGCTGATAGCGTAGAACCAACGATGGAGCAGCTGGACTGGTAGCTTAAGCAGGTGGCGACGCAGTGTACTGCCCAGGTTGCAGTCGTACAAGTGGAGCTGAGAGGTCTTCGTGACAAGATCTCTGCACTAGATGAGTGACTCGGGGTGAGTCACCAGATTTGTGTTGGGGGCCTGTTGGGAACGAGTCCCCTAGGGTCACTTTTGGGGTTAAAAGCCCAAGTTTTGGGGCTATAGGCCCAAGTTTTGTATAAAGAATGTAAAGTCTCTGCATTTTGTTGTCATGGAGCATGAAGGTGTAAACAGTCAAAAAGGGTTTCTGCCCTTAGTGTAGGTAGCTTGTGTCAGCTTGATGAGATATGCCCTTAGTCTTAGGGTGCAGAAAATTGGTTCCTGCATCCCACCACACTACTTTGGATGAGACTTTAGTTCGTGCTCTGCGGATTGATGTCGAAAGGGCTAGTAGTGTAGGGATTTTCTTGGCTAATTAATGCTAAACCTGGGTTAGGGCCCCTCAAGCAAACATGGAATAAGATGACATGGACCTTTCTTTGTTTATGGTTGTCGTTTCTCTTCAGACACACATATATTGGACCTGGATGCTTCATTCCCGGCAGGTGGCGAATGATGTGGTGGTTCAATATCTACTCTAGGCAAATTCGAATTCTCTGTGATAAATTGTGGCATGAGTCCTAACATTGGATGCAATTGAGAAATATGGGGACGATGTCGCACATGATGGTTTCCGGCACAAATTTGGCAAGTGTGATGCATGTGCCTTGATCTCGTTGGTTGGGTGATGTGGGGAACTGGGTACAATTCGTTAAATACCTATAACTCAAGGAATTGGTTGATTAAATGTTCAGATGCATTGCACAGAGCACAAGTAGGTGATGGTGAGGTATGTGTCTATTGGGATCACCTCCAACTATGGGTGGAGGTTGATGGACCTATCGAAGGAGAGGAGCAAGAAGCTTCTTCGCTTATGATGTAAAAAATATTTTTGGAACCATACTTTGTGGAGAGTAAAAGGGAATTAGATTGGGTGAGCACTACTAACGCATCTCTATATCGAGGAACTTCGAGGCAAACATGGGTATAATGCTCGTACTCTGTGCAAAGGGCACATCTGTGATTGGTGTGTAATGCTTTAAGATGTGTGGGTGTGTTCTTCTTCTTGATAGGGGTTGGAGGGTTTACAGGCTCTTTTGGGGCATGTAACAGAGATTTGAGCTCTTTTAATTTGGGGTACTTATTGGTGGAAGTCCCTATGGTTTCACCTAAAGCGCAGGGTTGAGGGATCCTAGAGGAGGGAGCATTTGGGGCTTTTGCCTTTTTACCTTTTTCATTATCTGTTGGTTTTGCCTTAGCTAGTGTTGGTACCAACACTGCTTAGGGTGTAGGCGGTATCTAGGTATGTGATGTATGAGGCGCATTATTATCCTTAGGAGGAATAGGGACTATCCCTACTGCAGTGTAACCTATGCTAGCTGGCATGGCCCTGGGGGCCAAATACTAGACTAGTATTGTGAGGGCTATGTCAGGAAATGTAAGCGTTATGATGACTTGCTGTGAGACAAAACCCGATGGTGGATATAAGAAGGGCGTATTGGTGATAGAGTTAGGTAAGATATTTGTATTGGTAACAACATCATTGTTATCATCCAAAACTAGTTCTTTCTTCTGTGTGGTTTTTGATGAAGTCATCATGCACACTGATGCTCTGGTATTTGGGACAAAATCTTGTCTTATCGGAGGGTCTCCTAGGAATGTTCCTAGGAGGTTGGATGGATTAAACTAACCCATGATGAGCTCAATGTAAGTAGTGATCACCCCTTGGGAGGACGATACTAAGGGAAACAAATGATCTAGTGTGGTTGAAGTTTCTTTTCATAGTATGTGAGTTGATCAATGGTAATGACCTTCCCATCATGGGGGAACATCATTGTTCTAAACACCGATGAGGCGATGACGAGCATTTCGTACATATAGCTTCGACCTAGTAGGATGTTGTAATCCAAACGGGCATTGAGTACTTCAATGTATATTAACATAGTTTTTCCATCCAACTTAATTGGCACGCTAGGGTATAAACCGACGGGGGCTAAAGGACATCTGTCGTATGCTCTGAGCATTATGTTAGAAGGATTAAGTTCAAGGGATCCTAATTTTTTTCAAATGGATTTGGACATGATGCATGTGGAAGCCCCTTCGTCAATGATGCAATGATGGATGTTGATATTCTAGACTGAGACAGAGATTTGGAAAGTGACAAATGAGGGTAGCCATGGAGTAGCTTTGTCTAAGTCAAAGACCATGAGGTGGGAATCAGATTGGTCGATTACGCATAGAGTAGAAAGTAGGGTTTTTTATTGGGTTGGACATGTTTGCATGATTTCAAGCATTGACATACCTTATGGTGATTGTGCTAAATCATCGACTATGTTGTATCTATGGGGCTACTTTTGAGTTGTGTGTGGCATGCCGTAAGGGTCCTCTGACCATTTACGATATGGATTCAATAGAATGTCGAGGGATGGTCAATGGCCCTATAGGTATTTCCATAGCAGAGGTGGATAAATTGGACTTTGGGGGAGCTTCATAACTTCGATTCCTTGTTTTTGAAAGGATATCTTCCTCAATCATGCAAATATTATGATTAGGGTCGTTATGGAGGTTTCTTCCAAATGGATGAGTTTGGGGAGTTTGTTGTTGGGTGTTAATGACTCCCTGATGGGGGAAGGGGTCCAGCATCACTATAACTTATTGACCGTCTTGCCCCCTACTATATTGTATGTTTTTTAAGTCATGCAGTTGAGGAAAGTGGTGGGTATACTGACTATACTCTCTGAAAACAGCGCATGCATGATTAGTCCATAGACTAGTGTTCTTTCCCTATTTTTTTGCGTTATTGTTGGTTGTACCCTAGTTTTGGCTCCGATTGGAATTATCCCTTCTTGGAGACCTTGGGGGTTTCTGTTTATTATTGACCCCCGTTTGGGTTCTCCCTTTGGATTTCTTTTTTATTTTTTCTTAGCAATGTTGGAAGGATTAACTAAATTCATTTGTTCCTTCAGTTGTTGTTGTGAAGCGAGAGAAGGTTGCACTAGATTCACCCATGCATTATTCTGTGTTGGCAAGATGTTCTGTTGTTGTGCTGGGAAAGGAGAGTATTGGTTTCCTTGTCCCTGGTTAACATACTAACTCGGGGGAGTAGATGTCTTATCCATACTCCAAGAGGAGTATTGGTTTCCCTGAGGGGGAAGATACGAGCCTCCTTTCGGGGGCTGGTATTGGTTAACCTTGTTGACTATATTTTGCAGGTTGACCATTATAGTACCCTGAATGTTGCAATGGTGGTGTGTTATGGGTGGCATCATATGCTTGGCCATTGAACGAATACCCATGGTTTTGGTAATTGTTGTTATGGTGATTTTGGGATAGGGACCCAATTAACCCATCAGCACTACTGGATGTGCCTAGGATCTCTTTATAGTTTTGCAAGTGTGGGGCATCTAGAAGCACATGATAAATGTACCTAGACTAGGTATAGATAAGATCCAGTTGCTAGGCTTTACTAATGGCTTCTTCCTCAATTTGTGTGGATGAATTTTCCACATCTTTAAATATTTTAGATATGAGGGATCTTAGGAATATGTCGAGGAGTACTTTATCTTCAAACTCGGTTTTTCACAGGCTGTGACATTTTCTCCATTCATGGATATGGTCTGATATGTGAGTAGTGGGTGTTTGTTTGAAGTTGGTGAGGAGTTCCAGACCTGAATTGTGGTGGAATGGGAACTAGAAGAAGGTGAGGAAAGTAGTATCTAATGAGCTAAAGTTCCTATGCGATGCAGAGAACTGGTCTACATACCATTTTGTGGTTGGCCCAATTAAGGTGCATTGAAATCGTCGTAATCTAATAGTATCTTTTGTGATACTATTAGAAGAACACCACAGGTGAAATTCCATGACATGGTTTCCTGGGTCTCACCCTGTTTTCCCTCAAACTTTGGAATGTCTGAAGGGAGCTTGGTGGTCATAGCTGGTCAATTTCGTCCATGGGTGATCGGATCATTGGTTAACTTGCTTAAATTTGGTAGATTTAGTGAGGCTAATAATGATATATGTGCATTACATGCCACCATAAAATGATTTTGTGTATTTATATGCAATAGAGTCCTCTGTGGGGATGTCACAACAAACTTACCTCAATGGGTATCTCGGGGACTGCCTGAAGGAGAGGTGTGTGCAATCCCAAAGGGGGTAGAATGTGGGGATCCTTTTGGAGTGGTGAAGGGTATATTTTGTCGAGGAGTAGTTCTACAAAAAGATACACCAATAAAGGAATAGCCTATAATGGTGGCTAAGTGATGTCCTCTCTCCCTAAAAGGTGGGTGTCTTGGCACACCTCCCGGCAATGGGGGGTGGTTTAAAAAATGTCTAGATAGATGGGGAGCCATGGGTTCCTCTATCATGTCGATTTAGAGTGTGTGATACATATTGTTTGGTGAGGGAAGGAGATAAATATCAATGCAATTGGATCACATACATAAAACAAAGAGAAAATATAAATATTTATTTTCCTTTAATTTAAATTATGTGATCAAGAAAACAAGAAAATGGATTTTGTTTGTTGCGTATGATAAAAATTCCTATGAAGACGTATCGTCCTATCCACTCTCAAAGTAACTGGGCTTTGTGAATATATCCTCTGAAGGGTCCTGGGGCAACATCCTGAAAGAACTAGAAACGCCTTCCAATAGACGAAGATCAACCAAGGTAATGGTATTGAGGCTCAAGTGTTGCCTGCACCTTCACCTATAGGGAAAGGATGCCTTAGATTTGGTCACTAAGTACCTTCGTCCCACGTGACCATTCAAGTCTTTATCTTCTTGGTAGTCAGTTACAAATACCAAGCAATAGATGGGTTAGGTAACCCTAAAGAGTACTGCATGCATTGGACCTAAGCTGAACCCCCTTTGAATCAGGTCTTTGCCATGCTTGAGTATTCTTTTCCATGGGATGATTGAAGGATTTTATGATCCCTAGAAAGTTAACAACTATGTTTCAATGGTGTAACATGACCATGGCAAATTATGGGATGCCTACCCCCAATTGTCCTAACATGAACTATAAATTTTTCAATGGCCCCTATGGGGAAATTTAATTGGTTCAAGTTATGGTTATTGTTGAGTATTACTTCACTTATGGAGTGATTTTGTAAGCCAAAAATAGACTAAGTACCTAAATCTCCACAAAAATAGAGGCTTTCTTGAGTACAAAGTGTATGAAGGCTTAGTGGGTGATGCAAGAGAAAATACAAAGTGTGATAAGATGTGGATATGTGATGATCCTTTTCAATATCCTTCTAATTACTCTAATTGTTGATTGTTCTTTGCATGGAAAAAAGAAATTTGTTTGTGGATTATGGGCGAATTACTTTTTTCCTATTAATCTATGTGGATTTTAATGAGGGAGATGGAAATTAAAACGTTTTTGAGAATGTTTTCATATGCAATCCATGGTTCATCTAAGAGACACATGTGAAGCAGAGATTACTTACATTCTCTAGTAACATTTTATCCTAGTCCCAAAAAATGCTTTGGTTAGTAGAAAGATTCGTGGATAATGGGCCACTTACTTTCTTCACTAATTAAGCTATGTGATTTGCATAAATTTTAAGAAAAATAGTTTGAAAACATATGTGGATTTTGGCCACTTACTTTTCTCCCTAATTAGGCTATGTGGGTATTTTGCAAATACATAAAAAACTCTAATTGTTTGACAAATTATGGTTCATCAAGCAACCAGGAGTACTAAAAAATAAAATATTGAATGCAGAGGTGAAGGAAATTCACTAAAGGCTGCCAATCACCTGAGAAAACTAAACAATATAAGGCTTTTCTTGCTCTCTGTTTACCGCATGATTTTTTCAAAAATAGACGCGCCCTCATGGTTTTTGCAGAAACAAAGACGTGCTCGTGTCTGTTAGAGGAAAATGAGCTCGAGCGAGAAGGATCAGATTTTTTTTTACTTCCACAGGCTAAAAACAGATCTTGTGGGTCTATAAAAAATCTGAGGTGAAGAACGCCTTGTAGGATGGTTGTGCAGAGAGGAGGTCCTACAAAAACAATATCTAGATTAATTAAAAGAGATTAGTATGGTCGCCATTCCTATTGTAGTGTTTATGGAGCACAAGTGTACCAAAAGACACCCCCTTAGTAGTAGATTGTTCCCAACAAGGGATCACAGTCAAAATTGGTGTTGTTAGTGGACAAACTTAAATAAGCAAAAATTGTAAGTAGTGGAAACAATGCATACATGAACATGAACTAAACAAAGAGGTACATAAACAAAAAAATTCTCAAATGGAGAAAACAAATCAATAATATATGGAAAAATATCCCTCTATTTGATTGCTTGTGGTAGAGGTTGAATACAATTAGAATTTCAGACACTTGAAGAGAATTATTTGAGCTATCGAACTCAAAAATCCTCAGCGAGGGGGGTTTCTTTCCTCAATCTCTTTGTAAGTTTCTCCTTTCTCTCAAAGAAGTGCGAGGAGTCTCCAAGGATGGATTCCTCTTCTCTCACTAAGATGTTGGGTATCTTAGAAGTAATTTGGTCAGCATGTTAGTGCTCTTCACTTCCTTGGATTCAACAATACAATGGTGGACTTATGTTTAAAGAGAGTTTTTTGAATCCTTCTTCCCTCTCTTGGTACATTTATGATAAAGACACATGAGTAGGACAAGAGGATTCCATTTAGGGTTTCATTTCCCCAAGATGATTTGGATTCGGATGTACTAGAACAATCTCATGTCAGAGAGTTGACCTCAAGTGTGAAAAGTGGTCCTGAATCACTGAGTCAAGTCAATATTTAAGAGAACTTCTGCTCCCTTCATCTGGATTAAAAAATCATCGATCCTTGACAACAGATATGTGTTCTTAATCGTCACCTTGTTCAAATACCTGTAATCGACACACAACTTGAGAGTACCATCCTTCTTCACATATGACATTGATGCATGCCAAGGTGATACACTTGACCTTATGTATCCCTTGTCAAGCATTTCCTTCAATTGCAACTTCAATTTCACTAACTCTGGGATGCTCATCCTATACGGTGCCTTTGATTCTGGTGCTACCCCTAGTACCAACTCAATAGAAAAATCCACTTCCCTGTGAGGTGGAAACTCTGAAATATATATTAGAAACATGTCTTGAAACTACTACAAGGTTAGGTACGTCTTCAAGACTTCTGCATCTTCAACATCCTTACCGTTATCACTGGATATATGAACTACCAATAAAACACATCCTTTCCTGCAACTACAATTCACCCACATAGTTGTAATCATTCTGACTGATGATGTCTTTTTCTTACCCTATAAGCTTCTCTATTATCCATTATCATCCAAATGCTCAATGGACTTTTCATAGCAATCCACCTTATTCCTACGAAGATACAACCAATACATATCGAGAAGCATATTGTATGATTGCAATGGAAGTTCATTTAGATGCACTGATGTAGTCATACCATTCAAATCAAATGCACAAGCTCTTATCCAATGATGAAATCTCTTCTTAGTACCTGTAGCCAACTGAACTCACCAAGATTATACATGCACTTCTTTTCTCAAACCACACTTATCCACCAATTTAGGGTTAACATAACTATAATTAAGATCTAGGGTCAATCAAAATAGAAACAACTTTATCATAAAGATCACTGTCCATCTTGATAATAGATGCCTTGTGGTTTGCCTTCCTATTATCCAATGTTGCATATATCTGAGGAATGCTCTTCCCAACATCCCCAACTTTCTACACCTCATGTGAACTATATATCTAAGGCATACCACCCTATAACAATTGGAAATCCTTCTTGATATGATCCTTGCCACATGTCCAACATTGCAACTATCCCTTACCACTGCCTCTATTCTATTGTTCTCCAGGTTGCGACCCATGTCCCTTATCAACTACATTAAACTTCTTGTAAGGAACAATATTCTCTTTCTCACTTGTATCTTGAGGTATTGTTCGCTTTGGATGCCATTTACCTTTAGTCTTTTCTTTCCCTTTCCAACCCTGCTGAGACTATCTTATGCCTCAATTTCTCATAACAATATTCAACTTCCCAATGACTTCTTCTAGTGATCGAGGCTCATCATACTCAATATGATCTTTAAATGCTAATGGTAATCCACTAACAAATCTTCGAGCTTTGGATTTATCATCATTCAGATACAATGCATACCTTACTAACTCCAGGAACTTAGTCATGTACTACTCATATATCATCGATCCCATCTTCAACTCATAGAACTTCTTAGCTTTACTGTCATAGTACCTCTTGTAGAGCTATAAAAAGGGTCTCTTTCACCTCTAATTACCTCACATTAATATGTCAATCCGAGAGCGTTTTGTTATTTCAAAGAGTGTCTCAGTCTAAGGCTATCATTTGTCAGAGTAATGCTAGTAGTACAACGTTCAGAAATACAAGAGTAAACGGATGCTTGTCTACAACTAAGCTACTTCAAAAGAGTAAATCACACACTCAGAAAATTAGGCAGCTTCTCAGTCAAGGGTTCGGTAGCGATAACCCATCCCTTTGGAAACTGATGGAAAGGAAATTAGAGAACAGACCACAGATCTAGGAACTAGACAGTAAATGCCGAGGCTCACTACAGCCTTAGATCGTCTCCCACACCAAAACAAAAAATGCTAGTAAATGGAACGTCAGATAAGATAATGGAACGACAAATAAGAAATCGAACAGCAAGTCTGTAATGGAACAACAATTCTTAAATGGAACAGCAATTCATAAATGGAACAACAACTAAACAACTAAATCTCACAAGCAGTAATCAAATTTAATCTACTAACTCAAATGCATTAATCGTAATCAAAAATCAATCTTTCACTCTTAAGGCAGATCAAACAACACACACTAATGGAACAACACTGATTACTGATAAGTTATGGAACAGCGCTTGGAAACCATATATGCACACATCACACGTAGCTAGTAATCTGATCTAAGCATCAATCCCAATTAAAAGGAATACGACTGCATTTCAAAATGGAACAGCATTGCTTCTTAATCCAACAATCGTAAAGAACACAACTTTCAAGATGAATCCTATAACATGAATGTACAGAACAAAAGCTCTGTAATAAAATAGTAACAATATTTAGTTGAGACTAATAATATTCAATCAACTCTGAAAGGAATGATAATATGATGCAGAGTCAATACAATAGTTTTGTCCATAGAAATCTTAATGAATTAAACTTAACAGAGCATGTGATGTAAACTTATAAAGCATATCAGATTACCAAATAACGACGATAATCAAACCACGCAGAAATCAAATCGTAGTAATACAGGAGCAAATGTCCTCCAAGGCCGGGCCCTTAGCCTCCAAGGGTACACCGCTTGAGGTTAATCCAGACGCAGAGATGAAATAATCACCAAGTTTGTATTAATGCATGAAAAAAATTACAATAAACCAGTTCTTATCGAGACTTGATGATCAAAGTTTTGATCTTAACAAAAATTACATAAAAGCATAATCATGTCGAACTCCTCCCGAGCTAACAATGTTGTCACTTTTATATGGGTGATGGCGGAGATGTCTAAGTATAAAAATAGATAAAGCAGCGATCCCTCAGGATCAAGGATCCTGAGGGATTCGTCGAACCGTTAATCCTTAATCATCTATTTTCCCTCTTGCGCCGAGCTGGTGTCTTCACCTCCTTTTCAGGGCTGATTTGCTTTGAACTGCTTAGCCTTGTTTGCATTCGGTCTCCCATCAAAGGGACAGCGGTTACCTCATCCTTGTCCTTTCCTTTGGAACAGCGACTCCTCGTTTTCACCCCTTCCTGCACGAGGGAATGAAAATTGTCAGTGGTAAAGTCTTGCATATTAATCTCGCATGTTTTGTTATAATTCTTTATCGTTTTCCAAGTTCATGATGCAAAAAGGTTTACAAGTTCTACTGAAAAGCCACTAAAATGATCATCAAAAACATACCTTTTTAGTACTCCACACACCCCCCTGCTTACCCTGTTTCATGCCCTCATGAAAACGTTGTAGTTGACATGCAACGCAGTGAGAGAATAGGCTGGAGAAGGAATCTCATGCAGAGGCCTACAGCCATGATGAGTAACTAGGTAGTCAAAGAAATGGCATGTTTGACCCTCAGGCATCTCATACAGGGCTTGGTATCCAGGTGCAGGGTACCAAATAATTGGACTCCGGAACCTATATCCTAACCAGGATGGCCCTGTTCTCATAATGCTTTCGCCATAAAGGTGCAAACGATTGGAAACTAATTTAAAATTCTCATACTTAAACGGTTCCCTGAGCTGGATATTCGGATTAGAGATTTGATACCGAAATTTAGTTGCATCAATGGCAAGGTCTTTGATAGAAAGAAAGTATTCTAATCCCTATCGAATGAGTGCCTCATGCATGGGTCCTAATGTTTCAATGACACCCGGAGTCTTCATGAGGTTTCTATGTGCTTTCCACAACTGTACTGGGTTCCTAGGCTCAGCCCTTACCCACAAATCTAGGCCGTTTTCTTGCCTCTGGAAAGTATTATAGGCTTTGAGCCATTTAATCTGATTAACCCCGAATGAGATGAATGCCTGCAATTGGATGTCTCCAACAAAGGGGCCAGGGTTCAACTCAGTCTCCTGGTCTAGTACAAGGTTATGCAAATAGAACTCACACAGCAGTCTCTGGACTTTTACCCTGTAGTGTTTACAGCAGTCTATAAAGTCATTGACAATGTTAATTTGTATGGGAGCACCTGCTTTAACAGCTTTTATTTTTAATTGCAAATACCGTTCCAGTAAAAACAAGGCATAATTTTTGGCAGGGGCCCTACATGCTAAGACGTCATTGTATAAAGAACACAAGGTATCCATTTGCTTGATAACAATATCTAGCCTACGAGTTACCTTTGCAACTTTCTCTTGTTCCTTCCACCAACCTTCAAAGGCCTGGCTTTCGGATTGATTGACGTTCCTAAGTTGCTATTGTAGCTCTTCATACTTTTCGCGAGGGACCTTTTGCTCTCTAAGCTTTTCTGCTTCTTGCTGAGCTTGCTTCAACCCCTTGCACAAAGTTACTGTTTTTGGATCTCTTCTCCATGCAGCAGTGGAGGCCGAGAGTTTTACCTGAACTTTCTTATTACGTTGCTTTGAGTTCAGAACCCTTATCACCCCCGAGAGTGGTGCCTCCATCTAAATTTCCTTGTCACAGGTCATCATATCATTCATTTCTCTTTTAATGTGGATATCAGTCTGTTGCTGTTCCTTTTCAAATGGAACAACAGTCTGTTCTTCAGCATCATTTGGAATAGCAGCTGGATTTTCAATAGGGTTTTGAACAGTAGGACGAATTCTGATCCTCCGCCTTTTTGCCTTGCGGGGTTTTGCTGGAGTGGCCACCTTTTTCTTTCTTGTAGTCTTTTTTACCCTCTGCCTTGCTTTTAGGATCCTAATCTGCTGGTGGAGCTGGGCTATTATGCTCAATAATCTCTGCTGTTCCTTTCGCAATTCTTTAATTTCCAAAATTTCGTTAGAAGGAATAGCAAGCTATTTGCTGCGGCCTGGGCCGTGACTAGTCCCTGGATCTTCCTTCTGGGGTGTTTCTTCATTGTTCTGCTCTGGCTGTTCTGGGGTAGGAACCCTAACTGGTTCTATCAATTTTTGGGCAACTTCCTTTTCTGCCCCTGCTTCCTCCAGAATTTCTTCCGGTGTCTTAGGAATGGATTGTTCCTGTTCAGTATCTCTTATTTTTTTCTTCATCATGAACAGGCAGATTTTTCTTCTTCTGCCTATTTTTCATGTGGTTTTTCAGGTGCATTTTCCTCCTGGGGTTTTTCATGGAGGTTTGATGGACTGGAAGGTTGGCCATATTCACCCATATTGGCTAAGACTTCGGCCAATTCATCTTCTCCTACTGGGTCCTGTGATGGGCTACCTTCCTGCTGTCCCATTTCCTCCTCTTGCTTGGATTGTTCAACTTATGTTTCAGAATGCTCAGCTTCTGTTTCAAACTTCTCAGCTTCTGTTTCATTTTCTTCTTCGGATTGCTTGGCCTCCTCTCCAGATTTCTCGGCCTCTTCTTTCTCTTCCCCTTTAGATTGCTCGGCCTCTTCTTTCTCTTCTCCTTCAGATTGCTCGGCCTCTTCTTCTGGCCGTGAGGTTTGCTCATCTTCAATTTCTACTGGCTGGCCAGTGTTTTCTTGGATTTGTTCCAGCCTCCCTCGTATTCGTGCTAACCGGACCGATTTCCTGCGTTTTTCTGGTTGTTCAGGTGTACCGGTGGCATGCTTATGCTTTGCCGATTCCTTGCGTTTTTCTGGATGCTCGGATGTACTAGTGACATGTTTCTGTTTTGCTAATTCTCTGCGTTTTTCTGGACGCTCAGGTGTGCTGGTGGCATGCTTATGTTTTGGGGATGGTGCTGTCAACCCCCTCTCAATCATTGCAATTAGCTCTTCCCAGCTGCTCTGCTGCTGGGTGAGGCTATGACTGACAATTAGTCGAATTAACCCATGATGACTAACAACTGATTCTACATGCTGTGCCTTTTTTAAGCTTCATGCAATGTCATGAAGTAACGAATTCAAAAGTGCAGGTAAATTTACAGAGCATTTCTGTTTTAGAACAGCTAAGAGTTTAAGATTTCGTGGTATTACCACATATTTTCTACCCTCGCAAATGATGTAGCTTTGCACGGTCCTTGCCAATTCTGCCCAGGGATCTCCTAGCGTTGCTGGCAGAATTCCCTTTCTTTTAATTGCCAAGCTCTGGCCGTCGTCCTAGAAGATTTCTATAATCTTCTGCAATCTCTCATTTTTTAATGTCCATACAGGTCTGGTGGCTGGTAGTCCCGATACTTCTGCGATTATGTCATCGGTGACTGTTATCTGTCTCCCCCTTATTGTGGAGTAATCCTCCTGCATATTCTATAGGAATTCAATTGCCGCTGTCTCGTTAGACTCCTGCAAGCGGTTGAGATAAGTCAGCCACCCTGCTCTTGCTAGGATTTCTCGGGCAGTAGTGGAGACTGTCAACACCTGCGGTTCCCTTCGGATCGCTTTTCCTCCCATGGTTTCACTGTGAATTCTCAATGGAACAACAATTGTTTGTGCTGTTTGAAACACAGAGAGGGTAATAGATGCAAGACATGTTTGGAAAAAACAGAGTATACAACAGAAATGGCTTATGTAACAAAAATAAAAATAGCATGTCGTTAAGTTGTGCCATACCCTAGTACACAACTTTCCCGAATAGTGAGCTGACACGTAATCCAGGGAATAATGAGGTTAACCTCCCCCCCCGCAATGTGATAGGCTGTCCCAGCCGTCAAATAAAAGAGCAGCACCCGATCTGAAACAGTCATAAAGGAACAGCGTATGAAAATATGCCATGTTTAGAAAAACAACAAATTACTGAAATCGAGGCGTAAATTTGGATCACGTATTACGTAAGAGGCTGTTGTGATATGATGCGAGGTTGAGAGGAGAGGACATCTGTCATACTTTGTAAATCTCCTGCGGTCATTATTAATTACTCTACCATGATTGGTGATAATAGATTTGCATGCACTATATATAATTCGGGAAATGATATATGATCAATTACCAAGGTGTAAGAAACAAAAGGGTATTCATAACTCACCTATTGGTGTAAATAATGTGACTTCGATACCATTAACAGTGCTCTGCTATCGACAGGTGTCCATAACCTTGGCAAAGTTGTTTATTTCACCCATGGAACCATGATCCTTTGTGTATACGTTAGGCAGTGTAATGTCAAAATGTAGGCCATTATGCTGGCTTGGTAACTAGTTAACCATAATGCCATTCACGAGGAAGGAGCGAAAAGTGGGCAGGCCGACTCGTGATGAGACCTCCTGTTCCAAGTTTTGTTTATTTGATATACCTTTTGGACCATATCCTTGGTATGGTGGCCATAGTGGGAATGCCACTTCACGTTCGTCCTCATGATCATGGTAGGCTGGCTCTTGATGAGACCCCCTATCCTGCATTTGACAACTTTATAAGTCATGTTTACTTTTTTCTTTCTCTTTTTTTTTTTTTAAGTACCTTCCCTTTTTTATACACAAGGGGTGGTTCAATGCTCCTTAAGAGTAGGAATGGTGGAAGAAGTCTTAACATCTCAATAGGAAGATATAAACCTTTTGTTCTTATTCCTGAATAATAATCAAAGAAGAAAAAAGGGTCGTCATGATGAAGATGAACAATCATAGCATAATTAGTAGAACAGTGACAACAAAAGATGATAAATAAGTGCATCCTTACTTTTGTCCTCTTACCAATGCAAAGCCTTATAAAGATAGCGATTTATGATTAGCAGATTTCAGTATGTTGAGATTTTGTATCCATTGCATAAATGCATAGCTGTATTCTAAAAGACTTGAAAGAACAGGAGCAATAAGCATCCTTAATTTAGATGAGTAAAAGGGACAAGTTGTGTTACACAGTAATTTGTCACTGTCTCCCTGTCAATCTTCCTACTGTGTCATGAGTTCAAATTAATCATGCTCATGCTCTCTAATGTTGCCAAATGACCCACTTTGCCAAAGTTTTACTATCATCACGACTGTTGTTAAAATAACTGCACCGACGGGCGCTTCATAACAGACAGAATGCGCTGCCAGCGTGGAAGCACACATGTTTTCTGCGCTGGTTGAATTTCATGAGCCAGCGCATCTGTTATTCATATCTGATCGCGCTGACATGACCTTCCCTGTTATTCAGCTGCGATGTCAGCGCTCCAGTGCAGTTATGGACCCGCACTGATCCAGTTTGGGCGAGTTTGTTCTAACAACCGGCCTTCCAGATGACTCCAGACCTGGTTGTTGGCCTTGTAAATGTCGCCCTCCCTTCTCTGGCATGTCTGTTTCGTCATTTGAGCCACCTTCCTTGGAGATAAGCTCATCCTCCCACCATTCATGGAGACTCCTTCTCCTATTTATGCCTCTACCATTGCCATGAGCAGCTAGTTTTGGATAGTTTGGAATTGATAGTGCTTAGAGTGCTGCTGCTAGTGTGTGAATTTGATAGGTAGTTGGTGTGACAAGTGTGGGATTGCTAGAGAGCTTAAGGAAGGTTGTGAAGTGTTTCTTTCTTGTGTAAACTTGTGTGAGAGAGAGTTTTTTTCTTGGGAGATCTACCTCCAAGGGTGAATGCTTAAGAGACTTGCTGGCTGGACCCTCTTGAGAAGGATTCGATGTCAGAACTTTGGTTGTACTCTTCTCTGTAATTTGTTAATAATAGATGACTATCATTATGGTTCCACTCTCATTGTTTCATGTTTGATGTTGAGTTATATCTTTTCTGATCGATATATAATTGCATCTATTAGATTTTATGCTTGTTTTCGTGTTGTTCTTTGCATGTGCAGGTATCCAATCACGGAGATCGTGGGGGTCGTGACCGGCCAAGGAAAAGGAACAAAGGCGACGTCTCTTCGACGAACACTAGCGTTGGAATCCAAGTAGGTTCTCACCATCTACTTTTATTTGCAATTAGGAACTTGCGTGATCGCATTGTGTGATTGTTGCTAGACCCGGTCTGGGCTAGTAGGGATCGTCTCTGTCCACAGAGAGGATTTACCTCTACAACAATTTGGCGACTCCACTGGGGAGTTTCTTTACCTTGTTGTTTGATTTGTAAACTTTAGATGGAGCTTGAAGCACGGCCAGGTAGCCTTCGAAACGCTATTGCTCTGCATTAGCGAAGTAGATCAAAGCCACTTCAGTCCATCTTCGGTTTGGTTTACAAACTGAACAACTTGGAGCTGGCTTTTGTCTTTTTGTGTTCGTTTTTTGCCCTTGAGTTTGATTTTTGCTCTCTTTTCAAAGATTGGGGATTATTTCTCTGTTTTTGGATTTCCTGGTTCAGTCTGGGAGGTGCCTTGATTGTCTAAAGAGTGATTACCTTGGTTTGGGAGCTTTTGGCTTGATTGTGCCTATTTTTTAGCTTCAGCGCGGTTTATAATAAAACAGTCGCGCTGACATCGCATAACTGTTTCTTTGACTTCGTGATCATCGCATTTATACACTGAACAGTCACGACGGTTCTGAAAATCGAACCAGCGTGGTTAAGCCGTGTACTTCTGCGCTGACAGCGCTTTGTTGCTACGCGTGGTTTCTAATCAGCACATTATTGTTGTGTATCACCCGCGCTGATACCTGTAGAATTGGATTTCTTCAATTCTGCCTCCTGAGCCTGTTGGTTTGGCTATCCCCTGCTCTTTTCACTTGGTTTATGACTTGATTTCTATTGTCTGAAGATTGAAGCACTTTCTTGGGAAGTCTTGTTGGGCGGATCTTGTTTTTGTGTCTTGTGACCTGGTGTTATCATTCCAATTTTGTTGGATCAGCTTTGCTTGGTTACTCGCTTACAAAGATTCGATTGCTGCTTGCTTTTGGTTTTGCGAAAACCTTCCTTTTTGCTTGCTTTTGCCTGGTTGTTTAGGTGATTGTTATTGAACCAGTCTTTGTATTGTTTCGATTACTTCTCACTACCCGGACACGGATTACGGTTGTTTGGGGTTAACCGGTTCTTTTCACATTTGTTTGTTATTATTTCTCAAAAGTTTGTTTAGTGCACTTTGCCATTGAAAAGAAAACAAACAATCTCTTTTGCGTTGAATTAGTTAATTGAAATTAGAAGCTTTTCATTGATTAAGTGATTTAAAACAAAGAAAAAGTTTTGTTTATTTGTCATTAGCTGCATTAGTGTAGTTCTTGTTTGTTTGTGGTCATTTTGTTTGAAAAATCCTTAACTCTGTCGTAGTTAGTATTCATCAAACGAAATGATATTCTTTGGCATATAGTTTGCATTCAGGAAATTATGAGAGATTACATACGATAGGACCTGGAAATTGAAACTTAATCAAAGATCAACCATAAAATGAACCGAATGAACTTAAAAATGCATTGGAACATAACGCTCACTGATTAGAGGTCTAGGCTAGAGACGTGCTCCGGCGTCGTTAAACCTAGTCACTGTTGTTTCACACTACGTTTGGGTGATTCCTCCTTTTGTGACTCGATAGTGGTCTAGCACAGACTTGAGCTCCCACGTACCGTTGCGTATATAGGGGAGACGCCACTAGGTTATCATCCTTTATCCACAGGAAGTCGTGTCTGCCGCCTTACAAGCCGTAACGCACCGAACACAACATTCGGGAAGATTGACTGTCGTACGGGAAGTCCTTGGTTTTCATATGACTGCCAAGGTGTATATGCAGTTTTACGGATTTGTTTGTTAAACCCTTTTGCCTAGTTCTCCAGAGTAGTCAGTTTTGATCCTTTTCAGACTCCTTAAAAGAAAAGGCTCACTTGAGCAGTTTGTCACTTCGGGCTCACAAAACATTCGAAGGCGACTAGAGTCACCTTTTTGTCCTTTTCTCGACTCTTAAAACATGAAAAGGTCAAGTTGTGTTCTTGCGTCTTAAAATTCATTTGGCCACGATAAACATTACCTGGTTAGATCTTGTGTGTGTTAGTTTGAGTAGGGTCCTTTATCGTTAGATTCCCTTAGGTTTGTTTGAAGTTTGTCATCATGGCTGAACCGTCAACTCTAGTTCCAAGTGATCAAGGCTCTCCATCTTCCGCTGCCCCTGAGGTACCGGTTGTAAGTAATACTCTTCATGTTATCCCGAGTATCCAATCGATCAACTCCCGTACCCCGGGCGACGAAGATTACGAAGTCGATTGGAACCCCATTTGGGAGCCTGACGAGGACGATATTCCTATTACCCCCCCTGGTGTTTCGTCTCCAATGTCTACCTCTCACATGGATGAGACATCTCCTAGAGTGAGTGAGACACCTGTGGTGTCGAATATCAACACTCCCATCCCAGCTACTTCTCCGCTCCCCCCACGCTATCAGTCGTTGAGGGATAGGGTAAGTGCCAGGACCCCTGCTTCGACCATGTGGGATCCCCATATCACTCCCACCATGGGATCTTTTGTTTCACAAGTCCACACTACACCTGTCACTTCAGTTCCGACGAATCCAACTGTTTGTGTAGCACATTCAACTCTGGTTGTTAGTGCCGTAACAACGTCCTCAGCTTTGAACACTGGTGCTGGTCCCCCTCACGGTCAAGTGAGTAGTGGCCAGCCGGCACTCTCGCCTAGAGTTTTCCACCCTGCACAAAGTGCTCCACCCTCTTCTGGTCCTGTTCCAGGAGGGGGGCCATATGATGCCTCTGGACAAGCTGTTCAGGATCCGAATGCGCAGGGTCCATTTTTTTACTATGATTCTACCGGTCAATACATTCAACTCTCTCAACCCTTGCCTACTCAAACTGTTGTTAAGGTTTCGTTACCATTATCCATTGCTTGGAACCCTGGTACCACCTCTTTCCATGGGGGCCAAACAATGCCTGCACAGCTTCAGGGACCACCTAACCAAGGCCAGCCATCTTATGTGCAAACCCCTCAGGGGCAGCGATATTATGGCCAGTCTTACCCAGGACAACCTGGGGGCCTACAAGGACAACCCTATCAGGGACAACCTTTGGCCGCTAGCGGTCCATCTTTTACCTATCTGACTCAACCTTCTGGTTGTCTAGGGCAACCTGGTACCCAGCAAGGTTATCCTTCTGGACAACTAGGACAACCTTACATCCAACAAGGCCAACCTGGTATTCAGCAGGGTTATCCCTCTAGACAAACCAGACAAACTTACATTCCACAAGGTCGACCGACAGTCCAACAGGGGCATCCTTCTGGGCAAGGGGGGCAGCCTTACATACAGTAGGGCCAACCCACTACCCAGCCTAGTCATCCTTCTGGGCAAACGGGCCAGCTCTCTGCATAGCAAGGCCAACCCACTGCCCAGCTTAGTCATCCTTCTGGACAGGCTGGCCAACCTCAAGGTCAACCGGTCGTCCAGCCCGCTCAACCATCTGCTCTGCAAGGACAACCCTTGGTTTCTCAAGGACAACCTGGTACCCAGCAGACACATCCTTCTTGGCAAACAGGTCCGTCCCAAACCCAACCAGGCCAACCTTCCGGCCAGATGGTCCACGCTCAACCTGTTCAAGGACATCCTTCTGGGCTCCAGACTCAACTTGGTTATCAAATGCAAGGTGGGCCACGACCCCAACCTTCTTACCAAGCGCAGCCCTCTTACCAGGCTCAGTATGGGGCTCAGCAAACGTATGGATACCAGCAACCCCAGGGGCAAGCTCAATTTACCCCTTATCAAAATTATCAACAGATGCAGGCCACTCCTTACCAGAATTACCAGCAACAGTACGTTGCGCCTGCAGGTCAAGTTGCTAATCCATGGGGTGCTGGGGGGTAGACCCAGGGTCAACTGTCTACTTATGGGCAGAATCCTTATGGGCAAAATCCATATGGACAGAAACCCTATGGGAAAAATCCCTATGGGCAGAACCCTTACGTGTCGGGCCCATCCGGACAAAGTCCATGGGGGCAACCACCACCTGGTTGGAACCCTGGTACTACCTCTCTTCCATAGCCACAAATGTCCTTTAATCCTCATTTTCCTTTCTTAGCGACGTTGGAACTTCCAGATGTGTCCAAGTTAACGAATGATCCCATTCTTCATAATCCGTACTGGCCACCAGTTCCAACTAAGATACCCGGTGATTGCCCAAAATTCGATGGCAAAGCTGGTGAGGACCCTCAAGCCCATGTCATGACCTATCACCTTTGGTGCTCATCCAATTCATGGCTTGATGACTCCATCCGGCTCAGCCTCTTCCAAAAAACTCTCACCGTCTCAGCCGCTAAGTGGTATATTGAGTTGAATCGCAGAACATTTCAATATTTCAACTCGCTGGCTATGGCATTCCTAACTCATTTTTAGTTACCCATTCGGTATGAGACAGGGACACATCTCCTTACGTCTCTCAAACAGGACACGGCCATGCATATATCTGATCATATACGTGAATGGAGATGGCGTCTTCGCATGATCAACTTTTGGATTCCTGATCAGCTCCTAACCGATTGGTTCACGACTTCCTTTGTCCCTGCGATCGCGCGAGACATCGCTATGGGAGCTTGTGTAACTGAAGAGCAAGCTATCGCGCGTGCTTAGTACCTCGACTTAGTATACTCTCAGTCAGGTACTTTATATGATTATTTGCCAGACGCCCCGAGACCCGGAACATCCAAAGCTCCGCCAAAACCATCTGTTGATGGAGTTATTGGCTCTGTAAACACGTCATCAAAGAAAACATCCGCGAACCCTGGGAAGCAAAAACAGAACGCCTCTAATGCAAACACTTCTCAGGGTCAATCTAATTCTGGAAGTACCTCTGAGGTTAATGCCGTTCAGTCCACCGCGGCGGATAAATCCTCGAAAGGGAAAAAGAAAGGGAAAGCTAAGAATAAGACTGAACAGCCCATACAGGACTCCCCTAAAAATCCACCCAAGGAAGGAGCCAAGCGAAAACCTAAGTATCCTTGTCTTATCTGTGATGAGGATCACTACACTAAAGACTGCCCTAGGTGGTCTGAAGTTAGTCGATTATTGAAAGGTGCTCCTGGGACTCCTGCTGTGCTTAAAGAACCTTTCCCTTCTCAGCAAACTCAAATGGTGGCAGATTCATCGCAACCCTCTTCTTCATTTGGCTCTCAAGTATTTATGGCTGGGACAATTCCCATCAATGTCACTACTCGAGCAAAAGAATATCCATCTCCCGCCGGGAAAGAGCCGGAGGTCCCCTCCAGCGCTCCTCCATCCAGTTCTGGTCCTCTCCACATCGAAAGACCTAGCACTGAGACGATTATCCGACCCCCTCCGAAAGGTGTACTCCGGAAGTCTTCTTACAACCCTAATGCTCGTGCTACCCAGCACTACAGCATCGTTGAGGACTTAGCTCAGGCTCCGTCTGCTATGTCCGCTCTAGAAGTCCTCCAGAGCTGCCCCTCCCAGAGGAAGTCCTTGCTATCGGCCATCGGTGGCATAGACCCGGCTGACTCAGATCTGATTTCTTTTGATCTCGAGGGCTATACGCTGAGACTGCCCCACCAAATCGCTTTCCTTATACAGGTCATCATCAATGGCAAAACAATTCATCGTACAGTCATTGATGAAGGTGCCTCAACTTGCATCATGTCTGTTGCTTGCTGGAAAGCTATTGGTTCTCCTACATTAAGCTAGTCTCCTATGACGTTAGAAGCCTTTGATGGAAGAGAGTCTCGTCCTTACGGTATCCTCCAACGCTTGCCCATATCCTTGGAAGGAAAGACGGTAGAAGTGGAGGTCGAAGTTGTCGACGCTAATCTTACCTACAACCTCCTCCTTGGACGTAGCTGGACATACGCCATGCAAGTCGTGGCTTCCTCCATTTTCCGTGTCATTCGTTTCCCTCATCAAGAGAAGATTGTCACAGTGGACTAGCTCTCCTTCTTCGCCTCCTCTTCCGAAGGTAATGTGCCATTCATGGAGCATACCTCTAAATCATTCAAGAGTGTGGGAGCCGGAATTTTTAAGGATCCCGCTCTAATGGGTGTCTTTCCCCTTCCACCTCCGAATCTCGCCCCTATTAACATGATTTCCGTGCGTTCTGATCCGTGGGTCCTTCCCCCTGCTAATCCGGAAGAATCCTAGGGTGATATGATGCCGTTGAGTCCTGCCGAGCTCAACTACATCGAAATCGTTGCTGTATCGGCTCCTCCCCCCGTATCTGCTCTTTCGAGCGGTGTTCCCGATTCGTATGTTCATTTCCCTTGGCTTGGAGATGATGCTACTTTGGATCCATTAAAGGAAATATTTCCTTCCGATGAAGCCATCGTAGAGACCATGTCTCTTGAGGAGCCCCCTTGGTCAGATCATCACCACCATTCCTCGTTTCTCCCTGCCCATCAGGAAATGATCGCATGTCTCGAATGGTTTGCTTCGTGTATCCCCTCCCAGCCTCTACAAACACCTATTCAAATTTACCAAGTGTCTTCTGAGGGCAATATGGGAAACATTACACAGACCCAACCCATCAACATCTCTTTGAAGCCAGGGATTGTCGAGCATATTCATATTGGATTCACTTGCACTCCAGAGGAAGTTCAACTTTACACCGATTTATTCCGCGAATTTCGTGATGTTTTTGCTTGGTCCTATGAAGAGATGCCCGGCATCGATCCTAATATAGTGGTGCACGAGATACCTACATATCCAGGTGCTAAGCCTGTTCGTCAACGCCTACGCCCTGTGCACCCCCGAAAGGCCGCAGCTATCAAAGCAGAAGTCGAAAAGCTTCTCAAGGCTGGTTTCATTTACCCCATTCCACTCACGAATTGGGTTTCTAATAGAGTCCCTGTGAACAAAAAGCAAGGTACTATTCGAGTCTGTGTTGATTATCGTGACATTAACCGCGCCTGTCCTAAGGATAACTTCCCCACACCTTTCATCGATCAGCTTATTGATGAGTGTGCGGGAAGCGAGATCTACTCGTTTATGGACAATTTTTCTAGATATAACCAGATCAATATCGCGCCCGCTGATCAACATAAGATTGCTTTTATCTGTCCTTGGGGCACTTTTGCCTATAAGAAGCTCCCTTTCGGTTTAAAAAATGTAGGCGCTACCTTCCAACGTGCAATGTCCTATGCCTTTCATGACATTCAGCACATTGTGTAGCCATATTTGGATGACCTTCCAGCTCATTCAGCTAAGCATCACGACCATCCCTCCCATCTTCGCGAAATTTTTCTCCGTTGTCGACACTACCGTATCAGGCTCAATCCTCATAAGTGTGTCTTCTGTGTGGAATCAGGCCGACTGCTCGGGTTTATCGTCTCCCGAGAGGGCATCCATCTGGACCCCCTCAAAGTCGAAGCTATTTTGAACCTTCCTCCCCCTGCTTCTTTGCAGCAGATGCAGAGCTTGCAGGGCAAAGAAAATTTCCTTAGAGGATTCATTTCGAATTATGCCGAGGTGGCTAAGGGTTTTACACGATTACTGAAGCGAGACACACCCTTTCATTGGGATGCTACCGCTCAGGAGTCTTTCGAGCGTCTCAAGGGTCTCCTTGTTTCCGCTCCATTATTGAGACCTCCGAACTACCATCGTGATTACACCCTCTATCTGGCCGCCGCCGATACCACTATCGGCATGGTTCTAGTGCAGGATGATGATGACGGCAACGAGCACGTTATCTATTACCTCAGCCGCAACCTCCTGGATACAGAAACTCACTACGCTTACGTTGAGAAGTTGGCATTGGCCGCTGTGTGCACCGTCCAACATTTCCGGCACTATATCTTGTTGCGTACCACGACCGTGATTTCTGACTGCAACCCGATGACGTACATTTTGTCACGTCAGTTGCTGGGCGGAAAATACTCAAAGTGGATCCTAATCCTCCAAGAGTTTAACTTGGAATTTACTGCTGCCAAGTCTAAGAAGTCTCTGGTCTTTGCTAAATTACTCTGCTCTTTGCCATCTCCTTCTGTACCCTCTGTTTCAGAGGATCATATCCCGGACGAAACTCTTTTTCTGATCAGCACCCTCGATCCCTGGTACGGGGATATTATTGTTTATTTGCAAACATCCTCTTTCCACCCTGCTGTATCCAAAGATGCTCGGCGGCGGATCCGCCATCAATCTCAACCCTATCGTATCATAGGGGACACCCTGTACCGTCTCGGCGTGGACTCCGTTCTCCGCCGATGTCTTACCCTCGAGGAAGCTGAGAGAGTCTTGAATGACTGCCACTCTAGCGCCTGTGGTGGTCACATGTTCGGATATGCCACAGCTCAAAAAAATCCTCCGCGCTGGTTATTTATGGCCCTCCATTTTTAAGGATTGCATTCTTGCTGTCCGCTCATGTCATGCATGCCAGATATACCAGCGGAAGATGCGTGCACCTCCGGCCCCGCTGCACCCTGTAGTGACCGTAGGCCCTTTTGCAAAATGGGGCATTGATTATACAACCTGTAAGCCTCACTCGACCGGGGGGCATGGGTTTATTATCGTTGCCGTCGATTACTTTACAAAATGGGCCGAGGTGATGCCCACATTAAACGAAGACGGTCATATAGCAGTGCATTTTCTGTTCAATCATGTTATTACGCGGTTCGGAGTTCCACAGGCCATCGTCACAGATCACGGAAAACATTTCCGTAATCACATGATGACTGAGTTGACAACCCAACTAGGCTTATGGCACGATAGTTCAACCCCGTACTATCCTCAGTCCAACGGCCAGGTTGAAGCCGTTAACAAGATTTTGGTTTTGATGCTTCAGTGCACTGTTGACATGCATAAGTCTAATTGGCATCTGATGTTGTTTCCCGCCTTGTGGGCCTACCGAACCTCTGTGAAGGATGCCACCGGTTTCACTCCATTTCAACTAGTTTACGGATTGGAGGCTACCCTTCCCATAGAATGCAAAATTCCTTCGTTGAAAATAGCCGTCGAGTTGCTTCCCAACACTACTCCGATAGAGGAATGACTTCTTTATCTAGAACGGTTAGACGAGACCCGTCGCTTAGCCTCTCTAGCCATCGAAGCTCAAAAGAAGAGAGTCAAAACTCATTTTGGCCATACCATTCATCCTCGTTCCTTTGTTGAGGGAGATCTTGTCCTGTATACGACCAAGCAAATGACAAGCTGGGGGCAGGAAAACTCGAGCCCATGTGGCTAGGCCCTTATATTGTAAAGAGAGTGTTGCAAAAAGGGGCATATGAGCTAGTTGACTACGAAGGTAATCCTCTTGATAAGCCTCGCAATGGATTGTACTTGAAAAAGTACTATGCCTGATTCATGCGCTTCAATTCATACATGTGTGTGTCTTAGCAAGTGTGTGTGTGTGTATGTTTTCATGTTTTTTGGCTTGGTGTGAAAAGCGTGATTGCTTCTTATTGTGTTTTTGCTTCTTGTGCAGATGTCAGGTGCACCTTATATTGGTTTCGCTGATGGTGCCTGCCGCAGCACTCGTAATTTGTCCTCTGCGGCGTGGGTGATCTACGATCCTCACGGTGAGTTGATAGATCTTCAAGGTGTGTGTTTAGGTTGTACTACAAACAATGTCGCTAAATATAGTGCTGTTATTGAATTATTAACCAAGGCGATTAATATCAATATTCGTGCATTGGTTGTTAACCTAGACTCTCAGCTTATTGTCCATCAGCTCAATGGGCGATATTCCGTCAGAGACCGTCGCATTTTAAGGCTGTACTTACGTGTTAAATTGTTAGAAAGGAATTTTGACTTTATCACATATCAGCATATTCCACGACGATTAAACACATTATCTGATGCATTGGCTAATAATGTATTAGATAGACATTTGCTTAATTTATAATCAAAACATCATACAAGCAAGCACATAAAAGCACAATAATAAACCATAGGAATATGTATATATATATCGTATGGCGCACCAAGGCACTCAAAAAAATAAGTGTATATGTCTAGATAAGGCCTGTGTTCTCGGTACATCTGAGACACATGTCTCTAAAAAAACCATCAATAGGAAATAAAGACCTAGATGTCTATTGTGGTGGGTTATGCTCTCTATAATCTGCAGCCGCCTGTGCCACCCGCCTCAAAAGGCGGTGCATCCTGGGTTCTACCCCCACTGTATGGATCTGAGATGCTATGGGGACCTCCTCTATCCCCTGGTAATCTGGAATCCCTGCCAGTAAGCCCTCGAGGTTCTGTATCACAGTCTCCATCGTATCGACTCCTGGAGGAGCCAGGGCCAGAGCTCCAATGCCCTGTGCATCTCTCCGTGCCTCTGGAGCCAAACCAAGGGGTCTCGTCGGTCCTACATCTGCATACCATAGTATTTATCGTTAAGACATGTACATGAAAAATAAAAAACATTACAAAAATAAAAAATTAAAAAGAGATCAAGTGGCTTACCACCATCGTCCCAATGCTCTCCGGCAGGCAACGGCATGTCGGGGTCTCCACGGAAGTCTATGCCAGCATATGGCCAGTCCTCCACAAAAATAGTCTGTCGATCCAACCACTCTCGGAAGTATACTCCCCATGCCACTGGTCGGCCGCCACCTCCTCGTGGCATGACATGGCCCCATCGACTGGCCCTCGTCTCTCGAGGGCCTCTAGGTGGATCCACGACCATGTCTTGTAGCTGTAATGCCGGTACCCGCTCCAGCATGAATGGGACTAAAATCGACCCATAGCCAAACTTCTTCGACTCACCACATCGGTAATTGCTCAGCTGTCTCTTCATACTGGTTGTTACTGCTGCTGCCCAGTTGAATATAGTGGGATTTAAACATTCGAGAGCCAATAGAAGATGGGTCTTCGAAGCCTCATGATTGGCCAAGGAGCCCGCTGCCTGAGTCACCATGAAGAGTATGGTTCGAAGGACGATGTCCTCCACCGTAGGAATAACTACTTTCCCACTCCGCGTCTTGCGTGCCTGTGGGCACACCCGGGCCATCAGCGTATCCAGAGTTTCACCACTAGGTCGCTACCCCTCCAGAATGGGCATCTCACCTCGACGTGATAACCCGGTCAAAAAATAGATATCTGTATAATTGAACTCAATATCTCAGCCTCGAATCACAAACTTCCCATCAACAGGATTCCAGGCTTTGATTAGGAACTCGAGAAGGTCAGGCTGTGCTCGCAGGCGCGGAGTTAGGAAGAATTTGAGCAACCCGCACGCCCGCATTGAATTACGGCACCTAGCATCGGTGAATGCCGCTATATCCTCATTATCACGAGCTCGCTCTTGCCAAACGAATGCCATTTTATCCTGCATGGTCACAAAAATTCATTAGGGCCCTGTCCAAGAAATTTTATACGTTCAATTTGTTAAAAAACTTGTTTCGCGGCGTCAGCGCGACTGTTTTAAAAACAGTCGCACTGATAATGGCACCCTTTGATATTTTTTTTGGGTCAGCGCGGAAGTACATCACTCTTCCGCGCTGATCTAGGGGTGGTCTGTGTAAATATTTTTCGATCAGCGCGGACCCGATAAGGAAATCCGCACTGACCGAGAGTGAATTGGAATTCAAAAAATTCGCCCAAACCAGCACTTCCCACTGTGAAAATGCGGCTAAAATACTTCAAAATGGAGCGCAGAGGAGGGTGAACCTACCTGGAACAGATTGCAGGATGGTTGATGTGCGCACGGAGTGGAATTTGGTTCGTCAACCTCGCAGCTCCACAACGTCCTCCACGGCTCAAAATGGTAACAATGGTAAAAAACTTTTTTACCCCCCTATTTATGGTAAAAATTTATAATTAAGTATTATTTTTCATAAAAGTGGGTTTTTTGTGATGTTTTTACCATGTGCTTGGTGCCAATATAGTTCTGCTATGTTTTTATGCATGTGGCCCGTATTATCTCGAACAGGTTTACGCGTGCGGTGTTTCTTGTGCAGATTCTCATGACGGTGGAATTACGACGGTTCAATACACACTTGGTCCCAGAACGTCGTCTTTAGGCTCTTTTTCGACGTGAAATAAGAAAAGATAGCCGAGTCCCCCTCTCGGCTCGTTAAAAGGAATGAGAGGCGGTCGCTTTTAAAGCTCTTTTTTCGACCATTTAAACTAAAAAGATTGCCGGGTGTTTGTCGTTTCGAACTCATTATTGGCTCCAAAATGACGTACTTCTGACCGCTTTTCTACTTTTTCGGGTCGAAGTCACTACTTACGAAAAGTACTCCTCGATCATACTGGTCGGGCGGTTCTTTCGAGCATTGTTTTATACTTTTTCGGGCTCGAGAGACACAACTTTATGAAAAAGGACCCCCCTGGAGTTTTCTTTCCTGCTGTCTTTTCAGACTCTCTAAACAGGAAAAGATGCCGAGTTCCTCCTTTGTCAGACTCGTTAAAACTTAATGACATTGGATTCTGTCATAATGACGCTCACAAGCACATGCTATCCCCATCAAGCTTGTTAAAAATAATTGGGGTACTCGCCAGCAATGGTGGGGAAAATGGATCCATAATTATTGTCGTGTCGGTAGTATGTCGCTCTTGAACATGGCACTCGTTTGCATTCGTGTCTGGGTGGGGACCTCTCATCTTGTTTTACAATGGCCTCCGTGGGTTTGGGTTACCCTGTTTGACTTCTCATCTGCTCATTGACTTGTCACCATGACCCTTGATCATTTGAATACCAATACTTCCAAGTCCACTGTCGTGCCGCCGATATGTTCAAGAGAAGTTTACCTCTGCACGAATACTCAACCCTCCTCTGATACCTCACACAAAATATCTTATCCTTCTCTGTCTCGTGTCGATGATGTGGGAAGCATTATGGCCCACCTTCGATCAAGGTCACTTCCTGTCGACTTCAGCTCATTATCCAGGAAGGTGACTTAGAGACTCCCTTCAGGTGCCTTAGAGCCTGCATGCCTCAATGGCAGGTTCTTCGTGTTCGACGTGAGGTTTTCATCATTGGCCTCCAATCGAATGATTTTGCAGGTGTTCGACGCCAGCTCATTGATTCACATGCCGTGGATTGTACCTATAGTACCTTGAGGACCATTGTCATTATTGGTGGTACCTCTCGCATCTGTTAATAGTTTTCATTATTGACTGGTAATCAGACGATGTTCATGCATGTTCGACTTCAGATCATGTATTCACATGCTTGAACTTGTACTTTGTTCGGGTCGGGATGGAGCGCAAGACCCTGGATTTTGTCTGTTGCAATCCAGGTTGCAATTTTGTGGATCGTTATGATCATTACATGACTCATTGATGGATGGATGCGCCCATACCTGAGTCTTCATGGATGGCTGCGACCATACCTTTATTATCATCATGGTCTCTTTAGCTGGGTGGCTGCGTCCATACCACAGACCTCCTTCGTATGTTTTTTGGATGGCTGCTCCCATGCCTGGACTACATGTAATTGATTATCAGAGATATCAATTGTACATACGTGCGGGTTCTTCCTGGTGGTGTTCCAGTTCAGCGAGTTTTGTAAAGCATTTCACCCCTCCCACTCTCTCGGGCTTCATGCTTTAGGGGGCATCTGTTACACAGTAATTTGTCACTGTCTCCCTGTTAGTCTTCCTACTGTGTCATGAGTTCAAATTAATCATGCTCATGCTCTCTAATGTTGCCAAATGACCCACTTTGCCAAAGTTTTACTATCATCGCGACTGTTGTTAAAATAACCGCGCTGACGGGTGCTTCATAACAGACGGAATGCGCTGCCAGCGCGGAAGCACACGTGTTTTCCGCGCTGGTCGAATTTCATGAGCCAGCGCGTCTGTTATTCATATCTGATCACGCTGACATGACCTTCCCTGTTATTCAGCTGCGATGTCAGCGCTCCAGTGCAGTTATGGACCCGCGCTGATCCAGTTTGGGCGAGTTTGTTCTAACAACCGACCTTCCAGATGACTCTAGACCTAGTTGTTGGCCTTGTAAATGTTGCCCTCCCTTCTCTGGCATGTCTGTTTCATCATTTGAGCCACCTTCCTTGGAGATAAGCTCATCCTCCCACCATTCATGGAGACTCCTTCTCCTATTTATGCCTCTACCATTGCCATAAGCAGCTAGTTTTGGATAGTTTGGAATTGATAGTGCTTTGAGTGCTGCTGCTAGTGTGTAAATTTGATAGGTAGTTGGTGTGACAAGTGTGGGATTGCTAGAGAGCTTAAGTAAGGTTGTGAAGTGTTTCTTTCTTGTGTAAACTTGTGTGAGAGAGAGTTTTTGTCTTGGGAGATCTACATCCAAGGGTGAATGCTTAAGAGACTTGCTAGCTGGACCCTCTTGAGAAGGATTCGATGTCAGAACTTTGGTTGTACTCTTCTCTGTTATTTATTAATAATAGATGACTATAATTATGGTTCCACTCTCATTGTTTCATGTTTGATGTTGAGTTATATCTTTTCTGACCGATATATAATTGCATCTACTAGATTTTATGCTTGTTTTCGTGTTGTTCTTTGCATGTGCAGGTATCCAATCATGGAGATCATGGGGGTCGTGACCGGCCAAAGCAAAGGAACGAAGGTGACGTCTCTTCAATAAACACTAGCGTTGGAATCCAAGTAGGTTCTCACCATCTACTTTTATTTGCAATTAGGAACTTGCGTGATAGCGTTGTGTGATTGTTGCTAGACCCGGTCTGGGCTAGTAGGGATCGTCTCTGTCCGCAGAGAGGATTTACCTCTACAACAAGCTGCTTCATAAGGAGAGAAAAAACACGCAAGTGATGTTCTTTGGAGAAAGTACCAACATGAGACCTCAAAATAGCAGAAAGTGCAAATGCCATTCCTTTGAAAAAGGAACAACAGAACATTCCAATGTCGTTCCTTTGAAAAAGGAACAGCAAAATAAAAAATATGCTATTCCTTTGGAGAAGGAACAACAAACACAAAAATATGTTGCTTCTTTGGAAAAGGAACATCAAACACATGGAGATGCTGTTCCTTTTGAAAAAGGAACAACAAAATAAAAAATATGCTGTTCCTTTGGAAAAGGAACAGCAAACGCACGGAAATGTCGTTCCTTTTGAAAAAGGAACAACAAAAATCGAAATGCGGTTTCTTTAGAAAAGGAACAGCAGAACAGGCAAATGTCATTCCTTTGGAAAAGGAACAACACAAAATCAAGGATGTTGTTCCTTTGGAAAGGGAACAACAGAAAATCAAGAATGTTGTTCCTTTAGAAAATGAACAGCAGAAAATCAAGAATGTTGTTCCTTTGGAAAAGGAACAACAGAAACACACAAATGCCATTCCTTTGGAAAAGGAACGGAAAGAATCGAAAATGTTGTTCTTTTGAAAAAAAGGAACAACAAAAATGACAGGAAAACATTAATTCAAACATATGTACCAAAAATGACTCAAAGAAAATAACTTATGTACAAACTGTAAAAAGAAATGAATTCCTTAATGAATTACAGGTGAGGAAGACTTCTCTTCCTCTCCCAAAATCTCCATATCAGTGTCTTGGCGTAGCTGTTGGTAGAAGGACTCTTGAGTGAGTGGTTTGCGATAGAGATGAACACGGTGGCCATTTACCTTGAAGGCATATCCAGAACCGTCAATAGTGATTAGAGTAAGGGTCCCATTATCATGTACCTTCTGGATTTCGTATGGTCCAAACCAATGAGTTTGGAGTTTCCCAGGGAAGTCCTGAAACTTGGAGTCGTACAACAGAGCCTAGTTTCCCTCGTGGAAGACCTTGTTTTTAATGAGAGCATCATGCCATTTAGCTCACTGCTGTTGGATCAGGGAAGTGTTTTGAAGTGCAGAGAGCCTAATTTTGTCCAAATCATTGATCTGTTGCAATCGATTAATCTGTGCCTCGCTTAAATCTAAGCCAACTTCCTGTGTTGTCCGTAATGTTTGGATTTCGAATTCTATAGGGAAAATGGGTTGTTTTCCAAACACTAATTGATAAGGCGAGTAACTAGTGGTGCTGCTCCATGTTGTTATGTAAGCCCAGAGTGCTTCAGTTAATCTGGCAGCCCCATCACGTCTATGGGATGCAATAGTTTTTGTTAAAATTGCTTCTATTTTTTTATTGTTGCTTTCTACCTGTCCATTCACCTGTGGGTGGTATGGAGTAGTGATTTTATGCTGGACGTGATAATTGTTGAATGTTGTAGCTAATCTATTCCCAGCAAATTGTGGTCCACCATCTGTAATTATTTCTCTTGGAAGACCATAACGTACAAATAGATGGAATAGGAACTGTATGACAAAGTCCTCTATAGCTCTAGGCAATGCTTCTGCTTCAACCCATTTGGTGACATATTCTGTTGACACCAAAATATATGTTTTCTGATTTGATGATGGGTTGATAGGTCCAACGAAATCAAGAGCCCATTGCTCGAATGGTTCAATGACTAACTGTGGTTTCATAGGCATCTCGTCAGATTGACTAGGACGTCCTGCTCGCTTGTAGCTGTCACAGGCTTGGACAAATTTCTTTGCATCTTTGAAAATCGTGGGCAAATAATACCCTGTCTGCAGCACTTTATGTCCAGTTTTGCGCTCAGCGAAATGTCCACCACATGGTCCATCATGACAGGCTTTTAAAATATCAAAGATTTCATCTTCGCAAACACATCTCCTGATATGCATGTCTGCCCCTGTGTGAAACAAATAGCCCCCAATCCACGAGAATCGAGCACTCTTCTGAACAATCTGTTTGTGCTCATTAGGGGTTAGGTGTTTTGGTAGTTTACCTATTGCAAGGTAATTGGCAACATCAGCATACCAGGGTGTTTGAACAGCAACAACAAACAGATGCTCGTCCGGAAATTGATCTTCAACTGCTGCTGCATCGATTGGCTTTGGCATTCTTGAGAGAAAATCAGCTACCGGGTTTTCTTTGCCACATCGATCCTTGATTGTGATATCAAATTCTTGCAATAGAATCAGCCATCTAGTTATTATGCTGTTTGTGACAGGCTTATTTGCTAAATATTTTATGGAAGAATGATCTGTATACAAGATAACATGATCCCCAGTGATGTAATGTCTAAACTTATTGACAACATGTATTACAGCTAGGAATTATTTTTCAGCAACAGTGTAATTTAATTCAGCAGGGGATAAATTTTTGTTGATGTAATAAATAGCATATGGTTTTTTATCTTCTTCCTGCCCGAGGACTGCTCCAATGGCTGTGTCTGAGGCATCAGATGATATCTGGAATGGAAAATCCCAATTTGGTCCTCGAAGGACTGGGGCTGTGGATACGAGCTTCTTCAGATCTTTGAAAGCACGTTCACATTTTTATGTCCAAAGAAAATCAATGTTACCAGTTAGTGCATACAGAGGTGCAGCAATGAGTGAATAATGTTCTATAAATCGCCTATAATAACTAGAAAATCCAAGAAAACTGCGTACCTCTGTTTGAGTAGTAGGAGTGGGAATAAGCAAAAGTATTTGGATTTTGGCCGGGTCTACCTGAATGCCAGTTGCTGAAACATAGTGTCCTAGGATAAGTCCTTCAATCATCATCATATAGCATTTTTCGTGGCTTAAGCAAAGCCTGGTAGCAATGCAGCGTTGTAGGAATTTTTCTAGGGTGTCTAATGATGGATCAAAATCATCTCCATATGGTGTAAAGTCATCCATGTATACTTCAAGTCCATCATTTATTAAATCTGCAAAAATACTAAGGATAGCCCTTTGGAATGTGGCAGGAGCATTACATAAGCCAAAAGGTAGAACTCGATAGGCAAATGTTCCCCAAGGACAAGTAAAAGTAGTTTTGTCTTGGTCTTCAGGGGAAATCTGAATCTGATTGTATCCACTGAAGCCATCCAGGAAAGAAAAGAATTTCTTTCCTGCTAGAGTATCTAATACTTGGTCTATGAATGGGAGAGGAAAGTGGTCTTTTTGTGTTGCTTTATTTAAATCCCTATAATCCACACTGATTCTCCATTTCCCATTCTTTTTTGGTACCACCACAAGCGAAGAGACCCATTTACTATCAGAGATAGGATAAATAAAATTGACATCTAAAAGTTTTTGAAGTTCAACTTTTACTACATATTTTAGATGAGGATTAAGTCTCCTTTGAGGTTGACGAACATGGCTGGCATCCTTTTCTATATAAATGTGGTGTGTACATAACTGGGGGTCAATTCCTCTCATATCAGGGTAATCCCATGCAAATGCTTCTTTATATTTTGTTAGCAACCATATGAGATTCATTTCTTGTTCAGGTGTGAGGTTGGCATTAATGTTTAAGGTTTTTCCTGGTTCAATTTCCACAATTTTACTATTTGCAACAGAAGTAACAGGTATTGTTTGATCATGTGTATCTTTCAGAGGATCTTCTTCTAATTCATTATCAAATGTTGCTTCTATCATGTGACACTGTGTGCAAGATATAGTTTGGCTAATAAAATTATTAATGGCATCGTCTTCTGTTTGGTTTTTAAAATCAAGTGCCTCTTGTATAGTTAATGGATATCTAATGTTATCAGTAAGGTATGATACATGGTGCTTATTAGTTTTAATTATTATGACACTTGGCTGCGCTGGAGGATATAGAACTAAATTCTTGATATTTGGTCTTTGGTTATGGTCATATTTCCTTGCTGGTAGCCAATGTAAGGATCGGCAGTGGCGAGCCAAGGTCTACCTAAAATGAGCGGGTGTCCATCCAGTCGGGTTTTTGGATTGATTATCAGGAAATCGGTTGGGTATTCCCAGGAATCAACAGAGACCATGACATCATGTAGAGTACCCTCTAGCCTAACCACAGATCGGTCAACCAATTCTAGCAAAGTAGAGGTGGGTTCTGCAGATGTAATGCCAAGCTTTTGGCAAGTAGTGGTTGTTAAAATATTAATTGCAGCTCCTAGATCAACTAAGGCATTAGACAGGGTCTGACCATAAATTTGAACAGTTACAATTGGATTTCCCGGGTCTTCATATTTAATGGGTGTTTCTTTCCCTGATAGTAAATCAGATAAAGTGCCGACTACTTGGACTCTTGGATTATTTGTTATATTCCTCCTTGGTTTCTTTATGTACAATTCTTTGATAGTTTTTGCGTATATGGGAATGTATTGAATGGCTTGGAGGAATGGAATTTTTATGTACAGATTTTGTAATTCTCCCAGAATGTCAAAATCAGGATATTGTAAAGGTTGAGGTATGACTAATCGTTCTGGGAACTGAGGAGAGGATGTGGTTGCTTGATTATGAGTCTGCTGCTTATTCACATCCTCTTGTTGCAATAGATGTTCTCTTGGTAACTGATCTTCAATATGAACTGTTTTATCTCCCTCAGTTTCATTAATACGTCCAGATCTTAATTGAAGATCATTACACTCCCTCAGGTCGGGTCCTATTTCTGGTGATTCTATAATTTGGAGAGATTGGACCGGTCTATTATTTGGATTGGGGTTGGGTTGGGCTGGGAGTTGTGGTCTCAGATTAGACTGGGGATTTTGTTGTAAGGCTGGCAGTGTAGGTTGAGGGAGTGGAATAGTTCCTACTGGCTGATGCATCGGTCTCTGCCAGTTTGTCTACCAGGCTGAACTTTGTGAAGTATGGGGAGTCCATTGTGGAGGGTATGGGCTACTTTTCCAATATGGTGGAGTGTAAGGGAAATTCAGCCAACCAGATTGGCTTGCCTGATTTAGCCATGGGTTTGAAGAAGGGAACGACTGTGGTGACTAGTTTGGAAACGGAGGTTGGGATTGACTTTGCCACATATTATATTGTGGGAGCTGAAAAGAAGTTGGGTCTGAAAACATACCATATTGTCTCGGCTGCCACTGACGTCGCTGGTTGATCAAGTACATCGATTTTAGTTCTTCTTCTGCTTCCTTATATACAGCTTTTAATCCAAGAAGTGAGGGGTAGCTCTCTGTAATGTGATCTTTTGTACAGATGGTGCATGTTTGGACTGTATCCAGTGGACATTCCTTGTGACTATGCTTTTTCCTGCATCGGGGATAGAAGATCACCAAATTCTGTTCTGCCTCCATTTTCTTCTGTTTAGCCTGCATAATATCAAGTTGTGTAGTTAGTGTCCCCAGGATATCCATTTTAAAATTTTCCAATAAATTTCCAATTTCTACCCGTGTTACTCCTTCTGTTGAAATTTTATTATCTCTTACAAACCGATCATGTTCTGCCGGTTTTACTCTTGTGCTACCTCTCGAGCTCCTGATACATAAATCAATAATGTCAGCAAAATTCTCTTGATAAATATCCCCTTTTCCCATGATGTTTAATGTTTCGATCCATTGTTCCTTCATGCCCCTTATCAATGCAGTTTTTAACACATTATCAAGTAAAGGTAGTGATGCATAAGGAGATCTTTGTAGATTGTACTGGAAACGTTCCACATACTCCTCTAATGTTTCATTCGGTCTAGCTGTCATTTGGAATATTTCGTCCTTCAGTTCTCTAGACCTGCAATAATCCTGATATTTTTTTAGGAAGGATTCTTTCATTTGATCCCAGTTATTTATAACCCCACCACCTAATCCCATGAACCATCTTAAAGCAGCCCCTTTTAATATAGAGGGAAATAATTTCATTTTCTGGGGGTCGGTGGTGTAATCATATCCCCTGCGCAACACATCAAATTCAAATAAAAATGCATCCGGGTCTTTCAATGTGAGACCGTGAAATGTAGGGATATGCTGAAGAGGGATCGCTTTCATAGGCACATTTGTTGCAGAATCCACTATAGGGTATTGTAATGTAGAGGTTTGAGTGTTTGGCTAATTTTGAGCCATAGGGTCGAATATATGCCAATAACCTTTTGGGATATCTAGGAGGGTATTCCTAGGTTGAGAGGGAATGGATTTGATAGGAATAGTTTTAATAGCATTTCCTCTATCTGGGATAATGAGAATGCCTGATGTCTGAGGAGATTGGGTTCCTTCAATAATGATTTTTGCAGCACTCCCCTTGTCTGGGCTATTTAATGGCTGATTTGTTCCAATAGGAGATCTTGGTTCCTCGGTTTCCCCTGTTTCTCCTTCTCCTTCACAAAGATTGCTGAAATTCCCTTCCTGCAATAGTTCTAGAGTAGAATTTTCAATTTCTTGAAAGTCCTACTCTTCAGTTTGACTATGCACCTCAGCAAAGGCTATAGATGGTGATCCTGTGGCCTGAAGGGAACTGGTAGGCTATTTAGAAATGATTTTCCTGGGTCCTACTGATGGCTAAGATTCTACTTTCTTGTAGATTTTGTCTATGAAGGTCGTTCGGCCAAGGGGCACCAACCCCTTAGCTTTTTCAGGCTTGGGTGTGTTAGCGCTTGAGATTTCACCCTAGGCTGAGGAAGGTAAACCTTCAAGGCAACATCAAACCATTTCACCTCGTAGCTAGCCCTACGGGGTATGAGAAGGCTCTCTCCGGTCAAACTCGGTAGATCTTTCAATAGGATGAGCTGACCCAATTAGGAACACTGATATTAGGCTAGTAAACAGATAAGGAGGGTTGATTTAAAGTTTTTGGTGGCAAATTGAGGATCTGCAATTTTAGGGTGCGGGGATTTGACACAGTTTCTGCAGGTGGGTCTTTGGGGCAAGGTAGGAGTTTGTGCTGATGCCTTTAGCTGAGATGGATGATCAAGGAAGAAAAAAGAGAAGCTAAAGAGGGCAAACAATGACTTTGAATCCTCTCTAGACAGTGGAAAACATAAACATTAAACAAATTTGAAAGCTGAGCATGGCAAGCATGAATTCAAACTTTATCACTTCATTTGTTTAATAAGCTGCAGTAAAGAAAGAGATGGAACACATAAACACACTTAAAATTACAATAAGAGAACACACCATCAACACAAGAGTCCACAAGAATCCTAATGATGTCTGCAAAACCCTGGTCTTCCTTTTCCTCAAATTGCAGAGATACAAGTAAAATATAAAATAGGAGCTTCTCCCTCAAGAGTCCAACCTTCCAACCTCTGAAAATGATTAAGAAAATACATAATATAGGCAAGCCAACCTCTTCCCTTGCCTCTAGGGGTCGAGCTCATCCTTCTAGGAGCTGTTTCAACTAATTCTAAACTGAGCACTAAAATCTAGGCAGTCAAAACAACTTGCCTCTATAAGCTAGGAAACCAATCCATTCATTAAATATTTACCCTTTACATGAATGAATCTTCTAGAAGTGTTAAACAAGAGTAAAAGTGTCTTATAGTTACAATAATTACATCAAAGATAATCATCTTCCACCCCAAAAAGTCAAACTGAGTCAAATCTGCGTTTTCTGGGCTGTACAGTGCAATCTGGCAAAAAACTGCCTGACTGGTCGCGCCCCTTTGGAGCTCTGTTTGGGGTACTTTCAGGTGGCCAAATTGAGTAAAAGTGGGCTTGTTGGAAAGTTATGTGAGTCTACTTTCCAACCCAACTGGAATTTCTGAATTTGGAGTTGATTTGACCCCTCAAAAGTCATTTCTCCCAAGACAGCTTTCTACAACTCAAAATAGGGGCAGAAAGTCAAAAATTGCATGTATTTTGAGCTTTTGGAAGCCCAAATCTCCATAAAATCTGAAACCCATCCATAGGCAAGTGTATTTTTTCATGAAAATTCCAAAAATGCAAAGTTTTCCCCGTTATGAGTTGCCCCCATGTATGGTCGCGCGCGGGGTGAGACCAGTCAAATGGCCAAAACCTGTAAAATTCCCAAAATGCCAAAAATGCTTCAAAACTCTCAAAATTTCTTGGGTTTTCTGCTAGGAGGATGCTAATGAGTATCATGGTGAGTGATAGAGGCCTCGGCCAAGGTGCGGAGGGGATTTGGCCTTTTTCTCCGTTTTAGTGCCTCGGTCAGACTCCTTGGATCCGGCGATTGTAATTTTGGCATTTCTCTAAAACCATGACACCTGTGCAAAAAGTGAAGGAGTTTTTTCTTCTTTGGCATGTTATGTACAAAAACCTCTCTCAGTTTTCCAAAATTCATCTTTTATTGCTCTGAAACATCATTTGAGTGCAACTTGTCCCGATGTGTGAAACAAGGGATTTTGTCGAAATGAAGCGAAATGAAGGGGATAGGGGGCTTCTAAATTCTTGGGGAAATTTTTGGGAGTGGGGAGGGATGTTAGGAAGCAGGGAAAAGTGGAATCTCAGAGATTGAGTGAGGGGAAGGGGTCGAAAAGGGCAAAACACAGGCCAAACCTAGAAAATTGCCAGGTTGTAGCTAGAAACTAGGGTTTGTGCAAAAATGAGGAATTTGGCGGATCTAAGGGATGGGAAGTGTTTGATAAGGTACTTTAAGGATAGGGGAAGGTGTATGAACATCAGGAAGCAAGTTTTGCCGATGATTTGACCGTCCAAGAGAAATTGCCTTCAAAACCCTAGGAGAGGGAAATGAGCTTGCCTAGGCACAACTGAAGCATGAACAAGATGTAAAATGACCCATTAGATACTGACATGACGATGAAAACCCTCTGAATGATGATACACTCAGCTGAATGATGACATAGACTGACATTTGGGCAAACCCTAGGCCTAATGCCTAGTGACCAAATTTTGCTTGAAGACTCACTGAAATGACAAAATTTTGACCTTGACACTTCAAAATCACTTTGTAAGAGCATGTTTGATCACTGGAGGAAGGCTGTAAAGACTGACACTAACAGGGTGGAGGTTTGGTATTTTTTTCTGGTTTTTTCTGCTTAGTCATGCACTCAAATGAACTACTAAATTCTATTCAAACAAAGCAACAACAAATCTGTTAGGAAAGCGGACAGAGGAGTAGGGCTTTTACATGCTCCGTATGTAGGTTCTTACCTTCCGTTTTTAAAATCCAACTCTTCCCTAGCAGGTTTGTACACTACTCTACAAAAAAAAGTCAAATGGCTACACTCTTTCCCCGGCAACGACGCCAAAATGTAGAGCTATAAAAAGGGTATCTTTCACCTCTAATTACCTCACATTAATATGTCAATCCGGGAGCGTTTTGTTATTTCAAAGAGTGTCTCAGTCTGAGGCTATCATTTGTCAGAGTAATGCTAATAGTACAGCATTCAGAAATACAAGAGTAAATGGATGCTTGTCTACAACTAAGCTACTTCAAAAGAGTAAATCACACACTCAGAAAACTAGGCAACTTCTCAGTCAAGGGTTCGGTAGCGATAACCCATCCCTTTGGAAACTGATGGAAAGGAAATTAGAGAACAAACCACGGATTTGGGAACTAGACAGTAAATGTTGAGGCTCACTACAGCCTTAGATCGTCTCCCACACCAAAACAACAAATGCTAGTAAATGGAACGACAGATAAGAAAATGGAACGACAAATAAGAAATCGAACAGCAAGTCTGTAATGGAACAACAATTCTTAAATGGAAAAACAATTCTTAAATGGAACAACAGCTAAACAACTAAATCTCACAAGCAGTAATCAAACTTAATCTACTAACTCAAATGCATTAATCGTAATCAAACAACAATCTTTCACTCTTAAGGCAAATCAAATAACACACACTAATGGAACAACACTGATTACTGATAAGTTATGGAACAGCGCTTGGAAACCATATACGCACACAGCACATGTAGCTAGTAATCTGATCTAAGAATCAGTCCCAATTAAAAGGAATACGACTGGATTTCAAAATGGAACAGCATTGCTTCTGAATCCAATAATCGTAAAGAACACAACTTTCAAGATGAATCCTGTAACATGAATGTACAGCACAAAAGCTCTGTAATAAAAAAGTAACAGTATTTAGTTGAGACTAATAATATTCAATCAACTCTGAAAGGAACAGTAATATGATGCAGAGTCAATACAATAGTTTTGTTTGTAGAAATCTTAATGAATTAAACTTAACAGAGCATGTGATGTAAACTTATAAAGCATATCAGATTACCAAATAACGACGATAAGAAAACCATGTAGAAATCAAATCGTAGTAATACAGGAGCAAGTGTCCTCCAGGGCCGGGCCCTTAGCCTCCAGGGGTACACCGCTTGAGGTTAATCTAGACGCAGAGATAAAATAATCACCAAGTTTGTATTAATGCATGAAACAAAATTACAATAAACCAGTTCTTATCGAGACTCAATGATCAAAGTTTTGATCTTAACAGAAATTACATAAAAGCATAATCATGTCGAACTCCTCTCGAGCTAACAATGATGTCCCTTTTATATGGGTGATGGCAGAGATATCTAAGTATAAAAATAGATAAAGTAGCGATCCCTCAGGATCAAGGATCCTGAGGGATTCACTGAACCGTTAATCCTTAATCATCTCTTTTCCGTCTTGCGCCGAGCTGGTGTCTTCACCTCCTTTTTAGGGCTGATTTGCTTTGATCTGCTTAGCCTTGTTTGCATTCGATCTCCCGTCAAAGTGACAGCGGTTACCTCATCCTTGTCCTTTCCTTTGGAACAACGACTCCTCATTTTCACCCCTTCTTGCACGAGGGGATGACAATTGTGAGCGGTTAAGTCTTGCATATTAATCTCACATGTTTTGTTATAATTCTTTATGGTTTTCCAAGTTCATGATGCAAAAAGGTTTACAAGTTCTACTGAAAAGCCACTGAAATGATCATCAAAAACATACCTTTTTAGTACTCCACACCTCTCTGACAAGTACTTCTTTCGGAAAATCATTTTGAACTCATGCCAACTCATATCCTCCATCTTGATGTCTCTGAACCTCTTCACATATTCCCACTAGATGTATGCTTTCCCTTTGAGGATGAAAATATCTATCCTAGCTTTCATGTTCTTAGTGTAATCATGCAACTCAAATAAATTCTTCATTCTAAGAAACCATGCCTTTGCATCTTCCAGATTCTATAATTATCCATCAAATGTAGGTGGCTTGGATTTCTTGAACTCATCTAGAAAATATCCCCTATCACTCCTCATGTAAGGATGATAGCAATGATTACGATGATGCATGTCTAAACTAGAATTAGAGTAAAGCCCATGTCCACTACCTCTCTTATCAAGTGTATCCAATAACTTTCCATCTCGGACCATGTCATCTCTATTCAATGTATGCCCACCATGAGATCTACTACTATATGATCCATTAGTGATGTTGTCTTGTCCATAACTGATCCTATGCGATCCCTATCTCTGAAAGTCTAACAAACTCTGGAGGTTAACTTCATTGACCTATACTTGTTTATCCTGTTTCCTGGCAAGTATCTCTTGTGATTGAATGATTTTGTCATTATTTGCTTTGAAAATTCTTATTTCTGCCTTCAAAGTTCTCAAATTTTCTGTTATGTTTGAAGAGTACCCACCACCATGCTGCTCATATGATATGTAGGGGATCTCATGAACTGTAATCCACCATTTTTCTATTCATTTTGATATTCTTCTTCTTGCAAGTATATCTTGTCAGATAAACCAAACATAAACATAACTGACATACCTCAATATAGTTCAGGGGAGGATATCTCATCCACAAGATCAACCAGATTAGCACGATACATTATAATCATAATCATAAAAATATATCTACCTCATGCATGACAACCATAACTATAAAAATGCATGCATAAATAGCACATAGACACTAACCTGCATAACAAGCACATTTACAAGAAACACGAGCACATTTACAAGAAACATGCGTGCATGGAAAACACATTCCACCCATCCAATCCCAATATTGAACCATGCTCTGATACCACTCTGTAACACCCTCCTCCGACACTTACCCAAGTTCACTGGTCCATTGCGGTAAATATGTGACAAATAGTTACTATGATATGAATCAACCTCCTAGGCATAGTTAAGGAAGTGGAATCATCCAACCAAAACTTTACTGACCTCCCTTAGGAGCTACAGGAAGCGCAGAAGCTAAACAACCACTCCAAGTGCCCAAACCCTAATCTATACTATTTTTTCACTAACATGGACTCCTAATTTATTGCATAATAAGGAAATCCAGTCATTGTAAGCCTCTATTCGTATCGATAAACCTGCCTCCCATTAACTACAGTCTAAATTACCCAGTTCTTTGCATGCGACCCTGAGATCTAAGCCACTTTTTCAGGGCTAGGATCTCGACCTCGAGCTAGAAGTTGATAGAACTTTCTATAATGATGAATGACACAAGGAAAAAGCCGTTAATGAAAAACTTAGACAATAACTTGACCTATCAAGGCCTAATCATGATAGACATTATGTCAAACACATAGTGAACATGAGTTCTACAGGTCTTAAATGCATATTTGAACATAAGGGTCTCATACTTATACGAAAATCACCAAGAAGGTCTAATTACCTCTCACAATATTTATAATAACATCTATTAGGTCATGCACTCATTAGCCATTCATTTACCAATCAAAAAATTGTGAGAGCCATAAATAAAGCATGTCATAAAAGCATGCTCATAACCAGCATATAACTAGAATAATAAAAATGATCGAACAACCATCAAATCCACATAATAACAAGTATAAATACTCATGAAATACAAGAGGAAAAGAGATCTTATTAACATATGCAAATCCAACCAAGTTAGGGACTTCCATGTACTGCTTGATAATAGAATGTGTTTAACCAAATCTTTGTTTCAGTCAATCACCCCCATTCTATATTACAAGAAAGAATGTGGGACTCACAACAAAAAAAACTAGGGCTTCCTTAGTATTTACCACAATCCCACCAAAACTAGTCAAGGGACTCCTAGGCCCAAAACCCTCACCTATACAACAAGGATTTACTACAATCCTGCCATTACCTGTCAAGGGATTCCTAGGCCCAAATAAAACCATACACTACCAGAATTTACTACAATCCTGCCATTACCTGTCAAGGGATTCCTAGGCCCAAATAAAAGCATACACTACCAGAATTTACTACAATCCTATCAAAACTAGTCAAGGGATCATCAGGCCCTAAACAAGCTTGGATACCTCCATATTTATTCACCAATACCTTGAGGAATTTCCTAGTCTCCACCCTGAGGATTTACTATAATCCCGCCATTACCGATCAAGGGATTCCTAGGCCCTTGGGAATTTTCCTAAGACCGCCTCAACTAGTTCCAAAACCATCCAAAAATCCAAAGCTCAACCAAATGAAAGAACCCCATCACACTATGGTTATCCAAAAATGGAAAGGAAAAGATGAAACTACTGTCACAGCTAGAAAATCCCATGCCAATGACAACAAGAGTACCAAATACACAAATGCATGTACCATGCATATCCAAACTAGCAAGGAAATCATACATGCAACTCGATACATACAAATAATCCCACTGTAGCTGCTTGATCCAACTCTTCCTTGCTTGACCCCTGCTTCCCTTTGCTTTCTTTTATTTCCTTTAGCTTTCTTTCTCCAATGCTAAACTTCTCCAAGAATTCTCTAAGTGTGCAAGTGTATAAGAGAATAGGGATAATAGAGAGAGAGCTCCAGAATTAAACTAACAAAAGTTATGAACTGATCCTTGAAATCCTTTTTATCAATGAGGTCTCTATTATCTTCAATTTCCACTAATTTACCTTAATTTCTTTCTCACATGCAACTTGTGTCCTTTCACCTTCCTATTGGGTGTCGAGCCTGATTATCTTCTTTATTCGGAGGTATCGCCACATTGGACCCTAGTTCGTAATGTGGTGGCAATGCCACTAGGGGGGTCTAGGGGGGACGATGATGATTATTTGGAGGCCCACCATAGCGGGGGATCAAGGACAGTCCCCCTGAAGCTAAAAATAGATGTAAAATTGCCTTGTAAAATGTTGTAATTTCATAGTCAATCTCGGTCATTCATTAGGTGGAAATATGATGGTAGAAATTATGTTTAATTTAGGGCTTCTTGCCCTAGAAGGAAACCCCCCACTATATATGAGGGAATTATATTTGTCTATGTAGATCTATATTCTGAGCGAGAAAGAGACATGAGATTGTGTGAGAGTGAAGAGGGAGTTACAATGGATCTGCTATAGGTTGTATCTCTTCATTTTGCTGGATAATATAATAGAAAGGATTGGCTATTTCTCCATGGACATAGCCCAAATTGGGTGAACCACGTATATTTGCGTCTCTCTTGTTTTAGGTGTTTTCTTTGTTTATATTTATGCAATATTTTATGTGTTCCACTGCTCATATATATATATATATATATATATATATATATATATATATATATATATATATATATATATATATATATATATATATATATTTAATAATTGTTATCAAAGTCGAAGGTCTATTTGGCTAATAAACTCGTAGGAGAGAAAGGTTCCTGGTTCGAGTGGGAGCAATGGCAGAAGATGGTAGGTTTAGGGTCGAAAATTTAATGGCCAAAACTACTAGCTATGGAAGATGTAGATGGAAGATTACTTGTATCAGAAATATATGTACCTAAGACAAGGAAGCCGACGAGAATGACAAACAAAGAATGGGATATTCTCGATAGAAAGGCACTTGGAACAATATTGTTGTGCCTAACAGTGTCGATAGCCTTTAATATTTCAAAGGAAATGACAACAGAGGGTTTAATGTCAGCATTGGCCAAATTATATGAAAAACCCTTAGCCTCAAATAAGGTATTTCTTATGAAGCTTTTATTTAATATGAAGAATTCGGAAGGTGTATCTGTTGCTGAACATTTAACTGAATTTAATACATTTACTAGTCGGTTAAGTTCTGTAGGGGTAACTTTTGATGATGAAGCTAGGGCTCTGTTATTTCTATGTTCATTTCTACAAAGTTGGAATGGTTTAGTTATGGCCATTAGTAACTTTGTCTCTGGATCTAATACTTTAAAGTTTGATGATGTGCTCGGTGTAATCCTTAGCAAGGAAATGCGACGGAAAAGCTCCGGTGAGACATCAGGTATTTCTTTGACTACAAAGACTAGGGGAAGAAAAATGGAAGACGAAAGACTCGAGGATATCACAGTAAGTAAAGGTAAGGTAGATCCAAGTCCAATTCGGGGATAGTTGATGAGCCCCATAAATGGGTAATTATATGGGCTCATTTTTCCTCCTAACATAGTTTAATCAACCATTCTCTTAGCTTATTGCATGTTTTTTGATTATATTTATGCTTATGGAGTGAGTTGGGTTGGTTATGTTGCCATGGAGTCTAATATATGTTTAATGTAGATTTTTGTTGAATTTTGAAGACAAAGTCAAAGATTTAATGGACAATTGGTTGCAATAATTTGAAGTGGACAAAGGAGAGGATTTATAGGAGGGTATCCCCCTCATTTATGACTCCCCACTTCGAATTATCCTTCATGCAGCTCGGAGCACAAACAGCCATATCAATGCACTAGGAGGCATCGGAGCAAGTGGAGGATAACTTATGTTTATCTCGAGTGTTGGGAGCCAAGCCCCCCTGATTTTAAGGAATCTATTGGGAGCTTCAGTTGTATAAGTAGAAAGACCTAGGGCCTCATTAGGAAGTTAGTCAAATTTTTGAATTTTTGTTGTAGCATTGCTCTGCTCAACTTCGAGCTTACTTTTGTTGACAGTTTCATGTAATCCTATTATTATTTTGATAATAAAGATGAGTTCCTTTTTGAGCTAGCACTGAGTTACCTCAGAGGGCTAAATCTCTTCGGTTAGGGCCCCATCCAAGCATCCAAGCTCCTCTTGTTTGTATTTATATGCTTTGTTTCAGTTTATGGATTAGTTGTTGTTAGATAAATTTCTTTCTTGGTTAAGAATAGGTTGCTTTTGGTAATTTAGAAGGTTGTTTCCATTTGAGTTTTCTATAGTAGGTTGAAAAGTGATAGAAAGAAGATACAAAAAGGTCATCAACAGAGCCTTGGCATCCTTTCCTCCCTTTGGGACCATGAACTAAGGCGAAGACCCTCTTGTTGCCACAAAAAATGCAGATTTTCCTTCTCCATAGGATTTCTAGTGTTACAGTTTGTTAGAAGGTTAATTCTTTTCTTTAGATCTCTTTCACCATTCTCATTTCTGTATTGCAATAATTTTCCTTCCATACTTTCTCTCATTATAGCATTTTTTTAGCATTTCTTTCCATAGCTCATAATCTATATTAGCTTGATGCAAGATTATGTTTTTTGATGTACTTAGTTTCCTTGCTTGCTGGATCTCCTTGTTTGATTTTCAGGTCCTTTTGTAGCAAATCTCTTCTCACAGCAAGTCAGCCTACCATCCATCACATTCTCTCCCTGATCTATGCCCTACAGGTCACCCAAAGTTCACCTCAAATCTACCTTAGTTTTTTGTGTTTTGCCATAGGATTTCTTCCTCTCTCCCTACCATATTTTCCTCTCGTAGTAATCCTTGGTGACCCCTAGGTGCCTTAACACATAATCCGAACCTTCAGCTACCCTTTCCACCCACTCTCACACCTTCAAAACCTTCAAAACTGCTCTCGTCATCCTCTTGTAGACCTCCTATAGATCCCCTGTAGCGTCCTGTAGATTTTCCTATAGGCTTCGTTTTGAAGTATGATTGTGGGAAAAGCCTCCAAAAGGCCACTTGAGACCTCCTAGGACCCATCCACACCATCCTACATCTTCTCAAGTCCCAAAACCGCTCTCCATCGCCACCTAATCGTTGTCACATTCATAATCAAATAAATTACATGCATGACAATTTCACATAAAAATACATAAAAATCCAAAAATATGTTTTTTTGCTCATTTACTTCTAGAAATAGCTTGAGTAGATGTTTTTTAATTCCTGAGTAGGTAATGGCATTCATTTCATGGTTTTTCATCTCTCTTTCTGCAAAAGTAGGATTAGTTGGTTAAGTAGGGTTTGCTAGGTTTACTTTATTCCAGTTTTCTTTTCCTTTCTGCAAGTAGAGTAGCCTCTGTAGAGTAAGCTTTCCTTTCTTTCATCACATATAGAGTTTCTTCTGGAATCCATAGAAGTTGGCTTGAGCTCCTAGTGATCTTGTGCCAACTGACCAAGTGACAGCCTGCAGTAAGAACTAGTACTTGTGCATACTTCACCGTCACTTCCAAGTTTGTTATGAACTACCAGGTTGATAAAAGTAAAGTAGGAAGCCCAGGAGTTGCATAATTATTGCTGCAATACTGGTGCTCACCACTTTTTGGTACTGTTTCTGGGGAAGCGTCAAAGTATTTGGTGATTACTTCTTTCTTCTATCTTCTATCGCAACATTTTGCTAAGTATTTTATTTCAGCAAAAGTAAAGTAGTTGTTTGTTTTAGTTTCTACATTTCCCTACTTTCATTTTCAATTCTGAAAATTTCATTTCAGTAAAGACACAATAGTTGTTTCTTTTAGTTTCTGCATTTCCTTGCTTTCCTTTTCAATTCTGCAATTTCCATTTCAGCAATAGTAGATTAGTCATTTCCTTGCTTTCAATCCGCATTTCATTTGCTTTCCTTTACAGTTCTGCAATTTCATTTCAGCAAGTTCATTTTAGTTAGTTGCAATTCGTTTGTTCAATCAATTTCAATTTTGTAGGTACAAGCAGTGAAAAAAACAAAAAACAACCAAAAAGATTTCCTTTCATGCCTTGTAGGAATAGAGATAATTTAGGAAAATTCTTGCCCAACACCCCCACTACATCACATAGCCAACCTTCTCTCTTCTTCAGTGGTAGTGATCAATAAGAACCTTTAGGTGAACAACTAGAGATATTTGAAGAACCTATAGGGGAAGAAGAAGAAAACATCCCTCTTGAGACAATGGCTGAGAACAGAAATGCTAGGGGGAATGGACAAAGAAGAGAAGGGTACCTTTCCCATCCGGGAGACCAATGGGGACACCAAAATGAAGAATATAAGTCCCTTAGCCCTACCTCACTTCCATGGTTTGACCACAGAAGATCCTGATACCTTCTTGTTTGATTTTTTTGTCATCTACCAAACCTATGACTATGCAGAATATGAGCAAGAGTTGAAACTATTCCCTTCTACTCTCAAGGATGCAGCATTGCACTAGTTCATGGGGTTACCTGGAAATAGCATCACAACTTGGGCTCAGATGTAGCAGGCCTTTAATAAAAAATATTGAGACTACTGTAGGTCAAAAGATACCAACGAATAAATCTTACGAATGACCATGGGAAGTGATGAATCCTTGGAAGATTATGAAGAGAGGTTCCAGCTCAGTTACAAAAGGGCCAAGTGCACACTTGACCGTGAATCTATGAAGTTGGTCCTGCTCAGGGGAATTCTGGAAGACCTTCTAGACACCCTCCATTTACTGGCTAGAGGAGACATCTACCAACTACCTTATGAGGACATAAAGACTGTCTTTAGAAACCATTCTAGAGTAGCCAGAAAGAGAGGTAGGAGGAGTCAACCCATAGCCAATACCTCCTCATCCACTTCATCCATCAAAGGTGAACTTGGAAACATGATGGAAGACTTCAAGAGTGAGATGCTATAGACTCTTGCCATGCAAATGGATACCTTGCATATCAAAAGGAAACAAGAGGAAGCACAGAGGGCTTTGGCCATTTTTTGTCCTAGGTGCACCAGGAGGCATCCTAGGAATGAATGCCCGTTGAACTCTGTAGAGGTTTGTTCAGTCTGTGAGGAAGATCATTCTACAGACAAGTGCCCTTCCTTGCCTAGACTTAAAGCTGTATACCAAGGGGCCGAAGGAGCCACTGAACCACTTTATTTCATGAACCAAAGGAGACTGCATGGACCCAGACCATACCAACAGGGGATGCAAGGGACATCTCAGGCATACTACAACCCCAACCAAGTCACTTCCATACCTCCTTGGGGCCCTCCTACTCATCCTTCCTGGTCCACATCTCCTCCTTGGTCCTTTCCATCTCAATACCATGCCCAACCAGATGCTCATTCATTCCAATCCTATGCTTAGATACAACCTTAGTGGAATGCATCTCATCAGGGGTGGAGGCCCCAATACAACTCTCCTTCTGCTCTTTTTCCTCCACCACCTGCTCAACCACAACCATTGCCTCCTACTCCACCAAGGCAACCCCAAATGCATGCCCAGCCAAACTCTAACCTGAACAACAGACAGGCTCAACAAGTATATAGTGGGGAACCATCATGCCTAACTTATGTTGTGGAGATTCAGGAGATTAACCTGCTATTGGGTATGGAGCCTGATTATCTTGTGTATTCAAAGGTATTGCCACATTGGACCCCTGTTCGAAATGGGGTGGCAATGCCTCCTGTAAAACATTCATTTTTGGGGGTGTTAGAGTCGGTCTGGTCATCCCTCCGTCAGAGATCAAAACACTTTTTGCATTTCATTTTTAGGTGTATTGCTCATTTCACTCAGTTGCATTCCACTAGGGGCATGCCATAAACTCTGTCGGAAGGGCTTTTTTCGTTCATCCCCCTCATGCTTTGCACTAATGGCTCAGGTCTGTTCATCAAAATCAAGTTTTCATGTCTTTTGATCAGCAAGGGCTATTTTCAGTCACTAGGTCTAGGGTTTCACAAAATGTGTCTTCACAATGTCCAATAAAGCCAGTAGGCTAGAGGGAGGTTCTTTCAAAGTTGTCATTTAAATATTTTCATCATCATATGGATGGATTATGATTGTTCTTCAAAACTTTGTTTTGAAGAAAAGTCAAACATATTGTCCTTTTGTAATAATTTTCAAAGTTTTCAGTTTTTCAAATCTTCAGGCGCAGCCCTGGTCTCCTTTGCCAAATTCCATGTCAGCTGTCCCTGCAAAACTTGCCAAAAATTTCATCATTTCAATGAAAAAATAAAAAAGGAAGTGTGAAAAACAGAGTTTCATTAAAGTGTGAAAAAGTGCCAATGTCAAACATTTAAAAAAATGGGTTTTGGAGAATCAAAAATCAAAACCATGTATCCATGTCTTTATAAATAGTTCTCTATGAGGTTCAAGGTCATTTTTAATGCCAAGAGTAACGAGGTAACAATTCAAAGCAATTGGGTGAGAAAGTGCGCGTTTTGGGTGAAGTTGGAGGAAACTTGGCGGGTGCGGCGCATAGGCGCGGCGCACTGGGAGAAATTGTCCAGTGCAAATCTGAACGGGCGCGGCGCACTGGCAGAGCGCAGCGCGTTGGGTATGCGGCGTGGCGCATACACCTAAAAGCCTGAAACTCGTTCAAAACTTGCCAAATTGCCATTTAATCGTTTGGATTTGCCAGGTAGGACCGCCATCGTAATGTTTCATTCATTTTTGTGCTAATGTGATGGTGGTCTATAGCTACTATTGGTTGAAAAAAAAAATTCTCAAACCCCACCTCTAAAATTCCTCAAGCCAATTGTTGTTAGGGTTACAAATTCATGGTTTTGTTACCAAGGTTCCCCCTCCATCCCATTTTTCCATTCTTTCCATCATTCCCTTCTCCCTTATTCTATTTCTCCTGAATTTTATTCTTCCCTATCCCTAAAAATTATCCTATTCCCAATTCCCTTCCACACCTTTACAAATGTAAAATCCCCAAACCATACCTTAGATAAACTTTCCAAAACCCTCCTACATTTCCCAAAACAAAATGTATCCTAATATTCCCTAAACTCTTCATCTTTTCCCTCCCCTTCCTAATGTCCCTTGTTGCATTTTTCCCCTTGGTGGCAGAATTTGAATACATCACTAAAAAGAGCAGTTCAACACAGTCTTCCTACACCAGCATCTTTTTCTCTAAGGCAGTTGAAAAACAACAGTCATGGCATCTGAGAATTCATTTGACTATGAAGTGGAAACCCAAAGTGACTCACCCTTGGAAGAACAGGCACCCCGGAGGCCTCATAAAGGGGGTAGAAATGTTAGAGAAGAACCGACCACCCTTACAGAATTGCAGGCCTGCCCTCTTGCCATGTTTTGTTTTCAGCATCAGTCATGCTATGAGTTTTGTCAAAAGGTGGCTAGTGTTCAATTTCATCATGAGCTGGCTCATTTTTTTGTGCTGCACTTACATGGAGATCAAGCTATCTTAGTTGGTGTCACCTTCACACTTACACCAGAATATGTGTCATTAGCAACTGGCATACCAAACATTGGAGAACCATGGCACAAGAAGCAGAAGATTGACCGGCAACATTATGAGCCATACATTAAAACTGGTTTCTTGAGACAACTCAAGAGAGTGTTCCCATTCCGATATTTGAAAGATGAATATGCTCCACTGATGAGGTTAATCATGAAATATTTCAGCTGTGAGGGACGGTTCTCTCATCTCTATGCTTATCACATCAGGTTGCTCATGCATTTCACCAGGGTACGGATGATGAACATTCCATATTTCATTTTCTAGAACATAGAGAGGATGACCACCCTTGTGCAGCATAAAACCCCTTAGTAGCAACTTAACAGTGTCTATCATTTTGCTCTTATTAATATTTTGGTGGTTCATCAGCTTGGAGTACAGGGCATCACATGGGATGATTTCATCTCCCGTGACTTCTTTAGAGCTTCACAGGGATTATCATAGGTTAATCATGAAGGTCAACCTTCTCATCAGTATGAGCGCCATGAGACCGCTAGTGTGCCAGTATTCATCACATATCATAGAGGCACCAGACATTTGTTTGCAGCGGCAAAGCGATTGTTATCTCCACCCAGGGTGGAAGGGGCCTCGCTTCCTCCATCAGCATCATAGGTACAAGACAGAGGTAAGAGGCCAATGCAGGATGAGGGGCCTTCAGGTGAAAGGGACACTGACTTCATTTTCATTCATGATGATGATATAGATAAGGGCCCACAAAGTGCCAAGCTTAGGGAGATCATCCAGGAGCAGCAAACAGAGATCCAAGCATTATCCCTTGACTTGGAGAGAGCTAAGTGGACCATGAAGTACTTGGAGGAACAAACAACTTGAAGATCAGCAAGCAATCATGGAGCTACAAAACATTCACGAGCATCGCCAAGCTGCACAAAGGAGAAGAATTGAGCTCACGTCATTGGAGCAAGAGATTAATGAGGATCAGGAGGCGAATCTCGAGAGAGTTAACATGCACTTAGAGAGGCTATTGGACAAGGCTGATAAGGATCATGCATTGCTGAGACACATGGCTTTCCACTACATGGCAAGAAACAAGGTCTGTAAGGCTCGAATCAGGAATTTAAAGGCAAAATTAAGGAAGGCAATAAGGAAGCAAAGAGGCAAAGGGAGCTTGATCATATTTAGATACTAGCTGAAGCCTCTTTAGCCCAACATAACACTTAATGAAGAAGCTCCAGCCCAAATTTCAAGAAATTTGGGGAATTTTTGACATTTTGAAAATTTTTTGTACAAAAAACAGGGTTTTTCTCCCTGTGTGCCGCGCCACGTGGCGCGCACTTTTGATAGGAAGCTACAAATGGAAAAAAGTTTATATTTTTGGATTTTTCATGAAAAATCATGACTGGTGGTACATGGCCAAGAATTTTGGGCAAGTTTTGAGTCCCCAGGAGGTCAAAAAACACTCAAAAATGACATTTCTGCCCCTATTTTGACACACAGGAAGCAGTCTTGGGCAATTGAAGTTTTGGAGGGGAAAATGGGCACCAAATTTAGAAATTCCACTTCAGTTAGAACATAGATAGGAAGGGCTTTCCAAAAAGTACACTTGGGCTTAATTTGGACTTCAGGAAGTTCCTCAAACTCAGCCTCAAAGTGGCGCGATGCACAGAGAAATTGGCGCGGCGCACATAGGATTTTTGCTTAGTTTTTCACCTTCCAGCTCAGAAATTCGACCAGTTTGACTAGTTTTGGTTTGTTGTGTAATTCTTGATCTATCTTGATGTAATTGGATAAAAATGATGTAATTTTGGCACTTATTTACTTTTTCTAGAGGATTCATTCACTAAAAAGTGAAAATTTAATGAATGAATCAGTTTCCTACCTTATAGAGGCAAGTTGTTTTGATTGCCTAGATTGTAGTGCTTTGTTTAGAATTGGTTGAAACAGCTCCTAGAAGGATGAGATCGACCCCTAGAGGCAAGGGAATGGGTTGGGATAGTCTATATAATGTAATTCCTAAGTCATTTTCAGGGTTGGACACTTGGGATTTCTTTGGCATATCATTGTACATTCTATCTCTACATTTTTGGCTAGAAAGACCAGGGTTTTGCAGCACTGTTTGGGATCCATGTGGCTTTATGTTTTTATGGTGTGCTTCTCTGAGTAACTGTAAGTTTATTAGTGTTATGTGTATCATTTTCCTCTCTTTTCTTCTGAATTTGAACAAATGAGTGATTAAGGTAGAATCCATTAACTGTTATGCTCTGCCTTTGAATTTGTTTAAATTTCCATGTTTTCATCTGTTTAAGGAGAATTATTGAGACTTTTTTGCTCTCCTTAGCTCCTCACCAATCTGATCTATTCATCTCACTCACTTTAAAGCATCAAAATGATTGCCTTCCTTGCCCCAATCAAAACTCTGCAGAAACTATGCCTCATCCCCGAGCCCAATTTTCCTTTCCCTGTTTCCAACACAAAACCCCCAAAAAAACTCACAACAAACCCTTGTACTTAATACCTAGCCTAATATTAGATTTTATTAAAGTCATCTCGAGCCCCATTGATTATCTTTTGCTGAGATCGACCCGGAGAGAGCCCTCTCCTATCCTCGTAGGGCTAGCTACGAGGCTGAGCATGGTTTGATGTGGACCTAGAACCTTGTCTTTTCAGCCTGAGGCAAATGTAGGCTCTAACGGGGGGGTCTAGGGGGGGTGGCTGCGACCTTTGGGGAGCCCCCCCCCCTGGCGGGGGGTTTCAGGGGCAGTGCCCCCAAAGCTAAGAATAGATGTAAAATTGCCTTGTAAAAGTATAGTAATTTCTAGTCAATCTGGGTCGTTCATTAGGAGGAGATCTGACAGTAGAAGTTATGTTTAATTTAGGGTTTTTTGCCCTAGAAGGCAACCCCTCACTATATATGAGGGAATTGTATTGTGTCTATGTAGATCCGTATTCTGAGTGAGAAAGAGAGAGGAGATTGAGAGCGAAGAGGGTGTTAAGGTGGATCTGCTGTAGGTTGTATCTCTTCAGTTTGTTGGATAATATAAAAGGAAGGACTGGTTGTTTCTCCGTGGACGTAGCCCAAACTGGGTGAACCATGTATATCTGTGTCTCTCTTGTTTTATGCGTTTTCTGTGTTTATATTTTTGCAATATTTTATGTGTTCCATTGCTCCGTAATATATAATTTTCTAACAACTGGTATCAGAGCTGAAGGTCTATTTGGCTGATAAACTCGCAGGAAAGAAGGGTTCCTCGTTCAAGTGGGAGCAATGGCGGAAGATTGTAAGTTTAGGGTCAAGAAATTTAACGGCCAAAACTTCTCACTGTGGAAGATGCAGATGTAAGATTATCTATATCAGAAAGATCTAAACCTACCATTGGGCGGAAAAACAAAGATGCCGATGGGTATGACAGATGAAGAATGGAACCTTCTCGATAGAAAGGCACTTGGAACAGTACAGTTGTGCCTCGCAGCATCGGTCGCCTTCAACATTTCGAAGGAAACAATGACAGATGGTTTGATTAAGGTATTGGAGAAACTATATGAAAATCCCTCGGCCTCAAACAAGGTATTTCTTATGAAACAGTTATTTAATATGAAGATGTCGGAAGGTGGATCTGTTGCAGACCATTTAAATGATTTTAATACTGTTACAAGTTAGTTATGTTTTGTAGGGGAAAACTTTGACGATGAAGTTAGAGCTCTGTTATTCTTGTGCTCATTGCCAAAAGGTTGGAATGGTTTAGTAATGGCCATTAGTAACTCTGTTTCTGGATCTAGTACTTTAGAGTTTGATGATGTTGTCGGTGCTATCCTTAGCGAGGAAATGCGATAGAAAAGCTTCGGTGAGACATCGGGTAATGCTTTGAGTGTAGAGTCTAGGAGAAGAAAAATGGAAAGAGGAAATAGCTCAGGATATTGCAGTAAATCAAGGAAAGGCATATCCATGTCTAGATCGGGGATAGTGTGCTAGAAATGCGGAAAGAAAGGACACCTAAAGAAAGATTGTAGATCTTGGAAAGGAAAAGAAGGAGATGCACAACAATAAAACAATCATGAAGCAAATGTGTCAGGTGAGGTGTTACAAGACGCTTTGATTCTTTCTTTTGAAAATATTACTAATTCCTGGGTGGTAGATTCAGCGGCCCCATTCCATGCCACCAGGTAGCCTAAAGATCTCTTATGCTTCAGCTAAGACATATCTATTAAATGCTGCTGCAGTCAATCTGAGAAGGAAGGCTCTATATTGTATTTGAGTCAATATCTGTATACTTTCCAAGAGATAAATAAAATATCCACATTTAATAATATCTGTATGAAGATCCTGTAAATGGTATCAGAGCCAAGTTATTGTTTGAGTGGATTGTGTATGTGATCTATTGTCTGAGTGGATCATGAGTTTGTTTGAAGTCGTGAATAGTGTTTGTATCCTGTGTTGCCATGGTGGCGTTGAAAGGGTGTTGAAGACGTTCGACTAGAGCTCGCTTGAGGAAGCTGTAATTTATCTAGCAAAAGGAAGCCGCAATCCTTACTGATATCGTTCTACAAAATCTGATCGGGTGTTCATCTTTTTTATTAAAATGGACTCTTTTAGTTCTTCTGGTTCAATGGGTCATCTTGGTTCCAAGAACTTTGATTATTTACAAACAGAAGAAGAGTTACGATTTGGTTTAGATAGTCTATGTAATTCTGAAGAAAACTCTGATAATTCTGCCTGTTTGGATACTGAAGAAACAAATCCCACTGTAAATTGGAAACTCCTGCATGTTTCTTCGACTGATGTATATAGAGGAATTTCTCCGTTTCATTTCCGAGCCCTCAGCCAGATAAAGATTAAAGAAAGATCTGTGAAAACAGAGTTGAATTTGAATGTTATGATGACTATTCCCCTCTTTGAAAAACATCATATTCAAGATGCAATAAAATCTGGTTACCAGTACATCCATCTGGGGATGGTGAGAGTAGGCCTAAATGCTTTACACAAGAAAGGCCAACAAGCCTTTGTATTTTCGGCCTTACTTGACAATCGATGGACAATTTTTACACAAGCCTTGATAGGTGGAATCGAGACCAGTCTCTCTGATGGTCCGGTTCAGTATGATGTATATCCTGATTTTTCAATTGCTTTTGATGAACCCTATGTCCTATAGTGTCTAACCTTAGGAGTACAAACCCAGGGTTATGAAAATTTCAAATCAAAAGCAAAAAATCTGACAATTTTTTATATTACTTGTGTACATTTTTATAATACTACAGTTCCAGTTGTGTTACATTCCCCTGATAAAGAGTCTGGTAGAGTCACTCTCATCCAATATGACTCCGCATGTAATCCAGTTCTCCTACCTCTGTTTCTCGAAAAGACCTTTGTCCTCTTGATGACAGGGTCACCAACTAGAGAAAACCAGCATGCAAATCTATTGCCGCAGCCCAGTCCATCATCACAGAAACAGACAACCAAGTTATAACATGTTTTCCCAGAGTACAGTCAGCTCAGCGTGGTGGACCTTCTGTCACCACAATACCTACTTCCGTCTCCATGAATCAATTACATCCCGTACAGACTCCGCAACAAATTGTAATTGATCCTGCTATATATGAGTCACTCAAAAAGCTATTTACACAACCTAGCTCGTCTCAGGTATTTAGCTCTATTTGTTATCACCCTCATTATTCAAAGAAATTTTGTCAATTTTCCTCTAATCCTCCTACTCCACATGGAGAACCCTCCAACAATAATCGTGTGAATATGATTAAGTTTGTACCACTATCTGATGATTCTTCTGAACAAAGTTACAAGCATGTATCATTTTTTAATGTTCAAGAAGAACTGTAAGTTCTATTGCTTCTACTTCTTCCCGACGTTTGGGTTTTGTACATAAATTTTGCCATCCCAGCCTATAGAATAAGTCCCATAGATAAAATTCCCAATGATATTGAAATTCCCTCTGATGAAGAAATCATTGCATTTCTCAAGATTTTAAAGGGAATAGGACCTTATAATCCAGAAGATGTCTGGAAAAAGAAAATGTTCAATTGGGATATTTATAGACATGAGAAAGAGCATCTGTATATGCACGAGATGCTCCTTTTAGAAAATAAAGATAGAAAAACTTTCAATCAACAGAATAATGCAGAGAATGGATGAAAGCACAAAATCAATGGGTATCATTCTATGAGTGGTACTATCCTTCTGCAAGCTAGGTAGAAGAATCCTTGATAAAACAATTCAGGAATGAAGCCAAATAAAAGAAAATTGAGGATCCAGAAAAATTTGTAGAAGAAAAATTAGAACAGAATCGTGTTATCATTCCTTCACCTCTGCACACTCCTATTTTCTCTCCCAAAATTCAGAATATGCTCTCAAATCCCAATGTTCTGAATTCTTTGATAGCTGTAAGGGAAAGAGGTGAAGAATTAATTAGATCAGTATGTTCACAGTTCCATGTAAATTTTATCAGATCTAGAACTCCAGGAAAGCATAAATGGGAACTTCTTGATGGTTCTGTCTATGAGACAGACACAGAATTTCCGCCATGGAAAAGCTTTGTCATTTGGCAATAGGATGGTAACATGTATAAGCTTCTTCCTTCCCATCCTGATGATCCCTCACTCTTTGCAAAAGAATCAGTCGCAGCAACCAACTGGACCAATTTGGCCATATCCAGTTTGGAAAAATTTGTAAGAAATAAATTTGATTTTGTAGAAACTGCCTGTTTAGAAATGAAAATCATGTTAGGCAGGATTCTACAAAAACAAGATTATAATACTGTCTGTTTAAATGCTAGTGTAAAAAATCTGGCTAAGAATGACCAAACCGTTACCCAGAGTCTAGATAAGTTGTCCCTCCAAACAGACAAGAAGATCCATGAAGCATTTGTGGCTCATGGAAAAGAACTTGTTTAAGGTTAATACTAGCCTTGACATCATGAAAAAGCAAGTATGGTTATCTCTACAGGAGTAGAGTCTTTGAAAAGGAATCCTAGTGGAGAGGCCTATAAGTCAACTACTCTATTCTCTGGTCCTAAACCTGCAGTCCCATACTCAATAACACCATCAGTGGAAAGCCTGATTAAAGCTCCCAGTGCTATAAACTTTCCACCTCCTACTTCCACACATCCATACTCTCTGTTTGCAAATCCTAGTGTTTTAGCAAAATTCCATACTCACCAAAAAAATCTCCTGAAGAAAAATCCTCAGAATTCAAAGGAAGCTTTTTTGAATTCCTATTTGGTGAAACCTCTAAAGAAAAGGATAATGTAGATAGAAGCCTTCATAAGATTGAACTAACCCCAGAACTTGAATACCTTGAAGCTTGTATTAATAATTTCTCTGCACAAGATAAAGAACAATTTGGAATTAGGAATTCTGAAGAAAATCTAGAAAATCAAATTAATGCCACTTCATCCAGATCCAGGTGGAACACTACTTGGAATCTAGCTCCAAACCGATGAGATTTAGTGAAGTCTGAATATCATAAAGATTGGTCTGCCAATTCCACTTACTCGTGGAATATTGATAACTGCACAAAAGCAGAAGTCATGTCTGTTCTGCATTCAATGCTAGTTTGTTACAGGACGTATCTTGCTGATGAAATTGGTCCTATAAATGCTTGTAGAAGGATTATTGGTGGATTTGAAGGTACTCTTGATTCCTGGTTAAAAGCTGAAACTTTAAAAGAGCCAAACCTTCTTCCTTCTTGGGAATAGTCTGTAATGCTAAATGAAGATGGAATCGCTTACATGGATCCTGTTACCTATCTTCTTGTTAACAATATGATAGGATGACTGCTCTATGGTATTACAGTAAATTTCATTGGGTTCCCTCAAATAACCAATGAAATCACTACAATTCCTCTCCTAGCCATGAAGTTGCATAATATGCAACATTTTGATGAATATTTTAATGAGTTCCTCCACAGGTTGCACACTCTATCTCCAATCTTGATTCTTGAACCTAAATGGATAGAGATTTTTGTTGCCTCCCTTCCTCAATGGGTTTCATCAGCAATAGTGAATAAAATTCCAGGTAAAGTTGGAGATTATAAGTTCGGCGTTATCAGGCAAGCAGTCAAAGCAATAATTGTTGAGCTTTGCTCTCAGATGAAAATTTCCTGCGCTGCAACAAATCCAAAGAAGCCGCACGGTTATCAGCAGTTGTGCAAACAATGGCACCTTGGAAAAGCTGGCAATTCTAAGGGGCGAAGGAGAAGGCACAAGCATTCAAAGAAGAATTTCCAGCCTTCCAAAAATACATTTCAAAAAGAAACCGTATAAGCATACTGAAATGTTCTCAAAAGAAAAAGAAATAATTTGCTACAATTGCAACAAGAAAGGGCATACAACAACCAGATGTCAAGAGAAGAAAAAATAATCTTCAAAGAAGAAGATCACATACAGAAACAAGAAAGGGAAAATCAACTTCTTTGATCTTCCAAGCAGTTGTGATGAAATGCTATCTTCTGAATCTGAATCAGAAGATAATGTAAATATTTTTTATTCTGATGATTCTTCATCATCTGACGAAGAAATATGTAGAGACCCACATTGTTTAGAATGTAAAGATTGCAGTTGTAGTGATCCAGATGTATGCACTTGCAACACTGTCAGGATGATGAAGACAAATCATGAAGAAACCAGTAGAAATATTTTCACTAAAATGATGGCAACAATAAATCCTCAGTTGAAAGAAATGTACAAATCATTACTGATGGATCATCTTAAACAAGTACCCTTGGGATCAAAGAACTTGCCAAACAAAGGGCATGCTCCTCCTGCCTCATTATTCTCAGTTGCAGCCTTGACCAGACAATTTAAGAATGAAGAATTTGGAGAAGATCTGCCTCAAACAATCCTGAGTATACACCAGGTTATAAAAGAACTGAGGAAAATGGTGAAAGAAAATAAGAGGTTATCCATTGAAAATCACAGAGACCTGTCTGTCAGGTTGATGAATTCTCAAGAAGTCTCGACATCAAAGAATCCTCCCCTATCAGGCAAGATAGAAAACCGAACACTACATCAAGGACCAATAATGAAGGACATGCATATAGAAGAAGAAGAGTCTGATAGGGCAGAATTAAGATGCAATATTGTAAACAGAGATGTTATGTATTGCTTTAAGATGAAAGTAAATATTGGGAACTAGTATGAAGACTGGAAAGCACTGATGGATACCGGTTCTAGATTGAATATTGTGAGCGACACAGTGGTCAGTGCACATCTAAGGAGACCAACTACCTGTCCCAGAGTCACCACGGCCAGTGGAGACATTATTACAAAAATAGAGGCATAAATAGATGTATTTCTGACTGAAGATATTGGAGTACGACTTGTATGTCCAATAGTTCCAGGAATGGATTGTGCTATGTATCTTGGAACGCCTTTTTTCCAGAATTTTGATAAGCATGGAGCCAAGCTTGATGCTTCTACTCAAAGGTATGGTTATTTCGTCAGCTTGAACAAAAAAGAGATATTTTTTCCATTTATAAATTCAAATGCACCTAATAGACTAAGGAGAATAGAAAGACTGGAAGGTCTATTAGCCAAGATGGAATTAAAGAAAGAATCTCTAAAAACAAATGAGCTCCTAGATAATGGGAAATATGCTAAAGAGATAGTAGACATCACTGCTAAGTTTAAGGAATGTTTCTTAGATGATCCAAATGCATTTTGTCACATTCACAAACATGAAGTTGAACTCCCATTAAAAGCAAATTTCAATGGAAAACTCAGAAGGTCCAAGGCAATACCTATGAATCAAGAACAACTAAAATTATGCAAAGAAGAAATCAGAGACCTTCTGAAGAAAGGATTGATAAGAAAAAGCAAGAGCCCCATTGCGTGCTTTGCTTTTTATGTTAACAAACATGCAGAGATTGCTAGAGGCAAGCCCAGACTGGTGGTCAATTATAAGCCTTTAAATAGCATTCTTGACTATGATGCATATCCTCTGCCAAAACCATCCACAATTCTGGCCCAAATATCCAAATCTAAGATTTTCTCAAAATTTGATCTTAAGTTAGGATTTTGGCAGGTTGGAATAAAAGAAACTGATAAGTGGAAGACAACCTTTTTAGTTCCAAAGGTCATTATGAATGGAACATCATGCCCTTTGGCTTGATCAATGCACCTTCTGCATTTCAGAGAATCATGGATGAGACATTTGAAGGTATGGATGATTTTATGAAAAAGTATATTGATGATCTGTTAATACATTCTGATAATATTCTAGATCATATTAAACATCTAAAGATTTTCTTGAAAAGAGTCAAAGAAATGGGTATTGTCTTGTCGACATCTAAAATGAAACTCTTCAAAACAATGATAGATTTTCTAGGATATAATATCCAGTATGGTTCTTATAGCGTCATTCAGAGAAGTTTAAATTTTGTGGACCATTTCCCAGATGAAATAACTGATAAAAATCAGTTACAGAGATTTTTGGGAAGTCTGAACTACATTTCCAAATTCCTAAGCCATTGTGCCCAAGACAGGAAATTATTAAATAAGAGGCTCCAGAAGGTCCCAGTACCTTGGGATGAAGACTGCACTCAAGTTCTCAGGAGGATAAAAGACAAAGTGAGAAACATCCAGCCTCTGTCTCCTATAAGAGAAGATTGGAAAAAAATAATAATGATCGATGCTAGTCACGCTGGTTGGGGAGCAGTTCTATGTCAAGAAAACCCCAACAGCAAGGGATCCGGTGGTAAGAAAGAAATAGAGATATGTCAGTATGCATCGGGTCTTTGGGCCAAAAATCAGCTGAATTGGTCCAGTTTAAAGAAGGAGCTAAGAGCAGTCTGCCTTGGGATAGAAAAATTTAAAGACTTTGTTATATATACAAATTTCATAGTGAGGACAGATTGTCAGGCCTTAAAATATGCTATCCACAAATGTGATTTTGAAGATGCAGCAATGGTGAGATGGGTTATGCAATTGAGCCAATATTCTTTTGACATAGAATTTGTCTCTGGTGATAAAAATAGTTTTGCTGATATGTTAAGCAGAGAATTCTTGTCAGAACACTCTATTCTTGCTTTGTCATGTAACTTTATAAGAAGAAATGAAGATACAGTGGAAATAGAAACGCCAACTGGATGGGTTAGTTATGATCTAGAAACCCCATTACTTGATCATGATGAATTATGGTACCCACTTAAAGAAATCAGACATAGGATGGGCATTCCTTATCTTTGGACAGAAACAATGCAGAATGAGATGAATGAGGAAGCAATTGTAGCTTTAGACTACCTGGAGCATATTGGAAGCATCCTATATGTTCTTGAAAGAGATGATGATGATGATGATTGGATCACAAGTTGCCATATAACTTTCAGGCGATTTGACAATCACCTCCACAGAGAAAATTTTGAACTTGATCGGTAAAAAGATGCTTTCTACTCAGGTATGAATCTCCAAAATTACTCAGCTAACTTGTTTTACTCACTACAGTTTTCTTTCCTTTTTGAAGGAATGGCAGTTGCAGCACTAGAACAAGAAGACCCCACACCAGATTGGTTCATGGAATGGTGGCAAATATATGGATTATCAGCCCTTATCATAAAGCCATATTCACTTCACATGCTAAAATTCCGGGCTTTAGTGAACCCAGAGCTCACATGAATGGAATATTGTACAAATCTGTTGAAAATATAGCTAATATTAAAGATCTCTCTTTTCTGCAAGGAGTCAGGAGATGCGGTCACATCCGGTGGTTCGTCACCAACCACTACAAAGTAAGGACAATCTCCACCAGCACTGGTTATGATGATTTTCATGAACAAGTTGATCCCCGGATGAATCCTTTTGTCAATATCAACTTCCTGGAGCCACCTGACAGCCACAGATCGCAGGCATGGGAATCCAAAAAAGAAGTGAGGGTCCAGTACTTCTCAAATTACTTGATTGAAAGATTCCAATATCAGCATTACACGTACCCCCAGATTGATTACTATACACTTTAAAGGTAACCGATGTTGGTGTTGGATGAGCTTTCATGGGTTCACTCGTTCATGAACTTCCACTGTGTAAATCATAGAGTACAATAATGAAGCGATTTGAGATCACATGTTTTGATTCTCCGCTTTATTCTTAGGATTGCGTTAGTCCTTGGATTTGGTCCCCATATGCCATTTGGCTTTCCAAAAGGAAAAGGGATGAGATAACATGAGTTGTCCACTCATGCCTGAATCTGATTTGTACATTTCAGTATCTGTTTTCCAGAAAATGAGTCATGTCTGTTTGTTTACCCTTCACGGATGTTTGTCCCCCTTTACTTCTATATAAGCAAAGGTAAGGCTCATTCAGAGAGGAGTTTTTTTTTGTGTAAGTTTGTGTTGAGTGCCTCTCTTGCTCTGCATCTGCGGATGACCAGTCTGATCTGCTTGCATCACGAGAAGAATTCAAGTCCTTAGGTGAATTGAGAAGCCTGCACATTATTGCTTGATGTTGGTGTGAACCTAAAGTGGCCGAATCATATAGAGAGTCTACCAGTCTATAATTTTGTTTTCTGGTCTTCGCCTGCACTCATGTCAGGTAGCCTACAGATCTCTTATGCTTCGGCTAAGACATATCTTTAAATGATGTTGCAGTAAATCTGAGAAGGAAGACTCTGTATTGTATTTGAGTCAATATTTGTATACTTTTTGAGAGATAAATAAAATATCCACGTTTAATGATATCTATATGAAGATCCTGTAAATGGTATCACCTGATAAGAAATACTTTCATGACTATGTTCAAGGAGATTTTGGACAAGTTCGTTTGGGTGATGATAAACCTTATAAAATTGTTGGAATTGGTAAGGTTCTTATAAAACAACAGAATGGAAACCAATGGATACTAAAGGAGGTAAGGCATGTTCTAGATCTGAAGAAAAATCTGATTTCAACAGGGCAGTTAGGCGGTGAAGGTTGTGTGACAACTTTCACAGATAAAGCTTGGAAGGTCACCAAAGGAGCCCTGGTAATAGCAAAAGGTGAAAATGTTGGTACATTGGATTTATACAATGGCATTTCTAACTCTGTTAATGCTTTAACTTCCAAATGAGCAGATGCAACATTATGGAATCATAGACTCAAACACATGAGTGAAAAGGGGATGAAGATTATTCTGTCAAGGAATTTGTTGCCAGGTTTGAAGAATGTTGATTTGGACTTTTGTGAGAATTGCATTTATGGAAAATAGAAGACAGTCAGATTTCTCAGAGCTAGGAAAGAAAAGAAAAGTGAAAAATTAGAGCTTGTGCATACAGATGTATGGTGACTTGCTCAGGTATCATCTCTTGGTGGCTCTCATTATTATGTTACTTTTATTGATGATGCAACTAGAAAAATTTGGATTTATTGTATTTGATACTTTCAAGAAATGGAAAACTTTGGTTGAGATTGAGACATGAAATAAATTGAAGTGTCTCAGATCAGACAATGGAGGTGAATATTTCAACAAAGAGTTTGATAGGTATTGTTCAGAGCATGGAATTCGCAGAGAGAAGACAGTTTCAAGAACACCACAAGAAAATTGTTATGCTCTTAACCTGCAAAAAGATACCCAAATACAGAATATGCGAAGAAAGATACCCAGAACATAGAATAGTGAGAGATAACAGCAAATATTTTATTATTCAGAAAGCAATGTTCATTGGCCTCTTCGAGGGGGAAACCTCCAATAGAGCAGAGCTCGATACAAAAATAAGACACGATGCTCCTCGCAGGGAGTCTCTATCCTTTATATATGACTCATACATGAAATACCAAGGATCAATACCATGGGTTTTATTAATACCATTTATCTAATACTACGACCCATTTGCAACTAACTGTGGTCCTGTCATTAATTTCGGGTTAACCACTTACAATTATTAATATGGGCTTTATTGGCTCTTGACTATGTCTCAATTCCATTACATAAATAAGGGGGTTAGGGTGGGACCCTAATATGCCCTCCCCCTTAAGACTAGCCTTGTCCTCAAGGCTGAAGCTGCAGAAACTGCTGAAGAATAGTGGCTGGTTCCCAAGTTGCATCTTCCAGAGAGGTGTCTTTCCACTTGACGAGGACTTCCCTAATCATGCGGCCCCACAGGTGCATGTCTCGTGTGTCTAGGACCTGTTCAGGTTGGAGCCAGATTGAGCCTTCTTCGTCCAATTCAGGTAGACTGGTTTGAATTCTGCAATTGTTCCCAATCACTTTCTTGAGGCATGAGACATGGAAAACTGGATGGATTTTTGCAGTAGGTGGCAAAGCCAACTTGTAAGCCACTTCTCTAATGAGCTGAAGTACTTGAAATGGTCCGTAGAATTTTGGAGATAGTTTCTGACAACCCTTGTCTTTGAGTGATGTTTGATCATATGGTTGCAGCCTAAAAAAAACCTAATCCCCTTCTTGAAATTGGTACTCTGAGCGATGTTGGTCTACCTGTTGCTTCATGTGGTTTTCAGCTTGATGAAGATTCTCTCTAAGATGGGCGAGCATGGTTGTGCAGTGTTGTAGGAGTTGATCCACTGCTTGTACCTTTGAGCACCCCTTGATATAAGAAGTAGGGGAAGGAGGGAGTTGACCATATACTTCTTCATAGGGAGTCATTTTGGTGGTGGCATGATAGTTGGTGTTATACCACCATTCAGCCAGAGGTAACCACTGTACCCAAAGATGTTGCTTTTCTGAAGTGAAACACCTAAGGTAGGTTTCCAGACATTTGTTGACGGCTTCAGTTTGACCATCCATTTGTGGATGATAGGAAGTACTGAGTTTTAGTTGAGTTCCTTGTAGCTTGAAGAGTTCTTGGAAAAAATTACTGGTGAAGATCGGGTTGCGATCGGACACAATAGAAGTGGGCATGCCATGCAATTTGAAGATCTGATCCATGAAAGATTGAGTGACCAAAGTCAGTGTAAACGGGTGGGGTAGGGCACAGAAATGAGCATACTTCGAAAGTCTGTCCACAACCACCATAATGACTGACTTGTTTCCTGACTTTGGAAGACCTGTAATGAAATCCATAGAAACTTCCGTCCATATTGATGCCGGGATGGGCAATGGTTGTAATGTGTCTGGTGTGTTGATGGTCTCCCCTTTGTGGCGTTGATAGACATCGCATTCTGCTACGAAAGTAAGGATGTCCTTTTTCATGTCTGTCCAAAAAAATGATCTCCTAGTGCGAGCATACGTCTTCTGAAAGCTTGAATGTCCTGTAATGGGGGATGAGTGCAATTTTGCCAAAATGCGACTTTTGAGGGTGGATGTTGGTGATATTACAACTTTGTCCCTATAGCGAAGAATCTCATCCTGCCATGAGTAGACCTTGGTGGAATTTGGATCCACCTACAATTGAGAAATGAGTTGAGAGAGACCGGGATGTGAAAACCATTCCCAGCGAGCCTCTTCAATCCATTCTGGAATGGGGAGGGAAATTGCTAGCAGAGTACTTTCCTCCTCAAACTGGCGAGATAATGCATCTGCTACACTATTGTCTTTCCCTTTCTTGTAGATGATCTCATAATCATATCCCGGAATTTTGGCGAGCCATTTATTTTGTTGTGGGGAGGATAGGCATTGCTCCAAAAAATATTTAAGACTATGATGGTCTGTGCAGATTTGGAAACGTCGCCCCAATAAGTAAGGTCGCCAGGTCTCTACTGCATGTAAGATGGCCATCATTTCCTTCTCGTAGGTAGATTGGCCTAGATTCTTCCCACTTAGTTGTTGTCTTGTGAAGGCCAAAGGTCTCCCTTCCTGCATTAAGACCGCCCCAATACCCGTACCCAAAGCATCACATTCAATGACAAAAGATTTGGTGAAGTCAGGTAGTGCTAAGACTGGAGTGGAACACATGGCATTTTTGAGAGCTGTAAATGCCTGTTGTGCGTCCTCATTCCAGAAGAATGAATTTTTCTTGAGGAGTTGAGTGAGGGGCTTCTCTATGCGACCATAGTTGCGGACAAATTTATGATAATAGCCTGTGAGACCCAAAAATCCTCTCAAGCTCTTCAAGGTCTTAGGTTGAGGCCAATCCTACATTGCTTGGATCTTTTTGGGGTCCACCTTGACACCTTCACGCCCCACAATGTGGCCCAAATACTCAACTTCTTCCCTGCCAAACGAACACTTGGACATCTTGACAAATAATTTATGCTTGCAGAGTAGTTGCAAGAGTAGATCTACATGATGAAGATGTGCAGCACAAGTGCAACTATAGATGAGGATGTCATCGAAGAAGACAAGGACAAATTTCTTGAGATATGGTTTGAGAAGGTGGTTCATAAGGCTCTGAAAAGTAGAGGGGGCATTAGAAATACCAAATGGCATGACCAGGAATTCATAATGGCCTTCATGAGTTCTGAAATCAGTCTTTGGAATGTCGACTTCCTTCATGCGAATTTGGTGGTAGCCCGAGCGAAGATCCAGCTTAGTGAAGAATTGAGCCCCATTGAGTTCATCCAACAAATCGTCAACCACTGGGATGCGAAATTTATCTTTGACTGTCAACTTATTGAGGGCCCTGAAGTCTGGACACATCTGCCACTCCCCATCTTTCTTGAGCACCATGACCACCGGTGATGAATAAGGACTAATGCTGGGACGAATGACACCTGCTTCCAAAAGTTCCTTGATTATTTTTTCTATTTCATTCTTTTGGGTGAACGGATATCTCTATGGGCGCACATTTGGGGGTTGGGCCCCTGGAACCAAGGTGATGCTATGATCATGTTCCCCTCTCGAGGGTGGAAGCTCATGAGGCTTGTCAAAGATCGGCAGATGGTTATTTAAAATCTGTTGCATCTCAGGATGAATCGACAGAGACTTGGTTTCGACAGCCTGGATGGCACTAAATTGAGCTATAACTCCATGATGGCCCTTTTTTAGCAATTTTTCCATCCTATGCGAGCTGATGATAGAGGGAGCTCCTGCCTGGAGTCCACGGAGGGTATGTGTGGAGTTGTTCTGCTTAAAACTCATATATAACTCCTGGAAATCCATTGTGATTGGCCCAAGAGTGCGAAGCCATTCAGCACCGAGGACAATGTCGCACCCTCCCATGTGTATGGCAAACATGTGGGTCTTCAAATGATAATCCCTCATGAATATTGCAATCGCCAAATCCTCAAAATGTCAATGCTGCCAAAAGTCCTACAAAAATTATACCCTGGTATAGGAATCCCACACAGCTACTCGGATCTGGTGGATCTGAGAGATCTGAATGGTGGATCGGATAACTCTGGGCGGCGGAATAGACTGCTGCTGCAGATTTGATGGATCTAATAGATCGGAATGGCTGGTCTGCTAACTCGGAACTGCGGGACTGATGTTTGCTGCTGCTGCACCTCTTTGCATGTTGATCTGGCAGAGATGATGCGTGATCCCTAGATAGAAAAGGGAACTATGGTCTCGAGGGATTTCAGGTGCTACAGATTACAATATACATAAGGGTCTAATAGTGGTACTTGGCCCAATGTTTCAGGGCTCTAACTAAGGAGGATCAACCGTACCCTTAGCCGTACAACTTGACTACCTTATCGTACAGGCGAGTAATCTCTCTGAGTGTTGTTCTCGGTGTACTGTAGCAGCAAGACGGCCGAAGGTTTATCTATGGCGAGGTTGTAGAGGAGCTAAGGGGCTTCCGATATACCTAGAAGGTACTTAGAAGACAGTCCGTACGCGGTTCTGTCTAATGTGCTACTACTCGAAGGGGTACCCACAAGGGGTTACAAGGGAGTCCAACAAGCGTGACTGCCTCTTGTATTTCTTGCATGCATGCCTCCCCAAATCCGCAGGTTTATGTGCTCAACGACAGATCCCGTGGTTTAAAGACGTTGGAACACGTCTCTAGCCAAAAAATTTTTGCTAAGAAATGGAGATCCCACTGGCCCTGGAAAGTGCTCTGATACCACTTGTTATGCTCTTAACCTGCAAAAGATACCCAAATACAGAATATGCGAAGAAAGATACCTAGAACATAGAATAGTGAGAGACAACAGCAAATATTTTATTATTCAGAAAGCAATGTTCACTGGCCTCTTCAAGGGGGCAACCTCCAATAGAGCAGAGCTCGATACAAAAATAAGACACGATGCTCCTCGCAGGGAGTCTCTATCCTTTATATATGACTCATACATGCAATACCAAGGATCAATACCATGGGTTTTATTAATACCATCTATCTAATACTACGGCCCATTTGCAACTAACTGTGGTCCAGTCATTAATTGCGGGTTAACCACTTACAATTATTAATATGGGCTTTATTTACTCTTGACTATGACTCAATCCCATTACATAAATAAGCGGGTTAGGGTGGGACCCTAACAAAAATGGTGTGTCAGAAAGGATGAACATAACAATCATGGAGCATGCAAGGTGCATGAGATTTCATGCAGGATTGCCTTTACAATTTTGGGTAGATGTTGTAGATACTGTTGTTTATCTAATAAATAAAGGGCCTTAAATTTCCTTGGATGGTGGTGTTCCAGAGGAAGCATGGACAGGTAAAAAGGTAAACTACTCTTTTTTAAAGCCTTTTGGTTGTGAGGCCTTTGTCCATATTAATAAAGAAAATAGAACAAAGCTTGAGGCAAAGTCAAAGAAATGTACCTTTATTGGATATGGTGTTAATGATTTTGACTATCGCTTATATGATTATGAAAATCACAAAATCATTAGAAGCAGAGATGTAATATTCAATGAAAAGGTCTTGTATAAGAATCAATTACAGGAAAAGAAATAGGAAAAAGAAAACAAGGAATACGCAGTTCTTGATGAAATCACTGAAAAAGTAAAGGTGCTTGAAAATAATAATAATCAACAACCACAACAACAACAACCACCACAACAGCAACAGGCACCCCAAACACCTGAAAATGGTGTTAGAAGATCTACCAAGATAAGTATACCCCCTGAACGATACTCTCCTTCATTATATTATTTATTGTTGACTGATTTTGGTGAACCTGAATGTTATGAAGAAGCAATGCAGGCTGAAAGCAGGAAGAAGTGGGAGGTAGCCATGGAAGAAGAGATGGACTCCTTAATGCAAAACCAGACTTGGGACTTAGTCAGGTTGCCTGCAGGTAAAACTACGTTGTAGAATAAATGGGTTTACAGGTTGAAGGAAGAAGATGGAGGAAAACAGAGGTACAAAGCTAGACTTGTGGTGAAGGGGTTTGCACAGAAGAAAGGTATTGATTTTGATGAAATATTTTCTCTTGTTGTTAAAATGACTTCAATCAGAACTATTTTAAGTCTAGTAGCACTTGAAGATTTGCATCTTGAGAAGATAGATGTAAAGATAGCCTTTCTCCATGGGGATTTGGAGGAAGAGATATATATGCAGCAGCCACAAGGATATGAGGTAAAAGGGAAGGAGAAACTAGGTGCAGGTTGAAGAAGAGCTTGTATGGCTTAAAACAGGCTCCAAGGTAGTGGTATCTAAAATTTGACAAGTTTATGTCTAAACAAGGTTATATTAGATGTCACTCTGATCATTGTGTTTATCTGAAAAAGAAAAATGTTGGAAACTACATTATATTGTTATTGTATGTGGATGACATGCTTGTTGCAGGATCTAACATGCAGGAAATAAATGTGCTCAAAAGAAAATTGGCAAATTCATTTGCAATGAAGGATTTGGGAGCTGCAAAAAAAATCCTTGGTATGAGAATAACTAGAGACACGAAAAATCGCAAATTAACATTGTCTCAGAATGAGTACATACAAAAGGTGTTTAAAAGATTTAATATGCACAATGCAAAACAAGTTAGTACACCTTTTTCTACCCATTTTAAACTTAGTAAGGAAATGTGCCCAAAGATCCAAGATGACATGGATTATATGTCTAAAGTTCCATATGCATCAGCAGTTGGAAGCTTAATGTATGCAATGGTTTGCACAAGGCGTGATATTGCACATGCAGTGAGAGTTGTAAGCAGGTACATGAACAATCCAGGAAAGGAACATTGGATGGCAGTGAAATGGATTCTCAGATATTTGAAAGGCACCACAAATAAATCATTATGCTTTGATGGTTCAAACATTTCTCTATAGGGATATGTTGATGTAGATATGGCAGGTGACAGAGATAATAGGAGGAGAACTACAGGATATGTATTTACTGTAGGTGGAACAACTGTTAGTTGGCTTTCAAAAATCCAAAGTGTTGTTGCACTTTCAACAACAGAAGCAGATTATGTTGTTGCTATAGAGGCTAGTAAAGAAATGATTTGGTTACAAAGGTTTATGGGTGAATTGGGTAAGAAGCATGATATGGGCACGTTATACAGTGATAGAAAAAGTGCCATTCATCTTGCAAAGAACTAAACACATATAGCTCAAGTACCATTTCATACGATCAATGTTGGAAGATGGAGAGTTGAAGCTGGAAAAGATACACACTAGCCAAAATCCTGCAGATATGCTAACAAAAGTTGTAACAAAGGAGAAACTGAGAACATGCATAGTTTCAATTGGTCTTTAAGTATGATGAAGATGAGAAACAACCAAGTCCAAAGAGGAGTCATTGTCCAGCAAATGAAGCAGCGGTGGGGTTGCTATAATCAGTCTCTAAGTGGGAGATTGTTGGGTGTGGAGCTTGATTATCTTATGTATCCAAAGGTATTGCCACATTGGACCCTAGTTCGAAATCGTTGCTGCCCGTAAAATATTCGCTACAGGGGGGGTTCAGGGGGGGGCGATTGTGACCTTTGGGGAGCCCCCCTTGGTGGGGGGTTTTAGGGGAAGCACCCCTGAAGCTAAGAATAGATACAAAATTGTCTTGTAAAAGTATAGTAATTTTTAGTCAATCTGGGTCGTTCATTAGGTGGATATCTGACGGTAGAAGTTATGTTTAATTTAGGGTTTTTTTCCCTAGAAGGCAACCCCTCACTATATATGAGGGAATTGTATTGCGTCTATGTAGATCCGTATTCTGAGTGAGAAAGAAAGAGGAGATTGAGAGTGAAGAGGGTGTCACAGCGGATTTGCTATAGGTTGTATCTCTTCAATTTGCTGGATAATATAAAAGGAAGGACTGGTTGTTTCTCCGTGGACGTAGCCCAAACGAGGTGAACCACGTATATCTGTGTCTCTCTTGTTTGATGTGTTTTCTATTTTTATATTTCTGCAATATTTTATGTGTTCCATTGCTCCGTAATATATAATTGCAATTAATGCCTCTTTTCCTTTTCAATGCCTTTGCCAATTTCCTTAGCCATAATAACCAAATGAAAACCCACTAGGGTGTTTTTCCCAACATTCAAATTGGAATAAGTGTCCCATGACCTTGGTCTTATTTTTTCCTTTATTAACTTTATTACATGAACTTTAACCCATGTTTTTTACAGCTATAGGGCTCGAACTATAACCTCCAGTGATCCAAAGAACCAATCCCCAACACATACACATAAACATAGTGTACTTCACAACACATACACTGACACATGATGTATAACAAAAAACATATACGTACACATAGTACAACACAATGAATACACGTCATGATAAAATGACTATATAATACGTATACCACAATACCACATGTACACAAAAAAACATGTATGACATGTACACAACACAACATGTACATCACGTAAACCACAGTAGTACTGCACATCCAAAGACCATACCATATCTACTATACACTCTTTCCTATAGTGTCTTTCCCATGCCTTACTACATGCATCCACAACCCAAGTCTCAGGTTTGTGTTTCTTTCCACTATCCATGCTTGTCCCAGCATGTCGCAGATCACACTGCTTTCATTCTATTGAGTTATCCTTCAACTTTCTTGTCCATAACATTAACATAAACATAGTATAACAACATAATATCAAAATCGTATCCACATAATACTAACCTCATAGGTCTTATGGGGATACTCTACCCTCTTCATTCCTTATAAACCATGAACCTTTTCATGCCATTCACCTGCATAGATCAGTCACTCATCCATAAGAATGATCATTGATCCCTGTCAGACAATGGAATATATAGTGCATAGATACATACATACATCCATACATACATACATACATCTCTCTCTCTCTCTCTCTCTCTCTCTCTCTCTCTCTCTCTCTCTCTCTCTCTCTCTCTATCTATCTATCTATATATATATATATATATATGGATATATATATATATCTATCTATCTATCTATATATATATATATATATATATATCTATATATATATATATATATATATATATATATATATATATATATATATATATATATATATATATATATATATATATATATATATATATATATATATAGACAGATATATCCATATATATATATACATAATCATGATCACAACACAATTACCAGTGTTCATAAGGTCAAGGTTAAGGGAACTTCCTTTATCCATGCACATCATGTACAACATTTAGAACAACAGTTCCCAACGTAGCCAAGGCATATGATACCTAGAGCCAATTTACTTTACCTTTCCTGATTGCATTTCTCATGACTATCCTACCACTGTCCATTTACCTCAATGGACTCAACCAATCCAACTGGCTATCATATTCTTGCCTTCAGCTTCCCTTTAATGATATATCAATCTTCATCTGGGTCTTATATTACTTGGTGGATTTCATTCAACTCTCCTTGAACTCCATTAACTTTCCTCTTCCCCAAAACAATTCCCAAGGCCCTCAAAAGATAAAAGGAAAGAGCAAGAAGAAACATACAAATCCAAGTAACCAAAAACAAACTCACCTCGCCATACACCAGATAAAATCAAAATTGAAAATCAAGCACAGACAAATCACAACATACCAAAAGCACAAAAGTCTCAGCGAGCACCATGACTCAGTCCCCATGGCTTCCCAGTGCTTCCAAAGGAAAGCTCAATCCGAACCTTCTTCAAGATTTCATGGTAGTGTCTTTCCATACAATCCCCTACATCATACTACCATAAACACACAACTATCAGTGCATAAATAAATATAAAAATATACCAATTACCTTGACTTATTGTACCAATCATGTGACCTTGCAACTGAACACATGTACATACCATCTCTCAAGAGACTTCAATTCCCTTGACAAATCAAGCTATGACTGGAAACCCACTATTATTCTTACATCTGATCAACCATATTCCATGTATATTCCTTGTCCTGAAAGTGATACCATGGAATTTACTTGCTCTATTACTCAGTCCTAGAGCATGCGCTCCTTCTACTACAAGATGCATTGCTCTTCCTGGAAATCTCCCCTTATTTCCACTTCCACATCACTGATGGATACCTGGTGACCTACTTGCATGGTATCCACTACTGCATTGATCTGGGGAATGCTCTAACCTACATTCCCAACTATCTGTGCCTCATGTGCACAATAGATATGAGGTCTGTCACACATCCACTGTGCACTCTGATACAAAGGGAAATCCTTCCTGTGATGATCTCCACAATAGGTTCTACAGTGCAATGGTTCTCTTCCAATTTTTTTTACTCTGTGGATCCACAGGTTGAGACCCATGTCCTTTATCAACTGCATTTAACTTCTTATAAGGTGCCATATTTTCCTTGTTACTTGCACCCTTCTAGTCACACTTGAACTAAGGCTTTCACTTTTACTACTCATAACAATGCGTCAAATTTTTGACGACTTTCTCCAATGACTAAGGCTCATTAAAATCAATCCAACCTTTGAATGATAATGGCAATCCACTATTGAACATTTAGATCATTTCTTTCTCATCCTTGAGATAAGGCACATACTTCAACAACTCTAGGAATCTTCTAGTGTACTCATCATCTATCATGGAACCCATCTTCAGCTCATAAAACTCTTTTGGAAAATACCTGGTCTCACTCATCCTATAAGGATGTTGGCAGTAATTATGATGACGTCTCTCATAACAAGAACTAGAATGGAACCTATAAGCACTACTTGTCATGTCAGGTGTATCCAACCACCTGCCACCTTTGACAGTATCATCCTTGTCCAACCTATATCCCGATCGAAACCTAATACCATATGCCCCATTAGTCTTTTCCTCCTGTCAATGGCTTATCCTTAGTTTTCCCTTCTTATGCAAATTTTATAGGCTCTGAAGGATGACTTCGTTAACTTCTACTTGCTTCTCCGAGCATTGGAAAATATTTCTTGCAACATACCATGTTAGATAAACCAAATAGAGACGTAATCAAAATCATACCTTAGTGTATTTTAGGGGAGGCTATCTCGTCTGCACAATCAATACATATTAGCATGATATAATTTCACAAGCACATAAACCCATACATAAATAAGGTCATGATATCCATAAGAGTAACTAGCTAACATGCTTACATGACAAACTCATAAAAAATTTACATGCATGCATAACAATCACAATTGCACAGTTCAGTTTAAATTAATATGACATAATATCACAAGTATATCGATCCATACCTGATTATCATAACCATAGACATCTGCACAGGCCAATCCAGATTAGCATGATACATAATAATATCAAGAACTTAGTGACATTAACAATAATCATCATGCATATTACCACAATGCATATAAAACCAAGTTACTATCATGCATGACTAAGTGACAAACAAACATATGTATGCATTGATTAACTAGAATCTATCATGCATGTAACCACAATAATAATAAAATAACAAGCATGTATATAATTGTAATGCATATAACAACCATTAACCATCATACATGCATGCCAAGCATACAAACCTATATGCGATTTTCTTTTTCCCCGAGGTGGAGTGTTGCAACCTCACTCTGATACCAATCTATAGCACCTCCTCACACATTTACCCAATTTCACATGCTTTCTAGGGTAAACATGAGATGAGTGTCATTATGATATGACCCAACCTCCATGTTCCAGTTAAGGAAGTGGGGCCTACAAACTGAACACTTACTGACATCCCATAGGGACTACATATCACTCAAGAGCTGAAAAACCACCCCAGGTGATCAATCCCTGAGCTAGAACCATTTTCTCTGACCTAACATCCCAGAAACATGCAAAACTAGGCAAGGGTGCAATTATAGGCCTCCAACCACATGCTCAAGCCTTCTTCCATGTAGTTATAGCCTTGTTGGAAATTAATTAATGGTGTAATGAAATACAGAAAATATTTCGAAAACACAAATACAAAAATGCATAAAACAAGAGAGACACAAATATACATGGTTCACCCATTTTAGGCTATGTCCATGGAAAAATAACCAATCCTTCCTTTTATATTATCTAGCAAAATGAATATATACAACCTACAACAAATCTGCTATAATTTCATTTTATTTCTCTCACACAACCTCCTCTCTCTTTCTCGCTTAGAATAATCATACACAACCACAATACTATTCCCTCATAAAATGAGGGTTTCCCTTTAGGGGAAAAAACCCTAAATTAACATAAATTCTATCGTTAGATCATCCGCCTAATAAACAGCTCGGATTGACTACAAGATTACATTATTTTACAAGGCAAATTTTCATCTATTTTTAGCTTCAATGGAGCTGCCCCCAAACCCTCGGTAGGGGGGGCTCATAAAAGTTTCCTTTCCCCCCCTTGGACCTCCCTGAAGGTGATTAAATGTGCGGTGTTTCTACCCCATTAGGAACAAGATACAATGTGACTAAAAAAAAAAACTCTGAACAATCAAGAAGATAATCAGGCTCCACACCCAACAATATCCCACTTGGAGAATGATTATATAAACTCCACCATTGCTTCACTTGATGGAAAATGCTTCCACTTTGGACCTATTTGTTTCTCATCTTCATCGTCATACTTGAAGACCAATTGAAATTGAGTAGAATCTCAATTTCTCCCCGATTACAAATTTTGTTAACATATATGTGGGATTTTGGCTAGTTTGTATCTTTTCCAGGTTCAATTGTCCATCTTCCAATACTGACTGTATGAAATGGTACTTGAATTGTATATTTTTAGTCTTGGAATGAAATGTTGAGTTATTCACAAGATGAATAGAACTCTAGCTGTCACTATATAACCTACCCATCTCCTGCTTCTTGCCCAACTCATCCATAAACCTTTGTAATCAAATCATTTATTTACTAGCCTTTTGTTAACGGTGTTGGACCTGCCAACATTTAGGGGATCTCCTCGATATGAAGTCCCGACTAGACCTCAAACCATTTGGATTAGGAGTACCAACAGTGGGTGGTAGTTTAATGCCTTGACCGCAGTAGCATGCAGAAGAAATTATGATAACTTTGAGTGAGAGAAAGTGTGTGACCCTATGAAAAGTTAAGTGCGATACATGAACATTCTAACACATGGAGGGGAAAATGAAGTGTGCTCCTTAGAAGCCTATAATAGTATGTAGTTTGAAAGGAACAGACGAGCGAAATGATATCAAAAGATAAAGTGTAGAATAGTCCACAAGGTAAATGATGAGTTAATCCAACAACACACATTCAACAGAATTTGTACAAATCCATACAAATTACTTCATAAGAATATGTGTAAGTTAAATAAAATACATTGCCAATGCAATAAGAATAGTTCTACTACATTAACAACATATGCATGAAATCACATTGGCTCTGATTTTATTATTATAAGTGAAATTTCCATACATACATACACCATTGACAACTAGCCCCAATAGTGGAACATTACAATTAAGAACACCTGCTCCTCCAAAGAAGTATACTCTCTCTACACTAGGGAGAAGCCAAGGCTCTTCACAATACTCCCCAGCCTTCTCTAAGCCTAATTGTTATGAGGAATAATCACAAGTGTGAACACAAGCAATCTCCCTAGGTTTCCAACAAAACCTAGTAACAAGCAAACAATCAAGCTAATTTCTTCCATGAATCTATCTTTTACCTTATTACAACATGCTTGATGGAGATCCCCCTTTGTGCTTCAGTGCAGCTCCTCCATGCTTGAATCTAGACTTATACACATGGAAACAACAAAGAATCAAAGGCATATGCAACATAAATGATTCAATAATTCAAACTAGTGATCAAGAAGATTAGTAACAAACATCATTCCAATGGAAAAATAGAAATAACATAAACCATCCATGAAATTCATCAATTAATCCATTAAAGAATGTAGTGATAAAAAATTCCTTTTTGTATTAATTTTAGAAACATAAAAGATCTACAAAATATGTGCCTTGATGTTTTGAAGTTCATCCCATTGATCCCAATCCTCTTTAAGAATGATAAGCTCTCCAACCTAATTTCGCCGGCATAAACTTACTCTCAGAAGCATCCCTCAACTCCCCCACCTATGGTTTGTTTAATAGGCCAAAAGGAAGTAGTTTGAGATCCTTAGTCCAAGGATGAGATCCACTAAAAGGGGGATGAGGGATCCTTGAAGAATGGGGATTAGTTCCATAAAAAATGAGGTTAGTCTCTAATAAACATGAGTTCAAGGCTTTCTGTTGGGAATGATTCACCCAACAATGATTCTAGATCTAAATTTTTATTTTTTCTTTTTATTGAGTCATGTGTGCACATTTTAGTGGTAGAAAGAGTACACATATGCATAGGGATCAATGTTAATAACTGCGTATGTGCAGAAAGTGATAAGGAAACTGTGCAGGAGACTAAAAGTGGGTTTATGAATCATGTTTCCCAGAATTTACACTTTATTCAAGTATAAGTTGTTGAATTGCAAGGGATTTCTTCATGACACTTGGATGGATGGCAAGAGATCCAATTTGATGACCATTGGTCATGGTGAAAAAATGAAGTGTAATAGATTGCCCCCTAAAGTGACAATTCAAAAAAGTTTGAGCACTGAAGTACTTTATTATATCAAGAATTCGACTAGAGATCGTGCTTGGAAACCTGGAACAATAAATCAAGGATTATAATGCAATATAATAATCATCACTGAGGTAGGCATTACGCTACAACAAAAAAGGTCATTGGTGAGGGTCATGCCTATGACAGACCTTTAAAGTCCATCACCAATGTCTCATATGGTGATGATCCTTTAAAATGTGTTGTTGTAAGTGCATACAGTGATGGTCCTTTAAGGTTTATCACCAAAGCCATTTTTAGTGACACATTTGGTGAGGGTTGTTAAATGCCAGTCATTAATTCGCTTTTTGGTGACACTTCTAGTGACGATATTTTAATGACCCTCACCAATGCTCTTTTTGGTTACTTTTGGTGATGGTAAAAATATGTTCATCATCATTAATCATTCCAATCAATTTTTGATGATGCAATGTGCATGCTATTATATTTTTTATCAAAAGATAATGATTTTAGACCATTGTTGTGGAGTATTTTTCATTATGTGTCCAAGGCCATAGTGGTTAGAGTCAGTCAATTTGTTAAGAAGTAATTAGTGTGTATCATTTCCCTCAAGGAATGAGAATATAATATTTCTATGAGCCAATGCATGATTTGTATCTATTAGGTTTATTACTTAACAAATTCCCTTTAGATAAAGTTGCACTAGTGTGTGTAGGAACTATATTATTTAATACATAATCAAGCTCCATAAATTCTATTAGTGAGATATACCTAGCATTCCTCAACACTCTTGGCACATCCTAACATGTTTTGGACCACACTAACATTCCTTGGCACCTCGCAAGTCTTGGAACATATTTGTACCTAGAAAATCCTGCCATGACTAGTACACCCAAGCACATGTTGGCAGGACCAAGCATAGCATAGCAATCTCCTAGGTTGTGTTGGCAAGCCTTGTAGTCCATAGCATGCCCTGAAAGAATTTGGAATGCATTAACATACATTAGCACTTAGAACACATTGGCACTTGGCATGTATTGGAACCTATTATTAGTGCTCCTAGCATGTCCCTTTTGAAAAAGCTAAAATCTTGACTGATTAACCCTCTTATGTGTTCATTTCCTTGCATTTTAGATTGGTTCTTCCTTATGTTTCCTTAATGCTCCTTGACACATATTGACATACCCTGGCACTCTGCACATCCTAGCATGCCTTAGCATCTGTCATGCCTTGGCACTATTTGGCACATGTTAACATAGACTGGAACTCCCTAGCACACTTTCGCATTTCTTGACATGCCCCAATATTCCCTAGCATGCCTTACTAGTGCTCAGCTCGATACCTTGTCACTTCCTCCTTGGCATGTCAGCTAGCACTCATTGACACTCCCTAGCACACCCTCATATTCATTCAATTCCATGTATTTTGACCTAGTTCTCCCTTTTGTTTCCATAGTACTCCCTAACACTCCTCAACATTCATTAGATCTCTATGGCACACTTTAGCACTCTTCGACATGCCCTACCACTTCATAACATGTGTATCACTCCCTAACACACATTAGCACTTGGCACATGTTGATGCTTGCTAAGTCTTAACATGTCTAGCATTTATTGAGATGCCTTGGTATGCTTTGGCATGGTTTAATATTAGAGTTATTTGAGATCAACTATTGGAAAGTAGATGAGAAGTAACAAAGGAATATTTGGCACTTAGAATGCACTAACACTTGGTACCTATTGGCACCTAGTGTTGGTGTGCCTAGTATGACCCTCTTGGAAAATGTAAGTTGATGACTTATTAACACTCTTACATGTTCATTTCCTTTTAGTTTAATTTGTTTCTCCTTTTTGTTGCCTTGACATCCCCTAGCACATATTGTGACACCCTTGAACATCTTGGCATGCCTTAGCACTTGGCACATATTAGCATATTTGACATGCCTTCACACTCTCTGGCACATGTTAGCATTCCCTAGCACAACTTGGCACTCACACCCTCACAACTAACCTTACATTTTTTCATGTCTTCGGAACCCAATCAAGTCCTTAGCTATTGTATTTCATGTGACATTGGCCTACTTCAGCGACAATAACTTGACCAATTACACCTAATACAAGTAGATTGTGCCTTGTTCACCTAAGAAATGCTTATAACTTATCTTAGGCCACTCATGTCCAAGCTCAACTTTTCCCACTTAAGAACTTACTAAGACAAGGATCGCATCTATCCATGGCCATAAAACAACTAAGAAACATAGCTTACACCGACAATATTTTGCATGTATGTCTAGTTCATATAAACAGTTTTAGAGCATTAAATAAGGGTTGCAAGAACCATAAGATGCACAAGGCACACATGATATAAGCTGGCACAAGAAGATTGCCCCAAAACTTATACACAATAATGTACAATATGAAATTGTCTAAAATAGTTTAAAACATGAGCATTTAGCCAAAATGTGCCACATGTCATATAAAAATAATAGCTAAAGAAAAACAATGTTGTGCCTAGCACAAAGTCTCCCTTTGCCTAAAACTACTTTGTTGAGCCCCTTATCGCAACCGTAGGCCTGCCTCTTTCAAATCCTATATGAACCTCTCCTAACACACTTCTTCCTTGGCACACTCGAATTCACTAACACTTCCTAACATACACTCCTATTTGTTCATTTCCATGCATTGTGAACTAGTTCTCCCTTGTGATGCCTCAACACTCCCTAACATGCATCAATATTTTCTGAAATGTGCTAATGCGCCTTTTCATTCCTTTTGATTCCCTAACCCTCCCTAACTATCATGCCCTCACAACTACCCTTAATTTGGAACTTGGGAACCCAATTAAGTCCTTGCTTGAATACAAGATATTGAACAAGTTATGATTACTACAACTAGACTATGTTGTTGAATTGTGTAGCTTGGGAGGTACTCCACAAGCCTAGTGAGATGGGTTTGTGTGAGTTTTGTTACAAAAGGATTTGTGGGAAAATAATCCAAGAGAAGGGGCTTTGGTCCTGTTACACAACATTTTGTCATTATCCTTGTACTCCCCGTTCCTTGATCTTGGAGGACCTCTATAGTGAACCCCACATGCTTTTCCTTCATGGAGAAACTCCCATTATGTCCCTCTTTATGAGCAGATCATTTCCCTTTTGCACCATTTCCCTTGAAACTTCTATTTTGCCCAAGTTACAAGGTCGGCGCTAATGACCTTTGTCTCCCCCGCGTCGATGTGCAGATATTAGCACTATTCCCCACGACGATCGGTGCGACTGAGCTGTGTTCCAGTTGCATCTGTCCTATTAGGGAAAGTTTTTTAAGTTAAAGCTAAAGCTTCCAGCTATAGAAGCTTCGTAACGGAAGTTTGGTAAATAGTTTAGCCAGATGGGGTCAAGGATGACAGTTTGGGCTCCTTTACCCTATAATGATGGAACTACCTCAAGGGATAAGTCCTTCTCCCATGAGAAGAGGATCCATATCCCATCCATATTTCCTATATAAACCTCCCTTCTTCCCAAGCACAAGCTAGTTAGAGTTTTGGTTGAGTGTGACTATACTATTTTGATTAGACAAGCAAGTTATTACTAGTTGTAGCCATCTAGTTGTGTGAGGCAGAAGTGTTTTTGATTTGGAGTGAAGCCTAAAGGGAAGAACCTTTAGATTATTGTTGTTTGAATCCATCATGAAGTGCTAGCAGAAAAGTGTGGAAACCTGGTCTTGTCAAAGGAAGACTGTGATGTCAAGATGAATGGTTGTAATCTCTCTTTGAATATTAATATATGTAACTATCGATTGATTTCCTACATGTTTTTAATATTACATATTCGTGTCTTAATTCTTCTTGACTCGTTAAGTAGGTATTACAATTGGTCTCTTATAATGTTAGTGTGTTGTTGTTGTTTACTTGTTTCAAGAGCTTTAAGAAGTAAGAGAGAGATTGCTGGAGTGAGAAAACAAGGACATCATCAAGTAAGATAAGCGACCAAGAGGTAGGCCCTCTTGATTGATTCTAACCTAAGGAAATCTTTCATAGAATGTATCTGTTGTGGCTAGACCCATCATCAGGATAGAGGAATTTGTTCGTATCTGCACTTATAATTTTACTTCACCACAGATTGGTGACTCGACTGGGGAAATCCCATCTTTTTGTTTGCTTTGGATTTCATGATTTCATGAGAACTTTGCTAGTTTCGCATTTTCCCTTTGGTTCTATTGTTTTTCTCCTACTTAATAGCCTAAGTCTAAAATTCATAGTAGTGGATCTAGTCCCTATTTTGAATATTTTTTTTATTTTTCCTTAGTTCCCTCGGACAACGTGTTTAATTAGCTGATAGTCGCGCCGATTAGCATGAATTGCAGAGGAACAGTCACGCCGACCAGCCTCTGGCGCTTGTTGTCAGTTAGGAAATCGCGTCAATCCCTGTAAGTGGAGATTAGGGCTAGAACCCAATCTTGGCCACTTTGTTCTGCTCTTGTGTTTTTGACCCCACGAGTCATTTTGACTATTTTCTCCCTGATTAGGAAGCTACTTTTCATTTGGTTTTTGCTTGCTTGTTGGCTTGTCATCTTGCTGTTTGATTGATCAAGTCATTGAGTGGCTTGCGACACTAGGGCATCTAGTTAGTCGTCAATTCAACAGCTTGTGGACCCATCGAGTCCAGTTGTAGGTTTGTTTGCTCCTTGATTTTTTTTTTTTGTCCTCTTTATGATTTTGACCTCTTTTGCACAAGTTTGAAAAAGTTTCATTTACTAGTTTGAACATCTTTTTCGACATAGATTACATTGTTGGACTTGTGTTTGGTAAAGTCAGTGTTTTATTGATCTGAACGGATTTTTTTTATTTTTTATTTTTTCATCTGCTTGAAGAGCTCATTGTCTCGAAAAAAAATCATTGAAAGAATGTATGCTAAAATTTTGTTTTGTTGTTTCATGATAAAAGTATGAAATTCTAGCTTGTTGCATCATTATGATTTCCATCTCTTAAAAAACTAGAATTGCATCAGCATTTGAGAAAGGAAGAGAAATGTTTTCATTTTGAAAGGACTAATAAATAAGTGCTTGTCAGGAAATTCGAAATTAGAATGCATTTTTCATTAGTTTATATTGTGAAAAAATGAAGTAGTGAAAATCATTTTGTTTTTAGTTGCTTGATTGTTTGCATTTGATTGAGTAGTTTCTACCCTCTCTAGTGTAGCCATTTCATTGAATTGAAAGGGTATTGTCCCATTTAGTTGAATTTTAGGTTTTTTGAGTAGCATCGCTAAGACCTGAAAACTGAAACTTAACTCAAGATCAATGTTAGGACCTCATATTGTCCCTTTTTGAGCATATATTTTTCTATGATATCATCCCTTTCAACTTACATTTAAAAGCCTTTGTTAGTATTTTAACCCAATTATCTCAAAGGTATGTAATGATTCTTCTCATCACTATATGTTTAATTATTTAGCATATAATCATGACATCTTCATAGTTAATCTTTGAATTATTAAGTGCTAAACAGTTAAAGAATGATGTGCAGTCTGCGTTGCTGAAACAGCCTGGAAGACTATTTTTGCAGTTGCTGAAACAGTAGAAACGACATGCGAATTGTGATGCTGAAACAGTTGAGATTTGCGTTCTAAATTTGACAGCAGCAAAGGAACCAGAACTGATCACCGAGGAAGCTGTTACACTGGATGTAACGCTTATAATCTAAAGACAGCATTACTGTAACAACATTTTGTTGACAGGGAATTGATTTCCCTATTTTTGTATAATGGGTTAAAACAATGTAAATCTTTTGTAATAGATGTCTCCTCTTTATAAAGAGGAGACATCTACATTAGAAGGGGAGGAACAGACTGTGGAAAAAGGCTTAGCTGAAGGAACATGACTGGAACTCTTTTTGTAATATGACATATTGATGGATGAATAAATTTTTGTTCTGAACATATTTTTCTAGTTCTTGTTCCCTGGGGAATTTTGTGAGAAGGACAGGGCCCACCTTCATCACAAGATTCACCCATTATATTTCTACAGTGTGTCAAGTGTGCCTTTTATTCATGCCTTGTTAACAAGTATTGTTTGCTGAATATTGTTTATAACACCTTTGTTGAAACTCTGTTTCTTTCTCAATTGATTGTTGTGTTATCCCAAGTTAATGCATGAGTGTTTCACTGGTGATTAAGTTACAAAGTGAATTGGAAAGCTAGTTAATCAAAGGCAGGTGCTAGAGATTCCCGCTCTAGGGATAGGGTCCTGACTCTCTGTTACAGCACATCCATTGTTTTCTTTTGCAGATTGATTCTTTTCTAGCATATGACTTTTTGAGTGGAATTAAGCATTCTCTGATAGTTATCTGCAATAGAGTGTAATTTCTGTAATGCAGAGTGGAGCTTCAATTTGTTAATTTGAGGCGTGATTTGTTTGTACTACAACCTTTGTTGCTTTTAAAATTGAGTGCATAGAGTACGCAGTTGCCTTTGAAATAACAAGACTTCCCTGGGTTGACAATTAATGCCGCACTTTGTTGTTTAATTCAATAAGCAATTAAAGTGACCAACAATCAACTCTAAAATGAATCCAATTAACCTAAGGCGCATTTGACATTAACGATCATATCTAGAAGGTCTAGGCTAGAGACGTGTTCCGGCGTTTGTAAACCTAGCAGTTGTCGTTATCTTCAGCATTAGACAGCACTAGCACGGATTTGTGCTCCCCGTACCATCAAGTATATAACAGGAGACCCCACTAGGATGCAATCCTTTTATCCTTAGGAATCCGAGTCAGCCGCCTTGCGAACGTGATACACCAAACACAACATTCGAGGAGATTGCCTGCTCGTACTTCTTGGTTTTCCAGGAGGTATTCTGCAGTTCACGGTTTCCTAGTAATCCTATTTACCTAGATCATCCAGAGTATTCATTTGATATTTTTGACTCACTAAACTTAAAAGATCATCCGAGCACTTGTCCTTTCGAGCTCACTTCCAATTGAAAGTGATAGAGTAACCTTCGTTTCTTTCTCAACTCTTAAAAAATGAAAGAAAATTAGTCTTTTATGCATCTTAATAATTGATTTCCCACAATCCAAAACATCCTGTTAATTTTTGACCAAATCGTGAGTTCCCTTAAAAGGACATTTTAAAGCCTTGAAGTTACTTATTCTATGGACTAAGACAAGGTCATCGTGGCTAAACTATCTGGTTCACCCAATTCCTCTTTCTCTCCTCTGTCTGAAAGATTGTCTAAGGATCCATTTCTTGAGTTATCAGAGTCACTTGAGGACCAAAAGGTTGAACTCACAATTGTTTTGAGTGTTCAACCATTGTCATCTCGTCCTGCCTACTTTCGATTCAGGATCATCTACTGATCTTGGCCCAGAATCTCTGAATAATCCCATTTGAACTCTAGCGAACTTGCTGACCACTGACGATCAGCTTGGACTTGTTATTTATCCTCTGAAACCTATGTTTGATGCTATTGAGATATCACCGTAGTGCCCTTGCATTCCATACAATCAACCGGGTATTCCTTTGGAAATATCCCCCAGTACACGTTCGACCATTCGTCATCATTTTTTTCAGACATGGAACCTAAAGGCGATGCTCCAGTCACTTCTCCAGATGAGTCTAAAGTATCTACTCCACACTCTGTTGAGGGGGAAGAATTGCAGTTGTAGTTTCCTCTCGAGGGTTTCCCTTATTCAGAAGGTATTCTGATCAGTTTTCCACCTAGCTATGTGTCTTTAGGGAACTTAGTGTCAGGCACACCTAGTGCCTCATCACTCTACCATAATCTTGTTTGGGCATCAAGCGTCAGGCCTACGTCTGGTCTGTTTGTCATGAACACGACTTCCCAACTAGTTGTTACTTCAGTCCCAGTGCAACCCACCATTACAAATACTCTTGTATCATCAATCCCAGTTACACGTTAGTCACAACTGATGGTTTCAAAGATTGTTTCTGTCAGTTCTTCTATCCCATTAGTCAGTGGCTAGATTGTGCCATCACCTGGGGGGCAGAACCTGAACGTCTCTATTGTGTCAGATGCCACTACTGTGAGTGGTTCACAAGCTCACACGCTTGGTATAAACTAGCCCTCTTCTGGTATTATCTATAGCCCTATTGACCCTACTGGATCAAGCAATGTCTAGTACAAATAGGTTCAGAATCCTATTGGTCCATCTGGATCAAGCAATGTTTAGTATCAATAGCCCTATGGGCCTTAGGTCTAATGCGAAAATCCTTATGTTCCATATGGTTCTCAAGGACTGGTTAATCAACCTTACACTCTCCAATCTGGGTAGTACATCCAACCTGGCTACGGCTAGATTTAGTTTGGTAATTTCCTAAGCACTATTCAAGTACCCTTGCAATAGCAAGGACACCCTTTACAACAACCAGGGCAACCTTTGTTATCACAAGGGAAACCTTTGTTGCGGTAAGGGATTTTCGCACAACAACAAGGGTAGATTATCCCGCAGCAAGGTCACCTACAACACCCGCAAGGTCAATCCTTTCAATAGTTGCAGTAGGCTGCACAACAACAGATGCAATATGCTCTGCATACCTCTCAACCCATACCCTTGAAAGGTCAACCTCTGCAAACCCAGAGAAAAATTCTGCAACCGCAAGGTTAGCCCTTGCAACAACAAAACCAACTCGGGCAGCAACAACCCTTGTATACGTATCAACAAGCTCAACCCTTGCAAGGACTGGGTCAAGGTCAAATCCTGTAGCAACAGGTGCAGAATCCTCTTGTCCAGGGTCAATAGGTTCAAAATCCTGCCAGCCAAGGGCACCAGCTACAAAACCCCTGCATCCAAGGGCAACAAGTGTATAAACCTTATGCCCAAGGACTGTAGGTCCAAAACCCTCTTGTTTAGGGACATTAAGCTCAACAACCCTATGTTCCAAGACAGCAAGTCCCATATCTGTACATCCAAGGTCAACAGGTTCAACAAACTTTCAACCCATACGTTGCCTATCAACAGCCTGTGCCTAGATAGTTTCAAGGTGTTCAAGGTATGAATCCTCCCTTTGGTCAAGGTAATCCATAATGGGGGTAGCCTCAGATCCCATATGGACAAAATCCCCCACTGTGGGGCCAAAATCCTTACCAACAAGGATGGGATCCTCCTTATGGGCCCACTTATCAACCACTCATGCCTTTTAACACTCAGTTACCTTTCTTGGCTACACTTGAGTTGTCGGATGTATCACGCCTTAGGAATGATTTGATCCTTCATTCGCCGTATTGGCCTCCAGTGCCATCCAAGATACCAAGTGATTGCCCAAAGTTCGATGGAAAAGATAAAGAAGATCCTTAGACCCATGTGATGACATATCACCTCTGGTGCTCGTCGAACTTGTACATGGATGATTCCATTCATCTTTGTATTTTCCAATGGACCCTCACGGGTGTTGCAGCGAAATGGTACATCAAGCTACCTCGAAGTACTTTCCATGACTTCAATTCATTAGCCATGGCTTTCCTCACACATTTTCAACTGCCGGTTTGTTATGAAATGGGCACCTATTTGTTCACATTGTTTAATCAAGACATTGCGATGCACATATTAGATCATATCCATAAATGGAGACATAGATGTCGCCTGATCAAGTTCGAGATAGTTGATCAGTTACTCATTGAATGGTTTACCGAATCATTCATAGCCCCAATTTCTCACGATATAGCTATGGGTGGATGTGTCACTGAAGAGCAAGCCATCGCTTGTGCCCAGTACTTGGATCTAGTTTACTCTCAGTCTAGCACCTTATACGAGTTGTTAGCCAATGCTCTGCAGCCATCATCTGATCCCACAACATCAAAGTCGCTCGATGTCCCTCCCATTGATGGAGTTATTAGTTTAGTATCCCAGGCCCCTACTAAAACTTCTTCCAAATAGAAGTCAGTCTCAAATGCTACTCCTAATAGTTCATCTCAAAATCCTCCACGCCCTGGTAAAACCTCAGAGGTCCACACCATCTAGTCTACCTTAGTGGAAAAATCCTCGAAAGGGGAAAAGAAAGGCAAAGGCAAAGCTAAATTCAATGCCATGAAATAGGGTCCTCCCAAATCATCTACTGGCGAATCTTCACCATGGAAACCTAAGTATCCCTGCCTCATTTGTGATGAGGATCACTATACTAAGGATTGTCCATGATGATCCGAAGTTAGTTGCTTGCTCAAAGGGACCCCTGCCATCCTTAAAGAGGCATTTCCATCTTAGCAGACTTAGATGGTAGACCAACCCCGATATCTTCCTCTGGATCTCAAGTGTTCATGATGAGCATGCCCATTAATGTGGCTACCCAATCAAAAGATTATCAAACTCGAGCTCTGGCAGTAGGGAAAGAAAAAGAAGTTGCACCTTCTTATTCTACCTCAAGTTCTGGCTCTCTGCAAATTTAGCTCCCTAAACCTGATTCCACTATGTGGCCACCCTCTCGAGGCGTGCTACAGAAATCCTCGTATAATCCCAATGCCCAAGCCACTCAGCACTACAATATTGTTAAAGATTTGACTCAGGTGCCGTCAGCCATGTCGGCTCTCGAGGTACTCCAAAGTTGCCCATCGTAGCAGAAATCTTTGCTGTCAGCTATTGGGGCCATCGATCCCACCGATTCTAATTTGATATGTTTCGATCTGGAGAACCATGTTCTGTGGCTCCCTCATCAAATTTCCTTTCTTATTTAAGTAATCATTAATGAGAAGACTATCCGTCGCATTGCCATTGATGAAGGTGCTTCCACCTACATCATGTCAACTACGTGTTGGAAGGCTATTGGTTCCCCTGCACTAAACAAGTCTTTGAACACATTGGAAGTTTTAGATGGGCACGATTCATGACCCTTCAGTGTCTTACCCAACCTTGCCATCACCTTGGAAGGCAAGACAGTGCAAGTTGAAGTAGAGATTGTTGACACTAATCTCAATTATAATCTTCTACTCGGCTGAAGTTGGAATCATGCCATGCATGCTGTGGCCTCCTATTTGTTTCACATGATCCGTTTCCCCCATCAAGGAAATATTAGCACCATTGATCAACTGTCTTTCTTTTCTTATTCCTCGTCAGAGGGCAACGTTTCGTACGCCAAGCACTCTAGTGCTCCCTATGAGAGTGTGGGGGCAAGTCTCTTCAAAGATTCTGCCTTAATGGGAATTTTTCCACTTCCACCTCCTCATGTTGCCTCCGTCAATATGGTCTTGGTCAAATCTGATCCCTGGGTCATACCTAAACCAGATCTTGTTGATGCTTAGGGTGAAGTCATGGCACTTAGTCCCACCAAAGTCAATTATGTGGAAATTGTTTCAGCTTCGAACTTTGCATCATCTGATTCTTATATCTTGAAGACCTCTCTCGATATGTATTCTCAATCCCCCTATCTTGGCACTTTGGAATCATTGATCCCTTAGTCGAGACCTTCCTCATTGATGAAGGTATCATGGAAATCATGTCTCTCGAGGAACCGCCATGGATCGATACCCATCATCGCTCCTCATTCATGCCTCGCCCGATGGTCACGTCTACCACTTTCAAATATTCCTCTTCTCCATTTCCGCCACCAACTATTACCCATGAAGTATGGTCGGAAGGGAATTTGGGTAATATTACCCAAACGATGTCGATTGACATTTCTATCAAAATCGGTGTCATTAAACACGTTCATATTGGATGAGATCAAGACATATACTCGTCTTTTTCAGGAATTCCATGATGTGTTTGCATGGTCTTACGAAGAAATGCTTGGCATCGATCCTAGCATCGTGGCACATGAAATACCAATATATCCGCATGTGAAGCCCGTTTGCCAATGGCTTCGCTTGGTTTACCCTAGGAAGGCCACTGCTATTAAGGGTAAAGTCGAAAAGCTTATCAAAACTAGGTTCATTTACCCCATCCCCCTTACAGACTGGGTGTCCAATATTGTGTTGGTGACTAAAAAACAAGGCATGATCTATGTTTATGTGGATTATCGAGATCTGAATCATGCCTATACTAAAGACAACTATCCTACTCCTTTCATTGATAAAATCATTGATGAATGTGCCAGGAGCAAGATCTTTTCCTTTATGGATGGTTTTTTTGGTTATAACTAGATTAATATCGCACCGACCAACCAAGAGAAGATAGCCTTTATCTGCCCATGGGGTATGTTCAAGTACAAGAAGCTCCCTTTTGACCTCAAAAATGTTGGGGCCACATTTCAACGAGCAATTTCCTATGCATTTCATGATATTCACAACATTGTCCAGCCTTACTTGGATGACCTTCCTACCCATTCTCGTAAGTGCCAAGATCACCCAGACCATCTTTGGCAGATTTTTCTATGCTACAGACACTATAACATTCGATTAAATCCAAACAAATTTGTTTTCTACATGGAATCAGGATGACTCCTCGGCTTCATCATTTCCAAGGATGAGATTCTCCTGGATCTGCTAAAAGTTGAAGCAATTGTAAACTTACCCCCTCCATCTTCATTGCACCAACTTCAGAGCCTACAAGGAAAGGCCAACTTTCTCCATCATTTTATACCCAACTACGTTAGGATAGCTACAGGATTTACTCGGTTGCTCAAACAGGGAATGCCCTTTGCATGGGACGAGGTAGCCCAAAAATATTTTAATGTTCTTAAGGTTGTCCTCATAAATGCTCCTATGTTGCATCCACCAGACTATTATCAAGATTACTTCCTTTACCTAGACACATCCCCTAGCACCATTTCTATGGTGTTGGTTGAAGACGATGAGGAAGGTGGCGAACATGTGATCTACTACCTCAGTTGGAATCTCCTCGACACCGAAACGCGTTATGCACATGTCGAGAAGTTGGCTTTGGCCGTCGTTCAAGTTGTTCAATGTTTTCGGCACTATATTCTTTTACGTATGACTATAGTGATTTTTGAATGCAAACCTATGACCTATATCCTGACTCATCGGTTGCTGGGGGAAAATTATTCTAAATGGATCGTTATCGTGCAAGAATTCAATTTGGTCTTCACTATGGCCAAATCTAAGAAGTCACTTGTTTTTGTTGAATTGATTTGTTCCCTTCCCTCCAAAGCTCTCCCTACTGGTGCAGATGAAAAAATTCCAGATGAGACTCTTTTCCTGATTAGCACCCTTAATCCATGGTATGGTGATATCAACGTGTATCTCCAAATCTCCACATTCCAGTTTGCATTGACCAAGTATGATCGTCGAAGGATTCGACATCATTCCCAACCCTACCGTATTATTGGTGATATTATATACTGTTTCGGTGTCGATTATGTTCTTCATCAATGCCTCATGATCGAGGAAGCTGAAAGAGCTCTCAATGATTTCCACTCTGGGGCATGTGGTGCTCATATGTTTGGTTATGCTATAGCTCAGAAAATCCTTCACGTGGCTGTCCATCTTCAAAGACTGCATTCTTGCTGTCTGCAAGTGTCACGAATGCCAAATCTACCAATGCAAGATGCACGCCCCACCCGCTCACCTACACCCCGTCATTACCATTGGTCCCTTTGCCAAATGGGGCCTCAACTATCTGACATGTAACCCTCGTTCACCTAGGGGGCATGGCTATATTATCGTTGCTATGGATTATTTCACCAAATGGGCCGAAGCGATGCCTACATATTCTGCAGATGGTAAGACGACAGCTCAATTCCTTTTTAACCATGTTATTTCCAGGTTCGGTATACCAAAAGCCATTGTCACATACCATGGCTCCCATTTTAGAGATTACATGATGGCAGAACTGACATCTGCATTGGGCTTTTGCCACGATGGCTCAGGCCAACGGCCAAGTTGAAGCCGTGAATAAGGTTTTGGTCACCATGCTTCAGCGTACTATTGGGATGCAAAAATCAAATTGGCATCTCATGCTCATTTCAGCTTTGTGGGCCTACTGAACTTCAACTAAAGACGCCATTGGTTTCACACCTTTCCAGCTGATCTATCATCTGGAAGCAAAATTACCAATCGAATGTGATATTCCTTCGCTCAAGTTAGCTATTGAACTCCTCGTTGAAACATCACCTCAAGAGGAACACCTCTTATATTTAGAACGACTAGACAAGACTCATTGTCTCGCTGCCTTGGTCATCGAAGCCCAAAAGAAATGGGTCAAATCCCATTTCGATCAGTTAGTCTCCCCTCGCGCTTTCTTTGAGGGTGATTTGGTCTTGCTATACGACCAAGCTAACGATAAGTTGGGGGCAGGCAAATTTGAACCTATGTGGCATGGACCCTATATTGTAAAACGCATTTTGCAAAAAGGAGCCTATGAGCTTATTGATTATGAAGGAAATCCTCTCAATAGGCCCCAAAACAGGCTTTACCTCAAAAATTACTGTGCTTAGGTCATCTTGCATGGTTACTTATGTACATTAGTGTGTGATTCATTTTTTTACAACTTGGTTTTGTGTGATATTTTTCAAACAAACTTCCTGTTTACTATGATTTTCTTGCTTCGCAGATGTTTGCAACTCCTCACATTGGTCTCACCGATGGTTCTTGCCGAAGTACCCAGAACCTACCATCTACGACATGCGCTATCTATAACCCTAATGGTGAGTTGATTGACCTTCAAGGTATCTGGCTGGTTCATAAAACCAAAAACATTATTGAATACAGTGCAGTCATCGAATTGTTGTAAGAAGCCATCACCCTGTGCATCAGGGAATTGGTTGTTAACCTAGATTCACAGTTGGTCGTCCTTCAATTCAACGGGAAATATTTCGTCAGGAACCCTCAAATATTATGAATGTATCTCCATATCCATCTGTTGGAAACACATTTTTATTATATTACACATCATCATATTCCTAGACACATGAGTACATTAACAGATGCATTGGCTAATTACGTGTTGGATAGGAATTTACGAAACATGTAAAAGATAATACAAAACCATTTGTACTACAATAGATAGGAAAATACAACATATAGATATATATGTGTGTGTGTGTGTGTGTGTGTGTGTGAATGTTTGATACATCAGAACACCAAAAAATAATATGTGTGTCTAAAATAACATCGGCGGCTCGTAGGCCTCGTACATTCATGGCACGCAGGCCTCAAAAAATATGCAAGTGCTAAATCTAGGAACTACTCAGCATGGTGGTAATGATAGCGCGAGACAGCTCATGCAACATGACTCAATAGTCGGCAGATCCAGTCTGAGACTCCCACTGGGTGCCTCTGGTACCGCCGGGGCATGTCTCCTATCTGAGCATACTCCAAGATACCATGAGTCAACCACTCGAGGTTCATCGCGATCTCCTCCTCATTATCACTCCCTTACTGATAAGGGGCGACAACATCAATAGGACAGGGGACACACCTAGCTATCAGGGACATCTCAGCTAGCTGCTCTGGTCCAACATCTGCATAGACAAGTAAAATGTTATAAGCATGCATATACCAAAAAACAATTTAAAAACATCAAAATAAAAAAATTTATTGTTTACCTTCGTCATCGAAGTGCTCTCCATCTCGCAAGGGCATATCTGGGTCTCCATGGAAATCAGTGCCGTTGTACGTCTAGTCCTCCACAATAATCTTCTCTTGTCATAACCATGAAAAGAATGCTGGTTTGTATGACATACGCTAACCCCTAGTGATCCTAGGCATCAAATGACTCTAGCAAGCCATCCGCGGATCACGTGGCACAGGAGGATCAACCTCAGTCAACTGATACTAGAATATTGGTAGTCATTCCAGGTAAAAAGTCAAAAGTATTGATTTGAAGCCAAATTGCTTTAGATTCCCCACCTTGGCTTTGGACAACTGGCATTTGATGTTCATGTTCATGGCTTCAGTCCAGTTGAACACCATAGGAGCTGTGCAGTCAATAACATAAAGAAACTTCGACTTGTTAGTCTTATGTTCCACCTAGTACCCCGCCACTCTGTTGATGGTCAATAGAAGCACCCTCAGTGTCAAATCCCGCACACTAGAAATTTCTATCTTCCCACTTTTGGATTTCAGGGCCTTAAGACAATGTTTGGCAAGCAGGGAAGATATTCTTGCCTCGATGGGATGTGACCTATAGAAGTCCACTGGCTTACCTCTATGAGACTGTCTAGTGATGAAGTAGATGTCTGAAGTTGTCAACTCCAGCTCCTGGTTCCAAATGACAAATATCTCGTGATTGATGTCCCAAAGGCTTATCAAGTATCGAAGCAACTCAGGTTCGGCCCGAATCCCTGGTGTAAGGAAAAATTTGAGGAGCCCGCAAGCCCTCAAAGCCTCCAGGAAATTTGGATAATTCAATGCCTACGTGTCACCATCTTTGTGTTCTCTTTCCTTCCAATCCACCATTTTCGTCAATTTCTCTCCTGTAAAAGCCATTTATTTAAGTCAATAATCAATTTTGACACATAAAATTCAAATTTTAATGGTCAGTTCTCAAGGAAAATTGATCTTTCCCTATCCGTGGTGTCGACGCCCCTATTTTAGAAACATTTGTACCGGTCAGCGTGGATGGTTATGAAAATCACCCTCGGCTAGTGCGATCCCATGCTCGGAAATCGCGCCAACCGAGAGCGATTTTTTTTCTCAAAAACCTATCTAAAAATCCCAAAAAATGGCTAAAAACATAAATGAATGGCATGAAAATGGAGCTTAGAGCTTCAGCTATTACCTGGAACTGACGGCTTGTTGATTGGCCTCCCGGATCTCCAACAATCTGCTTTGAAAAACTATGGCAAAAGTGGGTAAAAAGTCTTCACTGCAAAGGTAAAATGGTAAATGGTCAAAATATATTTACTTTTCCCCTTTTTATTCATTTTTTCATGAAAATATCAGGTTTTGTAAATATTTTTGACCTATTTTGCCTCAAGGACTCAACACTACACTTTGCCTTACTTGTGCAGCAACAGGTGATGGATGTTCGACGATGACGATGAGTCATATTTCAGCTCTTTTCTCGACTCGTTAAACTCATATGAAAATATTGCCGAGTATTTTTCCCTTTTGACTCATTAAAGAGAATAAAAATTGGGGGTCCGATTTCAACTCTTTTCCGACCCTTTAAAAACAAAAAGATGGTCGAGCCCTTGTCATTTCGAACTTGTTAACAGATGTGAAACATTGTGTGCCTAGTATAAGTTTACCCCTTTTTCTGGCTGGGAAGCACTATTTATGAAAAAGGTACTCCTTGACTGAAATGGTCAAGCGGTTCTCTCAAGTATTGTTTTCGACCTTTTCAGGCTTGAGAGACACAAATGTATGAAAATGGACCATGTGGAGTTTTCTTTTACGTGTCTTTTTCAAACTCTCTAAACATGAAAAGATACCGAGCTACACCTTTGTCGGACTCGTTAAACTATTAAACGACATTGGATTTGTCACCATGACGGACACGAGCCTCTCCTTCCTAGGGCTCGTTAAACTTACTGGGTTGTATCCGTTCAAAGGGTGAAATTACAGTGCAAGAATATGTTATCCCCTTCAAGCTTGCGACTAAAAAATAATTTGGGTACTCACCAGAAATGGTGGGGAAAAATTTGGAAATCTATCAATCGTGTCGGCAGCTCACTCTTGAACACGACACTCTTTTCTTCGTGTTGGGTTGGGACATCCTCCTTTGTATCATTGACCTTCCTGGGTTTGGGCCATTCATTTTTTCCTTCCATTTGATCTCTGCCACATCATCATGACCACCAATCCCATGGATCCAAAAGTTGCCAAACTTCCAGTTGTGTTGCCAATATGTTCAAGAGTTGTCCTTCTGCAGTTACACTTACCTCTGATTCTTTGTATCATCCAAAATCATTTTGCATCCTCTCGTCCCACGTCGATGATGTGGGATTCATTATGGCCCTCCTTCGACATGGTCGCTTCTCGTCGACTTCAACTCATTATCTGAGAATTTGACCGAGATACTCCTTTCAATTACCTTAGAGCTTGCATGCCTCAATGGCAAGTTCTTCACACTCGACGACAAGTTCACATCATTGGATTTCGATCGAGTGATTTCACGGGTGTTCATCTTCAGTTTCTATATTTACATTTCATGGATTGTGCTAATAGTACCTTGAGGGTCATTGTCATTATTGGTGGTTTCTCTTGCACTTGTTAACAATTTACATCATTGAATGGTAAGCAAGCAACTTTCTAGTATGTTCGATGTCAACACATCCATTCGTATGATAGGATCTGTACTTTGATTAGGTTGTGTTGGAGCACAAGACCCTGGACTCAGATCATGCAAGTTCAGGTTGCGAAGTGGTGTGAAATGGTTTATGATGATATGCATGTCTCTTTCAGATGGTTGGCTGCGACCAGACCATGAGTTGTCATATGTGACCCTTCTCATTATGGGATGGCTGCAACCATACCTTGGTTTCATTATGATCCTCTTTGACGGATGGCTACGCCCCTACCTGGATCCATTTACATAATAATTCTTTGGATGGTTGTGTCCATACCATGATTCATGTATCATTTGACAAGGATGTCAGTTTATGTATATGTATTTGTACTTGTTCGCAGTTTTCCAATGTTAGACTAGTTCCCCGCACTGATTTATAAAGCATTTCATCCCTCACTCTGGCTCGGCCTTCATGCTTTAGGGGGCATCTGTTACAAAACATTTTGTCACTATCCCTATACTCCCCATTCCTTGATCCTGGAGAACCTCTACAATGAACCCTGCATGCTTTTCCTTCATGGAGAAACTCCCATTATGTCCCTCTTCATGAGTGGATCATTTCCCTTTTGCACCATTTCCCCTAAAACTTCTGTTTTGCCCAATTTACAAGTCCGACGCTAATGACCTTTGTCTACCCCGCGCCAATCGATGTGACTGAGTTGTGTTCTTGTCACGCCGGTCCTATTATGGAAAGCTTTTTAAATTAGAGCCAAAGATTCTAGCTCGAGAAGCTCCGTAACAGAAGTTTGGTAAATGGTTTCACCGAATGGAGTCGAGGATGATAGTTTTGGCTCCTTTCCCCTATAATGATGGAACTACCTCAAGGAATAATTCCTTATCCCTTGAGAAGGATACATCTCCCATCCATATTTCCTATGTAAACCTCCCCTCTTCCCAAGCACAAGCTAGTTAGAGTTTTGGTTGAGTGTGAGTATACTATTTTGATTAGACAAGCAAGCTAGTACTAGTTGTAGTCATCTAGTTGTGTGAGGGAGAAGTGTGTTTGGTTTGGAGTGAAGCTTAAAGGGAAGAGCCTTTAAACTATTATTGTTATAAGCCATCATGAAGTGCTAGCCGAAGTGTGTGGGAACCTAGTCTTCTCAGAGGAAGACTGCGACGTCAAGAAGAATGGTTGTAATCTCTCTTTGAATATTAATATATGCAACTATCAATTGATTTCCTACATGTTTTGTAATATTACATATTTGTGTTTCAATGCTTCTTAACTCATTAAGTAGGTTGAATTACAATTTGTCTATTATTATGTTTGTGTGTTGTTGTTGTTTACTTGTTTCAGGAGCTTGAAGAAGGAAGCGAGAGATTGCTGGAGAGAGAAAACAAGGACATCATCAAGTAGGATAAGTGACCAAGAGGTAGGCCCTCTTGATTGATTCTAACGTAGGAAATCTTCCATTGAATATATCTTTTGTGGCTAGACCCATCATCAGGCTAGAGGAATTCATTCGTGTCCGCACTTATAATTTTACTTCACCACAAGTCCCAAGATGGGGTTAAAAATCTAAAAGAAAATTAAAAAGGAAAATTAATATTTCCTAAGGTCTAAGTGGATACAACTCATAAGTTCTAGAGGGTTCCTAAGAGGCCTAGCTAAGAAAAGCTATTTAAGTAGGAATTAGTATGAAGGAAAAAACATCAAGTGAGAAGGAGCTCATTTGATCAAGGAGGCCAAGAGAGATTTAGTCCAAAAGTAGGTCAAGTTAGAGGGATGAGTAAGGGTTGCTAAAGGGAGGCCATCATCATCCACCAAGAGCAAGATCATCATGTGAGGGTTCACAAGAATGTTGCATACCTTAATGAGTTCGAGCTAAGAAGTAGGATGGCATATTATTGGTTCTCTTATAGTATCGAGCTCAAGAGAGGTGGCTTATGAGAATTTGGGCATGTGATTTCAATGGTATTTTTGTGTGAAGGGTGCATCAAATTCTGAAATAGCAAAGAGGGTTGAGACCCTGTCTTGTGGTGGTTAGTAGGTTGCAAGGTCTGTGATAAAGACCAACACAAATGGAAGAGGGCCTGCACTGGAATTTATGGTCAGAGCAAAATTATTTGTAGGTGTAATATTGACTGAGGTAACCATAGATTGAGGGTCATAGAGATCTGAAGTTCAGGTTAAGATTCAGTAAAATAAATTCCCATAATCTATGGATCCATATGATCTAGGTCGAGTCTCTTATGGAGGAAAGAGTTGTTTTTTCTATGGGTGGACAGGATTTGTTGTAAAGAAATTAGAATATAAGTATGATTCCCTCGTTAGGGTAGTTTCCTAGCATGTTTAGTCCATAAGGTATGCCCTTAAGACTGTGGAAATCTACGTAGAAGAAGAGGGATCATGACCCTTAGAGCGAGGATTATCCCTACAATATAAACCACACATTTGGAAGAGGGTTTGCATAAGTATGTGTGGAGATAAAATATCCAGAGCATGGAACCTAAGTAGAATATTGAACAGAATAAATGTTCCATATGAGGAATGGATTGACATGAAGATGAGTTGATTTTGATGGACTGTCCATAGAGTTTTGGATAGGTATTTGAAGCAGCCTATAAAAAATTAGTCAATGGACTGTTAGTGGATGATTTGTGGCCCTATTTTAGTCATCTATATATTGTTAGAAGGATGATAAGAGTAGTTCAAATTTGTTCATATATTGGACACTAAAGAAATTGGTACACAAGAATAGTGATTTTGAGAAGACTCAAATCACTATTAGGTGGGAGATTTGAAGAGCCCTAGATGAGGGTAGTGTTGTGGGCCCTAGATCAGTAAATGAATTGACTATGGTTGGAAAAATTGATGGTTGGAAAAATTGATGGTAGTCCTAGTACAGTTGGAGGGTTGTTAGGTGACTTTCAAAGAAGAGCCCTAAGTCCTATACTTATGAAGGACAATAATACTGGTAGAAAGGTAGGTGTATTGGGCCTAACGACATGCATATTCTTAGGGACTAAAGTAGAAGTCAAGTGGGCTAGCCAACTAGCCCTAGTTCATTGTATTGCATAGGATTGAACCAGTGAGAAGAAGGGTGACCTCCATAGCCCTATACTTGTCATCTTAGAGTAGTAGTATGGAAAAAATGGCAAACTAAAGAGTTGTTCAAAAACGTATTTGTGAACAGTTGATTGAAGACCCTAAGTGTTGTAGACCTTGAAGGAAAAGGGAGGTATCTGTAGGGAAAATTTTGTTGAGTTGAATTCAGTAACCTAAAGGAGTTGAGTTCATTTATAGAGGTAGATTGAGGATTTGTAGAATGGGAGGCAAGAGGACCTTCTAGATGTGTTATAGACACGTGGAAAGAAAGGGTTGTGTGTGGCCACCATCAATAAGTAGGTCAAGTGTTGTCTTGTTGAAGGTAGATTTGTTGTCAAAGGACTAAGACCAAGCCCTAGTTGTATTCCTTATATCAATGTGATTGTAAACGGCCATGATCCCTGTTATGGGAGCTCTAGTATGTTCGATTATAGATTTTAATATAATGAAGAAGGGTTTGAAAAAGTTAAAAATTGTCAAGTGCACTAGTTGATTCCCTGATGTGTGTAGATTTCATTGTGCAAAGTAGATGAATCCTGGCACTTGAGTGTGTTTTCATCAAATATTCTAAGACCAAACCTAGATTATCACGTGCCATGGAAATTCAACATATGCCTTATTCACCTAAGAACTACATTTAACTCATCTCGGTCAACTAACGTCCAATCTAAACTCATCCCACTTAACAAGTTACCAAGATAAGGCTCATCACATCCAACCGTGGCCATAAAACAACTAAGCAACACTGTTTAAATCTTGACAGCCTTTGTTCTTCTTCCTTCTACTTCTCTCTCTTTTTCTCCTCCTCAACTTCTATTCTTCCTTAAACTTCTTCTCCATTTCCTACAACTTCAATTTTGCTTCCTGCGACCTCTTCTTTTCTCTCTTCCTTTGCTCCTCTTTTTATCCACTACTCCCTCTTTTCTTCTACTTCCAAAGCTACTTTCTCCAGGATAGGATCTACCTTCATCTTGCAACTTTTCTCTCCCTCAAGGTTCTCAACAACCTTCCTCTTTCCCTTATCCTACACTGGATTGTTGCCTTCTTCATTTGTCTCTATTGCTTCCGGACCTGCTGCTATCTGCAGATCATCTTTCCAAGCCTTTGCTATACTGACTGGCTCATTAAGTCTAAAGGCTTTGTAGCATTACCTCCAAGGGTCCTCCTCTAGCCAATGACATGTCTTGTGGATCCAAAGAAAGTAAACTTGTGTATAGTGGTCCTTGAAAATACCATGGGGACCATACGGATTAAAGTCCTTGGTGCCTACATCGAATTTCACTATTTTCATAGCCTTGACATCTACATCTTTCAAGCTCTTAATCTCATATAATTTGATCCGCAAAGAAAGAGAGGGCCATTATGATTTCTTCTTCCTATGTAGTCCTGTTGACCACCCTGTAGCGAGGTGGTATGAAACTTCTTGCATGATTAGTTTGTCAGTGGCATACCTTGGTAGAAAATGTAGAGTCTTCTCTCCACTAAACACTCTGATGAAGGTGCCACCTAGTGAGGCATACCAATATGCAATGTTTATTATCACCTCCATTGCTTCTTGGGACATGCAAGGTGGATTTTGCTCAGAGATAACCTTGTACAAAGAGATGATCAGTTAGCCTTTCCATCACTCCTTGATAGCTTTAGTCAAGCAACAACTTACAATAGATGTTGATGGCAGTCCCTTTTGGTGTCCATGTCTAGCTCATGTTAGGGAATTCCTGCTAGGCACAAATTACATCTAGTAAGTATGTGGACATGTAAAACCTACTTGCTCATTATTGGGTGGATTCCAAGCCTTAGCTACATGGGACTTCAACTGATGAGCCAACATATCCGACTAGTTGAATGACCTCCCATAATTCACCAACCAATCCAGTAAGACTACCCAACCTTCAGGAAAGGTTTCTGTGTTCTCTTAACCATATATTCTACACGAAAAGATGATCAAGATATGGTAAACCTTCTTGAGGGAATTTGTCTTGTAAATATGGGAGGGTGTCTTTCTAAAATTTGATAGCTCTTTCACCTAGCACTTGAAAATGTCTCTAGTGTTCACATAGGTATAGATTGCCACCTTCATGGTAGAGAACTTTCAATAGATGTATCACTTTCCTGAGTTAGTGAAGCACATGGACTCACTCCCGCTAGCACTGCTCAATGTCATAGTCTGTTCATCCGTATATGAGATAATATAGCTAATGATGTCCACACATGGGAAGGCAATGTACCTGCAAGAAACCTTTTATAACCTTGACCCTTGGATGCTAAGATAAACTTGTCAATCCTCTAAATCTACCTTGAAGTCCTCTGCAAAAGTGTCTTTGATCTGCTGCCATGTTAGTGTTGTTCTCTTCTCAATGAACAGTTGAGTATCTGCATATACAAGTAGATCAACTGGTATCTTCTCAACTACTTCCCCAGTACTACTCTCAGTGGTTTCCTTTGATACAAATCTATTGGATGCCATGTTAATTGTAACTGCTAGAGTGATGCTCAACAAATGTTGTGCCTGCGGGACAAAGAGGAACAATGTAAACTTTGAAATAGGAACTATAAACTCAAAACAGGAACTCTCGCAAAAAAACCCCAAAAAACATGAAAATCAATGCTAAAAACGAAAAGTGTTGATGTTGGAATAACATTTTTTTTCTAGGGTAAATTTTCATCATTTTGAAATAATGGCGTAAAATATTTTATCATGACTCTGAAAGACATTAAAATTTCAAAAGAATAATGAAAACATAAAATTAAAAAAAATAAAAAAATCAAATATATAAAAAGACAACAAAAATAAATAAATAAATAAATATAAGTATATATATATATATATATATATATATATATATGTTAAAAAAAGAAAAACAAAACTAATAAGAATTAGAAAACTAAAAAAAAACTAAAAAATAAAAAAAGATAAAGAAAAACATATTTAAAAAAAAACATAAAAAATGTAAAAAAAAAAAAAATTATCTCATAAACCATAAAAAAATTTGGAAAAAAAGACAATATTTAAAAAAACTATAAAATTAAGTAAATAAAAATTAAAAAATTAAAAAAAGTATTAACAAAAATCTAAAAATACAAAAAAGTAAAGTAAAAACAAACTAGATCAAAAAAGAAAAAACACTAGAAAATTAACAAAAAAAAAAAACAAAAACAAAAAAAACTACTAAAATTAGATTAAAAACATTTTAAAAAAAACCTAAAAAAAAATGTGCTCAAATGCGTGACCTAGGCGGTGTAGCTACGTGATATTTTTTTATTTTAATTGATTTTTTTAATTTGAGTATATTTTTTTTTTAGGTTTTTCTTTAAATGTTTTTAATCTAATTTTAGTAGTTTTTTTTTCTTCTTTTGTTAATTTTCTAGTTTTTTTTAATCTAGTTTGTTTTAATTATATATATATATATATATATATATATATATATATATAGTTTTTTGTTAATGCTTTTTAAAAATTTTCTATTTTTTATTTACTTATTTTTATAGTCTTTATTTTTTAGGGTTTACAAAATAATTTTTTTTACATTTTTTACATTTTTTTGTCTTTTTTATCTATATTTTTATATTTTCTTTTTTTATGTAATCAACATTTAAAAAAAGAAAAGTAAGACAACTACAAAATTTGTTAAGCAATCATGATTTCAACAAAAATTAGACATAAAAAATTTTAAAGTGTCAAAAAATGTAACATTTAGACAAAAATATCCCTTATTTAAACCTCATTGAGTTCATGGATCTAATCCTCATGATGAACCATAGAGGTTGGTTCGAAACATCGATTCCAACAAACATGAATGTGATGACTGCGGAAGATAACACTACACAAAATTTAAAGTGTAAAAAATAAGCCTTCTAAAAAGAGGGTTGATGCTGCATCAACACGTTTCAAAATCAGCATGAAAATCACTAACATTTAAAAAAAAAAAATATATTTGATACATAATAAAATTTTAAGTGTCAAAAATATGCTTCGAAGAAAAAAAGTGTATTTTGCATCACCACTTTTCAAAATCGGTTGACTTTTTTGATGCCTCAACGAAACAGGTAATCGTATCAGTTATCATTTCAAAGTTTACGTTGTTGAGGACACTCATGGAAAGCAAATGTCAGCTAGAAGAAAAACAACTTCAAGACAAGATGAAGTAACAAGACGGGCTCATGATGGGAGGGATTGTGTAGTTTTGGTTGATAAAGGTGACTACATGACTATGGGAACTGCGGATTGAGCAGTCCCAATAGTAAGTGTGAAAGATTGATGACTAAAACTGCGCAATGCACAGTTCAGTCTAGGCAAAGGCCTAGGAGAGACTACACATTTCATAGTCTTAGTGGCCAAGTTGGGAGACTTGTTCCTGGAACTGCGCAATGCACAATTGGAGCTAGCATAGGCTAGGCTCTGCACAACTCCATAAGCAAATCCAGAGGATTGAGTCTACAAATTGTGCAGAGCTAGCTTTGCACAATGAGATCTGGGCAAAGGGACCTAGATTTTCCCAAGGGGATTGTGAAAAGAAGCATAAGTACTTGGATTAGTGCAAGATGAGCTTCTATGGTTTAAAAGGAAGGCTCCAAAATCAAAACATAAGAAAATTTTTGGCGGGTGGTTGTAGTTGCTACACCACCTTTGTAGCAGCAACATACTCTACTTATGTTGTTTAAAGTGCAATAATATTTGAAACTTTGAAATCCAAATGACAGTTGTTCCACCTACAATAAACACATACCCTATGGTGCTCCTCCTATTATCTCTATCAGCTGCCATATCTGCATCAACATATCACTGTAGAGAAATGTTTGAACCACCAAAGCATAATGCCTGATTTGTGGTATCTCTCAAATACCTGAGAATCCACTTTACTTCCATCCAATGTAATTTTCGTTGATTGTTCATATAACTGATTACAACTCCCACTGCATGTGCAATATCAGGCCTTGTGTAGACCATTGCATACATTAAGCTTTCAACAGCTGATGCGTATGGAACTTTACACATATAATCCATCTCTTCCTAGGTCTTGGGACACATCTCCTTGCTTAGTTTGAAATGGCTAGCCAACTCTGTACTAACTGGGTTTTCATTATGCATATTAAATATTTCCAACACCTTTTCTATGTACTAACTCTAAGACAATGTTAATTTGCAGTTTTTCTTGTCTCTAGTTATTCTCATACAAAGGATTTGGTTTGCAACACCCAAATTCTTCATTAAAAATGAATTTTCCAATTTCCCTTTGAGCACATTTATTTCTTGCATGTTAGACCCCGTAACAATCATGTCATCTACATGCAATAACAATATAATATAGATTACATCATTTTTCGTCTCAAGATAAACAAAATGGTCAAAGTGACATTTAATATAACTTTATTTAGACATAAACCTGTCAAATTTTAGATATCGCTACCTTGGAGCCTATTTTAAGCCATACAAGATATTCTTCAATTTTCATGCTAACTTCACCTTCCCTTTGACATCATACCCTTGTGGTTGCTCCATTTATATTTCTTCCTTGAAATCCCCATGGAAAAAGGATACCTTTACATCTAACTGCTCAAGAAGAAAATCTTTCAATATTCTTCGGTGAAAATCACATTGATAAACTTTTGTCTACGCGTTTCGAACCAACCAGTGTGGTTCATTGTCGGGACAAGTTGAATGAGCAAATCTCGCTTTGCACAATAAATAGATAGGCCAGAATATCCAATGACTCAATTTTCTTGATAAGGTAATGGCTAAAAAGACAACAACTCGATTTGATCGGATAACAGCTAGTTTGAATATGATAAGGGGTATAAATTATATTAATTTATATATATATCTATATGTATATTTTTATTTATTTATTTTATATTTTATATTTTTTTTATTAATAAGAAAATTTGGTTATTAATATTCAAATTAAAATGTAAGTGGACCATGTTCCAAATATAAAATAGAATAAGTAAATTAATATATTATAATAAGTAAATCATAAAAAAAATTAATTGCAAATATATTAATAAATATAAACTAAAATAAATTATTTTAAAATTGTTAGATAAAAATATTAGTTAGTTATGAAAGCCAAAAATAGAGTAATAGTTAATTATATTTATTAATTAAAATATATATTTATAAATATTCGTCAAAGAGTTTTTTCGAGATAAAAGTTAGAAAAATATTACAATATTAAAAATAAATTCATGGTCTATTTAAGGATAAAAAATAGAATATTAGTTTTAAATTAATTAATTATAAAATAGATTAATTTTAAATTAATTTTTGTAAATTAATTATAAAATAAATTAAGTTTAAATAAAGAGTTAAAAAAAAAAAAAAAATAATAATAATAATAATAATAATAACAATAAATAAATAAATAAATTACCATATTAAAAATTAATTAATAGTTTAAGTTAATTAATAGATTAATTAATTTTTATAAATTTATTATAAAATAAATTAAGTTTAAATTAAAAGTCATAGAGTTTTCACATATATAAATATTTATTTAAAAAAAAAATATTGATTATTAAAGGGAGGGGAAGAAAGAAAATGACTAGGAGGAGAGGGCCAGGACCCAGCAACTACTGATCTTTCAGCCATCCTCTCTATTGAGATTGTTCGACCTTTTTTCAATCTCAAGGGCTTCCCTAAATTTCCGGTGATAGAATTGTGACACTCTAGCAATCACACTAGCCTCCTCACGCAGACATGATGATTGGTTTTCTCCACATACTCTGCTAAAGCGGAAGACCTAGTTCTCATATGCCTGAGGTCAACTGCGTGCTCACTAATCCTTTGATTAATGGAGCGACCAGTATCACCAATATAGGGGGTCCCAAGGGCCTAAAGAGCGGATTCTTGGTGTCCATCTTCCATTTGTTCAAGGGACCACGGATAAGATTGCGAGGGTTCTTAAGAAGCATAATGTCCCCGTAACTTTTAGACCTCTTAACACCATTCGTAAATCCCTGAAATCTGTGAAGGATACGATCAACCCCAAGGACATGAAAGGGGTTTATATTATTCCTTGTTCATGTGGGACCCCCTATATTGGTGAGACTGGTTGCTCTATTAATCAAAGGATTAGTGAGCATGCAGCTGACCTCAGGCATATGAGAACTAAGTCTTCCGCTTTAGCGGAGCATGTGGAGAAAACCAATCATCATGTCTGCATCGAGGAGGCTAGTGTGATTGCTAGAGTGTCGCAATTCCATCACTGGAAATGTAGAGAAGCCCTTGAGATTGAAAAAAGGCCGAACAATCTCAATAGAGAGGATGGCTGGAAGATCAGTAGTTGCTGGGTCCCAGCCCTCTCCTCCTAGTCATTTTCTTTTTTCCCCTCCCTTTAATAATCGATTAATTAATTTTTTTATTTTTTTTATTTTTAAATAAATATTTATATATGTGAAAACTCTGTGACTTTTAATTTAAACTTAATTTATTTTATAATAAATTTACAAAAATTAATTAATCTATTAATTAATCTAAACTATTAATTAATTTATAATATGGTAATTTATTTTTATTTTTCTTTATTTATTTATTATTATTATTATTATTTTAAACTTTTTATTTAAACTTAATTTATTTTATGATTAATTTACACAAATTAATTTAAAATTAATCTATTTTATAATTAATTAATTTAAAACTAATATTCTATTTTTTGATCCTTAAATAGACCATGAATTAATTTTTAATATTGTAATATTTTTCTAACTTTTATCTTGAAAAAACTCTTTGATGAATATTTATAAATATATATTTTAATTAATAAATATAATTAACTATTACTCTATTTTTGGCTTTCATAACTAACTAATATTTTTATCTAACAATTTTAAATTAAGTTATTTTAATTTACATTTATTAATATATTTGCAATTAATTTATTTTATGATTTACTTACTATAATATATTAATTTACTTATTCTATTTTATATTTGTAACATGGTCCATTTACATTTTAATTTGAATATTAATAACCGAATTTTCTTATTAAAAACAATAAAATAAATAAATAAATAAAATATACATATAGATATATATAAAAATTAATATAATTTATACCCCTTATCATAGTCAAACTAGCCGTTATCCGATCAAATCGAGCTGTTGTCTTTTTAGCCGTTACCTTATCGAGAAAATTGAGTCATTGGATATTCTGCCCTATCTATTTATTGTGCAAAGCGAGATCTGCCCATTCAACTTGTCCTGACGATGAACCACACTGGTTCGTTCGAAACGCGTCGACAAAACTTTATCTATGTGATTTTCGCTGAAGAATCTTCAAAAATTTGATATGGATCACAGAAGTCTCAATTCAATAGAAGAAAATCTTGTGCTACCACTAGACTTAAAATAGTTTTGATTAAAGTCATTTTAACAACAAGAGGAAAAATTTCATCAAAGTCTATACCTTTTTTTGTGCAAACTCCTTCACCAGAAGTCTAGCCTTATATCTCTATTTGCCTCCATCTTCTTCCTTCATCCTATAAACCCATTTATTTTATAATGTTGTTTTACTTGTTGTAATACCCTTCCACTGCATGTAAATATGTTTATGGATTATGTTTTAAAACTATTTTTGTAAATGGTCGGTGGGCTGCAAGGGGAAAAAATGAATGTTATATAAGATTTTGTATAATAAACCATTAATATTTAAAGTAGGAAAATGTGGGAAATGGAAACTTGTCAATCTGAAAAAAAAAAAAAAAAAAATAGATATTTATAATATTGTCTACATAGTTGAAGATAAATACTGAGGGAATAAATCCGTGGGAGAGAAAAATAGATTTTTAATTTGTTGGAGAGAAAAAAAAGATTTTTCCTTGCCTTTTCAAGGGAAAGAGGAAACAACCTAGGCTAAGGGATAAGCAAAACCCTGAAAAGAAGGACACTACCAAAGAAGCATCTACTGACAATCATGTATATAAGACATGAATTAGAACTAGCAAGTGGTTGTTGAATGAAAACAAAAAGCTTCTCAGCTCAGGGGGAACCAAAGGATCTGGTTCAAGTTTGGGAGGAAAAGAATTTTCCACATTGCATTTTTTAGCTAACACGTCGATTATAACTTATTTACTGTTGTTGTTTTTGAACTATTATCCTTGTACATTTAATATATTAGTAAATAATTGGATTGGTTTTTTGTTATGCTCTTGACCTACGAGAAATTCTAGAATACCAACATGTGAAGAAATACAACTGATAACACAGAATAAAATGAGAAAAATAGCGAGTATTTTATTATTCAGAGATAAAAGCAATGTTCACTTGCCTCTTCGAGGGGGAAACCTCCAGCAGAGTAGAGCTCGATTGAAAAATAAGACTCAATGATCTTTCCCTTCTAACTACGACTATTTATAGCTAAATGACCTCCAACAACCTAACGACTAGTGGTCCTTTGCATAACATGGGTTAACCACTTTATTTATTAATTATGGCCCATTTGCAACTAACTGTGGTCCCTTTCCACTTACAATTATTAATATTGTCTTTATTGACTCTTTAACTAACTATGACTATGACTTGACCCTATTGGGTTTATTACAAAAATAAAGGGTTAAAGTTGGACCCTAACATGCCCTCCCCCATCAAAAGCAGCCTTGTCCTCAAGGCTAAAGCTACGGAAACTACTAAAGAATAGTGGCTGGTTCCCAGTCACATATTCTGGAGAGGTGTCTTTCCACTTGATAAGGACTTCCTTAATCGCTCGACCGCATAGATGTCTTTCATGAGTTTCGAGGACCTGTTCAGGTTGGATCTAGAGTGAACCTTCCTCATCCAATTCGGGTAGACTGGTTTGAATTCTACAATTGTTCCCCACCCCTTTCTTGAGGCATGAAACATGGAAGACTAGATGGATTTTTGAAGTTGGTGGTAAGGCCAACTTGTAGGCTACTTCTTCAATGCACTAAAGTATTTGATAAGGTCCGTAGAATTTTGGAGCTAATTTCTGAGAGCCCTTTTCTTTAAGCGATGTTTGCTTATATTGTTGCAGCTGTAGGAATACCCCTTTTCTTTGAGCGATGTTTGCTTATATTGTTGCAGCTGTAGGAATACCTAATCCGCTTCTTGAAAGGTGTGCTCTGAATGATGTTGGTCTGCCTGTTGCTTCATTCGATTTTGAGCTTGATGGAGATTATCTTTGAGACGAGCTAGCATGGCAGTAAGGTTCTATAGTAGTTGATCAACTAATTTCACCTTAGAGCATCCATGGATATATGAAATAGGTAAAGGTGGGAGTTTGCCATACAATACTTCATATGGAGTCATCTCGGTGGCTTCATGATAGTTAGTATTATACCACCATTCAGTTAAAGGTGGCCATTGTACCCATTGAGGCTGATTTTCTAAAGTGAAGCACCTTAGGTATGTCTTCAAACATTTGTTGACTGCTTTAGTTTGACCACCAATTTGGGGATGATAGGCAGTAATTAGTTGGAGTTGGGTGCCTTGTAGCTTGAAAATTTCTTACCAAAATTTGCTGGTGAAAGTTGGGTCACGATCAGACACAATGGACATTGGCATGCCATGTAGTTTGAAGATCTGATCCATGAAAGCTTGAGCCACCAAAGTGGGGTAAATGGGTGGGGTAGAGTGAAAAAATGAGCATATTTAGAAAGTCTTTCCACAACCACCATGATGACAGATTTGTTGCCCGACTTTGAGAGACCAGTAATGAAATCCATAGAAACATCCGTCCAGATGGAGGCAGGGATTGGTTGTTATGCTCTTAACCTGCAAGACGATAACCATAATACAGAATATGCAAAGAAATATACCCAGAACATAGAATAGTGAAAAACAACAGCAAGTATTTTATTATTCAGAAAGAAATGTTCACTTGCCTCTTCGAGGGGGCAAACTCCAATAGAGCAGAGCTCGATTACAAAATAAGACACGATGCTCCTCGCATGGAGTCTCTATCCTTTATTTATGACTCATACATGCAATACCATGGATCAATACCATGGTTCTTATTAATACCATCTATCTAATACCATGGCCCATTTGCAACTAATTGTGGTCCCGTCATTAATTGCGGGTTAACCACTTACAATTATTAATATGGGCTTTATTGACTCCTTACTTAACTATAACTATGACTCGATCTTACTACATAAATAAGGGGGTTAGGGTGGGACCCTAACATGCCCTCCCCCTTAAGAATAGCCTTGTCCTCAAGGCTGAAGCTGTAGAAACTACTGAAGAATAGTGGTTGGTTCCCAAGTTGCATCTTCCAGAGAGGTGTCTTTCCACTTGACAAGGACTTCCTTGATTATGCGGCCACGCAGGTGCCGTTCTCATGTGTCTAGGACCTGTTCAGGTTGGAGCCAGATTGATCCTTCTTCATCCAATTCGAGTAGATTGGTTTAAATTCTGCAATTGTTCGCAATCACTTTCTTGAGGCATGAGACATGGAAAACTGGATGGATTTTTGCAGTGGGTGGCAAATCTAGCTTGTAGGCCACTTCTCCAATGCGCTGAAGTACTTGATATGGTCCGTAGAATTTTGTAGATAGTTTATGACAACCCTTGTCTTTGAGTGAAGTTTGATTATATGGTTGCAGCCTCAAAAATCCCTGATCCCCTTCTTGAAATTGGCGCTTTGAGCGATGCTGATCTACCTATTGCTTCATGCAGTTTTGAGCTTGATGAATATTCTCTCTAAGATGGGCGAGCATGGTTGTGCGGTTTTGTAGGAGTTGATCCACTACTTGTACCTTGGAGCACCCATTGATATAAGAAGTAGGGGAAGGAGGGAGTTGACCATAAATTGCTTCATAGGGAGTCACTTTGGTGGTGGCATGATAGTTGGTGTTATACCACCATTCAGCTAGAGGCAACCACCGTACCCATAGATGTTTCTTTTCTGAAGTGAAACACCTAAGGTAGGTTTCTAGACATTTGTTGACGGCTTCAGTTTGACCATCCATTTGTGGATGATAGGAAGTAATAAGTTTTAGTTGGGTGCCTTGTAGCCTGAAGAGTTCCTGCCAAAAATTACTGGTGAAGATTGGGTCACGATCAGACACAATAGAAGTGGGCATGCCATGCAATTTGAAGATCTGATCCATGAAATATTGAGCGACAAAGTCGGTGTAAATGGGTGGGGTAGGGTGCAGAAATGAGCATACTTAGAAATTCGGTCCACAACCACCATGATGATTGACTTGTTTCCTGACTTTGGAAGACCTGTAATGAAATCCATAGAAACCTTTGTCCATATAGATGCTGGGATGGGCAATGGTTGTAATGTGCCTGGTTCTTTGACTGTCTCCCATTTGTAGCGTTGATAGACATCGCATTTCGCTACAAAAGTAAGGATGTCCTTTTTCATTCCTGTCCAAAAAAATGATCTTCTAGTGCGAGCATATGTCTTCTGAAAGCTTGAATGTTCTGCAATGGGGGATGAGTGCAATTCTACCAAAATGTGGCTTTTGAGGGTGGATGTTGGTGATATTATGACTCTGTCCTTGTAGCGAAGAATCTCATCCTACCACGAGTAGCCCTTGGTGGAATTTGGATCCACCTGCAATTGAGTAATGAGTTGGGAGAGCCAGGGATGTGAAAACCATTCCCTGCGAGCCTCTTCAATCCATTCCGGAATGGTAAGGGAAATTGCGAGCAGGGTACTTTCCTCCTCAAATTGGCGAGATAATGCATATGCTACACTATTTTCGCGCCCTTTCTTGTAAATGATCTCATAATCATATCCCAGGATTTTGGCGAGCCATTTATTTTGTTGTGGGGAAGATAGGCGTTGCTCCAAAAAATATTTAAGATTGTGATGGTCTGTGCGGATTTGGAAACATCACCCCAATAAGTAAGGTTGCCATGTATCTACTGCATGTAAGATGGCCATCATTTCCTTTTCATAGGTAGATTGTCCCAGATTCCTCCCACTTAGTTGCTGGCTTGTGAAGGCCAAGGATCGACCTTCCTAAATTAAGATCGCCCCAATACCCATACCCGAAGCATCACATTCAATGACAAAAGATTTGGTGAAATCAGGTAGTGCTAAGACTGGAGTGGAACACATGGCATTTTTGAGAGCTGTAAATGCCTGTTGTGCATCATCATTCCAGAAGAATGAATTTTTCTTGAGGAGTTGAGTGAGGGGCTTCACAATGCAACCATAATTGCGGACAAATTTGCGATAATAGCCTGTGAGACCCAAAAATCCTCTCAGGCTCTTCAAGGTCTTAGGTTGAGGCCAATCCTGCATTGCCTATATCTTTTTGGGGTCCACCTTGACACCTTCACGCCCCATAATGTGGCCCAAATACTCAACTTATGTCATGCCAAAAGAACATTTGGACATCTTAACAAATAATTTATGCTTGCAGAGCAGTTGCGAGAGCAGATCTACATGCTGAAGATGTGCGGCCCAAGTGCAATTATAGATGAGGATGTCATCGAAGAAGACAAGGACAAATTTCCTGAGATATGGTTTGAGAAGGTGGTTCATAAGGCTCTGAAAATTAGATGGGGCATTACAAAGACCAAATGGCATGACCAGGAACTCATAATGGCCTTCATGAGTTCTGAAAGCAGTCTTTGGAATGTCATCTTCCTTCATGCGAATTTGGTGGTAGCCTGAGCGAAGATCCAACTTAGTGAAGAATTGAGCTCCATTGAGTTCATCTAGCAAATCATCAACAACCAGGATGGGAAATTTATCTTTGACTGTCAACTTATTGAGGGCCCTGAAGTCTGGACACATCCACCATTCCCCATCTTTCTTGAGCACCATGACCACCGATGATGAATAAGGACTAATGCTGGGACGAATGACACCTACTTCCAAAAGTTCCTTGATTATTTTTTCTATTTCATTCTTTTGGGTGAACGGATATTTGTACGAGTGCACATTTGGTGGTTGGGCCCCTAGAACCAAGGTGATGCTATGATCATGTTCCCCTCGCGAGGGTGGAAGCTCATGAGGCTTTTCAAAGACTAGCATATGGTTATTTAAAATAAGTTGCATCTCAGGATGAATCGGCAGAGAATTGGGTTCGACAGCCTCGATGGCATCAAATTGAGCTATAACTCCATGATGGCCCTTTTTTAGCAATTTTTCCATCCTATGTAAGCTAATGATAGAGGGATCTCCCGCCTGGAGTCCACAGAGGGTATGTGTGGAGTTGTTCTACTTAAAGCTCATATATAACTCCTAGAAATCCATTGTGATTGGCCCAAGAGTGTTAAGCCATTTAGCATCGAGGACAATGTCGCACCCTCCCATGTGTATGGCAAACATGTGGGTCTTCAACTGATAATCCCCAATTTGAAGTTTTACATTTTCACAGTGGCCTTCACATTTCATTGTTCCCCCATCCGCAATTTGGACTCGGAAGTTAGAAACTTCTCGTACAAAACAATGCACTGCTTCCGCGACTTTTTGATGGATGAAATTATGTGTACTTCCACTATCAATCAAGACTACTACTGGGCAATGTTTAATAAAACCTCCGATTTTGAGAGTTTGAGGTGAAGAAATCCTTGCCAAAGCATGCAGCAAAATAACTGGTTCATCAGGGACATTGTCCTTCTGGTTGTCCTCTTCTACCTCCTCCGTTTCCTCAAGTGGTGGGGCTTCCTCCGATGAGCTATAATCAGTGGCATCAATTTGAAAAAATTTAGGCTCCTTGCATTTATGTCCTGGGGAGTATTTTTCATCACAGTAGTAACATAATCCTTGTTTTCTTCTTTCAACCATTTCTGCAGGTGACACCTTTTGAACCTTAAGTGTTTGAGTCATGCTGTGAGCCTATGGGGGGCGACCCTTGGCAGTGAAATTTGGGTGAATGGACTAGGCTACTAATGCACGTTCCACGTTACGAGCTACCTTGCAAACCTCTGACCATGTGGGAGGATGGTGTAGTCAGACGTTGGCTTGTATGGCCTCTTTAAGATCGCTGATAAAACATTTCGTGTAGAACACATCTGAGAGATCCCTAGTGCGGAAAGCTAAGGCTTCAAAGGATGTAACATATTCATCCATTGTGCCAGTCTGTTAGAGCTTAGTGAGACGACCCAAAAAAGAAGATTCCTGGTCAAAGCGCTCTGTAAGAGCTTTTTTGAAGGTGGCCCAAGTCATAAAACTTCCATTGCAACGTTGATGCCATTCCCACCATTGCCATCTTTCATTGTCCAAGTACATGCTCCCCACCATAAGCTGAGTCTCATTATCTAAGATGTTATTCAGATTGAAATACTGCTCCATTTGTGCTATCCATGCGGCTGGGTGAGAACCATCAAATTTATGCATATCCAGCCTGGGAGGTCGCGGACGAGATTGTTGGTGGGTGCCCCAAAGGTGAAGAGAGCGGCTAGACTCACCCTCACTGTGTCCATTGCTAATATACGCCTCCTCGTGGGCTTCCTCCTTGCCCTTAGAGAGTGTGTCAGTTAGTCTGTCAAGCTGAACTTGGATGGCTTGCAAGGATTGTTCAAGTTTGTCGATCTTCTCATTGGCCATAGCTTGAGCTCTAGTTTCTACCATGCACAGATTCGATGTACTTGAAATTTGGGACCGCCCGACTTTTTTTTTTCACTAACAATTGAATGGTACCACCTTGCTCAGCTCGTCGTCCTGATTCTTATGGGCTAGATCACCAATAAGCGCACCACGGGGTATCATACTTTTTTTTACTTTTTTTTTTCTTTTCTTGAAAACTCCTAACGGAGTTTTACTCCTTCCTTAGGAATACTGCAGTAGCCGAATCCCCAAAATGCCAATGCTACCAAAAGTCCTACGAAAATCACGCCTCAGTATAGGAACCCCACACAACTTCTGAGGGGCGGCACCGATTGCTGCTGCGGATCTGATGGATCGGAAGGGCTGGTCTGCTAACTCAGAACTACGGGACTGATGTCTGCTGCTGCTGCAACCCCACTTGCGAGATCTGATCTGGCAGAGATTATGTGTGATCCTGAGACAGAAAAGGGAACTATGGTCTCGAGGAGTGTCAGGTGCTACAGATCGCAATATACATAAGGGTCTGACAGTAGTACTCGGCCCAATGTTTCAGGGCTCTAACTAAGGAGGATCAACCATACCCTTAACCATACAACCTGACTACCCTATCGTACGGGTGAGTAATCTCTCTGAGTGCTGTTCTCAGTGTACTGTAGCAGCAAGACGGCCGACGGTTTATTTATGGCGAGGTTTCAAAGGAGCTAGGCAGCTTCCGATATACCCAAAGGGTACTTGGAAGACAGTCCGTGCATGGTTCTGTCTAATGTGCTACTACTCAAAGGGGTACCCATAGGGGTTACAAGGGAGTCCAACAAGTGTGACCACCTCTTATATTTCCTGCGTGCATTCCTCCCCAAATCCGCAAGTTTATATGCTCAAGGACAGATCTTGTGGTTTAAAGACGTCGGAACACATCTCTAGCCAAAAAAAAAAAATTCCTAAGAAATGGAGATCCCATCGGCCCTGGAAAGAGCTCTGATACCACTTGTTATGCTCTTAACCTACAAGACGATACCAGAATACAGAATATGCGAAGAAATATACCCAGAACATAGAATAGTGATAAACAACAGCAAGTATTTTATTATTCAAAAAGCAATGTTCACATGCCTCTTCGAGGGGGCAACCTCCAATAGAGCAGAGCTCGATTACAAAATAAGACACGATGCTCCTCGCAGGGAGTCTCTATCCTTTATATATGACTCATACATGCAATAACATGGATCAATACCATGGTTCTTATTAATACCATCTATCTAATACCATGGCCCATTTGCAACTAACTATGGTCCCATCATTAATTGCGGGTTAACCACTTACAATTATTAATATGGGCTTTATTGACTCCTTACTTAACTATAACTATGACTCGATCTTACTACATAAATAAGGGGGTTAGGGTGGGACCCTAACATTGGCAATGGTTTTAAGTTTCCTGGTAACTTAACTATTTCTCCTTTGTGGCATTGACACACATCACATTCAGATACAAAAGTAAGAAGGTCAGTTTTCATGCCCATCCAAAAGAAAGAATGATGAGTGCGAGAAGAAGTCTTCTGAAATCCTGCATGCCTTGTAGTTGGAGATGAGTGAAACTCTGCCAAAATGTGAGTTTTGAGGGATGATTTTGGAAATACAACTACTTGATATCATACTTACAAGAGTAGCCAACTGAGGATTTAGGATTTGCTCTCAAGTTGTTAATGAGCTGGGAGAGATAGGGGTGTGAAAACCATTCCTTGTAGGTTTCTTCAATCCAATTTGGTATGGGAAGAGAGATTGATAGTAGGGTGCTTTCGTCCTCAAATTGGTGCGATAAAGCATTTGCTACTACTTTTCCATGCCTTTTCTTGTAAATTATCTCATAATCATATCCCAAAATTTTCGCCAGCCATTTATTTTGTTGTGGCGAGGATAGACATTGCCCCAAAAAAATTTGAGGCTTTGATGGTCTAGGTGGATTTGGAAATGCCACGCCAATAAGTATGGTCACCAGCTATCTACTGCATGTAATATGGCCATCATATATTTCTCATAGGTAGATTTTCCCAGATGTTTCCCACTCAGTTGTTGGCTGGTGAAAGCCAAGGGTCAACCTTCCTTCATTAAGACAACACCAATACCAGTACCTGAAGCATCACAATCAATCATAAAAGATTTGGTGAAGTCAGGTAGTGCCAATATTGGAGTGGAAAACATGGCCTTTTTGAGAGCCACCAATTCCTGTTGTGCTGCATCAGTCCAGAGGAATGAATTTTTCTTGAGAAGGTTAGTGAGGGATCTAGCAATGGGACCATAATTTGTGGACAAATTTGCGATAGTAGCTAGTGATACCCAAGAATTCCCTCAAAATCTCAAGGTTTTTTCTTGGGGCCAATCTTGCATTCGCTATATCTTTTTGGGATCAACCCTGACACCTTCATGACCCACAATGTGTCCCAAATACTCTACTTCTTCCACACTAAAAGATAACTTGGACAACTTGACAAATAATTTGTGATTCTGGAGCAGTTGCAAGATCAGGTCTACATGATGAAGATGTTTTTCCCAAGTTAGGCTATAGATTAGAATGTCATCAAAGAAAACAAAGACAAATTTTCAGAGATATGGTTTAAGTAGGTGATTCATGAGGATTTGAAAAGTAGATGGAGAACTTCAGAGACCAAATGGAATGACCAAAAATTCATAATGGCCTTCATGAGTTTGGAAAGCAATATTGGGAATGTCTACTTCTTTCATGCGTATTTGGTGATAGCCAGAGTGAATATCTAGCTTGGTAAAGAATTGAGCACCATGTAGTTCATCAATAAGATCATCAACAACTGGAATAGGGAATTTTTCTTTGACAATGAACTTGTTGAGGGCCCGAAAGTCGGACACATGCACCATTCCCCATCTTTCTTTAGCACCATGACCACTGATGATGAATAAGGACTGATGTTAGGACGAATAACACCTGTTTCATCGAGTTCCTTGATTATTTTTTCTATTTGATTCTTTTGGGTGAAAGAACATCGATATGGGCGCACATTTGGGGATTGGGCCCCTAGGACCAAAGTGATGCTATGATCATGTTCCCCTCTAGAGGGTGGAAGCTCTTTAGGTTTGTCAAAGACCTACTGGTGGCAATTTAAGATCTGTTGCATCTCAGGATGAATATGAAGAGTAGTGGATTCAATGGCCTGGATGGCATTAAACTGGGTGATGACTCCACGATGGCCCTTTTTCAATAACTTTTCCATTCGTTGCGAGCTGAGGATAGAAGGAGAACCCTCCTGGAGTCCACAGAGTGTATGAATGTGGTCATTCTACTTAAAGCTCATATATAAATCTTGGAAATCCATTGTGATTGGGCCTAGTGTGCGAAGCCATTCAACACCTAAGACAATGTCACAACCACCCATGTTAATCGAAAACACGTGGGTCTTTAGGTGGTAGTCTCCCATCTAAAGTTTAATATTTCACAAAGGCCTTCACAATTCATTGTCCCCTCATTAGTGATAAGGACCTGGAAATTAGAGACTTCCCTTACAAAATAATGAAAAGCTTCAGCAACTCACTTATGTGTAAAGTTATGAGTGCTGCCACTATCAATCAATACTACTGCAAGGCAATGTTTAAGAAAGCCTCTGATTTTGAGATTTTTGGGCACAAAAATTCCCACCAAAGCATGTAGCGAGATAACATATTCATCTGGCATAGAATTGAGATGATTGTCCTGCTAGGTTTCATCAATTTCATGATCTGCCCCCCAAGGGATGGGGCTTCCTCTAATGAGTTGATCAGTAACATCAATTTGAAAGAATTTTAGTTCCTTGCATTTATGCCCCAAGGAGTATTTGTCATCACAGTAGTAGCACAATCTTTGTTTTCTTCTTTCAGCCATTTCTGTTGGAGACACCTTTTGAAACTTAAGTGTTTGGGTAGGGCCCTGAGACTGGGTGGAATGCCCCTTAGCTATGAAATTTGGACGAGTAGATTGGGCAGCTAAAGTAAGTTTCACATCGATAGCCTTTGTGCATGCGTCTATCCATGTAGGTGGGCGGTGCATCCGAACATGTTCTTGGATGGCTTCTTTGATACCACTGATGAAACACTCTAAGTAGAATTCATCTCCTAGACCTTCTGCTCAGATGGACAAAGTCTTAAAGGCTGCAATGTAGTCTTTTACTGTGCCTGTTTGTTGGAGCTTAGTAAGACGGCCCAAAAAATTATATTCTTGTCAAAGCAATCACAAAGGGATTTTGCGAACACCTACTAAGTTATGTTCCTGAGATAATATTTCACATGCCACTGCCATCTCTCTTGGTCCAAGTTAAGGGCTCCCACATGTAGTTTAGTTGGATCATTGCAAATATCATTCATAAGGAAATATTGTTCCATTTGTGCTACCAATACTGTCAGATTAGAGCCATCAGATTTATACATGTCCATCTTGGGTGGCTAAGGGTGGGAATGTTGGAAATTTCCATGGAAGTGAATATGATGGCTAGATTCTCCTTCAAGGTGTTTGTCAAGACTATGTTCCTCTTGATGCAACCCTGACGTGCTCTTAGTGATGTGTTCAATGAATGTTGAAATTTCCTACAGTTGTTGCTGGACAGTATCCAACCATGTTTCAAGGTGCTCAATCTTCTCATTGGCCATGACTTGAGCACTGGTTTCTACCATACACAAATCTTGGTCACTTGACGTCACTTTGAAAAAATTTGGGACTGCCAGAAAATTGAAGCTGACAAGTGAATGGTACCACTTCGATCAGCTTGTCATCCTAAATCTTATGGGCGTGTCTCTTGTAAGCATCTCGAGAAGGCCTCAGACCTTTTTTTTACTCCGAATAAAGTTTTACTCCCCACTAATCAATAATGCAATGGCCAAATTCCAGAAAACTTGATCCTGTCCAACGTCCTGAGAAAATCGGGGCCAGACTATAGCAGAAACAAGCCTCACTGCGCAGAGGGTCAGATCTTCTTGGATCTGATTGGTTCGGATGTGACAGAACCCCGACTACTAGATATGAATTGTATTATGGTGGTAGAACCCCAATTGGTGGATCTGATTGGTGCAGTGGTGACAGAACCACAACTGCTAGATCTGAATCGTACTACGGTAAGAGAACCCCAACTAGTGGATATGATCTGGAAAATACGAAAATGGGCGATCTTCAGAGAACCAAGGGAACTATGGTCACAAAGGAGTGTCAGGTGCTACAGATCGCAATATACATAAGGGTCCAACAATAGTACTCGGCCCAATCTTTCAGGGAACTAACTAAGTAGGATCAACTGTACCCTTAGTCGTATTACCTGACTACCCTATCGTACGCACGAGTAATCTCCCCGAGTGTTGTTCTCAGTGTACTATAGCAGCAAGACGACAGACAACTGATCTAAGGCAAGGTTTTAGGTGAGCCTAGGGGGTTCCGATATACCCATAGGGTACATGGAACTACAGTCCATGTGTGATTTTGTCTAATGTGCTACTACTCGAAGGGGTACCCACATGGGTTACAAGGGAGTCCAACAACTGTGACCACCTCTTGTGTTTCCTACATGCATGCCTCCCAAAATTTGTAGGTTTATACACTTAACGATAGATCCCATGGTTTGAAGACGTTGAAACATGTCTCTAGCCTAAAAAAAATTCTGCCAAAAATGGAGGTACCATTGACACTAGAAAGTGCTTTGATACAACTAGTTATGCTCTTAACCTATGAGAAATTTTAGAATAGCAAATATGTGAAGAAATACAACCCATAACACAGAATAAAATGAGAAAAACAATGAATATTTTATTATTCATAGATAAATGCAATGTTCACTTGCCTCTTCGAGGGGGAAACCTCCAGCATAGCAGAGATCGATTGTGAAATAAGACTCGATGATATTTCCCTTCTAACTATGACTATTTATAGCTAAATGACCTTCAACAACCTAACGACTAGTGGTCCTTTACATAACATGGGTTAACCACTTTATTTATTAATTATTACCCGTTTGCAACTAATTGTGGTCCCTTTCCTAAATGCATGTCAACCACTTACAATTATTAATACAAGCTTTATTGACTCTTTAATGAACTATGACTATGAATCGACCCTATTGGGTTTATTACATAAATAAATGGGTTAGGGTTGGACCCTAAATTTTTTGCATTTAATATGGATCGAATTTTGAACTCAATGCAAATGAACTAGTGAATGGACAGATTCGAGTGGATGACCTTGCACTATAAAATAATCTATATAGCAGAGGAGGAAAGCATTAGTCTTAGCATACTCCTTAAAAATGTTTGATATATAAATTGTTTATGCAATATCTATCTGCGAGTTTAAATTCTCTTGTAAATTCTAGGTGCCAAATTATGATATGAAAAATTATAGTATATTATGTTCTTCTTTGCTTAGAATATTAGATTAGAAATATCAAAATTTGGTTCACATAGTGGGAATAGATCAATTCTAGAATCACTCATAGTAAGGGGTTTTTGGGTGCAGGAATTGCACTTGAGAAAACTCCTCAACACTTAATTGTCAACCCAAGGGTTTTGTAAACTTAGAGAAAAAGCACAGGCAATGCCAGAAATGGTATGAACTTTTCCTATTTCTAATCCTACTTCTTGAAGGGAATGTTTTGCAGAATTAGATAGAAAACAATTGGAAAGGCAATTTACACCAAGGCAAATCTAGTGCTAGAATGTAAAAGACAATTTGCAAGTAAATCAAGTAAAGAAATTCCACACAACAAAAACAATCTTAAATGTTGAATGAAATGCTATGTTAATCTCTAGATGGATGATAAGTAGTCTGAAAAGTGGGCCCTTGTAGAGTTTTTCCTTTCTTCTAATCTTTCTCCCACACAAACAACCTATCCTTGCACAATTGCAATCTTGCTTGCACTAGTGCAGGTACAATATTTCTGTGTAAGAGTATATTCAATCTTCCTTACTGAAGACTTATGTTTGAGTGAAGGTGCTCTAAGCCTCAAGGCTTGGAGAACTCTATTCCGATGTCAAGAGATTTTCTCTTGCCCTAAAGCAAGGTTCCCTTTACTCAGTTTCCCGTTTACTTTCAAAAGCTAAAAGGATATGCTAAAAAGGAATTGCAATTGTAATGAAATTCTGAATTAACTAGCTGCGAGAAAGAAAATTCTTCGACTCATTAAAATTCATAAGGGAAACAAACTTCATGAGATAAAACACTTACAAAAGAATCAATCAATAGTCTAAGTACTTTGCATGTGTCAACGAGTTTTGCTACTTCACCCACAATAATGATATTCTTTGCAAGTATAATTTGGTATTTAATATAACTGCTTCTAGATCATTTTAGAGATGAAATTTTAATACCAAAAATAGTTACTTTACTTATTAATTCATTCACTTGTGAAATAATGGGAAATAAAATGCAGGTGAGTGATTTAATGTTTGCTGCAACGAATGACTAAGTGCGGTGCAAGCAACAACATGCACTGGTGAAGGAAAGAGTTCCTTGCACGATCTGCTTCAAAAATGAATTAAAACAGAAAGAAAGAATAAAGTAAATGTGTAAAAGATATCTTATAAACAAAAATGAACACAAATACTCTACAAACTATGGATCTGTTCCACACATAGGCTACAGAAGATAATTTAATTCAGAACTCAAAGATTAATAATTAAACTATTTCATCACACAGCTGCTACAAAATAAACACACCGTCTTCCCAAATCATGAAAGCGAGAGGGGTCAACGAGCTAGGTTGGTCGGGCCCTGGCCAACCAACTCGTTCCCCTTCTAAGGAACGAAAGCAATCAACACTTCAAATAACACATCAAAGACGAAATTACACACTGTGTGTGCAAACCATAATGATCCTCTTGTATTTACTTGATTCGGCAAATTACATTACGAAGTAGTCCAGCCCTAGAACAAGGCGATAACTAGATTACATAAACCAAAATAATAACCGATGGTTCACTAGCTTTCCTATCTACGATTTACATCATATATATCCTTTGGATCTAAGCTGTTTACACTAATTATAGATAATTGTCGTTCAAGCCTCTCGGCCGAATAGAATTAGAAACTGAATTACAAACTTGGCCAATGGTTATAACAACATCAGCTTCGTTGGGCCATGATCTATCTTTGGAGAAAAATACCTAGTTGTGCGCCACCTACTTCAGTTTATCAGTAATTAAACTCGGAGTCAAAGATCGAGATCCATCCTCATGGAAGATAGCTCTCAGAATCTCAGACAGTGGCAGTGCAGGAATCTTCCTACACTATTCAACTCATACGTTATTAGCACTACGTTCCATGATTACGTCTAGGAAATCAATATGAGTTGCAAGAATATGTAAATACCATGAAATCTACATGAAAAGATTAATAAAGTGCTATATAAAATCTTAATGTAAACTATGAGCATGTGCAGGAAAAGGGTAACCATCTTGTACTAGTGCAGGGAGTAAGGGTCTTGTATTAAGGTAAAACAGAGGTTGATATTGATGGAAATGGGGTAGAATATAGGGAAATTTAGGATACGAACATCCTCCCATCCCTAAGTTGTTGTGTGTCCTCACACAACATTTTACCTCTATAAAAAACCTACAAAAATGAGTGGTCGCACCTCAGTTCTGCACTTCAATGTTTATTCCTGTCTTTACTATCTTTGGCTTCCTATCCCAGGCTTTTCGTAGCTACTTAGTTACCTTTTTCATGCATCTATAGCATCTGGAAGCCAAATATTTCCACAACTTTACCTACTTCTTGTTCTTCTTTACTTCATCCTGTAATTGCACCTCACTCTCTTTCTACTAGCTCTTCTCTTTCATGACCTAGTTTAGAGCTTCCAGGAAATGGAATTGTTGCTCCAAGTCCACTATTCTGCTATTAAGGAAGAGAGTGGACAGTGTTGTACTGAGACCTTCAGGAGAAAATCCTTTTCTACCATGGACTCAACATCAAGGTTAGGACTGTCAAAAGTCTGCTTTAAGACATCACTGAGGGTTTCTATGCTCGGGGTTTTGCTATCACTAAGGATTTGGATACCCTCACCAATCTCTATGCTAGGGGTTTCAGTACCCTATGCACCTAATTCCTCCGGGCTCTTAACTTACTCTCCCATTTTCTCAAGGGATTCCACACCCTGTCCTTCCAAATCAATAGGGGTTTCGATTCCCTGTTCGTCTACTACCACAGGGATTTCAGTACCCTATGTTAGAAAATTATATATTATGGAGCAAAGGAACACATAAAATATTGCAGAAATATAAACACAGAAAGCACATAAAGCAAGAGAGACACAGATATATGTGGTTCACCCAGTTTGGGCTACGTCCACCCTAAACAACCATTCCTTCCTTTCTATTATCCAACAAAATGAAGAGACACAACCTACAGTAGATCTGCTATAATATCCTATGTTTTCTCTCACAGTCTCACCTCTCTATTTCTTGCTCACAGAATACACATCTATCACACAGCCTCAAATACAATGCCCTCATACAAAGAGAGGGGTTGCCTTCTAGGGTAAAAAACCCTAAACTAAACATAAGTTCTACCGTCAGATCATCTGCCTAATGAACGGCCCAGATTGACTAGAAATTACTATACTTTTACAAGGCAATTTTACAGCTGTTTTTTGCTTCAGTGGCGTTGCCATCGAAACCCCCCGCCAGGGGGGGGCTCCCAAAGGTCGTAGCCACCCCCCCTGGACCCCCCCTACAGCGAATATTTTACGGGCGACGTTGCCGCCCCCATTTCGAACTGGGGTCCAATGTGGCGATACCTTTGAATATAGAAGATAATCAGGCTCCACACCCAACAATCTCCCACTTGGAGACTGATTGTAGCAACTCCACCACTGTTCCATTTTCTGGACAATGACTCCTCTTTGGACCTAGCTGTTTCTCATCTTCATTGTCATCCTTGAAGACCAATTGAAACTGAGCATATTCTCAGTTTCTCCCTGGTTACAACTTTTGTTAGCATATCTGCAGGATTCTGGCTAGTGTGTATCTTTTCCAGCTTCAACTCTCCATCTTCCAACACTAATCGTATGAAATGGTACTTGAGATGTATGTGTTTAGTCCTAGAATGAAATGCTGAGTTCTTTGCAAGATGAATGGAACTTTGGCTATCACTGTATAACGTGCCCATATCATGCTCCTTACCCAATTCACCCATAAACCTTTGTAACCAAATAATTTCTTTACTAGCCTTTTTAGCAGCAACATACTCTGCTTCTGTTGTTGAAAGTGCAACAACACTTTGGATTTTTGAAACCCAACTGACAGCTATTCCTCCAACAGTAAATACATATTGTTGGCGAGGTAAATCCCCTCTGCGGACAGAGGCGATCCCCAATAGCCCAGAATGGGTCTAGCAACAATCAAACAATGCTAACACGTAGGTTCCTAATTACAAATTAAAGGTAAATGATGAGAGCCTACATGGATTCCAACACTAATGTTGTAAAAGAGTCGACACTCCCATTCCTTTGCTCTGTCCGGTCACGATCCTCACGATCTTCGTGACTGGACACCTGCACATGCAAAGAATGACACAAATACAAGCATAAAATCCAATAGATGCAATTATATATCGGTCAGAAAAGATATAACTCAAACATCGTTACAATGAACAACAAGAGTGGAACCATAATGATAGTCATCTATTATTGATAAACAACAAAGAAGAATACAACCATAGTTCTGACGTCAAATCCTCCTTTGGCTGGGTGATCAGCTACATATGTCTTGCAAAGCTTGTCAGGATTGGGAACAAGCCTCTCTCTCTTTGATTATGAATGCAAAGAAGATTCTTACAGCAATCTCTTAGACTTCTGAAAGTATAATTTTCCCTATGCTCGAACTAGCTTGTCAAAGGCAACAGAACAATATTTTATAGATAGAGGAGAAGGAGATAAGATCAATCACACCATCTATGGGATTGGGTTTATCCTTAAAAAGCTATTATGGATAGAGGAAAGGGAGATAAGATTAATCACGACATCCATGGGATTGGCATTATCCTTAAAAAGCTTCATGAGTCGAAAGGAAAGAACCTTCACACGTGCGTTTGTTAAAAAGCTTTCCCATACTCGGTTGGCGCGAGTATATCTCTGAGACACAGCGCCAACTGGCTCGTCCTCTTTGGAGGATTTCCCCTATTGGCGCAAGTAGTACATTGTGGATCCGCGCTAATGGAAAAAGGGAACTATTTAAAGATATTCTGCAGGAGATGTCTTTAGGGCATATGAAGTCCATACTTAGAGGAATATAATGCAAGTGTTTTCAAGTTATGTCACTTCTCACAGGTCCCGGAATGAGTCCTCCAAAGTGCAGGAGAGGGGTGACAGGGATGGTGACAAATGGTGAAAAATTACTGTGTAACAGATGCCCCCTAAAGCATGAGGCCCGAGAGAGAGAGGGGTGAAATGCTTTACAAGTACACATGCAACTGAAAATGCTGCCGCCGGAGAATCTGCATAGAGAGGTACAACTGATATCTCAAGTACATGATATATGTGGTATGGGCGCAACCATCCATAACAGAGTACATAATAATCTAGATCCAAGGTATGGGCGCAGCCATCCGGTGAGGATCGATGAATAGACTCAGGCATGGTTGCAGCCATCCAGTGAATGAGTCATGTAATAAACACAATAATCCACAAAATTACAGCCTGGATTCCAACAGACAAAATCCAGGGTCTTGCGCTCCATCTCGACCCGAACAAAAGTACAAGGTCAAGCATGCGAATACATGAGTTGAAGTCGAACATGCATGAACATCGTCTGATTACCAGTCAATAATGAAAACTGTTAACAGATTCGAGAGGTACCACCAATAATTACAATGGACCTCAAGGTACTATAGGTACAATCTACGGCGTGCGAAGCTGGCGTCGAACACCCGTAGAATCATTCGATCGGAGGCCAATGATGAAAACCTCACGTCGAACACGAAGAACCTGCCATTGAGGCATGCAGGCTCCAAGGCACCGGAAGGGAGTCTCTAGATCAGCTTCCTGGATAATGAGCTGAAGTCGACAGGAAATGACCTTGATCGAAGGTGGGCCATACTGTTTCCCACATCATTGACACGAGACAGAGGAAGAATGTTGTGGTGAATCAGAATTATGTGAGCTATCAGAGGGAGGTTGTTATTCTGCAGAGATCAACTTCTCTTGAACATATTGGCGGCACGATAGTGGACTTGGTAGTATTTGACAGCAATGGATCAAAGGTCATGGTGACGAGGCAATGAGCAGATGAGAGGTCAAACAGGATCACCCAAACCCACGGAGGCAAGTGAAAAATGAGATGAGATGTCCCCACCTAGACACGAATGCAAACAAGTGCCATGTTCAAGAGCGACATACTGCCGACATGACAATAATTATGATTCGATTTTCCTCCACCATTTCTGGCGAGTACCCCAATTATTTTTATTAACAAGCTTGACGGGGATAGCATATGCTTGTGAAGTGTCATTTCGACGGAATCCAATGTCATCAAGTTTTAATGAGTCTGACATAGGAAGAACTCGGTGTCTTTTCATGTTTGGAGAGTTTGAAAAGACAGCAGAAAAGAAAACTCCAAGGGTGTCCTTTTTCGTAAAGTTGTGTCTCTTGAGCCCGAAAAAGTATAAAACAATGCTCGAAAGAATCGCCCGACCATTACGATCGAGGAGTACTTTTCATGTTTAGTGACTTCGACCTGAAAAAGTAGAAAAGCGACCAAAATCACGTCGTTTCATAACCATTAACGAGCCTGAAACGACAAGGACTTGACAATATTTTCGTTTTTACACAGTTGGAAAAGAGTTTAAAGACGACCACCCCTTATTTACGTTTAGCGAGTCAAGAGGAATAACTCGGCAATCTTCTCATATTTAAACGGTTGGAAAAGAGCTGAAAGAAGACCTCCATTTTTATTCTCTTTAACAAGTCAAAAAGGGAAAACTACTCAGCAATCTTTTCATTTTACGAGTCAGAAAAGAGCTTAAAAGGAGACTCGTCCTGAAGGAACGAGTGGTATATAGGGTAGCAACTGGTTCCGGAAATGGTGGAATTGCTCAAAACATATAATGGTCAAGAGGCTGGCTAATAAAACCACTCATCGCTGCGGTTCCTCAGGAAAGGATAAACAACCAAGTGAAGGCATATGATCAGCCAAAGAGATGGTAGCAATGGAATGAAACAACCAAGGCTCATCTAACAAAATTTAGCGAAATAACGGCAATCACGAGATGTAAAATGGGTATGGGTTCATTTTTACACAAGCTTGAACCATGGAGAACTCTGCTTGGATTTGGTTTCATGTTTACAAAAGCTTGAAACGAAAAACTATGCTTGTTATAAGTTTGCATGCCCCCAGCATAATAACGCAAAATGAGGTACATGCTCCCCAAGCTTCATTGCATTCAACAAAGTGGATGGAATGAAGGTTCACTCTCGAGATCTATGAAAGACTCGACTTGTATTTTACAAGATCTTAATCAAAGACTCAATTTGGAAAGGAGGAGATGTTTCATTTTTTAATGAGGTTGACCTAGGAAAAGAACTATCCTCATAACCCTTATTTCATTTTTTAATGAGCTTGACACAAGATCAGGAATTATGCTCGGCCAGGCCTAGTTTCATTTTTTAAGGAGCTTGACATAGGAAAACGAACTATGCTCCGCCAGACCTAGTTTCATTTTTTAAGGAGCTTGACATAGGAAAATGAACTATGCTCCGCTAGACCTAGTTTCATTTTTTAAGGAGCTTGACATAGGAAAACGAACTATGCTTCGCCAGACCTAGTTTCATTTTTTAAGGAGCTTGACATAGGAAAATGAACTATGCTCCGCCAGACCTTCATTAGAATGAACAGGAAGTTGGGCTTCCAAGAGTGCCACTCCAAGTGGAAGGGTAATATCTCGAAAGTCAGGACCCAATGCCCCTAGGACACTATGCACGATGGCGGCATCACTGGATCCAGGCACGGGATAAGTGGCCACGTAGTTGATCTGTGGTGGGGTAGATGCAACTGGTGGATGAAAACCAAAGGGGATGACGACTAGGCAGGAGGCACCCGTGGGCGAACGAATGATAATTGATCTATAGTCACTATCCTTCCATCGTGTGGAAAGCAAACCACACAGAAAAGTGAAGAGACCAGGGCCCCCATGGCATAAACATAGTCACGGCTAAGGAGAAGACTGAAATCTAAAACACCTTGGGTAACCGATACGTCTATATAGATGGTTTTGCCTCCCAAAGTAATAGGGAACTTTGGAAGGATCCCTAATGGTTGACTAGTTCCTCCATCAAAAGCCATCAGATTCGGCGTGACTGGCACAAGATGTGGGAAACCCAAAGCTTGCCAAGTAGTGGCAGGCATAAGACTGACAGATGCACCCTCATCCAAAATAGTGCCAGGTATTTCCCTATTATAGGCGTGTACCGTGACCCAGAAAGGCACATGGGATGGAAGGCGGGAGGTGGTCAAACGACTCCAGTCAAAGGAAACGACTGAACTACTTGGTGGGAGAATCGTAAAATTTCCCCCCTGCTCTAAAAGAACCGAAGCAGGACTCTCGAGAGCAGCTAGGATAGGAGAGTCATTTCCAAACTCAGGAGAATCTGAGGAGACGAGAAGAACATGGGAATGATGCTCTTCCGAAACAGAGTGGTCGACGGGTGGTGAACTCGAGTCGACACTCTTTCCGACCAATGGTTGGTCTGGAACAGGCTTGGCACAACCAGGTTCGGGAAGAGGGGCCTGGACACGAGAAGAATTTGAATCAATCTCTTTGTCAACAGGGGGATGATCTGCGGCTGCAGAAAGCTGTTAATAGCCAACAGGTAGTTGGGGTGAAGGAGTTGTAAGACTTTCCAAGACAATAGAGGCTTTATCCATGAGCGGACACAGGTGAAGGGGATGATTGCCTTCACAAAGTCTACAAGGGATTCGAATCTTCCCTTTTCCCTTACCATTTCTAGCTAATAGAGTAGCATCGCCGTGAGCTTCAGAGGATGATGAGGGGCGGGCCGGATCGTGAGACCATACTTCTAAGACCCTGGGAATGCCACGACAATCGCACAGAAGATGGTCATCCTTGCATAATCTACAAGGAAATTTGACTTTCCGTGGAGGAGCAGAAGGTGGCCCAATGGGAGGTGTACTCGAGGGACTAGCTGCAGTTTTAGCCTCTCCCTTAGGAGACTTCTTCTTCTTCGTCTTCTTCTTCTTCTTCTTAGTCACCTGGTTACTCGAATCTAGACTTTCACCAGGCGAAGTAGAAGATGAGGACGTAGAAACAGGCGAAGAAGGGGAGAGGTCCACCTTAGAATCAACATGATGTTGTTCAGGTGGAGGGACTGATTGACCAGAAGTTGAGATGGCAGGGAGTAAAGAGGTTGGGAACAACCAAACATGCAACCCAACAGTTAACCCTAGGAGGGACAACGTTGCCGTGTAAGGAGCACCAACATTCCCAAAAGGGGCGAAATGACCAGGGTTTCTGTCAGAGGGGATCCCTGGGTTGGTGAACCCCGGAAACGTTGCCATAAAAAAAAAGCCTACTCAAGCTAACGCAAACAAGATCTAACCGGGTAAATGTGAATTGTGGCCGAATAAATTTTAAGACAAAGGAACTGAACTTGACCTTTTCATGTTTTAAGAGTCGAGAAAAGGACAAAAAGGTGACTCTAGTCGCCTTCGAATGTTTAGTGAGCCCGAAGTGACAAATGCTCAGGTGAGCCTTTTCTTTTAGGGAGTCCAAAAAGGATCAAAAGTGACTACTCTGGAGAAACTAGGCAAAGGGTTTACCAAACAAATCCGTAAAACTGCATATACACCTTGGCAATCATATGAAAACCAAGGACTTTCCGTACGGTAGTCAATCTTCCTGAATGTTGTGTTCAATGCGTTACGGCTTGTAAGGCGGCAGACACGGCTTCCTGTGGATAAAGGATGATAACCTAGTGGGGTCTCCCCATATATTCGATGGTACGTGGGAGCACAAATCTATGCTAGAACACTATTAAGTCACAAAAGAAGGAATCACCCAACCTTAATGTGAAACAACAGTGACTAGGTTTAACAACACCAGAACACGTCTCTAGCCTAGACCTCTAGATGTATGCGTTTAGTTCCAATGTGTTTTTACATTCATTCAATTCATTTTATGGTTGATCTTTGATCAGGTTGAAGTTTCCAGGTCCTACCGTATGTAATCTCTCACAATTTCCTAAATGCAAGCTATATGCCAAAATATATCATTTCATTCGATGAACGCTAGCTATGAGAGAGTTGAGATCTTTCAATCAAACAAAATGATCATAAAACAATCAACAATGACTCTAATGCAGCTAATGGCAATAAACGAAACTTTTCTTTAAAGTCACTAATCGCTAATAATAATGAAAAGCTCTAATTTCCATTAACTACTGCAACGCAAAAGAGATTGTTCGTTTTCTTTTCGATGGCAAAATGCACTAAACAAATTTTGAGAGATAATAACAAAGAGTAAAAGAAACAAATTTCACTCAATGAAAACACAATCAAGTCCCTGAAACACCAAGACAATCTTTCAAACCAAGAAAAATCACAAAGACCTCAATGAGCTATGTAATCTAAGCCCAAACGAAGCCAAGCGAAATCCAAACGAAAAAGAGGTAAATTGCTCGAAGAACACAATAAAAAGTTTTGACAACCACTAGACAAGTGCAAAAAGTAGCCAAGAAGTCGACTGGACAATCAAAGAACCAAAAACTCCTACAGAAGGCTCGATGCACAAAGCCACTAGATGCCCTAGGGCTGGAATGTGAAATCGATGGAAAGAGGCAAACACCCGAAGGATGAAGGTCAAAACCAGTCAAACAAAGCTCTGACACACTCCAGTAGTTGAAAAAGATGTGACAAGACAGAAATCCAAGCTCAGAAGGCTTCCAAACAAGAAAACTGGAAAAGTTCACAGGCCTGGCGCGACTGTCAGGCTGTAAATCGCGCTTTTAAGGGATTGGCGCGATTTGTTTTTGTGCAACATGCGCCCAATGGTGCGACTGTCAGGCAAAAAATTGCGCTAATCAAGTTTTCCAACTTAAAAATAAAAACAAGTAGTCCAAGGCTCGATCAATAGTATCCAGACAGACCAGGCAGCAAGAGATAACTAAAAATTCAATCCAGAAAGCTTATCTAAGCAAGCAAAACAAGAGAAAACCAAAGGGCAAGACAAACTCCAAGTTGTTCGATTTGTAAACCAAACCAGAGATTGACTGAAGTGGCGTTGATCTACTTCTCTAATGTAGAGCAATAGCGTTTCGAAGGCTATCTGGCCGTACTTCAGGCTCCGTCCAAAGCTTACAAATCAAACAACAAATAGTATCCCCAGTTGAGTCGCCAAATTGTTGGCGAGGTAAATCCCCTCTTCGGATAGAGGCGATCCCCACTAGCCTAGAATGGGTCTAGCAACAATCAAACAATGCTAACACGTAGGTTCCTAATTACAAATTAAAGGTAAATGATGAGAGCCTACTTGGATTCCAACGCTAATGTTGTAGAAGAGTCGACACTCCCGTTCCTTTGCTCTGGCCGGTCCCGATCCTCACGATCTTTGTGAATGGACACCTGCACATGCAAAGAATGACACAAATACAAGCATAAAATCCAATAGATGCAATTATATATCGGTCAGAAAAGATATAACTCAAACATCGTTACAATGAACAACAAGAGTGGAACCATAATGATAGTCATCTATTATTGATAAACAACAAAGAAGAATGCAACCATAGTTCTGACGTCAAATCCTCCTTTGGCTGGGTGATCAGCTACATATGTCTTGCAAATATTGTTGGGATTGGGAACAAGCCTCTCTCTCTTTGATTATGAATGCAAAGAAGACTCTTACAACAATCTCTTAGACTTCTGAAAGTATAATTCTCCCTATGCTTGAACTAGCTTGTCAAAGGCAACGAAGCAAGCTTTTATAGATAGAGGAGAAGGAGATAAGATCAATCACACCATCCATGGGATTGGGTTTATCCTCAAAAAGCTATTATGGATAGAGGAAAGGGAGATAAGATTAATCACGACATCATGGGATTGGCATTATCCTTAAAAAGCTTCATGAGTCGAAAGGAAAGAACCTTTGCGCGTACGTTTGTTAAAAAGCTTTCCCAAACTCGGTTGGCGTGAGTATATCTCTGAGATAGAGCGCCAACTGGCGCGTCCTCTTTGGAGAATTTCCCCTATTGGCGCGAGTAGTACACTGTGGATCCGCACTAATGGAAAAAGGGAACTTTTTAAGGATATTCTGCAGGAGATGTCTTCAGGGCATATGAAGTCCATACTTAGAGGAATATAATGAAAGTGTTTTCAAGTTATGTCACTTCTCATAGGTCCCAGAATGAGTCCTCCAAAGTGCGGGAGAGGGGTGACAGGGACAGTGACAAATGGTGACAAATTATTGTGTAACACATATCCTGTAGTGCTCCTCCTGTTATCTCTGTCACCTGCCATATTTGCATCAACATATCCTTGTAGGGAGATGTTTGAACCACCAAAGCATAATGCTTGATTTGTGGTACCTTTCAAATATCTGAGAATCCATTTCACTGCCATCCAATGTTCCTTTCCTGGATTGTTCATGTACCTGCTTACATCTCCCACTGCATGTGCAATATCGGGCCTTGTGCAGACCATTGCATACATTAAGCTTCCAATTGCTGATGCATATGGAACTTTAGACATATAATCCATGTCTTCTTGGGTCTTTGGGCACATTTCCTTGCTAAGTTTGAAATGGCTAGCAAAAGGTGTACTAACTGGTTTTGCATTGTGCATGTTAAATCTTTTCAACACCTTTTGTATGTACTCATTCCGAGACAATGTTAATTTACGATTTTTCCTATCTCTAGTTATTCTCATACCAAGGATTTGTTTTGCAGCTCCCAAATCCTTCATTGCAAATGAATTTGCCAATTTTATTTTGAGCACATTTATTTCCTGGATGTTAGATCCTGCAATAAGCATGTCATCTACATACAATAACAATATAATATAGTTGCCATCATTTTGCTTTTTCAAATAAACACAATGATCAAAGTGACATCTAGTATAACCTTGTTCAGACATAAACTTGTCAAATTTTAGATACCACTGCCTTGGAGACTGTTTTAAGCCATACAAGCTCTTCTTCAACCTGCACACTAGTTTCTCCTTCCCTTTCACGTCACATCCTTGTGGCTGCTGCATATATATCTCTTCCTCCAAATCCCCATGGAGAAAGGCTGTCTTTACATCTAACTGCTCAAGATGTTTTCAGCTACTACAAGACTTAAAATAGTTCTGATTGAAGTCATTTTAACAACAGGAGAAAATATTTCATCAAAATCAATACCTTTCTTCTGTGCAAACCCCTTCACCACAAGTCTAGCTTTATACCTCTTTTTTCCTCCATCTTCTTCCTTCAGCATGTAAACCCATTTATTCTTCAATGTAGTTTTTCCTACAGGCAACCTGAATAAATCCCAAGTCCGGTTATGCATTAAGGAGTTCATCTCTTCTTCCATGGCTACCTCCCACTTCTTCTTGATTTCAACCTGCATTGCTTCTTCATAATATTTGGGTTCACCGGAATTAGTCAACAATAAATAATATAATGAAGGAGAGTATCGTTTAGGGGGTCTACTTATCCTGGTAGATCTTCTAACACCACTTTCAGGTGTTTGGGGTGCCTGTTGTTGTTGTGGTTGTTGATTATTATTATTTTCAGGCACCTTTACTTTTTCAGTGATTTCATCAAGAACTGCATATTCCTTGTTTTTCTTTTCCTGTTTCTTTTCCTGCAACTGATTCTTATATAAGACCTTTTCATTGAATATTACATCTATGCTCCTAATGATTTTGTGATTTTCGTAATCATATAAGCGATTACCAAAATCATTAACACCATATCCAATAAAGGTACATTTCGTTGACTTTGCCTCAAGCTTTGTTCTATTTTCTTTATCAATATGGACAAAAGCCTCACAACCAAAAGGCTTTAAAATAGAGTAGTTTACCTTTTTACCTGTCCATGCTTCCTCTGGAACACCACCATCCAAGGAACTTGAAGGCCCTCTGTTTATTAGATAAACAACAGTATCTACAGCATCTGCCCAAAACTGTAAAGGCAATCCTGCATGCAATCTCATGCACCTTGCACGCTCCATGATTGTTCTGTTCATCCTTTCTGACACACTATTTTCTTGTGGTGTTCTTGGAACTGTCTTCTCTCTACGAATTCCATGCTCTGAACAGTACCTATCAAACTCTTTGTTGCAATATTCACCTCCATTGTCTGATCTAAGACACTTCAATTTCTTTCCTGTCTCAATCTCAACCAAAGCTTTCCATTTCTTGAAAGTATCAAATACATCAGATTTATTCTTAATACAATAAATCCAAGTTTTTCTAGTTTCATCATCAATAAAAGTAACATAATAACGAGAGCCACCGAGAGATGATACCTGAGCAGGTCCCCATACATCTGTATGCACAAGCTCTAATTTTTCATTCTTCTTTTCTTTCCCAACTTTGAGAAATCTGACTCTCTTCTATTTTCCATAAATGCAATTCTCACAGAAGTCCAAATCAACATTCTTCAAACTCGACAACAAATTCATTGAGTGAAGAATCTTCATCCCTTTTCACTCATGTGTCCGAGCCTATGATGCCATAACGCTGCATCTGCTCCTTCGGAAGTTAAAGCATTAATAGAGTTAGAAATACCATTGCATAAATACAATGTACCAACCTTTTCACCTTTTGCTATTACCAAGGCTCCTTTGGTGACCTTCCAAGCTTTATCTGTGAAAGTTGTCACACAACCTTCACCGCCTAACTGCCCTATTGAAATCAGATTTTTCTTTAGATCTGGCACATGCCTTACCTCCTTTAATAGCCATTGGTTTCCATTCTGCTGTTTTACAAGAACCTTACCCATTCCAACGATTTTACAGGGTTTATCATCACCCAGATGAACTTGTCCAAAATCTCCTTGAACATAGTCATGAAAGTATTTCTTATGAGGTGTGGCATGGAATGAAGCCCCTGAATCTACCACCCAAGAATCAGTAATATTTTCGAAAGAAAGAATCAAAGCATCTTGTAACACCTCACCTGTCACATTTGCTTCATGATTGTTTTCTTGCTGTGCATCTCCTTCTTTTCCCTTCCCAGATCTACAGTGTTTCTTTAGGTGTCCTTTATTTCTACATTTCCAACACACTATCCCTGATCTGGACTTGGATCTTCCTTTCCTTGATTTACTGCGATATCCTGAGCTCTTTCCTCTTTCCATTTTTCTTCCTCTAGACTTTGCACTCAAAAAATTTCTCGATGTCTCACCGGAGCTTTTCCGTCGCATTTCCTCGCTAAGGATAGCACCGACAACATCATCAAGCTTTAAAGTACTAGATCCAGAAACGGAGTTACTAATGGCCATTACCAAACCATTCCAACTTTCTGGTAATGAGCACAAGAATAACAGAGCTCTAAATTCATCATCAAAGTTTACCCCTACAGAACTTAACTGACTTGTAACTGTATTAAAATCATTTAAATGGTCTACAACAGATCCACCTTCCGACATCTTCATATTAAATAACCGTTTCATAAGAAATGCCTTGTTTGAGGCCGAGGGTTTTTCATATAGTTTCGACAACGTCTGAATAAAATCCTCTGTCGTGGTTTCCTTCGAAATGTTGAAGGTGACTGACGCAGCAAGGCACAACCGTATTGTTCCGAGTGCCTTTCTATCGATAAGGTTCCATTCTTCATTTGTCATACCTGTCGGCATCTTTGATTTTCTGCCCAATGGTAGGTATAGATCTTTCTGATACAGATAATCTTCCATCTGCATCTTCCACAGCGAGAAGTTTTGGCCGTTAAATTTCTCGACCCTAAACTTACCATCTTCCGTCATTGCTCCCACTCGAACCAGGAACCCTTCTTTCCTGCGAGTTTATCAGCCAAATAGACCTTCAGCACTGATACCAGTTGTTATAAAATTATATATTATGGAGCAATGGAACACATAAAATATTTCAGAAATATAAACACAGAAAGCGCATAAAACAAGAGAGACACAGATATACGTGGTTCACCCAATTTGGTCTACGTCCACCCCGAACAGCCAGTCCTTCCTTTCTATTATCCAGCAAAATGAAGAGACACAACCTACAGTAGATCCGCTGTAATATCCTCTGTTTTCTCTCACAGTCTCAGCTCTCTATTTCCCGCTCACAGAATACACATCTATCACACAACCTCAAATACAATGCCCTCATACAAAGAGAGGGGTTGCCTTCTAGGGAAAAAAACCCTAAACTAAACATAAGTTCTACTGTCAGATCATCCACCTAATGAACGGCCCAGATTGACTAGAAATTACTATACTTTTACAAGGCAATTTTACAGTTGTTTTTTGCTTCGGGGGCGCTGCCACCGAAACCCCCCGCCAGGGGGGGGCTCCCAAAGGTCGCAGTTGCTCCCCCCTGGACCCCCCCTGCAGCGAATATTTTATGGGCGGCAACTCGAACTGGGGTCCAATGTGGCGATACCTTTGAATATAGAAGATAATCAGGCTCCACACCCAACACCCTGTCCTTCAAACACTGAAGGGTTTTTAATGCCCTGATCTTCAAAAATTCCGGGGTCTTCAATACCCTGATCTTCAAAAACTGCAGGGTCTTCAATGCCCTAGTCCTCGAAATCATTAAGGGTCTCCACCTCCAGTTCACTAAAATTGTCAGGAGATTCTTCATGTTGTTCTTCTTCGTCCTCCTTTGCTTGGACTTCGCTAGTGTTTGGTGTCGAAATTGTTCTCTTGCTCCTTAGCCTGATGACAAATGTTGACAATAACACGTCGTCTTCTGCATTCTCCTCATCCTCCATAGTGTGTGCTACTGCGTCTACAAGCACCGAGAGATTGTGAACTGTGTGAGAGACTTGGGGCAAGTCGTCGATTACAATTGGGGAGCCCAACTAATTTGTTCCTTGTCCGACAACTTTCCTCCTCGTCGAGGTCCTAATTTTCCTTATCTTTGTTGCAGGTGGAGTATTTTGAATGGCCCCTTTATCTGCTTGCACTGGTGAGACTTTACTTCTTTGCTTGGTAGGAGACAATGTCTCTGCCTTTCTCTTTTTGCTTGCACTTGTGCTAGCAGGTTCTTTTGCATCCTTTGCTCAGAATTCCTTCAGAAATGCCTCCCATGCTATTCCCTTTTTCTCTAACTTCTTCTTGACCAGCATCGTAATGAGTCCATGGTGGCAGAGTTTGGTTGCAACTTGGCTTGCACTTGCGCTCTGCACATTTTTCACCATCTTTTCGAGGCTCCTGAGCAAGAAGTGAGGGAAATTAATCAGTTTCCCTACCTCAAAATGTGACAGCAGTCGAAGGTGGTATACGAATGCCAAGGTATAGTGCCCTTCGCTTGTGACAAAATTCTATAATATAAACAGTAAACCTCACCATTTTCTGACCAAGGCGGTCTGTGGCAATCCCTTTCTCCAATCGACCTCAATCTTCTTATCAACCACGAACTGCTGCCAACGGTTCTTTGTCAACTGCTCCTTAAACTAGTCCTCACCTGTAAGTGGCAAGCCTATGGCTTGCGAAATGAACTCTTCAGTTATTTTAAATTTTAAGGACTTGACCCTAAATCGGCCTTCCTTAAACATTCTTGCAAATTCTAGCACTTCGCCCATGTCAAATCCATCAATTTTTTGGAGAAATGGCAGGAACCCAATTTCTTGAAAAAGTGAAATATTGTTCCTGTACTCGGAAATTTGTTCAATCTCCTGTAGAGATAGTGGTTCACTCCTCACGGGTGCCATTTCGAACCTCTTCCACTTCACCGATTAGGCCTTCAGAAAAATTCCAGGGTAACTCCAACATTCACCAAGAATTCTGTACTAGAGATTCCTTGCCTTCCGTCTTTGTAGACCTACTTACCTGGCTATGATGGAACAATCCTTCCACTTTGGATGTAGATCCATGTCAGTGATCATCGTTATAGGTGAATCATGATGATTGGATGTAGTGGCGGTATGGGCGGTGGTGATGCAACGGCTAGAATGATCTGATCACAGGTAGGTTAATGATGGTAGGATAGTGCGAAATAATTGCAAAGAGGGTGAGTGCAGGTTATCGGATGGAGTACCCTTCCGTAGTCATCATCATAATTCAATCAGACTTATTTTCAACATTTATTAAAAAAGATTAGATTTCAGCCTTACACACCTTGCACTTTAAAGATTTATCCCTAGATTAGTAATTAATGAAACAAAGCATCAATTTAAAACATGGAGTGAGTTATCATATCAACATATGTACAAAAATACAGGCCCATATATCTTTGATAAACCATTTCAGGACTGTGTAAATTTCTCCCATAGTCAATTGTATCTCTGCACCAGACTTGCTTGCACTGCATTGTGCTTGCACCAGAGAATTTTACCAAATAGAAACTTTGATAAGACATACTTCTGTAGCTAGACTTTTAAAAATTTTGCCTCATTATACAAAAAAAATTATTCGCCATCCTTTTGTGCTTCTTGACATGCCTTCTAAATGACTGCATCAAATTCTGCAATCAACTTATGAGGGAATAAAGAAGTGGGAAAGGGGTAAAAATTTCAGAATGGGAATGAATATTACAGCAAGGATTTCATAACGATATCATCAAGAGGGATAAACGAAACAGGATGTGGGAAAAAAATTCAAGTGATAACAGGGATTCTACGAATTGAGTAAGGGTTGTTTCTTGGAAGAAAGAGGAAGGTAGTTCATTAGAGAATTTATAAAAGAAACTACTGTGACATTTCGAAATGGGAAATAAAAGAATATTTTACCTTGAAGTCTACCTGCACTCGTGCAGGAAAAATAACTGCAATGGGAAGTAAGCGTTTACATGGAAAAAATGTCCATGCTAGTTACCCCAAACATGGGTAAGGGCTTAGTTTCATGAACCTGCTTCTTCTTGGTGGAATCTAGCATATCTAAAATTCAAGTAACATTCCCTTTTTCTGAAAATTTTTGATCTTCCTACCAGCATGCTGGTTTTTAGGTTGATCCTTCTACAATCATGTCAGTCAACTGATTTTCACAATTATAGGAAATTTTTTTTCTTTTTATACTTTTAATTTTTGTCATTATTTTATTTTTATTTTTCTTTGATTATTTATTTTTTAAATAAGGACAAGAAGGAATCAATTCTTCAATAGGTCAGTGTTATCACCTACCAAATTCTTTTCAAATGGTTGTTGGACTTGCTACATAAAATCTCCTTTAGTAAGGTGTTACACTAAAAAATGTCACCATGACTATTTACAGTTAGTATGGCTTTATCAACAGTCATGCTATCCTCCTGGGCAAGTCTTATGCCTCTGCTCTCCATGTCAAACTCCAAAAAGAGAGAAAGTCTTTATAAATGTATTTATCTCTGGGTACGCAGGTTCTCTCAATCTTACCTGCGGATACGCACCTAATGTTCACAAAAGCTGCGTACTTGTATGCTCTGTATGTAAAGGGCCAGGTGCGTACCCCTGTAAAGGTCAAAAAGCGCAAGTTTCACTTTAAAAAAGTTACTTGTGGTCATTTCTAGAGGCTTCTAGAAGTATGTTTGACGTCTATGAAGCGCCTCCAGATGGTTCATGTACCCCTACCAAAGAGGAACTTATCCCATCAATGAGGGAGCTATCCCATCCAAAGAGGGGATTATCCCATTGATGGTGGACCTGATTAACTTCCTCTTGAGCACTATAAATACAGGCATTGGGCCAGAAGGAGGGGAGGTTGGAAGCTAAACATTTCTAAGGGTAGATGCTGCTGGAATTAGGACTCCCATTTAGAAGCTTGTGAGGAGAGATTACCATCTTTGCTTGTTCTATTTGGAAGTGGGTGAGCTTTGTCAAAGTAAAGGAAAACTCTTGATGGACCCTGGGAGGGACTTGCATAACACCAAGGCTCAGGTTGTAATTGTTCCTTTTGTTTCCTATTAATGCAAATGAGTCCATTCTTCTCAATAACTTGTTATTTATGAGTTGTTTCATGTACTCCTTGGTCTATGTGTTAAATATGTTTTATTTTATGAGATTATCAAGTGCTATTTAATCGTTTGATTGTTAGTGAATGCAGGTTTCGAAGTGAAGGAGGAGCTCATCCGGATCAGCGAGGCTGGACTACTACAACAGCGTTGGATTACAGGTAGGATCTAAACACTTGATTTCTTATATAGTAAATGCATGTCTAGAGAAGGATTGCTCTTGTTTGTCTTGTTTGTCACTAGAGAGTCTTAGGCTCCTAGGGAGGTTGGTTGTGTCCGCACTATCGAATCTTTCCACCTGACAAAATGGCGACTCCGCTGGGGAATCCATTGATGTGAAAGTCTTTTCCTTCGTATGCAACTTTGATCTGAGAAAAGTCATTTATTTTCTGGTTTTTGACTCTGTGACCTTGTATTTGGGTGGGTTATCTTAGGGTTAGATTGAATTTAGTTTTTCTTGGTTTTTTCAGTAGTACGCACCCTCTGAGTATTGCACAGTGCGTACTTCTACGCACTGTTGCTGTGTGCACAGAGCGGGCCCGCACCTGGCTTAACAGGTTGCCTGCGTACCCTGCTAAAAATTAAGAAATTTCCATTTTTTACATTTTTCCTCTTAGATTTTGCTTTTTCTTAGTTTTTACTGCCCAGATCCATTAGTCTCTTGTCAAAGATCTTCACCTGAACTTGTTTCGATAGCATTGAGTGTTTTAGTGGATTTCATAGAAGTTTAAGCCCTAGGGTTTGATTTTTGAGTAGGTCCTGTAGTGACTTTGGCGGTAGAAGTTGTCAAGCCTTAGATCTCTCTGGTTTTGTCAGCCTTCTTAGGAGTCGGACCTATCGTAAAGTCTACCTGTGAGAGCAACTTACCTTTGAGTTGTCTCTTTGGCAAATTTCGAAGTGCTTGTTGATTGAGTATTGAATTCCATTTTACAGAAAGAACAAAAAGATTTGAGTTTTGTTTTGACTGGTCTTTTGATTCTGCATTAGCTGGTCCTTGGCTTGATTGTGGTCAAGTAAAACAACCTAGAATCATCCTTGTAGGCTTTTGCCTCGTTAGGTTTGCTTAGAGTAAATTTCTTTTTGATTTGCTTGTGAGTCAATTTTTCATAGACTTTATAGCTTTTGAGATTGATTTTCGTTAAAATAGATTTATATGCTTTATTAAATAAGAGAAAATACAAAAACATCTCCTTTGAAAAGTTTTGTTTCAAGTAGCTTTGAGGGATTTTGAAAGAAAAAGAATTTTTCGTGCACGTAAGGAGTGGTCATGTTTGGATGCCTGGAAAGATAAAGAGAATTGTTTCTTTGATTGTCTTTACTAAGAAAGTTGTTTTCTATAAAATTTGCATTTTCCAACTCTCTTAGTTAGGAATTTCATTGAAAGAGAAAAGTAGCGTAAATCATCTTAGGTGCATCTTTGTAGTGGTTTGAGTCGAGTCTACACACCATTGGTTTCATTTCCGCTACCTTTTGTCTTTAAGAAGAACCATAAAATTAACGCTTAAAGTAAAATCAATTTAGTAACTTTTATTTATTAGGGCTCTGAAACACCAATTTAGATCAGGCTAGTGTCTTGGAGTAGGAGAGTAATTAACTCTCCAAGACAACAAAACCAAACAAGTAGCTTATCTTGTGATAGAATAAATCCAATTGTCTCATTTGTACTCTAGGAAAGCTCCTCTTAAATGAGAAGCACGAGCTCGTGTCCGAACCAGTGAGGGGATCAATCCTCCCTCGTTGGGAACGACGCCAGACACGCACGTATTACAAACGGTAAACCTCGGATTAACCATTGTCGAGGAGCCAGGGGTCACTTGTCGGTAAACCTTGGATTATTGTCAAGGAACCGACAAGGGGATTGAGCTTGATACTCTGCCCTTGCGTGCTGTCGGAGTGTAGACTGTTCCCCCAGGTGCATTTGTTGCGGTTGGTAGCCTTAGTGACCATTATCATTAGGATTCTACCGAGGTGACGGTGGAGGGAAGATCCCACTGTACCTGGACCAGACGTCGGCTAGACTCACTTGGATTTTCCGGGGGGTTCACTTCACTCGAGACGGTTAAAGTGGAGGAACTTGTGCCGGTCTATTCATTAAGCAGGTTGCCGGGGTAACTGTTCCACCCGCCACTTCTGTACTGAATCCGGCGATGTTGGGTTTCATCTCCAACTAGCGTTTTCGGTCTGGAAGGCTACTGTTTGTGCTTGGTTTGACGCCCTAGATTCATTAGGCGTGTGCTTCAAATTTGTTTGGTTCTTTAGAGACTTTAGGTGGTTTGATTTGAGATTTTACTTTGTTTTCGTGTGTAGTAGTTAAAAGTTTTTAGCTGTGGCGGAATTACCGAGACAGTCCCGTAGACTTCGGGGCCAGTCTCCTGAAGTTGTTTCTGTGGCCGAATTGTTGAGGAGATCCCGTAGACTTCGGGGTGAGCCTCCTCGAGACGACCCGAGTAATCTAGAAGGTTTGAAGGTCCTTGTAACTCCTCCTAGTGGCAGTAGAGTAGGTTCACCTGAAGAAGGAGAATCTTCCTTGGTAGTCCATCCAGATTACCAAAGTCTAGAGACAGGTTATAATCCCGAAGCTGTTACAGTTTCTGAGCTTGCTGGTATTTTTTCGTCTACTAGTGATACAGGCGAAGAACCTGAAATATCTGAACCTATTACTCCAACTTCTAGTGTTCCAGATTCACCAAGAGTAGAACGAGTTATCACCGAAAATCTTCCTACTGGTCTGATTGCTATTGAAGAACTTGCTCCAGAGGAAGAAATAGGCGTCTCTAACCTTGAAGATCAGCTTACTATTGAGCTCAGAGAGCGTGAATCTATCTTTTACAGTCCTCCTAGAAGTACTACTTGGTACCTTTCGTTAACCAATTATTTAGACAACTCAGGGTTAGGTTTTTCTACACCTCGTACTCCTTTTCCACCTGGAGGTATTTATACTCCTGTAAATATGTCTGGTCAGTCGTCCGTGTTTACTCAAACTCCTGAATCTTTCTTACACGGCGGTCCTTCTGTTCCCATCGGGTATCAATCACTTTCTGGTACCTTTGCGGGGGCATCTCCTCAACCCATTGATCATGGGTTATTAGCTGGAAACAATGGTAATATACCATTGGGTGTAGGAGACATTTACATGATGTCAGGTTCAGTTCCCGTTTCTCAACCTCAAGGTGGCCAATTACCACCTGGGGGGCAGCCTCAATTAACCCCTGGGGGCAACCTCAAGGTACACAAATTGTGTCTAGGGGGCAACCTCAAGGTCAGTATGTACCTATGGTGCAATACATGCCTCAAGGTCAACCCCAGCCTCAATATGTACCCCAGGGTCAACCTCAGTATCAATATTTACCTCAAGGGTATCAACCCCAAGGGTATCAACCTCAAGGGTATCAACCTCAAGGTCAAGGCCAACCCCAGTATCCGTATTTACCTCAAGGTTATCAACCTCAAGGTCAATACTCGAGTCAAGGTTATCAACCACCTCAAGGTCAGTCATATGTTCAAGGTATGGGAACTGTACCTTTCAATTATCAATCCTATCCTCAATCTGGTTATGGATCTCAGTATCCTCAACCTGTTACGGGTCAATACCCCGGAATGATAGTGTGGGATCCATCACAGGGTCAACAGGTGTTGCAGCCAAGTATACAGTTGGTACCTCAAGCTGGACAACCCGTAGTTTCTGGTCCACCCCAGCAACCGCCACCTGTCCAGTCAAATGTTCAAACTTCTGTAACTTCGGTAGTTACTCAGCCGCCAATTGCACCTAGTACTCCATCTCAAACGGCTGCTGCAACTACCGCTACATCTGCCGCACTTACTTCTGGAGTATCGACAGCTCCGGTTTCTACTGTCTCTGCAACCACTCCTCAGACATCTTTACTGTTGTCTGGATCTACGATTCAAACCACGGTCCAGATGCCTATAGGTCAGCCTGGTATAAGTACGGTTGTCACTACTCAACCTCAATTTGTTCATCAACCGTACCAGGGACAGTACCAACATGGGAAAGCTGTCCAACAGCCAGTTTACCAGTATCAACCGTATCCTGGGTACACTTATCAACAACCTCAACAACCCCAGTACGGTCCGGTTAATCCTGGTTTTCCAGGAGGATATAATATCCCTAATGCGACTCCTGTTCCTAGTTATCCTGGATATCCTCCTCCTGGGACTGGTCTTGTGACCCAGAGTTTTAGAGATCCTAACCCGCAATTACCGTTTATCGCAACTTTGGATTTACCAGACTTGACGCGCCTAACGAACGATCCAATTCAATATCTTCCGTTCTGGCTGCCAATGCCAAATAAGTTGCCCAATGATATACCCAAGTTCGAAGGTAAGTCTGGAGAGGATCCGTCCAATCATGTGATGACTTACCACCTCTGGTGTGCTTCAAATTCTATCTCGGATGATTCGATCCGCTTACGTCTTTTCCAGCGTACACTCATTAGTCTCGCGGCCAAGTGGTACATTGAGTTACCACGGGCCTCTTTTTACAATTTTAGCCAGTTAGCTACCTCGTCCTTAACTCACTTTCAGTTGCCGGTCAGATACGATAACGGCACAGAGTTATTAACTTCACTAAAATAATCAACGTCCACATATATTTCTGATCACATTCATGAGTGGAGACGCCGAAGAAGGTTAGTGAAAGTTTTTATTCCGGACCAAATCTTAGCTGAATGGTTTGTTAAATCATTATTACCGAAGATTACTGAAGATGTAGCTAAGGCCGGAGTAGTTACTGAGGAGCAAGTCATTGCTCAGGCGCAGTACCTTGACTTAGTTTATACTCAGTCAGGTACGTTACACGAGAAGATTCCAGATCTTCCAAAATCGAATCAAATCGCTACTGCTCCTTCGGGATCTCATGCCGCTGATGGTATGATTGGCATCGTGAATACAAAGAGCAAGAAGAAATCTTCCAAGACTTCTACTACTCCTATAATCACTTTGCCTGATTCCCCGACAGGAGAGTCTTCTCCTGAACTTTCCGCCGATATTCACGCTGTAGAATCATCTACGGCCAAATCAAAAAACGGTGGAAAGAAGAAAGGAAAGAAGAAGGCTAAAGCAGACAAGGCTCCGAAGGAGAAAACGGAAAAGTCGGAAACCAATGACGAAAAGCGCAAACCTCGATATCCTTGTCTTATTTGTGAAGAGGATCATTTTACAAGAGATTGCCCTCATCGGGTCGAGGTTGTGAAGATAGTCAAAGGTTCTCCCACTCTTGCTGTTTTAAAAGATCCATTTCCAAAGCAGGAGAGTAAGATGATAGGTTCTTCCTCGACTGCCAGTGAAGAACCCATTTTGATGATGTCTCATGTGAGGATTGCGACTCGATCGCAAGATTATGGTAGTAAGAATCCTGTTGATGGTAAGGAAGCAGAATCTTCTCATTCTAATCCATCAACCTCAGCTCCTGGTTCCGATCCACTACAGATCGAAAAACCTAACCCGGACTTATTAATCAAACCGCCCGCCAAGGGTGTACTTCGAAGGTCTGCTTTCAATCCACATGCGAGAGCAGCCCAGAATTACAACATTGTTGAGGACTTAGTTGTTTCACCCTCAGCAATGTCGGCTTTAGAAGTGCTGCAATCATGCCCAGCACAACGAAAATTACTTTTGTCGGCTATCGGAGCTGTTGATGTTCAGGACCCGAATCTGATAATCTTCGATCTAGAAAATAGTACACCGCGTCTACCCCATCAAATGGCTTTCCAAATTCCAGTGATAGTCAAAAACAGGCCTATTCATCGGACTGTGATTGATGAGGGAGCTTCTACGTGTATTATGTCGATTCAATGTTGGAGATCGCTTGGTTCTCCTTCGTTGAACCAATCCCCGACCATCCTTAAGGCCTTTGATGGCCGTGGGTTCCGTCCGTTTGGTATTCTACAGGAATTGCCTATAGGGGTAGAAGGTAAAACCGTTAGTCTGGATGTGGAAGTGGTTGATGCCCCTCTAGACTACAACATTCTTTTGGGTCGAAGTTGGTCATATGCTATGACAGCGGTCGTTTCATCGGTCTTCAGAGTAATAAAGTTTCCACATAACGGTAAGATCGTGACAATTGATCAGCTGACATACTTTTCATCCGACCCAGCCTCTTCAGAGAGTATCCAGCATGTCGGTAAGACGACAATCCCTTATAGGGACGTTGGCGTAGGTTTAGTTAAAGATTCCGGTTTACTGGGAACTTTTCCTTTCCCTCCAATCAACGCAGACCCTTCATTTGCATCAATTCATATGATTACATCAGACAACATTATTTATGATGATCCTTGGATTGTCCCATTTGAATCTGAGATAGACTCATTTGGTGATGCTATGCCTTTGAGTCCATATGAAATTGCTTATGAAGCCGTCATGTCTTTTACCGACTCGCGTTCAACCCAAATCGACCAAATGAATGTGGTCAGTGAAGAATCACTTTTCACATCAACCTTAGAACGGATAGCGTTTCCCGAAGTCGTGTCATCTGACGAGCAACTTCGCGAAATCCTAAGTGTAGACGATCTACCATGGGAAGATCTCCATCACAGATCTTCGTTTTTACCTAAGGATGATGCTTTTGAAAATGATTTTTCATCTATCTTTACCGCTGAATATGTCAAAAACGCTCAGAATCCCACAAAACATTTTGATTCAGAGCTGAATTTAGGGAATATTTCTCGCACTATTCCCATTGATATTTCAGTGAAGCCCAGAATTGAGGAAAACATTCATATAGGTGCCTCATGTACAGCAGTTGAAATTCGAACTTACAAGGCCTTATTCCAAGAATTCCGCGATGTGTTTGCCTGGTCTTACGAGGAAATGCCAGGAATCGACCCTGCCATTGTTGTTCATGAAATAAAGACCTACCCGGACACTAAACCCGTCCGGCAACGGTTGCGTCAGATTCACCCTCGGAAAGCGGCTGCGATTAAAGCAGAAGTCGAGAAGCTGTTGAAAGCAGGTTTCATTTATCCAATCCCGTTAACAGATTGGGTATCGAATATTGTTCCAATCAACAAGAAACAAGGAACAATAAGAATCTGTATCGACTATAGGGATATAAATCGAGCTTGTCCAAAAGACAACTATCCTACGCCTTATATCGATCAAATTATTGATGATTGTGCCGGAAGTGAAATGTTTTCCTTCATGGATGGTTTTTCGGGCTATAATCAAATCAATATTCTACCTGCCGACCAACCAAAAACAGCATTCAGTTGTCCATGGGGGACATTTGCTTATTGCAAATTACCTTTTGGGCTTAAGAATGCCGGGGCCACTTTTCAACGGGCAATGTCTTACGCATTTCATGACATCAAGCACATTGTGCAACCGTACCTCGATGATTTGCCTGCTTATTCTTTACATCGAGTTGATCACCTTGTCCACTTACGAGCAATCTTTATGAGGTGTCGGCATTATCGAATTCGGTTGAATCCCCACAAGTGTGTGTTCTGCATAGAGACGGGTCGATTGCTGGGATTTGTTGTTTCAAAAGCTGGCATTCGCGTCGATCCCTCGAAGGTCGAAGCTATCATCAAATTGCCTCCTCCTTCGAGTTTGCGCCAACTCCAAAGTTTGCAAGGGAAAGCGAACTTTTTACGTCGATTCATTCCAAATTACGCCGAGGTCACTAAAGGTTTTACACGGTTGTTGAAACAGAACGCTCAATTCTTTTGGGACGAGATTGCCCAAAAATCTTTTGATGCACTTAAGCACGCGTTGACCCATGCACCGTGGTTGCATCCTCCCAACTACAACCAGGACTACTTCTTATACCTCGCAGCTTCGCATTCCACCATTGGAATGGTGTTAGTTCAAGAAGATGAATTCGGAGCGGAACATGTGATATATTATCTTAGTAGGACATTAAACCCCACTGAGCTAAAATATTCGCATGTGGAGAAATTGGCCCTGGCAGCCGTTCAAGCTGTCCAGCGTTTTCGTCACTACATTCTTCTCCGTAAAACTACAGTTATTTCGGATTGCAACCCTATGATTTATATTTTGACAAAACAACTGCTAGGGGGCAAGTACTCTAAATGGATCGTTATCCTGCAAGAGTTCGACTTGGAGTTTGAGAAGTCCAAGTCTAAGAAATCCTTAGTTTTTGCGGAATTGATGTGTGATTTCCCGCGTGCTGACACAGAAACTGTGGAAGAGGAGTCCATTGCGGACGAATCTTTGTTTCTTATCAGTACTTTAGATCCGTGGTACGGGGATATAATCATCTATCTCCAAACCCAAACCTTTCGGCCTGAAGCTTCAAAGTCGGAACGTCGAAAAATTCGGTTTCAATCCCAGCAATACAAGATTATTGGAGATATACTTTATCGCCAGGGGGCAGACTTAGTTTTTCGACGTTGTTTAACTCACGAAGAGGCTGAGAGGGTTTTGAATGATTGTCACTCTAGAGCATGTGGCGGTCATATGTCTGGGTATGCCACAGCTCAGAAGGTGTTGCGCGCTGGCTATTTCTGGTCGTCCATGTTTAAAGATTGTATCATTGCGGTCCGAAAATGCCACAACTGTCAAGTGTTTGATCGCAAGATGCGCGCACCACCTGCTCCTCTCCACCCTATAATTGCCGTTGGTCCTTTCGCAAAATGGGGTATCGATTTTATTACTTGTAACCCTCACTCGGCCGGGGGGCATGCGTATATCATCCTCGCGGTTGATTATTTTACTAAATGGGCCGAGGCGATGCCTACATTCGACGCAAGCGGAAAAACAGCTGCAGTTTTCATATTCAATCACATTATAACTAGGTTTGGTGTCCCACAAGCAATCATCACTGACCATGGGAGCCATTTTCGAAACATCATGATGACTGAGCTTACAAGCTAGCTTGGTTTGCACCACGATAACTCTACTCCTTATTATCCGCAAGCCAACGGTTTGGTTGAGTCTATCAACAAAGTTCTGGTTATCATGATCCGACGAATCATTGGTATTCATCGGTCGAATTGGCACAACATGTTATTTTTAGCGCTATGGGCATATCGAACTTCAGTGAAAACTTCAACAGGGTTCACCCCTTTCCAGCTAGTTTATGGCTTGGAAGCTGTGTTACCCATTGAATGCGAAATCCCATCACTTCAAATGGCTGTCGAATTACTCCTAGCTACTTCCGAAGAGGAGAAACGTTTATTATACTTAGCTCAATTAGATGAGACTCGACGTGACGCTGCATTGGCAATCGAGACTCACGCGAAGCGAATGAAAGCTCAGTATGATAGAAATGTGACCCCTCGGAGTTTTTCGGAGGGAGACCTAGTGCTGTTATATGATCAAGCTAACGATAAGCTAGGTGCTGGAAAATTCGTTCCTATGTGGCATGGACCCTATATTGTAAAGCGAAAGCTAGCAAAAGGGGCCTATGAGCTGGTAGATTTTGATGGGGACTCTTTGGGTAAACCCAGAAATGGACTTTACCTAAAGAGGTATTATGCTTAAATGGTGGGTATGGAGAATTTTAGTTAGGTTAGGTTTTCTTTCTAGCTAGTATGTTTGTTAGTTTAGATAGTGTGCTTAGCTTAGAAAGTGTGTTTTTCGTCGTTATTCTGGCTTATCTTGGTTTTACTCTTGATATTGCAGATGTTGACGCCTCTCCAAACGTACATTGGATTTGCCGATGGTGCTTGTCGTAGTACACGGAATATCTCTTCCGCAGCTTGGGTTATCTATTCGCCCTCTGACGAGTTAGTTTCTATGCATGGGGTGAGCCTCGGTCAAACGACGAACAACATTGCAGAATACAGTGCAGTGGTTGAATTATTGTCTGAATCTATTTCATTTGGAATTCGATGTTTGATAGTGAGGTTAGATTCTGAACTCGTTGTATTACAGCTTAATAGAGTATATGCCATTAGAAATCCTGTGTTATTAAGGTTGTTTTTGAGAGTGCGTCTCTTGGAACGTGAATTTGATTACATTGAATATCAGCATATTCCAAGGTCTTTAAATACATTAGCAGATGCAATTGCTTCTCGAATGTTGGACAGACATTTACGATAATCATGCAAGTAAATTTAAAAAAACATTTCATCACATATGTTAAACAAAATGAGTCGGTAATAATGATATATATATAGATAGGAGTGTGTCAAAAATATACATCGTCTTCGATCACAGGTTGAAAAACACCTTATGATCGGCAAAAATGATAAGTACAAAAAGCAAAAATGTCATATGTGTCTACAAAAGTGACTAGTCAATCACTGGTGGTGCTCTCTATACGAGACCACTGCCCGCGCTACCCTACACAAGAACCTCCTAAAAGGTCCTGGGACTGCAACCACATAGCGCTGAAGTCGAATGGGAATATCATCTATGGTGGTCTCTGGTATATCCGCCGTCAGACGCTCTAGATCCTGTTCCAGCTCGGCTAAGGTCTCTGCGGCCGCATCCTGTGGGGCTGGTGCTGGTACAGCTGGTACTCTCCTCTCAAAAGCCCGGAGGTTGGCTGGACGCTGTGGACCTACATCTGCATTTTGAAAATTTGCGCTGTTAGTTTTGAGGCGATATATAAAAACAAAAAAAAATACATAATTTGAAAACTCGTGAAAAATGAAATACCTCTGTCATCCCACTGTTCTCCCTGTGGAAGAACCATGTCCGGATCATTCCGAAAATCCATTTCGACATAAGGAAAGTCCTGAATAGCAAAGACCTGGCTCTCTAGCCAGTGAAAGTAACCATCAGGAAATCGAACAACTGCTGCGCCCTCATCAGGATGCCGGGCCATTACCGCAACCCATCTCGTCAACTTAGGCTCCCGAGGCACCCCAACCGAAACTGTAAGATGCTGGGGGACCAACATTGGAACTCTCTCTAGGGCAAAGCTCACGACTAAAGGCCCATATCCAAAGGTCTTCAGTTGTCCTCTCTTTGCCCTGGTTAGTTGGCCCTTCAAATTAGCCAACACAACATCGCACCAGTTGAAAATGGTGCCGTGGAAGTAGTCTATAGCCATCCGCATTTGGGACCCGGTGGCTTGGTGCAAAGCGGCCGCGCCGCAAAGTCTGGTAACAGTAAAGGCTATCACCATAAGTTCAGGTCGGGATATGTACTTGATTTCTATCCCCTTCTCATGGTTTTGGTTGTTGCACCACTCTAGCCGGAGACTAGCAAGGGATTGGCCACCCGGCCTAGTCCCGAATAGAGAGAGTTGCTCGCCCCTGTTAGGCAAGCCAGTGAGAAAATATATGTCGGAGGGCTCTATCTCGAGCTGGTGCTCTCCGATGTAGAAACATTGCTCCTGAATGTTCCACCTTTCAACCAGCAACTCAAGAAATGGCACCTGGCCCCTCATGCCAGGTATGGCCCAGTATTTGTACAGTCCGCATGCTTTTAATGCATCAATGGAAGGTTGATGACCTATTGCGGCCAAATCAACGTCCTCGTGCTCTCTTTCACACCAATCAAGCATGGTGTGGTCCCTGCACATCATAAAACATCAGTTAGGATCCATAAAATTTAAAAATTTTGGTCTATTTTGGAGGTATGAGGGTTTCAATTTGTGTTTTGCGGGGTACGCACCCCGGCCTTTAGGGACAGAGCGTCCGGACACAGCTTCCCTTAAGGCCGGGTGCGTACACCCCGTAATTTTCCCATTGGGAAAATATCGGGGTACGCAGGTCAGCAGTGCATGACCTGCGTACCCCGAAGTGCGCATCTTGAAACCCCAAGACCCCCAAAAAATCAAATAAAAGCTTAAAAATGAATTCTAAACGGATGGAAATCAAGAGAGGGGTGTTGTAGAATACCTGGTGAAACGGCGTTCGATTCTGACGGTCGGATTCTCCGCAATCTCCACGAGAAGTTTCTTGTCAAAAGCCCTTTTCTCAACCTCAACAGTAAAATGGTAAAAATGACATGGTAAGAAGTCTTTTTATAGGTTTTTTGGATAAATAAATGCTAGATTTGTTTATTTTTCACCATGAAAGGACATTTTCGATGTATTTTTGCCCATCTTAAACAGGTATGAGTATTGTGTTGTTTCTGTGCAGGACAAAGGGACTTTAGGGTAAATTATCATTTTTCACGTCAGAGTCATCTTTTAAGCTCTTTTCTGACTCCTAAAACATGAAAAGATTGCCGAGCGTTTCTTTTACACTCGTTAAAACGAAATTAAAAGACGGTCCCCTTATAGCTCTTTTCTGACTGTAAAATCAGGAAAATATTGCCGGGTTTTTGTCGTTTCAAACTCGATACGAAAATAAAACGACGTGTCCTTGATCGCTTTTTACTTTTCAGGTCAGAGACACTAATCATGAAAGTACTCCTTGGTCGCAAGATCAAGCGGTTCTCCCAAGTATTATTTTATACTTTTTCGGGCTTGGGGGACACAAATTTACGAAAAAGTTCAACCTGGAGTCTTTCAACCTAGAGTCTTGTTAAGTTTTTCAGACTCTCTAAAAATGAAAAACGCCGAGTTTCTCCTATACTGGGCTCGTTAAAATTTCACAGTAAAGGACCTGTTCAATTACAAACAGGAACGAACCACTCCTTCCTAGGGTTCGAATCAAAACTAGGTTGGACTCATCCGAAGGATGAGCTTATAATCAAGCATATGTTATCCTCCTCAAGCTTGTTAAAAATAAAGAGGTACTTGCCAGAAATGGTGGGGGAAAAGAGAGAAGAATGAGCCTATTTGTTATCTTTTGTCTCAGAAGAAACTTTATTACCACTCTTGGACACAACACTTTTCATTCACCTGGGTTGGGAAATCCTTACCTCACAGTTGATCAAACCACATTGAAAGTCTTCAGCTGGGTTCCGGGAATTAACTTTGAGTCATTCATCACCAAGCCATCTGTCATGTCGTTATGTGTTCAAGAGGTCTGCAAGCAAAACTTTCATCTGCAAAATACTTGTCATCCATTTGACCATCCCTGAGTCAGTCCTTACAGCAACATTTCTTCAACTTGAACAATGATTTCGTGTTGTGGGCTTGCCTGCAACGGGTCGCTTTCTATCGACATCAACACATTATATAGAGAGATGACTTAGAAATTGTCAGTACCTTGAAGTCTGCATGCATCAATGGCAGGTTTCTCGCCTTTGACGTCAGTTTACATCATTGACTTTCGATCGAAGGATTCCGTGAAATGTTCGACATCAACTCATTCATTCACATCTCATGGATTGTACTGGATACTTTGAGAACCATTGACATTACTGGTGGTCTCTCTCACACTTGTTAACAATTTACATCATCGACTGGTAATCAAGTGGTTTCTACCATGTTCGACATCAACCCATTTATTCGCATGGCTAGAATCGTACCAATTCGGGAAGTAGAAATGAAGACCCTGGATCTAGTTTCCACCATCCAGGCTGCGAGGAGTTTTGTATTCATTATCTAAGTAGACTAATCATAAACATATGGCTGCGCCCATACTGTGTCTACAAAAGTCTATGATTATGATGTACTGCAAGATCATTCTTGTATCAGAGTAGTTAGTCTGTTAGTTAAATTTTTGATCTGAGTATGGGAATGCCTACCTCAGTGATGATATAATCTTATACATGTATTTTGTGTTGAAAATTGCAGGTTCTGACCAGGCTCTCCATGAGATAATCCTTGAAATGATAAAGCGCTTCACCCTTCCTAGATAATACAAAACCCTAATCTACTACAGGCTTCGCACTTTAGGGGGCAATCTGTTACACTAAAAAATGTCACCATGACTATTTACAGTTAGTATGGCTTTATCAACAGTCATGCTATCCTCCTGGGCAAGTCTTATGCCTCTGCTCTCCATGTCAAACTCCAAAAAGAGAGAAAGTCTTTATAAATGTATTTATCTCTGGGTACGCAGGTTCTCTCAACCTTACCTGCGGATACGCACCTAATGTTCACAAAAGCTGCGTAATTGTACGCTCTGTATGTAAAGGGCCAGGTGCGTACCCCTGTAAAGGTCAAAAAGCACAAGTTTCACTTTAAAAAAGTTACTTGTGGTCATTTCTAGAGGCTTCTAGAAGTATGTTTGACATGTATGAAGCGCCTCCAGATGGTTCATGTACCCCTACCAAAGAGGAACTTATCCCATCAATGAGGGAGCTATCCCATCCAAAGAGGGGATTATCCCATTGATGGTGGACCTGATTAACTTCCTCTTGAGCACTATAAATACAGGCATTGGGCCAGAAGGAGGGGAGGTTGGAAGCTAAACATTTCTAAGGGTAGATGCTGTTGGAATTAGGACTCCCATTTAGAAGCTTGTGAGGAGAGATTACCATCTTTGCTTGTTCTATTTGGAAGTGGGTGAGCTTTGTCAAAGTAAAGGAAAACTCTTGATGGACCCTGGGAGGGACTTGCACAACACCAAGGCTCAGGTTGTAATTGTTCCTTTTGTTTCCTATTAATGCAAATGAGTCCATTCTTCTCAATAACTTGTTATTTATGAGTTGTTTCATGTACTCCTTGGTCTATGTGTTAAATATGTTTTATTTTATGAGATTATCAAGTGCTATTTAATCGTTTGATTGTTAGTGAATGCAGGTTTCGAAGTGAAGGAGGAGCTCATCCGGATCAGCGAGGCTGGACTACTACAACAGCGTTGGATTACAGGTAGGATCTAAACACTTGATTTCTTATATAGTAAATGCATGTTTAGAGAAGGATAGCTCTTGTTTGTCTTGTTTGTCACTAGAGAGTCTTAGGCTCCTAGGGAGGTTGGTTGTGTCCGCACTATCGACTCTTTCCGCCTGACATAAGGGGCTGAAAATATACCTTCAATCTATGCCCATTTACCAGGAACACTGTGTTCCGTCCATCAATAGTTTTGATTTCTACCGCTCCATTTTCAAACACTTTGACCACCTCATAGGGTCTCATCCAGCGTGTATGGAATTTTCCTTTAAAATGTTTGAATCTTGAATCGTAAAAGAGCACCCAATCACCTGGTTGGAATTGCTTTTCTTGAATGGACTTGTCATGCCACTTCTTGTGCTGTTGTTGAACCAAGATGTTCTGTTGAACATCATCCCTTCAGATTTCATCTAACTCATTCAATTGTAGAAGGCATTGCTGCTGTGCCTTAGAGAGATCTAGCCCCAGTTAGACTGCAGTCTTGAAAGTCTTGATCTAAAATTCTATCACCTAAATGACTTGTTTCCCATACATCAGCTCATATGGTGTGTGTCCCGTGCTATTTCTCCAAGTGGTCCAATAGGCCCACAATGATTTCGGTAATTTTTCAGCCCAATTCTTTCTATTCATATTTACTGTCTTTGTGAGGATAGACTCAATCACCTTATTTGTGGATTCTACCTGGATATTTGCTTGTGGGTGATATGGTGTGGATTTCCTGTGCCAAATTTTGTACTGCTACATTACACCCTATACCAGATTAGAAATAAACTACGATCCATTGTCAGAAACAATTTCTCTAAGTACACCAAATATAGTAAATATTTTAGTAAAAATAAAATCAACAACAACTCTTTCGGTAGCAAAAGAAACAACTTTAGCTTCTACCCATTTTGTAACAAAATCTGTACAAACCAAGATATGCCTTTTATTTGATGATGAAGGATTTATTGGTCCTACAAAATCAATAGCCCATTTTTCAAAAGGCTCAATCATAACTTGAGGACATAAAGGCATCTCATTGTTTTCATTAGGCTAGCCAATTCGCTGACAGCTATCACACTGCTTGACGTATTGTTTGGCATCCCTAAACAAGGAAGGCCAAAAATAGCTAGATCGTAACACTTTGTATGTAGTTTGCTTATCGGTGAAGTGACCACCATATGGTTCATCATGGGCAGATTTTAAGATATAAAACACCTCTTCCTCTCTTACACATCTACGGAAAATGAGATTTTCTCCAGTGTAAAGGAGGTCTCCTTGGATCCAGGAACATGTTGCAATTTTCTGAATGATATTCCGCTTTTCACGAGTGGATAAGTGGGGTGGTAATTTTCTAGTGACTAAATAGTTAGCTATATCAGCAAACCATGGAGACTTTGTTGACACAAAAAAAGATGTTTGTTAGGAAAATCATCATCAACAGGAATTTCTTTACTAGGATTATTTAATATTGAAAGATAATATGCTACTACATTCGATTTCCCTGGTCTATCAAAAATAGTAATATTAAATTCTTGTAATAATAGAAACCACCTGGTCACTCTACCACTAGTTAATGGTTTATTCATCAAGTATCTTATAGTGGAATGATCAGTATGTACAAAAACTTGATATCCTGTAATATAATGTTTGAATTTATTAATAGAAAAAATTACAGCTAAAAACTCTTTCTTAGTAACAGTATAATTCAGTTCAATGGGTGACAATTTTTTACTAATGAAATAAATAGCATGAGATTGTTTGTATTCTTCCTGTCCTAAAGCTGCACTAATAGTAGTATCTGAGGCATCAGAGGAAATATGGAATGGCAGGGACCAGTTTGGTCCTCTCAAAACTGGTGCCTAAACTAATTTTTCCTTCAATGTCTCAAAAGATTGTTGGCAAGTTATAAACCAAGAAAACTCACTATCTTTAGCCAAAAGTAGGAAAAGGGGGGTATCTATCCTTGAGAAATTCTCAATGAATATCCTATAGTAGCCTACATGTCCTAGAAAACCTCTCACTTCCCTTTGAGTTTTGGGTATAGGAAGACTCAAAATGACTTCTATCTTTGCAGGGTCAACATAGATACCTTTGTTGGAAATAAGAGGGCCAAGAACTACTCCTGCCTTACACATTAATCTCCATTTCTTGTCACTCAAGGTAAGATGAGATTCTTGGCAGTGAAGAAGCACTTTTTCTAGATTCCTTAGGGCTTCCTGAAATGAATCACCAAACATAGAGAAATCATCCATATAGATTTCCACGTACTCAAGGTTAGCAAAAATAGCCAAGACTGCCATTTGAAAGGTAGCCACGGCATTACATAGCCCAAAGGGAAGCACTCGATAAGAAAATGTACCCCATGGACATGTAAAAGTGGTTTTGTCTTGATCCTCAGGTGTTATCTTTATCTGGTTATATCTGCTAAAGCCATCTAGAAATAAAAGTACTTTTTACTAGCAAGGGTATCAAGTACCTAATCAATGAGAGGAAGGGGGAAGTAATCTTGAGAGTGTCTTTATTTAATTCTCTGTAGTCAATTCAAATGAGCCATCTCCAATATTTCTTCAGGACTAATACTAATGGAGAGACTGATTGGCTATCATAAATGGGATAGATAAAATCAGCATCTAAGAGTTTTTGCAATTCTTCCTTTACAACATCTCTTAGAGCTAGGTTCATTCACCTCTGGGGTTGTTAGACAGTTCGGGCTCCATCTTGAATATAGATATGGTGTGTTCAAATTTCAAGAGGGATTCCTTTCATATCCTCATAACCCCATGCAAAGGCATCAAGATGGTTTCGCAAAAAATTCACAAGTTGCTGTCATTGAGAAGGGTCCAAATCTGAACTGATATATAAGGATTTACCTAGACTAATCTCAACAAGAGTAGTGTCAAGCTCCAGAGTACACAAAGGTGTCACTAGAGGTGGTGATGATGGAGGTAGAGAGTCATATCCTTCCTGAAAATATAGACTAAAAATCTGACTTAATGACTCAAAGTTAGGCATGGTGACTAGATTTTTTTAGGAAGTCTTGAATCTCACCCTCCAGTGAGGACTCAACATTCTAATGTATCAACGAAATAGGCTGGGTCTCCTCATCACTACTATAGTCTAACCATAAAGTGTCTCAGAGCTCCTGAATAGATCTAGTAGGTGGATATAGGGTGACTTTCTTTCTAGAATCTCCATGGGAAATACACATACCACCAGAACGACATCCAATATAAGAGTCAGCCATAGCAAGCCATGGTCATCCTAAGATAAAGGGATGTCCTCCTACAGGATTCTTTGGCTGAAGTAAAATGAAATCTGTGAGATATTCCCAAGAATCTAAGGAAACGATTACATCATCCAATACTCCTTCTGGCTTGATTTTAGATCTATCTGCCAGTTCAAGCACAATGGGAGTAGGATGAATATGGACCAATCCAAGTTGATCCATGGTTTGCTTGGTCATAACATTAATGGTTGCCCCTAGGTCTATAAGTAAATTGGAGACAAGGACATCGTCGATCTAAACAGAGACAATAGGGTTTCTGGGGTTGGTATATTTTTCCATGTGCATACATCCTGCCATTAACTCTGTTGCTCTACCAACAAATTGAATGGTTTGGGGTTCCAATCTTCTCCTCCATGGATTCTTGAGGCAGAGTTCCCTAATTATTTTTACACATATGGGGATCTCTTTGATAGCTGGGAGGAAAGGTATCTTTATAAAAGGTTCCTAAGCTCAGAAGCCAGGCTAGACTCGGGAATGGGGCCTTTCTTCTCCACAACTAACCTCTCTGGATAGGGAGGTCAGTTGGAAGAAGAAGACAAGGGCTCAAAATGTACAGGGATAGGCTGAATGGTGTCATCTTTCCCAAAATTGTCAGGAGTTTCCTCCTCTCCTTTCTCATCGATAATCACCATGGGTTGCTTTTGATTTTCTGAGGTTAACACTTGATCTCAATTGGAGATCATTGACTCCAACGAGTTTAGTCTGAAATCTAGATGAAGAAAGTGAGGTCATAGAATGGATCATTTGTACTATTTTATTATTACGATTGGGTAAAGGTTGAGAAGACAGCTGAGAAGGTCAAAATGTTGGAGGTAAAGGTAATGGTGGCATAGGTTGACTCAGTTGAGGTAATGATGGTTGAGGCATTGGGTAAGGTGCATATGTAGGAGGATATGATTACAACGGTGCATGATAGGAATTATGTGAATGAAGTGAATGATTTGTCCCTCTCCATCCTTGTTGCCAAGATTGGGAGGGCTGTCCATATTGATATTGATTCCCATGTTTCCAATTCTGAGAGTGACTAGTGTTAGGATAGGAATATGAGTGTGCATTATAAACAAAAAAATGTTGTGGAGGTTCAGGAACCATACCTGCACTTACCTGAGGCCAATTTCTTCATGCTCCCATTGCATGTAATGATTTAGCTTCAAGTTTTCCCCCTCCAAATACAACTTTCAGCCCAAGTAGGGAGGGACATTTTTTCGTGGCATGGTTATCTACACAAATTGCACATTTATTAGTCTCTTTAATATCTAGAGGACATTCTCTTAGAGGATGCTTTCTTCTACAACTTGAACAGAAAATAGAAAATGTTTCTTGTTCTTCTAAAAGTTTTTGTTGAAACTTCAAAGGGTCTATTTTTTTACTAACAGTATTCATTATTTCGATTTTCATATTGTCCATTTTATTTTCTAATCCAATAATCATAGCATCAGTAGATTCAATTTTCCTGTTTTTATTCTGAATTCCTTTACATGATCTATATTGATTCCTCAAGAATTTCCTGCACAAGTCACAGATCTGATCAAAAGGTTTTTGAGCAATATCCCCTTGTCCTAAAAATTTAGATTATTCCTAGAATCATCGGTAAGTCCACGTAAGAACAAGGTTCTAATAGTACCTATATCAAATTTGTGCTTTGACCTTTGGAGAATATACATGAATCTCTCCAAATAGTCCTCTAGCATTTCATCATCATTTTGCACAATAGTAAAGATTTCATCTTGGATATCTCTAGTTTTACAATATTCCTGATATTTTTATAAAAACACTTTCTTCATTTGCTCCCAAGAATTTATAGTGTTTCCTCCTAGTCCCATGAAGCAACAGAGTGTTGCATCCTTGTGAGTTGCAAGAAACCACTTTAACTTCTGGGCATCAAATAAGTAATCATAACTTCTACACAAAATATCAAACTCAAATAAGAAAGATCCAAATCTTTGTGTACCTTACCATAGAAATGAGGAAGAGCTGATGGTGAAATATTTTCCATTTGTGCTTGTATATTAGGATTCACAATAGGGAATCCGAAAGTAGATTGTTCCTCATTTACCTAATTTTCACCACTTCCTTCTGCATGGTCTTCCATATCTACCATTGTTGTTCTTCCACATGAACTGCTCTTAATAGGCTGAGAAGGCTGACTATGGATTCCAATAGTCCCCTTCTTCCCCTTTATGGGTTGTGTCACACTTGAACTACTACTACCAGGGCCTAGGTGGATTGTTCTTGCGTGATGAGTTTGAGTTTGTTTGGACTTTCTGCCTACAAAAGAATGCCCAATATGAGTTTTGGTTTCAGATTTGTCAGTGTTTCATTGGCCTCTAGTGGGCTTCAGACCCCTACCTCTTTTAGGCATTCATTTCAGAAAAATTGACAAGCGAAATTCAAAAAGCAAAAGCTGCAAGTTTTAGAAATAAATCGGCACCTATGAACTCCTTCAAACAATAGAAGAACACTGCAGAAAAAATGATATCATACTTACCCCTTTTGCAAAAAATGGAAAATTCTTGCCAATTCAAATCACCTCCCCGGAAACGGCGCCAAAATGTTGGGTGCAGGAATTGTGCTTGAGCAAACTCCTCAACACTTAATTGTCAACCCGAGGGTTTCGTAAACTTAGAGACGAAGCACAGGAAATGCCAGAAATGGTATGAAATTTTCCTATTTCTAATCCTACTTCTTAAAGGGAATGTTTTGTAGAATCATATAGAAAACAATTGGAAAGGGCATTTACACCAAGGCAACTCTAGTGCTGGAATGTAAAAGACAATTTGCAAGTAAATCAAGTAAAGAAATTCCACACAACATAAACAATCTTAAATGCTGAATGAAATGCTATGTTAATCTCCAGATGGATGATAAGTAGTCTAACAAGTGGGCCCTTGAAGAGTTATGCCTTTCCTCTGATCTTTCTCCCACACAAACAACCTATCCTTGCATAGTTTCAATCTTTCTTCCACTAGTTCAGGTACAATATTTCTGTGTAAGAGTATATTCAATATTCCTTACTAAAGACTTATGTCTGAGTGAAGGTGCTCTAACCCTCAGGGCTTGGAGCACTTTGTTCCAGTGTCAAGAGACTTTCTCTTCCCTCAAATTAGGGTTCCCTTTACTCAATTTCCAGTTTACTTTTGAATGTTGAAAACATATGCTAAAAAGGAATTTCAACTCTAATGAAATTCTAAATTAACTAGCTGCGAGAAATAAAATTCTTCGACTAATTAAACTTCATAAGGGAAATAAAAGTCATGAGATAAAACACTTACAAAAGAATCAATCAATAGCCTAAGTACTTTTCATGTGTCAACCAGTTTTGGTACTTCACCCACAATAATGATATTCTTTACAAGTATAATTTGGTAGTTAATATAACTGCTTCTAGATCTTTTTAGAGATGAACTTTTGATACCAAAAATAGTTACTTGATTGATTAATTCATTCACTTGCGAACTAGTGGAAAATAAAATGCAGGTGAATGATTTAATTTTTGCTGCAATGAATGACTAAGTGCAGTGCAAGCAACAACACACATTGGTGAAGGAAAGAGTTCCTCGCACAATCTGTTTCGAAAATGAACTAAAACAGAAAGCAAGAATAAATTAAATGCGTAAAAGATATCTTATAAACAGAAATGAACACAAATACTCTGAAAACTATGGATATGTTCCACACATAGGCTACAGAAGATAATTTAATTCATAACTCAAAGATTAACAGTTAAACTATTTCATATCAGAGCTGCTATGAAATAAACACACCGTCTTCCCAAATCACAAAAGTGAGAGGGATCAACGAGCTGGGTTGGCTGGGACCTGGCCAACCAACTCATTCCCCTTCTAAGGAATGAAAGCGATCATCATGCCAAATAACACATCAAAGATGAAATTACATGCTGTGTGTGCAAACCATAATGATCCTCTTGTATTTACTTGATTCGGCAAATTACATTATGAAGTAGTCCAGCCCCAGAACGAGGCGATAACCAGATTACGTAAACCAAAATAATAACCAATGGTTCGCTAGCATTCCTATCTATGATTTACACCATATATATCCTTCAGCTCTAAGCTGTTTACACTAATTACAGATAATTGTCATTCAGGCCTCTCGGCCGAATAGACTTAGAAACTGACTTATAAACTTGGCCAATGGTTATAACAACATGAGCTTAGTTGGGCCATGATCTATATTTGGAGAAAAATACCTAAATGCATGCCACTTGCTTCAGTTTATCAACAATTAAACTCGGAGTCGAAGATCGAGATCCGTCCTCATGGAAGATTGCTCTCAGAATCTTGGATAGTGGGGGTGCAGGAATCTTCCTGCACTAGTCAACTCATACATTATTAACACTACGTTCCATGATTACTTCTAGGAAGTCAATATGAGTTGCAAGAATATGTAAATAACATGCAATCTACACAAAAATATTAATAAAGTGTTGTAGCAAATCTTAATGTCAACTATGAGCATGTGCAAGAAAAGAGTAACCATCTTGTACTAGTGCAGGGAAGAAGGGTCTTGTATTAAGGTAAAATAGAGGTTGATATTGATGTAAATGGGGTAGAAAATAGGGCAATTTAGGATACCAACAGGGGTTATCTCATTTCTATGGTTAGATATCTACAACAAAATTAAAACGGATTTTATATATTATATCTAGTCTTACCTTATAATATGAGAAAGTAATGTATCTTACGATGTGTCCATGCATGTGGTGAATGCCTAAGGCATGAAGTTCCAACACTGTTTGGGGAATTGGAGGGGTGTTAAATTAGTACCGTTAAAAGGATAGTATTGAACAAATTTTCTATAATTGAGATTATGTTAGAAGATTTGTATTCTAGAAAATATGTAAGGAAGAAACATAAGATAAGCCTCACTTCCCCATCATAAGGTGATACGATTCACTCGGCCGAGGATAGAAAGATTTATCTAGAATCAATAATTCTGATATAGAGTCAAATAGAGGATGAAAAATGAACAAAGATTACAAAATTATAAATCCCTGGGAAAAATCCTGAACATAGTTATGTATAGAAACTAAACTTAAGTTGTCCAGTGGAGCTAAGGGACTAATTTCTTTAGAAGGGAGAAAATCATTAAATGTACAAAAAAAAGAGGCAAGTAGCTCATGCTCAAAATGTAATGGGTACGTTCCTATTATTAGTCTAATTTCATTGAAGTAGAAACTGATTCTATTTAGACATAGGTTTCCTTAAGAAAAATTTTCTATGTAGCTTATGCAGATGACATCAAATGCATGTTAGCGAAAACAACTGAATCAAGTGAAAACATTTACATGCATAATAGAGAAACCAAATATGATTTAGAAAATCTTAGACATACCTAAGTAACTTTGAAGAGTTGTATAACAAAATCAAATAAGTACCTATGTTACGAGGAATCTAAAAGAATAATGAATATCATGAACCAGGAAAAAAAAAGAATGGTACAGGCATATGAAGGCATGGTACAGCCTCAGATTTCTATTTCCGAAACATGGGGGATAACCACCTCGTCCGTACCTTAAGACAACTCCTTTTCCCTTTAAAGTGGTGGCTCTGACGGGGGATAATGGGACCAGTTTCCCAGTGTGGGTTTTAAGATGAGAGTGGGTGGTTCACGATTGATTGCAATAGAATAATGGTAATCTAAATGACTTATTCTATTAAGCAAATCTCTAACTAACTTATTCTCATATAGACCCCGGTATTTTTGTGTGATATGTGATCTACAAAGATATCTTCTTGACATGTGATAATAAAGATCAATCACACATAAAACAGAGATGATAACGTATAAAGATAATTTCTTTGACTAAATAGTTAGTCAAAGAAATTGTATAAACTATATCTCATATATGATGGTTTATATATGAAAGTAGACAATTTTAGCTAGGCATCATACAATAGTGCAATTACCACTTAACGGAAAGAATGAATCCCATACATAATTCATGAAAATAAAGTGTTGTCACTAATTAAATAGAAACATAATCAATCATACAAGATAAAAGTATCATATGTGTGAAGTCCTTCTCATCTTACTAATGACATGGATCAACTCCTTTCTTTAGATAAAATTATCTCCCAAGTATACAATAGTGCATCAACAGAGGAAAGTAGTTTGATATTTAAAAGAAATGATCATGTTCCATAATTCCACCAAAGCACTCATAAAATTCCAATAGTGCATTCTTTGCAAATGTTTGTTATAAAATTCTGGACCCTTCTCTAAATGCATGAGAAGGGTATAAAAACTATTCTAACTAATGTGAAAAAAATATATTATGCAAAAATTTGAGAAGGTTTAAAACAACCTTCCTCCTAACTAGTTAATTAACTCTAACAATAGACAGTGGCTTGGTGAGTAGAGGCTAAGATGATGATTTGTTGTCTACCAGCTTGTCCTTCAAATCGCATATGTTAGCCATCGGTTTGACTTGAGGAGGTGTGTTGGGCCCGGGATCCCCCAAGGAAAGTTTTGGGGCTTAAAGCCCAGATTTTGGCTAAAAATGGTAAATCCGATGTAAAGACTCCACATTTTGTGGGCGCGGAGCACGAAGTTGTAAATGAGTCATAGGGTTGTTTGCCCTTAATTTTGTAATGTAACACCGGCTATAGGGATCTACCCATGATCCGTAGACCATGGGATTGTATAAATAGAGCAAGGCTCTAAGTTGTAAAATGATAATCTAATTGAGGTAAGGATGATGGAATAGAAGCATAGAGGAAGACCTAAGTGTAAAGTCTAGTCTTTGGGTCATAGAGTAGGAGAAGGCTCTGCAACTGAGTGCACAGAGGCCTAGTAGTCCACAGTTGAGTTCGCGGACCCCTGTAGCTGAGTGCGCAGGGTGAGTCGAGTCTGTAACCTTTGAAGCATTAATAAAGAGAAGTTTCATCCCAATTCTATGTATCTATTCCCTATTTTTATGCATTGAGTATATTGCATATGAGTTGCATTTTTACTGTTTATATGGTGCGTGAACTTATATGATTATGTTGATGAAGTGAATGTGAGATAAAGTATCTGTTTATGCGAAGTTAACTAACATTTGTAGGAAGATAAGTAAGATATGCGGTGTAACTTAGGAAAATAGTGCAAATCGCTACCATAGCAATGTGAAATCACCTCAGCACCTGGTTAGGGCTGTGTGAAGGACAGTTATAGTGGATTGCGAAGGTATCGCAGGTTAGAATAGTGCGTGGAGTGACCTGTGCAAAGGTAGGAACAGTTGGACTAAACTGACACCTTGGACATCTCAAGGGTGGGGAAACTTAGTTCCAGCATCCCCTCATACTGCTTCGGGTGAGACACCAGTCCACGCACCATGGGCTGATGACGAAAGGGAAAGTAATGTAGGGATTTTTCTGGATAATTAACTCCAAACCTAGGCTAGGCCCCAACAAGCAAACAAATGGTTCTGTTGTCGGGACTTGAATCTGCATAGAGATGTCTGATGTTGTATCATTGGAATCCAACTAAGAAGTAAATTGAAGGCTGGTTGGATAGTATAATTCATGAGTTCGCGATGCAAGAGAGTAGGAATTTGTGACTAACAAAAGAAGAGTAGTTAGATTGCTACATGTAGACAGAGATTCACGAAATCATCTTTGCATATTTCCCTGCTGAGCTGTATGAGTGGATCGCGAAGCTATCGGATAGCCAAGGAAGGTGGAAGCTCGACGGTCCTATTGTGTGGACCCTAGAGTTGGTGTGCAGATTTCAAGCATCGGAGGATAAGATCACATGTGTTGTTGATCATTGGCTCGATCGGACTATAGGAGGATTCATCACTAAGTTCGCGTGTAGACACTTCAGTCAGCTACAGTGAGGCAGAGCGGTGCTTTCTCAAATGACCACGAGGTAAGTATGTAAAGTCTCTAAACACTTGGATTAAAATGTTATTGTGTGAAAAGAGGGCTATGCAATTACCTTGATGTTTGGAGCTACGCGAAGTGGAAAAACTTACAGGAACGAAGGAAGTAAGGGACCGGAAAATAGCCCCTTGATTTCACCTTCGCGAGGGGATGAGGAAGAGCTCGCGAAGGTCTCGCTAGAAAGTGTGATCCATTTGATAAGGAAAAGAATTTTGTGCATACTACCCCCACCCACATAGCCACCACCTTCACCACCATCACCTTCATCTTCACCCATACCACCTCCACCGCCACCGCGTTTCAATATGGCAAGCACGATAAAGTTTCCTGTGTTCAAGGGATCGGGAAATGAGGATCCAGACCAATTTTAGTTCGAGGTAAGAGCCATATGGGAAGTGCAGGGAATTACAGATGATAATATAAAGAAAGTGAAGTGTAGGGTCACGTGCTGACCTAGTACATTAAGCACTCAAATGATAATCCGAATGTAGTAATCACGGATATCCAAATTGCGCTAAATAAGGAATTTAGCAGGACGAAGTTTGAAGCACAATCGATCATTGGATTCAAAAAGATCATGATGCTACCAGGAAAGAATCCTTGGGATTTAGATCAGAGGTTGAAGTGAACGATTCGTGAAGCTAATATGAATCTAATGGATGGAAAACACTGTGATTGGTTTATAGTGTCACTAACACCACATTTGAGGAGCACATTGTCATAGCAGAAGTTAACGAATCAGCCAGAGGCCTTATAGATCGCAATGAGGCTTCATGAGACCCCAATGCAGGATCCCAACTTAGGAGTTCAACAGATCCACGCACAGTTCAAAAACTTATGCCTTGAGATGCTGAGTCTGAAACAGGACAGGACAGCTTGACCAGAAGTGCACGAAGAGGTGTGGTGCATAAAATTCAAGGGTCAGGGTCATGACAAGGACCACTGCCCAATGTTCACAAATTACCTCGCGAGAGGAGGAATGATTCCATTAAGGCTGGAAGTGCAAGCAAGACCTAGCACAGTTCCTACTTTGTGGTGCATGATTTGTGAAAAAGGTGGAAAGCATGCTACTTACAACTACCATTTGTTACAAAAGTACACGCAGAATTTGCAATATTTTTTCTGTAATTTTTGTAGATTAGTGTGACATGATGAGCACACTTGTAGAAGCTATGAGCTGATGATGGATAGAAATCTCACCTATAGAGTTCAGGCTGAAACGCGGTCCCTAGTCCAAACACAGGAGTTGCGCGAACAGGATTTCAGGGGCGCGGACAAGGCCGAAGCATAGGAGGACCTAGAAGAGGTCGCGGACAATTGATATGATACAATTGCGGAGGGCCAAGACATTATGCCCATGATTGTACGAACCCAATGTGTCCATCATGTCTATATTGTACCTTTTTTGATCATGAGATAGAAGATTGTCCTACGTTAATAGCTAGGATTCGCGACAAAGGAGCGCTACCACCTCCCCCGACTGAGAACCTGCAGATGATGAGATCTGAGCCATGCAAGGAAGATCCAAATGTGAACATTTTTCTCCGAAGTGGAATCATGATGGGAGATGACAAAGGAAAATAGCTAGAAGATAGTACTTGGGTTCACAAAGCTCCAGTGAAAGAAGCGGAGTTTGATTTGGAGCGCGCTTGGGAAACCTTCATGGAAGCTAAGAAGAGCTTTGTTGATGCCTCCACTTCAGGAAGAAAAGATAGACCGGAGTTGGAGATGGGCCCATCTATGCTTATGACATTCCTGGAAACATGCATGAAGTTAATGCGCGAAAGTAAGGCTGTAAAGGGATTACAGGAACTCATTAACAGATGTGCTGGGACCGTGCCAGGAGAATCGCGCTTAGTCTAGAAGATTAGAAAGAATAAGACGAGGACGAGGAGGGATATGAGGTTGATCACGTAAATTGGAGAATATGAAATGGACCAAGTAATTCTAGATTTAGGATCTGATGTGAATGCTCTGCCGAAGCAGACATGGGAGCGAATGGGGAGGCCTACACTGCAGTGGTCTTCTATTCAGCTGTGAATGGCGAACCAACAGAAAATAATACCCATGGGGTTATTGTAGGGAATCACCATGGATATTGAGGGAGCGAGCATGCTAGTAGACTTCGAAGTGATAGAGATTTTTGATGATAGCAATCCCTACCTTGTGCTCTTAGGAACTGATTGGGCCACTAACATGAACGGGGTGATTAATCTGAAAAAACACAAGATGATTTTTGAGAAGAAGTCTCTATGCGTAGTTATACCCTTGGATCATGCTGAAGGATCATGCTATACAGAACTAATGTGTGACTATGAAAGTGATGGTGATTTGGACTACATCTACAGGATAACAACAAGAGAGCATGAAGAATCGATTACAGATTTTGATGAGGAGATAGAGCGATGGAAGAATCGATTACATGAAGTAACCACGTTGAACTGTAATATGATGATGATATCACTACACTGCATATCAATATAAGTGAGAGACCTGCCTACTTATGATGGGTTAAGTGAGGTAGATACTTTCTTGGATATGTTTGAAAGGGAGGTGCCAGAAAAGTAATGTTTCTAGGCCTTTGAATTGGGTACTGTGTGCTACGCCCGTGAGGTGGTGGAGTATGCACAAAGGGAGCTTTGAAGACTTGCGCGAATGTAGGAGGGTGATGCGCACACAGTTTGGGAAGCCTAGAGTGTGATTAACAGACAAGTACAATGGGTAGGATGATCTGTGCATGCATCTGGCTAAGTGGACACAGGCCTATGCGAAAAAACCACAAACTGAGTGGGTGCACCTGTTTTTCCATACCCTAGATGTAATACCAATGAACTGGTATATAGAAACAGAGCTTCGCCATGGGATAGGTGAATGGGATGTTTTGCGTGAAGGGTTTGTGATGACATTCAATTTTGAGGATGGATGGGATAGTATTGATGAAGTGCTATAAGAGGTAAAAGAAGCCATCTTCAAGATAGCACAGGAATTGGTAGAATAAATTCAGCCTGAATGGGCTACTTAGTTAACTTGCACGCTGGAGTGTTATAATGTAACATTTGAGGAAGAGGATGAATATCCGTAGAAAATTAATATTCCAAAGACAGAAGGACAACGCAAGGTTCAAGGACCACAAATTGAGAACCCTAACATAACCACACCAGTAAAGACTAAGCAGGTGAATATTGGTATAGAGGCAGAACCTAAATTCATGAAGCTTGGGGATTACTGGGATGATGCAATGGTGGACAAGGTTGTTGAATTACTCCATGAATATCAAGACTTCTCCTGACCAAGTTTATGGACTTATAGGGAATAATCAGATATTTAGGGGTAATGAAGATCACGTTGAAAACTGACGTGAATCCAATTAAGCAAAGGCCATATCGCTTAAATTTGAAATACAAGGAAAAGATATACACTAAATTAGACAAGATGCTCATGGTAGGCATCATTGAGCCTATGGAGGAATCTGATTAGGTATGCCCGATGGTGGTACAAGAGAAAAAGTAGAAGGACGAAATAAGAATATGCGTGGATCTCATAAAGTTGAATGATGCATGTTTACATTATCAATTCCCAACTTCATTCACAGATGAGGTGTTGGAAAATGTAGGTGGTCAGGAGGCGTATTTTTTCACTGATGGGTTCTCGGGGTACCACCAGATTAGAATCACGTCGAAGGATAGGAGAAAGACACCTTCGCGATGGAGTAGGGTTGCTTTCAATACACTGTCGTGCCATTTGGAGTGAACAACGTGTGTGTTTTTTGCGGCGTTCAGCGAATATATTCATGAATTGTTAGAGGTCTATTTTGATGACTGGACTGTATTTGGGATGGTTAAGTGCCATGTAGCGAACTTTCACTTAATATTGGATACATGCCAAAGATACCAAATCGCGCTCAACCTCAAGAAGTGTATGTTCCATGTTCCTTTTGGGAACCTATTGGGGCATGTGATTTGTAAACAAGGGCTGATGGTAGACCTCATGAAAATTGCGGTGATTTTGAATTTGGAAGCATTATGCATTGTGAAACAGTTGCGTGTTACCTTGGGACATACAAGGTACTACAAATTTTTTATCAATAGTTATGCCCAGATCACTCCACCAATGGAAAAACTGCTAAAGAAGGATGTCATGTTCTGTTGGCACAAAGAATGTAAGAAAAGCCTAGATATATTGAAGGAAAGATGGTTACTGCGCCGATTCTTGTCTTCTCAAACTGGAAGAAAGAATTTCATGTTCATGTTGATGCATCATGTATAGCACTGGGGGTGGTACTCACAAGATGGCGGAGAAGGCTTGGATAACCCTATCATGTTCATGAGTCGTAGATTATCTAAGTCATAAAAGAACTATTCCACCAATGAACGTGAGGGAGTGGATATGGTGTACACGCTCTAGAAATATCGGCACTACTTGCTCGGGGGACACTTCAAGATGTATACAAATCATTTTGCGTTGAAATACTTGGTCAATAAGCCTGTGTTGGGGGGGTGCATATGCAGGTGGATTTTATTGTTCCAAGAATATAATTTTGAAGTTGTTGTGAAGCCTAGACAACTCGGGACCTAATCACTTGTCGTGCATTGAGACAGAGGAGGAACCTACTAGCTTGGAGGAAGGACTGCCTGACGTGCAACTTTTCACTGTGCACGTAGCATATGGACACTTTAAGGATATAATTCACTTTTTAACCACTGGAACTACACTAGAAGGATACTTTATCCAGCAGAAGAAGGAACCACTAGTACGTGTGACAATTTTTTTTGTCATTGCGGGGCATTTGTAAAAGATGGGGAATGATGAGATACTGCGAAGGTATGTACCTAAGTTTGAACAAAGTAGCATCCTTACGAACGCTCATGGGGGCACTACGGGAGGTCATTATGCAGGGAGAGCAACCGCGCAGGAGATTCTCCGTGCAAGGTTGTAGTGGCCAACCCTTCATCAGGATTCAAAAGAACATTGTGATGCAGGAGGCCAATTGAACAACAACTGAACATAATTTGAACAACAACTGAACAACAATTGAACAACAACTGAACAGTAATTGAACAGTAATTGAACATCACTGAAGAATAATTGAACAGCAACTGAACATCAATTAAACAACAATTGTCCCACGTTGACTTCCGTGTTTACTTTCTGTTTTGATTAACACTTCACTCTACACCGTTGATTTCCTCTCTCTAGATCTAACAGTTAACAGTGACATCACAGATCGCAAATTGTAGTTTCACCAGGCCAATGTTCATTCACTTATGAATGATGTGATGCGATGTGATCCAATGGTCAGCAAACAGTTAGTCATCCAACCGTTGATGCAATATCGCACAGGAAACTTGTGCGATGCTTTCCGCCTCATGGAGCCGATATGGTTTATAAGAATTCGTCTATAAAAGATAAAGTCTAGGTTTTAGACTTAAACCCCGACATCCCTTGGATAACATAGTTCCTCCAATCCTTTGGCTAGCGGTTCTTCGACTAACACATAGGTTAAACACAGGTCTAACCCCACTGTTGACTATGACATCAATAGTTGAAACTTAAATCGATGGTTAGGATGGAGTACGGGTCTTCAATCATGATCAAACCCTTCTATTCTTTTCTACCCCCGCCATTAACACTAACAACTGTGATTAACACTTAAATACTGAGATTAACAATTAAAACATAAAAACAGGAAAATACCCTGATGTGCTTCAAAAGGCAGATTCACAGAGTAAATGAGAGTTTCCACCAGGATCAACACACAGATGCACACCAAAAACATTCATTCTATAAAATGATGGTTATAGAGTCTTGGCCCTCTTGGCTCAATCACAACGAATTTACAGACCTATGTTTCAATCTGAAAACCCTCTCTATCACTCGACTCTCACCTTTCGCTCAATCCTCAATCATCTCAGCTAATCTTTCTTCATTACATTTTTCTTCTTTTTATGAGTCGAATCCTACTCTAACTGTACGAAAAAATAAATTTCTATTTTAAGCAATATAACAATCAAATCTCTATTTTCAAGCTCCATTACACACCTACGCTAACAACTTATCCTTCAATCTAAAATAAGACAATTTCCTAACTATTACAATAATGTCTTACAGATCATTTTAGAGAGATCCAACCCTCTTGACTAAACTAACTTTTGACCACTCAGGTCAATGAAATTCAACTCCTTTAGCCACAACATGTGAACAAACCTTCACATTTCTAGCTAAGTCTGGATGCTCTTGCATCACATTGCAAGGCATTCTATGTATGCCAAAGAACAGGTTAGCCATCACGAAGGGACGAGATGCCTTTGAATCCCCAAACGACATTATAGCCCTTCAAAAAATGGGCAATCGACTTTGTAGGACCTATCAAACCTTAAGGAAATATAGGCGTGAGATATATTATTACTGCGACAGAGTATCTGTCGTGTTGGGCAAAAGCGTAGGTGGTAAAAGACTGCATGGTTGTGATGGCTGTGAAGTTTCTGTTTGAACATGTACTAACACAATTTAGATGCCCAAAGATCTTGATGAGCGATCGCAGTACACATTTCCTAAATGAAACGATTAGCACGCTACAGAAGAGTTTCAGGTGTATCATCAGAAAATCACATAGTATCACCCACAGGCTAACAGGACCGTAGAAGCGTTTAACAAAGTATTAGAGACTGTGTTGACAAAAGTTTGCAATGCATAGTGAAGTGATTGGGACTTGTGTGTACCTACAATTCTATGGGCTTATAGGACAACATGCAAGAAACTGATAGGACATACGCCTTTTCAGCTTGTCTATGGAGTGGAAGCCATAATTCCGCTAGAATATATCATGCCTAGTCTACACATAGTAGCATTCATAGGTATGATGGACCACGGAGCCCTGGAGAAGAGGCTCGCGTAGTTGGAGGAGCTTGAAGAAGAATGGTTTTTGGCTGGATTCCATCAACAAGTACAAAAGTAGCGCAAAAAGGCTTTGCACAATCGACATATCAAGTGGCGCACCTTTAAGGTGAATGATTTGGTATTTTTATATGATAGTAAGTTCGATAAATTCCCAGGGAAGCTCAAAATGCATTGGATGGGACCGTATGTTATTAAGGAGATCATAGATGGTGGTGCGGTGCAGTTCGTAAAATTAAATGGTGAACTTTTCCCAGGAAAAGTAAATGATAGCCATTTGAAACCATACATAGGTGGCCTAGCCATCTGACTAGCCGTAGGAAGTACAGTCCTAGTGCTCTAGGTAGCTAAAAGGAGGTGACGGACTATAAACTACTATGTCTGGGAGCTACGTGATGTCAAGACTGCACGCAGTAGTGAGGTGTCACAAGGTCTGTGACAGTGCAAGGGTAGCTGCACTGCCATGTATTTTGGCTAGAAAGTGACCGTTATAGTCACTATTCATGATGTGATGCTTGGTTTGAGACCAAATCGAGCAGGCAGCAAGCATTTAAGGCAAACTTTATGGGCTAGATTTGGGAAAATCTACCACCAAGAGAGCATTAATGGACCAAATTTGGGGGAAACGATCGAATTCGAATTCAAAAGGTGTTATAAATTGCAAAGGGCTACCCAACAAACAACACTTGGCCATTTGAGAATTGAGTTGTTGCATGCCCAGAGATTCATGAACCCAGATCTGTTTGATCTTTTGAAGTCGAAGGCATTGTTTGAGCACTTACATGAGCCGTTGAGAAATTTGTGGAACAACAATATGGCAACATCTGAAGAAGCCAAGGATATCGGAGAGATGATCACCGAGGAGGCCATGCAGGCCATGAAAATAGGAGATGCCCCAAAAAGCGTCGGGATAGTTGCAAAAATCCCTAAATCGCCACGCACACCGAGACCCAAGAAAGACAAGAAGCCTATGGTATTAGTGTGCATGTCCCCTAGAAACCTGCTGAGGAGTAAACTTACCATGGAAGAAAATGGGAAGGCAATTAATTTGGAAGTTGATGAGGAGGAGGAAGACATTGAGAAAATCCTGGTAGAAGAGGAGGAGGATGAAGAAATGGAGGAAAAAACCAAGGGTGTGGAACCTATAACCGGGTTGCCTGCATATGTTCCTCCGCCGAAGGGGAAAGAAAGGGTGCACAAGGACTTAGACGAGAGAAAAAGCTCTGTGCAGAATTTACTACTCCCCGATGACATAATTTTTTATGGAGTGCACTTGGGACAGGTGCGGGTTCTAAAATTTGAAGACTGGGATCTCATGAACCATGAGAAATTCCCACATCTGGAAACCATGTAGCTAATACGCCAGAAGAAAAGCACATCGGCGGGAGTCATAGAGTTGGATCCGCACAAGTGGTTGCGAGGTGTAGAGAAGGCAAGGTTATTAAACTTGCTCTGGGTGCTGCACTACCATCACGTCCCAGTGACTATCTTTGTCATCAGGCAACTGCTCTACCTAGTGTATGATGGGTGCTTGTGGCTAGAGGAGCCCATCCCCATCATGGACCACCTAATCCACAAAATTGCCAAAATCCCTTGCAAGGGGGAGGACCCAACAAATATTTTTGGGGGTAAAAGTGATGATTTGGCCATCGCGGAGGCCATGAAGAAGAAATTCAAGCTGGAGAAGAAGAAGAGAGGATACATGATCTCTAGTATCAACAACGCTACAGTCAGAGTCATGACACAGATACTAACAGGGAATCTTATGCAGAATTTTGCATGGATGAGGTGTGCGCGCTAGTGGTTGCACTTGCTGTGCAGTGCATAGAAGGAGTCGAGTTTAACCGGGCATATTACTTGTGCAAGGAATTCCTAGAAAACTGCCACGAGGCACAGGAATAGGGTAAGACCTTCCACTATGCTTGGATTCTACTATCCATAGTGCTGGTGGCTTGGGAATTGCACGAGGACAACCGGTTCCCCATGATTTCATAGGATCTTCTGGAGGCAGTGAAGTATGCTTCACTGTGGGAAACTAAATATGCACAAAGGATCAGAGACAACAAAATATTCTGGGTGTTCATGGAGATGAACATCAGAATGGGGATTAACCACAAGCCGCAGTTATCACCCATTGTCTATAACAGTTTGTAGAGCTTCGCGGGAGTTCAAGGAAGACTTTCATCATGTGTATATCAAGCCGCAAAAGGACCCCATGAAGAAGCAGAATGAGCTACCTTACATGGTGACGGACGATGTCATATTTTCCATCCTTAAGTCATGGCCAATAGAGTGGTGCACTCCATCTAGCTCTGTGGTGGAAGCAGAGAAGTCCACCATGCAGAGGAAGGAGGAGGAGGAAAAAATACAGATGGCACAGTTGGCAGAGAAGAAATGGAACAAAGTAGCAGCATGCGCAGGAGGCACGCGATGTTGCGAAGGCAGCAGAAGAATAACAAAAGGCAGTAGAGAAGGAGTGCGAGGGCCAGAAGTCACCTTTGCCTGAACAAAAGACAAAGATAGAGGAAGGTGGAGCAGACCCACAGACAGCGTCCACATAGTTGAAGCGACAGTGCCCGAGAGAGCAGGTCAGGCCGCGAAAGAAATCAAAGGCCTCCAAGACTTCTTTCGACCCCATCACCCTCACTGAGGGGGATCTCCATGACATAGGGGAGACAGTGTGCGATGTCACCGCAGAGGCCCTCCAATAGTTTTTGGAGGAAATCCAGATGGTGTTGGGGGCCCTCCAGGCACAGATAAAGGAGTTTCAGGTGCACACTCCTCAAACTGGTACTATGTCGACCAACCTCATAGTAGGCATGGATGCGACTCAGGAAATGTTGCATGCCCGCATGACCAACACTACAGTGCTTCCAGAGGGAGCACTCATTATAGAAAATGAGGCCGACAAGCCTATGATTAGTGAACTGAAGGGAGTTGGAATAAACATGGTTGCACTCCCTCCAGAGATCCTCTATGTTTTGCAGGATGGAGTGACTAAAGAACTGCGAGCCAGGGAGGGTTGTAGGCTCCAGGTCATAAGGAAGAAATGAATCAATATTGAACAATTGAGCTTGTAGCGCGATGAGGTCATGGCGCAGAATAAACAGCTGGTGCAGGTGGTCGACGAAGCTTGCCAGATGGTCATGGAGCTGGCCATCTAAGCAGAGGAACCAGCTTAGGTGTGCATCCAAAAACTCCCAGTAGGAGTGCGCGAGGTGAAGGAAGAGATGGCTAAGGTTCAGTTGGAGTTGAACCTTTAGATATCTGAGCTACAATTGAAGGTGCAGCCTTCAACCTCGCCAGAGGTGAAGGAAAAGTGCACCAGCACCATTACAGCAGGAATAACAGAGTTCACCAGTGCAGTGAAGGACTGCACCAAGCTATTTGAGGAGTCATTCGAGGTTCTCACCACTCTGCAGGAGGACCTGAACATACAGCTCTTAGAAATAGAGACACACGAGCTACAACATTAGTATGACGAAATAAAAGGGACTGCGCAGATGCAGTAGGCGAAAGCTCTTAAGGAGCAGGTGGATGCTGCTCGACACAAGGAAGCTGTCTTGAAGGCATGCGTACAACCATGGATCGATGAGGCCTCCATCATTAGATCCTCTATTGAAGCAAAGCTCATGCATATGCAAGGTACACAAGAACAACTTCAGGGCAACAGTTCAGCTACCGTGGTCTTTGAATAGAGCATCCAAGAAGTGCAGCTGGCAACTGCTCAGTGCGTTGTTGAACTTGCAGCAGTCCAGGCCGAGTTGGGAGGTCTCCATGTGAAGATCTCTGCACCGATAGAGTGACTCGAGGGTGATTCATGATGTTTCTATTGGGGGCCTATTGGGCGCGGGACCCCCAAGGAATTTTTTGGGGCTTAAGCCCAGATTTTGGCTAAAATTGGTAAATTCGATGTAAAGACTCTGGATTCTGTGGGCGTGGAGTGCGAAGTTGTAAATGAGTCATAGGGTTGTCCGCCCTTAATTTTGTAATGTAATGTCGACTATAGGGATCTACCCATGGTCTACAGACCATGGGATTGTATAAATAGAGCGAGGTTCTAAGTTGTAAAATGATCATCTAATTGAGGTAAGGATGATGGAATAGAAGCATATCGGAATACCTATGTGTAAAGTCTAGTCCTTGGGTCATAGATTAGGATAAGGCTCTGCAACTGAGGCGTATAGGCCTAGTAGTCCGCAGCTGAGTGTGCGGACCCCTGCAGCTGAGTGCACAGGGTGAATCAAGTCTGTAACCATTGAAGCATTAATAAAGAGAAGTTTCATCTCAATTTTGCGTATCTATTCCCTGTTTTTTTGCATTGAGTATATTGGGTATGAGTTGCATTTTTGCTATTCATATGGTGCGTGAACTTATATGATTGTGTTGATTAAGTGAATGTGAGATAAAGTATCTGTTTACCCAAATTTAACTAACATTCGAAAGAAAATAAGTAAGATATGTAGAGTAACTTAGGGAAATAGCGAAGATCGCTGCCATAACAACGCGAAATCAGCTCAGCCCCTAGTTAGGGCTGCGAAGCACAATTGTAGTAGATCGCGAAGGTATTGTAGGTCAAAATAGTGTGTGAAGTGACCTGCACAAAGGTAGGCACATTTTGACTAAACCAACACCTCAGACATCTCAAGGGTGTGGAAACTTGGTTCCAACATCCCCCCATACTGCTTCGGGTGAGACTTCAGTTTGCGCACTGTGGGCTAATGCCAAAATGGCCAGTAGTGTAGGGATTTGTTTAGCTAATTAACTCCAAACCTGAGCTAGGCCCTAACAAGCCAACAAGGCATTTCCCCAAAATGTCTTCTGACCTGTCCTCCGAAAATCACATTGGGGAGAGGTGGCAGCATCCACTGAGTCGAATGAAGTGAGTAGTTAAGGGTCATGATTTGGTTGTATGACTTGACGAGGTATTGCTAATACGAATCTCAGTCGGTCTTTGTGAATTTTGTGATTGCTTCCTGTTGGGAACCAAATTGGGCTATCTTTATGTTGCATTTACATCACCCATTTTGACCTTTTTGCACTTATTTACCCATGTTTACTATGTTAAATCTATAAGGTAAACACCCCTGTATTGTCTATTGGAATATTTTATTAATGAAGTAAATTCGTAGGGTTTTGCCTATTTGCAGCACTAAAATGTATGTTTGACTGCAGCTTTTGGAGAATAGGAACCAATGCTTTAGCATCCCGTAGTAGATCCACAATTCATAGTAACAACCAGCCATAAGGAGGCTGTGTAGCTAGAGTCGTAGATTCATGAACCATTCTTGTACATCTTGCTGATCTTGTCTATTTGGTGTTGATGCCGTTCCAACTAATGTACATTTCTGTGTATACGGTTACCAGGTTTTGGGGAAAGATGTCATTCTCCCTCACTGTGTATAAAAGACAGGTTATTCCTGTAATTTTGGGATGCCCCATCAATATTGTAATAACCCTCTTTAGATTAATAAAGTATCATCTCTTTTTCTGCTCCAATCTTCGATGTGACTAACGCAGCCCTGATCAGAGAGCTAGGCCCGCTCTTCTGATCAAGTGCTACATCTTTTTCTGTGTGTGTTATTTGTTATTTTATGCTTGTTGTTACAGATCTTTAATTCGTGTAATAGCTTTTCTGGAGTTCTGTATTTAAGTTAGTTTACAACAATGTTTTAAATCTTATTCGTGAACCCTTGGTCAAAACGGATTATACTTCTGCCCCTGCATATACCTTGCATGTTGCCTTGAAAGGATACACACCCAGATTGATAAGTTAATGTAGGAAAAGGGTGAATAGATCATTCATACCTAGACTCCAACATTTTTGCACCATTTCCGAGGAGGCTAACAAGGTGCAAACACGATCCAGACCAACCAGAGGGTCAATCTCTTGTCCTGGGGAGAGAACGAGTTCTCTCACTCTACTCCAGGTCCTAAGCGTAGGTGTTCTTTCTACTTTTTTTTTATTTGCTTTCCTATTTTAATCGGGCCACTCTTGCCCTGGTGAGGGAGGAGTCTTTTGATGCCTTGCTCTAGGCCTTGAGTTATATTTATTTCTTTTAAACCCATGTGTGTTTTAATTTCGGGAAACCCTAGCTTTTACCCTAAGGAGGGAGGAGTCTTTTGATGCCCTGCTTCAGATGTGGAAGTAGTAGGTCTTCTCGGAGGTGTGTGTTTGTTCCTGGTTCTTGTCTTGGGGAGGGAGGAGTCCTTTGATGCCCTGCTCTAGGCCTTGAACCCTAGATTCTTGTTTTTTTCTAGCTATCTCTCTTTTTGTAAGTTCTTTCGTCTTGAGGAAGGAATGGTCCTTTGACACCTTACTTCAAGACTAAAGCATTGTAGTTTGATACCAAGACATTCCATCATACCAACATTTGTATGAGAAAAGAACTAAATAAGAGGGCTAGAGGGAGAGCCCTAAAGAGGGGAGGACCAAACTTGGGAAGAAAGACCTATATCCAGAAAATTATAGCAAAGGCTAAATCAGAAGCATCCTCTAGCACAGCCGTGAGACCAGGGGCACGGAGAGTGAAGTCGAAGGTACAATCAGTAGATCAACCAGTGCCGTCTATAGCATTCTTTAGTGATTCGACACAGCAGATCCCTCTAGCAATTAAAGAAAAATTCAGCAGTATACCTGACCAGGGAAACCTTACGCTGGGAATAGAAGGGGAAGAGGTTGCAAGCAGAACATCGACAGAGTCAGACCACTCCAACAAGGGAAAGGAGGTTGTAGCTGAGGGATCAAGTCATCAAGACATAAGAGAAGGAAACGAAGGGGTACTTACATCACCAAGGGATTGGGGAAGTGTTGTTAAAGAAACTTGAATTTGAGTGGTAAGGAATCCTCAGCCATCTTCCACAGAGCCTATTGAAATTCCTAGCAGTTATCGGAAGATATTTATGGCTCCCACAACTTCCACCATCGAGTTTTGGATCAAGGATCTGGGAGCTGGTGTGCCCACAAAGCCTATTCCATTAGCAGCCTTACCAAGCTTTCATGGGCTTGTTTCAGAAGACCCCAACACATTTTTTTTCGAATTTGACATAGTGTGCTAGGGGTATGACTATATGACGGATGCCCAAAAGTTAAAGATTTTCCTTGCTACATTAAAAGGAACGACTCTGTGATGGTTCATGGGTGTTGGAGGAAGCTCAATTTCCACATGGGATGACATGCATACAACTTTTTTGGGAAAATACCAAGATTACTGCAAGTCCCAGAACATCAAGAAGGAACTTTTTAAGTTCACACAAAAAGAAGATGAGAGCTTGGAAGATTGTGTGGAACAATTCGAGTACACCTTACAAAGGTCAGGTCACTCCGACCTGGATAAAGAAATTTTAAAAATTATCCTCCTCTGATCTTTTCATGAGGAGTCGATGGAACTATTGAACATCGTGGGAAAGGGAGACATCTCTAAGGAAAGCTTTGACGTTATCTGTGAACTATGCATATAGTGCTCAGGGGGGCTTGCAAGAAGCAGACAAGGGGTTCTCTCAGCAAAGGGGTCTGGTAGGGGTGTTACGAAGGTAGAAATTGAGAACCTACTAGACAACTTAAGAGCAGACATCCTCAATACTCTGTCGGAACAAATGGATACGTTACAAATAAAATAGAAGCAGCTAGAATTGGATAGGACCATGGCGATATTCTGCCCAAAGTGTAGAAAGAAGCATCCAGAGAGGGAATGTCCATTAAAATCCATAGAGGAATGTGCAATATGTGAGCTAAATCATGCAGTAAGCTCATGCCCCTCCTTGCTAGGCTTGAAAGTAGTATTTTAAGGGACAGGGGAAGACACGGAGAAACTATACCACATGGGGTCTAGAAAGCCATGATAGCCTCGACCACCAATGGGAAATCTAGGTATGTTCTCAGATCCATCTCAACATTTCAATAATTTCAGTATGAATCCTTAGTCCATGCCCTATCCTCCCATGTGGCCGCAATACCAGTTTCCACCTTGGCAGTAATGGAACCCTCAAGCTAGTTCGAGCTCCCCATGGGCTCCAACTTGGCGAGGATCCTCTCCTGGCTAGTTTCCTCAACCAATACCATAGTAGAAACTCCAACTTCCCTCTAATGTGCCTCTTGGTAATCAACCTACCCGTCCTTAGCTTCCAATCCAACCTAACCCGAATCCTAATAATAAGGGAGCTCATCAAACTGACATTCTTAACCTACCTTTGTTTAGCATTTCCACTGCAGAGTTGTATGAAATGAATCTGCGATCAGGGTGGATAGTCAATGTTCAACCTCCTCCAGTTATCATTGAACAACATGATAGTGAAGGTCAGGAATCAGAATTAACTAATAAAGATCCAAAACAAACCAATAGACACCAGGCGCCTCCTACAAAACAACATCAATCCGAACCACCTTACTTGGAGAGACTAACTTTATAAATCAAGCCCTCAAGCTGAATTCGATTTATTAGTAGAATTGCATAACTTATTTGTCAAAATTCCCTTGTTACAAGCTATGAATGATGTGCTGATATATGTAGAGACTCTTAGGGAATACTGTTCAAAGAAACCTACAAAGCAATCCAAAGACCCCCTCACTATTCATGTTATGGGAAAATTATCAGATTTCATGATGGGAAAGTCAATGCCTGTAAAGTATGGAGATCCAGGGAACCCAATTCTAATAGTACAAATTAATGGGGTAGAGATTCCGAATGTGCTGGTAGACCTGGGTGCTGCCATCAATGTTATCACCACTGAAACTATGCATGCATTAGGTCTTCGTAACTTGAAACATACACCTACAGTATTGGAATTGGCAGACCGATCTATAGTCAAACCTGTAGGGAAGTTGGAAGATGTAACAATTTCAGTGGATTCATGGCACTATCCCATAGATTTCCTGGTTTTACATACGCAATCTTCAGTGGGCAGCCATCCTTTGATTTTTGGTAGACCGTGGCTCACTACTATGGATGCTTACATTGGGTGTCGTTCAGGGCACATGGTTATTTCAAATGGGCACAACACTAAGAACTTAGTGTTATACCCATCTACAGAACCAAACCCATCCATAAAACCAACAGGTAGCAAGAAAATTTTATCTAGGAAAGAGCCTGAAACAAAAAATGATGAGTTGAGACCAGTCCTAACTATTGGACAGGCCCTTCAGTTGAAAATGGAATCAGAAGATGATGTAATCACCTCCTTTATGGATGATCCTTGCTCTATTTCAGAGCCAAATCAACAAATCATAGAATCTATCCTAAGCTGTGAGACTTCGGAAACTATTGAAACAGCAGAAGGATCAGAGGGGCTACCTGTTGATGCACCCCATGAAAGTGTCCTAGTGGAATTAGAACAAGGAAAAACCCTGAATATTAATTCAAACCTATCAGAATCCTAGAAGAAGCAACTTGTAGATGTCCTTCAGAAACATAAAGAAGCCTTCGCCTGGGATTACTCAGATATGAAGGGGATTCCTGCTAATTTATGTACCCATCATATATACATTAAGGAGTATTGTCATCCTGTGAGACAACGTCAGATAAGGATGAACCCTACATTGAAAAATGTTGTGAAAGAAGAACTTCAGAAATTACAGGACGTAGGTTTTATTCACCCCATATCAAATAGCCAATGGGTTTCCCCATTAGTAATGGTTCCCAAGAAAAATGGTAAATGGCAGATATGTGTGGATTATCGAGAATTAAATAAGGCAACACAGAAAGATCATTTTCCTTTGCCATTTATTGATCAAGTTTTGGACACATTGGCTGGCAAAAAGTTTTTCTCTTTCCTAGATGGGTTTAGTAGGTATAACCAGATCCAGATAGCTCCTAAATATTTGGATGAAACCACTTTCACATGCCCTTGGGGAACATTAGCATATCGGGTCCTTCCTTTTGGCCTATGTAATGCTCCTACAACATTCTAGAGGAAAATTTTGGGGATCTTCTCTGATTTGGTGGATGAAAATGTTGAAATTTACATGGATGACTTTACTCCATATGGGGATTTATTTGTAGAAGGGCTGAAAAATTTAGAGAAAGTTCTCGAAAGGTATATACAGGTGCGTGTCTCTTTGAGTACAGTAAAATGCCATATGATGATGGAGGAAGGAATTGTACTGGGACATTTTCTCTCAGCTAAAGGAATTCGGATGGACCTAGTGAAAATAAAGGTAATTTTGTACTTCCTGACACGCAAAACTCCCATGCAAGTGCACAACTTTATTGGTTGTGCTGGTTATTACATGCGTTTTATAGAAAATTTTGCGAAAGTAGCACATCCACTTTTTTAATTGCTAACAAAAGATTCAGATTTTGTGTGGACAGGTGACTGTGATGCAGCCCTTACGAAAATTAAGGAATTGGTCTGTAGCACTCCAATCCTTAGAGGACTGGACTGGGCATTACCTTTCCATATTCATATGGATGCTTCCCAAATAGTGATTAGTGCAGTAGTAGGACAACAAGAGGATAGCTCGTACCATATGCAGTTTACTATGTTAGTAAGAATTTGGCTCTTGGTGAATTAAACTACATAGTAACTGAAAAAGAGTTCCTTGCTGTCATTTATGCCATCAACAAATTCCGGCACTACATTACTGGGTATCCTACCTTTGTGCATACTGATCATGCAGCTATCAGGTATTTAATGAATAAACCTGTTACCCCTGGTCGCATTACAAGATGGTTGTTGTTACTATAGGAATTTGATATTACTATAGTAGATAAAATAGGGAAGGACAATGTGGTTGTAGATTTATTGTCTAGGATAGAACATGATGGTAAGAGTACACCAATTGAGGATAATTTTCCAAATGAACATCTTTTTGCAGTTTTGCTAACACTCCGTGGTATGCAGATATTGCTAATTTTCTTGCTATAGGGAAGGTGCCTTGTCCTCTTTCATATAAGGAGCAAAGGAAGATTATTCATCAGAGTACTCAATATTCATGGATGGCAGGATATCTCTTTCATATAGGGGTTGACCAACAGATCTGGCATTGTGTTGCAAAAGATGATATCTATGAGATATTAAAGGCTACACATGATGGACCATGTGGAGGACACTTTGTAGATAAAAGAACAAGTCACAAAGTGCTGCAAATGGGATATTACTGGCCCTCCATATTTTGTTATGCTTGGGATTATGTCTGAAGGTGTGATAGTTTCCAACAGATGGGACAACCCGTGAAAGCAAATGAAATGCCTCTACAACCCCAGGTAGTCCTTGAACCATTCGAGAAATGGGCCATTGATTTTGTTGGACCCTTTAACCCACCTTCTTATCATAAATATTACATATTGCTCTGCACCAATTATGTGACTAAATGGGTGGATGCCAGAGTGGTCATTGTTAGTTCCAGTATTCACAACCTGTCACCAGGGATCAACATGAGCTCTTACTATGTCTGGTTTTGTTAGATGTTTTGAACATGATGTTCAAGACAAAACATGTCACAAGTGTGTCCATCAGAAGAAGCTCGGAAAAATATTTCCAATGGTATATCACACTCCTGTAACCGGCTCCTGGATTAGAAGATATGGTCGAAATGAATGAGTGATTCTTAGTTATGCATGTTTTGAGGTCAATTGCTGCACACAATGACAAGTTTAGTACAAAATTCGTTTCTGAAATAATGGAAAGGAATTTTTCAAAAGTGAAAGAGGTTTTTGTTCATAGCATCCCAAATAACAAAAATCTCCTCCATTTTATGCACAAGTGGTACTATGTGGGATATATACAGTGATATTTGGAGCCTACATTAAAACAAAGCAAATTTTTCATATTTTTTATTGTTTTAGTAATTTTAGTGCGGTGCCATTTTACAATAGATGGAAAGTAATTTTGCAAAACCAAAGGAATTTTTTGTTAACCACAAGCCATGTAACAAAAACCTCTTTCACTTTATTCACGGGTGTCATGAATTGGGATATGTGACTAGATCTTTATAGCTCATTTTCACAGATTTAAATTTTTAATGATTTTCTGTTTTAGAGATGATTTTGTGGCACAGATTACGAGCAACTAGAAACGAATTTCCAAAATTTGAGAGATATTTTTATCCAACATGAACTTATCTACAAAAATGTCTTTCAGTTTTGTAACAGGTGCTATGGTTTAGGAGATACGAGTTCATCTTCAACACCTATTTTCAGAAATTCGATCCAAGTTTAATGTAACTGATTCTATTTTGAAAAAAATGGTTGATCTCAATTTTCTTAGTACAAGGATGAGAAAATGTATATATTTTATGAATTTCATAGTGTAGGGGTTGGAATTGGCAGAAGGTTGGACTCTTGTGAATGCTTTGAGCATTATTGTACATCATCTCTGCAGTTTGGCAAGGAAATAGACCAGCGTTTGCAGCATTTTGTGGGATTTTTGTGGCAAGGTGACTTAGTATTATTTTTCCTCCCGTGATTCAAGCTATCATATGTTTATGTGTTCCATTATCTCTCTCTTTTCTACTTAACTAAATGAATCAAGTATAAAGGTGGAAATCATTGATGTTACAGTGCTCTACCTTAGGGTTCATTAGTTTTACATGTTTTCTACTATTTGAAGAGGACTCATGACACAGTCATGCCCTTTCCAACTCCTCACCAATCTTAAGACTCTCTATTTCACTTAATTCAAAGTTCTAAAGCGTTTTCCTACCTCTCCCCATAGAAATATCTGCAAGACTGAGTTCATTCCCCGGACCCAAAACTGCCTTTCACATTTGATCTAGCAAACCAACATAAAATTCAATCAAACTCCTCTGAGCATATACCTAACCTAAAATTAGTCTTTACATCAGTCATCTCAAGCCTCATTTGCTATATTTTTTTGAGATTGACAAGGAGAGAGCCCTCTCCCGACCTGGTAGGGCTAGCTACCAGGTTAAGCGTGGTTTGATGTTACACTAGACCTGCCTTTCTCAGCCTGAGGTAGATTTAGGCACTAACATAGTGGAAAATCCATTGGGGACGAAAGTTTTTTGGCTTGTTATTGTTGTTTTCTTTATAAACTACAAAAGGAGCCTGAAGTTAGCCAGGTAGCCTTTGAACTATTCTTGCTCTGCAAGTACATAGTAGACGAATGTTGCTTCAATCAATCTCCGGTTTAGTTTATGAACTCAACTCAACTGGGGAAGAGGTGACAGATCTTCTGGGAAATATCATTCAAGTTGCAGATCTGATTGCTGATGGTTGAAAACAGTCAGACACATATGAAGGCTGAAATCATCTACCTGGCAACTCCACTGTTTGAAGTCCCGAGTTTCAAAGTATTGATGGTGGCTCCACTGGCTAAATGAAGGACTCAGATGTTGCTTCTATTTGTTCAAGGTATTCATGTATCAATTTTTCTAATCTTCCTGGTTTTCCTATTCAATTACCAAAGGATGCATACATTTTGAGTAATGGTCCTAAATTCAATGGGGAAGATCTGACTTTGACTCTAGAACATATAGAAAATTTTAAAACATTTGTGGAAATTCTTAGAGTTAAAAAGGAAGATGTCTTCATCAGATTGTTCTTTGATTTGTTTCAAGGCAAATGTAGAAAACGGATTGAAGGTTTTCCTATCAGATCTATTAAGTCCTTTGCATATTTTTTTCATGTATTTCTTGAAACATGGATGGAGAAAGAGGATGAATTCAAAATAGAGGTGCCCTCTATTCAAGGTTTTAGAGAATGGGAAGATATGTGCACGGATGATGAGGTAGATGAGAACTTTGCTTCATATCTTTCTTCTTATCTGAAATCCTCTTGATGCAGCTATGAAGTTAAGCTCAATTTTTTTCATGAGTTTGCCATCAAAATTGAACGAGATCTAATTGAATTGGAGAGCCAAATACAGTCCTAGGATCTGGACTGTCGAATCCCATTCTTTGGGGACCTTTCTCAGCAGAAGGAACAAAAGGTAAGGCTGCCCATGGATATTTGTATTGATAACTTGTAGCTGGAAGCATGTATTGAGGAGTTTGGGGCAGCAAACAGAGTCTAGTTTTTTCGATCCTATTGCAACGTACATGGATTTTTTTTATTTTTGTTTGTCAGTTTGAATGATAGATCATATTGTCTTTTACACAACCAGACTCGTTATGTGCATGTACGGCTATCAGCATTTACATTTGTGTCCTGGTTGAATAACTTTCAAGCAGCATCCTTGTCACAGTTACTTGATTGGTTGATATGGCATTCTAACATTACTTGATCTATCAATTTTGCAGCAAAGTGGGTTAGATTTGTACATAAATAAGCTGCCTGCGACAACATTTCAGCTTTCGGTATTTGTTTATGTACATGTTGTAGTCTGTATATGTTTTTGGATTGGTATGAGTTGTTTTGGGTTTGTAGTTGTTTGACTGTATGAGGCACTTGGTCTACGGTGTTCTTAACACCTCCAAGGAGCTGCCATCCCCAATGGAGCTGATGTTAGTTCCAGTCTTCGCATCCTCTCACCAGGGATCAACATGAGCTCTTACTATGTCTGGTTTTGTTAGATGTTTTGCACATGATGTTCAACACAAAACATGTCACAAGTGTGTACATCAGAAGAAGCTAGAAAAAATATTTCCAATGGAATATCACACTCCCGTAACCAGCTCCAAAATTAGAAGATATGATCGAAATGAATGAGTGATTCTTGGTTATGCATTTTTTGAGGTCAATTACTACACACAATGACAAGTTTAGTACAAAATCAGTTTCTGAAATAATGGTAAGGAATTTTTCAAAAGTAAAAGACATTTTTGTTCATCACATACAAAATAAAAAAAACCTCCTTCAGTTTATGCACAGGTGCTACTATATGGGAGATATACAGTGATATTTGGAGCCTACATTAAAACAAAGCAAATTTTTCATATTTTTTACTATTTTAGTCATTTTAGTGCAGTGCCATTTTACAACAGATGGAAAGTAATTTTGAAAAAACCAAGGAGGTTTTTATTAACCACGAACTGTATAACAAAAACCTCTTTCCGTTTATTCATAGGTGTCATGAATTTGGATATGTGACTATATCTTTACAGCTCATTTTCATAGATTTAAATTTTTAATGATTTTCTGTTTTACAGATGATTTTGTGGCACAAATTACGAGAAACTCAAAACCCATTTCCAAAATTTGAGAGAGATTTTTCTCCCAAATGACTTATCTACAAAAACCTCTTTCATTTTTGTAACAGGTGCTATGGTTTAGGAGATACGAGTTCATCTTCAACACCTATTTTCAGAAATTTGGTCCAAGTTTAATGTAACTGATTCTATTTTGAAGAAAATGGTTGAGCTCAATTATCTTAGTACAAGGATGAGAAAATGTATATATTTTATGAAGTTCATAGTGTAGGGGTTGGAACTTGGTAGAAGGTTGGACTCTTGTGAATGCTTTGAGCATTATTATACATCATCTCTGTAGTTTGGCAAGGAAATAGACCAGGGTTTGCAGCATTTTGTGGGATTCTTGTGGCAAGGTGACTTAGTATTGTTTTTCCTTCTATGATTCAAGTTATAATATGTTTATGTGTGTCATTCTCTCTCTCTTTTCTGCTTAACTAAATGAATCAAGTATAAGGTGGAAATCATTGATGTTGCAATGCTCTACCTTAGGGTTCATTAGTTTTACATGTTTTCTATTGTTTGAATAGGACTCATGACACATTCATGCCCTCTCCAACTCCTCACCAGTCTTACGACTCTCCATTTCAATTAATTAAAAGTACTAAAGAATTTTCTTACCTCACCCCACAAAAATCTCTGCAGACTGAGTTCATTCCCCAGACCCAAAACTGCCTTTCACATTTGATCGAGCAAACCAACATAAAATTCAATCAAACTCCTCTCAGCATATACCTATCCTAAAATTAGTCTTTACATCAGTCATCTCAAGCCTCATTTGCTATATTTTTCTGAGATTGACAAGGAGATATCCCTCTCCCAACCTGGTAGGGAAAGCTACCAGGTTAAGCATGGTTTGATGTTACCCTAGACCTGCCTTTCTTAGCCTGTGGTAGATTTAGGCCCTAATAGTCATGAGAGCAACAAAGATAGTGGCAAACTTTCTTTTTGAAGAAATATTTGCCTGATATGGTACTCCAAGGGAAATTGTGTCGGATGGAGGATCACAATTCACATCTCACATGATAGGGAAGCTGATGCAAAAATATGGGGTCAAACATAGAGTGACAACCCCCTATCATCCCCAGGAGAATGGACAAGTAGAAAGCACAAACAAGATATTGGAAAATATCTTGACAAAAACAGTAGCAAGTCATCGCTAGGACTGGGCACAAAAACTTCTAGAAGCTTTATGGGCATACAGAACAACATGGTAGAACACAACTCGGTTTTCTCCATTTGAGTTAGTCTATGGGAAATCCCCCTTGTTTTCGGTAGAATTTCAGATCAGTACACTCAAAACATCTCTAGAAGTAGGCCTAGATCTATCAGAAGCACAAAAACACTGACTAGAATAGCCAAATGAGTTGGACGAGATTCGATTAGTAGCTTTCCAGAAGACTACTGCTATTCAACAGCAGAGAATGAAATGGCATGATAAATTTATCAAAAGTAAGGTGTTTCATGTGGGGGATTGGGCATTACTTTATGAATCCCGATTTAAGGATTTCAAAGGCAATCTTCACACTCGCTGGATGGCACCATATCAATTGGACACATTGTTTGACAATGGAATGGTTAGATTAATTACAATAGATGAGAATCATACATCGTTATTAGTAAATGGACACTGTCTAAAACTATACCATTTTCCAGCCTCTAGAGAGGCGTTTTTCAAACACCTTTCTGATTTATCTGATTTAATGGTTGTTGGAATAAAGGACACTCTCACTCTGCTCTAAAATAATAATAACAATAATACTGTTATTACTTACTTGTTTGTATTTTACAAGAATAACAAAGGAATATGGCTAGGAGAAATGTAACACTCAGTGTTGTTACTCCATCGATGCTGCTATTAAGATGTTGTTGTTACTCCACTGGTGTTGTTACTCCACTGGTGTTGTTACTCCACTAGTGTTGTTACTCCACTAAGTGTTGTTACTCCATAAACTGTTGTTACTCTGTAACTGTTGTTACTCTGTAATTGTTGTTACTCCGCAACTGCTATTACTCTGCCAGTGTTGTTACTCCGCAACTGCCATTACTTTGCCAATGTTGTTGCTCTACAACTTTCGTTACTCCATTAGTGTTGTTACTCTGTAACTGTTGTTACTTCGCAACTGTTATTACTCCGCTGTTGTTGTTACTTCACCGGTGCTTTTACTCTACAACTGTTGTTACTCCACCGGTGCTATTACTCCACCCGTGCTGTTACTCCACAACTGTTGTTACTCCACTAGTGCTATTACTCTACAACTGTTGTTACTTCGTAACTACTGTTACTCCACCGATGCTATTACTCTGTAACTTTCATTACTCTGCCATTGTTGTTACTCCCTGTTGTTGTTACTCCCTGCTGCTGTTACTCCCTACTGTTGTTACTTCCTATTTCTATTTCTCCATCAGACATGTTGCTGTTACTCCATCAGACATGTTGTTGTTACTCCGTCAGAAATTTTACTATTACTCCACTGCAAGGTAGGTCCCAGGTACGTCTTCGATGAATTTTACAGATTTAATTAAAATATTCCAAAAAGACATTAATACATGCCATGGATGGCCGTAATTAAGTTGGGGGGGGGGGGGGGGAACTGTCATATAAATTATGGCATAGTACAAAAAAGCATTCATGTCACATGATCCTCACCAAACAGAATTTAATGATTTCGGTACTTCGTAATCATAACTTTGATGTGTTGTCATACGTGAAAAATCATAACCAATCACCTCCCCAACGCACTGCATTAAATCACTGAAATATCTAACAGTACCACCATAACCTGTCATCATTTTCAAAAGTAGCAATATTGTTTCATCTGTTGTCCCCAAAGCGACCATGACATTATTACAGTTGCCAACAGTTTGGATCCCTATCATTCTCCCCTCCAGCTAACTGCATTCATCATGTTGATCCCACCTCTACAATGATGGGTGGACGGTTTGTGCAGCATGAGCCAAAAGATACAACAAGAGTTCAGAACAACTAGAAGTTCAGGCAGGTCTTTGAGAATGCAGGATGGAATGTTTACTTTGACAGGTTGAGAGGATCGAATGAAGAAATTGCAGTATAATTTGCACTCAACCTTGGAGAAGAAAGCTATTGGGTCCACGGAATTGAAATCCCGGTGATGGAGGAAGCCATTGTAGAAGTTAGTGGGCTCCCTCAAAATGGACAACGATGGTTTTCAAGAAGGACTCCCCTTCTGGAGTTTCCCGAATCCTTTTTGTAGATGGGAGAAAGCATCGTGCAGAAGGGTCGGGGATACAACTAAAACTCGCTACCACATCCATGGGGAGGAGAAGCAGAGTTTGTCATCAAATATATAACTTGCGAGGGGAGATACTCCACTATATTCAAATACCATCTTCGAATACTAGCTCACCTACGATTTTGTTATGCTCTTAACCTACAAGACGATACCAGAATACCATATATGCCAAGAAATATACCCAGAACATAGAACAATGAGAAATAACAACAAGTATTTTATTAATCAAAAAGCAATGTTCACTCGCCTCTTCGAGGGGGCAACCTCCAATAGAGCAGAGTTCGATTACAAAATAAGACACGATGCTCCTCGAGGGGAGTCTCTATCCTTTATATAGGATTCGTACATGAAATACCATGGGGTAGTACCATGGTTCTTATTAATACCATCTATCTAATACCATGGTCCATTTGAAACTAACTATGGTCCCTTCATTAAATGTGGGTTAACCACTTATAATTATTAATATGGGTTTTATTGCATATTTATTTAACTATACCTATGAATCGATCCTATTACATAAATAAGGGGGTTAGGGTGGGACCCTAACATGCCCTCCCCCATAATAATAGCCTTGTCCTCAAGGTTGAAACTGCGAAAACTGTTGAAGAATAGTGGTTGGTTCCGAGGTTGCATCTTCTGGAGAGGTGTCTTTCCACTTGATGAGGGCTTACTTGATCATGTGGCCACGCAGGTTCCTTTCTCGTGTATCAAGAACCTATTCAAGTTGGAGCCAGATTGACCCTTATTCATCTAGTTAAGGTAGATTGGTTTGAATTCTACAATTGTTCCCAATCACTTTCTTGAGGCATGAGACATGGAAAACTGGATGGATTTTTGCAGTGGGTGGCAAAGCTAGCTTGTAGGCAACTTCTCCAATGCACTAAAGTACTTGATATCATCCATAGAATTTTGGAGATAGTTTCTGACAACCCTTATCTTTGAGTGATGTTTGCTTATAGGGTTGCAGTAAAAAATACCTGATCCCCTTCTTGAAATTGGCATTGTAAGCGATGTTGATCTACCTGTTGCTTCATGCCGTTTTGAGCTTGATGAAGATTCTCTCTAAGGTGGGCCAGCATGGTTGTGTGGTTCTATATGAGTTGATCCACTGCTTGTACCTTCGAGCATCCCTTGATATAAGAAGTAGGGGAAGGAGGGAGTTGACCATAAACTGCTTCATATGGAGTCATTTTGGTGGTGGCATGATAGTTGGTGTTATACCACCATTCAGCTAGAGGTAACCATTGTACCAAGAGATGTTGCTTTTCTAAAGTGAAGCACCTAAGGTATGTTTCTAGACATTTGTTGACTGCTTCAATTTGACCATCAATTTGTGGATGATAGGAAGTACTGAGTTGTAGTTGGGTACCTTGTAGCCGGAAGAGTTCCTACCAAAAGTTATTGGTGAAGACTGGGTCACGATCAAACACAATGGAAGTGGGCATGCCATGCAATTTGAAGATCTGATCCATGAAAGATTGAGCGACCAAAGTTGGTGTAAAAGGGTGGGGTAGGGCGCAAAAATGAGCATACTTAGAAATTCTGTCCACGGCCACCATGATGACTGACTTGTTTGCTAACTTTGGAAGACCCGTAATGAAATCCATAGAAACCTCCATCCAGATTGAGGTCGGGATGGGCAATGGTTGTAATGTGCGTGGGGATTTGACTGTTTCTCTTTCGTGGCACTAACAGATGTCGCATTCAGCTACAAAGGTAAGAATGTCCTTTTTCATGCCTATCCAAAAAAAGGATCTTCGAGTGTGAGCATACGTCTTCTGAAAGCCTGAATGTCCTGCAGTGGGAGATGAGTGCAACTTCGCCAAAATGCGGCTTTTGAGGGTGGATGTTGGTGATTTTACGACTCTGTCCTTTTAGCGAAGAATCTCATCCTGCCATGAGTAGCCTGCTATGGAATTTGGATTTGCCTACAATTGATTACTGAGTTGGGAGAGCCAGGGATGTGAAAACCATTCCTTGCAAGCTTCTTAAATCCATTCTGGAATGGGAAGGGAAATTACGAGCAAGGTACTTTCCTCCTCAAATTGGCGAGATAACACATCAGCTACAATATTTTCACGCCCTTTCTTGTAAATTATCTCATAATCATATCCCAGCATTTTAGTGAGACATTTATTTTGTTGTGGTGAGGATAGGTGTTGCTCCAAAAACATTTAAGGCTTTGATGGTCTGTGCAGATTTGGAAACGTCGCCCCAATAAGTATGGTTGCCAAGTATCTACTGCATGTAAGATGGCCATAATCTCCTTCTCATAGGTAGATTGTCCCATATTCTTCCCACTTAGTTGTTGGATCGTGAAGGCCAAGGGTCAAATTTACTACATTAAGATCGCCCCAATACCTGTACCTGAAGCATCACATTCAATCACAAAAGATTTGGTGATTTCTAGTAGTGCTAAGATTAGAGTGGAACACATGGCATGTTTGAGAGCTGTAAAGGCTTGTTGTGCTTCATCAGTCCAGAGGAATGAATTTTTCTTAAGGAGTTGAGTGAGGGGCCAAGCAATGCGACCATAATTGCGGAAAAATTTCTGATAGTAGCCTGTGAGACCCAAAAATCCTCTCAGGCTCTTCAATGTCTTAGGTTGAGGCCAATCCTACATTGCCTGGATCTTTTTGGGGTCCACCCTGACACCTTCACACCCCACAATGTGGCCTAAATACTCAACTTCTTCCATGCCAAAAGAACACTTAGACATCTTGACAAATAATTTATGCTTGTGGAGCAGTTGCAAGAGTAGATCTACATGCTGAAGATGTGTGGCCCAGGTGCGACTGTAGATGAGGATGTCATCAAAGAAAGCAAGGACAAATTTTTTGAGATACGGTTTGAGTAGGTGGTTCATAAGGCTCTGAAAAGTGGATGGGGCATTAAAAATATTGAATGGCATGACTAGGAACTCATAATGGCCTTCATGAGTTCGAAAAGTAGTCTTTGGAATGTCTACTTCTTTCATGCGAATTTGGTGGTAGCTTGAGCGAAGGTCAAGCTTAGTAAAGAATTGAGCCCCATTTAGTTCATCCAGCAAATCATCAACAACCGGGATGGGAAATTTATCTCTGACTGTCAACTTATTAAGGGCCCTGATGTCTGAACACATACACCATTCCCCATCTTTCTTAAGCACCATGACCACTGGCGATGAATAAGGACTAATGCTGGGACGAATGACACCTGCTTCCAAGAGTTCCTTGATTATTTTTTCTATTTCATTCTTTTGGGCAAATGGATATATATATGGGCGCACATTTGGTGGTTGGGCCCCTAGGACCAAAGTAATGCTATGATCATGTTCCCCTCTCGAGGGTGGAAGCTCATGAGGCTTGTCAAAGACTAGCAGATGGTTGTTTAAGATCTGTTGCATCTCAGGATGAATATGAACAGGATTGGGTTCGCAGGCCTGGATGGCATTAAATTGAGCTATAACTCCATGGTGGCCCTTTTTTAACAATTTTTCCATCCGATGTGAGCTGATGATAGAGGGAGCTCCCACCTGGAGTCCGCGGAGGGTATGTGTGTGGTTGTTCGGCTTAAATCTCATATATAACTCCTGGAAATCCATTGTGATTGGGCCAAGTGTGTGAAGCCATTCAGCACCGAGGACAATGTCGCACCCTACCATGTGTATGGCAAACGTGTGGGTCTTTAATTGATAATCCCCCATTTGAAGTTTGACATTTGCACAGTGGCCTTCACATTTCATTGTTCCCCCATCAGCAATTTGGACCTAGAAGTTAGAAACTACTCGAACAAAACAATGCACTACTTCCATGACTCTTTGATGGATAAAATTATGTCTACTTCCACTATCAATCAAGACTACTACTGGTCGATGCTTAATAAAACCTCTGATTTTGAGAGTTTGAGGCGAAGAAATCCCAGCCAAAGCATTTAGCGAGATAACTGGTTCTTCAGGTACATTATCCTGTTGGTTGTCCTCTTCTTCCTCCTCTGGTTGCTCAAGTGGTGGGGCTTCCTCTGATGCATTGTGATTAGTAGCATCAATTTGAAAAAATTTGGGCTCCTTGCATTTATGCTCGAGGGAGTATTTATCATCATAGTAGTAACATAATCCTTGGTTTCTTCTTTTTGCCATTTCTACTGGTGACACCTTTTGAACCTTGAGTGTCTGGGTAGTGTTTTGATCCTATGGGGGGCGACCCTTGGCGATGAAATTTGGGCGATTGGACTGGGCCACCAAGGCACGCTCGACTTCACGAGCTATCCTGCAAGCATGCAGCCATGAGCTAAGGTGGTGTAGTCGGATGTGGGATTGTATGGCTTCTTTGAGACCATTGACAAAACATTATGTGTAGAAATCATCGTGTAGACCTCCAGAGTGGAAAACTAAGGCTTCAAAGGCTGCAATATATTCATTCACTGTTCCTGTCTGTCTGAGCTTAGTGAGACGGCCCAAAAAGTCAGATTCATGGTCAAAGTGATCTATAAGAGCTTTTTTGAATGTCTCCCACATCAAGGGCCTTCCATAGCAATGTTGATGCCATTGCCACCATTGCCATCATTCATTGTCCAAGTACATGATACCCACACTAAGCTGAGTCGCATTATCTAGGATGTAATTTAGTGTGAAATATTGCTCCATTTGTGCTATCCATGCTGCCATGTGATAGCCATCAAATTTATACATGTCCATCTTGGGTGGTCGCGGATGGGTTTGTTTGTGGGTGCCAAAGAGGTAAAGATATTGGCTAGACTCACCCTCACTATTTACATTGCCAATATATGCCTCCTCGCATGCCTCCACCTTACCCTTAGAGAGTGTGGCTGTTAAATCCTTCAGCTGCAATACGATATCTTTCAAGGATGATTCAAGGTTGTCCATCCTCTCATTCTCTATAGTTTGAGCTCTAGTTTGTACCATGCACCAAGCCGATTTACTAGAAATTTGGGACTGCCGGAACTTTTTTGGCACTAACAATTGAATGGTACCACCTTGCTCGGCTCGTCGTCCTGATTCTTATGGGCTAAGTCACCAATAAGCGCCCTAGGGGGGTCTTGGACATTTTTTTTTAAACTCCTAACGGAGTTTTACTCCTTGCTTAGGAATACTACAGTAGCCGAATCCCGGAAATGTCAATACTGCCAAAAATCCTGCAAAAATCACGCCCAAGTATAGGAACCCACACAACTACTCAGATTTAGAGGCAGATATGATGGATCTGAGAGATCTGAATGGCTTATCTAATAGATCTGAACAACATAAATGATTGCTACTGTGGATCTGATGGATCTAATAGATCCGAATGGCTATTCTGATAGATCTAAATGGAGGAACTGATTGCTGTTGCTGCAACAAAACCCCACTTGCAAGATCTAATCTGGCAACGATTATGAGTGATCTAGAGATAGAGAAGGGAACTATGGTCTCCAGGAATGTCAGGTGCTGCAGATCACAATATAAATAAGGGTCTGATAGTAGTACTCGGCCAAATTTTTCAGGCACTAACCAAGGAGCATCAACCGTACCCTTAGCCGTACAACTCGACTACCCTATCGTACAGGCAAGTAATCTCTCCAAGTGTTGTTCTTGGTGTACTATAGCAGCAAGACAACCGACGGTTTATCTATGGCGAGGATTCAAGGGAGCTAGGGGGCTTCCAATATACCTAGAGGGTACTTGGAAGACAGTCCATGTGCGGTTCTATCTAATGTGTTACTACTCGAAGGGGTACCCATAGGGGTTACAAGGGAGTCCAACAAGCATGACCACCTCTTGTATTTCCTCCGTGCATACCTCCCCAAATCCATAGGTTTATGTGCTCAATGACAGATCCTGTGGTTTAAAGACGCCAGAACACGTCTCTAGCCAAAAACATTTTGCTAAAAAATGGGGATCCCACTGACCCTGGAAAGCGCTCTAATACCACTTGTTATGCTCTTAACCTATAAGACGATACCAGAATACCAAATATGCAAAGAAATATACCTAGAACATAGAAAAATAAGAAATAACAGCAAGTATTTTATTAATCAGAAAGTAATGTTCACTTGCCTCTTCGAGGGGGCAACCTCCAATAGAGCAGAGCTCGATTACAAAATAAGACACGATGCTCCTCGAGGGGAGTCTCTATCCTTTATATAGGATTTGTACATGCAATACCATGGTTCTTATTAATACCATCTATCTAATGCCATGGCCCATTTGCAACTAACCGTGGTCCCTTCATTAAATGCGGGTTAACCACTTACAATTATTAATATGGGTTTTATTGAATCTTTACATAACTATAACTATGAATCGATCCTATTACATAAATAAGGGGGTTAGGGTGGGACCCTAACATATTTCCGTAAGAAAATGATTTTTCATTGAATATGCCTTATTTCTTACTGAGGAGCCTCCACCTGAGGGCACATTTAGCTCAAGGGTCGCGACAAGTATTGGCGGTCATCACCCACCATGGGCTGGTTTAGCTGTTAGTAATGAATGCCATCAAATGAATCCTGATCCTGTGGGAACTATTTTTGGATTCCACGGAGGAAGAAGTAGCAGCCATTGTGGCTACCAGGGAATATGAACCCGAAGCCATGGAGGAAGAAAATGCAGGAGAAGATGATTATGTTGACCAGGAGGAACCAGAAGAGATTGAGATGGAAGTTGAAGAATTTGAAGAAGAGGTTGCTCCCCAAGAGCAAGCCGAAACCATGGAACCAATGGAAGATGCAAGAGTCGACACAGAAGGTCCCACTAGTACCATGACTAAGGCTGACCCACAAGAACCAACCTCGACTATGGAACTAGCAGCGCAAATAGATAACATGACAACAACAAAGGCAGAACAAGCAAGGATGGGTGAATTGGTCGATGTTGGGACCAAGGATATCCCACAAGGACCTCCTGCCACCGTGGAGCCGATGGAGGAGGATAAAATGAATGAAGAAGAAGTCATGACCACCCTGACCATAGAACCAATGGAAGAGGAATGACTAGGGCATGAGGCTGGCGCTGCTCGACAAGAATCAGTGTCAACCTTGGGGCTGAATATTGAAGATCCCTGCCAGTTTTCCTTTTTCTATTCTATCCCAAGAGGAGCAATGGTAACTCATTCTCCTTGGCACACAGAAGAAGATCTCGCCATTCCTCTAGCTTTGAACTTATCACAAAGGCCACAACCATGTGGGATGGATGCTACTCAGGCGATAGGCACTTCGGAGCCTGAGAGGAGAGAAGAGATAGAGGCCCCTGAGGCAGGGGAACTAGAAAGGGTTCTAGTAGATGCATTAATAGGAGAGCATCTCGTAAGGGTAGCACTAGTCGTAGTGAGCACACAACAAGGGGAAGTAACCATTGGCGAAGAGGAGGGACTAAGTGAAGCAGTCCCAATGAATGAGCCAGTGGAAAGGCTAGGCGAAAAGGTTGTGAAACAAGAATTAATCAAAGAAGAAAGAGCAGTAGAGAAAAACCTGACAGTCAACATGGCAGAAGCTATTTTGGGGGATTTACCTCCAGCTGTTGAAACTGAGGAAGTTTTGATTAAGCAGGAATGGGTAGATTTGTGAAAACAACGAAGACTCCCTATCAAGAAAAAACACCAGCTGCAATTTAAAGAGACAATGCGACTTAAGATGGAGGTTAGGAAACTAAGGGAGCAGGTACAAAAAAATGCAGAAGAGGATGAAGAAATACAAGTGGCAAGTTAAAGAGTCCAAGGCCATAGGAGTATAAGTAGAGACTCAGGTGGACCAGGTAGCCAAAACCTCTGCTGCCACTCAAACAGACCCGATCAAGCGATTGTTTGAAGACCGTGAGTATGCCTTAATGCCCGAAGTGAAAAATTGGAAATCTATTATGGCTCGGTATCAAAATGAGGTCAGAAGAACTCAGGAACGAGCCTCAACAACCATTTTTGAATATGTGGAGCACATAGATATCATGAGATTAAGGCGTGCAAAGTAGCAGCTCAAGATGGAGAAGTTGGAAAAGCAAGTGGCAGAGCTGAAAACTGATAAGGAGTAGGTGTTTAATTTGGTGCAAGAGGTGATGGCATGTTGCCCCCCTGCTTCTTGTTATTCTTTATTCTTGCATGAACGTTTTCTTTTATTCTGCATGGAGAGCATAAAAAACGAGATTATTTATGAAATAGAGGATGGTGTACAATTCCTCCAAATAATGAGGAGCCATGACATGCCAACTCAACATTTGATGTGTGAGTTTTACCTGCACGGGTATCTACTGCACCTAGACAGAGAATTCAACCCAGTCCCATATGTGGGGGACATTCATTTAAGGGCCCTCACCTCTTACACTTTCAATCAGATCAGCTGGTAGAAGGCTTTTAACACATTTGAATCCAATCAGGTTACAAAGCCATTTATAGTAAGAGGAGAACATGAGAGGTCAATCACCATGTTCACTAAACACAACACCTTTTTGGGAATTGAGGGGAACATAGACAAAATGCTGAGGACACAAAACTGGTGCCTAGATATTTTTGTCAGGAAACTAGTCACATTTAAAGATGAGGCCCTTGATCGTTGTCAGAAAAGGTGGATGATGTCACCTACAGCTATCTGGAACAAGGAACCTTTTGGGGTACCAAATTTTGCACGAGGGCTCCCTAGAGTGCCCAGGTATGTGGCATGTGTCCGAACATGCAGGGTCCAGTGGATGGGAATCTGGTTTCAGTTTCCCACTATCTGGTTGCCAGTATAAAATTACACCCCAGTGTATAATGTTCTGGGAGACTAGTGGAAGGAAGTCCTCCTTTCATATGGTTTTAAAGTTCCAAGGACGGAGATGGCTGGAGAGTATGATCTCACTCAGCTTCAGGAAGCCTACAGTCTGCAAAATCAAGACCTGCGGAGGCGACGAACTACATGAGGGCATGTAGAAGGCTAGTTGGGGGGAGATGTTGGGCACCAAATCGGGCTATCCTTTTGTTGCATTTCCATCACCCTTTTTTACCTTTTTGCACTTATTTACCCATGTTTACTATGCTAAATCTGTAAGGTAAATACCCCTGTCTTATTTATTGGAATATTTTATTAATGAAGTAAAGTCATGGGGTTTTTCCTATTCACAGCACTAAAATGTATCTCTGACCACAACTCCTGGAGAACTGGAACCAATGTTTTAGAATCCCACAGTAGATCCACAATTCACAGTAATGACCAGCCATAAGGAGGTCGCGTAGCTAGAGTCAAAAATCCCTGAACCATTCTTGGACCTCTTGTTGATCTTGTCTATCTGGTGTTGATGCCATTCCAACTAATGTACATTTCTGGGTATACAGTTACCAGGTTTTGGGGAAAGATGTCATTCTCCCTCGCTGCATATAAAAGACAGGTTATTCCTATAATTTGGGGACACCCCATCGATATTGTAATAACCATTTTTAGATTAATAATGTATCATCTCTTTTGCTACTCCAATATTCGTTGTGACTAACGCAACCCTGATTAGAGAGCTGGGCCCGCTCTTTTGATCAGGTGCTACGTCTTTCTGCGTGTGTGTTATTTGTTATTTTATGCTTGCTGTTACAACTCTTTAATTCATCTAATCGCTTTTCTAGAGTTGTGTATTTAAGTTAGTTTACAAAAATGTTTTGAATCTTAGTCGTGAACCCTTGGTTAGAACGGATTGTACTTTTGCCCCTACATATACCTTGCACGTTTCCTTGAAAGGATACACACCTGGATTGATAAATTAATGTAGGAAAAGGGTGAATAGATCATTCATACCTGGACCCCAACACTTCCCGTTGAGCTTCTGCCTTTTCCTGCCATCCTTTATGCAAATCACCTAAATCGTGCATATCTTTTGGATTTCCTTCTCTTACTAGGTCGATGGAAAACAGAGTATGGTTTACCACCTTGATTATGTTTTTTTCCACCCCAGCTGCTCTTGCCACTGCTAGCTCATCTTTCTTGATCTTTTTTTTCCAATCCATGAAAAGGATGTCCTTGTTTGTCTCCTCAATCTCAGTCATATTGGCTTTCCTCCCACTTTTGTTTATTTCCATTTGATGAACTCTAAGATTCTGGTGTTTAGATCAGTCAAATCAGTTCTCTGGTCAATCACTTTATCTGTTAGCTGGTTTCTAGTGATCAGATAAGGAGCGATGTGTGACATATATTGGCAAAATTGTTCTTGTTGTTTCATCAGGAGGGAATTCAATTCCAATGCCTCGTTAATGAACTCCTCAACAGTAGGAGTATCCTTATATCTTTCCATGGCTTGCTGTAATTCTTGGATTGCGTATTTTTTGCCAATATATTGGCCTCATGGCTTATTTTTAGGACCTCCATGCTCTATTGCAATTGGGCGAGCTGCTCAACGACTTGTTGTTCACACTTTCCCTCTTTGTTTCATGCTGTTGATCAAGCTATGCAATATTCTCCTCCCTTTATCTCAACAAAATAGAGACTTCAATGGCTTTTTCCATGGTGGTCATTGCATATGCTCCCATAAACTATGACAATCTAGTCAAGTTCTCAATTGGGTTGGAAGGAATGTTCCTCCAAACTATGTCCATTGGTTCGTTTCCAGATGGGAGCTCAGGTGTTTCTACCCTTCTCCTTTTCCTCTGTCTTCTTACTATAGCCTTGTGTAGTCGGCTGTAGAACACATCTAGAGGAGGAATTTCAGTCACTTTCAAGACAATCTCAGTCTGTTGAGACATTTTTGCTTGCTCATCTATTGGCTTGGACTTTGTATTTTCCTGATTATGAAGAGGAGTTTGACACTCCATTTTTTCCTGGGTATCTACGGTGTTGGGAGTGTCTTGCAGTTTCTTATTAAACTAATCCCGCTCCTATTCCAAACTGTCATTTCTGACCTTTGAACTGATCTCTTCAGGTGGGGTGCTCATAACTTGTTTTTCAGTTGACTTCCTGCTGGATTCTGTTGTGTTATCAGTGTCTTGGACCTTCCCTATATCCAGTGTTTTCTCCGTATTTACCTAAGATTCAATGGAAGAACTAGGTCCCTTGCTATTGACAATCACACTGGGTGTGGTATTGTCCTCAATTTTCAACAAGTGCATCAGGATTATTTCAAACCTTCTGTTTCTAAATTCCTGAAAGTTTCCAAAATCTCTGGGACTCAAATTTTCCCTTTCCCATTCGAACGCTTGTTCGAAGGATTTAGCTGACTGTAACATGTCTTCAAAATAATTAGCGTTGTGGTTAAATGGCTTGATCTTGCACATGAGTGAGAGTAGCATGTATGACCCTGAGAGTTTGGACAATCTTTCTTATTGTCACTTGAAACCATATAAATGGATAACTACCTTATGCACGATGAAAATTCCATCATAGAGTTTCTGCATGGTGACATCAAGAGTTGATACTTTAGAAAGTATCTCTTTCCTCATCTCTGCCATTGTAGATCCTACAGATTGTTCTGCCTAACCGCTTGCAAGTTCTTTGCCATCTATTCATTCTTTTCTAATAGGAATTTACATTTGAGATCGTGGCTTCTGAATAATCCATAGTGGCATTGACCATGCCAACTCGATGCTTTCTGACATCTGACACCATCACCCTTTCCTTCATGAATGTAGGTGATGCGTGATCATTGGGAAAATGATTTCTCCGTGTATGTACAATCTTCTGTTGCAACTCGTCAAATGATAGATTGTACACATCCATCACTTAATCAACATCAAGGAGAAAAACCTCTCCTTCCTTTCTTGAGATTGGTACTAATACTAGAGGTGGTGGAGACTGAGGGGAGACCTCAGGTGCTCTCAGCATGAGGTCGGTATCCTGGTCCTGTGGCTCCTATCCCAAGTCCATGTTCATTACTTCAACCATTTTCTCAATCTACTGAGCAAGCTCGTGATCTTGCATCTACTCACCCTCTTCTTCATTTGCTGGCTTTTCTGACTCCTCAACCTGTATGGGTGTAGTTTTCTCTATCATCGCAACTTTCCCTTATTCTTATTCCTTTATCTGCTTCTCTTCCCTCTCTTTCCTTCTTAGCTCATGTTCTTCCTTCAACTTCTTCTCTGTTTCTTCCAACTTCCTTTCTGCTTCCTCCAACCTTTTCTTTTATCTCTTCCTCTTCTCTTCTCTCTTTATGCATTGTTGCCTCTTTTCCTCTGTTTCCAAAGTTGCTTTCTCAATGGGAGGGTCTTCTTTGAACTTGTAGCTTTTCTCAGCCTCTGGGTTCTCAAAAATCTTCATCTTACCCTTATCCTGCACCACTTTGCTGCTTATTCTTGTTGTTGTTATTTCTTCCTACCATGTTGCTTCCTATAGATCAACTTTCCATGTTGTGGCTATACTGACTAGTTCACTTAGCTTCAAGTAGTTATAACAATACCTCCAAGGGTCCTCCTCTGCCCAATGACATATCCCATGGATCCATGAATAGTACACCTTCATACAGTGGTCCTTGTAAATACTATGGGGATCATACGGATTGAAGTCTTTGGTGCCGAACTCAAACTTCCCTATCTCCTTAGCTTTGGCATCCACATCTTTCAAGGTCTTAATCTCATACAATGTGATCTGGAAAGGAAGAGTGGGCCATGGTGCTTTTTTCCTCCTATGCAACCTGTTAGGGTCCTATGATTCATAGGATCAAATGATGATTGGCTATTATCTTTCAGTTGATGAAATTGTAAACAATATTGTATTCTGCAAATGATTTAGAATATATATATATATATATATATAGATAGATAGATAGATAGATAGATAGATAGATAGAAAAAAATAAAAACAAAACAAAAACAAAAAACAAAAAAGGGTATAAAAAAATGTAAATGTGAAAAAAAAAGTGAAAGAAAAATAGAATAAAAAAAAAATGACGATGAAAATACTATATCTATCTATATATATATATATATATATATATATATATATATATATATATATATATATATATATATATATATATATATATATGAAAGTGAGCAAGTCTAAATGCCACTCAAAACAATAATACATCAATAATACTTTTGTAATTTCAAGGAAGTGTGCAGCTTGTTCAAATGCCACCTCAATGTTAGAAATAGATTAGCTCGTTTAATCATGTTGTTTAAACATGATTAAACTAAGTTAAATAAAGTTAGTCTATATTAATGAATAAATCAACCATCTAGCCTAATCTTTGTTGCAATTGAATAGGTAGAATAAAAATGGATTAACCAAATTATTTAATCTTGCTTAATTAACAAAAACATAAAAAAAAAAATTGAAAAACCTTAGAAAAAGCAATAAAAAGGCTGGGAAATCAAAATGCTCCTTTGGGATAAATTAATCTCGTTCAGAGTTAATTGATCAGGTTTAAATATAGATTAATTTAGTTTAGAATACATAATTATTACATTTAATCATGATTTCCAAGTTGTAATGAGGTACTTTAGGCATAAAGGTTTGATTTTGATTTTATTAAAGTCAAAAAACGACAAAAAACATTTTATTGGGATGTAATAAAATGTGTTTGATACAACACCTTTTCATTTTTTGGAAACCCAATAGCACAAACCAACATATCGGATGAGCCCTACCTAGATCAACGGCGGCCACAACATTCCACCACCAACCCCTTCCAAATGATATCCAATGTGGGGGGGGGGGGTCCAGGGAAGCAGTCCTCACAAACCCGCTTCGCTCTACATGTCACCCTCTCGTGTACCCCTCTCCCTCCCCCCTCTGAAACCACTCCTCGTCACCACCCCCCTCTTGGTTCCCCGCAAACCAAATTTACCTTCAATTGACCACCTATTGATCTTATCCCCGTCATTCCATTGTGCCACGTCCCCATCTTATCCACTCCTCTACTGCCACATACCTCTTCCCTCTCCACCATGCTCTTGCTTACCCCTTCATCCCCATGCCTTCCTCCCGCGATCACACATCACCATATCTCCGCCAATCCTTGAACACCACGTGTCTACATTCCCCCATCGTTACAATATGTTTGTTTTCACTTGTCCATTATAGAAGTTCGTTATTCATTGATTCTATTCCCTTGCACTAAAGTAAATTGATTTTTGTGAACACTAACTATTTTTTATATAAACGATTGATTTAGCAAACATTGAACCTTCCTTGGTTATTTTTCTATTGAAAACTCTTTGTAACAGTGCCATGTCTCCTCTCAGAACCCCACCATTTTAAAAAGATTCAACGCATTCACAGTCCCCTCCAATTCCTCATTCAACAATCCAGCTCTCTGATCCAGTATTTACAAGAAAACCGAAACCTCACTTTGCTCAATTTAGTCTTCCAAGAAGAAATATGTTCCCGAGGAGAATCCCATGCTGCCCCCAGACATAGATTTGAACCAATTGTGAATTTGACTTATATGAACTTTACAATTGGCTCAAATAGAACCATATGGACCTCAGTGATGTATTAGGATTGTGGGACTCTTTCCTGCCCTAATACATTTTCCCACAAACCTACTATTTCCCCAAATTTGTAACCTAGTGCCAATTCTGCTATATGTCGAGCCAAGGAACAGTAGTGGCCCAGAAAAGTAAAGTCCTCTTTGTCAATCATGGCCACTAAATTTTAGATATGCTCTAGATAACAAACACTAACCCAGGGCAACCATTTCACCCATATTTCCTTATCGAAAAATATAACAAATTGGATTTCCCTTAGAGATCCAAAGTGTTTGAAATTTTCCTTCCTGATAATTCTCAATTGCCCAAAACAAACCCATCCTACCCTGCTTCTATTTTTCCTGAGAAGGCCAAATAGATAATCTCCATGATTTCTTACATCTTAGGATACTACTCTAACCAATGGGTAGATGAAAACATTTTTACATTTCTCTCTATAATTTCCAGTGGTGAAAAGCCACCACCTATTTTCTATTACAGTGAATTTTTGGTAGAGATGATTCATGAGCAATTCATGAAATTATCAAACGAATGAATTTTTAGATATGCATCCATTTTGGTGTATTTATTTATTTATTCTCAGTCAGACAAGTTCCCTTTCCAGCTACAGAAGACAGACATTCAAGGGAACCCTCAATTAGTCATTCACCAGACCTCCTTGGTCAGGAAGAACAACACTGAATTTAGATTCTATGATTTTGTAGATCAATTTGTACACATGGAAGCCAATTTGTTAAACAATGATGCAGAGCCCAGAATATGTCTATAGATAAAGAGAATTTTTCATTTGAGCGATGATACCAAGAGAGGGGACTGGTATTTATACCAATCTTACACATAGATCAAAATATATGGTTGTGAATTACCTCCCTATAAAGTGTCTAAATTTGTACCTATTCCAATATTTACCTTGGAGTTTATCAAGAAAATAATCAACATGGATCGGTCAGCAGGACAAGAAGGCAGAGGTTATCTTGAAGTGTGCTCCCTACACCCATAGTCCTACACCATAAATAGAACAATTTATGAACCGGGAGGAGTGGCAGGAGAATACTCTGTAGGAGGCTGAAGAGCAGGTACTATGTACTTCACAAACTCCATTACCTTGAGAAACGACAGAGAAGAGACCAAGGGAAAGTATCTCCCCTTTAGTGACAAAGATCTCAACCAAAGATTTTATAGTATACAACAAGAAACATAAGACTATAGATATTAGGGAAATTCAATAGCAGAATATAGAACAACAACAACCCATTATTCTAATAGGTCTTTGTATCCCTTCAGTGTCAAGGAGAGAGGAGATTATTCCTACATATTCAATGACCGAAATGACCACAGATACACTAATTTCAACACCATCAAGAGAGGAAAACCAGAGAAATAAGGATCAAAACACTTTTCCCATTTACAGGGAAATCAAAGCAAAGAACCAAGCACTCAAGGCCACCACTTTTTCAGAGTTTTGGAAATAGAAAACCACCACCCAAGATAGGCTTCTGTCAAATTTTGATGCAGAGAAGAGGAAAATGTAGGTTGCCTTCTTGGAGCCTAAATTTGCTCAACCCATATCAGCAAAAGATTAAATTAGTCTATCTTCTCTTTTGACACAGATACATCTCATCCCATTATGCAGATGGACTTCCACAAGCACTCAACAGAAACGATTTACAACACCATTACAAATACAGTTATGGTAGCAACTAAGCTTAAGGTTTCAATAAATAATATTCAAGCACCATTAAAGTTAGAAAGAGTCTCTTCTTAGGCCAAAGACACAAAGATAAAGTCTTTGGAGGATTTGGTCATTAAACTGGGATATGATCCCAATGATTCAAAGGAAACCGAAGAAATCATAAAGAGAAAGAATGTAGATATAGCAGTGTTGAAGAGGTAGCTTAATCTCCCCTCCAATGAATATCCATAGGCCAAGAAATATGAGAGCAATAGAAGCAAAAGGAGAATCTGTTCAAGATCATCATTCAACAAAACAATCAGATTTGAAAAATGGAAAAGGAGTTGAAGACACTCCTAAAAGGAAAAGAGCAGCAAGCTAGAACAGTGCAGGAAATTCCCTTGGTTGTAATCCCAATGGTAGGTACATCGACAAGTGAGGCATCAACATCAACAAAAACTTCAACAAATATTATCACAATAGAAGGATAGTCTAACTAAACACTAAGAGATTTAGCTAAGGCCATGGAAAATATTGTTGTTGGGAAAAGTATCCAATACGGAATGACCCTATCCCACTCTAAGGGTGATAGTACCTCAGCAACAATCAAAGCAAAGCTATCTAAGATTTCTTCTTTATGAAAGTAAAATAGGGGAGAAAGAGATCCACTAACCGATGTCTTTCGCTAATGGTTGATCCAATCTTCTCTCCTTGCTGCTTGCTCCCAGCTCCTTGTTCTTTCACTGGCCTAGCTACACCAAGATCCTACAAAATGGCAAGAAAGGGAAACTACAAGAAGCATACATTCATAATTGATTTAAGGATTAGAATAAATCAAATACACAAGTATAACAATACATCATTGAGACACATGTATATAGAAGAACCCCAAATGCTTTATTAATGGAAGAAGTAAAGTTCAAGAAGTGATACAACCATAAGAGGCCCAATCCAGCATCACCTTCCCAGCAGAAAGAAATCTCCTCTTCACCTCCTTCAAAGCAAATAACCCAATAGTTCTAAACTCAAACCAACAAAAATTCTTTGCATTCACAAGATTCCAGCCTCCTTAGACCTCATGAGAGAGATCTATATATAGGAGTTTTGGAGAAAGGATGAGTCAGCTTGAGGCTGGCATGAAGTTGACTAGTGTCCTCTCTCACTTCAGTTATTCTTCAGTTCTTGATTCCACTTGGAGGTTCTTGCTTCCACTTGGAGATCTAGAACCTCTTACTCATCACCAGTCGAATTCCCTGATCCAAGTGTCATTTTGGAAGCTTCCTGGGCATTTACACCTTGAGCAATGACTGTGCCACATGTCCAAACTCGCCCAGCAGGTAGCCTTCTTTGCAGTTGACATTCAACGTAGGTAGACAGTGGAGTAGTTGACATTCAGCCCAGATGCTCAGTGGAGCAGTTGACATGATCCATAATTGCCTTGTTTTTGAGTGTTTTCAGGTGGAGAACTTTTATTCAGTGTTGTGGTTTGCTGACCTTGTTCCTCTAGGGGTAGGAACAACATGTTTAGGGACTTTGGATCCCTTAGATTATGGACATTTCATGCTTCATGCTGTAAGGCACAAAAATGTCTATAACAAATATGTCTATTAAAGACCAATAAATAGAGAAATTAACTGAGAAATTAAATAATTTGCAAGAACAAAAGCTCAAAATAGACAATGTATATCTAGCAGAATTTTAGAAAACACACAAGCTCACACAAAGGATAGAATATCTAGAGAATCAATCTGTCATAGCTGATATCATTGTAGAAGCCAAAGAAAACATCTGGGTGGGGATCAATGAAGCTATCACAAGGATATGGCCATCTATTGAAATCATCTTTGAACAAGATGAGTTGGTCCATAAATCAAAAGAACTCATAGAAGATGTGAAGAAATACCTTGGCACCAAAGGAAGTGACGTTATAGCTCTAATAAGACTATTAAATTTAAAATCCAGAGAAGAGTTGGAAGAACTAGACATAGAAGACATAACATATACCATTTTGGAAGTGAGAAAAGTTCTCATTAAGAAGAATTTTATCCTCCAATTGGAGACGAAATACAACATTATGGAAAACATCACTAAGATATTTCATAGGAAATTCAACATATTGCACCAAAAATGTCTCCCTGGATTACAAGGGATAAGAGATAAATTGGTCAAGCATGAATATTACAGGCATAAAATTTACACCATTGCTAGAGATAGGTTAAAATTTTCTAAAATCAATAGCGCAGTCACAGGAAAGGCGTTCATGGAAGGCCTAAGCTACGATTTATTGATCAAACATGAAATCAATCAATTGTTTCTCAATAAGACTACCTACTAGAAATCCATAGAGATAGATGAGGTTTACCAAAAGTTAATCAATTTTAAATAACCAGATGAACAAATGTGGGAAAAATTGTGTGAATTACTAGAATAAATAATCATCAAATCTCCATAAGGACCCGTGGTGAAGTAAAATTATAAGTGCGGACACAAACAAATTCCTCTAGCCTGATAATGGTTCTAGCCACAAAAGATACATTCTATGGAAGATTTCCTTAGGTTAGAATCAATCAAGAGGGCCTACCTCTTGGTCACTTATCCTTCTTGATGATGTCTTCGCTTGCTTGCTCCAACTATCTCTCGCTTCCTTCGTCAAGCTCCTGAAACAAGTAAACAACAACAGACAACAAACACAATAATAGAAAAATTACAATTAATCCTACTTAGAAAGTCAAGAAACATGAAGCCATGAATATGTAATATTACAAAACATGTAGGAAATCAACCGATAGTTGCATATATTAATATCAAAGAGAGATTACAACCATTCGTCTTGACGTTGCAGTCTTCCTCTGACAAGACCAGGTTCCCACACACTTTTGCTAGCATTCCACGATGGCTTCAAACAACAATATTTTTAAAGAAATTCCCTTTAGGCTTTACTCAAAACCAAAATATACTTCTCCCTCACACAACTAGATAGCTACAACTAGTAATAGCTTGCTTGTCTACTCCAAACCAAAATAGCATCAACACTCAACCAAAAACTATGACTGCAACTAGTTTGTGCTTGGGAAGAAGGGAGGTTTATATAGGAAATATGAATGGGAGATGGATCATATTCTCATGGGATAAGGACTTATCCCTTGAGGTATTTCTATTGTTATAGGGGAAAGTAGCCCAAACTGTCATCCTCGACCCCATCCGGCCAAACCATTTACCAAATTTCCATTACAGAGCTTCTAGAGCTGGAAGCTTCGACTCTAATTTAAAAAACTTTCCATAACATGATTGGTGTGACTAAAACACAGCTCAGTCACTTCGGTCGGTGCGAGGAGTAGTGCTAATCTCTATACATCAGCGCGGGGGAGACAAAGGCCATTAGCATTGGTCTTGTAAACTAGGAAAAATAGACGTTTCATGGGAAATGGTGCAAAAGGGAAATGATCTGCTCATGAAGAAGGACACAACGGGAGTTTCTTCATGAAGGCAAAGCACGTGGGGTTCACTGTAGAGGTCCTCCAGGATCAAGGAACGAGGAGTACAAGGACAGTGACAAAATGCTGTGTAATAGATGCATCCTAAAGTGTGAAGTCCAAGCTGGAGTGATGGATGAAATGATTTATAAATCAATGTGGGGAACGAGTCTACCATCAGAAAACCTGCAAGAAAGTATAGATACATGTACATAAACTGATATCTTTGTCAAATGATACATGAATCGTGGCATGGACGCAACCATCCAGAGAATGATCATGTAAATGGATCCAGGTATGGGCACAACCATCCATCAAAGAGGATCATAACGAAACCAAGGTATGGTCATAGCCATCCAATAATGAGAAGGATCACATATGATAACTCATGGTCTGGTCACAGCCAGCCATCTGAAAGAGACATGCATATCATCATAACCATGTCACATCACTTCGCAACCTAGACTTTTGTGATCTGAGTCCAGGGTCTTGCACTCCAACACAACTTGATCAAAGTACAGATCCTAGCATGTGAATAGATGTGTTGACGTCAAACATGCTAGAAAGTCGCTTGATTACTAGTCAATGATGTAAATTGTTAACAAGCGTGAGAGAAACCACTAATAAAGAAAATGGTCCTCAAGGTACTATCAGCACAATTCAAGCAATGTGAATAGAGGAACTGAAGTCAAACACCCGTGAAATCACTCGATCAAAAGCCAATGATGTGAACTTTTCATCAAGTTCGAAGAACTTGCCATTAGGGCATGCAAGCTCTAAGGTACTAGAGGGAAGTCTCTTGGTCAACTTCCCGGATAATGAGTTGAAGTTGACAGAAAGCAATTTTGTCGAAGAAGGGCCATAATGAATCCCACATCATCGACACGTGACAACAGGATGCAAAATGATTTTGGATGATACAGAGAATTAGAGGCAAGTGTAACTGTAGAAGGACAACTCTTGAACATATCCGCAACACAACTGGAAGTTTGGAAGCTTTCGGATCCATAGTATCAGTGGTCATGATGACATGGTAGAGATCAAATGGAAGAAAAAAATGAACGGTCCAAACCCAGGAAGGTCAACAATGCAGAGGAGGATGTCCCAACCTGACACAAAGCAAAGAGTGTCATGTTCAAGAGTAAGCTGCCGACATGACCAATAAATTTCCAAATTTTCCCCACCATTTCTGGAAAGTACCCCAATTATTTTTTAATCACAAGCTTGAAGGGGATAGCATATGCTTGCATTGTAAGTTCATCCTTTAGACGAATCTGACCTAGTAAGTTTAGCGATCCCTAGGAAGGAGAAGCTCATGTCCGTCATGATGACGAATCTGATGTCGTTTAATAATTTAATGAGTCCGAAAAAGGTGTAACTTGGTATCTTTTTCATGTTTAGAGAGTTTGAAAGAGACACATAAAATAAAAATCCACATGGTCCTTTTTCGTACATTTGTGTCTCTCGAGCTCGAAAATGTAGAAAACAATACTTGAGAGAACCGCTCGACCATTTTAGTCGAGGAGTACCTTTTTCGTAAATAGTGTCTCCCAGATGAAAAAAGGGGTAAACTTATACTGGGTACATGACATTTTGCATCCATTAATGAGTTCGAAATGACAAGGGCTTGGCCATATTTTCATTTTTAAAAGGGTCGGAAAAGAGTTGAAAGTGGACCCCCCATTTTTATTCTCTTTAACAAGTCAAAAAGGGAAAAAATACTCAGCAATCTTTTCATATGAGTTTAACGACTCGAGAAAAGAGTTGAAACGTGACTCATCATCACTGTCGAACATCCATCACCTATCACTGCACAAATGAGGTAAAGTGTATTATCAAGTCCTTGAGGCAAAATAGGTCAAAATATTTACAAAACCTGATATTTTCATGAAAAAATGAATAAAAAGGGGAAAGGTAAATATATTTTTACCATTTACCTTTGCTGTGAAGACATTTTACCCACTTTAGCCCTAATTGTTCTGTAGCAAATTCTAGGAGATCAAGGACGTTAATCGATGAGCCGCCAGTTCCAGGTAACAGCCAAAGCCCTGAGCCCCATTTTCATGCCATTTGTTTCTAATTTTAGCCATTTTTTTATATTTTTAAGGAGGTTTTTGAAAATCTTTTTCGCCCTCGGTCGGCGCAATTTCTAGGCATGGAATCGCGCCACTGAGGGTGATTAACAAATCCATCTATGCTGATCGGTGCAACTATTTTTAAAACAGGCGCGCTGATGCCGTGGATAGGGAAAAACCATATTTTCTCAAAAAATGACCATTTAAACTTGAATTTTATGTGCCAAGGATGATTATTGACTCAAATTAATTGCTTTTGTAGGAGAGAATTGTCGAAAATGGTGGATTGGAAAGAACAAGAACATGAAGATGCTGACACCGAGGCAATGAATGACCCAAATTTCCCGGAGGCTTTGAGGGATTGTGGACTCCTCAAATTCTTCCTTACGCCAGGGATGCAGGACCAGCCCGAGTTGCTTCGATACCTTATTAGTATTTGGGACATTAATCGGGAAATTTTTGTCATTGGCGACCAAGAGATGGATTTGGAAACTTTAGATATTTACTTCATCACAGGACTGTCTCGCAGAGGTGAGCTAGTGAACTTGTATGGGCCATGTCTGATCGGGGCAAGCATATCTTCTTTGCTTGTTGAGCACTGCCATAAGGCCCTGCAATCCAAGAGTGGGAAGATAGAGATTTCCAGTGTGCGATATTTGACACTAAGGGTGTCTCTGTTGACTATCAACAGAGTGGTGGGGTCCCAGGCGGAACATGAGACTAACAAGTCAGGTCCTTTATGCTATTTACTGCACAACTCCTATAATCTTCAACTGGGTAGAGGCCATGAAGATGAACATCAAGCGCTAGTTGTCCAAAGCCAAGGTGGGGAATCTAAAGAAATGTTATTTTGGATCTGTACTTGTGACCTTCTTCCTGGAACGAATACCACTATTCCAATATCAGCTGACTGAGGTGGATCCTCCTATGCCACGCAATCCACGGATGGCCCCCTGGAGTCATTTGATGCCTAGGATCATTGGGGGTCAACATATGTTATATTGACCTGCATTCTATTCATGGCTACGATGACAAAAGTTCATCGTGGAGGACTGGCCATACAGCAGCACTGATTTTCGTGGAGATCCAGACATACCCTTACTAGATGGATAGGACTTCAATGACGAAGGTAAAAAATCAAAATTTTGATATTTTTTAATTGTTTTTTGGGATATATGTGCTTATAACATTTCTCTTGTTAATGCATATGTTGGACTAGAGTGGCCAGCTGGGATGTCCCCGATTGCCAAGCACGTCCCCTGCCCTCTCGATGTTGTCACTCATTATTAGGAAGGGAGTGACAACGAGGAGTAGATCGCGAGGAACCTTAAGAGGTTAACTCATGGTATCCCGGAGTATGCTCGAATAGGAGACATGCCTCGTCGATACCAAAGAAACATGGTGGGAGTCTCATATCAGATCCACCGATTGCTGAGTCTTGTTGCACGAGCCGTCTTGTGCTATCACGATCACCATGCTGATTAGTCCTTAGGTCCAGCACTTACATATTTTTTGAGGCTTGCATGCCACAGATGTATGAGGCTTGCAAGATGTTGATGTTATTTTAGACACACATAATATTTTTTGGGGTTCTAATGTATCAAAAATTCTCACCATATATATATCTATATCTATATCTATATATATATATATATATATATATATATATATATATATATATATATATATATATATATATATATATATATATATATATATATATATATATATATATATATATATATGTTGTATTTTCCTATCTATTATGGTACAAATGGTTTGTTTTATCTTTTCACATGTTTCACAAATGTCTATCCAATATGTAATTATCTATGCATCTGTCAATGTATTCATGCATCTAAGAATATGATGATATGTAATATAATCAAAATGCCTTTCCAATAGACGGATATGGAGATAAATTCTCAATATTTGAGGGTTCCTGACTGAATATTTCCCGTTGAGTTGAAGGACGACAAGCTGTGAATCCGGGTTGACAACCAATTCTCTGATGCCCAGAGCGATGGCTTCAGACAACAGTTCGATGACCGCACTGTATTCAATAATGTTGTTGGTTGTGCAACCTAGGCAGATACATTAAAAGTTAATGAACTCACCGTTAGGGTCATAAATAGCCCATGCCACGGATGAGAGGTTCCGGGTACTATGGAAAGCACCATCAGCGAAACCAACGTGAGGAGTCGCAGACATCTAGAAAGTAAGAAAAGCATAGTAAACAAGAAATCTGTTTGAAAACTATCACACAAAACCATGTTGTACAAAAAAGAATCACACACTAATGTACATAAGTTACCATGCAATATGACCTAGGCATAGTACCTTTTGAGGTAAAGCCTGTTTCATGGCTTATCGAGAGGATTTCCTTCATAATCAATAAGCTCATAGGCTCCTTTCTACAAAATGCATTTCACGATATAGGGCCCATGCCACATAGGTTCGAACTTGCTTGCCCCCAACTTATCGTTAGCTTGGTCGTATAATAATACTAAATCACCCTCAGTGAATGTGCGAGGGGAGACCGACTGATCGAAATGGGATTTGACCCATTTCTTTTGTGCTTTGATGACTAAGGCAGTGAGACGGTGAGTCTCGTCTAGTCATTCTAAATATAAGAGGTGTTCCTCTTGAGGTGATGTTTTAGGGAGGAGTTCAATAGCTAACTTGAGTAAACAAATCTCACATTTGATTGACAATGTTGCTTCCAGAACATAGACCAGTTGGAATGGTGTGAAATCAGTTGCATCTTTGGTTGAATTTTGGTAGGCCCACAAAGCTGAAAAGAGCATGAGATGCCAATTTGACTTGTGCATCCCAATAGTGCAATGAAGCATTGTGAACAAGACCTTATTCATGGCTTCAACTTGGCTGTTGGCCTAAGGGTAATATGGGATCGAGCCATCATGGCACAAGCCCAATATAGATGTTAGCTCAGCCATCATCTAATCTCTGAAATGAGAGCCATGGTCTGTGACAATGGCTTGGGGTATGTCAAACCTAGAAATAACATGGTTAAAAAGGAATTGAGTCGTCGTCTTACGGTCTGCAGAATATGTAGGCATATTTTCAGCCCATTTGGTGAAATAATCCATAGTGACAATAATATAGCCATGCCCCCTGGCTGAATGAGGGTTACATGTCATATAATTGATGCCCCATTTTGAAAATTGACCAACGGTAATGACGAGGTGTAGGTGAGCAGGTGGGGCGTGCATATTGCATTGGTAAATTTGGTATTTGTGGCACTTACGAACAGCAAGAATGCAGTCCTTAAAGATAGACAGCCAAAAATAACTACCGTGAAGGATTTTTTGAGCTGTAACGTAACCAGACATATGACCACCACATGCCTCGGAGTGGCAATCATTGAGAGCTCTTTCAACTTCCTCGATTGTAAGGCATCGGTGAAGAACTGAATCGACACTGGCACAGTATAAAATATTGCCAATAATATGGTAGGGTTGGGAGTGATGCCGAATCCTACGGAAATCATCCTTGGTCAATGCAGACCAAAATGTGGATGTTTGGAGATACACGATGATGTCACCGTACCATGGATCAAGGGTGCTAATCAGGAAAAGGACCTCATCTTGAAGCTGTTCATCTACACCAACACGGAGAGCCTTGGAAGGAAAGGAACAAATCAATTCGAAGAAAACAAGTGACTTCTTAGATTTGGTTGTAGTGAATACCAAATCAAATTCTTGCATGATAATGATTCATTTAGAATACTTGCCGCCTAGCAACTGATGAGTCAAGATATAGGTCATAGGTTTGCATTCAGAAATCACTATAGTCGTACGTAAAAGGATATAGTGCCAAAAGCATTGAACAGCCTGAACGACAACCAAAGCCAACTTCTCGACATGTGCATAATGTGTTTCAATATCAAGGAGATTCAAACTAAGGTAGTAGCTTACATGTTCGTTGCCTTCGTCGTCATCTTGGACCAAAACCATAGCAATGGTGCTAGGGGTCACAACTAGGTAAAGGAAGTAATCTTGATAATAGTCCAGTGGATGCAACAGAGGATCATTTATGAGGATGGCCTTGAGATCTTCAAAATATTTTTGGGCCACCTTATCCCATGCAAAGGTCATTCCTTGTTTGAGCAGCTGGGTAAATCCTGTGGCTAGCCTGGCATAATTGGCATAAAACGACGGAGAAAGTTGGCCTTTCCTTGCAAGCTCTGGAGTTGGTGTATAAAAATCCGCTAAAGATGGTCTGGGTTATCTTGGTGCTTATGAGAATGAGGGGGAAGGTCATCCAAGTAATCCTTGACAATGTTGCGAATATGGTGCAACCCTAAGGCTGCCATAACTAATATACCTTAACGAGACTAATTTCCCCTTAATGACCCTTATTAAATTTTATACCTTCATGCCCACATACTTATGCATTAGAAGCATTTTATATAGTTAAAACCTTGGAACCATACCGTTTATTGAAATACACAGAAACACGGAGATTACGCGGAAATTCCGCCCTGCCATGCTTAACCGGGCTTCAATAAACACTATACCTGTGTTTTCACACATCACCACTATACCATTGTTTTATCATAATAATGCTATCGCAAACCATCGTAGGCTCATATATATAGGGATATCTGAATACGTGGAAATACATTGAAACTACACAAAAATATTGGTTTTTACCTCTTTGCATTGGTGCACTTATCGTACGCTGAAGTCAACACAAGAATCATTTGTGACCGTTGATCAGAGTGATGAGATCTGATGGTCCAAATCAAATCACCTTATCGGCGATCGCAATCCTATTAGTTTGCAATATCGATGCAATCTTTTGGCAAGGTCCGATGCAATATCACTATCGGCTATCAGCGATTACAATGGCGCTTAACAATATATAACCCCCGCTTCAAAAACCTCCAATGCGATAACCTTGCGGACCTGACAGGCTATCCAATCTTTCATATACTATTTCGGGTCTAGTTGGGTCGCGATATCGAAATTCGCCAATCTTCCACGCCGATTCCCTTCCTCCATTGCAATGTAATTATCATATCAAACCTGATAAGGCCCAAAAGCAATATTTATAATATTTCAAATCCACCTTGCCAAATTCACTATGTGTTTCATGCCATTTCTCTATGTAAATGGGTTTTCCGCTTGTGGACCCAAATTACACTAAACTTGCCTTAGCCACGGGGTTTCTACTGTTAAGAACGAAAACACAGAGCCGGCACAATATTCATTCGAAAACATGAAGTAAATAAGCATTCAATCCTCCACGGGTTGTTTAAGTAGTTATACAGACAACACTGCTTTATTCATAATAATAAAACAACAGAGTCTTGGCCTTAAGCTAGATCACATAGAAAAAATATATGTCTCAAAGGAATGCATCGACTACACAGTTTCACACTCAAAGAAATTCTTTGTAAAAACATAATACAAACTATATTTGAGGCTCTCTCCCTTCTCTGGCCTGATTAATCTAATTAATGGCCTCTTTCTTCTACACAGCCCGTAGGCATACAATGCTCTTGGGTCCTCTCCCTCTCTGTCTCTCTTCTCGCATCTTCTTCAGAAAACAAAGGAAATTGCATATATGCTAAGTTAACCATCTCCTCCACAATTGGAGGAATAAATTATACATTTAGAATTCAAATCCTATCCTAATCTAAAAAAACTAGACTACTTGGCTTGATCTCCATGAAGGGAGGATCATTTGCCATTTTATTCCAAATTCTGTTCAGAATTAGGTCGCTCTTAACTACTTAAATTTATTTGAAATTAATACAAATTTAACAACCAAGTCTTCCTCCAAACTTGTATTAGCCACAACATGTGAGCACTCCATCACATTGCTGGCTAGGTAAAGATGGTCCTGCATCAAACTCCCAAGGTTTAAATTAATCATGATCTCCTGATCATGCACTTCTGATATGTGTCCTCCTGGATCCCATAATTGGTTTGGTAGTTTGTCCTTGCTTACTGTTGTTGTTGTTTGTCCCTCAAGTCTCCATCCTTTATGCTATAATGCCCCATTTTCTATACTCTCACTATCTGTTGCTATCCTTTTCACATATTTTACTGTTGTCTTGCTCATATTAATTCGCAGTTTTCCATTCCCTTCACCTGTACCATTCCTTCCAGCCAATCTTCCTTTCATCGTTTGTCCTGTATTTGTTTTATTGGAATGTTGTTGTATGAGTTTCCACCACTCATCCAATTCTTTGTCCATTTCACTTCTCATATGTTGAACACTATTCTCCTACATCTAATTGTGTTCTTGAATAAGAACATCATAATCTCTGTGTCCATATTTTCCCATATACATTTCTAAAATGTACAAATGCCTTCTCCATTGATCCTCTGAAATAAGTTCACTACTTCTTACTTCAATTTTCAACATACCTATAACTTCACAAATTTCTTGAAATCTTAGAATTTTTCCTGCTTGTTTAGCTACTTGGAATATTTCTTCTTCCAGTAACTTCATTTCTGCACTCTTAAGGATTATAGCATTATATTTGTCTACTCCTAAGATGTCACTTCCAGCCTCTTATTCACCAATAATTCCCTGTAGTATAATAGTAATTATGTTACTATCATCTCCTAAACTCATTTCTAGTTCAACACTCCCATATTGTAGGTTCAACATTGTTTCATCTTTCTGAGGCATTCTAGTCTCACCCTTCATTAACTTGAACTGTTCTTTAGAATTTACTCCTTGGTTCAGATTGTCTTCACATTGCCTTGTACCTGCATATAAATCTTCATCATAGTTAATCAATTCAATAGAATCAAATGCTTTACCTTACTTCCTCATTATGCCAACACTTCTGACAACTTCTTTCTCATATTTGTCATCCATTACAACTTCTTCATTCTTATTCAGTTCTAGTTGTACAATTTGATCATTTATCTTTTGGTTTCCTTGCCTCTTATCTAAAAGACTTGACTCATGCCACAAATCAGCCATTTCATTTGGAATTCCTCCCAAGAGTTCTGCACAATCTTCACTAACTGCATTGTCTACAATATCTATCTTTAATCCTTCTTTACTCTATCTTCCTTCAAGCTCAATAATCTTCAATGACTGTTTAACATCTACAAAGTTTTCTATATAAAATTTCAGTAGTTGCTCTCCTTCGGCTTCAATATTCAATGGTTGTCTAATATCTACATAATTTACTACAACTATGTTTAACAGCTGCTCTACCCTCTGCATCACATGATTATGAGAGTTTCCTTCCTTTAACTTCTGAAAAATCATATCTGCGTTGTTCCCTTCACTTATGACAACACTAAATAGTTGCCTTACTTCAGTGTATCCTTTGATCTCAATAATTCTTTTGCCATCCTCCTTTTGACTTATCCTTTGGATATCACCTAACTCGACATCTTCCTTCACTTGGTTGTAACTTTCCTCCTTATTCTGCATATGACTGTGAGTAGTCATCTCTCCACCTGTTAATATAACAGTTTCCAATAACTGCTTGTCTTTCCTCAAGTCTATATGACCTACAAACACACAACAACATTCAGCTTTCAAAATACAATACCTTTCATTTTCTTTTGATGCTTCAAGCACCAATCCTCCATCTTAGACCTTTCAGATTTCAACGGATCCTTCTTGCTTTGACTCCATTCCTTTGAGTCTCTCCTTCTCTAACATATCAATATGAATTTGATCAAGTTCCCTAAACTTGTTTATCAACTTGCCATTCCAACTCTGTTGCAATAGCTTCCACTTGAATCTTTTCTTCATTCTCCATATGTATCTTCGGTCTTCTCTTATCTTTCTTTTTACTTCCAGACCAATCTTTGGTTCTTCACTCTGCTACCAATTGCTATACTTCTGCAATCTAGTGTCTTCCTCAAATTCATTCTCATGTAGCTGATCATCCCTTTCAAATTGTTGGTTCCTTCCATATTCATCTTGCTGGATTAATACTTTTGTCTCCTTCATGTCTCTGAGGACATAACTTCCTTGTTGATCCTGATCTTTCATCTCACCTTCAAATAATCTCTGCTCAATTTCTCTGATTTCAACATCATATTTATTAATGTTGTCTTCCACACCTGCACTCACATCATTAACTGAAGAGTCTAAACATCTACTTAACTCTATAAATGCTAGAGACAATTCATCCTTATCATGCATAGTAACCATATCCTTCCCTCCATCAGGTTCTGAAAGCTTCATTTCTTCTTCAGGTTCCTTGAGCAATCTCTCTAAGAATTCTATTTCCTTATGTAATCTCTCCAGCAATTTGTCACAATTTCCATTCTCAGCTTCATTCTTTTCCTGGAAATCCTCCTAAGTTATCATGTTTTCCGCACTATCATATTTCAAACTTCTTTCATCAATTCCATTAAACAAATTCAATTGTTTACCTTCTTGTAGTACCACTGGCATTGTCATTAGACTTCTGCTCCATTTCAACTTCATCTAACTATTTCAAACCAAACAGAATTTCATCTATGAACTCCTTCTACTGCAATAGATCAGCACCTTCTTCCTCTAAAAGGAATTTTCCATCATACTTCACCTCAAGAGCTTCATTCATACTTGTGACAGTTTCACCAGACTGTCCATCACCCTCTGCATATCCTACATACATACAGAAACAATGAGAATTAAAATCACAAGGCTTCATCATTATAGACATATTTGGGAACTGCAACCCCAATCACATATGTCCATAAACAAAGGGTTTCTAAACTCCTAAAAGTATTGTTTCACACCCTAAAGGAAAAAGGTCAGCTGATTACATCATCTCCCAAAAGTTCTCCATGAAAAACTACTCAGAACTAGTCAAAACTAGACCATACAGACTACTCCATGCATAGGGTGTGATGCATCTCACCTATTACACACGGGAGGTGTGATGCATACTGGAAATCCCTTCTGTAGGGTGCGATGAGAGAGAGCAGAGAAATGGCAGAAGCAATTTGCTAGGTGGAAACCCAGAGAATCTTCTAGAAACTACTCATATGACACTTGCCTCTCTGAATTCACCCAGGGATGAGTAGGAGATCTGAAATCTCCAAATGGAACCAAGAACTATTAGTGAAATGACACTAATGAAAATCCAAGAAGCTAAATCACTCTCCTATAAACATCTATATATGGATCCCTCATCCTAGAGATCCAAAGGCTGGAATTTTGTAATTTGCAAGGAAGTGTTGTTGGTTTCTCTTTGAAGACATTGTTGGGTGATGTTGCTTTGTATGAGGTGAAGAGGGATTTCATGTTGGGAGGATGATGCTGGATCAAACAGCTTGGTTGTAATCCTCTCTTCTAATACTTCTATCAATAAAGCTATTTGAGTTTTCCTCCATATGCTTGTATATCTCTGAATATTGTATTTGTATATGCGTTTATATGGTTAATGTATGTCTGATCCTACATTGTTTATGGTTATAGATCTCTATGCTTTGATGGTATTTTGTTGCCTTAACTCTACAGGTGTTATTTGAAGCAGGACAAGTGAGAAAGGAGTGGCGAAAGCTCTATCAAGGGAGAGAGGAAACGAGCAAGGAGACTAGCAAAAGACTGAGGTTGGTAATATAAGCTTCTCTCTCATCTATCTCTCATAAAGGAAAACACAAGTAACTTTAGTTTGTTTGTTTCTAAGATTGCTGCCCATCTTAGTGGGACTAGCAACTCTGAATGGAAACTAGTTTTACCGATAACAACATGGCAACTCCACTGGGGAACGAATAGTTTGTTTGTTTTGTTATTGTTGTTTGCTTTATAAACCACAGACGAAGCCTAAAGCTAAGCCAGCTAGCCTTCGAACTGCTTTTGCTATGCAACTTCAAAGTAGATCAACGCTGCTTCAATCAATCTCTAGGTTGGCTTATGAAATAAACATCTATCTTGAAAACATCCTAAGTGCCCTGGTGGTAGCTCAAATAACCTCATTAGATCAGCCCCTATACTTTGTGTTTACTGTCAATCATTAGCTCAGCCTAAATCCCTAAACTTAGCTGCAAACTGTGAGTGAAAACCAAGATCAGTCTCATCCCTGGACCATCGGACAGTCTCTTCTTGGCAACTTGGATGCATCAAACCTCCTGTGTGTTGCAGGTGAAATGCATCCCTGTTTCCCTGTGTTACAGGTGCAATGATTGACTAGGACTGTTTCTGCCTCTAGATTTTTGTTTTTTCTTCATTGTCTTCAACTTTATTCAGTAGTTTTTCTATCTATGATTAGTATATCACTGTTGAAACCATCTTCCTTTGCATTATTCATCCTCCATCAGAAGGAATTGTGAATGTTTTTTATGTATTTTTCATCATTTATAGTTCCCCTTTGCAAATGGTAGCTTAATCGAACTGTCATCTTTTGATTTGAAAGTGTCGCAAGTGTCGTTTTCAGTCACGAAAAAGAATGTCACAAAGCATTCCTCTTTTAGATAGTTAATTACACTTTTGCCATTGTATTTGATTTGAATCATTAGTATTTCAAGTGTCGAAAGCAATTTTAAATTCGAAATCGCAAAGTGTCCTCTTGACTTTACTTTCATTTTTTGAAAAGAGAATTATTAGTATTGTCGCTTTGAAAGAAGATAGTTCAAATCTGTACTTTTTTTTCTTTTTGTCATTCTCACATTAAGAAAACTAAAAAAAAATACATGCATGTGCATTTGCATTAAGACTGCATGTTGAAGCTGTTTTAGGAAAAGTGCATCTAGTGTGTGCTCTCTGCTCTATGTTGAAATAATTTCATTTCTCTTTCCTTAGTAGATAGGATTTTCATTGCAAAAAGAAAATAAACGATTGTTTATCATATTAGATTGCATATTTAGGAATTATATGTCTACATTACGCAGTGAATGTTAAAGGAAAACTTCTTAAGAAAGATCAACTGTAAAATAAACTTCAATGAACATAAAAATGCTTTGGAACCTAATGCACAACATTTAGAAGTCTAGGCTAGAGACATATTCTGGCATCGTAAAGCCTGGTAACTATCGCTTTCATTGTAGGTTGGGTGATTCCTCCTCTTTGAGACGACAAGTGCTAGTATAGACTAGTTCTCCAACGTACCGTCGAGTATATATTGGGAGACCACAATAGGCTACATCCTTTATCCTTAGGAAGCCGTGTCTACCACCATATCGATTGCAATGCATTGAACACATCATTCGGGAAGATTGACTGCCGTACTGTAAAAAATATTCTACAGTTTTGCGATTGGTTTGGTAATCCCCTCTGTCTAGATTTCCAGAGTAGTCACTTTCGTTCCTTTTCGGACTCCTTAAAAGAAGGTCCATTTGAGCACTTGTCACTTCAGGCTCATTAAAATCGAAGGCGACTAGAGTCATCTTTAGCTTTTTCTCAACTCTTAAAAATTGAAAAAGCAAGTTGTGTCAAAGCGTCATAAAATTTATTTTAATCAAAATAATGTCACTGTTCCCTCATTGGTCTTTAGGTTGAGAAAATGGAGTCTACCAATCAAGGATTCCCCTTGGGGGAAATCCTAGTCCTTTCTCCTCTTGGGGGGGACGTTGGTGCTCCACATATGGCTACATTGTCCCTTCCAGGACTCACAATTGGCCTGCCAGTATGGCTTTTCTTGACCTCTGTCATTCAAAACAATGCAATTCCCCAGCAATCCAATCAAAAACTAGATGAAGTTGCTCCCCAACCTTCTACTTCATTTGTTTCTCCCTCTGCTTATTCCTCTTCTCTTGGTGAAGCTAGTAACGCTAAAGATCAAGTAACTGAGAAGAAGAAGAAAGGGAAGGAGAAGAGGAAGAAGAATCTAGCAACAAAAGGGGGCAACCGTGCATCATCTGGTGAAAATCCACAAACTTTACCTTCTAAACCTAAATCTCCATGTGTCATTTGCAAGGGAGACCACTATCATCGAGATTTTCCTTGCATCCCACGGATCTTGAGGGACTGGTCTCCCTGCTTGCACAATCTGGTGTCTTCAACCGCTGGCCATCATGTTGAGAGCACACCATCAACTAGTGAAAACGAAGTCAATAGACAAAAAGGAAGATCCAAATTTCCTTGTAGATAGTGTGAAGGCGATCATACCCTCCACTATTCTCCCTTCCTCGATGAAGCTAAGAGAATCTTGGATAGCTGTCTTGCTTCACTGCAGCGACCTCCTCTTGAATACAAGAAACTCTTGCCAAGTCCATCGCTAGTTGAAAATCTGACTAACACACCTTTGTTGTCGGTCGAAGCACCTATCATTGAAGAGAAACCCTCTGAGTCCTCATTGGACCAAAGTCAATAGGTCGAGACGGTAGTTGACCCCATCTTGTCTTCAAAGGGCCCACCTTCAGATGATACTGTCACCAAAGAGAATGAGAATGAAACCGTTCAAATTCTCTTCGTAAACACAGAATCCGATGAACATGGGGGAAATCTACCCATTCCTTTACCGCAGGAAGGAATTTCGTTAGAGATTTATCTAGCCATTTATTCGGTCCCACCTCCAAGCAATCTAGTCGTTTCCTTCGATTGGAATCTATGAGGCATACCCCGCCTACCATCTAATGTACCATTCTAAATCATAGTACAAGCTTACAGAATGATCATGGTTGGTACTATCATAGATGAAGGGGCTTCTGTGAGTATCCTTTCCTTAACTGCTTGGAAGGCGCTTGGTTCACCATCGCTTTTGCCTGAGATTCGAAATCTGACAGCCTCCAACAAAGTAACCAGTTGACCATTAGGGATCCTTCCAAATTTGCCTATAAATTTGAGAAGGAAAACCATTCATCTAAATGTGATGGTAATCCAAGGACCTTTACATTACAATATATTCCTTGGGCATGACTACATTTGTAGCATGGGAGATATCATTTCCTCACTCTTCCAAGTGATGTGTTTTCCACATGAAGGTAGAGTGGTCCACCTAGTTGATTAGATTTCATTCCCTGGTTCAAACACAGCTATTAGTCAAATGCCATCCCTAACTAGTCTTTTTGCACAAGGAATGTCTAATCAATCTCCAGTCCGTCCACCTAATGATCACGAGTGATTGAGTGATTGTGACTGAAACCCAAGAGGCATGTGCCCTGGTTTGCTTCGGCAGGAAAACCCTAGATATAAGATAGGTTTCCGCGTAGGAATATGACTAGTATGATACACCTGTCCGTTTAGGAAAATGGATTTGGATTGGAAAAAGATTCCCTCATCAAAGGTCATGTGATTGGGACTAAAAATAGTCACCTTTGTCCATTTCGATGGACATTGCCAAGGAAGTGTTTTGTCTACGACGTGGATGGAATAATATTTATAATGCGAGAACCTCCATATGGTGATCTGGAAACTCTACTTTATACCTGGAGGCATGCAAACCTTTTTCCATGCAAGTGAAAAGCGACCATTTATTTTCTTAGTTTGTAGGCTCTTAACCCTTTAAACTTGTAGGTTGGTTGTTCCTAGCTTGCATAACGAAAGGCTTGGGAGAAAAGTTGCACATGGGGCAAGCTCCGTAAAAAATGAACCTATTGATGAGACATCCTTATTATACAACTGGCATGATAAGTTTTACGCAAAGTTCAAGCTCGTTAAAAAATAAACCTTGCCATGAGCAGTTTTACATGAAGTTCAAGCTCGTTAAAAAATAAACCTAGTAATGAGAAAGTGTTCCCATAGAGTTTAATTTCATTAAAAAATGAACCCCACCTTCAGTAAATAATCTTTGCGATGGCATAGGATGGTGACAAGGGTAGGAGGGTAAATCTTCTGCATGCAATCAGACCTGCGAAGACATAACACGAAGAGGAGGGTTAACAACACTAAACAGAGCTGAAAGAAACCATGGAAGGAGAGCAGGGGAGGGGAGAGATCCCCTCCTACAAAAATATGACGGCGGGCGAATCAAGTGGGAGCGGGATGTAGAGAAACCCAAAGGAGAATAGAAAATACGCGCCAGTACTGGGGAATCGATGGAAAACAAATCTTGGGGGCAGATGTCTACCCAGGGCACAGAAGAAACCAAGGTATGTAACACCCAACAATAAACTTGAAGACTACAGATGTTATATGAGAGACCATGCTTTGATATGCAAGTTTGTAGGTTTTTGGCCGTCAGAAAGAGACCTAGCAAAGTGGATACAACAAAGATGGAAGTCGAAAGGGCATATAGATCTAAAACTAGGAGCAAAGGGTTTCTTTACAGTGATATTTGCAAACCTGGAGGATAAGGAAAGAACCTTCGAAGGAGGGCCATATTTCATGAATAATGCTGGCCTGTTTATGAGGCATTAGGAGGACAGATATAACCCGGACAACGAAAAGATGCTAGCAACACCCATCTAGGTTAGACTATTTGGTCTACCAATGGAGTTCTGGGATCCTAATATCCTGGAAGGTATTAGTAATACAACTGGGACTTTTTCAAGGTAGCAGAGTCAACAAAAAGAGGGAAGTATAAATCCTATGCAAGGATATGCGTCTATATGAATATAGCAGAACCACTGCCGGAGTATATAGAGCTAGAATATCATGACGAAATATGGCAACAACCAATGAACTATGAGCATATACCCTTCAGGTGTAGAAGGTGCCACGATTATGGACACCTCTTTGTTATAGAAATTTTTGTGCCCTTACAACCCCAAGCATGAAATGTCCATAAACCAAGGGCTCCTAAGTCCCTAAAAGTGTTGTTCTAACCCGTAAAGGAACAAGGTCAATAGATTACAGCTTCTCCCAGAAGTTCTCCATGAGAAACTACTCAGAATTGGTCAAAACAGGATCATTGCAGCTGCTCCATTGGCTAAGTGCGTTGCATCTCACCCAAATACACTGTGAGGGTGCGTTGCATTTCAAATCCCTTCTGTGGGGTGCGATGGTCGAGAAATGACAAATGGCAGTGTCATTCCGCGAGGTGGAGAGGCAATGGAAGCTTCCAGAATCTTCTCCTGTGACACTTGCCTCACTTAATTCGACCAAGGATGAGTAAGAGGCCCTCAGTCTCCAAGTGGAAGAAAGAAATGTCAGAGAGAAGACACTAATCAAATCACCAGCTGACTCATCCCCCTTACAGATATCTATATATGGATCCCTCATCCCAGAGATCCAGAGGCTGGAATTTTGCATATTGTAAGGAATTGCTGTTGGTTTCTAGAGACAAACATCAGATTGTTGGGTGATCTAAGCTTTGTTTGAGGTGAAGAGGGGTTTCTTTGCTGGGAGGTTGATGCTGGGTCGGAACAACTGGTTGTAACTCCTCCTGGATCTTTTCTTTTTTATCAATAAAAGCTTTTGGAGTTTTCCTCCATGCTTTTGTATCATTGATGCTTGTTACATTTGTATGGTTAATTTACATCTAATCCTAGATTGTTTATGAATATAGATCCATGTCTTTGTATAGTGCTATGCTTCTTGATCTTACAGGTACTTTGTGAAGCTGGGCGTGCAAGGGAGCAGGTAGCTGGGGACTATCAAAGAAGAGAGGGATCGAATCAAGGGATTAGCGCAAGACAGAGGTTGGTCTTTCTATTCCTCTCTATCTATAATTCATAAAGGAAAAACATAAGTAGCTTTTCTCTGTTTGTTTCTAAGGTAACTGTCACACCTTAGTGGGATAGAGCAGTTCTAAATAGACACTTTTCCCTGTAACAAAATGGTGACTCCACTAGGGAGATAATTAGTTTGTTTGTTTATCATTCTTTGTTGTTTGTTTCATAAACTTATAAGTAGCATTCGAACTATGTTTTCCATAACAATTGCAAAGTAGATAACTGCTGCTTCAATCCATCCACTGGATCTATTTATGATTTAAACAACTGATTCACAAACTATCTGATTGCCATTGTGATAGCTCTTAGATCCTCCTTATATCTACCCCTGATTGTTGCATTACTGATTGCTTTTTACTCGGCCAAAAACAAAGAACTGAATTGCAAACTATGACCCGGAGACCGAACAGAGTCTCGTTTCTAGCCCAGCACAGGTACTGTTCAGAGATTCTGAATTTCAGTGCACTCCCGAGTCAACAACTTGCGCTGCATTTCAGATTCTATGTGTTACAGGTGCGCTGATCAGACTAGCTCTGTGTAGTTGTGGCTTCTGTGGATCATCCTTTCCAGTTCCATTCCTGAATTTTGCTGCCTGTGATCAGTATATGTTTGTTTGAAACCCCTTTTCCTTGTTGTTATTCTGCCTCCTTTGTGCAAAAGAACTGTAGATGTTTTCGTGTGTTTGTTGAGTCATTTACAGTTCTCCTTTGCAAAAGTAGTATATTCGTACTGTCGTCCTTTGATTTGAATCTGTCGCAAGTGTCGATTTCAATTGTAGGAAAGAGTTTGATTGCTGTTGATGGTCGATTATCCTGTTACTATTGCTTTTGGTCTGAATTTGTAATTTTCTAGTGTCAAAAACAAGTATTCATTTCAAAATCGTAAGGTGTCGTAATCGTCTCCATTTTTTATTTCGAAAAGAAGCTTGTTTATATTTGTCGCTTGAAAAGAAATTCATATTTGTGCATCAACTCTCTTTTTAGCATCCATATACTAAGAAAGTCGAAAAACAAATACATGCATGTGCATTTGCATATAGACAGTCTGATTGGCTTGATTTAGGAAAGTGCATTTAGAGTGTGCTCTTTGCTCTTTGTGAAAAGATTATGTCTTTCTTTTCCCTAGTAGCTAGGATTTTCATTGCATAAAAGAGATAAAAATTTTGTTTATCATCTTAGATTGCATTTTAGGAATTACATCTACATCTCGTGGTGAACTCGAAAGGCAAACTTCATAAACAAGATCAACTTAAAATAAATTCAATGAATCTAACAACGCTTTGGAACTTAACGCACAACATTTAAAAGTCTAGGCTAGAGATGTATTCCGGCGTCGTAAAGCCTAGTAACTGTTGTTCTCACTGATGGTTGGGTGATTCCTCCACTTTGAGACGATAAGTGCCAGTACGGACTTGTGCTCCCACGTACCGTCGAGTATATTTTGGGAGACCCCAATAGGCTTAAATCCTTTATCCATAGGAAGCCGTGTCTGCCGCCCTATCGATCGCAATGCACTGAACACAGCATTTGGGAAGATTGACTGCCGTACCGTAAAAAGTATTCTACAGTTTTGCGATTGGTTTGGTAATCCCTCTACCTAGACTTCCAGAGTAGTCCCTTTCATTTCTTTTCAGACTCCTTAATGGAAAAGGTCCATCTGAGCACTTGTCACTTCAGGCTCATTAAAAATCGAAGGAGACTAGAGTCATCTTTTGTTTTTTTCTCGACTCTTAAAAACTGAAAAAACAAGTTGTGTCAAAGCATCTAGAATTTATTTTAAATGGAATATTCATTACCCTTTCCTACGTTGATCTTGGGTTGAGAAAATGGAATCCACCAACCAAGGAATTCCCCTTGGAGGAAATCCTAGTCCCTTATCCTCTTGGGGGGATGTTGGTTCACCCCATATGGCCACATTGTCGCTTCCAGGACTGACAATTGGTTTACCTGTATGGCTCTTCTCAACCTCTGTCGTTCAGAACACCACAATTCCTGAACAATCGAATCAGCAATTAGATGAGTCCAAAGTTACCCACCAACCTTCTACTTCCTCTAATTCTTCCTCTCCTCCTTCCTCTTCGCTTGATGGGGTTGGTAAAGCCAAAAGTCAAGTACCTAAGGAGAAGAAGGAAAAGAAGAAGAAAGAGAGGAAGAAGAAGGAGCCAAAGGCGAATGGGGATAGACGAGTGTCGTCTAGCGAAAATCCACACACTGCACTGACCAGGCCTAAATCGCCATGTGTCATTTGCAAAGGAGACCACTATCACAGAGATTGTCCTTGCATCCCTCGTATCTTAAGGGACTAGTCTCCTCGTTTGCACAACCCGGTGTCGTCAACCTCTGATGATCATGTTGAAAACACACCGTCAACTAGTGAAAGTGAAGCCCCAGGAAAAAAAGGAAAATATAGATTTCCTTGCAAACTGTGCGAAGGCGATCATGCCGTCCACCATTGTCCCTTCTTAGACAAAGCTAAAAGAGTTTTGTGTGATCGTCCGGTTTCACCGTTACGACTTCCTCCTGGATATAAAAAACTCTTACCGAGTCCGTCACTAGTTGAAAATCTGCTGGCCCGCTTAGGTGGTCGGCCGAAGCACCTATCATTGAAGATAAACCATCTGAATCCATACCAGACGAAATTCAAAAGGTCGAGGTGGCAGTTGACCGGGTCTTGCCTTCAGAGGTTCCATCTTCAGATGATACAGTCACTGAAGAGAACAAGGATGACACCGTCCAAATTCTTTTCATAAGCACAGACTCCAACGAACATGGGGGAAATTTACCCGTTCCTTTACCGCAGGAAGGAAGTTCGTCAGAGTCGTACCTGGCCATCTATTCAGTCCCACCTCCAAGCAACCTAGTTGTCTTCTTCGACTGGAATCAGCTAGGCAGACCCCGTTTACCAGCTAGTGTACCATTCTGAATCATTGTTCAAATATATAGAATGGTTATGGCTGGTACCATCATAGATGAGGGGGCTTCTGTGAGTATCCTTTCCTCAACTGCTTGGAAAGCGCTTGGTTCGCCATCGCTTTTGCCTGAGATGAGAAATCTAACAGGCTTTGATAAAGGAACCAGTCGACCATTAGGGATCCTTCCCAATGTGTCCATAACATTGAGAGGGAAAACTATTCACATGAACGTAATGGTAGTTCAAGGACCCCTGGATTACAATCTACTCCTTGGACGAGACTATATGTATTGCATGGGAGCAATTGTCTCCTCACTCTTTAGAGTAATGTGTTTTCTGCACGAAGGAAGACTGGTCAAGCTCGTGGACCAGCTTTCATTTCCCGGATCATATAGAGCAAATAGTCATATACCATCCCTGAATGTTCTTTTCACGCAAGAAATGTCTCAATCTCCAGTTCGTCCTCCCGATGAGCGCGAATGATTCGGGGGGACATGACGGAAACCCAGGGGGCATGCACCCTGGGCTGCTTCGGGAGGAAAACTTGGGGTATAGGGTAGGTTTCCGTGGGAGAACATGACTAGTCTGTACCCCCGTCCGTGATTGGAAGAGGGGGTTATTCTAGAACAAGATTCTCTTGTCAAAGTTATGTGAGTTGGCGGGCATCGCCGCTCACCTTTGTTTATTTCGGTAGACATCGCCAGAGAGGTGTTTTGCTTACACCGTAAATAGAACTTTCTTTGGTAACCTGTAAGAGGTAGGCCTCTCTCGGTAAAACAAATGTTTTAACGGACTAAAGAAGGGGTAACCTTGAAACTCTGTTTTATACCTGGGGGCATGCAAACCTTTTGGAGTGCAAGCAAAGAGCGATCATTTATCTGTTTTTTGGATTGGTCATTTCCTAACTTGCATAAAAAAAGGATGTGGGGCAAAACTCTAAAAGTTGTCGTTTTATATGAGACATTCTTATCACACGACTGGATTAATCGAGCAGTTTTAGCACATAGTTCAAGCTCGTTAAAAAATAAACATAAGACATGAGCAAATGTTTCCACCCGCGTTTAAGCTCATTAAAAAATGAACTATTCCTCGGTAAATAACCATCGTGAATGTAGTACTTCAGCCATTAAAGCCTTGGTCGTGTTTGCACCGTCACCTCCACTTTTTCATTGGCCGATCATTCACCTCCATTTGATTGTTTACCCATTTTGAGGAACAACTACGAAGAGTGATTTAACTAGCCATTCTTGTGACACTGCCGTGATTGGAAAATTCCAAACCTTACCTGGAATCAGCTGCTACCCATTTTATCACTCGTTCCTCAAAAGACGAGTCTCCTTTAAGCTCTTTTCAACTGACTCGTAAAATATGAAAAGATTTCCGAGCCATTGGCCTCTCTAGCTCGTTAAAGGGATAGGAAGTGCTATCCCTCCTCTAGATTTTAATCTTTTTCGACGTGAGGGATTATTACACAAAAAGATCGAGTGCTTGTTTTGTTCGGCTCGTTAAAAGTATCGAAAATCCATCCCTTCTGTATTGTTTTATACTTTTTCGGACTTAAGGGATTAGATGACGAAAAAGGAATTTTGGAGTTACCTTTACGTTCCTTTTCAGACTCTCTAAAATTGAAAAGGGTCGAGTTATCTTTGTCGTTAAACTTGTTAAAAAGATTAATAGCAACAAACTTGTCTTTAGACGAGAACGAGTTTCACTATCGCTAGGCTCATTAAAACATAGCGATGGGTTTGCCCGAAGGGAAAATTATAGAACAAGCATATGTTATTCTCCTCAAGCTTGACAAAAATATAGATGTACTGGTCAGCAATGACTGGGGAAAAATTGGGAAGAAAACTCAAAGAAACTTTGTTGGTAGCAAGTCGCTCTTGAACATGACACTTCCGCTCCGTGTCCGAGTCGGGTTGGGTTGTTTCATTCACCGGCCACATCACCATGGTCACACCATACCATCCACATTTGGGGTTAATGCTACCAATCCATCACATTAGTGTCGCCGATATGTTCAAGAGAAGTCATTCAGAGAATTCACTTGTGTCTCACCTACTACCATACATTATACTCCATTCTTTCATGACCGCCACCCTGAACCTTATATCACCAGATCGTTTTCATCTCCATTAAAATCATTTTCTCCATTCCATGTCATTGATGTGGGATTCATTAAGGCCCTCCTGTGACAGATCACTTCTTGTTGACATCATTTCATTATCCAAGAAGTTGATCTAGGAACACCCCATTCAATACTTTGAAGCTTGCATGCCTCAATGGCAAGTTTCTCACTTCCGGTGACAAGTTTACATCAATGGCCTTCGACCGAAAGATTTTGCGTGGTGTTCGATGCCAAGTCCTTTATTTACACCACGTGAATTTTACTGTAGTACCTTGAGGGTCATTATCATTATCGGTGATTCCTCTCGTGCTTGATAACAGTTTACATCATTGACTGGTAATCAAGCGATGTCTTTCCATGTTCGACTTCAAGACATTTCTCACATGGATCGACTTGTACTTCGAGTGAAGATCGAACGAGATTGAAGACCCCGGATCTAGTTTCATCCATCCTGGTTGCGATATATATTCAAGGAAATAAAGACATTAAATGTACATCATTGCAGCACAGATAATCATCCTATCAAAAGGATGATGGCTCTATCAGAATCATCAGTCTACACTCAGACAATTGTCTGTCCTATGTACATGAAAAGGAATTTATAAAGTTGAGCATGGGAATGCCCGCCTCAGCTAGATCATGAAAATATTATGAAGATAATGTATTGTATTGTATCTTATTACAGGTCTCCTCCCAGCATTGAAAGAACTTCAGATCCTCATAATAAAGCATTTCACCCGACACCAAAAGGTTAACGGCCTCGTACTTTAGGGGGCAACTGTTATAGAAATTTTTGTGCCCTTACAACCCCAAGCATGAAATGTCCATAAACCAAGGGCTCCTAAGTCCCTAAAAGTGTTTTTCTAACCCCTAAAGGAACAAGGTCAATAGATTACAACTTCTCCCAGAAGTTCTCCATGAGAAACTACTCAGAATTGGTCAAAACAGGATCATTGCAGCTGCTCCATTGGCTAAGTGCGTTGCATCTCACCCAAATACACTGTGAGGGTGCGTTGCATTTCAAAAGTCCCTTCTGTGGGGTGCGATGGGCGAGAAATGACAAATGGCAGTGTCATTCCGCGAGGTGGAGAGGCAATGGAAGCTTCCAGAGTCTTCTCCTGTGACACTTGCCTCACTGAATTCGACCAAGGATGAGTAAGAGGCCCTCAGTCTCCAAGTGGAAGCAAGAAATGTCAGAGAGAAGACACTAATCAAATCACCAGCTGACTCATCCCCCTTATAGATATCTATATATGGATCCCTCATCCCAGAGATCCAGAGGCTGGAATTTTGCATATTGTAAGGAATTGTTGTTGGTTTCTAGAGACAAACATCAGATTGTTGGGTGATCTAAGCTTTGTTTGAGGTGAAGAGGGGCTTCTTTGCTGGGAGGTTGATGCTGGGTCAGAACAACTGGTTGTAACTACTCCTGGATCTTTTCTTATTTATCAATAAAAGCTATTTGAGTTTTCCTCCATGCTTTTGTATCATTGATGCTTGTTACATTTGTATGGTCAATTTACATTTGATCCTAGATTGTTTACGAATATAGATCCATGTCTTTGTATAGTGCTATGCTTCTGTGATCTTACAGGTACTTTGTGAAGCTGGGCGTGCAAGGGAGCAGGTAGCTGGGGACTATCAAAGAAGAGAGGGATCGAATCAAGGGATTAGTGCAAGACAGAGGTTGGTCTTTCTATTCCTCTCTATCTATAATTCATAAAGGAAAAACATAAGTATCTTTTCTCTGTTTGTTTATAAGGCAACTGTCACACCTTAGTGGGATAGAGCAGTTCTAAATAGACCCTTTTCCCTGTAACACTCTTCAAACAATGCCCACTGAATAAAGAAGAGAAAACACCAAGGAAATAGGAAGAAGAGAAAAGGAGGACAGAAAGAACAGATGAAGGGGAAACGGGCTTCCAGGAAGTCCATAGGAAAAAAAGGCTAGGAAAGGAAGTAACAAGGATACAACGACCTGCAAAACCAGTAACAGTAGAAAGCCAAAATAAATTTCAGGCTCTATAGGAGGAAGAAGAGGAGAGCGGAGAAGATGACAATGAGGAGGAGCCAATGGAAATTATAAAAGAGACAAAGGAACCAGACCTAAACTAGAATAGTAAGGCAGAAGGAGGAACTGAGGAGAGCATGGAAATGACAACAGAGAAAACCCAGATGGGGACAGATACACAGAAGGATAGCGGGAATGAGGAGGAAAGAATCATGAGAAGATTGTTATAGGACTGGAAAAACCTTGATGAAAGATTCATCCCGGAAGCCCAAAAATAATTGTATAAAGAAACATTCCAAAAATACAAGGAGAAGAAAGGCAGCACTTTAGAAAATCAGATAGATCAAACAGGAACGCAAGGAAACCAAAGCCTGGGAATGGAAAGTACTGGAAAAGGAGGTAGGAAACGAAGCAGAAGGACATTAAATGAAACCATACAAGCGGTTGGAGAAATATTGGTCAACTCAGGCAGGGTTATACCTCTATCAGAGGTATTTCAACAACCATCCAAAAATTTATAAAATGATAGTCACAAGTTGGAACATTAGGGGACTCAACAGCAAAGGAGAGTAGAGGTATCTAAAGGAGAGGATAAAGAAAGATAAGCATAGCATAATGATAATCCAAGCGACGAAAATTAGCTCCCAACTATTAGAAGGAATAATTAAAAAACAAAAAATACAATATGAGGTAATGGGCTAGGATGCGAATGGTATAGCAGGGGGTCTAGCAATCCTCTGCAACCCTGAGGAGGTATTGTTTGAAAACTAGATAAGCTATCCTAGAATCCTCACGGGCTTATTTAGAATGACAGGATCAGCGGAATGGATCCTCATCTTGGGAGTCTACGGACCACACATACCAAGGGATCGGAAAAAATTCCTCAAGGACCTGCAAGCAACTAGAAGGATTTTCCCTGGAATACCGTGGATAGTACGGGGAGACTTTAATATGATAAGAATGACAGAAGAAAAAAAAGGTGGCATAAGAAGACCGGATCAAAGTATGGAGGAGTTTAATGAGACGATTACAGAGCAAAGACTGGTAGATATACCAACAATCAATGGCATCCACACATGGAATAACCGGAGGGGAGGAAGAAATCAAATAGCTTCTAGATTAGATTGATTCCTTATATCTGAACAAATAATGAACCGGGATGTATTTGTTGAAGCTAAAATAATGTCGGCGATGGGTTCAGATCATTGGCCGATCAGGTTGGAAATAGATATTAAGAAAAATTCCTGCAAAAAACCCTTCAGGTTTGAGGCCTTTTGGCTCAGGAACCCTCAGTTCTTATCTAAATTAGAGGAATGGTAGCCTCTCAAAGTACACAAAAAGGAAAAGGGAAGATGCATACTTTTCAGTTAAAACTCAAAGAACTCAAAGGGAAAATCAAAAAATGGAATAAGGATGAGTTTGGGAATATAATGGAGGAGAAACAAAAGCCAGAGAAAGAAATGGAAGAGATACAACAAAAAATTATTACAGAGGGCAAAAATGAGGAAAGAAGTAAAGAAGAAGGAATTATAATAAGCCAACTTGAAGAGCGGAGGAAACAGGAGGAGATCCTATGGAAACAAAAATCCAAGATTAGCTGGTTACGCGAAGGAGAAAGAAACACTAAGTTTTTCCACCAAGCTATGATTCAGCATAGGCAAAGGAACAGGATCTTTTCCATTAAAAACAAAGAAGGAGAAAGGATAATTGAACAGGAAAGAATTGAACAAGTATTGGTAGGATACCATAAAGACATCCTAACAGAACCAAAAGTAGATAGAGAAGCAGCTATAGACCTTATTTGTAAAGAGATCCCTAGAATAATAATAGAAGAACAGAATAAGGCATTGATGACGGCAGCTACTTTAGAGGAAGTGGAGGAAATTGTGAAGGGTATGAGTAAAAACAAAGCGCCAGGACCAGATGGATACACCGTGGAGTTTTATCAAGCATGATGGCATTTTCTCAGACAGGAGATCCTGGAGGCAGTAGAGGAATCCCGCATGAAACAAAAGGTATGTTATAGCTCTGATACCACTTGTTATAGATCTAATCCAAAGATATTATGATAATAGAAATAACCCAAGAATAACAAGATAGAAATAGATAGGAATGATTCTTTATTGATCAAACCCTTAACGTAGGGCAACACCATACATTCACTCCTTAAGGAAGGAGAACACTCCACAAGCCATATGTTTGTTCATACAATAATCCTTCACTCTTCCTTGACATGGAGTCTCTAGCCTCTATATAGGCCTCATACATACAATACCATGGGTTATTACCATGGTTCCCTCATACCATCAAACTAATACCATGGGCCCATTACATTATTACTAACTACTCGTGGTCCCTTACATGATATGGGTTAACCACCTTATTTATTACTATGGCCCATCCCATTATTACATTATTACCTTGGGTACCTCCCTTGGTACCCCATATTATCCCCCCTAGGTATATAACATTCCACCCCCCTTAGCTTGTTTCGTCCCCGAAACATGGGAAGAACACAAATAATAAGATCTACTCAAAAAGAGTAGTCCACTGGTACCATGCACGTGCATCTAGCCATCCAAGAGAAAGGTGAACCCTTGATCTCGCTGGTGCCTCGCTCGCTTGAGATGGAAGTTGACCGTTGCAGCTCTTCTGTGTTGATGTGTAGTAGGTGGATCTTCGCTCCTCACTATCCATCATACGGTGGTTGTTGTCCTTGTGGCTAATTGGTTGCCATCTTGTTGGTTGTTTTCTTGTAGGGTGATGTGGGTGATGATATGTTGAAGTTTTAACCCACGGTGTCTTTTTCTTTAATTCACCCTGTTGTGGTGTCTTCTTTTCCAATATGACTTCAACCACTGAACCCTCATCTGATGTACTTATAACCTTTTCTACTTCAGCCTCTGTTTGTGTTTGATTGTCGATCATCAAAGGTTCATCATCTGATATGTCAGTCCCTAGAGCATCTTTCGCTTCAGCCTCCATGTACTCTACCTGTTTATTGATGGAAATATCCTGTAATGTAATTTTCTTATTTTTATACCAGAGCTTCAGGAATTTCTTCTGCACATTAATATTGATAGTACCCGCAGATTCCATCCAACGATATCCAAAAACAACATCCATATTATCCATTTCTAAATTATAAAAATCACCATGCAACACATACTTATCCATAGAAATCTTCAAATCCTTATACACTTGAACATCCTCATCCTCCACCTGTGTGTTTTTAATGTTTTTGGCAGGAACTTGCAATTTTTTTGCCAAATTAACATGGATGAAATTATGCTTACAACTAGGATTTATAGAAACAATGATCTTCTCTTTCTGAATCAATCCATGAACCTATAGTAAGGAGACACTCGTAGCAATTAACCCCTTATGTGTCTCATTCTCCTTTTTTCTAGCTTGAGACCACTTGTCCAAAAAGACTTTTTCAAATTCTGTATCTGAAAGTTTGGTCAACTGCTTGTAGTCAAGTGATAAATTCCATTTTTGAGCCTCATCTCTCATATTAAGCACCATTGGAATCTTCCAATATGTCCCATGTGTGGACTTGTATCTTTGTATGAATTCTTCAATAGTAGGACCATCATCTTTTCCTGTAAAATATAGAATCGCCATGAAGAGGGTTTGAGAAAAAATTCGCTTACTTGGCGAAAATTTGAAATTGTCACAGTTTAGTCAATATTGCTCAGAATCCCTATTATGACCTATTTTTAGAAATGGAACAATCATTCTGCATCTACCCATGTGATAGAAATCTTGATCCAGGCACTAGAATTTTAGATCTGCGCTGCTACTCTCCCGCCGTCACCAAAATTTCTGAAAAAAGAGCTGATTTTAAATCAACGATATCTCCCTCATCCGGACTCCGATTCGACTGATTTTTTTTTTTTAATTAGGTATTTTTTCACAAAGATTCCAGATCTACAATTATATTTTTCAGATCATGCACTAAGACGTCTAGATCTACGCCACAAACTCGCTGCCCTGAAAAATTGTCTGCAACCCCACTGATTTTTAGATCAGTGATATCTCCTTCATTCGGACTCCGATTCAACCGAATTTTTTTTTAAATCGGCTATTTTTTCACAAAGAATATATATGCAATCAGATTTTGTATATCTTGCACCAAAACATACAGATCTGATCTGCAAACTCGCTGCCCCCGAAATCCTGCAAAAATTAAAAAAAATTCTCCACTTTTGTGCCCAAGAAAGTGCTCTGATACCAATTGTTGTAGATCTAACCCAAAAATATTATAGATATGATATGAAAATGTAAGACAATGCAAATAAACCCAGAAATAATATGAAATGATTCTTTATTGATCAAACGCTTAAGGTAGGGCAACACCATACATTCACTCCTTAAGGAAGGAGAACACTCCACAAGCCATATGCCTGTTCATACAATAATCCTTCACTCTCCCTTAATTCCCTCCAGGTGGAGTCTCTAGCCTCTATATAGGCCTCATACATACAATACCATGGATCATTACCATGGTTCCCTCATACCATCGAACTAATACCATGGGCCGATTACATTATTACTAACTACTTGTGGTCCCTTACATGATATGGGTTAACCACCTTATTTATTACTATGGCCCATCCCATTATTACATTATTACCTTGGGTACCTCCCTTCGTACCCCATATTATCCCCCCTAGGTATATAACAGTATGGTCAGGTCTTAACTCGACTTTCCTTACCTTGATCCCTAAAAATGCTAATTCAGAAACTGCCCAGGGTTTCCGACCAATTGCCCTGTGCAATGTAATATACAAAATAATTGCCACTCTGATAGCAAAAATATTAAAATCCATTCTCCCTAGCATAATCTCACCAGAGCAAACAGGATTTGTGGAGGGAAGACAAATTCTTGATGGACTAGTAGTAACCCAGGAAACGATCCATTCTCTAAAACAGAAAAAACAGAAAGGAATGATGATAAAGCTAAATCTATCAAAAGCCTACAATCGTTTAAGCTGGAAATACCTCAAGGCAATCCTTGGGGCCTTCGGATTTAGCAGCAGATGGATAGACTGGGTTTATAGTATGATATCAACCCCTATTTTTCCAGTCATGTTAAATGGGGTACCATCGTCAACTTTTAGTGCTACAAAAGGAATAAGGCAGGGGGATCCTATATCCCCTTTCTTATTCATAATGGTAGCGGAGGGTTTGGGAAGGTATTTTAAAAAAGAGCTGAGGGAAAGGAAAATTAAAGGCTTAAGGCAATGGGAAACAATCTGCCCATCACCCATCAGCAGTTTGTAGACGATATCATGCTCTTCTGTGAAGTCTCAGTAAAATAGGTAAGGGGCGTTAAAATAATCCTGGATTTGTTTATGGAGGCATCTGGGATGGAGATAAATAAAGAGAAATCATGTACCTTCATCTTCAACACTCCGGACACAATCAAGGCTCATCTAACTAGAACGCTAGGGTTCAGACATGGAGAACTTCCAACAAAGTACCTGGGGAATCAGCTAGATACAAATCCCACAAGAATGGCAAACTGGCAGCAAATTATAGAAAAACTCAAGAATATACTTGCAAGCTGGTCTTTTAGATCGTTGAACATAGCAGTCAGATTGGTTTTATTGAAATCAGTCCTCCAAACGATACCTATTTACCCTCTATCTATCATGGCTGTCCCCAAAGGGGTCTGCACAAGAATGAAAGAAATCTTTGGCAAATTCATATGGGGAGGGCCAAAGCAGCAGAGGAAATGGGCACTAGTTTCATGGAAAAGTTTGACAAAAAGAAAAGAAGAATGGGGTCTAGGACTTAATGACCCGGAAATGCTGAACAAAGTGCTAGGAGAAAAATTGTGGTGGAGGAAATGACTTATGGAAGAGAATATGGACCCAAAAATATAACATGCCTGCAACAATGGCAGGCATCCTTAGAGTTGAAGAAACCCCAAAAGGTTCCACAATTTGGGAATTAGCAAGCCAGAGTAGAAATATCATAACAATTATGCCTTTTGGGAAATAAGAGGAGGAGGTACTGCTAGATTTTGGGAGGAGGAGTGGCAACAAAGAAACAAATTGATCAGTATACAAGCCTTGCAAAGTATACAACAAAAAGTGATAAGGGAGGGGCGAGAACATGCAAGAGACTACTGGAAAGAAGGGGAGACAAATGGGATATGGAGAATATGGAGAAAGCCAGAAGAATGGGATGAAAACATAGATCAAGAACAGTAAGGAATATATATAAAAGAATTGGAATCAAGGAAAATAAAAGCCAGACCAAGACCGGATATTCTCATATGGGGAAAATCTACGAAAGGGGCCTTTACAGTCAAGGAAGCATATTATTTGACAACTCATCAGGAGAGGGAGGAAGAAATCGCAGAATGGAAAGCTATTTGGAATAGTAAGTGGTGGCCGAAGATAGCCATATTTGCATGGCTAGTTGGAAGAGAAAGAATCCTATCATGGGATAAGATCCAGAAGAGAGGCTTCTTCAGACCCTCGAGATGCAACCTTTGCAAAATGGGGACCGAAACCCAAGAAAACATTCTCAACACCTGCCCATTCGCTCAGCATCAATGGGAAGAGGTCAGAAGACTCTTCGGTAAATCAAATAGAGACCCCAGTGACATAAAAAAGACCATCTTTCAATGGGGTAAGGGACAATTTTCATGTAGGGTTGTAAGGAGAATTTGGAATCTAGCGGTAGGATTTGTGATATGGCTCCTGTGGAGGGAATGAAATCGAAGGATTTTTCTAGACAAGATCAATAATACAGAAAGGATATGGAAAGGAATTCAAAAATCAATTAGAGAAACTGTTCTGGCCGAGATCTGGGAGGAGGAAGATTGGAAAGCGAACCCGAAAGAAGAAAGAACCTTAACAAAACTAAATATGGAATTCGGCATGATATATCCTAGAAACGAAATGCAGCAAAGAGCTCAAACTTAGAGTCCAGAACAGTTCAGACACCCTGGGAAAAATTTCATTAAGTTGAATTTTGATGGGGCTTCCAAAGGGAACCCAGGGTTGGCAGGCTTTGGTGGCATCTTTAGAGACAGTGAGAAACATACAAGATGGGTGTATGCGGAATGGGGAGGCGAAATGACCAACAATGAAGCAGAACTGTGGGCTATTTTTCAAGGTCTAAGGATAGCAGTAAGGAATGGCTACACGAATTTGGAAATAGAAGGCGACTCACAAATAGTAGTAGAAATGCTACGAAAATTCAACAACGGGAAAGTCTCGGAGCAAGTATCTAGAAGCTGGAGGACGGTTGGGATCATCCAAGACTTGGCTGAATTATTAAAGAGAATAGAATACAAAATCATTAATCAAGTCAGGAGGAAAGGAAACAAGGCTGCAGACTACCTTGCAAACTGGGGGAGTAAAGAACAGGAGGAAAAGATCGACAACAGCTGGCCAACAATAAGGAATAACCCGGGATGGGATGAACTCACCACTATAATCACTGAAGACCATAATGAATCCGAAACTCAATAAAAAAGACACCTAGATACCCCGATCGGAGGGACGACGACGAGGTAATGAAGGAAGAAGTTGGTGGAGATAATGTGGCAGAGATTGGATGTGGGAACAACTGTACAGAAGAAGGACGAAGGGAGGTGGGCGGTGATGAAATCGGTAGGTGGCAGGTGAAGCGGACGAGGAGAGATGAGGAGAATTGGCGGAGGAGACATCATAAAGAAGGAAGCTGAGACAAAGAGAGGAGGATGTTAAATGAAATTGCAGAGGAATTGCGAAGAGGTAGGGTGGTGAAAGCTATGGGCAGGGTAATAGAAAGGCAGAGGAGGCTGAGAAGACAAGTAGGCAATGCCGGAAGGAAGAACTGAATGGCAACGAGGAGGAGAATGAGAAATGACGGGGGCGAAGACAATAGAGGATGGAGAAGCTAAGAAAAGAGAGGGAAAGGAATCGAGGACGGAGAAACGGTAGAGGAGTATCAGACAGTTCAGGACGATACTGAAGATGAAGTGGAAATGTTTGACTCGGACCAGGATAGAGTGGAGCAATCGCGAAAGAAGATTTGGAAGGACGTGGGGTCAACAAAGGACAAAATGCAGGAGGACAGGGAGCATGGAGATAGGAGTAGCAAAGGGCAAGAGGAGGGAGGTGAATTCGGAAGCACCTTGGGCATGAAGAGTCAGGGAGGTAGGGGAAATTACAGGAACAGAGGAAGAGCACGACGGGGATGAGGACAACGCAGCAAAGGAAGAGGATGGTCGGAAGGGAAACGGGAAGAGCATGCACCAGCACCAGCAAGAAAATACAGGAAAACAATGAAGAAGAAGAAGATACAGTTTGCAGAGAAAGCCTACTGTGAGAACACCAATAAGGACATCCGAAGGATAATTCAGCAACTGGAAGAAGATGCGACCCAGGGGCAATCAGGATCAGAAATGGAATATTTGGAATACCTCCTCCCAGATCCAGGGAACACGAGAGGATGCATGACCTTGTATAAACAGGCCTTGCATGTATACTGGGTCATGAAAAGGCTGCTGGCTAAGGCTATGGAACAAGTGGCCATAGAGATGGAAAAATTGTCTCAGGTAATTCCAAATTTGAAGAAAGAAATGCAGAACATTCAGATCACTCTGATAATGCAGGATAAAAGACTGGAAGAGATACAGCAGCAGATAAAGGAGATCAACCTGGGCATAATGAAAGAAGAGGAGCAGCAGGAAGTCATGGCAGATTAATAATTGAAGATATGTATATGTTGTCTAAAGTTTTTTGAAAGTGGTTGGATAATCTTAGTTTCTATTTTCAGTTTAGAATGCAAACAAGAAACAATAGTAATCTTTTCAAATGTTTAGTTTACATAGCATGGACAAGAAGAATTAGTATTTTTTGCTTTTGGATGGCTGTCAAAAACTTAAGGTGGCCAACAAACCCGGTTTCCCCTCGGGGCGGGTTGAGGCCACCATGAAAATGTAATGGTTTCAATTCGAAGTAATGGAAAAAGAATGGTCCCTCCTTAGCTTACAAAAAAAAATCTTTGCGATCGCATAATTATCAGCTTTTGAACCTTGGTCGTGTTCCTACCATCACCTCCACTCTCTTTTAACCAATCATACGCCTCCATTTGATCATTTACCCTTTTGAGGAACAGCTGTGACGACTGATTCTATTAGCCACATTCTTTACACTATCGCGATTGAAAAGTTCCAAACCCTACCTAGAACCAGTTGCTATCCAAAAACATCACTTGTTCCTCAAAAAACGAGTCTCCTTTAAGCTCTTTTCATCTGACTCGTAAAATATGAAAAGATTGTCGAGCAATTGGCCTCTCCAGCTCGTTAAAGCGATCAGAAGTGCCATCCCTCCTCTAGAATTTAATCTTTTTTGGACCTGAGGGATTGTTACACAAAAAGATCGAGTGCTTGTCTTGCTCGTTAAAACTATCGAAAAGTCATCCCTTTTGTATTATTTTACACTTTTTTGGACTTAAGGGATTACATTATGAAAAAGGACCACTGGAGTTGCCTTTCTGTCCCTTTTAGACTCTATAAAAATTGAAAAGGATCGAGTTATCTTTGTCGTTAAACTCGTTAAAACAATAGCGACAAACTTGTCCATGCAGACAAGAGCGAGTTTCACAGTCGCTAGGATCGTTAAAACATAGCGACAGGTTTGCCCGAAGGGAAAATTATAGAAGAATAATATGTTATCCTCCTCATGCTTGACAAAAATAAAGAGGGACTGGCTAGCAATGACTGGAGAAAAAGGGAAGAAAAATTGAATAGCTTCATTGGTAGCAAGTTGCTCTTGAACATGACACTTTTACTCTGTCACCATGATTGAGTCGAGTTGGGTTATTCCGTTCACCGGTCATATCACCATTGGTCCACCATACCATCCACATTGGGGTTAACACTATCAATCCATTTCATTGTCGCCAGTATGTTCAAGAGAAGTCGCTCAGAGAATTCACCAACCTAGCTAATGCCTCATCCGCTACAATACCTTCACTCTCCATTTTTCATGACCACCACCCTAAACCTTGTATCATCAGATTGTTTTCACCTCCACAAAATTATTTGCTCCATTCCGTGTTGTAGATGTGCGATTCATTAAGGCCCTTCTATGATGAGTCACTTCTTGTTGGCATCAGCTCATTATCCAAGAAGTTGACTTAGGAACAACCCTTTCAGTACTTTGAAGCTTTCATTCCTCAATGGCAAGTTTCTCACTTCCAGCGACAGGTTTACATCAATGGCCTTCGACCGAAATATTTTGCGTGGTGTTCGACATCAACTCATGTATTCACACCACGTGAATTGTACTGTAGTACCTTGAGGGTCATTATCATTATCAATGATTCCTCTCGCGCTTGTTAATAGCTTACATCATTGGCTGGTAATCAGGCGATGTCGTTCCATGTTCGACATCATAACATCTTCTCACATGGATCGACTTGTAGTTCAGGCGAAGATTGAACGAGTTTGAAGACCCTAGATCTAGTTTCATCCATCCAGGCTATGATATATTCAGGAAAATAAAGACATCAAATGTACATCATTGCTGCACAAATAATCATCCAAGCTAAGGGATGATGGCTCTACCAGAATCATCAGTCTGCCACACAGATGATTGTCTGTCCTATGTACATGAAAATGAATTTATAAAGTTGAGCATGGGAATGCCTGCCTCAGCTAGATCATGAAAATATTATGAAGATAATGTATTTTATTGTATCTTATTACAGGTCACCTTCCAGTTCGAAATACCTCAGATCCTCATTATAAAGCATTTCACCCGACATCAAAAGATTTACAACCTCATGCTTTAGGGGGAAATTGTTATAGACATATTTGGGCACTGCAACCCCAATCACATATGTCCATAAACCAAGGGCTTCTAAACCCCTAAAAGTGTTGTTTCACACCCTAAAGGAACAAGGTCAGCTGATTACATCATCTCCCAGAAGTTCTCCATGAAAAACTACTCAAAACTATTCAAAACTGGACCATACAGACTACTCCATGCATAGGGTGCGATGCATATCACCTATTACACATGGACGGTGCAATGCATACTGGAAATCCCTTCTGTAGGGTGTGATGAGCGAGAGCATACAAATGGCAGAAGCAGTTTGCTAGGTGGAAATCCAAAGAATCTTCTAGAAACTACTCATATGACACTTGCCTCTCTGAATTCACCCAGGGATGAGTAAGAGATCTGAAATCTCCAAATGGAACCAATAACTATCAGTGAAATGACACTAATCAAAATCCCAGAAGCTGACTCACTCTCCTGTAAACATCTATATATGGGCTCCTCATCCTAGAGATCTAAAGGCTGGAATTTTGTAATTTGCAATGAAGTGTTGTTGGTTTCTCTTTGAAGACATTGTTGGGTGATCTTGCTTTGTATGAGGTGAAGAGGGCTTTCATTCTGGGAGGATGATGCTAGATCAGACAACTTGGTTGTATTCCTCTCTTCTACTACTTCTATCAATAAAGATATTTGAGTTTTCCTCCATATGCTTGTATATCTCTGAATCTTGTATTTGTATATGCATTTATATGGTTAATGTATATCTGATCCTACATTGTTTATGGTTATAGATCTCTATGCTTTGATGGTATTTTTCTGTCTTGACTCTATAGGTGTTCTCTGAAGCAGGACAAGTGAGAAAGGAGTGGTGAAAGCTCTATCAAGGGAGAGAGGAAACGAGCAAGGAGACTAGCAAAAGACTGAGGTTGGTACTGTCTGCTTCTCTCTCATCTATCTCTCATAAAGGAAAACACAAGTAACTTTAGTTTGTTCGTTTCTAAGATAGATACCCATCTTAGTGGGACTAGTAGCTCTGAATGGACACTAGTTTTCCCGATAACATTCATTGCCTCATCTGCTTCCCTTGTCAACATATCTTCAAATTGTTTTTAACTATGCCAATAGTCCATGAGATCTTCAACTGATCTCTCATTATCCTCTTCACCCGACATTTCACCTTGTTCTATTCTCGAAATGGAAACTTCCATTTCTGCTTCTGCTTCTCTGAGTTCCTTTGGTTCCTCTTGAGCACTCAATATCTTCTCAATCTTTCTCAACTCTTCTGCTATCTCTAATTTCACTTGATGATTTCTCTTCTCTTGTAGCCTCTACCACTTTACTCTCCTTCTCATGGTCCAACCATGCTTCTGGTCTTCATCACTTCTCTGCAGCATCTCCATCAATATTCCAATCTAGAAATCTATCTCAACTCTCTCTCTGTCAAACTCTTCTTGACTCATCCTCATGCCATTTGCTTTGGAATCTTTCCTTCTGTTGTGGCTTCTTTCTGAACCTCTGCTATGACTATAAGTAGTCATCTTCTTCTTCTCTCTTCCCATGAACTCCTCACTCCTTTGCAGCAGCAAGTCCTTCTTACTGCGATCTTACCTCACTAAGCTCTCCTCACACAGTCTTTTGGTAAGCATGGTCCTCTGTCTGGAACCTCCTCTTGAGCAACACCTTTGCTCCTTCTAGGTTTCTGCAATCTCTCACTCTCTCTTGAGAACACTTCAGCTATCCTCTTTGTCCAATCTCTTGTTGGATTCTTTAGGTTCACTGCCACTTCAGAGTGCTTTCCTTGCTCTGCTTTTAAGAACACATCTGGTTCTCCTCTCATAGCTTCTCTTGTTCTATATTGTTGTAGTCTTCACACTTTCTTATGTTGTCACCTATGTTTTGAATGGATTTCCTCTGTCTCTTGCATCTACAAGTTCTACTACAATCTCTAAGAACTTCCCCAAAAGTTCTTCTATAGTCTCGCTGTTGTAATCTGGTGCCAAAATTCATTCAACATGTTGTTGTTTTCATACCTCTGTAGTCTTAAATCTTCATAAGCAAAACATCCTTCTCGCAAGAATTTCTTCCCTTTTCCTGCTCTAATACCAAAATGGTGCAACCCTAAGGCTGCCACAACTAATATACCTTAACGGGACTAATTTTCCCCTTAATGACCCTTATTAAACTTTATACCTTCATGGCCACATATTTATGCATCAGAAGCATTTTATATAGTTAAAAACCCAGAACCATACCTTTTATTGAAATACACAGAAACACAGAGATTACCCATGAAATTCCACCCTGCTATGCTTAATCAGGCTTCAATAAACACTATACTTGTGTTCATAACCCTATCGGGTTCACACATCACCCCTGTACCATTGTTTTATCATAATATCACTATCGCAAACCATCGCAGGCTCATATATACCGGGATATCTGAATACGTGGAAATACATTGAAAACTACACAAAAACATTGGTTTTTACCTCTTTGCATCGACGCACTTATCGTATGCCGAAGTCAACACACAAAGCATTTGTGACCATTGATCTAGAGCGATGAGATCTGACAGTCCAAATCAAATCACCTTATCGCCGATTACAACCCTATTGGTTTGCAATATGGGCGCAATATTTTGGCAAGGTCTGATGTGATATCTCTATCAGCTATCAACAATTACAATGGCACTTAACAATATATAACCCCCACTTCAAAAACCTCTGATGTGATAACCTTGCAGACCCGACAGGCTATCCAATCTTTCATATACTGTTTCAGGTCCGGTTGGGTCGCGATATCAGAATTCGCTGATCTTCCACACCGATTCCCTTCCTCCGATGCGATGCGATTATTATATTAGACCCGATAAGGCCCAAAAACAATATTTATAATATTTCAAATCCACCCTGCCAAATTCACTAAGTGTTTCATGCCATTTCTCTGTGTAAATGGGTTTTCCGTTTGTGGACCCAAATTACACTAAACTTTCCTTAGCCACAGGGTTCCTACTGTTAAGAACAAAAACACGGAGCAGGTACCAAATTCATTCAAAAACATGAAGAAAATAAACATTCAAGCCTCCATGGGTTGTTTAAGTAGCTATACACACAACACTGCTTTATTCATAATAATAAAACAACATAGTCTCGGCCTTAAGCTAGATCACATAGAAAAAACCTTTGTCTCAAAGGAATGCATCGACTACACAGTTTTACACTCAAAGCAATTCTCTGTACAAACATAATACAAACTATATTTGAGGCTCTCTCCCTTCTCTGGCTTGATTAATCTAATTAATGGACTCTTTCTTCTACACAGCCCGTAGGCTTATAGTGCTCTCGGGTCCTCTCCCTCTCTGTCTCTCTTCTCACATCTTCTTCAAAAAACAAAGGAAATTGCATATATGCTAAGTTAACCATCTCCTCCACAATTGGAGGAATAAATTATACATTTAGAATTAAAATCCTATCTTAATCTAAACAAACTAGACTACTTGACTTGATCTCCACACAAGGAGGATCATTTGCCATTTTATTCCCAATTCTGTTCAGAATTATGCCACTCTTAACTACTTACATTTATTTGAAATTAATACAAATTTAACAACCAAGTCTTCCTCCAAACTTGTATTAGCCACAACATTTGACCACTCCATCACATTGTTGGCTAGGTCTAGATGCTCCTACATCAGAATATCAGGAAATGCGTAGGACATTTCCTGTTGAAATGTGGCTCCAGAATTTTTGAGGCCAAAAGGGAGCTTATTGTAGTTTTTAACCCCGTACAAAAATTACCTACATACGAATTCTAAAATACAGAAAATAAACAATGCGAGAGCATAACACATAAAACACATATACACAGAGGTTTTCCCATGGATTCCAAAACCTGGACTACCAGCTTGATTTTTCATTATATTCCTTATGTTTCAATACATATTTATACGTGTCGAACCATCCAATACCATGGACCTAAAACCATCGCATCCAAAACCATGGACCGAAAACCATAGGTAGGTTCGCCCAACCTAATATAGGGTCCAAAAAAATATAGCACAACCCAACATTCTCCCACTTGTTTTCTTTCCATAGGGGGCCACAGGAGAGCTTAGTCATTTTTCTAGCCCTGAAATACCCATTATTTCTCTACACCAGAAGAACTTCTCAGAGCTCACAGATTTTGTCAATGCAACTACAACATTCTTCAAAGTGTCCACCTTTACCAGCAACACCTTTTTGTCTTCCATCATATCCCTCACAAAGTGATATTGAACATCAATGTGCTTTGTCTTTTAATGATAAGCAGGGTTCTTTGCTAAGAAAATTGCACTTTGGTTGTCACAGTCTATCCTTATAGCTCCCTATACTAACCCCATACTTGAACACAATCTCTATGTTGGAAATAAAACTGAGAGGGGGGGTTGAATCAGTATTATTAAATTCTTTTCAATATGCCTTCCAGATACTTTAATTTATTCTTCAGATATTGATCATTAATTTGTATGTCAACGCCATATAGTAATGAACAAGAACAAGAAAAATAGATAAGCACACCAAAGAACACCAGATATAAGGTGGAAACCCAATGTGGGTGAAAACCACCTGCTGCAATATGTCTCTATCTTCTTTCAATTAGAAAATTCTTTTACAAGGATTTTGTATTGGTGCAGTGCTTTACTAGTACGCAAGCTGCAACCTGCAAAAAGCTACAACTTCTCTCGTTTTCCAGTCTCTCCTGGAAGGGAGCTACAACCCCCTTTGCTCTTTTACTTCTTTAGGGACCACGTTTCATTAATTTTCAAACTAGATCCAAGAAGATCAAATAATCATCAAGTACATGCAAATCACCCAATCAACTGATACAATCAACCAATGAATCACCCAACTTCTCAAAATGTTGTAAACAGAAAAGTAATACCAAAAATTTAAACCCAAAACTCTACAGCAATAGATAAAAGACAACCAACAAAAGTTTCAATATAGGTCCGCAACTTCACCAATAGTGGCCTGCGAATACCCGCAGCTCTTCAGTGTCTAAACTGCACAGATCCGCATGTAGTCAATCTACTGCTCTGCGTATCTCCGCACCACTCGTTCTACTACCCTGTGTACCTCTGCTCAGATCCGCACCTGCACTGCCCGCCTGACAGCATACCTCCACACTGTGCCTTCTCCTGCGCTGCGTACCTCGCACTGTGCCTTTTGCTGCACTGCATACCCCCACACTGCGCCTTCTCTTGCGCTGCGTACCCCCGCACTCACGCCGTGGATCGCCTGCAAACCTCTGATTAGGGCCAAATTAACAGTCCTCTAATGTGCCACAGTTAGTTAGATCCACAGATCTGATCATGCGCCCGAGAGATCACAACTTATCAATAGATTCGCCTTAAATTTTCTCCTTGATTTAGATCTAGCTTTTAAAACCAATCACCCAAACTTTCAGATCTTAAGATATTCAAATTTCACAAGTGTCTAGCCAAGTGATCTCTTTTCCTTTTTATAGGCAAGCCCTTATTCAAACCATGGGACAAAACCATCGAAAACCAATACAAGGGATCCAAACAGGGGTTCAAATAATTTAGATCCTAAACCATGGGAAAAAACCATAGGATCATGAACGAAGGGCTAAATACCAAGGGCCAAACATAAGAAACCCCACATGAGCGCGCTTCTCTGCATTGGAGTGAGTGAACTGGGGGACCGCACCTTATGAACGAATAACCTGTGAGTATGTTCGCACTTCCTGGACGGCGAACATGCGGGTCCGCACCTTTTGAACGATGCACCTACGAACCTCTTATTTTCCATCATTTTGAGAACCTGAACAGAATTTTTCCACTTGAGGGAGTTGCCATCAAGTACAACACCTGTACCATAGAGCCAAACCATAATCATAATGCCAACAATCTCCCCCTTTGGACTTGATGGCAACCTCAAGATCCTCAACGTCATTCTCCCCCTTTGACATCAAGGGCAAAGGGTTATGCTCCCCCTAACTATAAACCAGATCTGCAAAAGGAAAGAAATTTCTTCAAGAAGAACCATAATCCACCAAACACCATAATTGACCGTGAAAGAGATAGAGACATATTGCAGCACTATTCAGATCAACATCGATCATCTCCTTCTATACTTCCTCCAAGATCTTCTACCATAATGCCAACAATGCATTATTTTCTCCCCCTGAACCTGTGCCATTCGATCTTCGACCAATCCGCAACCCAGCAAATGTATGCATATACCCCATATGAAACTTGCGTACAACCAACAATCTCTGAAACAGATGAGATTCAACAACAGGATGATGCATCAACAACCCCCATATTTTGCCTGCCGTATTCAAAGGTCCCCCTGGGCAATTCTTTGGTGAGTATATCAGCAACTTGTGCCTTAGAAGGAACATACTCCAACTTGACCTTTTGTTCAAGCACTTGTTCCCTGAGAAAGTGATACTTGATTGGTATGTGCTTGGTCTTTGAATGCATGACTGGGTTCTTTGAAATGCTGATTGCACTTGTATTATCACATAAGATGGAGATAGGTGGAGTACAAGTGATCTAAAAATCCTACAAGGTCTACATCATCCAGAGAAGTTGAGTGTAGCAAGATGCAGTAGCCACATATTCCGCTTCAGCTGTAGATAAAGCAATCGAACTCTGTTTCTTGCTGAACAAAGATACTAATCTGGAACCCATAAAGAATGTACCACCACTTGTGCTCTTCCTGTCATCCACGCTTCCGACCCAATCTGCATCTGTATAAGCATGAAGTGTGAGATCTGTATCTCTAGGATACCATAAACCATAGTTTTGAGTTCCTTGAAGGTAATTGAAAATTCTCTTCACTGCCTGAAGATGAGTTTCCTTTGGATTTGCCTGAAATCTTCCAACTATTCCCACTGCATGCATGATGTCTGGTCGGGTACCTGTCAAATAAAGAAGACTTCCAATCATAGATCTGTAGGTTGGTTGATGCACTGTTGTTGATTCATCATTTGCACTGAGGCTACATCTTGTGACCATGGGGTACATACTGGTTTTGCATCTTCCATGCCATATTTCTTCAAAATCTACTTGAGATACTTGGTTTGAGACAAGAGGATCCCGCCTTCATTTTGTTGGATTTGCAGTCCAAGAAAATATGTCAGTTCTCCAAGAAAAGACATTTCGAATTCTTTCTGCATCACCAAGGCAAAGCTTTGACTCATAGCTTCTGCATTGCTACCAAAGATAATATCATCTACATACACAACAAGTATTAGTAATTTGTCATTTTCAATTTTTATATAAAGATTGCTATTTGTTGATCCCTTTGAAAAACCTTGTTGATGAAGATATTTGTCCAAGCGGTAGTACCAATCCCTTGGAGCCTATTTAAGACCATAGAGAGCCTTTTTTAGTCTGCATACAAGATTTGTATCGTTCCCAAGGATGAACCCATCTGGTTGCTCAATGTACACTTCTTCTTCTAAGTCTCCATTTAGAAAGGCTGATTTTACGTCCATTTGAAATACTTTGAACTTCTAAAAGCTTGAGAGAGCAAGGAACATTTGGATGGCCTCAAGTCTAGCAACGGGAGCAAAAGTTTCTTCAAAGTCTATTCCTTCTTGTTGAGCATACCCTTTACAAACAAGTCTGGCCTTGTTTCTAATTACTTCCCCATTTTCATTCAACTTATTTTTGAAGATCCATTTTGTCCCTATGACATTCTTATCTTTTGGTCTAGGAACCTGTTATCACTCAGGTTGTTCCCTTTGACTCCCAAGGGAATACGGCCGAGGTAACCACAGACCAACTTTGGATTGCAGGTTCTAGCCCACCTGCAATCAGAGAGGGCTCTCTCTTTCAGATTTAGCTATGTTGAAAAGGATTTTAGGCTAGGTCTTGAGTTCAGAGGGTTCTTTGTTTTGTTTTTGGTGGGAAAATTGATGTTTTCAGATAGAGAGGCAAGGCATAGTCTGAAAGTTTCAAACCATTGGGCGTGGAGTCGAGGAGGAAAACTGCTGGTGCATTTTTTTCAGTCACAATAAGGAAAAAATGGAGCAAGATAGCTGCGCATGAAACAATGTTTCAGGTATTAATGATGGAAAGAATGCTAAGCAATGAGAGGCAGTTAAGAATCTCTCAATCAGCTTAATAGATGGAGGTAACAGAGCTCTACCTAGGGGCAGTAAAGAATCCCTAGATAATTGGCAAACACAGGGGAACCGGGGTAAATATGAGCCAGGAGGAATTCATATTCATAACCAATTCATTCAGAGGAAAACATACAGAAATAGCAGAAATTGAGCATAGAGTGTACTTAAACAAATTCTAAGCTATTCTTTCTTCCTGCTATTTAGATAGTGGTAAACAATAAACAGAGGTAAGATGCACTTATTGCTTCAGACTGCAGCACAGGAATTCCATCTTCAGGTCTTCAACAGATTCATTTACAACATACAGTTTGCTCTCCAAGCTTTCAGCAATCTTTGATTATAGAAAAAACTCAGGTATACAATGCGAGTCTCTAGTGAAAATTCTCAATTGACCAACCCTTAAAACAGTGCAGAGGGTGGTATATATAGGAAAAAACTCTTCCAAATTACTTATTTACAGTTTGACCTAAATAGGTCTGAAAGAAAGATATTTACTTTAACCTAATCCTATCCAGAAATAAATGCATAAAATATCTTGAGCTGCGCTGGGAGCAGCTGTATCAAAATGAGTTAATATCTGTCCTGGTGGCTCTATGTTGTCCATCTGTCATAACTGCGCATTGGTCTCTGCACCCTTGTTGTTCGGCGGTATTGAATGTTTTTAGCGGTGATTTGAGAGCTGGGATGGGCTTACACAGCTTGATTTGACTTTGTTGGCTGCCATTCAATGTAACCTGCTTTGGGAACTGAAGTTTTCCATTAAACAATTTTAACTGGTACACTTTGTTGTTTCTCTTTCCTCTGATACTCTTTGACAAATGAATTGGGTCGCTTTTTTCCTTTGCTGTGGGTCTAATCACAAATCAATGGCCATTGTTCGGCCTCTGTTTCCTTCAGAACTGTCTTCTGCTCTTCTCGGCAAGCTTCGCGAAGAAAAATGGGTCATTCGGCGCCTTTTGGGCTTCCTGGGGGCTGCAAAATAAAAAGATTCCCTAAAGATTCCCCATTCTGGCCTAATTTATCTAGCGATGAGTGATTTGCGCTAGGCACAAATCGCTCATCAAAAACTACCTCAGAAACTGATTCCGGGGCTCCGGAGTGCGATTTTCACCTTCATGCCAAAAAACTGATGATGATGTCAGCATGATGACGTCATCACGTACGGACGATGACGTGGCATGTACGGTGGCAAGAACACGGTGTGTCACACGGAATCTGTCAAGGGTGCGGACACGACTGACCTTCCTAGAAGTCTAAGACATTCTAATGACAAACAAGACAAAATGGAGTGATCTTTCTCTAAATACACCTTTTACAATATGGAAATTACAAGTGTTTAGGCTTACCTTATTCCAAAACGCTGTTGTTGAAGTCTGTTCTTGACGATCCGGATGAGCTCCTCCTTCAAGTCAATTCCTGCAACCACAAACAATCAAACAATTACCAAGCACTTGCATTTCATATAATAAAACATATATTCAACATGCAGACCAAGGAACACATGAAATAACTCATTAACACAAGCTATTGAGAAAAATAAACCAGTTTGTATTAATAACGAAACAAAGAAACTCTTACAACCTGGCCTTGGTGTTGTGCAAGTTCCTCCCAGGGTCCATCAAGGGTTTTCCTCTACTTTGACAAAGCTCACCCTCTCCCAAGTAGAATCAAGTGAAGACAATCTCTCCTCACAAAGGCTCTAATGGAAGACCTAAATCCTGCAGCATTTACCCAAAGAAAATGTATAGCTCCAACCTCCTCTCCTTCTGGCTCAATGCCTTTATTTATAGTGCTGTAAAGAGGTTATTCAGGTCCACTATCAATGGGATCATCCCCCTCTATGGGTGGGATAGTTCCCTTATTGATGGGATAAGTTCCCCCTTAATAGAGATACATGAACCAACTGGAGGCGCATCCATTTCATCAAACCGACCTCTAGAATGTTCTAGAAGTAACCACAAGTAACTTTTTCAAGATAAAACTCGCGCATTTTGCCTTTTACAGAGGGACGCACCTGTCCCTTAACATACAGAGCGTCCATGGACGCAGATTTTGTGAACATGGTCAGCGTCCCCGCAGGTAAGGCTAGAGAGAACCTGCGACCCCAGAGATAAACATGATTTTACAAGACTTTCTCTCTTCTTTGAGTTTGAGATGGATAACAGAGGCATGAGACTTGCCTAAGAGGGTAGCATGACTGTTGATTTGAGTCATACTAACTGTAAGTAGTCAAGGTGACATTTTTTAGTGTAACAGATTGCCCCCTAAAGTGCGAAGCCTGGAATAGAATAGGGTTTTGTAATTCTAGGAAGGGTGAAGCGCTTTATCATTTCAAGGATTGCCTTGTGGATGGCCTGGTTGGAACCTGCAATTTTCAACACAAAATACATGGATAAGATTATATCATCACTGAGGTAGGCATTCCCATACTCAGATTCAAAACTTTAACTAATGGACTAACTATTCTGATACAGGAATGATCTTGCAGTACATCATTTTTATAGACTTTTGTAGATACAGTATGGACGCAGCCATCTGTTTATGATAAGTCTACATAGACAATGAATACAAAACTCCTCGCAGCCTGGATGGTAGAAACTAGATCCAGGGTCTTCACTTCTACTTCCCGAATTGGTACGATTCTAGCCATGTGATTAAATGATTCGATGTCGAACATGGTAGAAACCACTTGATTACCAGTCAATGATGTAAACTGTTAACAAGCGTGAGAGAAACCACCAGTAATGTCAATGGTCCTCAAAGTACCAAGCACAACCCGTGAAATGTGAATAGATGTTTTGATGTCGAACACTTCACGGAATCCTCTGATCGAAAGTCAATGATGTAAACTGACGTCAAAGGCGAGAAACCTGCCATTGATGCATGCAGAATTCAAGGTACTGTCGATTCCTAAGTCATCTTTCTAGATAATGTGTCGATGTCGATAGAAAGCGACCCGTTGCAGGCAAGCCCGCAACACGAAATCATTGTTCAAGTTGAAGAAATGTTGGTAAGGACTGACTCAGGGATGGTCAAATGGATGACAAGTATTTTGCAGATGAAAGTTTTGCTTGCAGACCTCTTGAACACATAACGACACAACAGATGGTTTGGTGATGAATAACTCAAAGTTGATCCCTGAACCCGGTTAAAGATTTTCAAAGTGATTTGGTCAACTGTGAGGTAAAAGATTTCCCAACCCAGGTGAAATGAAAAAGTGTCGTGCTCAAGAGTGGTAATAAAGTTTCGTTTGAGACAAAAGGTGACAAATAGGTTCATTCTTCTCTCTTTTCCCCCACCATTTCTGGCAAGTACCTCTTTATTTTTAACAAGCTTGAGGAGGATAACATATGCTTGATTATAAGCTCATCCTTCGGACGAGTCCAACCTAGTTTAAATTCGAACCCTAGGAAGGAGTGGTTCGTTCCTGTTTGTAATTGAACAGGTCCTTTACTGTAAAAGTTTAACGAGCCCAGTATAGGAGAAACTCGGCGTTTTTCATTTTTAGAGAGTCTGAAAAACTTAAGGAAACTCCACGTTGAACTTTTTCGTAAGTTTGTGTCCCTCAAGCCCGAAAAAGTATAAAATAATACCTGGGGGAACCGCTTGATCTTGCGACCAAGGAGTACTTTCATAATAGTGTCGTTGACCTGAAAAGTAAAAAGTGATCAAAGACACGTCGTTTTAGTTCCTTATCGAGTTTGAAACGACAAAAACCCGGCAATCTTTTCCTGATTTTGCGGTCAGAAAAGAGCTAAAAGGGGACCGTCTTTTAATTCCGTTTTAACGAGTGAAAAAGAAACACTCGGCGATCTTTTCATGTTTTAGGAGTCAGAAAAGGGCTTAAAAGATGACTCTGAAATTTTGTTTGTGAAAAATTACAATTTCCCTCGAAATCCCTTTGTCCTGCACAAAAGCGACACATTACTCATACCTATTTAAAATAGGCAAAAATACATTCAAAAACATCTTTTCATGGTAAAAAATGAACTAATTCATCCAAAAAACCTATAAAAAGACCTTTTACCATGTCATTTTTACCGTTTCACTGTTGAGGTTGAAAAAGGAGCTTTTGACAAGAAACTTCCCGTGGTTGCTGCGGAAAATCTGACCGTCGGAATCGAACGCCGCTTCACCGAGGTATTTTACACATCCCACTCTTCATTTTTATCCGTTTAGTTTTTTGTTTTTGGTCTCTGTTTCATTTTTTGGGGGGGTTTTGGGTTCAAAATGCGCCCCTCGGCGGACGCAGGTGCCCTTCGGGTGACCTGCGTCCCCCGACTTTTTCTCACACGGGAAAAAGGTCGGGGGACGCAGTCCGCCTTCAGGCGAGCTGCGTCCGGACGCCCTGTGCTACAAAGCCGGGGTGCGTCTTCCGCAAAGGGCGCATTTCAAAACCCCAACTCTCCCAAAAAACCACCAAATTTGCTCAAATTAATTTCTAATTGACTCTTTTGATGTGCAGGACCTAAAACATGTTAGACTGGAGAGAGAGAGAGCACGTAGAGGACGATGAAGCTGCGATTAACCACCAACCCTCTCTGGATGCCTTAAGAACATGTGGATTGTACAAATATTGGACCATACCGGGCATGAGGGGCCAGGTAAGATTTTTGGAATGGCTGGTTGAGCGATGGAACGTTCAAGATCAATGTTTTTACATTGGAGGGCACCAGCTCGAGATAGAGCCCTCGGATGTATACTTTCTCACTGGCTTGCCAAACAGAGGTGAGCAACTCAACCTTGCGGGGACCAGGCCGGGTGGCCAATCCCTTGATGATCTCCGCGAGGAGTGGTGCAGACCAGGGACTCGCCATAAAAAAGGCGTGGAGATAAAGCACATCGCTCTGGCGGAACTTAGAGTTATTGCATTTACGGTCACCAGGATTTGTGGCGCGGCCGCCTTGCACATTGCCTCTGGATCCCAAATGCGGATGGCAGTTGACTGTTACCAAGGCACCATCTTCAACTGGTGCGAAGCTGTGTCGGCTCATATGAAGAGCCAACTAACCAAGGCAAAGAACGGACGACTAAAAACTTTTGGATATGGGCCTATAGTCGTGAGCTTTGCCTTGGAGAGAGTTCCTATGCTGATCCCTCAGCAACTCACTGTTGATGACTTGGGTCCTCGGGAGCCAAAGCTTGTTCGATGGGTTGCGGTGATGGCCCGGCATCCTGACGAGGGTGCTGCAGTGGTTCGATTCTCGGACAGTTACTTCGACTGGCTAGAGGGCCAGCTTTTTGTGATACAAGACTTTCCATATGCCGGAATGGATTTCAGAGGTGATCCGGACATGGTTCTTCCACAGGGAGAACAATGGGATGACAGAGGTACTTTCATTTTCACAAGTTTTCTAATTATGTATTTTTTATTTTTCATATATATCGTCTCAAAGTAACAGTAAAATTTTAAAAATGCAGATGTTGGACCACAGCGTCCAGCCAATCTCCGGCCTTACGACAGACGACATCCAGCTGCACCGGCACCGGCCCTACAGGATGCGACAGCAGAAGTACTAGCTGATTTGGAGCATGATCTAGAGCGTCTCACGGCAGATATACCTGAGACTACTATGGATGATATTCCTATGAGGCTTCAGCGCTTCGTAGTCGCGGTCCCTGGACCGTTTAGGAGATTTTTGCGTAAGGTAGCCCGCGCAGTGGTGTCGTACAGAGAGCACCACCAGTGATTGACTAGTCACTTTTGTAGTCACATGTGACATTTTTGAATTTTTGTACTATCATTTTGCCGATCATAAGGTGTGTTAAACCTATGATCGAAGACGATGTATATATTTTTGGACACACTTCTATCTATATCTATATATCACTATTACCGGCTTATCTTGTTTAACATGTATGATGAAATGTCTTTAAATTTACTTGCATGATTATTATAAATGTCTGTCCAACACTCGAGAAGCAATTGCATCTGCTAATGTATTCAGGGACCTTGGAATATGTTGATATTCAATGTAATCAAACTCACGTTCCAAGAGACGCACTCTCAAAAACAACCTTAACAACACAGGATTTCTAATGGCATAAACTCTATTAAGCTGTAATACAACAAGTTCAGAATCTAACCTCACAATCAAACGTCGAATTCCAAATGAAATAGATTCGGATAATAATTCAACCACTGCACTGTATTCTGCAATGTTATTCGTTGTTTGACCGAGGCTTGCCCCATGCATAGAAACTAACTCGTCAGAGGGCGAATAGATAACCCAAGCTGCGGAAGAGATATTCCGTGTACTACGACAAGCACCATCAGCAAATCCAATGTATGTTTGGAGAGGCGTCGACATCTACAATATCAAGAGTAAAACCAAGATGAGCCAAAATAATGACGAAAAACCACACTTGCTAAGCTAAGCACACTGACTAAACTAACACACTTGCTAGCTAGAAAGAAAATCTAACCTATCTAAAAATTTCTCCATCCATCATTTTAAGCATAATACCTCTTTAGGTAAAGTCCATTTCTGGGTTTGCCCAAAGAGTCCCCATCAAAATCAACTAACTCATAAGCCCCTTTTGCTAACTTTCGTTTTACAATGTAGGGCCCATGCCACATGGGAACGAACTTTCCGGCACCTAGCTTATCGTTAGCTTGATCATATAATAATACTAGGTCTCCTTCCGAAAAACTTCGAGGAGTTACATTTTTATCGTACTGGGCTTTCATTCGTTTTGTGTGAGTCTCGATGGCTAAAGTAGCGTCACGTCGAGTCTCATCTAATTTAGCCAAGTATAACAACCGTTTCTCCTCTTCGGAAGTAGCTGGAAGTAATTCGACAGCCATTTGAAGTGATGGGATTTCGCACTCAATAGGTAACACAGCTTCTAAGCCATAAACTAGCTGAAAAGGGGTGAAACCTGTTGAATTTTTCACTGAAGTTCGATATGCCCATAGCGCCGAAAATAACATGTTATGCCAATTCGTTCGATGGATACCAATGATCCGTCGAATCATGACGACTAGAACTTTGTTGATTGACTCAACCAAACCGTTGGCTTGCGGATAATAAGGTGTAGAGCTATCGTGGCGCAAACCAAGCTGGTTTGTAAGCTCAGTCATCATGACATTTCGAAAATGGCTTCCATGGTCCGTAATGATTGCTTGTGGGACACCAAACCTAGTTATGATATGATTGAATACGAAAAGTGCAGCTGTCTTGCCGCTTGCGTCGAATGTAGGCATCGCCTCGGCCCACTTAGTAAAATAATCAACCGCAAGGATGATATACGCATGCCCCCCGGCCGAGTGAGGGTTACAAGTAATAAAGTCAATGCCCCATTTGGCGAATGGACCAGCGGCAATTATAGGGTGGAGAGGAGCAGGTGGAGCGCGCATCTTGCGATCAAACACTTGACAGTTGTGGCATTTTCTGACGGCAAGGATACAATCTTTAAACATAGACGGCCAGAAATAGCCAGCGCGCAACACCTTCTGAGCTGTGGCATACCCAGACATATGACCGCCACATGCTCCAGAGTGACAATCATTCAAAACTCTCTCAGCCTCATCGTGAGTTAAACAACGTCGAAAAACTAAGTCTGCCCCCAGGCGATAAAGTGTATCTCCAATAATTCTGTATTGCTGGGATTGAAACCGAATTTTTCGACGGTTTTCCTTGGAAGCTTCAGGCCGAAAGGTTTGGGTTTGGAGATAGATGATTATATCCCCATACCACGGATCTACAGTGCTAATAAGAAACAAAGATTCGTCCGCAATGGACTCCTCTGCCACAGTCTCTGTGTCAGCACTCGGGAAATCACACATCAATTCCGCGAAGACTAAAGATTTCTTAGACTTGGACTTCTCAAACTCGAAGTCGAACTCTTGCAGGATGACGATCCATTTAGAGTACTTGCCCCCTAGCAGTTGTTTTGTCAAGATATAAATCATAGGGTTGCAATCCGAAATAACAGTAGTTTTGCGGAGAAGAATGTAGTGACGAAAACGCTGGACAGCTTGAACGGCTGCCAGGGCCAATTTCTCCACATGTGAATATTTTAACTCAGTTGGATTTAAGGTTCTGCTAAGGTAATATATCACATGCTCTGCCTTGAATTCATCTTCTTGAACTAACACCATTCCAATGGTGGAATGCGAAGCTGCGAGGTATAAGAAGTAGTCCTGGTTGTAGTTGGGAGGATGCAATAACGGTGCATGGGTCAACGCGTGTTTCAATGCATCAAAAGATTGTTGAGCAATCTCGTCCCAAAAGAATTGTACGTTCTGTTTCAACAACCGTGTAAAACCTTTAGTGACCTCGGCGTAGTTAGGGATGAATCGGCGTAAAAAGTTTGCTTTCCCTTGCAAACTTTGGAGTTGGCGCAAACTCGAAGGAGGAGGCAATTGGATGATAGCCTCGACTTTCGAGGGATCGACGCGAATGCCGGTTTTGGAAACAACAAATCCCAGCAATCGACCTGTTTCTATACAGAAAACACACTTGTGGGGATTCAACCGAATTCGATAATGCCTACACCTCATAAAGATTGCTCGTAAATGGACAAGGTGATCAGCTCGGTGTAAAGAATGAGCAGGCAAATCATCGAGATAGGGTTGCACAATGTGCTTGATGTCATGAAATGCATAAGACATGGCCCGTTGAAAAGTAGCACCGGCATTCTTAAGGCCAAAAGGTAATTTGCAATAAGCAAATGTCCCCCATGGACAAATGAATGCCGTTTTTGGTTGATCGGCAGGTAGAATATTGATTTGATTATAACCTGAGAAACCATCCATGAAGGAAAACATCTCACTTCCGGCACAATCATCAATTATTTGATCGATATAAGGCGTAGGATAGTTGTCTTTTGGACAAGCTCGATTGATATCCCTATAATCGATACAGATTCTTATTGTTCCTTGTTTTTTATTGACGGAACAATATTCGATACCCAATCCGTTAACGGGATCGGATAAATGAAACCTGCTTTCAACAGCTTTTCGACTTCGGCTTTGATTGCAGCTGCTTTTCGAGGGTGAATCTGACGCAACCGTTGCCGAATGGGTTTAGCATCCGGGTAGGTTTTGATCTCATGAACAACAATGGCAGGATCAATTCCCGGCATTTCCTCGTAAGACCAGGCAAACACGTCGCGGAATTCTTGGAATAGGGCCTTGTAAGTTTGGATTTCTTCTTCAGTACATGCGGCACCTATATGAATGTTCTCCTCGATTCCGGGCTTCACTGAAATATCAATGGGAATAGTACGAGAAATATTCCCTAAATTTAGCTCTGAATCAGAATGTTTCGTTGGATCCTGAGCGTCTTTGACATATTCAGCGGTAAAGATAGATGAAAAATCATTTTCAAATGCATCATCCTTAGGTAAAAACGAAGATCTGTGATGGAGATCTTCCCATGGTAGATCATCTACACTTAGGATTTCGCGAAGTTGTTCGTCAGATGACACTTCTTCGGGAAACGTTATCCGTTCTAAGGGTGAGGTGAAAAGTGACTCCTCACTGACCACATTCATTTGGTCGGTTGAATGAAAGTTGGTAAAAGACATAAGAGCTTCATAAGCAATCTCATACGGACTCAACGGCATAACATAACCGAGTGAGTCTAGCTCAGAGTCAGAGGGAACATACCAAGGATCATCATAAATAATGTTTTCTGACGTGATCATATGAATTGTTGCAAACGAAGGGTCTGCATTGAGTGGAGGGAGAGGAAAAGTTCCCAGTAAACCGGAATCCTTAACTAAACCTACACCAATGTCCCTATAAGGGATTGTCGTTTTACCAACATGCTGGATAGTTTCTAAAGAGGTTGGGTCGGATGAAAAGTATGTCAGCTGATCAATAGTCACGATCTTACCGTTATGTGGAAACTTAATGACTCTGAAGACCGATGAAACAACCGCTGTCATAGCATATGACCAACTTCGACCCAAAAGAAGGTTGTAGTCTAGAGGGGCATCAACCACTTCCACATCCAGACTAACGGTTTTACCTTCGACCCCTATAGGCAATTCTTGTAGAATACCAAACGGACGGAAACCACGGCCATCAAAGGCCTTAAGGATGGTGGGGGATTGGTTCAACGAAGGAGAACCAAGCGATCTCCAACATTGAATCGACATAATACACGTAGAAGCTCCCTCATCAATCACAGTCCGATGAATAGGCCTGTTTTTACTATCACTGGAATTTGGAAAGCCATTTGATGGGGGAGACGCGGTGTACTACTTTCTAGATCAAAGATCATTAGGTTCGGGTCCTGAACATCGACAGCTCCAATAGCCGACAAAAGCAATTTTCGTTGCGCTGGACATGATTGCAGCACTTCGAGTGCCGACATTGCTGAAGGTGAAACACCTAAGTCTTCAACAATGTTGTAATTCTGGGCTGCTCTCGCATGTGGGTTGAAAGCAGACCTTCGAAGTACACCCTTGGCGGGCGGCTTAATCACTAATTCTGGGTTAGGTTTTTCGATCTGTAGTGGATCGGAACCAGGAGTTGAGGTTGATGGGTTAGAGTGAGAAGATTCTGCTTCTTTACCATCAACAGGAGCCTTACTACCATAATCTTGCGATCGAGTCGCAATCCTGACATGAGACATCATCAAAATGGGCTCTTCACTGGCATTCGAAGAAGAACCTATCATCTTATTTTCCTGCTCGGGAAATGGATTCTTTAACACAGCAGGAGTGGGAGAACCTTTAACTATTTTCACTACCTCGGCCCGATGAGGGCAGTCTCTCGTAAAATGATCTTCTTCACAAATGAGACAAGGATAACGAGGTTTGCGATTTTCGTCATTGGTTTCCGACTTTTCCGTTTTCTCCTTTGGAGCCTTGTCTGCTTTAGCCTTCTTCTTTCCTTTCTTCTTTCCACCGTTTTTGGATTTGGCCGTAGATGACTCCCCAGCGGAGTCGCCAATTTGTCACACGGAATCTGTCAAGGGTGCGGACACGACTGACCTTCCTAGAAGTCTAAGACATTCTAATGACAAACAAGACAAAATGGAGTGATCTTTCTCTAAATACACCTTTTACAATATGGAAATTACAAGTGTTTAGGCTTACCTTATTCCAAAACGCTGTTGTTGAAGTCTGTTCTTGACGATCCGGATGAGCTCCTCCTTCAAGTCAATTCCTGCAACCACAAACAATCAAACAATTACCAAGCACTTGCATTTCATATAATAAAACATATATTCAACATGCAGACCAAGGAACACATGAAATAACTCATTAACACAAGCTATTGAGAAAAATAAACCAGTTTGTATTAATAACGAAACAAAGAAACTCTTACAACCTGGCCTTGGTGTTGTGCAAGTTCCTCCCAGGGTCCATCAAGGGTTTTCCTCTACTTTGACAAAGCTCACCCTCTCCCAAGTAGAATCAAGTGAAGACAATCTCTCCTCACAAAGGCTCTAATGGAAGACCTAAATCCTGCAGCATTTACCCAAAGAAAATGTATAGCTCCAACCTCCTCTCCTTCTGGCTCAATGCCTTTATTTATAGTGCTGTAAAGAGGTTATTCAGGTCCACTATCAATGGGATCATCCCCCTCTATGGGTGGGATAGTTCCCTTATTGATGGGATAAGTTCCCCCTTAATAGAGATACATGAACCAACTGGAGGCGCATCCATTTCATCAAACCGACCTCTAGAATGTTCTAGAAGTAACCACAAGTAACTTTTTCAAGATAAAACTCGCGCATTTTGCCTTTTACAGAGGGACGCACCTGTCCCTTAACATACAGAGCGTCCATGGACGCAGATTTTGTGAACATGGTCAGCGTCCCCGCAGGTAAGGCTAGAGAGAACCTGCGACCCCAGAGATAAACATGATTTTACAAGACTTTCTCTCTTCTTTGAGTTTGAGATGGATAACAGAGGCATGAGACTTGCCTAAGAGGGTAGCATGACTGTTGATTTGAGTCATACTAACTGTAAGTAGTCAAGGTGACATTTTTTAGTGTAACACGGTGGTAGGTGACTCAGTGGTACAGTGGCAGGAGGCCACGCAGGCGGATGACGTGTCGTGGTGACTGGGCAAGGGGTGACACAAGCAGGTGACGTGGGGCTTACGTCACAGGGGAGAGGGCGGTAAACGGTTTCTAGGCGCACCGCCTTTGGGCATGAGCGGTTTTGTCAGAAGGGGCTCCGCCACAACCTAGGAGGTGACGCGTGGCAGGAGTACGGTGGCAATACTGCCCATCTACCGGACGCTAACCTTCGGGCGGTTCGAAGATGGGACGGCCTGCCAGCCGTTGATCTGGGCGCAAGACGATCGGACGGTTGGCGGTGACTGTGAAGCGGCGTGGGTATAAGGGCGGGGATCCGGGGAATATTCCCATTTTAATATGTGCGGCGGGGCGTTTTAGACTTAGGAAAAGTGTGTTATGGGGTTTAAAATGGGCGGGTTAATGTATTTATAGCCAAAACTTAAGGTAAGGGGGCGGAAAAGAGGGTTTTTTGAGGGTTTTTAGGGCTAGGGGAGAGGTTGCTAGCATGACCAGGTGTCATCTAACTCCTGCTATGACTCGGATGGGCTAAAAACAGCCCCAGGTGGACCATTTTTTCCCAGTCTTTGAAAAACATATGGCTATATTACCAGGGAGGGGATATTTACATAGGGGAATTTTATATTCATAGTTTTAGTAGGGGAAAGGGGAAAACTGATAGGGAGTTATATACTAGAGTTAGTAGTTAGTATGGAGATGATAAGTAGGCGCTAAGGTCAGGGACCTTAGGCTAATTTTGGGGAAAAGAATATGAAAAGAAATAAAATCCTTGAGTGAAGTAGATCTTTACCAAGGCAATCTGATATGGATGATGATGAAACTAAGAGGAATCAAGGAGATCTTGACTTTTTTGGGAAGTTAGTAAGTGACTTGGGGAATTAGAAGAGGGGGAGTTAGTGATGTCCACCTTTGAGCTCTTTTGAATGAAAACTGCCTGCACTGTGATTTGAAAACATACAACACTTTGAAACACAAAATTGATCATAAGTCATCATTCTGCAACCACACAACTACCTACCCAACCTACTTTCCTAACATTTTTTCTTCTTTTGAATTGGGTGCACTTAGGCTTGCAAACCCAGTTTTACAATTTTTCTTTTGGACTGCCCTCCTATCTAAATCTACACTTATTTCTGCCAAGGGCCCAGATTAAGCAGTTGGGTCCCTTTGATTCTCTACCTATCTACAAATCTGCCAAGGTTAAACTGTTTGGTCAGATTTTATTCTCTATATTCTAAAACAGGAAATTGAAACCTAGGGAGACCAAGATTAGACTGTTTGGATCTCCCTTAAATGAGAACTCTTCAAAACTGGAACTACTCATCAAAATTGGAATACAACAATGGTACTTGAACTAAGCATACTTCATGTCAGCTTGTGGAAATATGGAACACTGCAGCCTGCAAAGTATGACATATTTGGCATGTAAAAATGTCAATCATGAAAAATGAAACCCTGTTGCAATAGGAGGCTAACAGAACCACCTCCCAAGTGTTGTTCTTTTCGATCTACTCAAGTTCTTCATCCATTGCCTTGACCCAGCATTCATCTTTGCATGCCTCTCTTACATTTTGTGGTTCAGTGGAGGAGAGTAATGCCAAATAGCTTGAGGCTTCTGCAATTGTTCTTCTTGTTTGTACACCTGCCTCTTTCTGCCCCAAAATCTGAGATTCTGGATGATTCTTCTGAACGTACCTGGATGGAGTCTTCTCTTCTATCCTTATCTGTTCCTCTAGTGCCTCTTGAGGTTCTTCTTCATCATCAATCTGATTTGGAGAGTAGTCTTCATCTTCTTCGATATTTTCATAATTTACTTGCCTAGGAATGTATCCTTTTTCATCAACCACTACATCAATGCTGTCAACAATTCTTCCAAGTCATTTATTGTAACACTTATATGATTTGTTGTGGGGAGAATAACCAAGGAGAATGCCTTCATCTACTCTAGGTTCAAGTTTGCCAAGATGTTCATCATTATTCTTAATATAGCATTTGCTTCCAAAAATTTTGAAATGCTTTACCGAAGGAGTCTCACCATACCAGAGCTCATGATGAGTTTGAGTGATGTTCACTCGGACATTTGTTTTGTTGAGAATAACAACTGCAGCAAAAGCAGCTTCACCCCAGAAGGTTGTGGGAGTCCCAGACTCATCAAGCATAGCACGAGCCATTTGTTGGACCGTTTTGTTCATCCTTTCGACCACTCCATTTTGCTGAGGAGTCCTAACTGTAGAGAATTCCCTTATTATTCCATGTTCTTCACAGAAATCGAAAAATTCATTTGAGGTAAACTCCCCACCTCTTTCGGACCTGAGGCACTTAATTTTGCAATCTGATTCGTTTTCAGCCAAGGCTTTGAAATATTTGAATTTTTTGAATGCTTCGTCCTTGTGTTTCATAAGTCCCAACCAAAGCATCCTGGAGAAGTCGTCAATGAATAATATAAAGTATTCTTCTCCTCGAGGTGACATTGTCCTAAATGGACGACATTCATGTGTATGGACTAGTTCAAGAGGCCCGCTAGCTGATCCTTCCTTCTCAGGGAAGTTAGTTCTGGTTTGCTTACCAAACTGACATGATTTGCATATGGTGTTGTCTGGAATTTTGATATCTGGAAGACCACAAACTGTCTGGTATTTGCATGCTTTCCTTATTTGTGAAAAGCTTAGATGCCCCAACCTCCGGTTCCATAACCAATGTTCATCATCTTTGCTCAAATAGCATTGTTGTTGTCCTTCTTCAAATATGTATAGATTATTTGGAGTTCTTCTGCCTTTGATCACTGTTTTTCCTGTATCAAGATCACGAACACTACATCCATTTGATCGAAATATTACCTCTATTCCTTGATCACACATCTGACTGACACTTAGTAGATTATGCTTCAAGCCATCAACATAGAAAACATTTCCAGCTTTGAACTTTTCTTTCAACTGAGCAGTGCCTTTTCCTTTTATGGCTGCAGGGGTATCATTTCCAAAAGAAAATTTCTTTCCCTTTTCTAAAGTAGTATATGATTCAAGTTTTTCTTTATCACCTGTCATATGCTTCGAACATCCGCTGTCGATGTACCATAGATTTTCTTGTCCTTCTGCATAAAATGCTATTCCACATCTTTCTGTTTGTGGTTTCTTTATTCTCCATGTTCTAGTGCTTGAGGCTTGTTCCTTTGTCTACCGAAACCTGCTCCTACATTCAGAATCTTCATGACCGAAGTTATTACAAATAGAACATTCAATTTCATTTTCAAGGGCAGAAAATTTCTTATAGGTCCTTTTCGTAATCCCAGTCATACTTCTTCGTTTTTGAGATTCTCTAGTCATGATTGTCTTATAAGCAACACATTGAGCTGCTTTGTGACCGAAGTTATGGCAAGAGAAACATTGGCCATTGAAGAAACTTCTGCGATTATCAAATCTACTAGCAAAATGATTGTAATTTCTATTTTCATCCATTCTTGAAGCAAATTGAGAAGTTTTTACCTGTGGCTGGTTGTAGCTTTTTTTCACCCTTAAGATGGATTGCCCCTGGTTTACCTGGTAGTCTTTGTTTGTTCTTGATGTAATTCGTCCTTGCCTTACCTGGTGATCTCCATTGGACTTCTGCTCATTCCTCCTTGCTGCATCAGGATAACTCTTTGAGGTGGATGCTTGAGATGTTTCTCCATTATAACCCAGACCTGTCTTTATTAGTGGAGAATGCTGTACATTGATAATCTCATCCAGAGTTTTAGATCCTTTAACAAATTTAAGATTAAGAGCCTTTGTTTTCTCAATTTCTTTTCTAAGGCCAACAATTTCACATTCTAGCTTCTCAAGAGATTTTTCTTTTTCATCAAGTTGGAATTGTAGAGTATCAATGATCATATCTTTTTCTTCTAAACATATTTTGAGTCGAGGAATCTCTTCATAAAAACCATCTACATCTATAGCGTCCATGTAATCATCATCTTCAAAGGCCATTAAAAGTTTATAATCATTACCTCGTTCATCTTCGTCACTATTTGATAGGCCATCACTGTCTTCATGACTGTAGTAACTTTTCTTAGTTGCATTCTGTTTCTTGTTCCATCTAACAGGTTCCTTCCCTTTGACAATCTTATCCTTGTGAGGACATTTGGCAGCATATTGGCCGACTCTTCCACAAGCAAAGCATTTGAAAGGTAACTTACCTCGGAAACGACCAGTACCCCATGAAGATTTTTGACAAAATTTGATTCTTCTTCTTCTACTGACACTTGTTATGACTCATAGTACTCTCCTTTGCCTAAAGCCTTGAAGGCAACTTCTCTCCTGTCTGATGGACCTCCTTTCCTCATTTCATAAGTAGTTAGAATTCGTTGCAGCTGTGACATTTTAAGGCTTTGTAGATTCTCTTTTTCTTCTATTGCAGAAACTTTAGATTCAAACCTAGGGGACAAAGATCTTAGAACTTTTTCAACCACAACAACCTCATTTATTTCTTCACCCAAATTTTTCATACAATTAACAATCTCATCTACATGAAGAAAATAGTTAGCCACACTTTCATCATTATACATCTTGAGATTTTCATACTGAATTCTGAGGGTTTGAAGTTTTTCTCGTTTTACCTGATCATATCCTTCATAGCTCAGAACAATCTTGTCCCATATCTCTTTTGCGGATTTAAACTGCATTACCTTAACAAATTCTGATTGAGATAGGCATCCTAATAGAGTATTAACCGCCTTTGCAATTTTTTCATATTTCTTCTTCTCGGCCGGATCTGTAGGAGTTGCTGATGGAAAAGTGTACCCTATATCTCTGATATCCCATACTTCTGTACCAAGAGATTGAAGATAGGCAGTAACTCTTACCTTCCAATAAACAAAGTTTGTCCCATCAAAAATCGGTGGCCTGATTGATGCTTCCCTCTCGTAGTTGCTCATGATGAAAGATCTTTCTTCAAGCGATCAAGCTTCTTTTGAAGAACCTGCTCTGATACCAATTGTTGGAAATAATACTCAGAGGGGGGGGGGGGGGTTGAATTAGTATTACTAAATTCTTTTCAATATGCCTTCCAGATTTATAATTTAATTTATTCTTCAGATATTGATCATTAATTTGTATGTCAGTGCCATATAGTAATGAACAAGAACAAGAAAAATAGATAAGCACACCAAAGAACACCAGATATAAGGTGGAAACCCAATGTGGGTGAAAACCACCTGCTGCAATATGTCTCTATCTTCTTTCAGTTAGAAACTTCTTTTACAAGGATTTTGTACTGGTGTAGTCCTTTACCAGTATGCAGGCTGCAACCTGCAGAGAGCTACAACTCTCTCTCGTATTCCAGTCTCTCCTGGAAAGGAGCTACAACCCCCTTTGCTCTTTTACTTCTTTAGGGACCACATTTCATTAATTTTCAAACTGGATCCAAGAAGATCAAATAATCATCAAGTAAATTCAAATCACCCAATCTCCTTATACAATCAACCAATGAATCACCCAACTTCTCAGAATGCTGTAAACAGAATATTAATACCAGAAATCTAAACCCAGAACTCTTCAGCAATAGATAAAAGACAGCCAACAAATGTTTCAAGATAGGTCTGCAACTTCACCAATAGTGGCCTACGAATACCCGCAGCTCTTTAGTGTCTAAACTGCGCAGATCCGCACCTGGTCGATCTACTGCTCTGCGTATCTCTGCACCACTCATTATGCTGCCCTGCAAACCTCTGCTCAGATCTGCACCTGCACTGCCCGCCTGACAGTGTACCTCCGCGACTTGTTCTTCTGTTTCCCTGCGTACCTCCGCACTGCGCCTTCTGCTGCGCTGCGTACCTCGCACTACGCCTTCTGCTGCGCTGCGTATCCCCGTACTGCGCCTTCTCCTGCACTGCGTACCCCCGCACTCACGCCGTGGATTGCCTGCGAACCTCTGATTAGGGCCAAATTAACAGTCCTCCAATGTGCCATAGTCAATCAGATCCACAGATCTGATCATGCGCCCGAGAGATCATGACTTATCAATAGATTCACCTTAAATTTTCTCCTTGATTTAGATCTAGCTTTTAAAACTAATCACCCAAACTTTCAGATCTTAAGATATTCAAATTTCACAAGTGTCTAGCCAAGTGATCTCTTTTCCTTTTTATAGGCAAGCCCTTATTCAAACCATGAGACAAAACCATCGAAAACCAATACAAGGGATCCACACAGGGGTTCAAATAATTTAGATCCTAAACCACAGGCCAAAACCATAGGATCATGAACGACAGGCTAAATACCAAGGTCCAAACATAAGAAACCCCATGTGAGCGCGCTTCTCTGCATTGGAGTGAGTGAACTGGGGGACCGCACCTTATGAATGGATAACCTGCGGGTATGTCCGCACTTCCTGGACGGCGAACCTGCGGGTCCACAACTTTTGAACGATGCACCTGCGAACCTCTTATTTTCCATCATTTTGAGAACCTGAACAGAATATTGCCACTTGAGGGAGTTTCCATCAAGTACAACACATGTACAATAGAGCCAAACCAGAATCATAATGCCCACACTCTACAACCAAACTACTTCCTTGCTTGCATGAGTGGCTGCCATGTATTCTGCCTTTGTAGTTGATAGTGCCACTACAGATTGTTTCTTACTCATCCAACGGACTGCACCTCCAAATAGGTTAAACACATACCCACTTGTAGATCTTCTCTGATCCAAATATCCAGCCCAGTTTGCATCAACAAAGCCACGAATATCCAATACTTTGTCCAATCCTAGTCTTCCTTGGTAGCACAAACCATAATCACTAGTGCCATGCAAATACCTGAAAACCCGCTTCACTTTTGTCCAATGCTCCTTTCCTGGTTTTGACATAAACCTGCTCAATACTCCCACTGCATGTGCAATGTCTGGTCTAGTGTAGACCATTGGATACATCAGGCTATCGACTACACTTGCATATGGAACACGGGACATGTCCTCTTCCTCTTCTTGTGTCTTGGGACACTGTTCAACAGATAACTTTACACCTACAGGAATAGGAACCTTCACCGATTTACTATCCTGCATATTAAATCTCTGCAATATTGTCTCGACATGCTTCCTCTAGTTTAACCAGAGCTTCCTCTTTGCCCAATCTCTTTTAATTTCCATGCCCAAAATATAGTTTTCAGTACCAAGATCTTTCATGTTGAATTTGGAGGACAATTGGGTCTTCAAATCCTGGATAATTTCTTTGTCATTTCCAACCAGCAACATATCATCCACATACAAGACCAAATAAATAACATGGTCACCAATTAATTTAAAATACACACAGTGACCTGCTTTACTTCTGGTGAAGCCAAGTCCCCACATAAATGTATCAAATATCTGATACCACATCCTTGGTGACTGTTTTAACCCATACAGAGACTTCTTTAACTTGCATACTAGTTCTTTCTTACCCTTCACCACAAAGCCTTCAGGTTGCTTCATGTAGATTTCCTCTTCCAGATCCCCGTGAAGAAATGTTGTCTTCACATCCATCTGTTTTACCTCAAAATCAAAAGCAGAAACAACAGATAAAAGTAATCTAATAGAAGTTACCTTGGCAATAGGAGAAAAAATATCACCAAAATAAATTCCTGCACCTGGGAATAACCTTTTGTTACAATCGAACTTTGTATTTCTCCACCTTTCCTTCTGCATTTGTCTTCTTCTTGAACACCCATTTGATGCCAATGGGTTTCCTTCCAGCCAGCAACTCCACCAGATCCCAAGCCTCATTTTTGTGCAAAGATGCCATTTCATCAACCATGGCCTCTTTCTAGAGTTTTCCATCCTCTGAATCTATTGCTTCCTTCATAGTTCTGGGATCATCATCAGTAATAGATAAAGAAAAAATTTGAACAGAAAGCAGATGGACTATACCTTTATGGTTGCCTTCTTTCTCGAACTGATCTTCTCACACCTGGAGCTTGTGGCTCTTCATCTTCTGATTCCTCCTCTGTTGTAGAGTCTGATTCTTCCTCCTTTAGCTCAAACTCTATCTTCTCAGTTTCCTTTGGTTGGAATTCGTGTTTAATAACATCTTTCACCTCTCTGAACACCACATCTCGGTTGTACACAACCTTCCTTGTTGTTGGGTTCCAAAGCTTATAACCCTTTAAACCATCCTTATACCCAATAAAGATGCACTTTTCAGATTTAATATCCAACTTGGTTCGTTTCTCCTTTGGAACATGTACATATGCATCACATCTAAATACCCTCAAATGTGAAAGATAGGGTTCCTTACCAGTCCATACCTCTTTTGGAGTCTTATCCTCCAATGTTGATGAAGGTGATTTGTTGACCAGGTAACATGCTGTCTCCACTGCCTCTGCCCAGAATTTCTATCCTAACCCAGCACCACTGAGCATGATTCTTGCCCTTTCCATCAATGTCTTGTTCATTCTTTTTGCAACTACGTATGTTAGTTGTGGAAAGAATATAACACAACCCAACACTTCTTGTACACAAATGTACCCCATGGGTAGATAAAGGTTGTCTTTTCTTAATTGGTCAGTGCGATATTAATTTGGTTATAACTAGAAAATCTATCCATAAAGGAAAAGATCTTGCTCCCGGCACATTCATCAATGGTTTGATCAATGAAGGGAGTAGGATAGTTGTCTTTAGGACAGGTGTTTAGTCAATTTAGTGTTCCTAAATTGATGTCATTAATTGTCAACCCGGGGCTCGTAAGCTGATGAAGTGAAGGTGTACTATATGTACTTAAGCAACCTCTTAGAGCTTTTTGTCATTTGGGGTGTTGTTTGTGGTTAATTTATCTTCCTAAGATGGAGTGATGTATTTATAAACAGATGAGTGATGGTGTGTGTAAGGTGAATTCTAGATGAGTGAAGGTGTGTGATTAGTGGTTTCTAACTACTTGCTGAAAAGTAAAAGCTTGAAGGAAATAAATAAATTAAAATGAACTGAAAGCAAAGAACCACTTTCTAATGGCATTAGACACCATTCATGCTACTACAAATAAAAGGTAAGAAAGTCACTTAAAAGACCAATGATAATGTTTATCTCTTCCTAACTCTCTGCCTCTAACACATAGTACTGTGTAAGACACGATTAGGAAGTAGCTAAAGATAATTCTAAGAAATGATAACAAATGAGAAAAATCTACTTTAAAGACTAGTTATGATATTCAGCTCTCTCTAACTCTCTGCCTCTAACACATAGTACTGTGTAAGACACGATTAGAAAGTAGTTAAATATTAGTCTAAAAAGCACCCAAAGCCAACTGCAAGTTATTAATATTCTGATCTCTAAAAGATAGACAATTTATGATAAAGAGATCATTCATATGTTAGCAGACAACTGTGAGAAATAAAACTAAAAATCAGCTATGAAAATAAAGTAAAGGCAGCAACTTGAATCTGTCAACTGAAACTACCACTAGATATTTAAGCAAATACACAAACACAAAATCAATCCCAGGCTCAAAAACCTGCAAAAGAACAATGTTGATCAGCGTAAAATAAAGGCTGGAAATGAAATAACAAGAAAGTAAAGCAAGCTGTACATGTTTCAACTAAAAGAAATGCTGAATAGAAATAAGGAAATGCTGCACATAAAATACATAAAATACTTTACAAGGCTAACATGAACAGGGGCCCTCCATTCATATCATCCAAAAGAGACTCAAGGAATTGTAAACTTCAAAACAACACTGTTTCTATTACTCCATGTGCAGAAAAATACAGTCCAGAGTGCTAGAACAGCACTATAAAAACAGAGTCTTCGAATGCTCTAAAATAACAACAAGTTTATAAAATGCAGCAACTAAAAAGTAACCTTCAGCGTATGCAAACGCTAGTTTTATAGGCATCTGAAAGACGGCCTAATGCGTACAGCTAAAACTGGAAAACTAACTAACTGTCATGCGTAATTAAGGATCAAAACACGTCATAAGTCTGCGTGGATGAGCTGGAGGTTCTGGTCGTTATGGGCATTGAATCCAGAGTTGGATTATGTCCCCCACGGCCTGCATAAGACGGACAAGTCACCGTTTGAACTGACGTGACCCAACAGCTTACGTATCACCGTTAAGCTGCCTTTATTGACCGTAACTTGACCCTCGTTGACCGGAGGTACAGATGACGTGGATGGCTGAACAGATAGCACAGGAACCTCGAGCACCTTGATTCCTAAGTGCCCATGTGGCTCATTTGGCAAAATGACACGTGGAACCTTGAGATTAACAAAAAGGCTGCGGGATCATCAGATGGCTGTGGAATCAGCAGATGGCTGCGGAATGCCTGTAAATATGTCAAAATCTAAACAAAACAGTCACACATTAGCAAAGCTCACTTGATCATGCTTAATGACATCTAATGTAATGATCTGGGTGGTTTTATAATGAAAATGAGGCAAAAGAGAGAGGTAAGTGATGAAAAACAGTAGGTAATAGTGGATGATGAGGTGTAAATTAGAGGCTCTACATACCCCCACTACGAGGGCATTGCATGTCCTCATGCAATCAAAAACATTGCTCAGTCCACCTGTTGGGATGCCTCTGCCAAGACATCCAACCTTCTCTTCTTTCTCTGTGTGGCCACATTAACCCTTGGTCTTTTCATCAAACACCTGAATTTCAGATTGATTAAAGCTCTGTTTAATTTCCTGCATCTCTTCTTGAGCTTTTTGTTTTCCTTCTGCCACAGGCTCATATGAAGCATGGTGTTATCTTGGATCATCTTATCCAATTTAGCTTGCTCTTTCAATTTTTCATTTCCTGCATGACATGGCGATTTAGAACCTCAATCTCAAAAATTTCCTGTTTTAATGAGTGAACTTGTTGCTCCAAAGGTTGAACATTGCTTGGGCCAGCAGCTGCTTGCTCCAACATCTCCAGGTAATTATAAACTTCTTGTTGATCAGGGTCAACCTCAGGTGACCTCCTTGGGCTATGCTCATACTGAAATTCGGATCCTTGTTCAAATTCAGGCTCATGCTCAAATGGACTTTCCTCACGTGGAGGACTGGTCTCTACATACTCAGCGTGTGAAGGACTTTTCTCCAAGTCAAGACTTGTAGCACCTTTTTGAGGTGTGCTCAAGTCAATGAAGAATGACTGTTTACCCTTTGTGGCCCCTACTTTTCTGTCTTGTAATCTGCTGCTCCTTCTCACAGAGGTGTTACTCTGTTTTTCTTTTGGTACTTTTTGGTTTTGTTTTTCCACCTTTTTGGAAAGGGCAGTTTTATGGAGTTGAGCCAATCTTTGTGCTAAGGGCTGAGTGTCTTCCTCACTAGAATTCTCAGGAGTGAGGTAAGTTTCTTGAGCTATGGATTTCCCTTTATCTTTCTTTTGTTTCTTCTTACTCTCTTTTCTCTTTTGAGCAATTTCTTGGGCAAGTTCTGAAAGAGTTTCTGTGATAATTCCTTGAGCTGTTTGATCAATGTCCACAGCAGGCTCAGGATCAATATCATGTTCAGAATGATGTACATCAGTTTCTTCTACAATCTGCTCTTGAACAGTTTCCTCTTGGACAACAGTTTCCTCTTGGACAACAGTTTCCTCTTGGTCAACAGTTTCAGGGGTAGCCTCCTTTCGTTTTCTTCTACTCTTTCTAGGCACAGAGGTTTCTCCTGCTTCCTCAAAATGGTTTCTCACAAGAAATTTCTCCCAGGTATCTCTTTTTGCTTTCAACTGTTCCTCAACTAGCATTTTAACAAGACCATGATGACATAGATGTGATTCAATGTTTGTTGGGTTCTTTTGGGCCATTGAACACATTTTTCTAAGACTTGAGAGTAGAAAATATGGAAGGTTAATATCATCTCCTAAGAAATGCATCATGACTTTGGCATGGTAAACATATAAGACTCCAAACCTTCCCTCACAAGTAAAGAATTTTTGCACTAGTAACAGTAAAGTTGTCCATTCTTCCTTGACATAAGTAACAGGAATCCCTTTTGTAAAAATGCTGGTATCCATACCTGGGTTCTTTAATATTTGCTTCCACTGTTGATCTTGAACTGACCGGTTCTTAAACCATCTTTCTCCAGTCTGTGGGAGTGAGGTAGCTTGTGCTATGCTGCTCTCAGTGACTGTGAACTTTAAATCCCCTATCTCCACTTGATTATCTTTATCTCTGAAGGAGCGTGCAAAGGCCTTCGTAACTTCTTTGTGGTAACCTCTGAACTTCTGGATGCATTGTAGCCAGTTTTCTTTTTGCAACGCTTCTTTAACCTGAGGATATCCCTCCAGAAATTTTGAACCCTCTGGTTCTGCCCTTAAGAGTTTCCCCATTGGCTCTACGGCTCTGTTCTAAAACACGGCTTCAATAGTGGCCTTAACACAGTAAATTCACGGCCTTGACACAGTGGATTTACGGCCTTAACACAGAGGATTACGGCTCTTGACTCTTGATACAGCCGTAACAGACTTTCACTGGTGATCAGAATTAGCAGAGAGGAATAAAACAGAGTATGGTTAATGGTGGCAGCGTAGTGAGCACAGCGTGAATGGAATGAAACAGCGTGGAAATGAAACAGCGTGAATGGAATGGTATGAGCGTAGGAGGGTAGAAGGGTTATGAAATGATGAGTAGAAATGGCTAGGTCCTTAGGTTTCGGGCGTAGATTTACACTTGGCTGCGGGATTATGTCATAGAGAGATGTAGTACAGTAGGCTACGTCACTTAGGTACGAAAGCCTTAATGAAAGAAGCAGCCGCAAGTGAATTTCAAAATCGTGGTAATCAAGGACTGATAGATTTGGGAAATACGTGGATGTATGGTCGCATGATAGGGGAAACTGGTAATCATTACATTTAGTGGCAAAAAACATAACCCAGAAAACTTTGCAAAATGAGATAACCGTAAGTTTAGGATTTAAATCATACCTCAGATCCGTGCTTGGATTTGCTTTTGATGATTTGCCACTAACCCTTCATTGATTTATTGCTGTTGCATGACTCTTTCCCATTTATTGTTGATGACTTCTGAACTGTAAAAAAAATTTCAAACAGACTGTGTTTTTCTTATGCAGGTGCAGAGGGCTGCGGAATGGCTGCAGAATTGCCAAACAGCTGCGGAAACTGCAGTGGTAACCTCCGGCTGCACAAAAACAACTTTAGCTATCTAAAAATGACTTTATTGATGGAATGGAATGTAGTGAACGGATGGATGGATGAAAAAAATGAAGTGGAGTGAAAATGAATGAAATGGTGGATGAAATGGTGGTAATGATGAAAATGAGATGGAATAAGGAGAGAAAGAGAGAATTTTTTTTTTAGAAAACATGAGGTGTCAGGTGACCCTGATTTTCACCTCAGGTTTTCTGCATGAGACTGCCAATCAGAGATTGGTTTTCAGGCTCATGCATTTATTCTTTTTTTTTTTTTTTTTTTTTTTTTTTTTTTTTTCAAAAACCAAAGCTTAGGTTGATGGAGGAGAAGAATCCTTCTCCACCAACCTGATTGCAGAATCTTCTTTAAACAACTTGATAAACTCTTCTTTTGAGAATGGCTTTTGGTAGATCTTCAAGCGATGGCCATTCACAATAAGAGGAGTATGAAATTCATCAATAGTTTTCACTCGAACTGCTCCATTGCTAAAGACTTCATCAATCTCATATGGTCCAAGCCAATGAGTTTGAAACTTTCCTTTGAAGTCTTTGAACTTTGAATCAAACAATAGAGCCCAATCTCCTTTCTGAAACTTTCTTTCTTTGATATGACGATCATGCCATTTAGATCTTTGGTGCTGAACTAGATCGGTCCTTAGAATTGCATCTTGTCTTATTTCATCTAGCTCATTTAGCTGGTCCATTCTGTGTCTTTGAGCTTTTGAGAGGCTCATTCCCAATTGGACTGCCATCTTGAAGGTCTTGATTTGGAACTCAATGGGGAGCAGGACTTCCTTCCCATAAACAAGTTCATAGGGAGAATGTCCTGTTGTGTTCTTCCATGTAGTTCTATAGGCCCATAAGGCTTCAGGGAGCCTTTCCGCCCAATCTCTTCTATGAAGATGAACAGTCTTGGTGATAATGCCTTCAAGAACTTTATTGGTAGATTCCACTTGGCCATTTGACTGCGGATGGTATGGAGTAGATGTTCTGTGCTTGATCTTATATTCCTCCATCAGCTTCTCCATCAATTTAGATGTGAACTGGCTGCCCTGATCTATTACAATTTCCCTTGGGACACCAAAACGAGTGAAAATATCCTCAAAAAGAAATTGAACAACTGAATTTTCAGTGGCAGAAGGCAATGCTTTTGCTTCTACCCACTTAGTAACATAATCAGTACAAACCAGTATATACTTCTTTTGCTTTGATGGTGGATTAATTGGTCCAACGAAATCTAGAGCCCATTTCTCAAAGGGTTCGATGCATACCTGAGGCTGTAGAGGCATTTCATTTGAAGGAGTTGGTTTCCCAACTCTTTGGCAGTTGTCACACCTTTTAACATACTGCTTTGCATCTTTAAAGAGAAAAGGCCAATAATATCCTAGAGAAAGGATTTTATAGGCTGTCCTCTTGTCAGCAAAGTGCCCGCCGCATGGTTCATCATGACATGCCTTAAGGATGTCAGGCATTTCATCTTCCCGAACACACCTTCTGATTATACAATCTGGCCCTGTTTTGAACAATTCATTAGAAATCCAAGAATAATGTGCACTCTCCTGAATGATTTTCCTTTTCTCATTAGGAAATAAGTGTAGAGGAAGCTTCCCTATAACAAGATAATTAGCCATATCTGCATACCAAGGAGTCTTGGTAGTCACTGCAAACAAGTATTCATCTGGAAACTTATCTTCTACTGGAGAATCTTCATTAGTGTTTTGGATTCTAGACAAGAAATCAGCTACTGTGTTTTGCTTTCCAGGTCTGTCTAACACAGTGATGTTGAATTCTTGTAAAAGTAAAAGCCATCTTGTAACTCTACCATTAGTGACGGGTTTGTTCATTAAATATCTTATGGCAGAGTGATCGGTATGGACAAAGGTTTCATAGCCAGTTATGTAGTGTCTAAACTTGTTGATTGCATGTACCATAGCTAAGAACTCTTTTTCTGTAACAGTATAATTTAACTCAGTGGGAGTCAAATTTTTACTTGTGTAATAAATGGCATAAGGGATCAAATCCTTTTGTCCCAAAACAGCTCCTAGAGCTGTATCTGAAGCATCAGTAGAAATGTGGAAAGGGAGTTTCCAATTTGGCCCCCTTAAGATGGGTGCTTCAGATATTCTAGTTTTTAAAGCTTCAAAGGCAGATTGACACTCAGGATCCCACTTGAACTCACAATCTTTGGTAAGCAATTTGAAAAGAGGAGATGCTATCTTAGTGAAGTTTTCAATAAATCTTCTGTAATACCCAGTAAACCCAAGAAAACTTCTAACATCCTTCTGGCAATTTGGAATAGGTAACTTAGAGATGACTTCAACTTTGGATCTATCAACTTTAATCCCATCTCCTGAAATATGATGTCCTAAAACAATCCCTTCAGTAAACATCATAAAACACTTTTCATGACTTAAAGAAAGATTTGTTTCCTTACATCTTACCAGTACTTTTTCCAAATTTTCCAAAGCTTCTTCAAATGTATTACCATAAACTGTGAAATCGTCCATGTATACCTCTACACAATCATGAATCAGATCTGAAAAGATTCCTAGTACAGCCCTTTGAAATGTAGCGGGTGCATTGCACAATCCAAAAGGAAGTACTCGGTAGGCAAAAGTTCCCCAAGGACAAGTAAATGTGGTTTTGTCTTGATCTTCAGGTGCTACCTGAATTTGATTATACCCACTAAAACCATCCAAGAATGAGAAATACTTTTTACCCGCTAAAGTATCTAGTACTTGATCAATAAAAGGTAGAGGAAAATGATCCTTTAAGGTTGCCTTGTTCAATTCTCGATAATCAATGCAAACTCTCCATTTACCATTCTTTTTGGGCACTATAACCAAGGGAGAAACCCATTGGCTATCTGAAATGGGGTAAATGAAGTTTACCTTGAGCAATTTCTGAAGTTCTTCTTTCACGATTTCCCTAAGGTTTGGATTCATCCTTCTTTGTGGTTGCCTAATAGGTCTGCTGTTTTCTTCAATATAGATGTGATGAATACAAGTCTTAGGATCGATTCCTTTCATGTCAGTGTATTCCCATGCAAAGGCAGTGGAATGTTTTTGCAACAGTTTAGTTAATTCTTCTTGTTGTGATCTTCCCAAGTTTCTGTTAATGTTCAAAGTTTTCCCTGGAAGGATTTCAACTGTAGAACTACCAAACTCTTCCATTGAGAAGAGAGACATCTGTCTAGAGGAGAGATATTCAATGTCTGCATCTATCTGAAAATGTGCAGAGTCATATTCCAAAGATACTTCAAAATTTTCTAATGTATTTAGAATTTGACTATCCTCACTAATCTCAGAGATGGTTAGAACAGGTTGAATAGTATCCTCATCATCAACCCACTCATCTTCTCCTATTTCTGTTATTGCTTTTGCTGGAGGATACAAGTTGAATTTCTTGGTAGAATTACCATCTGATATATACATGTCTCCAGACCTACAACTGATGAAAGCATCAGCTGTGGCCAGCCAAGGTCTTCCTAAAATAAGTGGATGTCCTCCTAGATTGTTCTTGGGAGTTAAAATCATAAAATCAACTGGATATTCCCAAGAATCTAGAGAGACTGGAATGTCTTCCAATACACCATCAGGTTTAATGATTGATCTATCTGCAAGTTGCAGTAAAGTAGGTGTAAAGAGAAGGTTAGGAAGCTTTAACTGATCCATGGTCTGTCTACTCATGATGTTGATCGCGGCTCCTAAGTCAATCAAAGTATTTGGGATTTCAACCCCATTGATATGAGTCTTGACAATAGGGCTACCAGGATCCACATATTTTTGCATGGTAATCTTACCCATCATTATGTCTGCAATTTTTCCAACTAGATGTATCCTTTTGGTATCTCTGGTTCTTTTTACTGTTTTCTTCAAACTCAACTCCTTTATTGTCTTCGCTAGAATGGGAATTTCTTTAATGGCTTGTAACAAGGGGATCTTGATACAGACATTCTTCAATTCATCTAGGAAATTATAGTCAGGCACCCATATCTGCTTTTCCACCCCTTTGTCAATTTGCAATCTTTCAGGAAAAGGAGGTGTAGCTAAAGGTGTAGGTTGCTCAACTATGGGAGTTGTAGAGGTTGATTCTTTTTGGATATTTTGGTTTTGAAGTGATACTTCAGAACCTTTATTGGCTTTGAGAGATTCTTCCTCAGAAATGCTTGGTTGTTGAACACTTGTAGAAGGTTGGTCTAGGATTCTACCTGATCTGAGTTGTACTTCATTGAGAGGAACAACCATATAGGTAGGGAATGGTTGACCTTCCATCATGTAAGCATTTTGAGGGTTCCTATTATTCGGATTTGGTAATGGCTGAGAGGGAAGTTGATTTGACTTCTGCTGGGAGAGTTGAGAATTTTGATTTTGTGGAGGAGGTTGTTGTTGTTGAGGGTATGGCAATGATAGTTGTTGACCTTGATTTGGAAATTGTGGAGCTTGCTGATTCTGAAATGATAGAGGATATTGATAGAATTGAGCAAGTCTCGTATAAGGATTTTGCATGCTTTGCATCCATGCTTGAAAAGCATTTTGAGGTTGAGGCCAAGGTTGTTGCCAAGGATTCCAATTTGGTTGGGATTGAGAATTCATAGAGTTGTTAAACCCTTGATTCTGTTGTCCTTGCCAAGGTCTCCTTGCAATAAAACAGAGAGATTCAAGTGTATCTGGATCCTCTTGAAAGACTGCTTTGAGGCCAGGAATTGAAGGACAATCCTTGGTCTCATGAGTTTCTGAGCAAATTACACATGTTTCTACAACGTGTGCATCTAAGGGACATAACCTTAAAGCATGTTTCTTTCTACACTTCGGGCAAAAGATAGCCAAAGCCTCAGCTTCTGCTTTTTGTTTATTGTGAATCTTAAGGGTATCAAGTTGTTCACTGAGACTCCCTAAGATGTCAGTTTTAAATTCATCAAGCATACTGCCGATTTCAGCCCTACTCACTGATCCTGTTGTAGATTTATTTGCCCTAAGGAGAGAAGGATCTCTAGGCCCTTTTTGAGTTTTTGATTTGCCCCTTGAGAGATGGATACAAAGTTCTGCTATATCATTGAGAGAAAGTTGAGAAATATCCCCTTTCCCCATCATGTTTAAGATGTCTATCCATTCATCCCTAATGGCTTTTAATAAGAGGGATTTTAAGGTCTCTTCATCCAAGGTACTCATTTTTGCTCTCTTCAAGTTATATTGAAATCTTTCAAGTAAATCTTCTAAGCTCTCATCTTCTTTTTGTATCATTTTAAAAACCTCGTCCTTGTGATTAGTAGGCATACAATAGTCCAAATACCTATCCAAAAATGTCTGTTTCATCTCATCCCAAGTCCTAATGGATTGAGTGAGTAACCCCATGAACCATTTCAAAGCTTGATCTTTTAATGTTGAGGGGAACAATTTGAGTTTCTGAGTATCATCCAGATAGTCATAAGTTCGACACACAACTTCAAACTCAAATAAGAATGTTTCAGGGTCCTCAGTCCTTAACCCATGGAAGTTAGGGAGGATAGATGGTGATATGTTTTTCATGGTGGCTCGGGAATCCTCATTAACAATGGGAAACCCAAATGAATTATCCCCATCTCTATTTCCTCCTCCAAGGGGACCTCTACCTCCATTATTGTTATTGTTGTTTCCTCCTCCTCCTCTACCTCTACCTCTACCCCTACCACCTCCTTCTTCTTCTGCCATGATGATTCTCCTAGGGTTTTCAAAATCTTCTAGTTCCTCTACAAAAGGTGAATGAGAAGAGATTTCTCCTTCTTCTTCAGATGATTCTACTTCCTCAATTACTATTGGTCTTCCTGTAGGAGAAAGAGAAGAGTCTCTTCCTGGTTCAAACTCAATAGAAGGTGTAGGAGAGTCAACTCTTGGCTCTTGAATTTCAGGAATTCTAGGACTAGGAGTTTCGGTTGGAGATAAGGGGGGTGTCTCTTGTCTATCCCTTGAAGCAGATGGACTTGTAAAAATTGAACTTCGAGCTCTAGCTAAAAACCTTCCTCTAGAATCTCTAGCTCTATGCATGTCATTTTTTATTATTTTCTTCAAGTCAAGTTAATAGTTCTTTTTCTGATCTTCCAGTTCACTCTAGGTGCAAGAAGAGAGCATACTCAAGAAACTACCGAGTTAATAAATTTCTCTTTTCTGATCCTCCAGATCACCTTGTAGTGCAAGAGGAGAGCATACTTTGATAGGTTATCAACTTCTTTCCTTGAAATTTTTATGTTTTTTTTTTCTAAGAATATGGCTACTTAATTTCACTCCCCAGCAACGGCGCCAAAATGTTTAGTCAATTTAGTGTTCCTAAATTGATGTCATTAATTGTCAACCCGGGGCTCGTAAGCTGATGAAGTGAAGGTGTACTATATGTACTTAAGCAACCTCTTAGAGCTTTTTGTCGTTTGGGGTGTTGTTTGTGGTTAATTTATCTTCCTAAGATGGAGTGATGTATTTATAAACAGATGAGTGATGGTGTGTGTAAGGTGAATTCTAGATGAGTGAAGGTGTGTGATTAGTGGTTTCTAACTACTTGCTGAAAAGTAAAAGCTTGAAAGAAATAAATAAATTAAAATGAACTGAAAGCAAAGAACCACTTTCTAATGGCATTAGACACCATTCATGCTGCTGCAAATAAAAGGTAAGAAAATCACTTAAAAGACCAATGATAATGTTTATCTCTTCCTAACTCTCTGCCTCTAACACATAGTACTGTGTAAGACACGATTAGGAAGTAGCTAAAGATAAGTCTAAGAAATGATAACAAATGAGAAAAATCTACTTTAAAGACTAGTTATGATGTTCAGCTCTCTCTAACTCTCTGCCTCTAACACATAGTACTGTGTAAGACACGATTAGAAAGTAGTTAAAGATTAGTCTAAAAAGCACCCAAAGCCAACTGCAAGTTATTAATATTCTGATCTCTAAAAGATAGACAATTTATGATAAAGAGATCATTCATATGTTAGCAGACAACTGTGAGAAATAAAACTAAAAATCATCTATGAAAATAAAGTAAAGGCAGCAACTTGAATCTGTCAACTGAAACTACCACTAGATATTTAAGCAAATACACAAACACAAAATCAATCCCGGGCTCAAAAACCTGCAAAAGAACAATGCTGATCAGCGTAAAATAAAGGCTGGAAATGAAATAACAAGAAAGTAAAGCAAGCTGTACATGTTTCAACTAAAAGAAATGCTGAATAGAAATAAGGAAATGTTGCACATAAAATACATAAAATACTTTACAAGGCTAACATGAACAGGGGCCCTCCATTCATATCATCCAAAAGAGACTCAAGGAATTGTAAACTTCAAAACAGCACTGTTTCTATTACTCCATGTGCAGAAAAATACAGTCCAGAGTGCTAGAAAAGCACTATAAAAACAGAGTCTTCGAATGCTCTAAAATAACAACAAGTTTATAAAATGCAGCAACTAAAAAGTAACCTTCAGCATATGCAAACGCTAGTTTTATAGGCATCTGAAAGACGGCCTAATGCGTACAGCTAAAACTGGAAAACTAACTAACTGTCATGCGTAATTAAGGATCAAAACACGTCATAAGTCTGCGTGGATGAGCTGGAGGTTCTGGTCGTTATGGGCATTGAATCCAGAGTTGGATTATGTCCCCCACGGCCTGCATAAGATGGACAAGTCACCGTTTGAACTGACGTGACCCAACAGCTTACGTATCACCGTTAAGCTGCCTTTATTGACCGTAACTTGACCCTCATTGACCGGAGGTACAGATGACGTGGATGGCTGAATAGATAGCACAGGAACCTCGAGCACCTTGATTCCTAAGTGCCCATGTGGCTCATTTGGAAAAATGACACGTGGAACCTTGAGATTAACAAAAAGGCTGCGGGATCATCAGATGGTTGTGGAATCAGCAGATGGCTGCGGAATGCCTGTAAATATGTCAAAATCTAAACAAAACAGTCACACATTAGCAAAGCTCACTTGATCATGCTTAATGACATCTAATGTAATGATCTGGGTGGTTTTATAATGAAAATGAGGCAAAAGAGAGAGGTAAGTGATGAAAAACAGTAGGTAATAGTGGATGATGAGGTGTAAATTAGAGGCTCTACAACAGACACAATTACGATCTTGATAATCCATGCAAGTGCATATCGTGCCTTGTTTTTTAGTCATCGGGACAATATTGGACACCCAATCTGTAAGCGGGATGGGATAGATGAACCTAGCCTTGAGAAGCTTTTCAACTTCACCTTTAATGGCAGCAGTCTTCCTAGGGTGCATTAGGTGACGTCATTGGCGAATGGGCATTTCTTCATATGACCATGTAAACACATCACGAAATTCTTGAAATAGACGGGTATATGCCATGATCTCATCCGGAGAACAAGAGACCCAATATGAATGTGTTCAATGATATTGGGTTTGATAGAAATGTCAACCGGCATCATTTGGGTAATATTACCCAAATTTCCTTCCAACCATACTTCATGAGTAATATTCATTGGCAGAAATGGAGAAGAGGACTCTTCGAAAGCAGTAGACATAACTGTCGGGCAAGGCAGGAACAAGGAGCGATGATGAGTATCGATCCATGGTGGTTCCTTGATAGACATGATTTCCATGATACCTTCATCAGCAAGGAAGGTTTTGGCTAAGGGATCAAATGATTCCAGAGTGCCAAGCCAAGGGGATTGAGAGTACATATCGAGAGAGGTCTTCGACATATGAGAATCAAGTGATGCAGAGTTCGAAGTAGAAACAATTTCCACATAGTTGACTTTGGTGGGACTAAGCATCATAACCTTGCCCCAAGTATCAACAAGATCTGGTGTAGGTATGACCCAGGGATCATATTTGACCGAGATCATGTTGACAGAGGCAACATGAGGAGGTGGGAGTGGAAAAATTCCCATTAAGGCAGAATCTTTGAAGAGACCTGCCCCCACACCCTCATAGGGAGCACCAGAGTGCTTGACGTATGAAACATTGCCATCCGAGAAGGAAGAGGCAAAGAATGATAGCTGACTGATGGTGAAAATTTTCCCTTGATGGGGAAAACAAATCATGTGAAACAAAGAGGAGTCCACGGCATGCATGGCATGAGTCCAACTTCGGTCGAGTAGAAGATTATAACTGAGATTGGTGTCAACAAATTCTACTTCGACTTGCACTGTCTTTCCTTCTAGGGTGATGGAAAGGTTACGTAAGACACCAAAGGGTCACGAGTCATGCCCATCGAAAGCTTCCAAAGTGTTCAGAGACTAGTTCAATGTAGGGGAACCAATAGCCTTCCAACATGCGGTTGACATGATGCAGGTGGAAGCACCTTCATCAATGATAGTGTGGTGGATGGTTTTCTCATTGATGATTACTTGAATAAGAAAGGAAATCTGATGAGGGAGTTGTGGAACATGGTTCTCTAGATAAAACATATCAAATTGGAATTGGTGGGATCGATGCGCTCGATAGCTGACAGCAAATATTTCCATTGTGATGGGCAGCTTTGGAGTAAATCAAGAGCTGACATGGTTAATGGTGCCTGAGCCAAATCCTCAACAATATTGTAGTGCTGAGTGGCTCAGGCATTGGGATTATACGAGGATTTCTGCATCACACCTCGAGAGGGTGGCCGCATAGCGGAATCAGGGTTAGGGCGCTCAATTTGCAGAGGGCCAAAACTCAGGGTAGAAGAAGAAGGTGTAGCTTCTTTCTCTTTCCCAGCTGCCGGAGCTAGAGTTTGATAGTCTTTCGATCGGGTAGCCACATTAATAGGCGTGCTCATCATGCATACTTGAGATCCAAAGGAATCATATCGAGGTTGGTCTACCATTTGGGTCTGCTAAGACGAAAATGGCTATTTGAGGACATCAGGGGTCCCTTTGAGCAGGCAACTAACTTCGAATCATCGAAGAAAATCCTTAGTGTAGTGATATTCCTTGTAAATGAGGTAGGGATACTTAGGTTTCCATTGTGAATATTTGCCAGCAGATGATTTGGGAGGACCCTTTTTCAGGGCATCGGCTTTAGCTTTGCCTTTGCCTTTCTTTTTTCCTTTCGAGGATTTGTCCACTGTGGTAGAATTAATAGCGTGGACCTCTGAGGTTTTACTAGGGCCAGGTGGATTTTGAGATGAACTATTAGCAGCAACATTGGAGACCGACTTCTATTTGAAGAATTTTTAGTAGGGGTCTAGGATACTGAACCAATAACTCCATCAATAGGAGGAATAGTTGGTGACTTTGATGTTGTGGGATCGAATGATGGCCAAGGAGCATTGTGTAGTAACTCGTACAAAATGCCAAATTGGGAGTAAACTAGATCCAAGTACTGGGCACGAGCAATGGCCTTCTCTTCAGTGACGCATCCACCCATAGCTATATCACGATCAATTGAGGCTACGAATGATTTGGTAAACTATTCAGTGAGCAACTAATCAGCAATCTCGAATTTAATCAGGCAATATCTACATCTCCATTCATGTATGTGATTAGAGATGTGCGCTGCAGTATCTTGCTTAAGCGATGTGAGAAAATAGCTGCCAGTTTCATAGCGAACTAGCAACTGAAAATGCATGAGGAAAGCCATGGCTAATGAGTTAAAGTCATGGTAAGTAATTTGAGGTAGCTCGACGTACCATTTCACTGTAGCACCCGTGAGGGTTCATTGGAAAAGACGAAGATGAATGGAATCTTCCATGTATGAGTTCGATGAGCACCAGAGGTGATATGTCATCACATGGGCCTGACGATCTTCTTTAGCTTTCCCATCGAACTTTTGGCAATCACTTGGTATCTTGGACGGCACCGGAGGCCAGTATGGAGAATGAAGGATTGGATCTTTTGTAAGGCACGATACATCTGGTAACTCGAGTGTAGCCAAGAAAGGTAATTAAGTGTTAAAAGGCATGGGAGGTCGATAAGTGGGCCGATAGGGAGGATCCCATCCCTGCTAGTAAGTATTTTGGCCCCACGATAGGGGATTTTTGCCATATGGCATCTGAGGCTGCCCCCATTTGGGATTACCTTAACCATAGGGAGGATTTTGACCTTGACTACCTTAGAACTGTTCAGGAATAAGTTAAAAGGTTTTTGAGCCTATTGACCTTGGACATATGGATATGGGACCTATTGTCCTGGAACATACGGCTGATGAACCTGGTGTCCCTAAACAAGAGGATTCTGGTCCTACAGTCCTTGGGCATAAGGTTGATACACTTGCTTCCCTTGGACGTAGGGATTTTGTACCTGATGCCCTTGGCTAGCAGGATTCTAAACCTGTTGACCTAGGACATGATGATTTTGGGCCTACTGCTGTAGGACTTGACCTTGACCCTGCCCCTGCAAGGGTTGATCTTGTTGATATGTATACAAGGGTTACTGTTGTCCTGGTTGGTTTTTCTGTTGAAAAAATTGTCCCTGGGGCTGCAGAGGTTAGCCTTGCGATGACATGGGTTGAGAGGTGTGCAGACCATATTGCATCTGTTGCTGTGCAGCTTACTGTAACTGTTGTAAGGATTGACCTTGCGATTGTTGGAGGTGACCTTGCAGCGGGATAATTTTCCCTTGTTGTTGCGCGAAGAGTCCTTGCTGCCACAAAGGTTTCCCTTGTTGTTGTAGAGGTTGTCCTTGTTGTTGCAAGGGTACTTGAATAGTTCTCAGGAAATTACCGAACTGAATCTGGCCATAACTAGGCTAGATGTATTTCCTAGATTGGATGGTTTAGGGTTGATTAACCATTCCTTGATATCCATATGGAACGTAAGGATTTTGGTATTGGACTTGAGCCCTATAGGGATGCTGATACTGAACATTGCTCAATCCAGATAGATCAACGGGATTTTGAACTCGTTGGTACTAGACATTGCTTGATCCAGTAGGATCAGCAGGGTTATAAATAGTACCAGACGAATGTTGGTTTATACCAAGCAAGTGAGCTTGTGAGCCACTCACATTAGTGGCACCTGACACCATAGAAACATTCAGGCTCTTCCCCCCAAGCAGTGGCACAATCTGGCCATTAACTAGTGGGATGGAGGAACTGACAGAGACAATCTTTGAAACTGTCGGTTGTGACTGATGGGTAACTAGGATCAATGATACAAGAGTATTTGGAACGGTGGGTTGCACCAAGACTGAATTAAAAACCTGTTGGGAAGTCATGTTTGTAATGAATGGACCTGATGTAGGCTTGATGCTTGACGCCCATACAGGATTATGGTAAAGTGATGAGGCACTAGGTGTACCTGAAACCAAGTGCGCCAAAGACACATATTTGGGTGGAAAACTAGCGGGAATACCTTTCAAAAAAGGGAAACCCTTGGGAGGAAATTACAATTGCAATTCTTCCCCCTCAACAGCGTGTGGAGTAGAAACTTCAAACTCATCCAAAGATGTGACTAGAGCATCACCTTCGGGTTCCATGTTTTAAAACAAACGATGACGAATGGCCAAATGAGTACTGGGGGATAGTTCCAAAGGAACACCCAGCTAGTCATATGGACTATAAGGACGTTGTGGTGATATCTCAACAGTGTCAAAGGGTTCGGAGTATAGATAACTAGTCCAAGCTAACCGTCAGTGGTCGGCGAGTTCTAGGGAGTTCGAACAGGATTGTCTAGAGATTCTGGGCTAAGATCAGCAGATGACCCAATATCGAAAGTAGGTGGAGGATGAGATAAAAATGTTTGAACACTCAAAACGATTGCGAGTTCAACATTTTGGTCCTCGAGTGACTCTATTAAATCAGGAAATGGCTCCTCAGACAATCTTTCAAATGGAGGAGAGGAAGAGGAATTGGGTGAACCAGATGGTTTAGCCACGATGACCTTGTCTTAGTCGACAGAAAAATTAACTTCAACGCTTTAAAATGTTCTTTTAATGAAACTCACGATTTGGTTAAAAATACTAGCAAGATGTTTTGGATCATGGGCAATCAATTATTAAGATGCATAAAAGACTAATGCTCTTTCATTTTTTACTAGTCAAGAAAGAAACAAAGATGACTCTATCACTTTCGATTGGAAACGAGCTCGAAAGGAAAAGTGCTCGAATGATATTTTAAGTTTAATGAGTCAAAAAGATTGAATGTCTACAAAGGATGATCTAGGTAAATAAGATTACCAGGCAACCGTGAACTGCAGAATACCTCCTGGCGAACCAAGAAGTACGAACAGGCAATCTCCCCAAAGGTTGTGTTCGGTGTATCACGTCTACAAGGTGGCCGACTCGGCTTCCTAAGGATAAAAGGATTGCAGCCTAGTGGGGTCTCCCACTATATACTTGACAGTACAGGGAGCACAAAACCATACTAGCGTTGTCTAATGCCAAAGCTAATGACAGCTGCTAGGTTTGACGGCGTCGGAACATGCCTCTAGCCTCGACCTTCTAGATATGATCGTTAATGTCAAATGCACCTTAGGTTAATTGAATTCATTTTAAAGAGATCTTTAGTTAAATTTCAATTTTCAGGTCTTAGTGATGCTACTAGAAAAACCTCAAATGCAACTAAATGACACAAGACCCTTTCAATTTGAGGAAATGCTTACACTAAAGAGGGTAGAAACTACTCAACCAAATGCAAACAATCAAGCAACTGAAAATGAAATGATCTTTCACTACCTTACTTTTTCAAAAAATAAGCTAATGAAAAATGCATTCCAATTCCTAATTTCCTAATAAGCACTTATCTATTATTCCTTTCAAAAACAATAATTCTCTTCCTTTTTCAAATGTTGATGTAATTCTAGTCTTTTAAAGATGCAAACTATCGTAAGATAATGATGCAACTAGCTAGAATTTCATACTTTTGCATGAATCAACGAAACAAAATTTTCGTACACAATCTTTTAATGAAAAAAATTTCGAGACAATAAGCTCTCTAAGCAGATGAAAACATGAAAAGAGAAGTTCATTCAGATCAGTGAAACACTGACTTCACCAAACACAAGACCAACAATGTAATCTATGCCAGAAAAGAAACGTTTAGGCAAACAAACAAAACTTTTCAAACTTGTGCAAAAGGAGGTCAAAGTCATAAAAAGGACCAAAAACAAAATGCAAAGAGTAAGCACACCTACAACCCGACTTAGTGAGTTCACAAACTGCTGAATGGACGACCAACTAGATGCCCTAGTGTCACTAGCCACTCAATGACTCAATCAATCAAGTAGAAAGATGACAAGCCAACAAGCAAACAAAACCAAATGAAAAGTAGCTTTCTAATCAGGGAGAAAATGGTCAAAAAGGCTTACGGGGTCAAAACCACAAGAGCATAACACACTGGCCAAGTTTGGGTCAAGCCCTAATCTTTACTTACAAGCATCGGCGCGAATTCCTAACTGACAACAAGTGTCAGAGGTTGGTCGGCATGACTATTTCTTAGCAACTCGCATTGGTCAGCATGAATATCAGCTGATTAAGCGCATTGATCGAGGTAGCTAAGGAAAAATAAAAATAAAAATTGAAAACAGGGACCAAATCTGCTACTATGAATTTTAGACTCAAATCAGTAAACAGGAGAAAAGAAACAGAACCAAAGGGAAAACATGAAACTAGAAAATTTCTCACGAAATCACGAAATCCAAGACAAATAAAAGGATTGGGGTCCCCATTGGAGTTGCCAATTTGTGGTGAAGTAAAATTATAAGTGCGGGCATGAACGAATTCCTCTAGCCTGAGAATGGGTCTAGCCACAACAGATACATTTTATGGAATATACATTCTATACATTCTATGGTCACTCATCTTGCTTGATGATGTCCTCGCTTTCTCGCTCCAGCTATCTCTCGCTTCCTTCGTCAAGCTCCTGAAACAAGTAAACAACAATAGACAACAAACACAATAATAGACAAATTGAAATTCAACCTACTTAACAATTCAAGAAACATTAAGCCATGAATATGTAATATTACAAAAAATGTAAGAAATCAATCGATAGTTGCATATATTAATATCAAAGAGAGATTACAACCATTCATCTTGACGTTGCAATATTCCTCTGACAAGACTAGGTTCCCACACACTTCTGCTAGCATTCCACGATGGCTTCAAACAAAAATAGTTTTAAAGCTCTTCCCTTTAGGATTCACTCCAAACCAAAACACATTTCTCCCTCACACAACTAGATAGCTACAACTAGTAATAGCTTGCTTGTCTACTCCAAACCAAAATAGCATCAACACTCAACCAAAAACTATGACTGTAACTAGTTTGTGCTTGGGAATAAGGGAGGTTTATATAGGAAATATGGATGGGAGATGGATCATATTCTCATGGGAGAAGGACTTATCCCTTGAGGTAGTTCCATCATTATAGGGGAAAGGAGCCCAAACTGCCATCCTTGACCCCATCTAGCCAAACCATTTACCAGACTTCCGTTACGGAGCTTCTAGAGCTGGACGCTTTGGCTCTAATATAAAAAACTTTCCATAACAGGACCGGTGAGATTGAAACATAGCTCAGTAGCTCTGGTCGGTGCGAGGAGTAGTGCTAATCTCTACACATCATCCCAGGGGAGACAAAGGCCATTAGCATCAAACTTGTAAACTCGGCAAAGCAAAAGTTTCAGGGGAAATGTTGCAAAAGGGAAATGATCTGCTCATGAAGAGGGACACAATGGGAGTTTCTTCATGAAGGCAAAGCATGTGGGGCTCACTGTAGAGGTCCTCCAGGATCAAGGAATGGGAAGTACAGGGACAATGACAAAATGTTGTGTAACAGACCTCAACAACCAACTGTTATTCTTCAGGTTCAATCACCAACAACAAGCTAGAAAATTAGTGCCAGTCAGATGCAAGAATTCAGTGTCCTAAATTTTTGTACTATTTGTGTAAACAATTTTAGATTATTTAGGATTTTTCATTAATATTCTAAAATCAAGATGTTTTTGTAATTTGTCTATGAATACTTCATATTTCGAAGTAGTAAGGGTTCATTTTTGTATTGAAGAAAAGGACTATTGATGTAAAGTTGTTACACAAGTTTCAGTGGACAAATTTTCAGTAATACAAAAGCTTTTCAGGATTTCTTTGCTAGATTTTGTTGATGAAGTGATATTCTCTCTTATTATTATGTTTTCCTTTCTTCGTAATTTCACATGTGTTTCTGATCTATTTTGTTCAAAGAAAATAAAGAATTTGATTTTTTTTAAATACACTCAATTATGTCTTTTGAACAATTTCGATGTTTTCAACCGAAGTTAAGCAATAGAATTATTCATTTCTCTATGTTTAATGGATACTTATTCATTTCTTCTTTCCCATCTCATCAAGAATATAAGATCCAACAAATCTGCCTACCTTGCCCTGTTAAACTCATATATCATTGCTGACAGGATCCACCTAAAGCAAATTGACTCCATTTCCCAATGGTCCCTTCTTACATTATCAACCAAACAACCAAACAATCAATTCAAAAACCAAACCTTGAACTTTCACATCTAGCCTAAAATTCTAAAAGAAAACAAAGATAAATATAATAGAAAGATGCCTCTCTAATTTTAGGAGGGCTAGCTTCTAGAGTTTAAAGTGTTTTTATGGTTACCTTTGCATTTCTTTCATAGTCTCAAGAAATACAGAGTGATAACATTATAGCAACTCCACTGGGGAACAAACAAACTTGATTCATATTTACGCTTCCCTAGATTAAAGTTTGTCTCACTGCTTAAAAATCTATTTCTAAGATCTAAGCTAAGACTATCTATCATTCACAAAGTTGTATAAAGTTTGATAACTATATATATATATATATATATATATATATATATATATATATATATATATATATAATAGTAGATCTAGCTCCCAAAAGAGTACAACCTAGAGCACACCCAGATCCTAATCCACCGAAAATTGTACATAATTCAAAAAAAAATGATGAAGAAGAGTGTAGTTGAGAGTGAAACAAGTCAAATTCCTCTGCCTAGGGTTAATTCCTTTCCTGAGAGCTTTGTTACTTTAGAAGATATAGAGTTTGACTTAGCTTTCAAACATAGTTTATTTAGAAGTAAATCTGATAGTTTTTTACCCAAAACAATGATTGGTGAAAGCCTACTAAAGCCTTACTTTTCTGAATTCCAAACTACTAAATCAAAATCTGAAGATGATCCACTTAAACAATTTTCTAAGCTTGAAGTCTTGGTAAGTAGATTAGATCAGGCTGTGCATGAACCTCTCTTTCATTTATCACCTGAACTTTTTGTTTCTTCTTTTGTTCCTTCCTCTCTTTCTCACTAATAATTCCACCTAATTTTTCTTTTTTATCAGAAGGACCCATTGTTCATACCACTCTTTTTCAAACCCTTGTCATCTCTATTCCCCTAGTATTTCCTTCTACTTCCACTCCTTATTTAGTAATTACCCCCATTTTCACTACACCCATTTCATCTTCAACCACTACCATCTCTACATCTACACAACAAACTATTATTACACCTCCTTTCATACCTTCCATACCCACACCTATTGTAGTTTCATTTGTACCTCACATACTAGTCATGGTAGGTAGATATGATCTTTTGGCATTACAAGCACCTTTAAATGCTATGCCACAGAACTATGCTTAGAGATTGGCACAATTTGATGGTACAGGTCCTGTGACAGCACAACAACATATTGATAGGATAAATGAGTTCTATGACTTAGAAGAAGTCAATGATGATGATGTTAAAATCAGGTTGTTTGCTCAGAGTTTAATGGAAGAAGTTAAGAAATGGTAAAGGGCATTACCAGTTGGGAGAATAGTTAATTTACCTCAGTTTCACCAAATATTTCCTAATAGATGGGAAATTAAAAAGAACCCCCTCCAAATTCTAAATGAATAAAAAAATTTGAAAAGGGCTCCAAATGAGACTGTTGAAGATTATTGTGCTAGATTTAACCGTGTTTACAATTCCATTCCAACTACTATAAAACCCCCACCAGGATTAGCCCTTATTCATTTTCCAGAAGGATTTGATGTAGACATGGCCTATTAGTTGAGATAAAGAGGCCCAACCACTCTTGAAGAGATGCATGGAAATTTTGTTAAAGTAGAGGCTAATTTATTAGCCAAAAGAGATAAACTAAGAACAGAAAGAAGGGTCACTTTTAAGGAGGAACCTTCCTCCTCTTCATCAGACTCAAAACTAGATAATCTAGTTAAAACTATGGAAAAAATGATGGAGAGGATGATAGTGGTAGATAGAACACCTCCTAGAGAACCTTAGGGAGGACCTCAAATTCGAAACCCCAACTTTAAGAGAAACCCACCATAGATTAAACAAAGGGAACAGAGAGGCCCTAGTGATCAACAACCAATTAGGCCTCCATTTCAGGAAAATTATGCTGATGAAGAACTTGAATTGTCTAAAGAACTAGAAGAAAATCAAATAAATCTATTTGAAGAAAGTGAGATAGATCACATATTCTTGACCAAAGAAGAGAAAGATCAATTTTTTCTCTCACAACCAAAAGAGATCCCTTTAGAATCAGAAGACTATAAACAAGGATATCAAAATTCCATTATGGAGGTGCATAAAAAATATAACTTAAGAAGAAAAAAATCCACTAGAACTCCTTCCAGTAAAACTCAAAATGATGCCCCTTCCTCTAGTCAACCAAAACCTGATTCTCAAAAAGAAATTTCTAAAACATATGATGTAAATGTCAAGGAAGTTGATAAATATCAAGCATCTTTTAATATGGAAACTGAACTGGCTAAGGTAAGGATCCCCATTCCTTTAACATAATTGATGACCAAACGTATATACAAGACTCAAGTCATGAAAGCCTTAAAAATAGAGAAGGGACAGACATAGTTAATTTGACTGACGACCATCTTGAACTATTGTTTGGACCTGAAGTTGAGGGTAAATCTAAGGACGATACTATTCCACCTTTCTACATAAGGACAAATATTCATGATAAACTCTTACAAATTTCAATGCTTGACTCTATAGCCTCCCATAATCTGATGCCCATAGCTATCATGGAGAAATTAGGGCTAGACATCACCAGACCATACAAAGGTTTGTACTCTTTTGATTCAAGTAAAGTTAGGTGTCTTGGTCTGATAAAATATTTATGTATCACTCTAGTTCAGATACCTGCTAAGAGTCTAGTCATGGACATCGTAGTAGCAGACATACCTCTAAAGTACCTAATGATGTTTTTTAGATCATGGGGGGCAAAGTTGTAGGGCACTTTGCAAATGGATATGACCTATGCCACCATTCCTGTGTTTGGTCAGCCTAGAAGACTTTATAGGGAAACACTCATGAAGTATATGGTCAACAGTCAAGATAATCTTAACAATTATCCCCTCTATTCAGTACATTCAGACATGTACTCATTCATCTTATGCAATAATGACTGCGTAGAAAATGAAGTTTCAACCTTAGAGGTTGAAGTCAGTGATACAGAAATAATAAAATTTAATACTAAAGAAGAAAATTGAGAGGGAGAAGCATTGTGGAATATGGATTTTGATGGATCCGTGTGTAAACATGGAGCAGGGGTGGGTGTTTTTGTTGTAAATTCAACAACAAACAGGGCAGAAGGACATGGTTACAAACTTAAATTTCAGTGCACCAATAACATTTTTTAATATGACACATTGATTTTAGGGTTATAGATTCTAAAGATACTAGGAGCAAAATGAATTTTTCTGCATGGATATTCTCTGGTAATTATAAAACAAGTTAAGGGTGAATCTTCTATGAAACACACTAGATTAAGGGTTTACAGAAACACAGTCTTGGATTTTTTACAATGTTTTTTTTAATATGGTTTGTCTGTGATACCTCGAAGTTGAAACATTTTAGAAGATTCCTTGGATGTTTTAGCCAGTATTGGCAAAATTCCTTTCCACTGAAATAGAATATATGTTGTGGAAGTTAAACACAGTCCAGTTGTGCTTGATAACATCAGATACTAGCAATTTTTTGGCAATGATGAACAAATCGAAAATTTCTTGAGATTAGAAGATGAATTCGAATGTACACATATAGATTTAGATAATCATGTAGAAATAAATATGAGTGAAGTAGTGTTAAAAGAAGTTAATGATGATTTGAAACCTTTAGAAGTGTTGCAATTAAAGGATAATTTCTTACCCAAGGGACTAGCACCTTTAGAAGATATGTTTGATTTCAATGATGTAGCAAAGAAGCCCAAAATAGAACCAGTAGGGGTTAGGGTAGAGGAATGCAACATAGGGACTCCAGAGAGCCCTAAAATTGTTAAACTATCTACATCCTTGCCTCCCAATGAAAAAAGAAAGTACATAGAACTTTTTAAAGAATTTTCTGATGAATTTTCCTGGAGTTATGAGGACTCAAAATCCTATGACACCAACATCATTCAAAATACTATCCCCCATAAAGAAGATTAGAAACCTTTTAAACAAAAGTTAAGAAGGGTGAACCCAGTTCTATTGCCCCTAATATAAAATGAATTTAAGAAGCTATATGATGCCAAAATTAATGTGCCTCTCATATTTTCTAAGTGGGTCTCGAACCTAGTGCCTACAAGGAAGAAAATAGGAGAGATTAGACTATGTGTAGACTTCAAAAACTTGAATAAAGCCTCACTTAAAGACAACTATCCCCTACCAATAATAGATAATATATTACAAATGGTAGTTGGTTCGAGCATGATCTCTTTATTAGATGGTTTTTCAGGTTATAACCATGTCCTAGTTCACCTTGACGACCAACAAAATACAAGATTTACTAAACCATGGGGTACCTTTATGTATGTAAAGGTTCCTTTTTGTCTGATGAATGTTGGAGCCACCTTCCAAAGGGAAATGGATATTTCCTATGCTGATGAAATTGGTATATTCATTATCATTTATCTAGATGATATCACTGTATTTTCAAAGACTGAGGAAGAACACTTGTTGCATCTAAGGAGAGTGTTTAAAAAATGTAGGAAATATGGCATCTCATTTAACCCAAAGAAAACATTGTTTGGTTTATCGAAGGGAAATCTTCTGAGACACATCATTTCCAAGGAAGGCATTAGAATTTATCCTAGTAGATTTGAAGCTATTCTCAAAATTGACCCACCCAGAAATAAGAAAGAACTTCAATCCTTCATTGGGAGAATAAATTTCCTCACTAGATTTATTCCTAACTTAGAAAAGATCTTGAGATCCATCACAAATATGTTAAAAAAGAATACTGAGATAAAATGGAACTCTGAAGCTAAAAAATATTTCAGCAAAGTAAAAATAGCTTTAACAACTGCTCCTATATTGATTAGTCCTGACTTCACCAAATATTTTATGATATTTTATTTTGCATTTGATCATACTATTACAGTTATTTATTTTGCATAAGAACAACGAAGAACAGGAGCATCTAATAGCTTTATTTAGTAGATATTTAAGGGACCCTTCACTGAGATATAGTATAATGGAGAAACAATATTTTGCCTTCGTAAAAGCACTAAAGGACTTTAGAGTTTACATCTTACAGTCTAATATAATTGCATTTTCCCCTAATGCTATTGTAAAAGATATTTTGACACAAACTAATCCTAATGGAAAGAGGGGTAAATGGATTGCTATTATTTTAGAATATGATCTCGAAATCAAACCCGCTAAGTTGATCAAAGGTTAGGGATTGGAAAAACTAATGGCAGAATCTTATTGCCATGCACTTGCTATAAATTTCATAGCTGAACTGGATGAACAAGAAGAGTGGTGACTCCACAGGTATCAGAAGATTTTGCTACCTTCCATGGTATGAAGACATTGTCTTTGTACTGCAAAATTTACAAGCTCCTCTAGGTTTGACTACGACTAAAGTTAGATTTCTTAAATTGAAAGCTATGAGATTTTGTATTTTGGATAATAATGTGTATTGGAAAGATGCAGGAGGAATATTATTTAACCGTTTACTAGAAGATGAAGTAGATAAAGTTATGCAGGAATTCCATGAAGGAGATTGTGTAGGGTTGTTGGCTTAGTGGGCCCTGACCCAGGTTCAGCATTAATTTAGCCAAACAAATCCCTACACTACTGCCCTTTCGGAATCAATCTATGGAACACAGACTGAAGTTTCACCCGAAGTAGTATGGGGGGATGCTGGAACCAAGTTTCCACACCCAGAGATGGTAGTGATGTCTTTTTATTCCCTAACTCCTCCTTCAGGCAGATCGATAGACCTTTTAGGGCTTATCGATATATTTCTCTTAATATTCCCCTAGACCTTCGCGAAGGTCTAACACTGTCGTTCATGGACCCTAACTAGGAGAATAAACCACTTACGTGCTTTTGTAATTATCCTTACTTCTGTATTTACCCAGGTCGGCTTAAGTATCTGATAACTTCAATATGCATTAATATGTTCTTCATGTAAACATATATTATCACTTGTGTTCAGATAACAATGTAAAACATATAGATTCGTGCATCAATATAGCATTAAATCATGAAACCATTATTCAGCATAACATAACTGCATTTATTCATAACAGAAGTAAATAGATCAAACATAGATATTTCCAGAGTAATCTTCTTTATTAGTACTTCAGATCTTCTTACAGTCTCTAACTACCCTACACACGTAGCTGTAGGGGTCCGTGCACTCAGCTGCGGACTTCTACCCTAGGCCTTTGCACAAACAACTTCAGAGCTTTTCTTCTATTCTAAGACTCTTCGCTATTATCTCTTACTGACCCATGAATGACTTAACTGCCTTAGACTCTTCTAAGGCTCTCCTTTTTATACAATTGTGTGGTTCGCGAACCATGGGTGGATCTTCTAAAGCCGACACAACTTACATAAAATAAGGGCGGAAACCCTTTATGAAACTTTACATCTATGTACTCCGTGACCAAAAATTGTGGAGACTTTACACTTTACATACAAAAACTTGGGCTTTCTGCCCCAAAACTTGGGCTTTTAGGGACCCTTTACCAACAAGGGAACTTGTACTGGAAGGGTTTGTTTTTACTGGCCCACCTTATTTGCAGATATCCATAGGAAATTCATCACATGTCATCAGTGCCAAATCTTTGAAGGAAAAAGAAAATTATTACCCCTACCCTTGAAGCCCATATCAATTGAAACTCCTTTCCAACAATGGGTTTTGGATTTCATTGGAGAAATTCATCCCAGTTCCTCAACCCATCATAAGTGGATTCTTACAGCCACTAATTATTTTACAAAATGGATTGAAGCTATACCTACAAGACAAGCCACATATGCAGTGATCATTAAATTCCTAGAAGGTAACATTCTTTGTAGATTTGGATGCCCAAACAAGATTATTATTGATAATGCAACTACATTCAAGTCAAAGAAGATGGTGGCCTTTTGAAATAATACAACATAATATTGGGTCACTCTTCTACCTATTACCCACAAGGAAATGGGTTAGCAGAATCTTCAAATAAAAGTTTGGTCAATATCATCAAGAAGTTGTTGCAGGGTAGCAAGAATTCTTAGCATAATAAATTAATCAATGCTTTGTGGGCTGACAGAACTATTACCAAAAATTATATTGGTATGTTCCATTCCAAATAGTTTATGGGGTAGATGTTGTTATCCCCACATCCCTAGGAATCCATGTTCTCAAGTTACTACAAGAGTTACAAGTTGAGCTTAATGAACTACAAAGCAGGATAAGCCAAACCATACAACTGCGGAAATCAAGAGAGGAAGTTTACAATAGAACCCAAGTCATCCAAGAGAACATCAAAAAGATTTATGACAGAAGAACTAAATTGATGATTTTCAATTAGAAGACATTGTACTAAAGTGGGATTCAAGGAACGAGGACAAAGATAAGCATGGTAAGTTCGATAATTTGTGGAAAGGACCATATAAAATTTCTACTTACAGAGGGAACAATGCATTTTTATGAAAGACATGTCTAGAGTAGAATTGTATGGTGGACCTATAAATGGATGAATTCTCAAAAATTACTTTCCTCGAGGATAAATCATTTTTCACTAAATCATTGTAAATACATTTCTATTTTTCTACTATTAGTATTAGTGGCTTATATCAAAAGTTAAAGCCTAAGGGGAAGGCCATAAGCTCCTGATGAGTTGCTGCCATATCTACAATAATAACATATCAATTTAGATGTAGAATGAAGACTGAAGACAATGGACCAAGGCTACTAGTCTAAAACATTCTTGACACCTCATAGGGAGGATGTCATCCCCAGTTGGAGCCATTGTTAGGGTCCTATCATTCATAAGATCAAATGATGATTGGCTATTATGTTTCAATTGATGAAATTGTAAATAATATTGTATTCTGCAAATGATTTACAAAATAGAAAAATATACATAGAGAAACAAAGGAAAAGGAAAAAACGAAAGAGGGTATAAAAAACTATATATGTGAAAAAAAGTGATATAAAAATAGAATAAAAAGAAAAAATGATGATGAAAATACCCCATAAAATATATATATATATAGATATATATATATATATATATATATATATATATATATATATATATATATAATATATATATATATATATATATATATATATATATATATATATATATATATATATATATATATATGAAAGTGAGCAAGTCTAAATGCTACTAAAAAAATAATACATCAATAATACTTTTGGAATTTTCAAGGAAGTGTGCAGCTTGTTCAAATGCCACCTCAAAGTTAGAAATAGATTAGCTAGTTTAATCATGATTAAACTAAGTTAAATAAAGTTAGTCTAGATTAGTGAATAAATCAACCATCTAGTGTAATCTTGGTTGAAATTGAATAGGTAGAATAAAAAGGGATTAACCAAATTATTTAATCTTGGTTAATTAGCAAAAACATAAAAAAGAAGTTGAAAAACCTTGGAAAAAACAATAAAATGGCTATCAAAATAAAATGCGCCTTTGGGATAAATTAATCTCGTTCAAAGTTAATTAATTAGGTTTAAAGATAGATTAATTTAGTTTAGAATACATAATTGTGTCATTTAATCATGATTACCAAGTTGTAATAAGGTACTTTAGGCATAAAGGTTTGATTTTGATTTTATTAAAGTCAAAAGACGACAAAAAACATTTTGTCAGGATGTAATAAAATGTGTTTGATATGACACCTTGTCATTTTTTGGTAACCCGACAGCACAAACCAATGGATCGGATGTGGCCCACCCAGATCAATGGCAGCCACACCATTCCACCCCCCAACCCTTTCGAACGATATCCAATAGGGGGTCCAAGGAAGCAGTCTTCACAAACCTGCTTCCCTCTACGTGTCACCCTCTCATGGACCTTGCTCCCCCCCCCACCTTCCTATCACTACCCCCCTCTGGGTTCCCCTCAAACCCACTTTCCTCTTCGTTGACTGCCTGTTGTTCTTATCCCTACTGTTGAGTCGCGCCACGTCCCCATCTTATCCACTCCCCTACTACCACGTACCTCCTCCCTCTCCACCACGCTCCTACTTACCCCTTCATCCCTGCACGCCTTCCTCTCGTGCTCACACGTCACCATATCTCCCCCAATCCTCGAACGCCACGTGTCTACATCCCCCCCCCCCCCCACATTACAATATGTTCGTTTCCACTTGTCCGTTATAAGAGGTCCATTATTCACTAATTCTAATGCCCCACTCCAAAATAAACGACTTTTTGTGAACAATAACTAATTTTTTTTATAAACGTCTGATTTCGCGGACATTGAACCTTCCTTGGCTATTTTTCTGTTGAAATCTATTTCAATCAACGTCGTGTCTCCTCTAAGAGCCCCGACATTTTCAAAATCTTCAATGCGTTCATAGTCCTCTTCAATTCCTCACTCGACCATCCAACTCCTTGATCAGGTATTTACAGGAAAACCAACACCTCAGTTTGCTCAATTATGTCATCCAAGAAGAAATATGTTCCCCAGGAGAATCCCATGCTGCCCCCAGCCATAGATTTGGACCACCAACCTTTAGTTGATCAACTCTATTAGATTACATAGACCAATTGTGAATTTGACTTATATTAACTTCACAATTGGCTCAAACAGAATCATTTGGACCTTAGCGATGAATTGGGACTGTGGGACTCTTTCCTTCCCCAATACATTTTCCCACAAACCTACTATTTCCCTGAATTTTTAAACTGGTGCCAGTTCTGCTAAATGTTGAGCCAAAAAACTGTAGTGGCCCAAAATGGTGAATTCCTCTTTTCCATTAATGGCCACTCAATTTCAGAGATGCTCCAGATAACAAACACTAACCTAGGACAACCTTTTCACCCAGATTTCCTTACAAAAAATATAACAAATTGGATTTCCCTTAGAGAGCCAAAGTGTTTGAAGATTTCCTTTCTGGTAATTCTCAATTGCCCAAAACAAACCCTCCTACCCTGATTCTATTTTTCCTCAAGGGAAAACAAATATTCTCCATTATTTCTTACATCTTAGGGTACTACTCTGACTAGTGGGTAGATGAAAACATTTTTTCATTTCTCTCTATATTTTCCATTGCTGAAAAGCCACAAAATATTTTATGTTATTGTGAATTTTTGGCAAACATGATTCATGAGCAATTCATGAAATTCTCAGACGATGGAGTTTTTACATATGCATCCATTTTGGTGTATTTATTTATTTATTCTCATCCAGATAGGTTCCCTTTCTAGCTACAGAAGACATACATTCAAGGGAACCCTCGGTCAGTCATTCACCAGAACTCCTTGGTCAGGAAGAACAAAATTGAATTTACATTCAGTGATTTTGTAGATCAATTTTTACACATGGCAACCAATTTGTTAAACAATGATGCAGAGCGCAGAATACATCTAGAGATAAATATAATTTTTCATTTCAGTGATGAGACCAAGAGAGGGGACTGGTGTTTATACCAATCTTACATAGAGATCCAAATATATGGTTGTGAATTTCCTCCCTATAAACTGTCTATATTTGTTCCTATTCCAATAATTTCCTTGGATTTTATTAAGAAAATAATCAACATGGATCAACTGCACTTCCTAGAAGCCAAGAAGAAGGCACAGTTCCAAATAAAAACACAATTTGGTCCATTTATATGCAATGTAAGGTCAGCAGGACAAGAGGTAGAGGCTATCCTGAAGCAGATGAATTTAAAACATAGCTTTACTTGGTCTTATGACCCTTTTTGGATAATCTCTAAATTAAGAATGGAACAAAAGTATGCTCCCTACACCCATACTCCTAGACCAGAAATAGAACAGTTTATGAACCAAGAGGAGTGGCAGGAGAATACTCTACAGGAGGCCGAAGAGAAAGTACTATGTACTTCACAAACTCCATTACCTCAAGAAGCAACAGAGACAAGACCAAGGGAAAGTATCTACCCTTCAGTAAAAAATATCTCAGCCAAATGTTTTATAGTATACAACAAGAAACAAAAGACTCTAGATATAGGGAAATTCAGTAGCAGAATATAGAAGAACAACAACCCATCATTCTAACAGGTCTTTGTAGCCCTTCAGTGTCAAGGAGAGAGGAGTTTATTCCTACATCTTTGATGACCCAAATGACCACAGATACACCAATTTCATTGCCATCAAGAGAGGCAGACCAGAGAAATATGGATCAAAACATTTTTCCCATTTACAGGGAAATCAAAGCAAAGAACTAGGCACTCAAGGCCACCACTTTTCATAGTTTTGGAAATAGACAGCCACTACCCAGCATAGGCTTCTGTCAGCTTTTGATGGAGAGAGGAGGAAAATGTAGGTTGTGTTCTTGGAGCCTAAAGTTGCTTAACCTAGATCAACAAAAGATTACAAGCAATCTATATTCTCTTTTGACACAGATACAACCCATCCCATTGACCAGATGGACTTCCATAAGAAGTCTGGAGAAATTCTTTACAACATCATTAAAAATGAAGATATGGCAGCAACTAAGATTAAGGTTTTAGTAAATAATATTCAATCACAATTAAAGTTAGAAAGAGTTTCTTCTCAGGCCAAAGACACACAAATAAATTCTTTGGAGGATTTAGTCATTAAACTGGGATATGATCCCAACGATGTAAAGGCAACTGAAGAAATCATCAGGAGTAAGAATGAAAATATAACAACATTGAAGAAGAAGCTTAAGCTCCCCTCCACTGAAGATCCATAGGCTAAGGAATATGGAGAGCAGGAGAAGGAAAAGGATAATATGTTCAGGATCATCATTGAATAGAATAATGATATTTCAAAAATGGAAAAGGAGTTGGAGACACTCCTGAAAGAAAAATATCATCAAGCTAGTGTCATGAAACCAATTCCTTTGGCTGTATTCCCAATTTCAATTACATCGACAACTGAGGCATCAACATCAACTACAACTTCAACAACAATTCTCACAACAGAAAGACAATCTAATAGTACACCAACATATTTTGCTAAGGCCATGGAAATTATGTCTATTAAAGACCAAGAAATTGAGAAATTAACTGAGAAATTAAATAATCTTCACGAACAAAAGCTCAAAATAGACAATGCATATCCAGAAGAATTGCAGAAAACACACAATCTCACACAAAGGATAGAATATCTAGAGAATCAAATGTCATAGCTGATACCATTGTGGAAGCCAAAGAAAACATCTGGGTGGATATCAATGAAGTTATCACAAGGATATGGCCATCTATTGAAATCATCTTTGAACAAGATGAGTTGGTCCAAAAATAAAAATAACTCATAGAAGATGTGAAGAAAGACCTTGGTACCAAACCAAGTGATGTTATAACTCTAATAAGACTGTTAAATTCAAAATATAGAGAAGAGTTGGAAGAGATAGACATAGAAGAACGAACATATATGTTGGCTTGGTGGGGCCTGACCCATGTTCATCGTTATCTGTGTCAACCAACAAAACCCTAACTAGTGGCCCTTTCAGAAACAACTTGCGTAGCGCGGGCTGCAATCTCACGTGAAGTAGTGTTGGGGGATGACAGAACCATGAACCATGTTTTTGCATCCATAGGCTTGTGTGATATGTTTCTATAGTCCTAATGCGTAGTTCTACCTTCAGAAACCCTTAACCCTTATGAACAAACAATCACTGTAATTGTGCTTAAACAACTTCCAGATCTTCGTGAAGGTTCTTAATCATTCATAACATGCATAAAGATTACTAATCTACTATTTTCGTGCACTAGATAAGAATTAATTTAGATACGTTTAACATAGAGCGAAATTATATATACTTGTAGGAATAACAAATAATACAAAGATGCATCCAAATTGGCTCAAAATTGTCTTTATTAAGTATAATCATTGAAGTACAAACTTCTTTTCCTTGCACACTCAACTGCATGGGCCCATGAACTCATCCTGTGGACCTACCATCTCCACACACTCCGCTGCAAGAGCCTTCCCCTTTCGCCTAAGTACAGGAAACAAACCTTTCATGTCTTGGATTCTTGCCCTTACAAAATTTCTTATCCAATTGATATCCCTTAGACTCACTATGACTCATATATATATATATAGATAGATATAGATATAGATATAGTATTTTTCTTACAATACCATGGTCCATGGATCATGGGCGGGCCTCAAAACCTTCCTATCACTTACCCACCTAAGGGACTAAAGCCCCTTTGGTTCATACCATCTTGACACTCTGCTTCCACATTTCGCAGATACTTTACATTTTATACAACATTAATCCAAAATTTGACCAAAACTTAACCCTAGGGACCCTATCCCAATAGGTCCCCAACACAAATTGGGTGACTTGCCCTATAGTCACTTGACTAGCATTGTAATCTTGTTCTAGAGTTCACAAAACTCCATCTTCAAAACCCGCAAATCCATTGTACATAATACCACAACCTGGTGTACTTCTTCGACCAGCTTCTCTATAGTAGGGCCTTCCACTGCGAGGCCCATTGTCCTTTGTGTCTACTAGATGGTCTTCAACTTGTCTTCTACTGATAGAGTAAGATGGATTGCTTCCTCTATCCATGGTTGTGTTCTGGCCCTCAAGATGGCCTCTTTACGATGCAACTCTTCAATCTCTATCTTCAGCTGTTTTCCTTCTTGTAGTCATGTGAAGCGTTGGACTAGCACCAAAGTGCATGCAATCAGCCCAAGTTCATCAAACTGTTGTTACTTCTCCCAGATATGAGTACCACCCAAAGTGGAGGAGAAACTTTGTGATCTAGAGGCTTCCAAAACGGTGAGCTAGATGATGTTTGTAGTGGATGTGGTCGAATTCTCCCAATATTACCCATTTATCTTATCCCTATGAGCTTCGTCCTTAAGATGAGGACCTTCCCCTATCTTTAGTGAGACCCTAACTCCCTCTACCTGTCTATAAATGCATTCCCCTCCATTCCCAAATGGTTGTTCTCTGATTATTTACACCCTTATGCTAAGATAGTGCCTACATGCTATTTCCTTTGGCTTGGAGGAGTGCTTGGAGAGCTTGAGCTTGGAGTTGGACATTCACTCAAAGAGAGCTACTAACATCAAGGCCTGGGTTGTACACTTCCTTTTTTGTTTATTAATATATACAATTGATGGTTCACTTTCCATAAATGTTTGTGTTGATGCTTCATTTATCTTAAGTGGATTACATTTGAATTATGTTGATTGTAATTTTATGCTTTTTCTTGTTTTTATCTCTTATGTAGGTATTCAAATGCTATGAGCAGAAAGGACTGAGCCTAAGGAGCAAGTGATCAAGATCTTCAACAAAGGAGTGCATTATAGCATCAAAGCAAGGTAGGTCTCCTTCCTCTTCTCTTATTTCGATTGTAATCTAGGAAAGTGTCTTTTAGATTGTCTCATTTGTTGCTAGACCCACTCATTAGGCTAGAGGGATTGTCTATATCGGTAGAAAGGATTTACCTACTCAACACTAGGTGGTCTCCCCTAGAATGTTGAAGGGTCATTTTTCCCGCTCAACATATTCCTACACTAATGGCATCACCCAGACCAATCTGGGTACTAGCCACCTTGCTTAAAAATACTTTAAACAAAATGAGATCGTTAATGAAATGAAAATATCGAAAATGAACACAACCTTTGAAAATCCACTCCAAAAATATATTTAGGAAATCACACAGGCAATTAGAGCATTCCTTCACCGGTTAACTCTTTTAAGCAATCTTATTCAAAAACTTTGTTCTATGCAATTCCTCATTCCTTCCTTTTTGCATGGTAGACATTCAAAACATGTCACCCAGATGTGTTAAATTAATCACAAAGCATTCACAACAAAAGAATCTTCACCATGTTCAATCCAACCAAGAAGAGACTCCAAACCCTAGAGTGTGTGATTAAAAAAAAAGGAATTTTCAAAGGGATCTAATCAACCAGAAATAAAGTTCAAGAAAGACAATATTGACAAATCAACCCTTTCAAGAAATATTCTCCTCACACCAACTCATAGGAAACCAAGAGAACCTATCTTGTTCATGCATTAATCCAACACAACCATACTCCATTTCTATTATGACTATGTAATCACCATGAAAGGAATTAGGTAACCATGATTAGGTTCCAATATATTCTTAAAATGTTCACCCATGACTTGGCTTTGCTTTTAAATCAAAGATACAGAATAATATCGATGGTCAAGCATTCAATCAAAGAGGTTTACAAAGATTTTTTTCTTGCACTACAGTGTTGTTCAATTGGTTACTTTGAGCTTTTTAGAATCAAAGTTATCCATTTTTTTTGTATACTTTTGGTTTTATATCCAAATTAAGTTCGCCTCAATCAAATATTCAAATTGACATGGAGATATCGAGAAATAAACATCAAACATTAATAGGTAAACCTTCAAAATTGTTATGCTCTCAACCTTATAACCAGATTAAGTTACCCTCACTTAAATGCTTAAATCATCAACAAGAAATTTAAGGTAACATCATTGAACATAAATATACAATCCTTCAGAACCCTGAATTTGAAACCAATTATAACTTAATAATGCAAGACTTAATATTAGTATCAAAATATACAGAGATCCAAAAGTCACTTCAGGGTTTGTTTAAAGACAAAATATACGAGTGTATGACAAGACTTAGATCACAGAGACCTTTACAATGCAACAGCAAACCTTAACTCTCACAATATTTCAAATTCAATCATTTCCATCACAGAGAAATAACTTGAGTTTGGCATTGAATAATAAAAATCATACTAAAATTACTTAGAAATGATTCTTAAAAGAATGCCCTAAACTTCAATAGACTCAGATAACAAAAAAATACCATAAACCCTTTAGAAATTCACACCACCCATCCCATATCTAGATTGTCTCACTCTCAAACCAAATACATCAAATGAATAGAGCGTATAAACAACATGTGCACACTTATGCAAATGATATAACACTAGTTTCACAATCCATAAATATATTCATGAAAATTCATCGACATTGTGCTACCAACTAAAGGATAACAAGTTGGGTTGGTTAGTCCCTAGAGTTGGGTTTGGTTGTGGTAGCTATCAAGTTTTCCAATCGTGACAAGGATTGTGGACCACAATTCTCTTGGAAGCTTGGACTAAAGATCTAATGGAGTGGCTCACAATCCTGCATAGTGTCCAAGTTACCAAGGAAATCACAGGATTAACTCTCCTTAGAACACTCAACATACTGATTGGGCCCTAACCAACCTATCACACAGGTCACCTAGGTTCGATCTCTAGCAATGACGCCAAAATTTTGGGTGTCAAGATTTTCTTCAACCCTTGTCAAACCAGGGATCAGACACTTCAAGGCACAAAAAAATCAATTCCAAGAAGTTATGAAAAACCATGCAAAAAGAAATCTTATCTCTAACCAAATAATCAATATCTCTAAGTTCTGAAGAGAAAAAAAGAATAAGGAAAACTCTGATGTGTTATTCCTTCATTAATGGAATCACCCAAACCAATCTAGGTACTATCCACCTAGCTCATTTTCTTTTAAGGAAAAGAATAAACTACAAAGTATTCAAAGACATTAACAAGATTGATCACAAATATATATTAAACCTAGAATTAAAACTTCCTTTATTAACCAAAACTGAGTTCAGTAAATTCTATGCTCAGTGGTCTAGTTCCAGAAGTTCTTGAGAGATACATAATTCAACTGAATAGTATACAGAAAGTAGAAATAGTATCTCTAACCTATTATGTCACATAGCCTATAATATATAGGCATTTACAATGAAGATCATGACTATAGTCAAGCTTTTAAAGGAAAAGGAAATAGAAAATTAGTCTAACAGTCTTCTTGACAATAAATCTTCAATGACGACTATTGAACACTAAGGTTAGTTTCCAAATCGAGCCAAATTCATTCAAAGGGAGGTTGTAATCTGAGGGTTTGCTACTAAATATCAGGAAATATGAGCATGATTTTCCTTCTTTGGTATCCAGATAAATCTTCAACAAGACTACTAGCTAGCTATTTGTTCAACACTCTGAACCCTAATGCAGGAATGTTGAAATTAGTGCAGGAATTTGTAACCAAAATAATTGTCTCCTTTTTTTAGCATGTGCACTTAATAATTGATTAGAGGCTAGTAAAAGATAAAATAAATCCTTAGGATAACATCAAATGCAACATTAATTATAAAAATACTAATCTACCAACCTTTTTAAAGATAAGAAATTTCATATCCATATTCTTTATGAATACAACAGTAGAAACCAAAATATGTACATGAAGGTCTTCTTAAGGCCTGTAAAATAGAGGGTAATTTAGAATTAGGTATAAAACATTAGGAAAATTCTAGAACCTAACAATATCAAAGGCATTCTCTATGTTTGGAAAATCAAGAAAACCTAATGTTTGAATTGATCATAGGGAAATCACATATTCTATTGTTGAACCAAGTACATCAAGACAAAAAATATTAGCAACAATTTCAAAATTACTCTGTGTAGTGAAATAAACAGTGCAAAAGCATACAAAATTCAGGGTTTGAGTAAATGAAAATGATGGATTGAGCCTCTTTTTTACATTCCATGCCCAGTTTCTGCTAGTGGGAAATTTCAAGAAATATGCTTGATCGATCCCTTAGCTCGATCGAGCTCCTAGATAACCTCATATTACATAGGAGATTAATCAATGGTTTGTTTTATTTATTGATCCAACAATATTTAAGCCCTCAAATACCTCAATATAGGGCTAAAATATTGCTCGATCGAGTGCTTAGAAAGTTCTCAATCGAGCTGCTTTTATTCACCCCAAATCTCCCTTACTTGCCAAAAAGTTTAAACTATATTCATTCCTAGACCCTTAAAGGATATGTGTATTAAGGTATAAGGAGAGAAACCATCATATTTAGCCCATTATTGAATTTTGATGTTCATATTTTTTTATGCATTAGCAAATAAACCCCATAGGATTTCATGGGACAAGTTCTTAATGACTAGTGGTGAATAGTTTTCAACCTTATGAACTATTATAGGTTTGGATACAAACCATATAGCATAAGAAATAAATAACAATAAAGGTGTGAATATGGTTGGGACTATTTCTAAAAAACAGAATAAGAATTAAGAGGATATAATAGGGAGATGGTGAAATTCATTTTTGTAAATAAGCGGTACATTCAATGTATTGCTACTACATTAGTAGAGATATGGGTTCATCCTCTTTAACAAGGGAAAAAAACTTGGTAAGGATCAAAAGAAAGAATCTAAGAGCTAAGTGTTACACGTCATTTTGTCACATTAGGAAAATTACCATTGGTTTGAATCCTTCATTATCCACAAATGTGTCCCAAGGAATTCCCCTACAAAGTTAGAATCTAAATCATCCTAAAGAAAGTAGAATTCCTGGATCTCGTGGTACAAAAATCCTATTTTGGCTACCTTCACGGTTACCTAGTAATTTATGCACATAAAAAAAGAAGACCATTAAAATTTGTGCATAAGTACGCAATGTATTGCACTATGACCTGCGAACATGACTCAATGAATGTAAAAATAAAAATTAAAGTCTAGAAGCATTGTTGGTAGCATCTATCCCAACCAACAAGATTCGAATGGGTGCCTATTAGGCCCTAATCCCTCCCATCATGAAGAAACTCCCCTTCCTTTGTGGAACCCCTATCCCACTAGTAGTGGATCTCATCCCTCAGAGAGTGGATCCATAACTTCCCATTCTTGCCCTGTAAAGCTACTATAGGTCTAAGGATTGGAGGAGGACTGTTGGAAGTAGGTTTATGCTATTGAGATTAGGTTGGAAGTATTTTCTTGCAAGGGAGAGGGTTGGAGACTGCAGAAGAGGCTTGATACATCAAGGCAACATGGTTGTAAATATTTTCTCCAGTTTTATGAATATAATCAACTGTTCTTTCTCAGTTACAACTTCATTGATTTAATTTCTAGGATTAATTGATCACCTACATGAGTCTTGGTTGTATAATTGATCAGTTCCCATATATAATTGGTTAATTATTTCATTTATCTCTTTGATTATATGTTGTATGCTTTGATCTCGTGTTTGTCTCTATCTTTGCATAATTATCTTAGGACATTGTGGATAATTTGTTATGAGTAACGAGAGAAAATTTAGAGCATCAAAGAGTATGTGATCGAAATGTTTGAGGGACTTCATCAATCAGTTCATTAAACTGGTAAGAGGCCTCTTTCATCCTATTTTCTTTCAAATGACCAGAACTTAGAGAAAGGTAGCAGTTGCTATGTGTTTTTAACTAGGGTTCTTTGAAGTCTAGGGAGATCGCTCTTGTCCATAAGAGGGATTTGTCCACATAAAAAACTTGCGACTCCACTAGGGAATCATTTCAATCTCTATCTTTTTCCTTGTTTGATATTTTCAACTTCCAGCACAAGCCTTACTTGAGTGTCTGGAAAGTTTATAAATTTAGATTTTAGGTTGGATTTGGTTTATTTTTATTTTCTTCCTTGAATTTCCTCATTGTGCACACTTTTGCTTTAGGCATAGTGTGCATTGATGCGCACTTACCTCTTAGAAAAAGAGCGCATGCACAGTGGTTTACTCCAGAGCCTACGTACATGCCTGGAAATTTTTAAAAACTCACTTGGTTGCTCTGCAAATCCAAAAATTTAGTTTTTTCCTATTGTTTTACACCTGCAAGAACCTCCAGTGAGCGTTTTTCAGTCTGATTGAATGATATTTTGGTTGTTTCCTTGTGATTTGTCTTTCTTTTCAAATTAGGGTTATGCCTTGTCTCATGAATGGTCGACCTATCAAGAGAGAGATTTATTGGCCCTATTGAGTTCACTATCTATCTTCCTTCTGTAGATTAAATAAAGTTTTCAGTCCAGATTTCTCTTTTGTGAAAGTTTATTTTGAATGTCAAAGTGAATGATTTACAAGATTAGGTTTGGTTTATGAAAATATTGTGTATCCTAGTTTGGAATGAAAAATAATTTTTTGTCTATTTGATGGAAGTGTTCATGAACTAAATTAGTTACTACAAGAAAAGTTGTAGCATTCAATTAGGGAAAAGTTCATTTTTAGTCATCATTGGTTTCTTGTTTCATTGTTCGAATTTTTGAGTGCTTGTATGAAAAGAGATATTTTTTGTTTACTTGTATTATTGGGCAAAGTGAAGATTTGAAATTGTTTTCAATATTTGGGTGATTTGAAATTGGTTATTTTCATTTTAGGGAAAAGGTTATAATGGGGTTTTTAGTTTCTGTTTATATTTCAGTTGAAAAAGTGAAAAAATATTTCCCTACCTTAGATAGATTTTCATTGAAACAAAAATATCATATCATCATTTTCGATTGCATTAGGATTGTGTCAAGTCATAATTTCATCAAGTTTCACATCCATTACCTTTGTGTAACAACAACTATTAAAATCAATGCTAATTAAAATCAATTTAGAAAGTTTTAGTATTAGGGATCTTTTCTGCATACAATAGATTAAGTGTAGGTCTTTGGAATAGGGAAGTGAGTAAGCTTTCCAAATCTACAGACAAACACTAGAATCTTACGATAGGTAGATAAATTCAGTTATTTCAGTTTTTCTCTGGGAAGCTCCCCTTACAAAGGAATCAAGCACGATATCATATCAAACCTGGTGAAGTGATCGTACCCACTTCCTTGGTTATGGTAAAGTGATTTACACGTATTACAATGGTGTAGAAATGCACTTGGGTTCACTTGAAAGTAAACCTCCAATTAACCATGTTGAGGAGATTTCAAGGGGATTAAGCTTTGTTACTATGTCCTTGCATGTACATTCGATCTACGACTATCCCCCCAGGTAAAATTGTTGTAATTGGTAGCCTTAATGACCATAATCCCAGGGCTATTACCTGAGGTGATGGCAGAGGGAAGGTCCTACTATACTTGGAACAAACATTGATTAGACTCGCTTGGACTTTTTGGAGGGTAATCTTCGCTCGATATGGAATAAGTGAAGTTACTTGCACCATATTGTTTCAGTAAGAAGGTTGTCAGTGTAACTGGTTCCACTCGCTCTTATCTACAACCACTTTTCACTTTAATTTCTATGATGTTAGATTTCATTACGAACTGGCGATTTCATTGTGAAAAGCTTGTTTGCCTGGTTTGAATCCTTAGAATTTTTAGCATGTGTGTTAGTTGTTTGATTTTACTTTTTAGACACCTTAGGATTGGATTATGACTATTGTTTAATTTTGTGATCAATTTTAATCCTGGCTTAATCACCAAGACAATCATGTAGAATGTGATGTCAACCTCCTGAATACACACCAAGTTAGTTGGAAAAGATAAAGATGGAAAATTCAGAATCAACAGGATCAAAAGACTCATACGAACATGAAATATCAACAATTTTATGACCTGAGACAATAGAAACCGAATTGAATCCAACACAGGAAGTAGAATTAGGCTTAATTCACTCTGATCTAGAGATTACCAAAGTAATTCACACAAAATTTGACATTAGTGAAGTTTCAGATACTGAACTTACCAAGCTAGAGGTAGAAGAGACTGAGTCTGAACTTTCTCAACTTGAATCACCTTTGGCTATTTTAGTTGCTACTCTTGAGCCATCTTCACCTCAAAGGAAGTTGATAGTAGCAACTGAATTACCTCCTGGGTTAATTAGCATTGAAGACATTGTTATGGTCCTATAATTTATAGGATCAGAAGATGATTGAATTATTTCTTTCAGTATTTCAAATTGCAAATAATATTGCATACTACAAATGATTTCCAAATATATATATATATATATATATATATATATGTGTGTGTGTGTATATATATATATGTGTATATATATATATATATATATATATATATATATATATATATATATATATATATATATATATATATATATATATATATATATATATGTATATGTATATATATATATATATACATATATATATATATACATATATATATATATATATACATATATATATATATATACATATATATATATATATATATATATATATATATATATATATATATATATATATATATACATATATATATATATATACATATATATATATATACAAATGAAAATAAAAAAATGAAAAGAGGGTATAAATAGAAAAATAGAAAAAGAAAAAGAAATGATAAAAGAACCCCACAAAAAAATGAATAAATGTGAAAGTGATGCCAGTTGAAGTGCCATTGATAGTCCAATAATTTTGTAGAGAATAAATTCATGAAATTGTGTGCATCTTGTTTAAAATGCCACAATACTTCTTTTTGTTTGAAACATACAATTTAATCATGTTCAAGCAAATTTCAATTTATGTCAATTAGATTAGAGTGAATAACTTAGCCAAACAGTGTAATCTTGGCTGAGATTAGATAGGTAGAATAGGTGAATAAATTAATCCAATAGTTTAATCTGGATTAATGCAATTGTTAAATTAGTTTAGTTGTTTGGATAGATATTTTTAGTCCTTTACAGATGGAAAAATAAAATAGGGTTTTCATTTTTAAATGCACCCTAATTGTTTTAAGTTACATTAGTTTGGGAAAAAATGAAATTCATTTTATAAAGTGATGTTTGTAATATGTTCCTTTGTCTAAATTCGGAGCTTATTGTAAAAATATATGCTCGAGAGAGGACTTTTTGTCATCGGCATTAAACATCGCACATCTCCCTGTGCCCGATCATGATCACCTTTTCATCTGACGGATCTAAGGCCTTTTCAAAGCCCCCCCACTATGTTTCTCTTTAACGGCAAGGGGGGGGGGGCGAAAAAGTGGTTTTCCCCACTACTATGTGTCCTTCCCTCATGATTTCGGACCCCCCTCTAATACCATAAACTACTTCGACCCCCCTCCAAAAGCGGTTTTCCCCACTCCTTCCTTAACCCGTATTCCAGCAACGTTTACCTGCCATGCCCCTGCTCCACCTCCACTCACCTACTACCATGTATCTTTTCTGCCTATCACTTCCCACCAATAGACCCACACCTCCATCTGCCTATCCCTTGTTGCCACGTCAACGGCCGTTAGTCTTTTTTGTTGCGGTTCCTTTCTGTTACCTCGTCCTGACGCTAAGTAAATGCCCCCGAATAGTCGTTTATCGAACGGTCCCTCTCCAGGTGTAAAACTATAAAATCTCGTCTTTTCCTGCTATTAGAGCCTTTCCTCACTTTCCTACTATTACACTACTTCCGATCCCTATTTTCTTTCCTATCAACAACTACCCACAGAGGAATTCCCTCCTAGCATTTCTCACGAAATTAACGGTGCCCCTCTATGAATCTCGTTTATCATCCTTTATAATTTCATTCTATTACCATGATGGCCCCTAAAACTACCATTGTGGTAAACCCCATGCTCGCTCCCCCTATGGATTTAGACCACATCCCCCTAGCTGACTGAGATTACAAAATTGTCGAGACACAGTGTGAATTCGACCTCTTTGAATTACGTTGTTGGTTTTGTGACACTTACCTTGACCAATCTGACAAGATTAACCTCTGGCAGTCTAGACTATCCCTGTTCGTCTTCCCCTAGTCCTACTATTTCCTCAAATTCTTCCAAAATGGTAAAACCATTTTCACCATTACCTCTGAAATTATAAACTAAATGTTGCAGGTCCCCTATAGTGACTCTCTGACTCCCTTTCCCCTTAAGGCTCTTAAAGAAATCTATGAGAAACGTACCTTTCCCCAGAGAGATAGAATTTTTAGGTCTTCGTACTAAAAGATTATCAACTCCCCAAGAAAAATCCCACTTATCCCTCTTCTATTTTCCCTCAAAGAACCAGACAAATTATCTTTGTCTTGTCATGCCTACTTGATTACTTTTCAAATGAATGGGTAGATGAGCCTATTTTAGGCTTTCTATCCACCATTTCTATAGAAGAAGGACTATCAGTCACCTTTGATTATGGTCACTTCCTTGCAGATGTAATTCATGAACAATTCCTTTAGTTTTTAATTGAAGGAATGTTTATATATTCTTCCATTATTATGTACATCTTCATTTTCTTCCAGACAGACAGGTTTCCCTTTGCAGTATAGAAACTCAATCAGCAAGGAGAGCCTTAATCCATTATTTTTTGGACCTCCATGATCAAAAAACAATCACAAGAATACAGTTTTAAAGAGTTTATTGATCAATTTGTGTATCCAACAGCTTGTTTGTTGAGTGGCCAACAGATTCCAAGAATCAGTGAGGATATTCAGAAAGTGTTGCATCTCAGTGAACAGGTGAAGACAAGAGATTGGTATCTATACCAATCATTTACAGAGATTAGATTTAATGGTTCATGGCTGCCACGATATAAGATACCCAAGTACCTTCCAATGAGGATATTTTCCTTGGAGTACATCAGGAAAATAATCCACTCAGACAACATCCATTTTGTGGCAGCTAAGAAGAAGTCTTAGTTCAGAATTAAGACACAAATAGGACCTTTTATCTGTAACAATAGAGCAGCAGGAGAGGAAGCAAACCTCCTGCTAAAACAAATGAATTTCCATCTTAGCTTTACATGGTCTTATGACCCCTTTGGGGTAATTTCTAAGCTAAGAGTGGAATAGAAGGAAACTCCCTATGTGCATACCCAAAGACCAGAAATAGAGAAGTACATGAACCAATAGAATTGGGTAGAGAACACATTGCAGGAGGCCAAAGAGCAAGTTCTTTCCAGGACTACCTCAGAGACTCCTATACCCAGAGAAAAGACTTAGAAAATACCAAGAGAGGAGGACTCTCCTTCAGTCACAGAAGTCTCAGCCAAAGAATTCAAGATCTATACAAAGAAGATTAAGATACGCACTAAGATAGACTTCCCACTACTAGAGGAAACATAGGGTACCATTGTACTCTCTGTCCTTCAAACTTTGAATTTGACAATATTACCACCAATTCTCCATCATCCTCGACTACTAAAGAGATTCCAGCACAAAAACTCATACACCAGAGACATTCATAGAACAAAAGTAGTTGGATATTTTCCAAAGATATAGAGATATCAAATAGAGGAATGAAGCCCTCCACGATGACATCTATGCTCAATTCATGAAGCAAACTTCCTCAATCCATCACAGGCTCATTTCAGCTTATAACACAGAGAAAGGGATAATGCATATGGTATTCTTACAGGCATAATTTCCACAACCAAAATCAGCAGCTAACTTCAAGCAAACTACCTTTGAGTTTGAGGCAAAGGATGTTCATCCTTTGGATCAAATGGACATGCACAAGCAAATAGGAGAAATGATCTACTCAGCCTTTACACAGACTGACCTCACTGCTTCCAAACTACAATTTTCTTTAAACAATGTTCAATCTCAGCTCAAACTAGAGAAATTTTCCTCTCTTGCTAAAGACAACAAAATTAAACATTTGGAGGAAATGGGGATTAAAGCAAGCTGTGATCCTAGTAATTCAAAGGTCATAGAATAAATTACTAAGAAGAAGAATGATGACATAACATCCTTGAAGAAGAAATTGAAGTTTCCTGCGACTGAACATCCCCAAGCAAAGGAGTTAAGAGAGGCAAAGTTACAGAAAGAATAAATGTTGAAGCTACTGGTGGAGAAAAGTGTACAGATCAAGGAGATGGAAGCAGAGATGGACAAGTTAATCAAAGAGAAAGAGAAAATCTCACAACTTGTAGTGGTTCCTCTTGATGCAGTACTAATTACATCCCTACTTCAAACATGTATCCCTACAACAACTACAACAGTAGGATCATCCTCTTCCACAATGCCTCCTTCTTCAATTGCAGATGATTTAGTTTAGTTGGCCCAATCCCTTGAAAACATGTCTATACATGGAGAAGAAATAATGAAATTAAGACATGATGTAAAGGCCCTACAGGAGCAGAGAAATAGATATCAGAATTCTCTCATGACAGAGATGAAGAAATCCTAGACGTTTTCCCAGAGATTGTAGCAAATGGAAAAATACACTTCCATGGGTAATACCTTGGCCCAGGTCAAAGAAAACATTTGGAAATGGATCAATGAAGATATGACAGATATTTGGCCTTCAATACAAATCATATTTGAGTAGCAGGAACTGATCGAAAGGTCTACTGAAGCCATTGGATAAGTCAAAAAACAGTTGGGTGAAAAACCTAGTGAAGCTACAAAGATCATCAAGTTCCTTAACTCTAAAAACAAATAGGAATTCGAAAAGCTGGAGATTGAAGATAGAACAAAAACTATACTAGAAGTCAAAAAGGTGTTTACTAAGAGAAATTTGATGAGGCGGGTTGAAGAAAAGTGTTAGATTCTAGACACTAGCGTACAAAGATTCTTCAAAAAGATGGAATACCTCTACAAAAAGGGACTTCCTAATTTATTAGTAATAAATGATAAGCTCAGTACATGGTCCAATTACAATGAAAAATTGATGACGAAGGCTAAATACATTTCTAATGTTAGAGGAGGGAGAATCAGTATGACAGGAAAAGCATTCTTGTAAGTGTTGACATATGATCTGGATATTCGGTATGAAATTAAACACATCTTCATTTCCAAACTGACTTTTGCTAAATACACTGAAGTAGACAAGGTTTACAGAAAGTTACTAAAGACAATTATCCCTAGTGAGCAGCGCTGGGATAAATTATGTGAATTACTGGAGTGGGTAGAGGATTTGGTTGTACATCTCAACATCAAAAACATAGTAGGATTCGAACGGCCAGACATTCAACAATTCCACAAATTTAGTTCTAGCATTTTAGACATTTCAAATTTTCCTAAATTTTTGTAATAAGTTAGATAAATTCAGTTTAGGAATTCCTAAATACATCCTAGTCGGTTTTGATATGATTTTTTGTAAATATCTTATTAATACTTGTCTTTTAGAAGTATCAAGGGTTGATTGTTGCATTCCAGAAAGCTAGTGTACTATTTTCATTTGATGGGCTGATCAATAATAAAAAGGACATTCTTCACATGATTGATGTGTTAGATTATCTGGTGATGTGCTTCTTTTATTGTTAATGTGTTATTTCTTTGTTTCCATACTTATGTTTTTTTAATCTAAATTATTTTATAGAAAATTGATGAACATAATTTGTTGAAAACTACACTCTTCTTCTGGCTATAGATAATTTCAATGTTTTCTTTTGATATCATGTTAAGGAATCCTTAATTTCTCTTTAACTTCTATTGAGATTATATATTGTATTCCCTTCCATTTCACTTAAATATAAAGGATCCAATTAGTTTAGCTACCTTGCCCCATGAAACGCCTTTTAAAATCTGAAACAGACCCCTTTTAAATTGTAGACTCCATAACCCAATGGAAGGTTTAGGCACTTAATCAACTAATCAATTAAAAACCAAACTTCAAACACTCATAACTAGCCTAATATCTAATAAAACAAAGTTAAATTTCATAGAGAGAGCCCTCTCTGAAGCTAGTAGGACTAGATCCCAGCTTCCAAAGTGGTTTGTGGTTACCTTTGTGATTTTCTTCTGCAACCTCAGAAAGTTATAGAGTGCTAACATTCTGGCGACCACACTGGGGACAAAAAATAATCCTTCATTTTATTTCACAAAATTAACTTCCCTAGTTCATAAAACTTTATTTCAGGAAGAACAATGATTCAAAATTTTATAAATAAAGGATTAGAGGTTGTTCTTCACATTTAAGATTTGGCTCCAATAAGAATTCACACCATATCTCATGCTGATCCAGAACCTCTTGAAATTTTAGATGATTCAAAAAAGATACTAAGGAAAAGAAGTTTTGCTGAAACTCAAGGAAGTAATAGCCCCCTTTCTAGGGAAAATTCCCTTCCTGAAAGCCTCAGTACTATACAAGATATTCAGTTTGATTTACCATTTGAATACAGTCTATTCAGGAGCAAATTTGAAAGTGTTTTTAATCATACATTAATTGATGAATCTATTCTTCAGCCTTATAAACCTGTAAGACCATCTGTTGAACCTGATTTGGACTTTGACAAATTGCAGGATTTTGTAACAGCACTTGATCAAGTTGTACACCAAGCCTATATTCAACAATCTATTGAATGTTTTTCTCTTACTATTCTAGCATCATCTCACTCTTTCCAATTAGTTCATCCTACATCAATTGGCCCCACCCCTTCTGTAATTTCTACTACTCATCCAATAGTATCACAAACAGTAACCCAACCTATTCCCACAAATCCTATATCTACACCTCCCTTAAGACCACACATTGTTCAACCCAACATGGTTGCTCGTTATGCCCCCCTGGTTTTACCTACCCAGTTGCATGATATGCCCCAAGATTATCAAACCAGAATTCCTCAATTCAATAGCACTGGTGCTATCAATGCACAACAACACATAGATAAAATGAACGATTTCTTCGATCTTCATGAAGTAGATGAGAATGATGTAAAACTGAGACTTTTTGCCTAGAGTTTAGGTGGAGAGGTAAGAAAATGGTTCAAAAATTTAGCAGCAGGTAGTATAGCTGACCTTGTTGTCTTTCACCAATCTTTCCTAAATAGGTGGGAAACCAAAAAGAGTCCTCTTCAAATTCTGAGTGAATACAAAAATCTTAAGAGAGGACCTAATGAAACTGTAGAAGAGTATTATGACATGTTTAATAAGGTTTACAATGCAATTCTGGCTACCATTAAACCTCCCCCGGGCTTGGCCCTGATACATTTCCTAAAAGGATTTGATGTTTATATGGAATATCAACTAAAAGAAAGAGATCCCACTACCTTAGAGGAAATGCAAGCTAATGCACTCAAAGTTGAGGCTATTTTATTAGCCAAAAAGGGTTGCTATCAAAGAGGAGCCTTCATCTTCTTATACCATTGATTATAAAATAGATAGTCTACTTAGAACTGTGGAGAAAATGATGGATAAAATAAGCATAACTGATAGGGATCCTCCTAGAGAAAACCAAACTGGTCAAATCAGAAATCCAAATTTTAGAAGAAACTAACCCTAGATCAAACAAAGGGACCCAAAAGGTCTAGATCAGCAGGTAAGACCTCCTTTCCAAGAAAATTATATAGATGAGGAGGCAAAGATAGCTGATGACATGAATGATACTCAAATCAATTTAATGGGAGTAAATGAAAATGATTCTACTTTTTTTACTCAAGACCTTTTTCTACTATCCCGGGATGAAATAGATCTTGAAGAATCAGAAGAGTATAAGAAAGGTTTTGAAAATGAAATCATGGAAGTCCATAATCAGTACAATTTGAGGAGTAGGAAAGCACCTGATACTCCAACTAAAAAGTCAGATGATACACCTACTAAGAAAAACATCGAGATTATTACTAGAAAAAATATTGAGGTTCCAATCCAAAAGAGACCTAACACTGTAGTCCAATCAACTCAAACAAATGATCCCTCCACTAGCCAACAAAGAGACATATCCCAAAGGATTTGGCTGATAAACAAGAGGCTATCAATTTAAACAAAACTCAAACATCATTCAGTATAGAACATGAATTGGCAAATCTCAAAATACCCATTCCTCTAACAGAATTGATGAACAAAACTGCATACAGATCACAAGTAATGAAATCTTTAAGCATAGGAGAAAATATTGATACAGTCAATGTATTAGATGATCAACCAGAAATATTGTTTGGCCTGGAAGTCGATGGTAAACTCCAAGATGGAGATGTACCTCCCTTTTACATTAGCTTAAACATTCATGATAAAATCTTACACAATGCTATGCTTGACTCAGGGGCCTCTCACAATCTCATGCCTAAGGTAATCATGGAAAAATTGGGATTAGATATCACTAGAAGATATAAAGATCTGTATTCATTTGATTCCAGTCAAGTAAAGTGCCTTGGACTTATTAAGGATTTATGTGTCAACTTAGTGCAAATACCAGCCAAAAGTGTGGTAATGGACATAGTTGTTGCTGACATACCTCCTAAATATGGCATGCTGCTTTCTCATTCATGGGGAGCTAAACTCCAGGGAACCCTCCAAATGGATATGACCTATGCTACAATTCCAGTATTTGGTCAGAATAGGAGACTATATAGGGAAAAACTCATGAAATTCATGGTCACAACTCAGGAGAGACCTCATAATTATCCCTTATATTTAGTCCATTCAGACCTTGATTCTTTTATTTTATATAATGATGGGAATACACAGGAACAAGTTCCTAATCAAAACACTGTGTTATGTCACACTCAAGAATGCCAATCATTAATCAGTGAACATCATAACTCAGATGAAACTTTATGGAATTTAAGTTTTGATGGAGCTGTTAGTAAGGAAGGATTAGGGGCAGGCGTATGGGTTTCAAATTCCAAAACTAATCACTCAGAGGGTCATTCCTATAAATTGAATTTCCATTTTTCTAATAATGTAGTAGAGTATGAAGCCTTAATCCTAGGGTTACAACTTTTAAAGAAGTTGGGTGTTATAGACATTTTTGTGCCTTACAGCATGAAGCATGAAATGTCCATAATCTAAGGGATCCAAATTCCCTAAACATGTTGTTCCTACCCCTAGACGAACAAGGTCAGCAAACCACAACACTGAATAGCAGTTCTCCACCTGAAAACACTCAAAAACAAGGCAATTTTGGATCGTGTCAACTGCTCCACTGAGCATCTGCGCTGAATGTCAACTGCTCCACTGTCTACCTACGCTGAATGTCAACTGCAAAGAAGGCTACATGCGCTAGGCGAGTTGGGACATGTGGCACAGTCATTCCTCAAGGTGTCAATGCCCAGGAAGCTTCCAAAATGACACTTGGATCAAGGAATTCGACTCGTGATGAGTAAGAGAGTTTAGATCTCCAAGTGGAAGCAAGAACCTCCAAGTGGACTCAAGAACTGAAGTATAACTGAAGTGAGAGAGGACACTAGTCAGCTTCATGCCAGCCTCAAGTTGGCTCATCCTTTCTCCAAAACTCCTATATATAGAGCTCTCTCATGAGGTCTAGGGAGGCTGGAATCTTGTGAATGTAAGGAAGTGTTGTTGGTTTGAGTTTAGAACTATTGGGTGATTTGCTTTGAAGGAGGTGAAGAGGAGATTTCTTTCTGCTGGGAGGTGATGCTGGATTGGGCCTCTTATGGTTGTATCACTTCCTGAACTTTACTTCTTCCATTAATAAAGCATTTGAGGTTCTTCTATATGCATGTGTCTCAATGGTGTATTGTTATACTTGTGTATTTGATTTATTCTAATCCTTGAATCAATTATGAATGTATGCTTCTTGTAGTTTCCCTCTCTTGCCATTTTGCAGGATCTTGGTTTAGCTGGGCCAGTGAAAGAGCAAGGAGCTGGGAGCAAGCAGCAAGGAGAGAATATTGGATCAACCATTAGTGAAAGACATCAGTTAGTGGATCTCTTTCTCCCCTATTTTATTTTCATAAAGAAGAAATCTTAGATAGATTTGCTTCGATTGTTGCTGAGGTACTATCACCCTTAGAGTGGGATAGGGTCATTCCGTATTGGATACTTTTCCCAACAACAAATTGGCGACTCCGCTGGGGATCGTATCTTGTTGGTTGTTTGTGTTTTTGCTTTTCATTTCCTAAACACAGGGAGTACCGAATCGAACTGCATTTGGATCTTTCAAATGCAAAGTAGAGGGCAGCTACTCTAGCTCAGTTTCTGGGCATGTTTATGATTTGAAGAGCTGATCCACAAGGACTCTGAACAGCTCTTAGTGATAGCTTTTCATCCTCCTAATTACCCTTTAGTGTGTACTTGATTGATATCTTTTGATTTGGCCAAAAACTGTGAATTTTTGAGCAATCTGTAACCCGGAAACCAAGAGAAACGAGAGTTTCTCTGTTCATTGCAGGCACTGTGAAGGCAGTCTGCATTTCATCGCAGGTCCCGAAGGGGCTACCTGCGCTGAATGTCAAACTGACAGTGTACTACCTGCGCTGAACCAGTTTTGCCTTGTGCTACTGGGGTTCCCTGCTGTTTGTTGCCCTGTTTTCATCCCTGTTTTTGCAGCCTGTTATCAGTCAATGTACCTATCTGAAACCACTTTTCTTTGCCACTATTCCGCCTCGGTTGTATAAAGAAACTGTATTTGTTCTTTGTGTATTTCTTACATCATTTGCAGTTTCCCATAACGAAAGTGAACTAGTCTTGCTGTGGCCTCTTAGATCTAGACCTATGATAAGTGTCGTTTTGATCTTAAGAGTTAGTTTGTTTGCTGTTCATAGCTGATTGAGCTTTTGCTTTCGTCATATGGTTTGAATTTATGTATTTCTAGTGTCGAAACAAGTAAATCTTAAGGTGTCTTTTGATTTTGGACAAAGCTTGTTTGCTTTCACTTGAAATTGAATTCAAAGTTATACAACAGCTTTCTTTTTGTAGTACATCAACATTAAGAAAGAGAAAAGAAATACCTGCATTGTGCATTTTGCATTTGATAAGTTTGCATGTTGATTTAGGGAAAAAGTGCATTAGTGTGTGCTCTATGATCTGTGTGAAAAGATGATGTCTTTCTTTTCCCTCAGTAGTTAAGATTTTCATAAGTCGAAAAGATTGAAAAAGCTTGCTTCTCATCTTAGACTGCATTTAGGAATTTGTATCATACATCTCGTGGTGAACCTTGAAAGGCAAACTTTAAAAAGATCAACTTAAAATATATTGAATGAACCTAACAACGCTTTGAAACATAACGCAAACACATAGAGGTCTAAGCTAGAGACGTGTTCCGGCGTCGTTAAACATAGTGACTGTCGATCTCGAAGAAGGTGGGTGATTCCTCCTGAGAGTCGGTGGCACTAATACGGACTTGTGCTCCCATGTACCGTCGCGTATATATTGGGAGACCCCTATAGGCATATATCTTTTATCCTTAGGAAGCCGTGTCGGCCACCCTACTGATCGCAATGCAGTGAACACAGCATTCACGAAGATCGACCACCCGTACCGTAAAACGTATTCTGTGGTTTTGCGAAAGGTTTGGCACACCCTCTGCCTAGATCTCCAGAGCAGTTTCTTTTGGCCTTTTTCAAACTCTATAACTGAAAAAGTCCATCCGAGCATTTGTCACTTCGGGCTCGTTAAAACATCGAAGGAGACTAGAGTCATCTTTAGCTTTTTCTCGACTCTTAAAAAGTGAAAAAGCAAGTTGTGTCTAAAAGCGTCTAATAAAATTCATTCAATTCGGAAACACAAATTTCCCCTTTTAATATTTTGGTTGATCGAGTAATCCGCAATCGTGGAAGAAAGTCAATTGAAACCCCATCATTCGCGGAGGCTTACGAGTCAACCGTCTTTATCTCCGGAATCGAAAACAGTACGGACAAAACGAACTCGTTTAACCGGTTCAAAATCTCCTATAAAAGTTAGAACAATTGTTCCAACTACATCTGAGGTTCCGGTTACTCCAAACATTTCTGGAAACCCTGCCTCTATAGAAGAAGTTCAACAACCACAGAAGAACAGTAGTACTGATCCTAGTCTGGGGGCAAATACTTGTATAACTGAACCAGTTCCATCTGTAACCGGTCCAGAGAGTTTTATTCCTCAAACAACTGTCACTGTTGAAACAATCACTTCTTCGGCACCAGAAATATTTTACGGACCTGATGGTCTTCCTCTTCCACCGGGTTTGATTGCGATAGTGGAAATTGCAGAGGATCCGCAAGCAAGTACTCCAACTCATTTTGGAGTCGGGGTCACTCTATTTCCTTCATCAGAAGTTAATCCACCACAAGTGGAAGTTCCTGTAGAATCGCTAGGCAATCTATTGGATAGACTTAAAATGTCTGAACAACCGTCATCATCTAGGACTGTGTCAAACGACACAGCGACAGCAGAAGCCCCTGCCGTCACTCCGACAATGTTTGTCGGCATACCAGCTGTCCCAACTAGATCACAACCGCTAGAAGGAGTCCACCAAGGGACTATTTCGACAGTATGGTCTGTTCCAGTTTGTTCATCCGGAGTAATACCCGGCAACTCTTATGTTGAGACTCGCCAAATTGATCCATTTGGAGGTCAATTTGGGCAATCCAGTCCCCAAGGACAATCAATCCCCTTGAGTTCCGGATTGCTACCGTATGGGGGGCAGTATGCCCTTTCATTACCCCCTCCGGGAGGGTACACATACGTGAGTTCACAACAATATTCAGGTTATACTGGAATTGCATCAAGTAGTTGGGTACCTATGCTACCTCAACAACCAAGGGTTGTATATTCTATGCAACAGTGTGTACCTATGACGAACATCCCAACCACACCGGCTATTGTAACAGTGTCACAAGTTCAAGCGATGCCTGTTGCATGTCAACCTCAGGTTGTAATGCAACAGCCCCTTGACCTTGGGTCACAACCACAATCGCCAACTGGTGGGGCGGCACAGGTCCAAACGGGTACAATTACCCCACACCTTGGCCAAACGGTTAGCATAGCACAACAGAACATGGCTTCACAACCATGGCTAGTGCAATACCAACAACCACAATTCCAGCAAGTATACCAAGGTTCTGAGCAGCAGATCTTTGCGAACAGTGGACAACCGTATATTCAAAACGGTCAAAACCAACCACTTTATAGTGGTCATGTCCACCAACCGTATTAATCATACCAACATCAATTACATTATGCTGGTATGCAAAGGCCCACTGCTCAAGCGATTCCATCGTATCCTGGTTATGATTCGCCTAACCTGAATCAACAGTTACCATTCGTGGCAACTTTAGAGTTACCCGATTTACACCGGTTAACCAACGATCCGATTGCTTATGCCCCTTGGTGGCCAATGATTCCTCATAAACTTCCATCTGACATTCCTAAATTCAATGGAAATCCAGGTGAAGATCCATCGAATCACGTGATGACTTTTCATCTGTGGTGTTCGTCGAACACCCTAAACGACGATTCGATAAGGCTTCGCCTTTTTCAGAGGACATTGACAGGTCCAGCGGTTAAATGGTATATTGAATTACCTAGAGCCTCTTTCGACAATTTTAGTTCCCTAGCCACGACTTTCTTAACACATTTTCAATTACCGATAAGGTATGAAACGGGAACAGAAATATTAACCAACTTCAAGCAGACAACTGCCACCCATATATCTGATCATATACATGAGTGGCGTCGTCGTCGTAGGATGGTGAAAACATACGTTCCCGATCAGCTGTTAGCTGAATGGTTTATAAAGTCGTTACTTCCTGCTATAACGGAAGATGTGGCAAAGGGGGGAGTCGTAATAGAGGAGCAAGTTATCGCTCGTGCACAGTATTTGGACTTAGTTTATACTCAGTCCGGCACGCTCTACAACAAAATACCTGACGCCCCTAGACCAGAATTTTCAATTCCTCCTCCTCCTAAATCCAATAGTGACTCTCATGCCGGTGATGGCGTGATTGGCACGGCAAACGCGAAATCGATAAAGGCTTCGTCAAAGAAAGCCCGTAAGAATTTGGATCAAAATGCAAAAGAAGAAATTCTTGCTTCGGAAGTAAATGCCGTATCAGCAGATAAGGGAAAAGAAACCAATCAACCAGGAAGCAAGAAAAAGCAAAACAAAGGGAAGAAGAAGAAACAAGGTGAATCATCTCCTCGGAAAAATTCTTCAAACCCTCCTGGGCAAGGGAAACAAATTTATCCATGTCAAATATGTGATGAAGAGGATCATTACACAAAGAATTGCCCATTCAAAGCTGAGTTAAAGAGGTTCTTTAAAAGTTCCCAAACCTCAGCTGTGTTAACTGATCCATTTCCCAACCCAGGTCAAAATCTGGTTGATAGTGGAAATGCTTCCCCGTCGCAAGTGCTTATGTTGTCAGTTTCAAAACAGCAGAATGATGCTTTGATTTCGACAAGGAACAAAGATTACGGGAATCCTCAGCTGTCGAACGAAAAAGGTAAAGATCAACCAAGTAGTTCGACAACAACTTTGACAGAAGTTGTACCACCCATCATTCCTGAATTAACAATAAAACCGTCAAAGGGTGTAGTACACAAGTCGACATTTAATCCTCACGCCAGAGCGGCGCAACATTATAACATAGTAGAAGATTTGGCACAATCGCCATCCGCTATGTCAACTCTTGAGGTACTACAAAATTGTCCAACCCAAAGGCAGGCGTTGTTATCAGCAATTGGTGGGGTTGATCCTAAGGATTCCAATCTTGTATCCTTTGATCACAAAGGATACGATCCTCAGTTACCAGCACAACTAGCTTTCCTTATTCAAGTGAAAGCCCTCAACAAAACTGTTCACAGAACAATTATTGATGAGGGAGCATCAACATGTATTATGTCGATGAGTTGCTGGAAAACTTTAGGATCTCCAACCTTGTCGCGATCTTCGACGACATTAAAAGCTTTCGACGGAAGGACTTATACCCCATACGGTATCCTTAATAACTTGAAAGTTGAACTAGGGGGAAAAACAGTAGAAATTGATGTTGAGGTCATCGATGGAAATCTTGACTACAACATCCTACTGGGTAGACCATGGATTTATGCCATGGCAGCTGTTGTGTCGACTTATTTTAGGAAGATCGCATTCCCGTTTGAAGGAGGGATTACGATCGTCGACCAACAGAACTTCCTCCCTAATGGTTCACAAGTTACAGGAAGCATTCCCATGATCCATGAGAGAAACCATTCGCTTCAAGATATCGGAGTAGGACTATTGAAAGACCCCACATTGATGGGAACTTTCGCGCTACCACCTCCTATTTACATAGGAAATGTACCGTTTGTAGCAACCTGCAACATGATATCTTCCACGAAGGTCGCAAAAGACAATGTCGACATGGATCGTACAATGGTTTTGCCCCCAAGCCCTTTAGAAATATTGTAGCAATCAATGTTTCAAGCATGGGAGGCGGACCCAAATCAACGCTCGTCAAGCGTTTGGGTAGATAGGTCTAGAGAATATGGAACCCCATTAGATCCTTGGTCGAAAGTACATGGGACTGACAAAGGAATCTTACAATCAATGTTGATTGAGGGGGCACCATGGAATGATCACCACCATCGTTCCCTTCTTCCGGAATATGAAGAAGATACTCAAAGTGACCTTTATCACCCTTCAGTTTTTGAATTCCTAACAAATACTGTAAATACGGTGGATTCCGAGCGAAACTTATCCAATATTGAAGAGACTATAGCCATAAATATCTCGACTAAAATAGATGTTGTAGAGAATATTTATGTCGGCAAAGGTTGTTCCCCTTCAGAACTGGAAATATATAACGCTATTTTTCGCGAATTTAGAGATGTCTTTGCTTGGTCATATGATGAAATGCCAGGCATTGACTCGAGTATCGTTGAACATGAAATTAAAATGTATCCTGATGTCAAACCAGTAAGACAACGGCTTCGGCAGGTGCACCCCAAGAAAGCCGCTGCCATTAAGATGGAAGTGGAAAAACTTCTCCATGCTGGATTCATCTACCCGGTTCCTCTAACCGATTGGGTATCGAATATTGTCCCTGTTATGAAGAAACAAGGGACGATTAGAGTGTGTGTCGATTATAGGGATGTAAACCAAGATTGTCCAAAGGACAACTACCCTACACCCTTCATCGACCAGATAATTGATGAATGCGCCGGATGTGAAATCTTTTCATTTATGGATGGATTTTCTGGGTATAATCAAATAAATATCCGCCCACAGGACCAGTCAAAGACTGCATTTATTTGTCCGTGGGGCACATTCGCTTATCGAAAATTACCCTTTGGTTTGAAGAACGCAGGGGCGACGTTTCAGAGGGCAATGAATTATGCCTTCCATGACATCAAGAACATCGTTCAACCTTATCTCGATGACCTTCCGGCTCATTCGCGAAACCGGACTGATCATCCGCAGCATTTAAGAGCGATATTTCTACGTTTCCGACACTACAAGATAAGACTCAATCCGCACAAATGTGTGTTTTGCGTCGGTTCTGGTCGTTTAATTGGTTTTGTAGTCTCTAAGGATGGGATTCGTCTCGACCCCTGCAAGGTTCAGGCAATAATTAATTTGCCTCCACCTTCAAATTTGCTTCAGATTCAGAAACTCCAAGGGAAAGCGAACTTTCTGAGGAGGTTCATTCCAAATTACGCAGAACTTGCTAAAGGTTATACTCGTCTTTTGAAAAAGGATGTACCTTTCGTCTGGGACCAGGTGGCGCAAGCTTCCTTTGATGCTCTGAAAGATTGTCTAGTAAAAGCATCATTAATGTACGCCCCAGACTATCAAAGAGATTTTAACCTGTATCTGGCTGCAGCAGATACGACCATTGCGATGGTTTTAGTTCAAGAAGTCGATGGAATTGAACATCCTATCTATTATTTAAGTAAAAACTTAAATGATACAGAAAGTAAATATTCTTATGTTGAAAAACTAGTGCTTGCAGCTGTTCAAGCGATTCAAAGGTTTCGACATTATGTCCTCTTTCGGAAAACTACCATCTTGTCAGATTGCAACCCCATGACTTATATACTGTCGCGACAGTTGCTGGGGGGCAAATATTCAAAATGGATAGCGATCCTTCAAGAGTTTGATCTGGAATTTGTAAAATCCAAATCAAAGAAAGCTCTAGTTTTCGCAGAATTATTATGTGATCTCCCATCGTCGTCCAACGATGAAACATCAGAAGAGTCAATCGTGGACGAAAGTTTGTTTCTGATATCTGCAAGCGATGAATGGTATGGAGATATCATAGTTTATCTCCAAACCCAAAAGTTCAGGCCTAACACCTCTCGCTCCGAACAAAAACGTATACGATACCAAGCAAAAGACTACATGATCGTCGGTGATACACTTTACCATCGTGGTATCGATACAGTTCTGAGGAGGTGCCTTACCCATGAGGAGGCCGAAAAAGCCCTGAATGAGTGTCATTCAGGCGCGTGTGGGGGGCATCAATCTGGATATGCAACAGCACAAAAAATCTTACGAGCAGGATACTTCTGGCCAACCATGTTCAAAGATTGCATAACCGCAGTCAGAAGTTGCCATGCTTGTCAAATTTTTGATAGAAAAACCAGATGACCACCTGCACCTTTACAGCCAATAGTTGCTGTTGGGCCTTTCGCCAAGTGGGGCATCGATTTCATGCAATGTAACCCCACCTCGACCGGGGGGCATGGGTATATTATAGTCACTGTTGACTATTTTACCAAATGGGTCGAGGCGATGCCTACATTGGATAACACTGGTGAAACAGCTGCCCTTTTCTTTTTCAATCATGTAGTCGCCAGGTTCGGCGTACCACAAGCTATAGTGACAGATCATGGGTCGCATTTTCGCAATCACATGATGGTCGAATTAGCTGCCAAGCTAGGGCTATCTCACGACAGCTCTACCCCATATTATCCACAAGCCAACGGACAAGTTGAAGCAATCAACAAGGTCCTGAAGCGTATGTTGCAAAGGATGATCGGGGTTCATAAAAGAAGGTGGCACCTAATCCTGTACTCAGCCTTGTGGGCTTACCGAACGTCGGTAAAGAACGCAACCGGGTTCACGCCTTTTCAACTGGTGTATGGCCTGGAAGCAGTCTTACCAATCCAGTGCGAAATTTCGTCGCTTAAACTCGCAATTGATCTCCTCCCTGGAACTTCAGAAGAAGAGGCTCGTTTCTTGGAATTAATCCAATTGGATGAAACCCGTCGTGATGCCGCTTTGGCTAACGAAGCCCATAAGAAACGAGTCAAGGCTCAGTTCGACAAAAATGTCAAACCCCGTGTCTTCTCAGAAGGTGATTTGGTCTTGCTTTATGACCAAGAATCCGATAAATTGGGAGCAGGTAAATTCAAGTCCTTATGGATGGGCCCCTATATTGTTAAAAAGGTGTTAGCAAAAGGAGCCTACGAGTTAATGGATTATGACGGAATTCCACTGGCGCAGCCCCGTAACGGGCTGTACCTCATGCGTTACTATGCTTAAATAGTAACCTGCATGCTTTTGTTGTATTTTGTTTTCGCTAAAGTATTTGTTCTGATCGAGTGATCCACCTTTTCATTTGTTGCAGATGTCGAACCTTCTGGAGACATGTGTTGGATATGCCGACGGAGCAAGTCGTAGTTCACGAAACCTATCCTCCGCAGCCTGGGCCATTTTTGATCCAAGCGGCGAGTTAGTAAGTTTCAGAGGAGTGTGTATTGGGAAATCAACGAATAACATCGCTGAGTATAGCGCGTTGATAGAACTACTCTCTGATGCCATCACACGTGGAATACGCCGACTAATTGTCAGGCTAAACTCACAGCTCGTAATACTACAACTCAATGGTATATATTATGTTCGCAATCCAGCTATTTATCGCATGTTCCTAAGGGTTAAGATTTTGGAAAGGCAATTTGATTCAATTCAATATCAGCATATTTCCAGAAACTTAAACACATTAACCGACTCATTAGCAAATTATGTGTTAGATAGACATTTGCAACATTTATAAAAAGAACACATCATCAATGATTGTACATATGGATCATATAATTCAACCAGAATAAAACTCAAAAATCAAAATATATATAAGTTGTTTATAGTTCATACATAATGTGCTGTAACCAAGACAAAAATTGGTCATATGACCTAAAACTCAAAAAGTGCTAGGAGGCACCCTAGCCTAGTGGTGCTCATTATAGCACGTCACGGCCTGTGCAATCATGCGCAAGGGACGAGTCCATCGTCTAGGCACGCCAGTAGTATGCCGCTGCAACTGTAAAGGTAACTCATCAATCCTCACATCGGGAATGCCGAGAGTAAGGCTCTCGACCTACTCCTGCACAGCTGTAAGGGTCTCAGTATCGTCAAGGTCACGGAGGATAGCTCTCCTAGCAGGCTCCACTGCCGGGGCAGCAACTGGCGGTCTCGGACGAACTGCTGGACGGACAGGACCAACATCTGCATGCACACAAGAGTATGATTAAAAGTCTTGATAGAATAAAGCACAGCAACATTATGAATAAGAACAGTAAACAGTGATATGGTCAAAGAGTTTACCAATAGCGCCCCACTGTTCGCCATCCAGTAACACCAAATCCGGATCACCTCGGAAATCCATACCCACATATGGATACTCAGAAAAGACCATCTCCTGGCGCTCGAACCACCTGAAGAAGGCGTCAGTGAAAGTGATCTGAGGTTGACCAGCATGCCTAGACATGTGATCAACCCACCTCTGCATGTGTGGCTCGGTCAGAGAAGGCAAGTCGAGTATAATATACTGAGGCTGCATCAGTGGGATTTTCTTCAAGGCGAAGGCAGTCAGAATAGAACCAAATCCAAAGTTCTTCAGCTTCCCGTCCTTCACCTTGGTCAACTTACTTTTCATCTGAACAAGTAATGCATCACACCAGTTGAATACTTTCGGTTGGAGACACTCCAAGGCGTGTTGCACATAAGATCTGTTGGCAACATGTAGAGCTGCGCTACCGGCCATCCTACCAATGGTATACAGAATGGACCTGAGAGACCTGTCAGTAATCTCACGGATAACAACCTTGCCGTCTCTGCTCGGCTGGGAACCTTCCCTGCAATACTGGCGGACATAATCTCTCACGGAATTGGTCCCCCGGGCCGTACCTGACAAGGAAATGGGGGCACCTCGCCTTGACAATCCAGTCAAGAAGTACATGTCCTCTATGGTCAAAGGGATGGACTTTCCCCTAATCTGGAATACTTGGTTAATAGGATCCCAAGCATCAAGCATATACTGCAGCAAAGTGATCTGTGCTCTCATGCTAGAGATATGGAAAAACTTCAGCAAGCCACAGTTCTGCAGCGCGTTCACCATGACAAGGTCATGGAGGGCAATCATGTCCTCCTCTTCATGTTCTCGTTCTCGCCATGTAAGGGACATTTTGTTCAAAGTTCCCTGCAAAGCAAACAAAAGAAGGAGTAAGTTCCTGAATTTGGTGAAAAACTAGCGAAAATTCATCAAAAAATGAGCCAAAAACTCATTTTTCTGAGCCCAACGCAGGCAGAGAGTGTCCCACCTGCGCTGAAGGTCAGGCTGCCTTAAGGCAGCTTGACATTCAGCGCAAGTTTCGAATGGGAAACCTGCGCTGAAGTTAGGGTGCCCTGGCAAAACCCCTGAGGCTCAGAAAAGCTGGGAAACAGGCACAAAACTGAAAAAGGAAACCATGAAAAGAAAGAGCTAGGGTTTAGCTCCTACCTGGTCCAGACGGCGCCGAAAATCGTCCGCAGAATCTCCCGGAATCAGCTGGTGAAAATCAAGGGAGAAGAAGCACCTCCAAGAACTCCAACAAACCAAATGCAAATGAAATGGTAAAATGAGAGGTAAAAACACTTTTTAATGGCTTTTTACGTAGTTCAAAGCGAAATATTAGGGTTATAATCTCATTTTCATGCAAATATTATTCATTTCTAACAAAGTTTGTTGCAGTAATTGAGAATGCAGTACTATCCTTGAAAAGAGAAAAGCTAGTAATGGTAAAAAATCAAAATTTGACCATATATTCGAGCAGTTTTAGCATAAAGTTCATGCTCGTTAAAAAATAAATGCAAGATCCGAGCAGTTTTAACGCGGTCTTCATGCTCGTTAAAAAATAAATAAAAGCAGTGAGCAATGTTTCCCCCAGAGTTTAAGCTCATTTTTAAATAAAAAATGAACCTATTCCGGTAAATAACCTCTGTGATCGTAAATTTATCAGCCATAAAAGCCTTGGTCGTGTTTGCACCTGCCACCTCCACCGTCATTTGGTCGATCGTTCACCTCCATATGATTGTTTACCCATTTTGAGGAACAGCTGCGAAGAGTGATTTCACCTAGCCATCCTTGTGACACTGCCGTGATTGGAAAATTCCAACCTGTACCTGGAATCTGCCGCTATCCCTGTTTATCACTCGTTCCTCAAAAGACGAGTCTTCTTTGAGCTCTTTTCAACTGACTCGTAAAATATGAAAATATTGTCGAGTTTTGGCCTTCCAGCTCGTTAAAGTGACCCGAAGAGCTATCCCTCCTCTAGATTTTAATCTTTTTGGACCTGAGGGATTATTGCACAAAAAGGTCGAGCGCTTGTTTTATTCGGCTCGTTAAAGTTATCGAAAACTCATCCCTTCTGTATTGTTTTATACTTTTTCGGACTTAAGGGATTAGATGACAAAAAAGGAATTTTGGAGTTAACTTTCTGTACCTTTTCAGACTCTCTAAAAATGAAAAGGACCGAGTTTTCCTTGTCGTTAGACTCGTTAAAATGATTAAATAGCGACAAACTTGTCTTTAGACGAGAACGAGTTTCCCTATCGCTAGGCTCGTTAAAACATAGCGATGGGCTTGCCCGAAGGGCAGGTTATAGAACAAGCATATGTTATCCTCCTCAAGCTTGACAAAAATAAAGAGGTACTGGTCAGAAATGACTGGGGAAAAATTGGGAGAACCTCAAAGCTTTAATGGTAGCAAGTCGCTCTTGAACATGACACTTTTCCTCCGTATCACATCGGGTTGGGTTGTTTCATTCACCGGTCTCATCACCATGGTCTCGCCAAACCATCCACATTTGGGGTAATGCTACCGATCCATCGCATCAGTGTCGTTATATGTTCAAGAGATGTTGTTCAGAAAGAGTCAACCGTGTCCCATCCACTGCCATACATTATCCTTCATCCACCCATGATCGCCACCCTGAATCATATGTCACAGATTGTTTTCACCTCCATTAAAATCATTAGCTCCGTTCCGTGTCACTGATGTGGGATTCATTAAGGCCCTCCTTTGACGGATCGCTTCTTGTCGACTTCAGCTCATTATCCAAGAAGTTGATCTAGGAACAACCCCCTCAGTACTTTGAAGCTTGCATGCCTCAATGGCAAGTTTCTCACTTCCGGCGACAGGTATACATCAATGACCTTCGACCAGAAGATTTTGCGTGGTGTTCGACGCCAAGTCCTTTATTCACACCACGTGAATTGTACTGCAGTACCTTGAGGGTCATTATCATTATCGGTGATTCCTCTCGCGCTTGTTAACGGTTTACATCATTGACCGGTAATCAAGCGATGTCTTTCCATGTTCGACTTCAACGCAATTCTCACATGGATCGACTTGTACTTAGAGTGAAGATCGAACGAGTTTGAAGACCCCGGATCTAGTTTCATCCATCCGGGCTGCGATATATATTCAGGAAATATAAAGACATTTGACATGTACATCATTGCAGCAGATGATCATCCTACTCAAAGGATGATAATTTCAGCAGAGAATTATCAGTCTACCATCAGACGATCGTCTGTTATATGTACCAAAATGAATTTATAAAGCTGAGCATGGGAATGCCCGCCTCAGCTAGATCATGAAAGCAGAATGAAAAATAATGTATTGTATTGTATTTTATTACAGGTCACCTCTCAGCGATTGAATGAACTTCGGATCCTCCTGATAAAGCATTTCACCCGATAAACGACCTCATACTTTAGGGGGCAACTGTTATAGACATTTTTGTGCCTTACAGCATGAAGCATGAAATGTCCATAATCTAAGGGATCCAAAGTCCCTAAACATGTTGTTCCTACCCCTAGAGGAACAAGGTCAGCAAACCACAGCACTGAATAGCAGTTCTCCACCTGAAAACACTCAAAAACAAGGCAATTCTGGATCATGTCAACTGCTCCACTGAGCATCTACGCTGAATTTCAACTGCTCCACTGTCTACCTGCGCTGAATGTCAACTGCAAAGAAGGCTACCTGCGCTGGGCGAGTTGGGACATGTGGCACAGTCATTCCTCAAGGTGTCAATGCCCAGGAAGCTTCCAAAATGACACTTGGATCAAGGAATTCGACTGGTGATGAGTAAGAGGGTCTAGATCTCCAAGTGGAAGCAAGAACCTCCAAGTGGACTCAAGAACTGAAGTATAACTGAAGTGAGAGAGGACACTAGTCAGCTTCATGCCAGCCTCAAGCTGGCTCATCCTTTCTCCAAAACTCCTATATATAGAGCTCTCTCATGAGGTCTAGGGAGGCTGGAATCTTGTGAATGTAAGGAAGTGCTGTTGGTTTGAGTTTAGAACTATTGGGTGATTTGCTTTGAAGGAGGTGAAGAGGAGATTTCTTTCTGCTGGGAGGTGATGCTGGATTGGGCCTCTTATGGTTGTATCACTTCCTGAACTTTACTTCTTCCATTAATAAAGCATTTTAGGTTCTTCTATATGCATGTGTCTCAATGGTGTATTGTTATACTTGTGTATTTGATTTATTCTAATCCTTGAATCAATTATGAATGTATGCTTCTTGTAGTTTCCCTCTCTTGCCATTTTGCAAAATGTTGGTGTAGCTGGGCCAGTGAAAGAGCAAGGAGCTGGGAGCAAGCAGCAAGGAGAGAAGATTGGATCAACCATTAGCGAAAGACATCGGTTAGTGGATCTCTTTCTCCCCTATTTTACTTTCATAAAGAAGAAATCTTAGATAGCTTTGCTTCGATTGTTGCTGAGGTACTATCACCCTTAGAGTGGGATAGGGTCATTCCGTATTGGATACTTTTCCCAACAACATTGGGTGCTAAACGAATTTCCATTCATGGAGATTCAGAATTGGTAATAAAAAAAATAAAAGGGGAATATTCTGCTAAACATTCTAGGATGAGGGCCTATAGGAATGTTGTTTTGGATTTTCTAGAATCTTTCATTGAATATAGTCTATCTATCGTTCCTAGAGATCAAAACATCCTACCTGATGGTCTGGCTATTTTAGCTAGTACCTGTAAATTTTCATTTCATCCTACTCGCCAATAAAATGTTGAAGTAAATAACATACCTATTGTACTTGATAATATTAGATACTGGAAGGTTTTTTGAAATAATGCTTATATTAAGAGTTTTTCACAGTCCAAAAATGAGTTTGAAGATGCTAATATAGATACAGAATTTGACTTAGAAGATATTGTACATAATAGTGTGAATAAATTAGATTTGAAAGAAATAGATAAAGAAAAACAAGATACATAAATTTTATTCTTAAAAGATAATGTTTTTCCTAGAGGATTAGCTCCAATAGAAGATTTGTTTGACTTTAATGATGTAGCTAAGAAGACTACAATTTAAGCCACTGTAGCTACAGTTGAGGAGTGTAACATTGGAACTGAACAAGAACCTAAGATAATCAAATTGTAAAAATCTATACCCCTAGCAGAAAAGCTTAAGTACATAGAATTGTTCAAATAATTCATAGATGTCTTTGCATGGAGTTATGAGGATTTAAAATCCTATGACACCAGCATTATACAGCATAAAATTCCCTTAATAGAAGATCATACACCTTTTAAGTAGAAAATAAGGAGAATCAACCCAACACTCATGCATCTAATTGAAAAAGAGGTTACAAGAATGTATGATGCCAAGATCATATTGTCATTAAGAGATTCTAAATGGATGTCTAATTTGGTTTCGACTATGAAAAAGACTAGAGAAATCAGACTCTGTATTGATTTCTGAAATCTAAATAAATCCTCTTCAAAATACAATTACCCTTTGCCCAAGATGGACCACATTTCGCAGAAGGTGGTTGGATTTAGTAGAATTTCACTTTTGGATGGCTTTTCTGGCTATAAGCAAGTAAGACCAATAAAAGACAGTGTTTATTACACCCTGGGGCACTTTCATGTATGTGAAGATGCCTTTTGGTCTAATGAATGTTGGTGCCACTTTCCAGAGAGCAATAGAATTTACCTTTGCAAATGAAATGGGTCATTTTATAATCATATATCTTAATGATATCATTGTTTTTTCGAAGACAAATGAGAAACACTTACTTCACCTAAAGAGATTCTTTGAAAAATGTAAGAGATTTGGTAGTTCCCTCAACCCAAAGAAAACATTTTCTGGTTTACAAGAAGGAAAATTGTTCAGACATATCATTTCGAAGGAAGGAATCAAAATAGATCTTAGCAGAATTGAAGCTATATTAAAAATTAACCCCCTAGAAATGTAAAGGAAGTTCAATCTTTCATTGGTCAGACCAATTTTATGAGGAGATTTATTCCTAATATAGCAGATCTTTTAAAGAATCTAACAAACATGTTGAGGAAAGACACTAAGGTAAAGTAGAACATTCAAGCTAAACAGTCATTTGATAAGGTAAAATAGTCTTTAACTCAGGCTCCTCTATTGATTAGTCCAAATTTTACAAAAGATTTTCTCATTTTCTCATTTGCTTCTAAGCATACTATTGTTGCAATTCTCTTACAAAAAAATAATGAAGGTCATGTAAAACCAATTTCTTTCTTTAGTAAATCTTTGAGAGATGCTGAATTAAAGTATGATATCATGGAAAAGTAGGCTTTTTCCCTGGTAAAAGAAATAAAATATTTTAGAGTGTATATCCTCCATTCACGTATAATTGCCTTTGTTCCAAATGCAGTGGTAAAATACATACTAACCCAAAATGATTCCAATGGGGAAAGGGGTAAATGGATTGCCATTATCTTATAATATGACATTGAAATCAGACCTACCAAACTCATTAAAGGTCATGGGTTAGAAAAAGTAATGGTTGAATCTAATTTACATGCTTTGGATATAAATTTTCTAGCAATATTCAATGAACTAGATGAGCAGGTGACTCCACAAGTAGCAGAAGCTTTTGCTACCTCTCCCTGGTATGCAGACATTATTTTTGTTCTACATCATTTACAAGCTCCTCTTGGTCTGAAAAAAACAAAAGATAGATTTATTAAACTCAAATTTGTGAAATTTTGTATTTTGGATAACAATCTATATTGGAAAGATGTTGGTGTAGTTTTACTAAATTTATCGTTGAAAGATGAAACAGATAAAGTGATGGGGGAATTTCATGAAGGACACTACAGTGGACACCTGTATTGGAAGAATACTACCAACAAGATCCTAAGAGAAGGATTTTATTAGCCAACCTTATTTTTTGATGTCCAAAAGAAAGTCACCTCATGCCACAAATGCCAAATATTTGAAGGAAAAAGGAAACTATTTCCTTTACCCTTAAAGCCCATATCTACTGAAACTCCTTTCCAACAATGGGGCCTTGACTTTATAGGATAAATTCACCCTTCCTCTTCTTCCCAACATAAGTGGATTCTTACAGCCACTGATTAATTTACAAAATGGATAAAATCCATACTTAATAGACAAGTCTCTAATGCAGGAATCATTAAATTCCTAGAGAACAATATCCTTTCAAGATTTGGATGCCCTAGGAAAATCATTACAGATAATGTTGTAGCATTCAGATCAAAGAGGATGGTGGATTTTTGCAACAAATATCAGATAACTTTGGGACATTCTACAACCTATTACCCTCAGGGAAATGGACTGGCAGAATCTTCCAACAAAAGCTTGGTTAATATTATTAAAATGTTGTTGCAGGATAACAAGAAATCATGGCACAATAAGCTCGTAAATGCATTATGGGCAGACAGACTTACTACCAAGAAGTCAATCAGCATGTCTCCATACCAACTAGTTTATGGAATAGATGTTTTTCCAACCTCGTTGGGAATTCCTATTTTGAAAATGCTTCAAGAATTGGAGGTTGAAACAAATGATCCACAAAAAAGAATAAATCAAGAAATTCATTTGTAGTAGTCAAAAGGGGAAGTTCACAACAGAACACAGTTGACCCAAGAAAGTATAAATAATATAAATGATAGAAGAACTAAGGCAGATGATTTTCAAATAGGCAATCATGTTCTAAAATGGGATTCCAGAAGAGAAGAGAAAGGAAAGCATGGTAAGTTTGATAATTTATGGATGGGACCTTACATTATTCATGCTTATAGAGGTAATAGTGCATTTTTTCTGAAGGACATGGATGGAACAGAGCTACCTAGAGGACCTGTCAATGGCAGGATGTTGAAACATTATGTTTTTAAAGAGTAAAAGTAGTTTTCATCACACCCATTGTAGATACCATTTCCTTTGTACTGTCATAATTAGGTAGCTTATGTCTAAAAGTTGAAGCCCATGGAGAAGGCCCTGAGCTTTTAGTCATTTTGCCACCATAACTACAACAACCACAAAAAATCAGATGCAGTAAAACACTAAAGATAAGGATTCAAGGCTACTAGTCTATTGTTCTTGACACCTCACAAGGAGAGTGTCGTCCCCAACCGAAGCTATTGTCAGGGTCCTATAATTTATAGGATCAAATGATGATTGAATTATTTCTTTCAGTATTTCAAATTGTAAATAATATTGTATACTGCAAAATGATTTCCAAAAAAATAGATATAAATGAAAAGAGGGTATAAATAGAAAAAATAGAAAAATAAAAAGAAATGATAAAATAACCCCACAAAAAAAAAATGAATAAATGTGAAAGTGATGCCAATTGAAGTGCCACTCATAGTCCAATAATTTTGTAGAGAATAAATTCATGAAATTGTGTGCAGCTTGTCTAAATGCCACAATACTTCTTTTTGTTTGAAACATACAATATAATCATGTTTCAGAAAATTTCAATTTATGTCAGTTAGATTAGAGTGAATAACTTATCCAAATAGTGTAATCTTGGTTGAGATTAGATAGGTGGAGTAGGTGAATAAATTAATCCAACATTTTAATATGGTTTAATGAAGTTGTTAGATTAGTTTAGTTGTTTGGATAGATATTTTTAGTCCTTTAATAATGGAAAAATAAAACAGGGTTTTCACTTTTAAATGCACCCTAATTGTTTTAAGTTACATTAGTTTAGGATAAAATGAAATTCATTTTATAAATCATTGTTTGTAATATGTTCCTTTGTCCAAAGTTGAAGCTTATTGTAAGAAGACATGCTTGAGAAAGGACTTTTTTCCGTTGCCATTAAACACCGCACACCTCCCTGAACCCGATTGCGATCACCTTTTCATCCGATGGCTCTAAGGCCTTTTCGCCCCCCCCCCCCACTATGTTTCTAACTCTCTCGTCATTATTAACCTTCTCATGTTCTCCTCCATTCGAGACCATTTACAAACATCCTCGGAACATCTAATTAATTCCTATCCTACTCACTCAAAAGCCTAAATTTTACATTAACTTAACACTTAGGAAACCAACTTCCCTAAAACACATGACCCCCTATGTCTACTAAAATACAATGATTTTCCTTGGGTTTAATGCTCCTGCATCACCCACTGCTACGTGTTCTTCCCTCATGATTTCGGGACCCCCCCCCCAAATACCATAAACTACTTTGACCCCCCCACGAAAGCAGTTTTCCCTGCTCCTGCCTTAACCCGCATTCTTGCTGATTTGAAATGGGGCTCTAAAAGGCTTCTTGTCAGCTTACAAGAACCTCTCCCACTCCAAATCTTAACAATTTCCAAGATCTAGCTTATGATTGACAATTTGTGGAATTAAGAACTTGAAATAGGTGTATGTCTTTGTTTTCTTTTAAATTGTTCAAGTGCTTAAGTTCATTTGCTTAAACTGATATATAAACACACATAACAGTAAATGCAATGTATCAAATAAGCTAACCACAAAGACAACAATATCATATGGAGTTCACCCTGATATCTTGGGCTACGTCTCCTTGAGCACTAATCAACTCGACTAGGCTCTTCGGGATTATGGTAATGCTTATTTTACAAGTTACACACTTAACTCCATAGGTTTAAAACTATACCTATGGGCTTAGAATACCACCTTACCCCTGGTTGTCCTTACTCTACAGACAGATCTAGGCTTCTATAGACTAGACTCCTTCAATCAGCGCTCCAGGCCATCTTGAGTTCCTGGCTTGTACCAACTCCCTTAGAATTCTTTTACTATCTCTAGAATTCCTTCTTATGTTTTTAGCACACATCGGACATCAGCAATAGCTTGATCATTTGATCTCTTTGTTGTTCTTTGAAACTTCATTACAGCCTCATGGCTCTTATAAGTCTATTTTGAGATCTCTGGCTCTATGGCTCTGCCTCCAACCTCTGGTGGCTCTCTGTGAATCCTTGGCTCTATAGCTCATTGGCTTTGCAACTCTACTATGCGCAAGCTCTCTAGCTCTACAACTTTGTTGCGCCCACCTCTTTGAGGAATCACCCCTTTGCAATCACCCCCAACCTCTGGTGGCTTCTTTGGCTTTCTCTGGAACTGTGGCTCTGCCTCCAACCTCTGGTGGCTCTGCCTCTATCAAGCCTCCAACCTCTGGTGGCTCTTTTCCCAGTTGTGAACCCCCTCAAGGGAGACTCTTGAAGGGATCCCTTGCTTCTTCACTTGGCTCTCTGGCCTTTTAGGAATCCTCTGACTTTGTAGCTTCCATGTCCATTCGTCTCTATGGAATCATTCCTCTACGGCTCTATGACTTGTTCTGCTCCCTGTCTCTTTGACTAGACCTCTGGCTTACTGGCTCTTTGGCTCTGCGTCTGGCCCTTTGATTTTCTGGCTCTATAGCTCTACGTCTAGCCCTCTAGCTTATGGCTATGTGGCTCTACGTGTTGCATAACGCATTCCTATTACAAATGCATCATTGTTTCAAAACGCATCATTTGTTACAAAACAACCGCTTACAGTGTAGCACAATGATTTTAGAACAAGGATAGTTACAAAGGGATCGATGGCCTTTCCTCAGATGAAATCCCGAAAAAGACCATAATAACCAATACACAAGAAACACACAGAAAATCCTCTATCGAGTGCCAAGGCTGGATTTCAAATGATATGAAATCGCATCCATAAACCTTATCAGGTCCGTGCTCTTATCGCATATCACATATCACGCTGCCCAAAGGTCATGGTCCATTTGTATTTGGGATTCCCGATCTCCGATCACCAATATCGTCGATCGGCCCATCGCATATCACAAGTCGCAACGGCCCGTGGTCTGTTCCTCCGCCAATGGATGGCTCCGATGTGATATACATCGCCGATCGTTGATCCCCTGATCCACTTCATCACAATCACTAATCGCAATGGTCGTAGGTCTTGGTCCCTTCCTCTTGGAAATCTGCAATGCGATATTATCATATCCATCATTGATCTGCACATCCAATCTACGGTCCATGTTATATCACATTGATTACTAATCACAATCCCCTAAGGCCACGGTCCTTTAAACACTCCACTTGGATTTTCTCTGATGCGATGAAAGGTTGCGATGTGATAAACTTTAAGGGATTTTATGTTTAAAAACACATTTTCCCTTAAGTCCCATTTAGTAAGAAATTGCCTCCTTTTCAAAGGACAATGGGAAAATTTCTTTTTACAATAACTTCTTCATCAGAAGTCCGTTTTTGCCCATTCAAATTGCGTTAGATTCAAAATGGAGAGATCTATGCAATGATACTATTTCCAAGAGCATGCTTTGAATTTACTTTTTCTCTATTAGGAATATTTTTATACTTAGAAGTCTATGCTAGATCCATTTTGGATCACAGCTTCCCACTAAAAAGCTTTTGGACTCCAAAACGTTGATATACTGATCTGATTAGTAAATGCGAGTACATCGCCCTTTTCTTTCAACCTCCATACACTTGCCTTACATATTGCCTCTGAACCAAAGCCTTTGAACACTTCCTTCCTAGATGTGTTGGTCCTCCTGGGAAGAACTGTCTCCGTCCTTGACTTCATGCAAAACTCCTGTTGAGAAGGTTACAGAAGGTAGTTTGAACTTCTCTTCCTTGATCATTGATCCAAGGTGGCTCAAACAAATGTGAAGTTACATCTTCTTCACAAAAGAAATTACATTTGTATCTGTTTGACATATTGTCAACAAAAACATAATTACAGACAACAACTGGATGACCCAAACTCTTTCTTCATCAAAAGAAATAGATTTCACATCCTGTGAACACCTTCATGTCTTTACATCTGCATACAAATGATTGACTAGATAACAAGCCAACAAAACTTTCATTTAAAACAATTGACCCTTCAAGTCAAGCATGTAGAAAAAGAACTTTAGGGTTCTTTTTCAAAGATGAAACACTTCATCATTATCTCCATCTTAGTGACCAAATCAACTTTTTCCAAGTCAACATTACATTACATGCATGTTTACAACAAAGTAATCAACCCTTCAAGTTAATCACACATACATGTTCAAATACAAGGAAATCATCAACATCCCTGTGTTCATGCACATCATTCTCATGCATTCATTTCATCCTTCAACTTTCACTTGAGTACACTGTACTTTCGAAGCTGAAATGAACATGATGTTGCAGCAATAAAGTGAGTCTGCATACTCAACTTTTCCATTCACCTTCTTGGCGAAACCCTGCAACTTGCATTCCATTAACAAAGAAATGCAAATAGATTCATTATATCAATAAACATGCAATCTTAATTGGATAAGAATTCTAACCATTTCTTACCAATCCATTTCAAAGTTGCTACCTTTGTCTGCACATCAGCATCAACATGTGAATCATCCTGAAACACGTCAATCATGGAATCTTTGTTTCCATTCTTGCCATTCTTTCTTTCCACCTTCTTCAAGTTTCGTGGAAGAATTGTTGGATTTAGAGTCCAACACTTTTCAGCAATGTGTCCTTCCTTATGGCAATAAGTGCAATGCATGTGCATCTTCTTGACAGCATCATTTTCCTTGTCCAGTGGACCTTTGGCTTCTTTCTTCCTTTCCTTCAAAAGTTTCCAGTATGTGGCCATTCCCTTCCAACATCTAGAAACACTATGGTTATCCAAACCACAAAAGGAACATGCAATTCTTTTCCCATGCTTATATGGAAATTTATCATGCTTTACGTAATCAAAAGGAATATGATTAGAACCAGATTTATACCTTTCTTTTTCACCTTTATTACCTTCATGAGGAGGTGAATTGAATGAAGAAGTAGCTCCCTTTGGAACACCATCAACCTCTTCAATGGTTTCAGAGTTTCCACAAATATCTTGTTCAAGTGTATGCTTATGAACACCTTCTTCCTCAAAATGATGTTTCAAGCTATTTCATTCCCCATGAATACAATATTTACACTTTTGAGGTAGAAGACCTGAAATGAAAATCCTTCTTGGAACTGTTTCAATTGTCTTCATGGCAGATTTGCAACTTTCTCCATAAGATTTTCCATAGCCAAGACCCAAATACTTAGGCCTTTCCTCAACCATTATTGGCTCAACAATACCCTATGCATGTTTACCCAATCCTTTTCCTTCATAGCCCATTTTGGACATTAACTTGGAACCTATGCCTCTGGTATGTTTTCAAAAGAACCAATATAAACATTCTTGGAGGAAATTGAAGACAAACTGGAATTATTTACGTCTTCTTCAAGCTGATACTTCACTAAGGCTTCTTTGGGAAAAAGGAGTTGTGTCTCCAACTCATGCATCCTTTCCAGGTTCATATTTGCAATATGAAGTTGGCCTTCCACTTCCTACAATTTGTCAGAAAGCAACTACTTCTCTTCCTTCATGGAATTCAAATGTTTTCATAGTATGATGATCTTCCTTCCATCCTCATACATTTCTCTCACCATATCCATCAAGATGAACAAGTCTTGCTTCATGTCTTCATCACAGAATCTTGTGAAGAAAGAAGAATTTGAGGACTCACTTGTAGAAGTTATCATTATCAAAATGAATAACAGAACTTCAAACAAGATTAACAAAGAGCTTATTCAAGAAACCTTTTGCAACAAACCTCTTGTGCTTCAAGGATTGATTTGAGGTCCTTTGGGATAAGAAGAATGCCTTCAGCCCTTCTTCCTTCTTGTCCTCTCCTGGACTTAGCTATCAATAGCTTTCCCTTCACCTTTGCAAACTCAAACAATATTCAGTTTACAAAAAATCAAACACCTTTCAAGTCAAACAAGCATATAGATTCCTCTGTCAATCAAGCATTCTAATCTGATACCACTTGCATCATGATACAACCTGCTTCCTGATATAACCTGCTCTGGTATAACTTACTCTGATATAACCAACTCTGATATAACCAGCTCTAATACCACCTTCTTTGAAGGTGGGGTTAATCAACCTGATGCTCTGATACTACCTTCTTTGAAGGTGGGGTTAATCAACCTGATGCTCTGATACCACCTGATATGAAATGGGGCTCTAAAAGGCTTCTTGTTATATTAAAAGAACTTCTCCCACTCCAAAGCTTAACAATTTCCAAGATCTAGCTTATGATTGACAATTTGTAGAATTAAGAACTTAAAATAGGTGTATGTCTTTGTTTGCTTTTAAATTGTTCAAGTGCTTAAGTTCATTTGCTTAAAATAATATATAAACACACATAACAGTAAATGCAATGTAGCAAATAAGAAAACCAAAAAGACAATAATATAATATGGAGTTCACCCTGATATCTTGGGCTACGTCTCCTTGAGTGCTAATCAACTCGACTAGGCTCTTCGGGATTATGGTAATGCTTCTTTTACAAGTTCCACACTTAACTCCATAGGTTTACAACTGTACCTATGGGCTCAGAATACCATCTTACCCCTGGTTGTCCTTACTCTGCAGACAGATCTAGGCTTCTCTGGACTAGACTCCTTCAATTAGTGCTCTGGGCTATCTCGAGCTCATGGCTTGCACCAACTCCCTCAGAATTATTTTATTGTCTCTGGAATTCCTTCTTTTGTCTTCAGCACACATCATACATCAAAAATAGCTTGATCATTTGATCTCTTTGTGGTTCTCTGAAACTTCATTACAGCCTCATGGCTCTTAGAAGTCTGTTTTGATCTCTCTAGCTCTGTGGCTCTGCCTCCAACCTCTGGTGGCTCTCTTCGAATCCTAGCTTTACGGCTCTCTGGCTTTCCAACTCTACTACACTCAAGCTCTCTAGCTATGTAACTCTGCTACGCCCAGCTCTCTGAGGAATCACCCCTTTTCCATTGCCCCCAACCTCTGGTGGCTTCTCTGGCTTTCTCTGGAACTACGACTTTGCCTCCAACCTCTCGTGGCTCTGCCTCTATCAAGTCTCCAATCTCTGGTGCCTCTTTGCCCAGCTGTGAACCCCCTCAAGGGAGACTCTTGAAGGGAGCCCTTGCTTCTTCGCTTGGCTCTCTGGCCTTTTAGGAATCCTCTGACTCTGCGACTTCCATGTCCATTCCTCTCTGTGCAATCATTCCTCTGTAGCTCTATGGATTCTTTTGCTCCCTATCTCTTCTACTAGCCCTCTGGCTTATTGGCTCTATGGCTCTGCGTCTAACCCTCTCACTCTCTGGCTCTATGTCTCTGCATCTGGCTCTTTGGCTTTTGGCTCTGTGGCTCTGCACATTACATAACGCATTCCTGTTACAAACGCATCATTGTTTCAAAACACATCATTTGTTACAAAATGCCTACTTACAGCGTGGCACAATGATTTTAGAATAGGGATAGTTACAAAGGAATCGGCGGCCTTTCTTCGGATGAAATCCCAAAAACGACCATAATAACCAATACATAGGAAATACACAGAAAATCCTCTATCGAACACCAAGTCCAGATTTCAAATGATATGAAATCATGTCCATAAAGCTTATCGGGTCCATGTTCTTATCGCATATCACGCTGCCAAAAGATCATGGTCCATTTGTATTTGGGATTCCCGATCTCTGATCATCGATATCGCTGATTGGCCCATCACATATTGCAAGTCACAATGGCTTGGGGTTCGTTCCTCTGCCAATGGACGGCTCCGATGTGATATATATCGTCGATCGCCGATCCCCCGATCTGCTTCATCACAATTGCTAATCGCAGTGGTCACAGGTCTTGGTCCCTTCCTCTTGGAAATATGCGATGCGATATTATCATATCCACCATTGATCTACACTCCCGATCTACGGTCCATGTCATATCACGCTGATCGCTAATCACAATCCCCTAAGGCCACAGTCTTTTAAACACTCCGCTTGGATTTTCTCCGATGTGATGAAATGTTGCGATGTGATAAACTTTAATGGATTTTATGTTTAAAAACACATTTTCCATTAAGTCCAATTTAGTAAGAGATTGCCTCCTTTTCAAAGGACAATGGGCAAATTTCTTTTTACAATAAATTCTTCATCCGAAGTCTGTTTTCGCCCATTGAAATTGCATTAGATTTAGAATGGAGAGATCTATGCAATGATATTATTTCCAAGAGCATACTTTGACTTTCATTTTTCTCTGTGAAGAATATTTTTAGACTTACAAGTCTATGTTAGATCCATTTTGGATCACCTGCCAAGGTTCACTCACCACGTCCCTACTCCACCTCCACTCCCCTGCTGCCACATATCCCTTTTTCCTATCACTTCCTACCAATGAACCCATGCCTCTATCCTCCTATCCCTTGTCTCCATGTCAACAATATTTACTCTTTTCTATTGCGGCTCCTTTATATTGCCTTCATCCCGTCGCTGAGTAAATGCCCCCGAACAATCGTTTCTTAATCCAAAATGGATCTTGGAGAGACTTCTAAGTCTAAAGTGTTCTTCACAGAGGAAAATAAAAGTAAAGGGCTACTCCTAGAAATAGTCCCATTGCATAGATCTTTTTATTCTGAATTTGATGCAATTTGAATGGGCTAAAATGGACTTGGGATGAAGAAGATATCGCAGAAAGAAGATTGCCTTTGTCCTTTGAAAAAAGAGACAGCTCTTCTAAAAAAATGGCATAAAAGGCTCTTTAGGGAAATTGCATCACAAATGTGCAAAGGGGTGGACTTAAGGCAAAGGCAGAAGGACTCCCGTGACTGTATCCTTCAACTTATTGCGTCAGAGATAGGCCTGCATGCGATATCGAGACCCCAGGCAATGCGATATGCCGATTGCGATTTGCGATTGGAGCCGATAGCGATGATCGGAGATATTGATGATCGACAGATCGGCATTGGCATGGTCCATGGCATATGGAAAGACCCCCAAGGCTATTGCAATAGCGAGATACGATGTGCGATGTCGACCGTCGGATCGAGGAGCAGGATCAATGGTTCATATTTAATCGGTGATCCCCAATACTTAAGGGCCAATGCACTGCGATATGCCGATATGTGACTTGTGATAAAGGGCAGACTAGATGGGGGTTATCCATGCAATAGCATAATATTTGACATCCGGGAATTTTAAAATTTCAATGTATTTCCCATGTAAATGGGTTTTTGGCCATTTGGCCATGTGACGATGCGATTGCGATATTGCGATGGATGGCAAACCTGATAGGTATTATGAGCGTGATTTCATAGATTTTGAAGTTTGTATTTTGCACTAGATAGTGTATTTCCGTGTATATTCTCCGTGTATTGGACATATGGTTATTTCGCAGATTTTGTCCTGGGAAGAGGCCTCCTATGTATTTCCTTTGTAACTGTCCCATTCTCCTTGCCACTTTGTAAGTGGGAATTTGTAACAATGATGTGTTACACGTAGAGAGCCACAGAGCCACAGAGCCAGATGGCCAAACGCAGAGCCATAGAGCTGGTGAGCCAAGGGCTAGTCGAAGAGCTGAAGAGTTGCAAGGGAATGATTCCTCATGCAGAGAGATAGAGGAACGGATGGGTGATCAGCAGAGTCAGAAGATTCCACAAAAATACAGAGAGCACGATTGACAAACAACACGCAGAGGCTGAGATAGGGCAGAGAGTTTTGGAGTCACTTGGAGTTCGAGCGAACTAGATATCTCAATTGACAGTAGAGGAAATTTTCTAAAGGTTGCTGGAAGGTTGCTGAGAGTTGCTTGGAGGTCAACTGAACTACAGAGGCATGCAGAGAAACCAAAGAGGCAAGAGCTCGAGCTCAAGATAGCTGCATAAAACCAGAGGGTTGATAACAACAAAGAGCTGAGAGCCAAAGCCAGAGCCAGGGATAAGATGGTGTTCTAATCCCATTGTTTCTATGTAATCCAATGGATTTGAGCGTGGAGCTTGTAAAATAACTTATGCCATAATCCCAGAGAGCCTAGTCGAGTTAACTAGAGCTCAAGGAGACGTAGCCCAAGAGTTTTGGGGGAAATCCATATTAATATTGTTGTTATGGGTGTTTGTTTATTTGTTGCATTATTTACTGTCACATGTACTTAAATATCAGCATAAGCAACATAACTCAAAGTACTTAATAGTTAAAGGCAAACATAAGCATACACCTATTTCAAGTACTTTTTTTAATTCTGCAATTGGTTAATCACTAGATCTTGGGAATATATATATACAAGCTTTGGAGTGGGAGAGGTTCTTGTAAGTTAGACAAGAAGCCTTTAGTGCCCCATTTTCAGATCAGGTGGTATCAGAGCTTAAAAGTTGATTAACCCCACCTTCAAAGAAGGTTATATCAGAACTAGTTATACCATGAAGCAGGTGGTATCATGATGCAAGTGTATCAGATTAGAATGCTTGATTAACAAAGAAAATATTGCTTGTCTGAAAAGTGTTTAAATAGTCAGAGGTTGATTGTATGCTTGTGTTAGTCCCTAAATCTACCTCAGGCTGAAGGAAGGTAGGTCTAGGGTAACATCAAACCACGCTTAACTTGGTAGCTAGCCCTACCAGGTCAGGAGAGGGCTCTCTCCTTGTCAACCTCAATTAGAATATGGAAATTAGGGCATGAGATGACTGAAAATAAATGTTGATTTTAGGCTAGGTATATTAGGTCAGATGGATTTTGTTTGATTTTGATGATTGTTTGTTGGATCAAATGAAGAAGGCAGCTTTGGGTCCGAGAAATCAACTCAGATTTGCAAGCAGTTCTGTGGGGCGAGGTAGGTAGGCGTTTCAGCACTTTGAATTGGGTGTGATGGTAAGTCTAAGACTGATGAGGAGTTGGAGAGGGCATGCAAGGTTGATGAGTCCTCTTCAAACAGTAGAAAACATTTAAAATTAAATGTAACCTCAAGGCAGAGCACTGAATATAAATGGATTCCACATATTAATATTGATTCATTTAGTTATGAAGAAAAATATAGATGCTGGTACATATACACATAAGAGACTCTAAATAAAAAAGGAAGAAACATTGCCAAGACACATTACCACAAGAATCCCACAAAACACTGCAAAACTCTGGTTCATTTCCTTGCCAAACTGCAGAAGTGATTTACAATGAAGCTCAAAGCATCCACAAGAGTCCAACCTTTACAAATGACTAAGAAAGTACATAATATAGGCATCAAACCACCTATGCTAGCCATCAGGGGTCGAATCCATGAGTCAGGGAGCTGTTTCAACAACATCTAAACTAGGAACTAGAAAATAGGCAGTGGAACAGCTTGCATCTAAAACTATCGAAACTGATACATTTAGTTTAAAATCACCTTTGATTTGATGTATCTACCCCATCAAGTGTTTTACATCAACATTTACATCATATTACATCATTAACCATCACAAATTTACTAAGGAGAAGAGAAAAAGTCAATTGATAGTCAAACTGGGCGAAATTCTGAGTTTTTAGGCAAAATTAGCAAAAATTTCTTGATGCGCAGTGCCATGAGCCTGATGCATAGTTCCACTTCAAGTCTGCTTTTGGAGGCCTTCCACTTCACCAAATCAGGACCAAGATAGCTTGTTGGAAAGCTCTACCTGTCTAATTTCTCAAACACTTTTAATTTTCTGATTTGGAGTTGATTTGCCCCTTCACAAATCATTTCTCCCAAGACTGGTTCCTGTGGATCCAAAAAGTGGCAGAGAGGGCATTTTTTAGGGTTTGTTTTCCCTTTAGGTGATCCAGGTGGATGTTGGTGGCCACCCACCTATCCCATTTGGACCCCCACAACTGTCTCTTTCAGTCTTTTCAGTTTCCTAAATTGTAGCACAGTTTACTATTTTTAGCAGTTTTTCGGGTCCTGAACTTCCGGAGCCGTTTTGAGGCCCTAAACGACGTTTTTTTGGGAATCTGGGGCAACATGGGTCCATGGACCGATGTTGCCTCCCAAAGTGGTAGTACTCGGATAGATCTTTCTAACGAGCTATCGTACGCGTCAAACAAAGATCGTATGCCAAAGTTACGACCCCGGGAAATTGATGTACCAATTTACCCAAACGGGGCCCACAATTTGGCGTTTCATCTTCTAGGGTTAGGTTTCGGGATGTGAAGGGTTTTTCATTGTTTCTCAACAATAAATAGGCCTTCGAGCCTCATTGTAATATAGTTCGGAACAGTTCAGAGGCATGTAGCCGCACATCTCTTCTCAGAGATAAGCTACCATCGCCCTAGCTAGTTTATTTCCATTTCTGGTTATAAGCATATTTCAGTATTTTACATTAATGAAATGAAGCATTATTTCCGCTACATCTCTGTGTTTATGGTTATTGCATCTCTGTATTTATGGTTATCTCTATAATCTATTGCGTTCCTGTCTAAATCTGGATCATTAGGTGACCCATATCTCCTCCAAAATTTATGAAAATTTCTGGGTTTCATTGTTTTCTCATTAGGAATCCAAAACTACAAGCCATTTAGCAAAATATTGAGCCAACTCAATGCGCAGTGTCGGTGGCGCTGCACATCAACTGAAAATTCCTGTGTTTTTAATTACAAAATTGTGAAATGACAAAAATTTCCCAAAATTTCTCCAAATTTGGCAAGAGGCAAGCTTACTAACTACTTTTCTAAGCTAATGAAGCTTCAGCCAAAATTCTAAGTTTATCTTGTTCTTTCTTAGCTCTCAAGGCTCTCTTTAACTTAGCTTTTAGTTTGTTCATCCTTGCCTTGCAAATTTTATTCTGGGCTAAGTAATGATAAGCCATACGGCACAACATTTTCTTTTCCTTGAGCTACTACTAAGTGTTTCTTCTTCATAACTTGATTCACTGCTTCTTTCCATAATGCTTGTCTTAGGGATGTGATGATGGTATGGTGCCCAATGACAATGGGTGGGGACAAAGAAGATGAGTATGAAGAGATTTTACAAATGTGAAATGGAGTAGGGGAATAAAGGGATAGGTTTAGGAAATTAGGGTTTTGACTTATGGGGGACTTAGGGTTTGATGAAGGGAATTAGTTTCTTAGGGGAATAGGGATAGGGAGAATGGAATTAATGGGTAGATTTAGGGCAATGAAGTGTGGAAAAGAGGAAAAGGATGTTGGTTTTGTTATGGAGTGAAAATTTTGCAGTGAGATGGAAATGTATGAAGGCAAGCTAGGGTTTTGATTTTAAGAAGCAAAACTTGTGAAGAAAACATGAAGACTAAATTTAGCTCAATATCAATGAAAACTTACTTGAATGAGTGAAATGCAGCGTTTGGGAGAGTTTTGGATGACTTTGAATAGTTTGGGAACCTCCCTGGCCAATGCGCAACGCACTGGGCCCAATGTGCAGCACCTGCCTGATGCGAAGTGCCTATGTATTTTTACACTGGAAGAAACTGTCTGATGCGCAGCACCAACCCTCTGATGCGCAATGCCAGGAAAATTTGCTGCAAAAACATGGTTTTCTTTCTCCTTTGCGCGATTTTCCTCCAAATCGTGATTTTGGCTCTTCAGTTGATGCTTTGCACGATGAAATGGATGGCTAACATGAATTCAATTTATAAATGGATGCCCTTTAATTTTTCCTCATTACAAACCCATTTTTATAAAGTCTTAGTCACTTTTCTTCAAAAACTTTATTTTTCATTTGAAATTTGACCTTTCTTGACCACTTGATGGACTGATGCATTTGGTGCTTTTGTTTTTGCAGTGGCTGGAGTTGGCAAGATGACCAAGAGTAGCTGCTAAACTTATTACATATAGAAACACTTAAATTACATAAAATTTGTACATAAAAATGGAAAAACTCTATTTTCACCTCAAAACAGAGTTTTGAGGTAAAAAATATTTATTGGGCATATTAAAAGAAAATTTATGATTCTATGAACTTATTAATCCTCCTCATCTGCCTGCTGAACTTTTATTCAATTTAGATGACCATGATGACAAACCCTAAGACCTAGTGGGACCAAACCTTAAAACTGATTTTTATAAATGAAATGAAACAGGATGACAACAAATGACTAAAAAAATGTATCAACAAGTCAACAGGTGAATGTCATGAGGGAAGTTGACATGAAACCACTACCATCAGTTGATCAATGACCTAAAAAAATATAGTTGATCAGATGGGACACCTAATATGCATGCAAAAAGAGCAATTGATCATTGATGGAAGTGTGTAGACACTGACACTAACATTGGCTCCAATGGGGATAGTAGCTCCTGGGAGGTGCCAAGAACAATAGGTCTCTGGAAAAAGTAGACTAGTGCCTCTTCCATTGGGCATGGACTCAAAAACTCAAGTTGAAATTACATAACTGAATATTGATGACTCAAAGACACAAATTGACTTGAAACTGACTCAATACTAAAACACAACTGAAAAACTGAAAAAGATGCTCAAAGTGGAGCTTATTCAATAAAACCTACTCTAACTTTTCCATTCCTTACCAGATTAAGTGAAATGAAATAACCAATGCAACCAAGTAAGCATTTTGGCTGCTATTTTCATTCTCCCCAAGTGCTTGCTTATGAACAACAAGAGAGAACTACTGAAAGGAAACTTCCATGAAAACTTGTAAACATATCCATTGAATAATATGGATTCTCTATCTGACTCCAAAAATATTGCATAAGGATCTTGAAATTCATGTGCACTGGGACTTAGCTCAACCGATGGATTACTTTTCTTCTCCTCATACCATGAATGCAAACTTTCATCTAAGCTTTGTGACGAGACTCCTACTGAAAATGACAAAGAAACCGGTTGTTGGATCAAGTTTGTATCAATACTTGTTTCAATCTCACAGTTGTCTAGTGGAGAAGGACTTTGACTACAAACATCATCCAACACATCAGCTATTAGATCGTGAAAAACTTGAAAAGATTGTTGCAACCCATTTTCTATTAGTTCTGATGAGATTACATGATTTCCTATAGGCTGCTCATTTGAAGATATACTATGCAATTTTCCCTTCAAAAACTGAAATGATTCAAAACAAAATGGTACGGAAGCATCTTGCATCATTTGATCATATGGTCCAACTTCCAAATCTTCATTTGCAACCAGACATTCAATGGCATTCGGGGGCTACAAATCTGGATATGACAAGTCTTGAACAAGGATTTCATTGCCCTCTAGACGGTCAAGATCGAAACTTATCGACAGTTGATTTCTGATAGCATGAAATTTGTCTCTAATGATCTAAAACAAAGCAAAACAAAATGGCAAAGATCCTTCACTTACTTCAAAATTTTCTGCACTTTCCTCCTCACTTCCGTAGCTGATATGCATCGGCTAATAACTCTATTCATGCTGCTTAAAGTGAACTTCCTCCTTCCACAAACTAGCTGCTGATTTGTCTGCAAGACTAGCTTCTATTTGGAGAACATAATCATCATCATACTAATCAAACTGACGCAAATCATCAGCATAAAACACATCATCAAGCATACATGTCATATCAACAGATATCTCTTCTCCAAGATGATCTATAAAACAATAATTATCAGATCTATGACAAGTGGGATAAGAATGAAACTGTTTTGGATCAACCACTTGTTCCTCTTCAATCAGCGAGCCATGGTCTTGAACATTATACTCCTTCCTTGTAGTGATCTTCTGCATCATCTCGTCCACTACACTTACCAAAATGTCAAGCTTTACCTCTAAGGATGTCTATTCCTCTGGATCTATGTTCTTCATCTCTTCTTCCTTCAACTTTTCCCTTCTGAGTAGCAAATTAGCCTCTACATCTACTACATTGTTTTGCATCTCTTCAAGTATTGCAAGGTTCCTTTCTCTCAGCTAAAACTCCATTTCCAGATCAAAGGCATCTAGGTAGTGCAAGAGAGCAGATCCAGGAGGAGGTCTTATATTAACCAGCATCGAAAAATAGACTTGGTTAAATTTGGCAGAAAATTGTTGTACTGTCTCCCTTGGCAATATTTTCAATTGGTTATACTCTTCTAAAATCAAGAAAGGGTTCTGTCTAACCACCCACCTGTTGAGGAAAACTTTGACGAACTACTGGAAATCTGAGATGCTCACATCAGGCAGGGTTTTGAACCAACTCTTGACTTTTCCTTGCAAAGAAAGAGCAAAAAGCCTAATACTAACATCTTCTTTATCAAATTCAAAAAGGTCAAGAAAAGACTCAAAATTCAATGCATGTCTCTCAGCAGTGATGTTGTTGCATTCGCCATCAAATCTTGGTAGATATAGGTCATGATTTTTAGGGAAAGTGTGGGATATAGGAGGTAAAATCAGAGGCTTGTATCTGGAATTTTACAAGGTATAGGGGTATGTACAGAAGGTGTACAGTCAGTCTTGGTCTCTTGAGGCTCATCAGTTTGAAGACGGTCATCACAAAATTTAGAAGAAGGGTCTTGATCAAGATCAAAGGCATGCAAATATTTGGTATTTACAATATTCACAGTGAAGGAATCAAATGCAAGCTGAGGATCTTTTCTCAAATACAGTATACTTTGCAAAGCCTTCTTGACATTCTCAAGAAAAGAGAAGAAATAATTTATGACAAATAACATAATGTCTTGGATGGAATTCCAACTTAAATACCTGATCTTTCCATATCGTCCTTTCATGTTTCTGCTGGTCAGGTTCATCCTCCAGTGGAGTCCTTGGATCTGATGTCGAAACTGATTTGCAGTCGCTAGGTGAATGATTTCAGCCTTGCTGTGTCTGATCGTTGTCCACCATCAACAATCAAATCTAAAATTGATACATTTTGTTGAGGAACATAAAACTACATTCCCCAGTACGGTCGCCACTATGTTAGTGCCTAAGTCTACCTCAGGCTGAAGGAAGGCAGGTCTAGGGTAACATCAAACCACGCTTAACCTGGTAGCTAGCTCTACTAGGTCAGGAGAGGGCTCTCTCCTTGTCAATATCAATTAGAATATGGAAATTAGGGCTTGAGATGATTGAAAATAAATGCTAAGTTTAGGCTAGGTATATTAGGTTAGATGGATTTTGTTTGATTTTGATGATTGTTTGCTAGATCAAATGAAGAAGGCAGCTTAGGGTTCGAGAAATCAACTCAGATTTGCAGGAGGTTCTGTGGGGCGAGGTAGGTAGGTGTTTTGGAACTTTGAATTGGGTGTGATGGTAAGTCTAATACTAGTGAGGAGTTGGAGAGGGCATGCAAGGTTCATGAGTCCTCTTCAAACAGCAGAAAACATTTAAAACTAAATGCAACCTCAAGGCAGAGCACTGAATATCAATGGATTCCACCTATTAATCTTGATTCATTTAGTTATGAAGAAAAAGATAGATCCTAGTACATATAAACATAAGAGACACTAAATAACAAAGGAAGAAACATTGCCAAGACACATTACCACAAGAATCCCACAAAATGCTGCAAAACTCTGGCTCATTTCCTTGCCAAACTACAGAAGTGATTTACAATGAAGCTCAAAGCATCCACAAGAGTCCAACCTTTACAAATGACTAAGAAAGTACATAATATAGGCATCAAACCACCTATTCTGGCCATCAGGGGTCAAATCCATGAGTCAAGGATATGTTTCAATAACATCTAAACTAGGAACTAGAAAATAGGTAGTGGAACAGCTTGCCTCTAAGACTATGGAAACTAATACATTCAGTTTAAAATCACCTTTGCTTTGATGTATCTACCCCATCAAGTGTTTTACATCAACATTTACATCATATTACATCATTAACCATCACAAATTTACTAAGGAGAAGTGAAAAAGTCAACTCATAGTCAAACTAGGCGAAATTCTGAGTTTTTAGACAAAATTGGCAAAAAATTGCCTGATGCGCAGCGCCCTAAACCTGATGCGTAGCACCCCTTCAAGGTTGTTTTTGGAGGCCTTCCAATTCACCAAAGCAAGCCCAAGATATCTTGTTGGAAAGCTCTACCTGTCTAGTTTTTGGAACACTTTGAATTTTCTAATTTGGAGTTGATTTTCCGCTTCAAAAATAATTTCTCCCAAGACTGGTTCCTGTGGGTCCAAAAAGTGGCAGAGAGGGCATTTTTTTAGGTGTTTTTTGCCCTTTAGGTGACCCAGATCTCCTCCAAAATTTATGAAACTTTTTGGGTTTCATTGGTTTTTCATGAGGAATCCAAAACTATAGGAAATTTGGCAAAATATTGAGCCAACTTAATGCGCAGTGCCGGTGGCACTGTTCATCAGCTAAAAATTCCTGTGTTTTTAACTACAAAATTGTGAAATGACAAAAATTTCCCAAAATTTCTCCAAATTTGGCAAGAGGAAAGCTTACTAACTACTTTGCTAAGCTAATGAAGCTTCGACCAAAATTATAATTTTATCTTGTTCTTTCTTAGCTCGCAAGGCTCTCTTTAACTTAGCCTTTAGTCTGTTCATCCCTGTCTTTCAAATTTTATTCCGGGCTAAGTAATGATAAGCCATATGGCACAGCATTTTCTTTTCCTTGAGCTATCACTAAGTGTTTCTTCTTCATAACTTGATTCACTACTTCTTTCCATAATGCTTGTCTTAGGGATGTGATGATGGTATGGTGCCCAATGACAATGGGTGGGGACAAAGAAGATGAGTATGAAGAGATTTTACAAATGTGAAATGGAGTAGGGGAATAAAGGGACAGGTTTAGGAAATTCAGGTTTTAACTTATGAGGGACTTAGGGTTTGATGAAGGGAATTAGTTTCTAGGGGAATAGGGATAGGGAGAATGGAATTAATGGGTAGATTTAGGGCAATGAAGTGTGGAAAAGGGGAAAAAGATGTTGGTTTTGTTATGGAGTGAAAATTTTGCAATGAGATGGAAATGTATGAAGGTAAGCTAGGGTTTTGATTTTAAGAAGAAAAATTCATGAAGAAAACATGAATAAGACTAAATTTAGCTCAAGATTAATGAAAACTTACTTGAATGAGTGAAATGCAACGTTTGGGAGAATTTTGGATGAATTTGAATAGTTTGGGAACCTCCCTGGCCAATGCGCAATGCACTGGGCCCAATGCGTAGGGCCTACCTGACGCACAGCACTTGTGTATTTTTACACTCGCAGAAACTGTCTGATGCGCAGTGCCAACCCTCTGATGCACAATGCGAAGCAAATTTTCTGCAAAAACAGGGTTTTCTTCCTCCTTTGCTCGATTTTCCTCCAAATCACGATTTTGGCTCTTCAGTTGATGTTTTTCACAATGAAATGGATGGCTAACATGAATTTACTTTATAATTGGATACCCTTTAATTTTTCCTCATTGCAAACCCACTTTTATAAAGTCTTAGTCACTTTTCTTCAAAAACTTTGTTTTTCATTTGAAATTTGACTTTTCTCGACCATTTGATGGACTGATGCATTTGGTGCTTTTGTTTTTGCAGTGGCTGGAGTTGGAAAGATGACCAAGTGCAGCTGCTGAACTTATTACATATAGAAACACTTAAATTACATGAAATTTGCACATAAAAATGGAAAAACCTCAAAAGATTTATTGGGCATATTAAAAGCAAATTTATGATTCTATGAACTTATTAATCCTCCTCATGTGCATGCTAACCTTTTATTCAATTTAGACGACCATGATGACAAACCCTAAGGCCTAGTGGGACCAAACCCTAAAACTGATTTTCATAAATGAAATGAAACAGGATGACAGCAAATGACTAAAAAAAATGTATGAACAGCTCAGCAGGTGAATGTCATGAGGGAAATTGACATGAAACCACTACCATCAGCTAATCCATGACCTAATGGAATGCAGCCGATCAGATGGGACACCTAATATGCATACAAAAAGAGTAATTTGATCACTGATGGAACTGTGTAGACACTGACACTAACAGCTTGTTTGTAGACTGACTATTGTTTGAGTTTGCAGAGATGAAGGGAAAGCTATTGTTAGCTAAGTCCAGGAGAGGACGAGAAGGAAGAAGGGCTGAAGGCATTCTTCTTATCCCAAAGTACCTCAAAGAAATCCTTGAAGCACAAGAGGTTTGTTGCAAAAGGTTGCTTGAATAAGCTCTTTGCTAGTCTTGTTTGAAGTTCGTTTGTTCATTTTGATAATGACAACTTCTACAAGTGAGTCCTCAAATTCCTCCTTCATCACAAGAGTCTTTGATGAAGACATGAAGCAAGAATTGTTCATTATGATGGACAAGGTGAGAGAAATGTATGAGGATGGAAGGAAGAGCAGCATACATAGAGAGCAGTTGAATTTTGTGGAGGAAGAGATGCAGTTGATTTTTGAAAAATTGTAGGAAAAGGAGAGGCAACTTCATATTGAAAATATGAACCTAAAAAGGATGAAAGAGTTGGAGACACAACTCTTTGTTTCCAAAGAAGCCTTAGTCAAGTATCAACTTGAAGAAGAGGTAAACAATTCCTGTTTGTCTTCAAATTCTTCTAAGAATGCTTATATTGGTTCTTTTGAAAAACATACCAAAGGCATAGGTTCCAAGTTAATGTCCAAGATGGGCCATGAAAGAAAATTCTTGGGTAAACATGCACAGGGTATTTTTGAGCCAATAATGGTTGAGGAAAGGCCTAAAAATTTGGGTCTTGCCTATGGACAAGCTTATGGGGAAAGTTACAAGGCTGACATGAAGACCATTGAAACAACTCCAACAAGAAGTTTCATTTCAAGTCTTCTACCTCAAGATTGTGAAGATTGTATTCTTGGGGAATGCAATGGAGTGAAGCATACCTTGCAGAAAGAAGGTCTATATCAGCATACACTTGAACTAGAGAGTTGTGGAAACTCTGAAAGCCTTGAAGAGATTGATGGTGTTCCAAGGGGAGCTACTTCTTCATTCAATTCACCTCCTCAAGAAGCCAATAAAGGTGAAAGAGAAAGGTATAAATCTGGTTCTTATCATATTCCTTTTTATTATGTAAATCATGATAAATTTCCATATAAGCAAGGGAAAAGAATTACATGTTCCTTTTGTTGTTTGGATAACCATAATTTTTCTAGATGTTGAAAGAGAATGGCCACATACAGGAAAATTTTGAAGGAAAGGAAGCAAGAAGCCAAAGGTCTACTGGACAAGGCAAATCATGTTGTCAAGAGGATGCACATGTGTTGCACTTACTGCCATAAGCAAGGACACATTGTTGAAAAGTGTTGGACTCTGAATCCAACGATGCTTCCACAAAAGCAGAAGAAAGTGGAACTAGAAGATGGCAGGAATGGAAAGGAAGTTTCCATGATTGATGTGTTTTAGGATGATTCACATGTTGATGCTGATGTGCAGACAAAGGTAGCACCTTTGAAATGGATTGGTAAGAAATGGTTAGAGTTCTTATCCAATTAAAGATTGTATGTCTTTTGCTTTGATGCATCTGTTTTCATTTCTTTGTTAATGGAATGCAAGTTACAGGGTTTTTCCAAGAAGGTGAATGCACAAAGTTGAGTAGGAGACTCACTTTGTTGATGCAACATTATGATCATTGCAGCTTCGAAAGTACAGTGTGCTTAAGCGAAATTTGAAGGATGAAATAAATGCATAAGCATGATGTGCATGAACACAAGCATGTTGATGTTTCCTTACATTTGAACATGTATGTGTAATTAACTTGCAAGGTTGATTGCTTTGTTGTAGACATGCATGCAATATTGACTTGAAAAAAGTTGATTTGGTCTCCAAGATGGAGATAATGATGAAGTGTTTCATCTTTCGAAAATAATCCTTGAGATCTTTTCTACATGCTTGAATTGAAGGGTCATTTGTTTTAAAGGCATGTTTTGTGGGCTTGTTATCTAGTCCATCATTTGTATGTAGATGTAAGACATGGAGGTGTTCACAAGATGTGAAAATATGTTTCTTTTGTTGAAGAAGGAGTTTAGGCCATCCAGTTGTTGTCAGTATTTCCGTTGTCATTAACAGTTGTTGTTGACAGCATGTCAAACAGGTACAAATGAAAATTTTGTGAAGCAGATGTAACTTCACATTTGTTTGAGCGACCTTGGATCAATGATCAAGGAAGAGAAGTTCAAACTACCTTCTGTGACCTTCTCAGCAGGAGTTCTGTAGGAAGTCAAGGAGGAAGATAGTTCTTCCCAAGAGGACCAGCACATCCAGGAAGGATAGTGGTCAAATGCTTTGGTTCAGAGGCACTATGCAAGGCAAGTGTATGGAGGCTGAAAGAAGAGGGTCACTCTCATTTACTATTCAGATTAGTATATCAGTCTTTTGGAGACCAAAAGTTCTTTTAGTGGGAAGGCGTGATCCAAAATGGATCCTGGATAGACTTCTAAGTCTAAAGTATTCCTCACAAAGGAAAATAAAATTCAAGGGCTGCTCCTATAAATAGTCCCATTGCATAGATCTTTTTATTCTAAATCTGATGCAATTTGAATGGGCTAAAATGGACTTTGGATGAAGAAGTTATCGCAGAAAGAAGATTGCCTTTGTCCTTTGAAAAAGGAGGCATTTCTTCTAAAAAAATGGCATAAAAGGTTCCTTAGTGAAATCGCATCGCAAATGTCCATAGGGGTGTTCTTGAGGCAAAGGCAGAAGGACTCCCCTGACTGCGACCTCCAACTTATCGCATCGGAGATAGGTCCGCATGTGATAGCAGGACCCTAGGCACTACGACATGTCGATTGCGATTTTCGATTCGAGCCGATAGCGATGATCGGAGATGTCGACGATCGATGGATCAGCGTTGGCATGTTCCATGGCATATGGGAATACCCCCGGGGCTGTTGCAATAGCGACATGTGATGTGCGATGTTGACCGTTGGATCGAGAAGCGGGATCAACGGTCCAGATTTAATCAGAAATCGGGAGATCGGTGATCCCCAATACCAAAGGGCCAATGAACTATGATATGTCCATATGCGACTTGCGATAAAGGGCAGACCCGATGGGGATTATCCACACAGTAGCATAATATTTTAAATCCAAGAATTTCAGAATTTCAATGTATTTCCCGTGTAAATGGATTTTTGGCCATTTGGCCATGTGAAAATGTGATTGCGATATTACGATGGATGGCGGACCCGATAGGGATTATGAGCGCGATTTCATAGATTTTGAAGTCCGGATTTTGTGCCCGATAGTGTATTTCCATGTATATTCTCTGTGTATTGGACATATGGTTATTTCATGGATTTTGTCCCGGGAAGAGGCCGCCTGTGTATTTCCTTTGTAACTGTCCCATTCTCCTTATTGTCGAGCAGTAAAAAGGGTCTTTTTCACCTCTATTTACCCTACATTAACTTATCAATCCAGGAACGATTTGTTATCTCAAAGAGTGTACTCAGTTTGAGGTGGTCATTTGTCAGAGTAATGCTAGTAGTATAGTGCTCTAAATACAAGAGTAAATGGATGCTTAAAACAAGATCTACTTACAGAAAAGCTCCTTAAGACTCAAATCATGCATTCAGAAAACTATAGCAATTTATCAGTCAAGGGTACAGTAACAGTAACTCATCCCTCTGTAAACTGATGTAATTAAAGATAACCAAGGAAAATATCATCAATCTGGGAGCTAGACAACAGATGTCAATACTCACTACAGTCTCAGATCATTCTGCACACCAAAGCAATGATAATACAAATAACAGGAAATGGAACAACAACTAGTCTTCTAAACAAGATTGAACAACAAAACCTTAGTCTACAGAAATAAATGCAGCAATTGTATCCTACAGGAATCAGATAACAATCTTCAGTATAAAGATAAATCAGAAAGCAAACAGAAATAGAATGGCAACTAATCAGACATGAAGTATAGAACAACAACTAGAGTCAAATATCAATGTACAATGAACCAAGATAAATAACACACGTAGCACGCTTAATCTTAAGAGAAAAAATAATCTGACTTCAATACAACAGGTATAAATCTCAGTTATAAAGAGCAACAATTGTAATTCGTAAGGGAACAACAACGTCAATTGAGCAATAATCGCGATTAAATGTAAACCATAGATGAATACAGTAATACCAACTTATGAATGTTACAGCACGGTTACTCTATAATTGAACAACAATAGCATTCTATAAGGAACAACAATTTTATAGCAATGGTTAAAGGAACAAAAATGCGTTACAAGTTAGAATTAACAACATGACATTCCTGTCACAGAGAACAACATTACTCGGTTGAGCATAAACAAAATATAACAGAACCGTGATGTAAAATAGTGAAACACATCAGATTACCGAACAAAGCTAATAATGAAAACCACACATGAATTAGAGATAATGGTACAGGAGAAAGTGTTCCACCAAAGCCAAGCCCTTAGCCTCTAGGGACACACCGCTGAGATTACTCCAGAATCAAGGATTGAACGAAAACCAGATTTATATTAAAACATCAAAGAAAAGCTACAGTGGATCACTTCTCAACGAGAGACGATGATCAAAGTTTCAAATACAAAGGAGAAGTACATAAAAAATAACAACAGGTCGTCCCTCGGGCTAGCAGTGCTACCCCTTCTTATAACAGCCGAGCAGAGATATCAATGATGCAAAAATAGTTAAGATAACGATCCCTTAGGATCAAAGGATCCTGAGGGATTCACCAAACTGTTAATTCCCAGTTATCCATTTGTCCTCTTGTGCCGATTTGATATCTCCTTTTCCCTTTCTGGGCTAATACGCTCCAATTTGGATTGTCTTGTTTGCATGTTGTTTCCTGCCAAGGGACAACAGCTAACTTTGTCATGTCTTTTCCTTTGGGACAAAAATCTTTCGTTTTCTCCTTTTTCTGCATAAGAAAATGGATTTAGTTGTTTTGCGTTGCATATAAATCCCATAGATTTTGTCATAATTTCTTATTATCTACCTAGTTCATGATGCAAAGAGGTTATGAGTTTTAAAGAAAAGATAACAAAATAAACAATAAAAGCATACCTTCTTCAATACTCCACACTTGCCACAATATCAGCGGGCATTTGTAATAATGATGCATTACATGCACAGAGCCACAAAGCCAGATGGCCAGACGGAGAGCCACAGAGCAGGTGAGCCAGAGGGCCAATTGAAGAGATGAAGAGCCGCAAGGGAATGATTCCTCATGAGGAGAGATAGAGGAATGGATGGGGGATCTGTAGAGTCAGAAGATTCCAAAAAAAATATAGAGAGCACGATTGACAAATAACACACAGAGGCTCAGAGAGGGCAGAGAGTTTTGCAGACACTTGGAGGTCGAGTGAACCGGAGGGCTCAATTGACAGCAGCGGAAATTTGCTGAAGGTAATTGGAATGTTGATGAGAGTAGCTTGGAGGTCAAGTGAACTACAGAGGCATGTAGAGGCCGAGAGAAGCTCAGAGAGCCAAGAGCCGAGAGCAAAAAGAAAAGAGCCAAGATCTAGAGCTCAAGATAGTTGCACAGAACCAGAGGGTCGATAGCAGTAAAGAGTCGAGAGCCAGAGACAGAGCCAGGGATAAGATGGTGTTCTAAGCCCATTGTTTCTATGTAATCCAATGGATTTGAGCGTGGATCGTGTAAAATAACTTATTCCATAATCCCAGAGAGCCTAGTTGAGTTGACTAGAGCTCAAGGAGATGTAGCCCAAGAGTTTTGGGTGAACTCCATATTAATATTGTTGTTATGTGTGTTTGTTTATTTGCTGCATTATTCACTGTCACATGTATTTAAATATCAGCATAAGCAACAGAACTCAAAGTACTTAACAGTTAAAGGCAAACATAAGCATACACCTATTTCAAGTATTTTTTTAATTCCACAATTGGTTAATCACTAGATCTTGGGAATATATATATACAAGCTTTGGAGTGGGGGAGGTTCTTGTAAGTTAGACAAGAAGCCTTTAGTGCCCCATTTTCAGATCATTTATCCAATGGTCCCACTCTAGGTGTAAAACTATAAAGCCTCACCTTTTCCCGCTATCACAACCTTTTCTCTCTTTCCTACTATTACACTGCTCCTGATCCTTGTTTTCTTGCCTATCAACAACTACCCACATAGGAATCTCCTCATAGATTTTCCTACCAAATTAATGGTGCCCCACTGCAAATCCCATATGTCATCCTCTATAATTTAATTCTCTTACCATGATGGCCCCCAAAAATCCCACTGTGGTAAACCCCATGCTTGCTCCCCTTGTGGATTTAGACCACATCCCCCTAGCTGACCGAGATTACAAAATTGTCCAGACACAATGTGAATTTGACCTCTTCGAATGACGATGTTGGTTTCGTGACACTTACCTTGACCAATCTTATGAGATTAACCTCTGGCAGTTTAGACTACCCCTATTCGTCTCCCCCCAGTCCTACTATTTCCCTAAATTTTTCCTAAAGTGTCATGCCTCTTATCTCTCAAGTAAGAGGGCTATCATCACCCATAATGGTGAAATCCTTTTCACCATTACCTCTAAAAGTATAAACCAAATGTTGCAGGTCCCCTAGAGTGACTCTCTGACTCCCTTTTCCCTTGAGGCTGTTAAGGAAATCTATCATAAACTTACCTTTTCCTAGAGAGCCAGAATATTTGAGGTCTCCCTGGCAAAAGATTCTCAACTCCCCAAGAAAAATACCCTTTATCCCTCTTCTATTTTCCCTCAAATAACTATACATATTATCTTTGTATTGTCATGGATACTTGGTTATTTTTTAGATTAATGGGTATATGAGCCTATTTTAGGCTTTCTATCCACCCTTTCTACAGAATAGGGACTATTAGTCACCTTTGACTATGGTCACTTCCTTCCAGATGCAATTCATGAACAATTCCTTCTATTTTTAACTGAAGGAATGTTCAGATACTCTTCCATTATTATGTACATGTTCATTTTATTCCAGACAAACAAGTTTCCCTTTGCAATGCAGAAACTCAATCAACAAGGAGAGCCTTAGTCCATTATTTTCTAAACCTCCATGATCAGAAAAAAATCATAGGAATACAGTTTTAAAGAGTTTATTGATCAATTTGTGTATCTAGTAGCTTGTTTGCTGAGTGGCTAGTAGATTCCAAGAATCAGTGAGGATATTCAGAAAGTGTTGCATCTTAATGAACAGGTGAAGACAGGAGATTGGTATCTATACCAATCATTTACAAAGATCAGAGTTTATGGCTCAGAGCTACCACCATATAAGTTACCCAAACACCTTCCAATGAGGATATTTTCCTTGGAGTACATCAGGAAAATAATCCACTCAGACAACATCCATTTTGTGGCAGCTAAGAAGAAGTCTTAGTTCAAAATTAAGACACAGATAGGACCTTTTATCTGTAACAACAGAGTAGCAGGAGAGGAAGAAAACCTCCTGCTAAAACAAATGAATTTCCATTTTAGCTTTACATGCTCTTATGACCCCTTTGGGATAATTTCTAATCTAAGAGTGGAACAGAAGGCAACTCCCTATGTGCATACCCAAAGACTAGAAATAGAGAAGTACATGAACCAACAGAATTGGGTAGAGAACACATTGTAGGAGGTCGAAGAGCAAGTTCTTTCCAGGACTTCCTCAGAAACTCCTATACCCAGAGAAAATACTAAGAAAATACCAAGAGAAGAGGACTCTCCTTCAATCACATAAGTCTCAGCCAAATAATTCAAGATCTATACAAAGAAGATTAAGACAGACTCTAAGATAGAATTCCCACTACTAGATGAAACACAGGGTACCATTGTACTCTCTAGCCTTCAAACTTTGAAGTTTGATAGCAGTACCATTGATTCTCCATCATCCTCGAATACTAAAGAGATTCCAGCTACAACACCTCATACACCAGAGACATTCACAGAACAAAAGCAACTGGATATTTTCTAAAGGTATAGAGAGATCAAACAAAGGAATGAAGCCCTCCACAACAACATCTATGCTCAATTAAGGAAGCAGTCTTCCTCAATCCAACAAAGGCTCATTTCATCCATCTTATTACACATAGAAAGGGAGAATTCATATGTCATTCTTATAGGCACAGGTTCCACAGCCAAAATCAGCAACTGACTTCAAGCAGACTACCTTTGAGTTTGAGGCAAAGGATGTTGTTAATCCTTTGGATTAATGGAAATGCATAGGAAAATAGGAGAAATTGTCTACTCAACCTTTACATAGACTTCCATCACTACTTCCAAACAGCAGTTGTCTTTAAACAATGCTCAATATCACCTCAAATCGCAAAATTTTTCCTCTCTTGCTAAAGATAACAGAATTAAACATTTGGAGGAAATGGTGATTAAAGCGGGTTTTGATCCTGGTAATTCGAAGGCCATAGAAGAAATTATTAAGAAGAATAATTTTGACATAGAATCCATGAAGAAGCAATTGAAGTTGCTTGGGACTAAAGATCCCCAAGCAAAGGAGTTAAGAGATACATAGTTACATAAAGAAGAAATGTTGAATATATTGGTGGAGTAGAGTGAACAAATCAAGGAGACGGAAGAAGAGATGGACAAGTTGATCAAAGAGAAGGAGAAAAGTTTACAACTTGTATTGGTTCCTCTTGATGCAATACATATTGCATCCCTACTTCAAATAGGTATCCCTGCAACAGCTACAATAGTAGGAGCATACTCTTCCACAGTGCCTCCTTCTTCGACTACAGATGATTCGGTTCAGTTGGCCCAATCCCTGGAAAACATGTTTATACAGGGAGAATAAATAAAGAAATTAAGTAGGATGTAAATACCCTATAGAGGTAGAGAAAAAAATATGAAAATTCTCTCATGACATAGATGTAGAAATCCTAGACATTGTCCCAGACAATGTAGCAGATGGAAAAAGACACTGCCATGGGTAATTCCTTGGCCTAGGTTAAAGAAAAGATTCGGAAATGGATCAATGAAGATATGATAGATATTTTTCTTTATATACAAATAATACTTGAGAAACAGGAACTAATTAAAAGGTTTACTGAAGCCATTAAAGAAGTAAAAAATAGTTGGGTGAAAAACCCAATGAAGTTAGAGAGCTCATCAAGTTCCTCAACTCTAAAAACAATTAGGAATTAGAAGAGTTGGAGATTGAAGATAGAATAGAAACTATACTAGAAGTCAAAAAGGTGTTTACTAAGAGAAATATGATGAGGCAGCTTGAAGCAAAGTGTCAGATTTTAGACACTGGCGTACAGAGATTCTTCAAAAAGCTGGAAGCCCTCTACAAAAAAGGACTTCCTAATTTATTAGTAATAAATGATAAGCTCAGTACATAGTATGATTACAGTGAGAAATTGATGACCAAGGATAAAGACAGTTCTAAAGTTACAAGAGGAAGAATCAGCATGATAAGAAAACAATTCTTGGTAGCATTGACATATGATCTGGATATTCAATATGAAATTAAACACATTTTCATTTCCAAACTGGCTTTTTCTAAATACACTGAAGTAGACGAGGTTTACAGAAATTTACTGAAGACAATTATCCCTAGTAAGCCTCGCTAGGATAAATTATGTGAATTACTGGAGTAGGCAAAGGATTTGGTTGTACATCTCAGCATCAACAGCACAGCAGGATTCGAAGGGCCAGACAGTCAGCAATTCCACAAATTTAGTGCCAACACTTCAAACAGTTCAAATTTTCCTAAATTTTTGTAATAAGTTAGATAGATTTAGTTTAGGAATTCTTAAATACATCCTAGTTGGTTTTGATAGGATTTTTTGTAAATATATTATAAATACTTCTCTTTTAGAAGTATCAAGGGTTGATTGTTGTGTGGATTTTTGCATTCCAGAACGCTATTGTACTATTTTCATTTGATGGGTTGATCAGTAATAAAAAGGACATTCTTCACATGATTCATGTGTTATACTATCTAGTGATGTGCTTCTTTCATTGTTAATGTGTTATTTCTTTGTTTCCATACTTATGTTTTCTTAATCTGAATTATTTTACAGAAAATTGATGAACATAATTTGTTGAAAAATACACTCTACTTCTACTTGTAGATAATTTCAATGTTTTCTTCTGATATCATGTTAAGGAATTCTTAATTTCTCTTTAACTTCTATTGAACTTATATCTTTTGTTCCATTCCATTTCACTTAAATATAAAGGATCCAATTAGTTTAGCTACCTTGCCCTGTGAAACTCCTTTGAAAATATGAAACAAACCCCTTTTAAACTGTAGACTCCATAGCCCAATGGAAGGTTTAGGCACTTAATCAACCAATCAATTCAAAACCAAAATTCGAACACTCATAACTAGCCTAATATATAATACAAAAAGTTAAATTTCACAAAGAGAGCCCTCTCTGAAGCTAGTAGGACTAGATCCCAACTTCCAAAGTGATTTGTCGTTACCTTTGTGATTTTCTTATGCAACCTCTGAAAATTACAGAGCGCTAATAGACATTACCGAAGAAAATAAGACACCTCATTCTCCATTTACCGATACTGAAACTTTTGACCCAAGAGTTCATTTCTCTCCATTCCAACCTAACCCTTGGTATTCTAAAACTTTGAGATTTTTAGGTCATAATTTGTCACCACCACACATTCATTTTTGTTCACCATAAGTAACTATGTCTGAAATTTTGATAGGGAGAAAACCTATTGATTCATTCATGTTTACCAGATCCACAGAATCACTATTGTAATGTGGTACATCAGTTCCTCTAGGGTACTAGTCACTTACTGGGACTTTTTCAGGAGCATCCTCTTCTCCCCAACCTTCTACTTGGTCAGCTAGTTTATCTACATCTAGTGTTTCAGAGCATAAATTCCATGCCTGAAGCACTTAAATCATGAGACCACCAAATTCACATTGCTCCTAGTAATTAAAGTAACCCTCAAGTAACCCTAATTAGCATTTATTTCCAGCATGGTGGCAACCACCTTATCCTCCACCTAGAGGACAACCTTTTTCCATGGGTCAACCTTTTACCAGAACCTATTGTCAAATACCTCAACTTGTCCTAGGTTAGCTTGCTGTAAATCAAACTTTATATGGTACTCCTTATCCTGGAATGAACACAATTTGAAATCCTGCCTTTAATAAACAGTATGGTCAAGGTGCTCCACAAGTGCCTCTTTATCAACCTATTCAACCTAATGGACAAACTATTCCTCAAATATCTGTTCCAGGTATTGCAGTACCCTTCCAGCAGTCTGTTCAAGGGATTCCTCCATAGTTGTCCAATAACCTGTTCAAGGTATTAGGGTCTTATAATTATAGGAAATCTAATGATTCAGATATTATTTGTTGCTCTCATGATGAAGCTTTTGGCTTGCTGACTCGCCTCGCTTCCTCTCCATTTTGCATCATCCTTTACTCAGTTTCCTGCTCTATCACCCACTTTCCTTGTTAATTCATCTGAATATTACCCCAGCATAAGCCGAATATCTGCTTTCAAATCATTAATAATAGGTTTGTGTGACAAAAAAAGGTTATATATTGCAGAGCTTCTGGTTTTGAAGCTTTGGATTTTATTAAAATTTTCATAAAAAATAATCCCAAAAGCTTAGCTCCCACTCCATCTCCATGCGAACTGCATTCACAAGACCTAATCCTAGCACACCCAACACCAAGCACAAGTGGGTAGCCTTGAGATTATTTTTGTAACTATTGGCTTATATAAACCATCATGAAGAATGTTCCTTTGTGAATGTGGGATAAATCCCATAAATTATATATATATGTGTGTGTGTGTGTGTGTGCGTGTGTGTGTGTAATCCCTCTTTTTACCCCTTACTTCACAAAACCCTATTAAGATAAATTTCTGGACTTCCTCCAAAGTCAACCAATGGCCCACCTGGCACTAAGAATTAAACCCCCTTCATTTTTATTTGTATGGAGATTCATAAAAATAAATGAATGGTTAAAATTTCATATGGAATCCAACACTTAACATTTCAAATTCACGCGATATGGGTGGTTTTGCCCAGGGCCCATTTTGCTACATGGCAGCCACTAGATGGTATCACTTTCTTTCAAAACCACTTACCACTCAAGTTCACCCACCCTAAATTTCCTTGCGATTTTCACCTATCCTAAAGTTTCTTCAATATATATTTTATATCCTAAGGTATGGTGGACAGGAAAATTATCAAATGTATGTTACGGGAATTAGGATTACTAAAGTGAAATATTAGAAATGCGGTAAATTACATTGCTACAGGAAAAACCATACTGGAGAGAAAATAATATATAAGGCTAAGTTTGTGAAATGGAATTCAAATGTAAAATGTTTTTACATTTACAGGAAGGTGTAGAATCATGTTTTAGGTGAAAGGGAAAAAGGAATTTACAGGTGCGAGTAAAATGAATTTACAGAGGAAGGTAAAGAACAAACAACACATGGAAACCACTTACCACTACAGGAAGGTGTAAAATCATGTTTTAGGTGAAAGGGAAAAATGAATTTATAGGTGCGGGTAAAATGAATTTACAGAGGAAGGTAAAGAAAAAACAACACATGGTTTTGTAAAACCATCCAGGTATTTTACAAGGGAAAAAGTAATTTACAAGTGCAGGTAAAATGAATTTACAAGGGAAGGTAAAGAACAAACAACACCTGGTTTTGTAAAACCATCCAGGTATTTTACAAGAGAGAAAGGAATTTACAGGTGTGGGTAAATGAATTTACAGAGGAAGCTAAAGAACAAAGAACACATGGTTTTGTAAAACCAACCACGTATTTTACAAGGGAAAAAGGAATTTACAAGTGCAGGTGTTATAGACATTTTTGGGCTCTACAATCTCAAGCATGAAATGTCCATAAACCAAGGGCTCCTAAGTCCCTAAAAGTGTTGTTCTAACCCCTAAAGGAACAAGGTCAACAGATTACAGCTTCTCCCAGAAGTTCTCCATGAAAAACTGCTCAGAATTGGTCAAAACAGGATCATTTCAGCTTCTCCACTGGCCAAGTGCGTTGCATCTCACCTAAATACACTGTGTGGGTGCGTTGCATTTCAAGTATCCCTTCTGTGGGGTGCGATGGGTGAGAAATGACAAATGGCAGTGTCATTCCGCGAGGTGGAGAGGCAATGGAAGCTTCCAGAATCTTCTCCTGTGACACTTGCCTCACTGAATTCGACCAAGGATGAGTAAGAGACCATCAATCTCCAAGTGGAAGCAAGAACTATCAGAGGGAAGACACTAATCAAATCATGAGCTAACTCATCTCCATTACAAACATCTATATCTGGATCCCTCATCCCAGAGATCCAGAGGCTGGAATTTTGCATATTGTAAGGAATTGTTGTTGGTTTCTTGAGACAAACATCAGATTGTTGGGCGATCTAAGCTTTGTTTGAGGTGAAGAGGGGCTTCTTTGCTGGGAGGTTGATGCTGGGTTAGAACAACTGGTTGTAACTCCTCTTGGCTCTTTCTTATTTTATCAATAAAAGCTATTCAAGTTTTCCTCCATGCTCTTGTGTCATTGATGCTTGTTACATTTGTATGGTCAATTTACATCTGATCCTAGATTGTTTATGATTATAGATCCATGTCTTTGTATAGTGCTATGCTTATGTGATCTTACAGGTACTTTGTGAAGCTGGGCGTGCAAGGGAGCAGGTAGCTAAAGACTATCAAAGAAGATGGGAATCAAATCAGGAGATTAGCACAAGACAGAGGTTGGTCTTTCTGTTACTCTCTATCTATAATTCATAAAGGAAAAACGAAAGTAGATTTTCTCTGTTTGTTTCTAAGGCAGCTGTCACACCTTAGTGGGATAGAGCAGTTCTATATAGATACTTTTCCCTGTAACAAAATCGCGACTCCACTGGGGAGATAATTAGTTTGTTTGTTTATCATTCTTTGTTGTTTGTTTCATAAACTTACAAGTAGCATTCGAACTGCATTTGCCATAAAAAATGCAAAGTAGATAACTACTATTTCAATCCATCTACTGGATTTTTTTATGAGTTAAACAACTGATTCAAAAAATATATGATTGCCCTTGTGATAGCTCTTAGATCCTCCTTAGATCTACCCCTGATTGTTGCATTACTGATTGCTTTTTTCTCGGCCAAAACCCAAGAACTGAACTGCAAACTATGACCCAGAACCCAAACAGAGTCTCGTTTCTGGCCCAGCGCAGGTACTGTTCAGAGAATCTGAACTTCAGCGCACTTCCCGAGTGGACAAGGTGCGCTGCATTTCAAATTCTCTGTGTTACAGGTGCGCTGATCATACTAGGCCCTGTGCAGTTTTGGTTTCTGTGATTCATTCTTTCCAGTTCTATTCCTGAATTTTGTTGCCTGTAATTAGTATATGTCTGTTTGAAACCCCTTTTCCTTGCTATTATTCTACCTCCTTTGTACAAAAGAACTGTAGATGTTTTTGTGTGTTTGTTGAGTCATTTACAGTTCTCCTTTGCAAAAGTAGCATAATCGTATTGTCGTCCTTTGATTTGAAACTGTCGCAAGTGTCGATTTCAATCGTAGGAAAGAATTTGATTGCTGTTGATGGTCGATTATCCTGTTACTATTGGTTTTGGTCTGAATTTGTAATTTTCTAGTGTCAAGAACAAGTATTCATTTTAAAATCGTAAGGTGTTGTGATCGTCTCCATTTTTTATTTCGAAAAGAAACTTGTTGATATTTGTCGCTTGAAAAGAAATTCAGATTTGTGCATCAACTTTCTTTTTAGCATTCATATACTAAGAAAGTTGAAAACAAATACATGCATGTGCATTTGCATATAGACAGTCTGATTGGCTTGATTTAAGAAAGTGCATTTAGAGTGTGCTCTTTGCTCTTTGTGAAAAGATTTTGTCTTTCTTTTCCTTAGTAGTTAGGATTTTCATTGCACAAAGAAGATAAAAAGTTTGTTTATCATCTTAGATTGCATTTTAGGAATTACATCTACATCTCACGGTGAACCTGAAAGGAAAACTTCATAAACAAGATCAACTTAAAATAAATTCAATGAATCTAACAATGCTTTGGAACTTAACGCACAACATTTAGAAGTCTAGGCTAGAGACGTATTCCGGCGTCGTAAAACCTGGTAACTCTTGTTCTCACTGATGGTTGCGAGATTCCTCCACTTTGAGATGATAAGTGCCAGTAAGGACTTGTGCTCCCATGTACCATCGAGTATATTTTGGGAGACCCCAATAGGCTTAATCCTTTATCCATAGGAAGCCGTGTCTGCCACCCTATCGATCGCAATGCACTGAACACAACATTCGGGAAGATTGACTGGCGTACCGTAAAAGGTATTCTGCAGTTTTGCGATTGGTTTAGTAATCCCTCTACCTAGATTTCTAGAGCAGTCCCTTTCGTTCCTTTTCAGACTCCTTAACGGAAAAGGTCCATCTGAGCACTTGTCACTTCAGGCTCATTAAAAATCGAAGGAGAATAGAGTCATCTTTTGTTTTTTCTCGACTCTTAAAAATTGAAAAAACAAGTTGTGTCAAAGCGTCTAAAATTTATTTTAAACGAAATACTCATTACCCCTTTCCTACGTTGATCTTGGGTTGAGAAAATGGAGTCCACCAACCAATGAATTACCCTTGGAGGAAATCCTAGTCCCTTCTCCTCTTGGGGGGATGTTGGTGCACCCCATATGGCCACATTGTCACTTCCAGGACTGACAATTGGTTTGCCTGTATGGCTCTTCTCAACCTCTGTCATTCAGAACACCACAATTTCCAAACAATCGAATCAGCAACTAGACGAGTCCAGAGTTACCCACCAACCTTCTACTTCCTCTAATTCTTCCTCTCCTCCTTCCTCTTTGCTTGATGGGGCTGGTAAAGCCAAAATTCAAGTACCTAAGGAGAAGAAGGAAAAGAAGAAGAAAGAGAAGAAGAATAAGGAGCCAAAAGCGAATGGGGGAAAACGAGTGTCGTCTAGCAAAAATCCACACACTGCACCGATCAGGCCTAAATCGCCATGTGCCATTTTCAAAGGAGACCACCATCACAGAGATCATCCTTGCATCCCTCAGATCTTAAGGGATTGGTCTCCTTGTTTGCACAACCCGGTGTCATCAACCTCTGATGGTCATGTTGAAAACACACCGTCAACTAGTGAAAGTGAAGCCCCAGGACAAAAAGGAAAATATAGATTTCCTTGTAAACTGTGCGAACGCGATCATGTCATCCACCGTTGTCCCTTCTTAGATGAAGCTAAAAGAGTTTTGGATGATCGTCCGGTTTCATCATTACGACTTCCTCCTAGATATAAAAAACTCTTGCCGAGTCCGTTACTGGTTGAAAATCCGGCTGGCCCACTTAGGTGGTCAGCTGAAGCATCTATCATTGAAGACAAACCATCTGAACCCATACCAGACGAAAGTCAAAAGGCCGAGACAGCAGTTGACCCGGTCTTGCCTTCAGAGGTTCCATCTTCAGATGATACAGTCACCGAAGAGAACAAGGATGACACTGTCCAAATTGCTTTCATAAGCACAGACTCCAACAAACATGGGGGCAATTTACCCGTTCCTTTACCGCAGGAAGGAAGTTTGTCAGAGTCGTACCCGGCCGTCTCTTCGGTCCCACCTCCAAGCAACCTAGTTGTCTCCTTCGACTGGAATCAACTAGGCAGACCCCGTTTACCAGCTAGTATACCATTCCGAATCATTGTTCAAATATATAGAATGGTTATGGCTGGTACCATCATAGATGAAGGGGCTTCTGTGAGTATCCTTTCCTCAACTGCTTGGAAAGCGCTTGGTTCGCCATCGCTTTTGCCTGAGATGAGAAATCTAATAGGTTTTGACAAAGGAACTAGTCGACCGTTAGGGATCCTTCCCAATGTGCCCATAACATTGAGAGGGAAAACCGTTCACATGAACGTAATGGTTGTTCAAGGACCCCAGGATTATAATCTACTCCTTGGACGAGACTATATTTATTGCATGAGAGCCATTGTCTCATCACTCTTTAGAGTGATGTGTTTTCCGCACGAAGGAAGAGTGGTCAAGCTCGTAGACCAGCTTTCATTTCCCAGGTCACGCATAGAAAATAATCATATACCATCCCTGAATGGTCTTTTCACGCAAGAAATGTCTCAATCCCCAGTCCACCCACTCGATGAGTGTGAGTGATTCGAGGGACATGACTAAAACCCAGGGGGCATGCACCCTGGTCTACTTTGGCAGGAAAACTTCGAGTATAGGGTAGGTTTTCGCGAGAAAATATGACTAGTCTGTACTCCCATCCGTGATTGGAAGAGGGGGTTATTCTATAACAAGATTCTCTTGTCAAAGTTATGTGATTGGAGTAGCCTCCTTCACTCACCTTTGTCTATTTCGGTAGGCATTGCTGAAGAAGTGTTTTGTTTACGTCGTAAATAGAACAATCTTTGGTAACCTGTAAGAGGTAGGCCTCTCTCGGTAAAACAAATGTTTTAACGGAATAAAGAAGGGGTAACCTTGAAACTCTTTTTTATACCTGGGGGCATGCAAACCTTTTGGAGTGCAAGCGAAGAACGACTATTTATTTTATTAAATTTGTAGGTCCTCTAACCCTTTAAACTCGTAGGATTGTTCGTTTCCTAACTTGCATAAAGAAAGGATGTGGGGCAAAAATCTAAAAGTTGTCGTTTTTATATGAGACATTCTTATCACATGACTGGATTGATCGAGCAGTGTTACCGCAAGGTTCAAGCTCGTAAAAAAATAAACCCGCATCGAGCAGTTTTAGCACATAGTTCAAGGTCGTTTAAAAATAAACATAAGCCATGAGCAAATGTTTCCCCCCGCGTTTAAGCTCGTTAAAAAGTGAACTATTCCCCGGTAAATAACCATCGTGAATGTAGTACTTCAACCATTAAAGCCTTGGTCGTGTTTGCACCGTCACCTCCACTTTTGCATTGGCCGATCATTCACCTCCATTTGATTGTTTACCCATTTTGAGGAACAGCTGCGAAGAGTGATTTCACTAGCCATCCTTGTAACACTGCCATGATTTCCAAACCTTACCTGGAATCAGTTGCTACCCATTTTATCACTCGTTCCTCAAAAGACGAGTCTCCTTTAAGCTCTTTTCAACTGACTCGTAAAATATGAAAAGATTGCCAAGCCATTGGCCTCTCCAGCTCGTTAAAGGGAAAGGAAGTGCTATCCCTCCTCTAAATTTTAATATTTTTGGACCTGAGGGATTATTACACAAAAAGATCAAGCGCTTGTTTTGTTCGGCTCGTTAAAAGTATCAAAAATTCATCCCTTTTGTATTGTTTTATACTTTTTCGGACTTAAGGGATTAGATGACGAAAAATGAATTTTGGAGTTACCTTTACGTTCCTTTTCAGACTCTCTAAAAATGAAAAGGACCGAGTTATCTTTGTCATTAAACTCGTTAAAAAGATTAATAGCGACAAACTTGTCTATAGACGAGAACGAGTTTCACTATCGCTAGGCTCGTTAAAACATAGCGATGGGTTTGCCCGAAGGGCAAATTATAGAACAAGCATATGTTATCCTCCTCAAGCTTGATAAAAATAAAGAGGTACTGGTCAGCAATGACTGGGGAAAATTTGGGAAGAAAACTTGAAGAAACTTTGTTGGTAGCAAGTCGCTCTTGAACATGACACTTCCACTCCGTGTCCGAGTCGGGTTGGGTTGTTTCATTCACCGATCACATCACCATGGTCCCATCATACCATCCACATTTTGGGTTAATGCTACCAATCCATCACATCAGTGTCGCCGATAGGTTCAAGAGAATTCATTTAGAGAATTCACCTGTGTCTCACCCACTACCATACATTTATACTCCATTCTTTCATGACCGCCACCCTGAACCTTATATCACCAGACCGTTTTCACCTCCATTAAAATCATTTGCTCCATTCCGTGTCATTGATGTGGGATTCATTAAGGCCCTCCTGTGACGGATCACTTCTTGTCCACATCAACTCATTATCCAAGAAGTTGATCTAGGAACACCCAATTCAGTACTTTGAAGCTTGCATGCCTCAATGGCAAGTTTCTCACTTTCGGCAACAGATTTACATCAATGGCCTTCGACCGAAAGATTTTGCGTGGTGTTCGACGCCAAGTCCTTTATTCACACCACGTGAATGTACTACAGTACCTTGAGGGTCATGATCATTATCGGTGATTCCTCTCGCACCTGTTAACAGCTTACATCATTGGCTGGTAATCAGGCGATGTCTTTCCATGTTCGACTCCAGAACAGCTTTCACATGGATCGACTTGTACTTTGAGTAAAGATCGAACGATATTGAAGACCCCGGATCTAGTTTCATCCATCCGGGCTGCGATATATATTCAGGGAAATAAAGACATCAAATGTACATCATTGCCGCACAGATAATCATCCAACCAAAAGGATGATGGCTCTATCAGAATCATCAGTCTACACTCAGACGATTGTCTGTGCTATGTACGTGAAAATGAATTTATAAAGCTGAGCATGGGAATGCCTACCTCAGCTAGATCATGAAAATATTATGAAGATAATGTATTGTATTGTATCTTATTACGGTCTCCTCCCAGCATTGAAAGAACTTCGGATCCTCATAATAAAGCATTTCACCCGACATCAAAAGATTAACGACCTCATGCTTTAGGGGGCAACTGTTATAGACAATTTTGGACCCTACAACCCCAAGCATGAAATGTCCATAAACCAAGGGCTCCTAAGTCCCTAAAAGTGTTGTTCTAACCCCTAAAGGAACAAGGTCAACAGATTACAGCTTCTCCCAGAAGTTCTCCATGAAAAACTACTCAAAATTGGTCAAAAAAGGATCATTTCAGCTGCTCCACTGGCCAAGTGCATTGCATCTCACCTAAATACACTGTGTGGGTGTGTTGCATTTCAAAAATCCCTTCTGTGGGGTGCGATGGGCGAGAAATGAAAAATGGCAGTGTCATTCCGCGAGGTGGAGAGGCAATGGAAGCTTCCAGAATCTTCTCCTGTGACACTTGCCTCACTGAATTCGACCAAGGATGAGTAAGAGACCATCAATATCCAAGTGGAAGCAAGAACTATTAGAGGGAAGACACTAATCAAATCATGAGCTAACTCATCTCCATTACAAACATCTATATATGGATCCCTCATCCCAGAGATCCAGAGGCTGGAATTTTGCATATTGTAAGGAATTGTTGTTGGTTTCTTGAGACAAACATCAGATTGTTGGGCGATCTAAGCTTTGCTTGAGGTGAAGAGGGGCTTCTTTGATGGGAGGTTGATGCTGGGTCAGAACAACTGGTTGTAACTCCTCTTGGCTCTTTCTTATTTTATCAATAAAAGCTATTCAAGTTTTCCTCCATGCTCTTGTGTCATTGATGCTTGTTACATTTGTATGGTCAATTTACATCTGATCCTAGACTTTTTATGATTATAGATCCATGTCTTGTATAGTGCTATGCTTATGTGATCTTACAGGTACTTTGTGAAGCTGGGCGTGCAAGGGAGCAGGTAGCTAAAGACTATCAAAGAAGAGGGGAATCAAATCAGGAGATTAGCGCAAGACAGAGGTTGGTCTTTCTGTTCCTCTCTATCTATAATTCATAAAGGAAAAATGAAAGTAACTTTTCTCTGTTTGTTTCTAAGGCAGCTGTCACACCTTAGTGGGATAGAGCAGTTCTATATAGACACTTTTCCCTGTAACAGCAGGTAAAATTAGTTTACAGAGGAAGGTAAAGAACAAACAAGCCATGGTTTTGTAAACAACACATGGTTTTTTGTGAATTAAATTATGGATTTCATTTTAAAATATTTTGGAGATATTTCTTGGCTTGTATGGGCCTGAGCGATGTTCAGAGGTGATTTAGTAAAGCAAATCCTGGTACTACTGACCCATTCGGCAACAGTCCACGAAGCGCGAACTCAGGTCTCACCTGAAGTACTATGGGAGGGTGCTAGAACTAGCTTTCCACACCTGGGGGATGTTTGATGGGCTTCTGGAGGTTCGCGGTCCAACCCATCGCTACGCGCACTTGCTATTCCTTCACAACCCATGTTGTTGTTTCCGCAGCCCTACTCGGGGCATGACCTATATAATACCCAAGTTCCTTGCTAATTAACAGATTACTTAACTTGTGTGTGTAAGAATTATGGTTATTACAACATATTCAATAATCATATTAGTGCGTGCGATACATAAAATAATATAAACATAAGGATGATAATTCACAACAATTACACAGAAATAAGCTTCAACTTATCTTTATTAATCTTCAATCCCAAATACAGACTCGACACCGCCTTGTGCACTCAGCTACAGGGGTCCACGCACTCAGCTGCGGACTCTACTAAGCCTCTGCACAGTTAGCTGCAGATCCTCTTCCTATTACTATGACCCAATACACTTAGAATCCTACACTAAGCTCGAACCATTCCTTCGCTCTCTACTCTATCCTCCACTATCTTTACAACTTAGAGCCTCACTATATTTATAAAATCCCATGTTCCGCAGACCATGGGTAGGCCGACATGACTTTACATTAGATTACATTACTTTAGGGCAAACAGCCCTATGACTTAACCTTTACTTCGCACTCCGCGCCTGCAATTCGTGGAGTCTTACAAAACTTTTGACCAATACTTGGGCTTTGAGCCTTAAAACCTATTGTGGGGGGATTCCATGCCAAATAAGCCCCCAACTATTGCTAGTGCGGCGATCTTGGCATAGAGCCCGTCCAACTATTCTCGTATTTCCTGGAGGTCTGTGGCGTACTATTCTGTCATTTGGTAGACCTGCTGTATTCTTGCTTCTGAGTCATCTGTGTCTGAATTGTGTCGTTTCATTGGTACCGGCTTCTAGTGCGTGTGTTTATAGTCCCATGCCTTTCTCCGGCTCGTCAAGTCGTGAAGATTGTGCTTTGGCCGATTAGTCAGATAGCTAGCCCACCCATGTAGGGCTTCAGGCGACTGTCGTTTACTTTTCCAGGGAAGGGTTCTCCATTGAGTTTGGCTAGCTGGACCACACCTCCATCTGTGACCTCCTTTACCACATATGGTCCCAGCCAGTGCATTCTGAATTTTCCCAGAAATTTTTCAAACTTACAGTCATATAGTAGCACTAAGTCATTTACCTTGAAGGTGCGCAAATTTATATGGCAGTCTTGCCAGGCCTTTTCACGCTGCTTTTGTACCTGCTGGTGAAATCCAGCCAGAAACCGTTCTTCCTGAGTTCTTCTAATTGTGCAAGCCTTTCTTCCAGAGCTTCACGGTCTGTCATGCCTATGAGCGCTACTATTCGTAGACTAGGTACTATGTATTCCATCGGCATGACGACTTCCGTACCATAGACCAACCGGAAGGGTGTCTATCCCGTCAATTTCTTACACGCTATCCTGTAGGCCCATAACACAGTAGGTACGCGCAAGCCCTAGTCGTTCTGCTACGCGTTACATACTTTGGTCAGCACAATCTCTAGTATTTTATTGAATGCCTCTACTCTCTCATTGGCCTGTGGGTGGTACGGTTTACTTTTCTGATGATATATCTGGAACTCTTCTGTGAGTGCACTGATGGTTTCATTCAGGAAATGTGTTCATCGATCACTCATTAAGATTTTTGGACAGCCAAATCATGTCAACACATTTTCGAACAAAACTTTTCAACCATAATGACCGTGCAGTCCTTGACTAGCTATGCTTCTGCCCATCATGTCAGGTACTCCGTCGCAGTGATGATGTAGCATGCACCCGTCGTTACCTGAGGTGTGATTGGGCCAACAAAGTCGATTACCCATTTCTCAAATGGTTGTAGTGTCATTTCTAGATTCAGTGGCATTTCATCCCAATAGTCACCAAGCATTGCGTACTTTGGCTCTGCCTCCATTCCAATGTTGACCTGCTTCGTCTTTAGTGGTGCGGTGATGTCGAGGTCTTCCAGTGATGGTCTACAAATCTCACGAGAGCCTTCTGTTTCTGAAATGTGAATGTTTCGTGGGTCCTCATCATCCTCTTCGATATTTATGTTGTAAAACTCTAGTGCGCCGCTTAACTGTGTCACCCAGTCTGGCTAAAGTACTCCCATTGTCTCTTGTGGTATTTTGAAGATAGCAGCTTTTACTGCTTGTAGCGCATCATCAACAGTATTCGACCAACGATCTTCAAATGTGAATGTTAACAAAAATCCCTCATGCAAGACATCCCATTCACCTGTACCATGGCATAGCCCCATCTCAGTATACCAATTCATGGGTATGGCATCTGAGGTATGGTAGAATAAATGCACCCATTCAGGTTATGGCTCTTCCCCATAGACCTTGGTTCATTTCACGAGGTGTGTGTGTGGATCATCTCGTCCGTCATATTTGTCTAGTAGTCATAACTGGGGTTTTACAAAATGCAGGCGCATCATCCTTCTGCATCCGCGCCAGTCCTCGAAATTTCCTTGATGCGTACCCCACCATCATGCAAGTGTTGCGCGCAGTGCCTAGTTCAGCGCATCAAACCACTGTTGTTCTGGTACTGCACTTTCAAATTTGCTCAGAAATTCATCCACTGCTGACAATCCATCATATGTCGATAGCTCCCTTGCCTCTGTTGTCACGCAACACAATGACCTGATCATCATGTTGCAGTTTAGCATTGTTACTTCGTGCAGCTGATTCTGCCATCGCCCTATTTCTTGGTCTGAATTGGAAGTGCAGGAGCTTTTGCGCTTCCATGAAATCCTTCCATCTGTAGTTGGATTCACCCAATCCTCTCCTTGCGCAGTTATCTTGTAAATACAGTCGAGATCGTCATCACTATCATTGTCGCACACCAATTCAGTGTATCGCGCTCCTTCGGCTAGATCTAGTGGTACTACCACGCGTAGTGAATTTTTCTCAAAGATCATTTTGCGCTTTTTCATATTTATGACTCTATTCATATCAGTGGCTGAGTCTATTCCTAGTAGCATGGGATAGGGATTGATGTCATCGAAAATCTCTATCACTTCAAAATCCGCCTGCACGCTCGCACCTTCAATATCAACTGTTACCCCTTGTAATCTTCCCATGGGAAAAATCTTCTATTGGTTCGCCATTCGTAACTGAATAGGGGACCATTGTAGCGTGGGTATGCCCATGCATTCCCATGTTTGCTTTGGTAGTACATTCATGTCCGAACCCAGATCCAATATTACCTGATCCATTTCATACTCACTTATTTGCGTAGTCAACCTCATCTCCCTTCCTGTTCGCAATGCATGCTTTCCAAGTTTCTAGACCACGTGCGGTTCTCTTGACCCCACACACCTAGTGATAAGTTCCTGTAGCCCTTTGACTGCCTTGCTATCACGTAGCAGTTTCATGCATGTCTCCATAAAGGTAGTGAGCATTGAAGGATCCATCCCTGGTTCTAGTTGATCCTTACTACCTGAAGTGGAGACCTCCATGAAGCTCTTCTTAGCTTCCATGAATGTCTCCTTTGCGCATTCTAGGTCAAACTCGAGTTCCTTTGTAGTAGCCTTGCGAACCCACACACTTTCTTCTCGTTGCTTCCCTTTATCATCTCCCATTCTCATACCACTCCTGAGCATCATGTTTACATTTGGGTCTTCTTCGTGCAGTTCAGACCTCATCATTTGTAAATTCTGGGTCAGAGGGGTCTAGAGTACCCCCTTTTTACACATCCTCGCTATCAGCGAAGGGCAATCTTCTACCTCATGATCAAACTGATTATAGTACCAACATGATATCCTAGTCAGGTTCATACAATCACGGGCATAATGCCCTGGCCCTCCGCAATTGTAACAAATTATCTAGCCGCGACCCCTTCCTGGTCCCATTCCACCTCGACCTCGACCACACCCCTGAAACCCAGCGCACGCCATCCCTGCATTTGGGTCGAGGGCCCACGTTTCGGTTTGCATCCTGTAGGCAAGAGTCTGATCCATCATTAGTTCATAGCTTTAGTAGGTGCGTTGATCATGGTTTAACAACCTGCAGAAATTACAAAACATTTGTTGGGGCATCTGCATATACTTCTACAGGAGATGACAATTATCTGTGGTGTGTTTTACTCCTTTGTGGCAGATTACACACCATAATGCAGATGCCACGCTCGGTCTTGCTTGTGCCTCTGGCCTTAACACCATTGGCCCTCCTCCTACCAAGTAGTTCACGAACACTGTGTTAGCGCTTGAGATTTCACCCTAGGCTGAAGAAGGTAAACCTTCAAGGCAACATCAAACCATTTCACCTCGTAGCTAGCCCTACGGGGTATGAGAAGGCTCTCTCCGGTCAAACTCGGTAGATATTTCAATAGGATGAGCTGACCCAATTAGGAACACTGATATTAGGCTAGTAAACTGATAAGGAGGGTTGATTTAAAGTTTTTGGGGTTTTTGGTGGCAATTGGAGGGAGTGCAATTCAGGGTGCGGGGATTGAGCTCAGTTTTTGCAGGTGGGTCTTTGGGGCAAGGTAGGAGTTTGTGCTGATGCCTTAAGCTGAGATGGATGATCAAGGAAGAAAGAGAGGGAGCTAAAGAGGGCAAACAATGGCTTTGAATCCTCTTTAGACAGTGGAAAACATAAATATCAAACAAAATTGAAAGCTGAGCATGGCATGCATGAATTCAAACTTTATCACTTATTTTGTTTAATTAGCAGCAATAGAATAAGAGATGGAACACATAAACACACTTACAATGACAAGTAGGAAACACACCATCAACACAATAATCCACAAGAATCCACAATGATGTCTGCAAAACCCTGGCCTTCCTTTTTCTCAAATTGCAGAGATACAAGTAAAATATACAATAGAGCTTCTCCCTCAAGAGTCCAACCATGAAAATGAGTAAGAGAAGGCATAATATAGATCATCTAACTCCTTTCCCCACCTCTAGGGGTCGAGCTCAGCTTCCTAGGAGCAGTTTGAACTAATTCTAAACTAAGCACTAGATAATAGGCAGTCAAAACAACTTGCCTCTAAAACTTAGGTAACCCATCCATGCATTTAATATTCACTATTTACATCAAGGAAACTTCTAGAAGGGTTAAAGGAGAGTAAATGTATCCATGTGCCATGAAAATTATCCAAAAATCCATCATTTACAAGCATTAAGAGTCAACCATAGTAAAAACTGAGTTTTGCAGGCCAAAATGGTCAAACTGGCAAAATTTCCCTGAGTGGTCGCGCACATTGGCAGCTGTGTTTGAGGGCCTTCCTGGTGTCCAAATCAGGTGCAAGATAGCTTGTTAGAAAGGTCTATGAGTCTACTTTCCAACCCAACTAGAATTTCTGAATTTGGAGTTGATTTGACCCCTCAAAAAGCATTTGTCCCAAGGCAGCTTTCTGCAACTCAAAAAAGGGGCAGAAAGTCAAAATTTGCATGTATTTTGAGCTTTTGGAAGTCCAAATCTCCATAAAATTTGAAGTCCATCCATAGGAAGTGTATTTTTGCATGAAAATTCCAAAAATGTAGAGTTTTCCCCGTTTTGAGCTGTCCCCACGAGTGGTCGCGCGCGGGGTGAGACCACTCCAATGGCCAAAACCTGTAAAATTGTACAAAAAATTCACAAATGACAAAATTTTCTCTAAATTTCTTGAAATTTGGGCTGGGAGTCCCCAATCAAGTACCATGCTCAATCAAAGAGGCTTTGGCCAAAATTTGGAGTGGATCGGGCGTTTTCCTTCGTTTTTGTGCTTTGGCCAACCGTCCTTGGAGCACCTTCGTTCTCGCCGGTATTTTTGACATTTCTCTCAAACCATGACACCTGTGTAAAACGTGAAAGAGGTTTTTATTCCTTGGCATGTTGTGAACAAAAACCTCTCTCAATTTTTCAAAATTCATCTTTGATTGCTCAGAAACAGCTTTTGAGTGAAACTTGTCCTGATGTGTGAAACAAGGGATTTTGTCGAAATGGAGCGAAATGAAGGGGATAGAGGGCTTCTAAATTATTGGGGAAATTTTTGGGAGTGGGGAGGGATGTTAGGAAGCAGGGGAAAGTGGAATCTCAGAGATTGAGTGAGGGGAAGGGGTCGAAAAGGACAAAACACAGGCCAAACCTAGAAAATTGTCAGGTTGTAGCTAGAAACTAGGGTTTGTGCAAAAATGAGGAATTTGGCGGATCTAAGGGATGGGAAGTGTTTGATAAGGTACTTTAAGGATAGGGGAAGGTGTATGAACATCAGGAAACAAGTTTTGCCGGTGATTTGACCATCCAAGAGAAATTTCCTTCAAAACCCTAGGAGAGGGAAATGACCTTGCCTGGGCGCAACATGAAGCATGAACAAGGTGTAAAATGACTCATTAGACACTGACATGATAATGACAACCCTACAAATGATGATAAACTCAGCTGAATGGTGACATGGACTGACATTTGGGCAAACCCTAGACCTAATGCCTAGTGACCAAATTTTGCTTGAAGACTCACTGAAATGACAAAATTTGACCTTGACAATCTGAGACCACTTTGTAAGAGCATATTTGATCACTGTAGGAAGGCTGGAAAGACTGACACTAACATTGGCTCCAATGGGGATGGTAGCTCCTTGGAGGTGCCAAGAACCTCAGACCTCTGGGAGAGCAGACCAGTGCCTTACAATCATTGGGCAATGGAGTCATAAACTCAAGCTGAAATCCAAGACTGAAAACTGACACAAACTAACTTAACCACAAGGCTAAAAATTGACTCATAAGGACTCATGACTCAACTAAAAACTGACTCGATACTTAAACACACTCGACCAACTGAAAATGATGCTCAAAGTGGAGCTTATTCATCAAAACCTACTCTAACAGTTTCATTCATCACCTGGTCAAGTGAAATGAAACAACTAATGTAACCAAGTAAGTGTCCCATCTGCTGTTCGAATTCTCCACAAGTGCTTGCTTATGAACAACAAAAGAGAACTATTGAAAGGCAACTCCCATGACAACTTAGAAACAGACCCATTGAATGATATGAATTCTCTATCCGCCTCCAATAACACTGCATAAGGATCTTGAAATTCAAGCACACTGGAACTTAGCTCATCCAATGGATTACTTCTCTTTTCCTCATTACATGAATGCAAACTTTGATCTGAGTCTTGTGACGAGACCTCTGCTAAAAATGACAAAGAAACCGGCTGCCGGATCAAATTCATATCAGCACATGTTTCAAGCTCACATGTGGTCAATGGAGAAAGACTTTGACTACACACCTCATCCAAAACATCAGCTATTGGATCATGAAAAACTTGAAAAGACTACTGCAATCCCATTTCTATTGGTTCCATTGTGATTACATGATTGCCTACATGCTGCTCATCTTGTTCTTTAGAGATTTTGCAAGAATTCTGCCTTATAAACTGAAATGCTTCGAAACAAAAGGGCATAGAATCTTCCTGCATCATCAAATCATGTATGTCGGCTGCCATACCTTCATCTGTAATCTGCCCTTCAAGTTCATTTGGTAGCTGCAAATCTGATGCTACAGGCTGCTCAAGAATTTTGTCATTTGTCTCATCCTCAACATTTACACTGATAGATTGCTGATTTGTTATAGGCTGTCCATTTAAAGATTTACTATACAACCTACCCTTCAAAAACTGAAATGTTTCGAAACAAAAAGGTAGGGAACCTTCTTGTATCATTTGATCAAATATGCCAACTTCCATGCCTTCATCTGCAACTTGACAACCAATGGCATTTGGGGGCTGCAAATCTGAATATGAGAAGTCTGGAAAAAGGTTTTTATTGCCTTCAAGATGGTCTAGATCAAGACTTGTTGACAGCTGATTTCTAATTTCATGGAAGTTGTCTCTGATGAACTGACATGAATCAAAACAAAAAGGCAAAGATCCGCCACTTACTTCCCAATTTTCTACACTTTCCTCATCGATGTCATCGCTGATATGTGATGGCTGAACATTGTATTCAAGCTGCTGAAAATGAACTTTTTCCTCCCACAAACTAGCTGTTGATTTGTCTGCAAGATTAGCTTCTGTTTGGAGAACATAATCATCATCATACTGATCAAACCGAGGCAAATCATCATCAAACATACACATCATATCAACAGCTCTCTCTTCTTCACAATGATCTATAAAACAATCACTATGACAACTGGGATCAGAAACAAAATATTTTGAATCAGCAACTTGTTCTTCTTCAATCAGCGAGCCTTGAACATCATAATCATTCCTTGTGTTGATCTTGTCCATCATCTCTTCTACTGCACTTACCAAAATGTCAAACTTTACCTCTAGAGATGTCGATTTTTCCGGATCTATGTTTTTCATCTCTTCTTCCTTCATCCTTGCCCTTCGGATCAGCAGATGAGCTTCTACACTTACTGCACTGTTTTGCATCTCGTGAAGTGTTGCAATATCCCTTTCTCTCAGCTGAAACTCCATCTCCGGATCAAAGGCGCCCGGGTAGTGCAAGAGAGCAGATCTAGGAGTAGGCCTTATATCAACTGGGATTGAATAATAAACTTGATTAAATCTGGCTGAAAACTGTTGTACTGTCTCCCCTGGTAATCTTTTCAGCTGGTTGTACTCTTCTACAATCAAGAGAAGGTTCTGCCCAATCATCCACCTATCGAGAAAAACTTTGACAAACTGCTGGAAATCTGAGATGCTTGCATCAGGCAGGGCTTTGAACCAACTCTTCACTTTGGCTTGCAAAGAAAGAGCAAAAAGCCTTATACTAACATCTTCATCATCAACTTCAAAAAGATCTAGAAAATTCTCAAAATTCTGCACATGTTGCTCAGCGTTGACATTCTTACATTCACCATCAAACATCGGCAAGTATAGATCATAGTTTTTGGGGAAAGCATGAAGAACAGAAGGTAAAACAAGAGGCTTATACCGATCTGGAATTTTACAAGGTGTATGGGTATGTACAACAGGTATATAATCGGACTTGGTCACTTGGGGTTCATCACAAAATTCGGAAAAAGGATCTTGATCAAGCTCAAAAGCATGCGAATCTTTGGTATTCACAATCTTCGAAGGAAAAGAATTAACTGTAGGCTGAGGATCTCTTCTCAAATACAATATACTTTGCAAAGCCTTCTTGACATTCGTGGGAAAAGAGAAGAAATAATTTATGACAAAGAACAAAATGTCTTGGATGAAATTCCAACTTGAATACCTGATTTTGCCATATTCTCCTTTCATGTTTCTACTGGTCGGGATCATCCTCCAGTGGAGTCTTTGGATCTGATCTTCAAAACTGATTTAGAGTCGCCAGGTGAATGATTTCAGCCTTTCAAGTGTCTGATCGTTGTCCACCATCAACCATCAGATCTGAACTTGATACATGTACTGGGGTAAAATGCAAATGAAGTGTTGCGTTCACAAGCTCACGAAGATTGACTGAAGCAGCGTTTATCTACTAACGCTGATGTAAAACAAGAGCGGTTTCGAAGGCTACCTGGCGTAACTTCAGGCTCTATCTAAGACTTATGAAACAAACACATCAACCCATAAACAATTTTGTTCTCCCCAGTATGGTCGCCACTATGTTAGCGCTTGAGATTTCACCCTAGGCTGAAGAAGGTAAACCTTCAAGGCAACATCAAACCATTTCACCTCGTAGCTAGCCCTACGGGGTATGAGAAGGCTCTCTCCGGTCAAACTCGGTAGATCTTTCAATAGGATGAGCTGACCCAATTAGGAACACTGATATTAGGCTAGTAAACTGATAAGGAGGGTTGATTTAAAGTTTTTGGGGTTTTTGGTGGCAATTGGAGGGAGTGCAATTCAGGGTGCGGGGATTGAGCTCAGTTTTTGCAGGTGGGTCTTTGGGGCAAGGTAGGAGTTTGTGCTGATGCCTTAAGCTGAGATGGATGATCAAGGAAGAAAGAGAGGGAGCTAAAGAGGGCAAACAATGGCTCTGAATCCTCTTTAGACAGTGGAAAACATAAATATCAAACAAAATTGAAAGCTGAGCATGGCATGCATGAATTCAAACTTTATCACTTCTTTTGTTTAATTAGCAGCAATAGAATAAGAGATGGAACACATAAACACACTTACAATGAAAAGTAGGAAACACACCATCAACACAATAATCCACAATGATGTCTGCAAAACCCTGGCCTTCCTTTTTCTCAAATTGCAGAGATACAAGTAAAATATACAATAGAGCTTCTCCCTCAAGAGTTCAACCATGAAAATGAGTAAGAGAAGGCATAATATAGATCATCTAACTCCTTTCCCCACCTCTAGGGGTCGAGCTCAGCTTCCTAGGAGCAGTTTGAACTAATTCTAAACTAAGCACTAGATAATAGGCAGTCAAAACAACTTGCCTCTAAAACTTAGGTAACCCATCCATGCATTTAATATTCACTATTTACATCAAGGAAACTTCTAGAAGGGTTAAAGGAGAGTAAATGTATCCATGTGCCATGAAAATTATCCAAAAATCCATCATTTACAAGCATTAAGAGTCAACCATAGTAAAAACTGAGTTTTGCAGGCCGAAATGGTCAAACTGGCAAAATTTCCCTGAGTGGTCGCGCCCCTGCCTTGGAGTGGTCGCGCACATGGGAAGCTGCGTTTGAGGGCCTTTGTGGTGTCCAAATCAGGTGCAAGATAGCTTGTTGGAAATATCGGTGAGTCTACTTTCCAGCCCAACTGGAATTTCTGAATTTGGAGTTGATTTGACCCCTCAAAAATCATTTGTCCCAAGGCCGCTTTCTGCAACTCAAAAAAGGGGCAGAAAGTCAAAATTTGCATGTATTTTGAGCTTTTGGAAGTCCAAATCTCCATAAAATTTGAAGTCCATCCATAGGCAAGTGTATTTTTGCATGAAAATTCCAAAAATGTAGAGTTTTCCCCGTTCAGAGTTGTCCCCACGAGTGGTCGCGCGCGGGGTGAGACCGCTCCAATGGCCAAAACCTGTAAAATTGTACAAAAAATTCACAAATGACAAAATTTTCTCCAAATTTCTTGAAATTTGGGCTGGGAGTCCCCAATCAAGTACCATTCTCAATCAAAGAGGCTTTGGCCAAAATTTGGAGTGGATCGGGCGTTTTCCTTCGTTTTTGTGCTTTGGCCAACCGTCCTTGGAGCACCTTCGTTCTCGCCGGTATTTTTGACATTTCTCTCAAACCATGAAACCTGTGTAAAAAGTGAAAGAGGTTTTTCTTCCTTGGCATGTTTTGAACAAAAAACTCTCTCAGTTTTGCAAAGTTCATCTCTGATTGCTCAGAAACAGCTTTTGAGTGAAACTTGTCCCGATGTGTGAAACAAGGGATTTTGTCGAAATGGAGCGAAATGAAGGGGATAGAGGGCTTCTAAATTCTTGGGGAAATTTTTGGGAGTGGGGAGGGATGTTAGGAAGCAGGGGAAAGTGGAATCTCAGAGATTGAGTGAGGGGAAGGGGTCGAAAAGGACAAAACACAGGCCAAACCTAGAAAATTGCCAAGTTGTAGCTAGAAACTAGGGTTTGTGCAAAAATCAGGAATTTGGCGGATCTAAGGGATGGGAAGTGTTTGATAAGGTACTTTAAGGATAGGGGAAGGTGTATGAACATCAGGAAACAAGTTTTTCCGGTGATTTGACCATCCAAGAGAAATTGCCTTCAAAACCCTAGGAGAGGGAAATGACCTTGCCTGGGCGCAACATGAAGCATGAACAAGGTGTAAAATGACTCATTAGACACTGACATGATAATGACAACCCTACGAATGATGATAAACTCAGCTGAATGGTGACATGGACTGACATTTGGGCAAACCCTAGACCTAATGCCTAGTGACCAAATTTTGCTTGAAGACTCACTGAAATGACAAAATTTGACCTTGACAATCTGAGACCACTTTGTAAGAGCATATTTGATCACTGTAGGAAGGCTGGAAAGACTGACACTAACACACTAGATAGTGGTCCTTGTCCTACCCTTGGCCTTTGCATTTTATGCACCATACTTCCTCGCGCACCTCCGGCCGAGGTGTCCTGTCCTGTTTCAAACTTTGCATCTCCAGAGAAAGATTCTACAATTACGCATGGATTTGTTGGACTCCCAACCCAAGGTTTTATATAGGGGTCTCATTCAATCTCATTGCCATATCCAACACTTCGGACTAGGTGGAAAGTTTTTGTTGTGACAGCGTTGTCCTTAAGTGTGGCATGAGTGAGGACACAAACCATGCACGATGTTGTACATTTGTTAATATCATATTGGCTTCGCGGATCGTACTCTTCAGCCTTTGGTCGAGATCCCAGGGGGTCTCACCCAGGAGCATCGCGATCTCCTTAAACCCGATTATTGATTGTGTCTCTAATTTTGGCCTGCTAAATTCCCTATTCAGCGCTACCTAGATCTCTGCAATTCCTGTATTCGGGTGGTCATTAGAATGATTGATATACCATTTTAATGCGCGATCTTGCAGTGTGCTTACTAGTGTGGCCTTTTTAATATTATCATCCACAATGCCCTATGCTTCCCATACTGCTCTTATCACAAACCAGAATTGGTCCAGATCTTCATTTCCTACTCCTCTGAACACTGGAAATTTGATCGCACTCGCCATACTGAACTGCGATGGTGGCGGAGGTGGGGTGGGTAGAGATGGAGGTGAGGGGGGTGAAATGGGTTGCGGTGTGGGTGGATGTGGTAAACGCGGAATTCTCTGTCTTATCAAACTGACCACGCTTCTCGGAGAAACTTTCGTGAGCTCCTCCTCGCATTCACACGAAGGTGAAATTAAGGGACTATTTTCTAACTCTTCACTACTTCCACTTCTGTAGATCTTCCCGCTTCACATAGTCCCAAACATTAATTTATTCGTATAACCTGCTTTTCACACAATAGCATCTTAATCCAAGTGTTTAAAGATTTAATATACTTACCTCGCGGTCCCTTGAGAAAACGTCGCTCTTCCTCACTATAGCTGACGATCATATCTACCGCGAACTCAGTGATAAATCCTCCTATTATTCGGTTGAGCCAGTGGTCCACAGCTCATGCTATCTTATCTTTTGATGCTTCTAGTCTGTGCACTAGTTTCGAAGTCCACACTATTGGTTTGTCGACCCTATACCTTCCCTGACTGTCTGCTAACTTCGCAATCCACTCATATAGCTTAGACGGAAAGGATGCAAAGAAAATTTCATGGATTTCTGTATACAAGTAGCACTCCAACCACTACTCCTTAGATACTTGCAGATTTTTGCTCTCTTGTGCCGCCAACTCATGAATCTTCCTGTCCAACCACTTTTTAAATTTATTTCTTCATTGGGTTCCAGTGGCATGACATCAAACATCCTTTATGAAAATCTCGGTCCTGGCAATGGAACCATTTGTTGGCTTGTATGGGCCTGACCTAGGTTTAGAGGTGATTTAGCCAAGAAAATCCCGGTACTACTGGCCCTTTCAGCGATAGTCCGCGGAGCGCGGACTGAGGTCTCACCCAAACTAGTATGGGAGGGTGCTAGAACCAGGTTTCCACATCCTGGGGATGTATGATGAGCTTCTGGAGGTTCGTGGTCCGACCCGTCGCTACGTGTACTTACTATTCCTTGGCAACCCGTGCTGCTATTTCCGCGCAGCCCTACTCGGGGCGTGACCCATATAATACCCAAGTTCCTTGCTAATTAACCGATTACTTTACTTGTGTGTGTAAGATTTATGGTTATTACAGCATATTAAGCAATCATATCAGTGCGCGCGATACATAAACTAATATAATAATAAGGAAGATAATGCACAATAATTACACAGAAATAAGAATCAACTTCTCTTTATTAATCTTCAATCCTGATTACAGACTTGACACTACCCTGCACACTCAGCTAAAGGGGTCTGTGCACTCAGCTACCGACTCTACTAGGCCTCTGCACACTCAGCTACAGAGCCTCTTCCTACTACTATGACCCAATACACTTAGAATCCTACTCTAAGCTTGAACCAGTCCTTTGCTCTCCACTCTATCCTCCACTATCTTTACAACTTAGAGCCTTGCTCTATTTAGACAATCCTATGGTCTGCAGACCATGGGTAGGCCGACATGACTTTATATTACATTACATTTCTTTAGGGCAGACATCCCTATGACTTAACCTCTACTTCGCGCTCCACACCCGCAATTCATGCAGTCTTACAAAACTTTTGACCAATACTTGGGCTTTAAGCCCTAAAACCTGTTGTGGGGGATTCCATGCCCAAGAATAGTATTCATATATATATATATATATATATATATATATATATATATATATATATATATAGATATATATATTATTTTCCAAAATATTTTTTGACACTAATGGACATAAAACAAAGGAAGCGCAGTAACAAGATCAGCTAGTAGTGAGGGAAATCTTAGAGTTTTAGTCAAAGGAACAGCAAACAATTTTGAGTCAGTAATAAGAAAAAGAGAGATACATCTGCAATTGTTAGATTATTTGACATCACAGCCAGAAATTTGGGTCCACATCCTAAATGTTCCCACTTCTACAGCAATAGAATTTGCGGAGCACTTCACCAAGTCTATAATTTTGCAGCAGTTAGAGTGTTTTACTTTAGCTATAGTATAAAAATGTCATGTCTATTAGAGACAACATTTATGTAAACAATTTATAATTTTTTGTATAAATACTTCACATTTTGAAGTATTCAGGGGGATGATTTTCTAAACAGTTTGATATTTGTAATTTTCTGGAACCTAAGGGTGATTGTACCAGTTTCAAGCTAGCAGATTTGATTGAGCAATAAAGCATCATATTACAGGATTCCTGTGTTGAGCTACTCCAGTAAAGTATTTTCCAATGTCCAGTTATTTTTTGAAGTTTTCACTATCACATGTTTTCTAAATCTTAATGGTATAACAAAATTCATATTTCAAAACATGTCTAAAAGCACTCTATCTTAAACTGTTTTCTATTTTTATGTTCTCCTCTGATATCCAGATTAGGGAATTCTTAATTGCTCCCTAGTTGAGATTGATTCATCCATAATCCGATTCAGAGGATTCTTAATTTCCCTCTAATCCCGATTAATCTCCCTTCCACTTCTTCCATGATCCAGATTGAGGAATTCTTAATTGCTCCTTGATTCTGATTTTTCATCATTCAACCTAAAGATCTGAAATGGCTCAGTTATTTGCCCTGTAAACATTTCCTTTAGAAACTTGATTCTGCTCTATTGCTTGACTTTTGACTCCACAACCCAATGGTAAATAGATCTACATCTGTCCATCTGAAGCAGTAATCTCCCCACCAAACCAAAATCAATCAAAACCAATCAGTCCCACATAGCTAGCCTAAAAATTTTCCAAACAAAGTTAAATATGAAAGAGAGAGCCCTCTTTGAAGCTGGCAGAGCTAGATCCTAGCTTCCAAAGTAGGTTTGTAGTTACCTCGGTGATTTCTTTCTTCAGCCTTGAGAAATTTCTGAGTGATAACAAAATGGAAACCATACTAGGGAAGACATTTTATCTTCCGCGGAAAAGTGTATCAAGTTCCATATCTAATTGTTGATGGTGAACAGTGACCAGACACAAGAAGGCTAAATTATTCACCTAGCGACTCCATGTTCGAATTATCCAAAGCTTCAAAGTTTTTAGGGTGGCTCCATTGTCAAATAATCCAGATTTTAGAGCATTCATGGCGACTCCACTACATGTTGATAATATTTCTCTCTAAACAAGATGACAAGGTATGTGGCAAATCTTCTATCTTGTGAAGTTTTAAAAGGAATCAGGAATGAGTTAGCAGAATTTCAAATTGATGAATCTTTTTTAACGTTCATGTTTCATCGTTTGACATCGAGCAAATATCCTTCTGAAACTAAAATTTGTTTGCTTGAGTTAGTTGCTAAAAGATTTGAGAAGGATATTGAGCTTTTGGATCTTCAGATTCAGTCCTATAGTTTCCAAGATCCTCAAAAGTTTTTGGAAAATATTCCTTCTCCAAAGCAAGAGGAAATTGTACTACCTATTGATTTGTAGATTGAGGATGATCATGTTTTTTAGTACAAGACTGAAGATGTGGATGCAAGGTTTAATTTTGAAGATGCAACTGATCAATTAGGCGTTGAAGGCTTAGAAGAATATATCATACATCATACTTTTATTGATCCTATAGCTGATTACATGGAAATTTTTGTTAGTTCAAGAGCTCAGCCATGTATTTTTTATAAGGACCAAATATCTCAGTAGTTTCCATTACATATGATAGCTTTGATTGTGTGGACACATGATCAAATTATACTTTTGAGTTTACTGACAAGCAGTCAAGAAGTCTATTTCTTTCTAAAACTACTTGATTGGCTTCATTGGCACTATTGTATTACCTGATTCAGCAAGATTTTCAGTAATATAGGGTAGGTAGTAGTGTGCAAATAAGTTCAGGATTCTAAGCATATTTTCAATTTCGGTTTGGTTAGCATTACAAGTATCAATTTAGTGTATTTTATATTTCAGTTTGCAGAGTGGATTTGATTTCAGTTTGGGAGTTGGCAGAATAGGTTGTAGATTTGTTAACAACCCAATGGAGAAGGCACTGATTTATAAACTCAAAGATCTGTGGTTCTTGGCACCTCCAAGGAGACTGCCATCCCCAAGATGGAGCCGATGTTAGGGTTCTATAATTATAGGAAATCTGATGATTCAGATATTATTTGTTGCTCTCATGAAGAAGCTTTTGGCTTGTGACTCGTCCCGCTTCCTCTCCATTTTGCATCATCCTTTACTCAACTTCCTACTTTATCACCCACTTTCCTTGTTAATTCATCTAAATATTACCCTAGCATAAGCCGAATACCTTCTTTCAAATCATTAAGAATGGGTTTGTGTGACAAAAAAGGTTATATATTGCAGAGCTTCTAGTTTTAAAGCCTTGGATTTTATTGCAATTTTCATAAAAAAATAAGCCCGAAATCTTAGCTCCCGCTCCATCTCCATGCGACCTACATTCACAATACCTAAGCCTAGCACACCCAACACCAAACACAAGTGGGTAGCCTTCAGATTATTTTTGTAACTATGGACTTATCTATTAATATAAAGTTTTAGACTTTATATTAATTTCTCCTCGTAAGCCTATACTACCTCTTGCCCCTACAAAGTCAACCAATAGCCCTCCCGGCACTAAGAATTAAACCCCCTTCATTTTTATTTGTCTATAGTTCCATATGGCCCTCTCAACTCATCCAACACACATTTCAAATTCAGGCAATACCACTTTCACAATGCGCGATAAAGCACCTACCACTTGAGTTCACCCACCCTAAATTTCCTTGGGATTTTCACCTATCCTAAGATTTCTCCATTATATATTTTATATCCTAAGGTATGGTGGATAGGAAAATTATCAAATGTATGTTACGGGAATTAGGATTAACTAAGTGAAATATTAGATATGCGGTAAATTACATTGCTACAGGAAAAACCATACTGGAGAGAATAATACACAGATATAAGGAAAATAATACACAGATATAAGGAGGCTAAATTTGTGAAACAGAATTCAAATGTAAAATTTTTTTACATTTACAGTGAAGTGTAAAATCATGTTGCAGATGAAAGGGAAAAAAATCATGTTGCAGATGAAAGGGAAAAATGAATTTACAAAGGAAGGTAAAGAACAAACAACACATGGTTTTGTAAAACCATCCTCCTATTTTACAAGGGAAAAATGAATTTACAGGTGCGGGTAAAATGAATTTTACAGAGGAAGGTAAAGAACAAACAACACATGGTTTTGTAAAACCATCCAGGTATTTTACAAGGGAAAAAGGAATTTACAGGTGCAGGTAAAATGAATTTATAGAGGAAGGTAAAGAACAAACAACACATGGTTTTGTAAAACCATCCAGGTATTTTACAAGGGAAAAAGGAATTTACAGGTGTGGGTAAAATGAATTTACAGAGGAAGGTAAAGAACAAACAAGCCATGGTTTTGTAAACAACACATGTTTTTTTTAATTGAATTATGGATTTCATTTTAAAATATTTTGGAGATAGTATTCAAATATATATATATATATATATATATATATATATATATATATATATATATATATATATATATATATATATATTCCAAAATATTTTGTGACACTAATGGACATAAAACAGAGGAAGTGCAGTAGCAGGATCAGCCAGCAGTGAGGGAAATCTCATAGCTTTAGTCAGAGGATTAGCAAACAATTTTGAGTCAGTTATTAGAAAAAGAGAGATACATCTGCATCTATTAGTTTATTTGACAGCACAGCTAGAAATTTGGGTCCACATCCTAAATGTTCCCTCTTCTACAACAACAACATTTGCAGAGCACTTCACCAAGTCTATAATTTTGCAACATTTGGAGTGTTTTAGTTTAGCTATAGTCTAAAAGTATCATGTCTATTAGAGACAACATTTATGTAAACAGTTTATAATTTTTTGTATAAATACTTCACATTTTGAAGTATTCAGGGGGATGATTATCTAAACAGTTTGGTATTTGTAATTTTTTGGAACTTGGAGGTGATTGTACCAGTTTCAAGCTAGCAGATTTGATTGAGCAATAAAGCATCATATTAGAGGATTCTTGTGTTGAGCTACTCCAGTGAAGTATTTTCCAATGTCCAGTTATTTTCTGAAGTTTTCACTATCACATGTTTTCTAAATCTTAATGGTATGACAAGAAGCATATTTCAGAACATGTCTAAAAGCACTTTGACTTAAATTGTTTTCCATTTTTATGTTTTCCTCTGATTTCCAGATTAGGGAATTCTTAATTTCTCCCTAGTTTCGATTGATTCATCCATAATCCGGTTTAGAGGATTCTTAATTTCCCTCTGATCCCGATTGATCTCCCTTCCATTTCTTCCATGATCCGGATTGAGGAATTCTTAATTGCTCCTTGATTCTGATTTTTCATCATTCAACCTAAAGATCTAAAATGGCTCAGTTATTTTCCATGTAAAAATTTCCTTTAGAAACTTGATTCTGCTATGTTGCTTGACTTTTGAATCCAAAGCCCAATGATAAACAGATCTGCATTTGTCCATCTGAAGCAGTAATCTCCCCACCAAACCATAATCAATCAAAACCAATTAGTCCCACATAGCTAGCCTAAACATTTTCCAAACAAAGTTAAATCTAAAAGAGAGAGCCCTCTCTAAAGCTAGAAAGGCTAGATCCCATCTTCCAAAGTACGTTTGTAGTTACCTTGGTGATTTCTTTCTTTAGCCTTGAGAAATTTCTGAGTGATAACACAAGGAATTCCTCAAATTCCTGTTCAAGAACCGATTCAATGGCCTGCTCAGAGTTCACCATAGATCCATGTTTAAACAAATATTTCACAGTTGGTTCCAACTTCTTCTTAGCCACCTATTCCAAGAGTATCACAAACAATCGTTCTAATAGCCCCTTAAATATTCGTTCCTCATACTACTCAGGCTATCTTGTAGGCTTCTTCTTATCAAATTGTTCCTACAATCTAGTGAATACCACAGATTCCTATTGGGCAATCTATTGTCAGAACAGTGCAGACACCTTTCCAAGGTCAAGCTTACCAGGTTCCACCTTTTCAAGGAAAAGTTTTTCAAAGTATGCCTTTCCAAGGCCGAACTTTCCAAAGCCCACCTTTTCAAGGTCAATTCATTCAAATCAAACCTATTCAAAATCAATTTGTTCAAGTTCAACCTTTGCAAGTGCAACTTGTGCAGGGGAAATATTACTTAGGTCAAATGGTTCAAGCTCAACCTTTCCAGAGTCAACCATACCCTCGTCATACTTATCAAGTCCCTTTTCAACCTCAACCCACTATGGTTCGCCCTGGTTACCCTAGTGGAATTCCAATTCCAACTACTCAAGCTATTCCAAGATATCTTGGATATTCGCCTCTAGGGGTTGGTCCTAACCTGCAAGGTTATCAAACTTTACCGCAAGACCCTAGCCCATAGAAACTATTTATTGCAACGCTAGATCTATGAGATTTATCCCAGTTAACTAACGATCCTATTTATTATTATCCTTTTTGGCCGGAAATTCCTACCAAGTTACCAAGTGACATACCCAAATTTGAAGGTAAATCAGGAGAGGATCCATTCAATCATATATCATCTTTGGTGTGCATTGAATTCTTTGATCAATGATTTCATCCGTCTATGCCTTTTCCAACAAACTTTAGCCAGTTCGACAACTAAATGGTACATAGAGCTACCTCATGCCTCTTTCCATAACTTTAACTCCCTGGCAACAACATTTTTAACCCACTTTCAGTTACTAATCCATTATGACACTAGTACTGAACTATTCACTTCTTTAAAACAATCAAAGTCGACTCACATCTCTGATCATATCCATGAATGGAGACGTAGACGTCACTTAGTCAAAGTTTTCATTCCATATCAAATTTTAGTTGAATGGTTTATAAAGTCACTTCTCCCCATTATTACGGAAGATGTTTCCAAGGGACGTGTCATCACAAAAGAGATAGTATTTGCTCATGCCCAATACTTAGACTTAGTCTACACTCAATCTAGCACTTTGTACGAAAAATTCATGAATTTACCTCGCCCTGTAGGTGAACCAGTTATTACATCTCCAACAAGATTAGGATCTGATTCCACTGATGGAATTTAGGTTCTGTTAGCCAACAGTCTTAAGGAAAAAATATAAAAATATAAAATTACTCAGAATTTGGCCATACAAAATAGACCATCTAAAATGCTTCCTCTCGAAACTATTTTGAGATCAATGTTGTAGAATCATCTACTAGCAAGACAAAATCAACCGGAAATAAAAATAAGGGGAAAGGTAAGTCGAAACAAAATTCTTCTCCAAAATAGAAACCTACTAAAGTTGAGCCTACTGATGAAAAGCGAAAACCTCGTTATCCTTGCTTTATTTGCAATGAGGATCACTATACGAAGGAATGACCACATCAGGAAAAGGTTTTTAAATTCATTAAAGGTTCTCGAAGGCCTCCTATTTTAAAGGATCCATTTCCTTCTCAAGACAACAAAATGGTTTCTCATAACACATCTTCCTCTTCCACATCGCAAGATATCCTGATGATATCTTCGGAAGAAGTTTTGGTAGCTAAGAGATCCAAATATTGCAGGTTCAAGCATTTTGTCGAAAACGAAAATGAGGTTAGTTCGTTTGGTCAACCTTCCAATTCAATTCCTCCTTCTCCTTTTGAACCATTACAGATTGAGAAGCCAAATATTGACATGATGATCTGACTGCCTCCCAAAGGTGTGCTTCGGAAATCAGCTTTCAACCCACATGCTAGAGCTGCACAAAATTACAACATTGTTGAAGACCTAGCTATGTCTCCTTTCGCAGTGTCAGCTCTGGAAGTATTGCAAACATGCCTGGCACGACGACAAAATTTATTGTTAGCTATAAGGGCTATTGATACGCAGGATTCTAGCTTAATTATCTTTGATCTAGAGAGTCATATCATGAGACTTCCTCATCAACTGGTAATCCAGATTCTACTTTTTGTTAAAACTAGACAAGTGATTCATATAGTTGTTGATGAAGGAGCTTCTACGTGCATTATGTCAATTTCTTATTAGAAAGATTTAGGTTTTCCAGCCATTAATTAATCACCTACCACTTGAAAGACTTTGATGGAAGAGGCTTTCGTCCATATGGGATCTTGAATGATTTTCCTATAGAGCTAGAGGGAAAAATGGTCGCAATTGAAGTTGAAGTTGTGGATGCTCAGCTAGATTACAACCTTTTTCTTGGTCGAAGTTGGACCTATGCTATGTTAGCAATGGTCTCATCACTATTTTGAATGATACAATTTCCTCATAAGGGAAAAATTGTTCAGTTGTCTTACTACACTTCAAACCCTAACTCTACGGGTAGCATACCTTTTGTCGGAAAAATGAATTCTCCCTATGAAGAAATTGGTGTTGGTTTACTCAAAGACTCATCATTGATGGGAACCTTTATGATGCCTCCATAAAATTTTCCTTCTAATTTTGCCGAGGTAAACATGATTACATCAAGCACTATGAAATGTCTTGATCCATGGATAATGCCTTTAGAGTCTGGGTTATCCTCTTATGGAAATGAGATTCCTTTGAGCCCTTTTCAATTGACTTATCAGTGAATACAATCATTTTCTGACCCAAAATCTTCAGATTTTGATCAAGTGGATATAGTCAATGAATATTGTTCTCCCTTGCCTTAGTTAGAACTAGTTTCATTCTTTGATCCTTTCAATCATACGTTTCCAACTGACAAAAGTATCATGGAGGTTATGAATTCGAATGAAATTCCGTGGAACAATTACCATTAACGTTCATATTTTCTACCTTGCCCTCAAAAAATCAAGAATGGTTTTTCAAATATGTTTTCACCTGAGATAGTAAATAGTCCAAAATCACCCATTTCAGTATTTCAATCTCAATCCGAAAGAAATTTGGGGAATATATCTGCAACCATCATCATTGACATCTCAGTTAAAACAAAGTTTTCTGAAATTATTCACGTAGGTGCCTCATGATAAATTGAATAATTTCAAACATATAAGGCCCTATTTCAAGAATTTTGCGATGTTTTTGCCTGGTCCTATGAGGAAATTCCAGTATTCCAAGCTTGTTAAACAACGATTACATCCGGTGCATCTGAGAAAATCTGTCGCAATGAAAGTTGAGGTCGAGAAACTACTCAAAACAGGTTTCATCTACCCGGTTCCCTTAATTGATTGAGTATCCAATATCGTGCCTGTTAATAAGAAGCATGGAACCGTTAAAGTATGTGTTGACTATAGCGACATAAGGCTTTTCCAAAAGACAATTATCCTACTCCCTATATAGATCAAATCATCGATGAATGTGCTAGAAATGAAATATTCTCATTTATGGACAGATTTTCTAGCTACAATCAAATCAACATACTCCCTGTTGATCAACATAAAACTGCATTCATTTTCCCATGGGGAAATCTTTCCTATCGAAAACTCCCATTCGGTCTAAAGATTGCAGGGGTAACTTTTCAATGCGCCATGTATAATGCATTTCATGATATTATGCATATTTTGAAATCTTATTTGGATGACTTACCAACTCATTCACTGAGACAGGAAGACCATCCAATGCATTTAAGAGCAATTTTCATCATATGTCGTCATTACAATATTCGCTTGAATCCACATAAGTGTGTTTTCTATGTGCAATCTGATTGGTTTTTATGGTTTCTTGTTTCAAAGGAAGGCATTCATGTCAATCCATTGAAGGTTGAGGCTATCTTGAATTTACCTCCTCCTTCCAATCTATGCCAACTCCAAAGTTTGCAAGGGAAAGAAAACTTTCTACGTTGATTTATCCATAACTATGTCGAGTTGACTAAGGGTTTTACTCGACTTTTGAAAAAGGGCATCCCATTTATCTAGGATGAAGTGGCTCAAAAAGCCTTTGATGCACTTAAATATGTGTTGACCCATACATCGTTGTTGCATCCTCTCGATTATCACCAAGATTACTTTTTATACTTAGCAACATCTGATGCCACCATTGGTATGGTCCTAGTTCAGGAAGAAAATTCAAACGAAGAGGATGTGATATATTACTTAAGCCATAATTTGACCAAAACTGAAGCAAAATATGCACTGTGTGGATAAATTGGCCTTGGCAGCTATTCAAGTTGTCCAAAATTTCTGTCATTATATCCTATTGTGAAAAACTACTGTGATTTATGATTACAACCCCATGGTTTAGATTCTTACCCGACAATTGTTGCAGGGGAAGTATTCCAAATGGATGGTCATCCTCCAGGAATTTGATTTGGAATTCATTAAATCCAAATCTAAGAAATCGTTAGTATTTGCTTAGTTATTGTGTGACTTTCCATTTACTAAAACTAAAAACGTGATAGAAGATTCTCTTCCAAAGGATTCTCTCTTTCTAATCAATACTTTAGATCCCTAGTATGAAGATATCATCATTTATCTCCAGACTTAAACATTTCAGCCAGAACTGAGTCAAATTGATCGCTGTTGAATCCAATATCAATCCCAGCAACACAATATTGTTGGCAATACACTATATCGTTGTGGTGCCAATTCTATTTTCTAACAATGTTTAACTCATGCAAAAGCTGAAAAGGCATTAAATGATTGTCACTCTGGAGCTTGTGGCAATCATATGTCAAGGTTTTCCACTTCTCAAAAGATCTTGTGCCCAGAGTATTTTTGGCCTTCTATATTTAAAGATGGTATAATTGTAGTCCTGAAATGCCATAATTGTCAAATTTATGATTGAAAAATTCGTGCAAATCCAACTCTTCTTCACCCAATAATTGTTGTCGTCCTTTCACTAAATGGGGCATTGAATTTATTAGATGTAACCCTCACTTGGTTGGGGGCATGGGTATATTATCCTTGTTGTAAATTATTTTACATAAAGGGCGAAGGTGATGCCTACATACAAGGATGATGTTGAAACAACATCCATTTTCATGTTCAATCATGTAATTGCTCAGTTCAGAGTACCACAAGATATCGTCATGGACTATGGTAGCGATTTTTTAAACCATATGATGATTGATCTTACCATCAAGCTAGGCCAAGTGGAAGCCGTTAACAAGGTTTTAACCACCATGATCAAATGGATTATCGGGACCCATAAATTAGAATGGTATCTAATGCTACATCCAGCCTTGTAGTCATATCGTACTACAACAAAAACCTCAATTGCTTTTACTCCTTTTCGTCTTGTCTACGACATGGTGGTAGTTCTACCAATTGACTGTGAGATACCATGTTTTAAACTGGAAATTGAATTATTACCATCTACTTTTGTTGAAGAGGAACTCTTTCCGTACTTAGCATGTCTCGATGAGACTCACCGTGATGTTTTGTTATCTAGAGAGACCCAAAATAAACAACTTAAAGCACAATACGATCAAAATGTCAAACCTCATTCATATGTTGGAGGTGATTTAGTCTTGTTCTATGATCAAGGGCAAGATAAGTTAGGCACTGGTAAATTTGAGCCTATTATGATAGAATTCCTTTGGGAAAGCCCAGAAATGGTCTTTACCTAAAGAAATATTATGCTTAGATTGTTTGGTGAAACATGTGTATATTACTCTACCATAATTTACATATGACAACGTTTAGTAGTTTAGCAATTTTTCGCTACTTCTCATGCTTATCTTGTGTTACACCTGATTTGCAGATGTCGACATTCCCTCAGACTTAAATTTTCTTCACTGATGGCACTAGTTGTAGTTCTCAGAATTTGTCTTCCACAACCTGGGTCATCTATTCACCCACAGACGAGTTAGTTTCTATTCATGGGATAGGAATCGGTCAAAAAACGAATAATATTGCAAAATATAGCATGATGATTGAGCTATTATCTGATGCCATTACATTTGGCATCTGTCTATTGATCATTAGGTTATATTCATAACTTGTGGTGTTACATTTTAATGTGTTTATTTAGTTAGAAGTGCTTCCATGTTAAGGATGTTTTTGTGGGTTCATCTCTTGGAATGAGAATTTGATTATATTGAGTATCAACATATTCCAAGAAATTTAAACACATTAACAGATGCATTAGCTAATTATGTGTTAAATTGGCACTTGTAAAACATTTGTAGATAAATTAATGCAATATTCATTTACATATTGTACGAGACAGTTAGAAATAGAAGTAATATATTTCTCATAGGTAAAATCCTGTAAATAGGTGTAAATTTTACAAAAACTTTCATCCATTGACATGAGGCCCCATGGCCTTTATTTTCCGAACATACCAATAAATCATCAAAAATAAAAAAATAAATGTAGTCCTATTTACTACCCATGATGGTGATCATGGTATCATATAATGACACTTGTTACTCATCATAAAAAACAACTAATAGGACCGAGAATTCCTACAGTATGCATCTAGTAATGGAGAGGAAAATCATCTATAGCGACATCTGGAATGTCTAGAGTCAACCTCTCAAGGTTGTGCTCTATCTCTTTCAACATCTTTACCGCATCTGGGTTCTACACTATGGGAGAAATTGGATGCTAACCATGCGATCATATTTGTGTAATCCAGTTGGTCTCACTAGGGCCACATCTACATGATCATTTTGGATAATTAGTTGCATGCCAAAAATAACAAAAAAATAAATGAAAATATTAAAATCGATTAAAATGTGAAGTTTTACCTATAGCACCCCAGTGCATCCCAAGAGGTAGTAGCATGTCTAGATCTCCTATATATTCCATCCCTACACACGGAAATTCCTCGAACATGATGATCTGGCTTTCTAACCACTCGAAGAAGTGGGGTGGAAATCTAATTTTTGGTCCTTCGCCACCTCCATCGTGTGCCATAAGTGTACTCCATTATAACATGTGAGGGTCACGAGGCCCTCCTATCTCTAAAGATACCTGTGGAGCTAGAAGAGGAATCCACTCCAAAGAAAACGAAATAATGAAGGCACCATACCCAAAGTTTTCGAGTCTCCTCATTCTGACCATGGTTAGTTTCCCCTTCAAGTTGGCAACTACAACCTCACTCCATCTAAATATGGTACCATGAAAACAATCCACAATAGTCTACATCTGAGCCTTAGTGAGAAAATGTGAAGTTGTACTACCACACAACCGTGTAACAGTAAACTTGATGGCTTTCAAAGGAATCTGAGTTATGGTCTTGATATCAATCTGGCCATCCTTGAGTGTAGCCCCATCAGTACAATATTGTGTCAAATAGGTAGCATCAGTCTCACCACCACGCCTATGGCCATACAGGTTGATTTCCTCGCCACAGCGTAGAAGTTCACTCAAGAAGTATATGTCATCAGCATCAATGACAAGTCTATGGTCTCTAACTAAACATTCTTCCTGAACATTCTGCTTTCCCACCATCCATTCAAGCAAGTCTAATTGGTCCCTCATGCCTAGAATGGTGAAAAACTTGTATAATCCACAATTTTTCAAGTTTTGTATGGTTGTTGGGTCATTGAGAGCAAGTTTATCTTGTTCTTCATGCTCACGCTCTATCCATTCCATTTTTATGGTTCAAAATCTTGCAATTAAACATTAAGGATCATTAGAATCAAATATGGAGAGATTTAGAAAAATATTTGGGGTGTTTTCATTTATTTTTTCTTTCCTTTAGTGTTGTGTGCAACCGACTTTGATAAAATGTGTGCATGTGTGCAATTTCTTTCCTTGAAACTATGCACATAGCGTTAAAATTAATGTGAGTGTGTGCAAGGCCGATAAAAGGTACATGTGCACATCAAGGGAAGTTTTTTTTAAATCCTCCTCAAAAAACCAAAATTCGAGGTGAAAAGCTAAAAAATTGACATGAAAATGAAGAACTCGAATATACCATTGACATAGAAAAAGTGGCTCGCGATTTTGTCAACGGTTTGCCTGGAATCAGCTTTGGAAGTTTCTGGTAAAAAATGGCTTCTATCTCTCTCAAAAGGGTAAAAATCCAAATGGTGAAAACATTTTACTTTTTTGGACTTTTTATAAGTTTTCAGGGCTAATTAAATATTATTTCATGCCTATAAACTTTTTTAGGTCTGATTTTATAAATTTTTTCATTTTTATTTTCAAGCATTGATAATTATTTCAAGTCTAAGTGTGTAGGTTACAGGATGATTACGGAAACATGTCATTTTGGTACTTAGTACATTTTATCACTTTTTCAAACTCATTAAAACTTGTGAAGAAGTGAAACCATGGATTTCTCTTTATGCCCTTTTCAAACTCCTTAAAAATGAAAAGATCATCGAGTATGTGATTGTTTGAACTCGTAAAAGTAAATGAAAAACCATCCTTTCAATATAATTTTACCCCTTTTATGAATTGAACTAGACTATTGATGAAAAAGGTATATGTCGACCAATCATGGTCAATAGATTTCTCTCCTCCATTATTTTATCATTTTTCGGGCTTGAGAGACAACTTACAAAAAAGAACACTGTGGAATTTACTTACATTTTTCTTTTTACTCCCTAAAACTTAAAAACACTAAGATTTACTTTCTTCAAGCTCGTTAAAATTTTATGGTAAAATAAATGAATGAGTTTTATTTTCGTGTATTTTAAAACTCTTTAAACATGAAAACGACATCGATTTACCCCTTTACTAGACTCATAAAAATTAAATAGTATAGGACTCATTAAGCATGACGAGACCAAACCACTCCTTCTTAGGGTCCATTAAAAATACTTTGGAGGACTCGTCTGAAGGATGAGCTTACAAGACGAGCATATGTTATCCTCCTCAATCTTGTGAAAAATAAAGAGGTACTTTCTAGTAAAGATGGGGGAAAAGTGAGAAATAATCTTTATTTTTCATTTGTGAAACGTAGTATGTCACTCTTGAGCATGACACTCCATCACTTTCGTTCTGGGTTGGGAAATCCATATGTTACTCAATTAACCATACCTCATTTGAAAATATTCGGTTGGTTTAGGTTTTATTTTTGAGTCAAATACTGCCAAGTCATCATGTCGTGTCTCTGATATGTTCAAGAGAAGTTCAATGTCAGTCAAAATTACTTTTCCAGTCTTCTCCTTCAATTGCATAGACCATCCCTGAGTCAGTCCTCTATTACTATAAATTGTTGTTCTTCAAAAATTGATATTATTTTTGTGTCATAGGCCCTCCTCCGACGGATCACCTCCTATCGACTTTAGCTCATTATCTAGAAAGTTGATCTATAAACCTTCAATACCTTAAGGTCTGCATGCCTTAATGGTAGGTTTCTCACCTTCAACGATAGTTTTCATCATTGGCCTTCGATCAAATTATTCTATGAGTGTTCGACATCAACACGTCAATTCAGAATTCATAGATTGCACTAGATGTACCTTGAAAGCCATTTTCATTATTAGTGGTTTCTCTCACACTTGATAATGGTTCACATCATTGACCGATAATCAAGTGGTTTCTACCATGTTCAACTTTGAGACATTCACTCACATGGCTAGATTCGTACTATGAATCGAGAGATGGAGATCGAGACCCTAGATCTAGTTTCATCCATCCAAGCTACGTGGAGTTATTGAATATTCATGATAATAAACATAGATCCATTGATGGTTTCTACATGGATCTTCAGATGTATTTCCGTATTGTTCTTTGAGACATTTATCTTCTGAGTATGGGAATGCCTACCTCAACGATGATATTATATATTTCATTATAACATTTGATTGATTGTTTTAGGGAATCCGACTGTAGTCTCTAACCCAAGCCTTGGCATGATAAAGTAGTTTAGTCATCATATGTCCCTTTTGACTTTGCGCTTTAGGGGGAAATCTATTACACGTCATTTTATCACATTAGGAAAATGACCATTGGTTTGGATCCTTCACTATCCAAAAATGTGTTCCAAGACATTCCCCTACAAAGTTAGAATCTAAATCATCCCAAATGCAGTTGAATTCCTAGATCCCATGGTGAAAAAACCCTGTTTTCGCTACCTTCGCAGTTTCCTAGTTAACTTATGCGCATACGCAGAGAAGTCCATTAAAAGTTGCGCATAAGTACGGACTGGCTTGCACTATGACCTGCGAACATGACTCAATGAATGTAAAAATAAAAAATAAATTCTAAAATAATTGTTGGTAGCATTTATCCCAACCAACAAGATTCTAATGGGTTCCTATTCAGCCATGATCCCTCCCATCATGGAGAAACTATCGTTCCTTTGTGGAACCCCTATCCCACTAATAGTGGATCTCATCCCTTGGAGAGTGGATCCATAACTTCCCATTCTTGGCCTATAAAGCTACTACAAGTCCGAGGAATGGAGGAGGATTGTTGGAAGTAGGTATATGATGTTGAGATTAGGTTGGAAGGATTTTCTTGCAAGGGAGAGGGTTGGAGATTGTAGAAAGGGCTTGCTATATCAAGGCTACATGGCTGCAAATATTTTCTCCAGTTTTATGAATATAAGCAATTGTTCTTTCTCAGTTACATCTTCATTGATTTAATTTATAGGATTCCTTGATCATCTACATGAGTTTTTGTTGTATAATTGATCATTTCACATGTATAATTGGTTAATTAGTTCATTTATCTCTTTGATTATATGTTGTATGCTTTGATCTCTTGTTTGTCTTTGTCTTTGCATATTTCTTTCACGACATTGCGAAGAAGTTGTTAGGAGAAACGAGACAAAATTTAGAGCATCAAAGAGCGAGTGATCGAAAGCTTTGATGGACTTCATCAATCAATTCATTAAACTAGTAAGAGGCCTCTCTCATTCTATTTTCTTTCAAACAATCATAACTTAGAGAAATGTAGCAGTTGTTGTGTGTTTGTTACTAGGGTTCTTTGAAGTCTAGGGAGATCACTCTTGTTTGCAAGAGGGATTTGTCCACATAACACTAAGATAGGGGCCCAAAAAACCAAAGAAGCAATAATTCCCTTATCAAACTCTACACCAAGCACCAAGAGACCTAAGAGCTTGCTAGCATGGGAATCAATGATAAAAGCACATCAAATTTCTAGATCAACTCAAAAAGGTAAGGGTAGAAAGCATGAATTAGAAACATATAGCATAATATAATAGGGAAACAATTATCTCCTTGGAAATGAATGAGTAGATAATCTCTAGTTTGTAAGAAAATTTTTAAAGTTTAAAGTTTAAGAACATGGACACAATCAAACAATTAGAAAATGAAATTTTGGATTTAAGAAAAGAGTTAGTCACATATTAGAATGAGAATGAGAATAGAGTTAAAAATACTATGATCTTAGAAAGTTACATTGTTAATATTTGAAATTAGGTAGAAAAAATGTTTTCATGCATACCTCCTGCTAGACTTTATGCATTATACTTGAAATAACAATGGTATTAGTTCCAGTTACACAAAAACGCTGGATATCTAGCTTTCTAGATGGATAAATAGAGAAAATTAAGTTAAAACCACCATAAATTCCATGATAAGGAGTAGATTTTGATGTGTCAATTCTAGTTGCATATCTATGCTCTACCCCATCCACTACAATGATTTCCCAACCCTTATGTAGGAGATGTTTATTTGTGGGAATTTTTTTCGAGGAAATAGAATGAGAGTAGAGCCATAGAAGCTCAAAGATACAACATAGAGGAACTCGATAAGATCTCATAGATGTATTGAGAAACCATGCTCAAAGGTTTCAGATGTAGATTTACTATCATTTCTTAAGGGAAACAAAACATGAAGCTATTGTGTGATATCAAAGAGTCATGAGGAACTCTATGGATATAGTGTTACAATTGTGCCAAAATAACTTCTTGTGGTGGGGGGCATGGGAGAGGTGGGGTAGCCAAATATTGCACTTAAAAGAGCACAACCACACTCTCAACAAGGCCTAAAAGATGCACTATACGTATAAAAACTATATGTGAACACTATTAAGAAGATGAATTTGAATTTTATTAGCACAAAGTTTAAATTCTCACTTCTCTTACACCATGATGGAAATTTGTAGGTGGTATAGACTTAAATAGAAAGAAAAAAAAATGTGGGGTACATTGCAAAGGATGCAAGATACCATGACAAAGATTCCATTACATACTTTATGGCATATGACTTGGAAGCATTAACCTAAAGATGAATAATTAAAGCATAGTACCAATTCTTTTTTTTTATATGTTGCAAAGATAAGTTGTTGATGCAGGAGCATCCAGCTCAACATTATCATTTTATTCTAGTAGAAATGGGCGGTCTTGTATTTCAAGGAAGCTTGTTTCCTAAGTATTGGATTTATGTAATTATTTAATGTTTTGAGTGATTTTAATGAAAGTAGGAATTAATTGCATATTGTGAGGCTTTATTGTAAATGTTCTTGATTGTAGGAGGACATGAGAGATTTAGGATAGTTGAGAGCTTGAGGGATTGAGAATTGATTGTAAATCTTAGTTTAGGATTCAGTTCATGAATCTGGGGATTAGAGAGGAGTTTTAGGAACAAGGAGATTTTAGGATTTTGTTGAGGGATTCAGGGATCTAAACCAAAAAGTGGTTTTAGAACCCCATTGTATAAATGTAAGCCTAAAAGGCATGAACAGAGGTTAGAGAGGCTGAATAGGAAAATAGATAACAGATTAGAGTATTTGTAAGCCTACGGGAAGATTAAGAAATAGAGGCCACTGGTATTGAAAATCGGGCCAAAGAGAGACAGAGATATCAGTTTGTAATTCGTTGTTGTAATTATAAGGACACAGAGATTAATTAAAATCCTATTAACTGCATGACTGAGTGTTGAAAGGAAGAATCAAATGCATTTGAAAAATGTATCTATATGTTTATGCAAGCAAGTGTAGTAAACGAAAGGAGGCAGAGTTCTTAAAGGATATATAGAGGCGTAAAACAATTTAGAGGAATCATAAAATGGGTTTTTGCATCCAATTGATGAAGCGAAGTGAAGCTCTGGAGAGGTAGCAGAGTGAGGATTCACTAAGGAGTAAAGCTCAGAAAAGTTGAGAAGCGTAGCCCTTTGAAGGTACCGGAGGAAAAACGTGAAACATGGAGAAATTGTAGAAAACAACGTCAAATTACAAGTAAAAGGAACAAACGAAGAAGTGTAAAGTGAAGCTCAGTAGCCATTAGATCTTATAGATCAATGGTTGAGCTCTAATCGCATCGGCGGGAGTTCTTTTAAGTCATCGGAACGAGCACTTTTTTATAGCGATGTGATGGATCCTGAACCATCAGATCGAGAGTTAAGATCGACGGTCCAGATCTAAAGTGTTAATCGCATATCGGACTAGTTGCAGCGGCCAAGCGCAAAGGTAGTGTAATGCTGATAGGTTGATCAACGATGCGTCGATAGCCATTGGATCGGCAATTGAAATGGACGGCAAAGATTAAATATCAGTGGAAAGGATTTTGGAATTATTAGCAATCAGGTGTCAGGGTTATTGGAGTGAGGAGGTATGTGATACGCGATGAAGGCGGACCTTACAATAGTTATAGTCGCAGGTATATATATTTTGAAGTCTGCTATATGTGTGAAGGCGGAGTTTTCCTTTGTAAAGGGAAGTTTGAAGGTTTAAGTGCCGATAGCATATTTCCCCATCCTAAAGGGAAATCGCATATCGGAAAGCGATGAGGTATATATGTATGACTGTTTAATAAGCCAATAGCCTATTATGATTGATGCATAGCCTCGGGAAATGTGACCAGGCTGTACTGAAGACAAAAAAAGGGTATGTTTGCATACATTTCCCTTTGTAAGTGGATTTATAAGGGAATAAGTGTCGATAGTGTTTTTATGTCATTATATATATATCAACCAAGGTTTAAGATGGGGTTGATATATATATATATATATATATATATATATATATATATATATATATATATATATATATATATATATATATATATATACATATATATATATTCAATACATTATATATATATATAATACTTAAGCTTATGGGTTCAATACATTATATATTGGTTATGAAGACTTAATGAGTCCCGATAGGAGGTAAAGGCGGGGTGATTGAGTTTTGATCCAAAGGAACTATAGACAAAGGGGGCCTTAACCATTCATCTTTAAGATTGAAATTTTGACCTGGTGGGTCACAAAATTCTTGCGTAATGAATTTATGCATGAATATGCATACTGTACCCTAAAACCCTAAACCCTAAACCCTAAAACCCTAAACCATAAACCCTAAACCCTAAACCCTAAACCCTGCATCAATTTTTGGTATCAAAGCTGAATTATAAATGAACCATTTTGTATAAGGTAGAACAAAGCGATTCTATATGAGCGTTTCTTTGAAAGAGTTCAGAACAAAGATATTTGGAAAGATGTGCATGCAAGCAAGGGAGATTAGATTTTAATCTAACAGTCAAGCAACCAAAGTACAGCTGGGAGAATGGAGAAGAACAGTTAAGTTCTTAGAGGTAGGTAAGGCAGAATTAAGCATATATTGCAAAGAGACAGGAAGAATCCACAACGATGTTTTGAAGAATGGAGGTTCACTCAAATGTGAAGAGTGCATGGAGAAATCGTGCAGGTATTGTTTTATTTAATTTTGATTTGAGTTTGTTGACAAAGAAATAGATTGAAGATTGATGGTTGCAGCTAATGAAGTATCTCAGCAAAAGGAGATTAAGAAGAAGTAATGAAAGAAACTGTTAATGATTTCTGAGTGGAATAAAACTCGACAAGAAGGAATTGTTACTGATAGCTAAGCTTTACCAAGATAAAGCTAGAGGATTGGAAGAAAGGATCAGATTCTAAAATCTGATTGATAGTAGTTGAATATTGAGAAATTGTGCAGTGGAAGCATAAATATCTGCTAAAACAGATTTGCAAAAATCTTGAGATCTTGAAGGTAAGTGAAGGTATGCATTTTTGTCTAGTGATTAGCAGATATTGAATGAGTAAAATTTTATAGTAGGATTACAGTAGTTAAATTGTAGGAAGGATCTTTGTAAGTTTTTGAAGAAGTAGAGTTTGAAGACACAACTGAAAGCTAGTGGGAAGGATAGTCCATTCAAAAGTGCAGGTGAATGGAAGGACAAGATCAAACCGAGATCTTGAAGGTAAGATGATATGGTTTTATTCTAATTAGATTGAAGATTAGAAGATTGTAGTCTTTGCATTGAAGCAAGAGTATTGTTGCAACTTCCAAAAGGAAATTCCACAAAGGATGTGGTTAGAATTGCTAAGAGATAAAGGAAGCTGGTAATAGTTTCTAAGTGGAAGTAGAAATGTGGCATAACCTTGAGAAATTCCAAAAGAGATTGGATAAGGAGGACAATGGTATTCTTGGAAAGTACATATGAGTTGAAGCCTAGAAAGAGCAAAGAGAAGTGCTCAAAGGAGGTTCCAGGGATAGAGAACCAATTGCTTGCCAAAAGACTGAGTGAGGAGAGCTTGGTGAGGCAAGTGGCAGCAGGACAGGACTTGCTGTGGAAGAGGCTTTAGTGCAACTCATAGTGAAGTGAGTGAATAACTCATAGAGATGGAGAGGATGATGACTAGTGACAACCATAACAGAGGTTCTGAAATAGACCATAGCAGAGGACAAAAGGAGAAGGATGCCAAGGTAAATGGCATATAGAGTCAGTTAAGCAAAGAAGAATATGAGAGGGATAAGGCTAAGATAGCAGTTCAGCTTGAAGTGTTAATGGAGATGTTGCAAAGCAATGAAGCAGGCCAAAAACATGGTTATGTCATGAGAAAGAAAGTGAAGTGGCAGAGGCTACAAGAGAAGAGGGATCAGCAAGTAAATATGCAGTTAATAATGGAGCTAAGAGAACTTGAACATATTATAGATGCCAAATAGAGGATAGAGAAGCTCGAAAGAATTGAGCTACAACAAAAGTAAGATGTTGAAGAAGATGTTGAAGTTTCGATATGTGAACCAGAAAGTGGACCATTACTTTTTGAAAGTGATGAAGAGCTAGAGGAGTTGAATCATATGAATGATTCAAAGCAGTCGGAAGACTTGACAATTGAAGCATCAAATAAGACCATAAGGTCTTGTGATTTTAAAACTAATGATTTGTGTATGATTGCAGGTTTGGAAGGAGATAGGCAGTCTTTTAAAGCTATCAAAGATGTGGAAGAATACCTTTCAGAAGATGAAAGTTTTGAAGCAAAATATGGCAAAGAGACTAGAAAAGGATTAGTTCACTACAGTGGAAAAATTTTGTAAGACATCATTGGAATAGATGATGAGAAGGAGAGGCTAGCTAACAGTCTCAAGGGTACTTTGAGTTTGAATCAACATACTGATATGCTGACAGAAGGAGAGAAATCAGCGCAACATATTGAAGTGTTGCTAAAGGGAAAAGAGGTACAGAGGCCTTATATTTTTAATTATAATGATTTTATTATAATTAAATATGTTGTTGTAGAAGCTGGAGCATATTTGGCACAGGTGGATAGCCAAATGGAAGAAGAAGAGGAAGAACATCTACTGAAGGATGTTAAGAAAGATTTAGCAGAGGAAGGAGGACCATGTGGTGATGGGACAATAGCAAATGAAGTAATGGGAGATTGTGTAAAATTTCCAAAGTTCATTCCAAGTAAAATCATTGAGTTATATAAAGAATTATACTTTCAAAGGAGGAAGTTGGAAGAGCAGAGGATGAATGTCCAGGATAGATTGCTGAAGAAGGATGACAAAGCAGTTTTCATAAATAATAATCAAGAAGAAGTTGACAGATGCAGAAACCAGAAGCAGGAAATTATTCTAAAAGACAATGTGGCAACACCAGAAAAGGTACAAAACAGTAGTGAAGAAGAGAGTAAGGGTGAAAAGGAAGTGATCAGGATGAGTGAAGAACAAGCAAGGAGAAGAGTTCAACAATCAAGAGATGAAAACAGTCAGCAGACAGAGGATATATTGGACAAAAAAATTGAGTTAATAAGAAGGTTAATGATGAAAGTGTCTCAGAGAAAGACAATAGCAAGAAAGAAGAGGAGTGACAACAAGAGAAAGACAGTAGAAGACTACGAAAGAAAGGAAAGTGGAGCATTACAGCATAAGGTATGGAGACCAAGAGAACAGCAATAGATAATAGCAGTAATAGAGCAATTAACAAGCAAGGACAAATCACAAAATAAAGTTTAGAATCTAGGAGGAAACAATTATCCATACTTATGACCAGGTGGTCATAAAATTTTTTACATGGGGAGTCTGATGCAGGAGCATCCAGCTCAACATTATCATTGTATTCTAGTAGAAATGGGGGGTCTTGTATTTCAAGGAAGTTGGTTTCTTAAGTATTGGATTTATGTAACTATTTAATGTTTTGAGTGATTTTAATGAGAGTAGGAATTAATTTAATATTGTGAGGCTTTATTGTAAATGTTCTCAAATGTAGGAGGACACGAGAGATTTAGGATAGTTGAGAGATTGAGGTATTGAGAATTGATTGTAAATCTTAGTTTAGGAGTCAGTTCATGAATCTAGGGATTAGAGAGGAGTTTTAGGAACAAGAAGGAGATTTTAGGATTTTGTTGAGGGATTCAGGGATCTAAACCAGAAACTGGTTTTAGAACCCCATTATATAAATGTAAGCCTAAAAGGCATGAACAGAGGTTAGAAAGGCTGAATAGGAAAATAGATAGCAGATTGGAGTATTTGTAAGCCTACGGGTAGATTAGGAAATAGAGGCCACTGATATTGAAAATCAAGCCAGAGAGAGACAGAGATCTCAATTTGTAATTCATTATTGTAATTATAAAGACACAGAGATTAATTAAAATCATGTTAACCACGTGACTGAGTGTTGAAAGGACAAATCAAATGCATTTGAAAAGTGTATCTATATGTTTATGCAGGCAGGTGCAGTAAACGAAAGGAGGCAAAGTTCTGAAAGGATACGCAAAGGCGTAAAATGATTCAGAGGAATCATAAAATGGGTTTTCGAATCCAATTGAGGAAGCGAAGTGAAGCTCTGGAGAGGTAGCAGAGTGAGGATTCATTAAGGAGTAAAGTCAGAGAAGTTGAGGAGTGCAATGAAGAAGGAAGACCTTTGAAGGAACCGGAGGAAACACTTGAAACATGGAGAAATTGAAGAAAACAACGTGAAATTCCAAGTAAAAGGAACAAAAGAAGAAGTGTAAAGTGAAGCTCAGCAGCGTTAGATCTTATAGATCAATGGTTGAGATCTAATCGCATCGACGGGAGTCCTTGTAAGTCATCGGAACGAGCACTGAGTTATAGCGACTGGGATTATGCAATGGATCCTGAACTGTCGGATCGAGAGTTAAGATCGACAGTCCAAATCTAAAGCGCTAATCGCATATCGGAATAGTCGCAGCAGCTAAGCGCAGAGGTAGTTGAACACCGATAAGCCGATCAGCGATGCACCGATGGCCGTTGGATTGGCGATTGAAATGGACGGTAGAGATTAAATATCGATGGAAAGGAGTTTGGAATTATTGGCGATCGGGCGTCAGGGTTATCGGAGTGTGGAGGTATGTGATATGCGACGAAGGCAGACCCGACGATAGTTATAGTTGCAGGTATATATATTTTGAAGTCTGCTATATGTGTGAAGGTGGATTTTTCCTTTGTAAAGGGAAGTTTGAAGGATTAAGCACCGATAGTGTATTTCCCAATCCTAAAGGGAAATCGCATATCGGAAAGTGATGAGGTATATATGTATGACCATTAAATAAGCTGATAGCCATTTACGATTGAGGCATAGCCTTGGGAAATGTGACTAGGTTGTACGGAAGATGGAAAAAGGGTTTGTTTGCATACATTTCCCTTTGTAAGCGGATTTATAAGGGAATAAGCGTCGATAGTGTTTTTATGTGATTATATATATATCAACCAAGGCTTAAGAGGGGGGTTGATATATATATACGGGCTTATGGGTTCAATACATTATATATTGGTTATGAAGACTTAATGAGTCCCGGTAGGAGGTAAAGGTGGGGTGATTGAGTTCTGATCCAAAGGAACTGTAGACAAAGGGGGCCTTAACCATTCATATTCAATATTGAAATTTTGACCTGGTGGGTCATAGAAATTTATGGGTAATGAATTTATGCATGAATATGCATACTATGGGAATGCGCAGGAAACCCTACATCAGTTGTTTGTTCCACACATTGACAAAAAAATATGTAATTTTGTAATAGTAAGGAAGTGGAGGATGGAAACACATTCTCTTAAAAAGACACATATTGGGTCACAATTTCAAAGATACGTGACGCTAAGAATCTTCATAACTTAATTTTTTTTTTCAACTAACCCATGGGGATTTGAATGGATGACACTTTTGCAAGGAATGAATTAATAGTACACTCATTCATCATCAATCTGAAAGCCATGGTTCAATCTTCATAACTTGTTAACTAATGATAATAAAAGAGATTTATGAGTATTTTTTCAATTCTTAATAATTAGATAGATCTAAGAATGTTTATCTTTAACCTTATTTACCATAAATACAAAATGTTACATCAAATCAATAAATTTCCTATAAAATTTTAAAATCAAATAAACCAAAATCGACTTTTGTATATATAAAACCAAGACTAAATTAATGATAATTAAATCCAAAAAGATCAACCATGATAATGTCATATACGATAGCAATCACTTGGAGAAGGTTTCTTCATACAAATATTTAGATATTGGCATTCATCATCAACTCAATTGGAACTACAACCTTGAGAAAAGGATTATTGGAGGCTGAAAATCTTACTATGAGCTCAAAAACAATTGTAAGTTAATGGATCTTTGGGTTTGGAGTAAAAAAAACCTCTCATTGAGACTCTAGTCACCCTTGTTATTTTATATAGCTATGAGGTTTGGGGTTGCAACATAACTAGAGAATCATGGAGGAAGATTGAGTTGATCCAAAAGAAATTCATAACCTACAACCTCACAATTAAAGGAAATACTCCCTATCCTGTCCTTTTGATTGAACCTAGCCTCTCTCCCATTGAAAGCATGATATTTTAGGTACCTGATGTATAAGAAGAAGCTTTACAACATGGAGGATGAGGGGTTCCCCAAAATTGCTTTTACCTCTAGCCAAAACCCCCACCTTTGACTTAAGCAAGGATGCACAATCTTAACTCGACTATTGGGGGATAAAGGAGGATAGCATCTTGGAGAATAAGGATAATATCAAAAATACTATTACTTCCAAATTTAAGGATAGATTGTGGGATGACAAGGAACTAGAGGTGAAAAGGAAGCTAAGGTATTATAACAAGTTGATTAACCCTACTCTTGCTAACTAGAATTATCTTTCTGTCTTGATCGGTGCTGAGAAGAAAATGAACATTGTGAATATAAGAACTAACTGTCATGAACTCTGAAGTGAAACCGAGCATTGGTCTATTCCCAAAACACCTTGGGATGAGAGAACCTATCATATTTGTGATACTAAGAGGGTTGAGGATGAAATGCACTATCTCTTGCATTATTCAGCTCTTACTAACATCCATTGACATTTCCAAAACATTTGCCACACCACCAGCCTCCTTGACTTGCTGAGTCAGCATAAATATAGTGACCTAGGAATGCTCCTCTCCCTTCTTTTTTATCATAGAAATAAATATTAAAGAATCTCAATTAATCTCTTACTTTCATAAGGTGTGGTCAGTTTATTTTACATTCTCATTATTTTTATTTTTATTTGATTGTATATCTATCTATCTATATATATATATATATATATATATATATATATATATATATATATATATATATATATATATATATATATATATACATATAACTTTTAGTTCTGGGTTAAAAACTTATGGAAAAAAAACAAATCTCAAATCTCAAATCTTCATTTTATCAGTGAAATCTTACAGTGAGCTTAACCTTTTCGGAAATTAATTCATGTAATGACATATATGAAGTCCAACCTTCACACTTCTATTTTTTTGGTTTTGTTTTAATACTTTTTCAACTTTATGTAGTAGAGTAGTAGTCTACTTGAGTCGAGAGGCTCATTCTACAACCCAGTATGATGTGTAAGCATGTCCATCAGTCATTAAAGTTGAAATTTTTCTCATATAAGCTAAAATAAAAAATTAAAAAGATCTTATCTATATCTATATATATATATATATATATATATATATAGACTTATAAAAAATTTACACTTGAAGAAATTAAATCCCTCTTGGCTCGTGTTAAATCCATATTTAAAATAAATCTATACTGATTATAATAAATTTATCATCTTCAAAATTTCGATAAACACTTATTACATAATTTAAACTTACCATTCTAAAAAAATTCAATAGAATATTAAAAAAAACCATAACATAATTAAGTACGACTAGGGTAAGTGGACAAACGTTCGCAGTGATCTTTCTTCCCGCAACTCACATATATTTCTGAGACAAGTTTATCCATTGAGCAGAATGTCGCTTTTGGATGCCTAACCTTCATTAATAGTTGCCATTAAAGAAATTAAATCCCTATTAATTCATGTTAAATCCATATTTAAAATAAATATAAATAGATTATAATAAATTTATCATCTCCAAAATTTCTATAAATATTTATTACATAATTTAAACTTAGCATTCTAAAAATATTCAATAAAATATTAAAAAAAAAAACCAATAACATAATTAAGTACGATTGGGATAAGTGGACAAACGTTGGCAGTGATCGTTCTTCCCACAACTCACATATACTTCTGACACGAGTTTATCCCTTCAGCGGAATGTCGCTTTTGGATGCCTAACCTTCATTAGTAGTTGTCATTCGAGTTCTATGCCAATGATAAATGGATGAGGTGTTAGGCTTGGCCAAGTATATCACTTCAGCGGAATCTCGTTTTCACATGTTCGACATTTATTGCTAGTTGTCATCCATTGCTCTGCTGTCTTCGGCGATAATGAGCGGTTGAGGAGTTTGGTTTGGCCAACCATGTTTCATTTATTCCGTATCATATATAGAGGGTTTGGAAAACAAATGTTTTATATGATCCTTAGCTATATTATAATCCCAAATCATTAGTATATTGTAAGGGTAAATGTTTTCTTTTATTTGAAATGACATGTTCGCATCAAAATCAAAATGATATCGTATGTCCACTATGTTAAATTAAACAGTTAAATCCCTAGAAAAAGGAATCACTTATCCAATAAATAAAAGATCTCATATATATCTTATCCAATAAATAAAAGATCTCATATATATTAATTTGACATTGGTTGTGATCTTAGATTATTTTATTGAGGTGAAAGTTAATGCGTTTGCTTGCCGTGAACTGCAAATATTAACGTATTAAGCCAAATTTCAAATACATTGTTTCTGGTATCTCTTTTGACACTCCTGATCATACCAGAGATTAGCTTTGTACACTTAATAAACTTAACAACTCTGTCTACCTCGGTACATGGATCTATGGACGACCGTATAATTTATCATCTAATTGTGGAGGGCTTTTTAATAGATGGAAACTTTTCACGTCTTGGAAATTTCTAGGAAACTGTAATCGCTGGGACTGGCAGGCAGATTCTCCGACTAAAACCTAATCTCATTATGCTATAAAGCCTCTACTAGTCTGTTGTAATTTTAGCTTTTATCTTCAACTGGAGAATTTGCACCAGGAAACGAGAATAGAGCACTTTATTAGCACGCAGCATGCCCTCGATGCATCGAGGTAAGGTGTCCAGTGTTCCCAATTTGTTGGAGAAAACGCCCTTCACTAGACCCCGTTAGTTAGACCGGTTTAGACGTTGAATTATCTTTATTTTTTATTTTAAGTTTCTGCTGTTCATTTTGTTTTTGAGATTGTTTTTAGGGTTATTTGGTAGAAATTTTTAACCAATTAATCATTGTTTTAAGGTTGAACCAAATTAGTTGGTTTGAAATGTCTTAGACCAAATAACTAATTATGTAATTGATTAATTTGAAAAACAATCTCAAACAGTTGAATTATTTGAATGAGATCTTGAGATGAGCATATGGTTTGATCAATCTGAAAAACAATATCAAACAGTTGAATTATTTGAAGGAGCTCTTGAGATGAGCATGTGGGTGGTTTTTTCGCAGAAGGCCTTCTCATTTTACAACCGAGTATGAGGAGACCATTTTAACTACATATCTAATCCAATTTCTTCCAAGTGTAAATTTTTTTATGAGCAAACATTATTTCAATGTTTTGTATAGTTATTTATTTTATTTTTTTAGATTTTTTAAAATTTTTATTTTGGCATATGTGAACAAAATTTCAACTTTGATGACGACTGACATCATTACACATCATACTTGGATGTAAAATGAGTAGGCTCAAAAATAAAATTTATGTTATAAATAGAAAAATAATGTCTCCTACAATAAAAAAAAAATGAATGGAATTAAAAATATGTATGAGTAAGATGTTTAAATCTTATACTTTTCAAAACTATTTCAACAAGAGATTTAAATAAACTATTTGAAGATCTATGTTAACTAGTTTATGTAGATATCAACTTCATATATATATATAAACATTTTAATGTTTCAAAATTCAAACTTTTGTGATTCATAATTGTTGGTAAAAGCTTTTTGAGAATAATCACATAAAAATTTTAGTGTGTCAACTTTTCCAATCCTCTACTAACCTTCATCATAAGTATAGGGATGGAGGAAGACTTGATCTAACATCAGAAATAAATAGTTTTAAGATGCTCTAGATAGTTCCAACACTATTTATTTCTCATGTTAGATCAGGTCCTCCATACCTATCCTTATGATGAACCTCAATAGAGGATTTGAAACATTGACACACGAAAATTTTTATGTGATTATTCCAAAAGAGATTTTACCAAACATTTTAGTGTTGTATATAAAAAAATATTCAATGTGGGTTATCAATAAAATGTTTTAATAAGAATTAATATACTTAAAATTTTATTAACAATAAAAAACCAACTTAATTTGCGTCATAAAACTCCTTGATGTACATTTTATGTACAGTATTTTAATGTCTTATATCATTTAAATTTTTTTATGTATATATCATGAAAAAACTAAGTTTTTATGGTTAAAACCTATAGAAAGAAAGAAAGAAAGAAATTATTTTAACGTCCACGAGGCTAAAGATAGCCTATGGGGCAGATTGCTTCTTCATCTACTTGATGTATTCGGCCATTTTTTTGTGAAGCTTTACAATAAGTGCTCCCAGCTTCTCAACAAACCCCTCACTAAATAGATTATCCCAAGAGCTAGCTACCAGCATATGCATAACTTTCCCTGATGTCTTTGAAGGCCTCACATACTAAAATGAAATGCTTTTCTGTTTCCACTTTTCGAGAAGAACAAAAAATGCATACTCTTTCCTCCCACACTTCTTTTGGCCTTTTCCAGCGCCCTCTTTCACAATGGAGTTTATGAGAATTAGTCCTTAACTAAGAAATAAGAATTTTGGCTCTCCAAGAGATATTGGCCTCTATGCATGCTTTTCGTTGATGACTATGAGTGGGATTAAACACTTCAATCATTGGAAATAATACTGAGAAGGGCGGTGAATCAATATTATCTGATCAAGAATTGTTCTTTTTCGTAATCAAATTTATATATGCTACTTCAAAGAGGGGAGCTAGCACATATGCGCAACTGTCTTTAAGGCAACCAACGTTTATGCAGTAAACTTATGATTCAGTTAATTCATCATATGTTGATCTTTAATCAGTGCATCAGTACTTCGTCAATCATTAAATAGTAACCATGTGCAGTATAAACATAATAAACGTAAGCAACACACATGAACACCAAGATTTAAGGTGGAAACCCAATGTGGGTGAAAACCACTTGCTGCTATCCTCTCTGTCTTCTTTTAATAATAAGAAAATTTGTTTACAATCTTGTACTGGTGCAGACTCATACCAGTACGCAGGCTTCTACCTGCAGAAGATTACAACCTTTTCTTGCTCTCCAACTTGTACTAGAAGGGAGCTACAACCCCCTAGCTCTTGTACTAGCCAATATGTTTACTAGTACGTAAGTGTTAGCCTACAGAAAACTCCACTCTTCCACCAAAGACCGCGTTTCATGGATTTTCAAACTGGATGCTCCTAGCACATATCAAGACATATGAAGACCTTGACTCATCAATAACCCATCAGAAATTTAGAAACTCAAATTTCATCAACCAACATGTAGTTAATATGAAACAATCAGATCACTGCCATCAGAACACTGTGTTGAACCTAGAAACCTGTATCAACATTCAAAACCAACTGAACCCTCAAAAATTCATGTGTCAGACTGTATACGCTACTTCAATGAAGAAAAACTGCGTGTATATGCTACTTCCTTTAGCCCAACCTACGTATACCTCTAGATATTTCGAATCATAAAATATTTCAATCAAAAACTGTACCAACCAACGGTGTACTGAACATCTACTGTCAACTTACATAACTTTACACAGGCAAGCAACAGAAAACACTTCTTCTCACTTATACAACCAATCAAATATCAACCTCCTTATGCATTCAGATTTACATTCAAATCTAAGAAGACTTCATTGACAAATAGTAGTAAAATAGCAGCAGCAATAAATCAGCATTTGATAGTTCAGTCATCTCTGAACATCAAGCCTTTATTTTGTATACGCTACTTGAAAGAACAAAACCTGTGTGTATACTCTCTTTTGTCGAGACGAACCTGCGTACAAATCTGCAAATATTGACTCAGAACTTTGTTGCAATTCCAGACTTCAGACAAAGCCAGATCATGATAGATAACGAATAAAACAGACACAAAACACGAGATTTAGCCTCAACCAATATCACATCATTCAAGAATAAGTCATTTTAGGTCTCATGATCCTGATCTAATATTGAACTCAAGGTGCACATAAATAATTCAGATCTAGTCCCAAACATAACCCTACAACATAAAATGTACTTCATATAGAAGTATTCCTTAGAATCTCATTCACTTGCATACCTGGCCTTTTGATCATCTCTTCTTTATATAGTTTTTGGCCTTTCTCAATACCATGGACCGAATCCACTTAGGACCAATACCTTGGGTCAAATACCACAGAACGAATACCTCGGACTAAATACCTAGGGTCAATATCATGGTCCAAAGACACCTTGGACGAAATACCTCAGACCAAAACCATGGTTTTTAACATGTACATGCTTTGCCTTCTGTGGGAGTGAGTGTGTATGTTATACGCTATTTTTGTTCTAAGTACCTGCGTGTATATGCTGCTTGGACTAAGTGAACCTGCGTGTATCTATTAAATTGCTTTTACATCATCTTCTTCCTTCAACTTCTTTATTCTAATCAATAGACCTTAGTTTCATCTTCCTGATCCTCTATACCACTGCCCTATTGCCTCTGAATATCCCTGTTAGCCTCATATCAAAACTTAGTTGACCAATAGAGTTTCCATCAAGGACAATACTTGTATCATAATGCCAACAATCTCCCCCTTTGGATTTTATGGCAACCATGATGGTGTTGACTACTGCAAGTTGTAAAGACAGTTAGAGATGCCATACAACACCAAAATACCAAAATAATCTCCCCCTTTGACATGAAGGGCAAAGGGCAGACCACTCTACTCTCCTCCTTTGCATGATGCTATCCATACTCCCCCTGAGTACATGTCAAGTCTGCAAAGAGATGATTCAATAATAACATGACACTATAACTCAACAAAATGAGTATGACCTCCCTATGACCACGAAATCATACATACATCAATCACCCAACCAAGTGGGGATACACCATATTTGACTCATCTACCCATCCAAGTGGGGATATACCAAAATTTATACATGACATAAATACAACAATTATTACATCATTCATCCCAAGGATATTGGGGAAATAAAATACATGATATGACCAATAGAACTCATTGAAATATAGACCATGACAGAAGAATTTATATCACACTAATGACTAATGCAACTAAGAAATAGCTTAGTTCAACAACCATAATGCCAACAATGTGGAATGTGAACGCTCCCCCTGAACCTATGCTACCACTATTTTTTTTTGTTAGAAAAGCATATACGCACTTTCAGATAAGGCAACCCGCGTGTACCTGCACATATACTTCATGAAACTAGTGTGTAGTAAACTGGATTTAAGAGCAAGATGATGCAACAACAACTCCCAACTTTTGTCTGAGATATTCAAAGGTTTCTTTGGGCAGTGGTTTAGTGAATATATCAACAACCTGTTCTTTGGAGGGGACATACTCCAATTTGACCTTTTGTTCAAGCACTTTTTCTCGTAGAAAATGGTACTTGATGGGTATGTGCTTGGTCTTGCAGTGCATGACTGGATTCTTTGAAATATTGATGGCACTTGTATTATCACATAGAATGGAGATGGGTGGAGTACATGTGATCTGAATGTCTTGCAAAATTTGCATCATCCAAAGTAGTTGTGTGCAACAAGATGCAACAGCCACATATTCTGCTTCAACTGTAGATAAAGCAATTGAACTTTATTTCTTACTGAACCAAAACACTAACCTGGAACCCATATAGAATGCACCACCACTAGTGCTCTTTCTATCATCAACACTTCCTGCCCAATTTGCATTTGTATATGCATGAAGAGTAAGATCTGCATCTCTAGGATACCATAGTCCAAATTCTTGAGTTCCTTGAAGATATTTGAAAATTATTTTGACTACTTGAAGGTGTGATTCCTTTGGATATGCTTGGAATATTCCAATTATTCCTATTGCATGCATGATGTCAGGTCGAGTACCTGTTAGATAAAGTAGACTGCTAGTCATGGATATATAAGTTGGTTGATGTACTGCTTCTGATTCATCATTTGTGCTGAGACTGCATCCTATTACCATTGGAGTACATACAGGTTTAGAATCTTCCATTTCGTACTTTTTCAAGATCTGCTTGAGATATTTGGTTTGTGAAAGAAAAATACCATCTTTAGTTTGCTGAACTTGTAGACCAAGAAAATAGGCAAGTTCACCAAGTAAGGACATTTCAAATTCTTGCTGCACTACTGAAGCAAAATTCTGACCCATGGATTCCTCATTGCTACCAAAAATGATATCATCAACGTAAAAAATAATAATTAGCAATTTATCATTTTCAATCTTTGTATATAAATTGCTATCTGCAGAGCCTTTTGTAAAACCTTGTTGGTGTAGATATTTGTCAAGGTGGTAATACCAAGCCCTTGGAGCCTATTTTAGACCATAGAGAGCCTTTTTGAGTCTGCATACAAGTTTTGTACCATTTCCAAGAATGAATCCTTCTGGTTGTTCAATATAAACTTCTTCTTATAAATGTCCATTAAGGAAGGCTGATTTTACATCCATTTGGGATACTTTGAATTTCTGAAAACTAGAAAGAGAAAGAAACATTCTTATGGCTTCAAGTCTGGCAACAGGTGCAAAAGTTTCTTCAAAACCTATACCTTATTGTTGAGCATACCCTTTACAAACAAGTCTAACCTTGTTTCTAATGACTTCTCCATTTTCATTCAGCTTGTTCTTGAATTTACATTTAGTTCCTATAATATTTTTATCATGAGGTCTAGGAACTAATTTCCAAGTGTCATTCTTTTCAATTTGCTTAAGTTCTTCATCCATGGCCTTGACCCAACATTCATATTTGCATGCTTCATTTACATTTTGAGGTTCAGTGGAGGATAGTAATGCTAGATAGCTTGAGGTCCCTGTAATAGTTCTTCTTGTCTATACACTAGCCTCCGTTTCTCCTAAAATTTGAGTTTCTAGATGATTTTTCTGAACATACCTGGACGGATTCTTTTCTTCTACCATTATATCTTCTTCTGGTGCTTCATTGGTTTCTTCTTCAATATAATTTTGATTTCCCCATGTTCCTCATTGTCATAATCTTCTGTTGATTTTATCTGTTTTGGATTTCTGCATGCTTCATCAACTACAACATCAATGCTTTCAACAAGTTTCCCAAGTCTTTTATTATAACATTTATATCCTTTACTTCTGGAAGAATAACCAAGAAGAATACCTTCATCTGCTCTGGGCTCAAACTTACTAAGTTTTTCATCAGTCCTTTTGATAAAACATTTGCTTCCAAAAACTTTAAAGTATTTTACAGTAGGAGTCTTACCATAACAAAATTCAAGTGGAGTTTGAGTGCTATTTACCTGAACATTTTCTTTGTTGCGAATAGTCACGACAACGAATGCAGCTTCACCCTAGAAGGTTGCAAGAGTTCCATATTCATCTAGCATGGCTCGAGCCATTTGTTGAACTGTTCTATTCATCCTTTCCACTACACCATTTTGCTGAGGTGTTATTGCATTGGAGAATTCCCTTTTTATTCCATGTTGTTCACAAAAGTGAAGGAATTCATCCGATATAAATTCCCCTCCTCAATCAGATCTGGGCATTTGATTTTTTGATCTGATTCATTTTCAATGAAAACTTTGAAGGCTTGGAACTTTTCAAATGCTTCATCTTTATGCTTTGGAATACCTATCCAACACATTCTGGAAAAATCATCAATGAACAAAATAAAGTATTCTTCTCCATGAGGTGACTTTTTCCTTGTTGGTCCACATAAATCAGTATGGATAATTTCAAGAGGCTTACTATTGACCCTTCTTTTTCCATGAAATGAGCTCTGGCTTGCTTACCAATTTGACATGGTTTGTATATTGTATTTTCTAGGATGCTGATATCTAGAAGATCACAAACAACCTTGAGTCTACATGCTTTTCTTATTTGAGAAAAGCTTAGATGTCCCAATCTTCTATGCCACACCTAGTTTTCATCATTTTTTCTTAGATAGCATTGTTTTTGTCCTCCTTTGAGTATGTATAAGTTGTTTGGAGTTCTTTTACATTTGATCATGGTCTCTTCTGTATCAAGCTCACGAAAAACACATCCATTTGATCGAAACACCACTTCATTTCCTTGATCACACATTTAACTAACACTCAACAGGTTATGCTTTAAACCATCTACATACATAACATTTCCAGCTTTAACCTTTTCTTTCAAGAAAGCAAAACTTTTACCTTTTATGACAGCTAGAGTGTCATTTCCAAATGAGACATTCTTTTCCTTTTCTAAGGCATTATATGAGTGAAGTTTCTCTTTGTCACCTGTCATATGTTTGGAGCATCCACTGTCAATGTACCACTGATTTTCTTGTCCTTTTGCATTCAAGGCTATACCACATCTTTCTGTTTGAGATTCCTTCTTTCTCCATATCTTGGGATTTAATGGCAGTTTCTCCTTTTCAGGTGTTTACCAAAATTTTCTCCTGCATTCAGATTCTTCATGACCAAAGTTGTTACAAATTGAGCATTCTGTTTCATTTTCAAGAGGAGAAAAGTTATTATAGGAACTTCTCTTGATCCCTGTTACATTCCTTTGATTTCATGCTTCTCTAGTCATGATGGTTTTGTAAGCAACGCATTGAGTAGCTTTGTGCCCAAAATTGTGACATGAAAAACATTCCCCATTAAAGAAGTTTCTGCCACTTCGAATCTATTTACCTGTTGATTGTAGTTTCTATTGATATTCATCTTTGGATCAAATTGAGTATGATTTTCCTGAGGTTGGTTGTGGCTTCTATTGATATTCATCCTTGGAGCAAATTGAGTATGATTTACCTGGTGATCAACTTTATGCCTTTGTTGATGATTGTCATATTGTTCACTGGTCTTTGTTGCATCAAGATAGCTTTTGGTGGAGGTTGACGACTTCTCTGATTGAGATGCTTCTTCAGTATATCCGAGACATGTCTTTATTAGAGAAGAACATTGAACTTTGATAATTTCATTTAAAGTTTCTGATCCTTTAGAAAATCTAAGATTGAGAGATTTTGTTTTCTCAAGATCTTTTCTTAGACCCACAATTTCACATTCTAGTTTTTCATTGTGTTTTTCCTTTTTCAGCAAGTTGGTATGTCAAGGTATCTATGATCATATTCTTTTCTTCTAAATAGATTTTGAGTTTAGAGATTTCTTCATGAAATTTTTCCTCTTCTAAAGCATCCCAAAAATCATCATTGTCATAAGCCATGAGAAGTCTATAATCATCACTATTAGATAAACCATCACTATCCTGTTCTAAAATATCCCAAAAATCATCGCTATCATAAGCCATGAGAAGTCTGTAATCTTGACCCGTTTCATCTTCATCACTATTAGATAAACCATCGTTATCTTCATGAGTATAGTAACTCCTTATATTCACAACTTGCTTCCTATTCCCTTTTGCATATTCCTTTTCTTTTCCATATTTATCTTTATGAGGACATCTGGCAGCATAATGACCGACTCTACCATAAGCAAAGCATTTGAAAGGTAGCTTACCTCTGAACCTTCTAGAACCCCGTTGAAGCTTCTTGACAAAATTTACCTCATCTTCTTCTTCTGAAATTTGTCCTGATTCATTGTGTTCTTCCTTTTCTTTTCCTTTTGTTGAAGCTTTAAATGTGGCTTCTCTCATATCTGATGGACCTCCATTTCTCATCTCAAAAGTAGTTAGGATTCTGTGAAACTATGTCATAGTGATATTCTGAAAATCCTGTTTTTCTTCTATGGCAGACACTTTTGATTCAAATTTAGTAGACAAGGATCTCAAAATTTTCTCAACTAAGGTAACTTCCTTTATTTCTTCACTGAGATTCTTCATACAATTAACAACTTCATCTATACGTAAGAAGTAACTATCTATACTCTCATCACTATGCATCTTAAGAGTTTCATACTGAATTTTGAGAGTTTGAAGCTTAGCACATTTTACCTAAGAGTATCCTTCATAGCTTTGAACAATTTTGTCCCATATCTCTTTGGCTGATTTGAACTGTATGACTTTGACAAACTCTGATTGTGACAAACTTCCCAATAAATTATTGATATCTTTGGCATTGGTTTCATATTGTTTTTTACCTGCCGTGTCTGTAGGAATTGTTGTTGGAAATTTATATCCTCCTTCCACAATTTCCCAGACATCTGTTCCAAAAGATTGTAGATAGGTTGTGGTTCTTATTTTCTAATAAAAAAAATTTCTCCCATCGAAGATTGGCGTTCTGATGGTTCCTATGCTTTCGTGATTATTCAGCTTGATGGATCTTCCTTCAAGTGATCAAGCTTCTTCTAAAGGACCTGCTCTAATACCAATTGTTGGAAATAATACTGAGAGGGGGGGTGAATCAGTATTATCAAATCAAGAATTTTTCTTTTTCATAATCATATTTATATACGCTACTTCAGAGAGGGGAACTAGTGTGTACACGCAACTATCTTTAAGGCAACTAACGTTTATGCAGTAAACTTATGATTCAGTTAATTCATCATATGTTGATCTTTAATCAGTGCATCAGTACTTCATCAATCATTAAATAGTAACCATGTGCAGTATAAACATAATAAACCATTACACATAAGAAACACACATGAACACCAAGATTTAAGGTGGAAACCCAATGTGGGTGAAAACCATCTACTCTTGTCGTCTCTGTCTTCTTTTAATAATAAGAAAATCTATTTACAATCTTGTACTGGTGTAGACTCATACCAGTACGCAGGCTTCTACCTAAATAAGGTTACAACCTTCTCTTGTTCTCCAGCTTCTACTGGAAGGGAGCTACAACCCCCTAACTCTTGTACTAACCAATATGTTTACTAGTACATAGGTGCCAACCTACAGAAAACTCCACTCTTCCACCAGGGACCACATTTCATGAATTTTCAAACTGGATGCTCCTGGCACATATCAAGACATATGAAGACCTTGACTCATCAATGACCCATCAGAAATTTAAAAACTCAAACTTCATCAACCAACATGCAGTTAATATGAAACAATCAGACCACTGTCATCAGAACACTGTGATGAACCCAGAAACCTATATCAACATTCAAAACCAACTGAAACCTAAAAAATTCATGTGTCAGACTGTATACGCTACTTCAATGAAGAAAAAATGTGTGTATACGCTACTTCCTTCAGCCCAACATGCGTATACCTCTAAAGATTCTGAATCATAAACTCTGAATCACAAATTGTACCAACCAGCAGTGTACTGAACATCTACTGTCAACTTACAGAACTTTACATAGGTAGGCAACATAAAACACTTCTTCTCACTTATACAATCAATCAAATATCAACCTCCTTATGCATTCAGATTTACATTCAGATCTAAGAAGAATTCATTGAGAGACAACAATAAAATAGCAGTAGCAATAAATCAACAATAATGATCTAATAGATTAGTCATCTCTAAACATCAAGCCTTTCTTCTGTATACGCTACTTGAAAGAACAGAACCTGCATGTATACGCTCTTTTGCCGAGACGAACCTGTGTACAGATCTGCAAATATTGACTTAGAACTTTGTTGCAATTCCAGACTTCAGACAAACCCAGATCATGATAGATAACGAATAAAACAGATGCAAAACATCAGATCTAGCCTCAACTAATATCATATCATTCAAGAATAAGTCATTTCAGGTCTCATGATCCTGATCCAATATTGAACTAAAGGTGAACATAAATATTTCAGATCTAGTCCCAAACATAACCCTGCAACATAAAATATACTTCAAATAGAAGTATTCCTTAGAATCTTATTCACTTGCAAACATGGCCTTATGATCCTCTCTTCTTTATATAGTTTTTTACCTGTCTCAATACCATGGAACGAATCCACTTAGGACCAATACCTTGGATCAAATACCACGGACCGAATACCTCAGACTAAATACTTGGACTAAGTTAACATGTGTGTATCTCTTAAACTGCTCTTACATCATATTCTTCCTTCAACTTCTTTATTCTGATCAATAGACCTTAGTTCCATCTTCCTGATCCTCTGTACCACTGCCCTATTGCCTTTGAATATTCTTGTTAGCCTCTTATCAAAATTGAGTTGACCTATAGATTTTCCATCAAGGACATACTTGTATCATACTGCCAACATCAATATAGTACTTTTTCTTTCTTCCTAGCTCCTTATCCCAAGTACGCTTGTGGAACTTATCCATAACAAAATCTTTTATCTCTTTGTTGTTTATGGGACACGTGTTCAAGCAAATACCCCATTTACTAAACCATTTGTTATTTTGTTGCATCAAAGTTTTTTTTCTGTTGTACAATCTATCATTAAAGACAACCTTAGGCCATCTACCCTCTTCCATTTGCTCAATTTTTTTTAAATACCTTATGACCCGCTTCAACAGGAGCAGCCCCTGTTTCACTTAACAAGATAGCATAATGAATTGGACTTTTAATCTTGAATTTGTATGTAACAAAACGCTTCTGAATTTTCTCAATTTGTCTCGATTGCATGTCGTATGTTCTGCTAACCCATAGTTCACAACCATAGAGAATCGCCGGATTACTAGAAGCCCAAAAATAATTTGAGTGGTTTTCCAATCCCATAACTCTGCCTCTATACACCTATTTTGAAAAGCATAAAATGGTTTCCAACCCCCCAAAGTTCTTTTCTTTCTACAACCATCCCAACTTAGATTTTTGTTGAAGTCAATCCTAAGGTATTTTTAATCCACAACTTCTTCCAGAATGTTGCCTTCAAAATTGAACTTATGTTGGTTATGTTTTATTTTTTAGAGAAAACCATTACTTTCATTTTTGTTGAAATTGACTTGCATCCCCACACTTCTACACAAATTCTCAAGTGATAGTAAGTGTTCTTGCAAAACAAGAGTTGATTTAGCAATTAGAATAAGGTCATCTGCATAGAAAAGAAGCATTATAACAAACTTGCCCAAACAAATACCATCACCCCCTTTCGAATTTAACCACTCCTCAACCTTGTCAATATAAAAACCAAAAAGGGTATGATATAGTGGGCAACCTTGCTTGACTCCTATATCACTTCTAAAACTTTTAGAAATGCGTGTTGAAGTTCTAATTATGAATTTCACTTCTTCATACAGCCTATGCACAACTGCTCTCAAATGTTTAGGAACCTCAAGTTCCTCCATTTTGTGCCAAAGCTTATCCATAGGAACTGTGTCAAATGCTTTTTTGAAATCAACAAAGCAATCAAATAATTCCTCCTTTTCCTCCCAAATCTTTTCAATGAAGAGCCTTAAAGTTATAAAATGATCAATTATGGAATGTTTACGTCTAAAACCTACTTTCCCTTAAGCACGTTTATCTCTTTCTTCTGCCCACTTACTGATTTTATTTTGTATCATGCTTCCAAATAGATTTGCAAACAAAGGGCTTATCATGATGGTCCTATAATTGGAGGGATTATTGATGTCAGCTCTCTTGAAAAGAGGTATTTCCATACAAGTTGTCCATTATGTGGGGAGCCCTGTTGTATGATGTTGTTGAAATTTTTTGTAATGTGAGGTGCAAGGATATTTGAGCCCCACTTTAGATATTTTGCTTGGAGTTCAGCACATAGAGTTGTCTTACATAGTCAAACCATTTAGAAGTTGTAATACTATTTCCCGTTTGTATCTTTCTCGGTTGGAGCTCCTTCCAAAATTATTTGGGATTATTTTTCCCAAGGAAGATTAGTTATTCCTTCATTGAAAACATGAAATCGACCTTTTTCTTTCTTAATAATTGATTGTAAGCTTTGAGCTTTATGTTATCTTTGGTTTACTTTTTCCAGATTCTCCTTGCCTTTTTGCATTCCTTGTCAAACCAAGCATTAATCAAAAAGAAATTTGTTTCAGACTTCTTTTTCTTTTGCACTTTGCAAGTGCACATTGAATTAAATGTTATGAAGGTCGTGAATTGTGATTTTCTCCTTCTTGAAGAGCCTCTCTAGCATCATTTTGAAGATATTACAATTTTATGGAGTCAAAAGAATTCTTCCCTGTGGGATATCTTGTTAGACATGCTGAATTTTTTACTCTAATTGTTTCTTTCCACTCCAAGAGAAACTTAAATAAATTGGCTTGTGATATGATTTTAAGTCCCACAACTGATCTCCAATCAAAACTTCCTTCATTTTCTCACACAAACCATGTGAGAAAATTACATAATCTACTACACTTGCTCCATTGTAAGTATTGCAAGTGAAATTACCAGACTTTTCCCATCTAGTCAAGCGATTAAAAATGACAAAAATAAAGGCTCTGCATAGAGTAAGCAATTGTTGACCAAAGAGACTACAGCCCTTGTCCTATGAAATTATTTCCCACTGATGATTACTCTTTTCTGTAAGCCAAATAGGGTCACAATCTTCTTTATAGCAAAGAATGCTAGTTTTCTCACTTGCAGTCCTAGCATTGAAATCACCCACTATAAGGACTTCACCTAGCTGAGAATATATTGAAATATCTGCTTTTAAGGATGCAAATGTATCTTTGTGGTCAAGCCCTCTACCTTTGTATATTTTTGAAACTTGCGGTGCAAAATAGCACGTTGCAATTCTGATGTGGTTTCCATTTTTAATATTTTAAACCAAATGAATTGCTTATTTGAGTCTTCTTTTTCTAACTGAATGAGGCGAACTTCTTTCTCCCTCACTAAAACCATGATACCCTCATGCCCTTTTTCATTCTCTGTTGCCTTGTTCCACACTTCCATCTTCCAGTATCCTTAAAACAGAGGTGTCTTGCACCCTTCATGCTCATGTGTTTCTATGAGGCAAACTATGTCTCTCTCTTCCGTAATAGGCCCTAACCCAGGTCCTCGTCTCCATGGGTAACCTCTGCAGTTCCAAAAAACTAATCTTAAGGAAACATGGGTATGCATCGATTTCTATTTATTTTGACATGCAAGACTCACATTTGAGTCTTTTTCCCTGCTTTCCCATACTGACCTTGCTTCCTGATTTCCCGTTGAATATTTTGTTGCCTCTTCTTTATTGCCATCTTGCTGCTCCTTTTTGGAAGGAGGTCCAAATCATGGTATCAAAACTTTTCCTTTATAAATCTATGCTCTCTTGCCTTAATCTCTTACAGCCCTAACCTTTAACATTTCCTCCCTCCTTTCATCTTGTCGTCTTAAAGATAAATATTCTTCTAGGAAAAAGTGAGAACCCCTCAAGAAATGCTTCTTGCTTAGAATGATATATTTATCATGCAAGCTAAGCATGATAACTTTTATGGGCCTAGCTCTCTCACCTTTAAAATTACCCACCCTCCATGCTTTGCATATTTGTCCTTGCCATAGCAACTTGTCTTTCAAGAAATCTCTTGCAAGGTCAAGAGTACATTCATTTTTCCCATAGTCTTTCACCCCTTTAATAATTATGTTTGATGCTCTATTTTATCTTTCCTTTCCTTTTTTATCTTGCATGTTTTCAACCTGAATGTTTGTTTCTCCTTCCTTATTAGCAGAATTGTTAATAACTTGAGCCCAAGTTTTGCAAACTTTGGTGGAATCTCCTTTCATTTCTTCTCTTGCTTTCTCTTCATGGTTGTCTATTTGGGAAATCATTTTCCCTTTATCCCGAGATGATTTTACATTCACCACCTCTGTACTTTCCACTATAGATTTCTTTATGCTTTTCTCATCCACCTTCATGTGTTGCCATTCTCTCTTCCCTATCATGAGAGCTCCCTGTAGCAATGCCACTTATTCTTTCAAAGTTTTATTACATTCTTCTAAAGCCTTGTTCTCAACGATTATTATATGAATTTTATGATCTCTTTCCCGCTCTTTAGCTTCTAAAACTTCCAACCTTTGTTTTTCACTTAACAATTCTTTCACATAAAGATCAAATGACCAGGTGAGAGGAGTGCATTTGAGACTATATAAGGCAGAATCATCGATGACTTTTCCTCTGGACTTCTTGTTTCCACGTGCTTGTAGAGCAAAATTGTTTGAGTGCTTATTGTGAAGGGCTCGAGTACTTTCCTTTTGAGACTATTTTTTCCTTGTCTTCTACCATTTTAGACAGGCTAGTCTTCGTTTTAAAATGCCCTGATATTGTTTGGCATTGACCCAAACCTACTTCACAGCTTTGGCAGATGAGGGAATTTTCACTTGTCCTAAATCATTTGTCTCCACATGTTCTAAAATTTCTTGTCGCGTTGTCATGTTTAAATGTATTTGTCATGCAACTTGTTTTGAGAAAGATGTAGGTCTATAAAATGCCAAGATTACTTCACACTGCTCCCCACCGTTTAGGTTTTCACTGCTCCCTAATTAGGCTACAGGTTGCTCGCTGCTCACTGCTCGATACTTTTGTTGCATAAAATCTCCCTTCTTTGACACTGCTCATTGTTCAGTGCTCATTGCTCTCACTACTGACCACACTGCTCACACTATTGTCCACGTTGTTCACTTATCGTCAATAGAAAACTTCAAAGATAAAAGTCCAACATTGATTTCCCATGAATTACTGAAGTAGTTGCGGATAAATTCGTCGATAAACAAAGTCTGCCCATGAACATAGTCTGCCTTCTCAACTTCTTAGAGATCATAGAACAACGGTTTAAAGCCATGTTATCATTATCTGCAGAAATAAGCATTAATTCCATTTGTAGGTTGAAGGCATGTAGTTTATAAACTGAAAGTTGTAGCACCCTCGCACTTGCAGTTGATGCTTGTGTTTCACTCAAATCAGCGGCCGAGGAAGAGATCTGATATGTTAGGTTTTGATGTTGTGCTTTCACATGGTAAGGTTTTTTCCAGCCCCTTTGGCAAAAAAAAATTCGGAAAGTACAACATTGTGTTTATGGAAGGACCAGGAACTGATCATCATGTGTCAGTTTCGATCCCTGAAATTGTGATGCTCACAGATACTAGGGTTTACTAAACACGTTGATTTGTTTCCTAATGTCCCATGCAATGTTCTAGAGTTCCTTGTGATTGTGCTCAGGTTCTAAATATGGTAAATTTTTATGTTTGTACTAAGTTTTTTGTGATGATCAACCGGAGTATTTTCCAACACACAACATAATGTTCTCTAGCTTAACACTGTGATTGCTGGTATCCAACCTTGTCAAAGCGATCAAGCTCCAAAAATGACTCTAGCAGTGCATAGTTCCAAAACTTCTTGGAGCAACAACGTAAATTTTGAAATGGGAACTGATACTATTACCTGTTTTGTAGAGATAGCAAAAAAGTGACCTGATTTTGAAAAGGGGTGATTCAGAACACACATTTTTTTTAGAGCATAGTTTTTGGCACTATAATTTTTTTTATAAACATTGCATTTTAGAATGGTAGTGATTTTGATGTTGATTTAAAAAAGTGGTAATTCTACAACATGCCCTTTTTTAAAAGGCCTTTTTTTTTTTTAACTTTTAATTTTATAATGTATGAAATGTAAATAATTATTTTGTAAATTTAATAACTTTGGAAGTGGTCTTCCTCTTCATATTTTCTTGTTTTTATTTTTATTTTTATTTTTTTTGTAGTGAGGTTTTTATTGTTTTGCATATTTAAAGAATAAGGTAGATATTTTGCATTTTTGATATTCTACATATTTTTACATCATTAATTAAATTTTCAATCCACATGAAATAATTCTCTAAAAAACATATATATAAAAAAGACAAAAATGAAAAATAAAAAATGTTCAAAAAAAGCTATCTCATAAACCGTAAAAGATTTGGAAAAGATATATATATATATATATATATATATATATATATATATATATATATATTAAGTAAAAAATAGAGAAATTAAAAAAAAAAAATAACCGAAAAAAAAAAAAAAAAAAAAAAAAAAAAAAAAAAAAAAAAAAAACTAGTAAAATTAATATTAAAAAAAAAAACAAAAATTAACGAAAAAAAAAAAAAAAAATATATATATATATATATATATATATGTGATGATGATGATGATCAAAAAAATATTAAAATATAAAAAAAAGGCAAAAAAAAAAAATATATCTATATATATATATATATATATATATATATATATCTATATCTATATCTATATATATAAACAATTTTTTTTGTTAAAACAAATTTTTTTTTTTTTCTCCGTAAATGCTAATTCTATTAAAAAAGTGAAAAAATATGTACAATGAGGTCAAGACCTCAGAGGAGGCCGAAGCCAATCCTCAGCCAAAAAAACAGGGATATTACATTTCAGCTCTACAGCCAGATTTACAATGCAGACTTCAAAGGTTTTGCTTTGGTTCCTGACATACTGACTAAATTTACCAGACCTACAATCTTCATGGCCTGCATTGACTAAAAGCACAAAATAGCCCCTGGCATAATCATTTGTAAGACAAAAAATGAAGCCTGGATTTGCTGTTGTTACTGCCTGAAGCTTGAAAATAGACCAGACATCGACCTCTAACTTCAGACTCAAAAACATAAGAACAAAATTACAAAACATAAGAGCTAGAGAGCCACCCGGCAAGAAGGAGCTGTGATCAATTGGCAAAGTTGGCGTGTCCTCCTTTTCCTGGCTAGTAGAAGCCAGCCAGGTCACGAGACCGTCTGCGTCCAGAACAGGCTCACCATCCAGATGAGTAACCAAATGCAGAACTCCAAGTTCTCGTTGAGATGGCCCGCAAACTAAAGCGTCTTCCTGTAATGGAACCGGCTGCTGAGGCGCTTCCGAAGCAGGGGCGTCCTCTTGCATATGGTCGGCATGATACACTCGTCCCGAAAGGTCCCCTAGCAGAACACTGTCATCCTGAGAAGGTGAGGAAACGGAAGGAGTCGAACTAGACTGATTGCTCTCCTCTTCTGAGACAAATATTGTAAAATTGACTGTCACTATAGGCCTGTTGAGCTGACTCTGGAAAGTGAACCTGGAGGTCTGATAAGAATTGTTCGGAAGAAACCTGTCCTGATCCAAAGGCGGGGAAGAGGGAGGAGCTAAGGCAATAGGAGCGACAATCTGAGGCGCAGGTCGTGAAAGGCTTCCTCTATTTCCTGAGTGACTTCCCCTGCGCGGGATTCCTCGTCTGCGCGGCATGATTACAGGGGCAGAGAAACAGGGAGGGCAATTGAGATAGAGCAGACCAGAAGAAATGAAAGCGCTAAAAACTTCAGGGCGTCTCCAGAACCAATCAAACATCCAAACCCAAATGACAATACAGCAAGACTGAAACGGCTTAGCTTCATAATACCCTGAGACATTAATTGCGTTGTGCGGATCCATGGCACTGAGCCAGAGAGTATGCAGAGCAGCCATGCTCGAAATGAATTCTAACCAACTTCGAGGCTGCGCAGGAGTTAATTCTCCTGCCCTTAACTTGTTATATCTTCCTACGGCATGTACCATGCAGTCCTCCCACCTGCCATCCGTTAGGCCAGCTGTCTGTCTGGCAGATCTCGTCATTGAATACTGGAATAGTCACCCGCATCCGGGTGAGTGTTCTTGATCTGAGACTTGTCCCGAGTGACAATTTCCTGGACTTTGGCAATCTGGTCCTCAGAAACTAGGCTGGCAATGGTACCTTCAAAGTAGCCACCCTTAGCTTCCACTCCAAGATTGGCAAGAAAGTCAGCGAGCTTGTTTCCTTCCCTTCTGGTGTGTTTACAAGAGATTGCTTGATGCTGAGAAAGCCAGTTGTTGATCAGCTCCAGCCTCTGGGCCATTCTCCAACTGTTGCTTACTTTGTGAATGGGTGAACCGTGCATAAGTTTTATGATCATTCTGATTATGATTTGCGAATCCCCTTCTATAATGAGAGGAAAGAAACCTTTTTCCTGGGCTAATTTGAGACCTCTCCATAATCCCTCCAATTCTGCTGAGTTATTGGTGTCCCAGCCTATCGAGCCCATGAAAATGCATTGAGGATTACCATTATGATCTCTGAAAACTCCTCCATATCCTGCTTTCCCTGGATTTCCCTTTGAGGCGCCATCAAAGTTAAGCTGGAACATGTTAATGGGTGGCGGAGTCCAATTGCTTAATTCCTGTCCCTGCATTGTGGGGTTCTTTATATTGATGAGCATTTGGTTTATCTGAATCCCCCAATTATCCCATATTGTTTTTTCCTGAGGTGAAGTGGGGAGATCTTCTGAGTGCCACTCTCTAATTAAGAGAGTCTCCATGATGTTCTGATGAAGTTTATTCCAGATTTGCTCTAGAGACATAGATTGATCTTTGAAAATTCTTCTATTACGCTCTTTCCATATGTTCCACATTAATAGGCTAGGTATAAGATGCCACAGTGTATTAAGGAGATTACTTTGAAATGGCTTTTGACTCCAGTTGCATAAAGTGGCCTTAAGATCTCCTTGTACTCTGCCCTGTTTTTGACAGCGAAAAGCGACCTTCTCCCAAAGTTTTCTTCCAGTTTGGCATGTCTGCATAAGATGTATGGCTGTTTCCTCCTCCTTCCTACATAATAGACATATAGATGGACCTGAGAAGCCTCTTTTTCTAAGATTATCCCAAGTTAGAATTCTATTGTGACCAAGAAGCCATAAGAATGTGGAGACCTTCGGCCAGTTGGATGTGTGCCAAATTTCATCCCAAAGTTTATCTTTGTTTAGCCGATCTTGGATTATTATTTTATACGCTTCCTTTGTGGTAAAAATTCCTTTCTCTTCATAACCCCATCTGAGAGTGTCCATTCCTTCTGAGATAGTGATTTGCCTCTTTTGTAATTCTGTATTGAGATATTGCTTCGTTTGTTCAGAGCAGTTTAATAAAAATTGATTTGCATTTTTCCATTGCCTATGCTCTTGAGTTGTAGCTGTTCTCCAGAATTGGCTGACCTTGGCGTATTGATTAATCTCCCGCTCTGAAATTTGATGATCTTGTAGAATGTCTCTTAATCTTGGTAACTGCTGCCAGGAGTCTTCCCAAAATCGCGCAGTTGTTCCACTTTTAATTTCCCAAAAGCTGTGTTCTTGTATGAGACTTCTGTGTTGTATGGCCGAATTCCAGAACACCGATCCCGTGCTTATCTCTGTCATTCGTATTCGTTCTTCCATGGGACAGTTGCTTGCATATTTAGCTGTCCAGAGAGAGGCCCATGGAGTGTTGGGATGGGCTAGCCATCTCCACCAAATTTTTGCACCCATTGCTTTATTACTATGCTCAGGGTCCCTTAGCCCAATACCTCCTGCTTTTTTAGGAAGACATACTTTATCCCATTTCACCAAAGCCCATTTTCGATTTTGACCTGAGCTTCCCCATAGAAAGTTGCGTTGAAGATTCTTGATTTCTTTGAGAACCCATTTTGGGGCGGCCAGAATGGAGAATAAATATAGGGGCATGGACTGAAGAACCGCTTTGATGAGAACAATTCTGCTAGCCATATTCAGAGCTCGATTGGTCCAGAGGGTGAGTCGAGTCTCAAGTTTTTCCAACAATTGCTTCCAGGAAGAGTGTTTGAGAGCTGAGGCCATTAAAGGGGCGCCTAGATACTTGGAGGGCAAGGAGGCAATAGTGAATCCCAGAATTCGTCCAATAGCTCTTTGGGTAGGCATAGGGGTATTGAAGAAAAAGATTTGGGATTTAACTCGATTAATGAGGGCTCCAGAAGCATCAGAGAAGATTGACAGAATAGATTTGAGGAGGCGAGCTTCTTGCACTGAAGGATGGCCAAAAAGCATATTATCATCTACAAATTGCTGGTGGGAGTAAGCAGGGGAATGATTGAAAGAAAGGCCTCGTATTTGCTGGGCTAGCCTAGCCGAGGTGATACTTCTACCCAATCCCTCTGCCATAATTACAAAAAGGAAGGGAGACAAGGGGTCTCCTTGCCTTATACCTCTAGAGGGACGGTATGTAGCTGAGGGAATACCATTAATTAAAACAGAGAAAAAAATTGAAGATAAGAGGTTAAAAATCCATCTGACCCATGAATGAGCGAAACCAAAGGCTATAAGAATTTTTTGAATATAGACCCAACTGAGACTATCAAAAGCTTTGGATAGATCTAACTTAAGCAACATACCTGGCTTCTTGGTTTGCTTTAAGGAGTGGATTATCTCATGCGTTAGAATAATCCCGTCTGTTATTTTACGCCCTTCGACATAACCCGATTGCTCGGGCGAGATAATCAGAGGTAGCAGCGGCTTTAGACTTGTTGCTATTACTTTTGAAGTAATTTTATAAATGATATTACACAAAGAAATTGGTCTGTATTTGTCTGGAGTATTGGAGTCTTCCCCCTTTGGAATTAAGGCTATGAAGGTGGCATTTAACCCTGGATACATCCATCTGAGTGCTCTAGATTCCTCCACTACCTGCCAGACTTCATCCTTTATCAAGTCCCAGAACTTATGAAAAAAATTTGATGTGAAACCATCCGGACCCGGCGCTTTCCCTTCCTTCAGGTGTCGCACTGCTTCTTCAACTTCTTCTAAGTTGATGGGCTTGATGAGAAGACTGTTGTGTTCCTCTGTTATTATCCTTGGTATGTTCTTTATTAGCTTGTTGATAGCCGGCATTCTATTTATATTGGGCTCCTGATGCGCTTTCTTAAAGTAACTAAGGAATTCCTCTTCAATGCCTTCATGAGTTTCAATTTTATCCCCCTGTTCATTTTTAATGTGAGTAATGTAATTTATCATTCTGCGCTGCACCGTTGTTTTATGAAAAAATTTAGTGTTCTTTTCTCCATTTTTTAGCCATCTAATCCTTGATTTCTGTCTCCATAGTATTTCCTCCTGTTTAGCCCTTTCTAAAATTCTAGATTCTATGACTTGCTCCTGCTTGGTTAATTCCTCCGTGCGCCCTTCAGTAATGATGGTTTGCTGGATTTTCTTCATTTCTATGTTGAGGGTGGCTTGTGCCGTAAAGATGTTGCCAAATGTATTATGATTCCATCTTTTGATTACCCCTTTAAGATGCTTGAGTTTTTGTTGAAACTTGGACATTTTAGTACCTTCAGAGGGATTGAAGTGGAGCCAAGTTGATCTTACTAGCCTCTCAAAGTCCGGGTGAGTTAACCAGAATTCTTCAAATCGAAATGGACGTTTGAGATTGTTACCTGGCCTGTTCCATTGTAGTTCGATAGGCCAATGATCTGAACCTGAGATAGGAAGTATAGATGCTGTAAATTCCCCTCCTAAGTGAATTGCATTATCTGAGATGAGGAACCTGTCAAGACGCGAAGCAATCTACTGCGCTCCTTCTCTTTTATTACTCCAAGTGAAGAGGCCATTGCTTGTGGGAACGTCCACCAGCCAGTTGTTGTGAATAAATTTTTTTAGTAGATTGCCATCACTATTTGCTCTGCTTCTGCCTCCTTGTTTTTCTTCTATGCTTGTTGTCATGTTGTAGTCACCTCCAGAGATCCAAAGTGGATGTGGCCTGTCTGAGTTGAGTTCTGACAATGTATTCAGGATTTGAGCTTTTTGAGCCGTATCCTGAGGAAAGTATACATTTGTTATCAGCCCATAGATATTAGTACCTAAGAGATGGAAGGTTGCCTGAATGAAACTTTTATTAGCTTGTATATTATTTAATTGGATGACTCGCGCATCCCAAAGGATTGCAAGTCCTCCCGAAGCTCCCTGAGCATCAACAGCTACTGCGTGCCCTCCTGGCCAGGCTTTCACTGCTATTTTTTCCAAAAATGTTGAACTGCATTTCGTCTCCTGCAGAAAGAGTATACTTGGTTTTTCTTGCATCAGCATATTTTTTAATAATCTACCTTTCCTGGGGCTATTGAGCCCTCTGATGTTCCATGATATCAACTTCATTGAGAAATTTCGGGGTTTGCGTTGAAATACTTGGTCAGTTTGGCATACCTCCCTGACTCCACTAATATTTCTCCAATCTTGATGGTTCTCTCTAATGTCGTTTTCCTCCCTCTCTTCTTATTATCCTTGGTGATAAATTTGCCATCCCATGGACTTCCTATTTGGACTCCTAGAGAGTATTTCTTCTGTGCTTTGTTCAAGACTTCTACTAGGTTATCCACTTGCCATTCTGGTATTTTTTCAAAATTCCTTGTTTTGCATGCTAGTTCCAGGCCTAGTATGTCCAACTCCCCTATGTCTAAAAGCTCCGGATCTTCTTCCATACTTTGAGGTTCTTGGGAGGTATCGGCTCATTCCTTTGATAAGTTTTCATTTGGCACCGTGTATTCAACATCCATTCCTTGTGAATGCCATGAAGTGGATGTAGGTTGAGATTGCATGTTTGATTGTTTCTGAATCTTCTTTCCTATTTGCTCTGAGGTTTCTCCTGGTTGTTCTGGATCGGCTTCTTTGTCCTTCTGCATGTCCTTCTTCAGATCTTTCTCATCGTTTTTGGCCAGTGCCTCGAAACTATTGCTAGTTGTGGGCATTATCTTATTAGCTGGAGTTGCCTTGGGATTACCTGTTGCTTTCTTGTTCCCTCTCCTTCGATTTGTTACCCTAGTGAAGCCGTCTGTTGTTTGATTATCTGAACTGTCTTGGGATGAGGGTTTCTTATTTTGTGGACAGTCTCTGTAGAGATGCCCTATATCATGGCATTTCCTGCACCTAAATGGTACATGCTCATAGTCTATAACTTGAATCCATTCAGAGTCTTCATGAAAGAAACTTACCGTGTCTGGCAGCGCTTGCTTGAGATCCATATAGACACAGATCCGAGCATAGGACGTGTATCTACATGATTTTGTTTCTTCTACAATCTTTACGAACTCGCCAAGAGCGTTCCCAATCTCTTGTAGAGATTTTTCTTCCCAGTACTCCCACGGCAGTGAATAAAGCCTTATCCACACTGGCGCATAGCTCAAGTCCTCCTTATCTGGGTTGAACCTTTCGACCCACGCTTTGAGATATAATCCTGCGGAGTTGAAGAAATAGGGACCCCCATCCAATATCCTGTTGCGATCTTCCAGGCAATTAAAAACTGCTGTAAAGAACCCCTTTGCTCCCAGGTGCAAAGAGATGTGCCCCTTTGGATGCCATTTAGCGCTAATCCAACTTCTCAATGCTTTCTCCGTCGGCCATATTCCTATGAATTTACCGATCAGCGCGTGATCTCTCATGTACTGTATCCTAGCATTGATACGGTGACTTGGGAACTCCACCCTTGGTCTGTGGGTAGCTACTGGCTTGCAAGTTGAAGAACTTGCCCTGCTTCTTTCCTCTGTTTCTATGTCCTTACCCTTCCGCTGATTCATTTCCAGAGTACCGCCGCTCAGTTCATTGTCATTTTCCCTGTCTTCCGTGTGCTGTGTCCGCCCGTCCGTATTGGGGGGAGGCTCCTGGCCCTCCCCCTGAGGGAGTTGCATTCTACTTTTTCCCTTATGGCCGCGTAGCCCTGATCACCAGTCCGCCTGAAACTACCGTATGAACCGAGTTTGACAGGCCTGCCGTTGCAGGTTTCACAGAAACCCTAGTTTTGGTAGCAGCGGCCGTAGGTCACCCCGTCATTCTTAAAACAAATTATTATTATTAACCCTTTTTTTTATTTTATTTTTCTTATTTAAAAAAAAAACATTAAATGATTTTTTTTTTTTAACGAATTAAAATTTTTAAATTTTTTAAAAATTATTGAATTTTTTTTTTTTTGGATTTTTTTTAAAACAATTTTTTCTTATTTAGAAAATAATTATTATATTAAATTTTCTTTAAAAACATTTTTTTCTTATTTAAAATAAATAAATAAAATCATTAAAAAAATTTATACATATAAAAAATTTTCATTTAAAATTTTAAAATATATAATTATTATTTAAAAGAATTTTATACATATAAAATTTTTTAATTTAAAATTTTAAAATTTATAATTATTATTTAAAAAAAAAAAAAATAGGTTTTTCCTGCCCCCGGGCCGCCCGTGATGGCGTAGCCATGGCGCCACCACGGGGAGCGGGGGCGGGAAAAACCTTTTTTTCTTTAATTTTTTTTAAATAATAATTATAAATTTTAAAATTAAAAATTAAAATTTTTATGCATATAAAATATTTTTAAATAATAATTATAACTTATAAATTAAAAATTAAAATTTTTATACCTATAAATTTTTTTAATGATTTTTTTTTAATAAGGAAAAAAATGTTTTAAAAGAAAATTTAATATAATAATTATTAAAAAAAAATGTTTTTTAAAAAATCCATATAAATTAAAAATTAAAAATTAAAAATTTTTATACCTATAAATTTTTTTTAATGATTTTTTTTAATAAGGAAAAAAATGTTTTAAAAGAAAATTTAATATAATATTAAAAAAAATGTTTTTTAAAAAATCCAAAAAAAAAATTATAAAAAGTATTAATTTTTTTATTTTTTTTAAATAATTTTTTAAAACTTTTAAATTTTAAATTAAAAATTTTAATTCGTTTAAAAAACTTTAAATTTTTTTTAATGTTTTTTTCTTAAATAAGAAAAAAAATGTTAAAAAAAAGTTAATAATAATAAATTTTTTTAATAAAAAAAATTATTTAAAAATAAATAAATTTAAATTTTTTTTTTTTTTTTTGTTTGTTTGTTTTTTTTTTTTATATTTCAATATTTTTTTTGGTTCTTTTAAAATAATTTTCATATATATCTATTAATTTGAGTTAATTTTTGTTTTTTTAATATTAATTTTACTAGTTTTTTAACTTTTTGTTTAAATTTTTTTTTTTTTAAACCAGTTTGTTTTTAATTTTAATTTTAATTTTTTTAATTTTTAATTTTAATTTTTCTATTTTTACCTACTTAATTTTTAGTTTATTTTAAACGTTATTTTTTCTTTTCCATTTTTTTTTTTTTTTTTCGTTTTGCCAATTTTTTTATGGTTTAGAAGATTTTATTTTTTTTACTATTTATTTGTTTATAATTTTTTTTTTTTTTTTAATTCTTATCATTAATTTTGTGTTTTTTTACATTTTTATGATTGATTTTATTTTATTTTTATTTATTTATTTATTTGTGTTTTTTCATTGTTTTAATTTTAATTTTATTTTTATTTTATTTTATGTTTTCATTATTTCTTTTAAATTTTAATGTTTTTCGGGCTCATGATAAAATATTTTATGCCATTATTTCGAAATGTTGAAATTTTACTTTTGAAAAAAAAAGTGTTCTCCCAACGTGAGGGTGTTTTTGGACAATTTTTGCGCAAAAATTTGGTTTTCGCCATTTTTAAAACATGTTGAAAATTTACCCATGAAAAAAAATGTGTTATTCCAGTATCAACACTTTTCGTTTTTAACACTGTTTTTGATGTTTTTTCAAAGTTTTTTTGGCCAGAATTCCCATTTTGAGTTTATAGTTCCCGTTTCAAAGTTTACATTGTTCAGCGCTTACTTTCAATAATTACTCTAGCTAGCGGTCTATCCTACTTGCCCACTTAAATGATTGGTGCCACGAAACCTTCGGGTCAAGGCGAAGATCTACTGTAAAGCCACAAGGGAAGAGATATCGTCGCCAATTTTTGTGAAATGACGTAAACCACCTTTATGGGTTGTGTACTTATTAGAGTTGGCTTTTCCAACACTTCATTTCCCTATGAGCTAAGTATGGTCAGTTGTAAACTCACATATGGACTTGCATTCGAATTGTTGTAATTATCCTTAACCCTCATTTACTTTTACATAATATTATGACTAATAAAATACTCTTACATGGTATTAGAGCAGATGATTCATGCCCCAATGAATTTTGTTTAAAGTTTCTTATTTCTAAGATTTGAATGGAGCGCAGATGATTCATGCCCTAATGAATTTTGTTTAAAGTTTCTTATTTCTAAGATTTGAATGGAGCTCTGCTAGTAAGATTTGGTAGTGTTTTTGATCTGTTAATTCTGGGCGAGGGCTATTATATATGTCTCATGAGCCTTGCACTTTGTTTCTTGCATGACTATGCGAGGATGATCACTATCCCAAAGTTTCAACGCAAATCTATTGTTGCTCCAAATTGGAGACCTGAAGATCATAGATCGTTGGTGCTACAGTGGATCCAGGAGGACGAATTAGTCTAATCCCATCAACCTGCAAATTTGCCGAGTTTCATGGTATCATATCTCAAGTAGTCTACCATGATTTTCGATTTGTTGATCCAGATCCGATTTTTTGCACAGACAAATTTTATGTTTTTATGAAGATTATCTTGTAGTTCTCTGATCTTCCCAATCCTATGTTGGTCTTGAGATCGTGGTTTGCATGATTGTGGTAATAAATCATGTAATGACCCGAATTGGCCACAACTCACTAGAAAATAAAAGGTAAAGCAATATATACGCTTGCATTACGTGGTGAGAGTCCCAACACTAGGTTTGCCATAGATGTAACTCATTCACACAATCTTCAGGGCCTTTGTGCAATTCGGATTGACGATTCACAAAGATAGCCCATTCACAAGGACAATCATTGAAAATTTTGAAGCCTTCATGTCAGTGTAGCTACGTCCAATGCATTGTGGTTTTAATTTACAATTACACCGATGATCCATGCAAGCACCAATTTGGATTTGCTCATTGTAACTACTTGTGCATGGAACAATTTACACGCAGTTTTTTATTACGATAGCCTACAAAGTGCACCATTCGGTTCTCATGGAAGCCCTTCATTTTTATTTTTATTTTAGTTATTTTCTGTCACTTGCACATCACCAACAACAGTTTGATCTAGTGCGCATCTTTCGGAGTTCGCAAAATTGACATGTGGTGATTCTTAATGATTATCTCTTCAGTGTTCCTTTTGTCAAAGCTAACTCGACACATTTTCTGTCGAGTTTGTGTAGCACGAGTTAGTAGATTTATAGAGGCCTTGCTTTACTTGCTGGTTAATATTTTTTGGAGATTATGAGTACTATAGTTTTTTTGGGAGCCTTTTTTCATTAAAAGTGATTTTGGGCACACATTTTTTATTACCGAGGACTTTTTAAAAGGTATTAGGAGCCATTGTAAATGATGCTAGCTGAAGAATGGCCCTTTGTTGATGTATTTAGTCTTTTTACGGTTGGTGTTTATGAAATATCTAGTTATGCAAATTTAGGCTGATTGGTCTTAATTGTGTTATAATTGAATACATAAAGCTATTGTTATTGTTATTGTTATTATTAGTCTTGTTTTGCTTTTGTGGCCAGTGAAAACACATTTTCCAGTTTGTGTTATTAAGATGGGTAAAAGATTGTAGGAACTTCGTGAAAAGAAGGTAGTGAATGAAGAGGTCCTTCAATTGCAGTCAGTGGTAACTTTATTGCAAGAAGAGAAAGTGACTCTTAAAAATAGATTGCAAACTTCAATCGCTGAAAAAATAACAAGGTTTAACATTTGGAATCAACCATGGGAAAATATTTCGAGACACTTGCAGATGAATTTCAAGAGAAGATTGACCTCCTTTATGACTTGAAGGAGGAAATTGAGTATTTTTCTAACTCAAATTTGAAGAAGTGGCTGGAAGTGCAAAATAATCAGGATGTTATGGAGATTAATTTTTTAAAGAAAACAATGTTGGAACAATGTCTACTTTTGAGACAAGATTATGATGCACTGTCATAACAGTTGATTGAGAAGGATGAGTTCATTCAAATGCCGCAAGAGTCTAAGGAGGAACTTGATTCAGAAGTTAGTTATCTTCAAAAATTTTAGATGGAGAAAGTTGATGTTAAGGTGCCAAGCTCTCCTTCTTCCACATTTGATGATATTGAATGCTAGAAGGCTATTAATATTGATGATCATGACTCATCACATGTTTTTGTCACACCCAATTTTGAAAACCATGCTACTGGCATTGGGTCTCAATTGTTGAGAGAAATAAGATATACTGGAGGAGGACTTTGGAAGAATGGACAGGGAATTGTTGCTCCTATTAACCCTATAGTGTAGATATCAAAAGCAAGTCTTGGATAAGATCCTACTGCTACTTAATGAGCCCCAAAAATGGGTAATTATATGGGCTCATTTTGCCTCTTATTTTGACTTAATCCACCATTCTCATTAGTTTAATGCATGTTTTTGAATATATTTATGCTAATAGAGTGAATTGGGTTAGTCACTTTGCCATGTAGTCTAATGTGTGTTGTATGCAGATTTTTTGGCCAATTTTGGACAAAGTCAAGGGATTTATGAGCAAATGGCAGCTAAAACTTGAGGAAAACAGGGAAGAGGATTTGTAGGGGGTGTCTCCTTCATTTATGACCCTATTCCTCGAATCTTCCATCAGCAACTCGAAGCACAAAGGTCCACATGGATGATTCCAAGGGGCAGCTGAGCAAGTAAAGTAAGACTGTTGTTTATCTCCAGTTCTAGAAAGCCAAGTTCCTTGATTTTAGGAGGACTGTTGAAGGAATCCATTTGTATAAATAAGGAAGCTTAGAGCCTCACTAGGTTAGTCAGTTATTAGTTGATTTTTGCACTTTTGTGCAGCATTTTGTTCAGCTCATTTTTGAGTTCCTTTTAAGAACAATTTATGTAATGTAACTGCTATTTTTTGATAATGAAGATGAAACAGTTTTTGAGCCAGCACTGATCTCTTTCAGAGGGCTGAAGCTCTTGGGTTACGGCCCAACCCAAGCTGTCCAGCACCTCCTACTTTGTACTTATATGTTTTTGTTTCAGTTTATCAGTTAATTTCTATTGCATAGATTCATTTTACGTTGTTAGATTAGGTTGCTTTTGATGGTTAATATAGCTGTTTTTGTTTTAGTTGATCAAGTAGGTTACTGCAGTGACAAAATAAGATTTTCAAAGGCCAATAGCAAGCTCTGATCTCCTTTCTCCCTTCCTAGGACTATGATTTGAGGTGAAGGCACTACTGTTGCCACCAAAAACACAATCTTTGCTCTTCCATGCAACTGCTAGTGTGATACTTTCATTTGGAAAGACTGATATTGGTTTAGATTCAGTTGCCTAGATCATTTTCTGTTCTTTTACCATAGTTATCTCCACATGCTTTTCTGTTCATAGGCTACTGTTTAACATTTTCTGTTTGTAGGTCAGAAATTAAGTCAAGCTAGGGAAATCTCTGTTTTCATGATATAGTTAGTTCTTTCTTTGATCAGTTTTTGTGCAGATCTCTTGCAGGACATCTCAGCTCACCATCCATCCATGAAACGACGAATATCAGCTCACTTCTCATAGATTTCCCAAGTTAATCGCAACATTTCGCCAATCTGCCCTAATTTCTGCGTTTTTCTCCATAAGTTTCTTACTTGCCATTTGAACAAATCCAACCATCACGTTCGTTCTTGATCTTCCTTGACAAGTTCTAGACACCTCAACACCTTCATCTAGCCTTCAGTTCCCCTTTCCCATCATTTTTCCACCTTCAAAACTCCAAAAATAGCTCTCGGCCTCTTCCTGTAGATCCTCCTATAGAACCTCCTGTAGATCCCCTGCAGCCTCTTGTAGAATTTCATGTGAGTGATTTTTTGAAGTCTGATCGCAATGGAAGTCTTCAGAAGGGTACTAGGGGCTTCTTAGGACCTCCCCACACCTTCCTCCACCGTTGCAAAAGCCAACTCCATCTTCCTTTGCCACCAACCCTCTACACAATCACAACCAGATAAATCACAAGCATAATAATTTCACATAAAAATACCCAGAAGCACAAAAAGATGTTTCATTCTCATTTCTTTTCAGAAGTAGCTTGAATAAATGCAATTTACCTTTTTAATAATCAATGGAACTCATTTCATCAGTTTTGATCTCTTTTCCTGCAATAGTAGGGTTAGTGGGTAAATTAGGGTTTGCTAGGGTTTGCATTATATTTCAGTTTTCCTTTTCTTTCTACAAGTAGAATAACCTCTGTAGAGTTAGCTTTCTTTCATCACAGTTAAAAGCTTCTTCTAAGAATTCATAGAATTCGACTTAAGCTCCTAGTGAACTTGCGTCAGCTGATCAAGTGACAGCTTACAGTAAGAGCTAGTACTTGTGCATACAGCACCATCGCTTCCAAGTTTGTTACGAACTACCGGGTTGATAAAAGTAAAGTAAAGAGCCCCAAGAGTTGCAGCATTATTGCTATAATACTAGTGCTCACCACTACCTCATCGCCTACATCCAACTTTGAGGTGCTTGAAGAAAATTCTCCTACTAATTGTGATAAACATTTTGATGACATGACTGCTAATGTCATTCTAGATGAAAATGTGGTGTCAATTAACTTTGAATCTGCAAGCATTGAACCATCCCCACATCCTCAGAAGAAATTACCCAAACATCAACATTCTTGGTCACATAGTAGTCCTGCATTCAGATCGTTACATAAGAGACGTGAGAGAATGAATCGTGGACCCGTGCCGACCATCAAGATCGTTTGTGGATGGGTCGATGGATGGTCATGGAATCAATTGAACCAATGATTGCAGAATTCATATCGTCATGTTACATCAGTTGCTCATTGTTGATTGCCATTGTTCCCTCAATTGTGTTTCAAGGAGGGAATTTCGTTGGCAGTGAAGACTATTGATTATCGCTCCTTCTGCAATTGTGTTTTAGGGGGGTCAATTAGATGGTGACAGATATTGTTGTCATTTCCATGTTGATAGTTGTCATTTTTTGTGTTTGCTCAGTGTGATGGTAACAATTTTCAAACAACTTTCCGAGTGTTGTTGTACGAAGTGTGAGCCGAGTTGCCATATTTGCATGCCTCATTGGTTGTTTATTGGTTAATAGTCTTGTTTCTATTTGAAACCCTCGTCGTGGTTCTTTACCAATGCCTATTTTCTTTGAAGCTTTTTGGGAGTTGTTAGTGTTTGTCCCCCTTTGCCTCTGCAACATTCCTACTTCAAAGATCGACCTCATTGAGGTTTCATAGCTCTCATCTTCAGAATGTTGGTACTTCAATATTTTGTAATTCTTGATTGGAGCAAGCCTATGTTCTTGCCATTCAATGGATCGTTATGGATCTACAATTTCAGCTCTATGATATTTTCAACAGTGTCATCTTTCCCTCTTTTGGGGGGGCGGGGTGGATTTTTTTCCTATGGGTTTTTCTTTCTTTCTCGGCTTATGAAAATTTATACATGGCTACCTAATCAGGCCTTGTTGCCGAGACCCATTCTTTGTTTTCTTTTTTATTTAAGTACTCTCTATGTTTCGCTTAAAGGGATCTTAGAGTTGGTTGTTCCAACGCTTCACTTCCCTATGAGCTAAGTATGGTTAGTTGTAAGCTCACATAGGGGCTTGCATATTTCAAATTGTTGTAGTTATTCTTAAGTGACATAGGCTTTCTTCATTGCTATATAATGGAGGTTTTCTATGTACTTTTACACAACATTATGAGTAATAGAATATTCTATTTAGCATTTAAAAATACAATTTATTAAACAATGAGAAATAACAAATTGTATTTTGCACTAAAAAATTTGATATCAGTACTTAAAATAGATCTACACTGATGTAAAAGAAACTACTCTATATGTGATATATAATATCATATGATATAGGGAAAAAGGGAAGAAATGTCTAGCCTGCCACCCAGCAGAACCTCCAGCTGTCTTTAACATTGTGCAGTAAATAATGTCAAGCGCGGCAAAATCTGTGAAGACAGAATAGTTGAGTAGGCGTGTTGTGAATCATCAATTTAACTGAGAAAGTGGAAGGACCCCAGTGCTGAATGTGGATGGGCTATACAAACCATGAATGAATGGACAGAGTCAATGGAGAGCAACAGCCAAAAGCAAACAGGAAGAAACGACCCCTGAAATTGCACGTCAACGTCTTTATAATCATTCCACGTGAATTCTTTCGCACTTCACCATCATTATAATCATTTCATTCAAATGCTTAAAAATGCGTTCAATCTAGGCTTAATGAGTTTAACTAGACTTCACTGTCATTCCCAACTCGACTGAGTCAAATTACGTCAAACATGGGAAGAACGTGTTGGACCAGACCTTGTTCCAATCCCAACTGATTCACGTTAGGTCGGGTAAAACGAACCATTCGTACCGCTGTAATCTAAATATCTATTAAAACAACAAATTAGCAAAATTTCCTGATTAGTTTTATTTAAAATTTGGTAAAAAAATTTAGAAGAATGGCCGGAATGGTAAATATCAACGGGTGAGGTTCTAAAATTAAAATCTAACATTTTCCATTTATTTATATATTTAAAATTAAAATATAATAATATTTTCAATTTATTTATATATTTAAATATAGAATTTTAGTAATTAAAATTGTAATTTAATCAAACGTTTTTTTGGTAATGATTAATATAAAAAATGGAAATCTAAAATACTTAGATTTATATATTTACATTTTGACCGATCAAATCTTATAATTATATAGAGAATTATATGGTTCATTTTCTCATGATATAACAAGGTCTATGAAAATAGGGAAATGCGTTAAAGTCGGGCAAAAAAATTTAAAATAATGATTGGAATGGTAAATATTAATGATTGAAGCTGTAAAATTAAACTCTAATAACATTTTTAAAATGTTGAACTTATTTATATATTTAAATATGTAGTTTTAGTAGACAAGATTTGTGGAAGGCAAACAAATAATGGACGACATCATCATTATTCATGAAATGGTTCACTCTTTCAAAGCCTACTAATCTATAGGTATGCTCATTAAACTAGACATGTCAGAAGCTTTTGATCCCATAAATTGGAACTATCTCCTTTCCATTCTCGATGTTTTCGGTTTTCTCACTCTTGGATCTCCTGGAGAAAATCCATGATTGAAACCCCTTTTTACTCTATCATTGTCAATGGCTCTCCCCCCAGCCCTTTAGAGGCTCAAGAGGTCCGAGGCAAGGGGACCCCCTCTCCCCCTTCATGTATATCATTGCAGCTGAAGGATTGGGCAGACTAATTAAAACTGCCTCCCTTAGTGGTCTCATTCAAGGGCTAAAAGTTTCTCTCGCTACCCCCACTGTTTCCCACCAACAATTTGTGGATGATAATCTCCTCTTTGGCAAACCTACTCTTCGTGAAGCTCATCATCTTAACTCCATCCTTGAAACCTTTCAACTAGCCTCTGGCATGGTTTTCAACGGTGATAAATATGACATTTTCTTCTTCAACACTCACAAGGGAATCCAGTCTCACCTAGCCAGATTCATGGGCTTCTGAGTTGGTGCTCTGCCTAGCACTTACTTGGGGATTCCTCTGGTCCCCAACTCCCTGAGAACTTCTTGTTGGAAAGACCTTTTGGCTCGCATGTAGTGCAAACTCTCTTGCTGGACCTTCAAACTCATGAACTCTGCGGGACAACTCACCTTAAATTTGTCCTGCAAGCTCTCCCGATCTACCAACTCTCGACTCTTCCAGCCCCTAAGAGAATTTACAAGGACCTAGTGGCCATCTTCCGCAAGTTCCTGTGGTCAAGCACTCAGATAGGCAGGAAATGGTCCCTAGTTTCCTAGCACAAGCGATGCAAGCCCAAAATTCATGGAGGTCTAAGCTTGAAAGATCTTGAGACTTTATCACAGGCGCTTGGCGCTAAGATCTGGTGGTGAAGGCTCCAAGGAGGACAAGAAACATGGAAAACGATATGGGCTCACAAATATGGTGAGCACTACATTTGGGATCCTCTGTCAAATCCTCAATCCTTACCAGCTGGATCTTCCATTTGGACCCTAGCCAAGGAAAATAGGCATCTAATCCAAAAGCATGAATTCTAGGAGGTTTGAAACAGAGGTAGAGAAAAATTTTGGGAGGAAGCATGGATGAAATATTCCAAGTTGAGGCTTTAGGAAGCTCTAAGGGAAATTCGTGCCTTTTATAACAATCTAGGGGCAGTTTATGTCAGAGACTTTTGAATTTCTTCCAACACCCCCTCCAAATGGAGGGAATGGAAAATGTTGGCTCATTGGCCCAACCATGATCCTCCCCTCCCTTGGGACGAGCTACTCCACTATGTTCAACAACACCACATTTTTTCATCTAATGACCTTGAAAAACTTCGATGGGGCTACCGATCTAGTGGTATGTTTTCTCTAAAAGAATCTTACACTATTCTCTCTACCAGTGATATAACTGACCCTAATCCTCTGTGGAAATGAATTTGGTACTCAAGGCTTTGGCCTAAAGTTGCATTCTTCCTCTCGCTGATGGCACATGGCAAGCTCCTAACTCGGGACAAGATAAGAAAGAAAGGCTTCGAAGGTCCATCTCGTTGCCCCCTCTATATGACGAAAGAAAAGACTTCAAATCATCTCATGAACTTCTGCTCGATGGCAGTAGAGCTTTGGAAGCTTTTTAAAAATCGTTTTGGCATTTAGGATCAATAAACCAACATCTTAAAGGAATCTCTAGAGCTATGGTGATGGAACCTGTTCCAAAATCCCATAGTCAACAAAGCTTGGTGCCTATCCCAGGGATTTATTCTATGGAACCTCTGGAAAGCTAGGAATAAAGTAACCTTCCACTCAGACCCTATCCAAATCAACCACATTTGGTCAGTGACTAAGCGTAATATAAAAGATACCTTCCTCCTAGAACATTAGGAAGATAATGATTGGAAGGTGAATGGACGAGAGGCCCAAATCCTTTGTGACTTTGATCTTTGCCCCCCTTGCTTCCTCTTTGGCCCCACACCGATAGCAAGCGAGGACCTCACCCTCAACAGACAACTTCCTTTGTCCTCCTCAAGGCTTTATCAAACTAAATTTTGATGGAGCATCTAAAGGCAATCATGGCCCCGTTGGGCTAGGGGGTCTTCTTCGAGACATGGAGGGGAAAACTCTCAAAGTTTTTGTGGCATCTTGCAGCTTCTCCACCAACAATGTCACAAAATTCTTGGAATTAGAAAAGGGTCTCCATATCGCATCAACAATGGGCATCTCAAACCTCCAAGTCTCAAGGGATTCTCAGTTGGTCATCACCTTCATATCTAAACTGATCAACGGTTCCCCTCTGGAGAAAGTGGTAAAGAGTTGGCATCTGAAATACATCTGTGAATGGATTTAGACCTACTTACCCTCCTTTGGCTACATAATCACGGAATACGTCAGGCAAAAAGGAAACCAAGCAGTTGAAAAGTTATCCAACTAGGGTTGCAATCACGACAACCATGAGCTTCTCTCTAACTGATCACCTCCACGTCACTAATCAATGAAGGACAATTTCAGCGACATCATCGATAAAGAAGAGGCCTCCTTGATGGGGTTGTCAGACAGGGGAAACCACCCGTCACGTGATGGATTCCAAGTGTAAAAGGTTTAAGGCGGGGGAGGGTAGGTAAGCAACCCCTCCACCACGCCATAGTAAATATGCATGCATTCGGGTGTGTGAAAAGTTATGTTGCTTTGATCTGCATTTTCTCTAAAGCGATATATTCGTTCCTCCTCTGGCTATGTCCCATTAATGATAATTCCCCCTGGTTATTTGTTTTACACCTCTTTCCATGCTTGCATCCTCCTCAACGTTTGCTTCAGGGTGGTGGTCTGTTTGGTCCGCCACAGGCACACATCAACCGTCACTCTCTCACTCGTTCTAGCTAACCATGAAACTTTCCTTCTTCGAATCTCTCTAGTGGACACTCCTTCATTGGTTTCGACTGACTCCCTTTTTAATTTCCCTTTGCTCTCGTGGTTCTCTTCCTTGTCTGCTTTGCGGATGTTTCTGGATTGACTGGTGCCAAACCTATGAATCTTGCTTTCACAATTTTGGGCATGTAGGTGGTGCTACTATTCTTGGGGCGGTGACTCAGGGTTTAGAATGCCGATGTTCTTTGGGCTTCATTGCATTTTAGCTCCTGTTTACTAGGGACCTTGGTCTTAGCTCTCCCGTCATTGTTTCTATCTATCTCAGGTGCTAGCTTTCTATTTTCTTTCAAAATTGTCTCGGGTGCCTGCTTCTTTTAGTTTGACCCTCTCTCCATGGGCTTCTATCCTCTCTGGCCCAATTTGGTTATCCTTGGGCGGCGAATTCAGGGTGGCCGGGCTCTTGGCGTTTTTTCTCCTTTTCTCTCTCATCCGTAGTCAGTCTCGGTTGTTTCTGGGTGGTTGATATCCCTTGGGTGGAAAATTTAGGGTGGCGAAGCTCTTGGCGTTAGTTCTCCTTTTCTCTATGGTCTGCAACTAGTATCAGTCAGTTCTGGGTGGCTAGTGGAGTATCTGGGGAATTCCCTCCTCTCCGGTTCTCCAGGTCCCTTTTATGCTCCACAATGAAGTCATGTCCCTACTCCTTGTGCCTAATTGCTCCGATGAAGCTAGAAGTTGCTACCCCCCATTGGGTCTCGGGTTGATGTTGTTATTGTTCAGGAAGGAAGCTCTAGGTGAGGAGTGAGTGGTTCTGGTCGCTAAGGTCATGGGACCCGTGGGGTTCATAGCTCGTCCATGGCCTCTAGGGTAGCTGGCTCCCGTCAAACGGTCTTACAAATCAGTCGTGATGTAGGTGTGGGTGGTCGTGGGCAAGGGCATCTTTGTGGCTCGGCAACATGGGACTGCTCTAGTCAAGGTCACTTTGGTTCCATGGGTAAGACGTCTTCCAGGAGGATAGTTCCATCCTCAACAATTCTTGAGCTTCTCCACTCCATCTCTGCTCGTCTAGGCACCCATGATCAAGCTCGCAGAGAGAAACATGAGGTGGTCATGGCGAAATCGATGAGCTCCAATAATTTCAGTGCCATGTTTGTGAGAGGGTGGTCGCAGTCTGGCGTGGCCAGAATTTGCTAACTAAAATGGTTGAAAAGCTTGAGACCTAGCTCACTCACTTCGAGAACCATGTCCACTGCATGTATCATCTGCCACCTCCCCTAGGTACTAGGTTGGACAACCCTGCTTCCATCACATTTGACAACTCAATATGTTCACTGGTGTATTTCTTGTTTTGTTAGTTTTCTGGAATGTTAGACCTTTTAAGGCTTAGGACCTTTTAGCTGACAATTTTTCTTTCTGTATGTTGTATGGTCATCGCATTGGTCAACAAAATTGGACGAGGTGAGACCACATGCTTGTTGATATCCATGTATATACCTTTCGATTAATAGAAATTTTGGCTTACAATATCTATCTATCTATCTATATATATATATATAGTTTTAGTAATTAAAAATGTAATTTAATTTAGAATTATTTAATTAATTATTTTATAATGATTAATATAAAATGTTGAAAAACAAAATACTTAGATTTATATATTTATATTTAGACAAATCAAGTCTTATAATTATATAGAGAATTTTGTGGTTTATTTTCTCATGAGATAACAAGGTATATGAAAATAGGGAAATGGTCTTGAAGTCAACAACTATTTCAAGTTGAAATATCTTTTAGTAAAAATTTTCCTATGTGATTTTTACATAAAGATATCTCAACATTTATAATATGGATCACAAGCCTAAATTCAAAAACTATTCCAAGTCTACGCATGTTTTGAAGACGATGAAATTTAATGGAGGATGGAATTTGATGGACAAATTTCATATCATAAAACAATTTAGCTATCAAATAAACTTAGATTTCTTTCGTCGAACTTCAATAAAATGTTAATACCAATAAATGAGAGGGCTGAGACCATTGCTTTTAATTTAGATTAAATTTGGTCATATTAAAAAATAGACTAAAATACCTTATTTTTACCATTAATAAAGGAAAAGAAATAAAAATAAAAATAAATCATCTCAGAATAAATTTGGTCATATTAAAAAATAGACTAAAAAACCTTATTTTTATAACTAATAAAGGAAAAGAAAATATAAATATAAATAAATCGTCTCAGAATGCAGATTTATGTGATCCATGATTTATAAAAATACTTTATAGATGAATCACATATAAAATTTTATGTAGAGGCGAGCCACTTACTATGGTTATCATAAGAAGACATAGATGCTTGATTCCCAATTCTCAATTTTTTATTTTTATATTTTATTTTATTTATTTATTTATTTAGTGAAATACAACATGAATGTTAGAGATGAACAATAAAATAATAAGCCAAAGGGAGATTAAAAAGAAACTTCTAAAATTAAAACATAGGGTAATAAAAGAAACTAATTAAAAGTAAATAAATAAAAATAATATAGAGAAGAATTAGGATGAAAAAACAAATAAAAAATTAATTAAATATAAAAATTATAAAGAAAATTACTTTTATAAAAATTAAAACCCTATTAGAAAAAAAAAAGTAAAAATCCCAAAAATAAATTAAATATAATAGTTATTAAATAGTTAAAGAAATACTAAAATAATAATTAGAGAGAAAGAATACCAATCAAACCCTAACAAGATCAAAAGGAATATCGTTAAGGAAGCAAGAGGAGGAGGGAAATAAAAAGACAAAAATAAAGAGACACCAAGAAGGAAAGGAGAGAGAAATATTGAAAAGCCAAAACCTAGGAATAAAGAGAGGGGATCCAACAACGGCTCATCTTCCAACCATCATCCCTTGAGAAATTTAGAACTTTTTTCAATATCAATGGCCTCTCTAAACTTCCCGTGATGGAAGTGATCAATCTTGTCAATGACATGGGAATCCTCAATATTAATGTGGTGCTTTGTCTTCTCAGCGTGCTCATCCAAAGTTGAGTAGCTATCCATCTATGTTGTGATGATGAACCAGAGTAAGCGGTTCAAAACACGTCAACATAAAATTTGATATGTGATTTCTCCAGAATGTATTTTTATAAATAGATCATATTATACATCATACGTTCAATGCATGTTACATTATTGATAATCATGCAGTAAGTGGTCATTTTAATTAGGTTCTAGAGGTTTCTTTTGAGCTGAGATTTCTAAATTTGTAAGCATATTTTTTAGTTATTTCTTTCTATTTTTTTTTCTTGTATTCATATCTTGTTTTCCATCTAGTTGGTTTCTCTAGTGATGTCTTCCATGGAGGGTTTTCCACTGAGAAATTAGAGCTTTGGGCACATTGAAAACTTCGCATGTGATTTCTTACTAACATCTACATAACACAAGTGGGATAAATTTCTTCCTTAAGCATAATTTTTGGAGCATTACATTTTCTCCTATTCACTTTTCCTTTGAATTTCTTCTAAAGCATGGAACTATTCTAACTTAATCTTGGATTTGCAAGAAGGAAAAAAGAAAGAAAAATACTTTATGAGAAGCCAGAAAGACATTGAAGAAAAAAATGGCAATTGATCCTAGTTAGGGGAAGAAAACCTTTACATAATTTTTTGTGCCCATTGTTTTTAATCCTACATATATTTTATAATGATTATGGGTTATTTATGACATTTGGTTGTATAGAATTTGATGGTGTGATTTTTGGTGGGTGGAGGATTGATTTTAGGAAGAGCGATAAGGAGGTTAAGCTTGATGTTATAATAAAGAACTTAACTATATTTGATGATCTTAATAGGCTATACATTGTTGGGCCACTACCATAAATGCAAAATAGATATTTCAATCTTGATACCCATCTACGAGAGGTGCAAAAGTTGTAACACATTTCATTTTGTTCTTTGTTATGTATTTACTCTACTTCCTAAGCCTTGTAATTGAATATGATATAAGTTTTCTAGCAACTATATTTAATTTATTGACAGCTCTTGAAGTTATCATGGTTGAATAATGTTTATAATTAATGGGAAATCTTAGTGGAGAATGTCAAGAGCTTGGAAGTAGAAACATTTCATAGTTCAAGTTGCATCTTGCTTAGTGGAGATAAGAAAAACACCTTGCTATCAACATTACTAAGTGATTCATTGAAGAAAAAAACATTTTCTTTTGGATTTGTGACCTCATTTAGGCTTCCCATGTATGTCAGTGTTATTCCACGAATGGAAGTGGATACAAATCATTCAAACTCCTTCATTTTTGTAAATACTTTGAAAAGGTTGTATACCAATCTCCCAATTGATCTTGCCATATCTTGTAATGGGCTTGCTTATTTTTTTTGTCAATAACTGTTCATATCAGGTTACATCCTTGCATCATTTAAAAAGTATGAGAATAGCTTTATATTTATGTGAAAAACAACAATAAGGCAAGAAATGTGAGTTTGCTAGTTGGGAGATAACATGAAGGTGATGGGTTGATTGTTGGGTTTTCATTATATCCTTTGTAGGTAGACTTAGTCACATTTTAAAGGGAGTTTAGGTATTATGATGTAGGGTTATCCCACTTACACCCACAGTATGCATGTAAAAATGCATAATCACATTAGTCCCAGGAATTTAACTCACAAAGTAGACAAATCTACAACCATCAATGGTTAAGGCCCTTTTCTTTATCTCTGCATCGCTATGTATAGACTAACCAAGTCTATCCCTTAACTCACGTTTTTCTTTATATCGGAACTCAATGACCCCTTATGAACCTTAGTTTAAGCCTTACCCGCGCTTTAGGCCTTCATAGTATTGTTGTCGCATATATATAACAAACCCCTATTTCAACCTTAGTTTCATATATTTTAACTCATAAACCTTCTATCGGCGCTCTTTTCCTTTATAAACCATTTACAAAGGAAAACCCCGCAAAACATACCTTTTTGCCTTTATATGGCCTCTGCACACTTTCTGAGGTTACACCTTTATCGCAATCAGGCTTCGGGAGTTCCACGGGCCCTTTACAATTCACCCTTTCACATCCGCCGATGCGATTAACATATCGTTTTATTTTAAGCTTCGGCCTTTTAAAACCCTGACAACACATTTAAATCAAAGTACAAGGAAATATACGGGAAGCCCGACATAATACATAAGGGCCGGACCTTAAAATTTATACATATGCAATTTTATTTACCGTCGGGTCCATTCTTCCACCCGCCGTTATCGCAATCGGACTTCGCAGCATACAAGGGTCCGGATTCTTACCTTTGAATTTCTCCGACACGACAACACTCAGTGAGGTGATATATCGCTATCACAACATTCCCAAGTCCACTCTCGATATCATATAACAGAGCGATGCGATTCCAGCGATGCGGTGCTCCCTTGTGATTTAATCCCATCCGTCAATCTTCTAGATCCGACAGCTCCTGTGCATCAACGCTTTACTTCTATATTTTTCCTTTCTACTTGGATTTAAGCCTTTCCTTCAATGTTTCACTATGGTTTTCGGGTTTCTTCCATGGTTCCGGGTTTTCCACTGTTCCATTGCATGATCCCTCCTGAGCTTAACGTCGCGTGATTCTTTCATCACTGTCCCTCCAGAGTATTATCTTGATCTTTCAAATGGATTTTGTGGTCCATCCTGATTCCATTGAATCATTCCTCGTCTCCAATTTGGCTGAACTCTGCCTACACCCATCTATTATACAAAATTCCATGATTCATTCATAATTCAATGTTCGATATTCAAAACACACATTTGTATAATCTTGGAATTAAATCTCTGTCTATGTAAACATAACAATTGATTACATAATGGGTCTCTCTGTCTCTCAGGCCTATTCTTCTAATATCAGTGGCCTCTTTTTCACACTCTGCCCACAGGCTTACAATCACACTCTCCCTAGCTGGCTGGCTGGCTAGCTAACCTATCCCACCTCTCTTTTTTCCTTTTCAATACATTATTAGTAGTTTCTTTACAGTTGAGGAACTATTCCTTAGTTACTTTTCAGTTTCTCAATAGTTTCTTCAAACTAGTTCCTAACTAGTCCTAACTTGATCTGCTTGCCTAATTTAAAACTAATAATGGTTGAGCTAGATTTAATTTTAAATGAACCACTAAATAGATCCCTATTTACACTTGCTAAGAAATAAAGATTGTTTTACATGAAATTTTACAATGGCCCCTTCTTGGCTAACATCTATACCTTTAGGTTCAACTAGATACTTCAAGCTTGATCTTTGAGAGCAAATGCTCCTGCATCAGATTGGGCCCTACATGAAGCATGTCAAGGGGGGATTCATCCCCCATGGGTGAGAGGCATGGTGGATAATGAACCCTCCATCTAGGGGTTTTTGGGTGATTACTTGAGGAAAAATGTTTTGGTCCATTATGTATTATTAAACCATTGATTTTGTCATACTATAATCCTAATTAAAAGGTATTATGGTTGTAATCTAATCCATATTAACATCTTTGAGTTTTGGATATTGTACAATACCTGAATATTGTATTATGAATAATGAAATTAATATGATGAGATAGATAGAGGTGTAATACTCAATTAGTTTGGTTTTATAATTAAGGGTTTATAAGATAAATCCTTGTGTAATCTATGTGTGTATGTGACATTGTGATTCTTATGTTTTAGATTCACTAGGTATTTCATTTCTTAAAGGATTTTATCAAATTCTTTATTTGGTATTAGAATGAGGTTCTTGGCTTCAGGATATGCCATTGTTGATGGGGGTTTAAATCATTCTATGAAGAGAAATAATATATTAGCTATGTGATAAACATATACATGGGTGAGAGATTTACATAATGAATCTTGTCTGAAGAAAAATGATGAGCAATTCAAGAATAGAAGTACAAAAGTTTAATGACTAGAGATTCAAGTTATGGAAACTAATTATATAATATCTTTTTGTAAATAAAATGCAATGGGTTGCTGTGGCTTTAGGTACAAATCCTACTAGTATTCCATGAGAATAATAAGACAAGATAGAGAGAAAGGTGAGAAGTACAATTTTAATCTTCCTCTCAGATTCATTTTATTTGAATTCCTATAGAGAAGACATTGTAAAGAAGTAGTGGGATATTTTAGGAATTAAATGTATTGGTCAAAGTCCTTGATAAAAAAGTTATTTCTTCAAAATAAATTATATCATCTTAGGATGGACAATTATAGATATATGATCTAACTCCTTTAATGCTTTGGTATGTCAAAATGAATCTATCGATATTAAGATAGAGGAAGAAGATAAATGTATTACTTTGTTATATTCTTTGCCAAACTCTTAGGATAATGTAATAATGGGATGGGCCATAGTAATAAATAAGGTGGTTAATCTGTATCATGTAAGGGACCACAAGTAGTTAGCAATAATGTAATAAGCCCATGGTATTAGATAGATGGTATTGACGGAACCATGGTAATGACCCATGGTATTGTATGTATGAGGCCTATATAGAGGCTAGAGACTCCCCATTGAGAGATGTCAAGGATTATTGTATGAGCAAGCATATGGCTTGTGGAGTGCTCTCCTTCCTTAAGGAGTGAATGTATGGTGTTGCCCTACCTTAAGGGTTTGATCAATAAAGAAGCATTTCTATCTATTTCTATCTTGTTATTTCTTGGGTTTATTTCTATTATCGTATATTTGCATATTAGATCTATAACAAGTGGTATCACAACACTTTCTTGGGCAAAGTGGATTTTTTTTTTTAATTTTTGCAAGAATTTTTTGGGTCAACGAGTTTGCAGATCAGATCTATACATTTTGGTGCAAAATTTGCAGAATCTAATTGCAGATCTAAGTTGCTGACACAAAAATACTCTATTTGAAAAAAAAAATCAGTCGAATCAGAGTTCGGATGAAGGAGATCTTGCTGATTTAAAAATCAGTGTTGTTGTAGACATTTTTTGGGCGGCGAGTTTGTGGAGCAGATCTGTACGTTCTGGTGCAAAATTTGCAAAATATAATTGCAGATCTGAATTTCTTGTGAAAAAATACCCAAATTAAAAAAAATTAATAATAAGTTGAATCGCAGTCCGGATGAGGGAGATATCGCTGATTTAAAATCAGCTCTTTTTTCAGAAGTTTTGGTGACAACGGGAGAATTGCAGCACAGATCTGAATTTCCAGTGCCTAGATCAGGATTTCTATTACATGGGAAGATGCAGAATGGTCATTCCATATCCGAACACAGGTCATAATAAAGATTTTGAGCAATATTGAATAAATTGCGACCACTCTAAATTTTCACCAAGTAAGTGATTTTTTTTTCATGTTGTCTAGCAAGATGTTTTTTACAGGAAAAGATAATGGCCCTACTATTGAAGAATTCATAGCAAGAGAAAATTCATTATATCAAAAAAATTGGAGATTTTTCCTAGGGCTTTGTATGAAAGATGAGGCTGCCAGATGGTGGTTCTCACTTAATCGCAAGCTGTGGCTCAAACTTTCAGATGAAGAATTTGAAAGAGTCCTTTTAGACAAATGGTCTCAGGCTAGAAAACAAGATAAGGAGAAACATGTGGGGTTATTTCCTATTGGTATATCCTTATTGTAGGTTCATGGATTGAATTAGAAGGAGAAAATTATTGTGTCTATAAATCCGAGTTGCAAGAAAAATCTCATAAATGTCAACTTGGCAAAAAAATTACAAGTTCCAGCGAAACACATGGAGCACACACAGGTTAATAATGAGCAGGTGCAAGTTTATAAAGATTTGAATATTTCTATGGACAAGTATGTATTGCATTATGATTTTTATGCTTCAGATATGGCTAATGAGAATGTTGTTTTGGAATACCCGTGGATGGAATCGGTGGGTACTATAAATATTAATGTGCAGAAGAAATTCCTGAAGCTTTGGTATAAAAAGAAGAAAATTACATTACAGGATATTTCCATCAATAAACAGGTAGAGTCCACAGAGGTTGAAGCAGAAGATGTTGCAGGGATTGACATATCAGATGATGAGCCATTGATGGTCGACAACCAAACACAAACATCAAACCAGGTACCAGAAAAACAGGTTGAGTCCAAGGAGGTTGCAGCAAAAAATGTTACATCAAATGAGGATTCAGTGGTTGACGTAATATTGGAAGATAAGAAGGCAAAACAGGCACCACAACATGTACCATATAACAATCAGGTTCCATTAGGTGGTAAATTAAAGAAAGATACACAGTTGGTTAAACCTTCAGCATATCACCACCCACATCACCCAACAAGAAAACAAACAACAAGATGGCAACAAATTAGCTACAAGGACAACAACCCCCCCATGGCGTATAGAGAGCGGCGACAATCCACCTACTATACATCAACACAGAAGAGCTACGAGGATCAACTTCTATCTCAACGAGCGAGGCACCAACGAGATCGAAAGTTCACCTTTCTCTTGGATGGCTAGATGCAAGTGCATAGTACCAGTGGACTACTCTTTTGAGTAGATCTTATTATTTGTGTTCTTCCCATGTTTCGGGGACGAAACATGTTAGGTGGGGTGGAATGTAGTATACCTAGGGGGAATAATATGGGGTACAAAGGGAGGTACCTAGGGGAATAATGTAATAATGGGATGGGCCATAGTAATAAATAAGGTGGTTAACCCGTATCATGTAAGGGACCACAAGTAGTTAGCAATAATGTAATAAGCCCATGGTATTAGATAGATGGTATTGAGGGAACCATGGTAATGACCCATGGTATTGTATGTATGAGGCCTATATAGAGACTAGAGACTCCCCATTGAGAGATGTCAAAGAATATTGTATGAACAGGCATATGGCTTGTGGAGTGCTCTCCTTCCTTAAGAAGTGAATGTATGGTGTTGCCCTACCTTAAGGGTTTTGATCAATAAAGAAGCATTTTTATCTATTTCTATCTTGTTATTTCTTGGGTTTATTGTTATAGATCTGATATGAAAATATAAGACAATGCAAATAAACCCAAGAAATAACAAAATCTGATTATAGATGAAAATGTTTCTCTTTATTAATATCAAACCCTTAAGGTAGGGCAACACCATACATTCACTCCTTAAGGAAGGAGAACACTCCACAAGCCATATCCCTGTTCATGTAATAATCCTTGACATCTCTCAATGAGGAGTCTCTAGCCTCTATATAGGCCTCATACATACAATACCATGGGTCATTACCATGGTTCCATCAATACCATCTATCTAATACCATGGGCCCATTACATTATTGCTAACTAGTTGTGGTCCCTTACATGATACGGGTTAACCACCTTATTTATTACTATGGCCCATCCCATTATTACATTATTCCCTTGGGTACCTCCCTTTGTACCCCATACTATCCCCCCTAGGTATACTACATTCCACCCCACTTAACATGTTTCATCCTTGAAACATGGGAAGAACACAAATAATAATATCTACTCAAAAAAGTAGTCCACTGGTACTATGCACTTGCATCTAGCCATCCAAGAGAAAGGTGAACTCTCGATCTCGTTGGTGCCTCACTCGTTGAGATAGAAGTTGATCCTCATAGCTCTTCTGTGTTGGTGTATAGTAGGTGGATTGTCGCCGTTCTCTATATGCCATGTGGGGGTTGTTGTCCTTGTAGCTAATTTGTTGCCATCTTGTTGTTTGTTTTCTTGCTGGGTGATGTGGGTGGTGATATGCTGAAGGTTTAACCAACAGTGTATATTTCTTTAATTTACCACCTAATGGAGCATGGTACATGTTGTGGTGCCTGTTGTGGTTTCTTATCTTCCAATATTACTTCAACCACTGAAACCTCATCTGATGTAACATTTTCTGCTGCAGCCTCCTTGGACTCTACCTATTTTTCTGGTGCTTGGTTTGACGTTTGTGTTTGGTTTTCGACCATCAATGGCTCATCATATGATATGTTAGTCCCTGAAACATCTTTTGCTTCAGCCTCCGTGGACTCTATCTTTTTATGGATAAAAATATCCTATAATGTAATTTTTTTCTTTTTATACCAGAGCTTCAGGAATTTCTTCTGCACATTAATATTTATAGTACCCACCGATTCCATCCACGGGTATCCCAAAATAACATCCTCATTAGCCATATCTGAAGCATAAAAATCAAAATGCAATACATAGTTGTCCATAGAAATTTTCAAATCTTTATAAACTTGCACCTGCTCATTATTAACTTATGTGTGCTCCATGTGTTTCGCTGACACTTGTAATTTTTTTGCCAAGTTGACATTTATGAGATTTTGCTTGCAACTCAGATTTATAGACACAATGATTTTCTTCTTCTGAATCAATCCATGAACTTGCAATAAGATTATACTAGTAGGAAATAACCCCACATGTTTCTCCTTATCTTGTTTTCTAGCCTGAGACCATTTGTTTAAATGACTCTTTCAAATTCTTCATCTGAAAGTTTGAGCCACGGCTTGCGGTTAAGTGAGAACCACCATCTGGCAGCCTCATCTTTCATATGAAGCCCTAGGAAAAATCTCCAATTTTTTTGATATAATGAATTTTCTCTTGCTATGAATTCTTCAATAGTAGGGTCATTATCTTTTCCTGTAAAAAACATCTTGCTAGATGACACGAAAAAAAAAATCACTTACTTGGTGAAAATTTAGAGTGGTCATAGTTTAGTCAATATTGCTCAGAATATTTATTATGACCTATTTTCGGAAATGGAATGACCATTCTGCATCTTCCCATGTGATAGAAATCCCGATCTAGGCACTGGAATTCCAAATCCACGCGGCAACTCTCTCGCCGTCACCAAAAATACTTTAAAAAGCGCTAATTTTAAATCAGCGATATCTCCCTCATACGGACTCCGATTCAACTGTTTTTTTTTTTGAATTCGAGTATTTTTTCACAAGCAATCTAGCTCTACAATTAGATTTTGCAGATTTTTCACCATAATGTATAGATCTTCTCCTTAAACTTGCCACCCAAAAAATGTCTGCAACAACATTGATTTTTAAATCACCGAGATCTCCTTCATTTGGACTCCGATTCGGCTGATTTTTTTTTGCAACTTGGGTATTTTTTCACAAAAAATCTAGATATGCAATTAGATTTTGTAGATTTTACACTAAAACGTACAGATCTGATCTGCAAACTCACCGCCCCAAAAATTCCTGCAAAAATAAAAAAATATTCTCCACTTTGCCCAAGAAAGTGCTCTGATACCACTTGTTATAAATCTGACCCAGAAATATAAGAGAATACCTAGGGGGGATAATATGGGGTACAAAGGGAGGTACCCAAGGGAATAATTTAATAATGAGATGGGCCATAGTAATAAATAAGGTGGTTAACTAGTATCATGTAAGGGACCACAAGTAGTTAGCAATAATGTAATGGGTCCATGGTATTAGATAGATGGTATTGATGGAACCATGGTAATGACCCATGATATTGTATGTATGAGGCCTATATAGAGGCTAGAGACTCCTCATTGAGAGATGTCAAGGATTATTGTATGAACATGCATATGGCTTGTGGAGTGTTCTCCTTCCTTAAGAAGTGAATGTATGGTGTTGCCCTACCTCAAGGGTTTGATATCAATAAAGAGAAGCATTTTAATCTATAATCAGATCTTGTTATTTCTTGGGTTTATTTGCATTGTCTTATATTTTCATATCAAATCTATAACAAGTGGTATCAGAGCTATAACAAGTGGAATTAGAGCTATAACAAGTGGAATCGGAGCTATAACAGTTGTTGTGGCTTTAGGTACAAATCCTACTAGTATTCCATGAGAATACTAAGACAAGATAGAGAGAAAGGTGAGAAGTACAATTTTAATCTTCCTCTCAGATTCATTTTATTTGAATTCCTATAAAGAAGACATTGTAAATAAGTAGTGGGATATTTTAGGAATTAAATGTATTGGTCAAAGTCCTTGATAAAAAAACTACTTCTTCAAAATAAATTATATCATCTTAGGATGGATGATTATAGATATATGATCTAACTCCTTTAATGTTTTGGTATGTCAAAATGAATCTATCGATATTAAGATAGAGGAAGAAGATAAATGTATTACTTTTTTATATTCTTTGCCAAACTCTTAGGATAATCTGTAAATAGAAATTGGTAGTACTACTTAATCCACATTAAGATGTAGTCATATCCTTATTATTAGAGAAAATGAGGAGAAAATCCAAAGAGGGTGTGAAAAAGGATATTTTATTTGTAATAGGAAATTTGTAAGAGGTGATTCTAATTATTGAGATCAAAATAGAAGGAAATGGTAGGAATGAAATGAATATGGGCATTATAAGAAAAATTATAGATTGTTGAATTGAGGCTTCTGTGATCCATATTAATTTTAAGAGAGATTCTTCGGCATAAATCACATGAAATTTCATTTGTTGACGCATTTCGAACCCACCAATGTGGTTCATCGTCAAGACAAGTTGAAGAATCAGATCTAGTATGCATGTTAAATACTCAGAGCAGAACATCCAATGGCTATAATCTTTGACCAGGCAATGACTAACTTTGACTGGGAAACGGCTAGTAAGATAGGACCCGGAGTATAATTATATTAAATTAAAAATTAAAATAAGTCAGTTCAAGGGACGTATGAATTTACATAAAATTTTTAATAATTTTATAATTAATTTAATTTTTATTATAAATGTATGTATAAATATATAATTATTAAATTAAATTAAATGATTATTAAATTAATAGTTAGTCATACATAAGAGGTATTAACTATTTTATGTTTATTTTTAATTTTTATTCCTATAAATATTAAAATAAAATAATTTAAGCCCACGGGGCTTTGGATTGACAGTGAATGGGTGTCCTATTAAGGCGCTCCTTGCGATAGGTCACCGGTTCAAATCCCCCGTGGGTGATTAGGTAGTATTATATAGCAAAAAAAAATAAAAATAAAAAATTAAGTACTATATATAATAAAACTATAATATATTAAATTCATAGATTTATTGACTAATGGCTATATTGACCAACGACTAACTTTGACTGAGAAATGACTAGTTAGATAGGACCTGGGGTATTAAATTAAAAATTAAAATAGGTCAATTAAAGGGATGCATGAATTTACATCAAAGTTTTAATAATTTATTATTATAAATATATAAACAAATATATAAATATTAAATTAAATTAAACGATTATTAAATTAATTGTTATTTATACATCAGGGGTATTAACTATTATATATTTATTTTAATAATTTAAGTATTATATAGAATAAAACTATAATATACTAAATTCATAGATTTATTTAGTTGTTTAATTAATTGATAGATTGTTTAATTATTTTAATTATAGAATAATAAAAATATTAACTTAGGACGATTCCAAAAGTGATAAATTTTGTTTTTATCAAATAAGTTAAAATTATTAGAATATAAGGATACGGGATAACAAGGGGAAACTAAACCAAGAACAAGCTAAAAAAGGGGAGGGGAGGAAGCAAAGAAAATGACTAGGAAGAGAAGGCTGGGATCCAGCAACCACTGATCTTCCATCCGTCCTCTCTATTGAGATTGTTCGGTCTTTTTTCAATCTCAAGGGCTTCCCTGAATTTGCAGTGATGGAACTGCGAAACTTTAGCAATAACACTGGCCTCCTCGATACAAACATGATGTTTGGTATTTTCTGCATGCTCTGCTAAAGCGGAAGACTTGGTCCTCCTATGTTTGAGGTCAGTAGCATGTTCACTAATCCTTTGACTAATGGAGCGTCTAGTCTCACCAATATAGGGGGCCCCACAAGAATAAGGAATAATATAAACCCCTTTCATGTCCTTAGGGTCAATAGGATCCTTCACAGATCTGAGGGATTTATGAATGGCGTTGAGGGGTCTAAAGGTTGAGCAGACATTATGCTTCTTAAGAATCCTTGAAATCTTATCAGTAGTCCCTTGCATGAATGGAAGATGGACACCTAGGACCCGCTCTTTTGGTTCTCTTTTAGTTAATGAATTTTTGGCAGCTTTGAGGAAAGCTTTCTGACCCAGGAATCTACTATAACCATTCTCAACAAAGACATTAAGGAGATGGGATTTCTATTTCTCGAAGCTCTTTTCGTCAGAGATCCTTAGGGCATGAGTAGCAAGGGTATTGAGAACACCCAACTTCTGAGTCGGGAAATGGTGGGAATTGGCATGAAGATATTGCTTCGTATGTGTTTTCTTTCGAAACACTTGGTGGGAGAGGGAACCGTCACTATTCTTAAAAATGGGAATGGTCATCAGTCCGATCTATGCCTAGCAAGTGATCTGGTTTCCTTCAAACCCAGCCTTAGGGTTCGTTCTTCTCCTATCTCAGATGTACCCCTGCGTGAGGATAATCTTAAATCAAGTTTGCGGGTTCCAAACAATGAACTGAAGGACAACGCAGTGTGCAACTCTTCTTCACGGCGGGGATGTGACTTGCCAGTATCCAATACTGGTTGTCCAACGCAGGGTTCTCCCTCAGCGGGTTGCGCAAAGATAATCTCAATATAGGTCTATGTGTTCTGATTGATGAACTGGAGGACAACGCAGTGTGCAACTTTTCTTCAAGGCACGGAGATGATTTGCTATTATCCACTACAGGTCGTCCAAAGCAGTGTTCGTCCCTCTGCGGCTCTGATCAGGTTTGTATATCTTATCCAGTGCTTGACCAGATATCGACCGAACTGGTGCATAAATGTGGTTTGGTTCTGGTCAATGATATAACTGGCCTGCGTTGCAGCGATGGGGAGAACTCAAACCTCACCCAGTATATTTTTCATAATAATAATTTAAATTATATAGGTAATAATAATAATAATAGCGTTGATAATAATAGTAATCATAATAATAATAGTAGTAGTAGTAGTAGTTATAATAGTGTTGATAATAATAATAATAATAATAATAATAGTAATAATAATAATAATAATAATAACAATAATAATAATAAGGAGGATGATGATGCATCATTTTCACACAATTATGGTTCTATGGATAATAACGTATTTAGTGATGATAATAGGAGTATTAACAATAATAATAAGTTAAAGGTTCTTAACATGCATATAAACGATAATTTTAGGTTAAGGAAGAATCATGGTATAAATAAAAATCTTTCCCCTCCTTCTCATATTAATAATAAGGTTATCAATTTATCCAGTTTCTCCTTTCCCCCTTCAGTTTTTAATCTTTTAGGTAAAGGGTTAAATTTTGCCTTAGCCCCTAAGAAGATCCCTCTGGATGACATTATTTATGACATAGAATTTGGGATTAGAGGTTTACCTGATCGTATTAAAAACACTATCAGGTAGGATTGTGCCGTGGTCCTGAGGAAGGCAAAGCCCCCCTAAGAGCAACCTTAGCAGGGAAGAATTTGTAGCCCTTAGATCCTTAAACCAGAACAATGATATCGTTGTTTTGAAAGTCAAAAAAGGTGGGGCTGCTGTCATTCTCAACAAGGTTGATTACCGCATTAAGATGTTAGATCATCTTCATAATAGTGGAAGCTATGAGAAGCTTCCCAAAAACCCTTTAAAGAAGATTTCTAGGAATGTGGCCCTTGCCATTAAATCCTGTAAATTAGTGAGTTCCTTGCACCATAAACTCATTGAGAGCAATCCCATCACTCCTAGGATTTATGGGCTCCCTAAGATTCATAAAGAAGGAACTCCCCTTAGGCCCATTGTCAACACCATTGGTGGTCCTACCTATCTTCTTGCTAAGTTCCTTGCCTTAAAGCTTAAGCCCTTAGTTGGTTGTATAGACTCCTTCTTCAAAGACTCTGCTTCCTTTATTAAGGAGATCAAGGACATTAAACTTGACCCTGAGGATATTCTTGTTAGTTTTGATGTAGTTTCCCGGTACACTTGCATCCCTATTAATGAGGCCATGGAGGTGATCAACTGCCTAACAGATCTTGATACTGCTCGATTAGTTGAGATCTACCTCACTGCCACCTTTTCAGTTTTGAAGGATAGTTCTTTGGGAAAACCTGTGGTGTTGCCATGGGCTCCCCCCTATCCCTTGTCATAGCGAATATTTTTATGGAAGATTTTGAATCCAAGGCTCTATACTCGGCCCGCCTCCTGCCTAAGCTTTGGAAAAGATATGTAGATGACACTAATGTCATCTGTTCTCATGGCCAAGAAGAGGTAGATCTCTTCTTCGATCATCTCAACAGTCAATCCTCGGCAATTAAGTTCACCAAGGAACAAGAAGTCGATGGTTGCCTCCCGTTCCTTAATATTCTCATTTCTAAGAATAGTAACGATTCTCTCTCCCACCAAGTGTTTCAAAAGAAAAAACATACGGAGCAATATCTTCATGCCAATTCCCACCATTTCCCAGCTCAGAAATTGGGTGTTCTTAATACCCTTGCTACTCGTGCCCTAAGGATCTCTGACAAAAAGAGCTTCGAGAAAGAGAAATCCCATCTACTTAATGTCTTTGTTGAGAATGGTTATAGTAGATTCCAGGGTCAGAAAGCTTTCCTCAAAGCAAATTCATTAACTAAAAGAGAACTGAAAGAGTGAGTCCCAGGAGTCCATCTTCCGTTCGTGCAAGGGACTACTAATAAGATTACAAGGATTCTTAAGAAGCATAATGTCCCCTCGACCTTTAGACCCCTCAACACCATTAGTAAGTCCCTCAGATCTGTGAAGGATCCTATTGACCCTAAGGACATGAAAGGGGTTTATATTATTCCTTGTTCTTGTGGGACCCCCTATATTGGTGAGACTGGATGCTCCATTAATCAAAGGATTAGTGAACATGCTACTGACCTCAAACATAGGAGGACCAAGTCTTCCGCTTTAGCAGAGCATGCGGAAAATACCAAACATCATGTTTGTATCGAGGAGGCCAGTACTATTGCTAAAGTTTCACAGTTCCATCACCACAAATTCAGGGAAGCCCTTGAGATTGAAAAAAGACTGAACAATGTCAATAGAGAGGACAGATGGAAGATCAGTAGTTGCTGGATCCCAGCCCTCTCTTCCTAGTCATTTTCTTCCCTTCCTCCCCTCCCCCTTTTTAGCTTGTTCTTGGTTTAGTTTCCCCTTGTTATCTCGTATCCTTATATTCTAGTAATTTTAACTTATTTGATAAAAAGCAAAGTTTATCACTTTTGGAATCATCCTAAGATAATATTTTTATTAATCTATAATTAAAATAATTAAACAATCTATCAATTAATTAAACAACTAAATAAATCTATGAATTTAGTATATTATAGTTTTATTCTATATAATACTTAAATTATTAAAATAAATATATAATAGTTAATACCCTTGATGTATAACTAACTATTAATTTAATAATCATTTAATTTAATTTAATATTTATATATTTGTTTATATATTTATAATAATAAATTATTAAAACTTTGATGTAAATTCATGTGTCCCTTTAATTGACCTATTTTAATTTTTAATTTAATACCCCTGTCTAACTAGCCATTTCCAGTCAATGTTAGTCGTTAGTCAATAAATCTATGAATTTAATATATTATAGTTTTATTATATATAGTATTTAAATTATTTTATTTTAATATTTATAGGAATAAAAATTAAAAATAAATATAAAATAGTAAATACCTCTTATGTATGACTAACTATTAATTTAATAATGATTTAATTTAATTTAATAATTATATATTTATACATTTATAATAAAAATTAAATTAATTATAAAATTATTAAAATTTTTATGTAAATTCATATGTCCCTTGAATTGACTTATTTTAATTTTTAATTTAATATAATTATACCCCGGGTCCTGTCTTACTAGCCATTTCCCAGTCAAAGTTAGTTGTTTCCTGGTCAAAGATTATAACCATTGGATGTTATGCTCTGAGTATTTAACATGCATACTGGAACTGATTCTTCAACTTGTCCTGATGATGAACTACATTGGTGGGTTCGAAACGCGTCAACAAATGAAATTTCATGTGATTTACGCTGAAGAATCTCTCATAAATAAATAAATAAATAAAAATAAATAAATAAATAAATTATAGATCTAAGGGTGTTTACAGAAGCAAGGAATATATTAATGCTCCTTCCACGTAAACAAAAATCTCCATGGAAGAAGGAAAAAATGTTTACTCAACATATACAAGTACAATTGGATATCATGATGCATGGTTGATAGATTCAAGTCCTCCATTTTATATGAGTCCACACAGGGGGAAGTTTGTAAATACCAAAAAGTATAATGGATGTGGTTTTTTCCTAGTAGATGACATGAGAATGATGTTGTATGTTTTTTTTTGCAAAGTTGTCCTTTATACAAATTCAAAAAGAAAAAGTTGCATCTCATTTGCAATCATCATTTATTTTTTTCATCTAGTTGCTTCTCATTTGTAGCAAAAGGTCATTGCATTGTGTAATGTTCTAGGGTTCCTTGGAAAAGTTTCAATTTCGAAAAATTAGGTAGTTGCCTTTACATATAAAAAATTAAAAGAAAAAATATCTCATTTCTTGAAGTGGTTGTAGAATCTCATTTAAGAAACAAAAAGGAATCAATCTTTTCATTTACAGAAATAGTATTTGATTATTAAAGCTATTTTTTGTATTGAGTTCTACTATTTTTCTTAAAAATATTAGTAGTTGCATTTTCACTACCCATTGACTAAACAACAACTAATTAAAATGAATACTTAATATTAAAATATACTAATTTTTTTTTCCTTTGTCATAGAAAACCAATAAGTCTAGGTTATCTAGGTCCTTAAAATGGGTGTGGAGAGTGAATTCGCCAAGGTGGCTAAACTAAAATAGTGAATACTAACATCACATAGGTGTTGTTGGGGAATCCCCTCTAACAAAAGAGTGAAGCAATAGGTTGTGTTAGGGTAAACGAAGGGAGGTATCTCCTCTATGACTTATCTTATCATTCTAACCCATGAGTGTTCCCCCCGACCATTGATTCTAAGTTGGAAACTTAGTTTCCTTTCCTATGTTCCTTTTATGCTAACGTAGGAGGAATACTTGTAGTACCTATGATAGACATTACATCACCAATATAGTACTCTTGGAGGGTTCCCCATGAAGTGAGGGTACTTGCACTAGTCAAGGTCGTGTCGGGAGGTCAATGTAACTACTTCTTGCATCTTCATTGATTAGTCTTAGGCCCTTATCATCCCAAGCATTCCTATAGAAGGCCCTTTAAATTATCTTTTTTAATTTTGGTGCCTGATCCTAATCACCCAAAGTGAGAATATTAGAAGCTAGTATTGGAGCCAAAGTGCAACTTTGGGTTAATTAGAAAATTAAATGAAAATTGTGCATTTGAATGTAAAATGAATACATAAATTAAAATATAAGATGGAGTGTAAAAGGCATGTAACTAAAATTAAAACGAAATGTAGAGGTAAATGTACAAGAAATGAAATTGGAATACACATGCATTTTCCATGGAGGGAAAATCTATTATAAGATATTTTATTAAAAACATTAAAATAATTCCCCCAACACATAGGGTTAAGGATTATGTATGAGGATGGAAGTGAGAATCCAGAAGAGTATTTTTGAGTCTTTTTGGAGAGTGTGTTGCACAAGGGTTTTTGGAGGTTGTGTGAGGCATGGTGAAGGCTACGTATCCTCCCTGTCGTTATGCTAGGGAGGCTTGCATATGTTGTAAAAGTTAGTTCATGGTAATAGAATTTCGATTCTCATGTCCATTTTCAATAGTCTCATGTGTATATTACAACAGTTTCATGTTACATTCTCATTTGAAATAGTAGCATGGAATGTAATGTATTGAGTTAAAGTTGTTTTTAGTGTTATTTGGTTGCCCATGTATTGTGTTTGTTGCAGGTGGTTGAGTGATATGTGTTTATTTCTAACTTGTTTCAATTACTTGCAACAATTTTTGGTTATGTGCATCAATGGTTTTATTTGCAGCAATTTCCTATATGTTACAACAGCTTTTTAAATATAGCTTGTTGGTTTTTTTATTTGCAATTAGTGCTAAAGTACAAAAACATTATGTGAATATTTTGGGTTCAGTGATTTAATTAGCAGTAGTAGTCATTTTTATTATGGCAGTGTCAAGTTTTTATTATGGTAGTGACGTAGTTTTTGTTTTCGCCATTGTTGGTGTGTGGCATTGTCAATGTGCAGTACTATTGGTGACAACACTAGCACTAAAAGCACTGATGGTGATAACACTAGTGGTGAAAACATTTTCGATGAGAGCATTGTCTGTGTTGCCGCCACTTTCAGGGTAGCACTATCTAGGGTTTTGTAATTGTGTCAGTGTTTGTGTCGAATTTAGTTTATTCATGTATTTTTAGTTTTTATTTTCTCTTGTTGTCCCTCCTAGCTAGAGTGTCGCCGACAATGTGTACCAACGAGGAAAATTCTAGTTCCCATCTCTAAATGGGTGGTGGTAGAGATGGAGAGAAGCCTAGGTGGATGAACTTGTCGTCCAAAGAAAGCTACGGGGCTCACCAACTTCTAGCTTCAGGAAGAGCACAACATCTTTAGATTCTTGGCTCAAATCTTCTGGGTTCTATTAATTTGGCAGTTGTTATGTTTTTTCGAAGGCTTTCCCTATTAGTGGGGATATTTTAATTCATTTGTTGTTAAAAAATGGAAGATGAAACTTATATTATGAAACTAGCAGCTCATAGATGAGCAAGCTACACCTCGAGATTGCTCAAGCAGAATACTCTATCAATTAATCATAAAAAATAGAAATATATAAGTTTACATCATTTTAAGGAGATTAGAATTGACTCCTAGAAAATAGGAACTAATCCTAATCTAGGACACACACACAACTGTGAAACAAACTCTCTCCAATAATACATATTCTCCATTATTTTCAACTCCCCCCCTTAATGGAGAAAGGGTTCACTTGCACACCTAACATCTCCCTAAACAATTCAAATTTAATCCTCCCAAGGGGCTTGGTGAAGATATCTGTTGCATTCTCACAGGTATTACAATATTCAATGAAAAATTCTTTAGACTGAACCTTTTCTCTAACAAAGTGAAACTGAGTATTAATATGTTTTGTGTTTTTATGAAACACAAGGTTATTTTCCAACTTTATTGAACTTTGGTTGTCACATTTAATCACTGTAGCATATTTTTCGTTCTTCTCCAGTATCATGAAGAAGTCTCCTCAACCAAATTTCTTCACAAGTGGCTGCAAATACAACTTTATACTTTGCTTCTGTTGAAGATAAGGATATAGTACTTGGCATCTTGCTGCTCCAAGAAATGACCCCAGACCCAATGCTAAAATCTTAACCTGTTATGGATCTTCTATCATCAAGATTTCCAGCCCAGTCTGAATCTAAAAACTCTTTCAATTTAACATCAAAAGAATCAGTATATTTAATTCCAAAGTCTAAGGTTACTTGAAGATACCTTAAGATGCCTTTTGCTACCACCGAATGATTCTCAAGATTTTTTGACATAAACTAGCTCAAGACACTGACTAAGAAAGCTAAGTTAGGTCTAGTTGTAGTCAAATAAATTAGACTTCCAACTAGCTATCTATACAATGTAGCATCCACCTTCTTAGAATAATCATCATTATAAATTTTGACATTATGTTGTAAAGGTACTAAGGCAAATTTACACTGATCCATTCTGAATTTCTTCAATAATCCCCTGACATACTTTCCTTGAGTGAGAAAAGTTTGGCCAGAATCCCTCCAGACTTCAAGTCCCAAACAAAAATGTAGTTCTGCAAGGTCTTTCATTTCAAAAACCTGTGACATCTGCACTTTGATTTCTTTAATCCATTCATCAATATTTCTAGTCATAATTAGATCATCAACATACAAATAAATCAAGACAATCTGCCCCTTTAAATCAAACATAGTATACATATTTGGGTCATTTTTACTCCTCTTATAACCATTATTCAAGAAGAAAGAGTCTATTTTTTCATACCAGGATCTGGGTGCCTGTTTTAATCCATACAATGCCTTATTTAATCTACAAACTATATGTTCATGCCCCTGTTCAATAAACCCTTCAAGTTGTGTTAAGTATACCTCTTCCTTCAATTCTCCATTTAAAAAAGAAGATTTCACATCTAGCTAGTGTACCCTCCAATGATGCTTTGTAGCTAAGGCTATTAACATTCTAATAGTGTTTAACTTAGCAACATGAGAAAAGGTCTCTTCATAATCAATACCTTCTTTCTGTGAGTACCCTTTAGCTACCAACCTAGCTTTATATTTGTCTATACTACCATCTTCTTTGAACTTAGGTTTATATAACCATTTACAACCTATGGGTTGTTTCCCTTCTGGCAGTTCAACTAATTCCTAGGTTCTATTTTTAATTATTGACTCATATTCTTCTTTCATAGCTGCCCTCCATTCATCATACTAACTTTCTTCATCATAATTTAAGGGCTCAACAACATTTAAAACAGTGGGAGAATCCACAGTTTGAACATCTTTATACCAACGTTTCAAATCCCAAGTGGGATCCATCATCAGGGTTGAAGAATGATGATGGATCCCACTTGGGATTGGAAACGTTGGTATAAAGATGTTCAAACTGTGGATTCTCCGATCACTGATTCAAAAAACACAAGCCACAGATCTCTTAAATCCAAAAACATTTAAAACATTTTTCATAAGAGCATAGTCTTTATACCTTGTTGGTAAGTGAGTCTACCTACTTGATCTCCTTGGTAGTGGACTTGCCTCAAATCTGTCTTGCTCACTCCTTAGTGGACTTGGATTGTTGATTGTACCTGCATCACTTGATTCTTCTTTTTGTTTCTGCTACTACACATGGTTGTCTTTAATTTCCTCATTTCTATCTTCAATCAGTAAAGGGATGTGCCACTCCTCATAGCCTTTGTCTTTGTTCCCTTCATCAACCTGTTCATGGAATATAACATCTCTACTCACAAATACCTTGTGAGTAGATGGATTAAACAATTTGTATGCTTTAAACTCAGAAAAATACCCTACAAATATGCATTTTATGGCCTTAGCATCCAATTTCTTCATATCCTCCTTAGGAATATGTGTAAAATCTTTTGAACCAAATACTCTTAAATGACTAAAAGCATGCTTAAAACCATATAAAGCCTCAAATGGAGTCTTAATATCAAGGCTCTTCTTTGGACTCATATTCTTTAAATAGACTACAGTGTTAATAGCTTCTGCCCAAAAACCATTAGATAGGTTATTACCTTTCAACATGTCACGTGCACACTCCACCATAGTTATATTCTTTCTCTCTGCAACCCCGTTTTGTTTTGGAGTGTGGGGTACTATAATTCCATGGTCCTTGCAATATTTGATGAAGTTTCCAATATTTTATTTGCCCCCTTGATCTAAGCAAAGAATTTTGATGACCTTCCCTGTCTTCTTTTCACCCACACTTCTAAATCCTTTAAAATGTTCAAAAGTATGACTTTTCTTTCTATGAAATACCCATGTATATCTTATGCAATCATTAACAAATAACAAAAAATAATAAGCTCCTCCTAATGACCTTTTCTACATCATTCCACATATATCAGTGTGCACAAGTTTGATTATATCTCTCTTTCTTCTATTTAAACTTGAGGGAAATTCATCCTTGTGCATTTTCCCAAGTGCACATCCTTCACAATCAACATGTGCATTTTTAAAACAGGGAGTCCATTAACCATACCTTGTTTTTGTAGCAGAAATAAGTCATGAAGATTGATGTGTCTGAATCTTTGATGCCAAAGATTCTCTATTGTCATAGTTGTTGAAGTTAAAGATTGGTGTGGCACACTTGTAACATTAAACTTGTACAAGCCTCCAACTCGTATTCCATATGCAACCAACTTCTGTTGATCCAGCAAAATCTTTTATGACACAATAGGTTTTGAAAAATTCTACCTTCAAGTTTTGATCTGCAATCATGGAGACAGAGATCAAATTATTTTTAATGCCCAGTACATACAAGACATTTTGGATGCGCCTGATATTACCATCGGGAAATATCATAGGAATGTCTCCATACCCTTTAATTTGGTAAGCTTTTTTTGGAATTTCTAAGTCTATCTGTTAGAAACCCTTCATGTACTTTACTGATTTATTCCTACCTACTTGTTCTGTTAATTAATAAGTTATTTACCATGTAAATACTAGAAATAAATACAAGTACATGCTCAACACATTACAGATCATCAAATGAAGGAAAGAGAAACAAGCAAACAAGTGACACCATTGTTTTTGGACTAATTTCCCTGGAAAAGCCCAATGCAGGAAAATCGGTGCAACTATCTGAGGGTTTTATTTATTAAGCAGTTTCATAATACAATCTGGGTTCCAAATCCAGCTCACCCAACAGAGAAAAAATATCAGCAGTAGTACCTCTCTACTCAAAAGCAGATATGTCGGCTAAAACCCCAAATAAACACTCCGGCAACTCCACATCTCTAATATGCCCCACGAAACCCCAACATTGGCCTCTAGGGACTGCCTCAGCGCTCTTTGGCCCAACGTTAGTCCAAAATCACTCTAGCTTGGCCTTCGTCAGCATTTGTAGGCACTTCGTCAGTCCTCTGGCCCTCTGTGTCGCTCACGCTGGCCCTCTGAGGCACTGCATAGCTCCTGGTTGCCTTTGCGTGAGCCCTAGCTTGCTCTACGTGAACCCTTGGCTGGTTCTGCGTCACTCTCTTCAGCTACTATGCTGATCCTCCTGGTGCTATCTCTGCATCTCTACTTCTGTATTCATTGCCCCTCAACTGCAACTCTGATCACTCTCTCAACTTTCTCAGCAAACCCAACCCCAGAAAGTTGAAATCTTGATTTCTTGGTGTGTTCTCCAAGTGACCCTCAACCCTCCTCTTATACTTTTCTCGTTGACAATTCAACGGTCGAGATTAAGTCCCTAATCATTGGCTCATATTAGATCTGGATTGATCCATGAATTTTTGACCATTCTAACACAATTTCATATTAATTCACATTAATATTTTATTTTCCCTAAGTTTAGACTTAGGGACTCCATTAAAAATGTTAATTATGTTAATATCTCACAAACTGTTTATAATCTTCCCAAACCATTTCTGGGTATTGGAGATCTCATGTGCTTTAGCCTCTCCACCAATTTTCGTGGCTAGAGCACATCTGATGCTACCCCAAATCAACAAATTTGTCATCACTAAGGTAGATATTAGCACCACCGTTGGTCTCTTTAAAACTTTCAAACCAGTTCTTATTACCTATCATATGAGTGGATGCTCCAGAATCCACAAACCAAGTTTCATCCTCATCAGTCTCAACAGAGAAAGAAAAATTAAACACAAACAATTTGAGGTCATGATTTTGATTTTCATCAGCAAAGTGCCCTGCATGCTTCTTATGTTTGTGTCTGGCTTCATCAGTTTTCTTTTTGTAAAAATTTCTAGCAATGTGACCAGATTTACCATAGTAAAAACACTTGATTCCTGAATCATTTCTGGTCGAAGACATACCTTGGAATAGCTTTTTCCTGGGTGTACCACCACGTTTCTATCCTACTCTTGGTTAAATACCTTTGAAAGTATTTTTCTTCACCATCAATGCAAGATCTGCATTCTAAGGCTTCAAATTCATTTGTCTCTCTTCTTCCTACATCAAGATCCCTGTCAACTCTTCAAAGGTGGGATCTTTCTCCCTTTCTATCAACCCTGTAATGAAAATCTGGTAATCATTAGTCATACCATTTAAGGTAATGGTGACAAGATTAGTGTTGGGCACTTTCTCTCCTATATCACCCAACTTGCCTCTCAATTATTTGATCTGGGAGATGAATGCAGCAATTGATTCATTCTCCTCCAATTTGATAGAGAGAATCTTACTCTTCATAAACAACAAGTGATTTTTATTCTTTATCTCATACAAATCCTTGACAGTTACCCACATATCATTGGCATATTTTCACTCTTTGATGTGAGAGATGATGTTGCCCTTCACTAACATCTTTAGCAACACCTTCGCTTTGTTCTCCCTCTTCTCCCAATCTTGAATTGTTGCAATTGTTCCACCTCTGCCTGTAGTCGGATTCGCTTGGTCCCCATTTGCAATTTCCCACACACTCGAACCTTCGAGCAGTGTCAGCAATTTGAATTTCCAATTGGAGTAATTCGATCAATCGAACTTATTTCTCTCATTCAGATACACTTCTACCATATGATTATTCATTATGATAGGATCGATATATGGATCTACCTCAAGATCCTCAATCTCCAACAATCGATCCATCCAACAAAAAAATTACACCAACACTGGCTATATCAATCTTAAAAAAACAAAAACGTACCAAAGGGATGGATCTATAAGGCGATCTTCAAGCTTATTAGAGTGGTCTCATCCTCATAAAAACAAAACAAACCCAAAACCTGACCCTTGATTTGATACCAAGCAATCTTGATTTGATCGAGATTTTGTGGTGGATCACAAAACACTTACCTTTTGGAGCAATTTCAAACTCAAAAAACATTACCACAGAAAACACTCACCAACAATCTACCTAGTCTTTGTTCTATGTGGAGGCACCACAAAACACATACCTAAAACAAGGGATCTCGACGTTGCACCAAAAAACTGCATCAAGGCTTCAAAAATGACAGGCACGCCAGAAGTCAACGTGGAAACTTCAATCTGAGTCTGGAACTATAAACCAGAAACAAGGGATTGATAAATGCGAATTGGATATGTGGTGGTACTACCAAATGGCAACCCACAACATTTGTCGCTCTTCTGGCGAGCAAGTAACACAACTGGAGAATTTACCCTCGGTCTTGAAAATTCATCAAATAGTAGTGATGTGGGCATTCACAGTAGAACCATCGGAGTGCCAAGTAGTTGATCTCGAGCACATGAACACAGTGATCTCGGTGGCTTTGCACTGAAATACACTGACAACTTCAGGAATCAAGAACCATTAACTAATCTCTAGCTTACTGGACATGATAGATCTATGGATCTCGGCCTTCGAAGATTAGGGAATTTGGAGCTTGAATAAAACGATGTCGCAGGGTCTTGGCCTCAAACAAATACATGCAGTTGCAGGATATTTGCCTCAAACAGATACAGGCACACCAATGTGACAATGAAGCGCGATCAACACGTTAAATGTTAAAAAATATGTGTTGTTGTCTTTGTTGACCAGTGCTTGAATCAGGGAAAATTATGTGCTGCTCTAGCCCTGCACGAAAAAAAAAAACAAATTTGTAGATATGAGCTACAACGTCTCTCTCTAGCCACCAAGGCACTCACACTTCAGCCACCAAGTCTCACGACACAACCAGCCATTAGGGCTCTCGAACTAGTGACCAAGGCTCAACACAGGTTCACCAATTCGACCACAAGGGCTCTCAGCCACCAAATCTCTCAATCTAGCCACCAAGGCTTTGTACTACCAATAAGGCTTTCAAATCTAGCCACCAAGGTTTTGTACTGCCATTGCGGCTCAGTTATGCCACTAAGGCACTCACTTCAACCACCAAGGTTCACGAGCTTTGATACCATGTTAAAAATTGGAAGATGAAACTTATATTCTGAAACTAGTAGCTCATAGGTGAGCAAGGTACACCTAGAGACTGCTCAAGCATAACACTCTGTCAATTAATAATAAAAATAGAAATATATAATTTTACATCATTTTAAGGAGATTTGTCTCCTAGAAAATAGGAACTAATCCTAATCTAGGATACACGCACAATTGTAAAACAAACTCTCTCCAATAATACACATTCTCCATTATTTTCAACCTTTCTATGATTTTCCAAGCCACCTGTGCACATTGCTAGCAGCCATGGAAGACAATTTCAGTGAAGGGTGGTGTTCAAAGGGGATTCTGCAGTGTGGAAGTTGAACATGTTGTTGAGAGATGTCAGGAATGAGTTTATGTGAGGTCCAGGGCCATAGTAGGCATAGAAGGGTTATGAAGCCTCTACGCGTGGTAGAGCTCTCTGTTAGGGGATGGTCCATCTATAGACAGCGGGTGGGTTCTTAAAAAGAATTTGGAGTCTTATGGAGATTCTATGCAAACCATCGACAGTGGTGCTTACCAAAAGCGCAGGTCGATTGGTGCCAACCCCATAGGAATGACCTCTCAGCATATTAAAAGGACATGGGGAGGTATTCATGCACACTACCTAAAGACCCGATGAGCAAGGAAGAACACCACGCATGGTGGAGGAGCAACGTCATTGACATTACTACGCAGGCATATGGATATTAGTATCAAAAGGTTGTGCATTAATAGAGTTACGCAGAGGAAACATGGTACTGCATGAGGCACATAATCAGACCATGATGGTATAATTAGTCATATGTCCACACAATTTGTGCAACAATCAAGGCTTCATGCCAAGATATATGAAGAGTGTGTTTGTGGGACAACCAAGGCTTCACATCAGGATATACAAAGAGTGCGTTTTGAGTTGTGGACAGATGATTCTATATAGCATGCTTGAAATGTAGAAAGTGTGGTTCCCTTGGTAACTGAGTCTGGGCCACTCCTACCACAATGCTCCTTCAAATATGATATGGAACTGAAATAAGGTATTATGCTAATGAGCATGGATACTTATCCCAGACTGTGTGGACATGTCCATTTATAGAAACGTAATTTGAATATGTGTTTGTATTAGTATCATGTGTTTGTGTTGTAATACAAGTCGGCCTAAGATATACACATAGGGCAGTCATTCGGTTCAAAGTATTTGCATTGAATTGTGCTGAGGGAGCTCCAAATTTAAATCGAAAAGAACCCATAATTTTAAAATTTTGATCGTGGGCCATTTTCTATTGGGTTCTTTTTTGGATTTGGGTCAGAGCATATTGGTAGTCTTCTTTAAGACCCCCATCAGGTGCTCCTACATAGTCTTGTACAAACTAGTTGGCACATTGTATTTCTAACTATCCCACAAATTTAGCAAAAGATGTAGAGACAAACCATTTTGTGGCTAAACAAATCAATATGATATAAGAAAGGAACTCCAATAGCACCAGAACGTGACAATATGCAAGGAATCTGAGAAGATGCAATGGACATAGAAAATAGAAGAAGGGATAACAACAAGATATTAGATGTAGGTTACACTGGGGAATAGAGAAGGAGAAAGGATTGGAGTCTTGTGAGTAGGAGGTTGGGATGCCCATAGAGGAGGAAGAAGTGCACAAAGAGGATGCATAAAGTAGAGTAGAGTAGGGGAACAACCTGCAGTTCAACATTTACAGGAGGATTTGGATTCTGCAATAGCATTAGCACAAGCGAGCATGGATGCCCACATGTAGCTAGCTTGGGATGAGCCAAGTTTTGTACTGGGGTCTGTTGGAACCCAGGTGAAACTTTGAGTTAATTAGAAAATTAAATGAAAATTGTGCATTTGAATGTAGAATGAATCCATAAATTAAAATATAACATGGAATGTAAAAGGAATGCAAATAAAATGCAAATGACATCTAAAGGTAAATGCACATGAAATGAAATTGGAATACGTATGCATTTAGCATGGAGGGAAAATATGTTATGAGATATTTTATTAAAAACATTAAAATAATTCCCCTAGCTTGTAGGGTTAGGGATTATGTATGAGGGTGGAAGTGAGGATTCGGGAGAGTCTTTTGGGTCTTTTTTGAGAGTGTGATGCACAAGAGATTTTAGAGGATGTGTGAGGATCAATGAAGGCTACGCAACCTCCCTACCACTATGGTAGGGAGGCTTGCATATGTTGTAAAAATATATTCATGGTAATAGAATCTAGATTCTCGTGTTCATTTTCAACAGTCTCGTGTGTGTATTACAATGGTTTCATGTTATGTTTTCATTTGCAACAACAATGTGGAATGTAATGTATTGGGTTAAAGTTGTTTTTGTAGAAATTCCCACTGTAGATCAATAGATAATGCAATATACTAAAGCAAAATACAAGATCTACTTCTACAACAAACTTGCGGAAGCTTAATCGAATTTGAGCAAGATCAAATAGAACGCATATAACTGAGAATGAGAAAGCAATCACACATGAACATAGAAGAATACTATGGGGAAAGCCTCAGCTAAAAAATCCAATCTCTGTATTATCATACAAGTGGAAAAATGTTCAGATTACACAAAGCATTAGCTTACAAGCTACCCTGCTCTCAGTACAATCCAACAATACAACTCATAGACTGAATAGACACAAGATATGCCTTCCCTTAGCCCTCCAAGCCTACAGTTTTCCTTGGGGTCCAATGTTGCCACCTATATGAATTGGCCTCATCACACACTCATCAAACCCAAAAGTAACTGTGCAATATCCAAGGAATGAATTCCTTCTGCATGTAAGAGATATCCTCCATGGAATATTCCTGCAACTGATAGTACATTGTCCCATCATCTGATCTCAATTGCGTCTCTGTTTGAACTGACATGCATGAGTTATTTATGAGAGAATATTCAGTTATCTGAAGTGCAGTAGTTGCATGCATGCATTAACTAACTGAACTCACAATGCTACTCTAACTGGACTTAACTCAGTTAACTGAGCTAACTAATTACAACTCATCCTGATCTCCTTTAATCAAGGGATAACTTCCTCAATCAATGGAGAAATTGTTGCATGTCTTCACATAGACTTCATGTTTGATTTTCTACAACTAATTAACTCAAGATGAATTAATTAATTATTTTACAAACAGCTGCTAAGATCAAATTCGAATTTTAATTCTCAATTTTAGTTTAGGGACTAACTAAAATTGGAATGTATCCCGAAATGCTATTTATAGCAGTGCTAATTTTAGCACTTCTATTTTTAGCATTTCTTGTTGCTATTTTCAACACTCCCTCTCAACAAGAAAGGGATTATCAGTAACCCCAATCCTATCTTTGTGGAACTCAAACTTGCATTTTGACAATGCCTTAGTCAAAATATCTGCATCCTGTTCCTCGGTTGAAACATACAGAAACAACATGATCCTCTTAACCACACAGTCTCGAAGATGGTGATATCGGATATCAATGTGCTTGGACTTGTCATGAAAAACTGGATTCTTAGAGAGTTTGATACAACTCTGATTATCGTAGTAGACCACAGTTGGATCCATCCTCTGACCAGACAATCCCACTGGAATCTTCCGCATCCAAATGGCCTCACATGTTGCCTAACTGGCAGCCATGTATTAAGCCTCTACTGAGCTAAGTGCAACTGACCTCTATTTCCTACTGTACCAGGAAACTGCCGTTGAACCAAGGTTGAAGATTCCTCCAGAAGTGCTCTTCTGGTATGATGGACTCCCTACCCAATCTGCATCTGTGAAGCCCTAAATCTTCACTCCCTCTTTATGTCTGTACCACAATCCATACTGAGATGTGCCTCTAAGGTATGTCAGCACATGCTTCACTTCCTTCCAAAATATCTTGGTAGGCTGAACCATAGCTTGACTCAGTTGGTTCACCACAAAGCATAAGTCTGGTCATGTGTTCACTAGATGCATTAGTGAACCCACAAGTTGTCAATAAACAGTAGCAGCTACTACCTCACTTGAAGTAGCATCCTCCTTCCGCCAGTTCCCAGCTAGAGGAGTCTGCATGGGCTTGCACTTCTCCATGTGGAAGCGCCTGAGTATCTCATTGGAATACTTTCCTTGAGACACAAATACTTCCCCATCTTTCTACCACACCTCCATGCCTAAAAAGTAGTGCATAAAACCATGTCCTGCATCTCAAACTTTCTTGCAAGGTCCTCCTTGCAGGACTTGATCAACTGATCATCACCTGTCAAAATAAGATCATCGACATAAAGAACAATGATCAATGGCTTACCTTCTACCATGATGTGGTAAAGGTTTGGATCTACTTCACTCTTGGTGAAGCCAAACCTGGTGAAAAGCTATCGATCTTGGTGTACCAAGCACGAGGTGCTTGCTTAAGCCCATAAAAATCCCTCTTGAGTCATCACACATGTGACTCACGATCGAAGGTCTCAAAACCTTCTGGCTGCTCAATGTACACCTCTTCCTCAATCTTCCCATTGAGGAACATTGCCTTCACATCCATCTGATGGATCTTCCAACCCATCTGAGCTGATAGTGCCAACATCGATCTGATAAATGATTTGAGTACCTTGATACAGGAGCAAAGGTCTCATCGTAGTCAATTCCCTTGACCTGTGAGAAACCATGGGCAACAAACCTTGCTTTATGTTTCTCAACACTACCATCAGCTGCTTGATTTACCTTGTAAAGCCATCTGGAACTCACCACTAACTTGTCCTGAGGTCTTGGGACAACATCTCGCACACTGTTCCGAATGATAGAGTCATACTCCTCTACCATTACATCAACCTAGACTAGTTACTGCACTTCCTCCTCGAATGAGGAAGGTTCAGACTTTACACACTCCCCAACCAAGGCCATGTAACCAGTGTACTGCTTGGGTGCCCTCCTCTGTCTGCGCTGAGAAGATGGCTATCCCACATTCTCTCGTGCATCCATAATCAACCTGTTAGCTTCCCTTGAGCATTTCCACCCATCTCTGGAAGGCTCAGCATGAGTGGATGTCTCCACTCCCAGATCCTCTGCATGTGGCTGCTCTGCATCAATCTGAGGCTCCTCCTCTACATGCAACTTGAGCTCCCTCTCAAGTGATTATCGCACAGCTTTTTGCTCGTCAAAATTTAGATCTCTACATACCACTATCCTCTGAATGGTAGGCAGGTACACACGATAGTTGTGGGGTGTATCAGTGTACCCCACAAGTATCCCCAACTCAGCTATTGGATATAGCTTCTTCTGGGCATCTTTGGTCACATGGCAATAAACCGATGATCCAAAGATCCTAAAGTGACTCACATCTGGTCGCTTCCTGGAAAAAGTCTCCATAGTTGTCTTCATTCCCAGTATACGGTGTGGGCTTCTGTTCTGCAGGTATATCGTTGTATTGGATGCCTCAGCCCAGAAATGAAGTAGTAGGCTTTGGTCATGCAACATCACTCGAGCTGCTTCCACAATCGATATGTTCTTCCTTTCGGCCACCCCATTCTACTGTGGGTTATGGGGTGTCGTCAACTCCTGTTCAATTCCTTCTACAGTGTAGAAGTCCTTAAACTATTGGGAGACATACTCTCCACCACTGTCGCTACGCAAGGCTTTTATTTTCTTTCCAGATTATTTCTCTGCCAAGGCTTTAAACTCACAAAACGTTAAGAAGGTCTTATCCTTCTTTTGCATAAAGTAGATCCAGCATCTACGAGAAAAATCATCAATAAAAATAACATAGTAGCGTTGTTTAGTAGTGGAGGCTGTAGAGAATGGTCCAAAGCCATCTATGTGAACTCGCTCTAGGATTGCACCAGCTCTACTGTCTTGATCTTGAAAGGAAGATTTCACATACTTACCCAAGGTACAACCTTTGCATGTATCGTCTGCTCCCGTTTTTCCTTGGGAAGTCCGGTAGAAATCTGTTGCATGATCTTTAAGGCCCCATGGTGCAAGTGGCCCAATATTCTATGCCATATCTCGCCAACATCTTGGCTTTGCACCACCTCTTCTTTGGAACTCAATGTAGCATAGTCATCTACCTCCAGCTTGTAGAGATTCTTTACTCGAACCCCAATCCTCTTTGTCTTTCGAGTACCGATATGCCTCAAGAATACCTTTCCTTTACTAAAGACTACATCATAACCTTTATCTTCTAGCATAGCGATAGACACAAGATTCTTCTTCAGACCCAATACATACTTTACATCAGTCAGGGTGAGAGGAGCTCCATGCTCCCTCTGAAACACAATTCTACCTTCACCTGAAACACGGTACTTTCCATCATCGCCCATCTAGATTTGCATCTAGAGATCCTTCTCCTCTAGGGTACTAAAAAGATTCTTGTCAACGAACATGTGGAAAGAGGCTCCACTGTCTGTTAGGATATTCCGACACATAGGATATAGTTAAGTTCAACTTGGTCTAGCATAGAGTTAGGTTAGAGTTAGGTAAAGTGTGTTTCTTTACCGTTGTACATTTTGTAACTTACAATCCGACGGTCACGATATGTAGTGATCCGACGGTTCACTCTCACCTCGGTATTACCGACACTTGATCCGTGGCTTGACACCCGATTGGTCCATGAGTTCTATTTAAAGCGCATGGAGGGTCATTGTTCGGGTAATCCGTGCATGAGAGAAGCTTATGTAAATTTTCATTCTTTGATTAATAAATTGTCTGTACCCACGTTGGGACAGGCCGTGGACTGTTTCCCTCCTTGCACTCTGAGGGTTTTAACCACGTCAAAAATACTGGTGTATTGATTTGAGATCTGGTTGTGAGCGGTGTCCTTTTGGTATTCTTTCTGAGGAACTTACCCTGTAAATTCCTACATGGTATCGGAGCTATTTGAGGGCCGCGTCCGTTGGTGATCCAAATCTGAAGCCGGTAGAACTGCATGCGGCTGTCGTTTCCTAGATCTGCTGTTTCTGACTGCTTTCGGGCCGAGAGGACTGCTCTGTTGCGTTCGGAGCATCTGTTTCAGTGAGGAACCCCTTTCGTTTCACGCGAAAAGGTTTCCGGTAGCCCTAGCTGCGTCATTTTTCAGATCGGGAGGTATACAGTGTTTTTTTTGCAGTTTACTGTCATTTTCTCTCTGCTTATTTCGGTTTCGGTTTATTTAGCCTTTTTTTTTCCCGGATCTATACCTTTCATTTCTGCGTATGCTCTTTGCCCTGCGACTCTGTGCGATCTGGGCAAATCAGAAACAGAAAGAAAGGATTTTTCTCATGCGTATGCTCTTTTCCCTGCACCTTAGTGTGATCTTGGAAAATCAGAAACATTGAGAAAAATATTTAGTTTTTCGGTTAAAAGCTAACTTTGAGATTTTTTTTAAAAATTCTAGTTTTTTGGCTAAAGCTAACTTCGAGCCGTAAGGTTCGTTTTTCTTTGCATATTCGTGTTGGGTTTTGTGTTTTGTGTTTTGTAGGGGAAAAGAGCCTTCCCAAGGCAAGCACGCAAATCGAGGCCCCCCCCCCCCCTCTCTCTCTCTCTCTCTCTCTCTCTCTCTCTCTCTCTCAAATATTTTGTATAGATCAATTGGTTCAAAGACTTTTTAAGAGAGTAGAGGTCTTGGGTTCAAGTCTCCATTTTGTGGGGGCGGATTTTTTCATTCCCGCACATTCGCGCACTTTGCCGGCAACGTCAACAATTTTTTTTCAAAAAGCCATAACTTCTTCATCCGGAAGCCTTTTTCAGAGCCGTTTTTTTTAAAACCGCCTATTTTTTCGAGATCTATCCATTGGACCACTTACTTTCAGCATCTTCAGCTTCAGATTTTTTTTTCAAAAAATGGAAAGTCCATGCCAAGTCATTCTTGACAGCACTAACTACTTCCAATGGGTAGCCTACATGGGAGATTTACTTAGAAGTAAAGGTCTCTTCAGAATAGCCACAGACCAAGAGAAGAAACCCAAAGATGAAGACAAGGCCGAAAAATGGGAAAATAGACAAGATCAAGCACGTGGTTTGATAGGAATGTCTGTTTCTCCTGATCTTAGATTCCACATTGCAGAAATTGAAACTCCTCATGAAGCATTAGAAAAACTTGCTAAAGTTTTTGGGATTAAAAATGAAATTAGAGCCCATCAACTTGAGAATGAGTTGCTTACTTTGGATCCTAATAATTTTTCTTGCATTGAAGATTTCTTGTCCAAATTCAAGACCCTTAGATATCTCTTGGAAGGTGTTAAAGTTAAGAAAGAAGATGGTAACCTTATTTATTCCATCCTTACTAAGTTGGGACCAGCCTACTCTGTATTTGTTTCCACTTTCCATTCTACAAGGGAAGCTTTCATTTGTCAAGGCAAAGACTACAAACCCCTTCCTTTGACTCCTTTTGTGATTCCTTAATAAGAGAACAAGAAAAACTCTTACACCTTGGTCTTCTTAATCTTGGAAACTCTTCCTCGAAAGCGTTAGCCGCCCAGCAGCAACCAAATTCAAAGAATCCTAAGAAGTCTTATCCTCAAAGGAATGGTCCTAAACCAACTCAGCCTCAAGATGAAAGATCATTTCAGCAAAATGACAAGACCAATAAAAACAAATGGAAGAAGACTGACAGACATTGTAACTTTTGTAATCGAGATGGCCACTTAGAATCTAAATGCTTTAAGAAGATGGAAGCCTTGGAAGCCGCAATGAAGAAACATAACATCCATCTGGAGCCTACTTCAACTTCAACTTCCGGAACGGCACTTTCTGCATGTCATCGTCAATCATCTCAGTCTGGTTATGCATTAAATGTATCTTCTTCTTCTTCTCATTCTCATGAGTGGCTCATTGATTCTGGAGCCTCTTGTCACATGGCCAAAAACCAAGCCATGTTTTCTTCTTTAAATGATTGTAACACCAAAAATATATATGTTGGTGATGATAGATCTCTTAATGTTGTAGGGACTGGAACTGTTCATCTAGACAATGGTCAGTTCAATGATGTATTATGTGTTCCAAACTTATCCTGCAACCTTCTATCTGTCTATCAGATAACTCATTCAGGTGAAGGTAAAATTGTTGAATTTTCACCTCATGATGTTGTAATCAAGGATCTAAAAGATCCTAAACAGATTCTAGCTACTGGTCTTGCTGATGATTCCAAAAGGTTGTATAAGTTTCACAACTTTGGGTCATCCCATCTTCCCTCAGTATTTGTTGCTCATAATGATGAAGTGAGCAAACTTTGGCATGAGCGGTTTGGTCACTTAAACTATCGCTCCCTTCAGCATCTATGTAAAGAAAATATGGTGACAGGTCTTCCTATGGTATCTTGCAAAGATGGTGTTTGTTCCGGATGTGTACTCGGAAAACATCATCGGGACAGTTTTGACAAACGTGCCTCTTGGCACGCCTCAGCCCCTTTACAGCTTGTGCACAGTGATTTATGTGGTCCTCTTCCTGTTGCTTCATTCTCTGGCTGCAAGTACTTCTTAACTTTCATTGATGATTTCTCCAGACGCACTTGGGTATACTTCTTAAAACTCAAGAGCGAAGTATTTAACACTTTTTTGGCCTTCAAAGCATTTGTTGAAAAACAATCTGGACATCAAATTCTTAAGCTAAGAACTGATAATGGTGGAGAATATGTTAAAAACACATTCATCAACTTTTGCACCGAAAATGGAATTCAAATGCAACATACTGTTCCATACACTCCACAACAAAATGGTGTAGCTGAAAGGAAAAATCGCACCTTAAAGGAAATGGCTAATTGTATGCTGCAATCTAAAGGACTCAGTCTTAGTTTTTGGGCCGAAGCAATTAATTGTGCAAATTATATAATCAATCGCACTCCTACTAAGGTTCTAGAGAATATCACTCCAGAAGAAGCTTGGAGTTCCATTAAACCAGATGTAAGTCACTTTCGTGTGTTTGGAAGTGAAGCATGGGCCCATATTCCAGATGAAAAGCATAAAGCTTTAGAACCTAAGAGTGAGAAATGTACTTTTGTTGGATATTCTGAAGATGTAAAAGGTTATAGACTTATTCCATTTAAGTCCAAAAATGTTATCATTAGAAGAGATGTAAAATTTGATGAAAATAAATCGGCCTGCGAGCCTAGTCCGGCGGATGTGCCACCTCTTCCTATCTCTTCTATCTTTGAAAACATTTCTTCTTCTGATGATGAAAGCGAGGATGATAATCCTCCCCCACCTTCTCAGGATCCTCAACTTCCAAGATGGGTCCGTGCTACTCGGGATGCAGCAGGTGATCTTGCCGGTGATCCTACAGATCAGCGACGTACACGTTCTCAGTTTGAAAGAGCCTCTTCTTTACTGGCTCAAGCTCCAGTAAATCATGATCCTGACACTTTTGCAGAAGCTTCAGGCCATCCACATTGGGAAGCAGCTATGAATGAAGAATATCATTCATTGATGACAAATGATACATGGGATCTTGTTCCTCTACCAAAGGGACGCAAACTTGTTAGATGCAAATGGGTTTACAGAACCAAGTATGGACCAGATGGGAAAGTTGATAAACATAAAGCTCGTCTAGTTGCTAAGGGCTTTTCACAGGTTGAAGGCATTGACTACACTGAAACCTTCTCTCCAGTTGCCAAAATGAACTCTATCCGCCTTGTTCTTTCCCTTGCTGCCTCTTTAAAATGGGAAGTCCATCAAATGGATGTTAAATCTGCCTTCTTGCATGGGGACTTGCAGGAAGAAATCTATATGGAACAACCCATTGGCTTCATACAAACAGACTCCAGCCTCGTTTGTCGACTTAAGAAATCCCTTTATGGCCTCAAGCAAGCTCCTCGGCTTGGTATGCCAAAATGGATAGCTTTCTTTTAGAATCTGGCTTTTCTAGGTGTCATTCTGACAATACTGTCTACACCAAGAAAGTGGGCAACTCTCTTATCATCCTTGTTCTTTATGTTGATGATCTTATTCTTACTGGTAGTGATCCCAACCTTATAAACCATGTGAAGTCCAGCCTTAAAAAGAAATTTGAAATGACAGACTTAGGACACTTACACTATTTTCTCGGTCTTCAAGTCTTGCAATCCCAAGAGGGTATTTTCCTTTCCCAGTCCAAGTATGCTTGTGATATTCTTCGTCATTTTCACATGGAAGACTGTAAGCCAGCCCCTTCTCCCTTTCAGTCTGGAGTCAAACTTTCAGTCTCTTGTACTTCTCCTGAAGTTGATGCTACCTTATACCGTCAACTTGTCGGAAAACTCTTGTATTTAACCCATACTCGTCCTGATCTTTCCTTTGCTGTTGGCCTTGTTGCTCGTTTTATGCAAAACCCCCGTGAAAGTCATTGGAAAGCAGCTAAAAGAATACTTCGTTATGTTCGAGGTACAGTACAGTTTGGGATTCATTACAGTGCCAAAGCAGCTCCTCTGTTAGTTGGTTTCACTGATTCTGATTGGGCTGGTGACCTTGATGATCGGAAGTCTACTGCCGGTTATGTCTTCACTCTTGGTTCAGGACCTATTACATGGGCTTGTAAGAAACAGGCTGCCATTTCTCTTTCGTCAGCAGAAGCAGAGTATCGTGGTGCCGTGGAAGCTAGTAAGGAAGCCTTGTGGCTTCGTCAGATCCTATCAGAGTTTGGCTTTGAGCAGCAGCATCCAACCACACTTTGGTGTGATAATCAAAGTGCCATTCAGCTATGCAAAGATCCAGTCCAGCATCAGCGCAGCAAACACATTGAACTACACATGCACTTCATCAGAAAGCTCATTCATGACCATGTTCTTGAAGTGCAATATTGTCCAACAGATGATCAGGTTGCAGACATCTTCACAAAGGCTCTCACAGAGGCGAAGTTCACTAAACTTCGATATATGCTTGGAGTTCAGGAAGTTGTCACTAAGGGGGGATAGGCTCTAGTGCCTCCTTCCTTCTCCTATTGTGTCATATTTGTAAATCCTTCAATCCTATCCCAAGTTGTTCTTAAGGGGGGATGTTAGGATATTCCGACACATAGGATATAGTTAAGTTCAACTTGGTCTAGTATAGAGTTAGGTTAGAGTTAGGTAAAGTGTGTTTCTTTACCGTTGTACATTTTGTAACTTACAATCCGACGGTCACGATATGTAGTGATCCGACGGTTCACTCTCACCTCGGTATTACCGACACTTGATCCGTGGCTTGACACCCGATTGGTCCATGAGTTCTATTTAAAGCGCATGGAGGGTCATTGTTCGGGTAATCCGTGCATGAGAGAAGCTTATGTAAATTTTCATTCTTTGATTAATAAATTGTCTGTACCCACGTTGGGACAGGCCGTGGACTGTTTCCCTCCTTGCACTCTGAGGGTTTTAACCACGTCAAAAATACTGGTGTATTGATTTGAGATCTGGTTGTGAGCGGTGTCCTTTTGGTATTCTTTCTGAGGAACTTACCCTGTAAATTCCTACACTGTCTAGGTACCACACACATCCCACCATGGATGAAACCATGCATGCGATGAGAGAGAAATCCAACTCGAACTATGAGGCCAGTGCCTCACTGTCTGATCCCTTCGAGGATCCCTTCTTGGATTTCTTCTATGGAAAAATTGTAGCATAATGGCCCACCTCATGACAATGAAAGCATTGGACTTTCGATTTGTCAAACTTCTTCCCACCATGGGAAGAACTGGATTTGGGATGGGATGCCTTCCCTTTACCTTTCCTTGTCGTACTCACTAAGGCTAGATTTTCTTCATCATCTTGTTTTGATGAAGATCCATCTCTGGTGCTTCTCCTTATCTCCTCTTGCATCAGATCTGACCAAAGTCGTTCCCAATTTGATAGTTTATCTCTTCCATTAATCGAGTCTTGGTAGCTACGATAGCTCTTAGGAAGACCGAGGAGAGCAAGACTCACCATGTCATCATCGACTGTCATGATCCCTACACTTCCAAGCTCATCTCTGCAGGTGGTGAGCTTATTCAGATATGTAGATTTCGTGTCACCCTCTTCACACGTGATTTTCTGAAGCTTGTCTTTTAGTGCCAGCTTCCTCTGATCATTTCTTTTCTGATATATATCTTTCAATGTTTTCCACATCGAAAATGGTGTCTCCTTCCCATGGAGGCTCAAGATAATGTTGTCTCGAACTCCCTCCAGGAGGATTCTCCTCACTCTATCCACACATTTCTTCCATTCTACCAATTCTGTAGCATTAGCTACTACTGGCATGGGGACTTCTTGATCAATGAAGTCCTTTACAACATTGTCCCTTAATACTGCTTCCATGTGATCCTTCCAGGCTATATAATTCGAGTTGCCATCAAGGGCATACTCGAGTCTTAGACCGTTGAACGCCATTGGTGAAATTTGAGATGTGATAAGAATTCGAATTCTATAATTAGGAACTTGAAACTTTGAACTTCTCCCTTCTTTGTATACTATTCTTCGCTTTGATCACCTTTTCTTTGATACCATGTAGAAATTCCCACTGTAGATCAACAGATTATGAAATATACTAAAGCAAAATACAAGATCTACTTCTACAACAAACTTGCAGAAACTTAATCGAATTTGAGCAAGATCAAATAGAACACATATAACTGAGAATGAGAAATCAATCAAACATGAACTTAGAACAATACTCTGGGGAAAGCCTCAGCTAAAAACTCCGATCTCTGTATTATCATACAAGTGCAAATATGTTTAGATTATACGAAGCATCAGCTCACAAGCTATCCTGTTCTCAGTACAATCCAACAATACAACTCACAGGCTGAATAGACACAAGATATGCCTTCCCTCAGCCCTCCAAGACTCCTATTTCCTTGTGCAGTTTTCCTTGGGGTCCAATGCTGCCACATGTGTGAATTGGCCTCATCACACACTCATCAAACCCAAAAGTAACTGCGCAATCTCCAAGGAATGAATTCCTTCTACATGCAAGAGATATCCTCCATGGAATATTCCTGAAACTGATAGTACATTGTCCCATCATCTGATCTCAACTGGGTCTTTGTCTGAACTGACATGCATGAGTTATTTATGAGAGAATATTTAGTTATCTGAAGTGTAGCAGTTACATGCATGCATGCATTAACTAACTGAACTCACAATTAGTTCAAAAAACTATTTGAACTAATCTAACTGGACTTAACTCAATTAACTGAGCTAACTAATTACAACTCAAAGTACAACTCATCCTGATCTCCTTTAATCAAGGGATAACTTCCTCAATCAATGGAGAAATTGTTGGATGTCTTCACATAGACTTCATGTTTGATTTTCTACAACTAATTTACTCAAGATGAATTAATTAATTATTTTACAAACAGCTGCTAAGATCGAATTCAAATTTTAATTCTCAATTTTAGTTTAGGGACTAACTAAAATTGGAATGTATCCCGAAATGCTATTTATAGCAGTGCTAATTTTAGCACTTCTATTTTTAGCATTTCTTGTTGCTATTTTCAACAGTTTTCAGTGGTGTTTGTTGCATCTGGTTGAGTGATATGGGTTTATTTCTAGCTTGTTTTAGTTACTTGCAACAATTTCTGGTTATGTTCAACAATATTTTTATTTGCAACAATTTCTTGTATGTTGGTTTTATGTAGTTGTATGTACATTATGTTGCTAGTCTTATTTTGTTGTCTATGCATTTCTACAACTAGTATTTTTGTTTGCAATTAGTGCTAAAATACAATAACATTATATGAATATTTTAGGTTTAGTGGGTTTAATTTGCAGTAGCAAACCCTGGTCATTTGCAGTTGCTTGGGTCATTTTCTATACTAACTATGTTTTTGCAGTGTCAGGTTTTATTACAGAAATGGTGTAGTTTGTGTTTCATTCATTTTCGGTGTGTGGCACTGTTGGTATACAACACTGTCAGTGCACAACACCGTCGGTGTGCAATATTATTAGTGGATGTGATAGCACTGGCGGTGACAACACTAGAAATGACAGTTGCACTGTCAGTGACAACATTGTCGGTGAGATCATTGTCTGTGTTCCTGCCATTGTCAGGGTAGTGTTAGTGCCTAGATTTACATCAGGCTGAAAAGGTAGGATCCAGGGCCAACATCAAACCACGGTTAGCCTGGTAGCTAGCCCTACCAAGTCAGGAGAGGGCTCTCTTTGGGTCCATCTCAGCAAATAATGATCGATGAGGGCTTGAGATGACTGAAATATCTTCTGATCTTAGGCTAGGTATGAGTGCAAGAGAGTTTGATTGAATAAAAAGATGATTTTGTTGGCTCAGATGGAAAGATAGATTTTGGGTGCGGGGATTGAGGATCAGTCCTGTAGAGATCTCAATGGGGCAAGGTAGGCAATCGTTTTGGCACTTAAATTTGAATGAGATGGAAGGAATAGACAGGTGAGGTGTTGAAGAGGGCAAGAGCAATCATGGATCCTCCCCAAACAACTGAAAACATCAAATAACTAAAGCAAACTTCAAGTAGAGCATTGCACTTTCAATGGATTCTACTTACACTCTTATTTGTTTAGTTCAGAAGAAACAAGATAGATAATGGCATACAATCACATAAACAAATCCACAATTACAAAGAGAAGCACTGTACCAAGACAAATTGCCACATGAATCCCAAAGAGTGTTGCAAATCCTGGTCTCAATTCCTTAGCCAAAATGAAAATTTGAGTGTACAATGAAGTTTTTTTCTTTCTCAAGAGTCCAACCATGCTAATGATTGAAAAACAACATAATATAGACAAACATAACTCATCCTTGCCTCTAGGGGTCGAGCTCACATGTTTAGGAGCTGATCCAACTGATTCTAAACTGAGAACTAGAAAATAGGCAACATAACAACATGCCTCTAGAAACAAGGGAACTGATTCATTCAGTTTCAAACAACCTTGAAACTTATGAATCTACCTCTACAAGTGAAAATCTAACATATTTACATCATGATCCATCAATTTTCATCAAATTAAATAATAAATTTTCCATTTGGAAAGTGAAAAAGTGAAACTAGCCAAAGCTGGGCGAAAAACAGAGCAAAACTTGGTCAAACTGGCAATTTTTCCTCTATGCGCCGTGCCAAATTCTCTATGCGTTGCACCTGTTTGGAACCACTTTTGGAGGCCTTCTCGATGTCCAAATGAGCTCCAGGTGTGCTTGTTAGAAAGGTTTGCCTATCTACTTTCCAACCCAAGTGGAATTTTTCAATTTGGCCTCCATTTTCCATCCAAAAGTCCATTCTCCCAACACTGCTTCCTGTGTGTCAAAATAGGGGCAGTGAGGTCATTTTTTGAGTGTTTTTGACCTTTTTGAGGGCTCAAAACCTGCCCAAATTTCTTGGCCATAGGTAGGCAAGCATAATTTTCCATGAAAAATCCAAAAATGCTGAGTTTTTGTGATTTGGAGGCCCCTAGCGAAAGCGAGCACCACGTGGCACAGTGCATAGGGTAGAAAATCCTGTTTTTGTGCCAAAAAATTTCCAAAATGCAAAAATTGCTCAAGAGCTATGTTGGGTTTTCTCTATCAAGAGCTATGCTGGGCCAAGGAAGCCTCGACCAGGATTTGAAGGTGATCATGCTCCTTTTGCCTCTTAGATGCCTTCTTCAATTTTGCTTTCAAATTCCTGATTCTCGCCTTGCAAACTTTGTTCCTCGCCATGTAATGAAAAACCATGTGTCTCAACAAGTTTTTCTCCTTGTTGGCCTTTTCTAGCTTCCTCTCCAAGTGGATATTGGCTCTTTCAAGCCATGACTCCCTATCTGCATTGATCTCTTGCTCAAGTGAAGTGAACTCCACCCTCCTCCTTTGGGCAGCTTGGTGATTCTCCCGAATGTTTTGTAACTCCATAATCACTTGCTGGTCCTCAACTTGCTTATTCCTCTTCTCCAAGTATTTTATAGTCCATTGGGATCTATCCAAGTTGGTAGACAAGGCATCAATGTCTGCCTGCTGCTCCATAATGATTTCTCTAAGACTTGTGCTTTGCGGGCCCATATCGGTATCATCACCCTCAATGAGGATGAAATCAGTCTCCCGCTCACCTGATGGTCCTTCCTCCTATAGTGGCCTCTTGCCTCGGTATTGAACCTGCTGTGATGATTATGGAAGCGAGGCCCCTTCCACCCTGGGTGGAGATAACACTTGCTTCACTGCTGCAAACAACCGTCTAGTGCCCTTATGATAGGTGATGAACACTGGCACACTAGCGGTCTGTGTCTATGGCCCTCATGCTGATAGGAAGGTCCACCTGTCTCATGCCCAGCCTCTAAAGGTCCCTGTGAAGCTCTGAAAAACTCACGAGAGATGAAGTCCTCCCAAGGGATGCCCTGTAAGCCAAGCTAATGAACGACCACAATTTTGATGAGAGCAAAATGGTAAATACTGTTGAACTGTTGCTGTGGAGTCTTGTGCTGCATAAGGGTGGTCATCTTCTCTATGTTTCGGCTCATGAAGTAAGGGATGTTCATCATCTGTACCCGAGTAAAATGCATCAGTAGCCTAATACGATAAGCATACAAACGAGAGAACCAGCCCTCACAAATGAAATACTTCATGATCAGTTTCATTAAAGGAGCATATTCATCTTTGAGGTATCGAAAAGGAAACACCCTCTTGAGTTGTGTCAAAAAGCCGGGTTTGATGTATGGTTCATAATGTTGCCGGTCAATTTTCTGCCTCTTGTTCCATTGCTCTCCAATGTTTGGAATACCGGTTGCTAAAGAAATGGATTCTGGTGGTAATGTGAAAGTGACACTAGCTAGAGTGGCTTGATCACCATGTAAATGCAGCACAAACAAACGAGCCAACTCATGATGAAAATGATTGCTAGCAACCTTCTCACAAAATTCATAACATGACTGATGCTAGAAACAAAAGATGGCAATAGGGCAGGCCTGTAATTCAACAAGAGTGGTTGGTTCTTCTCTGATATGTTTGCCACCTCTATGAGGCCTCCTGGGTGCATGTCCCTCCGTAGGTGAGTCACTTTGGGTCTCCTCTTCATAATCATATGAAGGATCAGATGCCATGTTTGCTGGTAGATAAACTATCTTGGAGAAATAGGCACTGATGTGTTAAACTATCTTGACCTGTCTTTGATGATGTGTTTGACCTCTGCCACCAAGGGAAAACAGTGAAATGAGGGACTGTGGAGGGGGAATTTAGAGAAATAGGGAATTAGGGAATGATTTAGGAGGGGCTAGGATTTGGGATTTTAAGTATGATACTAGGGTTTGGTGCATTTGGGATTTTGGGAAAGGGAACTTGGGATAGGGGATTAGGGGTATGTGAATTTGGGGAATAAGGAAAGTAAGGAAAATATGAAATAAGGGAGTGATGAGGTGAGGGTATACTTGGTAGCAAAACAACCAAATACAAAACCATAGTAGCAATCTCCTTTGAAAATGTTGAAAAGGTAGGGTTTGATTCTTTTAAACATTCACCATGTAACACACACCATCAAACAATCATCAAATTTGGACGAAGAGCAATGACAAAGGGTCAACCTACTTGGACCAATGAGAATCCATGCATTTTTGGGCGATTGGAGCAAGTTCGGGAAGTTTTCACGCTCTCTGGCTGTATGCGCTGCGCCCATGCTTTTTTACACTGTAAAATGCGGCCCAATGTGCTGCGCCTAGTGAGTGCGCCACGCCTCTTGCCCAGTGCGCCGCGCTGGTAACTTGGAGTGATTCTTACCCAAACTTCTCACTTGCTTACCACAACAACTTTTCTTTGCTTTCTCTTTGTCTTGGAGTGCAAATGAGCTTTAAACATTTGGAGAGATGATTTATACATGGAGCTTTTAGATTTTAATTTTTCCAAACCCACTTTCATAATGTTTTGAAATGACATTATTTTCACACTCTGTTTTTGGACTTTTTCACTTCATTTTAACTTTGGGATGAACCAAATGACCTGAGCTTTGCTTGTTTTGTAGGTGTTGGAACTATTGAGGCTAAGGAAAGAAACCAGGGTTGCAGATGGAGTGATATACAATGAGGAAAACAAAATTTCATGATTTTTGTACAATAAAAGAAAAACACATTTTCGAACACTTAATGATGAAGTTTATTGATGCCGAAACCTCCTCATGGCCTACTGGTTGTTATTAGACACTTTGAAACATTTTTTGACAAAACCCTTATGAAACCCTAGACCTAATTGACAATGAAACTCTAAAGACAGCTTTTGCAATATTTAAGATAAAAAGAAGACTGTATATGCTTTTTTAATGAACAGACATGAACTAGCAGGTAAATGACATGAGGGAAACTGTAGGAATGCCACTACCGTCAGATGATCCATGCGCCTAATGGAATGCAAATGACTGGGCGAGACACCTAATATGAAATGCAACAAGATGATTTGATCTCTAACGGAGGGATGAAGATACCGACACTAACAGGTAGTACTTTATTGAGTTTTATAGTTGTGTCAGTGATCTGAATCTCTTCAACTACCGGAATTAACCAAGATCTTTTAACTCTATGATGTAAGCATAATTGCATGTTAAAGAGTATAAAACACAGGTGCATAATTTAAAGAAGAGGAAACATAATGGCAACCATTAAATCAAAGAACACACACACATTTATAACGGAGTTCACCTAGTGTGGGTTACGTCTCCGGGCCCGGTGTCAAGAGTGGGAAGGCCGCTTCATTAAATGTTGCAAGATCATGATGAGTACATGGTACATTCTTTGTCATTACAAGGATAAATTCCCTGAACTAGAGTGGCATGTCTCTCCATGAGACATTCTCCACTCAAACGGGCCTTCCTTCAACATGACAAGCTAATAAATTCTCACATGACGTGGCATACAAGTATCCCTCAAAATAATGGTAACAATGATCTCAACAACAAAACATCATCTCAGCAAATCAGAAGAAAGACATGGCATCACAAAAAGAAAACAACAAGAAGGAGAATTATAGTGTACCTTCTATCAAGAGGAAGATGTATGGTGTAGCCAGTTAGAGAAGTTCTTGGAGATACTTGCTCTCATTTTCCCTGCATCAATTCCCTACACACAAAAAAATTCATCAAAGTCATTTTCCTATGGCACCCTTTAGCATTAGCATGAAAAACCAAAATCAAATGGATTAATCAATAGAGATAAATGATTTGCGGGGGGTGGGCATAAATTGTTTATATTATACCAATGTGTTAAAATTGTCACTCCTTCACAGTCCTTGGTCTATGTTCTCCCTCTCACACAACTCAATGTCAAGAAAAAAATGTCTATGGTTTATTGCAAGACGCAAACAAGTTTGTAATTCGGTAGCACTTTGTTACCGTCAACTTTCCTCCTTTGATCCATGGATGGAATTGCTCTTATAAATAGCTTGGAGGAGGTGTCACATTGAACCTATAATTTTTTTTGACCATGTTTGATATTTTTCTTTTATCCTTATCCTAAAAAATTGATCAAATTTTAACCTATTTTCTCTTATCCATTCACATTGTTGCTTCATTTCTCTTTTTTGTTATAACTAGAGAGTTGTTGAACCCTTCAATTATCCATGTTAAGTCATTTGGAATGGTATTGGGCCTAATAATGTTGAATGCTAATGTTTGAGGAGCATTGAAGGTGTAAAACATGAGTTTTCATGAAGCTTCCATGAACCAATTTCTGCATCTCAACTTTCAAGATGATGTTCTTCCCTAATAAACCAAAGGGGGTGACATTTTGAGCTATAACAACCATCCTAAACCATATCTATTAATTTTTTTTATCTTGATTTAGTTATCTTTAACCATTAAAAGTAATATCATGCCAATGGGATTTTTTCCACTACACTACTATAAATGAAACACTTGAGGTCATTCCATCCAACCATACTCATAAGGTTATGTTGTCAAAATGTCACTAGGAACTTGAGGACATTTTCCTCTTGATTGTACTTTTCTAGTCTATGTACCTTGCTCATTAACTGAGGAGGGAGTTACAAGTGCATCAACGAATCCAAAGATTCATTCAAAGGGGAGGATTTGGATCCCATTCAACTTCAACAAGCTCATAGATTAGGTGTATTATTTTTCCCTTCTCAATGTGGTAATGGAATTGTTTTCATTCTTTCATCTCTATTTTTCATGTTGATTGAATGATGACCAAGGTGGCAGTCACAAGCACATCAAGTAATCCAAGGAATAATTCAAAGGAAGGATTTGGATACCATTCAACTTCAATAACATCATCCATTGGGGGTAATATTTTGGTGCTCTTAATGGTCCTAGAATTATTTGTATTATTTCATCTCTTGTGTTCATGTTGATTAATTTTTCTTTCTTTGGCTATTTATCTCATGAATATTTTAGGATTTGAAGTACCCAAATTAGACGTAAGGTTTATTATTTAACTCTTTAAACCATTTGTTTTGGGCTTAATATACAAAAATTAATCTTAAAGTGGGATTTGTCCACCAATATAAATTTTCCATTAATTGAAGGTTTCTTGTTGATTTAAATTTTATTTTCCTTTGAGGGATTCAACCCCATGCTTACTTTGAAGTAAGGACTCTTTCCAAAGATGCAATGAAGGTTGAATCTCCTTTTACTGTAATTTACAATATTATTTCCACTTCATGTATTTCATTTACCAATAATTTCATTCTTCTCATTTTTTTAAATTTAATTTTTTTACTATTTTGAAGTGGGTCTATGAGTCTAGTACATGTTCAAAAGTGTTATAAGGATAAATTAATTTACCAATAGTACAATGATCATTGATCTAAGGTTACATTCTAATTTGGTTAATTATTCATCTAATAACAAGTGACCATATACCATCATCTACCACTACATATTACAACACGCGATAGGAGTGGAGGTCATGGAATTAAGTGCATGAGTAAATCAAAATGAGATATAAAAAATGATCATTTCCAACTTGTTATATGAGATTAAATTTAGTGATTTCATATAATAGATAGGAATAAAACAAATATAAGAAATTTAATACCTTGTAGTTGGACATACATTTCATGACACAACTAAAGTGTTACATCCCCACATTGATAATTTAAGTAAAAGGTAGGAATGCAAAAATTCATGCATTACTAGAATATCATTGCCTAACACTCTAGTGGTGGTATATTTAAGGAGCTATTGGGATTATACAACATTGATAGAATGTTTTTGTAATTCTATGACTCATTAATAGTTGCTTCCTCTTTCACAAATAATGGGTACTCTAGAATCAACTCAAGTAGGGTTAGAAAACTATCAACCTAGTGTTCTACTACTCCTTCCTCTCTTATAGATCAATGATAATATGCAACTTCTCTTTTCTCATGTATCCTTATTAGTCTTTTCTCTTTGAATTATTTCAAGTTTACTAGCATTTTATAGTACTTCATCTTTCTTTTTATTCATTTTTTCATTTCTTCATCCAGCATATATTGTCTTCATCTCTCAGCAATAATTTTCCTCCTTATTTTCCTCATCGTTCTTGCTTTTTCTAGTAATTTCATCCTTTTCAACACCAGTTGACTAGGATTTATTCTTTATAGATGCATCTCATGAGAAAATTCCCCACCATCACTAATCCTGAGTCTACTATTAATTTATGATGGTGATTATAGTAGTTATGTTAATTTTATTAGGAAGTGTTCCCACTTTCTTATTTCTTATTCCATATGGTGTTCTCAAAGAAAATCATGCTTCAATAATTTCCTTATTCCTTTTTCAATTAGAAATTTTTGCACTAGAACTGGTTGAGAAACTTTCCATGCAATTTAGTGAGGAAACTCCTCTTATGCTATCCAAGGACACATGTTCCTTGCTTGCTTGTTCTTAAATATTAACATTGAGTAATCTTTTTTATCAACTCAAATAAGTTTATTCTACCATAGTTAATCAACTTTGTGAGAAACATTTCAATATCTATTAGACTTCTCAAGTGTTGAGTATTCTACGAGCTTACATATCTATGTATGATTTGATTCTAAGAACTTCTCATGAGTTTTCATAAAAAAAATCACGCGCTAGCATATATAAGGTTAAATTGATACCCCATATTCAGATGTCTTCATGTCTATTGAGGAATGACAAACTTCTCATGCTAGTAGCACATAATTCATTTATGAGGGGGAATGGGTGGTAGCCATTCCCTGAGCATGAAATTGATTTCATTCATTGTAGAAAGGAAAGGGGAAATAAATCAAGGACAATGCATTTATTCCAAATATGGAACATGAATTATGCTATTAGATCTCAATAGGACATTCATTCCCTCATTCATCCCACTCTACAGGTGGTTGGCCTTTGTGGGTTTGGTAGGGTTGACAGGTTCAGGGTGTTTGAAGTCAGGAGCAGGGAATTTTTAGGTCTGATGATCATTGTCTATGAAAGGGTTTGTGCTAGGAGAGGAGGCATAGGATGTGGGCATTAGCCTCTTCCTCTGTGGAATGGACAAGGAGAAGAGAAATTTTATGAATATTTTCCTTTGCACATTCATTGCTTAGCCACTGCCATGGAGGTGCGAGAGTGTAGTAATATTGGTAATGTCCATTGTGTCATTAGAAACTTACTAGGATGCCATCTCCAGGACTAGGAGGAAGTTCAGAAGGGAGTGTAAATTTGAATTGTTGAAATAGATATGTATTTAGTTCACACTCACCTGACTCTAAAAAATATATCCCAAGCTTTGGGGATCCATTTCCCTCCTCCTCTCCCTTCTCCTCATCTTATCATGGAGCCAAGCCTTCCAACCCTAAATACCTAGGGACTTATAAATGAAGAAAAAACTCTCTAGTATTTGTGGCTCTTTATACCATGAAGTGTAAGCATAACACTTTGCCATATAGACAACTTCTACGTACATAAACAAGGGTGAAACCTATCGGAAGGGGGGAAAAACCTACACTAGGATTATGGTTTTCGAGTGGGAGTGCCCTTTATGGGTACCTGAAGGATATGGTGACCCATTCCAATATCTTGACCAGTAGGACCAGGCACAATGTGACAAGGCCCAACAAGACAAAGCTCAAAGTGATAAAACTTAGTGCAACAAGACCCAACAGGACTAGGCCCCAACCCATCTTAATGAGGCTTGTTAACTATTCCCAGGAAAGGCTCACTCAGCCTTTGTTTCTTCTCTGCTTCATCTATGTTTTGTTTCTTTAGCTATATACTCTTTTAATTGGTCTCATGATCTGGATTTAAACTTGAACAAAAAAAATTACAGATATAACCATAAATACAGAGATGCACAAAAAATAACACTTCATTTCATTAATATCAAATACTGAAATATACTTGCAAATAAAATGGAAATAAGTCTAGCTCGGTGATGGTAGCTTATCTTTGAGAAGAGATGTGGCAGATAGATGCCTCTGAACTAAGTTACAATGAGGTTCAAGGGCCCTTTCATTATTAAAAAATAAGATAAAACCCTAAACAACCAAAACCCTAACCCGAGAAGATGTAACACCAAGTGTTTATGGGCATTGTTGGGGTTATTTGGGAAGCCAACTTCCCGGGGTTGTAACTTGGTCATATTATCTCCATTTGACATGTATGACACATCATTGGAAACCTCGTTGGAAAGATATCTCTGAGGACTATAACTGCTGATGTGATTTCCATTTAAATTACTGGATCCATTTTAGAGTTCAGGCTTCTGTGATCCATATCAATTTAGAAAGAATTCTTCGGTGAAAATCACAAGGAATATCATTTGTTGACGCGTTTCGAACCAACCAGTGTGGTTCATCGTCAACTTGTCCTGATGATGAACCACACTGGTTGGTTCGAAACGCGTCGACAAATGATATTCCTTGTGATTTTCGCCGAAGAATTCTTTCTAAATGGATCCATTTTGCCAAAAAAAACATCGTTTAGGACCTCAAAACAACTCTGGAAGTTGAGGACCCGAAAAGATACCAAAAATAGTAAATTGTGCTACAATTAAGGAAAATAAAGAAAAAATGAAAGAACAATGATGAGGGTGCAAGTGGAATACGTGGATGGCCACTAATATCCACCTGGATCATCTCAAAAGTGTCATACAGACCATTTGGTTTCCTTCCCATGGGCATATTATCTCCCTTATGCTTACTCTAGGACAAGAAGGTTTGTTTGCAGTCAACACCTCATCCAGGACATAAACCACTCAAGCTTTTCCATCCATGTACTTTATGTTAATTTCTAACAATATAAAGAATTTTGGTTTACATACAAAAAAAAAGGGTTGACTGATTTTTTCTATTGTAGTTCTTCAAATAATTTTCCAACTTTCTTTCCCACCATTCATTGAACTCCTTCTCATTATATATATGTATATATGTGCACACATAAGAGAAGGAGAAAGAGAGTAAATAACTAACTATAAAGTCAAAAATAACTAATCGTTATCGTCCTACCTCTCTAGCCTTGTTACAAGGTTGATTTCATATCTAGCTATTTATATTTCATCCAAGACAAAGGAATTTATAACTACCATCAATACCTTGCCCATTTGACCAACTCAACTTCCCAGTCAACTATACTTTCCAGTTGATTGACCTTTCAAATTACTTAGTTGACAAGGATCCTCCAACAAATGAGTAACCCATGGAAGGGGGGATGACATTGCACTTGCACCTTGCATTTCAATCTCTTATCTAATCATGGTTAAAATTTTCATTTAAATTAAAATTTGCACATTTTTTAAAAATCTTGTTATGCAATTTATGTATTACCCATAAACTTAAAAAAATTGAATTATCTTGCAATCAATCTTTAAAACATGAAGATAATTGGGGACAATATACGTCAAGGGAAGGGGGTGTCATCATTGGTCTAGAGTGAGTAAATGTATGATTGGCATTACTTCTATCAATGAATCCCATGTCGTAGTAGTTTGGAAAGGCCTCATCCTTATTAATTCTTAAACCTAGGATTTTTTGTTAATTCCAAGTGACTTAGTTCTAGGTGACCACTATAATTTCCTCTCCCTCCCTCTCACATCATTCAAAGAGTTAGATTTATTTTCAAGAAACTCCACAATGTATCTCTCTTCCATATTCTTTTTTATTATAACTATATTGTAAATGAATTGTTGATTTAAGGGACTTAGCATGAAGAAGGTAGACTAAGAGCAGATTACCCCATTCTTCCATCTCCTCTTAACCATGACAATTCATAGTAGAGGGGGGGATGGAGTGTCTAAATAACCTATTAAAGGAAGGGATCCTACCTACTATACATTAGTCGCATCAAATTGAGGAAGGGGGGAGGTTTAATTCTCCATCATCTTGCTAACTCCTCATTCCATTTGCATGCAAGGAAAGGATAAAAACACACTTCGCTTATTAATAAGTGGAGTTCTCAAACCTAAAATTACCAACACAACCTTTCTTCCCCATTTAGCTCTATCATTATCATTCATGTTTTGATTGCGAAATTTTCCATGGCTTTGGCCAATTCATGCTATCGTTCTTTCCTAGTTAAAGATTTTAAATTTATCCACACCCAAGAACTATGTGATAAATACAAGGATAATGAAACCACAATCATGTTTGATATAAAACATCGTAGTTTTGTATTCATATACAATGACAACTCCAAGCCTAGGAGGCCATCAATCACATGATCTTCCCACCTACAATAGTTGGTAAAAGGAACATCTTTACATTCCAAGTGGCCATTTGGGATATTGAAAAATTGAAGTAATGATAAGACTATCCTTTGCTAGTTTGTCTAACAATAAATGAACCCTTAGATCCAACAAATAGTTCTAGTACTTTGACCACTTGAATAGGTAGCCAATGCTTATCTAGACCCTTATTTTCTATTTTTTATGAAAATAAGGGCATACATTTTGTCTATTTATATTTATATTAGGACATTCTCTTGAAATATTTGAAAATACCATGTGATACACCATGTTTCACCGATTTTGTACTTTGTAATATTCACATCATTCTCCTTTATTCTCTTTCATTCATGGGTTGAAGGCAAAGCAAGGTCGTCATTCATCTCTTATCCATATCTATTTACCCATATTATCCAAAGTTTCTCTCCTCAACTCCAATATAGCAACTCCACATATCTACCTAAAAACTATTTATCTACTTGCTTATATGTATTCTTATCTATGTCCACCGTAATGCTTCTCTCTTTTAATTATAATATAGTAAATGTTTTTGATATATATATATATATATATATATATATATATATATATATATATATATATATATATATATATATATATATTCTTATCTCTATCCACCATAATGCTTCTCTCTTTTAATTATAATATATAAACTTTTTCGATATATATATATATATATATATATATATATATATATATATATATATATATATATACAACTCATTTCAAATTATATAAAATATAATTTCTTTTATATTTTAAGTTATTAATTAATTTTTAACGGTTGGATTACTTGTTTTTGGTTAAAGGTTAATACACTTAATTTTATTCTTTACCAATATTATAATAACCTTTCCACTGTGAAGGTTGTAATAACCCTTTCATCTTATTATTATTATTATTTTTTTTTTTTTGATATTTTATTTTAATTATTCATGAGTAATTTATTATAACTTTTATTTCATTATTTTAATTCTAATATTATTATGGAGATTTCCATAGTTAATGATGATGATGATGATTAATGTCTACTAAGACCAATGCGGGCTATGAGATCTCAAGAAAAGAAAAATAATCTAATTGTGATTCTTCAAAATCTTGTTTCTGTGATTAAAAAGAAGAGAAAGAAGTGCTCCAAGATCACTATAGTTGGGTTAGCTTAATAAGTCAAGAAGATTGGAAGTGTGGCATATGTTAGTGAATTGAGAACTTATGTAAGTAAGAGTCAGATAGTCTAAAAGGAAGTGTTTTTCATTTTCCACCTTCTTAGTATTGCAAATCTGACAAATTCTATCATCCCAGTGAGTCTTGGGAGCAGACCACCACCCAATTGCACTTCGAAGCTCATGAGAATTAGTTTTATCCTACCGATGTTAATTTTTTTCTTAGTTCTAGTCAACACAAAGAGTTAAATCTAGTTATTAAGGGTGGGGTTGATCACCTACTTATATTATCTTAGCTTCCTTTTACCCTCCAGCTCCTTATCATCCCACATCTTGTCCTTAAAATTGGAGGTAATAGTATCTTTGACACTATCTTTTCTTCCTAGGATGATCTCCTCCTTAATCCCCCAGTGGTTGAGCCAAGATTGGGCATCCTTATGCCACCCGTGCTTGAGGCCAAGGTGGGGGTTTTGACTAAAGTTAGAAGCAATTTTGGGGAGCTTCTTGGATATCTAAATATAGTCGTACTTTCAATGGGGGACAAAGAAACTTCGATCAAGAAGATATGATATGCAATATTTACCTTGATATTTAAGTTGTAGTTTATGAATTGCTTTTGAATCATCTCAATCTTTCTACATGACTCTCTAGATATATTTCAACCCCAAAATTCACATTCGTATAAGACAACCGGGGTGATGAGAGTCTCAAAGAGGAACCTTTTTTTACTCCAAATGCAAAGATTGACCAACTTACAATTGTTTTCAAGCTCATAATAAGCTTTCCAACTTCCAATAATCCTTTTCTCGATGCTATAGTTCCAGTTGAGTTGATAAGGAAAGTCAATACCCAAATATTCATAAGAAGAAACCTTCTCTAAATAATGGTTATCATAGACATAACTACTAGGGTGGTCTTTTTTGATTTAATGATCATGACTTTAGTCTTGTTGGTATTAACGGTCATACCCATCTTAGAGCAGTAGACATGAAGAGTCTTAAGCTGCTTGTCTAGGTGATCATGGCTTTTTTCAGGAAGAACGATATCATCAGCATAAAAGGGATGAGTAATTGTTATACCACCAAGCTCGACACCCTTGCAACCTGCAGTTTTTAGACACTTCTCAAGCTTATCGATATAAATGCCAAAAAGGGTAGGGGATAGGGGACACCCTTGCTTAACCCCGATATTGCATTTAATATCTTTAGACCACCCTTCATTGGTCTTAAGTCGGGAAATAAAAATCTCATAGAGGCGGATCATAGCAATCCTCAGTTCAGGAGGAACCATGATCTCTTCAAGTCTCTCCCAAAGCTTATATCAAGGAACAATGTCAAAATATTTTCTAAAGTCCATAAAACAACAGAAGAGATCGACTTTGCTATTGTGACATTCCTCTGCAATGATCTTGAGAGTGACAAGATGATTGTTGGTCGAATGATGCCTCCTAAAACTAGCTTGCCCTTTAGCTCTTTTACCATGGCTTTCAAGCCAAAGGCTAAGCTTCTTTTCCAAAATGAGCCCATATAGCTTGGCTAGGATGTGGCTAATCATAATGGTCATGTAGTTAGAGGGAACACTTTTTTCCCCATTTTTAAAGATATGCACAATAAGGCTTTGCATCCAAAGCTTAGGGAATCCATGTTGTGTAGCCAAATTGAGAAGCTTGTGGAGATGAGGAATGAGGATAGATCTTCCCATTTTAAAGATCTCAACTTGGTATCCTTCAATATCTTTAGCTTTCCCATTAGCAAGATTATTAATCCCAAACTCAACGTCTTCCAGGGAAAATATATCATCCTTAATAGGAGTGTTTAAGATTGTTCCGATGGTGTTTGGAGGGTCATACAACTTCTTAAGATAGTAGTCCCAATTTTCTAGGGGATAGAATGATTATATTTAGTTTTACGAACAAGCACATTCCACCAAAACTTTATGGGCGCAACTTTAGAAAGGTGGAGAAGATGCTCTTGTCTCTTATTAATATATGACCTCTTCTTCCTCTTGATGAGAGCTTTGTATATAATTATATTATGAAGATTAATGATTTCATTAGGAGCATATTTGATCGCTTTCCTGGCAATTTTATAGTCTTTGTCATACCAAGGATTGGAAGTTATATTTTTCTGCTTATATGAAGTCTCATTAGAGAACTTGCTAATGGTAGTGGAAAGGGTAGTAGCAAAATGGTATCAAATTTTATCAATGTTGTTATTATAAGTTAGGGACCCTAAATCCCTTTCTAAATCCCTTAAGAAAAGGTCGACATTACTTCTATTGAAGCGAATGTGTCTTTTTCTTTCATTGGTCTCCTGCATGTGGGTGGTGTGCATAACAAGATTAAGGGATAAGGAAAAAGGTCTGTGGTCAGAGTCAGGCTCGTACCCATTAAATAGCTCAAAATTTGTAATACAGTTGAGGACATGGATGTTAGAAATCGCATAATCCATGACACTATTACCAAGCCCATGGAAACAGGTCATCTGACTAGAGAGAAGCCACTTGTTAATACCATTACAAATGATTAGGTCATGGGAACTACAAAGTTTGAGGAACTCGGCGCCAAAAAAGTTCTTGATTATGTCTTCAGAGTTTCTCTTGGATCTATTAGCTAAGTTACTATCTTCATCGAACCACAAGGGGTTGGGGTTAGAGTTGTTACTTAACATAATAGCTTGGTTAGAAAAAACATATAAAAATATTCAAAAAAAAAAATATTAAACTCTTCAACTTTATTTTTAATGGGTTGTATGCAAAGGCCACAATTTAACTAAGACGGAAAATTTCTTGCCGGAATCTGGCTAGAAAATTTTCAAAAAATCTAACTGTTGAGTATTTGAATCACTTTTTTGATGGTGGAAATGGATCAACACCAATGAAAACCTTGAAGCACCTAAAATTTTTGATGGTGGAAATAGATTCAGCACCATCTAAAACCTTGACCCACCCAAAACCCTGAAATTTTCATCCGAATTTTGTTAAAATAATGCCTAAACTTCCATTCATTTCATCCAAACAATATTGTCGCTTGGTTAACTACTCTTATTTTTAATAATTATATTTTTCATAATTAGTTAATTTTATTAATTCGATTTCAATTTTCTCTTTAATAATTATAATTTATTTTATTTTTCATTAAGATTAAAATCCAAAATAAAATCCAGAAAAAACACAAAGATAATAGGGGTATTCGTACTAGGTATATCTAATGAGTTCTATAAAACGTTAAGCAGGGCTTTTCTCCATTTCACTAACTCTATCTTCCAAGTTGACCTGAAATTTTTCGAAACTCGGTTCTTTCTAGTGGAACCTTTAATTTTCTCTCATATATTTTAATACTATTTTTTACACTTAGGAACAATTGGACACCAATGGTGTGATCCGTTACACTGGCTAAGAACTTCTGAATAATCCACTTCAATTCCCTCCTATTTAAAGTTCTAAATAAAGTCTGTAGGGTGAATATTGCAAAGTCTGCAGGGAGGATATTGCTGTCCTTCCAAGTCTTGATACTGTCCTTGGGGATAATAAGTAGATTGGGATCTTGGCTTTGACAACGATGTCTCATTTATTCGTGGTTGTCTATTTGTATTATGGGAAAAAAATGTAAAAAAAATGTAGTGCCCACCATGTGGCCATACGTCTAACAATTAGATTGTGACAATCCAAAATATAATTAAATTCCGAGAACTGTGTTAACAAATACACGAAACCCTGATCATACTATAGAATTATTTTAAGTGTTAGTTATTTCAGTCCTTGCATCTATGTGCGATATCATAATTAAGAATGCAAGATTACTAACGATATTTTGATTTTGGAGTTGTGAGGTTGGTTTAACCGGTTATACCAAAAATTAGAAATTAAGGAATACGTTTAATATATATATATATATATATTTAATCATATTTTTTAATTTTTTATAATAATATTAATTATCATATTGTTTGAATTTATATATATATATTATTTTTATTAATGTATATAATTTTTTAAAATTAAATTTATTGATGATGATGATGGTGGTGGTTAAAGTCCACTGAGACCAAACTTTGGTCTATTGGACCTAAAGAAATGAATTATTTAATTTGATATAAGATTTTATTCCTATATTCAAAAAGCCTGGGGAGAAGCCTTCTGAGCTCACTATAATTTTGACATCGTAATAGATATAAGATTTTATTCCTATATTCAAAAAGCCTGGGGAGAAGCCTTCTGAGCTCACTATAATTTTGACATCGTAATAGGCTAGGAAGGTCAGTATTGCAACAAAGATTTTGAAACTAAGATCTAATGTGATTTTGAAACTGAGATCTAATGTGGTTATACATGGGGCACTTTAAGAGGAAGTGATTTTCATCCTTGATGTTATTCTCATAGAGATGGCAGAACCTTTCCATCCATGGTGTTTTAGGAACTGCCCAACGACCGGTTTCACTATGGAGCTCATGAGAGTTTGTTCTAATATAATAAAATATGTTTTTAATATAATAATGACTCATTTTAAATTGAAAATATCGAGAAAAATTATAATTCATGACTATGGAAATAGTAGGAAAAAAAAGGAAAAAAAAATCAAAATCAAAATAAAAAAGTTCAATAAAAAGGAAATAAAACTAAAAACAAAAAATTAGTAACAAATAGAAATGAAAGTTACTAAACAACGCATAAAAATCCCTCACAAATCACCTTACAAATAAATAAATTTAAATAATAACAAAAAAAGAATTTTCAATGTTAAACTATTAATACACACCAAATAAAAGGCCCTCAACAAATCACCTTACAAATAAATAAATTTAAATAATAACAAAAAATGAATTCGCAATGTTAAACTATTAATAACCGGATTTTTTTTTTGGTCAAAGACAAACTAATATGTAGTAATACCATGCTATCATAAGGCTTGTTGATATAAACTTTTCATAATTTAGTTACTAAATAATGATGAAGGTACTTACAATTATTAATAAATGTATGGTAATTTTTTTCTTTGGAAAATTACATTATAAATAATTTATTGGTAGTTTATAAGGATGAGCTTTTACCAGATTTGTTCAGTTGATATGTTTTTTAATAAAAATTTAATCAATCTTAAACTTTATTTTAAATAAAAATAATTTCACTTAAATACTATTAGCAAGAAAAACAATATCTTTATAGTTATTTTTAATATTGTTTCCATTTAAACATTTATTATTGAGTAGAAAGGCTCATTCTACAGCCAGTGTAATGTGTAAGGGTGTCCTTTAGTGATCAAAGTTGAAATATTGGATCTCTCTAGGCTCATGTTAGATCCGTATTTAAGATGGATTTATGCTGGTATATTGATATTCAATTGTAAAATGGAGTCCCTAAGCTTCAGTTCACTTGGTTACCTTAAAAATTAAATAACTATACAAGATATTTATGATATATTAATATTCAATTGTACAATGGAACCCCTAAAATTCAGATCAATTAGTTGTCTTTATTATTAAAATATCTCTATTATTGAGAGGTTATGGATTCAATTCCCTTGACACTCTCACAATCAAACTCAAACTCACTGCACTCTCAACACCGTACCAAATAATTAGGGAAAGAATTAAAAATAAACAAAATGCACTCTCAACACCGTTCCAAATAATTAGAGAGAATTAAAAATAAACAAAATTCTTAGGGTAGCTGGTCGCACATGATGATCTGCGAGTGATTTACAACATTGTTCCAACTGAGTGACTCTCAACGCTGTTCCAAATAGTTAGTGAAGGAATTAATAGTAAAAATAATTCTTAGGGTAGCTGGTGGCACATGATGATCTGTGAATGAATATGAACAGAATTCGTAAAAAAAAGTACCCAGATTTTGATATGATACATGGAAGGAGCAGCCCGCCTGCCCCCAGCAGAACCTCCGGCTGTTTGTAATAACGTGGTGTAAGTAATGTCAGGCACTGCAAAACCACGTCAGAACAGATAACAGTTGAGCAGGCATGTGGGGAATTATTAATTTAATCAAGAAAGTGGGAAATATGGATGGCTGTTATAGTTATGATTGTCCCCCGTAAAATACAATAAACATGATGAACGAATGGCCAGCCTTAATGAACAGCAACGGACAAAAGCAACCAACAGGAAACTACGGAGACCCACTAAGTCCAATTCAGCAGCTCAATAATTATTTCATTTCAAATCTTTAATACGGAACCCACCAGCTTTATAACTATTTCTTTTCGCGGTTCTTAAATATAAAACCCCGTGAAAAATGGGGATTTGGTTCCTGTTCCTCAAACTGGGAAAAAGTAGCTAGAGTACATTTATCTGAAATTGAGTTTCATCATGAGACTGGAAAGAGGACAATGAAGCACGCTTGATTATGAGCCCATTTTTTTATTTCTAGGATACATAGGCCGAGAAGGTCGAACTAATAAGCAGCTTTTTCATCACATCAAATCTTTATAACTGTCTCGAAAGAATCGTAATATATTCAAATCTATAATATAATTACATGCTCATGTCTAATCGGTTTAAGTGGTTCCCCATAAAATTACATAAAAAACTGACATATAATTATATGGCAAAATAATTATTGAGTAATAAAATTTTTAATTGTTAAATGATTAATTATATGGAGGTGTGTCTATTTTAGAAAAGTTTTTTAAAATTTTAATTTATTTATCAATAATATTAATCTTTGACATGTTTATAATAAGTCTCATGTCTTATTTGCTATTGCAGCATAGGAATGTTGTTTGTCAATATGGCCAAATGTAAAAGATGTTTTTATGTTAGGTAGTAGTTTAATGGTTAGTTTCAACAATGGAATCTCATACTCAACCAGTAGTACGATCTCCATTTTGTACCCCAACAGGAAATGAATGAAACCCGTGGAAGTTTTAACTAAGGTTTGATAAGCCCATTATGTAGAGAAAAGCATAAGATACTAATTTGACTTATGATTCCCTACCATCCTTCACAGCATGGTTTTCAAGACATGATTGATAACCTCTACTTGTGTATCATCTTGGGGACAATAGGGGGTTGAGTGTTCTTGTTGGAAACCCAACCTGGTTGTTAATTCCAACTTCTTATGATTGCAAAAATGTAAACCGTGATCAGTCACGATCATTTTATGTACTTGAAACATAGTAATAATATGGTGGAATATGAATAATGCCACAATGAAACCATTGTAAGAGAAGGTAGGCATGGCCTCGACCCATTTAGTGAAATAGTTCGCTATTGTGATGATATAGTGGTGTCATTTGGCTAAGGTTGGGTTACACTACATAAAGTCAATGCCCCATTTAGCGAAGAGTTCGACAACAACCATAAGGTGAAGCAAAGAGCATACATCTTCTTAGAAAGATTTGACATGGATGGCACTTTTGGCAGTAATAAAATCCTCAAAAATTGAAGGCCAAAAGTAACCAGCTTACAAAATTTTCTAAGCAGTGGCATGCCCAGACAAATGACTACCACATGCTCTTGCAGGGAAATCATTCATGAGACTGTCGACCTCCTCATGAGTGAAACATCGACATGACACCACATCAACCCTTCTAGAATAAAAAGCATAAATGATAATGACATATTACCTAGCCTAATGGTGTATACATTGATGTTCATCACGAGAAAATTCAGGCCAAAAACATTGAGTTTGGAGATAAAGAAGAGCATGCCCATATCATGGATCAGATGAGCTAATGAGGAATAAAAAATCATCACGAAACAAGTCCTCAACCATAATTCCTTCATCAACTTGAGGTAACTTGGACATTAACTCAATGAAGGCCAACAATTTTTTGGATTCAACAACCTCAAACTCAAAATCTAACCCTTAAAGGATAACAATCCATTTCAAGTACTTTCCCCAATTGATTTATTGACTAAGAGTATGTTTGATGGAGCTACAGTCAATGATGATAGGCATGTGCTAAGATAGTAGATGACATGTTCATTGTGCATCTCGTCCTCTTGGACAAGAAACATAGTGATGGTGGATTCATATTCCATAAGATAGAGAAAAATGTCCCAATGAAAATTAGGAAGGCTCACTAATGGGGCAGACAACAAAGCTTTTTTCAAAGCATCAAAAGAATTTTGTGCATGGTCATCACATATGAAATGTACACCTTCCTTCAATAAATGCATCAAACCATTCATTATCTCAACATAGTTGGCAATAAGCCTACGAAAGAAATTAGCCTTCCCTTCAAGTGCTTGAAGCTGGTGAAGTGTACACGGAGGAGGAAAATCAATAATAGCCTCAACCTTAAATAGATCAACTTGGATCCCTTCTTGGGAAATGATGAAGCCTAGCAACCCCCTAGACTATACAAAAAAGACAAATTTATGTGGGTTTAATCGAATCTTATAATAACAACACCAAAGAAAGAGTTCCCTGAGATGGGTTGAATGATCCACATGTTGGACTGACCAAGTTGTAAGGTCATCTAAATAGACTTTGACGATGTGTTTAATGTTATGAAATGCATAAGGCATGGCCCACTAGAAAGCTACACTAGCATTTTTAAGGCTAAAAGGCAATTTTCGATATGCAAAATTTCCCCATGGGAAGTAAAGGTACTTTTCTGCTGATCGACATATTATTCCTTTATTTTCCATCAAGTTAGGGGAAAAACTGTCACCATTGATGTTGAAGCTATCAATGCCCCATTATACTATAAATTTCTCCTTGGTTGTAGTTGGTTTTATTCCATGATTGCTACAGTGTCATGAATTTTTTGTGTGATTCACTTCCCTCGTGAAGGCAAGATTGTCATAATCAAAAAACTGAGTACTATGCACCATCAACTAATTATACTTTTATGGGAATTGTTGTCCCATTTGTTGGAGCTCACCCTCAATCGTATGAGAGTATTGGTGTAGGATTGTTTAAAATCCCATCACTTATAAGTTTTCACCCTACACTCTCGCCCAATGTTCCATTTACCTCTGTCACTTCCATGCATATAATCTCTCCATCACCATTGGATCCCATTAGTCTCCTAACCCTTGGGTGGTGCCTTCTTCTTTGGAGGTTGATTGGTATGGTGATCACAATCCTCTAAGTCCATCTAAGATCACTTATCAATGCATCTAGTAGCATCTGACACTAGTGTCTCCATGATGTAGATCTCAGTTGTTTTGGATGGTTTTTTGAGAGATTTATGATGATGCTTGAAAAAAGTTAAGTTATGAGAAATTTATGTCATTTTGAAGTTTTTGATAAATAAGAAAACAAGTTTATAGGTGTGCCATGTGGAAACACTATGGGATGACACATAGTAGTATGAATGTTGACATGGCCCCACCATAAGGGGACATGTGGCAATACGACAATACAACAACTAACATGTGGCATGACATGAGTATGACAAGTTGCAGGGTTGCTAATGTGGCACTAATGATGTGGTTTGACATGGAAGGTGACTCAGTAATGATGTATCAATGATACAACAAGCTAACATGGTAGGAAATGTGACTGTTCAATAGGTGGAGCAATTAGAGGCTTCCATGTGGTAGCCTCGAAATGACCAAGAAGGTTATAGTCATGGTTGCAAAATGGTTGGTTTGAAACCCTAGTCAATGGAACAAACCAACAAACTTACTTTTACACTACATGGGTGTGGTTACAATGGAAAGAATAAAATGTTTACTTAAAGTTTGTTAAAATGATGTTGTATATATATGGCACTGGTGGGAATTGAGCTTGCGACCTTCATCAATAACCAATACCTTGTACCAATACACCAAATGATTTCATGTTGGTGATTGAACCAAACACATTATATTTGAATTCAATGTTATATCTAATATCCATGGGTGGAAGGTCTATGGTTTTTAACATGTGACCTCCCTGGGAACCTTCCATATGTTTTACCACATGCCCCAATTGTTTACCTTATTTAGGAGATGATGACATATTTGTTTATGTTGAAAATTTTGTAAGCTCAAAATATCATAGCAAATAATGGATTGAACCTGCAATCACTCGATTATTAACCAATCCTTTTTTCCATTATACCATAGAGTTTGTGTGTGCAAGGAACACTTAGAAAAAATTGTTTTTTGCTAAACCTTAGTTTATGTATTGAAGAAAATAGTGGATTTCAGCCTTGTTATGGGTAGTCCAAAGGGGAGAGAGTGGATTTTAGGTTACCACTACCTCTGCAGTAGAGTTGCAGGAAAGTTGAATTTTGTTTTACGAGACCAAGTGGATGTACATCAATTTTTTACCTTAATAAAGAGGTTACTCATTGGAAGTAGGATCCATTATCAAATTTGTTTTGTGACTCTCTATTTTCTCTAACATTATTTCTACAATTTTAGACTTTTTCATTTTCTCTCTAAACTTCATAACTTGAGTTAATTTCCATTCAAAATTAAGCTTAATTGAAAACAAGTCATAGACTTCTTGATCACTGAGGCACAAAGGTATGTCTATGAAAGGCTTGAACCATTGTACTTGACTTGGAAAGTGCTAGAGAATCAAGAGGTTTCTAGCATCACATAGCCATAACACAGGTGAAATTCCATTCATCCACAAGCATGTGGTGTACATATTGATTGAATATGCACACCAAAATTTGCATTGTGACTTGATGGTTGAGTCTAAGGCGAGGGGCATTGGCATCAAACATAATGAAAATCGACTTTGAGGGATCAACTCTTCTGATAACAACCAACAAGGATTTGTGTTTCATAACATAACTCTTTCAAATCTCTAGAGTAGATAGGGCAAAGGGTGCATGGGCTAAATCCTCAATGATACTATATTGTTCAACAACCTGTGGATTAGAATTCTATGTCTACTTCTAGAGAACACCCTTAGGTGGGAAAAAAACTAGCTCGAAAGGCTAATTTAGCATGAGAGGTCCATTGGGCACAATGGGGGTGACCAGGCCCTTAGAGGAAGAACTTAAATCTATAGTGTCATAAGATTTATCTCCCATGGACAAGTTAATCTACTCATTGCACATAAAAATAGGTGCATGGCCTATAGGAAAATTATATTATCATCGATTTCCCTAGGAAAAGGTGGAGGATATTGTGTAACCATTTTATATTGTGGATTGGTAGGGAATGGATGGGTCAAAACAATCAACTACTAGGTGGATACTAGTTTTGTGAGGAAACAGTTAATATCATCCTTACATGGAGACTCATGAGTTAAGTGATATCCCTGGAAAATATTGCAAGGGAATTTGACTTTATGACATTTCTCACTCTTTCCACCACCCTAATTAGGTTGGTTTTGTTGGGTCTCCTGAGAAGTTTTAGAAGTATTTTTTATTCTTCTTCTTAGTTTTCAGGCCAGGGTGCAGAGAACTCTTAGGCAGTGTAGATTGCATTGTATTAACCTCAATTTTTTTCTCGGAAGACAATGTTTGTTGATAATTGGGTGCAATTGTTGAGTATTATGAAGCGATGATTAATTGCCCCAATTAAGTAGCTATTTGGCTTACAAAATTGGAAAATATGGAACTAGTCACTCTACTAGAATGTGTCCTGGTTTAGGTCATCATGTATTAGAGAAAGGTTGAGAAGAATGAGGGACAATATCATACAAAGTTCCTATTGAGAATAAATTAGATCAAGATGTTGAGCACATAGAATGGATTGTTCTTTAGTAGTCACCCCAACCATGGTGACATCCTTGGCTATAAGTGGAAGAAAGTATTGAATTAACTAATATTTACACAACTAGTCATGAATCTTGGTCCTAATTAACCTCTTTTATCACATCCACTCGTGTATATGATCAGAAATATGAGTAGAGGTGTCTTATTTAATTGTTGACATGAGGTCAATATTGAGCTCTTATTTCATAGGTAATTGGAATTTGTTTAAGAAGGTTCATGCCAAAGGAAGCATAGTAATTATTTAATTCTCTATCAAGTTTGATGTACCATTATATAATGATCCTCATCATTGGGTAATTATATGGGCCTTAGTTCACCTCCTAGCTTAGTCAAACCAACTATTCTCATAACTTATAGCGTACTTTTTATTATATTTTGTTTATGAGATGAGTTAGAGTTGGATATTTTGCTTTGTGGTCTAATGTGCATTTAATGCAGGATTAAAGGATAAAAGCAAGGAATTTTGGCAAAGACCAAGGTCAAAACTCGAATGGGACAAGGGAGAGGGATTATAAGAGGAAAATACTCCTCATTTACTACCCCTCCATTTGAATATTCATCCATCAGCTTGGAGTGCTAACAACCAAATCATGAGGACTAGAAGGCAGCTGAGCAAGTCAAAGACAAAGCACGAGTTTATCTCGAGTTTGGGAGCAGAGCCTCCATAATTTCAAGGAATTCCTTGGAGACTTCAGATGTATAAGTAGAGAGGCCTAGGACCTTAGTAGGATTCGAATTTTTATTGTAAAATTCTACTCTATTTTCGAGTTGCAAGACTTGTGACGACTTTTTTGATGTAATCTATTGTTTTGGTAATAAGAATGAGTTTTGTTTTGAGCCAACTCTGAGTTAAATCAGAGGGTTGAAGCTCTTGGGTTAGGGCCCAACCCTAGCAACCAAGGATCCTCTCTATTGTAAATGTATGCTAGTGTAGATTCATAGCTTAATTGTTCATTTGCTTAGTAGATGCATTTCCATTACAAAAGTGTAGATTAGATTGGTTGTGTGATAGTTTGCTGCCATTTGTACCTTCTTTCAAGTAGTAGGATAGCAAGGAGAAAAAGGATCACCACAAGGTTTTCAGCAGGTTTCTTGGCCTCACTTCCTCCCTCTGGTACCATGACTTGAGGAAGGGACCCTTCAGTAGCCCCAAAAACATAGATTTCTAGTTCTTGTATGAGCTTTGGAGTTTGTTGTCTTTGATTCAGTATTTGGTTCATGTTGCAAGGAAAATTTCATTGTCATCTTTTTCCATCTCCATTTTTGCAATAAGATATCACTCATGCTTTCATTCCCTTCAACAACTTTCTTCATGCTTAATATAGGCAATTGATTCATCATTTTCTATTTTATGAAAATGTATCTTGTTGCATAGTTCTTAGAAGACACACATGTTTTAAGCAGATCAGGTACTTTATGAGGAGTCCAAGACTTCATCACCAACAACCACCTTCCACTTCATCCACCTTAGCCATCCCTTGCTTCACCATCACCCTCACTAGTTTTTCATCATTTTTCATTGAAATTCCCTTAGATACACTGAGTGAATCTAGCCATCTCTTATCTTGGATATTGACTCTTGAGTTCTCCTAGACCTTCTAGCACTCCATTCCGCCCATCACACACCTTTCCCAAGCTTTCCAAGACCTCTAACACCTCACAATTAGCTCTCGGTTGTATCCTGTAGGTTTCCTGTAATTCCTACAGGATCCTCCTATAGGTTTCTAGTACATCCTGTCGGTTTTCCTGAAACGACCTGTTTTGAGGCCGAATTTATGGGAAACCTCTAGGAAATCACAAAAAGCCTCCTAGGACCCATCCACATCATCCAACCACTTCATAAACCTTCTAGCCATCCTCAAACACCTTCCATCCACCTGTCACATCCACAAGAACAATTAGTTTGCATACTTTATTTTGCCTTAAAAAAGAAAGTGAAAACAGATTTAGTTAAGTTTCTTTGCTTGCACCTTAATATTGTTTGATGCTTTTTACTTCTGCAACTTAGATAGTAGCATTTGTTTGTTGTTGATTTAGCATTTCTGCTTAGCATAGCTTCTTAAATGGTTAATTAGGGTATGGTGTGGTTTAGCATTACATGTTGTCTTTTTCCATTACTGCAGTAGAGTAACTCTCTCTTAGAGTAGATTTTACCTTCTTCCATTAAATAATCAAGCTTCTTCTGACTTTATAGAAGTCTGCCTTGGAAGCCCCGTGGTCTCTCGCCAGCTAAATAGTGACAACAGGAAAAACCATCACTTTTACTTGTGCATACAACACTATCACGTCCAAGTTTGTACGAACCCTGGGTTGATAAGTAAAGTTGGTAGCCCAGGAGTTGCAACAACCTTGCTGCAATACTGGCGCTCATCACTTTTTGGCACCGTTGCTGGAGAGGTGTCTGAGTAGAATGTGATTACTGCTTTCTCTTCTTCTATTTCTTGTCTTCAATCTTTTGCCATTAGTTTATTTTTGCCAAAGTAATCTAGTTGTTTCCTTTCTTTCATTTTGCATTATTTGCTTTCCTTTCCATTCTTCAAGTAGGATTTCAATTCAGCAAGTAGCTTTTTCATTATGTCAGTAATTTTCATTCAATCAACAATTTCAATTCTACAAGTACTTGCCAAATTTTAAAAAGAATACAAAACCAACCCAAAAATATTTCCTTTCATGCCTCGTAGGAATAGGGACAACTTAGGGAAATTTTTGCCAAATACCCCCACTGCATCCAACAACCAACCTTCTCTCTTCTTTGGTGGTTGTGAACTGGAGGAACCCTTAGGTGAGCAACATGACATGTTTGAAGAACCTACAAAGGAAGAAGAAGAAGAGGAACCCATTCCTACTGAACCAATGGCTAAAAAATGAAATGACAGAGGGAATGGAGAGAGAGTTGAGGGTGCCTTCCCCATCAGGGAAACCAATGGGGACACAAAGATGAAAAATATAAGCCCCTCTTCCCTACCTCATTTCCATGGCCTGACCAGAGAGGACCCTGACACTTTCTTGTTTGAGGTTTCCGTTATATGTATAACCTATGACTATATAGATGATGAGCAAAAGTTAAAACTATTTCCATCTACCCTCAAGGATGTAGCATTGCACTGGTTCATGGGTTTACCTGGAGATAGCATCACAACTTGGGCTTAGATGCAGTAGGCCTTTAGCAACAAATATCAGGATTACTGTCGATCAAAGGATACTAAAGAAGAATTTTTTAGGATGACCATAGGCCATGATGAATCCTTAGAAGACTACGAAGAAAGATTCCAGCTTAGTTACAAAAGGGCCAGGTGCACACTTGACCCTAAATCACTAAAATTGGTCCTACTTCGGGGAGTAAGAGAAGATCTTCTAGATACCTTACATTTGTTAGCTGGAGGAGACATCTACTAATTACCCTATGAATATATCAAGATTGTCTTTAGAAACCATTCTAGGGCGGCTAGGAAAAAGGGTATGGGTAGTCAACCTATGGTCAATACATCATCTTCTAACTCATCCATCAAGGGTGGAATTAGAAACATGTTGGAATATTTCAAAACTGAGATGGTACAAACCCTTGCCTTGCAAATGGACACCATTATTGGCTTATGAGGGCCTGACCCAGGTTCAGAGTTAGTTAGCCAAACAAATCCCTACACTACTGGCCCTTTCGACATCAACCTGCGGAGTGCGGACTAAAGTCTCACTCAAAGTAGTATGGGGGGATGCTGGAACCAAGTTTCTGCACCCTTGAGATGGATGTGATGTCGGTTTATTCCAACTCTACCTGCCTTCATGTAGGCTACTTCATGCTCTGTTCCAACCTTCAATACCTTCACGAAGTGTTACAATCGGCTTCCGCGAAGCCCTAACCAGGGGCTGAGATGCTTTCGCACTGCTAGGGCAACGAACTGAGATATTTCCCAAACTATGTTAAGTATCTTACTTATCTTATTAGCAGACCTTCATTAGCTTCACATAAACAGTTGTTCTTACTTGTGTTCACTTAACCGATACAGTTATACACATTCGAGCATCATATAAGCATTAGAAGTGAAATTCATACCCAATATAACATATGCATAAACAGGATATAACTATGAAAAATGATAGAAAACTTCTCCTTATTAATAATTCCTGACAGTTACAGGCTCAACTCGCCCTGCGCACTCAGCTGCAGGGGTATGCGCACTCAACTATAGACTACTAGGCCTTTGCGCACTCAGCTGCAGAGCCTCTACCTATGCTACGACCCAAAACTAGACTTACACTTTAGATCTATCTTGCATACATATTCATTGCTTAGACATTGTGTTTCTTATTGATTTTTTTCTATTTACTTAGAGCTTAGCTCTATTTATACAATTCCATGGTCCGCGGACCATGGGTAGATCGTTTATAGCCAACATTACATTATCAAAATAAGGGTGGACAACCCTATGACTCTTTAGCAACTACATGCTCCGCGCCCACAAAATACGGAGTCTTTACATTGGAATTACAACATTGGACCAAAATTTTGGCTCTAAACCCCAAAACTACCCTTGGGGGATCCCGTGCCTAACAGGCCCCCAACACAAACATCGTGACTCACCCTTGAGTCACTTTGCAGGTGTAGAGATCTTAGCGCGAAGAAATCCCATCTCTGTCTGGATTAATGCAACTTCGATAACGCACTGAGCGGCTGCCTACTGGACTTCCTCCATGCGCTATTTGGTGACTGCTGCTGTTGAACTTCTACCCTGAATACTCTCCTGAGTTGCTTGCAGTTGCGTGAGCTTTGCTACAATGGAGGTTGTAATTGTATAAGCCTCATCGATGCATGGTTGTAGGTGCACTTTCAAGATCGCTTCTTTGTGCTGAGTGGCATCCACCTATTCCTTGAGCACCTTTTGAATTTGAATTCAATTGTTCCCCCCACATTTGGTCCATTAATGCTGGATTGGCAGCAGATTTCAAGAATCTAGCCCATAAAGTTCACCTTAAATGCCTTCCGCCTGCACCATTTGGCCTGAAACCAACCATCAAATCATGAATAGTGACTTTAACTGTCACTTTCCAGCCGACTTGTGTGCCAGCACAACTATCTTCGCACGGTCGCAGACCTTATGACACTTCTCTGCTTCACACAGTCCCGACATCTCGTAGCTTTCAGGTAGTGTAGTTTATAGTCCCGTGCCTCCTTTCAGCTACCTGGAGCGCTAAGACTGTGCTTTGGTTGGCTAGTCAGATGGTTGGGCCACCTGTGTATTGCTTCAAATGACTGCCATTCACTTTTCCTGGGAAAGGATCTCCATTTCACTTAACAAGTTGGATCACACCACCATCGGTAATCTCCTTAATAAAATACGACCCCAACCAATGCATTCTGAGTTTCCCTGGAAATTTATCAAACTTACTATCATAAAACATAACCAGATTGTTTACCTTGAATGTGCGCAGCTTGATGTGTCGGTCATGCCATGCCTTTTTGCGCTGCGTTTGGACCTGCTAGTGAAATCCAACCAAAAATCGTTCTTCTTCGAGATCATCCAGCTGTGCGAGTCTCTCCTCCAGGGCTCCACAATCTATCATACCTATGAGTGCTACTATGTGCAGACTAGGCATGATGTATTCCATAGGCATTACGGCTTCCACTCCATAGACAAGCCTAAAAGGTGTATGTCCCGTCAATTTCTTGCATGTCGTCTAGTAAGCCCATAACACTACAGGTATGCGTAGGTCCTAATCACTTCGCCGTGCATTTTAGACCTTGGTCAACGCATTTTCAAGCACTTTGTTGAATGCCCCCACTATCCCATTAGCCTGTGATATGGTGTGCTCTTCTGGTGATACACCTGAAATTTCTTTGTTAGCGCGTTGACCGTCTCATTCAGGAAGTGTGTACTGTGATTGCTCATCAAGATCTTAGAACATCCAAATCATGTTAGTATATGTTCAAATAGAAACTTTGAGGCAGTTGCGCCCGTGCAATCCTTCACCGGCTATGCTTTTGCCCAACGAGTCAAGTACTATGTCGCAGTGATAATGTACCTCGCGCCTGTCTTTCCTTGGGGCTGAATCGTTCCTACAAATTTCTATTGCCCACTTTTCGAAAGGTTGCAACGTCATTTGTGGATTCAAAGGCATATTGTCCCTCCGCGATGACCTCCCTGTTGTCTGACATATGTCGGACGCCTTGCAATATGCTTTTGAATCTTGATGAAGGGTTGTCCACCACAAACCTGCGCGTAGAATCTTCTACGTGGTTTCTCTCCCCGCATAGTGTCCTCCCGTGGTGCCCCCATGAGTGTCCGCGAGGATGCTGCTTCATTCAAATTAGGTACATACCTTCACAGTATTTCATCATTCCCCATCTTTTATATATGCCCAACAACGATAGAGAAATTTGCCATGTGCACCACTAATTCCTTCTTTTGTTGGAAAGAGTATCCTTCCAGCGCAATTCTAGTTGTTATAAAGTGTATTATATCTTCAAAATGTCCATCCGCTATGTGCACAACAAAGAGCTGCGTGTTGGGTAATCCTTCCTCTAAACTGGTAGGTTCCTCCTTTGTCTCGATGCGCGACAGGTGGTCTGGTCCCATGTTCAATCGTCCAAGCTTCATAACAACTTCAAAATCGTATTGTTGGAACAATAGGAGCCATCTACAAATTCTCCCCCCCAACACAGGCTTATTGACCATGCACTTTAGCATAGAGTGATCTATATACATCTTAAAGTGGCCTCCTAGCAAGTAGTGTCGATACTTCTGGAGTGCATAAACCATAGCTAGACCCTCGCGCTCAGTGGTGGAATAGTTCTTCTCTACTTTGGATAATCTGCGACTTGCAAATGTGATACGGTGATCCAAGCCTTCTTCGCCATCCCATGTTATTACTGCCCCCAGCACTGTACATGACGCATCAACATGGACATGAAACTCTTTCTTCCAGTTCGGTAAGATAAGAATCAACGCAATAACCATCTTTTCTTTCAATATATCTAGGATTTTCTTATAGTCATCATTCCAGCAGAACGTGACATCCTTCTTCCACAATTTTTCCATTGGTGCGGTGATCTGGGCATAGTCTTTGATAAACTTTTTGTAATATCTCGTATGTCCAACAGTAGCGTGTAGCTATTTCACACTTATAGGTGCTTCCAAGTTCAGAATCACCACAATCTTTATGGGGTCTACTATCAGCCCTTGTTTGCAAACCACATGCTCCAATAATTTCCCAAAAGGAACGAGAAACAAACACTTCTTGAGGTTGAGCACGATTTGGTATCTTCGACAGGTATCCAGCATCAAGCACAAGCTTGCTACATGGCAATTAACCAACCCAAATATAGTCCAGTGATCAAAATTGACCTCCAAGAACTTATGAATATATTCCTTAAATGCCGCAAGAACCACGCACGAAAAGATGGCCGGCGCATTCTTCAATTCAAACATCATGATAGTATATTGAAAGCAACCCCACTCATTCGTGAAGGTTGTCTTGCTCCTATCCTATGGCACTATTTTTATCAGTGAAATAATATGCTTCCTAACCACCTACATTGTCCAACACTTTATCCATGAATGGAGTTGGGAATGGATCATGCACACAAGCATCATTCAATTTTCTGAGATCCACGCATATCCTTATCTCATCCTTCTGCTTCTTCTCTTGCACCACCATTGGGCTTACCCAATCAGATTTTTCCACATGCTCAATGATGCCTGCTGCGAGCATTTTGTCTAGTTCTACACAAACCTTCTCCTTGTATTTCAGATTTAAATGGTACGACCTTTGCTTAAATAGCTTCGCATCAGGTTTTAACGTGACCTTCATTAATCCTAAATCTGTGATTATTCCTTTCAAATCCGTAAACTTGGTCAGGAATAAGTCTTGTTATTCGTGGAGTAATTCAGCGACCTTATCCACTGTTGCATCGTCTAAGTAGTCTCCAATTTTCACGAATTTGGGTTTGGCCTTCGTAGCAATGTTCACTTGTTCAGTTTTCACTGACATGGTTATATCAGGGTTCTCAATCCGTGGTCCTTGAACCTTGTGGTGGCCTTTGGTTTCTGGAATGTTAATATTCTGCGGATCCTCATCCTCCTCTTTAATAGTTACATTATAACATTCCAGTTCGTGACTTAGCTGAGTAGCCCATTTAAGCTGCGTCAGGTCTAAAGGATCTTGCGGGATCATAAAGATGGTTTCATTCACTTCTTGTAGCACTTCCTCGATATTGTCAAACCCATCCTCAAAACTAAGTGTCATCATGAACCCTTCACGTAGGATATCCTGTCCCATGGCGAAGCTCTGTTTCTGCATACCAATTCATGCATACCAATTCATTGGAATAAAATCCAAGGTATGACAGAATAGGTGAACCCACTCAGGTTGTGGCTTCTTTCCATAAGCCTACATCCACTTGGACAAATGCGCACACAAATCATTATGTCCATCATACTTGTCTCTCACTCGCACTTTAGGCTTCCCAAATCATGTTTGCATCATTTTCCTACATTCACACCAATCATCAAAACTCCCCTTGTGCGTACCCCGCCATCTTGCGGGCGTAGCGTGCAGTGCCCAATCCAAGACTTGGAAGCGTTGTTTTTCTGGAACCTATCTTTCAAATGAATCCAAAAAGACATCGACCTCATTCAGTCCATCATAAATAGGTAGATTTATTTTCTCTGACGATATGCAGTGCAACAACCTGGTCATCAGATTGCAATTTAGCGTGGTTACTTCATGTAACCGATTCTGCAAACGTTCTATTTCCTCATTGGAGTCTGAAGGGCAGGAACTCTAATGCTACCATGTGATCCGTCCATCAATGGTGGGATTCACCCAGTGTTGGTCTCGCGTTGTTATCTTATAGATATAGTCCAAATCATCATCACTCTCATAATCGGGAACTGGCTCCGTATAGCGCAATCCTTCAGCATGGTCTAGGGGTATTATTACGCGCAGTGATTTTTTCTCAAAGATCATTTTTCACTTCTTCAGATTGATTACCCTATTCATGTCAGTGGCCCACTCAATTCCCAGGAGTGTGGGGTAGGGATTGCTATCATCAACAATCTCTATTACTTCAAAATCGCCAGTGCGCTTGCTCCTTCAATATCCACAGTTACTCCCTACAATCGTCCCATGGGTATGATTTTTTGTTGGTTAGCCATTCTCAGCTGAATTGGAGACCATTGCAGCACAGGTCTCCCCATTCGCTCCCACGTCTATTTCGGTAAAACATTCACATCTAATCCCAAATCTAGAATGAATTGATCCATTTCGTATTCTTTGATTTATGCAGTGAGTCTCATTTCTCGTCTCGTTCTTGCCTTATGTTTTCCAATCTTTTGAACTATGCATGGTTCACTTGGTGTGCTCCCAACACATCTATTGACAAGTTCCTGTAACCCTTTCACAACCTTATTGTCGCGCAGTAACTTCATACATGTTTCGAGGAATGTTGTGACCATGGATGGGTCCATCTATAGTTCAGGCTTATCTTTTCTTCCTGAAGTGGAGGCCTCAGTGAAGCCTTTATTAGCTTCCATGAAGGTCTCCTGAGCGTGCTCAAAATCAAAATTAGCTTCTTTGGTCGGGGCTTTCCAAACCCAAGTACTATCTTCCAGTTGTTTTCCTTTGTCATCTCCCGTCGCGATTCCACTTTGGAGCACTATGTTTACATTCAGATCTTCCTTGTATGGCTCAGACTTCATCATCTGCAGGTTCTGAGTCGAGGGAGGTGGTAGAGCTCCTTTGTCACATATCCTAGCTATTAGTGTAGGACAATCTTCCATCTCATGATCAAACAATGTGCAATACTTGCACGACGGGCACGTTGGATTAGTGCAATCATAGGCATAGTGTCCTGGCCCACCACAATTGTAGAAAATCAACTATCTACGACCTCTACTAGGTCCTCCTCTGCCTCGAACGCATCCGCACCCCTGAAACCCTGTCCACGCCATTCCTGCATTCTAGTCAAGGGGCCACGTTTCGGCCTAAACTCTGTAGGTGAGCATTCTATCCATCGTCAATTCATAGCTTTTGCAAGTATGCTTGTCATGTCCCACCGACCTACAAAATTTACAGAACAACTGTTGTAAATTTTGCGTATACTTCTGTAACAAGTGGCAGTTATCTGTGGCATGCTTTCCTGCTATTTGACAGATAGCGCACCATAAAGCAGGCATCGTGCTAGGTCTTGCTTGAGCTTTTGGCCTTAAAGGCATTGGTCCTCCTCCTATAAGGTAATTTGTAAAAGCCGAGCAATGGTCTTTGTCATGACCCTCACTCTTGCATTTCACACACCATACTTCTTCGTGTATCTCTGGCCAAACAGTCTTATTTTGTTTCAGACATTGCATCTCAAGGCACAGATTCTTCAGCTATGCATGGATCTGTTGAACTCCTAGGTTAGGATCTTGCATCAAGGTCTCATGTAGCCTCATATCAATCTCTAAGGCCTCTGCTTGAGTTGTTATCTTCTATTGCGATAGTGCACTCCTTAAATGTGGTATTAGCAAAGCTACAAACCACTCACGATGTTGTCCATTTGTCAAATTCATATTGGCTTTGCGGATCATACACTTCAGCCTCTGATCTAGTTCCCAAGGAGTCTCGCCTGGTAGCATTGTGATCTCTTTGAATCCCACAGTCGATTGAGCTTCAGATTTAGGCCTGCTAAATTCCCTATTTAGCATTGTTTGGATATCCGTGACTCTCGCATTCAGGTTATCGTTGTAGTAATTAATATAACAGGTCAGCACGCGACCCTGCAAAGCGCTAACCATTGTCGCTTTCTTTATATGGTCATCTGTAACACCTTGTGCTTCCCATACAACCCTTACAACGAACTAGAATTGGTCTGGATCCTCATTTACAAAACCTTTGAACACAGGAAACTTCACTATGTTTTCCATACTGAATCATGGTGGTGGTGGAGTTGGTACGGGTGAAGATGGAGGTGATGGTGGTGAAGCCGGTGGTGTTGTGGGTAGAGGTGGGATTCAAGGAATTCTTTGTCTTATCAGATGAATAACACTTCGTGGAGAGACCTTCGTGAGCTCTTCCTCACCTCCTTGTGGAGGTGAAATCAAGGGGCTATGCTCTGGACCCTTATTTCCTTCGTTTATGTAAATCGTTCTACTTCATGTAGCCTCGAACATCAAGGTAACTACATAACCCGCTTTTCGCACAACAAAATTTTAATCCAAGTATTCAAAGATTTTACGTACTTACCTCATAGTCCTTCGAAAAAGTGTCGTTTTGCCTCTCTATAGCTAACTGAGGTGTCGACCGCGAACACAGTAACAAATCCTTCAATAATGTGATCGAGCCAATGTACAATCCCTCTATGATGCTCACAGACAAAATAGACTACTCATATGCCCTCTCCTCAACCCTCCAAGCTCCTATTTTCCTTGCGCAGTTTCTCCTTGGTAACACTGATCACTCACACTGATCTCACACCATGTAAAACTGCGCAAATATCAAGGAACGAATTCCTTTTGCATGGATGAGTTTTCTTTATAGGAAAACTCATGTATCTAATAGTACATTGTCCCTATCTTTAATCTCAAGTGGGTCTTTCTCTGAATAAACATGCATGAGTTACTGATGGGAGAATCTTCAATTATCTGGAGTAAACTAGTTGGATGCATGCATGCATGAACTGACTAAACTCACAATTAGTTCCTCAAACAATTTGGAACTAATTTAACTAGACTTAACTCAGTAAACTGAGCTAACTAATTACAACTTTGTTGACACCTAATCATCAGGATTGGGTGAATAAGTGTAACTGATGTAAATAAATAATGGAAAATATGAAGAGTCACCGGGAGATGAAATGAACAGACTCTCCCTCATGTATATAATAAAGACCAACCTGAATGAATATGATGAATTGATTCGAGGAGTTACTGCTTGGTATGAGATGGCATCAGAGCTAGTGCCATTTTTGGCTTCCCTATGATTTGTAACTCCTTATTCTTCCTATGGTATTCTGAATCCTATGTAGATTGGCTAGCCTGGTAGCTCTGATGCTTCCACTGGCTTGAACGCATTATTCACTATTATTCACCTGCATACAAAATGATTTTCTCTGCATACAAAACGCTGCTCCTGTCACTGCTCTCTATACATCAATTACTTGCTGCTATTCACTATTATTCACCTGCATACATAACGCTGCTCTTACCGTCGCCTGGAGGAGCCTCCAAGAATGAAGGTATGGCTTCCAAACAAATGTACACAACCGAATGCGGCCTTTGAAAATTCAGCCGCTGAACCCTCTTGTCCTAGCTAATTTCCTCCATTTTCCCTTTGTTTGCCTTCCCTGAAAAGTTGGGCTAAAGCACCAGGCATATAGTCTAGATGGTATTCTCTTCTAGCTTTCTCATGTGCTTGAGCAGGCTCGAGGTCTTTGAAAGTACTAATAAGTATTCCCCCGCCATGAATCAGTGATTGTACACTCTAAGCGACGAATTGCTGCAATGGGTTCCACATGTCGGAATCGAAGAAACTAGATGTTATCTCATTCTTACTGAGTATGAGGGGACTCAGCAAATTCATGTGGAGGACAACGTTGTCCCCTTCTTTCTGCCACGCGCTATGAGATATCGAAGTCGCAAAGGAGTTGAGGAGGGTCACAATGACTGACCCACATGTATTAAACAAAACTCAGGGCACACCATACATTTCATCGGTCTATAGAATTGAGATGGCGCAGTGGAATTGACATCTGCATGGTATACATTGTTTTGAATCCACATTGTCTTGAATCCACAAACCTTATAACTTTTGACCAGAAGCGCTTGCCATTGCGCCATACCTCCCCTTCGTTGTGCCTCCACTCACAGCTCTATTATTGCCATATACCTGACTCCCCATATCTTATTACATATACCATACTCTGATATACCAACAGTCCTCCTGCTCGGTCGTATCTCTGCGCGCCATACCACCATATGATATTATGCATTCAATGAATCTAGTTCCACTCTCGTTTTAATACTGTTGTGTTTTTCTTTAATACATCATTTTAATACATGTGCTAGCCTCCAAATAACTCTGATATAATATCCCTCCCCCAATTAATAACTCTAATATATTATCCCTAATTTTTTTTCCAAAGTTAAACAGAGTTTGCCACCAAAAGTACAATTTTTTTAGAGTATATCGCCAGAATTTTTTTTTTACAGTACACAGATCTTACAATGCATTCTCTCATATCTATTGTAGGAGTAGTTCTCACTGGCAAGGAAAACTATCCTGAGTGGTCCTGGAAGATAAAAAAAAACCCTCATTTTCAATGATTTGTGGAAAGGAGTGTGTTTTGGAGATGGAGGCAAAGAGCTAGAACAGCCTACCTTAGACAAAGAGTTCGTCATTTGGGAAAATAAGAATAGAAAAGCCTATGCATTAATTGCAGCATCTGTAAGTGAAGAGGTGAGTCGCCATATTTTTCCATTTTCAACTGGTTTTGAAGCCTTACAAAAGCTAAAAGAACTCTATGACTCACATTCTGCACTTGAGGTTGTTCAACTCATGATTAAACTCTTCACTCTTAAATTACAAAATAATGATCCTCTTGCTCTTGCATCCGAAGTAAAATCTATAACACATGATATCAAAGCCACTAAGGTTGAATTGGATATTCCTCTTATCGCTTTTCTCAATGCACTTTATCCTACTTACTCCAATTATCTTGAGTCATTGCAAGAAAATGGAAATCTCAAAGATATTACCTTTGACTCTCTTGTGAAAAAAATTGTTGAAAGAGAGAAAGCTTTTGGAAAGAATACAACCCCTAAATCTTCTAAAGAGGCTATGTGCCTTGCTCATAAAGAAAAGAATCTTATCCAAGATTCTTCCAGAGGAAGAGGTGGTCGAAGAGGAAGAGAAATATATTTCAGAGGCATGGGGGTAGACACTCTCAAGGAGAAAAGTCAGATTTGCACTACATACGCTACAAAAGAAATGGATCACATGATACCTCTACATGCATGTTACCTTGGAACAAAATTGAGCAGCAAAGAAACCAACAGAAAGGTAAAAATAATGACACAAACAAAGGTAAATCACTTGAATCTACTCATTATGTTGTGGCACAATGTAATACTGAAGTAAATGAAGATTTATTTAATGCTTCACTTGCTTCTTGGAAAAATGATTGGTTGCTTGATTCAGGAGCAACTTGCAACATGACTCATAGAAAATATTTTTTTCGAAGAATTGATTTGAATTTGAAACTACTTGAAATTTGTTTGCAAGGTATTCAATTCAGAATTAAACATGTTTAAAAGATTTCCATGTCTTGCAGAAAGAAAACACATCAAATTTTCAGCTGTTCATGACCCATTTAAGCATAGCAGAGTTATTTCCTTTTACTGTTTAACACATTAAAATGAATTTGATCTGCAAAATAAATCAACCACAAATGCAAAAGAATTTGATAAAGCAGTTCACCCCCTCCAAGGCTACGTCTGCTGGGTCTAAAGCTCCCAACCGGGCTTGTCCTTGTTTTTATTAAATGCTCAAATTGAAAATACAGCTGAATAAAAGCATCTACAGGAGAAATAGATGGTAAAAATGGATTCAAAACACTTTAATCCTTCAGGATTGACTATTGGATCACCTCCAATGGATACCTGTAACCTTATACAGTCTTCACCAAAACTAGGCCTTGGTGGCTCCTAGAACTTTCACGGCTCCAAAACCTCTGCAAATGACCTCAGATGGCTGTATGACCTACACCAATGGCTTCATAAGGTCGAAAATACCCAAAAAACAAAAAAAAAAATCTTCCAAAACCGACTTTCATAGCCAAAGTTATGGCCATTTAAAGTTTCTCCAGTTTTTCCCTAGAAAAACTCCAACTAACTTTAGTTAACTCCAGATAGCTCTGCCAATTATGGCGGGTCCGCCAAATTTGGCGCTCCTGCTAAAATTCCACCAACTTAACTGCAGTTACATTTAATGTTTGGTGGTTGCCTCGGATTTCGTGCCCGGCGGAATATTCCTTTTTTAATTTTTTTTTGAAAAATTAAAATTTCTAATGTTATGGACAAATTCTTATTTTTGCCATAACTTCCTCATACGGTGACCGTTTTTCAAACCGTTTGCGGCACCAGAATTGGGAAGACGAGAAATTTCTAGTCATTCAACTTTGAACTAGTTTTGAACACTTTAAATTTTGAGCATTTTACGACACTTAGGACATGAGCACCTGATCACGCCTCCCCATTGGGAAGCTTTTGGACCCCAAAAGCCTTCAACTACCTGTTAAAGAGGTGAGGGTACATCTCCCTCACTCTGTCCACCTCCATCCACTTTGCCTTGTTCGGTTTGCTGCCTTTGAAACCAACCCAAACATAATCTACACTGCCCCTCCTTGAAGTGCATGTCCTTCTGTCAAGGATTGTATCTTCTTTCAGCTCATCTAAGAATTCTGGCGAGAAATCTTCTATAGATGGCAGCTGAACAACATTTTCATGATCAGCAATCAAAGGAGGTTCATACAAACGTAAGTTCTCCACATTGACAACAGAATACATTTGCATGTAGGAAGGCAATTCTAATTGAAAAACATTATTTCCAACCTTCTTGAGGATTTTGAATGGACCATAATGAATATGCTTCAGCTTTTTACCTTCTCCTTGCATCCTTTCCTTACTAATGTACAGCCATACCTCATCTCCTTCTTGAAACTTGTGATCGACTCTATGCTTGTCGTGTCTTTCCTTGTACTTGCCTTGACTCTTCTCAAGCTGTTCTTGAATTTGCTGATGTATTTGCTGAATTCTTTCAATGAATGAACGAGCTTTGTCAATGTCACTATGTCCCTCAACGGCAACATCTTTCTCAAGAATGAAATCAAGAGGTGATTTTGGCAAATAACCAAAACAAGCTTCAAACGGTGAGGTGTTTGTGGAAGAGTGCTTGGCACGATTGTAAGCATGTTGTATGTAGTGCAAATGTTCATCCCATGCTTGGGATGCTTGCTGCAATAACCTCTCAAGAGGTGCACAATGGTTCTGTTCACAACTTCAGTTTGTCCATCTGTTTGCGGATGGAAAGCAATACTTTTCTTCAACTTTGTGTCCATCATCTCCCATAGGTTGGACCAAAAATTCCCCACAAATCTGGAATCCCTGTCACTAATAATGGAAGTAGGAAAACCAAAGTGAATCCATACATGATGAAAAAATAATTCAGCAGTTTGTTCAGCAGTTATAGTTTTCTTACAAGGCATAAGTATACACATTTTGCTGAAATGATCAACTACTACATATCAATAATCATGCTGCTTTCGAGATTTTGGAAAACCTCCTACAAAATCCATAGAGATGCTCTCCCATGGTCTAGAAGGTACCGGCAAAGGAGTATACAAACCAAGCTTCCCGTTGCTAGGCTTGCTTGTAGCACATAATGAACAACCTCTTATGAACCTTGAAACAGAATCTACCATGCGAGGCCAATAGCAATACCTCTGTAGATGTGCAACTGTTTTGCTCACACCAAAATGGCCAGCAATAAGAGAAGAATGAGCTTCTCTTATGACATTTATCCTCTCCCCCTATGGTATACACAACTTGCCCAAATGAAACAGAAAATTGTTATGCATGTGATAGTCATTTTCCTCTACATGATTTCCTTTACTCAAGTTAGCATACACATCTTTAAAGTCATCATCAGATGCATATTGTTCTATGTAACTATCATGTACAATGGAATCATTCTTGAGTAAAGTAACAACACCAATAATAGGCCTTGAAAGCATATCAGCAACCTTATTCAAAGTACCTTTCTTATACCTTATTACCAAATGGAACTGTTGCAAGAAGCCCATCCATCTGAAGTGTCGTGATTGTTGTAACTTGCTTTGTGATTGCAAGTACTGTAAGGGCTGATGGTCGGTATGTATAACAGTTTCTTTGCCCATCAAGTAGTGTTTCCACTTTTTGACGCTTTGTACCAACGCATACAACTCCTTATCATATGTAGGATAATTTACAACAACACCATTAAAAGTTTCAGAATGAAAAGCAATAGGCTTACCATGTTGTAGAAGAACTACACCCATAGCATAATCACTAGCATCAGTTTGTATCTCAAATGGCTGTCTCAAATCCGGTAATGTAAGGACTGGAGCTGAACTAATCTTCTCTTTCAAAGATTCGAAAGCTCTTTGCTGCTTGCCTCCCCATTGGAAAGCATGCTTCACACTTGTCACTGCATGCATAAGAGCTACTATAGAAGAGAAGTTAGAGATAAACTTCCTCCAATATTGAGCTGCACCCAAAAAACTTATTACCTCTGTTATGGATTTGGGAGTAGGCCACTTCACAATAGCCTCAATCTTAGCAGGATCAATTCTCAAAGCACCTCCTCCTACTATGTGTTCCAAATAAACCAAAGAAGTCTTTCCAAATTCACACTTTGACATTTTAAGAAATAACTAATTCTTCTTCAAAACATCAAGTACTTTTCTAACATGCATGCCATGATCTTCTCTAGACTTGCTGAAAATTAAGATGTCATCTAAGTAGACAATAACGAAATCATCAAGAAAAGGACGCAAGACATCATCCATTACCTGCATGAAAGTTGCAGGTGCATTGCACAAACCAAACGGCATCACAAGCCACTCAAAGATTCCTTGTTTGGTTTTAAAGGCTGTCTTCCAAATGTCACTTTCTTCAATTCTTACTTGATGATATCCACTGCGCAAGTCTAGCTTAGTGAAATATCGAGCATCTTTCAACTGGTCTAGCAAATCATCTATCCTTGGGAGTGGGTAATGATTCTTTACCGTTATCTTGTTAAAGGCCCTGAAATCAACACACATACGCCAAGTGCCATCTTTCTTTTGAATCAATACAATCGGTGACCCACATGGCGAAGTACTTGGCCTTATGAAACCCTTGTCCAGCAAGTCCTTGATTTGCTTCTTTATTTCAGCATTCTCCATAATAGACATGCGGTACATGCCTATGTTTGGAAGAGGACAATCTGGATGCAAATGGATTTCATGATGAATCTCCCTCTTAGGAGGCAAACCTGTAAGCTCTTGAAACATCTCATGATATGCATCAACTACATCATACAGATCTGATTTAAGTTTTAGATCACAATTGTCAAATGACTCATGATTCACATCAACCTTGGGCTTAATCATAAGAAGAACAAAATTCTTACTTGAATTGACCAGTCTTTTTACCTGTCCTGCATTCACCATCGCTATATTTGTCTTCTTGCGATGAGCTCTAACAATGAACTCCTTGCCATCTTTGAACAGATGATATTTGTTTTGATGGCGATGAAAGATAGCTTTCCTGTCAAACAAGTAAGGACTTCCCAAAACAATTCCTGCTATATCAAAAGGTACCACATCAAGTTCAACTGTGTCAATAAAATGTGCAGTAATTGCAAAGCGCAATGTGCACTTTCTTGAAACTTGTAAATTTGCATCCTTGCAAATCCATCCAAGTGGATATGGCTTCGGATGTGGAACGGTCTCAAGTTTAAGCTGCTTGACCAAGTCCTCTGATATAAGGTTTGCTTGTGACCCACTATCAAAAAGTGTGTCAATTTTAGTATGTTTTGAAATCACCCTCACATGAAACAGTTCAATTCTTTCTTCCTCATTAGGAGCTTGTACATGGCAGTTTGAGGTACTAGTGCTGGCTTGAGTTTCAATTTCTTTTCCCTTCAATTTTTTCAAACCCATGGCTGCAATTTTGGTTTCATCACCTGAATCTTCCCCTAAATCTTGTGGTGTAGATGTAGTAGCAGCAGTTTTCGGTTTCCCTTTGGATTGGTTAAATTGAGGTCTTTTTTTAGGATATAATTTCCAATAGTTTTTCTCCTCATGGCCTGGTTTAGAACAGTGTTTACAGATCACTTTCTCACTCTCCTGTTTGACAGATGCATTCTTTTCTCTCTTTCCCTTGGAGGTTTTCTCTTTGTTTTTCCCATTGGGGGGCTTGTTTCTACCCTCTTCAAATGTGTTTTTTCCCCTTGCCTCTAAATGGGTAGCTTGGACACAAACCTTGTCCAGGCTAATAGGGTTAAACATCAAGATGGTGTGTCTAAGGTAGTTATGAAAGCCACCGATGTATTTTAGCAAGGTTTCTTGGGTCTGTAAATCTACCCCTAACAAGAGAGCTCTTCTCCTGAATTCTTGGGTGTAGTCTTGGACACTCTGACCCTTAAGTTGTCTGAAATTTTGCCAATTCATAATGGCTTTCTGCATGTGAGCAAGAGGATAAAACTATTTTTTAATGGCTAACAGAAATTCAGGCCATGTTAAGGTAACCTTACCAAATTTTTTTGATCTCCTCTTTAGTCTTGGCCTCCCACCAGACCAGTGATGCTCCATCCATTCTCAAAGAAGCCAATTGAATATTTGTGGCATCATCATGCATATTTTGGATCCTCAAGTAAACTTCCAACTTCCTAATCCAGTTGTCAAGCTTTTCTGCATTCACTTCACCATTAAACATAGGTAATTCGAATTTTACATCAAGCTTCGAAAAAGGACTTTTTCCAGAGGATCTATGCTTATGAACAGAAGAAGACGAAGATGAAGAGGAAGAAGGTGAAGATGGGGGTGGTGGATCACCATTTCCTCCATGTCCTTTCTTGGAATGATCATCATCCTTCTTACCTCCTGAAGAGCCCTCTCCTTCATGTGGATGTTTGGATCCTTCTCCAGCCAATTTCTCATTTCTTTCTTGGTACAATATCCTCACCATTTCAATGAGGTCCAAGAAAGCCTTTCTGAAGACTCTTTCTTCTTCTCTTGGATCTGTCTGTGTAGGAATTTCTCCTTCATGTTCAGCCATCCTTGAAGCTTCTGTTGAGACTCTTGAGGGTGAAATTGAAGGTGGAGGTGATGGCTCTCTGGCCTTCCTTGACTGAGGATTCTCTCGTTCTCTAGTCAAATGTCCTTCCCCTCTTTTAAGTTTCAACCTGGTAAGCATCAATACTTTGCAAGACAGTTAGAAAATCTTTGCACAAAAAACCCTACTCTGATACCAACTTGATCTGAATTTGAAACTACTTGAAATTTGTTTGCAAGGTATTCAATTCAGAATTAAACATGTTTAAAAGATTTCCATGTCTTGCAGAAAGAAAACACATCAAATTTTCAGCTGTTCATGACCCATTTAAGCATAGCAGAGTTATCTCCTTTTACTATTTAACACATTAAAATGAATTTGATCTGCAAAATAAATCAACCACAAATGCAAAAGAAGTTTATATAGCAGTTCACCCCCTCCAGGGCTACGTCTGCTCGGTCCAAAGCTCCCAACCGGGCTTGTCCTTGTTTTTATTAAATGCTCAAATTGAAAATACAGCTGAATAGAAGCATCTATAGGAGAAATAGATGGTAAAAATGGATTCAGAACACTTGAATCCTTCAGGATTGACTATTGGATCACCTCCAATGGATACCTGCAACCCTATACAGTCTTCACCAAAACTGGGCCCTGGTGGCTCCTAAAACTTTCACGGCTCCAAAACCTTTGCAAATGACCTCAGATGGCTATAAGACCTGCACCAATGGCTTCAGAAGGTCGAAAATACCCAAAATCAAAAAACAAATCGTCCAAAACTGACTTTCCTAGCCAAAGTTATGGCCATTTAAAGTTTCTCCAGTTTTTCCCTAGAAAAACTCTAGCTAACTTTAGTTAACTCCAGATAGCTCCGCCAATTATGGCGGGTCAGCCAAATTTGGCGCTCCTGCCAAAATTCCGCCAACTTAACTGCAGTTACATTTACTGTTTGGTGGTTGCCTCGGATTTCGTGCCCAGTGGAATATTCCTTTTTTAATTTTTTTTTGAAAAATTAAAATTTCTAATGTTATGGACAAATTCTTTTTGTTTTCCATAACTTCCTCATACGGCGACCGTTTTTCGAACCGTTTGCGGCGCCGGAATCGGGAAGACGAGCACTTTCTAAGCATTCAACTTTGAACTAGTTTTTAGCACTTTAAATTTTAAGCATTTTACGACACTTAGGACATGAGCACATGATCAAGAATTTACTGACAATGTTGATGGAGCAGTATACTTTACAGACCAATCAAAACTCAAGCCATCAGGGCTTGGCACAATCAGGCTCAAATTGCCTGGTCTTCTAGACTTTATTCTACATCATGTTTTATATCTCCCACAACTGAAGAGAAACTTACTGTCCTTGGTCGACATCCACCAGCAAGGTCACTCCATTCATATGTTTGATGGCAAGCTTGAGGTGAGAAAAGCATCTGACTTCTCACTTGTCATGAGGGGGATAGAAGAAGAAAGGCTTCTCAAGTTGTAGGGTTCATCTGCTCGTGCACAACATTTTTCATACAACTCTCATTATGAAGAAGGTACATTTCCATCAAGTTTATTATGGCATGGTATATTTGGACATTTGAACTATGACAACCTTCGCTTATTGAAGAAAAATGGTGTTGCTGGTTTGCCTACAATTCCTAGGAAACTTAAGCAATGTGATGCTTGCATTCTAGGAAAGCAAAGCAAATGGTCTTTTCATGATTCACATTCAAGAGCACATTGAAAACTTGAACTCATTCATTCAGATTTATGTGGTCCAATGCCTGTTCCTTCTGCAAATGGAAATAAATATATGATGACATTTATTGATGACTACACCAGAATGTGTGGAGTTTATTTATTGAAGAACAAATATGATGCTTTTCAAACATTCAAGAACATACATGGATTGAAAATTATGCACAATCTCATATTGGCTCTATTCACACTGATAATGGAAAAGAATATACTTCAAATGAATTTGAAAACTATCTTTGCCAACATGGGATCAAACATCAAACAACTGTGCCTTATAATCCCTAACAGAATGGTGTAGCTGAAAGAATGAATAGGACAATTTTAAATATGGTGCGCTCCATGATGTTTTTCAAAAATGTAAAATTGATGTTTTGGCCTGATGCAGTTCTATGTGTTGTATATATAAAGAATAGATGTTCATCTAATGCTATCAGAAACAAGACTCCCTATGAAATGTGGTATGGGCACATTCCTTCGGTAAAGCATCTCAGGGTCTTTGGTTCCACTTGTTATGCCTTGACACCAAAGGTACATAGAAACAAACTTGGTGCAAGAAGTCATAAGTGTATCTTCCTGGGGTATTCAAACACCTCCAAAGCATATTGTCTCTATGATTAACTTAATAAAAAGTTTGTTGTATCTAGATATGTAATCTTTCTTGAAACATCCAAAACTGACAATGTTGTTGAGTGACAACTTGAATGCTTAGATAGAATCACAAATGAAAAATCATTTCAAGAATTTGATAATCAGATTCCACATCTTGAATGAGGGATTCCTATACTAGATCAACTTGTGGAGCATTCTTCTGAAGCACTCTCTCCCTCGCATGAAACTCCAAAAACGAATGACACTTTAAGTGATGTGATTGATAGAATTGGGGGACTCAATCTTGATTCACTCCCAACTTATTCAATAGAGCAGCCTGGACCTTCTAAGAAAGGTCCCCCAAAGTGGTTGACAAAGACACTTGAAAGTGTTCATCCTGATGAGGTTGGAAAGACAGGAACTAGAAATTCAAACCAGCAAAATGGAGGTGATGTAGATGACTCTGATTCACCTCTTGATATGGATGTTTCTTATGATTGTGAATTGAAATTGTATATAGATTTCAAACCAAATTCCTTCAAAGAGGCTGCTCCTCATGATGAATGGAAAGAAGTGATGCAAAAGGAGTATGATGCCCTGATAAAGAATGGCACTTGGAAGCTGGTTGATCCTCCATTAGGAACCAAACCAATTGGCTGCAACTGGGTCTACAAGAACAACTATAAAGCAGATGGCTCACTTGACAAGCACAAAGCTAGGCTTGTGGAAAAAGGTTTTGCACATAAGGAATGGGTCGATTATGAGGATACTTTTCCCCCATAGCAAAATGGGCTACCATCCAAACACTCTTTGCCCTTGCAGCTCAGAACGGTTGGAAAGTCCATCAAATGGATGTAAAAACCGCTTTCTTGAATGGAGATCTAAAAGAGAATGTTTTTAATGTCCTAGCCTGAAGGATTTTCTATGAAAGGACATGAACATAAAGTATGCAAACTTGTGAAATCCTTGTATGGCCTCAAATAAGCACCGCGAGCCTGGTATGAAAAACTAATTGAGCTTCTTCTGAAACTCAATTTCAAACATTATGATCTTGATGATGCAACTTTATTTGTCAAGAAAGTTGGCAAAACAATTGTATATCTTGTTGTATATGTAGATGATCTTTTGATGACAAGGAACAATTAAAGCTACATTGCATCCATAAAGAAGGAATTGAGGAAAGGTTTTCAAAATTACTGATTTTGGCTATGTTCATTACTATCTTGGTATTGAAGTAACTCAACATCCGAAGTCCATATTTCTTTCTCAAAAGAAGTACATTGGAGATCTATTGAATAGGTTTGGCATGACAGAATGCAATCCTCTTACTACTCCAATGGAACAAAACTTAAAGTTCACATCCATTGAAGCAAAAGAATTTAAGGATGCAACAAAGTATAGACAGCTTGTAGGAAGTCTCAACTACCTAACTAATACCAGACCAAACATTTCGTTTGTTGTTGGAATCCTCTCCAGCTTTATGCAAAAGCCTTGTGAGGGACATTGGTCTGCTAAAAAAAGAGTTCTAAGGTACTTGAAGGGAACTCAAGACTTTAGAATCAAGTATACACAGGTGGATGACTTCAGCTTGATTGGACACTCTGATTCAGAATTCGATAGAGACAAAGAAATGGAGGTATCTACTTCAGGTTATGCTATGAGTCTTGGATTAGGAGCTGTCTCCTGGAGATCAGGCAAACAATCAATTCCAGTAGATTCCACAACAGAAGAAAAATATGTGGCAGTAGTTGAGGCAACAAAAGAAATTGTGTGGCTCAGGAAAATTCTTGAAGATTTGCAGGTAAAACAAGTACAATCGACTCCACTCATGATTGACAATACCTCGGTAGTAAATTTAGCCAAGAACCCAAAGATCCATGATTGAACGAAGCACATCAATACTAAATATCATCTGATTTTACATCATGTTGAGGCCAAAACAATCCATCTCCGCCATTGTTCCACTAATGAGAAAATTACAAAAATCTTCACCATAGCACTTGGAAGATAAAATCTTGAATGATTTATAATGATGCTTGGACTCACCAACATACCTTCAGATTAAGGGGGGGAATGTTGACACCTAATCATTAGGATTGGGTGAATAAGTGTAATTGATGTAAATAAATAATGGAAATTATGAAGAGTCACTAGGAGATGAAATGAGCAGTCTCTTCCTCATGTATATAATAAAGACCAACCTGAATGAATATGATGAATTGATTCGAGGAATTACTTCCTGGTTTGAAAAGCTCAAATATAACTCATCCCTATCTCCTTAATTAAGGGATAGTCTCCATAATTTAAGGGATAATTGTTGCATGACTTCACAAGGACTTCTAGCTTGAATTTATCCAACTAATTAACTCAATATGAATTAATTAATTATTTTTCAAACAACTGGTGAGACTAAATTCGAATTTTAATTCTCAACTTTAATTCAAGGACAAATTAAAATTGGAATATTCTTGTTGCCACATTTTAATAGATCGCATGAAAAGGTATTTAAGAACATGGATGTCATTGTGTGCACACATGGGATCCCACCCATTTGGCACACTCACTGAGGTGAAGACAAAAAGCAAGTCCCACTGGAGCCGAACATGTATTTTGACAAGTCAATGTGCATGGTCACCAACACACACTAAGCGATCAGCACAAACACTATGCATCAGAATGTTGTTGGTCCAGCTACACTCAACACCTGATGTGCATGTTAATCAGACCAGCTTGATAGAGGAGAAATATGAGTGTACCCGGATGTAATGGAGGCAAGAGTTTGCTTTCAGTAGGATGTCACCATTGAGTGTGCGGACATCATCACGGATGACCAAGCTTGGCATAAGTTCACCACCGTCGGTCATCGTAAGGATGTCAAAGAGTTGTTCTTACCACAATTGTCTGAGTGTTAGTGATAGCTTGCATGTCTTGCTCAAGTCTATTTTGTCTCACAAGGGTACACATGCATATTGTATGTAACATCTTGTAAGTTGAAGTTCAAGTTTCGATAGTTCAATGTAGTGGTCATAGAGTAGTTGAAGAGTCATGAGGGTAGGTGAACAATCACAAAGGGGAATGTCAAGGGTCACCCCACCCTTTTCTATAAATAGAACCTCATAACTCATTGTAAAGGCTTTTGGTCAGCCAAGCTTCCAATAGCAGTATCTTAGAGAAATCTTGGATAGTATTGTAATGAGCCTTGGCTTCTCCACTGTGCAGAGCTAGTATATCCCTTTGGAGGAGTAGGCGGTAGTGACTGTAATGTTATGCTATTGGAACTAGTTGTTGGTCATGGTTGTATTGTATGACTGGAACTTTCACTTCTTAATATAACAAAGGCAACAACTTTCATGCATATGTCGTATTGTATTTCAGCTATCTTGTTTACTCTAAATGATATATGTATCTGTTTTCTTACGCATGCATGTATGGCTTTCCTATGTATGTATGTATGAATCTTACTGAAATGTGTTGTTGGTTTAACCATCACTTTGGATTGCTAGCTTACTTTCCTTCCAGTTTATGATGCATCTTTGCTCGTGTGTTCCCTTCTTAACTTTGTTCTTTCATAGGTTTCCAAGGGGCACACTCACCTTACCCTCCATGTGTTAGAACTGATCATGCACCTTCCTTGACTCACTGCATACATCACACCCTTGCTACCAACAGGGACATCTTACTTGCCTCTGTATGAAACTATAGTCAAGGTGATACTGTACGACCCACTGTTGGGACTCCTACACCAAATGGTCTAAGGTCTAATTGGGACTTCTTACCGGGGAGATCCCCTCATGTTGGTGGGTCCAACACCGTCAATGGAACCCCAGGCTGATAATTAAAGTTGGTAGCCTTGGGAATTGCAACATTCTTGTTGCAATACCAAGGTTCATAAATTTTTGGCGTCGTTGAGGGGACATGTCAAAGTGTGAATTTTTTTCTTCCCTAGTTGATTGATTTCTTTTTACTTTTTGAAAAAACAAAAAAAGATTTGAATTAGGAATATTTCATTTCAAAAATAGAAAAGTGCATTACATTACTGTTTTCATTCAATCATAAAAACAAAAAAATTCTCCAATACCAACCCACCCCCCATTTGATAACATGGTGTAATAAGAGCCACATCACCATCCAATTTTGTAGTAGAATAAGAAGAGATGGAAATTAATGTAGAATAAATGGATGGAGATGATGACAATGAGGAAGATCCTCTCAGACTTCCCATTCAAGAGATTGGTGGTAGTGTGCACATGAAGAACGTCCCTCCATCTTTTCTTCCAAAATTTCATGGTATAAGGTCAGAGGATCCGAAAACCTTTCTCTTTGAATTTGAAATCCTTTGTATATATTATGGTTACTTACTAAACACTCAAAAATTGAGATTGTTTCTAGCAACATTGAAGGATAGAGCTCTTAAATGGTTCATGAATTTAGGGACTAATTAAATAAGTTCATGGAGTAAGATGCAAAAGGTATTTCTAGAAAAATATAAAGATCATGATCTTAAAGAAGAAATATTTAGAATGAATAAAACAAGAAAATGAGAGTCTAGAGGATCTAATAGAGAGGTTCATGTATAATGTTAAGAGGGAAAAAATACATCATTTAGGATCTGACACACTAAAAGCCCTCTTACCTGGAACAATTAGGGATGAGTGGATTGATCTCATTGATCTCATGAGTAGAGGTGATGTATAACAATTATCATTTGAATAAACTGGTGAAACATGCAAACACATATCAATATGAAGGGAAAGAGTAATTAAATTAGCATCAAGATCGGCAAGTCAAGCTAAACTTGGAAATTTGTTTGATGACTTTAAAACAGAAATTCTTAGTAATCTAACCAAACATATAGAAATGTTAAGAATGCAAGATGAAGAAAAAGAATATGTTGATATTTGTGTTGTCCATGCAGAATCACATGATGTTAAATATTTTCCATCATTACCAAGGTTGAAGGAAGTTTACCAAGAGCACAATGGAGCAATTCAATCACCAAAGTACTTATGTTATGTAGCTCCAAGATGACCATGTCAGCCTAGTCAACCTAGTATTATGCAAGAGCCTAATTCACAATTTCAAGGTTATGCATATCCACCTCAAAGTAATTGGAACAGACCATTTCCTTGGAAACATTGGCCATCTGAACCCCAAAACCAATCTTAGCAACAAGGTTATAAAGGAACTTATGGGATCCATCCACAATATCCTCAATGTTTTCCTCAATATCCTACATACTCAACTCCATGTTATCACTATCATCCCCCTCCACCACAACCACAACCCCAACCACATCCATCTCAAATATCCACTCTCACTCAACTACCTGTATCACCATTTCCAAACCCACACAATGAAGTAGCTCAACCCACTTACAATGTTGAGGTACAACACTTCCAAATATCTCCTCTTGATATCAATGGTATTCATATCAGCTCAGGAAGAACATTACAAAAAAGAGATTCCATTGATTCCATTGAAGGACAACATGCAAAAAAATAATATTCAAAATAGAAGACCAAAGAATCATGGGCTGCTCTTGATGAAGAGGAAACATCAAAATCAGAGATTGATAAATCTCCCTCATGGTTACCACCAAATACTCCATGTATTTAAGACAACAATCAACAAAAAGAGGAAGATTTGAAGGTCATGGTAGAAGAAGACATGAAGAATGAACCAGATAAGCAAGAAAACCAAGGGCATCAAAGTTATATTAAGGTTTGGTTCCAGAAAATCAAAAATATGGAGCATCACTCTCTTCTTCAACTATGTTTGATATTTTCAAAGTCAAAGCATTTGATCTTTGAAATTCAAGTACATGTCAAATGATATAATGCAAGCCTACACATCATTTTATTTGTCATCTTGATGTGAACATGGCTCCATTGAAAGTATTCCTACACTTGAAAATGATTTTGTTTTTTTTCAAGTAGAGTAGGATACGAAAAGAAATGAAAAATGAAAAATAAGAGAAAAAAAATAAAAATTCCAAGTGAAAACCTCCTTTGAGGTGCCTGCAATTGGATCATTGATTGAAAACCTCCATGAGGTAGTCAATGGGTTGGAAAAAGGAAAAAAAGGAGAAAAAGAAAGTATCCTAGGTGAAAACTGTTGGCATTATGATACAGGTATGACTCAAGTGTGTCCTTGATGGCAACTCACTCAGATGACAGATCACAGTTCAGACTAACAGAATGAGGAAAGAAAGGTATACATAGGTTCACTATATACCAAGTCGCATATATATGCAGGTTCACTATATACCAAGTCTTGTACACACGCAGGCTCACTATATACCAAGTCACATATATACATAGGTTCACTATATACCAAGGAGTGTATACACACAAGTTCACTATATACAAAGGCGCGTATAATGTACACACGCACTTTCACAGAAGGAAAGGCGCATACATGTCAGAAAACTAAGTTTTGGTCCATGGTATTTTAGTATTGGGTCCAAGATATTGGTCCTACATGATTTTGGACCATGGTATTGAGAGAGGCCTAAACCTATATAAGGAGAAGATGATCATTAGGCCAATGTGCAAGTATTCAAGTAATGAATATCTGATGAAGTGTGAGATCTAGCATGCTGGTTATGGGTTTTTGATGCTTTTCTTGATCTGAACCAAGGGTGCACCTATGCGGTTGATGAAGGTTGATGGATCAGGATCATGAAGACTAAGATGCATTATCATTATATGGTATGATCATGAATAGATCTGAATATTGACGCATGTCTTATCCTTTATATCTTATGTTCTGGGTATATCTCAAGTTGAAAATTGCAAAGAAGGTATAAGTAATTATTTTCAGATCTGTACATGGGTTCCCTTCAGTGAAAGAGCATATACACGCTGGTCCAACACAATCAAGTAGTGTATACTTTATGAGATTTGATCTTTGAGGTTGTTGTTGGTTCTAGTGGTTGTTGCAAAGTTCTGTGCTCTCCTCTGCGTTATGGTGACTGTGTTTTGATGACAGGGTTTCAGTGATTCAATTGTAGGGTGATTTAGAGTTGATGGTTATATTGTAGTAGTGATTGTTTTGTATTGATGGATCTAGTCTGAAAATTTATGAAACGTGGTCCCTGGAAGAAAATAGAAGGTTGTAGCCTTCTATAGGTCAACACCTACATACTAGTACATTAGCTAGTACAAGACCTAGGGGTTGTAGCTCCCTTCTAGTAGCAGTTGGAGAACAAGAGAAGGTTGTATCCTTCTGCAGGTGGGTACCTATGTACTGGTATGAATCCGTGCCAGTACAAAATTGTAAAAAGAAGTTTCTTATTAAAAGGAAGATAGAGACAATTGCAACAGGTGGTTTTTACCCACATTGGGTTTCCACCTTATATCATGGTGTTCATGTGTGCTTGTTATGTGTGATGATCTATTCTATTTTACTACACCTGTTTATTGTTTATATGGTTAATAATGTTCAGATGCACTCATTAAAGATCAACTAACTGAATCATACGTTTACTGGATATACGCTAGTTGCATTAAACACAGTTGCGTATACACGCGGGTTGCCTTAACTGAAGTAGCATATATGAATCTGATAATGGAAATGAAAAGATTATTGATTTGCTAATACTAATTCACCCCCCCCCCCCAAGTATTATTTCCAGCAATTGGTATCAGAGTAGGTCCTTCAGAAGAAGCTTGATTGCTTGAAGGAAGACCCATCAAGGTGAGTAATCAAGAAAGAGAGGGATACATTAGGCCACCAATCTTTGATGGGAGAAATTTTGTTTACTGGAATATAAGAACCACAACATATCTACAATCGCTTAGAACGGATGTTTAGGGAATCGTGGAAGGAGGATATACATATCCATCAGCAATTCCTATAGATACCGCAAATAGAAAGCAATATGAACTCAATGCCAAAGTTGTTACTATCTTATTGGGAAGTTTGTCAAAATCAGAGTTTGTCAAGGTCATGCAGCTCAAATCAGCCAAATAAATATGGGACAAAATCATTCTAAGCTACGAAGGAGATGATAAGGTAAAACGTGCTAAGCTTCAAATGCTCAGAATACGATATGAAACTCTTAAGATGCATAGTAATGAAAGCATAGCTAATTACTTCCTACGTATAGATGAGATTGTCAATTGTATGAAGAATCTAGGTGAAGAAATTAAGGAAGTTGTCTTAGTTGAGAAAGTTTTGAGATCCTTGTCTTCTAAATTTGAATCCAAAGTGTCTGCCATAGAAGAAAAGGAGGATCTGCAGAAAATAACTATGATGCAACTTCACGGAATCCTAACTAGTTTTGAAATGAGAAAAGGAGGACCATCAGATATGAGAGAAGCCGAATTTAAAGTATCAACAAAGGGAAAAGAAAAACTCAGTGAATCGGGATAAATTTCAGAAGAAGAAAATGAGGTAAATTTTGTCAAGAATTTTCAACGGGGATCTGGAAGGTTCGAAGGTAAGCTACCTTTCAAATGTTTTTCTTATGGTAGAATTGGTTACTACACTGCTAGATGCCCTCATAACAAAGGAAAGATGTTTGAAGAAGGTAATAGAAGTTATTATACTCATGATAAAAGTAATGACTCATCCAATAGTGATGAAGACATTAGACTTCTCATGGCATATGAAAATAAGGACGTAGAAACAGAAGAAGTTACCAAATTAAAAGATCAGCTGAAGATAATAACCAGAGTAAGGGAGCAGCTGCAGGATGTAGTAAAAGATCAGAGCACAACAATTCTGAGACTTGAATCTAAGATCCTCTCTCTAAAAGATGATATTAAAGAATCGAAGAAGCAGAATAAAGAAGCTCTTGAAGAACAAGAACATGAAGTGCTCAAATTAAGGCAATGAGTGGAAGAAGGAAGAAAAGCTGAAAAAAACATAAAGAAGCAATATCTGGAAAAGGAAGAACAACATCAAGTTGAGGTAAATATCTTAAAAGGTAAATTAGAATAAAGGGATAAACTGTTACAATTTCAAGACAGTACTAATATTTTGGATGATATTCTTAGTAGTCAAATATCCCCTACTATCAAAACTAGTATTGGCTTTTATGAAACTGTCGAAGGTGAATCTAGCTCACAGGGTGAGGAAAGGAATTCTAATGCAAAATCTGAAATGATCAACAAAGAGATAAGTGGTCAACCCCAACAACAACCAAGGAAAGAAATTCTTCAAAGAAGATCTTTTGCTCCTAACTATGGAAGTGATAGTCGGTTATTTCCTCAAATGAATAATGTTGAATGTTATGTATCTCATCATTTTGGACATATTGCAACCAGATGTAGAAGAAGAATGGTTCAAGACCATTACACAGAAAGATCATCATGTTCCAGGCACTTTAAGGGATATTGTTTTGCTTGCAATATGTTTGGTCACAAAGCTATTGATTGTAATAAAAGGAATATGAAACATGTAAGATGTTATGCATGTAACAAGTTTGGACATAAAGTAAAGGAATGCAAGAGAAAAATTCAGACACCAAAGCAAAAGGATCATACATCATTGCAATTCCAGGTATTGAAGAAGACATAATTAGAATTAGAAAGATGTAGCATAACTCAGTTAGCGGACATAACAGACACAGGGGAAACTGAAAGTGTATACCTTCAGTATTCCAATATACATAAGCAGATATAATAAAGAGAAATCATGTATATACACGAGTTAGAGGCTGCAGAGTCATGTATATGGAGCTCTGAAGAAAAAGAAGCAGGACAAACTCAGGGAAAGAAGTCTGATATGGTTTAGTCATGGTATGTGTTGGTTGGCACAGGTTCAGGGGGAGCATATGCTTCGAATAATTGTTGGCATTATGGTTAGAAGACTTTGGTGATAATGCTTATGTGGCTAAATGATACATCTTGCTACTTACTGTTGGTTGGTCAAGAGAATGATATTGTAGGTTACAAGTTGCTGATGTTGATGAGAGATGCTTATAGTGCAGATCATATGGTGTATGATAGTTGTTGATGACTACCATGGTCTTGTTTAGACTCGGCATGTGCTCAGGAGGAGCATGGACGGATTGATACATCTTAGAATATACAAAGGGGGAGCTCAATCAGAGATTTTAGCATGTACTCAGGGGTTGTATGGACAGTAGAATGTATATCAAGGGAGAAAATATCTTGGTTTGCCCTTTGCCCTTGATGTCAAAGGGGGAGAGTGACTTGGTGTGGTTGTTTCCATCAAGTCCAAAGGGGGAGATTGTTGGCATTATGATACAGGTATGAATCAAGTGTTGTCCTTGATGGCAACTAACTCAGATGATAGATCATAGTTCAGACTCACAGAATGAAGAAAGAAAGGTATACACAGGTTCACTATATACCAAGTCACGTATATACGCAGGTTCACTATATACCAAGTCGTGTACACACGCAGGTTCACTATACACCAAGTCACATATATATGCAGGTTCACTATATACCAAGTAGTGTATACACACAGATTCAATATATACAAAGGCGTGTATAACATACACACACACTTTCACAAAAGGAAAGGCGCGCACATGTTGGAAAACTAAGTTTTGGTCCATGGTATTTGGTCCATGGTATTTTAGTATTGGGTCCAAGGTATTGGTCCTATGTGGTTTTGGACCATGGTATTGAGAGAGAGCTGAACCTATATAAGGAGAAGAAGATCATTAGGCCAATATGCAAGTATTAAAGTAATGAATATCTGATGAAGTGTGAGATCTAGTATGCTGGTTATGGGTTTGTGATGCTTTGCTTGATCTAAACCAAGGGTGCACCTATGTAGTTGATGAAGGTTGATGGATCGGGATCATGAAAACTAAGATGCATTATCATTATATGGTATCATCATGAATAGATCTGAATACTGACGCATGTATTATCCTTTATATCTTATGTTCTGGGTATATCTGACGTTGAAAATTGCAACGAAGGTATAAGTAATTATTTTCAGATTTGTACGCAGGTTCCCTTTGGTGAAAGAGCGTATACACACTGGTCCAACATAGTCAAGTAGCGTATACTTTATGAGATTTGATATTTGAGGTTATTATTGGTTCTAGTGGTTGTTGCAGAGTTCTGTGCTCTACTCTGTGTTATGGTGACTGTGTTTTGATGACAGGGTTTCAGTGATTCAGTTGTAGGGTGATTCAGAGTTGATGGTTATATTGCAGTAGTGATTGTTTTGTATTGATGGATCGAGTCTGAAAATTTATGAAACGTGGTCCCTGGAAGAAAAGAGAAGGTTGTAGCCTTCTGTAGGTCAACACCTACGTACTAGTACATCAGCTAGTACAAGAGCTAGGGGGTTGTAGCTCCCTTCTAGTAGTAGCTAGAGAATGAGAGAAGGTTGTAGCCTTCTGCATGTGGGTGCCTGCATAAAGGTATGAGTTTGCGCCAGTACAAAATTGTAAAAAGAAGTTTCTTATTAAAAGGAAGATAGAGACGATTGCAGTAGGTGGTTTTCACCCACATTGGGTTTCCACCTTATGTCATGGTGTTCATGTGTGCTTCTTATGTGTGATGATCTGTTCTATTTTACTACACCTGTTTACTATTTATATGGTTAATAATGTTCTGATGCACTCATTAAAGATAAACTAACCAAATCATAAGTTTACTGGATATACGCTAGTTGTGTTAAACATAATTGCGTATACACGCAGGTTGCCTTAACTGAAGTAGCGTTTATGAATTTGATAATTGAAAGGAAAATATTATTGATTTGCTAATACTGATTCACCCCCCCCCCCCCCCTCAGTATTATTTCCAAGAAAAACATCCTTTGAGGTACCTAGGCAGATCTACTAGTTGAAAATCTCATTGAAGCAGCTACTAGGCCTAGAAGAAAAAAAAGAAAATAATAATAAAAGTATTTTCTCCATGTATCTCTCTTATGAATGTAGGTGCTCTCCAACATATGCAAGCAACAAAAACAAGTTGGCACCAAAAAAAAAAGAAAAAATGGTCAAAATTCTAGTAAAAGGAAGTCAAACTTGGACTTTCTCCTCCTTTTCTCAGATGCTCCAGAATGGTCAAGGCTATGCCAATACATCACCCTCATGTATTTCCACCATCCACCCATCATTCCCAAGATTTTTGCATTCATTTTCCTTTCTATCCTAAAATACTACAGGAATACTCTGTTTTACTATAGGAAACAAAAATACATAGATCAGAAAAATAATTTTGTCATATATTGAAAACCATGCATCCATTTTCCAAGCTATTTCAGGTGGAGATGCATATCAATGATAGTAACACGCTCAAGCAATTTCAGCAAATTCTAGTGTATAGGTTTCGAGAAGTCAACCTCCATCACCTACAACCATTTTTGAATTTTCTTGATATTCGTGCATCCAATTACAAAGTGGTTTCATGGGGAGATGCATATGGATGATGGTAACATTCCCAAGAAATTTTAGAAAATTACAGTGCACAGTTTCCATGACATCAACCTCCATCAACTTCAGTTATTTTCAATTTTCTTGAGATTCGTACATCTGTTGGCCAATTTTTTTTTTATGGGGAGGTGCATAAGGATGATGGCAACATGCTCAAAAAATTTCAAGTCAATCTAGTCTACCGTTTGGGAGATATGGACAAAACAAGGCTGCTATAAGGTTTTGTTGTAGTGCTACAAATGTCCTAGTTTAATATAGGAAATAGGCTGAAAGCTATAGGAAGGGTACAGAAGGTGAAATAAAGTGTGGTAAAGGTGCCTAATGGTTGAATAAGGTATAAGGATGGTGAATATCACCCATGGCCAAGTCTATCACTCCAAGAAGTCTGGATTTGACTAAGATAGCTTACTCATGGTAACTAGAAGACATAGGTTTAGAATCACCAAGCTATGAAGACATGTAGAGAAGAAAAAAAATGAAATTATCACCTACAGAGGACCATGGATCGATCATCAACTCAACAGCAACATGCATGTCTCTCCATCAACCATCAGGTAGGTACAAGTATGCAATATACTTAACCTCTTCTCTTGAGCATATTATAGTTATAAATTTGTTGTTAATGCATGAGAGATGAGATTTTGTAAGCTAAGGATGGGAAGAAGTCATCGACATCTTCAACTAGTTAATTATAGCTCACTCCATCACTCATGCAATGTGGAAAATCCAAACTAGGAAGAGTGATGATTTCAAGGAATGGGGACAACAGTTGAGAGAATAAATTTTTGCAAAGGCCAAGTCACCATAGCACTCAAAACCCTCCATGCACTTCATATCCACTATCTATCCATCATTCATCAATCCCATTTCATAATAAAAAAATAATAATTTTCAAGAACAAACCCTACACTCTATCTCACCCTGAAAATTTCTTGAGAAAACACATAGAGCACATCCTCTCCATTTTCACAAACCTACATTATTTCCTCTAATCCTTACCGTCATCCTCCAAACCCTCTACATTATTTCACATCACTCTCATATAGTTATAAGACCTTGAAAAAGGAGGAATGACTACTAGAGGAAGGCAGAATGTTGCTACAAGAAGGAATAAAGGAACAAATTGTGTTAAAACCCAAAATGGTAGTGCCTAAGAGAGACCTAATAAAAAAGAAGAACTCCAAGGACATTAACAAATAATCTAGGCCACAAAAGAGAAGAAGAAGGCAACAAAAGGAAATAAGGCATTCACCATCAAAATAGAACTCAAACTGTAGTGATGAAAAGAGGCTTCCCAAGAGATCTCTAATCTCTTTCTATATTTTTTCCAAGGCCTAAAATATGTTATAGAAATGGGAGAAGGGTATGGAAGTCAAGTGGAGGGCCTACCCTAAGCTCAAACTATCATTTCTGCTCAAAACAGGTTTAAACAGGGTTTCCTATAGTACTATAAGAACTGCTACAGGGTTTCCTATAGATCTACGGGAACCACTACAACGTTTCCTGTAGTTAGTACATGAATTACTACAGGATGTCCTAGTTCTCATGTAAAGGTGTTTTGAAGGTTTCAGAGGTGTCCAAATGGTGGAAAAAGGTAGCAAAATGTTGCAAAAGGATGTGTAAGACCTTTCCAAACTGAAAAAAATTGAAGCGCCCATCTTGAATAAGGGAAAAAAGGTAGACTAATGGTCTCAAGAAACAATGTGATTTTTCTATGAACAAACGACTTTCGAAAAATGAGTGAAAATGGAATGAAGGTTTCAAGGGAGAGGATATGAATGAAATGGATCTATAATCTAACAAAGTTCACTTGCAAAGAAGAAAGTTATGTTTTTGCTTGAAAGACTATGAAACAATCATAAAAAGAACAACTACATTTTTGTGTTTGTCCTTGCAGAACTTATAGCCAAAATTATTAAGAGAAAGGACTAAGGAATGCACAAGAGAGAGGCCACCGGGGCCATGAATGAGGCACAATGAGGTCACTAAGTTGTTCAGAGGATGAGTAACACTTTCAGTAGGGGGTATGATGGGCCTCTAAATTAGACATAAATTAAGGTCCATATGGCCATCCTTCAACACACTAAACCTCTCTGTTTGCATTAGATAATGTATTTTTAACTTTAATATGTTCATTAGGAAGGTTTTTGGATAATTTCATATGTGTGCCTAATATTATGTATTTTTGTGGAATATTGTGAGAATATTGGGAATATTATGGAGATTTGGAGGAGGAGATAATCCAAGGACCTGCTCCCTACTACAGGAGGATCAATATTAAATAGTAACAAAATATTCTATAATTATGGCATAGATTGTGGAGCTCCAATGATTGAGAAAATCTAGGAATGTGCTCCCTACCAATTAATGTAGATTCTTAGTATTGGGAACTAGATCCACTAATCAAAGGGATTTTGGTGGGGAAATCTTGCTACTTTTACCAAGTCGAATTTTCCTCTAGGGGTTGATTTTTATTAGTCTTCTTGTGGAGAGAACTCATATTTTTGTAGCTCCACTTTCATTTTCTGCAGGGATGTAATTGTATTTATGGAAATAATGAACATTGGTGATATGTTCAAATTCTAAATCTTGGTGTCCTTCATAGGAATTTGAGTTTCCTTGGGCTTTTCCATCCTAGTAGCCTCATATCGCCTTTGTATCATTTACTTTTCTTCTTTCACTTCTTATGCACATGCATCTCTTGTTCTTGTTCTCTATTTATGCATTTAGTATTAATGATTTATTATTGTTGGATTGGGTTAAATGGTTGAAGTAAGTTATTTTTTAGGATCACAAGTATCATTTCATCATTGGAACAACTTTGGAAGGTCATAGTAGTCATTGAGTTTCTTCGATTAGTTTGTTTATTCCCAAATCTAGATTTCTGAAAGTTCTTTGTGGCAAATGACAGTAAATTTTTTCTATTTTTTAGATCATGATAAAGAGCTCAAATAGAGTTGATTCCACTTACATTAGATCACAAAAAAATTATAGTTAATAAAAAAAATTCCCCCATTGCATTTGCACTTGATTAGGTTAGGAATTTGATAGATTTACTAGCTCGCTAGTTCTCGAATTTCTAGATTTTAGACTAGTAATTTTTTGCCATTTTTTAGCATGGGTTAATAGAGGTATTTTTGAGTGATTCCACTTATAATGGAGACCTAAGAGATCCTAGTCAATAAAAAAAATTCTCATTCAATTTGGATTTGATTTGGTTGGTCATTCGGTGAATTATAACTCCCTATAGAAAATCTCTTGTTTCATGTAGTAAACTATAGGAAACCTTGTAGTAGTCTTCCATCGTGTATATAATTGCCCAAATTCTCTCAAGAATATTGGTTATGATCCCTTAGGGTTGAATCAAGACCCCTAGGCTCTAAATCAATTATTAGGGAAGACTAAATACAACTTAGGACTTTCCTATTTACCCATGCAGAACATTTCAACGATTTGGGCTAATGAACAGATTTATGGATTGGATAATACAATGATGATTTTCTTGATTGCCACATCCAACGAGTTTTTGTTGGCTTGTTGGGACCTGACCCAGGTTTAGAGGTGATTTAACCAAACAAATCCCGGTACTACCAGCCCTTTCAGCAACAGTCTGCGGAGTGCAGATTGAGGTCTCACCTGAAGTAGTATGGGAGGGTGCTAGAACCAGGTTTCCGCACCCTGGAGATGTTTGATGAGTTTCAAGTGGTTCGCAGTTCAACCCTACTATGCGCACTTTCCTGTACCTCGTAGCCTGAGATACTACCTTCGCGCAGCCCTACTCGGGGGCCGAATCGTGTTATTACCCAAGACCTTACTAGTAACTAGATATTAGTTGATTAACTTAGCTTACTTGCATGTGTAAATTATACTTAGCAATATAAATCATTCATACAAGTGTGCACAGTAAATAAACAGTACATTAGCAATTGATATCAAACATGTAATAACTCAAGAATAGATACACAAATTTAGATAAAACTTCTCTTTATTATTCTCTTCCCTCGATTATAGACTCTATTATGCCCTACGCACTCAGCTGCAGGGGTTCGTGCACACAGCTATGGAATCTACTAGGCCTCTATGCACTAAGTTGCAGAGCCTTTTCCTACTCTACGACCCAAGACACACTTCGTACTTCCAATTAATCTCTAAGACCCTTCATGCCTATTCTCTATTCGATTCCATTCCTTTACAACTTAGAGCCTCTCTCTATTTATACAGTCCCATGGTCTGCGGACCATGGGTAGGCCGACATTACATTCAAACTTAGGGCAGAGCGCCCTATGACTCTAACATACATTTCGCACCCTCAATTCATGGAGCTTTACAATAATAACATCTCAAAACTTGGGCTTTGAGACCCAAAACATGCCGTGGGGGGATTCCATGCCCAACAGGCCCCCAACACAAACATCGTGACTCGCCCTCGAGTCACTTGGTGTGCTGATCTTTTTGCAGAGTCCCTCCAACTATTCTCAAATGGTACTAATGTCCGCAACACACTGAGCTATTACTTGCTGAACCTATTGAATCCTCTATTCTGAGACCTCCATGTCTGAATTGTTTCCTTCTGTTTGTATCGACATCTGCTGCATATAATTATAGTCTTGTGCTTTTATCCGTCTCATCGGGTCGCGAAGACTGTGCTTTGACCAGCTAGTCATATAGCCGGCCCACCCATGTAGGGCTTCAAGCAGCTGCCATTTACATTGCCTGGGAAGGGTTCCCCATTTAGTTTGACTAGCTAGACTGCACCTCCGTCTGTGACCTCCTTAACCACGTATGGTCCCAGCCAATGCATTTTGAATTTTCCAGGAAAATTTTCAAACTTACTGTCCTACAATAGCACTAACTCATTTACCTTGAAGGTGCACAACTTGATATGGAAGTTGTGCTAAGATTTTTCACTTTGCTTTTGTACCTGCTGATGAAACCCAGCCAAAAATCGCTCTTCCTCAAGTTCTTCCAATTGTGTGAGCCTTTTCTCTAGGGTTTCGCGGTTTATCATCCTTGTGAGCGCTGCTATTCGTAGACTAGGTACTATATATTCCATTGGCATGACAGATTCCATGCCATAGACTAATTGGAAAGGTGTATGTCCCATTAGTTTCTTGCACGTTGTCCTGTAAGCCCATAGCACGGCAGGTGCGCATAGGTCCCAATCGTTTCGCTGCATATTTCACACTTTGGTTAGTGCATTCTCCAATATTTTGTTGAAAGCTTCTACAATCCCATTGGATTGTGAGTGGTACGGTGTACTTTTCTGATGATACACCTAGAATTCTTCAGTGAGCACGCAGATAGTTTCATTCAGGAAATGTGTTCCAGGATCACTCATTAAGATTTTTAAATAGCCAAATCGAGTTAAAACGTTTTTGAAAAAAAACTTCACAGCCATAGCGTTCGTGTAGTCTTTGACCCGTTGTGCTTCTGCCCATCATGTCAGATACTCTGTTGCGGTGATGATGTAGCGCGCGCCCATCTTTCCCTGAGGTTTGATTGGTCCCACAAAGTCAATTGCCCATTTTTCAAATGGCTACAGTGTCATTTATGGAGTTAATGTAATTTAATCCCTCCGTGATGGTTTTCTAGTCCTTTGACATATATCATAGGCCTTATAGTGCGCTTTTGAATCCTTGTGCAGGGTTGGCCACCACAACCCTGCTCCGAGAATCTTTTGTGCAGTTGCTCATCCTACATAGTTTCCTCCTGCAACGCCCCCATGTGCTTTTGTGAGGATATGACTTCTTTCAAATTTAGGTACATATCTTCGCAATATCTCATCATTTCCAATTTTGTATAGGTGCCCCGCGATGACAAAAAAATCCGTCGTGCGCACCACCAATTCCTTCTTCTGTTGGACCGAGTATTCCTTCGGCGTAGTCCCTGTTGTTAGAAATGGATTATATCTTCGAAGTTCCCATCAGCGACACACACCACAAAAAGATGTGCATCAAGTAGACCCTCCTCCAAATTAGTAGGTTCCTCGCCTGTCTCAATGCGCGACAAGTGATCCGATCCTGGGTTCAGGTGTCTCAGCTTTACTACGACCTCAAAATCATATTCCTAGAAAAATAAGAGCCACCTGCATATGTGTCGCCCCAACACAGGCTTATTGACCAAGTATTTCAACGCGGAATGGTCGGTATACATCTTGAAATGTCCTCCGAGCAAATAGTATCGGTATTTTTGGAGCGCGTACACAATCACCAACCCCTCGCACTCAGTGGTGGAATATTTCTTCTCTACTTTGGACAACCTCTGGTTTGCAAATGCGATAGGGTGATCCAAGCCTTCCCTGCCGTCATGTGTGATCACTGCTCCCAGCACGATACACAAAGCATCAACATGGACATGAAACTCCACATCCCATTTTGGGAAGACCACGATTGGAGCGAAGGCCAATTTCCCCTTCAGAACATCCAAACCTTTCATGCAATCATCATTCTAGAAAAATGTAACATCCTTTTTTAGTAGTTTTTCCATTAGCATGGTGATTTGGGCATAGCTTTTGATAAACTTTCTGTAGTACCCGGTGTGTCCCAAGGTAGCGCGTAGCTGTTTAACACTTCATGGTGCTTCCAAATTTAGAATTACTACAATCTTCATAGGGTCCACCATCAGTCTCTATTTGCAGATCACATGTCCCAATAGGTTACCAAAGGGAACGAGGAATGTGCACTTCTTAAGGTTCAGCGCAATCTGGTGTCATCGAAAAGTATCTAGCATCAAGCGTAAGCTTGCTACATGGTGCTTAACTAATCCAAAGATAGTCGAATCATCCAGGTAGACCTCTAAGAATTTGTGGATTTATTCTTTAAACGCGGCAATAACGATGCGCAAAAAGATGGCTGGTGCATTCTTCAATCCAAATGGCACAATGGTGTATTGAAAGCAGCCCCATTCCGTTGTGAAGGTCATTTTGCTCATGTATTCCAGCGCAATCTTGATCTGGTGGTGATCTGAATTGGATCCATGAAGATTATCACAGTACCATGACTGTATCAAATCATGACAAAAATTTGAATTCAAGAAGCACAGAGCGATCAGGAAGACCTCTAAACAATGGCAGTTGGTAACCCGCAAGGAACGATGAGGACCTCGGTCAAGGCGCACTGACTGAGGCCCATAGAGACCATGCATGAGGCAAAACTTGCACCTGGGAAGCCCAGATCAGTAAAAGGAGGTTGTTTCTGATGCGTGATTAGCACTTAGCTGGGCAAAACCCCTTGAGAAGGAAAGCCCCAAAGCACTCAGTCGCATGCAAGCTAGGAAAACCATGGGGAAAGTGCTAAAGGATAAAGGCGGGACCCGTGCTCTAAAAAACGAGAGTATATCGGGGGCACCCTTGGGCAGTAAGTGGATTTGGAGAAAAATGAGCGATTCCGTTCAATTTCTGATGCGTGGCAAGCGGATGAGAGAGAAAACCACTGCTCATCGCATGCTAACGGTCGAGCAAGTCAACCGCGCGAAATGTGCAAATGTCGTCGGATTTGGGGGCTCCAGATCTAACGGTGGAGATCATGCCCGATGGAGAAACTAGATTTAACAGGGGATTAAGCTACAACATAAAGAATTCTGAAGTCTGATTTGACCGCCGAGATGGTGGATGACTCATTCCACGGTGTAACTGAAAAATTGAACCGATGAGGAAGAGATGGTGTAGTTCACAAGAGGACAAGTGGCCACTCACTGTGAGCTATTGATGATGATGCAGAGACAAGGAATTCCAAGTGAACAACAGCAGGTGATCTGATGGAGGTGGAAGGGGAATCAAACAATCGTGAGACAAATTGGCTTTAAGCCATGAATAGAAACAGAGAACAAAGGACACCGAAGATAGAGAAGAGAAGAAAAGGAAGAAGATAGAGAAAATAAGAGACGATAAAGCAAGAAGTAGAAAGACAGACAGTCGAGCTGACCTGCATCATAAGGGAGCATCGAGAAATCCTGAAGAGGATCTGTTGAGAATTGAGCACCCCATTGGGCTCCTTCCATTGTAGACCAGAGAGGTCAGGAGCTGGTAAGGAAAAGAGTCTGTGCACTCTAGTGGCTTGGGGAACTTAGATTGAGCTCCTCATTGTAATTCTCTGCTTGAAAGACACAATAAAAGAAGGCCACCACTGAAAGCTGGACCAGAGATGTAGCCCTGGAGGATAGGGTGAAATCCTTATTAATTTGTTGTGTTCTTGTAATTGCTTACTGTGTTTCTCTACTTTTTTCCATTTTCCAGTGTCTGTGTATTTTTCAATTTGATTGATCCGTTGCCTAAAATAACATAGACACACACCAGCACATGAGTTTGTAATACCTTCATTCATTAATAAATTAACTGAGGTCACTTAAGGGTGATTATCAGATCAAGTGGTATTAGAGCTTTAGGCTGTTAAGGTTAGACAATCTTGTGTTGGTATAGCTGTTGAATGCTAACTAGATCAAAGCTCAAATTAGGAGAAGGAGAGTTGATCGAAACTAATCCTGAAATCGGGAGAGTCTATCCTCGGAAGACAATGTCAAAGGAAGGTTCTATGGGGCCAAATCCTCAATTCATAGAAATTTTCCTAGCCATAAAGTCCATGGTAGAAGAAATGTATAGGGACTTTAGAAAACATAAGGATGAAGATTCATCAGGCTCTAAGCAAGACAAAGGAGAGGATGAGTCTCACTTCCATGAACACTCAAAAGGAAAAGGGAAGGAGGAAAGCTTTCTCACACCTCCTAATAGCCCTGAACACAAAAAGAAAGCATATTTGATCAAACTAGATGTTAAATTTGATTTACCTATATGTGATGGAGAGTTAAATGCAGAAAAGTTGGACAATTGGATTACACAAATTGATGTGTATTGCAGAGTGCAAAATATCGATTCAGACAAGAGCAAGATTCAACTGGCAAGCCTATGCCTTGTAGGCACTGCCTTGGTTTGGTGGGAAGGCAGAACCCAAGCTGACATGAAAATACATGGTAAGACTATCTCTGTTTGGAGTGAATTTGTTTCTGCAATAAAAAAGAAGTTCTATCCATTGGCCTACATGCAAAAAGCCATGATGAGTTGGCAAACTCTTTGGCAGTTGAAAGGGAAAAGTGTGCAAGGGTACACTCAAGAATTTAGAAAGAGGGCATTGATTCTAGGAATCTCATTAGACTCACCAGAGACTCTGTTGAAGTACATTGGTGGTCTACACAACTACATGAGGCATACCATCCTCATGTTTAATCCCACTAGAATAGATGAGGTATCTGTACAAGCTACTCATCTAGAAGCTAGAGGAAATAATGGAAATCCAGAAGCTGGGGGACTATCCCAACCCACTGTAAGCAAGAACAAGGAGAAAAGGAAGCAGAAATGGAAAGCAAGGAAGGCTAACACTGCACAGAAGAGCAAGGCTTCATGCACTCACTGTAAAAAGGATGGGCATGACGATGAGCATTGTTGGATTCTTCATCTAGAGCTGAGACCTAAGAAGTTCGAGGGCAAGAAGAAGAAGACTGTTGCAGCTATTCAGAAAGATTTGGGGTCAGACTCGGGAGATGAAACAACCATTGCAACCACAGGTATAAAAGGTAAGAATTCTGAAGCATCTACTAGTAATTATTCACAATCTATTACTGATGAAGAAAATGAGAGAAAAAGACATGAGCTTTTCCATATTCGAGTTATTTCCAAACATCAAAATATTGATACTTTGTTTGATAGTGGCTCACAAGTAAATTTAATTTCTGAAGCAATTGTAAAGAAGTTTGGATTAGCAATTACACCTCACAAGAAATCATACCCATTAGGATGGTTGAATGATAAAGCACAACTACAAGTGACTAGACAGTGCAAACTCAAGTTTTCTTTTGGGTTAGCATTTGTAGATGAGGTTGAGTTAGACATAATTCCTTTGGATATATGTGGAATTGTTTTATGAAGTCCTTACTTGTATGATAGGAAAGCTATTTTCTATAGCGCTAATAACAATTATCTACTTGTTAAAGATGGAATCAAATACTTTGTAAGAGCTCATCAACTCAAGAATAATTATACTCTCATAAACTCAGGGTAGATGAAAAGAATGATAAATTCATTCAAACAATTCTTATTGATGGTTGTAAAGGAAAAGAAACCTGATAAAACCAATGTATTTGAGGGCTGTAATGCTAAATAGCAAGTTGATTTAGAGAAGGTTGTTTCAGAGTATGATATCTTATTTCAAGAACCTAAAGGTCTACCACCCAAAAATGAAATAGTACATGATATTATTTTGCAGCAAGATGCTCCATTGCCTAACATTGGAATGTATAGGTTGTCTGCTTTAGAGAATGCTGAAATCAAGAAGAAGGTGCAGGAGTTGCTTGAGAAAGGGTTCATCAGGCCTAGCACATCACCATGTGGGTCACCAATCGTTTTGGTGAGAAAGAAAGATGGCTTGTGGAGAATGTGCATTGACTATCGAGAACTAAATAAGATAACAATCGAAAATTGTTATCCCCTTCCTCGCATAGATGATATTTTAGATCAATTGAAGGAAGCTATTTATTTCTCCAAGCTAGACTTGCACAGTGGATACCATCAGGTTAGAGTTGCAGAACAAGATGCATGGAAGACTGCTTTCAAAACAAAGTACGGATTGTATGAGTGGCTGGTTATGCCTTTTGGCTTAGCTAATGCTCCTGCTACTTTCATGAGATTAATGAATGATGTACTGAGACCTTTTCTTGATGATTTTGTTATTGTGTATCTAGATGACATTCTAATTTTTAGTAAAATGTTGGAAGAACAATTAAAGCATGTTAAGCAAACATTAGATGTTTTGAAAAGAGAAGAAAATCATGTTAATCCCTCAAAATGTGAATTTGGCAAAACATCTCTAAATTATTTGGGTCATATAGTAGGGGGTGGTGAATTGAAGATAGATCCCTCTAAGGTGGCAGTCATTGTAAGCTGGCCTAAACCCAAGTCTGCTATAGAAGTGAGAAGCTTCTTAGGGGCAAAAAAATATTGGAGGAATTTCATTTCTAACTTGTCCTCAATTTCAGCTCCCTTACATGCTTTAACGGGATTGAACAAGGTGTTTCAGTGGGGAGACAAACATCAAAAATCCTTCGACACCTTGAAAGAAAAGATTAGTACAGCACCTGTACTAGCACTGCTTGATCTACAAAGACCATTTGAGATCCAAACAGATGCTAGTGACTATGCCATGGGAGTAGTGTTGAGACGACATGGTAAACCCATATGTTATCATTCTGAGACTTTTAATCCTGCAGTAGTTAACTATCCTACTTATGATAAATAATTGTATGCATTAGTTCAGAGTGTGAAAAAGTGGAAACATTACTTAATGGGAAAAGAGACAGTAATACATATTGATCATCAACCACTTCAATATCTACACTCCCAAACTAAGTTGCAGCAATCAAGACACTACAAATGGATGGGTTTTCTACAACAGTTTCATTTAGTCATCAGATATTAAAAGGGCATACACAATAAAGTTGCAGACATGTTATCTAGACCTATTATAAATGCATCTACTATACTTAGGCATAATTTTGTGCTACATGAAAGCTACATTGAATAATATGCTCAAGATATAGACTTTAAAGATGTATATGCAACTTTAAGTCAAGGCAAACGAGTAGAAGAATTGGATTATCATGTAAAGGAATGATTCCTATACCATTGTGGGAAGTTATGCATTCCACAAACTGAGAGGGTAAAGATAATTAGAGAAGCAGACACTTCTCTGATATCAGGTCACTTTGGGGTAAGTAAAATTGTTGCACAGTTGCAAAGATTTTGTTATTGGCTGAAAATGCATGAGACAGTTTCTAGATATGTAAGAGGGTGTACTATGTGTGCTAAAAGCAAGCCTAGCAATAGAAAACTAGGCTTGTAAACTCCATTACTAGTTCCTTCTCACCATTGGGAAATTATTTCCATGGATTTTGTTGGAGGACTGCCTAAATCTAGGAAAGGTCATGATTATCTATATGTTGATGTGGATAGGTTAAGCAAAATGTGTATTTTGATACCTTGTAATAAACAGATCACAACTGAACAAACTGTAAAATTGTTCTTTGAACATGTATGGGTTTATTTTGGATTACCCACTTCCATTGTATCTAATCGAGACACCCGATTTGTAGGAAATTTTTGGTCAAGTATGTGGGAACTGATGGACACCAAACTAAAGAAAAGCACCGCTTTTCATCCACAAAATGATGGCCAGACAGAAGTAGTTAACAGGACAGTGATCCAGTTACTCATAGGATATTGCAGCAAACATCCTAAGCTTTGGGATGAACATTTGTGTTATTTTCAGCATGCTTACAATAGAGAAAAACATTCCTCTACATAGAGATCTCCTTTTGAGACCTATTTTGGTTTCACACCAAGGTCTCCTTTGGATTTTTCTTTGGTAAAGATACCACAGTTGAGGGACACAGTGACGTGGATAGGGCAACTAGGTTCATTGAAAAAATCCAGGAGATCCACCAGGCAGTACAGGAACAGCTGGAAAAGAGCCAAGCCAAATACAAGGCTAGGCATGACAAGCATCAGATGGAGCATAGTGTCCAAGTTGGTGACCAAGTCTGGCTGTATATCAGCAAGGACAGGATGCAAGGTGAAGTCAAAAAGCTAAATCCTATCAGATATGGACAAGATACTTGAGAAGATTGGTGAGAATGCTTTTTGCCTTGATCTACTAGCTTACATGCACATATACTCAGTTGTGAATGCAGATTCCTTGAGATTGTTTGAACCTTCTCTAATTGAGGATCCCGAAGAGTAGAGTCAATTGCCTTCTATTGATGATCTGATATTCACCCTATGAGTACCATTAGTTAAAGATTTATTAAATTAAAGGTATTACAGACTCATGTGCTGGTGGGTGTATTCTGTGTTATTGAAACAACGGATCGATTAGATTGCTAATACACAGAAAATGAAATGGAAAGACAATAAAGAAATACAGTAAGCAACACAAAGACACAAACAATTTTAATAAGGAGTTCACCCTATTCTCCAGGGCTACGTCTTCAGTCCAGCTTTAGTGGTGGGCTTGTTTTATTGTGTCTTTCAGCAGAGAAAATTACAATACAGGGACTCAATATGAATTCTCCTGAACCAAAGTTTGCTTGGTAGGGTGGTTCTCGGATTCCACAAGCCACTCGGAGTACACAAACTCTTCTTCTTCCCACTAGCTTTGTGACCCTTTGTCTATAGTGGAAAGAGCCGAATGTGATGCTCAGGCCGGATAGATTTCTCTATGGGAAGGCTTGAATCTTCAAGCTCTATGGTGCTCGATGATACCTGTGGTCAGCTCGGCCCTCTGTCTCTTCTGTTTGGCTTTACTGTTCTCTATGTTCAATCCTCCTCTCAGGGTTCACTGTACACTGTCTCTCTTGGTCGCTTGGATTCTCCTCAATTCGGATTCCCCATATGACTGATTCAGCTGTCTCAGTTCATGGCTTTAGCCATTCTATCTCTATGCCGGTTCAGTTCCTCTTCTGCCTATCAACTTGCCTTCTACAGCTACGCTTGGAGTTCCCTTTGTTCAGCCTCATCATGAACGCTCAGGGAGTGGCCACTTGTCCTCCTCTAAATGGTGCCAGCATGCTTCGTCGGTCCGTTTCTTCGGTTACGTCGTGGATACATTCTTCCTCCACCGTGATGGTCAAACAGATTCCAGATCTCTTTAGAATGCAGCTTAATTCTCTGTCTATTCCACTTCTTTCCATCAGGCGCAATCTCAGTCGTCTGATCTAGGCCCTCCAGTTCCGATTCCATACGCACGTTTCGCACGGTTGACTTGCTCAACTGATAGCGTGCGATCAACAATGGTTTTCTCTCACCTCCGCCTGCCATGTGTCGATTGATGTATGGAATCTCTCCGCTCCTATCCAAAACCTCTTACTATTCAAGGGCACTCCAATCAAAACCATCGGTTTCCAGAGCATGGGTCCCGCCCTTTTACTTTAGCGCTTTTACCTTTTCCTGTCCGCGGTCCTCCAGTTCCCCCATGTGACCGAGTGCTCGAGCTTTCCCATTTTGGCCCTGTAATCGCGCATCAAAAACTTTGCCCTATTCCCATTTCGAGGCTCCCAGGGGCTGCTTTGGCCTCCTGTGTGGTCTCCATGGGCCTTGGTCAGCGCGCTTTGACCGAGGTCCTCGTCGTTCCACATCGACTACCATGGCCACTGGTTCAGGGTGTTTTTGACATTGTTTTGGATTTCCTTAGAGATTTGTTCGACCTGATCCAGTCATGACCCTTGACAGTCTTTCTATGGATCCAATTCGAATCACGACCTCCCTACTTAAAAAGTTTTTGGACTACCAAAAGTTGGTTTTTAAGCATCGACTAAGTGAGGATACTATTTCTTCACTTGTCCAATCTCAATCCACTTTTCGCTGCTTGGCTTTGAACCTTTGAGCCCAATCCTGAGGTATTGAACTTCTCCCTTGCACGTTGTCCTCACCTTCCTGTCCAACACTGTGTCTTCCTGCAACTCATTGAGGTATTCAGGTAGTAGGTCATCAATAGAAGGCAATTGACTTTGCTCTTCAGGGTCCTCAATCACTGATGGTTCAAACAATCTCAAACAATCCACATTTACGACCGAGTAGATGTGCATGTAAGTTGGTAGATCAAGGCAAAACGCATTTTCACCAATCTTCTCAAGTATCTTAAAAGGTCCATACCTAATAGGCTTTAGCTTTTTACCTTCACCTTGCATCCTGTCCTTGCTGATATACAGCCAGACTTGGTCTCCAAATTGAAAACTATGCTCTATCTGATGCTTATCATGCCTAGCCTTATACTTAGCCTGGCTCTTTTCCAGCTATTCCTATACTGACTGATGGATCTCCTGGATCTGTTCAATGAACCTAGTTTCCTTATCCACATCACTGTGCCCATCAACCACGGTATCTTTACCAAAGACAAAATCCAAAGGGGACCTTGGTGTGAAACCAAAGCATGTCTCAAAAGCAGATCTCTGTGTAGAAGAGTGTTTGGCTCTGTTGTAAGCATGCTGCATATAACACAAGTGTTCATCCGAAAGCTTAGGATGTTTATTGCAATATCCTCTCAATAACTGGATCACAGTCATGTTTACTACTTCTTTCTGGCCATCTGTTTATGGATGAAAAGCTATGCTTTTCTTTAACTTGGTGTCCATTATAGAAATTTTGAATAATAAACACTTATTCACAGAGATTATCTCGATTAGAAACTATTTTAGAATACATGCACAATACATAACCTCCTCTACGTTGATCATCAATTTAGCAGCATAAAAAACAATGAAACATCAATCACATGCGCACATTAACACAGTATGTAACCCGGGGAAAGCATACAATTCAAAACCCTACACTATCTATATATTATAATGATTGAGAACATGTAACAATACATAGTACAATACTCCTCACAAGTACTCAGTACTATCTCCACCTGTTACGCACAAAACTAGCACAGATCCAAACAGGTCATAGGTTCAAATCTCCTCCGCTGCTTTGCCTACCTCCACTGTGCAATCCTGCAAGAGAATGAATGAGAATGGCTGATCCAAACTCCTATTTACCTTGGCTGATCCAAAATCACATGAGCACAGGCTATAATTCCTTGATATTGGCCCACACTGCGCAGTCCTCATTAGCATAACTCAAATCCATGCATGTGCAAAATCTCATGCACAACTAATAGTCACAACTCACCCTTTCACTTACCTCTAACACCTGTCTCTGTTGAACTGTCCATGCACTGAGTTAACTGATGTATTCTTTAATTTCTTTATGAGTTAATAATTAGTGAATTAATTAATAATCAATTCACACAACTCATCACTAGTGTATTCTTTAGTTAGACTAAATACAACTAGTTCAACTAAGTCAAACTGAACACAACTCCATCAACTCCACATCCAACTCCACAGAACTCACATGCATGAGTTCTAACTGAATTCCTCCATGCAATAGCTCAACTAACACATAAGAAACCATGTGATTCCTTTTTTCAGCTGCATGTACCACATCCTTAGCTCGAACTAAAGTGCTCCAAGAGAATAAGATAATGTTTAGAGTCCAAATATTACTAAGGGCTAATAATATTTGACTGTTTCTATTTTTAGCCTGGCAGTCTAAAAATAGACTCTGATCACTCCGCTGTGAACCAAAAATAGAAGTCCATCTATTTTCCCAACATGACTAATCATCCATAAATAACATCCTGCAACTCATAGACCATGATCCATATGTCTAAAAATAGACATAGTCTAAAAATAGACTTTGCGCCAAAAAATAGCCTGCGGGCTCACTTAGTGAAGGCGACTCCTTTCCACTAAGCTCCATCATCTTGTTGAATTTTCAACACTCCCTCTCAACAAGATATGGATTATCAGCAGCCCCTATCCTATAACTCTGGAATGTTCTGCATGCAACACATTTTCCCGGTCCACTTGCTCCAACAACACTTGGAACAAAAACACTCCTAACTGACCACTCTGTTGGGCTAGGAACATACTCTGATGCTGAAGCTCTACCTGCTGCTCACAAGTGCTCCGTCTCTGACATCTACGCTACTGCAACATCTCCATGCATCTTGCACCATTGCACACTTCTTTGTGCCACCTAGCACTGTGCAAAACACTTGTGCCTCTCCCATTGCTGCAGCCTGCTAGCTATGCGTTGTCCTGGGATTCCCTACACTGTCTCTCTCTTTGCCACTCCATCCGCATCTGTCTCTACCCAATCAGTCAGTTCCTACCACTCCACAACGGGGCTCCTGTAACAAGGTCTCATCCAAGAGGTTGGGTACCTCAAGGATCCTACCCCTCCTCCTTGGGATGATCACTCTATATCGTCCCACCTCCTACCTAGAGGTATAGCTGCATGTGATCCCTCAGCCCACTTGGATCGAAGTTTCCCCCTACTGGAGGTCTCTGCATGAGTAGATGTCTCTACTCGATCTCCTCTCAGCTTTCCTTGTTGTAGCTGCTCCACAACCTCCTGAAGCTACTGCACCAATCGTGGCTCCTCCACAATCGTCTGAGACTTCTTCTGGCTCTGCATGTTGACAGGTAATATACGCTCCCTCTCAACCACCAAGTCTCCATCAGTTGCCTCGTTGCTCAAGGCTTTGCATGCATCTTGAACCTCAAGAGCATACAGGTTCTTAACCCGTGAACCAATCTACTTCACTTGTCTAGTGATGATGTGTCTAAGGAAATCCTTTCCCTTACTGAAGACTACATCATAGCCTCCATCTTCCAGCATCGCGATTGACACCAAGTTTCTCTTCAGTCCTAGTACATACTTGACATTAGTCAAGGTAAGGCGAGCTCCATGCTCCCTCTGAAAAATAACCGTGCCTACACCTCAGACACTATACTTCTCATCATTACCCATCGCTATGAGTATCTGGAGATCTTTCTCCTCCAAAGTACTAAACAAACTCTTGTCACCGGTCATGTGGAAAGAAGCTCCACCGTCAAGAAACCAACCACTTCCCACCATGGATGAAACCATGCATGCGAAGAGTGTGAAATCCAACTCAAATTGTGAAGCAAGTGCCTCACCTTCAGATCCTTCCCCAGATCCCTTCTTGGATTTCTTCTTTGGGCAATTAGTAGCATAATGGCCCAACTCATAACAATGAAAGCATCTCACCTTCGACTTTTCAACCTTCTTCCCATCATTGGAAGAACTAGATTTGGAAAGAGAACCCTTATCCTTCCCCTTCTTCACCTTACTCGCTAAGGCACAGTTCTCCTCATCATGCATGGATGAAGAACTGTCTCTGGTGCTTTGTCTGATCTCTTCTTGCACAAGATCTGACCAAAGTCTCTCCCATCCCGGCAATTTCTCCCGACCATTGACAAAGTCCTGATAGGAATGCCAACTCTTCGGAAGACCAAGGAGAGCCAAGCTCACCAAGTCCTCATAATCGACAGTCACCCCCACACTTCCCAGCTCATCCCGGCATTGGGTGAACTTCGTGAGATACTGGGGAATACTGTCTCCATTCTCACACTTAGATGTTTCTGAGTTTATCCTTGAGCGCCATTCCACCAGCTCAAAACTCAACCGCTTCTGATCTAAAATTCGTGAGAAAAAAGTATTTCTCGTACAGAGATTGACTATATGGGCATTCACTGGATATCTCACCTTCCAAAAGAAGGATGAATCCAGAGGCTACCTGGCCCAATTACAGACTCTTCCTGAAGAAATAAAATGTAAACACTTTCTGAATAATAGATCTGATGATCAATCCTCGCTTTGATATCCTGTAGAACTTTTTCTACAAATCAACCAGCTCTGATACCATGTAGAAATTTTGAATAATAAACACTTATTCACAGAGATTATCCCGATTATACACTATTGCGGAATACATGCACAATACATAACCTCCTCTATGTTGATCATCAATTTAGCAGCACCAAAAACAATGAAACATCAATTGCATGCGCACATTAACACAGTATGTAACCCGAGGAAAGCATACAACTGAAAGCCCCACACTAGATGCATATTATAATGATTGAGAACATGTAACAATATATAGTACAATACTCCTCACAAGTACTCAGTACTATCTCCACCTATTACACACAAAACTAGCTCAGATCCGAATAGGTCACAGGTTCAAATCTACTCCGCCGCTTTGCCTGCCTCCACTGCGCAATCCTGCAAGAGAATGAATGAGAATGTCTGATCCAAACTCCTATTTACCTTGGCTGATCCAAAATCATGTGAGCACAGGCTATAATTCCTTGGTATTGGCCCACACTGTGCAGTCCTCATTGGCATAACTCAAATCCATGCATGTGCAAAATCTCATGCACATTTGATAGTCACAACTCACCCTTTCACTTACCTCTAACAGCTGTCTCTGTTGAACTGTCCATGCATTGAGTTAACTGATGTATTCTTTATTTTCTTTATGAGTTAATAATTAGTGAATTAATTAATAATCAATTCACACAAATCATCACTAGTGTATTCTTTAGTTAGACTAAATACAACTAGTTCAACTAAGTCAAACTGAACACAACTCCATCAACTCCACATCCAACTCCACAGAACTCACATGCATGAGTTCTAACTGAAGTCCTCCATGCAATAGCTCAATTCGCACATAAGAAACTGCGTGATTCCTTTTTTCAACTGCATGTGCCACATCCATAGCTCGAACTAAAGTGTTCCAAGAGAATAAGATAATGTTTAGAATCCAAATATTACTAAGGGCTAATAATATTTAACTATTTCTATTCTTAGCCTAGCAGTATAAAAATAGACTCTGATCACTCCGCTGTGAACCAAAAATAGAAGTCCATCTATTTTCCCAACATGACCAATCATCCATAAATAGCATCCTGCAACTCATAGACCATGATCCATATGTCTAAAAATAGACATAGTCTAAAAATAGACTTTGCACCAAAAAATAGCCTGCGAGCTGACTTAGTGAAGGCGACTCCTTTCCACTAAGCTCCATCATGTTGTTGCATTTTCAACATCCATCAGTTCCCACAGACTAGACCAAAACTTCCCCACAAATAGGGTGTCTCGATCAGATACAATGGAAGTGGGGAATCCGAAATGAACCCATACATGTGCAAAGAACAATTTTGCAGTCTGTTCAGTTGTGACCTGTTTACTACAAGGTATCAAAATGCACATTTTTCTGAACCTATCCACAAAAACGTATAAATAATCATGAACTTTCCTAGATTTAGGTAGTCATCCTACAAAATCCATGGAAACACCTCCCCAAGGGTGAGAAGGGACTAGCAATGGAGTGTACAAGTCTAGTTTTCTATTGCTAGGCTTGATTTTAGCACACATGGCACACCCTCTTACATATCTAGAAACTGTCTCATTCATTTTCGGCCAATAGCAGAATCTTTGTAGCTGTGCAACTGTTTTTCTTACCCCAAAGTGACCTGATATCAGAGAAGTGTGTGCTTCCCTAATTATCTTTATCCTCTCAGTTTGTGGAATGCAGAGTTTCCCACAATGGTATAAGAGTCGGTCCTTTACATGATATTCCAATTCTTCTACTCTTTTGGCTTGACTCAAAGTTGCATATACATATTTAAAATCTGTATCCTGAGCATATTGTTCTATATAGCTTTCATGTAGTACTGAATTATGCTTAAGTATGATAGATGCATTTATAATGGGTCTAGATAACATGTCTGCAACCTTGTTATGTATGCCCTATTTATATCTAATGACTAAGTGAAACTGTTGTAGAAAACCCATCCACCTGTAATGTCTTGATTGTTGCCACTTAGTTTGAGAGTGTAGATATTGAAGTGGCTGATGATCAGTATGTATTACTGTCTCTTTGCCCATTAAATAATGTTTCCACTATTTCACACTCTGAACTAATGCATACAATTCTTTATCATATGTAGGATAGTTAACTACTACAGGATTAAAATTCTCAGAATGATAGCATATGGATTTGTCATGTTGTGTCAACACTGCTCCCATGGCATAGACACTGGCATCAGTTTGGATCTCAAATGGTCTTTGCAAATCTGGCAGTGCTAGTACAGGTGTTGTACTTATTTTCTCTTACAAGGTGTCAAAGGCTTTCTAATGTTTTCCTCCCCACTGAAACACCTTATTCAATCCTGTTAAAGCATGTAAGGGAGCTGCAATCATGGAGAAGTTAGAGATGAACTTCCTCGAATATTGTGCAGCTCCTAAGAAGCTTCTCACTTCTATAGTAGACCTGGGTTTAGGCCAGTTTACAATGACTACCACTTTAGAGGGATTTATTTTCAATTCACCTCCACCTACTATGTGACCCAAGTAGTTTAGAGATGTTTTGCCAAATTCACATTTTGAGAGTTTAGAATAAAGTTTTTCTCTTTTAAAAACATCTAATATCTGCTTAACATGCTTTAAATGTTCTTCCCACATTTTAGTAAAAATCAGAATGTCATCCAGATACACAATAACAAAATCGTCAATAAAAGGTCGGAGTGCATCATTCATTAATCTCATGAAAGTAGTAGGAGCATTAGTTAAACCAAAAGGCATAACTAGCCATTCATACAATCCTTGCTTTGTTTTGAAAGCAGTCTTCCATGCATCTTGCTCTGCAACTCTGACCTGATAGTATCCACTGTGCAAATCCAGCTTGGTGAAATAAACAGTTTCTTTTAATTCATCTAAGAGATCATCTATGCGAGGAAGGGGATAACGATTCTTGATTGTTATCTTATTCAGTGCTCAATAATCAATGCACATTCTCCATGAGCCATCTTTCTTTCTCACCAAAACGATTGGTGACCCACATGGTGATGTGCTAGGCATGATGAAGCCCTTCTCGAGAAACTCCTGCACCTGCTTCTTGATTTCAGCATTCTCTAAAGTAGACAACCTGTACATCCCAATGTTAGGAAATGGAACATCTTGCTTCAAAATAATATCATGTACTATTCCCTTTTTGGATGGCAGACCTTTAGGTTCTTGAAACAAGACATCATACTCTGAAACAACCTTTTCTATATCAGCTTGTTGTTCAGCATTATAGCCCTCAAAGACATTGGTTTTATTAGGTTTTTTTTCCTTTACAACCATCAGTAAGAATTGTCTGCATGAATTAATCATTCTTTTCATCTGTCCTAAGTTTATGAGAGTATAGTTATTCTTGAGCTTATGAGCTCTTACAAAGTATTCGATCCCATCTTTAACCAGTAGATACTTGTTCTCAGCTCTATAGAAAATAGCCTTTCTATCATACAAGTAAGGAATTCCTAAAACAATTCCACATATATCCAAAGGAATTATGTCTAACTCAACCTCATCTACAAATCCTGACCCAAAAGAAAACCTGAGTTTGCACTGTCTAGTCACTTGTACTTGTGCTTTATCATTCAACCATCCTAATGGGTATGGTTTCTTTTGAGGTGTAGTTGCTAATCCAAATTTCTTTACAATTTCTCCAGAAATAAAATTTACTTGAGAGCCACTATCAAACAAAGTATCAATCTTCTGATTTTTGGAAATAACACGAATATGGAAAAGCTCATGTCTTTTTCTCTCATTTTCTTCATAAATAACAGATTAAGCAAAATTACTAGTAGATGCTTCAGATTTCTTACCTTTTATACCTGTGGCTACTATGGTTGTTTCATCTCCCGAGTCTGACCCCAAATCTCTTTGAATAGCTACAGCTGTCTTCTTCTTCTTGCCCTCGAACTTCTTAGGTCTCAGCTCTGGATGCAGAATCCAACAATGCTCATCATCATGCCCCTCCTTTTTACAGTGAGTGCATGAAGCTTTGGCTTTCTGTGTAGTGTTAGCCTTCCTTGCTTTCCACTTCTGTTTTCTTTTCTCCTTTCTCTTGCTTACAGTGGGTTGGGATGGTCCCCCAACTTCTAGATTGCCATTCTTTCCTCTAGCCTCTAGATGAGTAGCTTTTACAGATACCTCATCTATATTAGTGGGATTAAACATGAGGATGGTATGCCTCATGTAGCTGTGTAGACCACCAATGTACTTCAAAAGATTCTCTGGTGAGTCTAGTGAGATACCAAACATCAATGCTCTCTTTCTGAACTCTTGAGTATACCCTTGTACACTTTGCCCCTTCAACTACCAAAGATTTTGCCAACTCATCATGGCCTGCTGCATGTAGGCTAATGGATAGAACTGTTTCCTGATTGCAGAAATAAAGTCACTCTAGACAGAGATGGTCTTACCATGGCTTTGCATATCAGATTTAGTTCTACCTTCCCACCAAACTAAGGCAGTGCCTCCTAGGCGTAGGCTTGCCAGCTGAATCTTACTCTTGTCTGAGTTTATGTTTTGTATCCTGCAATACACATCAATTTGTCTAATCCAATTGTCCAATTTTTCAGCACTTAGCTCTCCATCATATATGGGCAAATCAAATTTAACATCTAACTTAATAAAATATGATTTCTTATTATGTACAGGGCTATTAGGAGGTGTGAGAAAGTTTTCCTCTTTCCCTTTCCTTTGGAGTCATCATGGAAGTGGGACTCATCTTCTCCTTTCTCTTGCTTAGAGCTTGATGCATCTTCCACCTTTTTATTTCTAAAGTCTCGGTACATTTCTTCAACCATGGACTTCATAGCTAGGAATATTTCTATGAATTGATGGTCCGGCCCCATAGAACCTTCTTTTGACATGGTCTTTTGAGGATAGAATCTCCCAATTTCAGGATTAGTTTCCACCAACTCTCCTTCTCCTAATTTGAGCTTTGATATTGTGAGCATTCACAGCTATACCAACACATACTTGTCCAACCTTACAACCTTACAGCTCTAATACCACTTGATTTGATAGTCACCCTATGAGTGCCATCAGTTAAAGATTTATTAAACTAAAGGTATTACAGACTCATGTGCTAGTGTGTGTATTCTGTGTTATTGAAACAATAGATCGATCAGATTGCCAATACATAGAAAATGAAATGGAAAGACAATAGAGAAATATGGTAAGCAACATAAAGGCTCAAATAGTTTTAATAAGGATTTCATCCTATTCTCTAGGGCTACGTCTCCAATCCAGCTTTAGTCGTGGCCTTGTTTTATTGTGTCTTTCAGCAGAGAAAATTACAATACAGGGACTCAATATGAGTTCTCTTAAAGTAGAGTTTGCTTGGCATGGTGGTTCTTGGATTCCCCAAGCCACTCGGAGTACATAGACTCTTCTTCTTCCTACCAGCTAAGTGACCCTTGGTCTATAGTAGAAAGAGTTGAATGTGATGCTCAGTTCGGATAGATTCCTCTATGGGAAGGCTTGAATCTTCAAGCACTCTGGTGCTCGATGCTGCCTGTGGTCAGCTCGGCTCTCTGTCTCTTCTGCTTGGCTTTACTGTTCTCTGTGTTCAGTTCTCCTCTCAGGGTTCACTGTTCACTATCTCTCTTGGTCGCTTGGATTCTCCTCAATTCGGATTCCCCATCTGACTGGTTCGACTATCTCTGTTCATAGCTTTAGCCATTTGATCCCTATGCTTGTTCGGTTCCTCTTCTACCTGTCGACTCACCTTCTGCATCTGTGCTTGGAGTTCCCTTCGTTTAGCGTCATCATGAACGCTCAGGGAGTGGCCACTTGTCCTCCTCTAAATGGTGCCAGCATGCTTCGTCGGTTCATTTCTTCGGCTACGTCGTGGTTGCGTTCTTCCTCCACCGTGGCGGTCAAATGGATTCCAAATCTCTTTAGAATGCGGCTTAATTCCCCATCAATTCCGCTTCTTTCCATCGGGCGTAATCTCAACCATCCGATCTGGGCCCTCCAGATTCGACGCCATACACACATTTTGCGTGGTTGACTTGCTTGACTGATAGCACGTGATTAACAGCGGTTTTCTCTCACCTCCACCTACCATGCATCGATCGGTGTATGGAATCGCTCCGCTCCTGTCCAAAACATATTACCATTCAAGGGTGCCCCAATCAAAACCGTCGATTTCTAGAGCGTGGGTCTCAATTTTTTACTTTAGCACTTTTACCTTTTCCTGCCCCGTTCCCCCACGCCACCGGGTGCTCAGGCTTTCCCATTTTGGCTCTAAGCACTAATCGCGCATCGAAAACTTCACCCTTTTCCCATTCCGGGGCTCCCAAGGGCTACTTTGGTGTCCTACACGGTCCCCATGGGCCTTGGTCAGCGCGCTTTGACCGAGGTCCTCGTCATTCCACATTGGCTACCATGGCCACTGGTTCAGGGTGTTTTTGATACTATTTTGGATTTCCTTAGAGATTTGTTCAACCTGATCTAGTCATGGTTCTTGACAGTCTTTCTACGGATCCAATTCGGATCAATTGATGACCTGTTACCTGAATATCTTAATAAATTGTAGGAAGACACAGTTCTGAACGGGAAGGTGAGGACAACGTGCAGAGGAGATGTTGAGTACCTCAGAGTAGGGCTCAAGGGTTCAAAGCCGACCAGTGAAAAGTAGATAGATATTGGACAAGTGATATAAATGTACCCTCACTTAGTCGATGCTTGAAAACCAACTTTTGGTGGTCCAAAAGCTTTTTCAGTGGGAAGGCTGTGATCTAAATTGGATCCTTGAAGATTATCACAATACCATGACTGTATCAAATCAAGACAAAACTTCAAAATCAAGAAGCACAGAGCGATCAGGAAGACCTATAAACAGTGGCAGTTGGCAGCCAGTGAGGAACGATGACGACCTCAGTCAAAGTGCGCTGACCAAGGCCCATGGAGACCGCACAGGAGGCAAAACTGGCACCTGGGAAGCCTGGATCGGGAAAAGGACGTTGTTTTTGATGCGTGATTAGTGCTTAGTTGGGCAAAACCCCTCGAGAAGGAAAGCCCCAAAGCGCTCGGTTGCATGGAAGCTGGGAAATCGAGGGGAAAGCGCTAAAGGCTAAAGACGGGACTCGCACTCCAAAAACTAGTAGTATATTAGGGGCACCCTTGGGTGATAAGCGGATTTGGAGAAAAATGAGTGATTCCATTCAGCGCTTGACGTGTAGCAAGCAGATGAGAGAGAAAACCACCACTCATCACATGGTAACGGTCGAGCAAGTCAACTGCACGAAATGTGTGAATGCCGTCAGATCTGGGGGCTCCGGATCTAACGGTGGAGATCACGCCCGATGGAGAAAATGGATTTAACAGGGGATTAAGCTGTGGCATAAATAATTATGAAGTCTGATTTGACCACGGAGATGGTGGATGACTCATTCCATGGTGTAAATAAAAAACCGAACCGACGAGGAAGAGCTGGCACAATTTGCGAGAGGACAAGTGGCCACCCCCTGTGAGTCGTTGATGATGATGCAAAGACAGGGAATTCCAAGTGAATAGTAATAGGTGATCTGACGGAGGTGGAAGGGAATCGAATAGTCATGAGAGAAATTGGCTTTAAAGCCATGAACAAAAACAGAGAACAAAGGACATCGAAGATGGAGAAGAGAAGAAAAGGAAGAAGACAGAGAAAAGAAGAGACAGTAAATCAAGAAGTAGAAAGACAGAGGGCAGAGATGACCTGCATCATAAGGCAGCATCGAGCAATCCTAGAGAGGAACTGTTGGGAATTGAGCACCCCATTGGGCTCCTTCCATTGTAGACCAGAGAGGTCAGGAGCTGGTAAGGAAAAGAGTTTGTGCACTCTAGTGGCTTGGGGAACTCAGATTGAGCTCCTCAATATAATTCTCTACTTGAAAGACACAATAAAAGAAGGCCACCACTGAAAGCTGGACTAGAGACATAGCCCTGGAGGATAGAGTGAACTCCTTATTAATTTTTTGTGTTCTTGTAATTGGCTATTGTGTTTCTCTGCTGTTTCCATTTTCCAGTGTCTGTGTATTTTGCAATCTGATCGATCCGTTGCCTAAAATAACATAGACACACACCAGCACATGAGTCTGTAATACCTTCATTCATTAATAACTTAACTGAGGTCACTTAAGGGTGATTATCAAATCAGGTGGTACCCCAAGAACCCATCCGTGAATGAGTATGCTTCTTGTCTGCCAACATTTTTCAATACTTCATCTCTAAAAGGTGTCGAGAATGGGTCATGTATTCAGGTGTCGTTCAGCTTCCTGAGGCCCACACATATTCTTATTTCACCCTTTTGCTTTATCTCCTGTACTACCATAGGACTCACCCAGTCTGATTCTTCCACTAGCGCAATAATTCCGGCTGTGAGCATTTTGTCTAATTCGGTGTGGACCTTTTCCTTATATTTCAGATTCAAGTAGTAAGGCCTCTACTTAACCGGCTTCACGTCGGGTTTTAGAGTGATCTTCATCATCCCTAAGTCGCCAACGATCCCTTTTAAATATGTAATGTTTGTCGGGAATAAGTCTTGGTATTCACGGAGTAACTCAGTGACCTTATCCAATGTGGAATCATCCCAATAGTCTCCAAGTGTTGCATACATTGGTTCTGCCTCCGTTGCAATGTTTACCTGCTTCGTTTTCAGTGGCGTGGTGATGTCGGGGTCCTCAATCAATGGTCATCGAACCTCACGATAGCCTTCCATTTCTGGAATGTTAATGTTTTGTGGGTCCTCATCATCCTCCTCAATATTTACATTCTAACAGTCCAACGCACAGCTCAGTTGTGTCACCCATTCCTATTGAAGCACTTCCATTTGCTCCTGGGGTATTTTGAAGATAGCTTATTTTACTGCTTGTAGCGTGTTAGCGCTTGAAATTTCACCTCAGACTGAGAATGGTAAACTTCAAGGCAACATCAAACCACTTAGCCTCGTAGCTATCCCTACGGGGTAGGAGAGGGCTCTCTCCGGTCTATCTCAGTAAAGATCTTCAATGGGTGAGATGACCAATAGGAAAACACTAATTTTAGGCTAGTAAACTGATCAATAGGTTTAAATTTGGGATTTTTCAAGTTTTGGTGGAAAATTGGGGAATGGCAATTTCGGGTGCAGGGATTGGACACAATTTTCGCAGGGAGTTCTTTGGGGCGAGGTAGGAAACAGTATTGATGCCTTTGATAGAGATGGATGGATGAGAATGACTCGTGAGGAGTTAAGGAGAGCAAGCAATAACCTTGAATTCCCCTTAAACAGTTGAAAACATTGATATTAAGCAAACTTAAAAGCAGAGCATGACAGTCATGAATTCTACTTTAACACTTCATTTGCCTAATTTGCAGAAGGAAAAGTAAGGAAATGATTCACATAACACACTTACAAGTACAAAGAGAAACACACCATCAATACATGTGACCACAAGAATCCCAAAAAGGACTGCAAAACCCTGGTCTTCCTTTGCCAAAAATTGCAGAGATACAGTGAATAATACAATAAGAGCTTCTCCCTCAAGAGTCCAACCCTCCAACCTCTGAAAATGACTAAGAAAATACATAATATAGGCAAGCTAACACCTTTCCTTGCCTCTAGGGGTCGAGCTCATCCTTCTAGGAGCTGTTTCAACCAATTCTAAACTGAACACTAAAATCTAGGCAGTCAAAACAACTTGCCTCTATAAGCTAGGAAACCAATTCATTCATTAAATGTTTGCTATTTCATGAATGAATCTTCTAGAATAGGTAAATAAGTGTCATGTCAAGATGAAAATACATTAATTACATCAAAGAGGGTGAAAAATCCCATCACAAGTCAAAACTGGTCAAAGCTGGGCGAATTCCTGAGCTGTAGATGAAAAATTGGCAAACTTTCTGAACGGGTCACGCCCTCTTTCTGAACGGGTCGCGCTACTTTGGAGCTGATTTTGAAGTACTTCCAGGTGTCCAAATGAGGCAAAAGTGGTCTTGTTGGAAATTTCTGGATGTCTACTTTCCAACCCAAGTGGAATTTCTGAATTTGGTGGTCATTTTCCCCTCCAAAATTGCAATCTCCCAAGACTGCTTCCTGTGTGTCAAAAAGGTGGCAGAAAGTCATTTTTTGCTTGTTTTTTGACTTTCTGGAGGCCCAAAACTTGGTGAAATTTCTTGGCAATGGCTGAGCAAGTGTATCTTTGCATGAAAAATCCACAAATGCTGAGTTTTCCCAAAAAGGAGTTGCCCAATGAAAGGGTCGCGCAGGGGGTGAGACCCGTTGAGGGGACAAAACCTGTTTTTTGCCTGAAAAAACCAAAAATGACCCAAAATGCTCAAAATTTCTTGGAATTTGTGTTGGGGCTGAGCTATTTAGTTCCATGCTCCTTCAAGGAAGCCTCGGCCAAGATGTGGAGGGGGTTAGACCTTTTTCTTCGTTTTTGTGCTTTGGCCAACCGCCTTTGGAGCACTTTCATCTTCGCCTTGCACACGTGCATCCGTGCCTAATAATGATTCTTCATGTTTCTAAGAAATTTCTTATCTTGGTTGGCCTTGGCCAACAGCCTCTCCAAATGAGCATTGAGCCAGATAAGCATAGACTCTCGCTCAACGGGTACTAAATCACAGGGTCTTCTTCGATTCAAGTTGCGGTCACTACGAATCCTCCACAACTCATCAATAGTTTGCTCATCCTCCAACTGCTTGTTACGCTGCTCTAAATATGTGATCCTCCACTGTGACATCTCTAACTTCTGCTGCAACAAGCGGTTCTCGACCTCCTTTTTCTGAATGACCTCATGAAGCTCCATGGTAGGAGAGCGGGTATCAAGATCAATGATATCAATGTCGGGATCACCGGTCATTCCCTCCTCGATCATGGGCTGCTTGCCCCTCTGTGATGCCTGTGCTGCTGAAGAAGGCGAGGCCCCTTCCACCTGATGTGGAGATAGCACTCGCTGAGCTGATGAAGAAGGTGAGACCCCTTCCACCTGCTGTGGAGAAAATACTCGCTGAGCTGCTGCAAATAAGGCCCTTTGGCCTCTCTGATAAGTGATCAATGGAGAAGAGCTGACATATCTAGTCACGGGGGTATCATGCTGCTGTGATGGTCCTCCCTCCTCGTGAACAACCTCAGGATGTGGTGGTGGTGGTGCTGTGAAAAGCTCACGAGAGATAAACTCCTCCCATGGGATGCCCTGCTGAGCCAACTGATGTATGACCACAAGCTGAATCAAACCATAATGATAGAGGCTCCTATACTGCTGTGCTGGGCTCTTCCTCTGCATCAAGGGCACCATCCTCTCAATGTTCCGGCACAAGAAAACAGGGATGTTCATCATCCGTACCCGTGTGAAATGCATCAACAGGCGAATATGGTACGAATATACCTGTGAAAATCTGCCCTCACAGGTGAAATAGAGCATGATAAGCCTCATCATGGGGGCATACTCACTCCTCAGAAATCTGAAGGGAAATACACCCGTCAAGTGTCTCATGAATGCAGGTCTAATGAAAGGCTCATACTGAACACTATCCAACATCTTGCGCTTATTCCACACCTCTCCGACATTAGGTATCCCTGTGGCTTGAGCAATCATCTCGGGTGTCAATGTAAAATCCACCCCGGCATGGTTCACATGTCCATCATGCAAATGCAAAACAAATAAGCGAGCCAACTCCCTGTGATGCTGAATCCGAGAGATCCTCTCGCAAAACTCATAGCAAGACATATAACAGAAGCATGATACTGCCATTGGAAAAGCCTGCAAATCGGTCAGAGAGGTGGGCTCCTCTCTCCTATGATGACCGCCCTTTCCACCCTTGTGAGGCCTCCTCTGTACCTCAAACTCTGAAGCTGACGCATGGTCATCACTTTGCGCATAATTTGTTTCGGTTTCTAACATTGTTTTAGGAGAAAAGTGGCTGAAATATACTGCTGTTTCTGCTTTGTAAACTGCTGATTAGAATGCTTGCAAAATTTGGCAATTTGTGGTTCCTTAGCAAGTTTGCTGGCGGTTTTGGCAGAGAGAGTGCTGATGGGTCGCACACCTCACCCAACGGGTCGCGCGCGTTATAACTTAACACTGGCATAGGGTGCCTGACGGGTCACGCGCCTCCAACGGGTCGCGCGCCTGGTTCAACGGGTCGCGCGCCTTCCCAACTCACACAATTCGCTCAAACTCTCTTGGAAACAATTGCTCTATCACTTGAATGCACAATGAGGCTTGGTGGAGGGAGATTAGGGCTTTTATAGCCTTGTTTGAATTAATTTCATGTCATAACCCACTTTAAAATGTTTTTCCATGACACTTTATAAACTTGACTTTTTTGGTTTCCTTTTGTCCCAAAATTGATTGATTTGATGCTTTTCTTTGATAATTTTTGCAGGGATAGCATTTGAGGGATCTTGACAAGGGAGCCAGGGTTACATGCTTTCCTTTGAATCATTTTGAATTTTTACAATTTTTACAAAATTTTGAGAAATGACCTTGGCTTTAAAAACAGGGTTTTTAAATCCAAGGTGAAAATTAACTGTACAAGATGAAATTTTTCGAAGAAACACTTTGAAAATCATCCCTCTGGCTTGCTGGGCACTTATTGACCTTCAGAGACATAACCTTGAAGACAAATTTGACCTCAACCCTAGACCTAAAAATTTTGACCTAAAGACAAAGACAAGTAACCTTGAACAGTTTAATGACTGAAACAACTTGATCCAGCGGTGCCAAGAGGGGGACAAAGACACCAGCTCCTCCATCATGGGTATGGCATGCCTAACGGAATGCAAATAATGACACTAATGAGACACCTATTTATGCAAATGCAAAGAGCTTTGATTGCTGATGGAGGGCTACTAGACCAACTCTAACATAGCGCATCATGAACAGTATCCCATCAACGATCTTCAAACGTGAATTTAACAGAAATCCTTCATGCAAGATATCCCATTTTCTCGTACCATGGCAGAGCTCCATCTCTGTATACCAATTCATGGGTATGACATCTAGGGTATGACGAAACAAATGCACCCATTTAGGTTGTGGCTCTTCCCCGTAGACCTTAGTCCATTTCACGAGGTGTGTATGTGGATCATATCATCCGTCATACTTGTCTACTAGCCGTATCTGCAGTTTCCCAAATCGTAGGCGCATCATCCTTTTACATCCGCTCCAGTCCTTAAAGCTTCTCTGATGCGTACCCCACCACCTTGTGGGCGTAGTGTGCAGTTCCCATTTCAGAATGTCAAAACACTATTGTAACAACACTTCGCTCTCAAATTTGTTTAGGAATTCATCCACCACTATCAACCCATCATACATAGGAAGATCCCTTACCTCTGTTGTCATTCAGCGCAATGATCTTACCATGATGTTGCAATTGAGAGTGGTTACCTTGTGTCACTGATTCTGCCATCGTTATGTTTCCTCATCTAAATTTGATGTGCAGGAGCTTTCGCACTCCCACGAAATCCTGCCATCGGCTGTAGGATTTACCCAATCCTATTCTTGAGCGCTTATCTTGTAGATACAATTGTTAAAATTGGAAACTAGGGCCAAACTCCATGTGGGTTATCTTATTTATGGTAGCTAATATTTTTCTTGGATCCCTCTCATCGAGAGGTGTAGGATTGATCTAAAGATCATTCGATTCCGATAAGTATTTATGAAGATATGAATTTATTTTGATTATGGACAAATTGACAAGTCAGCCAGCAATTTATGTAGGCTCAAAAGCCCAACAGTCATGTCTATTCAACCACTACGTTTTAGTATAAGTAGAAGAGGACTTGAAGTCATCTGTCACACACATATACTCTTCATGTCATCTCCTCCTCTCCACGTCTTTGGGTTTTGGTGAAGGAGAGACACTAAGAGTATACGTTGGCCTAGTATGATGCCCTAGCCATACTATGATGATCTAAGCAGCAAAGGGAGGCACTTATACGTAGTCTAAAGAAGCCCTAATCCATTGACAATAGGAGGCCCTAACTGTTGTAGAGAGAGGCCTAATCCACAGCAAGGAGGAGAGCCTAATACGTAGTCAAGGGAGACATCTAAACTTAGCCCTAGAGAGGAGACCTAGCTACTATCATAATGAATCCGTAGTTGCATCCATAGATGCAGTAAAGATATGCCCTAGCCATAGGCTTATGAGGACACCTACATGCAGAAAAGAGGAGACTTATAAGAAGCATAAATAAGCCTCTATACATTGTCTCAAAAGGCTCAATCCGTAGATGAGAGGAGGGCTAATATAGGCCCTAAATGAAGGCTGGAAGCTGCTATCTATTGACCCTATACGCATCAAGAAAGAGACTCTTTGTCCGCAGTCAGAAAGAGGACCTATACATAGTCCTAGAGGAGACGTATTTACGTAGCAAAGAGATATATATGGGACCTTCCATCCACTGTCTAAGGAAGCTCTAAAAGAGCCCTTGCCACAGGTTTGAAAGTCACCTAATCTATACGTTGTCTGGTCACAATCCAAGAGGTTTACATGCAGCAAGAAAAGGCACTCACATGTAGCAAAGGGGAGGCTTCTATACATAGCAATTGAAGGTACCTTAAGATGTTGTAAGGAAAGATAGCTAAAAGTAATCATATCATAGCTTAGAGCATATGTCCTTATGCCACATTGTTGTAGGAGATAGCGTGACTCATTTGAGATCTGTTCTGGGCATGTTGACATTGTTCTTGAGGGGCAGAACTACAATGAAGAAATACCCTAACCAGTCACTAGTTATGCATCAAGTGACTGTGTCTGGTGTAGCCTCACAGAGAAGTTAAATCAAGTTTGTCTAAGAAGATCTGTTAGGAAAAGATTGGAAGACATTGTTGTTCAAGGATAAAGATAGTTGGGTACTGCGTGTAGACCTTACTTGCTACTGGGCTAGGCCACAGGCCATAGCCAACATCATAGATTGTGTTAAGGGTTGCACAAATCAGTCTTGCAAGTATGGCAGTACTGAAACCTCAACTTGGATCATGACTGTATCAACGATGAGAACTAAAGTTTTATACACCAGCTCATAAAGCAGTGATAGCTAGTACTGCAGGAAAAGGAAAACATTTTGGAAGATGCAGCATGACTCGATGCAGCATGGTTGGATGCAGTATGGTGATGGGATCACCTTGAAGAAATATGTCATCACCTAAGTTTAGATCTTTAGTCCTTGTTATCAGATCTGCAACCTCATTTTGTCATCTTCATGGTGAATATCTTTGCTCTTATCTTGTCAACTCAAAGTGTTGACTCCTGATGTATATCTACTATCTCTCTCTCTGTTGAACTATTGAAGAACATAAAAGAATAATTTATCAAGGGTTTCCCCACATTTGGGTTTGTCCCTAGCTAGCACCATATCTTGTGTCCTCTTGTCTTGGCTTGTATTTTGCGATTTATGTTTATGTTCTATCTGTAGTTTACTTTAATGCTGATGTGATTGCTAATCTGGAAAAGATATGGAGCTAACTGTGAAAATTGAAATAAATTGCACTAAGCATAGAACATACCTAAAATTAACATGGTATCAGAGTTGAGATGAAGACAATTCCCAAGCAAGAGTGAAAGAGAAATCATCGAAGATAGTTTGGAAAGGACAAAAGGATCAGTGGATTCCTCATCCCTCTTCAAAATTCACCAAGGGTGAAGTCGAAGCAACTTAGAATATTACCAAAATGGCGCAGCGGAAGTTTCTGATGGGCTACCTAAAGATCACTTAATTGGGAAGTCCGGATATAAGGGTGGAAGGAAAGGCAAATGCCTTGATTTAAATAAGTTCGGCCATTATGCACAGGAGTGTCTGAATGGTAGAGACACATCTCTCGATGAAGATAATAATCATTCCAGGGACATCTTCAATGATCAAAGGAATGACAGGTAATGCAGGTCATCAAGGAAATGGTTGACTCTTCCAAGAAAGAAAGGAAGCCCGAGTATGAAGAATCAAATGTTGTTTTCTAATAAGATAAAGAAGCATTATCTTGTATTGGTCCTCTCCTTCAGATTCATTGGGAATCTGGCGTATTGATTGTAGTGCTTCAAGGCACTTCATCGGATAGAAGGGTGCACTCTCTAATTTGGTAGAGATGGAAACAATAATGGGATTATACTTAAAGATGATGCCACCTATCCCAGAAAGGGTGTGGGGAATGTTACCCCTCAATTAAATGAGGGTAACTCAATTCATTTACAGAATCTCTTTTATGTACCTGATCGCAAGAAGAACCTTGTGTCCATTTCAGCAATGGAAGTCGAAGGTTACAACGTGGCACTCATCAATGGAAAGGTACGTGTTTGAAAATAGAATTTTCAAAGATGTTTTTGATTTCAAGGTTGTATCAAGTTGCAAAAAGTCCACTGGGGACCATGTCCATTGACACATAGCACCGAAGGTTTGTGAGTCAAATAGTGGCCGGGATGCCTGAATTCAAAAAGAGCATGATAGTACATGTCTGAGATGTACTGAAGGAAAATATTACAAGGGGACCATTCCCCTCATATAATAGGTCCACAAGTTTGGAACAACTCGAGGGGTTTGAGATTCATGATCGGGAATCTCATGTATACAGGTGGAAGAAAGCCCTCTATGGCTTGAAACAAAACACCCTGGGCATAGTATGAGAGGATTGATAGCTGTCTGATGAAGTTGAGATTCACTAGGAGTGAAACCAATCCAAACCATTACCCGAAGGTTGTGGATGATAGACCTCTCATACCGAAACCTTATTAGGATGATCTATTTCTAATAGGTGCAGACCCTCTCATTTGCAGAAGTAAGAGGGAGTTGGATTCCAGATGTGGAATGATAAACTGCGAGCCTGTGACTACCTCGAGGATCTTAACTTTCAGAAGTTATATGGTAGTGATATTGGACCAGATTTGGGAAATTCCTCTAAGTTTGATAAACTCATTCCCGTTGATGTTCTTGGTGAACTTCCGTCTAGACATATTTTTTGCAGTTAGCATGGTGAGCTCATATTTGGTTGACCCTCACTGGATTGATGCCAAGAATCTTCTGAGATATCTTCGAGGCACAATCTCTCATGGATTGAGATACACTGCCAGAAATATGAAACTGCATGATTATTTGAATGTTGAGTGGGTAGGTAGTGTGGAGGATCACTAGAGAACTTCTCAGTGCTGGTTCTCTTTAGATTCTGCTTCGATATTATGGATGAGTAGGAAGCAGAAATCGATTTCTATAAGCACCACAGAAACTGAATACACAACTACGAGTATGATCTTATGTGAAGTTGCATGCTTGCAGAAGCTTTTAAGTGAGTTGTTCATACACATGATGAATACCACTGTGATTCTCTGTAACAGCCAGAGGTGGGATTTGATTATTGAGGAATCCCATATTCGATGATTTCTCTTGCAGATAGACATCAGATATTGCCTTATCTAGGATGTGGTAAGTCGATGAGTGGGGAGGCTCCATCACATTGAGACTGATGTACAGGTCGCAGACATTTGTTCAAAACCCCAAGGAAAGGTCAAATTTGTGACTTTCCCGAACAACTTGGAGTCGTTGAGAGACCTTTCCAAAAATGTCCTACATGTTGCATACATTGAACTCTAGGAGCTTTAGGGGGCTTGGGGTACTTACTAGAAAAACATACAACCACAAGGAAACTCACCCTCCCCTAGTGGTATGCTATGAACAGGATGATTAGTTCTCTTGTGGGCTAGGATGATTTGTTCTCTATGGCAACTGTGGAACAGGATGATTTTTTCTCCTGTGGGCTAGGATGATTTGTTCTCTATGGAAAATATGGAACATGATGATTACTTCTCCTGTGCGCCAGGATGATTAGTTCTCCGTGGCATCGACTGGACAGGATGATTCGTTCTCTTGTGGAAAGGATGATTAGTTCTTCTGTTGATGCATCCTACCCATGCAGTCTGGGACTCATGGGAAGTACCTCTCATCTTATCAATGAGTAGGGAAATGAGGATAGGTACCATAGTAGTTCTATCAACAGATGCATCATTGTATCTACTGTACTCCCTATGCTAGGATGACCTCCATTGATCTGGGATCAATGATATTGGTCTGGGACCAGTGAGAGTGGTACACACTCTGAGACCGACTTTGGGTCAGCAGAGGACTGGTCTGGGACTAGTGAAAGTGGTACACACTCTAAGACTGACTTCGGGTCAATGGAGGATGGTATGATACATCCTCGATCACTTCTTCTTCTTCATAGTTCAATCAGAGCAGAGTAGATCACTGCAGGGCACTAATGGCAGAGATAGTATAGTTGGACATATGGATCAATGGATGAAGTTCTCCCTAGTTGAGAGGGAGTGTTAAAATTGGCAACTAGGGCCAAACTCCATGTGGGTCATCTTATTTATGGTAGCTGATATTTTTCTTGGATCCCTCTTATCGATAGGTGTAGGATTGATCTAAACATCATCGGATTCTGATAAGTATTTATGAATATATGAATTTATTTCGATTATGGACAAATTGACAAGTCGGCCAGCAACTTATGTAGGCTCAGAAGCCCAACAATCATGTCTATTCAACCTCTACATTTTAGTATAAATAGAAGAGGACTTGAAGTCATTTGTCACACACATATACTCTTCATGTGATCTCCTCCTCTCCACATCTTTGGGTTTTGGTGAAGGAGAGACACTAAGAGTATACGCTAGCCTAGTATGATGCCCTAGCCACAGTATGATGATCTAAGCAGCAAAGGAAGGCACTTATACGCAGTCTAAAGAAGCCCTAATCCATTGACTAAAGGAGGCCCTAACTGCAGTAGAGAGAGGCCTAATCCACAACAAGGAGGAGGGCCTAATACGTAGTCAAGGGAGACATCTAAATGCAGCCCTAGAGAGGAGACCTAGCCGCTATCATAATGAAGCTGTAGCTGCAACCATAGCTGCAGTAAATATATGTGCTCCTAGCCACAGGTTTATGAGGACACCTACACGCAGAAAAGAGGAGACTTATAATCAGCATAAATAAGACTCTATACACTGTCTCAAAAGGCTCAATCTGTAGATGAGAGGAGGGTTAATATAGGCCCTAAATGAAGGCCTGAATCCATTGTTTATTGACCCTATACGCAACAAGAAAGAGACTCTTTGTCTGCAGAAAGAGGATCTATACACAGTCCTAGAGGAGACCTGTTTACGCAGCAAGGAGATATATATGGGACCTTCCATCTGCTGTCTAACGAAGCTCTACAAGAGCCCTTGCCACAGTTCTAAAAGTCACCTAATCTATACGTTGTCTGGTCACAATCCAAGAGGTTTATATGTAGCAAGAAAAGGCACTCACACGCAGCAAAGGGGAGGCTTCTATACATAGAAATTTAGGGTACCTTAAGACGCTATAAGGAAAGAAATCTAAAAGTAATCATATCATAGCTTAGAGGATATATCCTTATGCCACATTATTGTAGGTGATAACATGACTCATTTGAGATCTATTCTGTGCATGTTGACATTATTCTTGAGGGGCATAACTACAATGAAGAAATACCCTAACCAGTCACTAGTTATGCATCAAGTGACTGTGTCTGGTGCAACCTTAAAGAGAAGGTAAATCAAGTCTGTCTAAGAAGATCTCTTAGGAGAAGATTGGAAGACATTGTTGTTCAAGGATAAAGATAGCTGGGTATTGTGTGTAGACCTTACTTGCTGCTGGGCTAGGCCACAGGCCATAGCCAGCAGCATAGATTGTGTTAAGGGTTGCACAAATAAGTCTTGCAAGTATGGCAGTACTGAAACCTCAACTTGGATCATGACTGTATCAAGGATGAGAACTGAAGTTTGATGCACCAGCTCATATAGTAGTGACAGCTAGTACTGCAGGAAAAGGACAACATTCTGGAAGATGCAGCATGATTGGATGCAGCATGGTTGGATGCAGTATGGTGATGGGATCACCTTGAAGAAATATGCCATCACCTAAGTTTAGATTTGCAGTCCTTATCATCAGATCTGCAACCTCATTATGTCATCTTCGTGGTGAAGATCTATACTCTTATCTTGTCAACTCAAAGTGTTGACTTCTGATGTATATGTATTATCTCTCTCTTTGTGCTGAACTATTGAATAACACAGAAGAAGAATTTATCAAGGGTTTCCCCACATTGGGGTTTGTCCCTGGCTAGCGCCATATCTTGTGTCCTCTTGTCTTGGCTTGTCTTCTACAGTTTATGTTTATGTTATATCTGTATTTTCATTTAATGTTGATGTGATTTCTAATATGTAAAAGATATGGAGCTAACTATGAAAATTGAAATAAATTGCTCTAAGCATAGAACATACCTGAAATTAAAACCAGTCTAGCTCGTCGTTGCTCTCATCATCGTGCACTGGCTTTGTGTAGCACGATCCTTCTGCAAGGTATAAAGGTACCACTGCGCGTAGTTAGATTTATCACTCTGTTCATATCACTGGCCCAATCGAATCCGAGTAGTGTGGGATAAGGATTGTTGTCATTGACAATCTCTATCACTTCAAAATCTGGAATCGCGCTCGCAACTTTGATATCTACCGTTATTCCTTGCAATCTTCCCATCGGTAGGATCTGCTGCTAGTTCGCCATTCACAATTGGATAGGGGACCATTGCAACATGGGCTTGCCCATGCATTCCCATGTCTACTTTGGCAATACATTTGCGCCTGATCCTAGATCCAAAATCACTTGGCCCATTTCATACTCTCTTATTGCACAATCAATCTCATTTCCCTTCTTATTCGCGATGTGTGCTTTTCGAGCTTCTGGACTACGTGTGGTTCTCCTGACCCAACGCACCTAGTGATGAGTTCCTACAGTTCCTTCACAGCCTTGCTATCATGAAGCAGCTTCATGCATGTCTCCAGAAAGGTAGTGAGCATCGAAGGATCCATTCCTGGTTCTAGTTGATCCTTACTACCTGAACTGGAGACCTTCGTAAAGCTCTTCTTAGCTTCCATGAATGTCTCCTTTGCGCGCTCCAAATCAAATTCAAGTTCCTTTGTAGGAGCCTTGTGAACCCACACACTTTCTTCAGGTTGCTTACCTTTGTCATCCCCTATCGTGATACCACTTCAAAGCACGATGTTTACATTCGGGTCCTCTTTGTGTGGCTCAGAACTCATCATTTGTAGGTTTTGAGTTGGTGGAGGCTGAAGTATTCCTTTATCGTGCAACCTTGCTATCAGTGTAGAGTAGTCCTCCATCTCATGATCAAACTGGGTACAATATAAAAATGATGGTCTCATCGTATTTGTATTATCACGGTATAATGCCTTAGCCCTCCACAATTGTAACAAATCAGCTATCCGTGACCCCTTCCTGGTCCCATTCCACCTCGACCTTGTCCGCGCCCCTAAAATCCATCGCGCGCCATCCCTGCATTTGGATCGAGGCCTCGCATTTTGTTCTACACTCTATAGGCAGGAGTTCGATCCATTATCAGTTCATAACTTCTGCAGGTGTGCTCATCATGGCTACTGACCTACAAAAATTACAGAACAATTGTTGGGGTGTCTGCGTATACTTCTGTAATAGTTGGCAGTTATTTGTAGTGTGTTTTCCTCCTATCTAACAAATCGTGCACCATAATGCAGGCACAGCGCTCGGTCTTGCTTGTGCCTCTGGTCTCAATGGCATTGGCCCTCCTGCCACTAGGTAGTTCGCGAAGACTGGAAAATGGTCCTTGTCATGCCCCTGGACTTTTCATTTTATGCACCATAACTCCTTGCATGCCTCTGACCGAGTTGTCATGTCCTATTTCAAACTTTGCATTTCCAAACACAATTTTTTCAGTTACGCGTGGATTTGTTGGACTTCCACGCCAGGATCTTGTATTGGGGTCTCATGTAGTCTCATTGCACTCTCCAAAGCTTTGGCCTGGGTGGATAACTTCTGCTATGATAGTGTCGTCCTTAGATGTGGCATTAGTGATGCTACAAACCATGCGCGGTGTTTCCCATCTGTCAAGGTCATGTTGGCTTCATGAATCATACTCTTTAGGCTCTGATTCAACTCCCAGGGAGTCTCGCCTAGAAGAATCATGATTTCCTTAAATCTGATAATCGACTGTGTCTCTGATTTTGGCCTGCTAAATTCCCTGTTTAGCGCAGCCTGGATATTTGTGATCCCCACGTTTGGATGGTCATTAGAATGCTTAATATACCATGTCAGTGCATGATCCTGCAACACGCTTACCAGCATTTCCTTCTTTATATTGTCATCCACGCCTCCTTTTTCTTCCCATACAGCCTTTACTATGAACCAAAATTGGTCCGGATCTTCGTTCCCTACTCCTTTGAACACCGACAATTTTATCATTCTCACCATATTGAACTGTGGTGGTGGCGAAGGTGGTGTGGGTAGAGATTGGATTGATGATGGTGAAACTGGTGCCGGTGTAGGTGGGGGTGGTGTGTGTGGAATTCGCTGCCTTATCGGATTGATCGTGCTTCTCGAAGAAACTTTCGTGAGCTCTTCCTCACTTTCCCGCCGAGGCGAAATCAAGGGGCTATTTTATATCTCTACACTACCTTCATTTCTATAGATCCTCCCACTTCGCATAGCCCCAAACATCAATTTATTCGCATAACACGTTTTTCACACAATAGCATTTTAATCCAAGTGTTCAAAGATTTCATATACTTACCTCGCAGCCCTTTGAGGAAGCGTCGTTTTGCCTCGTTGTAGCTAACCGATGTATCTACCGTGAACTCGATGATAAACCCTCCTGTAATTCAATCGAGCCAATGGTCCACAACGCCTGCGATCTTATCTTCTGATGCTTCTAGTCTGCACACCAATTCTGGAGTACACACAATCAATTTGTCGAGCCTACGCCTTCCCTGACTATCTGCTAGCTTCGTGATCCACTCATACAACTCAGAGGGGAAGGATGCAAAGAAAATTTCATGGATTTCCGTATATAAGTATCACTGTAACCACTGTTCCTTTGATACTTGTAGATTCCTGTTTTCCTGTGCCGCAAACTCATGAATATTTCTGTCCAAACACCCTTCAATTTCTTTCTATGTTGGATTCCAGTGACACGACATCAAACATCCCTTATGTAGATCCTGGTCCCGGCAACGAAACCATTTATTGGAATGTTGGGGCCTAACCCAGGTTTGGAGGTGATTTGGTCAAACAAATCTTGGTACTACTGGCCCTTTCAACAATAGTCCACGGAACGTGGACTGAGGTCTCACCGGAAGTAGTATGGGACGGTGCTAGAACCAAGTTTCCGCACCCTAGTGATGTTTGATGAGTTTGAAGTGGTCCACAGTTCGACCTTGCTACATGCACTTTCCTATACCTCACAGCCTGAGATACTGCCTTCGTACAGCCCTACTCGAGGGTTCAACTGTGTTATTATCCAAGACTTTACTAGTAACCCGATATTAGTTTATTAATTTAGCTTACTTACATGCACAAAGTATACTTAGCAATATAAATCATTCATACAAGTGCGCGTAGTAAATAAACAGTACATTAGCAATTGATATCAAACATGTAATAACTCAAGAGAGATACACAGAATTCAGATAAAACTTCTCTTTATTATTCTCTTCCGTCAGTTACAGACTCTATTCCGCCCTATGCACTTAGCTGCAGGGGTCTGCGCACTTAGCTACAAACTCTACTAGGCCTTTGTGCACTTAGTTGCAGAGCCTTTTCCTACTCTACGACCTGAGACACACTTCATACTTCCAATTAATCTCTAATACCCTTCATGCCTATTCTATATTCGATTTCATTCCTTTACAACTTAGAACCTCGCTCTATTTAAACAGTCCCATGGTCCGTGGACCATGGGTAGGCTGACATTACATTCAAACTTAGGGCGGACAACCCTATGACTCTAACACACATTTCATGTGTGTAATTCACGGAGCTTTACAATAATATCATCTCAAAACTTGGGCTTTGAGCCCCAAAACATGCTGTGGGGGAATTCCATGCCCAACAACTTTGTTAATGGATCTAAACTCTTTGAAATGTAATGCTTGACATTTAGTTCATGATTTTTACTTTATGAAATTAGAATAGGTTCCCCTCCTTGTTCTTTCTTTCTTGTAATAGGTTAAAGTTTCCATTTCAAGAATTTCATTTTCTACAATTAGTTTAGGATTTGATTTCATTTATATGCACTCCATTACATCATGATAGTAAAGCAAGAAAAAATTGTATGCTAAACATATAGTGTCGATACCTCTTAGTTTTGTATGAACCTCGGGTTGATAATTATAGTTGGTAGCCTTGGGAGTTGCAGAATTCTTGTTGTAATACCAAGGTTTATCAGGCGTGATTGACCTTTGATGGAACAAGAATGATTTTTCCTCTTCCTCAACAATGGTTGGAATTCACGGCTGGATCCCCACAATCTACTTACTACCTCTAAGCTCGGCCCCAACTCCTCCTGCTTCCAGTATTTGCATCGAGGTTTGAGTTTCATGGCTGACCCCCTTCCACCTCCACCCAAACATGAACTACTTTACAGTGCCATGCAGAAGTCACAACACAAAGCCTCTCCAACTCCTTAGTCACTTTCACCACTGCAACACCACCACACTACAACACGTATGGCACCAGGAATACCTGAACACCAGCAACAATGCAATACTATAATGTCGTGGCAACACCACTACACTACAACACGTCCAACACGAGCAACACTGCAACACCGCAATACCCGCATCACTACTGCATAAACAACACCGCAACACATCCACAATGAAGATAAAATATTTTTCCATGAACCCAATGACCTTAGCCTATGGTCCCTCTTCCTACTCTATACTAGTCTCCCCGCATTGGTTCAACCTCCACAAAGAACACCATCGCAAGTTGAGGCACCTGAATATGTTATCCTACCAAAGACTATGCATTGTTGCACCCTTAAACCGAAGATCCACCGAACACCACAGGCCCAAAATAACAAGAAGCAATTGGGGTAAGAATTCCCCCAAATCCCACTGGAAATTCCACGCAATGCCTCCAACACCAACAAGAATGTACCCAACAATAGAGCACAATTCGATTAAGACACCAGAGGAGGGTCGATGGTGGATTAAGTTGTGGAATCCTACCCAATTAGGAGGGTGTCATAGAGAAAGCCATAAGATATATAGGAACAAAGCATGAAAGACTCCCTCCTACAACTAGAAACCACCTTCGACAACATCGAAAGAGAAATAGATTGCCTTATCCCCCCTCCAAATCTTAACATCATGGCATCGTTCAAATTTGCACACCCAAAAATTTCATTTCCAGAGTATCATAACACTTCCCATCGAATTTTGTACACTGCCTATCTCCCATCGGGCTCTTATTAAATGCACACGAGCGTGGCTAGCTAGGTTCACATGGACTGGTTGTGGTGTATCCTTCCACGCATTCCTCCTACATGTCATGCATTAATTCAGGTGGATATTAGTGGCCACCTGCCTATTCCACTTGGGCCCTCACCATTTTTCTTTTAGTTTTTTAGTTTCCTTAATTGTAGCACAATTTACTATATTTGGCAGTTTTTCGAGTCTAGAACTTCTGGAGCTGTTTTGATGCCCTAAATGATGTATTTTTGGAAAATCATTGTTGATGAATATGTGTTTTCAACTCGATATTTGTTGTCAACATCTGTATTCCTTAGATAGATCTTTCTAATGAGGTATTGTGTGTGTCAAATGAAGATCGTATGCCAAAATTATGACCCGAGGAAGTTTATGTACCAATTTACCCCAACGGGGCCTATGGTTTGGTGTTTCATCTCCTAGGGTTATGATTTTGGATGTTTTGTGGTTTTCCATTATTTTCCAATAATAAATAAGCTTTCAAGCCTCATGTAACACAGTTCAGAGGCATGTAGCCACCACATCTCTTCTCAGAGATAAGCTACCATCGCTCAAGCTAGTCTTGTTTCCATTATGTTTGTAAGCATATTTCTGTATTTGATATTAATGAAATGAAGTGTTATTTCTGTTGCATCTTTGTATTTGTGGTTATATCTATAATTTGTTGTGTTCCTGTTTAAATTTGGATCATGCACATGGAGAATCTAGGGGGAGGCCAGACTCAACTTCCACTATCTTTGATTTTGCCACCCATGAAGATATTAAGTTTTAAAATAATTAACTTAATATAACTTTTACAAAATATTTAAAAAAGAAATATATATTTATTTCATATTCAACAAAAATAATATAAAATATTTAAAAATATTAATAATAAAATAAATAATTTTATATTATTTAAAAAAGAATATTCATTTTAAGTATATATATATATATATATATATATATAGAGAGAGAGAGAGAGAGAGAGAGAGAGAGAGAGAGAGAGAGAGAGAGAGAGAGAGAGTAAAATATCTTACAACCAAAAAAACAAAAGATCATATGTGTTTTTATAATTAAGTATGACGATGATTATCTTGCTTTGTATCTTTCTCTAAAACATTTTTTAAAGTTATAATAAGTTCGTAGTTAAACAAAGTCTTTCCGTAGAAATCATGTGATTTCTACCAAACGACTTTGTTTTTTCATTATGGATCACCAAATCTTGAATACAGAAAGTTAGTAATTATTTTTAAATTTTATTTTGTTGTTTTTTTAAATGGTAGGGGAAAAAAATTAATGGATTGTTTGCTTTCCTAATTTAGTTATAAAAAATAAAGTTGTAGTGATAAAGGATCATTAAGAGTGATGCAAGAGCTCAAAAATTGTAGTCCATTTTATTATCAGAGGATGAAGGACTCAACGATCCTATCCATGAGGACTAAAAGTGTCTCTGAGCGATGTTATCTACCTTTTTTATTTAGTGACTAACCGTGCATGAGATTTTTGAGCATGCATAAGTCACCCTTTCTAAATTGTTTCCTAAGAAAAATAAATTTATGTGGTTTATATTGTATAGTTGTGTAATGTCTAGTTTAAGTTTGATCTCTTGAATACAACTTTAATAGCTAAAATCTTCTTATTTCTCCCTTACTATGTCTAAGAATTACTGCTAATTACCTACAAAGATTTTTGAGTTGTGTAAAACATATCCACAACTTATTTTCATAGTTCAATTATTCATTGCCTTAATTTCTTGGAATAGGCTCAATGTATTTTGATTTATACTTGCATAGCATTTGAACTTTTCCTATAGGTCTTATAAAACACTTTTGCAACTATGTGGCCATTTGTTATTTTCCCATGAGACATACTCAACATTTTCATGGTTGAGAAATTCAAATATATTTTTGATCATCCCCTTCATTACTAAGAAACTCATCAATTGTTTGAGCATCCCCTTCATTGTTAAGCTATGTAAAAGACTCTTTGGTTAGTAAGTTCATTGTTGGGCTATATAAAAGACTCTTTGGTTAGTAAGTGTGAGTTTAGTTGAATTGGTTTGTGTTATGTTTTAATATCATATTCAAATATGCCTCTTTTTACATTTAATTTTCTTGGCTCGGAATCAATGCATGGAAGATTTGTATCTATAAATACTAAATTGACTAAATTATACATATGGGAAGCATTGGGTTTTAGCAATAAGGACCACTTTTATCACTTTTTTTATATAGAGAAGAGATATCCACTTACAACCAAGATTGAAAAATAAATGTGTTGAAAAAAAACCACTTATAGCTAAAAGGATTATGTTCACATTTATGATTGTAAATGTAGTGTTTATTTCATTATAGAGAAGAAAAATTTAAATCCATTTAGCTTGGAATCAATTCATGGAAGCATTTTGTTATCTTTAAACACTAAATTGACCAACAAAATAATAGATTCGAAAGCATTGGGTTTTAGATATAATATCCATTTCTATCATTTTTTTCTTTATAGAGAGAAGATATATCCACTTAGAACCAAGATTGAAAAATAAATTTGTTGAAAAAAAGCCTCTTATAGATAAAAGGATTATTCTCATATTTATGATTGTAAATGGAGGGTTTATTCCATTATAGTGAATAAAAATTGAATCCATTGGAATATTAGTAGAGCATTGAACCAAAACATGATTAAGAAATTAATTCATTCTACAATAAGAATTTGTGTTGATGTAATGGATAGTCAATATTCCTACCATTTATAGATTAGAGGTCTACAACTCCTTCCATCCTTAACATGTTGTTGACACATGACATTTAAAACAATATTAAGATGAGAAAAATTATTTCAATGTTGCTCATCAATAGTATATGTTAATGTATATGTATATATCTATCTACACACACACACACACACACACACATATATGGAGAGAGAGAGAGAGAGAGAGAGAGAGCTTGTAATTGAAGCATTTAAGATGTGTAATTCCTTTTGTGCTCAAATGGATATGACACATATATATAACCAAAGAAGATCCAATTTTGGATCTATCATGCACTAAGAGGAATCAAAACAAAGTTTGATGAAAGGATTTCCACCTAAACATATTTGGTATGTCTCTATTCATGATATATTAAGAGTTAAGATGGATCTTGGTTTAAAAGTTTGAATGGTGTGCTACTTAGTATGAGGGAGACAAGTAATTATTTCCATGCTTAACTTGGATTTGAGACCAAAATTCATCTATTGAACCTTAATAAATCTAAAAAATTATTCCAATTCCTTTAAATATGTCTTTATGTGTTAAAATAAAAAGTATGGAAAGTATTTCCAAGATCACCATAGTTTTGATGAACTTGATTGTTAGGAAGGTTTAGTATTGTGAAATATAATTTAAAAACCAATAGGTAGTTTTGATCTTCTAGATTAGGGTTCACCACCTCCTTATCGTATCTTCATTTTCTTTTATTCTCTAATTCTTCATCGCAACATAGATTCTTCTTAAATGTTAGATGTAATAATATTTTTTATATTATCAATTTTGTAAAATGACTTCTCCTTGTATTTCTCAATGATGTAGTTAGGGTTTCACATCTTTATTTCATCCTTGTTTGAGCCATTGTTGGTATTGGTTGGATTTTGAAGAAATTTTGGAGAGGCTCATGTTTTCCATGTTGTTTATCTTATTCTTGTACATTAAATACCTAACAATAATCATGGTCTTAAGAAGGGAACATTAATTCTATGAGATGATAGGATAGGGTGAATTTCCTTCAATTTTTAGATTATAAGGTGTTAGCATTTAGAAATTTTCTCTTGGTTGTAGGAGAGAAGTTTCGAAGATAACCTTTTCAATCCAACTTATAGATTGAATGCTAGCCCCTTCAATCCAGATAGGGCTCTCTCTGACCTTTACACTGTGGCTAGATCTTTAGATAAGTTGTGTTCATGTAGGGTTTGTTTGGGCCTGAAATCAATAGCTCATTGGGTGATGGATTAAAATAGCTAGGTTTAGATAGGTTAACCAGGATAATTGGTTGTCTAATCAAGATTGATAAAGGAAAGGTGGATAACAGATCCTAGACCTTTGTCATTTACAATAGATGGATGAAGAAAAATAAGAACAATCCACCACTATAGGGCATGCATAATGAATCCTAAGGTGGCTTTAGAATATCAAGATGGGAACCTTTGAAAGGCTTAACTCAGAGCATAAAAAATAGAGATGAATTCTAAACTAATTTATCTTTTCCAAACATTCAGAAGGAATGCATTTATGAGATTATTAAAGGAGAAATTGAAAAACATAGAGATACATAATAAAACCAACTATCTTATGGATATTTATATCACTGGTTAGAATCTACTGATGCTGACAAATGAAATAATTAAAGCATTCAAACACACATAGGCAATGACTATGTTTTTCAGAAAAACCAACCGTTTCTTCATATTCTTGATGAAATATATAGAAAATACAATAGATTTCTACTCCTTAAAATATGGTAGAAATAATTACAAAATAGTTACATAATCTTTGAGAGTTTAAATGACAAAAATCGTGGTAATCTTGTCCTCTGAGTTATTTGAATCACTAATCTGGTACATAATCCCTAGTCAAAATAGAGTACAAGGTTGTTATATATTCCTGCTGCTAGTGTCCTGGAAGAATATCGAGCTATATGCTGCAAGATAGGATATGGAATGGTCTATTTCTTTACAGGCTTGATCTTTGAAGCTAAACTTGTATTCCCTCATTGTAGCCAATTAATGGATGAACTTGGAAATGATGCCAAAACTTGTGTAATTGTCTACCTTCTTTGTTGCTTAATTTCCTCATTTTGACTTGTACTCCTTAGGGAAAAAACATATTTCATATCTTACAACAGCATATTTAAAATAATTATTACTTGATGATTAACCATGGCAAACCAAAATTTTAAATATCTATTAGGGTTTGGTGCAATAAAATTAGGGTTTACTGTAAAAAAAATTAGGGTTTATAGTATACTCTGCTCTTGGAGTCAATTTATTACTTTCCTATGTCCTCTGCAACTTGAGCAAGTATGTCCAATTTATCTTGACTCCTTGTCACCCTCCTAGTTAGCTTTTGTGACCTTTTATTAGGCTTTAGGGTTTTTCCTTGTTCTTCTTAGTATACTCTATTTTTCTTTGTGTTTTCTTACCTTTTGAAGTTTGCTCTATTTTTTCTTCTTCATCAAGGATGATGACTGCTTCTTTATACTTAGGATTCATTCCATCCTTGAAGTTCAACCTTAGATTTTTAGTAGGCCGAGAGTGAGGCCTTTTTCCCAAAACCCTAACTATCTCAACTTCATCATATTCTATTTTAATTTTTTGTTTACCCTTTTTTCCCTTTGAGATTTCTTGTTTTATTTCCTCCTCCTCTACAAAATTTATTTGTTGGCTTCTAGTCCTTCATTCATAAACCTCAACCTCAAATCCTGGCATTTTCACAAGGACCTCCTCATGTCTTTCAACCTGGGGTTGGATAGATTCTCCTTTGGTCTCATGAGCTACAACTTGAGGAGAAACCCTGCTTTGGCCTCTTTTTGATTTTGTAGCTATAGGTGGGTTTGGGTTCCTTTGTATCATCTTCCTTAATTGTTCCACTTGCTTATTCAACTCATGGGTATATAAAATATTAATGAGACTGTGATGAAAAATATCATGAGCTTGTAATTCAGGTCTCTTCCTTGTCTTAGTGCACATTTTCAACAAATTTTGATGTAGGAAGTATGTCAAATTCATTTTCCTAAAACCTGCTAAGTGACAAAGAAACCTCATGTGATATAGATAAGCTTTGGAATACCTACCTTCACAAGTGAAGAATAGCTCAACAGTTCTAAGTGCAGTGGCCTATTTGAGGTTTCAGTTTGCTTTGCAGGACCCCTCCATCCCATTCTTGATTTTGGTGGTCTTCTTTCAATAAGAAATTCAAATCCACATTCAACAACCTCTACTTCTTGAACCACCTTTCACCTTCTGCTGGCAAACTCGTTGCTTCAACAATCGAATCTTCTATGACATGGAACTGTAATTTCCTAATTCTAGTTGTATTACCATTGAAACATAAGACAAAATCATGCAACCAGCTGAGGTTTTACCCATTAAAATGTTGAAAGACCGGTTCAGAACCTGCACTTTTGAAAATATCGAGCATTTTAGGGTACACTTTGAAGTACATGCCATCAGGGTCGAACCTCTTCACATGGCCAGACAGACCCATTTTTCCAAGCTCCAAGACATGCAACACCTTCACTGACCTTGCAATAAATTAACAGGGGACTCCAAAACAGCTAACCCTCTTTTGCATTAGAAAGCAACAAATCTTGGTTTGCTAGAAAAACCATTTTTAAGTAAAATAGAGTAAACTAGAGTTTGGTTTTAAATGGCTGAAATGGGCTCAAATTTGGTGCCAAATGTCACATCATGTAGGGGGAGGACCATTATTTTATAAAACAACACTTGGGCACTCAGAAATGATGACTTAACGGGTCAAAAATCAAGTTTATATATATTTTTTAAAAGTGCTACAAAACCATTTCGTAGTGTCGCGCTATGAAAACATTTCGTAGCACTACCTGATTTTTTGTTATAGGTAAAACCATAAAGTGAAACTTTTCATAAACTTAGGGTTAGGTAAAAGGGTTTAAATGACACATTTCCCTAGGTTTAGTCAACATTATAATGAATAGAACAACCCCCTTTTCATGATTATGACTTGCAAAAATATAGACTGACATCCATGACTTGACATGAAGGTGTAAACCTACTGCTAACATAAGGTATAACATTATTTTGGATTTGATCTATCTTTCTCCGAGATTCTCCAAGAGATATTACATTCCCAAACTTCACATCTATATAAAATAACTGGAATAGTGAGATTCTCAAGCAAGAGTTTTGTTCTTATCCTAAATCTAAAGATCCTCTAATTAACAATTGTTTTCAAATCCATAATGAGCTTTACACCCTTCATTTATCATTTTCTCAACACTAAATATCCAATTAATATTTCGATGAATACTGATTCCAAACAATTTGTATGAAGACACTTTCTCCAAGATATTATTTTCATATACAAATGTAACATGGTGGAATTTTTTAATTTAATAATCGCAACCTTCGTTTTTCATTATTCATAGTCAAACCTATACTAGAGAAGAAGTCCTTGAGTATTCTTAGTTGAATGCAAAGGTAATAGGAACTCTTCCCCATAAGCACAATATCTTCAATGTAAAGTTGAAGGACGATGACTATATTGGTAAGAGGTGGGTTGACACAACTTACATATTCTAAACAATATTTTAACTTCTCAATGTAGATGTAGAAAAGGATAGGAGATCAGGGAAAACCTTTATTGACTCCTAGGTATTGTTAATTTCTTCAAACCATCCCTTAATGTGTAAAATTCACATACATCCATACTATAACAATGAGAATTGGGACAACAAAATATTCATCTTCCAAGAAAAATTCTAACTTGTTAATAAAGATTCCAAAAAGGATAGGGGACACAGGAAAACCATTTTTGACTCCTATGTTATAAATACTTTTTTCTAACCGAACCTCATTTTTCTTGATTAGCAATATTGTTATTGTATAAAAAGAATGAGTGTAAATTAATCTTAATTTTGGATCTATCATGTACTAAGAGCTAACGAATACCTCCAAGTGTAAAAAAATTTAAATTATAGAAGTGGAGGAAAGGTTTCCATATTGATGGATTTTATCACACGACACATGATAAATATAGATTAAGATGTATTTACACCGGTTAATAATTTTTAAAGTAATTTTATTCTCAAAATAAAATTGAAAAAGTAATTTCTTAAAGAAACTAAATTAAATGAAAATAATAATAATAATAATTTATCTATAATGTTAGATTGTTCCAAGAATGAAAGATAAGTGTGAAGTTCCTTTTATCCAAATGATAAAAATATAAATGCATTTTTATGACCATTGGATTCACATTCCAAGGTTTTTTGGATTCTTGATGATGATCTATATTCTTCACTATAACCTAAATGAATGCCTCACATTCCCCCATTAATTCGAAGGGGTGTATGTCAACGCAAGAAAACAGATAAGGACATTTATGAATGCTTAAATGTTCTCCCTAAATTTATTGGTTTTGGGATAATCACAAACCCAATGGCTATAAAACTTGAGGTTGTCTACTAAATGATGTGTAAAGGTTGACCATGAACTCTGGGACACATCTTTAAGGCTTAGTAGTTCTCGTGACATTTCCTAATTTAGATAGGATTTTATGTTTTCTACTAATTGAAAGTGTTCACAAATGGAAATTTTAAGATCGCTGCAACTTGATGGTGGTTTAAAGATGACTGCAAAGTATGAAACTTAGATCTAAGTCTTAAGAGTTCCCATGAAATTTCCTAATTTAGCTACAAGTTGGTGTCATCTTCTAGCTAAAAGTGCTGAAAACACTTGTTTGAAGATGAATGTAAACTGATGTTTAATAGAATATATAATTATTCTACTAAATGGTGCTTTTAGAAGTACATAAATTAAATCATGTTCATGGCTCTAACTCTAGCTTAGGTTTGAGGCTCTAGTTTTTGATATGGCTCAAGATCGCATATACATTCTTGATTGATAGGGATTCAAAACTAGAAACCTCACTATTTATCACTTATACCATTCCCCCTATTACATACAAAGTTAAAAAACAAATCTCTTTCGACAATTCTCACACGGATGAAGATAAAAATCTATGATCCTCCATGTGGTAAACTCAATGAAGGTGCTAGCTTCTACAAAAAATGCACCCATTTACAATGTAATTTGATTAGGAAACTTACAAAAAAATTATTTGTAGGTTACTATTATTCTTTATTCTCATTATGAGTTGATATTTTGGTGTCTTGGATAACATTCAAATGGTAGATCACTCTATTTTACAAAGACAACAATGACTTAGGCCAATTAGACAAAGAGCTAAATTGATGAAATTTCTTGTGCAATTGGGTGCGTCTAGTCTAGTTTTTTCAATAGTTTCTTTTCACAAGTAGCATCAACAACCACATTTATACCATATCAAAGTGGTATTGTCACAAAAATTGACCCAAAAGGTTTTCTCACTTCAATATTTATTGCACAAATTTTGCTAATAACCAATGGGGGAAGAAAACCCTCTTTAATCTGAATGGTAAATGACACATTTTTAGATGCTACAAAATACTAGTTCTTAGTACAATCAAGTGTTTGTACAACAACCTTTATTGAAGGTTTACAAATAGCTTCTTCTCACTTCATTCATTTGTAGTTCACTTCTAGCACATGAAGTGATGCATTATGAAATGACACTAGAAAATATAATACTAGAACATCTACACAAACCACAGAATTAAGAAATGGCTTGTGATTAATCAAAGAATCATAAAACCCATTTAAATTTTCATATCCAATAAAATAAAATAAAAGTCATTGAGAACTATTGTCAACATTAGGCATGGAGTCAAGGACTTGATTTAACCCAAGATTCTATTTTTCAAACTCAAATAACTAGTGCAAATCCTCTGTTGTAACTTGATCCAATCCCATGTGGCTCATAGTAGTGTTGCAAAGAAAGCATGGTATAGGATTGACATTTCCATAGTAGAATTAAAGGATCATGGTTACATAGATTGTGGGTGAAAAGAAAATTTGAGCGATAGTTGAGATGTAGGGATTTATACAGTGGGTGTTGGTGGATATCGATTCTTTATGGAGTATTTGTACTCATTTTCAATTCCATGCATGATGGCTATTATAAGTGCCATCAACTACCCACCCAATTCGTCATTTTGTATTTAAAATATTATGAGCATTTTCTTTTTTCATGTGAAATGGTGGAATCTACAGCTAAGCCAGACTCATATTCATGTGACACAAGGTTGATTATGACTACTATGACTATAACCTCATGTCATACCAACACAACCCCTTGCACGGTATAGGGCCAATCAAGGGTTTGAACCAATGATATCGCAAGGAATTCCTTAATAGTAAACTCTATCACCAACTAATCTCCATCAAGGGGAAAATGTTATGGCCATTAATTACAAAGAACAACTTGCCTTGTCAAATATTTTTTGCATTAATTACAAATAACAACCTATCTCATCAAATATTTTTTTGCTAATTTCTAGTTCTTCATTTAAGGCTTTGACTTCTCTTCTATGTGCATGTAAAAAAGCCCTAAAAATGAGTGAAATTTCCTCATTGCGCATCCCCATCATTGCACTTTATTTACACATCTACTCCTTGGCAATGTAATTGATAGTCTAATCCAAATATGGCTAGGAGAGTTCATGAGAGCTGAATGTTTGGTTTGATAAAGATACATGGTGAGATTTTGCAACTATGAGATTTTGTAAGAGTTTTTAGACACAAGAGAGGGAGTCAAGCAAGGAAATGGGAAAAAAATTGTGGGGAAGAAAAAACTCATGCCAAGAAGAGAAACATACGTGAGGGTTTTAGGACTATTAATAAGCAAGCTCAAATTGTGTGTGTGTGTGAGAGAGAGAGAGAGAGAGAGATGACCGACCCAAAATGATAGGCATTTTTTAGTGAGATTAACTCTAATACCACTATTAGGTTAAGCCATGAATGAAAGATAAGTGTAAATATAAATACAGTTTATGATTATTGGATTCATATTCCAAGGTTGTTTGGACTTGTGATGACTATTCATATTCTTCACCATGACCCAAATGGATTAGGTGTCTAACATGTTAGCCTTGGCAATACAATTGATAGTCCAATCAAGAGATGGATATGAGAGATTATGAGAACCCAATGTTTGGTTTAATAAAGACACAAGATGAGATTCTGCAACTATGAGATTCCACAAGCATTTTTGAGCACAAGAGAGGGCGTCAAGTAGGGAAATGAGAAAAAATCACAGGGAGAAAAATGTCAAACCAAGAAGAGAAATGGGCACTAGGGTTTTAGGCCTACTCAGAAGCAAGCTCAGACTCGAAAAGAGGGAGCGAGAGACCTAACTAGTTAATAATGACAAAGGGCATTTTAAAGTGAGAATAGCTTTGATACCATTATTAGACTATGCCATGAATAAATAATAAACTAAAATATGCAAATTGTACACATATAAATACAATTTCATGATTATCCAATTCATATTCTACAGTTTTTTGAACTTATGATGACTATCTATATTCTTCATAATAACCCAAATAAATGAGATATCTCACATATAATTTAAAATATGATAAAAAGGCAAACATAATAAATCGTTTTTTTAATAAAATTATAATTATAATTGATATATTCAAATTAACTTATTATCTTCTTTATCTAAATTAAATATAAAAATGGTATATTTTAAAAATATTAAAATTAAAAAAAAAAAAAAAAAAAAAATATAACTCAAACATTAATAACACTTATTTTATATTGTTAAAAAAGATATTTATAATAGAATTAATTCAATGTCAATTATAATTAAAATATTGAAAGATTGCTCTCATTTTCGGACCATCACCAATTAAGCTGCCAGGAGGATTAATATTATTCTTATATTATTATTACACTAAACCAAAATAACAATTTCTAATTTATAAATCAATATTAACGATGCAGTGAACATTACTATATGACACCCAAAATTTCTACAAATAATTTAAACAGGAACTGCTATTGCTTACTAACGTAGCATCCCTATTGAAATAATAGTTCACGAGCCACTGTCCACGTTTGCGTCACTCCAGAGCTTCAGATTTCTACTTTTTCCTTTCCTAAATGTATATAGTTACATTCCTGGGTAAATCTGAAATGATAAGGTAAATGGAGCTCGAGAAGTTGTAACCAGATGAATACATATGTATATATAACTTTTTAACGTTGAAATTGCTGATATAGACGCCTCATTAGAATATTAGATACTATTATAGGAGGATTGTTGATGGCTAATCACTGTAGTGTACTTCGAATTAAATAGTAGGGGAAAGTAGTACAAATTAAATAGGATGTAAAATTTCACTGTATTTGGTATTGGATAGTTTAATGAGACGGTTAATAGTGACTCTGGATTTGAAGTAGAAACGACGTTTGCAAGGGAGAGATGCTGGATTTAGCAGCGGCGAAGCATATTTACATGTCAGGCAATAGTTGATACGTCAGATAAATTGTCCACATTTGGTGGTTGTGCTAACTACGTCAGAGAGTAGATATAAATGAATGGATTGGATTGGATTGGATAGCCGCGCTGTCTGTTGCTTCTGATTTTGGAGATAATTCAGAGAGATCAAATTTCTGGAATTTAATTTTATGGAGGCCTCATGAGTCATGAGGGGAGTTTACTCTGAATCTTGCTGATTGATGGATTGATTGATCTCCATGGATGGATGAACGGACGCATTATATTATTCAGATCGACCCGACAGGGATGCCTGCAAGGAAGTTTTGATGGTAATTAGGGCAGAGCCAGACCCACAAATGGTAGGTTGTTGACAAGAGGCTTGCGTCATACCCAACCCCCTACATTTATATTTAGAGCATTATCTGCACTGAAATTTTGAAAACCCTGATCCACCCTTCCTTTTTACCTTAATGATAACGTCACACCGTTTAACCTACCATGTAAGCAATGTCAGAAGGAAAGATAGTACCGTTGGCCACCCTGTCACACACATTAGAATCTTTGGATCTTTCGTAGACAAGACGATTGATGTATCACTATGCATATACAGTTAAATTGGTGATGCCAGGCTTATATAACACGAGAAACAGTCAAATCTAAAGCACTCACTGATCATTCGCCACATTCGAGTGCCTTGCATTTGGTAGCCTTAGTCGCAGACAAGCGTAATTATTGATGCATTGATGATCATAACGGAGCCTCGCCCTCTCCCTCGATCTCCTTTGAAATGCACGCGGTCATCAGTCGTTGGACGTCTGAATGATTATTGCGCGTTAAACGCTGTTAAGCCTTTTGCTTGAATGGCAAGAAACTGCGGACCTTCTCTGATTTGATTTGCTGTTTTACCGTGAAAATCGTTATTAGATGCCCGGTCCCAATCAGTCCTGAAATCAAGTGGATACTTCGCCTGCCATTATTACTCCACACAACATTACCATTACTGTAAACATTATGTATTTCAACATTATTTTTTGAAAACCATATGCAAAATGCGACTGTGCATTTATGGCTTCCAAATATTCAGATTATTTGGGAACATCAATTGGATACTTCGCCTGCCATTATTACTCCATACAACATTACCATAACTGTAAACATTATGTATTTCAACATTATTTTTTCAAAACCATATGCAAAATGCGACTGTGCATTTATGGCTTCCAAATATTCAGATTATTTGGGAACACTAATAATTTAAAAACTTGTAACCCGATATGATATTGATATTGAATCTGAAGCAAATGGTGGCTAAGGCGCTGATCCATATTAAAGAACCCATTTTAGTTTCTCTTACTTAGATCCAATAAATAAGCCTGGATTGTTTTTTCTAAAACTTGCTCAATGTGGGAAGTAGAAAAATTTTCTAGCAACCGTAAAATATGGATCGAATCAAATACCTGAACACAGTTTTCAGTAAGGACAAACGACCTCGAAAAAGCAAACACAGCATGGACATAACGAATAAACAATAAATTTGTATGCAAAAAATTTGCAGTGCATTAGCAGAGAAATAGTATAACAGGAACCCCAAGCAGTGTACTTACAAAAGCAAATTGAAATATTGCAACTGATTTCTTAACTGGAAACTCCGAAATCTAACCACACTCTTAATTAACAATTAAATACATGAACTTAGGTCAGTGTTTTTTCATTAAACAAACTCGAGCAATGGGAATATAAATTTTTCTCTGATAATCGAGCAGATAATCACTAGATTACAGATAATATTCAGCGTTCCTTGGCTGGCAGACCGACCATAGGAACAATGTACATCGCATTCAACAACGAATCCAAAGTTCTGCTAAAAATTTACAATGCAAGTTAAGCATCCAAATTACGAAGAAACAGCCGATCCGAACCAGACTGCGGACCATTGCCAGACTCTCACGATTGTAATAAGCAAAGCGTCTAAACTAAACTTCTTCATCAAAGATGCAAAAGCATGTACTGCTCTAAAATCTCATCAGTACTCATATATTCACACAACATCATGTTATTGGTTTAATCCCCTCTAACAAAGAATTATTACTACGTACACACAACTGCTCTGTGTATAAATAACCAATCCCAAAGCAAACTGTAACCCCCGGCCTAAAATTTTGGCCAATAAATAATAAATCTGAGACTCTAGCAGATCAAACATGAACTACGTAGACAACTAGAGCTAGACGAAGCAGCAATTATATATCAGTAAACAAACTTGAAAATTAGAAATTAAAAAAAATCACTGCAGCTAGTAGTAGGATTACTTACTACACACAGAAAGACTTACAGAGATCCCTCTGGATGAACCGATCAGAGACCATCAGGAACTCATTAAAATTCATGCTAGCTGTCGCTAATATTGATCCACATCATATATACTGCTTGCCTCCAGCAATCCGTCAGATAGAAAACATACAGATTCCTGAAGCCTTGTATCACCACTCGACTGGATTCCATAGCTATTGAAGAATTATATATATATCCATAAACTGAAAATTCATCCGCAATAATATTGCACCAATGTCAGTCTATAATGTTAAAACCTAATCCAGATTCCGATCTTTTTTTTCTGTTGGGGGGGGGGGGTCTATTGAGAATTAGCATGATTCTGGTGGCTGTGACCGTCTTCTCCTGATCTATCCACGCCAGATTGTTGATTCACAGATTCCTGCATTGATTGATGCTCAGAACTCATGGAACGGTTATTGTACGCACTAAGGGCAGCCAGCATTCCCAGATGACTCTCTCCTGTTGCTGCCCCCATGGATCCAGTGCTCGATCCCTGCTGCAATAACATGGAACTGAAAGGAACAGCACCTGATCCCAATCGCGTCGATCCAGAACCTGATACTTCATGGCAGCTCCCTCCCATATGCAGATTCATTCTTGGCATAAACGGCAGACCAGTTGATGAAGAAATCCGCGATTGATTGCCATTATTATTGTTATTATTGCCATTGTTGCTCGATCTACCCAAGCTCGAACCCGAGCCAGCAGCAGCTCCGAGCTGAATTGAGGTTCCGGCGGGCATACGATACCCCGTGGAGCCCGTGGGTGGGAATGTCCAGATGGGCTCTGATTGTGGCCCTGCGGCCATTAAAGGCGGAGGATTACTGTTCGACCCCGCGCTCACGGGCTGCAACATCCAGAAACCCCCGTGCCCACTGTTCGACATCCCGGGAGGCGCAGGTGCTACCGCCCACATGGCCGCCGCCGGCATTGACATAGACATTCCCATTCCTATACCCGATGGGCTCGACATCATCTCAGACTGTCTCTGCACAATGCCCCTCAGCGGCTTTGCAGAGGCTTCTTGATCACCTTCCTTGAACAGATCCTCCCGAAACCTCTTTCTCAGATTCATACATTCTTCCCCTTCGCCCATCTCGTTCAACAGATTTGGCTCCTGCTGATGCTGATGTTGATGCTGAAGGTGAAACCCTCCTCCCATTAATGCCGCAGACGCCCCCCCGTGTGTCGACCCCATTTCGGCCCCCGCGTGCGTCTTCGTATCCTCCTCCGCCCGTTCCCATTCGCCCATTCGCATACGATACTGATGCCCCAAAGAATCCCCACCGGCGGGCGCTCCGAGGCCGCCCGTCAGGCCTGCCAACGCCCTATGATGATGATGATACGACTGTTGCTTCAGCCCGGCCGAGATGCTGGAGCTCGAACCCCGCAACGACACATTGAGGGTCGAGAAATTCGCCGGAATGGTCCCCGTTCCCGTTGCTGCAATAATCGAGGGTTCCGCCTGTTGCAACAGCCATTCAATCGTTTCTCCATCCGACTTATGCCCCAGTTCCCGCGTGAGCTGAAAAACCCTCGCCGCACAGGTCGCAGGCATACGAATCCGCCTCCCTCGACCATCAACCTTAGTGTGTCGATCTTTGGTGGACGACCGCTTCGCCGGTGGTTTTTTATTGGGATCCACTACGCTTCCACTCTCGCCCTGGGAAGTCCTCGCGGCCACAACCATACTCGATCCTTCGGCATTATTCGTCTCATCCCCCTGGTTCGATCCCATCCCAACTACACCGCTACTCATGACCAAAGCCTGTGTAAACGAACCAGCCGAATCCAGAATCGAACCCTTTTGCTCCTTCGATGCTGCAGGATTAGCATATCCTATCATTCCCGGATTTCTCATTAATTCCAGAAGAAAATAAACCCATAGACAACCCAAGCCGACACTTTCCCCTGCCGGCCGTCGCCCTGAAAGCTCTTCAACATACAACAGATTAAACCTTCCTGCCTGTGGCCTGAGCGCCCTGGCTCTCTCAAATCAAATCGGTGGCCTCTTTTGTCAGTCTACTGATACAATCTCCACGTGCGGGGCACTTTGCAACTGATCCAGAGTCCCCAATGGCGGAGCCAAACATTGCCATACCATACCAGAGACGAACGAATACACTATTAAAGCAGCAAACCATGTGCCATATACGTGGGATCTTGAAGATGTACTTACAGATATATATACTCTCCTACTAGTCCTACAATACACTTCTCTGTAACAATATGGGCTCTACTTAATTTTTGCTCAGGCTTGGAATTCAGATGGCTGGGACTGAGCATTGGCATTAAGCGGAGAAGAGATTAGAAGAGATGATGTCGGTATGGGTTATATAAACTTCTCATTGGCTACCAAATTGCGGTCGGGAGAGAGAGATAGTATATATCTATCGATAAAACGGCCCATAATCATTGTCGCTCAATGACATCCATCTAGGAGTGTGGTGAAGTACTATCTTGCGAAGCATAATATCCGTAAGAGCGGCCCGAACATCTAGACCTAGGTCTGCGAGAAAGGGAAGGATTTTTTTACATAACTACACCCTGGTCACATGGGAGTAAGGCCAAAGGACAGAGATAGCTCTTACACCGTCTGAGGTCTCCTCTCTGATTTTGTTGAATTGCGAATTGAGTAACCGGTGGCTATTTTATTTACTGAGATAAAACACAAAAACATGTGGGAACATGTAAACTTTAGCCTTCTGGTTTGGCCATCGGGTATAAGACTCGGCTATTTTTTAATCAAAGATATATGTAATAAATATTTTTCATTTTATAGTTTTACTACGTAATTGAGTGTGTTTTGCCCGTTTTCCAGGTTTAAGTGAGGGTTAAAATTATATTTATGACTTAGATATCAAATCTTTTCCTTAAATATGGTAAAAAATAAACTTCATAATTAAAACACTCTTTTCTTAAAATATTTTAACTCTTAACCATTTCTTCTTATGTGAATCTCAACAACTTTTCATTATATAAATTTAAAAAACTATTAATATAAGAATCTTACAACTTTTATAATTTAAACAAATAATAAAAAATATATAAACACCTTGCTAAATATATGATTTGGTGTCTTTGTTTAGGAATCGTATCTTTTTTTTTATGAAGGCTACATGTGGAAACATGTCCACGCCTCCAAAAAGTTGGGTTTTCAATTTTTATTTAATAAAATGAATAAAAATTTTAATTTAAACATTAAAAAATATAAACATAATTATATATAAAATAGTGTAGTTATATAAATTAAATGACGTGTAAATATTTATTAAAATAAAAAAATAAAAATAAAAAAATTATAATATATTTTATTTTATATTTTAAAAATAAAAAATTTATAATATATTTTATATTTTAAAAATTTATAAATTGTTTTAAAAATTAATTAAATTATTATTTTATTTATATTTTATTAATTAAAAAAAAATTAATATGAATTAAACATATATATTTTAAAATATATGTGACATGACTTTTAACTATGAAAATTTATTTTTACTTTCTTATGGAGATTCTTAATCTAATTTATTACAATATTATCGGTCAAAATCATGGCTTACAAATACTACATGCCCAAAAAACCATAATCCATATTCGTATTCTACAGATTCATATGACATTTTTTTTAATTAATCAATCTAATTAAAAGGGTAGAAAAATCATAACTACTTTTGAGATAAATATCAACTATTGATATGTGACTACTATTAAAAATATTCTTGAATATTTTGTGGAGATTAAATCCCTACCATTCATCTAGTTATAATTTATAACTAAATTAAAATTTTGAAAACTCTTTTTCCAAAATAAACACATGGCCATATAAATTCAATGGTTAATAAATGTTGAAAGGCATCAATCCATAAGAAGCATCAAAACACTTTCTTCATGATATGTCTCACACTGCTAAAATAAATAAATAAAACATAAAAGTAAATAAATTATAACCCCAATATTACTAACCATCGTTCTGTGTTGACCAGTATTCCCCACTATTCATCTAGTTATCATTTATAATTAAATTAAAATTTTGAAAAATCTTTTTCGAAAATATACACACGGCCATATAAATTCAATGGTTGGTAAATGTTGATACACATCAATCCATAAGAAGCATCAAAACACTAACTTCATGATATGTCTCACATTGCTAAAATAAATAAATAAAACATAAAAAGTAACTAAATTATAACCCCAATCTTGCTAACCAAATTATCTTTCTGTGCAAAGAAGAAAATGAACATTGAGAAGATAAGAACTAGTTTCATGACCTTGGAAGTGAAATCGAGCATTGGTAAATTCCCAAAACACCCAGGGACATTGTAACATCGATTTACATCAAAATCTTGCGAGAATTTCCATGATTTCCAAGGAAATTTTGTAGATGGTTAGACTATGACTATTAAGATGGTTGAGGATGAAAAATACTTTCTCTTGGATTGAGCCAACTCTCACTAGCATCCATTCTCATTTCCAAAGATTCTAACCTTCTGGACTTGTTAAGTCAACAAAACTACAATGGTCTGGTAATGCTTCTCTCCCTTCTTTTGGTCATAGAAATAAACTATTAAAGAGCCTTAATTAATCTCTTACTTTCTTAAGGACTAGTAGACAATATTGGTCTTAGTGGAAGTTAATCATCATCTTCTTCTTGATTATTATTATTATTATTAGTATTATTATTATTATTAAAAATAATCTATCTGTAAGTTAAACATATATACATTTAAAAAAATATGAAACATGATTCTTAACCGTGGATATTTACATCCAATTTATCATGGATAATCTTAATTTGTAAATAGACCTTGTTACAATACCATGGGGCAATACCATGGCTTATAGATACCACATACCCAAAAACCATAACTCACTTCATGTGACACTTGTTCATATTACATTATTTTAATTAACGACAAACAAACATAACTACTTTGAAGATAATTTTCAACTTTTGATTTGTGTATATTACTATAAATATTTTGATTTGAAAACAATTTCAAAAAAAATCACATTGATAGATTTAGAACGACACGTTTTTAACCAACCAATGTGGTTCACCATCAAAACAAGATATTCTAAAATATTCTATAAAAATTAAATTCATACTTACTAATAATTAAACTAAAATTTTAAAAATCCAATTTTAAAATAAATACACTTATAAAAATAATATATATATAATTATAATTATAATTTTTTCAAAAATATTTACAAATCATTTATAAACCTTAAATTTTATTAATATATTTAAAAAATAAATTATTATTAAAATCATAATTTTTTTAAAATTAAAATTAATTTCTTTAACTTCTAAAAAATTCTAAATTTAAAAACTTGGGATTTATACCCGCTATAAAGTTTCTTTTTCTTTCTCTTTTTAATACAACGATTTTTCAATAACCATTTCTTACCTAGCCAAAGTGGCAAAAAACTAAATGATAAACTGCATCCATTTAGATTTACATTTGGATCAAAAAGATGATCATTATCTACAGAAGAAAAAAAATTTAAGAGGATGTAAATTTAATTCATAATTTAAAGGTAATTATATTAAAATTTATATTTTTCATTATATTAATAAAATAAGCATAAATTTATTGCACTATAGTTCTTGTTTGTTGGGCTCTCCGCAGGCAGTTTATCGTCACTATGTCATTGTCTATAATTTATGTCTGGTGCTCCTTTGCTTCTGCGCGTTCCGTTTATGGTAGATGTGTTTTGTGGTTGACGATTGTATTTTTTTGGAAGCGCTACACTGATTGACCAGCTACTTTGTAGTTAATTTTTATCCGTGTTATTCATGGTGGTGTTTTTTTAAAACTGTGTTTTTCCGTTTAAATATAGCCAACTCTTATCCTACGTCTCTGATGATTTTTTTTTTAAATAAAAATTTAAGCTATTTATTTATAAAAAAATAAATATTAATTTTATAATATTAATTTTATTCATGAAAAAAAATCTTATTTATTATTTTCATAATTTCAATTACGTTATTCATTTGTACTAAGCTTTTTAATATAAACAGAGAAAAGTGGAAACAGAGAAATCACTTCATTTTAGAATGTGAGGCCTTCAACAACAGGGATAATCTATTTAGCCAATGGTTTGTCTAGAAGCTGGGAGTGTTTGTCGTGAGGTTTCACCAGAAAAGGGTCGAATACATCAACTACATGAATACACAATTTGTCCATAGGCTATCTTTAAACTCGTAGACATTAAAATAATTTTCTTTCTTTCTTTCTTTCTTTTTTAAGAAAGATGAGTAAAAAGGTAAAAAAATTCAAATTTGCTTTAATAAATGTATTATTCACTATCTCTCTACAGTAATAGAAAAAGAATCTGGGGCATGTGCATCTGCGATATGGCTTGCTGATATCAGGTGCACACATTCCTTATATTTTTCTAATACATATCTGTTCATATATTTTCAAGTATGAATAATTCACCACAATTACCAAATATTACCAAAGGTAGACCTAGCGCAGTTACTCTATAGAGCCTCTATGAGTATATAGAGTCTTTAGAGAAACGTAGAGAAGAAAGAGAAGTCAATATACAAATAGAGTTATTAGCCATGCTGGAAAATAAATTCACATCTCTTGAAGACAAGATCTAAAAACAAATAGAAAATAAAATAGAACTATTGGAGAATAAGATGGAGACAATGGAGACTAACCAAGATATGAACCAAACATCCCAGCAAGTAGATGTTGATACTTTAGAGAGTCTTAAAATGAAGGGCACGATTAAAGAGCTAGAAGAAAAAGTTAATAGTTGCCTCACCCTAAATAGTGTGGCAAGTAAATTAGATATCAAACCAATTAAAGATGAAATGAAAAAATTGATAGAATTAGACCATGAGTGTAACAAAAGGGCCTTGAACCTTATAATCTTCGGTTTGAAAGAGGAGGTAGACAAGGATACTTTAGCCATAGCCCAGACAGAATTACATAACGGATAACAAATTGAAACAACGTGTTTCACAGAAGCAACAAGGTTGGGGAAACTAACTGAGAATAAAGGAAGGTTGATCCGAATAAAGGTGAGCTCTACTGACCATAAGTATGACATACTTAGTAAAACCTCAAGTCTAAAAGGAACGGGAATATTTATAAATGAAGATCTCATTCCAGAAGATCAAGCAGAATTGAGAAAAGAGATTCATAAGGTAAAGGAAGCTAGGAAGGAAGGAAAATGGGCAATAATCAGAAATAGGAAAGCTGTTATTTGAGATAGAAACCAAAAAGATAATAATAAATAGCAATTCAACATGCTCTGGATTCTTTCATGGAACTGTCGGGGCTTTCCATGGAACAAAGGCCCCAAGTTAAGTTGGATCTCGAATGATGTTGATATTATTTTGTTTGTTGAAACTTGGGAGCATGAAGAATATAAGGTCCCTAACATAGATGGATTTACATTATGGTCTACCTAGAATAAGCGATCCTCCCGTAGAGGCATTGGGGGTATAGCTTGTTACATTAAGAAGAACATCTCTCCCCATGCCAGGATTTATAAAAACAACCCTTACAACCAATATAGTTGGATAGAAATTACTGACATTTATGATAAAAATACCTACGTAGCAATCTGTTATTCCCCCCCCATCAATTATAACTTCTATAAGAAAAGGAATCTAGATAAAAATAGTCCTTACAATGGTTTAGAGAATGATATTTCTAGCCTAACGAATGAAGGCAATATCCTTTTAATAGTTGACTTTAATGCTTGAACTTCAAGCAACCAAGCTATTCTTCTAAAAAATTATTCCAACCCTAATCCTCTTTGGTTAGACGAAGACCTTCCTCTAGCTAGCCAGTACAAAAGGAGCTCTAAAGACCTCGGGGAGAATTTGTTTGGGTCGGAGCTAGTCAAGCTCTGTAGTGCTCAAGATCTCATAATTTGCAACGGTCTAAAGAAGTGGCCCAATTCTAGCTAGATGACCTGCATCCATGGGCTTGGTAGTAGCGTGGTAGACTATGTTATCTCTGATCTCCCTCTATACAATGAAAAAACAAATTTTGACATCTTAAACAACCAAGAGCCTGACTCTGATCATAGGCCTTTACTTATAACTCTCAATTTTGTCATGCATAGAGATCGCATAGAAGATAATCCTTATAGCCAAAAGAAGTTAATCTTTGAGAGAAATAAAAAAGATCTCTTTCTAAATGAATTAAAAACTAATTTTCTTCCTTTATCTAGTATAGACAACATAGAAGATCTCTATCATAATTTTATTACAACCCTCTCATATTCTATTAACAAGTTCTCAATTGAAGTTTCAAGTAATAAAAGAAATAACAAAACCAACCCATGGTATGAAAAAGATTGTAAAAGTGCGAGGAGAGAAATTAAGGAAGTTGTTGATGAATCTCTTAAAATTGGCAAGATAAAAATATACAAAGCCCTAACTAAAAGGAGAAAAGACAGTATATTCATAAAAGACAAGAGAAACTCTTACACCTCTCTAAGGTAGCTCCTAAGAAATTCTGGAGGCAGATTCTAACTAGGAAAACTAAAGATAATAATAAAATTGCTTTACACGACTGGAATTCCTATCTTAAAAAAATTTATGAATCTCCAAATGTCATGGATAACTTTGAAACCCTGCTCACAACGAAAGAAGTTTTCTCATTAGAAGGCATTGATTTCGGGGTTAATCTCTTGGCTAATGGGAAAGCTAAGGAAATTGAAGGTTACCATGTGGAAATCTTAAAAATTGGAGGTCCTGTCCTCATCCCCCACATTCAGAAGATTTTCAATCAAGCAGTCAAGCAAGGGTTCCCTAAACCATGGGCTCAGAGCCTCATTACCCCTAATTTTAAAAGTGGGGATACAAATAACCCTCTAATTATCAGAAAACTATGATCAGCCCTCTCCTAGCCAAGTTATATGGTATTATTTTGGAAAGGAAGTTGAGAATGTGGCTTGAAAGTGAAGGTAAGCGAGCTAAAGGCCAAGCGGGTTTTAGAAAGAAAAACTCAACAATAGACCACCTCATTACTCTTAGGATAATTGTGGACGAATGTCGCAATGGTAAATCCAATCTCTTTTGTTGCTTTGTGGACTTTAGAAAGGTTTTTGATACGGTTCCTAGAAACAACCTTTGGAACATATTAGAAGAGCTAAATGTTCCTTTTGAGTTGAGAGCTGCCGCTATAAGGTTATACGAGAATGTAATTGCCAAGTTAAAGAGAAATGAGGGGTGGTCGAAAGATATTAAGTGTAATATCGGAGTTAAACAAGGTTGCCCCCTCTCCCCTGCCCTATTTGGCATTTACATCGACAAGCTAGAAGGTTGTTTAGAGGAAGCGGGATGTGTTGGCATGATCTTAGCTGGGATAGTCATCATCCTTCTTCTCTACGCTGATGATATTGTTCTTCTCGCATGGTGCCCATCTGATCTTGATAAGCAACTTATACTTCTTAAGGATTTATGCTCTACCATGGGTAGGACTGTTAACACTGACAAAACAAAAGTTATGATTATCAAATCCAAGAAGGACACTTATGCTAATTTTATGTATGACAATAATAACTTGGAGGAAGTGTCTTCCTACAAGTACCTAGGAATTGAAATTCATCACAAGCTGAACTGGAACTGTAGCATTGAGAAAAGGATTAATGGCAGATGGAAAGCTTATTTTGGTCTTGAAAATAATTGTAAAATGACAAACCTCGTAATGTGGGATAGAGGGAAGTTCCTCTTTGAAACTTTAGTCACTTCAGTTATCTTATATCGATGTGAGGTTTGGGGTTGTAGCATCTCTAGAGAATCCTGGAGAAAGGTTGAGCAAATCCAGAAGTGTTTTATAACGTACGACCTCAAAATTAAAAGCAACACACCCTATCCTATTCTCCTTATAGAAGTGGGTATTTCCCCTATTGAGAGCCTAGCTATGACTAGGCTTCTATTGTACAAGCACAAACTCAACAACATAGGAGACCATAGACTTCCTAAGCTAGCTTTAAATTCCAGCCAAAACCACCTAAGGCTCAAACGAGGTTGGTATAAAGACACTAGGGCCTAGTTAAACCATTGGGAGATCGATGAGAATGTTGCATTGCAAAACATTAATAACATTAAAAATGTTGTTACTTCTAAGTTCAAAGAAAAAATGTGGTGTGAGAAAGATTTAGCAGCTGAAAGAAAATTAAGATATTATGAGGTCACCAACCCCACCCTAGAAGATCAAAAGTATCTCTCTATTTTAATTAGCTTAAAGAAGAAAATTAATATAGCCAAGATTAGAACGAAATCTCATGATCTCCACAGTGAAACAGGTCATTGGGCAGTTCCTAAAACACCATGGATGGAAAGGTTCTACCATCTCTGTGAGAATACGAACATCGAGGATGAAAATCACTTCCTCTTAGAGTGCCCCACGTACAACCACATTAGATCTCAGTTTCAAAATCTTTGTTGCAACACTGACCTTCCTAGCCTTTTACGTTGTTAAAATTACAGTGAGCTCGGGAGGCTTCTCTCCAAGCTTTTTGAGCATAGGAATAAAATCTTAAATCAAACTAAATAATTCATTTCTTTAGGTCCGATAGACCAAAGTTTGGTCTTAGTAGACGTTAACCATCATCATCATCATCATCATATTAACCATGAAAAAAATTAGATCTTTATTTTTTTAATATCAAGGAGTTTTTTAAATTTGAAAAAGAGTTTGTGTCCATTTTAATTTATTCTTAGTATTTTATTTATATTAAATATTAAAATTTTCATAATTTTAAACATTAATAATGGATAATATTTTTAACTATGATTTTTTTTAGATTTTATATGAGTTATAATGTTGTTTAGGTTTGTGTGCTGAAATTGTTACCCAAAAAAAAAAATATTGGAAATTTTGAATATTTAAAAAATAAAATTATTGTTTATTTTTGTAAAATTTAATATACATCATTGTTATTTTTTAAAAATAATAATTTATTAATAACATCATTCTATAATATTTTAATAAATTTATTATGTTGATCGGCATATTTATTTTAGAATATGATTTTCATTTTTTTTAATTATTTGAGCTTCCTTTTCCACATTCATCATATTAAAAAAAGAAAAAATAACACAACAAATTTTTTAATGTGATGGACCTAGAAGATGAAACTCAAATAAATTCTCATCACATAAACCTTAATTATTAAATTTTATTATAAGTGGATGGTAGAAATTTAACTTCCCCAGGTATTTTTAAATGTTCTTAGTAGTATTCATAAATAAAAGATTAAGATTTATCTTCAAAATAATTATGATTTTTTCCCCTTTTAATTAAATTGATTAATTAAAAAAATGTCATATGAACACGTTTCAAATGAAATACTTTTTTTTTAAAATATGGTATTGGTTAGCCATAGTATTGTCCCATGGTATTGTAACAAAGTCTATTTACAGATTAAGAATCTCCATGGTAAAGTGGGAGTGAATCTCCATGGTTAAGGATCTTACCACATTTTTTTTTAAGTATATATGTTTAACTTACAAATTCATTTTTTATAATTAATAATAATAATATTTTTTTTACAATAATGAGTTTTCCATTAAGTCTGCCCATGGTCACAACAAAATACTCAAGAGATTTTACATTCGAATTTGGAGAGTAGGTTCTTCTTCATAAAGAGACACAATGGAAGAACCAAAATCTTCTACAAACATACTAACATACATAGATAAGATATAATGACAACTATATAAATGACAAAACTAACCAAAAAAAGCACAACTTTACAAAATGCTATCATGCAAAAGGTGGGGGTCAATAGAAATTTTCTCGGACTCGTCTTTTTGGAAACTACTCGAGATCTATGGTAATTTCCTTCATTTCTCGCAATTTGTAATTCGACCAAATGACTTTGGAGAGTGTCAATCTCATCACTCTAATGACCCACTTGTGCTTGTAATTTTTTCATTTCCTTGTTCATATGCAGAATCATATTGGCGTGATGAAAAATCTTCCTTTGAAGAGCATTGTATTCCACATGAGAATTAACAAGGGGATGTGGGCAGAGGTTGCATGCACCATAACCACTAGAAACCTCCAAATTATTTGAGTTATAGCAGAGGTTACATGCACCATAACCACTATAAATCTCCAGATTATTTGAGTTATCGCTTCAACCTTCCATTGTAATCTAGAGAGATGATCGAGAGCTTGGAGTAGAACACTAAATTAGCCAATTAAGTAATCCCAAAATTCAAGGGAAAAGATCATTGATGATCAGGGAGGGCTAAAATTTACTAAATTCAAAGAATTCCTGAGATGAAAAACAATGCAAAGACCAGCCTAATAGTGAAATTAATACTGAACCGAGATGGTGATGATAACCAATTTCATAGAAACATCTGAATTTAAATACCTTCCTTTCCTCTACAAACTTGAATTGGCATGTAAGGTTACCCATGGCATCTTCCTTCCAGCTAAGCCTCCATTATCCTGAATGAGAATGATAGGGGGTGTGTAGGCTGGCAGAGAGACCTCAAGAGCCTTCACTTGTAGAGAAACCAACAAACCAGAAGGAAACAAAACCCAAGTCTAAGAAAAGTAACCTAAGTCTAGGAAAAGTAATAAAAATACTTCTAGGCAAAATTATGCTACAAAAACAACGGGAATAGAAGCTTGTGGGTGCCAAAACTGGCACAATTCAAGACACAAGAAAGGTACCTCACACTTGTGCTAAAATTTCCTAGAGCTCCAGGGAAATTAAAGACAAAAAGGGAGCCCTGGTGGTCAAGCAAAGAAATCAATCTTCCAAACCAACCCAAGAGGTTGGTTCTTTTCATAATCAGCATGTTTCTAGCCTCGATGAATATAATTTGGGAGCCCAATAACTCACACGCTACAATAATTGAATAACCCTTATGATTCATTAGTTCTTACATTGGAAGACATGAATGAAATAGGTATGAAGGTATGTAAATATATGAACAAGTATGTAAATAAATGAACAAGTGATTGACTATGTAACTCACCTTAGGCGAGGAGTGTGGAGGCATGTGGCATGCATGTCTGCAATCTACCACCTCATCATTGGAAACAAGATCATACCATATAATTGATAAAATCGTATTCCACTTGCATAAAGAGACAACTAAGGAATGAGAGAAAGCCTTAGAGTGCCCCCCTCACCTATCCCTGCCACCCCACCCACACTAAATAAATAAATAAATATTCTTTTAATATTATTCTTAAGAATGACTAGGAGTTGATGTAAAGGGCGACCTACACTAATTTCATCAAGGATGGGTTTCCACCTGAGCTAGCCATAACATCACTTTGACCAACCTAGCATGATCGGTCTATTAGTCAGTCTCCTTGTTTTGATTCCATAAGATGTGGTAGGCCTTGCTAGAGAAAGAATCCAAGATACTCATGAATTTCCTTGTTAGAGAAAGAATCCAATGTGCTCATAATTGCCTTGCTAGAGAAAGAATCCAAGATTCTCATGATTCTTTGAAGAATAAGACTTAGATGGTTATTCTTTGGAAGAGAACCATTATGAAAATGTTGAATAGTGATGAGGGAGACTCCCAAAATTACAATCTTGGAGAGTTCCCTATCCTTAGCTAATTCAAGATCAAACAAAATCCCATAAATTCCTGCCATATTATTTGTACCTCTGCTAAGACTCTTGGCATACTTTGTTACTTGATGCTCATCAGGATTAAGAAGAACCCACCACTCCTGGTACCCATAATAATAATAATAAGGTCATTAGCTTGAGTGGTTTGGATTATCGCTTTCCATCCCATCCACCTGGGTTCAAGTCTTGAGAGGCATGCTTACCCTGTATCGATAGGAATAGAGATCACATCCACCTAGGTTCAAGTCTTCAAAGGCATGCTTACCATATATTGATTAGGCTTAAGGAATAGAGATGGAGCTTTCACTCCATGTATGGTCAACACAACTCTTGACATGTATCATAGAAGAAGTATTTTAATGCTTATCATGCACTGATGCCTATTTACCAACCATTTAATTTATATAGTTGAACTAGTTTTATTATTAATTTACACATTAATAACACAAATACCAATGCATTAATACCAATACTTACATTCTTTTTATTTTTCACATAAGCATGATAAATCATTAATGTCACTACTTGCAATGTTTACATATATCAGAAATACTCAATTTTTTTATTTCTTTAATATTATGGCATGTGGAATTTCTTTCCTTGTTTAGAATGTCAATACAATATGCTAATTTTAATAGTAAAAATCTTTGTTGTAATATAAGAGAATATTTATATTGATTTAAAATCTTAATTATATAGTCAAAAAATCCTTTAAGAAAAGTGTATCAAGATCATCATAGTTTTGATGATTTATCAATGTTGGAAGGTCTATATTTTTTATTTGTATTATTCATATGCTATGGTATTCACCCATGGTATTATAACAAACCTATTTACAGGTTAAGAATCACCTTCATAAAGTGGGAGTGAAATTTCATGGTTAAAAATCTTGTCACTTACTTTTTAAAATGTATATATGTTTGACTTATATATTGATTTTTTTAATAATTAATAATAATAAAAATAATAATTTAAAATAAAGTTATAATTTAATTTTTTTTTTAACAATATGACATGTATCATGAAGGGATGTTTTGATGTTTATTTACCAACCATTTAATTTATATGGTTGCACTAGATTTATTTCTAATTTACACATTAATAACACACATACCAATACATTAATAGCACTACTTATATTATTTATTTTTAACATTCTTAATAAAGCATTAATGCCAATATTTCAATTTTACTTGCAATATTTATATTTATTAGAAATACTCGATATTTTTAATTCTTTAACCATATGGCATTTTTAATTTATTTCCTAGTTTAGAATATCAATAAAGTATGCTAATTTTAATTAACATAATTTATTAAAATGTAAATATTTTTTAATAATGTAAGAGAATATTTATATTTATTTAAAATCTTAATTTTATAGTCGAAAATTCCATTAAGAGAAGTGTACCAAGATGATCATAATTTTGATGATTTATCAATGTTGGAAGGTCTATATTATTTATTTGTATTATTGATAAGATATGGTTTTAGCCCATGGTATTGTAACAAAGCAAATTTATAGATTAAGAATCTCTATGATAAAATGGAAGGGAATCTCTATGGTTAAGAATCTTGTCACATTTTAAATGTATATATGTTATATATTGATATTTTTTATAATTAATAATAATAATAATTTAAAATATAGTTATAATTTAGTTAATTCTAATTACTTTTAAAATTATAATAATGTGGGATGTATCATGAAACGTTTTGATGTTTATCATAGACTCATGCCTATTTATCAACCATCTAATTTTATTGTTAATTTACACATTGATAACACCATACCAATGCATTAATAGTATGACTTATATTATTTAATTTTAGCATAAACATTATAAAGCATTAATGCCACTACTTTGGAAAATTTGCATTTGTTAGAAAACTCATTTTTTTTAATTCTCTAACATTAAGGTATGTACTCGAATTGAATTTTTAGCTAGGCTATGGAATTTCCTCAATTTTAGCTCTTTCTATCATGTGGAGAAAACTTTAGTTGAAGATTGGTTACTTGTGGTAAAATTGGTATGCTTTTATCCACTCCTCAGGGAGTTTTGGAGTATTTTGGAGCTTTGGGAGGTGGAGATAAGGTCTTTCTCCCTACATGTACTGCTTCAAATATGGATTTTTAGTCCCTTGAGGCGAGGTACTCGGTTGTGGAGGGTGGAAGTAAAAGCAGTGGATTTTACATGTAGAGAGCGGGAGGGCCACTTTGGGGTAGGAACCTGGTCATCGGTTGAGGCAAGGAAATCACAAGTCATAGGGTTTTACCATTATCTACACTACCCTAGTCACACTAGAGTCGAGGACACTGAGGTAACTCAAAGGCTACAACAAAGTTGGTTTTATCTACAAAGCGCCCTTCATTGTTGGTGTAATTTTTCCTATTTAGGTCCCATGCAATGACAATGTGGTTGATTTCATTCGGGTTTAGGGCCACAGAACTATAGAGTAGTTCATCTTATGGAAAATCATGACTTGGGGGGATAAGTAGATTCTGTTATAGATCTAACATGCAAACATATAATAATGCAAATATACCCAGAAATAACAAGATCTGAATATAGAAAGAAATGCTTCTTTATTGATCAAACCCTTAAGGTAAGGCAACACCATACATTCACTCCTTAAGGAAGGAGAACACTCCACAAGCCATATGCTTGTCCATACAATATTCCTTCACCACTTGTTATAGATCTAACATGAAAATATATGATATGATACCAATATATCCAATAACTGTAAATAATCACCAAAAATAACAAGATCTTAATATAGATAGAAATGCTTATTTATTGATCAAACCCTTAAGGTAGGGAAACACCATATAATCACTCATTAAGGAAGGAGAACACTCTAGAATCCATATGCTTTTTCATACTATATTCCTTGACATCTCTCAATGGGGAGTCTCTAGCCTCTATATAGGCCTCATACATACAATACCATGGGTCATTACCATGGTTCCCTCAATACCATATATCTAATACAATGGAATTATTACATTATTACTCACTACTTGTGGTCCCTTACATGATACGGGTTAACCACTTTATTTATTACTATGGCCCATCCCATTATTACATTATTCCCTTGGGTACCTCCCTCTGTATCCCATACTATCCCCCCTAGGTATACTACAGATTCGCAACCAACTCAATCTCCAAACATAATTGAACTACTCCCTCCCTTTGATTCTATGGATGACTGTTTCCAATAGATCACATTGCTTCTGGAATAGCTTGGTCACGATAAGCATGAGAACTAGAACATGATAATTGATGGATTAATTGGCTTCTCTCTAATTCGGCAACAAGGGGATTCATGAGAGAATGGAGTGACTAGAAGGTAGATTGGAGCACATGGAAGGCCATGTTCATTATGTTTTTAGTCCACCTCTGTCACTAGGTAATGGACTGGACATCCCAGTTCTAGTGCACCCTCCAGATCAAGAATGAACATTGGTTGCTTCCAAGCTCTTGGAGTTCTTGAATCTCATTGGGATATCTATATGTAGTTCTCTGGTTTGCTTCTTCTTTTTATCATGTGGTTTTGTTATTATCTTTTGGCCAATAAGTCTAGTAGGAATGAGGCCAAAAGTTTTTTTATATTCAACCCCTCAAAATGTATCTTTGATTTGAACTAATAGAAAAAATTAATTTACTAAAAAAAACCATTATGGCATGTGGAATTTATTTCCTTGTTCAGAATATTAACAAGGCTAGATCCATTTAACTCTAAATCTACCAAGTGTAGAGAGGGGTCAAATTTCTATTTTAATTATTTATTTTATTTTATTTTTTAAATAATATTTTAGTTTATTTAATATGACGGATTCAAAATATTATTATTATTATTTGTGTAATTTGACTGAATAAAAGTGTTTACATAAAATAATAGGATAAAAACAAGACAACATCTCTTCCATACTTGGCTTGGATAGTGAGTCGCTACAAAGTAAAATATGCTAATCTTAATTAACATAATTTATTAAAAAATAAATAACGTTGTTATAATGTAAGAAAATATGTATATTTATTTAAAATCATAATTCTATAGTCAAAATGTCCATTAAGAAAAGTGTACCAAGATCATCATAGTTTTGACAATTTACTAATATTGGAAGGTTTATATTGTGATAGATATTTTAAAAATTGATTTAATTTGAGTATATGTAAGGCACTCTAAGAGAAAGTGGTGGGAATTGGTTCAAATTTTAGTAATGTTGTTTTTTTTCCTCTTTAAGCTAAGAATTGAAAAGTACTTTTGATCTTCTAGATTAGAGTTGACCACTTGTAATATTTGAACATTATTTTATCCCACTTGATCCATTGGTGGTTTTGGTTAGAGTTTGAAATAATTTTGGGAAACCTCTTGTCATCCATGTTGTTTATCTTATTCTTATACATTATGTAATCATAATTATACTCTCAATGGGAGCAAAACTTGTTTTTATAAAGAGTAAAATAAAACATGTATTTCCTTTAAATTTTAAAATACAAATTACTTTAGAATGAATTATACATATTTCTATCTTTCTTATATATTGAATGTAAATATAGTCTATTGAAACACCCCTGGTTGTGTAAACATTTGTTAGTTACTTTTGCAGTGCAAGACTTAGTAAATTCTAGACTTGGTGAAATCTTAGTAGGGAAGGTTTAGATGTTTAAAGGTTATTTAATTTCATTTCTTTAAATGTTGTAACAAGTTAAGGAATTACAGTAAAAACACCCTAAAAGAAAATCTTTAATTTCCAAGTAGTTAAGATAGTTACTTCCTCCTCCCTTGGAGCTGAAAAAATCTTAGTTTGAGAAGGGAAGTGAAGGGAGGCAAGAGGGAGGAGAGGTTTGAGGAAAGTGACAAGGAGAAGAAACCTTGAGTAGGAAACTACCAAGGTGAAGCAGGACACTGCTAAGTGAAGTTTGGAGCTAGACAAGAGCCAGTGGAAGCCCCGAGGTCAGGAAGTTCTTGGTTGGAATTGGAGTCTTAAGGCTTAAGAACTAACCACTATCTGATAACTACTCTAGAAATTAAAGAGGCTTGGGGGGATACTTGGACATAATTTCCAATCTCACTGGTTGGGTGGTGGAGTCTTATTTCCAATTTAATTTCCCCACTGGGTTAACTAATGTAGATAAGTACTTCTATTTAACACAATTCTTGTGACTACTATAAATGAAATGGGATAAGAATTTCTTTAAAACATTTCAGTGTATAAATAAACAATTAATGGAATGGCACTAATTTTCTTTACTGAATGTAATTTGAATGCTAAATGTTGTAGGAATAGCAAGTCTGTATAAAGTTTTCATTTATACCCTATACAGTAAGGGTTCTTGTGTAATTTCTAGCTTTTGAATGAGAAAGAACGACTAATATTTTTACAGTGAAAGTACATGTAAGATTGTGAGAATTTGATTAAGAAGTGGGCAAAATCTTGTAATAAAAGTCAATAGGAAAGAACAATTTAATAAAAGTAACCATCATCGAGAACTTGGTGTTTGTTGAATAATAACAATGGTGAAACCAAATGAATGTGGTTAGTTCTGTTTGAAAACTAAATTTGTTACCCAAATGCCCTGTTACATGAAAGTACTTTAACCAAAGTTTCAATTATACAGACAATTCCTAAACGGTTCAAGTCCAATATCATATTTGGACTTTGTTAATTTATTCTCGTATACAGAACATAAAAAAGAAAACATAGGACCTGAATTTAAATAAACAAAATTAATAAAATATATTGTCTCGAGATGTGAGTTAACCTATAAGGTCAAGCTATTTCCAGCAGTCCCAGTCTAGAGTCTTATATTTCATTAACAAATTGAATCATGAATATTAAGAAAAAACAATTACAATAATTAATGTATAGACTTGAATCCTTTAAAAACATCATTTACTATTTAGAATTGAATAATTATATAGACTCTTGCATGCAAAAAATAACAATAAATTATCACCAAATATAATCAATCACCCATCAAAATACATATGAAAATCTTGAAGAAATACCAGAGAATAACCCATGTGGAATAAGAAAATAATTTAAATTATTATAGATATGGAAATTCAAAATTTAAACAAAAATAACGTGTTCTAGCCTTCATTGGGTGAGACCCAGTCCAAAAAGAAAGCATAATCTTCTATATAGTAAGCATCAATGAAACAACTGTCATGGGTTCTAGAAAAAAGGCAGAGTTTTAAATAATTACAAATGCCTTGAAAAGGGTATGGACTTCACAGCAAGGCTAAATAAATGGTATACCATTTACATATCATCTCTATCAAAATTAGAGTCTATCTGAGCCAAGAGCAGCCAAAATAAGATAATCCTATACCACCAAGTGGAAAAATAAAATGTTTATAAGAACCTAAGAAAGAAGTGATTCCATGTCATAAACTCTCTAAACCCTAGTTGTTGAAGCAAGAAAACCCATAATCTTTTGAACTAACCTATCAATGCACAAGTGCAGTTAGTTATAACCCCTACGAACCAAAAAGAAAGGAATTTTTGTGGCATAACAGAATGATAGACTGATAATACCCGAGTGAGAGGCTTAAACCACATGATCCATGTGTAAATAAAAAATAAACTTATAAGGTGAGTAGCAACACTATTGTATTTAAATAAATAATATAAATTTCTAACCCTCTTTACAAGAACTTACCTCCGACGACCTAGCTGCGGAGAACTAGGTGGAAACACCTTAGATAAAAATAGTCAATGGATGCTACACAACCTTAAGTGTGTGTTGTTTGATGGGAGTTCACTCATTTTATCTGTGGAAACTGTTGAGCATGGGGGTAGAAAATTCCAGTGCCGAAGTAACCTAAGAATAGTTGTTAAACAGGATAAAAACCTAACACTAGAGACTCAAACTCATACCATAAGTAACCTCAAACACAGACAAATATTACCTCGTTCAGAGGATTCATAGTGCATGTGATTCAGCCAAGGTTTGATCATGGGCTGGTAGCATTCCTGGTGGAACCGAACACAAGAATGATGAGTGAATGTGGCGGAGGTTGGGGTGCTTACACCCCATAACCAACCCTCGCTCCATTGACCATTGGATCAAAACTTGAGAGGTCGAAGGCTTAGGACATTCCACCTCTTAGTAGCCATTAAGAGCCATGTGACCGCTCATCAAACAAACTAGAAGCAAGGTGTAATCATCAAGGCTAAATTAATTTTACTATTAGCCTCCAATTAATGTGGAATTCCTCACAAATAATCCACAACTTGATTTCCATAAAGAACGATTGGGGTTATAGCTAGAGACCGCAGGTGGGGCAGTACCCTTCAATCTTATCAAGGTAATAATTACTAAATTAACATTGTTTCCAAATCCCGGGGTAAATAAAATAATATATCTTGTCATGCAGAAATGAAATCTAACAAGTATTAAATATAATGATTGTAATAAGCACCCAACCTCAATTACATAATACTCAACCACTTATAATGAATTCATATGGTAAAATGTATGGTAAGGATTTTTTTTAATGTGTTTTGTCTATGGGTGTTACAAGTGGTATTAGATCCATGTTGCAATACTGTGGCCTATTAGGAAACAGAGTAAAATATATATATGTATTTATGTTCACACAAAAAACACAATGATAAGAGGAGTGTGAAGTACACCACCATTGAGACCATTTGTGGAATCTAGATCTATGCCAAATGTGGTGGCTAATTCAGAAGTGTGGGTCCAATTTTTGTGTTGTGTTATATTCTTTCCATGAATAACATATGTAGTGAATTGGGCGGTTAGAGGGGGAGAAGAACCCCCTCTTCGTTGCACTGATTGCGTAGCGGGGGGGTCACAGGGGGTTTGAGAGGGGTGGGTAGTCCCCTAGGAAAAAAAAAATTGGACACTATATTAGGATGGGTGAACCCACCTATGGTTTTCAGTCCATGGTATTGGATGCTTCGGCATGTATAAATATGTATTGTAACATTGAAAGGAGTATAATGAAAAATCAAGCTGGTAGTCCCGGTTTTGGGATCCAAGGAAAAATCTTTGTGTATATGTGTTTTATTTGTTATGCTCTTGCATTGTTTATTTTATGTGTTTTAGAATTCATATGTAGATAATTTATGTATGGGGTTAAAACCTACATTTGGTATCAAAGGAGTTTTGGTTTCAAGGGGATGCCTTTGTTGCTGAGGGGTTTCACTCGGGCCTGTGGTAGACCCTATTCAATGGGAGATCTTTGAGATCGATTCTGTTGGGGAAAGAAGATGGCGAGCAGTGGAAAGATAAAGATCGAGAAATTTAATGGTCAAAGTTTTGAGTTGTGGAAACTCAAGATGGAGGATCTGTTGGTGGATAAAGATCAGTGGATCAGGGTAGATCCGGGTACTAAACCAATGGGAGTGTCTAATGAAGAATGGAAGAAGTTGGATCGTAAGGCAAAAAGCACAATACAATTGTGTGTCTCACATTCAATATTGCTTAATGTATCAGGGGAAGCTATGGTGAAGGCTTTGTGGGACAAGTTAGGGACTTTGTACCAATCTAAGTCTCTGGTGAATAAACTATTCTTGTGGAAAAAGATGTGTAACCCGAGGATTGAAGATGGAGACTCAGTGACAGAGCATCTAAACACATTTAATACTGTGGTAAGTCAGTTAGCATCTATTGATATCAAGATTTCAGATGAAGATAAGTGCATCAGTTTGTTGTGTTCTCTACCAGATTCGTGGGATAGTATGGCTATTACAATAGGTACCTAGCAGTTTGATGAAATAGTCTCAGCCTTGCTGACGGAGGAGAAGAGACGGAAAAATGTGGAGAGCCAGAATGGTGATGCCTTGTCTGTACGAGGATAGTCTCAGAACAGAAACAAAATTAAGTCATTGAGTGGGAGATCTAAATCTAGAGGAAGATCTACATCTCCAGGAAAACCTGTAAAGGTGGTGTGTTGGAAATGCGGAAAGGAAGGGCACTTAAAAAGGGACTGTAAATCTAAAGCTCCTGATAAAGGAAAGGGATCTGATGATGCTCCTTCTGCAAAGGCGAAAACCACCTCAGATGAAGGTGGGGATGTGTACTTGGCTTCTTCAAGTACACATGTAAATCATGAGGCATGGTTGATTGACTCAGGTGCATCCTTTCACTTCACTCCCCATAAAGAGTGGTTTTGCGAGTATGAGAAATAAGATGGTGGTGATGTCTTCTTAGGGGATGAAGGAAGGCTAGAATCGTTTTTCGTGGAAAAGTAAAGTTGAAGTTGCAAGGTGGAAGGGTTAGAAAACTTCCGGGTGTTCTGCATATTCTTGCATTGGCTAGAAATCTAATTTCTGTAAGCAAGTTAGATGATGCAGGTGTAAAAACAGTGTTCGAGAAGGATACCTGCAAGATGGTTCAAGGAGCACTAGTATTGATGCAGGGAGTTCGAAGTGGAACTCTATACCAGCTACAAGGTAGCACGGTTGTTGAAGGGTGCAACAGTTCTGTGGTTCCTAAAAGTGGAGCAGAAAATCTAGTGGTCTCTGGAGAAAAGACCATGTTGTGGCATCAAAGGCTTTGACATATTGGAGAAAAGGGACTTCGAATACTTCATGGTAAAGGTATGGTAGAAGGTATGAGTAATTGCTCTTTGGATTTTGATTTCTGTGAAAATTGTGTATATGTGAGGTAGAATCGGGTGAGTTTCCCCTCTGGTGGTAAGAGGGAGAAACATATATTAGAGATTGTGCATAGTGATGTGTTTGGACCTATGAAGGTTCCATCATTGGGTAAGTCTGTGTACTATGTATCATTTATAGATGACTTCTCAAGGAATACATGGATATATTTCCTTAAGAAGAAATCTAAAGTCTTTGACAGGTTTAAAGAATTCAAGGCTCTGGTGGAAAACTAGATAGAGAAGAAGATAAAGGTGCTGAGGACAAATAATGGTGGAGAGTTTTGCAACAAGGAATTTGAAGAATTCTATAATAAGTGTGGTATAACACGAAATAATACTACTCCATATACACCTCAGAAAAATGGAGTTGTAGAAATAATGAACAAGACGTTGATGGAAAGGGCAAGAAGCATGCTCAGTGGTGCTGGGTTAGGACAAGAATTCTGGGCAGAGGTAGTGGATATTGCATGTTACCTAGTCAACAGGTCACCTTCATTAGCGTTGGAGGATAGGACTCCACAAGAGGTATGGACTGGTAAGAAACCCTCTCTTTCACATCTAAGGGAATTTAGATGTGATGCATATGTACATGTTCCAAAGGAGAAATGAACAAAGTTGGATAGTAAATCTGAAAAGTGCATCTTTATTGGGTATAAGGATGGTTTAAAGGGTTATAAGCTTTGGAATCCAGTAACAAGGAAGGTTGTGTACAGCTGACATATGGTGTTCAGAGAGGTGAAATATGTTATTAAACATGAATTCCAACCAAAGGAACCTGAGAAGATAGAGTTTGAGCTAAAGGAGGAAGAATCAGACTCTACAGAAGAGGAGGAATCAAAAGATGAAGAGCCTCAAACTCCGACTGTGAGAAGATCAGTTCAAGAAAGAAGGCATCCAGAAAGGTATAGTCCATCTACTTTCTGTTCAAATTTTTCTGTCTGTTATTGATGAGGATCCCAGACTTGTGAAGGAAGTAGTCGATTCAGAGGATGGAAAACTCTAGAAAGAGGCCATGGTTGATGAAATGGCATCTTTGCACAAAAATGAGGCTTGGGATCTGGTGGAGTTGCCGGCTAGAAGGAAACCCATTGGCAACAAATGGGTGTTCAAAAGGAAGACAAATGCAGAAGGAAAAGTGGAGAAATACAAAGCTCAGTTGGTAGCAAAGGGTTATTCTCAGTTGCCGAGAATTGATTTGGGTGATATTTTTTCTCTTGTTGCCAAGCTAACTTCTATTAGGTTACTTTTATCTGTTGTTGTTGCTTTTTATTTTGAGGTAGAACAAATGGATGTGAAGACAACATCTCTTCATGGGGATCTAGAAGAGGAGATCTACATGAAGAAACCGGAAGGCTTTGCAGTGAAGGGTAACAAAGAACTAGTATGCAAGTTAAAGAAGTCTTTATATGGGTTAAAACAATCACCAAGGATGTGGTCTCAGAAATTTGATACATTTATACGGGGACATGGCTTCACCAGAAGCAAAGCAAATCACTGTGTGTATTTTAAATTAATTGGTGATTGTGTTATTTTTCTGGTCTTGTATGTGGACGATATGTTGCTGGTTGGAAATGACAAAGAAATTATCCAGGATTTGAAGACCCAATTGTCTTCCAAATTTGACATGAAATATCTTGGCGCTGCAAACTATATTTTGGGAATTTAAATTAAAAGAGATCGGGCAAAGAGGAAGTCTGGTTAAACCAGAGGAAGTATGTGGAGACAATACTGCAGAGGTTTAATATGCAAGATAGTAAACTGGTGAAGGTTCGTATTCCTGTAGGTCTAAAGCTATTTGTTGAGCAGTGTCCCAAGACACAAGAAGAGGAAGAGGATATGTCCCGTGTTCTATATGCAAGTGCAGCCGGTAGCCGGATGTATGCAATGGTCTGTACTAGACCAGACATTGCACATGCAGTGGGAGTATTGGACAGGTTTATATCAAAACCAGGGAAGGAGCACTGGACAGTAGTGAAGTGGGTTTTTAGGTATTTGTGTGGCACTAGTGATTATGGTTTGTGTTAAAGACATATTTGGGCACTGCAACCCCAAAATCATATGTCCATAAAATAAGGGCTCCTTAAGTCCCTAAAAGTGTTGTTTCACACCCTAAAGGATCATGGTCAACTGATTACATCATTTCCCAGAAGTTCCACCTGAAAAACTACTCAAAGCTGGAAAAAACTAGACCATACACACTGCTCCATGGGCAAGGTGCAATGCATATTGACTACCTAACTAGCCAAGTGTGATGCATACTCAAATGACCTTCTGTGGGGTGCGATGAGCGAGAATAGACAAATGGCAAAGACAATTTGCAAGGTGGATGATCATGGAATCTTCTAGAAACTTCTCCTGTGACACTTGCCTCTTTGAATTCGCCCAGGGATGAGTAAGAGATCATGAAATCTCCAAGTGGAACCAAGAACTATCAGTGGAATGACACTAATAAAAAACCCAGAGCTGACTCGCACCCTTGCAAGACATCTATAAGTGGATCCCTCATATCAAAGATCTAGATGCTGGAATTTTGTATTTTGTAAGGAAGTGTTGTTGGTTTGTTGGTGAGAAGAGACATTGCATTGTTGGGTGATTTGCTTGTTCATGAGGTGAAGAGGACTTCTACAACTAAGAGGATGATGCTGGATTAGATAGCTGGGTTGTAATCCTCTCTTACGTTACTATGAATAAAGTTCTTCGAGTTTTCCTCCATATGAACTCCTATTTGTGAATCTTATTGTTTATAAATGCAATTGTATGGTCAATGTGTTTCTGATTCCACATTGTTTATGATGTTTTAGATAGAGATGCTTTGATAGTTTGCTGTTACTTTGACTCTACAGGTACTCTTTGAAGCGGGACAAGTAGGAGAGGAGTGGCAAATTCTATCAAGGAAGGGAGAAATCAAGCTAGGATCAAAGCAGATGATCCAGGTTGGTCCTCTGTTCTTCTCTTCCATCTATCACACTTAAAGGAACTCTTGAAAAGCTTTCATTATTTGTTTCTAAGATAGCTACTCGTCTTAGTGGGACTAGTAGTTTGAATTGACACTAGTTTTCCCTGAAACAAAATGTGACTCCACTGGGGAACAAATAGTTTGTTTTGTTTGTTTATTGTTTGCTTTATAAACTACAAACGGAGCTTGAAGTTAACCAACTAGCCTTCGAAACGCCTTTGCTATGCAATTGCGAAGTAGATAAATGCTACTTCAGTCAATCTCCGGGCTGGTTTATGAACTAAACATCTGACTTACAAAGCATCCTAAGTGCCCTTGTGGTAGCTCAGAACCTCATCAGATCTTACCCTTATGCTTTGTGTTTACTGTCCATCATTACTCAGCCTAACTCACTGAAGTTAGCTGCAAGTTTTGAGCAAAAACCAAGCTCAGTTTCACTCCCTGGCCCATCACACTGTTTATAATTGTGCAACCTTGATGCATCACACCTCTTGTGTGTTTTAAGTGATATGCATCCCTATTTCCCTGTGTTGCAGGTGTGATGATTGAGTGAACTGTTTTTCTTCTCTGAAATTTGTTTTTTCTCCTTGTTTTCAGCTTTATTCAGTAGTTTTGTTGTTCATGATCAATACCTTCTTGCTGAAACCATCTTCCTTCACATTATTTCAGCCTCCATCAATTAGGAATTGTAAATGTTTTTTTGTATTTGTCAATCATTTGCAATCTTCCTTTGTCAAAAGTAGCCTAATCGAACTGTCGTTTTTGATGCAAGTGTCGTAATTGTCATTCTAAATCAAAAGAAGAGTGTCGTAAAGTCTTCCTCTTCTAGATAGTTGATTGTACTTTTGTCATTGTACTTGATTTTGAAATTATTAGTATTTCAAGTGTCGAAAATAGTTTTCAACTCGAAATCAAAAAGTGTCGTCTTAGTCTTCCTTTTGTTTTGAAAAGGAAAATTGTTAGTACTGTCACTTTGAAAGAAAAAAGTTCAGATCTGTACTTAGCTTTTTTTTTGTCATTCACACATTTAGAAAGTGAAAAACAAATACATGCATGTGCATGTGCATTGTGACTTCTTACGAAATTTGATTTAGGAAAGTGCATTTAGTGTGTGCTCTATGCTCGCTGCTAAAAGAAAAATCGTTATCTTCTTTCCTTTGTAGCTAGGATTTTCATTACTAAAAGAACATAAACGACTGTTTATCATTTTAGATTGCATATTTAGGAATTTCACATCTACATCATGTGGTGAACCTTGAAAGGCAAACTTCTAAGTAAGATCAAATCTAAAATAAACCTCAATGAACATAAAAATGCTTTGGAATCTAATGCAACACATCTAGAAGTCTAGGCTAGAGACGTGTTCCGGCATCATAAAACTTGGTAACTATCGTTTTCATCGAAGGCTAAGTGATTCCTCCTCTTTGATACGACAAGTTCCAGTACAGAATTGTGCTCCCCGTACCGTCGAGTATATATTGGGAGACCACAATAGGCTGATATCCTTTATCCTTAGGAAGTCGTGTTTGCCACCCTATCGATTGTGATGCACTGAACAAAACATTCGAGAAGATTGACTATCATACATAAGTCCTTGGTAATTTCTCTATCATTTATCACCAAGGTGTATTTTGCAGTTTTACGATGGATTTGGTAAACCCTCTGTCTAGACTTCCAGAGCAGTCACTTTCGTTCCTTTTTGACTCCTTAAAAGAAAAGTTCCATCTGAGCACTTGTCACTTCAGGCTCATTAAAAATCGAAGGCGACTCGAGTCACCTTTAGCTTTTTCTCGACTCTTAAAAATTGAAAAAGCAAGCTGCATCAAAGTTTCTTAAAATTCATTTAAATCAGAATAACATTTTTCCCCTTTAATTTTTGAGTTGATCAAGTAATCCGCAATCATGGAAGAAAGTCAATCGAAACCTCATCGTTCGCAGAGACTAGCAAGTCAACCGTCTTTGACCCCGGAAATGAAACCATCTCGAGCAAAGTGTTCTCATTTAGCTGAGTCCAATTCACCTGATTTATTTGAAACTTGCATTTCAACATCATCAAAGACGACAGTTACTCCAATTATCTCTAGTACATATTCCTTTACAGAAGAAGTTCTGCAGTTACAAGAGGACATTAGAACTGATCCTAGTGTAACGGTAGACACCTCTATTCCTAAAGCAGCTCCACCTAGGACTGATCAAGAAACTGAAGTTCACTTACCTGAACATCTGGAAGTTGAATTCTAGAATTCAGAAGGTGTCACCCCTCCAGTATCTGTTACTGCAGAAGCTATACTTTCTTCGGCTCCAGAAATATTTTATGGACCTGACGGTCTACCTCTTCCACCTAGATTGATTGTTATATAAGAGATAATAGAGGATCTTCCACCCAGTACTCCAGTGCATTTTGGCACTGGGATCCACTTACATCCTTCTACTACAAAAGTTAGTTCTTTTTCATCGCAAGTTCCTGTCAAATTGCTAGGAAATATTTTGGATAGACTAAATATGTATGAACAACCATCAACATCTAGGACTGTGTCAACTGACATAGCTATGGCGGAGCTTCCCGCTGTCGTTCCTACAACGATTGCTGGTATACCATCTAACCTGGCTAGTTATCAACAACAAGCCAGAGTCCAATCAGGGACTGTTTCTACGACATGGTCAGTTCCTATTTCTTCACCTGGATTTTCATCTGGTATTTCTTATGTTGAAACTCAACAAGCTGATCCAATGTATCTTCAAAGGCCAATCTACCCTTTAAGTACTGGATTACCACCATATGGGGGGCAGTATGCCTTTTCATTGTTCCCTCCTAGAGAACAACCATATGAGAGTTTACAACAAAGTTCAGGTCAAACTGGAATTACATCCAACAGTTGGGTACCAATATTGCCTCAACAACCAAGGGTTGTATATTCAATGCAACCAGTCCATCCTATGTCAAATATTCCCACTACACTTTCTATTGTGACTGTGTCACAAGTACAAACACTACTTGTTGTATGTCAACCTCAAGTTTCTCAAGTTGCAATACAACAACCTCTCATCTCAGCGATTCAATCACAAACTCAGGTTAGTGCCTCCTTAACTGGACCGACTCAGGCTCAAACAGGTACTATGACTCTGCATCTTGGTCAATCATCCAGTATTGGACAACAGCAAATGGTGCAACAACCATGGCTGGTTCAATATCAACAACTGCAATTCCAACAATCATACCAAGGACCTGAGCAACAAGTCTTTGTAAGTAATGGGCGACCGCATTTCCAAAGTGGTTATCAATAGCCATACTATAAAGGTTATGCCCATCAACCTTATCAAAGTTACCAACATCAAATACATTATGCAAGTATGCAAAGACCTACTGTTTAGGCGATTCCATCTTATCCTGGGTACACTTCGCCTAACCTAAATCAACAGTTGCCCTTTGTAGAAACTCTAGAATTACCAGATCTAAACCGTTTGACAAATGATCCAATTGCTTACACCCCTTGGTGGCCTGTGATTCCTCATAAACTTCCCTCTAATATTCCTAAATTCAATGGAAATCCAGGTGAAGATCCATCGAATCATGTAATGACATTCCATTTGTGGTTTTCATCCAACACCCTGAATGATGATTCAATTAGGCTTCGCCTTTTTCAAAGAATGTTAACTGGTCCAGCAGCTAAATGTTATATAGAATTGCCTAGAACTTCGTTTGATAACTTCAGCACCCTTGCCACTACCTTTTTAACCCATTTTCAGTTACCCATAAGGTACGAAACAGGGACAGAACTCCTTACCAACTTTAAATAGATGACAACCACTCATATATCTAATCATATTCATGAGTGGCGGCGTTGTCGAAGAATGGTGAAGATGTGCATTCCTGATTAGCTTTTAGCTGAATGGTTTATAAAGTCATTGTTGCCCTCTATTACAGAGGATGTGGCTAAAGGAGGAGTTGTTACAAAAGAACAAGTCATTGCTCGTGCCCAATATTTAGACTTGATCTATACTTAGTTTGGCACGCTCTACGACAAAATTCCTGATGCTCCTAAACCAGAATTTTCCGTTCCTTCTCCTAAATCAAATAAAGACTCTCATGTCGACGATGGTGTGATAGGTACTACAAGCACGAAAACCGCAAAGGCTACATCTAAGAAAGCCCATATGGTTTCTAGTCAAAAAGAAGATGAGGAACCTCTTGCTTCGGAGGTCAATGTCGTGTCAACCGACAAAGGAAAAAATGCTAAGAAACTAGGGGGCAAGAAGAAAGGGACAAACAAAAAGAAGAAACTGGAGGATTCTACTCCTGAAAAACCTTCTGGAAACCCTACTGGAAACAAGAAACCTAATCGGTCATGCTTCATATCCGATGAGGACCATTACACAAAAGATTGTCCACATCAAGCTGAAGTCAAGAAGTTTTTCAAAAAGACTTCAAATTCCTCAGCAGTATTGACTAATCTATTTCCAAATCCAGAAACCAACCTGGTTGCTAGTGATCATGCTTCCCCATCCCAAGTGCTTATGCTATCCATCTCAAAATAGCAAAATGACGCTTTGATATCTACAAGGAATAAAGATTATGGAAATCCACAATCATCGAATGGCAAGGCTACAAATCAACCAAGCAGTTCGACAACAACTTCGTCAGAAGTTGTTCCACCAATCATTCCTGAATTAACAATAAAACTACCTAAGGGAGTAGTACATAAATCAACATTTAATCCTCGTGCTCGAGCAGCACAAAATTATAATATAGTGGAGGATCTGGCCCAATCGCCATCTGCCATGTCGACACTTGAAGTACTACAAAATTGCCCATCCCAAAAACAAGCTTTGTTATCAGCAATAGGTGGGATTCATCCATTGGATTCCAATCTAGTGGCCTTTAATCACAAAGGATACGAACCTTAGTTACCAACACAACTCGCTTTCCTCATACAAGTAAAAGCACTCAAAAAAACTGTTCATCGAACAATAATTGATGAGGGAGCATCTACCTGTATTATGTCAATGAGTTGCTAGAAAACTTTAGGTTCTCCACCTTTGTCATGATCATCAATGACATTGAAAGCATTCGATGGAAGAACATACACGCCATATGGGATATTAAGTAACTTACAAATCGAACTGGGGGCAAGACAGTAGAAATTGAAGTCGAGGTCATTGATGGAAACCTTGACTACAACATCCTACTGGGCAGGCCTTGGATTTATGCTATGGCTGCTGTTGTGTCAACATATTTTAGAAAGATTGCATTCCCCTTTCAAGGCGGAATCACAATCATTGTCCAACTCACCTTCCTCCCCAACAGTTCTCAAGTTACCGGAAATATTCCATTAATCCATGGAAGCTCTCAATCACTTCAAAATATCGGAGTAGGTCTCCTAAAAGACCCTTCTTTAATGGGCACTTTTTCCCTTCTACCTCTGAGTAATCTAGCAGAATTGGCCTCAGTGGAAACCTGTCACATGATATCTTCTACATCGTCATGGATCATCGCCAGGTGTTGCCACCAAGCCCCATAGAATTGTTATAGCAATCAATATTCTAGGCATGGGTGGCAAACCCGAATCAACGCTTGGCAAGCGTTTGGATAGATAGGTCTCTAGAGTATGGTACCTCTTCTGATACTTGGTCACATGTACATTCTACAGACGAAGGAATGATTCAATCAATAATGATAGGAGAGATGCCATGGGAAGATCACCACCATCGTTCTCGACCTCAAGATAACAACGAGGATTACTCTAATGACCTTAATCATCCTTCAGTTTTTCATTTTCTATCGAATACTATAAATACGATGGATTCAGAGTGAAATCTATCCAATATTGAAGAAACTCTTGCCATTAATATCTTGACCAAACCAGATGTTGTAGAGAATATACATGTTGGAAAATCTTGTTCTCCTTCAGAATTGGAAATATATTGCACTCTCTTTCGCGAATTCAGAGATGTCATTGCTTGGTCATATGAAGAAATGCCAGGAATTGACTCGAGCATCATTGAACATGAAATCAAGATGTATCCTGATGTAAAACTAGTACGGCAATGGCTTCGACCGATTCACCCGAAGAAAGTCACTGCCATTAAAGCAGAAGTTGAAAAACTTTTGCATGCTGGTTTCATTTACCCCATTCCTCTCATTGATTGGGTATCGAATATTGTTCCTGTGATGAAAAAACAATGAATGATTAGAGTGTGCGTCGATTACAGGGATGTAAATCAAGATTGTCCGAAGGACAACTACCCTACACCCTTCATCGACCAGATAATTGATGAATGTGTCGAATGCGAAGTCTTTTCATTTATGGATGGATTTTTCGAATACAATCAAATTAATATCCGTCCACAGGACCATTTGAAGACTGCATTTATATGTCCATTGGTCATGTTCACATACCGCAAACTACCTTTCAGTTTGAAGAATGCAGGGGCAACATTTCAGAGGGAAATGAACTACACCTTCCATGACATCAAACACATCGTTCAAACGTATCTCGAAGATTCACTGACTCATTCGCAAAAGCAGACTGATCATCCACAACATTTGAGAGCTATATTTCTACGTTGTCGACACTACAAGATACGACTCAATCCACACAAGTGTATGTTTTGTGTTGGTTCTGGTCAGTTACTTGGTTTCGTAGTTTCTAAGGACGGAATTTGACTCGACCCATGTAAGGTTCAGGCAATCATCGACATGCCTCCACCTTCAAATTTGCTTCAAATTCAGAAACTCCAAGGGAAAGCAAACTTTATAAGGAGGTTCATTCCAAATTACGACGAACTTGCTAAAGGTTATACATGTCTTTTGAAAAAATAAGTTCCCTTCAACTAGGATCAAGGTGCGCAAGCTTACTTTGATGCATTGAAAAGTTCCCTAGTAAAAGCATCATTAATGTATGCTCCTGATTATCAAAAAGACTTTAACCTGTATCTCACTGCCATAGATACAACCATCGCAATGGTTTTAGTACAAAAGGACAATGGAATAGTACATCCTATCTATTATTTAAGCCGAAACTTAAATGATACGGAAAGTAAGTACTCCTACGTTGAAAAGTTGGCTTTGGCAGCTGTGCAAGCAGTACATAGATTTTGACACTATATACTCTTTCGCAAAACTACCATCTTCTCAGATTGCAAGTCTATGACCTACATCCTGTCGCGTCAATTGCTAGGGGTCAAATATTCAAAATGGATAGAAATTTTGCAAGAGTTTGATATGGAATTCACCAAATCCAAATCAAAGAAATCTCTGGTTTTCGCGGAGTTACTTTGCGACCTCCCATCATCGTCCAATGATTTAACATCTCAAGCATCGATCGTGGATGAAACATTGTTTCTGATATCATCAAGTGATCCATTGTACGAAGATATAATAATCTATATCCAAACCCAAAACTTTAGGCCTAACACCTCTCGCTCAGAACAACAATGTACTCGATACCAAGCAAAAGACTACATGATCGTCGGTGATACACTTTACTGTCATGGTGTCGATACAGTTTTGCGAAGGTGCCTCATGCATGAGGAGGCCGAAAAAGTCCTGAATGACTGCCATTCAGGCTCATGTGGGGGGCATCTTTCTGGCTACACTACTGCATAGAAAATATTGCGAGCTGGCTACTTCTGGCCTACTATCTTCAAATATTGCATAATAGCAGTAATAAGTTGCCATGCTTGTCAATTTTTTGATCGCAAAACTCGATTACCACCCACACCACTACATCCAGTAGTTGTTGTTGGGCCATTCGCCAAATGGGGCATAGATTTCATGACATGTAGCCCCACCTCGGCTAGGGGGCATGGGTATATCATAGTCGTTGTTGACTATTTTACAAAATGGGCCAAGGTGATGCCTACATTAAACAACAACGGAAAAACAGTTGCTCTTTTCTTTTTCAATCATGTAGTCTCTAGGTTCAGTGTTCCACAACCTATAGTCACAGATCATGGATCGCATTTTCGCAATCACATGATGGTTGAATTGACTGCCAAATTAGGACTGTCCCATGATAGTTTTACTCCATATTATCCACAGGCTAATGGACAAGTTGGAGCGATCAACAAAATATTCAAGCGCATGCTACAGAGAATTATTGGAGCCCACAAATGGGATTGGCGTACTCATATCTATGGGCATATAGAACCTTGGTGAGAAATGTGACCGAGTTTACGCTCTTTCAGTTGGTGTATGGCCTGGAAGCTATCTTACCAATTTAGTGTGAGATTTTATCTCTAAAGCTCGCAATCGATCTACTCCCCAAAACTTCAGAGGAAGAGGCTCATTTCTTGGAACTAATTTGCTTGGATGAAACCCATCATGACACCGTGCTGGCTAACGAAATGCATAAGAAACACGTCAAAGCACAATTTGACAAAAATGTCAAGCCTCGTGTCTTCTCCGAAGGCGACCTGGTCCTATTCTATGATCAGGACTCTGATAAATTGGGAACAGGTAAGTTCCAATCATTATGGATGGGCCCCTACATTGTTAAATGGGTATTAGCAAAAGGAGCCTACAAGCTGGTAGATTACGATGGAATTCCACTATCACAACCTTGGAACGGGTTGTATCTTAAGCGATACTATGCTTGATCAAGTGTAGTAATCTCTTTATATGCTTTTGTTTCTTTTTTTTTTCATCAAAAGTTGTCATTTTGGTTAAGTAATCCACTTTGCATTTATTACAGATGTTGGACTTTTTGGAAACATGCGTTGGGTACACCGATGGAGCTAGTCGTATAACACATAAGCTATCTTATGTAGCCTTGGCCATCTTTGATCCAAGTGGCGAGTTAGTGAGTTTTAGGGGGATATGTATTGGTCAATCAACGAACAACATCGCTGAGTACAACGCATTGATAGAGCTTCTCTCTGATACCATTTCACATGGCATACGCCGACTTATTATCAGGTTAGATTCACAACTCGTCATTCTACAGCTTACTGGCATCTATTCAATTTGGAACCCAGCTATCTATCGTATGTTCCTAAGAGTCAAGATTTTGGAAAGGCAATTTGATTCCATTCAATATTAACACATTTCCATAAACTTAAACACTTTAACTGATTCATTAGCGAATTATGTGTTAGACAGACATTTGCAACATTTGTAAAGAAAAGCATTTTACATCAACATTTGCATCTGGATCACATAACTTAATAGAAATAAACTCTGAAAATCAAGAATATATAACTATTTTTAGTTTCACATAATGTTTTGTGTACAAGGAAAAATCGGTCATGCGACCAAGAAACTCAAAATTAAATGCAGAAAAGCATCCTATACTAATGATGCTAATGATAACATGTCACCACATGTGTGATCATACGCAGGAGCCTAGTCCATCGACTCAGAATGCCAGTAGTATGGCGCTGTAGCCTTAGAGGTAACTCATCGGTCCTCACATCCTAGATACCAAGGGTAAGACCCTCGATCTAGTCTTGCAATACTGCCGCGGTCTCTGCTATGTCCAAATCATGAAGGGCAACCCTCCCTACAACTTGTCCTGCTGGAACACCAGCTGCCGCCCTTGGGCACGTCACTGGTCTCACTGGCCAAACATCTACACAAGTACATTAGTTTAATTAGTCTTGATAAATCGCAAAAAACATTATAAAACTGATAAATAAAGATATGGTCAAAATCTTTACCTATCACACCCCACTGTTCGCCAGCCAGCAACACCAAATCCGGGTCACCTCGAAAGTTGAGCAGGTTGAACGACCAAGAAAAGAATCTAACGTGTTAAACAGTAAAATGAATATCATTGACCAATATCTAGAGCAATGTTCCTGTAAGGTTCAAGCTCGTTAAAAAATTAACTTGCATTGAGCACATGTTGGCACAAGGTTCAAGCTCATTAAAAAGCAAACCCGCCTATGGTAAATAACCTTTGTGATAGCCCTTCTTTAACTTTGGTTGTGTTCCTTCCATCACCTCCATTTCATTCGGCCGACCATACGCTTCCACCTGATAGTTTACCCTTTTAAGGAACATCTATGATGAGTGATTCTGATTTCCACCCTCTTCACACTGCCATGTTTTGAGAAGTTCCAAACTTACCTGGAACTAGCTACTACCTAGAAATATCACTCATTCCTCAAAAACAGGCCTCTTTTAAACTCTTTTTAGACTCGTTAATATAAAAAGATATCAAGCTATTAGCCTTCCCAGCTCGTTAAAGTAAGGGGAATGCCATCTCTCTCATATATTTTAATCTTTTTGGACTTGAGGGATCATTAAACAAAAAGATCGAGCGCTTGTCTTTATCGGCTCGTTAAAACTATCGAAAAGTCATCCCTTTCATATTATTTTTACACTTTTTTGGACATATAGGATTATGCCACGAAAAAGGATTGTTGGAGTCTCCTTTTTATCCATTTTCAGACTCTCTAAACAAGAAAAGGACCAAGTTATCTTTGTTGTTAAACTCGTTAAAACAATAGTGACAAACTTGTCCACCCAGACAAGAACGAGTCTCACTGACGCTAGGCTTGCTAAAAACAAAGCGACAGGTTTGCCTGAAGGGAAAATTATAGACCAAGCATATGTTATCCTCCTCAAGCTTGTCAAAAATGAAGAGGTACTAGTCAGCAATGACTGGGGAAAAATGGGAAGAAAACTTGAAGAACTCTATTGGTAGCAAGTCGCTCTTGAACACGACACTTTCACTCCATCACCGTGATTGACTTGGGTTGGGTTTCTCCATTCACTGTCATCATTGGTCTGTCGTGCCATCCATGGGGTTAACACTACCGGTCCATATCAGTTTCGCCAATATGTTCAAGAGAAGTCATTCAAGAATTCACCATCCAGCAAACGTCTCATCCACTGCATTACATCCACACTTCATTTTTCATGGCCGCCATTCCTGAACCTTATATCATCAGATCATTTTCACTTACACAAAAATCATTTGCTCTGTTTCGCATTGTAGATGTGGGATACATCAAGGCCCTCCTACGATAGGTCACTTCTTGTCGACATCAGCTCATTATCCAAGAAGTTGACTTAGAAACAACCCTTTCAGTACTTTGAAGCTTGCATGCCTCAATGGCAAGTTTCTCACTTTCGGCGACAAGTTTATATCAATGACCTTCGACCGAAAGACTTTGCGTGGTGTTGGACATCAGCACATATATTCAAACCACATGAATTGTACTATAGTACCTTGAGGGTCATCATCATTATCTGTGATTCCTCTCGTGTCTGTTAATAGCTTACATCATTGGCTGGTAATCAGGTGATTTCTTTCCATGTTCGACTTTAGAACATCTTTTCACATGGATCGACTTGTACTTCGGGCAAAAATTGTACGAGTTTTGAAGACCCCGGATCTAGTTTCATCCATCCGGGCTGCAATATATTCAGGAAAATAAAGACATCAATTGTACATAGAAGCTGCACAGATGGACATCTAAACCAGGAAAGATGACTCTTCATGCAAAGAATCACAAGTCTGCAACAGCAGATGATTGTCTGTCCTATGTACATGAAAATGAATTTATAAAGATGAGCCTGGGAATGCTCGCCTCAGTGAGATCATGAAAATAATATGATGATGATGTATTGTATTGTATCTTATACAGGTCACCTTCCAGTTCGAATACCTCGGATCCTCATGAATAAAGCATTTCACCCAACATCAGAAGATTTACGACCTCATGCATTAGGGGGCAGCTGTTATAGACATATTTGGGCACTGTAACCCCAAACTCATATGTCCATAAACTAAGGCCTCCTTAAGTCCCTAAAAGTTTTGTTTCACACCCTAAAGGATCATGGTCAACTGATTACATCATTTCCCAGAAGTTCCACCTGAAAAACTACTCAAAACTGGCAAAAACTAGACCATACACACTGCTCCATGGGCAAGGTGCAATGCATACTGACTACCTAACTAGCCAAGTGTGATGCATACTCAAATGACCTTCTGTGGGGTGCGATGAGCGAGAATAGACAAATGGCAAAGACAATTTGCAAGGTGGATGATCATGGAATCTTCTAGAAACTTCTCCTGTGACACTTGCCTCTTTGAATTCGCCCAGGGATGAGTAAGAGATCATGAAATCTCCAAGTGGAACCAAGAACTATCAGTGGAATGACACTAATAAAAAACCCAGAGCTGACTCGCACCCTTGCAAGACATCTATAAGTGGATCCCTCATATCAAAGATCTAGATTCTGGAATTTTGTATTTTGTAAGGAAGTGTTGTTGGTTTGTTGGTGAGAAGAGACATTGCATTGTTGGGTGATTTGCTTGTTCATGAGGTGAAGAGGGCTTCTACAACTGGGAGGATGATGTTGGATTAGATAGCTGGGTTGTAATCCTCTCTTACATTACTATGAATAAAGTTCTTCAAGTTTTCCTCCATATGAACTTGTATTTATGAATCTTATTGTTTATAAATGCAATTGTATGGTCAACGTGTTTCTGATTCTGCATTGTTTATGATGTTTTAGATAGAGAAGATTTAATAGTTTGCTGTTACTTTGACTCTACATGTACTATTTGAAGCGGGAAAAGTAGGAGAGGAGTGGAAAATTCTATCAAGGAAAGGAGAAATCAAGCTAGGATCAAAGCGGAAGATCCATGTTGGTCCTCTATTCTTCTCTTCCATCTATCACACTTAAAGGAACTCTTGAAAAGCTTTCATTGTTTGTTTCTAAGATAGCTACCTGTCTTAGTGGGACTAGCAGTTCAAATCAACCCTAGCTTTCCCTGAAACGGTTTGTGCTACAAAGGAAGACCAGGATTGGACAGAGTGTTGGATATTCGTTGATTTTTTGATGCAGACTAGGCTGGAGATTTAGATCAGAGAAGATCTACAAGTGGGTATGTGTTTAACCTACTTGGAGGTGCAGTCAGTTGGATGAGTAAGAAACAATCTATAGTGGCACTATCAACTACAGAGGCAGAATACGTGGCAGTCACTCATGCAAGCAAGGAAGTAGTTTGGGGTTAGTACAGGGAGATATAAGGATAGACTGTGACAACCAAAGTGCAATTTTCTTGGCAAAGAACCTTTCTTATCATTCAAAGACAAAGCACATTGATGTTTAGTATCACTTTGTGAGGGATATGATAGAAGACAAAAAGGTGTTGCTGGTAAAGGTGGACACTTTGAAGAATACTGCAAATGCATTGACAAAATCTGTGAGCTCTGAGAAGTTCTCCTGGTGTAGAGAAACAATCAGCGTTTCAGGGCTGGAAAAATGATTGAGCTCTCCTGTGGCCCCCTGTGGAAAGAAAACAACAAGTGGAAGAATGTTGGGTTGTGTTATATTCTTTCCACGACTAACCTACGTAGTGAACCGGGGGGTTAGAGGGGGGGGTGGAGCCCCCCCTTTGTTGCACCGATTGCACAGCGAGGGGGTCATAGGGGGGGCGGCAGCCCCCCTGTCTAGGGGGTTTGAGGGGGTTGGGTAGCCCCCCTCTATGGGGTCCAAGGCAGCGCCCTGGGAAAAAAAATTTTGGACCCTATATTAGGTTGGGTGAACCTACCTATGGTTTTTGGTCCATGGTTTTGGACGCGATGGTTTTCGATCCATGGTATTAAATGTTTCTGGATGTATAAATATGTATTGTAACATTGAAAGTGATCCAGGTGGATGTTGGTGGCCACCCACCTATCCCACTTGGACCCCCACAACTATCTCTTTTAGTTTTTCAATTTTTGTATTTGTAGCACAATTTACTATTTTTAGCATCTTTTTAGGTCTTGAACTTCTAGTGCCATTTTGGGGCCTTAAATGTCGTTTTTTGGAAAATCTGGGAGCAACATGGGTCCATGGACCGATGTTGCTCTTCCCAAAGTTGTAGTGCTCGGATAGATCTTTCTAATGAGCTATTGTACACGTCAAATGACGATCGTATGCCAAAGTTACGACCCCGGGAAATTGATGTACCAATTTACCCAAACGGGGCCCACAATTTGGCGTTTCATCTTCTAGGGTTAGGTTTCAGGATGTTAAGGGTTTTCCATTGTTTCTCAACAATAAATAGGCCTTTGAGCCTCATTGTAACACAGTTCAGAGGCATGTAGCCACCACATCTCTTCTCTGATATAAGCTACCATCGCCCTAGCTGTTTATTTCCATTTTCTATCTGTAAGCATATTTCAGTATTTTAGAGTAATGAAATGAAGTATTATTTCTGTTGCATCTCTGTGTTTATGGTTATCTCTATAATTTTTTGTGTTCCTGTTTAAATCCGGATCAGAAAGGAATATAATGAAAAATCAAGCTGGCAGTCCCGGTTTTGGGATCCTGGCAAAAACCTCTGTGTAGATGTGTTTTATGTGTTATGCTCTCGCATTGTTTATTTTATGTGTTTTAGAATTCATATGTAGATAATTTCTGTACGGGGTTAAAACCTACACCAATTAGGAGGAGAACACCAAAATCCCATTGCCATGTTGTTGGAAACAATTCAGGAACTAAGAACTGAGATGGATCATTTGCACGCTGCTAATGAGAGTTTGATGCGAGACCAACAATGAATTTTGAAAAGCCTCTCTGATAAGTAAAACTATAGGAACTTCATATCAAGCCCTGGTCATGAAGACAAGGTCGAGGTATAAAGTTAGATTGGTGAAGACATGTCAGTAAGGAACCATACTCAAATATTAGAAGGAGAAAAAGGTGACAATGAGGAAGAATCTGTTGGCATTTTTGCACAGGAGTGGTGCTATGGTACAGGTGTTGTCCTTGATGGCAACTCTCTTTGGTGACAGATCTCAGTTCAGGCGCTCAGAATGAAGGAAATCTTGTATACGCAGGTTCACCTTGCCAAACACGCGTATACACACGGGTTATACGTTCAGAAGTCGCGTATGCGTATACACACACTTTTATGCACAAAAAAGCACGTACATGGTGGGAAATTTATTTTTGGTCCATGGTTGTTAGTCCTTGGAATTTGAACCCATGGTTTTGGACCATGGTATCTCGTCAGAAGTGTTGACCCTAGGTTTTGGGCCCTTGGTATTGGTTTATTATGGTTTTGGACCATGGTATTGTGGAAGGCCTAAAACTATAAAAGAGGAAGGAGATCATGTGACAAGGTATCATATGAATTATTGAATATCTGATATTATGATAGATTTGGAATACTGGTGATTGGGTTATGGTGCAGATCTAGATCTGAATGAAGGAGGAACCTAAGCGCAAGAAGGATAAGGACTATTGATGGATCAAAATCTCAAGGCTTGAACATTGGTATCTCTGTATGATTTTGATCTGTTATATGTGGCGCACTCTTGATCTATAAATCTGGGATTAACTAATGTCTGAATGCTTAAAAGAATAAATTATCCTTTATAGATCTGTATGCAGGTTCAGTGAATTGCAGGTGTGTATACACGCTTTTTCTGTGAATGAAAGAAGCGTATACGCAGGTTGGTTGTGGTACAGAAGTGTATACTCGCAGGTTGCTGAACAGTGAAGTAGCGTATATATCTTGATTTATGTTCTAGCTGCTTCTGTTTTATTACTGCAGTGTTCTGGGTTCAGAATTGGTGTTTGATTACAGTTACTGTGTTCTGGGTACAACGATCAGAGAAGTGTTTATTTGTTTCAGCTTTTGATTGGTGAAAAGGAGTTTGGGTTATGCAGAAATTCTTGATGTTTGATTGATGTTACTTGTGGATCTAGTCTGAAAATTAATGAAACAAGGTCCCTGAAAGAAAAGAGAAGGTTGCAGCGTTCTGTAGGTAGGAGCCTGCATACTAGTATCTCAAGCTAGTACAAGAACTTAGGGGGTTGGAGCTCCCTTCCAGGAAAGCTGGAGAAAGAGAGAGAGTTGTAGCTCTCTGCAGGTTGTAGCCTGCGTACTGGTAAAGACTGCACCAGTACAAAACATTGTAAAGAGAAGTTTCTAATTAAAAAGAAGATAGAGACGAATTGCAGCAGGGGGTTTTCACCCACATTGGGTTTCCTCCTTATATCTTGTGTTCTTGTGTGTGACTGTCTTCTGCTCTGTTTCTGGTACTGTTTATTTGCTTCTGATACACAAATTAATAACTGACATCTGAAAGATAAATCAAATTATAAGTCTGCTTTGTATACGCGGGTTTCTTTATCTGTAGTTGCGTATATATGCGGTTTTTATTAACAGAAGTAGCGTATATCATCTGGAATTGAAAAAGGAAATATTTGACTTGATAATACTGATTCACCCCCCCCCCCCCCTCTCAGTATTATTTCCAACAGAATCTCGTAATGCCTCAAACCAAAGGAAAACTAAGGAGAAATCAAAATTGCAAGGCAAATTGAAGAAAATTAAACCCTGAACATTTGAAGGAGAATCAGGGGAATTCGTTGAAGCTTGGCTAATTAATATGAGTAAATATTTCCAAATTTACGAGTATGACAAGAATTTGAGGGAAAGATTAGCCATTTATCAGCTTCAGGGAAAAGGCACCCTGTGGTGGGAAGAAGTCAAGGATGTTTATGTAGTTGATGATAAAGGAGTGACTTGGGGAGAATTTTAGAAGTATTTCAAAGAAAAGCATTTGACTTCTATGATGATAAGGCAAAGGAATTCCATGACCTATGACTAGGGAAAATTTCTACGGATGAATTTGTGTCTAAATTTACATCCCTACTGAGATAAATGCCTTATAAATGTGAGGCAAAAGACCAAAATGCATCATTTTATGAGCACTCTACCAACATTTATAAAGGAACGCTTGGAATTCAATAATCGTAATACTATGGATGCAGATATTTGGAAGGCACAAAACTACTACCAGTAGTTGAAGCAAAAGGGAGAAGGAAGTAAGGGATGGTTAAGTAAGAAAGGATCCAGAAATTTTGAGAGCACTAAAAATGAAAAAATTGGAAACACCAGAAATCCACACAAAAACCAGCAAAACACATTTCTTGGAAAAATCAACAGAAATTTAGATTACAAAGTGAACCTAAATAAGAAGAAGTTTTAATTAAAACACAAGCTAGTCAATCACAATGACCTCCATTGTAGTGTTAGGGCTGCAGGGAGTTCCATTATTACAAAAAGTGTCTCCACCATACCAGAATGGAGGAAACTGCTAATATCCAAGAGACCTTTGCTGTGGGCGAGTTTGCTACGAGCATGCCTAAAATAAATTCTGCCTTGGAAGATCATCAATCAGAATACCAACCTACTATGATCGATTTTGAAGGTAAATTATTTAACCATGTTGTATCTATTTTGATTGAACAAGGGGAAAGCTTGATTTATGTCAGCCCCAAGATAATAAAAATGTGTCATTTACAAATCACTAAATTTAGGAATCTCTAGTTGGTATAGTTGGCCAATGGGGAAAAATGATGGGTGTCAGCTAAAGTAGAAAATTGTCACATTGAGGTAGTAGGCTAGAAAATTAGTGTAAACTTGAATGTGCTACACTTAGGGTCTTATGATATTCTAATTGGTATGGATTGGTTGGAGGGGCATTCGTATTTGGTGAATTGCAAGGACAATGCCATTAGTTGTATCATCGGGGAGGATGTTAGAAAATATATTCAAGAAGTAAGGATACCAATAAATTTGTGACCAATCACAACTTCTCAACTGGGAAAATGTATTAGAAAGAGTTGCTATATTTATGTTGTACAAGTAGGGTATACCAACTCTAAGGACAAAACATCTACATCCAGTGGTTGAAGATTTTACTAATGTGTTTCCAGGAGAGATTCTAGGGATACCTACCAAAGGAGACATTGATTTCACCATAAAGATAATTCCAATATTTTCCCCTATGTCAAAATCCCCCTATCGAATGAGTATCCATTAATTAACTTACTAAATATGCTATTGCAAGAACTACTTGATAAGGGATACATCCTTTCAAGTGTATCACCTTGGGGATCCCCTATGTTATTTGTTAAGAAGAAGGATGGAACTATGAGACTCTCTAGACAACTAAACAAACTGACCATTAAGAACAAACACCGACTGCCAAGGATCAATGACCTATTTCATCAATTCAAGGGTGCTAAAATATTTTCTAAGATCGATTTAAGATTAGGCTATCATCAAATAAGGATAATGGAAGAGGACATTCTTAAAACAACTTTTAGATATCGTTATGGTCATTACAAGTTTGTGGTGTTACCCTTTGGGATCACTAATGCCCCAACAACATTTATGAGTCTTATGAATGGTATTTTCCACCCTTACCTTGATAAATTTGTTCTCATTTTTATTGATGACAGACTTATTTATTGAAGAAATTTAGAGGTGTTTTAACTTTTTCGTGTCCAAGAAAAGTTACAATCTTTTTAAAGTTTTCCTAATTGGTTTCCTTGCTAGACCCTCAAGTATATGTGAACATCGTTGGAAAAATTGGTTTTTATACAGGTTTATGGGGTATTATCTATAATAGTTTTCATTTTAAATAAAATAAAATTGTATAAAATATATATAATTATATTTTTTATAAAATTATTTATTTAAAATACTAAACTTATGTTAAAAATATTGAGTCAGCCCCAATCTTTAATTACAATAACCACATTCATTACCATATATTACGAGGGTCGAAATTCAAAACCAATAAGTCCATTCAAACCTATGTCCCCACCCACATTTCACACATTAAAACATCATAATCTATAATACCTCATCATAATCTATAATACCTCGAGATGTGTGAAAGATTGAATCGATGGTTTACGGGGGCCCCCAACTATCTGAATTTTAACCACCACCCCACCACCCCCAAACCATTTACCACCTACCCCCAGCAATATCGTTGTCGTACCATTTACCACCTACCCCCAGCAATATCGTTGTCATACCATTTACCATATGGATTTGAATTCATAAATGTGAGGCATAGCACCAGAAAAATTTAAAAAAAATTAAAGTCTGTGTTGAAGGGATAACACGAAAGATTTTTATAGTTGTATTTTTCACGAATGAGCTTATGGGTGAAAGCTTGAGGGAAGAAGAGGCTAAGTCAACAATTGAAATATATCTTCGTGCACATAAAAAGGAAGACACATGTTCCAGAAGTACAATTCAATACAAATCATGGAGTTTCCAATGTTATAAACAAATATTTCCTCCTTGTGGAATATTTTTTACAGAGTAGACAAATGAATGTTTTTTCTATGGTATAAGGAGGAAAATAATATAAAGAGGAAAAATGCACAAATGAATGTTTTTTGTATTGTATAAGGAGGAAAAGAATTATAAAGAGGAAACATGCAAAAAAAAATTCTATGGTATAAGGAGGAAAATAATATAAAGAGGAAAAATGCACAAATGAATGTTTTTTCTATGGTACAAGGAGGAAAAGAATTATAAAGAGGAAAAATGCACGTGAATAGAAAATTTGGATATTTTCTTATCTAAAGTTTTTACAAGAGAGAAAAAGGAGGATAGAAAATATAATTTCATAATTTACCAAACATGGTTGGAGACATGGTTTTCAAAACCATGGAAAGCTACAAATAAACAAATAAATTCTATAATGGAACATATTACAAGACATGGTTTTCTATTGGAGACATGGTTTTTCAAAACCACAGGCAAGAATTATTTTTATGGAAACAAGGAAATATAATTTTATACATTTTTAGAAATTTTTTTAATTAAAATATATTATTCCAGAAAACTTAAAATTAATATTTTTGAAGACTAAAGAGTGACAGAAAATTAATGATTTCCAAATCATCTCCAAATTTTACGATAATGATTAAGCACTTGAAATTTAATCAATTGAATTATCAAAGGATTTTATTAAAAGACAAGGGATTAATTAATTCTATAAAAAGGATAAGTCAAGTAGATTATGAACATGATTTTAACATCTAAAGAAGGAGGAAGATCAATAGTCATTCTTATTCAGATTTGGAGGCAGAGATATTAGCACTCAAAAAACACCTAGCAGCAGAAGATCAACAAACTGAGGATCAAAGTGCAGATTTCTAGCAGACAGTTTAAGAAACTCAATATTTCAAGGCAGAAAACTTGCAAACAACTCCAAATTACCTATAGTTTTCCAAAGATTGTTTTTATTTTTTAGTATATTGTTCATATTTTTATTCCAGAAAGCTAGACACAATTTTTTTTTTGTAAGATCAGTAGGACTACATCTTCATGATGTCCAACTTCTCACCTCAATTCAGGGGCATAACACAAGATTTGAACCTAAGAATTCGGGTTCGATGAGACTTCTTTTTTTTGCTGAAGCAAGTGCCGATCCTTCTATTTCATTAATCCAGAAGTAAAATTACATAATGTACAAAAAACCCAATCCTTTACAAGAACCCGGGAAAAGGGAATCCTTGCCAATGTTAAAGACTCCGCAGCCTACTACAGTGATCACCAAAATTATGAGAAACAAACATGGAACCCCCACCCACTAGGGACGTTCCAGAAAAAACACACTCCCTGGAGCTGACATACAGCCACCAACCCCCTGACCGCACAATACCCACACACCACGAAAGAGGGAAAAGACACGCAAACATGATGAATGGATAAAGCCCACCTAGCCCCACAAAACTGCACGTTCGATCCCAACCGTTGATCCTGGCTATTGGATCCAATGACCTGGAATCATATCGCGCTACCTAACACAACTGAAAGATAGTGTGTGATCGAGGGTGGTTTCAAAGTCAACCACCTTGCCACGTGTTGCTATCCCTATGGGATCGCTCCCGAAACTGCAAAACCACAAACTGCTTATGAATCGCGAAATCTACGGAAAACCAACCAGGGCATGGCTACCAAGCCCGAAATCTAAAAGGGGGAAACTTCCGACTGCCATAAAAACTAACCTCACGTTCTACCTATTCCTCTTAGAGAACTTGAACCTAATACTGTGCTTGTTTGGGAAAATACCCAGCAAATTGTCATCCAACGAGCTGGGAACCCCGTTCCACAGACTCCAGGAAAAAATGAGACACAACTTAGCTTGCCCTTCTACCAAGTACATACTGATAGGTTGTGTTTGTTCTTGCCGGAGAAATCAATTCATGCTTGTCATCCTGGCCCGATATCGAAACACTTCTCTATCTTCTGCAGCTTGTTCATCTTAGCGAGCCTTTAAACAGTTTTGAGGTAACTCCTGCCACTTGTTCGCCATCCCGCCATCTGCATTGTTTACCCCTTGGTTGGCCAGAAGGTCCGCTAGTTTGTTGGTAGATCATCGTACATGGTTGAAACTGACGGTTCGAAGCCCCTAGAGGTGACCATGGATTCTTTGGTAGACCTGGATTAGTTTCCAGTGATTAGAGACTTTCTCTGGTCGAGTACCACAGTTGATTATTTTCACAGAGTTAATGGTAATCTCTGAGTCTGCTTCTATAATGACATTTGAGCCATGGTTCTGGATTAGAAACTCTAGACATTGTTCCAGAGCCATTAATTCTGCCATGTTTTTTGTGGCTCTTCCTAAATCGCAGTGGAAGATAAAGATAATACTGCCCTCTTCATCTCTTAAAACTCCTCCAAAACCAGCTGTTCCCGGGTTGCCTTTTGAAGCCCCATCAATGTTGTATTTCAAATAGCCTTTTGTCGAAGGTTGCCAGAAATCCTTCTTTGTATCCATAGCTATGACCTTCCTGATAAGTCCTTGGGGAATAATCCCTTTCATTCCTAGTTGCCTGAGAATTCTCAGCTCAGTCTTAGAGGGGGGATTTTTAGGGAGATTTCGTACTGTGGTACTTACTGTCTCCCTCAGCTGTTTTAGGATGAGATCAAATAGACTATGAGGTATAACCTTTTCATTCTTAAAAATTCTTTTATTCCTTTCTTTCCAAACATTCCAGATAATGAAGTTTTGTGTGAAGGCCCAGGCCAAATTAAGGAACTCATTCTCTGAATAGTTTCCTCTCCACTTGTTTAGGGTATTTGTGATACTACTTTTGTCCCTATCTATCTGTTGGAAAATGGTAGAGGAAGAATCCCATAGCCAGGTGGTGTAAGAGCAGCTGTTGAGAATGTGCTCCATAGTCTCCTCCTGCTCTTCACAGAGCTGGCATTTAGAAGGCCCCATAACACCTCTTTTCCTAATGTTGTCCCAAGTTAAAATTTTCTTATGATGAACCAACCGCATGAAAAGCTTGATCTTCATCCAACCCTGATGCTTCTAGAGGTGTTGCCAGGTCTTTTCTAGTACACTGGAATCAAGCTCAAGGACAATACCTTTAGCTTCTTTAAGATTAAAGGTGCCTTTATTGTTATTGCCCCATCTCAATTGATCTTGCCCCTCTGTTACTAAAATCGTCCTTTGTTTAAGCAAGCTCCCAAGAGCCTCTACTTTAATTTCTATGGGGCTATCATCTCTGTAGTCAATTTTTCTCCATCTTTTCCATTTTCCGGAGATTTGAGAAAGGTCCCAGAAATCCTTAACCTTGATTAACCCTTGGGAATCTGTTTCCTACTTGAGGCTTAAGAAATCCTCTATTAACAGCGTTGGTTCTTATTTCCATTTTTCCTCCCAACAGAGTGCAAGATCTCCTGCTCCGATTTCCCAGAAACTATTTTTTTGAACTAGGCTCCTGTTTTTCCAGGCTCTATTCCAGATGTGAGAACCTTTTACATTTCCAGACATTCTTATGAGATCATCAATGTGCCAAGAGCTGGCATATTTCTCTTTTCACATCCTAGCCCACTAGGATTTTGGCTCTTGAATCCATCGCCACCAAAGCTTGGCTCCTAGGACTTTACTAAGAATCTCCTGATCATCCAAGCCTAGGCCCCCATGGCTCTTGGGTTTACAGATTTTATCCCAAGAGACCAGGGCCCATTTATTCTTTATTTCTTCCTTACCCCATAGGAAATCTCTTTGTATATTCATGAATTGTTCTAAAACCCCTTTGGGAGCTAGGAGGGCTGATAACATGAAAATCGAGATGGATTGCAAAACTACCTTTGTCAGAACCAACCTGCCTGCCAGGTTTAAGACTCTGAAGGTCCAATTTTTTACTCTGTCCTGCAACTTATTAAGCACCAGTTCCCAAATACTTTTGTGCATTGGTCTAGCTGTGAGAGGAATTCCCAAATACTCTGTGGGGAGGGAATCCATTTGGAAGCCAAGAATTCTTGAAATATTTCTCTGAATAGTAATGTTAGTGTTTAAGAAGAAGATTTTTGACTTAGAGAGATTGACTTCCATACCTGTAGCCATGGCAAATTCCTTCAGGATTTGATTGTAGGCTAAAGCTTCTTTGACTGTGGGGATTCCTTGCAGCATGGTGTTGTCTACAAATTGTTCGTAATTCAGAGCTTGACCATTCTCAGATAAATGAAGACCTTTGATTTTGCCCATTGCCTTGGCATGCTTAATGGACCTTCCAAGTCCCTCCATCATGAGAATGAAAAGAAAGGGAGAGAGAGGGTCTCCCTGCCTAAGGCCTCTAGAAGGAAAGAAGATCTCTAAGGGAGAGCCATTCACCAAAATTGAAAAGCTGGAAGAAGTCACCAGAGCCATGACCCATTTGACCTAGTTGTGGTCGAACCCAAAAGCAGTGAGAACCTTCTTAATGTAAATCCAATTCACCTTGTCATATGCTTTGGAAATATCCAATTGCATGATCATCCCTACCTGCCTTTTACTGGTAAGCATGTGAACCACCTCATGGGCTTGAATAATGTTATTTAAGATTTGTCTTCCCTCTACATAACCCGCCTGTTACTCTGACTCTAAATAAGGAAGGAGAGGTTTTAGTCTATTAGCCACAACCTTGGATATTATCTTGTATGCCATATTACATAAGGCTATGGGTATATACTTATTTGCAGTTTGAGCCGACTCCTGTTTGGGGATCAGGGAGATAAAGGAGGTGTTGAGGGATTTCAGAATAGTTTTTCTACCCCTAGAATCCTCCACCACATTCAGAATATCCTGTTTGACAATATGCCAACAAGCTTTAAACAAATCCACATTGAAACCATCTGGGCCTGGTGCTTTGTAATTCTACATGTCTTTGAGAACCTTGCTGACCTCCTCTTCAGTAACAGGTTTATTGAGGTTAAAATTGTCCTCTCTAGACACCAGCTTAGGGATATGCCTTATAACTTCCCTGATGTAGTGTTCCCTATATAGATTGTTTTCCCGAGTGATGTTTTGAAAATGTTGAACAAGAACAGCTTCAATATACTTATGAGTGTTCTAAAGCTCCCCATTCTCATCCTTTATCATAGAGATTCTGTTGTAAGCTCTATTAGCCATAGTGTATCTGTGGAAAAATCTTGTATTCCTCTCTCCTTCCTTGAGCCATTGAACTCTAGACTTTTGCCTCCAAAATATTTCCTCTTGTTTGCATAAATTTTCCCAATCTTGATAATGTTTGTCAGCTTGATCACTTTTGATTTTGTCAAAGCCATCTTTGATCAATCCCTGGTTGAGTTCCTAAATTTTGATCTCCAATGATTTTTTGTTTACAAAAATGTTACCAAAATCCTTCTTGTTCCATTCTTTGAGCCTGAGCTTAACATGCTTTAATATTTTATGAAGGAGGTACATTTTCGATCCCTGGATTTGCAAGTCTTCAGACCACTATTTTTCAAAGTTACTGATGAAATCTGGGTAGGAGAGCCAGATATTCTTGAATCTGAAGGGCCTATTCCTGGGAGAAACCATACCCTTGATTTCCAATTGAATCGGCCAGTGATCTAAACCTCCAAAGGGAAGGACTCTTGCTGTTATTTCTTTATTCATAAGCATAAGCTCCTCTAATATCATGAATCTGTCTAATTTAGAGGCTACTTGTGCCTAACCTCCTCTTTTGTTGTTCCAGGTAAAAATACCATTGCTCAATTCTGAATCAATCAATTTCATATCATCTGTGAATGATTGGAGTGCTAAGGAGTCTTTGTTTAGCGCTGGTACCTCCCTTTTTTTCTGAAAGAGAATTGATCATATTAAAATCGCCTCCCATGATCCAAGGAATCCCAACCTGTCTGTTCTTCAGATCTATTAGGGATTCTAGCAATTTGAGTTTGTCATCTATTCTTTGAGGGCCATAAACATTGGTGACCAGGAAGGTTTCCAAAACCCCCACTGGTTGAATGACCACTGATAAGTAATTTCTGGATGCTTCTGCATCTATTATACTGATAATCTGGGGATTCCAAAGATTTAGAATGCCCCTCACTGTGTTTTTAGCTTTAACCTCTAGAAACTCAAATCTATTTAGCCATTTACTATGAATTTGTTTTATTTTCTGAATGGAACATTTCATTTCCTGGATGAAGATCATATCCGGCATTTCTTGTTTCATTCTATAGTTAAGCATTCTTTGTTTTCTTTTACTACCTAGACCTCTAATATTCCAGGATGTGAACTTCATAATTAGAGATTTGTAAAGGAGTAACTGGTTAGGTCTTTCATCTTACCCGAGTCTATCATTAACTTTCCACACTCTATCAGGAGGTCCTTCTGCTTTTTCCTACCCCTCTTCTTTCCTGCATTTCTAGTTGCTAATCTTGGAGTTGATTTCATTGTTTTTACACCTCTGTATTCCTGCTTGTCAATGGTTTTTCCTTTATCTAACCCCCTTTCCTGAGTTTTCCATAAAAACAACTATTGGATTCTGTTGCAGTAGTGAATCTATCCCTTCCGTGGTTCCCTGCATCAAGAACCCTTGCAGATCTAGGTGTTCCTTATCTAGAATCTCCTGAAGTTCATGATCCTCCAGATCTATTTCACTCTGGGTCATTTCCTGATCCATCTCTAGTTTTGTTTCACTCATCATCGTTTCTTTCTTATTACCAATCTCTTTTGTTGGCTTGCGGTTTTCATCCTTTTCCTTTACATTAGGGCTGTCGTCCATAGGTTGGTCTTCATTAGCCATTTCTTCTTTCTCTTTTGGTGCTTGATACCTATTTTGACTGGCCCTTTGACCTTCATTATGGTGTTGCTTTGGTCCTTTTTTTCCTCCTTTTCCTCTACTGGCCACTTTCTGAAAGCTTTCTGTGTCCTTCATTACATTAGGTTTACTCTTGTTGTCTGTTCTACTAATAGGGCAATCTCTGAACAAGTGTCCATGTTCATGGCATTTACGACATCTGAACGGGATATGCTCATAGTCCACAGTTTGCACCCATTCCTCATCAAAAACTTCCAGGATGACCTCATCTGGAAGGGCTCCTGAAAGATCCATTTCTACACATATCCTTGCATAGGAAATGTATTTATCCCTTCTTGTGGCTTCCGAAGCTTTAACAAAACGACCTAGTTTGTTGCCAATGGCAGCAAGCGATTTAGTTTGCCAGTAATCAAGAGGAAGAGAATAGAGTCTTACCCAAACAAGCACCGAAGTGAAAGTCTCCCACTCTGGAACAAATTTCATCATCCAAGGCTGCATATAGAGGTCGGCTACTGCATAAAAGTAGGGTCCTCCTTCGAATATTCTATCTTTGTCTTCGATGTTTGTGAACACCACGGTGAAAAAACCCTTTGACCCAAGATGAAGATTGATGCTTCCTCTAGGTTTCCAGTGGTACTTGATCCATATCTGTAAACCCTTTTCCGTGGGCCATAATACCATGAATTTGTAGATAATAGTGTAAGTCCCCATAAGTTCCCTGTGTGCCTACAATGCAGGATCATTTAACACTACTTTAGGAGTGATCTCCATTTTGGGTCTGCACGGTCCTTTTTGTTTATTGTCCCTTGTTCCCTAGCTTTTGTCTTCTTCCTCCTTATCTTTAGTGCTGACATTTTCCTTGGGCCTAACCCCATATATCTCTTTTTCATTATTACTTTTATCCTCTTCCACAGAACCTTTGACCTTACCTTGTGGGGACTTGCCTCTGCGGGCAACGATGTCCTTGTAGGAGGGAGTGGAGCTCCCTCCTCTACGGCCCTCCATTAGGAGTAAGCACTGAAACTCTCAGAAATCCTAGCAGCATGTCTTCTCCATCTCCACGTTTTCTCACCTGGTTTGGTGAGACTTCATTTCCATGGCCATTGCCAATTGAGCTACCCCAAGCAGACATAAATCTAGACATAATTAGATTGACGTAATGTTGTATATATTATTTGGTTTTCATAGTAAAAGGGCTAGCTTTTGAGGTCCAAATCTTGCCATTTTTGTAAAGACTTCTATCACAGGATTTTTAATTGAAGGTTTTTGGCTTTAGTTCATGACATAATTTGCTTCTTTCATATGTTTTATATGTAATCATGGAGTTTCCTAGTTTCAATTTATTAAAAAATAAAAAATATTGGGCAACCAAATAATAAATTGAAACTTGGAAACTCCATGATTACATAAAAAAACAGATCCATCAATATTACGAGGCTTTTAAATTATGTTCACTATCACTGGATAACAGTCTATGAATCATAATGGCCATATCTATGATTTTTTATTATTTATATCCATTTTTAATTTATTTGGTTACCGAGTTTCAATTTATTATTCTTATCACCCACAGGTAGATGGGTAGTTCGAGCGGGTAAATCAGGTACTAGAAGATATGTTAAGAATGCATGTAATGCAACAATGCACTAAGTGGGAAGAATACATTCATCTAGTTGAATTCACTTATAATAACAACTATCATGAGTCCTTAAATATGAGTTCTTTTGAAGTCTTATATGGAAGGAGGTGCCGAACACGAGTTAAATGGAACAACCTTGAAGATAAGTTATTGTTAGGACCTAGCATGCTATAAAAAATGGAACAAATCATGAAAAAGGTTTTCCCAGAACTTAAAAACTACTCAAGATAGATAGAAAGCATATGCAGAGAAGAAAAGGACCCATAAAGAGTTTCAGATAGGGGACCTGTGTATGTCCGAGTGAAACCTAAGAAAATCACTCTACAGTGGGTGTCTATTCAAAATTAGCTCCTCAATATTGTGGTCCTTTCCAAGTCTTGTAAATAATTGGACCAGTTTCATATCAGCTTGTGTTACCTAGTCATATGCAATTCCATAATGTGTTTCATGTCTCTTTAGTAAAGAAATATGTATATGACTCTAGAAACATTATTAACTGGAAGGATGTGTAGGTAAAGATCTAAAGATTGATTTTATTTGTTATTTAATAATATTTTATAAAAATTGGTATAAACTAATGACAATTTATGATGTGGAGGAGGTCAAATCGGATGGAAAGTTCTTGGTAGAGACTCTATGTATTCTCAAACAGAGAGAAACAATGTTACGGAGGTGAGCCATCACCTAGGCTAAAGTGCAGTGGACACACTTTAGCTTGGAAGAGGCCACTTGGGAGGATGAAAGCTTGATGCAGGAATCATACCTTGACCTGTTCCTAGAGCAAGAGTAAACACCAGGGATGGTGTTTCACACAAGTGGGGGTATATGTAACATCCCCAGTTGTGTAAATATTTGTTAGTTACTTTTACGGTGCAAGACTCATTGAATTCTAGACTTGGTGAAAGCTTAGTAAGGAAACTTTAAAGGTTTAATGTTAATTTAATTTCTTTACTTTAAATGTTGTGACAAGTCAAGGAGTTATGGGAAAAAGACTTTAAAAGAAAATCTTTAATTTCTAAGTAGTTAAGACAATTACTTTCTCCTCCCTTGGAGATGAAAAACATCTCAGTTTGAGAAGGGAAGTGAAGGGAGACAAGAAGGAGGAGAGACCTAAGGTAAGTGACAATGAGAATAAACATTGGGCATGATGTTGCCAGGGTGAATCAAGATGTTTCTAAGGGCATTTTTGAGCCAAATAAGAGCCAGTGGAAGCCATGAGGTCAAAAAGTCCTTGGATGGACTGGGAGTATTGAGGCTTAGAACTAACTACGGTATGATAACTACTGTGGAAATCAAAGATGCTCGGGGGGAGACTTGCACGTAATTTCCAATCTCACTGGTTGGGTGGTGGAGTCTTATTTCCAATTTAATTTCTTCACTTAGTGAACTAATGCAAATACATATTTCTATGTAATAGAAATTGTGTGACTTCTATAAATGAAATGGGACAAGAATTTCTTTAAAATATGTCAGTGTATAGATAAATAGTTAATGCAATGGCACTAATGTTATTTATTGAATGGAAGTTCAATGCTAAATGTTGTAGGAATAGCGAGTCTGTATAACATTTTCTTTTATATCCTATACAGTAAGGCTCCTTGTAGACTTTCTAACTTTTGAATGAGAAATAATGGCTAATCTATGCACAATGAAAGTACTTGTAGCATTGTGTGAAGTTTATTAATAAGTGGACAAAATCTTGTAATAGAATTCAATAGGAAAGAAAGATTTAATAAAAGAAACCCTGGCCAAGAACTTGGGGTTTGTCATGTAATAACAATAGTGAAACCAAATGAATGTGGTTAGTTCTATTTAACAATTGAAGTCGTTACCCAAATAGTCATTGTTACATGTAGGTACTTTAACCAAAGTTTCAATTATACAAACAGGTCATAAAGAGTCCTAGTCCAGTCTCATATTTGGACCTCGCTAAAATATTCTCATATACAAAACATAAAAGAAAAATAAAACATAGGACCTGAATTTAAATAAAAAAAATAAGCAAATATATTGTCTCAAAATGTGCATTAGCCTAAAAGGACAGGTCGTTTCCAGCAACCAACAGGTAGTCCCAGTCCAGAATCTTATATTTTGTTAACAAAATGAATCCTGAATATTAAGAAAAACCCACTATAATAATTAATTAATGTACAAACTTGAATCCTTTAAAAACCTCATTTACTCTTTAGAATTGAATAATTATACAAACTCTTGCCTGCAATAAATAATGAGAAAATTATGACCGAACATAATCAGTCACCTATCAAAATATGCATGCAAATCTTGAATAAATACCAGAGAAGAACCCATGTGGAATAAGAAAATAATTTAAATTATTACAAATATGGAAATTCGAATTTTAAACAAAAAGAAAGTGTTCTAGCTTTCACTGGATGAGACCTAGTTCAAAAGGAAAGCATACTCTTCTATATATTAAGCATTAACGAAACAACTGTCATGGGTTCTTGCAAAAACTTAGATTTTTAAATAATTACAAATATTTCTCAATTTGTTTTTTAAATAAATTACTTTATAATCATCGAATATTAAAAAAGTCAGGTGCAGCATTTTATTGAGTTCTTTTTCTTTTAAAATAAATAAATAAAAATATTTTTATAAATGATTGAAAACAAAATAAATTTATGCTTATTTCTGTATAATTTAAATCAAATATTTTTAAATTTAATAAAAAACCATTTAAAATTAATATTACAAATATTAAAAAGAACCGATAAAAGTGAAAAAAATAATATAAATCAAATTCAATGCCAATTTCAAAGACACGAGGCTTTTTCTTCAAAGATAAGATTGACGTACAAATTTTAACCGATAAATGAAAGCAACAATAATGCATTTCTCATTCAAAATAAATCGTATCGCTATAAACGAGTGGGAATATTTTACCGTGTGAAAACTTGATCGAATTATTTTATTTAGTATTTCTCATTTTATCCACAGCGTGGGTAATGTTTCTCCAAATTCATTTATTTTCTTATAACCATGCGGCAAAAAGCAAAAGTAAACTTTACGAAGAAGGAAAAATATAGCACTAAGAGATAAAGAGTACCTCAACTCTGTAGATTCCATAGGATTAATGCCTACCATTAGCCTGCAGCATTAAAGGACTCTACATTTTATATTATTTGAACCTCCATGGATAACATTTTCTGACAATGCAAAAGTTGAGAAAGTCCACCAAGTACCTCAACTTTTAGGTTGTCTCACTTTGTCAAACCTACCCATGTTTCCTTCTTCATAAACATATCCAGTTTTAAAACTATTTTATCACCTAGAATTTTTTACGGTCTTTTTCAACCTACTCACGGTTTTAAATTCAACATTTTCACTTCCTGGATTTAAAGCACATAATATAAATTCAACATTTTTCACTTCTTTGATTTAAAGCACACAAATTTAAATTAGCATTCTCAGCTCTAACTCTATGCGTAATATTCTTGCATGACAACTCGGATGAAAATAAAAATCACTTTCTTCAATTAAATGCACAAAATTTTAAATTCTCATTCTTGACTTTAACTAAGTATGTTGTATATGTGATATTTTTGATTTTAACTAATAAAGTGAACAAAACAACTAAGAATAACAGGTCTTTCAATTATCTCACGAATGTCTGTTTTGATATGGTTCTAATATATCCATATTAGTTTCTTAATTGTATGGATTGTAGTAAGGTGTGGTGTTCTCAAGTTTTAGAGTGCGAGAGGTATATGTATGAGAGCGATGACGTATTTTTGGACTCTTACATTTTAATAATAAATTAGTTAGGATATAAACATTATTTATATTAAGATAATTAAATAAATTAAATGGTTAGGAAATATACATAAACATCCATTCATGATAGATATCAAAATATTTATTCTATGATTCACGTAACATTGTTAAGATTAAGAAAATCATATAAATTAACTAAATTATAATTTTATTTTAAATTATTATTAGTATTAATTATAAAAAGAATTAAAATATTGGGCTTGGAGTATGCCCCAAAACCGCTTTTGCTTGGTTAAAGCTCGTCTTCCTCAGACGTAAGGAGTGAAAGATTGATCTCTTACGGACCACCAATCAATTATTCCAGATGTCATGTTTTTCCTTGAATAACAGTGAAGAGTCAACCTGCATTCGCAGCTAGTAGCGAGAGATGGTTGTTCTCATCGCTGCTTTGACAAGTGAGTTATGATACGTTTTCCCACTCTAAGACAAAAAAGAATTAAAATATGAGTTTAACACACACACACATATACACATGTTTTAAAAATATGTGACAAGATTCTTAACTATAGATATTCACCCCCAGTTTTCATGCATATTTTTAATCTATAAAGAGACTTTGTTACCATATTATGGACCAATATTATGGCATTGATATTATGGCTTACCAATGCCATATGCCCAAAAAAATCATAGCTCATTTCATAGTGTGTATATATATATATATATATATATATATATATATATATATATATATATAGATATAGATATATTTCCCCTTGGAAAAATCGTAATTTTATTCATAAGACAAAATTACATGTTGTAGATGCTAAAAAGTATATGCATATGGTCTATTTCTGTTTTCACATAAAAAAATAAAAAAATAAATAAAAATTAAAAAAAATAAGAGATATATATATATATATATATATATATATATATATATATACACTATTCTTTTCTCCCTTTCTTTTTCTCTACCTTTAACCAACCTCTAGTGTTGGGAGTGGCTGTTACAATGGATATCTGATTTTCATTTGTATTTATGGGAGAGTCTTTGTCAAAATCAGATCCTTCTGATCCATGAGTTTGCTTGTTGCCAGATATTTCCATTCTCGTTGGCTAGGATTCTTGTTGATGCAATGGGTTACTGCGATCTTTCTCTTCCTTTAGTGTATTGTTCTAGACTTTTTGAACATCCATTTTTACTTTATATTTTGTTGTTTCTACTGTGTTTGCTTCTTCATCCAAGGGGGTTATATATTTCCATCCTTTTGGCTTTCTCTATTGCTTCTTGTTCCATTTTGGGATTTTTTTTGCTTGTGGATAGGCACTATGGAGGTGGCCTATTTATAGACATCCACAACATCAGAAAGCTATATTTTTGTAATCTAAAGGTTGAGTCCACTGTGTATTATTGAAATTCAATGTTATATTGTCTGGTAGTCCCTGGCTAAGATCTACTTCAATGCATATTCTGGAAAAAGTAAATATTCCCCTTGTAAGTATGTCCCTGTCAATCTTTAGGAACTTTCCCAAGGTATTCCCTGTGGCTATTAAAACATTATGATGCCAGAAGTGTAATGGAAGGTTGTGCAGCCTGACCCAAACTGGCATCTTTGATACCACCATTGTGTTGACATCGAATTCTGGAAACCAAGGGGTCATGAAGAGCCTTGCATTGTCCCAGAACCATGGTCCCTTATTGAGGATGTGTTCCCTTTCCTCTTCTATTCTGAATCTAATTATAAAAAACCCCTTGGGGTATAAGTATATTTCATAATTTGGTGACCATGCAACATATATCCATTGGTGAAAAACATCATATTTAGGCCAAAAACCATTAAATCTGCATACAACTGATTTGGAATAGAGTTCTGAGTACAAATCATTTACCTCAGTCATTGCAATGGTGAGAGCAGGATTCTCGGGTTTTTGTTTTACAATGTAGGGCCCTGGTAGCTCGGGCAATGTTTCTGGTTTGGTTTGTGCTTTTTCCTTACCTTTGACTGTGTCCTTAAAAGAGCCTGTGATATTTGAGCTAGTTCCAGAGCATCCACCCCATAGACGCAGATTGATTATGATGGTCTAGTCTATGGCAATGCCATAATCTTAAAGTGTGTAGCTATCCTGTAAACTAAGACCTGAGTAGATTAGATTTTGCCAGCATGCTGGTATACCGAGGTGGTTATGAATTTTATACCTTGGATCCTGGATCCTCCTCCCCTTCTAGATCCTCCAGCAAATATGCCCGCCTTCCAGCGTTTTGACAAAAAATTGTATCAGATCTGCCTCAGTAGAGTGTGGATCTGTCTAAGAAAGGGCTCGATCTGTTGCCCAGGTGTCCAGATCTGACGGATCTAGGCATAGCAGATCTCTATTTGGTTCTTGGTTTGCCAGATCTGGGCTATCTGATGGATCTTCTAGCCTTGCGGCGTTCAATACTGTGTTGTACTGCATAGAAGGGATGATGTCTATCAAATTTTCCTCCACTCTTGCTTTTTCGTGAACCTCCGCTAGTTCCTTCCTGACATCGAGTTGTGGGAACACTCAGATTTGAAAATATTGATTTAGATCTGACCATTTCAGGGGGCAATCTGCTACATAGATTTCTGGTTGAGAGGGGTTTGACCATATTGAAGCCCAAAAGTTGCAATGTGCATCAGATATAGGGTGTGATTTCGAATCCCCGAGAAAACAACCAGGTCCATCCATGCATGATTTGGCGTCCCCAGGAAATTTTCCTGTTCCGTTTGCAGAGAATGTCTATCTCTCATTATGGAGTAGCGATCGGTGTCTACGTGCCACAAACATCGGCAATAATGATCAAGCAAGAAACTGCTAGACTTCTCTGAAAACCCTCCATTGCCATTCAATTTAGATTCATCAGATTTGTAATGGGCGATGTTGAATCATGGGTATACTTTTGGATCTGGCTAGAGCGAGAAGAGATCTATCTTCTGGGTGATCATATATGGAAATATACAGTTCGATCCATGGATAATGATCTGATCCGGTTCGAGAGCGATCAACCCTTGCCAAAGAAGGAGCGGTTTGGCCTCTGGGTAATGGTGATTTCGTAGTAGTGACTGTTTGGTATAGGCTGCAAATCCTCCTTCAGTTCTACTATAGGGAAGTCGTAATCCCTATTTGTGTCCTTCATCAGTGCCTGGGACTCTGAGCGTATAAGTGACATCGTTGCGGAAAGATTCAAGAACCCTCACCATCAGAACTCTGCTCCAATGATTGAATTGTTGTCATTATATATATGTAATATTTTCTTAATTAAATTTGGAAAGAAAATATGGCATAACTACCTTCAACATAAATCTCAACCCTTTTTCTTGACTACTGTTAAAATATTCCATAGATATTAGGTAGATGTTAAATCCCTACCATCAATATATTAATTATTGCTAATTAATTCAAATTTTGGAAGCCCTATTCCAAAATAGACACATCTATCAATGTATGTATTATGAGATTTGGATATTTATTTTGTTACTCTCACAATTTATTCCCTACTAAGATGAACTAGGTCTTTCCAAACATCTCATTTCACTACTAAATTTATATGAATTTGTTCTTATTCCTATAACATAAAGACTTTAACATTCGTTTATAAACTGGCACAACAATATAAATTATTAAATGGTTGTTAAACGCCAATAGGCATCAATCCATAATAATTATCAAAATACTTACTTTATAATACATCTCATGTTGCTAAAATTTAAAAAGCATAAAGCAAACTTAAAATTTTATTATTATAAAAACAATTAATATATAAATTAAACATATACACATTTTAAAAAAATATGGAAAAAGATTCTTAATCATGGAGAGTTCTCTCCACTTACCATGGAGATTATTAATATGTTTACAATACCATGGCTTATAGATACCATATATCTAGTAATCCATAACTCACTCCATATATCACGTGTTCATATGTCATTTCTTTAATTAATTAATTTAATTAAAAAGATAAAAAGAGCATAACTACTTTGTAGATAAATCTCAACCATTGATTTGTGTATACTATTATAAATATTCTAGAATATTCCATAAAGGTTAAATCTTTATCATCTACTTAATAAATATTGATAATTAAATTAAAATTCTGGAAACCTCATTCAAGAATAAACATAACTATCAACTTAACTACTCTCTCTCTCTATAGATAGATAGATACATACATATATATTCTAATTAAAGACTAGTCATTCTCTTTGTAGTAAATATTTTTTTCCATTATCCTCAAATTTGCAATTACTCCATATTTTCTCTTAATTTTTAGTTATAATAATACTTTTCATTTCGTTGGATTGGTATTTTAAAGGAAAACATTCTGTGCTATTAATTTACAATAAATCTCTATAAAAAAAAATGAATGACGTGATTAAAAAATAATCTACAAATAAAAAAGATAATGAAAAAGAAGAAAGAAGTGAGGGTGATAATTAACATGTTGGTGAGATGCACAACCACTTACTCAACCACACTAGTTACAAGAAGCAAAAAAAAAAAGAAGAAGTATTAAAGTCATGGAAAAATTAATAAAGAAAGCATGGAAAATAGGATATTAAGGGACACGGTTTCCTAACGTTCTAATTACCACTAGCAAATGTTCTAGATAGTATATAAACACATGTAAAGGAATGATGAAAGGGTTCCATCATCATAAATTAGTAGTGATACTCTCAAATCTCCTATTCTCTATAATTCTTGACCATAATAGATTGATCATAACCATTTCATTTTTGGTTTTCCTATTTAGGATAAAATATTGCTTTCTCATGGTGTGAATTTTCTATGCAATTATATTTTTATGTATACTAGCATTATCATTGGTATGAAATTTTTGTTTTGCACTATGTGATGGATAGCTTCATTTTGATTTTATACATTAAGTCTTAATTCAATTCCGAAGTGAATTTGTAGTGTATTCCATGGATAATTTATAATAGCTTCTCTTCATGTACACTCTTAATTGGTCCACATAGTAGTTGTATTCAATGAATGGGTTAAGTGAATTATTAGAGAACTATGTAAGTTACTTGCTACAACATTAATTAATATAGTAATATTAATTAATTTAACTAGTCACAATGTTATAAAACTTTTTCACTCAAGGCATTTCAATTAGTGATATGAATACAACTTGTTTACCTATTGTTATAGCACCATTCAACACTCTTGTAGACATGATGCTCCTTTATGGCCGCGAGTAGTCCCTTTTCCCATGCAGACTTGACTTTATACTAAAAAAGTTGTATTTCAAAACATACACAACTCTGCCCATACAAAAACACATATAGAAGTGAGTGCCATAACACTATATGACATATAAATTTTAAAATGTGAAAAAATAAAATAAAATGTTATTTTCCTGGAGAGGTTTATGGGTTTTACTGAGAGCCCACCTACAAGATCCCGTAGCCTAACTGAAATAACCAATTTGAGGGGGTATATATACACCCCTTGGATAGACCTAATTAACAAGAGAGAAGAAGTATATCAAAATTATACTCAATTTCTCCCTGTTCAAGTCTGCTTTTCCTGTGCCTCCTACACTCCCTGTCTCTAGGAAACCATATTTTCCTTTGCAAAGATGCTCAAAATCCTTATCTAGCATCTTCTTGCACTTAGTAGAGAGGTTTTCTTTGTGGCTCGGGCTGGACAGGTCCGGAGGAAGGCTTCGTCAGTGCCTTTGGCCTGGATTAGGTTGTATCTATCATGTACTTACTGTTGTTAATCAATAAAGAAACTCATGTCTTGTTCCTGATATATGTTGTCATCTTATGAATGATAATACTTCTGAATGTTTATATATGACGATCTAATATATTCTTATATATGCACAATGAATTATCTATTATCTATATGTGTCTATGATTGATTTGTAGGTCTGAACATCTTAGAGGAAGCAGAGGGTTTAGACCCTACAGGAACATCTTCAAATGTAGTACATTCAGGTATGTCTCTAAATCCAACTTTGATAATTGAAATGTTTGGCATGCTTGATTGAGTTTTCTTTGTTGATTATTTTATCTTGATCTATTGAGGCTTTCAACCCTTTCCTTAGGGAACTTTTCCTACCAACATAATTGGCGACTCTACTCAGGAATACCATCAAGTATTTCCTAGAAAGGTTGCTTTTCTTTGATTTATGTTTAGTTTGTTTTTTATTGGTTATTTCCAGCCTTCTTGAGTCTTAAGTGATTTGATCATTTAGCCTGATCTTTCATATATGATATTTCTTTTTATTTTTCCTCATTTTTCCATTTATATGCACTTTTTCTTATAGACAGTCGCCTAGATACATAGTTTCTTCCAAAAAAACACGTGTATATTCTTGTTACTTTACATAACATCACATATACACACAAAACTATATCTTAACAGCCGCGTACATATTTTAAAAATGAAAATTTTTCATTTTTGTCTTTTGTTAAGGTCTTGGCCAAGTTTGTTTATGATTTCTTGATGTTTATGAAGCCTAGAATCACCTTGATGTCTATTGTTGTTGGTTTCTTTCATCGTTTATGAGAAATGCCTATGTCAACCTAGGGTTTTGTCTGGCGCGGGATCCCCCCAAGGCAAGTTTTGGGGCTTAAAGCCCAAGTTTTGACTAAGTCTGATGTAAAGATTCCATGATTTGTGGGCGCGGAGCGCGAAGTTGTTAAGTCATAGGGTTGTTCACCCTTATGTTTGTAATGTAGTGTCAGCTTGAGAATTCTACCCATGGTCCATGGACCATGGGATTGTATAAATAGAGCGAGGCTCTAAGTGTAAAGAGACAATCTAAGATCAAAGAATCTAAGAGATGATGAAGCATTGAGTCTGAGTGTAATGTTGAGTCTTTGGGTAATAGAGTAGGAAAAGGCTTTGTAGTTGAGTGCGTAGAGGCCTAGTAGTCTGCAACTAGGTGCGCAGACCCTTACAGTTGAGTGCGCAGGGAAGGTTGAGTCTGTAACTCATTGAAGCATTAATAAAGAGAAGTTTTACGTTATGCATTGAAGTATATTGGGTATGAATTGCAAGTTTACTATTTATTTGCTGCGCAAACTTATATGAATGTGTTGAATAAGTGAATATAAGATAAAGCATCTGTTTACACGAAGATAACTAACTATTATAAGATGATAAGTAAGATCCATGGTGTAATCTAGGGAAATAGCACAGACCACTGCTCTAGCAGCGCAAAAACTCCTCAGCCCCTGGTTAGGGCTATGCGAAGGCGAGTATAACAGGGCACGAAGGTGATCTGATATTCACCCTATGAGTGACATCAATTAAAGATTTGTTAAATAAAGTTATTACAGATTCATGTGCTGGTGTGTGTCTTGTGTTATTGAAGCAACAGATCGATCAGATTGCCAATACACAGACATTTAAATGGAAAGAAAACAGAGAAATAGACTAAGCAAATACAAGAACACAAGAAATTTAATAAGGAGTTCACCCTATTCTCCAGGGCTACATTTCTGGTCCAGCTTCAAGTCGTGGCCTTGTTTTATTGTGTCTTAAGCAGAGAATTACAATGCAGGGACTCAATGTGAGTTCTCTTGAAGCAAGTTTGCTTGGCAGGGTGGTTCTTGGATTCCCCAAGCCACTGGAGTGCACAGACTCCGCTTTCCTACCAGCTCTATGACCTTCTGGTCTACAGTGGAAAGAGCCAAATGTGGTTCTTAGTCCGGACAGATTCCTCTATGGGATGGCTTGAATCTTCAAGCTCTCTGGTGCTTGATGCTGCCTTTGGTCAGCTTGACCCTCTGCCTTCTTCTGCTTTGCCTTATTGCCTTCTTCTCTGTTTCTGTCGCTCTGTGTTCATTCCTCCTCTCGGGGTTCTCTGACTGATTTCGTCTCTCGAACTCCTATGTATTCTGTCTCTGTTCATGGCTTTCAGCCATCCATCCCAAGACTATTTGGTTCCTCTTTTGCCTCTGTCGATTCACCTTCTGTAGCTGCACTTAGAGTTCCCTATTAGGTGTCATCATTAGCACTCAGGGAGTGGCCACATGTCTTCCTCTAAATGGTGCCAGCCTACTTCGTCGGTTCGTTTCTTCAGTTATGTCATGGATGAAGTCTTTCTCCACTGTGGCGATCAAACGGATTCCAAATCCTTCTAAATCATGGCTCATTCCTTCGTCAGTTCCGCTTCCTCCCATCGGGCGCGATCTCAGCTGTCTGATCTGGGCCCCCCAGATCCAACGCCATATGCATGTTTTGCGTGGTTGACTTGCTCGACCATTAGCACACGATCAATGATGGTTTTCTCTCACCTCTGCTTGCCACGCGTCGATCGATGAATGGGATCGCTCCGCTCTCATCCTAAACTACTTACTATTTGAGGGCGCCCCGATCAATACCACCGGTTTCCAGAGCGTGGGTCCTGCCTTTGTACTTTTAGCACTTTTTCCTTTTTCACCCGTGGTTCTCCGGCTCCCGACGCGACTGAGTGTTGAGGCTTCCTCCATTTTGGCCCTGTTCACCCAGCGATCGCGCATCAAAATCCACCTCCTTTTCCCGATCCGAGGCTCCCAGGGGCTACTTTGACCTCCCGTGCAGTCTCCATTGGCCTCGGTCAGCGCGCTTTGATCGAGGTCCTCTTCGTTCCACGCTGGCTGCCATTGCCACTGGTTTAGGGGTGTTTTTGATCGCTGTTTTGGATTCTTTAGAGATTTGTCCCGACCTGATACAGTCATGGTTCTCTAACAGTCTTTCATGGATCCAATTCGGATCACAACCTTCCCACTAAAAAAGCTTTTGGACCACCAAAAGTTGGTTTTCAAGCATCAACTAAGTGAGGGTATTGCTTTCTCACTTGTCCAATCTCAATCCACTTTGCACTACTCAGCTTTGAACATTTGAGCCCAATCCTAAGGTACTCAACATTTCCCTTGTGCGTTGTCCTTACCTTCCTATCCAATAATGTGTCTTCCTGCAACTCATTAAGATATTCAGGTAGGAGGTCATCAATAGAAGGCAATTGACTCTGCTCTTCAGGGTCATCAAACATTGAAGGTTCAAACAATATCAAGCAATTTTCATTTATGACTGAATAGATGTGCATGTAAGCTGGTAGATCAAGGTGAAAATCATTTTCACCAATCTTCTCAAGTATCCGAAAAGGTCCATACCTGATAGTCTTTAGCTTTTTACCTTCACCTTGCATCCTGTCCTTGCTGATATACAGCCAGACTTGGTCTCCAACTTGAAAACTATGCTCCATCCGATGCTTGTCATGCCTAGCCTTGTACTTGGCTTGGCTCTTTTCCAGCTGTTCCTGTACTGCCTGGTGGATCTCCTGGATCTATTCAATGAACCTAGTTGCCTTGTCCACATCATTGTGTCCATCAACCATGGTATCTTTACCAAAGACAAAATCCAAAGGAGACCTTGGTATGAAACCAAAACAAGTCTCAAAAAGAGATCTCTATCTAGAAGAGTGTTTTGCTCTGTTGTAAGCATGCTGCACATAACACAAGTGTTCATCCCAAAGCTTAGGATGTTTGTTGCAATATCCTCTCAGCAACTGGATCACTATCCTATTTACTACTTCTGTCTGGACATCTGTTTGTGGATGAAAAGTTGTGCTTTTCTTCAATTTGGTGTCCATTAGTTCCCACAGACTAGACCAAAACTTCCCCACAAATTGGGTGTCTCGATTAGATACAATGGAAGTGGGTAATCCAAAATGAACCCATACATGTTCAAAGAATAGTTTTGCAGTGTGTTCAGCTATAATATGTTTATTACAAGGTATCAAAATACACATTTTGTTGAACCTGTCCACAACAACATATAGATAATCATGACCTTTCCTATATTTAGGCATTCCTCCAACAAAATCCATGGAAACACTTTCCCAAGGGTGAGAAGGAACTAGCAATGGAGTGTACAAGCCTAGTTGTCTATTGCTGGGATTGATTTTAGCACACATGGCACACCCTCTTACATATCTAGAAACTGTCTCATTCATTTTCGGCCAATAGCACAACCTTTGTAGCTATGCAACTGTTTTACTTACCCCAAAGTGACCTGATATTAGAGAAGTGTGTGCTTCCCTAATTATCTTTACTCTCTCAGTTTGTGGAATGCAGAGTTTCCCATAATGATATAAGAGTCGGTCCTTCATATGATAGTCCAATTCTTCTACTCTTTTGCCTTGACTCAAAGTTGCATATACATCTTTAAAGTCCATATCCTGAGCATATTGTTCAATGTAGCTTTCATGTAGCACTGAATTATGCTTAAGTATGGTAGATGCATTTATAATGGGTCTAGATAACATGTCTGCAACCTTGTTATGTATGCCCTTTTTATATCTGATGACCAAATGAAACTGTTGTAGAAAACCCATCCATCTGTAATGTCTTGATTGCTGCAACTTAGTTTGGGAGTGTAGATATTGAAGTGGTTGATGATCAATATGTATTACTGTCTCTTTTCCCATTAAGTAATGTTTCCACTTTTTCACACTCTGAACTAATGCATACAATTCTTTATCATATGTAGGATAGTTAACTACTGCAGGATTAAAAGTTTCATATTGATAACATATGGGTCTACCGTGCTGTGTCAACACTGCTCCTATGGCATAGTGTTACACTAAAAAATGTCACCTTGACTACTTACAGTTAGTATGGCTCAAATCAACAGTCATGCTACCCTCTTAGGCAAGTCTCATGCCTCTGTTATCCATCTCAAACTCAAAGAAGAGAGAAAGTCTTGTAAAAACTATGTTTATCTCTGGGGTCGCAGGTTCTCTCTAGCCTTACCTGCGGGGACGCTGACCATGTTCACAAAATCTGCGTCCATGGACGCTCTGTATGTTAAGGGACAGGTGCGTCCCTCTGTAAAAGGCAAAATGCGCGAGTTTTATCTTGAAAAAGTTACTTGTGGTTACTTCTAGAACTTTCTAGAGGTCGGTTTGATGATTTGGATTCGCCTCCAGTTGGTTCATGTATCTCTATTAAGGGGGAACTTATCCCATCAATAAGGGAGCTATCCCACCCAAAGAGGGGGATGATCCCATTGATAGTGGACCTGAATAACCTCTTTACAGCACTATAAATAAAGACATTGAGCCAGAGGGAGAGGAGGTTGGAGCTATACATTTTCTTTGGGTAAATGCTGCAGGATTTAGGTCTTCCATTTAGAACCTTTGTGAGGAGAGATTGTCTTTGCTTGATTCTACTTGGAAGTGGGTGAGCTTTGTCAAAGTAGAGGAAAACCCTTGATGGACCCTGGGAGGAACTTGCACAACACCAAGGCCAGGTTGTAAGAGTTTCTTTGTTTCGTTATTAATACAAACTTGTTTATTTTTCTCAATAGCTTGTGTTAATGAGTTATTTCATGTGTTCCTTGGTCTACATGTTGAATATATGTTTTATTATATGAAATGCAAGTGCTTGGTAATTGTTTGATTGTTTGTGGTTGCAGGAATTGACTTGAAGGAGGAGCTCATCCGGATTGGCAAGGACAAACTACAACAACAGCGTTTTGGAATAAGGTAAGCCTAAACACTTGTAGTTTTCATGTTGTAAAAGGTGTATTTAGAGAAAGATCACTCCATTTTGTCTTGTTTGTCATTAGAATGTCTTAGACTTCTAGGAAGGTCAGCTGTGTCCGCACCCTTGACCAATTCTGTGTGACAAATTGGCGACTCCACTGGGGAATCCATTAATGAGAGAGTCTTTTCCTTTGTGTGAACTTTGCTCTGAGAAAATCATTTTTGTTTTCTGGTTTTTGACTGTGAGAATTAGTATTTGGGTGGCTTAGCTTTAGATCTGGTTAGTCTTGGTTTTTCTTAACTTTTCCCGAAGGACGCACCCTCTGAGTACTGCACAGTGCGTCTTTGGACGCGCTGTTGCCGTTTGCACAGAGCGGGCCCGCTCCTGTTCTAACGGGTTGCCTGCGTCTTCCTGTAAAAATTTAGGAAAACTCCATTTTTGCTTTAATTGCTTTTAGATTTTGGTTTTTCTTAGTGTTTTCTGCCCAGATCCTTTAGTACCCTGTCAAAAATTTTCACCTGAACTTGTTTCATTAGCATTCCTGCTTTTAGCTTTCATCAATTTTATGTTTTGAGTCTCTTTTTTGAGAAATTCTTAATTTGATTTCCTTTGGTCATTACTTGGAGGTTTCTCTCAGTCTTTTCACAATTTTGTATGAGTGTTAATCGCCTTTGAGTGTTTTTATGTTTTGATCTTTGGAACTCTCACCCAATTTTCTCGACTTGCACTTGATTGGTTCTTAGATTACATTAGAATCATCTTGTGTTTGAGAATTCTCTTGCATAGATCACATTTGCATAATTAGAGTTCTCAGTTTCAGAATATGAATGAAAAATGTGCATAGATTACATTTGCATACTTTTCATGTGAATTGTGCATAGATTACAATTGCATAGTTTACATTCTGAAAAATCAATCGTAGATTTAGATCAGATTTCTTTGATTTGAATTTACACAAAAATAAAAATAAAAATTGGTTTGGAATTGATTTGCATTAGTTTTTCTTGATGAAATTAGTGCATTAGAGAATTTGTTAAATTTTCTCTTAATGATCAATTTTTTGCATTGTTGGAAGTGAATGGAAACTCTCTCCTTACTCTAGTTAGGATTCATCGAATTGAAAGGATTGCATTATCATATTCGATTGCATTCAGTTGAGTCGGGTCATAACACCATTGGTTTCATCTCCATTTACCCATTTGAGTAATAACATCCTTAATAACACAGCGCTTAATTAAAATTCATCTAGTAATTTTTATATTTCTAGGGCTCTGAAACACCAACATAGCTTAGGCTAGGGTCTTGGAGTAGGTGAGTACTTAACTCTCCAAGACTACAAAACCAAACAGATAGTTTATCTTGAGTAGAATAAATCCAATTGTTTCAATTGCACTCTGGGAAAGCTCCTCTTAAAGGAGAAGCACGAGCTCGTGTCCGAACCAGTGAGGGGATCATTCCCCCCTCGTTGGGAACGACGCCAGACAGTACGTATTACAAACGGTAAACCTCGGATTAACCATTGTCGAGGAGCCAGGGGTCACTTATCGGTAAACCTTGGATTGTTGTCAAGGAGCCGGTAAGGGGATTGAGCTTGCTACTCTGCCCTTGCGTGCTGTCGGAGTTTAGACTGTTCCCCCAGGTGTATTTGTTACTGTTGGTGACCTTAGTGACCATAATCTTTAGGGTTCTACCGAGGTGACGGTGGAGGGAAGGTCCCACTGTACCTGGAGCAGACGTCGGTTATACTCACTTGGATTTTCCGGGGGGTTCACTTCACTTCGAGACGGTTAAAGTGGAGGAACTTGTGCCGGTCTATTCATTAAGCAGGTTGTCGGGGTAACTGTTCCACCCGCCATTTCTGTACTGAATTCTGCGAGGTTGGGCTTCATCACCAACTAGTGTTTTCGGTTCGGAGAGCTTACTGTTTGTGTGTGGTTTGACTCCTAGATTTGATAGCGCGTGTTAATTTGTTTGTTTTTACTTTTAGAGACCATAGGTGAGAATTGTGAATTTTAGTTGTTAAGTGTGAATTGTGAATTGTTAATTTTAGTTTTAAATTGTTAATAAAATTCACTGAAGTTGAATATAATGGCAAATGTTCCGGAATTTATCAACCTAGGAACCCCTCCTAATGAGAATCCTAGTACTTTTCCTTACTTTGGAAATGTTGGTCCTCCTTATATGGCTACTTTGTCATTACCTGGATTTACAATAGGTTTACCGATATGGTTATTTTCAACTTCGTTGGCCCAAAATACTCCAATTGTTCCATCTCAACCGGATGCTTCACCTCAACAGAGTTCACCATCTCAACATCACCAACCTTCTGTTGACCCTTTACCTTCTTCGCCTAATTTTTCTTCCTCCATTTCTTCCTCTTCGCCTGGTAAAAGCCTTGATGCTAGTAACCAGGAGGCTAAGAAGAAGAAGAAAGGGAAGAAGAAGAAGAAGAAGAAGAAGAAGCAAGATAAGAAAGAAGTCAACCAACCAACCATGGCTGTAAGTGTTAGTTGTGTTGAGGAAAATTCCGACATGCATCGTAAACCCAAATACCCTTGCAGGCTTTGTAAGGGTGACCACTTCCTTGTCAATTGTCCTGGTATACCAAAGGTCTTGGAAGTATGGTCAGAAAAATCTTATCAACTTTCCGTTGATCCATCAACCAGTGATAGTCAGGTTCCTGGGAAAAAAGGTAAAGTTAGGTTTCCTTGTAAGTTATGCAAAGGGAGTCATCAAACTCACATTTTCCCTCACATGGATGAAGCCTCAACATTGTTGGAAAACCTTACTGTTCCACAGCAAGAATTTCCAACTGGTTACCGTAAACTTTCTCCCAACCTACCGTCAACTGACGGAGTGATTGATCTAAATTCAAGTACAGTCGATCACACTCTCCCATTGGAGAGTGAAACTCATGTCACTCAGGTTGATGATCCATTAGTTGATCAAGTGGTCGATTCAATTTCACATTCGGTCGATCAAACTCTCCTTTTCGAGAGTAAATTTCATACCGCTGATGTTCTTCTTGTTACATCAGATTCTTCTATGCCGGGGGGCATTTCACCTGTTTCTACAGAACCCCCTCCAAGTACTGAGGTCTTTTCCTTTGATTGGAATAGACTGACAGAACCTCGTCTTCCTTCCTCCATCCCTTTCCAAATCATTGTCAAGGTTGGTGGTAGGGACATACATCGTACTCAGGTAGATGAAGGTGCTTCTGTTAGTATTTTATCCTCAGCTGTTTGAAAAGCTTTGGGTTCCCCTCAGCTTGCGCCTATTACGCAGAATCTGAAAGCCTTTAACAGAACCATTAGTGAACCTTTAGGGATCCTTCCTAATTTTTCCATTACCTTGGAAGGTAAAACTGTTTGTGTTGATCTTATGGTAGTTCGAGGTCCCTTGGATTTCAATTTACTCCTTGGGCGAGACTATGTTTATGCAATGAAAGCTGTCGTATCGACACTCTTTCGCGTGATGTCTTTCCCTCACAATGGCAGTATTGTGACTGTAGACCAGCTTTCGTTCCCTAGTCTTGTCTCAACTACCAATAATATGACACCCCTAAATGTTCCTAATTCTAAAGTGGTATCTACCCTGCCACGGGTTAATTATGTGGCAATTGGTCCCATGTTTTCAGTTACCGACGTAAGTGAGCCTCTCACTGTTGATTTAGATCCGGTAATTGACATGGAAAACTCTATGGGATTACTTGAACACGATGTTCTTATCCCTTTTGAGTCCCTTGACATGTGTTCCTTCCAAAGAACTGTTCTTCCTTCTGATGAAGATCTCTTGGAAGCCATGATCAAGGTGTGTCCGTTGACATGTCTTTCTTCCAGTTAGAAGCCATGCTCAGTGAGTCCGAGGAAAGTTCCTTTTACCGTGTCGACCTCGTTAAAAAATGAATCAGTGTGTAGTGAGGATAGTTTCTTCTAGTCTCAACCTCGTTAAAAAATGAAACTGGAAGTCATGAGCATAGTTCCTTGTCTTGTGTCAAGCTCATTAAAAAATGAAACAAGGAGTTAACAAGGATAGTTTGTTCCTCTCTCAACCTCGTTAAAAAATGAAACTGGATGGTACGAGGATAGTTTTTTCCTGTATCAACCTCGTTAAAAAATGAAATAGGCTGTAATGAGGATAGTTCTTTTACTGAGTCAACCTCATTAAAAAATGAATCAGGTAGATTTTAGGTTATGTAGGTAGACTGTAAAAAGTAGGGTTTTGAGGATAGTTCCTGTTACTGAGTTGACCTCGTTAAAAAATGAATCAGGTTTGAGGATAGTTCTTGTTACTGAGTCGACCTCGTTAAAAAATGAATCAGGTTTGAGGATAGTTCCTGTTACTGAGTCGACCTCGTTAAAAAATGAATCAGGTTTGAGGATAGTTCTTTTCTTGTGTCAACCTCCTTAAAAATGAAACAACTCCCTTTTCAAGTTAAATATTGAAAGTAAACCTTCATTTCATCCAGCCGGTTGAATGCAATGAAGCCTGGGGGGCATGTACCTCGCTTTGCATCATTATGCTGGGGGCATGCGAACTTTTTGAGCATAGTTCCTTATCTTGTGTCAAGCTCGTTAAAAAATGAAACAAGGGTAGGTTAAGTAGGTAGATTGTAGAGAGTAGTCATGAGCACAGTTCTTTGTCTTGTGTCAAGCTCACTAAAAAATGAATCAATGTTTTTAGAGCACAGTTCCTTGTCTTGTGTCAAGCTCGTTAAAAAATGAAATCAAGGATTTTAGAGCACAGTTCCTTGTCTTGTGTCAAGGTCGTTAAAAAATGAATCAAGGTTTTTAGAGTAGAGTTTATTGTTAGGTAGATTGTAGAAAATAGTTATGAGCATAGTTCCTTGTCTTGTGTCAAGCTCACTAAAAAATGAAACAACTCCCACGAGTCTTTCCAAGATTTTGAAAGTAAAGCTTCATTCCATCCACCTCATTGAATGCAATGAAGCTTGGGGGGCATGTACCTTGATTTGCATCATTATGCTGGGGGCATGTGAACTTGTAACAAGCATAGTTTTTCGTTTCAAGCTTGTGTAAACATGAAACCGAATCCGAGCATAGTTCTTTTCCTGTGTCAAGCTCGTTAAAAAATGAAACAAATCCTCCTCTACTTGAGTCGAGAGATTGACTAGAGCTCGTAAATTAAGTTGTATATTTAGGTTAGTTGTTTCGGTGTTTTGCATAATTTTCTTACAGTTTTAGGTCAAGTCTTTCAAATGATCTCGTACTTGAACCTTCATTTCATCCTACTGGTTGAATGAAATGAAGCTGGGGGGCATGCGCTCTAACAGTTATGCTGAGGGGGCATCAAGCACAGTTTTATCTCTGTTTCAAGCTTGTGTAAAAATGAAACTATTTTGAAGCATAGTTTTTATCTGTTTCAAGCTTTTGTAAAAATGAAACCTATCTCGAGTCAATTTCAGTTATTTTCAAGACTCGTTAAACTCATGAAAATCCCGAGATTATTTTGCTATTTTTCATTCTCGTAAAACAAATGAAAATGCCGAGTTCTTTCCGTCTTTTCCTGCTCGTAAATTAAATTGAAAGTCGGCCATATGAGTACATTTTTATCCCTTTTTCGAACTCATTAAAACTTATGAAAAAGTGAAAACCATGAGTACATTTTTATCCCTTTTTCGAACTCGTTAAAACTTATGAAAAAGTGAAACCTTGGAGTTCTCTTTTAAGCCCTTTTCAGACTCTTAAAACATGAAAAGATTGCCGAGCATTTCTTTTACACTCGTTAAAACGGAATTAAAAGACGGTCCCCTTTTAGCTCTTTTCTGACCGCAAAATCAGGAAAAGATTGCCGGGTTTTTGTCGTTTCAAACTCGATAAGGAAATAAAACGACGTGTCCTTGATCGCTTTTTACTTTTCAGGTCAGTGGCACTAATTATGAAAGTACTCCTTGGTCGCAAGATCAAGCGGTTCCCCCAGGTATTATTTTATACTTTTTCGGGCTTGAGGGACACAAATGTACGAAAAAGTTCAACGTGGAGTCTCCTTTAGTTTTTTCAGACTCTCTAAAATTGAAAAACGCCGAGTTTCTCCTATACTGGGCTCGTTAAACTTTTACAGTAGAGGACCTGTTCAATTACAAACAGGAACGAACCACTCCTTCCTAGGGTTCGAATTTAAACTAGGTTGGACTCGTCCGAAGGATGAGCTTATAATCAAGCATATGTTATCCTCCTCAAGCTTGTTAAAAATAAAGAGGTACTTGCCAGAAATGGTGGGGGAAAAGAGAAAAGAATGAGCCTATTTGTTACCTTTTATCTCAAAAGAAACTTTATTACCGCTCTTGAACACGACACTTTTCATTCACCTGGGTTGGGAAATCTTTTACCTCACAGTTGACCAAACCACTTTGAAAGTCTTTAACCGGGTTCCGGGGATTAACTTTGAGTTATTCGTCACCAAGCCATCTGTCGTGTCGTTATGTGTTCAAGAGGTCTGCAAGCAAAAACTTTCATCTGCAAAATACTTTTCATCCATTTGACCATCCCTGAGTCAGTCCTTACAGCAACATTTCTTCAACTTGAACAATGATTTCGTGTTGCGGGCTTGCCTGCAACGGGTCGCTTTCTATCGACATCGACACATTATCTAGAAAGATGACTTAGGAATCGACAGCACCTTGAAGTCTGCATGCATCAATGGCAGGTTTCTCGCCTTTGACGTCAGTTTACATCATTGACTTTCGATCAAAGGATTCCGTGAAGTGTTCGACATCAAGACATCTATTCACATTTCACGGGTTGTGCTTGGTACTTTGAGAACCATTGACATTACTGGTGGTTTCTCTCACGCTTGTTAACAGTTTGCATCATCGACTGGTAATCAAGTGGTTTCTAACATGTTCGACATCGAATCATTTAATCACATGGCTAGAATCGTACCAATTCGGGAAGTAGAAGTGAAGACCCTGGATCTAGTTTCTACCATCCAGGCTGCGAGGAGTTTTGTATTCATTATCTATGTAGACTAATCATAAACAGATGGCTGCGTCCATACTGTGTCTACAAAAGTCTATAAAATGATGTACTGCAAGATCATTCCTGTATCAGAATAGTTAGTCCATTAGTTAAAGTTTTGAATCTGAGTATGGGAATGCCTACCTCAGTGATGATATAATCTTATCCATGTATTTTGTGTTGAAAATTGCAGGTTCCAACCAGGTCATCCACAAGACAATCCTTGAAATGATAAAGCGCTTCACCCTTCCTAGAATTACAAAACCCTAATCTATTCCAGGCTTCGCACTTTAGGGGGCAATCTGTTACACTAAAAAATGTCACCTTGACTACTTACAGTTAGTATGGCTCAAATCAACAGTCATGCTACCCTCTTAGGCAAGTCTCATGCCTCTGTTATCCATCTCAAACTCAAAGAAGAGAGAAAGTCTTGTAAAAACTATGTTTATCTCTGGGGTCGCAGGTTCTCTCTAGCCTTACTTGCGGGGACGCTGACCATGTTCACAAAATCTGCGTCCATGGACGCTCTGTATGTTAAGGGACAGGTGCGTTCCTCTGTAAAAGGCAAAATGCGCGAGTTTTATCTTGAAAAAGTTACTTGTGGTTACTTCTAGAACTTTCTAGAGGTCGGTTTGATGATTTGGATGCGCCTCCAGTTGGTTCATGTATCTCTATTAAGGGGGAACTTATCCCATCAATAAGGGAGCTATCCCACCCAAAGAGAGGGATGATCCCATTGATAGTGGACCTGAATAACCTCTTTACAGCACTATAAATAAAGACATTGAGCCAGAGGGAGAGGAGGTTGGAGCTATACATTTTCTTTGGGTAAATGCTGCAGGATTTAGGTCTTCCATTTAGAACCTTTGTGAGGAGAGATTGTCTTTGCTTGATTCTACTTGGAAGTGGGTGAGGTTTGTCAAAGTAGAGGAAAACCCTTGATGGACCCTGGGAGGAACTTGCAGAACACCAAGGCCAGGTTGTAAGAGTTTCTTTGTTTCGTTATTAATACAAACTGGTTTATTTTTCTCAATAGCTTGTGTTAATGAGTTATTTCATGTGTTCCTTGGTCTACATGTTGAATATATGTTTTATTATATGAAATGCAAGTGCTTGGTAATTGTTTGATTGTTTGTGGCTGCAGGAATTGACTTGAAGGAGGAGCTCATCCGGATTGGCAAGGACAAACTACAACAACAACGTTTTGGAATAAGGTAAGCCTAAACACTTGTAGTTTTCATGTTGTAAAAGGTGTATTTAGAGAAAGATCACTCCATTTTGTCTTGTTTGTCATTAGAATGTCTTAGACTTCTAGGAAGGTCAGCTGTGTCCGCACCCTTGACCAATTCCGTGTGACACATAGTCATTGGCATCAGTTTGGATCTCAAATGGTATTTGTAGATATAGCAGTGCTAGTATAGGTGCTGTACTAATCTTTTCTTTCAAGGTCTTGAAGGCTTTCTGATGTTTGCCTCCCCATTGAAACACCTTATTCAATCTTGTTAAAGCATGTAAGGGAGATGCAATTGAGGAAAAGTTAGAAATGAACTTCCTCCAATATTGTGCTGCTCCTAAGAAGATTCTCACTTCTGTAGCAGACCTGGGTTTAGGCCAGTTCACAATGACTGCCACTTTAGAGGGATCTATTTTCAATTCACCTTCCCCTACTATATGACCCAAGTAGTTTAGAGATGTTTTGCCAAATTCACATTTTGAGAGTTTAACATAAAGTTTTTCTCTTTTCAAAACATTTAATGTTTGCTTAACATGTTTTAAATGTTATTCCCACGTTTTACTAAAAGTCAGAATGTCATCCAGATACACAATAACAAAGTCATCAAGAAAAGGTCTGATTACATCATTCATTAATCTCATGAAAGTAGTAGGAGCATTGGTCAAGCCAAAAGGCATAACTAGCCATCAATATAATCCATGCTTTGTTTTGAAAGCAGTCTTCCATGCATCTTGCTCTGCAACTCTAACCTAATGGTATCCACTGTGAAAATCCAACTTGGTGAAATAAACAACTTCCTTTGATTGATCTAAAAGATCATCTATGCGAGGAAGGGGATAACGATTTTTTATTGTTATCTTATTCAGTGCTCGGTAATCAATTCACATTCTCCACGAGCCATCTTTCTTTCTCACCAAAACGATTGGTGATCCACATGGTGATGTGCTAGGCCTGATGAAGCCCTTCTCAAACAACTCGTGCACCTGCTTCTTGATTTCATCATTCTCTAAAGCAGAGAACCTGTACATCCCAATTTTAGGCAAAGGAACATGTTGCTGCAAAATAATATCATGTACTATTCCCTTTTTGGGTGGCAGACCTTTAGGTTCTTGAAATAAGACATCATACTCTGAAACAACCTTTTCTATATTAGCTTGTTGTTCAGCATTACAACCCTCAAATACATTGGTTTTATCAGGTTTCTTTTCCTTTACAACCATCAGTAAGAATTGTTTGCGTGAATTTATCATTCTTTTCATCTGTCCTGAATTTATGAGAGTATTATTATTCTTGAGCTTATGAGCTCTTATAAAGTATTTGATTCCATCTTTAACAAGTAGATACTTGTTCTTAGCTCTATAGAAAATAGCCTTTCTATCATACAAGTAAGGGTTTCCTAAAACAATTCCACATATATCCAAAGGAATTATGTCTAACTCAACCTCATCTACAAATGCTGACCCAAAAGAAAACCTGAGTTTGCACTGTCTAGTCACTTGTAGTTGTGCTTTATCATTCAACCATCCTAATGGGTATGGTTTCTTGTGAGGTGTAGTTGCTAATCCCAATTTCTTTACAATTGCTTCAGAAATTAGATTTACTTGTGAGCCACTATCAAACAAAGTATCAATCTTTTGATTTTTTGAAATAACTTGAATATGGAAAAGCTCATGTCTTTTTCTCTCATTTTCTTCATCAATAACAGATTGAGCAGAATTACTAGTAGATGCTTTAGAATTATTACCTTTTATACATGTGGCTGCTATAGTTATTTCATCTCCTGAGTCTGACCCCAAATCTTTCTGAATAGCTGCAACAATATTCTTCTTCTTGCCCTCAGACTTCTTAGGTCTCAGCTCTGGATGCAGAATCCAACAATGCTCATCATCATGCCCATCCTTTTTACAGTGAGTTCATGAAGCTTTGGCTTTCTGTGCAGTGTTAGCCTTCCTTGCTTTCTACTTCTGCTTTCTTTTCTCCTTGCTCTTGCTTACAGTGGGTTGGGATGGTCCCCCAACTTCTATATTTCCATTCTTTCCTCTAGATTCTAGATGAGTAGCTTGTATAGATACCTCATCTATACTAGTGGGATTAAACATGAGGATGGTATGCCTCATGTAGCTATGTAGACCACCAATGTACTTCAAAAGAGTCTCTAGTGAGTCTAATGAGATACCAAACATCAATGCTCTCTTTCTGAATTCTTGAGTATACCCTTGCACACTTTGCCCTTTCAACTGTCGAAGAGTTTGCCAACTCATCATGGCTTGTTGCATGTAGGCCAATGGATAGAACTGCTTTTTGATTGCAGCAACAAACTCACTCCAGACAGAGATGGTTTTACCACGTCTTTTCATATTAGCTTGGGTTTTTCCTTCCCACCAAACCAAGGCAGTGCCTCCTAGGCATAGGCTTGCTTGCTGAATCTTACTCTTGTCTGAGTCTATGTTCTATACCCTGCAATACACATCAATTTGTCTAATCTAGTTGTCCAACTTTTTAGCATTTAGCTCTCCATCATATATAGGCAATTCAAATTTAACATCTAGCTTAATCAAAGATGCTTTCTTATTATGCATAGGGCTATTAGGAGGTGTGAGAAATCTTTCCTCTTTCCCTTTTCCTTTGGATTGGTCTTGGTAGTGATACTCATCCTCTTCTATATCTTGTTTAGAACCTAATGAATCTTCAACCTTATGCTTTCTAAAGTCCTTATACATTTCTTCTACCATAGACTTTATAGCTAGGAAAATTTCTATGAATTGAGGGTCTGGCCCCACAGAACCTTCCTCTGACATTGTCTTCCGAGGATGGACTCTCCCAATTTTAGGATTAGTTTCCACCAACTCTCCTTCTCCTAATTTGAGATTTGATCTTGTGAGCATTCACAGCTAAACCAACACAAGATTGTCTAACCTTATAGCTTAGAGCTTTGATACCACTTGATCTGATATTCACCCTATGAGTGATATCAGTTAAAGGTTTGTTAAATAAAGGTATTACAGATTCATGTGCTGGTGTGTGTCCTGTGCTATTGAAGCAACGGATCGATCAGATTGCCAATACACAGAAATTTAAATTTAAAGACAACAGAGAAATACAGTAAGCAAATACAAGAACACAAGAAATTTAATAAGGATTTCACCCTATTCTCCAGGGCTACATCTCCAGTCCAACTTTCAGTGGTGGCCTTGTTTTATTGTGTCTTAAGTAGACAATTACAATGTAGGGACTCAATGTGAGTTCTCCTGAAGTAGGTTTTCTTGGCAGGGTGGTTCTTGGATTCCCCAAGCCACTGGAGTGCACAGACTCGGCTTGCCTACCAGCTTTGTGACCTTCTGGTCTACAGTGGAAAGAGCCAAATGTGGTGCTCAGTTCATATCGATTCCTCTATGGGATGGCTTGAATCTTCAAGCTCTCTAGTGCTCAATGCTGCCTTTGGTCAGCTCGACCCTCTATCTTCTTCTGCTTTGCCTTACTGCCTTCTTCTCTGTTTCTGTCTCTCTGTGTTCAGTCCTCCTCTTGGGGTTCTCTGACTGATTTTGTCTCTCAAACTCTTGTGTATTCTGTCTCTGTTCATGGCTTTTAGCCATCCATTCCAAGGCTGTTTAGTTCCTCTTCCGCCTTTGTCGATTCATCTTCTGCAGCTACACTTGGAGTTCCTTGTTCGACGTCATCATCAGTGCTCAGGGAGTGGCCACATGTCCTCCTCTAAACAACGCCAGCCTGCTTCGCCGGTTCGTTTCTTCAGTTACTTCATGGATGAATTCTTTCTCCACCATGGTGGTTAAACAGATTCCAAATACTTCTAAATCGTAGCTCATTCCTTCGTCAGTTCTGCTTCCTCGCATCGGGCACGATCTCGACCGTCCGATATGGGGCCCCTAGATCTGATGCCATACACATGTTTCGTGTGGTTGACTTACTCGACTGTTAGTGTGTGATCAACAATGGTTTTATCTCACCTTTGCTTGCCACTCGTCGATCCATGAATGGGATCGCTCCGCTCTCATCCCGAACCACTTACCGTTTGAGGGTGCCCCGATCAATACTGCCAGTTTCTAGAGCGCGGGTCCCGCCTTTGTACTTTTAATGCTTTTGCCTTTTTCGCCCACGGTTCTACGGCTCCCGATGGAACCAAGTGCTCGGGATTCTCCATTTTGGCCCTATTTGCCCAAATTGTGCATCAAAATCCACCTCCTTTTCCCGATCCGGGGCTCCCAGGGGCTACTTTGACCTCCCGCACAATCTCCATGGGCCTCGGTTAGCGCGCTTTGACCGAGGTCCTCATTGTTCCACGCTGGCTACCATTGCCACTAGTTCATGGGTGTTTTTGATCGCTATTTTGGATTCTTTAGAGATTTTTCCCGACCTGATACAGTCATGGTTCTTCGACAGTCTTTCATGGATCCAATTCGGGTCAAAAGGCCTCGCAGGATAGGACAATGAACAAAGTGACCTGCATGAAGATATTCGTAGTTGGACTAAATCAACCCCTCAGACATCTCAAGGGTGCGGAAACTTGGTTCCATCATCCCCCCATACTGATTTGGGTAAGACCTCAGTCTGTGCTCCATGGGTTGTTGCCAAAAGGGCTAGTAGTACAGGGATTTGTTTGGCTAAATAACTCTGAACTTGGGTTAGGCCCCATCAAGTTGTTGGGATCAGAATCTGCATAGAGATGTCTGATGTCGTATCATTGGAATCCAATTAAGAAAGAAATTGAAGGTTGGTTGGATAGGAGAATTCACGAGTTCGCAGCACAGGAGAACATGAATCTGCGACTGACAAAAGAAGAGTGGTTAGACTATTACCTGTACACGGAGATCCATGAAATTTCTTCACATCTTTCCCTACTGAGCTGTATGAGTGGATTACGAAGCTATCAGATAGCCAATGAAGGTGGAAACTTGACAATCCTATTGTTTGGACCCCAGAGTTGGTGCGCAGATTGGAAGAACCAGAGGATAAGATCGCGCGTGTTGTTGATCACTAGCTCAATCAGATTATAGGAGGATTCATTATTGAGTTCGCAGTAGATACTTCAGTTAGCTATAGCAAGGCAGAGCAACACTTTCTCAAAGGACCGCGAGGTAAGTACGTAAAGTCTTTGAATACTTGGATTAAAATGTTATTGTGTGAAAAGAGGGTTATGTAATTACCTTGATGTCCGGAGCCATGCAAAGTGGAAAAACATACAAAAATGAAGGATGTAAGGGACCAAAGAATAGCCCTTTGATTTCACCTCTACGAGGGGATGAGGAAGAGCTTGCAAAGGTCTCGCTGCAAAGTGTGATCAATTTGATAAGGTAGAGGATTTTGCGCATACCACCCCCACCCACACCACCACCAGCTTCACCACCTTTACCTCCATCTTCACCCGTACCAGCCCCACCACCACCGTGAGTCAATATGGCAAGAGTGATAAAGTTTCCTATGTTCAAGGGAGTAGGAAATGAAGATCCGGACTAGTTTTGGTTCATGATAAGAGCCATATGTGAAGCGTAGGGAGTGATAGATGATAATATAAAGAAAGTGATGCTGGTCATTGCTTTGTAGGATCATGCGCTGACCTAGTATATTAAGCATTCTAATGACAATCCAAATGCGGGGATAACAGATATCAAAATTGTGCCGAACATAAAATTTAGTAGGTCGAAGTCAGAGGCACAGTTGATCATTGGATTCAAAGAGATAGCAATGCTACTCAGCGAGACTCCTTGGGAGTTAGATTAGAGACTGAAGTGCACAATTCACAAAGCTAATAAGACTTTGATGGATGGGCAACACCGTGAATGGTTTTTAGCATCGCTAACGCCGCATTTGAGGAACGCGTTGTCAAAACAGAGGTTAAGGACTTAGGCAGAGGCCTTAGAGATCACGATGAGGTTGCATGAGACCCCAATACAGGATCCCAACTTGGGAGTTGAACATATCCACGCGCAGTTGAAAAAATTATGCCTTGAGATGCAAAGACTGAAACAGGACAGGACAGCTCGACCAGAAGCATGCGAAGAGGTATGGTGCATTAAATGTAAGGGTCAATGTCATCACAAGGACCACTGCCTGGTGTTTGTGAATTACCTCGTGGGAGGAGGACCAACGTCATTAAGACTAGAAGCACAAGCAGGACCTAGTGCGATGCCTACTTTGTGGTGCGTGATTTGTCAAATAGGAGGAAAGCATGCTACAGACAACTGCCATTTGTTATAGAAGTACACACAAGATTTGCAATAGTTGTTCTGTAATTTTTGTAGGTCAGTTGGAAATAATGAGTGCACTTGTAGAAGCTATGAGCTGATGATGGATATAACTCCCACCTACAGGGGTCAGGCTGAAACGTGGCCCCTTGACCAGAACGCAAGAGTGGCGCAAACCGGATTCAAGGGTGCAGATGAGGCCGAGGTGGAGGAGGACTTGCAAGAGGTCACAGATAGCTGATGTGCTACAATTTTGGAGGGCTAGGACATTATTCCCATGATTGTACAAATCCAATGTCTCCATCATGTTTATATTGTACCTTATTTGATCACGAGACGAAGGATTGTCCTACACTGATATCTAGGCTGCGCAACAAGGGAGTGCTACAACCTCCCCTAACTTAGAACCTATAGATGATGAGGTTTGAGCCGTGCGAGGAAGATCCAAATGTAAACATTATGCTCCGAAGTGGAATTACGATGGGAGATGATAATGGCAAACAACCTAAAGATATTACTTGGGTTCGCAAGGCTCCGACGAAAGATATGGAGTTTGATTTGGAGTGTGCTAAGGAAACCTTCATGGAAGCTAAGAAGAGCTTCATTGATGCCTCCACTTTAGGAAGGAAAGATAGATCGGAGCTAGAGATGGACCCATATATGCTTACGACATTCCTAGAAACATGCATGAAGCTACTACGCGATAGTAAGGTTGTAAAGGGATTGCAGGAACTCATTAACAGATGCGCTAGGACTACACCAGGAGAGCCACACATAGTCTGGAAGATTGGAAAGCATGCAACAAGGATGGGAAGAGAAATGAGGTTGATCACGCAGATTGGAGAATATGAGATGGACCAGGTAATTCTGGATTTAGGATCGGATGTGAACGTTCTACCGAAGCAGACATGGGAGTGCATGGGAAGGCCTACGTTGCAATGGTCTCCTATCCAGCTGCGAATGGCGAACCAGCAAAAGATAATACCTATGGGGAGATTGCAGGGAATCACCGTGGATATTGAAGGGGCAAGTGCACTAGCAGACTTTGAAGTGATAGAGATTGTTGATGACAGCAATCCCTACCTCGTGATTTTAGGAATCAATTGGGCCACTGACATGAATGAGGTGATTACTTTGAAGAAGTGCAAGGTGATTTTTGAGAAAAATTCTTTGCGCATAGTCATACCTTTGGGCCCTATGGAAGGATTGCGCTACACAGAGCCAGTGCGAAACTATGAAAGTGACGATGATTTGGACTGCATCTACAAGATAATCGTGTGAGAGCAAGACTGGGTAAATGCCACCATGGATGGATGAATCTCATGGGAGCGTGAAAGCTCTTGTATGTGGGATTCAGATGAAGAGATAGAGCAATGGCAGAACTAGTTACACAAGGTAACCATGCTGAACTGTAACATGATGACAAGATCATTGCATTGTTTATCGACAGAAGTGAGAGATTTGCCTAGTTATGATGGATTAGGTGAGGTAGATGCTTTCTTGGATAGATTTGAAAGGGAGGTGTCGAAATAGCAACGTTTCCAGGCTTTGAAGTGGGTATTGCGCGTTACGCCTACGAGGTGGTGGGGTACGCACCAAGGAAGCTTTGAGGACTGGCATGAATATAGAAGAATGATGCGCATGCATTTTGGGAAGCCTAAAATGCGATTAACAGATAAATACAATGTATGAGATGGTCCACGCACACATCTGTCCAGGTGGGTACAAGCATATGGTAACCAACCTGTGCATATGCACATGGACTTTGCGTTGGGGAACATAGTAAATAAGCATGTGTTGGGGGGGCAAATGCACGAATGGCTCCTCAAAGTGGAACGACAGAATGTGGAAAGAACGAGTGTGCAGAAGGTTACCCATGCAAAAGCATTTAACGAAGTGTGCGAAGCATTGAACTGGGTATATAATGCACAACGAAGTGATTTGGACCTGCGCGTACTAGTAGTTTTGTGGGCTTATAGGACAATATGCATGAAACTGGTGGGACAGACACCTTCTAGGCTAGCCTATGGAGCAAACGCTGTAATACCAATGGAGTATATTATGCCTAGTCTACGCATAGCAGCACTCATGGATATGATGGTTCGTGGAGCCTTGGAAGAAGGGATTGCACACCTGAACGAAGACAAATGCTTGGGACCTGATGAAGAGATCTAACAGAGTAATATTAGGCTCCAAGAAATCATGATTGAAAGAGCTCGGTTAAGGGAGAAAAGTGCTCTGATTGAAGCAAAAGTCAAGAAGCTTGAGCAAGGAATAAAGAAGGATTTTCTCGATAAGAAAACTGCACTAATAAAATGGATGTGCATGATTACATTGACAAATTTGGGGACTACCGCTGAGAGTTGATCATCTTGATGCCTTGGATTGGACCGTATATTACTAGAGGGATCAACGATAGTGGCGCGATGCAGATGGTGAAGTGCGCAATGCAGACAGTAAAGTTAAAAAGCGGATTGTTTCCAGGAAAAGTGATTGATGGTCGGTTGAAGCCGTATATAGGTGGCTTGACCACTTGAATAGCCATGGGAATCACAGTCTTAGCACTCCAGGCAGTTGAAAGGAGGTGCGAGACTATAAACTACTTTGCCCGAGACCTACGTGATGTCAGAGTTGCGTGCCAGAGCGAAGTATCATGGGGTCCGTGACAGCGCAATGGTAGCTACGCTACTACACGGATTGGCTGAAAAGTGACCATTATAGTCACTATTCATGATGTGATGCTTGGTTTGAGACCAAATGGTGTGGAAAACAGGAAATTAAGACGATATTTATGGGCAAGATTTGGGAAAATCTACCACAAAGGGAGCATTAATGGACCGAATTTAGGGGGAATAGTCGAATTTAAATTCAAAAGGTGCTATAAATCGCAAAGGGCTGCCCAACAAACAACACTTGGTCATTTGAGAATCGAGCTATCGTGTGCCCAGAGCATTTTGAACTAAGACCTGTTTAACCTGTTGAGATCGTTGTTTGAGCACCTGGTTGAGCAGTTGAGAGATTCCTGGACAAACAAAATGGCAGTGTTGGAAGAAGCCAGGGAAATTGGAGAAATGACAACCGAAGAGGCCATGCAGGCCATGACAGTAGAGGATGCCCCTGAGAGCACCAGGATAGTTGCAGAAATCCCTAAATCCCTGTGCATGCCAAGACCCAAGAAAGATAAGAAGCCCATGATTCCGGTGCGCATGTCCCCTCGAAACCTGCTGAGAACTAAATTGACCATGGAAGAAAAATGGAAAGCGGTTAATTTGGAAACCAATGAGGAGGAGGAAGACCTTGAGGACATCCTAATAGAAGAGGACAAAGACGAAGACATGGAGGAAGAAACCGAGGGTGCAGACCCTCCAACTAGGCTGCCCACGTACGTTCCTCTATGGAAGGGGAAGGAAAAGGTGCCCAAGGACCTAGATGAGAGCAAGAGCTCTCTACAGACTCCGCTGCTACTTGACGATTTCATTTTTGAAGGATCACACCTGGGATGGGTTCTGAGTTTGAGGTTCAAAGATTGGAATCTCGCCAACCACGAGAAATTCCCTCACTTAGCGACCATGCAACTCATGAAGCCGAAGAAAAACACTGCAGCGACAGTCATAGAGTTGCAGCCACGCAAGTGGTTACGTGGAGTCGAAAAGGCAGGTTCATTGAACCTACTCTAGGTTCCACATTACCATCGTGCCCTAGTGATTATATTCATCATCAAGCAGATGCTCTTCCTGGTGCATGATGGGTATTTATCGCTGGATGAGCCCATCCCCATCACGGACCACCTAATCCATAGAATTACCTGACTCCCTTGTAAAGGGGAAGACCCAACAGACATTTCAGAGGGTAAAAGCAGTGATTTGGCCATTGCGGAGGCCATGAAAAAGAAATATAAGCTGGAGAAGAAAAAGAGGGGCTACGCGATCTCCAGTATCAACAACAAGGTAGTCAGAGTTGTGACTCACATACTGGTGGGTAAGGTAATGCAGAAGTACTGCACAGATGAGGTGCCCGTGCCGGTGGTTGCACTTGCTGAGAAGTGTGCAGAGGGGGTCCATTTTAAATGGTCTAAATTCTTGTGCAAGGAGTTCCTGGAGAATTTCCGCGAGGCACAATAACAGGGGAAAACCTTCCACTATGCATGGCTTCTGCTATCCATAGTGCTAGTGGTTGGGGAATTTCTTGAGGATAGCCAGTTCCCCACAATTGCGAGGGATCTCCTAGAGGCCACGAAGTATGCTTCACTATGGGCCACTAAACACGTGAATCGGATCCGAGATAGTAATATATTCTGGGTGTTCATGGAGATGAACATCAGAATGGGGATTAACCGCAAGCTACAGTTATCACCCATTGTCTACAATAGCCTACAAAGCATCACAGAGTTCAAGGTGGACTTCCACCATGTCTACATTAGGGCGTGTAAGGACCCCATGAAGAAGTGGAATCAGCTCTTGTACCTGACCATGGATGATGTGATCTTCGACGTACTTGAGATGTGGCCGTAGGAGTGGCACACTCTAGCCATCTCCACAATGGAAACATAAAAGTCTGCTGCACAACGGAAAAAGGAGGAAACAAAACTGCAGATGACATAGTTTGCAGAAAAGAGAAGAGAAGAGGCAACAACAACATAGGTGCAGGAGGCGCGGGAGGCTGCGAAGGCCGCAGTAGAAGAATAGAAGGCAACAGAGAAGGAGAACGAGGGCGAAAATTCACCTTCGCCTGAGCAGGAACAAGAAATGGAGACAGAAATAGAGGAGGGTATCATGGACCTACAAAAAACAACAACACAGTTAAAGCGCTAGTGCCCGAGAGGGCAGGTGGGGCCACGAAAGAAGTCGAAAGCTTCTAAGAGTTCTTTCGACCCAATCACCCTCACTGAGGGAGATTTGAACAATATAGGGGAGATGGTGCACAAGTTCACTGTGGAAGCCCTCCAGTAGTTGGCGGAGGAGAATCAGATTGTGTTGGGGGCCGTCCGAGCACAAATTCAGGAGTTGTAGGTGCACACTCCCCGAGCTGGTGCTCTCTCGACAAGCCTTGCAGTAGGAATGACCGCGGCTGAGGAAATGATGCGCGCCCACATGACCAACACAATAGTGTTGCTAGACGGAGAACTAGTTAGAGAAAATGAGGTCGACAGGCCTACAGTCAGTGCATTGAAAAGGGTAGGAATCAACATGGTTGTGCTCCCTCGGGAGACACTTTATGTCCTGCAAGATAGAGTGATTACAGAACTGCAAGCTAGGGAGGGCCGTGTGCTATAGGTGTTGAGTGAACAAAGAATCAACATGGAGCAACTGAGTGTGCAGCGCGATGAGGTTGTGGTACCAAATCAACAGATGGTACAGGTGGTTGAGGAAGCGTGCCAGATGGTCCCTGAGTTGGCATCCTAGTAGAGGCACCAGCAGAGGCCTGCATCCAGAGGTTAGCAACAGGACTGAGAGAGGTGCGAGAAGAGATGGCCAAGGTTCAGCTGGAGTTGAACCTTCAGATAACAGAGTTGTGGTTGAAGGCGTAGCCTTCAACCCCTCCAGAGGTAAGGGAATAGCGTGCCAACACCATTACATCAGGGATGGAGGAGATCAGTAGTGCAGTGAAGGACTGCACCAAAATGTTGGAAGAATTGTTTGAGGTCCTCACCACTCTGCAGGAGGACCCAAACATAAAATGCTTAGAAACAGAGGTGCATGAGCTATAGAAACACTATGACAATGTCAAAGGGACCACGCAGACGGTGGCCCTTACACAAAGGCTCGCGCAAATGTAACAGGCCAAAGTTCTTAAGGAGCAGGTAGATGCAGCACGACATAGAGAAGCGGTTTTGAAGGCGTGTGTCCAGCCTTGGATCGACGAGGCCTTCGTAATCACAACAAAAATTGAAGACAAGTTCGCATAGATGTAGGGAACGTGGGAGCAGATACAGGGAAGTAGTTCAGACACCACGGTCTCTAAACAACGTGTCTAGGAGATACAACAGGCAGCCGCTTAGTGCGTTTCCAACCTTGCAGCAGTTCGAATAGAGTAGGAAGGTCTCCATGTGAAGATATCTGCACTGAGAGAGTGACCTGAGGGTGAGTCACAATGTTTGTGTTGGGGGCTTTTTGGGCACGGGATCCCCCCAAGGCAAGTTTTTGGGTTTAAAGCCCAAGTTTTGACTAAGTCTAATGTAAAGACTACGCGATTTTTGGGCGTTGAGTGCAAAGTTGTAATTAAGTCATAGGGTTGTCTGCCCTTACTTTTGTAATGTAGTGTCGGGTTGAGAGTTCTACCTATGGTCCGTGGACCATGGGACTGTATAAATAGAGCGAGGCTCTAAGTGTAAAGAGACAATCTAAGATCAAAGAATCTAAGAGATGATGAAGCATTGAGTCTGAGTGTAAAGTTGAGTCTTTGGGTAGTAGAGTAGGAGAAGGCTCTGCAGTTGAGTGCACATAGGCCTAGTAGTCCACAGCTGAGTGCGAGGACCCTTGCAGCTGAGTGTGCAGGGAAAGTTGAGTCTATAACCGATTGAAGCATTAATAAAGAGAAGTTTTACATTATTTTTGTGTATATTTTCCTGTTTTATGCATTGAAGTATATTGGGTATGAATTGCAAGTTTACTGTTCATTTGCTGCGTGAACTTATATGAATGTGTTGAATAAGTGAATATAAGATAAAGTATCTCTTTAAGTGAATATAACTAACTGTTATAAGAATATAAGTAAGATCTGCGGTGTCACCTTGGGGAATAGCATAGTTTTCTGCTCTAGTAGTGTGAAAAATCCTTAGCCCCTTGTTAGGGTTGCGCGAAGGCGAGTATAAAAGGGTGTGAAGGCCTCACAGGACAGGAAAGTGCGCGAAGTGACTTGCACGAAGATATTCACAGTTGGACTAAATCAACCCTTCAGACATCTCAAGGGTGCGGAAACTTGGTTCTAGCATCCCCCCATACTACTTCGAGTGAGACCGTAGTTTGCACTCTGCAGGCTGTTGTCGAAAGGGCTAGTAGTACAGGGATTTTTTTGGCTAAATAACTCTGAACCTAGGTCAGGTCCCATCAAGCCAATAAGTTTTCAGTTTTTGAAGCCTTTTGTGTTTGAAGCTGGGTTCCATATCTTCTTTGTGAGGTATCTAATTTTTCTATGGCTCTCGAACAAATCTTGTTGCTCTTAAACTTGTTGATAACCCAGTCTTTGATTGTATTCTTTTGTGACCTAAAAGTTGGCTTCTTTTTTCTTTCTCTTTCTTGTTTTCGAAAAGGGACTGTCCAGGGCCATAAAAGAGCATCAAGTCTATAGGAATGTTGAACCATGCTATAACAAATGATCCAGTATGTATTATTTAGCTCCTTCTGTACACTTATGTATACATTTTGGATCGCATTATACTTGATTAAGGAACATGCTTTACTACTTCTGAGCATGGGTATGCCTACCTTAGACATGATTTTTCTTTCTGACTCCTTCCATAGCTATTTGATGGTCTAGAATTTGGTGATATCCTCCTGGGTTTTTGAATGACTCCTCTCTCTATAGTTAATATATTTTGTCCATCATGTTCCCTTCTGACCTCATATATTAGGGGGCATCTGTTATAGCATCATTCAACGCTCATGTAGACCTGATGCTCTTTTATGACCCTGGGAAGTCCCTTTTCCTATGTAGACTTGACTTTATACTAAAAAATAGTATTTCAAAATCCATACGGGACTTTTCCCATACAAAAAAGCATACATACACGGGTTCCATAACCCTATATCCACGTATGCATTTTAAAATATGAAAAGATAAAATAAAATGCTATTTTTCAGATAGGGTTTATGGGTTTTACTGAGAGGCCACCTACTGGAACCCGTGGCCTAACTAAAATAACCAATTTGAGGTGGTATATATACACCCCTTGGGTAGGCCTAATTAACAAGAGAGAAGAATGATATCAACATTATACTTGATTTCTCGTTGATCAGTCTACTTTTTCCATGCCTCTTACACTCCCAATCTCTAGGAATCCCTGGTTTCCTTTGCCGAGATGCTCAACATCCTTATCTAACATCTTCTTGCACTTATTAGAGAGGTTGTCTTCATGGCTTGGGTTGGACAGATCTACACGAAGGCTTCATCGGTGCCTTTGGTTTGGATCATGTTGTATCTATCATTTACTTACTATTGTTAATTAATAAAGAAGTTCATGTCTTGTTCCAGATATATGTTGTCATCTTATGAATGATATTCTAAATGTTTTTATATGATGATCTAAAATATTCTTATATATGCACAATGAATTATATATTATGTATATGCATATGTGATTGATTTGCAGGTATGCACATCTTGGAGGAAGCAGAGGGTTTGGATCCTGCGAGAATATCTTCAAATGTAGGGCCTTCAGGTATGTCTCCAAATCCAACTTTGATAATTCAACTCTCTGGCATGCTTAATTGAGTGTTATTTGTTGATTATCGTTTCCTGCTCTGTTGAGGCTTTCAACCCTTGCCTTAGGGAACTTTTCCCGCCAACCGAATTGGTGACTCTGCTTGGGAATTCCATTAAGTATTTCTTAGAAGGGTTGTTTTTCTTTGATATGGTTTTATATTTTTGTTTCTTGGTTTTTTCTAGCCTTCTTGAGTCTTAAGTGATTTGGTCGTTCAGCCTGATATTTTATATCTAGGCTTTTGTTTTATTTTTCTCTCAGTTTTCCATTTATACACGCTTTTTCTTATAGATGGTTGTGTACATACATAGCTTCTTCCAAAGAAACCTGTGTATACATGTGTTTCTTCACATACAGTCATGTATACACGTGGAAATATATCTAAACACTCGCACACAGATTTGAAAAATGAAAATTTTTCATTTATGGCTTTTGTTGAGGTCTTGGCTAAGTTTGTTTATAATTTTTTGATGTTTATGATGCCTGGAATCACCTTGATGTCTGTTTTTGTTGGTCATATTGTTTGAGAAATGCCTATGTCAACCTAGGATTTGTAGTTTTTGAAGCCTTTTATGTTTGCAGTTAGGTTCCAGATATTCTTTGTGAGGTATATGGTTGTTCTATGGCTCTGTAACATATCTTGTTTCTCTTAAACTTGTTGATAACCTGGTATTTGATTTTCTTCTTCTGTGACCTAGAAGTTGGCTTATTTTTTCTTTCTCTTTCTTGTTTTCGAAAAGGGACTACCCAGGGCCATAAAAGCGCATCATGTTTACAGGAGTGTTGAATCAAGCTATAATAGATGATCCACTATGTAATCTTCAGTTCCTTCTCTAAACTTATGTATACATTTTGGATACACATTATACTTGATCAACAAACATGCTTTACTACCTTTGAGCATGGGTATGCCCGCCTCAAACATGAATTTTATTTATGACTCCTTCCACAGTTATTTGATGGGTTGGAATGTGGTGATCTCCTCCCGAGTTTTCAAATGACTCCTCTCTCTATAATTAATATATGTCGGCCATCATGTTCCTTTATGACCTCATATATTATGCGGCATGTTTTATAACATCATTTAGAACTCATGTAGACCTGATTCTCTTTTATGGCCCTAGGAAGTCCATTTTCCCATCCAAACTTAACTTTATACTAAAAATACATTATTTCAAAATACATACGTGACTTTTCCCATACAAAAAGATGTGCATATGCGGGTCCCATAACACTATACCCATGTATAGATTTTAAAATATGAAAAATAAAATAAAATGTTATTTTTCAGGCAGGGTTTACGATTTTTGTCAAGAGCCCACCTACAGGAACCCGTGGCTTAATTGAAATAACCAATTTGAGGTGGTATATATACACCCCTTGGGTAGGCCTAATTAACAAGAGAGAAGAATGATATTGCTATTATACTCAAAATCTCCCAGATCAAGTTTCATTTTCGCGTGCCTCCTACTCTCCCAGTCTCTAGGAAATCTTGGTTTCCTTTCTAGAGATGCTCAACACCCTTTTCTAGCATCTTCTTGCACTTTTTACAGAGGTTCTCTTTGTGGCTCATTCTGGACAGATCTGGAGGAAGGCTTCATCGGTGACTTTGGCTTGGATAAGGTTGTATCTATCCTATACTTATTGTTGTTAATCAATAAAGAAGCTCATGTTTTGTTCTTGATATATGTTTTCATCTTATGAATGATAGACTGTATGTTTATATATGATGATCTAACATATTATTATATATGCACAATGAATTATCTATTATATATATGCTTCTGTGATTGATTTGTAAGTCTGAAAATCTTGGAGGAAGTAGAGGGTTTGGACCCTACGAGAACATCTTCAAACATAGGACATTTGTGTGTGTCTCCAAATCCAACTTTGATAATTTGAATGTTTGGCATGCTTGATTGAGTGTTATTTGTTGATAATCTTATCCTTCGTTATTGAGGCTTTCAACCCTTGCCTTAGGGAACTTTTCCCACGAACACCTATGTTCGGTTTAATCCTTCTAATATATCTCTATTACCTATTTCTTGATTAGTGACTATGTTTTATATGCGCATATATTGATTACATATATGTTTTCAGTTCATCATATATTGTGAGTACTACTCACTCCTCACTCAAAGTGTAGTGGGTATATATAGCCCCTCTTACATTTTATTTATGTTTACCAACTCATAGGATACAACTTGCCCTCGATCCATATGCCTAATCTAATTAACTACAACAATTCGCATCTACAACCATGTATGCTATGGTAGTGTCTATTAGCTTTGTTATCTAGTAATGTGGATTTTCTAAGATATATGGATTCCAAAAAAAAGTATTAATTTCTATGGCTTCTTGGTACTTGCTAGAACAACATATTGTGTAGACGTGGGAAGTGAAATTAGAGCTAGTTAGGGGAAAATATAAATTAATTTTGGTTCTCCTTTAGATAAATAAAAATAGGATACCCAAGTTTGAGATCATAGTAATTTTAGACATCAATAAACTAAATGTTGGCATTTGTATAATTACAAGCACAAGTTCTCTTTAGAAGGGCAGATGTGAAATAAGAATTGATTAAAGAATATGATGAAATAGTTTGGTTTGTTCCCTCATTCATCAAAGTTCATCACTTATTTCAGAGAGGGTGGATTTAAGATCATATATTATTGCAATTTGGATATATGTTAAACTAGGTTTGGTTCATCCTATAGCTAAAATAATATCTTACCCATAAGGTAGAATCAAAATAGATCTATTTTTGGATGGGGTTAATTGGTTTTGGTTCTTTCCCTTGACATTAGGGAAGATATCTGATTGAATTTAATTCTAGATTTAGATAATATAAAACTAATTCAATTTAGTAATTGGCAATCTCATTTAATTCAAAATGATAGAATTATAGTAGCAATTTATTTGGAAAAAAAATACTAATTTTCTTTTTCTTACACTTTTTCATGACATGCTTAATGCAAGGATAGATTTACATGAAAATATCTTGCATGTTGAGTGTGTATGAAGTTTTTTGTCATTGATGTCAAGTTTAGGGGGAGCTTGTTGAGTCTATTAGAATTGTGCTAAGCTTATGTTTTCATTGATATCTTTGTCTCTAATTATTGGATGTACAACCTAGTATTGTATCTTTGAAGGCATTTTGCACACAGTTAAGGGCATGAAAAGTGTTTGGTTAGATAACCTCTCTAGAGGCATTTCTAGCATGAAATATTTGTTGTTGTATGTCAAATGAAGAGTGGGTATAAAGCCAAACAAAACTTATTTCTAAGTTAGGATTTGAAATATGGGTAACATTTGGGATGGGTTGCATAGGTGGTTCCATTGGAGAATAAGTTTGGGATTTTATAACATGCATGAATTATCAATTCTACATATATGAATTTGTGTTTCCTTGAATGTATATTGAATGGGAATATGCATGATTCATTGAATGTGGGATTGAAAAATTCATAGGGTTTAATTAACCTTGGTAATATTAAAAAACAACCAAACATTAAAACCAATAAGAAACTAATTCTTTTAAGCATGTCAATGAATGAAAAATGATTAAAGAAGTTTGAAATCAACTAAGGATATTTATAAAGACTTTACAAATTTAAATTTCATAGTAGTATCCATATTGATGATTTCAGTGGGCCATTAGTGTCTCATTTATAGTTCATCTGATATTAAAGCCCATGTTTGAAAATACTTTAGGAAACTTGTCTAATAAACACCCATAGTGAATATTAAAATAATGGAAAATCAGTGTTGCATATATTCTAAAGAAGAAGTAGATAAATAATTATGATGATTCTTCATGAAGAGAAAGACAAGGAAGATCTAGAATTTATGTTTATTGGGTTGGAGAAAAGAACTTTTAAAATGATGAAGATGGTAGCATAGCTATTGGTAATAAAGGAAAAATAAGTAAAATCAATGAAGACTGAGCATGGGAAAAACAAGGTTGACTTGGAAAATTCCAAAGGAAATAATCTCATATACTTATGTAATGCAAACATATTTCTTTTTATTTTCCAATATTCCTTTCAAAATTGAAGTGAACATTGAAATAATAATGTTTGGTGGTCAAGATAATGTTGAAGTTCTGAATAGATAGTTCAAACAAATGGAAATATTATTTTGACCTTTATCAAATCCAAGAAATATATAAAATTTATTTTTCCGAGGATCAAACATGCCTTCTTGCAATGGGGGAACAATTTGGATGCATTGGGAATAGGAAAGACTCCCATGGTTATGACATGGAAGGACTTCAAGGAATTGTTGAAATCATAATGATATCCCATACGCAATGAAGAGGAGAAGCTCATGAAATGGTAGTACCTCCCTCAAGAACAAGGACAATGTGTAAAAGAGTACACTTTTGAACTAGGACAAGGTGTAAAAGATTACACTTTTGAACTTAGCATATAATCCAATAAGATGGGTATCTTCTTGGAATATTTGATAGTGCTTGTGAAGTACCTTGGAGATTATCATCTAAAGAAAAATAATGCATCTTAGTGTGAAGATTGTAAAGGAGGTTAGCAACAGGATCTCTATATTGGGATGGGCTTTGAAAAGAGTTAACTATAAAATGCTAAGGAGAAATTAAAAAAGGTTAAGGTTAAGAATTTTATAGCCACTGTTATCACTGCAGGAAACTATCCTAGGTTGTAACTCGGAGATGCCTGGTAACATATAAATCTTCAATATTGTTCTCTGAACTATTGGAATGGATGATGATTTGGATCAAGTCAGATGACTGTTTCAACTCTATTTTCACTCAAGACATGCATGAACACCCTCAGTTTACAAGGCTTTAGACCACTAATGCTCAATAGTTTATAGATTCAATGGATAGATGGAGAATACTGACTGTACCAGTAGATGCATACATAAACACATATGAATGGCTAACTACATAAAGCAAATGAAGCTTGTAAATCTAATTTATCAATGAAAAGATAAGATGATAGTTATTTGGCATTAAACAGATAAGAAAACATGAATAACCTATTCAAGTGCAAGCATAAATAAGAAGAGAAAATGGGAATTGAATATGTAACAACAAAATAAGCTTATATTGTTGAAATGAAGATGAGAAGCTAGAGGAGTAGAGTCTCCACAGTCTCCAAAAGTTGAACCCTTCATACTTCTAACTTTCAGCCATTTATAGGCTTTTTACAATGCTCCCAAGCTCTCAAAGGCTTGAGGTGTCTTAATCTATCCCCTCGATATTTTTAAACTATTTGATACCATGACTAGACTTTCATGATCTCGGAGGTTTCTTTTTCTAACAGCATAGTAACCAAATTTTGGTAAATGTGTAGCGCTGTCAGGTGGCTCGCTCATGCCAGCAATGCTCCATGAACATTTGTTGGCTTGGCTATGTTGCGCTATTGCCTTTCCCCTTTCAACATTCTGGTCTATGATGGAAAGGGTCTTCGGGCCTTTGAAATCCCTTCAAATACTAATAATGATTGTTTTCTGTTTTACACAGAAAAATGCTACAACACTGTGAAATCTAGCCAAGCTATATTTATTTTGGACTTCAAAAGTCTTTAAACACTGTCTATTCCTCTATGGGTTCTGTCCTTATTGATATCGCAAGTCGCAAATGGCCTATAACCAGTCTTCCCTTTGTATTTTGAAATACATTAAAAACACTAAAAATCTTGAAAAAATGGCTTTGGCGGATCTGAAATATTATATATTTTCATTCTCGAACCCCTTCGGGTCCAGGTTTTATCGCATTGGCACTATCCCTTTGTATTTTGTTAAATAAAGAAAATATGCAAAATACATAGGAAAATTCCTTTCAGCGGATCTCAAATCTTATGTAATATTATTTATATAATCGTCGGGTCTGGTTCATCGCATCGCACATCGCTCATGCCCGGGGCCAATGTAAGCACTCCTTGTATTTTTCGATAGTGATCTTGCGATTTATGTGCTTGATCGACAGTCCACGTTGCATCACCGATCACCATCGCAAGTTCCATACGGTTCACCCTCAATCCACCGATTAGATCCGGACCATTGATTGGCTAGATCTGACAACTGCTATGCATTTCACTGTTTATCCCTTCGATACTTGGTTTCTTTACTATTTTTATGTGTTTATGGCCTCTCGATAGTGTTTCTCCACCATTCTAAGGGCTCTCCTCCTGCAATTGTTTTGATATTTGGCCTGATTTTACTAACTTTTGAAGACTTAGAGACCATATTTGGATCCATTTTGGGCCACATGCCAACAAGGCTAACATTGGCTCCTTCTGGGGATGAAAGCCTCCCTGCAAGGTTTCAAGAACCACAGACCAATGCCTTTCCTGTAAAACCAAAATCAAATCTATCTCTTAGTGTTCCATTGGGCATGGAGTTTATTTTGCATAGAAAATAAAAACTGAAAAACATATTTACAATATCAAGGATTTAAAGCCTTAAATGAAATAAATTTTCAAGAACCGCCCATTGACTGGGCCACCAAAAACATCTTCTCCTTCCAGACTGTGTAGAATAAAGGTATTGTTCTGCTGAATTTGAGTGATGACAAACGGACCTGTCCATAAGGAGTCAAACTTACCATGATTACCTTTCTTTTCCTTCAATGCATCCCATTTGAGAACCCAGTCACCAACTTGGAAATTGTCCACTTTTTCCTTCCTATCAAAGGTTTCTTTGATCCTCTTCTAATGAATTCTTGACTTCTCAACCAACTACTCTCTGATCTGTTGTAACTCAACCAGGTTATTCATTCTCCTTACCATGTCATTTGTTTCATCCCGTTCTTCTTGAAAGAATTTGGCCACAGGTAGAATCAGCTAGATAGGAAAAACAACATCAGTGCCATAAACCAGCTTAAATCGAGAATTTCCTATGGAATTCTTGTTGGTAACTCTGTCAACCCACATTGCAAAATTCAACTTGGAATCCCAGCTCTTTTTGTTGTCCTCCAACAGTTTGTTGATTATCCTTACAAGACTCTTGTTAGATGATTCTACCAAGCCATTGCCTTGAGGATAATATGAGGTAGAATGCACCAATTGAATGCCCATGGATTCAATCATGTCCACCAATTCTTTTGCCTTAAAAGCTGCTGCATTATCAGTAACTAGTTTGGTTGGGCAACCAAATCTAGTGAAAATATTCTCATTCAAGAACTTTATGACAACTTGATGATTAGCATTCTTAATGGGTATAGCCTCAATCCACTTGGTGAAATAATCAGTGGCTACCAAGATCCATTTGTGCTGGCCACTGGAATATGGGTTGATCTCACCTATAAAGTCCAAGCCCCACTACTAGAAGGGACCATTGACATGTACTGGCTTCAAGGGCAGAGATTTTAGTTGTTGTCTTCCTGCAAACTTCTGACATTTGTCACAAGATTTCATAAAAGAAAACACATTAGAGAACAAAGTAGGCCAATAATACCCAGCTCTCAGGATCTTATGGGCTGTGGTTTTCCAATAATGATGCCCTCCACATATGCTAGAATGGAACTAGTGCATGAATTCCACAGATTGTCCTTTATCTAGACATCTCAAGAGGATTCCTAATGGGTATTTCCAATAGAGCAGGTTTTCATTAATGTAGAATTTGGCTGATCTGAGCTTAATGGCCCGGACTTGACTCGAGCTAAGCCCTGGAGGGACTTCTAGATTTTGCAAAAAGTGAACTATGCTGGAATACCATTCATAGATGGCTAGATTTTCAGCCAAATACTGATTCTGCTCTTGCTCTTCCACTGCTTCCTCTGTATTTGAACCCATGCAATTTATGTCTAGCAAACTACAATTTTCCTCAGCCATAAGCTTAGCCAAGCCCTCACCTTTGACAAGCTTGGTGGGCTTCACCTCTATGTTGAACTCTATGAATTTTGCAATCCATTTAGATCTCTTTCCATCAATATCTGGTTGAGTTATAACATCTTTTACTGAGGCCAAAGGTATATATGCAATCACTTTGGAATGCAGGATATAAATTCTAAATGCCTTTAAAGATTTTATGAGAGAATAAGCTTGTTTTTCAATAAGGTTATACCTTAGTTCAGCATCCCTTAGAGTTTTACTGAAAAAGGCCATAGGGTGTTCTACATATTCATCATTTTTCTGCAATGGAATTGCTGCAAGTGTATCATAAGAGGCAAAAGAGAATATATAAAACTCCTTGGTGTAATATGGGCTGATTAGAGTGGGAGCTTCCATGATAGCTTGTTTGATGTCTTCAAAAGAGTTTCTTGCACCCTCTGTCCATCTTATTTCTGATCCTTTCTTCAGCATGGAAGTGATGTGCTTCACTAGTTCTGCAAAGTTTGGAATAAACCTCCTGACAAAGTTGATCTTACCCAGGAAAGATTAAATGTCCCTTTTTGATCTTGGGATAGACAATGTATGAATTGCTTGAACTCTTGCTAGATCAATCTTCACACCTTCAGCAGAAACAATATGTCTCAGAAGTTTGCCTTCTTCTAGAGCAAACTGTGACTTCTTTGGGTTCACAAAAATTCCAAACTGTCAACACTTTAGAAACACCTTCCTCAAATGCTGCGAATGGTCCTTGTGAGTGCTGGAAAAGATTGTTATGCCATTAAGGTAAATAAGGAAAAACTTGTCCTTCTCTCCCACAAAGGCTATGTCCATGGCCCTCTAAAAAGTAGCCCCAGCATTCATCAATCCAAAAGGCATCTTAGAGTACATGAAAGTGCCCCAAGGAGTAGTGAAAGCAGTCTTTTCCTGATCTTCTGGATGTACAAAAATCTGATTTTAACTTGAAAATCCATCTAAGAAAGACATGACTCTAGCCCCTAAAACTTTTTGCAGCAAGTGTTTCATCTTAGGTAGGGGGTAGTTGTCTTTTTTAGAGCATTTTTTCAGATTCCCAAAGCCAACAAAAAGCTTGATTTCTCCATTCTTCTTTCTTACTACCATAAGGTTAGCTATCCACTTTTAATATCTTAGGGGAACTATGATCTTGGCCTCTAGCAGCTTCTTCATTTCCTTTTCAATCAAAGGCAAGAAGAGAGGGCTGATAGGTCTTAATTTCTGCTTAAAAGGGATGGTGTTTTTCTCCAGTGGAATCTTATTTTGAATGATGCTTGTGTCATAGGTCTTAAGAGAACTGTATTCCCAAGCAAAAATATTAGCAAATTTTTTCATCAGGGTGCAATACTCGAAAATCTGGGCAGAAGACAAGTGAGTGGACAGATTTATGTACTTTGGATGGGCTGGACTCCCTACATTATGTTTATGAACAACAGACTCATTTTCTTTTTTGGCAGGCTTATAAGGTACATCATTATGATCAAACAACTTCTCTAGGGGCACTAATCCTTTGGGTATATGGTTACTAGGTAGTTGAACAATGTTGTCCTAACCAATCTCATCCTTTAGCTTGGACTGGTTGTATTCTTCAATGGTTTTGTTATCTTGGTCAATGTACATTTCAGAAAATTCATCAATGACTTGTAAAAACCTATTAATTTCATCATCATCTTCAAAAACTTTCCAGTATTTGACATTATCAGGCAGAGATGGTCTATATTTCACCTGAACTTCATAAGTCAATTTAGGAGGAAAAGGAGGAATAAATGTGCTAGCAGACATAGCAAGGGAATCGGCAAGATGGTTCTTCATTCTTGGGATTTAAGAAATGTTGAAAATATTAAAAGAGTCCTTGAGCTTCCATACCTCATCTCTGTATGCTTTTAGCCTTGGATGTCTTGCTTGGAAATTTTTGTTGACCTACTAAATGATAAGGTTTGCGTCTCCAAAAACTTTCAGACCTTTGATGCCCATTTCTTTAGCAGCGTTTAAGCCCAATATCAAGGCTTTTGTACTTTTCTATGTTATTTGTGACCTGAGAAGTTAATTTGAAAGATAAGTGAATGCATTCCTATGTGGGGGACACAAGGATTACTCCTACCCCTGTAGCTTCCTTAGAGCAAGCTCCATCAAAGAACATGTCCCAAATTTGTGGGCCTTCTTCCTCTGTGATTTGGCAAATTGGTTTCTTAAGCAACATGGAGGCCAACAGGGATTCTTCAATCTGAAGAATACAAGCTCCAAAATCAGTGTCGACAACATATATGGGATGATTAGTGGGATTCCTTTCATCACTGATTATATAAGCCAACTGAGCTTCCCTGTATAATCTCTTACTCTCACCTCCAAAAACTGAACAATAGCATAGGACAGATCATTTTGCAATGTTCCACCTAATCTCTTGATCCAACCTATGGAAAGAAACATGCCAAACTGGGGGGGTACATCTACTACCACAATATCCATCATCATGCTCTTCATGGGTAGCTGAGACAAGGTGATGGCTAGGTCTTTGATTAATCCTAAACATTTCACTTTTCTAGAGTCAAAAGAAAACAAGTCATGATAAGGCTTGGTAATGTCAAGACCCAACTCATCCATGACAGCCTTGGGCTTTAGATTATGGTTGGCTTCAATGTCCAGAAGACAATTGTGAATGATTTTGTCATGAATAGTCAAAGAGACATAGAATGACAGGGAGCTGTCTTCACAATTTTCAATCATTGGGCTGAGAATAACAACTGTTTTGTCATCTTGCATATTTACATAATCAGTGGAGGCTTGGATGGCTTTAGGCTCAAGTGCCTCGAGGATAGATTTCTTGAAGGACTCATTCTTCACTAGTTCAATCAGAGATATAGGTATTCTTAGCTTCTGAATTTTTGATTGAAAACAGAAAGGAGAAGGAGACTTGTCAAGGCCTCTTACCTCATGAGATGGAGCTTTGAGGATGATAGGATCAACTGCTAGTCGCTTCTGCTTATTAGCTTGTTGTACTGCTGGGACAACAACTCTTTCAACATGAGTTTCCTTGGCATTATTCATCTTCGACCTTGGATTATATTTGTGCTAATCTTCAGTTTGCAGAACAGCTTCACCATCCCATTCTTGGTTGATCTGGTCATTGAATAATGACTTTTCATAGGCAATTGAGGTAAAAAAGGAGGCACTGCCTTTGTCTTCCAGACAATGGATCTCATCATCTTCTTCAAATTGTTCTTCTTCCATGACTACATTCTGGAAAGGGGTCTTCACCCTTTGGTCTTCATTGGCATCTTTGCTTCTTTGCAAAATTTGTAACTGCTCATTAGCTCTTCTATATGGATTTGGAATTCTAGGAGAAAAGGTATTAGGAACTCTTCCTTTCCCAAGGTGCTGCTCAACCTTTAATTTGGATATTTTAGAGGCAAATGACTCTATCATCTTGGTCATTTTATCTATCTTGGGATCTAAAGATGATGAAGACTCGCCCCTCTGTCTCCTATCAACATTTCCCTTAAGCTTCTCTATGGCCATGATGTTTGATTCTACTTCCAAGGTTGCATCCTACATATCAGCCAAAGTAGCACATCGCCTCTCCCTCAATAGTAGACAGAAGTAAGAATCAAAGGCACTGGCATAGGTGAGTTTAGCAGAGGTAGTGGTGGGTTTTACTTAAGTTGGTCTCTTGCTATACATGTGGTTAAACCTCTTATTAAAATTAGACAACAACTCACCATTTCCCCTCTTTAAGTTCCCAAACGCGGTATGGTAGTAGAGTAGATCCTTCTTATCCCCCCAATGCTTTAGGAAGGCATCATCTAAAGCCTCAATATCTGTTATAGATCTTGCAGTCAGTTCTCTGAACCATCTTCTAGCCTCTCCAACTAGGCGTTGGACAAAGACTCTCATCCACACATCATCTTCACTAATGTCCAAGTTATCAGCATAGCTATAGAATGATTCAAGATGTTCTTCAGTTGTAACACCTTCAGTCCCAGTGAACTTAGGCCTATACTTATAATATTCTCCAGTAGGCATGGCATTCAAAGGAGTGGGCAGTACTAGAGGCCCATACCTAGCAGCTACGATTCTTTCCACTTTGGTAGGTGCTTGTGGACATGCCATAGCTGTGGTGGCTATAAGAGTACTGGAAGTCTGAATGACGGAGAGCTAAGGAGTGAGTAATAGGACTAAAGGAGTATGATGGATAGGAGGTGAGGTTTCCTTTGGGCTTACAACAAAAGGAGAGCCTAAAGAATAAGGAGCTTTATTAATCTCTGAGATTTTTTCTTCACTGCTAGTATTTGATGCTATTCTCTCAACATGTATTTTTTTTATTACAAGTTTTTCTTGAAGATATATAGGATATTATTTAGAGCTACTTGAAACTGATGCTCTTTTTTGCAATGTCTTTCTTTCTTTGATTATTTTTTCAGGGCTAGATATTGGGTCAGCTTGTGGCTTCTGAGGATTTCTCCTAGTATGCCTCACAAACTAAGCTAGAACTATGAAGTGGAGTCACCAAGAGGCTCGTCCTTCAGTATAGTCACCAGATAGATGATTACAACCGAAAAAGTGCCCAGACTTTGTCTATCATCAAAGCTGGATCTGTGTCGTCTCCTAGGGAAGTTGAGCTTTAGTCTCCTCTCCCTGGCAATGACGCCAATTATGTTATCACTCCAGGAAACTCTCCTAGGTTGTAACTCGGAGATGCCTGGTAACATATAAATCTTCAATATTGTTCTCTGAACTATTGGAATGGGTGATGATTTGGATCAAGTTAGATGATTGTTTCAACTCTATTTTCACTCAAGATATGCATGAACACCCTCAGCTTTATAAGGCTTTAGACCACTAATTCTGAATAGTTTATAGATTCAATGGATAGATGGAGAATACTGACTGTACCAGTAGATGCATACATAAACACATATGAATGGCTAACTATAGAAAGCAAATGAAGCATGCAAATCTAATTTATCAATGCAGAGATAAGATGACAATTATCTGGCATTAGACATAGAAGAAACCATGAATAACCTATTCAAGTGCAAGCATAGAATAGAAGAGAAAATGGGAATTGAACATGTAACAACAAAATAAGCTTATATTGCTAGAATGAAGATGAGAAGCTAGAGGAGTAGAGTCTCCAAAATCTCCAAAATTGAACCCTTCATACTTCTAACTTTTAGCCATTTGTAGGCTTTTTAAAATGCTTCCAAGCTCTCAAAGTCTCGAGGTGTCTTAATCTATCCCCTCTGTCTTTTTAACTGTTTGATGCCATGAATAGACACACATGAGCTCGAAGGTTTCTTTTTTTAACAGCATAGTAACCAAATTATGGTAAATTTGTTGCACTGTTAGGTGGCTCACTCGTGCCAGCGATACTCCATGATCATTTTTTGGTTTGTCTATGTTGTGCTGTTGCCTTTCCCCTTTCGGTCTTCTAGTTTGTGATGGAATAGGTCTTCGGGCCTTTGAAATCCCTTCAAATACTAAAAATGTATGTTTTCTATTTTACACAGAAAATGCTACAACATTGTGAAATCCCACCAAGATTTGTTTATTTTGGACTTCAGAAGTCCTTAAACACTCTATATTCCTCTATTAGGTCCGTCCTTATTTATATCGCAAGTCGCAAATGGCTTATTCCTAGTCTTTCCTTTGTATTTTGAAATACATTAAAAACACTAAAAATCTTGAAAAAATGGCTTTGGCAGATCTAAAATATTATATATTTTCATTCCCGAACCCCTTCGAGTTAGGGTTTTATTGCATCGGTGTTGTCCCTTTGTATTTATTTAAATAACGAAAACATGCAAAATACATAGGAAAATTCCTTTTGGTGGATCTCAAATATTATTCAATATTATTTATATAACCATCAGGTCCAGTTCATCGCATCGCACATCACTCATGCCCCGGGCCGATGTAAGTGCTCCTTGTATTTTCCGATAGCGATCCTGCGATTCAATGTGGGTTGTTGATCTGCGCGCTTGATTGACGGTCCACGTTGCATTGCTGATCGCCATCGCAAGTTCCATACAGTCCGCCCTCAATCCACCAATTGCCTCCGCTAATTGGGACCACCGATTGTGACCCACCGATCAGATCTGGACCATTGATCGGCCAGATCTGATGGTTTCTATGCATTTCATTGTTTATGCCTCTGATACTTGGTTTTTTCACTGTTTATGCCTCCGATACTTGGTTTTTTCATTGTTTTTATGTGTTTTTGGCCTCCCGATAGTGTTTCTCCACCATTCTAAGGGCTCTCCTCTTGCAATTGTTTTGATCTTCGGCCTGATTTTACTAACTTTTGAAGACTTAGAGAGCATATTTGGATCCATTTTGGGCCACATGCCAACAAGGCTAACAGCCACAATAAATAAGAATAAAAATCCTAGTAGACACTAAAACCAATGATTGTGACACGAATGGGCACATAGATAAGAAGTGATAGAAACGTTATTTGGAATTGTTTCCAAAAATGTATAATTCCAAGAAGTGAGAAAATATGTACCTACCAAGACAAAAGGAAAAATGGTATATAACACCTTTGATCTAGATGAAGGCTTGTATACACCACATTACAACCAGGGTGAGTGAATACATTAGTGCACTCTTCTAAATGAATATTCACACTAAGAAATGAAAGGTAAATTATTTGTTTGATAATGATTCTCAATGAAAGACCATTTATAAATATCAGTTTATGAGGTTGGTATAGGAGCATATGAATTGGTATAGCCATACTCATTGGATTGGATCTAAGACAAATCACCCATAGGGATCACCAATTATGAGATTACCAAGATATGCAAGATCATTTTTTTATTAACATTGATTACATTGATGAAGTAGAATATGAAGTTCAACCACCAAAGGCTTGTGAGGTGATATTTGGCATCCCATACGTATGGAAAAGGGATACCAATTTATATAGCAGGAAAAATAGATGTTACTTAGTGAAAGGTGGATAGGTTAAGACATGAAATCCCATTAAATACTAATTAAAGCTATGATGTACTAAATATTCATCTTTTCTACCTCAAACATAGCTCTAATACCACATTGTGATATCCACACCCTACACCCGAATTTCTTGGTGTACTTATGGAAGTGAGGGTTATAAATTATTAACATTTCTTACTCAACCCGAACCTCTTTTATGATGCTCACATCATCTTCTACTCATTGAAAGATTTATGGTGATATAAATTTTATTGAAATATGAGCTTGAATCATGAAGATATGGTCCTTTGAATATTTTTCACTTGGTGCCATGTCAGTGATATCATGAAATTGACAGATAGTAGATGACGTGACACCATATATTTTCATGTAACCCCAGAGGTGGTATCAAGTCTAGATTTTTCTATAGATTCAACAACTCATGTGATTTTCTAAAACAAAAGAGAAGAATCTACTCTACTCTTAACGAAAGAAACCAATAATGATCGATGAAAACAATAATCAACAAGAGGAAGAATATCAATCGCACATAACAAAATATTTATCTGGGGAAAGCAATTGCTCAAGAACCTGACTATCTATATTGCATTAATCAGAAGATCCGAGAAGAAAATACAAAGCTTGTTCTCACTATAACAATTCCTGCCCAAGTATGATGAACTCTCCCCTCACAAACTAGCTCAAGCCAACACTTAGCTTATTCTACTTCTCTCCAAGTCCCTACTTCCTTGTGCAATTCCTAGAGGAATTAGCCTCTATTTAATGAGGAAATCCTTCTTCCATAACTGCGCAAATAGGTCCTCAACTGATATCATGCACCATATGTACAACTCATAAAATTACACAACTGATAGTGCATTGTCCCTGCGCTCTAGTCTTAACTAGGTCTTCCTCTGAACTGACATGCATGAGTTATTCTTGAGTGAATCTTCAGTTAGCTAGTGTGGCATTGAGGATGTACTAGTGCACAAACTCAATACTAGACCTCTACTAGTTCCTCAAACAATTAGAACTAGTTTAACTGACTATAACTCAGTTGAACTGAGTTATCTAATTACAACTCCAATAAACTCAATATGGACCCCTAAAACTTAGGGATCACACTTACATGTGATCCGAATTTAAACAAGAACGCAACAAATTACAAAATTAACCATAAATACAGAGATGCAACAAAAATAACACTTCATTTCATTAATATCAAATACTGAAGTATGCTTATGAACAGAGTAGAAATAAGACTAGCTCGAGCGATGGTAGCTTATCTCTGAGAAGAGATGTGGTGGCTACATGCCTTTAAATTGTGTTACAATGAGGCTCAAAGGCTTATTTATTATTGAGAAACAATGGAAAACCCTAAACATCCAAAACCCTAATCCTAGGAGATGAAGTGCCAAACTATGGCCCCCATTTGGGTAAATTGGTAAATCAACTTCCCGAGGTCATAACTTTGGCATACGATCTTCATTTGACGTGCAAAATACCTTGTTAGAAATATTTATCAGAGGAATATAACTTTCGATTGTTAAACATCAATCTATGATCCATGTTGGCCCCCGTTTTCCCAAAACATGTCATTTAGGGCCTCAAAATGGCTCTGGAAGTTTAGGACCCAAAAAACTACCAAAAATAGTACATTGTGCTACAAATAAAGAAACTAAAAGAAACAATGGCAGGGGTTCAAGTGGAATAGGCGGGTGGCCACCAATATCCACCTCGATCATTCCTCCCCCCTTAGGAAGCAATGGTCCCCATTACATAGAGTTCATTCATGAGATGAGGAAACTTTTGCTGAACTTGGTCCCAAGTGAGCCACTTGCGCTGGTGAAGGAGTTGGCCTACTTTGAAAAATCGATATAGTTAGATCATTTTCCATTGAGGTTCCTTGATATGCCAACCCATGATTCAATTAGTTGTGGCTTGTTCCATACAGTTTATATTTAACTATGTAGGTGTGAGTTGTTTTGCAATTTCTAATGTGTCCAACAATGGTGGGAAGTATGGTCGAAGGCGGACCACATTGAACACTAGGTGCGGGCCAAGGAATGGGGGAATTCTAAGCTCAAATGAATTGTCTCCCACAACCTTGGTAATGGTGTAAGGACCATATCAGAGTGGTCTAACTTTCCGATAGGCTTCGGTAAGGCATTCCTTCTGCAAATTCAACCAGAGTTTGTTTCCCACTTGAAACTTGTGTGGCACCCAATGTTGATCATATCACTGTTTGTATTTGGCATTTTATTTTTCCAGAATCTTGTGGACCTCCTGGTGGATGTATTGGATGTTCTTAATGAATTTTTTTGCCTTTTCATCTTCGGACTGGACATGAGACGAATTCTCCTAAGTAGTTGAAAATGGTATGGCCACATTAATGGGACATAGTGGCTAGAATCCCAAGCCCACCTGAAAAGGGATATGGCCAGTTGAGTTGTGGAGAGCTCAGTTATAGCTGTGATAGACATAGGGGAGGCTCTCATCCCATGTGTAAGGATGATTTGAGTTGTAAATGGGTAGAATGTGTATGATCATTCTGTTGACGACCTCTTTTTGGCCATCAGTTTGGGGATGGAAAGATGTGAACTTAGTGAGCTTGGTATCAAGCATCAACCAGAGACTGGACCAAAATGTATTGAGGAACCTACTGTCCTGATCTGAGATGATAGACTATGGGATCCCAAAGTGTACCCACACACGCTCAAAGAAGAGTTTAGTGGTGGATTCTACTGTGATATTCTTCTTGTAGGCCGTCAATGGCCATCTTCGAGAATTTGTCGAAGACCACAAAAACACAGTCAATGCCATGCTTAGTAGAAGGAAGGCCTAACATGTAATCCATGGAGATGGATTCCCAAGGTCGACTAGGGGTAGGCAGTGGAGTATATAGACCTTTCTTCTTGATGGTCAGTTTGGCAATGACATAGGCAGTGCAGGATCTGATGTACTTCCCCACATCTTGTCAAAGATTCATCCAATAGAAATATTTCTGCAGTACTACCACCATTTTCTTGACCCTGAAATTCCCAGTGACCCGGCTGTAGTGCACTTCCCAAATCATCTTGGCACGCTCACTTCAAGGAACACAAAGGTGTCTCAGGTGGCATAATAATGCATCCTGGAGGTTAATATATGGAACTTGCTGACCCTCCAAGAGCGTTTGATATGTGTGGCTGAATTCCGAGTCACTTTTGTATAGAAGTGGGCAATTAGAAGTCTTGTGCCCACAAGAGTTGAGTACGGTGGTTAATGCCATGCTTACTGGTCGATTGAGGTAGTCTGCAACATTATTGGTGCTTCCCTTCTTGTACTTGATATTCAATGGAATTGTTGCATGTATGTGGACCACTTCTGATGGAAATCATTCTGCAACTTCCCTTGTGTATGTATGAACTATATGAGTCGCTGGTCTATGTGGATGGCTGTTTCCTTCCCCAAAATATAATGCTTCCATTATCGGCATTCCTACACAATGGAATACATATGTTTGTCATAAGTGAGATACTTCAGGACTGTGTCTGAAATTTTCTCACTGTGATATGCCATTGTATTGCCCTGTCGAGTAACGACTGCCTCAATAGCATAGTTAGAGGCATCTATCTTGATCTCAAATGGCTGTTGCAAGTCTGGTAATGTGAGCACTAGTGTAGAGTAGAGGCGATTTTTCAACTGTGTGAATGCCTTCTGTTGAGATTCAAACCAAAATAATTTTTCTTTTTCTCCTTCCTTGGTGACTTGACTCAAGGGCCAAGTGATATTAGAGAATCCCAACACGAACCTGTGGTAAAAATTGGCAAGATCGAGAAAGTTGCAGAGCTCTATTAGAGTGGTTGGGGCTGGTCAATCCCAAATGACTTGGATCTTGGCTGGATCCGCATGAACCCCCCTGTTCATCAATAATGTATCCCGGATACTGAACTTGAGTCATGTCAAAAGTGAATTTCTCCAAATTGGCACATAGCTTGTGTTGCGACAGTGTTTGGAGAACATGTCAGAAGTGGTAGAGGTGCTCTTCCCAACTCTGGCTAAATATCAGGATGTCATCCAAGTATACGACTACAAATGAGTTGGTGAATGGATGCAATATGTCATCCATCAGCCTCCATAAGGTTGTAGGAGCATTCATTAACCAGAAAGGCATGACCAACCATTTGAAAAGGACCTCCTTGGCTTTGAAGGCAGTCTTCCACACATTAGAGGGTTTGATTGGTACCTGGTGATATTGGACTTCAAGTTGATCTTTATAAAATATTTTACCACCTTGAGTTGGTCTAGAAGGTCATCTATCCGTGGGATCAGGTACCTATTCTAGATAGTTGTCTTATTCATCACCCGATAGTCAATACAGAGTATCCAAGTCCCATCCCTCTTCTGTACCAACATGATCGGGCTCCCACAGGATGATGAACTTGGCCGGATGTGACCTTTCTACAACAGCTTCTGAATCTGCCTCTTGATTTCTTCGTTCTCCAGAACATAGTGCCAATATATTGGCCCATTGGGAAATGATGCACTTGGGGTCAGATTTGATGGAGTGCTTGACCTAACAATGTAGAACACCCCTGTGGGGGAGGTTAATATGTCCTCATACTCGTCCACGATCTTCTTGTCGTGTAGAGGGGCCTTTGTTGAGACTCAAAACTACCCTTTCCTTAGCAACTCTTCTCCTCCCTTTTCTTTGTTTTTCCATGAAGAAAATGAATCCCTATCATCAATAACCAGTATACATTACCTTAAGGCGAACATTTTAGTGATTTACATGTTATGATTTTATGTTTTGTTGTATGAATAAGTTTTTGTCTTTTAGCTATAGAACACAGCCTATTCTGCAGCTAATCGGCTGTTCCACAACTATCTTCATTTTTCGATAGGTTATAGGTGTCAAACGAGGAAACTAGCCACATGGGCATCTTTAGAATGGTCATGACATGGATCCTATCCTAGTCAACCAGCCCAAATCAACAAAGAAACCAGCTCAAGACTCTGGTCAATGGAGAAGTCAAACGTAGAGACCAAAGGCAAACAGGACTCTGTTTTGTACACGTTTCACAGTGATGGGATCCGAAACAACTTCCAGAACCCACAGACTCCAACAACCATCTGTGCAACTGAATCCAACAGCCATCACCTTATATTTATATCTCTAGCAACCGAGGAAGAGGATTCCATGTGCTTGTCTGCTACGTGTTTTTGGCTGTAGCTTATTTTTCTCCATAAACAGTTGTATAATTTTTCTATAAATACCTGTGTAAAGAATGAAGAACCAATTCGAATTTACTTATTTATTAATCTCAGACAACTACTCTGTAATTTTGAAAAACTCATTTTCTGTGTTATTAATATGAAGACCACAAGTTTTATGGATATCTAAAAGCATTTCTTGGAGTTTTGATTGGGTACGCATAACCTGAGCAGTTGCAGAGGGCCCCTGCACTGATTGAGGTTTCATTTCATTTTGTTTTGTCTTTTATAGTTAAACTGTCAATTCATTATTTTTTCCATAGTGTTCATAACCATTTACTAACTTTGTTTATAATGCAGTCTTTATCATTTTCTTACTAATGCATAATATCTTTCTCTTTGCTTAATATATTTCTAGTTTTATCAGTAGTTAGAAGTTGAATTTAGTAGTGTAGAGTAGTTTATTTCATTTACTGTTTCACTAGTTTTTAATTTTCCAAATAGACTGATCAGTGCCATTATTGTTCTTTCCATTTTATTACTAGTTTAGTGACTCATTGTAGATGAATGTTTCTAAAAAGCCCTTCTAGTTGATAACTCATCTTAAACTAAGTGGTTGAATACTTCATTCATGCAATGAGTCTTTTCTTCGTTTTTGCATTTATCTTCTTTTAGAATAATGAAGTACAGAATTCCTCAAAATGTCATCCCAAGGAGGTTTTTCTCCCAAAATTGAGAGGCAGAGTAACTAAGAACTTCATTTAATTTTGTTTCCACAATAGTTGTAATTTCACTTTCAGTTTTAGTATTTCATTTAGTTTTTGTTCTTGTAATAGATTAGACAATAGTTGCAATTTCACTTTCAGTTTTTAGTATTTCATTTAGTCTTGTTTTTGCAATTGAATAGACACTAATTGCAATTTTACTTCTTAGTTTGTGACTCATGATTTGGAAATAATGATATGATTAGAGATAGAAAATCTGTTTTCATTTCTTGATTAAACTTTGCTTCCAAATCTCATTTAAGCTCTTTTTAGTTCTCATTTCTTTAGGATCTTAGCAATCTTTACAGAAGTTAAATTTAAAGAATTTTGTTAAGTACATTGTAAATCATTAGGGATTAAAAGATCAAAAACCCCCAAAACAACATAAAACTAAAAAGCACTGAAGGAAGAAGGGTCATCTAGTACATATAGTGCACTACACTTCATCAGTTTATGATACCCAGATTGATAATTTATGTAGATAAATTTAGGACACTAAATTGACCAAACATTTTGGCGCCGTTTTTGGGGAAGTGTAACTAGGTAGCCTTATCTCTTACATTCAAAAAAAAAAACAACAAAACAAAACAATGACATGCATAGAGAAAGAGACTCTAGGTGTAGATTTATAGCTAGGGCAGAAGTTCAATTCCCACAACTCCACCTACTCCATCAAGAGTTAGAAAATACAGACCTCCATCCCAGACTCATACTCCCAGCCATAGGATTCCTAGAATTCAAGGGGAAGAAAATCAATCAGAAGATTCTCCTACTTCATCTACCAAAACAGTCCTAGGCGAGAAAATTTTTGAATCTCCAACAGCAGGGATAACCTTTTTCTCTTCCACGGGATAGCCTATTGTAGTTGAAGAATTAGGAATACCTGGTGAGGAAGAAAAAGTAGAAACTCTCTCCCATAGTCCATTAATAGAAGAACCAGAGGAGGAGGGAATAACCTTGCAGGTTGAACCCTATACTGACTCTGAAGAAACTATAATGGCAGAAGAAGAACAAGATGGAGAATTCTCACTGTTTGGAGGAGGGGGTAGAGGGAGAGGTAGAGGAAATAATGGAGGAGGTAGAGGTAATAATGGAGGAGGCAGAGGAAATAGGGAAGTAGATAACTCTTTTGGATTCCCTATAGTGGATGAGGAAACACATACCACAATGAAAAATATCTCACCATCTGTCCTCCCAAACTTCTATGGGTTGAGAAGTGAGGACCCTGAAACATTTTTGTTTGAGTTTGAAGTCTTGTGCAGAACTTATGACTATCTAGAAGACTCTCAAAAACTCAAACTATTTCCTTCAACACTAAAAGGGATTTCTTTGAAATGGTTCATGGGGTTAGTCACTCAATCCATTAGAATGTGGAATGACATGAAACAAGAATTTTTGGATAGATACTCGGATTATTGTATGCCTACCAACCATAAAGATTAGGTGTTCAAAATGATGTAAAGAGAGGATGAAAACTTAGAAGACTTGATTGAGAGATTTAACTATAATTTGAAGAGAGCAAAGATGAACAATTTAAATGAAGAAACTTTGAAAGCTATTTTGTTAAAGGCCCTTAGAGATGAGTGGATAGATATCCTTAACATGATGGGGAAGGGAGATATCTCTCAACTTCCATTAAGTGACATAGGAGAACTATGTGTTCATCTCTCAAGAGGGAAATATAAAACAAGGAAAGGGCCAAGAGATCATTCTCTTGTTAGAGCAAACAAATTTGCAACTAGATCTGTAAGTAGGGTAGAAATTGGCAATATGCTTGATGAGTTTAAAACTGACATTCTAGGGAGCCTTAGTGAGCAACTAGACACCCTTAAAATTCAAAGCAAGCAGAAAATAGAGGTTGATGCTTTAGCCATTTTTTGTCCAAAATGTAGAAATAAACATGCTCTAAGGGAATTACCTTTAGATGCAAAAATTGTAGAAACTTGTATGATCTATTCAGAAAGCCATGAAACCAAGTGTTGTCCTTCAATCCTAGGTCTTAAGGCTATCTTTCAAGAGGAAACAGTCCCAAATTCTACAGAATCTCTTGGTTTTGTTGCAAGAAGACCTTGGCAGGGGCCACAAAATCGGGGATTTAACAATCCAATGTACCTTCAGCCCCCACCAAACTGGAATTCTTGGTAGCAACCTTGGCCTCAACCTCAATCTCAGTATCAATCTGAATGGTGGGCATAAGGGGTACAAAATGCTTATGGGAGATTTGCTTAATATTACCAATATCCTCCATCCTATCAGAACTATCCTCCCCCACAAAATCAGTAGCCACAACTTCAAAATCAGAACCCTCAACTTTCATTACCATTTCCACAACAACCTCCACAACAAAGTCAAAATTCTCAACTCTTACTGCCATTTCAGCAGAAACCAAATCAGCTACCTACCCAACCATTACCAAATCCCAACAATAAAAACCCCCAGAATGCTTACATGGTAGAAGGACAATAATTTCCAACTTACATGATTACTCCACTAGATCTTAATGATGTTCAACTAAGATCTGGTAGGATATTAGAAAAGGAAAAACCTTCTGTAGTTATTCAAGAACAAGAAATTTCTTTGGAAGATTCTCTAAAAGTAAATAAAAGTTTTGAGGTAACATTTCTCCAAAATCAAAACATTTGAAAAGAAAAACAAAAAGAATCAGTGAACACAACTCCTATCATTAAGCAACCAGCATCTACTTCTACACCTCCTTTTCCTGAAAGACTACAAATTGATAGAGGGATAGAAAAATAGATCTTGTTGCTCAATTATGATTTTCTAGATGAATTGAAGAATGTCTGTATCAAAATTCCTTTGTTACAAGCCATTAGAGAAATTCCAATTCTAGCCAAGACAATAAAGGAGTTGAGCATCAAAAGACTAGGAAGAAAATCAAAAGAAACAAAAATAATTCACCTGGTAGGAAAGATAACATACATAATGATGGGAAAAATTGCCATGCAGAAATATGTGGATCAAGGAAGTCCAATTGTCAAGACACATATAAATGGAATTGACATTCCAAATAAATTGATTGACTTAGGGGCAGCAATAAACATTATGAGTAGACAAACTATGGAGCAGCTTAAACTTCCTAATCTTCTTTACACACCTACCTTACTGCAACTTGCAGATAGATAACTAATTAAGCTAGATGGTGTACTAGAAGATGTTTTAGTCTCCTTAGATTCTTAGGAATATCCTGTTGATTTCATGATCTTAACTCCCAAGAATAATCTAGGAGGACACCCACCCATATTAGGAAGACCTTGGCTGGCCACAACTGATGCTTTTATTAGTTGTAGATATGGCGACATGTATATTTGTGATGGTAATTCAACAAAGAAATTTACTCTATATCCTCCAGCAAAAGCAATCACAGAAATAGATGACAAGGAATGGATTGATGATGAATATGATATCCAGCCTCTCTTTACTATTTCAAAAATTAGTGAAGATAGTCAAATTTTGAATACATTGGAAAATTTTGAAACATCTTTAGAATATGATCATGCACAATTTCAAGAAAAATATAATGTTGAATACTTGTCATCTAGGCAGATGTCTCTTTATTCTATGGAAGAGTTTGGTAGCTCTACAATTGAAATTTTTCCAGGTAGGACATTGAACATAAACAAAAACTTGGAGAAACTACAATAAGAAGAGCTAACTAAAACATTACAAAAACATTCTACTGCATTTGCATGGGAGTACACCAACATGAAAGGCATTGATCCTAAGACTTGAATCCATCATATCTATATTGAAGAAAGTAGTAGACCAATCAGACAATCTTAGAGAAGAATGAATCCAAATCTTAGGGAAATTGTGAAAGAAGAACTCCAAAAATTACTTAATGTAAACTTCATTTACCTAATTTCATATAGCCAATGGGTTTCTCCTTTGGTAATTGTGCCTAAAAAGAATGGTAAATGGAGGGTGTGCATTGATTACCAAGAATTGAATAAAGCAACCCTTAAAGATCACTTTCCTTTACCCTTTATAGATCAAGTGTTAGATACATTAGTAGGTAAGAAGTATTTCTCATTCTTGGGTGGCTTTAGTGGGTATAATCAAATTTAGGTAGCACCTGAGGATCAGGATAAAACCACATTTAATTGTCCATGGGGAACTTTTTCCTACCAAGTACTTCCTTTTGGGTTATGTAATGCTCCTACAACATTCCAAAGAGCAATACTAGGAATTTTTTCTAATCTAATACATGATTGTGTAGAGGTATATATGGATGATTTTACAGTCTATGGAAACACATTTGAAGAAGCTTTAGAAAATTTTGAAAAAGTTCTTAAAAAATGTAAAGAAACAAACCTTTCACTAAGCCATGAAAAATGTTTTATGAAGTTTACAGAAGGTATCGTTTTAGGACATCACATTTCAGGAGATGGGATTAAAGTTAACAAATCTAAAGTTGAAGTCATCTCTAAGTTATCAATTCCAAATTGCCAAAATGATGTAAGAAGTTTTCTAGGATTTACAGGATACTATAGAAGGTTTATAGAAAACTTCACTAAAATAGCATCTCCACTCTTCAAATTGCTTACAAAAGATTGTGAATTTAGTTGGAATCTTGATTGCCAACTAGCATTTGAAACCTTGAAAGCAAAAATATCTGAAGCACCTATTTGAAGAGGTCCAAATTGGAAACTTCCTTTCCACATTTCCACAGATGCTTTAGATACAGCTCTGGGAGCTGCATTAGGACAAAAAGATTTGCTTCCTTATGCCATTTAGTATACAAGTAAGAATTTGACTCCCACTGAGTTAAATTATATTGTGACTGAAAAGAAATTTTTAGCTGTTGTTCATACAATTAATAAGTTCAGACACTATATAACAGGCTATGAAACCTTTGTTCATACAGATCACTCTGTAATTAGATATTTGATGAATAAACCTATTACTAATGGCAGAGTTACAAGATGGCTTTTACTTTTGCAAGAATTCAACATTACTGTGCTAGATAGACCTGGAAAGCAAAACACAGTTGCTGATTTCCTATCCAGGATTTAGAATATCAAAGAAGACTCTTCGGTTGAAGATAAGTTTCTTGATGAATATCTTTTTTTAAATAACTACTCAAACTCCTTGGTTTGTAGATGTTGCTAATTACTTCGTTATAGGGAAGTTACCTTCACATTTGTTTCCCGGAGAGAAAAGAAATATTATTCAAGAAAGCACAAGATATTCATGGATCACTAACGAATTGTATAAAAAAGGGCCAGATCTTATGATCAGAAGGTGTGTCAGGGAAGATGAAATGCCTGATATTCTCAAAGCATGTCATGATGAGCCATGTGTGGACACTTTGTTGACAAGAGGACAGCCTATAAAATCCTTTCTTTAGGATATTATTACCCATCCATCTTCAAAGATGCTAAAGAATATGTCGAGGTGTGATAGCTGCCAAAGGATAGGGAAACCTGCGCCCTCAAATGAGATGCCATTACAAACTCAGGTACTTATCGAACCTTTTGAGAAGTGGGCTTTAGACTTTATTAGACCAATTAATCCTCCACCTAAGCAGAAAAAATATATATTGGTATGCACTGATTATGTCACCAAATGGGTAGAAGCCAAAACATTACCTTTTTCTAACGAAAAATTTGTAGTTAGTTTTCTTTTTGAGGACATCTTTACTCATTTTGGTGTTCCAAGAGAAATTGTGATAGATCAGGGATCTCAATTGACATCTAACATGATAGAAAGGCTTATGGAGGAGTACAAGATCAAGCATAGGAAATCTACTCCCTATCATCCATAAGAAAATGGTCAAGTGGAGTCTACAAATAAAGTGATTGAAGGAATCCTCACTAAGACTATGCATCTACATAGAAGAGATTGGGCAGAAAGGCTTCCTGAAGCCTAATGGGCCTATAGAACTACATGGAGGAACACAACGAAACATACACCCTATGAACTTGTTTATGGGAAGCAAGTCATGTTCCCTATAGAGTTACAAATCAGAACTTTCAAGATCGTAGTGCAGTTGGGGATGGAATTATCAGAGGCTCAAAAGCATAGACTGGAGCAATTAAATGAACTTGATGAAATCAAACAAGAGGGAGTTCAAAGGATTGGTATAGTCCAACAACAGAGGGCTAAATGGCATGAAAAATACATCAAGGACAAGAGGTTCAAGAGGGAGATTGGGCACTGTTATTTGATTGAAAGTTTAAAGATTTTCAAGGGAAGTTTCGAACTCATTGGCTTGGGCCATATGAGATTGAATTTTTTTTAATAATGGAGCAGTAAGGATCAGAACAATAGATGAAAGTCAAACTCCTCTTCTCGTGAATGGTCATAGAATGAAAATATATGAAAAACCAATTTCAAAGGAGGAGTTCATCAAGATCTTCTAGAACAATTCTAAACTGAAGTTAGTGAAAAAGAATCCTTCTTCTCCACCAACTTAGTCTTTATTTTTCCTATCTAAAAATAAATAAATAAATAAATTGTATAAGGTTGAAAACCAATCACTGATTGGCATGTTTATATAGAAAATACAGGGTGAAAATCAAAAGTTTCTGACACCCTATATTTTCCATTTATTTTCTGAAAAAAGTGGTGACAAAAAGCCACAGTCACTCTGCATTCTACAAAATTCATTATCTCATCTCATTTCACTCTATTTTACTTTTATAGCTTCATTTCTTTCCATTTCCATATTCCACCAATAAAATTTTCCTTTCCCAGCATTTCTTTCATCTCTATTTTTCATTTATCATCATGTATTATTTTCACTTACACAGCCATTTCTATTTCATTCATTCATAAGCCATATTTTACTCTCTGTTTCACATTCTACAGCTCTTTTCACGTTCTATCGCTGATTCCGTTCCATAGTTGATCATGTTCTGCAGCTAATCTGATTCTGCAGCAACAGTTTGACTATTATTCCAAGCACAAAGTGTCCAGTTCACAATAAAATCTTGTATGCAGGTAATTGAAGAAAAATCAACTTTGAAGACCAATCATGCCTAAAGCACCTGTGGAGCAAGCATCAAAATATTAGGAAGCGGAAGGTAAAGGTTCCAAAAGTAAAATACAAAAATTTATTTCAAAAAGCAATTCAAAACCATAAGCTTGTATAACATGTATGATCAAATGTCTCCTTAATTAATCATCATGTGATTTGACTGCCATGATGTCTCCACCATATCTTCCGCCTTTAATGACAAATGGTCCATGATTCCTTCATAGATCATCTCCATTTTAAACTCCATAACTTGTACTTAACCAGACTTCTACAATTACACCTGTTAACGGTCAGATTAACGGTATGACCTACCTATATACGACTCTTCAAACCCTGACTATTTATTTAATACATGCCAACTCTTAAGTTTTTCTCTCATATTTATGCAGCCACTTTGTGCATATAGTCATTCTGTTTCTATATTCTTTGTGCATGCAATCACTCTATTTCCACACATTTTGCGTATATAGTTACTATGTTTCCATATATTGCGTATATACAATCATTTTGTTTCATATTCACAGTCATTCTGTTTCCAGTCATTCTGCTTCCATATACCCTGTCATCCTATTTCCATATCCATAATCATTCTACTTTTGTACACATAGTCTTCTTATTACCATATACGCAGTCATTCCATTTCTCAGATAGTGAGAGTAGTTTTGAAGGGCAGCCGAGAATAGAGGTTATGGGGTTTATTGTTAGAACTGAACCCGTAGGGGTAAAATACATGGAGGGATATCTGCAGCTGAAGGGAATGTTACTGAAGGCTGTTTGGTTGTGTTTTATTGAAAAATTCAACGGTTACCATAAGGAAATCACTAAATCCTTTGCCAGGTCATTCGATGGAATGGAAGTGGAAATAGGTGACATAAAATCTGCAGCTACCGAGTCCTTCATAGTAGAAGCAACAAAACTCCCAAGGCTAGGAGAAAGGTGGTTTAAGAACAAAGAGTTTCATGATGAATCCTAGAAGGTGATTCTTAAAAACCCAAGTATGGAAATTTCAGTTTTTAGAAAAGGGACTCCAATTTCTGCACTAAAAAACAAATGGAGTAGCACGCTGTTAATACTACAAAAATATATTACATGTGAAGGGAGGTTTGGGTCTGTGTATGTTTATCACATGCGATTGTTAATGAATTTTCTAGAGAATGGAACCCTCAATATTCCCTTTTTCCTTCTGAATAGTTTGAGAAGAATGGCAACTAATGTTCAAAAGAAAGTTGAATCAATAGAAACAACTTTATATCACCATGGACTAGTGAAGATTTTAGTTTAATTTCATTTGAGAAGTGTACGGGATACATGGGAGGAATTATTGGTAAGGAATTTCTTCCAAGATGCTCCATATTTATTTGAGGGAAGTCATGTTAAAAGGAGTAGAAGGAGAAATGTCAGCATTGGAAGCTCCTCACAAAAAGATGATGTAGAAATAACTCCTAAAACATAGATCAAAAAGCAGACTAAGTAGAAGAGAAAAATGAAAGAAAGGGTTGAAGAAATCAATAGGGATATTCCTAAACCTTCATCACCTAAAGAGGATGAATAGCTGCTTTCTAAAAGACTAACCAAGATCAAGGAACAAAACAAGAAAGACAAGGAGAAAGGAAAAAGGAAAAAGGACACCAAAGAAGAAACCATAAGTTTCCAAAATTTGAGGAGGAGTTCTAGACTTCGAGGCAAAGTGAAGAAGGTGAAATCAAAAGAGGCCCAGTTTATAAATTTAGAGGAAGAAACTCCCGATCATTCCCCTGACAGTATTCCATATGAACAAAGTCCACAAAACTCTCCTCAACAAAATTTTGAACGCGGCCCAAGTAGATCTTCTCCCGGCATTGATCCAATACAACAATGAATCTATGACTACATAGAGTCATTAGAGAAAAAGAGTACCTCAGTAGACCCAGGGACTTCAGCTAATCCAAAGAAGCCTACCACTGCATAAGAAAATCTAACTAGCTCCCTCAAATAGGAGATCTATGAGCTAGAAATTTTGAATAGGCACATCCAAAATGAAAATGAGACTTTAAGGGAATAGAATAAGTTGGACAGAGATATTCATGACAACACAATGCTACATTTGGGACTATGGTACAAAAAGAATAGGAAACTAAAAAGGAAAAACAAGAATCTGAACAGGAGACTCATTAATCTCAAATACAAATTTCTCATGAGGAAGCCAAGGATGGTAGTCAGTGCAAAGAAAAGCAAGAAGAGGAAGTTGGATGTGTTGGCTGAAGTATCAGAACAAATGCAGTAGGAGAAGGGGGCTCACAATTTTTATTGCATGGGGACATGCAATGGTTTTGCAGTGGGGGTATGTTGAGCCTCAAAACTGCCCTTTCCTTAGCAACTCTTCTCCTCCCTTTTATTTTTTCTTCCATGAAGAAAATGCATCCCTATCATCAATAACCAGTATACATTGCCTTAAGGAGAACATTTTAGTGATTTGCATGCTATGATTTTATGTTTTTCTTTTTGAATAAGTTTTTGTCTTTTAGATACGGAACGCAGTCTTTTCTGCAGCTAATCAGCTGTTCCGCAGCTATCTTCATGCTTCGACAGGTTACAAGTGTCAAACGAGGAAACCGGCCACATGGGCATCTCTGGAATGGTCACGATATGGATCTTATCCTAGTCAATGAGCCCAAATTGACAAAGAAACCAGCTCAAGACTCCAGTCAATGGAGAATTCAAATGTAGAGACCAAAGGAAAACAAGACTCTATTTTGTACACATTTCACAATGATGGGATCTGAAACAACTTCCTGAACCCACGAACTCCAACAACCATTTGTGCAAACAAATCCAACAACCATTACATTATATTTATGTCTCTAGCAGCCGAGGAAGAGGATTCTGTGTGCCTGTTTGCTACGTGTTTTTGGCTGTAGCTTATTCTTCTCCATAAACAGTTGTATAATTTTTCTATAAATACCTGTGTAAAGAACACATAACCAATTCAAATTCACTTATGTATTAAGCTCAGACTACTACTTTGTAATTTTGTAAAACTCATTTCCTATGTTTTTAATATGAAGACTGCAAGTTTTATGGATATCTGAAAGCATTTCTTGGAGTTTTGATTGAGTACACATAACCTGAGCAGTTGCAGAGGGCCCCTGCACTAACTGAGGTTCCATTTCATTTTGTTTTGTCTTTTATAGTTAAACTGTCAACTCATCAATTTTTCCATAGTGTTCATAGCCATTCACTAACTTTTTTTATAATGCAGTATTTATCATTTTCTTACTAATGCAGAATAACTTTCTCTTTTCTTAATTTCTTTCTATTTTTATCAGTAGTTAGAAGTTGAATTCAGTAGTGTAGAGTAGTTTATTTCATTTACTGTTTCACTAGTTTTTAATTTTCCAAATCAACTGATCAATGCCATTACTGTTCTTTCCATTTTATTACTAGTTTAGTGACTCATGGTGTAGATGAATGTTTATAAAAATCCCTTCTAGTTGATAACTCATCTTAAACTAAGTGGTTGAATACTTCATTCATGCAATGAGTCTTTTCTATGTTTTTGCATTTATCTTTTTTTAGAATAATGAAGTACAGAATTCCTCAAAATGTCATCCTAAGGAGGTTTTTCTCCCAAAATTGAGAGGCAGAGTAAGTAAGCACTTCATTTAGTTTTGTTTCCATAATAGATAGTTGTAATTTCACTTTTAGTTTTAGTATTTCATTTAATTTTTTTTCTTGTAATAGATTAGACAATAATTGCAATTTCACTTTTAGTTTTCAGTATTTCTTTAGTCTTGTTTTTGTAATTGAATAGACAGTAATTGCAATTTTACTTCCTAATTTGTAGCTCATGATTTGTAAATAATGATATGATTAGAGATAGAAACTCTGTTTTCATTTCTTGATTAAACTTTGCTTCCAAATTTCATTTAAGCTCTTTTTAGTTCTCATTTCTTTAGGATCTTAGCAGTATTTATAGAAGTTATATTTAAAGAATTTAGTTAAGTACATTGTAAATCATTAGGGATTAAAAGATCAAAAACCCCCAAAACAACATAAAACTAAAAAACACTGAAGTAAGAAGGGTCATCTAGCACATAAGTGCACTACACTTCATCAGTTTACGATACCCAGATTGATAATTTATGTAGAGAAATTTAAGACACTAAATTGAATAAACAACCTTGTTGATGGGCCTCTAAATTAGACATAAATTAAGGCCCATGCCTGTAAATTAAACATAAATTAAGGCATATGACCATCCTTCAGCACATTAAACCTCTATTTTTGCATTAGATAATGTATTTTTAACTTTAATATATTCATTAGGAAGGTTTATGAATAATTGCATATATGTGCCTAATATTATTTATTTTTGTGGAATATTATGAGAATATTGGGCAGATTATGAAGATTTGGAGGAGGATATAATTTAGGGGCTTTCTCCCTACGAAATGAGGACCACTATTAAATAATAAATCAACAAGATATTATGGAATTATGACATAGATTGTGGAACTCCAATGATTGAGAAAATCTAAGAATGTGTTCCCTGCCATTTAATGCAGATTTCTAGTATTGGGAATGAGATCCACCAATCAAGGATTTTGGTGGACAAAGCTTCCTCCATTCATGGTATTATAGACATTTTTGGGCACTGCAACCCCAAGCATGAAATGTCCATAAACCAAGGGCTCCTAAGTCCCTAAAAGTGTTGTTCTAACCCCTAAAGGAACAACGTCAACTGATTACAGCTTCTCCCAGAAGTTCTCCATGAAAAACTGCTCAAAACTGGTCAAAACAGGATCATTTCAGCTGCTCCATAGGCAAAGTGCGTTGCATCTCACCTAAGTACACTCTATGGGTGCGTTGCATTTCAAAAATCCCTTCTATGGGGTGCGATGGGCGAGAAGTGACAAATGGCAGTGTCAATCCGAGAGGTGGTGAGGCATGGAATCTTCCAGAAACTTCTCCTGTGACACTTGCCTCTCCGAATTCGACCAAGGATGAGTAATAGATCATCAGTCTCCAAGTGGAAGCAAGAACTATCAGAGGGAAGACACTAATCAAATCACAAGCTGACTCATCTCCCTTACAGATATCTATATATGGATCCCTCATCCCAGAGATCAAGAGGCTGGAATTTTGCATATTGTAAGGAATTGCTGTTGGTTTCTTGAGACAACATCATAGTGTTGGGTGATCTAAGCTTTGTATGGGTGATCATAGTGTTTGGGCTCTTTCTTGTTTATCAATAAAAGCTATTCAAGTTTTCCTCCATACTCTTGTGTCATTTATGTTTTATGCATTTGTATGGTCAATTTACATCTGATCCTAGATTGTTTATGATTATAGATCCATGTTCTTGTATAGTTTTATGCTACTGTGATCCTACAGGTACTCTGTGACGCTGGGCGTACAAGGAAGCAAGTAGCGAAAGACTATCAAGAGAGAGAGGAATCGAACTAGGAGATTAGCGCAAGACAGAGGTTGGTCTTCTTTGTTCTTCTCTCATCTATATTTCATAAAGGAAAAACGAAAGTAGCTTTACTTTGTTTGTTTCTAAGGTAGCTACCACACCTTAGTGGGATAAGTAGTTCTGTGTAGACACTTTCCCCTGTAACAAAATGACGACTCCACTGGGGACGAATTAGGATTGTTTGTTTATCTTCATTGTTGTTTATTTTATAAAATTACAGACGGAGCTTGAAGTCGAGCCAGGTAGCTTTCGAACTGCATTTGTTATGCAAATGCAAAGTAGATAAATGCCGCTTCAGTCAATCTTTGGGATTTGTTTATGACTTAAACAACTGATTCACAAACTCTCTGATTTCCCTCGTGGTAGCTCTTAGAACCTCCTTAGATCTACCCCTGATTGTTGCATTACTGATTACCATTTGCTCGGCCAAAACCCATGAACTGAACTGCAAACTGTGACCCGGAACCCAAGCAAAGTCTCGTCTCTAGCCCAGCACAGGCACTGTTCTGTGAATCCAAAATTCAGTGCACTTCCCGAGTGTAGTAGGTGTGTTGCATTTCAAATTCCCTGTGTTACAGGTGCGCTGATCAGACTAGGAATTGTTCAGTTTTGGTTTCTGTGATTCATTCTTTTCAATTCTATTCATCAATTTTGCTTCCTGTAATCAGTATATCTCTGTTTGAAACCCCTTTTCCTTACTTTTATTCCACCTCCAATGTGCAAAGAACTATAAATGTTTTTGTGTATTTGTTGAGTCATTTTCAGTTCTCCTTTGCAAAAATTAACATAATTGTACCGTTGTCCTTTGATTTGATAGTGTCGCAAATGTCGTTTTCAGTCATAGGAAAGAGTTTGGTTGCTATTGATGGTCGATTACCCTGTTGCTATTGTATTCGGTCTGAATTTGTAGTCTTTCTAGTGTTGAAAGCAAGTATTCATTTCTGAATCGTAAAGTGTTGTGATTGCCTCCATTTTTGATTTTGAAAAGAAACTTGTTAGTAATTGTCGCTTGAAAAGTAATTCGGATTTGTGCATTAGCTTTCTTTTTACCATTCACATACTAAGAAAGCCGAAAACAAATACCCGCATGTGCATTTGCATTTAGACTGTTTAATTGGTTTGATTTAGGACAGTGCATTTAGAGTGTGCTCTTTGCTCTTTGTGAAAGAATATTGTCTCTCTTTCCTTAGTAGCTAGGATTTTCATTGCACAAAGAAGATAAAATACTGTTTATCATCTTAGATTGCATTTTAGGAATTTTACATCTACATCTCGAGGTGAACCTAAAAGGAAAATTTCTTAAGCAAGATCAACTATAAAATAAATTCAATGAATCTAACAACGCTTTGGAACCTAACGCACAACATCTAGAAGTCTAGGCTAGAGACGTATTCCGGTGTCGTAAAGCCTAGTAACTGTTGTTCTCACTGATGGTTGGGTGATTCCTCCACTTTGAGACGATAAGTGCTAGTACGGACGTGTGCTCCCACGTACCGTCAAGTATATTTTGGGAGACCACAATAGGCTTAATCCGTTATCCATAGGAAGCCGTGTCTGCCGCCCTATCGATCGCAATGCACTGAACACAACATTCGGGAAGATTGACTGCCGTACCGTAAAAAGTATTCTGCAGTTTTGTGATTGGTTTGGTAATCCCTCTACCTAGATTTCCAGAGTAGTCCCTTTCGTTCCTTTTCAGACTCCTTAACGGAAATGGTCCATCTGAGCACTTGTCACTTCAGGCTCATTAAAAATCGAAGGCGACTAGAGTCATCTTTTGTTTTTTCTCGACTCTTAAAAATTGAAAAAATAAGTTGTGTCAAAGCGTCTAAAATTTATTTTAAATGGAATAATCATCACCCTTTCCTACATTGATCTTAAGTTGAGAAAATGGAATCCACCAATCAAGGAATTCCCCTTGGAGGAAATCCTAGTCCCTTCTCCTTTTGGGGAGATGTTGGTGCACCCCATATGGCCACATTGTCGCTTCCAGGAATGACAATCGGCTTGCCCGTATGGCTCTTCTCAACCTCTGTCGTTCAGAACACCGCAATTCCTGAGCAATCGAGTCAGCAACTAGACGATTCCAGAGTTACCCACCAACCTTCTACTTCCTCCAATTCTTCCTCTCCTCCTTCCTCTTCGCTTGATGGCGCTGGTAAAGCCAAAAATCAAGTACTTGAGAAGAAGAAGGAAAAGAAGAAGAAAGAGAAGAAGAAGAAGGAGACAAAAGCGAAAGGGGGCAACCAAGCGTCGTCTAGCGAAAATCCACACACTACACCGACCAGGCCTAAATCGCCATGTGTCATTTGCAAAGGAGACCACTATCATAGAGATTGTCCTTGCATCCCTCGGATCTTAAGGGACTGGTCTCCTCGTTTGCACAACCCAGTGTCGTCAACCTCTGATGATCATGTTGAAAACACACCATCGACTAGTGAAAGTGAAGCCCCAGGACAAAAAGGAAAATATACATTTCCTTGTAAACTATGCGAAGGCGATCATGTCGTCCACCGTTGTCCCTTCTTAGACGAGGCTAAAAGAGTTTTGGATGATCGTCCAGTTTCACCGTTACGACTTCCTCCTGGATATAAAAAACTCTTGCCGAGTCCGTCACTAGTTGAAAATCCGGTTGACCCGCCCAGGTGGTCAGCCGAAGCGTCTATCATTGAAGACGAACCACCTGAACCCATACCAGTTGAAAGTCAAAAGGTCGAGGCGGCAGTTGACCCGGTCTTGCCTTTAGAGATTCCATCTTCAGATGATAAAGTCACAGAAGAGAATAAGGATGACACCGTAAAAATTCTTTTCGTACGCACAGACTCCGATGAACATGGGGGAAATTTACCCATTCCTTTATCGCAAGAAGGAAGTTCGTCAGAGTCGTACCCGGCCGTTTATTCGGTCACACCTCCAAGCACCCTAGTTGTTTCTTTCGACTGGAATCAACTAGGCAGACCCCGTTTAGTGGCTATTGTACCATTCCGAATTATTGCTCAAATATATAGAATGGTTATGGCTAGTACCATCGTAGATGAAGGGGCTTCTGTGAGTATCCTTTCCTCGATTTCTTGGAAAGCGCTTGGTTAGCCATCGCTTTTGCCTGAGATGAGAAATCTAACAGGCTTTGAAAAAGGAACCAGTCGACCGTTAGGGATCCTTCCCAATGTGCCCATAACATTGAGAGGGAAAACCGTTCACATGAACGTAATGGCAGTTCAAGGACCCCTGGATTATAATCTACTCCTTGGACGAGACTATATTTATTGCATGGGAGCCATTGTCTCATCACTCTTTAGAGTAATGTGTTTTCCGCACGAAGGAAGAATGGTAAAACTCGTAGACCAACTTTCATTTCCCGGATCACACAGAGCAAATAGTCATATGCCATCCCTGAATGGTCTTTTCACACAAGGAATGTCTCATCAATCTCCAGTCCGTCCACCTGATGAGCGCAAGTGATTCGGGGGACATGACTGAATCCCAGGGGGCATGCACCCTGGTCTGCTTCGGCAGGAAAACTTCGGGTATAGCGTAGGTTTCCGCGAGAGATATATGACTGGACTGTACTCCCGTTCATGATTGGAAGAGGGGGTTAGACTGGAATAAGATTCTCTCGTCAAAGTTATGTGAGTGGATTGTCTCACCTTTGTCTATTTCGGTAGACATCGCCGAAGAAGTGTTTTGTTTTCACTGTGAATAGAACAATCTTTGGTAACCTGAAAGAGGTAGACTTTTCCTGATAAAACAAATGTTTTGTTGGAGATTTGAAAGGTGACCTTGAAACTCTGTTTTATACATGGGGGCATGCAAACCTTTTGGCGTGCAAGCGAAGAGCAACTATGTATTTTTTAAATTTGTAGGTCCTCTAACCCTTTAAACTCGTAGGATTGGTCATTTCCTAACTTGCATAAAGAAAGGATGTGGGGCAAAATCTAAAAATTTCCATTTCTAAATGGGACATTCTTATTATATGACTGGATTAATCGAGCAGTTTTAGCACATAGTTCAAGCTCGTTAAAAAATAAACATAAGTCATGAGCAAATGTTTCTCCCCGCGTTTAAGCTCATTAAAAGATGAACTATTTCCCGGTAAATGACCATCGTGAATGTAGTACTTCAGCCTTTAAAGCCTTGGTCGTGTTCTCATCATCACCTCCACTCTGTATTGACCGATCATTCACCTCCATTTGATTGTTTACCCCTTTTGAGGAACAACTGCGAAGAGTGATCCCACTAGCCATCCTTGTAACACCGCCGTGATTGGAAAATTCCAAACCTTACCTGGAACCAACTACTACCCAATTTTATCACTTGTTCCTCAAAAGACGAGTCTCCTTTCAGCTCTTTTCAACTGACTCGTAAAATATGAAAAGATTGGCGAGCCATTGGCCTCTCCAGCTCGTTAAAGGGACCAGAAGTGCTATCCCTCCTTTAGATTTTAATCTTTTTGGGCCTGAGGGATTATTACACAAAAAGATCGAGCGCTTGTTTTTTTCGGCTTGTTAAAAGTATCGAAAATTCATCCCTTCTGTATTGTTTTATACTTTTTCAGACTTAAGGGATTAGATGACGAAAAAGGAATTTTGTAGTTTCCTTTACATCCCTTTTAAGACTCTCTAAAATTGAAAAGGACTGAGTTATCTTTGTCGTTAAACTCGTTAAAACTTAATAGCGACAAACTTGTCCATAGCAGACAAGAACGAGTTTCACTATCGCTAGGCTCGTTAAAACATAGCAATGGGTTTGCTTGAAGGGAAAATTATAGAACAATCATATGTTATCCTCCTCAAGCTTGACAAAAATAAAGAGGTACTGGTCAGCAATGACTGGGGAAAAATTGCCAAGAAAACTTGATGAAACTTTGTTGGTAGCAAGTCGCTCTTGAACATGACACTTTCACTCTGCATCCAAGTCGGGTTGGGTTGTTTCATTCACCGGTCACATCACCATGGTCCCATCACACCATCCACATTTGGGGTCAATGCTACCAATCCATCACGTCAGTGTCGCCAATATGTTCAAGAGAAGTCATTCAGAGAATTCACCTGTGTCTCACCCGCTACAATATATTTACACTCCATTCTTTCATGATTTCCACCCTGAACCTTATGTCATCAGATTGTTTTCACCTCCATTAAAATCATTTGCTCCGTTCCGTGTCATTGATGTGGGATTCATTAAGGCCCTCCTGTGACGGATCGCTTCTTGTCGACATCAGCTCATTATCCAAGAAGTCAATCTAGGAACACCCCGTTCAGTACTTTGAAGCTTGCATGCCTCAATGGCAAGTTTCTCACTTCCGGCGACAGGTTTAAATCAATGGCCTTCGACCAAAAGATTTTGCGTGGTGTTCGACGCCAAGTCCTTTACTCACACCACATGAACTGTACTGCAGTACGTTGAGGGTCATTATCATTATCGGTGATTCCTCTCCCGCCTATTAACAACTTACATCATTGGCTGGTAATCAGGCGATGTCTTTCCATGTTCGACTCCAGAACATCTCTCACATGGATAGACTTGTACTTCGAGTGAAGATCGAACGAGATTGATGACCCCAGATCTAGTTTCATCCATCCGGGCTGCGATATATATTCAAGGAAATATAGACATCAAATGTACATTATTGCTGCACAGATAATCATCCAATCAAAGGGATGATGACTCTACCAGAATCATCAGTCTACACTCAGACGATTGTCTGTCCTATGTACATGAAAATGAATTTATAAAGCTGAGCATGGGAATGCCTGCCTCAGCTAGATCATGAAAATATTATGAAGATAATGTATTGTATTGTATCTTATTACAGGTCTCCTCCCAACTTGAAAGAACTTCAGATCCTCATAATAAAGCATTTCACCTGACATCAAAAGATTAACGACCTCATGCTTTAGGGGGCAACTGTTATAGACATTTTTGGGCACTGCAACGCCAGGCATGAAATGTCCATAAACCAAGGGCTCCTAAGTCCCTAAAAATGTTGTTCTAACCCCCAAAGGAACAAGTTCAACTGATTACAGCTTCTCCTAGAAGTTCTCCATGAAAAACTGCTCAAAACTGGTCAAAACAGGATCATTTCAGCTGTTCCATAGGCAAAGTGCATTGCATCTCACCTAAGTACACTCTATGGGTGTGTTGCATTTCAAAAATCCCTTCTATGGGGTGCGATGGGCGAGAAGTGACAAATGGCAGTGTCAATCCGAGAGGTGGAGAGGCATGGAATCTTCCAGAAACTTCTCCTGTGACACTTGCCTCTCCGAATTCGACCAAGGATGAGTAAGAGATCATCAATCTCCAAGTGGGAGCAAGAACTATCATAGGGAAGACACTAATTAAATCACAAGCTGACTCATCTCCCTTACAGATATCTATATATGGATCCCTCATCCCAGAGATCCAGAAGCTGGAATTTTGCATATTGTAAGGAATTGTTGTTGGTTTCTTGAGACAACATCATAGTGTTGGGTGATCTAAGCTTTGTATGAGGTGAAGAAGGGCTTACTTGCTGAGAGGATGATGCTGGGTCAGAACAACTGGTTGTAACTCCCTTGGCTCTTTCTTGTTTATCAATAAAAGCTATTCAAGTTTTCCTCCATACTCTTGTGTCATTTATGTTTTATGCATTTGTATGGTCAATTTACATCTGATCCTAGATTGTTTATGATTATAGATCCATGTTCTTGTATAGTTTTATGCTACTGTGATCCTACAGGTACTCTGTGAAGCTGGGCGTACAAGGAAGCAAGTAGCGAAAGACTATCAAGAGAGAGAGGAATCGAACTAGGAGATTAGCGCAAGACAGAGGTTGGTCTTCTTTGTTCTTCTCTCATCTATATTTCATAAAGGAAAAACGAAAGTAGCTTTACTTTGTTTGTTTCTAAGGTAGCTACCACACCTTAGTGGGATAAGCAGTTCTGTGTAGACACTTTTCCCTGTAACACATGGGGAATGATTCCTAATAATTTTTTATAAGTACCAAGTCTAATTTTCCACTAGGGATAGATTTTCATTAGTGTTCTTCTGGAGAGAACTCGTATTTCTGTAGCTCCATTGTATTTTCTTGCAGGGATGTAATTGTATTGATGAAAATAATAAAGATTGGTGTCATGTTCCGCTTCTAAATCTTGTTCTCCTCCATAGCTCTCTGAGTTTCCTTGGCTTGGCCATCCCAGGAGATTCAGATCCCTTTTTGTATCATCTTCTTTCCTTCTTTTCACTTCTTATTCACATGCATCTCTTGTTTTTATTTCTTTCTATTTCTGCATTTAGTATTAATGATTTCTTGTTGTAGGATTGGGTTAAATGGTTGATGTAAGTTCTTTTGTAGGATCAAAACCATAATTTCATCATTGGAAAATCTTTATAAGGTCATAGTAATCATTGAGCTACTTGGATTAACTTTCTTATTCCCAAATCTAGATTTCTGGAACTCCTTTGTGGCAAAGAACAATAAATTTATGCTATTTTTTAGAGTATGATAATTAGCTTCAATCAAGTTGGTTCCACTTGAATTAGATAAAAAAAGAATTCTAGTTAATAACAAAAGCTACCCCATTGCATTTGCACTTGATTAGGTTAGGCATTTTATAGATTTACTAGCTCACTAGTTCTCAAATTTCTAAATTTTCGACTAGTAATTTTTTGCTATTTTTTAGCATGAGTTAAAAGAGTTATTTTTGAGTGATTCCACTTGGAATGGGGACCTAAGACATCCTATTCAATAAAAAATTTGTCCCATCCAATTTGGATTTCATTTTCTTGGTCATTCGATAAATTATAATTTCGTACAGTAAATCTGTAACATCTTGTAGTCAAACAGGGTATCCTGTAGGAGAATTAGGGGATCCTGTAGGAGAACTAGTACATCGTGTAGGAAATCCTGTAGTGGCCTGTTTTGAGCTCGAATTGAGAAAAATCATCATTGAAGCTGGGATTAGGCCCCTACATGACCTCCAAGCCATTAAAATCATTGTACCCCTTTTCCTCCACACATGTCTCCCCTGCCAAAGATCAAAGAAAGATTAGCATTTGCATTTATAAAACAAAAATATTTAAAAAATGAGTTCTTTTATATTTACACATGCACATAGCAGTTAGTACTCTCTAGATCAGATTTCATTCTTAGATTAGTTAAAACATCACATGTGACAAATAGGGTTAAAATAAGGTTCTTTTGCAAGCAAAGTGTGTTAATAAGTAGATAGAGGATTTCATGTTACTTTACAAGCATTTTTAAATTCAGTCTTTCGTTCCTGCAAATAGGCAACATTTCTTTTCTCTCATGACAACAAAGGAAGGACACATTGTATGTTGTACCTATAGTTCCGATACCTCTTATGTTTGTACAAAGCCCGGGATGATAATTAAAGTTGGTAGCCTTGGGAGTTGCAACATTCTTGTTGCAATATCGAGGCTTATCACTTTTTGGTGCCATTGCTGGGGAGGTGTCAAAGTATGCATTGTTTTCTCCCTAGTTTATTCTTTTCTTTTTAATTTATGCAAAAAACAAAAAATATTTTCATTAGGCATATTTAATTTCAAAAGTAGAAAACTAAATTGCATTATAGTTTTCATTTAGTCATAAAAACAAAAAATATCCAACACCAACCCACACCCCCATTTGATCACATGGTGCAGTAAGACCCACATCACCATTAACTTTTGTAGGTAGAAGAACAAGATGACAAAGAACGTAGAAGAAATGGATGGAGATGATGACAATGAGGAAGATCCTCTCCGATTTCCCATTCAAGATACCGATGGTAGTGTGCACATGAAGAACATCCTTCCATCTTTTTTTCCAAAATTTCATGGTCTAAGGTTAGAGGATCCAGAAACTTTTCTCTTTGAATTGAAATTGTTTGTAGATATTATGGTTACTTATTAAAAACCCCAAAACTAAGATCATTTACAGCAACATTGAAGGATAGAGCTCTTAAATGGTTCATGATCTTAGGGACTAACTCAATAAGATCATGGAATGATATGCAAAAGATATTTCTAGAAAAATATAAAGATCATGATCTTAAAGAAGAAATATTTAGAATGAATCAAAGAGAAGATGAGAGCCTTGAGGATCTAATAGAGAGGTTCATGTATAATGTTAAGAGGACAAAACTACATCATTTAGGATCTCACACACTAAAAACCCTCCTAATTAGAACAGTTAGGGATGAATGGATTAATCTCCTTGATCTCATGAGTAGAGGTGATGTATAGTAATTATCATTTGAAGAAATTTGTGAAACATGCAAACACATATCAAGAGGAAAGGCAAGAGTAGGTAAATTAACCTCAAGATTGGTAAGTCAAGCTAAACTTGGAAATTTGTTTGATGATTTTAAAACAGAAATTCTTAGCAATCTAACCAAACAAGTAGAAATGTTAAGAATGCAAGATGAAGAAAAAGAATATGTTAATATTTGTGTTGTCCATGCAAAATCACATGATGTTAAACATTGTCCATCATTACCAAGGTTGAAGGAGGATTACCAAGAGGACAATGGAGCAAGTCAATTACCAATGCAACTATGTTATGTAGCTCCAAGAGGACCATGGCATCCTATTCAACCTAGTATGATGCAAGAACCTAATTCACAATTTCAAGCTTATGCACATTCATCTCAAAGTAATTGGAACACAACCTTTCCTTGGCAACATTGGTCATCTCAACCCCAAAGCCAATCTTGGCAACAAGGTTGGCAAGGAACTTATGGGAGCCATCCACAATATCCTCTGTATTTTCCTCAATATCCTCCATACACAACTCCATGTTATCCCTACCATTCATCTCCACCACAACCACAACCCCAACCACATCCATCTCAAATATCCACTCACACTCAACTACCTATACTGCCATTTCCAAATCCACACATTGAAATAGCTCAGCCCACTTACAATGCTGAGGTACAACACTTCCAAGCATCTCCTCTTGATATCAATGGTATTCACCATAACTCAGGAAGAGTATTGCAAAAAAGAGATTATCTTGATATCATTGAAGGACCACATCGAGAAGAAGAATATTCAAATGAGAAGACCACATAATCATGGGATGCACTTGATAAAGGACAAACATCAAAATCAGAGATCGAGGGAGCTCCCTCATGGTTACCATCAAGTCCTCCATGTATTCAAGGGAAAAATCAGAAAAAAGAAGAAGATTTGAAGGTCATGTTGGAAGAAGACATGAACAATGATCCAGATAAGCAAGAAAACCAAGGATATCAAAGTTATATTGAGGTTTGGTTCCATAAAATCAATAAGATGGAGCACCATTCTCTTCATAAACTATGCTTGATCCTTTCAAAGTCAAATCATTTTGTCTCTGAAATCCAGTTACATGTCAAAGGATACATTTCAAGCATAACATTATTTTGTTTGTCATATTGATGTGTACATGGCTCCATTGGTAGTATTCTTATACTTGAAAGTGATTTGTTTTTCAAGCAGGGTAGGGTAGAAAAAAAAATGAAAAATAAGAGACAAAAATAAAAATCTTAGGTGAAAACCTCATTTGAGGTGCCTCAAATTGGCTCATTGATTGAAAACATCCATAAGGCAGTTAATGGGTTGGGAAAAGAGAAAAAAAAAAAAAAAAAAAAAAATATTCTAGGTGAAAACCTCCTTTGAGGCGCCTAGGCAGACTACTAGTTGAAAACCTCATTGAGGCAGCTAGTAGGCCTAGAAAAAAAGAAAGGGAAAAAAAAAACCCTGCTCCATGTATCTCTTTGATGAATGTAGGTGCTCTCCAACATCTACAAGGAACAAAAACAAGTTGCCACCAAAGAAAGAAAGAATAGGTCAAACCTAGTCAAAAGAAGTCAAATTTTGACTTTCTCCTCCTTTTCTCAAATGCTCCAACAAGGCCAAGTCCATGCCAATACATCACCATCATCTATTTACACCATCCACCTATCATTCTCAATATTTTCCCATTCAGTTTGCTGGTTGTCCTAAAAAACTATAGGAAGGCTCTGTTTTACTACAGGAAACAAAAGTACATAGAGAAGAAATTTGTTTTTTCCATAACTTGAAAACCATGCATCCATTTGCCAAGAGTTTTTAGGGTGTGATGCATATGGATGATGGTAACATGCTCAAGTAATTTCAGCAAATTCCAGTGCAAAATTTTTGAGAAATTAGCCTCTATCACCTACAACCATTTTTTCATTTTCTCAATATCTGTGCATCCATTTACAAAGTTGTTTCATGGGGAGATGAATATGGATGATGGTAACATTCCAAAGCAATTTCAGCAAATCCTAGTGCATGGTTTCCAAGAAATCGGCCTCTATCACCTTCAGACATTTTTTTTTTCTCAAGATCTGTGCATCCATTGACAAATTTGTTTTTTTGGGGTGGTGCATAATGATGATGAAAACATGCTTAGAAAGTTTCAGGTCAATACATTCTACTGTTTGGGAGATATGGAAAAAAAAGTCAGCTAAAAGAGGTTGTTCTGAATTACAACAAGAGTTTCTTATAGTACTGCAAGAAGTTCTAAAAATCTACAGGAAATGTAGTTTAATGGAAAATTTATGATGTAGGCCTCTTTTGGGATAGGAAAAAAGGACATTGACTTCATCACATCTCAGCCAATACCCATCATGACCATGTCACTCTATGGCCACACCTTCCACTCATTCTAATACCTATTTACCATCCAACAAAGAAAGGACACAAACATTAAAAAATAAAAGGGCAGCTACAATAGCCTATTCAGAAGTAACAAAAGGCTCCAGGCCTCACCTTCAGCACCATGATTGAAAGAGAAGCATAACTACAGGCACAATGAAACCCCTCCAGATCTCAGCAACAGCAGAGGAAGCCATCACCTACATCAACAAGAAGACAACCCATCAGCAAATAAGATCAACGAAAAATAAAAAGGTAGTCAAGAAGATGTACCTGAGTCATGAGAAGCACAACAACATCAACTCAACAATAGCATGCATGTCTCTCCAATAACCATCAGGTAGGTACAGGTATGATATATTCTTGACCTCTTCTATTGAGCATATTATAGTTAGAAATTTGTTTTCAATGCATGAGACATGAGGTTTCATAAGCTAAGGATGAGTTAGTAGTCTCAGTTGCATTTAACTAGTTAATTGCATCTCACTCTTTCACTCATGCAATGTTGAAAATTCAAAATTATGAAGGGTGATGATTTCAAGGAATGAAAACAACATTTAAAAGAAGAAACTTTTACAAAGGCCAAGTCACCACAACACTCCAAGCCCTCCATGCACTTCATATTCACTATCTATCCATCATTCATCCATCCCATTTCATAATTTCAAAATAAAACCCTACACTTTGTCTCACCCTAAAAATTTCTTGAAAAAACAAACAAATCATCCTCTCCATTTTCACAAACCTACACTACTCCCTCTGAGCCCTAGGATCATCCTCCAATCCCTCTACATCATTTCTCATCACTACCATACAATTAAAAGGCTATAAAAGAGAAGGAATGGTTACTATAGGAGGACAAAATGTTGCTACAAGAAGGAAGAAATGAAAAAATTGTGCTAAAAAACAAAAAAGGAAGTTCCTAAGAGAGACCAAATCAAAACAGAAAACTCCAAGGCCATTAGGCAATCATCTAGGCCACAAGAGAGAAGAAGAAGACAACAAAAGGAAATGAGGCATCCACCATAAAAATAGAACTCAAACTGTTGTGATGAAAAGAGACTTTCCAAGAGGTCTATAATCTCTTTCTAGCTTTTTTCCAAGGCCTAAGAGATGTTATAGAAATGAGAGAAAGGCATGGGAGTCATGTTGAGGGTCTGTTCTAGGCTCAGACTATCATTTATGCTCAAAAATAGTTTCCTGTAGTTTTAACAGGGTTTCATGTAGTTTTAACAGGGTTTCCTGTAGTTTTGATAGGAATTACTACAAGATGTCCTAGTTCTCATCTAAAGACATTTTGAAGCTTTCAGAGGTTTCCAAATGGTGGAACAAGGTAGAAGAAGGTTGATAAGGATGTGGAAGACCTTGCCAAACTGAAAAATATTCAAGAACTGTCTTGAATAAAGGGAAGAAGGCAAACTAATGGTCTCAAGGAACAAGGATTTTTCTTTGCACTAATATGCTTTTGGGCTTGTCCTTGCAGAATTTATAGCCAAGATTCTTAATGCACAAGAGAGAGGTCACTAGGGCCATGAATGAGGCACAATGAGGTCACTAAGTTGCTAAGAGGATGAGCAACACTTTCAGCAAGGGGGTATGATGGGCCTCTAAATTAGACATAAATTAAGGCCTGTGACCATCCTTTAGCACATTAAACCTCTCTTTTTGTATTAGATATTGTATTTTTAATTTTAATATATTCATTAGGAAGGTTTATGAATAAATTCTTATTTGTGCGTAATATTATTTATTTTTGTGGAATATTATGAGAATATTGGGCAGATTATGAAGATTTGGAAGAGGATATAATTTAGGGACTTGCTCCCTACTACAAGAAGATCACTATTAAATAATAAATCAACAAGATATTATGGAATTATGGCACATATTATGGAACTCCAATGATTGAGAAAATCTAGGAATGTGTTCCCTGCCATTTAATTTAGATTCCTAGTATTGGGAACCCGTTCCACTAATTAAGGGATTTTGGTGGGGAAATCTTCCTCCATTCATGGGGAATGATTTCTAATCATTTTTTATAAGTACCAAGTTGAATTTTCCTCTAGGGATATATTTTCATTAGTGTTCTTGTGGAAAGAACTCGTATTTCTGTAGCTCCATTGTATTTTCTTGCAGGGATGTAATATATTGTATTGATGAAAATAATGAAGATTGATGTCATATTCAACTTCTAAATCTTGTTCTCTTCCATAGGTCTCTGTGTTTTCTTGGGCTTAGACATCCCAAGATACTCAAAGCCCTTTTGTATCATTTTCTTTCCTTCTTTTCACTTCTTATTCACATGCATCTCTTGTTTTTATTTATTTCTATTTCTTCATTTAGTATTAATGATTTATTGTTGTAGGATTGGGTTAAATGGTTGATGTAAGTTCTTTTGTAGGATCAAAACCATCATTTCATCATTGGAAAATCTTTAGAAGGTCATAGTAATCATTGAGCTACTTGGATTAGCTTGCTTATTCCCAAATCTAGATTTCTGGAACTTCTTTGTGGCAAAGAACAGTAAATTCTAGATATTTTTTAGAGCATGCTAATTATCTTCAATAGAGCTGGTTCCACTTGAATTAGATCAAAAAAACATTTTGGTTCATAAAAAAAATTACCCCATTGCATTTTCACTTGATCAGGTTAGGAATTTTATAGATTTATTAGCTCACTAGTTGTCGAATTTCTAGATTTTCGACTAGTAATTTTCTGCTATTTTTTAGCATGGGTTGATAGAGGCCTTTTTGAGTGATTCCACTTGGAATGGGGACCTAAGACATCCTAGTCAATAAAAAAATTTGTCCCATCCAATTTGTATTTTATTTTCCTGGTCATTCGATGAATTATAATTTCATATAGTAAATGTGTATCATCGTATCATAAAACAGGGGATACTGTAGGAGAACTAGGGGATCCTATAAGAGAACTAGTACATCCTATAGGAAATCTTGTAGTGGCCTATTTTGAGCCTGAATTGAGAAAATTCATCATTGAAGCTGGAATTAGGTCCCTACATGACTTCCAAGCCATCAAAATCATTGTACCCCTATTCCTCCACACTTGCCTCCCCCGCCAAAGATAAAAGAAAGATTAGAATTTGCATTTATAAAGAAAAGATATTAAAAAAAAGAGTTCTTTTATATTTACACATGCACATAGCAGTTAGTACACTCTAGATCAGATTTTATGCTTAGATTATTTAAAACATCACATGTGACAAATAGAGTTAAAATAGGGTTCTTTTGCAAGAGAAATGTGTTAATAAGTAGATAGTGGATTTCATGTTACTTTACAAGCATTTTTAAATTCAGTCTTTCATTCCCGCAAATAGGAAACATTTCTTTTATCTCATGATAGCAAAGGAAGGACACATTGTATGCTGCACATATAGTGTCAATACCTCTTAAGTTTGTATGAACTTCAGGTTGATAATTAAATGCGGTAGCCTTGGGAGTTGCAATATCGAGGTTCATCTCTTGTCTAGAGGTCATTGCCACCGTATTCGTCTTTCCTCGAGGGCGCATTATTAGGAAAAATATTTGCCGGTTTTGGAAATGAGTTTACTGCATTTTTTTCTAGTAACCAAAGAGATGGTAGTAGGCGGTGCTACCTCTGGTATCTTGTACAACTTATTTCCCAAGGTAACAATAACAACGCGAGGCCTTGACTCATATAAAAGATGTCACTTCCACAAGTATGGTTGGCCTAATAAGACATCAAAAACATCAAGGGGAGAAACATCACATAATACCTCATCAGTGAAGGGCTTGATGTTGTATGGAAGGCAACACTATTAGATGATGCGAAGGTCCGTCCCTTGTTAAGCCACTCGATGGTGTATGGATGTGGGTGTGTTGTAGTTGGTAAGCCCAGTAGCTTCATGACCTATGCTAAAATGAGGTTCTTTTGGCTCCCGCTGTCGACAATGAATTGTAGTCGACCACCCTTTACCCACCTCTGGGAGTTGAAGAGGCGCTCCTCCTCCTCTAGTCTTTGGGTTCCTCCTTCTAGATCTTCATGGTGGCAACAGTGATGTTGGGCTGCACATCAATAATCTTCTTCCATTTTTCATTCCCCTTGTCGGGTTCTGACTCAGAGTGAAAGCATGCATTTGATTCAAAAGCCTTTAGCTCATCCACTAGTGACTGCTTGGCCTGAAACTCACTTGTGTTGTGAGTGGAGCTCTTATGGAATTCACATGTAGTATACCTAGGGGGGATAATATGGGGTACAAAGGGAGGTACCCAAGGGAATAATGTAATAATGGGATGGGCCATAGTAATAAATAAGGTGGTTAACTCGTATCATGTAAGGGACCACAAGTAGTTAGTAATAATGTAATGGGCCCATGGTATTAGATAGATGGTATTGAGGGAACCATGGTAATGACCAATGGTATTGTATGTATGAGGCCTATATAGAGGCTAGAGACTCCACATTGAGAGATGTAAAGGAATATTGTATGAACAGGCATATGGCTTGTGGATTGTTCTCTTTCCTTAAGGAGTGAATGTATGGTGTTGCCCTACCTTAAGGGTTTTGATCAATAAAGAAGCATTTCTATATTCAGATCTTCTGATTTCTTGGGTTTATTTATATTATCTTATATTTTTGGATCAGATCCATAACAAGTGGTATCAGAGTTATAACAAGAAGTATCAGAGCACTTTCTTGGGTAAAAGTGTAGAATTTTTTTTAAATTTTTTGTAGGAACTTTCTAGGGAAACAAGTTTGCAGATCAGATTTGTACATTTTGGGGCAAAATATGCAAAATATAATTGCAGATCTGGATTCTTTGTGAAAGTTACCGAAGTTCACAAAAAAAAATCGGCCAAATCGGAGTCTAGATGAAGGAGATATTGCTGATTTAAAAATTAGTGGTGTTGCAGACATTTTTCACGGCGGTGAATTTGCATATCAGATCTGCATGGTTTGGAGAAAAATATACAAAATCTAATTGTAGATATAGATTCTTTGGGAAAAAATACTCAAGTAAAAAAAAAAAATCGGCTGAATCAGAGTCCGGATGAAGGAGATCTCGCTGATTTAAAAATGAGTGTTGTTGCAGACATTTTTTGGGCGGTGAGTTTGCAAAGCAGATCTATACGTTCTGGTGCAAAATATACAAAATTTAATTGTATATCTATATTTCTTGTGAAAAAATACCGAAATTCAAAAAAAAAAATCAGTCGACTGGGAGTTCGGATGAGGGAAATATCGTTGATTTAAAATCAGCTCTTTTTTCATAATTTTTGGTGACGGAGGGAGAGTTGCAGCGCAGATCTGAAATTCCAGTGCCTAGATTGGGATTTCTATCATATGAGAAGATGTAGAATGGTCATTCCATTTCCGAAAATAGGTGATAATAAAGATTCTGAGCAATATTGAGTAAACTACGACCACTCTAAATTTTCATCAAGTAAGTGATTTTTTTTCGTGTTGTCTAGCAAGATGTTTTTTACAGGGAAAGATAATGGCCCTACTATTGAAGAATTCATACAGAGACAAAAATTCATACATGGGGAAATTTGTAAGGATTTAGTGTGGCTTGGTTTCAAAGATGAGGCTGCCAAAAGGTGGTTCTCACTTGACGACAAGCAATTGTCCAAACTTTTAGATGAAGAATTTGAAAGAGTCCTTTTAGACAAATGGTCTCGTGCTAGAAAAAAGGATAATGAGACACGTAAGAGGTTATTTTCTATGGGTGTCCCCGTATTGCAGGTTCATGGATTGATTCAGAAGGAGAAGATGATTGCTATAAATCCTAATTGCAAGCATAATTTTATCAATGTTAATTTGGCAAAAAAATTGCAAGTTCCAACCAAACACATTGAACACACACAGGTTGATGATGAGGATGTTCAAATTTATAAGGATTTGAAGATTTTTATGGACAAGTATGTATTACATTATTATTTTTATGCTTCAGATATGGCTAATGAGGATGTTGTTTTGGGATACCCTTGGATGGAATTGGTGGGTACTATAAATATTAATGTGCAAAAGAAATTCCTGAAGCTCTGGTATAAAAAGAAGAAAATTACATTACAAGATATTTCCATCAATAAACAGGTAAAGTCCAAGGAGGTTGAAGTAGAAGATGTTCTAGCAACTGACATATCAGATGACAAGCCATTGATGGTAGACAACCAAACACAAACATCAAACCAGGTATAGGTAGAGTCCAAGGAGGTTGAAGCAGAAAATGCTACAGGTACTGATACATCAGATGAGGGTTCAATGGTTGAAGTATTATTAGAAGATAAGCAACAAAAAAAGATGCCACAACATGTAACAGATACCAATCAGGCTCCATTAGGTGGTGAATTAAAGAAAAAGACATTGTGGGTTAAAACTTCAGCATATCACCACCCACATCACCCCACAAGAAAACAACCAACAAGATGGCAATGAATTAGCCACAAGGACAAAAAGCCCCACATGATAGATAGAGAGGAGTGGCGATCCATCTACTACACATCAACGTAGAAGAGCTGCCATGGTCAACTTCCATATCAAGCGAGCGAGGCACTAGCTGGATCGAGGGTTCACCTTTCTCGTGGATGGCTAGATGCATGTGCATGGTACGAGTGGACTACTCTTTTGAGTAGATCTTATTATTTGTGTTCTTCCCATGTTTCGGGGACGAAACATGTTAAGGGGGGTGGAATGTAGTATACCTATGGGGGATAATATGGGGTACAAAGGGAGGTACCCAAGGGAATAATGTAATAATGGGATGGGCCATAGTAATAAATAAGGTGGTTAACCCGTATCATGTAAGGGACCACAAGTGGTTAGTAATAATGTAATGGGCCCATGGTATTATATAGATGGTATTGAGGGAACCATGGTAATGACCCATGGTATTGTATGTACGAGGCCTATATAGAGGCTAGAGACTCCACATTGAGAGATTTAAAGGAATATTGTATGAACAGGCATATGGCTTATGGAGTGTTCTCCTTCCTTAAGGAATGAATGTATGGTGTTGCCCTACCTTAAGGGTTTTGATCAATAAAGAAGCATTTCTATATTCAGATCTTATAATTTCTTGGGTTTATTTATAATATCTTATATTTTTGGATCAGATCTATAACAAGTGGTGTCAGAGCTATAACATCACACTACTTTCTCATGTCCTTCTTCAGCTTCGTGGTATCGTTGTTTGCTTGCGGATTTGGTGGGTTTTCTTGGGCTGCCCCACCTTGGATTTGTCCTTTGTTCTATTGTTTGGGGACACCTTTCCCTTGCTTCGGATTCACAGATCTAAAATCTCACTTCTTCTGTTTAAGCTTCTCTTCAACCTTGACAATATATTTGTACGTCGTGGCGAGTGAGGAGATGGCCAAGAACCTCATCTCATCTTTGATATACCTATGTAGGCAGTAGTGGTACTTGAGTACCAATGTTTCTTAGAATCCTTAATACCCAACTTAGTGCAAAGGGTATGAAATACATTAGTAAACTTTGACACATCTTAGCCCCTCCCCTGCCGCAGCATGGTCCACTTTTTGTGTTTATCCTCATAGCTCTTGATAGGGTAGTAATCCTCCTTGATGGCATACCAGAATGAGTTATAAGTGAGTGTGGCTGAAAACAGTGACGGTGTAATTTCATCCTTCTTCTCACAATAGGTTTTCCACTTGTCCTTGACGTGGGGGGTGGCTTTGAGAAGAGAAAAAGTAATATTTTCCTGGCTGGAAAACTTACGAATAGAAAAATATCCTTCTATAAAATTTAACCATTTATCTATGACGTCTACATCTATTTGGCCCTCAAATATGGGAATGTCAAAGTTTACTTGTACCTTAAAAGGAATGGAACCACCAGAGTGGCTGCTAGATGTGGATGTGCCACCAGTGGGCAACCGTTGAAGGATCTAGGCAAAGTTATCCATTATGTTCCTTTGTTTCTCAAGGGCCTCCTTAGGTTGTATTTTGATAGGATCTCCTACTCCCTCATCTTTCTTTTCTTCCCCAATGGAAGGTCGTCGGGATTTGTGAGGCTAGTATTCCAAATGTTTGACTAGTTCAACCGCTAACTCCTTATATCCAAACCTCGTTGGGGACATGCAAAGAAAAATAGAGAAAGAGCAGACCGATTTGATACCACTGATCCAAATTTAAACAGGAACGCAAAAAATTACAGATATAACCATAAATACAGAGATGCAACAGAAATAACACTTCATTTCATTACTATCAAATACTAAAGTATGCTTACAAATAGAATGGAAATAAGACTAGCTTGGGTGATGGTAGATTATATCTGAGAAGACATGTGGTGGTTAGATGCCTTTGAACTATGTTACAATGAGGCTTAAAAACCTATTTATTATTGACAAACAATGGAAACCTTAAACATCCAAAACCCTAACCCTAGGATATGAAGTGCCAAACTATGGGCATTGTTTGGGTAAATTGGTACATCAACTTCTTGGGGTCGTAACTTTGGCATACGATCTCTGTTTGACACACAATACCTCGTTAGAAATATCTATCCGAGGAATACAACTTTCGAGTGGCCAACATCAGTGTACAACCCATGTTGGCCCCCATTTTGTACGAATTTACAGGGTAATTTTCTCAGATAGAACACCAAAGGAAACCGCTCACAAACAGATCGCAGATCAATACACCAGTATTCCTAACATGGTTAAAACCCTCAAAGAGGGAAACAATCCACGTCCTGGGCCAACGCAGCCACTTTAGACAATTTATTAATGTAAAAGAAATAAAATTTACATAAGCTTCTCTCATGAACGATCACCTTAGAAATGACCCTCCATGGTCTTTAAATAGAGATCATGGATCAATCGGGTGTTAAGCCATGGATCAAGTGTCTGTAATACAGAGGAGGGAATGAATCATCAGATCACTACATGTCTAAAACATATTATGACCGTTAGATTGTAAGTTACAAAAGTACATAGTAAACAAACACACTTTACCTAACTCTACACTAGACCAAGTTATACTTAACTATTTCCTATGTGTCGGAATATCCTAACATCCTTCCTTAAGAAAAACTTGGGATAGGATTAAAGGATGTACAAATAAGACATAATAGGAGAAGGAAGGAGGCATTAGATCCTATCCCGCCTTAGTGACAACTTCCTGAAATTCAACCATAAATCGAAGTTTAGTAAACTTCGTCTCTGTGAGAGACTTTGTAAAGATGTATGCAACTTGATCATTAGTCGAACAATATTTCACTTCAAGAGCATGGTCATGAATGAGATTTCTGATGAAGTGCATGCGTAGTTCAATGTCTTTGATGCACCGATGTTCGACTGGATCTTTTCATAGTTGAATGGCACTTTGATTATCACACCAAAGTGTAGTTAGATGCCACTGTTGAAAGCCAAAATCTGACAGGATCTAACGAAGCCACATGACTTCCTTACTAGCTTATACGACACCATGATACTCTTCTTCTACTGAATAAAGAGAAATGACACTTTTTTTCTTTAAATCGCATGTAATAGGTCCAGAACTAAGAGTAAAGACATACCCATAGTAAACTTCCGATCGTCAGGGTCACTAGCACAATCGGAATTAGTGAAAAAAACAAATAAAGGAGATGCTTCTGCATTGTAATGAATCCCAAACTGAACTATACCTCCAACATAACAAAGTATTATTTTAGCTGCTTTCCAATTAATTTCATGCAGGTTTTGCATAAACCGAGAAATAAGGCCAACAACAAAGGAAAGGTCAAGACGAGTATGGGTTAGATACAAATTTTTTCCCACAAGCTGACGGTATAATGTAGCATCAACTTCAGCGGAAGCACAAGTGACTGAAAGTTTGGCTCCTGACTCAAAGGGAGAAGGGGCTGGCTTACAGTCTTCCATGTGAAAGTGGCATAGAAGATCACAGGCATACTTGGACTGGGAAAGGGAATACCTTCCTTGGATTGCAAGACTTGAAAACCAAGAAAATAATGCAAGTGTCCTAAGTCTGTCATTTCAAACTACTTTTTAAGGCTGGACTTCACATGGTTTATAAGGTTGGGATAACTACCAGCAAGGATAATATCATCAACATAAAGAACAATAATGATACGAAACTTACCAACTTTCTTGGTGTGGATAGTATTTTCATAAAGACACCTAGAAAATCTAGTATCTAAAATGAAAGCTATCCATTTTGGCATACCAAGCCCGAGGGGCTTGCTTGAGACCATAAAGGGATTTCTTAAGCCGACATACAAGGTTGGTGTCTATTTGTATAGAGCCAAGAGGTTGTTCCATATATATTTCTTATGCAAGTCCCCATACAAGAAGGCATAACATCCATGTGATGGACTTCCCATTTGAAAGAGGCAACAAGGGAAAGAACAAGGTGGATAGAGTTCATTTTGGAAATAGGAGAAAATGTTTCACTATAGTCAACGCCTTCAACTTGTGGAAAACCCTTAGCAACAAAATGAGCTTTATTTTTATCAAATTTTCCATTTTTCCCAAACTTATTTGTATAAACCCATTTGCATCTAACAAGTTTTCATCCCTTTGGAATAGGAACAAGATCCCATGTGTCATTTTCCAATAATGAATGATATTCTTCATTCATAGTTGCATCCTAATTTGGATGGCCTGAAGCTTCTTCAAAGGTGTCAGGATCATAATTCGATGAAGCTTGAGCTAGCAAAGAAGAGGCTCTATCGAACTAAGAAAATGTACATCATTGATCTGTAGGATCACCTACAAAAGTACCTACTACATCCCGAGTATCACAGACCCATTTTGGAAGTTGAGGAGATGAAGGAGCATCCCAAGAAGGTGGGGGAGGATTGTCGTCCTTGCTTTCATCATTGGAAGAAGAAATATTTTCAAAAGTAGAAGGGATAGAGAGGGGTGGCACATCTGTCGAACTAGGCTCATAGGTCGATATATTTTCAGCAAACTTTACATCTCTTCTAATGATAACATTTTTGAATTTAGGTGGAAGAAGCATATATCCTTTGACATCTTCAGAATATACAAAAAAAGACATTTTTCACTCTTAGGTTCTAAGGCTTTATGTTTCTCATCTGGAATATGGGCCCATGTATCACTTCCAAAAACACAAAAGTGACTTACATTTGGTGTAATTGAGCTCCATGCTTCTTCTAGAGTGATATTCTTTAAAACCTTAGTAGGAGTGTGATTACTATGTAATTTTCATAGTTAATTACTTTTGCCCAAAACTTAAGACTAAGTCCTTTAGATTGAAGCATACAATTAGCAATTTCCTCTAAGGTGTGATTCTTCCTTTTAGCTACACCATTTTGTTGTGGAGTATATGGAATAGTATGTTGCATTTGAATTCCATGCTCAATGCAAAAGTTGATGAATTTGTTGTTAACATATTCTCCACCAATATCAGATCTTAGATTAAGAATTTGATGTCCATATTAGTTCTCAACAAAGGCCTTAGAGGCCAAGAACATGTTAAATACTTCACTCTTGAGTTTTAAGAAATATACCCAAGTGTGTCTGGAGAAATCATCAATGAAAGTTAAGATATACTTGTAGCCAGATAATGAAACAAATGGAAGTGGACCACATAAATCATTATGCACAATCTGTAAAAGGGCTGAGGCATGTCAAGTGGCACACTTTTCAAAACTATCTCAATTATGTTTTTCGAGTACACATCTAGAACAAACACCATCTCTGCAAGATACCATAGGAAGACTTGTCACCATATTTTCTTTACATAGATTTTGAAGGGAGTGGTAGTTTAAGTGACCAAATCGCTCATGCCAAATTTTGCTCACTTCATCATTATGAGAAACAAATATTGAGGGAAGAGTTGAAGACCCAAAGTTGTTAAACTTATACAACCTTGTAGAATCATTAGCAATTCTAGTAGCTAAAATCTGTCTAGGATCTCTTAGGTCCTCAATTACAACATCGTGAGGTGAAAACTCAATGGTTTTACCTTCACCTGAATGAGTTATCCGATAAACAGATAGAAGGTTCCAGGATAAGTTTGGAATACATAATACATCTTTAAATTGACCATTGTCTAGATGAATAGTTCCAGTCCCTACAACATTAAGAGATGAATAGTTCAAAAAGCACATGTAACTTATGTTTTAAAGTTACTTTATGTAAAGTGTTTTCACCCATTATAAAAGGTGACTCACTTATAATTCTAAAGTCTCTTTATCTTTAATTTAAGTTACAATTTGGTGGGTATCTCATAAAGTACCATTGTAAATGTGACTTTCACTTCTTTATAAAAGTGGATCACATAATTTAAAAAAAAAAAAGTGAGCTAATTAGATTAAGTATTGAAAGGTAGGCGCAGGGGGGGGGGGGGGGGGCGCGCGCAGAGCGGGATTTTTTTTTTAAATTATAAAATTATCATTCACTTCTGCACATTCATGTACTTCATCGACATCTTCAACAAATTTTCTTCAAAAAGCCATAACTTCTTCATCCAGAAGACTTTTTCAGAGCCCTTTTTTTTTTAATTGGCCTAATTTTTCGAGGTCTTTCCATTAGAACACTTTGTTTCAGCATCTACAACTTCAGTTTTTGTTAAAATGGAAAATCCATGCCAATTATTCTTGACAACACCAACTACTTCCAATGGGTGTCCTACATGGAGGATTTACTTTGAAGTAAAGGTCTTTATAGAATAGCCTTAGGCTAAGAGTCTAAACCTAAATATGAAGATAAGGAATCCAAATGGGAAAATAGGCAAGATCAAGCATGTGGGTTGATAGGGGTGTCTATTTCTCCAAACCTTAGATTACATATTACAGAACTTAATACCCCCGACGAAGAAATGAAACATCTCAATATATTTTTTGGAATTAAAAATGAAATTAGAGCCCATCAACTCGAAAATGAGTTGCTTATGTTGGACCCCAATAATTTTTCTTCCATTGAAGGTTTTTTGTCCAATTTTAGGACCCTTAGACTTCTTTTCGAAGGTGTTAAGGTTAAGAAAGAAGATGGTAGCCTTATCTATTCCATTCTTACTAAGTTGGGACTAGCTTACTCTATTTTTGTTTCCACCTTTCATTCTACTAGACAAGCCTTTATTTCTCAAGGACAAGAGTACAAGTCCCCCTCTTTTGATGCCTTTTGTGATTCTTTAATAAGAGAACAAGAAAAACTCTTACATCTTGGTCTTATTAATCGTGAAAACTCTTGTAAAAAAGCCTTATCTCCCCAGCAAAAACCAAGTTCAAAGAATCTTAAGAATCAACATCCTAAAAGGAATGGTCCTAAACCAACCAAAGGTCCTAAGCATTTTCAGTCTCAAAATGAAAAATCAATTCAACAAAATGATAAGGAAAATAAAAACAAAGGGAAGAAGAGTGATAGACATTGTAAATTTTGTAATCGAGATGGCCACTTATAATCCAAATGGGTTAAGAAGGTGGAATCTCGACATGTAATCCATGGAGATGGATTCCCAAGGTCGACTAGGGGTAGGTTACAAAATATAGAGGCCTTTCTTCTTGATGGTTGGTTTGGCAATGGCACAGGCAGTGTAGGATTTGATGTACTTCCTGACATCCTGTCGAAGATTCAACCAATAGAAATATTTCTATAGTACTGCCAGCATTTTCTCGACCCTGAAATGCCCAACGACCCAACTGTAGTGCGCTTACTAAATCATCTTGGCACGCTTGCTTGAAGGAACACAAAGGGGTCCCAGGTGGCATAATAATGCATCCCGGAGTCGAAAATATGGAACCTGCTGACCCTATAAGAGCATCTGATATCTGTGGTCGAATTCTGGGTCTCTTTTATAGAGAAGTGGCCAATCAGAAGTCTCGTGCCCACAAGAGTTGAGTACAATGGTTAACACCATGATCGGTGATAGGTTGAGGTAGTCTGCAACATTATTGGTGCTTCCCTTCTTGTACTTGATATTCAAATGGAACTGTTGCAGGTATGTGGACCACTTCTGATGGCGATCATTTTGCAACTTCCCTTGCATATGTATGAACTGTAGGGGTCAGTGGTCTACGTGGATGACCATTTCCATCCCAAAAATGTAATGCTTCCATTATAGATAGGCATATAAAATGGAATACATTTGTTTTTCATAAGTGGGATACTTCCAGACTGTGTCTGAAAGTGTCTCACTGTGATATGCCATTGTATTCCCCTGTTGAGTAAGGACTGCCCCAATAACATAGTTAGAGGCATCTATCTCGATCTCAAATGGTTGTTTCAAGTTTGGTAATGTGAGCACTAGTTTAGATAAGAGGCGATGTTTCAACTTTGTGAATTCCTTCTATTGAGATTCAAACCAAAATATTTTTTTATTTTTCTCCTCCCTTGGTGACTTGACTCAAGGGCCAAGTGATATCAAAGAACCCAAACACGAACCTGCGTAAAAATTGGTAAGGCCCAGAAAGTTGTGGAGCTCTGTTAGAGTGGTTGGGGCTGGTCAATCCCGAATTACTTGGAACTTGGTTGGATCCACATGCACCCCCCTTTTCATCAATAATGTACCCCAAATACTGAACCTGAGTCAGGCCAAAAGTGAATTTCTCCAAATTGGCACACAACTTGTGTTGCTGCAGCGTTTGGAGACCATGTCGGATGTGATAGAGGTGTTCTTCCCAACTCTGGCTGAAGATCAGGATGTCATCCAAGTATACGACTATAAATGAGTTGGTGAATGGACACAATATGTCATCCATCATCCTCATCAAGGTTGTAGGATCATTCGTCAACCCAAAAGGCATAACCAACCATTTGGAAAGGCCATCCTTGGATTTGAAGGTAGTCTTCCACACATTGGAGGGTTTGATTGGTACCTGGTGATATCCGAACTTCAAGTCAATATTGCTGAAATATTTTCCCCCCTTGAGTTGGTTCAGAAGGTGATCAATCCATGGGATCAGGTACCTATTCCAGACAATGATATTATTCATCACCCGATAGCCAATACAAAGTCTCCAAGTCCCATCCTTCTTTTGTACCAACATGATCGGGCTCCCACAGGATGATGAACTCGACCGGATTTGACCTTTCTGCAGTAGCTCCTGAATTTGCCTCGTGATTTCTTCGTTATCCATGACAGTGCACCAATATATTGGTCCACTGGGGAATGACGCACTTGGGGTCAGATCGATGGATTGATTGACCTAACAGTGTAGAGGCACCTCTGTGGGGGAGGTGAAGATGTCCTCATACTCCTCCATGACCTTGTTAATATTTTGTTTTCATACGGAGGGGCCTTGTCTGGAGGTCATTGCCATTGTATTATTCTTTCCCTGAGGGCTTATCATTAGGAAAAAAAATCCCAGTTTTGGAAATGAGTTTACTGCATTGTTTTCTAATAACCAAGGAGATGGTGGTAGGCGGTGCTACCTCCAATATCTTGTACAAATTATTTCCCAAGGTAAAAATAACAGTGCGAGGGCTTGACTCATATACAACATGTCGCTTCCACAAGTATGGTTGGCATAATAATACATCACAAAAATCAATGGGATTAACATCACATAATACCTCATTCGTGAAGGGCTTGATGTTGTGTGGAAGGCAGAACTGCTGGCTGACATGAAGGTCCCGTCCTTGGTGAAGCTACCCAATGGTGTATGGATGTGGGTGTGTTGTGGTTGGTAAGCCAAACCACTTCATGAACTCTATTAAAATGAGGTTCTTTTGGCTCTCATTGTCAACAATGAGTTGTAGTGGTGAACCCTTTACCCACATCTGGGAGTGTTTGGTCAATTTAGAGTGTCCTAAATTGCTATATTAATTGTCAATCCGGGAGTCGTAAACTGTTGAAGTGTGGCACACTATATGTGCAAGATAACCTATTTCTTACTTTTTGTCGTTTTAGATTTTTTTATTTGTTTTGGGGTTTTTTATCTTTGTTTATCTGCTAATGTGAAATGGAAATTCTAAAGGACAAGTATGAATATAAATTTTCAAGGCAATTATGTCCTTTATAATGATTTCCAAAACTTCAAACTTCAGAAGGTCTTAAAACATGCAATGATGAAATTAATTCCTAAAAGAAAATAAAAGTGTGCCACTATTCTAACCAAACAAATAATGAACTATTGATCATGAAACCATTATCCCTGCTGCTGTCTAAATACAAGAGAAATGAATTAAGCTATTGTACTCAAAGAAATCAAAAAATTGCAAGTAAAGTAAAGTTAAAATAAAATTACGTCAATTCATATTCTGACCCCTTGCTAGTTAGTCTCGCTATGGCTTTTGGAGGTAATCATAAACAACTTGAGCAATCTGATATCTATTTGCAGAAAAGTAAACTTAAAATCAAATCACATCAATTCATAGTCTGACCCCGCACCAGTTAGTCTCGCTATGGCTTTCGGAGGTAATCATAAACAACTTGAGCAATCTGATATCTATTTGCAGAAAAATAAAACTAATATCAAATTACATACTCATACTTCAATCCCTCACCATTAGTCTCGCTATGGCTTTCAGAGGTAGCTGACAATGATATGAGTAATTTAATATCTAAGATAACTGATAAAGCCAATGAATAGAACTGAAATAAACAAAACAAAACTAGAATTAAAAGCTAAGAAAAGTAAGTCAGCAAAAAGACAAGATTGATTCCATGTCATTAGTCATTGTGGAAACTATATGCAAATGCCCGGGCTGCCTACTATAATCTGGAACAAATAAACTGATCAGCGTTAAAAACAATGTAAAGCATGTAAAATTTTGGACAAAAATGAAACGTTAATACCATAGGAAATGCAATATACCTAAGTGAATAACTATGGCATGATAAACATAAATAAATACAACGTGAATCTGTACAGCAATAAACAAAACCTCAGCATGTGCAGGGGCCCTCTGCACAACCTCGGGCAATAGCTATCAACCACTAATTATGCTAAAAAATAGAGTCTTCTCATATATTAAGAACGCAGTCATAACAACGAAACAATGTCATGGCATAGTGGGCTCTTTAACAGTCAACAGTACATTCAAAAGACTAACTATTATGCGTATGGAAACGCATTATTTATAACAAAAGGCTACATAACTGATTTCCTAAGAACTGCGCTGATAGAGGACACATGAACGACAACGTCCATGGATCTAGCATCATGGCTTCCGTGATGATTAAATCTATTGAGGGTGGCTGTTGGATTCGCCTTATGGAGCAGTCCACAGGTGTCGATATGTCCCCAGAGATCTGGGAATGGCCACAAAAGTCTTCACGTGTTTGAAAACGGAGTCCTGTTGCTGTAGGACTCCTATATTTTACCACCGCTTGACCACCTTTGACCACAACCTTCTTTGATGAATTCGACTGAGCCAATAGGACTCGGTCCATGTCCACGTCATTTTCAACTTTCCCATGTTGCTCGATTTGCCTGAAGACACTTGCAATATAGAGTTTAACAAAAAGGCTACAGAAAGTTGAACTGGCTGTGGAAAGTGACAAGATTCCGCAGCTTATGAGAAAAAATCTAGTTCAAACAGCAAACACAAAACATAGTTAGAAAACCACTTTATGTGCTCTTTTAAACTCAATATGCAATGATGTTGATAGCTTATGAGGTCCAGGTGGATGGAAAAAGTTTAGGAAAATGTGTAGGAAAAGTGTGGTTTCGGGGCTCAACATACCCCCATTGCGAAGGTGTTGCATGTCCCCATGCAACCAAAATTTTGATCATCCTCCCTTTAGTCCATGTGCTCTGAAACTTCTGCCAGTACATCCAGCCCTCTTCTCTTCTTCTTTGGTGCTGCTAACATCCTTGGCTTCCTCATCAAGCATCTGAATTTGAGGTTGATCAATGCCCTACTAAACTTACTGCACTTTCTCTTTAATTTCTTGTTCTTCTTTTGCGATAGTCCAAGGTGTAACATTGTGTTGTCATGAATGATCTTGTCCAATCTACTTTGTTCCTTTTCTTGTTTAATGTGTCTGTTTAAGACCTCCAATTCAAAAACTTCTTGTTTCAATGATTGGACTAGAGCTTCTTGTGCTGTGTGAGGCTGAGTGGATGACATGCTTGGATCTGCAGTTGTCTTCTCTAAGGATTCTATATAATCATACATCTCCTGCTGATTCGAGTCTACCTCGGGTGTAGTCTTCCTTGGGCTGACCCCAAAATCCTGTTGAGAGGGACTGATCTCAAAATTTTTCCGAGAGGGACTCATGTCAACATCTGGCTGTGAAATGGAAGTATGGTGTGGGCTACGGTCAGGAGAGGTTGCTGGAGGCTTTTCTGGGGTTTCCTCTCCCAAATCAATAAAGTGGGGCCCTTTGGTTTTTACTGTCTTTAATTTCCATTTAAGCCTGGAGCTTCTTCTGACATGCTGTGGACTAGTATCTTCCTCCATACTCTGCTTTTCTTTTTGTTTCTTCTTGGCTGCAGCCACTTGTTTTAGAAGATAAGCTAATCTTTCATACAATGTTTGGTGGTCTTCTTTTTGAGAAGGCTCTGAAGTTTGATATACAGCTTCTATGTTTCGTTTCCCTTTTGATTTTCCTTGGTTTCTATCCTTGGTTCTTTCCAGCCTCTCTTCTTGATTAACTTCTTTGGTTTTGCTAATAGGAGGGTCTTGAATTCGTACATTTGTCTCCTTCCTCCTACTCCTTCTTGTTGTACTGCTCTCAGGTACCTCGGGTGGCTCTTGAAAGTAGTTTCTCACCAAAAATCGTTCCCAGGTGTCCCTCTTTTTCTTCAACTAGTCTTCAATTAGAATTTTCACAAGCCCATGATGATACAAGTGGGGTTCTATGTCTTTTATATTCTTTTGGACTGTTGTGCACATCTTTTTCAAGCTCAGCAATAAAAAGTAGGGCAGATTGAGGGTTTGGTTTTCTAAAAAGTTCATCAGCAACTGGGTATGATACATATACATTGACCCGAAACGGCCCTCACAGGTAATGAACTTTTCAATAATTAACAATAAATTGGCCCACTCCTCTTTTAAATCATGGAAAGGAATTCCTTGTTTGAATATAGTTACATCCATACCTGGATTGCATAGTATGACTCTCCAAGCCTTCTCGTCAAAGCTCTTGTTCTTGAACCAACGTTCACCCTCCTGCGGGAGTTCTGTAGCGGCTGCTATGGATGCCTCTGTGATTGTAAACTTGAGGTCTCCAATTTCCACTTCGTGGCCGTTAAAAGACCTCACAAAAGTGTTTGTAATTTCCTTGTTGTAGCCCTTGAATTTTTGAATAAACCGTAGCCATATTGACTTCTTTAGTATGTTTTTCACTTGCGGGTATCGTTCGAAAAACTTGGGCCCTTCCGATTCTGCCCTCAACAACAGACCCATCCTTCTTTCTATTCTTAAAACTTGTCTACGTGAGGAGGGTTTAGTGGAAGTGGGACAGCTGGGTTATGGGAGTGAATAGAGTTTATGGAGAAAACTAGTGCCTGTGAGCGGAAAACAGAGGACATGCAGCGGAAGTGAATTCGTTGAATGGGGCGAAGGCTTATGTGAGCAAGGTGGAAATGCAGTCGTGATGTCAATAGAACAGTAGGGGGAGTAAAGTGCATTCGGAAAAATTTTAAATTGGGTGGTTGCAGAGTAGATGCAAACACGTTTATGAAACGGCTGCGGATTTTGTGCGGCTGAGAAGAACCGTAGTAAAATCGACCACATCCTCATGATTACAGGTGGAGTGTTAAAATGTAGCCAACACAAATTAAATCCGAAGGCTAATCATAAGACCGTTTGGAAAATAAATGCATGGTTCGTGGAGGAATGTCGTGGAATGGTTATGGAGGCTATCACGCCAATCATTGCATATAGTGGAGCTTATGGTTTAATAACTATACAAAAATGTGCTTTGATTGCTATTTGAAATAAATTTCTACTCATACCTTGGAATTTTTGCCATTTTTTGTCCATTAACCCTTGATCAGTTGCTCCTTGTTGATGCCTTTAGGTGCCCCATGTCTTCATAATATGTCCTCGGTCATACCTGCATTTGATTTCATGATTATGTAACTAACATCTGACTGTCAGTTTTGAAAAACAGAGTGATAGCTGCGGAAACTGCTTCTGGCTACGAAAACTGGTTTCAGCTGCGAAATTGACCCAACAATCATTTGACTGAATGAAGATGGATAAATGATGACTGAATGAATGAAAATGGTCATAAAAAATTTTATTGGCAGAATGAAATGAAATGAACGAAATAGAGTGGAATGAAATGAAGTGGAGTGGAATGAAAATGAAATGGAGTGAAATGAAAATGAAGTGGAATGGAATGAAAATGGGAAAGAAATATTTTTTCTTTTGGAAAATATAGGGCGTCAGAAGATTCTGATTTTCGCCCTGTATTTTATGTATAAGACTGCCAATCTGTGATTGGTTTTCAGGTTTATACATTACTTTTTCTTTTTCTTTTCTTTTCTTTTTTTTTTTCTTTTTTTATAGAACAGAAAGGAACAAAGGCTAGGCTGGTGGAGAAGAATGATTCTTCTTCACCAGCCTTATTGCAGAACTATCTTGAAACATTTTGACAAATTCTTCTTTTGAGAGTGGCTTATGATAGACCTTTAATCTGTGGCCATTCACAAGAAGAGGAATTTGAAATTCATCAATGGTTTTGATTCTTACCGCTCCATTGCTAAAGACTTTGTCAATCTCATATGGCCCAAGCCAATGAGTCTGGAATTTACCTTTGAAGTCTTTAAACTTGGAATCAAATAGCAATGCCGAGTCTCCTTCTTGAAAATTTTTCTCTTTGATGTATTTATCATGCCACTTAGCTCTTTGATACTGAACTATCAGTTCTTAGGATCGCTTCTTGTCTGATCTCATCTAGCTCATTCAACTGCTCCATTCTATGCTTTTGGGCTTCTGATAGATTCATTCCCAACTGAACTGCCATATTGAAAGTTTTGACTTGAAACTCAATGGGGAGTAGGACTTCTTTCCCATAAACAAGTTCATAGGGAGAATGTCCTGTTGTATTCCTCCATGTAGTTCTGTAGGCCCATAAGGCTTCAGGAAGCCTTTCTGCCCAATCTCTTCTATGTAGATGAACAGTCTTGGTAATGATGCCTTCAAAAACTTTGTTTGTAGACTCCACTTGGCCATTTTCTTTCGGATGGTAAGGAGTAGATTTTATGTGCTTGATTTTGTATTCTTCCATCAGCTTTTCCACCAGGTTGGATGTGAATTGACTTCCCTGATCTGTCACAATTTCTCTTGGAACACCAAAGCGAGTAAAAATATCCCCATAAAGAAAACTAATAACTGAATTTTCAGTAGCAGAAAATAATGCTTTGGCTTCTACCCATTTAGTGACATAATCAGTACATACCAATATATACTTCTTTTGTTTAGATGGTTGATTAATAGGTCCAATGAAATATAAAGCCCATTTTTCAAAGGGTTCGATGAGTACCTATAGTTGCAATGGCATTTCATTTGAAAGGGTCGGTTTCCCTACTCTTTGGTAGCTGTCACACCTTTTGACATATTCTTTTACATCTTTGAAGAGGGAAGGCCAATGATATCCTAAAGAGAGGATTTTATAGGCTGTCCTTTTGTCAGCAAAGTGTCTGCCGCATGGTTCATCATGACATGCCTTGAGGATGTCAGACATTTCATCTTCCCTAACACATCTTCTAATCACAAGATCTGGCCCTGCTTTAAACAATTCGTTAGAAATCCATGAATATTTTGAACTCTCCTGAATAATCTTTCTTCTTTCACTAGGAAATAGATGTGGAGGTAGTTTGCCTGTAACCAAATAGTTAGAAATATCTGCATACCAAGGGGTCTTAGTAGTTACTGCAAATAAATATTCATCAGGAAAATTGTCCTCTACAGGAGAATCTTATTTAGTATTTTGAATCCTAGACAAGAAATCAGCTACTGTATTTTGTGTCCCTGGTCTATCTAACACAATAATATTGAATTATTGTAAAAGTAAGAGCCACCTTGTAACTCTGCCATTAGTAACAAGTTTGTTCATTAGATATCTAATCGCAGAATGATCAGTATGGATAAAAGTTTCATAGCCTATTATATAATGTCTGAACTTATTGATTGCATGAACAATAGCTAAGAACTCTTTTTTCAGTTATAGTATAGTTCAACTCAGTGGAAGTCAAATTTTTACTGGTATATTAATGGCATTAGGAACTAAATCCTTTTGACCCAACACAACTCCTAGAGTTGTATCTAAAGCATCTGTAGAAATATGGATAGGAATTTTCCAATTTTGTCCTCTTAAGATAGGTGCTTCAAATATTCTTTTCTTCAAAGTTTCAAATGCTGATTGGAAATCAGGATCCCATTTGAATTCACAGTCTTTTGTAAGTAATTTGAAGAGTGGAGATGCTATTTTGGTGAATTTCTCTATAAATCTTCTATAGTACCTAGTAAATTCCAGAAAACTTCTAACATATTTTTGACAATTTGGAATAGGCAACTTGGAGATGACTTCAACTTTTGATATATCGACTTTAATCCCATCCCCTGAAATGTGATGTCCCAAAACAATACCTTCAGTAAACATCATAAAGCATTTTTCATGACTTAATGAAAGGTTTGTTTCTTTACATCTTATAAGGACTTTTTCCAAATTCTCCAATGCCTTTTCAAACGAATTACCATAAACTGTAAAATCATCCATATAAACCTCTACACAATCATGGATTAGATCAGAAAAGATTCCTAGTACTGCTCTTTGGAATGTTGCAGGTGCATTACATAATCCAAGAGGAAGCACTTGATAAGCAAAAGTTCCCCATGGACAGGTAAATGTGGTCTTATCTTGATCTTCAGGTGCTACCTGAATTTGATTATAGCCACTAAAACCATCCAAAAATGAAAAGTACTTTTTGCTTGCTAGTGTATCTAATACTTGATCGATAAAGGGAAAAGGAAAGTGATCCTTCAAAGTTACTTTATTCAATTCCCTGTAATCAATGCATACCCTCCATTTACCATTCTTTTTAGGTACTATAACCAAAGGAGAAACCCATCGACTATCTGAAATTGGATAAATGAAGTTTACATTGAGCAGTTTTTGGAGCTCTTCTTTCACTATCTCCCTAAGGTTTAGTTTCATTCTTCTCTAAGGTTTTCTGATTGGTCTATTGTTTTCCTCGATGTAGATGTGATGAATGCAAGTCTTAGGGTCAATACCATTCATATCAGTATACTCCCAGGCAAATGCAGTAGAATGTTTTTGCAAGGTTTTGGTTAGCTCTTCCTGTTGTGACTTTTCCAAATTTTTATTGATATTCAATGTTTTACTTGGAAAAATCTCAATGGCGGAACTACCAAACTCTTCCATAGAGTAAAGAGACATTTGTCTTGATGATAAATACTAAATGTCAGAATCTAACTGAAATTGTGTGTGGTCGTATTCTGAAGATGTTTCAAAGTTTTCTAATGTATTCAGAATTTGACTATCTTCACTGATTTCAGAAATGGTAAAGACAGGTTGTATAGTGTCCTCATCATCGACCCATTCTTTATCTCCTATTTCTGTAATTTATTTTGCTAGAGGATACAGATTGAATTTCTTTGTCGAACTACCATAAAAAATGTACATATCTCTAGATCTACAACTAATGAAAGCATCAGCTGTGGCTAGCCAAGGTATTCCTAAGATAAGTGGGTGCCCTCCTAAATTACTCTTGGGAGTCAAAATCATGAAATCTACTGGATATTCCCAAGAATCTAAGGAGACCGAAATATCTTCTAATACACCATCTGGTTTGATTATTGATCTATCTGCAAGTTGCAGTAAGGTAGGTGTAAAAACAAGATTAGGAAGTTTAAGTTGTTCCATAGTCTGTCTACTCATAATGTTGATAGCAACCCCTAAGTTAATCAAAGTGTTTGGAATTTCTACCCCATTTATGTGTGTCTTGACAATTGGACTACCTAGATATACATATTTCTGCATGGTAATTTTTCCCATCATGATATCTGCAATTTTTCCTACTAGGTGGATTCTTCTTGTATCTCTTGGTTTCCTTCTTAGTCTTTTGAGACTCAACTCCTTTATTGTTTTTGCTAGAATAGGAATCTTTCTAATGGCTTGTAGCAAGGGTATATTGATACAGACATTCTTTAATTCATCTAGGAAATCATAGTCAGGCAACATGATTTGTTTTTCCACCCCTTTGTCAGTTTGTAATCTTTCAGGGAAAGGAGGTGTGGATGAAGATGTAGGTTGCTCAACTATAGGAGTTGTGGGGGTTGACTCTTTTTCTTTTTCTTTTTGAGTGTTTGGGTTTTGAAGAGATGCTTCAGAACTTTTATTCAATTTAAGAGAATCTTCCTCAGAAGTACTTTGCTTTTGAGTATCTATAGAAGGTTTTTCTAACACTCTACCAGATCTGAGTTGTACATCATTAAGAGGAACAATCATATAGGTAGGAAATTGTTGTCCTTCTACCATGTAAGAATTCTGAGGATTTTTATTATTGGGATTTGACAATGCCTGGGCTGGTAGTTAATTTGTCTTTTGTTGAAATGGAAGCAAGATTTGAGAATTTGGATTTTGTTGAGAAGGTTGCTGTTGTTGTGGAAATGGCAATGAAAGTTGTGAATTTTGATTTGGAAATTGTGGAGCTTGTTGATTTGGAAAAGATGGAGGATAGTGATAAAATTGAGAAAATCTCCCATAAGGATTTTGCATACCTTGTACCCATGATTGATATGGATTTTGAGATTGGGACCAAGGTTGTTGCCAAGAATTCCAATTTGGCGGGGGTTGAAAGTTCACAGGGTTGTTAAACCCTTGATTTTGTTTCCCCTGCCAAGGTCTCCTTGAAACAAAACAAAGAGACTCTACTGAATTTGGATCTTCTTGAAAAACAGCTTTGAGCCCAGGAATTGAAGGAAAATCCTTGGTCTCATGGCTTTCCAAGAAAATCATACATGTTTCTACAACTTTGGCATCCAAGGGGCATTCCCTTAGAGCATGTTTCTTCCTACATTTTGGACAAAAGATGGCCAAAGCTTCAGCTTTTGCTTTCTGCTTGTTTTGTATTTTAAGGGTGTCTGGTTGTTCACTAAGGCTGCCTAGAATATCAGTTTTGAACTCATCAAGCATATTTACTCTGCCCTACTTACTGATCCAGTTGCAGATTTGTTTGCTCTAATAAGAGAAGGATCTCTAGGCCCTTTTCCAGTTTTAGATTTTCCCCTTGAGAGATGGACACATAGTTCTGCTATGCCATGAAGTGGAAGTTGAGAAATATCTCCCTTTCCCATCATGTTTAAAATATCTATCCATTCATCTCTAATGGATTTTAATAGAAGGGCTTTCAAGGTCTCCTCATCTAAGTTACTCTTTTTTACTCTTTTCAAGTTGTATTGAAATCTTTCAAGTAAATCCTCCAAGTTTTCACCTTCTTTTTGCACCATTTTGAATACCTCATCCTTATGGTTGGTGGGCATGCAATAGTCCAGGTATCTATCCAAAAATGTTTGTTTCATATCATTCCAAGTCCTAATAGATTGAGTGACTAATCCCATGAACCATTTCAAAGCAGCTCCCTTCAATGTTGAAGGAAACAATTTGAGTTTTTGAGAGTCTTCCATATAGTCATAAGTTTGGCACACGACTTCAAACTCAAATAGAAATGTTTCAGGATCCTCACTTTGCAACCCATAAAATTTTGGGAGGACAGATGGTGAGATGTTTTTCATTGTTGTATGAGTTTCCTCATCAACTATAGGAAATCCGAACGAGTTATCTCCATCCCTATTTCCCCCATTGTTACCTCTACCTCCTCCATTGTTTCCTCCTCCTCCTCTACCTCTACCTCTACCTCCTCCTCCAAATCCGTTTACTACTTCCTCTGTCATGATAGTTTCCTCAGAGTTTTCAGAGTCCTCTGGTTCTTCTATTAATGGCGAACGAGGAGGAATTTCTCCCTCTTCTTCCTCAGGTGATTCTACTTCTTTGATTATAATATGTTCCCCTGTAGAAGTGAAGAAACGTTCTTTCCCTAGGTTAGATTTGATGGATAGTGCGGGAGAGTCTCCTAATTCACCTGATGCCCCTTGAATTCCATGAATCCTAAGGCTGGGAGTGTGAGTTGGAGATGATGGATGTGTATCTTGTCTATGCCTTGAAGTAGATGGAGTTGTAAAAATCGAACTCTTGGCCCTAGCTATAAACCTTCCCCTAGAATCTCTTGCTCTATGCATGTCATTTTTTTATTTTTATCTTCAAGTTGGGCTAATAATTCTCTTTCTGATCTTCCAGATCACACTATGTGCAAGAAGAGAGCATACTCAAGAGTTTATTGAACCAATAACTCTCTTTTTTTATCCTCTAGATCAAACTAGGTGCAAGAGGAGAGCATACTTTGAGAACTCATCAATTTTTACCTTCCTTGATTTTTTTTTTTTAAAAGAAATTGGCTACCTAGTTACACTTCCCCGGCAACGGCACAAAAATGTTTGGTCATTTTAGAGTGTCCTAAATTGCTATATTAATTGTCAATCCGGGAGTCGTAAATTGTTGAAGTGTGGCGCACTATATGTGCAAGATAACCTATTTCTTACTTTTTGTCGTTTTAGATTTTTTTATTTGTTTTGGGGGTTTTTATCTTTGTTTATCTCCTAATGTGAAATGGAAATTCTAAAGGACAAGTATGAATATAAATTTTCAAGGCAATTATGTCCTTTATAATGATTTCCAAAACTTCAAACTTCAGAAGGTCTTAGAACATGCAATGATGAAATTAATTCCTAAAAGAAAATAAAAGTGTGCCACTATTCTAATCAAACAAACATTGAACTATTGATCATGAAACCATTATCCCTGTTGCTGTCTAAATACAAGAGAATTGAATTAAGCTATTGTACTCAAAGAAATCCAAAAATTGCAAGTAAAGTAAAGTTAAAATCAAATTACATCAATTCATATTCTGACCCCTCACCAGTTAGTCTCGCTATGACTTTCGGAGGTAATCATAAACAACTTGAGCAATCTGATATCTATTTGCAAAAAAGTAAACTTAAAACCAAATCACATCAATTCATAGTCTGACCCCTCGCCAGTTAGTCTCACTATGGCTTTCGGAGGTAATCATAAGCAACTTGAGCAATCTGATATCTATTTGTAGAAAAATAAAACTAATATCAAATTACACACTTATACTTCAATCCCTCACCATTAGTCTCGCTATGGCTTTCAGAGGTAACTGACAATGATATGAGTAGTTTAATATCTAAGCTAACTGATAAAGCCAATGAACAGAACTAAAATAAACAAAACAGAATTGGAATTAAAAGCTATGAAAAGTAAGTCAGCAAAAAGACAAGACTGATTCCATGTCAATAGTCATTGCAAAACTATATGCAAATGCCTAGGCTGCCTACTGTAATCTGGAACAAATACACAGATCAATGTTAACAACAATGTAAAGTATGTAAAATTTTGGACAAAAATGAAACGTTAATACCATAGGAAATGCAATATACATAAGTGAATAACTATGGCATGATAAACATAAAGAAATACAACGTGAAACTATACAACAATAAACAAAACCTCGGCGTGTGCAGGGGCCCTCTGCACAACCTCAGGCAACAACTATCAACCATGAATTATGCTCAGAAACAGAGTCTTCTCATATATTCAGAACGCATTCATAACAACAAAACAGTGTCATGGCACAGTGGGCTCTTTAACAGTCAAAAATACGTTCAAAAGACTAACTATTATGTGTATGGAAACACATTATTTATAACATAAGGCTACGTAACTGATTTCCTAAGAACTGCACTGACAGAGGACATGTGAATGACAACGTCCATGGATCTAGCATCATGGGTGCCGTGATGATTAAATCTATTGAGGGTGGCTGTTGGATTCGCCTTATCGAGCATTCCACAGGTGTCAATATGTCCCCAGAGATCTAGGAAAGGCCACGAAAGTCTTCACATGTTTGAAAACGGAGTCCTATTGCTATAGGACTCCTACATTTGACCACCGCTTGACCACCTTTGACCACGGCCTTCTTTGATGAATTCGACTGAGCTAATAGGACTCTGTCCATGTCCACGTCATTTTCAACTTACCCATGTGGCTCGATTTTCCTGAAGACACCTGCAATATAGAGTTTAACAAAAAGGCTGCAGAAAGTTGAACTGGCTGCAGAAAGTGACAAGATTCCGCAGCTTATGAGCAAAAATCTAGTTCAAACAACAAACACAAAACATAGTTAGAAAACCACTTTATGTGCTCTTTTAAACTCAATATGCAATGATGTTGATAGCTTATGAGGTCCAGGTGGATGGAAAAAGTTTAGGAAAATGTGTTGGAAAAGTGTGGTTTCGGGGCTCAACAGGGAGTGGAAGAGGTGCTCTTCCTCCTCTCGATCTTCGGGTTCGTCCTTTTGGATCTTCATCGTGGCAATGATGGCATTGGGCTCCACATTGATAATCTTCTTTCCTTTGCCATTCCCCTTGTCGGGTTCTGAATCAGAGTCAAAGCATGCATATGATTCAGAATCCTTTAGCTCAACCACCATTGACTACTTGACCCGACACTCACTTGTGTTGTGAGTGGAGCTCTTATGGAACTCACACCAATTTCTTGTGTCCTTCTTCGGCTTCGTGGTATTGTTGTTTGCTTTCAGCTTTGGTAGGTTGTCCTGGGCCACCCTGCCTTAGATTTCTCCTTTGTTCTATGGTTTGGGGGCACATTTTCCTTGCTTCGGATTCATAGATCCAAAATCTCACTGTTGGCTTATATGGGCCTGACCCAACTTTGGAAGAATTATTTAGCCAAGCAAATCCCACAGCTATCGGCCCTTTCGGAAACAGCCCGCGAAGTGCGGATTGAGGTCTCACCCGAGGTAGTAGGGGAGGGTTTTGGAACCAGGTTTCCACACCCTTGGGATGTCTAGATGTGGTCCGAGAGGTTCGCGTGTCATCCTGTAGCCTCGTGCTACGCTAGATCTGCGTAGATCTAGATAATCTTAGCATTTTCTTACTGCGCTGATTACAGATCTAATTTATTTGATTAAGTATTATAACCTAGATCTACTTAGAGAGGTCTTTAAGCAAATATTTATTACTTTCATTTAGTTCACATATTAATATTAAACCCAATTCTAACGTACTCAATAAGCATATGTGTGCAGATCGAAACAGTTTCACTAACCATAAAAACAGAGTTATGATAGTTTAGGATGAACATTGAATTCAGAAGAAACTTATCTTTATTTCCACTTGTCACTCTTACATCCAGATTTTTCCTGCACACTCAGCTGTAGGGTCCATGCACACAGCTATGGAATCTTCCAGGCCTCTGCGCACACAGCTGCAGAGCCTCTATCCTCTACCCAAACCCCCAACTCAGACTTATAGATGCTTTTAAACTGCCCTTCTCAAACACCCATTACATATCCGATCTCCCAAATCATCCCAAAAACTTAGCTACTCTACCTCATAGAGCCTCACTCTATTTATACCTTTCCATGGACAGCGATCCATGGGTGGCCGACTCAACTTACATTTCTTTACATTATTTTTGGGCGGACTACCCTTTTGACTTTGAATTTTTACACATCGCGGTCCACATACTTCAAAGTTTTTACAATAGTTTAATCCTAATTTATAGGTTTTTTGTCCCAAAACCATTACGCAGGTGTTACACTAAAAAATGTCACCATGACTATTTACAGTTAGTATGGCTCAATCAACAGTCATGCTACCCTCTTAGGCAAGTCTTATGCCTCTGCTCTCCATGTCAAACTCCAAAAAGAGAGAAAGTCTTGTATAAATGTATTTATCTCTGGGGACGCAGGTTCTCTCAACCTTACCTGCGGGGACGCTCCCAACGTTCACAAAAGCTGCGTCCAAAGACGCTCTGTATGTAAAGGGACAGGTGCGTCCCCCTGTAAAGGTTAGAATGCGCAAGTTTCATCTTTAAAAAGTTACTTGTGGTCATTTCTAGAGCATTCTAGAAGGTTGTTCGACGTGTATTGGGCGCCTCCAGATGGTTCATGCACTCCTATCAAAGAGGAACTTATCCCATCAATAAGGGAGCTATCCCACCCAAAGAGGGGATTATCCCATTGATGGTGGACCTGATTAACCTCCTCTTGAGCACTATAAATACAGGCATTGGGCCAGAAGGAGGAAAGGTTGAAGCTATACATTTTCTAAGGGTAAATGCTGCAGGAATTAGGACTCCCATTTAGAAGCTTGTGAGGAGAGATTGCCATCTTTGCTTGTTCTATTTGGAAGTGGGTGTGCTTTGTCAAAGTAAAGGAGAACTCTTGACGGACCCTGGGAAGGACTTGCACAACACCAAGGCTCAGGTTGTATTTGTTCTTTTTGTTACCTATTAATGCAAATGAGTCCACTCTTCTCAATAACTTGTTGTTTATGAGTTATTTCATGTGCTCCTTGGTCTACATGTTGAATATGCTTTGTTTTATGTTATAATCAGGTGCTATTTAATTGTTTGACTGTTGGTGATTACAGGTTTTGGAGAAAAGGAGGAGCTCATTCAGATCAACAAAGCTTGGACTTCTACAATAGCGTTTGGACAAAGGTAAGAACGAAACACTTGATATCTCATATCATGATGCATGTTTAGGGAAGGATAGATCTTATTTGTCTTGTTTGTCACTAGAGAGTCTTAGGCTCCTAGGGAGGTTGGTTGTGTCCGCACAATCGACTCTTTCCGCCTGACAAATTGGCGACTCCACTGGGGAATCCATTAATGTGAAAAGTCTTTTGCTTTGTATGAACTTTGCTCTGAGAAAATTAGTTTATTTTTCTGGTTTTTGGCTCTGTGATTCTATCTCTGGGTGGGTTAGCTTAGGATTAGTTTTATTTTGGTTTTTCTTGAGTTTTTCAGTAGGACGCACCCTCTGAGTGCTGCACAGTGCGTCCTTGGACGCACTGTTACTGTGTGCACAGAGCGAGCCCGCACATGTTCCAACGGGTCGCTTGCGTCCCCCTGCTAAAAGTTGAGAAAACTCCATTTTTTGCTTTTTTGCTCTTAGATTTTGTTTTTTTCTTAGTTTTTTCTGCCCAGATTCATTAGTCCCTTGCCAAGGATCTTCACCTGAACTTGTTTCTATAGCATTGAGTTTTTTAGTGGATTTCATCGAAGTATAAGCCCTAGGGTTTGATTTTGAGTAGGTCTTGTAGTGACTTTGGCGGTAGGAGTTGTCAAGCCTTAGATCTCTCTGGTTTTGTCAACATTCTAAGAAGTCAGACCTGTCATAAAGTCTACCTGTGAGAGCAACTTACCATTGAGTTGTCTTTTGGGCCAATTTCAAAGTGCTTGTTGTTTAAGTCTTGAATTCCATTTTACAAAAAGAACAAAAAGATTTGAGTTTTGTTTTGACTAGTCTTTTGATTCTGCATTAGCTAGTCCTTGATTTGATTTTGATCAAGTAAAACAACCTAGAATCATCTTTGTGAGCTTTTGCCTTGTTAGGTTTGTTTAGAGTAATTTCTCTTTTGATTTGCTTGTGAGTCAAGTTTTCATAGTTTTTGTAGCTTTTGAGATTGTTTTGTGTTAAGATAGGTTTATATGCTTTATTAAAAAGAGAAAATACAAAAACATCTCCTTTGAAAAGTTTTGTTTCAAGTAGCTTTGAAAGTTTTGAAAGAAAAATAGTTTTTCGTGCAAGTAAAGAGTAGTCATGTTTGTGTGCTCGAAAAGAAAAAGAGAATTGTTTCTTTGATTGTCTTTTCTAAGGAAGTTGTTTTCTCTAAAATTTGCATTCTCTCAACTCTCTTAGTTAATAATTTCATTGAAAAAGGAAAAGTAGAGTAAATCATCTTAGGTGCATCTTTGTAGTGGTTGGAGTCGAGTCTACACACCATTGGTTTCACTTCCACTACCTTGTGACTTTAAAGAACAACCATAAAAGTAACGCTTAAAGTAAAATCGAAATAGTAACTTTTATTTACTAGGGCTCTGAAGCACCAATTTAGATCAGGCTAGTGTCTTGGAGTAGGTGAGTAATTAACTCTCCAAGACAACAAAACCAAACAAGTAGCTTATCTTGTGATAGATTAAATCCAATTGTCTCATTTGTACTCTGGGAAAGCTCCTCTTAAAGGAGAAGCACGAGCTCGTGTCCGAACCAGTGAGGGGATCATTCCCCCCTCGTTGGGAACGATGCCAGACACGCACGTATTACAAACGGTAAACCTCGGATTAACCATTGTCAAGGAGCCAGGGGTCACTTGTCGGTAAACCTTGGATTATTGTCAAGGAGCCGGCAAGGGGATTGAGCTTGCTACTCTGCCCTTGCGTGCTGTCGGAGTTTAGACTGTTCCCCCAGGTGCATTTGTTGCGGTTGGTAACCTTAGTGGCCATTATCTTTAGGATTCTACCGAGGTGACGGTGGAGGGAAGGTCCCACTGTACCTGGAGCAGACGTCGGTTATACTCACTTGGATTTTCTTGGGGGTTCACTTCACTCGAGACGGTTAAAGTGGAGGAACTTGGTCCAGTCTATTCATTAAGCAGGTTGCCAGGGTAACTGTTCCACCCGCCATTTCTGTACTGAATCCAGCGAGGTTGGGCTTCATCACCAACTAGCGCTTTTGGTCCGGAAGACTACTGTTTGTGTTTGGTTTGACGCCCTAGATTCTTTAGGTGTGTGATTCAAATTTGTTTGGTTCTTTAGAGACTTTAGGTGGTTTGATTTGAAATTTTATTTTGTTTTCGTGTGTAGTAGTTAAAAGTTTTAGCTGTGGCGGAATTACCGAGACAGTCCCGTAGACTTCGGGGCCAGTCTCCTGAAGTTTTTTCTGTGGCCGAATTGTTGAGAAGATCCCGTAGACTTAGGGGTGAACCTCCTCAAGACGAGTCCAGTCATCTAGAAGGTTTAAAGGTCCTTGTAACTCCTCCTAGTGGCAGTAGAGTAGGTTCACCTGAAGAAGGAGAATCTTCCTTGGTGGTCCATCCAGACTACCAAAGTTTAGAGACAGGTTATAATCCCGAAGTTGTTACAGTTTCTGAGCTTGTTGGTAGTTTTTCGTCTGCTAGTGATACAGGCGAAGAACCAGAAATATCCGAACCTGTTACTCCGACTCCTAGTGTTCCCGATTCACCGAGAATAGAAAGAATTATCACCAAAAATCTTCCTGTTGGTTTGATTGCTATTGAAGAACTTGTTCCAGAGGAAGAAATAGGCGTCTCTGATCCTGAAGATCAAATTACCCTTGATCTAAGGGAGCGTGAATCTATCTTTTACAGTCCTCCTAGAAGTACTACTTGGTACCTTTCGTTAACCAATTATTTAGACAACTTTGGGCTAGGTTTTTCTACACCTCGTACTCCTTTTCCACCTGGAGGTATTCATACTCCTGTAAATATGTCTGGTCAGTCGTCTGTGTTTACACAAAGTCCTGAATCTTTTTTACATGGCAGTCCTTCTGTTCCTACTGGGTATCAATCTCTTTCTGGTACCTTTGCGGGAGCATCTCCTCAACTCGTTGATCATGGGTTATTAATTGGAAACAGTGGTAATGTACCATTGGGTGTAGGAGACATTTACATGATGTCAGGTTCAGTTCCCGTTTCTCAACCTCAAGGTGGCCAATTACCGCCTGGGGGGCAACCGCAGTTAACGCCTGGGGGGCAACCTCAAGGTACACAAATCGTGTCTGGGGGGAAACCTCAAAGTCAGTATGTACCTATGGTGCAATACGTGCCTCAAGGTCAACCCCAGCCTCAATATGTACCCCAGGGTCAACCTCAGTATCAATATCAACCTCAAGGATAGCAACCTCAAGGATGGCAACCTCAAGGGTATCAACCCCAAGGTTATCAACCTCAAGGGTACCAACCTCAAGGTCAAGGTCAACCCCAGTATCAGTATTTACCTCAAGGTTATCAACCTCAAGGTCAATACTCGAGTCAAGGTTATCAACCGCCTCAAGGTCAGTCATATGTTCCAAGTATGGGAACTGCACCTTACAATTATCAATCCTACCCTTAATCCGGTTATGGATCTCAGTATCCTCAACCTGTTACGGGTCAATACCCTGGAATGTTAGTGTGGGATCCATCACAGGGTCAACAGGTGTTGCAGCCAAGTATACAGATGGTTCCTCAAGCTGGACAACCCGTAGTTTCTGGTCCAACCCAGCAACCGCAACTTGTCCAGTCAAATGTTCAAACTTCTGTAACTTCGGTAGTTACTCAGTCGCCAATTACACCTAGTACTCCATCTCAAACGGCTGCTGCAACTACCGCTACATCTACCATACTTACTTCTGGAGTATCGACGGCTCCAGTTTCTATTGTCCCTGTTACCACACCTCAGACATCTTTACCGTTGTCTGGATCTACGATTCAAACCACGGTCCAGATGCCTGTAGGTCAGCCTGGTATAAGTACGGTTGTCACTACTCAACCTCAATTTGTTCAACCTCCGTACCAGGGACAGTACCAACATGGGCAAGCTGTCCAACAACCGGTTTACCAGTATCAACCGTATCCTGGGTACACTTATCAACAACCTCAACAACCCCAGTACGGTCCGGTTAATCCTGGTTTTCCAGGAGGATATAATATCCCAAATGCGACTCCTGTTCCTAGTTATCCTGGATATCCTCCTCCTGGGGCTGGTATTGTGACCCAGAGTTTTAGAGATCCTAACCGACAGTTACTGTTTATCGCAACTTTGGATTTACCAGACTTGACGCGCCTAACGAACGATCCAATTCAATATCTTCAGTTCTGGCCGCCAATGCCAAATAAGTTGCCCAGTGATATACCCAAGTTTGAAGGTAAGTCTGGAGAGGATCCGTCCAATCACGTGATGACTTACCACCTCTGGTGTGCTTCAAATTCTATCTCGGATGATTCGATCCGCTTACGTCTTTTCCAGCGTACACTCATTGGTCTCGCGGCCAAGTGGTACATTGAGTTACCACGGGCCTCTTTTTACAATTTTAGCCAGTTACTACCTCGTTCTTAACTCACTTTCAGTTGCCGGTCAGATACGATAACGGCACGGAGTTATTAACTTCACTAAAACAATCGACGTCCACGTATATTTCTGATCACATTCATGAGTGGAGACGTCGAAGAAGGCTAGTGAAAGTTTTTATCCCGGACCAAATCTTAGCTGAATGGTTTGTCAAATCATTATTACCGAAGATTACTGAAGATGTAGCTAAGGCCGGAGTAGTTACTGAGGAGCAAGTTATTGCTCAGGCACAATACCTTGACTTAGTTTACACTCAGTCGGGTACATTACACGAGAAGATTCCGGATCTTCCAAAGTCGAATCAAATCGCTGCTGCTCCTTCGGGATCTCATGCCGCTGATGGTATGATTGATATCGTGAATACAAAGAGCAAGAAGAAGTCTTCCAAGGCTTCAACTACTCCAATTATCACTTTTCCTGATTCTCCGACAGGAGAGTCTTCTCCTGAACTTACCGCCGATATTCACGCTATAGAGTCATCTACGGCCAAATCAAAAACGGTGGAAAGAAGAAAGGAAAGAAGAAGGCTAAAGCAGACAAGGCTCCGAAGGAGAAAACTGAAAAGTCGGAAACCAATGACGAAAAGCGAAAACCTCGATATCCTTGTCTTATTTGTGAAGAGGATCATTTTACGAGAGATTGCCCTCATCGGGCCGAGGTTGTGAAAATAGTTAAAGGTTCTCCCACTCCTGCTGTGTTAAAAAATCCATTTCTGGAGCAGGAGAATAAGATGATAGGTTCTTCTTCAAATGCCAGTGAAGAACCCATTTTGATGATGTCTCATGTGAGGATTGCGACTCGATCACAAGATTATGGTAGTAAGAATCCTGTTGATGGTAAGGAAGCAGAATCTTCTCATTCTAATCCATCAACCTCAGCTCCTGGTTCCGATCCACTACAGATCGAAAAACCTAACCCGGACTTAGTAATTAAACTGCCCGCCAAGGGTGTACTTCGAAGGTCTGCTTTCAATCCACATGCGAGAGCGGCCCAGAATTACAACATTGTTGAGGACTTAGCTGTTTCACCCTCAGCAATGTCGGCGTTAGAAGTGCTGCAATCATGCCCAGCACAACGAAAATTGCTTTTGTCGGCTATCGGAGCTGTTGATGTTCAGGATCCGAATCTAATGATCTTCGATCTAGAAAATAGTACACCACGTCTCCCCCATCAAATGGCTTTCCAAATTCTAGTGATAGTCAAAAACAGGCCTATTCATCGGACTGTGATTGATGAGGGAGCTTCTACGTGTATTATGTCGATTCAATGTTGGAGATCCCTTGGTTATCCTTCGTTGAACCAATCCCCCACCATCCTTAAGGCCTTTGATGGCCGTGGTTTTCGTCCGTTTGGTATTCTACAAGAATTGCCTATAGGGGTAGAAGGTAAAACCGTTAGTCTGGATGTGGAAGTGGTTGATGCCCCTCTAGACTACAACCTTCTTTTGGGTCGAAGTTGGTCATATGCTATGACAGCGGTCGTTTCATCGGTCTTCAGAATAATCAAGTTTCCACATAATGGTAAGATCGTGACTATTGATCAGCTGACATACTTTTCATCCGACCCAGCCTCTTCAGAGAGTATCCAGCATGTCGGTAAGACGACAATCCCTTATAGGGACGTTGGTGTAGGTTTAGTTAAAGATTCTGGTTTACTGGGAACTTTTCCTCTCCCTCCACTCAGCGTAGATCCTTCGTTTGCAACAATTCATATGATTACATCAGAAAACATTATTTATGATGATCCTTGGTTCGTCCCATCTGACTTTGAGATAGACTCATTCGGTAATGCTATGCCCTTGAGTCCATATGAAATTGCTTATGAAGCTCTCATGTCTTTTACCGACTTTCATTCGACCAAGGTCGACCAAATGAATGTGGTCAGTGAAGAGTCACTTTTCACCTCACCCTTAGAACGGATAGCGTTTCCCGAAGTCGTGTCATCTGACGAACAACTTCGCGAAATCCTAAGTGTAAACGATCTACCATGGGAGGATCTCCATCACAGATCTTCGTTTTTACCTAAGGATGATGCATTTGAAAATGATTTTTCATCTATCTTTACCGCTGAATATGTCAAAGACGCTCAGGATCCAACGAAACATTCTGATTCAGAGTTGAATTTAGGGAATATTTCTCGTACTATTCCCATTGATATTTCAGTGAAGCCCGGAATTGAGGAAAACATTCATATAGGTGCCGCTTGTACAAAAGAAGAAATCCAAACTTACAAGGCCCTATTCCAAGAATTCCGCGATGTGTTTGCCTGGTCTTACGAGGAAATGCCGGGAATCGATCCTGCCATTGTTGTTCATGAAATAAAGACCTACCCGGATGCTAAACCCGTCCGGCAACGGTTGCGTCAGATTCACCCTCGAAAAGCGGCTGCGATTAAAGCAGAAGTCGAAAAGCTGTTGAAAGCAGGTTTCATATATCCGATCCCGTTAACGGATTGGGTATCGAATATTGTTCCGGTCAACAAGAAACAAGGAACAATAAGAATCTGTATCGACTATAGGGATATAAATCGAGCTTGTCCAAAAGACAACTATCCTACGCCTTATATCGATCAAATTATTGATGATTGTGCTGGAAGTGAAATGTTTTCCTTTATGGATGGTTTTTCGGGCTATAATCAAATCAATATTCTACCTGCCGACCAACCAAAAACGGCATTCATTTGTCCATGGGGGACATTTGCTTATTGCAAATTACCTTTTGGGCTTAAGAATGCCGGGGCCACTTTTCAACGGGCGATGTCTTATGCATTTCATGACATCAAGCACATTGTGCAACCGTATCTCGATGATTTGCCTGCTCATTCTTTACATCGAGCTGATCACCTTGTCCACCTACGAGCAATCTTTATGAGGTGTAGGCATTATCGAATTCAGTTGAATCCCCACAAATGTGTTTTCTGCATAGAAACAGGTCGATTACTGGGCTTTGTTGTTTCAAAAGCCGGATTCGCGTCGATCCCTCGAAAGTCGAGGCTATCATCAAATTGCCTCCTCCTTCGAGTTTGCGCCAACTCCAAAGTTTGCAAGGGAAAGCGAACTTTTTACGCCGATTCATCCCAAACTACGCCGAGGTCACTAAAGGTTTTACACGGTTGTTGAAACAGAACGCACAATTCTTTTGGGACGAGATTGCTCAACAATCTTTTGATGCACTTAAACACGCGTTGACCCATGCACCGTTGTTGCATCCTCCCAACTACAACCAGGACTACTTCTTATACCTCGCAGCTTCGCATTCCACCATTGGAATGGTGTTAGTTCAAGAAGATGAATTCGGAGCGGAACATGTGATATATTATCTTAGTCGGACCTTAAATCCCACTGAGTTAAAATATTCGCATGTGGAGAAATTGGCCCTGGCAGCCGTTCAAGCTGTCCAGCGTTTCCGTCACTACATTCTTCTTCGTAAAACTACAGTTATTTCGGATTGCAACCCTATGATTTATATTTTGACAAAACAACTGCTAGGGGGCAAGTACTCTAAATGGATTGTTATCCTGCAAGAGTTCGACTTGGAGTTCGAGAAGTCCAAGTCTAAGAAATCCTTAGTTTTTGCGGAATTGATGTGTGATTTCCTGAGTGCTGACACAGAGACTGTGGCAGAGGAGTCCATTGCAGACGAATCTTTGTTTCTTATCAGTACTTTAGATCCGTGGTACAGGGATATAATCATCTATCTCCAAACCCAAACCTTTCAGCCTGAAGCTTCTAAGGCAGAACGTCGAAAAATTCGGTTTCAATCCCAGCAATACAAAATTATTGGAGATACACTTTATCGCCGGGGGGCAGACTCAGTTTTTCGACGTTGTTTAACTCACGAAGAGGCTGAGAAGGTTTTGAATGATTGTCACTCTGGAGCATGTGGCGGTCATATGTCTGGGTATGCCACAGCTCAGAAGGTGTTGCGCGCTGGCTATTTCTGGCCGTCTATGTTTAAAGATTGTATCATTGCAGTCAGGAAGTGCCACAACTGTCAAGTGTTTGATCGCAAGATGCGCGCTCCACCTGCTCCTCTCCACCCTATAATTGTCGTTGGTCCATTCGCCAAATGGGGTATCGACTTTATTACTTGTAACCCTCACTCGGCCGGGGGGCATGCGTATATCATCCTCGCGGTTGATTATTTTACTAAATGGGCCGAGGCGATGCCTACATTCGACGCAAGCGGCAAAACAGCTGCAGTTTTTGTATTCAATCATATCATAACTAGGTTTGGTGTCCCACAAGCAATCATTACTGACCATGGAAGCCATTTTCGAAACATCATGATGACTGAGCTTACAAGCCAGCTTGGTTTGCGCCATGATAGCTCTACTCCTTATTATCCACAAGCCAACGGTTTGGTTGAGTCTATCAACAAAGTTCTGGTTATCATGATCCGACGAACCATTGGTGTTCATCGGTCGAATTGGCACAACATGTTATTTTCAGCGCTATGGGCATACCGAACCTCAGTGAAAAATTCAACAGGGTTCACTCCTTTCCAGCTAGTTTATGGCTTGGAAGCTGTGTTACCCATTGAATGCGAAATCCCATCACTTCAAATGGCTGTCGAATTACTTCCAGCTACTTCCGAAGAGGAGAAACGTTTATTGTACTTAGCTAAATTAGATGAGACTCGACGTGACGCTACATTGGCAATCGAGACTCATGCGAAACGAATGAAAGCTCAGTATGATAGAAATGTAACCCCTCGAAGTTTTTCGGAGGGAGACCTAGTGCTATTATATGATCAAGCTAACGATAAGCTAGGTGCTGGAAAATTCGTTCCTATGTGGCATGGACCCTACATTGTAAAGCGAAAGCTAGCAAAAGGGGCTTATGAGCTGGTTGATTTTGATGGGGACTCTTTAGGTAAACCCAGAAATGGACTTTACCTAAAGAGGTATTATGCTTAAATGGTGGGTATGGAGAAATTTTTAGATAGGATAGATTTTCTTTCTAGCTAGCGTGTTTGTTAGTTTAGTCAGTGTGCTTAGCTTAGAGAGTGGGTTTTTCGTCGTTATTCTGGCTTATCTTGGTTTTACTCTTGATATTGCAGATGTCGACGCCTCTCCAAACATACATTGGATTTGCTGATGGTGCTTGTCGTAGTACACAAAATATCTCTTCCGCAGCTTGGGTTATCTATTCGCCCTCTGACGAGTTAGTTTCTATGCATGGGGTAAGCCTCGGTCAAACAACGAACAACATTGCAGAATACAGTGCAGTGGTTGAATTATTATCCGAATCTATTTCATTTGGAATTCGACGTTTGATAGTGAGGTTAGATTCTGAACTTGTTGTATTACAGCTTAATAGAGTTTATGCCATTAGAAATCCTGTGTTATTAAGGTTGTTTTTGAGAGTGCGTCTCTTGGAACGTGAATTTGATTACATTGAATATCAACATATTCCAAGGTCTTTAAATACATTAGCAGATGCAATTGCTTCTCGAATGTTGGACAGACATTTACGATAATCATGCAAGTAAATTTAAAAACATTTCATCACATATGTTAAACAAGATAAGCCGGTAATAGTGATATATATATAGATAGGAGTGTGTCAAAAAATATACATCGTCTTCGATCATAGGTTGAAAAACACCTTATGATCGGCAAAAATGATAAGTACAAAAAGCCAAAAATGTCACATGTGTCTACAAAAGTGACTAGTCAATCATTGGTGGTGCTCCCTATACGACACCACTGCACAGGCTACCTTACGCAAAAATCTCCTAAACGGTCCAGGGACTGCGACTACAAAGCGCTGAAGCCTGATAGGAATGTCATCCATAGTAGTCTCAGGCATATCTGCCGTCAGACGCTCTAGATCATGCTCCAACTCAGCTAGTACTTCTGCAGCCGCGTCCTGTGGGGCCGGTACCGGTGCAACTGGGTGTCTCCTCTCAAAAGGCCGGAGGTTGGCTGGACGCTGTGGACCAACATCTGCATTTTGAAAATTTTTACTGTCAGTTTTGAGACGATATATATAAAAACAAAAAAAATGCATAATTTGAAAACTTGTGAAAAATAAGGTACCTCTGTCATCCCATTGTTCTCCTTGTGGAAGAACCATGCCCGGATCATGTCGAAAATCTACTCCGGCGTACGGAAAGTCCTGGATCGAGAAAACCTGGTCCTCCAACCAGTGAAAGTAACTATCAGAAAATCGAACAACTGCCGCACCCTCGTCAGGATGCCGGGCCATCACCGCAACCCATCGTACTAGCTTTGGCTCCCGAGGACCCAAGATATCAACAGTGAGTTGCTGAGGGATCAGCATCGGAACTCTCTCTAAGGCAAAGCTCACGACTAAAGGCCCATATCCAAAAGTTTTCAGTCGTCCGTTCTTTGCCTTAGTCAGTTGGCTCTTCACATTAGCCGACACAGCATCACACCAGTTGAAAATGGTGCCTTGGTAACAGTCAATTTCCATCCGCATTTGGGACCTAGAAGCAATGTGTAAAGCGGCTGCGCCGCAAATTCTGGTAACCGTGAACGCTATAACTTTGAGCTCACGCAGAGAGATGTGTTTGATCTCCACACCTTTCGAATGGTGTGCACCAATCTTCCCGGAGACTAACAAGGGATTGGCCACCCGGCCTAGTCTCGGCTAGATTGAGTTGCTCGCCTCTGTTTGGCAAGCCAGTGAGAAAGTATACATCTGAGGGCTCTATCTCGAGCTGGTGCCCTCCTATGTAAAAGCATTGCTCTTGAACGTTCCATCTCTCAACCAGCCATTCTAAGAATCTTACCTGAGCCCTCATGCCCGGTATGGCCTAGTATTTGTATAACCCGCATGCTTTTAGGGCATCCAGGGAAGGTTGGTGTTCTATTGCAGCTTCATCAACCTCTTCGTGCTCTTTTTCTCTCCAATCCAACATGGTGAGTGCCCTACACACCAATAAATAATGATTAGAATTAATTTGGGGAAATTTGATTGGTTATTTGTGAGGATTGGGGTTTCAAATTCCGCGTTCCACGGAGGACGCACCCCGCGTTTGGAACACAGGGCGTCGGGACGCAGCTGGCCTGAAGGTGGGCTGTGTCCCCCGACCATTTTCCTGTATAGGAAAAAGTCGGGGGACGCAGGTCACCCGAAGGGAACCTGCATCCACCGAGGAGCGCATTTTGAAACCTAAACCCTCCCAAAAAACAAAACTAAAACCTAAAAAATAATTTTAATCAGATAGAAATGAAGAGTAGGATGTTGTAAAATACCTGGAAGAGATGGCGTTCGATTCTGACGGTCGGATTTTCCGCAGCGACCACGGGAAGTTTCTTGCCCAAAAGCCCTTTGTTCAACCTCAACAGTAAAACGGTAAAAATGACATGGTAAAAAGTCTTTTTATAGGTTTTTTGGATGAATTTGTTCATTTTTCACCATGAAAAGATGTTTTTCGATGTATTTTTGCCTATCTTAAACAGGTATGAGTAATGTGTTGCTTTTTGTGCAGGACAAAGGGATTTAGAGGGAAAATTGTCATTTTTCACGAACCAAAATATCAGAGTCATCTTTTAAGCCCTTTTCTGACTCCTAAAATATGAAAAGATTGCCGAGCGTTTCTTTTACACTCGTTAAAACGGAATTAAAAGACGGTCCCCTTATAGCTCTTTTCTGACCGTAAAATCAGGAAAAGATTGCCGGGTTTTTGTCGTTTCAAACTCGATACGGAAATAAAACGACGTGTCCTTGATCGCTTTTTACTTTTCAGGTCAGTGGCACTAATTATGAAAGTACTCCTTGGTCGCAAGATCAAGCGGTTCCCCCAGGTATTATTTTATACTTTTTCGGGCTTGAGGGACACAAATCTACGAAAAAGTTCAACTTGGAGTCTTCTTAAGTTTTTCAGACTCTCTAAAATTGAAAAACACCGAGTTTCTCCTATACTGGGCTCGTTAAACATTTCACAGTAAAGGACCTGTTCAATTACAAACAGGAACGAACCACTCCTTCCTAGGGTTCGAATCAAAACTAGGTTGGACTCATCCGAAGGATGAGCTTATAATCAAGCATATGTTATCCTTCTCAAGCTTGTTAAAAATAAAGAGGTACTTGCCAGAAATGGTGGGGGAAAAGAGAGAAGAATGAACCGGTTTGTTACCTTTTGTCTCAAAAGAAACTTTATTACCACTCTTGAACACGACACTTTTCATTCACCTGGGTTGGGAAATCTTTTACCTCACAATTGATCAAACCACTTTGAAAGTCTTTAACCGGGTTCCGGGGATTAACTTTGAGTTATTCGTCACCAAGCCATCTGTTGTGTCGTTATGTGTTCAAGAGGTCTGCAAGCAAAACTTTCATCTGCAAAATACTTGTCATCCATTTGACCATCCCTGAGTCAGTCCTTACAGCAACATTTCTTCAACTTGAACAATGATTTCGTGTTGCGGGCTTGCCTGCAACGGGTCGCTTTCTATCGACATCAGCACATTATCTAGAGAGATGACTTAGAAATCGTCAGTACCTTGAAGTCTGCATGCATCAATGGCAGGTTTCTCGCCTTTGACGTCAGTTTACATCATTGACTTTCGATCAAAGGATTCCGTGAAATGTTCGACATCAACTCATTCATTCACATCTCATGGATTGTACTGGGTACTTTGAGAACCATTGACATTACTGGTGGTCTCTCTCACGCTTGTTAACAGTTTACATCATCGACTGGTAATCAAGTGGTTTCTACCATGTTCGACATCAACTCGTTTATTCGCATGGCTAGAATCGTACCAATTCGGGAAGTAGAAATGAAGACCCTGGATCTAGTTTCCACCATCCAGGCTGCGAGGAGTTTTGTATTCATTATCTAAGTAGACTAATCATAAACAGATGGCTGCGTCCATACTGTGTCTACAAAAGTCTATGATTGTGATGTACTGCAAGATCATTCCTGTATCAGAGTAGTTAGTCTGTTAGTTAAAGTTTTGATCTGAGTATGGGAATGCCTACCTCAGTGATGATATAATCTTATACATGTATTTTGTGTTGAAAATTGCAGGTTCTGACCAGGCTCTCCACAGGATAATCCTTGAAATGATAAAGCACTTCACCCTTCCTAGATATTACAAACCCTAATCTATTCCAGGCTTCGCACTTTAGGGGGCAATCTGTTACACTAAAAAATGTCACCATGACTATTTACAGTTAGTATGGCTCAATCAACAGTCATGCTACCCTCTTAGGCAAGTCTTATGCCTCTGCTCTCCATGTCAAACTCCAAAAAGAGAGAAAGTCTTGTATAAATGTATTTATCTCTGGAGACGCAGGTTCTCTCAACCTTACCTGCGGGGACGCTCCCAACGTTCACAAAAGCTGTGTCCAAAGACGCTCTGTATGTAAAGGGACAGGTGCGTCCCCCTGTAAAGGTTAGAATGCGCAAGTTTCATCTTTAAAAAGTTACTTGTGGTCATTTCTAGAGCATTCTAGAAGGTTGTTCGACGTGTATTGGGCGCCTCCAGATGGTTCATGCACTCCTATCAAAGAGGAACTTATCCCATCAATAAGGGAGCTATCCCACCCAAAGAGGGGATTATCCCATTGATGGTGGACCTAATTAACCCCCTCTTGAGCACTATAAATACAGGCATTGGGCCAGAAGGAGGAAAGGTTGAAGCTATACATTTTCTAAGGGTAAATGCTACAGGAATTAGGACTCCCATTTAGAAGCTTGTGAGGAGAGATTGCCATCTTTGCTTGTTCTATTTGGAAGTGGGTGTGCTTTGTCAAAGTAAAGGAGAACTCTTGACGGACCCTGGGAAGGACTTGCACAACACCAAGGCTCAGGTTGTATTTGTTCTTTTTGTTACCTATTAATGCAAATGAGTCCATTCTTCTCAATAACTTGTTGTTTATGAGTTATTTCATGTGCTCCTTGGTCTACATGTTGAATATGCTTTGTTTTATGTTATAATCAGGTGCTATTTAATTGTTTGACTGTTGGTGATTACAAGTTTTGGAGAAAAGGAGGAGCTCATCCAGATCAACAAAGCTTGGACTTCTACAACAGCGTTTGGACAAAGGTAAGAACGAAACACTTGATATCTCATATCATGATGCATGTTTAGGGAAGGATAGATCTTATTTGTCTTGTTTGTCACTAGAGAGTCTTAGGCTCCTAGGGAGGTTGGTTGTGTCCGCACAATCGACTCTTTCCACCTGACAGCAGGACCTCTGCTACCCAACAGTCCCCCAACACAATTATCGTGACTTGTCTCGAGTCACTCATTGGTGTGGCGTGACGTGCTACCGTGGCTTCAAAATTCAGCTCCCTCTGAGTGATGCTCATCGTCCTACTGCTTCGTCGTTGTCTCCTACAACGCTTTGTCCAACTCCTGCTTCAGTGTTTTTACTACTTCTTCCAACTGATGATGCTCATTCTACTCTGTTCGGTTAACACAGAACACCCCCTGATACAATTTTAGCTCGATCGGGGAAGCCTCAAATGGGACCTCCTTGTACCTCCACAGCCACTTCCAACCTTCGTATCTTCTCGTCGCACTGTTTGCTGCAGCTTGTGTTGCAATTTTGCAAGACTGTTTCTGTTGTCCGTGAGATCCCACTGCTTATAGTTTTTCAGAGATGCCTTAGTAACTTCATTTTGACTTGTGGTCTCTGTTTTCCCATATTTTCACTGAATTGTTGTAGTTTTTCAACCCGCCCATGGACGGGGCGACAACATCCGGACCACTTCTACTTCATGTTTTCTCTTTTCCAGTACATCCCCTACTATTGAGTCTGCATGCTGCGAGACGCCCGCGGCTGTCAACACCATGCTCCTGAGATAGTTCGACTGCCCTCTTGGCCATATTACCACCTACGGGCTTACTCCTTGTGCAGAGATAATAAACAACGCCATGTCAAGACTCAACATACGCTTTGTGGAAGTGTAAATCGCCTGGTAGCTATTCCTCAGTGTTTTATAAGTGAGTCAAATTTCAAATTCTTGGATTGCCGCCTGTTCCAGTGTTCGCGTGTAAATTCTGCAGCAACTCATGCCATATCTGGCTTGTACTCCTTCCCTTAATTTCCTGCCGCCCACTCCCTTTTGTCATGATGCAGACATCGTGTCATGAATAGTGACTTGAATGGTCACCTTTTCTTGGAGCAACGTAAAAACGCACTTCTAACCGTGCGGCTGCGATCCTAATGATGGGCCCGGTCGACGCATATCCTAGCACTCGCACCTCTTTCTCCCAGACTACTTTATCATCTCATGCTCTCTTTCAATTGGCTAGAGTGGTGAGACTGTCCCTCGAATAGTTAGTCAAGTGGTCGGCCTGCCCATATAGAGCTTCAGTTGACTGCCATTTACTCGGCTTGGAAAGGGGTCCCCATTGAGTTTGAGAAGCTAAACCACACCCCCATCAGTAACTTCTTTGATGACGTAAGGTCCCAACTAATGCATTCAGATTTTGCTAGGGAACTTCTCGAATTTACTGTCGTATAACAATACTAGATCATTCTCCTTGAAGGTGTGCACCTTGATATGGCGATCATGCCACACTTTTTCCTGCTGTTTCTGCACTTGCTGATGGAATCCAGCCAAAAATCATTCCTCCTCCATTTCTTTGATCTGCGTGAGCCTTTCCTCCAAAGCCCCACGGTCTGCCATACCTGTGATTGTCGTGATCTGTAGACTAGGCACAATATATTCCATAGGCATGACGACCTCCTTGCCATTTACTAACCGAAAAGGTGTTTGGCCCATCAATTTCTTGCATGTGGTTCGATATGCCCATAGCACAGCAGGGATGTGCAAGTCCCAGTCATTTCGTCATATATTAAAAACCATGGTCAATGCAATCTCCAAGATTTTGTTGAATGCCTCCACGGTCCCATTTGCTTGTGCGTGGTATGGTGTACTTTGTTGATGATATATTTGGAATTCCTTAGTGGGTGTGCTAATGATTTCATTCAGAAAATGCATTCCCCATTCGCTCGTGAATTTTGGGACAGCCAAACCTTGTCAGTACATTCTCGAACAAAAACTTCACAGCTGTTGCAGCCGTGCAGTCCTTAACCGGTTGTGCCTCAGCCCATCGGGTTAAATAACCTATTGCGGTGATGATATAGCATGCACCCATTTTTCCTCATGGCTCAATAGGTCCTACAAAGTCGATTGCCCACTTTTCGAAGGGCTATAATGTCATCTGCGATTGGAGTGACATTTCATCTCTCTCCGACGGCTTCCCTGTCTGTTGATAGACGTCGCAGGCTCGATAGTGAGCTTTCAAATCCTGATGCAGAGTGGGCCACCATAATTCTACGTGAAGTATCTTCTGAGCTATGGCACAACCCACATAGTGTTCACCAGCAACCCCCCCATGGGCTTTGGCAAGGATTTTTCCTCGCTCAAACTCCGGGACATACCAACGTAGGATCTCATCATTTCCCATTTTATAGAGATGTCCTGCAATCATGGTGAAGTTTGTTGTGCATATCACCAATTCCTTCTTCTGCTGAATAGAGTATCCCTGTGGCGTGGTCCCTATGGTTAAGAAATGGATTATATCTTCAAAATGACCATCCGCTATGTGCACCGCATATAGCTGAGCATCTGGAAGTCTGTCTTCTAGATTTGTGGGTTCTTCATCGGTCTCAATTCGAGACAGGTGATTTGGGCCTACATTTAGACATCCCGGCTTGACGATGATCTCAAAGTCATACTCCTGGATTAACAAAAACCATCGATAGATATGCCTCCCAACATAGGCTTGTTCACTAGGTATTTTAAGTCTCTATTGCCTGGTTCCTGGTCAAGAGAGCAAAGCACGTAGCCTGCCCGGTTCCTGGTCAAGAGAGCAAAGCACGCACCTTCAGATCGACAGCGTCGAGTATCCCCATGTATTAGCCCCATGTATTTTCCCCATGGATTAGCCCCGTAATACTATAGAGATTTTGATAGATTCTGGTCATATAGAATAGATATATCTTCTGAGATATACCTTATTTTTCACCGAGTGATTAGTATACATCTTAAAGTGACCTCCCAGCAGATAATGGTAGAATTTTTGAAGCGTGTATACCATCGCCAATCCCTCATGCTCAGTGGTGGAGTAATTATTTTCAGCTTTTGAAACCGATGACTTGCGAATGCAATCAGATGGTCCAGTCCCTCCGCTCCTGGTTGAGTAAATATCGCCCCTAGTGTGATACATAACGTGTCAACATGCACATGAAACTCAACACCCCATTTTGGAAAGACTAATATGGGGGCTGAAGCTATATTTTCCTTAAGCATCTCCAGGCTTTTGTTACATTCCTCATTCCAACAATAAGTAGCATCCTTCTTCAGTAGTTGTTCCATCAAAGCCATGATTTGGGCATAAATTTTGATGAACTTTCGGTAGTAGCCTGTGTGACCCAGAGTGGCACGTAATTGTTTGACACTCCGCGGTGCTTGCAGATTGAGTATGATAGCGATCTTTGCCGGATCCACCATCAAGCCTTGCTTACAAACCACATGGCCCAACAGGTTCCCAAACGGGACAAGAAAAGTACACTTCTTGATATTCAGCGCAATCTGGTGGCATCGACAAGTATCCAGCATTAACCGTAAGCTCACTACATGCTTCTTGACTAGTCCAAACACAGTCTATTCATCTATATAGACTTCTAAAAACATGTGTATAAATTATTTGAATGCTGCTACCACTATTCGTGAAAATATCACCGGCGCATTCTTCAGAAAAAAGGGCATCACTGTGTACTGAAAGCAACCCCATTCTGTGGCGAACGTCGTTTTACTCCTATCTTTTGGCGCGATCTTGATCTGGTGGTATCATGAGAACCCATCTGTGAACAAGTAGGCTTCCTGACCCCCCACATTTTCTAGTACCTCATCCGTAAATGGTGTTGGAAATGGTTCGTTCACGTTGGCATCATTGAGCTTCTTGAGATTCACGTAGATCCGAATCTCACCATTTTGTTTCTTTTCCTACACAACCATTGGACTTACCCAATCAGACTCCTCGACAGGCGCAATGATTCCTGCTGCCAGCATCTTGTCCAACTCTTCGTGGACCTTTGCTTTATATTTTGGATTCAATCAGTAGGGCCACTGCTTAACTGGTTTAACGTCTAGCTTCAATGTTATCTTCTTCACTCCCAAGTTCCCTAGGATCCCTTTTAGTTTTGTGATCTTTGTTGGAAACAAGTCTCGATATTCATGGAGCAATTCGACGAATTTTTCTACTGTAGCATTGTCCCAATAGTCACCGAGCGTTGCATACTTCAGTTCTTCTTCGGTTCCTATATTGACTTGTTTTTTCAATGGTGCCATCATATCATGATCTTCGATTTCAGGTCCGCTGACCTTGCGGCTTCCCTCTGATTCCGGAATATTGACGTTTTTTAGATCATCCTCATCATCTTATACCTTGACATTATAGCATGCAAGGGCCTAGCTTAGCTACCATGACTAGTCGGGCTGCGTAGGTTCCTCTGGTTCTATTGGCATCTTGAAAATGGTGGCCTTTACCAGCTAGAGTGCTTCATTACAGGATCCATCCATTGATCTTAAAAGAGGAATGTTGCTAAGAACCCTTCGCACAAGATATCCCACTCGCTTGTGTTGTGCCAAAGATCTACTTCAATATACCAATTTCTGGGAATGACATCTAGGGTGTGATAAAATAAGTGTACCCATTCTAGCTGAGGTTCCTCTCCATAGTCTTTGGTCCATCTGGTAAGGTGCATGCATGGGTCATCACATCCATCGTATTTCTCTATTATGCGTACTTCTGGCTTCCCAAATCTGATCTTCATTATATGCCTGCAGGCACACCAATATTTGAACATTCCTTCATGTGTGCCCCACCATCTCACAAGCGTCTCGCACAGTGCCCATTTCATCGCGTCAAACTGTTGGTGCTCCAGTACTGCAATTTCAAATTTGGTCAGAAATTCATATACCATCGTCAACCCATTATACTTTGGCAATTCGTGATCCTTGGCCCTTACATAGTACAGTGATTTCATCACCATGTTGCAATGTAGCGTGATTATTCTATTCAACTGATTGCACCACCGCTTGTCTTCCTCATCTGAATCATCAACATCGGATTCTCCATCCCCTCATGATATTCTAGTATCCTCCAATGTCTTGACCCATCCTTGCCCCTGGGTAGTCATTCTGTAACTACAATCTTCGTCGTCATCGCTGTGCACTGGTTTGAGGTAGCACGGTCCTTTAGCCGGATCTAGCAAAATAATGACATGGAGCACCTTTGCTTCAAATATCATTGTCCTCTTCTTTAGATTAATAACCCCATTCATGTCGGTGGTCCAATCTATTCCTAATAGCACAAGATAGGACGTATTTTCATCCATGAGTTCAATAACTTCAAAATCTGTGCAGGTACTGGCGCCATCAAGGTCTACCATCACCCCTTGCAGCCTTCCCATGGGCAACACTTTCTATTGATTTTCCATCCACAATTAGATAGGGGACCATTGTAGTGTAGGCTTACCCATGCGCTCCCATGTCTGTTTTGGCAATACGTTGGCATTTGATCCCAGATCCAAAATGACTTGCTCCATCTCATAATCGCTGATATATGCTATTAACCGCATTTCCCTTTTGGTCCGCGATGCATGTCTTCCCAACTTTCGAATGACACGAGGCTCATTCCACATTGTGCACCTATTTATCAACTCCTGTAAGCCTTTAACCACCCTATTGTCGCGAAGAAATTTCATACATGTCTCTAAAGAGGTAGTTATCATCGAGTGATCCTTATCCATCTCGGGATAATCCCTATTACCTAGGGTAGAGATCTCTGCGAAGCTCCCCTGAGCTTCTCGATACGTCCCCTTATCGCCTCCTGGGTTCTGTCCATCCACTCCTGTGGTCGTGCCACTCCTCAGCACCATGTTGACCTTGGGATCTTCCTCGCGATTTTCGGACCTCATCATCTACACATTCTAGGTCATTGTTGGTTGCGCTACCCTCTTTTCCCAAATCTGTGCTATCAACGAAGGACAGTCTATCATTTCATGATTGAATTTCTCACAATAGCTACACGAAATTCTAGTTGGGTTGGTACAATCTCACGCATAATGTCATGGTCATCCACAGTTGTAATAGATTAACTGCATGTGACCCCTTCCTGGTCCCATTCCGCCCCGTCCTTGATCGTGCCCTTGGAACCCACCGCGCGCAATCGTCGCAGCTGGATCCTGACTTCGCGCCTCCGTTTGCATTCTATAGGCCAATGACTGATCCATCAGCATTTGATAGCTACAACAATCCCTTTCTTCATGGCCCACTAATCAACAAAAGTTGCAAAAGAGCTACTGGGGGGTCTGGTTGTATTTTGGTAATAGATGACAGTTATCAGTGTTGTGCTTTCCTCCCACCTGACAAATTGTGCACTAGAGCGGGGTGGTTGTGCTCAACCCGACCTGTGCCTCTGGTCGCAATGGTGTTGGTCCCCCTGTTACCACAAACTTCACTGAGACCGGACAGTGATCTTTATCGTGTCCCTAGCTCTTACACCTTACACACCATACTTCTTCCTGGACCTCTGAGGGCAGTGTCTGTTCTTGTTTTAACTTCTGCATTTCAAATCATAAATTTTGGACCTATGCTTGAATTTGTTGAACTCCCAACCCTGGGTATGGTAGCGGGGTTTCATGCAGCCACATTGCTGCCTATAGCACTTCATCTTGGGTTGAGATCTTTTATTGTAACAAGGCTAACTTTAGATATGGTGTTAATGATGCAATGAACCAAGCGCAGTGCTGCTCATCTGTCAGTGTCATGTTGGCCTCGTGGATAGCGGTTTTCAACCTTTGATCCAAATCCCATGGAGTTTCACCCGGCATCATTACAATCTCTTTGAATCCTACGACTGACTGTTTTCCTGACTTCGGCCGACTAAATTCCTTTTTTAATTCGGTTTGGATTTCCGTTACCCCTGCTGTTGGGTTACTGCTTGAATACTTCATGTACCATGTCAGCGCTCGGTCCTATAGTGCGATGACTAAGGTAGCTTTCCTGATATTATCATCCGCGATTTTCTGCACATTCCATACTAATGTTAGCATGAACCAAAATTTCTCCAGGTCTTCGCCTCCTGCTCCCTTGAATACCAGCAACTGAATCGCGCTTGCCATAGTTACCCTTGAACTATTACCATCCCTGATTCATTCAATCCTTCGACACTTTTCTCTCTGCGTTCCATAGTAGACACCCGTTAGGCAGATCCCGGTCCTGGAAATGGAGTTGGCTTATATGGGCCCGACCCAGGTTCAGAAGAATTATTTAGCCAAGCAAATCGCACAGCTACCAGCCCTTTCAGAAATAACCCACAAAGCGCAGACTGAGGTCTCACCTGAGGTAGTAGGGGAGGATGTTGGAACCAGGTTTCTGCACCCTTGGGATGTCTAGATGTGGTTCAAGAGGTTTGTGTGTCATCCTGTAGCCTCATGCTGCACTATATCCGTGCAGATCCAGATAATCTTAGCTTTTTCTTACCGTGCTGATTATAGATCTAATTTATTTGAATAAGTATTATAACCCAGATCTACTTAGAGAGGTCTTTAAGCAAACATATATTACTTTCATTTATTTCACATATTAAGATTAAACCCGATTCTCAAGTACTCAATAAGCATATGTGCACAGATCAAAACAATTTCAGTAACAATAAAAACAGAGTTACAGTAGTTCAGGATTAACACAGAATTCAGAAGAAAATTATCTTTATTTCCACTTGTCACTCTTACATCCAGATCTGCCCCGCGCACTCAGCTATAGGGGTCCTCGCACACAGCTGCGAACTCTTCCAGGTCTCTGCACACACAGCTACAGAGCCTCTATCCTCTACCCAAACCCCTGACTTGGACTTACAGATGCTTTTAAATTGCCCTTCTCAAACACCCATTACATATCCAATCTCCCAAATCATCCCAAAAACTTAGCTACTCTACCTCATAGAAACTTGCTCTATTTATACCTTTCCATGGACCGCGATCCATAAGCGGGCCAACTCAACTTACATTTCTTTACATTATTTTTGGGCAGACTACCCTTTTGACTTTGACTTATTATACATCGTGCTCCACATACTTCAAAGTTTTTACAATAGTTTAATCCTAATTTATAGGCTTTATGTCCCAAAACCGTTACGCGGGACCCCTGCTACCCAACACTCACTTCTTTTGTTTAAGCTTTTGCTTGATTTTGACAATGTATATGTACGTCGTGCTAAGCAAAGAGATGGTCAGGAACACCATCTCATTTTAGATGTACTTGTGTAGGAAGTTGTGATACTTGAGTACCAAATGCTTCTCAGAATCCTTAATACCCAACTTCATTCGAAGGGTATGAAATACATTGGCAAACTCTGACACATCTTAGTCCCTCCCCTGCCGCAATGTGGTCCACTTTATGTATTTATCCTCATATCTCTTGATAGGGTAGTACTCCTCCTTTATGGCATCCCAGAACAAATTATAAGTGGGTGCAGCTAAAAAGAGTGAGGGTGTACTTTCATCCTTTTGCTCACAGTAGGTTTCCCACCAGTCCTTGATGTGGGGTGTGGCTTTGAGAAGAGAAAAAATAATCTTTTCCCAGCTGGAAAAATCATGAACATAAAAATATCCTTCTAGTATATTTACCCACTTATCTACGGTGTCTGCATCTATTTGGCCCTCAAATATGGGAATGTCAAAGTTTACTTGTATCTTAAAAGGAGTGGCAACACCAAAGTGGCTGCTAGATGTGGATGCGCCACTGGTGGGCAACTGTTGAAGGATTTGGGCAAAGTTATCCATCATCACATTCCTTTGTTTCTCAAGGACCTCCTCGAGTAGTGTTTTGATAGGATCTCCTACTACCTCATATTTCTTTTCTTCCTCCATGGGAGGTCGTTGGGATTTGCGAGGCTGGTCTTGTAAAGGTTCGACAAGTTGAAGCCCTAAATCCTTATATCCCGACCTCGTTGGGGAAATGCAAATAAAAACAGAGAAAGAGTAGATCACTCTGATACCACTGATCTGAATTTAAATAGGAACGTAAAAAATTACAGATATAACCATAAATACAGATACGCAGCAAAAATAACACTTCATTTAATTAATATCAAATACTAAAATATTCTTACAAACATAATGGAAATAAGACTAGCTTGGGCGATGATAGCTTGTCTCTGAGAAGAGATGTGGTGGATACATGCCTCTTAACTATGTTACAATGAGGCTTAAAGACTTATTTATTATTGAGAAACGATGGAAAACCGTAAACATCCACAACCCTAACCCTAGGAGATGAAGCACCAAACTATGGGCCCTATTTGGGTAAATTGGTACATCAACTTCTCGATGTTACGATCTCCGTTTGATGCGCATAATACTTTGTTAGAAATATCTATTTGAGGAATACAACTTTCGAGTGCCTAACATCAGTCTTCAACCCATGTTGGCCCCCATTTTGTATGAATTTACGGGGTAAGTTCCTCAAATAGAACACCAAAGGACATCACTCACAAACAGATCATAGATCAATACACCAGTATTCTTGACGTGGTTAAAACCCTCAAAGAGGAAAAGAGTCCATGGCCTGAGACAATGCGGCCACTTCAGGAAATTTATTAATGCAAAAGAAAGAAAATTTACATAACCTTCTCTCATGAACGGTCACCTTACAAATGACCCTCCATGCTCTTTAAATGGAGATCATGGACCAATCAGGTGTTAAGCCACAAATCAAGTTTCAGTAATACCGAGGAGAGAATGAAACTTCAGATCACTTCATGTTCTAAATCTATTGTGACCGTCAGATCACTTCATGTCTAAAAGATATCGTGATTGTCAGATTTTAAGTTACAAAAGTACATAGTAAAGAAACACACTTTACCTAACTCTACACTAGACCAAGTTATACTTAACTATTTCCTATGTGTCAGAACATCCTAACATCCCCCCCTAAGAACAACTTGGGATAGGATTGAAGGATGTACAAATATGACACAATAGGAGAATAAAGGAGGCATTGGGGGCTATCCCCCCTTAGTGAAAATTTCCTCAACTCCAACCATAATTCGAAGTTTAGTAAACTTCACCTCGGTAAGAGCCTTTGTAAAGATGTATACAACTTGATCATCAATTGAACAATATTTCACTTCAAGAACATGGTCATGAATGAGCTTTCCGATGAAGTGCATGTGTAGTTCAATGTGTTTGCTATGTTGATGTTAGACTGGATCTTTTCATAGTTGAATGGCACTTTTATTATCACACCAAAGTGTAGTCAGATGCTGCTGCTGAAATCCAAACTCTGAGAAGATCTGACGAAGCCACAGGGCTTCCTTACTAGCTTCTACGACACCATGATACTTTGCTTCTGCTAAAGAAAGAGAAATGGAACTTTGTTTCTCACAAGCCCATGTAATAAGTCTAGAGCCAAGGGTGAAGACATAACCTGCAGTAGACTTTCGTTGTCAGGGTCACTAGCCCCATTAGAATCAGTGAAACCAACCAACCAATAGAGGAGATTCTTTTGCACTATAATGAATCCCAAAATGAACTATACCCTAAACATAACAAAATATTCTTTTAGCTTCTTTCCAATGAATCTCATGTGGGTTTTGCATAAACCAAGCAATAAGGCCAACAAAAAAGGAAAGGTCAGGACCGGTATGGGTCAGATACAAAAGTTTTCCTACAAGATGGCGATATAAGGTAGCATCAATTTCAGGGGAAGTAAAAGTGATTGAAATTTTGTCTCCAGATTGGAAGGGAGAAGGGGATGGCTTACAATCTTCCATGTGAAAGTGTCGTACATGATCACATGCATACTTGCACTGGGAAAGGGAAATACCTTCCTTGGATTGACTTGAAGACCAAGAAAATAATGCAAGTGTCGTAAGTCTGTCATTTCAAATTGCCTTTTAAGGCTGGGATTCACATGGTTTTAAGGTTGGGATCATTACCAGTAAGGATAAAATCCTCAACATAAAGAACAAGAATGATAAGAGACTTACCCACTTTCTTGGTGTAGATAGTATTGTTAGAATGAAACCTAAAAAATCCAGTATCTAAAAGAAAGCTATCCATTTTGGCATACCAAGCCCGAGGGGCTTGCTTGAGACCATAAAGGGATTTCTTAAGCTGACATACAAGGATGGAGTCTCTTTGTATAAATCTAGGAGGTTGTTCTATATAGATTCTTCATGCAATTCACCATGCAAGAAGGCAGATTTAATATCCATCTAATGGACTTGCCATTTGAAAGACGCAGTAAGGGAAAGAATAAGGCGGATAGAGTTCATTTTGGAAACAAGGGAGAAGGGTTCGGTCCCAATCTGGATGGCCTGAACCTTTTGCAAAGGTGTCAATATCATAATTTGATGAAGCTTGAGCCAGTAAAGGAGAGGCTCTATTGAACTGAGAATGTGTACATCGCTGATCTGTAGGATCACCTGCAAGAGAACTTGCTGCATCCCAAGTAGCACAGACCCATTTTGGAAGCTGAGGGGCTGAAGGAGGATCCTGAGAAGGTGGGGGAGGATTGTCATCCTCGATTTCATCGTCTAAAGAAGAATTATTTTTAGATGTAGAAGGGATAAAGAGAGGTGGAACATCCGTCGAGCTAGGCTCGTAGGCCAACATATTTTCAACAAACTTTACATCTCTTCTAATTATAACATTTTGGATTTAGGTGGAAGAAGTATATATCCTTTGACATCTTAAAAATATCCAAAAAAAATACATTTTTCACTCTTACAATCTAAGGCTTTATGTTTCTCATCTGGAATATGGGCCCATGCTTCACTTCCAAAAACACGAAAGTGACTTACATCTAGTTTAATTGAGCTCCATTCTTCTTCTCGAGTGATATTATTTAAAACCTTAGTAGGAGTGAGATTTACTATGTAATTTACACAGTTAATTTATTCTGCCCAAAAATTAAGACTAAGTCATTCATATTGAAGCATACAATTAGCCATTTCCTTTAAGGTGTGATTCTTCCTTTCAGCTACACCATTTTGTTGTGGAGTATATGGAACAATATGTTGCATTTGAATTCCTTGCTCAATGCAAAAGTTGATGAATTTGTTGTTAACATATTATACACCATTATCAGATCTTAGTTTAATAATTTGATGTCCATATTGTTTCTCAACAAAGGCCTTAAAGGCTAAGAACATGTTAAATACTTCACTCTTGATTTTTAAGAAATATACCCAAGTGCATCTAGAGAAATCATCAATGAAAGTTAAGAAATACTTGTAGCTAGAGAATGAAACAACTGGAAGTGGACCACATAAATCATTATGCACAATTTGTGAAGTGGCTGAGGCATGCCAAGAGGCACATTTTTCAAAAATATCCTGAGGATGTTTTCCGAGTACACATCCAGAACAAACACCATCTCTGCAAGATACCATAGGAAGACCTGTCACCATATTTTCTTTGCATAGATTTTGAAGGGAGCGATAGTTTAAGTGACCAAATTGCTCATGCCAAAGTTTGTTCACTTCATCATTATGAGCAACAAATACCGAGGTAAGAGTTGATGACCCAAAGTTGTTAAACTTATACAACCTTGTAGAATCATCAACAATTCTAGTAGCTAAAATATGTCTAGGATATATTAGGTTCTTAATTACAACATTGTGAGGTAAAAATTCAACATTTTTACCTTCACCTGAAGGTTGTAGGATAAGGTTGAAACACATAATACATCATTAAATTGAACATTGTCTAAATGAATAGTTCCAATCCCTACAACAATAAGAGATCTATCATCACCAACATATATATTTTTGGTGTTACAATCATTTAATGAAGAAAACATGGCTTTTTTTTTCCATGTGATAAGAAGTTTCAGAATCAATGAGCCACTCATGAGAATGAGAAGAAGAAGATACATTTAGTGCATAACCAGACCGAGATGCTTGACAACCACATGCAGAAACTGGTATTCCTGAATATGAAGTTGAAGTTGAAGAGTGCTCCAAGTGGATGTTATGCTTCTTCATTGCTACTTCCAAGGCTTCCATCTTCTTAAAGAATTTGGATTCTAAGTGGCCATCTCGATTACAAAAGTTGCAATGTCTATCAATCTTCTTCCCTTTGTTTTTATTTTCCTTATCATTTTGGCTGAATTGATTTTTCATTTTGAGCTGAAAGTGCTTAGGACTCTTGGTTGGTTTACAACCATTCTGTTTAGGATGCTGCTTCTTAGGATTCTCTGAACTTTGTTGTTGCTAGGCGGCTAAGGCTTTCTTAGAAGAGTTTCCAAGATTAAGAAGACCAATATGTAAGAGTTTTTCTTGTTCTCTTTTTAAAGAATCACAAAAGGAATCAAAAGAGGGGTACTTGTAGTCTTTTCCTTAAGAAATAAATGCTTCTCTAGTAGAATGGAAGGTGGAAACAAACCCAGAGTAAGCTGGTCCCAACTTAGTAAGAACATAATAGATAAGGCTACCATTTTCTTTCTTATCCTTAATAGCCTCCAAGAGAAGTCTAAGGGTTTTGAACTTGGACAAAAAATCTTCAATGGAAGAAAATTTATTGGGGTCCAATGTAAGAAACTCATTTTTGAATTGATGGGCTCTAATTTCATTTTTAATTCCAAAAACTTTATTGAGTTGTTTCATTAATTCGTCAGGGGTATCAAGTTCTACGATATGGAATCTAAGGTATGGAGAAATAGACATCCCTATCAACCCACGTGCTTGATCTTGCCTATTTTCCCATTTGGCTTGCTTATCTTCATCTTTAGGTTTAGATTCTTGGTCTCAGGATATTCTACAAAGACCTTTACTTTTAAGTAAATCCTCCATGTAGGACACCCATTGGAAGGAGTTGGTGCTGTTAAGAATAACTTGGCATGGATTTTCAATTTTAACAGAAACTGAATTTTTAGATACTGAAACTAAGTGTTCCAATGGAAATATCTCAAAACATTAGGCCGATTACAAAAAACGGTTCTGAAAACAGCTTCCAGATGAAGAAGTTAAGGATTTTTGAAGAAAAGTTGTTGAAGATGCCGACAAAGTACGTGAATGTGCGGAAGTGAATAATAATGTTATAATTTAAAAAAAAATCCCCCTTTCCAAACTTAATCTAATTAACTCACTTTTAAAAAAAAATTATGTGACTCACTTTTATAAATAAGTGAAAGTCACATTTACAATGGTACTTTATGAGCTACCCACTAAATTGTAACTTAAATAAAAGATAGAGAGACTTTAGAATTATAAGTGACTCACTTTTTATAATGAGTGAGAACACATTTACATAAAGTAACATTAAAACATAAGTTACATGTGTTTTTTGACAAAGTAACTGAAAAAAAAAAAACTAGACTTGAACCCAAGACCTCTATTCTTATAAAGTAACTTTGGACCAAGTGAGTTAGTTTAAAATGTTAGTAATTTTTAGAAAAGAGGAAAGGTATTTTTTTTTAGTACTAAACCTTTGGAGTGCGTGCTGAATTGAAAAAACCCTTTTTGCCTACAAAAACAAAAAAACCACACAACCCAACACCGACATGCAAAAAAAAGGAAAAAAAACCCAAACCAAACCTTATGGCTTGAAGTTAACTTTCGCCAGAAACTAAATATTTTTCTCAATGTTTCTGATTTTCCAAGATCAAACTAAGGCACGATGGAAAAGAGCATACGCATGAGAAAAATCCTTCCTTTCTATTTCTAGTTTGCCCAGATCACATAGAGTTGCGGGGCAAAGATCATACATAGAAATGAAAGGTATAGATCCAGTAATAAAAAACAGAGAGATAAATAAACCGAAATAATCAGAGAGATAAATAACTAAAATTGAAAATAAATACCCTATACCTCTAGATCTTAAAAATGACGTAGCTAGGGCTAACGTAAACCTTTTCGCATGAAACAAAAGGGGTTCTTCATTGGAACAGATTCTCTTAACACAATAGAGAAATCCTCTTGGCTTGAAAGTGGTAAGAAATAATAGATCTAGGAAACAACAGTCAGATGCAGTTGTACTGGCTTCAAATTTGGATCACTAATGGATGTGGCCCTAAAATAGCTCTGATACGATGTATGAATTTATAGGGTAAGTTCCTCAGATAGAACACCAAAGGACATTGCTCACAAATAGATCACAGATCAATACACCAGTATTCTTGACGTGGTTAAAACCCTGAAGAGGGAAATAGTCCATGGCCCAAGCCAATGCTACCACTTCAGGAAATTTATTAATGTAAAATAAAGAAATTTTACACAAGATTCTCTCATGAACGAACACCTTATAAATGGCTCTCCATGATCTTTAAATTGAGATCATGGACCAATTGGGTGTTAAGCCACAGATCAAGCATTAGTAATATAGAGGAGAGAATGAACTATTGGATCACTTCATGTCTAAAACATATCATGACCATTGGATTGTAAGTTACAAAAGTACATAGTAAAGAAACACATTTTACCTAACTCTACACTAGACCAAGTTATAATTGACTATTTCCTATGTGTCAGAATGTCTTAACACGTTTTTCTAAAAAATGTCATTTAGGGCCTCAAAACAGCTTTGGAAGTTCAAGACCCAAAAAACTACCAAAAATAGTAAATTGTGCTACAAATAAGGAAACTGAAAAACTAAAAGAAACAATGTTGGGAGTTCAAGTGGAATTGTCGGGTGGCCACCAATATACACCTAGATCAACATGACTCCAGATAGACTTCTAACTTGAAATTCCTAAGTTAACTAAGTTAACTTAACTTAGTTTAACTATTACAAGTTGCTATCAGAAAAGAACTACAATTTAATTCTCAATTTAATTCAAGGACAAATTAAATTAGAATTTCTAGATGCTATTTTTAACATTTCTTGTTGCTATTTATAACACTCCCTCTCAACAAGAAAGGAATTCAACTCTGTCCCGATCTTGAACCTTTGGAACGCTTTGCATGCAACACTTCCCTCTATTGTTGTTGCTACAACAACTCTTGATGCATCTTTCACTAAATTCTCTGACTGCTACTAGATTTGCCTCTATCGAATGAAAACTCTGCACCTCTGCTGACTTTGCCTATATGCAATGTTGCCAACTATGCTTTACGCTCTCCAGTATCTAACTGTTTCTAACCTCTATTACTCTGATATATGACTGCATCAACCACCACTGATCCATCCTGCTATTATGTATTGTGGTCTCCCATAGAATGGCATGATCCAAGAGACAAAACCTCTCAATGGACCTTGCCCAACTTTTGCCCTCTTGGGACTATCACTTCACATCGCCCCACCTCTCACCTGGAGGTATAGCTTCATGTACTCCCTTTTTCCACCTGGCTCGAAATTTCCCCCCTACTGGAGGTCTCTACATGAGTGGATACCTCCGCTCAGTCTCCTCTCTGCTTCTCCAATTGTGGCTACTCCACAATTGTCTGGGACAGCTTCTAAGGTTGCTTCTTCTCTGCTTTAGTGGACCACTCTACTCAGTCTCCTCTTTTCTTCTCCAATTGTGGCTGCTCCACAATTGTTTGAGACTATTTTTGAGGCTTCTTGTGGGGTTGCATGTTGAGAGGTAATTGACTCTCCCTCTCAACCACTAAGTCTATAGCCTTTGCCTTGCTCCTCAAGGCTTTGCATGCATCTTGTACCTCAAGAACATACAATTTCTTAACTCGTACACTAATCTATTTCATCTATCTCATGGCCATGTGTCTAAGGAAAACCTTTCCTTTACTAAAAATCACATCATAGCCACAGTCTTCCAATACGCAATGGAGACAAGATTCTTCTTTAGTCCTAGAACATACATCACATATGTGAGTTTGATAGGGGAGTGAGACTCAATCTGAAAGGTAATTGTACCAATACCAGTAGCACTATACCTCCAGTCATCTCCAAACTCTATGTTCTTCTTGAGGTATTTCTCCTCAAAATCACTAAAGAGATCTATGTTCGCATTCATATGGAACAAGGAACCTCTATCAAGATACCACACACCTCCCATTACAGCGTTGGGCATGCATGAAACGAGAGTGAAATAAAGTTTGAATTGTGAAGCTAGAGCTTAATCTATTGCAACTACTACAGGCCCCTTCTTTCTTTTTTCGTCTATGGGAAATTCGTGGCATAGTTTTTGTGCTCATGACAGTGAAAACACTTGACTTTCGACAAGTCCATCTTCTTTCCACCTACCTCACCTTGGGGATTATTTCCCTTGGCTTTCTTTGCCTTACTCACTAAGGAAATGTCCTCTTCCACTTATTTGGATGAGGTCCCATCTCTAGTGTTTTGTCAAAACGTTTCCTGTACCAAATTCAACCACAACTGTTCCTAGTTTGGAAGCTTCTCCCTCCCATTGACAGAGTCCTGATAAATGTTCCAACTTTTGGGAATTCCTAGAAGAGATATGTTCACCATATTTTCTTCAAAAACAGTAATCCCAACACTTCCAAGATCATCGTGACAATGGTTGAACTTGATTAAGTAATTAAGAATTGAGTAGCCCTTCTCCATCTTGATATTTCTAAGTTTGTCCTTTAGTAACAACTTCCTATAGTCACTGCTATTTTGAAACAGTTCTGTTAATTCCTTCCACATTGAGTATGGAGTATCCTTTCCATGGAGACTCGAGACAATGTGATCTTGAACTCCCTCAAGGATAATCCACCTCGCCCTTGTCACACAGTTGCTCCATTCAGCCAAATATTTACCATCCGTTGTTGGAGGCTTAGGAATGTCTTGATCAATGAATTCCTTGAGGCCATTATCTTCCAACACTACTTCCATCCTTTCCTTCCAAGCTATGTAATTCGAGATGTCATCCAAGGCATACTCGAGTATCAAATTGTAGAAAGCCATTTGTCGATCCTGAAGTATGAATTGCAAATTTGAATTTCACCTGTAACCCGAAAATCAAAGTCTCCTCTAGTATATTTTCTTCAGCTCTGAGAGCATCTAGTATTTAGATTCAACATCTCATGTAATCTTCTAAAACACAAGACTCGAATCTACTCTACTCTTAACAGGGGAAACCAATAATGATCGATGAAAACAATAATCAGCAAGAGGAAGAATATCAATCGCACATAACACAATATTTCTCTGGGGAAGCAACTGCTCAGAAACCTGACTATCTATATTACATTAATCAGAAGATCTAAGAAGAAAATACAAAGCTTGTTCTCACTAGAACAATTCCTGTCCAAGTATGATCAACTCTCCACTCACAAGCTAGCTCAAGCCAACAATTAGCCTATTCTACTACTCTCCAAGCTCCTACTTCCTTATGTAATTCCTAGATGAATTAGCCTCTATTTAATGAGGAAATCCTTCTTCCATAACTGCAAAATCCAAACTTAGGTCCTCAACTAATTACATTCACCATCTGTACAACTCAGAAAATTATACAACTGATAGTACATTGTCCCCGCACTGTAGTCTCAACTGGGTCTTCCTCGAAACTGATGTGCATGAGTTATTCTTGAGTGAATCTTCAGTTAGTTGGTGTGGCACTGACAATGCACTAGTGCACCAACCCACTACTAGACCTCTACTAGTTTCGCCAACAGTTATAACTAGTTTAACTGACTATAACATAGTTGAACTGATTTATCTAATTACAACTCAATAAACTCAATTTGGACCCCTAAAGCTTAGGGATCACACTTACATGACTCTATATAGACTTCCAACTAGAAATTCTTAAGTTAACTAAGTCAACTTAACTTAGTTTAACTATTACAAATTGCTATGAGAAAATAATTACAATTTAATTCGAGGAAAAATTAATTAGAATTTCTAGATGTTATTTTTAACATTTCTTGTTTCTATTTTCAACATCAAGTTAGCGCAAAGGCCACCCAATCCTACCATGTCATCCACTACCTCAAAGTTAATTACTTTACATTAAAAAGTGCAATTTTTAAATTAAACATTAATTTATAAATTAAGATATTTTTATTTTTATTAATATTTCATTAATATATGTAAACACTATTATTAATTATTTTCCCAAATTCCAATGGGATAATATTCTTACCATTTTTTCTACTATCCTTTCTATCAACCAACCATGATATTTCCAAAGTGTCGATGGAAAGTTCAAATTTAAAAGTGCCCATGCAATCATCTACCATGGGTGAAATTTATAATTTTACATTTGAAAATTTCATTTATTCTCCACATCAAATATGCATTTATTGTTATTCAACAAAATCTAAAATCTATGTGGTGAAAAAATCATAAATTCTAACAAGATCAACAATAGAGCTAGGAATAAATTGTAGTGAAATTTAGGAGTTGGTTTTTTTTTTTTTTCTTTTTTTCTTTTTTTTTCTATGCTAGAGGAATTTACCATTGGGTGGGTAGGGCTTGTACTTACATTCTTGGAAATATTGAGAGGGGAGTGAATCAATATTTCCTTTCTTTTAAATAATTGGTTATATTATTTTTAAATATTTAGAGCATTAAATCAAACATATGAAACAACATCACATGAAATGATCGGTACATAGTAATTTTGTCTCAACAAAGTGCTTTGCTATGTATGATTTACATACAAATTTAGGAGATAAACTAGAAGGAAGTACAAGACTCCCAAAGGGTTTTACCATCAATGGTGGAAGGAAGCAAATTATATCTGAATGGGTTTGGGATCTCGTACTAGGGAAAATGACGCAACTACATTCTTCTTTGCATCACAAACTGCTTGTTGATGTTGTTCACTTCCGCTACTGTTGCCACTACTACCACTGCTTCCACTGCTGCTACTACTTCCAATACTACCATTATTTCCACTACTGCCCCAAAATTTCCTTTACTACTACTATTTTGTTGACCACCATTCACTCTCACTGCTACTACTGCATCATTTTCAAGAAACAACTTCATAGAGAAGTTGGCACAACACCATTATCATAGAAAATTGTCACATCAAATGTCCCTATCATACCAGGTCACTCTCAACCCTAGCATCACCACACACATCAAAATATTACATCACTGATACATATCTTTTCAATCACTGCATCAAGGTTACAATGTTTGTAGCAACCTTGGTGAAAATCTTAAGTAATGAAAGTTAATAAAGGAAAAATAAGGCCATGGTTAAGGGACACCTATTCTAAGTTGAATGTTGAGCAAAGATATCCTAGTGGGCATCACTGGATGTGTTTTTTGGCTAAGGAAAATTGGCAAAGGCCAACGCAAAGGAATTAAAAGGAAAAAAGGGATTTTGGCACATTTATTTATGAAAATAAAGAAAATTAGGAGAAAAGTAAGGTGAAAGGTCACATGTTGCATGTGAGGAGGAAATTGAAGGAAAATAATAGAAAGTGAAGAAAATAGAGGCCTCACTAATAATAGGGATTTTGAGGATCAGTTGGTGACCTTTTGTCAGTTCAAGTTTGGATCTCTCTCATTATTCTCTCTCTCTCACACTCTTGGTCACTTAGAGTTTTCTTGGAGCACTCTAGCTTTGGATCAAGGAAGGAAACAAAAGAAAATGGAAAGGAAAGGAAAGAAGGATCAAGTAGCTTAAGTAGGAATATTTGCACGTAACCTTTTTCATATGTGATTTCCTAGCTGATTTTTACATGCATGGCTTTGCATGTTGGTGTATGGTTCTCTTGTTGTCGGTGTCATGGTTTTTCCAGGTTATGATAGTGGTTTTCAACCTGGCCTTGTCTTTTTCCAGATGCCATGGTATGTTGGGATGTTTATCTCGGTTTTATGCTTTGGCTTTGCAGATGGATTTTGGAATACAAGGCAGAGATGGTATCAAGTTTCATTACTAAAGGCATAGGAATCCATTGACTATTTTAGTGGGATACACGGTAAAGCCTGAGGGAGAAGACTCGATTTAGGGCCTAGTGATCCGGGTTTGGATTGTGGTAAATCCTAAGAGTCTTGCCTCAATTTAGGGCCAAGTGATTTGGGATTGGTTTATGGTAAAGCCTGAGAGACAAAGAGATGGAAAATTCCTCAAGAATATTGATGGAATTCCAAGTTTGGTTTGGTTGTGATCGAAGCACCGGTTTGGTGTTATCACGGTTTGATGAGGGTGGAGGTGGTATGGATTCCCTTGGTTGTTTTTGTATTCGTTGTTCTACAAGATCCCACATTCATGCTTGAAATATGGCACAGGGGTGACTAGATATAAGAGAGATTTGGTTAAGCCATGTCTATGGTTGGGTGGTAGGTGGAAGTCCCAAACCTAGTCAGATTTTCCTATGATTAATAAAAGCTAAGTTCTCTTACTTTTGCACTGGTTTATAAGTGGATTTAATGGATGTCATATATATGATATTTATATGCTTTTATTCTGGTTATAAGCATGGCTAAATGACTGTTTCATGTCATGGTTATTTCATGTATTTACTTGTAATTATTAAATGGATGGATGCAAGACCTAATTGATGATATAATAGTTAAATGGAGAAGAAGGTGATCCTTAAAGTTATGTTTCATAAGTTATTTCAGTCACTTATGCTCTATCTTATATCCTAGACCTATAGGTTGCGTTGATGCCAAGTGTTTGATAGAATGTCAGTTCCAGTTGGGGATTCTCATGCCTAGTCCTAAGGTTGATTTTTGATTTATCAACATTTTTATCATGTCTTTGATGGATTATGAAGGTTGTAGAAAATTTTGGGCAGAGGCCGGGATCCTGGGTTAGAAAAGTGGCGCAAATCTTGGGGTCGCTAGCATAGGTTAGCTGAGAACAATATTTTGTCATGTTTTGGTTGTCCTAATAAGCTGATTATAGATAGTGCATCATCTTTTAAATGTAAAAAGATGATTGATTTTTGTAATAAATATCAAATTACCTTGGGGCACTCAACTGCATACTATCCATAAGGTAATAGTTTGGTGGAATCCTCGAATAAATCTTTAGTCAAAATTATCAAAAAGTTGCTGGAAACAAACAAGAAAAGTTGGTGCAAGAAATTGGTCAATGCACTATGGGCGGATAGAGTAAGTCAGAAAAAGTCAATAGGCATGTCCCCTTTCGAGATCGTGTATGGTGTGGACACAGTCTTTCCTACATCTCTTGCAGTTCTGGTTGTTAAACTTCTACAGGAAGCTGGTAGTGAGGAAGATCATTTGCAGTGGATGATCAATCAAATGATCCATTTATAGCAGACTAGAGAGGAGGTTTTTCAGAATACCTTCAAGCTGCAAGAGAGAATCAAAAAGATATATGATCGAAAGGCCAACGCAGACAAGTCTCAAATTGAAGACATAGTATTGAAATGGGATGCCCGAAATGAAGACAAAGGGAAACACGACAAGTTTGAGAACTTGTGGAAAGGACATTTCAGAATTGTTGCGTATCGAGGTCAGAATGCTTTCTTGCTAAAAGAAATGGATGGAGAAGATTTTCCAGGTGGGCCGATCAATGGTCGGTTGCTGAAATGGTACCATCTTTTGAAATATCTTTTGTTGTCATATGTATCACTATATATACCGTTTTATTTCCTTCATTGCAAGTGTGTACTGTAATAATTCATTCAGTTTGGGGCCCAAAGTGAAGGCTATAAAACTGCAGGTTTGATTTCAGTTTTGATTTGGATTGTTTGAGTTAAGTTTTCAGTCGATTTCAGTCTTGAAATTGAGTCAGTTTGAGTCGGATTTCAGTCCTGAAATTGAGTCAAGATATTGGTTTTGTTTTGTTGAAGTTATTGAATCCATAGCCCAATGGAAGAAGGCACTGTCTTCTTTCCAGAGGTCTATAGTTCTTGGCACCTCCAAGGAGCCACCATCCCCATTGGAGCCAATGTTAGTGTTAGTATCTTCATCCCTCCATCAATGATCAAATTCTCTTGTTGCATTGCATGTTAGGTGTCTCACTCGATCAGATGCATTCCATTAGGGTCATGGATCATCTAATGGTAGTGGCATATTATAAATTTCCCTCATCTCCTTTACTTATTGGCCCATTTTCATACATCTAGATCACCTGCAGTCATTTTTTGTCTGTAAATCTGCAAAAGTCATTTTTAGGGTTTTAGGTCTCATTAGGTCTAGGGTTTCGTCAATAAGGTCTTGTCAACGCTCAATAATGGTTAGCGGGTGCATGAGGAGGTCAAATAAAGTCTCAACAACAATAATTTCCATTATCACATGCTTAGTGATTGATTTTTCCTCAAAACCATGTTTTGAGGAAAAACAGAGTTTTTTATGTTTCATGTACAAATTTGATGTAATTTCATTTTTTCCATATGTAATAATTTCAGAGGCAGTCCTGGTCACCTTTCCAAGCCCTTGCAACTCCACCACCTGCAAAACAAATAAAAAGTTAAAGCATTCAGTCCATCAAAGGCAAAAATAAAGCAAACTGCCCAAAAACAAAGTTTTAAAAGCAAGTCAAAATCAAACATTAGAGAAGTGGGTTTTCTTGAGTAAAAAATTAAAGCCATTGCAATATAAAGTGTTTTCAATATAAAGAAGGCTCATTTGTGTCCACAAGTGAAGGAGAGCAAGGGTATTTGTGTTTCAAGAGCCAAGAGAGTGATTTTTGTGCCAAAGCAAGGAAAATCGCAGGCACGACACACCTGGGCGTCGGCGTGACACACTCATCCAGCGCGTGCACTGGGCAGAGATTTACAATGTACTTTTATAACGGGCGCAAGGCATTGAGGTAGTGTAGCGCACCTATGTGGTGGCATGGCGCACAGGTTCACAAGGCCTGAATTCACTCACATCTTTCTCCAAAATCAAAAAATCGCTAACTCCTCAATTATCGAAGTAAGTTAACACTCCTTCATGGCCAATGAATGAGTTTGTCTTAGTGTTTATGGTGATTTAATGGGAAAAAAGTGAAACCCTACGTCCTTTCATTGCTTGTTAAAAAACATTGCATATGGTTTACAAACTTGTATTTTTGTTGCTAAATTCCATTCCTATCATTTTCACTCCCTCACTCCCTCACTTCATTTTTTCCCTCCCTTTTCATTCATATTTACCCACTCCCTATTCCCCATATCCCTAAGACTACTTACCCTAATCCCTAATATCATTACACCAAACCCTAATTTCTCTCCTAAACCCTAAATATCATCCCCTAAACCCTTCTATTCCCCAAAAACCTATTAGCTGCATTCCCAAAACCCTCATACACATTCCCTCCACAGTCCCTCATGCATTCATATCTTTGGCAGCAAAAACCTATTGACACCATAAAATCTCTTCATATTCATTTAAGAAAACTCAAACATTGGCAAACATGGAGTCATATTCTTCCTATGACAGAAATGAGGAAACAATCAGTGACTCTTCTAAAGAAATTCATGCACCAAGGAGGCCTCATAAGAGTGGAAAACATAACCGAGAGGAGCCTACTTCACTTGCCGAGCTGTTCGCCTATCCTCTTGCTGTCACATGTTTCCAAAACCAATCTTGTTATCAATTTTGTGAGTTGGTGGAAAGAGTCAAATACCACCACGAGCTAGCTAGACTATTTGTGCTCCATCTTCATGATGGCCAAGTCAATTTAGCAGGTGTGACGTTCACCTTGACACCTGAGACTATTGCTCAAGCAACCGGTATTCGAAATGTATGTGAGTAGTGGAATAAGAGGCAGATAGTAGAAAAAGATCACTATGAGCCTTATATTAAGGTTGGTTTTCAGAGACATGTCAGTAGAGTTTTCCCATTCAAGTACCTACAGGACACATGTGCTCCCTTGATGAAACTCATAATTAAATATTTTAGCTGTGAGGGCATATTTTCTCGTCTGTACACCTATCATATCATATTGTTGATGCACTTTACTAGGGTGAGGATGATGAACCTCCCCTATTTCATTTGCTGGAATATTGAGAAGATGACCACCTTAGTGCAAAGGAAGCCTCCTCATCAACATTATAATAGTATTTATCACTTTGCACTAATCAAAATTGTGGTTTTGCATCAACTTGGTTTACTGAATATCTCATGGGAGTATTTCATTGCACATGAGGTCTTTGCAGGTCCTCAAGTGCCCCCAACAGTTTCTCATGAGGCAGGAGAGCCTTCACATCAACAAGAGGTTCATGAGACACAAACCTCTAGTGTGCCAGTGTTTGTCACATACCAAAAGGGCACTAAGAGATTGTTTGCAGCAGCGAAACGAGTACTATCTCCACCCGGGGTGGAAGGGCTCTCGTTTCCTCCATCAGCAGAGTAGGTATAGGACAAGGGTAAGTAGCCCTTGCATGATGAGGGACCTTCAGGAGGTCAAGAGGTAGATTTCATTCTTATTCAGGATGATGACACTGATTTGGGCTCACAAAGCTCAAAGATCAAAGAGATCATTCGGGAGCAGCAATATGACATTCAACATTTTTCTCTCAATTTGGAAAGAGCGAAGTGGATAATCAATTATCTGGAGCAGAGGAACAAATAGCTAGAGGATCAACAAACCATCATGGAGCTCCAAAACATGAAGGCAAAACGGCAAGCTGCCAAGAGGAGGAAAACCAAGTTGACAACACTTGAACAAGAAATTCAAGCTCATCGTGAATCTTGGCTTGAGAGAAAAAACTTGCACTTGGAGAGGATGCTGGAGAAGGCCAACAATGAGAAAAATATGTTGAGGAACATGGCATACCACTACTTGGCAAGAAACAAGGTGTGCCAAGCGAGAATAAGGATTTTGAAGGCCAAGTTGAAGAAAGCCATGAGGAAGAGAAAAGAGCAAGATAGACTCTAGATCTTGGCTAAGGCTTCCTTAGCCCAATACAACACCTGATGAGGAACACCCAGCCCAAATTTCAAGAAATTTGGGAAACTTTTTGCAAATTTTGAATTTCTGGCATAAAAAATAGGTTTTTCTGCCTAATGCGCCACGCCACTTGGCGCGCGCTTTTACTGGAGACCTCCTTTTGAGTAAAACTCAAAATTTTTGGATTCCTCATGGAAAAATATGAATTCCCTCACATGGCCAAGAAAGTTTGACAGGTTTTGAGCTTCCAAAAGGGTCAAAAACACCTCAAAAATGACCTTTCTACACCTTTTTGGACACATAGGAAGCGGTGTTGGGAGAACTCATTGTTGGAGGGGCAAATGGAGACCAAATTTAGAAATTCCACTTGTTCTAGAATGCAGATAGGTAGATCTTTCCAACAAGCCCACTTGGAGAAAATTTTTTGCACGGGAAGGCCTCAAAAAGTAGCTCCAAAGTAGCACGGCGCATAGGGACAGGAGCGCAGCGCACAGGATGAAATTTGCTCATTTTGGCCAAAAAACTCTGTTTTTCGCCTAGTTTATTCACAGTTTGACTTTTCTCTTTCTAATAGTCAAAATCATGATGTAATTTAATGTGACTTGATGGATTTTGATGTAATTATGCTAAATTTTCACTCATAGAGGTAGATTCATCATGAAAAAGTAGTTTGCAACTGAATGAATAAGTTTCCTAGGTTTTAGAGGCATGTTATTCCACTGCCTACCTTTTAGTTTTTAGTTTAGATCTTGTTGAAATAGCTCCTAAACTCATGAATTCGACCCCTAAATCCTAGCATTAGTTTTTTTTTGCCTATATCTAGTAGTTTTTTAGTCATTTGTAAAGGTTGGACTCGTGTGAATGCTTTGAGCATGATTGTACATTCATTTTCAGTAGTTTGGCAAAGGAATTGACCAGGGTTTGCAACACTTTATGGGATTCTTGTGGCAACTTGATTTGGTATTTTGTTTCCTTCTATAATTGCAAGTTTACATGTGTTTTATGTATGCCATTATCTCTCTCTGTTCAATCTTAACTAAATGAAACAAGGATAAAGGTAGAATTCATTGAGTTGCAGTTCTCTACCTAGGTTTTGTTTAGTTATTTATGTTTTCAGTTGTTTGAAGAGGATCCCTGAGACTTTCATGCCCTCTCCAACTCCTCACCAATCTAAAAGCTCTCCATCTCACTCAATTTGAAGTACTAAACCATTTTCCTACCTTGCCCCATAGAGATCTCTGCAAGACTGTGTCCATTCCCCGGACCCAAATCTGCCTTTCACATTTGAGCCAGAAAACCAACATCAAATTCAATCAAACATCTCTGTACACATACCTAGCCTAAAATCAATCTTTACATCAATCATCTCAAGCTTTATTGGCCATATTTTCCTGAGATTGACAAGGAGAGAGCCCTATCCCGACCTGGTAGGGCTAGCTACCAGGTTAAGCGTGGTTTGATGTTACCCTAGATCCTGCCTTTCTCAGCCTGAGGTAGATTTAGGCAATAACAGGTTATATGTCACTTACATGTTGATTTTATGTCGCTTGAATACATCCTTGTAGGTCAGGTGCATTCTTGGATGTTTTTATTACATATGTCAGTCTTGTATTTTGGTTACAAGTATTGATCACTTATGCTCGACTACATGAATTTATACGTATGTGTAGTTAATTAGGAATTCCTCATGCATGTTGATAGTTGCATGTGGAAATGTGTGAAATGGAGTAATGGTTGTTATCATACATGAGGTCAAAACATGTATTGTTGATATGGCCTTGTATTGATGATTGGACCCTAGCGAGAATGATGTTTATGCATTGATACACTTATTTGATACATGTCTATATGTTGTTATGATTATGTTATACACGTATCACGCTGATTTGATGATCTTGTAGACAAGGTATCCTCCCTGAATTATGCTAAGGTACATTGGTTTATTGTGATTTGGTTTAGTTGACATAGTATTCCTTAGAGGAAAGAGATCAGATGGCTAGCAAGGTGGTAGACTACATAGAATATCCCTATGCATAAGATGGCTAGTGTGGTGTGGGACGTTCTCTTGAATTGGCAGACACATTGAGAATCCTGAAGAAAGAAATAAGGAGTCTCAAAGTAGAAAATGACAAAATCGTGCAGGAACAAGATAAACACGCATATATTAATAAATACTACTTTAAAGTTTGTCACATTTGTAGCGACAGGGACCACTTCAGATCAACCATGGACATGAAGACAGAAGGAATGGGGCATATGGTAGTAGGTCTCCTAGTAGACACATGTTAGATAGATCTGAAACAATCAGATATGGCAGGTTGTTGGACATTCTGAATAGGAGAGGTGATCGACATAGGTATTATTTCGGTTATGGTTCCAATACGCATCATGATCATCATTGTTATCATCCTTATAGGAGGAGTGATAGTGAATACTTTTAAGATGAGTTTAAGAAATTGAATCCACCTAATTTTGATGGAGATATGAAGAAATCACATGATTCAAAGGCATGGTTGTTGGGTATGAAAAAATTCCTCCGATTGCATGATTATTCAGAAAAAATGAAAGAAAAGATAATTGCTTGCAATCTCAAAGGTAAAGAAGATATTTGGTGGGAAGACACAAACAATATTAAAGGTAAACATGAGAAGGATTTGACCTAGCATGCATTTGGAAGGATCCTCAAGAGGAAGTACTTGTCTAAGAGGTACTATGATGACCAAACTAAGTTTTATGAGTTTTAGATGGGTTCTATGACATATGATGAGTATAATAGAAATTTTTTGGAGCTATTAAGATATGTGCCTTACCTCAGGGATGAGAAGGCCAAGGTTGAAAGATTCATCAGTGGATTGCCAGTTGCATAGAGAGACCAAATTCATTTCGATGAGTGTAGATCACTAGAGGAGTCCATTCGAAGGTTGAAACATTGTTATGAGTAGTCGAATCACAAAGTTGAGCCTAAGCATGATGTTGGATCCCGAGGATAGTTTTGGGGCTAAAATCCCATGTTTAAGTCAAGTTTTTGTAATATTATTGTAAAGACTCTGCATTTTGTGGTCACGGAGTGTGAAGGTATTATGTGTCACAAAGGGTAGTCTACCCTTAGTTTTGTAAAGTAAAGTTAGCTGTAAGAGATCTACCCATGGTCCACGGACCATGGGATTGTATGAAAAGAGCTAAGCTCTAAGTAGTTAGAAGCATTGATCATTGGAAGAAGTAAGAGAATCATAGCTTTAGAGAAAGAAATCTAAGACGTGGGTTGTAGTGTAGGTAGAGGCTTTGCTGCTGATTGCGCAGAGGCCTAGGGTAGAAGTCCGCATTTGAGTGCATGGATCCCTGCAGCTGTGTGCATAGGGTGAATAGAGTCTGTAATACTTGGAAGAAATCAATAAAAGGAGTTGTTTGGCAATTTCCATGTATTTGTTATGTTGATGGGTTTGGATATTTTGTGTATGAATTTCCTTTGTTATGCTTCTATGTTGCATGAAAGAATACAGTTACATTAAATAATTAAATGTAATTACCAATATATGATTACACGGTGATAAAATTAAGTTTTCGGAAAAATAAGCTAATCACTTAGGGCAATTAAAGAATATGCATAGTGCATTGCCATAGCAGCATGAAGATACTTGAGTCCCAGGTTAGGGCTGCTTGAAGGTTGATCGTATACTTTCACGAAGGTATTGAAAGCCAGAATAGAGGGTTTGTCTTACAAGCCCTAGAGTGAGATCACCTGCACGAAGGCAGGGATAGAAGAGATCAAATGACATCACAACCATCTTAGGGTGCGGAAACTTGGTTCCAGAATCCCCCCATACTAATTCGGATGAGACTTTGGTCTGCGCTCCACAGGCTGATGCCGAAAGGGTCAGTAGTGTAGGGATTTGTTTGGCTAATTAACACTGAACCTAAGTCAGGCCCCCTCAAACAAAAAAATGGTTCTGTTGCAGGGACTAGAATCTGCATAAGAGATGTCTGATGTTGTATTGCTGGAATCCAACTAAGAAGGAGATTGGAGACTATTTGGATAGAAAGATCCACGAATTCACGGAAAAGAGAACAAAAATCTGCCACTGAGAAAAGCACAGTGGTTGGACCAGTATCTGTATACAGAGATCCACAATATCTTTTTTTGCTCTTTCCCTATTGACATATAAGAATGGATTGCAAAGCTAAAAGATAACCAAGGAAGGTGGAAACTTAACGGTCCTATTGTGTGGACCCTAGAGCTAGTGTGAAGGTTGGAAGCATCGGAGGATACGATCGCGTGTGTTGTCGATCATTGGCTCAATCACGTCATAGGAGGATTTGTGACTGAATTCGCAGTTGACACCTCAATCATCTACAGCGAGGCAGAGTGACACTTTTTCAAAGGGCCGTGATGTAAGCACGTAAAATATTTGAATACTTGGATTAAAATGTTGTTGTGCGAAAAATAGGTTATGCATCTACCTTGATGTTTGGGACTACGCGAAGTAGAAAAACATACAAGAACAAAGGAAAAAAGGGTCCAGAGTATAGCCCCTTGATTTCACCTTCGTGAAGAGAAGAAGAATGGATAGCGAAGGTTTCTCCATGAAGTGCTATTCAGTTAATAAGACAAGGATTCCCATGAATACCACCTCCACCCACACCACGTCTGACTTCACCACCATCACCTTCAGCTTCACCCATACCACCTCCACCTCCACCATGGTTTAGTATGGAAAATACAGTGAATTTGCCTTTGTTTAAAGGCGTGGGAAATGAGGACTCAGACCAATTCTGGTTTGTTGTAAGGGCTGTATGAGAAGCTCAAGGTGTTACAAGTGATCATATAAAGAAGGTGACACTGGTTAGTGCTCTGCAAGATCACCCACTAACCTAGTATATTAAGTACTCTAATGATAACCCGAATGTTGGAGTATCATACATCTAGGCAGCACTAAATAGGGAATTTAACATGCCTAAATTTGAGGCACAGTCGAGTGTGGGACTCAAAGAGATTGCGAGGCAACTAGGTGAGATGCCTTGGGAACTAGATCAGAGGCCGAAATGTACATCCTATGAATCCAACATGAATTTGACAGATGGACAACATCGCGAGTGGTTTGTGGCTTCACTACTACCACACTGAAGGAGTGCACTATCACAGCAGAAGATAACAACTCAGGTAAAGGCCTTGGAGATTTCCATGAGACTACATGAGACTCCGATGCAAGATCCTAATCTAGGAGTTCAATAGATCCATGCACAGCTGAAGAATCTGTTCCTTGAGATGCAACGTCTAAAGCAGGACATGACGGTTTGGCGAGACGTACACAAGGAGGTATGGTGCTTGAAATGCAAGAGTCAGGGTCATGACAAAGACCATTTCCTAGTCTTTTCAAATTACATTGCAAGAGGAGGACCGGTGCCTTTAAGGCTGGAAGCTCAAGCAGGACCTAACACAGGGCCTACATTATGGTGCGCTATCTATCAGGTAGCTAGAAAACATGCCGTGGATAGCTGTCACTTGCTACAGAAGTATGTACAAGCACCATAACAACTGTTCTGCAAATTTTTTAGGTCAGTAGGACATGATGAGCATACTTGCAAGAGCTATGAATTGATGATGGATAGAACTCCCACCTACAGGGTCTAGGTCGAAATGCGGCCCCTTGACTAGAATGCAGGGATGGCGTGGATAGGATTTCAGGGGCGCGGACGAGGCCGAGGTAGAGGAGGACTTAGTAGAGGTCAAGGACAGTTGATTTTCTACAATTGTGGAGGACGAGGATACTATGCCCACAATTGCACTAATCCAACATGTCCGTCATGCAAGTATTGCACGTTGTTGATCATGAAACAAAAGATTGTCCTACGCTGATAGCTAGGATACGTGACAAAGGGGAACTACCACCTCCACCAACTCAGAACCTGCAGATGATGAGATCTGAGCCATGTGAGGAAGATCGAAATGTAAATATAGTGCTCAGGAGTGGAATCACGATAGGAGATGACAAAGGGAAACAACCAGAAGATAGTACATGGGTTCGTAAAGCTCCGACAAAAGAGGATGAGTTCAATTTGGAGCACGCTCATGAAACCTTCATGGAAGCTAAGAAGAGCTTTGCTAAGGCCTCCACCTTAAGAAGCAAGGATAAGCCTAAGCCAGAGATGGACCCCTCTATGCTCACAAATTTCCTGGAAACATGTATGAAGTTACTACGTGACAGTAAGGCTATGAAAGGGCTACAATAACTCATGAATAGATGCATTGTTAACTACGCATGATGAGCCTTGTGTAGTACGAAAGATTGACAAGCATAAAAAAAGGATGGGACAGGAGATGAGACTGACCACACAAATAGGAGAGTATGAAATGGATCGGGTCATTTTGGACCTGGGGTCAGATGCGAATGTCCTACCAAAGTAGAGTTGGGAGCGAATGGGGAGACCTGTGCTGCAATGGTCTCTGATTCAGCTAAGGATGGCAAATCAATAGAAAATCATCCCCATGGGGTGGTTGCAGGGGGTGACTATGAATATTGAGGGAGTGAGCACACTGGCCGATTTTGAAGTAATAGAGATAGTGGATGACAACAATCCCTACCCTGCACTCCTAGGATCTGACTGGGCTACTCATATGAATGGGGTAATCAATATGAAGAAGCGAAATATTAACTTTGAGAAGAAATCAATGCACATAATAATGCCCCTCAATCCTACTGAAGGATCGCACTATACTGAACATGTCCGTTGTTAGAGCCTAGATTTACCTGAGGCTGAAAAGGTAAGATTCTAGGTCCACATCAAACCACGCTCAGCCTCGTAGCTAGCCCTACGAGGACAGGAGAGGGCTCTCTCCAGGTCAATCTCAGCAAAAGATAATCAGATGGGGCTTTAGATGACTGATTTAACAACTAATCTTAGGCTAGGTATGAAGTGCAAGGTTTTGATTTGAGTTTTTGGGGGTTTTTGTTGGAAAAAGGGAAAGGAAAATTTGGGTCCGGGGATGAGGCCAAATTTTTGTAGAGTTCTGGTTGGGGCGAGGTAGGCAGTAGCTTTGATGCTTTAGATTAAATGAATGGATGGAAAATACCACTGAGGAGCTGAAGAGGGCATGAGGGTATCAAGAATCCTCCTCAAATTGAAGAAAACATTGAGAAGCAAACAAAACTACAGGCAAAGCACAACAAACTCATGGATTTTACCATTATCACTTAACTTGTTTAATTCAGAAGTAAAGAGAAGGGAAATGGCATACATAAAACATCAATGAACTTACAATTACATGAAGGAACACACCATCAAAACACAGAGCCACAAGGATCCCAACAAGTGCTGCAAAACCTTGGTCTTTCCTTTGTCAAAATTGCAGAAATGAAATGTACAATAGAGTGCCAAGCAATCCCAAGTATTCCAACCTCTACCAAAATCCAATCCCTACACTATGAAATTCATAAAATATATACATTTTCTCATCCTTGTACTAAGGAATTGAGCTCAACCATTTTCTTCAAAATAGAATTAGTTACATTAAACTTGGGCCAAATTTCTGAAAATAGGTGTTGAAGATGACCTCGTATCTCCTAAACCATAGTACCTGTTACAAAAAAGAAAGCGGTTTTTGTAGATAAGGTCATTATGGATAAAAACCTCTCCCAAATTTGGGAAATTCGTTTCCAATAGCTCGAAATCTATTCCACAAAATCATCTCTAAAACAGAAAATCATTAAAAATTTAAATCTGTGAAATTGAGCTGTAAAGATCTAGTCACATACTCCAATCCATGACACCTATCAATAACCTGAAAGAGGTTTTTTTTATATGGCCATGATTAACAAAAACCTCCTTGGGTTTTGCAAAATTAATTTCCATATATTGTAAAATGGCTCCGCACTAAAATGAGTAAAACAGTAAAAAATATGAAAATTTTGCTTTGTTTTAATGTAGGCTCCAAATATCACTATATATCTCCCACATAGTAGAACCTGTGCATAAAATGAAGGAGGTTTTTACTATTTGGTATGTGATGAAAAAAATTCTCTTTAACTTTTGAAAAATTCCTTACCATTATTTCAGAAACTGATTTTGTACTAAACTTGTCATTGTGTGCAGCAACTGACCTCAAAACATGGGTAACCAAGAATCACTCATTCAGTTCTTCTAATCCAGGAACCGGTTATAGGAGTGTGATATACCATTGGAAATATTTTTCTGAGATTCTTCTGATGGAAACACTTGTGACATGTTTTGTGCTGAACATCATATGCAAAACATCTAACAAAACCAGACATAATAAGAGCTCATGTTGATCCCTGGTGACAGGCTGCGAAGACTGGAACTAACATTCGTGATTATGAGAGTGATGACGAACTAGAATGTGTCTATAACATAACAGCGTAAGACCAATATTGAGTGAATCCCATCGAAGATGGATGGATTACGTGGGATCATGAGAGTTCCTACACTTCGGACTTCGACGAAGAAATAGAACGCTGGTAGAATCGGTTACATGAAGTAACTACACTAAATTGCAGCATGATGACCCGGTCGTTGCATTGTGTGTCGTCAGAGGTAAGAAATCTGCCTATTTATGATGGTATAAATGAAGTAGATATCTTTTTTGATGCCTTTGAAAGGGAGGTACTAGAGAAGCAGTGCTTCCAGGTCTTGGACTAGGCACTGCATTCTACACCTGCAAGATGGTGGGGTATGCACAAGGGAAGCTTTGACAATTAGTGCAAATGTAGGACAATGATGAGAACATGATTTTGGAAGATTAAGATGTGACTGATAGACAAGTACGATGGATATAATGATCCATGTGCACATTTGGGCAAATAGACACAGACTTATGGAGAAAAGCCCAAACCTGAGTGGGTGCACCTATTTTGTCATACCCTGGATGTTATCCCAATGAATTGGTATATAGAAACAAATCTCCTCCATGGGATAGGTGAATGGGATATCCTACGCGAAGGATTCATGATGAAATTTAGTTTTGAGTACAGGTTTGATAATATTGATGAAGCGCTACAAGAGGTGAAAGCAACTATCTTTAGGATACTGCAGGATACTTTAGATCTGATTCAGCCTGAATAGGCTACTTAGTTGAGTCACGCGCTCGAATGTTGTAATATAATTTCTGAAGAAGAGGACGAGGATCTGTGGAAGATTAACATTCCAGAAATAGAAGGCCACTGCGAGGTTAGAGGATAGAAGATTGAGAACCCTGATATAACCACGTCAGTGAAAGCAAAACAAGTGAAAATTCTTATGGAGGCAGAACCCAAATTCATGAAGATTGGAGATTACTAGGATGACGCAATGGTGGATAAGGTCACTCAATTTCTCTACGAATATCGGGACTTATTCCCTACCAAGTTTACGGATTTGAAAGGAATAATCAGAGACCTAGGAGTGATGGAGATCACGTTAAAACCTGACACGAAGCTAGTTAAGCAGAGGCCTTGCCGCCTCAATCCAAAATACAAGGAAAAGGTCTTCTTAGAGCTATACAAGATGATAGTGGCAGGCATCATTGACCCTGTGGAAGAATTTGATTTGGTAAACCCAATGGTGGTGCAAGAGAAGAAGCAGAAGGATGAAATAAGGATATGAATGGATCTTAGAATACTGAATGACGCTTGTGTGAATGATCCTTTCTTGACTCCATTCACAGATGAAGTGTTGGACAGTGTAGGTGTCCAGGAACCATATTCCTTCATTGATGGGTTCTCTGGGTACCACAAAATCAAAATCACGTCGGACGATAGGAGCAAGACAACCTTCGCGACTGAGTGGGGTTGTTTTCAATACATTGTAATGTCGTTTGAATTTAAGAATGTGCCTGCAATCTTTTTTCACGTGGTTGTTGCAGCATTCAAGGAATTTATTCATAAGTTCTTGGAGGTATATTTTGATGATTGGACTGTATTTGGGCTAGTTAAGCACCACGTAGCGAGATTTCGCTTTATGCTGGATGCCTGTCGAAGATACCAGATCACACTGAATCTCAAGAAATGTCTGTTTTTCATTCATTTTGGGAACCTATTAGGGCATGTGGTTTGTAGATAAGGATTGATGGTAGACCCCAGGAATATCACGGTGATACTGAACTTGGAAGTGCCAAGGAGTGTGAAACAGCTACGCGCTACTCTGGGACAAATGGGATATTATAGAAAGTTTATCAAAGGCTATGCCCAGATCACCACGCCGATGGAAAAATTGTTGAAGAAGGATGTCACATTCTACTAGAACATTGACTGTAAGAAAAGCTTGGATACATTGAAAGAAAACATGGTTACCACGCTAATTCTAGTCTTCCCGGACAAGAAGAAAGAGTTTCATGTACATGTCGACGCGTCATATATAGCACTGGGGACAGTACTAACACAGGAGGGTAGAGAAGGATTGGATCATCCTATCGTGTTCACAAGCCGCAGATTATCCAAAGCAGAGAAGAAATATTCTACCACTGAATGCAAGGGGTTAGTTATGGTGTATGCGCTCCAAAAGTACCAACACTACTTGCTAGGAGGCCATTTTAAGATGTATACGAATCACTCCGCGCTGAAGTACCTGGTCAATAAGCTTGTGTTGGGGGGATGAATTTTCAGATGGCTCTTATTGTTCTAAGAGTACGATTTTGACATTGTTGTGAAGCCTGGACAATTGAACGTGGGACCAAAACATCTGTCGCACATCGAAATAAGGGAGGAACCTACTAACTTTGAAGAAGGGTTGCCTGACGCACAGCTATTTGCAGTGAGTATCGTGGATGGTCATTTTGAGGATATAATACACTTCCTATCAACAGGAACTGCACCGAAAGGATATTTTGTCCAGCAAAAGAAGGAATTATTGGTGCGCGTGATAGATTTCTCTGTCATTGTTGGGCATCTATACAAGATGGGGACTGATGAGATATTGCGATGGTATGCAACTAAGTTCAAACGAAGTAGCATCCTTGCAGATGCTCATGGGGGTGCCACAGGAGGAAATTATCTAGGAAAAGCAACTCCGCAGAAGATTCTATGTGCAGGGTTGTGGTGGCCAACCCCTCATCAAGATTCGAAAGCATATTGCAAGGCATGTGATGTATGTCAAAGAACGGGCAAGCCATCGTGGAGGGATAAAATTCCTTTGAATCCACAAATAACGTAGCAACCCTTCAAAAAGTGGGTTATAGATTTTGTAGGACCCATCTAGCCACAAGTTATCATTGCGACAGAGTATTTGACTTGTTGGGCAAAAGCGCAGTAGGTCAAGGATTACATGGGCGCGACGACTGTGAAGTTCCTATTTGAGCATGTACTAACATGATTTGGATGTCCAAGGATCTTTATGAGTGATTGTGGTATGCACTTCCTGAATGAGACGATAAACCCACTAATGGAGGAATTTCAGGTATATCACTAGAAGAGAACACATTATCACCCACAGGCTAATGAGATAGTGGAGGCGTTCAAAAAAATGCTTGAAAATGCGCTGAATAAGGTTTACAATGCTCAATGAAGTGATTGGGACCTACATATACTTGTAGTATTGTGGGTTTATTGAATGACATGCAAGAAGTTGACAAGACAAAACCCTTTTAGGCTTGTCTATGGTGTGAAAGCCGTAATTCCTATGGAATACATCATGCCTAGTGTGCGCATAACGGCGCTCACAAGTATGATGGATCACAAAGCAATGGAAGAGAGGCTCGCATAGCTAGATGAGCTCGAGGAAGAAAGATTTTTGGCTGGATTTCACCAACAGGTCCAAAAGCAATGTGAAAAGGCATGGCATGATCAACACATCAAGATGCACACATTTAAGGTAAATGATCTGGTTTTGTTGTATGATAGTAAGTTTTGATAAATTCCTCAAAAAATTCAAGATGCATTGGTTAGGACCTTATGTTAGTAAAGAGACTACCAATAGAGGAGCGGTACAATTGGTCAAGTTAAATGGAGAAACCTTCCTACGGAAGGTGAATGGAAGTCGCTTGAAGCCATACACCGGTGGTCCAACCATGTGACTAAATGAAAGTAGCACAGTCTTAGCACTCTAGGTAGCTAAAAGGAGGCGCAGGACTATAAAATACACTACCCAAGTTGCGGAGCTGCACGATTGGAAGATGGAGCAAAGCAAGGACATGTCACTGGGTCTGTGACAGTGTGGAGGGAGTTGCGCTACCCAGGGAGAAATCACACAGGTTGGCTGGAAAGTGATCGTTAAAGTCACATATCATGAAAAGATGGCAGAAGTGAGGCCAAATGGAGTGGGCGACCGACATTTAAGACGAAATTTATGGCTTAGATCCTTGAAATCTGGCACCAACCCAGCATTAATGAACTAATTTCGGGGGGAACAGTCGAATTTGAATTCAAATTTCCCTATAAATTACAAGTGGTTGTCCAGTAAGAAATAGTTGGAATTTTATATATTCAGCTATTGAACTCTCAGACGCCTATGGACCCAAAGTTTTTAAAAGCTCTCAAATAGACTCCTACATTTGCAAACTTGCCTGAGACGTCGCGAGTACTGATAGAGAGTGTTATGTCATCACCCCCAGAATTTATCAATACACAACAAGTGGTAGAAGAGCCAGCACAAGAGATGGAGAAATAGGTAGAAGAAGCTACCCCAGAAGTAGCCGAAGTACTGGCGGAGGTCCATAAATCCTCGAGAATGCCGAGACTAAAGCCAAACCCAAACAAGGAGACCATGAAAGATAAAAAGGGATAGCAGCCTACCATCTTGGTGTGTGCATCGCTGAGATGAAACCCAACAAAGTCCACTGCCCAAGAGAAAGGCAAGGCTATAAACCTAGAGGCAGAATAGGAGGACATCGAAGACATCCCCATGGATGATGAGGATGTGGGAGTGGAAATAGAGGACATTGAAGCTCAAGGTGCAGACCCTATTACACGGTTTCCAAAGTATGTCCCTCCATGCAAGCCTAAGTCCAAGGTCCCCAAGGACATTGATGAAAGTAAGACTTCCATTCAAACCCCATTGCTATCAGATGAGATCACTTTTGATAGTTCGTGTTTGGCATGGGTGCCAATTTTGAAGCTCAAAGATTAGGACTTGGTGGGCTATGAGAAGTTCTCGCACCTAATGATTGAACAGTTGATTTTCCGCATCATAGACACAACTATGGGGATGACTGCACTGGAGCCGCGGAAGTGGCTAAGAGGAGTAGAGAAGGCAGGATTACTCAACCTTCTCTGGGTACCGCAATATAACCACACCCCCGTGACAGTTTTACTCATCAAGCAACTACTATGCTTGGTGCATGATGGGTGTCTGTGGCTGGAGGAGTTGATACCCATCATCAATATGTTGATTCACCACATAACACGCCTGCCATATATAGGTGAAAATCTAGCAATGATCTTTGGTGGCAAGGGTGGCGAGCTGGCGCTCACAGAATTAATGAAAGAAAAGTTCAAATTGGTGAAGAAGTCATGTGGGTTTGCAATCTCCAACATCTACGACCCCACTATGAAGGTGGAAATGCAGATCCTTGTAGGGAAGGTGATGCGGAAGTGCCGCATTGATGAGGTGTTAGCTCTTGTCGTTGTGCTCACACAACAATGCGTGGAAGGAGTCTAGTTTAACTAGTCGGACTACCTTTGTGGCGAGTTCCTGGAAAACTACCGCGAGGCACGAGAGAAAATAAAGAAGTTCCACTACATGTGTCTCTTGCTATCGATTGTGCTCATAGAGTGGGAGCTACCCGAAGAAAGCCAATTCCCCTCGGTCATGCCAGACCTTCTTGAAGTAGCGAAGTATGCTTCACTATGGGCAACCAAGGATGCAGAGTGTGTTCGGGATAGAAATATCTTCTGGATCTTGATGGAAATGAACATCAGGATGGCTATCAATCGCAAGCTACGATTTTCACCCACGGTATATGATAACCTGCAGGTCTATGCTAAATTCAAAGCTTATTTCCATTGGATATCAATCAGGGCATGGAAGGACCCTACACAAAAGTGGTAAAAATTGTCATACCTCGCCACAGATGATTCCATTGATGGGTTGCATGATAAATGGCCGTCAGAGTGGCGCACCACCACGGAGTTGGCAGTGGGTGGAAGCAAGTCTGCTGCACAAAAGAAGAAGGATGAGGTCAAGATGAAGATGGCGCAGTTGGTCGAAAAGAGGAAGAAGGAGGCCGCTGAGAAGGTGAAGACAAAACAGATGAGGAAGGAGGCATGAAAACATATAGGTGGCACAGAGTGGGGCTCTGAAAAAGGCACATGATCACCTTCACCTGAAGCTAAAGAAGAGGACACATAGCAGCATGGTGCAAACCCTCAGGAGACGTCTGGCTGCATTAAGAGCCTGAGAGAGTTGGAAAATGGAAGGTCTAGAAAGAAATCAAAAGTGACCAAGACCTCATTGGACCTGATCACACTAATGGATGGAGATTTATATGACATCGGTGACAAAGTCAGAGATGTCACGATAGAGGCCCTATAGAAATTTGAAAAGTAGCAGCAGATCATTCTAGGGGCCATCTAGATTGGACTGCAGGAGTTACAGACACATGCATCACAAGTTGGTATGGTGTCTACCAGCTTGGCTATCGGCACATCAGAGGCTGCTGATATGCTACACACAAAGGCTTCTAGTGCACTAGTGATATCAGATGGAGCACTGACAACATAAAATGTGGCTGACAGACCCACTATTAGCACCTTGAAGGGAGTGGGATTGAACTTGGCAGCGCTCCTATGTGAAGCACTCCACTCCTTGCAGGATGGAGTAATTGCAGAGATGAGGGCCCGTGAGCACCGCGCCCTCCAAGTGATCTGTGAACAAAAAATCAACAATGAGAAGATGGCCCTATAAAGGAATGTTGTTATCGCTACAGAGGCCAAGGTGACCAGCCAGAACAAGAAGATCCTACAAGTCGTGAAGTAGGCATGCAGAATCATCCTAGAATTGGCCATTCCGGAGGAAGAGCCAGTTGAGGTCTGCATCCATAAAGTAGCCACAAGGGTGCACGACACTCAGATGGAGATGGCATGGGTTCAGTTGGAGTTGAACTTGCAGAATACAGAGCTTTAGTTGAGGCCTCAACCTTCAACACCACGAGAGGTAAAGGAACATCAGGTGGCCGCTGTCACAGAAGCAGTCATGGTAGTGGAAAGTGTAGTAGCAGACTGCACCCAGTTGTTTGAACAATCGTTTGAGGTCCTGACCGGCATGTAGGAGGACCCAAACATCCAGAGGCTCAAGATGGAAGCATGTGAACTCCATCAATGCTATGACAAAGTTAAGGGCACAACACGAACCATCGCATTGGCGCAGAGGTTATCGAAGTTGTAGGAAGCCAAGTAGCTGAAGGAACAGGTGGATGTAGTGCTGCACAAGGAATCAATGCTGAAGGCGCGACTACAGCCCTGACTGGACGACGCTTATGTAGTCAATAGAAACATTGAAGGCAAGCTTGCGACTTTGCAAGCCATGCAATAATAGCTTCAGGCTCACAGCACAGGGGCAGTAACTGAGAAGACAATTGAGGATGTGAATCAGGCAGCAGCTCAGTGCATAGCCAAAGTTGCGGTCATCAAGGTTGAGCTGGATAGGCTTCACGCAAAGATATCTACGCCTACTGAGTGACTCGAGGGCGAGTCACAATGTTTGTGTTAGGGGCCTGTTAAGAGTGGGATCCCCCAAGGGTAGTTTTGGGGCTAAAATCCCATGTTTAAGTCAAGCTTTTGTAATATTATTGTAAATACTCTACATTTTGTGGTCACAGAGCATGAAGGTATTATGTGTCACAAAGGGTAGTCCACCCTTAGTTTTTTAAAGTAAAGTCGATTGTAAGAGATCTACCCATGGTCCACAGACCATGGGATTGTATAAAAAGAGCTAAGCTCTAAGCAGTTAGAAGCATCAATCAATGGAAGGAGTAAGAGAGTAGCTTTAGAGCAAGAAATCTAAGTCTTGGGTTGTAGCATAGGTAGAGGCTCAACAGCTGAAGAGGTCTAGGGTAGAGGTTTGCAGCTGAGGACGCAAACCCCTACAACTGTGTGTCCAGGGTGAACAGAGTCTGTAATACTTGGAAGATATCAATAAAAGGAGTTATTTAGCAATTTATGTGTATTTTTTCTGTTGATGGGTTTGGATATTTTGTGTATGAATTTCCTTTGTTATGTTTCTATGTTGTGTGAAAGAATACAGTTACATTGAATAATTAAACGCAATTACGAATATCTGATTACGCGGTGATAAACATAAGTATTCGAAAGAATAAGCTAATCACTTAGGGTAATTAAGGAATTTTCACAGTGCACTGCCATAGCAGCGCGAAGGTACTTGAGTCCTAGGTTAGGGCTACGCGATGGTTGATCGTATACTTTCGTGAAGGTATTGAAAGCCAGAATAGAGGGTTTGTCTTAAAAGCCATAGAGTGAGATAACCTACGTGAAGGTAGTGATAGAAGACATCAAACGACATCACAACCATCTAAGGGTGTGGAAACTTGGTTCCAACATCACCCCATACTGGTTTAGGTGAGACTTTGGTCCGTGCTCCACAGGTTGATGCCGAAAGGGCCAGTAGTGTATGGATTTGTTTAGCTAATTAATGTTGAACCTGGGTCAGGCCCCCTTAAGCCAACACATGACTTGAAAAGAAATGGTAAAGATAAAGTAAAATGGACACCAAAGAGAGGAATACCTCAAGATTCAAGTGAGAAAGAGAATGTAGTTCCTTACAAGAGATTCAATACAGTTGAGAAGGGACATGGAGAGCAGCAAGCTAGAGGTGGTGGTAGGGAACCATTGTAGTGTTGGATATGTGGTAAGGATCATTGGAAGAGGGATTTTCCACAATATCAGAGTGGTGGTAGGCCTCATATCTACAATTCTTAAGAGGCACATACAGTTGGTGATGTTGGTCATAACATTCCTCAAATATATGCAACCGTGGATAATAGGCAGGCAGATCATCAGGAATCAATCATTGAGATGGACAGTAAGCTTTGCGATCAAGTTGCTTCTATTTTGATTGATTCTAGATCTTACTATAGTTATATTAATCCCAACCTGGTGGATAACTGTGGTTTGAGGAAATAAGTGCATGCTGAATCTTGGTTGGTACAATTGGCTACAGGTACAAAGAAGCAAGTTCACCATTAGGTAAGAGCTTGTCCATTTGAACTAAATGGTATACCTACAATAGCACATTTGAATGTTCTACCATTGGGTTTGTATAGTATGATTTTGGGTGTGGATTAGTTATACCTTCATAGAACCAAAGTGGATTTCTTCAACAAGGCCATTGAGTGTGTGAATGATAGTGGGGAAAAGAGGACTTTGCAGGGAAAGAAGAATCCTATATCAGTGAGGATGGTTATCGCTATGTAGGCTAAGCGTAGTTGTAGAAAATGTTTTTTGATGATTGCAGTACACATTTATAGTGACAAGGGTAAGGAGGTTGAGGACACCGATGTGTTGAGTAGGTACCGAGTTTTATAGTAGTTTCAGGATGTATTTCCTGAGGATGTTACAGAGGTTCCACCTCAAAGGGAGGTAGAATTTTCTATTGAGTTGGTGCCAGGGGTAGCCCCAACATCAAAAGAACATTACAGGATGAACACACATGAGTTGGTTGAGTTAAAGTTGCAGCTGAAGGAAATGTTGGACAAGGGGTACATTACGTTGAGTGTATCGCCTTGGGGTGCGCTAGTGTTGTTCATGAAGAAGAAAGATGGTACTCTTACATTATGCATTGATTACAAGAAACTAAACAAGGTAATGATCAAGAACAAGTACCCATTGCCAAGGATTGATGATTTGTTTGATTAGTTGAAGGGACCAACAATGTTCTCTAAGGTCGAATTGAGATCACGATACCTTCAGATGCGCATCAAGGAAGAGGATATATTCAAGACTGCATTTAGGACTAGGTATGGGAATTATGAGTTTGTTGTTATTCCATTCTATTTTACTAATGCTCGAGCTACATTTATGTGTTTGATGAATAGTATGTTGCATCCTTATCTTGACAAGTTTGTTCTTGTATTCATTGATGACATATTGGTATATTCTAAGAATGAGGAAGAACATGCCGAGCATTTAGTAGCAGTGTTGAGATTGCTAAGAGAGAATCAGTTGTATGCTAAAATAATCAAGTGCAGCTTCTTTTAGAATTAGGTACATTATTTGGGGCATGTTCTCTCCAAGGATGACATAACAGTGGATCTAGAGAAGATAAGGGCTATCATGGAGTGGGCAGCGCCTAAGAATGTGTATGAGGTGAGATCATTTACGGTATTGGTAGGTTACTTGAGGAGTTTAATCAGGAACTTCTCATGCATTTCATATCCTATCACATAATTGTGGTGGAAGGGTAAGAATTTCAAATGGATAGAAGAATGCAAGGATAGTTTTGAGTAGCTTAAATAGTTGTTGACACATGCATCAGTGCTAAAGATTGCAGATCTAGAAAAGGAGGTTCTAGTGTATACCAATTCTTGCAAGAGAGGACTTAGAGGAGTTCTAATGTAAGAAGGGTAGATAGTGTGCTATGAGTCACGAAAAATTGAGTGATCATGAGCAGGACTACCTGACGCATGATCTTGAGCTAGCAACAATTATACAATGCAGTGAAGACGTGGAGGCACTATCTTCTTGGTAGGAGGTTTACATTGATGAACGATTACAGTGGGTTGAGGTATTTGTTTGATTTGCTGAATCTAAATGATATTCAAGCTAGATGGTTGGAGGCCATTAGTGAGTTTGACTTCAAGATCATATACATCAAAGGGAAGGAGAATTGGGTTGCAAATTCTCTTAGCAGGAAGATACAAGTAAATCATATAACAACTATGAGCTCTTATGGTACAGAGTTATAGGATAGGATCTTGTAGGCATGAAAATGGGATGACAAATGCATAGAGATTATGAACAGGTTATAGCAGAGCACAAGTATAGGTACAGGTATAGGTGCATGTACATGTACAAGTGATCGGGATGTAGAATATTATCTCAGGATAGATGGTTTGGTTATATTTAGAGACATGATCTATGTGTCGAATTGCAATGAGATCAAGAAGCTTATCTTGAGGGAGTTTCATGCCAAGCCATAATCGAGTCATCTAGGGTATCAGAAGACATTGATAGTGGTAAAGAAGTTCTAAAATTGGCAAAATTTGAAGAAAGAAGTGGTAGAGTTTGTGGCTAGATGTTTAGATTGTCAGCAAGCCAAGGCATATTGTAAGCATCCAACTGGTTTACTATAGCCTATAGTGATTTTGAAATGGAAATGGGAGGTCATTTCCATGGATTTGATTATAGGCCTTCTGAGCACAGTGAGGCAGCATGAATCTATTATGGTCGTGGTTGACAGGTTGAGCAAGGTAGCTCACTTCATTCCAGTGAAGACTACATATTAGCCAATAAGGTAGCATAGGTGTTCATCACAGAGATAATGAGACTAAATGGTGTTCCAAAGAAGATTGTGTCAGAAAGGGATGAAAAGTTCACTTCCAAATTTTGGAATGAGCTATTTGCAGGATTGGGTACAGAGTTGGCCTTCAGTACAACTTCTCACCCACAAATAGATGGACAGACATAGAAGGTCAATAGGATCTTAGAGGATATGTTGAGGATGTACATGATGCACCAACAGAGGAAATGGGAGGAGTATTTTCCATTGGTTGATTTCACATACAACAATGGCTATCAGGAGCCATTGAGGATGAGTCATTTCAAGGCATTGTATGGGTAGAGTTGTAACACTCCCATCAGTTGGAGTGATCTAATGAATAGGGTACTTATTAGACTAGACATGTTGGTAGACATGGAGCAGGAAATGAAAGCTATAAAGAATAATCTAAAGGCAACACATGACAGATAGAAGAGTTATGCAGATTAGCACAGGGCGTTCAAGGAGTTTTATTTTAGGGAGCATGTGTATTTTCTCATCAAGCCCAAGAAAATATCTTTGAGGATTGGTTAACGTGCCAATTTGGCACCACAATATTGTGGGCCTTTCATGATCCTCAAGAGGATTGGACCAGTGGCATATCCAATAGCACTACCTCCAACAGTGAAAGTCCATGATTTTTTCCATATTTCATTTCTTAAGAAGTATATAAAGGATGTTTATCATGTTATTGATTGGTCGATATTGCAGGTGGAGCAAGAAGGAGAGTTCCAACCTGAGCCTTAGTGCATATTGTAGCGAAAACATCTCATGCTCACGAATAGAGCCATAGAGAAAGTTAAAGTGCAGTGGAAGCACTTTGGGCCTGAAAGATACATGGGATATGGCAGATAAGATCCGAGCCTTGTATCCTTCATTATTTTCTAGTTGAGGCAAAGTAGTTTTGGTTTGTGATTGGTATATGTCTTCGTAATGTTTTGGTATATGTATACATATGGATGTAAATACCACCATGAGCTAACTTATAAATATCCAATAAGAGATATGGGTGTCATGTTATTATGGTTGTTATATTTTCATATTGTCATGATGTTTTTATTTTGAGCATGTCTTTCATTTTATATACTGCATCGAGATAAGTTATAATTCTCCATGTGAAGTATGTTTGCTTTTCAACGGTTGTGTTGAGGTCATGGTGTGGTTTAACACCAAGGATCGTGTTCCCCAAGTGGGAGGGTTTTGTAACATCTGTGAAAATTTCATGTAATAAAGGTTAATAAAGGGAAAATGAGACCACGGTTAAGGGACACGTATTCCAAGCTTAATGTTGGGAAAAGATATCCTAGTGGGCATCACTGGATGTGTGTTTTGGCTAAGGAAAATTGGCAAAGGCTAACGCAAAGGCATTAAAAGGAAAAAAGGAATTTTGCCACATTTAATTATGAAAATAAAGGAAATTAGGGCAAAATGAAGGTGAAATGTCACATGTTTCACGTGAGGAGGAAATTGAAGGAAAATAATGGTAAATGAAGAAAATAGAGGCCTCATTAATAAAAAGGCTTCTAAGGATCAGCTAGTAACCTTTTGTCAGTTCACATTTGGATATCTCTCATTATTCTCTCTCTCTCTCTCTCTCTATCACTCTTGGTCACTTAGATTTTTCTTGGAGCACTCTAGCTTTGGATCAAGGAAGGAAAAGAAATCAAAGGGAAATGAAAGGAAAGAAGGATCAAACAACTTCAATAGGAATAATTGTAGGATAACATTTTGCATGTGTGATTTCCTAGCTGGTTTGAACATGCATCTCTTTGCGTGTTGGTGTGTGGTTCTCTTGCTATCGATGGCATGGTTTTGCCAGGTTATGGAAGTGGTTTTTAGCCTAGCCTTACCTTTTTCTGGATGGCATTATATGTTGGGATGTTTATCTCCATTTTGAGATTTGGTTTACTGGATGGATTTAAGAATCTAGGGTGGAGGTGGTCGCAAGTTTGATTCCCAAAGGCCTAGGAATCTCTTAACCAGTTTCGGTGGGATACATGGTAAAGCCTAAGGGATAAGTCTTGGTTTAGGGCTTAGTGATATGGGTTTGGATTATGGTAAATCCTGAGAGACTAGTCTCAGTTTAGGGCCTTGTGATTTGGGATTGGATTGCAGTAAAGCCTGAGAGAGAAGGAAACAGAAAATTCCTCAAGGATAGTGATGGATTCTGGATGGCATTCCAAGTTCAGTTCACTTGTGATTGGAGCACCGATTTTGGTGTTATCATGATTTGGTGAGGGTGGAGGCGATTTAACCCCTGGATTCCCTTGGTTGATTTTGTATTGGTTGTTCTATGAGATCCTACATTCATGCTTGGAATATGGCATGGGGGTGACTGGTTGAAAGAGAGATTTGGTTCAGCTATGTCTATGGTCAGTTGGTACATGGAAGTGTCGAACTTGGTTAGATTTGCCTATGATTAATAAAAGCTAAGTTCTCATAATTTTTCTTTGGTTTATATGTGGATTTGATGGTCTTCATACCTATGATATTTGTATGGTTTCATGCTAGTTATAATGTTGGCTTGTTGGGGCCTATCCCAGGTTCGGAGTTAATGGTCCTTTCAGCAACAGTCCATGGAGTGCGGACTGAGGTCTCACCCAAAGTAGTATGGGGGGAAGCGGGAACCAAGTTTCCGCACCCTTGAGATGTCTGAGAGGTTGAACTCGTCCAACAGTTAGTCCCTTCGTGCATGTTGCTTTGTGCACTTCCCAGGCCTTCGCATCCTGATATACCTACCTTCACATAGCCCTAACTAGGGGTTGTGGAGCTTTCGCACTACTGGAGCAGCGTTCTACACTATTCCCCTAAGTCACAACTAAGATCTTACTTGTCTTCCTACGCTTAGTCAATTATCTTCGCGTAAATGGATGTCTTACGTTATATTTATTTATACAACACATTCATAAGAGTTCACGTAGCAAATAAAAAGTACACTTGCAATTTAAACCCAATCATACATTAAAATAGGGAAAGATGCATAGTAATATGGTAAAATTCTCTTTAATAAGTCTTCCAATGTTTACAGACTCAACCTACCCTGTGCACTCAGCAGCAGACTACTAAGCCTCTGCACACTCAGCTACAGAGACTTATCCTACGCTACGACCCAAAGACACACTTTACACTTCGACTCAGTCTCTTGGACTCATCATGATTTTCATTCTATTCCCTTATGTTATTCCCCCTTTCTACACTTAGAGTAGACAACCTTGTGACTCTATTATGACTTCGCGCACCGCGCCCATAATTCGCGGATATTTTACAAAAGACTTGGTCAAAACTTGGGCTTTAAGCCCAAAAACATGCCTTGGGGGGATTCCATGCCCAATAGGCCCCCAACACAAACATCATGACTCACCCTTGAGTCACTCTGTCAGCAGAGATCTTCGCGCGGAGTCCTTCTAACTCTGTCTGAACTGCTGCAAGGTTGGCTGTGCACTGAGTCGCTTCCTGTTGGATCTCATGTACACGTTTTTTTGAGACCGTTGTGTCGGAACTGCTTCCTTGCATCTATTCCTGTGTTCCCTACATCTGTTCCATCTTTCCTTGAATTACTACTGTGATGGTGAAGGCCTCGTTGATCCAAGGCTGAACACGTGCCTTCAGGACTACTTCTTTGTGCCATGCCGCATCCACCTATTCTTTCAGCGCTTTGGCCTGTTTCATTCACTCGATCCTCTGAGTGAGGGCCACCGTCTGTGCAGTTCCTTTCACGTTTTCATACTACTACTGGAGTTCTCGTGCCTCTATCTCTAAGTGCTAGATGTTGGGGTCCTCCTATAGATTTGTGAGGACCTCAAATGACTCCTCCAACATTATGGTGCAGTCTCTCACTACACTGCTGATCTCATCCAGTCGAGCTATAATAGCACTGGCACACTATTCTCTTACTTCCAGAGGGGTGGACGGCTGCGCCTTCAAGCTCCAAATGAACCTTTGTCATTTCCTCTCGCATCTCGCACACCCATGCTACTAGTCTGTGGATGCGTGCCTCTGCTGGTGTGTCTGCTGGGATGGCTAGCTCAGGGACGCTTTGACAAGCTTCGTCCAGTACCTATACCAGCTGCCGATTCTGTGACACCACTTCATCGCGCTACAAGCTTAACTATTCCATGTTGATTTTCTGCTTGCTTAGTACCTGCAACGCGCAGCTCTCCCTAGCCCGCAGTTCTACAGTAATCCCATCCTACAGAATGTATAATGTCTCCCACAGGAGTGCAACCATGTTGATTCTGATACCCTTCAATGTGCTGATCATAGGCCTGTCGGCCTCATTTGTTGTCACTAGTGCCCCTTCTAGCAGCACTATGGTATTTGTCACCCGAACATGCAACATCTGCTCTGCTGTAGTTGTCCCTACTGTGGGGCTTGTGAAAAGGGTACCAGACTGAGGAGTGCGCACCTGCAACTCCTACAGCTGCGCTCTAAGGGCCCCCAACACAATTTGGTTCTCCTGCATAAAATTTTGGAGGGCCTCGGAAGTGACATCATGCACTATCTCACCGATGTCATGTAGATCACCCTTGGTAAGGGTGATCAGGTCAATAGACAACTTCGACGCCTTGACCTATTTGCGTGGCCCTGTCTGCTTGGTCGGGTGTGGTGCTCCAACTGTGTTGACGCGGTTTGTGGGCCCACCCGTCCCTCTTCTTCCTCTACTTCCTATCCATGTGAAGATGACTTTTGGCCCTCGTGCGCCTTCGTGGCTACCTCCTACGTTGCTGCTGTAGCTGTGGCCTTTATCTCTTCATCTACTATTTGTGTAGCATCCTGTGCCTCCTGCACTTCTACTACCGCTGGCTCCTTCCTTCTCTTTTTTTCCAACTGCACCGTGCGCAGTTTGGCCTACTCTTTCTTCCTTTGCGCCGTAGACTTCTCCATTGTCGGGATGTCTAGAGCACGCCACTCCGACGACCATGTCTCTAGTGCATTAAAGATGACATCGTCCTTGGCTACAAAGGGTAGCTCTCTCCATTGCTTAGTTGGGTCCTTGCATGTTCTGATGTATATGTTGTGGAGGTCCACCTTAAACTCTACAAAAATTTACAGGCTGTTGTAAACAATGGGTGATAACCATGACTTATGGTTGATCCCCATTTTGAGGTTCATCTCCATGAACACCCATAATATCTTATTGTCAAGGATCCTGTTTGCATCCTTTGTGGCCTAAAGCGAAGCGTACTTCGTAGCCTCCTACAGATCCCTGTCAATTATGGGGAATTAACTGTCCTTCGGTAATTCCCCTGCCACGAGCACTATGGACAGCAGAAGCCATGCATAGTGGAACGTTTTTCCTTGTTCCTAAGCTTCGCGGCAATTCCCCAGTAATTCCTTGTAGAGGAAGTCAAACCAGTTAAACTGGACCCCCTCCATGCACTATTGAGCAAGTACTACCACTGGCGCAGGTACCTCATCTGCACGACACTTGCGCATAACCTTACCTGCCAAAATTTGGGTCGCCATTCTTACTACTTTATCATTGATGCTGGATATGGTGTAGCCCCTTTTCTTCTTCTCCAGTTTATACTTCTTCTTCATGGCCTTCACGATGGCCAAGTCACTACTTTTAGCCTCTGAGATATCTGCGGGGTCCTCTCCTTTGCATGGAAGCCAGGTGATGTGGTGAATAAAGTGTTCCATGATGGGGATGGGCTCCTCCAGCCACAGAAACCCACCATTCACCAGGTAGAGCAGCTGCTTGATGATGAAAATTGTTATTGGGGCACGGTGGAAATGCGATAACCAAACGAGGTTTGTAACCCTGCCTTTTCCACTTCGCGCAACCATTTTCACAGTTATAATTCAATAACCCCCACCGTGGTGTTCTTCTTAGGCTTCATGAGCTGCGAGGTCTCTAGGTGAGGGAACTTGTGGTCAGAGAGGTCCCAATCTTCAAATTTTAAGTTAGGCACCCGTCCCAGGTGTGTGCCCTCAAAAATGATGTTGTCTGGGAGGAGCAGGGTTTGGAGAGAGCTCTTTCTCTCATCAATATCCTTGGGCACTTTAGCCTTTCCCTTTCATGGGGGGATATCGGTGGGAAACTTTGTTTGAGGGTGTGCAAGCTCAGTTTCCTCCTCCATGCCTTCATCCTTGTCTTCTTCGATGATCAAGTCCTCCAGGTCTTCCTCCTCCTTGTCGGTTTCTATGTTAATGGCTTTCCCCTTCTCCTCCATTGTTAGCCTGGTGTGCAGCGAGTTTCACAGGGACACAAGTATGGGAACCTGTTGAAGCCCTGAAAATCGAGTCGAGAACAAGGGGGATACCCACCCGGTCCGGACCTTGGTTGGCAGCTCCTTATTCGTTTGGTATAGCGGGTCCGACTGGGGATAATGGGACCAGTTTCCCAATCTAAGGGTGTGTGTGTGTGCAGAGTTGGATGATGCTGATCTAAGAGTTCTAATCTAAGCTACTTTAATCTAATTCTATGCTATTGTAATCTAATGAAAACAACACATCTAATCTATGCTAACCCGGGATGTATTTCTTCTATTATGCGATCTAAAGAGATTTCAAATAATAACTGGTAATAAAGATCATTCAGCTATCATAAGAATGGAAATCAATTAAGATGAACCACTTTGCATAAAAAGTTAGGCAGAACAGTTGTAAACAGGATATCGCATAATAAGTTATTCATATATCAAACATAAATAAATGACTCCACCGTACAAAAGTGCCAAATGGTAACTCAAACATTCATGCAATAACATATAAACAACTAAAAACTGTATATCACTTTAAGAATATAAGCAGGAATGGCCAAGAGATAAAATTACCATTTATGACTGGTCCTACTCATAAGCTTCAAGCAACAATGATTTATCTCTACTTGTTCTAATATCTACTAAGAGTACAGAAGTGCAACATCAGTAGCAGATATCAAACGCAAACATTAATAAATCTTGATCCATTCATTCATCAAAACCTCCTCTGAGGGTGCAGAAGTGCATGTTCTGAGGACAAGTTTTTGACAAATTTCTGGACCCTTTTCTAAATGCCTGAGAAGGGTTTAAATATTGCTAACTAAATAACTTAATTACACAAATTTTGGATACGGTTTAAATGACCGCCCTTTATCTAAGCAAACTTATTTCTAAAAATTGAATCTAATTCTTAACTATTTCTGTATTTGCTCCTTAGTGCTGCGAGCATGTAACATTTGTCTGGGAAGAGTCGGCTGGTCATCTTCTCCTTTTGCTTGGGTTATGAAAATAGAAACGGCAAGCGCTGGCACCACTTTTTAGTAAACTAGAAGATATTTATGGGAATCATCTTTTGGCTGTGCGAATTTACTACGTGTATACTTGGTAACAACCCAAATTCCTCTTAAATTGCCTCTGTTTTTGCTATCTCGGTTTCCGGACTCATGGATGACTAAGCAAGTTAGGGACTTTGCTTTCTAAACAATTTTCTTAGTGCCTCCGTTCTTTGATCCGGGCCTTTCTGGTGCGTTTTCCGCCTTTAGCGCTTTTTCCTTTACCAGGCATAAGATTCAAAATTTTGTAAACATGCTGCTTTTGTGAGCTTTTGACCTTGAGTGTCGAATCACCTATCGATATCAGCATTTGTTCAGTAATACTCTGAAATCTGCATTTTTGTTGCATGCGTATCCGTTTATGAGGGCATCTCTTCTCTGTTCTCCGAGCATTGACGCTTTTCCTTTTTCCTTAGATGTTTCCTGCACATTGCTTCATGTTGTTCCCTGTTTTTTATTCCTGCAGTTCACGCAAAGGAAAAGAGTAACGATAATAAATTTTGAAATGAAAGCTTTAAGCTCTACGAATGTATAAAATCATGACACCCACAGTGAACTAACTCTTCAAAAAAAACACAAAACTGTCCTTCATGAATACCTTGGCGTACATTCATTAATTTTCTTTAAGGCGCGCGCCCAATTTTCGGTTTAGGGACAACTTTTCTTGAATGCTGAGCCGAGGAAAATTTGTGATGGGTGATTTCTATGACTCGCAGATCGCAACATCGCAAGATCGCAGATTGCATTTATCGCAAGATCGCAGATATCGCAAGATCGCAGATCGTAGATATCGCAAGATCGCAGATCGCAAGATCGCAAGATCACAGATTGCAAGATCGTAGATCGCATTTTGTTAAGTTATTTGTGTGCTGCTTATGCGACATTGAGATATGCGGTGTCACATATCGGCCATTGGAGATTTCTTAAGATTTTCATTTATGGGCACTTCTTAATGTATGCGATGCAATTAATTTCGCGCCGCTTCTTCGCAGTTTCTTATTGTGCTCATAAAGAAATGTTTCACTCTTCTCCGTGCGATGTATTTTTGAGGAGTATAATACAAAAAAATTTATAAATTTTTTTTGGATTTTTTTACTAAGGGTCCCCACTTCTTTAGTGTTATTGCTAATACTAAAGAAGGAGGGGGGTTGTTGGTGGTCACAACAATGGCGATTCACTTGGAAGAACCAGTTATCTCTGCTTTTTTATTGAATTCTTTAAACTTCCAAAACAAAAAAAAAATTCATAAATCTAAACTTTGTTATGGACAGATAGAGTACATTATGCCTTATTCTATCAATGATATTTTTTTTCAACCTCTTTCTATTCTAATTGTTTGCTTCCTCGGGCTTGTCCTTGTATCTACATCAGCCATACTTGGTCTTGTAAAGATAAAATAAAGTCTTCTCTGTGCGCTAGCTTTAAAATATGCTCGTTTGTCGTAGGTAGAGCCACTGCTGCCAGCAGGCATCCATAGCCTCGATAGGGTTACCTGTGTACCCAGCAATGATCCTTTATCCTGTTTAAGGTTATCTACAACCCTCAAAGAAAAATCCATATTGACACTTTTTCCTTTTTTTTCTTAAAGAAAAATGTCTTGGTTTGGTAGCCAAATTATGACACAGTCATTCACCTAATTTACACTTTTTCTGAACAAGCTGGCTCGTGATGAGACCCCTTTTCTTTTGATTTCAACAATCTTGAGTCCTTGCGCTGTTTTGATGGACAGTGTTTGGCAAAGTCAGCAAAGTTATAATATCTGTGATCATCATAAGTCGGCTCGTGATGAGACCTCTTATTCTTTGAGATATAGTGTTCCTTGGATTGTCCCTCTGAATGCTGCGATTTTCTTTAACATGGAGGATATCATTGTTTTCCTTAAGAAAGCTCTGGACGACAATAATAGAGTTTGAAAACAGCAGTTTTACAGAGAATCTTTATTTTTTTATTGATACCTTTCATTGTGCTGATATAAAACAATTCCTTCGCTAAAGGTTGCTTTCATCAAATTTTTTGAAGTTGAAACTAGTATCATATCTAGGCTAAATTTTTTAACTGTATCTGTCAATAATAAAGATTAGATTTTCAAAAAATTTCTATTTATACAAGCGAAAAGCTCAAAATCTGAAAGAGAATTGGTGTCTTTTCGCGAATACCGATGGTAACCATTAACAACTAGTTTTATTATGAAAAATAAAAGAAAAACAAAACTATTCTACAAAACAGAAGAATAATCTTCTATGGAAAATATATTTTGAGGATTTGACCATTAACAGGGAAAGAATCCCTTCTACCTGCTAGATCCTATAAGACAAATGTTGATGGACCTATGACTTCAACAATCTGAAAAGGACCAAGCCACATCTTTTGAAATTTTGTATGTTTTCCCTTTTCTTCATGAGCCTTATCCCATTTTAAAACTAAATCTCCAATCTGAAAAAAATTTCTGGTCATTATGTTTGAATCAAAAGAGGATTTTATTAGCGTTTGATGATGAGCATGGGTTCTCTTAGATTGTTCTCGTTGCTCTTCTAATTTGATTATTTCCATTTGTCTTAGTTGTATGGAGGAAGTAGGTACTTCATCAATGTATTGTATTAGAGACAAAGAGGGAATGACTAAGTGAGTTGGAAGAACCACTTCTTTCCCATCAAATAAATTAAAGGGGGAAGTGTCGATTGAAGCTTTTTTTGTTATTCTAACTGCCCATAAAGCATTTACCAAAGCTTTATGTCAATTCTTTTGGTTCTGGTCAACTGTTCTTTTAATAATCCTAATTAGGTTTTTATTTGTTGACTCAGCTAACCCATTACCTTGCGAATAGTAATTGGCCGAACATTTTAGTTTGAACCCTCTTTTAAGTGTGAACTCAGTCATTGCATTTCCAGAAAAGTATGATGCATTATCAAACATTAAAGCTGTTGGCAATCCAAACCTAGTGATTATAAATTAATCTATGAATTCGATAATATTTTCAGAATTAGCTGTTTTGAGAGGAACTGCCTCTACCCATTTAGTAAAATAATCTGTTGCCATGAGGATGTATCTATGCTGCTTAGAAGAGTGAGGAACGATCTCACCTATTATGTCCAAGCCCCACTGGCTAAATGGTTGCTCGATGTTTACCGGTTGTAGTGGCAGGGACGACTTCTTTTGTCTTCCAGCAGTAGTTTGGCAGACTTGACATTTCCTCACGTAACTGTGTGAATCTTTGAACAGCGTAGGCCAGTAATATCCTGCACGTAAAATTTTATGTGCAGTAGCATCTCCAGCATAGTGTCCACCTGCTGGTCCATCGTGGAGTTCCTGTAAAACTTTTTCAGCTTCAGTTTTTTCAAGACATCTAAGAAGCACAGAATCATAATTCTTTCTAAAAAGAATATCATTTATGAGATGATATTGTTTAGCTTTCAATCTCAGAGCTCTTTTCTTAGTGTGATCCAGGTGTGATGGAGCATACTCGTTCTTAAGATAATAAATGATATCAGCATACAATGATTCTGCGTCGTTTAGGCTTACCTCTTACATTTGTACCTCTTCGGATGAAATTTCAGAGATTTTCGATGCTCCAGCCAACATTTTGCAGAAGACTTGACCTCTTACAATGTTTGCTGGTTTAATCTCAAGGTCGTATTCCTATAAAGCAGTGATCCAATTTTCTCTTTTCTTGCCCATATCCTTCTGTACTAGGAGATTTCTTACTGTTGGAAACAATACTATGATCTTAGTATGGGTTTTGAGTAAGAAAGGTCTGAAATATTTGACCGCTTTGAAAACAGCATAGGCCTGTTTTTCTACGTCTGAATAATTGAGTTCAGCACCTTGTAAATTTGAGCTAAAAAATGGAATTGGAGCTTCTATTTTTTCTTGATTTTCTTGAGTTAGAATCGCAGTATATGATTTCTTTGAGGCAAATGTGTATAAAACAAAAGATTCTGAAAAATTCGGTGTTGCTAAAGATGGAGCATTAATAATAGCTTGTTTGATTAGGTTGAATGCTTCATGTTCATCTTGACCCCATTTGAAAGTTGAATTCTTTTTAATCATGGTTTGCAAAGGAGACACAATTCGTGAAAAATCTGGGACAAATCTCTTTACAAAATTGATTTGACCAAGGAAAGATTGCATGGCTTTTTTATTATGAGGTAGAGATATTTTAGAGATTTCTTTGATTATGTCAGGATCAATGTGAATACCGGATTTTGACACTATGAATCCTAGAAGTTTTCCTTCACTTAATGCGAAAAAAGATTTCTTTGGGTTAAGTGAAATCCCATACCTTAAACATCGTTGAAAAATTTGTTTTAAATCTTTGAGATGGTCGCTTCTCTTCTTGGAGTACACTGTTATATCATCCAAATAAATCACTACAGATTTATTGACTAAACCCTTAAATGCAATGTCCATGGCTCTTTGAAATGTAGCGCCGGCATTAATCAAACCAAATGGCATCTTCCGATATGCGTATGTGCCCCATTTAGTTCTGAATGTGGTTTTCAACTGATCATTGGGATGTACCAGCACTTGATTATATCCTGAAAATCCATCCAAGAAAGACATCAATTCTGAGCCTGCTACTGCCTGTAATATCTGTTCCATAGGTGGAAGAGGAAAATTGTCTTTTTGACAGGCTTTGTTAAGATTCCGAAAATCGATACAGATTCTAATATCTCCGTTTTTCTTTCTAACGGGTACCATATTAGAGACCCATTAGGAATGTCTGACGAGGAAAATTATTCTGGCTTTTAATAACTTATTTAGCTCAGTTTTTATCTAATTTTCTAAATTGGGGTGGATCTTTCTCAATTTCTGTTGGACAGGTTTTTCGTTGTCAATCATAGGAATAGTATGTTGAATGATAGAAGTGTCATATGTCTTTAGCTCATCGTAATTCCAGGCAAAAACATTTTTATATTGTCTCAAAAGACGAATATACGCTAGTTTTTCTTCAGGGGCTAGGCCTATGCCTATATTAACGTTTTGTGGTTTATCATCAATTCCTAGGTTTAATAATTCGTAGTTTAGAGTTGGACTATAGAGCTTTGAATTGGTAGACCTTTTAAACCGGTTTTTCAAATCGTATAAGTCTTCTAACTTAACCACTGATTTAGGTATAACATTATCAGTGCTATTTTGTTGTATTTGTCGATCATGATGGTCTTCGTCAATTATCTGATTGGAGTAGGATCCTTCAGAAGTGAGGAAATTTACAATATCAGGATCGTCATTGAATACTCTCCAATTTGTAATGTTGTCAGGGATGGACGGTCTAAAGATTAATTCTATTGAGAATCTATTTGGACTAAAGTCTTCAGAGGGAATAAGCCTAGAGGCTACGTTAGCCAAAAGGTTTGCGCTCGCGTTTTGGAGTCTCGGGATTGAAGAAATATTAAATTCTATGAAATGCTCAGTCAGATCTTGTACTAAAGATTGATAGTGCTTTAAATGACCTGATAGGCAATGTATAGTGTTACGTACCTGTTTGACGATAATCTCAGAGTCTCCAAAGACCTGAAGATACTTGACGTTTAACCCAATTGCTTTGTATAGGCCTTGCACCAAGGCCTCATATTCTGCTGTATTGTTTGTGCAATTGAATTCGAGTCTGCACGTAAGCATGGTCTTGTTTCCTTCTGGACTAATCAGAACGCATCCTGCTCCTGCTCCTTCGTTAGATTTAGAGCCATCGAAATATAATTTCCAAAACAAAGATGTATTTACAGGTTCATCTACAAAATTAACACACTTTGAACTATCAGTTTGGGAAAAAATTTCGACTTGGGACAAAACTGAATTTTCTAAGGTGATGTGTGAGCATTGAAATTATCGAGAAAAGAATCTACCGAGTAATTGCCTATGATACTGCTGTTATACGATACCACTTCATTTTCTCCCTCTAATTCCGTTACTATGTACTTCTGGTGTAGCTCTCGTTCAACCTTTATTTGATTCGGTTTACCATTGTAGGGTAACCACATGTGCGACCAATCGGTTGCAAAGTATCCATGGAGTTTCTCGGACTAATCTCTGCTAAGAATTAAGCCATAGAATTCTGGGATATCAGCCACAAGAATGTCAATAACTTGACATACCTTCGGGTTGGATGACAATCTTATGGTTACTTGATTAATTTCACCAACCACTTCGACTTGAGATCGATCAAGCTTAACTATGCACACTGCAGATTTTTGTGGTTGAACATTTAACTTAGCACATATTGAACTGGGTAAAATATTTGATGAAGCACCGGAATCTACCAAACAATTGTGCACATTTTTGTTGAAAATCTCGTAAGTTAGAAGAAATGGGGGAGTGTGAGATCTTGATCTTCCTCCAATCAAGGCGATATCATTTGGATCAATCTTATTGATTGCGTTAGTTGGAGGTCTTCCCATGTTATGGGAAGCTTGAGAGAGTACAGAGGTAGGCAAAGGTACAATAGGCATAGCATGTAATTCTTTCATCATTATCTTCTGTTGATGGTTCAATTTGCTCAATTCATAAAGCGTAATATTAGCCCTAGTCTTTTTCATGTCATCAATAATATTGTACTCCATTTCATCCGACACTATCAGTGTTTTTGATGGAGTTGCTTGATCTGCTCGGACTGGGCTAGATTGAGTCGCTTTAGTAGTTGTTTTCTTTGTTGTGACTTTATCTTTTGTTGTAGGGATTGCGCTTTTCTTCTTAGGGGTAGTTTGGGGAGGATCAAGCTGATTTTTGCTTCGTGTGCTAGCCAGAAATACTTCTTGATCTTCTTCTTGTAGGAGGATGAAATCCCACATTCCTTGTAATTCCACAACTTCTTCGTCATCGGTCTGCCCTTCAGTGGCACTTTATTCTTCTTCCTCTTCCTCAGTTTCAGCATTGGAGATGGCATTGGGTGGTTTTGCATCCATTGAAGGACCTTTTTTAAAAGCTCTGTAGGGCTTTTTTGAAGAAGTTTCTGCTACTTGTTTTTTTATGTCAACCATCTGATTAGACATGGTCTTTAATACTTTCTGCAATACTTCCAAATCGAAAGGGTCTTTTGTTTGTTTCTTCTTGGAGTCTTCCTTGAAGGTGACTTTTTTAGACTTTCGTTCCTCTATCGCGGATCTCTTTTCCAGGGCTATTACACGTTTCTCTAATGCTATCGCATTTGTCATGTTTTCAACTAAGGTTGTTTTATTTGCTCTATCCACGAAGATTGCTATGTTTGATGGTAACACAGTAATATACCATTCACATCGTACTTCTTCACTAGGTCGGGAAGCAGTGGGAATTTTGTTGAGAATTTTATTGAACCGTAAATCAAAATCTTTGATAAGTTCTTTAGCTTGGGCCTTAAGATTGGATAGGTCATTGATTAACATTGCCATTGATCTGTCATCACCAAACTTGATAAGGAATTGATTCTAGAAGATATCCCAACTTGTGATAGACCCAGAGGGTAATGAAAAATACCATGACACGACTATCCCTTGCAGTGTATAGGGAAAAAGCCGAACAACAGCATCTTCGTTAGTAACTCCGTTGAGATTGATAGAAAGCATGAAATTGTTTATGTGTTTTGTTAGCGCTTGAAATTTCACCTCAGGCTGAGAAAGGTAAACCTCAAGGCAACATCAAACCACTTAGCCTCGTAGCTAGCCCTACGGGGCAGGAGAGGGCTCTCTCCGGTCTATCTCGATAAAGATCTTCAATGGGCGAGATAACCAATAGGGTAACACTGATTTTAGGCTAGTAAACTGATCAAAAGGGTTGATTTGGGATTTTTAGGGTTTTTTAGTGGAAAATTGGGGAAATGGCAAATTTAGGTGCGGGGATTGGACACAGTTTTCGCAGGGGGTTCTTTGGGGTGAGGTAGGAAACAGTATTGATGCCTTTAATAGAGATGGATGGATGAGAATGACCGGTGAGGAGTTAAAGAGAGCAAGCAATAACCTTGAATTCCCTTTAAACAGTCGAAAACATTGATATTAAGCAAACTTAAAAGCAGAGCATGACAGTCACGAGTTCTACTTTAACACTCCATTTGCCTAATGTGCAGAAGGAAAAGTAAGGAAATGATTCACATAACACACTTACAAGTACAAAGATAAACACACCATCAATACATGTGACCACAAGAATCCCAAAAAGGACTGCAAAACCCTGGTCTTCCTTTGCCAAAAATTGCCGAGATACAGTGAGTAATACAATAAGAGCTTCTCCCTCAAGAGTCCAACCATGAAAATGAGCAAGAGAGTACATAATATAGATCATCTAACATCTTTCCCTGCCTCTAGGGGTCGAGCTCACTATCCTAGGAGCTGTTTCAACCAATTCTAAACTAAGCACTGAAAACTAGGCAGTCAAAACAACTTGCCTCTATAAACTAGGAAACCAATTCATTCATTTAATTTTCACCTATCTCATGAATGAATCTTCCAGAAGAGATACATAAGTGTAAAAGTGTCATAAATTTACATCATTTACAACAAGAAGGATAAAAATCAACTCCAAAAAGTCAAACACAGTCAAAACTGCGTTTTGCTAAGCTGTAGGCTGAAATCCTGAGCAATTTGCCTGATGGGTCACGCGCCAGATCCTGACGGGTCGCGCGCCTTTGAGAGCACTTTTGGGGCACTTTAAGGTGTCCAAATGAGGCAAGAGTAGGCTTTTTGGAAATTTCTGTGAGTCTACTTTCCAACCCAACTGGAATTTCTGAATTTGGTTATCATTTGCCCCTCCAAAATTGCAATCTCCCAAGACTGCTTTCTGTGTGTCAAAAATGTGGCAGAAAGTCATTTTTTGCTTGTTTTTTGACTTTCAGGAGGCCCAAAACTTCATAAAATCTCTTGGCAATGGGTGAGCATGTGTAACTTTTCATGACAAATCTAGAAATGCTAAGTTTTTTGAAAATAGAGTTGCCAAGTGAAAGGGTCGCACGGGGGGTGAGACCCGTCAAGCGGAAAAACCTGTTTTTTGCCTTAAAAACCAAAAATCACCCAAAATGCTCAAAATTTCTTGGAATTTGTGCTGGGGCTGAGCTATTTAGTGCCATGCTCCTTCAAGGAAGCCTCGGCCAAGATGTGGAGGGGATCGGGCCTTTTTCTCCGTTTTTGTGCTTTGACCAATCGCCTTTGGAGCACCTTCATCTTTGCCTTGCACACGTGCATCTGTGCCCAATAATGATTCTTCATGTTTCTCAGCAATTTCTTATCTTGGTTGGCCTTAGCCAAAAGCCTCTCTAAATGAGCATTGAGCCGGATAAGCATAGCCTCTCGCTCAACTGGCACTAAATCACCGGGTCTTCTTCGATTCAAGTTGCGGTCACTACGAATCCTCCACAACTCATCAAGAGTTTGCTCATCCTCCAACTGCTTGTTGCGCTGTTCTAGATATGAGATTTTCCATTGTGCCCCTTCTAATCTCTTCTGCAATGCATCATTTTCAGCTCTAAGGTGCTGAATGATCTCCTTTGACTCTAGGCTAGGAGAACTGACATCAAGATCAACAAGCTCTATATCTGGAACACCTGATGGCCCCTCATCAATCCTGGGCTGTTTGCCCCTCTCTGATACCTGTGCTGCTGTCGGAGACGAGGCCCCTTCCACCTGGTGTGGAGATAACACTCGTGGTGCTGATGAAGAAGGCGAGACCCCTTCCACCTGGTGTGGAGAAAATACTCGCCTAGCTGTTGCAAATAAGGCCCTGTGGCCTCTCTGATAAGTGACCAATGGAGAAGAGCTGACATGGCTAGTCCCAGGGATATCATGCTGCTGTGATGGTCCTCCCTCCTCGTGAACAACCTCAGGATGTGGTGGTGGTGGTGCTGTGAAAAGCTCACGAGAGATAAACTCCTCCCATGGGATGCCCTGCTGAGCCAACTGATGTATGACCACAAGCTGAATCAAACCATAATGATAGAGGCTCCTATACTGCTGTGCTGGGCTCTTCCTTTGTGAAAATCTGCCCTCATAGGTGAAATAGAGCATGATAAGCCTCATCATGGGGGCATACTCACTCCTCAGAAATCTGAAGGGAAATACACCCGTCAAGTGTCTCATGAATGCAGGTCTAATGAAAGGCTCATACTGAACACTGTCCAACATCTTACGCTTATTCCACACCTCTTCGACATTAGGTATCCCTGTGGCTTGAGCAATCATCTCCGGTGTCAATGTAAAATCCATCCCAGCAAGGTTCACATGTCCATCATGCAAATGCAAAACAAATAAGCGAGCCAACTCCCTGTGATGCTGAATCCGAGAGATCCTCTCGCAAAACTCATAGCAAGACATATAACGGAAGCATGATACTGCCATTGGACAAGCCTGCAAATCAGTCAAAGAGGTGGGCTCCTCTCTCCTATGATGACCACCCTTTCCACCCTTGTGAGGCCCCCTATGTTCCTCAAACTCTGAAGCTGATGCATGGTCATCACTTTGCTCATAATTGGTTTCGGTTTCTGACATTGTTTTAGGAGCAAAGTGGCTGAAATGTACTACTATTTATGCTTTGCAAACTGCTGATTAAAATGTTGTTTCAAGGGGACAAGGAGCACAAGGGAAATGTTAGGGAAGGGATATTTTAAAGGGAAACTTGGAATAATAATGAAACAGGGAGTTTAGGGAAAGGATTATTGCATATACATTATTTTCCAAATTTATTTACAATAATGATATGGGAGGAAGGGCTAGGGTTTAATTTTTCTTTTGATTTCTTGGGAAGAAGGGTAGGGTTTAGGGCTCTTTAACAAATTTGGAAGGGAAATTTACATAAAATGATAAGGAAAATGTAATGGGAGGTGGAAAAAATGAGAACAATGGGATACCTCAAAACAACATAATAAACCCTAGCAATTTTTACAACTTCAAGCCAAAGCATCATAGAGACTTCTACTTGCAAATGGATACCTTTACAAATATAATCATGACCTTCTTGAACTGTAGCAAGCAATAATTTTTTATGATGGAGGGCCTACCTTGCAAAATTTGGCAATTTGTGGTTCCTTGGCAAGTTTGCTGGCGGTTTTGGTAGAGAGAGTGCTGATGGGTCGCGCGCCTCACCTAACAGGTCGCGCGCGTTATAAATTAACACTGACACAGGGCGCCTGACGGGTCGCGCGCCTCCAACGGGTCGTGCGCTTGGTTCAACGGGTCGCGCGCCTTCCCAACTCAGACAATTCGCTCAAACTCTCTTGGAAACAATTGCTCTATCACTTGAATGTACAATGAGGCTTGATGGAGGGAGATTAGGGCTTTTATAGCCTTGTTTGAATTAATTTCATGTCATAACCCACTTTATAATGTTTTTTCATGACACTTTATAAACTTGACTTTTTTGGCTTCCTTTTGTCTTGAAATTGATTGATTTGATGCTTTTCTTTGATAATTTTTGCAGGGATAGCATCTGAGGGATCTTTGCAAGGGAGCTAGGGTTACATGATGTCCTTTGAATCATTTTGAATTTTTACAATTTTTACAAAATTTTGAGAAATGACCTTGGCTTTAAAAACAGGGTTTTTAAATCCAAGGTGAAAATTAACTGTACAAGATGAAATTTTTCGAAGAAACACTTTGAAAATCATCCCTCTGGCTTGCTGGGCACTTATTGACCTTCAGAGACATGACCTTGAAGACAAATTTGACCTCAACCCTAGACCTAAAAATTTTGACCGAAAGACAAAGAAAAGTAACCTTGAACAGTTTAATGACTGAAACAACTTGATCCAGCGGTGCCAAGAGGGGGACAAAGACACCAGCTCCTCCATCATGGTTATGGCATGCCTAACGAAATGAAAAGAATGGCACTGATGAGACACCTATTTATGCAAATGCAAAGAGATTTGATCGCTGATGGAGGGCTACTAGACTGACTCTAACATGTTCTTCTGCTAGCATGCCCGCTTTTGGATTGAATTTGGGCAGCCATTTCTCGGGATGGGTCGGTATTTGACTCAAGGGCACAGGCATTAAGACTGCCCCAGGGTTGTTCCATGGAGACTGGGCCATCGTTGAGCTGCTAGTAGAGAAAAGTGCAGGAGATGATCTCTGTGGCTGGGAAGATGAGGATAATACGATCGTGGATGATTGAAGAGGGGTTGTGGTAGACGGATGGATGATGGTTTGAAATGGAGGTGTGGGTGGTTGACTTCGCAGTGAGGTAGTTGAAATGGGCGATGTAGACGAAAGAGTCTCACTGTCAGACTCTTGTGGTGATTTCCTCGCTCTTTTCCTGGTGGGAAGAGGCAACTCAGTTGGCTGGATGCCAAATTTTTCACTTTTTAACCTGGTTAGGGGATGAGTAGGATTGTGTTGCGAAGTCACACTGCTTTGAGATTTATCAGACCTCTGAGGAGAAATGGAAAATCCGTGAAGTTTGTGAATCAGAGATTTGACTCCAGGAGGTTTAATGGTAGACTAGTCTGAAATATCAGGGTGTGTAGCAGCAATTGATACTTGAGCGACTTCTGATTCTGGATTTAAATATACTGGAGAAGTCGGGGGAGATGATAAGGGTGATTTACTCCCAGAATGGTAATTAGATTTTGATTTAAGTGCCATTCATAGTTCAGGCCCTCCTTCTAGCGCCAAATATGTTGAAGCCCCGAAAATTGGGTCGACAACAAGGGGGATACCCACCCGGTCCAGACCTTGGTTGGCAGCTCCTTATCCGTTTGGTATAGCGGGTCCGACTGGGGATAATGGGACCAGTTTCCCAATCTGAGGGTGTGTGTGTGTGCAGAGTTGGATGATGCTGATCTAAGAGTTCTAATCTAAGATACTTTAATCTAATTCTATGCTATTGTAATCTAATGAAAACAACACATCTAATCTATGCTAACCCAGGATGTATTTCTTCTATTATGCGATCTAAAGAGATTTCAAATAATAACTGGTAATAAAGATCATTCAGCTATCATAAGAATGGAAATCAATTAAGATGAACCACTTTGCATAAAAAGTTAGGCAAAAGAGTTGTGAACAGCATATCGCATAATAAGTTATTCATATATCAAACATAAATAAATGACTCCACCGTACAAAAGTGCCAAATGGTAACTCAAACATTCATGCAATAACATATAAACAACTAAAAACTGTATATCACTTTAAGAATATAAGCAGAAATGGCCAAGAGATAAAAGTACCATTTATGACTAGTCCTACTCATAAGCTTCAAGCAACAATGATTTATCTCTACTTGTTCTGATATCTACTAAGAGTACAGAAGTGCAACATCAGTAGAAGATATCAAACGTAAACATTAATAAATCTTGATCCATTCATTCATCAAAATCTCCTCTGAGGGTGCAGAAGTGCATGTTCTGAGGACAAGTTTTTGACAAATTTCTGGACCCTTCTCTAAATTCCTCAGAAGGGTTTAAATACTGCTAACTAAATAACTTAATTACACAAATTTCGGATACGGTTTAAATGAACGCCCTTTATCTAAGCAAACTTATTTCTAAAAATTGAATCTAATTCTTAACTATTTCTGTATTTGCTCCTTAGTGCTGCGAGCATGTAACATTTGTCTGGGAAGAGTCGGCTGGTCTTCTTCTGCTTTTGCTTGGGTTATGAAAATAGAAACGGCAAGCGCTGGCACCACTTTTTAGTAAACTAGAAGATATTTCTAGGAATCATCTTCTGGTTGTGTGAATTTACTACGTGTATACTTGGTAACAACCCAAATTCCTCTTAAATTGCCTCTGTTTTTGCTATCTCGGTTTCCGGACTCATGGATGACTAAGCAAGTTAGGGACTTTGCTTTCTAAACAATTTTCTTAGCGATGCGCGATTAGTGCTAGGCGCTAATCGCGCATCAAAAACTGCCTCTGTTCTTTGATCTAGACCTTTCTGGTGCGTTTTCCGCCTTTAGCGCTTTTTCCTTTACTAGGCATAAGCTTCGGAATTTTGTAAACATGCTGTTTTTGTGAGCTTTTGACCTTGAGTGTCGAATCGCCTATTGATATCAGCATCTGTTCAGTAATACTCTGAAATCTGCGTTTCTATTGCATGCGGTATCCGTTTATGAGGGCATCTCTTCTCTGTTCTCCGAGCATTGACGCTTTCCCTTTTTCCTTAGATGTTTCCTGCACATTGCTTCATGTTGTTCCCTGTTTTTTATTCCTGCAGTTCACGCAAAGGAAAAGAGTAACGATAATAAATTTTGAAATGAAAGCTTTAAGCTCTACGAATGTATAAAATCATGACACCCACAGTGAACTGACTCTTCAAAAAAAACACAAAACTGTCCTTCATGAATACCTTGGCGTACATTCATTAATTTTCTTTAAGGCGCGCGCCCAATTTTTGGTTTAGGGACAGCTTTTCTTGAATGCTGAGCCGAGGAAAATTTTTGATGGGTGATTTCTACGACTCACAAATCACAGCATCGTAAGATCGCAGATTGGATTTATCGCAAGATCGCAGATATCGCAAGATCGCAGATCGCAGATATCACAAGATCGCAGATCACAAGATCGCAAGATCGCAAGATCACAGATCACATTTTGTTAAGTTATTTGTGTGCTGCTTATGCGACGTTGCGATATGCAGTGTCGCATATCGGCCATCGGAGATTTCTTAAGATTTTCATTTATGGGCGCTTCTTAATGTATGCGATGCGATGAATTTCACACCGCTTCTTCGCAGTTTCTTATTGTGCTCATAAAGAAATGTTTCACTCTTCTCCGTGCGATGTATCTTTGAGGAGTATAATACAAAAATTTTTATAAATTTTTTTTGGATTTTTTTACTAAGGGTCCCCACTTCTTTAGTGTTATTGCTAATACTAAAGAAGGAGGGGGGTTTTTGGTGGTCACAACAGAACCATCGCCTATTTGTCTTTCTTTGTTCTTGGCGTGGACATTGATTTCATTATTTCTAAGATGATCCCATTGCCTTCAAGGGCATCCCTCATTGTCAGGGCCTGCACAGCCTCTTCGGTAATCATCTCTGTGATACCCATAACTTCCTCAGATGCTACCATTGTGTTTGACAAAAAATATATTGCTCAAGTATTTAGGGGCTCAATGAATGCTCAACACAGGTCAAATAGGGCTTTGCTCAGGCTACACGTATACAACTGCTCAATTCGCAAATGACCAAGTGTTGTTTGTTAGGCAACCCTTTGTAATTTATAGCGCCTTTTGAATTTGAATTCGACAATTCCCCCCCAATCCAGATCATTAATGCTCCCTTGGTAGCAGATTTTCCAAACTCTTGCCCATAAAGCGAGTCTTAAATGTGTGCTGCCTACTCCATTTAGTTTCAAGTTGAGCATCCCATCATCAATAGTGACTCTAACAGTTACTTTTGGGCCAACCCGCGTGGCAGTGCAACACCCCTTGCATGGTCATGGACCTTGTGACACTTTTCTTTTGCGTGTAACTCCAACATCATGCAGCTCCCAGGGAGACTAGTTTATAGTCCCGTTCCTCCTTTCAACTACCTAGAATGCTAAGACTCTATTTCCCTTAGCTATTCAGGTGGTCGCGCCACCTATATAGGGTCTCATTCATTCATCCATCACTTTTCCTAGAAAACACCCACCTTTTATTGTTACTGGTGGCATCGTGCAATTTATCATCTACAACACGTCACTATGGTTGATTCACTTAGTAATGTGCGGTCCAAGCTAAGGCATCAGACTGATCAATTCACAGCGATAGTCCTCAAACTTGTCAACGTGATTATGCACACCCTATCTTATCACCCTGGTCTTCTTATCAAGAAAATCTTCCTTTATCTCATCCTCCAACTTCTTGACTTCCACTTCTACCATAGCGCTTTTCTTCCTTAATCGCGCCCTTTCTTTCTCAAGTTCTTGGAGCCTAAAATTTCCTTATTGGATTTCTTCTTCCAAGGTTCCACGAACCATCATATCTATCGGCACTGTTCAGTGCTTCACATACTTTGTTAAAGGCTTCTACGTGGATAACCTTCTGCGCACTTGGTCCGTCCATACTCTGTGGCTCCAAACCAGAGGGGTTATTTGCACCATTGCCTTGCCCACACCTACTTACTAACTGTGTCTCCTAATGCGAAGACTGTGTGCATCCGCGCAGGTTTCGCACCATATGCCTGCATCCATCTAGATAGGTAGGCGCGTGGACTATTTCGTCTGGCACTCTTTTCCATCACTTGTATCTAAGGTTGCCCAAACTGCATGCACATCATCCTTTTGCATTTGTGCTAGTCCTCAAAACTTCTTTGGTGCATACACCACCACCTCGCGGGAATAGTGCGCAGTACCTATTTCAAAGCTTCGAAACTTTTCTGTTCAAACACTTCTCTTTCAAATTTTCTTAGGAAGTCATCCACCTCACTTAATGCATCATACGTAGGCAGGTCCCTCACCTCCGTTGATACACAGCGCAGCGATCTCGTCATCTTGTTACAGTTCGGTGTGGTTACCTCATGTAACCATTTCTGCCATCGTTCTATTTCCTCATCTGAATCTGAAGTGCAGGAGCTTTCATGTTCCCATGAGATTCGCCCATCTATGGTTGGATTCACCCAGTCTTTCTCTCACGTGGTTATCTTGTAGATGTAATCCAAGTCATCGTCGCTGTCATAGTCATGCACTGGCTCCGTGTAGCATGATCCTTATGCAGTGTCCAAAGGTGCAACTACACATAGAGACTTTTTCTCAAAAATCATATTGCGCTTCTTCAGATTTATCATGCCATTCATGTCAGTGGCCCAATCTATTCCTAATAACACGGGGTAGGGATTGCTATCATCAACAATCTCTATCACTTTGAAATTAGCTAGCATGTTTGCTCGTTTGATATCTATTGTGATTCCCAGCAATCTCCCCATAGGTAGGATCTTTTGCTGGTTCACCATTCAGAGTTGGATAGGAGACCACTGCAGTGTAGGCCTTCCCATGCGCTCCCATGTCTACTTTGGTGGGATGTTCACGTTCGATCCTAGATCTAGAATCACTTGGTCCATCACATATTCTCCAATCTGTGTGGGAAACCTCATCTCTCTTCCCAATCGCATTGTGTGCTTTCCGAGCTTTTGAACTACATGTGGTTCTCCTAGCGAGGTCCCAACGCATCTATTTATGAATACTTGTAGCCCCTTTATAGCCTTGTTGTCACGCAGCAGCTTCATCTATGTTTCCAGGAATGTGGTGAGCATCGACGGGTCCATTTCTGACTCCAATTTGTCTTTGCTCCCTGAAGTGGTGGCATCAACAAATCTCTTCTTTGCTTCCATGAAGGTTTCCTTAGCGTGCTCAAAATCAAACTTTGGTTCCTTCGTTGGAGCCTTATGAACCCATGTACTTTCTTCAAGCTACTTGCCTTTGTCATCTCCTGTCATAATTCCACTTCGGAGCACAATATTCACATTAGGGTCCTCCTCACATGGCTTAGACCTTATCATCTACATGTTCTTGGTCGGGGGAGGTTGGAGTGCTCCTTTATCACGCAACCTTGCTATCAGTGTGGGACAATCCTCTATCTTGTGATAAAACAATGTACAATACAAACATGATGGCCACATTGGGTTTGTACAATCACAAGCATAATGTCCTGATCCTCTGCAATTGTAACATATCAGCTGTCCATGACCTCTTCCTAGTTCCCCTCCACCTCGGCCTCGTCTGCACCCCTAAAATCCGCTTCGCATCATCCCTGTGTTCTGATCAAGGGGCCACGTTTCAGCCTGAACTCTGTAGGTAGGATTCTGATCCATCATCAGCTCATAACTTCTACAGGTGTGCTCATCATGTCCCACTAATCTACAGAAATTACAGAACAACTGCTGTGAATTCTTCGTGTACTTCTGCAATAAATGGAAGCTATCTGTAGCATGATTTTCTCTTATATGACAAATCACGCACCATATTATAGGCGCCATGCTCGGTCCTGCTTGTGCCTCCGGTCTTAATGGAATTGGCCCTCCTCCCGCGAGGTGATTTGCAAACACTGGGCAGTGGTACTTGTCATGCCCCTTGTTACACAACAATTTGTCACCATTTGTCACCGTCCCTGTTACCCCTCTCCCACACACTGGAGGACTCATTCCGGGACCTGTGAGAAGTGACATGACCTGAAACCACTTGCATCATATTCCTCTAAGTATGAGCTTCATATGCCCTGAAGACATCTCCTGCAGAATACCCATGAAAACATCTCTTTTTGCATTAGCGCGGGTCCACAGTGTACTGCCCGCGCCAATGGGGGAAATCCTCTAAAGAGGGCGCGCCATTGGCGCTCTGTCTCAGAGTCGCACTCGCACCAACCGAATTGGGTAAAGTTTTTAACAAACAAACTTCTGTAGGTTCTCCTTACCCATTCACCAACTGAATCCATGTTGAGCTAGGATGGTTTTTGCTTCGAATCTCCATAGAAGGGAAGTGGTTTTCCACCTTTCATGGAAGCTTCTTAGTGATAAAGCCAATCCCATGAATATTGTGGTTGATCCTATCTCCTTCCCCTCTATCTATAAAAGCTTGTTCTTTTGCCTTGAGCAAGCTAGTTCCAGCAGAGTGCTAGTGATAGTAAGAGTTCCAGGAGTTCAAGAGATTGAAGTTGCAAGAGCCTTCTTTGCATCCATAAGGCCAAATCCAAGTGAGGAGATTCTTGTCACCAAGGAGAGAGAGGCTTGTTTCCCATCCCAACAAGCTTTGCAAGACTTGTGTAGCTGATTACCCAGCCAAAGGAGGATTTGACGTCATAACTATGGTTGTATTCTTCTTTGTTATTTATCAATAATAGATGACTATCATTATGGTTCCACTCTCATTGTCCTTTGTAATGATTGATGTTGAGTTATATCTTTTCTGACTGATATATAATTTCATCTATTGGATTTTATGCTTGTATTTGTGTTGTTCTTTGCATGTGCAGGTGTCCAGTCACGGAGATCGTGGGGATCATGACCGGCCGAAGCAGAGGAACGAGAGCGACGTCTCTTCTACAAATATTAGCATTGGAATCCAAGTAGGTTCTCATCATCCACCTTTAATTTGCAATTAGGAACTTGCGTGATAGCATTGTTTGATTGTTGCTAGACCCGGTCTGGGCTAGTAGGGATCGCCTCTGTCCGCAGAGGGGATTTACCTCCACAACAATTTGGCAACTCCGCTGGGGATTTAGCTTGTTGTTTGATTAGTAAACTTTAGACGGAGCCTGAAGTACGGCCAGATAGCCTTCGAAACGCTATTTCTTTGCATTAGCGAAGTAGATCAACGCCACTTCAGTGAATCTCCGGGTTGGTTTACGAACTAAACAACTTGGAGTTTGTCTTGTCTCTTTGGTTTCTCTTGTTTTGATTGCTTAGATAGCTTTCTGGGTTGGATGCTCTGTTGTCTCTTGTTGCCTGGTCTGTCTGGATACTGTCGACCAAGCCTTGGACTGCTTGTTTTTATTTTCAAGCTAGCAAACTTGATTGGCGCTCTTTCTTGCATGACAGTCGCGCCAATTGGCGCCACTTGCCAGTGTACGGCCCGCGCCAATCCTCAATTGGCGCAAGTTTTCCACCTGACAGTCGCGCCAGGCCTGTGAACTTTTCCAGTTTTCTTGTTTGTAGCCTTCCAAGCTTGGGTTTTGTGTCTAGCTACACCTTTTTCAATCACTTGAGTGTGTCAGAGTCTTGTTTGACTGGTTTTGAGTTTTGTTTTTGGAAAATTATTAATTTGATTTCCCTTGATCATTACTTGGAGGTTTGTCTCAGTCTTTTCACAATTTTGCATCTTTTTGCTTTTGTTTTTGCAAAAATATTTCCCCCTCATTCGCCAGGGGGGGCTAAATTGTGTATGATTGTTAATCGCCTTTGAGTGTTTTTAGTTTATGATCTTTGGAACTCACACCCGTTTTTCTTGATTTGCACTTGATTGGTTCTTAGATTACATTAGAATCATCGTGTGTTTGAGAATTCTCTTGCATAGATCACACTTGCATAATTAGAATTCTCATTTTCGGGATATGAATGAAAAGTGTGCATAGATTACATTTGCATACTTTGGGTGCTTGCCATTTTCTATCGATTTCACATTTTAGCCCTAGGACATCTAGTGGCTTTGCGTGTCGAGTTTTTGGTTCTTTGATTGTCCAGTCGATTTCTTGGCTACTCTCTTGCACTTGTTCAGTGGTTGTTAAGCTTTTTATCATGTTATTCGAGTGATTCTCTTCTTTTCACTTGGATTCCGCTTGGCTTCATTTTGGGCTTAGATTACATGGCCCATTGAGGTCTTTGAGATCTTCGCTTGGTTTTGAAGGACTGCCTTGGTATTTATGGACTTGATTGTATTTTCATTGAGTGAAATTGGTCTTTTTACTCTTTGTTATTGTTTCTCAAAATTTGTTTAGTGCATTTTGCCATCAAAAAAGAAACAAACAATCTCTTTTTCTTTGCATTATTTAATGGAAATTAAAGCTTTTCGTCGTTATTAGCGATTAGTAACTTTAGAGAAAAGTTTTGTTAATTGCCATTAGCTGCATTAGAGTTATTGTTTATTCTTTATGGTCATTTTGTTTGATTTAAAAGTTCTCAACTCTCTCGTAGTTAGTGTTCATCGAATGAAATGATACTCTTTGGAATATAGCTTGCATTTAGGGAATTGTGAGAGATTACATACGGTAGGACCTGGAAATCGAAACCTAATCAAAGATCAACCGTAAAATGAACTGAATAAACTTAAAAACGCATTGGAACTTAACGCAAAAATCTAGAGGTCTAGGCTAGAGACGTGCTTCGGCGTCGTTAAACCTAGTCACTTTTGTTTTACTTAAGGTTGGGTGATTCCTCCTTCCGTGACGTAACAAGTGGTCTAGCACAGACTTGAGCTCCCACGTACCATCAAGTATATGGGGAGACCCCACTAGGTTATCATCCTTTATCCATAGGAAGCTGTGTCTGCCGCCTTACAAGCCGTAACGCATCGAACACAGCATTCGGGAAGATTGATTGCCGTACGGGAAGTCCTTGGTTTCCATATGACTGCCAAGGTGTATATGCCGTTTTACGGATTTGTTTGGTAAACCTTTTTGCCTAGCTCTCCAGAGTAGTCACTTTTGATCCTTTTCAGACTCCTTAAACGAAAAGGCTCATCTCGAGCACTTGTCACTTCGGGCTCCCTAAACATTCGAAGGAGACTAGAGTCATCTTTTTGTCCTTTTCTCGACTCTTAAAACATGAAAAGGTCAAGTTGTGTCCTTGCGTCTTAAAATTTATTTGACCACGATTAACATTACCTGGTTAGATCTTGTGTGCATTAGCTTGAGTAGGCTTCTTTTCATTCTCGATGACAACTTTTCCGGGGTTCACCAACCCAGGGATCCCCTCTGACGGGAACCCTGGTCATTTCACTCCTTTTGGAAATGTTGGTGCTCCTTATATGGCAACGTTGTCCCTCCCAGGGTTAACTGTTGGGTTGCCGGTTTGGTTGTTCTCAACCTCTTTGGTCCCTGTCATCTCACCATCTGATCAATCAATCCCTCGACCTGAACAACATCATGTTGATTCTAAGGTGGACCTCTCCCCTTCTACGCCTACTTCTACGTCCTCATCTTCTACTTCGCCTGGTGAAAGTCTCGATTCGAGTAACCCGGTGGCTAAGAAGAAGAAGAAGAAGACGAAGAAGAAGAAGGCTCCCAAGGGAGAGGTTAAAAGTGCAGCTCCTACCTCGAGTACACCTAAAGTCGGGCCACCTTCTTCTCCTCCGCGGAAGGTCAAATTTCCTTGTAGATTATGCAAGGGGGACCATCTTCTTCGTGATTGTCTTGGCATCCCCAGGGTCTTAGAAATATGGTCTCGTGATCCGGCCCACCCCTCATCGTCCGCTGAGGCTCACGGCGATGTTCCCCTATCGACTCACAAAGGTAAGGAGAAAGGGAAGATTCGAATCGCCTGTAGACTTTGTGAAGGCAATCATCCCCTTCACCATTGTCCACTCATGGATAAAGCCTCCATTGTCTTGGAAAGTCTTACAACTCCTTCACCCCAACTTCCCGCTGGATATCAACGTCTCTCTGTAGCCGCAGATTGTTCCCCTACTGGCAAAGAGATTGATTCATATTCTTCTCTTGTCCATCCTCCTCTTCCCGAACCTGGTTGTGCCTAGCCTGTTCCAGACCAACCATTGGTCGGAGAGAGTGTCGACTCGAGTCCGCCGCTTGCTCACTCTGTTTCGGAAGAGAATCACGCTCATGTTCTTCTCGCCCCTTCAACTTCTCCTGGGTCCCGAAATGACTCTCCTAACCCAACTGCTCCCGAAGGTTCTCCTTCGGTTCCTTTAGCACATGGGGGCAATCATACAATTCCCCCACCAAGTAGTCTGGTCGCTTCCTTTGATTGGAATCGCCTGATCATCGGTCGCCTTCCATCCCATATGCCTTTCCAGATCACAGTACATGCCTGTGCTAAGGTAGTACCTGGCACTATTTTGGATGAAGGGGCGTCTATCAGTCTTATGCCGTACACTACTTGGCAAGCTTTAGGTTCCCTGCAGCTTGGGCCAGTCACTCAGAATCTGTTGGCCTTCGACAGAGGAGCCTGTCCATCTCTCGGAGTTCTCTCGAAGTTCCCTATTACTTTGGGAGGAAAAACCGTCTATATAGACGTCTTGGTTACCCAAGGTGTTTTAGACTTTAGTCTTCTCCTTGGTCGCGACTATGTTTATGCCATGGGGGCCCTCGTTTCTTCGCTTTTCCATGTGGTTTGCTTTCCGCACGATGGAAGAATTGTGACTATCGATCAAGTGTCATTCGTTAGTCCCCCGATGCCTCCTGCGCCGTTGTCGTCCCCTCCTAGTTTTCATCCACCAGTTGCATCTACCCCACCACAGATCAACTACGTGGCCACCTATCCCATGCCTGGATCCAGTGATGTCGCCATCGTGCATAGTGTCCTGGGGGCATTGGGCCCTGACTTCCAAGATGTTTCCCTTCCACCGGGAGTGGAAATCTTGGAAGCCCCGACTTTATATTCATTATGATGAAGTTTGGGTGGAGCATAGTTCCTTTCCGGTGTCAAGCTCCTTAAAAAATGAAACTAGGTTTGGTCGGAGCATAGTTCCTTTCCTATGTCAAGCTCCTTAAAAAATGAAACTAGGCTTGGTCGGAGCATAGTTCCTTTCCTATTCAAGCTCCTTAAAAAAATGAAACTAGGTTTGGTCGGAGCACAGTTCCTTGTCTTGAGTCAAGCTCGTTAAAAAATTAAACAAAGTGTCCCGAGCATAGTTCTTGATCTTGTGTCAAGCTCGTTAAAAAATGAAACAATTTCCCCTTTCCAATCGCGTCTTTCAATTAAGATATCGTAAAGATTCATTCCATCCACTTTATTGAATGCAATGAAGCTTGGGGGGCATGTACCTCATCCTGTGCCATTGCACTGGGGGCATGCGCATTTCCAACAAGCAGAGTCCTTTCTGGTTCAAGCTTGTGTCCCGAGGATAGTTTTGATCTTGTGGCGACCTCGCTAAAAAATGAAACAAGGTGGTCGAGCATAGTTCCTGATCTTGTGTCAAGCTCGTTAAAAAATGAAATAAGGGTTACGAGGATAGTTTTGATCTTATGTCAACCTCGTTAAAAAATGAAATAAGGGTTGTGAGGATAGTTCTTTTCCTATGTCAACCTCATTAAAAAATGAAACAACTCCTTCTTTCCAAATCAAGTCTTTGATTAAGATCTCGTAAAATCCAAGTCGAGTCTTTCCAAGATCTCGAAAATGAACCTTCATTCCATCCACTTTGTTGAATGCAATGAAGCTTGGGGGGCATGTACCTCGTTTTGCATCATTATGCTGGGGGCATGCAAACTCATAACAAGCATAGTTTCTCGTTTCAAGCTTGTGTAAACATGAAACCGAATCCAAGCAGAGTTCTCCATGGTTCAAGCTTGTGTAAAAATGAACCCATACTCGATTTACATCTTGTGATTGTCATTTATCCATTAAAATTAGATGAGCCTTGGTTGTTTCATTCCATCGACACCATCTCTTTAGCTGATCATACGCTTTCACTTGGTTGTTTATCCTTTCCTAAGGAACCGCAGCGATGAGTGGTTTTTCTAGCCAGCCTCTTGACCATTACATGTTTTGAGTAGTTCCACCATTGTCAGAACCAGTTGCTACCCTTGATACCACTCGTTCCTACAGGACGAGTCTCCTTTTAAGCTCTTTTCTGATTCGTAAAAAATGAAAAGATTTTCGAGTATTTTTCCCTTTTTGACTCGTTAAAGAGAATAAAAATGGAGGTCTGCTTTCAGCTCTTTTCTGACCGTTTAAAGACGAAAAGATTGCCAAGTTATCCCTCTTGACTCGTTAAACGTAAATAAGAGGCGGTCATCTTTAAACTCTTTTCCGACCGTGTAAAAAACAAAAGATTGTTGGGTCTTTGTCGTTTCAAGCTCGTTAATGGTTACGAAATGATGTGATATCAATCGATTTTTTACTTTTTCAGGTCGATGTCACTACATATGAAAAGTACTCCTCGATCGTAATGATCGGGCGGTTCTTTCAAGCAATATTTTATACTTTTTCGGGCTCGAGAGACACAACTTTACGAAAAAGGACCCCCCTGGAGTTTTCTTTTCTGCTGTCTTTTCAGACTCTCTAAACAGGAAAAGACGCTGAGTTCTTCCTTTGTCAGGCTCATTAAAACTTAATGACATCGGATTTCGCCGTAATGACGCCTTACAAGCATATGCTATCCCCGTCAAGCTTGTTAAAAATAACCGGGGTACTCGCCAGAAATGGCGGGGAAATGGACCCATAATTATTTTCGTGTCAACAGTATGTCGCTCTTGAACATGGCACTAGTCTGCATTCGTGTCTGGGTGGGGACATCTCATCTTGTTTTACACTAGCCTCCGTGGGTTTGGGTTATCTTGTTTGACCTCTCATATACTCATTGCCTCGTCACCATGACCTCTGGTCATTTGATGTCAAATACTGCCAAGTACACTGTCGTGCCGTCGATATGTTCAAGAGAAGTTGACCTCTACAGAATTACAACCTTCCTCTGATACCTCACATAATTCTGATTCACCACAACATTCTTCCTCTGTCTCGTGTCAATGATGTGGGAAACACTATGGCCCACCTTTGATCAAGGTCAATTCCTGTCGACTTCAGCTCATTATCCAGGAAGCTGATCTAGAGACTCCCTTTCAGTGCCTTGGAGCCTGCATGCCTCAATGGTAGGTTCTTCGTGTTCGACGAGAGGTTTTCATCATTGGCCTCCGATCGAATGATTCTACGGGTGTTCGATGCCAGCTCACTCATTCACACGCCGTAGATTGTACCTATAGTACCTTGAGGGCCATTGTCATTATTGATGGTACCTCTCGCGTCTGTTAACAGTTTTCACTATTGGCTAGTAATCAAATGATGTTCATGCATGTTTGACTTCAACTCATGTATTCGCATGCTTAAACTTGTACTCTGTTCGGGTCGAGATGGAGCGCAAGACCCTGGATTTTGTTTGTTGGAATCCAGGCTGCGATTTGTGGCTTATTATGATCATTACATGACTCATTCACTGGATGGCTGCGACCATGCCTGAGTCTATTTATCGATCCTCACTGGATGGCTGCGCCCATACCTTGGATCTAGCTTATTATGTACTTTGTTATGGATGGCTGCGCCCATACCACATATATCATGTACTTGAGATATCAGTTGTACTTCTTTTTGCAGGTTCTCCGGTGGCCGTGTTTTCAGTTACGCATGTTCTTGTAAAGCATTTCACCCCTCTCTCTCCCTCGGGCCTCATGCTTTAGGGGGCATCTGTTACACAACAATTTATCACCATTTGTCACTGTCCCTGTTACCCCTCTCCAGCACACTGGAGGACTCATTCCGGGACCTGTAAGAAGTGACATGACCTGAAACCACTTGCATCATATTCCTCTAAGTATGAGCTTCATATGCCCTGAAGACATCTCCTGTAGAATACCCATGAAAACAGCTCTTTTTTCATTAGCACGGGTCCACAGTGTACTGCCCGCTCCAATGGGGGAAATCCTCTAAAGAGGGCGCGCCATTGGCGCTCTATCTCAGAGTCGCACTCGAGCCATCGAATTGGGTAAAGTTTTTAACAAACAAACTTCTAAAGGTTCTCCTTAACCCATTCACCAACTGAATCCATGTTGAGCTAGGATGGTTTTTGCTTCGAATCTCCATAGAAGGGAAGTAGTTTGCCACCTTTCATGGAAGCTTCTTAGTGATAAAGCCAATCCCATGAATATTGTGGTTGATCCTATCTCCTTCCCCTCTATCTATAAAATATTGTTCTTTTGCATTGAGCAAACTAGTTCCAACAGAGTGCTAGTGATAGTAAGAGTTCCAGGAGTTCAAGAGATTGAAGTTGCAAGAGCCTTCTTTGCATCCATAAGGCCAAATCCAAGTGATGAGATTCTTGTCACCAAGGAGAGAGAGGCTTGTTTCCCATCCCAACAAGCTTTGCAAGACTTGTGTAGCTGATTACCCAGCCAAAGGAGGATTTGACGTCATAACTATGGTTGTATTCTTCTTTGTTATTTATCAATAATAGATGACTATCATTATGGTTCCACTCTCATTGTCCTTTGTAATGATTGATGTTGAGTTATATCGTTTTTTACTGATATATAATTTCATCTATTGGATTTTATGCTTGTATTTGTGTTGTTCTTTGCATGTGCAGGTGTCCAGTCACGGAGATCATGGGGATCGTGACTGGCCGAAGCAAAGGAACGAGAGCGACGTCTCTTCTACAAATATTAGTGTTGGAATCCAAGTAGGTTCTCATCATCCACCTTTAATTTGAAATTAGGAACTTGCGTGATAGCATTGTTTGATTGTTGCTAGACCCGGTCTGGGCTAGTAGGGATCGCCTCTGTCCGCAGAGGGGATTTACCTCCACAACAAGCATGTACCTCATCCTGTGCCATTGCACTAGGGGCATGCGCATTTCCAACAAGCATAGTCCTTTTTGGTTCAAGCTTGTGTCCTGAGGATAGTTTTGATCTTGTGGCGACCTCGTTAAAAAACGAAACAAGGTGGTCGAGCATAGTTCCTGATCTTGTGTCAAGCTCGTTAGAAAATGAAACAAGGGTTACGAGGATAGTTTTGATCTTATGTCAACCTCATTAAAAAATGAAATAAGGGTTATGAGGATAGTTCTTTTCCTATGTGAACATCATTAAAAAATGAAACAACTCCTCCTTTCCAAATCGAGTCTTTGATTAAGATCTCGTAAAATCCAAGTCAAGTCTTTCCAAGATCTCGAAAGTGAACCTTCATTCCATCCAATTTGTTGAATGCAATGAAGCTTGGGGGGCATGTACCTCGTTTTGCATCATTATGCTGGGGGCATGCAAACTCATAACAAGCATAGTTTCTCGTTTCAAGCTTGTGTAAACATGAAACCGAATCCAAGCAGAGTTCTCCATGGTTCAAGCTTGTGTAAAAATGAACCCATACCTGATTTATATCTCGTGATTGTCGTTTATCCATTAAATTAGACGAGACTTGGTTGTTTCATTCCATCGACACCATCTCTTTAGCTGATCATACACTTTCACTTGGTTGTTTATCCTTTCCTAAGGAACCGCAGCGATGAGTGGTTTTTTTAGCCAGCCTCTTGACCATTACATGTTTTGAGTAGTTCCACAATTGCTGAAACCAGTTGCTACCCTTGATACCACTCGTTCCTCCAGGACGAGTCTCCATTTAAGCTCTTTTTGACTCGTAAAAAATGAAAATATTGCCGAGTATTTTTCCCTTTTTGACTCGTTAAAGAGAATAAAAATGGAGTTCTGCTTTCAGCTCTTTTCCGACCGTTTAAAGACGAAAAGATTGCTGAGTTATCCCTCTTGAATCGTTAAATGTAAATAAGAGGTGGTCATCTTTAAACTCTTTTCCGACCGTGTAAAAAACAAAAGATTGTCGGGTCTTTTTCGTTTCAGGCTCGTTAATGGTTACGAAACGACGTGATATCGATCGCTTTTTTACCTTTTCAGGTCGATGTCACTACATATGAAAAGTACTCCTCGATCGTAATGATCGAGCGGTTCTTTCGAGCAATATTTTATACTTTTTCGGGCTCGAGAGACACAACTTAACAAAAAAGGACCCCCCTGGAGTTTTCTTTTCTGCTGTCTTTTTAGACTCTCTAAACAGGGAAAGACGCCGAGTTCTTCCTTTGTCAGGCTCGTTAAAACTTAATGACATCGGATTTCGTTGTAATGACGCCTTACAAGCATATGCTATCCCCGTTAAGCTTGTTAAAAATAACCGGGGTACTCGCCAAAAATGGTGGGGAAATGGACCCATAATTATTGTCGTGTCGGCAGTATGTCACTCTTGAACATGGCACTAGTTTGCATTCGTGTCTGGGTGGGGACATCTCATCTTGTTTTACACTAGCCTCCGTGGGTTTGGGTTATCCTGTTTGACCTCTCATCTACTCATTGCCTCGTCACCATGACCTCTGGTCATTTGATGTCAAATACTGCCAAGTCCACTGTCATGCCACCGATATGTTCAAGAGAAGTTGACCTCTGCAGAATTACAACCTTCCTCTGATACCTCACATAATTCTGATTCACCACAACATTCTTCCTCTATCTCATGTCAATGATGTGGGAAACACCATGGCCCACCTTTGATCAAGGTCATTTCCTGTCGACTTCAGCTCATTATCCAGGAAGCTGATCTAGAGACTCCCTTCCAGTGCCTTGGAGCCTGCATGCCTCAATGGCAGGTTCTTCGTGTTCGACGAGAGGTTTTCATCATTGGCCTCCGATCGAATGATTCTACGGGTGTTCGACACCAGCTCACTCATTCGCACGCCGTAGATTGTACCTATAGTACCTTGAGGGCCATTGTCATTATTGATGGTACCTCTCGCGTCTGTTAACAATTTTCACTATTGGCTGGTAATCAGACGATGTTCATGCATGTTCGACTTCAACTCATGTATTCGCATGCTTGAACTTGTACTCTGTTCGGGTCGAGATGGAGCGCAAGACCCTGGATTTTGTTTGTTGGAATCCAGGCTGCGATTTTTGGCTTATTATGATCATTACATGACTCATTCACTCGATGGATGCGACCATGCCTGAGTCTATTTATCGATCCTCACTGGATGGCTGCGCCCATACCTTGGATCTAGCTTATTATGTACTTTGTTATGGATGGCTGCGCCCATATCACATATATCATGTACTTGGATATCAGTTGTACTTCTTTTCGCAGGTTCTCCGGCGGTCGTGTTTTCAGTTACGCATGTTCTTGTAAAGCATTTCACCCCTCTCTCTCCCTCGGGCCTCATGCTTTAGGGGGCATCTGTTACACAACAATTTGTCACCATTTGTCACCGTCCCTGTTACCCCTATCCCGCACACTGGAGGACTCATTCCGGGACCTGTGAGAAGTGACATGACCTGAAACCACTTGCATCATCTTCCTCTAAGTATGAGCTTCATATGCCCTGAAGAAATCTCCTGCAGAATACCCATGAAAACAGCTCTTTTTGCATTAGTGTGGGTCCACAGTGTACTGCCCACGCCAATGGGGGAAGTCCTCTAAAGAGGGCGCGCCATTGGCGCTCTGTCTCAGAGTTGCACTTGCGCCAACCGAATTGGGTAAAGTTTTTAAGAAACAAACTTCCGAAGGTTCTCCTTAACCCATTCACCAACTGAATCGATGTTGAGCTAGGAAGGTTTTTGCTTCGAATCTCCATAGAAGGGAAGTAGTTTGCCACCTTTCATGGAAGCTTCTTAGTGATAAAGCCAATCCCATGAATATTGTGGTTGATCCTATCTCCTTCCCCTCTATCTATAAAAGCTTGTTCTTTTGCCTTGAGCAAACTAGTTCCAGCAAAGTGCTAGTGATAGTAAGAGTTCCAGGAGTTCAAGAGATTGAAGTTGCAAGAGCCTTCTTTGCATCCATAAGGCCAAATCCAAGTGAGGAGATTCTTGTCACCAAGGAGAGAGAGGCTTGTTTCCCATCCCAACAAGCTTTGCAAGACTTGTGTAGCTGATTACCTAGCCAAAGGAGGATTTGACGTCAGAACTATGGTTGTATTCTTCTTTGTTATTTATCAATAATAGATGACTATCATTATGGTTCCACTCTCATTGTCCTTTGTAATGATTGATGTTGAGTTATATCTTTTCTGACTGATATATAATTGCATCTATTGGATTTTATGCTTGTATTTGTGTTGTTCTTTGCATGTGCAGGTGTCCAGTCACGGAGATCATGGGGATCGTGACTGGCCAAAGCAAAGGAACGAGAGCAACGTCTCTTCTACAAATATTAGTGTTGGAATCCAAGTAGGTTCTCATCATCCACCTTTAATTTGCAATTAGGAACTTGCGTGATAGCATTGTTTGATTGTTGCTAGACCCGGTCTGGGCTAGTAGGGAAGCTTGGGGAAATACCAACTTGGAAACATCATCTTGATGATATTCGATTGTCGAACTGATACTAAGCCTGGTACTACACTATGGTGTTCCCATATTATTTGGTGATGTATTTACAAAAGAAAACTCTTTCCTCCATGGCTTCTGGGTATATGGTCCTGGAGCGTTTTTCCAACTCATCTTGAAGGATGCACAACATTCTCCTGATTGTGGCTGGACCATCAATGTATTTCTGCATGTTTTCTATTCTCATCTGCAAGTTGTCATTGGCGGCCTCTCGCATTAACTACTCCATTTACCTATTGACCTCCTATCAAACTTGGATCTTCTCAATGGCTTGGGTGAGGGAACTGATTGAAGGGATCCTATATTCCCTCACCATTACATCCAAACTTTTGAACAACCGTGCATAGGAAGCCTCAATGCTACTAATGATAAGAGGGAGTTGATCATACTTCTAAATTAACATCTAGATTTGCGCTTTGTCTAGCTCTGCCTAAGGCTTCATTATCTTATACAAGTAAAGCGAAGCTCCCTTGTATCTCATTTTCCATTCATGTACATGTGCAATAGTATCGTGTATGCCTTTAAGAGTTTGGGCAATATTCATGCACCACTACTGAAAACCATATAGATGGACAACTACCTTGAGCATGGTGACAAATTAGTCAAACATTTTCACACTGTGGTCTCAAGAGTCGATACTTTAGCAAGTATCACTTTCCTCATCTCTACCATAGCGGATCCTACAAATTTTTCTACCCTCTACCTGGCTTCTTGCAAGTCCTTTGCCATCTGATAATTTTTTTCTAACAAGAACTTGAAATTTGATCTCTTGGCTTTTGCATAAACCTTAGTGGCATCAGCCATGGCAGCTGGATGATTTCTAGCATCTGACACTATCACCCTTTCCTTCATAAATTCAAGTGATATGTGATCATCCAGGAAATGCTTTCTCCGTGCTTGTACAATATTTTTTTGCAACTCATCAAAGGATATATTGTACACATCCATCACTCGATCATAATCAAGGAGGACAACCTCTTCTTTCTCGCTCAATATTGGTTCTAATGCTGGAGGTGGTGGATACTATGGGATGACCTCAGATGAACTCAAAATGAGGTCAATATCTTAGTCCTGCAGCTCCTGTACCAACTCCATGTCCATCTCTTAAACCATTTTCTCAATATGCTGAGCAAGTTCCTAACCCTACAACTTCTCACCCTTCTTGTTCCTCTCTTGGATGTTTTGACTCTTCAACCTATATTGGCACAAAATTTCTATGATCACACCTTTCCCTTCTTCTTTTTCTTGTTTCTAATTCTCTTCCCTCTCTCTCCTTCTTAGCTCCTGCTCTTCCTTCATCTTTTTCTCTGTTTCCTACAACTTCCTTTCTACTTCCTCCAACTTTTTCTTCTCTCTCTTCCTCTATTCTACTCTCTTTATGCATTGCTAACTCTTCTCCTCCATTGGCGAAGCTTCTTTCTCAATGAGAGAATATTCTTTTTACTTGTAGCTTTTCTCAGCCTCTGGGTTCTCAATAATCTTCCTCTTGCCTTTGTTCTACACTGGTTCATTGCTTATTGCTGCTGCTGCTATTGTTTCCTGCAATGCTGCTGGCTGCAGAGAAACTTTCCATTCTATAGCCATATTGGTCAATTCATCGAGCTTGGAGTAGTAACAGTACCTCTAAGGATATTACTCTCCCTAATGAAATGTCCCATTGATTTATGGATAGTACACCTTTGCACAATAGTTATTTCATATATAGTGGGGATCATATCGATTGTAGTCCTTGGTCATAAACTCAAACTTTTCTAAGTCCTTGGCCTCGGCATCCACATCCTTCAAAATCTTGATCTTGTAAAATCCAATCTGCAAAGGAAGGACAGGCCATGGTTCCTTCTTCCGCCTATGTATCTCTGCTGATAACCATGTGGAGATGTGATATGAAACCTCTTGCATGACCAACTTATCTATGAAAACCTTGGTAGAACATGCAGAGGCTTCTCTCCACCAAAAATCCTAATGAAGGTGCCACTGGGTGAGGCATACCAATTTACAATGTCAACTAATGCCTCCATCACTTCTTGGGAAATGCAAGGCGGATCCTTCTCAAATATCAACTTGTAAACTGAGATGATGAAATGGTTATATAGCCTCGCCATGACTCCTCGGTAGCTACCCTAGGAAAGAAACTTGCAATGAATATTCATGACAGTCTCTTATGGTGTCCATGTCCAACCCATGCCATTAAACTAATGTTGGGCATAGATTGCATCAAGTAGGTATGCAGACATATAGAATCTTGCTTGCTCATCCTTGGATGGATTCCAGGCCTTAGTCACATGCACTTTCAGCTAAAGAGCCAACGAATCCATCTAGTTGAATGGCCTTCCATCATTTGCCAACTAGCTCAGCACAACCACCCAATTATGTGGAAAGGTATTTGTGCTCTCTTGACCATACATTTGGAATTCAAAGATGATCAAGATTTGGTAGAACTTTCTGAGTGAGTTAGTCTTGTAAACATAATTGGGTGTTGATTTGAATTTCGATGACTCTTTCACCTAGTGCTTTTTGATGTCTGTTATGTTCACATTGTTGTGGGGGGCATAGAAAAGTGCATCTTGTAACACCCTCCTCCAACATCTACCCAAGTAACCATGCCAACCAGGTAAACATGCGATGAGAGGGTACTATGATTGGACTTGACATCCTTTGTGACCTTAAGGAAGTGGAATCAATGGAACACATCTACCAACCTATCCACATCAGCAACAAAACCCTCAGGATGCATGTCAGCCACTCAGACATCCTGTCCCTGGGTTCCATTGATGTTCTAGACATATTAAGCCTCAGTCGCTCTCATACTATAGGCATGAGAGCATCTAGAAACCTAAGGTCACTCTCACAGGCTTGCCTTCCAGTGTCTAGAGACCTAATTCGCTAGTGTTATGCCAGTGGCCCTAGGATTTGAGCCACATTTTTAGGCCCAGAGCCCATGCCACTGGACAGAATGGAATGATAGCTTAAGATCAGTCAAAGAAAAGGGAAACAATGATACAAAAGAAATAAGTTAAATAATACCTTAATATTATCCCTACTATCGACATGTAACCTACAGGTGTAAGTAATAGAATTAAGTGTAGGGATCTCATACTTATCTTAGAATCATTATGAACCATTATTCCTCATGCCATTTGTTGCATTACCATCTATTAGGCCATAGATACATTATCCATTCATTTACAAGAAAAAACGTGCTGAGATCCATACATAGCTGCTGTCATAAAACACACATATAACCATCATAATAACAACATAAATACTCATGAAAGTACAACCATATAGACCACATATAATCCATCAAAATGCTCATAGAAATACAAGGAGAAATAACCTTTCATTAATGATGAAAAAACTAAACCCGGGATGGGACTTCCATGTTCCACCCAACCATAGAATGACTGAACCAAATATCTCTTCAGCCATTCACCCCCGTGCCATATTCCAAGAATGAATGTGGGACTCAAACCAAAAGAACCAACTAGGGCATATCGAGGCTAAACCACCTCACCCTCATTAATAGAAACCAGGCTTTACCGTAATCCATCCCAGATCACTAGGCCAACATAATGAAGACATCACAATAGGATTTATCCTGATCTCCACTGGAACACTAGGCCAAACAAGCATGGATGCCACCAAATTTCTCCAAATACACCATGAGGAATTTTCCTTTCTCCTAGTCTCTTAGACTTTACTGCAATCCAAACTTGGATCACTAAGCCCTAAACTGAGACCCACTCTCTAAGATTTACCGCATATCCCAAACCTTAGATTACTAGGCCCAATGGAGAGAAAAACACTTCTTGACTTTACTGTATATCCTTCCATTCATCGGCAAGGATTCCTAGGCCCACCGCGGCAACACAATCCTAGCTTTACCGCAACTCAAAGTCTAACTCAGGGATCACTGGGCCAGTGTCTTTACTGTGATCCACAGTCTAGTTTAGGGACCACTAGGTCATGTGATTTATCATTCAGAGATCCACCCCACTCAGCTTCGAATCCATCCGACAATCTAGCTCAATCAAAACATGAGAACCCCATCACACCATGGCTATCTGGAAATGGTAAGGCTAGGTTGAAAAGACTGTTACACTTGGAAAAAACCATGCCACAACAACAAAATAACCACATGCAATACCATGCATGCATATACATGCAAGTCGACACTTGCAATGAAGCCTACTATATCTGCTTGATCCTGCCTTTCCCTGCTTGATCTTTGCTTCCTCTTGCCTTCTTTGCCTTTCTTGCTCCAATGCCAAAATGCTCTAGGAAAGCTCTAAGTGTAAAATAGTGAGAGAGAGAGAGAATAATGAGGGAGCTCCAAAACTCAACTAACAAAAGGTTACAAACTAATCTTCAAAAGCCTTTTTATTAATGAGTCCTTAATTTTCTTTATTTTCCATTATTTTCCTTCAATTTCCTCCTCACATGCAACATGTGGCCTTTCACCTCCCTTTTCTCCTAGTTTCCATTATTTCATAAATAAATGTTCCAAAAATTCCATTTTCCCTTTCCAAAGCCTTAGCCATTTCCTTTTCCAATTTACTTAGCCATAATAAACCAAATGAACACCCCCTAGGATGTCTTTACCAACATTTATCTTGGAATAAGTGTCCCATCAACTATGGTTATTATTTTTTCCTTTATTAACTTTTATTACATGGAATTTTCACCAGGGCTATTACATAATTGTTGTAGTGGCTACAACCACCCTCCAAAGTTTTGACTTAGCCTTGTTTTGGAGCCTCCCTTCCAACCTTCACAACAAATTGCCTCGCTTTATCAAGTTCACAAGCTTCAGTGTCTTTCTTGCACAAAGGTAGCCTATCGGTCACAACCTGATCCATTCCCCTCATAGGCTGTTCACCCATACTTGGTCCAACTGTAGGTTGAGGAGATTCCCCTTGAAAATTGTGCATTTTTGGAGGGAAACCAGCCTTCCCTCCAGAAATTGCGCAATCCTGTCTAGCAAACTACTAGGCTCCACGATTATGCAATCCTACCTACCAACACTCACAGCGAGATTTGTGCGAATTTCCCCAGCAAGGCTACTCAACCTAGAATTTGCACAAATCTGGGTAGCAGTCAATTGCTCTACCTAGAAATTGAACAAATATCCTGGGTAGTCAGCGCAGCTCCCATCCAGAAATGCGCATTTCCTTCAAGCAGTCTAACAGCCTCTTGCATGTGCAGCTTAGTTGACCTGTTCCCTCTAGGACCGAGAAAAATAGACTTGCATGCATGGTATATTTCTCCCAAGGGAGCATGCAAAGGCATCCGTTGTTTTAGGTATCTATGTTTAGCAGTTGGATCTTACATGCAAGGAGCCATTATAAAAACTTCCCACCAAGTGTTGCTCCCCCTAGATTTGTGGTATGTGCATGATAACCTCGATTTTATCAAAAATCATCAACCAAATGCTACAGAGCTCATTCCTCACATCGATCTTGTAGGTTTGACATCCCACATCACATCTAGGAGTAGTCCGCACATTCAGCTTAGCTGTTTTGGGGTAAGCCCACTTCCCATGCCTTGTGCTGCATTTCTGTCGCTTTTTTTGTTTTCACTTGTGGAAGTATTGTTTTCTTGTTTTCTTTGAGCACTTTCTGTTGTTTACATGTATAATAGCTTATCCTAGTTTTGTTTCAGTTTTCGTTGCTATCTCACTATTATCACATGCATGAAACTGTTTTACACGAACGCTTGCCCAACTGGAGAACTGCCTCACCCACATGCATGTTGATCTTTTTGTTGAATCTTTCATCCATGTTTTGCATGCATTGTCAATCACTTCTACTATCACTTAGTGTCGCCATGCATTTACTATATTAGCTGCTTTCAGTTGCCTGTCGGCAAGTCGGGCCAACCTTGGCCTGAGCTCTGCCTTTACCAAGGCTGCATTGCACTATCAGGGAAAGGAAGGTTCACCATCCTCTTAAGATTTTCACATTCCTTCCCACCACTGGCCTCCAGGACTATTTTGTGCATTTCTGGAGGACACTGCCTACTTGGCCCAAGAAATTTCACAAATCTGTCCCTGGGTTAGCAGTCCTTCCCAGCTAGAATTATGTATTATGCAATCCCAATAGTCAGAAGCTAGACTAGACTGTGCATTGCACAGTTCCAGCAGTTAGTCAGTCTCCCAATAGCCCATACTGTGCCTTATGTAGTCTTGGCAGTTGGTCTCCCAACCTCCTGGCCAAAATTGCGCAACCTTCATGATCATTCATCGAGGCATGTTGCAAGTTAGTTATCATGTTGATTTTTCTTTTCGACTGACAGATTTCTTGCCATGAGTGTTTCCATGTCTCTAGGCATCATAGGTGTTCATCTCCCTCTCAGTAGTCTAGGTACAATGGTTTCCAAGAGAGCAAGGATGAATATTCGTTTAGAGCACACTTGGGGATTGTTATAGACAATTTTGTGCCTTACAGCAACAAGCATGAATTGTCAATAATCCAAGGGATCCAAAGTTCCCTAAACATGATGTTCCTACCCCTAGAGGAACAAGGTCAGCAAACCAACAGCTCTCAGATCAGTTCTCCACCTGAAAACACTCAAAAACAAGCAATCCTGAAATCAAAGCAGGTGCTCCACTAGGCTTCTGCGCTGAAACACAACTGCTCCATGGTGTACTTGCGTTGCAAAGCAGGTAGAACAAAGCCCACCTGCGTTGGGCAAGTTTGGACATGTGGCACAGTGAGTCATGGCTTTGGAATCTTCCAAAAATGACACTTGGATCAGGTATTTCGCCTTGTGATGAGTCAGAGGCTTTGTTTCTCCAAGTGGAAGCAAGGTTCACCAAGTGGACTCAAGAACTGAAGATCAACTAAAGATTAACTGAAGAGAGAGAGGACACAAGGCAGCTACACATCAGTTGCAAGCTGACTCATCCTTTCTCAATTCATCTATATATTGAGCTCTCTCCTATGAGCTCAGGAGGCTGGAATTTGGTGCAAAGTAATGATATGCTGTTGGTTTCATTCTTGAGTTATTGGGTGATTGTTTGAGAGAGGTGAAGAAGAGCAATTCTTTCTGCTAGGAGGTGTTGCTGGGTTGGAGCCTGCAATGGTTGTAATACTCTCAGAACCTTTATTTCTTCATTAATAAAAGCTATTGAGGTTCTTCTATGTGCTTTTGTTCAATTATATATTGTAATGATTGCATGTTTGGTTTACACTAATCCATGAACCAGTTATGATTGCATGCCCCTTGTAGTTTCCTTCTTTGTTATTGTGCAGGATCTCATTGCAGCTTGGTGAGCAGAACAACAAAGAGCTAGGAGCAAGCGGCCAAAGAGGAGAGTTTGGATTCGACATTAAGCGCAAGGCAACGGTTAGTGCTTCCTCCATTCTCTTTTGCTTTCATAAAGAAGTAAACTTTCATTAGTTTGTTTTACAGTTGTTGCTAAGGAACTGTCACCCTTAGAGTGGGTTAGGGTCATCCGAGTCAGATACTTTTCCCTACAACAAACTGGCGACTCCACTGGGGATCGTATCCGTTTGATTGTGTTTTTAGTATTTTGCTATTCATTTCCTGAACAAAAGAGTACCAAATCGAAAAGCTTTTGACTATATCAAAAGCGAAGTAGAGGGCAGCTACTCTTGCTCATTTTCTGAGCAAATTCATGATTTGAAGAGCTGATCTACAAGGATCCTTGTAAGCTCTTAGTGATAGCTTTGCACCTTCCTAATCATCCCTTTGAGTGTGCTTGACTGATTGCTTCTGATTTGAGCAAAAACCGTGCATTTTTGAGAAAATTATGACCCGGAAACTGTGAAAACGCAATTCTCGTTTTCCAAAGCAGGTAGTACACAGGCTGCCTGCTTTGCAACGCAGGTCCCGAAAGGGCTACCTACGCTGAGAGCCAGTTTGGCTGTGCAGAGCCTGCGTTGGCCCAAATTTGCTTAGTGCATTTGGGGTTTCCTCCTTTCTCTTGCCTGTTTTCACTTAGTTTTGCTGCTAGGTGTCAGTCTTGTGCCTGTTTTGAAACCAATATTACTTGCCATCATTCCGCCTCTGTTATATAACGAAATTGTACTTGTTCTTTGTATTTCTTACTCATTTACAATTTCCCATAACGAAAAGTAAACTAGTCATGCTTTTGGCCTCTTAGATCTGAACCTGTGTTAGGCATTTTGCTGGTCTAAAGAGTTAGCTTGTTTGCTGTCCATAGCTGATTAGTCATTTTACTTTCGTTAGTATGGTTTGATTTCATGTATTTCCAGTGATTAAGCAAGTGAATCTTAAGGTGTCTTTTGATTTTGGACAAACTTGTTTACTTTCGCTTTAAATCGAAATCAAAGTTATATAACCACTTTCTTTTTGTATCCATCCACATTAAGAAAGGGAAAAGAAAATACATGCATTGTGCATTTTGCATTTGACTGTGTGCTTGACGATTTAGGAAAAATTTGCATTTTAGTGTGTGCTCTATGATCTGTGTGAAAAGATTTGCCTTTCTTTTCCCTCAGTAGTTAAGGTTTTCAAAGTTGAAAGATTGAAAAGTTTGCTTCTCATCTTAGACTGCATTCAGGAATTTGTTATATACATCTCGTGGTGATCCTTAAAGGCAAACTGATAAGCAAGATCAACATTAAAATAAATCCAATTTACATAACAACGCTTTGTAACATAACGCAAACATCTAGAGGTCTAGGTAGAGACGTGTTCCGGCGTCGTTAAACGTAGTGACTGTCGATCTCTACGAAGGTGGGTGATTCCTCCTGAGAGTCGGTGGCACTAATACAGACTTGTGCTCCCACGTACCGTCGCGTATATATTGGGAGACCCCTATAGGCAATTATCCTTTATCCATAGGAAGCCGTGTCGACCGCCCTACTGATCGCGATGCAGTGAACACAGCATTCACGAAGATCAACCACCCGTACCGTAAAACGTATTCTGTGGTTTCGCGAAAAGTTTGGCACACCCTCTGCCTAGAACTCCAGAGCAGTTTCTTTTGGCCTTTTTCAAACTCTATAATTGAAAAAGCCCGACCGAGCATTTGTCACTTCAGGCTCGTTAAAACATCGAAGGCGACTAGAGTCATCTTTAGTTTTTTCTCGACTCTTAAAACATGAAAAAGCAAGTTTGTGTCTAAAAGCATCGTCAATAAAATTTATTTTAAGCGGAACATAATCACCTGTTATTCCCACGTTGATCTTTCAGTTGAAAAGTATGGAGCCCACCAACCAAGGAAGCAACCTTGGCGGAAATCCAAATCCCTTCTTCTCTTGGGGAGATGTTGGTGCGCCTCATATGGCAACATTGTCGCTTCCAGGATTGACAATTGGCCTACCTGTATGGCTCTTTTCAACTAATGTAGTCCAGATCGCCACTAATCCTGAGCAGTCGAATCAACAGTCAGAACAGTCTAGAGCTACCCACCAGCCTTCCACTTCTTACAATTCTTCCTCTGATCCTTCATCTTCACAAGGTAGAGCCGGCAAAAGTCAGCCTCCCATGGAGAAGAAGGAAAAGAAGAAGAGAGAAAAGAAGCAGAAGGGGCCTATGGCGAAGGCGACTGGGGGCAAGCAAAAGACAGCTGACAAAAACCCACACACTGCACCGACTGGGCCTAAATCGCCATGTGTCATTTGCAAAGGGGCCCACTTCCATCGTGATTGTCCTTGTATTCCCCGAATACTAAGGGACTGGTCCCCAAGGTTGCATGATCCGGTAGCATCAACCTCTGGTTGTCATGTTGATTGCAGTCCGTCAACTAGCGAGAGTGAAGGACGAAGAGGGAGACCAAGATCACCCTGTGTATTGTGTGAAGGTGAGCACGCCATCCACAAATGTCCATTCTTAGATGAGGCAAAGAGAGTTTTGGAAGATCGTCCGGTTTCACCATTACAACTTCCTCCTGGATATCAAAAGCTCGCGCCTAATCCCTCGATAGTTGAAAATCCGGCTGACCCGCCCAAATGGTCAGCTGAAGTGTCGGTCATTGAGAGTGAACCTGCTGAATCCAGACCAGACGAAAGTCTAAAGGTCGAAACGGCAGTTGACCCAGTTCTTCCTTCAGAGGTTTCATCGTCCAATGACTCCGTCATTGAAGACCCATCTTCAAATGACACCCTCACTGAAGAGGATAAGGATGACACCGTCCATATTCTTTTCATCAACACAGACTCTGATGAGCATCAGGGCAATGCGCCCATTCCTTTATCGCAGGAAGGAACATCGTCAGGGTCGTATCCGGCCGTATATTCGGTCCCACCACCAAGCAACCTAGTTGTATCCTTTGATTGGAATCAACTAGGCAGACCCCGGTTACCAGCCAGCATCCCATTCAGAATCATAGTCCAAATCTACAGAATGGTGATGGCTGGAACTATCATTGATGAAGGGGCATCTGTGAGTATCCTTTCCTCTGTTGCTTGGAAAGCACTGGGTTGCCCGGCGCTTTTACCTGAGATGAGAAATCTATCAGGTTTTGATAAAGGAACCAGTCATCCGTTAGGGATTCTCCCCAATGTTCCAGTTACATTGAAAGAGAAGACAGTTCGCATGAACATCATGGTCGTCCAGGGACCCTTGGCATATAACTTACTCCTTGGACGAGACTATATATATTGCATGGAGGCGATAGTGTCCTCGCTCTTTAGAGTCATGTGTTTTCCGCACGAAGGAAGAATGGTCCAGCTAGTAGACCAACTTTCATTTCCAGGATCACGCATTGCAAATAGTCAAATACCATCCCTTAACGGTTTATTCGCTCAAGGAATGCCACCGCCTCCAGTTCTACTTCCCGATGAATGCGAGTAATTCGGAAAGAAAGAACTGGGACCCAGGGGGCATGCACCCTGGCCTGCCTCGGGCAGAGAAAACCTTAGGTATAAAGTTAATTTCCGCAGAAGGATGGACTAGTCCGTACCCCGTCCGGCAGTGGAAGAGAGGGTTGTTCTAGGGTAAAATTCTTTTGTCAAAGTTATGTCGAAGCGAAGCAATCGCTCCCTTTGTCTAAAGAAGTGGGCTCTCCTAAGGAGGGGATCTATTTGTGGCAGCAAGTAGCCACCATCTTTGAATGTCAAGCCTCACCCAATAAAACAAGCTGTTTTGAAGGATAAGTAGGGGCAGTCTTCAAAGAAAGAGATGAAATTGCTGCAACAAGTAGTCACCATCCTTAGCAACCTAATGATAGACATCGCCGAAAAGAGAGTTTAGTTTGTGGCAACAAACAAAACCATTTTTCGGATAATAAGTAAGAGATGGCAGAATCTCGAAATTATACTTTATACCTGGGGGCATGCAAACCTTTTGGAGTGCAAGCACGGGACGACTATTTATTTTTTAAATTTTTAGGTCCTCCCTCTAAACCTGTAGGTCTAACCCGTTAAACTCGTAGGATTAGCCGTTTCCAGCTTGCATAAAGAAAGGATGAAGGGCAAAAGTTAAAACCTGCCAAATTGGAGTAATTAGTGAGGTATCGCTCCTTAAATAAGATTACCTCACCTAAAGCATTCCTTGTATTAAGACTGGTATTTCGAGCAGTTTTAGCAATGTTCATGCTCGTTAAAAAATAAACGCCAGAATTGAGCAGTTTTTGTGCAAAGTTCATGCTCGTTAAAAAATAAACATAATTTATGAGCAATCTTTCCCTAGCAGCTCAAGCTCATGCATAAAAAAGGAACCGGTAAACAACCTCGAGAAATGTAACCTTTGAAAGCCATATTAAAAGCCCTTGGTCGTGTTTATATGCCATCACCTCCATCCGTTCATTTGGCCAATCGTTCACCTCCATATGTTTGTTTACCCATTTTGAGGAACAGCTGCGAAGAGTGATTTCACTTAGCCATCCTTGTGACACTGCCGTGATTGGAGATTTCCAACCTGTACCTGGAATCTGCTGCTATCCCTGTTCATCACTCGTTCCTCAAAAGACGAGTCTTCTTTGAGCTCTTTTCACTGACTCGTAAAATATGAAAAGTTTGCCGATTTTTGGCCTTCCAGCTCATTAAAGCGACCGGAAAGCTATCCCTCCTCTAGATTTTAATCTTTTTGGACCTGAGGGATTATTGCACAAAAAGATTGAGCGCTTGTTTTGTTCGGCTCGTTAAAGCAACCGAAAATTCATCCCTTCTGTATTGTTTTAAACTTTTTCGGACTTAAGGGATTAGATGACGAAAAAGGAATTTTGGAGTTAACTTTTCGTACCTTTTCAGATTCTCTAAAAATGAAAAGGACCGAGTTTTCCTTGTCGTTAGACTCGTTAAAATGATTAAATAGCGACAAACTTGTCTTTAGACGAGAACGAGTTTCCCTATCGCTAGGCTCGTTAAAACATAGCGATGGGCTTGCCCGAAGGGCAGGTTATAGAACAAGCATATGTTATCCTCCTCAAGCTTGACAAAAATAAAGAGGTACTAGTCAGCAATGACTGGGGAAAAATTGGGAGAACCTCACAGCATTAATGGTAGCAAGTCGCTCTTGAACATGACACTTTGTCCTCCGTAGCACTTCGGGTTGGGTTGTTTCATTCACCGGTCGCAGAATCATGGTCCTCGCCACACCATCCACAATTGGGGTAATGCTACCAATCCATCACATCAGTGTCGTTATATGTTCAAGAGATGTGGTTCTGTAAAGAGTCAACCGTATTCCACCCACTGCCATACATTATCCTTCATCCACTTCATGACCGCCACCCTGAATCATACATCACAGTTTGTTTTCACCTCATCATAATCATTAGCTCCGTTCCTTGTCACTGATGTGGGATTCATTAAGGCCCTCCTTTGACGGATCGCTCCTTGTCGACATCAGCTCATTATCCAAGGAGTTGATTTAGGAACACCCCCCTCAGTACTTTGAAGCTTGCATGCCTCAATGGCAAGTTTCTCACTTCCGGCGACAGGTATACATCAATGACCTTCGACCAGAAGATTTTGCATGGTGGTCGACACCAAGTCCTTTATTCCCACCATGTAGATTGTACTGCCGTACCTTGAGGGTCATCATCCTTATCGGTGATTCCTCTCGCGCTTGTTAACGGTTTACATCATTGACCGGTAATCAAGCGATGTCTTTCCATGTTCGACTTCAAGAAATTCTCACATGGATCGACTTGTACATCGAGTGAAGATCGGAAGAGTTTGAAGACCCCGGATCTAGTTTCATCCATCCGGGCTGCGATATATATTCAGGACATAAAGACATTTGATATGTACATCATTACAACAGATGATCATCCTTCTCAAAGGATGATAATTTCGGCAGAGAAATATCAGTCTACATCAGACGATCGTCTGTTCTATGTACCAAAATGTATTTATAAAGCTGAGCATGGGAATGCCCGCCTCAGCTATATCATGAAAAATGTATGAAAAATAATGTATTGTATTGTATCTTATTACAGGACACTTCTCAGCAGATTGAATGAACTTCGGATCCTCTCAATAAAGCATTTCACCCGATAAACGACCTCATACTTTAGGGGGCATCTGTTATAGACAATTTTGTGCCTTACAGCAACAAGCATGAATTGTCAATAATCCAAGGGATCCAAAGTTCCCTAAACATGATGTTCCTACCCCTAGAGGAACAAGGTCAGCAAACCAACAGCTCTCAGATCAGTTCTCCACCTGAAAACACTCAAAAACAAGCAATCCTGAAATCAAAGCAGGTGCTCCACTAGGCTTCTGCGCTGAAACACAACTGCTCCATGGTGTACCTGCGTTGCAAAGCAGGTAGAACAAAGCCCACCTGCGTTGGGCGAGTTTGGACATGTGGCACAGTGAGTCATGGCTTTGGAATCTTCCAAAAATGACACTTGGATCAGGTATTTCGCCTTGTGATGAGTCAGAGGCTTTGTTTCTCCAAGTGGAAGCAAGGCTCACCAAGTGGACTCAAGAACTGAAGATCAACTAAAGATTAACTGAAGAGAGAGAGGACACAAGGCAGCTACACATCAGTTGCAAGCTGACTCATCCTTTCTCAATTCATCTATATATTGAGCTCTCTCCTATGAGCTCAGGAGGCTGGAATTTGGTGCAAAGTAATGATATGCTGTTGGTTTCATTCTTGAGTTATTGGGTGATTGTTTGAGAGAGGTGAAGAAGAGCAATTCTTTCTGCTGGGAGGTGTTGCTGGGTTGGAGCCTGCAATCGTTGTAATACTCTCAGAACCTTTATTTCTTCATTAATAAAAGCTATTGAGGTTCTTCTATGTGCTTTTGTTCAATTATATATTGTAATGATTGCATGTTTGGTTTACACTAATCCATGAACCAGTTATGATTGCATGCCCCTTGTAGTTTCCTTCTTTGTTATTGTGCAGGATCTCATTGCAGCTGGGTGAGCAGAACAACAAAGAGCTAGGAGCAAGCGACCAAAGAGGAGAGTTTGGATTCGACATTAAGCGCAAGGCAACGGTTAGTGCTTCCTCCATTCTCTTTTGCTTTCATAAAGAAGTAAACTTTCATTAGTTTGTTTTACAGTTGTTGCTAAGGAACTGTCACCCTTAGAGTGGGTTAGGGTCATCCGATTCAGATACTTTTCCCTACAACAGGGATGCAACCGATCAAGTGTCTATGAACTTACCTACCCACGAAGACATCAATTTGTTCGTAGACAAGGACATCAATATATGATAGCAAAAACATCACAATGAGAAGCATCATGAACAACAACTAAAGACAACATACCAAATGCAACGAATGCAAGAGGAGGGTTGTTGACAACACGGAGGTGGAACAAGGTTGTAAGCTCAAGTAGAGACATTGATGATGAAATCAACTTTGGAGACTCTGGCTATAAGGTGACAGTGCAATATGAAGATCATGTGAAGACAGAGAATGGAACAAAGAAGGTGTTGCATGTGTTGAAGCAAAAACTCAAGGAAGAATATGAAGCCGCATAGATAGACGAATGAGTTGTAGTATGATCATGAACAACAGTGGGTGCATCTTGCACTCACGGATGAAACTGTGCCTGTAAAAGTTAAATATCCATCCCAACAATGAACACGAAGCAAACATGGTGAGAAGTGTTGGTGATCACATACAAGGGATTCAACAGCATGCATGTCATTATGTGCATGCATGCAATCCAACCCATTCAACACACTCACCAAGGCGAAGACAAGAAGAAATTCCAACTGGAGTTGAACATGTACTTCGGCAAGTTGATGCACATGACCACCATCACACACTTGAAGATCAGCACAGACACTATGCATTAGTTTGTTGCTGGTTCAACCAAACCCAAGAAGACCATGCGCATGTTAGCAGATAAGTTGGATGAAGGGGTCAAACCAAAGCATCGGTTGCAACGGAGGCAAGAGTTCGCTTCAGTAAGATGTCACCAGGAGGTGCATACACACCATCACGAATGACCAAGCTTGGCATCATCTCACCAGATTCATCATCACAAGCATGTCAAAGAGTTGGTCTCACCACAATGGACTGAGTGTCAGTGATGTCTTGCAAGTCTTTCTCAAGCTATGTTGTCTCACATGAGTACATGTGCATTGTAATGTTGAGTCCTGTCAAGTGTAAGTCAAGTGTCAACAGTTGGACGTAATAGACATAGAGTAGGTGTAGAGTCATGGTGGTAGTTGAACTATCACAAAGGGGAATGTCAAGGGTCACCCCACCCTTTGCTATAAATAGTCCCTCATAACTCATTGTATGGGCTTTTGATCAGCCAAGCTTCTACTAAGATTACCTTGAAGAAGGCTTGGATAGTATTGTAACGTGCCTTGGCTTCTTGCTATAGGGATTAATGCATGGGTGTTTGGTGATGTGGAAACCTTCAAGGTCTTCTCGCGATCCTTGGTAGACAGTCAAATTAGCTATAGCTGTCATAATGATACATGCATATCTATGTTTAACAAATGAATATCAAAGAGAGAAGGAATTCTTACCTTGAATCTTAGTGTGGTGTTGCTAGAGAGTGCAATGCTACTAGGTGGAAGATCCCTGAGCTGGCTCTAGATCAAAACCCGCACATAGCAAAGACAAGTGTAATATCACAGCATAAAACCTTGATAAACAATGAATGAACATATAAAGATATCTAGTTGCATATATCTAAGCCACTCATGCTAATGATATTGAATAAACATACAAACAAGTTATACTATCAGCATCTCAGAGTGGACAACACAATTGCAGTTCTATATTGATGTAGAAAGAGTGATTACAACCATCAAATGCATCATCCTTCCCTTACCCCTCCATCTCCTCTCTCTCTCTTCCTTGTTAACCTCTTCTGATTCCTTAGTTTGAGACTCCACTCGATAATCAAATAGGTAATCCTTTCAAATTTTTCAACCTTATTCACAATGGCCCTAGACTTGCATATATAGCATGTGAGCATAGGGTTGCCAAGTCCTTCATAAGTTCCATTAGGCAAAAGTAGTGATGTTTACATGCCTTTGTGCTCCTTCCCATTTGCATACTCCATTAGGAATTAGTAATTCCCCCGAACAGGTCGAGTTCTAATGTTTCCCTGCCTTTATGAGCTAACATAGGAGAGAATCTAGGGATATTTTATCAGTCAACTCATTCCTTTGACCCATAGAAACTCATTAGGGTTCACTAATTCTCTTCCCAAGGTAACAAACAAAGTTACTTTGGGCACTAACACACCCTTAGCCTTGCTAGGAAGCTTTATAATGCAGGTTTCTAGTGTTTAGACAACGTTAGCTTGACAACTCAGCCTATGATAATGGTCAGTCCTTCAGTCATCATGTCTTTCTCCTCTGAGATGACGAGGAGGCCATTTTCCTTTATAACAGATGCCCCCTAAAGTGTGAGATTAGAGGCTGTGACGATGGCCGAAATGATTTATATTTAATTGTCCTTTTCTTTGGAAAAAATAGAGAGAGGATTGGAACTTCGGGCGGTATGAGGAACCTGATACAACACATATATAAAAAACAACTAAAATCATGTACTGAGTCATGTATTTCCACACTCAGTAGATATGTCAGAGTGATTTTCGTAGAAAAGGGATATGACGATGCTGGCTGCCGATAAGCACAATGCGGGACCTGTGTCATAATAGGATCATTCTGATGAGCTGTCTTGAAAAAACAATAAACGCAACTTGGGAGAGGAAACAAGGTTGAGTCATGCAAGCCTCTACCCAAGGTCTTGATTTCCGCTTCACCGCAATAGCATAGATCGATACATGTGAATATAGGCATTGACGTCGAACATGCATGAAATCGTCTGATTACTAGTGAATAATGGAGACCATTAACAGATGCGAGGATGTCCACCAATAATGGTGATGGTCTCCAAGATGCATAGTATAGTCTAGTGAGTGTGAATAATGTTTTTGTCATCGAACACTCATAGAATCATTTAACCAGGAGCCAAGAATGAAAACCCTTGATAAAACACAAGGTGACCTGCAACTGATTTTTGCAAGTATTGAGGCACTGAAGTGTTTATGGGTCTTATTCCTATATAGAGTGTTGAAGTTGATAGGAAGAGACCTGTCGAAAGGTAGATAATAAGGTGTCCTACATCAGTCGACACGAAACAGGACAGGAATGATTGTTTCTTGAGGAATATTTTGAGCATTGGGTCAAAGTGACAGAGGGCATGATGGTCGGATATGCTTGATGGTTTGATGGAGGAAACATAAGATAAAGGTTTTACCTTCAACAATAGAAGGCAGGACAATGGTTTAAACCATGCATCACTAGACTCATGAACACCAAAGAGTGTTAGGATACAAAGATTCAAGAACGCTGGGTTAAATAGGCTAAACTCATAGGATGGTAAGATTCATATTGAGAGGCCATAATAAGGAAGGTTTATCTGAGGGAGTGCCATGTTCAAGGGAGTGCCTGCTGCCAAAAAAATCTTTTATAATACGGAACATAACACAATTGTATTGTCCACTTTCCCCATCTAATTAGTTTAGTGAGTCCAGACGGGTAAACTCATCAATCTTTTCATGTTTTAAGACTTTGAAAAGGACCGTAAAAAGAGCGACTCTATGCCTTACCTTATTAGTTTAATGAGTCGAGATAGGCAAACTTGTCGATCTTTTCATGTTTTAAGAGTCTGAAAAGGATCATGAAAAGAGTGACTCTATTCTTCATCTGTGTAATTTAATGAGTCCAGATGAGACAACGTGGTGGTCTTTTCATATTTCGAGAGTTTGAAAAGATCGTAAAGAATGACTCCAAGGTAGTCCCTTTGTCATAGTTTTTAACCACGTCCGACAAAGGTTTAATAGTATGCCTAGAACGATTCATTTTCCATAAGTTAATCTACTGAGTCCGGATAAAGAGACACCTCTACTCAATAGACGTTTGCCTCATTTTGTTACGAGTACGAGGAGACGGAGTAAACTCGATATTCATCGTGAAATTTTAATGAGTCACGCGATGACAAACTCAATAGACCTTCATCGCATTTTAATGAGCAAATGAAGAAAACTCGAGGTATCTTTTTTAGTTTTGTGAGTGAGGAAAAAGAGGTAAAAGAACTTCTCATTCCTTCTTTGTAGATTTAATGAGCCCGAAGAAGGGAAAAAATCATGCATTTTTCGATTTAAGAGCAAGAAATAGTCCTGAAAAATAAAGCGCTCATATCGTCATCGTAAATGTTTAATGAGCCCAATGACGAAAACTAGCAGTTTTTCCAATTTAACAAGTGAGAAAAGTTCCTAAAAATAATTCTCAGAGATTCTTCATAAGTTTTTAATGGGCCTGGAGAAGGAACTCGAGGTTTTTTTGATTTTATGAGTGAGAAAAACGTCCCAAAAAAGAATGGTAAGTCGATACTTTTTAGTTTAATGAGCTAGAAAAATAGGGAAAAAGAGTTTCTTGGACCATTGTCGTAAGTGTTTAATGAGTCCGACGATGAAAAACGCAGGGATTTTTCAATTTAAGAGTGAGAAAACATCCCATAAAAAAACATGCTCATATCTTCTTTGTATTACTTTAACGAGCCCAAAGAAGTAGACTCTAGGTTTTTGGGATTAATGACCAAGAAAAATACCATAAAAAGAATGCTCGATCTTCTTCGTGGTAATTTAACGAGACAGAAGAAGGAGACTTGAGGATTTTTCAAATTAACGAGCAAGAAAAATACCATAAAAAGAATGCTCAATTTTTCTTGATCTCATGCTTGACAATAGAAGGGTATGTGCCATGCATTTCTCCATAATACCAAGAAAAAACATCATAGATGTCCTTAAAAGGGTAGGTGAAGCTCGCAATTTCCTCAAGATTGCAATTGGCTCCAATCTGTATATTTTCCAAGATGCCTATCTTGACTGAAATATCGATGAGTAGTGTCTTGGAAAGATTGTCCATGTTCCCTTCCAAATCCAAAGTTTGGATAGTCATATAAGGAGAGGGAATGATTCTAGGTGCATCATAAGACAGGATTTGAATGGGCATCATGTTCGAATAAAATATTAAGACACGATGGTGAGAGTCCTCCCAAGGTCACTCTTTATAACACATGATCTCTCAAATAGCGTCGTCTAAAGGTAGGACTTGATTGAGGAGATCTTAAGAAGGAGCATTTATGGGAGGGAGGTGGTACTGTTGGTCGTGACCAAAGTGATCGGAGATTCAGATGCAGATTGAATGGCTTGGTAAGCCAATTCAGCTGGTGACAACGAAATTTATTCTCCATAAGTGTCAATGCCTGAAGGGGCCTGGAGGATCGAAGGATCGGTTGGTTCATGAGGAATGGATGAAACCTTAGAGACCGTCTGTGGAACCACAGGTAGCAGGAGAGGAAAACAACCCATCAAGGAAGAGCTCTTCAATAGACTTGTACTGATACTGACGTAAGAGTCAGGTACAGCACACACTAAGGGTATAGAGCCACTGGGTAATGGGGAATAATCAGGGGTGCAAAAGGACAGCTGGTCCACTTTGACTATATTTCTATCCAATGGAAAGAGGATGATGCGAAAGATAGTAGACACAATGCAAGTCATGGAATATGTCCAACTGTGACCCAACAATAGATTATAGTTGATATTTCTATCTATGACTTCAATGTCCACCGTTACCATTTTCCCATTCAAGGTGATCGGGTAGCTAGCTAGGTAACCTTTTGGGATGAAAGTGTGGCAGTCGAAAGATTTAGGGGAATTTTATGGTGGGGATAGGGTTGGAGAACCCAAAGCACGCCAACATGAAGCTGACATGACACAGGTTGAAGCACCTTCGTTAATGACAGTTCTATGTATTCCTCGCCCTTTCAAAAATATTTGCACCTTAAATGCAAGCTGATGTGAAAGGGGAGGTTTACATTTGTCCATGTCGAAAATTGCAAGCATGGAATCCTATAGGTTGATACCACCAATTTCTAAAGGAAGAGCTTTCCTTTGTGCTGGACAAGTTTGTAATACTTCGAGCACTAACATAACAGATGACGCTTGTTCCAAATCTTCTACAATATTGTAGTTTTGGGCAGCACGTGCAGATGTATTGTGCATTGTGTGACGAAATGCCCCTTTTGGGGGGTGAATCACAAGATTAGCAATGAGCCTTTCGATATGAAGATCATTAGGTGGCAGTGGGTTTTGACTCAAGGAGGCCTCCTCAAAATTAGCGACTAGAGCTCCATAAGATTTTTCTCTGGTTTATAGAGCTACCATTTCATAGGTGTAAATGGTAGATGGTCCTTCACTAGCTGAAGGATGATGCAAACCGCTGTTTCTCCCTCGCGAGGGTTGGGGTTGGTTTGAAACAAGGTGTTGATGTTGCTGAGTGGTGAAAGGATTATTTAGGACTGCAAGGTCCTACCAGTGTCCTTCTTAGTGATGAAATTCATGCATTCTTGAAGACAAGGAAAACAATATGTCATGTGGTCTTCCGCACATATTTTGCAAGGGAACTAGGTGGGTTTATCCTTTCCATCGTTAGAAGGTGCAATATCCTTCTGCTTTGGGTTGTATTGCTTTGTTGACTTCTCTTTAGGAGCGGTCTTTTTCTTCTTCTTCTTGTTCTTACCACTAAGTTTTTGTGTAGACTGCACAAAGTTTATCACAGTGGTACTAAGAGCAGTCGATTTGGTAGAGGGGTTAACTAAAAATTAGGCAATGTGACTGTTGAGTTGTTTTACAACAGCCCCGGTGGTTGCACCGATAATCCCATCGGTATGCACTCCGGGTTGCTGAGTAGTGGGAGCATTGGAGTTACGAGGGGCATTGGGAATGACATCATATAAAGTGCCAGACTATGAATATATCAAATCTAAGTGTTGGGCACAATGAATAGATTGGTCTTCTGTGATCACTGTGGAGTGATAAAAAGCTGTCTTTTGAACTCCTAATTACCTTCACATTAATTATCAACCCAGGGACGACTTTTTATTTCAAGAGTGTACTCAGTCTTAGGCGGCTATTTACTTAAGAGTAATGCTTAGTAGTACAGAGTTTAGAAAATACAAGAGTAAACAGATGCTAAACTATGACTAAATTACTTCAAAAGGATAAAATCACACAAGACAGCTTATCAGTCAAGGGTGCGGAAACGATAACCCATCCCTCTAGAAACTGATGGAAAGGAAATTAGAGCATGTACCATAGGTCTGGGAGCTAGGCAGCGACTACTGAGGCTCACTACAGCCTTAGACCTTCTCTCACACCAAAGCAGCAAATGCAAGTAAATGGAATGGCAGAAAGTAAAATGGAACAACAAATAGGAAATGGAACAGCAAGTCTGAAATGGAACAACAGTAAATGGAACAGCAATCAAATGAACTAAGTCTCGCGAGTCAGAACCAAACTTGCTCTATTGAACCAAACTCACACTCTGCAATAAAATAACAATCTTCTCTCTTAAGGAATGTACTTTATGGAACAACACTCATTGATGAATTATGGAACAACAAGAATCAATCATATATACACACAACACGCTAATATAGTAATCTGACGATTAAGGAGAATATGACTATGTTTCCAAATAGAATAACATTACTTTTGGATTCCAATAATCGGGATTTAAAATGAATCCAATAACAGTAATATTCAGTACGAACACTCTGTAACAGAAATAGCTGGTTTAGACTAATAACATGCAATCAACTCTGAAAAGATTCAATCATACAATGCAGAGTCACTACATGAATTTCCAGAAAGAACCATTAATGAATTAATCGTAGCAGAGCATGGAATAGCACATGAAAATCATATCATATTACCGAGCAATAAAGATAAGCAAACCACGCATAAAACAAAAGAATATAATATATAGTAGTAGCAGCAGCGTACTCCACCAGAGGCTGGGCCCTTAGCCGCCAGCGGATGCTGCTGGGTTACTTCAGAAGGAAAAGAATGAACAGCAACTCCAAATCATGTATTAATCAACCAATTGTGGAATCATTACAACAGAAAAAGCTTGGGAATTACAGCATGCAACAATCCCTATCCTATCATGAATAATCCACCATCATTCTTCATCATTTTTCATCCCCCAAAAATCATCCTGAAGTCCTCTCCATCTCTGATCTCTGTTTTGATTTAAATAGAGAGATCAGAGAGAAGTTACAATAAAGATAAGTACAACATGATTTATTTTACAAAATTGGATTGATTCTAACCAATTGATCAACAAGAAAATATATTTCCTTTCATCTCTCAACAAAAAGCAAGACGAATTTGGCTTTGCAGCTGAGATTTGGAGGACGGCCGCAACAACAAATCTGAAAAAATCGTGCTCAAAGAACCCTGTGTTTCTCTCAGTACAAGCCGAATTTGGGCAAACCGTTCTAGAACAAAGTTAAATGGGTCCGTTCTGGACAAAACCCATGTTCCGGATTTTCCAGATTCTTCTCCATTTGCTCAGAATCTCAACCGCAAAACTGTCACTCCTTATTCCAGCGCATTTCTGAGTTAGCGCTTTTAAAAATCAAATCTTCAATCTAAAAATTATCTTGGAGGCTAAAAATCGTAAATAATGTTATAACCAACTTATTAAAACTATCATTGATAAAATAATTCATAATCATGAATTTATTAGAAATAAAGGAGAATAGATAATATTCATTCATAAGAGCATAAATCATTTATAAAATGGATTTAAATGATAAATTATAACAAATGATATGATGAAGAATAGTGGAAATGGGTGGGATAAGTGTTCAAAAGTGATAATAATAATGACATATTAACGACCCAACAATCACACCACCTAAGGCGACATCCTTAGCGATTTGGGGGAGTAGAGACTTATGGAACCAATCCGCTAATAGATAGTGTGTGATGGGAGCTTTAACTAACCTCTACCTACGTCTCCATTCATGTATATTATCAGAGATGTGGGTGGCGATTCATAGCGGATGGGTAGCTGGAAGTGCTTTAAGAATTTCATCGCTAAAGTGCCAAAGGTATTGATCAACGCATGTGGTAACTCAATGTACCACTTGGCTGCATTGCTAGTAAGGATGTGCAAAAAGATCCACGGCTGGATACTATCATCCACCATGGAGTTAAAAACACACCATATATGATAGGTGGTGATGTGTGTACTCATATCCTTCCCTTGTTTCCCTTCAAACTTCGGGATGTCTGTTAGGATTTTATGCGGGATTAGCAAGAAACTAAGTTGTTATCGAGCAGTAAAAAGGGTCTTTTTCACCTCTATTTACCTGACATTAACTTGTCAATCTAGGAACGATTTGTTATCTCAAAGAGTGTACTCAGTTTGAGGTGGTCATTTGTCAGAGTAATGCTAGTAGTATAGTGCTCTAAATACAAGAGTAAAAGGATGCTTGAAATGAGATCTACTTACAAAAAAGAACCTTAAGACTCAAATCATGCACTCAGAAAACTATAGCAATTTATCAGTCAAGGGTACAGTAACGATAACTCATCTCTCTGTAAACTGATGTAATTAAAGATAATCAAAGAAAAGATCATCAACCTGGGAACTAGACAAAAAATGTCAATGTTCGCTACAGTCTTAGATTGTTCCACACACCAAAGTAATGATAACACAAATAATAGGAAATGGAACAGTAACTAGGAAATGGAACGACAATTAGGAAATGGAACAGCAACTTGTTCTTATAAATAAGATTGAACAACAAACCTCAATCTAAGGAAATAAATGTAGCAATCGTATCGTATAGAAATTAGATAGCAATCTCTACTCTGAGGATAAATCGAACAACAAACAGAAATATAATGGCAACTACTTGGCAATGAAATATAGAACAACAAACAGAGTTAAATGTATAATGTACAATGAACTAAAATAAATAACACATGTAGTATGCTTAATATTTAGAGAAACAATAATCTAACTTCGATACAACAGGTATCAATCTTAGTTATAAAGAATAATGATTGTAATTCGTAATCGAATAGCAACGTCAATTGAACAACAATCATGATTAAGTGTGAACCATAGATGAATACAGTAATACCAACTTATGAATGTTATAACACGGTTACTCTATAATTGAACAGTAATAGCATTCTGTAAGGAACAACAATGTTATATCAATGATTAAAGGAATAGCAATGTGTTACCAATTCAGAATGAGTAATACAACTTTCATGTCACAGAGAAAAACATTACTCAATTGAACATAAATCAAATATAACAGAACCGTGATGTAAAATAACAAAACACATCAGATTACCGAACAAAGCTGATAATGAAAACAACACATGAATTAGAGATAATGGTATAGGAGCAAGTGTTCCACCAGGGCCAGGTCCTTAACCTCCAGGGACACACCGCTTGAGATTAATCCAGAATCAGAGATGAACCGACAACCAGATTTATATTAAAACATCAAAGCAGAGTTATAGTGGATCACTTCTCAACGAGAGTTGATGATCAAAGTTTCAAATACAAAGGAGAATTACATAAATACATCAACAAGTCATCCCCCTGGGCTAGCAGTGCTACCCCTTCTTATAACAGCCGAGCATAGATATCAATGATGCAAAAATAGTTAATATAGCAATCCCTCAGGATCAAAGGATCCTAAGGGATTTTCCAGACTGTTAATTTCCAGTTATCTATTTGTTCTCTTGCACTGATTCGATATCTCCTTCTCCCTTTCTTGGCTGATATGCTCCAATTTGGATCGTCTTGTTTGCATGTGGTTTCCTGCTAGAGGGACAACAGTTAACTTTGCCCTGTCTTTTCCTTTGGGATGGTAATCTTTTGTTTTTTCCTCTTCTTGCATAAGAAAATGGTAATTATTAGTAGTTTTGTGTTGCATATAAATCCATTAGATTTTTTCATCATTTCTTATTATCTTCCTAGTTCATGATGCAAAGAGGTTATGAGTTTTAAAGCAAAGATGACAAAATAAATGATAATTTTTTAGTACTCCACACACCCCCCTACTTACCCTTTCTCATGCCCTCATGAAAACATTATAGTTAACATGTAAGGCAGTGAGAGAGTAGGCTGGAGACGAAATCTCATGTGGTGGTCTACGACCATGATGCCTAGCTAGGTGTTCGAAAAGATGGCCTATCTGACCCTCAGGAATCTCATATAGGGCTTGGTATCCAAGTGCAGGGTGCCAAATAATTGGACTCCTAAACCTATATCCTAACCAAGATGGCCCTGCCCTCAAGATAAGATTACCATAGAGGCTCAAGCAATCAGTGGCTAACTTAAAGTTCTCATAATTAAACAGTTCCCTGAGTTGGATATTCAAATTAGAGGTTTGATATCGAAATTTAGTAGCTGCAATGGCAAGGTCCTTGATGGTAAAGAAGTATTCTATCCCTTACCAATTCATTGCTATATGAATGGGTCCTAATGCTTCAATTATGCCCAGAGTCCTCATGAGGTTCCTATGTTTATTCCACAACTATAATCGATCTCTAGGCTCAGCTCCTACCCATAAGTCTAATCCATTTTCATATCTTTGGAAGGCATTATAGGCTTTAAGCCATTTGATTTGATTAACTCCAAACGAAATAAATGCCTGCAGTTGGATGTCCCCAACGAAAGGGCCAGGGTTCTGCTCTGTCTCTTGATCTAGCACAAGGTTATGCAGATAGAATTCACACAATAATCTTTGGACCTTTATTCCATAGTGCTTACAACAATTTATGAAATCATCAATAATATTAATTTGTATAGGGGCTCTTGCTTTGACAGCCTTAATTTTCAATTGCAAATATCGTTCCATTAAAAACAAGGAATAATTCTTAGCAGGGGCTCTACATGTTAGGACGTCAATGTACAAAGAGCATAAGGTATCCATCTGTCTGATACCTACATCTAATCTATGAGTTACCTTAGTGACTCTTTCTCCTTCCTTTCACCATCCTTCAAAAGCCTGGCTTTCAGATAAATTGACATTCCTTAGCTGTTGTTGTAGTTCTTCATACTTCTCTCGAGGAACTGTTCGTTCTGTAAGTTTTCTACTGCTTGTTGAGCTTGCATCAAACCCTCTTCTAGGGTTATTTTCGTCAAATCATTGTTCCACATGGTAGTGGTAAGTGGAATATTCACTTGAATCTTCTTATTGCATCACCTCGTGTTTATGGTTCGCATTTCTTCAGAGGGCTGTGCCTCTGTCTGAACTTCCTTGTCATAGGTCGATATATCATCTGTTTGCACTTCAACGTGAGTAACAGATGAATTCTGTTCCTTTTGGTTTTGAATGGCAGTCTGGACTTGAGTCCTCCTAACCTTTTTCTTGAGGGGTCTCGCCGGGGTGGTTGCATGTCTTACCCCTGAGTTCTTTTTTTCTCTCTTTCCCATTTTCAAAACCTTGATTTTTTGTCAAATTCGTGCTATCACATTCAACAGTCTTTGTTGTTCTTTTCGTAATCTTTTAATTTCTTCTATTTTCTTAGAAGGAACATTTGTCTATTTACTCGGGCCTGGACTGTCATCTTGGCAAATTTGATGGTTTTCTTCTTGGGGTGCCCCTTCATTATTCTGACGGATTTCTCAGGAGAAAAACCCTAGCTGGTTCTGTTATTTCCTGGGTGACTTCTTTTTCCACCCCTTCTTCTCCATGAAATTCCTCTAGTGTAGTCTAGCTAGGAAAATATTGTTTTTCTTTTGTATCTTCATCACTTTTGTCTCCATTTATACTTTCATCATGAACATAATGATTCTCTTCTTCTTCTTCCTCGTCGCACAATTCTTCAAGTGTATTTTTGCCCAGAACAGAATGCTCCTTTGGTTCTTCTTCAATATGGAGGCCTAGGGGGCTAAGAGGTTGGGAATATTCGCCCATATTGGCCAAACTTTGGGCCAATTCGTCCTCTTGCAATGGATTTTGCAATGGGATCTATCCGCATTGCTCTGACTCTTCCTCCGCCTGCCCAGACTGCTCAGTCTCTTCCTCTGTTTCTCCTTCCTTATTTTCTTCCATCTCTTTCTCATTCTCCTCTCCTTCTAATTACGGGGGTTGCTCATCCCCTAAATCATCTATCTCCATTGGTTGGCTAGTATTCCCTCAGGAATTTTCCAGCCTCCCTCTGATCCATGCTAATCTAACTGATTTCCTCCGTTTCAACGGTCTATTTGATGTACTGGTAGCATGTTTTCGTTTTGGGGCTGGTAGAGTCAGTCCCCCATATATCGTGGCAATTAATTATTCCCAACTGCTTTTTTGTTGAGCAAGGATGTGGCTAACTATCAGTCTATCAGCCCATGGTGACTTACTACCGATTCTACGTGTTGTGATTTTTTCATGCTTCGGGCAACATCATGTAGTAAGGAATTTAAAAATGTTGGTAAGTTCATAGAGCATTTCTGTTTTAATATGGCTAAAAGCTTAAGGTGTCGTGGTCTTACCACGTATTTTCACTCTTCACAAGTGATGTAGCTTTGGATGATCTTCGCCAATTCTACCCACGGCTCTCCTAATGCTGCTGGTAGAACTCCCTTTCCTCTTATGGTCAGGTTCTGGCCTTCGAATTGAAATTGTTTTTATGATTTTTCGCAATCTCTCCTTCTTTAGAGTCCACATAGGTCCAGTGGCTGGTAGTCCCAAGACCTCTGCAATTATGTCATCGGTGACTTCTATGTGTCTCCCTCTTACCGTGGAGTGATATTCTTGCAAGTTCTACAAGAATTCTATTGCTACAGTCTCGTTGGATTCTTGTAGTCGATTGAGATAGACTATCCATCCTATCCTCGTTAAGATTTCCCGTGCAACATCAGAAACTGTCAATACCTGTGTTTCTCTCTGAATTGATCTTCCTCCCATGCTCTAGCACACTGTAAAAACGTAGAGACGGCAATGGAACAATAGGCTGTTCAAACTATTAAAAATACAGAGAAAATAATGAAACAGCAAGCTCGTTCAAATCCCAAGTCACTTATTAATTGCTGCAGAGCATAATACGGAAATAGCTTAGGAACAGTAGGTCTTGCAAATTGAAAAATGATATACCTTAAGCCTTGCTATTCCCAAGTAAAAGTTTCTTGAATAATAGTCTAGCACGTATATCAGCAAATTATGAGGTCACCTGCTTCCCTCTTGTAATGTGATAGGCCGTCCTCGGCCGTCAAGTGAGAGAGCGGCGTGCCAAACTACCATGGTACAAAGTCATAAAGGAACAACGTATACCAAAATGCCATGTTTACAAAAGGAACAGATTGTCGAAATCGAGGTGTATAGTAGGATCGCTTAACAAGTAAGAGAATGTTGTGATATGATGCGAGGCTGGGTGGATAGGACAACTAACGTGCACAAAAAGTCTGATGCGGTCATTATCAACTTTTTCCATCATGATTGGTTTGTAATAGATTTTCATGTGTTTAAAGGTTCGGGGAAGTGATATACATAATCTCATTTGACCCATTAGAAGGTATAAGACCAAGAAGGGTGTTGATGATTGCTATTGGTGTATAAGGAATGTGACTTCGATACCATCAACAGAGCTCTGTTGCCCATATGTGTCCATAACCTTGACAAAGTTGTTTGTTTCACCCATGGAACCATGATCCTTTGTGTATGCTTTAGGAAGTGTTGTGCAATGTCAAAATGGAGGTCATTATGCTGGCTTGGTAACCAGTTAAACCATAATGCCATTCACTAGGAAGAAGTGAAAGGTGGGTAGGCCGGCTCGTGATGAGACCTCCTATTCCAAGGACTCTATATTTTTTTGTGATGTGCCTCTTGGATCATATCCCTGGTGTGGTGGCCATAGTGGGAATGCCACTTCACTTTCTTCCTTATGATCATGGTAGGCTGGCTCTTGATGAGACCCCCTATCCTTCATTTGACAACTGATATCATATAAACATTTTTCTCTTTTTTTCTCTTCTATAAAGTACTTTCCTATTTATACACAAAGGTTGGTTCAGCACTCCTTATGAGTAGGAATGGTGGAAGAAGTCTTAACATCTCAATAGAAAAATATACCCTTTGTTCTTTTTCATTAATAATGATGAAAGAAGTTTATGGGAATTCAAAAAAAAGAACCATCATGATAAAGATGACCAATCATATTAGTATTAGTAGAATAATGCTAGCAAAGTGATGAATAATTGTATCCTTTCCTCTTTCCTCCTATCAATTCAAAGCAATTTCTTGTAAAAATAATGATTTTATGTAATTTACTAATTTCAGGGTGTTCTAGTTTTGTATGCATTGCATAAGTGTATATCTGTGCTCCAATAGACTCGAAACATCAGGAACAATAGGTGTCTTTGAATTGGAATGGCAAGGAGAACAAGCATAAGTAAAAGGAATACAAAAATGTTGGGGTTTCAAAGGGGAACAGAGAAAAAACGCAAGCGTTGTTCCTTTGGAAAAGGAACAACAAAAAAATACAAGTGTTGTTACTTCGGGAAAAAGGAACAACAGAAAAACACAAGTGTCATGCCTTTGCAAAAGGAACAACAAAAAATACAAGTGCTATTCCTTCAGGAAAAAGGAACAGCAAAAAAAAACAAGTGTCGTTCCTTTGGAGAAGGAACAACAAAAAAATACAAGTGTTGTTCCTTCAGGAAAAAGGAACAGCAAAAAACGCAAGCGCCGTTCCTTCGGGAAAAAGGAACAACAGAAACCAAAAGTGTTGTTTCTTTGAAAAAGGAAAAACAAAAAATACAAGTGCTGTTCCTTCGGGATAAAGGAACAACAAAAACGCAAGTGCCATTCCTTTGGAAAAGGAACAACAAAAAAATGCAAGTGTTGTTCCTTCAAGAAAAAAGGAACAACAGAAACCAAAAGTGTTATTCCTTTGGAAAATGAACAACAGAAAACACAAGTGTTGTTCATTCGGGAAAAAGGAACAACAGAAAAAAAAAATGCACACAAGTGTTGTTCCTTCAGAAAAGGAACAACAAAAATGACAGTGTCGTTCCTTTGGAAAAAGGAACAACAGAAAAAATGCAAGTGTTGTTCCTTTGGGAAAAGGAACGACAACACGATGGAACTAGTAAGCCTAAAAAAAGGAACAGTAGAATGCAGGGTTCCTTGAAAAAGGAACAACAAAGTGGTGAGAATGCTATTTCTTCCTAAAAGGAATAGAAAAGTGCAAGAATATGTACATAAAATAATTTATGCTAACAAAACAAAAGAATTATGTACAGGATGTAAAAACAGTTGAATCACTTAATGAACCAGAGGTGAGGAAGATTTCTCTTCCTCCTCCAAAATTTGGATGTCGGATTCTTCGCAGAGTTGTTGGTAGAAGGATTCCCGAGTAAGTGGTTTGTGGTATAGTCGAACTTGGTGGCCGTTTTCCTTGAAGGTATGTCTAGATCCGTCAATGGTGATTAGAGTAAGGGTGCCATTATCATGTACCTTTTGGATTTTGTATGGCCCCAGCTAACGAGTCTGAAGATTTCTGGGAAAATCCTGAAACCTGGAATCATATAGGAAAGCCCAATCTCCTTCATGGAAGACTTTCTTTTTAATGAGGGCGTCATGCCATGTAGCTCGCTACAGTTGGATCAATGCAGTGTGTTGAAGAGCAGAGAGTCTAATTTCGTCTAGCTCATTGATCTGTTGTAATCTATTAATCTATGCCTCGTTTAGATCTAGACTGACTTCTTGTGTTGTTCGTAGTGTTTGTATTTCAAATTCTATTGGAAAGATGGGTTCCTTTCCAAATACTAGTTGGTATGGTGAATAGCCGGTAGTGCTTCTCCATGTTGTTCTATAAGCCCACAAGGCTTCTGGTAATCTTGCAGCCCAATCACGTCTATGTGATGCAATGGTTTTTGTTAGGATTGCTTCTATTATTTTATTGTTGCTTTCTACTTGACCATTTTCCTGTGGGTGGTATGGAGTAGTAATTTTATGCTAGATATGATAGTTTTTTAGTGCTGCAGCAATCTTGTTACCAGAAAAATGTGGTCCACCATCTGTAATTATGTCTCTTGGAAGCCCATATCAGACAAATATATGACACAGGAACTGTATGACGGAATCCTCTGTAGCTCTTGGCAATGCCTCTGCTTCAACCCATTTGGTGACATATTCTGTTGCTACCAAAAATATATGTTTTTTGGTTCGAGGATGCGTTAATTGGACCAACAAAATCGAGGGCCCGTCACTCGAATGGTTCAATAACTAGCTGTGGATTCAGTGGCATTTCGTTGGACTGACCAGGGCGTCCTTCTCTTTGGTAACTATCTTAAGCTTTAACGAACTTCTTTGCATCTTTGAAGATCGTGGGCCAATAATACCCTATTTGTAGCACCTTATGTCCAGTTCTGTTAGAGCCTAGATTTGCCTTAGGCTGAAAAGGCAAGGTTCTAGGTCCACATCAAACCACGCTCAGCCTCGTAGCTAGCCCTAAGAGGACAGGAGAGGGCTCTCTCCGGGTCAATCTCAGCGAAAGATGATCTATGGGGCTTGAGATGACTGAAATATAAACTAATTTTAGGCTAGGTATGAAGTACAAGGATTTGTTTGAGTTTTTGGGGGTTTTGTTGGAAAAAAGGGACAGGAAAATTTTGGGTCTAGGGATGAGGCCAGATTTTTGCAGAGTTCTGATTGGGGCAAGGAAGGAAATCATTTTGATGCTTTGAATTGAATGAATGGGTGGATCAGTCTGGTGAGGAGCCAAGGAGGGAAAGAGGGTCTCAAGGGTCCTCCTCAAACAGATGAAAATATGAAGAAATAAACAAAATATCCAGGCAGAGCATAGCAGTCCATGAATTCTAACTTAATCACTCATATGTTTAATTGTAGAAGAAAAGAGAAGGGAAAATGATACACAATAACATCAATGAACTTAAAAATACATAGAGAAACACACAATCAAAACATAGAGCCACATGGATCCCAACAACTGCTGCAAAACCTTGGTCTTTCCTTTGCCAAAATTGCAGAAATGAAATGTACAAGAGAGTGCTAGGCAATCCCAAGTGTCCAACCATAAAAATGACTTAGAAAATACATGATATAGACTGGCCCAACCCATTCCCTTGCCTCTAGGCTTCAAGCTCATCATTCTAGGAGTTGTTTGAACTAATTCTAAACAAGGAACTGAAATCTAGGTAGTCAAACAACTTACCCCTATATGCTAGGAAACTGATTCATTCATTTAATTTTCACTTTTTAGTGAATGAATAATCTAGAACAAGTAAATATGTGCCAAAATTACATCATATTTATCAAGTTACATCAATATAGATCAATAATTACATCAAAAAGTAAAACTGGTCAATACTGGGCGAAATTCTGAGCTGCTGAGTGAAAAACAGGCCAAAATTCTCTATGCACCGTGCCAAAACCTGTATGTGTCACGCCACTTTGGAGCTGATTTGGAGGCACTTCCTGAAGTCCACATTGATCCCAAGTGTGCTTGTTGGAAAGCCCTGCCTGTCTACTTTCCAACCCAAGGTGCCCCTCCAAAATCTTAATCTCCCAAGACTGCTTCCTGTGTGTCAAAATAGGGGCAGTGAGGTCAGTTTTAGGGTGTTTTTGACCCTTTAGGCAACCCATAACTTGATGAAATCCTTAGGTAATCCATGAGAATACATAAATTTTCATGTCAAATCCAAAAATATAAAGTTTTCCTCCTGGAGATCTCCCAATTATAAGCGCACGCCAAGTGGCGCTACGCGTTGGGCAGAAAAACCTGTTTTTAAAGCCAAAAATTTCAAAATTGACAAAATTTTCTCCAAATTCCTTGAAATTTGGGCTGAATGTGCCTCATCAAGTGCCATGGTCAGCCAAAGAAGCTTCGGCCAAGATCTGAAGATGATCATGCTCCTTTTGCCTCTTTTGCTTCTTTGTCACCTTCTTCAATTTTGCTTTCAGATTCCTTATTCGTGCCTTGGAACTCATATGTCACGCCCTTTAATGGAAAACCATGTGTCTTAACATTTCTTTATCTCTATCGGCCTTGTCCAGCAGCCTCTCCAAGTGGATGTTGATTCTTTCGAGCCAAGATTCCCGATCCTCATTAATCTCTTGCTCCAACAAAGTGAGCTCAATCCTCCTCCTTTGTGCAGCTTGGCAATTCTCGCGAATGTTTTGTAACTCCATGATAGCTTGCTGATCTTCAAGTTGTTTGTTCCTTTGCTCCAAGTATTTCATAGTCCACTTAACCCTCTCCAAGTCAAGGGATAAGGCTTTGATCTCTTTTTGTTGCTCCTGGATGATCTCTCTAAGATGCGCACTTTGTGGGCCCATATCTGTATCATCATCATGAATGAGAATAAAGTCAGTCTCTCATTCACCGGAAGGCCCCTCATCCTGCATTGGCCTTTTTCCTTTGTCCTATACCTGTGGTGCTGATGGAGGAAGCGAGGACCCTTCCACCCCAGGCGGAGATAACACTAGCTTTGCTGCTGCAAACAAATGTCTAATGCCCCTCTGATATGTGATGAATACCGGCACACTAATGGTCTCATGGCGCTCATACTGATGAGAAGATCCACCTATCTCATGCCCAACCTCTGAAAGCCCCTATGAAGCTCTAAAAAAATCACGGGAAATGAAATCATCCCATGCGATACCCTGTAAACCAAGCTGATGCACAACAATGATCTTGATGAGCGCATAGTGGTAAATGCTGTTGTACTGCTATTCTGGAGTCTTCTTCTGCACAAGAGTGGTCATCCTCTTGATGTTTTGGCACATGAAATATGGAATGTTCATGAATCTCACTCTTGTGAAATGCATTAATAACCTGATATGGTATGCATAGAGGCGTGAGAAGCGACCTTCACAACTGAAGTATCTGATAATGAGTCTCATCAATGGCGCATAAGATTCCTTTAGAAACTAAAATGGGAATACTCTCCTGAGCTGTCTCAAATAGCTAGGCCTGATGTAAGGTTCATAATATGATCTATCCAGCTGCTGCCTCTTGTTCCACTCTTCCCCTATATCGGTATCCCGGTGGCTTGAGAGATGGTTTCTGGTGTCAAGGTAAAGTTTAATCCAGCAAGAGTAACATGACTATCATGAAAATGTAAAACAAACAACCGAGCTAATTCCTGATGATGCTAGATTTGAGCGATCATCTCACAATACTGAAAGCATGACATTTGCTGAAAGCATGTCATTGCAAGCGGGCAGGCCTGTAATTGAGTTAAGGAAGTAGGCTCTTCTCTGACATGTCTGCCACCTTTTCGAGGCCTTCTCAGCACATTAAGCTCAGTGGATGAGTCACCGCCTTGCTTATATTCTTTCTCATATGATGAATCTGTCTCTGTCATGGTGCTGCAATGTGTATGTTTAACTGGTTTGACAAAGAGAAATAGGTGATGTGTTTTTCAATGCCAATGTGCCACAGGAAAAATGAGGGATTGTGAGGAAGAATATGGGACAGTGGGAAAAGTGGATGATGGATCTTACCAAGTGAAATTTAAAATGTGAAACAGTCACTTTGAGGGATGTGGAAATTTATGGATTTTGAAAGTGATATGGGAAAGGGAGAATGATTGGGAATGATAGGATCTTAGGATATGGAAAATGGGAAGCAGGGATGGGAGGTTAGAGGATAAGGGATTAATTACAATGACAGGGTTATGAAAAGAGAGGGAATTACAAGTGGGAAAATAAACTTGGCACCAAAATTATAATTTGAAAACACCAATTTCTCAACACCAAAGGAGCAACTTTTAATATATAGGGTTTATATTCTCACACTTGAACCTTCTAAACAACACCCCATACAAGTAAAATTCACTAGAAGAGCTCTTGAACTTACTTGGAGCAGAAGAAAATGTGAGTTTTGATGACCGATGGCATGAAACTGGCCTGTAGGCTCTGTGCGCTGCGCCTCCTGGATGCGCCGCGACAATGTAATTTTACACTGTTGAATTTCGCCCGATGCGCTGCCCTTCAAACACAGTCTCGGCTCTTCAAACAAAAATCTCACTCCTCCAAAACTCCAGTTGATATCCTATGACCTCTTGGCACAACAAAATATGTTTCAAGTAATGAACATGGCTCATGGAGTAATGGGTTTGATTAATATTGAGGCCGCAATGAGTTTTTGTGTTGGAGGTTCTGTGCACCGTGCGCAAGCCCAGTGCGCCGCATAGCCAGGATGCGCCGCGCCCTTTGAAAAATACACATTGTATTTCGGCTCTATGTGCCGCACTCTGTGGGTGCGCCGCGACCTATCCCAATGTGTCGCGCACTGTATTCCAACACACAGTCGGCCTACCAAACTTCAACATCAACTTCTCTCTTGGATTTTTGAATGTCTCTTGATGCAAATGGATCAATAACTTGAGAAATATCTTATATAGAGATAGATTAAATTTTTGCTTCTCAATAACCCATTTTGTAATGTTTTTAACTTTGGCACTTTTTGCATTTAATACAACTTCTGTCTTTTCAAATTTCCTTCTGCTTTTTGACTTGAATAATGAATCTTTTGGCAATTTTTACAGGGATAATGGAATGTTTTGACAAAGGAAGACCAGGGTTGCGCCTGGAGATTTTAACAACTGAAAAATTCTAAAAATTACATGGCAATTTATTACAAAAATGAAATGAAAATTTTTCTTCAAAACAAAGTTTCGAAGAAAAGTCATAGTCGAGCCTATGATGATGAAAATATTGAAACTGAAAACTTATTAAGGACCTCCCTCATGAGTCATGCTAGCATTATTGGACACTTTGAAGATACAATTTATGAAACCCTAGACCTAGTGACTGAAATGACTCTGCTAATCAAAAGACTAAAACAGGACTGTAAATGACTTTAAAAGCTTGATTTTGATGGATAGACCTGAGCCAGCAATGATAAGGCATGAGGGGTCATGAATGACAAGACCCTTCTATCAGATTATGGCATTCTCCTCGCGGAATGCAACGGAGTGAATCGAGCGAGACACCTAAAAATGAAATGCAATAAGAGAACTTATCTCTGACGGAGGGATGTAAAGACCGACTCTAAAATTGGCTCCAATGGGGATGGTAGCTCCTTGGAGGTGCCAAGAACAGCAGATCTCTGGGAGAGCTAGACAGTGCCTTCGTCCATTGGGCTATGGAGTCATTATTTCGACAAACAACACAAGACTTTGACTCACTTATTGACTAAAACCTAATTCGAAACGACTCGATGATGAAACTGAAATGACTAAAATACTGACTCGACAAACTGAACTCAAAACTGAAATCTTTCTTCAGAATTATAGCCTTCACTTCGGGCCCCAGACCGAAGAAAAGATCACAGCACACACTTGCAATGATACTGAAATAAAATAGTATTTACAGTGACAATGTAAACAATAGAAATAACTTAGAAATGATATCGCTTGAGCAGCTGACCATTGACCAGCCCTCCTGGAAAATATTCCCCATTCATCTCCTTCAGAAGAAAGGCATTCTGACCCCGATATGCTGCAATTTTGAAGGGACCTTTCCAGAGATTCTCGAACTTACCGTGCTTGCCCTTTTCCTCATTCCTTGCATCCCATTTCAGCACCACAACATCCAACTGAAATTTTTCCGCCTTTGCTTTTCTATCATAAATCTTCTTAATTCTCTCCTGCAACTTGAATGTGTTTTGAAAAACATCTTCCCATGTCTGCTGCAAATGGATCATTTGATTTAGTCTTCTCTGCATTGGGTCATCTTCACTACCAGCCTCTTGAAGAAGTTTGACTATCGAAGCTGCGAGAGAGATAGGAAGCACTATATCAACTCCATAAACTAGCTCAAAGGGGGACATACCAATGGATTTCTTCTGACTCAGTCAATCTGCCCAAAGTGCATGGACGAATTTCTTATGCCAACTCTTCTTTTTTATTTCCAACATCTTTTTAATGATATTGACCAAAGATTTATTGGAAGACTCCATCAATCCATTGCCTTGTGGATGATAGGCGATTGAGTGCCCTAAAGTAATGTGATATTTATGACAAAAATCAACCATCCTTTTTGACTTGAAAGTTGCTGTGTTATCAGTGATTAGCTTATTCAGACAATGAAAACGAGACAAAATATTATTATCAAGGAATGAAATTATTACCACATCTGTAGCTTTCCTAGTGGGAATTGCTTCGATCCACTTCGTGAAATAATCTGTCGCTGTGAGGATCCATCTATGCTGACCTGAAGAAGCAGGATGAATTTCACCAATGAAATCCAACCCCCACTACTGAAAAGGGGCACTCACCTCAATGGGCTTAAGCGGCAAAGGTTGTAATTTATGCTTTCCTTAAAAAACCTGACAGTTATGACAACTCTTGACAGTCTTGAACACATCAGCAAACAATGTCAGCCAATAGTATCCGGCTCTCAGAATTTTATTTGCCATTTTTTTCCAAAAACGATGACCGCCACAATCTCCTTTATGGAAATATTCCATGACTTGCTTCGCTTCTTCTTCTACCAAACAATTCAACAAAATGCCACCGGGATCTTTCCAATAAAGTGCAGAATTCAAAATACAAAACTTAGAAACCTTTAAGTTAAGAGTTCTAGCTTGGTTTCTAGCCATACCAGGTGGTGAGGACAAATTCTGAAGCACATATATAATAGCTGAATACCATGGAGAAAGAACAAAGATTTCAGCTACCTGAATTGACGGACCTTGTTCATCTTCATCGGACATAGCAGCAATCAGATTTATGTCCAAGACATGCAGATTTGATTCAACCATTAACTTTGCCAATCCCTGTCCTTTGACAAGCTTTGTGGGCTTTATCTCTGCATCATACTCCAGCAAAGCCGCAATCCACTTGCCACGTCTTCCTTCTGGATCTGTTTGTACTAAAACATCTTTGACAACAGCATTAGGAACATAAGCCAAAATATGGGAATGAAGAATATATACGCGAAAATCTTTCAATGCTTTTACAAGTGCAAGGGCTTGCTTTTCACTAATGTTGTATTTCAAAGCCGCATCTCTTATGGTTCGGCTAAAGAAAGAAATTGGTCTTTCATGCTCATCTTTTTTCTGCATTAATACAGCTGCCATAGTATGCTTCGAAGCAAATGAAAACAATATAAAATCCTAAGTGTAATCCGGGCTGATTAGAACCAGAGCTGAAGAAAGAGCCAATTTTACTAGATTGAAAGATTTTATAGCCTCTTCGGTCCATTTCACTTGGCTGTCCTTCTTAAGCATGTTTGTAATCTCTCTTAGATGTTCAGCAAGATTAGGCACAAAGCGGCGTAAAAAATTCATCTTACCATTAAAAGATTGAATCTCTTTCTTATTCCGGGGAAGATCAATTTGCTGAATCGCCTCTACACATGCTGGATCAATACGAATGCCATATTTTGAGATGACGTGTCCAAGTAATTTGCCTTCATCCATAGCGAACAAGCTCTTCTTCGGATTCAACGACACACCATATTTTCTGCACTTTTGAAAAATAGTTTTCAAATGATACATGTGTTCTTCATCTGAATTAGAAAACACTATCAGATCATCAAGGTAGACAACTAAGAAGACATCCTTCTCATTTGCAAAAGCCATATCCATTGCCCACTGAAATGTGGCACCTGCGTTCTTCAAACCGAAAGGCATTTTAGCGTAATGAAAAGTCCCCCACGGAGTGGTGAACTCTGTTTTGTCTCGGTCATCTTCATGGACTAAAATTTGGTTATATCCAGAATAACCATCGAGTAGTGACATGCGAGATGCTCCAACTACTTGTTGAAGTATGGGATCCATTTTTGGCAGCGGATAATTATCCTTTAATGAAACTTTGTTGAGATTCCTAAAATCAATGCACAAATGAATCTCACCTGTCTTCTTTCACACGGGCACCAAATTAGAGATCCAATCAGAAAATCGGATAGGGACGATGATTCCTGATTTGTACAACCTGTTTACCTCCTTCTCAATTGATGGCAGCAATTTTGGATTAAGCCTTCTTAACTTCTGTCTGAAATGTTTCTTATTAGGCTTAATAGGAATTGTGTGCTTAATTATATTGGTATCATATGTCTTCAAGTCGGAATAGTCCCAAGCAAACACATCTGCAAAAGATGACAAAAAACTGATATATTTGGCCTTTACCTTTTGTGGCAATGTTTTGGATAGCTTTACCATCTTTGAATGTTTAGTTGTTCCAATATTCACCTCTTCGACTCCCTTCTCTGTTGGCTGCAATGTTGGTTTGCAGGCTACGTCATCATGATCAAAGAGTTCTTCTAAAGGTATCAAACCTTTAGGAATCACATTATCCTTGAGATGCAACACTTCCATTTGATTGATCTGCACATCATCTTTGCCATCATCATGTTCTGCATCAATTGAGGTATCTTTGAACTTACCTTTGTTTTGTAGAAAATCATCAATCTCCTCATCATCTTGAAAAGCTTGCCAATATCTTTGATTGTCCGGGACAGTCGGATGATGTTTCACATGGATTTCAAATTTATTACTTGAGTTCATAGGAATCTTCAAATTACTCGCTGCCTTAGCAAGTGCATCAACAATGCTATTTTGAATATGAGGCACACACGTCAAGGTATAATTTGAAAAAAGTTTCAAAATGTCTAGAACAACATTCCGGTATGCCCGCATCTGAGGATGCTTTGCTTGATATTTTCCTTTAACTTGCTTAATCACCAATTCAGAGTCACCATATACAACAATCCTCTTAGCGTTCTTTTTTCTTAGAATTTTTAGGCCAACAATCAAAGCTTCATACTCAGCTTCATTGTTTGAGCAATCAAAAGCAAGCTTGTAAGAACATACCCACACATTACTAGGCACTTTGTTCGGAGCAGAAAAAGGACTGCGTACCCAAACTACCAATTCTAGCACCATCATTTCCCACTGCTCCATCAAAATCCATGGTCCACAGGCCATCTTCCTCTTCTTCTAAGTGTTGAAACTCTATTTTCTGTATTTTTTCTACTTGCTATCCATTATCCTTTTCTGATCGCTGAATGGTATTGTCCTGTTCTCGACTTTCTTTCTTCAAAACTTCTCTGAAATTCTCTTCTATTTCTGGAATATCATCTGCTACAACTAACTGACTATCAATCTCATTGAAACTATCTGAATACAAAACAAAAGACTCTAAATCTATATGTACATAATTAATCAGATGATTAATTGGTTTCTCCTTGCTTGTAATCATGTATTTCATTTTCTTCTCCCAATAAAGTTTTCTCATTTGTCCAAACACAGAAATCATTGCATAGGAGAAATCAAGTTGCATAGTTCCTTTAATATTTGCTCCCCAAGATCTGGAAAGAAGCATTCCAAATCTAGGAGGTATATTCACCACCACCACATCCATCAACACATTTTTCACCGGAGTCTGATCCAAACTAACCACCAAGTCTTTAATGAGCCCAATACATCTCACACTACTTGAATCAAATGAATAAAGATCATGGTATTTCCTAGTGATGTCCAAACCCAACTTCTCCATGATAGCTTTCGGCATAAGATTGTGGGAGGCACCGGAATCAAACATAGCATTATGAAACACAAACTCATGCACTCTCAAACTGATATAAAAAGGAGGCACATCACTGTCTGGAGACTCACCATTCAATGCTGGTCCAAAAATCAGTTCAGGTTGATCATCTTCCACACTCACCATATCAGACATTAGATCAAAATTCAAAATTTTGGAAACCTGACCTCTATAACTACTGTTCCTCATCAACTCAGTCAAGGGAATGGATACCTTTAATTTAGAAATTTCATTTTCTAAACTAAAAGTAGAAGTCTTTTCTACTTATTTGGCTGGAACATCTTTCTTTTCAGCTTTATCTTTTGACACAATTGGCTGATTCACTCTTTCATTTTCTGGTGGAGATTTTCTAGGCGTAGGATCAACAACTTCTTTTCCTTTATTTGGTACAACAAGTGGCTCATTCTTAGATGCTGGAACTTCCTTTCTTTTCTGGATTGGATTGATGGGGACATTTCTGTTTCTTAGTGAATACTGACACTGCTGGGCAGACAAGGCATGCATATAACCTCTCTGATACTCATTCGACTCCTCTTCAAGAGCTGTGTCATTCACCAAGATAAAATCTACATCTTGTTGTACAGCTAAACTTTCTGCATACTCATCATCTTCAGTGATAAAGGTGGGCATATCATCAGGAGTAAAGAAGTGATTTTCTTCCCCTATTACATAGTCTTCATCATCAGATTCGGGACCAACAAAATTCTGCTGAAGAGGTGTCTTTACTTGTTGTTGTTGTGATGCCGGTTCTTGTGCTCGCTGCTCATGCTGTTTGATCTTGAATTGAGGTTGTTGCTGTCCACGGAAATTAGGATTTCGGATTTGTGTTTCAGGCTTATCAACTGCTAACCTTTCAATCATCTTTTCTACCTTGCAGAGCACCTGATCTGAGGTAGAAGCTTCTTCCTTTATTGAAACTCTCTTCTCGGTTTCCAGTCTAGCTCTCTTGTCATTCAAATTTGCCTCAACACTAACGGCGATTTTCTGCATTTCTTCTAAGGTAGCTGGATCTCTCTCTCTTAATTGATAAGCCATATCCAGATCAAAACCATCCGGGAACTTAAGCAAAGTTGACTTTCTAGTTGGCCTTAAATCATCAGGAATTGCATTATAAACTGCATTAAATCTAATACAATAGTCTTGCACAGACTCACCAGCATTCTGCTTGATCTTGGTATATTCAGAAGTGATTTGAATAGGATCTTTCTTAACTTCCCAGCGATCCAAGAATTGTCTTTGAAGCTCTTCTAAAGTGGGAATAATTCTAGCTGTCAAAGCTCTGAACCATTTTCTCACCTCGCATGTGAAATTCTGCACGAATAATCTCATGATCACATTTTCTGCATCAATCTCATGAAGCTCAACGAAATCCTTCATTTTGTCCACTTTTTAGTGAGACATGGTACCTTGAGGAGTGTCATCAAACAAAGGGATTTTACTCTGATAATCTACGGGCATGTTGCCCAAAACTTGAGGCAGCGTGAGAGGTGCAAACCGAGCAGCCATTGCTCTTGGTGGATTTGCAATCGGCCTTGGAGATGTTGGGGGAGAAGGTGCAGCTGATGTGTGAGGTGTATGAGGAGGTGTATGCGGAGGTGAAGCAATTTTGGATGTAGAAGGAGTAGATGGAGGTGAATTTACAGCAAACTTTTGATCAGAAATAGTAGGTTGTGGGGGAAGGGTGGGAATGAAGGGAGGTTCGGTATGAATTTTTGAGGTGGATGCCGTTATGGAAGATCCAAGGGATGCAGATGCAACTTATAGGAAATTAGCGATATTTGAAGCGTGAATTTCACTTTGGAGATGCTTCAAGATAAAATTCTCAATTGATTTATTGTTTCTTTCAACTTCAAGAGCTGCAGCAAAGTCAGGATTTGGAACTATAAAACAAAGAGCACTTTTGGATTTGGTTTCAAATAATGACAATTCAAACTTTTCATCAAAGTCAAGCTCTTCAAGATACTTAAAAATTGCAGGACATGAACGAGATTTAAAGACGGGAGTCACAGAGCTCTCTTGACGAAGGTGTCTTGGAATCAAATTGGGATTATCGTAGACAAGAGGAGGATTTGGATCTGGATTAGCTCTGGTATATCTCTTTGAAGCCAGCGTGTTATTTTCAAGAAATCAAAGGGACATAAACAACTTGTTCAAATTCTAAACTCATCATCCAAAAGCTTAGAATTCTCAAATGTACTAGGGCAATTTATAAGTCAAGTGTCACGATTACAAGCTCGACTGGAGATTAACTGAAGAAGCGTTTATCTACTTCCGCTAATGCAAAGCAAAAGCATTTCGAAGGCTACCTGGCATAACTTTAGGCCCCGTCTATAGCTTATAAAACAAATGACATCAACAAGTAAACCATTTTCTTCCCCAGTATGGTCGCCACTATGTTAGAGCCTATATTTGCCTCAGGCTGAAAAGGTAAGGTTCTAGGTCCACATCAAACCATGCTCAGCCTCGTAGCTAGCCCTACGAGGACAGGAGAGGGCTCTCTCTGGGTCAATCTTAGCAAAAGATGATCTATGGGGCTTGAGATGACTGAAATATAAACTAATTTTAGGCTAGGTATGAAGTACAAGGATTTGTTTGAGTTTTTGGGGGTTTTGTTGGAAGAAAGGGACAGGGAAATTTTGGGTTCGGGGATGAGGCCAGATTTTTGTAGAGTTCTGATTGGGGCAAGGAAGGCAATCGTTTTGATGCTTTGAATTGAATGAATGGGTGGATCAGACCGGTGAGGAGCCAAGGAGGGCAAGAGGGTCTCAAGAGTCCTCCTCCAACAGATGAAAATATGAAGAATTAAACAAAATATTCAGGCCGAGCAAAGCAGTCCATGAATTCTACCTTAATCACTCATATGTTTAACTGCAGAAGACAAGAGAAGGGAAAATGATACACAATAACATCAATGAACTTATAAATACATAGAGAAACACACCAAGTGTTGCAGCTCAAGGATAATGTGATTCCTAAAGGTTTGATACATTTAGAATAACTCTTTGATCATGATGATGTAGCCCGCAAACCAACATTGCAGCCAATAGAGAAGGGAGTCGAAGAGGTGAATATTGGAACAGCCGAACATCCGAAGATGGTAAAGCTGTCCAAAACGTTGCCACAAAAGGTAAAGGCCAAATATATTAGTTTGTTGTCATCTTTTGCAGATGTGTTTGCTTGGGACTATTCCGACTTGAAGACATATGATACCAATATAATTCAGCACACAATTCCTATTAAGCCTAATCAGAAACCTTTCAGACAGAAGTTAAGAAGGCTTAATCCAAAATTGCTGCCATCAATTGAGAAGGAGGTAAATAGGTTGTACAAATCAGGAATCATCGTCCCCATCCGATTTTCTGATTGGATCTCTAATTTGGTTCCCGTGCGAAAGAAGACAGGTGAGATTCGTTTGTGCATTGATTTTAGGAATCTCAACAAAGTTTCATTGAAGAATAATTATCCACTTCCAAAAATGGATCACATACTTCAGCTAGTAGTTGGAGCATCTCGCATGTCACTACTCGATGGTTATTCTGGATATAACCAAATTTTAGTCCATGAAGATGACTGAGAAAAAACAGTGTTCACCACTCCGTGGGGGACTTTTCATTACGCTAAAATGCCTTTCGGTTTGAAGAACGCAGGTGCCACATTTCAGCGGGCAATGGATATGGCTTTCGCAAATGAGAAGGATGTCTTCTTAGTTGTGTACCTTGATGATCTGACGGTGTTTTATAATTCAGATGAAGAACACATGTATCATTTGAAAACTGTTTTTCAGAAGTGCAAAAAATATGGTGTGTCTTTGAATCTGAAGAAGATCTTGTTTGCTATGGATGAAGGCAAAATACTTGGACACATCATCTCAAAAGATGGCATTCGTATTGATCCAACACATGTAGAGGCAATTCAGAAAATTGATCTTCCCCGGAATAAGAAGGAGATTCAATCTTTTAATGGTAAGATGAATTTTTTACGCTGCTTTGTGCCTAATCTTGCTAAACATCTAAGAGAGATTACGAACATGCTTAAGAAGGACAACCAAGTGAAATGGACCGAAGAGGCTATAAAATCTTTCAATCTAGTAAAATTGGATCTTTCTTCAGCTCTGGTTCTAATCAGCGCAGATTACACTCAAGATTTTATATTGTTTTCATTTGCTTCGGAGTATACTATGGCAGCTGTATTAATGTAGAAAAAGGATGAGCATGAAAGACCAATTGCTTTCTTCAGCCAAACCATAAGAGATGCTGCTTTGAAATACAACATTATTGAAAAGCAAGCCCTTGCACTTGTAAAAGCATTGAAATATTTTCGCGTATATATTCTGCATTCCCATATTTTGGTTTATGTTCCTAATGTTGCTGTCAAAGATGTTTTAGTACAAGCAAATCCAGAAGGAAGATGTGGCAAGTGGATTGCAGCTTTGCTGGAGTATGATGTGGAGATAAAACCCACAAATCTTGTCAAAGGACAGGGATTGGCAAAGTTAATGGCTGAATCAAATCTGCACGTCTTAGACATAAATCTGATTGCTGCTATGTCCGATGGAAATGAGCGAGGTCCGTCAATTCAGGTAGCTGAAATCTTTGTTCTTTCTCCATGGTATTCAGATATTATATATGTTCTTCAGAATTTTTCCTCACCACCTGGTATGGCTGGAAACAAAGCTAGAACTCTTAAGTTAAAGGCTGTTAAGTTTTTTATTTTGAATTCTGCACTTTATTGGAAAGATCTTGGTGGCGTGTTGTTGAATTGTTTGGTAGAAGAAGAAGCGAAGTAGGTCATGGAAGATTTCCATAAAGGAGATTGTGGCGGTCACCTTTTTTGGAAAACAACAGCAAATAAAATTCTGAGAGCTGGATACTATTGGCCGACATTGTTTTTTGATGTGTTCAAGACTGTCAAGAGCTGTCATAACTGTTAGAATTTTGAAGGAAAGCAGAAATTACAACCTTTGCCGCTTATGCCCATTGAGGTGAGTGCCCCTTTTCAGCAGTGGGGGTTGGATTTCATTGGTGAAATTCATCCTGCTTCTTCAGGTCAGCATAGATGGATCCTCACGGCGACAGATTATTTCACGAAGTGGATTAAAGCAATTCCCACTAGGAAAGCTTCAGATGCGGTAATAATTTCATTCCTTGAGAATAATATTTTGTCTCGTTTTGGTTGTCCAAATAAGCTAATCATTGATAACGCAACAGCTTTCAAGTCAAAAAGGATGGTTGAGTTTTGTAATAAATATCACATTACTTTAGGGCACTCGACTGCCTATCATCCATAAGGCAATGGATTAGCAGAGTCTTCCAATAAATCTTTGGTCAATATCATTAAAAGGACTCTAGAAATAAACAAGAAGAGTTGGAATAAGAAATTGGTCCATGCACTTTGGGCAGATCGAGTGAGTCAGAAGAAATCCATTGGTATGTCCCCCTTTGAGCTAGTTTATAGAGTTGATACAATGTTTCCTACCTCTCTCGCAGCTCCAGTAGTCAAACTTCTTCAGGAGGCTGGTAGTGAAGATGATCCAATGTAGAGAAGACTAAATCAAATGATCCATTTGCAGCAAACACAGGAAGATGTTTTTCAAAACACATTCAAGTTGCAGGAGAGAATTAAGAAGATTTATGATAGAAAAGCAAAGGCGGACAAATTTCAGTTGGATGATGTGGTGCTGAAATGGGATGCAAGGAATGAGGAAAAGGGCAAGAACGGTAAGTTCGAGAATCTCTGGAAAGGTCCCTTCAAATTTGCAACATATCAGGGTCAGAATGCGTTTCTTCTAAAGGAGATGAACGGGGAAGATTGTCTAGGAGGGCCGGTCAAAGGTCGGCAGCTCAAGCAGTATCATTTCTGAGTTATTTCTACTATTTACATTGTCACTGTAAATACCATTTTATTTCAGTATCATTGCAAGTGTGTGCTGTGATCTTTTCTTCAGTCTAGGGCCCGAAGTGAAGGCTATAATTCTGAAGAAAGATTTCAGTTTTGAGTTCAGTTTCTCGAGTCAGCTTTTCAGTCATTTCAGTTTCATCATCGAGTCGTTTTGAGTCAGGTTTTAGTCAATAAATGAGTCAAAGTCTTATGTTGTTTGTCGAAATAATGACTTCATAGCCCAATGGACAAAGGCACTATCTAGCTCTCCCAGAGATCTGCCATTCTTGGCACCTCCAAGGAGTTACCATCCCCATTGGAGCCAATGTTAGAGTCGGTCTTTACATCCCTCTGTCAGAGATTAGTTCTCTTATTGCATTTCATTTTTAGGTGTCTCGCTCGATTCACTCCGTTGCATTCCGCTAGGAGCATGCCATAATCTGACGGAAGGGTCTTTTCATTCATTACCCCTCATGCCTTATCGTTGCTGGCTCAGGTCTGTCCATCAAAATCAAGCTTTTAAAGTCATTTACAGTCCTGTTTTAGTCTTTTGATCAGCAGAGTCATTTCAGTCACTAGGTATAGGGTTTCATAAATTGTGTCTTCAAAGTGTCCAATAATGCCAGCATGACTCATGAGGGAGGTCCTTAATAATTTTTCAATTTCAATATTTTCATCATCATAAGCTTGACTATGAATTTTCTTCAAACTCTGTTTTGAAGAAAATTCGTCATTTCATTTTTGTAATAAATTGCCATGTAATTTTTAAAAAAATTTCAGTTGTTGAAATCTCCAGCCGTAGCCCTAGTCTTCCTTTGTCAAAACATGCCATTATCCCTGCAAAAATTGCCGAAAGATTCATTATTCAAGTCAAAAAGCAAAAGGAAATTTGGAAAGACAGAAGTTGTATTAAATGCAAAAAGTTCCAATGTTAAAAACATTACAAAATGGGTTATTAAGAAGCAAAAATTTAATCTATCTCTATATAATATATTTCTCAAGTTATTGATCCATTTGCATCAAGAGACATTCAAAAATCCAAGAGAGAAGTCGATGTTGAAGTTTGATAGGCCGACTATGTGTTGGAATATAGTGCGCGGCGCATTGGGATAGGTCGTGGCGCACCCACAGAGCGCTGCGCATAGAGCCGAAATACACTGTGTATTTTTCAAAGGGAGCGACGCATCCAGGCTATGCGGTGCATTGGGCTTGCACGCAGCGCACAGAACCTCCAACACAAAAACTCATTGCGGCCTCAATAAAAATCAAACCCATTATTCCATGAGCCATGTTCATTGCTTGAAACATATTTTACTGTGCCAAGAGGTCATAGGATATCAACTGGAGGTTTGGAGGAGTGAGATTTTTGTTTGAAGAGCCGAGACTGTGTTTGAAGGGCAGCGCAGTGCATTAGAGGAGGTCACGGCACACATAGGCCACGCAGCACATCGGGTGAAATTCCGCAGTGTAAAATTACACTGTCGCGACGCATCCAGGAGGTGCGGCACACTGGGTTTGTGTGCGGCGCACAGAGCCTACAGGCCAGTTTCATGCCATCGGTCATCAAAACCCACATTTTCTTCTGCTCCAAGTAAGTTAAAGAGCTCTTCTAGTGAATTTTACTTGTGTGGGGTGTTGTTTAGAAGGTTCAAGTGTGAGAATATAAACCCTATATATTAAAAGTTGCTCCTTTGGTGTTGAGAAATTGGTGTTTTCAAATTATAATTTTGGTGCCAAGTTTATTTTCCCACTTGTAATTCCCTCTCTTTTCATAACCCTGTCATTGTAATTAATCCCTTATCCTCTAACCTTCCATCCCTGCTTCCCATTTTCCATATCCTAAGATCCTATCATTCCCAATCATTCTCCCTTTCCCATATCACTTTCAAAATCCCTAAATTCCCACATCCCTCAAAGTGACTATTGCACATTTTAAATTTCACTTGGTAAGCTCCATCATCCACTTTCCCCACTGTCCCATATTCTTCCTCACAATCCCTCATTTTTCCTGTGGCACATTGGCATTGAAAAAAACATCACCTATTTCTCTTTGTCAAACCAATCAAACATACACATTGTAGCACCATGACAGAGACAGATTCATCATCAAGAATATGAGCAAGGAAATGACTCATCCACTGAGCTTAATGTGCCGAGAAGGCCTCGAAAAGGTGGCAGACATGTCAGAGAAGAACCTACTTCCTTAACTCAATTGCAGGCCTGCCCGCTTGCAATGACATGCTTTCAGCAAATGTCATGCTTTCAGTATTGTGAGATGATCACTCAGATCCAGCATCATCGGGAATTAGTTTAGTTGTTTGTTTTACATTTGCATGATAGTCATGTTACTCTTGCTGGAGTAAACTTTACCTTGACACCAGAAACCATCTCTCAGGCCACCGGGATACCGAATATAGGGGAAGAGTGGAACAAGTGGGAGCAGCTGGATAGATCATATTATGAACCTTACATCAGGCCTAGCTATTTGAGACAACTCAGGAGAGTATTCCCATTTCAATTTCTAAAGAAATCTTATGCGCCATTGATGAGACTCATTATCAGATACTTCAGTTGTGAAGGTCGCTTCTCACGCCTCTATGCATACCATATCAGGTTATTGATGCATTTCACAAGAGTGAGATTCATGAACATTCCATATTTCATGTGCCAAAACATCAAGAGGATGACCACTCTTGTGCAGAAGAAGACTCCGGAACAACAGTACAACAACATTTACCACTATGCACTCATCAAGATCATTGTTGTGCATCAGCTTGGTTTACAGGGTATCACATGGGATGATTTCATTTCCCATGATTTTTTCAGAGCTTCACAGGGGCTTTTAGAGGTTGGGCATGAGATAGGTGGACCTTCTCATCAGTATGAGTGCCATGAGACCATTAGTGTGCCGGTATTCATCACATATCAGAGGGGCACTAGACATTTTTTTGCAGCAACAAAGCGAGTGTTATCTCCACCCGGGGTGGAAGGGGCCTTGCTTCCTCCATCAGCACCATAGGTACAGGACAAAGGCAAGAGGCCAATGAGGGATGAGGGGCCTTCAGATGAATGAGAGACCGACTTCATTCTCATTCATGATGATGATACAGATACGGGCCCACAAAGTGCGCATCTTAGAGAGATCATCCAGGAGCAGCAAACAGATATCAAAGCCTTATCCCTTGACTTGGAGAGGGTTAAGTGGACTATGAAATACTTGGAGCAGAGGAACAAACAACTTGAAGATCAGCAATCTATCATGGAGTTACAAAACATTCGCGAGAATCGCCAAGTTGCACAAAGGAGGAGGATTGAGCTCACTTCGTTGGAGCAAGAGATTAATGAGGATTAGGAATCTTGGCTCGAAAGAATCAACATCCACTTGGATAGGCTACTGGACAAGGCTGATAGATATAAAGCATTGTTGAGACACATGGTTTTCCATTACAGGGCACGACATATGAGTTCCAAGGCACGAATAAGGAATCTGAAAGCAAAATTGAAGAAGGCGACAAAGAAGCCAAAGAGGCAAAAGGAGCATGATCGTCTTCAGATCTGGGCCGAAGCTTCTTTGGCTAAGCATGGCACTTAATGAGGCACCTTTAGCCCAAATTTCAAGGAATTTGGAGAAAAGTTTGTCAATTTTGAATTTTTTGGCTTTAAAAACAGGTTTTTCTGCCCAACACGTAGCGCCACTTGGCACGTGCTTATAATTGGGAGATCTCCAAGAGGAAAACTTTATATTTTTGGATTTTTCATCAAAATTTTTGTATGCTCATGGATTACCTAAGGATTTCATCAAGTTCTGGGTTGCCTAAAGGGTCAAAAACACCCTAAAAATGACCTCACTGCCCCTATTTTGACACACAGGAAGCAGTCTTGGGAGATTGAGGTTTTGGAGGGGCAAATGACATCCAAATCTAGAAATTCTACTTGGGTTGGAAAGTATACAGGTAGGGATTTCCAACAAGCACACTTGGGATCAATTTTGACTTCAAGAAGTTCCTCAAAATAAGCTCCAAAGTGGCGTGACGCATACAGATTTTGGCGCGGCGCATAGAGAATTTTGGCCTATTTTTCACTCAGCAACTCATAATTTCACCCATTATTGACCAGTTTTACTTTTTGATGTAATTATCGATCTATCTTGATGTAACTTGATGACTATGATGTAATTTTGGCACATATTTACTTGTTCTAGATGATTCATTCACTAAAAAGTGAAAATTAAATGAATGAATCAGTTTCCTAGCATATATGGGTAAGTTGTTTGACTACCTAGATTTCAGTTCCTTGTTTAGAATTACTTCAAATAGCTCCTAGAATGATGAGCTCGAAACCTATAGGAAATGGAATGGGTTGGGCCAGTCTATATCATGTATTTTCTAAGTCATTTTCAGGGTTGGACACTTAGGATTGCCTAACACTCTATTGTACATTTCATTTCTACAATTTTGGCAAAGGAAAGACCAGGGTTTTGCAGTAGTTGTTGGGATCCATGTGGCTCTATGTTTTGATGGTGTGTTTATCTATGTATTTGTAAGTTCATTGATGTTATTGTGTATCATTTTCCCTTCTCTTGTCTTCTGCAATTAAACATATGAGTGATTAAGGTAGAATTCATGGACTGCTATGCTCTGCGTGGATATTTTGTTTAATTCTTCATATTTTCATCTGTTTGAGGAGGACTCTTGAGACCCTCTTGCCCTCCTTGGCTCCTCACCGGTCTGATCCACCCATTCATTCAATTCAAAGCATAAAAATGATTGCCTTCCTTGCCCCAATCAGAACTCTGCAAAAATCTGGCCTCATCCCCAGACCCAAAATTTGCCTGTCCCTTTTTTCCAACAAAACCCCCAAAAACTCAAACAAATCTGTGTACTTCATACCTAGCCTAAAATTAGTTTATATTTCAGTCATCTCAAGCCCCATAGATCATCTTTCGCTGAGATTGACCTGGAGATAGCCCTCTTCTATCCTCGTAGGGCTAGCTACGAGGCTGAGCATGGTTTGATGTGGACCTAGAACCTTGCCTTTTCAGCCTGAGGCAAATCTAGGCTCTAACAAGTTCTACAATCGGTGAAATGTCTGCCACATGGTCCGTCATGACAAGCTTTCAAAATGTCAAAAATTTCATCTTCACAAACGCATCTCCTGATGTGAATATCTGCCCCTGTATGGAACAGGTAGCCCCCAATCCAAGAAAATCGAGTACTTCGCTGGATAATCTGTTTTTGTTCATTGGGGGTCAGATGTTTTTGTAATTTGTGTACTGTTAAGTAATTTGTAACATCAGCATACCAGAGTGTTTTAACAGTGACAACAAACAAATGCTCATCTGGAAATTGATCTTCAACTGCTGCTGCGTCCATTGGTTTTGGCATCCACGAGAGAAAGTCAGCTACAGGATTTTCTTTACCAGGTCAGTCCTTGATTGTGATATCGAATTCCTGCAATAAAATCATCCATATGGTTATTCTACCATTTGTGATTGGTTTATTTGCTAAGTATTTTATGGCAGAGTGATCTGTATACAAGATAACAGGATATCCAGTAATGTAATGCCTAAACTTATTAACAGCATGTATTACAGCTAAAAATTTCTTTTTGGTAATGGTATAGTTTAATTCAGCAGGAGATAAATTCTTGCTAATATAATAAATTGCATATGGTTTTTTATCTTCTTCCTGCCCAAGGACTGCTCCAATAGCTGTATCTAAAGCATCTGATGAAATTTGAAATGGTAGGTCCCAATTTGGACCTCTAAGGACTCGGGCTGTTGAGACAAGCTTTTTCAGATCCTGGAAAGCATGGTCACATTTTTCTGTCCAAAGAAAGTCAACATTACCTGTCAGTGCATATATAGGTGCAGCAATATGAGAAAAATGTTCTATAAATCTTCTATAATAACCAGAAAATCCAAGAAAACTGCGTACCTCTGTTGGAGTGGTAGGAGTGGGAATTAGCAAAATGATTTGAATTTTGGCCAGGTCTACCTGTATTCCAGTTGCTGAAATATAATGGCCTAGAATAAGTCCTTCTGTCATCATCATATAGCATTTTTCATGGCTCAAACAAAGCCTGGTGGCAATGCAACGCTGCAGCACTTTTTCCGGTGTGTCCAATGTTGGGTCAAAATCATCCCCATATGGTGTAAAATCATCCATGTATACTTTGAGCCCTTCATTTATTAAATTTGAAAAAATGCTGAGGATGGCCCTTTGAGATGTGGTAGGGGCATTGCATAAGCCAAAAGGTAGAACTGTGTAGGAAAATGTTCCCCAAGGACAAGTAAACATAGTTTTGTCTTGGTCTTCAGGGGAATCTGAATCTGATTGTATCCACTGAAGCCATCTAAGAAAGAAAAGAATTTCTTTCCTACCAAAGTTTCTAATACTTGGTCAATAAATGGAAGGGGAAAGTGGTCTTTTTGTGTTGCTTTATTTATCTCTTTATAATCTACACAAATCCTCCACTTTCCATTCTTCTTTGGTACCACAACAAGCGAAGACACCCATTTACTATTAGAGATAGGGTAGATGAAGTTCACATTTAAAAGTTTTTGAAATTCATCATTTACAATGTCTTTTAGATGAGGATTAAGTCTCCTTTGCGGTTGGCAAACAGGTCTCGCATCTTTTTCTATGTAAATGTGGTGTGTATATAACTGGGGATCTATTCCTTTCATGTCAAGATAGTCCCATGCAAATGCTTCTTTATATTTCCTTAGTAGTTGGATGAGCTTCTCTTCTTGTTCGGAAGTTAGGTTGGCATTAACGTTTAAAGTCTTTCCTGGCTCAATTTCTACAATTTTGCTATTTGAGACAGAGGTAGTAGGTATTGTTTGATCGTGTGTATCTTTAAGAGGATATTCTTCTAATTCATTATCAAATGCTACTTCTATCATGTGACATTGTATGTGGGATCTGGATTCAACTTGACTAATAAATTTTTTAATGGAATCATCTTCTGTTTGGTCTTCGAAATCAAGGGCCTCTTCTATGGTTAATGGAGAACTAATATTTTCAGTGAGGTATGATACAGGATGTTTATTAGTTTTTATTATTGTGACGCTTGGTTGTGTCAGAGGGTATAAAGCTAGATTCTTGATATTATCCCCCCTATTTATGGTCATACTGCCTTGTCGGCAACCAATATAAGCATCAGTAGTTGTAAGCCAAGGTCTACATAAAATCAATGGATGTCCATCAAGTTAGCTTTTGGGGTTTATTATCAGAAAATCGGCAGGATACTCCTAGGAGTCAACGGATACCATGACATCATGTAGTGTGCCTTCTGGCGTAACCACAGATCGGTCAGCCAATTCTAATAAAGTGGAGGTTGGTTCTACAGATGTAATGCCCAGTTTTTGGCAGGTGGTAGTTGTTAAGATATTTATTGCAGATCCTAGATCAACTAAGGCATTTGAGAAGGTTTGTCCATTGATTTGTACGGTTACTATTGGATTTCCTAGGTCTTCATATTTAACGGGTGTTTCTTTTCCTGATAATAGTTCGGATAGAGTGCCAACTACTTCGACTTTTGGGTTATTTTTTATTTTCCTCCTTGGTTTATTTATACATAGCTCTTTGATGGTATTTGCATATATTGGGATGTCTTGAATGGCTTGGAGGAGTGGGATTTTTATGTATAGATTTTTTAGTTCTCCTAGAATGTCAAAATTAGGATATTGTATAGGTCGAGATATAATTAATCGTTCTGGGAATGGGGGGGAAGATGTGGTTGCTTGATCATGAATTTGTTGTCTGGTCACATCCTCTTCTTGTGGCAGTTGTTCAACTTGAGCGGTTTTATCTCCCTCTATTTCAATGATGCGCCCAGATCTTAATTGAAGGTCATTACAGTCCCTTAGATCGGTTCCTATTTCTGATGTTTCAATTATTTGAATAGATTGGACCGGTCTGTTATTTGGATTGGGGTTAGGTTGGGTTGGGAGTTGTGGTCTTAAGTTAGACTGGGGATTTTGTTGTAATGCTAGCAGTGTAGGGAGTGGAATGGTTCCTACTGGTTGATTCATCGGTCTTTACTATTTTGTCTGCTAGGCTTGACTCTATGAAGTAGGAGGGCACCACTGTGTTGGATATACGTTTTTTTTCCAATATGGTGGAGTGTAGGGAAAATTTGGCCAATTGGGTTGGCTTTCTTGATTCGGCCATGAAGGAAATGGTTGTTGTAACTAATTCGGGAAGGGAGGTTGATTTTGCCACATTGTATTATATTGTTGAGCATGATATTGTGGAGGCTGAAAAGAAGAAGCTGGGTCTGAAAACATACCTGATTGTCGTGGCTGCCATTGACGACATTGATTGAGTAGATACACCGGATCTGGCTCTTCTTCTGCTTCCTTGTATACGGCTTTCAATACAGGAAGTGAGGGACAACTCTCTGTAGAGTGGTCTTTCGTGAAAATGGCGCAAACTTGGACTACATCTAATGGACACTCCTTGTGACTGTGTTTCTTTCTGCATCTGGGACAGAAGATTGCCAAATTCTGTTCTGCCTCTGCTTGCTTTTTTTAGCCTACATAATATCAAGTTGTGTTGTCAGTGTCCCTAATATATCAGTTTTAAAATTTTCTAATAAATTTCCAATTTCTGCATGAGTTACTCCTTCTGCCGAAATTTTGTTATCTCTTGCAAATCGATCATGTTCTGCAAGTTTTAGCCTTGTGCTGCCTCTCGAGCTCCTAATACATAGATTAATAATGTCAGCAAAATTTTCCTGATAAATATCTCCTTTTCCCATAATATTTAGTGTTTCAATCCATTGTTCCTTCATTCCCCTAATTAATGTTGTTTTTAATAGATTATCAGGTAAGGGTAATGATGCATAAGGAGATCTTTGAAGATTATACTAAAAACGTTCAACATACTCTTCTAATGTTTCATTTGGGCTAGCTACCATTTGAAATATTTCATATTTCAACTCTCTAGACCTACAATAATCCTGATATTTTTTTAGAAAAGTATCTTTCATTTGATCCCAGTTATTTATAACACCACCACCCAATCCCATAAACCATATTAAAGCAGCCCCGTTTAATGTAGAGGGAAATAATTTCAGTTTCTGGGGATTAGTGGTATAGTCATATCCTCTACACAGCACATCAAATTCAAATAAGAATGCATCCAGATCTTTTGATGTAAGTCCATGGAATGTAGGGATATGCTGAAGAGGAATTGCTTTCATAGATGCGTTAGCTGCAGTATCCACAATGGGGTATTGCAGTGTAGAGGTTTGGGTGTTTGGTTGGTTCTGGCCCATTTGGTCAAATATATGCCAATAACCTTCTGGGATATCTAGGAGCATATTCCTGGGTTCTTGAGGGGGAATGGCTTTAACAGGAATGGCCTTAACAACACTTCCTTTATCTGGGATGATGAGAGTGCCTAATGTCTGGGGGGATTCTTGAGTTTCTTTAACTTCTTTATAAATGATTTTTGCAGCACTTCCCTTATCTGGACTACTTAATAGCTGAATTATCCCAAGAGGAGATCTTGGTTCTTCAGTCTCCCCAGTTTCTCCTCTTCCTTCATAGATGTTGCTAAGGTTCCATTCTTGCAATGATTTTGGGCTAGAATTTTCAATTTCTTGAAAATCTTGCTCTTCGGTTTGACTGTGCACCTCAGCAAAAGCTACAGACGGTGATCCCAGGGCCTGAAGGGAACTAGTAGGATATTTAGAAGTAACTTTTCTAGGCCCTACTGAAGGCTGAGATTCTGCTTTCTTAAGGATTTCTTCTATAAAGGTCGATCGGCCAAGGGTCACTGACCCCTTAGCTTTGTCAGGCTTGGGTAGAGGTTTAGTATTCTTTTCGGGTTTTTTCTGCTTAGTCATGCACACAAATCAAATGCTAATTTCTACCCAAAGAAAACAGCAGCAAGTCTGCAGGAAAGCGAGCAAGGGAGAAGGGCTATTACATGCTCCGCACGCAGGTTCTTACCTACCGTTTTTAAAACCTAGTTCTCTCCTAGTAGATTCTTACATCACTCTAGAAAAGAAACAAATGGCTACACTCTTCCCCGGCAATGACGCCAAAATGTCAAGCAGTAAAAAGGGTCTTTTTCACCTCTATTTACCTCACATTAACTTGTCAATCTAGGAACGATTTGTTATCTCAAAAAGTGTACTCAGTTTGAGGTGGTCATTTTTCAGAGTAATGCTAGTAGTATAGTGCTCTAAATACAAGAGTAAATGTATGCTTGAAATAAGATCTACTTACAGAAAAGGACCTTAAGACTCAAATCATGCATTCAAAAAACTATAGCAATTTATCAGTCAAGGGTACAATAACGATAACTCATCCCTCTATAAACTGATGTAATTAAAGATAATCAAAGAAAATATCATCAACCTGGGAACTAGACAACAAATGTCAATGTTCACTACAGTCTTAGATCATTCCACACACCAAAGCAATGATAACACAAATAACAGGAAATGGAACAACAACTAGGAAGTGGAACAACAACTAGTAAATGGAACAACAACTAGTTCTTATAAATAAGATTGAACAACAAACCTCAATCTAAGGAAATAAATGTAGCAATCGTATCCTACAGAAATCAGATAGCAATCTCGACTCTAAGGATAAATTGGACAGCAAACAGAAATAGAACGCCAACTACTCGGCAATGAAATATAGAACAGCAAACAGAGTTAAATATACAATGTACAATGAACTAAAATAAATAACACACGCGGTACACATAATATTAAGAGAAACAGTAATCTGACTTCGATACAACAGGTATCAATCTTAGTTATAAAGAATAACAATTGTAATTCATAATGGAACAACAACATTAATTGAACAACAATCACAGTTAAGTGTGAACCATAGATGAGTATAGTAATACCAACTTATGAATGTTACAACATGGTTACTCTGTAATTGAACAGCAATAGCATTCTGTAAGGAACAACAATGTTATATCAATAATTAAAGGAATAAAAATGCGTTACCAAGTCAGAATGAGTAATACAACTTTCATGTCACAGAGAACAACATTACTCAATTGAACATAAATCAAATATAACAAAACCGTGATGTAAAATAACAAAACACATCAGATTACCGAACAAAGCTGATAATGAAAACCACACATGAATTAGAGATAATTGTACAGGAGCAAGTGTTCCACCAAGGCCAGACCCTTAGCCTCCAGGGACACACCATTTGAGATTACTCCAGAATCAGAGATGAACCGACAACTAGATTTATATTAAAACATCAAAGAAGAGTTACAGTGGATCACTTCTCAATGAGAGTCGATGATCAAAGTTTCAAATACAAAGGAGAATTACACAAAAATAACAACAGGTCATCCCCCTAGGCTAGCAGTGCTGCCCCTTCTTATAACAGCCAAGCAGAGATATCAATGATGCAAAAATAGTTAAGATAGCGATCCCTCGGGATCAAAGGATCCTGAGGGATTCGCCATACTGTTAATTTCTAGTTATCTATTTGTTCTCTTGTGTTGATTCGATATCTCCTTTTCCCTTTCCTGGCTGATACACTCCAATTTGGATCGTCTTGTTTGCATGCGGTTTCCTGCTAGAGGGACAACAACTAACTTTTCCCTGTCTTTTCCTTTGGGATGGTAATCTTTCATTTTTTCCTCTTCCTGCATAAGAAAATGGCAATTATTAGTAGTTTTGTGTTGCATATAAATCCCTTAGATTTTGTCATCATTTCTTATTATCTACCTAGTTCATGATGCAAAGAGGTTATGAGTTTTAAAGTAAAGATGACAAAATAAACGATAAAAAATACCTTTTTTAGTACTCCACAGTTGTGATAGATGGGGTCATTTGTGAGTTTGTACAAATCGTGGATATCAAGCGTTGCCAAGAAAGGCAAGGTGCTTGATGCCCCCGAATTGGACCAAGGCGATGACATATGACTTGAGGATCCTTGTGGTCCTCCCATCATGTACATAGGTTGTGTGGTATAGTAAGTGCCTTGGGGTATAGTATTGTACTGTCAGTTTCCATAGGGGTTGTTAGGCTGGGGGTTGGAAGTTCCCCCAAGATAAGGAGTGCCCCCTTGACACATTTGAAATTGTGAGTAGGGTTCCCCTATGGATTGATTGGGACCTTGTTGAGGGTTCCCGCTCACCACATAACTAACTATAGTTCCTTGAATGACTTAAGGAGGGTTCATGTCAATCAATGACTGACCTTGCAGACCTGAAAATGAAGGGGGAACCGTTACATTCCCAAGCGGTATATGAATATTGGGAACTGTGCCCCCAGGTATTTGAACCTGGGGGGTAGAAATATACAATGGATGCCAACCATAGGGTTGGTTGAAGGGACCCATGCTAACCGTGCTATATTGAGCGTTATAAGGAGTGCTACATGTAGCACTTGTCAAAGGTCCCGGTGATGACACAAAAGGGGTGGAACCAGGAATGTACTCGGTTCCAATCATGGTGGGTGTCACGATAGGGTTTGAACTTGGGAAAAATGGGATAGCGAGGTTTGACATAAGAGGTGTGGTACTAACTATCGACTAGGGAGGTGGTGGTGGACCAAAAGTGTCCATAAAAGCCCACAACCCGTTAGTCATCGATGGGATGGGTTGAAATGTTCCAACGGAAGACAAAACAGGTACAAATGCAATGGGAACCAAGAGTGGTCCCAACGGATTCATGATTGGAGGATTGTATGGAGGAAGAAATCCTTTAGTAAATAAATCCTCTAGTAAGCTTGAATCATGGGATGTCCAAAATTATTTTGTGTTAGATCTCGGAGACTGATTGCCCAAAGTTAGGGAATCCGGTTCACTGGGGCTCGATGGATCCTCCACAATGAGTGGGGAAAATCCTAACAACCATCTAGGTTGACAATGAGGGCTGAATGTAGCCACGGTGGCCGCTAAATTTTATCAGTAAATTTAATAGTGATGTTTATTAAAGTCTTGGTGATAACACTGTGGCACTTAAAAAATAAAAAATAAAAAATAATCAACAATTTGAGGGAAATGACCCTGTCTGATAAGCACCAATCACTGGAGATGAAACCCAGTATCATAATGAATAACAGAGAGAGTTGCCCAAATGTACAGTTATGATTACTCTTGAGCTTCACCCAAACCTCATATTAAGGGGCCAAGTACTCTTGTGAAGAAAAGAACCCTCCCAAAAATCGAAACAGAGTAGGTTCATTTGTGTTAGATACCAGGGTAGCCCACCCGAGTCACCTTGTGTTCATCCCTAAATGTATGGCCACTAAGGATACCTCAAATCATAGACACTAGCAGAGGGGACATACTCGCAGATAGTACGTTGTGTGGGCAGGATACTTGAGTCCCCGACTCAGCTCCGATATCCCCGAAGGGATCCCTGATACATAGAATACCCAAAGGAGATGTAAGCAAAGGCAAGCTACCTTCACTTATAGTCCGATGTTGTCTCATATTTAGCTTCGCTTTTACTGGAGTGGTCCTAGATATTATGAGTGTAGAAGGATTTATCTCTTTAATGACACTAGTTTCAGTATATGATCTTGGGCAGATAAATCACATTGCCTATCTCAAGATCTTAGCCTAAACTAATGTGTGTTTGCTATAAAAAGAGTTGTTGATTGATTTTATTAGGTAGATTTTAAATTTACTTCATTAGAGTCTTCGGTAGGGGTGTTGATGTATGAAGTTATATGGGATTTTGACTCAAATTATGCAAAAATAATGCTTGTTCACTTTTGATGAATAAGCGGCTTCTACAAAGGGAGAGTCATTCATACATCAATATATATACCATGCATCCTATTCAATAAAACACTAGCATAACTGACAAAACTTCAATGCTCACTAACAACTATTGAAACCAAATAATGTAGATCTAACCATCTAAGTAGAAAACAATAAAAAATTTGTATTTTTTCTTTAATGAAAACAAAAACTTTAAGAAGTAAAGTTATTTTCTCAAAAAAAAAAAATTGTTCAAGACACAAATTAGTCAAACAAGTGCAGCTATAGATCCATGATCAATCTACAAGAAGATTTCCCAACCCATGAGGTCACAAAGCTAGCTATTTATCAAGAAATGGCTAGCTAACACTTCATACTAGAGGCCACAGAGAGTTAGTTTCAGCACTAACGCACTGTTTGTGAGGACACAGTGCTTTAAAAGGTATTGTTTACACTAGTAACCAGCGTTAGTGAGGAAAAATACTAAAAAATATATCTTGTGGGGATCAAATCTAGGGCTGAGGAGTGAGAGAAGGGTGTTGCATAGTCCTGAGTGGTTGGAAAGGGAATGAAGAAGTACAACAAGGCCTGGAAGAAAGAGAGATCTAGGAACTTTCTGGGAAAACCAGGAACTAAGTGTAGTCCCGAATGGAGTTGCCAATTCTGTTATAGGGATTAATGCATGGGTGTTTGGTGTTGTAGAAACCCTCAAGGATGTTCCCGGGATCCTTGGCAGATAGTAAAATTAGCTACAGCTGTGACAGAAATACATGCATATCTATGTTTAACAAATTAATATCAAAGCGAGAAGGAATTATTACCTCGATTCTTAGTGTGTTTTTGCTGGAGAGCATAATGTAGCTTGGCGGAAGACCCCTGAGCCAGCTAAAGATCAAAACCTACAGATAGCAAAAACAAGCATAATATCACAACATAACACCTTGATAAACAATGCATGAACATATAAAGATATCTAGTTGCATATATCTAAGCCACTCATGCTAATGATATTGAATAAACACACAAACAAGTCATACTATCAAAATATCGGAGTGGAAAACACAATTGCAATTCTATATTGATGTAGAAAGAGTGATTACAACCATCAGTTGCATCAGCCTTCCCTTACTCCTCCAGCTCCTCTGTCTCTCTCCCTTCTTACCCTCTTTTGATGCCTTAGTTTGAGACTCTACTCGACAGTGAAATAGGCAATCCTTTTAAATGGTTCGACCTTATTCACAATGGCCCTAGCCTTGCATATATAACATGTGAGTATAGGGTTGCCAAGTCCTTCATGAGTTCCATTAGGCAAAAGCAGTGATGTTTCCATGCCTTTGTTCGCTTTCCCATTTTCTTGCTCCATTAGGAATTAGTAATTCCCCCAAACAGGTCGAGTTCTGATGTTTCCCTACTTTTATGAGCTGACAAAGGAGAGAATCTAGGGATATTTTCTCAGTCAACTTGTTCCTTTGTCCCATAGAAACTCATTAAGGTTCACTAACGCTCTTCCCGAGGTAACAAACAGAGTTACTTTTGGCACTAACACACCCTTAGCCTTGCTAGGAAGCTTTATAAAGTAGGTTGGTAGTGTTTAGACAACGTTAGCTTGACAACTGGGCCTGTGAACTTGGTTAGTCCTTCAGTCATCATGTCGTTCTCCTCTAAGCTAATGAGGAGACCATTTTCCTATATAACACTTCTCCACTACATGGAGCTAGTACATATATTTGGAGGAGCAGGCGGATGTGTCTAGAACATTTCACTGATGGTGCTAGCAGGTTTACATGGATGTATTGTATGATTGGAACTTACACTTTATATAATAAGAGCCAACACATTTTCATAAATATCTTGTTATTGTAGTTGGACTGTTCCAGTTGCCTTAATGATATATGTTGTTTAACTTACATATTTGTGTATGAACTGATTCACATGCAATTATATGAATCTTGTTGTTAATGTGTTGTATATGTTGTTAATGTTTTCACCGTTCGTGTCGACTTCTCTGCTAGACACTAGACAAAACTTTCACATGAACCTTATTGTAACAACCGTAGCACTCATCTCAGACTGATCCATGAGTGCTGCACTTGTTATCTTACCTTGTATGATGTGACTGCCGCATCCAAGTGGACTGCTCCTCTGGATAATGTGCATGTCCTTTTGTGTTATGTGTTCCTAGCCGAGTTGGGACTGATCCCTTTCAACCTGGAACTCACCTTCACCTCCTTCTCCCTTCGAAGTGTTAGAACCTCTCATACAAGTTCCTTGACTCACTGCATCAGTGACACCCTTACTACTGACAAAGTTATCTTACTTGCCTCTGTGTGACATCGCGGTCAAGGCATTACCTTATGACCCACTACTTGGACTCCTACACCAAACAGTGTGAGGTCTAATTGGGACTTCTTACTAGGGAGATCCCCTTGACATGTTGGTGGGTCTAGCACCATCAACATTTTTGGTGCTAGAAGGAGGGCCCGATGACAAGTTGTGTCCTCTCATCCAATTTTGAACCTTTGTATATCTTTCATGGAGTCTTGCACTGTTCTTCCCCCAAGGTGTTTTTTGAATCATGAAGATGTCACCATCTTAGGGAAGCTTTTCGATCTCTTGTCCACTCACACATATAATGGTGAAGGTGAAGTGGCCTAGCCTGAGCACTTACATAACTTTCTTTCCATGATTCATGAGGAAGATGAGTTTTCTGACGAACAGGCCAGTTTGCTACTTGCATACACACTTCGCGAATATGCATTTCGTTGGGTGCTCAACCTACTAGCCGACACCATGCACTCATTTTATCACTTTCGTGATCTTATTGAAGACACGTTATCTAATTTTGATCCATACAATCTTGAATGGAAATTGTTATAGCAACGGAGGGCTTCGCATGAATCCATTATTGATTTTTGGTAGCGCTTCCGTGACTTGCAGTTTCAAGCTCCGAGGAGCCAGATGAAATTTTCTTATCTTTGGGTTTGAGTACTGCCTTAAGAAATATGCCTGTCCCAAGAGAAATTTTGAGATCAAGCCTCGCTCAACATTCTTCATTGATGGAGCTGCGCAATCTCATGTGGAAGTGGGCACTGTCTCAACTGATTGTCCACCTTCCTCTTATTCAACAGCTCCACCACTACCTAGTGATCTTGAGGATCATGCTAACACACCTATTCATCATTCACACACTCCCAACATCACTTCACTTAATTTTCGCGCAGATTTGGTTATGATTCCTTCAAGTCCTCATATGCATTCTTTTCTATGACCTCCGTCTTCGCATCCAAGATTTCCTCCAGATGATGTTGTCTTGTGTTTGTCCATTCCAAACTCTTCACTTATTGTGAATGAGGAACAAACCACTAACGGAGTTGGTGTTGCAAAACCAACATGCACTGTCATTCATGAAGAGTATGAGTGGGATATTGAGCATTAACACTCGGTGAAGGATGACTCCCTTCCGTCTGAGCCTCCTTCATTCTTTCCTAAAATCAATGGTGAGCCTTCCATCCATGATTTCACATGTGTGTCTTCATCCATGGATGCACCCATTATTGATATTTCGTAGGACAGGCCATATGTTAACCCACAATCCAATAATGGAGAGGACCAATCATTCATTGGAAATCCACTTGATCTTTCATCTGTTTTTTCCAGAAACACAGAGGGTGAACATTCTTCCTCCTCATCTACCCCTCTGTGTTATTCATCAAACCATGAGGATGCTGACCAACATCCTAGAGTTTTTGATCTTGGTTTTCATGATCTCTTCACCTCATCATCTAATCACGATGTGTTATGAAACCAACTCACAAAAAGATAAAAAGATAGATTAACGCCTTAGAATTAAGCCTCTTCGAGGGGGCAACCTCCTTTACATTACACAAATGAATGATTCCTTGATGATTCAAATGACAAAACCTCCTTTCTATATATAGGAGTCTAAGGAGTCACAATATAACCTAGCTGACCTAACAATAATAATATAAACGCACAAAAATAACAATAGAGGGATTCTATGGGGCACAGTAATAACAATATGGGGACAATAGGGGCACAACAATATTAATAATGGATAAAACTACAATAGTAATGGGGTAATCACTAGTATTATAGGGACCTAACATGACTCTCTCCAAAAAAGTGTTGTCCTCAATGCTTGAGTAGTTCTAGATGCTTCTGTATAAAATTCTCATCCTCCCATGTGGAATCTTCAGTGGAAAAGGTCTTCCACTTGATGATATACCCTGAAATTGATCGATTTCATAGCTGTCGAGTTCTTGTTTCTGTGACTGCTTCCAGTTCCAATATAATTTTTCCTTCCTCATCAAGTTTTGGCAATATTGTTTGAACTGGGAGTTTGTTGCCTATAACCTTCTTTAGACATGAAACATGAAAACTGGGTGCACTCGAGAAGCTGCAGGAAGCTCCAATTTGTATGCCATAGTACCAATCTTTTGCAACACCTTGTACGGACCATAATACTTTGGTGATAATTTATTATCCTTCTTAGCTTGCTTGAGGGACATTTGTTTATATGGTTGTAGCTGTAGGAATACCTAATCACCTACATCAAAACTTCTTTCGTTTGCGATGTTGATCTGCCTGTTGTTTCATTCTATTTTGCACCAACACGAGGTTATCCTTTAAGAGTTGGAGGACTTGTTGTTGATGCTAGATGTGATGTTCCATTGCTTGAACCTTAGAATTTTCTTTTAAATATGATGTGATGGATGGTGGTTGATATCCATAAAGTGCCATAAATGGGGTCATTTTTGTTGCTATATGGAAGGAAGTGTTTTACCACCATTCAGCCAGAGGCAACCATTTCACCCATTGTGTCTGTTTATCAGATGCAGAGCAACGAAGATATCCTTCCAAACATTTGTTTACTATCTCAGTTTTCCCATCAGATTGAGGATGATAAGATGAGCTATGAGCTAACTGAGTACCAAGACAAGAAAATAATTTTGTCCAAAAATTTCCAGTGAAAATGGGATCTCTGTCACTTACAATAATCTTTGGGTTTCCATGTAGCTTTTGAATTGTTTCCATAAATGCAGTAGAAAATGTACTGGTTGTAAATGGATGTGATAATGCACAAAAGTGTGCATACTTGGTAAGTTTTTCAACTACCACCATGATGACACTCTTTCCCTTAGACTTGGGTAAACCTGTGATAAAATCCATTGAAACCTCCTGCCAAAGTTGGCATGGAATGGATAAAGGTTGTAATAGACCCGAGGTCTTAATTGTTTCAACTTTATTTTGTTGGCAAACTAAACATTCCGCCACAAACTTTTGAATATCGGATTTAAGGCCATCCCAAAAAAATTCCTTCTTAACCCTGTGGTAAGTTTTTAAAAATCCTAAGTGCCCTCCTAAGGGAGAAGTGTGCAATTCCATAAGAATCTTTTGCTTGAGTTGGGAATTCTTACAGAGGTATAAGTGATCTTTGTACCATAACGAATCATTTTGCTAGCTAAATGTATCAGATGTACTAGAATCTTGTTGTAACTTTCGAATAAGTGCCCACACTTCTTCATCATTCTTCCATTCCTCCCTTGCTTTGTTTATCCAATCTAGTTGGATAATAGAAATGGTGCACAACAATGCTTCCACATCGTCATCCTTTCTTGGGAGTGCATCTGCCACCACATTTTGCTTCCCTTTTTTGTAGATGATTTCAAAGTCATAACCCAACATCTTTGTGACCCACTTTTGTTTCTCTTTAGAGGATAATCTTTGTTCTAAAAATTATTTAAGGCTATCATGATCCTTTTTTACCTTGAAGTGTGTTCCCATTAAGTAGGGTCACCATTTCTTAAGTGCATGTAGTATTACCAACATTTCCTTCTCATAAATAGCCGTGTAAAAACTTTCCCTTGATTGGACGACTTTCAAAAGCAATGGGTCTTTCATCTTGCATTAAAATAGCACCAATTCCATTTCCTAAAGCATCACATTCCACAATAAAGGTTTTTATGAAGTCTGGTGTAGCTAAGACTGGTGCATGGCACATTGCCTCTTTAAGATGTTCGAAGGCCTTTGTTGCTTCTGGAGTCCATGAAAATGCATCTCTCTTCAATAATGTTGTTAGAGGTGCTGCTATTCTCCCATAGTTCTTAACAAACTTGTGACAATACCCTATCAACCCGAGAAATCCTCGTAGATGCTTTATGGATGTGGGGATTTTCCATTCCTTAATGGATTTAATTTTGCTAGGGTCTACCTTAACTCCTTCATGAGATACAATATGACCCAAATATTACACCTCTTGTACTCCAAAGAAACATTTGGATGTTTTTGCATATAATTTTTTCTCCTCCAATAGTTGTAGCACACTGTCAACATGTTCAACATGATCCTTCCAAGACTTGTTGTAGATTAGTATATCATCAAAAAATACTAACACAATTTTTCTAAGGAAGCGTTTGAAAATGGAATTCATCAAACCTTGAAATGTATAAGGTGCATTGGTAAGGCCAAAAGGCATGACCAAAAATTCATAATGACCCTCATGAGAGTTCTAAATGTTGTTTTCAGAATGTCTTCAGTCTTCATTCTCATTTGATGATATCCTGAATGAAGATCCAACTTGGTGAAGTAAATTGATCCATGCAATTCATCTAGTAATTCATCAATGACAGGAATGGGAAACTTATCTTTAATAGTGAGCTTGTTGAGCTCCCTATAATGCGGACACATGCGCCATGATCCATCCTTCTTATGCACCAATACTACTGGAGTAGAGAAAGAACTTTGACTAGGTTGAATTATACCAACCTCTAGCATTTCTGCAACCATACGTTCAATTTCACTCTTTTGGGAATAGGGATATCTGCACGGCCTGATGTTTGGAGGAACACTTCTTGGAATCAGATGAATAGCATGATCATGGTCACTAATAGGTGGGAGACCTTTGGGAGTCTCAAATACCTTGGAATGATTGTCCAAGACTTTTTGGAGATCTGGAGAAATAGATGATTTCGATGTGGAAACATCTAGCGAACATAATTGTGCAATTACACCTCTTTGTTCCTTTTTTAGAAGCTTTGTCATACCATTAGAACTAATTATCTTTCCTGGTTTCCCTGCAATACCCCTTAATTAAACTTCCTTTCCTTCTGTTGAAGCCCCGAAAATTGGGTCTACAACAAGGGCGATACCCACCCGATCCAGACCTTGGTTAGCAGCTCCTTTTCCGTTTGGTATAGTGGGTCCGACTGGGGATATGGGACCAGTTTCCCAATTTGTGTGTGTGTGTGTGTGTGTGTGTTGGACTGATATTTATGTTTCTAACAGTTTCTAAATGGAATACTTCTACTCTAATTCTAATCTAATAATAAGGAAATTATATTCTAATAAAAAGAACTATCTAAATCTACACTAACCCGGGGTGTAACCTTTCTTTTATGCGATCTAAAATGATTTCAAATAACAACTGGTAATAAAGATCATTCAACTATTATGAGAAAAGAATTCAACAAGGATGAACCACTTCGTATAAAAAGTTAGACGAAACAGTTGTGAGAAACATATTGCATAGTAAGCTACTCATATATCCAGCATAAATAAATGGCTATCACCATACAAAAGTGCCAAATGATAACTCAGGCATTCATACATTAATATATAAATAACTAAACATGAAAATCACTCTAACACAAGGCAGAAATAGTTAAGAGATAGAAATACCATTTATAACTAGTCCTACTCATGAGCTTCAAGCGATAACGATTTACCTCTTCTTGATCTAACATCCACTAAGAGTACAAAAGTGCAACATCAGTAGCAGATATCAAATGCAAACATCAATAAATCCTGTTCCATTCATTCATCAAAACTTCCTCAGAGGGTACAAAAGTGCATGTTCTGGGGATAAGTTTTTGATAAATTTCAGGACCCTTCTCTAAATGAATGAGAAGGGTTTAAATACTACTAACTAAATCTAAAAATAAATTATTATAAAAATGTAGGATGCGGTTTAAATGACCGTCCTTATTTCAGGAAAATAAAACAAAATTAAAACTAAAATTGAATCTAAAATTAAAACTACTTCTGTATTTGGTCCTTGAAATCACACGCATGTAGCATCTGTTTGAGAAGAGTCGGCTGGCCGACTTCCGATTTTAGCTGAGCTGAGAAAACAGAATCAAAAAGAGCTGGCGCCATTTTTTTGAACGAATTGAGGATACACTTAAGAGTCATCCATTGGCTATGATTCTTTACCAAGTATGCCCAGTAATAATCCCAGTTCAACTTGGTTAACCCTTGGATTGCTTCTGCCTTTTCTTTTGCCTTCTGCTTCCATTCTTTCTGTATTGTTACTTTCTTGCAATTTTCAGGGCTTGCCGGTGAATGGGCAATTAACATCTTTCCTTTTCGAGAAATTTTTCTCAGCTAATTGCGCATCGGAAACTGCATCCATTTCTTGGTCCAGATTTCCTTGATGCATTTTTTGCCTTTTGTGCTTTTTCCTTCCAGTAGATATAAAGTTCAAAATTTGTGAAAATAATATTTCCATAAGCTCTTGACCCTGAGTCTTAAACTGTCTATTTCTGATACCTACGCTGTCCAATATCCACTTAACCATGTTTGTGTATGGGAGAATTTTGGGTCTTGCTGCTATCCAGTGTAAGAATGAGAAGGCGAGCTCTGTGATGGATGCCTCATATGAACTGTTTGAGCCCGCAGTAGCAGCAACTTCCATTACTCTTGGATTCTCCTCTTCAAGCAGATTATACATGCCTTCCCATGTAGCAATTCCTACGTCTCTGTTACAGGCCGTGTCTGTGTATAAGGGCACCATTTATTTTTCTTCAGAGCTCAAAACTTTTCTTTTCTTTCCCATTTTAACCTACGTATTGCTTTGTATCGTTCTCTGTTCTCCGTTCCTGCAATTCACAGGTGAAGTGAAAATAATGACAAGGAAGGGTGATGGGAAAGTTTTAAATGCCGAAGATACATCAAATATACCACCTTACATGAGATGATTTTTCGGTAAGCATGAAACCATATTCCATTAATAACTAGAAACTAACACATTTATTAGCATTAAAAAGCATAACCAGGTGTCATCTTATGGAAAATAATTTTTTTGAATAACGAGCCCGAAAAATTTGCGATGAAGCGATTTTGTGATTTGCTTCCCAATATCGTAGATTGCAACATCGCGAAATGATAACATCACAGAATCGTAACCTTGCAAAGTTGGTCGCTCGTGATATCGCATTATTGCGTTGTTGTTGTATCGTGAGATCGCAATATCACAATATCGTAGATCATAAGAACGTTATATATGACAATCTTTGTTAACCTGTTTTCTACGAAATGCGATTTGCGATCGGGGTCATCGCATATCGGCAATTTTAAAGTATTTCAATGTAAGTTGTATTTGCTGGATGCGACGCGATATTATCACGTATCGCGATCTTGCAATATTGGAATTTGTTTTGTAAGGTGGTCTTCTGTCATCTTTTTGCGATGCGATATTTCCTAAGGAAATATTTTGTCTCACCTTATCATAAAACTTAGATTTTTTAGATTTTGCAAGGGGGTTTCCTAAGCTTATGATGGTAAGTTTATTCGAAAAGGAAATTTAAGCACTACTTTGATTTTTTAAATTTTTAACTAAGGGTCCCCACTTATTTAGTATTAGGTATAACAATAAATTGCTGGCCACAACAATTGGCGATTCACTTGGAAGAACCAGTTATCTCTACTGCTTTTTTAAATTTTCAAAACTTCCAAAACAGAAAATTTTCCAGAAAATTAAACGTTACTATAGAAAGACTAAGTACATTATGCTTTTTCCTATCAATGATATTTTGTTTCTTCTTTTTTCCAACTTTGATTATTTACTTCCTCAAGTCAGTCCTTGTATCTACATCAGTCATTACTTGGTTTATAAAGATAAAAGCAAAGTCTTCTCTATAAATCAGTTTGAAATATGCTCATTTGTCATAGGTAGAGCCTCTGCTACCAGCAAGCATTTATAGCTTTGACAGGGTTACCTATTATCCAGCAATGATCATGTATCCTACTTAGAGAAATTTACAATTTTCCAAAGAAAAATCCATTTCCACTGATTTCATTTTCTTTTTATTCTTAAAGAGAAATGTCTTGGTTTGGTAGCCAATTCATGACACAGTCATTCACTCATTTATAACTTTGCTGAACAAGCTGGCTCATGATGAGACCCCTTGTCTTTTGATTTTACAATCTTGATTCGTTGCCCTGTTGTGGTATGCAGTATTGTCAAAGTCAGCAAGCTATACATCTATGATCATGATAAGTCGGCTCGTGATGAGACCTCTTACTCTTTAAGTTAAAGTGTATCTTTGGATCATTCTCTGAATAGTGTAGTTTCCTAGGTGGGGAGGAAGTCATGGTTTCCTTAAGACAGCTCTGGATGACAATGATAGAGTTTTTTGAAAGAGCCTTTCTACAAAGAATCTTCATTTTATTATTGATACCTTTCATTGACTGAAATAAAACAATTTCTAACTAAAGGTGGCTTTTCATCGAAATTTATACAGTTGAAACTAATATCATCTCTAGGCATATAATCTTTAAATGTATCTTTCAATAGTAATGATAAATTTTTCAGAAAGAATTCTATTTATACAAGTGAAAAAACAAAATCTAGAAGGGAATTTGTGTCTTTTTCGTGAATCTCAAAAGTAACCATTTACAACTAGTTTTAAAAAGAAAAATGACTACTATACGAAAATAGAAGAATGATCTTCTATGGAAAATATTTCTTAAGAATCTGACCATTAACAGGTAAAGAATCTCTTCTCCCTATTAAATCTTGTAACATGAAGGTAGACAGACCTATGACTTCTATAATTTGAAAAGGACCAAGCCACATTCTTTGAAATTTTGTATGTTTTCCCTTTTCCTCATGAGCCTTGTCCCATTTTAAAACTAGATCTCCCATTGGAAAATCTTTTCTGGATATCATATTCGAATCAAAGAGGCTTTCACCAATGCTTGATGATGAGCGTGAGTTATTGTAGCCCGTTCTCGTTGTTCTTCTAATTTAATCAATTCCAGCTGCCTAAGTTGTAAAGAAGAAATTTGTGCTTCATCAATATATTGAACCAAGGCTAAAGAGGGAATTTCCAGATGTGTTGGAAGAACTACTTCTTTCCCATAAACTAAATTAAAGGGAGAAGTGCCGATAGAGGCTTTCTGCGTTATTCTATTTGCCCATAAAGCATATATTAAAGACTTATGCCAATTTTTATGATTTTGGTCAATGGTTCGCTTAATGATTCTAATTAAGTTCTTATTTGTAGATTCAGCTAACCCATTCCCTTGTGGATAATAATTGGCCGAGTATTTAAGCTTGAAACCCCTTTTGAGTGAAAATTCAATCATTGCATTACCAGAAAAATATGATGCATTATCAAACATTAAAGCAGAAGGCAATCCAAACCTGGTGATTATGAACTGATCTATGAATTCAATGATATTCTCAGCATTATCCGTCTTGAGTGGAACTACTTCTACCCATTTAGTAAAGTAATCCATCACTGTAAGGATGTATCTATGCTGTTTAGAAGAGTGACGAACGATCTCACCTATTACGTCCAATCCCCGCTGATCAAAAGGTTGTTCAATGGTAACTGGTTACGGTGGCAAGGATGGTTTCTTCTATCTCCCAGTAGCGTTTTGATAGACTTGGCATTTCCTTACTATTAGGACTCCACTATGTACCATTTTTGCTATATATTTTGACATCACTTTACTCTTAAAACCATGAACCTCAATGTCTTTTTCATTCACTTTATTCCAAGGTATATAGAAACCTCTTCTTTATTATATGGTTAATCTGTCTTACATTTAATTCCACAATACTCTTATATTTTATCATTTATTGAAGTGCATTGTTGCTAACACAAGTCAAAGATTGCAGATAAGTTATATGCCTTGTTGGGAATGAGCGGCCTTTGCTGAAACAGCTGACTCCGTTGCTGAAACAGCCGACTCCGTTGCTGAAACAGCCGACTCCGTTGCTGAAACAGCTGGTCCCGTTGCTGAAACAGCTAACTCAGTTGCTGAAACAGCCGTCAAGCACGCAAATCCCGTTATGCGTAATTTGCGATTCTGGAAGAACTTTTTGTGGATAATAGCAGCAGCCCGAAGATACGGTTACCTGGATTATCTTGAAGATAGCACTTCTGTTGTCTCGGTTGTAACAGTATCTCTTTTTAAAAGAACAGAATAGTCTTGTTTTGAACAGAATCGAGATATTCGCTCTCATGTAAATTGTAAATGATGTCTCCTCTTTAAAAAGAGGAGACATCATCATTAGAGGGGGATCGAACTGTAATTCACAGAACAGCATTGTGTGAGACAGGAGCTAGTCTCCTTTTTGTAATGTATCAGTTTCTTGACAGATGAATAAAGACTTGTTTTGAGCGTTCCAGTTTAATTCTTTCTCCTGGGGAATCTTGTGAGAAGGAAAGGGCCCGCCTTCCTCACAAGATTCACCCCTTTTGTTCCTGTAGTTGTTTATTTCTTTATGTGTTTGCACTTTCTTTAATTCTGTTGCTGAAACACTAGTTACATGGTTTGCAATACTCTGTTTCTTAGCGCTACACGTATTGAATGCACGAGTGTATGATGAGAGCATGTGCTGAAGATCCCTGTATAAGGGGATAGGGTCTTGCTCCCATTGATTGCTTTCTTTTGCCTGCAGTGTGATTAGAAACAAGAGGACAAGTGCTGAAGGTTCCTGTTCCTGGGAATAGGGTCTTGACCTCTTGAGGCTACTTCTTTTACAGTGTGATTAGTGCCAGGCAGCAGGTGCTGAAGTTCCCACCAGGGAATAGGGTCCTGTTCCTGCTATGGCTGAATGATTTCTTTCCTTATAGATTGTTTTTCCTTTGCTGTAACAGAGAAATCGTTTCTGCTATAATTTAATTGACTTCGGCTTTAATTAAGTAGAGTGTGAATTGATAGATTGATGAATTTAACAGATGTGTGTCTTTCTTTTACTACAACATTGATCTTGCTTTTGAAATTGAGCATATCCAGTGCGCTATTACCTTTGGAATAAAAAGACCTTCTCGGGTTGACAATTTATGTGGAGCTCGAATTGTGAAAACAATTAGAGCGACCAACACTTACATAGTTATGTGCATCTTTGAATAATGTGGGCTAGTAATAGCCTGCGCGTAAAATTTTGTGAGTAGTTTCATCTCCAGCGTAGTGTCCACCTGCTGGCCCATCGTGGAGTTCCTGCAAGACTTTTTCAGCTTCAGATTTCTCAAGACATCTAAGGAGAACATAGTCATAATTTATTCTAAAAAGAACGTCATTTACGAGTTGATATTGTTTGGCTTTTAATCTCAGGGCTCTTTTCTTGGTATGATCGAGGTTTGAAGGAGCATATCCGTTCTTTAGATAATAAATAATATCAGCATATAATGACTCAACATCGTTTAGGTTTACCTCGTATACTTGTACCTCTTCAGATGGATTTTCGGGCATTAGCGATGCTCCTGCCAACATTTTGCAAAAGCCTTGACCTTTTACAATATTTGCTGGTTTGATTTCTACGTCGTATTCTTGTAAGGCAGTAACCCAATTGGCCCTTTTCTCACCCACATCCTTCTGTACTAGAAGATTTCTTACCGCTGGAAACGGTACTATGATCTTGGTATGTGTTTTGAGTAAAAACGGTCTGAAATATTTAATTGCTTTGAAAACAACATAAGCTTGTTTTTCCACATCTGAATAATTCAACTCAACTCCTTGTAAATTGGAACTGAAAAAAAACAATTGGGGCTTCCACCTTTTCTTGATTTTCTTGAGTGAGTATCGCAGCATATGATCTATCTGAGGCAAATGTATAGAAAATAAAAGGATCAGAAAAACTTAGAGTTGCTAAAGATGGAGCATTGATGATTGCTTGCTTGATTAGATTGAATGCCTCATGTTCATCTTGGCCCCATTTAAAGTTTGTGTTCTTTTTAATCATGGCTTGTATAGGAGACACAATTCTTGAAAAATCTGGCACAAATCTCTTTACAAAGTTAATATAGCCAAGGAATGATTGCATGGCTTTCTTGTTGTGAGGTAGGGGTGCTGTGGAAATTTCCCTGATTCTGTTAGGATCTATGTGGATTCCAAATTTTGACACTATGAATCCTAGAAGTTTTCCTTCACTTAATGAGAAAAAAGATTTTTTCGGGTTAAGAAAAATCCCATACCTTAAACAACGTTGGAAGATTTGTTTTAAATCTCTGAGGTGGTTGTTTCGTTTCTTGGAGTAAACATTTATATCATCCAAATAGATTACCACTGACTTATTAACTAACCCATTGAATGCAATGTCCATGGCTCTTTGAAATGTGGCACCCGCGTTAATCAATCTGAATGGCATCTTTTGATATGCAATGTGCCCCATTTAGTTCTGAATGTCGTTTTTAATTGATCATCGGGATGTACCAGCACTTGGTTGTATCCTGAGAATCCATCCAAGAATGATATTACTTCTGAGCCCGCAACTGCCTGCGGTATTTGTTCCATGGGGGGCAAAAGAAAATTATCCTTCTGGCAGGCCTTGTTAAGGTTTTGAAAGTCAATATAGATTCTAATATCTCCGTTTTTCTTTCTAACAGGTACCATATTGGAAACCCATTTAGAATGTCTAACAGGAAAGATTATTTTGGCTTTCAATAACTTATTGAGTTTAGTTTTGATCTAATTTTCTAAATTTGGATGGATCTTTCTCAACTTTGTTGGACAGGTTTTTCATTATCGATCATTGGGATAGTATGTTGGATAATGGAGGTGTCGTATGTTTTGAGTTCATCGTAATTCCGGTCAAAGACACTTTTTTATTGTTTCAAGAGACGGATGTATGCTAATTTTTCTTCAGGGGCTAGGCCAAGGCCTAGGTTGATATTCTGTGGTTTGGCATCGGTTCCTAGATTTACTAATTCATAATTCAAAGCTGAACTTTGGAGTTTTGAATTGGTAGATCTTTTGAATCGATCTTTCAAATCATAAAGGTCTTCTAATTTGACTACTGATTTAGGTATAGAATTGTTAGTACTATCCTGTTGCAATTGTTGGTCATGTTGGTCTTCGTCAATTATTTGATTGGTGTAGGATCCTTTAGATGTGAGGAAACTCACAATATCATGATCGTCATTGAAAATTCTCCAATTGGTATTTTTATCAGGAATAGATGGTCTAAAAATTAACTCAATTGAAAATCTATCAGGGCTAAAATCTTCTGAAGGAATGAGCTTGGAAGCTACATTGGCTAAGAGGTCTGCGCTATCATTATGGAGTCTAGGAATTGATGAAATATTAAATGCTATAAAATGTTCAGTCAGATCTTGAACTAAAGATTAGTAATGCTTTAAATGACCTAATAAACAGTGTATAGTATTACGTACCTGTCTGATTACAATTTCAGAATCTCCGAAAACTTGCAGGTATTTGATGTCTAATCTGATTGCTTTGTATAACCCTTGGACTAGAGCCTCGTATTTTGTGGTATTGTTGGTGCACTCAAATTCGAGTCTGCAAGTTAGCATGGTTTTATCTCCCTCTGGGCTTACTAATACGCATCCTGCTCCTACTCCTTCATTAGACTTAGAACCATCAAAAAATAGTTTCCAAAACAAAGATTTATTTACAGGACTATCTATAAAATTAATGCATTTAGAACTATCGGTTTGTGAAAAATTTTCTACTTGAGATAAAACAGAATGTTCTAAGTATGGTGAAGTGTGAGCATTAAAATTTCCTATGAAAGAATCTACTGAATAGTTTCCTATGATGTTAGAATTATATGCTACTGGTTCATTTTCTCCCTCGAGTTCTGTTACTATGTATTTCTGATGTCGTTCGCGTTCAAATTTTATTTGGTTGGGTTTACCATTGTAAGGAAGCCACATGTGAGACCAATCGGTTGCAAAATATCCATGAAGTTTTTTGGACCAATCTCTGCTAAGAATTAAGCCATAAAATTCAGGAATATCAGCAACTAAAATGTCAATAACTTGACATACCTTTGGGTTGGATGACAACCTTATGGTAACCTCATTTAACTCGCCAATCACTTCGACTTGCGATCGATCAAGCTGAACTATGCACACAGTGGATTTCTGTGGTTGAACGTTCAGTTTTGCACATATTGATCTTGGTAAAATATTCGATGAAGCTCTAGAATCAACTAAGCAATTATGCACGTTTTTATTGAAAATTTCATAAGTAAGGAGAAATGGGGGAGCATGCGATCTCGATCTTCCTCCAATTAATGCGATATCATTTGGATCAACTTTATTCATCGTATTAGTTGGAGGTCTTCCCATATCATGGGAAGCTTGAGAGATTACAGCAACTGGTAATGGTGCAACTGGTACAACATGTAATTCTTTCAAAATTACTTTCTGCTGGTGTTTTAACTTGCTCAATTCAAAAAGAGTAATATTGGCCCTAGTCTTTTTCATGTCTTCTACGATGTTATACTCCATTTCATCCGAAACGATTAGTGTTTTAGACAGAGTTGATGTGTCTGTTTGGACTGGGCTGGTTTGAGTCGCTTTAGGTGATGTTTTCTTGGCTGCAACTTTATCCATAGTCATCGAGCTTGCGCTCTTTGGCTTAGGTGTAGGTTGACGAGGAACAAGTTGATTTCTGCTACGAGTACTAATTGGGAATGCCTCTTGATCCTCTTCATCTGGGAGGATGAAATCCCACATACCTTGTAACTCTACAACTTCTTCTTCATTGGTATGTTCTTCAGTAGCATTTTCCTCTTCTTCTTCTTCTGACTCAACATTTGAAATAGTGTTATGGGGTTTGGAATCAGTTGAAGGATTTATTTTAAAAGGCCTGTATGATTTTTTAGAAGAAGTTTTTGCTACTTGTTTCTTAATGTCGACCATTTCGTTAGACATGGTCTTCAAAACTTTTTGTAATCCTTTTAAATCAAATGGATCTTTCGGTTGTTTTTTCTTGGGATCTTCTTTGAAAGAGACCTTCTTAGATTTTCTTTCCTCTATTGCGTTTTTCTTTTCTAGGGCCATAATACGTTTCTCTACTGCTATCGCTTCTTTCATATTTTCAACCAAAGTTGTTTTGTTAGCCCTATCAACAAAGATTGCTAAGTTTGATGGTAGAGCAGCAATGTACCATTCACTTCGCACTTCTTCACTAGGCTGACAAGCAGTGGGTATTTTGTTTAACATTTTATTGAAACGTAAATTGAAATCTTTGATAGGCTCTCTTGACTCGGCCCTAAGGTTAGAAAAGTCATTGATCAGTGTCGCTGTAGACCTGTCATCACCAAACTTGGTCAAGAATTTTTCTTTGAAGATGTCCCAACTAGTAATAGATCCAGATGGCAATGATAAATACCATGATCTGGCTGTTCCTTGAAGAGTATAAGGAAAAAGTCAAACAACAGCATCTTCATTAATGACTCCATTGAGATTTATGGACAGCATAAAGTTATTTATATGCTCTTCCGCTAGCATGCCTGCCTCAGGATTAAACTTAGGCAACCATTTTTCAGGATGGGCTGGTAACTGACTCAAGGGTGTAGGCATTAAGACTGCCCCTAGGTTATTCCATGGAGATTGGGCCATCGCTGAACTACTAATAGAGGAAAGTGCAGAAGATGATCCTTGTGGTTGAGAAGATGGGGATACTACGACTCCAGATGGTTGAGAAGGAGTTGCAGAAGTTCCAGTAGGCTGATGGACAATGATCTGAAGTGGAGGAGTGGATGGTTGACTTCATGGTGAAGAGGTTGAGATGGATGATGATGATGAAAGAGTCTCGCTATCAGATCCTTTAGGAGACTTCCTTGCTCTCTTCCTAGTAGGTAGAGGTAATTCGGTTGGCTGAACACCAAACTTTTCGCTCTTTAACCTGGTAAGAGGATGAGCAGGGTTATATTGCGAAGTAACGTTGCCTTGAGATTTATCAGATTTTGAAGGAGATATAGAAAATCGCTGAAGTTTGTGAATCAAGGATTCAACTTCAGGAGGTTCAATAGTAGATTGTTCTGAAATGTCAGGGTTTGTAGCAGCGGCTGTTGCTCAAGTGACTTTTGAATCTGGATTTAAAGATTTTAAATGCAATGGAGAAGTCAGGGGAGATGGTCAGGGTGATTTACTCTCAGAATGGTACTTAGACTTAGATTTGTTTGCCATTCACAGTTCGTGGCCCTCCTTTTAGCGCCAAATATGTTGAATCCCCAAAAATCAGGTCTAAAACAAGGGGGATACCCACCCGGTCTGGACCTTGGTTAGCAGCTCCTTTTCCGTTTGGTACAGTGGGTCCGACTGGGGATATGAGATCAGTTTCCCAATTTGTGTGTGTGTGTGTGTGTTGGACTGATATTTCTGTTTCTAACAGTTTCTAAATGGAATAATTCTACTCTAATAATAAGGAATTTATATTCTAATAAATAGAACTATCTAAATCTACACTAACCCGAGGTGTAACCTTTCTTTTATGCAATCTAAAATGATTTAAAATAACAACTGGTAATAAAGATCATTCAACTTTTATGAGAAAATAATTCAATAATGATGAACCACTTCGTATAAAAAGATAGATGAAACAATTGTGAGAAACATATCGCATAGTAAGCTACTCATACATGAAGCATAAATAAATAGCTATCACCATACAAAAGTGCCAAATGATAACTCAGGCATTCATACATTAATATATAAATAACTGAACATGAAAATCACTCTAACACAAGGCAGAAATAGTTAAGAGATAGAAATACCATTTATAACTAGTCCTACTCATGAGCTTCAAGCGATAACGATTTATCTCTTCTTAATCTAACATCCACTAAGAGTACAAAAGTGCAACATCAGTAGCGGATATCAAATGCAAACATCAACAAATCATGTTCCATTCATTCATCAAAACCTCCTCAGAGGGTACAGAAGTGCATGTTCTGGGTATAAGTTTTTGATAAATTTCAGGACCCTTCTCTAAATGCATGAGAAGGGTTTAAATACTACTAACTAAATCTAAAAATAATTTATTACAAAAATGTAGGATGCGGTTTAAATGACCGTCCTTATTTCAGGAAAATAAAAAAAATTAAAACTAAAATTGAATCTAAAATTAAAACTACCTCTGTATTTGGTCCTTGAAATCGTACGCATGTAGCATCTGTTTGAGTAGAGTCGGCTGGCTGACTTCTGATTTTAGCTGAGCTAAGATAATAGAATCGACAAGAGATGGCGCCATTTTTTCGGCTGAATTGATGATACACTTAAGAGTCATCCATTGGCTATGTGGCTTTACCAAGTATGCCCAGTAATTATCCCAGTTCAACTTGGTTAACCCTTGGATTGCTTCTGCCTTTTCTTTTGCCTTCTGCTTCCATTCTGTCTGTATTGTTACTTTCTTGCAATTTTCGGGGCTTGCAGGTGAATGGGAAATTAGCAGCTTTCCTTTTCAAGAAATTTTTCTCAGCTAATTGCGCATCGGAAACTGCCTCTGTTTCTTGGTACGGATTTCCTTGATGCGTTTTTCGCCTTTTGCGCTTTTTCCTTCCAGCAAATATAAAGTTTAAAATTTGTGAAAATAATATTTCTGTAAGCTCTTGACCCTGAGTCTTAAACTGTCTATTTCTGATACCTACGCTGTCCAATATCCACTTAACCATGTCTGTGTATGGGAGAATTTTGGGTCCTGCTGCTATCTGGTGTAAGAATGAGCAGGCTAGCTCTGTGATGGATGCCTCAAATGAACTGTTTGAGCCCGCATGTTATAGAAATTTTTGTGCCTTACAGCATGAAGCATGAAATGTCCATAATCTAAGGGATCCAAAGTCCCTAAACATGTTGTTCCTACCCCTAGAGGAACAAGGTCAGCAAACCACAGCACTGAATAAAAGTTCTCCACCTGAAAACACTCAAAAACAAGGCAATTCTGGATCATGTCAACTGCTCCACTGAGCATCTGCGCTGAATGTCAACTGCTCCACTGTCTACCTGCGCTGAATGTCAACTGCAAAGAAGGCTACTTGCGCTGGGCGAGTTGGGACATGTGGCACAGTCATTCCTCAAGGTGTCAATGCCCAGGAAGCTTCCAAAATGACACTTGGATCAAGGAATTCGACTGGTGATGAGTAAGAGGGTCTAGATCTCCAAGTGGAAGCAAGAAACTCCAAGTGGACTCAAGAACTGAAGAATAACTGAAGTGAGAGAGGACACTAGTCAGCTTCATGCCAACCTCAAGCTGACTCATCCTTTCTCCAAAACTCCTATATATAGATCTCTCTCATGAGGTCTAAGGAGGCTGGAATCTTGTAAATGTAAGGAAGTGTTGTTGGTTTGAGTTTAGAACTATTGGGTGATTTGCTTTGAAGGAGGTGAAGAGGAGATTTCTTTCTGCTGGGAAGGTGATGCTGGATTGGGCCTCTTATGGTTGTATCACTTCCTGAACTTTACTTCTTCCATTAATAAAGCATTTTAGGTTCTTCTATATGCATGTATCTCAATGATGTATTGTCATGCTTGTGTATTTGATTTATTCTAATCCTTGAATCAATTATGAATGTATGTTTCTTGTAGTTTCCCTCTCTCGCCATTTTGCAGGATCTTGGTGTAGCTGGACCAGTGAAAGAGCAAGGAGCTGGGAGCGAGCAGCAAGGAGAGAAGATTGGATCAACCATTAGCGAAATACATCGGTTAGTGGATCTCTTTCTCCCCTATTTTACTTTCATAAAGAGGAAATCTTAAATAGCTTTGCCTCGATTGTTGCTGAGGTACTATCACCCTTAGAGTGGGATAGGGTCATTCCATATTGGATACTTTTCCCAACAACAAATTGGCGACTCCGCTGGGGATCGTATCTTGTTGGTTGTTTGTGTTTTTTGCTATTCATTTCCTAAACACAGGGAGTACCGAATCAAACTGCATTTGGATCTTTCAAATGCAAAGTAGAGGGCAGCTACTCTAGCTCAGTTTCTGGGCATGTTTATGATTTGAAGAGCTGATCCAAAAGGACTCTGAACAGCTCTTAGTGATAGCTTTTCATCCTCCTAATTACCCTTTAGTGTGTACTTGATTGATAGCTTTTGATTTGGCCAAAAACTGTGGATTTTTGAGCAATCAGTAACCCGGAAACCCAGAGAAACGAGAGTTTCTCTCTTCATTGCAGGCACTGTGAAGGTAGTCTGCATTTCATCGCAGGTCCCGAAGGGGCTACCTGCGCTGAATGTCAAACTGACAGTGTACTACCTGCGCTGAACCAGTTTTGCCTTGTGCAATTGGGGTTCCCTGCTGTTTATTGCCCTGTTTTCATCCTTGTTTTTGCAGCCTGTTATCAGTCAATGTACCTATCTGAAACCACCTTTCCTTACCACTATTCCGTCTCGGTTGTATTAAGAAACTGTATTTGTTCTTTGTGTATTTCTTACATCATTTGCAATTTCCCATAACGAAAGTGAACTAGTCTTGCTGTGGCCTCTTAGATCTAGACCTGTGATAAGTGTCGTTTTGATCTTAAGAGTTAGTTTGTTTGTTGTTCATAGCTGATTGAGTATTTGCTTTCGTCATATGGTTTGAATTTATGTATTTCTAGTGTTGAAACAAGTAAATCTTAAGGTGTCCTTTGGTTTTGGACAAAAGCTTGTTTGCTTTCACTTGAAATTGAATTCAAAGTTATACAACAGCTTTCTTTTTGTAGTACATCAACATTAAGAAAGAGAAAAGAAATACCTGTATTTTGCATTTTGATAAGTTTGTATGTTGATTTAGGAAAAAGTGCATTAGTGTGTGCTCTATGATCTGTGTGAAAAGATAATGTCTTTCTTTTCCCTCAGTAGTTAAGATTTTCATAAGTCGAAAAGATTGAAAAAGCTTGCTTATCATCTTAGACTGCATTTAGGAATTTGTATCATACATCTTGTGGTGAACCTTGAAAGGCAAAATTTAAAAAGATCAACTTAAAATATATTGAATGAACCTAATAACGCTTTGAAACATAACGCAAACACATAGAGGTCTAAGCTAGAGACGTGTTCCGGCGTCGTTAAACGTAGTGACTGTCGGTCTCGAAGAAGGTGGGTGATTCCTCCTGAGAGTCGGTGGCACTAATACAGACTTGTGCTCCCACGTACCATCGCGTATATATTGGGAGACCCCTATAGGCATATATCTTTTATCCTTAGGAAGCCATGTCGGCCGCCCTACTGATCGCAATGCAGTGAACACAGCATTCACGAAGATCGACCACCCGTACCGTAAAACGTATTCTGTGGTTTTGCGAAAGGTTTGGCACACCCTCTGCCTAGATCTCCAGAGCAGTTTCTTTTGGCCTTTTTCAAACTCTATAACGGAAAAAGTCCACCCGAGAATTTGTCACTTCGGGCTCGTTAAAACATCGAAGGAGACTAGAGTCATCTTTAGCTTTTTCTCGACTCTTAAAAAGTGAAAAAGCAAGTTGTGTCTAAAAGCGTCTAATAAAATTCATTCAATTCGGAAACAAAAATTTCCCCTTTTAATATTTTGGTTGATCGAGTAATCCGCAATCGTGGAAGAAAGTCAATTGAAACCCCGTCGTTCGCGGAGGCTTACGAGTCAACCGTCTTTGTCTTCGGAATCGAAAATAGTACGGACAAAGCGGACTCGTTTAACTAGTTCAAAATCTCCTATAAAAGTTAGAGCAAGTGTTCCAACTACATCTGAGGTTTCGGTTACTCCAAACATTTCTGGAAACCCTGCCTCTATAGAAGAAGTTCAACAGCCACAGAAGGATAGTGATACTGATCCTAGTCTGGGGGCAAATACTTGTATAACTGAACCAGTTCCATCTGTAACCGGTCCAGAGAGTTTTGTTCCTCAAACAACTGCCACTGTCGAAACAACCACTTCTTCGGCACCAGAAATATTTTACGGACCTGACGGTCTTCCTCTTCCACCGGGTTTGATTGCGATAGAGGAAATTGCAGAAGATCCGCAAGCAAGTACTCCAACTCATTTTGGAGTCGAGGTCACTCTATTTCCTTCATCAGAGGTTAATCCACCACAAGTGGAAGTTCCTGTAGAATCGCTAGGCAATCTATTAGATAGACTTAAAATGTCTGAACAACCGTCATCATCTAGGACTGTGTCAAACGACACAGCAACAGCAGAAGCCCCTGCCGTCACTCCGACAATGTTTGCCGGCATACCATCTGTCCCAACTAGCTCACAACAGCTAGAAGGAGTCCACCAAGGGACTATTTCGACAGTGTGGTCTGTTCCAGTTTGTTCATCCGGAGTAATATCCGGCAACTCTTATGTTGAGACTCGCCAAATTGATCCATTTGGAGGTCAATTTGGGCAATCCAGTCCCCAAGGACAATCAATCCCCTTGAGTTCCGGATTGCTACCGTATGGGGGGCAGTATGCCCTTTCGTTACCCCCTCCGGGAGGGTACCCATACGTGAGTTCACAACAGTATTCAGGTTATACTGGAATTGCATCAAGTAGTTAGGTACCTATGCTACCTCAACAACCAAGGATTGTATATTCTATGCAACAGTGTGTACCTATGACGAACATCCCAACCACACCGGCTATTGTAACAGTGTCACAAGTTCAAGCGATGCCTGTTGCATGTCAACCTCAGATTTCTCAGGTTGTAATGCAACAGCCCCTTGAACATGGGTCACAACCACAATCGCCAACTGGTGGGGTGACACAGGTCCAAACGGGTACAATTACCCCACACCTTGGTCCAACAGTCAGCATAGCACAACAGAACATGGCTTCACAACCATGGCTTGTGCAATACCAACAACCGCAATTCCAGCAAGTATATCAAGGTTCTGAGCAGCAGATCTTTGCGAACAGTGGACAACCGTATATCCAAAACGGTCAAAACCAACCACTTTATAGTGGTCAAGTTCACCAACTGTATCAATCATACCAACATCAATTACATTATGCTGGTATGCAAAGGCCCACTGCTCAAGCGATTCCATCGTACCCTGGTTATGCTTCGCCTAACCTGAATCAACAGTTACCATTCGTGGCGACTTTAGAGTTACCCGATTTACACCGGTTAACCAACGATCTGATTGCTTATGCCCCTTGGTGGCCAACGATTCCTCATAAACTTCCATCTGACATTCCTAAATTCAATGGAAATCCAGGTGAAGACCCATCGAATCACGTGATGACTTTTCATCTGTGGTGTTCGTCGAACACCCTAAACGACGATTCGATAAGGCTTCGCCTTTTTCAGAGGACATTGACAGGTCCAGCGGCTAAATGGTATATTGAATTACCTAGAGCCTCGTTCGACAATTTTAGTTCCCTAGCCACGACTTTCTTAACCCATTTTCAACTACCGATAAGGTATGAAACGGGAACAGAAATATTAACCAACTTCAAGCAGACAACTGCCACCCATATATCTGATCATATACATGAGTGGCGTTGTCGTCGTAGGATGGTGAAAACGTACGTTCCCGATCAGCTGTTAGCCGAATGGTTTATAAAGTCGTTACTTCCTGCTATAACGGAAGATGTGGCCAAGGGAGGAGTCGTAACAGAGGAGCAAGTTATCGCTCGTGCACAGTATTTGGACTTAGTTTATACTCAGTCTGGCACGCTCTACAACAAAATACCCGACGCCCCTAGACCAAAATTCTCAATTCCTCCTCCTCCTAAATCAAATAGTGACTCTCATGTCGGTGATGGCGTGATTGGCACAGCAAACGCGAAATCGATAAAGGCTTCGTCAAAGAAAGCCCGTAAGAATTCGGATCAAAATGCAAAAGAAGAAATTAATGCTTCGGAAGTAAATGTCGTATCATCAGATAAGGGCAAAGAAACCAATCAACCAGGAAGCAAGAAGAAGCAAAACAAAGGGAAGAAGAAGAAATAGGGTGAATCATCTCCTCGAAAAAATTCTTCAAACCCTCCTGGGCAAGGGAAACAAATTTATCCATGTCAAATATGTGATGAAGAGGATCATTACACAAATAATTGTCCATTCAAAGCTGAGTTAAAGAGGTTCTTTAAAAGTTCCCAAACCTCAGCTGTGTTGACTAATCCATTTCCCAACCCAGGTCAAAATATGGTTGATAGTGGAAATGCTTCCCCGTCGCAAGTACTTATGTTGTCGGTCTCGAAACAGGAAAATGATGCTTTGATTTCGACAAGGAACAAAGATTATGGGAATCCTCAGCTGTCGAACGAAAAAGGTAAAGATCAACCAAGTAGTTCGACAACAACTTCGACAGAAGTTGCACCACCCATCATTCCTGAATTAACAATAAAACCGCCAAAGGGTGTAGTACACAAGTCGACATTTAATCCTCGCGCCAGAGCGGCGCAACATTATAACATAGTAGAAGATTTGGCACAATCGCCATCCGCTATGTTGACTCTTGAGGTACTACAAAATTGTCCATCCCAAAGGCAGGCGTTGTTATCGGCTATTGGTGGGGTTGATCCTAAGGATTCCAATCTTGTATCCTTTGATCACAAAGGATACGATCCTCAGTTACCAGCTCAACTAGCTTTCCTTATTCAAGTGAAAGCCCTCAACAAAACTATTCACAGAACAATTATTGATGAGGGAGCATCAACATGTATTATGTCGATGAGTTGCTGGAAAGCTTTAGGATCTCCGACCTTGTCATGATCTTCGACGACATTAAAAGCTTTCGACGGAAGGACTTATACCCTGTACGGTATCCTTAATAACTTAAAGGTTGAACTGGGGGGAAAAACAGTAGAAATTGATGTTGAGGTCATTGATGGAAATCTTGACTATAACATCCTACTGGGTAGACCATGGATTTATGCCATGGCGGCTGTTGTGTCGACTTATTTTAGGAAGATCGCATTCCCGTTTGAAGGAGGGATTACGGTCGTCGACCAACAGAACTTCCTCCCTAATGGTTCACAAGTTACAGGAAGCATTCCCATGATCCATGAGAGCAACCATTCGCTTCAAGATATCGGAGTAGGATTATTGAAAGACCCCACACTGATGGGAACTTTCGCGCTACCACCTCCTATTTACATGGGAAATATACCGTTTGTAGCGACCTGCAACATGATATCTTCCACGAAGGTCGCAAAAGACAATGTCAACATGGATCATACAATGGTTTTGCCCCCAAGCACTTTAGAAATATTGTAGCAATCAATGTTTCAAGCATGGGAGGCGGACCCAAATCAACGCTCGTCAAGCGTTTGGGTAGATAGGTCTAGAGAATATGGAACCCCATTAGATCCTTGGTCGAAAGTACATGGGACTGACGAAGGAATATTATAATCAATGTTGATTGAGGGGGCACCATGGAATGATCACCACCATCGTTCCCTTCTTCCGGAATATGAAGAAGATACTCAAAGTGACCTTTATCACCCTTCAGTTTTTGAATTCCTAACAAATACTATAAACACGGTGGATTCCGAGCGAAACCTATCCAATATTGAAGAGACTATAGCCATAAATATCTCGACTAAAACAGATGTTGTAGAGAATATTTATGTCGGCAAAGGTTGTTCCCCTTCAGAACTGGAAATATATAACGCTCTTTTTCGCGAATTCAGAGATGTCTTTGCTTGGTCATATGATGAAAAGCCAGGAATTGACTCGAGTATCATTGAACATGAAATTAAAATGTGTCCTAATGTCAAACCAGTAAGACAACGGCTTCGGCAGGTGCACCCCAAGAAAGCCGCTGCCATTAAGGCAGAAGTTGAAAAACTTCTCCATGCTGGATTCATCTACCCGGTTCCTCTAACCGATTGGGTATCGAATATTGTCCCTGTTATGAAGAAACAAGGGACGATTAGAGTGTGCGTCGATTATAGGGATGTAAACCAAGCTTGTCCAAAGGACAACTACCCTACACCCTTCATCGACCAGATAATTGATGAATGCGCCGGATGTGAAATCTTTTCATTTATGGATGGATTTTCCGGGTATAATCAAATAAATATCCGCCCATAGGACCAGTCAAAGACTGCATTTATTTTTCCGTGGGGCACATTCACTTATCGAAAATTACCCTTTGGTTTAAAGAATGTAGGGGCGACGTTTCAGAGGGAAATGAATTATGCCTTCCATGACATCAAGAACATAGTTCAACCTTATCTCAACGACCTTTCGGCTCACTCGCGAAAGCGGACTGATCATCCGCAGCATTTAAGAGCGATATCTCTACGTTGCCGACACTACAAGATAAGACTCAATCCTCACAAGTGTGTGTTTTGTGTCGGTTCTGGTCATTTACTTGGCTTTGTAGTCTCTAAGGATGGAATTCGTCTCGACCCCTGCAAGGTTCAGGCAATCATTAATTTGCCTCCACCTTCAAATTTGCTTCAGATTCAGAAACTCCAAGGGAAAGCAAACTTTCTGAGGAGGTTCATTCCAAATTACGCAGAACTTGCTAAAGGTTATACTCATCTTTTGAAAAAGGATGTACCTTTCGTCTGGGACCAGGTGGCGCAAGCTTCCTTTGATGCTCTGAAAGATTGTCTAGTAAAAGCATCATTAATGTACGCCCCAGACTATCAAAGAGATTTTAACCTGTATCTGGCTGCAGCAGATACGACCATTGCGATGGTTTTAGTTCAAGAAGTCGATGGAATTGAACATCCTATCTATTATTTAAGTAAAAACTTAAATGATACAGAGAGTAAATATTCTTATGTTGAAAAACTAGCGCTTGCAGCTGTTCAAGCGATTCAAAGGTTTCGACATTATGTCCTCTTTCGGAAAACTACCATCTTGTCAGATTGCAACCCCATGACTTATATATTGTCGCGACAGTTGCTGGGGGGAAAATATTCAAAATGGATAGCAATCCTTCAAGAGTTTGATTTGGAATTTGTAAAATCCAAGTCAAAGAAAGCTCTAGTTTTCGCAGAATTATTGTGCGATCTCCCATCGTCGTCCAACGATGAAACATCAGAAGAGTCAATCGTGGACGAGAGTTTGTTTCTGATATCTACAAGCGATGAGTGGTATGGAGATATCATAGTTTATCTCCAAACCCAAAAATTCAGGCCAAACACCTCTCACTCCGAAAGAAAACGTATACGATACCAAGCAAAAGACTACATGATCGTCGGTGATACACTTTACCGTCGTGGCATCGATACAGTTCTGAGGAGGTGCCTTACCCATGAGGAGGCCGAAAAATCCCTGAATGAATGTCATTCAGGCGCGTGTGGGGGGCATCAATCTGGATATGCAACAGCACAAAAAATCTTACGAGCAGGATACTTCTGGCCAACCATGTTCAAGAATTGCATAATCGCAGTCAGAAGTTGCCATGCTTGTCAAATTTTTTATAGCAAAACCAGGAGACCACCCGCACCTTTACAGCCAATAGTTGTTGTTGGGCCTTTCGCCAAGTGGGGCATCGATTTCATGCAATGTAACCCCACATCGACCGGGGGGCATGGGTATATTATAGTCGTTGTTGACTATTTTACCAAATGGGCCGAGGCGATGCCTACATTGGATAACACTGGTGAAACAGCTGCCCTTTTCTTTTTTAATCATGTAGTCGCCAGGTTCGGCATACCACAGGCTATAGTTACAGATCATGGGTTGCATTTTCGCAATCACATGATGGTCGAATTAGCTGCCAAGCTAGGGCTATCTCATGACAGCTCTACCCCATATTATCCGCAAGCCAACGGACAAGTTGAAGCAATCAACAAGGTCCTGAAGCGTATGTTGCAAAGGATGATCAGGGTTCATAAAAGAAGGTGGCACCTAATCCTGTACTCAGCCTTGTGGGCTTACCGAACATCGGTAAAGCAGTCTTGCCAATCCAGTGCGAAATTTTGTCGCTTAAACTCGCAATTGATCTCCTCCCCGGAACCTCAGAAGAAGAGGCTCGTTTCTTGGAATTAATACAATTGGATGAAACCCGTCGTGATGCCACTTTGGCTAACGAAGCCCATAAGAAACGAGTCAAGGCTCAGTTCGACAAAAGTGTCAAACCCCGTGTCTTCTCAGAAGGTGATTTGGTCTTGCTTTATGACCAAGAATCCGATAAATTGGGAGCAGGTAAATTCAAATCCTTATGGATGGGCCCCTATATTGTTAAAAGGGTGTTAGCAAAAGGAGCCTACGAGTTAATGGATTATGACGGAATTCCACTGGCGCAACCCCGTAACGGGCTGTACCTCAAGCGTTACTATGCTTAAATAGTAACCTGCATGCTTTTGTTGTATTTTGTTTTCGCTAAAGTATTTGTTCTGGTCGAGTGATCCACCTTTTTCATTTGTTGTAGATGTCGAACCTTCTGGAGACATGTGTTGGATATGCTGACGGAGTGAGTCGTAGTTCGTGGAACCTATCCTCCGCAGCCTGGGCCATTTTTGATCCAAGCGGCGAGTTAGTAAGTTTCAGAGGTATGTGTATTGGGCAATCAACGAATAACATCACTGAGTATAGCGCGTTGATAGAACTACTCTCTGATGCCATCACACGTGGCATATGCCGACTAATTGTCAGGCTAGACTCACAGCTCGTAATACTACAACTCAATGGTATATATTCTGTTCGCAATCCAGCTATTTATCGCATGTTCCTAAGGGTTAAGATCTTGGAAAGACAATTTGATTCAATTCAATATCAACATATTTCCAGAAACTTAAACACATTAACCGACTCATTAGCAAACTATGTGTTAGATAGACATTTGCAACATTTATAAAAAGGACACATCATCAAAGATTGTACATATGGATCATACAACTCAAACAGAATAAAACTCGAAAATCAAAATATATATAAGCTGTTTATAGTTCATACATAATGTTCTGTAACCAAGACAAAATTGGTCATATGACCTAAAACTCAAAAAGTGCTAGGGGGCACCCTAGCCTAGTGGTGCTCATGATAGCACGTCACGGCCTGTGCAATCATGCACAAGAGACGAGTCCATCGTCTAGGCACACCAGTAGTGTGTCGCTGCAGCTGTAAAGGTAACTCATCAATCCTCACATCGGGAATGTCGAGAGTCAAGCTCTCAACCTGCTCCTGCACAGCTGTAAGGGTCTCAGTATCGTCAAGGTCGCGGAGGATAGCTCTCCTAGCAAGCTCCACTGTCGGGGCAGCAACTGGCGGCCTCGGACGAACTGCTGGACGGACAGGACCAACATCTGCATGCACACAAGAGTATGATTAAAAGTCTTGATAGAATAAAGCACAGCAAAATTATGAATAAGAACAGTAAACAGTGATATGGTCAAAGAATTTACCAATAGCGCCCCACTGTTCGCCATCCGGTAACACCAAATCCGGATCACCTCGGAAATCCATACCCACATACGGATACTCGGAAAAGACCATCTCCTGGCGCTCGAACCACCTGAAGAAGGCATCAGTAAAAGTAATCTGAGGTTGACCAGCATGCCTAGACATGTGATCGACCCACCTCTGCATGCGTGGCTCGGTCGGAGAAGGCAAGTCGAGTATAATATACTGAGGCTGCATCAGTGGGATTTTCTCCAAGGCGAAGGCAGTCAGAATAGAACCAAATCCAAAATTCTTCAGCTTCCCGTCCTTCACCTTGGTCAACTGACTTTTCATCTGAACAAGTACTGCATCACACCAGTTGAATACTTTCGGTTGGAGACACTCCAAGGCGTGCTGCACGTAAGATCTGTTGGCAACATGTAGAGCTGCGCTACCGGCCATCCTACCAATGGTATACATAATGGACCTGAGAGACCTGTCAGTAATCTCACGGATAACAACCTTGCCGTCTCTGCTCGGCTGGGAACCTTCCCTACAATACTGGTAGACATAATCTCTCATGGAATCGGTCCCCCGGGCTGTACCTGACAAAGAAATGGGGGCACCTCGCCTTGACAATCCAGTCAAGAAGTACATGTCCTCTATGGTCAAAGGGATGGAATTTCCCCTAATCTGGAATACTTGGTTAATGGGATCCCAAGCATCAAGCATATACTGCAGCAAAGTGATTTGTGCTCTCATGCTAGAGATACGGAAAAACTTCAGCAAGCCACAGTTCCGCAGCACGTTCACCGTGACAGGGTCATGGAGGGAAATCATGTCCTCCTCTTCATGTTCTCGTTCTCGCCATGTAAGGGACATTTTGTTCAAAGTTCCCTGCAAAGAAAACAAAAGAAGGAGTAAGTTCCTGAATTTGGTGAAAAATTGGCGAAAATTCATCAAAAAATGAGCCAAAAACTCAGTTTTCTGAGCCCAACGCAGGCAGAGAGTGTCCCACCTGCGCTGAAGGTCAGGCTGCTTTAAGGCAGCTTGACATTCAGCGTAGGTTTCGAATGGGAAACCTGCGCTGAAGTTAGGGCGCCCTGGCAAAACCCCCGAGGCTCAGAAAAGCTGGGAAACAAGCACAAAATTGAAAAAGGAAACCATGAAAAGAAAGAGCTAGGGTTTAGCTCCTACCTGGTCCAGACGGCGCTGAAAATTGTCCGCAAAATCTCCCGGAATCAGCTGGTGAAAATCAAGGGGGAAGAGGCACCTCCAGAGCTCCAACAAACCAAATGCAAATGAAATGGTAAAATGAGAGGTAAAAACACCTTTTAATGGCTCTTTACGTAGTTCAAAGCGAAATATTAGGGTTATAATCTCATTTTCATGCAAATATTATTCATTTCTAACAAAGTTTGTTGCAGCAATTGAGAATGCAGTACTATCCTTGAAAAGAGAAAAGCTAGTAATGGTAAAAAATCAAAATTTGACCATATAATCGAGCAGTTTTAGCATAAAGTTCATGCTCGTTAAAAAATAAACGCAAGATCCGAGTAGTTTTAACGCGGTCTTCATGCTCGTTAAAAAATAAATAAAAGCAGTGAGCAATGTTTCCCCCAGATTTTAAGCTCATTTTTAAATAAAAAATGAACCTATTCCGGTAAATAACCTCTGTGATCGTAAATTTATCAGCCATAAAAAGCCTTGGTCGTGTTTGCACCTGCCACCTCCACCGTCATTTGGCCGATCGTTCACCTCCATATGATTGTTTACCCATTTTGAGGAACAGCTGCGAAGAGTGATTTCACCTAGCCATCCTTGTGACACTGCCGTGATTGGAAAATTCCAACCTGTACCTGGAATCTGCTGCTATCCCTGTTTATCACTCGTTCCTCAAAAGACGAGTCTTCTTTGAGCTCTTTTCAACTGACTCGTAAAATATGAAAAGATTGCCGAGTTTTTGCCTTCCAGCTCGTTAAAAGGACTGAAAGAGCTATCCCTCCTCTAGATTTTAATCTTTTTGGACCTGAGGGATTATTGCACAAAAAGGTCGAGCGCTTGTTTTATTCGGCTCGTTAAAGTTATCGAAAACTCATCCCTTCTGTATTGTTTTATACTTTTTCGGACTTAAGGGATTAGATGACGAAAAAGGAATTTTGGAGTTAACTATCTGTACCTTTTCAGACTCTCTAAAAATGAAAAGGACCGAGTTTTCCTTGTCGTTAGACTCGTTAAAATGATTAAATAGCGACAAACTTGTCTTTAGATGAGAACGAGTTTCCCTATCGCTAGGCTCGTTAAAACATAGCGATGGGCTTGCTCGAAGGGCAGGTTATAGAACAAGCATATGTTATCCTCCTCAAGCTTGACAAAAATAAAGAGGTACTGGTCAGAAATGACTGGGGAAAAATTGGGAGAACCTCAAAGCTTTAATGGTAGCAAGTCGCTCTTGAACATGACACTTTTCCTACGTACCACATCGGGTTGGGTTGTTTCATTCACCGGTCTCATCACCATGGTCTCGCCAAACCATCCACATTTGGGGTAATGCTACCGATCCATCGCATCAGTGTCGTTATATGTTCAAGAGATGTTGTTCAGAAAGAGTCAACCGTGTCCCATCTCTTAGTGTCGGTCTTGAAAGCCCTCCATCAATGATCAAAGCTCTTTGCATTTGCATTGGTAGGTGTCTCATCAGTGTCAAAATTTGCATCCCGTTAGGCATGCCATAACCCTGATGGAGGAGCTGGTCTATTCATATCCCTTTTGGCTTTGCTGGATCAGGTCATATCAGGTCATTGAGTTTGTCAAAATGCTCTTGTTTGGTCTTAATGTCAAAATTCTAGGTCTAGGGTTTTGGTCAGTTGTCTTAGCAAGGTTAGCAAGGTCATGTTTCTGAGAGTCCTTGAGTGACCAGCAAGCCAGAGGGAGGATGGTAAACATGTTCCTTTGAAATTTTCATCATGTATAGCTCATTTTTAACCTTGGATTTAAAAACCATGTTTTTAAAGCCAAGGTCATGATAATTTTTGTAAAAAGAATAAGTGTCCAAGAAATCTTCAGAAAGGAAGCAACAACCCTGGTCCCCTTGCCACAGTCCTTCAGATGATTTCCCTGCAAAAAGAATCAGGTCAAAGCACTCAAAAAATCAACTTCAGGATAAAGGAAACCAAGAAAATCAGTGTTTTTAAAAAGTGACCAAATAGACTTTATAAAGTGGGTTTTGGATGAAATTTTTTTAAAAGTGAGATTATAAAAGGTAATTCTCCCTCCTTTAACTCTCATTGTGCATGTCGAGCTTCTAAGAGTGATTGTGAGAGCGTGCAAGGAGAAGAAGGAAAAAATATAAGGGTTTCGGGTAGTTTACAGGTGCACGACCCGTCCAGGCTCGTGCGCGACCTGTTGGGCGGTGCGCGACCCGTCCAGCAGCCTCCGACAGTGAAAAAACACAACAGGCACGACCCGTTGAGTTGTGCGCGACCCGTCCAGGGGTGTGCGCGACCCGTTCAGCTGCCAGCTTCCAAAACTGCAAACAAATTCCCTCATTCCTCTTCAAACTTGCTTGATCGGTCGAGGTAGGCTCCTAATCCATGGTTGATGGTATGGATGATGAAAATAATGATGTATGCTATGGTTTTATCTTTTAAATTTGCAAATGAATGGATTAATGTGGCTGTTGCTAATGTTTTGTAAAATGCTAGGGTTTTGTGACTGTTTCAAGTGTTTTTGTCCCATTGATCCCTTCCTTTTTTCCCTCTTTCATTCATAGTCATGCTTGCATATCTGTCCCATTTCATTTGCACATAAAATGTTGCCTTTTTCCCCCATCCCTAAGTTATAAACCCTACCCCTCTCACAAGCACTCAAACCCTAATTCCCTCTACCATACACATGCAAAACTAAAACAGAAAAAAGAAAAGATACATTTGAAAATAAAGAAAAGAGTCATGTGAAATTAAAATGTTGTTGTATATCAAAAGGCATGTACATAACTCCTATATATCCTTGACATCCCCTTGTACATGAAACACTTTCCCTTGATGTGAAAATGATGAGTATATACCCCTTAATGTGCATGCACTCCTTAATAACAGAAAAAGAGCAAAATTTGCCTTATGCCACACATGAACTCCTGCAAGCAAATTTGTGTATGGTGTCCCTATGTCCCTATTGATTCATGTATGCCTCTTCATATTCATTATCATACATGTTTTGTCCCATATGAGATGTTCTTTGCAAATGATTTCCCAATGTTAAAATTGTTCCTATATGCATGACAATTTGTAAAAATTCCCTTGAAAAATTCCTTGTTATTATCATATATTCCCATTCCTTGTTAAGAAGTTCCCTCCCCTAACATTCCCCTCATGTTTTTCTCATTGAAACAGCATAGAGTTCAGTACTTTTGCAGCAGAGGCAACAGTTCAATTTTTCCTTCAGTTTGCCCACCTTGCTCCAAAACCATGTCAGATACTGAGACTTATGAGCAAGGTGATGACCATTCATCATCTACAGAGATTGAGGAACAGAGGAGGCCTCGTAGAGGGGGTAAAGGAGGTCACCATAAGAGGGAGGAGCCCACTTCATTGGCAGAGTTACAGGCTTGTCCTTTGGCACTGAGTTGTTTCTAGTACATGTCATGCTATCAATTTTGTGAGAGGCTCTCTCAAATTCAGCATCATAGAGAGTTGGCCCGCTTGTTTGTCTTACACCTCCATGATGGACATGTCACTCTTGCAGGGGTGAATTTCATATTGACACCCGAGGTGATCTCAGAGGCTATAGGTATACCGAATGTGGGAGAGGTGTGGTCTAAGCACAGACTACTTGATTTTGTTCACTTTGAGCCCTATGTCCGGCCATCATTTGTGAAACTGTTGGCAGGTGTTTTCCCATTCAGATTCCTTCGGAGTGAGTATGCCCCCCTCATGAGACTCATCATGCATTACTTCACATGTGAGGGCAGATTTTCACAGGTGTATTCATATCACATTCGCCTGTTGATGCATTTCACCTGGGTGAGGATGATGAACCTCCCAGTCTTTCTGTTTCAGAACATTCAGAGGATGGTACCTATGTTACAGAGGAAGACCCCAGCCCAGCAGTACAGGAGTCTTTGTCACTATGGTTTGATTCAGCTCATTGTTTTGCATCAGTTGACTCAGCAGGGCATCCCATGGGAGGAGTTCATCTCCCGTGAGTTTTTCACAGTGCCACCTCAGCCACATCAGGAGGCTATTCATGAGGAGGGAGGACCATCTCAGCAGCCCGATGCTCCCATCACCCGACATGTCAGCTCTACTCCTATGGTCACCTATCAGAAAGGCCCAAGGGCCTTATTTGCAGCAGCTAGGCGAGTACTATCTCCACAGCAGGTGGAAGGGGTCTCGCCTTCATCGTCAGAGCAGCGAGTGTTATCTCCACAGCATGTGGAAGGGGCCTCGCTTTCTTCACCAGCAGATGTATTGCAGAGGGGCAAAGAGCCCATGGTTCATGAGGATCCAGTGATCGATCTTGAGGTCAGTTCTCCTAGCCAGGAGGCAAAGGAGATCATTCAGCAGCTCAGGGCCGGGAATGAGACTTTGCAGTGGAGACTTGAGGGTGCTCAGTGGACCATCACATATTTAGAGCAGCGGAACACTCAGCTGGAGGAGGAGAAGGCCCTTGATGAGATTTGGAGGATTCGAAGTGATCAAGTCCTAAACCGTAGGAGGCCCGGTGATCCATTGCCTGTTGATCGGGAGTCTTTGCTTATTCAGGAGAATGCCCACTTGGAGAGGCTGTTGGCTAAGGCCAACCAAGACAAAAGGCTGCTAAGGAACATGAAAAACCACTATTGGGCTAGGATGCACGTTTGTAAAGCAAAGATGAAAGTGTTTCAAAGAAGATTGACCGAGGCTCTTGGGAGAAAGAAGAAGGCCAACCCACTCCGCATCTTGGCCGAAGCTTCTCTCACTCATCATGACACTCACTAGCCTCTTCACAGCATCAAGCACAAAAAATTTTGGAATTTTTGGCTCGTTTTTGGCATTTTTGGACAATTTACAGGTTTTGGCTTCTCAACGGGTCTCACCCCCGGTGAGACCCTTTGTCATCGTAGCTCAGTTTTGCGGAAACTCAGCATTGGTGGATTTTTCATGCAAAGTTACATATGCCCATCCATTACCTTGAGTTTTCATGGAGTTTTGGGCCTCCAAAAGGTCAAAATACAGTCAAATTTTGACTTTCTGCCCCTTTTTCGAGCTGCAGAAGTAGTCTTGGGAGAATTGACTTTTGACTAGGCAAATGACCTCCAAATCCAAAAATTCTAGCTGGGTTGGAACGTAGACTTAGATACCTTTCCAACGAGATATCCTGCACCTCATTCTGACACAGGGAAGGCCTCCAAACAGGGCTTCAACGTGTATGACCCGTTGATCAGTATGTGCGCGACCCGTTGAGCAGATTTGGCCAGATTTGACCAGTTCAGCCCAGAATTTGCAGATTAGCACCAGTTTGACTTGCTGAGGTCGATGATGATCCTTTTGACTGTACTTGTGGCACTTTTTGGGTACTTTTACTCTTGTTTTACTCTTCTAGAAGTTTCTCTCATGTAAAAGGGTAAAATTGACTGTATGAACTGGTTTCCAAGTTTTTAGAGGCAAGTTGTTTTGACTGCCTATTTTGTAGTGCTTAGTTTAGGAGTTGTTCAAACAGCTCCTAGGATAGTGAGCTCGACCCCTAGAGGTGGGGAAGAGGTTAGATCATCTATATTATTTACTTTCATGCTCATTTTCATGGTTGGACTCTTGAGGGAGGAACTATCATTGTATTATTCACTTGTATCTCTGCAATTTTTGGCTAAGGAAGACCAGGGTTTTGCAGTCATCATTGGGATTCTTGTGGACTCATTGTGTTGATGGTGTTTCTCTTCATGTTATTGTAAGCTTTATTATGTGATTCATTTCCTTTCTATACTGCTGCATATTAAACAAATGAAGTGATAAAGTTAGAATTCATGCTTGCCATGCTCTGCTTTCAAATTTGTTTAATTTCTATGTTTTCTGCTGTCTAAAGAGAATTCAAAATCATTGTTTGCTCTCTTTAGCCCTCTTATCTTTCTTCCTGATCACCCACTTCAGCTAAATACATCTACACAAGCTCCTACCTTGCCCCAAAGACCCCCCTGCAGAAACTGTGTCAAATCCCCGCACCCTAAATTGCAGATCCTCAATTTGCCACCAAAAACCCCAAAAACCCCCAAATCAACCTTCAAATCAGTTTACTAGCCTAATATCTGTGTTACCTTGATTGGTCATCTCTTCCCATTGAAAATTTAACGAGATTGACCGGAGAGAGCCTTCTCCTGCCCCGTAGGGCTAGCTACGAGGCTGAATGGTTTGATGTAGCTTTGAGATTTGCCTTTTCAGCCTTAGGTGAAATTTCAAGTGCTAACATACTGGCGACCATACTGGGGAGAACAACCAATCTTTTGTTCATTGATGTGTTATTTCATAGGTCTTAGACAAAGCCTGAAGTTACGCCAGGTAGCCTTCGAAAACGCTCTTGTTTTACATCAGCGCAAGTAGATAAACGCTGCTTCAGTCAATCTCCGTGAGCTTGTGAATATAGCACTGCTTTGACATCTTATCCCCATGTATTTGTTAACTCTGAGCCGTGGATGATAGGTTGAGAGTTTTCACAGGCTGAAACGCTTTTTCTTTCCTAGTTATTCTGAGAAAACAAGCTGGCTACAGCTCCTAAACCCATTTTCAGATTTCATTCATGCCCAGCTATTTTTGAGTATCTTGAAGATTTAGATTTTGACGAAAGCTTTGAGTTGTCTCTGTTCAAAACTAAATCTGAAAGTGCACTTGCAACTCTAGTTCCTAATCCTGATTTTGCAGCTGCTATTGAATTTGAGAGGCATAACAAATTAGTTGAAAACTTCATTTTGAGGAATCTCCAGACACGTGTACAAGCTACTACTCTTGCTGATTTTCTTGAAAATATCTCTGGTCATATTGGATCTTCTATCACGGTGCATGAACAGACAAATCCTCCTTTTATTGTAATCTCTCCCATAGTTACTCATCCTCCATCTACAGTTGTTTCGCCTTCAGCATCACATACTGCTTCTCCTCCTCTTACTCCTCATACCGCTACACCTACCCCACCTGCTACTCCAAGACCTACCTTACCTAGAAAAATGGTAGCCCGGTTTGCCCCACTTGCATTGCCTGCTAATCTTCATGATATGCCTGCTGATTACCAAAGTAAAATCCCCATGTTTGATGGCACTCCACAAAGTATTACAGCTCAGCAACATATCGATAAAATGTCTACTTTCTTTGATCTATATGAGTTAGATGAAGAAGATGTTACCATGTGGTTGTTCGTGCAAACATTTGCCGGAGAAGTAAGAAAATGGTTCAGAGGGTTGGCAGCTAACAGCATCACTACCTTGGAAGCACTTCAGAATCAATTCTTAGATCGGTGGGAAATCAGAAAGGATCCACTTCAAATCAATGCCGAATATAACAACCTCAAGCGTAATCTGGGTGAGTTAGTTCAAGATTATATAATCAGATTCAATTCAGTTTATAATGCTATTCCCGATGATTTGAGGCCATCAAGAAAATCAGCACTTCTCAAGTTCCCGGATGGTTTTGATCCGGAGATGGCTTATTCACTGAGAGACTGAGATCCCCCTACCTTGGAGGATATGCAGAAAATTGCTGTCAGCGTTGAGGCAAATTTGAATGACAAAAGAGCAAGGATGAAGGCAGAAAAGCGAGTTACAATCAAGGAGGAAGCATCCACATCAAATCAGGTTCTTCAGTCAGTTGAACAGGTGAAGAGGTTACTTGAAAGGGTCACAATTGACAAGTCGGAACCTCAGATTCGTAACCCAAATTTCAGAGGTCAGCAGCAACAATATAGGATCAAGCAGCGTGAAACAAAGGCACAAGACACAGCAGTTCAGCAGCAAATAAAACCACCTTTTCAGCAGAACTTTGTTAGTCAAGAATCTGAAGATGAGGGTGATAATGTTGGCGAGGAAAATCATTTCTTTACCCCTGATGATATGCCTACATATATCACGGAAGAAGATGAGTTGGTAAGTAATTCCGTCTTTCCACAAGATGAGCATTATATTTTGTCAAATGATACGATACTTGAAGAAGAATCTGAAGAATATCAAAGAGGGTACTTGAATGCATTATCAGCTCAGCAAGGACAGCAAAGGAAATTGAGAGGTCGGACTATTCCTATAAATCTTGTGCAGAAGAAGAAACACATTGCAGCAAAAAATGATTCAGTTTCTTCAAAAGGTAAAGACATAGTTGGTCCCTCAACTATCCCATCATCATCAGCAACTAAAGTGGACCAGCCATCAAATGCACCAAAGGATAAAGCTGAGAAGAGAGATAATCCGGCAAAGGAAGGTGAGAAGTTTCCAGTTTTCAGTTTGGAGAATGAAATTGCAAAGGTGAAGATACCTATTCCTTTAACGGAGGTTATGAAGAACGCTACTTACCGAGGCCAAATTTCCAAATTGCTGAATTTTGACCCAATGCTAGACATGGTGAATGTACAAGATGATCAGCCGGAGTTAATCTTTGGGCCAGCTTTGAATGGTGAGTCTCCCGAGAGTGACATTCCTCCATTTTATATTAGTTTGCGATTGCATGAGTTTGTGCTGCACAATGCTATGTTTGACTCGGGAGCTTCACATAATTTGATGCCGAAAACAATCATGGAGAAGCTGGGGCTTGATATTACAAGGAAGTACCATGATTTGTATTCGTTTGATTCCAGCCGGGTAAGATGCATTGGTTTGATCAAAGACTTAGTGGTGAGTCTAGATCAAATTCCAGCGAAGAATGTTTTAATGGATGTGGTGGTGGCGGACATTCCTCCACGATTTGGCATGTTTTTGTCGAGGTCATGGGGAGCCAAACTCAAAGGTACGATTCAGCTTGATTTTTCATATGCTTCAATTCCAGTTTTCGGTCAAATGAGGAAGTTATATCGGGAACAGAAGATGAAATACATGATCACTAGTAAGGAAAAGCCCGTGAATCATCCTGTAAATTATGTACAAACAGATTTAGAATCTTTTGTTTTGTTTGCGGAAAATTTCAATGAGATAGATAGTCAGTTAGTTCAAGTAGAAGATATACCAGACATTTCAGAAAATTTCAGGGATGTTTTGAGAAAGGAAAGGGAAGAAAGGTCTGCTGTCATAAGGCCAATTGCAGAAATAAATGGGCAGCAAACAGAACATGAAACAAAGTCAGACTTTCAGCACCTAGAAGATGATGAAGAGGGTCTTTGGACAATGGATTTTGATGGTGCAGTGGGCAGCGATGGTGCTGGTATAGGTGTATGGATCCGAAGCCCATTCTCAGCCCAAGATCAAGTTCCAAGCAAGGTACGGGTATGTTCTTATAAATTAGCATTTGATTGCTCGAATAATGAGGCAGAATATGAAGCTCTTATTGCTGGTTTGAAAATCCTTCTGAAATTAAAGGCAAAGAAAATAGCAGTATATGGCGACTCCGAACTAGTTATTAAGCAAGTGAAAGGTGAATTTCAGGCCAAACATCCTCGCATGAGAGCTTATAGAAATGTTGTTTTAGATATCCTGAAAAGATTTTCTGAACATACCTTGACATGTGTGCCCCGGATTCAAAATGGTGTTGCGGATGCATTGGCTAAGGCAGCAAGTAATCTGAAAATACCCATGAATTCCAGCAATAAGTTTGAGATATATGTGAAGCATCGTCCTACAGTTCCAGATAACCAAAGGTGTTGGCAAGTGTTCCAAGATGACGAAGAAATTGAAGATTTTCTGCAAGTTAAGGGTAAGTTTGAAGACATCTCAATAGATACGAAAGCCGAAGGAGTGAATCAGATGGATGTATTGCAGCTCAAAGACAATCACATTCCAAAAGGATTGATTCCTTTAGAGGAATTGTTTGATCAGGATGATGTCGCCCGCAAGCCAACTTTGAGGCCAACGGACGAAGGAGTTGAAGATGTGAACCTTGGGACAGCTGCAAATCCAAAGCTGGTGAAGCATTCAAAAGCGTTGCCGCCTAAGGTAAAGCAAGAGTATATCAGATTATTGTCTCTGTATTCTAATGTTTTTGCATGGGATTATTCAGATTTGAAGACTTATGACACAAGCATTATTCAGCATACCATTCCCATAAAGCCAAATCAAAAGCCTTTCCGGCAAAAGTTGAGAAGAATTAATCCTAAATTGCTGCCATTGATTGAGAAGGAGGTCAACAGGTTGTATAAGTCCGGGATCATAGTGCCAATCCGGTTTTCTGATTGGATCTCAAACTTGGTGCCCGTGAGGAAGAAAACCGGTGAGATTCACTTGTGTATAGACTTTAGAAATCTGAACAAAGTGTCATTAAAGGACAATTATCTGCTGCCCAAGATGGATCACATATTGCAGCGGGTTGTGGGGGCATCCAGAATGTCATTGCTTGATGGTTACTCCAGGTATAATCAGATTTTAGTGCACGAAGATGACCGTGACAAGACAACATTTACTACTCCATGGGGTACATTTCATTATGCCAAGATGCCGTTTGGATTGAAGAATGCAGGTGCCACATTTCAGCGGGCAATGGACATGGCCTTTGCAAATGAGAAGGATGTCTTTTTAGTAGTTTATCTTGATGATTTGACCGTGTTTTCCAAATCAGATGAAGAGCATCTGTTTCATTTGACTAAGGTGTTTGAAAAGTGCAGAAAATATGGCATCTCATTGAATCCGAAGAAGAGTCTTTTTGCTATGAGTGAAGGCAAGCTGCTGGGCCATATCATTTCTAAAGATGGCATTCGTATAGACCCTGCACGAGTAAAAGCAATTCAGCAATTGGAGCAGCCCCGTAGCAAGAAAGAAATTCAGTCCTTCAATGGTAAGTTGAATTTTCTGCGTCGTTTCATTCCCAATCTTGCTGAACATCTCAGAGAAATAACCAATATGCTCAAGAAGGACAGCGAAATAAGATGGACCGAAGGGGCGGTGAAATCGTTTAATTTGATAAAGGTAATCTTATCTTCAGCTCCAACTTTGATTAGCCCAGATTATACACATGATTTTATTTTGTTTTCATTTGCCTCTGAGCATACATTGGCGGCCGTGTTAATGCAAAAGAGAGATGGAGTTGAGAGGCCCATAGCCTTTTTCAGCCGCATCATAAGAGACGGAGCATTGAATTATAATATCATTGAGAAGAAAGCATTGGCCCTGATTAAAGCATTGAAAGATTTCCGAGTTTACATATTGAATTCTCATGTTCTAGCATATGTTCCTAATGCAGCTGTGAAGGATGTTCTAGTGCAAACGGAACCGGAAGGAAGAAGGGGTAAGTGGATTGCTGCACTCTTAGAATATGATGTTGAAATTAAGCCTACCAAGTTGATTAAAGGCCAAGGCTTAGATAAGTTGATGGCTGAGGCAAACCTTCATGTCCTTGATATAAATTTGATTGCTGCCTTGTCCGATGAAGATGAAGAAAATTCAGTCCTACAGGTGTCCGATATCTTCGTGTCTTCTCCTTGGTATGCTGATATAGTTTATGTGCTTCAAAACTTATCTGCACCTCCTGGCATGCCTAGAAACAAAGCTAGAACATTGAAGCTTAAGGCTACCAAATTTTGCATCATCAAATCTGCACTTTATTGGAAGGATCCCGGTGGCATCTTGCTGAACTGTTTGGTTGAAGAGGAAGCAAAAACAACAGTAGATGACTTCCATAAAGGTGACTGTGGGGGTCACTTATTTTGGAAGACCACGGCTAATAAGATCTTGAGAGCTGGTTTCTATTGGCCTTCTTTATTTTCAGATGTATATAAAGCGGTAAAGAGCTGTCATGAATGTCAAATATTTCAAGGAAAACAGAAATTACAGCCCTTGCCTCTCAAACCGGTGGAAATCAGTGCGCCATTTCAGCAATGGGGCTTGGATTTTATTGGCGAGATCCACCCAGCATCTTCTGGGCAGCATCGATGGATCTTGACAGCTACAGATTACTTCACAAAATGGATTGAAGCTATTCCCACCCGGCAGGCCACAGATTTGGTAATTATTTCCTTTCTTGAAAATAATATCTTGTCACGTTTTGGCTGTCCACAAAAGTTGATTACTGACAATGCAGCTGCATTCAAATCAAAGAAGTTGGTTGATTTTTGCTTTAAATATAACATCAGTTTGGGGCATTCAACCGCTTATCATCCACAAGGTAATGGGCTGGCCGAATCTTCAAACAAATTCCTTGTGAATATTATCAAGAAATTACTGGAAATAAACAAGAAGAGCTGGCATAAGAAGTTAATAAATGCACTGTGGGCTGATCGGGTAAGTCAAAAGAAGTCAATTGGTATGTCACCTTTTGAAATTGTTTACGGAGTAGATGCAGTGTTTCCTACTTCACTTAGTGTCCCGGTAGCCAAGTTGTTTCAAGAAGCTAGTGGTGAAGAGGATCCTATGCAACGACGGATCAGTCAAATGATTCATTTGCAGCAGACACGAGAAGAAGTTCACCATAATTCCCTTAAGTTGCAGGAGCGCATAAAGAGAATCTATGACAAAAAGGCCAAGGCAGATGAGTTTCAGATTGATGATGTTGTGTTACGGTGGGATGCCCGCAATGAGGATAAAGGGAAGCATGGAAAATTCAACAACTTATGGAAGGGTCCTTACAAAATTGCAGCATACCGTGGTCCAAATGCTTTCCTTCTCAAAGAAATGAATAGAGATGAATTTCTTGGAGGGTCGGTGAATGGCCGGCTGCTCAAAAGGTATCATGCTTGAGCATTTTCTGCTCTCATCACTCTCATTGTAAATACCATGTCATTTTCTTTCTGCAGCAAGTGTGAAGCTGATTTCCATCTTCAGTTTGGGGCCTGCGGTGAAGGCTATAATTCTGAAAATGGTGATTAGTTGGTGTGAGTTTTGCAAGTTGTTTCAAGTCAGTTCATTTTCTGTATAGAGTTAGTGAGTTAATGTCCAAGATAGTTTTGAGTTTCAGTTAATTTTCTAAGGCAAGTAGAGTTGTTTTCAAGTTGGTCACATGTGAAATAAGTTGACTCCATTGCCCAATGATAAAAGCACTGATCTGCTCTCCCAGAGGTCTAAGGTTCTTGGTACCTCCAAGGAGCTACCATCCCCATTGGAGCCAATGTTAGTGTCGGTCTTGAAAGCCCTCCATCAGTGATCAAAGCTCTTTGCATTTGCATTGGTAGGTGTCTCATCAGTGTCAAAATTTTCATCCCGTTAGGCATGACATAACCCTAATGGAGGAGCTGGTCTATTCATATCCCTTTTGGCTTTGCTAGATCAGGTCATATCAGGTCATTGAGTTTGTCAAAATGCTCTTGTTTGGTCTTAATGTCAAAATTCTAGGTCTAGGGTTTTGGTCATTTGTCTTAGCAAGGTTAGCAAGGTCATGTTTCTGAGAGTCCTTGAGTGACCAGAAAGCCAACGGGAGGATGGTAAACATGTTCCTTTGAAATTTTCATCATGTATAGCTCATTTTTAACCTTAGATTTAAAAACCCTGTTTTTAAAGCCAAGGTCATGATAATTTTTGTAAAAAGAATAAGTGTCCAAGAAATCTTCAGAAAGGCAGCAACAACCCTGGTCCCCTTGCCACAGTCCTTCAGATGATTTCCCTGCAAAAAGAATCAGGTCAAAGCACTCAAAAAATCAACTTCAGGATAAAGGAAACCAAGAAAATCAGTGTTTTTAAAAAGTGACCAAATAGACTTTATAAAGTGGGTTTTGGATGAAATTTTTTTAAAAGTGAGATTATAAAAGGTAATTCTCCCTCCTTTAACTCTCATTGTGCATGTCGAGCTTCTAAGAGTGATTGTGAGAGCGTGCAAGGAGAAGAAGGCGAAAATATAAGGGTTTCGGGCAGTTTACAGGTGCGCGACCAGTCCAGGCTCGTGCGCGACCTGTTGGGCGGTGCGCGACCCGTCCAGCAGCCTCTGGCAATGCAAAAACACAACAGGCGCGACCCGTTGAGCTGTGCGCGACCCGTCCAGGGGTGTGCGCGACCCGTTCAACTGCCAGCTTCCAAAACTGCAAACAAATTCCCTCATTCCTCTTCAAACTTGCTTGATCGGTCGAGGTAGGCTCCTAATCCATGGTTGATGGTATGGATGATGAAAATAATGATGTATGCTATGGTTTTATCTTTTAAATTTGCAAATGAATGGATTAATGTGGTTGTTGCTAATGTTTGTAAAATGCTAGGGTTTTGTGACTGTTTCAAGTGTTTTTGTCCCATTGATCCCTTCCTTTTTTCCCTCTTTCATTCATAGTCATCCTTGCATCTCTGTCCCATTTCATTTGCACATAAAATGTTGCCTTTTTCCCCCATCCCTAAGTTATAAACCCTACCCCTCTCACAAGCACTCAAACCCTAATTCCCTCTACCATACACATGCAAAACTAAAACAGAAAAAAGAAAAGATACATTTGAAAATAAAGAAAAGAGTCATGTGAAATTAAAATGTTGTTGTATATCAAAAGGCATGTACATAACTCCTATATATCCTTGACATCCCCTTGTACATGAAACACTTTCCCTTGATGTGAAAATGATGAGTATGTACCCCTTAATGTGCATGCACTCCTTAAGAACAGAAAAAGAGCAAAATTTGCCTTATGCCACACATGAACTCCTGCAAGCAAATTTGTGTATGGTGTCCCTATGTCCCTATTGATTCATGTATGCCTCTTCATATTCATTATCATACATGTTTTGTCCCATATGAGATGTTCTTTGCAAATGATTTCCCAATGTTAAAATTGTTCCTATATGCATGACAATTTGTAAAATTTCCCTTGAAAAATTCCCTGTTATTATCATATATTCCCATTCCTTGTTAAGAAGTTCCCTCCCCTAACATTACCCTCATGTTTTTCCCCTTGAAACAACATAGAGTTCAGTACTTTTGCAGGCAGAGGCAGCAGTTCAATTTGTCCTTCAGTTTGCCCACCTTGCTCCAAAACCATGTCAGATACTGAGACTTATGAGCAAGGTGATGACCATTCATCATATACAGAGATTGAGGAACAGAGGAGGCCTCGTAGAGGGGGTAAAGGAGGTCACCATAAGAGGGAGGAGCCCACTTCATTGGCAGAGTTACAGGCTTCTCCTTTGGCACTGAGTTGTTTCCAGTACATGTCATGCTATCAGTTTTGTGAGAGGCTCTCTCAAATTCAGCATCATAGAGAGTTGGCCCGCTTGTTTGTCTTACACCTCCATGATGGACATGTCACTCTTGCAGGGGTGAATTTCATATTGACACCCGAGGTGATCTCAGAGGCTATAGGTATACCGAATGTGGGAGAGGTGTGGTCTAAGCGCAGACTACTTGATTTTGTTCACTTTGAGCCCTATGTCCGGCCATCATTTGTGAAACTGTTGGCAGGTGTTTTCCCATTCAGATTCCTTCGGAGTGAGTATGCCCCCCTCATGAGACTCATCATGCATTACTTAACATGTGAGGGCAGATTTTCACAGATGTATTCATATCACATTCACCTATTGATGCATTTCACCCGGGTGAGGATGATGAACCTCCCAGTCTTTCTATTTCAGAACATTCAGAGGATGGTACCTATGTTGCAGAGGAAGACCCCGGCCCAGCAGTACAGGAGTCTTTGTCACTATGGTTTGATTCAGCTCATTGTTTTGCATCAGTTGACTCAGCAGGGCATCTCATGGGAGGAGTTCATCTCCCGTGAGTTTTTCACAGTGCCACCTCAGCCACATCAGGAGGCTATTCATGAGGAGGGAGGACCATCTCAACAGCCCGATGCTCCCATCACCCGACATGTCAGCTCTACTCCTATGGTCACCTATCAAAAAGGCCCAAGGGCCTTATTTGCAGCAGCTAGGCGAGTACTATCTCCACAACAGGTGGAAGGGGTCTCGCCTTCATTGTCAGAGCAGCGAGTGTTATCTCCACAGCATGTGGAAGGGGCCTCGATTTCTTCACCAGCAGATGTATTGCAGAGGGGCAAAGAGCCCATGGTTCATGAGGATCCAGTGATCGATCTTGAGGTCAGTTCTCCTAGCCAGGAGGCAAAGGAGATCATTCAGCAGCTCAGGGCCGGGAATGAGACTTTGCAGCGGAGACTTGAGGGTGCTCAGTGGACCATCACATATTTAGAGCAGCGGAACACTCAGCTGGAGGAGGAGAAGGCCCTTGATGAGATTTGGAGGATTCGAAGTGATCGAGTCCTAAACCGTAGGAGGCCCGGTGATCCATTGCCTGTTGACCGGGAGTCTTTGCTTATTCAGGAGAATGCCCAATTGGAGAGGCTATTGGCTAAGGCCAACCAAGACAAAAGGCTGCTAAGGAACATGAAAAACCACTATTGGGCTAGGATGCACGTTTGTAAAGCAAAGATGAAAGTGTTTCAAAGAAGATTGACCGAGGCTCTTGGGAGGAAGAAGAAGCCCAACCCACTCCGCATCTTGGCCGAAGCTTTTCTCACTCATCATGACACTCACTAGCCTCTTCACAGCATCAAGCACAAAAATTTTTGGAAGTTTTGGCTCATTTTTGGCATTTTTGGACAATTTACAGGTTTTGGCTTCTCAACGGGTCTCACCCCCGGTGAGACCCTTTGTCATCGTAGCTCCGTTTTGCAGAAACTCAGCATTGGTGGATTTTTCATGCAAATTTACATATGCCCATCCATTACCTTGAGTTTTCATGGAGTTTTGGGCCTCCAAAAGGTCAAAATACAGTCAAATTTTGACTTTCTGCCCCTTTTTTGAGCTGCAGAAGTAGTCTTGGGAGAATTGACTTTTGACTGGTAAAATGACCTCCAAATCCAAAAATTCCAATTGAGTTGGAAAATAGACTTAGAGACCTTTCCAACGAGCTATCTTGCACCTCATTCTGACACCGGGAAGGCCTCCAAACAGGGCTTCAAAGTGCACGACCCGTTGAGCAGTATGTGCGCGACCCGTTGAGCAGATTTGGCCAGATTTGACCAGTTCAGCCCAGAATTTGCAGATTAGCACCAGTTTGACTTGCTGAGGTCGATGATGATCCTTTTGACTGTACTTGTGGCACTTTTTGGGTACTTTTACTCTTGTTTTACTCTTCTAGAAGTTTCTCTCATGTAAAAGGGTAATATTGACTGTATGAACTGGTTTCCAAGTTTTTAGAGGCAAGTTGTTTTGACTGCCTATTTTGTAGTGCTTAGTTTAGGAGTTGTTCAAACAGCTCCTAGGATAGTGAGCTCGACCCCTAGAGGTGGGGAAGAGGTTAGATCATCTATATTATGTACTTTCATGCTCATTTTCATGGTTGGACTCTTGAGGGAGGAACTATCATTGTATTATTCACTTGTATCTCTGCAATTTTTGGCTAAGGAAGACCAGGGTTTTGCAGTCATCATTGGGATTCTTGTGGACTCATTGTGTTGATGGTGTGTCTCTTCATGTTATTGTAAGCTTTATTATGCGATTCATTTCCTTTCTATACTGCTGCATATTAAACAAATGAAGTGATAAAGTTAGAATTCATGCTTGCCATGCTCTGCTTTCAAATTTGTTTAATTTCTATGTTTTCTGCTGTCTAAAGAGAATTCAAAATCATTGCTTGCTCTCTTTAGCCCTCTTATCTTTCTTCCTGATCACCCACTTCAGCTAAAGACATCTACACAAGCTCCTACCTTGCCCCAAAGACCCCCCTGCAGAAACTGTGTCAAATCCCCGCACCCTAAATTGCAGATCCTCAATTTGCCACCAAAAACCCCAAAAACCCCCAAATCAACCTTCAAATCAGTTTACTAGCCTAATATCTGTGTTACCTTGATTGGTCATCTCTTCCCATTGAAAATTTAACGAGATTGACCGGAGAGAGCCTTCTCCTGCCCCGTAGGGCTAGCTACGAGGCTGAATGGTTTGATGTAGCTTTGAGATTTGCCTTTTCAGCCTTAGGTGAAATTTCAAGTGCTAACACCATCCACTGCCATACATTATCCTTCATCCATTCATGACCGCCACCCTGAATCATATGTCACAGATTGTTTTCACCTCCATGAAAATCATTAGCTCCGTTCCATGTCACTGATGTGGGATTCATTAAGGCCCTCCTTTGACGGATCGCTTCTTGTCGACTTCAGCTCATTATCCAAGAAGTTGATCTAGGAACAAACCCCCCAGTACTTTGAAGCTTGCATGCCTCAATGGCAAGTTTCTCACTTCCAGCGACAGGTATACATCAATGACCTTCGACCGAAAGATTTTGCGTGGTGTTCGACGCCAAGTCCTTTATTCGCACCACGTGAATTGTACTGCAGTACCTTGAGGGTCATTATCATTATCGGTGATTCCTCTCGCGCTTGTTAACGGTTTACATCATTGACCGGTAATCAAGCGATGTCTTTCCATGTTCGACTTCAGCGCAATTCTCACGTGGATCGACTTGTACTTAGAGTGAAGATCGAACGAGTTTGAAGACCCCGGATCTAGTTTCATCCATCCGGGCTGCGATATATATTCAGGAAATATAAAGACATTTGGCATGTACATCATTGCAGCAGATGATCATCCTACTCAAAGGATGATAATTTCAGCAGAGAATTATCAGTCTACCATCAGACGATCGTCTGTTCTATGTACCAAAATGAATTTATAAAGTTGAGCATGGGAATGCCCGCCTCAGCTAGATCATGAAAGCAGAATGAATCATAATGTATTGTATTGTATTTTATTACAGGTCACCTCTCATCGATTGAATGAACTTCGGATCCTCCTGATGAAGCATTTCACCCGATAAACGACCTCATATTTTAGGGGGCAACTGTTATAGACATTTTTGTGCCTTACAGCATGAAGCATGAAATGTCCATAATCTAAGGGATCCAAAGTCCCTAAACATGTTGTTCCTACCCCTAGAGGAACAAGGTCAGCAAACCACAGCACTGAATAAAAGTTCTCCACCTGAAAACACTCAAAAACAAGGCAATTCTGGATCATGTCAACTGCTCCACTGAGCATCTGCGCTGAATGTCAACTGCTCCACTGTCTACCTGCGCTGAATGTCAACTGCAAAGAAGGCTACCTGCGCTGGGCGAGTTGGGACATGTGGCACAGTCATTCCTCAAGGTGTCAATGCCCAGGAAGCTTCCAAAATGACACTTTGATCAAGGAATTCGACTGGTGATGAGTAAGAGGGTCTAGATCTCCAAGTGGAAGCAAGAAACTCCAAGTGGACTCAAGAACTGAAGAATAACTGAAGTGAGAGAGGACACTAGTCAGCTTCATGCCAGCCTCAAGCTGACTCATCCTTTCTCCAAAACTCCTATATATAGATCTCTCTCATGAGGTCTAAGGAGGCTGGAATCTTGTAAATGTAAGGAAGTGCTGTTGGTTTGAGTTTAGAACTATTGGGTGATTTGCTTTGGAGGTGAAGAGGAGATTTCTTTCTGCTGGGAAGGTGATGCTGGATTGGGCCTCTTATGGTTGTATCACTTCCTGAACTTTACTTCTTCCATTAATAAAGCATTTGAGGTTCTTCTATATGCATGTATCTCAATGATGTATTGTCATGCTTGTGTATTTGATTTATTCTAATCCTTGAATCAATTATGAATGTATGTTTCTTGTAGTTTCCCTCTCTCGCCATTTTGCAGGATCTTGGTGTAGCTGGACCAGTGAAAGAGCAAGGAGCTGGGAGCAAGCAGCAAGGAGAGAAGATTGGATCAACCATTAGCGAAAGACATCGGTTAGTGGATCTCTTTCTCCCCTATTTTACTTTCATAAAGAAGAAATCTTAAATAGCTTTGCTTCGGTTGTTGCTGAGGTACTATCACCCTTAGAGTGGGATAGGGTCATTCCGTATTGGATACTTTTCCCAACAACACCACAGTAGCAGCAACTTCCATTACTCTTGGATTCTCCTCTTCAAGCAGATTATACATGCCTTCCCACGTAGCAATTCTTGCGTCTCTGTTACAGGCCGTGTCTATGTATAATGGGGCCATTTCTTTTTCTTCAGAGCTCAGGACTTTTCTTTTTTCCCATTTTAACCTATGTATTTCTTTGTATCGTTCTCTGTTCTCCATTCTTGCAATTCACAGGTGAAGTGAAAATAATGACAAGAAAGGGTGATGGGAAAGTTTTAAATGCCGAAGATACATCAAATATACCACCTTACGTGAGATGATTTTTCGATAAGCACGAAACCATATTCCATTAATAACTGGAAACTAACACATTTATTAGCATTAAAGTGAATAACCAGGTGTCAGCTTATGGAAAATACTTTTCTTGAATAACGAGCCCGAAAAATCTTCGATGAAGGGATTTTGCGATTTGCTTCGCAATATCGCTGTTCGCAACATCGCGAAATGATAACATCACAGAATCATAACCTTGCAAAGTTGGTCGCTCGTGATATCGCATTATTGCATTGTCGTTATATCGCGAGATCACAATATCGCAATATCGCAGATCATAAGAACGTTATATATGACAATCTCTGTTAACCTGTTTTCTGTGAAATGCGATTTGCGATCGACGTCATCACATATCTGCAATTTTAAAGTATTTCAATGTAAGTTGTATTTGCTGGATGCGATGCGATATTGTCGCGTATCGCGATCTCGCAATATTGGAATTTGGTTTGTAAGGTGGTCTTCTGTCATCTTTTTGCGATGCAATATTTCCTAAGGAAATATTTTGTCTCACCTTATCATAAAACTTAGATTTTTTAGATTTTGCAAGGGGGTTTCCTAAGCTTATGATGGTAAGTTTATTCAAAAAGGAAATTTAAGTACTACTTTGTTTTTTTAAATTTTTAACTAAGGGTCCCCACTTATTTAGTATTAGGAATAACACTAAATAAGAAGGGGGGTTGTTGCTGGCCACAACACCTTCTACAGAAAATTTCATGAAAAGTTCTTGAAAATTAAAAGCTATTGTACCCAAGGATTGTAGCCATTGGACTCCTAGTACAACATCAACACCTCCCATTGGAATGGAAAGCATTGGGCTAGTCAATACATATTCTCCCATCGATAGCTTGATATTATGGCACTTTTCAGAGCAATTTATTGTTCCTCCATTTGCAACCATCACTTGACACTCTGGTGCTGGATATAGATAGCAATTCAATTCTTTTGCTACCTTACAATGAATAAAATTGTGGGTACTTCCTCAATCAATCAACACTATTACTTTTTTCTTCTTGATTTGTCCTTCTATCTTGATGGTTTGAGGAGTGGTAATTCTAGCCAATGCATTACAAGATATGGTCGGATTCATTTCTTCTTTATCTAGGCTTTGTTCCTGGAGTATATCCTCTTATTTTGACCTTTCTTGCTCCTTTTCTTCTTCCTCTTCACAATCTATGTAGAATAATTTCTTCTCAACACACTTATGACCTTTAGTGTATTTGCTATCACAACTGTAACAAAGCCCTTTTGCTCTTTTTTCTTCCAATTGTTGTGGTGTCAAACTTATAGGTTGTGGAAGATTAGGGGCAACAACACTTCCATCTTTATAGTTGTGAGTGGTATGCCTCCTGATTGCCATAATTTTTCTTTCCATTTTTCTTGCTAACCTGAATTCCTTCTCTAATGGATCAGGTTCCCAAAGGTGAACATCATGTTGGATATTATCCTTTAAAGTCCCTATGAACACATCAATACTATGCTCCTCTGGAATATTTTTTACCCTTACGTTCAATTTTTGGAACTCCTCAATGTGCTCCATTATTGAAACCTTTTGTTTGAGACTTATCAATTGGCTAAAAAAAGTGTTGCTTTTTGTATCCTCATAATGTGCTATCAATTCTTCTGTAAAAATTGCCCAAGTGATAATTTGTTTACAAGAGCAAAGCCATTGATAACATACAAACTGATTTGGTTCCAAATATAAAGTTGCAATATGTACCTTTTGTGTGTTTTGCACATTATTGAGTTCGAAAAATTGCTCCATCTGTAATATCCATGTTGCAGGATCCTTGCCATCAAACTTCCTCATATCAATTTTTGGAATATGGTGGGTCTTCAATCCAACATTAGAGTCTATGAAATCATGATTAACATTTCTTTTGTTCACATCATGAGTTTCCTTTACTACCCTTTCACCATTAGTAAGTATTTCTTATAGAAAATTTATCAAATCTGTCTTCAAATCTACCATGCTTGTCTTCAAATTTGTGGTCAAATCTATATTCAAATTGTCAATCTTAGCTTCCATGCCATTCATCTTAGCTTCTGTTAGCTTTTGTGAGAGTGACATTTTTTGCACTTGGTCTTGTAATTTTGATATATCGTGTAGCATTTCTTCCTCTTCTTCATGAGTCATGCTAGAGCTTTCAGGTTGCTTACTAGATGTTTGCATTTTCTTTCCTCGGGGCATTAAATTTACTGATAATAATGCTCTACTATGCCTTTTGAATTCCTTCAAAATAATTTTTCAAACCAAGCTTAAGCAAGAATTTAAAAAAAGTCTACACACCTTTTTTCACTTTGTAGGAGCTCGATATTTCCTTTGATGTATCTCTGTAATTTCAGATCATCCAGTTTTGAAATTACGAACTATAGTAGCCCTCTGTGTCCTCTTTCCAATGCCACCAGTTTGATCCAAATTGGATTCTCCAAGGAAGAGTTATGCCAAATCTCCCACAGTGACCTAATTATAGACTAGTTCAGTAGAGCTAACTTGTACGACATGCCATGTGTCCCTATTTTGACCTTTGGCTCTGAAAAATATATACAAGAAACTACAGTCCATTCTATTTTTGTACCTTCTTACGAAATTTCAATCCGATCCTCAGAGAGAAAGTTATGACGATTTTCCCCAGGTCACCTGTTTGTAATGTAATTCAGGAGTCTGCAGAAAGACCAACTTTCTTAGATCATATCTCCACAAATATATCGCGAAAAGCTCTGAAATTTGGACCCAAGGTTCAGTGCAATTTCATCTCAAATGGTTTTTTTTTCTTCTGAAACGTCGCAGAAAAACAAGTTATAGCAAAAATTCCACGATGACCTATTTGGAGCAGCGAAACCCTAGAATCCAAAAGCTCTGATACCAAATGTTATGAAACCAGCTCACAAAAAGATAGAAAAGATAGATCAATGCCTTAGAATTCAGCCTCTTCGAGGGGGCAACCTCCTTTACATTACACAAATGAATGATTCCTTGATGATTCAAATGACAAAACCTCCTTTCTCTATATAGGAGTCTAAGGAGTCACAATATAACCCAGCTGACCTAACAATAATAATATAAAGGCACAAAAATAACAATAAAGGGATTCTATGGGGCACAGTAATAACAATATGGGGACAATAGGGGCACAACAATATTAATAAGGGATACAACTACAATAGTAATGGGATAATCACTAGTATTATATGGACCTAACATGATGTTGATTCGCTCATTGTTAATCCATCTAAGCCACTGATCTGCGAAGATCCATCTGTTAATGGAGTCAAAACCCCACAGACCGTCGAGGAACTTCAACCCAAGCTGATGGTTATGTCAAGCCCTCACTGTCCTGAGGTTGGTTTTACTTTTGATCAGGAAATTGTTCAAATACTCAAGGCTCCTCATCACTCATCTATATACACTCAAGATCAATCTAACACTAAGATTTTATTTCCTCCACTCAAACTACATGATCCTATTGCTCATGCATTGGAGGAGTCTTACATTTCAAGCACTCGTGCATGACAGAATTTATCTTTGTTTCTTTCATTTGCTTGCATGTCATGGTCAAGAGTGTGCTTATGCTTCAAAGTTGCACATAGTGTCACACAACACCATGATAAGTCCACGGACTACCTATCATGCACATGCACTCACTTATGACCTGTGGGCACTTTGAATCACAAAGTGTGGTTGTCTTCATTGTTATATCTTTCTTACTTGTTGGTTTGCACAACTAGGTTGCTCGCGGACCAAGCCTTCACCACCATGGGTCTACCAATGCGCTGGTGGCTGCATTAGAAGTATCACTTCACGTGATCAAGCCCATGTACCATTCGTATATGAGTAGGAGTAGTGTTTGCTTCTAGTTGTTTGCTTGCATGCTTGTTTGCTTGCTTGTTAGTTTACTTGCTTCACTTTCATTTTTGCTTATGCTCTTCCTTTGCTTTGTTGATTGTTAGTTTGTTCGCTTGTTTCGTTCATAGGTTAGTTTTGCATGAAACCATTTATGAATCTTGAAGCGAGCTAGGTAAGGTACAAGAGGGTTTGTACAGGTACCACTACTTGGTTATGTATCATCTTGCCTCTGTATGATGAGCTTGTTACTTTTAGTCAATGATACATCGAAGGAAAATACGTACTGTTCGAAGTGAACCTTGGTGTAAACACAATGCTTGCGTGCTAACTAGTATCACCCTCTTTAGTGGATTGTTTTTGGGTTAACCCTTGCCAGCTCAGTCAAGTAGAGTAAGGTAAGGGGGGAAAACCTTAATAGGCACATCAGATATACAATAAACTACTTCTCTAGTGGAAAAACCTCTTTTGCTCTCAATACGTTTATATCCCTCTTCCACCTCTGAAATGAATAAGTGATATGCACAGTGAAAAATGAAAAAATGAAAAGTCAAAAATTCAAAAAGAAAAATGAATAAGGCAAAAGAAGAGAAAGGCTTCCTACGCAGGGAGGTGATGCAAGTAACTCTGCTAGGGTACTAACCAGGCTCACTAGCAGCAGAGTGATGCTTGTGTTCCTATGTGAGTCCACCAAGGTACTATCCAAGCCTGCTGGCAGTGGAGCAACACTAGAGATGAAACTAAGACTCTGACAACTATACTGCTTATTCACCTGTATATCGCTCAACCCCAATTGAAACAACTGTGTTTCCTTGACTTGGAATGTGTGTCAATTGACCAAGGGTTTTGTAGATGCTACATCTTGCAATCAAGTTAGTGTGAAACCAATATGAGCTTAAAACTGAACAATAATTCTGGAGGTGTTAGACTTGATTTTCATGAACAAGGTCCATTTAGAGAGATAGAGTTCTACCAGTGTGTCACCAAGTGTTTTAGCAGCTACGACCAACCTCCAAATTTTTTCCTTAGCCTCCTTTTGGAGCCTCCCTTCCAACCTTCACGGTAGCTTACCTCGCTTTATCAAGTTCACAAGCTTCAGTGTCTTTCTTGCACAAAGGCAGCCTGTCGGTCACAACTTGATCCATTCCCCTCATAGGTTGTTCACTTGGATTTGCTCAAGCTACAAGATAAGTAGCTTCCCCTTGAAAATTGTGCATTTCTTGAGGGCAAACAACCTTTCCTCCAGAAATTACACAATCCTCTTTGGCAGCCTACTGGGCTACAGGATTGCACAATCCTGCCTGCCAACACTCCCAATAGGATTTGTGCAAATTTCCCAAGTGTTACACAGTAATTTGTCACTGCCTTCCTGTCAGCCACCCTGCTGTGTCAATCACTAAGCTTCATGCCTTCTGAACTAGCCCAAAAACCCATTTTTCCAAAGTTTTATGCATCAGCGCGTCTGTTTTAAGAATAACCGCGATGACTTGCGCTCCACAGTGTATTCCGTGCGCTGCCAGCGCGGAAGAACATCCCTTTCCCGCGCTGGTGAACATCGCGCCTTTCCCGTGTGCTTCCGCGCTGACATGACTGTCCCAGTTATTGAGATGCGCCGACAGCGCGACAGTTTCCTCATTATCCGCGCTGATCCAGTTTGGGCGAATTCGTTCAAACAACCAGCCTTCCAGATAACTCCAGGCTTGGTTGTTAGCTTTGTGAATATCGACTCCTTTCTATGGCATGACTGTTCGACCTTTTGCAACCATTTCCCTCAAAGATAAGCTCATCCTTCCACCCTTTTAGGAGACTCCTTCTCCTATATAAACTTCCACCATTACCATGAGCAGCTAGTTAGACTTAGCTTGGAATAGCTTGGATTGTACAGAGCTTGTAGTGCTCAGATTGCTGCTATAGGTGTGGTGTGCTAGGTGTGGAAGTGATTGATTGCTTAGGGAAGGTTGTTTTGTGTTATTTGTGTGAGAGAGAGAGTTGCTTGTCTTGGGAGAATCATCCTCAAAGGTGAATGCTTGAGATACATGCTGACTGGCCCCTCTTGAGAAGGTTACTGACGTCAGAACATTTGGTTGTACTCTTCTCTTTTCTGATTAATAATAGATGACTGCTATTATTGTTCCATTCTCATTTGTCTATGCAATGGTTAAATGTGAATTACATCTTTTCTGACTGATGTATGGTTGCTTTTACTAGATTTTACGCTTGTGTTTGTTTCCCCTTCGTGTGTGCAGGTATCTATTCGCGGAGATTGCGGAGGATTGTGACCAGCCGAAGTGGAGGAGCGAAGGCAACATCTCTTCGTCAAACGACAAGCGCAGGAATCCAAGTAGGTGCTCTTTACCTCTTGTTTAATTGTAATTGGGAACATGCGTAGCAGCATTGTGTGATTGTTGCTAGACCCTTGCTGGGCTAGTAGGGATCGCCTCTACCCGTAGAGGGGATTTACCTCTCCAACAATTTGGCGACTCCGCTGGGGATCAGCCTTTTTGTCTCTTGAGTCCACTTTTGTGTTTGGCTTTGGTTGATCTCTTTTCAAGTTTTTGGGATTGTCTTTTTGCTTACGAACTTTCTGGGCATTTCTGGGAAGCATCTTTATTGTTTAAAAGCTCTTGCATTTGGTTTGGGAAGTTTTTAGTTTGGCCTTGCTTGTTTTTTGCGCTCAGCGCGTTTTAAATCCAAACAGTCGCGCTGACATCGCGTTCCTGTTCTTTGGTTTTCTTTCCATCGCGCCTGTACATCTAACAATCGCGCTGACCTCATTTTCAGAGACGGCGCGCTTTATTCGTGTCCTTCCGCGCTGGCATCGCGCCTCCGTTTCTTTGTGTTTTCTGTCATCGCGTCTGTGTGTTTTCTTTCTGCGCTGACCTCGTTTTTCCGAGACAGACGCCTTTTTCCTGTCTTTCCGCGCTGACGTCGCAAAGTTGCTACAGGCCTCCCCCTGTCAGCGCCGAGTTGCTGAAGGCTACCCGCGCTGATCCTGTAAAATTCGTTTTTGACCAAATTGGCCTCCTGAACCTCTTGCTGTGACTTTCCCTTCTTCTCTCCTCCTGTCTGATGACTTGTTTTTCATTGTCTGAACTCTGAACTGCTTGATTGCGAAGCTTGTTTCCATAAGGTTTCGTTTTTGCTCGGGTTTAAGTTTGCAAATACCTTCCCTTTTTTGCTTTCGCTGCTTGGTTCGTGTTCCCACCATCACTCTTGCAATTGCTGGATTGTGTTGTGTCTCTAGTTGACTGGTTGTGACTTTCGTCCTTCGGGTGTTTGCCTTTTTCTATTGATTACGAGCTCTAATTCTAGGACATCTAGAGGTTGCGTGTGTGTCAAGCCTACCGTAGGGAGCTTGTTCATTTGTTCGCCCAGCCAAGTTCAGATCTGTTCATGCACTTGTTCAGTGATTGTTGGAGTGTTTTGGATTGTGTTTCCAAGTGGTTTCTTTTCACTTCCTCCTTGCTTGCAATCCTTGCTTGTCTTACAGAGCTTAGATTACATAGCTCGTGCAGACCTTTGTTTTCCTTTGATTTGGAAGCTTTGGTTGAATGTTTTGGGAACTTTGTGTGCTTTCATTAAGTAGTTTACTTGGTGTTCCGGTTCCTCCAAATTATTTTAGATGCTTTGTGTCACTGAAAGAAAATCAAACTAGTAGCTTTGCTTTCGAAAATTGAAAAGGAAAAGAACATTTCATTGATTTTCATCTTCAAAAGAAAAAGTTTCCTTTCCTCGCTTTAGTTGCATTAAGTTGCTTGTTTGCTTGTACTTGTTTTGTTTGATAGAAAATTTCTTGCCCTCTCGTAGCTAGAATTCATCGAATAAAACGGAATTCTTTGGCATATAGATTGCATCTAGGTAATTGTGAGAGAACATACGATAGAGCTTGAAATCGAAACTTAATCTCAAGATCAACTATAAAATGAACCAAATGAATCTAAAAACGCATTGGAACTAAACGCAAATATCTAGAGGTCTAGGTTAGAGACGTGTTCCGGCGTCTTTAAACATAGTCACTGTTGTTTCACATTAGGTTGGGTGATTCCTCCTTCTGTGACTCGATAGTGGTCTAACACGGACTGCGCTCCCACGTACCATCGCGTATATAGGGAGACCCCACTAGGCTTTTATCCTTTATCCATAGGAAGCCGAGTCGGCCGCCCTACAATTCGCAATGCAGTGAACACAGCATTCACGAAGATTGACCACCCGTACCCTAAAAAGTATTCTGTGGTTTTGCGAAAAGTTTGGCACACCCTCTACCTAGAATTCCAGAGCAGTCACTTTTGATCCTTTTCAGACTCCCTAAACAAAAAGGTGCCTGTGAGCGTCTTGTCACTTCGTGCTCATAAAACATTCGAAGGAGACTGGAGTCATCTTTTCGTCCTTTTCTCGACTCCTGAAATATGAAAAGGTCAAGTTTGGTTCTTGTGTCTTAAAATTAATTTGGCCACGATAACATCACCCATTTTAGGTCTTGTGTGCGATAGTTTTGAGTAGGGTTTTATCGTTAGTTTCCTTTAGGTTTTCTAAGGGGTCTGGTCATCCTGGCTGACCCATCAACTCCCGGTCCAAGTGATCAAGGTTCTCCGTCCTCTGTTGCTCCAGAGGTACCAGTTGTAAGCGGTACTCTTCCCATTGTTCCGAGTATCCGACCTATCAACGTACGTGCCCCAGGCGACGAAGATTACATAGAGGATTGGAATCCTATCTGGGAGCCCGATTATACCCCCCGTACCCCTCGTACCCCTCTCGGTATGTCGTCTCCAATGTCTTCTTCCCACATGGATGAGGCAGCTTCTAGCACCGGTGAGACGCCCGTGGTCACAGACATCGAGACCCCGATCCCGGCTTCCTCTCCCCTCCCTCCGCGATACCATTCACTGAGGGATAGGTATGCCGCTAGAACGACTTCTACGACTATATGGGATCCTAGTCTTACTGCTTCCACTGGGCCTTTTGTTTCGCAGCCCCTTAGTACACCCCTTACATCAGGGCTTAACACGCCCGTCACCTCAGTTCCCACTCAACCTACTGTCTGTGTAGCACGTTCGACTCCGGTCGTTAGTGCTGTACCGGTTTCCTCGTCTGAAATCCCTCAAGTTGGTTCCTTTGTCGGCGGAATTCCAGGATCAGGGCCATATGATGCTTATGGGGAACCCATAACGGACCCGGATTACGAAGGTCCCTTCTTTTTCTATGATGAAAACGGTGAGTTCCTTGAGAGCGTCTCAGGCCTCCCTCATCGCCCTTTCGAAGAAAACGAGGAACCCTTGAATATCACGTACGATTACGCTACTCATATGTTCAAAGGGAACCGGGATCCTCCCAGGCAGCCCATAGGACCACCCAATCAAGGCCAGCCATTCTACGTGCAAACCCCCCAGGGGCAACCACTTTATGGCCCGCCTGACCCAGGACAATCTGGGGGCCCACAAGGTCAACCTTACCAGGAACAACCCTTGGGCATTGGAGGTCCACCATATCCATATCAAAATCAACCCACTGGACAACCGGAGCAACCTTTTCAACAAGGCCAACTCGGTTTCCAGCAAGGGTACCCCTCTGGACAAACTGGCTCAGTTTACAATCCTCCAAATCAACCAGCAGTCCAGCAAGGGTATCCTCTTGGGCAGGGTGGACAACCCTATGTACAACAGGGCCAACCTACCGCCCAGTCTGGTCAATTCCCTGGGCAGGGTGGACAACCCTATGTTCAACAGGGCCAACCCACCCCTCAAATCATGAATCCTTCTGGGCAAGGGGGGAAACCTGCTATACAGCAAGGCCAACCCTCTGCTCAGCCCATGCACCAAGGGGAGAAACCTGCTATGCAGCAAGCCCAGCCCTCTTCTCAATTTGGTCACACTGGGGGACCAACCGGCCAACCGTCTATACAGCCGAATCAACCCGGTGTCCACCCTCATCGTCAAACTGGACAAGCTGGCCAACCTCGGCGTCAACCAGCTATCCAGCCGATTCGACCATTCGTTCCGCAAAGACAACCCTTGGTGGCACATGGACAACCTGGCGCCCAGCAAGGCTACCCTGCTGGCCAACCAGGCCCATCTCGAATCCGACCAAGTCAACCTTCGGGACATATGGTTCAACCCCAGCCGGTTCAAGGACGTTACTCTGGGCCTCAAACTCAAACAGGTTATCAACCTCCATACCAAACGCAGCCTGCCTACCAGGCTCCGTATGGGACCCAACAGTCATCTGGCTACCAGCCACCCCAGGGGCAAAATCAGTATGCTCCTTATCAAAATTATCAGCAACCACAGGCCACTCCTTATCAAAATTATCAATATGGTCAACCTGTTGGGCAAGCTGCTAATACTTGGGGAGCTGGGGGGCAGACACAGGGACAGCCGTCCGCATATGGCCAAAATCCATATGGACAAAACTCCTATGGACAAACTCCCTATGCGCCAGGTCCTTTTGGACCTGGTCCGTCGGGACAAAATTCCTACGCGTCAGGTCCTTTTGGGCCGGGCCCGTCCGGACAAAGTTCGTGGGGGCAACCCCAATCTGGGTGGAACCCTAATGTCGCCTCGAATCCGCAGCCACAGATGTCTTTCAACCCGCAGCTACCATTTTTGGCAACGTTGGAACTACCTGATGTGTCCAAGTTAACAAATGACCCTATTTTGCATAATCCATATTGGCCACCGGTTCCAACCAAGATACCAGGTGACTGTCCAAAGTTCAACGGCAAAGCCGGAGAGGATCCTCAGGCCCACGTAATGACTTATCACCTTTGGTGCTCATCTAACTCATGGCTTGATGATTCTATCCGACTTCGCCTCTTCCAAAGGACCCTCACTGGTTCAGCTGCTAAATGGTACATCGAACTCAATCGCGGCATGTTTTCTGATTTTAACTCGTTGGCTATGGCCTTTTTAACTCATTTTCAGTTACCCATTCGGTACGAGACTGGGACCCATCTTCTCACGTCTCTAAAACAGGATACGACAACGCACATCTCCGATCATATACATGAATGGAGAAGGCGTCGTCGTTTGATTAAATTTTGGATCCCTGATCAACTCCTGACCGACTGGTTTACCACGTCCTTTGTCCCTAAAATTGCCAAAGATATCGCAATGGGGGCATGTGTAACTGAGGAGCAAGCAATCGCACGAGCTCAATACCTGGACTTAGTGTATTCTCAGTCAGGTACCTTGTATGAGTATTTGCCAGATGCCCCGAGACACGGACAACCCAAAGCTCCACCAAAGCCTTCTGTTGATGGAGTTATCGGTTCCGTAAACTCACCATCTAAGAAATCGGCCGCGAATCCTGAGAAGCAGAAACAAAATGCCTCTAGCGAGAATGCTTCTCAGAGCCAATCCATTCCTGGGAATACCTCCGAGGTAAATGCCGTTCAGTCCACCGCGGCAGACAAATCCTCAAAAGGAAAAAAGAAAGGGAAGGCCAAAGATAAATCTGGACAGCCTAAGCAGAACCCTCCTAAACCTCCCTCCGAGGAAGGAGCCAAACGAAAGCCTAAGTATCCTTGTCTCATTTGCGAAGAGGATCACTACACCAAAGATTGCCCCAGGCGGTCCGAGGTTAGTCAGCTTTTGAAAGGTGCTCCGGGGTCCCCTGCTGTGCTTAAAGAGCCTTTCCCATCCCAGCAGACGCATCAGGTGGCAGATCCTTCTCAATCCTCTTCCTCGTTCGGTTCTCAGGTGTTCATGGCTGGAACCATCCCCATCCATGTTACAACTCGAGCGAAAGATTATCCATCTTCAGCCGGGAAGGAGCCGGAAGTTCCCTCCAACGCTCCTCCGTCTAGTTCTGGTCCCCTTCACATCGAAAGGCCCAGCACTGAGACGATCCCCCGACCCCCTCCCAAAGGTGTACTCAGGAAGTCATCTTATAATCCCAATGCTCCTGCTGCATAGCATTATAGCATTGTCGAGGACTTAGCGCAGGCTCCGTCTGCTATGTCCGCATTAGAAGTCCTCCAGAGCTGCCCCTCTCAGAGGAAGTCCCTGCTATCAGCGATTGGTGGCATAGACCCGGCAGATTCGGATTTAATCTCTTTTGATCTCGAAGGTTTCACGCCGAGATTGCCTCACCAGGTGGCCTTCCTTATACAGGTTCTCATCAACGGCAAAACGATCCATCGTACGGTCATTGATGAAGGTGCTTCAACCTGCATTATGTCGGTTGCTTGTTGGAAAGCTATTCGATCTCCTGCTCTGAGCCAGTCTCCAACCACCCTAGAGGCTTTCGATGGAAGAGAATCTCGTCCATATGGTATCCTCCCGCGATTGCCTATCTCTTTAGAAGGGAAAACGGTAGAGGTCGAGGTTGAAGTCGTTGACGCTAATCTCACTTACAACCTCATCCTTGGACGAAGTTGGACGTATGCCATGCAGGCCGTGGCTTCCTCTTTGTTCCGTGTCGTTCGCTTTCCTCATCAAGGGAAAATCGTCACTGTGGACCAGTTGTCCTTTTTCGCTTCCTCTTCTGAAGGGAATGTGCCATTCGTAGAGCATACCTCCAAATCGCTAATGAGTGTGGGTGCTGGATTGTTTAAAGATCCCTCTCTAATGGGAGTCTTTCCCCTCCCACCTCCGAATCTTGCCTCCGTTAACATGATCACAGTACGTTCCGATCCATGGGTTCTCCCTCCCTTGAATCAGGAAGACTCTTGGGGCGAGATGATGCCGTTGAGTCCCGCCGAGCTCAACTACATCGAGATTGTCGCTGCATCGGCTCCACCTCCTGAACCTGCTTTTTCAAGCAGCGTTCCCGATTCATATGACCACTTCCCTTGGATGGGAGGAGAGGCCACTTCGGATCCCCTGAAGGAATCATTTCCCTCCGACGAGGCTATCATTGAGACTATGTCTCCCGAGGAGCTCCCTTGGTCAGATTACCACCATCGCTCTTCGTTTCTCCCTCCTCATTCAGAAATGGCCACATGTCTCGAGCGGTTTGCCTCATGTGTCCCATCTATCCCTCTCCAAATGCCTGTTCAGTTGTATCAAGTGTCTTCGGAAGGAAACATGGGCAACATTACGCAAACTCTGGCTATCGACATCTCTGTCAAAACAGGGGTGGTCGAAAATATTCACATTGGAGTCACCTGCACTCCTGAGGAAATTCAACTTTACACTGATTTATTTCGTGAATTTCGTGACGTTTTCGCATGGTCTTACGAGGAAATGCCCGGCATTGACCCCAGTATCGTGGAGCACGAAATCCCTACTTATCCCGGCGCTAAGTCTGTTCGTCAGCGTTTACGCCCAGTGCACCCTCGAAAGGCTGCAGCCATCAAGGCCGAAGTTGAGAAACTTCTTCGAGCTGGTTTCATCTATGCCATTCCCCTCACGGAATGGGTATCGAATATAGTCCCTGTGAATAAAAAACAGGGTACTATTCGGGTTTGTGTTGATTATCGCGACATCAATCGCGCCTGTCCAAAAGATAACTTTCCTACGCCTTTTATTGATCAGCTTGTCGACGATTGCGCAGGAAGCGAAATTTATTCATTTATGGACGGCTTCTCTGGATACCACCAGATCAACATAGCCCCCGCAGACCAGCACAAGACTGCTTTCATTTGTCCTTGGGGCACCTTCGCTTACAAGAAGCTACCTTTCGGTCTCAAAAATGCCGGTGCCACTTTCCAGCGTGCGATGTCGTATGCTTTTCATGATATCCGACACATCGTACAGCCTTACCTGGATGACCTACCAGCTCATTCAGCTAAACGTCAAGACCATCCATCTCATTTACGCGAAATTTTTCTCCGCTGTCGACACTACCGTATTCGACTCAATCCGCATAAGTGTGTCTTCTGCGTAGAATCTGGCCGACTACTCGGGTTTATCGTCTCCCGGGAAGGCATCCGCTTGGATCCCCTTAAAGTCGAGGCCATTTTGAATCTTCTTCCCTTGGCCTCCCTACAGCAGTTACAGAGCTTGCAGGGGAAAGCCAATTTTCTCAGACGATTCATCCCAAATTATGCCGAGGTGGCTAAGGGTTTCACGCGATTATTGAAGCGAGACACGCCCTTTCGCTGGGACGCTATCGCTCAGCAATCTTTTGAGCGTCTTAAAGATCTTCTGGTCTCAGCTCCGCTCCTAAGACCTCCAAATTACCACCGCGACTATACCCTTTATTTGGCCGCCGCCGATACCACCATCGGCATGGTTTTAGTGCAAGACGACGATGATGGCACCGAGCATGTTGTATATTATCTTAGCCGCAACCTTCTGGATACGGAAACTCGCTATGCATATGTCGAGAAGTTGGCATTGGCAGCTGTCTGTGCCATCCAACGTTTCCGTCATTACATCCTGTTGCGCACGATGACCGTGATCTCTGATTGCAACCCCATGACCTATATTCTGTCACGTCAGTTGCTGGGGGGCAAATACTCAAAGTGGATTGTAATCCTCCAAGAGTTTGACTTGGAATTCACTGCAGCCAAGTCCAAGAAATCACTGGTCTTCGCCGAACTACTCTGCTCCTTACCATCTCAGTCTACACCATCTCGTTCAGAGGAACATATTCCGGATGAAACGCTATTTCTCATCAGCACTCTCGACCCATGGTACGGGGACATTATCGTATATTTACAAACGTCCTCGTTTCGTCCCAATACATCGAAAGAGGCTCGACGACGGATTCGTCACCAAGCTCAACCATACCGCATTTTGGGCGATACCCTGTACCGCCTCGGCGTCGATTCTGTTCTTCACCGATGCTTAACCCTTGAGGAGGCTGAGAGAGTCTTAAATGACTGCCACTCCGGCGCTTGTGGCGTCCATATGTCTGGATATGCTACCGCTCAGAAGATCCTCCGTGCTGGTTATTTCTGGCCTTCTATTTTCAAGGATTGCATCCTTGCTGTACGTGCATGTCACGAATGCCAGGTTTACCACCGGAAGATGCGTGCACCTGTTGCACCACTGCACCCTGTTGTAACCGTAGGTCCATTTGCAAAATGGGGCATCGATTATACGTCCTGTAACCCTCGTTCGGCCGGGGGGCATGGGTACATTATCGTTGCTGTGGACTATTTCACCAAGTGGGCCGAAGCGATGCCTACATTAAACGAAGACGGTTACACCGCGGCGCAGTTTTTATTCAATCATATTATCACTCGTTTCGGAGTCCCTCAGGCTATTGTTACAGATCATGGAAAGCATTTCCGAAATCATATGATGACGGAGCTAACAACCCAACTAGGCTTGCGCCAAGATAGTTCGACACCGTACTATCCGCAATCTAACGGCCAAGTTGAAGCCGTGAACAAAGTCTTGATCACTATGCTTCAGCGCACCGTCAATACGCACAAGTCTAACTGGCACCTTATGCTTTTCCCAGCCTTGTGGGCCTACCGGACTTCTGTGAAGGATGCCACCGGTTTCACCCCATTTCAGTTAGTTTACGGACTGGAGGCTACCCTTCCCATCGAATGCGAGATTCCTTCATTAAAATTAGCTGTCGAGTTGCTCCCCAACACCACTCCGGTGGAGGAACAGCTTCTTTACTTAGAACGGTTAGACGAGACTCGTCGTTTAGCTTCTCTGGCTATCGAAGCACAGAAGAAGAGAGTCAAAGCTCACTTCGATTAGAATATTCATCCTCGTTCCTTTGTTGAGGGAGATTTAGTACTGCTCTACGATCAAGCTAAGGATAAGCTGGGGGCAGGAAAACTCGAATCCATGTGGTTAGGTCCCTACATCGTGAAAAGAGTTTTACAAAAGGGCGCATATGAGTTGATTGATTATGAAGGAAATCCTCTGGACAAGCCCCGCAACGGGCTGTATCTGAAGAAATATTATGCATAACTTCGCGCATTCACTTTGTATATACGTGTGTTTTGTGTGTTGTGCATGTTTTCGTTTTTGCCTTGGTGTGAAAGCATGTTTGCCTCTTATTGTGTTTTCTTCTTCTTGTGCAGATGTCTAGTGCACCTTATGTTGGTTTCGCTGATGGCGCCTGCCGTAGTACTTGCAATTTGTCATCTGCGGCGTGGGTGATCTACGATCCTCACGGAGAATTGGTAGACCTCCAGGGTGTCTGCCTAGGTCGTACCACTAACAACGTTGCCGAATACAGCGCTGTAATTGAATTACTTGCCGAAGCGGTTGACCTCCGCATCCGAGAATTGGTAGTGAACCTGGACTCCCAGTTGGTCGTCCATCAACTTAACGGGCGATATTCCGTCAGAGACCAACGCATACTAAGGTTGTACCTACGTGCAAGATTGTTGGAACGGAATTTCGATTATATTACATATCAGCATATTCTGAGACGACTAAACACGTTGACTGATGCATTGGCAAATCATGTGTTATATAGACATTTGCGAAACAGATAACATCATACAAGAAGACATAGAAAGCATAATAGAGTGAAGCATATGTAAATAAATCATTTCAAGCATAGTTTGCATATGAGTGCTTTTAAGCTTGCATTAAAAAACATAAAATTCATGGGTCATGTGTCGTGCAAATTCATACATAAGATCACAGTTGTACTGAACAATTGCATAACATAAACAAACATCATCACATGTAACAATGATCCATCCAAAAACCGGTATGTATATATATATATATATATATATCGTGTGGCGCACTAAGGCGCTCAAAAATAAGTGTATATGTCCAAAAATCAGTATGTCTGAGTCATGAGTCTCAAGATAACAGTGGAAATAAAGCCTAGGTGACTATTCGGCTGGATGATGCTCTCTGTAGTACACAGCCGCTCGTGCCACCCGCCTCAGAAGGCGGTGCACCCTGGGTTGCACCCCCACTGTATGGATCTGATGCTCTATGGGGACCTCCTCGACCCCCTGGTAGTCAGGCACTCCCTCCAGCAACCCCTCAAGGTTGCGAGCTACAGTCTCTGATGTGTCAACCCCTGGAGGGACTAGGGCCAAGGCTCCAGCTCCCTGTCCCTCTCTCCGTGCCGTGGCAGCTAGGCCAATCGGTCTAGTGGGCCCCACATCTGCATACCAGGACATTTATTAAGACATGTACATTTAAAATCCAAATAACATTTAAAAAATTAAAAAGTCAAAGTGTTATACCTACATCATCCCACTGTTCACCTGGGGGCAGTGCCAGATCAGGGTCATTGCGGAAATCCATGCCCGCATATGGCCAGTCCTCCACAAAAATCTCCTGCTGATCCAGCCAGTCTCGAAAAAATGCTCCCCAGCTATGTGGCCGGCCGCCACCTCCGCGTGGCATGATTCGAGCCCATCGTGAGGCCCTCGTCTCCCGAGGATCCCTGGGAGCATCCACGGCCATCGTCTGCAGCCGCATGGCTGGCACTCGCTCTAGAATGAGCGGGACTAAGATGGACCCGTAGCCGAACTGCTTTGTCTCCCCGCGACGACAGTTGCTCAGCTGCCTCTTCATGTTATTGGTCACTGCTGTGCACCAATCAAACACTGTAGGCTCGAGGCAATCGAGAGCTAACAGGAGATGAGTCTTGGAGGCCTCGTGGTTGGCCATGCTACCCGCTGCCCGGGTCACCATGAACAGGATGGTGCGAAGCACTATGTTTCCCACTGTGGGGATTGCTACTTTCCCACTTCGCGCTTTCTCAGCCTCCGGACATACCCGAGCCATCAGATCATCTAGCGTGCCGCCGCTAGGTCGCTGTCCCTCTATGATGGGCCGCTCACCCCGGCGAGACAACCCAGTCAAAAAGAAGATATCCATGTGGTCAAACTCGATATCCTGACCCCGGATAGTGAATTTCATATCCACCGGGTTCCATGCCCTGATCAGTAGCTCGAGAAGATCATGCTGAGCTCTTAGGCGAGGTGTGAGGAAAAATTTCATAAAACCGCAAGCTCGCATGGCATTGCAGCAATCCACATTCCCCCAAGCAGCTACATCTTCCACATCGTGCACTCTTTCCTGCCAAACGAAAGCCATGGTGTCCTGCACAAACCATAAAAACCAATTAGAAGCGCTAGCATTGGAGATTTTACGTTCATTTTGAAACAAAATATTTTTTCCGCGCCAGCGCGGCTGTTTTAAAAACAGACGCGCTGGCCGCAGTAGCCCTTTGTTAATTTTCGAGGTCAGCGCGGAAGAACACGGGTTTTCCGCGCTGACCCGAAGTTGGCCACGTTTTGTTCTAATTTGGTCAGCGCGGACCCGCGTGGGATATCCGCACTGACCGAGGGCGCATCCATGCACCAAAAAATTCACCCAATTGGGCAAATTTAACCGTTAAAATCCTACCAAAAACAACCAGAATGCAGGGCAAGGGAACGAGAACCTACCTGGAGAAAGCGGTTCGAGAAATAGTGTCCGTACGAGCTGGAAATCCCTCCGTCAACTTTCTGGCTTCTCCACGTTCTTCACGTCCCAGAATAGTAAAATGGTAAAAATGACTTCTTACCCCCCTCTATTTATAATAAAAACTCATAAACTTGCCATATTTTTGGGTTTTTGCCATTTTTAACCATAATTTTAGCCCTGAGTTTGTTAAATACATGTTTTAATATTTTTTTTACACATATCGAATGGATTTATGCGGGTAGTGCTTCTGTGCAGGTTCAGATACATCGACTTGGTCATGACGGTCCTCCGTTCATATGGTCCCCGAACATGTCGTCTTTAAGCTCTTTTCCGACATTAAACAAGAGAAGATAGCCGAGCCTCCTTTCCGCTCGTTAAAAGGAACGAGAGGCAGTCATTTTAAGCTCTTTTTCGGACCGTGTAACTTAAAAAGATTGCCGGGTGTTTGTCGTTTCACACTCGTTATAGGCCCTAAAACGACGTGTTTTCGACCGCTTTTTTACTTTTTCGGGTCAAAAGCACTATTCACGAAAAGTACTCCTCGGTCGTAACGACCGGGCGGTTCTTTCGAGCATAGTTTTATACTTTTTCGGGCTCGAGAGACACAACTGTACGAAAAAGGACCCCCCTGGAGTCTTCTTTTTGTTGTCTTTTCAGGCTCTCTAAACAAGAAAAGACGCCGAGTTTTTCCTTTGTCAGGCTCGTTAAACATTTGATGACATCGGGTATTGTCGGAATGACGCTCCTCAAGCATATGCTATCCCCGTCAAGCTTGTCATCCAAAAATAATCGGGGTACCTGCCAGAAATGGTGGGGAAAATGGAACTGTAATCGTAGTCGTGTCGGCAGTATGTCGCTCTTGAACATGGCACTCTTCTGCTTCGTGTCTGGGTGGGACCATCTCATCTTATCTTTCACTGGCCTCCGTGGGTTTGGGTTATCCTATTTGACCTCTCATCTGCTTATTGCCCTGTCACCATGACCCTTACTCATTTGATGTCAAATACTGCCAAGCCCGCCACAGTGCCGCCGATATGTTCAAGAGAAGTTGACTTCTGTAATAATGCAACCTCATCTGCTATCTCACACAAATTATTTTTCCTCTGTCTCGCGTCGACGATGTGGGAAACATTATGGCCCACCTTCGATCAAGGTCACTTCCTGTCGACTTCAGCTCATTATCCGAGAAGGTGACTTAGAGACTCCCTTTAGGTGCCTTAGAGCCTGCATGCCTCAAATGGCAGGTTCTTCGTGTTCGACGCGAGGTTTTCATCATTGGCCTCCGATCGAATGATTCCGTGGATGTTCGACACCAGCTCATTGATTCACATACCGCGGATTGTACCTATAGTACCTTGAGGGCCATTGTCATTATTGGTGGTACCTCTCGCGTCTGTTAACAGTTTTCCTCATTGACTGGTAATCAGATGATGTTCATGCATGTTCGACTTCAACTCATATATTCACATGCTTGAACTTGTACTTTGTTTGGATCGGGACGGAGCGCAAGACCCTGGACCCCTGTCTGTTATGGTCCAGGTTGCGATTTTGTGGATGATCATTACATGACTCATTGATGGATGGCTGTGCCCATACCTGAGTCTTCATGGATGGCTGTGACCATACCTTATCATTATTATGGTCTCTTTAGCTGGGTGGCTGTGTCCATTCCACAGACCTTTTCGCATGTCTTTTGGATGGCTGCGCCCATGCCTAGACTGCATGTACCTTATTATCAGAGATGTTTCGGTCCTTCCTGGTGGTGTTCCAGTTCGGCGTGTGTTGTAAAGCATTTCACCCCTCCCACTCTCTCGGTCTTCATGCTTTAGGGGGCATCTGTTACACAGTAATTTGTCACTGCCTTCCTGTCAGCCACCCTGCTGTGTCAATCACTCAGCTTCATGCCTTCTGAACTAGCCCAAAAACCCATTTTTCCAAAGTTTTATGCATCAGCGCGTCTGTTTTAAGAATAACCGCGATGACTTGCGCTCCACAGTGTATTCCGTGCGCTGCCAGCGCGGAAGAACATCCCTTCCCCGCGCTGGTGAACATCGCGCCTTTCCCGTGTGCTTCCGCGCTGACATGACTGTCCCAGTTATTGAGATGCGCCGACAGCGCGACAATTTCCTCATTATCCGCGCTGATCCAGTTTGGGCGAATTCGTTCAAACAACCAGCCTTCCAGATAACTCCAGGCTTGGTTGTTAGCTTTGTGAATATCGACTCCTTTCTATGGCATGACTGTTCGACCTTTTGCAACCATTTCCCTCAAAGATAAGCTCATCCTTCCACCCTTTTAGGAGACTCCTTCTCCTATATAAACTTCCACCATTACCATGAGCAGCTAGTTAGACTTAGCTTGGAATAGCTTGGATTGTACAGAGCTTGTAGTGCTCAGATTGCTGCTATAGGTGTGGTGTGCTAGGTGTGGAAGTGATTGATTTCTTAGGGAAGGTTGTTTTGTGTTATTTGTGTGAGAGAGAGAGTTGCTTGTCTTGGGAGAATCATCCTCAAAGGTGAATGCTTGAGATACATGCTGACTGGCCCCTCCTGAGAAGGTTACCGACGTCAGAACATTTGGTTGTACTCTTCTCTTTTCTGATTAATAATAGATGACTGCTATTATTGTTCCATTCTCATTTGTCTATGCAATGGTTAAATGTGAATTACATCTTTTCTGACTGATGTATGGTTGCTTTTACTAGATTTTACGCTTGTGTTTGTTTCCCCTTCGTGTGTGCAGGTATCTATTCGCGGAGATTGCGGAGGATTGTGACCAGCCGAAGTGGAGGAGCGAAGGCAACATCTCTTCGTCAAACGACAAGCGCAGGAATCCAAGTAGGTGCTCTTTACCTCTTGTTTAATTGTAATTAGGAACATGCGTAGCATCATTGTGTGATTGTTGCTAGACCCTTGCTGGGCTAGTAGGGATCGCCTCTACCCGTAGAGGGGATTTACCTCTCCAACACCAAGCAAGGCTACTCAGCCCAGAATTTGCACAAATATTGGCAGAAGTAAGCTACTCTACACATAAATTGTGCAAATATCTTGGGTAGCTAGACCAACTCCCAGTCAGAAATGCACATTTCCTTCAAGCAATCAAACAGCCTCTTGCATGTGCGGCTGAGTTGATTGGTTCCCTCCGGGACTGAGCAAAACATACTTGCATGCATAGGTTGTTCTCCCAAGGTAGCATATAAAGGCATCCCTTATTTAAGGGATATATGTTTAGCAGTTGGAAGTTACATGCAAGGAGCCATTAAGAAACCTCCCACCAAGTGTCGCTCCCCCTAGATTTGTGGCATGCACATCACAATCTCGATGTTATAAAAACTCATCAACTGGATGCTACAGAGCTCATTCCTCACATCGAACTTGCAGATCTGACATATGACATCACATATAGGAGCAAACGGTACATTCAACTCAGCTATTTTGGGGTAAGCGCGCTTCCCATACCTTGTGCTGCATTTCTATCACTTTTTGTGTTTTCACTTGTGGGAGTACTCCTTGCTTGATTTATTTGAGTGCTTGCTGTTGTTTACATGTATACTAGCGTTTCCTAACTCTGCTTCATTTTTCGTTGCTATCTCACTATTGTCGCATGCGTGAAACTGTTTTGCACGGACGTTCACCTAACTAGTGAACTGCCTCACCCACATGCATGTTGATCTGTTTGTTGAATCTTTCATCCATGTTTTGCATGCACTATCAATCACTTCTGCTATCACTTGGTGTCACCATGCATTTACTATCTTAGTTTCTTTTAGTTTCCCGTGGGTGAGTCGGGCCAACCTTGGCCTGGGCTCTGCCTTCACCAAGGCTGCATTGCGCAATATGGGAAAGGAAGGCTCACATTCCTCTCCAGATTTGTGCTTTCCTGCCTAGCATTGGCCTCCAAGATTGTTTTATGCATTTCTGGAGGACAATGGCTGCTTGGCCCAAGAAATTGCACAAATTTTTCCCTGGGCTAGTAGTCCTTCCCAACTGGAATTGCACATTCTGCAATCCCAATAGTCAGTAGCTAGACTAGACTATGCATTGTGTAGTTCCAGTATTCAGTCATTCTCCCAGTAGCCCAGATTGTTCCTTGTGCAGTCTTGGTAGTCAGTCTCTTGACCTCCTAGCCAAAAATACGCAACTTTCATGTTCATTCACCGAAGCATGTTACAAGTTAGTTCTCATGTTCATTTTGGTTTTCAACTGACATATTGCTTGCCATGAATGTTGCCATGTCTCCAGATATCGTAGGTGTTCATCTACCTCTGAACTGTAAAGGTCCAATGGTTTCAAAGAGATCAGAGATGAAGACACCGTTTAGAGCACACTTGGGGATGTAATCGATCAAGTGTCTATGGACTTGACTACCCAGGAAGAGATCAAGTTGTTTGTAGATAAGGACATCAAGATATGATAATAGCAACATCACAGTGAGCAACATCATGAACAACAGATGAAGACAACATACCAAGTGCAACGAATGCAAGATGAGGGTTGTTGACAACACAAAGGCTGAACAAGGTTGCAAGTTCAAGTAGATCCATTGATGATGAAGGCAAATTTGGAGGCTCTGGCTATGAGGTGACGGTGTGACATGAATATCGTGCAATGACATAGAATGGAACAAAGAAGGAGTTGCATGTGCTGAAACAAAAAATCAAGGAAGAACATGAAGCTGCATAGATAGACGAATGAATTGCAGCAGGATTAGGAAAAGCAGTGGGTGCATCGTGCACTCATGGATGAAACTTCACCCATACAAGTTAAAGGTCCATCCCATCAACTAACACGGATCAAACATGGTGAGCAGTGTTGGTGATCACATGCAAGGGATTCAACAACATGCATGTCATTGTGCGCACGGATGCAATCCAACCCATTCAACACACTCACCAAGGCGAAGACAAGAAGCAAGTGAAACTGGAACTAAACATGTACTTCGATAAGTTGGTGCTCTTGACCACCAACACACACGATTATGCATCAGTTTGTTGCCAGTTCATCCGCATCGAAGAATACCATGCATATGTTCGCAGATGAGTTGGATGAAGGAGCTGAACCAATGCACTAGTTTCAACGGAGGCAAGAGTTTGCTTCAGTAATATGTCACCATGAGGTGCATACACACCATCAAAAATGACCAAGCTTGGCATTAGCTCACCAGCTTCACCATCACAAGCATGTCAAAGAGTTGGTCTCACCACAGCAGATCGAGTGTCAATGATGTCTTGCAAGGTTTGCTCAAGCCATGTTGTCTCACATGAGTACATGTGCATTGTAATGTTGAGTCATGTCAAGTGTAAGTCATGTGTCAATAGTTGGACGTAACAATCATAGAGTAGGTGAAGAGTCATGGGGGTAGTTGAGTTGTCACAAAGGGGAATGTAAAGGGTCACCAAACCCTTTGCTATAAATAGTCCCTCATAACTCATTGTATGGGCTTTTGGTCAGCTAAGCTTCTACTAAGATTATATTGAAGAAGGCTTGGACAGTATTGTAACGCACCTTGGCTTCTCCACAGCACGGAGCTAGTACATCTCTTTGAAGGAGCAGGCGGATGTGGCTGTAACATTTCACTGATGGGGCTAGCAATTTTACATGGATGTATTGTATGATTGGAACTTACACTTTATATAATAAGAGCTAGAACATTTTCATGCATATGTTGTTATTGTAGTTGGACTGTTCTGGTTTCCTTAATGATATATGTTGTTTAACTTACGTATTTGTGTATGAATTGATTCACATGCAATTATATGAATCTTGATATTAATGTGTTGTATATGTTCTTAATGTTGTCATTGTTCCTGTCGACTACATTGTTGGACACCAAATAGACCTTTCACATGAACCTTGCTGTAACAACCGTAGCACTTGTTTCAGACTGATCTGTGAGTGTTGTACGTGTTATCTTACCTTGTATGATGTGACCTCAGCATTCGATTGGAATACTCCACCAAATTTTGTGCATGTCCTTTTGTGTTGTGTGTTCCTAGCCGTGTTGGGACTGATCCCTTTCAACCTGGAACTCACCTTCACCTCCTTCCCCCTTTGAAGTGTTAGAACCTCTCATACACCTTCCTTAAATCACTGCATCAGTCACACCCTGGCTACTGACAAAGTTATCTTACTTCCCTCTGTGTGACATCGTGGTTAAGGCATTACCTTATGACCCACTATTGGAATTCTACACCAAACGGTTTGCGCTATAATTGGGAGTTCTTACCTGGGAGATCCCCTTGACATGTTGGCGGGTCCAACACCTTCAACAATAACCATCCCCCTTGGGGAACACAGTCCTTGGTGTTAGACCACCCCAAGACCTCAGCAAAACCACTGAAAAGAAAACATACTGCCCATGGAGCTTTATAACATAGCTCAATGCATTTTTTATAATCATCACCTTGCTAAAAGAAAACCATCATTAAAACATAAAAACATGACAAAGAAATAGCATGCCACCCATACTGCTTATTTGAGCTTTATAACTAAGCTCATGGTATTTACATCCATATACATATGTACATATAGCAACATCACCAAAATATATACCAAAACATATACCCAGAACACCATACCAAAACTTCTTTACCTCAACCGATAAATAAGAAAGGATACATAGCCCACATCTAATCCACAATCCCCCATGTAGCTTCATTGATCCAAAAGTGCTTCCAATGCACTTTAACTTTCTCGATTGCTCGGTTCTAGAGCATGAGAACCTCTTTCTAAAATATACACTGAGGCTTTGGTTGGAATTCTCAGTTTCGTTCCACCTATAATACAAACCAGGAAAATGCCTTATCAACATCCTTAACATACTTCTTAATCAATGATATATGGAAAAAATAATGGAATTTCACTGTCGGAGGTAGTGCAAGTTGATAGGCTACTGGCCCAATCCTCTCAATGATATTGAAGGGTCCAAAAAACCATGGTGCCAGCTTGGCACATGATCCAATCTGCAAGGAGGTCTTCTTCAATTTGATGCACAAGCACACATGTTTCCCAACTTGGAACTCCTTGAACAAGTTGTTCCGATATGCATAGATTTTCTACCTATCTTGTGTTGCCTTTAGATTTTTCTTTATAACCTGCATTTCATATTCCATGTCTGCCAACATCTTTGGTCCAATCAACACCCTATTAACTAGATCACCCCAACTGATGGGAGTATAGCAACTCTTCCCATACAATGCCTCAAAAGGATTCATCCTCAATGAATCCTGATAACCATTGTTGTATGCAAACTCTACCAAGGGGAGATACTCTTCCCACTTTCGTTGTTGATGCATCACATACATCCTCAACTTGTCCACTAATATCTTGTTGACCTTCTCTGTCTGTCCATCTTTTTGCGGATGATGAGTTGTACTGAAGGCCAATACTGTGCCCAAATTTTCAAACAATGCCTTCCAAAACTAGGAATTGAACTTTGGATCCCTATTCGACCCAATATTGTTTGGAGCACCATGAAATCTGACCACATCTCGGATGAATACCTATGCTACATTGCTAGCTGAGAATGTAGATTTCACGGGAATGAAGTGTGAAACCTTTGTTAACCTATCCAAAATAGCCATGATGTAATCATGTTGTCTCATTGTCTTCAATAACCCTGTCAGTAAGTCCATGGAAATGGCTTCCTATTTCCACTCTGGAATCACCATCAGCTATAACAGTCCACCTGGATGTTTTCACCATGCCTTCACTCACCTACAATCAAAACACCTAGCCACAAACTGTACTACATCCTTGTTCAGATTAGACCAATAATAATATCTCTTTATCATATTCAATGTCTTCGAATAACTTGGGTGACCTGAATAAGGTTCGCATTAAAGTCCCTCAATATCACCTTGTTGAACTCACTGTTATACAACACATTTATCCTGTCTCTAAATCTGACCAATCCATCTGCTGTAAGATAATAATCCATACCATGTGCACTAGCACCTTGTACCTGGACCTATACCTATGCTTGTACCTATACTACCAGTTGTATCTGTACCTATACCTGTATTACCACCTATACCTATACTAGTACCCTGTTAAAATCTGTGCAGAATCTCCATATACCTGACATCCTACTAACTTTCCTGCAAGATTCTATCCTGTAGATCTATCCCATAGGAGATCATAGCTACCAAGTGATTTACCTATACCTGCCTACTGAGAGCATCTTCCACCTTGTTCTCTTTACCTTTTATGTACCTGATCTCGAGATCAAACTCATTGATCATGGCCCACCATCTAGCCTTCTTGGCATTTAGATTCAGCTGGTCAAAAAAATACCTCAACCCAATATTATCACTCATCAGTACAAATATCTTGCCATGAAGATAGTGCCTCCATATCTTCAATGCATGTATGAATGTTGCTAACTCAAGATCATGTGTCAGGTAGTTCTGCTCGTGCTTGTTTATTTTTTGTGACTCATAGCACACTACATGTCCTTCCTGCATAAGGACTCCACCAATTCCTCTCTTGTAAATATCTATGTACACTACAAACCCTTTGTCCGGATCTGAAATTTGTAGCACTGATGCATGTGCCAAAAATTTCTTATGCTTCTCAAAACTAGCCTCACACTCCTCTGTCCATTCAAACTTCTTACCTTTCCTCTACAATGATGTAATAGAATAAGAAATCTGCGAGAAGTTCCTAATGAACCTCCTGTAATAGCCTGCCAATCCCATCAATGATATCATCTCATCCACATACTTAGGAGCTACCCACTCCATGATGATTCTTATATTCTTTGGATCTATTATAATTCCCTCCTTGGAGACCACATGTCCCAAGTAATGTACCTCAGTCTGAAAGAAACTACACTTGTTGATCTTAGCATACAACTGATGCTCTCTCAACAACCTCAACATTGTTGCTAAATGCTTGGCATGCCCTTCCTCATTTTTAGAATATACCAGTATATCATCAATGAACACAATAACAAACTTATACAAATATGGACACACCACATTATTCATTAAGCACATAAATTTAGCTGGAGCATTAGTTAGTCCAAATGGAACTAAAAAAACCCATAATGCCCATACCTAGTTTGAAAAGATGGCTTGCAAATTTCCTCCTCTTTGATTCATACCTGATGGTATCTGGATCTCAAGTCAATCTTCAAGAAAACTATTGCTCCCTTCAGTTGATCGAACAAGTAATCAATCCTCAGAAAACGGTACTTGTTCTTTTTGGTCACTTTGTTCAACTTCCTAAATCTACCTCAGGCTGAAGGAAGGCAGGTCTAGGGTAAGATCAAACCACACTTAACCTGTTAGCTAGCCCTACCAGGTCAGGAGAGGGCTCTCTCCTTGTCAATCTCAAAGAAAATATGGCAAGTAAGGGTTAAGATGATTGATATGAATACTAATTTTCGGCTAGGTATATGCTCAGAGGAATTTGATTGGTTTTAATGGTTGGTTGCTAGATCAGATGAGGAAGGCAGCTTTGGGTCCGAGAAATCAACTTAGATTTGTAGAGGTTTCTGTGGGGCGAGGTAGGCAAGTGTTTTAGCACATTGAAATGAATGTGATGGTGAGTCTAAAGACTAGTGAGGAGTTGGAGAGGGCATGCAAGATTAATGAGTCCTCTTCAAACAACAGAAAACATTTAAAACTAAATGAAACCCCAAGGTAGAGCACTGAACATCAATGGATTCTACCTATTTATCTTGATTCATTTAGTTATGAAGTAAAATATAGATGCTAGCACATATACACATAAGAGACACTAAATAACTGTTATAGAAATATTTGGGCACTACAACCCCAAACTCATATGTCCATAAACCAAGGGCTCTTTAGTCCCTAAAAGTGTTGTTTCATACCCTAAAGTATCATGGTCAACTGATTACATCATTTCCCAGAAGTTCCACCTGAAAAACTACTCAAAACTGGCCAAAACTAGACCATACTGACTGCTCCATGGTCAGGGTGCAATGAATCTCACTTTCTAAACATAGGGGGTGCGATGCATACTGAAAAGGCCTTCAGTAGGGTGCAATGAGTGAGAATAGACAAATGGCAGATACAGTTTGCTAAGTGGATGATCATGGAATCTTCCAGAAAATTCTCATTTGACACTTGCCTCTCTGAATTCGCCCAAGGATGAGTAAGAGATCAATGAAATCTCCAAGTGGAACCAAGAACTATCAGTGGGATGACACTAGTCAAAAGCCTAGAGCTGACTCACACCCTTGCAAGACATCTATAAATGGATCCCTCATCTGAGAGATCTGGAGGCTGGAATTTTGTATTTTGTAAGGAAGTGTTGTTGGTTTGGTGAAAATAGACAGTGCATTGTTGGGTGATTTTCTTGTTCATGAGGTGAAGAGGGCTTCTACAACTGGGAGGATGATGTTGGATCAAATAGCTGGGTTGTAATCCTCTTTTTTATTACTATTAATAAAGTTCTTTGAGTTTTCCTCCATATGATCTTGTATTTGTGAATCTTATTTTTTATGAATGCAATTGTATGGTCAATGTGTTTCTGATTCTGCATTGTTTATGATGTTATAGATAGAGATGCTTTGATAGTTTGTTGTTACTTTGACTCTACAGGTGCTCTTTGAAGAGGGACAAGTAGGAGAGGAGTGTAAAATCCTATCAAGCAAAGGAGAAATCAAGCTAGGATCAAAGCACAAGATCCAGGTTGGTCCTCTTTTCTTCTCTTCCATCTATCACACTTAAAGGAACTCTTGAAAAGCTTTCATTGTTTGTTTCTAAGATGGCTACCTATCTTAGTGGGACTAGTAGTTCGAATCAACACTAGTTTTCCCTGTAACCAAATGGCGACCCCACTGGGGAATGAATAGTTTATTTTGTTTTTTTATTGTTTGCTTTATAAACTACAGACGAAGCCTGAAGTTAGCCAGCTAACCTTCGAAATGTCTTTGCTTATGCAATTGTGAAGTAAATAAACGCTGCTTTAGTCAATCTCCGGGTTGGTTTATGAACTGAACATCTGACTTGCAAAACATCCTAAGTGCCCTTGTGGTAGCTTAGAACCTCATCAAATCTTACCCTTATGCTTTGTGTTTATTGTCCATCATTACTCAGCCTAAATCACTGAACTTAGCTGCAAGTTTTGAGCAAAAACCAAGCTCAGTTTCACTCCCTGGCCCATCACACTATGTGTAACTGTGAAACCTGGATGCATCACACCTCCCATGTGTTGTAAGTGAGATGCATCCCTTTTTCCCTATGTTGCAGGTGCGATGATTGAGTGAACTATTTTCCTTTTCTGAAATTTGGTTTTTTCCTCCTTGTTTTCAGCTTTATTCAATAGTTTTGTTGTTCATGATCAGTACCTTCTTGCTGAAACCATCTTCCTTCACATTATTTCAGCCTCCATCAGTTAGGAATTGTAAATTTTTTTGTGTATTTGTCAATCATTTACAGTCTTCCTTTGTCAAAATTTTCCTAATCGAACTGTCGTCTTTGATGCAAATGTCGTAATTGTCATTCTGAATCAAAAGAAGAGTCGTAAAGTCTTTCTCTTCTAGATAGTTGATTTTACTTTTGTCATTTGTACTTGATTTTGACATTATTAGTATCTCAAGTGTTGAAAACATTTTTAGATTCGAAATCGAAAAGTGTCATCTTTGTCTTCTTTCCGTTTTTGAAAAGAAAATTTGTTAGTACTATCACTTTGAAAGAAAATAGTTTAGATCTGTACTTAGATTTCTTTTTTGTCGTTCACACATTAAGAAAGCGGAAAAGAAATACATGCATGTGCATCTTCATTTTGATTTCTTGTGAAATTTGGTTTAGGAAAGTGCATTTAGTGTGTGCTTTACGCTCTCTGCTGAAAGAAAATCATCATCCACTTTCCTTTGTAGCTAGGATTTTCATTGCTAAAAGAACATAAATGACTATTTATCATTTTAGATTGCATACTTAGGAATTTCACATCTACATCATGCGGTGAACCTTGAAAGTCAAACTTCTAAGCAAGATCAACCATACAATAAAACTCAATGAACATAAAATCGCTTTGGAACCTAACACAACACATCTAGAAGTCTAGGCTAGAGACATGTTCTGGCGTCGTAAAACCTGGTAACTATCGTTTTCATCGTAGGCTGGGTGATTCCTCCTCTTTGATACAAAAAGTGTCAGTATGGATTTGTGCTCCCCGTGCTGACAAGTATATATTGGGAGAACACAATAGGCTAATATCCTTTATCCTTAGAAAGCTGTGTCTACCGCCCTATCGGTCGTAATGCACTAAACACAACATTCGGGAAGATTGACTGCCATACATAAGTCCTTGGTAATTTCTTTATCATTTATCACCAAGGTGTATTTTGTAGTTTTACGATCGGTTTGGTAAATCCTCTATCTAGACTTCTAGAGCAGTCACTTTCGTTCCTTTTTTACTCCTTAAAACAAAAGGTCCATCTGAGCACTTGTCACTTCGGGCTCATTAAAAATCGAAGGCGACTAGAGTCACCTTTAGCTTTTTCTCAACTCTTAAAAACTGAAAAAGCAAGCTGTGTCAAAGTGTCTTAAAATTCATTTAAATTGGAATAACATTTTTCCCCTTCAATTTTTGAGTTGATCAAGTAATCCGTGATCGTGGAAGAAATTCAATCAAAAACCCGTCATTTGTGGAGACTATCGAGTCAACCGTCTTTGACCCCGGAAATGAGACCATCCCGAGCAAAGCGTTCTCATTTAACTAAGTTGAATTCACCTAATTTGTTTGAAACTTGTGTTTCAACATCGTCAGAGACTACAATTACTCCAATTATCTCTGGTACATCTGGAAGTTGAGTTCCAGAATTCAGAAGGTGTCACCCCTCCAGTATCTGTTACTGTAGAAGCTACCCTTTCTTCAGCTACAGAAATATTTTGCGAACCTGATGGTCTTCCTCTTCCACAAGGATTTATTGCTATAGAAGAGATAGTAGAGGATCTTCCACCGAGTACTCCGGTGCATTTTGGAATTGGGATCCACCTACATCCTTCTATTAAAGAAGTTAGTCCTTTCTCATCGCAAGTTCCTGTTGAATCGCTTGGAAATATTTTGGATAGATTAAACATGTCTGAACAACCATCAACATCTAAGACTGTGTCAACTAACACAGCTATGGTAGAGCTTCCTGCTATCGTTCCTACAATGATTGCTGGTATACCATCTATCCCGGCTAGTTATCAACAACAAACCGGAGTCCAATCAGGGACTGTTTCGATGACATGGTCTGTTCCTATTTCTTCATCCGGAATCTCATCTGGTATTTCTTATGTTGAAACTCAAAAATTTGATCCAATGTGTCTTCAAAGGCAAATCTACCCTTTAAGTACTAGATTTCCACCATATTGGGGTCAGTATGCCTTTTCATTATTCCCTCATGGAGAACAACCATATGAGAGTTTGCAACAAAATTTATGTCAAACTGGAATTGCATCGAGCGGTTGGGTACCAATACTGCCTCAACAACCAAGGGTTGTATATTCAATGCAACCAGTCCATCCTATGTTGAATATTCCCACTACACCTACTATTGTGATCGTATCACAAGTACAAGCGCTACTTGTTGTATGTCAACCTCAAATTTCTCAGGTTGCAGTACAACAGCCTCTCGTCTCAGTGATTCAATCACAACCTTGGGTTAGTGCCTCCTTATCTAGAGCTACTCAGGCTCAAACAGGTACTATGAATCTACATCTTAGTTAATCATCCAGTATTGGACAATAGCAAATGGTCCAACAACCATGGCTGGTTCAATATCAACAACCGCAATTCCAGCAATCATACCAAGGACCTGAACAACAAGTCTTTGTAAGTAATGGGCAACTGCATTTCCAAAGTAGTTATCAACAACCATACTATAATGGTTATGCCCATCAACCTTATCAAAGTTACCAGCATCAAATACATTATGCTGGTATGCAAAGACCCACTGCTTAGGCGATTCCATCTTATCCTGGGTATGCTTCACCTAACCTGAATCAATAGTTGCCCTTTGTAGCAACTCTAGAATTACCAGATCTAACTGGCTAATGAATGATCCAATTGTTTACGCCCCTTGGTGGCCTATGATTCCTCATGAAATTCCCTTTGATATTCCTAAATTCAATGGAAATCCAGGTGAAGATCCGACGAATCATGTGATGACATTCCATTTGTGGTGTTCATCCAACACCCTGAATGATGATTCAATTAGACTTTTCCTTTTTCAGCGAACATTAATAGGTCTGGTAGCTGAATGGTATATAGAATTGCCTAGAGCTTTGTTTGATAACTTCAACACCCTTGCCACTACCTTTTTAACCCATCTTCAGCTTACCCATAAGGTACGAAACAGGGATAGAACTATTTACCAACTTTAAACAAACGACAGCCACTCACATATCTGATCATATTCATGAGTGGCAACCTCGTCAAAGAATGGTAAAGACGTACCTTCCTGATCAGCTTTTAGCTGAATGGTTTATAAAGTCATTGTTACCCTCTATCACAAAGGATGCGGTTAAAGGAGGAGTTATCACCGAAGAGCAAGTCATTGCTCGTGCACAATATTTAGACTTCATCTATACTCAGTCTGACATGCTCTACAAAAAAATTCCTGATGCTCCTAGACTGGAATTTTCCGTTCCTCCCCCTCCTAAATCAAACAAAGACTTTCATGCCGGTGATGGTGTGATAGGTACGACAAGCACAAAAACTGCAATGGCTACATCTAAGAAAGCCCATATGGTTTTGTAGTCAAAAAGAAGATGAAGAACCTCTTGCCTCGGAGGTCAATGCCATGTCAATCGACAAAGGTAAAAGTGCTAAGCAACCAGGGGGCAAGAAGAAAGGGACAAACAAAAAGAAGAAGGAGGATTCGACTCCTGAAAAACCTTCTGGAAACCCTACTGGAAACAAGAAACCTAATCAGCCATGTTTTATATGTGATGAGGACCATTACACAAAAGATTGTCCACATCAAGCTGAAGTCAAGAAGTTTTTCAAAAGACTTCAAATACCTTAGCAGTATTTACTGACCCGTTTCCAAATCCAGAAACTAACCTGGTTTCTAGTGATCATGCTTCCCCATCCCATGTGGTTATGCTATCTATCTCAAAACAACAAAATGATGCTTTGATATCTACAAGGAATAAAGATTATGGAAATCCACAATCATCAAATGGAAAGGCTATAGATCAACCTAGTAGTTTGACAACAACTTCATCAGAAGTTGTTCCACCAATCATTCCTGAATTAACAATAAAACCGCCTAAGGGAGTAGTACACAAATCTACATTTAATCCTCATGCTCAAGCAGCACATAATTATAATATAGTGGAGGATCTGGCCCAATCGCCATCCACCATGTCGACACTTGAAGTACTACAGAATTGCCCATCCCAAAAACAGGCTTTGTTATCAGCGATAGGTGGGATTGATCCAGTAGATTCCAATCTAGTGGCCTTTAATCATAAAGGATACGAACCTCAATTACTAGCACAACTCGCTTTCCTCATATAGGTAAAAGCCCTCAACAAAACTGTTCATCGAACAATAATTGATGAGGGAGCATCTACCTGTATTATGTCAATGAGTTGCTGGAAAACTTTAGGCTCTCTACCCTTGTCACGATCATCAACGACATTGAAATTGTTTGATGGAAGAACATACACGCCATATGGGATATTAAGTAACTTTCAAGTTGAACTTGGGGGCAAGACAGTAGAAATTGAAGTTGAGGTCATTGATGAAAACCTTGACTACAATATCTTTCTAGGAAGGCCCTGGATTTATGCTATGGCTGTCGTTGTGTCAACATATTTTAGAAAGATTGCATTTCCCTTCCAAGGTGGAATTACAATCGTATACAAACTAACCTTTTTCCCCAACAGTTCACAAGCTATTGGAAGCATTCCATTGATCCATGGAAATTCTCAATCACTTCAACATTTTGGAGTAGGTCTCCTAAAAGACACATCCTTAATGGGTACTTTTTCCCTCCCACCTCCAAGTAATCTGGCAGAAGTGGCCATAGTGGAAACCTGTCATATGATATCTTCTACATCATCAAAGATTAAGAAGAACTTTGACCATTTTGATAGTGTGGATCATTGCGAGGTATTGCCCCTAAGCCCTACCATACCTACATCATCTAACGGTCAATTCAATGATGTTGTACATTATGTACTGGGGGCATTGGAACCAGATCTTTCCTTCATGACCCCTTATGAGTCATGATCAAGGGTCACCAGAGGATAGTTTGTTGACTGGTGTCAACCTCATTAAAAAATGAAACCAAGGATCTGAGCAAAATTCTTTGTCATGTGTCAAGCTCGTTAAAAAATGAAACAAGGCTGAGCAAAGTTCCAAGTCGAATCTTTCACTTGATCTCGTAAAGGAACCTTCATTCCATCCACCTAATTACCGCAAGTAGTCTAGTGAATGTAACAAAGCTTAGGAAGCATGCACCGTTGTCTATTTTGTGGACAAACCCAGCTGTAGATATAAGTTTCCCTGTAAGTTATGTGATCGGTCCGAGTGACCTTTCACCTTTGTCTATTTGGCAGACAAAGTGCAAGAAGTGTTTTGTCTAAGTATTTACAGAAAATTATCCTGCTTAACCGCAGTAAGTTTCCATATGGTTACTGAAGACCTTTTTTTATGCTGGGGGAATGCAAACCTTTTTATACAAGCAAAAATGACCAATTTCATTTTCTAGCTCTTTAGCTTTATAGTTTGGTCATTCTTAGCTTACATAAAAAGGAAAAAGAGAAATGTTCCTGCAAGGTTCAAGCTCGTTAAAAAATCAACCTGCACTGAGCACATGTTGGCACAAGGTTCAAGCTCATTAAAAAAAAAAAACCGCCTTTGGTAAATAACCTTTGTGATCGCTTTGCTATCAGCCCTTTTGAACTTTGGTTGTGTTCCTTCCATCACCTCCATTCATCCGGCTCACCATACGCTTTGTTAGGTCTGTATAATACTAGTGATTACCCCATTACTATTGTAGTTGTATCCCTTATTAATATTGTTGTGCCCCTATTGTCCCCATATTGTTATTATTGTGCCCCATAGAATCCCTCTATTGTTATTTTTGTGCCTTTATATTATTATTGTTGGGTCGGCTGGGTTATATTGTGACTCCTTAGACTCTATATATAGAAAGGAGGTTTTGTCATTTGAATCATCAAGGAATCATTCATTTGTGTAATGTAAAGGAGGTTTCCCCCTTGAAGAGGTTAAATTATAAGGCGTTGATCTATCTTTTCTATCTTTTTGTGAGCTGGTTTCATAACATTTGGTATCAGAGCTTTGGGATTCTAGGGTTTCGCTGCTCCAAATAGGTCATCGTGGCATTTTCGCTATAATTTTTTTTCGGCGACATTTCAAAGAAAAAAAAAACCCATTGGATATGAAATCGCACTGAACCTCGGGTCTAAATTTCAGAGCTTTTCGTGCTATATTTGCAGAGATATGATCTGAGGAAGTTGGTATTTTTGTAGACTCTTGAATTACATTCCAAACAGGTGACCTGGGGAAAATCGTCACAACTTTCTCTCTGAGCATCGGATTGAACTTTCGTAAGAAGGTACAGGAAGAGGATGGACTGTAGTTTCTTGTGTATATTTTTCAGAGCCAAAGGTTGAAACAGGGACACGTGGCACGTCGTACAAATTCGATCTACTGAACTAGTCTATAATCAGGTCACTGTGGGAGATTTGGCATAACTCTTCCTTTGAGAATCCAATTTGGATTAGACTAGTGGCATTGGAAATAGGACATAGAGGGCTACTGCAGGTCATAATTTCAAAACTAGAAGATACGAAATTACAAAGATACATCAGAGGCAATATCGAGCTCCTACAAAGTGAAAAAAGGTGTGTAGATTTTTTAAAATTCTTGCTTAAGCTTGGTTTGAAAAATTATTTTGAAGGAATTCAAAGGGAATAGTAGAGCCTTATTATCAGTAACTGATGCCCCGAGGAAAGAAAATGCAAACACCTAGTAGGCAACCTGAAAGCTCTAGCTTGACTCATGAAGAGAGGAAGAAATGCTACATGATATATCAAAATTACAAGACCAAGTGAAACAAATGTCACTCTCACAAAAGCTAACAGAAGCTAAGATAAATGGCATGGAAGCTAAGATGGAAAATTTTAAGATAGATTTGAACACAAATTTGAAGACAGGCATGGAAGATTTGAAGACAGATTTGACAAATTTTCTATAAGAAATACTTACTAATGGTGAAACGGTAGTAATGGAAACTCATGATGTGAACAAAAGAAATTTTAATCATGATTTCATAGACTCTAATGTTGGATTGAAGACCCACCATATTCCAAAAATATATATGAGGAAGTTTGATGGCAAGGATCCTGCAACATGGATATTACAGATGGAGCAATTTTTCGATCTCAATAATGTGCAAAACACACAAAAGTTACGTATTGCAACTTTATATTTGGAACCAAATCAGTCTGTATGGTATCAATGGCTTTGCTCTCATAAACAAATTATCACTTGGGCAATTTTTACAGAATAATTGACAGCACATTATGAGGATACACAAAGCAACACTATTTTTAGCCAATTGATAAGTCTCAAACAAAAGGGTTCAATAATTGAGCACATTGAGGAGTTCCAAAAATTGAACATAAGGGTAAAAAATATTCTCGAGGAGAATAGGATTGATGTGTTCAGAGGGACTTTAAAGGATAATATCCAACATGATGTTCGCTCTTGGTGTTATAGAAATTTTGGGCCCTACAACCCCAAGCATGAAATGTCCATAAACCAAGGGCTCCTAAGTCCCTAAAAGTGTTGTTCTAACCCCTAAAGGAACAAGGTCAACAGATTACAGCTTCTCCCAGAAGTTCTCCATGAGAAACTGCTCAGAATTGGTCAAAACAGGATCATTGCAGCTGCTCCACTGGCTAATTGCGTTGCATCTAACCTAAATACACTGTGAGGGTGCATTTCATTTCAAAATTCCCTTCTGTGGGGTGCGATGGGCGAGAAATGACAAATGGCAGTGTCATTCCACGAAGTGGAGAGGCAACGGAAGCTTCCAGAATCTTCTCCTGTGACACTTGCCTCACTGAATTCGACCAAGGATGAGTAAGAGGCCATCAGTCCCCAAGTGGAAGCAGGAAGTATCAGAGAGAAGACACTAATCAAATCACAAGTTGACTCATCTCCCTTACAGATATCTATATATGGATCCCTCATCCCAGAGATCCACGGGCTGGAATTTTGCATATTGTAAGGAATTGTTGTTGGTTTCCTGAGACAAACATTAGATTGTTGGGTGATCTAAGCTTTGTTTGAGGTGAAGAGGGGCTTCTTTGCTGGGAGGTTGATGCTGGGTCAGAACAACTGGTTGTAACTCCTCTTGGCTCTTTTCTTGTTTATCAATAAAAGCTATTTGAGTTTTCCTCCATGCTTTTGTGTCATTGATGCTTGCTACATTTGTATGGTCAATTTACATCTGATCCTAGATTGTTTATGATTATAGATCCATGTATTTGTATAGTGCTATGCGTCTGTGATCTTACAGGTACTTTGTGAAGCTGGGTGTGCAAGGGAGCAGGTAGTTGAGGACTAAAGAAGAGAGGGATCAAATCGGGAGATTAGCACAAGACAAAGGTTGGTCTTTCTATTCCTCTCTATCTATAATTCATAAAGGAAAAACAAAAGTAGCTTTTCTCTGTTTGTTTCTAAGGCAGCTATCACACCTTAGTGGGATAGAGCAGTTCTATATAGACACATTTCCCTGTAACAAAATGGCGACTCCGCTGGGGAAGTGATTAGTTTGTTTGTTTATCATTCTTTGTTGTTTGTTTCATAAACTTACAAGTAGCATTCGAACTGCATTTTCCATAACAAATGCAAAGTAGATAACTGCTACTTCAATCCATCTACTGGATCTGTTTATGATTTAAACAACTGATTCACAAACTATCTGATTGCCCTTGTGATAGCTCTTAGATCCTCCTTAGATCTACCCCTGATTGTTGCATTACTGATTGCCTTTTGCTCGACCAAAACCCAAGAACTGAACTGCAAACTGTGACCCGAAACTCGAACAGAGTCTCATTTCTGGCCCAGCGCAGGTACTGTTTAGAGATTCTGAAATTTAGCGCACTTTCCGAGTGGACAACCTGCGCTGCATTTTAGATTCTCTGTGTTACAGGTGCGCTGATCAGACTAGCTTTGTGCAGTTGTGGCTTCTGTGATTCATTCTTTCCAGTTCTATTCCTGAATTTCGTTGCCTGTGATCAGTATATGTCTGTTTGAAACCCCTTTTCCTTGCTATTATTCCGCCTCCTTTGTACAAAAGAACTATAGATGTTTTTGTGTGTTTGTTGAGTCATTTACAGTTCTCCTTTGCAAAAGTAGCGTAATAGTACTGTCGTCCTTTGATTTGAATCTGTCGCAAGTGTCGATTTCAATCGTAGGAAAAAATTTGATTGCTGTTGATGGCCGATTATCCTGTTACTATTGCTTTTGGTCTGAATTTGTAAATTTCTAGTGTCGAAAAAAAGTATTCAATTCAAAATCGTAAAGTGTCATGATCGTCTCCATTTTTTGATTTCGAAAAGAAACTTGTTGATATTTGTCGCTTGAAAAGAAATTTAGATTTGTGCATCAACTTTATTTTTAGCATTCATATACTAAGAAAGTCGAAAACAAATACATGCATGTGCATTTGCATATAGACAACCTGATTGGCTTGATTTAGGAAAGTGCATTTAGAGTGTGCTCTTTGCTCTTTGTGAAAAGATTTTGTCTTTCTTTTCCCTAGTAGCTAGGATTTTCATTGCATAAAAGAGATAAAAAGTTTGTTTATCATCTTAGATTACATTTTAGGAATTACATCTACATCTCGTGGTGAACCCGAAAGGCAAACTTCATAAACAAGATCAACTTAAAATAAATTCAATGAATCTAACAATGCTTTGGAACTTAACGCACAACATTTAGAAGTCTAGGCTAGAGACGTATTCCGGTGTCGTAAAGCCTGGTAACTGTTGTTCTCACTGGTGGTTGGGTGATTCCTCCACTTTGAGACGATAAGTGCTAGTACAGACTTGTGCTCCCACGTACCGTCGAGTATATTTTGGGAGACCCCAATAGGCTTAATCCTTTATCCATAGGAAGCCGTGTCTGCCGCCCTATCGATCGCAATGCACTGAACACAGCATTCGGGAAGAATGACTGTCGTACCATAAAAAGTATTCTGCAGTTTTGTTATTGGTTTGGTAATCCCTCTACCTAGATTTCCAGAGCAGTCCCTTTCATTCCTTTTCAGACTCCTTAACAGAAAAGGTCCATCTGAGCACTTGTCACTTTAGGCTCATTAAAAATCGAAGGAGACTAGAGTCATGTTTTGTTTTTTATCGACTCTTAAAAATTGAAAAAACAAGTTGTGTCAAAGCCTCTAAAATTTATTTTAAATGCAATATTCATTACCCTTTCCTACGTTGATCTTGGGTTGAGAAAATGGAATCCACCAACCAAGGAATTCCCCTTGGAGGAAATCCTAGTCCCTTCTCCTCTTGGGGAGATGTTGGTGCACCCCATATGGCCACATTGTCGCTTCCAAGACTGACAATTGGTTTGCCTGTATGGCTCTTCTCAACCTCTGTCATTCAGAACACCACTATTCCTGAACAATTGAATCAGCAACTAGACGAGTCCAGAGTTACCCACCAACCTTCTACTTCCTCTAATTCTTCCTCTCCTCCTTCCTCTTCGCTTGATGGGGCTGGTAAAGCCAAAAGTCAAGTACCAAAGCAGAAGAAGGAAAAGAAGAAGAAAGAGAAGAAGAAGAAGGAGCCAGAAGCGAACGGGGGCAAATGAGTGTCGTCTAACGAAAATCCACACACTGCACCGACCAGGCCTAAATCACCATGTGTCATTTGCAAAGGAGACCACTATCACTGAGATTTTCCTTGCATCCCTCGGATCTTAAGGGACTGGTCTCCTCGTTTGTACAACCCACTGTTGTCAACCTCTGATGGTCATGTTGAAAACACATCGTCAACTAGTGAAAGTGAAGGCCCAGGACAAAAAGGAAAATATAGATTTCCTTGTAAACTGTGCGAAGGCGATCATGTTATCCACCGTTGTCCCTTCTTAGATGAGGCTAAAAGAGTTTTGGATGATCGTTCGGTTTCACCGTTACGACTTCCTCCTGGATATAAAAAACTCTTGTCGAGTCCGTCACCAGTTGAAAATCCGACTGGCCCGCTCAGGTGGTCGGCTGAAGCATCTATCATTGAAGATAAACCATCTGAATCCATACCAGACGAAAGTCAAAAGGTCGAGGCGGCAGTTGACCCGGTCTTGCCTTCAGAGGTTCCATCTTCAGATGATACAGTCACTGAAGAGAACAAGGATGACACCGTCCAAATTCTTTTCATTAGCACAGACTCCAACGAACATGGGCGCAATTTACCCGTTCCTTTACCGCAGGAAGGAAGTTCGTGAGAGTCATACCCGGCCGTCTATTCGGTCCCACCTCCAAGCAACCTAGTTGTCTCCTTCGACTAGAACCAACTAGGCAGACCCCGTTTACCAGCTAGTGTACCATTCCGAATTATTGTTCAAATATATAGAATTGTTATGGCTGGTACCATCATAGATGAGGGGGCTTCTGTGAGTATCCTTTCCTAAACTGCTTGGAAAGCGCTTGGTTCGCCATCGCTTTTGCCTGAGATAAGAAATCTAACAGGCTTTGATAAAGGAACCAATCGACCATTAGGGATCCTTCCCAATGTGCCCATAACATTGAGAGGGAAAACTGTTCACATGAACGTAATGGTAGTTCAAGGACCCCTGGATTACAATCTACTCCTTGGACGAGACTATATTTATTGCATGGGGGCAATTGTCTCCTCACTCTTTAGAGTATTGTGTTTTCCGTACGAAGGAAGAGTGGTCAAGCTCGTAGACCAGCTTTCATTTCCCGGATCATACAGAGAAAATAGTCATATACCATCCCTGAATGGTCTTTTCACGCAAGAAATGTCTCAATCTCCAGTCCGTCCACCCAATGAGCGCGAGTGATTCGGAGGGACATGACTGAAACCCAGGGGGCATGCACCCTGGTCTGCTTCGGCAGGAAAACATCGGGTATAGGGTAGGTTTCCGCGAGAGAATATGACCTCCGTACTCCCGTCCGTGATTGGAAGAGGGAGTTGGACTAGAATAAGATCCTCTTGTCAAAGTTATGTGAGTTGGCGGGCATCGCCGCTCACCTTTGTTTATTTTGGTAGACATCACCGAAGAAATGTTTTGTTTACGCGCTAAATAGAAGAATCTTTGGTAACCTGAAAGAGGTATACATTTCCTGATAAAACAAATGTTTTGTCAGCTCGAATAAAAGGTGACCTTGAAACTCTGTTTTATACCTGGGGGCATGCAAACCTTTTGGAGTGCATGCAAAGAGTGATCATTTATCTGTTTTTTTGGATTGGTCATTTCCTAACTTGCATAAAGAAAGGATGTGGGGCAAAACCCTAAAAATTGTCGTTTTATATGAGACATTCTTATCACACGACTGGATTAATCGAGCAGTTTTAGCACATATTTCAAGCTCGTTAAAAAATAAACATAAGACATGAGCAAATGTTTCCCCCCGCATTTAAGCTCGTTAAAAAACGAACTATTCCCCGGTAAATAACCATCGTGAATGTAGTGCTTCAGCCGTTAAATCCTTGGTCGTGTTTGCACCGTCACCTCCACTTTTTCATTGGCCGATCATTCACCTCCATTTGATTGTTTACCCATTTTGAGGAACAGCTGCAAAGAGTGATTTCACTAGCCATCCTTGTGACACTGCCGTGATTGGAAAATTCCAAACCTTACCTGGAATCAGCTGCTACCCGTTTTATCACTCGTTCCTCAAAAAACGAGTCTCCTTTAAGCTCTTTTCAACTGACTCGTAAAATATGAAAAGATTGCTGAGCCATTGGCCTCTCCAGCTCGTTAAAGGGACAGGAAGTACTATCCCTCCTCTAGATTTTAATCTTTTTGGACCTAAGGGATTATTACACAAAAAGATCGAGCGCTTGTTTTGTTCGGCTCGTTAAAAGTATCGAAAATTCATCCCTTCTGTATTGTTTTATACTTTTTCAGACTTAAGGGATTAGATGACGAAAAAGGAATTTTGGAGTTACCTTTACGTTCCTTTTCAGACTCTCTAAAATTGAAAAGGACCGAGTTATCTTTGTCGTTAAACTCGTTAAAAAGAATAATAGCGACAAACTTGTCTATAAATGAGAACGAGTTTCACTATATCTAGGCTCGTTAAAACATAGCGATGGGTTTGCCTGAAGGGAAAATTATAGAACAAGCATATGTTATCCTCCTCAAGCTTGAAAAAAATAAAGAGGTACTCGTCAGCAATGACTAGGGAAAATTGGGAAGAAAACTTGAAGAAACTTTGTTGGTAGCAAGTCGCTCTTGAACATGACACTTCCACTCCATGTCCGAGTCAGGTTGGGTTGTTTCATTCACCGGTCACATCACCATGGTCACGCCATACCATCCACATTTGGGGTTAATGCTACCAATCCATCACATCAGTGTCACCGATATGTTCAGAGAAGTCATTCAGAGAATTCACCTGTGTCTCACCCACTACCATACATTATACTCCATTCTTTCATGACCGCCACCCTGAACCTTATATCACCAGATCATTTTCACCTCCATTAAAATCATTTGCTCCGTTCCGTGTCATTGATGTGGGATTCATTAAGGCCCTCCTTTGATGGATCACTTCTTGTCGACATCAGCTCATTATCCAAGAAGTTGATCTAGGAACACCCCATTCAGTACTTTGAAGCTTGCATGCCTCAATGGCAAGTTTCTCACTTCCGCCGACAGGTTTACATCAATGGCCTTCGACCGAAAGATTTTACGCGGTGTTCAATGCCAAGTCCTTTATTCACACCACGTGAATTGTATTGCAGTACCTTGAGGGTCATTATCATTATCGGTGATTCCTCTCGCGCTTGTTAACAGTTTACATCATTGACTGGTAATCAAGCGATGTCTTTCCATGTTCGACTTTAGAACATTTATCACATGGATCGACTTGTACTTCGAGTGAAGATCAGACGAGATTGAAGACCCTGGATCTAGTTTCATCCATCCGGGCTGCGATATATATTCAGGGAAATAAATACATTAAATGTACATCATTGCTGCACAGATAATCATCCACTCAAAAGGATGATGGCTCTATCAGAATCATCAGTCTACACTCAGATGATTGTCTGTCCTATGTACATGAAAATGAATTTATAAAGCTGAGCAGGGGAATGCCCACCTCAGCTAGATCATGAAAATATTATGAAGATAATGTATTGTATTGTATCTTATTACAGGTCTCCTCCCAACATTGAAAGAACTTCGGATCCTCATAATAAAGCATTTCACCCGACATCGAAAGATTAACGGCCTCACGCTTTATGGGGCAACTATTATAGACATTTTTGGGCCCTACAACCCCAAGCATGAAATTTCCATAAAACAAGGGCTCCTAAGTCCCTAAAAGTGTTGTTCTAACCCCTAAAGGAACAAGGTCAACAGATTACAGCTTCTCTGAGAAGTTCTCCATGAGAAACTGCTCAGAATTGGTCAAAACAGGATCATTGTAGCTGCTCCACTAGCTAAGTGCGTTGCATCTCACCTAAATACACTGTGAGGGTGTGTTGCATTTCAAAATTCCCTTCTGTGGAGTGCGATGGGCGAGAAATGACAAATGGCAGTGTCATTCCGCGAAGTGGAGAGGCAATGGAAGCTTCCAGAATCTTCTCCTGTGACACTTGCCTCACTAAATTCAACCAAGGATGAGTAAGAGGCCATCAGTCTCCAAGTGGAAGCAGGAACTATCAGAGAGAAGACACTAATCAAATCACAAGCTGACTCATCCCCCTTACAGATATCTATATATGGATCCCTCATCCCAGAGATCCACGGGCTGGAATTTTGCATATTGTAAGGAATTGTTGTTGGTTTCCTGAGACAAACATCAGATTGTTGGGTGATCTAAGCTTTGTTTGAGGTGAAGAGGGGCTTCTTTGCTGGGAGGTTGATGTTGGGTCAGAACAACTGGTTGTAACTCCTCTTGGCTCTTTTCTTGTTTATCAATAAAAGCTATTTGAGTTTTCCTCCATGCTTTTGTGTCATTGATGCTTGCTACATTTGTATCGTAAATTTACATCTGATCCTAGATTGTTTATGATTATAGATCCATGTCTTTGTATAGTGCTATGCTTCTGTGATCTTACAGGGACTTTGTGAAGCTGGGTGTACAAGGGAGCAGGTAGCTGAGGACTATCAAAGAAGAGAGGGATCAAATTGGGAGATTAGCGCAAGACAGAGGTTGGTCTTTCTATTCCTCTCTATCTATAATTCATAAAGGAAAAACGAAAGTAGCTTTTCTCTGTTTGTTTCTAAGGCAGCTGTCACACCTTAGTGGGATAGAGCAGTTCTATATAGACACTTTTCCCTGTAACACGTGGGAACCTAATTCATTAGAGAAGGCATTTAGGTTAGCAAGAAAAATGGAAAGCAAAATTATGGCAACCAAGAAGCATACCACTCACAACTATAAAGATGGAAGTGTTGTTGCCCCTAATATTCCACAACCTATAAGGTTGACACCACAACAATTGGAAGAAAAAAGAGAAAAAGGGTTTTGTTACGGTTGTGATAACAAATACACTAAAGGTCATAAGTGTGCTGAGAAGAAATTATTCTACATAGATTGTGAAGAGGAAGAAGAAAAGGAGCAAGAAAGGTCAAAAGAAGAGGATATACTCTAGGAACAAAGCCTAGATAAAGAAGAAATGAATCTGACCATATCTTGTAATGCATTTGCTGGAATTACCACTCCTCAAACCATCAAGATAGAAGGACAAATCAAGAATAAAAAGGTAATAGTGTTGATTGATTCATGAAGTACACACAATTTTATTCATTGTAAGGTAGCAAAAGAATTGAATTGCTTCCTATATCTAGCACCAGAGTGTCAAGTGATGGTTGCAAATGGAGGAAAAATAAACTACTCTGGAAAGTGCCATAATATCAAGCTATCCATGGGAGAATATGTATTGACTAGCCCGATGCTTTCCATTCCAATGGGAGGTGTTGATGTTGTACTAGTCCAATGGCTACAATCCTTGGGTACAATAGCTTTTAATTTTCAAGAACTTTTCATGAAATTTTCTATGGAAGGAAAGGAAGTTGAATTAAGGGGTATTGCAGGGAAACTGGGAAAGATAATCAGCTCTAACGGTATGACAAAGCTTCTAAAAAAGGAACAAAGAGGTGTAATTGCACAATTATGTTCGCTAGATGTTTCCACATCGAAATCATCTATTTCTCCAGATCTCCAAAAAGTCTTGGACAATCATTACAAGGTATTTGAGACTCCCAAAGGTCTCCCACCTATTCGTGATCATGATCATGCTATTCATCTAATTCCAGGAAATGTTCCTCCAAACATCAGGCTGTACAGATATCCCTATGCCCAAAAGAGTGAAATTGAATGTATGGTTGCAGAAATGCTAGAGGTTGGTATAATTCAACCTAGTCAAAGTTCTTTCTCTACTCCAGTAGTATTGGTGCACAAGAAGGATGGATCATGGCACATGTGTCCAGATTAAAGGGAGCTCAACAAGCTCACTATTAAAGATAAGTTTCCCATTCCTGTCATTGATGAATTACTAGATGAATTGCATGGATCAATTTTCTTCACCAAGTTGGATCTTCGTTCAAGATATCATCAAATCAGAATGAAGACTGAAGACATTCCAAAAATAGAATTTAGAACTCATGAGGGTTATTATGAATTTTTGGTCATGCCTTTTGGCCTTACCAATGCACCTTCTACATTTCAAGGTTTGATGAATTCCATTTTCAAACCCTTCCTTAGAAAATTTGTGTTAGTATTTTTTGATGATATACTAATCTACAAGTAGTCTTGGAAGGATCATGTTGAACATGTTGACAGGGTGTTACAACTATTGGAGGAGAAACAATTATATGCAAAAAGATACAAATGTTTCTTTGGAGTACAAGAGGTGGAATATCTAGGTCATATTGTATCTCATGAAGGAGTTAAGGTAGACCCTAGCAAAATTAAAGCCATTAAGGAATGGAAAATCCCCACATCCATAAAGCATCTGCGAGGATTTCTCGGGTTGACAGGGTATTATCGCAAGTTTGTTAAGAATTATGGGAGAATAGCAGCACCTCTAACAACATTATTGAAGAAAGATGCATTTTCATGGACTCCAGAAGCATCAAAGGCCTTCGAACATCTTAAAGAGGCAATGTGCCAAGCACTGGTCTTAGCTACACTGGACTTCACAAAAACCTCTATTATGGAATGTGATGCTTCAGGAAATGGAATTGGTGCTATTTTAATGCTAGATGAAAGACCCATTGCTTTTGAAAGTCGTCCAATCAAGGGAAAGTTTTTAAACAAAGCTATTTATGAGAAGGAAATGTTGGAAATACTACATGCACTTAAGAAATGGCGACCCTACCTAATGGGAAGACACTTCAAGGTAAAAACGGATCATGATAGCCTTAAATACTCTTTAGAACAAAGATTATCCTCTAAAGAGAAACAGAAGTGGATCACAAAGATGTTGGGTTATGACTTTGAAATCATCTACAAAAGAGGGAAGCAAAATGTGGTGGCACATGCACTCTCAAGAAAGGATGAGGATGTGGAAGCATTGTTGTGTGCCATTTCTATTATCCAACCAGATTGGATAAATGAAGCAAGGGAGGAATGGAAGAATGATGAAGAAGTGTGGACACTTATTCGAAAGTTACAACAAGATTCCAGTACATCTGATACATTTAGCTGGAAAAATGATTCGTTATGGTACAAAGATCGTTTATACCTCTGTAAGAATTCCCAACTCAAGCAAAAGATTCTTATGGAATTGCACACTTCTCCCTTAGGAGGGCACTTTGGATTTTTAAAAACTTACCACAGGGTTAAGAAGGAATTTTTTTGGGATGGCCTTAAATTGGATATTCAAAAGTTTGTGGCAGAATGTTTGGTTTGCCAACAAAATAAAGTTGAAACAATTAAGACCCCGGGTCTTTTACAACCTTTATCCATTCAAAGCCAACGTTGGGAGGAGGTTTCAATGGATTTTATCACAGGTTTACCCAAGTCTGAGGGAAAGAGTGTCATCATGGTGGTAGTTGACAGACATACCAAGTATTCACACTTTTGTGCATTATCACGTCCATTTAAAGCCAATACAGTTTCTACTACATTTATGGAAACAATTCAAAAGCTACATGGAAACCCAAAGATTATTGTAAGTGACAGAGATCCCATTTTCACTGGAAATTTTTGGACAGAATTATTTTCTTGTCTCAGTACTCAGTTAGCTCATAGCTCATCTTATCATCCTCAATCTTATGGGCAAACTGAGATAGTAAAAAAATGTTTGGAAGGATATCTTTGTTGCTTTGTATCTGATAAATAGACACAATGGGTCAAATGGTTGCCTCCAGCTGAATGGTGGTATAACACGTCGTTCCATATAGCAACAAAAATGACCCCATTTATGGCACTTTATGGATATCAGTCACCATCCATCACATCATATTTAAAAGAAAATTCTAAGGTTCAAGCAGTGGAACATCACATCAAACATCAACAACAAGTCCTCCAACTCTTAAAGGATAACCTCATGTTGGCGCAAAATAGAATGAAACAACAGGTAGATCAACACCGCAGCGAAAGAAGTTTTGATGTAGGTGATTGGGTATTCCTATGGCTAGAACCATATAAACACCTGTCCCTCAAGCAAGCTAAGAAGGATAATAAATTATCACCAAATTATTATGGTCCGTACAAGGTGTTGCAGAAAATTGATACTATGGCATACAAATTGGAGCTTCCTGCAGCTTCTCAAGTGCACCCAGTTTTCCATGTTCCATGTTGAAAGAAGGTTGTAGGCGACAAGCTCCCAATTCAAAAAATATTGCCAGAACTTGACGAGGAAGGAAAAATTATATTGGAACCAGAAGCAGTCACAAAAACAAGAAATCGAAAGCTACGAAATCGATCAATTTCGGAGTATCTCATCAAGTGGAAGAACTTATCCGCTAAAGATTCCACATGGGAGGATGAGAATTTTATACAGAAGCATCCAAAACTACTCAAGCATTGAGGACAACAATTTTTTGAAGAAGAGGGGCATGTTAGGTCCGTATAATACTAGTGATTATCCCATTACTATTGTAGTTGTATCCCTTATTAATATTTTTGTGCCCCTATTGTCCCCATATTGTTATTATTGTGCCCCATAGAATCCCTCTATTGTTATTTTTGTGCCTTTATATTATTATTGTTAGGTTGGCTGGGTTATATTATGACTTCTTAGACTCCTATATATAGAAAGGATGTTTTTTCATTTGAATCATCAAGGAATCATTCATTTGTGTAATGTAAAGGAGGTTTCCCCCTCGAAGAGGCTGAATTCTAAGGCATTGATCTATCTTTTCTATCTTTTTGTGAGCTGGTTTCATAACATGCTTCCACTTGATTGTTTACTCTTTTGAGGAACATCTACGATGAGTGATTCTGATTGCCACCCTCTTCACACTACCATGTTTTGAGAAGTTTCAAACTTACCTGGAACCAGTTGCTACCTAGAAATACCACTCGTTCCTCAAAAACGAATCTCTTTTAAACTCTTTTTAGACTCGTTAAATATAAAAATATTGTCAAGATATTGGCCTTTCCAGCTCATTAAAGTAAAGGGAATGCCATCCCTCTCATATATTTTAAATCTTTTTGCAATTGAGGGATCATTAAACAAAAATATCGAGTGCTTGTCTTTGTTAGCTCGTTAAAGCTATCGAAAAGTCATCCCTTTCATATTATTTTATACTTTTTTGGACTTAAGGGATTATGCCACAAAAAAGAACTATTGGAGTCTCCTTTTCATCCCTTTCCAAACTCTCTAAACATGAAAAGGACCGAGTTATCTTTGTCATTAAACTCATTAAAACAATAGCGACAAACTTGTCCACCCAGATAAGAAGGAGTCTCACTAATGCTGGGCTCGGTAACATAAAGCGATAGGTTTGTCTGAAGGGAAAATTATAGACCAAGCATATGTTATCCTCCTCAAGCTTGTCAAAAATAAAAAGGTACTGGTCAGCAATGACAGGGGAAAAATGGGAAGAAAACTTGAAGAACTCTATTGGTAGCAGGTCGCTCTTGAACATGACACCTTCACTCCATCACCGTGATTGAGTTGGGTTGGGTTTTTCCGTTCACCATCACCATTGGTCGTCGAGTTAACGCTACCAAGTCCATATCAGTGTCAGCAATATGTTCAAGAGAAGTCATTCATAGAATTCACCATCTAGCAAATGTCTCATCCACTACAATACTTCCACCCTTCTTTTTTCATGACCGCCATTCCTGAACCTTATATCATCAGATTGTTTTCACATCCACAAAAATAATTTTCTCCTTTTTGCATCGTAGATGTGGGATACATCAAGGCCCTCCTACGATAGGTCACTTCTTGTTGACATAAGCTCATTATCCAAGAAGTTGACTTAGAAACAACCCTTTTCGTACATTGAAGCTTGCATGATTCAATGGCAAGTTTCTCACTTCCGGTAACAGGTTTACATCAATGACCTTTGACCGAAAGATTTTGCATGGTGTTTGACATCGACTCATATATTCGCACCACGTGAATTGTACTGTAGTACTTTGAGGGTAATCATCATTACCGGTGACTCCTCTCACGTCTGTTAACAATGCACATCATTGGCTGGTAATCAGGCGATGTCTTTCCATGTTCGACTTCAGAACATCTTTTCACATGGATCGACTTGCACATCGGGAAAAGATTGAATGAGTTTTAAAGACCTCGGATCTAGTTTCATCCATCGGGGCTGCAATATATTCAGGAACATAAAGACATCAAATGTGCATAGAATCTACACAGATAGTCATCTAAACAAAAGAAGATGAATATTCATGCGAAGAATCACCAGTCTACAACAGAAAATGATTGTCTATCCTATGTACATAAAAATGAATTTATAAAGATGAGCATGGGAATGCCTACCTCAGCTAGATCATGAAAATAATATGATAATGATGTATTGTATTATATCTTATACAGGTCACCTTCCAGTATGAATACCTCAGATCCTCATGATAAAGCATTTCACCGACATTAGAAGATTTACGACCTCATGCTTTAGGGGGCAACTGTTATAGACATATTTGGGCACTGCAACCCCAAACTCATATGTCCATAAACCAAGGGCTCTTTAGTCCCTAAAAGTGTTTTTTCATACCCTAAAGGATCATGATCAACTGATTACATCATTTCCCAGAAGTTCCACCTGAAAAACTACTCAGAACTAGCCAAAACTGGACCATACTGACTACTCCATGGTCAAGGTGCAATGCATCTCACTTTCTACACATGGGGGGGTGTGATGCATGCTGAAAAGACCTTATGTAGGGTGTGATGAGTGAGAATAGATAAATGGAAGAGATAGTTTTCTAAGTTGATGATCATGGAATCTTCCAGAAACTTCTCATTTGACACTTGCCTCTCTGAATTCGCCCAGGGACGAGTAAGAGATCAATGAAATCTCCAAGTGGAACAAAGAACTATCAGTGGGATGACACTAATCAAAAACCCAGAGCTAACGCACACCCTTGCAAGACATCTATAAATGGATCCCTCATCTGAGAGATCTAGAGGCTGGAAGTTTGTATTTTGTAAGGAAGTGTTGTCGGTTTGGTGAAAAGAGACATTACATTGTTGGGTGATTTACTTGTTCATGAGGTGAAGAGGGCTTCTACAACTGGGAGGATGATGCTGGATCAAATAGTTGGGTTCTAATCCTCTCTTACATTACTATAATAAATTTCTTTGAGTTTTCCTCCATATGATCTTGTATTTGTGAATCTTATTGTTTATGAATGCAATTGTGGTCAATGTATTTCTGATTCTACATTGTTTATGATGTTATAGATAGAGACGCTTTGATAGTTTGTTGTTACTTTGACTCTATAGGTACTCTTTGAAGTGGGACAAGTAGGAGAGGAGTGAAAAATCCTATCAAGTAAAGGATAAATCAATCTATGATCAAAGTGCAAGATCCAGGTTGGTCCTCTTTTCTTCTCTTCCATCTATCACACTTAAAGGAACTCTTGAAAAGCTTTCATTGTTTGTTTCTAAGATAGCTACCCCATCTTAGTGGGACTAGCAGTTCGAATCAACACTAGTTTTCCCTGTAACAATTACAAAGGAAGAAACAATGCCAAGACACATTAACACAAGAATCCCACAAAATGCTACAAAACCCTAGTTCATTTCCTTGCCAAACTGCAGAAGTGATGCACAAAATAGCTCAATGCATCCACAAGAGTCCAACCTTGACAAATGAATAAGAAAGTACAAGATATAGGCATAAAAAACACCTATGCTAGACATTAGGGGTCGAATCCATGAGTCAAGGAGCTGTTTCAACAAGATCTAAACTAGGAACTAAAAAATGGGCAGTGGAACAACTTGCCTCTAAAACTATGGAAACTGATTCATTCAGCTCAAAACCACCTATAACTGATGTATCTACCTCCTTAAGTCATTTTTCATCATTTTCACATCAATGTACATCAATTTACATCATGAATTTTACCATGAGAGAAGAAAAAGTCAAACTAGTAGAAAACTAGGCAAAATTTTGAGTTTTTGAGCAAAATTGACAAAATTTTGACTGATGCACAGCGCCACTTCAAGGCTGAGTTTGAAGGCCTTCCCCTTCACCAAATTAGCTCCAAGATGGCTTGTTGGAAAGCCCTATCTGTCAACTTTCTAGAAAAACTAGAATTTTTGGATTTGAAGTCTATTTTCCCCTTCAAAAATCACTTCTCCCAAGACTGATTCCTGTGGGTCCAAAAAGTGGCAGAGAGGGCGTTTTTTAGGTGTTTTTTTCCCTTTAGCTGACCCATATCTCCTCCAAACTTCATGAAACTTTCTGGGTTTTAGTATTTTTCCGTGAGGAATCCAAAAAATCAAGCCATTTTTCAAAATTCCCAGCCAACTCAATGCGCAGCGCCGCAGCAAAGGAAATTTCCTGTGTTTTGCAATTAAAATTTGTGAAATGACAATTTTTTTTCAAAATTGCTTCAAATTTGGCAAGAGGCAAGCTTACTAATTGCTTTGCTGAGCCAAGGAAGCTTCAACCAATATTTTAAGTTTATCTTTCTCCTTTTTGGCTTTTAAGGCTCTCTTTAACTTAGCTTTTAGGCTTCTTATCCTTGTCTTGCAAATTTTATTCCGGGCCAAATAGTGATAAGCCATGTGGCACAACATGTTCTTTTCCTTGTTAGCCTTATCAGGCAGCTTCTCAAGGTGGATATTCACTCTTCCCAACCATGATTCTTAGTCAGCCTCTATCTGTTGCTCTAGTGATGTCATCTTGATTTTCCTTCTTTTTTCCACTTGCCGGTTTTCCCTGATGGTTTACAGCTCCATGATTGTTTGTTTGTCCTCTAATTTCTTATTCTCTTGCTTAAGGTAGTTAATGATCCACTTGGCCCTCTCAAGGTCAATTTATAAGGCTTGGATCTCAGCTTCTTTCTCTTTGATGACCACATCCTTGAGTCTTGAGCTTTGGGAGCCAAAATCATTGTCCTCTTCCTCAACTAAAACAAAGTGCCTATCTTGCACTTTAGAAGCCCCTTCATCATGCAATTTTTGCTTTCCTTTGTCCTGTACCTATTCTACTGAAGAAGAAGGCAAATCCCCTTTCACCCTAGGTAAATATAGCATTTGTCTATGATCCAGTGAAGGAAACAAGACCCCTTCCACCCCTGGTGGAGATAATACTCATTTGGTAGTTACAAAAAGTCTCCTGGTGCCTTTTTAATAAGTTATAAACACAGGAATGTGAGCCTCTTCAGTTTTTCTTTCACGCTCTCTTTGTTTCCCGAAAGGTCCACCTTCCTCTTGAAGATCTGCAAAAATTTGAGGCCCCTTAAAGATTTCATGGGCAATGAAGGTTTCCCATGGCACTCCCAATTGAGTGAGCTAATGCACAACAATAATCTTGATGAAAGAAAAGTGATAAATACTGTTGAGCTACTGTGGGTATGGTTTAATTATTGCAATCACAGTCATCCTCTATATATTTTTGCAAATGAAATATGGAATACTCATCATTCTAACCCTAGTGAAATGCATAAAATATCTGATATGATAGGCATAGAGTCTAGAGAACCTACCCTCACATGTGAGGTATTTGATGATGTTTCATAAGTGGAACATACTCGTCCTCCAGGAACTTGAAAGGAAACACCCTGCCAAATTTACTGTGATATTTGGCTTTAATGTATGGTTCATAGTGCTGCTTGCTGATATTTTTTCTTTTGTTCCACCTTTCCCCTACATCCGGCATGCTAGTTTCTTCTGTAATAATGGCTAGTGAAAGAGTGAAATTGATGCCAGCGAGGTGTACCATATTTTCCTCCATGTTTATGACAAATTGCCTTGCTAATTCATGATGATACTTAACCCTCTCAACCATCTCACAAAACTCAAAGCAAGATTGGCATTTGAAACAAGTGGTGGCAAGGGGACAAGCAAGAAGTTCAACAATGCTAATAGGTTCCTCTCTGATAATTTTCTCACCCTTGTGAGGTCTCCTAGGCTATACATTCCTTTCTCTTGAACTGTCACTTAGTGTTTCTTCTTCATAACTTGAGTCACTGTTTCTTGCCATGGTGCTTGGTGCTTGTGTTAGGAAAATGATGTGATGAAGATATTGCGAAAAAAGGCAATGATGGAGGACAAGGGTGATGAGTATGAAAAGATTTTACTCTTGGGAAATGGAATTGGGGAATGAAGGGATTCGTTTTGGGAAACTAGGGTTTAGTGAGGGATTTAGGTTTTGGTAAAGGGAATTGGTTGTTTTAGGGGAGTAGGATATGGAAAATGGGATAAATGGAGTGATTTAGGCAAATGGAAGAGGGAAAAGGGTTTAATGATGTTTTTGTGATGGTGGAGTGAAAATTCCACAATGAAATGGAAAGCAATGAAGACAAGCTAGGGTTTTACTCTCAACATGAAAAATTCATGAAGAACACAAGTATGACATCAGATTCAACTCTAGGACAATGATCACTTACTTGTAGAATAGAAATGCAATGTTTTTGTCTGCAGTGTCTGGAGTTGGAAAGGTGAGCAAGGGTAGCAGCTGGAACTTATTACATATAGAAAACATGTCAAATTACATAAATTTTGTACATAGAAAATAAAAACTATTTTTTCACCTCAAAACAGAGTTTTGAGGTAAAAATCATTTATTGAGCATATCTTTAGTGGAATTTTGATCTGATGAACTTATTAGACCTCCACATGTGCCTGCTGACCCTTTATTGAGTTTTTGATGACCATCGTGGCAAACTCTAGACCTAGTGATACATAAAACCCTAAAAATGATTTGGGTAAATGGAATGAAATAAAATAACAGTAAATGGCCTGAACATGTGAAAACAGGGTAGCAGGTAAATATCATGAGGGAAATTTGGCAATGAACCACTACCATCAGTTGATCCATGACCTAATGAAATGTAGTTGATCCAATGGGACACTTAATATGCATGAAAAAAGAGAAATTTGATCACTGATGGAGGGATGAAGATACCGACACTAACATAGTCAATGCATAATCTGAGAGTTTCATCTTTCTTCTTCACAAAAATGACCAGTGCGCCCTAATGTATCCCTTGTACAACATTTCCTTCAACTGTAACTTTAACTCAATCAACTCGGGTGTGATCATCCTATAAGGTGCTTTCAATGAAGGAGCTACCATTGACACTAAATCAATAGAAATGTCTACCTCCCTGTGAGGTGGAAACTCTGTAATGTCCTTAGGAAATACATATTGAAACTGTTGCAAACTTGGGTACCTCCTTAACACATATGCATCCTCAACCTCCTTTCCCTTATCACTAGAAATATGCATTGAAAATAACATACACCCTTTTCCATGACTACATTTTGCTTGCATAGATGTCACCATCCTAACTGATGTGGTTTTCTTGTTACCCTACAAGACTCTTGGTTCTCCATTGTAATAAACAAACTCAATGGATTTGTCATAACAATATACCTTGGTTCTACGAAGATACAACCAATCCATGTCCAACAACATACTATATGATCCCAATGGTAATACATTCAAATGTGTTGTGGTAGGCATACCATTTAAAAATGCACAAGCTCTTGCCCAATGATGAACTCACTTCTTTGTACCTATAACCAACTGCACTAACCAAGACTCTGCATGCAACTCTTTACTCAAACCACACTTATCCACCAAGTCAAGACAAACATAACTATAATTAGATCCATGGTCTATCAAAATAGAAATAACTTGATCACAAAGCATACCATCCATCTCAATGACAGATGCTTGGTGTTATACTTGTCTATTGTCCGTTGCTGCATAAATATGAGGGATGCTCTACCCAACATCCCCAACAGTCTGTGCTTCCTATCCACTATATATCTGAGTCCTACCACCCTGACTCTATGGACAATCTCTCTTAAGGTGTTCCTTGCCACATGTCCAACACTTCAACTGACCAGTACCAACACCTTTAAGCTGTTTCTATGGCTCATGTCCCTCTCTAGCTGCATTAAATATCATTTGTGGTGCCATATTCTCTTTTTCATCTACATGTTGGGGTCTTGTCCTCCTAGGCTGCCATTTACCTTTACCTTTGTCCTTTCCCTTCCATCCCTGTTGATATTCATTCTTACGCTTTGATTTTTCATAACAATACTTCAATTTCCCAATAACTTCTTCAAGTAACCGAGGCTCATAATGCTCAATCCAATTTCTGAATTCTAATGGAAAACCACCAACAAATTATTGAAATTTAGCCTTCTCTGTTAAACAAACTGAAGAATCAACTTTATTGAATAATTGGAAAACTCATAGGTGAGGAGCTCCACCTGGAGACTACCTCTAGCAAAACGCTCTACATTAATCATCTTACAATCAAAATTATATATAGTTTTCACACATCTAGATAAGTTAGAACAATTGCCTAAGAAGTAGGAACTAATTCCTAATATAAGGCTCTAGTGAACCAAATCTCTCCAGATTTACATATTCTCCATTATCTTCAACACTCCCCCTTAATGGAGAAAGGGGTTCACAAGTATTCTTAACATTTCCCTAAACAATTCAAACTTGATTCTACCAAGAGGCTTAGTAAATATATCAGCTACATTATCATATGAATTATAATATTCAACACATATTTCCTTTGATTGCACCTTTTCCCCGACAAAATGAAATTGTGTATCTATGTGCTTGGTGTTTTTATGGAACACTAGATTATAAGAAAGTTTGATAGAACTTTTATTATCACATTTGATAACTGTGGCTTCTATCTTCTCTTCCCCTACATCTTGGAGAAGTCTTTGTAACCAAAATTCTTCACATATAGTGCACACATGGCTTGATATTATGCTTCTGCCAGGGATAAGGCTACAATATGTTGATTTTTACTGCACCATGAAATGACCCCAAATCCAATGCTAAAGGTGTATCCTGTAATGGATCTTTGATCGTCCAATTTTCCTGCCTAGTCAGAGTATGTAGATCCTTCCAGTCTAACATCAAATGAATCAAAATATAAAATGCCAAAATCTAAGGTTCCTTGTAGATACGTTAGCACTCCTTTCGTTGCAACCTAATGGTTCTCATGAGGCTGAGACATATACTAGCTAAATACACTGACTGCATAAGCTAGATCAGGCTTAGTTGTAGTCAAATAGTTGAGACTCCCAACTAGTTTTTTGTACAAAGTTGCATCTACCTCTTTCGAACCATCATTAGCCTGTAATTTGTTGTTCTACTGTAGTGGTACAAATGCAGCCATACACTGATCCATTTTAGACTTGTTCAATAGAATCTTGACATCCTTACCTTGGGATAAGAAAGTTTGGCGTGAATCTCTCCAGACTTCTAAGCCCAAACAATAATGTAGTTCTATAAGGCATTTCATTTTAAACATCTATGATAACTGCTGCTTTATTTCTTCAATGAGTTTGTCTGCATTTCATGTCATAATTAGATCATCTCATCCACAAGGGTTTTGTTTTTCCTTTCTGTAACCCCTTTTTCTTGAGTATAAGGTGTTGTGAACTACTACTGTATTCTATGTTCTTTGTAGTATTTGATGAAATCACCCTTCTTGAATTCTCCACCTTGGTCTGAGTGAATAATTTTGATGAACTTTCCTATTTTCTTCTCAATCATACTTCTGAATTACTTGAAGTATTCAAAAGCATGACTTTTCTGCCTGAGGAAATACACCCAGGTGAACCTTGTACATTCATCAACAAAAATAAGAAAATAGTAGGCCCCTCCTAATGACCTTGTCTGCATTGGCCCACATAGATCAGTGTGTACAAGTTCAAGTATATCCCTCTGCTTCCTATCAACAATAGCAGGAAATTCATCTCTATGTAATTTACCAAGGGCACATGCTTCATAGTCAACATGCATACTCTTCAAAACAGGAAGACCATTCACCATACCTTTTTTCTGAAGAAGAAGTAGGTCACTGAAGTTTATATGCCCAAATATCTAATGCTAGAGATTCTTTGCAGACATGGTTGATGATGCAAACGCTTGATGTGACATGCTTCTGACATACAGTTTATACAATCCTCCTACACGTACACCTATTGCAATGGGATTCATCTAATCCAGCATGTATTTGATTACACAATCAGATTTAAAGAACTCTATGTTTCTGGGAAAACTAGTGTCTTTTCAATCTGCTAGTCCCACTAAGATTGGTAGCTATCTTAGAAACAAACAATCAAAGAAATTTGCGATTTCCTTTAGGTATGATAGATAGGAGAGAAGCAAAGGGACCAACCTGGATTTTCCGCTTGACTCCTTGCTTGATTTCTCTCTCCCTTGATAGAGCTTGCAACTCCTCTCCTACTTGTCCTGCTTAGAGAATACCTATAGAAACAATGTAACAAAACACCATAAAAGCATCTCGATCTATAATATCATAAACAATGTAGAATCAGAAATACATTGAACATACAATTGCATTCACAAATAACAAGATTCACAAATACAAGATTGTATGGAGGAAAACTCAAAGAACTTTATTAAAATAGAAGGGAGAATTACAACGCCTAATCCAGCATCATCCTCCCAGCATCAAAGCCCTCTTCACCTCATGAAAAGAAAGATCACCCAACAATACAATGCTCCTTCACAAAGACAAACTATCAGCACCTCTTTGCAGATTACAAAATTTCAGCCCTTAGATCTCTCAGATGAGGGATCCATTTATAGATGTTTGCAAAGGTGTGAGTCATCTCTGGGTTTTTTATTAGTGTCATTCCACTTGTAGTTCTTGGTTTCACTTGGAGATTTCTTGGATCTCTTACTCATCCCTGGGTGAATTTAGAGAGGCAAGTGTCATAGAGGAAGTTTCTAGAAGATTCCATGAGCATCCACTTAGCAAACTGTCTCAGCCATTTGTCCATTCTTGCTCATCGCACCACACAGAAGGCCTCTTCAGTATGCATCGTACTTGGCTAGTGTAGGAGCCAGTATGCATCGTACCTTGACAGTGGAGCAGTCAATATGGTCCAGTTTGCCAGTTCTGAGTGGTTTTTCAGGTGGAACTTTTGGGGAATGATGTAATCAGTTGACCATGATCTTTTAGGGTATGAAACAACACTTTTAGGGGTTAAAGATCCCTTGGTTTATCGACATATAGGATTGGGGATGCAGTGCCCAAATATGTCTATAATAGTTTCCCCCTAAAGCATGAAGTCGTAAATCTTTTGATGTCGGGTGAAATGCTTTATCATGAGGAAACGAGGTATTCAAACTAGAAGGTGATCTGTATAAGATACAATACAATACATCATCATCTTATTCTTTTCATGATGTAGTTGAGGCGGGCATTCCCATGCTCAGATTTATAAATTCATTTTCATGTACATAGGATAGATAATCATCTGCAGCTACAGACTGGTGATTCTTTATATGTAGAGTCATCATCCCTTAGCTTGGATGAGCATCTGTGCAGCTTCTGTGTACATTTGATGTCTTTATATTCCTGGATATATCGCAACTTGGATGGATGAAACTAGATTCGGGGTCTTCAAACTCATTCAATCTTCACTCGATGTACATGTTGATCCATGTGAAAAGATGTTCTGAAATCGAACATGGAAGGACATCACCTGATTACCAGCCAATAATGTAAGCTATTAACAGGCACGAGAGGAATCACCAATAATGATAATGATCCTCAAGGTACTACTGTACAATTTACGTGGTGTGAATATATGATCTGATGTCGAACACTACGCAAAATCTTTCAGTCGAAGGCCATTGATGTAAACCTGTCACCGGAAGTGAGAAAATTTCCATTGAGGCATGCAAGCTTCAAAGTACTGAAAGGGTTGTTTCTAAGTCAACTTCTTGGATAATGAGCTGATGTCGACAAGAAGTGACCCGTCGTAGGAGGGCCTTAATGTATCCCACGTCTACGACATGAAATGAAGCAAATGATTTTGGGGAGGTGAAAACGATCTAATGATACAAGGTTCAGGAATGGCAGTCATGAAAAATGGAGGGCGAAGATATTGCAGTGGATGAGGCATTAACTGGATGGTGAATTCTCTGAATGACTTCTCTTGAACATATTGGCGACACTAAGATGGCTTGGTAGCGTTAACCCTAAAAGGTCGATGATATGGAGGACCAATGGTGATATGACCGGTGAACAAAATAACCCAACCTGACTCAATCATGGCGATGGAGTGAAAGTGTCATGTTCAAAAGCGACCTACTACTAATAAAATTCTTCAAGTTTTCTTCCCTTTTTCCCCAGTAATTGCTAACCAGTACCTCTTTATTTTTGTCAAGCTTGAGGAGGATAACATGTGCTTGTTTTATAATTTTCCCTTCAGGCAAACCTGTCGCTATGTTTTAGTGAGCCTAGCGACAGTGAAACTCGTTCTTGTCTAGGTAAACAAGTTTGTCGCTATTGTTTTTACGAGTTTAATGACAAGGATAACTTGGTCCTTTTCATGTTTAGAGAGTTTTGAAAAGGGACAAAAAGGAAACTCCAGTAGTCCTTTTTCTTAGAGTAATCCCTTAAGTCCGAAAAAGTATAAAATAATACTCAAGGAATGAATTTTCAATTACTTTTAGCGAGTCGAAAAAGACAAGTAGTCGATCTTTTTGTGGGATAATCCCTCAGGTCCAAAAGATTAAAATAGAGGAGGGATGGCACTTCCAATCACTTTAATGAGCTAGAGAGGCCAATTTCTCGACAATATTTTCATATTTAGCAAGTCTGAAAAGTGTTTAAAGTGGACTCATTTTTTGAGGAACGAGTGGCGTTTAGGGTAGCGAACTAGTTCTGGGTAAGCTTGGAACTTCTCAAAACATGGTGATGTGAAGAGGTTGGCTAGTGGGACCACTCATCGCAGCTATTCCTCAAAAGGGTAAATAATCAAGTGGAAGCATATGACCAGCCAAAAGAATGGAGGTGATGGTAGGAACACAACCAAGGCTCAAAAGGTTGATAGCATGGGAATCACAGAGGCCATTTACTGAAGGCGGGTTTATTTTTTTTAATGAGTTTGAACCTTGTGTTAACATATGCTCAGTGGTAGGTTTATTTTTTAACGAGCTTGAACCATGCGATAACATTGCTAATACCAATAGCTAAAGATGTCTCTCATTGGTAGGTTCATTTCTTAGTGAGCTTGAACTCTACGATAACATATGATCATTGCCTTTTGATGTAGGCTAGAAATGACCAAACTACTAAGCTAAAAACACTAAAAAGCTAAGGAACTACTGAGGTTAGGTAGGATGATTTTATCAGCAGTTTAGACAAAAAACTTCCTTTGCTTCATCCACAACATAGACGAAGGTGAATGGCGGATCAGAGCATTCACCTAACCTAAGAAGTTGACACTAAAAATGTAAAAATGCTAAAAAGGTAAAAAAATGGAATTGGTCATTTTTTGCTTGTGTAAAAAGGTTTGCATGCCCCCAGACATTGAGAAAAGGAGAATCTCTAGGTAACCATATGGAAGCAACTGCGTTTAAGTAGGATTGCTTTCATCAGGGGTTAGATAAAAACATTTCCTTGGCTTTGTCCACCAATTAGACAAAGGTGAGTGGTGTGTCACACCAATTGCTTAACTTACAGGGAAATTCATATGGTAGGATGTCTTCGTCAGTGGTTATACAAAGCACTTCCTTAGCTTCGTCCACAAAGTGGACAAAAGTGAATGGTGTGGATCGACACTTCCAATCACATAAGTTACAAGGAAACCTACTTTTTCAGCTGGGTTCGTCTACCAAAGCAGACCAGGGTGCATGCCCCCTAAGCTTCATTATATCCACCGGACTACTCGCTGCAATCAGGTGGATGGAATGAATGCTGAAGAGACATTCTTGACACAAAGAGACCATTTAGGGATGATGTTTGACTTAGCTCTATGTTTTTACCGTGAAATGAAAGCTGGTCTATAAGCTGTACCATTTTGCCTTCATGCTAGAAACACATTACTCGAAAGAGTGTGGAAACAATAGCTTCCATGCTATATATATTGTCACAGCCAAGAAGTAGATTGTAATCTAATGGTCCTTAGACTACCATCACATTCAAGTGAATGGTTTTCCTTTTCAAAGTTATCGACAACTTCGGAAGGATCCCTAATGGTTGACTGGTTCCTTTGTTAAAGCCTGACAGATTCTGTGTAATAGGCATAAGTGATGGCAAACCAAGTGCTTTCCAAGCAGTTGAGGAAAGGATACTCACTGAAGCCCCTTCATCTATGATAGTGCCAGACACGATCATTTTGTAAACTTGTACTATGATCCGAAATGGTACATTAGATGGAAGGCGGGGTCTTTCTAGTTGATTCCAATCGAAGGAAACAACTAGAGTGCTTGGAGGGGGTACCGAATAAATGGTCGAATGAACCCCTTGAACTGGGGAATTTTCCTCCTGTTGTAAAGGAATGGGTGGATTTCCCCCAAGTTCATCAGACTCTATATTAACAAAAAGAATTTGAACGGTATCATTCTCATTCTATTTGGAAATTGTATCATCTGAAGGTGGACCTTCTGAAGGCAAGATTGGGTCGGATACCATATTGACCTATTGACTTTGGTCTAGTATGGAATCAGAAGGTTCACTCTCAATGATAGGTGTTACGACTGACGATTGAGTTATGTCAGTCAAATTTTCAACTAGTAAAGGACTTGGTGAGAGTTTCTTGTATCCAGGTGAGAGTCGCTGCGGCGAAGCAGGACGGTTATCCAAGACTCTTTTGGCTTCCTCCAAAAAGGGACAACAATGAAGGGCATGATTACCTTCACATAACCTACATGGAAATCTGACCTTTCCTTTCTGTCCATTGACTCCACTATTACTAGTTGATGGTGTGCTGTCAACATGATCAACAGAGGTTGATGACACCTGATGGTGCAAACGAGGAGAACATTCTCTCAAGATCCGAGGGATGCACGAACATTCTCGATGAAGGCGGTCTCCCTTGAAAATTATGCATGGAGATCTGTGTTTGGAATGTTCGGTGTGCGGATTTTCACCACATGCTACATGGTTTCCCCCTTGCTTAACTGACTTCTTCTTTTTCTCCTTCCCTTTCTTCTTCTTCTTGGTCACCTGGTTACTAGCATCGCTACTTTCACCAAGTGAAGAGGAAGAGGGGGAGAGAGAAAAAAATGAAGTAGAAGGCGAAGGGTCAACTTCAGTATCAGCTGGTTGCTGATTCAATTACTGAGGAATCACGGTATTTTGAATGACAGAGGTTGAGAATAGCCATACTAGCAGGCCAATTGTGATTCATGGAAGGGACAATGTCGCCATATACGGAGCACCAATATCTCCCTAGGAAGAGAAAGGACTAGGATTCACCCCAAGAGGGATTCACTGATTGGTGGACTCCATTATCTCAACCTAAGATCAATGAAGGAATAGGGATGTTATTTCAAATTAAATAAATTTTAGTGATGTTTTGACACAACTTCACTCTTTTCAATTTTTAAGAGTTGAGAAAAACCTAAAGATGACTCTAGTCCCCTTTGATTTTTAATGAGCCTGAAGTGACAAGTGCTCAGATGGACCTTTTCTTTTAAGGAGTCGAAAAGGAAAAAGTGACTACTTTGGAAATCTAGACAGAGGGATTACCAAACCAATTGCAAAACTGCAATATACATCTTGGTGGTAAATTAAAGAGAAATTACCAAGGACTTATTTATGGCAATCAATCTTCCTGAATGCTGTGTTCAGTGCATTTTGATCGATAGGGCGGCAGACACGGCTTCCTATGGATAAAGGATGTAAACCTATTGTGGTCTCCCAATATATACTCAATGGTATGAGGAGCACAATTCTGTGCTAGCACTTGTCATATCAAAGAGGAGGAATTACCCAACCTTCAATGAAAACGACAGTTACTGGATTTTACAACGCCGGAACATCTCTCTAGCATAGACTTCTAGATGTGTTGCATTAGGTTCCAAAGCGTTGTTAAGTTCATTGAAATTTATTTTAGAGTTGATCTTGTTTAGAAGTTTGTCTTTCAAGGTTCACGGCGTGATGTAGATGTAAAATTCCTAAATATGCAATCTAAAATGATAAACAATCATTGTTTTCTTTTAGCAATGAAAATCCTAGCTACCAAGGAAAGAAGATTACGATTCTTTCAAATAGAGAGCAAAGAGCACACACTAAATGCACTTTTCCTAAATAAATTTTCGCACACAGTCTAAATGCAAATGCAATTGCATGTATTTGTTTTTTGTTCCCTTTAATGTGAAGAATGTCAAAAAGGAAAACTGAGTATAGATATGAAATATTTTCTTCAAAGCGACATTTTGACAATTTCTTTTCAAAATGAAAGGAAGACTAAACGACACTTTTCGATTTCAAATAGAAAGATGCTTTCGACACTTCAAATATTAACAATTCAAATCAAATACACTTCAAAATTTTCAATCGACTATCTAGAGAGGGAAGACTTTACGACACTTCTCTTTTTTGATACAAAACAATAGCTACGACACCTTTTGCATCAAAACAACAGTTTGATTTAAACAACTTTTTGACTAAGGATCATAAATGATGGACAGATACATTAAAAAATTTACTAATTCTAATTAATGGAGGCTGAACTATGTAAAGTAAGGAGGCTTCATCAATGAGATACTGTTCATAAGCAGAAACATAATCAAACAGAGCTGAAAACAAGGACAAAAAACCAAATTTCAAGGGGGAAATAAGATTACTCAGTCATTGCACCTATGCTTCACAGAAATAGGGATGCATCTCACCTCCTACACATGGGAGGTGCGATGCATACTGGCTTCCAGTGATAGACAATGCAATGGGCTAGGGAGTTTAACTGAGTTGGTTTTTGCTCAAATTTGCAGCTGATTTCAATGATTTAAGCTGAGCTATGATGGACAGTAAAAAGCAAAGTATAGGGGTATGATCTTGGGAGGTTATTGAGCTACCACAAGGGCATTTAGAATGCTTGTAAGTTAGATGTTCAGTTCATAAACCAACCCAGAGATTGACTGAAGTAGCATTCATCTACTTTGCATAGCAAGCGCAGTTTGAAGGCTATCTGGCTAACTTCAGGCTCCCTCTGTAGTTTATAAGGAAAACAATAATAACAAGAAAACAAAATATTAGATCCCCAATGGAGTCGCCATTTTGTTTTCAAGAAAATAGTGCCTTTTCAATCTGCTAGTCCCACTAAGATTGGTAGCTATCTTAGAAACAAACAATCAAAGCAATTTGCGATTTCCTTTATGTATGATAGATAAGAGAGAGGCAAAGGGACCAACCTGGATCTTCTGCTTGACTCCTTCCTTGATTTTTTTCTCCCTTTATAGAGCTTGCAACTTGTCCCACTTAGAGAATACCTTTAGAAACAATGTAACATAACACCATCAAAGCATCTCAATCTATAATATCATAAGAATCATAAATGCATTGAACATACAATTGCATTCACAAATAACAAGATTCACAAATACATGATTGTATGGAGGAAAACTCAAAGAACTTTATTAAAATAGAAGGGAGAATTACAACCCATCTGTCTGATCTAGCATCATCCTCCCAGCATCAAAGACCTCTTCACCTCATGAAAAGCAAGATCACCCAACAATACAATGCTCCTTCTCAAAGACAAACTATCAGTGCCTCTTTACAAATTACAAAATTTCAGCCCTTAGATCTGTTATCTGGAAATCTAGTGTCCACTCAGTGCTGTTAGTCCCACTAAGACTGGTAGCTATCTTAGAAACAAACAAACTAAAACTACTTTCATTTTCCTTTATGAGAAGTAGATAAGAGGGGAATGAAGGACACCAACCTCAGTCTTGTGCTTGGTTCCTTGCTCGGTTCCTCTCCCTTCTGACAGATCCTTGCCGCTTCTCCTTCGTCTACCCAGCTTCAAAGAGCACCTGTGGAATCAAAGTAGCATAATAATATCGAAGAACAGAGATCTACAATCATAAAAAATATAGGACCAGATATATATTGATCACACAAATTCATATATCATCAAACATACAAGAATGTGGAGGAAAACTTGAATAGCTTTATTAATATCAAGAATAGCAAAGAGGATTACAACCAATTGTTCTGACCCAGCATCATCCTCCAGCATGAAAGCCCTTCTTTCACCTCATGAAAAGCTTAGATCACCAAACACTATGATATTCCACCAAGAAACCAACAACACTTCCTTACAAGATACAAAATTCCAGCCTCTGGATCTCTGGGATGAGGGATCCATATATAGATGATTTCAGGGGGGTGAGTCAGCTTCTGGGATTTTGATTAGTCTCTTCTCTCTGATTGTTCTTGATTCCACTTGGAGATTAATGATCTCCTATTCATCCCTGGGAGAATTCAGAGAGGAAAGTGTCATAGGAGAAGTTTCTGGAATATTCTATGATCATCCACCTCGCAAATTGTCTCTGCCATTTGTCCACTCTCACCCATTGCACCCTACAGAAGGGCTTTTCAGTATGCATCTCACCCTTTACATTGGGCAGGTGGGATGCATCGCTCCCTTAGCATTGAGCAACCTGTATGGTCCAGTTTTGACCAGTTTTGAGCAGTTTCCTGTGGAGAACATTTGGGAGATGATGTAATCAGCTGACCTTGTTCTTTTAGGGTATGGAACAACACTTTTAGGGACTTAGGAGCCCTTGGTTTATGGACATGTATGATTGGGGTTGCAGTGCCCAAAAATGTATATAACAAGATCTCTCAGATGAGGGATCCATTTATAAATGTTTTCAAAGGTGTGAGTCAACTCTGGGTTTTTGATTAGTGTCATTCCACTTGTAGTTCTTGGTTCCACTTGGATATCTTTTGGATCTCTTACTCATCCCTAGGCGAATTCAGAGAGGCAAGTGTCATAGAGGAAGTTTCTAGAATATTCCATGAGCATCCACTTAGAAAAATGTCTCAGCCATTTGTCCATTCTTGCTCATCACACCCTATAGAAGGCCTCTTCAGTATGCATCGCACCTGGCTAGTGTAGGAGCTAGTATGCATCGCACTTTGACAGTGGAGCAGTCAATATGGTCCAGTTTTGGCAAGTTCTGAGTGGTTTTTTAGGTGGAACGTTTGGGGAATGATGTAATCAGTTGACCATGATCTTTTAGGGTATGATACAACACTTTTAGGGGTTAAATAGCCCTTGGTTTATTGACATATAAGATTGGGGTTTCCATGCCCAAATATGTCTATAACACTCTACCTTAATATCCTCATCTATTATTCTAGATACATAAATCAGGTTCTTTTTTATCCTAGGTATATACATAACATTATGAATATGCCTAATGTTTCCATTAGGTAGTACGACAGGGACATCACAATATCCCTTGATTTAATACCCTGTATCATCTCCAAGGTAGAGCTTTGTATCAATGCTGGATTCTCTAAAAGATACAATACAATACATTATCTTCATAATATTTTTCATGATCTAGCTGAGGCGAGAATTCCCATGCTCAGCTTTATAAATTCATTTTCAAGTACATAAGACAGACAAGCGTCTGTGCGACAGGCTGATGATTCTGATAGAGTCATCATCCTTTGATTCGGATGATCATCTGTGTAGCAACAATGTACATTTGATGTCTTTATTTTCCTGAATATATCGCAACCCGGATGGATGAAACTAGATCCGAGGTCTTCAAACTTGTCCAATATTCACTTGGAGTACCAATCGATCCATGTGAAAGATGTTCTGGAGTCGAACATGGAAAGACATAGCCTGATTACCAACCAATGATGTGAGCTGTTAATAAGCACGAGAGGAATCACCGATAATGATGATGACCCTCAAGGTACTACAATACAATTCGTGTGGTTTGAAAAATGACTTGGTGTCGAACACCATGCAAAATCTTATGGTCGAAGGCCATTGATGTAAACCTGTCGCCGAAAGTGAAAAACTTGCCATTGAGGCATGCAAGCTTCAAAGTACTGAAAGGGTTGTTCCTAAGTCGACTTATTGGATAATGAGCTGATGTCGGCAAGAAGCGACCCGTCGTAGGAAGGCCTTATTGAATCCCACATCTATGACACGAAATAGAGTAAATGATTTTTGGAGGCGAAAATGATCTGTTGATACAGGGTTCAGGGTGGCGGCCATGAAAGAATGGAGCGTGAATGTATTGCAGCGGATGAGACACAGGTGAATTCTCTGAGTGACTTCTCTTGAACATACCAGTGACACTGAAATGGATTGGTAGCGTTAACCCCAAATATGGATGGTGTGATGGACCAATGGTGATATGACCAGTCAACGAAATAACCCAACCCGACTCGGACGTGGAGTGAAAGTGTCATGTTCAAGAGCGACTTGCTACCAATAAATTTTATTTAAGTTTTCTTCCCAATTTTTCCCCAATCATTGCTGACCAGTACCTCTTTATTTTTGTCAAGCTTGAGGAGGATAACATATGCTTGTTCTATAATTTGCCCTTCGAGCAAACCCGTTGCTATTTTTTAATGAGTCTAGCAACAATGAAACTCGTTCTTGTCTGTATGGACAAGTTTGTCGCTATTGGGTTTTAACGAGTTTAACGACAAAGATAACTCGATCCTTTTCAATTTTAGAGAGTCTGAAAGGGACATAAAGGAAACTCCAGTAATCCTTTTTCGTCATATAATCCCTTAATTCCGAAAAAGTATAAAATAATATGAATGGATGAATTTTCGGTAATTTTAACGAGCCAAACAAAACAAGTGCTCGATCTTTTTGTGTAATAATTCCTCAAGTCCAAAAAGATTAAAATCTAGAGGAGGGATAGCACTTCTGGTAGCTTTAACGAGCTGGAGAGGCTAATTGCTCAACAATATTTTCATATTTTACAAGTCAGATGAAAAGAGCTTAAAGGAGACTTGTTTTTTGAGGAACGAGTGATAATTTCAGGTAGCAACTGATTCCAGGTAAGGTTTGGAATTTTCCAATCACGACAGTGTCACAAGGATGGCTAATAGGATCACTCTTTGCAGCTGTTCCTCAAAAGGGGTAAACAATCAAATGGAGGTGAATGATCGGCTAAAACAGAGTGGAGGTGATGGTAAGAACACGACCAGGGCTCAAAATCTGATGATAATGCAGTCACAATGGTTATTTACCAGAAATTGGTTCATTTTTTAATGAGCTTAAACTTTGGGGGAACACTTGCTCATTGCTAAGGTTTAATTTTTTAACGAGCTTGAACTTTGCATAAAAACTGCTCGTGATAATGGTCATCGATTTAATTTCACCGCTAACCACTTTGTTCCTTCAAAGGTTGTACTACCTAGATGTCAATGATCGGTCCTTGAGGACCATTCTGTTCACTTTTGCTAGACTGGCTGGTAGTGCGGCTCTTCATATGGCTAATAGGTCTTATATGCAGTACGCCTTGGAATGCCTTGAACCAAAGGTGTTCAACTAGTGTGACGCAGTACTCCATGTGATGAAAGAACAACTGACCAAGGTAAAAAGCGGAAAATCCGAGAACTTTAGCTATAGTTCTATTTTGACCGCTTTCGCCTTGGAAAATATCCCACTGCTGCAGCCACAGTACATTTCAATTGGCGTACCTCCACTGACTGAGCCACAGATGTAGAGATGGGTCGACCTTATGGCCCGACATGTTGGTCAGTCCCAGGTTTCCTTTTTTGATACCTTCTTCGAGTGGTTCAACCGCTAGGAGATGGTTTTCTTTCGAGTATCCATATGCTGGTATGGATTTCGGGGTGACTCGGTTCTGGTGTTGCCGTCTGGTGACCAGTGGGGTGCTATCGGTAAATTCTCTGACCATATCTCTGTTTATCATTTATTTTTATAATGTTCTTGTGCTTTCTTCTATCAGGACTAATCAAAACTCATGTGCTCATGCAGATATTGGACCAATTCGGCCAGCAGTACGTTTGAGAGTGCCAGCTGCCACTCCAGCAAGAGAGGCTGTGGGGAGGGCTATCCGTTGCGACCTTGATGTGGCTGAGACTCTTTCAGCATTGCAGGATCAGATTGATGGCCTCACTCTCGGTATTCTGGATGTGAGGACTGACGAGCTGCCTTTGAGGTTGCAACAACATACAACTAGCATGCCGAGTCGATGGACTAGGCTTTTACGCATGATTGCACAGGCGGTGACTTATTATCACCAGCATCATTAGACTAGGGTGCCTCCCAACATTTTGAGTTTTGGGTCATTTGACCGGTTTTGTCCTAGTTACAGAACATTATGTATGAACCATAAATAGTTATATATATATATTTTTTATTTTCGGAGCTTTATTTTGGTTGAGTTATGTGATCTTGATGCAAATATTTGATGAAATGTTTCTTTTATAAATGTTGAAAATGTTTATCTAACACATAATTTTCCAATGAGTCTATTAATGTATTTAAGTTTCTGGAAATATGCTGATATTGAATAGAATCAAACTGCCTTTCCAAAATCTTGACCCTTAGGAACATGCGATAAATAGCTGGATTCCGTATGGAGTAGATACCAGTGAGTTGTAGGATGACGAGTTGTGAGTCTAGCCTGACGACGAGTCGGTGTATGCCACGCGTAATGGCATCAGAGAGGAGCTCTATCAGCATGTTGTATTCAACAATATTGTTCATTGATCGACCAATACATACCCCTCTGAAACTCACTAACTCGCCGCTTGGATCGAAGATGGCCCAGGCTGCAGAAGATAGGTTCCGCGAACTACGACTCGCTCCGTCGGCATATCCAACAAATGATTCCAATAGGTCTGACATCTGTAACAAACGTAAAAGCGGATCACTTAACCAAAACAATTACCCTTAGCGAAAACAAAAATGTAACAAAAGCATAGCGGTCACTATCTTGAGTCAAGCATAGTAACGCTTAAGGTACAACCCATTACGAGGTTGCGCTAGTGGAATCCCATCATAATCTACTAACTCATAGGCTCTTTTTGCTAATGCATGTTTAACAATATAGGGGCCCATCCACAATGACTTGAACTTACCTGCTCCCAATTTATCGGATTCCTAGTCATAAAGTAAGACCAGGTCACCTTCTGAGAAGACACGGGGTTTGACATTCTTGTCGAACTGCGCCTTGACTCGTTTCTTATGGGCTTCATTAGCTAAAGCGGCATCACGACGGGTTTCATCCAATTGGATTAGTTCCAAGAAATGAGCCTCCTCTTCTGAAGTTCCGGGGAGAAGGTCGACCGCTAGTTTGAGGGACGAGATTTCACACTGAACTGGTAAGATTGCTTCTAGGCCATACACTAGTTGAAAGGGTGTAAACCCAGTTGCATTCCTCACCGATGTCTAGTATGCCCACAAGGCTGAGTACAGGATCAGGTGCCAACTCCTTTTATGGACTCCAATCATCCTTTGCAGCATCCACTTCAGGACCTTGTTGATTGCCTCAACTTGTCCGTTGGCCTGCGGATAATATGGAGTAGATCTGTCGTGGGACAACCCTAATTTGGCAGCCAATTCAACCATCATGTGATTGAGAAAATGTGATCTATGATCTAGGACTATGGCCTGTGGAACACTGAATCTGGAGACTACATGATTGAAAAAGAAGAGGGCAGCCGTTTCGCCGCTATTGTTCAATGTAGGCATTTCCTCAGCCCATTTGGTAAAATAGTCTACTGCGACTATGATATACCCATGCCCCCAGCCGAGGTGGGGTTACATGTCATGAAATCTATGCCCCATTTGGCAAATGGCCCAACAGAAACTACTGGTTGCAGAGGTGCGGGTGGTATTCTGGTTTTTCGATCAAATATTTGACATGCATGGCAACTTCTGACAGCGGTTATGCAATCTTTGAACATTGTTGGCCAAAAGTATCCTGCTCGTAAAATATTTTGTGCCGTAGCGTAACCAGATTGATGCACCCCACATGCGCCTAAATGGCAATCATTCAGGACTTTTTCGGCCTCCTCGTGGGTGAGGCATCTCCTCAGAACTGTATCGACACCATGATGGTAAAGTGTATCACCGACGATCATGTAGTTTTTTGCTTGGTATCGAATGCGTCGTTGTTCCGAGTGAGAGGTATTAGACCTATATGTTTGGGTTTGGAGATAGATTATTATGTCCCCATATCACGGATTTCTTGAAGATATCAGAAACAAAGATTCGTCCACGATTACTTCCTCTGATGTTGCATCGTTGAACGATGATGGGAGATCGCATAGTAACTCCGCGAAAACCAGGGATTTCTTCGATTTGGATTTTATAAATTCCAGATCAAACTCTTGTAGAATTGCTATCCATTTTGAATATTTCCCCCCAGCAACTGTCATGACAATATACAAGTCGTGGGGTTGTAATCTGACAAAATGGTAGTTTTTCGAAAGAGGACATAGTGTCAAAATATCTATATCGCTTGAACAGCTGCGAGAGCTAGCTTTTCAACGTAGGAATACTTGCTTTTTGTATCATTTAAGTTTCTACTCAAATAATATATAGGATGTTCTATTCCATTGTCTTCTTTAACTAAAACCATTGCGATGGTCGTATCAGTTGCAACCAGATACAGGTTAAAGTCTTTTTGATAATCAGGAGTGTACATTAATGATGCTTTTATTAGGGATTCCTTTAAAGCATCAAAGGAAGCTTGCGCGACCTGATCCCAGAGGAAGGGTACTTCTTTTTTCATTAGACGAGTATAACCTTTAGCAAGTTTGGCGTAATTTGGAATGAACCTCCTCAGAAAGTTTGCTTTCCCTTGGTGTTTATGAATCTGAAGCAAATTTGAAGGTGGAGGCAAAATAATGACTTCCTGAACCTTACATGGGTCGAGACGAATCCCGTACTTTGAGACCACAAAGCCAAGTAAATGACCAGAACTGACACAGAACACACATCTGTGTGGATTGAGTCATATCTTGTAGTGTGGGCAACGTAGAAATATCGCTCTCAAATGCTGCAGATGATCGATCCGCTTTCATGAATGAGCCAAAAGATCATCGAGATATGGTTGAACGATGTTTTTGATGTCATGGAAGGCATAATTCATTGCCCTCTGAAATGTTGCCCGTGCATTCTTTAAACCAGAGGGTAGCTTGCGATATGCAAATGTGCCCCACGGAAAAATAAATGTAGTCTTTGACTGGTCTTGTGGGCGGATATTTATTTGATTATACTCGGAAAATCCATCCATAAATGAAAATATTTCACATCCGGCACATTCATCAATTATCTGATCAATGAAGGGTGTAGGGTAGTTGTCTTTCAGACAAGCTTGATTTACATCCCTATAATCGACGCACACTCTGATCGTTCCTTGTTTTTCATTACAGGAACAATATTCTATACCCAATCACTTAGAGGAACCAGGTAAATAAAACCATCATGGAGAAGTTTTTCAACTTCTGCCTTGATGGCAGCGGCTTTCTTGGGGTTCACCTGTTGTAGCCATTGTCGTACCGGTTTGACATTTGGATACATCTTAATTTCTTGTTCAACTATGCTCGAGTCAATGCCTGGAATTTCATCATACGACCAAGCAAAGACATCTCTGAATTCGTGAAAAAGAGCGTGATATAGTTCCAGTTCTAAAGGGGAACAAGATTTTCCGACATGAATATTCTCTACAACATCTGTTTTGGTCGAGATATTTATGGTGATAGTCTCTTTAATATTGGACAAGTTTAGCTCAGAATCCACCGTGTTTACAGTATTTGATAGAAAATAAAAAACCGAGGGATGATGAAGGTCACTAGGGGTATCTTCTTTGTAATTTAGAAGATGGGAACGATGGTGGTAATCTTCCCATGGTGCCCAGTCAATCATCATTGACTGAACAATTCCTTCATCTGTATAATGTACTTGCGAAGAAGGATCTGAAGGGGTACGATATTCTTTAGACCTATCTATCCAAACGCTTGATGAGTGTTGATTTGGGTTTGCCTCCCATGCCAAAAACATTGATTGCTACAAGATTTCCATTGGGCTTGGAGGCAATACCTGCAGATGATCCATGTTAATATTGTTTTTAGAGATCTTTTGAATAGAAGATATCATATTGCAGGTTCCCACCGTTGCCACTTCTGCCAGATTGATTGGAGGCAGTAGGGAAAAAGTCCCCATTAATATAGGGTCTTTTAATAGGCCCACTCTGATATTTTGAAGTGAATGAGGGCTTCCATGGATCATCAGAATGCTTCCCGTAACTTGTGGACTGTTGGGGAGAAATGTCTGTTGGTCGACGATTGTAATTCCTCCTTGAAAGGGAAATGCAATCTTCCTGAAGTAGGTCGACACAATGACTGCCATAGCATATATCCAGGGCCTTCCTAGTAGGATGTTGTAATCGAGGTTTCCATCAATTACTTCAACATCAATTTCTACTATTTTCCCCCCCAATTCGACTTGCAAGTTACTTAAAATCCCATATGGGGTGTATGTTTGTCCATCAAATGATTTTAATGTTGTCGAAGATCGCGACAAGGGTGGAGATCCTAAATTTTTCCAGAAACTCATCGACATAATACATGTAGATGCCCCCTCATCAATAATTGTTCGATGAACATTTTTGTTGAGGGCTTTCACTTGAATAAGGAAAGTTAGTTGAGATGGTAACGGAGGGTCATATCCTTTGTGATTAAAGGACACAAGATTGGAATCCGTTGGGTCAATCCCACCTATCGCTGATAATAAAGCCTGCTTTTGAGAGGGAAAATTTTGCAGTACCTCAAGTGTCGACATAGCGGATGGTGATTGGGCCAGATCCACCACTATATTATAATGCTATGCTGCTCTGGCACGAGGATTAAATGTCGATTTGTGTACTACTCCCCTTGGCGGCTTTATCATTAGTTCAAGAATGATGGGTGGCACAACTTCGGTCAAAGTTGTTGTCGAATTACTGGGTTGATCATTGGCCTTGTTGTCCGACAGCTATGGATTCCCGTAATTATTCCTTGTCGATATCAAAGCATCATTTTGCTGCTTCGAAACGACAACATTAGCACTTGGGATGGGGAAGCATTGTCACCAGCAACTAGATTTTCTCCTAGATTTGGAAATAGATCAGTCAATACTGCCGAGGTTTTTGAATTCTTGAAGAATTTTCTAAGCTCAGCTTTATACGGACACTCTCTTGTCTAATGATCCTCATCACATATAAGGCATGGACGATTTGGTTTCCTATCTCCAGAAGGGTTGCAGAAGGTTTTTTAGGGGACGACTCCTCCTGTTTCTTCTTCTTCCCTTTCTTTTTCTTCTTGCCTCCTCATTGCTTGGTTTCTTTGCCTTTTTCAGTCAATACGGCATTTACTTCTAAGGCGAGAAGTTCTTCATTTGCATTTTGACCTGAAACCGTACAGGCCTTCTTCAACTTAGCCTTTATGGTTTTCATGCTGGTTGTTCCTATCACGCCATCCCTGGCATGAGAGTCTTTGTTTGATTTAGGAGAGGGAGGAATGAAAAATTCCGGTATAGGAGCATCAGGGATTTTATCGTAGAGCATGCCAGACTGAGTATAGATCAAGTCTAAATATTGCGCACGAGCAATTACTTGCTCTTCAGTGACGACTCCTCCCTTTGCCACATCTTCCATAATAGAAGGTAACAACGACTTAATAAACCATTCAACCAACAGCTAATCAGGAACATATGTTTTTACCATTGTACGACGATGTCACCACTCATGAACATGATCAAATATGTGAGTGGCCATCGTTTGCTTGAAATTGGTAAGAAGCTCTGTTCCCATTTCGTACCTTATGGGTAACTGAAAATGGGTTAAAAAGGTTGTGGCTAGGGCACTGAAGTTATCAAACGAAGCTTTAGGCAATTCGATATACCATTTTGCTACCATACCAGTTAACATTTGATGAAAAAGGTGAAGCCTGATTGAATCATCGTTTAGAGTGTTAGATGAACACCATAGATGAAAGGTCATCACATGATTCAATGGATCTTCACCTGAATTTCCATTAAATTTAGGAATATCTAATGGAAGTTTATGAGGAATCGCTGGCCACCAAGGGGCGTAAGTGATTGAATCGTTTGTTAGTCGGTTTAGATCTGGTAACTCTAAAGTTTCCACGAAGGGCAACTGTTGATTCAAGTTCGGCGAAGCATACCCAGGATAAGATGGGATTGCATGAGCAGTGGATCTTTGCATGCCAGCATAGTGCATTTGATGTTGATAACTTTGATAAGGTTGATGGGCATAACCATTATGAAATGGTTGATGTTGTCCATCTTGAATATACGGCTGCCCATTACTTGCAAAGACGTGGTGCTCAGATCCTTGGTAAACTTGTTGGAATTGTGGTTGTTGATATTGAACCAGCCATGGTTGTGAGACCATGTGTTGTTGTCCAATACTGGCTGTTTGACCGAGATGAGGGGTAATGGTACCCGTTTGAGCCTGGGTCACTCCAGTTAAGGAGCCACTAACTGATGATTGTGGTGGCGTCGCATGGACAAGGGGCTGTTGGATTACGACCTGAGAGACTTGAGGTTGGCATAAAATAGGTAACTCTTGTACTTGCGACACCGTCACAATAGCCGGTGTAGTGGGGATATTTGACATAGGCATACTTTGTTGCATTGAGTATACAACTCTTGGTCATTGAGGCAGTATTGGTATCCAACTACTGGATGTAATCCCAGCATAACCTGAATTTTGTTGCGAACCCTCGTATGTTTGACCTCCCGTAGGAGACAATGAGAGGGCATACTGCCCCCCATACGGTGTTAGTCTGGTGCTTAATGGAATGATTTGCCTTTGAAGACTGGACTGCCCAAATTGACATTGCGAAGGATCAATTTGCTGAGGCTCAACATAAGAGATTCCATATATTATCCTAGATGAACAAACGAGAACAAACCATACTGTCGAAATAGCCTTTGGACGGATTCCATCCAGGGATTGAGAGCTAGTTGCGACAAATGGTATGTCGGCGAACATTGTCAGAGTGGCAGCAGGAAGTTCTGCCACTGTTGTGTCAGATGATACGGTCCTAGATGTTGACGATTGTTCAGATATATCTATTCTATCCAAAAGGTTTCCTAGCGATTCTATAGGAACTTCCAATAACGGTAGACTAATTTATGATGAAGAAGGATATAGAGTGATCCCAACTCCAAAATGTGATGGAGTACTAGATGGTGGATCCTCCACAATCTCTTCTATAGCAATCAAACCAGGTGGAAGAGGTAGACTGTCAGGTTTGTAAAATATTTCTAGTGCCAAAGAAGGTATAGATTCTGCAGCCACTGATGTTTGGGGAACAACACCTTCCGAATCAGCTATAGATGGAGCCGGTTCAGGTATACTAGGATTAGTTCTACTGTCCTCTAGTGGTTGCAGAACTTCTTCTGTAAAGGCAGGGGTACTTGAAATGTTTGGAGTAACCGTATTCTCCGAGGGTGTCGGAACACTTGTCCCAACCAGACCAGGAGATTTTGAGCCGGTTGAACGAGTTCTCTTTGTCCGGAATTGTTTTGATTCTGGGGACAAAGACGGTTGACTCGTAAGTCTCTGCAAATGAGGAGATTTCAATTGAATTTCTTCCATGATTACGAATTACTCGATCAACTAAAAATAAAGGGGAAAATGTTTCCGAATTAAATGAATTTTAGACGCTTTGACACAACTTGTTTTTTCAATTTTTAAGAGTTGAGGAAAAACAAAAGATGACTCTAGTCACCTTCGATTTTTAATGAGCCTGAAGTGACAAGTGCTCATATGGACCTTTTCCTTTAAGGAGTCTGAAAAGGAATGAAAGAGACTACTTTGGAAATCTAGACAGAGGGATTACCAAACCAATCGCAAAAATGCAGAATAATTTTTACGGTACGGCAGTCAATCTTCCCGAATGTTGTGTTCAGTGCATTGCGATCGATAGGGTGGCAGACACGACTTCCTATGGATAAAGGATATAGCCTATTGTGGTCTCCCAATATATACTCGACGGTACGTGGGAGCACAAGTCTGTACTGGCACTTTTCGTCTCAAAGAGGAGGAATCACCCAACCAACAATGAAAGCGACAGTTACCAGGATTTACGACACCGGAATACGTCTCTAGCCTAGACTTCTAGATGTTGTGCGTTAGGTTCCAAAGTGTTTTTATGTTCATTGAATTTATTTTACAGTTGATCTTTCCTAAGAAATTTTCCTTTCATGTTCACCGCTTGATGTAGATATAATTCCTAAAATGAAATCTAAGATGATAAACAATCGTTTAATCTTCTTTTTGCAATGAAAATCCTAGCTACTAAAGAAAGAGAGATGATATTCTTTCAACATAGAGTAGAGAGAACACACTAGATGCACTGTCCTAAATCAAACCAACAAGAAGTCTAACTGCAAATGCACATGCATGTATTTGTTTTCAGCTTTCTTAATGTGTGAATGAAAAGAAGAATGCTAAGTACAAATCTGAATTATCTTTTCAAAGCAACAATACTAAAAAATTTCTTTTCAAAAACGAAAGGAAGATAATGACGACCCTTTGCTATTTTGAATTGAAAACTAATTTCGACACTTGAAAAATTACTAATTCAAATAAAATACAAGAGTAACCATATAATCTATCATCAAGAACAATAGAATTCTTTTCTTTGACTGAAAACGACACTTGCGACACTTTCAAATCAGAAGACGACAGTTCGATTATGCTACTTCTTTGTAAAAGAGAACTGAAAATTGCACACAATACATAAAAACATTCACAATTCTTTGCACAATGGAGGTGGAATGATGAAAGGAAGGGAGTTTCCACAGTGGTATACTGATCACAGACAACAAAATTTCTGAATAAAGCTGAAGAGAGTGAACACAAAAACCAAAATCTGAGATCAGAAGAGGTCTTTTCTGATCAGTGCACCTGTAACACAAGGAAAGTGCGATGCAATGCACCTACTGCACACGGGAGGTGCGATGCATCTAGATTCCCAAGAGGAAAAGGTGCGATGGTCCAGGGACGAGACTTCAACTGGGTTCTGGGTCATAGTTTGCAGCTCAGTTCAGGGATTTAGGCCGAGCAAGTGATGTACAGTAAATAGAAATCACAGGGGCTGATCTAATGAGGTTACTAGAGCCACCACTAGGGAAATTAGAAGGTTTGCAAATCGATTGTTCAGTTTATAAACAAAACCCGAAGATAAACTGAAGCAACATTGATCTACTTTGCACTTGCATAGCAAATGCAGTTTGAAGGCTAGTTGGCTTGACTTCAGGCTCCATCTGTAAGTTTATAAAACAAAAAAATATAGACAAACAAACGATCTATTTGCTCCCCAGTGGAGTCGCCATTTTGTTATCAGGAAATCTAGTGTCCACTCAGATTTGTTAGTCCCACTAAGACTGGTAGCTATCTTAGAAACAAACAAAATAAAACTACTTTCATTTTCCTTTATGAGAAGTAGATAAGAGGGGAATGAAGGACACCAACCTCAGTCTTGCGCTTGGTTCCTTGCTCGGTTCCTCTCCCTTCTGACAGATCCTTGCCACTTCTCCTTTGTCTACCCAGCTTCAAAGAGCACCTGTGGAATCAAAGCAGCATAATACTATCGAAGAACAGAGATCTACAATCATAAACAATATAGGACCAGATAAATATTGATCACACAAATGCATATATCATCAAACATACAAGAATGTGGAGGAAAACTTGAATAGCTTTATTAATATCAAGAATAGCAAAGAGGATTACAACCAATTGTTCTAACCCAGTGTCATCCTCCAGCATGAAAGCCCTTCTTTCACCTCATGAACAGCTTAGATCACCAAACACTAGGATATTCCACCAAGAAACCAACAACACTTCCTTACAAGATACAAAATTCTAGCCTCCAGATCTCTAGGATGAGGGATCCATATATAGATGATTGTAGGGGGGTGAGTCAGCTTCTAGGATTTTGATTAGTGTCCTCTCTCTGATAGTTCTTGATTCCACTTGGAGATTGATGATATCCTACTCATCCCTGGGTGAATTCAGAGAGGCAAGTGTCATAGGAGAAGTTTATGGAAGATTCTATGATCATGGACCTCGCAAACTGTCTCTGCCATTTGTCCACTCTCACCCATCACACCCTACAGAAGGGCTTTTCAGTATGCATCACACCCTTTACATTAGGCAGGTGGGATGCATCGCACCCTTAGAATTGAGCAACCTGTATGGTCCAGTTTTGACCAGTTCTGAGCAGTTTCCTGTGGAGAACTTCTGGGAGATGATGTAATCAACTGACCCTATTCTTTTCAGGGTATGGAACAACACTTTTAGGGACTTAGGAGCCCTTGGTTTATGGACATGTATGATTGGGGTTGCAGTGCCCAGAAATGTCTATCACAAGATCTCTCAAATGAGGGATCCATTTATAGATGTTTTCAAAGGTGTGAGTCATCTCTGGGTTTTTTATTAGTGTCATTCCACTTGTAGTTCTTGGTTCCACTTGGAAATTTCTTGGATCTCTTACTCATCCCTGGGTGAATTCAGAGAGGCAAGTGTCATAGAGGAAGTTTATAGAAGATTCCATGAGCATCCACTTAGCAAACTGTCTCAGTCATTTGTCCATTCTCGCTCATCACACCCTATAGAAGGCCTCTTCAGTATGCATTGCACCTGGCTAGTGTAGGAGCTAGTATGCATCGCGCTTTGACAGTGGAGTAGTCATTATGGTCCAGTTTTGGAAAGTTCTTAGTGGTTTTTCAGGTGGAACTTTTAGGGAATGATGTAATCAGTTGACCATGATCTTTTAGGGTATGAAACAACACTTTTATGGGTTAAAGAGCCCTTGGTTTATTGACATATAAGATTGGGGTTACCGTGCCCAAATATGTCTATAACACTCTACCTTAATATCCTCATCTATTATTCTAGATACATAAATCAGGTTCTTTTTTATCCTGGGTATATACATAACATCATGAATATGCCTAACGTTTCCATCAGGTAGTACGAGAGGGACATCACAATATCCCTTGATTTAATGCCCTGTATCATCTCCAAGGTAGAACTTTGTATCAATGCTGGATTCTCTAAAATCTTTAAACCATGGTCTCTTATCCGTCATATGGGAGGAATCTCCTGAGTCCACGAACCAGATTTCTGATTCATCCTCCTTAATTGACAACATAGAATCAGATACGAACAATTTGATATTCGAATTCTGATCTGCATCATCTAGATGACTTGCACGCTTCTTTTGCCTCTGTCAACCTTCATCAAACTTCTTCTTTTGACAATGTTTAGCGATATGACAAAATTTACAGCAATAAAAACATTTTGGTCTTGAATCACTTTTGTTTGGATACATACCTTGAGATGGAGGTGGCTTTCTTTGTGGGGTTCCTCTACTTTTGTGCACTGCATTTGTCTTTCCTCTGAAGGGCTTCTTCTTGGTAATTATGGCAAGACCTGAGATCTAGGATTTTAGGGTCATCTGCCTTTCCTCCTCTTGCATTAGGATCCTTGTCAATTCTTCAAACTTGGGGACTTTTTATCTCACTTTCAACCCAGTGATGAACATCTGATAGTCGACATTCATACCATTTATGGTAATCGTGACCAAATCAATATCTGATACTATTTTGCCAATGTCACCTAGCTTAGTCTTAAGCTCCTTGATATGAGAAATGAATGCTGCTATTAATTCATTCTCCTCCATTTTAATGGAGAGAATTTTTCTCTTTAGAAATAGTAGGCAATTTTTCTTCTTGATCTCGTACAAATCTTTGAGAGTTGTCTGGATGTTTGCTGCAACTTTACAATCTCGAATGTGAGGAATAATGCAATATTTCATAAACTATTTGAGCAACACCTTTTCCTTGTTCTAATTCTTTTCCTAGTCTTGGATTGTTGATGTTGTTCCACCTATAGCTCGAGTCAGCTTCAACTCATCACCATTTGTGATCGTCCATGCAATTTTCCCCTCTAATAGGGTCTGCAACTTAAATTTTCAATTGGAGTAATTGGAACCATCGAGCTTACTACTCTCATTTAGATAGACCTTTTCCATTTGATTGTTCATATTGACACAAAAACGACCTCTAGAAAACCAGATGTATTGCAGATCCGAAGAGAAAATTCGAAGAAAGAAAAAAAATGGGCGCTTTAAAAAAAACAATTCCTTGGAAAAGATCCCCTTTGTTTTTTTTTTATTAAACCTTAATCAAATTCACCCAATTTTTTTTTTTAAATATATATTTTATCCCATTTTTGGATCCACCCCAATATCACCAAACAAGATTTAAAAAGATAAATTATAACCCCAAATTAAAAAAAAAATGGCCTTTGAAATTCAAGGCCTACCTTGACCAAATTGTTCTTAGCCTCATGCACTAAGCACCTCCAACCCTCTGCATGGAGGAAAAATTGATCCTAACCACGTCACCCCTCTATAGTGCATTCCAGACTGTTGTACCACAAATACACTAATGCACCAATCGAAGATTCTTCATGCAGGCCACCACTACAACATTGACCTCTACTCCTCTTCTACATGGACTACTCCACGCTTCTGCTGCAACTAATCTGCAACCTCTACTACACCACCAAAACCTCCACAGCACGTAGTCTCCACATTCTTCTTCATGGTGTAGCCACCACAGTCGGCTTCCAATGTTTGACTTCCACAGTCGACTTCACCATTTGGCCTCCATAATCGACTCCATCGTTCGGCTTCCACAATCGGCTCCACCATGTGGAAGCACCCTCCAATATCAAAATTTCTTCCTATCTAGGTTTGCACACCACCATATTCCGGTGCGCAGATATCTCCTCTCACGTTCATATAGATTTTGTGGATAGGTCTTGGGTTCTTTTTGTCAAGATGAGAAGCAATGGGTAACACCCTCTCACAGTCAATGCCCTTCGGGAAGTTAACACAAGCTTATCAGTTGGTGCCTCGACTGATGTGGCTCTCATTTTCCTAATCTACAGCCTTTCAAGCCTACTCTCTTATTTCATAGACCATCGCCCTTTTTTCCCTCATATCCGTGATTTTTAGGATCGATGAACACATTCACTGTAAGGAAAGCAGCAATCATCACACCTTTCCCCTTCGAATCCATGATGGTCATCGCCCTCTTTCCTTTAGAAAGAGTGATGATTACCGTGAATTAAATTTTTAAAAAATGTCTTGCTTCTCTGTCATCTCACCATGTTAGTTTTCTGCACACCATCTCCCCACCTAGGGATTCACAAGCCCTCTCAAACCTGTAACTCTGATACCATGTTAAACAAACTGAAGAATCAAATTTATTGATTAATTGGACAGCTCACAAGTGAGGAGCTCCACCTGGAGACTTCCTCGAGGAGAACACTCTATGTTAATCATCTTACAATCAAAATTATATATAGTGTTCACACATCTAGGGAAGTTAGAACAACTTCCTAAGAAGTAGGAATTAATTCCTAATCTAACGCTCTAGTGAACTAAATCTCTCCAGATTTACATATTCTCCATTATCTTCAACATTCTCATCAGTAAGATATGATACATACCTCAATAACCCCAAAAAATTGGTCGTGAACTCTTCAACTGTCATTGATCCCATCTTTAGCTCATAGAATTCCTTGGCCTTACTGTTGTAGTACCTCTTTGACAAGTACTTCTTCCTGAAAAGCCTCTTGAACTCCCATCAACTCAAATAATCAGTCCTAATGTCTCTTACCTAAAGCGCCAGAGAAAGAAGTTGGCTTTGAACTAGATCTTGCTAAGGAAACATTTATGGAAGCCAAGAAGAGCCTCGTTGAGGCCTCCACCTCAGGGAGCTAGGATAGAGATACAAGAAATCAGCGTGCTTGCAGAGGTTGAGCCCTCTATACTCATTACATTTTTGGAGACCTGCATAAAATTGTTGCACGATATAAAAGCTATGGAAGGCCTGCAAGAATTAATAAATAAAGGCACCAGGAAATGCACCAGGAAAGAGAAAGTCCCTGATTTACACCGGGTGGTTAGGAAAATTGGCAAACATAAGGCACAAATAGGGCATGAGATGAGGCTCACTGCACAAATAGGTGATTATGAGATGGACCAGGTCATTTTGGATCTGGGGTCTGATGCGAACGTATTAGCGAAACAAAAATGGGAAAGTATGGGGAGACATGTGCCACATTGGTCTCTAATTCAGCTTAGGATGGTGAACCAACAGAAAATCATCCCCATGGGACGATTATATGGAGTAACATTTGATATAGAAGGTGCAAGCATGATGGCCGACTTTAAGGTTATAGAAATCATTGATGACAATAACCCCCACCCTGTGCTCTTGGGAATTGACTAGGTATTGACATGAATGAGGTCATTAATTTGAAGAAAAGGATGATGTCGTTTGAAAGAAAGTCACTGCGGGTTATAGTGCCACTAGATCCTATAGAAGGGACGTGCTATACTGAACCAGTCCACAATTATGATGAAAGTGATGATGAACTGGATCAGATTTACAAGATAACAGCATGGGATCAAGACTAGATCAATCCAACGGTAGATGGACAGATTTCCTGGGTCTAGGAGAGTTCCTGCACCTATAATTCTGATGAGGAGTTAGAGAATTGGTAGAATCACTTCCATGAAGTGTCTACATTGCGATGCAATATGATGATGAAGTCACTGCGTTGTGTTTCACCGAAGGTAAGGAAATTACCCTATTATGATAGTTTAACTGGCGTAGATCTATTTTTCGATGAATCTGAGTGTGAAGTCCCTGAGGATCACCGCTTCCAATAATTAGAGTTAGCACTGCATGATACACCTGCATGATGGTGGGGTATGCATAAGGATATTTTTGCTGGATGACAATATTACCGAAGAATGATGAGGTTATGGTTTGGGTGTGATAATACCAGAATGAGTGAGAAATATAATGGAAGGGATGATCTGTGTGATCACCTAGAGAAATGGACTAAAGCATGGGGAACATAACCACAACCAGAGTGGGTACACATATTTTTCCATACTTTGGATACAATTCCCATGAAATTGTATCTAGAAATGGAGCTTTGCCATGGCACCACAGAGTGGGATGTATTGAAGGAAGGGTTCTTATTGACCTTCAGCTTTGAAGATGGCTTCGCAAGCATCGATGAAGTGCTACAAGAGATTAAGGTGGCTATCTTAAGAATGTTGAAGGAACCTATGGAATGGATACAACCAGACTGGAGCACCCAGCTGCGCCATGTGTTGGAATGTTATAATGTGATCATTGAAGAGGAAGATGAAGATCTGAGAAACATTAATATTCCATAGGTAGAAGGGCACTGTGAAGTCAAAGGCCCACAAGTAGAAAAATCGGACATATCCTCACCTTTGAAGACAAAGAAAGTAAACATTGGCACTGAAGAAGAACCGAAGTTCATGAAAATTAGAGATTATTGGGATGACACTACAATGGATAAAGTTGTTGAGTTACTCTAGAATACCAGGATCTCTTCCCAACTAAGTTTTTGGGTTTGAAGGGCATAGTTGACGATTTGGGTGTTATGAAGTTCACTCTGAAGCCGGACGTGAAGCCTATTAAACAAAGGTTGTATTGCCTTAATCCTAAATACAAGGAAAAGGTTCGCCAAGAGTTGGATAAGATGCTGGAGGCAGGCATCAAACCTATTGAAGAATCTAATTAAGTGAGCTTGATGGTGGTTCAAGAGAAGAAACAAAAAGGTGAAATAAGGATTTGCATAGATCTACGGAAGCTTAATGATGCATGTGTTCCTGACCCATTTCCAACATTGTTTACAGATGAAATGTTAGACAATGTTGGAGGGCAGGAGGCCTATTCCTCTACTGATGGCTTTTCCAGATATCATCAGATCAAGATCACACTAGACGATAAGAGAAAAATGACCTTCGCGATGGAGTGGGTTGTTTTCAATACACTGTGATGTTGTTTGGACTCAAGAATGTGCCTGCGATATTTTCCCGCGTAGTCATAGCAGCATTCAAGGAGTTCATTCATAAGTTTCTAGAAGTATACTTTGATGACTAGATGATGTTTGGATTAGTGCAGCGCCATGTAGCAAGTCTATACCTAATTTTAGATACATGTCACAGATACTAGATCGCACTGAATTTGAAAAAATGCACATTCTATGTTCCTTTTGGGATCTTGTTGGGGCATGTTGTGTCCAAGCAAGGATTGATGGTTGACCCTACAAATATTGTGGTAATTGTGAATTTGGAGGCCCCTAGGAACGTCAAGCAGTTGTGGACGACTCTAGGACATACGAGATACTATAGAAAATTGATCAAATCTCATACTCAAATTAATGCGTCCATGGAGAAACTGCTAAAGAAGGATGCAACATTCTATTGGGACAAAGAATGTGTTTAAAGAAAAGATGGTCACTGCACCAATCTTGGTAATCCTAGATTGGAAAAAGGAGTTTCATGTACATGTGGATGCCTCTTGCATTACATTGGGTGCAGTGCTAACATAGGCTGGTGAAGGAGAAATGGACCATCCTATAGCCTTCACAAGTAGGAAGTTATTGAAGGCCAAGAAAAATTATTCAATGACTGAGCGCAAAGGATTGGACATGGTGTACACACTGCAAAAATTCAGGCATTATTTGTTAGGAGGGCATTTCGAGATGTACACAGATCACTCTGCCTTGAAATACTTGGTCAACAAGCCTGTGTTTCGGGGGGGAGATCTGCAGATGGTTGCTATTACTTCAGGAGTATGAATTTGAAGTCATTGTGAAGCCAGGAAGGTTAAATGTGGGACTTGACCATTTGTCATGGACCAAAATAGGAGTGGAGCCTAATAATCTAGAGGAAGGGTTTCCTGATGCACAACTCTTTGTGGCGCATGTAGCAAATGACCATTTTGCAGACATTATTCACTTCTTGACTACAAGGATGGCACCAAAAGGACATACAAGCTAGAAAAAGAAGGAATTAATAGTGCACATGATTGATTTTTTAGATATTGCGGGACATTTGTATAAGATGGGTGCAGATGAAATATTGTGAAGATATGTGTTGGACTTTGAGTGAGATAGCATTCTCACTGAAGCTCATAGGGGAGCTGTAGGAGGCCATTATGCAAGCAAGGGAACTACATAGAAGATTTTTCCCCTAGGTCTATGGTGGCCAACATTGCACAAGGATTCCAAGGCATATTGTAAGGCGTGCAATGCATGTCAAAGAACTAGAAGACTATCGTGAAGAGGTGAGTTACCACTACATCCACAAGTATCTTTGCAGCCTTTTGAGAAGTGGGAGATTGATTTTTTTGGGCCAATCTAGCCCCTTGCAAAGAAAATAGGTGAGCACTATATTATCACCACGATGGAATATCTAACCAAATGGGCAGAGGCATAAAAATTAAAGATTGTACAGGGACTATAGCTGCAAAGTTCTTGTTTGAGTATGTCTTAACCAGATTTGGCTTCCTGAAAGTGTTGATGAGTGACAGGGGTATGCACTTTTTGAATGAAATGATCAGCTCATTAACTGAGGAATTCTAGATCTACCATCAGAATAGTACACCATATCACCAGTAGAAAAACAGAACTATTGAAGCCAATCTTTTGTCGACGCGTTTCGAACCAACCAGTGTGGTTCATCGTCAGGACAAGTTGAAGAACAGATCCAGCTTAGCATGTTTAAATAGCTAGAGCAGAGACACCAACGGTTACCTGGGCAAAGGTTGACTCAAGGAGCAAGGTCAAAATTAGTTATATAAGGTAAGAAATACATAAATATATCAATGATATATTTATGTATTTCTTACCTTATATAACTAATTTTGACCTTGCTCCTTGAGTCAACCTTTGCTCAGGTAACCGTTGGTGTCTCTGCTCTAGCTATTTAAACAGGCTAAGCTGGATCTGTTCTTCAACTTGTCCTGACGATGAACCACACTGGTTGGTTCGAAACGCATCGACAAAAGATTGGTTATGTGATTTTGCCGAAGATTATCTAAACAATGCTATGGATCACAGAAGTCTAAATTCCTTAACTATTGAAGCCTTTAACAAGATTTTGGAGAATGCGCTGACAAAGATCTACAACGCATAGCAGAACGACTGGAATGTGCATGTACCTACAATACTATGGGCTTGTAGGACTACTTGTAAGAAGTTGACATGGAAAACACCATTCATATTAGTATATGGGGTGAAAGCCGTAATGCCAATGGAGTAAATTGTGCCTAGTCTGCACATAGTAGTTCTGACAGATATGGTGGATCGCAAGGCCTTGGAGGAATGGATCACGCAAATGATGGAGCTCGAAGAAGATCAATTTTTGGCAAGATTCCATCAACAAGTACAGAAGGAACATGGAAAAGCATGGCATGATCTCCATATCAAGCTTCACACATTCAAGGTAAATGATCTTGTCCTCTTATATGATAGTAAATTCACTAAATTTCTGGGTAAATTCCAGATGCATTGGTTAGGGCCATATATTGTCAAAGAAATTACAGATGGAGGTGCAGTTTAGCTCGCAAAGCTAAATGGGGAACCCTTCCTAGGAAGAGTGAATGGGAGCAGGTTGAAGTTGTATACAGGGGATCTTGCACAATGACTATATGGCTGCAGGATAGTCTTAGTGCTCCAGGCATTTGCAAGGGAGCGCGGGACTATAAACTACACTACCCAGATTGGAGGACAACGCAACAAACAGGTTGCACAGAAATTGACGAAGATGCAACCTATGAAGTTGCGCTCAGGAAGTTGCACCATGGGGGAGGGTATCACGTAGTGCAGTAGGAAAATGATAGTTTGAGTTACTGTTCATGACTTGACGGCCAAAATATGGTTAAGTGGAGTGGGGTGGCAAAAATTAAGGCAAAAATCTTTGAATATATTCCGAAAAGACAACAATTATTAATAGAAATTGTGGGAACGGTCGGATTTGAATTCAAAACCCCCTATAAATTACACGTGCCAGTGCATTAGCAAACTCTTTGCGCTCTAAGAATTGTTGGTGAATTTCATTGTTTGTTGCCTATGAGCCGAATGGTATGGGAAGATTTAGTTGTGAGCCACATGTTTGTCCAATTTCCTGAGATAAACCAAAAGCTTATTCTTGAGCAAATGTCTGCACTAAGTCCCACTGAAACTGTTTGTGCTAGCGATGTTGTCTTTGACATTGATACACAAGAATTTATAAGGTTGGAAGCTCCAGCTATTGTGCATATGACATCGAGGTCGCCTAGGCTGAAGCATACCCCTACTAGAGAAAACCAACCATCCAAGTTAAAATGGTCTGCAAAGGAAAGGCAGAAGAAGCTGGTGCAGGTGCATGCATCCCCAAGGAAGCATGCCAACACTCAGGAAAAGCTAAAGAAATATAAGTAGCTAGAGAGAGTAGTGGACCTGGAGGCAGAAGCATTCTAGTGAACATAGGATATTGAAGTTGAAGGAGTGGAACCCATGACAAGGCTACCAAAGTACATCCCTATGTGGAAGGGAAAAGTAAAGGTCATGAAGGCCCCGAATACCGAGAAGTCTACAGTATCCATGCCCTTGCTACTTGAGTAGGTCCCTTTTGAAGGCCCTCAGATCACAAGGATCCCATTGTTAAAAATGGAGGATTGGGACCTCATAGACCATACTAAGTTTCCACATTTGACAATGGACAAATATATGCAGAAGGTTTATTATGAAGAAACAGGTGTTATAGAATTGGAGATGAAGGATGCACAACCAGAAGCCAAAATCAAAAAGTTAGTCGTTGGTGTGTGTGAGGCCAGAGTAGAAGTTGGACGAGTAACGTTTGAGTTCAACATGAAGATTTTAGATGTTCATTTGAAGTTGCAGCCCATGACTCCACCTCAGGTTTGAGCGCAATGCAGAATCATAATAAAGAAAGGCATGGCTACCTTAGATGCAACAATCACTAACTGTGTGGCACTGATCGAGCAGGCTATGGAGCTAGTGACCAATCTGAAGGAGGATTTGAACCTGTAGACAATGAAGATAGACGTAAGGGAGTTGCAGTGCCAATATGATGAGGTCATGGTGATTGCGCACACCTTAGCACCATCACAATACCTTTCCAATTTACAGGAAGGAAAACAGCTACTAGCACAGGTAGAGCAAGCGCAGAAGAAGGAGGCCTTGCTAAAGGCCAGGTTGCAGCCTTGGTTGGAGGAGGCTTATCAGGTCATGACTTCCATTCAAGATAAGCTTAAGGTACTGCAACAAACACAATGAATGCTAAGGTTTTCAATAGAAGGACCAGCCACTAAAAAATTGATCGAGGAGGTTCAACAGGCAGTAACACAAAGCGTTGTTGAAGTTGCAGTAATCTAGGTGGAGCTGGGGATCATCACAGTAAGATCGCGGCACCAGTAGAGTGACTCAAGGGCAAGTCACGATTTTTGTGGTGGGGGCTTGTTGGGATGGGGTCTCCTGGGTTACTTTGGGGTTAAGATAACCCAAAGTTTGGTACAATTTTGTAAATAATGTAAAGTCTCCACGATTTGTGGATGCAGAGCGTGTAGATGAATAGGAGTTAAAGGGGCTTATCCCCTTGTTTTATGTAAGGTTTTGATTCGGTTTGGAGATTCACCCATGGTTCGGGGACCATGGCATTGTATGAAAAGTCTATAAATAGTGAGTCTTAGTGAAGGGACAAGAAAAGCAAGATGGAGCAAAGATAAGGAATTGGGTTGATTGAAGAGTTTAGGACAGGAGCTAGGGCAAGAAGGCTATGCTTCCTGCGCTTAGATAGAAAAGAAAGGCTCCATAGTTGACTGAGCGGGGGCCTAGGTAGAGTCTGCAGCTAAGTGCATGGGCCCCTACAGCTGTGTGCACAGGTTTGTTTGAGTTTGTAATCTTGAATTGAAGATCAATAAAGATAGTTTTCTGAAGAATTCCTGAGTATTTCTATTAATGTTATATGCTGCTGATGAATGATTTTTTTATGAGATATTCATTTAATGTTATGTAATTCTCTTGAATAAGTATTAATAATGGACACAATGTATGTTTAAATACTTTCACGAAGGCTCTAGTGATTTCTCTTATGTTTACTAATTACTTAAGTAAATCTGTGTGAACACTAATTTAGGATTGCTCTCTAATGCGCATAAGTGGGAAAATTGACTGCTAAAGGTTCACAAGGACTGATTGTATACCTTCGTGATGGTTTGACGGTTGTTTTTATAGAGTTGCAGAGACGAGCCCTAAGTGTTTATCGACCTGCGTGGAGGCATATATGAGGCTCTGGAAGACATCGCACTAGTTTCTGGATGCAGAAATTTGGTTCTTTCATTCCCCCCATATTGCTTCAAGTGAGACTGCAGCTTACACTATGTGGGTTGTTTCCGAAAGGGCCAATAGTGTAGGGGTTTTTTGGTTGGAAAAGCTAACTCTGAGCCTGGGTTAGGACCTCCTAAGCCAACATGAACAAGGCACTTAAAAAGAGTTTTTCCTCCATCAGGATGGGACTTAGTCTGGCTTTAAGGAAGCCATAACCTTGTTCTTGAGTCAATCCTCCTCTGGTTCGTTATCTCTTCCAATCATATGGAGTGTTTGTTAATGCCTCCTACATTTCAAACTTATATAAAGTTATCTTATGTTGTCATAAATTCACATCAAGTCATAATTTTGGTTAAGGGAAGTAAACCTTTGTCAACCATTCTACAGTGTCTCTTGGTTCATTTTTGTCATCCATACCTAGTCTGTAGAGTTATCTTGGGTACCACATCTACTATTTGGTCCTTCACTTGTGTTGGTTAAGGAAGTCCCCATTGAATTCTTACTGGCAGGTTTGCACTTATTGACTTTGACAAATTTCTCTGAGTGTAGACCTAGAGTGACACCTTGGCCCTATTTACATCATTGATAGATGAGGTTCTAATCAACATTGATTAGTATCATGGGTCTTTCATTGAGTGGTTTCCCTTGTATTTGACGTCAGCTTACATGATCACACATTGGGATTCATTTAGTACCTTGGTTTCCATTTGACCCTATTGATGGATTCCTTGCCTTTTTGTTAGATTTCATTATTATTTGGTTCAGAGGATTTCTATCATGTGCTAGCCACATCTTGTGTATGTCATAAATTTACTTTGCAATGGTTACTTCATCTCTCTTCATCCAAGTTTTTTCAAATTATAGGTTTGCGGGTTACACTCACACTAGTTGATGTAGTATGCCTTAATGCCTTCCTTCCAGCTAATCTTTTCCCATTGTCTCCAAATCATTTATCTAGGAATAAGGTCTATAGTCCTTTTTTCAATACCTTAGGGTTTGCAGTAATTAGTATCAGACTCCTTCTATATCGATAGTGAGAATACATCAATGTCTCCTGATTGGTAGATTCTTTCAAGTGTTCAACTCTAACACATTTATTCGCACTTCTTATATTGTAATGGGGTACCTTGACACTCATTATCATTATTGGTGGGTTTTCTCGTGTTTTTTAAAAGTATACAACAATGGCCAGTAATCAAATGATTTCTCACATGGTCGAATTCAACTCATCTATTCCCATAATGTATAAATGTATCATATGCGCTCAGTGAAGAGCTAGGGTTGTGTCAGCATTTTGGTTCACTTGACATCTCCTTCAGTTTTCTACCAGTGACACCTCCCACCTTTATATGTTGCAGTACTTCACAACAACATCTTATATGTTGGCACCCAAGTTTATTCAGTACCAATATTCCACCTATATGACTTGGTACTTTTATGAGGATCAATTATGAAGCATAATTGATCATATATTCTTCTATAAGTGATATTGAGACATAGCTTAGTTGTGTTCCTTTGTGACTATGATTTGATGGTCCATTATGTATTCTACAACTCCTTTTGTTCACTTATGTATACTTTTTGGATCCACTTTATACTTGATCAACGAACATGATTTATTACTTCTAAGCATGGGTATGCCTGCCCTAGACATGAGTTTTCTTTCTGACTCCTTCCACAGGTATCCAATGAGCTAGAACCTACGGATCTCCTCCCTTGTTCTCAGATGACTCCTCTCTTTATACTTAATATAATTTGACCATCATGTACCCCTTCTGACCTCATAAATTAGGGGGGCATCTACTATAGCATCATTTAGCAGTGTTGTAGACGTGATGTTATTATATGGCCTTGAGTGGCCTTATCCCATGTAGACTTTATCTTATAATAAAAAAAAATATTTCAAATTCCATAATTGACTCTCATCACAATAAATCGCATACATACGCGGGTCCTATAACTCTATACCTGCGTATACCTTTTAAAATATGAAAAAATAAAATAAAATATTATTTTTTGGGTGGGGTTCACAAGTTTTACCAAGAGCCCGTAGCACAATTGAATTAACTAATTTTAGGTGCAATATATACACCCCTTGGGTAGTCCTAAAAGACATAAGAGGGGATCTATTGACATTATACCCATTTTTCTCCCAAATCAAGTATAATTTTCCCATGCCTCCTGTACTCCTAGCCTCTATTGAAACCCTAGTTTCCTTTGCAGAGATGTTCAACATCTTTATAAAATATCCTAGCACTTATTAGAGAGGTGGTCTTCATGGCTCATGCTGGATAAACCCAGAGGAAGGCTTCGTTGATTCTTTGGCTTGGATCAGGTTGCACCTTTCATGTACCTATTGTTGTTAATCAATAAAGAAGTTCATGTTTTGTTCCTGATATGTTATTGTCTCATGAATAGTAATTTATATGCTTATATATGATGATATAACATATATTTTATGTATTCACATTGAATTATCTATCATGTATATTCTTCTTTGAAATGTCTTGCAGCCCTGTTTGTTCTGGAAGAAGAAGAGGATTTGGACCTTATAGGGACATCATCAAATGTAGGACCTCTAGGTATGTTTCCAAATACACATTTAGTAATTTATATGTTTGGCATGCTTTCTTGACTGATGTTTGTTGACTATCTTGTCCCGCTCTATTGAGGTTTTCAACCCTTACCTTATGGAACTTTTCCCACCAACAATAATGTCGATGATTCAACAAGTGGGTTTTTTGTATATGTAGAACATGAACAAATCTCCATGATTCGACAAGATAAAAAGGAAAAGTTTTATTTTGGTAATGTTTTAGTTTCCAGCAATACAAAGGATGATAACGAAGTGCAAATGTGTGCAACAAATATTGGGTACAGTCAATTGGTTGTATTGTGTTATCAGGTTATGTAGAACCAAAAGCAAGTACCATATTTTGTGTACATTCAACTCTTGTTGAAAAGAGCAAGGTTGAAGATGAAAATCTACCGGATATTTCAGAGACATTCTCAATATCCCAAACATCATACTCATCTTCTTTAAGAATGGAAAGGTTTTATTCATATCATCAACAATGGTCAAAATTTCGTGGGCATTTACAGAGAGTGAATTTCAGGCTCTGGTCCTAGGAAAATGGAGATGAAATTCAAAATTCCAAGACATGGGTTTTTTGCAGGATGGGCCCCGTTGGGTCCAACAAGGGATTTTTTGCAAAATTGTTAGAAGATAGAGAGATTCTTGAGGAAATATGAAGGGTTTATTTTCAATTCCATTTTTTTCAAAACACCTGTGGATTTGTACACAAATCATAGAGTTTTAAGCAGATGATTTTTGGAACTAGAAAGTTGAGACATTATGAACCTATATTAAAGCTAGATAATAGAAAAACTACTTTTCTAGACCTTTTTTTAACCTTATTTAATGCCCATACGATATATTTGAATGCACAATGACTTGTCATAATTATTAAGTGTTGTAGAGTAGTGCTTGTTTCATCTTATATAAATTGAAAATTCATGGTGGATAAAATTATTTCAACATATGGTCATTTTATAACCACATGATTAAGAGAAACAAATGTAAACTCAAATTACTAAGGGTTGATGTTGAAGAAGACAGAGGGACTAGTCTTTTTGCAGTCTATTGGCATCATAGAAATTATGAGATAATCATGAAGGGTTTGTACACACAGAAAGGTATAAGGTTTTAAGGGTTCCTTTCTCCTGGCATCCAATTTTTCAATTCAAATGGAGATTTTTTAGGAACAAGAATAAGTTGATCTACATGTTTCTTCTCAATTAGTTTTTGAAAATTCATGGTTGAGTGATAGTAAAATTGATTTGGATCTCAATGATCTATGTTAACAAGGAAATGACCATTGCAATTGAAAGAGGAATTTGCATATTTATTATCACTAAATAGATTGGAAAGTGCTTCAATTTCTTTGGGATCATCAAACTCTATTTTGGCTACCTCAAAAACTTTAATAAATTTTTCTTACCTGTTACACAATGTACATGCATTACGTGATCAAGAGCAACGAATGTTAGTCCTGGCAATTAAAATTGCAAAATGACAATTGGTAAATATTTATCTAGTTGTTCATGGTCATAGGGAATTTTTCAAATCTTGCTCAGAAATTGGTCCTTTTCTCCTTAAATTGTATTGACTAGTCATTTGTTGTGGAGGAGCCTCACTCATTGGTGGTTGATCAAGACTTTGTTTTTCAGCATTGTATATGATGCCAAAACATTTACCAAGTTCCTGACACATGCACTTTCCTTGGTGTTACTAGTCTATTTGGGCACATCACTCTAAACATTCAGATCAATACAATTAGGGCTCATCAAACCTTAATTCAGTTGTTACATGCCCTAGACAAGTCATCACCTTGAATGCTTCCATCCAAGAAACTTTCTTAGCCTGAAGCCTTGCTGAAATGCCTCCTTGGGACACTGGCATAGCCTTGGTCAAGGATAATTTCATTGCAATGTAGGTACGCTCATTCAGGCTTGCACTGCAGTGCACTTAGGCCCTCTTTGACCTGCGTTGGGCAAGAATAAGTGAAATTCGCATTGGATTCTAGGAATACTCTCTGATTCTAGAGCATTCTAGAAGGATGCCAAACTCTTATCTCATCCTATGAGGTTGACTTTGGATAGGATATGGATCAATTAACCTCCTATCCTCTCATCCCTTGCTCCATGGAAACTAACTCCAATTTTGGAAGGCCATTCAATACCCTCATTTATGACAAAACCACCTCCATTTCCCTATAAATTGAGCACTCATCATAGTGATGAAGGGGCTAGAATCTGAAGTTTGTAAGGAAATTTTGCTGGTTTGAGAATTGATTTCATGTTAAGCAATGTTATGCTACTAGATTGGTGTGCTTTTGATGTGGCTAGGAATGGACTGAAGCTAGAGCAGTGGCACAGGATCAAACTATATTGGGTGAAACTCTTCCTTTTATATTAATAAAGAGTTTATTCCTTTTCTCATATTCTTGTTCATATCTATGATGATTGTGTGTTTCAATCTCTTCAATTACATTGGTTTATAGTAGATAGATCATGTATGCTTTGATCGTTTGTTATTTCTATTTTTGTTGTTACAGGTACCTATTGAGCAGATTTAGCTCAAGTGGGAGTGATAGGAGCAATTCAAAGGGGATCAAGGAAGTGAAAGACTAAAAGTAAGTTCCTTCATCTCATCTATCTACTATAGGAAAAGGTTAAACTTCTTTCTTTCTGTTGTTCTAGGTGTAGCTACCCACCTAGGGAAAATGTGTTTATCTGTAGATGCAAATTCCATATAACAAGTTGGCGACCATACTAGGGAATGACTATCATTCCTGGTAGTTTATCCTCATCATATTACACCCTAGTAGGCTTTTCTTGACTTCATTGATCTTATTTCAGCTTTTTTGAAGTGTTTTTGGTCAAAAATTGTGCTTGAATGTCTCCTGATTTGACTCTCTGGCACCAACGAAATGGTGGTCTTGACACAATGTGCTACAAAGCAGCTCTAGCTTAGAAACAGTGCACTGCAACACACTGTCTCCTACTCTAGCCTGCGTTGATCCCTCTTAGGCTAAAAAACCCACCTTTGGTTTGATTTTTCCAAAGTTGCTTCTATTTTTGCTTGCTGAAAGATCAATGTTTCTTGTGGTTATGAAATCAAGTTGTATTTCTCCTCCTAGCCTACTTTGGCCTTGATTGTTTCGTGTCTCTTAAGTGATTTCTTTATCATTATCAATTCATTGTCAAAGTTAGCCTATAGTCGATTAATATTTTCTAAAAAGGAAGTGTCGTAAAGTCTTTATTTCTTTGAAAAAGGAACTATTGTAAATTCTTCATTTCTTGCGAAAAGTATTGATTGATTACATGTGCATTTAGTTTCCTTTTGTTCATCTAAACATTAAGGGAAATGAAAAGAAAAACTTTCATTATTCATTTAGAGGTTTGTGTGTGCTTGTAGGAATAGTATATGGAAATTTGCATTAGATGTGCTCTATGCTCTTTGATCAAAGATTTTGATTGCTCTATCCCTTTTAGTTAAGGTTTTCATTGTTCAAATAAAATGAAAAGAATGTTTCTCCTCATGGTTGCATTCTAGGAATTTCAAAGACATCATGCGAAGAACCTAAAAGACAAAATCTTAAACAAGATCAACTTAAAATTTATCTCAATTAACCTAATGGAGCATTGTCACTTAGCGAATAACATTTAGAGGTTCTAGGCTAGAGATGTGTTCTGGCGTCGTAAAACATAGCAGCTATCGTAAATTTTCTGCGATACATTCCAAGTGTGATACCACATTCCACGTACGTAAGTATATTGTAGCTTGTCCACATACTTTTGTGTATATCAGGTGTGATGCACGAAAGTGTTCCCTCTATGGACAGAGGCAACCCCTCTAGCCCTAGAGTGGTTTTAGTCACAACAAGGACAAAACAACAATTAATTCCCTTAAACAGTCATTGTTGGAGGCCTACCTCAACCTGGTGGTCGATGAAGTTCCGTTGCACTGCTCCAGCTTTCTTTTCCTTCTCCTTAACAAGCGATCAACCTAAAACACCACAAAGAAACAACAGAGCACGTAATTGAGAAACAACAATGATCTATTTACTCATAAAGTCAAGAAGTCATGAGCTATCAAGTAAATTCCATACAAGACATAGGAAATCATCATTGATTTTATTAGTGATAAATCAAGAGCAAAGCTTACAACCAAGTCTTGACGTCACAAGCCTTCTCAGAGGGTCCAACCAGTGTGTTTCTTCAAGAATTCACTCTCAAATATGGGTCTCCCAAATAGCAATATATCTCTCTCTCTCATTCACAAGCTTTACACAAGCTTATGGGCACTCCACACCTTCTTGCAAACTACAAAGAAATCCCACACTTGTCACACTCACACCAACTATCTATCAAACTCAAAAGCAGCAGCAACACTGTACAACCAAAAGAACTATCAGATGATAGCAATGATGAGTGATTTTATAGGAGAAGGAGTCTCCATGAAATGAGGGAGAGGGAGCTTATCCTTAGGGCAAGTAGCACAAAATATGGAACTACCATGCTAGAAGGGGAAGGGCGACCCAAACTGACCTAACAACCAGGTCCAGAGACATCCAGAAGGCCAATTGTTGGAACAAATTCACCTATTCTGGATCGTCACTAGTGCATAACTAAGCCTTAGCACTGACATTGCTAGGAAGCAATGTATTCAGTTAGACCATCGCTAAAGATGGCAAATAGCCTTGTGCTGGGTCATGAAATCCATCCATCACAGGAAACAGATGTACTCCTGCGACGGGGGTGCGACTTGACTATTTATGACAGGGGTTCGTTGCATATATTAAGTGTATACTCGTGACGAGGCAGAAAACTTAAGAAAAGTGGGTCAATTGGCAGCACAAGAGAGCATTTATTCAATATGAGCATGTTTTACTGGACACATGACACAGTAGATGGACTAGGGTGAAGGCAGTGACAAATTATTGTGTAACAGATTCCCCCTAAAGTATGAAGCCCGAGAGAGTGGGAGGGGTGAAATGCTTTACGAAACTGTCTGAACTGGAACACCACCTAGAAGAACCTGTAGGTGCAAGTACAATTGATATCTCTGATAGTGAAATACATGTAGTCGAGGCATGGGCGCAGCCATCCAAAAGACATACAAACTAGGTCTGTGGTATGGACGCAGCCACCCAGCTAGTAAGACCATAATAATGATAAAGGTATGGTCACAACCATCCATGAAGACTCAGGTATGGTCGCAACCATCCATCAAAGAGTCATGTAATCACGAACCAATCCACGCAGCACGAACATGTGTAATCTTAGTTTGGGGTCTTGAAACCCAACTGACCATAGTACAAATTCTCCCATGCGAACAGATGTGTTGAAGTCGAGCATGATAGAAATTCACTTGATTACCGGTCAATGATGAAAACCGTTAACAAGCGCAAAAGAAACCACCAATAATGCCAATGGCTCTCAAGGTACTGTCTAGTACAATCCACGAAGTGTGAAGAATGAGTTGAAGTCAAACACTCGCAGAATCACCCAATCGACGACCAATGATGAAAGTCGAGCGTCAGGCACGAAGAACTTGCCATTAAGGCATGCAAACTCCAAGGTACCAAAGGGGATCTCTAGATCAATCTCCTAGATAATGAGCTAACGTCGACAAGAGACGATCTGTTGCAGGAGGGCCATAATGTTTCCCCCATCAACGAAATGAGATAAGGAACAAGCAGTAGATGGTGAAACAGAGTATCAGAGGAGGAGGTAAGGATATGGACTGCAGAAGGATTATACTCTTGAACATGTCGGTGACACGATTCTAGAGGGTGGCAGCATTCAAGTACCAAGGGATCAGAGGCTTGATGGAGACAGCATGGATCAGATGGAATGAGGCTAAATGGAAAACCAAAACCCTGGAAGGCCAAATTATGATGTATGGATATCCCAGCCCGAAAAGAAGCAAAAGTGTTGATGTTCAAGAGTGACTAACTGTCGCAGGTAATCAATGATGACATCCAAATTTTCCCCCACCATTGCTAGTGAGTACCCCAATTATTTTTGAAAACAAGCTTGAAGGGGATGGCATATGCTTGTAATATAATTTCGACCTCCGGTCGAATCCAACCTAGTAATAGTTTAATGAGCCCTAGGGAGGAGAAGCTCGAGTCTCATCATGGTGACAAGTCCAATGTCATCATGGTTTAACGAATCCGAAATAGGTAAAACTCAGAGTCTTCTTCATGTTTAGAGAGTTTGAAAAAGACATCGAAAAGAAAACTCCAGGGGGGTCCTTTTTTGTAGATTTGTGTCTCTCGAGCCTGAAAAAGTATAAAACAATACTTGAGAGAATCGCTTGACCGTTACGATCAAGGAGTACTTTTCGTCATTATTGAACTTAATCTAAAAGAGTAGAAAAGCGATCGAAGACATGTCATTTTGTAATCAATATCGAACCTGAAACGACAAAAGCTCGGCAATCTTTTCGTGTTTATACAGTCGAAAAAGAGTTCAAAGTGGACCGCCTCTTATTTCATTTAACAAGTCAAAAGGAATAAATCGGCAATCTTTTCTTCTTTTAAGTCGTAAAAAGAACGTTAAAGAAGACCTTTTGGAAAATACGGACCAAGTGTATACAAAGTATGACGTAACCTCGCCACCTGTAGCTCTGAACAAAACACGTCAAATATAAGACCCATTCGATATAAATAGATTAGATATGTGAAAATACGGTCAAAAACCAAAAAAACCTAATTAACAATGCGATAAAAATGAGAAAACCCACACCCTAAAGTATAATTTTTTAATTTTTCCAAAATATTACTATAAAAAGGGGTGTGGTAATTCATTTTTTACCATTTACATTGCACACTTTTACCTTTGGGCATTTGGAGCACCAACCTAAGTGAATTTCTCAAGCTGATTTTGGCACCATTCGTCCACAGTTCGTCCTAAAACCTTCTCCAAGTAAGTACATTCTCCCTTGTGCTTCATTTAGATGTTTCTTTCATGCAATTTAGTGTTAGGTAGGTGGTTTTAGGTGGATTTTCAAATCTCAGTTTGCCTCTCAGTCATCACGGAAAATCTGCTCGGGTTTGCGATGATCGAGTGTGGTTACATGCACCACCTCCGTGATCGTCGCGAGAAACAGATGTACTCTCGTGAAGATCGCGGGAAAAATGAACTATTGATCCTGCGACATCCCCGCTGTTTGGAATACAGCTGCGACGGTGATGTGAAGTTGATTTTTTGTATAAATTATGGATTTAAATTTATGGAAAGAGCTCTAACTCATTTTCCTTTTAATGCAAGGCAACATGGTATTTGTTTGGCAGGAACGAACTCACAATATCAACGATGAGCAAGCGTTCAATGATGCTGGGTGCCGAAATGCTTTACGTGCTTGCGGACTACTAAATTTTTTTCTCACTCCACATTTTCGAGCTCAACCTGACTTGTTAGAGTTGTTAATTCGTGCTTGGAACCCAACAGACAGAAAGTTCATTATTCGGGGCAGAGACATTGAGTTCGATGCTATGGATATATATTTCCTGACCAGATTGTCTCGTCGTGGCGAGAGGCCAATTCTAGAGGGCCAATGAACCAGGGGCGAATCACTGGACATGCTGATAGCATGAGTGTGCCCGGGGGCACGTAAATCAAACACTAGTGGGAAAATGGAAATTCCCACTATAGAAGACTTGGTTCTTCACTCATTTCTATTTATGGTGATGAGGACAGTGGGCTCCTAATCTGAACACAAGGCAACAAAGACCCACCTCCGGTTGGCTCTTGATTGCCTCAACCCGACCTTGTACAACTGGGCGGAAGCGGTGACTATTAACATGAAGAGACAACTCACCAAATGCCGTCACGGAGAGGCGAAGCAATTTGGTTACGAGTCTATCTTGATCCCACTCATGCTAGAGCGGGTCCTAGCATTTCAATTACAGGACATGGACTTAGACCGGCCCAGACCGCAGGAGACCCAGATCACTCGCTGGGTGCATGTCATGCCACGAGGGGGTGGCGGATGACCAATGTCATGGGGGACACTATTTCTCAAGTGGCTGGATCACCAGATGATCTTCGTCGAGGACTGGCCATATGCTGGTATGGATTTTCGTGGAGACCCTGACATGCAATTGCCTGCTGGTGAGCAGTGGAACGATGGAGGTAAAACACCTGATCACACTATTTTTGGTATTTTATCTTTTATGATATTTTTGAATTTTTTCATGCATATGTCATAATGATGTACTCTGTTATAGCCTAGATTTACCTCAGGTTGAAAAGGTAGGATCCAGGGCCAACATCAAACCACACTCAGCCTTGTAGCTAGCCCTACGAGGACAGGAGAGGGCTCTCTCTGGGTCAATCGTAGCAAAAGATAATCGATGGGGCTTGAGATGAATTTAAAAAAAACCAATTTTAGGCTAGATATGAAGTGCAAGGATCTGATTTGATTTTTTGGGGGTTTTGTTTCAATCAAGGGAAAGGAAAATTTTGTGGTGCGGGGATTGGGGCTCAGTTCTGCAGAGATCTCGATGGGGCAAGGTATGCAATCATTTTGGCACTTAAATTTTAGTGAGATGGAGGGAAAACACAGGTGAGGTGTTGAAGAGGGAAAGGGAAATCATGGATCCTCCTCAAACAGCTGAAAACATCAAACAACTAAAGCAAAATTCAAGTATAGCTTTGCACTTTCAATGAATTCTACTTACACTCTTGTTTGTTTAGTTCAAAAGAAATAAGATAGATGATGGCATACATAAACAAAATTAAAAATTACAAAGAGAAGCACTGTACCAATACAAATTTCCATGTGAATCCCAAAGAGTGCTGCAAATCCTGGTCTCAATTCCTTAGCCAAAATACTGAAAATGAATGTATAATGAAGCTCAAGGCTTTCTCAAGAGTCAAACCATGCTAATGACTGAAAAATAACATAATATAGACAAACATAGCCCATACGTTCCTCTAGGGGTCGAGCTCATGAGTTTAGGAGCTGACCCAACTAATTCTAAACTGAGAACTAGAAACTAGGCAAGATAACAGCATGCCTCTAAAAACAAGGGAACTGATTCATTCAGTTTCAAACAACCTCTAAACTGATGAATCTACCTCTACAAGTGAAAATCCAACATATTTACATCATAATCCATCAATTTTCATCAAATTACATCATAAATTTTCCATTAGGAAAGTGAAAAAGTCAAACTAGGTGAAGCTGGGTGAAAAACAGAGCAAAACTTGGTCAAACTGGCAATTTTTCCTCTATGCGTCGCGCCTGATTCTCTATGTGTAGCACCTATTTGGACCCACTTTTGGAGGCCTTCCCAATGCCCAAATGAGCTCTAGGTGTTCTTGTTAGAAATGTCTGCCTGTATACTTTCCAACTCAAGTAGAATTTTTCAATTTGACCTCCATTTGCCCCTCCAAAAGTCCATTCTCCCAACACTGCTTCCTATGTGTCAAAATAGGGGCAGTGAGGTCATTTTGTGAGTGTTTCTTAACCTCTTGAGGGCTCAAAACCTGCTCAAATTTCTTGGCCATAGGTAGACAAGTGTAATTTTTTATGACAAATCCAGAAATGCAAAGTTTTTGTGATTTGGAGCCCTCTAGCAAAAGAGAGCACCACATGGCACGACGCATAGGGAGGAAAACTCTGTTTTTTGTGCAAAAAATTTCCAATATGCAAAAATTGCTCCAAATTTCTTGAAATCTGGGCTGAGTCTTCTCTATCAAGTGCTATGATGGGCCAAGGAAGCCTAAAATTTGAAGTCCTTCATCCTCTGTTTGCCCCTTTGATGCTCTCTTTGGCTTTGCTTTCAAATTCCTGATTCTTGCTTGGCACACCAAGTTCCGGGACAAGTAATGATATGACAAGTTTCTAAGCATATTCTTCTCATTTATTGCCTTCTCCAACTACCTCTCCAAGTGTATATTGACTCTTTCGAGCCATGACTCCCTATTGGCATTGATCTCTTGCTCCAAGGAAGTGAACTCCACCCTCTTCCTTTGGGTAGCTTAGCGGTTTTCCCGAATGTTTTGTAACTCCATCATCACCTATTGATCCTCCAGCTACTTGTTCCTCTGCTCCAAATACTGTATAGTCCATTGGGATCTATCCAAGTTGATGGACAAGGCATCAATGTCTGCCTGTTTCTCCTTGATGATCTATCTAAGGTTTGCACTTTGTGGTCCCATGTCAGTATCATCACCCTCAATGAGGATGAAATCAGTCTCTCACTCACCTGATGGTCCTTCCTCCTGTAGAGGCCTCTTTCCTCAGTCCTGAACCTGCTGTGCTAATGGAGGAAGCGAGGCCCCTTCCACCCTAGGTGGAGATAACACACGCTTCGCTGCTACAAACAACCGTCTAGTGCCTCTTTGATAAGAGATGAACACCAGCATACTAGCGGTCTTATGGCCCTGCTGATAAGAAGGTTCACCTATCTCATGCCCAGCCTCTGAAGGTCCCTGTTATAGACATTTTTGTGCCTTACAGCTATAAGCATGAAATGTCCATAATCTAAGGGATCCAAAGTCCCTAAACATGTTGTTCCTACCCCTAGAGGAACAAGGCTAACAAACCATGGCAATTCACAGAAGTTCTCCACCAGAAACTGCTCAAAAACAAGTCAATTCAGGATCAATTCAGAGGCTCCACTAGCTGTCTGCGCTGAAATGCAGAGATTGCATTGGCTAGGTGCACTGCAACACAGGTAGAATCACTACCAGGTTGCGCTGAGTGGGAAGTGATAAATGGCAAGTTCATTCAACGAGGTGGAAAGACCCTGGAAGCTTCCAGAATCTTCTCCAATGACACTTGCCTCAAGGAATTCGACTAGTGATGAGTAAGAGGCTCTTAGTCTCCAAGTGGAAGCAAGAACTGACAGAGGGAGAGGACACTAGTCAGATCTCAAGCTGACTCATCCTCTCTCCAAACATCTATATATGGATCTCTCCTCCATGAGATCTAGGAGCTGGAATTTTGTTATTGCAAAGAATTGCTGTTGGTTTGAGATTGGAATCATTGGGTGCTTAACGCTTTGAAGGAAGGTGAAGATAGGAATTTCATTTGCTGGGAAGGAGATGCTGGATTGAAGCCCTCTGGGTTGTATCTCTTCCTGAACCTTGTTATTCATCAATAAAGCTATATTGGTTTCTCCTATATACTAATGTATCTTTGATGTATGATTGCATTAGTATGTTTAGTTTATTTCTAATCCTGAACTAGTTATGAATATGAATCTATGTCTTTGTGTAGTGTTCTCTTCTTGTGATCTTGCAGAAACCTGTTGAAGCTAGGTGAGCGAGAAGGCAAGTAGTTGGGAACTCTCAAAGAGAAGAGAAACCGGATCGAGGGACAAACGGAAGACACCGGTTAGTCCATCCATCTCTCTTCATTCTTAATTCATAAAGGAAGAATACTAGAATAGCTGTTTCTGTTTGTTGCTAAGGCACTGTCACACCTTAGGTGGATAGGATCGTCCTGCATAGGCATTTTTCCCCACAACAAATTGGCAACTCCGCTGGGGAGATCTGTTTAGTCATTTTATTTGTGTTTCTATCATTGTTTGTTTCATAGACTCAAAAGCAGCAATCGGACTGCATCTGCTATTCTCAGATGCAAAGTAGACAGCTGTTGCTTTGATCCAATCACTGGATTTGTCTATGATCTTAACAATGGACTCACAAATGATTTGATGATCCTTTTGTTGAAAAGTGTGCAACAAGAAATGCTTGTTGAGAATACAACAAGATGATGGAGCTTAGTGAAAAGAGTCGCCTTCACTAAGTGGGCCCGCAGGCTATTTTTGGCGCAAGTCTATTTTTAGACTGTCTATTTTTAGACATATGGATCATGTCTATGGATTGCAGGTTGTTGTTTATGGATGATTGGTCAAGTTGGGAAAAATAGATGGACTTCTATTTTTGATGAAAGTGTGAGTGATCACAGTGTGAGTGATCACAGTGTGAGTGATCAAAGTCTATTTTTAGACTGGCTGTCAAAAATAGAAAAGTCAAATATTATTATCTCACAATAATATTTGGACTATAAACTTGATCTTATTCTCTTGGAGCACTTCAGAATGAGCTACAGATGTGGTACATGCAGATCCCACAAGGAAATACGTGGTTACCTATGGGATGACTAATATTTGCATGCATGACTTCAGTTAGAACTCAAGTGAGTTGAGTTTAGTGGACTGGAGGTACAGTTGATGGAGTTGTGTTCAGTTTGACTTAGTTAAACTAGTTGTAGTTAGTCTAACTGCAGATAGACTAATGATGAGTTGTTAAACAAATTATTAACTCATAATACAACTAAAGAATACATCAGTTAACTCAGTTGCATGTCAGTGCATGTTCAGTTCAACAGGGACAGGTGGTAGAGAATCATATTGCTATCAGTTGTGACTATACTTGTGCATCAGATCTTGCACAATCAAAGGATTGAGTATGCCAATGAGTTTGCTCACGTATTTGGCCCACATTTTAGCTTTTGCTCACGTCCACAAAGAGTGAGTGACTATTTTGCAGGTGAAAAACGAGTTTGGGAAGCCATTCTCATCGGTTCTTCAGCAGGTATTGAGCAGTGGAGGCAGGCAAGCAGTGGGATAGATTTGGAGATCAAATCTGAGCTGTATTGTGTGTAACAGGTGGAGATACTTGTGAGAAGTATTATGCTTTGTATTGTTACATGATTCAATCAATATAATATACAGATAGTGTGGGGTTTTTAGCGAGATGCTTTCCCCGGGATACATACTGTGTTTATGAGTTTGATTGATGCTTCTATGTGTGCCTGTGAATGTTTTTGCTTCTGTAAATTGATGATCAATGTAGAGGAGATTATGTATTATACATGTTCCACTTATAATTGTATGATCAGGATAATCTCTGTGAATATGTGCTAAATTATTCAAAATTTCTACATGGTATCAGAGCTAGATAATTGTAGAAAAAGTTTCTACATGGTATCAGAGCTGCTTGATTTGTAGAAGAGATTTTTACAGGATATCAAGCGAGGATTGATCATCAGTTCTATTATTCAGGAAGTGTTTACATTCTATTTCTTCAGGCAGAGTCTGTAATCGGGCCAGGTAGCCTCTGGATTCATCCTTCCATTGGAAGGTGAGATCTCCGGTGAATGCCCATACAGTCAATCTCTGTACAAGAAATATTGTGTTCTCACGAATTCTAGATGAGAAGCAGTTGAGTTTTTGTGCTGGTGGAATTCGAATTTAATTCCAAAGCAAGAGCGAAACTTAGAAACTTTCAGTGTGAGAATGGAGACAGTATGCCCCAGTATCTCACGAAGTTCACCCAATGCCGGGATGAGCTGGGAAGTGTGGGGGTGACTGTCGGATGAGGATGGTGAGTCTAGCACTCCTTGACCTTCCTAAGAGTTGGCATAGCTACGAGGACTCGGTGAATGGAAGGGAGAAATTGCCAGGATGGGAAAGACTGTGGTCAGATCTTGTGCAAGAGGAGATTAGATGGAGCACCAGAGACAGTTCTTCATCCATGCAGGATGAGGAGAACTGTGCCTTAGCAAGTAAGGTGAAGAAGGGGAAGGGGAAGGTTTCTCTTTCCGAATCCAGTTCTTCCAATGATGGGAAGAAGGTTGACAAGGCGAAGGTGAGATGCTTTCGTTGTCATGAGTTGGGTCATTATGCTACTAATTGCCCAAAGAAGAAGTCCAAGAAGGGATCCGGGGAAGGATCTGAAGGTGAGGCAGCCTCACTTGCTTCACAGTTTGAGTTGGACTTCACAATCTTCGCATGCATGGTTTCATCCATGGTGGGAAGTGGTTGGTTTCTTGACAGTGGAGCTTCTTTCCACATGACCGATGACAAAAGTTTGTTCAGTACTTTGGAGGAGAAAGATCTCTAGATACTCATAGGGATGGGTAATGATGAGAAGTATAGTGTCTCAGGTGTAGGCACGGTTATTTTTCAGAGGGATCATGGATCTCGCCTTACCTTGACCGATGTCAAGTATGTACCAGGACTGAAGAGAAACTTGGTGTCGATCGCGATGTTGGAAGAAAGAGGCTATGATGTGGTCTTTAGTGAGGGAAAGATTTTCCTTAGACACATCATCACTAGACAGGTGAAGCAGATTGGTTCACGGGTCAAGAACTTGTATGCTCTTGAGGTTCAAGATGCATGCAAAGCCTTGAGCAACGAGGCAACTGATGGAGACTTGGTGGTTGAGAGGGAGCGTATATTACCTCTCAACATGTAGAGCCAGAAGAAGTCTCAGACGATTGTGGAGGAGCCACGATTGGTGCAACAACTTCAGGAGGTTATGGAGCAACCACAACAAGGGAAGCTGAGAGGAGATCGAGTAGAGACATCTACTCATCCAGAGACCTCCAGTAGCGGGAAACTTCGAGCCAGGTGGGCTGAGGGATCGCATGCAGCCATACCTCCAGGTAGGAGGTGGGGTGATGTGGATTGATTGTCCCAAGGAGGAGGGGCAGGATCCTTGAGGTACCCAACCTCTTGGATGAGACCTTGCTACGGGAGCCCCGATGTGTAGTAGCAGGAACTGACTGATTAGGTAGAGACAGATGCGGATGGAGCGGCAGAGAGAGCGACACTGCTGGGAATCCCAGGACAGCGCATAGCTAGCAGGTTGTAGCAATGCGAGAGGCACAAGTGTTTTGCACAGTGCTAGGTGGCACAGAGAGGTGTGCAATGGTGCAAGATGCATGGAGATGTTGTAGTAGTGCAGATGTCAGAGAGGGAGCACTTGTCAGCAGTAGGTAGAGCTTCATCATCAGAGGGTGTTTCTATCCCAACAGGGAGGTCAGTTGGGAGGTGCAGTGCGGATGCAATGCTGGGAGATAGAACCAGCAGCAGCACGGATGCAGTCAGAGATCAAAGTGATAGAGGCTAGAGCAGTCAGATACTGAAGAGCACAGAGATGCAGAGTTTCAGTCGACAGAGGCAATAGCAGTCAGAGACTTTGATGACAGAGCAAGTGGACCAGCCAGATGTGTTGCATGGAGAACATTCCAGAGTTACAGGATCGGGTTTGAGAGGAAGCCTTTCTTGTTGAGAGGGAGTGTTGAAAAGTGTGCAACAAGAAATGCTTGTTGAGAATACAACAAGATGATGGAGCTTAGTGAAAAGAGTCGCCTTCACTAAGTGGGCCCGCAGGCTATTTTTGGCGCAAGTCTATTTTTAGACTATGTCTATTTTTAGACATATGGATCATGTCTATGGATTGCAGGTTGTTGTTTATGGATGATTGGTCAAGTTGGGAAAAATAGATGGACTTCTATTTTTGATGAAAGTGTGAGTGATCACAGTGTGAGTGATCAAAGTCTATTTTTAGACTGGCTGTCAAAAATAGAAAAGTCAAATATTATTATCTCACAATAATATTTGGACTATAAACTTGATCTTATTCTCTTGGAGCACTTCAGAATGAGCTACGGATTTGGTACATGCAGATCCCACAAGGAAATACGTGGTTACCTATGGGATGACTAATATTTGCATGCATGACTTCAGTTAGAACTCAAGTGAGTTGAGTTTAGTGGACTGGAGGTACAGTTGATGGAGTTGTGTTCAGTTTGACTTAGTTAAACTAGTTGTAGTTAGTCTAACTGCAGATAGACTAATGATGAGTTGTTAAACAAATTATTAACTCATAATACAACTAAAGAATACATCAGTTAACTCAGTTGCATGTCAGTGCATGTTCAGTTCAACAGGGACAGGTGGTAGAGAATCAGATTGCTATCAGTTGTGACTATACTTGTGCATCAGATCTTGCACAATCAAAGGATTGAGTATGCCAATGAGTTTGATCACGTATTTGGCCCACATTTTAGCTTTTTCTCACGTCCACAAAGAGTGAGTGACTATTTTGCAGGTGAAAAACGAGTTTGGGAAGCCATTCTCATCAGTTCTTCAGCAGGTATTGAGCAGTGGAGGCAGGCAAGCAGTGGGATAGATTTGGAGATCAAATCTGAGCTGTATTGTGTGTAACAGGTGGAGATACTTGTGAGAAGTATTATGCTTTGTATTGTTACATGATTCAATCAATATAATATACAGATAGTGTGGGGTTTTTAGCGAGATGCTTTCCCCGGGATACATACTGTGTTTATGAGTTTGATTGACGCTTCTATGTGTGCCTGTGAATGTTTTTGCTTCTATAAATTGATGATCAACGTAGAGGAGATTATGTATTATACATGTTCCACTTATAATTGTATGATCAGGATAATCTCTATGAATATGTGTTAAATTATTCAAAATTTCTACACCTTTGTGATAGATCTTAGCTCTCCCTCAAAGCATCCCTTTGATTGTACCTTGCTTGTTGCTTTGATTTGGCCTGAAACTGTAGATTAAATAGCAAACTGTGACCCAGAGCCCAGTGAGGAACTCTCGTTTCTCCTTCAGCGCAGACTTTGTGAAGAGGTTCTGCATTTCAACGCATGTCCCGTGAAGGCTACCTGCGCTGAATGTCAAAACCTCTGTGTTAGGTGTGCGCTGATCCAGTTAGGCCTTGTGCAGCTGGGGTTCTCTGCTTTGTTTTGCCTTGTTTTGATCTTTGATTTTTGCAACCTGTAACCAGCATAGGTACCTGTCTGATAACCCCTTTTCTCTGCTTAAATTTCGCCTCCTTTTGTACAAAAAGACTGTGAGTGTTTTTATGTGTTTGTGGCGTCATTTACAGTTTTCCTTTGCAAGAGTGAAATAGTCATCCTGTAGCCCTTGATTCAGATCTATTGATTGTGATCTTAGGAGAGAGTTCATTGGCTGTTTACAGTTGGTTATGCATTCATTTTTGCTTTTGGTTTGAGTTTGTCTCTTTTAAGTGTCGAAACAAGTGTTCATTTCAAAAGTCGTAAAGTGTTGTAATCTCTTCTACCCTTTCTGATTTCGAAAAAGTAAACTTGTTTGTATTTGTCATTTAAAAGCAAATTCAAAGTTGTACAAAAAGCTTTCTTTTTAGGCATCAATATTAAGAGAGTAGAAAAACAAACACCTGCATTGTGCATTTGCATCTTGATAGTTTGCATGCTTGATTTAGGAAAAGTGCATTAGAGTGTGCTGATTGCTCTTTGAGAAAAGATGGTGTCTTTCTTTTCCCTTTGTAGCTAGGATTTTCATTGTTGAAAAGATATAAAAGCTTGCTTATCATCTTTAGACTGCATTTAGGAATTGTATCATACATCTCGTGGTGAACCTCAAAGGGCAAACTTCTAAAAATATCAACCTAAAATAAATTGAATGAACTTAACAACGCTTTGTAACTTAACGCACAACATAGAGGTCTAGGCTAGAGACGTGTTCCGGCGTCGTAAAGCCTGGTGACTGTCGATCTCGCTGATGGTGGGTGATTCCTCCTGAGGGACGATAGCGCCAGTACGGATTGTGCTCCCACGTACCGTCGAGTATATATTGGGAGACCCCTATAGGCATAAAACCTTTATCCTTAGGAAGCTGTGTCGGTCGCCCTACTGATCGCAATGCACTGAACACTGCATTCAGGAAGATTGACCACCCGTACCTTAAAAAGTATTCTGCAGTTTTGCGAAAAGTTTGGCACACCCTCTACCTAGAACTCTAGAGCAGTTCCTTTTGGCCTTTTTCAGACTCTATAACGGAAAAAGTCCATCCGAGCATTTGTCACTTCGGGCTCGTTAAAACATCGAAGGAGACTAGAGTCATCTTTAGCTTTTTCTCGACTCTTTAAAATTGAAAAAGCATGTTGTGTCTAAAGCATCGTTAAAATTTATTTTAAAACGGAAAAATCACCCCTTCTTCCTGCGTTGATCTTTAGGTTGAGAAAATGGAGCACACCAACCAAGGAATTCCCATTGGTGGAAATCCTAGTCCCTTCTCCTCTTGGGGAGATGTTGGAGCGCCCCATATGGCCACATTGTCGCTTCCAGGACTGACAATAGGCTTGCCTGTCTGGCGCTTCTCAACCAATGTCGTTCAGAACACCACTATTCCTGAACAGTCAAATCAAAAGTTAGACCAGACCAGAGTTACCCACCAGCCTTCTACTTCATCTAATTATTTCTCTCCTCCTTCCTCTTCGCTTGACGGAACTGGTAAAACAAAAAACCAAGTTCCTAAGGAGAAGAAGGAAAAGAAGAAGAAAGAGAAGAAGAAGAAGGAGCCAAAAGCGACTGGGGGCAAACAAGTGTCGTCTGACAAAAATCCACACACAGCATTGACTAGGCCTAAATCACCATGTGTCATATGCAAGGGAGACCACTTCCACAGAGATTGTCCCTTCATCCCTTGGATACTAAGGGACTGGTCTCCCCGTTTGCACAATTCGGTGGCGTCAACCTCTGATAGCCATGTTGACAACACACCGTCAACTAGTGAAAGTGAAGCCACAGGACAGAGAGGGAAAGCTAGATTTCCCTGCAAACTGTGTGAAGGCGACCATGCCATCCACCGTTGTCCCTTCTTAGACGAGGCTAAAAGAGTTTTTGAAGATCGCCCAGTTTTACCAGTGCAACTTCCTCCTGGATATCAAAAACTCCTGCCAAGTCCTTCACCAGCTGAGAACCTGGTTGGCCCGCTCAGGTGGTCAGCCGAAGCACCTATCATTGAGGATGAACCGTCTGAATCCATACCTGACGAAAGTCAAAAGGTTGAGGCAGAAGTTGACCTGGTTTTTCCTTCAGAGGCTCTATCTTTGAATGATACCATCACAGAGGAGAATAAAGACGACACCATCCAAATTCTCTTCATCAACACAGACTCCGACGAACAAGGGGGCAATTTGCCTATTCCTTTGTTGCAGGAAGGAACTTCATCAGAGTCATACCTGGCCGTCTATTCGGTCCCACCACCAAGCAACCTAGTTGTCTCGTTCGACTGGAACCAACTAGGCAGACCCCGTTTGCCAGCAAGCATACCATTCAGAATTATCATCCAAATATATAGAATGGTAATGGCTGGCACCATCATTGATGAGGGGGCATCTGTGAGTATCCTTTCCTCTATTGCTTGGAAAGCGCTTGGTTCGCCAGCGCTTTTGCTTGAAATGAGAAATCTGACAGGCTTTGATAAAGGGACCAGTCGACCTTTAGGGATCCTCCCCAATGTGCCTATCACATTGAAAGGGAAGACCGTTCAAATGAACGTGATGGTCGTTCAAGGACCCTTGGATTATAACCTACTCCTTGGATGGGACTATATATATTGCATGGGAGCCATCGTCTCCTCACTCTTTAGAGTAATGTGTTTTCCGCACGAAGGAAGAGTGGTCAAGCTCGTGGACCAGCTTTCATTTCCCAGATCACGCATCGCAAATAGTCATATACCATCCCTAAATGGTCTCTTCACGCAAGAAAGGTCTCAACCCACGGTCTGTCCTCCCGATGAGCGCGAGTAATTCGGAGGGATATGACTGGAACCCAGGGGGCATGCGTCCTGGTCTGCTTCGGTAGGAAAACTTTGGGTATAGGGTAGGTTTCCGCGGGAGAATATGACTAGTCTGTACCCCGCCCATGCTGGAAGAGGGTTATTCTAGAATAAGATTCTTTTGTCAAAGTTATGTGAGTTGACAGATGGAGTCTCTCACCTTTGTCTATCTTGGTAGATATTGCCAAAGAAGTGTTTTGTTTGAAAGATTAACGAGACAATCTTTGGGTAACCTGAAAGAGGTAGGCCTCTCCCGGTAAAACAAATGTTATATTGGACTAAGAAGGGGTAACCTTGAAATCATACTTTATGCCTGGGGGCATGCAAACCTTTTGGAGTGCAAGCAAGGGGTGGCTATTTATTTTTTTAAATTTTTAGGTCCTCCCTTTAAACCTGTAGGTCTAACCCTTTAAACTCGTAGGATTAGTCGTTTCCGAACTTGCATAACGAAAGGATCCGGAGCAAAGCTTTGTAAGATCTAAGCTCCATAAAAAATAGCATCTTCAATGAGACGTTCTTATCATATGACTGGATTAATCGAGCAGTTTTAGCACACAGTTCATGCTCGTTAAAAAATAAACGCAAGATCCGAGCAGTTTTAGCGCATAGTTCATGCTCGTTAAAAAATAAACATAAGATTGAGCAGTGTTTTTCCGTGTTTAAGCTCGTTAAAAAATGAACTATTCCGGTAAATAACCACCGTGAATATAACATTATCAGCCATTAAAGCCTTGGTCGTGTTTGCCCATCACCTCCACTTTTCCATTGGCCGATCGTTCACCTCCATATGATTGTTTACCCATTTTGAGGAACAGCTGCGAAGAGTGATTTCACTAGCCATCCTTGTGACACTGCCGTGATTGGAAAATTCGAACCCGTACCTGGAATCAGCTGCTAACCCGTTTTATCACTCGTTCCTCAAAAGACGAGTCTTCTTTAAGCTCTTTTCATCTGACTCGTAAAATATGAAAAGATTGCCGAGTTTTGGCCTTCCAGCTCGTTAAAGCGACCGGAAGTGCTATCCCTCCTCTAGATTTTAATCTTTTTGGACCTAAGGGATTATTGCACAAAAAGATCGAGCGCTTGTTTTGTTCGGCTCGTTAAAACTATCGAAAACTCATCCCTTCTGTATTGTTTTATACTTTTTCGGACTTAAGGGATTAGATGACGAAAAAGGACTTTCGGAGTTGACTTTACGTACCTTTTCAGACTCTCTAAAAATGAAAAGGACTGAGTTATCTTTGTTGTTAGACTCGTTAAAAGCATTAAATAGCGAAAAACTTGTCTTTAGACGAGAACGAGTTTCACTATCGCTAGGCTCGTTAAAACATAGCGATGGGCTTGCCCGAAGGGCAAGTTATATAACAAGCATATGTTATCCTCCTCAAGCTTGACAAAAATAAAGAGGTACTGGTCAGCAATGACTGGGGAAAAATTGGGAGAAACTCAAGAAAACTTTGATGGTAGCAAGTCGCTCTTGAACATGACACTTTTCCTCCGTACCATAGTCGGGTTGGGTTGTTTCATTTACCGGTCACATCACCATGGTCTCGCCATACCATCCATATTTGGGGTAATGCTACCGATCCATCGCATAAGTGTCGCCATATGTTCAAGAGAAGTCGTTCAGAGAAGTCAACTGTGTCCCATCCACTGCCATACATTATCCTTCATCCTTTCATGACTGCCACCCTGAATCATATGTCATCAGATCGTTTTCACCTCCATCAAAATCATTTGCTCCGTTCCGTGTCACTGATGTGGGATTCATTAAGGCCCTCCTTTGACGGATCGCTTCTTGTCGACATCAGCTCACTATCCAAGAAGTTGATCTAGGAACACCCCCTTCAGTACTTTGAAGCTTGCATGCCTCAATGGCAAGTTTCTCACTTCCGGCGATAGGTATACATCAATGACCTTCGACCGAAAGATTTTGCATGCTGTTCGACGCCAAGTCCTTTATTCACACCACGTGAATTGTACTGCAGTACCTTGAGGGTCATTATCATTATCGGTGATTCCTCTTGCGCTTGTTAACGGTTTATCTCATTGACCGGTAATCAAGCGATGTCTTTCCATGTTCGACTTCAGAACATTTCTCACATGGATCGACTTGTACTTAGAGTGAATATCGAACGAGTTTGAAGACCCCGGATCTAGTTTCATCCATCCGAGCTGCGATATATATTTAGGAAAGATAAAGACATTGACATGTACATCATTGCAGCAGATAATTATCCTACCCAAAGGATGATAATTTCATCAAAATTATCAGTCTACCATCAGACGATTGTCTGTTCTATGTAAAGAAAAATGAATTGATAAAGCTGAGCATGGGAATGCCCGCCTCAGCTAGATCATGAAAGCAGTATGAAAAATAATGTATTGTATTGTATCTTATTACAGGTCTCCTCCCAACATTGAATGAACTTTGGATCCTCCTAATAAAGCATTTCACCCGATAAATGGCCTCATACTTTAGGGGGGAACTGTTATAGACATTTTTGTGCCTTACATCTATAAGCATGAAATGTCCATAATCTAAGGGATCCAAAGTCCCTAAACATGTTGTTCCTACCCCTAGAGGAACAAGGCTAACAAACCACAGCAATTCACAGAAGTTCTCCACCAGAAACTGCTCAAAAACAAGTCAATTCAGGATCAATTCAGAGGCTCCACTAGCTGTCTGCGCTGAAATGCAGAGATTGCACTGGCTAGGTGCACTGCAACGCAGGTAGAAGCACTACTAGGGTGCACTGAGCGGGAAGTGACAAATGGCAAGTTCATTCAACGAGGTGGAAAGACCCTGGAAGCTTCCAGAATCTTCTCCAATGACACTTGCCTCAAGGAATTCGACTAGTGATGAGTAAGAGGCTCTTAGTCTCCAAGTGGAAGCAAGAACTGACAGAGGGAGAGGACACTAGTCAGATATCAAGCTGACTCATCCTCTCTCCAAACATCTATATATGGATCTCTCCTCCATGAGATCTAGGGGCTGGAATTTTGTTATTGCAAAGAATTGCTATTGGTTTGAGATTGGAATCATTGGGTGCTTAATGCTTTGAAGGAAGGTGAAGATAGGAATTTCATTTGCTGGGAAGGAGATGCTGGATTGGAGCCCTCTGGGTTGTATCTCTTCCTGAACCTTGTTATTCATCAATAAAGCTATCTTGGTTTCTCCTATATACTGATGTATCTTTGATGTATGATTGCATTAGTATGTTTAGTTTATTTCTAATCCTGAACTAGTTATGAATATGAATCTATGTCTTTGTGTAGTGTTCTCTTCTTGTGATCTTGCAGAAACCTGTTGAAGCTGGGTGAGCGAGAAGGCAAGTAGCTGGGAACTCTCAAAGAGAAGAGAAACCGGATCGAGGGACAAACGGAAGACACCGGTTAGTCCATCCATCTCTCTTCATTCTTAATTCATAAAGGAAGAATACTAGAATAGTTGTTTCTATTTGTTGCTAAGGCACTGTCACACCTTAGGTGGATAGGATCGTCCTGCATAGGCATTTTTCCCCACAACAGTCCCTGTGAAGCTCTGAAAAACTCATGAGAGAAGAAGTCATCCCAAGTGATGCCCTGTAAACCAAGCTGATGAACAACCACAATATTGATGAGAGCAAAATGATAAAGACTGTTGAACTGCTGCTGAGGGGTCTTGTGCTGCACAAGAGTGGTCATCTTCTCTATGTTTCGGCATATAAAATAAGGAATGTTCATCAACCGCACCCGAGTAAAATGCATCAGCAGCCTGATGTGATAAGCATACAAGCAGGAGAATAGGCCCTCACAGGTGAAATACTTCATGATGAGTTTCATTAAAGCAGCATACTCATCCTTGAGAAACCGAAAGGGAAACACTGTCTTGCGCTGTCTCAAAAAACCGGGTTTTATATATGGTTCATAGTGTTGCCGGTCAATTTTCTGCCTCTTATTCCATGGTTCTCCAATGTTTGGTATGCCGGTTGCCAATGAAATGGTTTCTAGTGTTAATGTGAAAGTAACACCAGCAAGAGTGGCTTGATCACCATGTAAATGCAACACAAATAAGCGGGCCAACTCATGATGAAACTGAATATTAGCAACCTTCTCACAAAATTCATAACATGACTGATGCTGGAAACAAAAGATGGCAAGAGGGTAGGCATGCAACTCGAAAAGAGTGGTAGGTTCTTCTTTGATATGTCTGCCACCTCTATAAGGCCTCCTAGGTGAATGTCCCTCCATGTGTGAATCACTTTGGGTCTCCTCTCCATAATCATATGAAGGATCAGATGCCATAGCTACTGATAGACAAATTGGCTTGGAGAAATGGGTGCTGATGTGTCAAACTGTGGTGGAATATTTTTGGTGATGTGAATGAGCTTATCAAATGAAGGAATAGCTTATAAACAAAGAGCTTTTGAAATTTTGGTTCATGAAACCCACTTTTATAATGTTTTGGATTTGACTTTATCTTTAAACTCTGTTTTTGGACTTTTCCACTGCTTTTTCACTTTGTGATGAATTTAATGACCTGATCTTTGCTTTTTTTTGCAGGTGTTGGAGCTTCTGGGCTAAGGAAAGAAACCAGGGTACAGATGAAGAAATTTACAATGAGGAAAACAAAAAAATTCATGATTTTGTACAATAAATGCTAAATACTCTGTTTTTTCCTCAAAACAGAGTTTTGAGGAAAAACACATTTTCGAACACTAATGATACAATTTATTGATATTGAACCCTCCTCATAGCCTGCTAGAAATTATTGGACACTTTGACACATTTTTTGACGAAACCCTAATGAAACCCTAGACCTAACTGACCATGAAACCCTAAAGATAATCTTTGCAATTTCCAGGATAAAAAGGAGACTATATATGTGTTTTATGAGAAAATCTGTGCCAGTAGGTAGATAACATGAGGGAAACTAAAGGAATACCACTACCATTAGATGATCTATGCACCTAATGGAATGCAAATAATTGGGCGGGACACCTAATATGAATTGCAACAAGAGGATTTGATCTCTGACTGAGGGATGACAATACCAACTCTAACATTGGCTCCAATGGGGATGGTAGCTCCTTGGAGGTGCCAAGAACTACAGATCTCTGGGAAAGCAGGCAGTGCCTTCGTCCATTGGGCTATGGAGTCAATCACTTTGACACAACAAAACTGAACTCTTGACTGAAAAACTCAATTTCAGGACTGAACGTGACTCAAATTGACTCATTTTCAAGACTGAAATTGACCTGAAGACTTGACTCTAACAAACCAAACCAAAACTGAAATCAAACTTTAGCTTTATAGCCTTCACCTCGGGCCCCAAGCTGAAGAATGAAAACAACACACTCTTGCAATGGAATTTAAACAAACCGGTATATACAATGATGAATAGGACAGCAGAAAACAATTTACACAATATACCGTTTGAGAAGCCGACCATTGACCGGCCCACTAGGATAGTCTTCACCATTCAGTTCTTGCAAAAGGAAAGCATTCTGGCCCCGATGTGCGGCAATCTTGTATGGTCCTTTCCAAAGATTTTCAAATTTGTCGTGCTTACCCTTCTCTTCATTCCTTGCATCCCATTTCAACACTATGTCTCCAATTTCAAACCTGTCCGTCTTTGCTTTCCGGTCATATATCCTCTTAATTCTTTCTTGCAACTTGGAAGTGTGCTGAAATACCTCCTCTAGTTTTTTGCAAATGTATCATTTGGTTGATCCTCCGTTGCAAACCATCATCCTCACTGCCAGCTTCTTGCAACAGTTTCACCACCGAGACAGCCAAAGAGGTCGAGAAGACTGTGTCCACACCGTACACAAGCTCAAAAGGAGACATGACAATGGATTTGTTTTGACTTACCATATCTGCCCAAAGTGCATTAATCAGCTTTTTGTGCCAGCTCTTCTTGTTAGTTTCCAGTAGCTTTTTCATGATGTTGGTAAGAGATTTGTTGGAGGATTCCGCCAAACTATTACATTGTGGGTAATAGGCTGTCAAATGCCCCAAAGTAATTTGATACTTATGACAAAAGTCAATCATTATTTTTGATTTAAAGGCTGCCTCATTGTCAGTGATCAACTTATTTGGACATCCAAAACGAGACAAAATGTTGTTTTCAAGAAATGAGATAATTACTGAATCAGTTGCCTTCCTTGTTGGAATTGCCTCTATCCATTTGGTGAAATAATCCATCGCTGTGAGGATCCATTTATGTTGTGTTGAAGAAGAAGGATGAATCTCACCAATAAAATCCAAACACCACTGCTGAAATGGAGCGCTCACTTTAATGGGCTTGAGTTGTAAAGGCTGCAACTTCTGCTTACCTTGAAAAATTTGACATTCGTGATAGCTGGACACTATTTCGTATACATTAGCAAATATACTTGGCCAATAATACCCCGCTCTCAAGATTTTATTGGCTGTTGTCTTCCAGAAAAGATGGCCTCCGCAATCTCCTTTGTGAAAATCTTCCATCACTTGTTTCGCCTCTTCTTCTACCAAACAATTTAGTAGGACACCACCGGGATCTTTCCAATAAAGTGCACCATTCATGATACAAAATTTTGCAGCCTTCAACTTCAATGTCCTACTTTTGTTCTTGGCCATTCCGAGAGGTGATGACAAATTTTGAAGCACAAAAACAATGTCCGAATACCAAGGAGAAAGGAGGAAAATTTCTGATACCTGAGTGGGCAAATTTTCTTCATCTTCCTCAGACATAGCAGCAATTAGATTAATGTCCAAAGCATGCAGATTTGACTCAGCCATAAGTTTTTCCAGCCCCTGTCCTTTAATGAGCTTTGTTGGTTTGATTTCTACATCATATTCCAACAAGGCAGCAATCCATTTGCCTCTCCTTCCCTCCGGATCTGTTTGCACTAGGACATCTTTGACAGCAGCATTAGGAACATAAGCAAGGATGTGAGAATGCAAAATATAAACCCAAAAATATTTTAATGCTTTAACCAATGCAAGGGCCTATTTTTCAATAATATTATACTTCAATGCAACATCCCTTATGGTTCTACTGAAGAATGCAATTGGTTTTTCGAGCTGGTCTCTTTTCTGCATCAAGACCGCTGCCATAGTATGATCCAAGGCAAAGGAAAACAAAATAAAATCCTGAGTATAGTCCGGGCTGATCAAAACCGGAGCTGAAGAAAGAGCTAATTTCACCAAATTAAAAGACTTAACTGCTTCCTCGGTCCACCTTACTGCACTATCCTTTTTCAGCATGTTTGTGATTTCTCTTAAGTGTTCTACAAGATTGGGCACAAAGCGACGTAAGAAATTAATCTTACCGTTGAAGGATTGGATTTCTTTCTTACTTCATGCAAAATCAATCTTTTGAATGGCCTCCACTCGTGCTGGATTGATTTGGATGCCCTCCTTTGAGATAATATGCCCGAGAAGCTTGCCTTCATCCATGGCGAACAAGCTTTTCTTTGGATTGAGCGAGATGCCATACTTCCTACATTGCTGAAAAATAATCTTCAAATGATAGAGGTGCTCTTCATCTGTATTAGAGAAAACTGTTAAGTCATCATGATAAACAACTAGAAAAATATATTTTTCATTGGCAAGCGCTATATCCATCACCCGCTGAAATGTTGCACCAGCATTTTTCAATCCAAACGACATCTTTGCATAATGAAAAGTTCCCCACAGAGTGGTGAATGCTGTCTTGTCACGATCATCCTCATGGACAAAAATTTGGTTATAACCCGAATAACCATCGAGTAGTGACATCTGTGATGCTCCAACTACTTGATGAAGTATGTGATCCATCTTGGGCAATGGATAATTGTCTTTCAAGGAAACTTTGTTCAGGTTTCTAAAATCAATGCATAACCGAATCTCACATGTTTTCTTGCGGACAGGCACCAAGTTTGAAATCCACTTTGAAAATCTGATGTGAACTATGATACCAGCTTTATACAACCTGTTTACTTCCTTTTCGATTGAGGGCATGAGCTTTGGATTTATTCTTCTTAGCTTTTGGTGAAAAGGCTTTTGATTTGGCTTGATCGGGATCACATGTTGAATTATGCTCATGTCATAAGCCTTCAAATCTGAATAATCCCAAGCGAATACATCAGTAAAAGAGGATAACAAACTGATATATTTTTCCTTCACCTGTGGAGGTAGCGGCTTCGATAATTTCACCATGTTGGGATGTTCAGCTGATTCAATGTTCACATCTTCAACTCCTTTTTCAGTTGGCAGCAAGGTCGGTTTTTAGCCACATCGTCCTGATCAAAAATCTCCTGTAAAGGTATTAGACCTTTTGGAATGATGTTGTCTTTGAGCTGCAAAACATCCATCTGATTGACTTCTATATTCTCATCACCATCATCATACTCCATATCAATAGAAATGTCCTTGAATTTACCTTTATTTTGTAGAAATTCATTGATCTCCTCATCATCTTGGAACACTTGCCAATACCTTTGATTGTCAGACACAGTCAGGCAATGCTTCACATGAATCTTGAACTTATTGTTTGAGTTCATAGTAATCTTCAAATTGCTTGCTGCTGTTGCAAGTGAATCTGCAATGACATTCTAAGCACGGGGCACACAAGTGATAGTATAATCAGAAAATACCTTCAAGATATCCAACACCGCATTACGGTAGGCCCGCATTCGAGGATGCTTTGCTTGGTACTCACCTTTCACCTGCTTGATAACTAACTCGGAGTCGCCATACACTGAAATCCTCTTAGCATTTAATTTTCTATGAAGTTTCAAACCAGTAATCAAAGCTTCATATTCAGCCTCATTGTTTGAACAGTCAAAAGCTAATTTATAAGAGCATACCCTTACATTACTTGGCACTTTGTTTGGGGCAAAACCTGGGCTACGTATCCAAATACCAATTCCAGCACCTTCCCTTCCTACAGCGCCATCAAAGTCCATACTCCATAGGCCTGTTTCATCCTCTTCTAAATGCTGAAACTCTTTTTCTTTCCCTTTTTGTCCATCATTATGTTGCTACTACCGGACTACTGATTTTTTAGCGATGCCATCAAGTCTTTGCCGCTCTTGTCTCAAGACTTCTCTAAAATTTTCAGTAATCTCAGGAATGTATTCTACTTCCTCTAGTTGGCTATTTGCATCATTAAAACTATCTGCATACAAAACAAATGACTCTAGATCAATATGTACATAGTTGATAAGATGATTTACCGGTTTCTCCTTACTAGTGATCATGTACTTCATTTTATGCTCCTAGTATAGTTTCCTCATCTGACCAAACACAGAAATCGTAGCATAGGAGAAATCAAGTTTCATTGTCCCTTTAATCTTTTCTCCCCAAGATCTGGAAAGAAGCATGCCAAATCTAGGAGGTATATCCGTCACCACCACGTCCATCAAAACATTTTTGGCTGGAATCTGATCCAAAATAACCACCAAATATTTGATAAGCTTGATGCACCTTACTCTACCGGAATCGAAAGAGTAAAGGTCATGGTATTTCCTAGTGATATCCAATCCCAATTTCTCCATGATGGCTTTCGGCATAAGATTATGAGAAGCTCCGGAGTCAAATAAATTCATGCACCCTGAGACTGATATAGAAGGGAGCAACATCACTATCTTGGGACTGACCTTCCAAAGTTGGCCCAAAGATCAGCTCGGGGCTGTCATCCTCCACATTTACCATATCTGATGATGGATCTAAGCTCAAAATTTTAGACACCTGATTTTTATTATTGTTGTTCTTCATCAACTCAGTCAAAGAAATGGATATTTTTAACTTAGCAATTTCATTTTCTAAGTTAAAAACTGAAACTTTTTCTACCTCTTTTGCCGGAACATCCTTCTTTTCCATTTTCTCCTTGGACACATTTGGCTAAGTTGGTCTTTCATTTGCTGATGTCATTTTACTACTACTAGGATCAGCTGTCCCTTTTCCTTTTTTCTGCACATTGGGAGGATCATTCTTTGATGCTGCTGCCTCCTTCCTTTTCTGAATTGGATTTACAGGCACATCTCTATTTCGAAGTGAATATTGCCATTGATGAGTTGATAAAGCATTCATATATCCTCTTTGGTAATCATCGGACTCTTCCTCAAGAACCGTCTCATTTGCCAAAATAAAATTTTCATCCCCTCGTTTAGCTAGATTCTCGGAGTACTCCTCATCTTCAGTGATGTAAATTGGCATGTCATCGGGCATAAAGAAATTATTTTCTTCTCCAATCACATTCTCCTCCTCTTCTGATTCCAGACCAAGTACAACATTCTGTTGTAGAGGTGTCTGCACTTGTTGCTGCGCTGTTTGATCTTGGGCTCACTGCTCTCTTTGTTTGATCCTGTATTGGGGCTGCTGCTGGCCATGGAAATTAGGATTTCTGATCTGTGGTTCAGGCTTGTCACGCTTCAGCCTATCCAACATCTGTTCCACCTTTCGAAGCACTTAATCTAATGAGGAAGACTCTTCTTTTATTGTGACTTTCTTTTTAGCTCTTGCTCTAGCTCTCTTAGCCAACAGATTTGCTTCAACGCTGACAACAATCTTCTGCATGTCTTCCAACATAGCCGGATCTCTTTCTCTTAATTGGTAAGCCATATCAGTGTCGAAGCTGTCTGGAAACTTAATCAAGGCTAGCCCCATGGGTGGCTTTATATGATCTGGGATTGCATTGTAAACTAAATTGAATCTAATGCAGTAATCTTGAACAAACTCACCAGCATTTTGTTTGATGTGCTCGTACTCGGAAAGAATCTTAAGGGGATTTTTCTTCACTTCCCAGTGGTTTAAGAATTGTCTCTGTAGATCGGCCAATGTAGTGACGCTTGTAGTCGGCAAGGCCCTGAAACATTTCCTTACTTCACCACCAAATGTTTGTACAAACAGTGTGATGGCTACATTTTCTGCATCAATCTCATGAAGATCAAAGAAAACTGTCATTCTGTCCACATGTTGCTAAGCTGTGACACCATGAGGAGTGCCATCAAACAAAGGAATTTTTCTTTGATAGTCAGCCGGCATATCATCCAGATTTTGAGGCAGTGCAAGAGGTGCAAAACGAGTAGCCATTGCTCTTGGTGGATTTGCAATCGGTCTTGGGGATGTTGGGGGAGTAGGTGGAGCTGATGTATGGGGAGTATGAGGAGGTGTATGCAGAGGTGAAGCAATCTTGGCTATTTTAGGAGTAGAAGGAGTAGATGGAGGCGATACTACTGAAAATTTTTGATCAGAAACAGTGGGCTGCACAGGAATGGTAGGAATGAAAGGAGGTTCAATGGGAATTCTTAAACTAGATGCAATTGCAGATGACCCAAGGGTTGCAGAAGTAGTCTCTAGGGAATCAACAATATTAGAAGCCACAATTGTAGTTTGGAGCTGGTTCAAAATATAATCATCAATGGACTTATTAGCCCTTTCAGTTTCAAGATTTCTAACAAACTCGGGATTTAAGGCAGTTGATGCAACAACACTTTCAGATTTGGTTTCGAACAAAGACAGCTCAAACTGCTCGTCAAATTCAAGATCCTCAAGATACTCAAAACCAACAGGACAAGATTGAGCTTTGAACACGGGAATAATAGAACTTCCTTGGTGAACGATTCTTGGAATAAGATTGGGATTTTCGTAGACAGGAGGGGGATCAGGATCCAGATTTTCTCTGGTATGTCTTCTAGAAGCCAGTGTGCTATTATTTTCAAGAAATCAAAAGGACATTAACAACTTATTCAGCCTATCAAATCCTAAACTTATCATCCAAAAGCTTAGAATTCTCATATGTACTGGGGTGATCTGCAAGTTAGATACTCCGTTTATAAGACTAGACCGGAGATTGACTGAATTATCATTTATCTACTTGCGCTAATGCAAAGCAAAAGCATTTCGAAGGCTACCTGGCTAATCTTCAGGCTCTGTCTATAGTTTATAAAACAAAGAATACCAAAAAACAAATAATTTGTTCCCCAGTATGGTCACCACTATGTTAGAGCCTAGATTTACCTCAGGCTGAAAAGGTAGGATCCAGGGCCAACATCAAACCACGCTCAGCCTCGTAGCTAGCCCTACGAGGACAGGAGAGGGCTCTCTCTGGGTCAATCTCAGCAAAAGATAATCGATGGGGCTTGAGATGACCGAAATAAAAACTAATTTTAGGCTAGGTATGAAGTGCAAGGATTTGATTTGATTTTTTGGGGGTTTTGTTGGAATCAAGGGAAAGGCAAATTTTGGGGTGCGGGGATTGAGGCTCAGTTCTGCAGATATCTCGATGGGGAAAGGTAGGCAATCGTTTTGGCACTTAAATTTTAGTGAGATGGAGGGAAAAGATAGGTGAGGTGTTGAAGAGGGAAAGGGAAATCATGGATCCTCCTCAAATAGCTGAAAACATCAAACAATTAAAGAAAACTTCAAGTAGAGCATTGCACTTTCAATGAATTCTACTTACACTCTTGTTTGTTTAGTTCAGAAGAAATAGGATAGATGATGGAATACATAAACAAAATTAAAAATTACAAAGAGAAGCACTGTACCAATACAAATTTCCACATGAATCCCAAAGAGTGCTGCAAATCTTGGTCTCAATTCCTTAGCCAAAATATTGAAAATGAATGTACAATGAAGCTCAAGGCTTTCTCAAGAGTCCAACCATGCTAATGACTGAAAAATAACATAATATAGACAAACATAGCTCATCCTTGCCTCTAGGGGTTGAGCTCATGATTTTAGGAGCTGATCCAACTAATTCTAAACTGAGAACTAGAAACTAGGCAAGATAACAACATGCCTCTAAAAACAGGGGAACTGATTCATTCAGTTTCAAACAACCTCTAAACTGATGAATATACCTCTGCAAGTGAAAAAACAACATATTTACATCATAATCCATCAATTTTCATCAAATTACATCATAAATTTTCCATTAGGAAAGTGAAAAAGTCAAACTAGGCGAAGCTGGGCGAAAAATAGAGCAAAACTTGGTCAAACTGGCAATTTTTCCTCTATGTGTCGCGCCTAATTCTCTATGTGTATCACCTGTTTGGAACCACTTTTGGAGGCCTTCCCGATGTCCAAATGAGCTCCAGGTGTGCTTGCTGGAAAGCTCTACCTGTCTACTTTCAAACTCAAATTGAATTTTTCAATTTGGCCTTCATTTTACCCTCCAAAATTCCATTCTCCCAACATTGCTTCCTCTGTCTCAAAATAGGGGTAGTGAGGTCATTTTTTGAGTTTTTTTTGACCTTTTGTGGGCTCAAAACCCGCTCAAATTTCTTGGCCATAGGGAGACAAGTGTAATTTTGCATGAAAAATCCAGAAATGCAAAGTTTTTGTGATTTGGAGCCCTCTAGAAAAACCGAGCGCCACGTGGCACGCGCATAGGGAGGAAAACTCTGTTTTTTGTGCAAAAAATTTCCAAAATGCAAAAATTGCTCAAAATTTCTTGAAATTTGGGCTGAATCTTCTCTATCAAGTGTTGTGATGGGCCAAGGAAACCTCAACCAAGATTTGAAGTCCTTCATCCTCTTTTTTCCTCTTTGATGCTCTCTTTAGCTTTGCTTTCAAATTCGTGATTCTCGCTTGGCACACCAAGTTCCGGGACAAGTAATGATATGACAAGTTTCTAAGCATATTCTTCTCATTTATTTCCTTCTCAAACTTCCTCTCCAAGTGGATATTGACTCTTTTGAGCCATGACTGCCTATCGGCATTGATCTCTTGCTCCAAGGAAGTGAACTTCACCTTCCTCCTTCGGGCAGCTTGGCGGTTTTGCCGAATGTTTTGTAACTCCATCACCACGTGCTAATCCTATAGCTGCTTGTTCCTCTGCTCCAAATACTATATAGTCCATTGGGCTCTATCCAAGTTGATGGACAAGGCATCAATGTCCACCTGCTGCTCCTTGATGATCTCTCTAAGTTTTGCACTCTGTGGGTCCATGTCAGTATCATCACCCTCAATGAGGATGAAATCAGTCTGTCGCTCACCTAATGGTCCTTCCTCCTGTAGAGGCCTCTTTCCTCGGTCCTGAACCTGCTATGTTGATGGAGGAAGCAAGGCCCCTTCCACCCTGGGTGGAGATAACACTCGCTTCGCTGTTGCAAACAACCGTCTAGTGCCTCTCTGATAAGAGATGAACACTGGCGTACTAGCAGTCTCATGGCCCTGCTGATAAGAAGGTTCACCTGTCTCATGCCCAGCCTCTGAAGGTCCTTGTGAAGCTCTGAAAAACTCACGAGAGATGAATTCATCCCAAGTGATTCCCTATAAACCAAGCTGATGAACAACCACAATCTTGATGAGAGCAAAATGATAAAGACTGTTGAACTACTGCTGGGGGGTCTTGTGCTGCACAAGAGTGGTCATCTTCTCTATGTTTCGGCATATAAAATAAGGAATGTTCATCATCCGCACCCGAGTAAAATGCATCAGCAGCCTGATGTGATAAGCATACAAGCGGGAGAACCGGCCCTCACAGGTGAAATACTTCATGATGAGTTTCATTAAAGGAGCATACTCATCCTTGAGAAACTGAAAAGGAAACACTCTCTTGAGCTGTCTCAAAAAACCAGGTTTGATATATGGTTCATAGTGTTGCCAGTCAATTTTCTGCCTCTTATTCCATGGTTCTCCAATGTTTGGTATGCCAGTTGCCAATGAAATGGTTTCTGCTGTTAATGTGAAAGTAACGCCAGCAAGAGTGGCTTGATCACCATGTAAATGCAACACAAATAAGTGGGCCAACTCATGATGAAATTGAATATTAGCAACCTTCTCGCAGAATTCATAACATGACTAATGCTGGAAACAAAAGATGGCAAGAGGTCAGGCCTGTAACTCGGCAAGAGTGGTAAGTTCTTCTCTGATATGTCTACCACCTCTATGAGGCCTCCTAGGTGCATGTCCCTCCATGGGTGAATCACTTTGGGTCTCCTCTCCATAATCATATGAAAGATCAAATGCCATAGCTGCTAATAGAAAAATTGGCTTGGAGAAATAGGTGCTGATGTGTCAAACTGTGGTGGACTGTTTTTGGTGATGTCAATGAGCTTATCAAATGAAGGAATAACTTATAAACAAAGAGCTTTTGAAATTTTGGCTCATGAAACCCACTTTTATAATGTTTTGGATTTGACTTTATCTTTAAACTCTGTTTTTGGACTTTTCCACTGCTTTTTCACTTTGTGATGAATTTAATGACCTGAGCTTTGCTTTTTTTTGCAGGTGTTGGAGCTTCTGGGCTAAGGAAAGAAACCAGGGTGCAGATGAAGAAATTTACAATGAGGAAAACAAAAATTTTCATGATTCTGTACAATAAATGCTAAATACTTTGTTTTTTCCTCAAAACAGAGTTTTGAGGAAAAGCACATTTTCGAACACTTGATGATACAATTTATTGATATTGAACCCTCCTCATAGCCTGCTAGCAATTATTGGACACTTTGACACATTTTTTGACGAAACCCTTATGAAACCCTAGACCTAACTGACCATGAAACCCTAAAGACAATCGTTGCAATTTCTAGGATAAAAAAGGAGACTATATATGTGTTTTATGAGCAAATCTGTGCCAGCAGGTAGATAACATGAGGGAAACTGAAGGAATGCAACTACCGTTAGATGATCTATGCGCCTAATGGAATGAAAATGACTGGGCGAGACACTTAATATGAAGTGCAACAAGAGGATTTGATCTCTAACAGAGGGATGACAATACCGACTCTAACATACTCTATGTTACTCGTAGTTGTGGGACCAGAGAGGCCTGTGGGACTAGCTCCAGAGGCACAGAGGGATCCATAAGGCATTAGAGAGCTGGCCTTCGTTCCCCCAGTTGGCAGTTCAATGGAGACAGTGGCCCACAATCTTGAGGGCCTGACAGAGGGGATCCCTGATTACAGGGGGATCGAGGAGGTCCCCATAGAGTATCAGATACATATAGTAGGGGTGATACCTAGGGTGCATAGACTCTTGAGGCAAGTCACATGAGTAGTGGTGTGCTACAAGGAGCATAACCCACCATAGTAGACACCTAGGTTTTATTTTCTGCTGATTTTTTGAGAGGCATGTGTCTTGGATGTATGGAGAGCACAGACTCTATTTGGAAATATACACTTATTTTTTGAGCGCTTCGGTGCGCCACACGAGATATATATGTATATATATATACATATTCCTATGGTTCATTATTCTATTTTGAGTGCTTCTATATGCTGTTTTGATTACATGTTGCATAAATGTATGTCTAATACATGATTTGCTAATGCATCAGTTAATGTGTTTAATCTTCTTGGAATGTGTTGATATGTAATAAAATCAAAATTTCTTTCCAACAATTTAACACATAAATACAACCTTAAAATCCGATGATCTCTGATAGAATAACGCCCGTTAAGCTGGTGGACAACAAACTGAGAATCCAGATTCACAACCAATGTACGAATATTGAGGTTGATAGCCTCAATCAGTAATTCAATGACAGCACTATATTCAGTGACATTGTTTGTGGTGCAACCCAGACAAACACCTTGAAGGTCTACTAACTCACTGTGAGGATCGTAGATCACCCACGTCACAGAAGAAAAGTTCTAGGTATTGCGGCAGGTACCATCAGTGAAACCAACGTAAGTTGTACCAGACATCTACACAAGAAGAAAAAAGACACAATAAGCAGCAATTATGCCTACACACCAAGCCAAACATGAAAACACACACACAACACACCTGCTGAAAACACACATATGTACAAATCAAATGCATGGGATTCATGCATAATAATTTTTCAGATAAAGCCCATTTCGGGGCTTATCTAGAGGGTTCCCTTCATAATCGATCAGCTCATAGGCCCCTTTTTGCAAAACTCATTTCACAATGTAAGGCCCATGCCACATAGGCTCGAATTTTCCTGCCTCCAGCTTATCATTTGCTTGATCATAGAGCAGGACTAAATCCCCTTCAACGAAAGAACGAGGATGGACAGTATGATCAAAGTGAGTTTTCACTCTCTTCTTCTATGCTTCAATGGCTAGAGAGGCTAGTCCACGGGTCTCGTCTAACCACTCTAGGTAAAGAAGACATTCTTCTACCAGGGTAGTGTTGGGGAGTAATTCAACAGCTAATTTAAGAGAAGGGATCTCACACTCAATCGGAAGGGTAGCCTCCAGACCGTCAACCAATTGAAATATGGTGAATCTGGTGGCATCCTTCACTGAAGTTCAGTAGGCCCACAAGGCGGAGAACAACATCAAATGCCAATTGGACTTGTCCATGCCAATGGTGCGTTGAAGCATCGTGACTAAAACCTTGTTGACAGCTTCTAGTTGGCCATTGGCCTGAGGATAGTACAGTGTCAAATTATCATGCGGCAAGCCCAGCTGGGTTGTTAACTCGGTCATCATATGATTATGGAAATGTTTGTTGTGATCAGTGATGATAGACTGAGGGACAACGAAGCATGAAATAACATGATTGAATAAAAATTGTGCCGCTGTGTGACTATCCTCGGATAGTGTAGGCATCGCCTCAGCCCATTTTGTGAAATAATCAACAACAACGATGATATACCCATGCCCCCCGGCCAAGCGAGGGTTACAGGTCATATAATCAATGCCCCATTTGGAAAAAAGGCCGACGGTAATGACAAGGTGCAAAGGAGCAGGAGGCACACGCATCTTCTGTTGGTAGATTTGGCACTCATGACATGATCAAATGGCAAGAATGCAATCCTTGAAAATAGAAGGCCAAAAATAACCAACACAGAGGATCTTTTGAGCAGTAGCATACCCGGACATATGACCACCATAGGTGCCATAATGGCAGTCATTTAGAACTTGTTTGGCTTCCTCAAATGTTAAACATTGGCAGAGAACAGAGTTGGCGCCAATACGGTACAGGGTGTCCCCAATAATGCAATAAGGTTGAGAATGATGGAAAATCTGTCGCCGAGAATCCTTGGACAAATCAGGATGAAAAGAGGATGTCTGAAGATAGACAATAATATCCTTGTACCAAGGGTCGAGGGTACTAATCAAGAACAGAGTTTAATCTGGAATATGGTCCTCTAACCAAGAGGGCACGGTAACAGATGGTAGGGAGCAAAGCAACTCAGCAAAGACGAGGGACTTCTTAGACTTGGTGGTAGTGAACTCCAAGTTGAACTCTTGAAGGATGACAATCCACTTTGAGTATTTGCTCCCCAGTAACTTACATGACAAGATTTACATCATTGGGTTGCAATCAAAAATCACCTTCATGGTGTGCAATAATATATAGTGGCAGAAACGTTGGATGGCACAAACGGCGGCCAATGCCAACTTCTCGACATAGGCATATCGAGTTTCCGTATCAAGTAAATTGTGACTGAGATAGTAAATGACATGCTCAGTACCATCATCATCATCTTGAACTAGAACCATGCCGATGGTGGTATCGGCAGTAGCTAAATAAAGAGTGTAGTCATGGTGATAATCAAGGGGACGTAACAACGGAGCAAAAACAAGGAGGGCCTTGAGGTGCTCGAATGACTCTTGTGCAATGGAATCCCAAAGAAAAGGAGTGTCCCGCTTTAATAACTGCGTATAGCCTTTGGCCACTTCGGCATAATTCATAATAAATCGTCGTAGAAAATTTGATTTACCCTGCAAACTCTACAATTGCTACAAAGAAGTAGGGGGAGGGAGATTCAGGATGGCTTCAACTTTAAGGGGATCTAGATGGATACCCTCCTAGGAGATGATGAACCTGAGAATTCTACCAGATTTCACACACAAGACACATTTATGCGGATTAAGACAGATACGATAGTGTCGATAGCGAAGAAAGAATTTGCGAAGGTGGGTTGGATGGTCCTAGCGCTTCGTTGAATGAGCCAGAAGGTCATCCAGGTAAGGCTGTACAATGTGTCAAATATCATGAAATGCATAAGACATTGCATGCTGGAAGGTGGCATCGGCATTTTTTAAACTGAAGGGGAGATTTTTATAAGCGAAAGTGCCCCACAGACAGATAAAGGCGGTCTTGTGTTGATCTGCAGGCAAGATATTGATCTGGTTATAACCAGAAAAGTCGTCCATGAATGAATATATCTCACTCTCAGCACACTCATCAATGAGCTGGTCAATGAAAGGTGTGGGGTAGTTGTCTTTAGGACAGGTACGATTAATGTCATGATAATCAACACATACCCTAATAGTGCCCTATTTTTTAGTCACAGGGACAATATTAGAAACCCAATCTGTGAGCGGGATAGGGTAAATGAAGCCATCCTTAAGAATCTTTTCAACTTTCGCTTTAATAGCTGCAGCCTTTCAGGGGTGCACAGGGCATAGATGTTGTCGGACAGGTTTAGCGCTCGGATATGTAAGTATTTCATGCACCACGATGCTAGGATCGATGCCGGGCATAACTTCGTAAGACTAAGCGAACACATCACGAAATTCGCGAAAAATATTAGTATAAAGCTGAATCTCCTCCGAAGTACAAGTTACCCCAACATGGATGTGCTCGACAATCCCTGGTTTAACATAGATGTCGATTGGTTGATTTTGCGTAATGTTCCCCATATTCCCTTCAGAAGACACTTGATGGATTTGGATGGGTGTCTGAAGGGGTTGTGAGGGGAGACAAGGAGCAAACCGCTTGAGACAAGTAAGCATTTCCTGATGGGTAGGGAGAAACGAGGAACGATGGTGATGATCAAACCAAGGTGGTTCCTCGAAAGACATGGTCTCAATAATCACTTCATCAGAAGGAAAAATTCTTTTAAATGGTTTGAAGAAGCACCATCTCCAAGCCAAGGGGATTGAACGTACGAGTCGAGGGCTTTGCTCGAAGGAGCAGATTCAGGGGATGGAACCGATGCAGAAACAATTTTGAGGTAGTTGAGCTCAATAGGACTCAACAGCATCACATTGCCCCAGTATTCTATCTGATCAACAGGAGGAAGAACCAAAGGATCATATTGAATAGAAATCATATTAATGGGATTGATGTTGGGAGGTGGGAGTGAAAAAACACCCATAAGGCCAGGATCTTTAAAGAGTCCAGCACCCACACTCACATGGAATGGAGGTATGCTCCATGAAAGGCACGTTGCCATCAGAGGAGGAAGAAGTGAAGAAGGACAACTGGTCTATTGTGACAATATTCCCCTGATGAGGAATGTGAATAACATGACATAGAGATGAAGCCACAGCTCGCATGGCATATGTCCAGCTTCATCCTAAAAGGAGGTTGTAAGTTAAATTGGCATCAACAAATTTGACCTCCACTTCGACCGTCTTCCCCTCCAGAGTAATAGGCAAGTGCTGGAGGATACCATAAGGACGAGACTCTCTCCCATCAAAGGCTTCCAAGGTCATAGGAGACTGGCTCAAATTCAGAGAACCGATAGCCTTCCAACAAGCAACAGACATAATGCAAGTAGAAGCACCTTCATCAATGACGATGCGATGAATAGTTTTAGAATTGATGATGACCTGAATAAGGAAGGAAATTTGGTGAGTCAGTCTTAGTATATGACTGTCTAGGTCAAAAGTGATCAAATCCGAGTCGGCCGATTCAATGCCACTGATGGTCGATAACAAGGACTTCCTCTGAGAGGGGAAGCTGTGGAGGACTTCTAATGTGGAAATAGCTGACGGAGCCTGGGCTAAGTCCTCAACGACGCTATAGTGTTGAGAAACACGAGAATTAGGGTTGTAAGAAGACTTCCGAAGCACCCCTTTATGTGGAGGTCAGATGACCGCTTCAGTGCTAGGTTGCTCGATATGGAGGGGACCAAAACTGAACGGAGGAGTACTAGAGGGGACCTCAGTTTCCTTCCTGGTAGGTGACAGATACTCTTTTTCCCAAGTACTAATTCATATGGGAATCATCCCAGCCATAAATACCTAAGAACCAAATGCAGAAGAGGATTGATATGGATCAACCACCATTTGAGTTTGCTACGAGGGAAAAGGCTCTTTGAGCACGACAGGAGTCCCAGGGGCACCTTTTAACAAACGAAAAACTTCAGACCGCCTGGGGTAGTCTTTAGTATAGTGATCCTCATCACAAATATGGCAAGGATACTTAGGCTTGCGTTTGGAACCTTCCTCGGGTGGAGGTTTAGGGGAATCCTACTTCAGTTGATCAGCCTTATTCTTTCCTTTTCCCTTCTTTTTCCCTTTCGAAGCTTTGTCCGCCGTGGTGGACTAAATGGCATTAATCTTGGAAGTGTTACCAGAATTGGATATGGCCTGAGAAGTGTTTTCATTAAAAGCATTTGGCTTTTTGATTCCCAGGGTTCGCGGAAGGTTTCTTAGAGGACGTATTGACGGAACCAATGACACCGTCAACATATGGTGTTGACGGGGCTTTGGAAGTTCCAAGCCTCAAAGCGTCAAGCAAATAATCATACAATGTACCGGACTGGGAGTAAACCAAGTCAAGGTACTGAGCATGCATAATAGCTTGCTCTTCAGTTACACATGCCCCCATAGCAATGTCTCGGGCTATCGGACCGATAAATGAGGTTGTGAACCAGTTAGTCAGAAGCTGATTGGGAATCCAGAACTCAATCAAACAGCGACGTCATCTCCATTCATGGATGTGATCGGAGATATGCATGGCCGTGGTCTGTTTTAAGGATGTCAAGAGATGTGTGCCCATTTCATATCGAATCAGCAACTAAAAATGAGTTAAAAATTCCATAGCCAACAAGTTAAAGTCCTAAAAAGATCTGCGAGCTAGCTCAATATACCATTTAGCAGTAGAGCCAGCGAGAGTCCGTTGAAAAAGGCGGAGCTGGATTGAATCATCAAGCCATGAGTTTGACAAACACCATAGATGATAAGCCATGACATGGGCTTGGGGATCTTCTCCAGCTTTACCGTCAAACTTGGGACAATCACCGGGAATTTTAGTTGGAACCAGTGGCCAATACGGATTATGAAGAATAGGATCATTTGTCAGTTTGGACACATCCGGTAATTCCAACATTGCTAAAAAGGGTAATTGAGGGTTAAAGGACATCTGAGGCCATGGGTAGGAAGTAGCACCAGAGTTCCACCCAGTTGCTTGTTTCCCCCATTGATTTTGTTCAGACAAACTCAGCCCATAAGGGTTTTGTCTGTAGGGATTTTGTCCATACGGGTTATAATTGTAACTAGATGGTTGACCCTGCATTTGACCCCCAGCATTCCACTGATTACCAACATTTCCTGTAGGAGCAATATATGGTTGCTAGAAATTCTGATAAGGATTAACCTACAGTTGTTGATAATTTTGGTATGGGGAAAATTGGGTTTGCTGAAAACCATAAGACGGGTGGGCTCCAAACTGAGCTTGGGGACCAAAATGTGTTTGAAGTAGGTTGGGATTGGGATCCAACCTGAATTTGGAGACCGGATTGGATCTAGAGCCCAGACTGGGGCTGAAAACTGGGTGGAGCTTGAGAAGCAATGATCATTTGAGTGTCTGATTGAGCAGGCCCAGACAGATGTCCTTGAGAAGATAGAGGTTGAGCCATCTAGCTAGAAGGTTGGCCCGGTTGAGGTTGAGGTTGGCCCATTTGCCCAGAAGTTTGGACTTTCTAGGAATTGGGTTGACCTTGCAGAACCGAAGGCTGTCCAACTGACCAGATGGTTGAGTAGACTGGACAATTTGAGGCTGACCAACTTGTCCAGAAGGGTGGCCTTATTGGGTACCAGGTTGGCCTTGTTGAATGTAAGGTTGTCCTGGGTTACCCGAAGGTTTCCCGAAATATGTGAAAGAAGACCCACCGAAGGCCGAAGATTGTCCCTGAATGGGTTGTCCTTGTGGGCCAACAGTTTTCCCTGAATAAGGTTGTCCATAATATGTTTGTCCGTAAGACTATTGACTGTAAGGTGGTTGACCTTGATAGGGTGGTCCTTGAAAATTTGAAGACTGTGCTTGGCCACCATGGTAAGCTGTGGTACCCCAAGCAACAGACAATGGAACCGAGACCTCAACAAAAGGTTGAGATGCTATGGGTCCAGGGTGGTAAATATGGGCTCCTTGAGAATCATAATAATTAAATAGATTTTGAGGATCCAGGTTCTGAGGAATTTGAAGATTTTGATCATATGCCCCCCTGCTGGAATGGAACTAGAAGAAGGTGGGGCACTAAGGCTAGGGTCAACAACCCCGGATATGGATGCCGAAGGGCCACTGTGTGAAGGACCTGCTGAAGGCCCGACAACAGTGGTCACAACTGAAGATGCAGTGATGACACTAATAACAGGGGCAGAGGAAGCCACACAAACGGTTGGAATAGTCGGGATAGATGTCACACTGTGAATCTGGGGAGTGAAAGATCTCGAAGTCAGAGTGACAGTACGAGACCACATGGAATTTGTAAGGGGAGACCTAGGACCTATGATATCAGCTAGAGCATTATAGCGTAAAGGCAACGTGATACCAAGGGAGGTGACACAGAAGGGTGAAGTTTCCATCGGTATGGGAATTTCACCACTTGCCATAAAGGACTCTTCACTCGTGATGGGGTTCATCTCATCCATGTCAAAATAAGACATTGGGACTGAAACACCAGGAGGAGTAAGGGGAAAATCTTCTTCGGAAGGTTCCCAAATGGGGTTCCAATGAATATCGTAAGACTCGTCTTCCAGAGCGCGAGATTTAAGTGATTGGATACTTGGAATAACAGGAAGAGTATCACTAGCAACCCGTACCTCAGGAGTGACAGAAGATGGGGATCCTTGGTCACTTGGAATGGGAGACGGGATCGGTGATTCCACCAGGATGATTTAACTCAAAATCCCTAGGGATACCTACTCGAGTAAGGAGAAATAACCCTATGCAAACTAAAATGCAACAAGATCTAACAAGGTAAGTGTGAACGTGGCCGAATAACTTTTAAGACATAGGAACAGAACTTGACATTTTCATCTTTAAAGAGTTGAGAAAAGGATGAAAAGATGACTCTAGTCACCTTCAAATATTTAATGAGCCTGAAAGGACAAGTGCTCAAATGGACCTTTTTTTCTAAGGAGTCTGAAAAGGAATGAAAGTGACTGCTCTGGAGAAACTAAGCAAAAGGTTTACCAAACATCCCGTAAAACTGCATATACACCTTGGCGATCATATGAAAACCAAGGACTTTCTGTACAGTAGTCAATCTTTCTGAATGCTATGTTTGGTGCATTACGGTTTGCAAGGCGGTAGACACAACTTCCTAGGGATATAGGATGTTAACCTAGTGGGGTCTCCCAACATATACTCGATAGTACTAGGAGCACAATTCCGTACTAGACCGCTATTGTGTCACAGAGGGAGGAATCACCCAACCTTGAGTGAAAACAATAATGACTAGGTTTAACGACGTCGGAGCATGTCTCTAGCCTACACCTCTAAATAGTATGTGTTATGTTCCAATGTGTTGTTAAGTTCATTCAGTTCATTTTAGATTTGATCTTGAATTATATTTCAGTTTTTAGGCCTTACCATATGTATACAAAAAAAACCTAGGATGCAACTAAAATGAGTGAAACATCTTTTACTTCAATGAACACGTACCTACAGAAGGGTAGAGAGATCATTCCCAAACCAAGAAAACCAAGATAATCCAAGACACACAATGCAAAAACACATCAACCCTACAGTGCATGAATACTACTGATGATAGATTTTATCAATTTCTTTCCAATATGCAAACTTGAAATTCAAATACACTTTCACTTTCGTATACTAAATGAATGCAGACTTTTGATTTTGATTGTTTTGAATTTAAAAGAAACAAACAAACAAGTGTAAAGAAAACCAGTCAATCCAAACAATTGTGATATATGTTTGGTAGTGAAAAGAAATCAAATCAATACCAAATATTGGTTCAATAATTGTCACTAAAAATCAACCATAAACAAGCGATGGAGAAGGCTCAAACAAATCGACAAGAAGGCTGCAAATGAACCTTGGGCAAACAAGCAACCAAGCCAAGCAATTCAAGAACTTGAAAGAAAAAACTAGGTCACACAGCCAAAAATGCAAGATTCATTCAATAAAGCCAAAGAAATAGTACCTTAACCATAAACAGTCAAGAACAAGCTACTGAGCAAGAGAAAGAAAGCAAAGGATCAACAGGACTGGTGGATTCAGGAGGTAGAATTGAAAAAAACAATTCTACAAGAATCATCATGGGAATTACACCAGCAACTAGGGGTGATCGGCCACTAGCTGTAGCAACAGAGCGACGTCGTCGTGAGAGTACACGTCTCTTCTGCAACGGGCTGATTTCAGGAGTCGTCATGACTATACGACAGGATTCAGCGACACACATTACTTTGCAAAAGAGACAAAGCGATGTCAATGCGACTATTAAACTATTTTTAGTGACGATCTTAAAAACAATGACAAATGAGCAAGAAACTCCCAAACAAAAACCAGTCAATCCTATAGACAATAGAGGGATTTCCCAGATCAACCCAGGTAACCCAAAAGACTAATAGTTTATCCCCAAAATTCAATAGACACCAAATCAAAATCAAAACAAGAGCAAACAAGAGAAGAAACATACAAAGGACTCCCCATTGGAGTCGCCAACTTGTGATGTAGGAAAGTGTTCCCTCTATAGATGGAGGCAACCCCTCTAGACCTAGAGTGGGTCTAGTCACAGCAAGGGAAAAACAACAATTAATTCCATGAAACAGTCATCGTTGGAGGCCTACCTGAAACCGATGGTCGATGAAGTTCCGTTGCGCTGCTCCAGCTTCCGTTTCCTTCTCCTTAACAAGCGATCAACCTGAAACACCAAAAAGAAACAACAGAGCACGTAACCGAGAAACAACAATGATCTATTTACTAATAAAGTCAAGAATTCATGAGCTATCAAGTAAATTGCATACAAGACATAGGAAATCATCATTGATGGTATTAATGATAAATCGAGAGCAAATCTTACAACCAAGTCTTGACGTCGCAAGCCTTCTCAGAGGTTCCAACCAGTGTGTTTCTTCAAGCATTCACTCTCAAAGATGGGTCTCCCAAATAGCAATATATCTCTCTCTCTCATTAACAAGCTTTACACAAGCTTAAGGGCACTCCACACCTTCTTGCAAACTACAAAGCAATCCCACACTTGTCACACTCACACCAACTATCTATCAAACTCAAAAGCAGCAGCAGCACTGCATAACCAAAAGAACTAGCAGATGATAGCAATCGTGAGTGATTTTATAGGAGAAGGAGTCTCCATGAAATGAGGGAGAGGGATCTTATCCTCAGGGCAAGCAGCACAAAATATGGAACTACCATGCCGGAGGGGGAAGGGCAACCCAAACTGACCCAGCAACCAGGTCCAAAGACATCCAGAAGGCCAACTGTTGGAACGAATTCACCCATTCTAGATCGTCGCTAGTGCATAACTAAGCCTTAGCGTCGACATCGCTAGGAAGCAATGTATTCAATCAGATCGTCACTAAAGATGGCAAACAGCCTCACGCTGGGGCATGAAATCCAACCGTCATGGGAAACAGATGTGCTCCTGCAATGATGGCGCGACTGGACTATTTATGATAGGGGTTTGTTGCATATATTAAGTGTATACTCGCGACGAGGCAAAAAACTTAGGAAAAGTGGGTCAATTGGCAACATAAGAGAGCATTTGTTCAATATGAGCATGTTTTACTGGACACATGACACAGTAGAAGGACTGGGGTGAAGGCAGTGACAAATTACTATGTAACATCATGGGGTGTTATAGTACAAAAAGTATAAAGGAATGCTCTCACTGTGCGGTTTTGCATTAGACAACATAACATGAATTGGGCCTCCACGTACTTTCGGGTATATTTGGGAGGACTACATTAAGTTGCTATCCATCCATAGGTAACTGAGTCAGCTACCTTGTATACTGTGATACACCGAAAACAACATTAAGGGAGATTGCATGCACGTATGTTAAGTCCTCGGTTTAATGAGGCAGTATATTGTAGTTCACAGTTACTTGGTAATCCTTTTGCCTAGATGTTATAGAAATATTTGGGCACTGCAACCCAAATCTTATATGTATATAAACCAAGGGGTCTTTAACCCCTAAAATTGTTGTTTCATACCCTAAAGGATCATAGTCAACTGATTACATCATTCCCCAGAAGTTCCACCTGAAAAACCACTCAGAACTGGCCAAAACAGGACCATACTGAATGCTCCACTTTTAGGGTGCAATGCATATTGACTGCTACACTAACCAGGTGTGATGCATACTAAAGAAGCCTTCTGTGGGGTGTGATGAGCGAGAATGGACAAATGTCTGAGATAGTTTGCTAAGTGGATTCTCATGGAATGTTCTAGAAACTTCCTCTATGACACTTTCTTCTCTGAATTCACCCAGGGATGAGTAAGAGATCCAAGAAATTTCCATGTGGAAACAAGAACTATAAGTGGAATGGCACTAATCAAAAACCGAGAGATGACTCACCCCTTTTCAAACATCTATAAATGGATCCCTCATCTGAGAGATCTAGAGGCTAGAATTTTGTAATTTGTATAGAGGTGTTGATAGTTTTTCTTTAAGAAGAGGCATTGTATTGTTGGGTGATCTTGCTTTTCATGAGGTGAAGAGGGCTTTGATGCTGGGAGGATGATGCTGGATTAGACAACTAGGTTGTAATTCTCCCTTCTATTTTAATAAAGTTCTTTGAGTTTTCCTCCATACAATCGTGTATTTGTGAATCTTGTTGTTTGTGAATGCAATTGTATGTTCAACGTATTTCTGATTCTGCATTGTTTATGATATAATAGATCGAGATGCTTTGATGGTGTTTTGTTACTTTTTCCTTACAGGTATTCTCGAAGTGGGACAAGTAGGAGAGGAGTTGCAAGCTCTATCAAGGGGGAGAGAAATCAAGGAAGGAGTAAAATGGAAGATCCAGGTTGGTTCCTTTGCTTCTCTCTTATCTATCATACATAAAGGAAATCACAAATTGCTTTGATTTTTTGTTTCTAAGATAGCTACCAATCTTAGTGGGACTAGCAGATCGAAAAGACACTAGTTTTCTTGGAAACAAAATGGCGACTCCACTGGGGATCGAATAGCTTATTTGTTTGTTATTGTTGTTTGCTTTATAAACTACAGATAGAGCTTGAAGTTAGCCAGATAGCCTTTGAATTTCTCTTGCTATGCAATTGCAAAGTAGATGAATGCTGCTTCAGTCAATCTCCAGGTTGGTTTATGAACTGATCATCTAACTTACAAGCATTCTAAACTCCCTTGTGGTAGCTCAATAACCTCCCAAGATCATACCCCTGTACTTTGCTTTTTACTGTCTATCATAGCTCAGCTTAAATCACTGAAATCAACTGGAAATTTGAGCAAAAACCCAACTCAGTTTCGCTCCCTACCCCATCGCGCTGTCTATCACTGGAAGCTAGTATGTACCGCACCTCCTGTGTGTAGCAGGTGATATGCATCCCGATTTCTGTGAAGCACAGATGCGATGACTAAGTAATTCTATTTCCCTCCTTGAAATTTGGTTTTTTGTCTTTGTTCTCAGTTCTATTTGATTTTATTGTTGCTTATGATCAGTATCTCATTGATGAAACCTTCTTACTTTACATAGTTTAGCCTCCATTGATTAAGATTAGTAAATGTTTATTTTTTTCCACCATTTACAGTCCTTCTTCGAAAATTTGCTTAAATCAAACTGTTGTCTTGATGCGAAAAGTGTCGTAGCTGTCATTTTGTATCAAAAAAGAGAAGTGTCCTAAAGCCTTCCCTCTCTAAATAGTCTATTGGACTTTTTGAAGTGTATTTGATTTGAATTTTTAATATTTGAAGTGTCAAAAGCATCTTTCTATTCGAAATCAAAAAGTGTCGTTTAGTCTTCCTTTCATTTTGGAAATAAATTGTCGAAATGTCACTTTGAAGAAAATATTTCAAATCTATACTCAGTTTTCCTTTTTGACATTCCTCATATTAAAGGGAACAAAAAACAAATACATGCATTTTCATTTGCATTTAGACTGTGTGCGAAAATTGATTTAGGAAAAGTGCATTTAGTGTGTGCTCTTCGCTCTTTGTTTGAAGGAATCGTAACCTTCTTTCCTTAGTAGCTATGATTTTCATTGCTAAAGAAATAAACAATGATTTTTTATCATTTTAGATTGCATATTTAGGAATTTTACATCTAATCATGCGGTGAACCTTGAAAGACAAACTTCTAAGCAAGATCAACTCTAAAATAAATTTCAATGAACTTAACAATGCTTTGGAACCTAACGCAACACATCTAGAAGTCTAGGCTAGAGACATGTTTTGACATCGTAAAATCTAGTAACTATCATTTTCATCAAAGGTTGGGTGATTCCTTCTCTTTGATAAGACAAGTGCTAGCACATACTTGTGCTCCCAATACTGTCGAGTATATATTGGGAGACCACAGTAGGCTTATATCCTTTATCCATAAGAAGTCATGTCTACCATCCTATCAATTGCAATGCACTGAACACAGCATTCGGGAAGATTGACTACCGTACATAAGTCCTTAGTAATTTCTCTTTAATTTACCACCAAGGTGTATATTGCAGTTTTGCGATTGGTTTGGTAATCCCTCTGTCTAGATTTCTAGAGTAGTCACTTTCATTCCTTTTCGACTCCTTAAAATAAAAGGTCCATCTGAGCACTTGTCACTTCAGGCTCATTAAAAATCGAAGATGACTAGAGTCATCTTTAGCTTTTTCTCGACTCTTAAAAATTGAAAAAGAAAAGTTGTGTCAAAGCATCATTAAAATTTATTTAATATGGAATAACATTTTTCCCCTTAATTTTGAGTTGATCAAATAATCCGCAATCGTGAAAGAAAGTCATTCAAAATCCCATCGTTCACAGAGACTAGTGAGTCAACCATCTTTGACTTTGGAAATGAAACCATTCTGGGCAAAATGGTCTCGTTTAACTGAGTCCAATTCTCTTGGTTTATTTGAAACTTGTGTTTCAACATCATCAAAGACTACAGTTACTCTGATCATTTCTGGTACATCTGCCTTTACAGAAGAAGTTCCGCAGTTACAAGAGGACATTAGAATTGATCCTAGTGTAACGATAGACACTTCTATACCTGAAACAACTCCATCTAGAGTCGATCCAGAGACTGAAGTTCACTTACCCGAACATATGGAATTTGAGTTCCAGAATTCAGAAAGTGTCACCCCTCCAGTGTCTGTTACTACAGAAGCTATACCTTCTTCGGCTCCAGAAATATTTTACGGACCTGACGATCTACCTCTTCCACCTGGACTGATTTCCATAGAAGAGATAGTAGAGGATCCTCCATCCTGTGCCCCATTACATTTTGGAACTGGGATCCACTTATATCCTTCTATTCTTGAAGTTAGTTCTTTTAATCATCCTTCATCGCATGTTCTTGTCGAATCGCTAGGAAATCTTTTGGATAAACTAAACATGTATGAACAACCATCAACATCTAGGACTGTGTCATCTGATACAGCCATAGCAGAACTTCCTACTACTACTCCTACGATGTTTGCCAGTATACCATCTGTCCCAAATAGTTATCAATCACTAGATGGAGTCCACCCAGGGACTGTTTCAATGACATGGTCTGTTCCTATTTGTTCATCTGGGGTCCTATCTGGTATTTCTTATGTTGAAACTTAGCAAATTGATCCTACATACCAGCTTCAATTTGGGCAGCCCAGTCTTCAAAGATTGATCTATCCTTTGAACATTGGACTACCGCCATATGGAGGGCGGTATGATTTTTCATTATTCCCTCTTGGAGAACAACCATATGACAGTTCACAACAAAATTCAGGTCAAATTGGAATCACATCTAGTCGTTGGGTACCAATACTGCCTCAACAACCAAGAGTTGTATATTCAATGCAACCGATCCAACCTATGTCGAATATTTCCACTACACCTACTATTGTGACTGTATCACAAGTACAAGCATTTCCTGTTGTATGTCAACCTAAAGTCTCTCAGGTTGCAATACAACAACCTCTTATCTCTATGGCTGAACTGCAACCTCAGGTTAGTGCTTCTTTACCTGGAACGACTCAGGCTCAAACAGGTACTATTACTCTACATCTTGGTCAATCATCGAGTATTAGGCAACAACAAATGGTCCAAAAACCATGGCTGGTACAATAACAACAACCACAATTCTAGCAAACTTACTGAGGACCTGAGCAACAAGGCTTTGTAGGTAATGGACAACCGCATTTTCAAAATGGTTATCAACAACCATACTATAATGGTTATGCCCCTCAACCTTATCAAAGTTACTAACATCAAATACATTATGCTGGTATGCAAAGACCTACTACTCAAGTGATCCCATCTTATCCTGGGTATGCTTCACCAAACCTGAATCAACAGTTGCCTTTTGTAGCAACTCTAGAATTACCAGATTTGAACCGCCTGATGAATGATCCAATTGCATATGCCCCTTGGTGGCTAGTGATTCCTCATAAACTTCCCTCCGATATTCCTAAATTCAATGGAAATCCAGGTGAGGATCCATCGAATCACTTAATGACTTTTCATTTGTGGTGCTCATCTAACACACTAAATGATGATTCGATTAGGCTTTGCCTTTTTTAGAGAACGCTAACTGGTCCGATAGTGAAATGGTATGTTGAATTGCCTAGATCTTCATTCGATAACTTCAGCGCCCTTGCCACTACTTTTCTAACCCACTTTCAGTTACCCATAAGGTACGAAATAGGGACAAAACTCCTTACCAACTTCAAACAAACAACAACCACTCACATATCTGATCATATTCATGAGTGGTGACGTCGTCATCGAGTGGTAAATACGTATGTTCCTGATCATCTTCTAGCTGAGTTGTTTATTAAGTCATTATGACCTTCTATTACTGAAGATGTGGTGAAGGGAGGAGTTGTCACTGAAGAGCAAGTCATTGCTTGTGCACAATATTTAGACTTGATCTATACTCAGTCTGGCATGCTCTACGACAAAATTCCTAACGCTCCTAGACCAGAATTTTCCATTCCTCCCCCTCCTAAATCAAATAGGGACTCTCATGCCGGTGATGGCGTGATCGGTACCTCAAGCACGCAAACTGCAAAGGCTCCATCTAGTAAAGACCTTGCAGTTTATAGTAAAAAAGAAAATGACAAACTTCTTGCCTCGGAGGTTAATGCTATGTCATCTGACAAGGGCAAAGAACCAAAGCAACCAGAGGGCAAGAAGAAAGGGAAAAACAAAAAGAAGAAACAGGAAGATTCGACTACTGAGAAATCTTCTAGAAACCCTGCTAGGAAAAAGAAACCTAGTCAACCATGCCTCATATGTAATGAGTACCATTGGACGAAAGATTGTCCACATAGAGCTGAGGTAGCAAAATTTTTAAAGACTTCGAGTAGCTCAGCGGTGTTGACTGATCCGTTTCTAAACCCAGGAACTAATCTGGCTGTTATTGATCATGCTTCCCCATCCCAAGTTCTTATGCTATCCATCTTGAAACAAAAAAATGATGCTTTGATATCGATAAGGAATAAAGATTATGGGAATCCACAATCATCGAACAACAAGGCTACAGATCAACCCAGTAGTTCGACAACAACTTCGCCAGAATTTGTTCTGCCCATCATTCCTGAATTAACTATAAAGCCACCAAAGGGAGTAGTACATAAATCGACATTTAATCCTCATGCCAGAGCAACACAGAATTATAATATAGTGGAGGATCTGGCTCAATCGTCATCTGCTATGTCGACACTTGAAGTACTGCAGAATTGCCCCTCCCAAAAACAGGCTTTGTTATTAGCAATAGGTGGGATTGACCGAGTGGATTCCAATCTTGTGGCCTTTAACCATAAAGGATACGAACCTTAGTTACTGGACCAACTCGCATTCCTTATATAAGTAAAAGCCCTTAACAAAACTGTTCATCGAACAATCATTGATGAGGGGGCATCTACCTGTATTATGTCAATGAGTTGTTAAAAAACTTTAGGTTCACCACCCTTGTCTCAATCATCAACGACATTAAAAGCATTCGATTGAAGAACATACACGCCATATGGGATTTTAAGTAACTTGCAAGTTGAACTGGGGGGCAAGACAATAGAAATTGAAGTCAAGGTCATCGATCGAAACCTTGACTGCAATATCTTACTGGGAAGGCCATGGATTTATGCTATGGCCGTCGTTGTGCCAACATATTTTAGAAAGATTGCATTTCCCTTCCAAGGCGTAATTACAATCGTTGACCAACTAACCTTTTTCCCCAACAATTCACAAGCTACTGGAAGCATTCCATTGATCCATGGAAGTTCTCTATTGCTTCAAAATATTGGAGTAGGTCTCCTAAAAGATCCTTCCTTAATGGGTACTTTTTCCCTCCCGCCTCCAAGTAATCTGGAAAAAATGGCCACAGTGGAAACATGTCATATGATATCTTCTACATCATCAAAGATTAAGAAGAACTCTAGCCCTTTTGATAGTATGGATCATCGCAAGGTGTTGCCCCCAAGCCCCATAGAATCTTTGTAGCAATCAATTTTTTGGGCCTGGGTGGAAAACCCAAATCAACACTCAACGAGTGTTTGGATAGATAGGTCTCTAGAGTATGGTACCTCTTCCGATCCTTGGTCTCGTATACATTCTACAGACAAATGAATCATTCAGTCAATGATGAGAGGAGAGACATCGTGGGAAGATTACCACCATCGTTCCCACCTTCAAGATAACAACGAAGATTATTCAAGCGACCTTAATCATCCTTCAGTTTTTGATTTTCTATCAAATACTTTAAATACAGTGGATTCCGAGCAAAATCTGTCCAATATTGAAGAAACTATTTCCATTAATATCTCGACCAAACCTAATGTTGTAGAGACTATTCATGTTGGCAAATCTTGTTCTCATTCAGAACTAGAAATATACAGTGCTCTCTTTCATGAATTCAGAAATGTCTTTGCATGGTCATACGAAGAAATGCCAGGCATTGAATCGAGCATCATTGAACATGAAATAAAGATGTATCAAGATGTCAAACCTATACGACAACGGCTTCGACCAGGTCACCCAAAGAAAGTCGCTGCCATTAAGGCAGAAGTTGAAAGACTTTTACATGCTGGTTTCATTTACCCTGTTCCTCTCACTGATTGGGTATCAAATATTGTTCCTATGATGAAAAAGCAAGGAACAATTAGAGTGTGCATCGATTATAGGGATGTAAATCAAGCGTGTCCAAAGGACAACTACCCTACACCCTTAATCGACCAGATAATTGAGGAATGTGCTAGATGCAAATCTTTTCATTCATGGATGGATTTTCTGGGTACAACCAGATCAATATCTACCCACAGGACCAATTGAAGACTGCATTCATATGTACATGGGGCACATTCACGTACTGCAAACTACCTTCTGGTTTGAAAAACGCAGGAGCAACTTTTCAGAGTGTAATGAACTATGCCTTCCATGACATCAAGCACATCATTCAACCATATCTCGATGATCTACCAGCTCATTCACGAAAGCAACTAATCATCCGCAGCATTTGAGAACCATATTTCTACATTGCTAACACTACAAGATACTATTCAATCCGCACAAGTGTTTGTTTTGTGTTGGTTTTGGTCGATTACTTGGTTTTGTAGTTTCTAAGGACAGAATTCAACTTGACCCATGTAAGGTTCAGGCAATCATTGACATGCCTCCACCTTCAAATTTGCTTCAAATTCAGAAACTCCAAGGGAAAGAAAACTTTCTAAGGAGGTTCATTCCAAATTACACCAAACTTGCTAAAGGTTATACGTGTCTTTTGAAAAAACAAGTACCCTTCAACTGGGATCAGGTTGCGCAAGCTTCCTTTGATGCTTTAATACGTTCCCTAGTAAAAGCATCATTAATGTATGATCCTGACTATAAAAAAGATTTTAACCTATATCTCGCCGCTACAGATACAACCATCTCCATGGTTTTAGTACAAGAAGACAAAGGAATAGAACATCCTGTTTATTATTTAAGCCAAAACTTAAATGATACAGAAAGCAGGTACTCCTATGTTAAAAAGTTGGCTTTAGTGGCTGTTCAAGTAGTACAGAGATTTCGACATTATATACTCTTTCGCAAAACTACCATTTTGTCATATTGCAACCCTATGACCTACATTCTGTCACGTCAATTACTAGGGGGCAAATATTTCAAATCGATAGACATTTTACAGGAATTTGATCTGGAATTCACCAAATCCAAATCAAAGAAATCTCTCGTCTTCACATAGTTACTTTGTGACCTCCCATCGTCGTCCAACATTTTAACATCTAAAGCATCAATTGTGGATGAGACTCTGTTTCTGATATTGTCAAGCGATTCATGGTACAGAGATATACTGGTCTATATCCAAACCCAAACTTTTAGGCCTAACACCTCTCACATTAAACAACGACGTATTCGATACCAAGCAAAAGACTACATGATCGTCAGTGATACACTTTACTGTCGTGGTGTCAATACAGTTCTGCGAAGGTGCCTCACGCATGAGGAGGCTGAAAAAATACTGAATGACTGTCACTCAGGTGCGTGTGGGGGGCATATATCTGGCTACACTACTACACAAAAGATCTCACGAGCTGGTTACTTCTGGCCAACTATATTCAAAGATTGCATAATTGCAGTCAAAAGTTGCCATGCTTGTTAGATTTTTTATTGCAAAACCAGATTACCACCTGCACTGCTGCATCCAGTAGTTGTTGTTGGGCCATTCGCTAAATGGGGCATAGATTTCATGACATGTAACCCCACCTCAGCCGGGGGGCATGGGTATATTATAGTCGTTGTCGACTATTTTACTAAATGGGCTGAGGCGATGCCTACATTAAACAACAATGGCGAAATGGCTGTTCTTTTCTTTCTCAATCATGTAGTCTCTAGATTTGGTGTTCCACAGGCTATAGTCACAGATCATGGATCGCACTTTCGTAATCACATGATGGTTGAATTGATTGCCAAATTAGGACTGTCCCACGATAGTTCTACTCCATATTATCCACATGCTAATAGGCAGGTGGAGGCATTCAACAAAGTCCTTAAGCGCATGCTGCAGAGAATGATTGGAGTCCACAAACGGAATTGGCATTTGATCTTGTACTCGGCCCTGTGGGCATATAGGACTTCGGTGAGAAATGCAACTGGGTTTACGCCGTTTCACTTGGTGTATGGTCTAGAAGCTATCTTACCAATCCAATGTGAAATTTTGTCCCTCAAGCTCGAATTGATTTGCTTCCCGAAACTTTAGAGGAAGAGGCTCGTTTCTTGGAACTAATCCACTTGGATGAAACCTGTCATGACGCCGTGCTGGCTAACGAAGCACATAAGAAATGTGTCAAGGCGCAATTTGACAAAAATATCAAGCCTCGTGTCTTCTCGGAAGGTGACCTGGTCTTGCTCTATGATCAGGACTCAGATAAATTGGGAGCAGGTAAGTTCGAACCATTATGGATGGGCCCCTACATTGTTAAATGGGTATTGACAAAAGGATCCTATGAGCTGGTTGATTATGATGGAATTCCACTGTCGCAACCCCGAAACAGGTTGTACCTTAAACGTTACTATGCTTGATTAAGTGTAATACGTTCTTTGTGCATATACTTTTGTTACATTTTTGCTTTATTTTAGAGTTGTCATTTAGGTTAGGTAATCCACTTTGCATTTGTTACAGATGTTAGAATTCTTGGAATCATTTGTTGGGTAAGCTGATGGAGCTATTCGTAATACGCGGAACCTATCTTCTGTGGCCTAGGCCATTTTCGCTCCAAATGGCAAGTTAGTGAGTTTCAAGGGAATATGTATTGGTCGATAAATGAAAAACATCGCTGAGTATAGCGCGTTGATTGAGCTTCTCTTTGATGCCATTTCGCATGGCATATGCCAACTTGTTGTCAGGCTAGATTCGTAACTCGTCATCCTACAACTTACTGGCATTTATAATGTTCGGAACCCAGATATTTATCGTATGTTCCTAAGAGTCAGGATTTTGGAAAGACAATTTGATTCCATTCAATATCAACACATTTCCAGAAACTTAAACACATTAACTGATTCATTATCAAATTATGTGTTAGATAGACATTTGCAGCATTTGTAAAGAAAGAATTTTACATTAACATTTGCATCAAGATTTCATAACTTAACCAAGATAAAACTCTGAAAACCAAAAATATATAACTGTTTATAGTTTTTACAAAATGTTTTGTGTCCAAGACAAAATCGGTCATATGACCAAGGAACTCAAAAATGAATGCAGAAAAGCATCCTAGACTAATGATGCTGGTGATAACATGTCATCGCCTATGTAATCATGTGCAAGAGCCTAGTCCATCGACTCGGCACACCAGTAGTATGGCACTGTAACCTCAGAGGTAACTCGTCAGTCCTCACATCCTGAATACCAAGATTGAGACCTTTGATCTGATCCTGCAGCACTGCTAGGGTCTTCGCTATGTCCAGATCGCGAAGGACAACCCTCCCTACAGCCTCTCCTGCTGGAACGTCAGATGCCACCCTTGGGCGTGCCACTGGCCTCAATGGCCCAACATCTACACAAATATATGAGTTTTATTAGTCTTGACAACATTTAAAAACACAAAAACATTATAAAACTGATAAACAAAGACATGGTCAACTCATTTTACCCATAACACTCCACTACTCTCTAGCCAGTAATGCCAAATCCGGGTCGCCTCAGAAATCCATCCCAGCGTACGGATACTCTGTGAAGACCATCTCCTGATGGTCGAACCACTCAAAGAAGGCATCAAAGAAAGAAATATGTGACTGACCAGCATGTCTAGCCATGAGATCAACCCACCTCTGCATCTGTGGTTCCCTCGATGCTGGCAATCCTAGCGAAATGTACTGAGACTGCATTAGCGGAACCCTCTCCAAAGGAAAAGTAATCAAGATGGAACCATAGTCGAAATTCTTGGATATTCCATTCTTTACCTTGAAGAGTTGTTATTTTATGACCAGAAGTATCTCCTCAAACCAGTTGAACACCTTTGGTTCCAAGCATTCCAAGGTGCACTGCATGTAACATCTGTTTCCCAAATGAAGAGTCGCACTACCAACCAATCTAGCAATGGTGAATAAAATGGTCCTCAAGGGACGATCAATGACATCCTGGATATTGATCTTGCCATCTCTGCTAGGCTGAGATCCATCTTTACAGAACTTACGGATATAATCTCTCACAGTTTCGCCTCCACGGGCAGATCCTGATAATGAAAGAGGGACAACACGTCTCGACAAACCCATCGGAAAGTAGATATCCTCGACTGTCAATGGAATGGATTTGCCTCTAATCCAGAATACCTGGTTGATTGGATCCCAAGCATCGAGGAAATACTACAACAAACTTATTTGTTGCCTCATGCTAGATATAGGGAAGAATTTGAGCAAACCACAGTTTCGTAATGCAATAACTGTGCCCTGATTGTGTAAGGCTATCATGTCCTCTTCTTCATGTTCACACTCATGCCATGTGATGACCATCTTGATCCGACAAATATATAAAACACAGACAAAAGATGAATTAAGATCCTGATTTGAGCAAAAACAAGAAAAAAATTCATGAAAAATTACTGTCTAAAGTTTCCCTTCTGCACCCATTGCACCCTACCTTTGAGCAAGGTGAGATGCATACTGACTGGCCAGTGTATAGCTCAGTATGCATCATACCTTTCGATGTAGGCCAGGTGCGATGGATGGAGAACGAATTCTTCAAACCCCAAGGGCCTAGAAAAAGGGAAAAACTTTCTCAAAATCAAGAAAGGATGGAATGAAAATGAAGAGCTCAGGGTTAGCTCCTACCTGGTCCTGACAGTGCGGAGAATAGTCCACCGGATCTCCTGAAATCAGCTGGTGAAATTTGAGGGGGAAAACCACTCCAGAGCTCCAAAATCCCAAATTTGAAATGAAATGGTAAAAATGAGGGGTAAAACTACTTTTTATATTACTATTCACGTACTTCAAGTAAAATGTTAGTTTTTAATTCAATTTTTGGGTATACATATGTATTTATAATCTGTTTATGGAGCAATTGAGCAGGTTGTATGACCGACGAGAGAATCTAACGTGTTAAATGGTGAATTGAACATATTTAACTACTGTTATGAGCAATGTTTCTGCAAGGTTCAAGCTCATTAAAAAATAAACCTACCAACTGATCATATGTTAACGCAAGGTTCAAGCTCATTAAAAAATAAACCCACCTTCAGTAAACGACCTCTGTGATTTCCATGCTATCAGCCTTTTGAGCCTTGGTTGTGTTCCTACCATCACCTCCATTCTTTTGGCCGATCATACACTTCCACTTGATTGTTTACCCTTTTGAGGAACAGCTACAATGAGTGGTCCTGTTAGCCAACCTCTTCACACCACCATGTTTTGAGAAGTTCCAAGATTACCCAAAACTAGTTCGCTACCCTAAACGCCACTCATTCCTCAAAAAATGAGTCCACTTTAAACACTTTTCAAACTCGCTAAATATGAAAAGATTGTCGAGCAATTGGCCTCTCCAGCTCGCTAAAGTGATTGGAAGTGACATCCCTCCTATATTCTTAATCTTTTTAGACCTGAGGGATTATCCCACAAAAAAGATCGAGCGCTTGTCTTTTTTGGCTCGCTAAAGTGATCGGAAAAGTCATCCCTTTTGTATTATTTTATCCTTTTTTGGACTTAAGGGATTATGCTACGAAAACAAACTGTTGGAGTTTCCTTTTCGTCCCTTTTCAAACTCTCTAAACATGAAAAGGACTGAGTTATCCTTGTCATTAAACCCGTTAAAACAATAGCGACAAACTTGTCCATCCAAACAAGAACAAGTTTCACTGTCGCTAGGCTCGCTAAAACATAGCGAAAGGTTTGCCCAAAGGGAAAATTATAGAAAAAGCACATGTTATCCTCCTCAAGCTTGACAAAACTAAAGAGGTACTGGTCAGCAACGACTGGGGAAAAAGGGAAGAAACCTTGAAGAACTTTATTGGTAGCAGGTCGCTCTTGAATATGACACTTTCACTCCATCACCATGATTGAGTCGGGTTGGGTTATTTCGTTCACTGGTCATATCACCATTGGTCCTCCATACCATCCATTTTGGGGGTTAATGCTACCAATCCACTTCAATGTTGCCAATATTTTCAAGAGAAGTCATTCAGAGAATTCACCATCCAGTTAATGTCTCATGCACTGCAATACCTTCACCCTCCATTTTTCATGACCACCATTCTTGAACCTTGTATCATCAAATCATTTTCACCTCCAGAAAATCATTTGTTACGTTTCGTGTCATTGATGTGGGATACATTAAGGCCCTCCTATGACGGGTCGCCTCTTGTTGACATTAGCTCATTATCCAAGAAGTTGACTTAGAAACAACCCTTTTAGTACTTTGAAGCTTGCATGCCTCAATGGCAAGTTTCTCACTTCCGATGACAGGTTTACATCAATGACCTTCGATCGAAAGATTTTGCGTGGTGTTCGACATCGACTCATATATTCACACCACGTGAATTTTACTGTAGTACCTTGAGGGTCACCATCATCATCAGTGATTCCTCTCGTGTCTGTTAATGGATTACATTATTGACTGGTAATCAGGCAATGTCCTTCCATGTTCGACTTTAGAACATCTTTTCATATGGATCGACTTGTACATCGGGTGAAGATTGAACGAGTTTGAAGACCCCAGATCTAGTTTCATCCATCTGGGCTGCGATATATTCAAGAATATAAAGTCATCAAATGTACACAGAAACTGCATAGATGGTCATCTAAGCCAAGGATGATGACTTTCCAGTCTGCAACGACAAACGATTATCTATCCTATGTACATGAAAATGAATTTATAAATCTGAGCATGCGAATGCCCACCTCAACTAGATCATGAAAATAATATGATGATAATGTATTGTATTGTATCCTATACAGGTCACCTTCTAGTTTGAATACCTCGGATCCTCATGATAAAGAATTTCACCTGACATCAAAAGATTTACGACTTCATGCTTTAGGGGGAAACTGTTATAGACATATTTGGGCACTACAACCCCAATCTTATATGCCAATAAACCAAGGGCTATTTAACCCCTAAAAGTATTGTTTCATACCCTAAAGGATCATAGTCAACTAGTTACATCATTCCCCAGAAGTTCCACCTGAAAAACCACTCAGAACTAGCCAAAACAGGACCATACTAAATGCTCCACTTTCAGGGTGCGATGCATACTGACTGCTACACTAGCCAGGTGTGATGGATACTGAATAAGTCTTCTATGGGGTGCGATGAGCAAGAATGGACAAATGTCTGAGACAGTTTGCTAAGTGGATGCTCATGGAATCTTCTAGAAACTTCCTCTATGACACTTGCCTCTCTAAATTCGCCCAGGGATGAGTAAGAGATCCAAGAAATATCCAAGTGGAACCAAGAACTACAAGTGGAATGACACTAATCAAAAACTCAGAGATGACTCACACCTTTGCAAACATCTAAAATGGATCCCTCATCTGAGAGATCTAGAGGTTGGAATTTTGTAATTTGTATAGAGGTGTTGATAGTTTGTCTTTGAGAAGAGGCATTGTATTGTTTGGTGATCTTGCTTTTCATGAGGTGAAGAGGGCTTTGATGCTGGATCAGACAGCTAGGTTGTAATTCTCCCTTCTATTTTAATAAAGTTCTTTGAGTTTTCCTCCATACAATCATGTATTTGTGAATCTTGTCGTTTGTGAATGCAATTGTATGTTCAATGTATTTCTGATTCTGCATAGTTTATGATATAATAGATCGAGATGCTTTGATGGTGTTTTGTTACTTTGTCTCTACAGGTATTCTCTAAGTGGGACAAGTAGGAGAGGAGTTGCAAGCTCTATCAAGGGGGAGAGAAATCAAGCAAGGAGTCAAACAAAAGATCCAGGTTGGTTCCTTTGCTTCTCTCTTATCTATCATACATAAAGGAAATCGCAAATTGCTTTGATTGTTTGTTTCTAAGATAGCTACCAATCTTAGTGGGACAAGTAGATCGAAAAGACACCAGTTTTCCCGGAAACACTAGATTATCCCTATTTTGTTTTGTTATGTTATTTTGATTAAAATAAAATTAACTGACCATGGATAACATCCTCGATGTCACTCCTTAGTTGATCTTAGGTTGAGACATATGGCAACAACTCCAGAGTCCACCAATCAAGTAATTCTTTTTTATGGGAATCCTAGTCCTTTTCCTCCTTTTGAAAATATTAGTGCTCCTTATATGGCTACATTATCCCTTCCTAGATTTACCATTGTCTTTCCAATATGGTTTTTTTCAATGTCCTTGATTCAAAATGTCGTGATTTCTCCACAATTGAGTACTCCTCCACCTAGACAAAATCAACCTCCAGTTGATCCTAAAGTTGACGCTTTACCTTCTTCGTTGGTTGTTTCTTCCTCCCCTTCTTCTTCTTCGCCTAGTGAAAGTATTGACACTAGTAACCAAGTGGATAAGAAGAAGAAGAAAGGGAAGAAGAAGAAGAAGAAGAAAATTCAACAGGGGGCAACCAAGAAACCATTTCTTCGAATGCAACTTCTGATGAGAAATCGTCGGATAAGCCTCACAAACTTCGATATCCTTGCAAAATTTGTACAAGAGACCATCTTCTTCGAAATTGTTCTAGTATTCCTCAGATATTAGAAGAATGGTCTTCTTGTTCACATCATCATATGTCATCAACTTCTAGAGATCATGTTGGTGACACACCATTAACTAGTGGTAGTAAAGTTCATGGAAAGAAGCATAAAGTTAAGTTTCCATGTAGGTTATGTGAAGGGAATCACCCCATTCACCTTTGTCACTATCTGGATGAAACCGAAAAAGTGTTGGATAACCGGCCTGCTTCTCTGCAAAAACTTCCATCTAGTTATAGGAGACTCTCCCTTAATCCTTCACTAGTTGATGAAGTGACTAACCCAAATCAACCGTTGGTCAAACCCACTCTCTCTGAATGTGAATCCCATGAGTCTATACCTAACCAATCACAGTTTGAGGAAATAGTTGACCCAATTTCACCTTTAGTTAATCGTGCCTTTCTCACAAAGAGTGAGTATGATACCACTCATGTTCTTTTCATTTCTTCAGATTCCAATGAGCTTGGAGGTAACCCTCTTGTTCCATCAAGACAGGAGGAAAATCCTCCCATTCTCGTAACTCAAGGGGGTAATTCTCCCATTCTTATGGTACCCCCTCCAAGTAGTCTGGTCACTTCCTCTGATTGGAAGACTGGTAGGATGTTGTCTTCCTTCTTACGTGCCTTTCCAGATCATAGTACAAGTTTATAATATGATTGTATCTGGCACTATTATAGATGAAGGTGCATCTATGAGTATACTTTCCTCCACTTCTTAGAAAGTGCTCAGTTCACCACCATGTATGCCTATTACCCAAAATCTTTGACTTTTAACAAAGGAAACAATCAACCATTAGGGATCCTTCCTCAGTTGCCTATTACTTTGGGAGGAAAATTTGTTTATCTCAATGTGAGGGTAGTCTCAGGCCCTTTAGATTACAATTTACTTCTTGGGCACGACTATGTTTATGACATGGGAGATATTGTTTCAACACACTTTCGAGTGATGTGTTTCCTGCATGAAGGAAAAATTGTCACTATTGACTAGCTTTCATTTCCCAGCCCAAATATGGCTTCCAGTAAACCATCTTCCCTAAATGGTCCTTTTGTCCCAATGGTATCTTCCCTGCCATGGGTCAATTATGTGGCAACCCGTTCCATGCCTACATCAACTTATGATTAATTCTGTGATGTTGTGTATTATGTACTAGGGGCATTGGAACTAGATCTCTCTAATGGATTCCTTGCTATGTATCCCTTCCAAAGCATTGTCCTCCCATCTGATGATAACCTCTTGGAAGTCATGACCTCTTGTGGGTCGTGATCAAGGAATCATAAGGATAGTTCCTTGTCTTGTGTCAACCTCATTAAAAAATAGAACAAGGAATATGAGGATAGTTCCTGGTTTTGTGTCAACCTCGTTAAAAAATGAAACAAAGGGTATGAGCATAGTTCCTTGTCTTGTGTCAAGATCGTTAAAAAATGAAACAATGAATGTGAGGATAGTTCCTGGTCTTGTGTCAACCTCGTTAAAAAATGAAACAAAGGGTATGAGAATAGTTCCTTGTCTTGTGTCAAGCTCATGAAAAAAAGAAACAAGGAATATGAGGATAGTTCTTTTACTATGTCAACCTCATTAAAAAAATGAAACAGGTCACAGAGCATAGTTCCTTGTCTTGTGTCAAGCTCGTTAAAAAATGAAACAAGGAATCTAAGCAGAGTTCCTTGTATTGTGTCAAGCTCATTAAAAAATGAAACAAGGTCCCATCAAGCAAAGTTCCAATTCAATTCTTTGATTAGATCGCGTAAAATCCTAGTCGAGTCTTTCACTTGATCTTGTAAGTGAACCTTCATTCCATCCACCTGGTAGCCATAAGTACTCTACTCAGGTGAATGTAATGAAGCTTGGGGGCCATGACCTAGAATCGAGTCATTATGCTAGGGGCATGTAAACCAATATCAAGCATATTTTTTGGTTTCAAGCTTGTGTAAACATGAAACTGAATCCAAGCACAGTTTTTTGTTTCAAGCTTGTGCAAACATGAAACAGAATCCAAGCATAGTTCTTTATGGTTCAAGATTGTGTAAAAATGAAGCCATATCCATTTTAACCCTCGTGATTTCCATTCTATCAACCTCTTCCATCAGATGAGCCTTGGTTTTTCTCCTTCCATCGTCACTATTTTCTTTGCCGATCATATGCTTTCACTTGGTTGTTTTACCCTTTTTGAGGAACAGTTGCAATCAGTGGTATTATTAGCCAGCCTCTTCACATAAATCAACATGTTTTGAGAAGTTCCAACATCACGAGAACTAGTTGCTATCCTAGACACCACTCGTTCCTCTAACTGGAGTCCTCTTTAAGCTCTTTTCAGACTCTCGAAACATGAAAAGATTGTCGAGCACTTGTCCTTTTCAGCTCATAAACGGATTTGAAATGGCATCTACTCAGTATAAGTTTAACCCTTTTCCAAGCTGAGATATATTACTTACAAAAAAGGAATATGTTATGTTATCACTCCAAAATTTCTTCTAAGTTGTCAGAAAAAGAAATGATAGAGGTAACCACTAACCACTTTTGGAGATCAGGACCTAACCTTCTTAATCTCAGAGAGGGATCTCTTTTTATAATTTAACTTTGTTTTAGTTAATTAATTTTACCCTAGTTATGATTGGGTTGGGGTTTTTTATTTGAATTTGGGTGGTGGGATCACTTACTTCGATGAAAAACAATTGTCTTTTACCATTGGACTATGGGGTCAAATTTCAGACAAACAAAACTGGATTAAGCTCTAAAAATAGTGTGTAGAGGGAAAGATAGAGGAGTTACTATAGATCTCAAAGGCTGGAAGGTGAAATGGTTTCCAATAGGATCCAGGGAGCAATTAAGGGTTCCCTAGGCTGGATCATGAAGATAATGAAAGAGGTTAACCTGGATGGGAGAGAAATTAAGGGTTCTCAAATCCGAGTATCAGAGGAAAACATATAAATGACTAACTCTGCAAAACATAGTGTACTTAAAAAAATTATAAGTGATATTTCCAGTTAATTCATTCAAATTTCGAAAACAATTAAGTTTATGAAACACATAAGAAGGTAACAAAATTAGACAAAGAATATACTTCACTACAATAGCTCATCTCATGAATCCTCTAATGAAATATTTTTATTACTTGCTCTAGTCTATTGACTTGAAAGTGGTACAATCACCCTTAGGTTTAAGATCAAAATAACTCTACAAATGTATAGCAATCCACCCCAATACTTCAAATTCTAAAGTATTTATACAAAAAGAATTTACAAAATATCTTAAACTGCATTGAGAACTAATCTAGGAAAAGGAAATATCTTCATGCAAGAAGATAGAGACAACTATTGAACTGCTATTTGTTGTCCCTTCTATTTGGGTTTTGATATCTTTTATTCTTTTATATTTTTCCCTTTAAGCTACTTGGCTATTTGGTCTTCACGATGGATTTCATTCTACTTATGACCTTTCATCTGATACACTTTGACCTTGCTGATGTTTCAATACCCTTTTACTATGCACTTTCACTTTTTACTGTACACTTAAATTTCTACTCTGTATTTTACTAGAGTAAATCATTCAATTTTTCCCATGCCTCAACATCTGGTAATTAGATATTGAGGATTTTTTGGTATATCTCATCTGCCTCTGTATACTTGGCAAAAGTTGGCTTATTGACAGAAAGGTGTTTTACCTCATGCTGGAGGTAAAACAAGTTTTCAAATGTTTGATACAATACTTTTCTTGTTGATATGCCCTTCATGGATGAAGTGGTTACCTGATCTCAAGCCACTTCCCTGATCTTCTTATTATAATCTTCCTATGTCATTAGCTTATCATTTATAACTAAGGGATTAGGTAATCCCTTTCGCCTCAAAAGTTTGAACTTAACCATGAACCTATCAATGGCCAGTTACATGGTTTGACACTTATCCTCCAAGTTCAACATCAAATTCATCTTAGTGAGGACTCTTCTAACTTCAAAAATTGTACCTGTCCTGTCAGGTATCTCTAGTTCTTGCAACTTATACTTGTTCTTGGAGTTGAGGAAATGAATGATCCTTACAGCCTCCTTCGGCATATATCCAGGTTCTTCTTTAACTTTCTGGATGGATTTTGTAGCCTAATTTATCAAATCAATCTATTCAAAAATAACCTAAATGGATGGCCAAATATCATTGACAGAATCAATGATATTGGCCCACGGTTTTTCCTTAGCCTGACCTAGAGGTTCATTCATTGTCAACTCTTTCTCCAAGTTTTTGATTCTTTTAGTCATCCTTGTGGCCTTATGTTGTTCTTCTCTATGCATGATTTGGGCCAATTTGTAATCTGTCTCTAGGCTGGTGACTTTCTCCTTAATTTTATTCATCTCAGTGGTCTGAATGGACATTTCTTCCATTGCTTTGACCAACCTATTTGCTTCATCACCTATGGAGCATGTTGTTGTTGACCCTGTTTCTGATGTAGTTTCCAGTAGTGTAGTGGCCATTGGAGCAATGGGAGCTAAGGATGCTGCCAATGTAGAAGGTACAAAAGTAGTGACTGTTGGCATGACAGTTGCAGGAGCATTTTCCAGACTAGCTTGTTTGAGCTACATCAAGCTATCTAGTTCTTTCTCCATGTCCTTCAACTGATCATTTAGTTGTAGTACTAGGTCCATCATCTCTTCATGATTGCTCTGACTTTCCAGGACCTCCTTTGTCTATGGGTTTTTTAAATGAGGCAACTTCAGTTGTTTCTTGAGGATTGTTATGTCCTCATTCTTCCTTTTGATTAATTTCTATGTGGCCTTAATATCACTTGGGTCATGGCCCATTTCAATGATCAAGTCCTCCAAGGATTTTTCCTAGTGTCTTTGGCCTATGAGGAGGCCTTCTCCAATTTGTACAGGGCTATCACATTTCCCAATCACTCCTATAGCTTGTAGTCTTCCATGCCCTTTCCTATGAGGGTGGAGTAAATCATTTCTCCAGCCTATTTGTGGAATTGTATCTGATCAATGGGATGAACATCCCTGGCCAACACCTCAAAATTTGTCTTCTTGTAATCTGCTGAGGTCTTTGGTTGTTGTACAGTGGGCTGAAAAAATTATACCTGCATTTTCCCTGCTTTGGTGTCAAAGGATCACATTAGTATGGTCTGGTTTGGAGGTGTAAGCTTGAGGTATTTGGCATATGTCCCTGACTTCAATTTTTCATTCCTCATCTTTATCTCTTTAAATCTATCTTGGATATCATTTTCCTTGTCAACTGGCCTGAAAAAGGAAGAAACCTCCATACTCTAGTGTCTCTCTATCATCAATGTGTTGGAGGTTGATGGCTGATGTATTTCACCTTATGCAACTGGTTTTTCACTTCTCTGCCCCATTGCCTCAGTGTCAGTTATTTCCTCTGAAACAATGTTCTCCTCCTATTCAAAGACAGGATTCAACTTGGGCCTCTTGCTTGGCTCAAACAGCTCATCAGTAGTCTCCATGGCAAAGCTAGATGCTTCCTCCTTGTTCCTCTTAGGATTCTTCTCTTCATTGGCTGGGGTCTGAAGGATAGGAGGAATGTTCATTGGCTCCCCTTGTTCTGGAACCTACAGGAAAGAGTTGTGATCAAATTGTCTTTCAAGATCAATGAGTGTGTTCTCTACATCCACAACAATGTTTTCCATATCAATCAAGGTGTTCTCCACCCACTCATCTTGGTTAGAAAATTGTTCAATGTCAGGTCTTGGGTGGTGGATGTATGCTCCCAACTTGACCCTGAGTCTAAGTTTAGTTATAACCCCTGAGGGTCATACTGCCATATGAAGCTATTTCTAAACTTCACCTTATGTAGTAAACTGCCAGCCTCTAGTCCAGCCTCTCTATTGTTGCAAATGAATGAGCCCAATTGGTTTTTCACTTTGAACTGGGTTTTCTTCCTATAAGCTAGGAAGTGGGTCTCATCAGAGTTGATAAATTTTCTGAAGTATTCAAGAGCAAATATCTTCATAGGGAGGTATTTGGGAAACTTATAGGGGGCTAATTGGCAACCATAGATTCTGATCTCAGTGTGGTTCTGGTAGAGGTACCAGTCTCCCACCTTGTTGTTCTTTGCCAATTGTAGCACTCTCTTGATCTTTGGGTTGATTCTAGGCTGAGTCTTAGAAGCCAATATGTTCATGCCAGTGTATACAAAGGAGTCTATGAAGTCTTTGTAGGTGAATGTTATGGGAAACTTGTAGACCAAGGGTGTCCAGTAGATGACTGATCTCAACTTTCCCTTGGTATCCAGCTTATGGATGCTCAAAGGGAACTTATCTATGTGGTAATACAAGAACATATGAAATAGAACTGAAGAGTATTTGAAAACTCTTTCAGTGGGAAGTATAGTGAATTTTTCATGCATTCTATATGCAATGAACTGAGCATAATCAAGCATGATAGCAGGAGGCTTGCCTGGAGTAAAAATGGACAAGAAGGCCAATATAACATCATCCACATGATCATCTATGGTATATCCAAGGATGCAAGAGAGCATGGTGATTAGGTGTCTGGAAGTCTCTGAGAAAAAGGTGGTAGCATAGGGTGGGGTATCTGTCAGAGTATGGCACTCTTCAATGATAAAATTCAGGAAAATTTGGTTGATTTTAACCTGGTCTAATGTGGGGTACAAGTCCAATAGGCTTTCAATGCATAGAGGAGCCAGATTAGGGCTAGATTGGATTTGAAGCATCTGGTTGATTGACTCAGGTGTAATGGTGAATAATAACTCATGGTTTGGGGCAACAATAGCCCTTTGGCTAGGGATATAACAGGCATGACAAAAATGTACAATTTTTGGGAATGAGTGAACTTCTAGGAATATATACTTGGGAAAATTGGATTCCCAAAGGTTGATGTCATCAGCATGGTTTAGGAACTTATCTTTACTCCAGCAGTGGAGCTTTAGAAGGTGGCCTGGAGTAGCAGTGTCTTTTCTTTGGAAATCCTTGTTTGCTAGGATCAAATGGTCAATGTCTAGGTGAGGGGTTGAGACTGGTCTGACATCTAGAGAGGTCTAGGCAACTATATTGGGGATAAAATGTGGGAATTAGGCTTGTACAAATTGTATAAATGAAGCTTTGAATTAGGTCTGTACAAAGATAGGGTATTAGCAGTTTGCAGGATAGGGGTTTGGGTATTTCAGGGGGGGAAATATTCTTAATTTAGGGGAAATAATTTAAATTAAATTAATTATTTCTTGAATTCAATGTACGTTTTAAAACTGAGACGGTCATTCTGGTTTTTTTAAATACCTAGAAATGGTGGTATAGGTTGCAAACTGGTGTGAATGGTGGCTGCAGAGGGTATTGTGGCTTTAGTTGTGCACTGGAGGGCTGAATTGGGCTTCTGGAATGTGTTTGGGAGGTAGTTGGTAGTCAAATCCAGTTGCAAAGGCTCAGGGTGGTGCAACAAAGCTTAGGAGGCTTTCACAGAGCAAATGAGCAAAAAAGGTTGAAAATGAGTGTCTTTCGCCTTTTAATTGACAACGGTTAGAAATTGGTGGGGAATTTCATAATGAACAGTGGTGGTTTTGGGCTTACGCGGGGAGGAGCTTTCATTGCTCATCGCATCACTTTTAGGAGTGGGGTGGTATTTTCCTAAGAGAATGCAAGTTAACAAGGAGATGCCATGTAGCCAAAACAGGCCCGAGCAAAACCACGAATCTTGCGTTCTCTCAGGCAGGTAAAGGTCGGGAGGTGAATGAACGCGATAAGAATGATGATGAGCCTCATAAATGGGTAATTATATGGGCTCATTCTACCTCCTAACCTAATCAAATCAACCATTCTCTTAGCTTATTGTATGATTTTCTGATTATATTTATGCATATAGGGTGAGTTAAGTTAGTTATTATGCCATGTGGTCTAACACGTATTTAATGCAGATTATTGATGGATTTCAAGGTCAAAGTCAAGGATCTACTGGTCAAATTGTAGCAATAACTTGAAGTAGACAAAGGAGAGGACATATAGGAGGGAATTCCCCTCATTTATTGCTCCTCACTTCAAATTCCCCTTCATTCATCTCAGAGTACAAGCAGTCGAATCATGCACTAGAAGGTAGCTGAGAAAGTGGAAGATGATTGTTAGTTATCTCGCGTTTTGGGAGCCAATCCTCCTTGATTTTAAGGAAGTTGTTGGTAGCTTCAGATGTATAAGTAGAGAGGCCTAGGGCCTCACTAGGGTCGCCTTTTTGCTTGTGTAAACCCTACTCAAATTTCGAGCTTACTATTTTATAACAGTTTTATGTAATCTTGCTATTGTTTTGATAATGAAGATGGAATCCTTTTTGAGCTAGCACTGAGTTAGCTCATAGGGCTGAAGCTCTTGGGTTAAGGCCCAATCCAAGAAGCCAAGCTTCTCTATACTTGTATTTGTATGCCTTACTTCAATTTGTAGCTTAGTTTGTTGTTAGATATATTTCTCTTATGGTTAAGAATACGTTGCTTTTGATGTTTAGTAGTTTGCCTCCATTTGTGATTTTTGTATTAGATTAAGAAGTGATAAAAGAAGATTAAAAAGGCTAGCAATAGTGCCTTGGCCTCTCTTTCTCTCTCTGGGACCATGATTTGAGGCACAGACTCTCTTGCTGCCCCAAAAACACATATTTTCCTCATTCCTAGGACTTCTAGTGTTTGCAACTCTCTAGTAGGTTGATATTCTAGTTTTGCTTTGCCTTAGATCTTCTTTATTATGTTCACTTCCTGATTTGTAGTAGTCCTTTTGCAGGCTTTCCTTTCTTACAACATTTATCAACATTTCCTTCTATACATCATAGTTTAGGCCACTTTAACGCAAAACATTGTTATCCTAGAATGCACTCATTTCATTGGTTGCTTGATTTTCTTGGTTGACTATCAGTTTCTATGTAGTAGATCTCTTCCAACAGTAGGTCAACTTACATGAAATCACACCCTCCATCTGATTCATGCCTTATAGGTCTCCCAAACCTCACCTCAATTCTGCCCTAGTTTGCTTCATTTTTCATAGAACTTCTTCCTCTCTCCTTGAGAAAACCCAATCATCTTTCTCTCTCCTGGTGATTCATGGTAGACCTTAGGAACCCTAACACCTCATTCCAACCTTCATCCACCTTTTCCACCCACTCTCACACCCTCAAAACAGCGAAAATTTCTCACGGCCTCCTCCTTTAGGCCTCCTATAGTTTCCCTGTTTTCCTCCTGTAGTTTTCCTGTGTCCTCCTGTAGTTTTTCCTGTAGGCTTCCTTTTGAAGGCCAAGTGTGGGAAAAGCCTTCAGAAGGCCACCTAAGACCCCCTAGGACCCATCCACACCATCCTACATCCTCCCAAGCTCCAAAACCGCCCTCTAATGCCACCTGTTCGCTGCCACACTCACACACAATAAATTAGTTACATGTTAAATTCACATAAAAACCCATAAAAATTCAAAAATACATTTTTTGCTTATTTACTCCCAGAAATAGAATGGTTAGATGTTGTTTACTTCCTTAAGTAGGTAATGGCATTTCTTTCATGGTTTTCATAATGTTTCTTGCAAAAGTAGAATTAGCGTGTTAATTAGGGCTTACTAGGTTTTGCTTTACATTCTAGTCTTTATCCTTTCTATAGTTATAATAGCATCTGTAGAGTAATCTTTATTTCCTTTCATCACACATAGAGCTTCTTATAAATTCTATAGAAGTTGGCTTAAGCTCCTAGTGATCTCGCACCAGCTGACCAAGTGAAAACTTGCAGTGAGAACTAGTACTTGTGCATATAGCACCGATGCTTCCAAGTTTGTTACGAACTACCGGGTTGATAAGAGTAAAGTTGGAAGCCCAGGAGTTGCAACAGTCTTGCTGCAATACTGGCACTCGCCACTTTTTGGCACTGTTTCCAGGGAAGCGTCAGAGTATTCTGTGATTACTTCTTTCTTCTATTTCCTATTGCAACATTCTGCTAATAGTTTATTTCAGCAAAAGTAGACTAGTCATTTCTTTTCTTTTAGTTCTGAATTTCCTTGCTTTCCTTGATTACTAGTTGGAATTTGTTTTTTTCAATTCACAATTTTAGTTTCTACAGGTACTTTTAGTGTGGGGAAACAAAAACAAAAAAGCCAACCAAAAAAATTTCCTTTCATGCCTCATAGGAATAGAGATAACTTAGGAAAATTTTTTCCCAACACCCCGACTGTTTCACACAGCCAACCTTCTCTCTTCTTCGGTGGCTGCAATCAAGAAGAAACCTTAGGTGAAAAACCAGACATATTTGAAGAACCTATAGGGGAAGAAGAAGAAGAAGAAAACATTCCTCCGGAGCCAATGGCTGAAAACAGAAATGCTAGGGGAAATGGAGAGAGAATAGAGGGTATCTTCCCCATTCAATAAACCAATGGGGACACCAAAATGAAGAATATAAGTCCTTAGGTCCTACCTCACTTCCATTGTCTACCTACAAAAGATCCTGACACCTTCTTGTTCGAGTTTTCTATCATCTTTTGAACTTATGACTATGCAGAAGACGAGCAAAAGTTGAGACTGTTACCTTCTACTCTCAAGGATGCAGCATTGCGTTGGTTCATGGGATTACCTAGAAATAGCATCACAACTTGGGCCCAGATGTAGTAGGCCTTTAACGACAACTATCGAGACTATTGTAGGTCAAAAGATACTAAAGAAGAAATCTTCTGAATGACCATGGGAAGTGATGAGCCCCTAGAAGACTATGAAGACAGGTTCCAGCTCAGTTACAAAAGGGTCAGGTGTACACTTGACCCTGAGTCTCTAAAGTTAGTCTTGCTTAGGGGAATTCGGGAAGACCTTTGAGACACCCTCCATCTACTAGCCAAGGGAAACATCTACTAACTGTCCTATGAGGACATAAAGATTGTTTGTAGAAACCATTCTAGGGCAGCCAGAAAGAAAGGTACGAGGAGTCAACCCATAGCCAGTACCTCTTCTTCCAATTCATCCATTAAAGGTGAAATTAGAAACATGCTGGAAGACTTCAAGAGTGAGATGCTATAGACTCTTGTAGAGTCTCCACTTTACACTTGGTTATCCATCATTTCCTACAGTTTTCCCTCACTCATCTCTCCTTTTTGCTCTATTTTGCTGCATAAACTCACCCAGATCATTACATATGATGGCATTAAGCATGATTTAGGGATTTTGCTAATGTGTGACTGTTTTGTTTAGATTTTGACATACTTACAGGCATTCCGCAGCCATCTGCTGATTCCGCAGCCATCTGATGATCCCGCAGCCTTTTTGTTAATCTCAAGGTTCCACGTTTCATTTTGCCAAATGAGCCACATGGGCACTTAGGAATGAAGGTGCTCGAGGTTCCTGTGTTATCTGTTCAGCCATCCACGTCATCTGTACCTCCGGTCAACGAGGGTCAAGTTACGGTCAATAAAGGCAGCTTAACGGTGATACGTAAGCTGTTGGGTCACGTCAGTTCAAACGGTGACTTGTCCGTCTTATGCAAGCCGTGGGGGACATAATCCAACTCTGGATTCAATGCCCATAACGACCAGAACCTCCAGCTCATCCACGCAGACTTATGACGTGTTTTGATCCTTAATTACGCATGACAGTTAGTTAGTTTTCCAGTTTTAGCTGTACGCATTAGGCCGTCTTTCAGATGCCTATAAAACTAGCGTTTGCATACGCTGAAGGTTACTTTTTTAGTTGCTGCATTTTATAAACTTGTTGTTAATTTAGAGCATTCGAAGACTCTGTTTTTATAGTGCTGTTCTAGCACTCTGGACTGTATTTTTCTGCACATGGAGTAATAGAAACAATGCTGTTTTGAAGTTTCCAATTCCTTGAGTCTCTTTTGGATGATATGAATGGAGGGCCCCTGTTCATGTTAGCCTTGTAAAGTATTTTATGTATTTTATATGCAGCATTTCCTTATTTCTATTCAGCATTTCTCTTAGTTGAAACATGTACAGCGTAATTTACTTTCTTGTTATTTCATTTCCAGCCTTTCTTTTTAGCTGATCAGCATTGTTCTTTTGCAGGTTTTTAAGCCCGGGATTGATTTTGTGTTTGTGTATTTGCTTAAATATCTAGTGGTAGTTTCAGTTGACAGATTCAAGTTGCTGCCTTTACTTTATTTTCATAGCTGATTTTTAGTTTTATTTCTCAAAGTGGTTTGCTAACATATGAATGATCTCTTTATCATAAATTGTCTATCTTTTAGAGATCAGAATATTAATAACTTGCAGCTGGCTTTGGGTGTTTTTTAGACTAATCCTTAACTACTTTCTAATCGTGTCTTACACAGTACTATGTGTTAGAGGCAGAGAGTTAGAGAGAGCTGAACATCATAACTAGTCTTTAAAGTACATTTTTCTCATTTTTCTCATTTCTTAGACTTATCTTTAGCTACTTCCTAATCGTGTCTTACACAGTACTATGTGTTAGAGGCAGAGAGTTAGGAAGAGATAAACTTTATCATTGGTCTTTTAAGTGATTTTCTTACCTTTTATTTGCAGCAGCATGAATGGTGTCTAATGCCATTAGAAAGTGGTTCTTTGCTTTCAAGTTATTTCAAGTTACTTATTTCCTTCAAACTTTTCCTTTTCAGCAAGTAGTTAGAAATCACTAATCACACACTTTCACTCATCTAGAATTCACTTTACACACACCATCACTCATCTGTTTATAAATCACCACTCCATTTTAGAAAGATAAATTAACCACAAACAACACCCCCCAAACGACAAAAAGTTCTAAGAGGTTGCTTAAGTACATATAGTACACCTTCACTTCATCAGCTTACGAGCCCCGGGTTGACAATTAATGACATCAATTTAGGAACACTAAATTGACTAAACATTTTGGCGCCGTTGTCGGGGAAGTGAAATTAAGTATCCATATTCTTAGAAAAAAAAACATAAAAATTTCAAGGAAAGAAGTTGATAACCTATCAAAGTATGCTCTCCTCTTGCACTGCAAGGTGATCTGGAGGATCAGAAAAGAGAAAGTTATTAACTCGGTAGTTTCTTGAGTATGCTCTCTTCTTGCACCTAAAGTGAACTGGAAGATCAGAAAAAGGACTATTAACTTGACTTGAAGAAAATAATAAAAAATGACATGCATAGAGCTAGAGATTCTAGAGGAAGGTTTTTAGCTAGAGCTCGAAGTTCAATTTTTACAAGTCCATCTGCTTCAAGGGATAGACAAGAGACACCCCCCTTATCTCCAACCGAAACTCCTAGTCCTAGAATTCCTTAAATTCAAGAGCCAAGAGTTAACTCTCCTACACCTTCTATTGAGTTTGAACCAGGAAGAGACTCTTCTCTTTCTCCTACAGGAAGACCAATTGTAATTGAGGAAGTAGAATCATCTGAAGAAGAAGGAGAAATCTCTTCTCATTCACCTTTTGTAGAGGAACCAGAAGATTTTGAAATCCCTAGGAGAATCATCATGGCAGAAGAAGAAGGAGGTGGTAGGGGTAGAGGTAGAGGTAGAGGAGGAGGAGGAAACAACAATAACAATAATGGAGGTAGAGGTCCCCTTGGAGGAGGAAATAGCGATGGGGATAATTCATTTGGGTTTCCCATTGTTAATGAGGATTCCCGAGCCACCATGAAAAACATATCACCATCTGTCCTCCCTAACTTCCATGGGTTAAGAACTGAGGACCCTGAAACATTCTTATTTGAGTTTGAAGTTGTGTGTCGAACTTATGACTATCTGGATGATACTCAGAAACTCAAATTGTTCCCCTCAACATTAAAAGATCAAGATTTGAAATGGTTCATGGGGTTACTCACTCAATCCATTAGGACCTGGGATGAGATGAAACAGACATTTTTGGATAGGTATTTGGACTATTGTATGCCTACTAATCACAAGGACGAGGTTTTTAAAATGATACAAAAAGAAGATGAGAGCTTAGAAGATTTACTTGAAAGATTTCAATATAACTTGAAGAGAGCAAAAATGAGTACCTTGGATGAAGAGACCTTAAAAGCCCTCTTATTAAAAGCCATTAGGGATGAATGGATAGACATCTTAAACATGATGGGGAAAGGGGATATTTCTCAACTTTCTCTCAATGATATAGCAGAACTTTGTATCCATCTCTCAAGGGGCAAATGAAAAACTCAAAAAGGGCCTAGAGATCCTTCTCTCCTTAGGGCAAATAAATCTGCAACAGGATCAGTGAGTAGGGCTGAAATCGGCAGTATGCTTGATGAATTTAAAACTGACATCTTAGGGAGTCTCAGTGAACAACTTGATACCCTTAAGATTCACAATAAACAAAAAGCAGAAGCTGAGGCTTTGGCTATCTTTTGCCCGAAGTGTAGAAAGAAACATGCTTTAAGGGAATGTCCCTTAGATGCACACGTTGTAGAAACATGTGTAATTTGCTCAGAAACTCATGAGACCAAGGATTGTCCTTCAATCCCTGGCCTCAAAGCAGTCTTTCAAGAGGATCTAGATACACTTGAATCTCTCTGTTTTATTGCAAGGAGACCTTGGCAAGGACAACAGAATCAAGGGTTTAACAACTCTATGAATTCTCAATCCCAATCAAATTGGAATCCTTGGCAACAACCTTGGCCTCAACCTCAAAATGCTTTTCAAGCATGGATGCAAAGCATGCAAAATCCTTATGTGAGACTTGCTCAATTCTATCAATATCCTCCATCATTTCAGAATCAGCAAGCTCCACAACTTCCAAATCAAGGTCAACAACTATCATTGCCATACCCTCAACAACAACAACCTCCTCCACAAAATCAAAATTCTCAACTCTCCCAGCAGAAGTCAAATCAGCTTCCCTCTCAGCCATTACCAAATCCAAATAATAGGAACCCTCAAAATGCTTACATGATGGAAGGTCAACCATTCCCTACCTATATGGTTGTTCCTCTCAATGAAGTACAACTCAGATCAGGAAGAATCCTAGACCAACCTTCTACAAGTGTTCAACAACCAAGCATTTTTGAGGAAGAATCTCTCAAAGCCAATAAAGGTTCTGAAGTATCACTTAAAAACCAAAATATCCAAAAAGAAAAAGAAAAATAATCAACCTCTACAACTCCCATAGTTGAGCAACCTACATCTTTAGCTACACCTCCTTTTCCTGAAAGGTTACAAATTGACAAAGGAGTGGAAAAGCAGATATGGGTGCCTGACTATAATTTCCTAGATGAATTGAAGAATGTCTGTATCAAGATCCCCTTGTTACAAGCCATTAAGGAAATTCCCATTCTAGCGAAGACAATAAAGGAGTTGAGTTTGAAGAAAACAGTAAAAAGAACCAGAGATACTAAAAGGATACATCTAGTTGGAAAAATTGCAGACATAATGATGGGTAAGATTACCATGCAAAAATATGTAGATCCTGGTAGCCCTATTATCAAAACTCATATTAATGGGGTTGAAATCCCAAATACTTTGATTGGCTTAGGAGCCACGATCAACATCATGAGTAGACAGACCATGGATCAGTTAAAGCTTCCTAACCTTCTCTTTACACCTACTTTACTGCAACTTGCAGATAGATCAATCATTAAACTTGATGGTGTATTGGAAGATATTCCAGTCTCTCTAGATTCTTGGGAATATCCAGTTGATTTTATGATTTTAACTCCCAAGAATAATCTAGGAGGACATCCTCTTATTTTAGGAAGACCTTGGCTGGCCACAGCTGATGCTTTCATAAGCTGTAGGTCTGGGGACATGTATATCTCAGATGGTAATTCCACCAAGAAAATCAACTTGTATCCCCCAGCAAAAGCTATAACAGAAATAGGAGAAGATGAATGGGTAGAGGATGAAGATACTATTCAACCTGTTCTAACCATCTCTGAGATTAGTGAAGACAGTCAAATTCTAAATACATTAGAAAATTTTGAAGTATCTTTAGAATATGACTCTACACATTTTCAGATGGATGCAGATATTGAATATCTCTCCTCTAGACAGATGTCTCTCTTCTCAATGGAAGAGTTTGGTAGTTCTACAGTTGAAATCCTTCCAGGAAAAACATTGAACATTAACAAAAACTTGGGAAGACCACAACAAGAAGAATTAACTAAACTGTTGCAAAAACATTCCACTGCCTTTGCATGGGAATACACTGACATGAAAGGAATCGATCCTAAGACTTGTATTCATCACATCTACATTGAAGAAAATAGCAGACCTATTAGGCAACCACAAAGAAGGATGAATCCAAACCTTAGGGAAATCGTGAAAGAAGAACTCCAGAAATTGCTCAAGGTAAACTTCATTTACCCCATTTCAGATAGCCAATGGGTTTCTCCCTTGGTTATAGTGCCCAAAAAGAATGGTAAATGGAGAGTTTGCATTGATTATCGAGAATTGAACAAGGCAACCTTAAAGGATCATTTCCCTCTACCTTTTATTGATCAGGTACTAGACACTTTAGCAGGTAAAAAGTATTTATCATTCTTGGATGGTTTTAGTGGGTATAATCAAATTCAGGTAGCACCTGAAGATCAAGACAAAACCACATTCACTTGTCCTTGGGGAACTTTTGCTTACCGAGTACTCCCTTTTGGATTGTGCAATGCACCCGCTACATTTCAAAGGGCTGTACTAGGAATCTTTTCAGATCTGATTCATGATTGTGTAGAGGTATACATGGACGATTTCACAGTTTATGGTAATACATTTGAAGAAGCTTTGGAAAATTTGGAAAAAGTACTGGTAAGATGTAAGGAAACAAATCTTTCTTTAAGTCATGAAAAGTGTTTTATGATGTTTACTGAAGGGATTGTTTTAGGACATCATATTTCAGGAGATGGGATTAAGGTTGATAGATCCAAAGTTGAAGTCATCTCTAAGTTACCTGTTCCAAATTGCCAGAAGGATGTTAGACGTTTTCTTGGGTTTACTGGGTATTACAGAAGATTTATTGAAAACTTCACTAGGATAGCATCTCCTCTTTTCAAATTGCTTACCAAAGACTGTGAGTTTAAATGGGATCCTGAGTGTCAATCTGCCTTTGAAGCTTTAAAGACTAGAATATCTGAAGCACCCCTCTTAAGGGGGCCAAATTGGAAACTCCCTTTCCACATTTCTACTGATGCTTCAGATACAGCTCTAGGAGCTGTTTTGGGACAAAAGGATTTGATCCCTTATGCCATTTATTACACAAGTAAAAATTTGACTCCCACTGAGTTAAATTATACTGTTACAGAAAAAGAGTTCTTAGCTGTGGTACATGCAATCAACAAGTTTAGACACTACATAACCGGCTATGAAACCTTTGTCCATACTGATCACTCTGCCATAAGATATTTAATGAACAAACCTGTCACTAATGGTAGAGTTACAAGATGGCTTTTACTTTTACAAGAATTCAACATTACTGTGTTATAGACCTGGAAAACAAAACACAGTAGCTGATTTCTTGTCTAGAATCCAAAACACTAATGAAGATTCTCCAGTAGAAGATAAGTTTCCAGATGAATACTTGTTTGCAGTGACTACCAAGACTCCTTGGTATGCAGATATGGCTAATTATCTCGTTACAGGGAAGCTTCCTCTACACTTATTTCCTAATGAGAAAAGGAAAATCATTTAGGAGAGTGCACATTATTCTTGGATTTCTAATGAATTGTTCAAAACAGGGCCAGATTGTATAATCAGAAGGTGTGTTCGGGAAGATGAAATGCCTGACATCCTTAAGGCATGTCATGATGAACCATGCAGCGGGCACTTTGATGACAAGAGGACAGCCTATAAAATCCTTTCTCTAGGATATTATTGGCCTTCTCTCTTTAAATATGCAAAGCAGTATGTTAAAAGGCGTGACAACTGCCAAAGAGTTGGGAAACCAACTCCTTCAAATGAAATGCCTCTACAGCCTCAGGTATGCATCGAACCCTTTGAGAAATGGGCTCTAGATTTTGTTGGACCAATTAATCCACCATCAAAGCAAAAGAAGTATATACTGGTTTGTACTGATTATGTTACTAAGTGGGTAGAAGCAAAAGCATTGCCTTCTGCCACTGAAAATTCAGTTGTTCAATTTCTTTTTGAGGATATTTTCACTCGTTTTGGTGTCCCAAGGGAAATTGTAACAGATCAGGGCAGCCAGTTCACATCTAAATTGATGGAGAAGCTGATGGAGGAATATAAGATCAAGCACAGAACATCTACTCCATACCATCCGCAGTCAAATGGCCAAGTGGAATCTACCAATAAAGTTCTTGAAGGCATTATCACCAAGACTGTTCATCTTCATAGAAGAGATTGGGCGGAAAGGCTCCCTGAAGCCTTATGGGCCTATAGAACTACATGGAAGAATACAACAGGACATTCTCCCTATGAACTTGTTTATGGGAAGGAAGTCCTGCTCCCCATTGAGTTCCAAATCAAGACCTTCAAGATGGCAGTCCAATTGGGAATGAGCCTCTCAGAAGCTCAAAGACACAGAATGGACCAGCTAAATGAGCTAGATGAAATAAGACAAGATGCAATTCTAAGGACCGATCTAGTTCAGCACCAAAGATCTAAATGGCATGATCGTCATATCAAAGAAAGAAAGTTTCAGAAAGGAGATTGGGCTCTATTGTTTGATTCAAAGTTCAAAGACTTCAAAGGAAAGTTTCAAACTCATTGGCTTGGGCCATATGAGATTGATGAAGTCTTTAATAATGGAGCAGTTCGAGTGAAAACTATTGATGAATTTCATACTCCTCTTATTGTGAATGGACATCGCTTGAAAATCTACCAAAAGCCATTCTCAAAAGAAGAGTTTGTCAAGTTGTTTAAAGAAGATTCTGCAATCAGGTTGGTGGAGAAGGATTCTTCTCCTCCATCAGCCTAATCTTTGGTTTTTGAAAAAAAAAAAAAAGAATAAATGTATGAGCCTGAAAATCAATCTCTGATTGGCAGTCTCATGCAGAAAACCTGAGGTGAAAATCAGGGTCACCTGACACCTCATGTTTTCCAAAAGAAAAAAATTCTCTTTCTCTCCTTATTCCATCTCATTTTCATCATTACCACCATTTCATCCACCATTTCATTCATTTTCACTCCACTTCATTTTTTTCATCCATCCATCCATTCACTACATTCCATTCCATCAATAAAGTCATTTTTAGATAGCTAAAGTTGTTTTTGTGCAGCCGGAGGTTACCACTGCAGTTTCTGCAGCTGTTTGGCAATTCTGCAGCCATTCAGCCATTCCGCAGCCCTCTGCACCTACATAAGAAAAACACAGTCTGTTTGAAAAAAAAAATTACAGTTCAGAAGTCATCAACAATAAATGGGAAAGAGTCATGCAACAGCAATAAATCAATGAAGGGCTAGTGGCAAATCATCAAAAGCAAATCCAAGCACGGATCTGAGGTATGATTTAAATCCTAAACTTACGGTTATCTCATTTTGCAAAGTTTTCTGGGTTATGTTTTTTTTGCCACTACATGTAATGATTACCAGTTTCCCTATCATGCGACCATACATCCACGTATTCCCCAAATCTATCAGTCCTTGATTACCACGATTTTGAAATTCACTTGTGGCTGCTTCTTTCATTAAGGCTTTCGTACCTAAGTGACGTAGCCTACTGTACTACGTCTCTCTATGACATAATCCCGCAGCCAAGTGTAAATCTACGCCCGAAACCTAAGGACCTAGCCGTTTCTACTCATCATTTCATAACCCTTCTACCCTCCTACGCTCATACCATTCCATTCACGCTGTTTCATTTCCACGCTGTTTCATTCCATTCACGCTGTGCTCACTACGCTGCCACCATTAACCATACTCTGTTTTATTCCTCTCTGCTAATTCTGATCACCAGTGAAAGTCTGTTACGGCTGTATCAAGAGTCAAGAGCCACAATCCTCTGTGTTAAGGCCGTAAATCCACTGTGTCAAGGCCGTAAATTTACTGTGTTAAGGCTATTGCTGAAGCCGTGTAACCTCCTTTTCCACAAAGTTCTAGAACAGAGCCGTAGAGCCAATGGGGAAACTCTTAAGGGCAGAACCAGAGGGTTCAAAATTTCTGGAGGGATATCCTCAGGTTAAAGAAGCGTTGCAAAAAGCAAACTGGCTACAATGCATCTAGAAGTTCAGAGGTTACCACAAAGAAGTTACGAAGGCCTTTGCACGCTCCTTCAGAGATAAAGATAATCAAGTGGAGATAGGGGATTTAAAGTTCACAGTCACTGAGAGCAGCATAGCACAAGCTACCTCACTTCCACAAACTGGAGAAAGATGGTTTAAAAACCGATCAGTACAAGACCAACAGTGGAAGCAAATCTTGAAGAACCCAGGTATGGATACCAGCATTTTTACAAAAGGGATTCCTGTTACTTATGTCAAGGAAGAATGGACAACTTTACTGTTACTAGTGCAAAAATTCTTTACTTGTGAGGGAAGGTTTGGAGTCTTATATGTTTACCATGCCAAAGTCATGATGCATTTCTTAGGAGATGATATTAACCTTCCATATTTTCTACTCTCAAGTCTTAGAAAAATGTGTTCAATGGCCCAAAAGAACCCAACAAACATTGAATCACATCTATGTCATCATGGTCTTGTTAAAATGCTAGTTGAGGAACAGTTGAAAGCAAAAAGAGATACCTGGGAGAAATTTCTTGTGAGAAACCATTTTGAGGAAGCAGGAGAAACCTCAATGCCTAGAAAGAGTAGAAGAAAACGAAAGGAGGCTACCCATGAAACTGTTGACCAAGAGGAAACTGTTGTCCAAGAGGAAACTGTTCAAGAGCAGATTGTAGAAGAAACTGATGTACATCATTCTGAACATGATATTGATCCTGAGCCTGCTGTGGACATTGGTCAAACAACTCAAGGAATTATCACAGAAACTCTTTCAGAACTTGCCCAAGAAATTGCTCAAAAGAGAAAAGAGAGTAAGAAGAAACAAAAGAAAGATAAAGGGAAATCCATAGCTCAAGAAACTTACCTCACTCCTGAGAATTCTAGTGAGGAAGACACTCAGCCCTTAGCACAAAGATTGGCTCAACTCCATAAAACTGCCCTTTCCAAAAAGGTGGAAAAACAAAAGCAAAAAGTACCAAAAGAAAAACAGAGTACCACCTCTATGAGAAGGAGCAGCAGATTACAAAACAGAAAAGTAGGGGCCACAAAGGGTAAATAGTCATTCTTCATTGACTTGAGCACACCTCAAAAAGGTGCTACAAGTCTTGACTTGGAGAAAAGTCCTTCACACGCTGAGTATGTAGAGACCAGTCCTCCACGTGAGGAAAGTCCATTTGAGCATGAGCCTGGATTTGAACAAGGATCCGAATTTCAGTATGAGCATAGCCCAAGGAGGTCACCTGAGGTTGACCCTGATCAACAAGAAGTTTATAATTACCTGGAGACGCTGGAACAAGCAGTGGCTGGGCCAAGCACTGCTCAACCCTTGGAGCAACAAATCCAATCACTGAAACATGAAATATTTGAACTAGAGGTACTAAATCGCCACATCAAACAAGAAAATGAAAAACTGAAGATACAGGGCAATGTGGACAAGATGGTCCAAGATAACACCATGCTTCATATGGGCTTGTGGCAAAAGGAAAACAAAAAGCTCAAGAAGCGATGCAGAAAATTAAACAGAGCTTTAATCAATCTGAAATTCAGGTGTTTGATGAAAAGACCAAAGGTCAATGTGGCCACACAGAGAAAGAAGAGAAGGCTGGATGTCCTAGCAGAGGCATCCCAGCAGGTGGACTGAACCATGTTTTTGATTGCATGAGGACATGCAATACCCTCACAGTGGGGGTATGTAGAGTCTCCACTTTACACTTGGTTATCCATCATTTCCTACAGTTTTCCCTCACTCATCTCTCCTTTTTGCTCTATTTTGCTGCATAAACTCACCCAGATCATTACATATGATGGCATTAAGCATGATTTAGGGATTTTGCTAATGTGTGACTGTTTTGTTTAGATTTTGACATACTTACAGGCATTCCGCAGCCATCTGATGATCCCGCAGCCTTTTTGTTAATCTCAAGGTTCCACGTGTCATTTTTCCAAATGAGCCACATGGGCACTTAGGAATCAAGGTGCTCGAGGTTCCTATGCTATCTGTTCAGCCATCCACGTCATCTGTACCTCCGGTCAACGAGGGTCAAGTTACGGTCAATAAAGGCAGCTTAACGGTGATACGTAAGCTGTTGGGTCACGTCAGTTCAAACGGTGACTTGTCCGTCTTATGCAGGCCGTGGGGGACATAATCCAACTCTGGATTCAATGCCCATAACGACCAGAACCTCCAGCTCATCCACGCAGACTTATGATGTGTTTTGATCCTTAATTATGCATGACAATTAGTTAGTTTTCTAGTTTTAGCTGTACGCATTAGGCCGTCTTTTAGATGCCTATAAAACTAGCGTTTGCATACGCTGAAGGTTACTTTTTTAGTTGCTGCATTTTATAAACTTGTTGTTAATTTAGAGCATTCGAAGACTCTGTTTTTATAGTGCTGTTCTAGCACTCTGGACTGTATTTTTCTGCACATGGAGTAATAGAAACAATGCTGTTTTGAAGTTTCCAATTCCTTGAGTCTCTTTTGGATGATATGAATGGAGGGCCCCTGTTCATGTTAGCCTTGTAAAGTATTTTATGTATTTTATATGCAGCATTTCCTTATTTCTATTCAGCATTTCTCTTAGTTGAAACATGTATAGCGTAATTTACTTTCTTGTTATTTCATTTCCAGCCTTTCTTTTTAGCTGATCAGCATTGTTCTTTTGCAGGTTTTTAAGCCCGGGATTGATTTTGTGTTTGTGTATTTGCTTAAATATCTAGTGGTAGTTTCAGTTGACAGATTCAAGTTGCTGCCTTTACTTTATTTTCATAGCTGATTTTTAGTTTTATTTCTCAAAGTGGTTTGCTAACATATGAATGATCTCTTTATCATAAATTGTCTATCTTTTAGAGATCAGAATATTAATAACTTGCAGCTGGCTTTGGGTGCTTTTTAGACTAATCCTTAACTACTTTCTAATCGTGTCTTACACAGTACTATGTGTTAGAGGCAGAGAGTTAGAGAGAGCTGAACATCATAACTAGTCTTTAAAGTAGATTTTTCTCATTTTTATCATTTCTTAGACTTATCTTTAGCTACTTCCTAATCGTGTCTTACACAGTACTATGTGTTAGAGGCAGAGAGTTAGGAAGAGATAAACTTTATCATTGGTCTTTTAAGTGATTTTCTTACCTTTTATTTGCAGCAGCATGAATGGTGTCTAATGCCATTAGAAAGTGGTTCTTTGCTTTCAAGTTATTTCAAGTTACTTATTTCCTTCAAACTTTTCCTTTTCAGCAAGTAGTTAGAAATCACTAATCACACACTCTCACTCATCTAGAATTCACTTTACACACACCATCACTCATCTGTTTATAAATCAACACTCCATTTTAGAAAGATAAATTAACCACAAACAACACCCCCCAAACGACAAAAAGTTCTAAGAGGTTGCTTAAGTACATATAGTACACCTTCACTTCATCAGCTTACGAGCCCCGGGTTGACAATTAATGACATCAATTTAGGAACACTAAATTGACTAAACAACTCTTGCCATGCAAATGGATACCTTACATATCAAAAGAAAACAAGAGGAAGCAGAAAGGGCTTTGGCCATTTTTTTCCCTAGATGCACCAGGAGGCATCCTAAGAATGAATGACCATTGAACTCTATAGAGGTTTGTTTATTCTGTGAAGAAGATCATTCTACAGATAGATGCCCTTCCTTGCCTGGACTTAAAGTTGTATACCAAGGGGCTAAAGGAATCACTGAAAAAATCTATTACATAAACCAAATGAGGCTGCATGGACCTAGACCATACCATCAGGGGATGCAGAGGACATCTCAAGCATACTACAACCCCAACCAAGTCACCTCCATACCTTCTTGGGGTCCCCCTGCTCATCCTTCCTAGTCCATGCCTCCTCCTTGGTCCTTCACATCTCAATATCATGCCCAACTAGCCACCCATTCATTTCAATCCTATGCTTAGCCACAACCTCAGTGGAATGCATCTCATCAGGGGTGGAGGCCCCAATACAACTCTCTTCCCACTCTTCTGCCTCCACCACCTGCCCAACCACAACCGTTACCTTTTGCTCCACCAAGGCAACCCCAAATGCCTGCCCAGCCAAATCTGAACCCGAACAACAGACAGGCTCAACAAGTGTATAGTGGGGAACCATCATTTCCAACTTATGTTGTGGAGATTCAAGAAATTAACTTGTGAACCGGGAAAGTCCTCCCAGATAGCCAGCCTCCACCCAGGGAGGTTGAGGAAGATAAAGAGGAAAGTGAACCTAAATCAAATCCACCCTTTCCTGAGAGACTATCCATGACAATCTAGCCGACCCCAGAAGAGACTGAACTCCTGGGAGAATTGAAACATTTATGTGTGAAGATACCACTTCTCCAAGCCATAAAAGATGTGCCTATTTACAATAGGTTGATAAAAAAGAAGTGCTTTAGGCATCCAGGAAGGTGCAAGAGAGATGCCCCAACCATTAATGTCATAGGACAACTGTCCAACCTAATGTTGGGGCAGATAATCTATCCAAAATATCTGGAGCCTGGAAGCCCAGTAGTTGATGTCCAAATCAATAGCACAATGGTCCCACATACCTTGATTGATCTAGGAGCTGCCATTAATGTGATGACAAAGGACACAATGCTCAAACTTAACCTCTAGGAATCCTTGAGGAAGACCACAACAGTGCAGCATCTAGTAGACCACTCCACAGTGACCCCTCAGGGGATTGTGGAAGATGTGATGATCTCCATTGATTCTTGGGAGTAACCTGTTGATTTCTTAGTTCTCCATCCAAAGGCAAAGCTCACTGGGTATCCTCTCATTCTGGGAAGACCCTGGTTGGCTACAGCCGATGCCTAGATCAGCTGCTGAGCTGGGAACATGACCATAAAGAACGAGCACATGTCCAAGTAGTTAATCCTATATCATCCTACCCAACCTTTGCTAGAAAATGATCTACTTCTCTGGTTGGAGGAGGAGGATGAGGATGAAGTTTATTGTGCACCACTTTGTACATTAGAAATCGCCATGGGGGGGAAACTGCAAGATGAGGATGATATGATTGAAGATTTGATTCAGAATCCACCTCCCAGTGTATCACCATTAGAAGACATAATAAGAGAAACCCAAAACAACACCCGAACTAATATCTATGTGGCTGACCCCACTTCTCTCCATGTTAAAAATATAGAGTTTGACCCAGAAAGAACATTGAAAATCGATCCATCCCTATCTACTTCTCAAGAGAAAGAGCTATGCAACATATTGAGAAAACATCTGGATGCCTTTGCCTGGAGTTATAAGGAGATGAAGGGAGTACACCCTTCAGTATGTACTCATCATATATACATCAAGGAAGATTGCAAGCTGGTCAGGCAACTTCAAAGGAGGATGAACCCAGCACTTAAAGATATTGTTAAGGAAGAACTGCAGAAATTACTTGATGCAATATTCATCTATCCCATCTCTGACAGTGAATGGGTCTCTCCTTTGGTGCTAGTGCCAAAGAAAAATGGTAAGTGGATAATCTGCGTCAACTATCGAGAATTGAACAAAGCCACTAAAAGGGACCATTTTCCTTTACCTTTCATAGATCAAGTGTTAAATGGTTTGGCAGGGAAAAAGTTTTTCTCCTTCGTAGATGGGTTTAGCAGGTACAATCAGATTCAAATCAGCCTGGAAGACCAAGATAAGACCACTTTCACTTGTCCTTGGGGTACCTTTGCATACTGGGTCCTTCCTTTTGGTTTGTGCAATGCTCTAGCCACTTTCTAAAGAGCGGTATTGAGTATATTTTCTGAACCGGTTCATGATGCAGTAGAAATATACATGGATGATTTTACTCCTTATGGATCTGACTTTCAGGAAGCTTTATCTAACCTAGGGAAAGTTCTAGATAAGTGTATTGAGATGAACCTACCCCTTAGTCTATAAAAATGTGAATTTTTGATGACTAAAGGACCATGCTAGGTCATGCAATATCTCAACAAGGACTACAACTGGACCCCAACAAAATTTCCATCATCCAAAGGGTCCCACCTCCTCAAAAGGTGAGAGATGTTAGAAGCTTCCTAGGCTTAGCTATATATTACAAGAGATTCATTAAATACTTCAACAACTTAGCCTCTCCTTTTTTTGGCCTCCTAGGCAAAGATGTTGAGCTCATATGGTTGGAAAACTCTCAAGAAGCCCTAGATACCTTGAAGAGAAAGTTAGTGATTGCCCCAATTCTTAGAGGCCCAAACTGGGCCCTACCCTTTCACATTCACACAAACACCTTGAACAAAGCAATAGGAGCAGACTTAGGACAAATTGATGAAAAGTTACCTTATGCCATATCCTTTATAAGCAAAAACTTGTCAAAGGCAGAGTTAAACTATACAGTGATCGACAAGGAACTCCTAGTTGTCGTGCATTCCTTAAACAAATTCAGACATTATATCACAAGCTATCAAACGTTTGTGCACACTGATCATGCTGCAATTAGAGATTTAATGAACAAACCAGATGTAAATGCTTGCATTATTAGATGGTTGCTTTTACTGCAGCAGTTTGATCTGACCATTATTGATAAGCCTGGTAAAGAGAATGTTGTTGTTGACATTTTGTCTAGAGTAAATTTGCCTACACGTGAAGAAGGAATGGTGGATGACCAAATGCCAGATGAACACCTATTTGCTATATCATTACTCTCTCCATGGTTTATTGATATAGCAAACTACCTGGTTTCAGCACAGTTCTCACCACACCTATCCTCAAAAGAGAAGAGAAAGATAGTAAGGAAAAGCGCCCCTTTCACCTGGATTGGAGGCAATCTATTCAAACATGGCCCAAATCAGATCTTGAGAAGATGTGTAAGGGAGGAGGAAGTCTTTAACATCCTCTTGACTTGTCATGACGGGCCTTGTGGAGGTCATTTTGCAGCAAAAAGAACCACCTTCAAGATATTGCAAGCAAACTACTACTGGCCCACTCTTCATCGGGATGTGAGGAGATACATGAGATAGTGTGATCAGTGTCAAAGGATGGAGAAACCCACTCCAAAGGATGAAATGCCCATGCAACCTCAAGTGACCTTTGAGCCATTTGAGAACTGGGGCATGGACTTTGTGGGGCCTATCAACCCCCCTCAAAGCAGAAGCAGTATATCATTGTGTGCACCGACTACCTGACAAAATGGGCAGAGACAAAAGAAATCAAAGCAGCGAAAAAGGAAAAAGTAGCTCAGTTTTTGAGGGAAAACATATTCTACAAGTTCGGGTATCCGAGAGATTTGGTCACAGACCAAAGCAATTAGTTCGCTTCCAACCTGGTTGAATACCTGCTCACACATCATAAGATCAAGCACAAGACTTCCACCCCTTACCATCCACAAGCCAATGGGAAAGTGGAGGTCAATAACAAAGCATTGGAAGGGATCCGGTAGTGAGAAGCAATAGAAAAGACTGGGTGGACAAATTAGTTCAGGCCACTTGGGCCTACAACACAACATGGAAGACCACCATTGGGTTCACACCCTATCAACTGGTCTATGGGAAGAAGGCTTTTCTATCAATAGAGTTTGAATTAATTACCCTAAGGATGGCAACTCAGCTGGACCTAGACCTCAGCCATGCATAGAAGGAGAGATTACTTTAGCTCAAAGGATTGGATGAATACAGATTGCAAGCCCTTCTCCATACAGAGGTAGTTCAGCTTCAGAGAAAGATATGGCATGACAGAAATATCAGGGAGAAGAAATTCCAAGAGGGAGATTGGGAACTACTCTATAATTCAAGATACAAGGATTTCAAAGGCAAGTTGAGGACAAGATGGCTAGGACCCTACACTATGGAGAAAAGCAATGACAATGGTTCAGTTCTGATCAGAACCATTGATGATGAAGCCATCCCAATGCTTGTCAATGGACATCGATTGAAAGTCTACAAGAAACCCCTCTCTAAGCGAGAGTTTATTGAAGATTTGAATAAAATAGTGATTGTAGTGGAGCATGCCTTAGCTTCCACTTCACCCACTCACTAAATAAAAAAGAGAAAAAATAAGGACTCAAGTGAAAACCTCCATGAGACGCTTGAGTCCCGTCATTGGGTTGAAAACTTCTTTTGAGGCGGCCCAGTGATGTCAAAAAAAAAAGAAGGAAAGAATAAGATCCCTGGGTGCAAACCTCCCTTGGAGGCACCCAGGGCAGGAAATTAAGGTGAAAACCTCTATGAGGCACCCTAGTTGTTTTCAAAAAAAAAGGAGGAAAGAAGAGAGAAAAAATGAATTTTTATTGCATTGCAGGTTTGCAGGAGGACTACAGGGAGTAGGAGAAGGTGCCAAGGGGACTTTGACATTCATACTAGCATCCATCTCATCTTCTCCACACCTTCCTCCATCATTTTTGGCATCTCTTTCACCCCACTATACCTCCTCTTCCAAAACTTTGTTTTCTACAGGAGGCTCTGTGTTTTCTACAGGAGGCTCCTGTAGGAATTACAGAGAGCCAGAAATGTCTACAAGATGCAGTTTAAGGGACAAGAAAAGCTTCATGAGGAACCTATAATCCCTCTTACCCTCTTCAAACCTCCTTTCCATCATTTCCAAGCCTGCATCACACTCTAAGCGTCATTATCATTTTTTTCATTTCCAAGAAAAAACATAGAGAAACAGTTTTTCAGTTTTGAAAAAAAAACAAAAGAAGAGGAAAGGGCACCATTAACTTTACCTGAAGCTTACCTACTATCCCTCCATCATTCATCTCCACCTTTGGCATCATTCTCGTGCTCCAAGCATAGGGAAATAGCTGAAGTTTCAAGGGGAGAAGCAGCTACAAGAGCTCCTGTAGGAATTCTTGTAGCAGTTGATCCCATAGAAGTCCAGCACCAGCAGCAAGGAACATCACATCTGAAGGTTGAAAAGGCACATACAGCTTAGCTCCAACAAAAGAAAAACCTACAAAAGCACACAACAACACATCAGCAAGCAGAGACAACATGCATGAAGGAAAATGAAGGCATGCAGCAGAGAAAGTCAAAGCACCTCACAATCGATGGCAACGAATACACTTGGATTACAAGTAAATAGCTAATTCATTCCTCTATCTGCATTTGTGTAATTAGGAATCATATGAAGGCAATGAAATGGTTGAAATTGAAAGAGGGAAAGGTGGCCAGTTAACTTGGCCACCTTCATTTATTGACTCAACTTAACCAAGATACCACCCACATGTGTGCATAGTCAACTCAAGCAAAAGATGCGAAGGACAGGTATTGGGAAGAAGAGTTAAATCCAATGCAGTAATGAGGTGATGATTATAAGGGGGGGTCATGATGACCAAGTAGGTGGGGACCAACGATCCTAATCTGGGCAATGTACACCTTGCCACCTCAGCACTCATAACCGAAAACAGCCATAAAAGGTAATGAGAACTCCTCCCCGCACATTCTCACCACCTTTTCTTCAGTTTCTCCTTGTAACTTAGCCACACCACAGTATTCTTATGCCCCCATAGCCTCGTATCGACCATCCTCCATCGATTTCCTCCATATTTTTGCTCTCGGCATTTTCTACAGGAGCACCTACCGGAAATCTACAGGAGGGACATCAGGCTTCTACAGGAGGGGAAGTGAGTCATTTTGAAGGGAGGAAATGTAACTTTTGGCATGAATTTTAGTTTGAAGAGGTAGGGTTCATGAATTCCCTCTATTGAATATCAAAATATGAGAGATTTGGTTTCAAATTTGAGATTAAATGAGTCTTTAAGAGGGTAGAAAAAAATAAACAAATCAATTTTAAAACACAGTCCCCTCTATCTTTCTATTTCACTCAAAATTATTTGTCTCCACCTCTATATCTGGTCTTTCAAAAGAAGTATAGGTAGTATGACAGGGGGTTTATGAGAAAAGAGCCCACTAACTCCACTAGACTCCATGCACATCCTCAAGTGGTGGAAATATTTACAAGGGAAAACTGGATGAATTTCTTTGAGAAGTTTAGAGGGTTTGATGATGAAATTTCCCATGAATTTTCTCTCTCTTTGGTCCCTCACACAATAACTCATGCTACAATAGCCATTAGAGGCCTCTCCATTGAAATAACCCCTGAATTCATCAGTAGGGTCACTACCCTTCCTCTTGGGCTGCCTTGGAGTAATGATGAGAAAACAATTGGCCAGGCTGCAAAGAGGAAATTTTTCCAAGATAATGAAACCCCTGTTGTTGTTGGGAAAAGTATCCAATACGGAATGACCCTATCCCACTCTAAGGGTGATAGTACCTCAGCAACAATCGAAGCAAAGCTATTTAAGATTTCTTCTTTATGAAAGTAAAATAGGGGAGAAAGAGATCCACTAACCGATGTCTTTCGCTAATGGTTGATCCAATCTTCTCTCCTTGCTGCTTGCTCCCAGCTCCTTGCTCTTTCACTGGTCCAGCTACACCAAGATCCTGCAAAATGGCGAGAGAGGGAAACTACAAGAAGCATACATTCATAATTGATTCAAGGATTAGAATAAATCAAATACACAAGCATGACAATACATCATTGATATACATGCATATAGAAGAACCTCAAATGCTTTATTAATGGAAGAAGTAAAGTTCAGGAAGTGATACAACCATAAGAGGCCCAATCCAACATCACCTTCCCAGCAGAAAGAAATCTCCTCTTCACCTCCTTCAAAGCAAATCACCCAATAGTTCTAAACTCAAACCAACAACACTTCCTTACATTCACAAGATTCCAGCCTCCCTAGACCTCCTGAGAGAGATCTATATATAGGAGTTTTGGAGAAAGGATGAGTCAGCTTGAGGCTGGCATGAAGCTGACTAGTGTCCTCTCTCACTTTAGTTATTCTTCAGTTCTTGAGTTCACTTGGAGGTTCTTGCTTCCACTTCGAGATCTAGACCCTCTTACTCATCACCAGTCGAATTCCTTGATCCAAGTGTCATTTTGGAAGCTTCCTAGGCATTGACACCTTGAGGAATGACTGTGCCACATGTCCCAACTCGCCCAGCGTAGGTAGCCTTCTTTGCAGTTGATATTCAGCGCAGGTAGACAGTGGAGCATTTGACATTCAGCGCAGATGCTCAGTGGAGCAGTTGACATGATCCAGAATTGCCTTGTTTTTGAGTGTTTTCAGGTGGAGAACTGTTATTCAGTGCTGTGGTTTGCTGACCTTGTTCCTCTAGGGGTAGGAACAACATGTTTAGGGACTTTGGATCCCTTAGATTATGGACATTTCATGCTTCATGCTGTAAGGCACAAAAATTTCTATAACAGTTGCCCCCTAAAGTATGAGGTCGTTTATCGGGTGAAATGCTTTATCAGGAGGATCTGAAGTTCATTCAATCGTTGAGAGGTGACCTGTAATAAAATACAATACAATACATTATTTTTCATTCTGCTTTCATGATCTAGCTGAGGCGGGTATTCCCATGCTCAGCTTTATAAATTCATTTTGGTACATAGAACAGACGATCGTCTGATGGTAGACTGATAATTCTCTGCTGAAATTATCATCCTTTGAGTAGGATGATCATCTGCTGCAATGATGTACATGTCAAATGTCTTTATATTTCCTGAATATATATCGCAGCCCGGATGGATGAAACTAGATCCGGGGTCTTCAAACTCGTTCGATCTTCACTCTAAGTACAATTCGATCCATGTGAGAATTGCGCTGAAGTCGAACATGGAAAGACATCGCTTGATTACCGGTCAATGATGTAAACCGTTAAAAAGCGCGAGAGGAATCACCGATAATGATAATGACCCTCAAGGTACTGCAGTACAATTCACGTGGTGTGAATATAGGACTTGGCGTCGAACACCACTCAAAATCCTCTGGTCGAAGGTCATTGATGTATACCTATCGCCAGAAGGGAGAAACTTGCCATTGAGGTATGCAAGCTTCAAATTACTGAGGGGGGTGTTCCTAGATCAACTTCTTGGATAATGAGCTGAAGTTGACAAGAAGCGATCCGTCACAGGAGGGCCTTAATGAATCCCACATCAGTGACACGGAACGGAGCTAATGATTTTAATGGAGGTGAAAACAATCTGTGACATATGATTCAGGGTGGCGGTCATGAATGGATGAAGGATAATGTATGGCAGTGGATGGGACACGGTTGACTCTTTCTGAACAACATCTCTTGAACATATAACGACACTGATGCGATGGATCGGTAGCATTACCCCAAATGTGGATGGTTTGGCGAGACCATGGTGATGAGACCGGTGAATGAAACAACCCAACCCGATGTGATACGGAGGAAAAGTGTCATGTTCAAGAGCGACTTGCTACCATTAAAGCTTTTAGGTTCTCCCAATTTTTCCCCAGTCATTTCTGACCAGTACCTCTTTATTTTTGTCAAGCTTGAGGAGGATAACATATGCTTGTTCTATAACCTGCCCTTCGGGCAAGCCCATCGCTATGTTTTAACGAGCCTAGCGATAGGGAAACTCGTTCTCGTCTAAAGACAAGTTTGTTGCTATTTAATCATTTTAACGAGTCTAACGACAAGGAAAACTCAGCCCTTTTCATTTTTAGAGAGTCTGAAAAGGTACAGAAAGTTAACTCCAAAATTCCTTTTTCGTCATCTAATCCCTTAAGTCCGAAAAAGTATAAAACAATACAGAAGGGATGAGTTTTTGATAACTTTAACGAGCCGAATAAAACAAGCGCTCGACCTTTTTGTGCAATAATCCCTCAGGTCCAAAAAGATTAAAATCTAGAGGAGGGATAGCTCTTCCGGTCCTTTTAACGAGCTGGAAGGCCAAAACTCGGCAATCTTTTCATATTTTACGAGTTAGTTGAAATGAGCTCAAAGAAGACTCGTCTTTTGAGGAACGAGTGATAAACAGGGATAGCAGCAGATTCCAGGTACAGGTTGGAATTTTCCAATCACGGCAGTGTCACAAGGATGGCTAGGTGAAATCACTCTTCGCAGCTGTTCCTCAAAATGGGTAAACAATCATATGGAGGTGAACGATCGGCCAAATGACGGTGGAGGTGGCAGGTGCAAACACGACCAAGGCTTTTTATGGCTAATAAATTTACGATCACAGAGGTTATTTACCGGAATAGGTTCATTTTTTATTTAAAAATGAGCTTAAACTCCGGGGGAAACATTTCTCACTGCTTTTATTTATTTTTTAACGAGCATGAAGACCGCGTTAAAACTGCTCGGATCTTGCATTTATTTTTTAACGAGCATGAACTTTATGCTAAAACTGCTCGAATAATTCTGCATGCCCCTAGCATAATAATGCAAACGAGGCACATACCCCCTAGACTCCAGGGGGTCGTTTCATTTTTTAATGAGGTTGACACAGTAAAGAACTATCCTCTTGACTCTTTATTTCATTTTTTAACGAGGTTGACATGAGATAGGAACTATCCTCGAAGCTTTAGATCCATTAGAAATAGAAGGTTTCATATTCCACTGTGGCCTTTTCTGCCAGATTACTTGGAGGCGGTAGGGCAAAAGTACCCATTAAAGTGGGGTCTTTTAGGAAAATTACTCCGATATTTTGGAGAGAATGATTGCTTCCATGGATCATTGGAATGCTTCCCGTAATAAATGGTGGCACAACTTCTGTCGAAGTTGTCGTTGAACTGCTTGGTTGATCTTTTTCCTTGCCGTTCGACAACTTCGGATTCCCGTAATCTTTGTTCCTTGTCGAAATCAAAGCATCATTCTGTTGCTTGGAGGTCGACAACATTAGCACCTGGCACAGGGAAGTACTTCCATTATCAACCATATTTTGACCTGGTTTGGGAAACGGATCAGTCAACACAGCTGGATTTTTCAGACTCTTAAAGAATCTTTTTATTTCAGCTTTGTACGGACAATTTCCTGTCCGATGATCCTCCTCATCACATATTTGACATGGATAATTTGGTTTCCCTTTCCCAGGAGGGTTTGAAGAATTTTTTCCAGGAGATGATTCACCCTGTTTCTTCTTCTTTCCTTTGTTTTGCTTCTTCTTGCTTCCTGGTTGATTGGTTTCTTTGCCCTTATCTACTGATACGGCATTTACTTCCGAAGCAAGAATTTCTTCTTTTGCATTTTGATCCGAATTCTTACGGGCTTTCTTTGACGAAGCCTTTATCGATTTCGCGTTTGCCGTGCCAATCACGCCATCACCGGCATGAGAGTCACTATTGGATTTAGGAGGAGGAGGAATTGAAAATTCCGGTCTAGGAGCGTCAGGTATTTTGTTGTAGAGCGTGCCAGACTGAGTATAAACTAAGTCCAAATACTGTGCACGAGCGATAACTTGCTCCTCTGTTACGACTCCCCCCTTTGCCACATCTTCCGTTATAGCAGGAAGTAACGACTTTATAAACCACTCAGCTAACAGCTGATCGGGAACGTATCTTTTCACCATCCTACGACGACGACGCCACTCATGTACATGATCAGATATATGGGTGGCAGTTGTCTGTTTGAAGTTGGTTAATATTTCTGTTCCCATTTCATACCTTATCGGTAATTGAAAATGGGTTAAGAAAGTCGTGGCTAGGGAACAAAAATTGTCGAAAGAGGCTCTAGGTAATTCAATATACCATTTAGCCGCTGGACCCGTCAATGTCCTCTGAAAAAGGCGAAGCCTTATCGAATTGTCGTTTAGGGTGTTCAACGAACACCACAGATGAAAAGTCATCACATGATTCGATGGGTCTTCACCTGGATTTCCATTGAATTTAGGAATGTCAGATGGAATTTTATGAGGAATTGCTGGCCACCAAGGGGCATAAGCAATCGGATCGTTGGTTAACCGGTGTAAATCGGGTAACTCTAAAGTCGCCACGAATGGTAACTGTTGATTCAGGTTAGGCGAAGCATAACCAGGGTACGATGGAATCGCTTGAGCAGTGGGCCTTTGCATACCAGCATAATGTAATTGATGTTGGTATGACTGATATGGTTGGTGGACTTGACCACTGTAAAGTGGTTGGTTTTGACCGTTTTGGATATACGGTTGTCCACTGTTCGCAAAGATCTGCTGCTCAAAACCTTGGTACACCTGCTGGAATTGCGGTTGTTGGTATTGCACTACCCATGGTTGTGAAGCCATGTTCTGTTGCGTTATGCTAACCGTTGGACCGAGGTGTGGGGTAATTGTACCCGTTTGGACCTGTGTCACCCCACCAGTTGGTGATTGTGGTTGTGACCCATGGTCAAGGGGCTGTTGCATTACAACCTGAGGTTGACATGCAACAGGCATCGCTTGAACTTGTGACACTGTTACAATAGCCGGTGTGGTTGGGATGTTCATCATAGGTACACACTGTTGCATAGAATATACAACCCTTGGTTTTTGAGGTAGCATAGGTACCCAACTACTTGATGCAATTCCAGTATAACCTGAATACTGTTGTGAACTCACGTATGGGTACCCTCCCGGAGGGGGTAATGAAAGGGCATACTGCCCCCCATACGGTAGCAATCCGGAACTCAAGGGGATTGATTGTCCTTGGGGACTGGATTGCCCAAATTGACCTCCAAATGGATCAATTTGGCGAGTCTCAACATAAGAGTTGCCGGGTATTACTCCAGCGGAGTCGCCAATTTGTTGTTGGGAAAAGTATCCAATACGGAATGACCCTATCCCACTCTAAGGGTGATAGTACCTCAGCAACAATCGAAGCAAAGCTATTTAAGATTTCTTCTTTATGAAAGTAAAATAGGGGAGAAAGAGATCCACTAACCGATGTCTTTCGCTAATGGTTGATCCAATCTTCTCTCCTTGCTGCTTGCTCCCAGCTCCTTGCTCTTTCACTGGTCCAGCTACACCAAGATCCTGCAAAATGGCGAGAGAGGGAAACTACAAGAAGCATACATTCATAATTGATTCAAGGATTAGAATAAATCAAATACACAAGCATGACAATACATCATTGAGATACATGCATATAGAAGAACCTCAAATGCTTTATTAATGGAAGAAGTAAAGTTCAGGAAGTGATACAACCACAAGAGGCCCAATCCAGCATCACCTTCCCAGCAGAAAGAAATCTCCTCTTCACCTCCTTCAAAGCAAATCACCCAATAGTTCTAAACTCAAACCAACAGCACTTCCTTACATTCACAAGATTCCAGCCTCCCTAGACCTCCTGAGAGAGATCTATATATAGGAGTTTTGGAGAAAGGATGAGTCAGCTTGAGGCTGGCATGAAGCTGACTAGTGTCCTCTCTCACTTTAGTTATTCTTCAGTTCTTGAGTCCACTTGGAGGTTCTTGCTTCCACTTGGAGATCTAGACCCTCTTACTCATCACCAGTCGAATTCCTTGATCCAAGTGTCATTTTGGAAGCTTCCTGGGCATTGACACCTTGAGGAATGACTGTGCCACATGTCCCAACTTGCCCAGCGCAGGTAGCCTTCTTTGTAGTTGACATTCAGCGCAGGTAGACAGTGGAGCAGTTGACATTCAGCGGAGATGCTCAGTGGAGCAGTTGACATGATCCAGAATTGCCTTGTTTTTGAGTGTTTTCAGGTGGAGAACTGTTATTCAGTGCTGTGGTTTGCTGACCTTGTTCCTCTAGGGGTAGGAACAACATGTTTAGGGACTTTGGATCCCTTGGATTATGGACATTTCATGCTTCATGCTGTAAGGCACAAAAATGTCTATAACACCTGTTGAAGACAAATATGGAATTAGGAGGGCTAGTGTACCATATCCCTGGGATGAGGTTAGCTAGTAGTCATCAAATGCATTTCTTGTGAGGGGAGGCACAACATTGTTTATGGACATCATTTCGGAATCCTTCAAGAATTGAGATATGGCATGGATACCCCAGCACATCAAAAGCTCAGTATCTCTTATTTTCTCCTCCAGTCCCTCATTGACTCCAGCACCAAGGTACAAGAAGGAAATTCATAGTAGCTAGCTCACCATGGCCTAATCAAGATCCTAGTAGAGGAAGCCCTTCATACCCTTACAATCCCTATAGCATGGGAAGTTTTCAGAAATATGACGATTGAGGATGAAATCAAGGCATTAACCTATGATGTCAGTCCTGCTATTAGTGAGGAGGGAGAACAGAAAGGAGGAGAAGATGAAGCCAGTGGTGACATAGCACAGAAAGAGAGGAAGGAGGAAAGGAAAGAAATAGAGAAGGGGAGAGTTGAAGAGACAAAACAAGAGGTAGAAAAAGAGACAGAGTAGGAGGAGGAAAAAGAAACAGAAGAGGGAGAAAAGGAGGCAAAGGGGTTAGAGCAAAGAGAAGATTCCCCTGAAACTTTCGAAAGAGAAGCAGCAGCTACCGTCACTGCCCTCGGTACACCAATCAAGCAGAAGCAGAAGAGGAATAGAAAAACCTCCATGTATTTTAGGGCAAGGAAGAGTACCAAAATTAAAACAGGCAAACCTTAGCCCTCATCAAAAACTCCCATTAACATTGAAGATTCACCATCTGCCTATGTGAAAGAATCTCCTTCCAAGACACCCATAACCTATGAAAGGAGGACTACAAGATCTTCTACATGGAAGGGGAAGGTAATTCTACAGGACCCTACAACAGTCCTACAAGAGATGCTCTCCAAATTACAGGAGACACAAAAACTTGAGGAAAATATAGGAGGATAGCTAGAGGTGAATGAGGAAGCACAAGAGCTACAAGAACCTTACCCCTAGCCTAATTTTGACTCCCATTACAGACTACTTGAGGGAGGCAAGATAATCACACAAAAATTTGCAATTCCACTGTTTTTCGAATTGGAAAAAGAGAGAGTAAGAACAAATAGGTGGATGTAGATAGCCAAGTCCAAAGGAGTTGAGGATATTGGCCACATGGAAGACAAACCTAGGGAAATGGGCAGGGAATTGAGTGTTCTTAGAGACAGAGGAGACATTAAAAGAAGCCACCTTGACAATGAAAATGAATTACTAAGGAGGTAGTTGCAGGAGAAAGAGACTCATTTGGCATGCATGGCTATCTTATCCATAGAAGCATTACAATGTAGAACACCAGACAAATCTTATGGCCTCTGTTACACTAAAATTCATCACCATGACTATTTGTAGTCAGTATGGCTCCATCAACTGTCATACTGTCCTCCTTGGCAAGTCTTATACCTCTGCTCCTCATGTCAAACTCCAAGAAAGAGAGAAAGTCCTTAAAAAGTCATATAACTCTAGTTACGCAGTTTCTCTTAGCCTTACCTGCGTGTACGCACCTCAAGTTCACAATAACTGCGTACTTGTATGCTCTGTCTGTAAAGGGGTGGGCGCAAGTTTTACTTCAAAAAAGTTACTTGTGGTCGAATCTAGAGCATTCTAGAAGATGGTTTGACGTGGATTGAGCGCCTCCAGATGGTTCATGCATCCCAAAGAAACAGGAACTTATCCCATCAATAGGGGATATATCCCATTGAAAGAGGGGCTTATCCCATTGATGGTGGACCTGATTAACTTCCTCCAAAGCACTATAAATACAGGCATTGGGCCAGAGGGAGGGGAGGTTGAAAGCTGAACATTCCTAAGGGTAGATGCTGCTGAAATTAGGACTCCCTTATAGAGCTTGAGAGGAGAGATTCCAATCCTTTCTTAGCTTCAGTTGGAAGTGGGTGAGCTGATCAAAGTAAAGGAGAACTCTTGCTGGACCCTGGGAGGGACCTGCACAACACCAAGGCACTGGTTGTAATGGTTTCTTTTGTTTCCAATTAATACAATTAAGTTCATTTTTCTCAACAAGTTGTTATATATAATTTGTTTCATATACTCCTTGGTCTTTATGATGAATATGTTTTATTATGTGAGTTATTCAGGTGCTATGTAATCGTTTACTTGTTAGTGAATGCAGGCTTCAAGGAGAAGGAGGAGCTCATATGGATCGGAGAGGCTTGGCTGCTACAAACAACGTTGGACTAAAGGTATGCTTTAAACACCTGGTTGCTTTTATTTTAAATGCATATTTAGGGAAAGATAGTGCTTGATTGTTTTGTTTGTCACTAGAAAGCCTTAGCTTCTAGGGAGGTCGGTTTTTTCCGCAAAATTGACTCTTTCCGCATGAAAAAATGGCGACCATACTGGGGAATCCATGGATGTGATTGATTTCTCTTTTGATTGATACTTTGATTTGAGAAAAGTTGATTTCTTTCTGGTTTTTGACTGATTGACTGTGAATTTGGTGGAATAGCTTAGGGTTGAGTTAGTTTTTATTTTTCGTGGTTTTGAGAGTAGTACGCACCCTCTGCGTTAAGCACAGTGCATACCTGCACGCACTGCAGCTTTGTACACAGAGCGTGGTTGCACCTGTGCAAACAGGCTGCCTGCGTACCCTTTCAAAACTTTAGAAAATTTCAATTTTTTCCTTTTTGCCTCTTAGATTTTGTTTATAGTTTGTTTTTTGCTGCCCAGATCCACTGGTTACCTGTCAGAAGTCTTCATCTAAGCTTGTTTCATTAGCATCAAGGGTTTTAGTGAAGTTCATAGAAATTCTAGCCCTAGGTTTGATTTTTGTATTGGTCTTGTAGTGACTTTGGCTTTAGAAGTTGTAAAAACCTTAGATATCCCTCGTCTTTTCAGTCTTCTTAGGAGTCGGACCTTTCGTAAAATCCACCTTTGTGAGAAACCTACCTTTGTGTTGTCTCTTTGCGGAATTTCGAGAGAGCTTGTTGGTTAAGCTGTGAATTTCATTCTTAAGAAAAAGAACAAAAGATTTTTATTTTTGTTTTTGACTGGTTTATGATTCTGCATGAACTAGTCCTTGGTTGAATTGTAATTGAGTAAAACATCCTGGAATTATACTTTGTAGGCTTTTACCTCATTAGGTTTGCTTTTAGGTGAATTTCTCTTAGATTTTCTTTTAGGTAAAATTGATTTGATTTTCATAGATTTTTTAAAATTGATTTTTGTTAAGTAGTTTTACATGCTTTGTTAAAATAGGAAAAAATACAAAAATCTCTTTTATGAAAAAGTTTGTTTTAGTAGCGTTTGAAGTCTTTGAAAAGAGAAAGGAAATTTTCGTGCAAATAATTAGTGGTCATGTGTTGTGTGCTTTGGAAAAGATAAAGAGATTTTTTCTTTCATTTTCATTGCCAAGAAAGTCATCTTTATAAATTTTGCATTCTCCAACTCTCTTAGCTAGGGAATTCATTGAAAAGGAAAAATAGTTTAAATCATCCTAGGTGCATCCTTTTAGTGGATTTGAGTCGAGTCTACACACCATCAGTTTCATCTCCACTACCTTTTGTCCTAAAGAAAAGCCATAAAAATTAACGCTTAAAGTAAAATTTACTTAGTAAATTTTTATTTACTAGGGCTCTGAAACACCAACATAGATCAAGCTAGTGTCTTGGAGTAGGAGAGTAATTAACTCTCCAAGACAGCAAAACCAAACAAGTAGCTCATCTTGTGGTAGGATAAATCCAACTATTACATTTATGCTCTGGGAAAGCTCCTCTTAAAGGAGAAGCACGAGATCGTGTCCGAACCAGTGAGGGGATCAATCCTCCTTCATTGGGAACGACGCCAGATACGCACGTACTACAAACGGTAAACCTCGGATTGACCATTGTCGAGGAGCCTGGGGTAACTTGTCGGTAAACCTTGGATTATTGTCAAGGAGCTGGCAAGGGGATTGAGCTTGTTACTCTGCCCTTGCGTGCTATCGGATCGTAGACTATTCCCCTAGGTATATTTGTTGCTGTTGGTGACCTTAGTGACCATTATCTTTAGGGTTCTACCCAAGGTGACGGTGGAGGGAAGATCCCACTGTACCTGGAGCAGACGTCGGCTAGACTCACTTGGATTTTCTGGGGGGTTCACTTCACTCGAGACGGTTAAAGTGGAGGAACTTGTGCCAGTCTATTCATTAAGCAGGTTGTCAGGGTAACTGTTCCACCCGCCACTTCTGTACTGAATTCTGTGATGTTGGATTTCATCACCAACTAGTGTTTTCAATCCGGAAGGTTACTGTTTGTGTATGGTTTGACGCCCTAGATTCTGTAGGCGTGTGATTTGAATTTGTTTGGTTCTTTAGAGACTTTAGGCGGTTTTCTTTGAGATTTTACTTTGTTTGCATGTGCAGTAGTTAAAAGTTTTAACTGTGGCTGAATTACCGAGACAGTCCCGTAGACTTCGGGGCAGTCTCCTGAGGTTGTAACCGTGGCCGATTTGTTGAGGAAGTCCCGTAGACTTTGGGGCCAACCTCCTGAAGACGTCCCGGGTCATTACGAAGGTTTGAAAGTCCTCGTAACTCCTAGTGGCAGTAAAGTAGGTTCACCTGAAGAAGGAGAGTCTTCGTTGGTAGTTCATCCCGATTACCAAGCTTTAGAAATAGGTTATAATCCTGAAGCTATTGCGGTTTCCGAGCTTGCTGGTAGTTTTTCATCTACTAGTGATATAGGCGAAGAACCTAAGATATCTGAACCTGTTACTCCAACATCGGGGTTAGTCTCTTCGACTTCTAGTGCTCCTGATTCACCTAGGGTAGAAAGAGTCATCACCGAAAATCTTCCTTCTAGTTTGATAGCTATTGAAGAACTTGCTCCAAAAGAAGAAATAGGCGTCCCTATCCCTGAAAATCAACCTACTATTGATCTAAGGGAGCGTGAATCCATTTTTTACAGTCCACCTAGAAGTACTACTTGGTATCTTTCTTTAACTAATTATTTGGACAACTCAGGGTTAAGTTTTTCTCCACCTCGTGCTCCTTATCCACCTGGAGGTATTTATACTCCTGTAAATATGTCTGGTCAGTCGTCCATGTTTACTCAATTGCCTGAATCCTTTTTGTACGGCGGTCCTTCTGTTCCCTCTGGGTATCAGTCACTTTCTGGTACTTTTGCGGGAGCATCTCCTCAACCCATTGAACATGGGTTATTAACTGGAAACAATGGTAATAAACCATTGAGCGTAGGAGACATTTACATGATGTCAGGTTCAATTCCCAGTTCTCAACCTCAAGGTGGCCAGTTACCGCCTGGGGGGCAGCCTCAATTAATTCCTGGGGGGCAACCTCAAGGTACGCAAATTGTGTCTGGGGGGCAACCTCAACGACAGTATGTACCCGTGGTGTAGTACATTCCTCAAGGTCAACCCAAGCCTCAATATGTACCCCAAGGTCAACCTCAGTATCAATATGTACCTCAAGGTCAACCTCAGTATCAGTACATGCCTCAAGGGTATCTACCCCAAGGTCAGTACTCGAGTCAGGGTTTCCAACCACCCCAAGGTCAATCTTATGTTCAAGGTATGGGAAATGTACCTTTCAATTATCAATCCTACCCTCAATCTGGTTATGGATCTCAATATCCTCAACCTGTTATGGGTCAATACCCCGGAATGAACATAGTGTGGGATCCATCGCAAGTTCAACAGGTATTGCAACCAAGTGTACAGTTGTCATCTCAAACTGGACAACCCTTAGTTTCTGGTTCACCCCAGCAACCAGTCCAGTCTAATATTCAAACTTATGTACCTTCGGTAGTTTCTCAGTCTGGGCCTATTGCACCTAGTACTCCATCTCAAACGACTACTGCAACTACCGCAACATCTGTTCAATCTACCCCACTTACTTCTGGAGTATCGACAGCTCCGCTTTCTACTGTCTCTGTATCTACTCCTCAGACATCTTTACCATCGTCTGGATCCACGATTCAAACTACAGTTCAGATGCCTGTAGGAAAACCTGGTTTAAGTACGGTTGTCACAAGTCAACCACAATTCACTTATCAACCGTACCAGGGACAGTATCAATTTGGTCCTGCTGTCGAGCAGCCAATTTACCAGTATCAACCGTATCCTGGGTACACTTATCAACAATCACAACAACCCCAGTACGGTCCGGTTAATCCCAGTTTTCCAGGAGGATACAATATCCCGAACGCGATTCCCATTCCTAGTTATCCTGGATATCCTCCTCCTGGGACTGGCTTTGTGACCCAGATTTTTAGGGATCCTAATCGGCAGTTACCATTTATCACAACTTTGGATTTACCAGACTTGTCGCGCCTAACGAACGATCTAATAAATTATCTTCCGTTTTGGCCGCCAATGCCAAATAAGTTGCCCAGTGAGATTCCCAAGTTCGAAGGTAAGTCTGGAGAGGACCCGTCGAATCATGTGATGACTTACCACCTATGGTGTGCCTCTAATTCCATCTCGGATGATTCGATCCGCTTACGTCTTTTCCAGCATACTCTCATTGGTCTTGCGGCCAAGTGGTACATTGAGTTATCACGGGCCTCTTTTTATAACTTTAGCCAGTTAGCTACCTCGTTTTTAACTCATTTTCAGTTGCCGGTCAGATATGATAATGGCACAGAGTTACTAACTTTGTTAAAGCAATCGACGTCCACTTATATTTCCGATCATATTCATGAATGGAGACGTCGAAGGCGGTTAGTGAAAGTTTTTATCCCGGACCATATCTTAGCTGAATGGTTTGTTAAATCATTTTTACCGAAGATTACTGAAGATGTAGCTAAGGCCGGAGTAGTTACTGAGGAGCAAGTGATTGCTCAAGCGCAGTACCTTGACTTAGTTTATACTCAGTCAGGTACGTTACACGAAAAGATCCTAGATCTTCCTAAGTCAAATCAAATCGCTGCTGCTCCTTCGGGATCTCATGCCGCTGATGGTATGATTGGTACGGTGAACACTAAAAGTAAGAAGAAATCCTCAAAGAATTCTTCTCCTATTATAACCTTACCAGACTCCCCGACAGGAGATTCTTCTGCTAAAGTTTCCGCCGATATTCACGCTATAGAGTCATCTACGGCTAAATCAAAATCCGGTGGGAAAAAGAAAGGCAAGAAGAAGAATAAAGCAGACAAAACTCCAAAGGAGAAAACTGAAAAGTCGGAAACCAATGACGAAAAGCGCAAACCTCGATATCCTTGTCTTATTTGTGAAGAGGATCATTTTACAAGAGATTTCCCTCATTGGGCAGAGGTTGTGAAAATCGTCAAAGGTTCCCAAACTCCTGCTGTTTTAAAAGATCCATTTCCAAAGCAGGAGAGTAAGATGATAGGTTCTTCCTCGAGTGCCAGTGAAGAACCCATATTGATGATGTCTCATGTAAGGATTGCGACTCGATCGCAAGATTATGGTAGTAAGAGTCTTGTTGATGGCAAAGAAGCAGAATCTTCTCATTCTAATCCATCAACCTCAGCTCCCGGTTCCGATCCACTACAGATCGAGAAACCTAACCCGGAATTAGTAATCAAACCGCCCGCCAAGGGTATACTTCGAAAGTCTGCTTTCAATCCACATGCGAGAGCGGCCCAGAATTATAACATTGTTGAGGACTTAGCTGTTTCACCCTCAGCAATGTCGGCTTTGGAAGTGCTGCAATCATGCCCAGCCCAGCGGAAATTACTTTTGTCGGCTATAGGAGCTGTTGATGTTCAGGACCCGAACCTAATAATCTTTGATCTAGAAAATAGTACACCGCATTTACCTCATCAAATGGCTTTCCAGATCCCAGTGATAGTCAAAAACAGGCCTATTCATCGGACTGTAATTGATGAGGGAGCTTCCATGTGTATTATGTCGATACAGTGTTGGAGATCGCTTGGTTCTCCTTCACTAAATCAATCCCCAACAATTCTTAAGGCCTTTGATGGCCGTGGGTTTCATCCGTTTGGCATTCTACAGGATTTTCCTATAGGGGTTGAAGGAAAAACTGTTAGTCTAGATGTGGAGGTGGTTGATGCCCCTCTAGACTACAACCTTCTCTTGGGTCGAAGTTGGTCTTCCGCTATGACAGCAGTCGTTTCATCGGTCTTTCAAGTAATAAAGTTTCCACATAATGGAAAGATTGTAACAATAGACTAGTTGGCCTACTTTTCATCTGACCCAGCCTCTTCAGAGAGTATTCAGCATGTCGGTAAAACGACTATCCCATATAAGGATGTTGGAGTAGGATTAGTTAAAGATGCCAGTTTACTGGGAACTTTTCCTTTTCCTCCAATCAATGCATTGTCTTCATTTGCATCCACTCATATGATTACATCAGACACCATTGTTTATGATGATCCTTGGATCGTTCCTTCTGAATCTGAGATAGACTCATTTGGTGATGCTATGCCTTTGAGTCCATATGAAATTGCCTATGAAGCCGTGCAGTCTTTTACCGACCCGCGTTCAACCAAAATCGACCAAATGAATGTGGTCCGTGAGGATTCACTTTTCACATCAACCTCAGACTTAATAGCGTTTCCCGAAGTTGTGTCATCTGACGAGCAACTTCGTGAAGTCCTGTGTGTAGACGATTTACCATGGGAAGATCTCCATCACAGATCTTCGTTTTTACCTGAGGATGATCGTTTTGAAAATGATTTCTCATCAATCTTTACAGCTGAATATGTCAAAGAAGCTCAGAATCCAATGAAACATCCTGATTCAGAGCTGAATTTGGGAAATATCTCTCGAACTGTTCCCATTGACATTTTAGTCAAGCCTGGAATTGTTGAGAACATTCATATAGGAGCCTCATGTACAGATGACGAAACTCAGACATACAAGTCCCTATTTCAAGAATTTCGCGACGTGTTTTCCTGGTCCTATGAGGAAATGCTAGGAATTGATCCCGCGATTGTTGTCCATGAGATCAAGACTTACTCGGACGCTAAACCCGTCCGGCGACGTTTGCGTCAGATTCACCCACGAAAAGTGGCTGCAATTAAAGCAGAAGTTGAAAAACTGTTGAAAGCAGGTTTCATTTATCTGATCCCGTTAACGGATTGGGTATCGAATATTGTTTTAGTTAACAAAAAACAAGGAACAATAAGAATATCCATCGACTATAGGGAAATTAATCGAGCTTTTCCAAAGGACAACTATCCAATGCCCTATATCGATCAAATAATTGATGATTGTGCCGGCAGTGAAATATTTTCCTTTATGGACGGTTTTTCTGGTTACAATCAAATCAATATTCTACCTGCCGATCAACCAAAAACGGCTTTCATTTGTCCATGGGGGACATTTGCTTACTGCAAATTACCTTTTGGGCTTAAGAATGCCGGAGAAACTTTTCAAAGGGTGATGTCTTATGCGTTTCATGACATCAAACACATTTTGCAACCGTATCTCGATGATTTGCCCGCTCATTCACTACATCGAGCTGACCACCTTGTCCATTTACGAGCAATCTTCATGAGGTGTCGACATTATCGTATTCGGTTGAACCCACACAAATGTGTCTTCTGTATAGAAGTGGGTCGATTACTAGGATTTGTAGTTTCAAAATCCGACATTCACGTCGATCCCTCGAAGGTAGAAGCTATCATCAAATTGCCTCCTCCTTCGAGTCTTCGCCAACTCCAAAGTTTGCAGGGGAAAGCAAACTTTTTACGATGATTCATTCCTAACTACGCCGAGGTTACAAAGGGTTTTACCCGGTTGTTGAAACAGAACACTCAATTCTCTTGGGATGAGATAGCTCAGAAATCTTTTGATGCACTCAAGCACGCGTTGACCCATGCACCGTTGCTGCATCCTCCCAACTACAACCAGGATTACTTTTTGTACCTCGCCACCACTCATTCCACCATCGGGATGGTCTTAGTTCAGGAAGATGAATTTGGAATGGAACATGTGATATATTACCTTAGTCGGACGTTAAACCCAACTGAGCTAAAATATTCACATGTGGAGAAATTGGCATTGGCAGTTGTTCAAGCTGTCCAACGTTTTCGTCACTACATTTTACTCCGTAAAACTACAGTCATTTCGGATTGCAACCCTATGATCTACATTTTGACTAAATAATTGCTAGGGGGCAAGTACTCTAAATGGATTGTTATCTTGCAAGAGTTCGACTTGGAGTTTGAGAAATCTAAGTCTAAGAAATCTTTAGTTTTTGCAGAGTTAATGTGTGACTTCCCGCGTGCTGACACGGAAACTGTGGCAGAGGAGCCCATTGCGGATGAATCTTTGTTTATAATCAGCACTTTAGATCCGTGGTATGGGGATATCATCGTCTATCTCCAGACCCAATCCTTTCAGCCCGAAGTTTCAAAGACGGAACGTCGGAAAATTCGATTCCAGTCCCAACAGCACAAAATCATTGGAGATACTCTTTATCGCCGTGGGGTGGACTCTATTTTTCGCCGTTGCTTAACACATGAGGAAGCTGAAAGAGTTCTGAATGACTGTCACTCTGGAGTGTGTGGCGGTCATATGTCTGGGTATGCCACAGCCCAAAAGATATTGCACGCTGGCTACTTCTGGTCGTCCTTGTTTAAAGATTGTATTACTGCGGTCCGAAAATGCCACAACTGCCAAGTGTTTGATCGAACGATGCGCCCTCCACCTGCTCCTCTCCACCCTATAATTGTTGTTGGTCCTTTCGCCAAATGGGGTATCGATTTTATTACATGTAACCCTCACTCGACCGGGGGGCATGCGTATATCATCCTTGCGGTAGATTATTTTACTAAGTGGGCCGAGGCGATGCCTACATTCGAGGCAGACGGCAAGACAGCTGCAATTTTCGTATTCAATCACATAATTGCTAGGTTTGGTGTCCCACAAGCGATAATCACTGACCATGGGCGCCATTTTCGAAACGTCATGATGACAGAACTTATAGGCCAGCTTGGTTTGCATCACGATAGTTCAACTCCTTATTATCCACAAGCGAATGGTCTGGTTGAGTCCATCAACAAAGTTTTAGTTATCATGATCCGACGAATCATTGGCATTCATCGGTCGAATTGGCACAACATGTTATTTTTAGCGCTTTGGGCGTACTGAACCTCAGTGAAGACATCAACAGGGTTCACTCCTTTCCAACTAGTTTATGGTTTGGAAGCTGTGCTACCCATTGAATGCAAAATCCTGTCACTGCAAATGGCCATCGAGTTACTTCCATCTACTTCCAAAGAGGAGAAGCGTTTATTATACTTAGCTCAATTAGATGAGACTCGAAGTGATGCTGCATTGGCGATCGAGACTCACGCAAAACGTATGAAATCTCAGTATGATCGAAATGTGACCCCTCAAAATTTTTCGGAAGGAGACCTAGTGTTATTATATGATCAATCTAATGATAAATTAGGTGCTAGAAAATTCGTTCCTATGTGGCATGGGCCCTATATTGTCAAGCGAAAGCTAGCAAAAGGGGCCTATGAGTTGGTAGACTTTGACGGGGACTCTTTGGGTAAACCCAGAAATGGACTTTACCTAAAGAGGTATTATGCTTAAATGATGGGTCTTGAGAATTTTTAGTTAGGTTAGGTTTTTCTTTCTAGCTGGTGTGTTTGTTAGTTTAGACAGTGTGCTTAGCTTAGAGAGTGTGTTTTTCGACATTATCCTGGCTTATCTTGGTTTTACTCTTGATATTGCAGATGTCGATGCCTCTCAAAACATACATTGGATTTGATGATGGTGCTTGTCGTAGTACACGGAATATCTCTTCCGCAGCTTGGGTTATTTATTTGCCCTCTGACGACTTAGTTTCTATGCATGGGGTGAGCCTCAGTCAAACAACAAACAACATTGCCAAGTACAGTGCAGTGATTGAGTTATTGTCTGAATCTACTTCATTTGGGATTCGGAGTTTGATAGTGAGGTTAGATTCTGAACTCATTGTATTACAGCTTAATAGAGTGTATGCCATTAGAAATCCAGTGTTATTAAGGTTATTTTTGAGAGTGTGTCTCTTGGAACGTGAGTTTGATTACATTGAATATCAACATATTCCAAGGTCTTTAAATACATTAGCAGATGTAATTGCTTCTCGAATGTTAAATAGACATTTGCAATAATCATACATGTAAATTTAAAAACATTTCATCACACATGTTTAACAAGATAAGCCGGTAATAATGATATATATATATATAGATAGGAGTGTGTCAAAAAATACATCGTCTTCGATCATAGGTTGAAAAACACCTTATGATCGGCAAAAATGATAAGTACAAAAAACCAAAATGTCACATGTGTCTACAAAACGACCATCCAATCACTGGTGATGATCTCTATATGACACCACTGCATAGGCCACCCTACACAAGAACCTCCTAAAAGGTCCTGGCACCTCGACTACATAGCGCTGAAGTCTGATAGGAATATCATCTATAGTAGTCTCTGGTATATCTGCCGTAAGATGCTCTAGGTCATGCTCCAACTCAGCTAAGGTCCTTGTGGCCTCGTCCTATGGGGCCGGTGCCGCTGCAACTGGTAGTCTCCTCTCAAAAGGCCGGAGATTGGCTGGACGACGTGGGCCTACATCTGCATTTTGACAATTATTACTATCAGTTTTGATACGATATAAAAACAAACAAAAAAATAGATAGTTTGAAAAAACTTGTGGAAAATGAAGTTACCTGTATCGTCCCATTGTTCTCCCGGTCGAAGAACCATGTCCAGATCTCCACAAAAATCAACTCCGGCATAAGGAAAATCTTGTATATAAAAGACCTGGTCCTCTAACCAGTGAAAGTACTCCAGAGTAAATCGGACAACCTCCGTGCCCTCATCAGGATGACGGGCCATAACCGCAACCCATTGCATCAATTTGTGCTCTCGGGGAAGCCCAGCCTCAACAGTGAGCTGCTGTGGGATCAACATCGGAACCCTCTCTAAGCCAAAACTTACAACTAAAGGCCCATAACCAAAAGTCTTTAGCTGTCCGTTTTTGGCTCTAGTCAGTTGGCCCTTTAAATTGGCCAACACAGCATCACACCAGTTGAAAATGGTACCTCGATAGCAATCAATCACCATCCGCATCTGGGATCCAGTGGCAATGTGTAAAGTGGCAGCCCCGCAAAGTTTGGTAACTGTAAAAGCAATCACCATAAGTTCAGGTCGGGATATAGTTTTGATCTCTATCCCCTTCTCCTGAGTCTGAGTTTTACACCACTCTAGTCAGAGACTAGCGATGGACTGGCCACCCGGCCTAGTCCCGAATAGAGTCAAGTGTTCGCCTCTCTTGGGAAAACCAGTGAGAAAGTAGATATCTAAGGGCTCTATCTCGAACTGGTGCCCTCCAATATAAAAACACTGGTCCTGAACATTCCATCTTTCTACCAGCCACTCTAGAAAGCGCACTTGGGCCCTTATGCCAGGTATGGCCCAGTATTTATAAAGGTCGCATGCCTTCAAAGCATCAATGGACGGTTGATGACTAATGGCGTCCAAATCAACATCTTCGTGCTCTCTCTCACGCCAATCAAGCATGGTGAACAATCTACACACCAGAAAACATCCATTAGAATCCATGAAATCAAAAAATTTTGGTCTAATTTAGATAATTTGGGGTTTGAAAACTCTTTGCGCGGAGTATGCACCCTGCCTTTAGGAACAGAGCATGGGTACGCAGGTTCCCTTAAGGCAAGGTGCGTACGCCCGGCATTTTCCCAACTGCGAAAATGTCGGGGTACGCGGGTCCCTAGTGTGGCACCTGCGTACCCCGAAAGGCGGATCTTGAAACCCCAAAGCCTCCAAAAATAAAATCTAAAGCCTAAAAACAAATTCTAAACGGATGAAAATGAAGAGGAGGATGTTGTAGAATACCTGAAAGAGACGGCGTTCGATTTCGACGGTCGGATTCTCCGCAATGTCCACGGGAAGTTTCTTGCCAAAAGACCTTTTTCTCTCCTCAACAGTAAAATGGTAAAAATGAATTGGTAAAAGCCCTTTTTATATGTTTTTTGGATAAATAAATGGTAAATTTGTTTATTTTTCACCATGAAAAGGTATTTCTTTAAGCCCTTTTCTGACTCCTAAAACATGAAAATATTGCCGAGCGTTTCTTTTACACTCGTTAAAACGGAATTAAAAGACGATTCTCTTATAGCCCTTTTCTGACCGTAAAAACATGAAAAGATTGCCGGATTTTTGTCGTTTTAAATTCGATATTGGAAATAAAACGACGTGTCCTTGATTGCTTTTTACTTTTCAGGTCAAAGACACTAATTATGAAAGTACTCCTTGGTCGTAAAGATCAAGCGGTTCTCTCAAGTATTATTTTATACTTTTTCGGGCTTGGGAGACACAAATTTACGAAAAAGGTCAACCCTGGAGTCTTCTTAAGTTTTTTCAGACTCTCTAAAATTGAAAAACGCTGAGTTTCTCCTATACTGGACTCGTTAAAATTCCACAGTAAAGGACCTGTTCGATTACAAACAGGAACGGACCACTCCTTCTTAGGGTTCGAATCTAAACTAAGTTGGACTCATCCGAAGGATGAGCTTATAATCAAGCATATGTTATCCTCCTCAAGTTTGTAAAAAATAAAGAGGTACTTGCCAGAAATGGTGGGGGAAAAGAAAGAAAAATGAGCCTATTTGTTATCCTTCGTCTCATAAGAAACCTTATCACCACTCTTGAACACGACACTTTTTCATTCACCTGGGTTGGGAAATCCTTTGCCTAATAGTTGATCAAACCACATTGAAAATCTTCAGCCGGTTTCAGGGTATTAACTTTGGGTCAATTGTCACCAAGCCATCTGTTGTGTCGTTATGTGTTCAAGAGGTCACTGCAAATAAACAATTCATCTGCAAAATACCTGTCATCCATCTTGACCATCCCTGAGTCAGTCCTTACAGCTACATTTCTTCAACTTGATTTATGATTTTGTGTTGTGAGCTTGCCTGCAACGGGTCGCTTTCTATCGAAATCAGCACATTATCTAGAAAGATGACCTAGAAATCGTCAGTACCTTGAAATCTGCATGCATCAATGGCAGGTTTCTCGCCCTTGACGACAGTTTACATCATTGACTTTCGATCGAAGGATTTCGTGACATGTTCAACATCAACACATTCATTCACATCTCATGGATTGTACTGGGTACTTTGAGAACCATTGACATCATTGGTGGTCTCTCTCACACTTGTTAACAATTTACATCATTGACTGGTAATCAAGTGGTTTCTACCATGTTCGACATCAACTCATTTATTCGCATGGATAGAATCGTACTATTTTGGGAAGCAGAAATGAAGACCCTGGATCTAGTTTCCACCATCCAGGCTGCGAGGAGTTTTGTATTCATTATACAGTAGACTAATCATAAACAGATGGCTGCGTCCATACTGTGTCTACATGAGTCTATGATTATAATGTACTGCGAAATCATTCCTATATCAGAGCAGTAGTTAGTTTGTTAGTTAAAGTTTTCAATCTGAGTATGGGAATGCCTACCTCAGCGATGATATGATCTATTATATGTATTTTGTGTTGAATATTTGCAGGTTCCAACTGGGCTCTCCACAATATAATCCTTGAAATGATAAAGTACTTCACCCTTCCTAGATGATATGAAACCCTAATCTACTACAAGCTTCACACTTTAGGGGGAAATCTGTTACACTAAAATTCGTCACCATGACTATTTGTAGTCAGTATGGCTCCATCAACTGTCATACTGTCCTCCTTGGCAAGTCTTATACCTCTGCTCCTCATGTCAAACTCCAAGAAAGAGAGAAAGTCCTTAAAAAGTCATATAACTCTGGTTACGCAATTTCTCTTAGCCTTACCTGCGTGTACGCACCTCAAGTTCACAATACCTGCGTACTTGTACGCTCTTTCTGTAAAGGGGTGGGTGCGTACTCCTGTAAAGGTCAAAAGGCGCAAGTTTTACTTCAAAAAAGTTACTTGTGGTCGAATCTAGAGCATTCTAGAAGATGGTTTGACGTGGATTGAGCGCCTCCAGATGGTTCATGCATCCCAAAGAAACAGGAACTTATCCCATCAATAGGGGAGATATCCCATTGAAAGAGGGGCTTATCCCATTGATGGTGGACCTGATTAAATTCCTCCAAAGCACTATAAATACAGGCATTGGGCCAGAGGGAGGGGAGGTTGAAAGCTGAACATTCCTAAGGGTAGATGCTGCTGAAATTAGGACTCCCTTATAGAGCTTGAGAGGAGAGATTCCAATCCTTTCTTAGCTTCATTTTGAAGTGGGTGCTGATCAAAGTAAAGGAGAACTCTTGCTAGACCCTGGGAGGGACCTGCACAACACCAAGGCACTGGTTGTAATGGTTTCTTTTGTTTCCAATTAATACAATTAAGTTCATTTTTCTCAACAAGTTGTTATATATAATTTGTTTCATATACTCCTTGGTCTTTATGATGAATATGTTTTATTATATGAGTTATTCGGGTGCTATGTAATCGTTTTCTTGTTAGTGAATGCAGGCTTCAAGGAGAAGGAGGAGCTCATCTGGATCGGAGAGGTTTGGCTGCTACAAATAGCATTGGACTAAAGTTATGCTTTAAACACCTGGTTGCTTTTATTTTAAATGCATATTTAGGGAAAGATAGTGCTTGATTGTTTAGTTTGTCACTAGAAAGCCTTAGCTTCTAGGGAGGTCGGTTTTGTCCGCAAAATTGACTCTTTCCGCATGACAGCCTCTATCTGAAAGATCAATGGCTTCAATTCCAAATAAAAACTTTGGCACAAAGAGGCACAATTCGTTTCTAAGACTATATGCAATTCAAGGATTTGTGTGACCAAAGCACCTCTGAGGACAAAGCAAATATGGCAGAGTTCTATCTACACAACATGTCCCTCATAGAACTGAATGTGTGGTACCCCAATGCCAAGCTATGGGATCTGCAATTAATGGCCATGGCATCATGGATAAACCATGAAGAATTAAGGGCTGCTGAAATGAAAAGATTCTTAATAAAAGATCAGAATGAACCATTGATGATAATAGCTGAGCCATCAGATCCTATGGCACTCATCAGCACACACAACCTGCTTGCCAATGACCCTCAAATCGCCCCTAAATATCTAGCCAACCAGGAACAAGCCATTGCACACTTTGAAGATATGCTTAGGCTAATTTGGAATGACTGTGTGCATGCATGCACGAGAAGATGGAACACCCTATCCCACAGCTTGCAGATCAAAGAATACCATTCCCCCATGAGGTTGAGGGAGGCATTGAAAAGAGTGCCAATGTACAAGCACTCCATGCAAAGGCTGAAGGTCAACTAGATTGGCCTCAAACTAAGTCCTCCACTGATATTAGGCATGTTGGAAGGTAGAAGAGATGAAGAAGAGAAGGAGCAGTGGAAGGACATAGATAGAAAGGCAAGATTTTATGGAGAACATGAAGAGACCACATCAAAAGCCTGGAATGCTAGGGAGGCCACCAAGGCCATGAAAGACCAAGAGATTGACTAGGTTTCTCAGAGGATGAGCAACACTTTCAATAAGGGGGTGATGATTAGTCTCATAAATGGGTAATTATATGGGCTCATTTTACCTCCTAACCTAGTCAAATCAACCATTCTATTAGCTTATTGTATGATTTTCTGATTATATTTATGCTTATATGGTGAGTTGAGTTAGTTATTATGCCATGTGGTCTAACATGTATTTAATGCAAATTATTGATGGATTTCAAGGTCAAAGTTAAGGATCTAGTGGTCAAAATGCAGCAATAACTCGAAGTAGATAGAGGAGAGGACTTATAGGAGGTAATCCCCCTCATTTATTTCTCCTCACTTTGAATTCCCCTTCATTCAGCTCGGAGTACAAGTAGTCGAATCATGCACTAGAAGGCAGCCGAGCAAGTGGAAGATGATTGTTATGTATCTCGAGTTTTGGGAGCCAAGCTTCCCTGATTTTAAGGAAGTTGTTGGTAGCTTTAGATGTATAAGTAGAGAGGCCTAGGGCCTCACTAGGGTCGCCTTTTTTCTTGTGTAAACTCTGCTCAAATTTCAAGCTTAATATTTTATAACAGTTTTATGTAATCTTGCTATTGTTTTGATAATGAAGATGGAATCCTTTTTGAGCTAGGATTGAGTTACCTCAGAGGGCTGAAGCTCTTGGGTTAGGGCCCAATCCAAGCAACCAACCTTCTCTTTACTTGTATCTGTATGCCTTACTTCATTTTGTAGCTTATTTTCCTGTTAAATATATTTCTCTTATGGTTAAGAATAGGTTGATTTTGATGATTTAGTATTTTTCTTCCATTTGTGCTTTTTGTAGTAGGTCAAGCAGTGATCAAAGAAGATTCAAAAGGTTAGCAATAGTTCCTTGGCCTCTCTTCCTCCCTCTGGGACCATGATTTGAGGCAAAAACTCTCTTGCTGCCCCAAAAACATAGATTTTCCTCATTCCTAGGACTTCTAGTGTTTGCAACTCTCTAGTAGGTTGATAGTCAATTTTCTTTGTTTTAGCTCTTCTTTATCATGTTCACTTCCTGATTTGTAATAGTCCTTTTGTAGGCTTTCCTTTCTTACATTATTTCTCAGCATTTCCTTCTATACATCATAGTTCAGGCCACTTTAACGCAAAACTCTGTTTTTCCTAGGATGCACCCATTTCATTGGTTGCTTGATTTTATTGGTTGACTATCAGTTTCTATGCAAAAAATCTCTTCCAATAGTAGGCTAGCTTACCAAAAATCACACCCTCCATCTGATCCAAGCCCTACAGGTCTCCCAAACCTCACCTCAATTCTACCCTAGTTTCCTTCATTTTTCATAGAACTTCTTCCTCTCTCCTTAAGCAAACCCAATCATCTTTCTCTCTCCTACTGATTCATGGTAGACCTTAGGCACCCTAATATCTCATTCCAACCTTCATCCACATTTTCCACCCACTCTCACACCCTCGAAATACCAAAAATTGCTCTCGGCCTCCTCCTTTAGGCCTCTTGTAGTTTCCCTGTTTTCCTCTTGTAGTTTTCCTATGTCCTCCTGTAATTTTTCGTGTAGGATTTCTTTTGAAGGACGAGTGTGGGAAAAACCTCTAGAAGGCCACCTAAGACCCCCTAGGACCCATCCACACCATCCTACATCCTCCCAAGCTCCAAAACCGCCCTCTAATGCCACCTGTTCGCTGCCACACTCACACACAATAAATTAGATACATGTTAAATTCACATAAAAACCCATAAAAATCCAAAAATACGTTTTTTTCTTATTTACTCCCAGAAATAGCATGTTTAATTTTTTTTTACTTCCTTGAGTAGGTAATGGCATTCCTTTCATGGTTTTCATAATGTTTTTGGCAAAAGTAGAATTAGCTTGTTAATTAGGGCTTACTAGGTTTTGCTTTACATTCCAGTCTTTATCCTTTCTGCAATTAGAATAACATCTGTAGAGTAATTTTTCTTTCCTTTCATCACATATAGAGATTCTTCTAAATTCTATAGAAGTTGGCTTGAGCTCCGAGTGATCTCGTGCAGCTAACCAAGTGACAACTTGCAGTGAGAACTATTACTTGTGCATATAGCACTCACACTTCCAAGTTTGTTATGAACTACTGGGTTGATAAGATTAAAGTTTGCAGCCCAAGAGTTGTAGCATTCTTGTTTCAATATTGGCACTCACTAGATGCATGCCGTCATATCTGGGGGTGATAGATCTAACGGCTGTCGCACAGTGAAGTTGTGCGGTGGGAGAAGGGGCAGAGATTTGCGAGGCCCAGGGGAATTAATTACACTAAACTATAATTAATTACTGAATCAGTAGGGTTAGGCATATAATGAATGGGTTATATAGTAATGAGGGAGTTAATAAAGTAATGCCGGGGGGGATTTAAACTTAGGATAACGGTTTTTAGTGGGGTTTTAGGCAAAATAGGGAAATTAATAAGGAGAAAGTGGGTTCTTCAAAGGGGAATGGGTTTCTGTTAGGTCCCTATAATACTAATGATTCCCCCACTACTATTGTAGTTATATCCCTTATTAATATTGTTGTGGCCCTATTGTCCCCATATTATTATTACTATGCCCCATAGAATCCCTCTATTGTTATTTTTGTGCCTTTATATTATTATTGTTAAGTCGTCTTGGTTGTATTGTAACCCCTTAGACTCCTATATATAGAAAGGAGGTTTTTTCATTAGAATCATCCAAGAATTGTTCATTTATGTAATGTAAAGGAGGTTTCCCCCTCGAAGAGGCTGAATTCTAAGGCATTGATCTATCTTCTCTATCATTTTGTGAGCTAGTTTAATAACATTTGGTATCAGAGCTTTGAATTCTAGGGTTTCACTGCTCCAAATAGGTTATCGTGGTATTTTCACTATAACTTGTTTTCTACGACGTTTCAAAAGCGAACAAAAAAACCATTTGAGAAGATGTCACGCCAAACCTCGGGTCCAAATTTTAAAGCTTTTTGAGGAGATATGATCTGAGGAAGTTAGTCTTTTGCAGACTCCTAAATTACATTCCAAACATGGGACCTTGGGAAAATCGTCATAAATTTTGTTTTGAGCATCAGATTGCAATTTTGTAAGAAGTTACAGAAAGAGGACAGACTTAGTTTCTTGTATATATTTTTTAGACTCGAAGGTCAAAATAGTGACACGTGGAACTTCATACAAGTTCGCTCTTCTGAAAAGGTATATAATCAGGTAATCTTGGGAGATTGTGCATAACTCTTTCTTGAAGAATCTAAATTCGATTAGACTGGTGGCATTAGAAAGAGGACACAGAGGGCTACTGTAGCTCACAATTTTGGAACTGGAAGATCTAAAATTATAGAGATACATTAGATTCAATATCGAGTGCCTACAAAGTGAAAAAAGGTGAGTATTTTTTTTAAATATTTGCATAAGCTTGGTTTGAAAAATTAGTTTGAAGGAATTCAAAGGGAATAGTGAAGTATTATTATTGGTAATTGATGCCCCAAAGAAAGAAAATGGAAACAACAACCTAAAATCTCTAGCATGACTCACAAATAAGAGGAAGAAATGCTACATGACATATCAAAATTACAAGACCAAGTGCAACAAATGTCACTCTCACAAAAACTAACAGAAGCTACGATAAATGGAATGGAATCTAAGATAAAAGGCGTGGAAGCTAAGATGAATGGCGTGGAAGCTAAGATGAATGGTTTGGAAACTAAGATCAATGGCATGGAAGCTAAGATGAATGGCATGTATGCTAAGATGGATGGCATGGATGATAAGATGGAAGAATTGAAGATAAATTTGAATAAGTTGCTACAAGAAATGGTCACTAATGGTGAAAGGGTAGTAAAGGAAACTCATGATGAGAAAAAAAGAAATGTTAATCATGATCTCGTAGACTCTAATGTTGGATTGAATACCTACCATATTCCAAAAATCGATATGAGTAAGTTTGATGGCAAGGCTCTCAGAACATGGATACTATAGATGGAGCAATTTTTCGATCTCAATAATGTGCAAAACACACAAAAGGTACATATTTCAACTTTATATTTGGAACCAAATCAGTTTGTATGGTATCAATGGCTTTGCTCTTGTAAAAAAATTGTCACTTGGGTAAACTTCACGGAAGAAATGACAACACATTATGAGGATACAAAAAGCAACACCCTTTTTAGCCAATTGATAAGTCTCAAACAAAAGGGTTCAATCATGGAGCACATTGAGGAGTTCCAAAAATTGAACATAATGGTAAAATATATTCCAAAGGAGCATAGGATTGATGTGTTCATAGGGGCTTTAAAGGAGAATATCCAACATGATGTTCGCCTTTGGGAACTTGATTCACTGGAGAAGGCATTCAGGTTAGCAAGAAAAATGGAAAGCAAAATTATGGCAACTAGGAAGCCTACCAGTCACAACTATAAAGATGGAAGTGTTGTTGCCCCTATCCTTCCACAACCTATAAGTTTGACACCACAACAATTGGAAGAAAAAAGAGCAAAAGGGATTTGTTATAGTTGTGATACCAAATACACTAAAGGTCATAAGTGTGCTGAGAAGAAATTATTCTACATAGATTGTGAAGAGGAAGAAGGAAAGGAACAAGAAAGATCAAAAGAAGAGGATATACTCCAGGAACAAAGCCTAGATAAAGAATAAATGAATCTAACCATATCTTGTAATGCATTTGCTGGAATTACCACTCCTCAAACCATCAAGATAGAAGGACAAATCAAGAAGAAAAAAGTAATAGTGTTGATTGATTGAGGAAGTACCCACAATTTTATTCATTGTAAGGTAGCAAAAGAATTGAATTGCTATCTATATCCAGCACCAGAGTGTCAAGTGATGGTTGCAAATGGAGGAACAATAAATTGCTCTGAAAAGTGCCATAATATCAAGCTATCGATGGGAGAATATGTATTGACTAGCCCAATGCTTTCCATTCCAATGGGAGGTGTTGATGTTTTCAGGAGGTACCCACAATTTTATTCATTGTAAGATAGCAAAAGAATTGAATTGCTTCCTATATCTAGCACCAAAGTGTCAAGTGATGGTTGAAAGTGGAGGAATGATAAATTTCTCTAGAACTTTCCATAATATCAAGCTATCCATGGGAGAATATATATTGAATAGCCCAATGCCTTCCATTCCAATGGGAGGTGCTAATGTTGTACTAGGATTTCAATGGCTACAATCCTTGGGTACAATAGATTTTAACTTTCAAGAAATTTTCATGAAATTTTATGCAGAAGGAAAGGAAGTTGAATTAAGGGGTATTGCAGGGAATCTGGGAAATATAATCAGCTCTAACGGTATGACAAGGCTTCTAAAAAAGGAACAACGAGGTGTAATTGCACAATTATGTTCGCTAGATGTTTCTTATCAAAATCATCTATTTATATAGATCTCCAAAAAGTCTTGGACAATCATTCCAAGGTATTTGAGACTCCCAAAGGTTTCCCACCTATTCATGATCACGATCATGCTATTCATTTGATTACAAGAAGTTTTCCTCCAAACATCAGGCCGTACAGATATCCCTATTCCCAAAAGAGTGAAATTGAATGTATGGTTACAGAAATGCTAGAGGCTGGTATAATTCAACCTAGCCAAAGTTCTTTCTCTGCTCTAGTACTATTGGTGCACAAGAAGGATGGATCATGGTGCATGTGTCTGGATTATAGGGAGCTCAACAAGCTCACTATTAAAGATAAGTTTCCCATTCTTGTCATTGATGAATTATTGGATGAATTGCATGGATCAATTTACTTCACCAAGTTGGATCTTCATTTAGGATATCATCAAATCAGAATGAAGACTGAAGACATTCGGAAAATATCATTTAGAACTCATGATGGTCACTATGAATTTTTGGTCATGCCTTTTGGCCTTACCAATGCACCTTCTACATTTCAAGGTTTGATGAATTCCATTTTCAAACCCTTCCTTAGAAAATTTGTGTTAGTATTTTTTGATGATATACTAATCTAAGATAAGTCTTGGAAGGATCATGTTGAACATGTTGACAGGGTGCTACAACTATTGGAGGAGAAACAATTATATGCAAAAAGATCCAAATGTTTCTTTGGAGTACAAGAGGTGGAATATCTGGGTCATATTGTATCTCATGAAGGAGTTAAGGCAGACCCTAGCAAAAGTAAAGCCATTAAGGAATGGAAAATCCCCACATCCATAAAGCATTTGCGAGGATTTCTCAGGTTGATAGGGTATTATCGCAAGTTCGTTAAGAATTATGGGAAAATAGTATCACCTCTAACAACATTATTGAAGAAAGATGCATTTTCATGGACTTTAGAAGCAACAAAGGCATTCAAACATCTTAAAGAGGAAATGTGCGAAGCACCGGTCTTAGCTACACCAGACTTCACAAAAACCTTTATTGTGGGATGTGATTCTTCAGGAAATGGAATTGGTGTTGTTTTAATGCAAGATGAAAGACCCATTGCTTTCGAAAGTTGTCCAATCAAGAGAAGGTATTTACACAAAGCTATTTATGAGAAGGAAATGTTGGCAATACTACATGCACTTAAGAAATGGCGACCCTACCTAATGGGAAGCCACTTCAAGGTAAAAACGGATCATGATAGCCTTAAATACTTTTTAGAACAAAGATTATCCGCTGAACAACAACAAAAATGGGTCACAAAGATGTCGGGTTATGACTTTGAAATCATCTACAAAAAGGGGAAGCAAAATGTTGTGGCAGATGCACTCTCAAGAAAGGATGAGGATGTGGAAGCATTATTGTGCGCCATTTCTATTATCCAACCAGATTTGATAAATGAAGCAAGGAGGAATGGAAGAATGACGAAGAAGTGTGGGAACTTAATCAAAAGTTACAACAAGATTCCAGTACATCTGATACATTTAGCTGGAAAAATTATTCGTTATGGTACAAAGATCCCTTATACCTCTGTAAGAATTCCCAACTCAAACAAAATATTCTTCTGGAATTGCATGCTTTTCCCTTAGGAGGGCACTCAGGATTTTTAAAAACTTACCACAAGGTAAAGAAGGAATTTTTTTGGGATGGCCTTAAATCAGATATTCAAAAGTTTGTGGCGGAATGTTTGGTTTGCCAACAAAATAACGTTGAAACAATTAAGACACCAGGTCTATTACAACCTTTATCCATTCCAAGCCAACGCTGGGAGGAGGTTTCAATGGATTTTATCAGAGGTTTACCCGAGTCGGAGGGAAAGAGTGTCATCATGGTGGTAGTTGACAGATTTACCAAGTATGCACACTTTTGTGCATTATCACATCCATTTAAAGCTAGTACAATTTCTACTGCATTTGTGGAAACAATTCAAAAACTACATGGAAACCCAAAGATTATTGTAAGTGACAGAGATCCCATTTTTACTAGAAATTTTTGGACATAATTATTTTCTTGTCTTGGAACTTTGTTAGCTCATAACTCATCTTATCATCCTCAATCTGATGGACAAACTGAGATAGTAAACAAATTTTTGGAAGGATATCTTCATTACTTTGTATTTGATAAACAGACACAATGGGTCAAATGGTTTCCTCTGGCTAAATGGTGGTATAACACTTCCTTCCATACTACAACAAAAATGACACCATTTATGGCACTTTATGGATATCAGGCCCCATCCATCACATTATATTTAAGAGAAAATTCTAAGGTTCAAGCAGTGGAACATCACATCGAGCATCAACAACAAGTTCTCCAACTCTTAAAGGATAACCTCGTGTTGGCACAGAATAGAATGAAACAACAGGAAGATCAACATTGTAGTGAAAGAAGTTTTGATGTAGGTGACTGGGTATTCCTACGACTACAACCATATAAACAAATGTCCCTCAAGAAAGCTAAGAAACATAATAAATTATCACCAAAGTATTATGGTCTATACAAGGTGTTGCAAAAGATTGGTACTATGGCATATTCCTGTAGCTTCTCGAGTGCACCCCGTTTTCCATGTTTCATGTTTAAAGAAGGTTATAGGTGACAAGCTCCTAGTTTAAAAAATATTGCCAGAACTTGACAAGGAAGGAAAAATTATATTGGAACCGGAAGCAGTCATAGAAACAAGAACTTGACAGCTACAAAATTGATCCATTTCGGAGTATCTCATCAAGTGGAAGAACTTATCCGCTGAAGATTTCACATGGGAGGATGAGAATTTTATACAGAAACATTCAGAACTACTCAAGCATTGAGGACAACACTTTTTTGAATAAGAGGGGCATGTTAGGTCCCTATAATACTAATGATGCCCCCATTACTATTGTATTTGTATCCCTTATTAATATTGTTGTGCCCCTCTTGTCCCCATATTATTATTACTATGCCCCATAGAATCCCTCTATTGTTATTTTTGTGCCTTTATATTATTATTGTTAGGTCGGCTTGGTTGTATTGTGACCCCTTAGACTCCTATATATAGAAAGGAGGTTTTTTCATTTGAATCATCCAAGAATTGTTCATTTATGTAATGTAAAGGAGGTTACCCCTCTAAGAGGCTGAATTCTAAGGCATTGATCTATCTTTTCTATCTTTTTGTGAGCTGGTTTCATAACAGTTTCACACTAGGGAAAAGGGGTTTTGGGTATAGGAATGAATTTTGGAGGGTAATTTGCTAGGGAAAAGTGTGAAAGCATGGGGCGAGGGTGAAAATGAAGGAAAAGGGTATTCTAACCAGCAATGATGGGATAAAGGGGAAATTAGTAAGTATGTAGTGGGGGATGAAATGAAGTGAGGGGGAGTTAGCCAAATCAGCTTGTGAACATCCTTTCAATTTGAAAAATACTCCTGCACATTGAAACACATGATTAAGCATGGTAAATGTGCTTTTTTTTCAATGAACTTTGTACTTCTGCAACCTTTCTTCTACTTACCCTAACATTTTTTCTTCACTTTATTGGGTGCATTTAAGCTAGCAAAACCTTTCTTTCCTTTTTTTTTAAAGTAAACTATCTAATTCTAACGTTATATCTTCCAATGGCTCAGATTAAGCTTATGAGCAGATTTTATTTCTCTACCTACCTATTAATCTGCCAAGGTTAAATATTTTGGCTATATCTTCATTCTCTATCTATAAACATGAAATTTAAAGCATGAACTAGTCAAGATTAAACTATTTGAATATCATGGGTTGTGGTATTTATGACAAGCTACACACAACCATTATTTTGTATAGTAAAGTAAAAAGTAGTGGCACTTGGACTTGCACACTTTCATGATCTGTTTTTGTTTGGGGTTCATATTTTTTCACTTTTTTGATATTTTCTTATTCTTTTTCTCCTTCGATATTTCTTTTAGGACATACCCTCTTTACATTTTTTAATTTTTAATATGGAAAACATTTGCAGAAAAGAAAAGGTATGTATAGTATTACAATATCAACCACAACCAATTCAAAATTATGGATCCTATTAATATAGGAGCCTAACAATGGCTCCACATGGGGATGGAATTTCCTAGTGAAATGTAAAGAATTCTAAATATCAGTAGCCTTTGAATTGGGACTAAAATTACGTTGTAAAATGTCCTTCTATGATTCTACTTTATTGATACTTATGATGGTGAACCCTTCAAAGCTCAGGGCCTTCTCTCCGAGCTTCAAATTCAAAGTATTACCATCCAATCCAATCTACACTCTGCAAGGTTATGTACAATGATGCAAAGTAAAGTGAAATATTGTTAATTAGTGGAAAAATAATGCTTCAACATTCTACCATTGACAGGTCCTCCTGGTAGATCTGATCCATCTATCTCTCTAAAGAAAAAGGCATTGTTACCCCTGTAACCATAAATGACATAAAGGTCCTTAACATAAGAAGTCAAATTTTCCATGTTTGCCTTTGTCTTCCCTTCTTGAATCCTAGTTAAGAACTTTATCACCTATGTAAAAATCATCTTCTTTGGTCTTTTTATCAAATACCTTTTTGATTTTGTCCTAGATTCCCTGTGCTTTTACATATATTTCTTCTCTGGTCTACTGCAAGTGTAGGTCTAATTTATCCTTCTCTGGATATCATTTGGTTCTACCTGCAACTCTTGGATGATATTCATCACCGGCACTCCCAAAGATGATGGAAAAAGAACATCCATCCCATATACTAACTGGTGGGGAGATGTGCCAATGGACTTCTTGGTAGTTAGTTTGTTTTCCCATAAGGCATTGACCAACTTTGTGTTCCATGTCTTTTTGTTGTCTTCCAGTAATTTCTTAATGATATTGACCAAGGTTTTGTTAGATGATTATGCAAGTCCATTACCTTGAGGGTAATAGGCAGTGGAGTGGCCAAGGGTGATTTGGTATTTGTTACAGAAATCTATCATTCTCCTAGATTTAAAGGTAGCTGCATTATTAGTAATGAACATATGGGGGCATCCAAACCTTGATAGGATATTATTTTCCAGGAAGGAGATAATGACAGTGTCTGTGGCTTATCTAGAAGGTATGGCTTCTATTCATTTGGTAAAATAGTCAGTGGCTATCAGAATCCACTTATGTTGGGCTGAGGAGGCTGGGTGTATTTCTCCAATGAAGTCTAATCCCCATTGTTGAAATGGCATTTCAGTGGAGATTGGTTTAAGAGGCAAGGTTAAAAGTTTTCTCTCTCCCTCAAATATCTGGCACTTATGATAGGAGGTCACATGTTTCTAAACATCTGCAAACAAGGTGGGCTAGTAGAAACAAACCCTCAGAATTTTTTCAACAGTAGTCTTCCAATACAAGTTTCCTCCACAATCCTCTGCATGAAATTCTTGCATAATTTTACTAGCTTCATCTTTCAGTAAACAGTTTAAAAGAATACCACTAATGTCTTTCCAAAACAAAGCATTATTTATAATACAATATCTCAATGACTTCATTTTCAAAAACCTAGCTTTATTTCTTGTCAAACCATGAGGAGCTTGTAAGTTTAGTAATACAAATATAATATCTACATAAAAGGGTGAATCAGTAAAAGGTTCACTGATCTGTGGAGTCGCCATCTCTTCCTGATCATCAAGGGCTCCAATGAAATTAATATCTAGGGCCTGACAATTCGATTCAGCCTTGAGTTTGGCTAAACCTTGGCCTTTGATAAGTTTAGTAAGCTTTATTTCTATGTCATATTCCAACAATCCATTTGCCTCTCTTTCCTTCAGCCCCATTTTGTGTTAAAATGTCCTTAACTACAAATTTTGGAACATAAGAAATGATGTGAGAATACATAATGTAGACCCTGAAATATTTGATGGCCTTTACTAAAGATAATGCTTGTTTTTCCATAATTGTATTTGAGTGTGGCATCTCTTAAGGATTTACTAAAACATGCAATTGGTTGTTCATATCTTTTTCAGAAAGACTATTGTAATGGTGCGTTCTGAAGAAAAAGAAAAAATTATAAAATATTTCTGAAAATCAGGACTTATAAGGATTGGAGTTTTGGTTAAGGCTTCCTTGATGGCTTCAAAGGATTGTTTGGCCTCCACTGTCCATTTTAGTGTTGAGTCCTTTCTCAACATGTTATTTAGTTCTCTAATCAATTCTGCTAAATTTGAAATGAATCTCCCGACAATATTCATCTTCCCTAAAAATGACTATAACTCTTTAATGTTTATAGGATGGGAAATGGTCAAAATGGCCTCTATTCTAGTAGGATCTATTCTAATTCCATATTTGGATATTATATGTCCCAACAAATTTCCCTCTTCTAAACCAAATAGTGTCTTTTTTGGATTTAAAGAAATCCCAAATTTCCTACATTTGATGAAAACTCTTCTCAATTGGTCTAGGTGTTCATTATCATATTTAGAAAAGATAGTGATATCATCTTGGTATACTACTAGGAAATCATGGATGTCCTTGGCAAAAGCTATATCCATAGCTCTTTGAAATGTTGCTCCTGCATTCATTAATCCAAAAGGCATCTTCAAATACATGAAGGTACCCCAAGGAGTAGTAAATGCAGTTTTGGCTTGGTCCTTTGGTTGAACTATGATCTGGTTATATCCAAAAAATCCATTAAGTAAAGAGATTTTGGATGAGCCTACTACCCTCTGAAGGATATGGTCCATTTTTGGTAGAGGATAGATTTCCTTCAATGAGACCTTCTTTAAATTTCTAAAATCGACACAAAGTTTGATTTCTCTAGTCTTTTTCCTAGTAGTGACTAATTTTGAAATCCAATCTGAGTATCTAATGGGGGCTATAATTTGGGCATCATACATTATTTTAGCTTCTTTCTCAATAGATGGCATAAGAACTGGGTTAATTCTCCTAAGTTTCTGTTTGAAAGGTTTATGATCCTCTTTTAGAGGTATTTTGTGTTGAATTATGCTGGTGTCATAAGACTTCAAGTCTTCATAACTCCATGCAAAAACATCTTGGAACTCTTTAAACAGATTTATGTATTTTACCTTTTCCTCTAGAGGTAAGGTTTATGATATTTTAATTAATTTTGGTTTTTCCTCAGTTCCTAAGTTACATTCTTCTATATTTTCTCTTAAAGGCTTTAGTTTTGGTTTCCTAGCTACATCGTTGGAATCAAACAAATCTTCTAAGGGGACTAATCCCTTAGGAAAAAAATTATTTTTAAGATTAAGAATTTCAAGATGATCATTTATTATTTTCTATATCTCTACATTTTCTATGTTATCTACTTCTAATCTAGTGAAATTAGTAGGTTTAGCTATATCTAAAATATTTACATCTATATCACTATCTATGTCACTATCCAAGTTATTTTCTACTGTATAGTCTGTATCTATTTTATAATTTTGAAACTCACCTTCAGCATTCATGACGTTATAATTCTGAGAATCCTAGGAGAAAATCAACCAATACTTCAAGTTGTCTGGTATAATAGGCCTATGTCTCACTTCTGCAGTGTATTGATGGTTGGGTTGAAAGGGAAATTTGCAGGTACTAGAAAAAGTGGCAAGACTATGGGCTTGCATATTTTTTTTTCTAGGAATGGCAGCAAAGTTTGTTTCCAGGAGGTCTTTAATCAAATCTAGGACAATCTCCCCATATTGACTAAGTCTGGGATTATTTACATAGTATTCATCACTAATCTGTTTAATAATCAATTCTGAGTCTCTGAGTATAGGAACTCTTTTGGCTCCAAGTTTTCTAACAATTTTTAATCCTAAGATTAGAGCTTCATACTCTTCCATGTTGTTGGTACACTTGAAGTTTAATCTGAATGCATGTCCCTTAGAATGATTATTCTCCATATTATGGATCAACACTCCTACAGCAGCCCCTAACCCATTCACAGATCCATCAAAATCTAGTTGCCATAGGGACTCATGAAAAATGTTCTCACTATCAGCTGTTTTGTATTTTAGTTCTTTAGTTGTGATTTGATTGTTGTCATGTTCTGAATTGTACAAGATGAAAGAGTCCATATCAGAATGCATGGAGTATATGGGAAAGTTTTGTGGTTTTTCAACACTACTCACCATGTGTTTCATCAAGGTCTCTCTATATAATTTCCTTTTTTGGCCAAAAACATAACAACATAAGACATATCTAACTGCAAGGATCCTTGCAATTTTTCTCCCCATGAACGCGATAACAACATTCCATATTTGGGTGGGATGTCTACAACTACTATGTCCATTACAATACTTTTATTTGGGCATTAGACTAGAGTTACACATAAGTCCTTGATCAAACCAAGGCATTTAACTTGGCTAGAGTCAAAGGAAAACAAGTCCTTATATGGTCTGGTGATGTCTAAGTTCAATGTCTCCATGATTTATTTTGGCATCAAATTATGGGATTCCCATGAGTTTAACATAGCATTATGTAATATTTTGTCATGAATGTTTAGGCTAATGTAGAAAGGAGGAATTCCCCCTTGCTACTGAGTACCATTCAACTCATGGCCAAACAATAATTCAGGTTGATCATCATTCAAATTGACAACATCTTCTCCCTCTCCTATATTTAAAGTTTCAGTTATATGTGATCTATAGGATTCATTCTTCACTAGTTCAGTCAAAGGAACTGATATATTTAATTTTGCTATTTAAATTTTGATGTTGAAAGGGAACTGAGGTTTGTTAGTTTGGATGAGACCTTCCTTAACAAATGTAGTATGTGTGTTTTTACCTTGTTTTCCAATACTAGGCATTTCAGTCTGTGTTTCAGTTGTTTTTCATTTATTTTTCCTATTTGGAATGTTTTCAGTGATTGTTTCAGTTTGACTTTCAGTGGAGATTATATCTACAATTTTTGGGGTAGAAGGCTCTGGTGTTCCCCTAGGGAGGATTTGTAAGACTTTGGCAACAAGAGCTTCTATTATTTTCTTAGTCTGGGTCAGGATTGATCTCTTAATGGGAGCTTCATTGTTCTTTTTATTTCTTAAGCTATATTATTTGTGTACCTCATATATATCTAACTCATATCCTTGTTTAAATTCAAAGGATTAACCAGATTATAACTACAACTATTGTAGCATGTAAAACTCCCGTTCTTCTTGAGTAAGAAAAAAAAATCTTCGTCTTTGATTTCTAGTAAGTTTATTTGCGTGTCATCCTCTCCTTCTTGGTCCTATGAACCCTCAACATAGTTCTCTTGGAAGGGGGCCCTAATCTGTTGATTTGGTATAGCATTCTTTCCAGTGTTAGGGTTCTTCCTAAAGTTGGGGTTTCTTATTGGGGGTGGTTTTTTATTCTCCCATTGAGTTTTCCTCTCCATGTTTTCTAATCTATCCACTATTCTCTCTACACTCTTGGCTAAACTATCTATCTTTCCATCAAAAGTGGAAGTTTCCTCTTTAATTACAACTCTCTTTTCATTTCTCATTCTGGCTTTCTTGGCTAATAGGTTGGCCTCTACACTAACATCATTGCTTTGCATTTGTTCCAATGTTTTAGGGTTTATTTCCCTTAACTGGTATGACATGTGAGTGTCAAAACCATCAGGGAATTTAATTAATGCTAAGTCAGGTGGAGGCTTAATATTAGCTGGGATTGCATTGTAGATATTATTGAACCTAGTACAATAATCCTAGACTGACTAATTAGGATCTCTTCTAATGTTGTTATATTCAAAAAGTATTTGCAGAGGATTTTTCTTTCTCTCCCATCTATCAAGGAATAATCTATGAAAATTAGCTAAGTCTGCAATATGGTGGGCAGGTAAAGCTTTAAACCATTTCTTAACATCCCTAGTTAATGTTTGGGAAAACAACCTCATTTGGAAATCTGATTCATCTATCTCATGCAACTCAAAATAGTTGATCATCTTGTTTACATGTTGCTGAGTAGTGTACTGACCAGTGGCATCAAACAAAAATATTTTAATCTAATAATCTTGGGGCATGGAATGGAATTATGCAAGTAAAACTAGAGGTGCATATCAGTCTGCCATGGCTTGGATTATGGCTTAACTAGGTGGTAAAGTGTTGGTAGTTGAGGAAGGGATTGAACTAGATGGAGATGAATTAGATGATGGTGAGGATGGTTCTTGAATTATTGATTTAGGGGATTTGATTGTGGTGGATACTATTGATCAGGTTATGGTAAAAGAAGGTGTATTTATAGTGAGTGAAGACTGTGCAGAAATTTCAGAGGTAGCAGTTGTACGGGCAAGTAGTTCAACAGATCGTTGAAGGTAAGCACTATCTACATTCTTGATCAATGTAGAGGTCAAGGCTTCTGACTTGTCGAAAGAATCCAAGACAAATTTATCTAAATCTGGATGGATAACCCTTTTTGATTCAATTAGTTGAGTAAACTCAGGGTTGAACACTGTTTCATGGATGGAATTCTCATATTTAGTTCTAAATAATAAGAGGTCAAATGAAAAATCAAAACGGATTTCCTCTAAAGTTGAAAATTCCTTAGGGAGTGAGTTTACTTTGACTAACTGGCTACTACATGTCTGAGTTTCTTCATTTTTTGATTTTCTTAAAATTCTATCTAGGTCATCAACTATGGTAGCAGGGTTTGAATCTGGGTTTGCTCTGGTATAGTGAGTCTTCTTAGGAGCCAAAATTCTAACTTTTTAAACCGTTTTTTATGAAACTTTTCAAAAACAACTTGATAAAAATGACCTTAATGGGCTTAGTATTAAATTTAAAGTTTCCTTAAAGTTTTATGAGACTGAGGATCGAAGTCCGCAGTATGGTCGCCAATGATGTTATCACTCCAAAAATTCTTCCAAGTTGTCAGAAAAAAGAAATGATAGAGGTAACCACTAACCGCTTGTGGAGGTTAGGACCTAGCCTTCCTAATCTCAGAGAGGGCTCTCGCTTTATAATTTAACTTTGTTTTAGTTAATTAATTTTAGGCTAGTTATGATTGTGCTGGGGTTTTTTATTTGAATTTGGGTGGTGGGATAACTTACTTAGACGAAAAAGAATTATTTCTTACCATTGGGTTATGGGGTCAAATATTAGACAAACAAGGCTAGATTAAGCTCTAAAAATAGTGTCTAGAGGGCAAGATAGAGGAGTTATTGTAGATCACACAGGATGGAAGGTGAAAGGGTTTCCAATCGGATCCAGGCAGCAATTAAGGGTTCCCTAGGCCGAATCATGAAGATAATGAAAGAGGTCAACCAGGATGGGAGAGAAATTAAGGGTTCTCAAATCTGGGTATCAGAGGAAAACATATAAATGACTAACTGTGTAAAACAAAGTGTACTTAAAAAAATTCTAAGTGATATTTCCAATTAATTCATTCAAATTTAGAAAACAATTAAGTTTATTAAACACATAAGAAGGTAACAAAATCAGACAAAGAAGATACTTTACTGTAATAGCTCATCTCATGAATCCTCTAGTGCAATCTTTTCATTAATTGCTTCAGTCTGTTGACTTGAAAGTGGTACAATCACCCTTAGGTTTAAGATCAAAGTAACTCTACAAATGTATAGCAATCCACCCCAATACTTTGAATTCTAAAGTATTTATACAAAAAGAATTTACAAAATATCTCAAACTACATTGAGAATTAAGTTAGGAAAAGGAACTATCTTCATGCAAGAAGATAGAGACAACTATTGAATTGATGTTTGCTGTCCCTTTTATTTGGGTTCTATTCTCTTTTATTCTTTGATATTTTTCCCTTTAAGCTGCTTGGTTTTTTTGTCTTCACGTTGGATGTCATTTTTATTTATGACCTTTCATTTGATACACTTTGACCTTGCTGATGTGTCAATACCCTTTTACTATTCTCTTTTACTTTTTATTGTACACTTTAATTTTTACTCTGTATTTTACTACAGTAAATCATCCAGTTTTTCCCATGCCTCAGCATCTAGTAATTGGATATTCAGTATTTTTTGGTATATCGCATCTACCTCTATATACTTGGAAAAAATTGGCTTACTAGCAAAAAGGTGTTTTACCTCATGCTAGAGGTAAAACAAGTTTTCAAATATTTGATACAATACTTTGCCTGTTGGTATGCCCTTCATGGATGAAGTGTTTACCTGATCTCTAGCCACTTCCCTGATCTTCTTATTGTAATATTCATGTTTCATTAGCTTGTCATTTATAACTAAGGGATTAGGTAATCCCCTTTGCCTCAAAAGTTCGAACTTAACCATGAACTTGTCAATGGCTAGTTGCATGGTTTGACACTTATCCTCCAAGTTCAACATCAAATTCCTCTTAGTGAGGACTCTTTAACTTCCAAAATTGTACCTATCCTGTCAGGGATCTCTAGTTCTTACAGCTCATACTTGTTCTTGGAGTTGAGGAAATGAATGATCTTTGCAGCCTCCTCTAGCATATCTCCAAGTTCTTCTTTAACTTTCTGAATGGCTTATGTAGCCTGCTTTATCAAATCAAACTATTCAAAAATAACCTAAATGGATGGCCAAATATCATTGACAGAGTCAATGATATTGGCCCACATTTGTTCCTTAGCCTAACCTAGAGGTTCATTCAGTGTCAGCTCTTTCTCTAGGATTTTGATTCTTTCATTCATCCTTTTGGCCTTCTATTGTTCTTCTCTATGCATTATTTGGGTCAATTTGTAATCTGTCTCCAGGCTGGTGACTTTCTCCTTAAGTTTGTTCATCTCAATGGTCTGAATGGACATTTCTTCCATTGATCCAGGTGGATGTTGGTGGCCACCCACCAACCCATTTGGACCCCCACAACTGTCTCTTTCAGTCTTTTCAGTTTCCTAAATTGTATCACAGTTTACTATTTTTAGCAGTTTTTCGGGTCCTGAACTTCCGGAGCCGTTTTGAGGCCCTAAACGACGTTTTTTTGGGATTCTGGGGCAACATAGGTCCATGGACCGATGTTGCCTCCCAAAGTGGTAGTACTCGGATAGATCTTTCTAACGAGCTATCGTGCGCGTCAAACGGAGATCGTATGCCAAAGTTACGACCCCGGAAAATTGATGTACCAATTTACCCAAACGGGGCCCACAATTTGGCGTTTCATCTTCTAGGGTTAGGTTTCGGGATGTGAAGGGTTTTCCATTGTTTCTCAACAATAAATAGGCCTTCGAGCCTCATTGTAACACAGTTCGGAACAGTTCAGAGGCATGTAGCCGCACATCTCTTCTCAGAGATAAGCTACCATCGCCCTAGCTGGTTTATTTCCATTTCTGGTTGTAAGCATATTTCAGTATTTTACAGTAATGAAATGAAGTATTATTTCCGCTGCATCTCTGTATTTATGGTTATCGCATCTCTGTATTTATGGTTATCTCTGTAATCTATTGCGTTCCTGTCTAAATCCGGATCAGTGGTATCAGAGCGGTCTGCTTTTTCTCTGTTTTTCTTTGCATGTCCCCAACGAGGTCGGGATATAAGGAGTTAGGGCTTGAACTGGTCGAATCTTTGCAAGACCAGCCTCGCAAATCCCGACGGCCTCCCATGGCGGATGAGAAGAAAGACGAGGGGGCAGGAGATCCTATCAAAATCTTGCTCGAAGAAGTGCTCGAGCGGCAAAGGAACGCGATGATGGATAGCTTTGCGCAGATCCTTTAGCGGCTACCCAGAGGCGACGCATCGGCTTCCAACAGCGACTCTGGAAATGCCACACCGTTTAAGGTACAAGTTAATTTTGAAATCCCCATCTTCGAGGGTCAAATAGATGCAGATGTCGTAGATAAATGGTTAAATCTGCTAGATGGGTATTTTTCTGTTCATGAATTTTCAAGTCGGGAAAAGATTGTTTTCGCTCTTCTCAAAGCAGCCCCCCACGTCAAGGACTGGTGGGAAACCTACTGCGAGCAGAAGGATGAAAGCACAGGCTCACTATTTTCAGCCGCACCCACTTGGAATGACTTTCGGGATGCCATCAAGGAGCAATACTACCCTGTCGGAAGCTATGAGGACAAATACATCAAATGGACCACACTGCGGCAGGGACGAGACCAAGATGTGCCAGAGTTCACAAACATTTTTCATACCCTTCACACACAGTTGGGTATCAAAGATTCTGAGTTGCATCTGGTACTCAAATACCGTGGCTACCTGCACAAATACATCCAGGAAGAGATGGTGTTCTTGAACATCTCCTCACTCGGCACAGCATACCGATACGCTGTCAAAATCGAGCAAAAGTTCAAACAGAAGAAGCGAGACTTTGGATCTGCAAATCCGAAGCCCAAAGGACAAAGCCAAGGCGGGGTGACCCAAGACAACCCGTCGAAGCCGCAAGAAAAGAACAACACCACGAAGCCGAAGAAGGACACGGGAAAGTGGTGTGAGTTCCACAAGAGTCCCACTCATAACACAAGTGAGTGTCGGACCAAGCAGTCATTGGTGGCCGAGTTGAAGGCTTCCGAATCAGATGCATGTTCCGATCCTGAGCCAGAACCCGACAAGGGGAATGGCAAAGGGAAGCAGATCATTGATGCGGATCCTAGCGCCACTGTTGCCACCGCCAAGATCAAGAAAAATGAGCCCGAAGATCCAGAGGAGGGGGAGCGCCTTTTCCACTCACAGATGTGGGTGAAGGGTTCACCGCTGCGATTCATTGTCGACAGTGGTAGCCAAAAGAACCTGGTTTCAGCAGAGGTCGTGAAGCAGTTGGGCCTACCGACTACACCACACCCGCAGCCATACAGTATCGGGTGGCTTCATGAAGGACGAGATCTCAAAGTTCGCCAGCAGTGCCGCCTTCCCTACAACATCAAGCCCTTCACCGACGAGGTATTATGTGATGTTACACCTCTGGATGTTTGTGATGTATTATTAGGCCAGCCATACTTGTGGAGGCAACATGCTGTGTATGAGTCCAGGCCTCGTGCTGTCATTATTTCTTTGAATAATTCATTATACAGGATACCGGAGGTAGCCCCACCTACCGCCACATCTTTGATTACTACCAAGAAAGGCAGCAAGCTCATATCACAGACCAGGAAATTCATTTGTATGGTTCACTCCCAAAGTAAGGGGAAGATCGTTGCTACATCCATGACCCCTGCAAAGGGTTCCTCCACGCAGCAGCAGCAGCAAGGGGATACGGTCATGACAGAACACAAGAACAACTTCTCCTCACGCACAGGGGTACCACACAAGCTTCAAGTGGGCGACAAAGTCTGGTTGCATATGCAGAGAGAACGCCTTACCAGAACCCATCAGAAACTCAGACCACTCCGACATGGTCCTTACACTGGTACCAAGGCTACGGGAAACAATGCTTTCAAGCACAGCGTTCCTCCATTCCTTCGCTTGCACCGAGTGTTCAATGTGGACCATCGTCGACCATGCTTCCCACCATCACTGGACACATCAGAGATTGCAGGACAAGTTCAGCAGATGGAGGAACTCAATGCAATGGGGACCATTGCTTCCTAAGGGGGGAGGAATGATCCAGGTGGATGTTGGTGGCCACCCACCAACCCATTTGGACCCCCACAACTGTCTCTTTCAGTCTTTTCAGTTTCCTAAATTGTATCACAGTTTACTATTTTTAGCAGTTTTTCGGGTCCTGAACTTCCGGAGCCGTTTTGAGGCCCTAAACGACGTTTTTTTGGGATTCTGGGGCAACATGGGTCCATGGACCGATGTTGCCTCCCAAAGTGGTAGTACTCGGATAGATCTTTCTAACGAGCTATCGTGCGCGTCAAACGGAGATCGTATGCCAAAGTTACGACCCCGGGAAATTGATGTACCAATTTACCCAAACGGGGCCCACAATTTGACGTTTCATCTTCTAGGGTTAGGTTTCGGGATGTGAAGGGTTTTCCATTGTTTCTCAACAATAAATAGGCCTTCGAGCCTCATTGTAACACAGTTCGGAACAGTTCAGAGGCATGTAGCCGCACATCTCTTCTCAGAGATAAGCTACCATCGCCCTAGCTGGTTTATTTCCATTTCTGGTTGTAAGCATATTTTAGTATTTTACAGTAATGAAATGAAGTATTATTTCCGCTGCATCTCTGTATTTATGGTTATCGCATCTCTGTATTTATGGTTATCTCTGTAATCTATTGCGTTCCTGTCTAAATCCGGATCATCCATTGATTTGACCAGCCTGTTTGCTTCATCACTTGTGGAGTGTGTTGATGTTTATCATGTTGTTGATGTAGTTGTCGGTAGTGTAGTGGCCATTGGAGCAGTGGGAGTTAAGGATGCTACCAATGTTGAAGGTACAACAGTAGTAACTGTTGGAATGATAGTTGAAAGAACATTATCTAGACTAGCTTGTTTCAATTGCATCAAGCTATCTAGTTCTTTCTCCATCTCCTTCAATTGATCATTCAATTGTAGTACTAGGTCCATCATCTCTTCATGATTGCTCTGACTTTCCCGAACCTCCTTTGTCTGTGCGTGTTGTAAATGAGGCAACTAAAATTGTTTATTGATGGCTGTTATGTCCTCATTCTTTATTTTTTATTAATTTCTTTGTGGCCTTAATATCACTTGGGTCATGGCCCATTTCAATGATCAAGTCCTCCAAGGATTTTATCCTGGTGTCTTTAGCCTGTGGAGGCCTTCTCCAATTTGTACTGTATTGTCACATTTCTCAATGACTCTTGTAGCTTGTAGGCTTCCATGGCCTTTCCTGTGATGGTGGAGTAAATCATTTCTCTAACTTGTTTATGGAATTGTGTCTGATTAATGGGATGAACATCCCTAGCCAACACCTCAAAATTTGTCTTCTTGTAATCTGCTGAGGTCTTTGGTTGCTATATAGTGGGCTGCAAAAATGATACCTGCATTTTCCCTGCTTTGATGTCAAAGGCCGATATCAGTCTCATCTAGTTTGGTGGTGTACGTTTGAGATATTGGGCATATGTCTCTGCCTTCAATTTTTCATTCCTCATATTTATCTCTTTGAATCTATCTTTGATATCCTTTTCCTTGTCAGCTAGCCTGACAAAGGAAGAAACCTCCATACTCTATTGTCTCTCTATCATCTGTGTGTTGGAGGTTGATGGCTGCTGTGTTTCACCTAATGCAGTTGTTTTTTCACTTCTCTGCCCCATTCCCTCAATGTCAGTTATTTCCTCTAAAGCAATTTTCTCCTCCTGTTCAAAGATAGGATTCAACTTCGGCCTCTTGCTTAGCTCAAACAACTCATCGGTAGTCTCTGTGGCAAAGCTAGATGCCTCCTCCCTATTCCTCTTAGGATGCTTCTCTTCATTGATTGGGGTCTGAAGGATAGGAGGAATGTTCATTGGCTCCCCTTGTTTTGGAACCTACAGGAAAGAGTTGTGATCAAATTGTCTTTCAATATCAATGAGTGTGTTCTCTACATCCACAACAATGCTATCCATATCAATCAAGGTGTTCTCCATTAACTCCTCCTAGTTAGCAAACTCTTCAATGTCAGGTCTTGGGTGGTGGACGTATGCTCCCAACATGACTCTAAGTCTAAGTTTAGTTATAACCCCCTGAGGGTCATAATTCCATATGAATCTATTTCTGAACTTCATCTTTTGTAGTAAACTGTCAGCCTCTGGTCCAGCCTCTCTATTGTTGCAAATGAATGGGCCCCGTTGGTTTTTCACTTTGAACTGGGGTTTCTTCCTATAAGCTAGGAAGTGGACCTCATCAGAGTTGATGATTTGTTTGAAGTATTCAAGAGAAAATATCCTCATAGGGAGGTATTTGGGAAACTTATAAGGGGCTAGTTGGCAGTCATGGATTTTGATCTCAGTGTGGTTCTGGTAGAGGTACCAGTCTCCCACCTTGTTGTTCTTTTCCAATTGTAGCACTCTCTTGATCTCTGGGCTGATTCTAGGCTGAGTCTTAGAAGTCATCATTTTCATGATAGGGTATACAAAGGAGCCTATGAAGTCTTTGTAGCTGAATGTTGTGGAAAACTTGTGGACCAAAAGTGTCTAGTAGATGAGTGATTTCTCCTTTCCCTTGGTATCCAACTTCTAGATGCTCAAAGGGAACTTATATGTCTAGTAATACAAGAACATATGAAACAACACTCAAGAGTATTTGAAAACTCTTTCAGTGGGCAGTCTAGTGAATTATTCATGCATTCTATTTGCAATGAACTTAGCATAATCAAACATGATAGCCGGAGGCTTGCCTGGAGTAAAAATGGACAAGAAGGCCATGATGACCTCATCCACATGCTCATCTGTGGTATATCCAAGGATGCATGAGAGCATGGTGATTATGTGCCTAAAAGCCTCTGAGAAAAATGTGGCAGCATAGGGTGGGGTATTTGTAGGAGTATGGCGCTCTTCAATGACAAATTTCTGGAAAATTTGCTTGATTTTCACCTAGTCTAATGTGAGGTACAAGTCCAATAGGTTTCCAATGGATAGAGGAGTCAGATTAGGGCTAGATTGGATTTGAAGCATTTGGTTGATTGACTCAGGTGTAATGGTGAATAATAACTCATAGTTTGGGGCAACAATAGCCCTTTGGCTAGGGATATAACAGGCATGACAAAAATGTACAATGTATGGGAATGGGTGAACTTCTGGGAATATATACTTGGGAAAATTGGGTTCCCAAAGGTTGATGTCATCAACATGGTTTAGGAACTTACCTTTACTCCAATAGTGGAGCTTCAGAAGGTGGCCTAGAGTAGCAGTGTCTTTTATTTGGAAATCCTCGTCTACTATGGCCAAATGGTCAATGTCCAAGTGAGGGGTTGAGACTGGTCTGACATCTAGAGAGGTCTGGGTAGCCATCTTGAGGATAAAATGGGGGAATTAGGCTTGTACATATTGTATAAGAGAAGCTTTGAATTAGGTCTGTACAAAGATAGGGTATTGGATGTTTGTAGGACAAGGGTTTGGTTATGTCAGGGGGGAAATATTCTCAATTTATGGGTAATCAATTAGATTCAATTAATTATTTCTTGAATTCACTGTACGTTTTTAAACTGAGTGGACGTTCTGGTTTTTTGTTAAAATACTTCGAAATGATGGTATAGGCTGCAAACTGGTGTGAATGGTGGCTGCAGAGGGTACTGTGGCTTCAGTTGTGCATTGGAGGGCTGAATTGGGCTTCCAGAACATGTTCAAGAGGCAGTTGGCAGTCAAATCTAGTTATAGAGGCTTAGGGTGGTGTAGGAAAGATTAGGAGGCTTTCGCAGAGAAAATGAGTGAAAAAGGGTAAAAAAGGGTATCTTTTGCCTTTTAACCAGCAATGGTTAGAAATTGGTAGGGAATTTCATAATGAACAATGATGGGTTTGGGCTTACGTGGGGAGGTAGTTTCATTGCTCATCGCACCACTTTTGGGAGTGGGGTGGTATTTTCCTGAGAGCACACGAGTTAATGAGGAGATTTCACATAGCCAAAAGGGGCCCAAGAAAAACCACAAATCTTGTGTGCTCTCGAGTGGGTAAAGGTAGGGAGGTGAATAAACAAAATATGGATGCACGTTGTCAGATCTGGGGGCGATAGATCTAACAACTGTCGCACGGTGAAGTTGCGCGACAGGAGCAGGGGTGGAGATTTGCGGGGCTAGGGGGAATTAATTACACTAAAATGTAATTAATTAATGAATCAGCAGGGTTAGGCATATAATGAACGGGTTATATAGTAATGGGAGAGTTAATAAAGTAATGCAAGGGGGGGGATTTAAACTTAGGCTAAGGGTTTTTAGTGGGCTTTTAGGCAAAATAGGGAAATTAATAAGGGGAAAGTGGTTTCTTCAAAACGGAATGGGTTTTACACTAGGGAAAAGGGGTTTTGGGTATGGGAATGAATTTTGGAGGGTAATTTGATAGGGAAAAGTGTGAAACCATGGGAAAAGGGTGAAAATGAAGGAAAAAGGGTATTCTAACAAGCAATGATGGGATAAAGGGGAAATTAGTAAGTATGTAGTGGGGGATGAAATGAAGTGAGGGGGAGTTAGCCAAATCAGCTTGTGAACATCCTTTCACTTTCAAAACTGCTCCTACACACTGAAACACATGATTAAGCATGATAAATGTGCTTTTGTTTCAATGAACTTTATACTTCTGCAACCTTTCTTTTACTTACCCTTTACTTACCCTAACATTTTTTCTTTACTTTATTGGGTGAATTTAAGCTAGCAAACCCTTTCTTTCCTTTTTCGTTTTGTTGGATTGTTGGGGCTTGACCCAGGTTCGGAGGTGATTTAGCCAAACAAATCCTGAAACTACTGGCCCTTTCAGCAACAGTCTGCGGTGTGTGGACTGAGGTCTCACTTGAGGTAGTATGGGAGGGTGTTGGAACCAGGTTTCCACACCCTAGGGATGTCTTTATGATTTTTGGGAGGTTCACGATTTGACCCTTTGCACACGCTGCTTCATGCAGCTTTCTGTCCCTTGTAACCGTGAAGTTGCCTTCGCACAGCTCTGTTTGTAGCGCGAAGAAAGTATTACCCTAAGTCCTTACACTTACTGCATTATTATTATAGTACTTAACTTATCTGTGTGAGCCCAGTATTCTTATTTATCATTCAACATTCATATAAGTGCGCACAATCATCAAACAGTATAAATGCATAAAAGTAAGAGGAAACCTAGATACACAGTGTTTAGAATCAACCTTTCTTTATTAGTCTTCAATCCAAATTATAGACTCGACACCGTCCTGCACACTCAGCTACAGGGGTTCACGCACTCAACTACAGACTCTGCTAGGCCTCTGCGCACTCAGCTACAAAGCCTTTTCCTACTCTACGACCCAAGACTTAGATCTACAACTCAAAATTCTCTTATTGATTCTTCATTCTTTCTCGCCAATTCCTTATCTTTACACTTAGAGCCTCGCTCTATTTGTACACTCCCATGGTCTACAAGCCATGGGTAGACCGACATGAATTTACATTAGATTACAATATTTTAGAGAAGACAACCCTATGACTCATCTTCTATTGTGCACTCCGCGCCCGCAATTCGCAGAGTTTTACAAAACCTTTGACCAAAACTTTGGCTTTCAGCCCAAAAACCATGTTGCAGGGGGGATTCCATGCCCAATAGGCCCCCAACACAATCATCATGACTCATCCTCGATTCACTCTGCTGGCACGACGATCTTGGCACAGAGCCCCTACAACTGTTCCTGTACTGCCCGGAGGTCTTTGATGTGTTATCCTTCTTTCTAAGGACTGGTATCTGAGGGACGCGTGGCCGTTTCAACTGTTGCGGGGTGGTTTTTGGGTTCACGTTTTCTTTGGCTAGGTCGATGTCCTTATCCCCCTGTCCCGTGGACATTTCATGGCCCTCCTCGGCCTCTTCTATCTATGTTGTTGTTGTTTTTGCTATCTGCATTGCTACTGCTTCCTCAGTCATCTGCTACTTTGCGGCTGCCTCTACTACTGCTTTTTCCTGGCATCTCTTTTTAGCCAGCAGTGTGATGTGCAGCTTGGTGTCCTCCTTCCTTCATTGAGCTATGGCCCTTTCCATTCCTGCTGAATCTAGGGTGCGCCACTCCGGAGGCCATATCTCTAACACCGTGAAGATGGCGTCATCAGTAGCAATGAACAAGAGCTTCGTCCATTCCTTTACCGGATCTTTCCGCGCCCGGACATAAAGGTTGTGCATGTCCGCTTTAAACTCTACAAAGCTTTATAGAGTACACTATGGGAGAAAACCATGGTCTTCGATTGATCCACATTCGGATGCTCGCCTCCATCGGCACCCAAAAAACCTTGGTTTTGCGAATCTGCTTTGTGTCCTTAGTGGCCCAGAGTGAAGCGTACTTCGCCACCTCAGGTAGGTCCCGGTCGATATTCGGGAACTGGCTATCTTCTAGTAGTTCACCCGCTACCAACAAGATGGATAAGAGCAACCATGCGTAGTGGAAGGTCTTACCCTGCTCTTGGGCCTGCTTGCAATTTGTCAAAAGCTCCTCATAGAGGAACTCAGCGCAGTTGAATTGGACCCCCTCTGCACATTGTTCAGCTAGCGCAACCATCGGTGTTGGTACTTCATCGGTTCAACACTTCCGCATTACTTTTCTAGCCAAGAGATGGGTGGCTACGCACACCCCTTTGTCCTTGATACTCGTAATCACATAGCCTCACTTCTTCTTTTCCAGCTTGTATTTAGTTTTCATGGCTTCTGCGAGAGCCAAATCGCTGCTTCTGCCTGCTATCATCGCGGGGTCCTTTCCCTTATAGGGAAGTCAAGAAATCTGGTGAATGAGGGCAGCTGTGATGGGAATAGGCTCCTCCAGCCATAGATACCCATCATAAACCAGGCACAACAGTTGCCTAATGATGAAAATAGTGATGGGCACGCAGTGAAAGTGGGGTATCCATCATAGATGAAGTAACCTGGCTTGCTCCACACCACGCAGCCATTCTCGTGGCTCCAACATGATTACTGGCCCCTCCAAATTTTGTTTCATCAAGCTCTCTATCACTAGGTGAGGGAACTTCTTGCTGTCCATGAGGTCCCAATCTTCGAACTTCAGGGTAGGCACCCGGCCTAAGAGTAGACCTTCAAAAGTAATTCCGTCGGGGAGGAGTAGGGTTTGGAGTGCACTCTTCATGGCCTCAAGGTCTTTTGGAACCTTAGCCTTCCCTTTCCGCGGAGGGACGTACTTAGGTAACATTTCTGTGGAAGGCATTTCCCAGCAATGGAGCCATTTTTTGGCTTGTTGGGGCCTAACCCAGGTTCGGAGGTGATTTAGCCAAACAAATCCCAAAACTATTGGCCCTTTCAGTAATTGTCCGCAGTACGTGGACTGAGGTCTCACCTAAGGTAGTATGGGAGGGTGTTAGAACTAGGTTTCCACACCCTAGGGATGTCTTGATGATTTTTGGGAGGTTCGAGGTTCAACCCTTCACACACGCTACTTCGTGCAGCTATCTGTCCCTTGTAACCGTGAAGCTGCCTTCGCGCAGCTCTATTTGTAGCGTGAAGAAAGTATTACCCCAAGTCCTTAAACTTACTGCATTATTATTATAGTACTTAACTTATCTGTGTGAACCTAGTATTCTTATTTATCATTCAAAATTCATATAAGTGTGCACAATCATCAAATAGTATAAATGCATAAAATTAAGAGGAAACCGAGATACACAGTATTTAGAATCAACCTTTATTTATTAATCTTCAATCTCGATTACAGACGCGACACCACCCTGCACACTCAGTTGCAGACTCTACTAGGCCTCTGCGCGCTCATCTGCAGAGCCTTTTCCTACTCTATGACCCAAGACTTAGATCTACAACTCAAAATTATCCCCTTGATTCTTCATTCTTTCTCACCAATTCATTATCTTTACACTTAGAGCCTCGCTCTATTTATACACTCAGGCTGACATGACTTTACATTACATTACAATATTTTAGGGCGGACAACCCTATGACTCATCTTCTATTGTGTGCTCCACGCCCAAAATTCGTGGAGTCTTACAAAAACTTTGACCAAAACTTGGGCTTTGAGACCCAAAACCATGCTGCGGGGGGGATTCCATGCCCAACACTTTTGAAAAGTAAACTATCTAATTCTAACCTTATATCTTCCAATAGCTCAGATTAATCTTATGAGCACATTTTATTTCTCTACCTAATTACTGATCTTCCAAGATTAAACAGTTTGGCTAGATCTTCATTCTCTATCTATAAACATGAAATTTAAAGCATGAACTAGTCAAGATTAAACTATTTGACTATCATGGGTTGTGGCATTTATGACAAGCTGTACACAACCATTATTTTGTATAGTAAAGTAAAAAGCAGTGGCACTTGGACTTGCATGCTTTCATGATCTGTTTTTGCTTGGGGTTCATATTCTTTCATTTTTTTGATATTTTCTTATTCCTTGTCCTTTGATATTTCTTTTAGGACATACCTTGTTTCCATTTTTAAATTTTTAATATGGAAAAAATTTGTAGAAAATCAAAGATATGTACAATATTACAAGATCAACCACAACCAATTCAAAATTATGAATCCTATTAATATAGGACCCTAACATGTTGATCAAACATGGTCAATAAGTTCTCTCTTGTATTATTTTATTCTTTTTCAGACTTGGGAGACAAATTTACAAAAAAGAACTTGTGGAGTTTTCTTTTTGTCCCTTTTCAAACTCTCTAAATATGAAAAGGACTGAGTTTTCATTGTCATTAAACTCGTTAAAACATCAAATAGCGACAAACTTGTCCATCATGACAAGACTGATTTTCACCTTTGCTAGGCTTGTTAAAACATCACATAGCAATGGATTCACCTAAAGGGTGGAATTATACTACAATAATATGTTATCATCCTCAAGCTTGTTTAAAAACAAAGAGGTATTGGTCAGCAATGACTAGGGAAAATGGGAAAAGGGATAAATCACTTTATGGTAGCAAGTCGCTCTTAAACATGACACTTTCACTTTATCTCTGTGACTATTTGGGTTGTCTTATCTGCTTGATGGTTATCATACCTATGGTCTATCACACCATCCATCACTTTGGTTTTGGGTCAATGCTTACAATTCATTCAGTGTTGCCGACATGTCAAGAGAAGTCACTCAATAAACTTCATTCTTTGCAATACTAATAAACCTTCATTTTCATGACTGCCATTCCTGAACTTTTTGTTGCCAATCACATTCTGTCTTCAAAATCATTACACTCATTTCGTGTCGTTGATGGGGGATACATCAAGGCCCTCCTGTGACGAGTCGCTTCTTGTCGACATTAGCATATTATCCAAGAATTTGACTTAGAATCACCCTTTTAGTACCTTGAAGCTTGCATACATCAATGGCAAGTTTCTCGCTTCCGAAGACAGGTTGACATCACAAGCCTTTGACTGAAAGACTTTGTATGGTATTCGACTTCAAAGCATCTATTCACACCATGCAGAATGTATTGTAGTACCTTGAGAATCATTATCATTATCGGTGTTCTCTCTCGCATCTGTTAACGGCTTACATCATTGGCTAGTAATCAAATAGTGTCTTCCCGTGTTCGACTTCAGATCACATTTTCACATGGTTAGACTCGTACTTGAGCGAACAATTGTATGAGATATAAGACCCTGAATCTAGTTTCATCCATCCGGACTGTGATTTCAGGAGAAAACTAAATCATATATACAATGGCTTTACACGAATGGTCATCCTATCATGGATCTATATCTGTAGATGACTATCTATGTACATTTAATGGAAAGTTTATATTCTGAGTATGGGTATGCCTTTCCTCAGCAATTCATGAAAAGTTAAAAAATCATGATGTTATGCATTGTAATCGATGTAGGTCATCGTCCGCTTTAGGTCCTCCCTGTCACATCGTAAAGCATATCACTCGATATTATCATTTTCGATTTCATGCTTTAGGGGGCAACTGTTACAGCTATATCTGGGCACATCACTGTTGTTGGGAAAAGTATCCAATACGGAATGACCCTATCCCACTCTAAGGGTGATAGTACCTCAGCAACAACCGAATGAAAAGCTATTCAAGATTACTTCTTTATGAGATGTAAGAGAGAGGAGAAAGAGATCCACTAACCGTTATCTTCCGCTAATGATTGATCCAATCTTCCCTCTTTGCTGCTTGCTCCTAGCTCCTTGCTCTTTCACTGGCCCAGCTATACAAAGATCCTGCAAAAGCACAAGAAAAGGAAACTACAAGAAGCATACATCCATAATTGATTCAAGGATTAGAATAAATCAAATATACAAGCATCAATACGCCACAGAGACACATGCATATGGAAGAACCTCAAATGCTTTATTAATGGAAGAAGTAAAGTTCTGAGAGTGTTACAACCATCAGAGGCCCAATCCAGCAACACCTCCCAGCAGAAAGAAATCTCCTCTTCACCTCCTTCAAAGCAATCACCCAATAGTTCTATACTCAAACCAACAACACTTCCTTACATTCACAAGATTCCAGCCCCCCTAAGACCTCATGAGAGAGCTCTATATATAGGAGATTTGGAGAAAGGATGAGTCAGCTTGAGTTTGGCATGAAGCTGACTAGTGTCCTCTCCCACTTCAGTTATACTTCAGTTCTTGAGTCCACTTGGAGTTTCTTGCTTCCACTTGGAGATCTAGATCCTCTTACTCATCACAAGGCGAATTCCCTGATCCAAGTGTCATTTTGGAAGCTTCCTGGGCATTTGACACCTTGCAGAATGACTGTGCCACTTGGCCAATCTCGCCCAGCGCAGGTAGCCTTCATTAGATTTGATATTCAGCGTAGGTACAGAGTGGAGCAGTTGACATTCAGCGCAGATGCTCAGTGGAGCAGTTGACATGATCCAGAATTAGCTTGTTTTTGAGTGTTTTCAGGTGGAGAACTGATTTTCAGTGCTGTGGTTTGCTGACCTTGTTCCTCTAGGGATAGGAACAACATGTTTAGGGACTTTGGATCCCTCAGATTATTGACATTTCATGCTTCATGCTGTAAGGCACAAAAATGTCTATAACAGTTGCCCCCTAAAGTATGAGGTCGTTTATCGGGTGAAATGCTTTATCAGGAGGATCCGAAGTTCATTCAATCGCTGAGAGGTGCGCTGTAATAAAATACAATACAATACATTATTTTTCATTCTGCTTTCATGATCTAGCTGAGGCGGGCATTCCCATGCTCAGCTTTATAAATTCATTTTGGTACATAGAACAGACGATCGTCTGATGGTAGACTGATAATTCTCTGCTGACATTATCATCCTTTGAGTAGGATGATCATCTGCTGCAATGATGTACATATCAAATGTCTTTATATCCTGAATATATATCGCAGCCCGGATGGATGAAACTAGATCCGGGGTCTTCAAACTCGTTCGATCTTCACTCTAAGTACAAGTCGATCCATGTGAGAATTGCACTGAAGTCGAACATGGAAAGACATCGCTTGATTACCGGTCAATAATGTAAACCGTTAACAAGCGCGAGAGGAATCACCAATAATGACAATGACCCTCAAGGTACTGCAGTACAATTCACGTGGTGTGAATAAAGGACTTGGCGTCGAACACCACGCAAAATCTTCTGGTCGAAGGTCATTGATGTATACCTGTCGCCGGAAGTGAGAAACTTGCCATTGAGGCATGCAAGCTTCAAAGTATTGGGGGGTTTGTTCCTAGATCAACTTCTTGGATAATGAGCTGAAGTCGACAAGAAGCGATCCGTCAAAGGAGGGCCTTAATGAATCCCACATCAATGACACGGAACAGAGCTAATGATTTTAGTGGAGGTGAAAACAATCTGTGAGATATGATTCAGGGTGGCGATCATGGGTGGATGAAGGATAATGTATGGCAGTGGATGGGACACGGTTGACTCTTTCTGAACACATCTCTTGAACATATAACGACACTGATGTGATGGATTGGTAGCATTACCCCAAATGTGGATGGTTTGGCGAGGACCATGGTGATGCGACCGGTGAATGAAACAACCCAACCCGATGTGATACAGAGGACAAAGTGTCATGTTCAAGAGCGACTTGCTACCATTAAAGCTTTGAGGTTCTCCCAATTTTTCCCCAGTCATTTCTGACCAGTACCTCTTTATTTTTGTCAAGCTTGAGGAGGATAACATATGCTTGTTCTATAACCTGCCCTTCGGGCAAGCCCATCGCTATGTTTTAACGAGCTTAGCGATAGGGAAACTCGTTCTCGTCTAAAGACAAGTTTGTCGCTATTTAATCATTTTAACGAGTCTAACGACAAGGAAAACTCGGTCCTTTTCAATTTTAGAGAGTCTGAAAAGGTACAGAAAGTTAACTCCAAAATTCCTTTTTCGTCATCTAATCCCTTAAGTCCGAAAAAGTATAAAACAATACAGAAGGGATGAGTTTTCGATAACTTTAACGAGCCGAATAAAACAAGCGCTCGACCTTTTTGTGTAATAATCCCTCCGGTCCAAAAAGATTAAAATCTAGAGGAGGGATAGCTCTTCCGGTCAATTTAACGAGCTGGAAGGCCAAAACTCGGCAAACTTTTCATATTTTACGAGTCAGATGAAAAGAGCTCAAAGAAGACTCGTCTTTTGAGGAACGAGTGATAAACAGGGATAGCAGCAGATTCCAGGTACAGGTTGGAATTTTCCAATCACGGCAGTGTCACAAGGATGGCTAGGTGAAATCACTCTTCATAGCTGTTCCTCAAAATAGGTGAACAATCATATGGAGGTGAACGATTGGCCAAATGGAATGGAGGTGGTGGGTGCAAACACGACCAAGGCTTTTTATGGCTAATAATTTTACGATCACAAATGGTTATTTACCGGTACTGGGTTCATTTTTTAGAGAGCTTGAATGTGCCAAAACACTGCTCAATGCTTATGTTTATTTTTTAACGAGCATGAATTCCGCGTTAAAACTGCTCGGTCTTATGTTTATTTTTTAACGAGCATGAACTATGTATAAAACTGCTCGGATCTCTCTTTTCTATTTTTTAACGAGCATAGATTCCGCGGTAAAACTTCTCGATATACCAGTCATAAGATAAGAAATGTCTCCTGCAAGATTCCAATTTTTATAGAGCTTGCACCTCACATAAGCTATGCTCCCTCTCATCCTTTCTTTATGCAAGTTCGGAAACGGCTAATCCCAAAAACAGATAAATAACCGCTCCTAGCTTGCACTCCAAAAGGTTTGCATGCCCCCAGGTATAAAGTACAATTTCAAGGCTGCCCCTACTTATCTGATAAAACATTTGTTTTAAAGGGTGAGGCTTGCCTCTTCCTGGTTACCCAAAGATTGTCTTGTTAACACCATCAAACGAAAACACTTCCTCGGCACTGTCTACCGAAGTAGACAATGGTGAATGACCTTTGTCAGACAAGTAACCTTATCAAAAGAATCCTGTTCTAGAACAACCCCTCTTCCTTCCACGAACGGGGTACGGACTAGTCATATTCCTTCGCGGAAATTCTACTTTATACCCAAGGTTTCCTCTGCCCGAAGCAGACCAGGATGCATGCCCCCTGGGTTCCAGTCCCATCGTTCCGAATCACTCGCACTCATCGGAAAGGAAGACTGGGGGGGGGGAGACATTTCTTGGGTGAATAGACCATTCAGGGTTGGTATTTGACTATTTACGATGCGTGATCCTGGAAATGAAAGTTGGTCTACGAGTTTGACCATTCTTCCTTCGTGTGGAAAACACATTACTCTAAAGAGTGAGGAGACTATAGCTCCCATGCAATATATATAGTCTCGTCCAAGGAGTAGGTTATAATCCAAGGGTCCTTGAACGACCATCACGTTCATTTGAACAGTCTTCCCTTTCAATGTAATAGGCACATTGGGGAGGATCCCTAACGGTTGACTGGTTCCTTTATCAAAGCCCGAGAGATTTCTTATCTCAGGCAAAAGCTCTGGGGAACCCAGTGCTTTCCAAGCAATAGAGGAAAGGATACTCACAGATGCCCCTTCATCAATGATAGTTCCAGCCATTACCATTCTGTAGATTTGGACTATGATTCTGAATGGTATACTGGCTGGTAACCGGGGTCTGCCTAGTTGGTTCCAATCAAAGGACACAACCAGGTTGCTTGGTAGTGGGACCCAATACACGGCCGGATATGACCCTGACGATGTTCCTTCCTGCGATAAAGGAATGGGCGCATTGCCCTGATGCTCATCAGAGTCTGTGTTGATGAAAAGAATCTGGATGGTGTCATCCTTATTCTCTTCAGTGAGGGTGTCATTTGAAGATGAATCTTCAATGACGGTGTCATTTGAAGATGAAACCTCTGAAGGCGGAACCGGGTCAACTGCCGTATCGACCTTTAGACTTTCGTCTGGTCTGGATTCAGTAGGTTCATTTTCAATGACTGACGCTTCAGCTGACCACTTGAGCGGGCCAGCTGTATTTTCAACCAACGAAGGACTTGGCACGAGTTTTTTGTATCCAGGAGGAAGTCTCAACGGTGAAACCGGACGGTCTTCCAAAACTCTTTTCACTTCGTCTAAGAAGGGACAACGGTGGATGGCGTGATCACCTTTACACAGTTTGCAGGGGGATCTTATTCCCCCTCTTTGTCTTGAACCTTCACTTTCGTTGGTTGACGGTAAGCATTCAACATGGCTATCAGAGGTTGATGCTCCCGAATTGTGCAAACGAGGTGACCAGTCCCTTAGTATCCGGGGAATACAGGGACAATCTCTATGGAAGTGGTCTCCTTTACATATGACACATGGCGATTTAGGCCCAGTCTGTGCTGTGTGTGGATTTTTGTTAGATGTCTTTTGCTTGCCCCCAGTCGCCTTAGGCTCCTTCTTCTTCTTCTCCTTCTTCTCCATGGGAGCTTGGCTTTTGCCGGCTCTACCTTGCGAAGATGAAGGATTGGAGGAAGAGTTATAGGAAGTTGAAGGCTAGTGGGCAGCTCTAGACTCATCTAACAGTTGACTCGACTGTTCAGGAACCATGGTGGTCTGAACTACATTAGTTGAGAATAGCCAAATAGGCAGGCCAATTGTCAGTCCTGGAAGCGACAATGTGGCCATGTGGGGCGCACCAACTTCTCCCCAAGAGGAGAATGGACTAGGATTTCCATCATGTGGAATTCCTTGGTTGGGGTGTTCCATGTTCTCAACCTAAGATCAACGCAGGAATAGGAGGTGATTATGTTCCGTTTAAAATAAATTTTATAACGACGCTTTAGACACAACTTGCTTTTTCACTTTTTAAGAGTCGAGAAAAAGCTAAAGATGACTCTAGTCTCCTTCGATGTTTTAACGAGCCCGAAGTGACAAATGCTCGGATGGACTTTTTAAGTTATAGAGTTTGAAAAAGGCCAAAAGAAACTGCTCTGGAGTTCTAGGCAGAGGGTGTGCCAAACTTTTCGCAAAACCACAGAATACGTTTTACGGTACGAGTGGTTGATCTTCGTGAATGCTGTGTTCACTGCATTGCGATCAATAGGGTGGTCGACACGGTTTCCTATGGATAAAGGCTTTATTCCTATAGGCGTCTCCCAATATATACGCGACGGTACGTGGGAGCACAAGTCCGTATTGATACTTATCGCTTCACTGTGGAGGAATCACCCAACCACTCAACGCTAAGATATCACGTTTAACGACGCCGGAACACGTCTCTAGCTTAGACCTCTATGTGTTTGTGTTATGTTTCAATGCGTTGTTATGTAAATTCAATTTATTTTAAGGTTGATCTTGTTTAGCAGTTTGCCTTTATGGATCACCACGAGATGTATGATAACACTCCTAAATGCAGTCTAAGATGATAAGCAAGCTTTTCAATCTTTCAACTTTGAAAATCTTAACTACTGAGGGAAAAGAAAGATAACATCTTTTCACACAGATCATAGAGCACACACTAATGCATTCTTTCCTAAATCAACATGCAAACTGTCATAATGCACATGCACAATGCAAGTATTTCTTTTCTCTTTCTTAATGTTTGTGCGACACAAAAAGAAAGCTGTTGTATAATTTTGAATTCAATTTCAAGTGAAAGCAAACAAGCTTGTCCAAAATCAAAAGACACCTTAAGATTTACTTGTTTCGACACTAGAAATATATAAACTCAAAACATATGACGAAAGCAAAAGCTCAATCAGCTATGAACAGCAAACAAACTAACTCTTAAGATCAGAATGACACTTTATCACAGGTCTAGATCTAAGAGGCCACAGCAAGACTAGTTCACTTTCGTTACGGGAAACTGTAAATGATGCAAGAAATACACAAAGAACAAATACAGTTTCTTTATACAACCGAGGCGGAATAGTGGCAAGGAAAGTTGGTTTCAGATAGGCACATTGACTGGTAACAGGCAACAAAAACAAGAGTGAAAACAGGGCAAGAAACAGCAGGAAACCCCAGTAGCACAAGGCAACACTGGTCCAGCGCAGGTGGGACACTGTCTGTTTGACCTTCAGCGCAGGTAGCCCCTTCGGGAACTGCGTTGAAATGTAGACAGCCTTCACAGCAGTTGCACTGAAGAACGAAACTTTCGTTTTTCTTGGTTTCCGGGTCACAGATTGCTCAAAAATTCACAGTTTTTGGCCAAATCAGAAGCTATCAGTCAAGGAAACACTAAGGGATGACAAGGAGGATAAAAAGCTATCACTAAGAGCTTATTAGGGTCCTTGTGGATCATCTCTTCAAATCATAAACTTGCCCAGAAACTGAGCTAGAGTAGCTGCCCTCTACTTTGCATTTGAAAGATTCAAATACAGTTCGATTCGGTACTCCCTTTGTTTATGAAATGAATAGAAAAAACATAAACAACCAACAAGATACGATCCCCAGTGGAGTCGCTAATTTGTTGTTGGGAAAAGTATCCAATACGGAATGACCCTATCCCACTCTAAGGGTGATAGTACCTCAGCAACAACCGAATGCAAAGCTATTCAAGATTACTTCTTTATGAGATGTAAGAGAGAGGAGAAAGAGATCCACTAACCGTTATCTTCCGCTAATGATTGATCCAATATTCCCTCTTTGCTGCTTGCTCCCAGCTCCTTGCTCTTTCACTGGCCCAACTATACAAAGATCCTGCAAAAGCACAAGAAAAGGAAACTACAAGAAGCATACATCCATAATTGATTCAAGGATTAGAATAAATCAAATATACAAGCATCAATACGCCACAGAGACACATGCATATGGAAGAACCTCAAATGCTTTATTAATGGAAGAAGTAAAGTTCTGAGAGTGTTACAACCATCAGAGGCCCAATCCAGCAACACCTCCCAGCAGAAAGAAATCTCCTCTTCACCTCCTTCAAAGCAATCACCCAATAGTTCTATACTCAAACCAACAGCACTTCCTTACATTCACAAGATTCCAGCCCCCCTAAGACCTCATGAGAGAGCTCTATATATAGGAGATTTGGAGAAAGGATGAGTCAGCTTGAGTTTGGCATGAAGCTGACTAGTGTCCTCTCCCACTTCAGTTATACTTCAGTTCTTGAGTCCACTTGGAGTTTCTTGCTTCAACTTGGAGATCTAGATCCTCTTACTCATCACAAGGCGAATTCCCTAATCCAAGTGTCATTTTGGAAGCTTCCTCGGCATTTGACACCTTGCAGAATGACTGTGCCACTTGGCCAATCTCGCCCAGCGCAGGTAGCCTTCATTAGATTTGACATTCAGCGCAGGTACAGAGTGGAGCAGTTGACATTCAGCGCAGATGCTTAGTGGAGCAGTTGACATGATCCAGAATTAGCTTGTTTTTGAGTGTTTTCAGGTGGAGAACTGATTTTCAGTGCTGTGGTTTGCTGACCTTGTTCCTCTAGGGGTAGGAACAACATGTTTAGGGACTTTGGATCCCTCAGATTATTGACATTTCATGCTTCATGCTGTAAGGCACAAAAATGTCTATAACAATCACTCTCGATATTTAGATCAATACAATTAGGGCTCATCAAACCCTAGTTCAGTTGTTACATGCCCTAGACAAGTCATCACATTGAATGCTTCCATCCAAGAAAGCTTCTTAGCCTGAAGCCTTGCTGAAATGCCTCCTTGCGACACCAGCACAGCCTTGGTTAGGGGTAATTGTGCTGCAATGCAGGTAGGCCCATTCAAGCATGCAATGCAGTACACTTAGGCCCTCTTTGACCTATGCTAGGCAAGAATGAGTGAAATTCACATTGGATTATTGGAATATTCTATGATTCTAGATCATTTTAGAAGGATTCCCAGCTCTTATCTCATCCTATGAGGTCGACTTTGGATAGGATATGGATCAATTAATCTCCTATTCTCTCATCCCTTGCTCCATGGAAACTAACTCCAATTTTGGAAGGCCATTCAATACCCTCATTTATGACAAAACCACCTCCATTTCCCTATAAATTGAGCACTCATCATAGTGATCAGGGGGCTAGAATCTAAAATTTGTAAGGAAATTATGTTGGTTTGAGAATTGAGTCCATGTCAAATGTTTCTAGATTAGTGTTCTTTTGATATGGCGAGGATTGGACTGAAGCAATAGGAGTGGCACAGGATCGAACTGTATTGGGTGAAACTCTTCCTTCTACATTAATAAAGAGTTTATTCCTTTTCTCATATTCTTGTCCATACCTATGATGATTATGTGTTTCAATGTATTTGGTTCCATTGGTTTATAGTAGGTAGATCATGTATGCTTTGATTGTTTGTTGTTTATGTTTCTATTGAAAAAAGTACCTATTGAGCATATTTAGTTCAAGTGGGAGCGATAGGAGCAATTCAAATGGGATCAAGGAAGCAAAAGACTACATGTAAGTTCCTTCATCTCATCTATCTACTATATGAAAAGGTTAAACTACTTTCTTTCTATTGTTCTAGGTGTAGCTAGCCACCTGGGGAAAATGTGTTTATCCATAGATGCAAATTCCATATAACACTTGGTCACGGTGGTCTTATTTTCTTACTTAGTTTGCTCAGATTGTTCTTTTGTTAATAATTCATCTACATGATTAGTTATCATAGTATTCATATTTATGATTCCATTGTGGGCATTTTTTTTCTAAATGCTTCTCCTAATGGAAAGTACAAAAGTTGTTCATGCCCGATATTTTGATGTTAAACACCGCATTAGAGCTATGAGTAGATTTAACCGGTTGGGAACTATTATTCCCCTTGAGGAACAATGGTCTAGAAGAATTTCTACTGGTAGATTCCTTGTTTGAATTTCTCTTTAATTTGGATACTTCATTAGTAAGTAACTTTAAAGATTTGGCCAAGCTTTCCATCTCAAAATAATCTTTCTATTTATTTTTGGTTGAAGAGGCTTGAGTTTTCTTACCTTAATCCTCAAAGTCTTTAGAATCCTCATGATCTTCAATCGCTCCAATGGAACATAAGTCCTTCTCCACAACAATGGATTCTACAAAAATTAAATCCAATGTCTCCTTTACAACTCTCTTAACAAATACGGAAATATTGGTTGGAAGGGCGACAATGTAATAATATTTAGTGATAGTATCGTGGGGTTGCACCTATGCAAGGAATTTATTCAATATATAGGTAAATATTTGATTAAAATCCTTTACTTTTTCTTTATCCTCAATCTTGAGGTTTTAGAGTTCTTTTAACAACATGGCAAGAGTTTTATCATCCACAAACTTCTCTAAAAACAACTTCTTAAACTCCCTCCAACTACGAATTGAATTAGTTGGAAGACTATGGTACCATATAGATGCTCTACCTTCTAAAGTGTACGGAAAAATTAAACAAACAATGTCATCAAAGTGTACCTCAAGCATTCATAAATTCATGTAGAAATCGTCAATATGATCTTTAGTTTAGTCTTCTTGTAAAGATCAAACTTTGAAAGAAACTTCTCTAGATGTTTAAGAATGTGGTAAAGATTATCTAGAAGTGCAAGTGGCCCTTGGGCCATCCAATGCAAACCTTGATTAGCCATTTATTCTTCTTTTCCTTCCTCCTGCTTTTATTAATCTGAAGATTCTTCTCCTTCACCTTTCAAATCTTCATTATAATCAGGTTGTTCTTCATCAAAAATTTCAAAATCTCCCTTTTCACCTTCTAAACATTCCTCAAGAGGTGGAAGGTCCCTTTGTTAGCTACCTATACCAATAGGTTTCATTTTTCATGATTGGAAGGAGAAGTGCCAAATATGCTCTACTTTGGTGATGCAAAGATATCATATTTTTTGGGAAACACTTACCTACAGTTGTTTGATGCATGTCCTACTTCTGAATGGGTGATCCAACAGTCTAAGCTGGGTCATGCAATATTTCAATCTTTGTTGTAGATTAGAGAAAGAAATCTGTCCAAACTGTTCAATCTTGGCAGATAAGTAGTTAGGTAGAGAATGAAGGTTCCCAACTGCTTAATCTGGGGCCTTGGAAGTAATAAGGCTAGCCTTAGATAGAAATTCAAAAGAAAATGCAAAAAGAAAATAAAAAGAGCAATTGAGGGTTTGCTAGTCTAAGTGCACCCTCCTTGAAGTAGCAAAAAATGCTAGGCAATAGAATGGGTAGGTAGATGGGGTTGCAGAAGCATGATGTCTTTCATATCACTGGCCTAAGCAAAGGAAACACATGGTGGCCAGTGCAAATCTTCCTATTCAACAGCTTTGTAGCAACAAAGTGAAGCATGTCTAACTTCCCAATCATTCCCCATCAGACTCCTTGCTAACATCCCACTATCACCTTGGTTCATAAGAGAAATCAAACTCATTTATTGATCCTTGTTGCATAAAGAGCCACATTTCCTGTGTAAAAATCTTTTCATTTTGATCTACTCTCCTAACTAAGTTTGTTCCCTAAAAACTTAGTGTTTTCCTCCTCTCTTCTACATCCCCACCCCATACTAACTACTAACCCTATTATTACTTAACTCCCTATGTTCCCCTTTTCCCTATCACTATATCATTATTGGATGTAAAAAGCCCCAAAGTATATATTCCCCCTTCCCTAGGCAATATAGCCTTATAGCTTTAAAACAGTCGGGCAATAGTGCAAAATTGCGTTCATATCTTGTTTTGGGAATTAAACTAACAACCGGTTGGTTTAATAGCCCTAGCGCCTTTTATAAAGAAATATGGCGTTTACCCGATTGTTCCATAAAACCCACAAATGTCATATATCCTAAGTTTTATCCCTCAGCGCACTCACCACAAAAAACAAAGGAAAATATTATTTAAATGCCGCCGGGTTCCGCCGTATCATGTTGGCAGTTTGCTCTCCCGTCGTCCGTCGGATCTGGGCCCTCCCATCCGACGGCTCACATCAATATCGGACCGCCTCCGATGCCTGTACGTTAGCGCCCAAAATCTATCAGAGGGTGACGTCAGGGCTCGGACATGCGTCAATCCTGCGTTGTATCGGGCGGCCTCCTGCCAAAACCGCACCTGTACCTTAAGTGGTCCGATATTACCGCTTACCACCTTCCGCTTGGCGCCCGCCCCGTCGGCCCTACGTCAGCTCCACGTCACTGCTACCTCAGCGCCGCATCACCGCTCCATCCGCCATCGCCCTGAGCTGTCCGCCGTGTCACCCATCCACGCGGACCACTTGCAGGCTGCCACGTCATCACTCCGTACCTGACCCCACATATGACATCATCCAACAAAACGCGCCAAAAGCCAAATTTTCACTATTTTGCCCAAGAAACCCGTTTTTCGCGTTATTTGCAATATTGTGCACTGTGCTTTTGCATGAGTTAGAACGTCGTTCTCCGCCAACTTTGAAGATTGCTCCTTGCTACTGGCGCCCTCAATTCACCTGTTATTCCACCATTGGCTGATTGCACCAGGTATTTATCAGGTTATCCCCTCTGCGCCTGGTTTTTTACATAATTCTCTGAAGAAACTAAGAGAAGAAAAACACAGTAAGTTCAAAGGAATCCTCATGAACCAGTGCTCCTCTTCCACACTGTAAGCCCAATTTCAATCACAGAAGTCCCCATTGTGCCGAAATTCCACAAATTCGCAGTCTGTTTGCGCATTCGCAAATCCAAACCTCCGCTAGATAAATTCACCGGGAAAGCAAGTCCCAAATCCCGGCATTTGCTCTCTGAATCTATCTTAGGAGCAATTTGACTTATTTTCACCCCAGTTTGCCTCTTCCCCTCTGCAAATTTCCCTGCTCCTGCAAAATTCATTGCTCTGTGTTGTTGTGCCCAGAAAAACAAGTTCAAATACAATTCAAAGTACCAATTGACCATGGAAACTCGAGTGGCATTGAACATTGCACCCTTAAATGCCCCACAAAGAGAGCTAGAATGGCTGGCCCTGGCTGACAAAGACTACCAGATGGCAGAAGTAATCCCAGAGTACAGTAGGTACCATATTCATGTACTAAATGAGTTGAAAGCCCAACATGTCAGTGGAAATGATATTCTAGGGATTTGGGACTCCAATTTGCCCATTTTCAATCTTCCTCAAGTCAATATCCTACCAGATTTAATCCATCAATGTAGTGCCAACTATGACCCATGTCAGAGAGCTGTCCTCAGTCCCTCAGGCTTAGTTTTGTTCCATGTCACCCCTGAGGCTATAAATCAAATGCTGCACTTTCATACTACAAAGCCATTGACTCCTCTATCTATGATGGACTTGATAAAGCAAGGAGGCAAGCTGTCGAGTGCCCAAATCATAGAGATTTATCAATTATTCATTCAATCAGGCTCTCAAACTGTGAGGACTCCTCCTATTGGAAATGTATATCTCAATGACTTGGGCAAAATGCTTGTGGATATGATCAATTATGTCCTGGGATACAGATCATCTGAGGATGTTGATGAAACTATTCTGGCCATGATGTCTATCTTCTCCCTTGGAAAGCCTCCTTCTGTTCACTATGATTATGCTACATACATTACCAATAAAATTCATGAGAAATTGATGAATTTAGAGAGGGAAAGGATATTTAGATACACTTCTTACATCTATCACTTGTTCCTATTTTATCAGCCTGATAGCTTCCCTATTACTCTCAAGAAGTTTGATGCTTAGGGAAACCAAAGGTCTGTGGTATTTTGGTCTTCAATCTTTCATCACATATCTTTTTCACCATACAGCTACTATGAATTCATAGACCTTTTCATCCATCCAGCCATGTCCTTGTTGTTGAGCTCTCCTCCTCCAAGATTGACAGATGAGATGCAAAGAATCCTCCAACTCTCAAAGGCCTATAGCATTGGGGATTGGTACTTTTACCAACACCATACAGTGATCAGAATATATGGTTGTGAGTTAGCCCCATATAGGCTACCAAGATATGTCCCTATGAGACTTTTTGCTTTAGAGTATTTCAGACAATTTGGAAATGCAGACATGGTCCATTTCCACAGCAAAAATAAGAAGGTACAACTCAAAGTCAGAAACCAGCTAGGCCCATTTATTTATAATAAAAGAGAAGAGGCATGGCAAGAAGCAGATAAGATCCTGCAACGCCTCGGGTTGCAAACCAGTTTCCTCTAGATACCCTATGATCCCAATCATTTCATTAGTCTTAGAAGGGTCAAATATAAGTTGGCTAGCTATGATCATGTCAGGTTGCCTCCTATTGAAAAATATGAAAATTTGTTAAGATGGAAAGAGGGCACTCTAGAAGAGGAAAGTACTAAAGAGGAAATAGCACAAAAAGAAGCAAAGAAACTTGAGAAGGAAGCTAACTTTGAATATTGTGGGCAGGTTTTTTCTCTTCCTCATATTAAACTTGGAGCAGTTGCCTCATCTTCTACAGCTCCCCAGCAAGCAGCTCAAACTACTCCTCAGGCAGCCAGCACAGATAAAGGGAAAGAAATGGAGCAGGATCAGCCGCTCCCAACAGCAGAACAGCAGAAAGAGTAGACCAAACAGCAAGAAGAAATGGCTGAGGCCCCTGTATCTACAGAGAAACAGGCTCAAGAAAGTGTGCCTCCAAGGCAGGAAACAGCAATGGATACCTCGGTACTTCAAACCCCAATAAATGAAGAGAGAACTAGGAAGAGGGACAGACAGCAAGAAACTCCTCTCACTACATCAGCAAGTCAACAAGGGGAGAAAAGGCAAAGATTAAACCCTTTTTCTGAAGAAGAGATGCCTATTGGACCATCCATGGGTATGGGTCCCCCTAGCATGGAAGCATCAGCAAGTTCCTTCCAACAGGAACAAGGAAGACCACTTGGAGGAGAGGTCAGCTCCTCAATCCAGCAAAGAAGGGCAGAATCCAGCATTAAGCAGCAATTTATTGATATTAAGAAAAGGAATGAGCCAGTCAGACTCCAGCTTTACAATCATTTGCTCAAGATGGCTCCCACCAACCAACAGAGGCTCATGTCAGCATATGACATTACAGAGGGGAAGATGACTATGAGCCATTTCATGCCTACCATGCTGCAGCCACAATCAGCTGCAGATTACATCAGGACCAACCTAGAAGTGTTTGCAAAGGACATCCACCCAATGGACCAAATAGAGATACATAAGAAAACGGGTGAGATGGTCTACTCTACTCTTGCAGATAAAACATTTCTAGCCCACAAACTGCAAAATTCTCTCCATAATACTACTGCCCAACTGGAATTGGAGAAAGCTTCTTCTCAAGCCAAAGACAATATGATTAGGTCTTTGGAAGATATCATTATAGAGCTTGGGCATGACCCAAGTGATCCCAAAGTTGTGCAGGCACTACTAAAGAAAAAAGAGGAAGATATAGCAGCTTTGAGGAAGATGGTCAAAATTCCAGCAACCCTTCACCCTCAAATAGAAGATGTTGCTCAGCAGAGAAAGGACGAAGATGTAGCAGCCAAGCTGCTGACACTAAACAGACAATTGGTAGAAACAGAAGGACGGTTGATAGCAACAGAGGGTGCATTACAGGCAGCCCTGAAACAAAAAGAAGGAGGGTAGATATCTCAGCCCCCTCAGCCAGTAATTGACCTTGAGGCACCCCCTCAAATTATAAGTCCTCCCATAGGGAAAACACCAGAGGCAGGCCCTTCAACACCAGCAACAACATCAGGACAGGCACACAGCCTTGATATGCAAAATATGATGAAAGAAATTCAAGCTCTGGAGGCCCAGATGGCAGAATTAAATGAAGCCAAGGAAAAATTGGCTACAGTTAATGAAAAATATGATAAATCAAAGCAAAGTGTAGCCGAAAAAACAAGAGAGGTAAGGGATCTTGAGAAGAAGATTAAAGAACTGGAAAAAGATCTCTCTCTTGATAAAGTTGTGGCTGAAATCAAGAAAGTCCTGTGGGCCAATATTGGACAGTCTATAACAGATCAATGGCAATATATTGAAACCATCCATGAGCACATAGATCTCATAGGCAGGGCCCAAAAAGAAAGTCACAGAGCAAGGGCATCTCTAGGCAATATGCCTGAGATTGCCAATAGGATGATCAATGTCCTCAATAATCGCACAGGCCCCCAGCTGGCAGCAATGGGTATCTCTAACAGAATTGATACCATCTTAGTAGTAAAAAGGGTGCTCACTTTGAGAAATCATGTGCAAACATTGGATAGAAGGTGCCAGGAAATGCAGACAGAGGTGAACAAATTCATGGAGAAATTTACAGCATTACATAACAGAGGCCTTCCCAACTTACTAAACAGTGCAGGAAGGTTACTATCTCATGAAAACTATGCCAAGAGGGTAAATACATTTGCTACAAATCAGATCACTGCAGCATCAAGTGCCCCAGAGGAAACAGGACCTGCATCTGGGCAGAGTCTCTATGACAGAATAGAGAATTTGTTTTTTATCATGAATGAGATTAGACATCTATTTGAGGTGCCTCCAAATTACTACAAATATACTGAGGCAGATGAAACCTTAGGCATAATTTTGAGACATCAGTTGCCTACTCAGGAATGGTGGACAAGCATGATACAGACATTGCTGTGAAGAAACAGATTTTTCACCAAATTTTTGTACATCAATTATAAGTCATCATGTTCAGAGAATTGATATATTCACTATGACTGAAGAGGAGTGGATAGAGCCAACTCAGCAAACCAATTTGGCCACTAAAGCAATATCGACAGATGCAGATGACGGGGCTGAGATAGCTGCAGCACGACAAAGAAATAAAGGGATTATTACTCAGAATCAATACGAAGCACCCGGCAGACCCAGTTGCCCCAAAAGTCAAGAATTTCTGACAAACAACAAGCAGCTGTTGTACATTCATTTAAGTAGCTTTTAATTTTGTAAGAAATATCTTTGAAAGTTGGTAAGAGTAGTTAGTGTGCAATAACTCACTGTTGAGATATTTCCATGATATTTTTGTATATATGCACCCCTGTATAGCTTATTGGGGGTTGTTGTTACTCATTTGTTCAAGAGAACTCGGCTGTATTTCCTTTGAAAGATATAATAAAAAGGAGCTGTTGGTTTCCAAGGGAATGATTTTGGCCTGGGAATGATGTGATGAAACTATTGACTGTTGCAGGATTCTCGTGTTATGGCGTGATACAATAAGTGTTTCCTAACCATATTTGTATTTCATTTCTTACTTAATCTGTCTGTGATGTATGGTGATTAATCTTGGTAGAAAGGTAAAAGACTAGTTCAGGATTTGTCCATTGAAGACACCCTAAACTCAATCCTTACTATTAAATATGTTTTCCAAGGTTAGCTGCAACTAGGAATTCTTAAATGCTCCCGTTTGCTCTAATCATATGATAAGTTTTTATTCAGAAATTCTCACTTGTTGTTGATTATCATTTGTCTGTTATTCTCTGTTACACTGTGAAAGAACTCTTAACTGCCTTTTATTGGTGTAATCTATACTATTTATTGTCTAAAAAATCAAAGTTTGTATCATGGATACCCATCTGGCCCTGCAGTGAACCTCTCTTTATCACATATATCAAACACTTTCATTTCTGGACTCCACATGCCCAATGGATTGAACTCTCTTTGATATTTGCATGCCCTTCCTTGAACAATAGCCTGCAACCAAAATTCAAACAAAAATCCCATCTCATAACTAGTCTAAAATCTTCAAAAAACAAAGTTAAAACTAAAAGAGAGAGCCCTCTCTGATTACAAGTAGGCTAGAACTGTAATCCAAAGCTTGGTTAGTGGTTACCCCGGCCGTATTCCCTCAGGAGTCAAAGGGAACAACCTGGGTGTTAACATCCTTATTGAACTATCCCTTTTGTAGGTTCTTCTAAATATTCAAGGGTGGAAATAGCCCAATATTCCACCGATGAAACCAATACACCAGTACGCATTGTCTCTTTCTTTATTATATTATGAGGAAGATTATGAGCAATAGGAAGTAATCCAAGAGCCCTTGTAAACTAACAAGTAATTGGTCAGGGTGCCAGATTTGATCGTAAGTAACTTCAAAAATTTGTTTCAAACCAAGATGAGAATATTCTCCAATATTAGAAATAGGATTTGAAGTTGAACTCGAACCATTACTTCCTTTCCCAAATGGTTCGTTGTTGGGGTGATGTAAATTATCTTCCATAAAAAGGTGGATGCACTCCTTCTAGTGCCAGAATGTTGACAGTGCTGGATCCCGCCAACATACAGGGTATCTCCTCAATATGAAGTCCCAATTATACCTCACATCATTTGGTATAGGAGTTCCATCTGGAATATGGCCCATCCGACATTTACTTAAAGATTTTCCTTGGCTTGAGAAATTGGCCTAAGAGAGTGGTGTGCATGTACTTTTGAATGAGTAAGCAAATGTGCCTTGTAAAATTTTCAATTGAAAATGTATAAAGGTTTTTTCACTGCGAGGAAACAAAAGTGAGTCACTAAAATAAAAGTAATATGAGTATTCTGGTAAAGAGACACATGTTGGCATTATGGCACAGGTTTGGCACTATGGCACAGGTGTTGTCCTTGATGGCAACTCACTCAAAGGGTAAATCACAGTTCAAGCTCTCAGAATGAAAAAAAATGAGGTATACGCAGGTTCATCTTAACAAAAGCGCGTATACACGCGGGTGTACTGATCAAAAGGCACATATATGTATGCACGCACTTTCATGCAAAGAAAAGCGTGTACATGTGGGAAAAATTATGGTTGGTCCATGGTATTTAGTCCGTAATATTTGAACCTATAGTTTTGGTCCTTGGTATTGCATCCAAAGTGTTGAACCCAGGTATTGAGTCCCTAGTATTGGATCTCTATGGTTTTGGACCATGGTGTGAGTAAGGCCTAAGTATATAAAAGGGAAGGAGATCATTTGGCAAGGTAGGAACTGAGGCATTGAATATCTTATGAAGATCAAGATCGAGAATACTTTCATTGTGTTATGGTGCATAACTAGATCTGAATCAAGGAGTAACCTGAGCTCAAGGAAAAGGATAAGTTCTATTGATGGGTCAAGATCTTAAGGCGGTTTGAAGAGAAGTATCTTTGTGAAATCTTTGATCTGTTATATTTGATGCATGACATGATCTATAAATAAGATAATCTAGATATAACTAATGTCTGAATAAGTAAAAAGATAAATTATCTTTTATAGATCTATACGCAGGTTCAATGCAGCAAAGGCACGTATACATGCTAGTTCACTAATGTAAAACAATGTATATGTTGGATGGCCTTGATACAAAAGTGTATGCACGCAGGTTCCATATATTGAAGTAGCGTATATCTCATGAAACATGTTTTAGCTTCTTCTGTTTATTGCTGCAATATTCTGGGTTCAGGATTGGTGTTTGGCTACTGGTACTGTTTTCTGGTTACAACATTATGAGAAGTTATTGGTTGATTCATTATTTGTTTGTACAAAGGAGGTTGGTTAATACAAATTGTTGGGTAGGTAAATCCCCTCTGCGGACAGAGGCGATCCCACTAGCCTAAAACAGAACTATCCACAATCAAACCACGCTGCTACGCAAGTTCCTAGTTATGCATCAAAGGTGAATTAAGAAGACCAACCTGGAATCCAACGCTATGATTGAAGCAGAGTTGATATTCCCGCTCCCTCACTCCAGAAGATCATAAACGAACACCTGCACATGCAAAGGAAGAGACAGATACCAACATAAAATCTACCAAGGCACAACTATATTTCAGTCAGAAAGGAAATAAATCAACACATCACCATAATAGACAATGAGATTGGAACTATAATAGCAGTCGCTCATTAATTAATAATAAACAGGAAAAGTTACAACCATGGTTCTGACGTTGAACCTCTCCTGGCTGGGCGAGTAACTATATGTGTCTTGCAATGCATCTCCTCTCCGGCAGCATAACCTCTCTAGCACTCACTAGCATTCCTCCAAGAACTCAAGAACTCAACATCTAGCACTCCATGACTAACGCCTAGCTTGTCAAATGTATAAAGACAAGCTTATATAGACGAAGAAGGGAGGAGGGTACGATGAACCGAGACACCTATTGTGGATTAACATTATCCCCAAAAGCCATTAAAGATGGAGATAGGATAGAACTCGACATAAGACTGATTTTTTATCCTCAAAAAGCTCCATGTAATGAAGGAAACAACAGTCGGACGTGCGTTAAGGCAAAAAGCATGACCAAACTTGGTTGGCGCGACTGCTGCTCTAAGACAGAGTGCCAATGGTCGCGCTCTCTTTTGAGGATCTCCATGATTGGCGCGGGTAAGATACTGTGGACCTGCGCCAATGGAAAAAGAGCACTTTTCAGGGATAATCTGTAGAAGGTGTCTTCAGGGAACATGAAGTACATACTCAGGGGAACATAATGCAAGTGTTTTTAGACTTTGTCACTTCTTATAACTCCCGGGATGAGTCTTCCAGGGTACGACAAGAGGAGTAACAGGGATGGTGACAAATTACTGTGTAACAGATGCCCCCTAAAGCATGAAGTCCGAGAGGTGGAGAGGGGTGAAATGCTTTACAAGAACACACAAGAACACATAAGAACACATATAGTTACTACCGCCGAGGATCTGTGTTAAGAGACATGACTGATGTTCAATTACATGATGTACGTGGTATGGTCGTAGCCATCCATAAGAGAGTACATAAATAATCTAGATCCATAGTATGGACGTAGCCATCTGGTTAGGATCAATGAATTGACTCAGGTATGGTCGCAGCCATCCAGTGAATGAGTCAAGTATCAAGAATCATGCCTAGATTACAACAGACACAATCCAGGGTCTTGCGCTCCATCTCGACCCGAACAAGAGTACAAGTTCAAGCATGTGAATATATGAGCTGAAGTCGAACATGCATGAACATCGTCTGATTACCAGTCAATAGTGGAAACTGTTAACAGACGCGAGAGGTACCACCAATAATGACAATGGTCCTCAAGGTACTATAGGTACAATCTACGGCGCGTGAATTAATGATCTGAATTCGAACGCCCGTAGAATCATTCGATCGGAGGCCAATGACGAAAACCTCACGTCGAACACGAAGAACCTGCCATTGAGGCATGCAGGCTCCAAGGCACCGGAAAGGAGTCTCTAGATCAACTTCCTGGATAATGAGTTGAAGTCAACAGGAAGTGACCTTGATTGAAGGTGGGCCATAATGTTTCCCACATCATCGACACGAGACAGAGAGATAATGTTGTGAATCAAGATTGTGCGAACTATCAGAGGGAGGTTGTTTCTTTGCAGAGGTCAACTTCTCTTGAACATATCGGCAGCACATTAATGGAATTGGTAGTATTCGACATCAATGTATCAAAGGTCATGATGACGAGGCAATGAGTGGATGAGAGGTCAAATAAGGTACCCAAGTCCATGGAAGCAAGTAAAAGATATGAGATGAGATATCCCTACCCTGGACACGAAAGTAGAAAAGTGCCATGTTCAAGAGCGACATACTGCCGTCACGGTAATAATTATGGTTCAAAAATTTTCTTTTCCCCCCCGCCATTTCTGGTGAGTACCCCAGTTATTTTTAACAAGCTTGATGGGGATAGCATATGCTTGTGTTGTGACAAAATCCGATGTCATTAAGTTTTAACGAGTCTGACAAAGGAAGAACTCGACGTCTTTTCATGTTTAGAGAGTTTGAAAAGACAGCAGAAAAGGAAACTCCAGGGATGTCCTTTTTCGTAAAGTTATGTCTCTCGGGCCCGAAAAAGTATAAAATAATACCCGAAAGAACCGCCCGATCATTATGATCGAGGAGTACTTTTCATAATTAGTGATTTCGACCTGAAAAAGTAAAAAAGCGGTCAAAACCACGTCGTTTCGTAACCATTAACGAGTTTGGAACAACAAAAACCCGGTAATCGTTTTATGTTTTAACGGTCGACAAAAAGAACTTAAAACGACCGCTCCTTATTGCCATTTAACGAGTCAAGAGGAGCGACTCGGCAATCTTTTTCTCTTTAAATGGTCAGAAAAGAGCTGAAAGCAGACCTCCATTTTTATTTTCTTTAACGAGTCAAAAAGGAAAAATACTCGGCAATCTTTTCATATTTTACGAGTCAGAAAAGAGCGTAAAGGTGACTCGTCCTGAAGGAATGAGTGGTATAAAGAGTAGCGACTAGTTCCGGTAATGGTGGAACTTGCTCGAAACATGTAAAGGTTAAGAGGCTGGCTAATAAAACCACTCATCACTGCGGTTCCTCAGGAAAGGAGAAACAACCAAGTGAAAGCATATGATCGGCCAAAGAGATGGTGGCGATGGAATGAAACAACCAAGGCTCATCTAGCAGAATTTAGCAGATAAAAGGCAATCACGGGATGTAAATCAGGTATGGGTTCATTTTTACACAAGCTTGAACCATGGAGAACTTTGCTTGTTAAATTTTTTTGTTGCATGCCCCCAGTATGATAATGCAAAATCGAGGTACATGCCCCCCAAGCTTCATGGCATTCACGGAGTGGATGGAATGAAGGTTTACTTGGAAAGACTCGATTTTGAAGGAGGATGCATGCCCCCCCCCCCCCGGGCCTCAGTCACGCACCCGGGTCAGCTGCCGTCATCAGAATGACGGGGTGGATGCTGGGGCATTTCCTGTGGAAATAAGACCATTTAGGAATGGTAGATGACTATATGTGAAGTGTGAACCGGGGAATGAAAGTTGGTTTACAACCTTGATCGTCCTTCCTTCATGCGGAAAACACATCACTCTGAAGAGTGAGGACACAATTGCACGTATGCGATAAATATAGTCTCGTCCAAGGAGTAAATTGTAATCTAACGGACCTTGGACTACCATGACGCCCATTTGAACAGTCTTCCCTTCTAATGTGATAGGTACATTGGGAAGAATTCCTAAAGGTCGAGTGGTTTCTCGATAGAAACCTGTAAGGTTTCTCATCTCAGGCAGAAGCAGTGGGGAACCAAGTGCTTCCCAAGTTGTTGAAGAAAGGATACTCACAGGAGATCCCTCATCAATAATTGTATCGGCCATAACCATGCGGTAGACTTGGACTATAATTCGAAATGGTATGGAGGCTGGTAACCGAGGATTGACTAGTTGATCCCAATTGAAGGAAACAACTAGGTTGCTTGGAGGTGGGACTGGATAGACAGCTGGATATGATTCTGATGGACTTTCTTCCTGGTGCGAAGGAATGAGAGGGATGCTCACTTGATCATTAGAGTCTATGTTGATGAATATAATTTGGACGGTGGGATCTTCATTCTTTGCAGTGATAACATCATCTGAGGAGGTAACTTCTGAAGGCAAAACTGGGTCACTTGTAAGCTGGACCTTTTGACTTTTGTCTGGTTTGGATTCAGATGTAAGATCATCTACGGCTGGAACTTCTAAAGGTAAAACCGGGTCACTTGTAAGCTGGACCTTTTGAAAGACCGAGTCAACTATAATCTGGAACTGTGGACTTTCCTTTGGTTTGGACTCAGGTGTAAGATCATCTAAGGATGGAACTTCTGTAGGCAAAACCGGGTCACTTGTAAGCTGGACCTTTTGAAAGACCGGGTCAACTGTAATCTGGAACTGTGGACTTTCGTTTGGTTTGGACTCAGGCGGTTCATCTTTGATGATAGAGTGGTGCGTAGAGGATGAATGTAAATCAACACTCGTTCCGACTACGGACTGGTCTGGAACAGGCGGAGCATAGCTAGGTTCAGGAAGAGAAGGCTAGACCAAAGAGGAATCATGCTTGATCACTTGGTTAGTGGAGAGATGATCTGCAGTTGCAAAAAGACGCTGATATCCAGCGGGTAGTTGGGGTAAGGGAGCTGACAGACTTTCCAAAAGACGGGAGGCTTCATCCATAAGTGGACAAAGGCGAAGGAGATGATTACCTTCACAAAGTCGGCAAGGGAAACGAACCTTCCCTTTTCTCTTACCAACTGACAAGGTATCGTCGATCTGCGACGACAAGGGGTGAGTCGGGTCACGGGACCATATATCTAGGATCCTGGGAATACCAGGACAATCAGAAAGAAAATGGTCTGCCTTGCATGATCGACAAGGACACTTAGCCTTCCGCGGAGGAGCAGAAGGTGGTTCCACTTCAGATATTTTCGTGGTAGATGCGACCTTTCCCTTAGGAGACTTCTTCTTTTTGGTCCTCTTCTTCTTCTTCTTAGCCACCTGGTTACTGAAATCCAAGGTTTCACCAGGCGAAGTAGAAGATGAGGACGCAACAATGGGCGAAGAAGGGAAGGGGTCCACCTTAGAATCAACATGGTGTTGTTCGGGTGGAGGAGGTGGTGGCGGAACAGGAGTCATCACACTTGAGACCACCGAGTTTGAAAACAACCATACGGGTAAACCAATGGTCAACCCAGGCAAAGACAATGTTGCGATATACTGAACACCGACATTTCCAACAGAAGGAAATGGACGAGGGTTCCCATCAGGAGGAACACCTTGGCTGGTGGGCACTGGGAAGGCTGCCATTGAATGAGAAATAATCCTACTCAAGCTAACGCAAACAAAATCTAATTGGGTAGATGTTATCGTGGCCAATAAATTTTAAGACATTGAACTTAACCTTTTCATTTTTTAAGAGTCGAGAAAAGGATAAAAGATGACTCTAGTCTCCTTCGAATATTTAATGAGCACGAAGTGACAAGACGCTCACAGGCACCTTTTCGTTTAAGGAGTCCGAAAAGGATCAAAAGCAACTGCTCTGGAATTCTAGGTAGAGGGTGTGCCAAACTTTTCGCAAAACCACAGAATACTTTTAGGGTACGGGTGGTCGATCTTCGTGAATGCTGTGTTCACTGCATTGCGAATCGTAGGGTGGCTGACATGGCTTCCTATGGATAAAGGCTTTATTCCTATAGGGGTCTCCCAATGTATACGCGACGGTACGTGGGAGCACAGTCCGTATTGGCACCTATCGTTTCACCGTGGAGGAATCACCCAACCACTCGACGATAAACTACCAGGTTTAAAGACGCCGGAACACGTCTCTAACCTATACCTCTAGAGTATTTGCGTTATGTTCCAATGCGTTGTTATGTTCATTGAGTTTATTTTAAAGTTTATCTTCGATTATGTTTCAGTTTTTGGTCCTACTGTATGTGATATCTGAAAAACTTCTTAAATGCAAACTATATGCCAAAATTATATTATTTGATTCGATGAATTCTATCTACAGGAGGGTTGAGATCTTTACAAACGAAATAATCACTCAACCAACAACAAAGATCCTAATGCAGCTAATAACAAGAAATGAAATTTTTCTTTTTCTTTTTAATAGCAACAAATAACAACAAATGCTAACTAATATGATGCAAAAGATTTTTTGTTTTTCTTTCCTTTAAGATGGCATGATGCATTTAAACAAATTTTAAAAGATATGCACAATCCAAGTTCACTCAATGAAATAGAACCAATTCTGAAACACCAAATTGAACTATGCAAGCAAGGAAAAACACAAAGACTTTCACTGAACCATGTAATCTAAGTTCGAATGAAGTCAAGTGAAATCCAAAGAGGTTAGAAGTGAATCACTCAAAGTATAGAAGATCAAGCTTTAACAAATCACTGGATAGGTGCAGAACACAACCAACAAGTTGACTGGATAATCAAGAGATCAAAACTTCCCACAGAAGGCTAGACATGCAAAGTCACTAGATGTCCTAGGGCTGAGACGAAAATCAATAGAAATAAGCAAACAGCTGAAGGATAAAGGCTAAGACCAGTCAAGCAGAGGTTCAACACACTTCCAGAGGCTGTAAGAGATATAAAAAGAGACTGAAAGAGCTTTCCACCCACACACAGGCAAAATTTATAGGGCTGGCGCGACTGTCAGCCTGCAACTTGCACTACCATAGGATTGGCGCGAGTTGCTTTTGAGCAACATGCGCCAACTGGCGCGACTGTCAGAGTAATAACCGCGCCAATTAAGCTTGCCGGCTAGAAAAATAAATAATACGACCTCAGGTCGGGTTGACAGTGCTCAGATGGGTCAAACAGTAAAGAATAAACTCAAAACTGGCTCAGGAAGCTCATTCACTCAAGCAAGCAAAATAAAATTGACATGCAAGACAAATTCCAAATAGCTTCTCCCCAGTGGAGTCGCCAAATTGTTGGGTAGGTAAATCCCCTCTGCAGACAGAGGCGATCCCACTAGCCTAAAATAGAACTAGCCACAATCAAACCACGCTGCTACGCAAGTTCCTAGTTATGCATCAAAGGTGAATTAAGAAGACCAACCTGGAATCCAATGCTATGATTGAAGCAGAGTTGATATTCCCGCTCCCTCGCTCCAGCAGATCATAAACGAACACCTGCACATGTAAAGGAAGAGACAGATACCAACATAAAATCTACCAAGGCACAACTATATTTCAGTCAGAAAGGAAATAAATCAACACATCACCATAATAGACAATGAGATTGGAACTATAATAGCAGTCGCTCATTAATTAATAATAAACAGGAAAAGTTACAACCATGGTTCTGACGTTGAACCTCTCCTGGCTGGGCGAGTAACTATATGTGTCTTGCAATGTATCTCCTCTCCAGCAGCATAACCTCTCTAGCACTCACTAGCATTCCTCCAAGAACTCAAGAACTCAACATCTAGCACTCCATGACTAACGCCTAGCTTGTAAAATGTATAAAGACAAGCTTATATAGACGAAGAAGGGAGGAGGGTACGATGAACCGGGACACCTATTGTGGATTAACATTATCCCCAAAAGCCATTAAAGATGGAGATAGGATAGAACTCGACATAAGACTGATTTTTTATCCTCAAAAAGCTCCATGTAATGAAGGAAACTACAGTCAGACGTGCGTTAAGGCAAAAAGCATGACCAAACTTGGTTGGCGCGACTGCTGCTCTAAGGCAGAGCACCAATGGTCGCGCTCTCTTTTGAGGATCTCCATGATTGGCGCGGGTAAGATACTGTGGACTTGCACCAATGGAAAAAGAGCACTTTTCAGGGATAATCTGTAGAAGGTGTCTTCAGGGAACATCAAGTACATACTCAGGGGAACATAATGCAAGTGTTTTTAGACTTTGTCACTTATTATAACTCCCGGGATGAGTCTTCCAAGGTACGACAAGAGGAGTAACAGGGATGGTGACAAATTACTGTGTAACACAAATATACTTGATGTTTGATTAATCTACATGGATCCAGTCTGAAAATTTATGAAACGAGGTCCCTGGAAGAATAGAGAAGGTTGTAGCCTTTTGTAGGTTAGCACCTACATACTAGTACCTCAGCTAGTACAAGAGCTAAGGGGGTTGTAGCTCCCTTCCAGGAGAAGCTGGAGAAAGAGAGAAGGTTGTAGCCTTCTGCAGGTAGTAGCCTGCGCACTGGTATAAGACTGCACCAGTACAGAAACATTGTAAAAAGAAGTTTCTAATTGAAAGAAGATAGAGATGAATTGCAGCAGGTGGTTTTCACCCACATTGGGTTTCCACCTTATATCTTGTGTTCTTATGTGTGATTGCTTGTTCTGTTTTACTGTTCCTGGTTACTGTTCATGTGGTTTGATGCACAGATTAATGATCAACATCTGAAGAATAATTTAAATTACAAGTCTGCTAATATACGCTTGTTTCCTTAACTGAAGTTGCGTACATATGCGGTATTTACTAACTAAATTAGCGTATACAAATATGTTTGTGAAATGAAAAGTAATTGACCTGATAATACTGATTCACCCCCCCCCCCCTCTCATTATTATTTCCAACAACACACACATAAACAAGGAATAATTTTTAGTCATCAAGCGAAATATTTCACATATATTCAATGATTTTTATAACAATCACAACACACTTTCAACAAGATAAGCACCAAAGCCACTGAAATAGTTCAATTTCTTTAGTACATGTGAATGCCAACATAAACCACAAACATTTGAAGAATAGTTTTAAAACATCCATGATCTATGCATGAAAATGTGTTGGCCCAATGGACTTTAGGTATTAAGTGAAAGTTCAAATATAAATGGGTACAATGAACACCACTAGCCCAATAGTGAAGCATTGGAGGAACTACTTTCTCTCCAAATGAACTATCTCTATCTCTTTAATGCCTTGTGGGAGAAGCCAAGGTGAAAATTCCTTTCTTTGAGTAATGAGGCTTCTTTTATAACTAGAGGCATGACTCTTCATATCCCCATGACTCTTGAACTTCCCATATGACTTTTCAACTTCTAATGACCTTTAGACTTCTATACAACCTTTGGACTTCCAAATGACTTTTGAAATTCAACATGAGTTTTGGACTTATATATATGACCTTAATACTTCTCCATGTGTATCATTTGTCCTTATATGACTCTTGGACTTCCACATATTTACATTTACAACAATTACAAAATTACATCATTATTTCCACATCATCATGTGGCGACAACATGACAAGCCACTGACATTTATGACTTGGACCCATAGTGACTTGTGACATGGACTTTCTTGAGAGGTGACAATGTTGCCACTTGTGTCTTTAATACTTGGTGTAGATTTCTCATTGTTGTTTCCATCTACCCTCCAAAGGGTTTTGAGATCACACAGAGTCTTTATAGATCACTTTGATCATTAGAATCAAATGTTCTTTCACTTGTCACAATCATATGTTCTTTTTTCTTTGAATTCTTTCTTGGGTTGCTTCCTTCGATAGATCTCCTCATGCATCCTTGCCATGTTGATATGAAAACACTTGCAAGTAAGAGCACTCATGACAAAAAAATATTTTCCTAAAAATATCCTATTATTTCATGTTTCATGCAAACTTTTTGACTATGACTAAAAAATGTGCTTAGAAAGGGAAGAGGAAGTTTTTGTACACAAGGTGCACTAACAAGGTATAATTTATTGTGTGTTGACCACTGAGGGTGTGTCATGCACTTTAATGAGAAGAGGAGGCCTGATGGAGGGCACAGAGTGTAATCATAAGAGGCAAGGAAGATTGCTACAGATTGTTGATGTTGATCTAAAGATGATCTGAGGTTGTCATTGATGTCAACCCAAGCAGCACCAGGGGCTACCCTGATCTTGAAAGGGAATTTTGACTTGAAAAATTACTCTATTTTGAGTCAAGGATCTTCTAGATAGATTCTACTCGTCGACATGTTTCCGTTGATTTATGGCACGCCAAGTAATTATTCACGGTCTGAGAGATATTCATGTTTGAAGTTAGTAACCCCATTTAGTGGGCTAAAACCCTATGTGGTTGTGGCATGGAACTCATAATTGGTTTTGGTCATTGAATAGTCAATAAATAATAATTTTTTAAGCTCCTAAAATCCCTCCGACATTCTCTATAGAAGCCCCTCTCAACTCTATAAAAAAAAGTCCCATATATCCTCCAAATGTAGTAATCATGGCATTTTCACTATAACTTCATTTCTGTGAATTCTTAGATTCTAAAATGAAAACCCATTTGATTCACAATCGTGATGAAGTCGTGACAAAATTTCATATCTTGGTTCTCTATATTTTCGGAGATATGATCTGTGGAAGTTAGGATTTGTGCAGGCTTCCGAATTTCATCTCAAAGAAGTTACCTTGGGAAAATCGTCATAACTCTCTCTTTGAGAGGAGGATTGGAATTCTATAAAATGTGGCAGATAGTGCATGGACGGTAGTATTCTGTATATCAATTTCAGAGCTAAAGGAGGAAACAATGAGACGTGGCGCGTCGTACAAGTGCGCTCTACTGAACTAGTCCATAATTAGGTCATTGTAAGAGATTGGGCATAACTTTGCCTTGAAGAGTCCAAATCAGATTAGACCTATGGCATTGGAAATAATACTCAGAGGGATTCTGCAGGACCAAAGATCACATGTTGGGGATCTGAAATCATAAAGAGACATCAGATTAAATATCGTGCTCCTAGAAGGCAAGAAAAACTAGATCAAGTGTTGTCAAGGGGTGCAAAGGACCAGACTTTCTAGGGCAGCAAAGAGAAAGGTGTAGAAAAATGATGTAGTAGAGGTAAGATACAGGTAAGTATCTTCTATATATGCATGTTCATCTCTTCATTGCATTAGGTTCTTTGTATTCTAATTTGATGTTTTTTTGTAGCACTGACATATGCTTTGTAGGATGAGGTAAGTTTTGCTATTATCATGTCATGGGTATTTCCTTGAAGACTTTTTGCAGGTATTATATATCCATTAAGAGAAGACTCAATGCATAATATAATGTTTTGAAGAATGAGAAAGGGTAGCATGACAAGGGCAGCAATCAAGGTGCAAAACAATAGCAAGAAGTTCACAACATGAAGTCTTCAAGTGGGTAGCACTCATATAGACATTGTAAAAGTATCATTGTACAGAGTCGTTGTAAAAGCATATTTGTAAAAGTTGTACAAGTGTCTATCTTCTAAGAGTTGAAGAGGCAATGTCCAGAGGTCTAGGATCATCATAGTTGGTTTTGTCATAGTTAGGGTTATGGTCTAGTGTGTCTTCTTCTTCTACATCATTCTATATCATTGTAAAGTGGACCATTTTCCCTGGTACGGGAGTCCATTCTTCTTTTATTCTTCTATAGGGTGGTAGGGTGGTGCTAGCATGGTGCATCAAGTCACCAACAGGTTCAAGCCTATGAAAACTTCAAGGTGGTAGGGTGGTGCTAGGGTGAGTTGTAGCTCATTGGGTGTTGGGGCATCTGTTTAGTTGACTACTGAATAATCTCGGGCATTGGTGTGTCCATCCAGTGGGAGCTGGAGAAGAATGCTTTTCTAGAATTCTAGGAAGTTGTTGCTTTCATTTTAGTTGGAGCTAAATATTAAAGAATTTATTAGAAAATAATTTGGTGGTTTTTGACCTAGAGGGGGTTTTCCACCTAAAATATTTGTGCCTCCTGGGTTCTTTTATTTATTTATATTACTGCATAAATGTTAATAATAATTGAAGATTAAATAATGCTCTTAAAAGATTTAAAAGTGCTAATTGCTAAGGAATATTGATTCACCCCCCCCCCCAAGTATTTTTCAATAGTTGATACATTGTGCAATCAACTGGGAAGGCATGGGTACAAGGAAGGCATAGGGCGCACCGTCAAGGCTCAAGGGAGACTTGACTGGCCACTATTGATGTGTTGTGTGCTCAACTGGGAGAGAGGGCACAAGGAGGGTGAAATTCCGGAGAAAAAAATGGGGTCTTGATGCTTGAGAGTGTTTTGGGCACTTAGAAGGGAAGTAGGTTTTGGCTTGGGCTTGGGCACAGTCTAAAAAAACAAGGAGGGTCTAAATAAGCCTTGAGAGTGCGTAGTTCGCTTTCCCTAGCCTACTGGGCAAGCTTGTGAAAACCGAATTTTTTCTACATCTGGAAGGTAAGGTGTGGGAAAACATAATGAGTTTGGAGCAAAAACAAGTGTGACACAAACCAACTTATCAATAAAACTTATACATGACCCAATTCCAAGAAGTATACATCAAAATTCCTATTTACAAACACTCTCCAAGTATAACAGACAAAGTGTGTTCACTTCCACCAAAAGTGTCATTTAATAACTAAGAAGTGTACTAAGACTATGAAGTGAATTATGGATGTTCTTAATGATGTAACAACACTTAATAAAGAATAAGGACACTTGAAACATATTAAATAACGTGAAACAACACTTGGTGACTTAAAGTGACACTTGATATGACAATAGTAGGATCCAAAATTCGATTGTAGAAAAAGTTTGGAGGGTGTTGTAGTAGCGATAAAAATTCCTTAACCTTGTAGACACCATATGAAACTAGAACACTTGTTCAATATACAAAAACTAACACTCCCTCTTAGTGAGGAAGGTGTTCTCCACTACTTTCCACTTATCCCTGAAGAAAATAATCTTTGCTCTACCTAAGGCCTCTGTTAGAATATATGCAACCTAGTAATATGTGGAAACATACTGCAGTCAAACTGATACACATTGTACAAAAGCTCTAATGAAGTGGTATATAATGTCAATGTGTTTAGACCTATCATGAAAAACATGATTCTCAAATATCTTGATGGAACTTTGATAATCATAGTAGATACTGGTCAAATCCAACTTTTGACCAAATAGTGCCACTAGTAGTTTCTGAAATCATATGGCCTCACATGTAGCCATTCTCATTGCCATGTATTTTTCTTCTGCTAAACACAGTGCCACAGACTTCTTCTTCCTGCTATATCAAGAGACAACCCATAATCAAATACTATAGCAACACCCTGAGGTTCTTTTCTAATCCACTGCACTACCTGCCTAATTTGCATCTATATACCCCATCAACCCGATGCCATCACCTCGAGTAAATCTAAAACCATACTAAATTGTACCTCATAGATATCGTAGCACATAATTTTTTGTCTTCCAATGTACCCTCTTAGGTTCAACCATGAACTGGATGAGAGTGTTGACCACAAAACACATATTTGGCTTAGTGTTAACTAGATATATAAAAAATCCAATAAGTTGTCTCTACAAGGTGGGGTCCACTACATTTTACCCTAACGCATCTATCTTCCTCCAGTTGGTAATAATAGGAGTAGACATGGCTATATAGTCAAAAATTATAAATTTCTTCAAAATCTCCATAACATATCTCCCTTGACCAAGGAAGATCTCCCCATCTGTCTGACATACCTCCATACCTAGAAGATAATGCATCAATCCTGAATCCTTTGTCTCAAACTTTTCTTCCAACTCCCTCTTGCAGTGCTCTATAAGCCCTGGTGACCTTATGAGAATTATATCATCCACATATAATATGAGAATGAGAGGCTCACCTCCTACCATCAAATAATATAGTTTTGCGTCTGTCTCACTCTTCACAAAGCCAATCTATTGCATGTAATTGTCAATCTGACCATACCATTCTCTAGGAACTTGTTTGAGTCCATATAGTTCTCTCATCAATCTAAATAAATGAGTATACCTCCCATATTTCTCAAATTAATCTATCTTTTCAATGCACACCTCCTCTTTTATCACTCCATTTTAAAAAATCATCTTGACATCCATTTGGTGAATCTTCCATCCCATCTATGATGCTAGAGAGATCACGAACCTGATGGAAGTGTATCTAGCCACTGGAGTGAAAGTATCCTCATGATATATGCCCTCCTTATGAGAAAAACATTTGGCCATGAACCTACCCTTGTATTTCTACACATTATCATCCACAATGTGTTTGATCTTCCATTTCCCTATCCAATGGTCTAGTCACAACCTCCCATGCAACATTGAACATGATGGAGTTGTATTCCTAGACCATCACATATTTCCACACTAAATATGTGAAATCTCCTAATAATTGGAAGCCTCATTGTTAATGAGCTCACTCATCAACGCCTTGTACCTTGAATACCTTTTTAACAGTCTCCTATCCCTAGTCAATCTAGGAGCTCCCATAAACTTCTGTGCATGTCTTAACATCCAAAGCACCTCCTTGTTTATTCACTTACTAATGGTGGGTGGAACTTCTTGCTCCTCTACCTGATTTTGTTTCTCCACTTGTTTTGAACTCTACTATTCACCTATACCTACTCCTATACTAGTCACTATACTCATAATAGTTCCCTGAGACTGAGATCCTTGTTCATACTTTGGAGATTTTGCTGACTCACTATGATCAACTATCAACAACTCATGAGATCTCTTGAAGGATTTCTCCTCCTAGAATTTCACATCTCATCTCACAATAATCTTCCTGCTAACTATAATATATTGGCATTATGGTACATGTGTTGTCCTTCATGGCAACCCACACACAGATCAGTTTAGAATTGATAAAGGGCAACTCACATTGTAACAGGTCAATAATAAGTTAATTCATAGGTAACAAAGGAATGGCACAGAAGAACAGGATGATGGAACAAAGGATTACACATTAGAATCAAGCAATTGAAGAAAAATAATGATTTAAGTTGTATTAAGTTGTATATGGTGTTTCACCTAGTCCTAGTAGTGTATACAAGCGGGTTCACAAAACAAAATGAACATATATGTATGCACACACTTTCAGAGAAGGAAAAGCACATATGGGATGGAAAATTAAGACTAAAGAATACCAAGGGTCCATACCATGGTATCAGCCAACAATATTGAGTGGAGTAACGGTTACTTGATCCCGTCCAAGAATACCACAGGTTCTAAGTGTTGTTTTGGTCAGAGGTCTTGAAAAAGGCTCTACATATATAAGGAGGAGAAGATCAAAGGGCTAGGTGTGCAAGTGAAAGGGTTTTTCATGAATACTTCTATCTAAAGTATATTTTCGGTTGTAAGGGCTATGGTTATGATATAGATCCGAAATATCTTGTGCACCCTTGGATACAATGTTGGATCAGGATCATGAGACCTGAAATGACTTATCATTGGATGATCTGATAATGAATAGTCTAGATCTGATTGCTAATGCATGTTTTATCCTTTTATGCTATGATCTGGGTATATCTGAAGTTTGAAATAGCTCCAAAGTTATAAGTTATTATTTTCAAATCTATATGCTAGTTTGCCTTGGTGAAGGCATGTATACATGTTGGTTCAGCACTTCTAAGTGGCGTATGTAGAAGAAAAGTTTGTTTTTTAGAGATGACTGATATATCTGATCAGTGTTGTTGTTTTACTAATGTTTTTCAATGATATATTTATTAGATTTGAAAGTAAAACTGATTGTATAATTAGATTGAGTATGATTGATTGATTGACTGAGTAAGAAGGGTGATCTTTGTTGTTATCTATTTAGAAATCTATAATATGAAAATAGATCTTCAAAATGTCATTGGTTGGTATAGTTTTTGGTTCAGAGGTTTTATGATTTAATATCTTTAGAGGTATACTCAAGTTGGGCTACAAAAATTAGCGTATACATGCAAGTTGGCTTCATTGAAGTAGCGTATACATTCTAACAAACGATTTTTGAGGTTGCAATTGGTTTTGGTTGTTGATGCAGTGTCGTAGGTTCAAATATGTGTATTGGTTGTAGTGATCTGTTTGTTCCAGTTGATTGGTTGAATTTTGATTAAGTGTCGGTTGATTGAGTTTTTAGTGATTGATTGATTCAGCTATGATTGATTTAGAAATGAATGATTGGGTCATTCAGTTATGTCAGAGGTTTTAGTGATTGATTGATTCAGAGATTGATGATTGGGTTTCTGTGATTGGTTGATATAGATGTATTTAATAGTGGTATTGCAGTGATGATTGATTTTGAGCTTAAATGTTACTGATGAGTCCAGTATGAAAATTTAGTGAAATGTGGCGTACATATTCTGTTGTTGTACCAGGAGTATCCAGTCTGAAAATTTATGAAATATGGTCCCTAGAGGAAGAGTGAAGGTGGTAGCCTTCTGTAGGTTGATGCCTACATACTGGTAAACATATTAGTTAGTAAAAGAGCTAGGGGGTTGGAGCTCCCTTCTAGTAGAAGCTGGAAAACGAGTGAAGGTTGTAGCCTTCAGCAGGCAGATGCCTGTGTACTAGAAAATGTTTGCACCAGTACAAAACTTGTAAACATTTTTTATTATAAGAAGATTGAAGACTAAGATGACAGCAGCGGTGGTTTTTTCCCACAGTAGTTTTCCACCTGAAAAATCCTAGTGTTCATGTGTGTTGCTTATGTGTCTTGATTTATTCTGTTATTACTGCATCTATTTACTACTTAGTAAATAAGTCACACTCTGATTTAAGACAATGAAATAATTGTTTATCAAAGTTTAGTATATATACACTGGTTTCATTATTTATAGGCGTGGACATACACTGGTTGGTTTCAGTAAAATAGGGTATACATTTTGAAAAAGAAAATAATTATTGTGAAAGTTTAAATATTGATTCACCCCCCTTCTTTGTATTTTTCCCAACAATTGATATGAGAGGGGGTCCTTCAAAAGAAGCTTGATTGCTTGAAGGAAGATCTCTCAAGATGAGAAATCACGAAGGAATGAGATCTATTAGACCACCAATATTCAACGTAGATAACTTAACATTTTGGAAGACAAGAACCAGAGCCTATCTTCAGTCACTTGGAGCTGATGTTTGGGAAATTTTGGTAGGAGGATATCAATATCCAGCAGCAGTCCCCATAGATCCAGCAGAAAAGAAAGCATATGAAAAAAAATGCCAAAGTCATCAATGCATTATTGGGAAGACTATCAGAATCGGAATTCCCCAAATTCATGCAGCTCAGCACAACTAAATCAATATGGGACAAAATTATTCAGAGCTAAGAAGGAGACTCCCAAGTAAAATGTGCTAAGCTCCAAACTCTCAGAATTCAATATAAACTCTCAAGATGCATAGTGATGAAAGTATTGATAGTTACTTTTTACAAGTATTATTGTAAATCGTATGAATAATTTGGGTGAAGAAATAAAGGAGGCTACTATAGTAGAGAAAATTTTAAGATATCTGTCTTCTAATTTTGAGTCAAAAGTATCTTCCATTGAATAAAGGCAGGATCTACAATCTATTACTGTTGTTCAACTTCATGGAATTTTAACTGCCTTTGAAATGAGGAAAGGAGGTCCATCAAAAATCAGAGAATCTACTTTAAAAGCCTCTGCAAAGGGAAAATAAAAGGAAGATCTCAAGGAATCATGATATATATCAGAAGAAGATGAGGTAAAATTTGTGAAGAAAATTCAACTGGGTACCGGATGATTCAAAGGTAAGCTTCCCTTCAAATGTTTTTCTTGTGGTAGAGTTGGTCATTATGCTACCAAATGTCCTCACAAAGATAACCATGACAAAGGAAAGTATTCTAAAAAAGGTAATAGGACACAGTTTGTTAATAGAAGAAGTTAGTATACTCATGAAGATAGTGATGGCTTGTCTAATAGTGATGAAGGTGAATCTGAACAAGATATTAAGCTACTCATGGCTTGTGAAAATGATGAGTTTATGGATGCCTTAGAAGAATATTTTCTTGAAGAAATCACTCATATTAAAATCTATTTGGAAGAAAAGAATATGGTCATAGACACTTTGACACATCAACTCATTGAAAGGAAAAACCACAATGAGAAATTAGAATGTGAAGTAGTGGGTCTAAGAAAAGAAGTTGAGAAGACAAAATCTCTTAATATTAGATTTGCTAAAGGATCAAAAAAAATAGATGAAATCATCAAGGTTTAGCATTCTCCTCTTATAAATACTGGTCTTGGATACACTGGACAAACATCCCAACCAGAAAAGCCTTCAGCGATCACCAGAAGCTATCTTGATGTAGCAAAAACCAGTGAACAATTCTTCAATCCCCAGAAAAAGTATAAAAGTACTCCCCAAGTAAATCATGCTCATTTTATTCCAAATGTGAACATGAATAGAAGCACCAACCAAAAGGTGAACAATACCAAAAGGTTTTATGTTCACAAAAACTTCTTCTTTAATGGAAAATGTTTTTCGTGCCATAATTTTGGTCATAAGGTTGCTTAATGTGTTGCTTACAAAACTATCATGACTAGAGAAGAAAGAAAACAAAGGAGCATGACCAGAATCAAGAAGATCTCTTATAATAAATTTTCTCCTCTTGAATATGAAATTGAATGTTCATTGTGAAATAAATTTGGTCATGAAGAATTTGAATGCAGGAGTAAATTTCAGCCAACATATCAAAAGGATCAAACATCATCCAACTCCAAGGCATTGAAAAAGAAGGAACTACAGTCAGAAAGATGTGGCATAGCTTTGTTTGCAGAAGGACATGAAAATCAGTGGTACATTGATAGCAGATGCTCAAAACATGACAGGTGATAAAGATAAACTCATTTCATACAAAGCTTTAGAAAAGGAAAATGTCAGGCCAGGCAATAACTCTCCAAAGGCAGTAAAACTGATTCCTCTGATTATTTCATAGGCAGGTTATTGTTATATACATTAGGAGTGATTATTCAGTTCATCTCCCAATGACTGTTCACATTCCTGATTTATTTATTTACAAATTCCCGCAATCACAAAGATTAGTTGTCAACATTCCCCCCCTTAATCTGAAGGGATGTTGGTGAGTCCAAGCATCATTCTGAATCATTCAAGCTTTTCCTTTCCAAGTGCTTTGGTGAAGATGACTGCAATTTGCTCATTTGTGGAACAATGACGGAGATGGATTGTTTTGGCCTCAACATGATGTCGAATCAGATGATATTTAGTATTGATATGCTTTGTTCGATCATGGAACTTTGGATTCTTGGCCAACTTTATTGCAGAGGTGTTATCAATCATGAGTGGAGTTGATTGTACTTGTTTTACCTGCAAATCTTCAAGAATTTTCCTGAGCCACACAATTTCTTTCGTTGCTTCAGCTGCTGCCACGTATTCTGCTTCTGTTGTGGAATCTGCTGGAACTGATTGTTTGTGTGATCTCCAGGAGACAGCTCCTGATCCAAGACTCATAGCATATCCTGAAGTAGATACCCCAGTTTCTTTGTCTCCATCGAAGTCTGAATCAGAGTATCCAATCAAGCTGAAGTCGTCCACCTGTGTATAATTGATTCCAAGGTCTTGAGTTCCCTTCAAGTACCTTAGAACTCTTTTTGCAGCAGACCAATGTCCCTCACAAGGATTTTGCATGAACCTGGAGAGGATTCCAACAGTAAATGAAATGTCTGGTCTGGTAGTAGTGAGGTGGATGAGACTTCCTACAAGCTGTCTATACTTTGTTTCATCCTCAAATTCCTTTCCTTCAATAGATGTGAGCTTTAAGTTTTGTTCCATTGGAGTAGAAAGAGGATTGCACTCTGTCATGCCAAATCTGTTTAACAAATCTCCAATGTATTTCTTTTGAGAAAGAAATATGGATTTTGGATGTTGGGTTACTTCAATGCCAAGATAGTAACGAACATAGCCCAAATCAGTCATTTCAAAACTTTTCACCAATTCCTTCTTTATGGTTGCAATGTAGCTTTCATTGTTCCCTGTCATTAAAAGATCATTTACATATACCACAAGATACACAACTATTTTCCCAACTTTCTTGACAAATAAAGTTGCATCATCAAGATCAAAATGATTGAAGTTGAGTTTCAGAAGATGCTCAGTTAGTTTTTCATACCAGGCTCACGGTGCTTGTTTGAGGCCATACAAGGACTTCACAAGTTTTCATACTTTATGTTCATGTCCTTTCACAGCAAATCCTTCAGGCCGGGACATAAAAACATTCTCTTTTAGATCTCCATTCAAGAATGCAGTTTTTACATCCATTTGATGGACTTTCCAACCGTTTTGAGCTGCTAATGCAAAGAGTGTTCGGATGGTGGCCCATTTTGCTGTGGGGGAAAAAGTTTCCTCATAATCGACCCCTTCCTTCTATGCAAAACCTTTTTCCACAAGCCTAGCTTTGTGCTTTTCAAGTGAGCCATCAGCTTTGTACTTGTTCTTGTAGACCCACTTGCAGCCAATTGGTTTGGTTCCAAATGGAGGATCAACCAGCTTCCAAGTGCCATTCTTTATGAGAGCATCATACTCCTTTTGCATCGCTTCTTTCCATTCATCATGAGAAGTAGCTTCTTTGAAGGAAGTTGGTTCAAAATCTGTAGGCAAGTTCAATTCACAATCATAAGTAACATCCATATCAACAGGTGAATTAGAGTCATCTACATCACCTCCATTTTGTTGGTTTGAATTTCTGGTTCCTATTTTTCCAATTTCATCAGGATGAACACTTTCAAGTGTCTTTGTCAGCCACTTTGGGGGACCTTTCTGAGATGGTCCAGGCTACTCTGTTGATTGAGTTGGGACTGAATCAAGATTGAGTCTCCCAATTCTATCAATTACATCACTTAAAGCATCATCCGTTGTTGGAGTTTCATGCAAAGGAGATTGTTCTTCAGAAGAAGATTCCACATGTTGATCTAGTATAGGAATCCCCCCTTCAAGATGTGGAATCTGATTATCAAACTCTTGAAATGATTTCATTTTTGCGAATCTATCCAAGCGATCAAGTTGCCGCTCAACAACATTGTCAGATTTGGATGATTCAAGAAAAATTACATCTCTAGATACAACAAACTTTTTATTTACTTCATCATAGAGGCAGTATGCTTTGGAGGTGTTTGAATACCCCAGGAAGATACACTTACGACTTCTAGCACCAAGTTTGTTTCTATGTACCTTTGGTATCAAAGCATAACAGGTGGAACCAAAGATCCTGAGATGTTTTACCGAAGGAACATGTCCATACCACAATTCATAAGGAGTCTTGTTTCTTATAGCATTAGATGGACATCTATTCTTTATATATGCAGCACATAGAACAGCATCAGCCCAAAACATTATCTTTACATTTTTGAAGAAAAGCATGGATCGTACCATATTCAAGATTGTTCTATTCATTCTTTCAGCTACACCATTCTGTTGGGGATTATAAGGCACAGTTGTTTGATGTTTGATCCCATGTTGGCAAAGATAGTTTTCAAATTCATTTGATGTATATTCTTTTCCATTATCAGTGCGAATAGACCCAATATGAGATTGTGCATCATTTTCATTCCATTTATGAAAATTCTTGAATGTTTGAAAGGCATCAGATTTGTTCTTCAATAAATAAACCCAACACATTCTGGTGTAATCATCAATAAATGTCACGATATATTTATTTCCATTTGCAGAAGGAACAGGCATTGCCACATAAATTTGAATGAATGAGTTCAAGCTTCCTATGTGCTCTTGAATGTGAATCATGAAAACACTGTTTGCTATGCTTTCCTAGAATGCAAGCATCACATTGCTTATGTTTCCTAGGAATTGTAGGCAAACCAACAACACCATTTTTCTTCAATAAGCGGAGACTGTCATAGTTTAAATGTCCAAATCTAGCATGCCATAATAAACTTGATGGAAGTGTACCTTCTTCATGATGAGAAATATATGAGAAATTTTGTGCATGAGCAGAGGTTCCTTGCAGTGTGAGAAGTCTTTCTTCTTCTATTCCCCTCATGACAAGTGAGTGGTCAGATGCTTTTCTTACCTCAAGCTTGCCATCAAACATATGAATGGAGTGACCTTGCTGGCGGATGTGGACCAAGGACAGCAAGTTTCTCTTGAGCTGTGGGAGATATAGAACATGATCCAGAAGAAAGTATGGAAGACTAGGCAGTTTAAGCCTGATTGTGCCAAGCCCTGATGGCTTGATTTTTGACTGATCTACAAAATATACTGCTCCATCAACATTGTCAGTGAAATCTTCAAAAAAATATTTTCTATGAGTCATATGACAGGTTGCTTCTGAATCAAGCAACCAATCATTTTTCGAAGAAGCAAGTGAAGCATTAAACAAATCTTCATTTACTCCAATGTTACATTGTGCCTCAATATAGTGAGCGGATTCAGGTGCTTTACCTTTGTTTGTATCATCAGTTTTACCTTTCTGCTGGTTTCTTTTCTGCTCAATTTTGTCCCATGGTAGCTTGCATGTAGAAGCATCATGTGATCCATTTCTTTTGCAGTGAATGCAATGTAGATCTGCCTTTTCTCCTTGAGAATGTCTGCCCCCCTGCCTCTGAAGTATCTTCCTCTTCCTCTTCGTCCACCTCTTCCTCTTGTAGAATCTTGAGCAGGATGATTTTCTTTATGAGCAAGGCACACAGTCTCTTCAGAAGATTCAGGGGCTGTCTTCTTTCCAAAGGCTTTCTCTCTTTCAGCAAACTTTTTCACAAGAGAGTCAAAGGTTATATATTTAAGATTTCCATTTGCTTGTAAAGACTCAAGATAATTGGAGCAGGTAGGATAGAGTGCCTTGAGAAAAGCAATAAGAGGGATATCCAGCTCAACCTTAGTGGATTTGATATCATGCATTATAGACTTTACTTCAGATGCAAGAGCAAGAGGATCATTATTTTTCAGTTCAAGAGTGAAGAGTTTAATCATGAGCTGAACAACTTCAAGTGCAGAATGTGAATCATAGAGTTATTTCAGCTTTTTTAAAGCTTCAAAGGCAGTTGAATATGATGAAATATGGCGACTCACCTCTTCATTTACCTATGCTGCGATTAATGCCTAGGCTTTGTTGTTCTTGTTTTCCCAAATGACGAGCTCTTTGTCTGATGTAGGCTGCACTGGGTCATTGTCTCCTTCTTCGACACACACTCCTTTCCACAACTCATTGAAGATGAGGGTGTGTTTTATCATCCAGGACCATTCAGGATAGTTCTCCTTGCCAGTGAGAACTATTCCTACCATAGAGATGATTGAATGCATTCTGTAAAAAATACTTCTGCTGATAAAAAAAAACTTCTGCTGATATACAGTGAAATTGCACTCAAAAAGGCATTCTCAAAGGATTTCAAATCTCTTCCTTATGCTACAACATTATGCACTATATTTTCTTCAAATCCCTCTAATGTTAGATAAAAGCATCAGCATACCATGTAATGGGCATTTAATATCAACGTATACCCATCACAACTCATAAAGTTGCACTAACTATATTCCATATTACATATAATTTCATTGCATCAAATGCGTATGCACAATATTCAATAGTGTGAGCAAACCACAATACCTAGAATTTTACCCCAAAAATCTAACCCAAAGGAACTCCCCAGAATCGCAGCGGCTATGTGTCGAAACCGCAAAAGGAGGCCCAAACTGGTAAGGACCAAAATGCTGGAGGCAGAATAAATCGTAGCTGGCGAGTACAGAGATTTAGGGTCTCGTTGGGCACTTGGACGCAGCCCAGATGCTTTTGGAGAGCAGGGCAATCTGTGTCGAGCACACATTCGATGGGGATCGTTGCCACCATGCGATGCTCAATCTCAAGGTCAGGAGGCTCCTCAAGGCCTTCGAAGCTAGGCCCCCGCCCTTGGCTCCTCTCCAGAGTGCCCTCCACGATGTCTTCGTTAGCTGCAAAGCCAATGGACTCTTTCACCACGAATATTCCAATACAGGGCTTCGGCTACGCCTGCACTGCAATCTCCATCTCTATTTCTTCTACTAATAACAGCTCAGGAGCGCATACAAAAAATAAACAAATCTCCAATATTAACATAACAAATCAGTGCAAATTCAAATCTACGCTTCAGGTTCTGCTTAAAACTTTAATGGATATAATCGAGATGTTTTCCAATGGATGGTTTTGCAGAAAAGATTCAATATCTAAAAGTCAATGAAAATGGAGGAAGTAAGCAGTTTGTGAAGGCATTCTCTTTTCAATTTCGAATACCCCTCCTTAGCTTCTTACTGAATGGCCTGCACGCTTCAATGCTCAGGTCTACAGCTGCAGTTAGTGCCATGAAAAGTGCGTGCCACAGAGAGCCAATGTCTGGAAAATTAACCCGAAAAGAAAACCACGGAACTCGTGAAATCGATTCATTGACGTAAAGAGGAAACCGTTTCTCCAACGGGATGTACACAGAATAATCAATGGAGGAATAACGCTTTTTTTTTTGAAACGTTTATGACATGGCTCTGACTGTTCAGAGAGCGATTATTGGTATCAGACCATGTCAGGCAATGGACAGAGGCAGAGCAGTGCTATATCTTCTCATGGTCTGGATAGAGGCAGAGCAGCGCTATATCTGGTCAGGCAATGGATAGAGGCAAAGCAGCGCTCAGGACAGAGGTAGTGGCAAACTATTTCAGGACAAAGGTAGAGCAGTGCTTAGGACAGAGGCAGTGGCAAAAATGAAGGGAGTTACAACTATTTTTAGAACTGGCTCTGATACCATGTCAGGCCAGGCAGTAACTCTCCAAAGGCAGTAAAATTGATTCGTCTGATTATTCCATAGGTAGGTTATTGTTATATACATTAGGAGTGATTGTTCAGTTCATCTCCTGATGACTGTTCACATTCCTGATTTATTTATTTACAAATTCCCCCAATCACAAAGATTAGGTGTCAACAGAAAATAATGTCTCTTTTGGAAATGACACACCAACTATCATTAAGGGTAAAGGTTTTGCTTATCTAAAAGAAAAGGTTAAAGCTTGAAATGTTATGTATGTTGATGGTTTAAAGTATAACTTGTTAAGTGTTAGTCAAATGTGCGATCAATCAAATGAAGTTGTGTTTTGATCAAAAGAATGTGTGATTCGTGAGCTTGACACAGGAAAGACCATAATCAAAGGTACAAGAAATCCAAGCAATCTATATATACTAAAAGTAGGTCAAGAACAATGTTATCTAAGGAAAAAAGAAGAAAATTGATTATGGCAGAAAATATTGGGGCATCTAAGCTTTTCTCAAATAAGAAAATCATGCAGGCTCAAGGTAATTTGTGATATTCTAGATATCATCATCCCAAAAAATACCATATACAATCCATGTCAATAAGAAAACTGGAGTTCAATTCAATTCCAAAGAAGAATCAGCAAGTAAGCCTCTTGAAATCATTCATACTGATTTGTGTGGGCCAACAAGGAAAAGGTCACCTCATGGAGAATAATACTACATTTTATTCATTGATGATTTTTCTAGAATGTTTAGGATTGGTTTACTAAATCATAAAGGTGATCATTTGAAAAGTTTAAGGTCTTAAAATCTTTAGTTGAAAATGAATTAGATCTAAAAATCAAATGTCTCAAGTCTGATCGGGGAGGAGAATTCATATCATATGAACTTTTTGAATTTTGTGAACAACATGGAATAAAGAGATAGTTCTCTATTGCTAGAACTCCTAAACAAAATTGCGTGGTTGAAAGAATGAATAGAATAGTTCAACAAATGGATCAAGCTATGCTTGATGAGTTTGGAACTCCTGACACCTTCTGGGGTGAAGCTACACATACTATAGTAAATATTCTCAACAAAGCTCATGTACGTGTAAATAGTGATCAAACTCCATATGAACTTTGGTATGGTAATCCTCCTACTGTAAAGAAGAAGAAGGTATAGACTTTGAAGAAACTTTTGCACCTGTTGCTAGACTTGAATCCATAAGAATGTTTCTTGCTCTTTCAAGTTTTCGAAAATTCAAAGTTTATCAAATGGATATAAAATCTGCGTCTTTTAATGGAGATTTAGAAGAATAAGTGTACGTTGAACAACCAGAAGGATTGATTCTAGAAAATGATGCAAAGCTTGTATGCAAACTCAAAAAGGCTTTATATGGATTGAAACAAGCTCCGAGGGCATGGTATTATCATCTTGACAAATAACTTCAACAACAGGGTTTCACAAAAGGATTTGCAGACAACAACTTATATACAAAAATTGAGATGATAAACTGCTAATTATTATTGTTTGTGTTGAAGATATCATCTTTGGTAGTAATAAGAATCTATGAGTCAAAACTTTGCTTCTGTTATGCAGCAAGAATTTGAAATGTCTTTACTTGGATAACTAACCTATTTTATTGGTCTACAAGTGCAACAAACAAAATCTGGCATCTTTCTTTCATAGACTAAATATCTCAAGCATATTTTGAAGATGTACGAAAAGGAAGATTCCAAACCAGTATGCACTCCAGTGGTAACAGGATGTAGTCTCAGTTCTAATGATGAATCTCCAACAATGAATCAACCAGAGTACAGATCTATGATTGGAAGTCTGCTTTATCTAACAGGTACTAGACTAGATATCATGCATGCGGTAGGAATTGTTGGAAGATTCTAAGCCAATCCAAAGGAATCACATCTTTAGGCAATAAAAAGAATATTCAAATATCTCCAAGGAACTCAAGACTTTGGTCTATGGTATCCTACAGATAAAAATATCACTCTTCATGCATATAGAGATGCGGATTGGGCTAGAAATGTTGATGAACTAAAAAGCAATAGTGGAGGTGCATTCTATATGGGATCACAATTAGTATCTTGGTTTAGCAAGAAACAAAGTTCAATTGCCTTATTTATAGCTGAAGTAGAATACGTGGCTGCTACATCTTGTTTCACACAACTATGCTAGATGATGCAAACATTACAAGTTCAAATCACATGTTCTCCACCCATCTCCATTCTATGTGATAATACAAGTGCTACTAGTATTTCGAAATATCCACTCATGCACTCTGTTTTACCTTAAGAAACCAATTTCCTGGCTGTGGAGAAATTGTGCTTAAGACATTAATGATTATTGTTTGTTGTCACTTATTTGTCACTTTATTGTTTGTTGTATTCTTAAATGAAGGACCTAGAAAACTTGGTCTTTAACCCTTAATACGTATGTGATCCGAAAATATCAAAATGCCATTTGTTGCTAGATATAAATGATGAATGAAGAATGCTTAAAGGAGAAGTTAAAGATAATATGTTTCTTAACACATAACCTACTATCTATCACTTAGAAGAATTATGAAAATGAGAACTGAATCATAGACAATATGATGCTTGACACATAAACTACTATCTGCGACCCTTGGAGAAGTTAAAGATAATATGTTGCCTTACACATAAACTATTATCTATAACTTAGAAAGGAAGGTGAAAACTTCAATTATGGGAGTGCTCCTTTAAGGAATTTTAACTTTATCTACATAAGAAAATAAAGTCCTGCAACTTCATTACTATACTTGAAAGAAGAAAACATAAGATGACACACGACATAGAAGTTACAAAATTATACCCAACAATTCATGGAAACTTCTGATTCTTTCATTAATCAATAGTTATATCAGGAATACAGTGCCCTAGTCTCCAGGTTCTCCAAAATTCCAACAACCCCTTCTTTGTAAATTTTCATATTTTTATACATTGTGGAACAGTTGTTGATTTCTGAAACTGCCCAAATTATCTAACTACTTCTCTAACTATATGAAGTAAAAACTATTACAGAATTTTACAGAGGGTAAAAGACACCTCCAAGAACATCAAATAACAAGAAATAACTGAACTAAAAGATGAGGATAACTATTGGCTTGCTCTGTTAATCAACCGTTGAGTTCATCTGTATATGATTAAATAATGATTAATCCATTTTAGTCGTGATAAACTATGTTAGCCATGCATAAATCTAGGCTTACGTATGTATTGGGAATTTTGATTGGCCAAAATACAAAGGAAACAGCACCAATTGCCTTCCTCTTCGGATTCGGCTCTAATACTGATTTTTCCCTTTACACAACAAAATCAACGTAAACCTTTGATTAATACGGAACTCAAAAAGAATTAATTTTTCTTCATAAATCCATTGGATTTGCCCATTCAGCGCTCCATTGACTTCACATCGCAAATCGCAATCGGCCCTTTCAAATGTTATATCAATTTATATCAATCTAAACCTTTACAATCTATGCTAAGATGGATGCACTGGCAGTATTAAACATAATATATAAAATACCGGGTCTAGTCTGTCGCAAATCACAATTGGCATAACCATATACATATACATTTGGTGCTTTACGGACCTGCTGGGACTTATAAAACATAATGTATACCTATTTTGGGTCCACCCATCACAAATCGCAATCGGTGAAACCAATGTACATAAACTCTGCGATAAGCGGACCCACCGGGACTATTAAACAAAGTGCATATATATATTTCGGGTCCGCCCATCACAAATCTCAATCGGCGGAGGTAACACTTCATATATAACTGCTTCCGCTGGATTTTCAATTGTGATTTAGTTGCATCGCTAAACTATGGCTGACTCTTTAATACTTGTTTTCTTTTTATTTCAATGTGCAATTATTGCATTGCCCCTTTTATTTCAATATGCTTCAATATGCAATTATTGCATTGCCCCTTTTGTGCCTTATCTATTTTCCAATGATTTTTAAATGAAAAATGAAAATTATAAACAATGAAGATGCATGTTACAACATATGGCTCCACCTAGGGATAATGCTTTTTCCACAGAAGCACTAAGAACCGTAGATTAGTGCCTTCACCTCGGGCATGGAGTCATATATTGCTTTGCATAAATTTAAATTCTATGGCATTTGTACACTAAGTTTCACTCTGATGTTTACAATGAAATGATGCTTATTCTTTAGAACTGGAAGTAATGCTTTAAGTATTGCCCATTAATAGGAAGCTATAGAGTTTCACCATCAAGATTCTCAAGAATGAAGGTATTATTGGATCTTACTTCAGTAATTCTAAAAGGGCCATACTAGAGAGGATCAAACTTCCCATGTTTACCCTTATCTTCTCTTCTAGTGTCCCATCTCAATATTGAATTTGCAACTTTAAAATCAATTTCCTTGGCTTTTTTGTCAAAAATATTTTTCATCTTGGATTGATACATAATCAAGTTGTCTCTTACCTTGTCCCTGTTCTCACTTAGCTCCATCACTTTATTCATTCTTCTTATCAAAGCATTTCATTCTTCTTTCGCCTCCTGAATCATTGCAATCACCAGCTTCACAATTTGACTTGGAAACAAAGCCTGAGTTCCATATACTAATTCAAAAGGTGGTTTCCCTGTAGATCTTCTTGTAGTTACTCTAGCAGCCCACAGAGCAAACTTTAACTTAGACCCCAATCTCTTTGATTGTTTGCAATGGTTTTCTTAAGGATCTTCATCAAAGTTTTGTTAGTAGATTCAGCTAATCCATTTCCCTACGGATGGTAATTCATTGAATGGGAGAAGGTAACATTATAATTGTGACAAAAAACAATAAACTTACTTGAATTGAAGACTTGAGCATTGTCTATTATAATTTTGATGGGGCTTCCAAACCTACTGAAAATATTCTCTGTTATGAAACCAGCTTAAGAAAAAGATAGAAAAGATAGATCAACGACTTAGAATTCAGCCTCTTCGAGGGGGAAACCTCCTTCACATTACATAAATGAGCAATTCTTGGATAATACAAATGAAAAGACCTCCTTTCTATATATAGGAGTCTAAGGGGTCATAACATAATCAAAGCCGACATAACAATAATAATGTAAGGGCACAATAATAACAATAGTGGGCTTCTATGTGGCACAATAGTAACAAAATGGGCACTACATGGGTACATCAATATAATAAGTGGGTTGTACTAATAACAATATGGGGTTACACTAGTAGTATAGGGGCCTAACATGCCCCTCTCCTTCAAAAAGTGTTGTCCTCAACGCTTGAGTAGTTCTTGATGCTTCTGTATAAAATACTTGTCCTCCCATGTGGAATCTTCAGCGGGTAAGTTCTTCCACTTGATGAGATACTCTGAAATTGATCGATTTCGTAGCTATCAGGTTCTTGTTTCTGTGACTGCTCCAGGTTCCAATATGATTTTTCCTTCCTCTTCAATTTTTGGCAATATTGTTTGAATTGGGATCTTTTGCAACTTTTAAATAAGTGGCCATACTTCTTCGTCCTTCTTCCATTCATCCCTTGCTTCGTTTATCTAATCTGGTTGGATAATAGAAATAGCACAAAACAATGCTTCCACATCCTCATCCTTGAAGAGTCTTCCCATTCGGTAAGGTCACCATTTTTTAAGTGCATGTAGTGTTGCCAACATTTCCTTCTCATAAATAGCTTGCTTGAGATGTAGCAGTAAAAATACCCAATCACCTACATCAAAACATTTTTCACTATGATGTTGATCTACCTGTTGTTTCATTTGATTTTGCACTGAAGTGGTGTTATCCTTTAAAAGTTGGAGAACTTGTTGTTGATGCTTGATGTGATCTTTCTCTGCTTGAACATTTTTTTTCTTGATATGTCCTTCTACCTCTACAGTTTGAGGAGTGGTAATTTCTTCCAATCCTTTACAAGATATGGTCAGATTCATTTCTTGATGCTCGATGTGATCTTTCACTTCTTGAACATTTTTCTTCTTGATATGTCCTTCTATCTTGATAGTTTGAGAAGTGGTAATTTCTACCAATGAATTACAAGATATGGTTGGATTCATTTCTTCTTTGTCGATGTGATCTTTCACTTCTTGCACCTTTTTCTTCTTGATATGTCCTTCTATCTTGAGAGTTTGAGGAGTGGTAATTCTTGCCAATGCTTTACAAGATATGGTCTGATTCATTTCTTATTTCTCTGGGGTGGGGTCATCACGTATATCCTCTTCTTTTGATATCTCTTGATCCTTTTCTTCCTCCTCTTCATATTCTATGTAAAATAATTTCTTCTTAGCACACTTATGACCTTTAGTGCATTTGCTATCACAATTGTAACAAAGCCCTTTTTCTCTTTTTTCTTCCAATTGTTGTGGTGTCAACCTTATAGGTCGTGGAAGGCAAGGGGTAACAACACTTCCATCTTTATAGTTGTGACTGGTATGCTTCCTAGTTGCCATAATTTTGCTTTCCATTTTTCTTGCTAACCTGAATGCCTTCTCTAATGAATCAGGTTCCCAAAGGCGAACATCATGTTGGATATTATCCTTTAAAGTCCCTATGAACACATCAATCCTATGCTCCTCTAGAATATTTTTTACCCTTATGTTCAATTTTTGGAACTCCTCAATGTGCTCCATTATTGAACCCTTTTGTTTGAGACTTATCAATCGGCTAAAAAAAGTGTTGCTTTTTGTATCCTCATAATGTGCTGTCAATTCTTCTGTAAAAATTGCCAAGTGATAATTTGTTTAGAAGAGCAAAGCCATTGATACCATACAAACTGATTTGGCTCCAAATATAAAGTTTCAATACGTACCTTTTGTGTGTTTTGCACATTATTGAGATCGAAAAATTGCTCCATCTGTAATATCCATGGTGCAGGATCCTTGCCATCAAACTTCCTCATATCGATTTTTGGAATATGGTGGGTCTTCAATCCAACATTAGAGTCTATGGAATCATGATTAACATTTCTTTTGTTCTCATCATGAGTTTCCTTTACTACCCTTTCACCATTAGTGACCATTTCTTGTAGAAACTTATTCATATTTATCTTCAATTCTTCCATGTCTGTCTTCAAATCTATCTTCAAATCGTCCATCTTAGCTTCCACGTCATTCATCTTAGCTTCTACACCTTTCTTTAAACAATCCATCTTAGCTTCTATGCCTTTCTTTAAACCATCCATCTTAGCTTCTACATCTTTCTTTAAACCATCCATCTTAGATTTTGTTCCTTTTTGTGCAAGTGACACTTGTTGCACTTGGTCTCGTAATTTTGATATATCATGTTGCATTTCTTCCTCTTCTTCATGAGTCATGCTAGAGCTTTCAGGTTTCCTACTAGGTGTTTGCATTTTCTTTCCTCGAGGCATCAATTACTAATAATAATGCTTTACTATGCCCTTTGAATTACTTCAAACTAATTTTTCAAACCAAGCTTATGCAAAAATTTTAAAACAACTACACACCTTTTTTCACTTTGTAGGAGCCTGATATTGAATCTGATGTATCTCTGTAATTTTAGATTATCCAGTTCTAAAATTGTAACCTGTAGTAACCCTCTGCTTCCTCATTCCAATGCCACCAGTCTGATCCAAATTGTATTCTCCAAGAAAGAGCTATGCATAATCTCCCACAATGACCTGATTATAGACTAGTTCAGTAGAGCGAACTTGTACGACATGCCACGAGTCACTGTTTCGACTTTTGGATCTGAAAAATATACACAAGAAACTATAGTCCGTCCTCTTTCTATACCTTCTTACGAAATTTCTATCCAAGGCTTAGAAAGAAAGTTAATGGTTTTCCCCAGGTCACTTGTTTGGAGTGTAATTTAGGAGTCTGCAAAAACACCAACTTCCTCAGATCATATCTCTGCAAATATAGAGCGACAAGATCTAAAATTATGATCCAAGATTCAATGAAATTTCTTCTCAAATGGGTTTTTTTTTGAGTTTTTGAAACATCACTGAAAAACATTTATAGCGAAAATGCCACGATGACCTATTTGGAGCAGTGAAACCCTAGAATCCAAAGCTCTGATACCAAATGTTATGAAACCAGCTTAAGAAAAAGATAGAAAAGATAGATCAACGCCATAGAATTCAGCCTCTTCAAGGGGGAAACATCCTTCAAATTACGTAAATGAGCAATTCTTGGATGATACAAATGAAAATACCTCCTTTCTATATATAGGAGTCTAAGGGGTCATAACATAATCAAAGCCGACATAACAATAATAATGTAAGGGCACAATAATAACAATAGTGGGCTTCTATGTGGCACAATAGTAACAAAATGGGCACTACATGGGTACATCAATATAATAAGTGGGTTGTACTAATAACAATATGGGGTTACACTAGTAGTATAGGGGCCTAACATTCTCCTCCAAGAACTTCATTATTATCTGATCATTTGCTTTCTTAGTAGGTATATCCTCTACCCATTTGGTGAAATAATCAGTTGCTGTGAGAACCCACTTGTGTTTTCTTCTTGAAGGTGGATTGATTTCTCCAAAAAAGTCCAATCCCCATTGTCTAAATGGCCCCTCTATGAAAACTGGAATCAAAGGTAAAGGGGCTATTCTCTTTTTCTCAGCATAAAGCTAACACTTCTGACAACTTCTAACAAACTTATATATCACCAAATAAAGTAGGCCAATAAAATCCTACCTGAAGCATCTTATGTGCAGTTACTTTCCAACTTTAATGTCCTCCACATAACCCTTCATGATAATCTTTGATTGTTTCTGTAAATTCATCCTCTGTTAAACATAGCAATAAAATTCTAGCAAGATCCTTCCAATACAATATGCCTTCCACAATCACCTATGGTTGCGCTTTGATCTTTAGTGCTATATACTTTGTTCTATCTAGAGATTGGGGGCAGGAAAGAAAGCACAAATAATGAATTATATGCTTATACCATTCTGAACACAAAAACTTATACCTGATCTTCATACCTGGATCTTTCTTTCCTTCACTTTCTTCAGTTGCTCCTTCATCCACAAGTGTCAGAAGTTGATTCCCAATGCCTAAAAGTTTGATTATGTCAACATTTTTTCCAATCATTGTCCTTTCACCAACTTTGTGGGTTTTATGTCCAAGTCATATTCTTGGATCTTGGCCATCCATTTTCCTCTTCTGCCTTCTACGTCAACTTGTACTAATACATCTTTTACTGCAGCATTTGGCACATAAGAAATGATTTGTGAATGCAACACATAAGGTCTAAAAGCTTTCAGGGATTTTACCAAAGCATATACCTGTTTCTCAAGAATATTATATTTAACCTTATCGTCCTTGAGAATCTTCCTGAAGAATACAATTGGTTGTTCTTTTTCTTCATCATTTTTCTGTAGCAAGAAAGTAGCTATTGAATTTGATGATGCAAATGAAAAAGCTTGGAAATGCTCTTGATAATCAAGGCTGATTAGGACTGGAGCTGCCTGCAATCCCTCTTTAATCCTGGAAAATGATTCTCTAGCTTCCTTGGTCCAATGCACTTCATTCTCCTTCTTTAGCATATCAATAACTTCTTTCACAATTTCTACATAGTTGGACACAAATTGTCTTAGGAAGTTTATCTTTCCTAGAAACTTTTGGATATCCTTTTTACTCCTAGGTAGTGGTATTTTTTGCACAGCTTGTACTTTGGCTGGATCTATCTTTACTCCATCTCTGGAAACAATGTGCCCTAATAGTTTTTATTCTTCTAGAGCAAAAATAGATTTCTTGGGATTTAAGGAAAGCCCAAATCTTCTACATTTATCAAAAGTCTTTTCCATATGGTCCAAATGTTCTTCATCAAACTTTGAAAAAATAGTAATATCATCCAAATATATTACTACAAACTTATCTCCCACAAAAGTAATGTCCATAGCCCTCTTAAATGTAGCACCTGCATTCATCAATCCAAAAGGCATTCTGGCATACAAAAAGGTTCCCCAAGGAGTTTTGAATGTCATCTTCTTCTGATCCTCCTTATCCATGACCACCTGGTTATACCCAGAGAATCCGTCTAGCATTGACAGTCTAAAAGATCGTGTTACCTTTTGTAGCACATGATCCATTTTAGGCAAAGGATAATTATCTTTCAAAGAAGCCTTTCTGAGATTTTTGAAGTCCACACATAACCTTATTTCTCCATTTTTCTTTCTCACAAGCACTAAATTAGCCACCCAATAAGAATGCCTAAGTGGAACTATTATTTTGGCATCAAGAAACTTTTTGACCTCCTTTTCAATTGATGGTAGAAGCAACGGATTTATCTGTCTAAGATTTTGTTTGAAGGTTTAATTCCCTCCTTCAAAGGAATCTTGTGCTGAATAATATTTACATCATAGGTTTTGAGATCTTCTTAGGACCATGCAAAGACATCGACATAATTCTTGAAAAGTTTGATATATCTTTCTTCAAAATTAGGGGAAACTCCACCGAATAATTTTACTAACCTGGGTATCTCTTGAGTTCCAATGTTGTGATCTTGAATGTGTTCATCCTGTGAAATTTTCCCTGAGTCAACAACCACATCATTAGGATTAAAAAACCTTTCAAGAGGAACAAGTCCCTTTGCCAGATTATTATCTTTCAATTGAAAGATATTCTGATTTGCTATTGAATCTTTTAAACCCCTGACTTCTACAACTTCTGTTGCCTCTTCTTCATCCCGATCAATTTTTGTGCCCTCAAACTCTTCAACCATAGTCAAAAACTCTTTAATCTGCTAATCATCTTCAAAAAATTGCCAATTTTTAACATTATCAGGAACAAAGGGTTTGTGTCTCATCTCTATCTCGTATCTTAGTCTTGGATTAATAGGAGGCTTGAAAGTACTAGCAGCCACAGCCAATGAATCTGCTAATCTATTCTCATCTTTGGAATAAACTGAATGTTAAAAGCTTCGAAAAAGTTCTCAATCAAATCACATACCTCATTTCTGTATGCCCTAAGCCTAGGGTTCTTTGTTTGGAAGTGATATTTTATTTGCTTAATAATTAGCTCTGAATCTCCAAAAGCAGAAATTGACTTAACTCCCATCTGTTTAGCTATTTGTAGAGCAATAATCAAGGACTCATATTCCACCACATTGTTTGTTGCCTTGAACTCTAATTTAAAGGAAAAAGGGAACATGTTACCTCCATACGCAATTAGAAGAAAACCAGCACCTCTTCCTTCCTTGGAATAAGCTCCATCAAAGAAGAATTTCCATACTCCTTCAGTTTGCAGCTCTGTGATTACATTGGCTGAAGTAAGCTGCTTCTGATTATCTTCAACCAGCTTTACATTATCATGCAATGTGAAACAAGCAAAGTCATCCTTCTCCTAGCTATATACAAGTGAATTACTTGCTCCATTTTTTGTAATTGTTTTTACAAATCTAGTTTCTCTGTACAATCTCCTATCTTCCCCACCAAAAATTAGTATAACAACATATGTAAAATACAGTTTCAAAACAACACCCAATTTAGCCCCCCAGGACCTAGATAGAAGCATTCCAAATCTAGCAAAGATATCTTCTACTACTACATCCATGACCAAGCTTCTAGCTGGAATTTGGGCTAGTGACACTGCTAGATCCTTAATAACCCCCAGACACTTGACTTTGTTTGAATCAAAAGAATACAAGTCCCTATAATGTTTGGTAACTTGTAGATTTAGTTGCTTCATCACTAACAAAGGCATAAGATTATGTGAAGCTCCTGAATCAACCATACAATTATGTAGGAGGAAATCACGGACTAATAAGGAAATATAAAAAGGAGGTATTGAAGAATCTGTTAGTGTCGGTATCTTCATCCCTCCATCGATGATCAAATTCTCTTATTGCATTGCATGTTAGGTGTCTCACTCGATCAGCTGCATTCCATTAGGGTCATGGATCATCTAATGGTAGTGGTATATTATACATTTTCCCTCATGTCCTTTACCGGCTAACCCATTTTCATACATCTGGATCATTTACAGTCAATTTTTGTCTTTAAATTTACAAAAGTCATTGTTAGGGTTTTAGGTCTCATTAGGTCTAGGGTTTCGTCAGTAAGGTCTTCAAAACGCTCAATAACAGTCAACAGGTGCATGAGGAGGTCAAATAAAGTTTCAGCAACAATAATTTCCATAATCACATGCTCAGTGATTGATTTTTCCTCAAAACCCTGTTTTGAGGAAAAACAAAGTTTTTTATCTTTTCATGTACAAATTTGATGTAATTTCATTTGTTCCATATGTAATAACTTCAGAGGCAGCCCTAGTCATCTTCCCAAGCCTCTGCAACTTCACCACCTGCAAAGCAAAACAAAAAGTCAAAGCATTCAGTCCATCAAAGGCAAAAATAAAGCAAACTGCCCAAAAACAGAGTTTTAAAGCAAGTTAAAAGCAAACATTAGAAAAGTGGGTTTTTGTAAATGAAAAATTAAAGCTATATGTATATAAACTATTTTCATGTTTAAAAAAGCTCATTTGTATCCTCAAGACAAAGAGAGCAAGTGTATTGGTCATCCAAGAGCCAAGAGAGTGAGTTTGTGCCAAAAGCAAGAGAAAAATCAGGGCGCGGCACACTGGATCGTGGGCACGGCGCATTGGGCAGCGCCCTTCAGTGCAAAATTATAATGGGCGCGGTGCACTCAGAAGGCGCGGCACACCTGTGAGGTGGCGCGAAGCACAGGGGTACAAGGCCGAAATCACTCCCAATCTCTTCCAAAACTTCAAATTTGCTAAATCCTCACTTCTTCAAGTAAGTCAATAGTCTTCCATGACCAATGAATGAATTTCTCTTGGTGTTTATGGTGATTTAATGCTAAAAAAATTAAAACCCTACCTCCTTGCATTTTTTGTCAAATATAATTGCATAGGGTTGATGAATTAGATTTCTTGCTGCTAATTCCACTCCTAGCCATTTCCCACTCCCTCACTCCTTCATTCCCTCAATCATTTTCTCCCTTTCTTTACATTTTCATCAACCCATTCCCTCAACCCCATATCCCTAAATTTCTAACCCTAAAACCCTAATCCCATTTTCCCAAAACCCTAATTACTATTCCCAAACTCTAAAAATTATCCCCTAAACCCTTCTATTCCTCAAAAACCTGTCAGCAACGTTTCAAAATCCCTCATACACACTCCCTCCATTTTCCCTCACACATTCATATCCTTGGCAGCAAAAAACCTAAAGACACCATAAAATCCTCTTCATACTCATCTAAGAAAACTCAAACATTGGAAAACATGGAGTCAGAATCCTCATATGACAAAGATGAGGAGACATTCAGTGATTCTTCTAAAGAAATGCATGCACCAAGGAGGCCTCACAAGGGTGGAAAACATAACAGGGAGGAGCCTACTTCACTTGCCAAGTTGTTGGCCTGTCCTCTTGTTGTCACATGCTTTCAACACCAATCTTGCTATCAATTTTGTGAGATTGTGGAGAGAGTCAAGTATCACCTTGAGTTGGCCAGATTGTTTGTGCTCCATCTTCATAATGACCAAGTCACTTTGGCAGGTGTGACATTCACCTTGACACCTGAGACTATTGCTTAAGCGACCGACATTCCAAATGTAAGTGAGCAATGGTATAAGAGGCAGCTAATAGACAGAGAGCATTATGAGCCTTACATCAAGGCTAGGTTTCAGAGACATATCAACAGAGTTTTTCCTTTCAAGTATCTTCATGACACATATGCTCCCTTGATGAAACTCATAATTAGATATTTCAGCTGTGAGGGCAGATATTCTCATCTATATGCTTATCATATCAAATTGTTGATGCACTTTACTAGGGCGAGGATGATGAACCTCCCTTATTTCATTTGCCGGAACATTAAAAAGATGACCTCCTTAGTACAAAAGAAGCCTCCTCAGCAGCAGTATAACAACATATATCATCTTGCACTAATCAAAATTGTGGTCTTGCATCAGCTTGGTTTACTGAACATCTCATGGGAGGATTTCATTGCACATGAGGTATTTACAGGTCCTCAAGTACCCCCAACAGTTTTTCATGAGGCGGGAGAGGCTTCACATCAACAGGAGATTAATGAGACACAAACCACTAGTGTACCAGTGTTTATCAAATATCAAAAGGGCACTAGAAGATTGTTTGCAGCAGCAAAACGAGTACTATCTCCACCCGAGGTGGAAGGAGTCTAGTTTCCTCCATCAGCAGAGCAGGTATAGGACAAGGGTAAGTAGTCGTTGCATGATGAGGGACCTTCAGGTGGTCATGAGACAGATTTCATCCTCATTCAGGATGAGGACACTGATTTGGGCTCACAAAGCTCAAAGCTTAGAGAGATCATTCAGGAGCAGCAAGAGGACATTCAGCATTTGTCTCTCAACCTGGATAGAGCCAAGTGGATCATTAATTATTTAGAGTAGAGGAACAAGTAGCTAGAAGATCAAAAAATCATCATGGAGCTCCAAAACATAAGGGCAAACCGGAAAGCTGCCAAGAGGAGGAAAATCAAATTGACCACACTTGAGCAAGAAATTCAAGCGAATCATGAATCTTGGCTTGAGAGGACAAACATGCATCTAGAGAGGATGCTAGAGAAGGCCAACAATGAGAAAAACATGTTGAGGGACATGGCATAGTGCATACCACTACTTAGCAAGAAACATGGTGTGTAAAACAAGAATCAGGAATTTGAAGGCCAAATTGAAGAAAGCCATGAGGAGGAGAAAAGAGACAAATAGACTCCAGATCTTGGCTGAGGCTTCCTTAGACCAACAGAGCACCTAATGAGGAACACTCAGCCCAAATTTCAAGAAATTTGGGAGAATTTTTGCAATTTTGAAATTTTGGGCTAAAAATTAGATTTTTCTGCCCAATGCGTCGCGCCACTGGTGCTACGCATTCACTTGGCTAGGAATTTTACAAAATGGCTTGCATTTTTGGATTTTTCATTAAAAAATATGAATTCCCTCACTTGGCCAAGAAATTTTGACAGGTTTTGGGCTTCCAAAAAGGTCAAAAACACCTCAAAAATGACCTTTCTGCCCCTTTTTGGACACACAGGAAGCAGTGTTGGGAGAACTCAAATTTGGATGGGCAAATGGAGGCCAAATTCAGAAATTCCACTTGTTTTGGAAAGTAGATAGGTATGCCTTTCCAACAAGCCCACTTGGAGAAAATTGGGTGTACGGGAAGGCCTCCAAAATTAGCTACAAAAAGGCGCAATGCATTGGGATATCAACGTGGCGCATTGGAGGAAATTTGCTCATTTTGGTCAAAAAACTCTATTTTCCGCCTAGTTTCTTCATAGTTTGACTTTTCTCTTTCTAATAGTCAAACTCATGATGTAACTTAATGTGAATTTATGGATTTTTATGTAATTATGCTAAATTTTCACTCATAGAGGTAGATTCATCATGAAAAAGTAGTTTGCAACTGAATGAATCAGTTTCCTAGGTTTTAGAGGCATGTTGTTCCACTGCCTACTTTTCAGTTCTTAGTTTAGATCTTGTTGAAATAGATCCTAAAATCATGAGCTCGACCCCTGAAGCCTAGCATGATCTGTTTGATGCCTATATCTAGTAGTTTTTTAGTCATTTGAGAAGGTTGGACTCTTGTGAATTCTTTGAGCATTAAAGTACATTCATTTTCAGCAGTTTGGCTAAGGAATTGACCAGGGTTTGCAGCACTTTATGGGATTCTTGTGGCATCTTGATTTGGTATTGTGTTTCCTTATATAATTGTAAGTTTACATGTGTTTTATGTATGCCATTATCTCTCTTTATTTGATCTTAACTAAATCAAACAAGGATAAAAGGTAGAATACATTGAAATTGTAGTGCTCTACCTAGGGTTTGTTTAGTTATCTATGTTTTTAGCTGTTGAAGAGAATCCCTGAGACTTTCATGCCCTCTCCAACTCCTCACCAGTATAAAAGCTCTCCATCTCACTAAATTTGAAGTACTAAACCATTTTCCTACCTCGCCCCATAGAGATCTTTGCAAGGTTGTGTCCATTCCCCAGACCCAAATCTGCGTTTCATATTTGAGCCAGAAAACCCATCTTAAATTCAATCAAACACCTCTGTACACATATCTAGCCTTAAATCAGTCTTTATATCAATCATCTCAAACTTTATTAGCCATGTTTTCTGAGATTGAAAAGGAGAGAGCCCTCTCCCGACCTGGTAGGGCTAGCTACTAGGTTAAGCATGGTTTGATGTTACCCTAGATCTTGCCTTTCTCAGCCTGAGGTAGATTTAGGCCGTAACATAGTGGCAACTCCACTGGGGAAACATAAAGTTTATTATCATTGTTTTTCTTTGTAGACTACAGACGGAGCCTGAAGTTAGCCAGGTAGCCTTCGAAATGCTCTTTCTTTGCATTAGCGAAAGTAGATGAATGTTGCTTCAATCAATCTCTGATCTAGTTTATAAACTGAAAAATTGATCTAAATGATTACTCCAGTGGCATTACGCAATTCTAGACTTTGGATGATGAGTTTAGAATTTGATAGGCTGAACAAGTTGATTTTGTCTATTTGATTTTTGGGATTAATTCAACACACTGGCTTCCAGATGATATACCAGAGCCAATCCTGATCTTGATCCTCCTCCTATGTATGAAAATCCAAATCTCATCCCAAGAATTCTCCGACAAGAAAGTTTTGTGATTCCCGTGTTTAAATCTCGTTCATGTCCTATTGTTTTTTAATAACTTGAAGATCTTGAATTTGACGAACGTTTTGATCTGTTGTTGTTTGAGACTAAATCTGAAAGTACTGTTGGTTCCACTATTTTAAATCCAGAATTTGTCAAAGATCTTGAAACTGAGAGGGAAAATAGATCAATTGATAGTTACATCTTGAATCTTCAGACTTCCATTGTGGCTTCAAATATTCCTAAGTTCTTACAATCTGCATCAGCAACTCTTGGTTCATCCGTAATTGCATCTAGTTCAGGAATTCCTACTGAAACTCCATTCATTCCCACCATTCCCGTGCAACCCAGTAAATCAGATCAAAGACCTCCTGTCTCTTCTCCCCCATCAACCCCATCAACACCTCAAACATCTCATGTTTCATCCCCTCCATCGAGATCTCATACACCAAATACATCATCAGCTGCTATCATTGTTCCGACTCCTCCTACATCTCCAAGGCCAGTTGTAAATCCACCTAGAGCAATGGCTACCCAATATGCACCCCTTGTGTTGCCTCAAAATTTGGTTGACATGCTCGCTGACTACCAAAGCAAGATCCCATTGTTTGATGGCACTCCTCAAAGCATTACAGCTCAGTAGCATGTGGATAGGATGACAGATTTCTTTGATCTTCATGAGATTGTTTATGCAAACTTTTGGAGGTGAAGTGCGGAAGTGGTTCAGAGCTTTGCCGGCTACAAGTATTAGTACATTGACAAATATTCAGAGACAATTATTGGATCACTGGGAGGTAAAGAAAAACCCTCTTCAAATTCTTTCTGAATATGAGAACATCAAGAGGAGTGTTGGTGAGAGTGTCAAAGATTATTGTGTCAGATTCAATACTATTTACAATGCAATTCCTGCTGATATAAAGCCACCTATGGGCTTGGCTTTTATTAAATTCCCTGATGTCTTCGATCCTGACATGGTGTATCAATTGAGGGAGAGAGATCTGGCAACATTAGAGGACATGCAGAAAATTGCAGTAAGTGTTGAGGCAAATTTGTTGGCCAAGAGGGCTAGAGTAAAGGCTGAAAAGAAGGTGACAATAAAAGAGGAAGCTTCTTCCTCTGATCATTTGCTTCACAAGATTGAGAAGATGTTTGATAGGCTCATAATTGATGATAAATCTGAAGCACAAGTTAGAAATCCAAACTTTTGTGGCCAGTAGCAACCACAATTCAGAATCAAGCAACGAGAACAAAGAGCACAAGACCAAGCAACACAACAGCAAGTGAAGACACCCCTACAGCAGAATTTTGTACATGGTCCGAAATCAGATGATGATGAGAACATAATTGGTGAGGAGAATCATTTCTTTACACTTGATGATCTACCCATTTATATCACCGAAGATGAAGAGTATTCAGAAAGTCCAGCTGTACAAAAAGACGAAAATTTCATCTTGGCAAATGAAACAATTATTGAAGAAGAGTCTGATGAATATCAAAGGGGATATATGAATGCTTTGACAGCCCAGCAGTGACAATATTCACTTAGGAGTAGAGAAGTTCCCATCAATCCAATTAAGAAGAGGAAGGAAGTGTCACCGCCAAAGAACGATTCTCCCATATCGTAGAGAAAGGGAAAAGAGACAGTTGATCCTAACACAGGAAAAACACAATCAGCAAATGAAAGATCAAATCAATCAATTGTATCAAAGGAGAAGACTGAAAAGAAGGATGCTCCAGTCAAAGAGATAGAGAAAACATCAGCCTTTAGCTTAGAAAATGAAATTGCTAAGTTGAAAGTCTCGATTCCTTTGACTGAATTAATGAAAAATAGCAGCTATAAAGGTCAGGTGTCTAAGATTTTGAATTTGGATCCATTATCTGATATGGTAAATGTGGAGGATGATCAGCCCGAACTTATCTTTGGGCCAACATTAGAGGGTCAGTTTGAGGACAGTGATGTATCTCCATTTTACATCAGCCTTAGACTACATGATTTTGTATTGCACAATGCCATGTTCAATTCTGGAGTCTCTCATGATCTCATGCCTAAAGCAATCATGGAAAAATTGGGTCTAGATATCACTTGCAAGTACCATGATCTATATTCCTTTGATTCTGGTAGAGCCAGATGCATTGGGCTTATTAAATATTTTGTTGTCACTTTAGATCAAATCCCAGCAAAGAATGTTTTGATGGATGTAGTTGTGGCGGATATTCCTCCTAGATTTGGCATGCTTCTTTCCAGATCTTGGGGAGAAAAACTCAAAGGGACATTACAACTTGATTTCTTCTATGCTACTATTCCCGTGTTCGGTCAGTTGAGGAAATTATACCGGGAGAAAAAGAAGAAGTACATGATCACTAGCAAGGAGAAACCTCTAAATCATCCAATCAAGTATGTACATACTGATTTGGAATCTTTTGTTTTATATTCTAATAGTTTTAATGATGTAAATAGTCAAGTAGTTGAAGTAGAAGATATTCCAGAGATCACTGAAAATTTCAGAGCTGTACTAGATCAAGAAAGACGAAAGCTTGATAGTACCGTTGAGCAATCAGCCTTCCGACAACAGCAAAAAGTTGATGGACAGCAAGCAAAAGAAGAATAGCAAAATGAATTTCAGCATTTGGAAGATGAGGTCGGGTTGTGTAACATGGGCTTTGATGGCACGGTAGGAACAGAAGGTGCTGGAATTGGCATTTGGATATGTAGCCCTACATTCCTTCCAAACAAACTGCCAAGTAATGTAAGGGTGTGCTCGTATAAATTGGGTTTTGATTGTTCAAATAATGAGGCTGAATATGAAGCTCTAATTGCTGGTCTGAAAATCCTTAAGAAGTTAAATGCTAAAAGAATTTCAGTATATGGCAACTCCGAGTTAGTTATCAAGCAAGTGAAAGGTGAATACCAAGCTAAGCATCCTCGCATGCGAGCTTATCGAAATGCGGTGCTAGATATTTTGATAATGTTTCCAGATTATACTTTGACATGTATCCCTCGTGTTCAGAATGTTATTGCAGATTCACTTGCAACAGCTGCAAGTAATTTAAAGATTCTGATGAATTCAAACAATAAGCTTGGAATTCATGTGAAACATCGCCCTGTTGTCCCAGATAACCAGAGATATTGGCAGGTGTTTCAGGATGATAAAGAGATTGAGGAATTTCTTCATAATGAAGGCAAATACAAAGACACTTTTATAGATGGAGAAAATGATGATGGTGAAGTAGATATGGAAGTAAATAAAATAAAAAGATGGAAGTTTTGTAGCTCAAGGACAATGTCATTCCTAAAGGTCTAATACCTTTAGAGGAGTTGTTTGATCAAGATGATGTAGCCCGGAAACCGAGCTTGACACCCACTGAGAAAGAAGTTGAAGATGTAAACATTGGATCAGCAGAAAATCCTAAAATGGTCAAGTTATCAAATGCTTTGCCTCCACAGGTAAAAGAAAAATACATTAGTTTGTTATCCTAATTTACTGATGTATTTGCTTGGGACTATTTAGATTTGAAGGCATATGATAAAAGTATAATTCAGCACATCGTCCCGATCAAGCCAAATCAAAAGCCTTTTCGACAGAAGCTAAGAAGGATGGATCCAAAATTACTGCCCTCAATAGAGAAGGAAGTGAATCGATTATACAAAGCTAGTATAATCATTCCCATAAGATTTTCAGATTGGATTTCTAATTTGGTGCCCGTGCGCAAGAAAACAGGTGAGATTCGATTATGTATTTATTTCAGGAATCTAAATAAAGTATCTTTGAAATATAACTATCCATTGCCCAATATGGATCACATACTTCAGCGAGTAGTTGGAGCATCTTGCATGTCGCTACTCGATGGTTATTCCGGTTATAACCAACTTCTGGTCCATGAGGATGATAGAGACAAAACAACGTTCACCACTCCATGGGGAACTTTCCATTACGCTAAGATGCCTTTCGGATTGAAAAATGCTGGTGCAACCTTTCAGCGGGCTATGGATATTGCATTTGCAAATGAGAAAGATGTATTTTTAGTTGTTTATCTTGATGATTTGACAGTTTTTTCTAATTCAGATGAAGAGCACCTTTATCATTTGAAGATTGTATTTCAGCGATGTAGAAAGTATGGCATATCCCTCAATCCAAAGAAAAGCTTGTTTGCCATGGATGAAGGCAAGCTTCTTGGTCATATCATATCCAAGGAGGGCATCCGCATTGATCCAGCTCGAGTGGAGGCCATTCAGAAAATTGATTTTCCACGAAGTAAAAAAGAGATCTAGCCATTCAACGGTAAGATGAATTTCTTACATCGTTTTGTGCCAAATCTTGCAGAACATTTGAGGGAGATCACAAATATGCTAAAGAAATATAGTGTTGTGAAGTGGACTGAGGAAGCCATCAAATCTTTCAATTTGGTAAAGATAGCCCTCTCTTCAGCTCCAATTTTTATCAACCCGAATTATTCCCAAGATTTTATTTTGTTTTCATTTGCTTTGGATCATACTATGGAAGCAGTCTTAATGCAGAAAAGAGACCAGCTTGAGAAACCAATTGCTTTTTTCAGTAGAACGATAAGAGATGCATATTTAAAGTACAATATTATTGAAAAGCAAGCCCTTGCTTTGGTAAAGGCATTGAAAGATTTTAGAGTTTATATTATGCATTCTCATATCCTTGCATATGTTCCTAACGATGCCATTAAAGATGTCTTAGTGCAAACAGATCCAGAAGGGAGACGAGGCAAATGGATCGCTACTTTGCTAGAATATGATGTGGAGATCAAACCAACAAAGCTCATCAAAGGACAAGGGCTGGCCAAACCGATGGCAAAATCTAATTTGCATGCCTTGGACATAAATCTCATTGCTACTATGTCTGAAGATGATGAGGAAAGTTCTCTTATTCAGGTAGCTGAAATGTTTGTACTTTCTCTTTGGTATTCGGATATTGTTTATGTGCTCCAACATCTTTCATCGCCACCTATATTGGCTAATAATAAAAGTATGACCCTGAAATTAAAGGTTGCAAAGTTTTGTATAATGAATAATGCACTCTATTGGAAAGATCCCAGTGGTGTCTTGTTGAATTGTTTGGTTGAAGAAGAAGTAAAACAGGTCACAAATGATTTTCACAAAGGAGATTGCTGAGGTCATCTATTTTGGAAGACAACAACCAATAAAATTTTGAGAGTGGGATATTATTGGCCAACTCTGTTTTCTGATGTGTACAAAACGTTTACAAGCTGCCACGAATGTCAGATTTTTCAAGGTAAGAGAAAATTACAGCCTTTGCCACTCAAACTGGTTGAAGTAAGAGCTCCTTTTCAGCAGTGGGGTTTAGATTTTATTGGTGAGATCCATCCTACTTCTTTAGCATAGCATAAATGGATCCTTACAGCAACAGACTACTTCACGAAATGGATAGAGGCGATTCCTACTCGACAGGCCATTGATACGGTAATAATCCAATTTCTTGAGAACAATATTTTGTCACGTTTTGGTTGTCCTAATAAGCTAATTACAGATAATGCAGCAGCTTTTAAATATAAAAAGATAATTGATTTTTGTAATAAATATCAAATTACCTTGGGCCACTCAACTGCATACTATCCACAAGGTAATGGTTTGGCAGAATTCTTGAATAAATCTTTAGTCAACATCATCAAAAAGCTGCTAGAAACAAACAAGAAGAACTGGCAAAAAAAATTGGTCAATGCACTATGGTTGGATAGAGTGAGTCAGAAAAAGTCAATAGGCATGTCCCCTTTCGAGATTGTGTATGGTGCGGACACGGTTTTTCTTACATCTCTCGCAGTTCCAGTTGTCAAACTTCTGCAGGAAGTTGGTAGTGAGGAAGATCATTTGCAGTGGAGAATCAATCAAATTATCCATTTACAGCAGACTAGAGAGGAGGTTTTTTAGAATACATTCAAGCTGCAAGAGAGAATCAAAAAGATATATGATCGAAAGGCAGACGCGGATAAGTTTCAAATTGAAGACATAGTGCTGAAATGGGATGCCCAAAATGAAGATAAAGGGAAACACGGCAAGTTCAAGAACTTGTGGAAAGGACCTTTCAATATTGTTGCATACTGAGGTCAGAATGCTTTCTTTTTGAAAGAAATGGATGGAGATGATTGTCCTGGTGGGCTGGTCAATGGTCGACTACTGAAACGGTACCATCTTTGAAATATCTTTTGTTGTCATATGTATCACTGTATATACCATTTTATTTCCTTCATTGCAAATGTGTACTATAATCACTCATTTAGTTTGGGGCTCGAAGTGAAGGCTATAAAACTGAAGATTTGATTTTAGTTTTGGTTTGAATTGTTTGATTTAGTCTGAGTCGGATTTCAGTCTTGAAATTGAGTCAGTTTTGAGTCAGATTTCAGTCTTGAAATTGAGTCAAATATTAGTTTGGTTTGTTGAAGTTATTGAATCCATAGCCCAATGGAAGAAGGCACTATTTTCTTTCCAGAGGTCTATAGTTCTTGGCACATCCAAGGAGCTACCATCCCCATTGGAGCCAATGTTAATGTCGATATCTTCATCCCTCCATCAGTGATCAAATTCTCTTGTTGCATTGCATGTTAGGTGTCTCACTCGATCAACTGCACTCCATTAGGGTCATGGATCATCTGATGGTAGTGGTATATTATACATTTTCCCTCATGTCCTTTACCGGGTTGCCCATTTTCATACATATGGATCATTTATAGTCAATTTTTGTCTTTAAATTTATAAAAGTCATTGTTAGGGTTTTAGGTCTCATTAGGTCTAGGGTTTCGTCAATAAGGTCTTCAAAATGCTCAATAACGGCCAGCAAGAACACGAGGAGGTCAAATAAAGTTTTAACAACAATAATTTCCATAATCACATGCTCAGTGATTGATTTTTCCGCAAAACCCTGTTTTGAGGAAAAATAGAGTTTTTTATCTTTTCATGTACAAATTTGATGTAATTTCATTTATTCCATATGTAATAACTTTAGAGGCAGTCCTGGTCATCTTCCCAAGCCTCTACAACTTCACCACCTACAAAGAAAAATGAAAAGTCAAAGCATTCAGTCCATCAAAGGAAAAAATAAAGCAAACTGCCCAAAAACAGAGTTTTAAAGCAAGTTAAAAGCAAACATTAGAAAAGTGGGTTTTTGTAAATAAAAAATTAAAACTATATGTATATAAACTATTTTCGTGTTTAAAAAAGCTCATTTGTATCCTCAAGACAAAGAGAATAAGTGTATTGGTCATCCAAGAGCCAAGAGAGTGAGGTTGTGCCAAAAGCAAGAGAAAAATCAGGGGGCGGCGCATTCATCCGGCGCGGTGCATTGGGCAGCGCTTTGCAGTGTAAAATTATAACGGGTGTGGCACACTAGATCGTGGGTGTGGCACATTCATCCGACACGGTGCATTGGGCAGCGCTCTGCAGTGAAAAATTATAACGGGCGTGGCGCACTCAGAAGGCATGGCACACCTGTGAGGTGGCGCGACGCACAGGGGTACAAGGCTGAAATCACTCCCAATCTCTTCCAAAACTTCAAATTTGCTAAATCCTCACTTCTTCAAGTAAGTCAATAGTCTTCCATGACCAATGAATGAATTTCTCTTGGTGCTTATGGTGATTTAATGGTGAAAAAAATTAAAACCCTACCTCCTTGCATTTTTTGCCAAATACAATTGCATAGGGTTTATCAATTGGATTTTTTGCTGCTAATTCCACTCCTAGCCATTTCCCACTCCCTCACTCCTTCATTCCCTCAATCATTTTCTCCCTTTCTTTAAATTTTCATCTACCAATTCCCTCAACCCCATATCCCTAAATTTCTAACCCTAAAACCCTAATCCCATTATCCCAAAACCCTAATTACTATTCCCAAACTCTAAAAATTATCCCCTAAACCCTTCTATTCCTCAAAAACCTGTCAGCAACATTTCAAAATCCCTCATACACACTCCCTCCACAGTCCCTCACATATTCATATCCTTGGTAGCAAAAAACCTAAAGACACCATAAAGTCTCTTCATACTCATCTAAGAAAACTCAAACATTGGGAAACATGGAGTCAGAATCCTCATATGATAGAGATGAGGAGACAGTCAGTGATTCTTCTAGAGAAATGCATGCACCAAGGAGGCTTCACAAGGGTGGAAAACATAACAAGGAGGAGCCTAATTCACTTGCCAAGTTGTTGGTCTGTCCTCTTGCTGTCACATGCTTTCAACACCAATCTTGCTATTAGTTCAGGGAGATGGTGGAGAGAGTCAAGTATCACCTTGAGTTGGCCAGATTGTTTGTGCTCCATCTTCATAATGGCCAAGTCACTTTGGTAAGTGTGACATTCACCTTGAAACCTGAGACTATTGCTCAAGCGATCGACATTCCAAATGTAGGTGAGCAATGGTATAAGAGGCAGCTAATAGACAGAGAGCATTATGAGCCTTACATCAAGGCTAGGTTTTAGAGACATATCAGCAGAGTTTTTTCTTTCAAGTATCTTTAGGAGACATATGCTCCCTTGATGAAACTCATAATTAGATATTTCAGTTGTGAGGGCAGATTTTCTCATCTATATTCTTATCATATCAGATTGTTGATGCAATTTACTAGGGTGAGGATGATGAACCTCCCTTATTTCATTTGTTGGAACATTGAGAAGATGACCTCCTTATTACAAAAGAAGCCTCCTCAACAGTAGTATAATAGCATATATCATCTTGCACTAATCAAAATTGTGGTCTTGCATCAGCTTGGTTTGCTGAACATCTCATGGGAGGATTTCATTACACATGAGGTATTTACAGGTACTCATGTACCCCCAGCAGTTTTTCATGAGGCAGGAGAACCTTCACATTAGCAAGAGATTCATGAGACAAAAACCACTAATGTGCCAATGTTTATCACATATCAAAAGGGCACTAGAAGGTTGTTTGCAGCAATCAAACGAGTACTATCTCCACCCAAGGTGGAAGGGGTCTCGTTTCCTCCATCAAAAAAGCAGGTACAGGACAAGGGTAAGCAGCCCTTGCATGATGAGGGACCTTTAGTTGGTCATGAGACAGATTTCATCCTCATTCAGGATGAGCACACTGATTTGGGCTCACAAAGCTCAAAGCTTAAAGAGATCATTCAGGAGCAGCAAGAGGACATTCAGAATTTGTCTCTCAACCTGGATAGAGCCAAGTGGATCATTAATTATTTGGATCAGAGGAACAAGTAGCTAGAAGATCAGAAAACCATCATGGAGCTCCAAAACATAAGGAAAAACCGGCAAGCTGCTAAGAGGAGGAAAATCAAATTGACCACACTTGAGCAAGAAATTCAAGCGGATCATGAATCTTCACTTGAGAGGACAAACATGCATCTAGAGAGGATACTAGAGAAGGCCAACAATGAGAAAAACATGTTGAGGAACATGGCATACCACTACTTAGCAAGAAACATGGTGTGCAAAACAAGAATCAGGAATTTGAAGGCCAAATTAAAGAAAGCCATGATGAGGAGAGAAGAGACAAATAGACTCCAGATCTTGGTTGAGGCTTCCTTAGCCCAACACAACACCTAATGAGGAACACTCAGCCCAAATTTCAAGAAATTTGGGAGAATTTTTGCAATTTTGAGATTTTTGGGCTAATAAACAGATTTTTGCCCAATGTGCCGCACCACCGGCGCTACGCATTCACTTGGATAGGAATTTTGCAAAATGGCTTGCATTTTTGGATTTGTCATGGAAAAATATGAATTCCCTCACGTGGCCAAGAAATTTTGATAGGTTTTGAGCTTCCAAAAAGGTCAAAAACACCTCAAAAATGACCTTTCTACCCCTTTTTGGACACACAGGAAGCAGTGTTGGGAGAACCCAATTTTGGATCGACAAATGGAGGCCAAATTCAGAAATTCCACTTGTTTCGGAATTTATACATGCATACCTTTCCAAAAAGCCCACTTGGAGCAAATTTTCTACACGAGAAGGCCTCCAAAATCAGCTGCAAAAAGTTGCCATGCATTGGGAAATCAGCACGACGCATTGGAGGAAATTTGCTCATTTTGGCCAAAAAACTCTATTTGTCACCTAGTTTCTTCACATTTTGACTTTTCTCTTTCTAATAGTCAAAATCATGATGTAATTTAATGTGAATTGATGTATTTTGATGTAATTATGCTAAATTTTCACTCATAGAGGTAGATTCATCATGAAAAAGTAGTTTGCAACTGAATGAATCAGTTTCTTAGGTTTTAGAGGCATGTTGCTCCAATGCCTACTTTTCAGTTCTTAGTTTAGATCTTGTTGAAACAGCTCCTAAACTCATGATCTCGACACCTAAAGCCTAGCATGAGTTGTTTGATGCTTATATCTAGTAGTTTTTCAGTCATTTGAGAAGGTTGGACTTTTGTGAATGCTTTGAGCATTGTTGTACATTCATTTTCAGCAATTTGGCTAAGGAATTGACCAAGGTTTGCAGCACTTTATGGGATTCTTGTGGCATCTTGATTTGGTATTGTGTTTCCTTCTATAATTGCAAGTTTACATGTGTTTTATGTGTGCCATTATCTCTCTTTATTTCATCTTAACTAATTCAAACAAGGATAAAAGGTAGAATACATTGAAATTGTAGTGCTCTACCTAAGGTTTGTTTAGTTATCTATGTTTTCACCTGTTGAGGATCCTTGAGACTTTCATGCCCTCTCCAACTCCTCACCAGTCTAAAATCTCTCCAACTCACTCAATTTGAAGTACTAAACCATTTGCCTACCTCGCCCCATAGAGATCTCTGCAAGGCTATGTCCATTCCCCGGACCCAAATCTGCCTTTCACATTTGAGCCAAAAAACCCATCTTAAATTCAATAAAACACCTCTGTACACATATCTAGCCTAAAATTAGTCTTTATATCAATCATCTCAAACTTTATTAGCCACCTTCTCTAAGATTGACAAGGAGAGAGCCCTCTCCTGACCTAGTAGGGCTAGCTACCAGGTTAAGCATGGGTTGATGTTATCCTAGATCTTGACTTTCTCAGCCTGAGGTAGATTTAGGCCCTAACAGAATATACTTCCTCTACATGTGGACAAAAAAACACTACTGGTTTATCTTCCTGCAGATTTATAGCGTCATTTATACTCTCAATTTCTTTTAAATTAATAAACTTAGCAATCTCCTTTTGATAAATAGATGTTTTTGCCAATTCTGTAAGGGGAACTTGTATTCTTACCTTTTCCAACTCCTTAGTAAGACTAAACAAGTGACCCTATTTAGCAATCCTTCAGTTCTCATTTTCAAATTACTTGAGGAATTGAAACAAGTTTCTCCAAAGGAATTTTTTTAGTTTGATCTTGAAAAGACTCACCTTGAAGTATCTGTGTCTTGCCATTTGCATTTTGTTGTTTCTTTCCTTTATTCACTTATTTTGTAGGCTGAGATTCTTGTGGAGTCGCCTTTTGTGAGGAAGTTGAATCTTGTTGCTCACTTTCATTTTCTTGATTTCTTGATATTGTCCTCGATCTCAAGTCAAATTTCTTATGTAGTTAAGCCTGCATAAAATCAGAAAATTGCTTCCAATATTCATCAATTTTATTTCATCATGAATGGCATATGTTTCATCATATACATTATCTTCTCCTTCGATACCAAGTTCATCTTCATCTACTGCATATAACGTAGAAATTTGATCTTCAGGGCACTCTTGTTCTTCACCAGGATTTTCTTCTATATATAATGACGCTTGAATCTGATCTTGATCTTTTCTTTCCCTCTGCAAGATTTGCAAAGATTGTCTTCTATATTGGGGATTAAATTTCTTATTATACCGTGTTTGTCTCTGAGAATTCTTATTTTCTAACTCTAATTTATTTAACTTATCTGACAAATTTTTAATTACATCACACATATCCTCCAATGCTTGACTTTGATAGGATTCCATCTTTGCCTTTCCCTTATCTTGGATAGGCTATCTCTCTGGTGCTTTTTTTTGACACCTAATCATCAGGATTGGGTGAATAACTATAATTGATGTAAATAAATAATAGAAAATATGAAGAGTCACCGAGAGATGAAATGAACAGTCTCTCCCTCATGTATATAATAAAGACCAACCTAAATGAATATCATGAATTGTTTTGAGGAGTTACCTCCTAGTCTAACATGGTATCAGAGCTGTTGGAAATAATACTGAGAGGGGGGGTGAATCAGTATTATATAATTCTTTTAATAAATCTTCTTTATTTGTTCTTTGAATTATTTTTGCATGTCAGTACCATAAAATAATGAGCATGAACAAAAGAAAACAGATAGTCACACCAAAGAACACAAGATGTAAGGTGGAAACCCAATGTGGGTGAAAACCACCTGCTGCAATATGTCTCTATCTTCTTTCAAATTAGAAACTCCTTTTACAATGGTTTTGTACTGGTGCAGTCCTTTACCAGTACGCAGGCTGTAACCTGCAGAGAGCTACAACTCTCTCTCGTTTTCCAGTCTCTCCTGGAAGGGAGCTACAACCCCCTACTTCTTTTCTTACAAGGACCACTTTTCATAAATTTTCAAACTGGATCCATAAGCATCAATTGATCATCAAGTATAAGAGAATCACCCAATCAACTGTAGTAACCAGATCAACAATAATAGGACCAAACCCAGAACACAACAATGATAAACAAAGATTTTAAGAGAAGTAAGCACCCTGCTCAACTGCTTGCCTGCTTACGTAAGCACCCTGCTCAACTGCTGGCCTGCTTACTGGACGCACCCTGCTCAACTGCTAGCCTGCGTACCTCGCTCTGAGTCTATTGAACTGCCTGCGTATGTATGCACCTGCATCCCTTCTGTGCCTGCGTACCGACGCACCTGCAGCTCTTCTGTGCCTGCGTACCGGCGCACCTGCAGCTCTTCTATGCCTGCGTACCGGCGCACCTGAACCCTTCTGCGCCTGCGTACCGGCGCATCTGAAACGCTTCGTTCCTGTGTATGTACGCACTTTTCTCTTACTGCACCTGCGTACCTCCGGGAATAGATGATTTCAAGACTTCAGAAGTAACCCAGACAGTCAGATCTACAGATCTGAACATGCGCCGAAGAGATCTCGGTCCATCAGTAGATTCGCCTTGTTTAGATCTAGACCAGATCTAGCCCTCATAAGATATTCAACCCAAAAACATGCTCAAGCCAAATGATCTCTTTTGCTTTATATAGGAAAGCTCTTCCTTAAATCATGGATCAATACCACGAGCCGACACCATAATAACACAATACCGTCGGCTAAATACCAAGAGTAAAACATAAGAAAACCCCACATGTGAATTTCTTTGCCTTGAAATGTGTGCACTGGGGGTACGCACCTCCTAAACGGGATAACTGCAGGTATGTACGCACTTTATGTAATACTGACCTGCGTGTACGTACCTTATGCAAGGTGTACCTGCGTACCCCTTATTTTCTTCAATATTTGATAGCTGGCCATCAATCTCTACTGCTGACTTGAAGTACTGTGATCTACCACCTGAATGGGTTGCCATCAAGGACAACACTTTAGCCATAATGCCAACAATCTCCCCCTTTGGACTTGATGGCAACCTCAAAGCTTCAGCTTCATTCTCCCCCTTTGACATCAAGGGCAAAGGGTTATGCTCCCCCTAAGAACATGCTCCCCCTGAATATGAACCAGATTTGCATCGAAGAACCATAATCCACCATGAAAGAGATAGAGACATATTGCAGCTACTTCCAAGATCTCCTTCTGCACATCCTCCATAATGCCACCAATGCATTATATGCTCCCCCTGAACCTGTACCATCAATCAGAAGAGGTTCAGCAATAAAATGATGCATCAACAACCCCCAGCTTTTGCCTGAGGTATTCAAAAGTGTCCCTGGGCAATGGTTTGGTGAGAATATCAGCAACTTGTTCCTTAGAAGGAACATACTCCAACTTGACCTTCTGTTCAAGCACTTGTTCCCGGAGAAAATGATACTTGATTGGTATGTGCTTGGTTTTTGAATGCATAACAGGATTCTTTGAGATGCTAATTGCACTTGTGTTATCACATAAGATGGGGATTGGTGGTGTACAAGTGATTTGAAAATCCTGCAAAGTCTGCATCATCCAGAGGAGTTGGGTGCAACAGGATGCAGCAGCAACATATTCCGCTTCAGCTGTAGACAAGGCAATCGAACTCTGTTTCTTGCTGAACCAAGATACCAGTCTGGAACCCATAAAGAACGCACCACCACTTGTGCTTTTCCTGTCATCCACGCTTCCGGCCCAATCTGCATCTGTATAAGCATGAAGTGTAAGATCTGTATCTCTAGGATACCATAAGCCATAATTTTGCGTCCCTTGAAGATATTTGAAAATTCTCTTCACTGCCTGAAGATGAGTCTCCTTCGGATTTGCCTGAAATCTTCCAACTATTCCAACTGCATGCATGATGTCCGGTCGGGTACCTGTCAAATAAAGTAAACTTCCAATCATAGATCTGTAGGTTGGTTGATGTACTGCTGCAGATTCATCATTTGCACTGAGGCTACATCCTGTGACCATGGGTGTACATACTGGTTTTGCATCTTCCATACCATATTTCTTCAAAATCTGTTTGAGATACTTGGTTTGAGATAAAAAGGTTCCTCCTTCTTTTTGTTGGATTTTCAAACCAAGGAAATATGTCAGTTCTCCTAGCAAGGACATTTCAAATTCTTTCTGCATGACCCAGGCAAAGTTTTGACTCATAGCTTCTTCATTGCTCCCAAAAACAATGTCATCTACATATACAACAAGTATTAGCAATTTGTCATTTTCAACTTTTATATAAAGATTGCTATCTGCTGATCCTTTTGAAAAGCCTTGTTGATGAAGATATTTGTCCAAACAGTAGTACCAAGCCCTTGGAGCTTGTTTGAGACCATAGAGAGCCTTTTTCAATCTGCATACAAGATTTGGATCATTTCCAAGAATGAACCCATGTGGCTGTTCAATGTACACTTCTTCTTCCAAGTCTCCATTCAGAAAGGCTGATTTCACGTCCATTTGAAATACTTTGAAGTTTTGAAAACTTGAGAGAGCAAGGAACATTCGGATGGCCTCAAGTCTTGCAATAGGAGCAAAGGTTTCTTCAAAGTCTATTCCTTCTTGCTGTGCATACCCTTTACAAACAAGTCTGGCTTTGTTTCTAATTACTTCTCCATTTTCATTCAATTTATTTTTGAAGACCCATTTTGTTCCGATAACATTCTTATCTTTTGGTCTAGGAACCAGCTCCCAAGTGTTGTTCTTTTCGATCTGCTCAAGTTCTTCATCCATTGCTTTCACCCAACATTCATCTTTGCATGCCTCTTTCACATTTTGTGGTTCAGTAGAGGAGAGTAATGCCAAATAGCTTGAAGCTTCTGCAACTGTTCTTCTTGTTTGTACACCTGCTTCTTTCTGCCCCATAATCTGAGATTCTGGATGATTCTTTTGAACATATCTGGATGGAGTCTTTTCTTCTATTCTTGTTTGCTCCTCTGGTTCTTCTTCTTGCGGTTCTTCTTGAGGTTCTTCTTCTTCATCATTCTGTCGTTGGGGGTAGCCTTCATCTTCTTCGATGTCTTCATGATGTACTTGCCTAGGAATGTATCCCTTTTCATCAACCACTACATCAATGCTGTCAACAATTCTGCCAAGTCTTTTATTGTAGCATTTGTATGCTTTGCTATGTGGAGAGTAACCAAGAAGAATGCCTTCATCTGCTCTAGGTTCAAGTTTGCCAAGCTGCTCATCCGTATTCTTGATATAGCATTTGCTCCCAAAGATTTTGAAGTGCTTTACCGAAGGAGTCCTACCACTCCAGAGCTCATGAGGAGTTTGAGTGATGTTCACCCGGACATTTGTTTTGTTAAGAATAACAACCGCAGCATGTGCAGCTTCACCCCAGAAGGTTGCGGGAGTTCCTGACTCATCAAGCATAGCACGAGCCATTTGTTGGATTGTTCTGTTCATCCTTTCCACAACTCCATTTTGCTGAGGAGTTCTTGCTGTAGAGAATTCTCTTCTTATCCCATGTTCTTCACAGAAATCGAAAAATTCATTTGAAGTAAATTCCCCACCTCTATCAGATCTGAGGCACTTAATTTTGTGACCTGATTGATTTTCAACCAAGGCTTTGAAGGATTTGAATTTTTCGAATGCTTCATCTTTGTGCTTCATAAGTCCTAACCAGACAAACCTAGAGAAATCGTCAATGAATAATATCAAGTATTCTTCTCCTCGAGGTGTTCTTTTCCTGAAAGGACCGCATGTATCTGTATGTACTAGCTCAAGAGGCATGCTAGCTGATCCTTCTTTCTCTGGAAAGTTAGTTCTGGTTTGTTTTCCAAACTGACATGATTTGCATATGGTGTTGTCAGGAATTTTGATATCTGGAAGATCACGAACTGCCTGATATTTGCATGCTTTCCTTATTTGTGAAAAGCTTAGATGTCCCAACCTCCGATGCCATAACCAGTGCTCATCATCCTTGCTCAGATAGAATTGTTGTTGTCCTTCTTCAAATATGTACAGATTATTTGGAGTTCTTTTGCCTTTGATCACTGTTTTACCTGTATCAAGATCACGAAAAAGACATCCATTTGATCTGAATATAACCTCGGTTCTTTGATCACACATATGGCTGACACTTAGAAGATTATGCTTCAATCCATCAACATACAAAACATTTCCAGCCTTGACCTTTTCTTTTAACTGAGCAATGCCTTTTCCTTTTATAGTTGCAGGAGTATCATTTCCAAAAGAGACTTTCTTTCCCTTTTCTAGAGTAGAATAAGACTCAAGTTTTTCTTTATCACCTGTCATATGCTTCGAACATCCACTGTCAATGTACCATAGATTTTCCTGTCCCTCTGCATAAAATGCTATCCCACATCTTTCTGTTTGAGGTTCCTTTATTCTCCATGTTTTGGTGCTTGAGGCTTGTTCCTTTTTCTGCTGAAACCTGCTCCTGCATTCAGAGTCTTCATGACCAAAGTTATTGCAAATAGAACATTCAACTTCATTTTCAAGAACCGAAAAGTTGTTATAGGTCCTTTTTGTAATCCCCGTCATACTTCTTTGTTTTTGAGCTTCCCTAGTCATGATCGTTTTATATGCAACACATTGAGCTGCTTTGTGACCAAAGTTATGGCAAGAAAAGCATTGTCCATTGAAGAAACTTCTGCGGTTATCGAATCTACCAGCCAATTGATTGTAATTTCTATTGTCATCTATTCTTGAACCAAATTGAGAAGATTTTACCTGTGGCTGGTTGTAGCTTTTGTTCACCCTTAAGATGGATTGCCCCTGATAGTTTATGTTTGTAATTTGTCCCTGCTTTACCTGATGATCTTCATTGTGCTTTTGCTCATTTCTTCTTGCTGCATCAAGATAACTTTTTGAGGTGGATGCTTGAGAGGTTTCTCCATTATAGCCCAGACCTGTCTTGTTTAGAGGAGACCGCTGCACATTGATAATCTCATCCAAAGTTTCAGATCCTTTGACAAACTTGAGATTAATAGCTTTTGTTTTCTCAATCTCTTTTCTAAGACCAACAATTTCACCTTCTAATTTTTCAAGATGTTTTTCCTTTTCATCAATTTGAAATTGTAGAGTATCAATGATCATGTTCTTTTCTTCTATACATCTCTTGAGTCTAGTAATTTCATCATAAATTTTATCCACATCTATAGCATCCATATAATCATCATCTTCAAATGCCATTAACAACTTATATTCATTACCTTGTTCATCTTCATCACTGTTTGATAGACCATCACTATCTTCATGAGTGTAGTAGCTTTTCTTATTTGCATTCTGTTTCTTGTTCCATCTAGCAGGTTCCTTTCCTTTATCCTTATAAGGACATTTTGCAGCATAATGACCTACTCTTCCACAAGCAAAGCATTTAAAAGGTAACTTACCTCTGAACCTTCCAGAACCCCTTTGAAGATTTCTGACAAAATTTGATTCTTCTTCCTCTTCTTCTGGGACGTGGCTCGCTTCATAATAATCTCCTTTGCCTGATGCCTTGAAAGCAGCTTCTCTTCTGTCTGATGGACCTCCCTTTCTCATTTCATAAGCAGTTAGAATTCCATGTAGCTGAGACATAGTAAGAATTCGTAGATTTTCCTTTTCTTCTATTGCAGATACTTTAGATTCAAACTTGGGGGACAATGATCTTAGAACCTTTTCAACCACAACAGCCTCTTTTATTTCTTCACCCAAATTTTTCATACAGTTAACAACCTCATCTACCCGAAGAAAATAGTTAGCCACACTTTCATCATTATACATTTTGAGAGTCTCATACTGAATTCTGAGAGTTTGAAGTTTAGCACGTTTTACCTGTTCATCTCCTTCATAGCTCGTGACAATTTTGTCCCATATCTCTTTTGCGGATTTATAGTGCATTACCTTCATGAATTCTGATTGAGATATACATCCTAATAGAGTACTGATTGCTTTCGCATTTGTTTCGTACTTCTTTTTCTCGGCTGCATCTGTAGGAGTAGCTGAAGGAAAAGCGTAGCCTGTCTCTACGATGTCCCAAACTTCTGTACCAAGAGATTGAAGATAGGTAGTAACTCTTACCTTCCAATAATTGAAGTTTGTCCCATCAAAAACCGATGGCCTGATTGATGCTTCTCTCTCGTAGTTGCTCATGATGAACGATCTACCTTCAAGCGATCAAGCTTCTCTGAAGGACCTGCTCTGATACCAATTGTTGGAAATAATACTGAGAGGGGGGGTGAATCAGTATTATATAATTCTTTTAATAAATCTTCTTTATTTGTTCTTTGAATTATTTTTGCATGTCAGTACCATAAAATAATGAGCATGAACAAAAGAAAACAGATAGTCACACCAAAGAACACAAGATGTAAGGTGGAAACCCAATGTGGGTGAAAACCACCTGCTGCAATATGTCTCTATCTTCTTTCAAATTAGAAACTCCTTTTACAATGGTTTTGTACTGGTGCAGTCCTTTACCAGTACGCAGGCTGCAACCTACAGAGAGCTACAACTCTCTCTCGTTTTCCAGTCTCTCCTGGAAGGGAGCTACAACCCCCTACTTCTTTTCTTACAAGGACCACTTTTCATAAATTTTCAAACTGGATCCATAAGCATCAATTGATCATCAAGTATAAGAGAATCACCCAATGAACTGTAGTAACCAGATCAACAATAATAGGACCAAACCCAGAACACAATAATGATAAATAAAGATTTTAAGAGAAGTAAGCACCCTGCTCAACTGCTTGCCTGCTTACGTAAGCACCCTGCTCAACTGCTGGCCTGCTTACTGGACGCACCCTGCTCAACTGCTAGCCTGCGTACCTCGCTCTGAGTCTATTGAACTGCCTGCGTATGTACGCACCTGCAGCTCTTCTGTGCCTGCGTACCGGCGCACATGCAGCTCTTCTATGCCTGCGTACCGGCGCACCTGAACCCTTCTGCGCCTGCGTACCGGCGCACCTGAAATGCTTCGTTCCTGCGTATGTACGCACTTTTCTCTTACTGCACCTGCGTACCTCCGGGCATAGATGATTTCAAGACTTCAGAAGTAACCCAGACAGTCAGATCTACAGATCTGAACATGCGCCGAAGAGATCTCGGTCCATTAGTAGATTCGCCTTGTTTAGATCTAGACCAGATCTAGCCCTCATAAGATATTCAACCCAAAAACATGCTCAAGCCAAATGATCTCTTTTGCTTTATATAGGAAAGCTCTTCCTTAAATCATGGATCAATACCACGAGCCGACACCATAATAACACAATACCATCGGCTAAATACCAAGAGTAAAACATAAGAAAACCCCACATGTGAATTTCTTTGCCTTGAAATGTGTGCACTAGGGGTACGCACCTCCTGAACGGGATAACTGCGGGTATGTACGCACTTTATGTAATACTGACCTGCGTGTACGCACCTTATGCAAGGTGTACCTGCGTACCCCTTATTTTCTTCAATATTTGATAGCTGACCATCAATCTCTGCTGCTGACTTGAAGTACTGTGATCTACCACCTGAATGGGTTGCCATCAAGGACAACACTTTAGCCATAATGCCAACAAGAGCCAGCCTCTATTTTTAGTTTTTTGCTCCTGTAACTCCTTTACACCATTTTTCTAGCAGCTCCAAACTTTGTCATTTCTCTACCTGTTATCATTGTCTGATTTCTTTCCTCTGCGTGATAATTTGGTGTATATTCATAGACTCCAAACGCTGGCCTCTGTCCAAATGTTGTGTAATGCTCCCACAGGCATACGCTAGTTTTCCTTACTCATTGTGCTACCGAGGTTGAACCATGCAGTCGAAGAAATGTTGAGGACTGTGTCTGATCGCTGCCACAGTGCATAGGAGGAAGGAAGGCCGAGACTCGGGCGACCTTGGTGTGGCTCTTCCCATAGGTGGAGGAATGGTAACTGATTGCATTAAACGTTGTGGTATTACATATAACGCTGGCTATTTAATACCCCTTATTACCGCTCGACAGTCATATGAACATTGTGGTTAATTCCATATGAATGTTTCTCTTGGTTAATGCCTTAATGTTGTAGTTAATGCTCTCCCAATCCATTGCATACGTTGAATGAACTCCATATCCGTTTCATACATTGAACGTTGGTCCAGAATATTACCATGCTACGGGTGTTTTTTTTATATAACTGTGGTGTAATATTACACATACCACTAGTCCTCTGCCATGCATTTGAATACCCACTACGTTTCATTATAATATTATGTTTCAATATAGTATTGTCATACCAATGCCCCTTTGAAACCACCCTTTGCGGGCTCCTTGAATGTATTACATTGGTGTTGTTAGTGTCAGTCTTTGCAGTCTTCCTCTAGTGATCAAACATGCTCTTAAAAAGTGATTTTAAGGTGTCAAGGTCAAATTTTGTCATTTCAGTGAGTCTTCAAGTAAAATTTGGTCATTATGTATTAGGTCTAGGGTTTGCTCTTACTTTTGTAAAAGTTTTCAAATGTTGGTCCATGTCACCATTCAGATGAGTTTGCCATCATTCAAAGGGTTCTCATCATCATGTTAGGTTCCATTGGGTCATTTTACACCTTGTTCATGCTTCAGTTGCGCCTAGGTAAGGTTCATTTCCCTCTCCTAGGGTTTTCGATGTAATTTCTCTTGGATGGTAAAATCATCAGTAAAACTTGTATCCTGATGTTCATATACCTTCCCCTATCCATAATGTACCTTATTAAACACTTCCCATCACTAAAATTCCCCAAATTCCTCATTTTTCGCACAAACCCTAGTTTCTTGCTACAACTTGGCAATTTTCCAGGCTAGGCCTGTGTTTTTCCTTTTTGGACCCCTTCCCCTCACTTAATATTTGAAATTCCACTTTCCCCTATGTCCTAACATCCCTCCCTACTTCTCAAAATTTCCTCAAGAATTTAGAAGCTCCCTATCCCCTTCATTTCGCTTCATTTCGACAAATCTCTTGTTCCACACATCGGGGTAGGTTTTACTCCAATGATGTTTCTGAGCAATAAAAGATGAATTTGGGAAAAAAAATAGAGAGATTTTTGTCCGAAATATGACAAGGAAGAAAACCCTCCTTCACTTTTTACACAGGTGTCATGGTTTTAGAGAAATGTCAAAAATACGGTTGCCTTGGGAGAATTGATGCATCTCTAAAGTGACCTTGGGAAAATCAAGTTTTTGCCTAGCTTGGTTGGTCAAATGACTTTCTTGATGAGTAAAACGATAACTAAACACAAAGATATTTCCAATTAGCTATCATGAGCTCAATTTGGAGTTGAGGAAGGCATTCAAAAGTTGACTACAACAGCACTCTGCCTTTAGGCAGCCTCATTTGGCATATTTTGACCAGTGTTGGAAGATTTGACTTTTGATAGGGAAAATGAACTCCAAATTGAAAAATTATAGTTGGGTTGGAAATTAGACTCAAATACCTTTCCAACAAGCTATCCTGCACCCAATTTGGACACTGGAAAGGCCTCCAAAAGTCTCCTGGAAAAAGTGCTACGCATAGGGAAGGCGCGGCGCATTGGGCAACAATTTCCAGTGTAAATTTACACTGGCGCGGTGCATAGGGAAGGCACGGCGCATTGGGCTAAAAATCCTGATTTCTCTCAAAAACTCCCTCAAATTTCCAAAATCACTCAACTCTTCTAGTGTGCAAGTAATTTAAGCCCTCTTCCTTGCTAGTGAAGGAGTTTTTCATACAATTTATGGTGGTTGTGTAAAAGAAAATTCAAACCCTAATACCTTGCAATTTGTGCTCACAAACAAGTGCTTAGGGTTTGTAGTTGGTGTTTTTGTTGCCAAATTCCATTCCCTCACTTCCACACTCTTTGTTTCCCACATTCATTTTCTAGTTTCATCCCCATATCCCTAAATTCACTAACCCTATATTCCTAACTCCCACTATCCCAAACCCTAGCTACACATTCCTAAACCCTAATTGTTATCCTAAAGTCTAAAAACTATCCCTAAAACCCTTCTATTCCCCAAATTCTAGTCAGCAACATTTCTAAAACCCCTCTTACCCTCTCTCTCCACAGTCCCTCATACATTCTTACCCTTGGAGGCAGAAAACTAAAATCACCATAAATCTCATCAAGAAACCTCACACATTAGCAAGCATCGGGAGTCTTGGCTTGAGAGAGTCAACATCCACTTGGAGAAACTACTGGATGAGACTGATAAATACAAATCATTTTTGAGACACATGGCCTTCCACTACATGGCAGAAAACAGGGTTTGCAAGGCACGAATAAGGAATCTAAAGGCAAAATTAAAGAAGGCAATAAGGAAGCAAAAGAGGCAAAAGGAGCTTGATCATCTTCAAATATTGGCCAAAGCCTTTTCAGCCCAGCATGACACTTGATAGAGAAGGTCCAGCCCAAATTTCAAGAAATTTGGAGCAATTTTTGACATTTTGAAATTTTTTGCACTAAAAAACAGGGTTTTCCTTCCTATGCGCCACACCACGTGGCGCTTGCTTTTGCTAGAGGGCCCCAAATCAAAAAACGTTTGCATTTCTGGATTTGGCATGAAAAATCATGGTTTTTGGTGCATGATCAAGAAATTTGGGCAAGTTTTGAGTCCTCAGTGTTATAGACAATTTTGTGCCTTACAGCAACAAGCATGAATTGTCAATAATCCAAGGGATCCAAAGTTCCCTAAACATGATGTTCCTACCCCTAGAGGAACAAGGTCAGCAAACCAACAGCTCTCATATCAGTTCTCCACCTGAAAACACTCAAAAACAAGCAATCCTGAAATCAAAGCAGGTGTTCCACTAGGTTTCTGCGCTGAAACTCAGTTGCTCCATGGTGTACCTGCGTTGCAAAGCAAGTGGGACAAAGGCCACCTGCGCTGAGCGAGAAGGGACAAGTGGCACAGTGAGTCATTACTTTGGAATCTTCCAAAAATGACACTTGGATCAGGTATTTCGCCTTGTGATGAGTCAGAGGCTCTGTTTCTCCAAGTGGAAGCAAAGTTCTCCAAGTGGACTCAAGAACTGAAGATCAACTAAAGATTAACTGAAGAGAGAGAGGACACAAGGCAGCTACACATCAGTTGCAAGCTGACTCATCCTTTCTCAATTCATCTATATATTGAGCTCTCTCCTATGAGCTCAGGAGGCTGGAATTTTGTGCAAAGTAATGATATGCTGTTGGTTTCACTATTGAGTTATTGGGTGATTGTTTGAGAGAGGTGAAGAAGAGCAATTCTTTCTGCTGGGAGGTGTTGCTGGGTTGGAGCCTTCAATGGTTGTAATACTCTCAGAACCTTTATTTCTTCATTAATAAAAGCTATTGAGGTTCTTCTATGTGCTCTTGTTTCAATTATATATTGTGATGATTGCATGTTTGGTTTACACTAATCCATGAACCAGTTATGATTGCATGCCTCTTGTAGTTTCCTTCTTTGTTATTTTGCAGGATCTCATCGTAGTTGGGCGAGCAGAAGGACAAAGAGCTAGGAGCAAGCGGTCAAAGAGAAGAGTTTGGATTCGACATTAAGCGCAAGGCAACGGTTAGTGCTTTCTCCATTCTCTTTTGCTTTCATAAAGAAGTAAACCTTAAGTAGTTTGTTTTACAGTTGTTGCTAAGGAACTGTCACCCTTAGAGTGGGATAGGGTCATCCGAGTCGGATACTTTTCCCTACAAAAAACTGGTGACTCCGCTGGGGACCGTATCCGTTTGATTGTGTTTGTAGTATTTTGCTATTCATTTCCTGAACAAAAGAGTACCAAATCGAAAAGCTTTTGACTATATCAAAAGCGAAGTAGAGGGCAGCTACTCTTGCTCATTTTCTGAGCAAATTCATGATTTGAAGAGCTGATCTACAAGGATCCTTGTAAGCTCTTAGTGATAGCTTTGCACCTTCTTAATCATCCCTTTGAGTGTGCTTGACTGATTGCTTCTGATTTGAGCAAAAACCGTGCATTTTTGATAAAATTATGACCCGGAAACTGTGAAAACGCAATTCTCGTTTTCCAAAGCAGGTAGTACACAGGCTACCTGCTTTGCAACGCAGGTCCCGAAGGGGCTACCTGCGCTGAGAGCCAGTTTGGCTGTGCAGAGCCTGCGTTGGCCCAAATTTGCCTAGTGCATTTGGGGTTTCCTCCTTTCTCTTGCCTGTTTTCACTTAGTTTTGCTGCTAGGTGTCAGTCTTGTGCCTGTTTTGAAACCAATATTACTTGCCATCATTCTGCCTCTGTTATATAACGAAATTGTACTTGTTCTTTGTATTTCTTACTCATTTACAATTTCCCATAACGAAAAGTAAATTAGTCATGCTTTTGGCCTCTTAGATCTGAACCTGTGTTAGGCATTTTGCTGGTCTAAAGAGTTAGCTTGTTTGCTGTCCATAGCTGATTAGTCATTTTACTTTCGTTAGTATGGTTTGATTTCATGTATTTCCAGTGATTAAGCAAGTGAATCTTAAGGTGTCTTTTGATTTTGGACAAACTTGTTTACTGTCGCTTTAAATCGAAATCAAAGTTATATGACCACTTTCTTTTTGTAATCCATCTACATTAAGAAAGGGAAAAGAAAATACATGCATTGTGCATTTTGCATTTGAAAAAGTTTGCATGATGATTTAGGAGAAAGTGCATTAGTTTGTGCTGTATGAACTGTGTGAAAAGAATTTTCCTTTCTTCTCCCTCAGTAGTTAAGATTTTCATCAGTCAAAAAGATTTGAAAAGCTTGCTTCTCATCTTAGGCTGCATTTAGGAATTTGTCATATACATCTCGTGGTGAACCTTGAAAGGAAAACTTTAAAAAGATCAACTTAAAATATACTGAATGAACCTAACAACACATTTGAAACATAACGCAAACATCTAGAGGTCTAGGTAGAGACGTGTTCCGGCGTCGTTAAACATAGTGACTGTCGATCTCTACGAAGGTGGGTGATTCCTCCTGAGAGTCAGTGGCACTAATACGGACTTGTGCTCCCACGTACCGTCGCGTATATATTGGGAGACCCCTATAGGCAATTATCCTTTATCCTTAGGAAGCCGTGTCGGCCGCCCTACTGATCGCGATGCAGTGAACAGAGCATTCACGAAGATCGACCACCCGTACCGTAAAACGTATTCTGTGGTTTCGCGAAAGGTTTGGCACACCCTCTGCCTAGATCTCCAGAGTAGTTTCTTTTGGCCCTTTTCAAACTCTATAACTGAAAAGGTCCAACCGAGCATTTGTCACTTCGGGCTCGTTAATACATCGAAGGAGACTAGAGTCATCTTTAGCTTTTTCTCGACTCTTAAAACATGAAAAAGCAAAGTTATGTTTAAAAGCGTCTAATAAAATTCATTCAAATCGGAAACACAAATTTTCCCCTTTATATTTTAGTTGATCGAGTAATCCGCAATCGTGGAAGAAAGTCAATTGAATATCCGTCGTTCTTGGAGGCTTGCGAGTCAACCGTCTTTGTCTCCGGAATCGAAAACAATCCGGACAAAGCGAGCTCGTCGAACCAGTTCAAAATCTCCTTTAAAAGTTAGAACAAGTGTTCCAACAACATCTGAGATTCTGGTCACTCCAAACATTTCCGGAAACCCTGCCTCTATAGAAGAAGTTCAATCGCCACGGAGGGACAGTAATACTGATCCTAGTCTGGGGGCAAATACTTGTATGACTGAACCAGTTCCATCTGTAACCGGTCCAGAGAGTTTTGTTCCTCAAACATCCGTCGCGGTCGATACAACCCCTTCTTCGGCACCGGAAATCTTTTACGGACCTGACGGTCTGCCTCTTCCACCTGGTCTGATTACGATAGAGGAAATTATAGAAGAACCGCAAGTATCCACTCCAATTCAATTTGGAGTAGGGGTCACTCTATTTCCTGCTACAACAGAAGTTTGTCCATCACCAGTGGAAGTTCCTGTAGAATCACTAGGTGATCAATTGGATAGACTAAAAATGACTGAACAACCGTCGACATCTAGGACTGTGTCGAATGACACGGCGACGGCAGAATTACCTGCTGCAAATCCAACAATGTTCACCGGCATACCATCTGTCCCAACTAGCTCTCAATCGCTAGAAGGAGTCCACCAAGAGACTATCTCGACAGTATGGTCTGTTCCTGTTTGTTCCGGAGTAATGTCTGGTAACTCTCATGGTGAGACTCATCAAATTGACCCTTTTGGGAATCTAATTAGGCCATCCAGTCCTCCAGGACAATCAATTGCCTTGAGTTCTGGGTTGCTACCGTATGGGGGGCAGTATGCCCTTTCATTACCCCCTCCGGGAGGGTACCCATACGGGAGTTCTCAACCTTATTCAAGTTATGGCGGAATTGCAACGAGTAGTTGGGTACCTATGCTATCCCAGCCACCGAGAGTTGTATATTCTATGCAACAGTGTGTACCTGTGACAAACATCCCAACTACACCGGCTATTGTGACCGTGTCGCAAGTTCAAACAATGCCTGTTGTATGTCAACCTCAGATTTCTCAGGTTCTCATGCAACAGCCCCTTGACCCTGCGACCCAACCACAATCACCTACTGGTGGGGCAACACAAGTACAGTTGGGTACAACTACCCCACATCTTGGTCCAATAGTTAGTGTAGCGCAACAACCCATGGTGTCGCAACCGTGGATAATGCAATACCAACAGCCGCAATTCCAACAAGTGTACCAAGGTTCTGAACAGCAAATATTTGCGAATACTGGACAACCATATATTCAAAATGGTCAAAATCAACCACTTTATAGTGGTCAAGTCCATCAACCGTATTCATCATACCAACATCAACTCCATTATGCTGGTATGCAAAGACCGACTGTTCAGGCGATTCCATCGTATCCTGGTTACGCTTCACCTAACTTGAACCAGCAGTTACCATTCGTGGCGACTTTAGAGTTGCCTGATTTACATCGGTTAACCAACGATCCAATTGCTTACGCCCCTTGGTGGCCAGTGATTCCACACAAACTTCCATCCGACATTCCTAAATTCAATGGAAATCCAGGCGAAGACCCGTCGAATCATGTGATGACATTTCATCTATGGTGTTCGTCGAACACTTTAAATGACGATTCGATAAGGCTTCGCCTCTTTCAGAGGACATTGACAGGTCCAGCGGCAAAATGGTATATAGAATTGCCTAGAGCTTCGTTCGACAATTTTGGCTCCCTTGCCACGACATTCTTGATCCATTTTCAATTACTAATAAGGTATGAAACGGGAACAGAGATATTGACTAACTTCAAACAGACAACCGCAACTCATATATCAGATCATATACATGAGTGGCGACGTCGACGAAGAATGGTTAAAACATACGTTCCTGATCAGCTTTTAGCTGAGTGGTTTATAAAGTCATTACTTCCGGCTATAACGGAAGATGTAGCAAAGGGGGGAGTCGTAACAGAAGAGCAAGTTATCGCTCGTGCACAATACTTGGATTTAGTATATACTCAGTCCGGCACGCTCTATGACAAGATACCAGACGCCCCTAGACCAGAATTTTCAATCCCTCCTCCTCCTAAATCAAACAGTGACTCTCATGCCGGTGATGGCGTGATTGGCACGGCAAACACGAATCCGAAAAGGACCAACCAAAAGAAGGCCCGTAAGGATTCGAATCAAAATGCGCATGAAGAAGTTCTTGCTTCGAAAGTAAATGCCGTATCGACAGATAAGGGCAAAGAAACCAATCAACCAGGAAGCAAGAAGAATCAAAACGAAGGGAAGAAAGATCAAAGAAAGTCATCTCCTCGAAAAAATCCTCGTAGAAAGGAGAAAACACCTAGGAGATGTCACATATGTGACGATGATCATTGGACGTCGGATTGCCCATACAAAGCTGAGTTTAAGAGATTCGTAAAGAATCCGCACACTCCAGCCGTATTGACTGATCCATTTCCCGACCCAAGTCAGAATCTGGTTGACAGTGGAAATGCTTCCCCATCACAAGTTATGATGTTGTCAAGTTTTAAGCGCCAAGATGATGCCTTAATTGCAACATTAAACAAAAGCCATGGGAATCTACAGCCGTTGAATAGCGAAAGAAAAGGTCGACCGGACAGTTCGACAACAACTTCGACAGAAGTTGAGCCGCCATCCAACACGAGAAGCATTCCATTGATCCATGGAGGCAATCATCCTCTCCAATATATCGGAGTAATTTTCCCAAAAGGCCCTTCTTTAATGGGCACTTTTGCCCCAACCCCGCCGAGTCATCTTGCGGAGATGAGTGCAACAGGATATGAAGCCTTCTATTTTTAATGGATCTAAAAGTTTCGAGGATAGTTCCTATCTCAAGTCAACCTCATTTAAAAAATGAAATAAAGAGTAAAGAGGATAGTTCTTCACGATGTCAACCTCATTAAAAAATGAAATGTCCCCTTAAGAATTAGAGGACATATGCCTCGCCCGCATTTTTTATGCTAGGGGCATCAGAATTGAGCAGTTTTAGCAATGTTCATGCTCGTTAAAAAATAAACGCAAGAATCGAGTAGTTTTGTACAGAGTTCATGCTCGTTAAAAAATAAACACAAGTTGTGAGCAATCTTTCCCTACAGTTCAAGCTCATCCGGAAAAAATGAACCGGTAAACAACCTCGAGAAATGTAACCTTTGAAAGCCATATTAAAAGCCCTTGGTCGTGTTTATATGCCATCACCTCCATCCATTCATTTGGCCAATCGTTCACCTCCATATGTTTGTTTACCCATTTTGAGGAACAGCTGCGAAGAGTGATTTCACTTAGCCATCCTTGTGACACTACCGTGATTGGAGAATTCCAACCTGTACCTGGAATCTGCTGCTATCCCTGTTCATCACTCGTTCCTCAAAAGACGAGTCTTCTTTGAGCTCTTTTCACTGACTCGTAAAATATGAAAAGTTTGCCGAGTTTTGGCCTTCCAGCTCGTTAAAGGACAAGAAGAGCTATCCCTCCTCTAGATTTTAATCTTTTTGGACCTGAGGGATTATTACACAAAAAGATCGAGCGCTTGTTTTGTTTGGCTCGTTAAAGAAATCGAAAATTCATCCCTTCTGTATTGTTTTATACTTTTTCGGACTTAAGGGATTAGAAGACGAAAAAGGAATTTTGGAGTTAACTTTTCGTACCTTTTCAGACTCTCTAAAAATGAAAAAGACCGAGTTTTCTTTGTCGTTAGACTCGTTAAAATGATTAAATAGCGACAAACTTGTCTTTAGACGAGAACGAGTTTCCCTATCGCTAGGCTCGTTAAAACATAGCGATGGGCTTGCCCGAAGGGCAGGTTATAGAACAAGCATATGTTATCCTCCTCAAGCTTGACAAAAATAAAGAGGTACTGGTCAGCAATGACTGGGGAAAAATTGGGAGAACCTCACAGCATTAATGGTAGCAAGTCGCTCTTGAACATGACACTTTGTCCTCCGTATCACATCGGGTTGGGTTGTTTCATTCACCGGTCTCATAACCATGGTCTTCGCCACACCATCCACAATTGGGGTAATGCTACCAATCCATCACATCAGTGTCGTTATATGTTCAAGAGATGTGGTTCTGTAAAGAGTCAACCGTGTTCCAGCCACTGCCATACATTATCCTTCATCCACTTCATGACCGCCACCCTGAATCATACATCACAGTTTGTTTTCACCTCATCACAATCACTAGCTCCGTTCCGTGTCACTGATGTGGGATTCATTAAGGCCCTCCTTTGACGGATCGCTCCTTGTCGACATCAGCTCATTATCCAAGGAGTTGATCTAGGAACACCCCCCTCAGTACTTTGAAGCTTGCATGCCTCAATGGCAAGTTTCTCACTTCCGGCGACAGGTATACATCAATAACCTTCGACCAGAAGATTTTGCATGGTGGTCGACGCCAAGTCCTTTATTCCCACCATGTGGATTGTACTGCCGTACCTTGAGGGTCATCATCCTTATCGGTGACTCCTCTCGTGCTTGTTAACGGTTTACACCATTGACCGGTAATCAAGCGATGTCTTTCCATGTTCGACTTCAAGAAATTCTCACATGGATCGACTTGTACATCGAGTGAAGATCGGAAGAGATTGAAGACCCCGGATCTAGTTTCATCCATCCGGGCTGCGATATATATTCAGGACATAAAGACATTTGATATGTACACCATTACAGCAGATGATCATCCTTCTCAAAGGATGATAATTTCAGCAGGGAATTATCAGTCTACAATCAGACGATCGTCTGTTCTATGTACCAAAATGTATTTATAAAGCTGAGCATGGGAATGCCCGCCTTAGCTAGATCATGAAAAATGTATGAAAAATAATGTATTGTACTGTATCTTATTACAGGACACTTCTCAGCAGATTGAATGAACTTCGGATCCTCTCAATAAAGCATTTCACCCGATAAACGACCTCATACTTTAGGGGGCATCTGTTATAGACAATTTTGTGCCTTACAGCAACAAGCATGAATTGTCAATAATCCAAGGGATCCAAAGTTCCCTAAACATGATGTTCCTACCCCTAGAGGAACAAGGTCAGCAAACCAACAGCTCTCAGATCAGTTCTCCACCTGAAAACACTCAAAAACAAGCAATCCTGAAATCAAAGCAGGTGCTCCACTAGGTTTCTGCGCTGAAACTCAGTTGCTCCATGGTGTACCTGCGTTGCAAAGCAAGTGGGACAAAGGCCACCTGCGCTGAGCGAGAAGGGACAAGTGGCACAGTGAGTCATTGCTTTGGAATCTTCCAAAAATGACACTTGGATCAGGTATTTCGCCTTGTGATGAGTCAGAGGCTCTGTTTCTCCAAGTGGAAGCAAAGTTCTCCAAGTGGACTCAAGAACTGAAGATCAACTAAAGATTAACTGAAGAGAGAGAGGACACAAGGCAGCTACACATCAGTTGCAAGCTGACTCATCCTTTCTCAATTCATCTATATATTGAGCTCTCTCCTATGAGCTCAGGAGGCTGGAATTTTGTGCAAAGTAATGATACGCTGTTGGTTTCACTATTGAGTTATTGGGTGATTATTTGAGAGAGGTGAAGAAGAGCAATTCTTTCTGCTGGGAGGTGTTGCTGGGTTGGAGCCTTCAATGGTTGTAATACTCTCAGAACCTTTATTTCTTCATTAATAAAAGCTATTGAGGTTCTTCTATGTGCTCTTGTTTCAATTATATATTGTGATGATTGCATGTTTGGTTTACACTAATCCATGAACCAGTTATGATTGCATGCCTCTTGTAGTTTCCTTCTTTGTTATTTTGCAGGATCTCATCGTAGTTGGGCGAGCAGAAGGACAAAGAGCTAGGAGCAAGCGGTCAAAGAGAAGAGTTTGGATTCGACATTAAGCGCAAGGCAACGGTTAGTGCTTTCTCCATTCTCTTTTGCTTTCATAAAGAAGTAAACCTTAAGTAGTTTGTTTTACAGTTGTTGCTAAGGAACTGTCACCCTTAGAGTGGGATAGGGTCATCCGAGTTGGATACTTTTCCCTACAACACTCAGGAGGTCAAAAACACAAAACATGACCTCATTGCCCCTATTTTGACACACAGAAAGCAGTGTTGGGAGAACTGACTTTTGGAGGGGCGAATGACATCCAAATTTAGAAATTCCACTTGGGTTGGAAAGAAGACAGGCAAGGATTTCCAACAAGAACACTTGGGCTCAATTTGGACTTCTGGACGTGCCTCAAAATCAGCTCCAAAGTGGCGCGACGCATAGAGAATCAGGCGCAGCGCATAGAGGATTTTTGCCTATTTTCCACTATTCAGCTTAGAAATTTGCCCAATTTTGACCAGTTTTGCTTTTTGATGTTACTCTTAATCTTTCAGGATGTAATTTTATAACCATGATTTAATATTGGCACATTTTTACTTGTTCTAGAGGATTCATTCACTAAAAAGTGAAAATTAAATGAATGAATCAGTTTCCTAGCATATAGGGGTAAGTTGTTTGACTACCTAGATTTCAGTTCCTTGTTTAGAATTAGTTCAAACAGCTCCTCGAATGATGAGATCGACCCCTAGAGGCAAGGGAATAGGTTTGGTTTGTCTATATTATGTAACTTCTAAGTCATTTTCAGGGTTGGACACTTGGGATTGCTTGGCACTCTATTGCACATTTCATTTCTGCAATTTTGGCAAAGGAAAGACCAGGGTTTTGCAGCACTTGTTGGGATCCATGTGGCTCTGTGTTTTGATGGTGTTTTTCTCTATGTACTTGTAAGTTCATTGATGTTTATGTGTATCATTTTCCCTTCTCTTGTCTTCTACAATTAAACAAATGAGTGATTAAGGTAGAATTCATTGGACTGCTATGCTCTGCCTTGATATTTTGTTTAATTCTACATGTTTTCATCTATTTGAGGAGGACTCTTGAGACTTTCGTGCCCTCCTTAGCCCCTCACCGGTTGATTCATCCATTCATTTAATCCAAAGCATCAAAACTACTGCCTATCTTGCCCCTACCTGAACTCTGCAAAAATCTGGCCTCATCCCCGAACCCAAAATTTGCCTTTCCCTTTTTCCAACAAAACCCCCAAAAACTTAAAACAAATCCTTGTACTTCATACCTAGCCTAAAATTAGTTTATATTTCAGTCATCTCAAGCCCCATAGATCATCTTTCGCTGAGATTGACCCGTAGAGAGCCATCTCCTGTCCTCGTAGGGCTAGCTACGAGGCTGAGCGTGGTTTGATGTGGACCTAGAACCTTGTCTTTTCAGCCTGAGGCAAATCTAGGCTCTAACATAGTGGCGACCATACTAGGGAAGAAAATGGTTTGCTTGTTGATGTCATTTGTTTTATAGCTATAGGCGGAGCTTGAAGTTATGCCAAGTAGCCTTCGAAACGCTTTTGCTTTGCATTAGCGCAAGTAGATAAACATTGCTTCAGTCAATCTCCGGTCTAGCTTGTAAACGTGACATCTAACTTATTAATTGCCCCAGTACATGTATCAAGTTCAGATCTGATTGTTGATGGTGGACAATGATCAGACATAAGAAGGTTGAAATCATTCACCTAACGACTCCATTCACTAAAAAGTCCAGAAATCAATGCTTCATGGTGACTCCACTGCAGGAAGATCAGTAGCTTTAATATTTTCAAGATGGAATGGGTTGCAAGAAGATACTCTCCCATGAGCCGAGATCACATTCCAGGTTTTCCAAATAAAATTCCCAAGGTAGATTGGCAAAAGAATTTTCTTATGTTTAAAGATGATGATAGGAAGGATGCTGCCTTACATCTGGTTAGATTTCACATACATATTCGCAAGTTGAAGGTTGATTTTCCTGAAGATTTCTTGATGAAGATATTCATGGCCACTCTGGAAGGTGAAGCCTGATCTTGGTATGAAAGTTTGTCGCCTGCTTGTATTTACTGTTTGAAGGATTTTCATGCCATGTTCTTTGAAAGGTATAAAGAATATTATCCATCATTAAATTTAGTTCAGAACTGTTGCAAACATGCTTATAGTTTTATTGAAAGCCTTGAGAAATATTATGAAGATGATGACTTCATGGATGATGAGATCATGGAAGCCTTGTATGAGAATCCATTTCAGCAACATGAAGAGAACCTAGAGGATTCCCATCAAGATGCTCAAGAAGCTTTGCAGCAGGATCGAGATCTTGGTACAATGGAAAATGATGAAAGAGAAGGTTTTGTTTCAGATCTGTCCATAGAGGAAGACGATATGTAGGAAAGTCAAGTTTCGATTTCAGAAGGTGATAAAGTCAAGTTAGCTATTTCAGATCTAGATTCAGATAGTGACGATCAAGAATACCTTGTGTTGAATCCCATGAAGGAGAGCTCTGCTATCGAGATCGTTCTCAGTTCATTAGAACACAGCCTTCATGAGGAGGTAATCCAATCAGTCCATGAAAAACATAATGAGATCTTTGTTTGAGTAAGTGATAAATATTCTTTCAATATTCAGTGATAAATGATAATCTGATTGCCATGTCATATGAAAACAATTACTGTTTGAGCAAAAGAAAACAAAAAACATTATCTCCTTTGTCTGAAAATGAGATAGATCAACTCTTGAAAGGTCATGTTACAACCCAAGCTAAAGTAGATTTGCAGTGCACACATGGTCAAGAAAGTGTTGGTGAAAATTCTTCCTCTTTTGAAAACGATCACAGTCTTGTAATCAGTTTTATAGATCAATAAACAGATAATATTTTCTTTCACAAAGATGATAAGGCTGTCATGTTTGATAATCTTGAAGATTGTTTTTTGTTCAAGAATGACCTAGACCATGAAGTTGAGGAATATGAACTTGAGAGAGACAATATGCCAGGATTCTCATGGTCAAGGAACCTACAGCTAACACTCAGATGGAAGAAGCACATAACTCTCTGTGCATTCCTATCCCTCGGAAATCAATTGTTCTTTCATATCAAAATGGAGGGAGTACTTGTATTTTTGCAGCTGGATCTCAAGATAAGCCCGTGCTTCAAGATTTTCAAGATCCCTTCAACATTCTTCTGCAAGCATTAGAAAAGATAAATATTTCCCAGTTCATTATCATAAGCTTTGGTTTCAGTGGTTATTTTGAGTTGCCTACAAGTTCATCGTTCCACCTACTCGAGAAAAGTGAGAGCAGAAATTTGGTATGTAGCCATCTGTTGGATTGGTTACATTGGAAAGCTCATTACACATGATTGTGCATTTTTCATTAGTATGCAGGTGGTTGTCATCATGATTTGAAATCTTGATGGACTACTACCCTTCAATAAGCTTTGTAAGTTCTTGTTTTAGTTAAGTCAGTCATGAGTCATTTATGAGTCAGTTTTCAGTCTTGTTGTTAAGTTATTTTGTGTCAGTTTTCAGTCATGCATTTTAGCTTGAGTTTTTGACTCCATTGCCCAATGGATGAAGGCACTTGTCTGCTCTTCCAAAGATCTGTAGTTCTTGGCACCTCCAAGCAGCTACTATCCCCATTGGAGCCAATGTTAGTGTCAGTCTTTGCAGTCTTCCTCCAGTGATCAAACATGCTCTTAGAAAGTGATTTTAAGGTGTCAAGGTCAAATTTTGTCATTTCAGTGAGTCTTCAAGTAAAATTTGGTCACTAGGTATTAGGTCTAGGGTTTGCTCTTACTTGTGTCAAAGTTGCCCAAATGTCGGTCCATGTCACCATTCAGATGAGTGTGCCATCATTCAAAGGGTTTTCATCATCATGTTAGGTTCCATTGGGTCATTTTACACCTTATTCATGCTTCAGTTGCGCCTAGGTAAGGTTCATTTCCCTCTCCTAGGGTTTTGGAGGTAATTTCTCTTGGAAGGTAAAATCATCAGTAAAACTTGTATCCTGATATTCATATACCTTCCCCTATCCATAATGTACCTTACTAAACACTTTCGATCACTAAAATCCCCCAAATTCCTCATTTTCGCATAAACCCTAGTATCTTGCTACAACTTGGCAATTTTCCAGGCTAGGCCTGTGTTTTGCCTTTTTGGACCCCTTCCCCTCATTTAATCTTTGAAATTCCACTTTCCCCTATGTCCTAACATCCCTCACTACTTCTCAAAATTTCCTCAAGAATTTAGAAGCTCCCTATCCCCTTCATTTCGCTTCATTTCGACAAATCCCTTGTTCCACACATCGGGGTAGGTTTTACTCCAATGATGTTTCTGAGCAATAAAAGATGAAGTTGGAAAACCTGAGAGAGGGTTTTTTCAAAAATATTCCAAGGAAGAAAAATCTCTTTCACTTTTTACACAGGTGTCATGGTTTTAGAGAAATGTCAAAAATACACTTTCCTTGGCAGAATTGATGCACCTATGACGTGACCTTGGAAAAATCAAGTTTTCTCCTAGATTTGTTGGTCAAATGACTTACTTTATGAGTCGAATGATAACTAGACACAAATATATTTCCAATTAGCTATCATGAGCTCAATTTGGAGTTGAGGAAGGCATTCAAAATTTGACTACAATAGCACTCTGCCTTTAGGCAACCTCATTTGGCATATTTTGACCAATCTTGGGAGATGTGATTTTTGATAGGGAAAATGAACTCCAAATTGAAAAATTCTAGTTGAGTTGGAAATGAGACTCAAATACCTTTCCAATGAGCTATCATGCACCCAATGTTGACACGAATAAGGCCTCCAAAAGTCTCCTGGAAAAAGCGCTATGCATAGGGAAGGCGCAGCGCATTGGACAACAATTTCCAGTGTAAATTTACACTGGAGCGATGCATAGGGAAGGTGCGGCGCATTGGACTAAAAAGGCTGATTTCTCTCAAAAACTCCCTCAAATTGCCAAAATCACTCAATTCTTCTAGTGTGCAAGTAATTTAAGCCCTCTTCCTTGCTAGTGAAGGACTTTTTCATACAATTTATGGTGGTTGTGTAAAAGAAAATTCAAACCCTAATACCTTGCAATTTGTGCTCACAAACAAGTACTTAGGGTTTGTATTTGGTGATTTTGTTGCCAAATTCCCCATTCCCTAACTTCCAAACTCTTTGTTTCCCACATTCATTTTCTAGTTTCATCACCATATCCCTAATTCCCATATCCCTAAATTCACTAACCCTATATTCCTAACTCCCACTATCCCAAACCCTAGCTACACATTCCTAAATTGTTATCATAAAGTCTAAAAACTATACCTAAAACCCTTCTATTCCCCAAATTCTAGTCAGAAACATTTCTAAAACCCCTCTTACCCTCTCTTTCCACAGTCCCTCATACATTCTTACCCTTGGAGGAAAAAAACTAAAATCACCATAAATCTTATCAAGAAACCTCACACATTAGCAAGCATCGGGAGTCTTGGCTCGAGAGAGTCAACATCCACTTGGAGAAACTTCTGGACAAGGCCAATAAAGAAAAATCATTTATGAGACACATGGCCTTCCACTACATGGCACGGAACAGGGTTTGCAAGGCACAAATAAGGAATCTAAAGGCAAAATTAAAGAAGGCAATAAGGAAGCAAAAGAGGCAAAAGGAGCTTGATCGTCTTTAGATATTGGCCGAAACTTCTTTATCCTAGCATGACACTTGATAGAGAAGGTCCAGCCAAAATTTCAAGAAATTTGGAGCAATTTTTGACATTTTGAAATTTTTTGCACTAAAAAACAGGGTTTTCCTCCCTATGCGCTGCGCCACGTGGCGCTAGCTTTTGCTAGAGGGCCCCAAATCACAAAACGTTTGCATTTCTGGATTTGGCATGAAAAATCATGGTTGCTGGTGCATGGCCAAGAAATTTGGGCAAGTTTTGAGTCCTCAGGAGGTCAAAAACACTCAAAAAAAGACCTCACTGCCCCTATTTTGATACACAGGAAGCAGTGTTGGGAGAACTGTCTTTTGGAGGGGCAAATGACATCCAAATTCAGAAATTCCACTTGGGTTAGAAAGTAGACAGGTATGGATTTCGAACAAGCACACTTGGGCACAATTTGGACTTCAGGAAGTGCCTCAAAATCAGCTCCAAAGTGACGCGACGCATAGAGAATCAGGCGCGGCGCATAGAGGAGTTTTGCCTATTTTTCACTGTTCAACTCAGAAATTCGCCCAGTTTTGACCAGTTTTGCTTTTTTATGTTACTCTTGATCTTTCATGATGTAATTTGACATCCATGATGTAATATTGGCACATTTTTACTTGTTATAGAGGATTAATTCACTAAAAAGTGAAAATTAAATGAATCAATCAGTTCCTAGCATATAGGGGTAAGTTGTTTGACTACGTAGATTTCAGTTCCTTGTTTAGAATTAGTTCAAGCAGCTCCTAGAATGATGATATCGACCCATAGAGGCAAGGGAATAGGTTTGGTTTGTCTATATTATGTAATTTCTAAGTCATTTTCAGGGTTGGACACTTGGGATTGCTTGGCACTCTATTGTACATTTCATTTCTGCAATTTTGGCAAAGTAAAGACCAGGGTTTTGCAACACTTGTTGGGATCCATGTGGCTCTGTGTTTTTTTGGTGTTTTTCTCTATGTACTTGTAAGTTCATTGATGTTTATGTGTATCATTTTCCCTTCTCTTGTCTTTTGCAATTAAACAAATGAGTGATTAAGGTAGAATTCATTGGACTGCTATGCTCTGCCTTGATATTTTGTTTAATTCTACATGTTTTCATCTGTTTGAGGAGGACCCTTGAGACTTTCTTTCCCTCCTTAGCCCCTCACCGGTTGATTCATCCATTCATTTAATCCAAAGCATCAAAACTACTGCCTATCTTGCCCCTACCTGAACTTTGCAAAAATTTGGCCTCATCCCCAGACCCAAAATTTGCCTTTCCCTTTTTCCAACAAAACCCCCAAAAACTCAAAACAAATCCTTGTACATCATATCTAGCCTAAAATTAGTTTATATTTCAGTCATCTCAAGCCCCATAGATCATCTTTCGTTGAGATTGACCAGGAGAGAGCCCTCTCCTGTCCTTGTAGGGCCAGCTACGAGGCTAAGCGTGGTTTGATGTGGACCTAGAACCTTGTCTTTTCAGCCTAAGGAAAATCTAGGCTCTAATAGGTGTTACACTATCATATGCATTTTAATACTATATTATTTCAATATGCCACCCTTTGCATACCATATATTACTATTTTTAATATATAATGTGTCTAGTCAGTCATAACCATGGGGCATGAACCTGCCTCCCTCATATAAGCCCTCCCCCATATAAACCTCCATCATATACTCCCTCCCTCATATAATACCTCTGCTCTATATATATCAAAATTGTAATTCTTTTTACAAAATTACCACCAGAAGTGCATTTCTTGCCAGCAGAAGTATTTTTACAACACTCAGATTTTACAATGCATTCAATCATATCTATTGTGGGAGTAGTTCTCACTGACAAGGAGAACTATCTTGAGTGGTCCTTGAAGATAAAACACGCCCTAATTTTCAATGAGTTGTGGAAAGGAGTGTGTGTTGGAGACAGAGACAAAGAGCCAGAACATCCTACCTCAGACAAGGAGTTCACCATTTGGGAAAATAAGAACAGTAAAGCCTATGCATTAATTGCAGCATCTGTAAGTGAAGAGGTGAGTCGTCGTATTTCACCATTTTCAAATGCTTTCAAAGCCTTACAAAAGTTGAAAGAACTCTATGACTCACACTCTGCACTTGAAGTTTTTCAACTCATGATTAAACTCTTCACTCTTGAATGACAAAATAGTGATCCTCTTGCTCTTGCATCCGAAGTAAAATCTATAATGCATGATATCAAATCCGCTAAGGTTGAATTGGATATTCCTCTTATTGCTTTTCTCAAGGCACTTTATGCTACTTACTCCAATTATCTTGAGTCATTGCAAGAAAATGTAAATCTCAAAGATATTACCTTTGATTCTCTTGTGAAAAAATTTGCTGAAAGAGAGAAAGCTTTTGGAAGGAAGACAACCCCTGAATCTTCTGAAGAAGCTGTGTGCCTTGCTCATAAAGAAAATAATATTGCCCAAGATTCTTCTAGAAGAAGAGGTGGTCGAAGAGGAAGAGGAATATATTTTAGAGGCAAGGGTGCCAGACACTCTCAAGGAGAAAAGTCAGATTTGCACTGCATACGCTACAAAAGAAATGGATCACATGATGCCTCCACATGTAAGTTACCTTGGGAAAAAATTGAGCAGAAAATAAACCAACCCAAAGGTAAAACTAATGACACAAACAAAGGTAAAGCACCTAAATCCGCTCATTATGTTGTGGCAGAATGCAATATTGAAGTAAATGAAGACTTATTTAATGTTTCACTTACTTCTTGTAAAAATGATTGGTTGCTTGATTTAGGAGAAACTTGCCACATGACTCATAGAAAAGTTTTTTTTGAAGAAATTATTGACAATGTTGATGGAACAATACACTTTGCAGACCAATCAAAGCTCAAGCCATCAGGGTTGGCACAATCAGTCTTAAATTGCCTGGTCTTCTAGACTTCCTTCTTCATCATGTTCTATATCTCCCATAGCTGAAAAGAAACTTGTTTTCCTTGGTCCACATCTGCCAGCAAGGTCACTCCATTCATATGTTTGATGGCAAGTTTGAGGTGAGAAAAGCATCTAACCACTCACTTGTCATGAGGGGGATAGAAGAAGAAAGGCTTCTCAAGCTAGAGGGTACCTCTGCTCGTGCACAAAATTTCTCATACAATTCTCATTATGAAGAAGGTACACTTCCATCAAGTTTATTATGGCATGCTAGATTTTGACATTTGAACTATGAAAACCTCTACTTGTTGAAGAAAAATGGTGTTACTGGTTTGCCTACAATTCCTAGGAAACTTAAGCAATGTGATGCTTGTATTCTAGGAAAGCATAGCAATAGTCTTTTCATGATTCACATTCAAGAGCACATAGAAAAATTGAACTCATTCATTCAGATTTACGTGGTCCAATGCATGTTCCTTCTGCAAATGGAAATAAATATATGATGACATTTATTGATGACTACACGAGAATGTGCTGGGTTTATTTATTGAAGAACAAATCTAATGCTTTTCAAACATTCAAGAACTTTCATACATGGATTGAAAATGATGCACAATCTCATATTGGCTCTATTCACACTGATAATGGAAAAGAATATACTTCAAATGAATTTGAAAACTATCTTCACCAACATGGGATCAAACATCAAACAATTCTGCCTTATAATCCCCAACAGAACGGTGTAGCTGAAAGAATGAATAGGACAATCTTAAATATGGTGTGCTCCATGATGTTTTTCAAAAATGTAAAATTTATGTTTTGGGCTGATGTAGTTCTATGTGATATATATATAAAGAATAGATGTCCGTCTAATGCTATCAGAAACAAGACTCCTTATGAAATGTGGTATGGGCACATTCCTTCGGTAAAGCATCTTATGGTATTTGGTTCCACCTGTTATTCCTTGATACCAAAGGTACATAGAAACAAACTTGGTGCAAGAAGTCGTAAGTGTATCTTCCTAGAGTATTCAAACACCTCCAAAGCATATCATCTCTATGATGAAGTCAATAAAAACTTTGTTGTATCTAGAGATGTAATCTTTCTTGAAACATCAAAAACTGACAATGTTGTTGAGCGGCAACTTGATCGCTTGGATAGATTCGCAAATGCAAAATCATTTCAAGAATTTGATAATCAGATTCCACATCTCAAAGGGGGGATCCCTATACTAGATCAACATGTGGAATCTTCTTCTGAAGCACTCTCTCCCCCGCATGAAACTCCAACAACGGATGATACTTTAAGTGACGTGATTGATAGAATTGGGAGACTCAATCTTGATTCAGTCCCAACTCAATCAATGGAGCAGCCTAGACCATCTGAGAAAGGTCCCCCAAAGTGGCTGACAAAGACACTTGAAAGTGTTCATCCTGATGAGGTTGGAAAGACAGGAACTAGAAATTCAAACCGGCAAAATGGAGGTGATGTAGATGACTCTGATTCACCTGTTGATATGGATGTTCCTTATAACTGTGAATTGAATTTGTCTACAAATTTCAAACCAACTTCCTTCAAAGAAGCTGCTTCTCATGATTAATGGAAAGAAGCGATGCAAAATGAGTATGATGCTCTGATAAAGAATGGCACTTGGAAGCTGGTTGATCCTCCATTAGGAACCAAACCAATTGGTTACAAGTGAGTCTACAAGAACAAGTATAAAGTTGATGGCTCACTTGAAAAGCACAAAGCCAGGCTTGTGGAAAAATGTTTTGCACAGAATGAAGGGGTTGATTATGAGGAGACTTTTGGCCCCACAGAAAAATGGGCTACCATCCGGACACTCTTTTCCCTAGCAGCTCAAAACAGTTGGAAAGTCCATCAAATGGATGTAAAAACTACTTTCTTGAATGGAGACCTAAAAGAGAATGTTTTTATATCCCAGCCTGAAGGATTTGATGTGAAAGGACATGAACATAAAGTATGCAAACTTGTGAAATCGTTGTATGCCTCAAACAGGCACCGCGAGCCTGGCATGAAAAACTAACAGAGCATCTTCTGAAACTCAATTTCAAACATTATGATCTTGATGATGAAACTTTATTTGTCAAGAAAGTTGGCAAAGTAGTTGTACATCTTGTGGTATATGTAGATGATCTTTTGATGGTAGGGAACAATGAAATCTACATTGCATCCACAAGGAAGGAATTGAGGAAAGGTTTTGAAATGACTGATTTGGGCTATGTTCATTATTATCTTGGTATTGAAGTAACTCAACATCCGAAGTCCATATTCCTTTCTCAAAAGAAGTATATTGGAGATCTGTTGAACAGGTTTGGCATGACAAAATGCAATCCTCTTACTACTCCAATGGAACAAAAATTAAAGCTCACATCCATTGAAGGAAAATAATTTAAGGATGCAACAAAGTATAGACAGCTTGTAGGAAGTCTTAACTACCTAACTACTGCCATACCACACATTTCATTTGTTGTTGGAATCCTCTCTAGGTTTATGCAAAAGCCTTGTGAGGGACATTGGTCTACTGCAAAAAGAGTTCTAAGGTACTTGAAGGGAACTCAAGACTTTGAAAACAAGTATACATAGGTGGACGACATCAGCTTGATTGGATACTCTGATTCAGACTTCGATGGAGACAAAGAAACTGGGGTATCTACTTCAGGTTACGCTATGAGTCCTGGATCAGGAGTTGTCTCCTGGAGATCACACAAACAATCAGTTCCAGTAGATTCCACAACAGAGGCAAAATATGTGGCAGTAGCTGAGGCAACAAAAGAAATTGTGTGGCTCAGGAAAATTCTTGAAGATTTGAAGGCAAAACATGTAGAAAAGTACAATCTACTCCACTCATGATTGACAATGCCTCAACAATAAATTTGGCCAAGAACCCAAAGTTCCATGATCGAACGAAGCACATCAATACTAAATATCATCTGATTCAACATCATGTTGAGGCCAAAACAATCCATCTCTGCCATTGTTCCACTAATGAGCAAATTGCAGACATCTTCACCAAAGCACTTGGAAGAGAAAAGCTTGAAAGATTCAGAACAAATCTTGGACTCACCAACATTCCTTCATATTAAGGTGGGGAATGTTGACACCTAATCATCAGGATTGGGTGAATAACTGTAACTGATGTAAATAAATAATAGAAAATATGAAGAGTCCCCAGGAGATTAAATGAACAGTCTCTCCCTCATGTATATAACAAAGACCAACCTGAATGAATATCATTAATTGTTTTGAGGAGTTACCTCCTGTTCTGACACTTTTCTTGCAGCCACTAGATTTGCTTCTATTTCTAATGCATCTGTTTGGATTTTATAAAGGATTGGATATCTTATTTCTCTTAATGTGAATCCAAAATTTGATTCAAAATCCCCTGCAAAAGTTATTTTTTCACCGGCAGGAGGAGGCTTAATCTCTTCTGGGAGACTATTGTACAATTTGTTAAATCTTCTGACAAATTCAACCACAGTTTAATCAGACTTTTTCTTTATGACATTAAACTCTGTTAATGAATACCCATGATCTCTTTTTTCTCCCCATTTTTTAATGAATAAACGTTCCATCTCTTCCCAAGAAGGAATAGAATTATTGGGAAGTCCTTTAAACCATTTCCTTGCTTATCCATCCAAGGACTAAACAAAAATTCTTAGAATAACATCTAAATGTTCAACATTTAGGCTTTCTACAAAATTACAAACTACTACATGATTCTCTGTTGTCCGTTCATCTTCCCCTAAAAAACAAGGAAGAGTTTTGAGGTAATCTTGTGGCATTTGATTGAACGGTTGTGGCAGTTGAAGAGGTGCACACCTATTCATCAAGAATGCAGGTTCTACCATATTTATTGAACTTTTATTACCAATAGATGTGGAACCTGACTGAGAGGTAAATGAAATACGTAGAGGTAGTAATGTGGCTATTGGTTTAGGTTGAATAACTATAGCAGATAAATGAAAAATAACATATTCTAAAGATTGCTCTTGACAGTTAGGTTCCCGAAATGAAGATGATGAAAAATATGACTCTTTATCATATGAATGTTCAAGTGAATTGCTGCCTGATGCAGACAATGTAGGAACTGATGTAATTGTGATCTTAGACCTTCCAACCCTCCTTGAAACTAACCTTTGACGCTCTGAAAGAGCTTTAACCTTTTGTTTTGAAGTGTTTGATCTTGTATGGGGTCTTCTTGGAGCCAAAGTTATTGCTTTGATTCAAAATAACCAAATATTTCCTCCTCACTGAACAACTAGAGGAAAGTATTGAAGACCCAGGGAAAAGTGTTCTTGTCTTCTCTTGTTAGGTCCCTATAATACTAATGATGCCCCCATTACTATTGTAGTTGTATCCTTTATTAATATTGTTGTGCCCCTATTGTCCCCATATTGTTATTACTATGCACCATAGAATCCCTCTATTGTTATTTTTGTGCCTTTATATTATTATTGTTAGGTCAGCTTGGTTATATTGTGACTCCTTAGACTCCTATATATAGAAAGGAGGTTTTGTCATTTGAATAATCCAAGAATTGTTCATTTATGTAATGTAAAAGAGGTTTCCCCCTCGAAAAGGCTAAATTCTAAGGTGTTGATCTATCTTTTCTATCTTTTTGTGAGCTGGTTTCATAACATTTAGTATCAGAGCTTTGGATTCTAGGGTTTCTCTACTCCAAATAGGTCATCATGGAATTTTAGCCATAACTCTTTTTTTGTGACGTTTCAGAAGCGAAAAGAAAAACCCATTTGAGACGAAATCGAGTTGAACCTTAGATCCAAATTTCAGAGCTTTTCACGATATATTGGCGGAGATATGATCTAAGGAAGTTGGTATTTTTGCAAACTCCTAAATTACATTCCAAACAGGTGACCTTGGGAAAATCATCATAACTTTTGTTTTGAGCATCAAATTGCAATTTTGTAAGAAGTTATAGAAAGAGGACAAACTATAGTTTCCTATGTATACTTTTTAGACCCAAAGGTCAAAACAATGACACGTGGCACCTCATACAAGGTGGCTCTTCTTAAAGGTATATAATTAGGTCATCTTGGGAGTTTGCGCATAACTCTTTCCTAGAGAATCTAAATTCGATCAGACTGGTGGCATTGGAAAGAGGACATAGAGGGCTACTGCAAGTCACAATTTTAGAACTGAAAGATCCGAAATTACAGAGATACATCATATTCAATATCAAGTGCCTACAAAGTGAAAAAAGGTGTGTGTTTTTTTTAATATTTGCATAAGCCTGGTTTGAAAAATTAGCTTGAAGGAATTCAAAGGGAATAGTGAAGAATTGTTATTGGTAATTGATGCCCCAAAGAAAGAAAATGAAAACAACCTGAAAGCTCTAGCATGACTCATGCATAAGAGGAAGAAATGCTACATGATATATCAAAATTACAAGACCAAGTGCAACAAATGTCACTCTCACAAAAGCTAACAGAAGCTAAGATAAATGGCATGGAATCTAAGATAAATGGCGTGGAAGCTAAGATGAATGGCGTGTAAGCTAAGATTAATGGTGTGGAAACTAATATCAATGGCATGGAAGCTAAGATAAATGGCATGGATGCTAAGATGGATGGCATGCATGATGAGATGGAAGAATTGAAGATAAATTTGAATAAGTTGCTACAAGAAATGGTCACTAATGGTGAAAGGGTAGTAAAGGAAACTCATGATGAGAAAAAAAGAAATGTTAATCATGATTTCATAGACTGTAATGTTGGATCAAAGACCCACCATATTCTAAAAATCGATATGAGGAAGTTTGAGGGCAAGGATCCCGCAACATGGATACTACAGATGGAGCAATTTTTTGATCTCATAATGTGCAAAACACACAAAAGGCACATATTGAAACTTTATATTTGGAACCAAATCAGTTTGTATGGTATCAATGGCTTTGATCTTGTAAAAAAATTATCACTTGGGCAATTTTTACAGAAGAAATGACAGCACGTTATCAAGATACAAAAAGCAACACCTTTTTTAGCCAATTGATAAGTCTCAAACAAAAGGGTTCAATGATGGAGCACATTGAGGAGTTCCAAAAATTGAACATAAGGGTAAAAAATATTCCAGAGGAGCATAGGATTGATGTGTTCATAGGGACTTTAAAGGAGAATATCCAACATGATGTTCGCCTTTGGGAACCTGATTCATTGGAGAAGGCATTCAAGTTAGCAAGAAAATTAGAAAGAAAAATTAGGGCAACCAGGAAGCCTACCAATCACAACTATAAAGAGGGAAGTGTTGTTTCCCCTAGCCTTCCACAACCTATAAGGTTGACACCACAAAAAATGGAAGAAAAAAGAGCAAAAGGGATTTGTTACAATTCTGATAGCAAATACACTAAAGGTCATAAGTGTGTTGAGAAGAAATTATTCTACATAGATTGTGAAGAGAAAGAAGAAAAGGAACAAGAAAGGTCAAAAGAAGAGGATATACTCCAGGAACAAAGCCTAGATAAAGAAGAAATGAATTCGACCATATCTTGTAATGCATTGGCTGGAATTACCACTCCTCAAACCATCAAGATAGAAGGACATATCAAGAAGAAAAAGGTAATAGTGTTGATTGATTCAAGAAGTACCCACAATTTTATTCATTGTAAGATAGCAAAAGAATTGAATTGCTTCCTATATCCAGCACCAGAGTGTCAAGTGATGGTTGCAAGTGGAGGAATGATAAATTTCTCTAGAAAGTGCCATAATATCAAGATATCCATGGGAGAATATGTATTGAATAGCCCAATGCTTTCCATTCCAATGGGAGGTGCTCATGTTGTACTAGGAGTTCAATGGCTACAATCCTTGGGTACAATAGCTTTTAAATTTCAAGAACTTTTCATGAAATTTTATGTGGAAGGAAAGAAAATTGAATTATGGGGCATGGAAGGGAAACTAGGAAAGATAATCAGCTCTAACGGTATGACAAAGCTTCTAAAAGAGGAACAACAAGGTGTAATTGCACAATCATGTTCGCTAGATGTTTCCACATCGAAATCATCTATTTCTCTAGATATCCAAAAAGTCTTGGACAATCATTCAAGGTATTTGAGACTCCCAAAGGTCTCCCTCCTATTCGTGATCACGATCATGCTATTCATTTGATTCGAGGAAGTGTTCCTCCAAACATCAGGTCATACAGATATCCCTATTCCCAAAAGAGTGAAATTGAACGTATGGTTACAGAAATGCTAGAGGCTGGTATAATTCAACCTAGCCAAAGTTCTTTCTCTGCTCCAGTAGTATTGGTCCATAAGAAGGATAGATCATGGCACATGTGTATGGATTATAGGGAGCTCAACAAGCTCACTATTAAAGATAAGTTTCCACTCCTATCATTGACGAATTATTGGATGAATTGCATGGATCAATTTACTTCACCAAGTTGGATCTTCGTTTAGGATATCATCAAATCAGAATGAAGACTAAAGACATTCCGAAAATAGCATTTAGAACTCATGAGGGTCACTATGAATTTTTGGTCATGCCTTTTGGCCTTACCAATGCACCTTCTACATTTCAAGGTTTGTTGAATTCCATTTTCAAACCCTTCCTTAGAAATTTTGTGTTAGTATTTTTTGATGATATACTAATCTACAAAAAGTCTTGGAAGGATCATCTTGAACATGTTGACAGGGTGCTACAACTATTGAAGGAGAAACAATTATATGCAAAAAGATCCAAATGTTTCTTTGGAGTACAAGAGGTGGAATATCTGGGTCATATTGTATCTCATGAAGGAGTTATGGTAGACCCTAGCAAAATTAAATCCATTAAGCAATGGAAAATCCCCACATCCATAAAGCATTTGCAAGGATTTCTTGCGTTGACAGGGTATTATCACAAGTTCATTAAGAATTATGGGAAACTAGCAGCACCTCTAACAACATGATTGAAGAAAGATGCATTTTCATGGACTCCAAAAGCAACAAAGGCCTTTGAACATCTTAAAGAGGCAATGTGCCAAGCACCAGTCTTAGCTACACTAGACTTCACAAAAATCTTTGTTATGGAATGTGATGCTTCAAGAAATGGAATTGATGCTGTTTTAATGCAAGATGAAAGACCCATTACTTTCAAAAGCTGTCCAATCAAGGGAAAGTATTTACACAAAGCTATTTATGAGAAGGAAATGTTGGCAATACTACATGCACTTAAGAAATAGCGACCCTACCTAATGGGAAGACACTTTAAGGTAAAAACGGATCATGATAGCCTTAAATACTTTTTAGAACAAAGATTATCCTCTGAAGAACAACAAAATTTGGTCACAAAGATGTTGGGTTATGACTTTGAAATCATCTACAAAAAAGGGAAGAAAAATGTTGTGGCAGATGCACTCTCAAGAAAGGATGAGGATGTGGAAGCATTGTTGTGCGCCATTTCTATTATCCAACCAGATTGGATAAACGAAGCAAGGGGGAAACGGAAGAATGATGAAGTGTGAGAACTTATTTGAAAGTGACAACAAGATTCCAGTACATCTGATACATTTAGCTAGAAAAATGATTTGTTATGGTACAAAGATCACTTATACCTCTGTAAGAATTCCCAACTCAAACAAAAGATTCTTCTGGAATTGCATGCTTCTCCCTTAGGAGGGCACTCAGGATTTTTAAAAACTTACCACAGGGTTAAGAAGGAATTTTTTTGGGATGGCCTTAAATCAGATATTCAAAAGTTTGTGGTGGAATGTTTGGTCTTCCAACAAAATAAAGCTGAAACAATTAAGACACCAGGTCTATTACAACCTTTATCCATTCCAAGCCAACGTTGGGAGGAGGTTTCAATGGATTTTATCATAGGTTTACCCAAGTCTGAGGGAAAGAGTGTCATCATGGTGGTAGTTGATAGACTTACCCAGTATGCACACTTTTTTGCATTATCACATCCATTTAAAGCCATGACATTTTCTACTACATTTATGGAAACAATTCAAAAGCTACATGGAAACCCAAAGATTATTATAAGTGACAGAGATCCCATTTTTACTAGAAATTTTTGGACAGAATTATTTCTTGTCTTGCTACTCAGTTAGATCATAGCTCATTTTATCATCCTCAATCTGATGGGAAAACTGAGATATTAAACAAATGTTTGGAAGGATATCTTCGTTGCTTTGTATCTGATAAACAGACACAATGGGCCAAATGGTTGCCTCTAGCTGAATGGTGGTATAAAACTTCCTTCCATACTACAACAAAAATGAACCCATTTATGGCACTTTATGGATATCAACCACCATCCATCACATCATATTTAAGAGAAAATTCTATGGTTCAAGCAGTGGAACATCACATCAAGCATCAACAACAAGTTCTCCAACTCTTAAAGGACAACCTTGTGTTGGCATAGAATAAATTGAAACAACAAGCTAATCAACATCGTAGTGAAAGAAGTTTTGATGTAGGTGACTGGGTATTCCTACGGCTACAACCATATAAACAAATGTCCCTCAAGCAAGCTAAGAAGGATAATAAATTATTACCAAAGTATTATGGTCCGTACAAGGTGTTGCAAAAGATTGGTACTATGGCATACAAATTGGAGCTTCCTGCAGCTTCTCGAGCGCACCCAGTTTTCCATGTTTTATGTTTAAAGAAGGTTATAGGTGACAAGCTCCCAGTTCAAACAATATTACCAGAACTTGACGAGGAAGGAAAAATTATATTGGAATCGGAAGTAGTCATAGAAACAAGAACTCGACAGCTACGAAATCGATCCATTTCAGAGTATCTCATCAAGTGGAAGAACTTATCCGCTGAAGATTCCACATGGGAGGATGAGAATTTTATACAGAAGCATCTAGAACTACTCAAGCGTTGAGGACAACACTTTTTTGAAGGAGAGGGGCATGTTAGGTCCCTATAATACTAATGATACCCCCATTACTATTGTAGTTGTATCCCTTATTAATATTGTTGTGCCCCTATTGTCCCCATATTGTTATTACTATACCCCATAGAATCCCTCTATTTTTATTTTTGTGCCTTTATATTATTATTGTTAGGTCGGCTTGGTTATATTGTGACTCCTTAGACTCCTATATATAGAAAGGAGGTTTTGTCATTTGAATCATCCAAGAATTGTTCATTTATGTAATGTAAATGAGGTTTCCCCCTCGAAGAGGCTAAATTCTAAGGCATTGATCTATATTTTCTATCTCTTTGTGAGCTGGTTTCATAACATCTCTCCTTGGCAATGACACCAATTAATGTTGTACCTTAAGAAACCAATTTCCTGTCTGTGGAGAAATTGTGCTTAAGACATTAAAGATTATTGTTTGTTGTCACTTATTTGTCACTTTATTGTTTGTTGTATTCTTAAATGAAGGACCTGGAAAATTTGGTCTTTAACCCTTAATACATATGTGATCCGAAAATCTCAGAATGTCATTTGTTGCTAGATATAAATGATGAATGAAGAAAGCTTGAAGAAGAAGTTAAAGATAATATGCTTCTTAACACAGAACCTACTATCCGTCACTTAGAAGAATTATGAAAATAGAACTGAATCATAGACAATATGTTGCTTGACACAGAAACTAAAATCTGCAACCCTTGGAGAAGTTAAAGATAACATGCTACCTTACACAGAAACTATTATCTATAACTTAGAAAGGAAGGTGAAAACTTCAAGTATAGGAGCGCTCTTTTAAGGAATTTTAACTTTATCTACATAAGCGAATAAATACCTACAACTTCATTACTATACTTGAAAGAAGAAAACATAAGATGACACATGACAGAGAAGTTACAAAATTATACCCAACAATTCATGGAAACTTCTGATTCTTTCATTAATCAATAGTTATATCAAAAATATAGTGGCCTAGTCTTCGGGTTCTCCAAAATTCCTACCCCTTCTTTGTAAATTTTCATCTTTTTATACATTGTGGAACAATTGTTGATTTCTGAAACTGCCCAAATTATCTAACTTCTTCTCTAACTATATGAAGTAAAAACTATTACATAATTTTACAGAGGGTAAAAGACACCTCCAAGAACATCAAACAACAAGAAATAACTAAACTAGAAGATGAGGATAATTGCTGGCTTGGTCTATTAATCGGCTGCTGAGTTCTTTTCTATATGCTTAAATAATGATTAATCCATTTTAGTCGTGATAAACTATGTTAGCCATGCATAAATCTAGGCTTACCTATGTATCGAGCATTTTGGTTGGCCAAAACACAAAGGAAACAACACCAATTTCCTTCCTCTTCGGATTCTACTCTAATACTGATTTTTCCCTTTACACAACAAAATTAACGTAAACTTTTGATTAATACAGAACTCAAAAAGAATTAATTTTGCTTCATAAATCCATCGGATTCACCCGTTCAGCACTCCATTGACTTCGCATCACAAATCGCAATCGGCCCTTTCAAATGTTATATCAATCTAAACCTTTACAACTTGCGATAAGACAGATACACTGGAAGTATTAAACATAATATATAAAATATCGGGTCCGGTCTGTCACAAATTGCAATTAGCATAACCATATTCATATACATTCGGTGCTTTACAGACCCGCTAGGACTTATAAAACATAATGTATACGCGTTTTAGGTCCGCCATCGCAAATCGCAATCAACGGAACCAATGTACATAAAATCTGCTATAAACGGACCTGCGGGGACTATTAAACACGATGCATATATATATTTCGGGTATGCCCATTGCAAATCGCAATCGGCAGAGGTAGCACTTCATATTTAACCACTTCTGCTGTGATTTGCGATTGCAATTTAATCACATCGCTGAACTATGGCTGACTCTTTAACACTTGTTTTCTTTTTATTTCAATGTACAATTATTGCATCGCCCCTTTTATTTCAATATGCTCCAATATGCAATTATTACATCACCCCTTTTGTGCCTTATCTATTTTTCAGTGATTTTTAAATGAAAAATGAAAATTATAAACAATGAAGATGCATGTTACAACGCACTCCAATACCAAGAACATACCCATTAAGTACCACTTTCTATGAGAACAAGTGCTTGAAAAAAAGGTTAAATTGGAGTATGTTCCCTCCAAAGAACAAGTTGTTGATATATTTACCAAACCTCTTCCCAGAGAATCATTTGAATATCTCAGACAAAAGTTGGGAGTTGTTTCTACCTCATCCTGCTGTTAAAACCAATTTTCAAAGGAATGTTTCTTATATGCGTATTTCATGAAGCAGAGTCACGTATATACGTGAGTTTCTGTGTTTCTGTGCCTGCAATGGCATATGTGTTTTTCTGATAGAAAAACAATGGGTAAGACTCAAAATCATATTCTGACATGGGTGTTCAGTATGATATTGATGGTTATAGTCTGTTGATATGATTTTCTCATTGATGTTTATTTTGATTGATGAAGATTCCTTGATAAGTGAATTGTTGACAATGCACAGGTAGCACAAGTTCAGGGGGAGCATTGGCCTTCAAAACATTATGCATTGTTGGCATCATGATTGTTGAATTCAGCTATGGTCTCATTTATTAATATCATTTGTAGAAAAGGTCATGTAAATACATATGGTGTATCTTTCTATCATAGTCTATTATGAATGAGTTCTTTTGGATATATGATGTAATTTGTACCCCCACTATGCATGGGCAGGATAATGTAATAATTGCATTTTTTAGTCATGTATGAACATTTGGTATATCCCCACTTGGTTGGTTGATTGATGTATGTATGCACCATTGGTGATAGGAAGGTCATACTCCCATATTTGAGTTATAGATTCATGTTATTCTTTTGCAAAATATATCTGCAAACTCTGCATGTGCTCAGGGGGAGCATGGAAAATATAGTGCATCTCATCATGTACAAAGGGGAGGAATATTTTGGTCCGCCCTTTGCCCTTGGTGTTAAAGGGGGAGAATATCTTGGTGTTGCTTGATATATATAATAGGTTCTACTGCTTGAATTCATCAACACCAATATGGTTGCCATCAATTCCAAAGGTGGAGATTATTGGCATTATGGTACATGTGTTGTCCTTAATGGAAATCCACACACAGGTTAGTTTAGAATTGTTAAAGGGAAACTCACATTGTAACAGGTTAATTCAAAGGTAACAAATAAATGGCACAGAAGAATAGGATGATGGAATAAAGGATTACACATCATAATCAAGTAATTGAAAAAAAAAGAATGATTTAAGTTGTATTAAGTTGTATACACTATTTCACCTAGTCCAAGTAGCATATACAAGCAGGTTCACAGAACAAAAGGAGAATATATGTATGCACACACTTTCACAGAAGGAAAAGCGTGTATGGGATGGAAAATTAAGGTTAAAGAATACCAAGGGTCCATACCATGGTATTAGCCCACAATATTGAGCAGAGGAATGGTTACTTGATCCCGTCTAAGAATACCACGGGTTCTAAGTGTTGTTTTGGTCTAAGGTATTGAAAGAGGCTCTAAGTATATAAGGAGGAGAAGATCAAAGGTCTAGGTGTAAAAGTGAAGGAGCTTTTCATGAATACTTATATATTAAGTATATTTTGTGTTGTAAGGGCTACGGTTATGATATAGATCTGAAATATCTTCTGCACCCTTGGATACAATGTTGGATCAAGATCATGAGAACTGAAATGACTTATCATTGTATGATATGATAATGGATAGCCTAGATTGATTGATAATGCGTGTTATATCCTTTATATGTTATGATCTAGGTATATCTGAAGTCTGAAATAGTTGTGAAGTTATAAGTTATTATTTGCAAATCTATATGCTGGTTCCCCTTGGTGAAGGCGCATATACACGCTAGTTCGACACTTTCAAGTAGTGTATGCAGAACAAAAGCTTGTTGTTTAGAGATGACTGATATATATAATTAGTGTTATTGTTTTATTATTGTTTGTCAATGATGTCTTCAACGGATTTGAAAGTAAAATTGATTGTATAAGGAGATTGAGTATGATTGATTGATTGATTAAGTAAGAAGGGTGATCTTTGCTGCTATCTGTTTAGAAATATGTAATATGAAATTAGATCTTCATAATGTCATTGGTTGGCACAGTTTTTGGCTCATAGGTTTTATGATTTAGTACCTTTAGAGGTATATGCAGGTTGGGCTACAAAAAGTAGCGTATACATTCAGGTTGGCTTCATTGAAGTAGCGTATACATTCTGACAAATGATTTTTGAGGTTGCAGTTGGTTTTGGTTGTTGATGAAGTGTTCTAGGTTCAAATATGTGTACTTGTTACCATTATATATCTATTCCAGTTGACCGGTTGAATTTTGACTAAGTGTTGGTTGATTTAGTTTTCAGTGATTTGTTGATTCAGAGATTGAGTATTAGGTTTCAGTTATACCAGATATTGATGATTGGGTTTCAGTGATTGGTTGATGCAGATGTATTTGATGGTTGTATTGCAGTGATGATTGATTTTGAGCTTAAATTTTACTGATGGGTCTAATATGAAAATTTGATGAAACATGGCCTACATATTATGTTGTTGTACCAAGAGTATCTAGTCTGAAAATTTATGAAACATCGTCCCTAGAGAAAGAGTGCAGGTAGTAGCCTTATTTAGGCCAGTACCTACATACTGGTAAACATATCAGCTAGTACAAGAGCTAGGGGGTTGGAGCTCCCTTCCAATAGAAGCTTCTTATACAGCAAATTGGCACCCTCATCAACTCAAAGGGGAAAGACATGACAGCTGAAGCAAAGACCAAGATCACATGCCTTGTTTCCACACTAACATTGGCTATGCACTAAAAACCTACTTTATAAAGCTTCTCTGCAAGCCTAAGGGTGCATTAGTGACCCAACTAACTCTAGTTGCTAGTTCGGGAATAGCGTTAGTGGACCTTAATGAAGTTCCAAGGGTCAAAGGAGCGAATTGACTCATAAATATCTAGATATTTGTTCCTAGAGATGTTTCCTTGCTTTTCTTGAGTGGATCTAGGAACAAATATCTAGATATTTATGAGTCAATTCACTCCTTTGACCCTTAGAACTTCATTAGGGTCCACTAACATTGTTCCCGAACTAGCAACTAGAGTTAGTTGGGTCACTAACACACCCTTAGGATTGCAGAGAAGCTTTATAAAGCAAGTTGTCAGTGCATAGCCAATGTTAGTGTGGAAACAAGGCATGTGATCTTGGTCTTTGCTTTAGCTATTATGTCTTTCCCCTCTGAGTTGATGAGGGGGTTAATTTGTTGTATAACAAAGCTGGAAAATGAGTGAAGGTTGTAGCCTTTAGCAGGAAGATGCCTGAGTAGTGGAAAAATTTTGCACCAGTAGAAAACTTGTAAACACTTTTTATAATAAGAAGATTGAAGGCTGAGATGACAACAACAGTGGTTTTTTCCCACATTGGGTTTCCACCTGAAAAATCCTAGTGTCCATGTGTGCTGCTTATGTGTCTTGATTTATTCTGTTCTTATTGCATCTATTTACTTCTCAAAAAATAAATGACACTCTGATTTAAGACAATTAATTAACTGTTTATCAAATTTTCGCATATATATGCTGGTTTCATTATTTATAGGCACAAACATACGCCAGTTGGTTTCAATAAAATAACATATACAGTTTGAAAAAGAAAATAATTATTGTGAAATTTTAAATACCGATTCACCCCCCCCCCCCCCCCTCAGTATTTTTCCCAACAGAATAGAGATCCTATATGCCTTGGATGTTTCATTGTAGCCAACGAAATATCCCTTCTCTAATCTCTAATCCAACTTGGTGCATTTATCATCTGGCATGTAACAATAAGTTATATTGACAAACATCTTGAGGTTCCCAACTTATAACTTCTTTCTCATAAACACCTCCTTAGGTGTCATATTTTGTAATGCCTTGTGAGGAACCTTGTTCTAAATATAGATTTTTGTGCTACACACCTTTTTCCATAGAAATCTAGACATATTCTAGTCATATAGCAACACCCACATTGCTTGAACTATCATCCTATTGTTCATCTTGGCGGTCCCATTTTGTTGTGGGTTTTATGGAGTTTTCCATTCTCTCTTGATCATCGCAAATCGCAATCGGCAGAGGTAGCACTTCATATATAACCACTTCTGCTGTGATTTGTGATTGTGATTTAATCACATCACTGAATTATGGCTAACTCTTTAATACTTGTTTTCGTTTTATTTCAATGTGCAATTATTGCATCGCCCCTTTTATTTCAATATGCTCCAATATACAATTATTACATCACACCTTTTGTGCCTTATCTATTTTTCAGTGATTTTTAAATGAAAAATGAAAATTATAAACAATGAAGATGCATGTTACAACAGACTCCAAGACCAAGAACATACCCATTAAGTACCACTTTCTATGAGAACAAGTGCTTGAAAAAAAGGTTAAATTGGAGTACGTTCCCTCCAAAGAACAAGTTGTTGATATATTTACCAAACCTCTTCCCAAAGAATCATTTGAATATCTCAGACAAAAGTTGGGATTTGTTTCTACCTCATCCTGTTGTTAAAACCAATTTTCAAAGGAATGTTTCTTATACGCGGATTTCATGAAGCAGAGTCACGTATATACGTGAGTTTTTGTGCCTGCAATGGCATATGCGTTTTTCTGATAGAAAAACAAAGGGTAAGACTCAAAATCATATTCTGACATGGGTGTTCAGTATGATATTGATGGTTATAGTTTGTTGATATGATTTTCTCATTGATGTTTATTTTGATTGATGAAGATTCCTTGATAAGTGAATTGTTGACAATGCACAGGTAGTACAGGTTCAGGGGAGCATTGGCCTTCAAAACATTATGCATTGTTGGCATCATGATTGTTGAATTCAGCTATGGTCTCATTTATTAATATCATTTGTAGAAAAGGTCATGTAAAGACATATGGTGTCTCTTTCTATCATAGTCTATTATGAATGAGTCCTTTTGGAAATATCATGTAATTTGTACCCCCACTATGCATGGGCAGGATAATGTAATAATTGCATTTTTTAGTCATGTATGAACATTTGGTATATCCCCACTTGGTTGGGTGATTGATGTATGTATGCAACATTGGTGATAGGAAGGTCATTCTCCCATATTTGAGTTATAGATTTATGTTATTCTTTTGCAAAATATATCTGCAGACTCTGAATGTGCTCAGGGAGAGCATGGAAAATATAATGCATCTCAACATGTACAAAGGGGGGGAATATTTTGGTCTACCCTTTGCCCTTGGTGTTAAAGGGGGAGAATATCTTGGTGTTTCTTGATATATCTAATAGGTTCTACTGCTTGAAGTGATCAACACCAATATGGTTGCCATCAATTCCAAAGGGGGAGATTGTTGGCATTATGGTACATGTGTTGTCCTTGATGGCAATCCACACACAGGTCAGTTTAGAATTGTTAAAGGGAAACTCACATTGTAATAGGTCAATAACAGGTCAATTCAAAGGTAACAAATAAATGGCATAGAAGAATAGGATGATGGAATAAAGGATTACATATCAGAATCAAGTAATTGAAGAAAAAGAATGATTTAAGGTGTATTAAGTTGTATACACTATTTCACCTAGTCCAAGTAGCGTATACAAGCAGGTTCACAGAACAGAAGGAGAATATACGTATGCACACACTTTCACAGAAGGAAAAGCATGTATGGGATGGAAAATTAAGGTTAAAGAATACCGAGGGTCCATACCATGGTATTAGCCCACAATATTGAGCAGAGGAATGGTTACTTGATCCCGTCTAAGAATACCACGGGTTCTAAGTGTTGTTTTGGTCTAAGGTATTGAAAGAGGTTCTAAGTATATAAGGAGGAGATGATCAAAGGTCTAGGTGTGAAAGTGAAAGGGATTTTCATGAATACTTATATATGAAGTATATTTTGTGTTGTAAGGGCTACGGTTATGATATAGATCTGAAATATCTTGTGCACCCTTGGATACAATGTTGGATCAGGATCATGAGAACTGAAATGACTTATCATTGTATGATATGATAATGGATAGCCTAGATATGATTGATAATGCATGTTTTATCCTTTATATGTTATGATCTGGGTATATCTGAAGTCTAGAATAGTTGTGAAGTTATAAGTTATTATTTGCAAATCTATATGCTGGTTCGCCTTGGTGAAGGCGCGTATACACGCTAGTTCGACACTTTCAAGTAGTGTATGCAAAACAAAAGCTTGTTGTTTAGAGATGAATGATATATCTAATTAGTGTTGTTGTTTTATTATTGTTTGTCAATGATGTCTTCATTAGATCTGAAAGTAAAATTGATTGTATAAGGAGATTGAGTATGATTGATTGATTGATTGAGTAAGAAGGGTGATCTTTGCTGCTATCTGTTTAGAAATATGTAATATGAAATTAGATCTTCATAATGTCATTGGTTGGTACAATTTTTGGTTCATAGGTTTTATGATTTAGTACCTTTAGAGGTATATGCAGGTTGGGCTACAAAAAGTAGCGTATACATTCAGGTTGGCTTCATTGAAGTAGCGTATACATTATAACAAATGACTTTTGAGGTTGCAGTTGGTTCTGGTTGTTGATGAAGTGTTCTAGGTTCAAATTTGTGTACTGGTTATAGTTATGTATCTGTTCCAGTTGATTGGTTGAATTTTGATTAAGTTTCAGTTTATTTAGTTTTCAGTGATTGATTGATTCAGAGATTGATTATTAGGTTTTAGTTATATCAGAGATTGATGATTGGGTTTCAGTGATTGGTTGATGCAGATGTATTTGATGGTTGTATTGCAGTGATGATTGATTTTGAGCTTAAATGTTACTGATGGGTCTAGTATGCAAATTTGATGAAACGTGGCCTACATATTATGTTGTTGTACCAAGACTATCTAGTCTGAAATTTTATGAAACATGGTCCCTAGAAGAAGAGTGAAGGTAGTAGCCTTATGTAGGCCAGTACCTACGTACTGGTAAACATATCAGCCAGTACAAGAGCTAGGGGGTTGGAGCTCCCTTCCAATAGAAGCTTCTTATACAGCAAATTGGCCCTGTCATCAACTCAAAGGGGAAAGACATGATAGATGAAGCAAAGACCAAGATCACATGCCTTGTTTCCACACTAACATTGGCTATGCACTAACAACCTGCTTTATAAAGCTTCTCTGCAAGCCTAAGGGTGCGTTAGTGACCCAACTAACTCTAGTTGCTAGTTCAGGAACAACGTTAGTGGACCTTAATGAAGTTCTAAGGGTCAAAGGAGCGAATTGACTCATAAATATCTAGATATTTTTTCCTAGAGATGTTTCCTTGCTTTTCTTGAGTGGATCTAGGAACAAATATCTAGATATTTATGAGTCAATTCACTCCTTTGACCGTTAGAACTTCATTAGGGTCCACTAACATTGTTCCCGAACTAGCAACAAGAGTTAGTTGGGTCACTAACACACCCTTAGGCTTGCAGAGAAGCTTTATAAAGCAAGTTGTCAGTGCATAGCCAGCATTAGTGTGGAAACAAGGCATGTAATCTTGGTCTTTGCTTTAGCTATCATGTCTTTCCCCTCTGAGTTGATGAGGGGGTCAATTTGTTGTATAACAAAGCTGGAAAACGAGTGAAGGTTGTAGCCTTCAGCAGGAAGATGCCTGAGTAGTGAGAAAATTTTGCACTAGTACAAAACTTGTAAACACTTTTTATAATAAGAAGATTGAAGGATGAGATGACAACAGCGGTGGTTTTTTCCCACATTGGGTTTCCACCTGAAAAATCCTAGTGTCCATGTGTGCTTCTTATGTGTCTTGATTTATTCTGTTCTTACTGCATCTATTTACTTCTTAGAAAATAAATCACACTCTGATTTAAGACAATGAATTAAATGTTTATCAAATTTCGTATATATACGGTGGTTTCATTATTTATAGGCGCAGACATACACCAGTTGGTTTGAATAAAATAACATATACAATTTGAAAAAGAAAATAATTATTGTGAAATTTTAAATACCGATTCACCACCCCCTAGTGTTTTTCCCAACAGAATAGAGATCCTATATGCCTTGGTTGTTTCATTATGTCCAATGAAATATCCCTTCTCTAGTCTCTAATCCAACTTGGTGCATTTATCATCTAGCATGTGACAATAAGTTATATTGACAAACATCTTGAAGTTCCAAACTTATAACTTCTTTCTTGTAAACACCTCCGTAGGTGTCATATTTCATAATGCCTTGTGAGGAACCTTGTTCTAAATATAGATTTTTGTGCTACACACCTTTTTCCATAGAAATCTAGACATATTCTAGTCATATAGCAACACCCGCATTGCTTGAACTATCACCCTATTGTTCATCTTGGCGGTCCCATTTTGTTGTGGGTTGTATGGAGTTGTCCATTCTCTCTTGATCCCCTCCTTCACACAAAACTCGAATGTTTTCTCAACATACATGCCTCCATTATCTGTATGAAGAACCTTTATCTTCTTTCCTGTTATTTTCTCCACAAAGCCTTAAACTCTTGGAAGCACCTAAGGCTTTGTCCCAAGTCTTCAAAAAGTAAATCCATGTCTTCCTAGAGAAACATTGGTGGAATTATATGTATTCTAATTCCAACATTTTAATTATCAAATCCGAGATCGTAAGACTTAGAGATGAAAGCACGGGAAATGTGCAGGATTAAAGCCTCTTCTAATATATGCTAGCAACTAACACTAGAAAGAAATAATCTCTAAGGATTATAACATATTACTAGATTATGGGACTCTAATTCTTATCATGTTTTGAACCACAACCTTTCATTACCGACAAACAGTGTTCATGTGGTTTTATTTATGTAGCTTATTAGGTCTTGAGACTTCATCGGTTATAATCTATAGCAATGCATATAAAAACTCATTAAACATGTTGTAGAAAAGTAAATTGCAGAAAAATAAATGTCGGCAACTATAAGCAAAAGCATATAAGGCAAGTAAAGAAAACAAAGCAATAAACTACAAGAAAGGCGTTAATAAAATAACAAAAATAAATGCTAAACATGCTTAGAGTCATAATGATATATTGTAGGTTCTTTTTTGCTGTAGGAATCTTTTACCAAGTGACTTCAAAGCTCTTAATCAATTAAAGAATCCTAAACTACAAACCACAAATTACTCAATATTTAGACGTAGAGTCTAGTTTTTGGTACTGAATTAAGTACAAAAATTACAGTTTTGGTTTTGGTACCGAATTAAGTACCAAAAATATGGAAATTAAAATTCAAAACAATGAAGTATATTAAGAAACCACCTTCAAGATTTATTGAATCTTAAGCCTGGAAAGTCAATTCAAATTTGATCATAACATTTTCTATTAACATATCTAAGAATATAGAAATAGTTCTAATACTGTGTGAAATACAAATCTAATTTAAAATTGAAAAGAAACATTAAGTAAAATCTACAATCAATAAAAAACTAAATATTATCCTACTCTATGAATAAAAATTAGTGTGTTACATGAGTCAAGTTTCCCTTCCCGACCTGGAAACGTGCCAAAAAACTAATTCAAATCAGCAAGATGCTCAAACTTCAATGATTAATCTTCATTGCAACAATTTATCTTCTTCTTAAAAAAAATGTTCAATTACAAACTCATAATCCCATTTATCAGTACTATGAGGCTCTATTTATACTTAAAAACTAGTGAATAAGGATAAGATCCAATCCCATAAACTCAGAAAATGAATTTACAACTTTAGAGGAAAATCTCTAAAATCTAATTTTGTTGTAATTTTATGCAAATTGACATTAAAGAACCTGCCATATATTCTCGACCAAGATGTATTTTTGGTATTTGTTCTATGGAGCTTAATTTTCCATATTATCAACAAAAAATTCTCTTGGAATTTCTTGATTCAATTCCATGGCCTCAGAAATTGTGTATGAAGTTTTTTATTTAGATACTTTTGCAAATCTAGGTTCTGTAGAAATTTTGTAAAAATATTCTTTGAAGAACTAGTTGTAATGTTTAAACTGTATGGAATTTTTAGAAATGGTTTTACATCCAAGTAAATTTCTATTTTTTTCAAAAAACCTATTTTCCATATTCTTGAGATTCGCCACCATATGCACAAAAATGAAGGCAGAACATGGCAATTTCAAAATTGTTACCTATTTTTGGTTGTAGCTTAATTCATGTGCTAGGATCCCACTCGTGTCAGATAGGTCTATTCCAAGGTTTTTACCAGCATGTTAAGTCCATGTGACACCTAATTTACCATGCTTTGAGTAAGAAAAACGTATTTTATAATTTTTATTTTTTTCCTCCATTCATGTAAGTGTATAATTAAGTACCGAATTGCTGAACTGATACAGAGATAGAAATTTTCATAGTGGAACATGCTTCTTGGACACAGAATCACATTCGTAAACTATCATTGATAAAACCATATTAAAAACTCATTTAATCAGTAAAAATACAAGAAATAATTAATAATTAACCACAAGGTAAAATGAATGTATTTAGTGAAAATTGGTAATGTAATAATTACAGAATATGTTGTAAGAGTATGAATATGGCTTGGAAATGGAAGTTTTGGATAAAAAATGCTATAACATATATGGGGTCCAACATTCCCCCATGCCTAAGATTTTGCATGCCCTCATGCAAACAAAATATGGACTAGAAAGGGATGGTGGATGATATAAGGTGATAATGAAGATAATGGCTAAATAAATATGGACTTGGAAACTTGTAAGACCATTACTTATTTTTTGGTTCTCTTCTCAGATAAGAAACAATGATTTCATCCTCTTATTGATAGCATTCAGATAATGATTTTGTGAATGCTTTATGATGTACAAGGAGAAGACACTATAGATATTCATGTACCACAATCATTCTTAAGGTCTTACTAGAATATGCATTAATGGATTTAGAAATGGGGTTTTAATAGTGGTTTAAGAAAGGTGAATATTTTTGCAATAGGAACTAGTTAATCTTTAATATTCCTTAAATTATAATGAGTTAAAGATCTTTTAAACATGTTTTACCTCAAGTATACCTTTTGAATTTTGATATATACTGCTGGTTGCAATCGAAGTTGTATGGTGTTGAAGATGAGGCAAAGTAGGCCTGAGATTATGAAATGATGAATGTTGATCTGATATGCTAAAGAGAATGAACTGAAGATGTTGAAAAGATCCCAACAACCATTCCCCCATGCCTGAGGTTTTTCATGTCCTCATGCAAATAAGGTGGGTTACTGAAGAAGTGAGGATGGTTGTTGAGATGGATCTAGTACAAAGGAACTTGAAAAACAAAATAATGGAGCTAATCATATGAGTACTAAACAAAAATAAGGCATCTCATATTTATTAAAATGATGTAAAACTAACACTAATCATAAAATAAATTCCAACTCAATCATTACATATGATTTCATCAATCCTTAACAGTCTTATGCTTAAGAAAAGAAATTTAAACAACTCTCCTTCTTTGTAGGTAAGAAGTTTTTTTATGATCACAACAAATGATGAACCAATGAAAAATTAGTCATTATGTTGATGGTGTTGGACCCACCAACATGTCAGTTGATCTAATAATGAAGGTCTTAGTTTACTTTTATGGTATTACAAACTCATGTGTTTGGATTAGCCTACATTACTTAGCGCATGGATCGATAAGTTTGCGAATAATGCAGACAATGAGCAGTAAAGAAGCATAATAGACAAACACACATAAACACAACGAGTTTAATAAGGAGTTCACCCAACACTCTTGGGCTACATCTCCTAGTCCAGCCTTCAATGGTGACCACTCTATTATGTTCTCAGAAGCGGAGTTTTTACAAAAGTGAGCTCAATTCGAGACTCACACGATAGATACAAAACAAGTCTCACACGACAGATACAAAACAATAAGGCTTTACTTAGATCCCCCAAGTCTTTCTGAGTACACAGAATCTCCTCACTAACTCTCTATCTCTGTTTGCTCTATGTCTCAGCACGGCTTGCTTCTGTCTTCTGTCTTCTGTCTTCTATGGCTTTAAAGCCAATTGGCATTATTTGTTCATTTCTCCTTCTCGGGCTCTCTGGCTCCCAGCCTCTATTCACTCGAATTCCCCTTCTAATAATTATCAATCATGGCATAACGCCTTCAAGGGAGGTGGCCACCCATTCTGTAATGAAAGAGTGCATCGGCCCTATTAGAGTCGGTCTGTTCAGCCCTCCGTCAGAGATCAAAATCTCTTTTGTTGCATTTCATTTTTAGGTGTCTCATTCATCCGGTCAGTTGCATTCCATTAGAAGCATTGATTTTCTGACGGATGGTTCTTGTGTTTCATGTATCTGTTGGTTCGTGTCTGATCATTAAAGTTCATCAAAATCAATTTTACAGTCATTCATAGTTATGGATGGTTTCTTGGTCAGCAAAGAGTCATTTCAGTCATTAGGTCTAGGGTTTTGTTTTTTAAAGTGTCCAATAATGCCAACAGATGCATGAGCGAGGTTCGAAATAAGTTTTCGTCGCAAAATTTCATCATTATATCGCTTGATCATGACTTTTACTCAAAACTCTGTTTTGAAGAAAAATCGTCAATTTCGTCTTTTGCAATAAATGCCATGTATATTTTCAAAGTTTTTAAGCTGTTAAAAATATTCAGGCGTAGCTCTGGTCACCTTTGCAAAGTTCCAGGCCATTCATCCCTACAAGACAAGCAAAAATCAAACCATTCAGTCCAAGAGAAACAAAGAAGCAAAACAGAGTTTCAAAGTGAAGTGTCAACGTTTGCAACATGACAAATTGGTTTTTTAAAATCAAGAGTTAAATCCTTCGCATATATATCATTTTTGTGTTCCAAGAGTTCATTTGCATACTAAATACATCAAAGAGCCAAAGTGGAAATGTGGAGCAGCAATGCAATCAAATTGAAGGCAAACTGTGTGTAAATTTTGGTGTGCGGCGCGTTGGCTAAGTGGCGCGATGCACTGGGTGTGTGCCGTGCATAGGGCCATTTTCCGTAGTGTAAAATTACACAGGCGCGACGCATATGGTGCGCGCGGCGCATTGGGTTTGGTGCATGACGCACATGCCTGAAATGCTAATTTTCAGTCATTGCTTCCTAAAACTCAAATTGACTCATTTTTTTCTACTCAAATGAGTTCATGTGACCCTCCAGTTGTCATTTAAAAATGTTTGAGATTCGTTATGAGGATTTACATGCCAAAAACCAAACTCAATCATTGTGTTGAGATTTGATCCATGGTTTTGAAAGTAGAGTTTTAAAGTTAGTTTTGGTGCCAATCTTTTCTATTCTTCATTGTTTTTTCCTCCCCCTCACTGTTAATATTACCATTACACACCTCCCCTATCATTCCCTATCACTATCACTCTCCCATATCACTTGCAGAGAGTCCCTAATATCCCAAGTCATTTCCCATTCATAGAATCATTTCATTTCCCATTATTTTCCTTTTCCCCATATCATTTGAAAAATTCCAAAAACCTCAAGTTACCCAAACAGTACCCAAACATTTAAATAACTGTCCACTTTTCCTACATTTGTCAAAATTCTAACGGGCAAATTATCACTTGACAAGACCCCACTGTCCACACTTCCCTATTTCCCATAGTCCCTCCAGCATTTGGAAATTGCACCAAATTCTCATTCTTCATCTCATTGAAGCCAAACAGACTTTGAAACACCATGAAGGCGAACACCGATACATTATATGACCAAGGCAGTGACTTTACAACAGAAACTGCATGCACCAGGGGGACACTGAAACGACGTAAAAGGAAAGATCAGCTCCGAATCTTGGTTGAATCCTCTTTGGTTGAGCATGATACTTGATGAGGCACCTTCAGTCTAAATTTCAAGGAATTTGGAGAAAATTTTGTCATTTTTGTATTTTTTGGTCACAAAACAGTGTTTTCTGCCCAACACGTAGCACCACCTTGCGCGCGCTTATGATCGGGAGATCTTCTGGAGGAAAACTTGGTATTTTTGAATTTGTTATGGAAATTTATTCATGCTCAGGAATGGCCTAAGAATTTCATCAAGTTTTGAGTGGCCTAAAGGGTCAAAATCTCCTTGAAAATGGCCTTTCTGCCACCTTTGGCACACATAGGAACCAGTCTTAGATTGAAGTTTTGGAGGGGCAAATGACATCCAAATCTCGAAATTCCACTTGTTTTGGAAAGTATATAGGCAGGGCTTTCCAACAAGCTATCTTAGGCTCAATTTGGACTTCAGGAAGTGCCTCAAAATCAGATCCAAAGTTGTGCTACGCATACAGGTTTTGGGCGTGACGCATAGAGAATTTTGGCCTATTTTTCACTTAGCAGCTCAGAATTTCGCCCAGTTTTACTTTTTCATGTAACTCTTGATCTACCTTGATATAATTTCATGAACATGATGTAATTTTTGGCACATTTTTACTTGTTTTAGTAGATTGATTCACTAAAAGGTGAAATGTGAGTGAATGAATCAGTTTCCTAACATATAGAGGCAAGTTGTTTCATTGCCTATTTTAATTCCTTGTTTAGATATGGTTGAAACAGCTCCTAGAATGATAAGCTCAACCCCTAGAGGCATGGAAATGGGTTAGGTTTGTCTATATGATGTATTTTCTCGGTCATTTCAAAGGGTTGGACACTAGGGATTGATTGGCACTCCATTGTACATTTGATTTCTGCATTGTTGGCAAAGGAAAGACCAGGATTTTGTAGCACTTGTTGGGATCCTTGTGGCTTTGTGTTTTGATGGTGTTTTTCTTCATACAATTGTAATTCCATTGATGTTTCATGTATGCCATTTTCCTTCTCTTTGCTTCTGAAATTAAAACAAATGAGTGACAAAAGGTAGAATTCATTAGCTTACTGTGCTCTGCCTGTTAGTTTGTTTAATTTTCAATGTTTTCTTCAGTTTGAAGAGGATTCTTGGTACCCTCTTGCCCTCTTCAGCTCCTCAGCGGTCTTTTCTATCCATTCATTTAATCTAAAGCATCAAAACTACTGCCTACCTTGCCCCAATCGGAACTCTGCAAAAATTTGGCCTCATCCCCGGACCCAAATTTGCCTTTCCCTTTTTTCCAACAAAACCCCCAAAAAAATCAAATTAAACCCTTGCACTTCATACCTAGCCTAAGATCAGTTGTTAAATCAGTCATCTAAAGCCCCATCGATTATCTTTTGCTGAGATTGACCTAGAGAGAGCCCTCTCCTATCCTCGTAAGGCTAGCTACGAGGCTGAGCGTGATTTGATGTGGACCTAGAAGCTTACCTTTTCAGCCTGAGGTAAATCTAGGTTCTAACATAGTGGTGACCATACTAGGGAAGAAAGTTTATTTTCATTGTTTGGCTTTGTATACTACAGACGGAGCCTGAAGTCAGCCAGGTAGCCTTTGAAATGCTTTTGCTTTGCATTAGCGCAAGTAGATAAATGTGTTGGAAATAATACTGAGAGGGGGGGGGGGGTGAATCAGTATTATCAAGTTCTTTTAATAAATCTTCCTTATTTATACTTTGAATTATTTTTGCATGTCAGTACCATAAAATAATGAGCATGAACAAGAAAAACAGATAGTCACACCAAAGAACACCAGATATAAGGTGGAAACCCAATGTTGGTGAAAACCACCTGCTGCAATATGTCTCTATCTTCTTTCAAATTAGAAACTCCTTTTACAATGGTTTTGTACTGGTGCAGTCCTTTACCAGTACGCAGGCTGCAACCTGCAGAGAGCTACAACTCTCTCTCATTTTCCAGTCTCTCCTGGAAGGGAGCTACAACCCCCTACTTCTTTTCTTTCAAGGACCACTTTTCATAAATTTTCAAACTGGATCCATAAACATCAAGAGATCATCAAGTACAAGTAAATCACCCAGTCAACTGCAGTAACCAGATCAATAGTAACAGTAAACTAAACCCAGAACACCTTATCAACAGAGAAAAGTCAGTCAAATAAATGCCTTAATACAGATCCGTAGTTTTCCTTTATCTAGCATGCGTTGCTACGCACTTCACCTTCTGCACCTCTGTGTATCCCCACAGAGAGTCTTGAACTGCACTTCGTATCCATGCACTGTTCCTTTAAATGTGTTGTGTACCTTCACTGTATCCCCGCACCCACTGCTTCTATCGCGCCGCGTACTTTCACTGTGCCTCCGCAGTTACTGCTTCTATCGCACCACGTACTTTCAATGTGTCTCCGCACCTGTGGCTTCTGTCGTACAACATACCTCCGCGCTTCTCCTTTCTCTTTACTGTGAACCACCGCACCTGGACTTCTGTCGCGCTGCGTACCCACGCACTGCTCCTTCTTCTGGGATGCGTACCCCCGCACTTGCACCGTTAATCTCCTGCGAACCTCTGATTAGGGCCAAATTGGCAGTCCACCAGTGTGCCACAGATAGTCAGATGCCCAGATTTGATCATGCGCTTGAGAGATCACACTTCATAGATTCACTTTCAACTTCACTTTTATATAGATCAAGCTTTTAAACCGATAACCCAATATTTCAGTCTTAAGATATTCAATTTGCAAAAGATACATTAGCCAAGTGATCTCCTTCCCTATTTATAGTCAAGCCCTTATTCACACCATGGGACAAAACCATCAATAACAAATACAAGGGATCCAAACCGGGGCTAAATTAGATCCTATACCACAGGCTAAAACCATAGAATCAAGAACGGCGGGCTAAATACCACGGGCCAAACATAAGAAACCCCACGTGAGCGTGCTTCTCTGCCTTGAAGTGAGTGAACTGGGGGTCCGCACCTCATGAACGGGTAACTTGCAGGTATGTACGCACTTTATCTATGATATTCCTGCGGGTCCGTAGCTTTTGTACGGTGTACCTGCGTACCTCTTATTTTCCAACATTTTGAGAGCCTGAACATAGCATTGCCACTTGAGAGTGTTGCCATCAAGTACAACATCTGTAACATAGAGCCATACCAGAATCATAATGCCAACAATCTCCCCCTTTGGACTTGATGGCAACCTCAAGATCCTCAACGTCATTCTCCCCCTTTGACATCAAGGGCAAAGGGTCATGCTCCCCCTAAGAACATGCTCCCCCTGGCTATAAACCAGATCCACCAAACACCATAAATGACCATGAAAGAGATAAAGACATATTGCAGCAATATTCATACCAGCATCCATGATTTCCTCCTGTACTTCCTCCATAATGCCAACAATGCATTATATGCTCCCCCTGAACCTGTGCCATTCGATCTTCGACCAATCCGCAACCCAACAAATGTACGCATATACCCCAGATGAACCTTGCGTACAACCATCAATCAGAAGATTCAACAACATGATGATGCATCAAGAACCCCCAACTTTTGCCTGAGGTATTCAAAGGTCTCCCTGGGAAATGGTTTGGTGAGTATATCAGCAACTTGTTCCTTAGAAGGAACATACTCCAACTTGACCTTTTGTTCAAGTACTTGTTCCCGGAGAAAATGATACTTGATCGGTATGTGCTTGGTATTTGAATGCATGACTGGGTTCTTTGAAATGTTGATTGCACTTGTGTTATCACATAAGATGGAGATAGGTGGTGTACAAGTGATTTGAAAATCCTGCAAGGTCTGCATCATCCAAAGGAGTTGAGTGCAGCAAGATGTAGCAGCAACATATTCTGCTTCATCTATAGACAAGGCAATCGAACTTTGTTTCTTGCTGAATCAAGATACTAATCTGGAACCCATAAAGAACGCACCACCACTTGTGCTCTTCCTGTCATCCACGCTTCCTACCCAATCTGCATCTGTATAAGCATGAAGTGTGAGATCTGTATCTCTAGGATACCATAAGCCATAATTTTGAGTCCCTTGAAGATATTTAAAGATTCTCTTCACTGCCTGAAGATGAGTTTCCTTTGGATTTTCTTGAAATCTTCCAACTATTCCCACTGCATGCATGATGTCTGGTCGGGTACATGTCAAATAAAGTAGACTTCCAATCATAGATCTGTAGGTTGGTTGATGCACTGCTACTGATTCATCATTTGCACTAAGGCTACATCCTGTGACCATGGGTGTACATACTGGTTTTGCATCTTCCATGCCATATTTCTTCAAAATCTGCTTGAGATACTTGGTTTGAGACAAAAAGATCCCTCCTTCTTTTTGTTGGATTTTCAAACCAAGAAAATATGTCAGTTCCCCCAGCAAGGACATTTCGAATTATTTCTGCATTACCAAGGCAAAGCTTTGACTCATAGCTTCTTCATTGCTGCCAAAGATAATGTCATCTACATACACAACAAGTATTAGCAATTTGTCGTTTTCAACTTTTATATAAAGATTGCTATCTGCTGATCCTTTTGAAAAGCCTTGTTGATGAAGATATTTGTCCAAATGATAGTACCAAGCCCTTGGAGCTTGTTTGAGACCATAGAGAGCCTTTTTCAATCTGCATACAAGATTTGGATCATTTCCAAGAATGAAACCATCTGGCTGCTCAATGTATACTTCTTCTTCCAAGTCTCCATTCAGAAAGGCGGATTTCACGTCCATTTGAAATACTTTGAAGTTTTGAAAGCTTGAGAGAGCAAGGAACATTCGGGTGGCCTCAAGTCTCGCAACAGGAGCAAAAGTTTCTTCAAAATATATTCCCTCTTGCTGCGCATACCCTTTACAAACAAGTCTGGCCATGTTTCTAATTACTTCTCCATTTTCATTCAATTTATTTTTGAAGACCCATTTTGTCCCTATAACATTCTTATCCTTTGGTCTAGGAACCAACTCCCAAGTGTTGTTCTTTTCGATCTGCTCAAGTTCTTCATCCATTGCTTTGACCCAACATTCATCTTTGCATGCATCTTTTACATTTTGTGGTTCAGTGGAGGAGAGTAATGCCAAATAGCTTGAAGCTTCTGCAATTGTTCTTCTTGTTTGTACACCTGCTTCTTTCTGCCCCAAAATCTGAGATTCTGGATGATTTTTCTAAACATACCTGGATGGAGTCTTCTCTTCTATCCTTATCTGCTCCTCTGGTTCTTCTTGAGGTTCTTCTTCTTCATCATTCTGTCTTTGAGGGTAGTCTTCATCTTCTTCGATATTTTCATGATTTACTTGCCTAGGAATGTATCCCTTCTCATCAACCACTACATCAATGCTGTCAACAATTCTTCCAAGTCTTTTATTGTAGCACTTGTATGCTTTGCTGTATGGAGAATAACCAAGAAGAATGCATTCATCTGCTCTAGGTTCAAGTTTGCCAAGTTGCTCATCAGTATTCTTAATATAGCATTTGCTCCCAAAGATTTTGAAGTGCTTTACCGAAGGAGTCTCACCATACCAGAGCTCATGAGGAGTTTGAGTGCTATTCACCTGGACATTTGTTTTGTTGAGAATAACAACCGCAACATATGCAGCTTCACCCTAGAAAGTTGCGGGAGTTCCAGAATCATCAAGCATAGCTCGAGCCATTTGTTGGACTATTCTGTTCATTCTTTCCACCACTCCATTTTGCTGAGGAGTTCTAGCTGTAGAGAATTCTCTTCTTATCCCATGTTCTTCACAGAAATCGAAAAATTCCTTTGAGGTAAACTCCCCACCTTTGTCGGACCTGAGGCACTTAATTTTGTATCCTGATTCATTTTCAACCAAGGCTTTAAAGGATGTGAATTTTTCGAATGCTTCATCTTTGTGCTTCATAAGTCCTAACCAGACAAACCTGGAGAAATCGTCAATGAATAATATCAAGTATTCTTCTCCTTGAGGTGTCCCTTTCTTGAATGGACCACATACATCTATATGTACTAGCTCAAGAGGCATGCTAGCTGATCCTTCCTTCTCCGGAAAGTTAGTTCTGGTTTGCTTTCCAAACTGACATGATTTGAATATGGTGTTGTCTGGAATTTTGATATCTGGAAGACCATGAACTGCCTGATATTTGCATGCTTTCCTTATTTGTGAAAAGCTTAGATGTCCCAATCTCCGGTGCCATAACCAGTGTTCATCATCCTTGCTCAGATAGCATTGTTGTTGTCCTTCTTCAAATATGTATAGATTATTTGGAGTTCTTTTACCTTTGATCACTGTTTCACCTGTATCAAGATCACGAACAAGACATCCATTTGATCTAAATATCACCTCGGTTCCTTGATCACACATCTGGCTGACACTTAGAATATTATGCTTCAATCCATCAACATACAAAACATTTCCAGCTTTGACCTTTTCTTTTAACTGAGCAGTGCCTTTTCCTTTTATAGCTGTAGGAGTATCATTTCCAAAAGAAACTTTCTTTCCCTTTTCTAAAGCAGAATATGATTCAAGTTTTTCTTTATCACCTGTCATAGGCTTCGAACATCCACTGTCAATGTACCATAGATTTTCCTGTCCCTCTGCATAAAATGCTATCCCACATCTTTCTGTTTGTGGTTCCTTTATTCTCCATGTTTTGGTGCTAGAGGCTTGTTCCTTTGTCTGCTGAAACCTGCTCCTGCATTCAGAATCTTCATGACCAAAGTTATTGCAAATAGAACATTCAACTTCATTTTCAAGAGCCGAAAAGTTGTTATAGGTCCTTTTTTTAATCCCGGTCATACTTCTTTGTTTTTGAGCTTCTCTAGTCATGATTGTTTTATATGCAACACATTGAGTTGCTTTGTGACCAAAGTTATGGCAAGAGAAGCATTGTCCATTGAAGAAACTTCTGCGGTTATCAAATCTTCTGGCCAAATGATTGTAATTTCTATTGTCATCCATTCTTGAAGCAAGTTGAGAGGATTTTACCTGTGGCTGGTTGTAGCTTTTGTTCATTCTTAAGACGGATTGCCCCTGGTTTTCCTGATAGTCCTTGTTTGTTCTTGATGTAATTCGTCCCTGTTTTACCTGGTGATCTTCATTGTGCTTTTGCTCATTCCTTCTTGCTACATCAAGATAACTCCTTGAGGTGGATGGTTGAGAAGTTTCTCCATTATACCCCAGACCTGTCTTGTTTAGGGGAGAACGTTGTACACTGATGATCTCATCTAGAGTTTCAGATCCTTTGACAAACTTAAGATTAATAGCCTTTGTTTTCTCAATCTCTTTTCTAAGACCAACAATTTCACCTTCTAACTTTTCAAGATATTTTTCTTTTTCATCAATTTGAGATTGTAGAGTATCAATGATCCTATTCTTTTCTTCTATACATGTCTTGAGTCTAGAAATTTCTTCATAAAATCTATCCACATCTATAGCATCCATGTAAACATCATCTTCAAATGCCATTAAAAGTTTATAGTCATTACCTCGTTCATCTTCATCACTATTTGATAGACCATCACTATCTTCATGAGTGTAGTAGTTTTTTGCATTCTGTTTCTTGTTCCATCTAGCAGGTTCCTTTCCTTTGTCAATCTTATCCTTATGAGGGCATTTCGCAGCATAATGACCTACTCTTCCACAAGCGAAACATTTAAAAGGTAACTTACCTCTGAACCTTCCAGTACCCCGTTGAAGATTTCTGACAAAGTTTGATTCTTCTTCTTCTTCTGGCACGTGACTTGCTTCATAGTAGTCTCCTTTGCCTGAAGCCTTGAAAGCAGCTTCTCTCCTGTCTGATGGACCTCCCTTTCTCATTTCATAAGCAGTTAGAATTCCGTGTAGCTGAGACATAGTAAGAGTTCGTAGATTTTCCTTTTCTTCTATTGCAGACACTTTAGATTCAAACTTGGGGGACAATGATCTTAGAACTTTTTCAACCACAATAGCCTCTTTTATTTCTTCACCTAAGTTTTTCATGCAATTAACAATCTCGTCTACCCGAAGGAAATAGTTAGCCACACTTTCATCATTATACATTCTGAGATTCTCATACTAAATCCTGAGGGTTTGAAGTTTAGCACGCTTTACCTGTTCATCTCCTTCGTAGCTCAAGACAATCTTGTCCCATATTTCTTTTGCAGATTTATATTGCATAACCTTCATGAATTCTGTTTGAGATAAGCATCCCAGCAGAGTATTGACTGCTTTAGCATTTGTTTCATATTTCTTCTTTTCGGCCGTATCTGTAGGAGTAGCTGAAGGAAAAGTGTAACCTGTATCTATGATATCCCAAACTTCTGTACCAAGAGATCGAAGATAGGCAGTAACTCTTACCTTCCAATAATTGAAGTTTGTCCCATCGAAAAATTGGTGGCTTGATTGATGCTTCCCTCTCGTAGTTGCTCATGATGAATGATCTTCCTTAAAGCGATCAAGCTTCTCTGAAGGACCTGCTCTGATACCAATTGTTGGAAATAATACTGAGAGGGGGGGGGGGTGAATCAGTATTATCAAGTTCTTTTAATAAATCTTCCTTATTTATACTTTGAATTATTTTTGCATGTCAGTACCATAAAATAATGAGCATGAACAAGAAAAATAGATAGTCACACCAAAGAACACCAGATACAAGGTGGAAACCCAATGTGGGTCAAAACCACCTGCTGCAATATGTCTCTATCTTCTTTCAAATTAGAAACTCCTTTTACAATGGTTTTGTATTGGTGCAGTCCTTTACCAGTACGCAAGCTGCAACCTGCAGAGAGCTACAACTCTCTCTCGTTTTCCAGTCTCTCCTGGCAGGGAGCTACAACCCCCTACTTATTTTCTTTCAAGGACCACTTTTCATAAATTTTCAAACTGGATCCATAAACATCAAGAGATCATCAAGTACAAGTAAATCACCCAGTCAACTACAATGACCAGATCAATAGTAACAGCAAACTAAACCCAGAACACCTTATCAACAAAGAAAAGTCAGTCAAATAAATGCCTTAATACAGATCCGCAGTTTTCCTTTATCTGGCATGCGTTGCTACGCACTTCACCTTCTGCACCTCTGCATATCCCCGCAGAGAGCCTTGAACTGCACTGTGTATCCACACACTGTTCCTTTAAATGCGCCACATACCTTCACTGTACCCCTGCACCCACTGCTTCTATCGCGCCGCGTACTTTCACTGTGCCTCCGCAGTTACTGCTTCTATCGCGCCGCGTACTTTCACTGTGTCTCCGCACCTGCGGCTTCTGTCGCACAGCGTACCTCCGCGCTTCTCCTTTCTCTTCACTGCGAACCACCGCACCTGGACTTCTGTCGCGCTGCGTACCCACGCACTGCTCCTTCTTCTGGGATGCGTACCCCCGCACTTGCACCGTTAATCGCCTGCGAACCTCTGATTAGGGCCAAATTGGCAGTCCACCAGTGTGCCACAGATAGTCAGATGCCCAGATCTGATCATGCGCCCGAGAGATCACACTTCATAGATTCACTTTCAACTTCACTTTTATATAGATCAAGCTTTTAAACTGATAACCCAATATTTCAGATCTTAAGATATTCAATTTGCAAAAGATACATTAGCCAAGTGATCTCCTTCCCTATTTATAGTCAAGCCCTTATTCACACCATGGGACAAAACCATCAATAACCAATACAAGGGATCCAAACCAGGGCTAAATTAGATCCTATACCACGGGCCAAAACCATAGAATCAAGAACGGCGGGCTAAATACCACCGGCCAAAAATAAGAAACCCCACGTGAGCGCGCTTCTCTACCTTGAAGTGAGTGAACTGGGGGTCCGCACCTCATGAACGGGTAACCTGTGGGTATGTACGCACTTTATCTATGATATTCCTGTGGGTCTGCAGCTTTTGTACAGTGTACCTGCGTACCTCTTATTTTCCAACATTTTGAGAGCCTGAACAGAGCATTGCCACTTGAGAGTGTTGCCATCAAGTACAACATCTATAACATAGAGCCATACCAGAATCATAATGCCAACAAAATGCTGCTTCAGTCAATCTCCAGTCTAGTTTATAAACTGAACATCTGACCTAAACGATCACCCCAGTACATGTATCAAGTTAGATCTAATGGTTGATGGTGGACAACGATCAGACATAAGAAGGCTGAAATCATTCCCCTGGTGACTCCAACTCAATATAGAGACTCCACTTGAGGACTAACTCTTTCTCTGAGAAAATGGAAGGATCTTACACAAAGTTCGGGTATCCAAAGTGGAATGGTATTCAGGATCTAGTCTGCTTTCTTGTAAATTACTTCTTTGTTGTTCTTGAAGCTGTCCTAAAAGTTTTTCAGAATTTTTTGTATGATAAAGGTGATCAAAATCTTCAATCGACCTATTCAAAAAGTGTAAATATTGAGTTTCCCTTTGATCCTGGCCTCCTTACTTTTCCCACATCTCATGATGACTCTCTTCAGAGTGATGAGCCTAAAGAAAAAAAAACTGATCCCATAGCTCTTGTATATACTCCTACACCTTTTATAGTCCCTGATAGGTATAAACCTCTTGTTTTACCTTCTATACTCCATGATTTCCCTGCAAATTATTATCTATATTTGCCAAGATTTGACGGTGAATGTAAGAATGTCAACGCTGAGCAACATGTGTAGAATGTTGAGACTTTTCTAGACTTTTTTGAAGTTGATGAAGAAGATGTCAGCATAAGGCTTTTTGCTCTTTCTTTGCAAGGCAAAGTGAAGAGTTGGTTCAAAGCCCTGTCTGATGCGAGAATCTCATATTTCCAGTAGTTCGTCAAACCTTTCCTCAACAAGTGGGTGATCGGACAGAACCTTTTCTTGATTATAGAAGAGTATAACCAGCTGAAAAGATTTCCAGGGGAGACAGTACAACAATTTTCAGCCAAATTTAATCAAGTTTATTATTCAATGCCGGTTGATATAAGACCTCCTCTTCGATCCGCTCTCTTTCACTATCCGGGAGCCTTTGATCCGGAAATGGAGTTTCAGCTGAGAGAAAGGAATGTTGCAATACTTGAGGAGATGCAAAACAATGCAGTAAATGTAGACGCTCACTTGCTGATCCGAAGGGCAAAGTTGAAGGAAGAAGAGATGAAAAACATAGATATGGAGGAATTGACATCTCTAGAGGTAAAGCTTGATATTTTGGTAAGTGCAGTGGAAGAGATGATGCAAAATATCACCACAAGGAATCATTATGATGTTCACAATCATGGCTCGTTGTTTGAAAAAGAACAAGTTGTTGATCCAAAACGTTTTGTTTCTTATCCTAGTTGTCATAGATCTGATAATGATTGTTTTATAGATCATATTGGAGAAGAGAAATCTGTTGATATGATATATATGCTTGATGATGTGTTTTATACTGATGATTTTCCTTAGTTTGATTAGTATGATGATGATTATGTCGTCCAAACAGAAGCTAATCTTGCAGACAAATCAACAACTAGTTTGTGGGAGGAAGAAGTTCACTTTTCGCAGCTCGAATACAGTGATCAGCCAATGCATATCAGCTATGACAGTGACGAGGAAAGTGCAGCAAATTTTGAAGTAAGTGAAGGATCTTTGCCTTTTTGTTTTGCTTCATTTTAGTTCATTAGAGACAATTTCCATGCAATCAGAAATCAACTGTCAACAAGTCTTGATCTGGACCATCTTGAGTGCAATAAAAACCTTGTTCAAGACTTCTCATATTCAGATTTCTAGCCCCAAAATGCCATTGATTGTCAAGTTGCACATGAAGACATGGAGACTGGCACATATGATCAAATGATACAAGAAGATTCCCTACCTTTCTGTTTTGAATCATTTCAGTTTTTGAAGGGTAAATTGCATAGTAAATCTTCAAATAAGCAGCCTGTAGGAAATCATAGTCTCTCAATTTTAATGTTGAGGATGAGATAGATAGCGAAATTCTTGAGCAAGTTGTTAATGAGAAATCTTCCCCTGAAATAATTGATGAAGTCATTTTGGATACAAAACCCTCCCTAGCACCAGATTTGCAGCCACCAAACACAAGTGAAGATCATATTATAGATGAATGGGTGGAAGCCGAAATACATGATTTAATGATGCAAGAGGATTTTGTACCCTTTTTTTTCGAAGCATTTTAGTTTATAAGACAGAATCTTTGTAATATCTATAAAGAAAAAGATGAACAACCAGTAGGATGTCATACCATTTTAATGGATACATCGCAGCAATCTTCTCAAATTTTGGATGATCCTATTGCTCGTGTGTTGGATTATGTTTGCTGTAAAAGTTCTTCTCCATTAGCTAACCATGTGCCCGATAAGAATGTTGATAATAATCTTATTCAAAAGTCGCCTTCATTGTTTTTTTTAACAGATTGTTCATTGTATAGCCCATACCAAGGTTTGCAGTCATATAAGGAGATTGATAAAGGATACTTTCGTTCTGTTTGGAATCAACAATAGAGTTTGGTTATTAACGAAATTCAGGATCCTTTTACTAGCTTGTTGCAATCATCAGAGAAAGACAGTGCAGATGTGAGGAAAAGTTTAATATCTAGCTATGAAGATTACTTGGACCAGAGCAGTAATGTGTTAATGGAAATCAATAGCAATGTTTATGAAGATCCTTTCACAGTATTCTTAAATTCATCCAGTCAATTCATGTTTTGCAAGTTTATCAGCAATCAACTTGATTCCAAGTTCCCATGGGAGTTGTCGTTTAGTAGTTTTCTCTTGTTGTTCCTAAGCGAGCACTTGCGGAGAAATCAAATACTAGCCAGCATGCTTACGTGGTTGCATTGGCTATTCCATTTCACTTGATCGGGTGGTGAAAAGAACTGTTAGAGTAGGTTTTGATGAATAAGCTCTACTTTGAGCATCATTTCTAGTTTGTCGATTGTGTTTAAGTATTGAGTCAGTTTTTAGTTGAGTGAGAGTCAATTTGTGTCTTTGAGTCGTCAGTTTTCAATCATGCATTTCAGCTTGAGTTTTTGACTCCATTTCCCAATGGATGAAGGCACTTGTCTGCTCTTCCAAAGATATGTAGTTCTTGGCACCTCCAAGGAGCTACCATCCCCATTGGAGCCAATGTTAGAGTTGGTCTGTTCAACCCTCCGTCAGAGATCAAAACCTCTTTTGTTGCATTTCATTTTTAGGTGTCTCATTCATCCAGTCAGTTGCATTCCATTAGAAGCATTGATTTTCTGACGGATGGTTCTTGTGTTTCAATTTCCCTTATGTCATGTATCTGCTGGTTCATTTCTGATCATCAAAGTTCATCAAAATCAATTTTACAGTCATTCATATTTATGGATGGTTTCTTGGTCAGCAAAGAGTCGTTTCAATCATTAGGTCTACGGTTTTGTTTTTTAAAGTGTCCAATAATGCCAGCAGACGCATGAGGGAGGTTTTAAATAAGTTTTCATCGCAAAATTTCATCATTATATCGCTTAATCATGACTTTTCTTCAAAACTTTGTTTTGAAGAAAAATCGTCAATTTCGTCTTTTGCAATAAATGCCATGTATATTTTCAAAGTTTTTAAGCTGTCAAAAATCTTCAGGCGTAGCTCTGGTCACCTTTGCAAATTTCCAGGCCATTCATCCCTGCAAGACAAGTGAAAATCAAACCATTCAGTCCAAGAGCAACAAAGAAGCAAAACAGAGTTTCAAAGTGAAGTGTCAAAGTTTGCAACATGACAAATTGGTTTTTTGAAATCAAGAGTTAAATCCTTGGCATATATATCATTTTTGTGTTCCAAGAGTTCATTTTCATACTAAATACATCAAAGAGCCAAAGTGGAAATGTGGAGGAGAAATGCAATCAAATTGAAGGCAAACTGTGTGTAAATTTTGGTGTGCGGCGCGTTTCCTAAGTGGCACGACGCACTAGGCGCGCGCGGCGCATAGGGCCATTTTCCGTAGTGTAAAATTACACAGGCGCAGTGCACATAGCACGCGCGGCGTGTTGGGTTTGGTGCACGGTGCACAGGCCTAAAATGCTAATTTTCAGTCATTGCTTCCTAAAACTCAAATTGACTCAGTTTTTTCTACTCAAATGAGTTCATGTGACCCTCTAGTTGTCATTTAAAAATGTTTGAGATTGGTTATGAGGATTTACATGCCAGAAACCAAACTCAATCACGGCGTTGAGATTTTCTCCGTGGTTTTGAAAGTAGAGTTTTAAATTTAGTTTTGGTGCCAATCTTTTCTATTCCTCATTGTTTTTTCCTCTCCCTCACTGTTAATATTACCATTACACACCTCCCCTATCATTCCCTATCACTATCACTCTCCCATATCACTTGCAGAGAGTCCCTAATATCCTAAGTCATTTTCCATTCATAGAATCATTTCATTTCGCATTATTTTCCTTTTCCCCATATCATTTGTAAAATTCCCCAAACCTCAAGTTACCCAAACATTTAAATATCTATCCATTTTTCCTACATTTGTGAAAATTCTAAAGGGAAAATTATCACTTAACAAGACCCCACTTTCCACACTAACCTATTTCGCATAGTCCCTCCAACATTTGGAAAATGCACCAAATTCTCATTCTTCATCTCATTGAAGCCAAACAGACTTTGAAACACCATGAAGGTAGACACCGATACATTATATGACCAAGACAGTGACTCTACAACTGAAACTGCATGCACCAGGAGGACATTGAAATGACGTAAGAGGCAAGATTAGCTCTGAATCTTCGTCGAAGCCTCTTTGGCTAAGCAAGATACTTGATGAGGCACCTTTAGTCCAAATTTCAAGGAATTTGGAGAAAATTTTGTCATTTTTGAATTTTTTGGTCACAAAACAGAGTTTTCTGCCCAACGCGTAGCGCCACCTTGCGCGCGCTTATGATTGGGAGATCTTCTGGAGGAAAACTTGGTTGAATTTTTTATGGAAAGTTATGCATGCTTAGGAATGGACTAATAATTTCATCAAGTTCTGAGTGGCCTAAAGGGTCAAAAACACCTTGAAAATGGCCTTTCTGCCACCTTTGGCACACACAGGAACCAGTCTTGGGAGATTGAAGTTTGGGAGGGGCAAATGACATCCAAATCTAGAAATTCCACTTGGGTTGGAAATTAGACAGGCAAGGCTTTCCAACGAGCTATCTTGGGCTTAATGTGGACTTCGGAAAGTGCCTCAAAATCAGCTCCAAAGTTGTGCTAAGCATACAGGTTTTGGGCGCGGCGCATAAAGAATTTTGGCCTATTTTTCACTCAACAGCTCAGAATTTCACCCAGTTTTGACCAGTTTTACTTTTTCATGTAACTCTTGATCTACATTGATGTAATTTCATGAACATGAAGTAATTTTGGGCACATTTTTACTTGTTTTAGTAGATTCATTCACTAAAAGGTGAAATGTGAGTGAATGAATCAATTTCCTAACATATAGAGGCAAGTTGTTTCATTGCCTATTTTTCAGTTCCTTGTTTAGATATGGTTGAAACAGCTCCTAGAATGATGATCTCGACCCGTAGAGGCATGGGAATGGGTTAGGTTTGTCTATATGATGTATTTTCTCAGTCATTTCAAAGGGTTAGACACTAGGGATTGCTTGGCACTCCATTGTACATTTGATTTCTGCATTTTTGGCAAAGGAAAGACCAGGATTTTACAGCACTTGTTGGGATCCTTGTGGCTCTATTTTTTGATGGTGTTTTTCTTCATGCAATTGTAAGTTCATTGATGTTTCATGTATGCTATTTCCCTTCTCTTTGCTTCTAAAATTAAAACAAATGAGTGACAAAAGGTAGAATTCATTAGCTTGCTGTGCTCTTCCTGTTAGTTTGTTTAATTTTCAATGTTTTCTTCAGTTTGAAGAGGATTCTTGGTACCTTCTTGCCCTCTTCATCTCCTCAGTAGTCTTTTCTATCCATTCATTTAATCTAAAGCATCAAACTATTGCCTACCTTGCCCAGACCGGAAGTCTGCAAAAATTTGGCCTCATCCCCAGACCCAAATTTTCCTTTCCCTTTTTTTCCAACAAAACCCCCAAAAAACTCAAATTAAACCCTTTCACTTCATACCTAGCTTAAGATCAGTTGTTAAATCAGTCATCTCAAGCCCCATCGATTATCTTTTGCTGAGATTGACCCGGAGAGAGCCCTCTCCTGCCTCGTAGGACTAGCTACGAGGCTGAGCGTGGTTTGATGTGGACCTAGAAGCTTACCTTTTCAGCCTGAGGTAAATCTAGGCTCTAACAGGGCCTTTGAAATCCTTGAAATAGCCACTCTCTATTTACGTAGAGAAATGCATTCAAACATGGGAAAAAATGCCAAAACACTGTTCATCGGACTTCAAAAGTCCTCAAATCCAGTCTATACTCCTATCGGGTCTGCCCTTGATCACAAGTCACAATTGCACATTCCATGGTTTCCATTTGTATTTTTAAAATACATTAAAACATTGGAAAATCCCGTAAAACGACCCATATCGAACTTGAAACAATATACAACAGCATTGATAAACCCTTTCATGTCCGGTCTCATTGCATCGGTGCTTTATCCTTTGTATTTCATTTATTCAACGAAAATACGATTTACATTGAAAAAGCCCTTTTTCCAGACTTAAAATATTATCAAATATCATTTATAATCTTATCAGGTTCGGTTATCACATTGCATATATGTATATACATATAGCCTCGCTCCTTTGTGGTTTTCCAACGCGATATTGTGATGCAACGTGGGCCGTCGATCTACGCGCTTGATCGAAGGTCCTCGTTGACCCCGCTGATCGTTGTCACATTTCCCATGTAATAACCTCCAATAGCCTCTACCTACCTTCATCGATTGCGATATGCTGATCGGATCTAGACCATTGATCGGCCAGATCCAACGGCTCCTCTGAGTTGCTCCTTTGACCACCCATAAGCCTGTTTTTTTTATCATTTCTTCATCTTTTTGGCTACTGATAGTGTTTTCCAATGTTTCTAATGGTTCTTCCTTATGAGATAATTTTGATCTTTTAAACAATTTTTAAGACTTAGAGGGTATTTGGATCCAATTTGGATCACGCCTTCCCACTGAAAAGGCTTTTGGACCACCAAAAGTTGAATTTCAAACATCGATCAAGTGAGGATATAGCTTCCTCACTTTTCCAATTTCCATCCAGCGTACACCGCTTGGTTTTGAGCCTTTGATTCCAATTCTGAGGTACTCAATATCCCCCCTACATGTAGTTCTCACCTTCCTGTCCAAAACTGCATCTTCCTGCAACTCATTGAGTTATTCAGGCAACAAATCATGAATAGAAGGCAATTGAATTTGCTCTTTGAGATATTCAATTAATGAAGGCTCAAACATTCTTAAATTTTCTGCATTAACCACTGAATAGATGTGCATGTAAGCTGGAAAATCAAGGCGAAAAGCGTTCTCACCAATTTTCTCAAGTATCTTGAAAGGTCCATACCTTATTGGCTTCAGCTTCTTTCCTTCACCTTGCATCCTGTCTTTGCCAATGTACAGCCAGACTTGATCACCAACTTGGAAGCTATGCTCCATCTAATGCTTATTATGCCTTGCCTTGTACTTGGCTTGGCTCTTTTCCAGCTGTTCTTGCACTGCCTGGTGAATTTCTTGGATCTGTTCAATGAACTTGGTTGCTTTGTCCACATCACTATGTCCATCAACCTCTATGTCTTTTCAAAGACAAAATCCAAGGGAGACCTTGGTGTAAAACCAAAACAAGTCTCAAAAGGAGATCTTTATGTAGAAAAGTGTTTAGCATGGTTGTAAGCATGTTGCACATAACGCAAATGCTCATCCCAAAGCTTGGGATGCTTGCTGCAATAACCCCTGAGCAACTGGATCATTGTCATGTTGACTACCTTTGTTTGGCCATCTGTTTGTGGATGAAAGGTTGTTCTTTTCTTTAGTCTGGCGTCCATCAATTCCCACATACTTGACCAAAACTTCCCAACAAATCGGGAATCTCAATCAGATACTATGGAAGTGGGTAACCCAAAATGCACCCAGACATGCTGGAAGAACAACTTCGTTGTTTGTTCAACTGTAATCTGCTTGTTACAAGGTATTAAAATACACATTTTGCTGAACCTGTCCATAATAACATATAAATAGTCATGACCTTTTCTAGATTTTGTCAATCCCCCAACAAAATCCATGGAAACACTTTCCCAAGGACGAGAAGGAACTGGAAGTGGAGTGTAAAAGCCTAATTTTCTATTGTTGGGATTTCTTTTAGCACACATGGTACAACCTTTAATATATCTAGAAACTGTTGCATGCATTTTTTTCCAATAGTAGAATCTTTGCAGCTGTGCAACTGTTTTACTTATCCCAAAATGACCTGATATAAGAGAAGTATGTGCTTCCCGAATTATGTTAATTCTTTCAGTTTGTGGAATGCATAACTTTCCTAAATGATACAAGAGTTGGTCCTTAACATAATAATCCAATTCTTCTACTTGTTTTCCAGGACTTAAAGTTACATATACATCTTTAAAATTTATATCTTAAGCATATTGTTCAATATAGCTTTCATGCATTACTGAGTTATGCTTAAGTATAGTAGATGCATTTATGATTGGTCTGGACAACATATCTACAACTTTATTGTGTATGCCCTTCTTATATTTGATGACTAGATGAAACTGCTGTAGAAAACCCATCCACCTATAGTGTCTTGATTGCTGCATTTTAGTTTGTGAGTGTAAATACTAAATTGGTTGATGATCAGTATGGATGATTGTTTCTTTGCCCATTAAGTAATGTTTCCACTTTTTCACACTCTGTACTAATGCATACAATTCTTCATCATATGTGGGATAATTAGCTACTACAGAATTAAATGTCTCATAATGATAACATACGGGTTTACCATGTTGCATCAACACTGCTCCCATGGCATAGTCACTAGCATCTGTTTCAATCTCGAATGGTCTTTGAAGATTTGGCAATGCTAGTACTAGTGTTGTACTAATTTTTCCTTTTAAGGTGTCGAAGGCTTTCTGTTGTTTGCCTCCCCACTGAAACACCTTGTTCAATCCTGTTAAAGCATGTAAGGGAGTTGCAATTAAGGAAAAGTTAGCAATAAACTTTCTCCAATATTGTGTTGCTCCTACGAAGCTCCTAACTTTTGTAGCAGATTTAGGTTTAGGCCAGTTCACAATGACTTCAACCTTAGAGGGATCTATCTTCAATTTACCACCCCCTACAATATGACCCAAATAATTTAAAGATGTTTTGCCAAATTCACATTTTGATAACTTAACATAGAGATTTTCTCTTTTCAAAACATCTAGAGTCTGCTTTACGTGCTTCAAATGTTCTTCCCATGTTTTACTGAGAACAATAATTTCATCTAAATATAAAATTACAAAATCATCAATAAAAGGCCTGAGTACATCATTCATAACTCTCATGAAAGTGGCAGGAGCATTAGTTAAGCCAAAAGGCATAACTAGCCATTCATACAGCCCTTGCTTTGTTTTGAAAGTAGTCTTCCATGCATCTTGTTTTGCTACTCTCACCTAATGATAGCCACTACGTAAGTCCAACTTGGAAAAGTAGACTGCTTCTTTCAGCTGATCCAGTAGATCATTAATGCGAGGAAGGGGATAATGATTCTTGATCGTTATTTTATTCAGTGCTCTATAATCAATGTGCATCCTCCACGAAACCATCTTTCTTTCTCACCAACACAATTGGAGATCTGCATGGTGATGTGCTTGGTCTTATGAACCCTTTCTCGAGCAGCTCCTATACCTACTTCTTGATCTCTGCATTCTCTAAAGCGGATAACCTGTACATTCGTATGTTAGGAAATGGAGCATCTTGCTGCAAATGAATATCATGTACAATTTCCCTTTTGGGTGGAAGACCTTTAGGTTCTTGAAATAGGATATCATATTCTGAAACAACCTTTTCTAAATCAACTTTCTATTTAGCATCACAGACCTCAAACACATTGGTTTTATCAGGGTTCTTTTCCTTTACAACCATTAGTAAAAATTACTTGCATGAATTTACAATTCTTTTCAGCTGCCCTGAATTTATGAGAGTGTAATTATTTTTTGCGCTGATGAGCTCTTGCAATATATTCTATTCCATCTTTTGTGAGTTGATACTTATTTTCAGCTCTATAGAAAATGGCTTTTCTATCATACAAGTAAGGACTTCCTAAAACAATACCACATATATCCAAGGGAACTATATCTAGCTCAACCTCATCTATAAATGTTGACCCAAAAGCAAACCTAAGTTTACATTGTTTAGTCACTTGTATCTTTGCTTTATCGCATACCCAACCTAATGGATATGGCTTCAGAAATCAAGTTTAATTGTGATCCACCATAAAATAAAGTATCAATCTTTTGATGCTTGGAAATAACTCTAATATGAAAAAGCTCATGTCTTTTCCTCTCATTTTATTCATTATCAATAGTTTGTGCAAAATTACTAGTAGATGCTTCAGAATTTTTACCTTTTATGCCTGTGGTTGTGACTATTGTTTCATCACCTAAGTCTAACCCCAAATCTTTCTGAATGGCAGTGGCAGTCTTCTTCTTCTTGCCATCAAACTTCTTGGGTTTCAGCTCCAAATGCAAAGACCAGCAATGTACATCATCATTTCTATCCTTCTTATAGTGAGTGCATGAAGGTTTGTCTTTCTATACAGCGTTTGCCTTCCTCTCTTTCCATCTCAGCTTCTTATTTTCCTTGTTCTTGCTTGTAGTGGGTTTTGATGATCCCCCAATCTCTAGGTTCACATTCTTTCCTCTCGCCTCTAGATGTGTAACATGGACTGATACATCATCTATGCTAGTAGGATTAAACATGAGAATGGTGTGCCTCAAATGACTATGCAGGCCACCTATATACTTTAACAAAGTTTCAGGTGTGTTTAAAGAAATTCCTAGAATTAAAGCTCCTTTTCTAAATTCCTGGGTATAGCTTTGTACACTTTTCCCCTTTAATTGGTAGAGAGTTTTCCAACTCATCATTTCTCGTTGCATATAAGCTAGTGGATAGAACTGTTTTTTAATGGCAGAAATAAATTCACTCCAGGTAGAAAGAATTTACCAAGCTTCTTTAGATCAGCTTGTGTCTTGCCTTCCCACCATACTAGGGCAGTTCCCCCAAGATGAAGGGCCAAATAAATCTTTCTCCTTTCTGAATCGAAGTTTTTCACCCTGAAATATACATCAATCTCTCTAATCCAGTTATCTAGCTTTTCTGCATTTAATTCCCCATCATAAATTGGCAAATCAAATTTTACATCTAATTTATCACATAGGTCTTCTTCTTTTTATTATCAAGGCTAGTTTTATGTGAAGAAGATGATGAGGATGATGAAGGTGATGATGGAGTAGATGGTGGAGAAGGCCTCTCCTCTTTTCCTTTTCTTTCAGGATGGGTAAATGAAAAAGGTTCCTCTGCCTCTTTGTCTGCTTTAGGTGTCGAAGTACTTTCACCTTGGCCCTTCTTAAATTCTTGATACATTTCCTCCACCATGGCTCGCATGGCCATGAAACTGTTCATGAACTGAGTTTCGGATACCAGTGGAGCTTCTTCCGCCATTCTTCTCTGAGGAAAAACTCTTCCAATCTCGGGATTGGCTTCAACAAGTTCTCCTTCTCCCAGTTTAAGCTTCGACCTAGTTAGTATAAAACAAGTCCAACACAAGCTTGTCTAACCTTAACAAACCAAAAAACACAAAGCTTTGATACCACTTGATCTGATAATGAAGGTCTTAGTTTACTTTTAAGGTATTACAGACTCATGTGCGTGGATTATCCTACATTACTTAGTGCACAGATCGATAAGTTTGCGAATAATGTAGACAATGAGCAATAAAGAGGAACAATAGACAAACACACATAAACACAATGAGTTTAATAAGGAGTTCACCCAACACTCCTGGGCTACATCTCCTAGTCTAGCCTTCAGTGGTGACCACTCTATTATGTTCTCAAAAGCAGAGTTTTTAAAAAAGTGAGTTCAATTCGACTCTCACATGATAGATACAAAACAACAAGGCTTTACTTGGATCCCACAAGTCTTTCTAAGTACACAGACTCTTCTCATGGACTCTCTGTCTCTGTTTTCTCTCTATCTTTGTACAACTTGCTTCTGTCTTTTGTCTTTCATGGCTTTAAAGCCAATTGGCTCTATTTGTTCATTTCTCCTTCTCAGGCTCTCTAGCTCCCAGCCTTTGTTCACTCGAAATCCCCTTCTGAGCATTAGAAATCATGGCATAACACCTTCAGGGGAGGTGGCCACTTATTATGTAACAGAAGAGTGCATCAGGCCTTTGAAATCCCTGAAACAACTGCTCTCTATTTACATAGAGAAATGCATTCAAACATGGGAAAAACCGCCAAAACACTATTCATCGGACTTCAAAAGTCCTCAAATCTAGTCTATACTCCTATCGGGTCTACCCTTAATCGCAAGTCGCAATTTCATGTTCCATGGTTTCCCTTTGTATTTTTAAAATACATTAAAACATTGGAAAATCCCACAAAATGGCCCATATCTGACTTGAAACAATATACAACAACATTAATAAACCCTTTCGGGTTCAATCTCATTGCATCGGCGCTTTATCCTTTGTACTTTGTTTATTCAACGAAAATACGATTTACATTGAAAAATCCCTTTTTCTAGACTTAAAATATTATCAAATATCATTTATAATCTTATCGGGTCTAGTTATTGCATTGCATATATGTATATACATATAGTTCCACTCCTCTATGGTTTTCCAATGCGATATTGCGATGTAACATGGGTTGTCGATCTACGCACTTGATCGATGGTCCTTGTTGACCCCGCTGATTGTTGTCGCATTTCCCATGTAATAACCTCCGATAACCTCTGCCTACCTTCACTGATTGCGATATGCCGTTCTGATCTAGACCATTGATCAGCTAGATCTGACAGCTCTTGTGCGTTGCTCCTTTGACCATCGATAAGCCTATTTTTTATCATTTCTTCATGTTTTTGGATACCAATAATGTTTTTCGATGTTTCTAAGGGTTCTTCCTTATGCCATAGTTTTGATCTTTTAAACGATTTTTAAGACTTAGAGAGTATTTGGATCCAGTTTGGATCATCAGTGGATCTCCTTGCTAAGAAGTCCCAATTAGACCTCAAACCATTTTGTGTAGGAGTCTTAGTAGTGGGTCATATGGTAATGCCTTGACCGTGATATCGCACATAGGCAAGTAAGATGTACATTTTGGTATCAAGGGTATGACAGTTGCAGTAAGTCAAGGAAGGTGCATGAGAGGTTCTAAAACACTGAGAGTGGGGTGAGTGCGCCCCTTTGAAACCTGTAACAGTATGCAGCTTTGAAGGGAACACAAGAGTGAAGATGCATCACAAGCTGGAAAGAAAGTTAGCAAGCAATCCAAAGCGATGGTTAAACCAACAACACATTTCAGAAAAATTCATACATACTCATACAGAATAATCCATACATGCATGCGTAAGAAAAAAATACATATATCATTTAGAGTCAACAAGATAGCTAGAATAAAATACAACATATGCATGAAACAGTTGGCTCTATTATATTAAGAAGTGTAAGTTCCAGTCGTAAAATACATCCATGTCCAACCACTAGTTCCGATAGCGGAATGTTACAACCACAACCACCTGCTCCTCCAAAGAGATATACTAGCTCTATGTAGTGGAGAAGCCAAGGTGTGTTACAATATTGTCCAATCTTTCTCTAATATATTCCTATTGAAGCTTGGCCAACCAAAAGCATTTACAATGACTTATGAGGGACTATTTATAGCAAAGGGTGGGGTGGCCATTGACATTCCCCTTTGTGACATTTCATCTACCCTCATGACTCTTCATCTACTCTATGACTATTACATCCAACTATCAACACTTCAACTTCCACTTGAAAAGACGTTACATTACAATGCACATGTACCCATGCGAGACAAAATTTCTTGAGCAAGCCATGCAAGACATCATTATCACTTGGACAAGCATGGGAAGTCCAACTCTTCGACATGCTCACAATGATCGATGGTAGCGAACTGATTCCAAGATCGGTAGTTTGCGATGGTGTCCATGTACTCAAAGATGACATCTTTCTGGAACCTGACTCTTACCTCCATAGCATCTAGGTACACTACTCATGCTCCTCTCTCCAACTCATCTCATAGAATGTGCATCATTGTCTTCAGTGCAGCTAGACCACCAACATACTTGTGCATGGTGTCTGCACTGATTGACAAGTGTGGGCTGGTGGCTATGCACATCAACTCATCAAAGTACGAGTCAAGATCTAGTCGAACCTGTGCCTTTGTCTTCACCTGGGTGAGAGTTCCAATAGATGGGATCACATGTGCACACACCACAACATCCATACTCTTGAATAGGCATGCATGGGAAACCAGTAGTCTAGTGATGAGCTACGGGAGCTCTTCATAGTTCTGGATCTGACTTCAGATGTGTGCCTTCAGCTTGACCGCTCTAGGCTTCATCATCTTAGGCAAGTGAAACAGGGCTCTGTTGTATTTCATTGTTCATTTTTGCATGTAATCAATAGTAGCATGTACGTTCGACAAGATACATGCTCTTCTAGCACATCACTATTGCCATCCGTTGAGATGGACGACTGCCTTATGCATGGTACCAAACTTGGAATACAACACCCACATAACTATGTCAAGGGACAATACTCCATCTAGTATTTCTTTCTTCAATTCTGCTCAGGTGGATGTTGTAACCAATTCTCCTCCCTGCTTGGTCGTTTGTAGCTCCTTCACCATTCGCTCGTTCTCAACTATGAGAAAGCAAACACTCGAGCTAGTGGTTTTGGCATATGCTTTGGTAGCATCCGCCAATGCTACTTGATGTTTGCGCACGTCAGACATGATCACTCATTCCTCAAATAGCATAGGAGATGTATCATCTTCTGGAGTTGACACTCTGCGAGATTGCACAACTCTATGTTGAGACTCGTCGAATAAGATGTTGTGCATCTCTTCTTCCAGCTGATCTCTAAGGATCTCAGTGTCTCCTTGCTTGCTTGGGACTTGCTCATCTTCTGGATGCGGTGGTGTTGTGGGGAAAAATGCCTATGCAGGACGATCCTATCCACCTAAGGTGTGACAGTGCCTTAGCAACAAATGAGTACAGATATTATGGTTTCTTCCTTTATGAAATGTGAAAGAAGAGAGATCAATAGACTTACCGGTGTCTTTCGTTTGTCCCTCGATCCGGTCTCTCCTCTCTTTGGGTGTTCACAGCTACTTGCCTTCTTGCTCGTCCAGCTTCAACAGGTTCCTGCAAGATCACAAGAGAACAACTACTTGCAACAAGAGAACAGGTACTTGCGACAAGAGAAGAACACTACACAAAGACAGATATTCACATTCATAACTAGTTTAGGATTAGAAATAAACTAAACATACTAATGCATTCATACATCAAAAATACATCAGCATATAGGAGAAACCAAGATAGCTTTATTGATGAATAACAAGGTTCAGGAAGAGATACAACCCAGAGGGCTCCAATCCAGCATCTCCTTCCCAACAAATGGAATTCCTATCTTCGCCCCCTTCAAAGCATTAAGCACCCAATGATTCCAATCTCAAACCAACAACAATTCTTTGCAATAACAAAATTCCAGCCTCTAGATCTCATGGAGGAGAGATCCATATATAGATGTTTGGAGAGAGGATGAGTCAGCTTGAGATCTGACTAGTGTCCTCTCCCTCTGTCAGTTCTTGAGTCCACTTGGAGGTTCTTGCTTCCACTTGGAGATTTGGAACCTCTTACTCATCACCAGTCGAATTCCCTGAGGCAAGTGTCATTTTGGAAGCTTCCTGGGTTTTGACACCTTGAGAAATGAGCCTGCCACTTGTCCATTCTCGTTCAGTGCAGGTAGCCAGTGTTCCAGTTGACATTCAACGCAGGTATCCAGTGTTGACTTTGACATTCAGCGCAAAAAGCTAGTGTAGCCACTGAAATGATCCTGAATTGACTTGTTTTTGAGCAGTTTCAGGTGGAGAACTTCCGTGAATTGTTGTGGTTTGTTAGCCTTGTTCCTCTAGGGGTAGGAACAACATGTTTAGGGACTTTGGATCCCTTAGATTATGGAAATTTCATGCTTAATGCTGTAAGGCACAAAAATGTCTATAACAGCTGCCCCCTAAAGTATGAGGCTGTTTATCGGGTGAAATGCTTTATCAGGGGGATCCGAAGTTCATCCAATGCTGAGAGGAGACCTGTAATAAGATACAATACAATACATTATTTTTCATACTGCTTTCATGATCTAGCTGAGGCGGGCATTCCCATGCTCAGCTTTATAAATTCATTTTTCTGTACATAGAACAGACAATCGTCTGATGGTAGACTGATAATTTTGATGAAATTATCATCCTTTGAGTAGGATGATTATCTGCTGCAATGATGTACATGTCAATGTCTTTATCTTTCCTGAATATATATCGCAGCCCGGATGGATGAAACTAGATCCGGGGTCTTCAAACTCGTTCGATCTTCACTCTAAGTACAAGTCGATCCATGTGAGAAATGTTCTGAAGTCGAACATGGAAAGACATCGCTTGATTACCGGTCAATGACGTAAACCGTTAACAAGAGCGAGAGGAATCACCGATAATGATAATGACCCTCAAGGTACTACAGTACAATTCACGTGGTGTGAATAAAGGACTTGGCGTCGAACACCACGCAAAATCTTTCGGTCGAAGGTCATTGATGTATACCTGTCGCCGGAAGTGAGAAACTTGCCATTGTGGCATGCAAGCTTCAAAGTACTGAAGGGGTTGTTCCTAGATCAACTTCTTGGAAATGAGCTGATGTCGACAAGAAGCGATCCATCAAAGGAGGGCCTTAATGAATCCCACATCAATGACACGGAATGGAGCTAATGATTTTAATGGAGGTGAAAACGATCTGTGACATATGATTCAGGGTGGCGGTCATGAAAGGATGAAGGATAATGTATGGCAGTGGATGGGACACGGTTGACTTTTTCTGAATGACTTCTCTTGAACATGTGGCGACACTGATACGATGGATCGGTAGCATTACCCCAAATATGGATGGTATGGCGAGACCATGGATGTGACCGGTGAATGAAACAACCCAACCCGATTGTGGCACGGAGGAAAAGTGTCATGTTCAAGAGCGACTTGCTACCATCAAAGTTTTCTTTAGTTTCTCCCAATTTTTCCCCAGTCATTGCTGACCAGTACCTCTTTATTTTTGTCAAGCTTGAGGAGGATAACATATGCTTGTTCTATAACCTGCCCTTCGGGCAAGCCCATCGCTATGATTTAACGAGCCTAGCAATAGTGAAACTCGTTCTCGTCTAAAGACAAGTTTGTCGCTATTTAATGATTTTAACGAGTCTAACGTCAAGGATAACTCGGTTCTTTTCATTTTTAGAGAGTCTGAAAAGATACATAAAGTTAACTCCAAAATTCCTTTTTCGTCATCTAATCCCTTAAGTCCGAAAAAGTATAAAACAATACAGAAGGGATGAGTTTTTGATAGTTTTAACGAGCCGAACCAAACAAGCGCTCGATCTTTTTGTGCAATAATCTCTCAGGTCCAAAAAGATTAAAATCTAGAGGAGGGATAGCTCTTACTGTCCCTTTAACAAGCTGGAAGGCCAAGGACTCAGCAATCTTTTCATATTTTACGAGTCAGATGAAAAGAGCTTAAAGAAGACTCGTCTTTTGAGGAACGAGTGATAAACAGGGTTAGCAACTGATTCCAGGTACAGGTTGGAATTTTCCAATCACGGCAGTGTCACAAGGATGGCTAGGTGAAATCACTCTTCGCAGCTGTTCCTCAAAATGGGTAAACAAACATATGGAGGTGAACGATCGGCCAATGAAAAGTGGAGGTGACGGTGCAAACACGACCAAGGCTTTAATGGTTGATGATATTACATTCACAGTGGTTATTTACCGGGATAGTTCATTTTTTTAACGAGCTTAAACGCGGGTAGAAACATTTTCTCGATCTTATGTTTATTTTTTAACGAGCATGAACTATGCGCTAAAACTGCTCGGATCTTGCGTTTATTTTTTAACGAGCATGAACTTTGTGCTAAAACTGCTCGATAACCCAGTCATATGATAAGAGTGTCTCATTGAGATTCTATTTTTTTTACGGAGCTTCATCTCACAAAGCTATGCCCCGCATCCTTTCTTTATGCAAGTTAGGAAACGGCGAACCCAAAAAACAAATAAATAACCGCTCTTTGCTTGCATTCCAAAAGGTTTGCATGCCCCCAGGTATAAAGTACGATTTCAAGGTTACCTCTACTTCTCTTCCTTCAAAACAATTGTTTTAAAGAGAGAGACTTACCTCTTTCAAGTTACCCAAAGATTGTCTCGTTAATCTTTCAAACAAAACACTTCCTCGGCAATGTCTACCGAAATAGACAAGGTGAGTGACGGTTCCCGTCAACTTACATAACTTTGACAAAAGAATCTTATTCTAGAATAACCCCTCTTCCTTTACAGACGGGGTACAGAATAGTCATATTCTCCCACGGAAACCTACTCTATACCCAAAGTTTCCCTGCCGAAGTAGACCAGGATGCATGCCCCCTGGGTTCCAGTCATATCCTCCCAGATTACTCGCGCTCATCAGGAGGACGGACCGTGGGTTGAGACACTTCTTGCGTGAATGGACCATTTAGGGATGGTACATGACTATTTGCGATGCGTGATTCGGGAAACGAAAGTTGGTCTACAAGCTTGACCATTCTTCCTTCATGCGGAAAACACATTACTCTAAAGAGTGAGGAGACTATAGCTCCCATGCAATATATATAGTCTCGTCCAAGGAGTAGGTTATAATCCAAGGGTCCTTGAATGACCATCACATTCATTTGAACGGTCTTCCCTTTCAATGTTATGGGCACATTGGGGAGGATCCCTAAAGGTCGACTGGTTCCTTTATCAAAGCCTGATAGATTTCTCATTTCAGGCAAAAGCGCTGGCGAACCAAGCGCTTTCCAAGCAATAGAGGAAAGGATACTCATAGATGCCCCCTCATCAATGATAGTGCCAGCCATTACCATTCTGTATATTTGAACGATAATTCTGAATGGTATGCTTGCTGGTAACCGGGGTCTGCCTAGTTGGTTCTAGTCAAAGGACACAACCAGGTTGCTTGGTGGTGGGACCGAATAGATGGCCGGATATCACTCTGACGAAGTTCCTTCCTGCGACAAAGGAATGGGCAAATTGCCCCCTTGTTCGTCGGAGTCTGTGTTGATGAAGAGAATTTGGACGGTGTCGTCTTTATTCTCATCTGTGATGGTATCATTCGAAGATAGAGCCTCTGAAGGCAAAACCGGGTCAACTGCCGTATCAACCTGTTGACTTTCGTCAGGCATGGATCCAGATGGTTCATCTTCAATGATAGGTGCTTCGGCTGACCACCTGGGCGGGCCAGCCGGGTTCTCGACTAGTGAAGGACTTGGCAGGAGTTTTTGATATCCAGGAGGAAGTTGCGCTCGTAAAATCGGGCGATCTTCCAGAAATCTTTTAGCCTTGTCTAAGAAGGGACAACGGTGGATGGCGTGATCGCCTTCACACAGTTTGCAGGGAAATCTAGCTTTCCCTTTCTGTCCTGTGGCTTCACTTTCACTAGTCGACGGTGAGCAGTCAACATGGCTATCAGAGGTTGATGCTACCGAATTGTGCAAATGGGGAGACCAGTCCCTTAGTATCCGAGGGATGCAGGGACGATCTCTGTGGAAGTGGTCTCCCTTGCATATGACACATGGCGATTTAGGCCTGGTCAGTGCTGTGTGTGGATTTTTGTCAGATGACACTTGTTTGCCCCCAGTCGCCTTTGGCTCCTTCTTCTTCTTCTCTTTCTTCTTCTTTTCCTTCTTCTCCTTAGGAACTTGGTTTTTTGTTTTACCAGTTCCGTTAAGCGAAGAGGAAGGAGGAGAGGAAGAGTTAGATGAAGTAGAAGGCTGGTTGGCAACTCTGGTCTGGTCTAACTGTTGACTCGACTGTTCAGGAATAGTGGTGGTTTGAACGACATTGGTTGAAAAGAGCCAGACTGGCAGGCCAATTGTCAGTCCTGGAAGCGACAATGTGGCCATGTGGGGCGCACCAACATCTCCCCAAGAGGAGAAGGGACTAGGATTTCCACCAAGGGGAATTCCTTGGTTGGTGTGCTCCATTTTTTTCAACCTAAAGATCAACGCAGGAATTAAAGGGTGATTGTTCTGTTTAAAATAAATTTTTAACGACGCTTAGACACAACTTTCTTTTTCAATTTTAAAGAGTCGAGAAAAAGCTAAAGATGACTCTAGTCTCCTTCGATGTTTTAACGAGCCTGAAGTGACAAATGCTCGGATGGACTTTTTCCGTTATAGAGTCTGAAAAAGGCCAAAAGGAACTGCTCTGGAGTTCTAGGCAGAGGGTGTGCCAAAATTTTCGCAAAACCGCAGAATACTTTTTAGGGTACGGGCAGTCGATCTTCCTGAATGTTGTGTTCAGTGCATTGCGATCAGTAGGGCGGCCGACACGGCTTCCTAAGGATAAAGGTTTTATGCCTATAGGGGTCTCCTAATATATACGCGACGGTACGTGGGAGCACAATCCGTACTGGCGCTATCGTCCCTCAGGAGGAATCACCCACCATCCACGAGATCGACAGTCACCAGGCTTAACGACGCCGGAACACGTCTCTAGCCTAGACCTCTATGTTGTGTGTTATGTTGCAAAGCGTTGTTAAGTTCATTCAATTTATTTTAGGTTGATCTTTTTAGAAGTTTGCCTTTCAAGGTTCACCACGAGATTGATGATACAATTCCTAAATGCAATCTAAAGATGATAAGCAAGCTTTATATCTTTTCAACTTTGAAAATCCTAGCTACTAAGGGAAAAGAAAGACACCATCTTTTCTCAAAGAGCAATCAGCACACTCTAATGCACTTTTCCTAAATCAGACATGCAAACTATCAAATGCAAATGCACAATGTAGGTGTTTGTTTTCCGCTTTCTTAGTATTGATGCCTACAAAGAAAGCTTTTTGTACAACTTTGAATTTGCTTTTAAATGACAAATACAAACAAGTTCACTTTTTCGAAATCAGAGAAGATAGAAGAGATTACAACACTTAACGATTTTCGAAATGAATACTTGTTTCGACACTTAAAAGAGACAAATTCAAACCAAATGCAAAAGTAAATGTATAATCAATCTGCAAACAGCCAATGAACTCTCTTCTAAGATCACAATCAATAGATCTGAATCAAGGGCTACAGGATGACTATTTCACTCATGCAAAGGAAAACTGTAAATGACGTAACAAACACATAAAAACACTCACATTATTTTTGTACAAAAGGAGGCAGAATCTAAGCAGAGAAAAGGAGTTATCAGACTGGTACCTATGCTAGCTACAGGCTGCAAAAATCAGAGATCAAAACAAGGCAAAACAGAGCAGAGAACCCCAGCTGCACAAGGGCAAACTAGTTCAGCGCAACCTCAACAGAGGGTTTTTGACATTCAGCGCAGGTAGCATTCACGGGACCTGCGTTGAAATGCAGAATCCCTTCACTGGGTCTGCGCTGAAGGAGAAACTCTCATTTCCCTCAGGTTTTGGGTCATAGATTGCTATTTAATTCACTGTTTTAGGCCAAATAAAAGCAACAAGCAAGGTGCAATCAAAGGGATGCTTTGAGGGGCTACTAAGATCTATCACAAAGGATCATCAAATCATTTGTGAGTCCATTGTTCAGATCATAGACACGTCCATAAATTGGATCAAAGCAACAACTGTCTACTTTGCATCCGGGAAAGATGCAGTTCGATTGTTGCTGTCAAGTCTATGAAACAAACAATGATAGAAACACAAATAAAATGACTAAACAATAATCCCCAACGGAGTCGCCAATTTGTCGTGGGGAAAAATGCTTATGCAGGACGATCCTATCCACCTAAGGTGTGACAGTGCCTTAGCAACAAACGAGTACAGCTATTCTGGTTTCTTCCTTTATGAAATGTGAAAGAAGAGAGATCAATAGACTTACCAGTGTCTTCCATTTGTCCCTCGATCCGGTCTCTCTTCTCTTTGGGTGTTCACAGATACTTGCCTTCTTGCTCGTCCAGCTTCAACAGGTTCCTGCAAGATCACAAGAGAACAGCTACTTGCGACAAGAGAACAGCTACTTGCGACAAGAGAACAGCTACTTGTGACAAGAGAAGAACACTACACAAAGACAGATATTCACATTCATAACTAGTTTAGGATTAGAAATAAACTAAACATACTAATTCATTCATACATCAAAAATACATCGGCATATAGGAGAAACCAAGATAGCTTTATTGATGAATAACAAGGTTCAGGAAGAGATACAACCCAAAGGGCTCCAATCCAGCATCTCCTTCCCAGCAAATGGAATTCCTATCTTCACCCCCTTCAAAGCATTAAGCACCCAATGATTCCAATCTCAAACCAATAGCAATTCTTTGCAATAACAAAATTCCAGCCTCTAGATCTCATGGAGGAGAGATCCATATATAGATGTTTGGAGAGAGGATGAGTCAGCTTGAGATCTGACTAGTGTCCTCTCCCTCTGTCAGTTCTTGAGTCCACTTGGAGGTTCTTGCTTCCACTTGGAGATTTGGAACCTCTTACTCATCACCAGTCGAATTCCCTGAGGCAAGTGTCATTTTGGAAGCTTCCTGGGTTTTGACACCTTGAGAAATGAGCCTGCCACTTGTCCATTCTCGTTCAGCGCAGGTAGCCAGTGTTCCAGTTGACATTCAACGCAGGTAGCCAGTGTTGACTTTGACATTCAGCGCAAACAGCTAGTGTAGCCACTGAAATGATCCTGAATTGACTTGTTTTTGAGCAGTTTCAGGTGGAGAACTTCCGTGAATTGCTGTGGTTTGTTAGCCTTGTTCCTCTAGGGGTAGGAACAACATGTTTAGGGACTTTGGATCCCTTAGATTATGGGCATTTCATGCTCAATGCTGTAAGGCAAAAAGATGTCTATAACAGGTGGAGCTGGTGGGTCGACCTCTTGGTGGTGAGGCATGACGTCGATGTTTTTCTCTAACTCCTACCACTCCATATTTGTATCCATTTATTCAAGTGCTTACTCTATCTCCTAAGCGAAGTCTTGCTCGTGTGATGGTTCACCCTATTTTCCTGATGCCAACTCTTCTGATGAGTCCACTACCTGTGCGGGCATTGTTTCATCCGTCTGCACAAGTTGTACCCCCTACTGTACCTGTTCTTATTGCACTCCCTTTTCCTATCTGTGTAGCTCCTATTCCTTCTGGAGTTACTCCTTCAACTCATACAACTCCTTCTCTATTTCCTCCATTCTCTATTTCTCTCTCTACCTTTGCTCGTTTTTCTTGTTGCATTGTTTCCTCTTTGCCTCTATAGCCATAGCTACCTTTTCCACAAGTGGATCTACTTAGAACTTGTAGCTTTTCTCTTCCTTCATGTAATCAACAATCTTCCTCTTTCCCTTGTCACGCACTGGTATGTTCACCTCTATTGTTGCTGCTGCTTCTAGTGCTCTCTGGGATGCTGATTCATGTTGCTTCGCTAACCATTACACAGTTGACTGGTTAATTGAGTTTGGAGGAGTTGTAACAATATCTCCATAGGTCTTCCTCTGCCCAAGGACATGCCCCGTGGATCCAGTTGAACTGTACTCTCACGTAGTGATCATTCACAGGACAATGTGGGTCATATGGATTGTAATTCAAAGGTCGAATGGATACTTATTCATTTGTTCTACTTCCACATTAGCATTCTTGAAACTATGAATCTTGTATAACCCAATGGGTAGTGGAAGAGCGGGCCAAGGTTCCTTCTTCTTCTGGTGCAGCCTAGCTATCAATCCTGCCAAGATGTGATATGCTACTTCTTGCATGACGAGTATGTCCAAGGCAAGCTTTAGTAGAACATGCGGAGGCTTCTCCGCACTGTACATACGTATGAAGGTGTTGGACGGTGAGGCATACCAATCATCTATGTCTATCATTGCCTCCATTGTTTCCTTTGACATGCAGGGTGAATCCTGTTCCAATATCATCTTGTAAACTGGGGTGACAAAATGATTGGATAGCTGTGTTATAACTCCTCTGAATCTGTATTTGGACAACATCTTACAATAAGTGTTCACAGTAGTCTTCGTTGGTGTCCATGCTCACTTCAAGCTCGAGAACTCCTGTCGAGCACAGATTGCATCCAAGATGTAGGTAGACATGTAGATCTCTGCTTGCATACCTTTGGTTGGTTGTCGATCCCTTGCTACCTATTCCTTTAGTTGATGAGCCAACATGTCGAACCAGTTACATGCTTTTCCTCTCTGGCTAGTTGGTCTAGCGCAATCACCCAACTCTGTGGGAAGGTTTCCATGCTTTCTTGGCCATACAATTGACATGAAAAGATGACCAAGTATTGATATGCCTTTCACAATATCTTCATCTTGTATATATGGTTAGGTGTCATCCTAAATTTAGTTGGCTCCTTTACCAAGTTCTTAAAAATGTCTCTGGAGTTCGCATTACTGTTGTGTATGCTAAAGGGAATATCCATGATGGTCACAGGCTCCGACATCTGATACATCTCATCATAATCCTGTGCCCTAAAGGTAGCAATCTTTGTCCTACTGACACTGCTCAGTGTCATATTCTCAGGATCAGTGTGCGAGACGATCCAATGTATCATGTCCACACATGGGATCACGGGATACCTGCATGCAATATGGTACAAGCCAGACTTGTGGATGTTCACATATACCTAGCGGTCTTTGAGGTCTTCCCGAAATGTGCTTGAAAATGCATTGTTGACCTCTTTCCATTTCAACTTGATGTCCTTGTCTACAATCATCTTGGTGTCTTCATAGATCGATAGACCTATAAACACTCACTCAACTACTGCTCCAGTTGCACTTCCGTCAGTGTCCTTTGATCCTGCTCTCTTGGAAGCCATTGATACTGAACTGTTAAGAGGTGGATGAACACCTACAAGATCTAGAGACAAACTGACATGCATGGCAAGAAATCTGTCAGTGAAAACCAAAGAAAACTTGAGGAATGACATGCAACATACTTGGGGATTGACTAGCAAGGATTGCACCAATTGCTTCTTGGAGGCTGGCTAACTGGCTATCAGAACTATGCAAAAGGTAGTATAGGTTGTCTGGGGAGACTAGCTAGCTATTGGATTTGTGCAATGCGTAATCTAGGTTGGCCTGCTGGCTGTTGGAATTGTGCAATACGCAATTTTAGCTAGCAGCGGTTGCAGGCCCAGTGACTGCGTTGCACCATTTTTTGGGCCAACAGTCACTGTCTTTTAGAATTGTGCAATTCAAGGTTGGAGGATAGCTACTGGGAAAAAATGCACATTTCCTGAGAGGAATATAGGGCCTTCCCACTCAGGTTTACGCAATTTTGTCTTAGTGAAGCAAAGTCTAGGCTAAGGCTGCCCAGACCCGCCAACGGGAAATTGAAAGAAAATGTGATTATGAGTGTAAGGAGTGAATGATCATACATGCGAACAGTGAATGAAATATTCGGAAAACGGAACAACTTGCATGTGGGTGAAGCGAGTCACCGAGTTAGCAACCATTTGTGAAAAACAGTTTCATCCATGCGACAACAGTGAGATGCTAAAAAAAACTGAAACGGTGCTAATACAAGCTAGTATGCATGTAAATGGCAACAAACATTCAAAGAAATCAAGAAAACAACACTCGCACAAGTGAAAACACAAAAAGCGACAGAAATGTTGTAAAAGACAAGTTAAGACCACTTACCCATGAATAGCTAAGCTGGATGTGTTGGAGAGTTCTAGATGTGTTGTGGGATGTCATAGCACCAAGATTAATGTGAAGAAATGAGCTTTGAAGAATCGAATCAATAATTTTGAAGCTCATGACGCGCATGCCACAAATCTAGGAAAAAGCAACACTTGGAGGAAATATTCTAAAATGATCTTTGCATGTAACCTCCAACTGCTAAAAATAGCTCCCTAAAATCTAGGGATGCTTTTTTCATGTTGCTTTTTCTATTCCAGGAAGAAGCAGCCCATGCATACAAGTCAAGTTTTCTTGGTCTCGGGTGGATCTGGTAAACTCAACTGCACATGCAAAGGTCTGCTCAGGATGGAGGAAAAAATGTGCATTTCTGGGAGGGGGTTGGGCTAGTTGTCGAGAAGATTTGTGAAATTTCTGGGTAGAGTAGTTGAATGTTACCCAGGATTGCGCAATTCCTAGGCTAAGAAACCCTACTGGGAGGAATTGTGCAATTTTCTCAGTGAAGCTTACCTGGCAGATTTGCGCAATTCTAGAGCCGAGTAGGCTGCCAGATAGAATTGAGAAATTTCTAGAGGGAAGGCTGGTTTCCCTCCAGAATTGCACAATTTCTTGAGGGATTTGGTCAACTTGTAGCTAGACCAAGTCTAGAGAAATAGCCTATGAGGGGGATGCAACAATATTTGATGGACAAGATGTCATTCTGCAGGAAAATCACTGAATCTTGTGTACTTGACAAGGCAAGACATGTTGCTATGAAAGGTTGGTAGGGAGGCTCCAAAACGAAGTTGAGGCAAAAATTTTGGAGGGTGGTTGTAGCCGATACAACACTTGGCGACACAATGGTAGAACTCCAACTCCTTGAATGGACCTTGTTCATGAAAAGCAAGTCTAACACCTCCGAAAGTATTGTTCATTTCTCAGTTCGTCTTGGTTTCACACTAGCCTGATTTTAAGATGTAGCATTTTCCAAGCTCTTGGTCGATTGACACACATCCCAAGCCAAGGAAACACAATTGTTTCAATTGAGGTTGAGGGGTATATTTGTGCACAAGCAGTATAGTCACCAGACTATTAGTTTAATCTCTGTTGTTGCTCCACTACCAACAGGCCTGGACAATACCCCGATGGAGTCACGTAGGAACACATGCATCCCTCCACTACCAGCGAGCCTCATCAGTACCCCAATGGAGTTACTTGTATCACCTCTTTGAAAATGAATCCTTTCTCTTATTTCGCCTTATTCATTTTTCATTTTTTCATTTTTTTCATAATTTTGCATAGAACTTATTCATTTCAGAGGTAGCAGAGGTTGTTCCTTCAGAGAAGTATTTTATTGTATACCTCTAATGTGTATGTTAATTTTTCCCACTCACCTTACTCTACTTGTCTGAGCTGACAAGGGTTAACCCAAAAACAACCTACTAGAGTAGGTGACACTAGTTAGTGCACAAGTGTTGTGTTTTCACCAAGATATACTTCGAATAGTACATTCTTTCCATCGATTTATCATGGAATAAAAGTAACAAGTTCTTCACACAGAGGCAGGATGACAGATAACCAAGTAGTGATAGTTGCACAAGGCCTCTTGTACATTACCCAGCTTGCTTCAAGAGTCATACATGGTTTCATGCGAAACTAACCTACAAAAAAACAAGCAAACAAACAACAAAGAAAAGCAGAAGTAGAAGCAAATGTGAAAGCAAAGTAAGCAAACAAACAGGCAAAGTAAGAAAACAAGCATGCAAGCAAAAAAACTGAAAGCAAAAACTACTCCTAATCCTAAGCTAATGGTGCATGGGTCTAATCACGTGAAGTGGTATTTCCAATGTATCCACCAGCACATTGGTTGACCCATGTTGGTGAAGGCTTGGTCCGCGAGCAACCTGGTTGTGTGAACCAGAAAACAAGAAATATATAACAATGAAGACAAACACACTTCATGTTTGAAAGTGTCCACGAGACAAAAGTGAGTGCAATTACATGACATGTGGTCCATGGACTTGTCATGGTTTTGTGCGATACTACATGCAACTTTGAAGCATGTGCATACTCTTGATTGTGACATGCAAGCAAACGAAAGAAAAAAAGACAAATTGCATTTTGCATGTGTGCTCGCGATGTAAGATCCCTCCAATGCATGAGTGTTAAACAGTATTTTCTCACTGACCCCGCATCCCCTGATCCTGGATAGAGTCGGTCCCTGAATGACATCTGCTCTTTGTCATATACCAAAATATGTGTCCAAATCTTCCATATTACTCAAGAAGATTGCGTGAGCTCATTAATCCTAAAGTTGACCCCTTTTTACCCATGTTTCAAAGTCATCGCAAGTCATCAATATCCTGCCTACGACAATAGACTAGAATGAACTAACACCTTGCGATGTCATCTCTGAGTCTCAGTGTTTGACCCGCAACGACCCAAATATGGTGAATTAGTTCAAACAAAATACTTCTGGGTGGTTCTGAAGCTGGTTGTTGGGTCAAAGAAGTTCACCTCTCCTCATTTGAGATGGTGGTTCCGTCTTTTGAGTAACCTCCCATGAAGATAAGCTTCCTCTTCCCTCATTTATGAAGGTTCCTCCTCTTATAAAAGGATCCTCCATGACTATGATCAGCTAGTTCTTGGTTTGTTGGATTGATAGCTTATAGTTTGGATTGCTGATAGCCTAGCAATAGTTTGTGAGGTATGAGAATAGCCTTTCATGTTGTGGATTGATAGTGTGAAATGGTTTTGTAAGAAGGAAGCCTTGTTGTGATTGTGAGAGAGAGTCATCAGTCCTTCTAGAAGACCTTTGAGAGTGAATTCTTATGGAGACATACTGATCAGATCCTTCAAGGAAGCTTGCGACATCAAGGCGTGGTTGTAAGCTTTACTATTGTTTATATTAATACAATCAATAGTTATTTCCTATATCACGTATGAAATGTATATTGATAGCTTATGGTTCCTTGACTCTATAGGTAGATAGTTCATTGTTGTGCTCTATTATGTGTTTTTTCATTTTCGTATGTTGTTTCAGGTGAGCCATTCATTAAGGAGAAGAAAGCGATATCTGAAGCGACATGACGAAGACTTCATCAAACACGGGTATAAGGTAGGCCTCTTCAATGATAACTATTTAAGGAATTAGTTATTATCTTTGTCTTGCTCTGACTAGACCCACTCTATAGCTAGAGGGTTGCCTCCATCCACAGAGGGAACTATACCTACATCACAAGTTAGAAACTCCACTGGGGACTTGATTTGTGTGTTGTCTTTTGATTTTTCTCTTGTTGTTTTTTTATTGAATTTCATAGTGTCTCTTTGTTTTGGGACTAAACCATCAGTGATTTCGATCACTTGAGTAGATCTAGTAGTCCACCCCACTATCTGAGTGATAATCCTAGTGTCTTTCTGTTGTTTAAGCCTTGTTTTCCCTCTTAATTGAGATTGTCGTTTTTTAATTCCTAACAGCTATGACGAATCGCCCCTGTTCTTTCTACCCTCGCTGTATGTCGTGGATATCTCGTCATACAACTGCGACAATTCCTGAAATCAAACGATCACTGAGAATAGGTGTACTCTTGTGATGACATCTCTTAGTTGTTCGTGTTGTGCTTGTGATGATTGGCGATCGTCTCATGTTGTCAGTGTTGCATCTACGACGACTACTGTAGGGTTAATTTTTACAGCCCTACCTCCTGAATAAACCAGTGTAGCTTGTCCTTTGTTGTTTCTTTCACCTTGTCAAGCTTGTTTTGATTTTGTTTACTGAGGCATGTCCTTCTTGGTTCCATTTGTATGAAATTTGGCTTTTTGGACTATGTGACCTAGGTATTTTTGGGTTCTGTCAAGAATTCACTGGTTTTGGGTTGCTTGTCCTTTCAAGTTTCTAAACTATAGCCACAATAGTCTTGTTAACTTGTTTGAAGTTGTTCTCTTGTTGCGTGCCCATCTTCCTGGTTCATTCGTAGTGATTGGTCACCAAACTAGCTTGTTGTGTTGATTTGATTTCCATTCACTATTGAAGCATAGATTACAGTTTCCTTTTGATCAGTCAGACTGTGCATTAGCTTGTTTTTTATTTATTCCAAAAATAAAAAACAATTGCACTCATATAGTGTATGAAAATGAAAGCATGTTGGAATTAGTAGATTCTTTATGATTAGGAATTGAAAAGTGAAATCCAAATCTTTCATTTTTCATCATAGTAGTTGCGAGATAAGCGGAAATCGATGCATTGTGTTTCTTATTGATTGGATTACTTGCTTGCACTGTTGTTCTTGCATTTTCTTGTAATTTTCTTCATTTGCTTGGAAATGAATTCCTTACCCTCATTTAGGTAGTTGTTCATCAAAAAGAATGGTTTTCTACCCATCTAGTTTCATTCTAGGATTGTTAAAGATACATTCGATAGGGCCTTGAACTCAAGACTTAATTCAAGATTAACTATTGAAATCTATTGAATGAACTAAAACCGCATTGGAACCTAACACTCACATATCTAGAGGTCTAGGCTAGAGATGTTTCCCGACGTTGTTAAACCTAGTTGCTATTGTTTTCACTGAGGTTGGGTGATTCCTCCTTTTGTGATTCAATAGGTACTAGTATGGATTTGTGCTCCCCGTACTGTTGAGTATATGTTGTGAGACTCCACTAGGTTATCATCCTATTATCCATAGGAATTCGATTCTACATCCTTATGAATCGTAATGCACCGAACACAACATTCAGGAAGATTGACTGTCATACAGAAAGTCCTTGGTCATTTCTCTTTCATTTTATTACCGAGATGTATATGCAGTTTTGTGATTTGTCTGGTAATCCTCTTGTCTAGTACTCCAGAGTAGTCAGTTTCATCCCTTTTCGAATCTTTAAAAGTAAAAAGATCATCTGATCACTTGCCCTTTCAGGCTCATTAAACTTCAAAGGCGACTAGAGTCATCTTTTGTCCTTTTTTGCGACTCTTTAAATATGAAAAGGTCAAGTTTCATTCCTATGTCATAAAATTTATTTGTCCATGCTCACATTTTACATGTTAATCTTGGACGTATTGTGTTCTTAGTTTGTGGAGTGTTGCAACCCTATTCGATTATCTCTTTTTCCTAGATTTTTGAGTTTAGGCCATCATGGCAGACTCACCGATCCCGTCATCTTTACCAAGCAACGAAGACCCTACATCTCTTGTCTCTTATGAGGTATCGCCTATTAGTGGTCCCCTTCCTATTGTTCCAAGTGTCCAGCCTCTTGACTCTCGAGCTCCGGGAAAGAAGCCTTTTAATATCAATTGGAATCCTCTCAGGGAGTATTTAGATGAGGACCTCCCATCTACTCCTCCTGGTGTTTCAATTGCAATGTCTTCTTCCGACATGCATGAGACAAGTCCCATTAGTGACGAAGAGAACCTTGCGTCATGTGGAGAACTTCTTTTGCCCCTGGAAGGTTTCCCTTTTCACACCAATCTTGGTGTGTCATTACCATTGAGTTATCATGCCTTTCCTGACATCATTTGTTCCACATCTCTAAATCAGAGCTCTATGTGGTATTGTACTACAACTCCGACTTCAGGGCCTTTCATGGCTCTAACTTCCACACCTCAGACACAGGTCACCTCAGTCACATATGTTCCATCCATGCCCACTGTTTGTGTGGCCTCTACAACTCTTTCCATTAGTGCAATTATTGTGTCCTCGGTGGTTACCACTGTTACTGGGCCCTCTTTTGATCCTGCTAGTGGTGGTCCTTCATCCTTGGCATCCAAAGTCATTCACTCTATGTGTAATGTACCACTTTCTTCCAGTTCCATTCTGGCAGGATGGTCATATGAGCAATACATGTTTGCTCTTCAAAACCCAAATCATAACCCTCTGGGCTCCCAACCACCTTCCTATCTACATAACCCGTTGCACTATTATGATTCCTGAGGGGCTCCTATTTATCACACTGGGTCTCTCCCTCCAGAGCCCACAGTTGAAATTTCCATTCCACTTTCGGTTACCTGGAATCATACTACCTATCATGGCCTGCAAGTCCAACCTTTACAAGGGTAGCCTTTCGGTTTGCTAGGGTAGCCATTTTAAGGGAAACCTTCAGGCCCACAAGGACAACCCTTTCAGGGACAAGCTTCAGCCCTCACAGGTGCCTCTTTTGTTTATTTAAGGCAACCTTCTAGTCAACCTCAATTTCAGCCCATCCAACCTATTGCCCATCAAGGTCAACCTTCTGGGCAGCTAGGTCAACCTTATTTTCAACTAGGCCAACCTATTGCCCAACAAGGTCAACCCTCTGGTCAAGTAGGACAACCTTAGTTTCAACAAGGTCAACCTTCTGGGCAGGTAGGTCAACCTCAGTTTCAGCATGATCAACCATTTGGGCAGGTAGGTCAACCTCAGTTTTAGCATGGTCAACCTTCTGGGCAGGTAGGTCTCTTCAACGATAACTATTTAAGGAATTAGCTATTGTCTTTGTCTTGCTATGACTAGACCCACTCTAGGGCTAGAGGGGTTGTCTCTATCTGCAGAGGGAACATACCTACATCACAAGTTGGCGACTCCGCTCAGGATTGACTTCAATTTGATTACGATGGCATTTATTACTCATTTTCAGTTACCGATTTGTTAGAAAACAGGAACACACCTCCTTACTTCTCTGAAATAGGACACAACTACGCACATCTCTGATCATATTAATGAATGGAGAAGGCGGTGTTGTTTGATTAATTTTTGGATCCCTGATCAGCTTCTGACTGGCTAGTTTACTACCTCTTTTGTCCATCCGATAGCCCGAGATATTTCTATGGGGGCATGTGTTACTGAAGAGCAAGCTATCGCGCGTGTTCAGTATCTCGATTTGGTTTATTCCCAATCTGGAACGCTTTATGATCTCTTACCTGATGCTCCACGACATGGAACTTCTAAGGCCCCGTCGATGCCTTCCGTCGATGGTGTTATTAGTTCCAATGCTCAATCTTCTCGAAAGCCTTCCATGAATCCTGTGAAGCAAAAACCTACTACTTCTAGTGAAAATGCTTCTCAGTCTACTTCTAATACTAGGAAAACCTCTGAAGTCAATGTCGTTCAGTCCACCATGGCAGAAAAGGCTTCGAAAGGTAAAAAGAAGGGGAAAGGTAAAAATAAGGCTGGTGCACCAAAGCAAGATCCTCTGAAGCCTCCTGCCGAAGGTGGTTCAGAACACAAACACAAGTATCCTTATCTTATCTGTGACAAGGATCACTACACTAAAGACTGTCCTAGATGGTCTAAAGTTAGTCGTTTACTTAAGGGGACTCCAAGAACTCCTGTTGTACTTAAAGAGCCTTTTCCCTCCCAGCAACTCAAATGGTGGTCGATCAACCTCAGTCTTCTTCCACTTTTGGCTCCCAAGTTTTTATGGCTAGGACTATCCCTATTCATGTGAGTACTCGATCAAAATAATATCCTCCACCCGTCATAAAGGAACTTGAAGCTCCTTCTAATGTTATTTCATCCAGTTCTGGCCCTCTTCATATTGAACGACCCAGCACTGAGTCTGTCATTAGACCTCCTACAAAGGGAGTTCTCTGGAAATCTTCCTATAACCCTAATGCTCATGCCGCGCAGCACTATAGCATTGTTGAAGAATTAGCCCAAGCTCCTTCAGCTATGTCCACTTTGGAAGTTCTGTAGAGTTGTCCCCCCCAACGGAAGTCTCTACTATCAGCTATTGGTGCCATTGATCTGGCTGATTTAGAGTTAATTACATTCGATCTTGAAAACCATGTGCCACGATTGCCCCATCAAATTGACTTTCTCATTCAAGTCATCATTAACTTGAAGAATATTCATCATACTGTTATTGATCAGGGCACTTCAACTTGCATTATTTCTATTTCTTGTTGGAAGACCATCGGGTCCCCATCTTTGAGTCAATCTCCTAATATTTTGGAAGCCTTTGATGGAAGATATTCTCGTCAATTTGGTATTCTCCCACGCTTGCCTATCACCCTGGAAGGGAAGACAGTTGAGGTCGAAGTCGAAGTCATTGATGCTAATATGACCTACAATCTTTTGTTGGGCGAAGTTGGACGTACGCTATGCGTGCTGTGGCCTCGTCATTATTTCATGTACTTCATTTTCCTCATTAGGGGAAAATCATCACGGTTGATTAGTTTTCTTTCTTCGCTTCCTCTTCCTCGGATGGCAATGTTCTATTTGTGGAGCATACCAGTATTCCCTATGAGAGTGTGGTTTCTAGACTCTTCAACGATCCTGCCCTTATGGGTGTTTTTTCGCTCCCACCTCCTAATGTCACCTTGGTTAATATGATTTCTATCAATCCTGATCCCTGGTGATTCCCCCCATCGGTCAAGTGGATGCCTCGGGTGAGGTTATGACTTCGAGCCCTGCAGAGCTCAATTATGTTGAAATCGTTTCAGCTTCGATTTCATCCTCTGATTCTACTCTTTCAAGTAGATCTCTTGACACATATGTGCAATCCCCTTGGCTTGGATAAATTGCTTTTTTGGATCTGTTACAAGAGACATTTCCTTCCAATGATGTGATCCTTGAAACCATGTCTTTCGAAGATCCTCCTTGGTTGGATAATCATCATCGTTCCTCTTTTCTCCCAAGCTTTTGGGCCATGACTGCCTGTCTAGATAAGTTTGCTCCCTATGTTCCTTCTCAGCCACTTCAGGCACCTATCTTGCTTCATGAGGTATTTTATGAAGGAAATATGGGGAATATTACACAAACCATGCCCATCGACATCTCTGTTAAACCAGGGATCGTTGAAAATATTCACATTGGAGTTACTTGTTCTCTTAAGGAGATCCAACTTTACACCGACCATTTAAGAGAGTTTCACGACGTATTATCTTGGTCATATGAAGAGATGCCCGATATTTATCCAAGTATTGTGATACATGAGATACCTACATACCTTGGTGCTAAGCCAATTCAACAATGTTTACTCCCCGTGCATCCGAGAAAAGACGCGGCCATTAAAGGAGAAGTTGAAAAATTTCTCAAAGCAGGGTTTATCTACCCTATCCCACTAACAGACTGGGTATCTAATATTGTCCCTGTGACCAAAAAGCAAGAAATTATTAGAGTTTTTGTTGATTATCATGACATCAATCGTGCATGTCCAAAAGATAACTATCCTACTCCCTTTATAGACCAGCTTATCGACGATTGTGCCAGGAGTGAGATATTATCTTTTATGGATGGCTTTTCTAGTTACAACCAGATCAATATTTCAACTGCTGATCAACACAAAACTGACTTTATCTGCCCATGGGGTACTTTTTCTTACAAAAATCTCCCTTTCAGCCTGAAAAATGCCAATGCCACTTTTCAACGAGAGATGTCCTATGCTTTTCATGACATCCGTCACATTGTTCAACCGTATCTAGATGATCTTTTGGCTCATTCAGCTAAACACTCTGACCATCTGAACCACCTCCACCAGATTTTTCTTCGCTGTAGACATTACCATATTTTTCTCAATCCGCATAAGTGTGTCTTCTGCATCAAATTCGGAAAACTCCTTGGGTTTTTCATTTATAAGGAGGGCATTCATCTCAATCCCCTCAAGATGGAAGCTATACTGAATCTCCTTCCTCCTGCTTCTATGCATCAGTTGTAGAGTTTGCAGGGAAAAGCCAATTTCCTATGTCATTTTATCCCTAACTACACTGAGATTTCTAAAGGTTACACGCATCTCCTTAAGCGTGACACTCCATTTATTTGGGATGACATCACCCAAAGGTCATTCGAGCAACTCAAGACACTTCTTATTTCTCCTCCTTTTTTGCATCCACCTGACTATCATCATGACTATTCACCTTATCTAGCTGCCACTAATAGTACTATTGGTATGGTTTTGGTTCAAGATGACAATGATGGTTCTGAGAACGTTATCTATTATCTTAGCCGCAACCTTCTTGACACCGAGACTTGTTATGCTTATGTCGAGAAGATCACCTTGACTGTTTTCCAAGCTGTACAACGCTTTTGTCATTATATTTTGTTACATACGATGATAGTGATTTCAGATTGCAACCCGATGACATACATTTTGTCACGTCAATTGTTGGGGGGCAAGTACTCAAAATGGATTTTTATCCTTCAAGAGTTCAATTTGGAGTTTAGTATTGCCAAGTCTAAAAAGTCACTGGTCTTCCCAGAGTTGATTTGCTCATTTCCGTCTGCTTTCACTCCCTCTCAGATAGAGGACCGCATTCCGGATGACACACTTTTCTTGATTAGTACCCTTGATCCCTGGTACGGTGACATTATTGTCTACCTCCAGAAATATTGCTTCCATCCTGATTTGTCTAAGGATGCTCGGTGATGTATTCACCACCATTCTCTACCCTATCATATTGTTGGAGACACTTTATACCGTCTCGGCATTGATTCAGTTCTCCGTCGTTGTCTAACTTTCGAGGAAGCTAAAAGAGTCTTAAATGACTACCACTCTGGTGCGTGTGGCAGTCGTATGTTTGGTTATGCTACTGCCCAAAAATTCCTTCATGCTGGTTACTTTTGGCCCTCCATTTTTAAGGATTGCATTCTCGTTGTTTGTTCCTGTCACGCGTGTCAAATTTACTAGCGGAAGATACATGTGCCACCTTCCCTTTTGTATCCTATCATTACCATTGGCCCTTTTGCTAAATGGAGCATTTATTTTATGACCTATAACCCTTGCACAGTTGAGGGGCATGGGTATATCATTGTTGCCGTCAATTATTTTACGAAATGGGCCAAAGAGATGCCTACATTGTCTAACGACTGTAAGACAGCTGCAGAATTCCTATTCAATCATGTGATTACTCGGTTCGGATTCCCTCAGTCTATACTCACTAATCATGGTTCCCATTTCCGTGCTTATATGATGGCTGAGTTGACAACCCAGTTAGGCTTGCGTCATGATAGTTCGACGCCTTATTACCCTTAGGCTAATGGCCAAGTCGAGGCCATAAACAAATTATTGGCTACCATGCTTCAGCATACATTGGAATGCACAAGTCCAACTAGCATTTGATGTTGTTTTCTGCCTTATGGGCCTACCATACCTCGATGAAAGATGCAACCGGATTCAAACCATTTCATCTAGTTTACGGTCTGGAAGCTATCCTCCCAATTGAATGCAAAATCCCTTCTCTCAAATTAGATGTCGAATTTCTCTTGGATACTACTCCAGTGGAAGAATGCCTTATTTATCTTGAACGGCTTAACGAGACTCATCAACTTTCTTCCTTAGTCATCGAAGCACAAAAGAAGAGGGTGAAAACTCAATTCGATCAGACAGTCAACCCACGTTCCTTCGTGGAGGGAAATCTAGTCTTACTGTATGATCAAGCTAATGATAAGCTAGAGGTGGGAAAATTTGAACCCATGTGCCATGGGCCCTATATTGTCAAACGAGTGTTGCAAAAGGGGCTTACGAGTTAATTGATTACAAAGGTAACCCTTTAGATAAGCCCCAGGATGGGCTTTATGTTAAGAAATACTATGCATGAGTCTTTCATGCATTGCTATGTAAATAAGTGTGTTTTTCATTTTGTACATGTTTGGCTTGGTGTGTAAACATTTTCCACTTATTGTGTCCTTTTTACTTCTTATGTAGATGTTTGTCGTACCTTATATCAATTTCACTGATGGTGCCTGTCGCAGTACCTGGAATCTTTCCTCCGCGGCATGGGTGATCTACGATCCTCAGAGTGAGTCAGTAGACCTTCAAGATGTTTGTCTAGGGTGTACCACAAACAATATCATCGAATATAGCGCTGTCATCAAATTACTGGCTGAGGCTATTGTCCTCAATATTAGTGCATTGATTGTGAATCTAGACTCCCAGCTTGTTGTTCTTCAACTTAACGGGCATTATTCCGTTAGAAATCCTCAAATTTTAAGGTTGTATTTACGTGTTTGCTTACTGGAAAGGAATTTTGATTATATCACATATCAATACATTTGTAGAAGACTAAATAAATTAACTGATGCATTAGCGAACCATGTATTAGATAGACATTTGCACAATTTATAAAAAATCATAAGTAAGCATTCAGACACAATAAGTAGATACAGTAAAACATAGATAGGTATATATCACGTGTTGCACACCATGGCCCCCAAAAAATATATATATATGTCCAAAAAATATATGTGTGTTTAGTTACAGCACGAGACACATGTCTCTCAAAATCTGCAGAAAAAGAAACCTAGAAGTCTACTATTACTGCCCGAACCACACATCTAAGTAGCCAGTGTATCCTATTCGACACCCCCAAGGTATGTCACTGGTACCGCCTGGGAATCTCTTCGAATCCTACAAAATCTGGAATTCCCTTAGTCAAGCCCTCTAGGTTACGGGCTATCTCATCCTTGGCCTCTCCACTTAGAGGCGGTATGTCAATCTCCCTGTCAACCATCCAGGCAATAGGAGATAGACCTACAGGTCTCTCAGGTCCAACATCTACAAAGATTGAACATAATAATTAGGACATATATATTTAAAAACCCAAAAAATTACAAAATATTTATCGGTCAAACTGAGTATCTTACCTCTCTCATCCCACTGTTCATCAAGAGGAAGCAACATGTCCAGATCACCCTTGAAGTCCATCCCAGCATACGGCCATTCCTCAACTATAACTTGTTGATGGTTTATCCACTCAAAAAATTCTGGACCCCATGATACAGGCTGGCCACTACCTCCTTGCGGCATCACAAGAGCCCAACAAGTAATCCGTGTCTCTCGTGGTCCTGGCCATCCCACCATTATGTCCTGTCTCTGGAGGATTGGTACTCATTCCAGCATGAGCGGTATTAAGATTGAGCTTTAGCCAAACTGTTTCATCTCGCCCCGTGGCATTTGCTCAGTTGTCTCTTCATATTGAGAGACACTACCTCCGCCTAGTTAAACATGGTAGGATTCAAACAGTCTTGGGCTAACTATAGTTGAGTCTTGGTTGCCTCATGCTGGCTTGGGAGCCAGCTGCTCTGGTAATGGTGAACAAAAATATTCGTAGTGACAAATAATTAATGGTGGCAATTTGTAACTTTCCACTTGTTGATGATTTTCATGCTCCTGGGGGCACACTCTTGCCATAAGTGTGTCCAAAGAGTCTCCAGTAATCCGAGTTCCAACCATGCGGGGACTCTCCCCTCTCTATGACAGCCCAGTCAAAAAATATATATTCGTGGCATCAAACTCAATCTCTTGCCTGTGGATTATGAATTTTTCTTCTTTTGGATTCCATGCTCAGATCAAGTACTCTAAGAGATCCAATTGTGCTCTCAGAAGTGGTGCCAGGAAGAATTTTAACAACCCACAATTTAATAAGATGTTCATACAATGAGGATCTGCCACTCCCATCACATCATCATTGTCATGAGTACGTTCTTGCCATGTGAAAGCCATTTCTTGTCCCTGCATGCATAAAAATACCTTTGTCAAATGCCATCCATCCTTTTTCATCCTTTAAAACTGACTATAAGTGAAAATATTTTGGTTTCGGCACTCGTCACAGCTGTTCTTAAAACAGTTGCAACGAGTCGATTTTAACAGTGTAAAAACTTTCGAGTCATCACAGGTGTACATTGATCTCTTGCAACGATCCTGTTTTTGCACAGTGTAAATTTCTCGATTGTCACAAACCCGAGAGGGAAACTTGTGATGACCAAGGCAGATTTTTAATCCAAAAAATCTGTCTAAACTACAGTTCAAAACATGAAATTGAATCCTATGTTGGCATAAAAACGTAGGTGAGGCTATGGCATTTACCTAGTAGTAGTGTGAAGAGTAATGGGTCCCTGGGCCTCCTGGAATCAGTCGCCAAATTTCACAAGGTATGCAATGGTAGAAGTTTTTTTACCATAGTAAAAAACACAAGTAAATCAATTTTTTACCATAATGTTCCTTTTATAACCTTTTTTCAAAACTTAGAGTTTTCATTAGGGTTTTTAATTAGGGTTTTGATCTATATTCGTGTATTTTTTTGAGGCAAATCTTATACTTGAGTTTTATTGTGCAGCGACAGGTGTTTTGAACACTGGTGATGATCGTGAATTATATACTCAGTAAATACCAAAAAGTCCTTTCTGAGTCAACTTTAAGCTCTTTTCTGACTCTTGAAACATGAAAATATTGTCGAGCCCTTATCATTTCGAGCTCGTTAATGGTTGTGAAACATCGTGTATCTAGTAGGTTTTTTATTTTTTTCAGACTATAGGCACTATTTTCGAAAAGTACTCCTTGATTGCAATCATTAAGTGGTTCTCTCAAGTATCATTTTCTACCTTTTTAGTCTTAAGAGACACAAACGTACGAAAAGTGCCCATCTAGAGTTTTCTTTTCCGTGTCTTTTTCAAACCCTCTAAATATGAAAAAGACTCTGAGTTCTACCTATGTCGGACTCGTTAAACCCTGATGACATTGGACTCATCGCCATGATCAGACCCGAGCTTCTCCTCCTTAGGGATCGTTAAAATTTCACTGGGTTGGATTTGTCCGAAGGACAAACTTATATTGCAAGCATATTCTATCCCTTTCAAGCTTGTGTTTCAAAAATAATTGGGGTACTCGCCAGTAATGGTGGGGGGAAATTTGGAAATATTCTGTTGATTACCTACAACAACTTGTTGCTCTTGAACATCAACACTTTTGTTGCTTTTCATCGAGTTTGGGATATCCTTACTTTGTCATTGGCCTTCTGAGATTTGGGTTCTTAATTTTACCTCATTCCATTCGATCCCTGTTTTCTTTGCATGACCTTCGATCCCTTGGTACCAAAATGCTACCGCATTCTGGAGTCGTGTCGCCAATATGTTCAAGAGATAATCCTTCTGCAGTTTGCACCCTTACATCTTCCTCTGATTCTCTATTTCATCCATCTTCATCTTGTTCCTTTGTATCGCGTCATTGATGTGGGAAATATTATGGCCCTCCTACGATGGATCGCTTTTTTTCGACATCAACTCATTATCCAGGAAGTTGATCTAGGACTCCTTTCCGGTACCTTGGAGCTTGCATGCCTCAATGGCAAGTTCTTCACATTCGACAACACACTTGCATCATTGGTCTTTGATCGGGTGATTCCACAGGTGTTTGACTCCAGATCATTCTTCACACTTTGTGGATTGTACTAGCAGTACCTTGAGAACCATTAACATTACTGGTGGTCTCTCTCTCACTTGTTAACAGTTCACATCATTGGCTGGTAATCAAGTGATTTTCTAGTATGCTCGACTTCAACACATTTATTCACATATTAGAAATTGTACAATGGATAGGTTAGGATTCAAGACCCTGGGCTCAAATTACACAAGCCCAAGTTGCTTGGATTATTTATACGTGACTCTTTTGATTGGATGGATGCGACCATCCCTGAGTCTTTCTGGATTGCTACGACCATACTTGTGTTTTCATATGGTCTTTTCGACTGGATGGTTGTGTCCATACCATAGACTAGTTCTATTTATCTTTTGGATGGTTGTGCCCATACCCTGAATATGTGCATTTCTTTCCCTATCAGAAATATCAGTTGTATTTGCATCTGCTGGGTCTCCGTGATGGTGTTCCGTTTCAATTATGGTTTCATAAAGAATTTCACCACTCCCACTCTCTCGGACTTCATGCTTTAGGGGGCATATGTTACACAGTATTTTTTCACCGACCCCACATCCCCTTATCCTAGATAGAGTCGGTCCTTGAATGACATCTGCTCTTTGTCATATACCAAAATATGTGTCCAAATCTTCCATATTACTCAAGAAGATTACCTAAGCTCATTAATCCTGAAGTTGACCCCTTTTTACCCATGTTTCAAAATCGTCATAGGTCATCAATATCCTGCCTGGGACGATAGTCCAAAATGAACTAACGCCTTGTGACGTTGTCTCTGAGTCTTAATGTTTGACCTGCGACGACCCAGATATGGTGAATTAGTTCAAACAGAATACTTCTAGGTGGTTCTGGAGCTGGTTGTTGGGTCAAAGAAGTTCGCCTCTCCTCATTTGAGATGGTGGTTCCACCTTTTGAGAAATCTCCCATGAAGATAAGCTTCCTCCCCCCTCATTTATGGAGTCTCCTCCTCTTATAAAAGCATCCTCCATGACTATGATCAACTAGTTCTTAGTTAGCTAGTTCTTGGTTTGTTGGATTGATAGCTTACAGTTTGGGTTGCTGATAGCCTAGAAATAGTTTGTGAGGTATGAGAATAGCCTTTCATGTTGCGGATTGATAGTGTGAAATGGTTTTGTAAGAAGGAAGCCTTGTTGTGATTGTGATAGAGAGTCATCAGTCCTTCTGGGAGACCTTTGAGAGTGAATGCTTATGGAGAAATATTGATCAGACCCTTCAAGGAAGCTTGCAATGTCAAGGCGTGGTTGTAAGCTTTAATGTTGTTTATATTAATACAATCAATACTTATTTCCTATATCATGTATGAAATGTATGTTGATAGCTTATGGTTCCTTGACTCTATAGATAGATAGTTCGTTGTTGTGCTCTATTATGTGTTTTGTCATTTTTGTATGTTGTTTCAGGTGAACCATTCATTAAGGAGAAGAAAGCAATAACTGAAGCGACGTGACGAAGACTTCATCAAACACTGGTATAAGGTAGGCCTCTTCAACGATAACTATTTAAGGAATTTGCTATTGTCTTTGTCTTGCTATTACTAGACCCACTCTAGGGCTAGAGGGGTTGCCTCTGTCTGCAGAGGGAACTATACCTACATCACAATGAGCAATGGGATCATCTAGTTCGAGTGGAGGAAGCATGATCTGTGTGTGAGGTTGATCTTCAATTCATACAAATGAGTGATAGGAGCATCGGGTGATTGAACAATTTCTTGATCGAAAGTGAAACCAACCTCAGGGAAGAGAGGGCCTGACATAACCAAGAGCTCAGGCTGAAGTGCCTTGAAATTCTAGGGGGTTTCGACTTCATCATCAAATAGATCATCATAAACCGGTGGCTTCGAAAAATCAATTGCGATAGAATCATGATCGTGATCAAATATCCTGTAAATGGATCACGGCATGCATGATCAGAAAAATCAAGATCTTGGTCGACATCCTCATGATTTGATGAATCACACAAAGGGGTAGATGAGAAGCAAGAATGTTTATCCTCCACGTTTCCAGAAAATATAGATAAAAAATCAAGTGCATGTTTAAAGAATGATTGGTCCTCTCCGTTGTTAGATGATGCACTGACATCTGATGTGTACTGCGAATGATCAACAATGGTTGCTTCCATGGATGGAGATACACATGAAAAATCTAGGATGGAAAATAACCAAGGAGGTCAGCAAAAAATGGAGGAGGTACAAACATACAGGGATGGTCCTCTGCTATCGGTGGATGTTCAATATTCTAGTCATACTCTTCATGAATGACAGAGCATCTTGGTTGTGCAACACCAACTCCGTCGATAGATCGATCCTCGTTCAAAACTGGTGTAGAATTCGGAAAGAAAGAACACAAGATAGTGCAATTTGGAGGATGATCAGAATACGAGGATGGAGGTTGAGGTACGAAATACTTGTGATAACCCATGGGATTTCCAACAAAGCTTGCATGAAAATCGGAAGGAGTGATGTCAGGAGGATGTGACGATTGAACAGATGTGTGTTCAAGCTCTCCCACATCACTCTGCGATGGTGGATCTATTTGATGAGGGAACGATGGAAAGTCACTTGAGATAGCGACCGTGTCCACTTGTGATTGCGCAACTCCATCATCAAAGTATGTTGAGCATGGTTTGATCTTGAGCTTCTTCTTGGGATTGATAGATTGGATAAGACGATATTCAAATCTATCCATGAGATATTGGAATTTCATCTGAATTTTCAGGGCTCCAAACATGAATATACAAAAGCGCTCTGAAAACTCCATAAGTGATTTGTGTGGGGCATTCCATTGTTTTAACAATTTCTTATCAAGTACCTCAGGATCAAAATGGTGGAAAACAGATTCGATTAGATCATTGAACCTCTTGAATGAGTGCACAAAGTTATGGGGTAGTGTGCCACACCATTGTGATGGGTGGTCATGAAGTGTTTGTCCAAGCAGCAAACAGACCTCTATTTCATTAAAATCTTCCATGCCCTCCATGAGAGCATGGAAGTCATTTAAGTTCTCAAGCTAGACTACATTGCCTTCACCATCATACATGATTTGTGACAAGTGATGACCTAAAATGGGGTAGTAAAGGCTTCTTGTCAAGCTTACAAGAACCTCTCCCACTCCAAAGCTTATATATTTCCAAGATCTTATGATTAACCAATTGCGGAATTAATAGTGCTTGAAATAGGTGTAAGCTTATGTACATTTTCTTATGCTGATGTAAAACATACATAACAGTAGATAAAGAAACAAGTAAGCAAACCATAAGACAGCAAGTTTAATATGGAGTTCACCCAAACCTCTTGGGTACCTCTCCTTGAGTTCTAATCAACTCGATTAGACTCTTTGGGATTATGGATTAATTATTTTATAAGCTCCACTCTCAACTCCATTCGTTTATAACTAAAACAATGGGCTTAGAATACCATTTTCATCCCTGGTTGTTTGGCTCTCGGCTCTTGGCTCTGGCTCTCAGCTCTGGTTCTGGCTCTTGCTCTGGCTCTAGCTCTTGTTCTTGGCTCTGGCTCTGGGCCCTGGCTCTAGCTCTTGGCTATTGCTCTCACTCTGGCTCTTGGCTCTAGCTCTGGCTCTAGCTCTCACTCTAGCTCTAGCTCTTGCTCTCGCTCTGGCTCTGGCTCTCACTCTGGCTCTTTGAGCTTCTCTCGGCCTCTGCATGCCTCTGTAATTTGCTTGACCTCCAAGCGACTCTTAGTAACCTTCAATCTCTCAAATTTCTCTATCAATTGTTCTCTCTGGCCTTTGAAAGGTATCCTTCCAGCTCTGTGACTTCCTATCTGTTTCTCTGTTTGTATTCATCCCTCTGTCTCTTCGACTGGCCCTCTGGCTCTTTGGCTCTGTGGCTTTGCGATTGGCCATCTGGCTCTGTGGCTTCTATGACGCATTCCTGTTGTAAAAATTCCCACTTGCATCGTGGCACAAGGAATGATGGCTATTTCCAAATGGAAAATGAACTGGTGGGCTCTTTCCGAAAGAAATCCACGAAATAATGCATTTCTGGCTCATAAAGGAAATACAAAGGAATACATAGAAATACACTATTGAGTGCATAAACCAAACTTCAAATATTATGAAATCGGCTCGATAAACCCATCGGGTCCACGCCTTTATCGCAAATCGCAATCGCAACAAGTATATGGGAAAAAACCCAAATACACAGAAATACATTGAAACTTTGAAAATCCAGACTTCAAATATTATGCAATCGCATCTATAACCCCGTCGGGTTTGCCATTCTATCGCAAATCGCAATCGCATGGTGTTATGGCCAAAAACCCAAATAAACGGGAATACACTATCAAGTGCAAAAACCGAACTTCAAATATTATAGAATCAACCCTATAAACTTATCGGGTCCGGCCTTTATCGCGTATTGCAATCGCATGTCGCATCGGCCCCTGTATCAAGGATTTGTCAATTGTCGCTTGCCAATTAAATCTTGACCGTCCATTCTTTTTCCAATCTAACGGCTGATATTGCACATCGCATATCGCTATCGCTACAGCCCTTTGTATCAGGGATCATCAATCACCGATCGTCGATCACTCCGATCAGGTCCTGACCGTTGATATGACTCCTCAATCCGACAGTTGAGAATCCATCGCAATATTACAATCGGCATATCACAGGTATAATAGCCTCAGGGTTCCGATATTGCATGTAGCCTTCCTCCGATGCGATATGTCAGAGATCACTGATTAGGGGTCCTTAAGGCCTTCTCTTAATTCCTCCCTTGGAACCCTTCTGATGCGACATTTCCTTAGAAAGCCTTTATTTCTCCTAAGTCCCATTTATATAAGAAATTGCCTCCTTTTCAAAGGACAATGGGCAATCTTCTTTTTACAATAACTTCTTCATCCGAAGTCCATTTTAGCCCATTCAATTTGCATTAGATTCATATTGAAGTAGTCTCTGCAATGAGACTATTTCTAGGAGCATCCTTTGACTTTCATTTCCTTTGTGAGGAACATTTTAGACTTAGAAGTCTATTCTAGATCCATTTTGGATCACGCCTTCCCACTAAAAGAACTTTTGGTCTCCAAAAGACTGATATACTGATCTGAACAGTAAATGAGAGTACCCCACCCTCTTCTTTCAGCCTCCATACACTTGCCTTGCATAGTGCCTCTGAACCAAAGACTTTGACCACTTCCTTTCTGGATGTGCTGGTCCTCCTGGGAAGAACTATTTTCCTCCTTGACTTCATGCAGAACTCCTGCTAAGAAGATCATAGAAGGTAGTTTGAACTTCTCTTCCTTGATCATTGATCCAAGGTGGATCAAACCAAAATTTTCACAAAATTTTCATTTGTACCTGTTTGACATACCATTAACAACAATTTTTAACAACAACAGGATTATAGACAACAACTGGATGGCCTAAACTCCTGCTTCAACAAAAGAAACAGATTTGACATCTTGTAAACACTTCCATGTCTTTACATCTGCATACAAATGATTGACTAGATAACAAGCCAAAAAAACATGCCCTTAAAACAATTGACCCAATTGACCCTTCAAGTCAAGCATGTAGAGAAGAACTCTACAGTTCTTTTTCAAAGATGAAACACTTCATCATCATCTCCATCTTGGAGACCAAATCAACTTTTCCCAAGTCAATATTGCATCACATGCATGTCAAAGTAATCAACCCTGCAAGTTAATAACACATACATGTTCAAATACAAGGAAATCATCAACATCCCTATGTTCATGCACATCAAGCTTATGCATGTATTTCATCCTTCAACTTTCACTTAAGCACACTGTACTTTCGAAGCTAAAATGAAATATAATGTTGTAGCAACAAAGTGAGTCTCCTACTCAACTTTTCCATTCATCTTCTTGGTAAAATCTTGCAACTTGCATTCCATTAACAAAGAAATGCAAATAGATGCAAAGAGACATGCAACCTTAATTGGATAAGAAATCTAACCATTTCTTACCAATCCATTTCAAAGGTAGGACCTTTGTCTGCACATCAGCATCAACATGTGAATCATCCTGAAACACATTATTCATGGAAACTTCCTTTCCATTCCTGCCATTTTCTCTTTCCACCTTCTTCAACTTTTTTGGAAGCATTGTTGGATTTAGAGTCCAAAATTTTGTAGCAATATGTCCTTGCTTATGGAAGTAAGTGCAACACATGTGCATCTTCTTGACAACATGATTTTCCTTCTCCAATGGACCTTTGGCTTCTTGCTTCTTTTCCTTCAAAATTTTCCTGCATGTAACCATTCTCTTCCAACATCTAGAAACATGATGGTTATCTAAACCACAAAAGGAACAAGAAATTCTTTTCCCATACTTATATGGAAATTTATCATGCTTAACACAATCAAAAGGAATGTGTTTAGAACCAGATTTATACCTTCCTTTTTCACCTTCATTGCCTTCATGAGGAGGTGAATTGAATGAATAAGTGGCTCCCTTTAGAACACCATCAATCTCTTCAAGGTTGTTAGAGTTTCCACAACTCTCTGGTTCAAGTGAATGCTTCTGAACACCTGCATCATGTAAATGATGTTTCAAGCTATTGCATTCTCCATGAATACAATCTTTACACTCCTGAGGTAGAAGACTTGAAATGAAACTCCTTCTTGGAACTGTTTCAATGGCCTTCATGGCAACTTTGAAACTTTCTCCATAAGATTGTCCATAGCCAAGACCCAAATACTTAGGCCTTTCCTCAACCACTATTGGCTCAACAATACCTTGTGCATGTTTACCCAAGCCTTTTCCTTCATAACCCTTCTTGGACATTAACTTGGAACCTATGCCTCTGGTATGCCTTTCAAAAGAACCAATATAAACATTTTTAGAGGAATTTGAAGACAAACTAGAATGGTTTACCTCTTCTCCAAGCTGATACTTAACTAAGGCTTCCTTTGCAACAAAGAGTTGTGTCTCCAACTCATGCATCATTTCCAGGTTCATCTTTTCAATATGAAGTTGTCTCTTCATTTCCTGCAATTGGTCAGAAAGCAATTGCTTCTCTTCCTTCATGGAATTCAACTGCTCTCTAAGGATGATGCTCTTCCTTCCATCCTCATACATTTCTCTAACCATGTCCATCATGATGAACAAGTCTTGCTTGAAGTATTCATCAAAGAATCTTTTGATGAAGGAGGAATTTGAGGATTCACTTGTAGAAGTTGTCATTATGCAAATGAACAAAAGAACTTCAAATAAGATTAATAAAGAGCTTACTCAAGCAACCTTTTGCAACAAACCTCTTGTGCTTCAAGGATTTCATTGAGGTCCTTTAGGATAAGAAGAATGCCTTGAACCCTTCTTCCTTCTTGTCCTCTCCTGGACTTAGCTAACAACAACTTTCCTTTCACCCTTACAAACTCACACAATAGTTAGTTTACAAACAATCAAACAACCAATCAGACAATCAAACCTTGACTACCCAAACATCTTTCAAACAAGCAATCTTTTTCTCTTTCAATTAAGCATCCTGATCTAATATCACCTGCATTATGATACCATCTGCTCTGGTATAACTTAAGCTTTGGTATCACCTTCTTTGAAGGTGGGGTTAATCAACCTAATGCTCTGATACCACCTGATCTGAAATGGGGCACTAAAGGCTTCTTGTCAAGCTTACAAGAACCTCTCCCACTCCAAAGCTTATATATTTCCAAGATCTGATGATTAACCAATTGCGAAATTAATAATGCTTGAAATAGGTGTATGCTTGTGTTTGTTTTAGACTGTTCAAGTGCTTATGTACATTTTCTTATGCTGATGTAAAACATACATAACAATAGATAAAGCAGCAAGTAAGCAAACCATAAGACAACAAGTTTAATATGGAGTTCACCCAAACCTCTTGGGATACCTCTCCTTGAGTTCTAATGAACTCGATTAGACACTTTGGGATTATGGCTTAATTCTTTTACAAGCTCCACGCTCAACTCCATTTGTTTACAACTGAAATAATGGGCTTAGAATACCATTTTCATCCATGGTTGTTGTGATCTCTAGCTCTAGGCTCTTGGCTCTGGCTCTCAACTCTGGCTCTGGCTCTGGCTCTCGACTCTGGCTCTGGCTCTGGCTCTGGCTCTGGCTCTAGCTCTGGCTCTTGGATCTCGCTCTGGCTCTAGCTCTTGGCTCTTGCTCTAGCTCTTTGAGCTTCTCTCGACCTTTGCATGCCTCTGTAGTTTGCTCGACTGCCAAGCGACTCTTAGCAACCTTCTAGCTCTCAGCTCTCTGTGTCAATTGTTCTCTCTGGCCTTTGAAAGGCATCCTTGTGGCTCTGTGACTTCCTGTCCATTTCTCTGTGTCTAATCATCCATATGTCTCTTCAACTGGCCCTCTGGCTCTCTGGCTCTCTAGCTCTGTGACTGTCCATGTGGCTCTGTGGATTCTATAATGCATTCCTGTTACAAAAGCACCTGCTTGCAGTGTGGCCCAAGGAATGATAGCTGTTTCTAAATGGAAAATGAATAGACAGGCTCTTTCCGAATGAAATCCACGAAATGACGCATTTTTGGTTCATAATGAAAATACAAAGGAATACATATAAATACACTATCGGATGCATAAACCGGACATCAAATATTATGAAATCGGCTCTATAAACCCATTGGGTCTGTGCCTTTATCACAAATCACAGTCGCAACAGGCATATGTGAAAAACCCCCAATACACATAAATACATTGAAAATCCAAAAATTCGGACTTCAAATATTATGCAATCGCATCTATAACCCCGTCGGGTCCGCCATTCTATCGCAAATCACAATCACATGGCATTATGGCCAAAAACCCAAATATACAGGAATACACTATCGGGCGCAAAAGCCAGACTTCAAATATTATAGAATTGACCCTATAAACTTATCAGGTCTTGCCTTTATCGTGTATCGCAATCACATGTCACATCGGCCCCTGTATCAGGGATTCGTTGATCGCTGATCACCGATTAAATCTAGATCGTCCATTCTTTTTCCGATCTAATGGCTGATATCACACATCGCATATCACTACCGTTACAGCCCTTTGTATCAGGGATCACCAATCACCGATCACCGATCACTCCAATCAGATCCTAACCATTGATCTGACTCCTCGATCCGACGATTGAGAATCCATCACAATATCGCAATTGGCATATCGCAGGTATAACAACCCTAGGGTTCTGATATTGCATGCAACCTTCCTCCGATGCGATATGTCAGAGATCGTTGATCGGGGGTCCTTAAGGCCTTCGCTTAAGTCCTCCCTTGGAACCCTTCTGATGTGATATTTCCTTAGAAATCCTTTATTTCTCCTAAGTCCCATTTATATAAGAAATTGCCTCCTTTTCAAAGGACAATGGGAAATATTCTTTTTACAATAACTTCTTCATCCGAAGTTTGTTTTAGCCCATTCAAAATGAGTTAGATTCAGATTGAAGATATCTCTGCAATAAGACTATTTCCAAGAGCATCCTTTGAATTTCATTTTCCTCTATGAGGAACATTTTAGACTTAGAAGACTATTCTAGGTCCATTTTGGATCAAGTGATCCTAGAACTCTCTCTCGATGTGAAAGATATGTCCATTGGACAAACATTTTGAAGGGAAAACTATAACAAAATCCATGATAGATGTGCGAAAATTCAAAATAGATGATGAGGGCTCAGCTTGTCATTTGGCCCTCCTTCTAGTGCCAGAAATGTTGACAGTGCTGGACCCACCAACATGTCAATGGATCTCCCCAATAAGAGGTCCCAATTAGACCTCAAAATGTTTGGTGTAGGAGTCCCAGCAGTGGGTCGTACGATAATGCCTTGACCGCGATTTCGCACAGAGGCAAGTAAGATGTCCCTAGTGGTTGCAAGGGTGTGACAGTTGCTATAATTCAAGGAAGGTGCATGAGAGGTTCTAACACACTGAGAGTGGGTTGAGTGTTCCCCTTGGAAACTTATAATAGTACGCAGCTTGGAAGGGAACACACGAGTGAAGATGCATCACAAGCTAGAAAGCAAGTTAACAAGCAATCCAAAGTGATGGTTAAACCAACAACACATTTCACAAAGATTCATACATACTTATACAGAATAATCCATACATGCATGTGTAAGCAAACAAATACATATATCATTTAAAGTAAACAAGATAGCTGGAATACAATACAACATATGCATGAAACATGTTGTCTCTGTCATATTAAGAAGTGTAAGTTCTAGTCAAAAAATACATCCATGTCCAACCACTAGTTCTGATAACGGAACGTTACAACCACAATTGCCTCCTACTCCAAAGAGATATACTAGCTCTGCGCAGTGGAGAAGCCAAGGCACATTACAATATTGTCCAAGCTTTCTCTAAGATACTCCTATCGAAGCTTGGCTAACCAGAATCCTTTACAATGAGTTATGAGGGACTATTTATAGCAAAGGGTGGGGTGGCCCTTGACATTCCCCTTTGTGAAAGTTCATCTACCCTCATGACTCTTCATCTATTTTATGACTGTTACATCCAACTATCAACACTTGAACTTACACTTGACAAGACATTACATTACAATGCACATGTACCCATGTGAGACAAAATGGATTAAGTAAGCCATGCAAGACATCACTATGAATCGAACAACTATGGGAAGTCCAACTCCTCAACATACTCGTGATGATTGACAGTAGCGAACTGATGCCAAGATCGGTAGTCCACGATGTTTTCCATGTACTCCAAGGTGACATCTTTCTGGAACCTGACTCTTCCCTCCATAGCATCCAGGTACACTGCTTGGGCTCCTCTATAAAACTCATCTAATAGCATGCACATCATTGTCTTCAACGCGTCTGGACCATAAACATACTTGTGCATGGTGTCTGCACTAATTGACAAATTTGGGCTAGTGTCTATGTGCATCAACTCATCAAAGTACGAGTCAAGCTCTTGTCGGACCTATTCCTTTGTCTTTGACTGGGTGAGAGTTCCAATAGATGGGATCGCATGTGCGCGCACCAAAACATCCATACTCTTGAATACATGTGCATGGGAATCCTATAGACTATTGATGAGCTACAAGAGCTCTTCGTAGTTCCAGATCTGACTCTTGATGCATGTCTTCAGTTCGCCCACTGTGGGCTTCATCATTTTAGGCAAGTGAAGCGGGGATCCCTTGTATCTCATCATCCATGTTTTCATGTAATCAACAGTAGCATGCATGTTTGACAAGATACATTCTCTTCTAGCACATCATTGTTGCCATCCGTTGAGATGGATGACTACCTTATGCACGGTACCAAACTTGGAATACAACGCCCACATGACTGTGTCATGGTACAATACTTCATCTAGTATTGTCTTCTTTAATTCTACTCTGGCGGATGTTGTAACCAAACCTCCTCCCTGCTTGGATGCCTGTAGCTTATTCGTCGTTCACTCATTCTCAGCTATCGGAAAGTGAACACACGAGTTAATGGCTTCAGCATATGCTCTGGTAGCATCGGCCAATGTTGTTGGATGTTTGTGCACGTCAGACACTATCACTCGTTCCTTGAATTGCATAGGAGATGTATGATATTCCGGAGTTGACACTCTACAAGATTGCACAAATATATGTTAAAACTCATTGAATGAGATGGTGTGCATCTCTCCTTCTGGTTGATCTCCAAGGATCTCAGTGTCTCCTTGGTCACTTGGGACTTGCTCGTCTTCTTGGTGGTGAGGCATGAGGTCAATGTCTTTCTATAACTCTTGTCGCTCCATATCTGTATCAATTTGTTCAAGTGCTCACTCTATCTCCTAAGTGAAGTCCTGCTCCTACGATGGTTCACTCTATTTTCCGGATGCCTACTGTTCTGATGAGTCCACTACATATACGAGTGTTGTTTCATCCGTCTGTACAAGTTGCACCCCCTATTGTACTTGTTCTTGCTATGCTTCCTTCTCCTATCTCCACAGCTCCTGTTCCTTCTAGATTTTCTCCTTCAACTCATGCAGCTCCTTATTTATTTCGTCAATTCTCTATTTCTCTCTCTGCCGTTGTGCATTTCACTTGCCACATTGTTACCTCTTTTCCTCTATAGCCATAGCTTCTTTTTCCACAAGTGGATCTGCTCAGAACTTGTAGCTTTGCTCTTTCTCCATGCAATCAAAAATATTCCTCTTGTCCTTGTTGCACACTGGTATGTTCACCTCTACTACTACTGTTACTTCTGGTGCTCTCTGGGATGCTGCTTCACGTTGCTTCACTAACCATTCCATAGTGAAGCTGACCAATTCATTGAGTCTGGAGGAGTTGTAACAATATTTCCATGAGTCTTCCTCTGCCAATGACATGCCCCATGGATCCAGTTTAATTGTACTCTCGTGCAATGATCTTTCACAAGACAATGCAGGTCATACGTGTTAGCGCAAGGAGTTACTCCTAGACTGCAAAAGGAGTAAGCCTTCCACATCATGGTTTCATTTCAAAATTTAAAAGGGTTTTTTGAGTGGTAAGATGGCTTCTGAAGGAATTTTTGAAATGTTTGTGTTCCTCTTTAACTTTCATATATTTGGCAAGTTATGGCAAGCATAAATTGCATATTTAAGTGAGTAATTGTTTGGCGTGGGATCCCCCATGGGTAGTTTTGGGGCTAAAAGCCCATTTTTTGGTCAAATTTTGTAATCCAAGTGTAAAGGCTTTGCATTTTGTGGTCGCGGAGCGTGTAGGTTTTAAAGAGTCATAGGTTTGAAAGAGTCATAGGGTTGTCCGCCCTTATTTTGGAAATGTAATGTCAACTGTAAAAGATCTACCCATGGTCTGCGGACCATGGGATTGTATAAAAGGAGCTAAGCTCTAAGTAGTTAGAATAATCAAGGATTGAACATGTAAGAGAGTCATAGCTTTAGAGCAAGAAGTCTAAGTCTTGGGTTGTAGCATAGGTAGAGGCTCTGTAGCTGAGTGCGCAGAGGCCTAGGGTAGAAGTCCACAGCTAAGTGCGCAGACCCCTGCAGCTGAGTGCGCAAGGTGGGTCAAGTCTGTAATCATCTAGAATTATCAATAAAGAGAAGTATTCTACAATTTCTACATATTTATTTCCTGTTTATGCATTTTGTTATGTTGGGTATGAATTTCACTTATAATGCTTATATGATGCGCGAATGTATGTAAATGTGTTGGTTAAGTCAATGCAAGTAAGAACATCAATTTACGCGAAGCTAACTAAGATCAGTTAATAAGATATGTAAGACACTTAGCCTAGTTTGGGAGATATTGTAGTTCGCTGCCCTAGCAACATGAAAGTCCCTAAGCCATAGGTTAGGGCTGCGCGAAAACCAGTTGTACCCTTTTGCGAAGGTACTGAAGGGTGGAACAGAGGGCTAAGCAACCTGTGTGAAGGTAGGTATAGCTGAAATAAATTGACATCACAACCATCTCAAGGGTGTAGAAACTTAGTTCTAACATCCCCCCATACTACTTCGAGTGAGACTCCAATCCGTGCTCCACGGGCTGATGCCGAAAGGGCCAATAGTGTAGGGATTTGTTTGGCTAACTAACGTTGAACCTGGGTGAGGCCCCCTTAAGCTAACAAATGGTTCTATTGTCGAGACAGAGATCTGCATAAGAGATGTGTGATGTCGTATCAATGGAATCCAACTAAGAAAGAAATCAAAGGCTGGTTAGACAGAAGGATCCATGAGTTCACAACACAAGAAAATAGAAATATGTAACTAACAAAAGAATAGTGGCTAGAGAGGTACCTGTATACAGAGATCCACAAAATATTTTTCGCCTCCTTTCCAGTTGAGATGTATGAGTGGATCACAAAGCTAGCCAACAACAAAGGAAGGTGGAGGCTTGATGGTCCTATTGTTTGGACCTCGAAGTTAGTACGAAGGTTGGAAGCCTCAAAGAACAAGATCACCCATGCTGTCGATCATTAGCTTGATTGCGTCATAGGAGGATTTGTGACTAAATTCACAGTCAACACCTCAGTCAACTATAGTGAGGCGGAGCAACAATTTTTCAAAGGACCGCGAGGTAAGTACATAAAATCTTTGAATACTTGGATTAAAATGTTGTTGTGCAAAAAAGGGGTTATGCAGCTACCTTGATGTTCAGGACTACGCGAAGTGGAAAAATTTAGAGAAGCGAAGGAAATAAGGGTCCGAAGTATAGCCCCTTGATTTCACCTCCATGAAGGGATGAAGAAGGGATAGCGAACGTCTCTCCATGAAGTTCTATTCAGTTAATAAGACAAGGATTCCTGCAAATAACTCCTCTACCCATGCCACCTCTGACTTCACCGCCATCGCCTCAAACTTCAGCCGTACCACCTCCACCTCCACCGCGGTTTAGTATGGTAAATACAGTGAAGTTTCCCTTGTTCAAAGGCTTGGGAAATGAGGACCTGGACCAATTTTGGTTCATTGTGAGGGTTGTATGGGAAGCTCAAGGTGTTACAGATGATCATATAAAGAAAGCAACACTAGTTAGAGCTCTACAGGATCATGCACTAACCTGGTATATTAAGTACTCTAACGATAACTCAAATGCTGGACTAGCAGACATCCAAGTAGCACTAAATAGAGAATTTAGTAGGCCTAAATCTAAGGCGCAGTTGATTGTGGGATTCAAAGAGATCACAATGCAACTAGGTGAGATGCCTTGGGAACTAGATCAAAGGCTGAAATGTACAATCTGTGAAGCCAACATGAACTTGACAGATGGACAACATCGTGAGTGGTTTATGGCTTCGCTACTACCACACTTAAGGAGTGTGTTGTCGCAGCAAAAGACAACAACTCAAGCAGAGGCCTTGGAGATTGTCATGAGACTACATGAGACTCTAATGTAATATCCTAATCTAGGAGTCCAGTAGATCCATGCATAGCTAAAAAATCTGTGCCTGGAGATGCAAAGTCTGAAGCAGGATAGGATGGTTCGACCATAGGTATGCGAGGAGGTATGGTGCTTGAAATGTAAGATTCAGGGTCATGAAAAATACCATTGCCTGGTCTTTGCAAATTACCTTACAGGAGGAGGACTGATGCCTTTAAGGATGGAAGCTCAAGTAGGACCTAGTGTGATTCCTGCTTTATGGTGTGCTATCTGTCAGGTAGCCGGAAAACATGCCACAGATAACTGTCACTTGCTACAAAAGTATGTGCAAGCACCGTAATAGCTGTTCTACAACTTTTTTAGGTCTGTAGGACATGAAGAGTGTACTTGCAGGAGCTATGAATTCATGATGGATAGAACTCCCACCTACCGGGTTCAGGCCGAAATGCGGCCCCTTGACCAAAATGCGGGGATGGTGCGAACAAAATTTCAGGGGCGCGGAGGAGGGTGAGGTAGAGGAGGACCTGGTAGAGGTCAAGGACAGTTGATTTTCTATAATTGTGGAGGACCAGGACACTATGCCCACATTTACACTAATCCGATGTGTCCATCATGCAAGTATTACACGTTATTTAATCATGAAATGGAAGATTGTCCTATGCTAATAGCTAGGATACGTGACAAAGGGGTGCTACCACCTCGCCCGAATCAGAACCTGTATATGATGAGGTCTGAACCACACAAGGAAGATCCGAACGTAAATATAGTGCTCCGGAGTGGAATTGCAATGGGAGATGACAAGGGGAAATAGCTAGAAGACAATACATTGGTTCACAAAGCCCGGGCAAAAGAGGCTGAGTTCAATTTGGAGCACACTCGTGAAGCATTCATGGAAGCTAAGAAGAGCTTTGCTGAGGCCTCCACCTCAAAAAGTAAGGATAAGCCTAAGCCAGAGATGGATCCCTCTATGCTCAAAACTTTCCTGGAAACCTGTATGAAACTACTGTATGACAATAAGGCTGTGAAAAGGTTACAAGAACTCATCAATAGATGTGTTGGAAGTGCGCCAGGTGAACCGCATGTGGTATGAAACATTGGCAAGCATAAGACAAGAATAGGATGGGAGATGAGACTAAACACACAAATAGGAGAGTATGAAATGGATTAGGTCATTTTGGACCTGGGGTCGGATGCAAATGTTTTGCCGAAACAAACTTGGGAGAGAATGGGGAGACCTACACTGCAATGGTCTCCAATTCAGCTAAGGATGGAAAATCAGTAGAAAATCATACCCATGGGGCGGTTGTAGGGGGTGATCATGGATATTGAAGGAGCGAGCGCGCTGGCATATTTTGAAGTAATAAAGATAGTGGATGATAGCAATCCTTACCCTGCACTCCTAGGAATTGACTAGGCTACTGATATGAATGGGGTAATCAATCTGAAGAAGCAAAAGATGATCTTTAAGAAAAAGTTGTTGCACATAATAATACCCCTCAATCCTACTGAGGGATCACGCTATACTAAAACAGTTCGCGATTACGAGAGTGATGACGATCTGGATTGTATCTATAAGAAAATAACGTGAGACCAAGATTGGCTGAATCCCACCGCGGATGGACAGATTACGTGGGATCATGAGAGTTCTTGCACTTCAGACTTTGATGAATAAATAGAACGCTGGTAGAATCGATTACATGAAGTAACTACACTGAATTGCAACATGATGACCCGGTTGCTACGTTATGTGTCATCAGAGGAACGAAATCTGCCTATTTGTGATGATCTAAATGAGGTAGATATATTTTTGGATGCATTTGAAAGGGAGGTGCCATAAAAGCAATGCTTCTAGGCCTTGGACTAGGCACTATGCACTACGCTCACAAGATGGTGGGGTACATGCAAGGGAAGCTTTGATGAATGGCACAAATGTAGGAGGATGATGAGAGCATGATTTGGGAAGCTTAAGATGTGACTGATAGAAAAGTACGATGGACAGAATGATCCACACACACATCTGGTCAAATGGGCGCAGGCTTATGGAGAAAAGACACAACATGAGTGGGTGCACCTGTTCTATCATACCCTCGATGTTATCCCAATGAATTGGTAAATAGAAATGGAGCTCCACCATGGGACAGGTGAATGAAATATCCTGCGCAAAGGATTCATGATGACATTCAATTTTGAGGACGAGGTTGACAGTATTGGTGAAGCACTACAAGAGGTGAAAGAAACCATCTTTAGGATACCACATCATCCTTTAGACCTAATTTAGCCTGAATGGGCTACTCAGCTGAGTCACATGCTCGAATGTTATAATGTAACTGCTGAGGATGAGGATGAGGATGAGGATCTGCAGAAGATTAACATTCCAGAAACAAAAGGCCACTGTGAGGTTCAAGGACCACATATTAAGAACCCTAATATAACCACGCCGGTGAAAAATAAACAGGTGAACATTGGTACGAAGGTGGAACCCAAATTCATGAAGATTGGAGACTATTGGGACGACGCGACAGTAGATAAGGTCGCTGAATTGCTCCACGAATACCAGGACTTATTCCCTACCAAGGTTATGGATATGAAAGGAATAATAGGAGATCTAGGAGTGATGAAGATCACGTTAAAACCTGATGCGAAGCTAGTTAAGCAGAGACCTTACCACCTAAATCTGAAATACAAGGAGAAGGTCTACTTAGATCTAGACAAAATGCTACCAGAAGGCATCATTGATCCTGTTAGAGCCTAAATCTGCCTTAGGCTGAGGAAGGCAAAATTCAGGATAACCACAAACCACACTCAGTCTGGTAGCTAGCCCTACCAGAATAGGAGAGGGCTCTCTCCGGGTCACACTCAGTAAAAATAAACAATAGGGTCTGAGATGACTCAAAAATGAATATTGATTTTAGGCTAGTAAATAGATATGGAAAAGGTGATTTTTTGAATGACTGAATTTTCTAGGCTGTGTGGGACCAAAGGACCGCATGAGCTGGGAAATTAAATCAATGACACAAATTGTTTCATGAGGCAAGATAGGCAGGAAGTTTAGCAATAAAATTTGAATAATATGGAGTGGAAAGACAGTTAAGAGGCTGAAAAGGGAATATGTGATGTATCCTTTTCAAACAAAAGAAACCACACAGAACATGAACACTTTCCCAAGGCGGAGCAGTAAACTGAATTCTACCTTTCTTACTTAAAAGCATTCAGCTAGGAGTGATTATGAATGAAATGTAAAACATCACAAGACACATATGAAATATAAAGAAAACACTTATGCTAAACTCATACCACAGGAATCTCAGGAATCAGAGCTACATCATTTCATTAAAATCTCTGCCAAAATTGTATAATGAGAGCGCTGGGTTTTTCCTCCACACTGTTCCCAGAAACTCCAACCTTTACAAATGATTTTCAATACCATAAATAACCTCAGAAGTGGGAAAGAAAATCGATGAAGATAGGCAGTCGTTTACTCATCATTAATGAACTGAAGCTGAAGAGCCAACCGTTTGCCAGCGTTGCATTTTCCACCCAAACGACCGATGGAGAGGTCTGGGGACTCAAAACTCACCCAAATTTCTTGGCCATGCACCATCAGTCATGATTTTTCATACCAAATCCAATGATGTAAACATTTTGCAATTTGGAGCTCCCTAGAAAAATTGCGTGCCACGTGTGCGGCGCATAGGGAAGTGGCGCGGCGCATAGAGCCTGTGCATATCACTTTTTGTAGGAGACTTTTGGAGGCCTTCCTAGTGTCCAAATTGGGTGTGGGATAGCTCATTCGAAAGGTAATTGAGTCTAACTTCCAACCCAACTGGAAGTTTTCAATTTGGAGTTTATTTTCCCTGTCAAAAATCAAATCTACTAAGACTGGTCAAAATGTTCCAAATGAGGCTGCCTCAAGGTAGAGTGCTATTGCAGTAAACTTTCGAAGGTGTTCCACAACTCCAAATTGAGCTCATGATAGCTAATTGGAAAGATAATTGTGTCTAGTTATCATTTTATGCATCAAGCAAGTCATTTGACTAACCACGCTAGGCAAAAACTTGATTTTTCGAAGGTCACTTTAGAGGTGCATCAATTCTCCCGAGGCAATTGTATTTTTGACATGTCTCTAAAACCATGACACCTGTGTAAAAAGTGAAGGAGGTTTTTCTTCCTTGGCCTATTTTGGACAAAAATATCTCTCAGTTTTCCAAAATTCATCCTTTCTTGCTTAGAAACATCATTTGAGTGAATTATTGGGCCTTCCTCTGGCTTGCAAGTATTATTGAGGCACTTTGAGAACAACAATTTGCAAACCTTAGACCTAATGACCAAGTTGACTCTTTGCTTATCAAGCGATAAAAACAAGACTGTAAATGATTTCAAGACTGTCTTAATGAACTTTAATAAACAGAGCTGAGCCAGCATGACATGGCATAAGGGATAAATGAGTGACCAGGTCCTTCCATCAGAATATGGCATGCTCCTAATGGAATGCAGGTGATCGAGCAGAATGGGACACCTAAAAATGAAATGCAAAAAGAGTTTTGATCTCTAAGGAGGACTGACAAGACCGAATCTAACATTGGCTCCAATGGGGGATGGTAGCTCCCTCGAGGTGCCAAGAACTGCAGATCTTTGGGAGAGCAGACAGTGCCTTTCGTCCATTAGGCTATTGAATCGCTGACTTGATAAATCCACAGGACTCAATTTATTGAATGAGACCTGACTCAAACTGACTTAATTATGGAACCAACATGATTGAAAAAACTGACTCAATGCAAAAGGAAATGACTCATGACTTACTTAACTAAAACAAAAACTTACAAAACTTGTTCAATGGCAACGGTCCATCAAGATTCGAGGGTTTTAAATCATGATGATAGCCACCTACGTACTAATGCAATATGTACAATCATGTGTAATGTGTCTTCCAATGTAACCAATCAAGTAGATGCCTCCTTGATTGATTCTCCTGATCAAATCTTCTGGTCAACAACAGATACTGGTAACTGGGCATCCAAAAACATAATTGACCATGATCTCCTTCATCACTGAATACTGAAATAATCACCTTCACTGCTGACTACAACAAATCTACTATTGGATCCTGAAAAACATGAAGATTGACCTCTTGCTGGAAAAACAAGGTATCTTTTTCTCTTGATTCTGGTCTTTCTTCATAAATAAGAGTATGTTCCTAGTCTTCAAAAAATTCTAAACAAATAGATGAGAAGATTTCCTCTTCAAAGAACATTTCAAAACATGAGACATATGAAGAGGAATTTCAAAGGGAATCCTGAACGGTCTGGTCTTCTGAAGTTTGAATATATGGTAGATCATCTTCATACGATATGACAACCAGATTCTCATTACATTCATCACATTCATCAATCATGAGAAAAGAAACTTGTGATGTTTCTTGAAACCTAACACTAACATTTCTATCATCTACCATAAATTCATCCAGAGGAAATTTTTCACTTGCTTGAGCAAAGATCTCATCTTGTTGTTCATGAGCTGACTGGATTACCTCTTCATGAAGACTGTGTTCTAATGACATGAGAACATTTGGATCCAAAACTCTGTCTTCTTCATCCCAGATGATTTCAGCAGCAGAGTTCTCTTTCATGGGACATAGTACAAGGTTTTCTTGGTCATCACAATCTGAATCTACATCTGAAATGTCTATCTTAACATTATCACATTCTGAATTTGAAACTTGACTTCTCTACATGCTGTCTTCTTTTATAGACAGATTTGAAACAACACTTTCTCTTTCATCACTTTCAGCCATATGGAAATCTTCAACCTGCTAATCTATGAAGCTACTTACAGGACTGTCATCCTTTTTAGAAGAGGAAGAAGTTCCACCCTCACCTTCTTGACCATGTACACACTGCAGATTTGCATTAACTGGAGCTGTAACATGACCGTTCAAGAGTTGATCTATGTGATCTTCAGACAGAGGAGATAATATTTTATGTTTTCTTCTACTCAAACATTGATTGTCTTCATTAATTTCAAGTGAAGGAGTATACAAATTTTCCTCATATTGCTGATCCATTTCATGTAATTCTCGTTCACTGTTAAGATGTAAAATTCCTTCATCTTCCACCGTACTAAAATCTTGATTCTGCTGCAAATTTTCATGATCATCTTTATGCTGCTGAAGTGGTTTTTCATACAATGCTTCCATGATTTCTCCGTCCATTAAGTCATCACGCCCATAAAAATTCTCAAGATCTTCAATAAAACTATGAACATGGCTACAACAGTCCTAAACTAATGCCAAGGATGGATATGATTCTTTATACCTTTCAAAGAATATTGTATGAAAATCTTTTAAACAATGAATAGAAGCAGGTGGAAAACTTTCATACCAAGATCGGGCTTTGTCTTCCAGAGTAGCCATAAACATTTTCATCAAACAGTCTTCAGGAAAATTGATCTTTAGTTTATGCACATGAATGTGAAATTTCACCAGATGAAGAGCAGCATCATTACCTTCCACATTTCTGAACATAGGCAAATTCTGAAGCCAATCCACCTTGGGAATTTTATTCGGAAAACCTGGGATGTGATCTCGGCTCATGGGAGCATATCTTCTTGCAACCCGCTCCATTTTGAAAATCTCGAAGCTACTGATCTCTCTACAGTGGAATCACCATGAAGCATAGATTGCTGGATTCTTCAGTGAATGGAGTCGCCAGGTGAATGATTTCAGCCTTCTTATGTCTAATCGTTGTTCACCATCAACAATCAGCTCTGAACTTGAGATATGTACTGGGCAAAACAATCTTCAAGAAAACCATTTTCTTCCCCAGTGGAGTCGCCACTATGTTAGAGCCTAAATCTGCCTTAGGCTGAGAAAGGAAAAATTCAGGATAACCACAAACCACGCTCAGTCTGGTAGCTAGCCTTACCAGAACAGGAGAGGGCTCTCTCCGAGTCACACTCGGCAAAAATAAACAATAGGGTCTGAGATGACTCAAAAATGAACACTAATTTTAGGCTAGTAAATAGATATGGAAAAGGCAATTTTTTGAATGACTGAATTTTCTGGGCTGTGTGGGACCAAAGGACCGCATGAGCTAGGAAATTAAATCAATGACACAGATTGTTTCATGAGGCAAGATAGGCAGGAAGTTTAGCAATAAAATTTGAATAATATGGAGTGGAAAGACAATTAAGAGGCTGAAAAGGGCATATGTGATGAATCCTTTTTAGACAGAAGAAACCACATAGAACATGAACACTTTCCCAAGGCGGAGCAGTAAACTGAATTCTACCTTTCTTACTTAAAAGCATTCAGCTGGGAGTGATTATGAATGAAATGTAAAACATCACAAGACACATATGAAATAGAAATAAAACACTTATGCTAAACTCACACCACAGGAATCTCAGGAATCGGAGCTGCATCATTTCATTAAAATCTCTACCAAAACTGTACAATGAGAGCGCTGGGTTTTTCCTCCACACTACTCCCAGAAACTCCAACCTTTACAAATGATTTTCAATACCATAAATAACCTCAGAAGTGGGAAAGAAAATCGATGAATATAGGGAGTCGTTTAATCATCATTAATGAACTGAAGCTGAAGAGCCAACCATTTGCCAGCATTGCATTTTCCACCCAAACGACCGATGGAGAGGTCTAGGGACTCAAAAATCGGCAAAATTTCTTGGCCATGCACCATCAGTCATGATTTTTCATCCCAAATCCAATGATGTAAACTTTTTTCAATTTGGAGCTCCCTAGCAAAAGCGCGCGCCATGTGCGCAACGCATAGGGAAGTGGCACAGCGCATTGGGCTTGTGGCGCGGCACATAGAACCTGTGCATAGTGCTTTTTGTAGGAGACTTTTGGAGGCCTTCCCGGTGTCAAAATTGGGCGCAGGATAGCTCATTGGAAAGGTCTTTGAGTCTAATTTCCAACCCAGCTAGAATGTTTTATTTTGGAATTCATTTTCCCTATAAAAAATCAAATCTACCAAGACTTCCCAAAATGTGCCAAATGAGGCTGCCTCAAGGCAGAGTGCTGTTGCAGTCAACTTTTGAAGGTGTTCCTCAACTCCAAATTGAGCTCATGATAGCTAATTGGAAATATATTTGTGTCTAGTTATCATTTTACTCATCAAGCAAGTCATTTGGCTAACCAAGCTAGGAGAAAACTTGATTTTCCCAAGGTCACTTTAGAGGTGCATCAATTCTCTCGAGGCAATTGTATTTTTGATATTTCTCTAAAACCATGACACCTATGTAAAAAGTGAAGGATGTTTTCTTCCTTGGCCTATTGTGGACAAAAACCTCTCTCAGTTTTCCAAAATTCATCTTTTCTTGCTCAGAAACATCATTTGAGTGAATTATTGAGCCTTCCTCTGGCCTGCAAGTATTATTGAAGCACTTTGAGAACAACAATTTGCAAACCTTAGACCTAATGACTAAGTTGACTCTTTGCTTATCAAGCGATAAAAACAAGACTGTAAATGATTTCAAGACTGTCTTAACGAACTTTAATAAACAGAGCTGAGCCAGCAGGACATGGCATAAGGGATAAATGAGTGACCAGGTCCTTCCGTCGGAATATGGCATGCTCCTAAATGGAATGCAGGTGATCGAGCAGAATGGGACACCTAAAAATGAAATGCAAAAAGAGTTTTTATCTCTCAGGAGGACTGACAAGACCGACTCTAACAGATCTTGTGGAAGAATCTGATTGGGTAAGCCCAATGGTGGTGCAAGAGAAGAAGCAAAAGGATGAGATAAGGATATGTGTGGATCTCAGAAAACTAAATCACGCTTGTATCCATGATCCTTTCCCGACTCCATTCACTGGTGAAGTGTTGGAAAACATAGCTGGCCAAGAAGTATATTTCTTCACCGATGGGTTCTCTGGGTACCGCCAAATCAAAATCGCATCCAAGGATAGGAGCAAGACAACCTTCGAGATTGAGTTGGGTTGTTTTTAATACACTGTAATTCCATTTGGATTGAAGAATGTGCCTCCTATCGTTTCGCACGTGGTTGTTGTGGTATTCAAGGAATTTATTCATAAGTTCCTAGAGGTATATTTTTATGACTGGAATGTATTTGGGCTGGTTAAGCGCCATGTAGCGAGCTTGCAACTTGATACTAGATACCTGTCGAAGATACCAGATCACACTCAACCTAAAGAAGTGTCTGTTTTTCGTTCCTTTTGGGAACCTATTGGGGCATGTAGTTTGCAGACAAGGACTGATGGTAGACCCCACGAAGATCACGGTGATACTAAACTTGGAAGCGTCGAGGAGTGTGAAACGATTACGTGCTACTTTGGGACATACGGGATATTACAGAAATTTTATCAAAAGTTATGCCCAGATCATTGTGCCAATGGAAAAATTGTTGAAGAAGGATGTCACGTTCTACTGGTACGATGATTATAAGAAAATATTGGATATATTGAAAGAAAATATGGTTATCGCGCTGTTACACTAAAAAATGTCACCATGACTACTTACAGTTAGTATGGCTCAAATCAACAGTCATGCTACCCTCTTAGGCAAGTCTTATGCCTCTGCTATCCATCTCAAACTCAAAGAAGAGAGAAAGTCTTGTAAAAAATGTGTTTATCTCTGGGGTCGCAGGTTCTCTCTAGCCTTACCTGCGGGGACGCTCACAATGTTCACAAAAGCTGCGTCCTTGGGCGCACTGTATGTTAAGGGACATGTGCGTCCTTCTGTAAAAGGAAAAATGCACGAGTTTCATCTTAAAAAAGTTACTTGTGGTTACTTCTAGAACTTTCTAGAGGTCGGTTTGATGAAATGGATGCGCCTCCAGTTGGTTCATGTATCCCTATTAAGGAGGAACTTATCCCATCAATAAGGGAGCTATCCCACCCAAAGAGGGGGATTATCCCATTGATGGTGGACCTGAATAACCTCTTTACAGCACTATAAATAAAGGCATTGAGCCAGAGGGAGGGGAGGTTGAAAGCTATAAATTTCTAAGGGTAAATGCTGCAGGAATTAGGACTCCCATTTAGAAGCTTGTGAGGAGAGATTGTCATCTTTACTTGTTCTATTTGGAAGTGGGTGAGCTTTGTCAAAGTAGAGGAAAACCCTTGATGGACCCTGGGAGGAACTTGCACAACACCAAGGCCAGGTTGTAAGAGTTTCTTTGTTTCGTTATTAATACAAACTGGTTTATTTTTCTCAATAGCTTGTGTTAATGAGTTATTTCATGTGTTCCTTGGTCTGCATGTTGAATATATGTTTTATTATATGAAATGCAAGTGCTTGGTAATTGTTTGATTGTTTGTGGTTGCAGGAATTGATGTGAAGGAGGAGCTCATCCGGATCGGCAAGGACGGACTACAACAACAGCGTTTTGGAATAAGGTAAGCCTAAACACTTGTAGTTTTCATGTTTTAAAAAGGTATATTTAGAGAAAGATCACTCCATTTTGTCTTGTTTGTCGCTAGAGAGTTTAGACTCCTAGGGAGGTCAGTTGTGTCCGCACAAACGACTTTTTCCGCCACGACAAATTGGCGACTCCGCTGGGGAAGCCATTAATGTGAAAGTCTTTTCCTTTGTGTGAACTTTGCTCTGAGAAAATCATTTTTATTTTCTGGTTTTTGACTGTGAGAATTAGTATTTGGGTGGCTTAGCTTTAGATTTAGTTAGATTTGGTTTTTCTTAACTTTTCCAGAAGGACGCACCCTCTGAGTACTGCACAGTGCGTCTTTGGACGCGCTGTTGCCGTTTGCACAGAGCGGGCCCGCGCCTGTTCTAACGGGTTGCCTGCGTCTTCCTGTAAAAATTTAGGAAAACTCCATTTTTTCTTTAATTGCTTTTAGATTTTGGTTTTTCTTAGTGTTTTCTGCCCAGATCCTTTAGTACCCTGTCAAAAATTTTCACCTGAACTTGTTTCATTAGCATTCCTGCTTTTAGCTTTCATCAATTGGGTGTTTTGAGTCTCTTTTTTGAGAAATTCTTAATTTGATTTCCTTTGGTCATTACTTGGAGGTTTCTCTCAGTCTTTTCACAATTTTGCATCTTTTTGCTTTTGTTTTTGCAAAAAAATTTCCCCCTCATTCGCCGGGGGGGGCTAAATTGTGTATGAGTGTTAATCGCCTTTGAGTGTTTTTATGTTTTGATCTTTGGAACTCTCACCCAATTTTCTCGACTTGCACTTGATTGGTTCTTAGATTACATTAGAATCATCTTGTGTTTGAGAATTCTCTTGCTTAGATTACATTTGCATAATTAGAATTCTCCTTTTCGGAATATGAATGAAAAATGTGCATAGATTACATTTGCATACTTTTCATGTGAATTGTGCATAGATTACAATTGCATAGTTTACATTCTGAAAAATCAATCGTAGATTTAGATCAGCTTTCTTTGATTTGAATTTACACAAAAATAAAAATAAAAATCGGTTTGGAATTGATTTGCATTAGTTTTTCTTGATGAAATTAGTGCATTAGAGAATTTGTTAAATTTTCTCTTAATGATCAATTTTTTGCATTGTTGGAAGTGAATGGAAACTCTCTCCTTACTCTAGTTAGGATTCATCGAATTGAAAGGATTGCATTATCATATTCGATTGCATTCAGTTGAGTCGGGTCATAACACCATTGGTTTCATCTCCATTTACCCATTTGAGTAATAACAGCCTTAATAACACAACGCTTAATTAAAATTCATCTAGTAATTTTTTACATTTCTAGGACTCTGAAACACCAACATAGCTTAGGCTAGGGTCTTGGAGTAGGTGAGTACTTAACTCTCCAAGACTACAAAACCAAACAGATAGTTTATCTTGAGTAGAATAAATCCAATTGTTTCAATTGCACTCTGGGAAAGCTCCTCTTAAAGGAGAAGCACGAGCTCGTGTCCGAACCAGTGAGGGGATCATTCCCCCCTCATTGGGAACGACGCCAGACAGTACGTATTACAAACGGTAAACCTCAGATTAACCATTGTCGAGGAGCCAGGGGTCACTTATCGGTAAACCTTGGATTGTTGTCAAGGAACTGGTAAGGGGATTGAGCTTGCTACTCTGCCCTTGCGTGCTGTCGGAGTTTAGACTGTTCCCCCAGGTGTATTTGTTAATGTTGGTGACCTTAGTGACCATAATCTTTAGGGTTCTACTGAGGTGACGGTGGAGGGAAGGTCCCACTGTACCTGGAGCAGACGTCGGTTATACTCACTTGGATTTTCCGGGGGGTTCACTTCACTTCGAGACGGTTAAAGTGGAGGAACTTGTGCCGGTCTATTCATTAAGCAGGTTGCCGGGGTAACTGTTCCACCCGCCATTTCTGTACTGAATTCTGCGAGGTTGGGCTTCATCACTAACTAGTGTTTTCGGTCCGGAGAGCTTACTGTTTGTGTGTGGTTTGACTCCTAGATTTGATAGCGCGTGTTAATTTGTTTGTTTTTACTTTTAGAGACCATAGGTGTGAATTGTGAATTTTAGTTGTTAAGTGTGAATTGTGAATTGTTAATTTTAGTTTTAAATTGTTAATAAAATTCACTGAAGTTGAATATAATGGCAAATGTTCCGGAATTTATCAACCTAGGAACCCCTCCTAATGAGAATCCTAGTACTTTTCCTTACTTTGGAAATGTTGGTCCTCCTTATATGGCTACTTTGTCATTACCTGGATTTACAATAGGTTTACCGATATGGTTATTTTCAACTTCGTTGGCCCAAAATACTCAAATTGTTCCACCTCAACCGGATGCTTCACCTCAACAGAGTTCACCATCTCAACATCACCAACCTTCTATTGACCCTTTACCCTCTTCGCCTAATTTTTCTTCCTCCATTTCTTCCTCTTCGCCTGGTAAAAGCCTTGATGCTAGTAACCAGGAGGCTAAGAAGAAGAAGAAAGGGAAGAAGAAGAAGAAGAAGAAGAAGCAAGATAAGAAAGAAGTCAACCAACCAACCATGGCTGTAAGTGTTAGTTGTGTTGAGGAAAATTCCGACATGCACCGTAAACCCAAATACCCTTGCAGGCTTTGTAAGGGTGACCACTTCCTTGTCAATTGTCCTGGTATTCCAAAGGTCTTGGAAGTATGGTCAGAAAAATCTCATCAACTTTCTGTTGATCCATCAACCAGTGATAGTCAGGTTCCTGGGAAAAAGGGTAAAGTTAGGTTTCCTTGTAAGTTATGCAAAGGGAGTCATCAAACTCACATTTGCCCTCACATGGATGAAGCCTCAACATTGTTGGAAAAACTTACTGTTCCACAGCAAGAATTTCCAACTGGTTACCGTGAACTTTCTCCCAACCTACCGTCAACTGACGGAGTGATTGATTTAAATTCAAGTACAGTCGATCACACTCTCCCATTGGAGAGTGAAACTCATGTCACTCAGGTTGATGATCCGTTAGTTGATCAAGTGGTCGATTCAATTTCACATTCGGTTGATCACACTCTCCCTTTCGAGAGTCAATTTCATACCGCTGATGTTCTTCTTGTTACATCGGATTCTTCTATGCCGGGGGGCATTTCACCTGTTTCTACAGAACCCCCTCCAAGTACTGAGGTCTTTTCCTTTGATTGGAATAGACTGACAGAACCTCGTCTTCCTTCCTCCATCCCTTTCCAAATCATTGTCAAGGCTGGTGGTAGGGACATACATCGTACTAAGGTAGATGAAGGTGCTTCTGTCAGTATTTTATCCTCAACTGTTTGGAAAGCTTTGGGTTCCCCTCAGCTTGCGCCTATTACGCAGAATCTGAAAGCTTTTAACAGAACCATCAGTGAACCTTTAGGGATTCTTCCTAAGTTTTCTATTACCTTGGAAGGTAAAACTGTCTGTATTGATCTTATGGTAGCTCGAGGTCCCTTGGATTTCAATTTACTCCTTGGGCGAGACTATGTTTATGCAATGAAAGCTGTCGTATCGACACTCTTTCGCGTGATGTCTTTCCCTCACAATGGCAGTATTGTGAGTGTAGACCAGCTTTCGTTCCCTAGTCTTATCTCAACTACCAATAATATGACACCCCTAAATGTTCCTGATTCTAAAGTGGTATCTACCCTGCCACGGGTTAATTATGTGGCAACTGGTCCCATGTTTTCAGTTACCGATGTAAGTGAGCCTCTCACTGTTGATTTAGATCCGGTAATTGACATGGAAAACTCTATGGGATTATTTGAACACGATGTTCTTATCCCTTTTGAGTCCCTTGACATGTGTTCCTTCCAGAGAAGTGTTCTTCCTTCTAATGAAGACCTTTTGGAAGCCATGATCAAGGTGTGTCCATTGACATGTCTTTCTTCCAGTTGGAAGCCATGATCAATGTAGCGAGGATAGTTTTTTCCTATATCAACCTCGTTAAAAAATGAAATAGGCTGGTGAGGATAGTTTCTTCTAGTCTCAACCTCGTTAAAAAATGAAACTGGAAGTCATGAGCATAGTTCCTTGTCTTGTGTCAAGCTCATTAAAAAATGAAACAAGGAGTTACGAGGATAGTTTGTTCCTCTCTCAACCTCATTAAAAAATGAAACAAGGAGTTACGAGGATAGTTTGTTCCTCTCTCAACCGCGTTAAAAAATGAAACTGGATGTTACGAGGATAGTTTGTTCCTGTCTCAACCTCGTTAAAAAATGAAACTGGAAGTCATGAGCATAGTTCCTTGTCTTGTGTCAAGCTCATTAAAAAATGAAACAAGCAGTCATGAGGAAAGTTCCTTTTATTGTGTCAACCTCGTTAAAAAATGAATCAGTGTGTACGAGGATAGTTTGTTCCTCTCTCAACCTCGTTAAAAAATGAAATTGGATGGTACGAGGAAAGTTCCTTTTACTGTGTCGACCTCGTTAAAAAATGAATCAGTGAGTGTGAGGATAGTTCCTGTTACTGAGTCAACCTCGTTAAAAAATGAATCAAGTACGAGGAAAGTTCCTTTTACTGTGTTGACCTCGTTAAAAAATGAATCAGTGAGTACGAGGATAGTTTTTTCCTATATCAACCTCGTTAAAAAATGAAACAGGCTAGTATGAGGATAGTTCTTTTACTGAGTCAACCTCATTAAAAAATGAATCAGGTAGATTTTAGGTTATGTAGGTAGACTGTAAAAAGTAGGGTTTTGAGGATAGTTCCTGTTACTGAGTCGACCTCGTTAAAAAATGAATTAGGTTTGAGGATAGTTCCTGTTACTGAGTCGACCTCGTTAAAAAATGAATCAGGTGTGAGGATAGTTTCTTCTAGTCTCAACCTCGTTAAAAAATGAAATTGGAAGTTATGAGCATAGTTCCTTGTCTTGTGTCAAGCTCATTAAAAAATGAAACAAGGAGTCACGAGGAAAGTTCCTTTTACTGTGTCAACCTCATTAAAAAATGAATCAGGTGCGAGGAAAGTTCCTTTTACTATGTCAACCTCGTTAAAAAATGAAACAGGATAGCATGAGGATAGTTCTTTTACTGAGTCAACCTCATTAAAAAATGAATCAGCTAGATTATAGGATAAGTAGATAGATTGTAGAAAGTAGGATTTTGAGGACAGTTCCTGTTACTGAGTCAACCTCATTAAAAAATGAATCAGGTTTGAGGACAGTTCCTGTTACTGAGTCAACCTCGTTAAAAAATGAATCAGGTATGAGGATAGTTCGTGTTACTGAGTCAACCTCGTTAAAAAATGAATCAGGTATGAGGATAGTTCTTTTCTTGTGTCAACCTCCTTAAAAATGAAACAACTCCCTTTTCAAGTTAAATATTGAAAGTAAACCTTCATTTCATCCAGCCAGTTGAATGCAATGAAGCCTGGGGGGCATGTACCTCGCTTTGCATCATTATGCTTGGGGCATGCGAACTTTTTGAGCATAGTTCCTTGTCTTATGTCAAGCTCGTTAAAAAATGAAACAAGGGTAGGTTAAGTAGGTAGTTTGTAGAGCGTAGTCATGAGCATAGTTCCTTGTCTTGTGTCAAGCTCGTTAAAAAATGAATCAAGGTTTTTAGAGCATAGTTCCTTGTCTTGTGTCAAGCTCGTTAAAAAATGAATCAAGGTTTTAGAGTAGAATTTTTTGTTAGGTAGATTGTAGAGAGTAGTTATGAGCATAGTTCCTTATCTTGTGTCAAGCTCGTTTAAAAAATGAAACAAGGGTTATGAGGATAGTTCTTTTCCGGTGTCAACCTCACTAAAAAATGAAACAACTCCCACAAGTCTTTCCAAGATCTTGAAAGTAAAGCTTCATTCCATCCACCTCATTGAATGCAATGAAGCTTGGGGGACATGTACCTCGTTTTGCGTCATTATGCTGGGGGCATGTGAACTTATAACAAGCATAGTTTTTCGTTTCAAGCTTGCATAAACATGAAACTGAATCCGAGCATAGTTCTTTTCCTGTGTCAAGCTCGTTAAAAAATGAAACAAATCCTCCTCTAATTGAGTCGAGAGTTTGACTAGACCTCATAGATGTCAAGTTGTATATTTAGGTTAGTTATTTCAGTTTTTGCATAATTTTCTTACAGTTTTAGGTCGAGTCTTTCAAATGATCTCGTTCATGAACCTTCATTTCATCCAGCTGGTTGAATGAAATGAAGCTGGGGGGCATGCACTCTAGCAGTTACGCTTAGGGGGCATCAAGCACAGTTTCTCTCTGTTTCAAGCTTGTGTAAAAATGAAACTACTTTGAAGCATAGTTTTTGTCTATTTCAAGCTTTTGTAAAAATGAAACCTATCTCGAGTCAATTTCAGTTATTTTCAAGACTCGTTAAACTCATGAAAATCCCGAGATTATTTTGCTATTTTTCATTCTCGTAAAACAAATGAAAATGCCGAGTTCTTTCCGTCTTTTCCTGCTCGTAAATTAAATTGAAAGTCGGCCATATGAGTACATTTTTATCATTTTTTCAAACTCATTAAAACTTACGAAAAAGTGAAAACCATGAGTACATTTTTATCATTTTTTCGAACTCGTTAAAACTTACGAAAAAGTGAAACCTTGGAGTTCTCTTTTAAAGCCCTTTTCAGACTCCTAAAACATGAAAAGATTGCCGAGCGTTTCTTTTACACTCGTTAAAACGGAATTCAAAGACGGTCCCCTTATAGCTCTTTTCTGACCGTAAAATCAGGAAAAGATTGCCGGGTTTTTGTCGTTTCAAACTCGATACGGAAATAAAACGACGTGCCCTTGATCGCTTTTTACTTTTCAGGTCAGTGGCACTAATTATGAAAGTACTCCTTGGTCGCAAGATCAAGCGGTTCCCCCAGGTATTATTTTATACTTTTTCGGGCTTGAGGGACACAAATCTACGAAAAAGTTCAACTTGGAGTCTTCTTAAGTTTTTCAGACTCTCTAAAATTGAAAAACACCGAGTTTCTCCTACACTGGGCTCGTTAAACATTTCACAGTAAAGGACCTGTTCAATTACAAACAGGAACGAACCACTCCTTCCTAGGGTTCGAATCAAAACTAGGTTGGACTCATCCGAAGGATGAGCTTACAATCAAGCATATGTTATCCTCCTCAAGCTTGTTAAAAATAAAGAGGTACTTGCCAGAAATGGTGGGGGAAAAGAGAGAAGAATGAACCTGTTTGTTACCTTTTGTCTCAAAAGAAACTTTATTACCACTCTTGAACACGACACTTTTTCATTCACCTGGGTTGGGAAATCTTTTACCTCACAGTTGATCAAACCACTTTGAAAAGTCTTTAACCGGGTTCCGGGGATTAACTTTGAGTTATTCGTCACCAAGCCATCTGTCGTGTCGTTATGTGTTCAAGAGGTCTGCAAGCAAAACTTTCATCTGCAAAATACTTGTCATCCATTTGACCATCCCTGAGTCAGTCCTTACAGCAACATTTCTTCAACTTGAACAATGATTTCGTGTTGTGAGCTTGCCTGCAACGGGTCGCTTTCTATCGACATCGACACATTATCTAGAAAGATGACTTAGGAATCGACAGTACCTTGAAGTCTGCATGCATCAATGGCAGGTTTCTCGCCTTTGACGTCAGTTTACATCATTGACTTTCGATCAAAGGATTCCGTGAAGTGTTCGACATCAAAACATTTATTCACATTTCACGGGTTGTGCTTGGTACTTTGAGAACCATTGACATTACTGGTGGTCTCTCTCACGCTTGTTAACAGTTTACATCATCGACTGGTAATCAAGTGGTTTCTACCATGTTCGACATCAAATCATTTAATCACATGGCTAGAATCGTACCAATTCGGGAAGTAGAAGTGAAGACCCTGGATCTAGTTTCTACCATCCAGGTTGCGAGGAGTTTTGTATTCATTATCTATGTAGACTAATCATAAACAGATGGCTGCGTCCATACTGTGTCTACAAAAGTCTATAAAAATGATGTACTGCAAGATCATTCCTGTATCAGACTAGTTAGTCCATTAGTTAAAGTTTTGAATCTGAGTATGGGAATGCCTACCTCAGTGATGATATAATCTTATACATGTATTTTGTGTTGAAAATTGCAGGTTCCAACCAGGTCATCCACAAGACAATCCTTGAAATGATAAAGCGCTTCACCCTTCCTAGAATTACAAAACCCTAATCTATTCCAGGCTTCGCACTTTAGGGGGCAATCTGTTACACTAAAAAATGTCACCATGACTACTTACAGTTAGTATGGCTCAAATCAACAGTCATGCTACCCTCTTAGGCAAGTCTTATGCCTCTGCTATCCATCTCAAACTCAAAGAAGAGAGAAAGTCTTGTAAAAAATGTGTTTATCTCTGGGGTCGCAGGTTCTCTCTAGCCTTACCTGCGGGGACGCTCACAATGTTCACAAAAGCTGCGTCCTTGGGCGCTCTGTATGTTAAGGGACAGGTGCGTCCTTCTGTAAAAGGCAAAATGCGCGAGTTTCATCTTAAAAAAGTTACTTGTGGTTACTTCTAGAACTTTCTAGAGGTCGGTTTGATGAAATGGATGCGCCTCCAGTTGGTTCATGTATCCCTATTAAGGAGGAACTTATCCCATCAATAAGGGAGCTATCCCACCCAAAGAGGGGGATTATCCCATTGATGGTGGACCTGAATAACCTCTTTACAGCACTATAAATAAAGGCATTGAGCCAGAGGGAGGGGAGGTTGAAAGCTATAAATTTCTAAGGGTAAATGCTGCAGGAATTAGGACTCCCATTTAGAAGCTTGTGAGGAGAGATTGTCATCTTTACTTGTTCTATTTGGAAGTGGGTGAGCTTTGTCAAAGTAGAGGAAAACCCTTGATGGACCCTGGGAGGAACTTGCACAACACCAAGGCCAGGTTGTAAGAGTTTCTTTGTTTCGTTATTAATACAAACTGGTTTATTTTTCTCAATAGCTTGTGTTAATGAGTTATTTCATGTGTTCCTTGGTCTGCATGTTGAATATATGTTTTATTATATGAAATGCAAGTGCTTGGTAATTGTTTGATTGTTTGTGGTTGCAGGAATTGATGTGAAGGAGGAGCTCATCCGGATCGGCAAGGACGGACTACAACAACAGCGTTTTGGAATAAGGTAAGCCTAAACACTTGTAGTTTTCATGTTTTAAAAAGGTATATTTAGAGAAAGATCACTCCATTTTGTCTTGTTTGTCGCTAGAGAGTTTAGACTCCTAGGGAGGTCAGTTGTGTCCGCACAAACGACTTTTTCCGCCACGACACGCGCTGATTCTAGTCTTCTCAGGCTGGAAGAAAGAGTTTCATGTACATGTTGATGCGTCATGTATAACACTAGGGGCAGCACTAACACAAGATGGTGGAGAAGGCTTGGACCACCTTATCGCATTCACAAGCCATAGGTTATCTAAAGCAGAAAAGAACTACTCTACCACTAAATGTGAGGGAATAGCTATGGTGTATGCACTCCAGAAGTACTGATACTACTTGCTAGGAGGCCACTTTAATATGTATACGGATCACTCCGGGCTGAAGTACCTGGTCAATAAGCCTATGTTGGGGGGGGCGAATCTGTAGATGGCTCTTATTGTTCCAAGAGTATGATTTTTAAGTTGTTGTGAAGCATGGATGATTAAATGTAGGACCAGATCATCTGTCGCGCATCGAAACAGAGGAGGAACCTACTAACTTGGAAGAAGGATTGCCTGACATGCAACTATTTGCAGTGCGTGTCATGGATGGTTATTTGAGGACATAATACACTTCCTAACAATAGGAGCTACATTAGAAGGATACTCTATCCAGCAAAAGAAGGAATTAGTGATGCACGCAACAGATTTCTCTTTTATTATTGGGCATCTATATAAGATGGGGAATGATGCGATATTGCGATGGTATGTACCTGAGTTTGAATGAAGCAGCATCGTCGCGGATGCTCATGGAGGCATCATGGGAGGACATTATGCAGGGAGAGCAACCGAACAGAAGATTATACGTGCGTGGTTGTGGTGGCCAACCCTTCATCAGGATTCAAAAGCATATTGCAAGACATGTGATGTATGTCAAAGAACAAGTAGGTCATCGTGGAGGGATGAAATGCCTTTGAATCCACAAATGACGTTGCAACCCTTCGAAAAGTGGGCAATAGATTTTGTAGGACCCATTCAGCCCCAAGGGAAGATAGGAGCGAGGTACATTATCATTGTGACGGAGTACTTGACTAGTTGGGCAGAAGCATAGCCAGTGAAGGATTGCACAGGCGCGATTGCTGCGAAGTTCCTATAGGAACATGTACTAATGCGATTTGGATTTCCAAGGATCTTGATGAGTGATCTTGGTACGCACTTCCTGAATGAGATGATTAGTTCCCTAATAGAGGAATTTCAGGTATATCACTAGAAGAGCACACCTTATCACCCACAGGTTAACAGGACAGTGGAGGCATTCAACAAAGTGCTTGAAAACACGTTGACCAAGGTTTGCAATGCTCAGCGAAGTGATTAGACCTACGCATACCTGCAGTATTGTGGGCTTATCAAATGACATGAAAGAAGTTGATGGGACAAACCCCTTTTAGGCTTGTCTATGGTGTGGAAACCATAATGCCTATGGAATATATTGGGCCTAGTCTGTGCATAGCAGCGCTCATGGGTATGATGGGTCGCGAAGCCTTGGAAGAGAGGCTCGTGCAACTTGATGAGCTTGAAGAAGAAATATTTTTTTTTGGATTTCACGAGCAGGTCCAGAATCAGCAAGAAAAGGCATGGCATGATTGACACATCAAGCTGCACACATTTAAGATAAACAATCTAGTTTTGTTGTATGATAGTAAGTTTTATAAATTCCTCGGGAAATTCAAGAGGCACTAGTTAGGGCCTTATGTTATTAAGAATATTACCAAGGAGGAGTGGTATAGCTGGTCAAGTTAAATGGAGAACCCTTACCAGGTAAGGTGAATGGAAATCGCTTGAATCCATACATCAGTGGTTTGGCCATGTGACTAAATGAAAGTAGCATAGTCTTAGCATTCTAGACAACTGAAAGGAGGCATGGGACTATAAACTACACTGCCCGGGTTGGGGAGCTGCACAATTTCAGGACTGCGCGAAGCAGGGAACTGTCACAGGGTCCGCGACGGCGTGAACGTAGTTGTGCTACTCATGGAAATAACATGCAGGTCCGCCAGAAACTGACTGTTAAAGTCATTGTTGATGATTTAGAGGTCGGATTGTGGCCAAATGGAGCAAGTGGAAGGAATTTAAGGCGAAATTTATGGATTATATTCTTAAAAATATGCCGCCAATCTAGAATTAGTGGGCCAAATGTGGGGGGAACTGTCGGATTTGAATTCAAAAGGCCCTATAAATCACATGTGGCTATTCAGCAAAAAACAATTGGCATTTTGAAAATTTAGTTGTTGCGCTATCAGGTGTGTATGGACCATGCAGATTTTGAGGCTTTGAGAGCAAGTTCAGTGTTTGAGAGATTGCCGAAGGAGACGCAAAATCTCCTGAATAGAATGATGTCAACACCTGAGGAAGCCACGCAGGAAATTAAGGTAGTAGAAGTTGCCCTAGAGAGTGCTAAAGTGGTAGTCGAAGTCCCTAAATCACTCAGGAAACTGAGACCAAATAAGGATAAGCAGACTATGCTACCGGTGCGCATCTCACCAAGAAACCCACAGAGGACCAAGCTCACTTTACAGGAAAAGGGGAAGGCCATTAATCTGGAGGCCAACAAGGAAGAATCTAAAGAAATCTTGGCGGATGAGGAGGATTCAGAAATGGAAGTTGAAACCTAGGGTGTGGATCCTATTACCATGTTACCAGAATATGTTCCTCCACGCAAGGGAAAACCCAAGGTACTAAAGGACATAGATGAGAGAAAGAGCTCCCTGCAAACTCCGTTGCTCCAGATGACATTCTTTTTTAGGGTCGCACTTAGGGTGGGTTCTTGTATTAAATTTCGAAGATTGGGACCTCACAGATCATGAGAAATTCCTGCATTTAGAAATTGAGCAGCTAATGTGCCAACGGATTGACACGACTACTGGAACGATTGAATTAGAGTCAGGACATGGCTCAAGGGTGTAGAGAAAGCAGGCTGCTCAACCTGCTCTGGGTACCGCATTACCACCATGCCCCAGTTACAATCTTCGTCATCAAGCAACTGCTCTGCTTAGTGCATGATGGGTGTTTGTGGCTAGAGGAGCCCATTCCCATCATAGACCACTTGATCCATCGAATCCAACAACTTCCTTACTCAGGGGAGGATCTAGCCAATATATCAAAAGGAAAAGGTGGTGAGTTGGCCCTCGCAAAAGCTATGTAGAAGAGATTCAAGTTAGAGAAGAAGAATCAGGGATATTCCATCTCCAACATTAACAACACTGCAGTCAAGGTAGCAAAGAAAATATTAGCAGGGAAGGTGATGTAGAAGTGCTGCACAGATGAGGTGCCTGCACTTGTGATTGCAATAGCATCCTAATGCGCTGAAGGAATCTAGTTCAATTGGGTGAATTATCTATGCGGTGAGTTCCTAGAAAATTGTCGTGAGGCACAGGAGTAGGGCAAGACGTTCCACTACGCGTGGCTCTTGCTGTCGCTTGTGCTGGTGGCATGGAAGCTGTCAGAAGATAGCCAATTCCCTTCAGTCATGCCAGACCTTCCAAAGGCAGCAAAGTATGCTTCATTGTGCACGACTAAGGACGCGTAGAGTGTAAAAGAAAGCAAAATCTTTTGGATCTTGATGGAGATGAGTATTCGGATGGGGATCAATCGCAAGCCATGGTTGTCGCCCACGGTATATGCTAGTTTGCATAGCTTTGTAGAATTCAAAGCAGATTTCCACCACGTCTTTATCAGGGCATGAAAGGGCCCCATGAAGACATGGCATATCTTACCTTATCTGGCAATAGATGATGTTAGCTTTGCAGTCCTCGAGTCGTGGTCGCTGGAGTGGCACATTGCAACAAGCTTCGCGGTAAAAAAGGACAAGTCTGCTGCCTAGCACAAGAAGGAAGAAACAAAGCTCAGAATGGCGTAGCTAGCTGATAAGTGCAGAAAAGAAAAAGTGGAGGCTAAGACCTAGGCAGCACGCGACACCACGAAATTGGTAGAATAGCAGGAGATAGGAAGAGAAGAGCACGAAGGACAGAAGTCACCTTCACCTGGGGTTGAGGCAGAAATAGAGGAGCCAACAAAACAATCTAGCGTGGACCCACAGACGACGTCCACCCAACTCAAGCGTCAGCGACCGCAAGAGAAGGTAGTGTCACAGAAGAAAACCAAGGCTTCAACGACATCCTTGGACCCAATCACCCTCACTGAGGGGGATTTGCATGATATTGGAGAAACGATGAGGGATGTCACTGTGGAGGCCCTCTAACAATTCAAAGAATAAAAAAAATTGGTATTAGCGGCTCTCTAGATAGAGCTGCAGGAGTTGCAAGCTCACACTCCACAGGTTGGCACAGTGTCCACCAGCCTCGCAATTGGCACTTCAGCTGCTGCAAAGATGTTGCACACAAGGGTGACCAACATGATACTGCTACTAGATGGGGCACTTACTATGGAAAATGAGGCCGACAGGCCCACAGTCAGCAGCCTGAAACAGGTGGGATTTAATATGGCCGCACTCCCTCGGGAGACACTCCACCTCTTGCGGGATGGAGTCACCGCGGAACTTAGGGTTTGGGAGAGTCACGCTCTATAGGTGATGAGCCAAAAACATATCAATATCAAGTAGTTGGGCCTACAACGCAACGAGGCAGTGGAACAAAATAAGAAAATCATGTAGGTAGTGAAGTAAGCCTGTCGAATGGTCCCGGAGTTGGACATTCAAGAAGAAGAACTAGTTGAGGCACGCGTCGGCAAGTTGGCCACAGGGGTGTGCGACGCTCGAACAAAGATGGTCAAGATTGAGTTGGAGTTGAACCTACAGATCACAGAATTACAGTTGAGAGCTTAGCCTTCAACTTCGCTGGAATTCAAGGAACAACATGTCACCGCTATTAAAATAGCAAGAGCAGCAGTCGATAATGAAGTAGCACACTACATGTGACTTTTTCAACAGTCATTCGAGGTCCTAACCACCCTGCAGGAGGACCCGAATGTAGAGCGCCTGGAGACAGAGGCGCGCGAGATATAGCAAAGATATGACAAGGTCAAAGGGACCACACAGACACTCACCCTTACACAAAGGCTCGAATGGATTCAGGAGGTACAGGTGCTTAACAAACATGTGGATGCCGCTCGGCACAAAGAAGCGGTCCTAAAAGTGTGCCTACAACCATGGATACATGACGCATATATGATCATAGCTTCCATTGAAGGAAAGCTCATGACATTGCAGGCAACTCAGCAGAAGATTTAGGGTAGCAATTCAGCGGCAGTCACCGAGTAGAGAGTGGAAGAAGTCCAGCAGGCGGCCGCTCAGTGTGCTGTCGAGGTTGTAGTCATCCAAACGGAGCTGGAAGGTCTTCGCACTAAGATCTTTGTGCCTATAGAGTGACTCAAGGGTGAGTCACGATGTTTTTGTTGGGGGCCTGTTGGGCGCGGGATCCCTAAAGGGTAGTTTTGGGGCTAAAAGCCCATATTTTGGTCAAATTTTGTAATCCAAGTGTAAAGACTTCGCATTTTGTGGTCACATAGTGCATAGGTGTTAAATATTCATAGTGTTGTCTGCCCCTATTTTGGAAATGTAATGTCAGCTGTAAAAGATATACCCATGGTCCGTGGACCATGGGATTGTATAAAAAGAGCTAAGCTCTAAGTAATGTTATAGACATATTTGGGCACTACAACCCCAAACTCATATGTCCATAAACTAAGGGCTCCTTAAGTCCCTAAAAGTGTTGCTTCATACCCTAAAGGATCATGGTCAACTGATTACATCATTTCCCAAAAGTTCCACCTGAAAAACTACTTAGAACTGCCAAAACTGGACCATACAGACTGCTCCATGGGAAAGGTGCGATGCATACTGACTGCCTAATTGGCCAGGTGCGATGCATACTAAAATGGCCTTCTGTGGGGTGTGATGAGTGAGAATAGACAAATGGTAGAGACAGTTTGCAAGGTGGATGATCATGGAATCTTCTAGAAAATTCTCCTGTGACACTTGCCTCTCTGAATTCGCTCAGGGATGAGTAAGAGATCATTGAAATCTCCAAGTGGAACCAAGAACTATCAGTGGAATGACACTAATCAAAAACCAAAAGCTGACTCACACCCTTGCAAGACATCTATAAATGGATCCCTCATCTGAGAGATCTGGGGGCTGGAATTTTGTATTTTGTAAGGAAGTGTTGTTGGTTTGTTGGTGAGAAGAGACATTGCATTGTTGGGTGATTTTCTTGTTCATGAGGTGAATAGGGCTTCTACAACTGGGAGGATGATGCTGGATCAGACAGCTGGGTTGTAATCCTCTCTTACATTACTATTAATAAAGTTCTTTGAGGTTTCCTCCATATAATCTTGTATTTGTGAATCCTATTGTTTATGAATGCAATTGTATGGTCAATGTGTTTCTGATTTTGCATTGTTTATGATGTTTTAGATAGAGATGCTTTGATAGTTTGCTGTTACCTTGACTCTACAGGTACTCTTTGAAGCGAGACAAGTAGGAGAGGAGTGGAAAATTCTATCAAGGAAAGGAGAAATCAAGCTAGGATCAAAGCGAAAGATCCAGGTTGGTCCTCTATTCTTCTCTTCCATCTATCTCACTTAAAGGAACTCTTGAAAATATTTCATTGTTCCTTTCTAAGATAGCTACCCGTCTTAGTGGGACTAGCAATTCGAATCAACACTAGTTTTTCCTGTAAAAAATTGGTGACTCCGCTGGGGAACAAATAGTTTGTTTTGTTTGTTTATTGTTTGCTTTATAAACTACAGACGGAGCCTGAAGTTAGCCAGCTAGCCTTCGATACGCCTTTGCTATGTAATTGCGAAGTAGATGAATGCTGCTTCGGTCAATCTCCGGGTTGGTTTATGAACTGAACATCTGACTTACAAAGCATTCTAAGTGCCCTTTTGGTAGCTCAGAACCTCATCAGATCCTACCCTTATGCTTTGTCTTTACTGTCGATCAATACTCAGCCTAAATCACTGAACTTAGCTGCAAATTTTGAGCAAAAACCAAGCTCAGTTTCGCTCCCTGGCCCATCGCACTATCTATAACTATGCAACCTGGATGCATCGCACCTCCCGTGTGTTGCAGGTGAGATGCATCCCTGTTCCCCTATGTTGCAAGTGTGATGATTGAGTAATACTGCTTTCTTCTCTGAAAGTTGATTTTTTCCTCCTTGTTTTCAGCTTTATTCAATAGTTTTGGTGTTCATGATCAGTACCTTCTTGCTGTAACCATCTTCCTTCACATTATTTTAGCCTCCATTAGTTAGGAATTGTAAATGTTTTTTTGTATTTTTCAATCATTTACAGTCTTCCTTTTTCGAAAGTAGCGTAATCGAATTGTCGTTTTTTATGCGAGTGTCGTAATTTTCATTTTGAATCAAAAGAAGAGTGTCGTAAAGTCTTCCTCTTCTAGATAGTTGATTGTACTTTTTTCATCGTACTTGATTTGAGTTATTAGTATTTGAAGTGTCAAAAAATACTTTTCAATTCGAAATCGAAAAGTTTCGTCTTAGTCTTCCTTTCGTTTTGAAAAGAAATTGTTTGATATGTCGTTCTGAAAGAAAATAGTTTAGATCTATACTTAGCTTTCTTTTTGGGATTCACGCATTAAGAAAGCCGAAAACAAATACATGCATGTGCATCTGCATTTTGACCGCATGCGAAATTTAACTTAGGAAAGTTCATTTAGTGTGTGCTCTATGCTCTCTGCTAAAAGAAAATCATAATATTCTTTCCTTTGTAGCTAGGATTTTCATTGCTAAAAGAACATAAACGAGTGTTTATCATTTTAGATTGCGTATTTAGGAATTTCACATCTACATCATGTGGTGAACCTTGAAAGACAAACTTCTAAGCAAGATCAACCATAAAATAAATCTCAATGAACATAAAAATGCTTTGGAACCTAACGCAACACGTCTAGAAGTCTAGGCTAGAGACGTGTTCCGACGTTGTAAAACCTGGTAACTATCATTTTCATCATAGGTTGGGTGATTCCTCTTCTTTGATATGAAAAGTGCCAGTACGGACTTGTGCTCCCTGTACCATCGAGTATATATTGGGAGACCACAATAGGCTGATATCCTTTATCCTTAGGAAGTCGTGTCTGTCGCTCTATCGATCGTAATGCACTGAACACAGAATTCATGAAGATTGACTATCGTACATAAGTCCTTGGTAATTTCTCTATCATTTATCACCAAGGTGTATTTTTCAGTTTTACGATCTGTTTGGTAAACCATCTGTCTATATTTCTAGAGCAATCACTTTCGTTCCTTTTCGACTCCTTAAAAGAAAAGGTCCATCTAAGCACTTGTCACTTCAGGCTCATTAAAAATCAAAGGCGACTAGAGTCACCTTTATCTTTTTCTCGACTCTTAAAAATTGAAAAAGCAAGTTGCATCAAAGTGTCTTAAAATTCATTTAAATCATAATGACATTTTTCCCATTTAATTTTTGAGTTGATCAAGTAATCCACAATCGTGGAAGAAAGTCAATCAAAACCCTGTCATTCATGGAGACTACCGAGTCAACCGTCTTTGACCCTGGAAATGAAACCAACCCGGGCAAAACGGTCTCATTTAACTGAGTCCAATTCACCTGATTTATTTGAAACTTGTGTTTCAATATTGTCAAAGACTACAGTTACTCCGATAATTTCTGGTACAATTTCCTTTACAAAAAAAGTTCCGTAGTTACAAGAGGACATTAGAACTGATCCTAGTGTAACGGTAGACACCTCTATTCCTAAAACAACTCCACCTAGGATTGATCCAAAAACTGAAGTTCACTTACTTGAACATCTAGAAGTTGAATTCCAGAATTCAGAAGGTGTCACCCCTCTAGAATCTGTTACTACAGAAGCCACACTTTCTTCCGCTCCAGAAATATTTTACGGACCTGACGGTCTGCCTCTTCCACCTGGATTGATTGCTATAGAAGAGATAGTAGAGGATCTCCCACCCAGTACTCCAGTGCATTTTGGAACTGGGATCCACCTACATCCTTCTATTACAGAAGTTAGTTCTTTCTCATCACAAGTTCCTGTCGAATCGCTAGGAAATATTTTAGATAGATTAAATATGTCTGAACAACCATCAACATCTAGGACTGTGTCAACTGACATAGCTACGACGGAGCTTCTTGTTTCCATTCCTACAACGATTGCTAGTATACCATCTATCCCAACTATTTATCAACAACAAGCCAGAGTCCACCTAGGGATTGTTTCGACGACATGGTCTGTTCCAATTCCTTCATCTAGGATCTAATCTGGTATTTCTTATGTTGAAACCCAAAAAGTTGATCCAAGGTGTCTTCAAAGGTCGATCTACCCTTTGAGCACTGGATTACCACCATATGGGGGGCAATATGCCTTTTCATTATTCCCTCCTGGAGAACAAGCATATGAGAGTTTACAACAAAATTCAGGTCAAACTGGAATTACATCCAGCTGTTGGGTACCAATACTGCCTCAACAACCAAGGGTTGTATATTTACTGCAACCAGTCCATCCTATGTCGAATATTCCCACTACACCTACTATTGTGACTGTATCGCAAGTACAAGCGCTACCTATTGTATGTCAACCTCAAGTCTCTCGAGTTGCAATACAACAACCTCTTGTCTCAGCGATTCAATCACAACCTCAAGTTGGTGTCTCCTTATCTAGAGCGGCTCATGCTCAAATGGGTACTATCACTCCGCATCTTGGTCAATCATCCAGTATTGGACAACAACAAATGGTCCAACAACCATGGCTAGTGCAATATCAACAACCACAATTCTAGCAGTGATACCAAGGACATGAGCAACAAGGCTTTGTAAGTAATGGGCAACCGCATTTCCAAAGTGGTTATCAACAACCATACTATAATGGTTATGCCCATCAACCTTAACAAAGTTACCAGCGTCAAATACATTATGATGGTATGCAAAGACCTACTACTCAGGCGATTCCATCTTATCCTAGGTATACTTCGCCTAACCTGAATCAATAGTTTCCCTTTGTAGCAACTCTAGAATTACCAGATCTAAACCGGCTGATGAATGATCCAATTGCTTACACCACTTGGTGGCCTCTAATTCCTCATAAACTTCCCTCTGATGTTCCTAAATTCAATGGAAATCCAGGTGAATATCCATCAAATCATGTGATGACATTCTATTTGTGGTGTTCATCCAACACCTTGAATGATGATTCGATTAATTTTTGCCTTTTTCAGCGAACGTTAATTGGTCCGGCAGCTAAATGGTATATAGAATTTCCTAGAGCTTCATTCGATAACTTCAGCACCCTTGCCACTACCTTTTTAACCCATCTTCAGCTACCAATAAGGTACGAAATAGGGACAAAACTCCTTACCAACTTTAAACAAATGACAACCATTCACATATCTGATCATATTAATGAGTGGCGGTGTCGTCGAAGGATGGTGAAGACGTACATTCCTGATCAACTTTTAGCTGAATGGTTTATAAATTCATTGCTACCCTCTATTATAGAGGATGTGGATAAGGGAGGAGTTGTCACTGAAGAGCAAGTCATTTCTCGTGTGCAATATTTAGACTTGATCTATACTCAATTTGGCACGCTCTACGACAAAATTCCTGACGCTCCTAGATCAGAATTTTCCGTTCCTTCCCCTCCTAAATCAAAAAAAGACTCTCATGTCGGTGATGGCGTGATAGGTACGACAAGCATGAAAACCTCAAAGGCTACATCTAAGAAAGCCCGTATGGTTTCTAGTCAAAAAGCAGATGAAGAACCTCTTGCCTCGGAGGTCAATGCCGTGTCAACCGACAAAGGCAAAAATCCTAAGAAACCAGGGGGCAAGAAGAAAGGGACAAATAAAAATTAGAAATAGGAGGATTCAACTCCTGAAAAACCTTCTATAAACCCTACTGGAAAGAAGAAACCTAATCAACCATGTTTCATATGCGATGAGGACCATTACGCAAAAGATTGTCCACATCAAGCTGAAGGCAAGAAGTTTTTCAAAAATACTTCAAATACCTCAGCGGTATTAACTGATCCATTTCCAAATCCAGAAACTAACCTCGTTGCTAGTGATCGTGCTTCCCCATCCTAAGTGCTTATGCTATCCATCTCAAAATAGCAAAATGATGCCTTGATATCTACAAGGATAAAGATTATGGAAATCCACAATCGTCGAATGGCAAGGCTACAGATCAACCCAACGGTTCGACAACAACTTCGTCAGAAGTTGTTCCACCAATAATTCCTGAATTAATGATAAAACTGGCTAAGGGATTAGTACCTAAATCGACATTTAATCCTCGTGCTCGAGCAGCACAGAATTATAATATAGTGGAGGACTTGGCCCAATCGCCATCTGCCATATCGACACTTGAAATACTGCAGAATTGCCCATCCCAAATGCAGGCTTTGTTATCAGCAATAGGTGGAATTGATCCAGTGGATTCCAATCTAGTGGCATTTAATCATAAAGGATACGAACCTTAGTTACTAGCACAACTCTCTTTTCTCATACAGGTTAAAGCCCTCAACAAAACTGTTCATCGAACAATCATTAATGACGGGGCATCTACCTGTATTATGTGAATGAGTTGCTGGAAAACCTTAGGCTCTCCACCCTTGTCACGATCATCAACGACATTAAAAGCATTCGATGGAAGAACATACACACCATATGGGATATTAAGTAACTTGCAAATCGAACTGGGGGGCAAGACAGTAGAAATTGAAGTCGAGGTCATTGATGGAAACCTTGACTACAACATCCTACTGGGCAGGCCCTGGATTTATGCTATGGCTGCTGTTGTGTCAACATATTTTAGAAAGATTGCATTCCCCTTTCAAGGTGGAATCACAATCATTGACCAACTAACCTTCCTCCCCAACAGTTCTCAAGTTACCGGAAGCATTCCTTTGATCCATGGAAGCTCTCAATCGCTTCAAAATATCGGAGTAGGTCTCCTAAAATACCCTTCCTTAATGGGTACTTTTTCCCTTCCACCTCCGAGTAATCTGGCAGAAGTGGCCATAGTGGAAACCTGTCACATGATATCTTCTACATCATCAAAGATTAAGAAGAATTCCAAACATCTTGTTAGCATGGATCATCGCCAGGTGTTGCCCCCAAGCCCCATAGAATTATTATAGCAATCAATATTCTGGGCATGGGCGACAAACCCAAATCAATGCTCGACAAGCGTTTGGATAGATAGGTCTCTAGAGTATGGTACCTCTTCTGATCCTTAGTCACATGTACATTCTATAGACAAAGGAATCATTCCGTCAATGATGATAGGAGAAACACCATGGGAAGATCACCACCATTGTTCCTGACCTCAAGATAACAATGAGGATTACTCTAACGACCTTAATCATCCTTCATTTTTTGATTTTCTATCAAATATTATAAATACGGTGGATTCAGAGTGAAATCTATCCAATATTTAATAAATGATTGCCATTAATATCTCGACCAAACCAGATGTTGTAGAGAATATACATGTTGGCAAATCTTGTTCTCCTTCAGAACTAGAAATATATTGCGCTCTCTTTCGTGAATTTAGAGATGTCTGTTCTTGGTCATACGAAGAAATGCCAGGCATCGACTCGAGCATCATTGAACATGAAATCAAGATGTATCCAGATGTCAAACCAGTACAACAACGGCTTCGACCGGTTCACCCGAAGAAAGCCGCTGCCATTAAGGCAGAAGTTGAAAAACTTTTACATGCTGGTTTCATTTACCGCATTCCTCTTACTGATTGGGTATCAAATATTGTTCTTGTGATGAAAAAGCAAGGAATGATTAAAGTGTGCGTCGATTACAAGGATGTAAATCAAGCTTGTCCAAAAGACAACTACCCTACACCCTTCATCGACCAGATAATTGATGAATGTGCCGGATGCGAAGTCTTTTCATTTATGGATGGATTTTCCGAATACAATCAAATCAATATCCGCCCACAGGACCAGTCGAAGACTGCATTTATATGTCCATGGGGCACATTCGGGTACCACAAACTACCTTTCGGTTTGAAGAACGCAGGGGAAACATTTTAGAAGGCAATGAACTACTCTTTCCATTACATCAAACACATCATTCAACCATATCTCAATGATTTACCGGCTCATTTGCGAAAGCGAACTAATCATCCATAGCATTTGAGAGCTATATTTCTACGTTGCCGACACTACAAGATATGACTCAATCCACACAAGTGTGTGTTTTGTGCTGGTTTTGGTCGGTTACTTGGTTTCGTAGTTTCTAAGGACTGAATTCAACTCGACCCATGTAAGGTTCATGCAATCATCAACATGCCTCCACCTTCAAATTTGCTTCAGATTCAGAAACTCCAAGAGAAAGAAAACTTTCTAAGGAGATTCATTCCAAATTACACCAAAATTGCTAAAGGTTATAAACGTCTTTTGAAAAAAGAAGTACCCTTCAACTGGGATCAGGTTGCACAAGATTCCTTTGATGCTTTGAAAAGTTCCCTAGTCAAAGCATCATTAATGTATGCTCCTGATTATCAAAAAGACTTTCACCTATATCTCGCTGCCACAGATACAACCATTGCAATGGTTTTAGTACAAGAACACAATGGAATAGAACATCCTGTGTATTATTTAAGCTGCAACTTAAATGATACGAAAAGCAAGTACTCCTATGTTGAAAATCTAGCTTTGGCAGCTGTTCAAGCAGTACAGAGATTTCGACACTATATACTCTTTTGCAAAAATACCATCTTGTCAGATTGCAACCCTATGACCTACATCCTATCGCGTCAATTTATAGGGGCCAAGTATTCAAAATGGATAGCTATTTTGCAAGAGTTTGATATGGAATTCACCAAATCCAAATCAAATAAATCTCTAGTCTTTGCAGAGTTACTTTGCGACCTCCCATCATTGTCAGCCGATTTAACATCTAAAGCATCAATCATGGATGAAACATTGTTTCTAATATCATCAAGCGATCCGTGGTATGGAGATATTCTAATCTATCTGCAAACCCAAACCTTTAGGCCTAACACCTCTCGCTCAGAACAATGACGTACTCGATACCAAGCAAAAGACTACATGATTGTCAGTGATACACTTTACCGTCATGGTGTCAATATAGTTCTACGAAGGTGCCTCATGCATGAGGAGGCCTCAAAAGTCCTGAATGACTGTCACTCAAGCACATGTGGGGGGCATCTATTTGGTTATGCTACTGCACAAAAAATCTTGTGAGTTGGCTACTTCTAGCCTACTATCTTCAAAGATTGCATAATAGCAGTAAGAAGTTGCCATGCTTGTCAAATTTTGTATCACAAAACCAGATTACCATCGGCACCATTGCATCCAGTAGTTGTTGTTGGGCCATTCGCCAAATGGGGATAGATTTCATGATATGTAACCCCACCTCGGTCGGGAGGCATGGGTATATCATAGTCGTTGTCGACTATTTTACAAAATGGGTCGAGGCGATGCCTACATTAAATAACAGTGGCGAAACGGCTACTCTTTTCTTTTTCAATCATGTAGTCTCTAATTTTGGTGTTCCACAGGCTATAGTCATAGATCATGAATCGCATTTTCGCAATCACATGATGGTTGAATTGACTGCCAAATTAGGATTGTCCCATCATAGTTCTACTCCATATTATCTGCAGGCTAACGGAGAAGTTGAAGCGATCAACAAAGTCCTCAAGCACATGCTGCAGAGAATGATTGGAGCCCACAAACGGGATTGGCATTTAATCCTGTACTTAGCTCTATGGGCATATAGAACCTCGGTGAGAAATGCAACCAGATTTACGCCTTTTCAGTTGGTGTATGGCCTGGAAGCTGTCTTACCAATTCAATATGAGATTTCATCTCTAAATCTCGCAATCGATCTACTTCCCAAAACTTCAAAGGAAGAGGCTCGTTTCTTGGAACTAATCCACTTGGATGAAACCTGTTGTGACGCCGCACTGGCTAACGAAGCACATAAGAAACATGTCAAAGCGCAATTTGACAAAAATGTCAAGCCTCGTGTCTTCTCAGAAGGTGACCTGGTCGTACTCTACAATCAGGACTCTGATAAGTTGGGAGCAAGTAGGTTCCAATCATTGTGGATGGCCCCCTACATTCTTAAATAGGTATTAGCAAAAGGAGCCTACGAGCTGGTATATTATGATAATTCCACTATCACAACCCTGAAACGGGTTGTATCTTAAGAGATACTACGCTTGATCAAGTGTAGTAATCTCTTTATATGCTTTTGTTTCATTTTTTTTTTCGTCAAGAGTTTTCATTTTGGTTACGTAATCCACTTTGCATTTATTGCAGATGACGGAATTTTTGGAAACATTCGTTGGGTATGCCGATGGAGCTAGTCGTAGAACGCAGAACCTCTGGGCCATCTTTGATCCAAGCGATGAGTTAGTGAGTTTCAGAGGGATATGTATTGGTCAATCAACAAACAACATCGCTGAGTACATTTTGTTGATAGAGCTTCTCTCTTATGCCATCTCACATGGCATACGTCGACTTGTTGTCAGGCTAGATTCGCAACTTGTCATTCTACAGCTTACTGGCGTCTATTCAGTTCAAAACCCAGCAATCTATTGTATGTTCCTAAGGGTTAAGATTTTGGAAAGGCAGTTTGATTCCATTCAATATCAACACATTTCCAAAAACTTAAACACTTTAACTGATTCATTAGTGAATTATGTGCTAGACATACATTTGCAACATTTGTAAAGAAAATCATTTTACATCAACATTTGCATCTGGATCACATAACTTAACCAAAATAAACTCCGAAAATCAAAAATATATAACTATTTATAGTTTCACATAATGTTTTGTATACAAGGCAAAATCGGTCACACGACCAAGAAACTCAAAAGTAAATGCAGAAAAGCATCCTATACCAATGATGCTAGTGATAACATGTCACCGCTTGTGTGATCATATGGAGGAACCTAGTCCATCGACTCGGAATGCCAGTAGTATGGCGTTGTAGCCTCAGAGATAACTCGTCAGTCCTCACATCCTGAATACCAAGGGTAAGACCCTCGATCTGATCCTGCAATACTACCAGGGTCTCTACTATGTCCAAATCACGAAGGACAACCCTCCCTATAGCCTCTCCTACTGGAACACCAGCTGCCACCCTTGGGCATGCCGTTGGTCGCACTGGCCCAACATCTGCACAAGTACATGAGTTCAATTAATCTTGATAAATCACAAAAATATTATAAAACTATAAACAAAGATATGGTCAAAAAATCTTTACCTATCACACCCCACTGCTCACCAGCTGGCAACGCTAAATCCGGGTCACCTCGGAAGTCCATCCCAACATATGGATACTTTGAGAAGACCATCTCCTGATGGTCGAACCACTCAAAAAAGGCATTAGATAAAGTAATATGTGGCTGACCAGCATGTCTCGCCATGAGATCAACCCACCTCTGCATCCTAGGTTCACTCGGTGCTGGCAATCCTAGTGAAATATGTTGTGGTTGCATCAGTGGGATCCTCTCTAAGGCAAAAGCAGTCAAAATGGAACCATACTTGAAGTTCTTGGATCTTCCATTCTTTACCTTAGAGAGTTGTTCTTTTATCACCGAAAGTACTGCCTCACACCAGTTGAATACCTTTGGTTCCAGGCATTCTAAAGCATACTGCACATAAGATCTATTCGCCAAATGAAGAACTGCACTACCAGCCAATCTAGCAAAGGTGAATAAAATGGTCCTCAGAGGCTGATCAGTGATGTCCCGGATATTGATCTTGCCATCTCTACTAGGCTGAGATCCAACTCTACAAAGCTGACGGATATAATCTCTCACTGATTCGCCCCCACGGGCGGATCCAGACAGTGAAAGAGGGGCACCATGCCTCGATAAGCCTGTAAAAAAGTAGATGTCCTCGAACACCTGGTTGATCAGATCCCATGCATCGAGGAAATACTGCAAAAAATTTATTTTTTGCCTCATGCTAGATATACGGAAGAATTTGAGCAAACCACAGTTTCGCAATGCAGTAACAGTACCCTGATCATGCAAGGCAATCATGTCTTCTTCTTCATGCTCGCGTTCACGCCACGTGATGACCATCTTGATCCAAAAAATATCTAAGTCACAGACAAAAGATGAATTAGGATCCAAATTTGAGCAAAAACAAGAAAACATTTCATGAGAAATTGTTATGCAAAGTTTCCCTTCTGAGCCCATCGCACCCTGCCTTTGGACTAGGTGAGATGTATACTGACTAGCCAATGAATAGCTCAGTATGCATCACACCTTTTGATATAGGGCAGGTGCGATTATGGGAGAATGATTTCTTCAAACCCCAGGGGCTCAGAAGAAAGAGAAATCTTGCTCAAAATCAAAAGAAGATGGAATGAAAATGAAGAGCTTAGGTTTAGATCCTACCTAGTCCTGACGGCGCAGAGAATAGTCCACCGGATCTCCCAAAATCAGCTGGTGAAGTTTGAGGGGGAAAACCACTCCAAAGCTCCAAATCCCAAATTTGAAATGAAATGGTAAAAATGAGAGGTAAAACTACTTTTTATGTTACTATTCATGTACTTCAAGTAAAATGTTAGTTTTTAATTCATTTTTCAGGCATATATATGTGTATTTCTAATCAATTTGATGGAGCAATTGAGTAGGTTGAACGACTGAAGAAAGAATCTAAAGTGTTAAATGATAAATTGAATATCATTGACCAATATGAAGAGCAATGTTCCCGCAAGGTTCAAGCTCATTAAAAAATCAACCTGCACTGAGCACATGTTGGCACAAGGTTCAAGCTCATTAAAAAATAAACCCACCTTTGGTAAATAACCTTTGTAATCACTTTGTTATCAGCCCTTTTGAACTTTGGTTGTGTTCCTTCCGTCACCTCCATTTGTTTGGCTGACCATACACTTCCACTTGATTGTTTACCCTTTTGGGGAACATCTGCGACGAGTGATTCTAAATTCCACCCTCTTCACATTGCCATGTTTTGAGAAGTTCTAAACTTACCTGGAACCAGCTGCTACCCAGAAATACCACTCGTTCCTCAAAAACAAGTCTCTTTTAAAATCTTTTTAGACTTGTTAAAAATAAAAATATTGTCAAGCTATTGGCCTTTCCAACTCGTTAAATTAAAGGGAACGCCATCCCTCTCAGATATTTTAATATTTTTGGACTTGAGGGATTATTAAAAAAAACATTGAGCGCTTGTCTTTGTCGGCTTGTTAAAACTATCGAAAAGTCGTCTCTTTTGTATTATTTTACACTTTTTCGAACTTAAGGGATTATGCCATGAAAAAGGACTGTTGGAGTCTCCTTTTCATCCATTTTCAAACTCTCTAAACATGAAAAGTACTGAGTTATCTTTGTCTTTAAACTTGTTAAAACAATAGCGACAAAGTTGTCCACCTAGACAAGAACGAGTCTCACTGACGCTAGGCTCGCTAAACACAAAGCGACAGGTTTGCCCGAAGGGAAAATTATGGACCAAGCATATATTATCCTCCTCAAGCATGTCAAAAATAGAGAGGTACTAGTCAGCAATGACTGGGGAAAAATGGGAAGAAAACTTGAAGAACTCTATTGATAGCAAGTCGCTCTTGAACATGACACTTTCACTCCATCACCGTGATTGAGTTGGGTTGAGTTTTTCCATTCACCGTCACCATTAGTTTGTCGTGCCATCCATGGGGCTAACTCTACCAAGTTCATATCAGTGTCACCAATATGTTCAAGAGAAGTCATTCAGAGAATTCACCATCTAGCATATTCCTCCTCCACTGCATTACATCCACTCTTCATTTTTCATGGCCGCCATTCCTGAACCTCATATCATCAGATCATTTTCACCTCCACAAAAATCATTTGATTCATTTCACGTTGTAGATGTGGGATACATCAAGGCCCTCCTATGATAGGTCTCTTCTTGTTGAAATCAGCTCATTATCCAAGAAGTTAACTTAGAAACAACCCTTTCAGTACTTTGAAGCTTGCATGCCTCAATGGCAAGTTTCTCACTTTCGGCGACAGGTTTACATCAATGACCTTTGACCGAAAGACTTTGTGTGGTGTTCGAAATCAGCTCATATATTCACACCACGTGAATTTTACTATAGTACCTTAAGGGTAATCATCATTATCAGTGACTCCTCTCGCATCTATTAACAGCTTACATTATTGGTTGGTAATCAGATGATGTCTTTCCCTGTTCGACTTCAGAACATCTTTTCACATGGATCGACTTGTACATCGGGTGAAGATTGGATGAGTTTTGAAGACCCCATATCTAGTTTCATCCATCCGGGCTGCGATATATTCAGGAAAATAAAGACATCAACTGTACACAGAAGCTGCACAAATAGTCATCTAAGCCAGGCAAGATGACTCTTCATGCGAAGAATCACTAGTTTGCAACAGCAGACGATTGTCTATCCTATGTACATGAAAATGAATTTATAAAGCTGAGCATGGGAATGCCCACCTCAGCTAGATCATGAAAATAATATGATGATGATGTATTGTATTGTATCTTATACAGGTCACCTTCCAGTTCGAATACCTTGGATCCTCATGAATAAAGCATTTCACCCGACATCAGAAGATTTACGACCTCATGCTTTAGGGGGCAGCTGTTATAGACATATTTGGGCACTACAACCCCAAACTCATATGTCCATAAACTAAGGGCTCCTTAAGTCCCTAAAAGTTTTTCTTCATACTCTAAAGGATCATGGTCAACTGATTACATAATTTCCCAAAAGTTCCACCTGAAAAACTACTTAGAACTGGCCAAAACTGGACCATACAGACTGCTCCATGGGAAAGGTGCAATGCATATTGACTGCCTAACTGGCCAGGTGTGATGCATATTGATATGGCCTTCTGTGGGGTGTGATGAGTGAGAATAGACAAATGGCAGAGACAGTTTTCAAGGTGGATGATCATGGAATCTTCCAGAAACTTCTCTTGTGACACTTGCCTCTCTGAATTCACCCAGGGATGAGTAAGAGATCATTGAAATCTCCAAGTGGAACCAAGAACTATCAGTGGAATGACACTAATCAAAAACCTAGAGCTGACTCACACCCTTGCAAGACATCTATAAATGGATCCCTCATCCGAGAGATCTGGGGGCTGGAATTTTGTATTTTGTAAGGAAGTGTTGTTGGTTTGTTGGTAAGAAGAGACATTGCATTGTTGGGTGATTTTCTTGTTCATGAGGTGAAGAGGGATTCTACAACTGGGAGGATGATGTTGGATCAGACAGCTGGGTTGTAATCCTCCCTTACATTACTATTAATAAAGTTCTTTGAGTTTTCCTCCATATAATCTTGTATTTGTGAATCCTATTGTTTATGAATGCAATTGTATGGTCAATGTGTTTCTGATTCTGCATTATTTATGATGTTTTAGATAGAGATTCTTTGATAATTTTCTATTACCTTGACTCTACAGGTACTCTTTGAAGCGGGACAAGTAGGAGAGGAGTGGAAAATTCTATCAAGGAAAGGCGAAATCAAGCTAGGATCAAAGTGAAAGATCCAGGTTGGTCCTCTGTTCTTCTCTTCCATCTATCACACTTAAAGGAACTCTTGAAAAGCTTTCATTGTTTGTTTCTAAGATAGCTACCCGTCTTAGTGGGACTAGTAGTTTGAATCGACACTAGTTTTCCCTATAACAAGTATTTAGAATAATCAAGGATTGAACATGTAAGAGAGTCATAGCTTTAGAGCAAGAAGTGTAAGTCTTGGGTTGTAGCATAGGTAGAGGCTCTATAGTTGAGTGTGCAGAGGTCTAGGGTAGAATTCTGTAACTCAGTGCGTAGACCCCTGCAACTAAGTGCACAAGGCAGGTTGAGTTTGTAATCATTGGAATTATCAATAAAGAGAAGTATACTACAATTTTTGTGTCTTTATTTTCTATTTATGCATATTTTTATGTTGGGTATGAATTTCATTTATAATTCTTATATCATGTGTGAATGTATGTAAATGTGTTGGTTAAGTGAACACAAGTAAGAACATATATTTACACGAAGATAACTAAGATTAGTTAATAAGATAAATAAGACACTTAGCCTAGTTTAGGAGATATCGCAATTCGTTGCCCTAGCAGCGAGAAAGTCCCTAAGTCGCAGGTTAGGGCTGCATAAAAACCAACTGTACCCTTTCACGAAGGTACAGAAGGGTGGAACGGAGGGCTAAGCATCCTGCGTGAAGGCAGGTATAGCCATAATAAACCAACATCACAACCATCTGAAGGGTACAAAAACTCGGTTCCAGCATCCCCCCCATATTGCTGCGGGTGAGACTTCAGTTTGCATTCTGCGGGCTGATGCCGAAAGGGCCAGTAGTGTAGGGATTTATTTGGCTAACTAACGTTGAACCTGGGTCAGGCCCCCTCAAGCCAACAATAATATAGGGGAGGAGAGGAAAGAGAACATGTATATGATTTGGTAAGAAAATATTAGCAAGCTATAAAGGAAGTTTTTTATAAAGGGACTTAAAAAGAAGATTTTCAGATTCGAGATCTAGTGCTGAAGTGGGATGCACAGCACCAAGATCCAGGTAAGCATTCAAAATTTGATGCTTTTATGGCTTGTTCCTTTCAAAGTCTCAAATGTCTTGCAGAACAATACTTTTGAGTTGCAACATCTTGATGGGATAGAACTGTATGGAGGCCCATTTAATGGGTGTTTTCTCAAAAAAATTCTTTTACTAAGGTTGTTGGTAGCCTGAGTTCACTGTAAATACTGGTGTGATTTCATAATAAGACTCCATAGCCCAATGACAAGGCATTGAAAATGCAAAAAATTCTTAGAGCCTCGTAGGGAGAGATCTATCCCCTGTAGAGCCAATGTTAGCACAGTTCTAGGCTAGGTCATGAACAGGTTTTAAAATTTTTATTTTTTAGGATTAATGTTGTAAATTTCAAAAAAAAAAAACACTACCAGAATTTTTGGTAGCGCCTGATTTTCTTGTTCAGATAGTCTCCCTTGTTTTTCAAACAGACTTTACATTCTTATTCTTTTTCTTGTTTTTTTTTTAATTTTCCGATGCTACCCAAATTTTCGGTAGTGTCTCCCATTTAAAAAATAAAGCCAAAAAAGCAACCATTTTTTATTGTCCATGTGTCATAATGGTGAAATTATTAATCCAAATCACAATATTTCATGATTTTATAGGTCACAAACTTCAAGTCAAGTCAAGTGGTAGTGGTTAATCGTATTAGCTAGGTGTCAGTCACAACTATTGCCAGTCGTTGCCTACCCCACTTATCTTACTTAAACCCATGTTTCCAAAGTTAAAACGTGTTTGTAGTGTCAGTCTTGGCCATAGGTTTAAATTCCAATGGTCATTCTTTCTGTTCCGCGTAATACGCTACTGGAATTTCTAGCCAGTCCGAATTAAAGTAAGAAAATTGCCAGATTTGCAAAAAAATCTCGTACAGCCACTTGTAGCAGATCAGCTGGACTCTCCAAAGCAACTCAACTTCATCATTACTATTACATGTTTTCTATTATGACATGAAATATCATGTAATCATGAAGTATTATATGCATAGGAGATTCAACCAAAACTTTATCTCAAATATTCAAAAATGGAGGAAATTTCACCACTCTGAATTTCTGAAGTGCAGCAAAGGAGACAATGATTGAGGTGGTTAAGAACACATCCCAGTTTTTCAGGCAGCCTAATTCAAGATAATTTCAACATCTATTAGGTAAGGTTCCATACTTTGACACAAGCAGATACCCATGGCATCAAATTCTAGGAAAGGTGGAAAGCTTAAGAGAATCGAACCTCGAGGAGCTGAGCTAGTTGATGCTAATCCAAGTGTTAGAAGATTGTTTATTTAGGATGGCTGGTATCCACTCTGCATCAAGTTAAGAGGCTCACAACAAGGTGTATCTTAGGATTTTTCTCAAACTTTCAATGGACAGGAAGCCACCATCTTTGGTTTCAAATTGCAGGTTTCAGAACAGTCAATTGCAGAAGATTTTAACCTTCCCCCTGAAGGAGAAAAGTGGTTTAAGGGACAACTCATTACAAGAGATCTCAATGCTTTTGTCAAAGGCGAATACAAAGATCCTAACTAGGCCAAAGGAATTCCCAGCAATTATCTTAAGAAGGAATGGGAAGAAACAATCAAACTTGTTAAGATTTTTCTCACTTGTGAGAGAAAGTATACAGTAGTATTTCTTTACCATATGAGGTTTCTTTTTCATTTTGCAAGTATGAGGACTCTTAATCTACCCTATTTCATATTAAAGAAGCCTGAACAAAATGGTAGCCAGAATTCAAATAGACCAGGGAGCATCAAATATAGCATGTATCATTAGGCAATTTGTTGATCTAGATTGTCATTAGTGTCAATATGAAGCCAAGGAGAAGTAGAGCAGACTTGTGAAGAACAAGAGCAAAGCCACTAGAAAGAGGATTGCATTAACGAAGGTACATAAACAAAGTCATTGGAATTCATAGAGAGATATGTCCAAGGGAAACCACTATCGAAAGAACAAAGAGCAACAGAGCATCAGAGGAGTTAACAGAGGAGTTAAAAAAGGAGCGGCAGAAATCAAGACAATGTAGAATATCAGAATAGAGAATATCGAAAGTCATAGGAGCTATCAGAGCAGAGCTATCAAAGTAGAGAAGAGAAGCAAGAGTAAGAGCAAAAGATTGAGGAGGAGCCATATCAGGAGTATTGCATGTAATGTATGCCCAAAAACTGAGAGGAAGTGTCCATCAGAAGCCCTCAAAGAAGCAGGTTACGAAGCAAGAGAAGCATAGAGGAAGATTCATTTGAAACCACGAGAAGCAAAGAAGAGAGGAGTATATATATTATATAGATGTGATACAATACACGGGCCCGAGGATTCCATTGTAATACACTTTAAAGTTACATCGCATCTGCCATATCGCAAGACTCTTGTAAATCCTTGCCACATTGAAAGCACCAATTGTGATAATAACATGGACCCGAACAGGTTATAGCAACAATCCTTAATATGACATGGCATCCACTCATCAGAACCCTCATATCACAAGTTATAAAGGGTTGTCACCCCTGAAACCTTCGATTGCAATAATATATGCGGACCCATGGCTCCATTATAAACCGCCCTAATGTAATATCGCATCCGCTGTGTGACTAGTCTCTAAGGGATGTCAAACCGCCGATTGCGATAAGGCTATGGACCCAACGGACTTATTAAAAGAAATATAATATAAAATCACATCTGGTAAGGGCAATCAGGCATCAGCGATGTTATGGGCGTGACTTATAAAAGACCTTCGGAAGTCGTGATTGCAATTAAAGGAATGTGATGTCCATGAACAATTAATGTATATTGTATGAATATTAAAAAGGGGCCTCTCTGATATTTTTTAATATGAAACACTATTGTAATTCGACCTCTCTTCCAAATTAACATATCTTGTGAGTAGTGGAACACTCAAATAGACAGAGGAAGCAAAGGATTAAGAAGCGGAAGAATCAAGCGAGTGCAAAGGAAGCTAAAGCAACTGGAGGAGGGAAACCAGAAGGTCAATCGAGCGTTGAGGAAGCCGAAGCTCAAGTGAGCAAGGAGGAATCCAAAGGTAAAGTGCATCAGGCATATAACATAGAGAAAAAGGAAAGTTTAGGTTGCTGTAAAACTGTAAGAAACAGAGGAAGCCGAAGTTCTGGCAGAGGCGGAAGAAGCAAGAGGACAGAAGTAGTCACAAGTCCAACAAGGTTGGGAGCAAAGAGTTACAACCAAACAGATCCAGACAGTCTCCAGGAGAGGGTTGGAGCCCTTGAGGTTGGTGCCTCAAAACTGGAAGGATTGGTGTCCTGGGAGTTGGTGCTCCTAAATCCAAGGTTGGTACCTTAACAAGATAGAGTTGGTGCTCTAGAGGTTGGAGCCTCACAAAAGGTCCAAGTTGGTGCTTGGCAACAGATTGAAGCCATATATCTATATATATATATATATATATATATATATATATATATATATATATATATATATATATATAGTACTTGATTTATTGCAAAGATTACATTAATAAAAGCATTTATTCTTGTTATCTACTTCTGTGTTCCAATTATAAATGTTTTGACTGGTAAGCATAATGATTAAAAAGAAATACTGATTCATCCCCCCTCTCAATATTTCCAACAATTGGTATCAGAGTGGGCTTCTTCATATTAGCCTAATAGCTTGAAGAAGGATTCGTAGTCATGATGAGAAATCAGGAAGTGTCAGGAAGGCCTCCTCTTTTCGACGGCACTAATTTCGTGTTATAGCTCCAAATCTCACACTTGAGGTTTGGGATGCTGCACTCATGGCCCAGGGCAACCCCTCATTCTAGACCTGGTCCAAAATTTAAAAAACAGTGTTTTATTCCCTATACGCAACATTGCCCTGAGCTAAATGCGTGTGTACGTGGGTCTGTGTATACCCAATCCGTGTATGTCTTAAAACACTTAAAAAAATTAAATCTCCTTAATTTTAGGTGGAGATCGCGGGTTTTACCTGTTGATTACCTGTTAATGCTCGTGGCCCAATTGTTCCCAATGAATTCCCAACTAAAAAACTACTTTGGGAGAAGTATAAAAAGGCTTCAATGGGAAGGCCTAAGGGAGGAGAGGAGAGAGAGAAAGGTTACTATGTTGAGATTTCCCTGACTAGGTCTGAAGATCCTAGTGCCTCCTGCACTTCCCCTATTTATAGGAAACCCTTGTTTCCTTGTGTGATTATGTCTATCTACTACTTGAGATATCGTGGAGTGAGTCATGGAAGGAGTTTGTTAAAGGCTTGAGACTGGACGAATCCAGAGGACGGTTCCACTTGGAGCCTACGAAAGGACGATTCAGGTGAAATTAATCCTTTCTGTACTTTATTTGTCTATAATAAAAGAAACACTTGTCTTTGTTCCTAACATAAATATTCTTCATGTTTATGATATCCATGTTATGATTCATATATGAATGGTTGTTTAATTGTATAACTAACTGCCTTTCAATATACTATGAAGATGATTTGTTTATGATGTTTAGTCCATATACTGTTGTACTTTCTTGAATTGATTGTTTTGCAGGTTGAAGGAGCAAAAGGAACTCCAAGAGGGTTTGGACCCTGGAAGGATCTTCTCAAACGAAGGACCCCCATGTACGCCCCTTATCGTATAGTTTGCTTATATTAGCATTATGGCTGTATGGAATGTGTGTTTCTCTGTATAGACAACCTCTGATTTGATAGGGTTTGAACCCAAGACCCTAGGGGAATTTGTCCCTTAACAGAATTGGCGACTCCACTGGGGACAATAGTATTGTTGTTCCTAGTTTGGGTTTATTCAAGCCACTCAGGGCTCAGCTGTCTGTTTGCTTGTTGTTATTGTGTAGTCTGTTCCTATAGGAACTTGAATTATAAGTTTGGTTAGTTTCTTTAGACTTTTTTTTCTTTTTTCTTGAAATCTTTTATATACATTGATTTTCTTGTTTACAGAAGAGTATATACGCATGTTTCCTTAAGTAAACCCGCGTATACGCAGGTTTCCTTAGGTTCAGTCGCATATACATGTAGTTGTACATCAATACAGTCGTGTATATCTTGTAATTTTCAAGATTTTTCAAATATTTTTGTTTCTGAAGGTCTGTCTGCTGGTTTGATTTAGTCCTGAACAATTAATTTTCTCTGTCAGTTTTTAGTTTTACAAAAAGTATCTGATTTCAAATTCTCTCTGATTTTGGAAAGTGTTGGTCTTATTGGTTTTATTGCAAGCGTCATCGTTTTTGTTAAGCACACAAGATTTCTTGTTAGGAGTCTTGGCTGCTCTGTTTTGTCAGGGAAGAAAGGTTGATCTCAGTCTTTGTGTCAAATCTTGTTTTGGTGACTTTGTTGGGTTTGCATGTCAAAACTATATCTTTATGACCATCTACTTTTCTTGTTTTTTGAAATTTGTTGATTGACACTTTCTTGAAAATTGTCTTTTTGATCTTTTGGCCTTTGTTTCCAAAGCTCTCATTGCTGCTTTTGATTGCTAAGAGCATCTCGAAACACATTTTTGTTGTTGAGTTTTCATCCATTTTGTGTTGTCAGCTTGCAAAGTGTTTGGTGCTGATTTTTCAATCATAAAGTTTCAGTCTTGTTGAGAGAACTTTTGAAAAGACATTTTTGCTTTTGCTTTTGAAGAACACTTTTTGAAAAAACTTGGTTTTGCTTTCTTGAACTTTGTTTTGATTTAGTTTCTTTTAGTGAATGAAAGTGCATTTTTGTTTTTCTTGAAACTTTTTTTTAGTGTTTAGATGAAATGAACGATTAGAAACTCATATTCCATCTAAACATTTTAAGTGGCAAATTAAAAATTGATAAACAAGTAACTTTCATTTCTTGATTTAGAGTAGTCATAAGCCTTGCATTACCATGTACTCATTGCATTAGGATAGAGTTGCACATCTTTTTAGGCATCCATAGATTTGTTAATTTTTGTGAGTGTGAAGCATGAGTAAAAGAAAAGAAAAGAAAAATTTGTTGTTTTCTTTGAAGTTCCTCTGAACCCAGTAGAAATTTCTTTCATCGAAAAACGAAAACAAGTGCATTTGCATGTAGTTTGGTTTTTATTAATTTCTTTTGCGTCAAAACACCACTAGTTTCACTTCCGCTTATCCCTTGACTTAAAGAACAGCCCATTTAAAAACAAGCGCTAATTAAAATATACTAGAACTTTTTATAATTGTCAAGTTAGACACACCAACAAGTTTTAGGATATTTTAGGGCCTTGGATTAGGCGAGTGGAGAGATAACTCTCCAAGGCCATTTAAACTGTCAAACATAGGAGTCTGAATAGTGAGTGAAAATCCAATAGCGTTAGGGAGACCAGGAAAGCTCCGGATCTGGGAGTTAAGCACGAGGGTTTTTGAAGACAGGGAAGAGAGATACCCCCTCTCCTACTTGTCAGATCTAACCTCAAGACTGTTCCACCTGGCTTCTGATACGAGTTGGTAACCTTAGTTGCTATTCCTAGGGATCTACACAGGTGGCTGCAGAGGGGAATCCCGTGGCACCTAAGGTCAACGTTTTATCACTCTCAACGGTACTACTAGAGGGCACCCTTGCAAAGCTTGGGGGATTGCACCAGTGCAGGCTGTTGTTAGGAGGTTAGCATAACTTCCTCTGTTACCTTCGCTGATAGGACTGGGCTGTCATTATCCCATACTATCTTCGAAAGGCCCCTTACTCCACTTTCTTATATTTTGGTGTCCGGTCCTCATCACCCGGAGCAGAAATACTCGAAATTTGTTTGACTAGCTGATATCTTTTAGGGACTTTTTAGCATGTGCTCTGTGCTCCTAGTTGGCCTATCTTTCATTTTTTTGAGTCTTTAGCTAGATCTTAATAAAAAATTCATAATGGCTGACCGATCACCTAGATGGTCTCGAAGACTTCGTGGTCTTTCACCACCAAGTTTAGAGCCTTCTCCTAGAAGGCGCAGAGGTAATACTGTCGGTGGGTTTCATCCCGTGGCAACTGATGCATCGGGGATTGATCCTCCTCTCAGGGGAATTAATGTTCAAAATAGGCCTGGTACTTCCACAGAACAAGAGAGGAACACTCCAGTTCTTTCTCGAGTTCTCTTTCAGAAGGAAGATAACATAGAAGTAGAAGAATTTCAAGAGTCGTTAGTGGCTCTGAATTCTCCCTTACCTTCTAGCTATCCAGAAGTATTACGATACGTTGGGACTGCGACGCATAGACCGCCAAGTCCAGGTCACACTATGCACTTACCATCGATGACCACTACTGGAAGCATGGCTTCTACTACAAGTGCTACAACTATGCAGACTCGAACATCAGTACAAGGGGGAGGAACCATTTCCATCCCCTCTGCATCTTTATTTGGGTCTTTTTCTAGCACATCTTTTGTTAGCTCTACCTCCATTCCTTCTACAAGTGGAAATTCCCAAGCCAATGCTTTTATTACTAGATTTTTCCCATTTGGCACCCATTCATAGGGTATTCCATCAGTTCCATTTAGTGCCTCCACATCCATGATGGATGGATCGGCTTCATTCCAGGGTTTTCCTTTAGGAAGTGGTCATATACCACATTCCAACCTGACAGTAGGATCTATGCCTTTTTCTTCTACAGGACAAAGCAGCAACCATTTCCAAGGTTGGACTAACCCTGCGGTTAGTGGCATGGGATCTGGGAATCCGTTTTTTGGCCAATAATGGAATGGGTTGTACTCCACAGTTAGTTTGTTTCGAAGTATTCCTCCCTTAGCTTTTGCTTGGAATCCTTATCAGGGGTTATCCACTCCTTATAATCCTTTAGGAGGAAGCTTCGCCGGTTATGGAGGTTTTGCGGCTGGAGTTGGTCAAACTCTGAGTTTTGCTGGATCACAAGGCTTGCCTTTTGGTTCAGCTGGTTCTGCTGGATACTTCGGGCAGCCTGGTGCCTTTCAAAATCCAGGCCAATCTTTTCAGAACTTTGGGAGCTCCACCCAGTCAGGGTGGAACCCCCAAGGTCCTCCTAGGCTTCCTTTTCTGGCAACTTTGAACTTGCCAGATCTCACGAAATTAACAAACAATCCAATCAAATACAACCCAACCTGGCCTCTGGTCCCAACCAAACTCCCTTCAAACATTCCAAAATTCAAAGGGAAGGGCGGTGAAGTCCCAGGCAACCATGTAACCACATTCCATTTATGGTGTTCATCAAACTCCCTTATTGATGACTCGATTAGGTTGAGACTTTTTCAATGCACCTTGACTAGTAATGCAACCAAGTGGTATATAGAGTTGCTAGGGGGCAGCTTTACATCTTTCACTGACTTAGCTAATATTTTCTTGAATCATTTCCAGTTGCCCGTCTGTTATGATGCCGGAACTGAACTTCTGGCCAATTTCCTTTAGGACATAGCATCTCACATTTCTGACCATATTCAAGAGTGGAGACGGAGAAAGAGGCTCATTAAAGCTGAAATCCCTTCGGAATACCGTCTCGAATGGTTTTTGAAATCTTTACAACCTGAAATCTCTAAGGATGTCTCCATGTCCAGAGTCTATTCTGAGGAGCAAGCTATTTTTAGGGCCCAACAATTAGAATTGATTTACTCTCAGTCTAATATCTTACAAAAAATATTGCTAGATGCTCCTGGGTCTAAGGTTGATATAGCCAAGTCGAAGCTAGGTCCCCATGCGGATGGTATCGTTGGATCGGTAGACACAAATGCGGTGAACTTGTTGAGCCAATTGCAGCAGTTGTCTTTGCACATTTCTCCTAACAACCAAGTCACATCGTCTAACCCTTCGTCTTCCCAACCCTCTTCAGTCAATGTCGTCCAATCTACCAATCCCAAAGGAAATCAAAATTCCAATGGGAAAAAGAAAGGACGAGGTAAGAAAAAGAGTCAAGATGAGAAGACTGATGAAAATAATCCTAGCAATAATGCTGCTGGTGGTAGAAATGAGTCTAAAAAGAAAGTCAAGTATCCATGCAACTTATGCGGTGGAGACCATTTAACTCATCTCTGCCCCAAGATTGAAGATGCTCAGCACTTGTTAGGGCAGCAAGGGACTTCTAGTTCTCAAGCTATGTTAACCAACCCTTTTCCCCAAGGGCAGCAACTTCTTGCTGGCGCGAGTTCAAACCCTGGTACCTCCGCAGGGGGCAACCAGGAAGGGGAAAAGTCATCAAATGTTTTCATGATGGGTTCCAATGTCCATGTGGCCACACGGTCACGTGATTATGGTGAAGGTGAAACTTCCAAGGATAAAACAGTTCCCGAAACTACCAAACCACTTCATATTGAGCGACCCTCTGTCGAGACTTTACCAAGAGTACCGAAAGGTTCTGCTAAACGTGCGACTATCAACGCTAATATTAGTGTAGCCCAGAATTACTCCATTATTGAGGATCTGGCGCAGAGTCCATGTGCTATGTCTGCTTTAGAGGTGCTCCAGTCGTGTCCCACTCAAAGAAGTGCCTTGCTGTCGACAATGGGGGTAGTGGATCCAAATAATTCTTTAGCTCTCACTTTTGATATGCATAATGTCAAAAAGAGACTTCCTCATCATATGGCTTTCCAGATAAAGTCTACCTACCAGAAAACTAATATTTTTCAGACGGTTATAGATGAGGGAGCTTCCACATATCTATGTCATGTTGGAAGGCCATTGGATCACCTTCGATTGTTCCTTCACCTACCCTCTTGACAGCGTTTTGTTAGAGCCTAGATTTGCTTCAAGCTAAAAAGGCAAGGTTCTAGGTCCACATCAAACCACGGTCAGCCTTGTAGCTAGCCCTACGAGGACAAGAGAGGGCTCTCTCCAGGTCAATCTCAGCAAAAGATAATCAATGGGGCTCGAGATGACTATAATAAAAGCTAATCTTAGGCTAGGTATGAAGTACAAGGATTTGTTTGAGTTTTTGGGGGTTTTGTTGGAAAAAAGGGACAGGCAAATTTTGGGTCCCGGGATGAGGCCAGATTTTTGCAGAGTTCTAATTGGGGCAAGGAAGGCAATCGTTTTGATGCTTTGAATTGAATGAATGGGTGGATCAGACCGGTGAGGAGCTAAGGAGGGCAAGAGGGTCTCAAGAGTCCTCCTCAAATAGATGAAAATATGAAGAATTAAACAAAATATCCAGGCAGAGCATAGCAGTCCATGAATTCTACCTTAATCACTCATATGTTTAATTGCAGAAGACAAGAGAAGGGAAAATGATACATAATAACATCAATGAACTTACAAATACATATAGGAACACACCATCAAAACATAAAGCCACATGGATCCCAACAACTCCTGCAAAACCCTGGTCTTTCCTTTGCCAAAATTGCAGAAATGAAATGTACAATAGAGTGCTAGGCAATCCCAAGTGTCCAACCCTGAAAATGACTTAGAAAATACATGATATAGACTGGCCCAACCCATTTCCTTGCCTCTATGGGTCGATTTCATCATTCTAGGAGCTATTTGAAATAATTCTAAACAAGGAACTGAAATCTAGGTAGTCAAACAACTTACCCCTATATGCTAGGAAACTGATTCATTCATTTAATTTTCACTTTTAGTGAATGAATCATCTAGAACAAGTAAATATGTGCCAAAATTACATCATAGTCATCAAGTTACATCAATATAGATCAATAATTACATAAAAAAGTAAAATTGGTCAATACTGGGCGAAATTCTGAGCTGCTGAGTGAAAAACAGGCCAAAATTCTCTATGCGCCGCACCAAAATCTGTATGCGTCGCGGCACTTTGGAGCTGATTTTGAGGCACTTCCTAAACTCCAAATTGAGCCCAAGTGTGCTTGTTGGAAATAACTGCCTGTCTACTTTCCAACCCAAGTGGAATTTCTGGATTTGGATGTCATTTTCCCCTCCAAAACCTCAATCTCCCAAGCCTACTTCTTGTGTGTCAAAATAGGGGCAGTGAGGCCATTTTTAGGGTGTTTTTGACCCTTTAGGAAACCCATAAATTGATGAAATCCTTAGGTAATCCATGAGAATACATAAATTTTGATGAAAAATCCAAAAATATAAAGTTTTCCTCCTGGGGATCTCCCAATTATAAGCGCGCGCCAAGTGGCGCTACGCGTTGGGCAGAAAAACCTGTTTTTAATGTCAAAAAATTCAAAATTGACAAAATTTTCTCCAAATTCCTTGAAATTTGGGCTGAAGGTGCCTCATCAAGTGCATGCTTAGAAAAAGAATCTTCGGCCAAGATCTAAAGATGATCATGCTCCTTTTTCCTCTTTTGCTTCTTTGTCGCCTTCTTCAATTTTGCTTTCAGATTCCTTATTCATGCCTTGGAACTCATATGTCGTGCCCTGTAATGGAAAACCATGTGTCTCAACAATGCTTTATCTCTATCGGCCTTGTATAGCAGCCTCTCCAAGTGGATGTTGATTCTTTCGAGCCAAGATTCCCGATCCTCATTAATCTCTTGCTCCAACGAAGTGAGCTCAATCCTCCTCCTTTGTGCAGCTTGGCGATTCTCGCGAATGTTTTGTAACTCCATGATAGCTTACTGATCTTCAAGCTATTTTTTCCTTTGCTCCAAGTATTTCATAGTCCACTTAACCCTCTCCAAGTCAAGGGATAAGGCTTTGATCTCTGTTTGCTGCTCTTGGATGATCTCTCTAAGATGCACACTTTGTGGGCCTGTATCTGTATCATCATCATGAATGAGAATGAAGTCGGTCTCTCGTTGACCTGAAGGCCCCTCATCCTGCATTGGCCTTTTGTCGTTGTCCTGTACCTGTGGTGCTGATGGAGGAAGCGAGGCCCCTTCCACCCCAGGTGGAGATAACACTCGCTTTGCTGCTGCAAACAAATGTCTAGTGCCCCTCTGATATGTGATGAATACCGGCACACTAATGGTCTCATGGCACTCATACTGATGAGAAGGTCCACCTATCTCATGCCGAACCTCTGAAAGCCCATGTGATACTCTTAAAAATTCATGGGAAATGAATCATCCCATGTGATACCCTGTAAACCAATCTAATGCACAACAATGATCTTGATGAGCGCATAGTGGTAAATGTTGTTGTACTGCTATTTCGGAGTCTTCTTCTGCACAAGAGTGGTCATCCTCTTGATGTTTTGGCACATGAAATATGGAATATTCATCAATCTCACTCTTGTGAAATGCATCAATAACCTAATATGGTATGCATAGAGGCGTGAGAAGCGACCTTCACAATTGAAGTATCTGATAATGAGTCTCATCAATGGCACATAAGATTCCTTTACAAACTGAAATGGGAATACTCTCCTAAGATGTCTCAAATAGCTAGGCCTGATGTAAGGTTCATAATATGATCTATCCAGCTGCTGCCTCTTGTTACACTCTTCCCCTATATTCGGTATCTCGGTGGCCTGAGAGATAGTTTCTGGTGTCAAGGTAAAGTTTACTCCAGCAAGACTAACATGACTATCATGCAAATGTAAAACAAACAATTGAACTAATTCCTGATGATGCTGGATCTGAGCGATCATCTCACAATACTGAAAGCATGACATTTGCTGAAAGAATGTCATTGCAAGCGGGTAGGCCTGCAATTGATTTAAGGAAGTAGGCTCTTCTCTGACATGTCTGCCACCTTTTCGAGGCCTTCTCGGCACATTAAGCTCAGCGGATGGGTCACTGCCTTGCTCATATGATGAATCTGTCTCTGTCATGGTGCTGCAATGTGTATGTTTGATTGGTTTGACAAAGAGAAATAGGTGATGTGTTTTTCAATGCCAATGTGCCACAGGAAAAATGAGGGATTGTGAGGAAGAATATGGGATAGTGGGAAAAGTGGATGATGGAGCTTACCAAGTGAAATTTAAAATGTGCAACAGTCACTTTGAGGGATGTGGGAATTTAGGGATTTTGAAAGTGATATGGGAAAGGGAGAATGATTGGGAATGATAGGATCTTAAGATATGGAAAATGGGAAGCATGGATGGGAGGTTAGAGGATAAGGGATTAATTACAATGACAGGGTTATGAAAAGAGAGGGAATTACAAGTGGGAAAATAAACTTGGCACCAAAATTATAATTTGAAAACACCAAAGGAGCAACTTTTAATATATAGGGTTTATATTCTCACACTTGAACCTTCTAAACAACACCCCACACAAGTAAAATTCACTAGAAGAGCTCTTGAACTTACTTGGAGCAGAAGAAAATGTGATTTTTGATGACTGATGGCATGAAACTGGCCTGTAGGCTCTGTGCGCCATGCACAAACCTAGTGCGTCGCACCTCCTGGATGCGCCGCGACAGTGTAATTTTACACTGCGGAATTTCACCCGATGCGCCACGCGGCCTGTGTGCGCCGTGACCTCCTCCAATGCACCGCGCTACCCTTCAAACACAATCTCAGCTCTTCAAACAAAAAGCTCACTCCTCCAAACCCCCAGTTAATATCCTATGACCTCTTGGCACAGCAAAATATGTTTCAAGCAATGAACATGGCTCATGGAGTAATGGGTTTGATTTTTATTGAGGCCGCAATGAGTTTTTGTGTTGGAGGTTCTATGTGCCACGCACAAGCCTAGTGCGCCGCACAGCCTAGATACGCCACGCCCTTTGAAAAATACACATTGTATTTCGGCTCAATGCGTCGCGCTCTATGGGTGCGCCGCGACCTATCCCAATGCGTCGCGCACTGTATTCCAACACACATTCAGCCTACCAAACTTCAACATCGACTTCTCTCTTGGATTTTTGAATGTCTCTTGATTCAAATGGATCAATAACTTGAGAAATATCTTATATAGAGATAGATTAAATTTTTGCTTCTCAATAACCCATTTTGTAATGTTTTTAACTTTGGCACTTTTTGCATTTAATACAACTTCTGTCTTTTCAAATTTCCTTCTGCTTTTTGACTTGAATAATGAATCTTTTGGTGATTTTTGCAGGGATAATGGCATGTTTTGACAAAGGAAGACTAGGGCTACGCCTGGAGATTTCAACAACTGAAAAATTCTGAAAATTACATGGAAATTTATTACAAAAATGAAATGACAAATTTTCTTCAAAACAGAGTTTTGAAGAAAAGTCATAGTCGAGCCTATGATGATGAAATATTGAAACTGAAAACTTATTAAGGACCTCCCTCATGAGTCATGCTGGCATTATTGGACACTTTGAAGGCACAATTTATGAAACCCTAGACCTAGTGACTGAAATGACTTTACTGATCAAAAGACTAAAACATGACTGTAAATGACTTTAAAAGCTTGATTTTGATGGATAGACCTGAGCCAACAATGATAAGGCTTGAGGGGTAATGAATGACAAGACCCTTCTATCAGATTATGGCATGCTCCTAGTGGAATGCAACGGAGTGAATCGAGCGAGACACCTAAAAATGAAATGCAATAAGAGAACTGATCTCTGACGGAGGGATGTAAAGACCAACTCTAACACGTTTGATGGTCATTCTCATAGGCCATACGGGATTATCCCGGCCTTTCCTATATGTGTTGGGGGAAAGGTTGTTAATATCTAAGTAGAAGTCATCGATGCTAACCTAGACTACAATCTCCTCTTAGGAAGGAACTGGGTATACGAAATGGATGTTGTTGTTTTGACCTTGTTTCGTGTCATTTGCTTTCCTCGTGAGGGGAAAATTGTTAAGGTTGATCAATTGGACTATTCTCTAGTTAATCCTCGGGAAACTTCGGACTCTACTGTTCCCTTAGTGGATAACCCCCGTCCACCCACTAAGAATTTAGGAGTCAAGATTTACTCTTCATTGATGGGTACGTTTGATGTTCCCCCTCCTACGGCTAAAATAGATACAATTTCATCCTCCAAGGACCCCTTATGGAAAGAGTTTGTTCAATCTCATTATTTTTTGGATCCTGGAACCTTATCTTCATCTGTGACCACATCAAATGATGGCAAGGCGGGTGGAATAGAATCTCTTATGTCCGCAGTAGAGCCTAGATGTGAATCTATTGACAAATCTGCAGATAACCATTCTACTCCTTCCTTTGAGAAAGAGATAGATGGTGATGTGGCTCATTCTCGGACCCTTGATTCCACTTCTGCATTGGATTGCTCGGATATTGTTTTTCCATCTGACGAAGTGATATTCAAAGCAATGATGGCTGTAAATTAACCTTTGGAAGATTTACATCATCGGTCATGTTTTTGTCCCCCTTTGCATGAAGTCGAATCTAGGTCCTCCAGTTTGACTAGCGATGTTTGTACGGTTCCTCTGGCTACAACACAGTTATTTTCCAAAGGAAATATATTGATTGGTTCTATAATAGTACCAATAAACATCCCTAGGAGCAAGTGGGCGGAGCCCCTTGACGGGCTCTACCTCAAGAAGTACTTTGCTTAGCAGCTAGGCAATGGCTTCTTTGTACATTAGGTATATTTGTACATATCTCATCGAGAGTTTTTGATATCAACACTTTTTGGTCTGTTGTGGCAGGTGTTGATGGATGACTTGTGTTGTTGGGAAAAGTATCCAATACGGAATGACACTATCCCACTCTAAGGGTGATAGTACCTCAGCAACAACCGAATGCAAAGCTATTTGAGATTACTTCTTTATGAGATGTAAGAGAGGGGAGAAAGAGATCCACTAACCGTTATCTTCCGCTAATGATTGATCCAATCTTCTCTCTTTGCTGCTTGCTCCCAGCTCCTTGCTCTTTCACTGGCCCAGCTACACCAAGATCCTGCAAAATGACAAGAGAGGGAAACTACAAGAAGAATACATTCATAAATGATTCAAGGATTAGAATAAATCAAATATACAAGTATCAATATGCCATTGAGACACATGCATATAGAAGAACCTCAAATGCTTTATTAATGGAAGAAGTAAAGTTCTGAGAGTGTTACAACCATAAGAGGCCCAATCCAGCAACACCTCCCAGCAGAAAGAAATCTCCTCTTCACCTCCTTCAAGCAAATCACCCAATAGTCCTATACTCAAACCAACAGCACTTCCTTACATTCACCAAATTCCAGCCTCCCTAGACCTCATGAGAGAGCTCTATATATAGGAGTTTTGGAGAAAGGATGAGTCAGCTTGAGGCTGGCATGAAGCTGACTAGTGTCCTCTCCCACTTCAGTTATTCTTCAGTTCTTGAGTCCACTTGGAGGTTCTTGCTTCCATTTGGAGATCTAGATCCTCTTACTCATCACAAGGCGAATTCCCTGATCCAAGTGTCATTTTGGAAGCTTCCTGGGCATTGACACTTTGAGGAATGACTGTGCCACTTGGCCAATCTTGCCCAGCGCAGGTAGCCTTCATTAGAGTTGACATTCAGTGCAGGTACAGAGTGGAGCAGTTGACATTCAGCGCAGATGCTCAGTGGAGCAGTTGACATGATCCAGAATTTGTTTGTTTTTGAGTGTTTTCAGGTGGAGAACTGATATTTAGTGCTGTGGTTAGCTGACCTTGTTCCTCTAGGGGTAGGAACAACATGTTTAGGGACTTTGGATCCCTTAGATTATTGACATTTCATGCTTCATGCTGTAAGGCACAAAAATGTCTATAACAGTTGCCCCCTAAAGTATGAGGTCGTTTATCGGGTGAAATGCTTTATCAGGAGGATCCGAAGTTCATTCAATCGCTGAGAGGTGACCTGTAATAAAATACAATACAATACATTATTTTTCATTCTGCTTTCATGATCTAGCTGAGGCGGGCATTCCCATGCTCAGCTTTATAAATTCATTTTGGTACATAGAACAGACGATCGTCTGATAGTAGACTGATAATTCTCTGCTGAAATTATCATCCTTTGAGTAGGATGATCATCTGTTGTAATGATGTACATGTCAAATGTCTTTATGTTTCCTGAATATATATCGCAGCCCGGATGGATGAAACTAGATACGGGGTCTTCAAACTCGTTCGATCTTCACTCTAAGTACAAGTCGATCCATGTGAGAATTACGTTGAAGTCGAACATGGAAAGACATCGCTTGATTACCGGTCAATAATGTAAACCGTTAACAAGCGCGAGAGGAATCACTGATAATGATAATGACCCTCAAGGTACTGCAGTACAATTCACGTGGTATGAATATAGGACTTGGCGTCGAACACCACGCAAAATCTTCTGGTCGAAGGCCATTGATGTATACCTGTCGCCGGAAGTGAGAAACTTGCCATTGAGGCATGCAAGCTTCAAAGTACTGAGGGGGTTGTTCCTAGATCAACTTCTTGGATAATGAGCTGAAGTCGACAAGAAGCGATCCGTCAAAGGAGGGCCTTAATGAATCCCACATCAGTGACAGGGAACGGAGCTAATGATTTTAGTGGAGGTGAAAACAATCTGTGAGATATGATTCAGGGTGGCGATCATGGGTGGATGAAGGATAATGTATGGCAGTGGATGGGACACGGTTGACTCTTTCTGAACAACATCTCTTGAACATATAACGACACTGATGCGATGGATCGGTAGCATTACCCCAAATGTGGATGGTTTGGCGAGGACCATGGTGATGAGACCGGTGAATGAAACAACCCAACCCGATGTGATACGGAGGAAAAGTGTCATGTTCAAGAGCATCTTGCTACCATTAAAGCTTTGAGGTTCTCCCAATTTTTTCCCCAGTCATTTCTGACCAGTACCTCTTTATTTTTGTCAAGCTTGAGGAGGATAACATATGCTTGTTCTATAACCTGCCCTTCGGGCAAGCCCATCACTATGTTTTAACGAGCCTAGCGATAGGGAAACTCGTTCTCGTCTAAAGACAAGTTTGTCGCTATTTAATCATTTTAACGAGTCTAACGACAAGGAAAACTCTGTCCTTTTCATTTTTAGAGAGTCTGAAAAGGTACAGAAAGTTAACTCCAAAATTCCTTTTTCGTCATCTAATCCCTTAAGTCCGAAAAAGTATAAAACAATACAGAAGGGATGAGTTTTCGATAACTTTAACGAGCCGAATAAAACAAGCGCTCGACCTTTTTGTGCAATAATCCCTCAGGTCCAAAAAGATTAAAATTTAGAGGAGGGATAGCTCTTCCGGTCCTTTTAACGAGCTGGAAGGTCAAAACTCGGCAAACTTTTCATATTTTACGAGTCAGGAGAAAAGAGCTCAAAGAAGACTCGTCTTTTGAGGAACGAGTGATAAACAGGGATAGCAACAGGTTCCAGGTACAGGTTGGAATTTTCCAATCACGGCAGTGTCACAAGGATGGCTAAGTGAAATCACTCTTCGCAGCTGTTCCTCAAAATGGGTAAACAATCATATGGGGGCGAATGATTGGCCAAATGGAATGGAGGTGGCGGGTGCAAACACGACCAAGGATTTTTATGGCTAATAAATTTACGATCACAATGGTTATTTACCGGAATAGGTTCATTTTTTAATGAGCTTAAACTCTGGAGGAAACTCTTGCTCAATCTTATGTTTATTTTTTAACGAGCATGAACTATGCGTTAAAACTGCTCGGATCTCGCTTTTCTATTTTTTAACGAGCATAAATTCCGCGGTAAAACTGCTCGATATACCAGTCATAAGATAAGAATGTCTCCTGCAAGATTCCATTTTTTATAGAGCTCGCACCTCACATAAGCTATGCTCCCTCTCATCCTTTCTTTATGCAAGTTCGGAAACGGCTAATCCCAAAAACAGATAAATAACCGCTCCTAGCTTGCACTCCAAAAGGTTTGCATGCCCCCAAGTATAAAGTACAATTTCAAGGCTGCCCCTACTTATCCGATAAAACATTTGTTTTAAAGGGTGAGGCTTGCCTCTTTCTGGTTACCCAAAGATTGTTTTGTTAACACCATCAAACGAAAACACTTCCTCGGCACTGTCTACCGAAGTAGACAATGGTGAATGACCTTTGTCAATCAAGTAACCTTGACAAAAGGATCTTGTTCTAGAACAACCCCTCTTCCATCCACGGACGGGGTACGGACTAGTCATATTCTTTCGCGGAAATTCTACCTTATACCCAAGGTTTCCTCTGCCCGAAGCAGACCAGGATGCATGCCCCCTGGGTTCCAGTCCCATCTTTCCGAATCACTCGCACTCATCGGGAAGGAGGACTGGGGGTGGAGACATTTCTTGGGTGAATAGACCATTGAGGGTTGGTATGTGACTATTTGCGATGCGTGATCCCGGAAATGAAAGTTGGTCTACGAGCTTGACCATTCTTCCTTCGTGTGGAAAACACATTTCTCTAAAGAGTGAGGAGACTATAGCTCCCATGCAATATATATAGTCTTGTCCAAGGAGTAGGTTATAATCCAAGGGTCCTTGAACAACCATCACATTCATTTGAACGGTCTTCCCTTTCAATGTAACAGGCACATTGGGGAGGATCCCTAATGGTCGACTGGTTCCTTTATCAAAACCCGAGAGATTTCTTATCTCAGGTAAAAGCTCCAGGGAACCCAGTGCTTTCCAAGCAATAGAGGAAAGGATACTCACAGATGCCCCTTCATCAATGATAGTGCCAACCATTACCATTCTATAAATTTGGACTATGATTCTGAATGGTATACTGGCTGGCAACCGGGGTCTGCCTAGTTGGTTCCAATCAAAGGACACAACCAGGTTGCTTGGTGGTGGGACCGAATATACGGCCGGATATGACCCTGACGATGTTCCTTCCTGCGATAAAGGAATGGGTGCATTGCCCTGATGCTCATCAGAATCTGTGTTGACGAAAAGAATCTGGATGGTGTCATCCTTATTCCCTTCGGTGAGGATGTCATTTGAAGATGAAACCTCTGAAGGAAGAACCGGGTCAACTGCCGTATCGACCTTTAGACTTTCGTCTAGTCTGGATTCAGTAGGTTCATTTTCAATGACTGACGCTTCAACTGACCACTTGAGCGGGCCAGCTGTATTTTCAACCAACGAAGGACTTGGCACGAGTTTTTTGTATCCACGAGGAAGCCTCAACAGTGAAACCGGGCGATCTTCCAAAACTCTCTTCGCTTCGTCTAAGAAGGGACAACGGTGGATGGCGTGATCGCCTTCACACAGTATGCAAGGGGATCTTGCTCCCCTTCTTTGTCTTGAACCTTCACTTTCGCTGGTTGACGGTAAGCATTCAACATGGCTATCAGAGGTTGATGCTTCCGAATTGTGCAAACGAGGTGACCAGTCCCTTAGTATCCAGGGAATACAGGGACAATCTCTATGGAAGTGGTCTCCTCTACATATGACACATGGCAATTTAGGCCTGATCTGTGCTGTGTGTGGATTTTTGTCAGATGTCTTTTGCTTGCCCCCAGTCGCCTTAGGCTCCTTCTTCTTCTTCTCCTTCTTCTCCATGGGAGCTTGGCTTTTGTCGGCTCTACCTTGCGAAGATGAAGGATTGGAGGAAGAGTTATAGGAAGTAGAAGGCTGGTGGGCAGCTCTAGACTCATCTAACTGTTGACTCGACTGTTCAGGAACCATGGTGTTCTGAACTACATTGGTTGAGAATAGCCGAATTGGCAGGCCAATTGTCAATCCCGGAAGCGACAATGTGGCCATGTGGGGTGCACCAACTTCTCCCCAAGAGGAGAAAGGACTAGGATTTCCATCATGTGGAATTCCTTGGTTGGGGCGTTCCATGTTCTCAACCTACAAATCAACGCAGGAATAGGAGGTGATTATGTTCCGTTTAAAATAAATTTTATAACGACGCTTTAGACACAACTTGCTTTTTCACTTTTTAAGAGTCGAGAAAAAGCTAAAGATGACTCTAGTCTCCTTCGATGTTTTAACGAGCCCGAAGTGACAAATGCTCAGATGGACTTTTTCAGTTATAGAGTTTGAAAAAGGCCAAAAGAAACTGCTCTGGAGTTCTAGGCAGAGGGTGTGCCAAACTTTTCGCAAAACCATAGAATACGTTTTACGGTACGAGTGGTCGATCTTCGTGAATGCTGTGTTCACTGCATTGCGATCAGTAGGGCGGCCGACACGGTTTCCTATGGATAAAGGCTTTGTTCCTATAGGGGTATCCCAATATATATGCGACGGTACGTGGGAGCACAAGTCCGTATTGATACTTATCGCTTCACCGTGGAGGAATCACCCAACCACTCAATGTTAAGATATCACGTTTAACGACGCCGGAACACGTCTCTAGCTTAGACCTCTATGTGTTTGCGTTATGTTTCAATGCGTTGTTATGTAAATTCAATTTATTTTAAGGTTGATCTTGTTTAGCAGTTTGCCTTTATGGATCACCACGAGATGTATAGTAACACTCCTAAATGCAGTCTAAGATGATAAGCAAGCTTTTCAATCTTTCAACTTTGAAAATCTTAACTACTGAGGGAAAAGAAAGACAACATCTTTTCACACAGATCATAGAGCACACACTAATGCACTTTTCCCTAAATCAACATGCAAGCTGTCATAATGCACATGCACAATGCAAGTATTTCTTTTCTCTTTCTTAATGTTGGTGCAATACAAAAAGAAAGCTGTTGTATAATTTCGAATTCAATTTCAAGTGAAAGAAAACAAGCTTGTCCAAAATCAAAAGACACCTTAAGATTTACTTGTTTCGACACTAGAAATATATAAATTCAAACCATATGACGAAAGCAAAATCTCAATCAGCTATGAACAGCAAATAAACTAACTCTTAAGATCAAAACGACACTTTATCACAGGTCTAGATCTAAGAGGCCACAGCAATACTAGTTCACTTTCGTTATGGGAAACTGTAAATGATACAAGAAATACACAAAGAAAAAACACAGTTTCTTTATACAACCGAGGCGGAATAGTGGCAAGGAAAGTTGGTTTCAGTTAGGTACATTGACTGGTAACAGGCTGCAAAAACAAGGGTGAAAACAGGGCAATAAACAGGAGGGAACCCCAGTAGCACTGGGCAAAACTGGTCCAGCAGGTAGTACACTGGCAGTTTGACCTTCAGCGCAGGTAGCCCCTTCGGGAACTGCGCTGAAATGCAGACTGCCTTCACAGCACCTGCACTGAAGAGACAAACTTTCGTTTTTCTCAGTTTCCGGGTCACAGATTGCTAAAAAATTCACAGTTTTTGGCCAAATCAGAAGCTATCAGTCAAGTACACACTAAGGGATGAAAAGGAGGATGAAAAGCTATCACTAAGAGCTATTTAGAGTCCTTGTGGATCAGCTCTTCAAATCATAAACTTGCCCAGAAACTGAGCTAGAGTAGCTGCCCTCTACTTTGCATTTGAAAGATCCAAATGCAGTTCGATTCGGTACTCCCTGTGTTTATGAAATGAATAGCGAAAACACAAACAACCAACAAGATACGATCCCCAGTGGAGTCACCAATTTGTTGTTGGGAAAAGTATCCAATACGGAATGACCCTATCCCACTCTAAGGGTGATAGTACCTCAGCAACAACTGAATGCAAAGCTATTTGAGATTACTTCTTTATGAGATGTAAGAGAGGGGAGAAAGAGATCCACTAACCGTTATCTTCCGCTAATGATTGATCCAATCTTCTCTCTTTGCTGCTTGCTCCCAGCTCCTTGCTCTTTCACTGGCCCAGCTACACCAAGATCCTGCAAAATGACAAGAGAGGGAAACTACAAGAAGCATACATTCATAAATGATTCAAGGATTAGAATAAATCAAATATACAAGTATCAATACGCCATTGAGACACATGCATATAGAAGAACCTCAAATGCTTTATTAATGGAAGAAGTAAAGTTCTGAGAGTGTTACAACCATAAGAGGCCCAATCCAGCAACACCTCCCAGCAGAAAGAAATTTCCTCTTCACCTCCTTCAAGCAAATCACCCAATAGTCCTATACTCAAACCAACAGCGCTTCCTTACATTCACCAGATTCCAGCCTCCCTAGACCTCATGAGAGAGCTCTATATATAGGAGTTTTGGAGAAAGGATGAGTCAGCTTGAGGCTGGCATGAAGTTGACTAGTGTCCTCTCCCACTTCAGTTATTCTTCAGTTCTTGAGTCCACTTGGAGGTTCTTGCTTCCATTTGGAGATCTAGATCCTCTTACTCATCACAAGGCGAATTCCCTGATCCAAGTGTCATTTTGGAAGATTCCTGGGCATTGACACTTTGACGAATGACTGTGCCACTTGGTGAATCTCGCCCAACGCAGGTAGCCTTCATTAGAGTTGACATTCAGTGCAGGTACAGAGTGGACCAGTTGACATTCAGCGCAGATGCTCAGTGGAGCAGTTGACATGATCCAGAATTTGTTTGTTTTTGAGTGTTTTCAGGTGGAGAACTGATATTTAGTGCTGTGGTTTGCTGACCTTGTTCCTCTAGGGGTAGGAACAACATGTTTAGGGACTTTGGATCCCTTAGATTATTGACATTTCATGCTTCATGTTGTAAGGCACAAAAATGTCTATAACAACTTGGTCTATTTTGGATTCGCCGATGGTGCTAGTCGGCACACTCGGAACCTCGCTTCCGCAACTTGGGTACTCTACTATTCAACTGGTCAATTGATGGTATCAAGGGGAGTATGCATTGGTCCCACTTCAAATAATATGGCTGAGTATACTGCCATCATTAATTTACTATCCGAGGCAATTTCTCACGAAATCGACTCGTTAGTAGTTTATCTTGATTCACAATTGATAGTGTCACAATTGAATAAAATTTATCGGGTAAGGGATCCATGTTTATATCACCAGTATTTAAGGGTGAGGTTGTTGCAAAGATCATTTACTTATATTAATTATTTTCACATTCCAAGATCTCATAATTGGTTAGCTGATTCTATCGCTAATCAAGCATTAGACTGGCACATCAATCATTCATCACAATAAAATCAAGCATCAAAAAGTCGAACTGTATATATGTATATATATATATAGATATATATATATATATATATCTATATATATATATATATATATATATATATATATATATATATATATAGATCATAAAACATCTCGAGTGTACATAAGTCTGTCCAAAAATAATATACAAAATTGGGATTCAAATGCCCATAATCATGTCTAGTACACCTAATGCCTCGGCTCAGGATGAGAAGCTAAGTAGGTAACTATCGCATTGGCCACACGCCTAAAAGTGCGAACCTAGTCACGTGGCATGCCAACCACATGACACTGCATATCCTCAAGAAGATCCTCTACCGCCGCCATTGGTACTCCATGAGTGAGTCTCACCAAGTGCCGTTGGACTATGTGAAGTAGTCGCTCTGTGTCTGCAGCTGCCTCTTCGGCCCCTCGGCCGCGACGTCTGTGCCGTGGGAACTCATATGGTCATACCGGCCCAATATCTGGAACATGATCATCATATTAGTCATTTGAATCCTATCAAAAAAAAATTTCAAAATTCATTATTATATTTGAAAAATCACAAAAAATCATAAAATCACAAAACACTTACCAATGTCACCCCATGCTACGGTCGGTGGTAATACTAGATCGGGATCTCCTCAGAAATCCAACCCAGCATAAGGGTAGTCATCTATGGCGATGATCTGCTAATCCCACCAGGAAAAGAAGTCATCGTCAAATGCAGTTTGTGGGACGTCCCCACCTCCTAGACGTTTGATCAGGTCAGCCCACCTGGCCATGCGTGGATCTCGTGGGGTGCTGATGGAAACCGCTACTCTAGGGCGGAGTGCAGGGACCCTCTCAAAAACAAAAGAACACAAAATAGTCCCATATCCGCAGTTTTTGGTCTGCCCTCTCTTGATGGAAGTGAGCTGGATTTTCAAGATGGCCAGAAGAGGAGTACACCAGTTAAACACGGTGGTGAGACATTCTACCACCAAGCTCATGGTTAGCTGTGATGCCTGGTGCAGAGACATTGATCCGTTCACTCTAGCTATGGTGAACAGGATTATCCTCAGCGATAGACTCTCCACATGTGTAATTGAAATATGACTTCCAACCTTTTTTGGATGTCTCGGGCAATATATATGTAAGTAGTCCTCGATCGAGAGATTGCCTCATGTCCTGCCCCTAGAATGTACTACCTCTCCCCTTCGGGAAAGTCCTGTGATGAAATAAATGTCGTCCACTTCTATCCTGAGTGGCATCTGGTCAATCATAAACGAATCATCATCGATACTCCAGTAATCAATGAGCATCTCAAGCAGACGTGTGTTTGCTTTCATATTTGGCAATTTGAAGAATTTTAGCAAACCACATCCCCGTAAGGCATCCAAAGCATTAGGATCATTCATGACCTCATCATCCACTGAGGTATGCTCTCTTTCTCGCCAAGTGACTAGCATCTTGAAGAAAAAATGATTTTAAACCGTTAGTTTTTTTGTTTGAAATGTTCGCAGCGTATACGCGGGTCCATTTGCACACAGTCGCGTGTAGGGCCCGCGTGTACGCGGGTTTCATCCAACCCACGTATACGCCACGGTGAAATTTTTGACACACAATTCAATGGTAAAACATAAATTAAAAATTCTAAAACTAGTCACAATCGATTGCAAGACAAGTATAAGAGTTACCTAGGGATTTTGGAAGAATCTGAATGGTTGAATTTGGCATATGAAAAGTTTGCTCTTTTTGCTCCACTTATCTGCTCTCAAACTCGAATGATGAAAATGGACATTTTGGATGTTTTTTCAATGGTTTCGAGCCGGTCCCATGACTGCTGACCCGTCATGGCAGGTATCGTTTTCTCACTGGCATATAGGTTAGGGAAGCCATTTTTCCGTTGCATTATGCATACTAGCCTCCATTTTCTGATACACTTGCCATAGGGTCAATCCCATCGTGTTATGGTTATCAAACCATCTTCACTCGCCGATTCTTTAAATCATGACACGATGGTAGAAGCCATCCTTTACATGGCATCGTAGTTAGCACCTCACTGACATTTGTTTCCCATGCTACTCCGATTTGAGTAGGCTCAGGAGTCCTCTGTAGTCCCGCCATGACTTATGCGATGAAGACTCATCCCTCTTTGCTTCGTTCTAACCTTATACCCTAAAGGCTCCTTTGTGTTGAGTTGTACTACTGCATTGCATGTTGACCATTTGTACCTTTTTGCCTTGAGCCGGCTTCACTTGGACTTGTGTTTAAGCCAACTTTTGACCATGACAACTGCAAAATCAAACTTGCATATCTTTGACTTCTGCAACTTGACACACCCTGACCCGTGGAAGGAACACACCTTTGAGTGTCATTGACCAGTTTTCACCTCCCTTGCATTGAGCATAGGAACGTTCCAATCCCAGGAACTAGATCATCTGTTTCACCGACACTCTTTCTTTCCACTGTAATATAGCATTCTTTTATTCTTTTTCCAAATTAAAAGCAAAAGTCAAAAAAATTATATATTCCAAAAAAGAGCAGGAACGGGACAATATTTCCATTTATTGTTGGTAGCTAGAGTCAGTCGTGTTGCCCTTGAACAAAGCACTCGAAAACGAAGTCTCCTCCATTTGGCGGGATTTAGTTTGACTTAGGTACGCCTTAACCTTGTTATTGAGTCAATTCTCCCCCGATTGGTTATCTCTTCCAATCATATGGAGGGTTCATTCGTGCCTCCTTCCTGACGGATTTATACAGAGTCATCATATGCTGCCACATAGTCACATTGAGTCGTGCTTTTGTGCAAGGGAGTTTAGCTTGCGTCGGCCTCTCTACGGTGTCTCTTGACTCATTTTTTAGTCGGCAATCCCTGGTTGTCAGTATCATGTCTATCATCACATCATCTATATTGGTCCTTTACTCGTGTCAGTTTGAGAAGGTCTCCATTGACTTCTTGCTGGCGTGTCTTGTCCTTATCGACGACGACATCTTGCTCTAAGGACAGGCCTAGAGCTGCACCCTGGCCCTATTTTAATTATTGATAGGTCACCTTGTGCTTAGCATTGATCAGTATCATGGGTCTTTGACTGAGTGGTTTTCATTGTGTTCGACATCAGCTTACATTATCACACATTGGGATTTGTGCAGTACCTTGGTTTCCATTTGACCCTATTGGTGGATACCTTTCCTCTGTGTCAGCTTTCATTATTGGTTGGTTCAGAAGGTTTCTGTCGTACGCTAGCCACATCTTGTGTATGCCGGAAATGTACTTCAGTCGGGTTACTACATCTTTTTCATCTTATTCCTTCGACATTATTGGCCTACGGGTTACACTCGCACTAGACTGATGAAGGATGCCTTAATGCCTTCCTTCTAGTGGATCTTTCCCCATCGACTATGACTCATTGCTCTGGGGCAAAGATCTAGAGTCCATTTGGTAGTACCTTGGGGTTTGCAGTCATTAGTGGAAGATCCTTCGCTATCAATAGTGGGAAACCATCATTCTCTCCTGATTGATAGATTCTTACAGGTGTTCAACTCCAGCTCATCTATTCACACTTGTTAGATTGTACTGGGTACCTTGATGCTCATTATCATTATCGGTGAGTAGTCTCACATTTTTTAACAGTATACATCAATGACTGGTAATCAAACAATTTCTCACATGGTCGACTCCAAATCATTTATTCCCATAGTGCAGAAATGTACCACGGCGGTCGGTGAAGACCTCAGGTTGCATCAGCATTCATTGGTTCACTTGATAGTTGCTCCTGTTACTGCTAGTTGATACCACCCCACCTTATATGTTGCAGTCATTCATGGCGACATTCTATATGCTGGCACCTGAGTTTGCAGTGTAGTACCATCCTATTCCATCATGTTCATTTGGTACCTTTTGTGATCAGTCTTTGATATCAGTGATCCGGTTCATTCTTCAGCATCATTGACATTCTTATATGTGATATTCAGACATGTACTTGTTCGATCATGATCAGATGATCCATTATGTATTTTCTAGTTCTTTATACTTGTATACTTAGTGGATCCACTTGTACTTGATATGCAGACATGCTTTACTTTCTCTGAGCATGGGTATGCCCGCCTCAAATAGTGTTTCTTTTTTATCTCCTTTTGTGGCTTGGCAGGCTGAACTCTGGTGAAGTCCTTCTCAGTTTTTGACAGATTTCCTTTCCATGAACTTGCTTAATACATTTCGGCCATCATGTACCCCTTCTGACCTCATATATTAGGGGGCATCTGTTATAGCTCCAAATCTCACTCTTGAGGTTTGTGATGTTGCACTCATGGCCCAGGGCAACCCCTCCTTCCAGACCTGGTCCAAAATTTAAAAAATAGTGTTTTATTCCCTATACACGACATTGCCCTGAGCTAAACACGTGTGTATGTGGGTATGTGTATACCCAACCCGCGTATGTCTTAAAAAACTTAAAAAAAATAAATCTCCTTAATTTCGAGTGGAGATCGTGGGTTTTACCTACTGATTACCTGTTAGTGCCCATGGCCCAACTGTTCCCAACAAATTCCCAACTAAAAAACTACTTTGGGAGAAGTATAAAAAGGCTTCAATGGGAAGGCCTAAGGGAGGAGAGGAGAGAGAGAAAGGTTACTATGCTGAAATTTCCCTGACCAGGTCTGAAGATCCTAGTGCCTCCTGCACTTCCCCCATTTACAGGAAACCCTTGTTTCCTTGTGTGATGATGTCTATCTACTACTTGAGATATCATGGAGTAAGTGATGGAAGGAATTTGTTAAAGGCTTGGGACTGGACGAATCTAGAGGACGGTTCCGCTTGGAGCCTACGAAAGGACGAATCAGGTGAAATTAATCCTTTCTGTACTTTATTTGTCTATAATAAAAGAAACACTTGTATTTGTTCCTGACATAAATCTTCTTCATGTTTATGATATCCATGTTATGATTCATATATGAATGGTTGTTTAATTGTATAACTAACTACCTTTCAATATACTATGAAGATGATTTATTTATGATGTTTAGTCCATATACTGTTGTACTTTCTTGAATTGATTGTTTTGCAGGTTGAAGGAGCAAAAGGAACTCCAAGAGGGTTTGGACCCTAGAAGGATCTTCTCAAATGAAGGACCCCCAGGTATGCCCCTTATCATATAGTTTGCTTATATTAGCATTATGGCTATATGGAATGTGTGTTTCTCTGTATAGACAACCTCTGATCTGCTAGGGTATCAACCTAAGACCCTAGGGGAATTTGTCCCTTAACATTTTGGTTTCTGGAAAAAGAGAATGACCTACTACTAAATGTCCCTTGGACTTGAAGTTTGGCATTCAGTTTTAAATGAGTATAAAACTCCTTCCACTCTTCCAATAGATCAAGATGAGAGGAAATTCTATGTTTCAAATGCAAAGGCCTTAAACTTCATCACTAGTGGAATCACTGACTCTGAATTTACAAAAGTCATGAATTGTAACTCTACCAAATAAATATGGGATAAGCTAATTATCTTAAACGATGCGGACTCCTAAGTCAAGAAGGCAAAGCTTCAAACTCATAGAAGGCAATTTGAAAGTCTGAAAATGGATGATGAAGAAGATATTGCATCATATTTTCTCCAAGTAGCTGAAGTGGTCAACTCTCTTAAAGGATTGGAAGAAAACATTGAAGAAAGCACTATTGTTCAAAAGGTCTTAAGATCTCTCCCAGATAGATTCGACTCCAAAATAAGTGCCATAGATGAAAAAAAGGATCTAGATACTCTTAAGAATGGATGAACTCCATGGAATCCTCATTTCCTATGAGATGAGAAAAGGATTCCCAAGTTCCAAAGATGCAGCATTCAAGGCCTTAAAACAAAAAAAGGGAAAGAAAGGAATGTCAGTAGTGATGAATCTGATGTTGAATCTGAATTGGCGCAATTTGTATGATGATCCATATTTAAATAGGAACGTAACAAATTATAGAGATAATCGTAAACAAAGAGATGCAGTGGAAATAATACTTCATTTCATTAATGTAAAATACTGAAATATGCTTACAAAGAGGAATGGAAATAAACCAGCTAGGGCGATGATAGCTTATCTCTGAGAAGAGATGTGGTGGCTACATACCTCTGAACTGTCTTACAATGAGGCTCAAGGGCCTTTTTATTATTGAAAAATAAGATCAAACCCCAAACAACCAAAACCCTAACCCGAGGAGATGTAACACCAAGAGTTTATGGGCCCCGTTGGGGTGAGTTGGACAGCCAATTTCCCGGGGTCGTGACTTTGTCATATTATCTTCATTTGACGCACATGATATCCCATTGGAAAAATTTCTCCGAGGACTACAACAAAAAATATGATTTTGGACAGAAAATTGCTAGCAGTAGATTTCCCAAAAAAACGTCGTTTAGGGCCTCAAAATGGCTCCAAAAGTTTAAGACCCGAAAAAATGCTAAAAATAGTAAACTATGATATAATTAAGGAAACTAAAAATCTGAAAGAAGCAATGGTGGGGGTCCAAGTGGAATTGGTGGGTGGACACCAATATCAACTTGGATCATTCCTCCCCCCTTAGGAAGCAATGGTCCCCATTGCATTGAGTTCCTCCATGAGATGAGGGAACTTCTGCTGAACTTGGTCCCTGGTGAGCCACTTGCCTTGGTGAAGAAATTGGCCTTCTTTGACAACTTGATATAGTTGAATATTCTATTGGAGAGTGTTCTTGATCTGTGTGTCCATGATTCGATCAGTTGCAGCTTGTTCCATGCAATATGGATTTAACTCTGTGGGTGTGAGCTATTCTGCAATGTCGGATGTGTCTAGTAATGGTGGAAAGTATGGCCGAAGGCGGTCCACATTGAACACTGGGTGTAGGCCAAGGAATGGGGGAATGCTGAGCTCAAATGCATTGTCTCCCATAGCCTTGGTAATGGTGTAAGGACCATATCATAGCGGTCTGAGTTTCTGATAGGCTCTGGTAAGGCATTCCTTTTTCAAATGCAACCAGACTTTGTTGCCCACCTGAAACTTGTGTGGCACCCGATGTTGATCATGTCACTGCTTGTACTTGGCATTTGTTTTCTCTAGAATGTGATGGACCTGCTGGAGAATATGTTGGATGTGCTCAATGAAGGTGTTTGCCTTATTTGTTTCGAACTAAACATGAGCTGAATCTGCGTGAGTAGCTGCAAATGGCATGGCCACATCAATGGGACATAGTGGTTGGAATCCCAAGCCCACTTGAAAAGGGTTGTGGCCAGTCGAGCTGTGGAGAGCCTGGTTGTAGCTGTGCTGAACATAGGGGAGGCTCTCGTCCCATGTGTATGGATGCTTTGAGTTATACATGCGCAGAAAGTGTACGATCATCGTATTTACAACCTCTGTCTAGCCATCAGTTTGAGGATGGAAGGCTGTGGACTTAGTGAGTTTGGTGTCCAGCATCGACTAGAGACTAGACCAAAATGTATTGAGGAACCTACTGTCTTGATCTGAGATGATAAATTGTGGGATCCCAAAGTGTACCCACACTCGTTCAAAGAAGAGTTTAGCAGCGGCTTCTGTTGCGACCAACAAAACATAGTCATTTCCATGCTTAGTGGAAGGAAGGCCTGACATGTAATCCATGGAGATGGATTCCCAAGGTCGACTAGGGGTAGGCAGCGGGGTATAGAGGCCTTGCTTCTTAATGGTCGATTTGGAAATGGTGCAAGTAGTGCATGATCTGATGTACTCCCCAACATCCTATCAAAGATTCAGCCCATAGAAATACTTCTGCAGTACTGCCACCATTTTTTCGACCCCAAAATGCCCAGTAGCCCGACTGTAATGTGCTTCCCAAATCATGTTGGCACACTCGCTTAAAGGAATACAAAGGTGACCCATGTGGCATAACAGGGCATCCTAGAGGTGTAAATATGGAACATGCTGACCCTCCAAGAGTGTCTGGTATGTGTGGCCGAATTCTGGGTCACTTTTGTAGAGAAGTGGCCAATCAGAAGTCTCATGCCCATAAGAGTTGAGCACGGTGGTTAACACCATGATCGGTGGTCGACTGCAGCAATATACAACATTATTGGTGCTACCCTTCTTATACTTGATATTCAAATGGAACTGTTACAGGTATGTAGACCACTTCTGATGGTGATCATCCTGCAATTTCCCTTGGGTTTGTATGAACTGCAGGGGTCGGTGGTCTGTGTGGATGACCGTTTCCATCCCCAAAATGTAATTCTTCCATTGTCGACAAGCCTGCACAATGGAATACATCTCTTTTTCATAAGTGGGATACTTCTGGACTGTGTCTGAAAGTGGCTCACTGTGATATGCCACTGGATGCCCGTGTTGAGTAAGGATTGCCCCAATAGCATAGTCAGAGGAGGCATCTATCTCGACCTCAAATGGTTGTTGCAAATCTAGTAATGCAAGAATTGGTGTTGAGCAGAGGTGATATTTCAACTCTGTGAATGCCTTCTATTGAGATTCGGACCAAAAGAATTTTGCTTTCACTCCTCCCTTGGTGACTTGACTCAAGGGCCAAGTGATATGAGAAAATCCCAACACGAACCTGTGGTAGAAGTTGGCAAGGCCTAGAATGCTGTGAATCTTTGTCAAAGTGGTTGGAGATGGCCAATCCTGAATTACTTAGATCTTGGCTGGATCCACATGCACCCCCTGTTCATCAATAATGTATCCCAAATACTAAACTTGGGTCATGCCAAAAGTGCATTTCTCCAAATTGGCACATAACTTGTGTTGTCGCAGTGTTTAGAGAACCTGTCGGATGTGGTGGAGGTGCTCTTCCTAACTATGGCTAAAGATTAGGATGTCATCCAAGTATACCACTTTAAATGAGTTGGTGAATGGCCACAAGATGTTATCCATTAGTCTCATGAAGGTTTCAAGAGCATTCGTCAATTCGAAAGGCATAACCAACCATTTGAAAAGGCCCTCCTTGGCTTTGAAGGCAGTCTTCCACACATCAGAGGGTTCGATTGGTACTTGGTGATATCCTAACTTGAAATTGATCTTGTTGAAATATTTTTCCCCTTTCAGTTGGTCCAGAAGGTCATCAATCCATGGGATTGGGTACCTATTATGGACAGTGATATTGTTCAGCACCCAATAGTCAATACACAGTCTCCAAGTCCCATCCTTCTTCTGTACCAAGACGATCGGGCTCCCACAGGGTGATGCTCTTGGATGGATGTGACCTTTTTGCAGTAGCTCCTGAATCTGCCTCTTGATTTCATTATTCTCCATAATGGAGCACCGATAGATTGGTCCATTGGGTAGCGATGCACCTGGGGTCAGATCAATGGAGTGCTTGACCTGACAGTGCAGAGGAACCACTACGGGGGAGGTGAATATGTCGTCGTACTCCTCCATGACCTTATCCATCTGTAGTTGTCATACGGAGGGGCCCTGTCTGGAGGTCATGGCCACCATCTTCTTCTTTCCTTGAGGGCATATCATCAGGAAAACAAATTTCCCAATTCTGGAAAGGAGCTTACTGCATTTTTTTCCGTAACCAAAGAGATGGTGGTAGGAGGTGCTACCTCTGGTATCCTGTACAACTTATTTCCCAAAGTAACAATAATAGCACGAGGCCTTGATTCATACACAACATGTCACTTCCACAAGTATGGTTATCCTAATAATACATCACAAACTTCAAGGGGAGCAATGTCACACAATACCTCATCCATGAAGGGCTTGATGTTGTATGGAAGGCGACACTGTTGGCTCATGTGAAGATCTCGTCCTTGGTGAAGCCACCCGATAGTGTAAGGTTGTGGATGCGCTATGGTCAGTAAGCCCAACCACTTCATGACCTCTACCGAAATGAGGTTCTTTTGGCTCCCACTGTCAACAATGAACTGTAGCAGGGAGCCATTTACCCACATCTGGGAGTGGAAGAGACACTCCTCCTCCTCTGGATCTTCATGGTGGCAATGGTGGCATTGGGCTCAGCATTGATCATCTGCTTCCCTTTTTCATTCTCCTAATCAGGTTCTGACTCAGAGTTGGAACATGCATCTGATTCTAAAACCTTTAGCTCGGCCACTAGTGACTTCTTGGCTCGACACTCACTTGTGTTGTGGGTGGAGCTCTTATAGAACTCACACCACTTTCCCGTGTCCTTTTTCGACTTCGCGGCACTGTTCTTTTCTTACGGCTTTGGCTCGTTTTCTTGGGTCGCCCCGCCTTGGCTTTGTCCTTTGTTTTGTGGTTTTGGGGCACCTTTCCCTTGTTTTGGATTCGTAGATCCAAATTCTCGCTTCTTCTGTTTAAACTTTTGCTCGACCTTGAGAACATATCGGTATGCCATGCCGAGAGAGGAGATGTTCAGGCATTCTATTTTTTCCTAGAAGTACTTATGTAGGAAACCACAGTATTTGAGTACCAAATGTTGCTATGTATCCTTGATACCCAACTTTGTGCAAAGGGTATGGAAAATATTGGTAAACTCTGACACGTCTTGGTTCCCTCCCTGCTGCAGCATGGTCCACTTTATGTATTGATCCTCATAGCTTCCGACAAGGTAATACTGCTCCTTGATGGCATCTCAGAATGAATTCCAAGTGGGTGTGGCTGAATAGTGAGCTTTTATTTTCATCCTTCTGCTCGTAGTAGGTTTCCCACCAATCCTTGACATGGGGGGCCGCTTTGAGAAGAGAAAAAATAATCTTTTCCCTAATGGAAAAATCATGAACAGAAAAATAACCCTCTAGCACATTTAACCATTTGTCAACGACATCTGCGTCTATCTAACCCTCGAATATGGGGATTTAAAAATTAACTTGTACCTTAAATGGTGTGGCATTTCTAGACTTGCTGTTGGAAGCCTATGCATCGCCCCTGGGTAGCTGCCGAAGGATCTGGGAAAAGTTGTCCATCATTGTGTTCCTTTGTCGCTCAAGTGCTTGTTCGAGCAAGATTTTGATAGGATCTCCTACCCCCTCATCTTTCTTTTCATCCACCATGGGAGGCCATCGGAATTTGCGAGGTGGTCTTGCAAAGGTTCGACCAATTCAAGCCCTAACTCCTTATATCCCGACCTCGTTGGGGACATGCAAAGAAAAAGAGAGAAGAAAAGAAGACCGCTCTGATACCATTGATCTGGATTTAAACAGGAATGCAAAAAATTATAGAGATAACCGTAAACACAGAGATGTAGCGGAAATAATACTTCATTTCATTAATGTAAAATATTGAAATATTCTTACAAACAGGAATGGAAATAAACCAGCTGGGGCGATGGTAGCTTATCTCTGAGGAGAGATGTGGCGGCTACATGCCTCTAAACTATCTTACAATGAGGCTTAAGGGCCTTTTTATTATTGAACAATAAGAGAAAACCCTAAACAACCAAAACCATAACCCGAGGAGATGTAACACCAAGAGTTTATGGGCCCCGTTGGGGTGAGTTGGACAGCCAACTTCCCAGGGTCGCGACTTAGTCATATTATCTCCATTTGATGTGCATGATAGCCCGTTGGAAAGATCTCTCTAAGGACTACGACTAAAAAGATGATTTTAAACAAAAAGTGATTAGTGGTAGATTTCCCAAAAACATCGTTTAGGGCCTCAAAACGGCTCCAGAAGTTTAGGACCCGAAAAACTACTAAAAATAGTAAATTATGCTATAATTAAGGAAACTGAAAATCTGAAAGAAGCAATGGTGGGGGTCCAAGTGGAATTGGCGGGTGGCCACCAATATCCACTTGGAGCATATGAAGGCTGAAGAAATGATCTAAGCTAAAAGGTAAATACCCTCTTATTTGTTTAAAATGTGGAAAAATAGATCATTATGCTGCAAAATGTCCTCATAAGCATGATAGTGATGATGAAGAAAATTCTAAAAGGATGGTATAAAAAAGAAAGGGTTCAATAAGAAGAATTTCCTCTCTAAGCAAGATGAGTCTAATGAAGATGAATTTGTAGTCATCAAAAAGAAATCAACTAACTAGTTCCCTCACCACAAAGGAGGTAATGAAGAATCAGATGAAGAAAATGACCATGCTAGAAGCCAAGAAGTATTATTCATGGCATTCACAAATGATGATGACTTAGGGCTGGAAGGAAATGTAGATGAATTATTAATAAGTTCCATTGAAGAAAATGAGAAATTACAGAATAAAATCATTTCTCTCAAGGTAGAAAACGAGAAAACAAAAAGAAGGGAAGATCTCTTGAAAAATAAGCTAGAAGAAAAAGAAGAAGCTTGCAAAGAACGTGAAGCCGAAATAGTATCTCTGAGGAAGGAATCGGAGCAAGTTAAAAAGGGTTGGAAAAGCTCTCAAATACTTGACACTATCCTAAATAATCAAAAACCTCAACGTGATAAATATGGAATAGGTTTTAAAGGAGAATAATCAAGTACTAAGAATAATGCAAAAAAGCTATGCCGATGTACTTTCCAACAACCCAAAAGAAGAAAGATTATTTCATCAGAGGATCATCCCGGATACAAAGAATGAAGAGAGAGTAACTCCAAGGAAGAATGTTGATTTGAATCATGGATGTTACAACAGATACAAAACAGTATTTCATCAAAGGCCCATCTCAAATCCAAAGAATGAAGCGGGAGTAATTCCAAGGAAGAATGTTGATTCAAATCATGGATATTACAATAGGTACAAAACTATATTTTTTGGGCATTGTTTCTATTGTAAAAATTTTGGTCATCAAGCTAGACATTGCATGGATCGTAAGAATGGAACACCAAAACCGAAGGATCAAATAAACAAACCATATGGCCCTAAAGGGCAAGTACAAATCAATACCTACAATTATTTTGATCCCTTGGCCAAATTTGATCTAATTTTCTCATTATGTAATAATAATGGACACAATGAACAAAATTTCCCACTCAAAAGAGGAAAAGCAAGAAGTGAGAATCCCAACACGGATAAATGTGGCCTAGCTCTATGTGCTCAAAATAATGAAATTCATTGGTTTATGGATAGTGGGTGCTCCAGACACATGACAGGGGACAAAAGGAAGTTTGTCTCATTAAACAAAAGGGAAGGAAATGTATCCTTTGGAAGTGGATCTGCCAAAATTGCTGGAAAAGGGACTGTTACACTTATTAATGGAAAAGGAAAAGCTCAAAATGCTTTGCTAGTAAACGTGCTCAAACAAAACCTCCTGAGTGTTAGCCAAATCTATGATCAAGGACATAATGTTGTCTTTAGCACCAAATACTGTGAAACAAGTAACTCTTCCTCAGGGGAACTTGTGGCGAAAGGGGTTAGAACACTAGACAACATCTACATTCTGAACAAGATTCAAGAAGATAAATGTTACTTAAGTCAAATAGATGAAATTTGGTTGTGGCAAAAGCGACTTGGATATACAAGCTTCAATAAATTGATCAATATCAACAAGATTAAAGCAGTACAAGGCATCCCAAATTTATTCAAACCAATCAAGGAATATGTGGTCCATGTTGACAACATGGAAAGCAAACTAGAACTAGCCACAATACCAAGGAGTTTTCTACATCAAAGCCTTTGGAGATCATCCATGCTAATTTATGTGGACCAACCAGAACTCTGGCACTCCAAGGAGAAAGGTACTTTTCTTTATTTGTTGATGACTATACTAGAATGATGTGGATATGTTTTATAAAATATAAATCCGAAGCATTTGAGTGTTTTAAGAATCTTAAAGCTCTTGTAGAAAATGAAAAGGACTCAAAGATTAAGTGCCTCAGAACAGATAGAGGGGGAGAATTCACATCAAAAGAATTTAATGAATTTTGTAAAATACATGGAATTAAAAGAGAACTCTCTGCTACCAGAACACCCAAGAAAAATGGGGTAGTTGAAAGAAGAAACCAAACAATTCAAGAAATGGCAAGAACAATTTTAATAACAGTTGACTTGCAACCAAAATTCTGGAGAGAAGCAGTCGGGACAACTTTCTATACCTTGAATCAAACTCAATTAAGACCAAATAATGAAAAGACTCCTTATGAATTATGGAAAGGAAGACTTGCTTCAATAAAATACTTCAAGATTTTTGGAAGCAAGTGCTTCATAAATGTCAATGATGGCTCACTAGGAAAGTTTGATTCTCGGGTTGACGAAGGGATCTTCCTTGGATATTCTACATGGAGCAAAGCCTACAAGTGCTACAATAATTGACTATGGAAAATAGTGGAAAACATTGATGTAAAGATTGATCAAGACCTTCCAGAAAAAGAAATTGAAGAACATGAAGGTGATCCTCTCATTGAAGAAGAACCTAAAAAAGAAGAAATAGATCAAGAAAAACCCAAGGAAAAAGAACCATCTCAAACCCCTTCAAAGATGAAGTTTCTCCAAAAATATCACCCATAAGAGTAGATTATTGGCAATGTAGATGAAAGAATGCAGACACGAAGAAGAATGACAAGTACACCAAGGAAAAATGACATTGCTCTTCTATCCATGATAGAACCAGAAACATTTACTCAAGCAAGTAAGGATCCTCATTGGGTAAAAGCCATGGAAGAAGAAATGTCTCAAATTGAGAAGAATGAGACATGGGAGCTGGTACCTTGTCCAAAGGACAAAAACATAATAGGAACCAAGTGGCTATTCAAAAATAAAATGAATGAAGATGGACAAATCATCATAAACAAGGCAAGGTTTGTTTGTAAAGGCTATTCACAAGTTGAAGGAATTGACTTTGAAGAAACATTTGCACCAGTAGCTCGTATGGAAGCTATCAGGATGTTCTTGCCATTTTCTTGCTCAAAACGATTCAAAATCTATCAAATGAACGTAAAATTAGCATTTCTGAATGGCGAACTCAAGGAAGAAGTCTACATGGAGCAAACAGAAGGGTTTAATCTAACAGAAGGAAAAGACTTTGTTTGTAAGTTGAAAAGGGCATTATATGTGTTGAAACAAGCTCCTAGAGCTTGGTACGCAAGATTGGATACTATCTACAACAACAAGGCTTCGAGAAGGGGGTGGTAGGAAGTAATCTCTACATGAAGAAGGATGAGGATACGTTACTGGTCACACTTGTTTATTATGATGATATGATTTCTGCTAGTAATAATGATGAGATGAGCCATGAATTTTCTCAAAACATGTCAAAAGAGTTTGAGATGTCAATGATAGGAGAGTTATCTCACTTCCTTGGACTACAAGTATCTCAAACCACGATAGGCTTGTTTATATCTCAAGCCAAATATCTTAAAGACGTGCTTAAAAGATATGGAATGGAAGACTGTGCACCCATGAGCACACCTATGACCACAAATTGCAAATTGAGAAAAAATGATGACTCCCCTCTGGTAGATGCAACTCATTATAGGTCAATAATTGGAGCCCTTATGTACTTAGCTGCTATAAGACCCGACATTATGCAAGCAGTAGGAATGGTGGGAAGATTTCATCAGCCCCTAAACAATCCCATTTGTTGGCTATAAAAAGAATTCTCAAATACCTGAAAGGAACTTTTGATTTCAGTCTTTGGTACCCTAAGAGCTCAACTCTTACTGTGACTGCATACACCGATGCTGATTGGGCCGGCAGTGTCGATGATCAAAAAGGTACTAGTGGAAATGCATTCTTCCTGGGAGACTGCTTAGTATCTTGGCTCAGTAAAAAACAGACATCCATATCACTATCTACAGCTGAAGCCGAGTATAGAGCTACTACATATTGTTGTACTCAAATATTATGGATGAAGGAAGCTCTGAAAGATGTCAACATAGGCACAAATCAACCAATTACCATCTATTGTGATAACAGAAGTGCGATCAGCCTCAGCAAAAATCTAGTGATGCACTCAAACACCAAACATATACCAATCAAGTATCATTTCCTTCGTGAACAAGTAGCTGAACAAAACATCATCTCGGAATATATCAATACTAAGGAGCAAATAGCTGATATTTTCACAAAACTTCTCCCTCGAGAAGCATTTGAACATCTTCGTCAAAAGATGGGGGTTATCTCTTTAGCATCACTTAAGTTGATTCATAAAGATGTTGCAAGATAGGGGAAGTCCTTGTGCACTTTTGCCACTGATGTCAAAGGGGGAGAGAAGAAGAATATTGCCATCAATGACAAATGGGGAGATTGTTGATCTAGATTGTCATTAATGTCAATATGAAGCTAAGGAGAAGTAGAGCAGACTTGTGAAGAACAAGAGCAAAGCCACTGGAAAGAGGATCGCATCAGCAAAGGTACATAAATAGAGTCATCGGAAGTCACAGAGAGATATGTCCAAGGGAAACCGCTATTGGAAGAACAAAGAGCAACAGAGCATCAGAGGAGTTAACAAAGGAGTTAACAAAGGAGCAACAAAAATTAAGACAATGCAGAATATCAGAATAGATAATATCGGAAGTCATAGGAGCTATTAGAGCAAAGCTATCAAAGCAGAGAAGAGAAGTAAGTGTAAGAGTGGAAGATTGAGGAGGAGCCACATCGAAGGAGCCATATTGGGAGTATCGCGTGTAATGTATGCCCAAAAAGTGAGAGGAAGAGTCCATTGGAAGCCCTCAAAGAAGCAGGTTACGGAGCAAGAGAAGCATAGAGGAAGAGTCATTTGAAACCACGAGAAGCAAAGAGTGGAGGAGTACAAAGAGCGGAGGAGTATATATATTATATAGATGTGATACAATACACAGGCCTGAGGATTCCATTGTAATACACTTTAAAGTTACATTGCATCCGCCATATTGCAAGACTCTTTTAAAACCTTGCCACATTGAAAGTGCCGATTGCAATAATAACACGGACTCGAACAGGTTATAGCAACAATCCTTAATATGACATCGCGTCTACCCATTGTAACCCTCATATCACAAGTTATAAATGGTTGTCACCCCTGAAACCTCCGATTGCGATAATATATGTGGACCTGCAGCTCCATTATAAACTGCCCTAATGTAATATCACATCCGGTGTGTCACTATTCTCTAAGGGATGTCAAACTATCAATTGCGATAAGGCTGTGGACCTAACGTACTTATCAAAAGAAATCTAATATAAAATCGCATCCGGTAGGGGCAATCGGGCATCAGTGATGTTATGGGCACGACTTATAAAAGACCTCTGGAAGCCACGATTGCAATTAAAGGAATGCGATGTCCGTGAACAATTAATGTATATTGTATGAATATTAAAAAAGGGCATCTCTGATACTTTTTAATATGCAACACTATTGTAATTCAACCTCTCTTTCGAATTAATGTATCCTATGAGTATTGGAACACTTGAATAGATAGAGGAAGCCAAGGATCGAGAAGCCTAAGAATCAAGTGAGCGTAGAGGAAGCTAAAGCGATCAGAGGAGGGAAGCTAGAAGGTCAAGCGAGCTTGAGGAAGCTGAAGCTCAAGCGAGCAAGGAGGAAGCAAAAGGTTAGGCACATCAACCATATAAAACAAGAACAAGGAAAGTTTAGGTTGCTAGCAAACTGTAAGAAACAGTGGAAGCCGAAGTTCTAGAAGAGGTGGAAGAAGCAGGAGGACATTAGTAGTCACAGGTCCAACAGGGTTGGGAGCAGAGAATTACAAACAAACAGATCCTGACAGTCTACAGTAGAGGGTTGGAGCCCTTGAGGTTGGTGCTTCAAAACTAGAAGGATTAGTGTCCTGGGAGTTGGTGCTCCTAAATCTAAGGTTGGTGCCTTGATAAGACAGAGTTGGTGCTCTGGAGGTTGGAGCCTCACAAAAAGTCCAACTTGGTGCTTCGCAACAGATTGAAGCCATATATATATATATATATATTGTACTTGATTTATTGCAAATATTACATTAATAAAAGCATTGATTCTTGTTATCTACTTCTGTGTTCCAAATATAAATGTTTTGACTAGTAAGAATAACAATTAAAAAGAAATATTGATTCACCCCCCTCTCAATATTTCCAACACAATTACCAAGGTTTTGGTTGAAAAAGAACTGAAAAAGAGAAACCAAACTTGGGAACATTTCTTGTTTTACAGGGCAGGCCAACCTGCACCAAAACCCCAAGAAACTACTAAATCTTAAAAAAAAAGGCAATTATGCAAGGTCTTTTCATGAATATTCAAAGATAGATAAAAGGGAGGGGTAGAGTCATCTCTATCTTCTACCAAGGGACCTAAACTAATAGTTGGCTTATCATCTTGAAGGTTTACAAAATCATAGACTACTTCAGTAGGTGAAGGCTAAAAAGATTTCATAAAAGTATTTTTGAAATCTTGATTTTTCATGAGTTCTATAAGGGTAACAGGAACCTTGATTTTCTGAATCTTATTTTCAAAATTGAAGGCAGAGTGTGGTTTGTGAACAATTTTTACCTCAACTGAAGGAAAATCAAATGCTACTGGAATTTCCGGTCTGCCATATTTTTCCACTGAAATTTTAACTACATCTTTATTCTTCTTTGGTTGTATAGCAGGCTTAGAAGTGTCATCAGTTTTCTTTGATCTGAGATTGTATCTACTTTGATGATCAGCTGCCATCATGGAATGATTAGGACTCACTTCATTATTCTAAGTATATGACATGAAGTCTTCATACTCTGCTTGTGTAAGATGAATCGTCCCCTCTTTGTCTCTAAGACAATTTATATCAGCACCTCTTTCCAACCCTTCAACTTCTTCTTCATATTCAAATATAACATTATGCAATGAAGGCTACACCTTTTGATCATCAGCATCTCTTCTTTCTCTCTGCATAATTTGAGGATCATTAGGTCTTTTAAGCTGTTTTCTATTTGGAAAATCAAATGAAACATTTCTGGTAGTAGATGGTCTCGCTTCCATCTTCAACTTAGAAATATCAATAAGGAACGATTTGACCATCTTGACAAGCTCATCTAGCTTAGGATCTATATCAGAAGTTCCTAAAGTAGAAACTTTAGCTTTTTTCATTCTTTTTTCTCTGTTAATCCCTCCTCTGAGTCTACTAGTTGCTAATATATTTGATTCTATCTCCATTGCATTGTCCTTCATTTGTGGTAGCATAGCAAATCTTCTTTCTCTCAATAATAAACACAAGTCAGGATCGAAAGCACCAACATAAGCGATTTTAGTTGAAGCTTCAGTAGGCTTGATTTTAGTAGGTATCTTGCTATACATTTTATTGAATCTCTTAGAAAAATCAGAAACTGATTATCCTTCTTTTCTTTTGATTACACCAAATTTTGTGATATAATACAAAAAATATTTCTTGTCACCGCATTTTCTTAAAAATGTATCATCTAAGACTTCAATTCCAGTGATGCTACTAGTTGTCAAAGATATGAACCATTTCCTTACATCACCCTCAAGGCTCTAAACAAAAACTCTCATCCAAACATCTTCATGTTCATTGTTTAGATTATCAACATAAGCATAAAAATCAGCAAGATGTTCTTCATCTGTTACCTCCCCTTCACCATTAAATTTAGGCATATACTTGATATAATCTCCTACAAGTAATTCATTCATAGGCAGAGGTAAAACTAAAGGAGCATACCTAGTAGCAATAATTGCATCCATTCAGTTAGGGGGTGGATTAGGACCTACCATGGTGTGATTTATTGGGATTTGTGTGATAACAATCGGAGGATTTTGAACAGTAGGTGAGGAAGCACCAAGACTCGATGTAGAGGTTATTTGTTGACTAGAAAATGAGAGAGGTATAGAGAAATTTGTAAAATTAGGAGACAGAATTTGTTGTAATTTTTCAGGAATAGCTTTTGGAAAACCAGAAGCAGAAGAAACAAGCTTTCGCTTACTCTTTTACTTGATTAGATTCTCAGGATCAGGGACTTGGTTTTTCAAAGGGGAATATGGGTTTTCCCTGGTGTTATCAGGAAATCTAGTGTCCACTCGAAGCTGCTAGTCCCACTAAGACTGGTAGCTATCTTAGAAACAAACAAACTAAAACTACTTTTGTTTTCCTTTGGTTCCTTGCTTGATTCCTCTCCTTTCTGACAGGTCCTTGCTGCTTCTCCTTCGTCTACCCATCTTCAAATAGCACCTGTGGAATCAAAGCAGCATAATACTATCGAAGAACAAAGATCTACAATCATAAACAATATAGGACCAGATGTATATTGACCACACAAATGCATATATCATCAAACATACAAGAATGTGGAGGAAAACTCGAATAGCTTTATTAATATCAAGAGTAAGCAAAGAGGATTACAACCAATTGTTTTGACCCAGCATCATCCTCCAGCATGAAAGCCCTTCTTTCGCCTCATGAAAAGCTTAGATCACCCAACACTATGATATTCCAACAAGAAACCAACAACACTTCCTTACAAGATACAAAATTCCAGCCTCTCGATCTCTAGGATGAGGGATCCATATATAGATGATTGCAGGGGGGTGATTCAGCTTCTATGATTTTGATTAGTGTCCTCTCTCTGATAGTTCTTGATTCCACTTGGAGATTGATGATCTCTTACTCATCCCTGGGTGAATTCAGAGAGGCAAGTGTCACAGGAGAAGTTTTTGGAAGATTCCATGATCATCCACCTCGCAAACTGTCTCTACCATTTGTCCACTCTCACCCATCGCACCCCATAGAAGGGATTTTTAGTATGCATCATGTTATCACAAAATCGAACACTGAAGGCTGCCAATCAGCAAGATTCTGTGTAACTATTTCAAACCAGGCTTTGGACTAAGGCTTAGCCTCCTTAGTCTGAGAGGGCTCTCTCACAGATTATGAATATTGACTAATGACAAGAAAAGATGGCTAACTCTTATAAGACACATGAAAATAAGCTGGCTGGACAACATTGAATTGATTTCCATTGGGCTTTTGGAGTCTCTCATATCTCAGCAAACAAAAACACTATCTTTTCATAGAAATCAGGGCACTTTACATCTATATGTTCAAACATAACTTTGAAACCACAGTTTGCCAAGGCATACAGGAAGTCAGAGCATGATTCATGAGTTCTGAGTGATTATGCATTAAAAAAACTGTAAAAGAACCTTAAAGAAAGAATACCATCACACATTTGAACAAGAAGATCCATTGTGAATCCTGAGAAGAAAACACAGTCATTTGCATTACTGAAATTTGTTTATACATAAACCAAAAACAGTCTTCTCCAAAACATCCAACCCTCATTACATCAAAGTCTGATCTATATATAGAGATACAACCTTAACCACTATGAGCTTCCTCCTCCAGCATGAGGGGAGCTCGAAGACTGTTACTAATTACCCCTATCTATCAATTAACTAATTCATTAAATACATCAAGTGCTGACTGTAATTACAAAGAGTGCTAATTAAACTACATATCTAATTCTATCTTCCTCGTGTCATGATCCTTCTTTGCTCTTGGACACCTGTCTCCTTTCAGTTTGGCCGAGATAACTGAGAAGTGGAAGCAATGAACAATGTTAGCATTGGATACTAAATGCGCTGATGGTTCATTGATCATAAGAACAAACCCCTGTTTTTCCGGTCTTTGTCTCCCACCATCCTTCGAAAGTTAAGCAACATGTTCCCAGCTCTTTAATACCCCAAAATTTATGAGCATCACCATATTTCAGATGTGTTGGAGGCTCCGTTGATGGACATGTGTATAAACCAAAAAAATACTCCCCGTATGCCATTTCTGCCAAACCCTAACTGGTCATAAAGTACCTTTATAAAAGTTTTAACTTGAGACAAAATATTTCACCTTTACAAAAAGGCACACTTGTCATTATCTGAATGGCTAGGATAGCCTCATGTGGTCTCCCTTATGTTCCTTAGGCGTTTCCTTCAAAAATTTGCTGATCTTACCATTAAACTGTTTGTCTTCATCCAAAAACAGCACCTACAGCAGTTTCGTAGCGCGCTACGAAACTGCTGTTTTTGCTAAAACAGAGTGTATTTGCAGTAAGGAATTTTTTGCTTGAACTTCTAATTTTTTAAATCTTCTTTACAAGTGGCAGAGACCTATATGTCTTCAAAACAATGGAGCTTTAACAAAATTTGCCAAAATTTAGAAAATGACCTCTCTCACCATCAATGAGCAGCTAGTTAACCTAGCTGTGCTTTTAAACTTGCAATCTCCCTCCTCAGGGCTTTGTTTTCTGCTCTTAGAGTCATGTTCATTTTAATGATGAATTTAGCTTGTTTAATAGCTGGAACTATCCATGTATACACATCAGCCACTGAATCCACTTGACTCACTAGGTTTTTACTACCCTTTAACACAGCTCTTCGATAGTTGGCATACCTGACTGCACGCTCTCTAATGACGTTCTTTGCTTTGGCAATTTCATCTTTTGTTGTCCCCGCTTGATTCTTTATGGCTATAACATTTCCTCCTTGGGTAATGATAACTTTTCTGTTCTTGTCTTTATGCTTGACTGCCTCCATTGTTTTGGACAATACTTCAATTACCTCTGTTCTGGGCATCTTTACAACTTTCTCTCCTTTATGCACTTTCTCAGCTTCTCTAACTTGTTTCCTTGTAACCGGCCTTCATGGTTTGAAAATAAACTCCTCACTAGGTTCATCAAACCTTAGTCTCTTCGAAGCTTTGGATTTCTTAGTGCCCTCCGGTGATGATTGAGTTAAATCAATGTGCATTGGTTCACCATGCACTGGTTCATCCTGCTCAAACTCAATTGCCTCAAGCAAATCACTCAAACTGGCCTTTGATATTGGACTTTCCTCAACAGCTACTGATTTGCCCTTCTCTTTGCTTAATTGACTCCTTGTCTTGACTCTTGATACTTTTTCAGACCCACTTGATCCAGGTACATCTTTCTTGTGCTTGACCTCTTCTTTTGATGATGGCTGAGGTGGCTCTTTAATAACCAAGGGCTTCACTGATTTATTTAATTTAGTCTTGGTCTTCTTTTTATCCTTTACCTCCTTTCTAAGCTTAGCTATTGTGGGTTCCTCAACTGATTCTTCTCTTTCTTAACCGGTTTTGGAGTCAGGCCTGTTTTACTCTGAAAACCAGCCATAAAAATAAAAGAGTTCCAATCCCTACCAATCTTCTGAAGACCATCCATCACTAACAGTTTCACTAAACCATGATGAAATAATGATGTCTCACAGTCATCCTTTCTTAATTGCACTTTATCACACATTTTGCTGAGACTACGAAACAGGTAAAATGGAATATCTATGGATGCTTTACCAGTAAAGTGCAACAACAACTTAAAGTGATAGGAGTAAACCTTGTTATATCTACCCTCACAGGTTAAATACTTTTGAATGCATGTAAGAAGCAGAGCATAGTGCTCCTTAACATAGCTTCTAGGCACAGCCTTTGTTAAATCCTCATTCACATATGCCTCTTTAAGAAATTCTTTGCAGGGGTTCAAATCAAATTTAAAGTTCTTAAACCACTCCTGTCCCCCTCTTGGAATCTCAGTTACATTAGCAATTGCCTCTGGAGATACTTGAAATTCTAACATAGATACTTTAGAACTTAAACCTATAAAGTTCAAGGCAAACTCTTTTGTTACCTCAGCATGGCCACCCTGCAGCTTCTCACAGAAATTCCAACAGCCAGCATCCTTGAAAGCTTTCCTGACCCCTTCGTCTCTCAATGCAAGATCCAATCCTTCAGGCTCTGTTCTCTGACATCTTCCAGACCGATGCTCCTTCCTCTCCATTCCGCTTTCGAAATTTTTGCACAGAGAATCACCACCAGCTTCAACTCAAATGGAAAATTCAAATTTTTTTTAAAATGCAGGCTTGCTTGAAAAAGAAACTCGGGCTCATTTGAACTCGGGCTCATTTGCAACTCAAATATCTTATCACACAAGCTGGCCACTTTATGCATCATTTACAAACATCATAAAACATTCATGCATGACAAAACCGTTAGAATGATTTTTATGTGCATGCCTATGGATCTATTGGTGGAGTGATGGCTCATAAGTGTTTGGGAGGTATGCCAACTGACAATAACCGGACGGAGACAATGACTCATCCCCAGATGTGACCCTTTAGGAATCTGCGCTGCAAAATGCCCGAAACTGTGATTTCATAGCGCAGATAGTTATAAATTAGCAAAATGCGCTGCAAAATGGCTGGATGCTGACGCGCTGCGAAAAGGCTAAAACATCATTGCGCTGCAAAATCAACCAATAAGACTGCGCTGCGAAAATACGAAAAGGACCAGTGACATGTACAAGATAAGACATGGCTTATGCAATCATGATGGAGGATGACCAATAGTATTAGATAATGATTCACATCAAGACCCTTTAGAAACATGACCCCTAAGTAAGAAACATAAGACAAAACCCATTTGACACCAATTTTTGACAGTGAACTTTGGACAAAAATTATATACATGTGACTGTAGTTCTAGGTGATAACACATCACACCTCCCGTGTGCATTAGGTGGGATGCATCACACTTTGACCATGGAGCAGGTGATATGGTCCAGTTTTGACCAATTATGAGCAGTTTCTTGTGGAGAACTTCTGGGAGATGATGTAATCAGCTGACCTTGTTCCTTTAGGGTATGAAACAACACTTTTAGGGACTTAGGAGCCCTTGGTTTGTGGACATGTTTGATTGGGGTTGCAGTGCCCAAAAATGTCTATAACAGTTGCCCCCTAAAGCATGAGGCCGTTAATCTTTTGATGTCGGGTGAAATGCTTTATCATGAGGATCCGAAGTTTTTTCGAGCTGGAAGGTGACCTATAATAAGATACAATACAATACATTATCTTCATAATATTTTTCATGATCTAGCTGAGGCGGGTATTCCCATGCTCATCTTTATAAATTCATTTTCATGTACATAAGACAGATAACCGTCTGTGCGGGAGACTGATGATTCTAATAGAGTCATCATCCTTTGATTCGGATGATCATCTATGCAGCAACAATGTACATTTGATGTCTTTATTTTCCTGAATATATTGCAGCACGGATGGATGAGACTAGATCCGAGGTCTTCAAACTCGTTCAATCTTCACTCGGAGTACAATTCGATCCATGTGAAAGATGTTCTAGAGTCTAACATGGAAAGACATCGCCTGATTACCAGCCAATGATGTAAGCTGTTAACAGGCGCAAGAGGAATCACCGATAATGATGATGACCCTCAAGGTACTACAGTACAATTCGCGTGGTGTGAATAAGGGAATTGGCATCAAACACCGTGCAAAATATTTCGGTCAAAGGCCATTGATGTAAACCTGTCGCTGGAAGTGAGAAACTTGCCATTGAGGCATGCAAGCTTCAAAGTACTAAAAGGGTTGTCCCTAAGTCGACTTCTTGGATAATGAGCTCATGTTGACAAGAAGCGACCCGTCGTAGGATGGCCTTAATGAATCCCACATCTACAACACGGAACAGAGTAAATGATTTTGGAGGTGAAAACAATCTGATGATATAGGGTTCAGGGTGGTGGTCATGAAAGAATGGAGCGTGAATGTATTGCAACGGATGAGACACAGGTGAATTCTCTGAGCGACTTCTCTTGATCATACCGGCGACACTAACATGATGGATTGGTAGCGTTAACCCCAAATGTGGATTGTGTGATGGACCAATGGTGATATGACCAGTGAACGGAACAACCCAACCCGACTCAGATGCAGAGCGAAAGTGTCATGTTCAAGAGCGACTTGCTACCAACAAAGTTTCTTCAAGTTTTCTTCCCAATTTTTCCCCAGTCATTGCTGACCAGTACCTCTTTATTTTTGTCAAGCTTGAGGAGGATAAGATATGCTTGTTCTATAATTTTCCCTTCGAGCAAACCCGTCGCTATGTTTTAATGAGCCTAGCGACAGTGAAACTCATTCTTGTCTGTATGGACAAGTTTGTCGCTATTCGGTTTTAACAAGTTTACCGAAAAAGATAACCCAGTCCTTTTCAATTTTAGAGAGTCTGAAAGGGACGTAAAGGAAACTCCAATAATCCTTTTTCTTCATATATTCCCTTAAGTCTGAAAAAGTATAAAATAATAAAAAAGGGATGAATTTTCGGTAATTTTAACGAGCTGAACAAAACAAGCGCTCGATCTTTTTGTGTAATAATCCCTCAGGTCCAAAAAAGATTAAAATCTAGAGGAGGGATAGCACTTCCTGGTTACTTTAACGAGCTGGAGAGGCCAATCGCTCGGCAATCTTTTCATATTTTACGAGTCAGGTGAAAAGAGATTAAAGGAGACTCGTTTTTTAGGAACGAGTGATAATTTCGGGTAGCAGCTGATTCCAGGTAAGGTTTGGAATTTTCCAATCACGGCAGTGTCACAAGGATGGCTAACAGGATCACTCTTCGCAGCTGTTCCTCAAAAGGGGTAAAAAATCAAATGGAGGTGAATGATCAGCTAAAACAGAGTGGAGGTGGTGATGAGAACAGGACCAGGGCTCAAAAGCTGATGATAATGCATTCACAATGGTTATTTACCGAAATTGGTTCATTTTTTAATGAGATTAAACTCTGGGGGAACGTTTGCTCATTGCTTATGTTTAATTTTTAACGAGCTTGAACTCCACGTAAAAACTGCTCGTGCCAGTCGTATAATAAGGATATCTCATCTAAGATGCCATTTTTTATGGATCTTGCACCTTACAAAGCTTTGCCCTGAATCCTCTCTTTATGCAAGTTAGGAACGACCAATCCTACGAGTTTAAAGGGTTTGAGAATCTACAAACTAAGAAAATAAATGGTCGCTCTTCACTTGCATGCAAAAAGGTTTGCATGCCCCCAAGTATAGTGAAAAATTTCCAGGTTACCATATAGAAGTTCCTGCTTTCACAAGATAGTTTCCATCCACACCGCAGATAGAAACACTTCTTGGCTTAGTCCATCTGGACCACGGTGGTTCTAAATCCCAACCTCCTAACTTTGACGAAGGAATATTATTCCAGTATATTCCCATTTTCCTAAATAGATGGGTGTGTCAGACTAGACATATATCCTCTGCAGAAACCTACCCTATACCCAAGGTTTTCCTGCCGAAACAGACCAGGGTGCATGCCCCCTGGGTTTCAGTCATGTCCTCCTGAATCACTCGCGCTCATCAGGTGTACGGACTGGAGATTGATGAGACATTCCTTGCATGAAAATACCATTTAGCAATGGCATTTGACTATTAGCTATGCGTGAGCCGGGAAACGACAATTGGTCTATGAGCTTGAGCACTCTGCCTTCATGCGGAAAACACATTACTCTAAAGAGTGAGGAGACAATGGCTACCATGCTATAAATATAGTCGCATCCAAGGAGTAGATTATAATCTAGAGGTCCTTGGACTACCATTACGTTCATGTAAACAGTTTTCCTTCTCAACGTTATGGGCACATTGGGAAGGATCCCTAACGGTCGACTAGTTCCTTTGTCGAAGCCTGTTAGATTTCTCATCTCAGGCAGAAGCGATGGCGAACCAAGCGCTTCCCAAGCAATTGGGAAATGATACTCACACAAGCCCCTTCATCTATGATGGTACCGACTATGATCATTTTGTAAGCTTGTACAATGATTCGGAATGGTACATTGGCCGATACCCGGGGTCTGCCTAGTAGATTCCAATCGAAAGAAACGAGTAGGTTGCTTGGAGGTGGGACCGAATAGACGGTCGAATATGACTCTAATGAACTTCCTTCCTACGGTAAAGGAACAGGTAGACTACCCCCATGTTCATCGGAGTCTGTGTTTACAAAAATAATTTGGACGGTGTCGTTCTCATTCTCTTCGGTGATTGTGTCATCTGAAGATGGACCTTCCGAAGACAAGACCGGGTCGAATGCCGCCTCAACCTTTTGAATTTCATCTAGTATGGGTTCAGTGGGTTTATCTTCAATGATAGATGCTTCGACCGACCACAATGGCGTGTCGGTTGGATTTTCAACTAGTGATGGACTTGGCAAGAGTTTCTTATATCCGGGAGGAAGTTGTAGCGGTGAAGCCGAACGGTCATCCAAAACTCTTTTAGCTTCGTCTAGGAAGGGACAACGGTGGATGGCGTGATTGCCTTCACACAGTTTACAAGGAAATTTACATTTTCCTTTTTGTCCAGGGACTTCGTTTTCACTAGTTGATGGTGTGCTCTCAACATGATCGTCAGAGGTCGATGACACCAGATTGTGCAAACGGGGAGACCAGTCTCTTAAGATCCGAGGGATGCAGGGACAATCTCAATGATAGTGGTCTCCTTTGCAAATGACACATGGCGATTTAGGCTTGGATGGTGTAGTGTGTGGATTTTCGTTAGAAGATGCATGGTTTCCCCTTTTCGCCTTTGGCTCCTTCTTCTTTTTCTCTTTCTTCTTCTTCTCCTTCTCCTTATTAGTTACTTGGTTTTGGGCCTTACCAGCTTTATCAAGCGAAGAGGAAGGAGGAGAGGGAGAATCGGATGAAGTAGAAGGTTGGGGGGTAACTTTAGTATCGTCTAGTTGCTGACTTGATTATTCAGGAATCACGGTGTTCTGAACAACAGAGGTCGAGAAGAGCCATATTGGAAAGCCAATCGTCAATCCTGGAAGTGACAATGTGGCCATATGAGGTGCCCCAACATCTCCCCAAGAGGAGAAAGGACTAGGATTTCCTCCAAGGGGAACTCCTTGGTTGGTGGACTCCATTTTCCTCAACCTAATACCAACGCGGAAATAGTGATATTATTCCGATTAAAATAAATTTTAGACGCTTTGACATTTTTTTTTCAATTTTTAAGAGTCGAGAAAGAACAAAAGATGACTCTAGTCGCCTTCAATTTTTAATGAGCCTGAAGTGACGAGTGCTCAAATGGACCTTTTCCTTTAAGGAGTCTGAAAAGGAACGAAAGAGACTACTCTGGAAATCTAGACAGAGGGATTACCAAACCAATCCCAAAACTACAGAATAATTTTTATGGTACGACAGTCAATCTTCCTGAATGCTGTGTTGAGTGCATTGCGATCGATAGGGTGGCAGACACGGCTTCCTATGGATAAAGGATATAGCCTATTGTGGTCTCCCAATATATACTCGATGGTACGTGTGAGCACAAGTCCGTACTGGTACTTGTCATCTCAAAGAGGAGGAATTACCCAACCAACAGTGAAAGCGACAGTTACCAGGCTTTACGACGCCGGAATACATCTCTAGCCTAGACTTCTAGAAGTTGTGCATTAGGTTCCAAAGCATTTTTAGCTTCATTAAATTTATTTTAAAGCTGATATTTCTTAAGAAATTTGCCTTTCAGGTTCACCACGTGATGTAGATGTACAATTCCTAAAATGCAAGCTAAGATGATAAACAATCATTTAATATTCTTTTTGCAATGAAAATCCTAGCTACTAAAGAAAGAGAGATGATATTCTTTCAACATAGAGTAGAGAGCACACACTAGATGCACTGTCCTAAATCAAACCAACAAGCAGTCTAAATGCAAATGCACATGCATGTATTTTTTTCAGCTTTCTTAATGTGTGAATGACAAGAAGAATGCTAAGTACAAATATGAATTATCTTTTCAAAGCGACAGTACTAACAAATTTCTCTTCAAAAATGAAAGGAAGATAATGACGACAATTTACTATTTTGAATTTAAAATTGCTTTCGACACTTGAAAAACTACTAATTCAAATCAAATACAAGAGTAACTATATAATCAACCATCAAGAACAATAGAATTCTTTTCTTTGACTGAAAATGACACTTGCGACACTTTCAAATCAAAAGACGATAGTTCGACTATGCTACTACTTTGTAAAAGAGAACTGAAAATGGCAGAAAATACATAAAAACATTCACAGTTCTTTGCATAATGGAGGTGAAATGATGGAAAGGAAGGGGGTTTCCACAGTGGTATACTGATCACAGATAGAAAAACTCCATAATAGAGCTGAAAAGAGTGAAGAAAAACCAAGACCTGGAGGCAAAATTAGCCTTTTTTTATCATCGCACCTGTAACACAGGGAAACAGGGATGCATCCCACCTACTGCACACGAGAGGTGCGATGCATACCGGTTTCCTTGAAGAGAGGGTGTGATGGTACCAGGACGAGACTTTACTTGGCTCTTGGTCATAGTTTGCAGCTCAGTTCAGGGATTTAGGCCGAGAAAATGATGTACAGCAAATAGAAATCACAGGGGCTGATCTAATGAGGTTACTAGAGCCACCACTAGGGCAATTAGAAAGTTTGCAAATCGATTGTTCAGTTTATAAACAAAACCTAGAGATAGACTGAAGCAGCATTGATCTACTTTGCACCTGCATAGCAAATGCAGTTTGAAGGCTAGCTGGCTTGACTTCAGGCTTCGTCTGTAAGTTTATAAAGCAAAAAAATATAGACAAACAAACAATCTATTTGATCCCCAGTGGAGTCACCATTTTTTTATCGGGAAATCTAGTGTCCACTCGGAGCTGCTAGTCCCACTAAGACTGGTAGCTATCTTAGAAACAAACAAACTAAAACTACTTTCGTTTTCCTTTATGAGAAGTAGATAAGAGTGGAATGAAGGACACCAACCTCAGTCTTGCGCTTGGTTCCTTGCTTGATTCCTCTCCTTTCTGACAGATCCTTGCCGCTTCTTCTTCATCTACCCTGCTTCAAAGAGCACCTGTGGAATCAAAGCAGCATAATACTATCGAATAACAGAGATCTACAATCATAAACAATATAGGACCAGATGTATATTGACCACACAAATGCATATATCATCAAACATACAAGAATGTGGAGGAAAACTTGAATAACTTTATTAATATCAAGAGTAAGCAAAGAGGATTACAACCAATTGTTCTAACCCAGCGTCATCCTCCAGCATGAAATCCATTCTTTCACCTCATGAAAAGCTTAGATCACCCAACACTATGATATTCCAACAAGAAACCAACAGCACTTCCTTACAAGATACAAAATTCCAGCCTCTGGATCTCTGGGATGAGGGATCCATATATAGATGATTGCAGGGGGGTGAGTCAGCTTCTATGATTTTGATTAGTGTCCTCTCTCTGATAGTTCTTGATTCCACTTGGAGATTAGTGATCTCTTACTCATCCCTGGGCGAATTCAGAGAGGCAAGTGTCACAAGAGAAGTTTCTGGAAGATTCCATGATCATCCACCTTGCAAATTATCTCTGCCATTTGTCCACTCTCACCCATCGCACCCCATATAAGGGATTTTCCATATGCATCGCACCTCCCCTGTTCATTAGGTGGGATGCATCGCACTTTGACCATGGAGCAGGTGAGATGGTCCATTTTTTACCAGTTCTGAGTAGTTTCCTGTGGAGAACTTCTGGGAGATGATGTAATCAGCTGACCTTGTTCCTTTAGGGTATGAAGCAACACTTTTAGGGACTTAGGAGCCCTTGGTTTATGGACATGTTTGATTGGGGTTGTAGTGCCCAAAAATGTCTATAACACCTGGTTTTAGCCTTTCTTGGAGCTAGAACTTGAAAAATGGAGTCACCAGGTGTAGAGCAGTCTAAAAAGATAGTTGGAGTTGTACACCTCAGAAACAAACTTATAACTTTTTCATTTGCCTAGGGATAAACTTCAATTTGCCTCCCCGGAAATGGCACCAAATATTTTAGCACAAGGAATTACTCCTAGACCACAAAAGGAGTAAGCCTTACACATCATGATTTCATTTGAAAATTTAAAAGGGTTTTTTGAGTGGTAGGATGGCTTCTGAAGGAGTTTTTGAAATGATTGTGTTCCTCTTTAACTTTCATGCATTTGGAAAGTTGTGGCAAGGATAAATTGCATGGATAAGTGAGTAATATAGGGGACCAGAGGAAAGAGAAAAGGTAACTAATAAATATCCTAAGAAACTAAGTATATTAAGATGGTCACTTCAACAACATAAGCAACCTTGTAACAAACTCTATTTCTTGGCAAGGAAAATAATAGTTAGAAAGTAAGAAAAAGTATAAAGTATTTCACAAATCCTTTGTGAAACCTTTACTAAAAATTTCTACTTGAACTGATATTATGATTTATAGAAAATTGGATAATAGATAAGTCATCATTAGATCCTCTTAATGATTTCTCACTCATACTATACTAGTTGTTGTAATTTATCATTTAAAAGATTAAAATAGGCTTGACAAGGGAGACAAAAACTAGAAAGTAAAATCATGTATAAAGTATCTCACAAATCCTTTGTGAAACCTTCACTAACAAGTTCTACTTGATCATATATTATAATTTACAGAAAACTGGATAGTAGATAAGTCATCATCAGATCCTCTTAATGATTCTCACTCATACTATACTATCTACTGCAAATTTATAATTTAGAAAATTAGAACAAGGAAATATAAAAACCACACAAGATATAACTTGAATGACAAAATCCTCGAGCATGAAGTGGAAAAAAATCTATTTTATTAAGTTGAGTCTTCAGGTGAACCAAAATCCAACCTTGAAATGATATTTACAAAAGATATATATAAAGAGAGAGGCACCAACTCCAACTCTCCTAAATTGGAGGTTCCACTATTTCCTTATTACATAAGTGTATTTTAGATATTAAAATCATCTCCCATCGAATTGCAACAAAAAGTACAGGTGTAGATGAGAAGAAGAGGAAAAATGACACTTGGCTACTAGAAAAACTGACTGGCTTCCCCTTTTTCTGCTAATTTTTCTCTTTATGGTATTGACTATTAAATGACCATATTGCTCCATTCAACAAAACCTTCAACAACCTCATAACTATCTCATATCCATCATTTTTCTTATCCATATTGTTATGGGTTGTTGTCTTTCCAAAACTAGCCCAGAGGTTTTCTGCTGGCAGATGTATATTTCTGTTGAAACAGGTGGTACCAGAAATTCCAGTAATACCTATAATAGCAAAAAAAAACTGGTGGTATAGCACCATTTACCACTCTTTGTAGATTTTATGCTCTGATTATGGCCTAGGGCAACCCTTCCTTCCAAACTTGGTCCAAAATCCAAAAAACAGTGTTTTATTCCCTATACGCTACTTTTCCCTGTGATAAAAGTGTGTACACGCGGGTCAGCATATATCCAACCCACGTACATATGTTAAAACACTTAAAAGAAATAAATTTCCCTAATTTCGGGTGGAGTTCACGAGTTTTCCCTGTTACTCACCTCCTATTGCTCATGGCCCAAGTGTTTCCCAATTGAAAAAACTACTTTGGAGAAGTATAAATAAACCTCCATGGGAAGGCCTTAAGGGAGAAATGATGAGATATTGATACTATAGTGAGATTATCCCTGATCGAGTCTGAAGAATCCTTGTGCCTCCTTTACTTTCCAAAGCTTCAGGAAACCCTTGTTTCCTTGATTATAGATATCCCCCATCTTGCTTGAGATATCCTTGTATTGGTAATGTAGGAAGATTGTTGAAGGTTGGGAAAGGATGGATCCGGAGGATGGTTCCACTTGGAGCTAGAGAAAGACTTAGGTCATATTTCTCCACCTTACTTATAGCTTACTTCAATAAAAGGAATGTTGTTCTATTTCCGATATGAAATGTGTTTATGCATCAAATCATGTTGTAATTCATTCATGAATCTTATATTGATGTATAATTAGTCATTTATTTATATGATTTAAAGTTAACATCATGAATATGCTTTATGTTTCTACTGTCGTATATGTTCCATTTGAATAATTTTCAGGTTTCAAGAACATCGGGAGAAGTTGAGGGTTTGCACTTTGCGGGATCTACCCAAACGAAGGACATCTGGGTAAGGACACTCCTACACGATTTAGTAGAATAAGCATTTTTGTTGATTTCTTGAGCATTTCTTGTTGAGGTTTTCCCTCTTCTATGTTGGGGTTCTCAAGCTAAAGCCCTAGGGTGGTTTCACCCTAACAATTGGAAACACTTCCATGATTTCTAGTAGGATAATGTTTTCACTTCAAAATTTTAACAGCTTCAAAATACCTATATATGCTTGGATATTCTAAGTTTTAATCTTTATATTCAAAACTTTGACTTGATATGTAAAAAGGTATTTTTTTTAATGAAAATTACCCTTTCATTCCATGTGAGCTGCAGGCTCTACAAGCTTATCCAAGTTTTTTTTATTTTTGGCAGAAGATTTTGACCTTGTGATTTTGGTTGTGTCTTCTTTGATGAGGGTCTCTTTCTTTTCTACTTCTTTTTGGACCTTTCTTCTTTTGGAAGGCTCTGATGGCTAGTCAATGGGAGCTTTACCTCTTTGCTTCTTCAAAGATCTTATGATTTCTACAATTGAAGGATCCTCAGTCTGCAACTCTATATGATGTTCATCTATGACTATTACTTCAATGAGTAAACTAGGATTATTTAGGGCTTTTGATTTCAATCTGTATTTGTTTCTTTCCCTAGTATGCCTCTTCCTAGCTCTAGCAACTGGTTTTATTTAATTTTTCTTGTTTTTACTGGTCCTTTTATACCATGCTTCTCTCAGCAATTCCTCATCATAATCAATAGGTTGGTTTTCTTCTTATTGTTCATGTGCTTCCGAAATTTCAGGAAACACCTGCACTTTAGATTTCTCTTCAGCTACAAGTTTTCTTCTCTGAGTTCTTATGTAAACCTTAGGAAAAGGTCTAACAGGAGAAACCATTTTCATGCTTTTTGTTTTCTCGGCAGAAGAGCTTTCACCTTGCTCCTTTTTCTTTTCAGATCCAATAGCTAAAGGCTTCTCTTTGCTTCTTTTGTTACCTCTGCTTACACTTTCCTTCTTTGACTTTCTTTTGGAACTTCCATCAACTGATGTAGTTGATGTCCTTTCTACCTGAACTTGTGTTAAATAAGATTTATCAATTTCTTGGGGTTTCAGTGTAGGTTGGCCTACCCTGTAAAACAAGAAATGTTCCCAAGTTTGGTTTCTCTTTTTCAGTTCTTCTTTAACCAGAACCTTGATAATTGCCTGATTATACAGGCTGTATTTTGACGCTTCCTGGTGTGTTTGAATTCTGTCTGCCATTTTGGTTAGGCTCTTCAAAATGAAATAGGGTAGATTAAGATTCCTCATACCTGCAAAATGAAAAAGAAACCTCATATGGTAAAGAAATACTACTGTATACCTTCTCTCACAAGAGAGAAAAATCTTAACCAGTTTGATTGTTTCTTCCCATTCATTCTTAAGATAATTGTTGGGAATTCCTTCGGCCCAATCAGGATCTCTGTATTCATCTCCAATAAAAGTATTAAGATCTCCTCCTGTAATGAGTTATCCTTTAAACCACTTTTATCCTTCCCAGGGAAGGTTAAAAGCTTCTGCAATTGACTGTTCTGAAACCTGCAATTTGAAACCAAAGATGGTAGCTTCCTCTCCATTGAAAGTTTAAGCAAACTCTTGGGCTACACCTTGATGTGAACCTCCTAACCCGGTGCAGAGTGGATACCAGCCTGCCTAAATAAATAGTCTTCTAACACTTGGATTAGCATCTACTAGTTCAACTCCTTGAGCTTTGATTCTCTTAAGCTTTCCACCTTTCCTAAACTTTGGTGCCATAGACATCTGCTTGCTTGTTATGAAGAATAGATGTCAACGTATGGAAACTTACCCAACAAATGTTGCAATTAGCTTGAATTATGCTGCCTAAAAATCTCGAATGTGTTCTTAACCTCCTCAATCACTGTCTCCTTTGCTGCACTTCAGAAATTCGAAATGGTGAAACTTCCTCCATTTTCGTATATTTGAGATGAAGTTTTGGTTCAATCTCCTATGCATATAATCCTTCCTGATTACATGAGATTTCATGTCATAATAGATAGCATGTAATAGTAATGATGACGTCAAGTTGCTTTGGAGAATCCAACTAATCTGCTACAAGTGGTTGTTGTTAGGTTCCTATACCAATAGGGGTCATAATTTATGAATGGCTAAGATTTAAACCTGTAATATGTACACACCTTTGCTTTCTGCAAATGTTTTCCATATTCAAAAAATTAAAAAAATTAAAAAATGTAAAGATGGTATGTCCTAAAATAAAGATCAAAGGATAAAAAGAATGAAAAAGGTCAAAAAGATGAAAAATGAACCCCAAGGAAAAATAAAAAGACCATGAAAGTGTGCAAGTCCAAATGCCACTACCATTTACTTTTTATGCATAATAATGATTATGTGAAACTTGTTATTCATGCCATAATCCATGGTAATCAAACAGTTTAATCTTGGTTATTCCATGTTTTGAATTTCATGTTTAGAGATAGAGAATAAAATTTGACCAAACAGTGTAATCTTGGCAGATAAGTAGATAGGTAGAGTGAATAAAAGGAGCTCAACAGTTTAATTTGAGCCCTTGGATGTAATAAGGATAGACTTAGATAGATTTCCATTGTAAAAGAAAAGAAAAAGTCTTAATAAGGGTTTGCCAGCTTAAGTGCACCCTAATAAAGAGTAGAAAAAATGGCAGGATGAGTAAATGGGTAAGTAGTTGAATAGTTACAGAATTATGATGAATGGTTGGTTAAGATCATATCGTTTGCTTTCATCATAAAGTTGCTAAAGCATGGATGATAATTGAGCAGTTACAAAAAGTCAATTGGTTAATTTCCCCATTCATTTTACCTTTAATTTTGCTAATTTCCCATAAGCAATGACAAAAGTACCCAAAACCTTAAGTTAAAGGGGCTCGGAGCATTTCTCTAACTTCTGCAGGGACCGGACCCTTGACCCAATAACATATAGGGTCTAAGTACTAAAACCCCCTTACCAACATTTACTCCCTCCATAATACATTCATTTCATCTCAAAATCCCTTTTCCTATGGTGAAATCACCATTTGCCTAGGGAAAGTAATGAACCCTACATAAAACCCCTTTTTTCCACAAAAAAACCCACAAAAAGGCATTTATCCTAAGTTATAATGTGTAGGTACGAATTGTGTAAATAAATGTTCAACACATTATACTTAGTGCAAAAACCCAATTTTCCCCTTTCATTTCATATTAACTTTAATATTCATTATATTTATTTAACTCCCGAAAGAAAACCCCCTTTCCTGTATGTTTTATTAAAGTCCCATATTTTAATATCCTGCCCCGATGGTTTGAAATATAAACCTTATTAGTAAATTAATTAAATGGATTAATTAGTCAATCAACGACTAATTAAGAGCCATAACCCTCTGCCAAACAAAAAGGGGTTAATTAATCAAATAGTGATTAATTAACAGCATGTTCCACCAATCAAATCATCCCCGACATCATTAAACCTCCCTAAACTGCAGTTAATATCCCGTCGGGCCCCTCCATTAACTCCCCGATCAAATCACACCCCCGACCACTGTGCGATCTGACCCCTTCAGATCCAACAGTCTATACTCATATCAGGTGACCTCCGAAGGCCGACCTTCACCCGCTCGATGTGAGCAGTTTCACTCTCCACCCCACCGCTACGTGGCGCCCGATGAATGGCATTGGACGGCCTCTGCCCAAAACCACCTTATCCTGAAAAGCGATGCGATGGATTCCACTTACTACCTCCACTACAGGCCAAAACGTCACATCCCCCAATTGGAGCCAACTGTCATTTTCCAATTTACCCGCCAATATTATTGACTTTACATGTAAAACCAAAAAACTCATTGTTTTTCCATTTTTTATCGTGAAATAAACATTCTGACTCCCATGCAATGCATAGAGTACATTCAACTGTCAACCTGCTGCCAACCATCAACCTTCCATAGCCGTTGAACTCCAAACCACCTTGCAGACCCGTGCGCTTCTTGCAAACAATGCATAGCACCATTACTCCATTCAAACAGTCGAAACCAAGTATTTACCCCATTTCCACTGAAAAACCCTATTTTCTTGCCGAACCTGAGCTAAATTGCTTTAAATACTAAGTAATTTAGTAAATTAAGCCACTTGGTAGTCCTGAAACACCTTGAAATGAACCAGTTCATCCCAATTTGTTGTAAACCCTTTGCCCCCATCCTTGAATCGAAAAGAACCAAGGATGGAAGCCCCAATTGCCTTGAATATCATGCCCATTACAACTCCTCACAGAGATTTAGACCATCTCCCACTTGCAGACAAATATTTCCATATTAAAGACACCTCTGTCTTTGAATCCCCTTTGAAACTCTATTGCAAGTACCAAGACCAATTCCTCAACCAGGTAGACCACATAGGGCTTTCAAAATCAGGTTTATCCAAGTACCAGTTCCCCAGGGTTCATGTATTTCCAGAGATTTTGCATTATTGTCATAAGAATTATGATCCTATCCAAAGGGCAGTAAAAACCCTTGATCAATCTGTTCTATTTACCATTACTACCAAATATATTAATGAAATGTTACAATTGCAACCAAGCCAAATCCTGACTCCTCTTTCCATTGGAGATATGTTGAATAGATACCCTACCCTCACATTAATCAAACTGGCTCAGTTATTCCAGACCTTTATCAAAGAAGAACAGTGCACCCCAAAGGATTCTCCCCCTTATCTATGGACCATATTCTCTAACCTTGGTCGAGACATCATAGACATGATTTCCAATGTGTTAGGTTATACCACAAGTGAATTTGTTGATGAAATCATAATATCCTTCATGTCCATCTACTCTCCTGGGAAAACACTAGCCATCATGTTTGATTATGCGAAATTCATTGCTAAAAAAATGCATGACCAGTTCGTGAGATTAGAAAATGAAAGAGTGTTTAAGTATTCCTCAGTTCTGTATCATTTATTCTTGTATTATCAAGCTGAAATATTTCCTGTTGTCCTCCAAAAGATTGATACCAAAGGAAACCCGAGGTCAATGCTCTTCTGGACTGTGTTGTTCCACCAGTTTGACTCTTAGTATTCATATAATGACTTCATAGACCTCTTTGTACATCCAGTAGCAACCATGTTGCTAGGAAGCCCTCCACCCAGAATCAATGCAGACATCAGGAGGGTCCTTTAGCTATCAAAATAGTATAGAGTGGGGGATTGGTACTTGTACCAAAACCACACTGAGATAAGAATCTATGGATGTGAGTTGGCTCCTTACAAATTGCCCAGATACCTCCCTATGAGATTATTTTCTCTGGAGTACTACAGACAAATGATCAACTCAGATGAGGTGCACTTTGTCAAAGCCAAGAAGAAAGCACAGCTTAGAATAAAGGATCAACTTGGCCCATTCATTTGTAATAATAGGGAAGTAGGAAAAGTAGTAGAAGAGATTCTCCAAAGACTGAGATTAAAACAAAGCTTCATTTGGATATATGATCCCTGTGATTTCATTTGTAATAGGAGACAAAAGAATAAATTATCTCCTTACATCCACCATAGAATCCCTGAAATTGAACAATATGCAAATCAGTTTGAATGGAGGGAAAATACTTTGGTAGATCGGGATAGTACAGAGGTTGTTGTTGATAATGTATTGATAGATTTAGACAGAAGGATTGATGAGGATTCGTTTGTACAGGTTCCAAAAGAAATTCAATCACAAATACACAGTGAACACACGGCAGAGCAACCAGGGCTCTCTAAATAAGCAGGCCCATCAGAGCAGCAACCTTTAGAGCTACCAGAATCATCAAAGCATTCAGAGAGAATAGAGCAGCCAAAGGAATCTGAATAGCCTAAAATTTCAGAAGAACTTGCTCCACCTAAGCAAATCATGGGCAATCCTCCCATCTTGTAGACTCCTCTAAATGAGGAGAGGAACCTTAAGAGAGATAGAGAGGAGGCCAGTCCTTCCAGCAGGCTTGTTGCCCAAACCTATGCTAAGAGGTAGAGGTTGAATCCATATGCAGAGCAATAATACACTGAGGAGACAACAGGAACTTCAGGAGCAGAGACGATAGAGTAGGCACACCACTCCTTCAGGAGGGACACAAGAACCTTCCAACTCACATGCTCAAATGTTGGAAAGGCAACAGAGTGTGGAAGTATCCTCCTTCAAGGCTCCTTCTAGACAGAGCCTAGATATCAAGGAAAAATACAAGGAAATCAAAGCAAGGAATGAAAGGCTAAAGGTGCAAAGTTATGCACATTATCTAAAGATGGCTCCAACAAACCAAACAAGGCTAATGTCAGCCTTTGATATAAAAGAAGGTAAGATGTAGATGAGTCTTCTCAAGCCAACCATGCAGCAACCTAAATCAATGGCAGACTACCTAAAAACAGATTTTGAAGTTTTGGCCAAAGAAATTCATCCTATTGATCAAATAGAGCTTCATAAACAGACTGGCAAAATGGTTTATTCAACATTGACCAATAAACCAATCACAGCCCACCAACTCCAAAATTCATTAAACAACATATTAACATAGTTTCGATTGGAGAAGGCTTCCTCTCAAGCCAAAGACACCAGAATAAATTCCTTAGATAACTTGGTCATAGAACTGGGACATGATCCCAAGGATGTGAAAGTAGCAGAGAAGCTGATAAAGAAGAAAAATGATGACATAGCTGCACTGAAGAAGTAGCTTAAAATTCCTCCACTTCATCATCCTCAGACTACTGAAGTGTTAGAAACACAAAAGGAGGAAGAGCTTATGGACTTAGTCCTAAAGCTTAATGATTAGTTGAAAGAAACTGAAAAGGAGCTAGACAACCTGATATAGTCTAAGCAGAGTGAATTTGCCACCGCTCCTTGGACTGTAATTCCTACAGTCTCCACAGTAGTACCCTCCACTTTGGTAGTTGCATTAGCACCAACAATTCCACCAGCAATTGCTTTGCCAGTAAGAGGTACTTCAGTGGTCACATCTACATCGACAAGCACAAAGACACCAACAGAGAAAATTGTAGAATTGATCAAATCCATGGAAGAAATGAGTATCCAGGCCACCGAGCTCAACAAACTCAGAGAGCAAGTGACAAGTTTAGAAACCAATTGTAAACTTGCACAAATACAGCACAAAGAAGAAACTTAGAGGAACCTGAGGATGGCAGAAAGGATAAAAGCCCTTGAGAAGGACTTAACACTACAAGAGCCACTGGGAGATATGAAAGAAATCCTTTGGGCCAGCATCATTGATTCCATCAATGATGTTCGGCCATCTATTCAGATTATTTTTTAGCAAACAGAATTAGTCAAAATGGCTATAGAGGCAATCCACAAAACAGTGGAAGAGTTGGGAAATAAACCTAAAGAATCCAATCAGTTGATCACCTTTTTGAATAGAAAAAATAGATATCAGCTTAATGAATTGGAGATAGAAGACAGAACAACAACAATCAGAGAAATCAAAAAGGTTCTCACCAAGAGGAACCTAATGCTCAATCTAGAGAAAAGATGTCAAAGCATCCAAATAGATATTGACAACTTTATGCTGAAGTATGGCATCTTAAGAGAAAAAGGACTTCCCAGTCCTATGGTGATACATGAAAAATTGATGACCCAAGAAGATTACATTGAAAAGTTAAACAAGTTGGCTAGGAGCCGAGCTAGTACTTTAGGAGTGAAATCTTTACCTACTGGGAAGGTGCTTTATGGTGGCCTTGAGAATCTCTTCTAGATAGAACATGAAGTTAAACACTTGTTCACAAGCAAACCGAATTTTTCCAAGTACACAGAAGCTAATGAAGTTTACATAAAAATGATAAGGATGAAATTACCTGACAGTGAATGGTGGACAAACTTGACTGATTTACTATAAGTTACTGTAGTAAATCTATATGTTAAAACATTGATGTCAGGTAAAACAGGTAAGACAAGATCAAACTAGCACAGGTAAAGAGTATCAGTAGGTAAAAGATAAAAGTGATTCCAGCACATAACCACAAAGCAACTGAAAGAGACAAATCTGAGTTGCAATAGCTAGCACAGTCACAATAAAAGGGACAACTAGAAGATAGTTCTCCATCTATCTCTATCTTCATGTTGAAGATATTTTTTGTTTCCTTGACTAATTCTCATATGGTTATGAGATATTTTGTATCAATTTTTGTATAAATACTTCATAAATTGAAGTAATTAGGGTGGATTAAATTACATTTCTGGAGACATTTTATTTTTGAGCCAAGGAGCTATTGTACTCAAGACTGGATTGGTTTGACTAGAAATGGAATAAAGCTAAAGGACATTTCACTGGATTCTCGTGCACAATTGGAAAAAATAATTATTATTTTCTCATGTTTAAATATTGTGTTCTTTCATGTTTATGGGTAGTGATATGTGTTTCTTATTAAATCTGTAAAGAAAACAAGGAATGATATCATCAGAATTAGCTTAAGTTCTCTTTGTTTTAACTGTTTGCTTTCTTTATGTTTTCAACTAACTGCCTTGGTCTAGGAATTCTTAATTTCTCCCTTACTTCTGTATTTTACCCCCCCGCCCCCCTTGGTCCATAGTAAAGGATTCTTCATTGTCGCTTGCCCTGGTTAGGACTACGTCACCCATTTAAACCTACAGATTTGCTTTTGTTGTGCTATCCTGCCATGTGGACTCTTACGTTAGTGATAGATCAGATCTAGTTAAACCTTTCTTGATTGACTCCATAGCCCAATGGCCTAAACACTTTCTCTACCCATCTGTTTTCTTAATTCCACCACCCAATCAAAACAAAACACCTTGAGCATTAATAACTAGCCTGAAATCTACCCAAAACAAAGATAAATCATAAAGAGAGATCCCTCTCTGGACATAGGTTAGCTAGAACCCGAGTCTAAAAGATTAGGTTTCTGGTTACCTCGGACTATTCCTTCTTTGATAACTTCTAAGGAAAAAATCTGAGCGATAATAGCTGTATGAGATTTTTTGTAAATCTGGCAATTTTTCTTTTTTAATTTGGACTGGCCAGAAATTCCAGTAGCAAATTATGTGGAACAAAAAGAACGGCCATTGGAATTTAAACATATGGCTAAGATTGACATTGCATACACGTTTTAACTTTGGAAACGTGAGTTTATTTAAGATCGGTGGGGTAAGAAATGACTGCCTATGGCTATGACTGACACCTAGCTAATACGATCAACCAAATCGATTAACAAATACCACTTGACTTGACTTAAAGTTTGTGACCTATCTATTCACGAAATCTCATGATTTGGATTAAATATTTCGCCATTATGAGATGTGGATAATCGAAAACGGTTGCAATTTTGACTTTATTTTTTTAAAATGGGAGAGGCTACCGGAAATTCTGATAACATCAGAAAATTTTTAAAAAAGCAGGAAATAAAACAGGAACGAAAAGAGTGTCTAAAAAATAGGGGAGATTGTCTGAATAAGAAAATAGGGCGCTACCAGAAATTCCATTACCATTTTAAATACAACATTAATCCTAAGAAGATAGAAATTTTAAAACCTACTCATGACTTAGCCTAGAATTGTGCTAACATTTTGTTAAATCTTGAATTGCAATCACTCTTTTTGAATCAGTCCTTACTCCATTTTTAGAAACTATGTGACCCAGCATCTTACCTTCTTTGAGAGCAAAATGAGACTTCTTCATATTCATGGATATACATATTTTCTGCATTTAACAAATACTTGTCTCAGGTGCTGAAGGTGTTCTTGATCTGAAGTTGGAAAAGGAGTAATGTCATCCAAATAGATGACCAAGAACTTGTCCTTTTCTCCAATGAATGCAAAGTCCATAGCACGTTGGAAAGTAGCTCCAGCATTCATGAGCCCAAATGGCATCTTTGCATACATAAATTTACCCCAAGGAGTAGTGAATGCTATCTTCTCTCGATCTTATGGACAAAGAGATATTTGATTATACCCAAAAAAACCATCTAGCATGGAAATTATGTCTGACCCAGTTACCTTTTGAAGAACAGGCTCCATCCTCGGTAATGGATAGTTATCTTTCTTGGATCTTTTGTTAAGATTTCTGAGATCCACATGCAATCTGATTTCACCGCTTTTCTTTCTTACTGGCACTAGATTGGCAACCCAATCTGATTATCTCAATGGAATAATGATTTTAGCATCCAACACTTTCTTCACTTCCTTTTCCATCACTAGTACCAATAGTGGATTGATTTGCCTTAACTTCTGCCGGAAAGTTTTAGTACCATCTTTTAATGGTATTCTATACTCAATGATAGATGTATCATATGTCTTAAGATATTCATATTTCCAGGCAAAAACATCAACAAATTAACAAAACAGCTTGTGATATTCCATCTTTCTTTCATCTAGTAAAGCTTTTGACAACTTCACATGCCTTGGTTCTTGTGTTGTACCTAAGTCCTAATCTTCTAATTCATCATTTGCTTCAACTAATTGTAGCTTGACTGCAATATCATTCTGATCAAAATGTTTCTCAAGTGGAATTAACCCCTTGGGAATATGATTGGTAGTCAGTTGTATGATAGGTTGATTAGCAATTTGTTTTTTTAGATTTCTGGAATCTTGATGATCAACATCAACTTGTGTTAGGTCTTCTTATTTATCAATATTTAGAATAGAAAACTCTTAAGCAACTTCAATGAATTTTCTGATCTCCTGGTCATCTTCAAAAACTTTCCAATGTTTAACATTATCAGGAATGTTAGGTCTAAACCTAACTTCCACTTCATACTTCAACTTTATAGGCATTGGAATTTTGAATGAGATGGTTGAAATAGAGAGAGAATTGGCTAGAATATTACTTTCTCTTGTAACAAAAGAAATGTTAAAGGCCAGGAAGGGGTCTTCTACAATGTCCCATACTGCATTTCGGTAATCCCTGAGTCTAGGATGCTTAGCTTGATAAACATTTCTGATTTGTTGAATAATAAGTTCAACATCTCCAAAAACATAAATTTATGATATATTCATATCTTTTGCCTTTTTTAAACCAATTAACAGAGCTTCATATTCAGCCACATTATTAGTTGTCTCAAAAACATTTGCCATACCTTCGATCCTTCATGACTGATTTGATTTTCAGCAGGCTTTAAAATCTGAAAATTTTATGTAGGCAAGGCAGAGTCATCCATATGTAGAATGCTTGAACCTACTCCAGTTGTTCTATCATATATCAGATGATTAGTAGGGTCTTTGTTGTCACTAATGATATATGCCAGCTGAGCTTCTCTGTAAAGTCTTCTTTTTTCTCCTCCAAAAATAGGAACAATAGCATAAGTTAAATCCATTTGCAAGGTTCCTCCCAACCTTTTAATCCATGACCTAGAAAGTAACATACCAAATCTGGGAGGGATATCAGCTACAACAATATCCATTACCATCCCTCTCATAGGTAACTGAAAAAGACTTACCACAAGGTCTTTGATGACACTAAGGCATTTGACTTTCCGGGAATCAAAAGAATAGAGATCTTGATACTCTCTAGTTATCTCAAGACCTAGTTCATCCATAACTACCTTGGGCTAAATTATGTGAAGCTCCAGAGTCCATAAGACAATTATGCAGGGCTTTTTCATGAATATTCAAAGATAGATAAAGGGAGGGGTAGATTCATCTCTGTCTTCTACCAATGCACCTAAAATAATAGTTGGCTTATCATCTTGAAGGTTGATAAAATAAGAGACTACTTTAGTAGGTGAAGGCTGAAAAGCTTTCATAAAAGTACTTTTGAAATCTTGATTTTTCATGAGTTCTACAAGGGGAATAGGAATCTTGATTTTCTGAATCTAATTTTCAAAATTGAAGGCAGAGTGTGGTTTGTGAGCAATTTTTACCTCAAGTGAAGGAAAATCAGATGCTACCGGAATTTCCAGTTTTTCGGGTTCGGTCACTTTTTTCTCTACTGGAATATCAGATGCTACTAGAATTTCCAGTCTGCTAGATTTTTCTGCTGAAATTTTACAAAAATCTTTGTACCTCTCTCATTTTCCAGTTAAAAAACAGGCTCTACATTGAGTGTTGGTGCTTCCTCATCTACTGTTCAAAATCCTCCAATTGTTATCCCACAAATCCCAGTAACTCACACCATGGCAAGTCCTAATCCACCCCCTAACCAAATGGATGAAATTGTTGCTACTAGGTATGCTCCTTTAGTTTTACCTCAGCCTATAAATGCATTACCTGCGGGATATTATCTCAAGTATATGCATAAATTTAATGGTGAAGGGGAGGTAACAACCAAAGAACATCTTGTTGATTTTTATGCTTATGCTGATAATCTAAACATTGAGCATGAAGATGTTTGGATGAGAGTTTTTATTCAGAGCCTTGAGGGTGATGTAAAGAAATGGTTCAGATCTTTGACAACTGGTAGCATCACTGGAATTGAAGTTCTAGATGATACATTTTTAAGAAAATGGGGTGACAAGAAATATTTTTGTATTGTATCATAGAATTTGGTGCAATCCAAAGAAAAGAAAGAGAATCAGTTTCTGATTTTTCTAAGAGATTCCATAAAATGTATAGCAAGATACCTACTAAAATCAAGCCTATTGAAGCTTTAGCTAAAATCACTTATGTTGGTGCTTTCAATCTTGACTTTTGTTTATTATTGAGAGAAAGAAGATATGCTACACTATTACAAATGCAGGACAATGCACTGGAGGTAGAATCAAATATATTAGCAGCTAATAGACTTAGAGGAGGGATTGATAGAGAAAAAAGAAAGCAAAAAGTTGAAGTTTCTACTTCAGGAACTTCTGACATAGATCCTAAGCTAGATGAGATTACCAAGATGGTCAAATCATTGACTACTGATATTTATAAGTTGAAGATGGAAGCGAGACCATATACTAGCATAAATGTTTCATTTGATTTGCCAAATAGACAGAAATTTATAAGACCTAATGCTCCTCAAATTCTGCAGAGAGAAAGAAGAGATGTTGATGATCAAAAGGTGCAACCTCCATTGCAGAATGTTATATTTGAAGATGAAGAAGAAGTTTAAGGGTTGGAAAGAGGTGCTGATATAAATTGTCTTAGAGACAAAGAGGGGATGACTCATCTTACACAAGCAGAGTATGAAGACTTCATGTCATATACTCATAATAATGAAGTGAGTCCTAATCATTCCATGATTGCAGTCGATCATCAAAGAAGATACAATCTCAGATCGAAGAAAATTGATGACACTTCTAAGCTTGTTGTACAGCCAAAGAAGAATAAAGATGTTGTTAAAATTTCAGCGGAAAAATCTGGCAGACCAGAAATTTTGGTAGCAGCTAATTTTCCTTCACATCAAGGTGTAGCTTAGGAGTTTTCTCAAACTTTCAATGGACAGGAAGCTACCATCCTTGGTTTCAAATTGCAAGTTTTAGAACAGTCAATTGCAAAAGCTTTTAACCATCCCCAGGAAGGAGAAAAGTGGTTTAAGGGACAACTCATTATAGGAGGAGATCTCAATGCTTTTATTAGAGATGAATAGATATATCCTAACTGGGCCAAAGGAATTCCTAGCAATTATCTTAAGAAGGAATGGGAAGAAACAATCAAACTAGTTAAGATTTTCGTCACTTGTGAGAGAAGGTATACAGTAGTATTTCTTTACCATATGAGGTTTCTTTTTCATTTTGCAGGTATGAGGACTCTTAATCTTCCCTATTTCATATTGAAGAGCCTGACCAAAATGGCAGCTAGAATTAAAACACACTAGGAAGCATCAGAATATAGCTTGTATCATCAGGAAATTATCAAGGTTCTGGTTGAACAAGAACTAAAAAAGAGAAAACAAACTTGGGAACATTTCTTGTTTTACAAGGTAGGCCAAGCTGCACCAAAACCCCAAGAAATTACTAAATCTTCTTCAACACAGGTTCAGACAAAAATGAAATCAACGACATCAGTTGAAGGAAGTTCCAAAAGAAAGGCAAAGAAGGAAAAGAGAAGCCTTTAGTTGTTGGATCTGAAAAGAAAAAGGAGTAAGGTGAAAGCTCTTCTTCCTAGAAAACAAAAAGAGTGAAAAAGTTTCCTCCTATTAGACCTTTTCGTAAGGTTTACATAAGAACTCAGAGAAGAAAACTTGCAACTGAAGAGAAATCTAAAGCGTAGGTGTTTCCTGAAATTCTAGAAGCACATGAACAACAACAAGAAAACCAACCTAATGATTCTGATGAGGAATTACTAAGAGAAGTAGGGTATAAAAGGACCAGTAAAAACAATAAAAAGGAAATAAAACCAGTTTTTTGAGCTAGGAAGAGCCATACTAGTGAAAGAAACAAATATAGACTAAAATCAAAAGCCCTAAATAATCCTAGTTTACTGACTAAAGTAATAGTCATAGATGAACAACATACAGAGTTGCAGTTTGAGGATCCTTCAATTGCAGAAATTAGAATATCTTTGAAGAAGAAAAGAGGTAAATCTCCCATGGATCAGCCATCAGAGCCTTCCAAAAGAAAAAAGGTCCAAAAAGAAGCTGAAAAGAAATAGACCATCATCAAAGAAGACACAGACAAAATCACATGTTCAAAATCTACTGCCAGATATAAAACAAACTTCGATAAGCTTGCAGAGGGTGCAACTCACGTGGAATGAAAAGGTAATTTTCCCTAAAAAAAAATCCTTTTTGCATATCAAGTCAAATTTTTGAATACGAAGATTAAAGCTCAGAATATCCAAGCATATATAGGTGTTTCGAAGTATTTTCTGTTAAAATTTTGAAGTGAAAACGTTATCCTACCGGAAATCATGGAAGTGTTTCTAGTTTTTTTCGCTATTACATGTATTACCAGAATTTCTAGTAGCACCTGTTTCAACAGAAATATACAGTTTTCAGCAGAAAACCCCCAGGTCAGTTTTGGAAAGACAACAACCCATAACAATATGGATAAGGAAGATGATGGATATGAGATAGTTATGAGGTTTTTGAAGGTTGTATTTAATGAAGCCATATGGTCATTTAATAGTTAAGAACATAAAGAGAAAAATCAGCAGCAAAAGGAGTAGCCATTCAGTTTTTCTAACATCCAAGTGTCATTTTTCCTCTGCTTCGCATCTACACCTATACTTTCTGTTGCAATTCAATGGGAGATATTTTTAATATCTAAAGACACCTATGTAACAAGGAAATAGTGGAACCACCAATTTAGGAGAGTTGGAGTTGGTGCCTCTCTCTATATATATATCTTTTTTAAATATCATTTCAAGGTGGGATTTTGGTTCACCTAAATACTCAGCTAAATAAAATAGTTTTTTTTGCACTTCATGCTGGAGGATTTTGTGATTCAAGTTATATCTAATGTGTGGTTTTTCTATTTCATTGTTTCAAATTTCTGAATTATAAATTTGCAGTAGCCAAGTATAGTATGAGTGATAATCATTAAGATGATCTGATGATGACTTATCTACTATCTAGTTTGTTGTAAATTATAATATATGTTTCAAGTAAAACTTGTTAGTGAAGGTTTCACAAAGGATTTGTGGGATACTTTATACATTTTCTTACTTTCTAGTTGTTGTTTCTATAGGAATTTACAGGGTAAGTTCCTCAAACAAAACACCAAAGGACACCGCTGACAAACAGATCATAGATCAATACACTAGTATTCTTGACATGGTTAAAACCCTCAAAGGGGGAAATAGTCCACAGCTGAGCCAACACGGCCACTTTAGGAAATTTATTAATAAAATAATGAAAATTTACATAAGCTTCTCTCATGAATGGTTACCCTACAAATGACCCTCCATGCTCTTTAAATAGATATCATGGACCAATCGGGTGTTAAGCCATGGATCAAGTGTCGATAATACCAAGGAGAGAATGAATTGTCAGATCACTTCATGTCTAGAACATATCATGACCATTGGATTGTAAGTTACAAAATTACATAGTAAAGAAACACACTTTACCTAACTATACACTATACCAAGTTATACTTAACTATTTCCTATGTGTCAGAATATCCTAACATCCCCCCTTAAGAACAACTTGGGATAGGATTGAAGGATGTACAAATATGACACAATAGGAGAAGGAAGGATGCATTAGAGCCTATCCCCCCGTAGTGACAACTTCATGAACTCTAACCGTAAATCAAAGTTTAGTAAACTTCGCCTCTATGAGAGCCTTTGTAAAGATGTCTACAACTTGATCATCTGTTGAACAATATTGAACTTCAAGAACATGGTCATGAATGAGATTTTTGATGAAGTGCATGTGTAGTTCAATGTGTTTGTTGTGCTGATGTTGGACTGGACCTTTTCATAGTTGAATGAAACTTTCATTATCACACCAAAGTGTAGCCAGATGTTGCCGCTGAAAGCCAAACTCTAACAGGATTTGACGAAGCCATAGAGCTTCCTTACTAGCTTCTACAACACCACGATACTCTGCTTCTGCTAAAGAAAGAGAAATGATAAAGCCCATGTAATAGGTCCTGAACCAAGATTGAATGCATAACCTGCAGTAGACTTCTAATCATGAAGGTCACCAACCCAATCGGAATCAGTGAAACCAACCAATAGAGGAGATGCTTCTGCACTGTAATGAATCCCAAATTGAACTATACCTCAAACATAATCAAGTATTCTTTTAGCTGATTTTCAATGAATTTCATGTGGGTTTTGCATAAACCAAGCAATAAGGCCAACAACAAAGGAAAGGTCAGGACAAGTATGGGTCAGATATAAACATTTTCCTACAAGTTGATGGTATAAGGTAGCATCAACTTCAGGGGAAGTACAAGTGACTGAAATTTTGGCTCCAAAATGAAAGGGAGAAGGGGCTGGCTTACAGTCTTCCATGTGAAAATAGCGTAGAAGATCATAGGCATACTTGGACTCGGAAAGGGAATTACCTTCCTTGGATTGCAATACTCTAAGACCAAGAAAATAATGCAAGCATCCTAAGTCTATCATTTCAAACTTATTTTTAAGGCTGGACTTCACATGGTTTATAAGTTTGGGATCACTACCAGTAAGCATAAGATCATCAACATAAAGAAAAAGAATGATAAGAGACTTTCCCACTTTCTTGATGTAGACGGTATTGTCAGAATGACACCTAGAAAAGCTAGTTCCTAAAAGAAAGTTATCCATTTTGGCATACCAAGCCTAAGGGGATGGCTTGAGACCATAAAGGGATTTCTTAAGCCCACGTACAAGGCTGGGGTCTATTTGTATAAATCAAGTAGGTTGTTCCATATAGATTTCTTCATGCAAGTCCCCATGCAAGAAGGCAAATTTAACATCCATCTAATGGACTTCCCATTTGAAAGAGGCAGCAAGGGAAAGAACAAGGCGGATAGAGTTCATTTTGGCAACAGGGGAGAAGGTTTCAATATAGTCAATGCCTTCAACTTGTGAAAAACTCTTAGCAATAAGACGAGCTTTATGTTTATCAACTTTTCCATCTGGTCCATACTTGGTTATGTAAACCTATTTGCATCTAACAAGTTTTTGTCCCTTTGGAAGAGGAACTAGATCCTGTGTATCATTTGCAAATAATGAACGATATTGTTCATTCATAGCTGCATCCCAGTCTAGATGGCCTGAAGCTTCTGCAAATGTGTAAGGATCATAATTCATTGAAGCTTGAGCCATTAAAGAAGAAGCTCTATCGAACTGAGAACATGTATGTCACTGATCTATAGGATCACTGGCAAGAGCACCTGCTGCATCCCCAGTAGCACGGACCCATTTTGGAGGCTAAGGAGCTAAAGGAGGATCCTAAGAAGGTAGGGGAGGATTGTCATCCTCGCTGTCATCATCTGAAGAAGAAATATTTTCAGAAGTAGAAGGGATAGAAAAAGGTGGCACATCCACCAAAGTAGGCTCATAGGCCAATATATTTTCAGCAAACTTTACATCTCTTCTAATGATAACATTTTTGGACTTAATTGGAATAAGTCTATATCCTTTGACATCTTCAGAATATCCAACAAGAACACATTTTTCACTCTTAGGTTCTAAAGCTTTATGTTTTTCATCTGGATTATGGGCCCATGCTTCACTTCCAAAAACACGAAAGTGTTACATATGGTTTAATTGTGCTCCATGCCTCTTCTGGAGTGATATTCTTTAAAACCTTAGTAGGAGTGTGATTTACTATATAATTTGCATAGTTAATTGCTTCTGCCCAAAAATTAAGACTAAGTCCTTTATATTGAAGCATACAATTAGCCATTTCCATTAAGGTGTGATTCTTCCTTTCAGCCACACCTTTTTGTTGTGGAGTATATGGAACAATATGTTGCATTTGAATTCCATTCTCAGTGCAAAAGTTGATGAATTTGTTGTTAACATATTCTCCACCATTATCAGATCTTAGCTTAAGAATTTGATGTCCAGATTTTTTTTCAACAAAGGTCTTAAAGGCCAAGAACATGTTAAATACTTCACTCCTGAGTTTTAATAAGTATACCCAAGTGTGTCTGGAGAAATCATCAATAAAAGTTAAGAAATACTTGTAGCCATAGAATGAAACAACTAGAAGTGGACCATGTAAATCACTATGCACAAGCTATAAAGGGGCTGAGGAGTGCCAAGAGGCACGTTTTTCAAAACTATCCGGATGATGTTTTTCGAGTACACATCCGGAACAAACACCATCTCTACAAGATATCATTGGAAGACTTGTCACCATATTTTCTTTACATAGATGCCAAAGTTTTCTCACTTCATCATTATGAGCAACAAATACCGAGGGAATATTTGATGACCCAAAGTTGTTAAACTTATACAACCTTGTAGAATCATCAGCAATGCCAGTAGCTAAAATCTGTCTAGAATCTCTTAGGTCCTTAATTACAACATCATGAGGTGAAAATTCAATGATTTTACCTTCACCTGAATGAGTTATCTGATATACAGATAGAAGGTTGCAGGATAAGGTTGGAACACATAATACATCATTAAATTGACCATTGTCTAGATGAATAGTTCCAATCCCTACAACACTAAGAGATCTATGATCACCAACATATATATTTTTGGTGTTATAATCATTTAAAGAAGAAAACATAGCTTTATTTTTGGCCATGTGATAAGAAGCTCTAGAATCAATGAGCCACTCATGAGAATGAGAAGAAGAAGATACATTTAGTGCATAACTAGACCGAGATGCTTGACAACCACATGCCGAAAGTGTTATTCCTGAAGATGAAGTTGAAGTTGAAGAGTTCTCCAAATGGATGTTATGCTTCTTCATTGCTGCTTCCAAGGCTTCCATCTTCTTAAAGCATTTGCATTCTAAGTGGCCATCTTGATTACAAAAGTGGCAATGTCTATCATCTTCTTCCCTTTGTTTTTATTTTCCTTATCATTTTGTTGAAATGATTTTTCATTTTGAGACTGAAATTGCTTAGGACCCTTGTTTGGTTTAGGACCATTCTTTTTAGGATATTGCTTCTTAGGATTCTTTGAATTTGATTGTTGCTGGGTGGCTAAGGCTTTCTTAGAAGAGTTTCCAAGATTAAGAAGACCAATATATAAGAAATTTTCTTGTTATCTTATTAAAGAATCAAAAAAGGCATCAAAAGACGCGGACTTGTAGTCTTGTCCTTGAGAAATAAAGGCTTCTCTTGTAGAATGGAAGGTGAAAACTATTGGGCATGGAATCCCCTCAAGGCATGTTTTGGGGCTTAAAGCCCAATTTTTGACTAAGTCCATTGTAAAGACTCCACGATTTGTGGGCGCATAGCGTGAAGTCGTAATAGAGTCATAGGGTTGTCTGCCCTTGGTTTTGTAATGTAATGTCAGTTTGAAAGATCTACCCATGGTCCGCGGACCATGGAATTGTATAAATAGAGCAAGTCTCTAAGTGTAGGAGAGATCTAATCAAAGGGAAGCATGATGAGTCTAAGGAATTGAGGAGGCATTGAGTCGAAGTGTAAGTCATGTCTTTGGGTCGTAGGTTAGGAGAAGGCTCTGTAGTTGAGTGTGCAGAGGCCTAGTAGTCTGCAGCTGAGTGAGTTTTACCATATTTCTATGTATATTTTTCCGTTTGATGTATTATTGGATATGAATTACAATTCTAATGTTTGTTTACTACGCGAACTCATATGAATGTGCTAAATAAGTAAATATAATATAAGGCCTCTATTTATGCGAAGATAACTAACTATGATAAGAGGATAAGTAAGATCTAGGGTGTGACTTAGGGAAATAGTATAGATCACTGCTCCAGCAGTGCAGAAACCCGACAACCCTTGGTTAGGGTTGCATGAAGGCGAATACTTTAGGGTGTGAAGCCAAGGGAAGTATGCAAAGTAACCCGCGCAAAGAGACTCATAGTTGGACCAAGTAAACCCTTGAGGCATCTCAAGGGTGCAGAAACCTGGTTCCATCACCCCCCCTACTACTTCAGGTGAGACCTCAATCCACGCTCAACAGACTGTTGCCGAAAGGGCTAGTAGTACAGGGATTTGTTTGGCTAATTAACTTTTAACCTAGGTCAAGCCCCAACAATCCAATAGAAACAAACACAGATTAGGCTGGTCCCAACTTAGTAAGAATGGAATAGCTAAGGCTACCATCTTCTTTCTTAACCTTAACACCTTCCAAGAGAAGTCTAAGGGTCTTGAACTTAGACAAAAAATCTTCCATAGAAGAAAAATTATTGGAGTCCAATGTAAGCAACTCATTTTCGAGTTGATGGGGTCTAATTTCATTTTTAATTCCAAAAACTTTAGTGAGTTGTTTCATTGCTTCATTAGGAGTATCAAGTTATACAATATGGAATCCAAGGTCTGGAGAAATAGACAACCCTATCAACCCACGTGCTTGATATTGCCTATTTTCCCATTTGGTTGCCTTATCTTCATCTTGAGGTTTGGTTTCTTGGCCTGATGCTATTCTATATAGACCTTTACTTCTAAGTAAATCCACAATGTAGGACCACCATTGGAAGTAGTTGGCGCTGTCAAGAATAACTTGGCATGGAATTTCTATTTTAATAGAAACTAAAGTTGTAGATGCTAAAACTAAGTGTTCCAATGGAAAGATCTTGAAAAATTAGCCTGATTAAAAAAAATGGCTCTAAAAACAGCTTTCGGATGAATGAGTTATGGCTTTTTGAAGAAACGTTGTTGAAGATGCCAACGAAGTGCGTGAATGTGCATAAATGAATGATAATGTTATATTTAAAAAAATTCCCCCATTTCCAAACTTAATCTAATTAGCTCACTTTAAAAAGAAAAATTATGTGACTCACTTTTATAAATAAGTGAAACTCACTTTTACAATGGTACTTTATGAGCTACCCACTAAATTGTAACTTAAATAAAAGATAAAGAGACTTTAGAATTATAAGTGACTCACTTTTTATAATGGGTGAGAACACTTTTACATAAAGTAACTTTAAAACATATGTTACATGTGCTTTTTGAAAAAATAACTCAACAAAAAGAAAGACTTGAACTCAAGATCTCTATTTTCATAAAGTAACTTTGGACCAAGTGAGCTAGTTTAAAAGGTTATTAATTTTTGGAAAAGAGGAATGGGGGTTTTTTTCTTTTTATTTTTAGTCACTAAAGCTTTGGGGTGCAAGCTTACTTGAAAAAGCTCTTTTTTTCCTACAAAACAAAAACCACAAAACCCAACACGGACATACAAAAAAACAAACCTTAAGGCTTGAAGTTAGCTTTAGCCAGAAACTAAATATTTTTCTCAATGTTTCTAATTTTCCGAGATCACACTAAGGCACAGTGGAAAAGAGCATATGCATGAAAAAAATCCTTCCTTTCTATTTCTGATTTTCCCAGACCACACAGAGTCGCAGGGCAAAGTTCATACGTAGAAATGAAAGGTATAGATTCGGTAATAAAAAAAATAGAGCTAAATAAACTGAAATAAATAGAGAGATGAATAGATAGAATTGCAAATAAAGATTGTATACCTCTAGATATTAAAAATGGCGTAGCTAGGGCTACCGGAAACCTTTTTGCATGAAACGAAAGGGGTTCCTAACTGGAACAGATGATCCTAACACAATAGAGCAATCCTCTCATCCCAAAATCAGTCAGAAATAGTAGATCTAGGAAACAACAGTCGGATGCAGTTGTACCAGCTTTAGATTTGGATCACCAACAGATGCAGCCCTCAAATAGCTCTGATACTATGTAGGAATTTACAGGGTAAGTTCCTTAGATAGAACACCAAAGGACACCACCCAAAAATAGATCGTAGATCAATACACCAGTATTCTTTATGTGGTTAAAACCCTCAAAGAAGGAAACAGTCCACACCCTGAGCCAACACAGCCACTTCAGACAATTTATTAATAAAAGAATGAAAAATTACATAAGTTTCTCTCATGAACGATTACCCTACAAATGACCCTCCATGCTCTTTAAATATAGATCATGGACCAATCAGGTGTTAAGACACAGATCAAGTGTCAGTAACACCGAGGAGAGAATGAACCATCCAATAACTTCATGTCTAGAACATATCGTGACTGTCGGATTGTAAGTTACAAAAGTACATAGTAAAGAAACACATTTTACCTAACTCTACACTAGACCAAGTTATACTTAACTATTTCCTATGTGTCAGAATATCCTAACAGTTTCCCTTGTCAAGCCTATTTTAATCTTTTAAATGATAAATTACAACAGCTAGTGTAGTATGAGTGAGAAATCATTAAGAGGATCTAATGATGACTTATCTACTATCCAGTTTTATGTAAATCATAATATCAGTTCAAGTAGAAATTGTTAGTGAAGGTTTCACAAAGGATTTGTGAAATACTTTATACATTTTCTTACTTTCTAACTGTTATTTTCCTTGCCAAGAAACAGAGTTTGTTACAAGGTTGTTTATGTAGTTGAATTGGTTGTCCTAAGATACTCAGTTTCCTAGGATATCTATCAGCTACCTATTCTCTTTCCTCTGCTCCCCTATATTACTCAATTAACCCCGCAATTTATGCTTGCCACAGCTTGCCAAATGCATGAAAGTTAAAGAGGAACACAATCATTTCAAAACTTCTTCAGAATCCATCCCACCATTCAAAAAACCTTTTTCAAATTTTGAAATGAAATCATGATGTGTAAGGCTTACTCCTTTTGCAGTCTAGGAGTAACTCCTTGCACTAACAATAGGGATTGTAACTTTGGAGGTCGAATGGATACATCCTCATCTATTCTTCTTCGACATTTGCATGCTTGAAACTCTGAATCTCGTATAACCCAATGTGTAGCGGAAGAGTGAGCCAAGGTGCCTTCTTCTTCCGATGCAACCTAGCTATCAATCTTACTGGGATGTGATATGCTACTTCCTGCATGATGAGTATGTCCAAGACAAAATTTGGTAGGACATGCAGAGGCTTCTCCGCATTGTACATCTGTATGAAGGTGCCAGATGGTGAGGCATACCAATTAGCTATGTCTATCAATGCCTCCATTTCTGCCTTTGACATGCAGGGTGGATCCTATTGGAATATCATATTGTAAACCATGGTGACAAATGATCGAATAGCCATGTGATAACTCCTCTGAAGCTCCAATAGGACAACATCTTACAATAAGTGTTCACAGCAATCTTTGTCGGTGTCAATGCCCACTTCAAGCCAGGGAACTCCTGTCGGGCATAAATTGCATCCAATATGTAGGCAGACAGTAGATCTCTACTTGCATACCTTTGGGTAGCTATCGAGCCTTTGTTACCTATTCCATTAGTTGATGAACCAATATGTCGGACCAGTTGCATGCTTTTCCCTCTCTAGCCAATTGGCCCAGCATGATCACCCAACTTTGTGGGAGGGTTTCCGTGCTTTCTTGGCCATACAGTCGACATGCAAAGATGACCAAGTATTGATACGCCTTTTGTGGTATTTTCGTCTTGTAGATATGGTTGGGTGTCATCCTGAATTTAGCTGAATCCTTTACCTAGTTATTCAAAATGTCTCTGGAGTTGGCATTACTGTTGGGTATACTAAAGGGAGTCTCCATGATGGTCACAGGCTCTGACATCTAATACATCTCATCATAATCATGTGCCCTAAAGGTAGCAATCTCCATCCCACTGACACTACTCAATGTCATCGTCTCAAGATCAATGTGCAAGATGATCCAATGTATCATGTCCGCAGATGGGGGCATGGGATACCTGCATGCAATTCGGTACAAGTCGGACTTGTGTATGTTCACATATACCTAGCAGTCTTCAAGGTCTTCCCCAAATGTGCCTGCAAATGCATCATTGACCTCTTTCCATTTCAGCATGATGTCCTTGTCAACAATCATCTTGGTGTCTTCATAGTTCAGAAAAAATGTAGACACTCGCTCAACTGTTGTTCCAGTTACACTTTCGTCAGTGTCCTTTGATCCTACTCTCTTGGAGTTCATTGATCTTGAACTGCTAAGAGGTGGATGAACACCTACAAGATCTGGAGACAAAGTGATATGCTTGGCAAGAAATTTGTTAGTGAAAACCAAAGAAAACATGAGAAACAACATGTAACATACCTAGGAATTGACTAGAAAGGATTTCACAATTTCTTCTAGGAGGCTGGTGTTGATGGTGCTAGACTCGCCAACATGTAAGTGGATTACCCCAGTAAGAAGTCCCAATTAGAACTCAAACTGTTTGGTGTAGGAGTTCCAGTAGTGGGTTGTACGATTATTCCTTGACCGTGATTTTGCACAGAGGCTAGTAAGATGTCTCCATTAGTAGCAAGGGTGTGAAAATTACATCAAGCTAAGGACAGTGCATGAGATGTTCTAACACACTGAGGTTGAGGTGAGTGCGCCCATTGGAAACCTGTAATAGTACATGGCTTGGAAGGGAACACACGAGCTAAGATGCATCATAAGCTGGAAAGCAAGAAAGCGAGCAATCCAAAGTGATGGTTAAACCAACAACACATTTCAAAAAGATTCGTACATACTGATATTGAATAGTCCATACATGCATGCGTAAGCAAACAAATACATATATCATTTAAAGTAAACCAGATAGCATAGAATACAATACAACATATGCATGAAACATGTTGCCTCTGTTATATTAAGTGTAAGTTCCAGTCATACAATACATCCATGTCCAACCACTAGTTCCAATAGTGGAACGTTACAGCCACAACCACCTGCTCCCCCAAAGAGATGTACTAGCTCTACGTTGTGGGGAAGCCAAGCCTCATTACAATATTGTAGAATCTTTCTCCAAGATACTCCTATCGAAGCTTGGCTAACCAAAATCCTTTACAATGAGTTATGAGGTTCTATTTATAGCAAATGGTGGGGTCACCCTTGACATTCCCCTTTGTGACAGTTCATCTACCCTCATGACTATTCATCTACTCTATGACTGTTACATCCAACTATTAACACTTGAACTTCCACTTGACACAACGTTACATTACAATGCATATATGCTCATGTGAGACAAAATGGCTTGAGCAATCCATGCAAGACATCACTGACACTTGGTCCTTCATGGTGAGACCAACTCTTTGACATGCTTGTGATGCTGAAGGTGGTGAGCTGATGCCAAGCTTGGTCATTCGTGATGGTGTGCGTGCACTCCATGGCGACATCTCTCTAAAGCGAACTCTTGCTTCCGTTGCATCCAGGTGCATTGGTGTGGATTCTACATCCAACTCATCTGCTAGCATGCGCATGGCCTTCTTGGTGCAACAAAATCGACAACACGCTGGTGCATAGTGTTCGTGTTAATATTCCAGTGTGTGCTAGTGGTCATGCGCATCAACTGTCAACTACATGCTCAGCTCTAGTCGGACTTGCTTCCAAATGGGTTGGATCACATGTGTGTGCAAAATGACATGCATGTTGTTGAATCCCTTGCATATGATTAACAACACTACTCACCATGTCTGCTTCGTGCCAGATGCTAGGATGGATCTATAACTTGTACGAGCGTAGTTTCATCTGTGAGTGCAAATTACACCCCCCTGTTGTTCCTGTTCTTGCTGCAACTCATTCACATGTCTGTGCAGCTCATGTTCTTCCTTGAGTTGTTGCTTCAACACATGAAACTCCTTATTTGTTCCATTCTCTGTCTTCTTGCGATCGCACTATCACCTCATAGCCTGAGTCTCCAAACTTGATTTCATCATCAATGGATTTGCTTGAGCTTGCAACTTTTTTCCACCTCCATGTTGTCAACAACCTTCCTCTTGCATTCATTGCATCCAGTATGTTGTCTTCAACTGTTGTTCATGATGTTGCTCATTTTGATGCAACTGATGTCATATCTTGATGTCCTTGTCTACGAACAACTTGATGTCTTCATGAGTAGGCAAGCTCATACACACTTGATCGACTGCATCCCCAAGTGTGCTCTGAATGGTGTCTTCAACTATGCTCTGCTAGAAACCATTGTACCTGTGCTTCTGAGAGGCAGATGAATGCCTATGATACTTGGAGACATGGAAACACTCATGGCAAGCAATTTTTTATTCGAAAACCAAAATGAACTTGAGAACTGACTTGCAACATACCTGTGTGACTGATCATGATGATTGTGCAATTTTCATCAGGAGGTCGAGAGACTGACTGCCAAGACTGTGGAAGGCAATGTCTGGGCTGCTGGGAGGCTAACTGATTGCTAGAAATATGCAATGCACAGTCCATTCTGGCTACTGACTGCTGGAATTACATAATGGAAAATCTTATCTAGCAATGGTTGCAGGCTCAGTGACTACATTGCACAATTTTCTGGGCCAGTTGTCATTGTCCCACATAATTGTGCAATGCAAGACTAGAGGACAATCACTGGGTAGAAATGTGCATATCCTAAGAGGAAGACAGAGCCTTCCCTCTCAGGATTGTACAATGTTGTCTTGGTGAGGTGGAGTCCGAGATAAGACTGCCCAGACTCCCCAACAGGCAACTGAAAGAGAAAGTGAATGCAGATGCATGGCAATGTTGAGTGTAAGCATAAGTGAATGATCGTGCATGCAAATGGTTAATTAAAGATTCAGAAAATGGAACAACATGCATGTGAGTGAGGCAAGTCACCAAATCGGTGACCGTTTGTGAAAAACAGTTACATGCATATAACAGTAGTGATATGTTAATGAAAACTGAAATGATGCTTTTACAAGATATTATGTATCAAAACGACAGCAAGTTGTCACTAAAATCAAGCAGACATCGTTCATACGAAGCGAAACACAAAAAGCAAATGCAACATAAGACATGGAAAGCAAGATTACCCCAAAACAACTGAGTTGAATGTGCCGACAACTCCTAGATGTGATGTGGGATGTCAGAGATGCAAGTTTGATGTGAGGAATGAGCTCTACAGTGTCTAGTTGATGATTTTTGATAAAATCGAGGTTGTGACATGCATGCCACAAAACTAGGGAAAGCGACACTTGGTGGGAGGTTTCTGAAATGATCCTTGCACGTAACCTCCAACTGCCAAAAATAGATCCCTGAAATGAGGGATGCCTTTGCATGTTGTCTTGGGAAAAGTAGCCCATGCATGCAAGTCTATTTTCCTTGGTCCTAGAGGAAATCGGTCAACTGAGCTACACATGCAAGAGGTTGCTCAACTGCTGGGAGAAAATGCACATTTCTGGCTGGAAGGTAGGTTTTGCTTAGAATATTTACACAATTTTTGGGTAGAGTAGCTGACTGCTGCCCAGACTTGCATAAATTTTGGGTTGAGCAGCCCAGAGGGAAGGATTGAGCAATTTTCTTAGTGAAGCTTGCTCAGCAGAATTGTGCAATTCTGGGGCCTATCAGGCTGCTAGTCAGGATTGCGTAATTTCCAGAGGGAAGGCTAGTTTCCCTCCATATTTTCACAAATCCTTGAAGGAGCTTCTCAGCTTGCTGCTAGACCAAGTCCAGATGAATAACCTATGAGGGGAATGCATCAAGGTTTGATCAACATGGTATCTTTCTAAAACAAAATCACTGGAGCTTGTGTACTTGATGAAGAAAGTCATGCTGCTGTGAAGGTTGGTAGGGAGGCTCCAAAATGAATCTAAGGAAAAATTTTGGAGGGTGGTTGTAGCTGCTACAACACCTGGCAACACACTAGTATAACTCCAGCTCTTTTAATGGACCTTTTTCATGAAAATCAAGTCTAACACCTCCGAATGTATTGTTTAGTCCACAACTTGTCTTGGTTTCACACTAACTTGATTGTAAGATTTAGCATTTGCCACACTCTTGTTCGATTGACACACATTCTAAGCCAAGTCAACATAGTTGTTTCGATTGGGGTTGAGGGGTATATAGGTGCACAAGCTTCATATTCGTCAGATTCTTAATTTCATCTCTGGTGTTCCTGATCTGCTGCCAGCAAGCCTGGACAGTACCTCGACGGAGTCACATAGGAACACAAGCATGGCTCCGCTACCAGTGAGTCTAGTCAGTACCCCGACGAAGTTACTTACATCACCTCTCTGCCCAAGAAGCCTTTCTATTCTTTTGCCTTATTCATTTTTCATCTTCATAACTATGTATAGCACTTATTCATTTCAGAGGTGGAAGAGGGATCACGACTTATTGAGATAAGAAGAGGTTGTTCCTGTAGAGAAGTAGTTTATTACACCTCTGATGTGCTTGTTAAGGTTTTCCCCCTCACCTTACTCTACTTGACTGAGCTGACAAGGATTAACCCAAAAACAACTGACTAGAGTAGCTGATACTAGTGAGCGTGCAAGCATTATGTTTTCACCAAGGTTCACTTCGAACAGTACATATTTTCCATTGATGTATCATGGATTGAAGACAACAAGTTCTTTTGATATTTGTACAAGTCCTCTCGTACTTTCCCCAACTTGTTTCAAGAGTCATACAGGGTTTCATGGGAAACTATCCTATGAAAAAAACAAGAAAAAAACAACAAAGAAAAGAAGAAGTAGAAGAAAAAGCAAAATAAAAGTGAGTAATAAAACAAGAAAGCAAGCAAACAAATGAACAAAGCAAGTAAGAAAACAATCATGCAAGCAAATAGACTGAAAGAAAACACTACTACTCCTAAGTTACTAGTGCATGGGCCATCTCACGTGAAGTGATACTTCCAATGAAGCCACCAGCACATTGGTTGACCCATGTTGGTGAAGGCATGGTTTGTGAACAAGACATCTATGTGAAATAGCAAACAAGAAAGATATAACAGTGAAGACAAACACACTCCGAGTTTACAAGTGACCACAGAATAGAGATGACTAAAAATGCATGACATGCACTCTATGGAGATGCCATGGTGTTGTGCTACACTGCATGCAGATGTTGAGTGTGTGCATTCTCTTGACTATGACATGCAAGCAAATGTGAGAAAGGTAGACCACTTATGTTGTGCATGTGTGCTTGTTGTGTAATATTCCTCCAATGCATGAGTGATGGGATAATGTAGTTTGAGTAGGGGAAGCGAAATCTCTGTGTTTGGTTGATCTTCAATGTAAAGAAGTGAGTGATGAGGAGCCTTGAGTTTTTCAACAATTTCCTGCCCAGAAGTCAAACCAACCTCAGGACGGTGAGGAAATGACATACCCATCAGCTTGAGCTGAAGTTCCTCGACAGTCTATGGGGTTTCAACTTCGTTGATAGATAGATCATTGTAGACCAGTGCCTTAGATAGATTAACAACGATTGAATCAACATCATGATCTGTTAAGTTATGGTATGTTCTATGCTTATAACATTTTACTTGTTTTCCTTATTATATTCCACAGATTAGCAATCACATGTACATAAAGTAAAGTGCAGATAGAACATTAAACAATCCACAGAAAACAAGCCAAGACAAGAGACACAAGATGTGGTGGCTAGCCAGGGAAAAACCTCACAATGTGTGGGGAAACCCTTTGATCAAATTTTATTTTATCTTCAATAATTCAGCAAAGAGAAATAGTACAATAAATCTGATTCATATCAGCAGTAGCAAACCCTAGATCAGCAGCATCAGCATTAGCGGCTTCATCATCAAACTAGGGCAGACGATATCTCACAAACCGACCATCGAATCGGCTTGATTCCACCACCAAGAGTTGCGGCTTCCAGAGGAGGTTCAGATGAACCTACAATGTAGTTCAGATAAGGAGATATTCTAGTCCACACAGGTCAAACCTTACTTCTGCAATTGCAGTTTTAGTTTCGGCAACTTCCGACTTCAAACTAGGGTAGTCGATATCTTGCAAACTGTCCGTCGGATTGACTTGATTCCACCACCAAAAGTTGCAACTTTCAGAGGAGGTTCAGATGAACCTACAACGTAGTTCAAATGAGGAGATATTCTAGTCCATGTAGGTCAATCTTTACTTCTGCAGTTTCAGCTTCAATTTCAACAGCTTCCGGCTTCACATGTGTGAGGGAGAGACCCTTTTCTACGCAGCAGAGAAGAGACTCTTTTTTGCACAGTGGAGAGAGAGATATGTGATGATATGAGTGAGTCCAAATGAGGAAAATTCCTCCTATATTTATACACAATGTTGGTGTTTGAATAGATGCGACTGTTGGGCTTCTGAGCCTACATGAGTTGTAGGTCGGCTTGATAATAATTCCATAATCAAAATAAATTCATATCTCCATGAATACTTATCGGAATCGGATGATCTTTATATCAATCCTACACCTCTCGATGAGAGGAATCTATAAAAGTATTATCAGCCATGAATAAGATTACCAACATGAATTTTTGCCCTAGTTGCCAATTTTAACACTCCCTCTCAACTAGGGAGAACTTCATCTGCAATCTATCTATTGGTCGTTACTATTCACCCATCAAATGCACTACCCTGTATAGCCTATCCCTTGTCCTGGTCTACTCTATTATGCCTGTTCTGCTTTGTCTTTTTCTGCCCTGTATTGATCTGTATTGTTTTGCTCTACTCTTGCATTGTTCTGTTATGCTCTGCTTTTGTCCAAATTATGAAGAAGAAGAAATGATCGAGGATGTATCATACTGACTCAAAGTCAGTCTCAGAGTATGTACCACTAGTCCCAGACCAGTCTCAACCAACCCGAAGTCAACGTCATAGTGAGTAAAACTCCATTGGTCCCAGACCAGTATCATCCTCCACTGACTCAAAGTCAGTCTCAAAGTGCGTACCACTGGTCCCAAACCAGTCTCAACCGACCCGAAGTCAGCTTCATAGTAAGTACCACTCCTACCACTGGTCCCAGACCAGTATCGCAGTCTTAGAGAGTGTACCGCTGGTCCCAGACCAGTCTCAACCGACCTGAAGTCAGCGTCATAGTATGTACCACTCTCACTAGTCCCAGACCAGTACTGCACTGACACTAAGTCAGTGTCAGAGTATGTACCATTGTTCCTAGACTAGTCTCAACCAACCCGAAGTTAGTGTCATAGTATGGTACAACTCCTACCACTAGTCCCAGACCAGTATCATTGATCCCAGATCAATGGAGGTCATCCTAGCGTAAGGAGGACGGTAGATACAACGATGCGTCCATCGATACTACTATGGTCCCTAACTTCATTTCCCTACTCATTGATCAAATGAGAGGTACTTCCCATGAGTCCTAGACTGCATGGATAGGATGCCTCGACAGGAGAACTAATCAATCCTATCCTCACAGGAGAACACATCAATCCTACTACAATTGCCATGGAGAACACATCAATCCAGGCCACCATGGAGAACACATCAATCTAGGCCTCACAAGAGAACATGTCAATCCTACTATAATTTCCATGGATAACACATCAATCTAGGCCCCATAGGAGAACACATTAGTCCTGCTACAATCGCCATGGAGAACACATCAATCTAGGCCTCACAGGAGAACACATCAATCCTTCTACAATTGCCATGGAGAATAGATCAATCTAGGCCCCATAGGAGAACACATCAGTCCTACTACAGTCACCATGGAGAACACATCAATCCAAGCCTCATAGGAGAACACATCAATCTGGCTACAATCGCCATGGAGAACACATCAATCCAAGCCTCACAGGAGAACTAATCATCCTGCTACACAGGAGAGCGAATCATCCTGTTCCACAAGAGAGAGAATCATCTTGTCCCACAAGAGAGTGAATCATCTTGTTCCAGTGCACACCACCAGGGGAGGTTGAGTCACCCTGTGGTCGTATGTTGCACTAGTAAGAACTGCAAGCCCTCAAAGCTCCTAGAGCTCAATGTATGCAACATGCAGGACCCTTGTACAAGGGTTTCTTGACGACTCCAAGTCGTTTGGGAAAATCACAGATTAGATCTTTCCTCGGGGCTTTGACAAGGTTTATCGACTTGTACATCATCTTAATGTGATGGAGCCTCCTTGCTCATCGACTTACCATATCCTAGATGATGTCTATCTGTTGGAGCAATCGACGAATATGGGATTCCTCAATAATCGAATCCCACCTCTGGTTGCTATAGAGAATCACAGTGGTATCCAATGTAAATCCAAGCAACTCACTAAAGAGCTTTTGCAACCAGACTACCTCACAGGAGGCCATGCTAGTAGCAATATACTCTGCATCGACGGTGCTCAAAGCCACCGACTTCTGCTTCTTTCTCATCCAAGATATCGAAGTAGATCCCAAGGCGAAACATCACCCGGAAGTGCTCTTACGGTCCACCACACTACCTGCCTAATTAGCATCAGTATATCCAAATAGTCTCACATCTCCGGCAGTGTATCTTGACCCATTAGTAATTGTGCCACGAAGATATATCAGAAGATTCTTGGCATCCATCCTGTGAGGCTCAACCAAATATGAGCTCACAATGCTAATTGCAAAACATATGTTCAGATGGAGGTTCACCAAGAACATCAACGCGAATGAGTTTTTGAAACTTAGAGGCATTTCCCAAATCTGGTCCAACATCACTACCATATAACTTCTGAAAGTTAAGATCCTTGAGGTAGTCACAGGCTTGCAGTCCATCATAACAAATCGTTTCAGAATCTTCACCACATATTTTCCTTGAGATAGGAAAATTTCCCTTGGGTTCTACCACACTTCAAGTCCTTGGTTCTTCATTACAAATTCAGAAGCCAACTCCCTCTTACATTTGTGAATGAGAGGGTATGCACTTGTTAGAAAGAGGTCATCCACATACAACACCAGTATGAGAGGCTTGTCATCTTCAACCTTAAGGTAAAGGTTAGGATCGGCTTCACTCCTAGTGAATCCCAGCTTCCTCAAGTAGCTATCGATCCTCTCATACCATGCTCGAGGTGCTTGTTTCAGCCCATAGAGAGCCTTCTTCAACCTGCATACATGAGATTTTCAATCATAAATCTCAAATCCTTCGGGTTGCTCCACATAGACCTCTTCTTTGATCAAACCGTGCAAGAACACGATCTTGAAATCCATCTGATGTAGGTTCCATCCTTATGAAGCCACAAGGGCTGTGATCAAGCGAATGGTCGTATATCTGGAAATAGGTGCAAATATCACATCATAGTCTATACCATCCTTCTGGGAGAAACTACGAGAAACAAAATGAGCCTTATACTATTCCATACTTCCGTTTGCTATAGCTTTATCTTGTAAATCCATTTTGAAGTAACAATTGTCTTATCCTGGGGTTTGGGAACTACTTCCCAGACATCATTCTCCATAATAGACTCATATTCTTTGGTCATAGCATCCTTCCATACTTGATGCTTGACGGCATCTGAGAATGATGAAGGATCATTTTGTATCATCGTGCTCATGATGGTCAGGTATCCCTGATACCTATTAGGTTTCTTAATTTCACAGAAGGTTCCTCGGGGTGTAGAATGTCCTTCAGCATCATCAAGTATCCCCCTAAGCCATGAAGGCCTCTTCCTAAAAGAGGAAGGCTCAGGTGGATAAATAGGATCCATGGGTTCCTCCACATCAGGTATTGTTACATCATCTACCCATATAGGCAACTTCCACAATCATACAGTTCTTCCTTTTTGCCACACCATTCTGCTCAGAAGTATGTGGTGCAGTAGTCTCCCTCTTAATACTAGCCTCACATATGCCTGAGTGAACCAACTGTAATATATCGAAGGTCTTGCTTTGGCTTGAGGGGAATGGTCCCCTTTTGAGCTTTCCTTCGGCACATCCTAGACATACACCTTCTTTCTCTACTCGGAATTCGGGCATCCTTGTCACCATTTGTCTTTCACCGAGTAGAGCTTTATAATGAAGGGGGGAAAACCTCCAATGCCAAAGTTCGGACTGAAGAGATGTGTCATAAGACATGACACCTAGCGGACTTCCATCGACCTAATATAATGAATCAACACGGAACCCAAGAGTAAAGGCATCTTTAACATTATTTTTCCATATACGTACCTTTCCATCACTGAAGGTTACCTTGTAGCCTTTGTCTTCCATTGCCGAGATGGACACCGGGTTCTTTTTGAGGTCAGGTGCATTTAATACATCCTGGAATTTCTAGCCTTCTTGAGATGGGCACCGGGTTCTTTTTGAGGTCAGGTGCATTTGATGGAAGCTCAACAATATTGCCTCTCACATGATCCAACACTCCTTGATCCTCAAGGATTAGATCGATAGACATCTTCCATCCGTGATAGTCAGCTTTCTCACGGAGCTTGTTTTCGACAGGAAAGAGAGTTGAGGACCCCATCGTTCTTTTAGGATAGCCTTGCCAATCTTTTCTTCAGTGATTGCTCTTGCTCTTGCTCGGGCTTTGTCTTCACCTCAGCTCTGATTCCATGTTAAGTTATGGTATGTTCTATGCTTATAACAATTTACTTGTTTTCCTTATTATATTCCATAGATTACCAATCACATGTACATAAAGTAAAGTGCAGATAGAACATTAAATGATCGACAAAAAACAAGCAAAGACAAGAGACACAAGATGTGGCAGCTAGCTAGGGACAAACCCCACAATGTGTGGGAAAACCCTTTGATCAAATCTTATTTTATCTTCAATAATTTAGCAGAGAGAAATAGTACAATAAATCTGATTCATACCAGCAGTAGCAAACCCTAGATCAACAGCATCAGTATTAGCGACTTCATCATCAAACTAGGGCAGACGATATCTCACAAACTGACCGTTGGATCAGCTTGATTCCACCACCAAAAGTTGTGGCTTCCAGAGGAGGTTCAGATGAACCTACAACGTAGTTCAGATGAGGATATCTTCTAGTCCACGCAGGTCAAAATTTACTTCTGCAGTTGCAGCTTCAGTTTCGGCAGCTTCCAGCTTCAAACTAGGGCAGTCGATATCTTGCAAACCATCCGTCAGATTGACTTGATTCCACCACCAAAAGTTGCGGCTTTCAGAGGAGGTTCAGATAAACCTACAATACAGTTCAGATGAGGAGATATTCTAGTCCAGGTAGGTCAATCTTTACTTCTGCAATTACAGCTTCAGTTTCAATAGCTTCCAGCTTCACATGTGTGAGGGAGAGACCCTTTTCTGCGCAGTAGAGAGAGAGATATGTGATGAGATGAGTGAGTCCAAATGAGGAAAAGTCCTCCTATATTTATACACAATGTTGGTGTTTGAATAGATGCGACTGTTGGGCTTCTGAGCCTACATGAGTTGTAGGTCGGCTTGATAATAATTCCATAATCAAAATAAATTCATTTCTCCATGAATACTTGTCGGAATCGGATGATATTTATATCAATCCTACACCTCTCAATGAGAGGAATATAATAAAAATATTATCAGCCATGAATAAGATGACCCACATGAATTTGTTCCCTAGTTTCCAATTTTAACATGATCATATGAAGAAGTAGAGAGATCACGACAGCCAAGATAAGAAAATTTAGGATGTTTGTCGGCATCCTCATGATTTGATGAATCTGGAAGAGGGGTAGATGAGAGCAAAGATTTTCACCCTTTGCGTTTTCATAAATGATAGATGACAGATTGGATGGATTTCCGGAGTAAGATGTGTCCTCTCTGCATTGTGATGATATAATGACATCTGATGTGTCCTGTGAATGATCGGAAGTAGAAACATCTAGAAATGGGTTTTCACAAGGGAAATCAGTAGTGGTAGAATCAAAGGGGATGTCAGGATGAAGCGGATGAGGTGCAGATAGAAGGGAGTCATCCTTCACTATAGATTTTTCTTTAGATTCCCACACACTCTCATCATGAATGATGGCACGAATTGGTTGCATAACACCAATTCTACTGAAAACTTGATCCTCATTCACAATAGGTGAGGAGTCGGGAATGGGAGAACACAAGATAGTACAATTCGGAGGATCAACAGAGTGAGAGGATGGAGGTCGAGGGAAAAAATCCACGTGACAACCAACAGGCCTGCAAGCCAAATCTGTACAAATATCAAGAGCAGGTTGGGTTGGAGGATGTGACAGTTCAACAGATGTGTGTGCATGATCTCCCACATCACTCCACGGTGGTGGATCTATTTAATGAGGTGAAGGCGGAAAGCCACTTGTGGAAGCAACTATGCCTGCCTATGATTTCACAACTCCATCACCGAATTGTGCTGAGCGAGGTTCAGATATGTGAAGAAGGTAATCAAATATTCCAAAATAAATTCACAATCAATTTCATCTTCAGGAAATCGGTATGCAAGATTAAAAAACGTGTGTTAAACCGATTAATGGATTCATTGGGTGATGTTCATAATTTCATAATTTCTTGATCAAGTGCTTTATGGTCAAAGTGGTTGAAAGCAAGGTCTATCTCTATGGCTAGATGAACAAGAGAAGGAATAGATTTTTCAGGCAACGTGGCACACCACTGCATTAGGTTCCCTTGAAGTGTGTAGATGAACATCACACAACTCATGTATTCTTCAAGGAATCCATGTATTTTACATGAGCCTACAACGCCTACCGCGTGTCTAACCAAGGCTGCGTAGCCTCCACCATCATATATTTTATGAGACAAGTTACCCAAGATCTTTTCTGAGATAGTGAAATTGTTTCCATAAGACATAAACTCCAGAAGAGAAACTCGGTAGTTAGTCATGATAGATGCGTAGAGACTCAAAACAGATGTGAGGACTCAACTTGTCATCTGGCCTTCCTTCTAGCACCAAAATTTTGATGGTGTTGGACCCACCAATGTGAAAGGGGATCTCCCTGGTAAGAAGTCCCAATTAGACCTTAGACAATTTGGTGTAGGAGTCCCAACAGTGGGTCGTACGGTAATTCCTTGACCGCGATTTCACACAGAGGCAAGTAAGAGGTCTCTGTTGGTAGCAAGGGTGTGACAGCAGCAAGCCAAGGAAGTGCATGAGAGGTTCTAACACACTGAGGGTGAGGTGAGTGCGCCCCTTGGAAACTTGTAATAGTGCGCGTCTTGAAAGGGAACACACAAGTGGAGATGCATCACAAGCTAAAAAGTAGGTTAGCAAGAAATCCAAATTGATGGTTAAACCAACAACACATTTCAGAAAGATTCATACATACTTATACAGAATAGACCATACATGCATGCATAAGTAAGCAAATACATATATCATTTAGAGTAAATTAGATAGAATACAATACAATACAACATATGCATGAAATGTGTTGGCTTTGTTATATTAAGTGTAAGTTCCAGTCATACAATACATCCATGTCCAACCACCAGTTCCAATATTGGAATGTTACAGCTATAACCACCTGCTCCTCCAAAGAGATGTACTAGCTATGTGCAGTGAAGAACCTAAGCCTCGTTACAATACTTTCCAAGGTTTCTCTAAAATACTCCTATCAAAGCTTGGCTAACCAAAAGCCTTTACAATGAGTTATGAGGTTCTATTTATAGCAAAGGGTGGGGTGACCCTTGACATTTCCCTTTGTGACAGTTCATCTACTCTCATGACTCTTCATATACTCTATGACTGTTACATCTAACTATTGAGACTTGAACTTCCACTTGATACAACGTTACATTACAATGCACATGTTCTCATGTGAGACAAAATGGCTTAAGCAAGCCATGCAAGACGTCGCTGACACTTGGTCCGTTCTGGTGAGACCAACTATTTGGCATGCTTGTGATGGTGAATATGGTGAGCTGATGCCAAGCTTGGTTGTCCATGATGGTGTGCATGCACCCCATGGTAGCGTCTTGCCGAAGTGAACTCTTGCATCCGTTGCATCTGAGTGCATTAGTGTGGCTCCTTCATCCAACTCATCTGCTAGCATTCACATGGTCCTCTTTGTGAAACCAAACCAACAACACATTGATACATAGTGTCCCTGTTGATCTTCCAATGTGTGCTAGTGGTCCTACACATCAATTGTCAACTACATGCTCAGCTCTAGTCGGACTTGATTCTTGTCTTCGCCTTGGTGAGCGTGCTAAATGAGTTGGATCACATGTATGCACAAAATGACATGCATGTTGTTGAATCCTTTGCATGTGATCAACAACACTCCTGACCATTTCTGCTCCGTGCAACTACTGGGATGGATCTATAACTTGTACGGGCGTAGTTTCATCCATGAGTGCATGTTATGCCCCCTATTGTTCTTGTTCTTGCTGCAACTCATTCACATGTCTATGCAGCTCATGTTCTTACTTGAGTTGTTTCTTCATCACATGCAACTCCTTCTTTGTTCCATTCTCTCTCTTCGCGCGATCACATTGTCACCTCATAGCCTGTGTCTCCAAAGTTTCTTTCATCATCAATGCATATGCTTGAGCTTACAACTTTGTTTCGCCTCCGTGTTGTCAACAACCTTCATCTTGCATTCGTTGCATCTAGTATTGTTGGGCTACTAGGAGGCTGACAGATTGTTGGAACTATGCAATGTACAACCCATTCTAGCTGCTAAATTCTATAATTGTGTAATGGGAAATTGTAGCTGGTAATGGTTGCAGGCTCAATGACTGCATTGCGCAATTTTTTGGGCCAACTGTCGATGTCCCTCATAATTGTGCAATGCAAGACTAGAGGACAGTCACTAGGCAAAAATGTGTATTTCCTGAGAGGAAGACAGAGCCTTCGCTCTTAAGATTGCCCAATGTTGTCTTTGTGAACTGGAGTCCGGGCCAAGGCTGCCCAGACTCCCTGACGGGCAACTAAAAGTGAAAGTGAATACGGATGCATGGAAATGCTGAGTGTAAGCATAAGTGAATGATCGTTCATGCAAACAATCAATGACAAATTTAGAAAATGGAACAACATGCATGTGAGTGAGGTGAGTCGTCGAATCAGCAACCATTTGTGAAAAATAGTTTCATGCATGCGACAACAGTGATATGTTAATGAAAACTAAAATAGTGCTTGTACAAGATATTATGTATCAAAATGATAGCAAGTGCTCACTGAAATCAAGCAGACATCATGCATACGAAGCGAAACAAAAAAAGTGCTAGAAATGAAACACAAGACATGGAAAGCGGGCTTACCCCAAAACAACTGAGTTGAATGTGCCAACAGCTCATAGATGTGATGTGGGAGGTCAGAGCTGCAAGGTTGATGTGAGGAATGAGCTCTGCAGTGTCTGGTTGATGAGTTTGATAAAATCGAGGTTATGATGCCCATGCCACAAATCTAGGGAAAGCAACACTTGGTGGGAGGTTTCTGAAATGATCCTTGCATGTAATCTCCAACTACAAAAAATATATCCCTGAAATGAGGGATTCGTTTGCATGTTTTCTTGGGAGAAGCATCACATGCATGCAAGTCTGTTTTTCTCGATCCTGGAGGAAACCCTTCAACTCAGTTGCACATGCAAGAGGTCGCCCAATTGCTAGGAGAAAATGTGCATTTCTGGCTGGGAGATGGGCTGGATGCTTAGAATACTTACGAAATATATGGGAAGAGTAGCTGACTGCTGCCCGGAAATTATGCAAATTTTGGGATGAGTAGCCCATAGGGAAGGATTGTGCAATTTTCTGGGTGAAGCTTGCTCAGTAGAATTGTGCAATTTTGGGGCCCAGCAGACTTCCAGTCAGGATTGCGCAATTTTTGGAGGGAAGGTTGGTTTCCCTCCAATTTTGCGCAAATTCTTGAAGGAGCTACTCAACTTGCTGCTAGACCAAGTCCAAATGAACAGCCTATGAGGGGAATGCATCAAGGCTTGATCGATAGGCTATATTTCTACAAGAAAATCACTGGAGCTTATGTATTTGATGAAGAAAGACATGTTGTTGTGAAGGTTGGTATGGAGGCTTCAAAATGAAGTTAAGGCGAAATTTTGGAGGGTGGTTTTAGTCGCTACAACACTTGGCGAAACACAAGTAGAACTCTAGCTCTCTAAATGGACCTTGTTCGTGAAATGCAAGTCTAACACCTATGGAAGTATTTTTCAATTCTCAACTTGTATTGGTTTCACACTAAATTGATTGTAAGATGTAGCATCTACCACACTCTTGGTCGATTGACACACATTCCAAGCCAAGTCAACACAGTTGTTTCGATTGGGGTTGAGGGGTATATAGGGGCACAAGATGTATAGTCGTCAGAGTCTTAGTTTTATCTCTAGTGTTGCTCTACTACTAGAAGGCCTAGACAGTACCCCGGTGAATTCACATAGGAACACAAGCATGGCTCCACTGCTAGCGATCCTAGTCAGTACCCTGATGAAGTTACTTTCATCACCTCTCTGCCAAAGAAGCCTTTCTCTTCTTTCACCTTATTCATATTTCATCTTCATAACTGTGCATAGCACTTATTCATTTCAGAGGCAGAAGAGCGATCATGACTTATTGAGATCACAAGAGGTTTTTCTTGTAGAGAAGTAGTTTATTACACGTCTAACGTGCCTGTTAAGGTTTTCCCCCTCACCTTACTCTACTTGACTGAGGTGACAAGGATTAATCCAAAAACAACCAACAAGAGTAGGTGATACTAGTGAGTGCACAAGTGTTATGTTTTCATAAAGTTCACTTCAAATAGTATGTATTTTCTACTGATGTATCATGGACTGAAGAAAACAAGTGCTTACATATGAGAGCGGACAATAGATAACCAAATGTTGATAGTTGTACAAGTCCTCTCGCACTTTACCTAGTTTTTTTCAAAAGTCATACATGGTTTCATGGGAAACCATCCTATGAACAAAACAAGAAAAAAAACAACAACAAAGAAAAGCAGAAGCAGAAGAAAAAGCGAAAGAAAAGTGAGTAAGAAAACAAGAAAGCAAGCGAACAAATGAACAAAGAAAGTAAGCAAACAAGCATGCAAGAAAACAGACTGAAATAAAACACTACTCCTACTCCTAAGATAATGATGCATGGGCCATCTCACGTGAAGTGATACTTCTAATGCAACCATTGGCGCATTGGTTGACCCATGTTGTTGAAGGCATGGTTTGCGAACAAGACATCTATCCGAACTAGCAAACAAGAAAGATGTAACAGTGAAGACAAACACACTCTGATTTTACAAGTGACCACAGAACATAGATGAGTGAAAGCGCATGACATGCACTCTATGGAGATTCCATGTTGTTGTGCTACACTGCATGCAGATGTTGAGTGTGTGCATTCTCTTGACTGTTACATGCAAGAAAACGTGAGAAATGTAGACCACTTATGTTGTGCATGTGTGCTTGCTGTGTAAGATTCCTCCAACACATGAGCGATGGGATCATGTAGTTTGAGTGGAGGAAGCGAAATATAGGTGTTTGGTTGATCTTTAATTGAAAGTAGAGAGTGATGAGGAGCCTTCATAGTTTCAACAATTTCCTAACCATAAGAGAAACCAACCTCAAGACAACAAGGAAATGACATAACCATCAGCTCAGGCTGAGGTGCCTAAATAGTCTGCGGGGTTTTGTCTTCATTGACAGATAGATCATTGTAGACCAGTGCCTTAGATAGATTAACAATGATTGAATCAACTTCGTGATCATATGAAGAAGTAGAGAGTTCATGATAGCCAAGATCAGAAAATTTAGGATTTCTGTTGGCATCATCATGATTTGATGAATCAGGCAGAGGGGTAGATGAGAAGCAAATATGTTCACCCTTTGTGTTATCATAAATGAAAGATGATAGATTGGACAGATTTCTGGAGGAAGATGTGTCCTCTCCGCATTGCGATGATAGACTGACATCCAACGTGTCCTGTGAATGATAAGAAGTAGAAACATCTGGAAACATGTTTTCACAAGGGAAATCAGTAGTGGCAGAATCATAAGGGAGGTCAGGATGAAGTAGATGAAGCACAGCTAGAAGGGAGTCATCCTTCACTGCAGGTTCTTCTTTAGATTCCCACGCACACTCATCATAAATGATGGCGTGAGTTGGCTGCATAACACCAACTCCGTCGAAAACTTGATCCTCATTCACAACAAGTGAGGAGTCCGGAATGGGAGAATGAAAGATAGTACAATCCAGAGGATCAACAGAATGAGAGGACAGAGGTCGAGGGAAAAAATCCACGTGACAACTGAGAGGCCTGCAAGCCAAATCTATACAAATATCAAGAGCAGGTTGGGTTGGAGTATGTGACAGTTCAATAGATGTGTGTGCATGATCTCCCACATCACTCTGCGGTGCTGGAACTGTTTGATGAGGTGAAGGCAGACAATCACTTATGGAAGCAACTATGCCTGCCTATGATTGCACAACTCCATCACTGAATTATGCTTAGCGGGGTTCAGAAATGTGAAGAAGATACTCAAATATTCCAAAAAGAAATTCCCAATCAATTTCATCTTCAAGAAATTTGTATGCAAGATTACAAAAGCGTGTGTAAAACTAATCAATGGATTCAGGGTGATGTTCATAATTTCATAATTTCTTGATCAAGTGCTTCATGGTCAAAGTGATTGAAATCACGGTCTATCTCTACGACCATATGAACAAGAGAATGAATAGATTTTTCGGGTAGCATGACACACCAGTGCATTAGGTGCCCTTGAAGCGTGTAGATGAATAGTGCACAGCTCATGTATTCTTCAAGGAGTCCATGTATTTCACGTGAACCTACAATGCTGACGGTGTGCCTAACCAAGGCTACATAGCCTCCACCATCATATATTTTATGAGACAAGTTATCCAAGAGCTTTTCTGAGATAGTGAAATCGTTTCCATAAGACATAAACTCCAGAAGATAAACTCTGTAGTTAGTCATGATAGATGCATAGAGATTCAAAACAGATGTGAGGTCTCAGCTAGTCATCTGGCCCTCCTTCTAGCACCGAAATGTTGACAGTACTGGACCCGCCAACATGTAAGGGGATCCCCCCGGTAAGAATTCCCAATTAAACCTTAGACCATTTGGTGTAGGAGTCCCAACAGTGGGTCATACGGTAATTCCTTGACCGCATTTCACACAAAGGCAAGTAAGATGTCTCTGTTGGTAGCAAGGGTGTGATAGCTGCAAAAATCCAAGGAAGGTGCATGAGAGGTTCTAATACACTGAGGGTGAGGTGAGTGTGCCCCTTGGAAACTTGTAATAGTACGCGACTTGGAAGGGAACACACGAGTGGAGATGCATCACAAGCTGGAAAGCAAGTTAGCGAGCAATCCAAAGTGATAGTTAAACCAACAACACATTCTAGAAAGATTCATACATACTTACACAGAATAGTCCATACATGCATGCGTAAGTAAAAAAATACATATGTCATTTTGAGTAGACCAATTAGCATAGAATAAAATACAACATATGCATGAAACATGTTGGCTCTGTTATATTAAGTGTAAGTTGCAGTCATACAATACATCCATGTCCAACCACTAGTTCCAATAGTGGAACATTACAGCCACAACCATCTGCTACTCCAAAGAGATGTACTAGCTTTACGTACTAGAAAAGCCAAGGCTTGTTACAATACTTTCCAAGATTTATCTAAAATACTCCTATTGAAGCATGGCTGACCAAAAGCCTTTACAATGAGTTATGAGGTTATATTTTAGTAAAGGGTGGGGTGACCCTTGACATTCCCCTTTGTGACAATTCATCTACCCTCATGACTCTTCATCTACTCTATGAATGTTACATCCAACTATTGACACTTGAACTTCCACTTGACACAATGCTACATTACAATGCACATGTGCTCATGTGAGACAAAATGGCTTGAGTAAGCCATGCAAGACATCACTGACACTCGATCTGTTGTGGTGAGACCAACTATATGACATGCTTGTGATGGTGAAGGTGGTGAGCTTATGCCAAGCCTGGTTGTCCGTGATGGTGTGCATGCACCCCATGGTGATGTCTTGCCAAAGCGAACTCTTGCATCCATTGCATCCGGGTGCATTAGTGTGGCTCCTTCATCCAACTCATCTACTAGCATGCACATGGTCTTCTTTGTGAAACCAAACCGGAAACACATTGATGCATAGTGTCCCTGTTGATCTTCGAATGTATGTTGGTGGTCCTGCACATCAATTTGCAACTACATGCTCAGCTCTAGTTAGACTTGCTTCTTGTCTTCGCCTTGGTGAGTGTGCTAAATGGGTTGGATCACATGCATGCTACTGAATCCCTTGCATGTGATCAAAAACGCTCGTGACTATGTCTACTCCATGCCAGCTACTGGGATGGATCTATAACTTGTATGGGCACAGTTTCATCCATGAGTGCATGTTGTGCCCCCTATTGTTCCTATTCCTGTTGCAACTCATTCATGTGTCTGTGCAACTTATGTTCTTCCTTGAGTTTTTACTTCAGCACATGCAACTCCTTCTTTGTTCCATTCTCTTTCTTCGCGTGATCACGCCGTCATCCATAGCCTAAGTCTCCAAAGTTGCTTTCATCATCAGTGGATATGCTTGAGCTTGCAACTTTGTTTCGCCTATGTTTTGTCAAAAATCTTCATCTTGCATTTGTTGCATCTGGTATGCTACCTTCAGCTATTGTTCATGATGTTGTTTTCATCATATATTGATGTCCTTGTCTACGAACAACTTGATGTCTTCGTGTGATCCAAATTGGATCCATGAAGAATAATTGAATTATCATGATTGTATCAGATCAGGACAAACTTCGAATTCTAAGAGCACAGAGTGATCAGAAAAACCTTTGAACAGTGGCAGTTGGTAGCCAACATGGAACGACGAGGACCTCGGTCAAAGCGCGCTGACCGAGGCCCATGGAGACTGCACAAGAGGCGAAACTAGCACCTAGGAAGCCCTGATTGGGTAAAGGAGGCAATTTTGATGCGCGATTAGCATTGACTGCGCAGGAGGCGAAACTAACACATAGGAAGCTCGGATTGGGAAAAGGAGGCAATTTTTGATGCGCGATTAGCGCTTAGTGCTAATCGTGCATTTTTGGGAAAAACCCCTCGAAATGGAAAGACCTTGAGTGCTCGGTTGCATGGAAGCCGGGAGAACCGTATGGAAAAAGTGCCAAAGGCTAAAGGCGGGACCCACGCTCCAAAAACCAACAGTATTTATCAGAGGCACCCTTGGACGGTAAGCAACTTTGCCAAAACCTAGCGATTCCACTCAGTGCCCGATGCGTGGCAAGGGGAGGAGAGAGAAAATCGTTGCTCATCACGTGCTAACGGTCAAGAAAGTCAACCGTGTGAAATGAGCGAATGGCATCAGATCTGGGGGCTTCAGATCTAACAGCTAAGATCGCGCCTGATGGGAAAGCTAGAATTGATAGGGTATTAAGCTGCGACAGAGAGAATTTTGACGTCTGATTTGATCGCCGAGGTGGTGTAGTTCGTAGGAGGACAAATGGCCACTCCCTGTGAGCCTGATGATGATGTCGAGACAGGGAACTCCAAACGAAGCTGCAGCAGACGATCTGATAGATGTGGAAGGGGAATTGAATAGCCATGAGATCGAATGGCTTTAAAGCCATGAACAGATAAAGCAGAAGACACCCAATATGGAGAAAAGAAGAAAAGGAAGAAGACAGAGAAAACGAAGAAAAGACAGTGAATCAAAAAGCAGAAAGACAGAGGGCCGAGCTAACCATAGGTAGCGTCGAGCACCAGAGAGCTTGAGAGGTTCAAGCCATCCCTGAGAGGATCTATTAGGACTAAGCACCACATTGGTCTCCTTCCATTAAAGACCAGAAAGGTCAAGAGCTGGTAAGGAAAAGAGTCTATGCACTCTAGTGGCCTGGGGAATCCAAGGACCACCCTGCCAAGCAATTTTGTTTCAGGAGACTCATATTGAGCTCCTTCATTGTAATTCTTTGCTTTAAGACATAATAAAAGAAGGCCACCACTGAAAGCTGGACCGGAGACATAGCCCTAGAGGATAGCATGAACTCCTTATTAATTTGTTGTGTTCTTGTATTTGCTTACTGTGTTTCTCTACTATTTTCCATTTTCCAGTGTCTATGTATTTTGCAATATGATTGACCCTTTGCCTAAAATAACATGGACACACACCAGCACATGAGTCTGTAATACCTTCATTTAATAAATCTTTAACTGAGATCACTCATAGGGTGATTTTCAAATCAAGTGGTATCAGAGCTTTAGGTTGTTAAGGTTAGACAAGCTTATGTTGGTTAAGCTGTGAGTGCTCACTATATCAAAACTCAAATTAGGAGAAGAAGAGTTGGTCGAAACGAATCCTAAAATTGGGAGAGTCTATCCTTGGAAGACAATGTCAGAGGAAGGTCCTATGGGTCCAGACCCTCAATTCATAGCAATTTTCCTAGACATAAAGTCCATGGTAGAAGAAATGTATAAAGACTTTAGAAAACACAAGGATGAGGATTCATCGAGCTCTAAACAAGACAAAGGAGAAGATGAATCACATTTCCATGACCACTCAAAAGGAAATGGGAAAGAGGAAAGCTTTCTCACACCTCCTAATAGCCCTGTACATAACAAGAAAGCATCTTTTATCAGGCTAGATGTTAAATTTGATTTGCCTACATATGATGGAGAGCTAAATGAAGAAAAGTTGGACAATTAGATTAGACAAATTGATGTTTATTGCAAATTACAGAACATCGACTCAGACAAGAGCAAGATTTAGCTGGAAAGCCTACACCTAGGAGGCACTGCCTTGGTTTGGTGGGAAGGCAGAACCCAAGCCGACCTGAAAAGACATGGTAAGACTATCTCTCTCTAGAGCGAATTTGTTTCTACAATCAAAAAGCAATTCTATCCATTGGCCTACATGCAACAAGCCATGATGAGTTGGCAAACTCTTTAGCAGTTGAAAGGGAAAAGTGTGCAAGGGCACACTCAAGAATTTAGAAAGAGAGCATTGATTCTAGGAATCTCATTAGACTCACCAGAGACTCTATTGAAGTACATTGGTGGTATACATAGCTACATGAGGCATACCATCCTCATGTTTAATCTCACTAGTAGAGATGAGGTATCTGTACAAACTACTCATATATAAGCTAGAGGAAGAATGGAAATCCAGAAGTTGGGGGACCATCCCAACCCACTGCAAGCAAGATCAAGGAGAAAAGAAAGCAGAAGTGGAAAGAAAGGAAGGCTAACACTACACAGAAGAGCAAGGCTTCATGCACTCACTGTAAAAAGTATGGGCATGATTATGAGCATTGTTGGATTCTGCATCCAGAGCTGAGACCTAAGAAGTTCGAAGGCAAGAAGAAGAAGACTGCTGCAACTATTCAGAAAGATTTGGGGTTAGATTCAGGAGATGAAACAACCATTGCAGCCACAAGTATAAAAGTTAAGAATTCTAAAGCATCTACTAGTAATTCTGCACAATCTATTACTAATGAAGAATATGAGAGAAAAAGACATGAGCTTTTCCATATTCAAGTTATTTCCAAACATCAAAAGATTGATACTTTGTTTGATAGTGGCTCACAAGTAAATTTAGTTTCTGAAACAATTGTAAAGAAATTGGGATTATCACCTACACCTCACAAGAAACCATACCCATTGGGATGGTTGAATGATAAAGCACAACTACAAGTGACTAGACAGTGCAAACTCAAGTTTTCTTTTGGGTCAGCATTTGTAGATGAGGTTGAGTTAGACATAATTTCTTTGGATATATGTGGAATTGTTTTAGGAAGTCCTTACTTGTATGATAGGAAAGTTATTTTCTATAGAGCCGAGAACAAGTATCTACTTGTTAAATATGGAATCAAATACATTGTAAGAGCTCATAAGCTCAAGAATAATTATACTCTCATAAAATCAGGGTAGATGAAACAAATGATAAATTCATGCAAACTGTTATGTCCCTATACCAATAGGTGTCATATATCATGATTGACTTGATGAGCTATGTAATATGTTCATACCTTTGCTTTTGCAAAGGTTTTCCATATTTTCAAAAAAATAAAAAATAAAAAATAAAAATTGAAAAATGTAAAGAGGGTATGCCCTAGAAAAAGAATAAAAGGGTAAAAAGAATAAAGATGGTCAAAAAAATGAAAGAAAATGAACCCCACCAAAAAGAAAAGACCATGAAAGTGTGCAAGTCTAAATGCCACTACTTTTTCACTTTTGCATAATAAAAAATTGTGTGTAGCTTGTCATCTATGCCACAATTCATGATTAGTCAAACAGTGAAAACTTGGCTAGTGCATTTTTCAATTTCATGTTGTAGAAATAGAGAATAAAGATCTGACCAAACAGTTTAATCTTGGCAGATAATTAGATAGGTAGAGTGAAAAAAGGAGTTCAATACTTTAATCTGAGCCATTGGATGTAATAAGTGTAGACTTAGATAGGCATTGCCATGTAAAAGAAAAGAAAAGTTTGATAAGGGTTTCCAGTCTAAGTGCACCCAAATAAAGAAGTAAAAATGCTATGTTAAAGTAGGTAGGATAGGTAGATGATGGTTGCAGAGTTATATGTGATGAATGATGACTCTAAATTTGTTAATATTTTACTTTCATTGCAAGGCCAAGTCATGTATTATATTAAAAACATCTCAAGAAAAGAAAAGTCAATAATTAACTCCCCTTCTCATTTTCCCTAAATTTTCACTAATTTCCCCTAAGTACTAAGGTATTTGCTAAATTAGAGGGGCTCAGAGCATTTCTCTGACTTCTGGAGGGACCAGACCCTCGGCCCAATAATTTATAAAGCCTAAGTACTTAAAACCATTCATAAATCATTCGTTTCCCTTCATAAGTTTTTTCCTAAGTAAAATACTATTTTACTTAGGGAAATTACAATATTTCTCATAAAAACCATTTTTCACTTTAAGCCTAAGTTTAAATACACACATCAAATGTTTTTATACTTAGCGCTTTTTCGTTCATTATGACATATTAACTATTAACTTGTATTAATTTATAAATCCCTTATAAACTTTACCCTGTCCCGTATTATTGTAACTATATAAAACCCCGAATTTCTATATATCTCGACCCTTGGTTAGTTATAACCATAATACATCCTTAATCGGGATTAATTAGTTAATCAGTAACTAATTAACAGCCCTTAATCCCCCACCGCATTAATAAAGGATTAATTAACCCTCACTGTTACTTAACAGCCTTCCCATCCAATCTCGTCAACCCCGATATAATTAATTAATCCTTAAATGTATCGGTACTGCCTCCATTATATCCCCATCACTTTAGATCCTCGACAGTCATATGATCAGGTCCCTGAGATCTAATGGCCATTATACATATCGCGCGACCCTTTTTGGCCACGTGTTAGCACGCGATCACAGAGCGGTTTTGCACAGTGCCTCTACCACACGTCGAACGCTCTATGGTATCGCTAGCCCAACGATAAATACCGCCTTTCCCCATAAGTGGTTTGATAGAAGCCACTTACCACCTCCACTAAATCAGAAAATTTCTCATCATTCAGTTGCCACCAATTTTCATTCACCTGCCAATATCAACCATTTACCCATTTAGACACAAAAACCACAGTTTTGCTCGTTTTCACCTGATTGTGTAGTAAAACCCTATGTAACCCGTCTGCGCCACCTGAAGCCTCTATTAATTGATTCAAGCATGGTTTACCTCCCGAAAAGCATTCTAGACTCACTCCACAGACCTCTCAAGCTCAGATGAAACCTTTTCGACCTCCCCTGCAAGCCAATGCTTTCTTAACAATTTGTTTTGTTTTACAGGTGATCGGAAGGCCACATCCTTGGATAAACAGTCTTAATACTAGTGATAAGAACTATTTACTCCAATATTGTTATCAAATCTATTCAAACAGAGATGGAAAATGAAACATACAGTTAAAAGACAAGTAGAGGAAACATGGAATTAAAAGAATTTACTGTTGAAAAAGACAGTAAAAACCTAAACTACATAGTGAAGGTAAAAGGACACAGTAAAGAACAGTCAAAGTGTATCAGGATTAAAGAGTATTAGATTGGATACCAAGTCAATTAAATCAGCTAGCATGAAGATAAACAGCAGGGAATACAGTTACAAAACAGAGTATACAAATTCATGCCAAAGTGAAGAAAGATGAAAAAACAGAGCAGTAAAAGTAAAAAGTAAACAGTAAACAGTAAAAATAAACATGAAGACATTAAGTGTTAAACGAATATGAAAACAATTTTACCAGCTACAATGAATTTTATCCAAATTCAAAGTGAAAAACAGTCAAAAGAAGTTTAAGGTTAAAAGATAAAATTATAGCAAAAATGGTACATTCTTCAGAAATTTCCTGTTTAAGTCATAGTTTTGCAGAAACTATTTTGGCCAATCCAACAGGAATTTCGAGAAACTGGAGGAGGTTTTTGTTCCTAACAGGCCAATATACCAAAACCTATCTCACAGTTTACACAGGTATTACCAACAGGGAGATAAGTGCATGTCTTCACAGCTTATTTTTCAGTTTGTGCAAAGTCTTGTTTTTGACATCTTTTTGTACATAATATTGTGAACAGCTGGAGATGAATTTTGGAAAAATGAGAGAGATTTATCTCACAAACATTCATATATAAAAAAACCTCTTTCATGTTTTACATATCTATTACGGATTGAGATATACACACGTATCATTGGACCCTAAGTTTGCATAATTTCTGGGGAAAAATGAACAAAGGAAGGATACAGTTAGTGACTGGGATGCCTCATCATCAACTAAGAGTTGCTATCAAATTATACTTTCTCTTATTTTTTACCATAAATCCATAGAAATAGTGCCAAATAAATTAATTATTTTTGAATGTCCTTTATTTAAGTTCTATTCATGTAAACAGTTGGAGATATTTGTGAAACTAATCTTGATATATTTTCAAGATATTTCAGTTTACAATTAGTATAAATACTTCTTCATTTGAAATATTTTGGGGTGGATTCTTAGACATTGCTGTAAAACTGATTACTTTGGGAATAAATTGTTGTTGTACAAATCTTGCATGGTTGGCTGGATGAAGAATTAATTCAAAGGACTTTTCACAGGATTCATGTGTCAAACACCAGAAAATAAGTATCTTATATCTCATGTGTTATTGTTTTCTGGTTTATTATATCAATTGTGTTTCATATCTGAATATTAAAATGAAAAAGAATAATTCAGGAAATGCTTAAGTGCAATTTGTCTTCAATCGTTTTTATTCTAAATGTTTTCTTCTAAACTAGCATGAGTAGTGAATGTTGGAAATAATACTGAGAGGGAGGGTGAATCAGTATTATCAATTCTTTATACTTTGAATTATTCTTCAGATATTGATTGTTACTTTGTATGTCAGTACCATAAAATAAAGAGTATGAACAAGAAAAAAAAAAAAAGATAGTCACACCAAAGAACACCAGATATAAGGTGGAAACCCAATGTGGGTGAAAACCACCTGCTGCAATATGTCTCTATCTTCTTTCAATAAGAAACTCCTTTTACAATGATTTTGTACTGGTGCAGTCCTTTAGCAGTACGCAGGCTACAACCTACAGAGAGCTACAACTCTCTCTCATTTTCCAGTCTCTCCTGGAAGGGAGCTACAACCCCCTACTTCTTTTCTTTCAAGGACCACTTTTCATCAATTTTCAAACTGGATCCAAGAAGATCAAATAATAATCAAGTACATGAAAATCACCCAAACTCCTTATACAATCAACCAAAGAATCACCCAACTTCTCATAATGTTGTAAACAGAAAGATAGTACCAGAAATATAAACCCAGAACTCTGCAGCAATAGATAAAAGATACTCAACAAATGTTTTGAGACAGATCCGCAGTTTTTCCTTGTCTGTGCTGCATGACTCCGCACCCGGCCTTATGTTTTCCTGTGTATCCATGCAGAGCACCTTCTGCTACATTGCATACCTCCGCACTTCACCTTCCGTCTCACTGCGTACCTCTATTGTGCCTCCGCACCTTCACCTTCTGTCGCACCGCGTACCCCTACTGTATCTCTGCAGTTGTGCCTTCTGTCGCGCCGCGTGCCTCTACTGTATCCGAGCAGTGCCTTCTGTCGCGCCGTGTGGCTCCGCAACTGTCTCTTCTGTAGAGCCGCGTACCTCTAATGTAACTCCGCACTGTGCCTTTTTGTGCTTCGCGTGCCTCCGCACTGTACCTTTTGCTGGACTGCGAACCTCCGCACCTTCACTTTTCACTGGACTACGAACCTCCACATCTGCACTGTGAATTGCCTGCGGACCTTTGATTTGAAATGAATTAGCAGCCCTCCAATTTGCCACTGACAGTCAGTTGCACAGATCTGATCATGCGCCCGTGAGATCACGACTTGATAGATTCACCTTCAAATTTACTTTGATTTAGATCAAGCTTTTAACCTTGATAACCCAATATTTCAGATCTTAAGATATTCAATTTTCCAAGATGCCTTAGCCAAGTGATCTCCTTCCCTATCTATAGTCAAGCCCTTATTCACACAATGGGACAAAACCATCACAAACCAATACAAGGGATTCAAACCGGGGTTCAATACTTTAGATCCTATACCACGGGCCAAAACCATAGGATCAAGAACGACGGGCTAAATACCACGAGCCAAACATAAGAAACCCCACGTGAGCGCACTTCTCTGCCTTGAAGTGAGTGAATTGGGGGACCGCACCTTCTGAACGGATAACCTGCGGGTATGACCGCACTTCCTGGATGGCGAACCTGCGGGTCCGCACCTTTTGAACCATTCACCTGCGAACCTCTTAATTTCCATAATTTTGAGAGCCTGAACAGAGTTTTGCCACTTGAGAGAGTTGCCATCAAGTACAACACCTATATCATAGAGCCTGTTATGAAACCAGCTCACAAAAAGATAGAAAAGAGAGATCCACGCCTTAGAATTCAGCCTCTTCGAGGGGGCAACCTCCTTTACATTACATAAATGAACAATTCTTGGATTATACAAATGAAAATACCTCCTTTCTATATATAGGAGTGTAAGTGGTCCCAATACAATCAAAGCCTACATAACAATAATATTGTAGGGCACAACAGTAACAATGGTGGGCTTCTATGTGGCATAATAGTAACAATATGGGCACTACATGGGTACATCAATATAATAAGTGGGTTATACTAATAACAATAAGGGGTTACACTAGTAGTATAGCGGCCTAACATGCCCCTCTCCTTCAAAAAGCGTTGTCCTCAACGCTTGAGTAGTTCTTGATGCTTCTATATAAAATTCTTGTCCTCCCATGTGGAATATTCAGCGGGTAAGTTCTTCCACTTGATGAGATACTCTGAAATTGATCGATTTCGTAGCTGTCGGGTTCTTGTTTCTGTGACTGCTCCAGGTTCCAATATGACTTTTCCTTCCTCTTCAATTTCTGGCAATATTGCTTGAATTGGGATCTTTTGCAAACTTTTGAATAAGTGGCCATACTTCTTCGTTCTTCTTCCATTCATCCGTTTATCCAATTTGGTTGGATAATATAAATAGCACAAAACAATGCTTCCACATCCTCATCCTTGAAGAGTCTTCCCATTTGGTAAGGTCGCCATTTTTTAAGTGCATGTAGTATTGCCAACATTTCCTTCTCATAAATAGCTTGCTTTAGATGTAGCAGTAAAAATACCCAATCGCTTACATAAAAACGTTTTTCACTATGATGTTGATCTACCTGTTGTTTCATTTGATTTTGCACTGAAGTGGTGCTATCCTTTAAAAGTTGGAGAACTTGTTGTTGATGCTCGATGTGATCTTTCACTGCTTGAACCTTTTTCTTCTTGATATGTCCTTCTATCTTTAGATTTTGAGGAGTGGTAATTTCTTCCAATCCTTTACAAGATATGGTCGGATTCATTTCTTGACGCTTGATGTGATCTTTCACTTCGTGAACATTTTTCTTCTTGATATGTCCTTCTGTCTCGCTAGTTTGAGGAGTGGTAATTCTGACCAGTGAATTACAAGATATGGTTGGATTCATTTCTTCTTTCTTGATGTGATCTTTCACTTCTTGCACCTTTTTATTCTTGATATTTCCTTCTATCTTGAGAGTCTGAGGAGTGGTCATTCCGACCAGTGAATTACAAGATATGGTTGGATTCATTTCTTCTTTCTTGATGTGATCTTTCACTTCTTGCACCTTTTTATTCTTGATATTTCCTTCTATCTTGAGAGTTTGAGGAGTGGTCATTCTTTCCAATAGTTTACAAGATATGTTCTGATTCATTTCTTCTTTCTCTGGGGTGGTGTCCTGGCGTATATCCTCTTCTTTTGATGTTTCTTGATCCTTTTCTTCCTCCTCTTCATATTCTATGTAAAATAATTTCTTCTCAGCACACCTATGACCTTTAGTGCATTTGCTATCACAATTGTAACAAATCCCTTTTTCTCTTTTTTCTTCCAATTGTTGTGGTGTAACCCTTGTAGGTTGTGGAAGGCTGGGAGAAACAACACTTCCATCTTTATAGTTGTGATGGGTATGCTTCCTGGTTTCCATAATTTTGCTTTCCATTATGTCACAAAGCCCTTTTACTCTTTCCAATTGTTGTGGTGTTGCTCTAAAGAAGGTGTTGCTCTTTGTATCCTCATAATGTGCTATCATTTCCTCCGCGAAAATTGACCACGTAACAAGTTTTTTATGAGAACAAAGCCCTTTGTACCATAAACATTGATCTGGTTCTAAATATGAAGATGAAACAAATAATTTTTGTAACAGTTGTACACCATGTATATCAAAATATTGCTCCATCTGAAGTATCCAATTTACCGGATCCTTGCCATCAAACTTCCTCATCTTGCTTTTTCTTGATTTTAGGCGCTCTACCTTGAAATGACTATAACTCTATACTTTAGGATATTTAAGTTCTGAACTTGTGACCTGTAGTAGCCCTCTGTGTCCTCTTTCCAATGCCACAAGTCTGATCCAAATTGGATTCTCCAAGAAAATGTTATGCACAATCTCCCGCAGTGACCTGATTATAGACTAGTTCAGTAGAGCGAACTTGTATGAAGTGCCACGTGTCAGTGTTTCAACCTTTGACTCTGAAACATATATAAACTGAAACTACAGTTCGTTCTCTTTCTGTACCTTCTTACGAAATTTCAATCCGATGCTCAGAAAGAAAGTTATGACGATTTTCCCCAGGTCACATGTTTTGAGTGTAATTCAGGAGTCTGCAAAAAGACCAACTTCCGCAGATCATATCTCCGAAAATATCGCGCTAAAAGATCTGCAATTTGGACCCAAGGTTCAGCGCCAATTCTTCTCAAATGGGTTTTTTTTGCGACTTTTGAAACGTCACCAAAAAATCGTTATAGCTAAAATTCCACGATGACCTGTTTGGAGCAGCGAAACCCTAGAATCCAAAGCTCTGATACCAAATGTTATGAAACCAGCTCACAAAAAGATAGAAAAGAGAGATCCACGCCTTAGAATTCAGCCTCTTCGAGGGGGCAACCTCCTTTACATTACATAAATGAACAATTCTTGGATTATACAAATGAAAATACCTCCTTTCTATATATAGGAGTGTAAGTGGTCCCAATACAATCAAAGCCTACATAACAATAATATTGTAGGGCACAACAGTAACAATGGTGGGCTTCTATGTGGCATAATAGTAACAATATGGGCACTACATGGGTACATCAATATAATAAGTGGGTTATACTAATAACAATAAGGGGTTACACTAGTAGTATAGGGGCCTAACAGAGCCATACCAGAACCATAATGCCAACAATCTCCCCCTTTGGACTTGATGGCAACCTCAAGATTCTCAACGTCATTCTCCCCCTTTGTCATCAAGGGAAAAGGGTTATGCTCCCCCTAAGAACATGCTCCCCCTAACTATAAGCGAGATCTGCAAAGAAGAACCATAATCCACCACACACCATAAATGACCATGAAAGAGATAGAGACATATTGCAACAATATTCCTTCTGTCCTTTCTCCATAATGCCAACAATGCATTATATGCTCCCCCTGAATTTGTGCCATTCGATCCGCAACTCAGCAAATGTATGCATATACCCCAGATGAACCTTGCGTACAACCAACAAATAGAAGAGAGTCGACAACAAGATGATACATCAACAACCCCCAGCTTTTGCCTGAGGTATTCAAAGGTCTCCCTGGGCAATGGTTTGGTGAGTATATCAGCAACTTGTTCCTTAGAAGGAACATACTCCAACTTGACCTTTTGTTCAAGCACTTGTTCCCGGAGAAAGTGATACTTGATTGGTATGTGCTTGGTCTTTGAATGCATGATTGGGTTCTTTGAAATGCTGATTGCACTCGTATTATCACATAAGATGGAGATAGGTGGTGTACAAGTGATTTGAAAATCCTGCAAGGTCTGCATCATCCAAAGGAGTTGAGTGCAGCAAGATACAGCAGCCACATATTCCGCTTCAGCTGTAGACAAATCAATTGAACTCTGTTTCTTGCTGAACCAAGATACTAATCTGGAACCCATAAAGAATGCACCACCACTTGTGCTCTTCCTGTCATCCACGCTTCCGGCCCAATCTACATCTGTATAAGCATGAAGTGTGAGATCTGTATCTCTAGGATACCATAAGCCATAGTATTGAGTCCCTTGAAGATATTTGAAAATTCTCTTCACTGCCTGAAGGTGAGTTTCCTTTGGATTTGCCTGAAATCTTCCAACTATTCCCACTGCATGCATGATGTCTGGTCGGGTACCTGTCAAATAAAGTAGACTTCCAATCATAGATCTGTAGGTTGGTTGATGCACTGTTGTTGATTCATCATTTGTACTGAGGCTACATCCTGTGACCATGGTGTACATACTGGTTTTGCATCTTCCATGCCATATTTCTTCAAAATCTGCTTGAGATACTTGGTTTGAGACAAGAAGATCCCTCCTTCATTTTGTTGGATTTGCAATCCAAGAAAATATGTCAGTTCTCCAAGAAAGGATATTTCGAATTCTTTCTGCATCACCAAGGAAAAGCTTTGACTCATAGCTTCTTCATTGCTGCCAAAGATAATATCATCTACATACACAACAAATATTAGCAATTTGTCATTTTCAATTTTTATATAGAGATTGCTATCTGCTGATCCTTTTAAAAAACCTTGTTGATGAAGATATTTGTCCAAAAGATAGTACCAAGCCCTTGGAGCTTGTTTAAGACCATAGAGAGCCTTTTTCAGTCTGCATACAAGATTTGGATTATTTCCAAGAATGAAACCATCTGGCTGCTCAATGTATACTTCTTCTTCTAAGTTTCCATTCAGAAAGGTTGATTTCACGTCCATTTGAAATACTTTGAAGTTTTGAAAGCTTGAGAGAGCAAGGAACATTCGGATGGCCTCAAGTCTTGCAACAGGAGCAAAAGTTTCTTCAAAATCTATTCCTTCTTGCTGGGCATACCCTTTACAAACAAGTCTGGCCTTGTTTCTGATTACTTCCCCATTTTCATTCAACTTATTCTTGAAGATCCATTTTGTCCCTATAACATTCTTATCCTTTGGTCTAGGAACCAGCTCCCAAGTGTTATTCTTTTCGATCTGCTCAAGTTCTTCATCCATTGCTTTGACCCAACATTCATCTTTGCATGCCTCTCTTACATTTTGTGGTTCAGTGGAGGAGAGTAATGCCAAATAGCTTGAAGCTTCTGCAATTGTTCTTCTTGTTTATACACCTACTTCTTTCTGCCCCAAAATCTGAGATTCTGGATGATTCTTCTGAACATACCTGGATGGAGTCTTCTCTTCTATCCTTATTTGTTCCTCTGGTGCTTCTTGAGGTTCTTCTTCTTCATCATTCTGTCTTTGAGGGTAGTCTTCATCTTCTTCGATATTTTCATGATTTACTTGCCTAGGAATGTATCCTTTTTCATCAACCACTACATCAATGTTGTCAACAATTCTTCCAAGTTTTTTATTGTAGCACTTATATGCTTTGTTGTGTGGAGAATAACCAAGGAGAATGCCTTCATCAACTCTAGGTTCAAGTTTGCCAAGTTGCTCATCAGTATTCTTAATATAGCATTTACTCCCAAAAATTTTGAAATGCTTTACCGAAGGAGTCTCACCATACCAGAGCTCATGAGGAGTTTGAGTGCTTTTCACTCAGACATTTGTTTTGTTGAGAATAACCACCACAGCATATGCAACTTCACCCCAGAAAGTTGTGGGAGTTCCAGACTCATCAAGCATAGCACGAGCCATTTGTTGGACTGTTCTGTTCATCCTTTCCACCACTCCATTTTGCTGAGGAGTTCTAGCTGTAGAGAATTCTCTTCTAATCCCATGTTCTTCACAGAAATCGAAAAATTCATTTGAGGTAAACTCCCCACCTCTGTCGGACCTGAGGCACTTAATTTTGTAACCTGATTCATTTTCAACCAAGGCTTTGAAGGATTTGAATTTTTCGAATGCTTCGTCTTTGTGCTTCAAAAGTCCTAATCAAACAAACTTGGAGAAATCGTCAATGAATAATATCAAGTATTCTTCTCCTCGAGGTGACCTTGTCCTGAAAGGACCACATACATCTGTATGGACTAGTTCAAGAGGCCTGCTGGCTGATCCTTCCTTCTCAGGGAAGTTGGTTCTGGTTTGCTTACCAAACTGACATGATTTGCATATGGTGTTGTCTGGAATTTTGATATCTGGAAGACCACGAACTGCTTGATATTTGCATGCCTTCCTTATTTGTGAAAAGCTTAGATGCCCCAACCTCCGGTGCCATAATCAATGTTCATCATCCTTGCTCAAATAGCATTGTTTTTGTCCTTCTTCAAATATGTATAGATTATTTGGAGTTCTTCTGCCTTTGATCACTGTTTTCCCTGTATCAAGATCACGAACACTACACCCATTTGATCGAAATATTAGTTCGGTTCCTTGATCGCACATCCGACTGACACTTAGTAGATTATGCTTCAAGCCATCAACATACAAAAAATTTCCATCTTTGACCTTTTCTTTCAACTGAGCAGTGCATTTTCCTTTTATAGTTGTAGGAGTATCATTTCCAAAAGAAACTTTCTTTCCCTTTTCTAAAGCAGAATATGATTCAAGTTTTTCTTTATCACTTTTCATATGCTTTGAACATCCACTATCGATGTACCATAGATTTTCTTGTCCCTCTACATAAAAGGCTATCCCACATCTTTCTGTTTTTGGTTCCTTTATTCTCCATGTTCTAGTGCTTGAGGCTTGTTCCTTTGTCTGCTGAAACCTACTCCTGCATTTAGAATCTTCATGACCGAAGTTATTGCAAATAGAACATTCAATTTCATTTTCAAGAGCCGAAAATTTGTTATAGGTCATTTTTGTAATCCCTGTCATACTTCTTTGTTTTTGAGCTTCTCTATTCATGATTGTTTTATATGCAACACATTGAGCTGCTTTGTGAGCAAAGTTATGGCAAGAGAAACATTGTCCATTGAAGAAACTTCTGTGGTTATCAAATCTACTGGCCAAATGATTGTAATTTCTTTTGTCATCCATTCTTGAAGCAAATTGAGAAGATTTTACCTGTGGCTGGTTGTAGCTTTTGTTCACCCTTAAGATGGATTTCCCTTGGTTTAGCTGATGGTCTTTGTTTGTTCTTGATGTAATTCGTCCGTGCTTTACCTGGTGATCTCCATTGTGCTTTTTCTCGTTCCTTCTTGCTGCATCAAGATAACTCTTTGAGGTGGATGCTTGAGATGTTTCTCCATTATACCCCAGACCTGTCTTGTTTAGCGGAGAACGTTGTACATTGATGATCTCATCCAGAGTTTCAGATCCTTTGACAAACTTAAGATTAATAGCCTTTGTTTTCTCAATTTCTTTTCTAAGGCCAACAATTTCACATTCTAACTTTTCAAGAAATTTTTCTTTTTCATCAATTTGAAATTGTAGAGTATCAATGATCATATTCTTTTCTTCTATACATGTCTTGAGTCTAGAAATCTCTTCATAAAAGCTTTCCACATCTATAGCATCCATATACTCATTATCTTCAAAGGCCATTAAAAGTTTATAGTCATTACCTCGTTCATCTTCATCACTATTTTATAGACCATCATTGTCTTCATGAGTGTAGTAGCTTTTCTTATTTGCATTCTGTTTCTTGTTCCATCTAATAGGTTCCTTTCCCTTGTCGATCTTATCCTTATGAGGACATTTGGCAGCATAGTGACCTACTCTTCCACAAGCAAAGCATTTGAAGGGCAACTTGCCTCTGAACTGTCCAGCAACCCGTTGAAGATTTCTGACAAAATTTGATTCTTCTTCTTCTTCTGACCCATGTCCTGATTCATAGTACTCTCCTTTGCCTGAAGCCTTGAAGGCAGCTTCTCTCCTATCAGATGGACCTCCTTTCCTCATTTCATAAGTAGTTAGAATTCCATGCAGTTGTGATATTTTAAGATGTTGTAGATTCTCCTTTTCTTCTATAGCAGAAACTTTAGATTCAGACCTAGGTGACAAAGATCTTAGAACTTTTTCAAACACAACAACCTCTTTTATTTCTTCACCAAAATTTTTCATACAATTAACAATCTCATCCACACGATGAAAATAGTTAGCCACACTTTCATCATTAAACATCCTGAGATTTTCATACTGAATTCTGATGGTTTGAAGTTTTGCATGTTTTACCTGATCATCTCCTTCATAGCTCAAAACAATCTTGTCCCATATCTCTTTTGCGGACTTAAACTGCATTACCTTAACAAATTCTGATTGAGATAGGAATCCTAATAGAGTATTAACTGCCTTTGCATTTGTTTCATATTTCTTCTTCTCAGCTGGATCTGTAGGAGTTGCAGAAGGAAAAGTATACCCTGTATCTATGATATCCCAGACTTCTGTACCAAGAGATTGAAGATAGGCAGTAACTCTTACCTTCCAATAAACGAAGTTTGTCCCATCAAAAATTGGTGGCCTGATTGATGCTTCCCTCTCGTAGTTGCTCATGATGCAAGATCTTTCTTCAAGCGATCAAGCTTCTTTTGAAGAACCTGCTCTGATACCAATTGTTGGAAATAATACTGAGAGGGGGGGTGAATCAGTATTATCAAATTCTTTATACTTTGAATTATTCTTCAGATATTGATCATTACTTTGTATGTCAGTACCATAAAATAAAGAGCATGAACAAGAAAAAAAAAACAGATAGTCACACCAAAGAACACCAGATATAAGGTGGAAACCCAATGTGGGTGAAAACCACCTGCTGCAATATGTCTCTATCTTCTTTCAATAAGAAACTCCTTTTACAATGATTTTGTACTGGTGCAATCCTTTACCAGTACGCAGGCTGCAACCTGCAGAGAGCTAACTCTCTCTCGTTTTCCAGTCTCTCCTGGAAGGGAGCTACAACCCCCTACTTCTTTTCTTTCAAGGACCACTTTTCATCAATTTTCAAACTGGATCCAAGAAGATCAAATAATCATCAAGTACATGAAAATCACCCAAAATCCTTATACAATCAACCAAAGAATCACCCAACTTCTCAGAATGTTGTAAACAGAAAGATAGTACCAGAAATATAAACCCAGAACTCTGCAGCAATAGATAAAAGATACTCAACAAATGTTTTGAGACAAATCCGCAATTTTTCCTTGTCTGTGCTGCGTGACTCCGCACTCGGCCTTATGTTTTCCTACGTATCCACGTAGAGCACCTTCTGCTACACTTTGTACCTCCGCACTTCGCCTTCCGTCTCACTGCATACCTCTATTGTGCCTCCTCACCTTCACCTTCTGTCGTGCCGCATACCCCTACTGTATCTCCGCAGCTGCGCCTTCTGTCGCGCCTCATGCCTCTACTGTGTATCCGAGCAGCGCCTTCTGTTGCACCACATGGCTCCGCAACTGTCTCTTCTATAAAGTAGCGTACCTCTAATGTAACTCCGCACTGTGCCTTTTTGCGCTTCGCGTGCCTCCGCACTGTACCTTTTGTTGGACTGAGAACCTCCGCACCTTCACTTTTCACTGGACTGCGAACCTCCGCATCTGCACTGTGAATCGCCTCCGGACCTTTGATTTGAACCAAATTAGCAGCCCTCCAATTTTCCACTGACAGTCAGTTGCACAGATCTGATCATGCGCCCGTGAGATCACGACTTGATAGATTCACCTTCAAATTTACTTTGATTTAGATCAAGATTTTAACCTTGATAACCCAATATTTCAGATCTTAAGATATTCAATTTGCCAAGATGCATTAGCCAAGTGATCTCCTTCCCTATTTATAGTCAAGCCCTTATTCACACCATGGGACAAAACCATCACAAACCAATACAAGGGATTCAAACCGGGGTTCAATACTTTAGATCCTACACCACGGGCCAAAACCATAGGATAAAGAACGACGGGCTAAATACCACGGGCCAAACATAAGAAACCCCACGTGAGCGCGCTTCTCTGCCTTGAAGTGAGTGAATTGGGGGACCGCACCTTCTGAACGGATAACCTGAGGGTATGACCGCACTTCCTGGACGGCGAACCTGCAGGTCCGCACCTTTTGAACCATTCACCTGCGAACCTCTTAATTTCCATCATTTTGAGAGCTTGAATAGAGTTTTTCCACTTGAGAGAGTTTCCATCAAGTACAACACCTATATCATAGAGCCATACCAAAACCATAATGCCAACAGTGAATTCTTAATTGCTCCTGTTTCCTATTTTACTCATTTATGATCATTTAGTAAAATATCCTTAATTGCTTTTTATTAGTGATCAATCATTTTCCCTCTCTTAAAACATGTTAAAGGATTGTTAATTTCCCTATATCCCTTTTAAGTCCATTCCATCTTTTCAAGTCTCTATTTGCTCCCTGTTTAGTTGTCTTTCCCTGTGAAGTCATCCTTTGTTGAAAAACCAAATCTAGTTGAGCCATCTTCTTTGACTCCATTAGCCAAATGGCCTAAACTATTCAGTCCTACCCCTCTGCTATTGAATTTCACCACCCAAATGCAATCAAAACCCTCAAGCTTTCATAACTAGCCTAATGTCTTTCAAAACAAAGCTAAACCTTAAAGAGAGAGCCCTCTCTAGATACAGATTGGCTAGATTTTGTACCTAAAAGTTGGTTTGTGGTTACCTCGGACCCCTTTCCCTCTTCTTACAACTTCTGGGAAAATCTGAGTGATAACACAAACAATTGTTACTGATGTTTGTAAAGGAAAAGAAACCTGATAAAACCAATGTATTTGAGGGCTGCAATGCTAAACAGCAAGCTGATTTAGAAAAGGTTGTTTCAGAGTATGATATCTTGTTTCAAGAACCTAAAGGTCTGCCACCCAAAAAGGAAATAGTACATGATATTATTTTGCAGCAAGATGCTCCATTGCCTAACATTGGAATGTACAGGTTGTCTTCTTTAGAGAATGTTGAAATCAAGAAGCAGGTGCAGGAGTTGGTCAAGAAGGGGTTCATCAGGCCTAGCACATCACCATGTGGGTCACCAATCGTTTTGGTGAGAAAGAAAGATGTCTCATGGAGAATGTACATTGATTACCAAGCACTCAATAAGATAACAATCAAAAATCGTTATCCCCTTCCTCGCATAGATGATCTTTTAGATCAATTGAAGGAAGTTGTTTATTTCACCAAGCTAGACTTGCATAGTCGATACCATCAGGTCAGAGTTGAAGAACAAGATGCATGGAAGACCGCTTTCAAGACAAAGCAGGGATTGTATGAGTGGCTATAGCCTTTTGGCTTAAATAATGCTCCTGCTACTTTCATGAGATTAATGAATGATGTACTCAGACCTTTTCTTGATGATTTTGTTATTGTGTATCTGGATGACATTCTGATTTCTTGTAAAATGTGGGAAGAACACTTAAAGCATGTTAAGCAGACACTAGATCTTTTGAAAAGAAAAGAAATTAATGTTAAACTCTCAAAATGTGAATTTGGAAAAACATCTCTAAATTATCTAGTCATATAGTAGGGGGTGGTGAATTGAAGATAAATCCCTAGTGACAGTCATTGTAAACTAGCCTACACCCAAGTCTGCTATAGAAGTGAGAAGCTTCTTAGGGGTAGCACAGTATTGGAGGAAGTTCATTTCTAACTTTTCCTCAATTGCAGCTCCCTTACATTCTTTAATAGGATTGAACAAGGTGTTTTAGTGGGGAGGCAAACATCAAAAAGCCTTCAACACCTTGAAAGAAAAGATTAGTACAGCACCTGTACTAGCACTGCCTGATTTGCAAAGACCATTTGAGATCCAAACAGATGCCAGTGACTATGCCATGGGAGTAGTGTTGACACAGCACTGTAAACCCATATGTTATCATTCTGAGACTTTTAATCCTGTAGTAGCTAACTATCCTACATACGATAAGGAATTGTATGCATTAGTTCAGAGTGTGAAAAAGTGGAAACATTACCTAATGGGAAAAGACACAGTAATACATACTGATCATCAACCACTTCAATATCTACACTCCAAAACTAAGTTGCAACAATCAAGACATTATAGATGGATGGGTTTTCTACAACAGTTTCATTTAGTCATCAGATATAAAAAGGGCATACACAATAAAGTTGCAGACATGTTATCTAGACCCATTATAAATGCATCTACTATACTTAAGCATAATTATGTGTTACATGAGAGTTAAATTGAACAATATGCTCAAGATATAGATTTTAAAGATGTATATGAAACTTTGAGTCAAGGAAAATGGGTGGAAGAATTGGACAATAATGTAAAGGACCGACTCTTATACCATTGTGGGAAACTCTGCATTCCACAAACCGAGAGAGTAAAGATAATTAGAGAAGCACACACTTCTCTGGTATCAGGTCACTTTGGGGTAAGTAAAACTGTTGCACAACTGCAAAGATTTTGTTATTGACCAAAAATGAATGATATAGTTTCTAGATATGTAAGAGGGTGTACTATGTGTGCTAAAAGCAAGCCCATCAACAGAAAACTAGCTTGTACACTCCATTACCAGTACCTTCTCACCCTTGGGAAAGTGTTTCCATGAATTTTGTTGGAGGACTGCCTAAATCTAGGAAAGGTCATGATTATCTATATGTTGTTGTGGATAGGTTCAGCAAAATGTGTACTTTGATACCTTGTAATAAACAGATTACAACTGAACAAACTGCAAAATTGTTCTTTGAACATGTATGGGTTCATTTTGGATTACCCACTTCCATTGTATCTGATCGAGACACCTGATTTGTGGGGAAGTTTTGGTCAAGCCTGTGGGAACTGATGGACACCAAACTGAAGAAGAGCACAACTTTTCATCCACAAACTGATGGCCAGACAGAAGTAGTTAACATGATAGTGATCTAGTTACTCAGAGTATATTGTAGCAAACATCCTAAGCTTTGGGATTAATATTTGTGTTATGTGCAACATGCTTACAACAGAGCAAAACATTCTTCTACATAGAGATCTCCTTTTGAGACCTATTTTGGTTTCACCCCAAGGTCTCCTTTGGATTTTTTCTTTGGTAAAGATACCACAGTTGAGGGACACAGTGATGTGGACAGGGAAACTAGTTTCATTGAACAAATCCAGGAGATCCACTAGGAAGTACAAGAACAACTGGAAAAGAGCCAATCCAAATACAAGGCTAGGCATGAAAAGCATCGGATGGAGCATACTTTTCAAGTTGGTGACCAAGTCTGGCCTTATATCAGCAAGGACAAGATGCAAGGTGAAGGTAGAAAGATAAAGCCCATCATGTATGGACCTTTCAAAATACTTGAGAAGATTGGTGAAAATGATTTTCACCTTGATCTACCAGCTTACATGCACATCTACTCGGTTGTAAATGTAGATTGCTTGAGATTGTTTGAACCTTTAATGATTGAGGATCCTGAAGAGCAGAGTCAATTGCCTTCTGTTGATGACCTGCTACCTGAATATCTTAATGAATTGCAGGAAGACACAGTTCGAGACAGGAAGGTGAGGATGATGCGTAGAGGAGATGTTGAGTACCTCCGAATTCGACTCAAGGGTTCAAAGCCGAGCAGTGCAAAGTGGATTGAGATTGGACAAGTGAGACAACAGTACCCTCACTTAGTCGATGCTTGAAAACCAACTTTTGGTGGTCCAAAAGCTTTTTCAGTGGGAAGGCCGTGATCCGAATTGGATCCATGAAGAATAATTGAAGTATCATGATTGTATCAGATCGGGACAAACTTCGAATTCTAAGGGCAAAGAGCGATCAGAAAAACCTCTAAACAATGGTAATTAGCAGCCAGCATGGAATGACGAGGACCTCAGTCAAAGCGCACTGATCGAGGCCCATGGAGACTGCACAAGAGGCGAAACTAGCACCTAGGAAGCCCGGATTGGGAAAAGGAGGCAGTTAGGCAAAACCCCTCAAAATGGAAAGGCCCTGAGCACTCGGTCACATGGAAGCCGGGAGAACCGTGGGGAAAAGCGTCAAAGGCTAAAGGCGGGACCCGCGCTCCAAAAACCAGTGGTATTTATCAGAGGCACCCTTGGGCAATAAGCAGATTTGGCCGAAACCTAGTGATTCCACTCAGTGCCCGACGCGTGGAAAGCGGAGGAGAGAGAAAACCGCCGCTCATCGCGCGCTAACAGTTGAGCAAGTCAATCACGCGAAATGAGAGAATGGCGTCAGATCTGGGGGCTCTAGATCTCACAGCTGAGATCATGCTCGATGGGAAAGCCAGAACTGACAGGGGATTAATCCATGACAAAGATAATTTTGACGTCTGATTTGACTACCGAGGTGGTAGATGACTCATTCCATGACGTAACCAAAGAATCGAACTGACAAGGAAAAAGCTAGCACAGTTCGTAGGAGGACAAGTGGCCACTCCCTTTGAGCCTGATGATGATGCTAAGACAGGGAACTCCAAGCGAACCTGCAGCAGGTGATCTGATGGAGGTGGAAGGGGAATCGAATAGCCATGAGAGCGAATCCAAGGACCAACCAGCCAAGCAATTCTATTTCAGGAGACTCATATCGAGCTCCTTAATTGTAATTCTCTGCTTTAAGGCACAATAAAAGAAGGCCACCACTGAAAACTGGACTGGAGACGTAGCCCTAGAGGATAGGGTGAACTCCTTATTAATTTGTTGTGTTCTTGTATTTGCTTACTATGTTTCTCTGTTGTTTTCCATTTTCCAGTGTCTGTGTATTTTGCAATCTGATCGATCAATTGCCTAAAATAACATGGACACACACCAACACATGAGTCTGTAATACCTTAATTTAATAAATCTTTAACTGAGATCACTCATAGGGTGATTTTCAGATCATCGTGAGTAGGCAAGCTCATAGACACTTGATTGAATGCATCCCCAAGTGTGCTCTGAATGGTGTCTTCAACTATGCTCTCGTGGAAACCATTGTACCTGTGCTTCTCAGAGGCAGATGAACACTTGTGATACTTAGAGACATGGAAACACTCATGGCAAGCAATCTATCAGTTGAAAACCAAAATGAACTTGAGAACTGAATTACAACATACCTGTGTGACTAATCATGAAGGTTGTGCAAGTTCGGCGGGAGGTCTGGAGACTGACTGCCAATATTACACTAGGAAATGTCTGCGCTGCTGGGAGGCTGACGAATTGCTAGAACTACACAATGCATAGTCCATTCTAGTTGCTCACTGCTGGAATTGCGTAATGGGTAATCTCAGCTGACAATGGTTGCAGGCTCAGTGACTGCCTTGCGCAATTTTCTGGGCCAACTGTCACTATCCATCATAATTTTGAAATGCAAGACTGGAGAAGAGTCACTGGGCAGAAATGCATATTTCCTGAGAGGAAGATAAAGCCTTCCCTCTCAGGATTGTGCAATGTTGTCTTGGTGAGGTGAAGTCTGGGCCAAGGCTACCTAGACTTCCCGACGGGAAACTGAAATCGAAACTGAATGTGGATGCATGGCGATGTTGAGTGTAAAAATAAGTGAATGATCATGCATGAAAATGGTCAATGACAGATTTAGAAAATAGAGCAACATGCATGTGAGTGAGGCGAGTCACCAAATCGGTGACTGTTCGTGAAAAACAATTTCATGCATGCGACAACAGTGATATGTAAATGAAAACTGAAACAGTGCTTGTACAAGATATTATGTATCAAAACGACAGCAAGTGCTCACTAAAATCAAGAAGACATCATTCATATGAAGCGAAACACAAAAAACACCAGAAATGCAACACAAGACATGGAAAGCAGGCTTACCCCAAAACAATTAAGTTGAATGTGCCAATAGCTCCTAAATGCGATGTGGGATGTCAGAGCTATAAGCTTGATCTGAGGAATGAGCTCTGCAGTGTCTGGTTGATGAGTTTTGATAAAATCGAGGTTGTGACGTGCATGCCACAAATCTAGGGAAAGCGACACTTGGTGGGAGGCTTATGAAATGATCCTTGCATATAACCTCCAACTGTGAAAAATAGATCCCTGAAATGAGGGATGCCTTTGCATGTTGTCTTGGGAGAATTCACATCAAAAGAATTTAATGAATTTTGCAAAATACATGGTATTAAAAGAGAATTCTCTGCTACCAGAAAACCCCAACAAAATGGGGTAGTCGAAAGAAGAAATCAGGCAGTTCAAGAAATGGCAAGAACAATGTTATTAGCAGCAGATTTGTAGCCAAAATTATGGAGAGAAGTAGTCAGAACAACTGTCTATACCTTGAATCGAACTCAATTAAGACCAAATTATGAAAAAACTCCTTATGAACTATGGAAAGGAAGACCTGCTTCAGTAAAGTACTTCAATATCTTTAGAAGCAAGTGCTTTATAAAAATCAATGATGGCTCACCAGGAAAGTTTTATTCTCAGGTTGATGAAGGGATCTTCCTTGGATACTCTACACGAAGCAAAGCCTACAAGTTCTACAACAATCGACTAAGGAAAATAGTGGAAAGCATTGATGTAAAGATTGATGAAGACCTTCCAGAAAAAGAAATTGAAGAACACGAAGCTGATCCTCTCATTGAAGAAGAAGAAGCTAAAAAAGAAGAAATAGATCAAGAAGAAGCCAAGGAAGAAGAACCACCTCATACCCCTTCAAAGATGAAGTTTCTCCAAAAATATCATCAAGAAGAGCAGATTATTGGCAGTAGAGATGAAGGGATGCAAACTCGAAGAAGGATGATAAGTAAGCCAAAGAAAAATGATATCACTCTTTTATCCATGATAGAACCAGAAACATATACTCAAGAAAGTAAGGATCCTCATTGGGTAAAAGCCATGGAAGAAGAAATGTTCCAAATTGATAAGAATGAGACATGGGAGATGGTGCCTCATCCAAAGGAAAAAAACATTATAGGAACCAAGTGGGATTCAAAAATGAAATGAATGAATATGGACAAATCATCAAAAACAAGGAAAGGCTTATTTGTAAAGGATACTCACAAATTGAAGGAATTGACTTTGAAGAAACATTTGCACCAGTAGCTCATGTGGAAGCTATCAAGATGTTCTTGGCATTTGCTTGCTCAAAAGGATTTGAAATCTATCAAATGGACGTAAAATCAACATTTCTAAATGGGGAACTCAAGGAAGAAGTCTACATGGAGCAACCAGAAGGGTTTGATCTAACAGAAGGAAAATACTTAGTCTGTAAGTTGAAAAAGGCATTATATGGGTTGAAACAAGCTCCTAGAGCTTGGTATGCAAGATTGGATCACTATCTACAGCAACAAGGCTTCAAGAAGGGAGTGGCAGGAAGCAATCTCTACATAAAGACGGATGAGGGTAAGCTACTAGTCACACTTGTTTATGTTGATGATCTGATTTTTTCTAGTACTAATGATGAGATGAGCCATGAATTTTCTCAAAACATGTCAAAAGAGTTCAAGATGTCGATTATAGGAGAGTTATCTCACTTCCTTGGACTACAAGTATCTCAAACTAGAGCAGGAATGTTTATATCTCAAGCCAAATATCTTAAAGACATGCTTAAAAGATATGGAATGGAAGATTGTGCACCCATGAGCACACCTATGACCACAAATTGCAAATTGAGCGAAATTGATGACTCCCCTCGAGTGGATGCAGCTCATTACAGGTCAATAATTGGAGCCCTTCTGTACTTAACTGCTACAAGACCCGATATAATGCAGGTAGTAGGAATGGTGGGAAGATTTCAATCAGCTCCTAAACAATCCCATTTGTTAGCTGTAAAAAGAATTCTCAGATACCTGAAAGGAACTCCTGATTTCGGTCTTTGGTACCCTAAGAGCTCAACTCTGACTGTAACTACATACACCGATGCTGATTGGGCCGAAAGTGTAGATGATTGAAAAAGTACTAGTGGAAATGCATTCTTCCTGGGAGACTGTTTAGTATCTTGGCTCAGAAAAAAACAGACATCTATATCATTATCCACAGCCGAAGCTGAGTATATAGCTGCAGCAGACTATTGTACTCAAATACTATGGATGAACGAAGCTCTAAAGGATGTAAACATAGGTACAGATCAACCAATTACCATCTATTGTGATAATACAAGTGCTATCAGTCTCAGCAAAAATACAGTGATGCACTCAAAGACCAAACATATACCATTCAAGTATCATTTCCTTCATGAACAAGTAGCTGAACAAAACATCATCTTGGAATATATTAATACTGAGCAGATAGCTAATATTTTCACAAAACCTCTTCCTTGAGAAGCATTTGAACATCTTCGTCAAAAGATGGGGGTTATTTCTTTAGCATCACTTAAGTTCATTCATAAAGATGTTGCAGGACAGGGGGAGCAGTTCTACAGGGGGAGTAGTTCGACAGGGGGAGTCCGTATGCATTCCTTTTCCATTGATGTCAAAGGGTGAGAGAAGAAGAATATTACCATCAATAACAAAGGGGGATATTGTTGACATATATTGTCATTGATGTCAATATGGAAATATTCGTGGAGCCAGAGGAGGAAAAACAGAGCTATCAGAGCTACAGGAAGAGTATTTCAGAATATAAAAGCAGAGCATATCGAAGGAGCAAACAAAGCTATTGGAGGAGCAAAATAGAGCATATCGGAGGAGCAAACGTAGGAGAAAATAGAGCTATCAGAGGCATATCGAGAGTATCAGGAGCAATGTATGCCAACGAAGGACTATCAGGAGCAATGGATGCCAAAGAAGAACTGTCGGGGGTAATATATGCCTTTGATGCCAAAGAGCGGAATACATACATATATATATATATATATATAGATATATATTCGGAAGAGTTAAAGCAGGCAGAAGAGTTAAAAGAGGCAGAAAACACACACACACACAAATATATGCAATATACACTATCAGAGGCGAAAATAGTGTATATATCGGAATACACTATCGGAGGTAGCAAATGTACATATATCGGAGTATAGAGGCAGAGTATATATATGTATATATATATCGGTGATATTATAATCGACGGGTTCTACTATGAGTCACTACCCAAAACCCCCGATTGTGATATATGTTGTGGACCCGATGCAACATTACAGTTTGGCTTAATATCATATCCGATCCGCCATATCACAAGTGTTTAAGGCCTTGTCACGAACCCAATGGATTCATCAACAATAGTTTATATAATATCGCGTCCAGCGGAGAATCGGCCATTGGCCATCGTCAATGTCATGACCGTGACTGCCGATTGCAATTACACAGCGGACCCTATGCAGTGATAGATGCAAGTGTAATGATTTTGAAGTCTGCCCTTAAGAATTTCGATCGGGTTTTTCTATATATTCCTGTGTATTTCAATATTTGTAATGCCCAGGGTTTTTAAAGACAAAATCTTATAATAATGGTTCCAATAGTTCAGTGGGCCTGAACGATGGCGATTGCGAATGGGATGGTGATGTGGCAGGTGGGGCCTCCTGATTGGTGTAGTCTCTCTGTAAAACAATAAAGTCCTGTGTATGCCTATTATTATTGAAAAGGGGCTATGTTACAGTTTTGAAAATGCAACATGTTTTCTTTGTGTATTTGATCCTCTCTTATGAATTTATGTGTCCCTGGAGTGTTGGTGAACTCGAAGAGACAGAGGAAGCTGAAAGTTGGGAAGTCGAAGGACAAGCCAACGTAGAGGAAGCCAAAGCGACATGAAGAATCGGGAAGCCAAAGAGGCAAGCAAGCATAGAGGAAGCTGAAGCGAGTGTTGAGGAAGCCAAAGAGCCAGCGGAAAGTAGAAACGAACATTCAAAGGCATCAAGAATACATAAAACAGGAAAAAAAAGGAAAGGCAGTGTGTGTGTGAATAATTAGAGTGTGAGGAAGTCGAAGTTCAGGCAGAGGCAAAAGAAGCATGAGAACAAAAGTGAAGCATAAGCTCAGCAAGCTTGGAGCATAAAACTACAGCAAAATAGACTCTAACATTTTATAGTAAAGGGTTAGATCCCGCAGGGTTGGAGCCTCAGAATTAAAAGAATTGGATTCCTTAGGAATTGGTGCTCCTAAGTCTAGGAATTTTGCCTTGGCAAAATAGAGTTTGTGCTCTGGAGGTTGGAGCCTCACAAAAGTCCAATTTGGTGCTTGGAAACTGATTGCAACCACTTATATATTGTATCTATTTCATTGCACTGATTGTATTAATAAAAGCATTTATTTTAGCTATCTATTTTTGTGTTCCATATATAAATGTTTTTGGGGATAAAAAGAACAATTGAAAAGAAATACTGATTCACCCCCCCCAGTATTTCCAACAGGGATTATGTAGGACTATCAAAGGGAAGATTTGTGAATGACTTCCAAACAGACCATATAGAAGGATTTAATGTCCTTCTAAGAAATATGGCATGAAGGCAGAATGACATGAAGCAAAGATAGATGGAAAATCGGATAGATCACTTTCTGATGAGTTAAGGGCATGACTAACTCATGGATAAAAGTGATGGATGATTTGTGCCCTATATATATAAGTTCCCAAAAGTTGAAGACTCAAATAAATTCTTGACATCGAAGAAAGGAGCTCTTCATGCAACTGATTGTTTTAGGATCTCCACATGAAGAGATGTTATAGTTCCCTGGTTAAGAGGGAGCCTGAGAAGAAGTTTCTTACATGGAAGAAACTCAAAAATTCCTAAGATGAAAGCTTAGGTAAATTCCTTTGTGATAGGAATGAGTACATTCCTTTAATGGAATAAAACCTCCTGCTATAAAAAGGAGTGATAGACACATTGTTCTGCTTTTCACGTGGGAAGACAGAATGGAGGATTATGTAATCATTTGGCATCTGATGCTCTTGTGGGATGAGATAGGGCATCCCATGAAAGAGTAGTCGTGGAGGACCGATATTCTTTTGGGACTAGGGAGTCCAATAAAAGAATAATCCTTATGGAGTATATCCTGAGAGAACCTGGTGGGGTATGTTTTGAGAGAGACAATGATGTGTATTTCTATAAATCATTGGTCTCACCAGCATTGTGCTCTGATCTTGTGGAGAGATAGATTTGTTAGTCAAGGCCTTTCTATATAACAATACTGGTTGATATGATGCTATACAAATGAGTTACAAATTCGAATTATTCTTATGAGAAGTTATTCAGATTGAGAATGACCTAGTACCATTATGAATACCTCCCTAGTTAAGAGGGAGTCTTGAAAAGTGTAACTAGGTTCAGTCTTCATAATGACATGTAATTGTGATGATGTAATAAAAGGAAATAAAATATTTTTTGTAAAAATTTCTTCATGGGTTTCATGAGCAAGTGATTTTATTTTACATGGCTCCCATTGAGAGCCATAGGATTTTTCATTGAGAATTAATGTCATGTGTGAAGGGATATTCTTGAGCATATGTAAAATGTATATGAGTCTATGTCTATGTCTAATAGCCCTCTAATGACAATCACAGTCCTCCTCTTCATGTAGGCTTCAAGTAAGAATAAGAACTCATGTCGGCTCATAGTTAGAGGGACACATCTCTTCAATAGATCATGTTGGCTTATTATGGAGACAAACTACTATATATACCCAACAAGGATATTCGCATAAGTTTAGTTCATAAACTTGGATATCTCTACAATTTCGGTGGGTAAACATGGTGAATAGACTTCGCATTAGGAAAAAAATCATATTTGTCTCTAAGTTTTTCACGTAATAATTACAGTGAAAATTTTGATGATTTTGGATGGGTAACAAAAGGAAGGAGTTCGGATTATCTGAAGTTTCTTTGACAAACAACAATGAGAACTTCACGGATCTCCCTGTGATCTCAAATGGATAGCAGAAAAATGGAGCTCAGATGTCTCCCTCTCTGAGGATTTCAGATGGGTAACCTAGTGCAATAACATTGTCTTAGTGTTGAGGAGAGGTCATTGTCAAGAAGATAAGAAAATTGTGTTTTGAATCAAGTTTTGTTTCAAATCAAGGATCTCGTGCTAACTTCTCTCAAGTCACAGTCTCAATGATGTTGCAATTCAGACATGATTACAGTACAATGATATTACAGTGATGAATTTTGGATTGCTATCTCAGTGAAGATCTCTAGTGATGTAGCCTTGGCAGTGGAAGAAGAATCTAGAAGACATAAGCAAAAGAGGATTCATGTCTTGGCCTTGGAGTGGCTAATAGGTCAATTATCTTGGTCTTGGCATTCGTCAATGGGAATCTCTATAAAAAGAATTTGTGCGGGTTTCCTCTCAAAGAGTGAAAGTTTTGGCCCTGGCTGATGGCCTACATTCCGTGTCTCTTGTCTATTTATGTTCATGCATTTCTTACTTTTTGATGAACAAGAACACTAATAATCCAAGAAGAGCAAGATTCTAACCTAATGAATTAAAAAACACTCACAAGCAGTTACTAATCTAATATAAATAACCTAATGCTAATGCCCTATATTTCTCAACAATTACCACATCTCTCGTTGAGCTTTTACTATTTGCACATGTTCATTGTTACTACATTAGATGCACTGTCAATAATGTAAGAAATATGAATATCAAAACAAACATGGGAAATGTCAACAAGGCAACATATGTATTACTCCCCCTGAGATTACACATCACTGATCCTGAGGACTTGATAATAATCTTTTGTTCTCATGAGGTTATGTACCTCACATCACTTTTGCAGTCACTGTTAGAAATATTATTTTAAGAATAATGGACTGCAATGGGAACATATTATTTTACTCTGAGTCTGAATCCTCCTCATATCTGTGAGAATTCAGTTCTTTAAGAACATATAATTTATTTGGGTTTCTGTATCCTCTTGCTATGATCTTTCTAGATTCTTGATATATAACTTTTCATTTGGTTGATCTAAACAAAATTACATTTCCTTTATCTTCCATTTAACCTATAATTAGAATATTCTGCTTTAGCCCTTGAACTAATAAAGTATCAGTTGCTCTACTATGTTTATTAATTTAGGCTCTACCCTTTCCCAGAACTTTTGTTGGAACATTATTTCAAAGAATAACATTACCATATTGGCTTTTATTGAGAGACTCCATCTTACTCTTATTTCTAGTCATGTGATGAGAGCATCCACTATCTATGTGCCATTCATCTTCTTTTTCAAATGATCAAAGAGAAAGACCACACCTTATATGTTCCTCTTATTTCTACTTATTATGAGGAATTTTGGTGGATCCATCTTTTTCAAGTCTTCTTACATCAATATTCTTATCTGGGTTCTTTCCATGTTTTTTGAGGCGATCCATAAATTTGTTCCTACATTATTTTTCTACATGCCCAAACTTGTTACAAGCATAACATATTATATGAGCGGAATCTTAATATTTTTGTTTCATATTCCTTCTATTGCAATCAATGGCTTTGTGACCAAATATATTGCAATAAAAACAGTATCCCTTAAATAACTATGATTACCTTAAAGTTGATGATATTTCTGTGAAGTGATTACTTGGTTGTGATTGAAACAGTCTACTTCTACAATTTCCTGCAACATGTCCATAATTATGACACAAAAAACATTCAACATTATTGATTAGAGGAGAGAATTGATTAAAAATTTTGTAATTAGGAGTAAATGATTTTATTTGAAGATTTGATTTCCTTGGTTGTTGATCAAGTTGAATTCTTATCTCTTTGTTGAGCATTTCAAGTTTTGCATTGTTACCCTTTAAATTCCTTGGATTAGCTTGTGAACTAGATTCTCCTTCAACAGTTTCATGAAAATCAAGCCCATATTTGATGGCGAGAGACTTTGACTACTAAGAATATTATCAAAAAATTTAGTACTATTTGAAATTTCAAACGTGTTAAAATTGGCATCTAGGGCCAAACTCCATGTGGGTCAGCTTATTTATGGCAGCTGATATTTTTATTGGATCCCTCTCATCGAGAGGTGTAGGATTGATCTAAATATCATCCAATTTTGATAGTATTCATGGAGTTATGAATTTATTTTGATTATGGAATTATTATCAAGCCGACCAGCAACTTGAGTAGGCTCAAAAGCCCAATAGACATGCCTATTCATCATCTACGTTTTAGTATAAATATAGAGGACTTCAAGTCATTTCAACACACACTTGGGATCTCTTCCTCTCTCTACTTGTCTTTGGGTTTTAGTAGGAGGAGAGATCATAAGGGATAACGCTGCCCTGATCCAAAAAGTCAAAACTTTCGGAAAAGCTGGAAAAGTTGGAAAAGCCGCAACTACTGGAAAAGCCAGAACTATCGAAAATGCCAAAACTGCAGGAAAAGTCAGAATTGTCGGAAAATTCGGAAAATCCGAAAAAGACGGAGCTGCCGAAAAAACTAGAACTACCGGAAAATTCAGAACTGTCTGAAAAACCGAAAAGGCTGGAAAAGCTAAAACTGTCGGAAAATCCGAAAAAATCCATAACTGCCAAAAAAGTTGGAACTTCCAGAAAAGCCAGAAAAGTCGGAAAAGCTGGAACTGCTGGAAAAGTCGGAAAAGCTGGAACTTCCAGAAAATTTGAAATTGCCGAAAAATCCAGAACTGTCGAAAAAGCCAGAACTGTCGAAAAATCTGAAACTGTCGGAAAAGCTAGAACTGTTGAAAAAGCCGGAACAGCTGGAACTGTTAGAACTGCAGGAACTGCCGAGAACAGCCGGAACTGTCGGAACTATAGGGAACAGTCGGAACTGCCAAGAAGGCAACATGGTGTAGAAATGGTACATAATGTAGTACAGTGATGATGGGTGTAGCATGGTGCAGCACGGTGAGGACCAGCATGATGACGAAATGCAGCACAACGATAGGTGAAGGATTCACCTTGGAGAATCAGTTGAAGTAGCATGTCTTCAACTAATCTCATGTATCATCTTCTTAGAGATGATCTATGCTCTTATCTAGATAAATCAAAGTGTTGACTTCTATTGTAAATGTACTATCTCTCTCTTTCTTTCTCTGCTAAACTTTGAAGAACATAAAAGAAGAATTGATCAAGGGTTTCCCCACATTGTGGGGTTTGTCCCTAGCTAGCGCCACATCTTGTGTCCTCTTGTCTTGGCTTATCTTCTGCGATTTATATTTATGTTCTATCTGCAGTTTACTTTAATGTTGATGTGATTTCTAATCTAGAAAAGATAATGAGCTAACTGTGAAAATTGAAATAAATTGCTCTAGCATAGAACATACCTAAAATTAACATGGTATCAGAGGTGAGGTGAAGACAATGCCCAAGCAAGAGTGAAATAGCAATCACCAAAGACAGTTGGTAAAGGACAAAAGGATCAGTGGATTCCTCATCCCTCTTCAAATTCACCAAGGGTGAAGTCGAAGCAGAGAATATTATCATAATGGCGCAGCGGAAGTTTCTGATGGCCTACCTAAAGATCACTTCATTGGGAAGTTCGGATCTAAGGGTGGAAGGGAAGGTGGATGCCTTGGTTGCAATAAGTTCGGCCATTATACGAAGGAGTGTCTGAATGGCAAAGACACATCTCTTGATGAAGATAACAATCATTCTAGGGACATCTTCAATGATCAAAGGAATGACAGGTAATGCAGGTCATCAAGGAAATGGTCGACTCTTCAAAGAAAGCAAGGAACCCTAGGTATGAAGAATCAAATGTTTTTTCTGATAAGATAAAGAAGTTTTATCTTGTATTGGCGCTCTCCTTTAGATTCTTTGGGAATCTGGCTTATTGATTGTAGTGCTTCAAGGCACTTCATCGGATAGATGGGTGCACTCTCTAATTTGGTAGAGATAGAAACAATCTTGCGATTATACTTGGAGCTGATGCCACCTATCCCGGAAAGGGTGTATGGAATGTTATCCCTCAATTAAATGAGGGTAACTCAATTCATTTACAAAATCTCTTGTATGTACCTGATCGTAAGAAGAACCCGATGTCCATTTCAATAATGGAAGTCAAAGGTTTTAGGGTGGCACTCATCGATGGAAAGGTATGTGTTTGAAAATAGAATTTTCAAAGATGTTTTTGAGTTCAGGGTTGTATCAAGTTGCAGGAAGTCCATTGGGGACCATGTCCATTGACACATAGCACTGAAGGTCTGTGAGTTAGATGGTGAGAGGGATGCCTGAATTCAAAAATAGCATGAAAGTACATGTATGAGATGTACCGAAGGAAAATATTACAAGGGGACCATTCCCCTCATGTAGTAGGTCCACAGGTTTTGAACAATCCGAGGGGTTTGAGATTGACGATCAGGAATCTCACATATGTAGGTGGAAGAAAGCCCTCTATGGCTTGAAGCAAAACTCCTCGGGTGTAGTATGAGAGGATTGATAGTTGTCAAATGAAGCTGAGATTCACTAGGAGTGAAACTGATCCAAATCATTACCCAAAGGTTGTGGATGATAGACCTCTCATACCTGCACCTTATGAGGATGACCTATTTCTGACACGTGCAGACCCTCTCATTTGCAAAAGTAAGAGGGAGTTGGATTTTGAATGTGGAATGATAATCTGCAAGCCTGTGACTACCTCGAGGATCTTAAGTTTCAAAAGTTATATGGTAGTGATGTCGGACCAGATTTGGGAAATTCCTTTGAGTTTCATAAACTCATTCGCGTTGATGTTCGTGGTGAACTTCCGTCCAAACATATGTTTTGCAGTTAGCATGGTGAGCTCACATTTGGTTGAGCCTCACTAGATTGGTGCCAAGAATCTTCTGAGATATCTTCAAGGCACAATCTCTCATGGATTGAGATACACTGCCAGAAATATGAAACTGCATGATTATTCGAATGTTGAGTGGGCAGGCAGTGTGGAGGATCACTAGAGCACTTCTTAGTGCTGGTTCTCTTTAGATTTTGCTTCGATATCATGGATGAGCAGGAAGCAGAAATCGGTTGCTATAAGCATCGCCAAGACTGAATACATAGCTACGAGTATGATCTCGTGTGAAGCTGCATGGTCGCAGAAGCTCTTAAGTGAGTTGTTTGTACACATGATGAATACCACTGTGATTCTCTATGACAACCAGAGGTGGGATTTGATTATTGAGGAATCTTGTATTCGATGATTGCTCTAGCAAATAGACATCAGATACTGCCTTATCTGGGATATGGTAAGTCGATGAGCAAGGAGGCTCCACTGCATTGAGACTGATGTAGAGGTCGCAGACATTTTTTCAAATCCCTGGGGAAAGGTCAAATCTATGACTTTCCCAAATGACTTGGAGTCATTGAGAGACCTCCTTATAAGGGTCTTGCATGTTGCATGTTGCATGCATTGGGGGGATTGGGGTACTTACTGGAGCAACATACGACCACAGGGCAACTCACCCTCCCTTGGTGGTGCGTTATGAATAGGATGATTAGTTCTTCTATGGGCCGGGATGATTAGTTCTCCCGTGGAAACTATGTAGTAGGATGATTAGTTCTCCTGTGAGGTCTGGATGATGTGTTCTCCATGACGATTATGTAGCAGGATGATTAGTTCTCCTGTGAGGTTTGGATGATGTGTTCTCCATGAGGATTATGTAGCAGGATGATTAGCTCTCCTGTGAGGCCTGGATGATGTTTTCTCCATGGCGATTGTGTAGTAGGATGATAAGTTCTCCTGTGAGGACAGGATTGATTAGTTCTCCTGTCGAGGCATCCTACCCATGTAGTCTGGGACTCATCGGAAGCACCTCTCATCTGATCAATGAGCAGGGAAATTAGGATAGGGACCATAGTAGTACCGATCAACGCATCATTGTATCTACCATACTCCTTATGCTAGGATGGCCTTCATTGATCTGGGATCAATGATACTAGTCTGGGACCAGTTGTAGGAGTTGTACCTACTATGACGCTGACTTCGGGTCGGTTGAGACTGGTCTGGGACCAGTGGTACACACTCTGAGACTGATGATACTAGTCTAGGACCAGAGGTAGGAGTGGTACCCACTATGACGCTGACTTTGGGTCAGTTGAGACTTGTCTGGGACCAGTGGTATGCACTCTAAGACTGACTTCAGGTCAGGAGAATGGTATGAGAAATTCTCGATCAATTCTTCTTCTTCCTGGTTCAACAGAGCTAAGCAGAGCAGAGCAGAGACATCATAGCTGAGCAGAGTAGAGCCAGCAAAGCTAAGCATAGCTAAGTAGAGCAGAGCAGAGCCAACACAATTGAGCAGAGCCAGCATAGCTGAGCAGAGCAGAGTAGAGCTAGCAAAGCTGAGCAGAGATGAGAAGAGCATAGTAGAGCTAGCAGAGCTGAGCAGAGACAGTAGAGCTGAGCGGAGCTAGCAGAGCTGAGCAGAGCAGTGCAGGGCACTTATGGCAGAGGCAGTACAGTCGGACGTATGGATCAATGGATGGAGTTCTCCCTAGTTGAGAGAGAGTGCTAAAATTGGAAACTAGGGCCAAACTCCATGTGGGTCAACTTATTTATGGCAGCTAATATTTTTATCGGATCCCTCTCATCAAGAGGTGTAGGATTGATCTAAAGATCATCTGATTCCAATAAGTATTCATGGAGTTATGAATTTATTTTGATTATGGAATTGTTATCAAGCCGACCAGCAACTTGAGTAGGCTCAAAAGCCTAATAGACATGCCTATTCATCATTTATGTTTTAGTATAAATATAGAGGACTTCAAGTCATTTCAACACACACTTGGGATCTCTTCCTCTCTCTACTTGTCTTTGGGTTTTAATAGGAGGAGAGATCCTAAGGGATAACGCTGCGCTGATCCAAAAAGCCAGAATTGTCGGAAAAGCCATAAAAGCCAGAACTGCCAAAAAAGCCAGAACTGCTGGAAAAGCCAGAACTGCCAGAAAATTCGGAACTATCAGAAAAGCCGAAAAAGCTGGAAAAGCGGGAACTAACAAAAAAGTCGGAACTGTCGGAAAAGTCAGAACTATCGGAAAAGCTGTAAAAGCCGGAATTGTCGGAAAATCTGAGAAAAGCTGGAACTACTAGAAAAGCTAGAAAAGTTGGAAAAGATAGAATTGTCAAAAAATCCAGAAAATTCGGAACTACCAAAAAAGCTGGAACTATCGGAAAATCTGGAAAAGTTAGAAAAGCCAAAACTGCTAGAAAAGTTAGAAAAGCCAGAACTGCCAAAAAAGCCAGAACTGTCAGAAAATCCAGAACTGCCAGAAAAGTCGGAACTGTCAGAAAATTCAGAAAAGTTGGAACTGCCAAAAAATCCAAAACTGTTGGAAAAGCCAAAACTACCAGAAAAGCCGAAAAAGCCGGAACTGCTGGAACTGTCGAAACTGCAGGAATTGCCAAGAATAGCCGGAACTACAGGGAACAACCAGAATTTCCGAGAAGGAAACATGGTGCAACAATGGCACATAATGTAGTACAATGATGATGGGTGTAGCATGGTGCAATGCGGTGAAGTGCAACATGATGACGAAATGCAGCACAACGATAGGTGAAGGAGTCACCTTGGAGAATCAGTTGAAGCAACATGTCTTCAACTGATCTCATGTATCATCTTCTTAGAGATGATCTATGCTCTTATTGTTATAGCTCCAAATCTCACTCTTATGGTTTATGATGTTGCATTCATGGCCTAGGGCAACCCCTCCTTCTAGACCTGGTCCAAAATTTAAAAAACAATGTTTTATTCCCTATACGCGACATTGCCCTGAGCTAAACACGTGTATACGCGGGTCTGTGTATACCCAACCCGCATATATGTCTTAAAACACTTAAAAAAAATTAAATCTCCTTAATTTCGGGCGGAGATCGCGGGTTTTACCTGCTGATCACCTGTTAGTGCCCATGGCCCAACTGTTCCCAACGAATTCCCAACTAAAAAACTACTTTGGGAGAAGTATAAAAAGGCTTCAATGGGAAAGCCTAAGGAAGGAGAGAAGAGAGAGAAAGGTTACTATGCTGAGATTTCCTTGACCAGGTCTGAAGATCCTTGTGCCTCCTGCACATCCCCCATTTTTACAGGAAACCCTTGTTTCCTTGTGTGATGATGTCCATTTACTACTTGTGATATCATGGAGTAAGTCATGGAAGGAGTTTGTTAAAGGCTTGAGACTGGACAAATCCGGAGGATGGTTCCGCTTGGAGCTTTCGAAAGGACGACTCAGGTGAAATTATTCCTTTCTGTACTTTATTTGTCTATAATAAAAGAAATGCATGTCTTTGTTCCTGATATAAATCTTCTTCATGTTTATGATATTCATGTTAGAATTCATATGTGAATGGTTGTTTAATTGCATAACTAACTACCTTTCTTTATAATATGAAGATGGTTTCTTTATAATGTTTAGTCCATATACTGTTGTACTTTCTTGAATTGGTTGTTTTGTAGTTCAAAGGAGCAAAAGGAACTCCAAGAAGGGTTTGGACCCTGGAAGGACCTTCTCAAACGTAGGACCTCAGGTACGCCTGTTATAGACATTTTTGTGCCTTACAGCTCTAAGCATGAAATGTCCATAAACCAAGGGATCCTAAGTCCCTAAAAGTGTTGTTCCGACCCCTAGAGGAACAAGGTCAACAAATTACAGCTTCTCCCAGAAGTTCTCCACCAGAAACTGCTCAAAATCAGTCAAATCAGGATCATTTCAGTTGCTCCACTAGCTAGCTGCGTTGCATAGCACCCAAGTACACTAGCTAGGTGCATTGCAACGCACCTAAATGCACTACCAGGGTGCATTGAGCGGGAAATGACAAATGGCAGTGTCATTCTGCGAGATGGACAGACAATAGAAGCTTCCAGAATCTTCCCCAATGACACTTGCCTCACTGAGTTCGACCAAGGATGAGTAAGAGGCTCTCAGTCTCCAAGTGGAAGCAAGAACTGACAGAGAGAAGACACTAGTCAGATCATAAGTTGACTCATCCTCTTTGCATACATCTATATATGGATCCCTCATCCCAGAGATCCAGGAGGCTGGAATTTTGTACATTGCAGAGAATTGTTGTTGGTTTTGAGATAGATATCAGAGTATTGGGTGATTTATGCTTTGTTGGAGGTGAAGAGGGGATTCCTTTACTGGGAGGTTGATGCTGGATCAGGAATCATCGGTTGTAACTCCTGTTTGATCTTCTTGTTATATCAATAAAACTATTTGAGTTTCTCCTACATGCTTGTGTATCATTGATGTTTGTTACATTTGTATGTTTAGCTTAAATCTGATCCTAAGCTATTTATGAATATAAATCCATGTCTTTGTGTAGGTTTCTTCTTCTGTGATCTTACAGGAACTTGGTGAAGTTGGGCAAGTAAGTGAGTAGTTAGCTGGAAGCTGTCAAAGAGGAGAGAGATTGGATCAAAGGAGTAGCGCAAGACATAGGTTGGTTCATCCTATTCCTCTTCGTTTATAGTTCATAAAGAAGAATACGAAAGTAGTTTTCCCTGTTTGTTTCTAAGGTCACTGTCACACCTTAGTGGGATAGGGTCGTTCTGAATAGACACTTTTCCCATTAACAAAATGGCGACTCCACTGGGGACCGTGTCTAATTAGTTTGTTTGTGTTTCTCTTGTTGTTTGTTTCATAAACATAGAAGTAGCAATCGAACTCCATTTTCCATTAACAAATGCAAAGTAGACATCTGCTACTTCAATCCATTCACTGGATCTGTTTATGATTTGAACAGCTAATTCACAAATGATCTGATTACCCTTTGTGATAGCTCTTAGACCTCCTTTAAATCTACCCTCTGATTGTGCATTACTGATTACCTTTACTCGGCCAAAAACCATAGATTAAACTGCAAACCGTGACCCAGAACCCGGATAGAATTCTCGTTTCTGCCCCAGCGCAGGCTCTGTGAAGAGATTCTGCATTTCAACGTAGTTCCCGAGAGGGCTACCTGCGCTGCAACCCAGTTTCTCTATGTAACAGGTGCGCTGATCAGCCTAGCCCTGTGCAGCTGAGGTTCTTTGCTTCATTTTTTCAGTTTTGTCTCTGATTTTTGCAGCCTGTGATCAGTGTGTGTCTGTTTAAAAACCCCTTTTATTTTCCTTAATTCCGCCTCCTTTGTACAAAAAGACTGTAGATGTTCTTTGTGTGTTTGTTACATCATTTACAGTTTTCCATTGAAAAAGTAGAATAGTCATACTGTCGTCCTTTGATTTAGATCTGTCATAAGTGTCGATTTTGATCTTAGGAGAAATTTTATTTGCTGTTGACAGCCGATTATGATTTTACTTTTGCCTTTGGTTTGAATTTGTCACTTTCCAGTGTCGAAACGAGTATTTATTTCAAAATCATAAAGTGTCGTAATCTTCTCTACCTTTTGATTTCGAAAAGAAGCTTGTTTGTGTTTGTCACTTGAAAGCAAATTCAGATTTGTACATCAACTTTCTTTTTAGGCATCAATATTAAGAAAGTGAAAAACAAATACATGCACATGTGCATTTGCATATTGACAGTCTGTTTGGCTTGATTTAGGAAAAGTTCATTTACAGTGTGCTCTTTGCTCTTTGAGAAAAGATTGTGTCTTTCTTTTCCCCTTGTAGCTAGGATTTTCATTGCTGAAAAGAGATAAAAGTTTGCTTATCATCTTTAGATTACATTTTAGGAATTACATCTACATCTCGTGGTGAACCCAAAAGGCAAACTTCATAAGAAATATCAACTTAAAATAAATTGAATGAATCTAACAATGCTTTGGAACTTAACGCACAACATTTAGAGGTCTAGGCTAGAGACGTATTCCGGCGTCGTAAAGCCTGGTAACTATTGTCCTCACTGATGGTTGGGTGATTCCTCCACTTTGAGATGATAAGTGCCAGTACGGACTTGTGCTCCCACGTACTGTCGAGTATATATTGGGAGACCCCTATAGGCTTAAAACCTTTTATCCATAGGAAGCCGTGTCGACCGCCCTACTGATCGCAATGCACCGAACACAGCATTCGGGAAGATTGACTGCCGTACCGTAAAAAGTATTCTACAGTTTTGTGATTGGTTTGGTACTCCCTCTACCTAGATCTCCGAAGCAGTCCCTTTTGTTCCTTTACAGACTCCTTAACGGAAAAGGTCCATCTGAGCACTTGTCACTTCAGGCTCATTAAAAATCGAAGGAGACTAGAGTCATATTTTGTTTTTTCTCGGCTCTTAAAAATTGAAAAAACAAGTTGTGTCAAAGCGTCTAAAAATTTATTTTAAACGGAATATTCATACCCTTTTCCTACGTTGATCTTAGGTTGAGAAAATGGAGTCTACCAACCAAGGAATTCCCCTTGGTGGAAATCCTAGTCCCTTCTCCTCTTGGGGAGATGTTGGTGCACCCCATATGGCCACATTGTCGCTTCCAGGACTGACAATTGGCTTGCCAGTATGGCTCTTCTCAACCAATGTCGTTCAGAACACCACTATTCCTGAACAATCGAATCAGCAATTAGATGATTCCAGAGTTGCCCACCAGCCTTCTACTTCCTCTAATTCTTCCTTTCCTCCTTCCTCTTCGCTTGATGGGGCTGGCAAAGCCAAAAGTCAAGTTCCTAAGGAAAAGAAGGAGAAGAAGAAGAAGGAGCCAAAGGCGAATGGGGGAAAACGAGTGTCATCTAACGAAAATCCACACACTGCACCAACCAGGCCTAAATCGCCATGTGTCATTTGCAAAGGAGACCACTTTCACAGAGATTGTCCTTGCATCCCTCGGATACTAAGGGACTGGTCTCCTCGTTTGCACAATCCGGTGTCATCAACCTCTGATGATCATGTTGAAAGCACACCGTCAACTAGCGAAAGTGAAGCCCCAGGACAAAAAGGGAAAGCTAGATTTCCTTGTAAACTGTGCGAAGGCAATCATGCCGTCCACCATTGTCCCTTCTTAGATGAAGCAAAAAGAGTTTTGGATGATCTTCCGGTTTCACCGTTACGACTTCCTCCTGGATATAAAAAACTATTGCCGAGTCCGTCGCTAGTTGAGAATCCAACTGGCCCGCTCAAGTGGTCGGCTGAAGCGCCTATAATTGAAGATAAACCATCTGAATCCATACCAGACGAAAGTCAAAAGGTCGAGGCGGCAGTTGACCCGGTCTTGCCTTCAGAGGTTTTATCTTCGGATGATACAGTCACTGAAGAGAACAAAGATGACACCGTCCAAATTCTCTTCATCAACACAGACTCCGACGAACATGGGGGCAATCTACCCATTCCCTTACCGCAGGAGGGAAGTTCATCAGAGCCATACCCGACCGTCTACTCGGTCCCACCTCCAAGCAACCTAGTTGTCTCCTTCGACTGGAATCAACTAGGCAGACCCCGTTTACCAGCAAGCATACCATTCCGAATTATCGTTCAAATATATAGAATGGTCATGGCTGGTACCATCACAGATGAGGGGGCTTCTGTGAGTATCCTTTCCTCTATTGCTTGGAAAGCGCTTGGTTCGCCATCGTTGTTGCCTGAGATGAGAAATCTGACAGGCTTTGATAAAGGAACCAATCGACCTTTAAGGATCCTTCCCGATGTGCCCATAACATTGAGAGGGAAGACAGTTCAAATGAACGTAATGGTTGTTCAAGGACCCTTGGATTATAACCTACTCCTTGGACGAGACTATATTTATTGCATGGGAGCCATCGTCTCCTCACTCTTTAGAGTAATGTGTTTTCCGCACGAAGGAAGAGTGGTCAAGCTCGTGGACCAGCTTTCATTTCCCGGATCACGCATAGCAAATAGTCATATACCGTCCCTAAATGGTCTCTTCACGCAAGAAATGTCTCAATCCCCATTCTGTCCTCCCGATGAGCGCGAGTAATTCGGAGGGATATGACTGAAACCCAGGGGGCATGCGTCCTGGTCTGCTTCGGCAGGAAAACTTCGGGTATAGGGTAGGTTTCCGCGGAAGAATATGACTAATCTGTACCCCGTCCGTCGGTGGAAGAGGGGTTATTCTAGAATAAGATTCTCTTGTCAAAGTTATGTGATTTGGCGGACGTCGTCACTCACCTTTGTTTATCTCGATAGACATCGCCGAAGAAGTGTTTTGTTTACGCCGTAAATAGAACAATCTTTGGGTAACCTGTAAGAGGTAGTACCCTTCCTGATAAAACGAATGTTTTGTCAGCTCGAATAAAGGGTGACCCTTCCTGATAAAACGAATGTTTTGTCAGCTCGAATAGAGGGAGACCTCGAAACTCTATTTTATACCTGGGGGCATGCAAACCTTTTGGAGTACAAGCAAGGGGCGGCTATTTATTTTTTTAAATTTTTAGGACCTCTAACCCTTTAAACTCGTAGGATTAGTCGTCACCTAACTTGCATAAAGAAAGGATGTGGGGCAAAAATCTAAAAATTTCCATTTTTATATGAGACATTCTTATCATATGACTGGATTAATCGAGCAGTTTTAACGCATATTTCAAGCTCGTTAAAAAATAAACATAAGACATGAGCAAATGTTTCCACCCGCATTTAAGCTCGTTAAAAAATGAACTATTCCCCAGTAAATAACCACCGTGAATGAAGCATTTCAACCATTAAAGCCTTGGTCGTGTTTGCACCGTCACCTCCACTTTTCCATTGGCCGATCATTCACCTCCATTTGTTTGTTTACCCATTTTGAAGAACAGCTGCGAAGAGTGATTTCACTAGCCATCCTTGTGACGCTGCCGTGATTGGAAAATTCCAAACCTTACCTGGAATCAGCTGCTACCCATTTTATCACTCGTTCCTCAAAAGACGAGTCTTCTTTAAGCTCTTTTCAATTGACTCGTAAAATATGAAAAGATTGCCGAGTTTTGGCCTTCCAGCTCATTAAAGCGACCGGAAGCGCTATCCCTCCTCTAGATTTTAATCTTTTTGGACCTGAGGGATTATTGCACAAAAAGATCGAGCGCTTGTTTTGTTCGGCTCGTTAAAACTATTGAAAATTCATCCCTTCTGTATTGTTTTATACTTTTTCGGACTTAAGGGATTAGATGACGAAAAAAGAATTTTGGAGTTACCTTTACGTACCTTTTAATACTCTCTAAAAATGAAAAGGACTGAGTTATCTTTGTCGTTAAACTCGTTAAAAAGATTAATAGCGACAAACTTGTCTTTAGACGAGAACAAGTTTCACTATCGCTAGGCTCGTTAAAACATAGCGATGGGTTTGCCCGAAGGGAAAATTATAGAACAAGCATATGTTATCCTCCTCAAGCTTGACAAAAATAAAGAGGTACTGGTCAGCAATGACTGGGGAAAAATTGGGAAGAAAACTCAAAGAATCTTTATTGGTAGCAAGTCGCTCTTGAACATGACACTTCCACTCCGTGCCTGAGTCGGTTTGGGTTGTTTCATTCACCGGTCACATCACCATGGTCACGCCATACCATCCACATTTGGGGTAAATGCTACCAATCCATCACATAAGTGTCGCCGACATGTTCAAGAGAAGTCATCCAGAGAAGTCACCCGTGTCCCATCCACTACCATACATTATACTTCATTCTTTCATGACCGCCATCCTGAACCGTACATCATCAGATTGTTTTCACCTCCATCAAAATCATTTGCTCCGTTCCGTGTCATTGATGTGGGATTCATTAAGGCCCTCCTTTGACATATCGCTTCTTGTCGACATCAGCTCATTATCCAAGGAGTTGATCTAGGAACACCCCATTCAGTACTTTGAAGCTTGCATACCTCAATGGCAAGTTTCTCACTTCCGGCGACAGGTATACATCAATGACCTTCGACCGAAAGATTTTGCGTGGTGTTCGACACCAAATCCTTTATTCACACCACGTGAATTGTACTGCAGTACCTTGAGGGTCATCATCATTATCGGTGATTCCTCTCGCGCTTGTTAACAGTTTACATCATTGACTGGTAATCAAGCGATGTCTTTCCATGTTCGACTTCAAAACATTTCTCACATGGATCGACTTGTACTTCGAGTGAAGATCGGACGAGATTGAAGACCCCGGATCTAGTTTCATCCATCCGGGCTGCGATATATATTCAGGAAAATAAAGACATTGAAATGTACAACATTGCAGCACAGATAATCATCCTACCAAAAGGATGATGGCTCTATCAGAATCATCAGTCTACCATCAGACGATTGTCTGTCCTATGTACATGAAAATGAATTTATAAATCTGAGCATGGGAATGCCCGCCTCAGCTAGATCATGAAAACAGTATGAAGATAATGTATTGTATTGTATCTTATTACAGGTCTCCTCCCAACATTGAAAGAACTTTGGATCCTCCTAATAAAGCATTTCACCCGATAAACGGCCTCATACTTTAGGGGGCAACTGTTATAGACATTTTTGTGCCTTACAGCTCTAAGCATGAAATGTCCATAAACCAAGGGATCCTAAGTCCCTAAAAGTGTTGTTCCGACCCCTAGAGGAACAAGGTCAACAAATTACAGCTTCTCCCAGAAGTTCTCCACCAGAAACTGCTCAGAATTAGTCAAATCAGGATCATTTCAGCTACTCCACTAGCTAGCTGCGTTGCATAGCACCCAAGTACACTAGCTAGGTGCGTTGCAACGCACCTAAATGCACTACCAAGGTGCGTTGAGCGGGAAATGACAAATGGCAGTGTCATTCCGCGAGGTGGACAGACAATGGAAGCTTCCAGAATATTCCCCAATGACACTTGCCTCACTGAGTTCGACCAAGGATGAGTAAGAGGCTCTCAGTCTCCAAGTGGAAGCAAGAACTGATAGAGAGAAGACACTAGTCAGATCATAAGCTGACTCATCCTCTTTGCATACATCTATATATGGATCCCTCATCCCAGAGATCCAGGAGGCTGGAATTTTGTACATTGCATAGAATTGTTGTTGGTTTTGAGATAGATATCAGAGTATTGGGTGATTTATGCTTTGTTGGAGGTGAAGAGGGGATTCCTTTGCTGGGAGGTTGATGGTGGATTAGGAATAATCGGTTGTAACTCCTCCTGAATCTTCTTGTTATATCAATAAAACTATTTTAGTTTCTCCTACATGCTTTTGTATCATTGATGTTTGTTACATTTGTATGTTTAGCTTAAATCTGATCCTAAGCTATTTATGAATATAAATCCATGTCTTTGTGTAGTTTTCTTCTTCTGTGATCTTACAGGAACTTGGTGAAGTTGGGCAAGTAAGTGAGCAGGTAGCTGGAAGCTGTCAAAGAGGAGAGAGATTGGATCAAAGGACTAGCGCAAGACACAGGTTGGTTCATCCTATTCCTCTTCGTTTATAGTTCATAAAGAAGAATACGAAAGTAGTTTTGCATGTTTGTTTCTAAGGTCACTGTCACACCTTAGTGGGATAGGGTCGTTCTGAATAGACACTTTTCCCGTTAACAACGCCCCTTATCATAGAGTTTGCTTATATTAGCATTATGGCTGTATGGAATGTGTGTTTCTCTGTATAGACAACTTTCAGTCTGCTATGGTATCAGCCCAAGACCCTAGGGGACAACATCATTATTGTTCCTAGTTTGGGTGTGTTCATTGTTGTTGTTATATATGCTGTTTTTCTTGTTTACAGAGGCATATATACGCATGTTTCCTTAAGTGAACCCACGTATACGCAGGTTTCCTTAGGCACAATCGCGTATACATGCAATTTGTACATAAGTACAGTCGCGTATATCTTGCAATTTTCAAGATTTTTTAAATATTTTGTTTCTGAAGGTCTATCTGCTGGTTTGATTCAGTCCTGAACAGTTACTTTCCAGTGTCAGTTGTTAGTTTTACAGCAAGTATCTGATTTCAAATTCTCTCTGATTATGAGAAGTGTTGGTGTTGTTTTGTTTTTGCAAGTGTCATAGTTTTTGCTTAAGCACGCAAGCTTTCTTGCTAGGAATCTTGGCTGGTCTGATTCATCAGGGTAGGAAGATTGATTTCAATCTTTGTGTTAAATCTTTTTTTTGGTGACCTTTTTGTTTGCTTGACAAAACTGCTTTTTGTGACCATCTACTTTTCTTGTTTCATGAAAGTTGTTGATTGACACTTTCTTGAAAATTGTCTCTTTGATTTTTTGGTCTTTGTTGCCAAAGCTTTCATTCCTGCTTTTGATTGTTAAGAGCATCTTTAAACACATTTCTTTTTGTTGAGTTTTCATCCATTGTGTGTTTTCAACTTGCAAAAGTGTTTGTTGCCTATTCTTCAATCATAAAGTTTCAGTCTTGTTCAGAGCATTTTTGAAAAGACATTTTTGTTTTTACTTTTGAAGAAAACTTTTTGAAAAACTTGGTTTTGCTTTCTTGAGCTTTGTTTTGATTTGGTTTCCTTTTAGTGAATGAAAGTGCATTTTTGTTTGTTTTGAAACTTGTCTTTAGTGTTTATACGAAATGAATGGTAGCACTCATATTCCATCTAAACATTTTAAGTGGCAAAATAAAAATTGATAAGCAAGCAACTTTCATTTCTTGATTTAAGAGTAGTTTTGAGTCTTGCATCAGCATGTACTTGTTGCATTAGGATATATTTGCATATCTTTTTAGGCATCCATAGCTTTATTAACTGTTGTGAGTGTGAACCGTGAGTAAAAGAGAAGAAAAGAAAATTTGTTGTTTTTCTTGAAGTTCCTCTGAACCCTGTAGAAATTTATTTTCATCGAGAAACGAAAACAAGTGCATTTGCATGTAGTTTGGTTTTTATTAATTTCTTTTGCGTCAAAACACCACAAGTTTCATTCCCACTATCCCTTGACTTAAAGAACAGCCTATTTTAAAATCAAGCGCTAATTAAAATATACTAGAACTTTTTATAATTGTCAAGTTAGACACACCAACAAGTTTTAGGATATTTTAGGGCCTTGGATTAGGCAAGTGGAGAGATAACTCTCCAAGGCCATTTAAACTGTCAAACATAGGAGTCTGAATAGTGAGTGAAAATCCAATAGCGTTAGGAAGACCAAGAAAGATCCGGATCTAGGAGTTAAGCACAAGGGTTTTTGAAGATAGGGAAGAGAGATACCCCCTCTCCTACTTGTCCGATCTTACCTCACGACTGTTCCGCCTGGCTTCTGCAACGAGTTGGTATCCATAGTTGCTACTCCTAGGGATCTACACAGGTGGTTGTGGAGGGGAATCTCGTGGCACCTGAGGTCGACGTTGCATCACTCTCAATGGTACTACTGGAGGGCACCCTTGCGAAGCTTGGGGGCTTTCACCGCCGCAGGCTGTTGTTAGGAGGTCAGCGTAACTTCCTCTGTTACCTTCGAGTGCTCTTTGTTCCTTGTATATAGTTGGCTTTAGGTATTTTTGTCTAGTCACGTTTGGACTTTCTGTTCTGAGTCACTAGCTTACCACTCTACCGATCTTGAAAGGCTTTTGCTCGTCCTTTCAGAAGTTGTGGAGTTGCCTCCTCAAGGGCAAAGGTTTTGATTGCTTATCCATATTCCTTGAAAAGTTATTTCTACATTCCCGTAAGGGAAGGCTCTGTAGATCAGTTTGATATGGCTAATATTCTTGTGGAAGCCAACCAAGGTACCCTTCCAAAAGGAGATCCTTGTGCTTTTCCTGTCTTTGGAAACGTTGGTACTCCCTTGATGGCCACTTTGAATATTCCTGGGTTGAATGTTGGACTACCCGTTTGGCTGTGGTCCACTCTGAATATTCCAAATGCTCTTGAAGCTTCTCAATTGAATGCTTTATTTGAAGTGCATCACATGGGTGCTAATTGTTCATCTTCTTTCAAAGAGAAATCTAGGATTCCTTCTTCTCCTCCTTCTTGTAACAAGAAATATAAAAAAAGAAGAAAGAGGAAGTCAAAGAAGAAGAATAATTCTATCCCTTCATCCTCAACCTCTGCCAGTCATGTTGGAGATGAGCCTTCAGCCGCTGCAAGTCATGCTGGGGGCACAAGTCTAGTCACTGCAAGTCACACTAGCACTTCATCCTCAACCTCTGCCAGTCATGTTGGAGATGAGCCTTCAAACGTTGCAAGTCATGCTAGGGGCACAAGTCTAGTCACTGCAAGTCACACTAGCACTTCATCCTCAACCTTTGCCATTCATGTTGGAGATGAGCCTTCAGCCACTGCAAGTCATGCTGGGGGCACAAGTCTAGTCACACTAGCACTTCATCCTCAACCTCTGCCAGTCATGTTGGATATGAGCCTTCATCGGCTGCAAGTCATGCTGGGGGCACAAGTCTAGTCACTGCGAGTCATACTAGCAAAGAGTCAACGACCTCTGCAAGTCATGTTCAGGACTCTCCGCAAACCACTGCTAGTCATGTTGGTGGAATGGAGGTTGATAAGAAACCTGGACGTAGAAGTTTTAAACCTAAGTTCCCTTGTAAGATATGCAAGGGAGTCCACCTTACTCATTTATGCCCTGGTATTCCAGAGGTTCAAAGGATATGGTCTGAGTTTGAAAGTTCTTCTACTCCTAAATCTGATATGGTTTCTCATCAATCCCATCAACCATTGGTTGATAATGTGGTAGAGCCAATGCAATCGCTGGCCGATTACACTCCTCTTTCCGGGGGTGAAGTGCCTAACAAAAGAGTCTGTTTGATCTCTAGTAGAGAGTCTTTTGGTATAGGGGGCATTCCGATTTCTTCGAATATTCCCCCTCCAAGTTCTAAGAGTGTTTCCTTTGATTTGGATAGTCTTGTTAAGCCTCGTCTTCCTTCTGCTGCACCTTTCCAAATAAAGGTCAGAGTTAATTCCACAAATGTCTATCGATGTATGGTGGATGAAGGATCCTCTACAAGTATTATATCCTCTTTGACTTGGAAAGCTTTGGGTTCCCCAAAGTTGTTGACAACTCAGAGTCAGTTGTTAGCCTATGATAGAAGACCTGGTGAATCAATGGGTGTTCTTCCTCAATTGCCTATCACTTTAGGTGGGAAGATTGTCTTAATCGATATGATGGTGGTTGATAGCCCTTTAGAATTTAATATGTTACTTGGGTGTGATTATGTCTATGCTATGAATGCTGTGGTGTCTTCACTCTTTCGAGTAATGTGCTTTCCTCATAACAGGAATATTGTCACTATTGATCAGCTTGCATCTGATAATTACCACCCTAATTCGACTTTACTGTAGAATACCCCTTGGTTTGTTCTAAGTGTTCAAATAGACTCTACCCCACCACGGGTCAATTATGTGGCATTGAATCCTCAATGTTCAATCGCTTCTAAGAAGGATCCTTTGACCTATTATTCTCCTTCTTGGGACTTGGTCCCGGCAGTTGACCGAGAGATTCTTCCTATAGGGACATGGGACCTCTTAATTCCCTCTTTTCATCCTTGTAGTTCTAATGATTTCTTAGAACTTGTTTTGCCTTCACAGGACGAACTCTTTGAATCCATGAGTCTTGACTACCAAAGGAGTCCTTGGTCTGATCCCTGCAAGGGGTTAGTCCAGAAGAGCTATTATACATAAGCCGCAAGGTTGTGTGGTTCCCTGTACCATATTGTATATATAAGGTACGCATTTTCAAGTTTTGTATTCTATAACACAAGATTTTATATGAAGTTTATATGTGGGATATATTAACTTCTTGTCTAGTGTTCCTATTTATGTTTACAGAACTTGGAAGATTTCTCCTTTAGAAGTTTATGGTTGGTCCGTTCTAACAGGTATTGGTTCTCAAAACTGGCATATAGGTTAGGTTTTTCCGCCTGCATTGTGCACTTATCAGTTTCCTTTCCCATTTTTCCTTAGGATCGACCCCACCAAGTTATGGTGCAAAACATTCTCATTGCTTAGAAGTATCATGACTTGTGTGGTAGAGCCTACCTTATCATGGGTGCCCTAGTTAGTACCTTGTTGTCGCTTGGCACTCATGTTGATTTTTCGTCCCTAGGCTTGCGAGTCCTCTTTAGTCCCGCCATGACTTATGCGATGAAGACTCATTCCTCTTTGCTTCTTTGCTTTGTTATGGCCTTATACCCTAGAGGCTCCTTTGTGTTGACTTGTACCACTGCATTGCATTTTGACCATTTGCACCTTTTGGCCTTGAGCCGGCTTCACTTGGACTCGTGCTTAAGCCAACTTTTGACCATGCCGACTGCAAAATAAAACTTGCATATCTTTGACCTCTGCAACTTGACACACCTTGACCCGTGGAAGGAACACACCTTTGAGTGTCATTGACCAGTTTTCACCTCCCTGCATTGAGCATAGGAACATTCCATTCCCAGGAACTAGATCATTTGTTTCATCGACACTCGTTCTTTCCACTGTACCATAGCATTCTTTTATTCTTTTTCCAACTTAACTGAAAAAGGCAAAAAAATTATATATTCCAAAAAAGAGCGAGAACAGGACAGTATTTCCATTTATTGTTGGCAGATAGAGTCAGTCGTGTCACCCTTGAACAAAGCACTCAAAGCAAAGTCTCCTCGTCTGGGCGGGATTTAGTTTGACTTAGGTACTCCTTAACCTTGTTATTGAGTCAGTTTTCCCCTGATTGGTTATCTCTTCCAATCATATGGAGGGTTTGTTCGTGCCTCCTGCATGACGAACTTATACAGAGTCATCATTTGCTGCCATATAGTCACATTGATTCATGCTTTTGTTCAAGGGAAGTTAGCCTGAGTCGGCCTCTCTGCGGTGTCTCTTGACTCATTTTTCAGTCGACCATCCCTAGTTGTTAGTATCATGTCTATCATCATATCAGTTATATTGTTCCTTTACTCGTGCTGATTTGAGAAGGTCTCCTTTGACTTCTTGCTGGCGGGTCTTGTCCTTATCGACGACGACATCTTGCTCTGAGGACAGGCCTAGAGTGGCACCCTGGCCCTATTTTCATTATTGATAGGTCACCTTGTGCTCAGCATCAATCAGTATCATGGGTCTTTGACTGAGTGGTTTCCCTTGTGTTCGACATCAGCTTACATTATCACACATTTGGATTTGTGTGGTACCTTGGTTTCCATTTGACCCTATTGGTGGATACCTCGCCTCTGTGTCAGCTTCCATTATTGGTTGGTTTAGAGGGTTTCTGTCGTGCGCTAGCCACATCTTGTGTACACCAGAAACATACTTCAGTTGGGTTACTACATCTCTTTCATCCGATTCCTTCTGTTAGCGCTTGAAATTTCACCTCAGGCTGAGAAAGGTAAACTTCAAGGCAACATCAAACCACTTAGCCTCGTAGCTAGCCCTATGGGGCAGGAGAGGGCTATCTCCGGTCTATCTCGGTAAAGATCTTCAACGGGTGAGATAAACAATGAGGAAACACTGATTTTAGGCTAGTAAACTGATAAAAGGTTTGATTTGAGATTTTTAGGATTTCGGTGGAAAATCGGGGAAAGGCAATTTTGGGTGCGGGGATTGGACACAGTTTTTGCAGGGGGTTCTTTGGGGCAAGATAGGAGACTGTATTGATGCCTTTGAAAGATTTGGATGGATGAGAATGACTGGTGAGGAGCTAAGGAGAGCAAGCAATTCACCTTGAGTTCTCCTTAAACAGATGAAAACATTGATATTAAGCAAACTTAAAAGCAGAGCATGGCAATCATGAATTCTACTTTAACACTTCATTTGCCTAATTTGCAGAATGAAAAGTAAGAAGATGATTCACATAACAAACTTACAAGTACAAAGAGAAACAAACCATCAATACATGTAACCACAAGAATCCCAAAAAGGACAGCAAAACCCTGGTCTTTCTTCCTTTGCCAAAATTGCAGAGATACAATGAGTAATACAATAGAAGCTTCTCCCTCAAGAGTCCAACCATGAAAATGACCAAGAAAGTACATAATATAGGCAATCTAACATCTTTCCTTGCCTCTAGGGGTTGAGTTCACTATCCTAGGAGCTATTTCAACCAATTCTAAACTGAGCACTGAAAACTAGGCAGTCAAAACAACTTGCCTCTATAAGCTAGGAAACCAATTCATTCATTAAATTTTTGCCTATCTCATGAATGAATCTTCTAGAAGAGATAAATGAGTGTCAAAATATCATAAAATTACATCATTTACAACAAGGAGGATCAAAATCCACTCCAAAAAGTCAAATCCAGTCAAAACTGCATTTTGCTGCGCTGTAGGTGCATTTCTGTGAAAATTGCCCAACACGTAGCGCCCTGATTCTGAACGCGTAGCGCGCCTTTGGAGCAACTTTTGAGGCACTTACAGGTGTCCAAATGAGGCAAACGTTGGCTTGTTGGAAATTTTTGGATGTCTACTTTCCAACCCAAGTGGAATTTCTGAATTTGGTGTCCATTTTCCCCTCCAAAATTGCAATCTCCCAAGACTGCTTCCTGTGTGTCAAAAAAGTGGCAAAAAGTCATTTTTTGCATGTTTTTTGACCTTCTGGAGGCTCAAAACTTGGTGAAATTTCTTGGAAACTGCTAAGAAAGTATATTTTTGCATGAAAAATCCAAAAATGCTGAGTTTTCCTGAAATGGAGTTTCCCATCTTAAGGGTCGCGCGCGGCGCGCTACGCGTTGGGGAGGAAAACCTGTGTTTGGCACAAAAAATTCACAATTGACAAAATTTTCTCCAAATTTCTTGAAATTTGGGCTGGGAGTCCCCAATCAAGTACCATGTTCAGTCAAAGAGGCTTTGGCCAAAATTTGGAGTGGATCGGGCCTTTTCCGTCGTTTTAGTGCCTTGGCCAACCTCCTTGGATCTGGCGATTGTATTTTTGACATTTCTCTAAAACCATGACACCTGTGCAAAAAGTGAAGGAGGTTTTTCTTATTTGGCATGTTGTGGACAAAAACCTCTCTCAGTTTTCCCAAATTCATTTTTTATTGCTCAGAAACATCATGTGAGTAAAACCTATCCCGATGTGTGAAACAAGGGATTTTGTCGAAATGAAGCGAAATGAAGGGGATAAGAGGCTTCTAAATTCTTGGGGAAATTTTTGAAAATAGGGAGGGATGTTAGGAAGCAGGGGAAAGTGGAATCGTGGAGATCGAGTGAGGGGAAGGGGTCCAAAAGGGCAAAACACAGGCCCAACCTAGAAAATTGCCAAGTTGTAGCAAGAAACTAGGGTTTGTGCGAAAATGAGGAATTTGGCGGATCTAAGGGATGGGAAGTGTTTAATAAGGTACATGAAATATAGGGGAAGGTGTATGAACATCTAGATACAATTTTTTCTAATGATTTGACCATCCAAGAGAAATTAGCTTTCAAAACCCTAGGAGAGGGAAATGACCTTGCCTAGGCGCAATTGAAGCATGAACAAGGTGTAAAATGACTCATTAGACACTGACATGATAATGACAACCCTATGAATGATGATAGACTCAGTAGAATGATGACATGGACTGACATTTGGACAACTTTAGAAGGAGTGAAAGCAAACCCTAGACCTAATACCTAGTGACCAAATTTTGCTTGAAGACTTCACTGAAATGACAAAATTTGACCTTGACACCCTGAGACCACTTTGTAAGAGCATATTTGATCACTGGAGGAAGGCTGGAAAGACTGACACTAACACCTTCCACATTATTGGCCTATGGGTTACACTCGCACTAGATTGATGAAGGATGCCTTAATGCCTTCCTTCTAGCGGATCTTTCCCTATCGACTCCAACTCATTGCTCTGGGGCAAAGATCTAGAGTCCATTTGGCAGTTCCTTGGGGTTTGCAGTCATCAGTGGCAGATCCTTCACTATCCACAGTGGGAAACCATCATTGTCTCATGATCGATAGATTCTTATAGGTGTTCGACTCCAGCTCATCTATTCACACTTGTTAGATTGTACTGGGTACCTTGACGCTCATTATCATTATCGATGAGTAGTCTCGTGTTTGTTAACGGTATACATCAATGACCAGTTATCAAACGATTTCTCACATGATCGACTTTAGATCATTTATTCTCATGGTGTAGAAATGTACCACGGTGGTCAGTGAAGACCTCAGGTTGTATCAACATTCATTGGTTCACTTGATAGTTGCTCCTATTGCTGCTAGTTGATACCATTCCACCTTATATGTTGCAGTCAGTCATGGTGACATTCTATATGCTGGCACCTGAGTTTGCAGTGTAGTACCATCCTATTCCATCATGTTCAGTTGATACCTTTTGGGATCAGTCTTTGATATCAGTGATCCAGTTCATCCTTCAGCATCATTGACATTCTTATATGTGATATTCAGACATGTACTTGTTCGATCATGATAAGATGATCCACTATGTTTTCCAGTTCTTTATACTTGTATACTTAGTGGATCCGCTTGTACTTGATATGCGGACATGCTGTATTTTCTCTGAGCATGGGTATGCCCACCTCAGACAGTGTTTCTTTCTGATCTCCTTTTGTGGCTTGGCAGGCTGAACTCTGGTGAAGTCCTTCTCGGTTTTTGACAGATTTCCTTTCCATGTACTTGCTTAATACATTTCGGCCATCATGTACCCCTTATGACCTCATATATTAGGGGGCATTTGTTATAGCTCCAAATCTCACTCTTATGGTTTGTGATGCTGCACTCATGGCCTAGGGCAACCCCTCCTTCCAGACCTGGTCCAAAATTTAAAAAACAGTGTTTTATTCCCTATACGCGACATTGCCCTGAGCTAAACGCGTGTATACGCGGGTATGTGTATACCCAACCCGCGTATATGTCTTAAAACACTTAAAAAAAATTAAATCTCCTTAATTTCGGGCGGAGATCGTGGGTTTTACCTGCTGATCACCTGTTAGTGCCTGTGGCCCAACTGTTCCCAACGAATTCCCAACTAAAAAACTACTTTGGGAGAAGTATAAAAAGGCTTCAATGGGAAGGCCTAAGGGAGGAGAGAAGAGAGAGAAAGGTTATTATGCTGAGATTTCCCTGACCAGGTCTGAAGATCCTTGTGCCTCCTGCACTTCCCCCATTTTTACAGGAAACCTTTGTTTCCTTGTGTGATGATGTCCATTTACTACTTGTGATATCATGGAGTAAGTCATGGAATTAGTTTGTTAAAGGCTTGTGTCGTGGCGGAAAAAGTCGTTTGTGCGGACACAACTGACCTCCCTAGGAGTCTAAACTCTCTAGCGACAAACAAGACAAAATGGAGTGATCTTTCTCTAAATATACCTTTTAAAACATGAAAACTACAAGTGTTTAGGCTTACCTTATTCCAAAACGCTGTTGTTGTAGTCCGTCCTTGGCGATCTGGATGAGCTCCTCCTTCAAGTCAATTCCTGCAACCACAAACAATCAAACAATTACCAAGCACTTGCATTTCATATAATAAAACATATATTCAACATGCAAACCAAGGAACACATGAAATAACTCATTAACACAAGCTATTGAGAAAAATAAACCAGTTTGTATTAATAACGAAACAAAGAAACTCTTACAACCTGGCCTTGGTGTTGTGCAAGTTCCTCCCAGGGTCCATCAAGGGTTTTCCTCTACTTTGACAAAGCTCACCCACTTCCAAGTAGAATCAAGCAAAGACAATCTCTCCTCACAAGGTTCTAAATGGGAGTCCTAATTCCTGCAGCATTTACCCAAAGAAAATGTATAGCTCCAACCTCCCCTCCCTCTAGCTCAATGTCTTTATTTATAGTGCTGTAAAGAGGTTATTCAGGTCCACCATCAATGGGATAATCCCCCTCTTTGGGTGGGATAGCTCCCTTATTGATGGGATAAGTTCCTCCTTAATAGGGATACATGAACTAACTGGAGGCGCATCCATTTCATCAAACCGACCTCTAGAAAGTTCTAGAAGTAACCACAAGTAACTTTTTTAAGATGAAACTCGCGCATTTTGCCTTTTACAGAAGGACGCACCTGTCCCTTAACATACAGAGCGTCCAAGGACGCAAATTTTGTGAACATTGTGAGCGTCCCCGCAGGTAAGGCTAGAGAGAACCTGCGACCCCAGAGATAAACACATTTTTTACAAGACTTTCTCTCTTCTTTGAGTTTGAGATGGATAGCAGAGGCATAAGACTTGCCTAAGAGGGTAGCATGACTGTTGATTTGAGCCATACTAACTGTAAGTAGTCATGGTGACATTTTTTAGTGTAACAGATTGCCCCCTAAAGTGCGAAGCCTGGAATAGATTAGGGTTTTGTAATTCTAGGAAGGGTGAAGCGCTTTATCATTTCAAGGATTGTCTTGTGGATGACCTGGTTGGAACCTGCAATTTTCAACACAAAATACATGTATAAGATTATATCATCACTGAGGTAGGCATTCCCATACTCAGATTCAAAACTTTAACTAATGGACTAACTATTCTAATACAGGAATGATCTTGCAGTACATCATTTTTTATAGACTTTTGTAGACACAGTATGGACGCAGCCATCTGTTTATGATTAGTCTACATAGATAATGAATACAAAACTCCTCGCAGCCTGGATGGTAGAAACTAGATCCAGGGTCTTCACTTCTACTTCCCGAATTGGTACGATTCTAGCCATGTGATTAAATGATTTGATGTCGAACATGTTAGAAACCACTTGATTACCAGTCGATGATGTAAACTGTTAACAAGCGTGAGAGAGACCACCAGTAATGTCAATGGTTCTCAAAGTACCAAGCACAACCCGTGAAATGTGAATAGATGTTTTGATGTCGAACACTTCACGGAATCCTTTGATCGAAAGTCAATGATGTAAACTGACGTCAAAGGCGAGAAACCTGCCATTGATGCATGCAGACTTCAAGGTACTGTTGATTCCTAGGTCATCTTTCTAGATAATGTGTCGATGTCGATAGAAAGCGACCCGTTGCAGGCAAGCCCGCAACACGAAATCATTGTTCAAGTTGAAGAAATGTTGCTGTAAGGACTGACTCAGGGATGGTCAAATGGATGACAAGTATTTTGCAGATGAAAGTTTTGCTTGCAGACCTCTTGAACACATAACGACACGACAGATGGCTTGGTGACGAATAACTCAAAGTTAATCCCCGGAACCCGGTTAAAGACTTTCAAAGTGGTTTGGTCAACTATGAGGTAAAAGACTTCCCAACCCAGGTGAATGAAAAGTGTCGTGTTCAAGAGTGGTAATAAAGTTTCTTTTGGGACAAAAGGTAACAAACAGGTTCATTCTTCTCTCTTTTCCCCCACCATTTCTGGCAAGTACCTCTTTATTTTTAACAAGCTTGAGGAGGATAACAAGCTTGAGGAGGATAACATATGCTTGATTATAAGCTCATCCTTCGGACGAGTCCAACCTAGTTTAAATTCGAACCCTAGGAAGGAGTGGTTCGTTCCTGTTTGTAATTGAATAGGTCCTTTACTGTAAAAGTTTAACGAGCCCAGTATAGGAGAAACTCGGCGTTTTTCATTTTTAGAGAGTCTGAAAAAACAAAAGGAGACTCCACGTTGAACTTTTTCGTATATTTGTGTCCCTCAAGCCCGAAAAAGTATAAAATAATACCTGGGGGAACCGCTTGATCTTGCGACCAAGGAGTACTTTCATAATAGTGTCGTTGACCTGAAAAGTAAAAAGCGATCAAGGACACGTCGTTTTATTTCCTTATCGAGTTTGAAACGACAAAAACCCGGCAATCTTTTCCTGATTTTGCGGTCAGAAAAGAGCTAAAAGGGGACCGTCTTTTAATTCCGTTTTAGCGAGTGTAAAAGAAACGCTCGGCGATCTTTTCATGTTTTAGGAGTCAGAAAAGGGCTTAAAAGATGACTCTGATATTTTTGTTTGTGAAAAATTACAATTTCCCTTGAAATCCCTTTGTCCTGCACAAAAGCAACACATTACTCATACCTGTTTAAAATAGGCAAAAATACATCGAAAAATACCTTTTCATGGTAAAAAATGAACTAATTCATCCAAAAAACCTATAAAAAAGACCTTTTACCATGTCATTTTTACCGTTTGACTGTTGAGGTTGAAAAAGGAGCTTTTGACAAGAAACTTCCCGTGGTCGCTGCGGAAAATCTGACCGTCGGAATCGAACGCCGTCTTATCCAGGTATTTTACACATCCTACTCTGCATTTCTATCCGTTTAGAATCAATTTTTAGGTCTTAGTTTCATTTTTTGGGGGGGGTTTGGTTTTGGAATGCGCTTCTCGGCGGACGCGGGTGCCCTTCGGGTGACCCGCGTCCCCCGACTTTTTCTCATACGGGAAAATGGTCGGAAGACGCGGCCCGCCTTCAGGCCAACCGCGTCCGGGCGCCCTGTGCTACAAAGCCGGTGTGCGTCTTCCGAGAAGTGCGCATTTCAAAACCCCAACTCCCTCAAAAAACTACCAAAAATTCCCAAATCAATTTCTAATTGCTATTTCTGATGTGCAGGGTATTAACCATGTTAGATTGGAGAGAAAGAGAGCATGTAGAGGATGATGAAGTTGCAATAAATCATCAACCTTCCCTGGATGCCCTAAGAGCATGCGGATTATACAAATATTGGACCATACCGGGCATGAGGGGCCAGGTAAGATTCTTGGAATGGCTGGTTGAGCGATGGAACGTTCAAGAACAATGCTTTTACATAGGAGGGCACCAGCTCGAGATAGAGCCCTCGGATGTATACTTCCTCACTGGCTTGCCGAACAGAGGTGAGCAACTCAGTCTTGCGGGGACTAGGCCGGGTGGCCAATCCCTTGATAGTCTCCGCGACGAGTGGTGCACACCTGGGGCTCGCCATTCGAAAGGCATAGAGATAAAACACATCACTCTGCCTGAACTCAAAGTCATAGCGTTCACGGTTACCAGAATTTGCGGCGCGGCTGCTTTACACATTGCTTCCGGATCCCAAATGCGGATGGCAATTGACTGTTACCAAGGCACCATTTTCAACTGGTGTGAAGCTGTGTCGGCTCATATGAAGAGCCAACTGACCAAGGCAAAGAACGGACGACTAAAGACTTTTGGATATGGGCCTCTAGTCGTGAGCTTTGCCTTGGAGAGAGTTCCAATGATGATCCCTCAGCAACTCACTGTTGATATCTTGGGTCCTCGGGAGCCAAAGCTGATACGATGGGTTGCGGTGATGGCCCGGCATCCTGACGAGGGTGCGACAGTGGTTCGATTCTCAGATAGTTACTTTCACTGGTTAGAGGACCAGGTTTTTTCGATACAGGACTTTCCATATGCCGGAGTGGATTTTAGAGGTGATCCGGACATGGTTCTTCCACCGGGAGAACAATGGGATGACAGAGGTACTTTTATTTTCACAAGTTCTCTAATTATGTATTTTTTTATTTTTCATATATATCGTCTCAAAACTAATAGTAAAATTTTCAAAATGCAGATGCTGGTCCACAGCGTCCAGCCAACCTCCGGCCTTTTGATAGACTACATCCAGCTGCACCGGTACCGGCCCCACAGGACGCGGCTGCAGAAGTACTAGCTGAGTTGGAGCATGATCTAGAGCGTCTCACGGCAGATATACCTAAGACTACTATGGATGACATTCCTACCCAGCTTCAGCGCTTCGTAGTCGCGGTCCCTGGACCGTTTAGGAGATTTTTGCGTAAGGTAGCCCGCGCAGTGGTGTCATACAGAGAGCACCACCAGTGATTGACTAGTCACTTTTGTAGTCACATGTGACATTTTGACTTTTTGTACTATCATTTTGCCGATCATAAGGTGTTTTCAACCTATGATCGAAGACGATGTATATATTTTTTGACACACTTCTATCTATATATATCACTATTACCGGCTTATCTTGTTTAACATATGTGATGAAATGTTTTTTAAATTTACTTGCATGATTATCGTAAATGTCTGTCCAACATTCGAGAAGCAATTGCATCTGCTAATGTATTCAAAGACCTTGGAATATGTTGATATTCAATGTAATCAAATTCACGTTCCAAGAGACGCACTCTCAAAAACAACCTTAATAACACAGGATTCCTAATGGCATAAACTCTATTAAGCTGTAATACAACAAGTTCAGAATCTAACCTCACTATCAAACGTCGAATTCCAAATGAAATAGATTCGGATAATAATTCAATCACTGCACTGTATTCTGCAATGTTGTTCGTTGTTTGACCGAGGCTTACCCCATGCATAGAAACTAACTCGTCAGAGGGCGAATAGATAACCCAAGCTGCGGAAGAGATGTTCCGTGTACTACGACAAGCACCATCAGCAAATCCAATGTATGTTTGGAGAGGCGTCGACATCTGCAATATCAAGAGTAAAACCAAGATAAGCCAGAATAACGACGAAAAACCACACTCTCTAAGCTAAGCACACTGACTAAACTAACACACTTGCTAGCTAGAAAGAAAATCTAACCTATCTAAAAATTTCTCCATACCCATCATTTAAGCATAATACCTCTTTAGGTAAAGTCCATTTCTGGGTTTACCCAAAGAGTCCCCATCAAAGTCAACTAGCTCATAAGCCCCTTTTGCTAGCTTTCGCTTTACAATGTAGGGCCCATGCCACATGGGAACGAATTTTCCGGCACCTAGCTTATCGTTAGCTTGATCATATAATAGTACTAGGTCTCCTTCCAAAAAACTTCGAGGGGTTACATTTCTATCATACTGAGCTTTCATTCGTTTCGCGTGAGTCTCGATTGCCAATGTAGCGTCACGTCGAGTCTCATCTAATTTAGCCAAGTACAATAAACGTTTCTCCTCTTCGGAAGTAGCTGGAAGTAATTCGACAGCCATTTGAAGTGATGGGATTTCGCATTCAATGGGTAACACAGCTTCTAAGCCATAAACTAGCTGGAAAGGAGTGAACCCTGTTGAATTTTTCACTGAGGTTCGGTATGCCCATAGCGCTGAAAATAACATGTTGTGCCAATTCGACCGATGAACACCAATGGTTCGTCGGATCATGATAACTAGAACTTTGTTGATAGACTCAACCAAACCGTTGGCTTGCGGATAATAAGGAGTAGAGCTATCGTGGCGCAAACCAAGCTGGCTTGTAAGCTCAGTCATCATGACGTTTCGAAAATGGCTCCCATGGTCAGTAATGATTGCTTGTGGGACACAAAACCTAGTTATGATATGATTGAATACGAAAACTGCAGCTGTTTTGCCGCTTGCGTCGAATGTAGGCATCGCCTCGGCCCACTTAGTAAAATAATCAACCGCAAGGATGATATACGCATGCCCCCCGGCCGAGTGAGGGTTACAAGTAATAAAGTCGATACCCCATTTGGCGAATGGACCAACGGCAATTATAGGGTGGAGAGGAGCAGGTGGAGCGCGCATCTTGCGATCAAACACTTGACAGTTGTGGCACTTCCTGACTGCAATGATACAATCTTTAAACATAGACGGCCAGAAATAGCCAGCGCGCAACACCTTCTGAGCTGTGGCATACCCAGACATATGACCGCCACATGCTCCAGAGTGACAATCATTCAAAACCCTCTCAGCCTCTTCGTGAGTTAAACAACGTCGAAAAACTAAGTCTGCCCCCCGGCGATAAAGTGTATCTCCAATAATTTTGTATGGCTGGGATTGAAACCGAATTTTTCGACGTTCCGCTTTGGAAGCTTCAGGTCGAAAGGTTTGGGTTTGGAGATAAATGATTATATCCCCGTACCACGGATCTACAGTACTGATAAGAAACAAAGATTCGTCCGCAATGGACTCCTCTGCCACAGTCTCTGTGTCAGCACTCGGGAAATCACACATCAATTCCGCAAAAACTAAGGATTTCTTAGACTTGGACTTCTCGAACTCCAAGTCGAACTCTTGCAGGATGACAATCCATTTAGAGTACTTGCCCCCTAGCAGTTGTTTTGTCAAAATATAAATCATAGGGTTGCAATCCGAAATAACTGTAGTTTTGCGGAGAAGAATGTAGTGACGGAAACGCTGGACAGCTTGAACGGCTGCCAGGGCCAATTTCTCCACATGCGAATATTTTAGCTCAGTGGGATTCAAGGTCCTACTAAGATAATATATCACATGCTCCGCTCCGAATTCATCTTCTTGAACTAACACCATTCCAATGGTGGAATGCGAAGCTGCGAGGTATAAGAAGTAGTCTTGGTTGTAGTTGGGAGGATGCAATAACGGTGCATGGGTCAACGCGTGTTTAAGTGCATCAAAAGATTGTTGGGCAATCTCGTCCCAAAAGAATTGTGCATTCTGTTTCAACAACCGTGTAAAACCTTTAGTGACCTCGGCGTAGTTTGGGATGAATCGGCGTAAAAAGTTCGCTTTCCCTTGCAAACTTTGGAGTTGGCGCAAACTCGAAGGAGGAGGCAATTTGATGATAGCCTCGACTTTCGAGGGATCGACGCGAATGCCGGCTTTTGAAACAACAAATCCCAGCAATCGACCTGTTTCTATACAGAAAACACACTTGTGGGGATTCAACCGAATTCGATAATGCCTACACCTCATAAAGATTGCTCGTAGGTGGACAAGGTGATCAGCTCGATGTAAAGAATGAGCAGGAAAATCATCGAGATAGGGTTGCACAATGTGCTTGATGTCATGAAATGCATAAGACATCGCCCGTTGAAAAGTGGCCCCGGCATTCTTAAGCCCAAAAGGTAACTTGCAATAAGCAAATGTCCCCCATGGACAAATGAATGCCGTTTTTGGTTGGTCGGCAGGTAGAATATTGATTTGATTATAGCCCGAGAAACCATCCATGAAGGAAAACATTTCACTTCCGGCACAATCATCAATAATTTGATCGATATAAGGCGTAGGATAGTTGTCTTTTGGACAAGCTCGATTTATATCCCTATAGTCGATACAGATTCTTATTGTTCCTTGTTTCTTATTGACCGGAACAATATTCGATACCCAATCCGTTAACGGGATCGGATAAATGAAACCTGCTTTCAACAGCTTTTCGACTTCTGCTTTAATCGCAGCCGCTTTTCGAGGGTGAATTTGACGCAACCGTTGCCGGACGGGTTTAGCATCCGGGTAGGTCTTTATTTCATGAACAACAATGGCAGGATCAATTCCCGGCATTTCCTCGTAAGACCAGGCAAACACGTCGCGGAATTCTTGGAATAGGGCCTTGTAAGTTTGGATTTCTTCTTCAGTACATGCGGCACCTATATGAATGTTTTCCTCGATTCTGGGCTTCACTGAAATATCAATGGGAATAGTACGATAAATATTCCCTAAATTCAACTCTGAATCAGAATGTTTCGTTGGATCCTGAGCGTCTTTGACATATTCAGCGGTAAAGATAGATGAAAAATCATTTTCAAATGCATCATCCTTAGGTAAAAACGAAGATCTGTGATGGAGATCCTCCCATGGTAGATCATCTACACTTAGGATTTCGCGAAGTTGTTCGTCAGATGACATGACTTCGGGAAACGTTATCCGTTCTAAGGGTGAGGTGAAAAGTGACTCTTCACTGACCACATTCATTTGGTCGACTTCGGTTGAATGAAAGTCAGTAAAAGACATGAGAGCTTCATAAGCAATTTCATATGGACTCAAAGGCATAGCATTACCGAGTGAGTCTATCTCAGAGTCAGATGGGATGAACCAAGGATCATCATAAATAATGTTTTCTGATGTAATCATATGAATGGTTGCAAACGAAGGATCTGCGCTGAGTGGAGGGAGAGGAAAAGTTCCCAGTAAACCGGAATCCTTAACTAAACCTACACCAACGTCCCTATAAGGGATTGTCGTCTTACCAACATGCTGGATACTCTCTGAAGAGGCTGGGTCGGATGAAAAGTATGTCAGCTGATCAATAGTCACGATCTTACCGTTATGTGGAAACTTAATTACTCTGAAGACCGATGAAACGACCGCTGTCATAGCATATGACCAACTTCGACCCAAAAGAAGGTTGTAGTCTAGAGGGGCATCAACCACTTCCACATCCAGACTAATGGTTTTACCTTCAACCCCTATAGGCAATTCTTGTAGAATACCAAACGGACGGAACCCACGGCCATCAAAGGCCTTAAGGATGGTGGGGGATTGGTTCAACGAAGGAGAACCAAGCGATCTCCAACATTGAATCGACATAATACACGTAGAAGCTCCCTCATCAATCACAGTCCGATGAATAGGCCTGTTTTTGACTATCACTGGAATTTGGAAAGCCATTTGATGGGGGAGACGTGGCGTACTATTTTCTAGATCAAAGATCATTAGGTTCGGGTCCTGAACATCGACAGCTCCGATAGCCGACAAAAGCAATTTCCGTTGTGCTGGGCATGATTGCAGCACTTCGAGTGCCGACATTGCTGAAGGTGAAACAGCTAAGTCCTCAACAATGTTGTAATTCTGGGCTGCTCTCGCATGTGGATTGAAAGCAGACCTTCGAAGTACACCCTTGGCGGGCGGCTTAATCACTAAGTCTGGGTTAGGTTTTTCGATCTGTAGTGGATCGGAACCAGGAGCTGAGGTTGATGGGTTAGAGTGAGAAGATTCTGCTTCCTTGCCATCAACAGGAGCCTTACTACCATAATCTTGCGATCGAGTCGCAATCCTCACATGAGACATCATCAAAATGGGTTCTTCAATGGCATTCGAAGAAGAACCTATCATCTTATTCTCCTGCTCTGGAAATGGATTCTTTAACACAGCAGGAGTGGGAGAACCTTTGACTATTTTTACAACCTCGGCCCGATGAGGGCAATCTCTCATAAAATGATCCTCTTCACAAATAAGACAAGGATATCGAGGTTTGCGTTTTTCGTCATTGGTTTCCGACTTTTCAGTTTTCTCCTTTGGAGCCTTGTCTACTTTAGCCTTCTTCTTTCCTTTCTTCTTTCCACCGTTTTTTGGTTTGGCCGTAGATGACTCTACAGCGTGAATGTCGGCGGTGAGTTCAGGAGAAGACTCTCCTGTCGGAGAATCAGGCAAAGTGATAATTGGAGTAGTTGAAGCCTTGGAAGACTTCTTCTTGCTCTTCGTAGTCACGATACCAATCATACCATCAGCGGCATGAGATCCCGAAGGAGCAGCAGCGATTTGATTCGACTTTGGAAGATCCGGAATCTTCTCGTGTAACGTACCCGACTGAGTGTAAACTAAGTCAAGGTATTGTGCCTGAGCAATGACTTGCTCCTCAGTAACTACTCCGGCCTTAGCGACATCTTCAGTAATCTTCGGTAATAATGATTTGACAAACCATTCAGCTAAGATTTGGTCCGGGATAAAAACTTTCACTAATCTCCTTCGACGTCTCCACTCATGAATGTGATCAGAAATATACGTGGACGTCGATTGTTTTAGTGAAGTTAATAACTCCGTGCCGTTATCGTATCTGACCGGCAACTGAAAGTGAGTTAAGAACGAGGTTGCTAACTGGCTAAAGTTGTAAAAAGAGGCCCGTGGTAACTCAATGTACCACTTGGCCGTGAGACCAATGAGTGTACGCTGGAAAAGACGTAAGCGGATGGAATCATCTGAGATAGAATTCGAAGCACACCAGAGGTGGTAAGTCATCACATGATTGGACGGATCCTCTCCAGACTTACCTTCGAACTTGGGTATATCGCTGGGCAACTTATTTGGCATTGGCGGCCAGAACTGAAGATATTGAATTGGATCGTTCGTTAGGCGCGTCAAGTCGGGTAAATCCAAAGTTGCAATAAATGGTAACTGCCGGTTAGGATCTCTAAAACTCTGGGTCACAATACCAGCCCCAGGAGGAGGATATCCAAGATAACTAGGAACAGGAGTCGCATTTGGGATATTATATCCTCCTGGAAAACCAGGATTAACCGGACCGTACTGGGGTTGTTGAGGTTGTTGATAAGTGTACCCAGGATACGGTTGATACTGGTAAACCGGTTGTTGGACAGCTTGCCCAGGTTGGTACTGTCCCTGGTACGGAGGTTGAACAAATTGAGGTTGAGTAGTGACAACCGTACTTATACCAGGCTGACCTACAGGCATCTGGACCGTGGTTTGAATCGTAGATCCAGACAACGGTAAAGATGTCTGAGGTGTGGTAACAGGGACAGTAGAAACTGGAGCCGTCGATACTCCAGAAGTAAGTATGGTAGATGTAGCGATAGTTGCAGCAGCCGTTTGAGATGGAGTACTAGGTGCAATTGACGGCTGAGTAACTACCGAAGCTACAGAAGTTTGAACATTTGGCTGGACAGGTTGCGGTTGCTGGGTTGGACCAGAAACTACGGGTTGTCCAGCTTGAGGAACCATCTGTACACTTGGCTGCAACACCTGTTGACCCTGTGATGGATCCCACACTAACATTCCAGGGTACTGACCCGTAACAGGTTGAGGATACTGAGATCCATAACCAGATTGAGGGTAGGATTGATAATTGTAAGGTGCAGTTCCCATACTTGGAACATATGACTGACCTTGAGGCGGTTGATAACCTTGACTTGAGTATTGACCTTGAGGTTGATAACCTTGAGGTAAATACTGATACTGGGGTTGACCTTGACCTTGAGGTTGGTACCCTTGAGGTTGATAACCTTGGGGTTGATACCCTTGAGGTTTCCATCCTTGGGGTTGCCATCCTTGAGGTTGATATTGATACTGAGGTTGACCTTGGGGTACATATTGAGGCTGAGGTTGACCTTGAGGCAAGTATTGTACCATAGGTACATACTGACTTTGAGGTTGCCCCCCAGACACAATTTGTGTACCTTGAGGTTGCCCCCCAGGCGTTAACTGCGGTTGCCCCCCAGGCGAGAATTGGCCACCTTGAGGTTGGGAAACGGGAACTGAACCTGACATCATGTAAATGTCTCCTACACCCAATGGTATATTACCACTGTTTCCAGCAAATAACCCATGATCAACGGGTTGAGGAGATGCCCCCGCAAAGGTACCAGAAAGTGACTGATACCCAGTGGGAACAGAAGGACCGCCGTGTAAAAAAGATTCAGGACTTTGTGTAAACATGGACGACTGACCAGACATATTTACAGGAGTATGAATACCTCCAGGTGGAAAAGGAGTACGAGGTGTAGAAAAACCGACTGAGTTGTCTAAAAAATTGGTTAACGCAAGGTACCAAGAAGTACTTCTAGGAGGACTGTAAAAGATGGATTCACGCTCCCTTAGATCAATAGTAAGTTGACCTTCAAGGTGAGAGACACCTATATCTTCTTCTGGAGCAAGTTCTTCTATAGCAATCAAACCAGAAGGTAGATTTTCGGTGATAATTCTTTCTATTCTCGGTGAATCAGGGACACTAGAAGTTGGAGTAACAGGTTCGGAAATTTCAGGTTCTTCGCCTGTTTCACTGGCAGATGAAAAACTACCAGCAAGCTCGGAAACTGTAACAGTTTCGGGATTGTAACCTGTTTCTAAACTTTGGTAATCTGGATGGACTACCAAGGAAGATTCTCCTTCTTCAGGTGAACCTACTCTACTGTCACTAGGAGGAGTTACAAGGACCTTTAACCCTTCGTACTGACCCGGAATGTCTTCAGGAGATTCACCCCGCGATTTACGGAGTTTTCTTAACAAATCTATTCCGGTAACAATCTCAGGAGACTTGCCCCGAAGTCGACGGGACTGTCTCGGTAATTCCGCCACAATTAAAGATTTTTAACTACAACACACGAAAAAAAAGTAAAAATTTCAAATCAAACCACCTAAAGTCTTCTAAAGAAGCAAACAAATTTGAAGCACACGCCTAAAGAATCTAGAGCGTCAAACCAAACACAAACAGTAGTCTTCCGGACCAAAAGCGCTAGTTGGTGATTAGGCCCAACCTCGCAGGATTCAGTACAGAAATGGCGGGTGGAACAGTTACCCCGGCAACCTGCTTAATGAATAGACCGGCACAAGTTCCTCCACTTTAACCATCTCGAAGTGAAGTGAACCCCCCGGAAAATCCAAGTGAGTATAACCGACGTCTGCTCCAGGTACAGTGGGACCTTCCCTCCACCGTCACCTCGGTAGAACCCTAAAGATTATGGTCACTAAAGTTACCAATCACAACAATTACACCTGGGGGAACAGTTTAAACTCCGACAGCACGCAAGGGCAGAGTAACAAGCTCAATCCCCTTACCGGCTCCTTGACAATAATCCAAGGTTTACCGATAAGTGACCCCTGGCTCCTCGACAATGGTTAATCCGAGGTTTACCGTTTGTAATACGTACTGTCTGGCGTCGTTCCCTAGTGGAGTCGCCAATTTGTCGTGGCGGAAAAAGTCGTTTGTGCGGACACAACTGACCTCCCTAGGAGTCTAAACTCTCTAGCGACAAACAAGACAAAATGGAGTGATCTTTCTCTAAATATACCTTTTAAAACATGAAAACTACAAGTGTTTAGGCTTACCTTATTCCAAAACGCTATTGTTGTAGTCCGTCCTTGGCGATCCGGATGAGCTCCTCCTTCAAGTCAATTCCTGCAACCACAAACAATCAAACAATTACCAAGCACTTGCATTTCATATAATAAAACATATATTCAACATGCAGACCAAGGAACACCTGAAATAACTCATTAACACAAGCTATTGAGAAAAATAAACCAGTTTGTATTAATAACGAAACAAAGAAACTCTTACAACCTGGCCTTGGTGTTGTGCAAGTTCCTCCCAGGGTCCATCAAGGGTTTTCCTCTACTTTGACAAAGCTCACCCACTTCCAAGTAGAATCAAGCAAAGACAATCTCTCCTCACAAGGTTCTAAATGGGAGTCCTAATTCCTGCAGCATTTACCCAAAGAAAATGTATAGCTCCAACCTCCCCTCCCTCTGGCTCAATGTCTTTATTTATAGTGCTGTAAAGAGGTTATTCAGGTCCACCATCAATGGGATAATCCCCCTCTTTGGGTGGGATAGCTCCCTTATTGATGGGATAAGTTCCTCCTTAATAGGGATACATGAACCAACTGGAGGCGCATCCATTTCATCAAACCGACCTCTAGAAAGTTCTAGAAGTAACCACAAGTAACTTTTTTAAGATGAAACTCGCGCATTTTGCCTTTTACAGAAGGATGCACCTGTCCCTTAACATACAGAGCGTCCAAGGACGCAACTTTTGTGAACATTGTGAGCGTCCCCGCAGGTAAGGCTAGAGAGAACCTGCGACCCCAGAGATAAACACATTTTTTACAAGACTTTCTCTCTTCTTTGAGTTTGAGATGGATAGCAGAGGCATAAGACTTGCCTAAGAGGGTAGCATGACTGTTGATTTGAGCCATACTAACTGTAAGTAGTCATGGTGACATTTTTTAGTGTAACAGCTTGAGACTGGATGAATCCGAAGGACGGTTCAGCTTAGAGCCTGCGAAAGGACGACTCAGGTGAAATTATTCCTTTCTGTACTTTATTTGTCTATAATAAAAGAAACACATGTCTTTGTTCCTGATATAAATTTTCTTCATGTTTATGATATTCATGTTAGAATTCATATTGTTATAGCTCCAAATCTCACTCTTATGGTTTGCGATGTTGTACTCATGGCCTAGGGCAACCCCTCCTTCCAGACCTGGTCCTAAAATTTAAAAAATAGTGTTTTATCCCTTATACGCGACATTTCCCTGAGTTAAACGCGTGTATACGCGGGTATGTGTATAGCCAACCCACGTGTATGTATTAAAACACTTAAAAAAATATAAAACTCCTTATTTTCGGGCGGAGATCGTGGGTTTTACCTGCTGATTACCTGTTAGTGCCCGTGGCCCAACTATTCCCAACCAACTCCTAACTAAAAAACTACTTTGGAGATGGTATAAAAAGACCTCAAAGGGAAGGCCTAAGGGAGGAGTGAAGAGAGAGAAAGGTTATTATGCTGAGATTTTTCCCTTGACCAAGTCTGAAGTCCCTTGTGCCTTCTGCACTTCCCCAATTTTGTACAGGAAACCTTTGTTTCCTTATGTGTTGATGTTCATCCACCATTTATGACATCATGGAGAGAGTCATGGAAGGAGTTTGTTAGAGGCTTGAGTTTGGAACGGATCCGGAAGGAAGCTTTGCTTGGAGCCTGCTGAAGGTGACTCAGCTGAAAATATTCCTTTTTATGTACTTTATTTGTCTATAATAAAAGAAACACATGTCTTGGTTCCCGAAATGAATCTTCTTTATGTTAATAATATTCATGTTTAGAAATCATATGTAAATGGTTGTTTGGATTTCATAACTAACTACCTTTCTTTATAACATAAAGATGGTTTCTTTATAAGTTTTTATCCATGTACTGTTGTGTTCTTTGAATTGTTTGTTTTGCAGGACAAAAGAGAAGAAGGGAACTCCAAGAAGGGTTTGGACCCTAAGGGCCTTCTCAAACGTAGGACCAAAGGTACGTACCCTTATCATAGAATTAGCTTACAATAGCATAATGGCTGTGTGAATGCATGTTTCTTTGAATAGATAACTTTCATTCTGCTAGGGTTTCAACCCAAAAATCCCTAGGAAAACTTTTCCCTATTTCAGAATCGGCGACTCCACTGGGGACAACACTCTTGTTGTTCCTAGTTTGGGTGTTTTTCAAGCCAATTAGGGCTCAGCTGCCTTCTCTGCTTGTTGTTACTGTCTGGTTTGTTCTTGAACTTTAAGCTTTGCCAGTTTCTTCAGTTTGTTTTTTTTATTTTTCTTGAAGCTTTTCATATACGTTGTTTTTCTTAGATACAGAGGCGTATATATGCTTGTTTCTTTGAGTGAACCCACGTATACGCAGGTTTCCTCAAATACAGTCGCGTATACACGCAATCTATACTTCAGTACAGTCGCGTATATATTGTAATTTTCAAGATTTATAAATCTTTTTAGTCTCTGAAGGTTTGTCTGGTGGTTTGAGTCAGTCTGAAACAGCCATTTTCCAGTATCAGTTATTTGTTTTACAGCGAGCATCTTGTTCTGAATTCTCTCTGATTATAAGGAGTATTGGTCTTGTTTTTTTTGTTGATTGCAAGCGTCATCGTTTTTTGCTAAAGCACGCAAGATTTCTTGCTAGGAATCTTGGCTGCTTTGTTTCATCAGGGTAGGAAGATTGATCACAATTTTTGTGTTAATCTTGCTTTTGGTGACTTTTTTGTTTGCTTGACAAAATCGCTTTTTGTGACCATCCACTTCTTTGTTTCATGAAAGTTGTTGATTGACACTTTCTTGGAATTTGTCTTTTTGATCTTTTTGGTTTTCATTTCCAAAGCTTTCATTGCTACTTTTGATTGTTAAGAGCGATTGCAAACACATTTATTTTTGTTGAGTTTTCATCCGCTGTGTGGTGTCGATTCGCAAAAGTGTTTAATTTCCTATTCTTCAATCACAAGTTTCAGTGTTGTTGAGAGCATTTTTTTTTTAAAAGACCTTTTTGTTTGTTGCTTTGAAGAAAATCCTTTGAAAATCTTAGTTTTTCTTTCTTGAACTTGCTTTTCATTTGGTTTCCTTTTAGTGAAGTGAAAGTGCTTTATGTTTGTCTTAGAACTTGTTTTTAGTGTTTAGACGAAATGAATGGTAGCATCTCATATTCCATCTAGGCATCGTAAGTGGCAAGATAAAGTTTGATAAGCAAGCAACTTTCATTTTTGGTTTTTAGAGTAGTTCTAAATCTTGCATCCACATATAGTTGTTGCATTAGGATAGATTTGCATCCCATTTTTAGGCATATATAGATTTGTTAGCTTTTGTGAGTGTGAAGGGTGAATTAACGAAAAGAAAAGAAAAATCTGTTTTATTAGAAGTACCTCTGAACCCTATAGAAATTTCTCTTCATCGAAAAACGAAAAAGTGCATGTGCATGTAGTTAAGTTTTTATTAATTTATTTTGCGTCAAAAAACACCACTAGTTTCACTTCCGTTACCTTGTGACTTAAAGAACAGCCTAATAAAATCAAGCGCTAACTAAAATTCACTAGAACTTTTTGTTTTAGTCAGTTACACCAACAAGTTTAAGATTTTAGGGCCTTGGATTAGGCGAGTGGAGAGTTAACTCTCCAAGGCCATATAAACGTCAAACATAGGAGTCTGAATAACGAGAGAAAATCCAATAGCGTTAGGAAGACCAGGAAAGCTCCGGATCTGGGAGTTAAGCACGAGGGTCTGTGAAGACAGGGAAGAGAGATACCCCCTCTCCTACTTGTCCGAACTTACCTCACGACTGTTCCGCCTGGCTTCTGCGACGAGTTGGTATCCATAGTTGCTACTCCTAGGGAACTACACAGGTGGTTGCGGAGGGGAATCCCGTGGCACCTGAGGTTGACGTTGCATCACTCACGACAGTACTACTGGAGGGCACCCTTGCGAAGCTTGGGGGCTTGCACCGGCGCAGGATGTTGTTAGGAGGTCAGCGTAACTTCCTCTGATACCTTCGCTGATAGGACTGGGCCCTCATCATCCCAAACTATCTTCGGAAGGCCCCTTAATTCACTTTCTCATATTTTGGTGTCCGATCTTAATCACCCGGAGCGGAAATACTTGGAAGTTGTTTGACTGGCTGTATCTTTAGGGACTTTATAGTGTGTGCTCTGTGCTCCTAGTTGGCCTAGCTTTCAATTTTTTGAGTCTTTAGTTAGACCATAACAAAAAATTCAAAGTGGTTGATCGATCTCCTAGACGGTCTCGAAGACTTCGTGGTCTTTCGCCACAAAGTTTAGAGCCTTCTCCTAGAAGGCGCAGAGGCAATACTACCGGTGGGTTTTGTCCCACGCCGGTTGACGCATCGGGGATTGATCCTCCTCTCGGGGGCATTAGCGGCCAAGCAAGGCCTGGCACTTCTGAACAAGAGAGGGACACTCCAGTTGTTTCTCGAGTTCTCTTTCAAGCGGAGAATAACATAGAGGTAGAAGAACTCTCAGAGTCGTTAGCGGCTCCGAATTCTCCACTACCATCTAGTCATCCAGACGTATTACAATACGTTGGGAATCCGACGCATAGACCGTCAAGTCCAGGTTACGCTACGCGCTTACCATCGATGACCACTACTAGAAGCATGGCTTCTACAAGTGCTACGACTATGCAAACCCCAACATCGGTGCAAGGGGGAGGAACCATTTCCATCTCCTCTGCTTCCTTGTTTGGATCTTTTGCTAGCACATCTTTAGTTGGTTCTACCTCCATTCCGTCCATGAGTGGAAATGCCCAAACCAATGCTTTTGGTACTGGATTCTTCCCATTTGGAATGCACTCACAGGGTATTCCATTGGTTCCGTTTAGTGTCGCTATGTCCATGATGGGTGGATCAACTTCATTCTAGGGTTTTTCTTTCGGAAGTGGTCATATACCACATTCCAACCCAACGGTAGGATCCATGCCTTTTTCTTTTGTAGGACAAAGCAGAAATCCTTTCCAAGGTTGGAATAACCCTGGGTTAGTAGCGCGGGAACTGGGAATCCGTTTATCGGCCAACAAGGGAATAGGTCGTACTCCACGGTTAGTTCGTTTCAAAGTATTCCTCCCCTTGCTTCGGCTTGGAATCCGTATTAGGGGTTATCAACTCCTTACAATCCTTTAGGAGGAAACTTTGCTGGTTATGGAGGTTATACGGCCGGAGTTGGTCAAACTCCGAATTTTGCTGGATCACAAGGCTTGCCTTTTGGTTTAGCCGGTTCTACTGGTTACTTCGGGCAGCCTGGTGCCTCCCAAATTCCAGGACAATCTTTTCAGAACTTTGGGAGTTCTGCCCATTCTTGGTGGAATCCCCAAGGTCCTCCTAGGCTTCCGTTTCTGGCAACGTTGAACTTGCCAGATCTCACTAAGTTAACAAATGACCTAATCAAGTACAATCTGGCCTGGCCTCCAGTCCCAACCAAACTCCCTTCGGTCATTCCAAAATTCGAAGGGAGGAGTGGTGAAGACCCAAGCGACCATGTAACCACATTTAATTTGTGGTGCTCATCTAACTCCCTTATCGATGAATCGATTAGGTTGAGACTCTTTCAACGCACCTTGACTGGTAATGCAGCCAAATGGTATATAGAGTTTCCAGGGGGCAGCTTTACATCTTTAGCTGACTTAGCCAATATTTTCTTAAATCATTTCCAGTTGCCTATCCACTATGATGCCGGAACTGAACTTCTGGCCACCTTTCGTCAGGATAAGGCAACCCACATTTCTGACCATATTCAGGAATGGAGACAGAGAAAGAGGCTCATTAAAGCCGAAATTCCTCCGGAGTACCGTCTCGAGTGGTTTTTGAAGTCTTTACAACCCGAGATCTCCAAGGATGTCTCCATGTCTGGGGTCTATTCTGAGGAGAAAGCCATTTTTAGGGCCCATCAATTAGAATTGATCTACTCTCAGTCTGGGATCCTACAAAAGTACTTGCCAGATGCTCCTGGATCTAAGTTTGACGTAGCTAAGTCGAAGCCAGGTCCGCACGCGGATGGTATCGTTGGGTCAGTAGACACAACTACAGTGAACTTGTTGAATCAATTACAGCAGTTGTCCTTGCAAACTGCTTCTAACAACCAAGTCACATCGTCTAATCCCCCCGCTTCCCAAACTTCTTCAATTAATGTCGTCCAATCTTATAACCCCAAAGGAAATCAAAATTCCAATGGGAAAAAGAAAGGACGAGGTAAGAAAAAGAACCAGGATGGGAAGCCTGATGCAAATAAATCTGGCAACAACGCCAGTGGTGGTAGAAATGAGTCGAGAAAGAAAGTCAAGTTTCCATGCAAGTTGTGCAGTGGAGACCATCTAACTCATCTCTGCCCTAAGATTGAAGACGCTCAGCGCTTGTTAGGACAGCAAGGGACTTCTAGTTCTCAATATTTGTTAACCAACCCATTTCCCCAAGGGCAGCAACTTCTTGCTGGCGCGATTTCAAACCCTGGAACCTTCGCAAGGGGCAACCAGGAAGGGGACAAGTCATCAAACGTTTTCATGATGGGTTCTCACACTAATGTGACCACACGGTCATGCGATTATGGTGAAGGTGAAACTTCCAAGGGTAAATCAGTTCCCAAAACTAACAACCCACTTCATATTGAGCGACCTTCTGTTGAGACTATACCTTGGGTGTCGAAAGGTTCCGCTAAACGCGTGACTATCAACCCTAATATTAGGGCAGCCCAGAATTACTCCATTGTTGAGGATCTGGCTCAGATTCCATGTGTTATGTCCGCTTTAGAGGTTCTCCAGTCGTGTCCTGCTCAACGAAGTGCCTTGCTATCGGCAATGGGGGCAGTGGATCCAAGTAATTCTTTAGCTCTCACTTTTGATATGAGTAATGTCAAAAAGAGACTTCCTCATCACATGGCTTTCCAGATAAAGTCTACCTACCAGAAAATGAATATTTTTTGGACGGTTCTAGATGAGGGAGCTTCCACGTGTGTCATGTCTATGTCATGCTGGAAGGCCATTGGATCACCGTAGGTTGTTCCTTCACCTACCCTCTTGACAGCGTTTGATGGTCATTCTCATAGGCCATACGGGATTATCCCAGCCTTTCCTATATGTGTTGGAGGAAAGGTCGTTAATATTGAAGTAGAGGTCGTAGATGCTAACCTATACTATAATCTCCTCTTAGGAAGGAACTAGGTCTACGAAATGTATGTCATTGTTTCGACTCTGTTTCGTGTCATTTGCTTTCCTTATGAGGGGAAAACCGTTAAGGTTGATCAATTGGACTATTGCCCAGTTGATCCTCAAGCAAGCTCTGACTCTACCATTCCTTTAGTGGGTAACCTCTGTCCACCTACTGAGAGTCTAGGAGTTGGGATGTACTCTTCATTAATGGGTACGTTTAATCTTCCCCCTCCTACAGCTGGTATAGATATAATTTCATTCTCCAGGGATCCTTTACGGAGAGAGTTTGTTCAAACTCCTTATTCTTCGAAACCTGGAACCTTAGCTTCATCTGTCACCACATCAGGTGACAATAAGGTGGGTGGAATAGAATCTCTTATATCTGCAATAGAGCTTAGATGTGAATCTATCGATAACTCTGTAGATAACCATTCTAATTCTTCCTCTGGGAAAGAGATAGATGGTGATGTGGCTCATTTTTAGACCCTCGATTCCACCTCTGCATCGGATTGCTTGGATATTGTTTTTCCATCGGATGAAGTGATATTCGAAGCAATGACGGCCGTAGATCAACCTTTGGAAGATTTACATCGTCGGTTACACTTTCATTCCCCTGTGCATGAAGTTGAATCTCGGTCCTCCAGTTTGACTAGCGATGTTTGTACAGTCCCTTTGGCTCCAACACATTCATTTGCCGAAGGAAGTATATTGATTGGTTTGATCATCGTACCTATAAACATCCCTAGGAGTAAGTCGACGAAGCCCCCTAACGGGCTCTACCTAAAGAAGTACTTTGCTTAGTTTTGACCAAGCAATGGCTTCTTTGTACTTTATGTATATTTGTACATATATCGTCGAGAGTTTTCTGATATCAGCACTTTTTGGTCTGCTGCGGCAGGTGTTGATGGATGATTTGGTCTATTTTGGGTTCACCGATGGTGCTAGTCGGCACACTCGGGATCTTGCTTCCGCAACTTGGGTACTCTATTATCCAACTAGTCAATTGATGGCATCAAGAGGCGTGTGCATCGGTCCTGCTTCAAACAATATGGCCGAGTATACTACTGTTATTAATTTATTATCCGAGGCATTCTCTCATGGGATCGACTCGTTGGTAGTGTATCTTGATTCTCAATTGATAGTGTCTCAATTAAATAACATTTATCGGGTACGGGATCCATCTTTATATCGCCAGTATTTAAGGGTGAGGTTGTTGCAAAGATCATTTACTTATATTAATTATTTGCACATTCCAAGACCTCATAATTGGTTAGCCCATTCTATTGCTAATCAGGCATTAGACTGGCATATCAATCATTCATCATAATAAAATCAAGCATCAAAAAGTCAAACTGTATATATATATATCGTAAAGCATCTCGAGTGTACATATGTGTGTCCAAAAAATATACAAAATTGGGACTCAAATGCCCATAATCATGTCCGGCATATCTAATGCCTCGGCTCAGGATGAGCGTCTAAGTATGTAACTATAGCATTGGCCACACGCCGAAAAATGTGAACCCAGTCACGTGGCATGCCAACCACATGACGCTGCATATCCTCAGGAAGATCCTCTATGACGGCCATCGGTACTCGGCAGCTCAGTCTCACCAAGTGTCGCTGTACGTTGTTTAGAGTCTGTTCTGTATCCGCAGCCGCCCATGCTGCGGGAATCCATCTGGTCGTACTGGCCCAATGTCTGGAACATGATCATCATATCAGTCATTTGAATCTCATCAAAAAATATTTTTCAAAATTCATCATTATATTTGAAAAATCTAAAAAAAGTTATAAAATCAAAAAATCTTACCAATCTCGCCCCATGCTGCATTCGGTGGTAACGCTAGATCAGGATCTCCTCGGAAATCCAACCCAGCATAGGGGTAGTCATCCACGGTGATGATCTGCTGATCCCACCAGGTGAAGAAGTCATCATCGAAAGCAGTCCTTGGGACCTCCCCACCCCCCAGACGTTTCATCAGATCAGCCCACCGGCCCATGCGTTGATCGCGTGGGGTGCTGATGGAAACTACTACCCTGGGGCGGAGTGCAGGAACCTTCTCGAAAAAGAAAGTACACAAGATGCTCCCATATCCAAAGTTCTTGGTCTGTCCCCTCCTGATAGAAGTGAGCTGGCTCTTCATGTTGGCCAGAAGAGGAGTACACCAGTCGAACATAGTAGTGAGACAGTCAACTGCCATGCTCATGTTTTCCTGTGACGCCTGATGCAGGGAGGATGATCCGTTCACTCGTGCCATGGTGAACAGGATTATCCTAAGTGATAAACTCGCCACATGTGTGATGGAAATCTGGCTCCCAACCTTCTTGGGATGTCTCGGGTAGTATATCTGTACATAGTCCTCTATCGAGAGGCTACTCCGTGTCCTGCCCCGGGACTGTACTACCTCTCCCCTTCGGGAAAGGCCCATGATAAAATAGATATCCTCCACTTCTACCATGAGTGGCATCTGATCAATCATAAAGTCTTCCTCATCGACATCCCAATAATCAATGAGGATCTCATATTTGGCAATTTGAAAAATTTAAGCAAACCGCATCCCCGTAGTGCATCTAATGCTTCTGGACTGTCCATAACTTCATTATCTACCGCTGCGTGCTCTCTTTCACGCCACGTGACAGGCATCCTGAGAAAAAAATCGATTCAAAACTGTTAGTTTTTGTTTAAAAATGGTTCGCAGCGTATACGCGGGTCCCTGTGCACACAGTTGCGTATAGGGCCCACGTGTACGCGGGTTCAATATTACCAACCCGCATATACGCCGTGAGGAAATTTTTGGCAAAATTTCAACGATGAAACATCAATCAAAAATCTTAAAACCTGTCACAATCAATTGCAAGCTAAGTATAAGAGTTACCTGGAGGTTTTTGATGAATTTGAATGGTTGAATCTGGCTGTGGGAAGTTTTCTCCTTTTGCTCCAAAACATTTGCTCTCAAACTCAAATGGTAAAAATGGTGAGTCAAAAATGCTTTTTATAAGTTCTGAAAATGCAAAAAAATTTCAAAATTTTATTTTGTTTGGCCTCATGTGACTTTTAACTTGGGAGCTTGGAATGTCGAGATTGGTTTATTTTTCAGGACATTTTGGACGTTTTTCAACAGTTCGAGACGGTTCCATGACTGCTAACCAGTCATGGCAGGGATCGTCTTCTCACTGGCATATAGGTTAGGGACATCATTTTTCCGTTGCATTATGCATACTAGCCTCCATTTGCCGATACATCTGCCATAGGGTCGATCCCATCGTGTTATGGTTCGTAAGCCATCTTCACTCGCCGATTCTTTAAATCATGACACGATGGTAGAGCCATCCTTTACATGGGCATCCTAGTTAGCACCTCACTGACATTTGTTTCCCATGCTGCTCCGATTTGAGTAGGCTTGGGAGTCCTCTGTAGTCCCGCCATGACTTATGCGTTGAAGACTCATTCCTCTTAGCTTCTCCGCTTTTTTCTGGCCTTATACCCTAGAGGCTCCTTTGTGTTGAGTTGTACTACTGCATTTCATGTTGACCACTTGCACCTTTTTGGCCTAGAGCCAGCTTCACTTGGACTCGTGTTTAAGCCAACTTTTGACCATGATGTCTGCAAAATCAACCTTGCATACCTTTGTCTTCTGCATCTTGACACACTTTGATCCGTGGAAGGAACATACCTTTGAGTGTCACTGACCAGTTTTCACCTCCCTGTATTGAGCATAGGAACATTCCTTTCCCAGGAACTAGATCATTTGTTTCACCGACACTCGTTCTTTCCACTGTACCATAGCATTCTTTTATTCTTTTTCCAGCTTAACAGAAAAAGACAAAAAAATTAAATATTCCAAAAAGAGCGGGAACGGGAAATTATTTCCATTTATTGGTGGCAGCTAGAGTCAATCGTGTCGCCCTTGAACAAAGCACTCAAAACAAAGTCTCCTCCGTGTGGGTGGGATTTAGTTTGACTTAGGTATGCCATAACCTTGTTATTGAGTCAGTTCTCCCCCGATTGGTTATCTCTTCCAACCATATTGAGGGTTCATTCGTGCCTCCTACATGACGAACTTATACAGAGTCATCATATGCTACCACATAGTCACATTGAGTCGTGCTTTTGTTCAAGGGAAGTTAGCCTAAGTCAACCTCTCTGCGGTGTCTCTCGACTCACTTTTCAATCGGCCATCCCTGGTTGTCAGTATCATGTCTATCATCACATCAGTTATATTGGTCCTTTACTCGTGCTGGTTTGAGAAGGTCCCCATTGACTTCTTGCTAGCAGGTCTTGTCCTTATCGATGACGACATCTTGCTCTGAGGATATGCCTAGAGCCGCACCCTGGCCCTATTTTCATTATTGATAGTTCACCTTGTGCTCAACATCGATCAGTATCATGGGTCTTTGACTGAGTGGTTTCCCTTATGTTGGACGTCAGCTTACATTATCACACATTGGGATTCATGCAGTACCTTGGTTTCCATTTGACCCTATTGGTGGATACCTCGCCTCTGTGTCAGCTTTCATTATTGGTTGGTTCAGAGGGTTTCTGCCGTGCACTAGCCGCATTTTGTGTATGCCGGAAACGTACTTCGGTTGGGTTACTACATCTTTTTCGTCTGATTCCTTCCACATTATTGGCCTACGGGTTACACTCGCGCTAGATTGATGAAGGATGCCTTAATGCCTTCCTTCTAGTGGATCTTTCCCTATTGACTCTGACTCATTGCTCTGGGGCAAAGATCTAGAGTCCATTTGGCAATACCTTGGGGTTTGCAGTCATTAGTGGCAGATCCTTCGCTATCGACAGTGGGAAACCATCATTGTCTCCTGATCGATAGATTCTTACAGGTGTTTGACTCCAACTCATCTATTCACACTTGTTAGATTGTACTGGGTACCTTGACGCTCATTATCATTATCGGTGAGTAGTCTCGCGTTTGTTAACAGTATACATCAATGACCGGTAATCAAACGATTTCTCACATGGTCGACTTTAGATCATTTATTCCCATGGTGTAGAAATGTACCACGGCAGTCGGTGAAGACCTCAGGTTGTGTCAGCATTCATTGGTTCACTTGACAGTTGCTCTTGTTGCTGCTAGTTGATACCACTCCACTTTATATGTTGCAGTCATTTATGGCGACATTCTATATGCTGGAACCTGAGTTTGCAGTGTAGTACCATCCTATTCCATCATGTTCAGTTGGTACCTTTTGGGATCAGTCTTTGATATCAGTGATCCGTTGCATCTTTCAGCATCATTGACAGTCTTATATGTGATATTCAGACATGTACTTGTTCATTATGATCAGATGATCCATTATGTATCTTTCAGTCATTTATACTTGTATACTTAGTGGATCCGCTTGTACTTGATATGCGGACATGCTTTACTTTTTCTGAGCATGGGTATGCCCGCCTCAGACAGTGTTTCTTTCTGATCTCCTTTGGTGGCTTGGCAGGCTGAATTCTGGTGAAGTCCTCCTCAGTTTTTGACAGACTTCCTTTCCATGTACTCGCATAATATATTTCAGCCATCATGTACCCCTTCTGACCTCATATGATAGGGGGCATCTGTTATAGCTCCAAATCTCACTCTTATGGTTTGTGATGTTGTACTTATGGCCTAGGGCAACCCCTCCTTCCAGACCTAGTCCTAAAATTTAAAAAACAGTGTTTTATCCCTTATACGCGACATTGCCCTGAGTTAAACGCATGTATACGCGGGTATGTGTATAGCCAACCCGCGTGTATGTATTAAAACACTTTAAAAAAATATAAAACTCCTTATTTTCAGGCGGAGATCGCGGGTTTTACCTGCTGATTACCTGTTAGTGCTCGTGGCCCAACTGTTCCCAACCAACTCCTAACTAAAAAACTACTTTGGAGATGGTATAAAAAGACCTCAAAGGGAAGGCCTAAGGGAGGAGAGAAGAGAGAGAAAGGTTATTATGCTGAGATTTTTCCCTTGACCAGGTCTGAATTCCCTTGTGCCTTCTGCACTTCCCCCATTTTGTATAGGAAACCTTTGTTTCCTTGTGTGTTGATGTTCATCCACCATTTATGACATCATGGAGAGAGTCATGGAAGGAGTTTGTTAGAGGCTTGAGGCTGGAACGGATCCGGAAGGAAGCTTTGCTTGGAGCCTGCTAAAGGTGACTCAGCTGAAAATATTCCTTTTTATGTACTTTATTTGTCTATAATAAAAGAAACACATGTCTTGGTTCCCGAAATGAATCTTCTTTATGTTAATGATATTCATGTTTAGAATTCATATGTAAATGGTTGTTTGGATTTCATAACTAACTACCTTTCTTTATAACATAAAGATGGTTTCTTTATAAGTTTTTGTGTACTATTGTGTTATTTGAATTATTTGTTTTGCAGGACAAAAGAGAAGAAGGGAACTCCAAGAAGGGTTTGGACCCTAAGGGCCTTCTCAAACGTAGGACCAAAGGTACGTACCCTTATCATAGAATTAACTTACAATAGCATAATGGTTGTGTGAATGCATGTTTCTTTGAATAGATAACTTCAGTCTGCTAGGGTTTCAACCCAAAAAGCCCTAGGGGAACTTTTCCCTCTGTCACATATGTGAATGGTTTTTTAATTGCATAACTAACTACCTTTCTTTATAATATGAAGATGGTTTCTTTATAATGTTTAGTCCATATACTGTTGTACTTTCTTGAATTGGTTGTTTTGCAGGTCAAAGGAGTAAAAGGAACTCCAAGAAGGGTTTGGACCATGGAAGGACCTTCTCAAATGTAGGACCTCAGGTACGCCCCTTATCGTAGATTTTGCTTATATTAGCATTATGGCTGTATGGAATGTGTGTTTCTCTATATAGACAACTTTCAATCTGCTAGGGTATCAGCCCAAGACCCTAGGGGAACTTTTCCCTTAGCACTTATCTAGATAAGTCAAAGTGTTGACTTCTATTGTAAATGTACTATCTCTCTCTCTCTCTTTCTCTGTTGAAATTTGAAGAACATAAAAGAAGAATTGATCAAGGGTGTCCCCACATTGTGGGGTTTGTCCCTAGCTAGCGCCACACCTTGTGTCCTCTTTTCTTGGCTTGTCTTCTGCAATTTATATTTATGTTCTATCTATAGTTTACTTTAATGCTAATGTGATTGCTAATCTGGAAAAGATAATGAGCTAATTGTGAAAATTGAAATAAATTGCTCTAGCATAGAACATACCTAAAATAACAGAATGTTTATCCTTTTATTCTAATTTACCTTTTAGAATTTTTACCTCAACCTCCATTCTTTGATATTTCTTTTCTTTTTCTATATACTGCTTCTTCATACCTTCTTCAACCCTTCTTCCTTCTTACACTTTCTCCTTTAATTTATGAATCTCTTATTTTGGCCCATTTTCTTGTTATTCAAATTCTTGAATTAGTTCTTCATTCTCCTTATCTGATTTTTCAATATATGTTCTTAGAGAGACGATCTCAGCTTCAAGACCTTCACAATATTGTTTAGATTCCACAACAGCATTTACTGATTTAATATGGTTCTTGTCATCATATGCCTACAACTTGTCTTTAAGATTAACAATATTTTTCAAAGAAAAATCAATTTTTGTTCTAAGATCAAAAACTTCTTCTACATTGTCTTCTTCTGAATCAGCGACTCCATTTGACATAAAAAAGGTTGTTTTGTTATCATGTTCATTTTTTGATACATTGTTAGGGATAGGATTACCTGGTAGTTCCCCTGATGATGAATCCTAGTTTGGTGTCTCTTCATGGACTGCTCGTAGCTTAGCCCACACTTTCTTTGCAATTGTATAATGCATAACATTATTTAATTTTGAATTAGGTATGCTATAAAAGATGTCACTCAAAGCCCTATTGTTCTTTTACACTTCCTCATTTGATGGAGGAATCTTGGTGTAGAAATTTCATACTAGATACCAAAGATCAAGATTCATTATATTAGACTTAATCTTTTATTTCCATTATTGATAACTATCTTTGCTTAGCATAGGCACAGTAGAATTTCTATTGTTTCTGACTTGCCTTGATCTTCTGCTTCTAGAGGCATCATTTGTTAATATGTTTTCTCTTTAGAGTGCTTAATTTCAATTTTACCCATGAGTGCAAGTTTAGTTGTTTCACTATTATCATCACTATCATTATTGCATAGACAAGGAAATGAACCGTAGTTAGAATAAAATCCCATACCTTATAATTCTTTGTTACTGTCTTCTTCATTCTTAATCAATAGAAAGTGGGGTGCTCCCTGTTGTCACTCACTACAAAAGGTGTTTTCAAGCAAGCCAAAGAAAAAAATCATAGAAATGTTTGCAGCCATATGCTAAGCCATAGAAGCTCTCAAAGATAAATTTGACCCTCTCCATTGGATAGGGCTCAGAATAAGCTTTCTAATGGTATATGGAACTTCTCAAATGGACCCCAGAATCAGAAGATATGGCCTGTTAAAGATGAGGGTTTTGTCACTGTTGAAAGGAGGAAGAAAAGGTCTAGTTTAAATTGTTTTGGAGAAATATCCATATTCTCTTAATACCATTTCTTTCAAAAACCCCATTTTACCCTTTTTATTTCCAACTCTAGCTGTGCTTCCCCATTTTCCTTTGAAATATCTTAAAAACATTCATAGAACATACCAAAGGCCTTTTAAAAGGCTGGGACCTGAAAAACTTTATCACTATTGGCCCATTTTCCTTTGCAACACATATCCGCTCATCTCCCTTTTCCTTTTTATGATTGCTATATCACATATCGCAAAGTTTCCCGCCTACCATAATAAAGTTCTTCCCTGTTGATTGTGATATTGAAAATTCTTTGCCAATATCACAATATCACAAACCCCCCATTGATTGTCATATCTAAATCCCTCCTCCGCGTGCCGATTGCGATAAGGTCCTCCCCACGGATCGCGATATTTCCACCTTCCTACTGATCATGATAGGATCCTCTCTGTCGATCGCGATAAATCCTCCCCCTGCCAATTGTGATATTGCATTCAGGGATCGCACAAAACACAACTCCCTCCTCTGTTGAACTCCCTTGAGACTTGCGATTGCGATGGACACGAAAGGTTATTTATTATGGTTTTGATAAATTTCAGATTTGACATATTGGGAAATCACCATAAAATCAGTTTTAAAGCCCCTTTTTAGTTTCTGATAGCGATATATGAGTCTTGGTTCCGGATGTGATATTTTATGTGTGTCATGCTTTATTAAAGTTTCGCATCCAAACAATCGGCAAGCACTATGAAATATGGTAAAAAGGCCCTCTCTTGTGTTGCAAATATGATACCAACAGGCCCAGATCAATGACACATATTGAATCAACCTGGATCAATCACCCAGATATAAGAACATTAAAATGTCTATTTCGCTTTCGCTAAATGGGATGGCGAGGGTATTTTTCGGTGTATGGATTGGCAACTAAGGTATTAAAAGAAGGAATGGAGTAGTTGGAGAGAAATATGGGCTAATTATGTGGAAACCTCTGCAACAAGAAACCTAGGAAAATTTTGACGGTGATGGACCTGACAACATGTCAAGGGGATCTCCCCGGTAATAAGTCCCAATTAGACCTCAGACCGTTTGGTGTAGAAGTCCCAGCAGTGGGTTGTAAGGTAATTCCTTGACCGCGATGTCGCACAAAGGCAAGTAAGATAACTCTATCAGTAGAAAGGGTGTGACTGCTGCAGTGAGTCAAGGAAGATGTATGAGAGGTTCTAACACATAAGGGTGAAGGTGAGTTCCAGGTTGAAAGGGATCAGTCCCAACTCGACTAGGAAAACACAACAAAGAAGGAAATACCCAGGTTCCAGAGGAGAAATCCACTCGGATGTGGTAGTCACAACAAACAAGGTAAGATAACACGTATAACACTCACGAATCAGTCTGAATGAGTGCAACAGTTGTTAAAACAAGGTTCATGTGAAAGGTTTGTCTGGTGTTTGGCAGATCAGTCGACACGGACGGGATAACATTAACAGTATATACAGCACATTTGCAACAAGATTCATATAATTGCATGTGAATCAGTTCATACACAAATACGTAAGTTAAACAACATATATCATTAAGGCAATAGGAGCAGTCCAACTACAATAACAACATATGCATGAAAATGTGTGGCTAAACTGGCAACACACTGATGCATAGTGTTTGTGCTAATCTTCAAGTGTGTGCTGGTGGTCATGCGCATCAACTTGTTGAAGTACATGTTCAGTTTCAGTTGGACTTGCTTCTTGTCTTCGCCTTGGTGAGTGTGCCGAATGGGTTGGATTGCATGCATGCTACTGAATCCCTTGCAGGCAATCAACAACACTACCCACCATGTCTACTCTTTGTTAGCTACTAGGATGGATCTTTAACTTTTATGGTGCAGTTTCATCCGTGAGTGCACATTGCGCCCACTGTTGTTCCTGATCTTGCTGCAACTCATTCGTCTGTCTGTGCAGCTTCATGTTCTTCCTTGAGTTGCTGCTTCAGCACATGCAAATCCTTCTTCATTCCATTCTCTATCTTCATATGACCTTCATGTCACGCCATCACCTCATAGCCTGTGTCTCCAAAGTTGCTTTCATTATCAGTGGATCTGCTTGGTCTTGCAACTTTGTTCTTCCTTTGTGTTATCAACAAGCTTACTCTTGAATTCGTTGCATTCGATATGCTGCCTTCAGTTACTCTTAATGATACTACTCGTTGTGATGTTGTTTCTTGATGTCCTTGTCTATGAACAACTTGATGTCTTCATGAGTAGGCAATCTCATAGACATTTGATCGACTGCATCTCCAACTTTTCTCTGAATGGTGTCTTCGACTCTACTCTCTTGGAAACCATCGTACCTACACTACTGAGAGGTAGATGAGCACCTGCAATACCTGGGGACATGGAAACACTCATGGAAAGAAATTTGTCAGTTGAAAACCAAAATTAACTTTGAGAACTTATTTGCAACATACCTATGTGACTGATCATGTAGGTTGTGCGATTTCAACCATCAAGTTGGGAGACCGACTACCAAGACTGTACAATGGAAATTCTAGGCTATTGGGAGACTGACTGACTACTCGAACTGCGCAATGCACAGTCCAATCTGGCTGTTTACTGCTAGGATTGCACAATGTGCAATTCTTGCAGGGAAGGATTGTTGGCCTAGGGACATATTTGCGCAATTGTTTGGGCCAAGCAGCCACTGTCCTCCAGAAATATGAAAAATAGTCCTGGAGACCAGTGTTGGGTAGGAATGTGCAAATATGGAGAGGAAGGTGAGCCTTCCTTCCCCTACTTGCGCAATGGAACCTTGGTGAAGGCAAAGTCTAGGCCAAGGTTGGCCCGACTCACCGACAGGAAACTAAAAGAAACTAAGACAATAAATGCATGGCAACACTAAGCGATAGCATAAGTGATTGATAGTGCATGCAAAACATGAATGAAATATTCAACAAACAGATCAACATGCATGTGGGAGAGGCAGTTCGCCGGTTGGGCAAACATTCGTGCAAAACAGTTTCATGCATGTGATAGCAATGAGATAGCAACAAAAACTAAAACAGAGCTAGGACAAGCTAGTATACATGTAAATGACAGCAAGAATTCAAAGAAATCAAGCAAACAGTACCCCACAAGAAAAAACACAAAAAGTGACAGAAATGCAGCACAAGGCATGGGAAGTAGGTTTACCCCAAAATAGTTGAGTTGAATGTGCTGACTGCTCCTAGATGTGATGTGGGATGTCAGAGCTACAAGCTTGATGTGAGGAATGATCTCTACAACGTCTAGTTGATGAGTTTTGATAACATCGAGGTTGCGACGTGCATGCCACAAATCTAGGGGAAGCGACACTTGGTGGGAGGTTTCTGAATGGATCCTTGCATGTAATCTCCAACTGCTAAACATAGATCCCTGAGACAAGGGATGCCTTTGTATGCTGCCTTAGGAGAAGCAGCCTATGCATGCAAGTTTTCTTTACTCTGTCACAGAGGGAACCGCTCAACTCAGCTGCACATGCAAGAGGTCGTTCGACCGCTTGAAGGAAATGCACATTTCTGGCCGGGAGCTGGGCTAACTGCCAAGGAGATTTGCGTAATTTATGGGTAGAGCAGTTGACAACTGCCCATATTTGTGCAAATTCTGGGCTAAGCAGCCTTGCTTGGGAAATTTGTGCAAATCCTTCTAAGAGTGTTGGTTGAAAGGATTGTGCAATCTTGGAGCCCAGAAGGCTGCAAAATATCATTACAAAATTTCTGGAGGGAAGGCTGGTTGCCCTCCAGAAATGCTCAATTTTCAAGGGGAAGCTGCTCAACCTGGAGCTAGACTAAGTCTGAGTGAAGATCCTATGAGGGGAACGTATAAAGCTGTGACTGACAGGCTGCCTTTGTGAAAGAAAGAGGTTGAAGCTTGTGAACTTGACGAAGCAAGGCAAGCTGCTATGAAGGTTGGAAGGGAGGCTCCAAAATGAGGCTAAGGAAAAATTTTCGAGGGTGGTTGTAGTCGCTACAACACTTGGCGACACACTGGTAGAACTCCAACTCTCTGAATGGACCTTATTCGTGAAAAGCAAGTCTAAGACCTCTGGAAGTATTGTTCAGTTCTTAGCTCATCTTGGTTTCACACTAACTTGATTGAAAGATGTAGCATCTGCCAATCCCTTGGTCGATTGACACACATTCCAAGCCAAGGCAACATAGTTGTTTTGATTGGGATTGAGGGGTATATAGGTTCACAAGTAATATAGTTGTCAGAGTCTTAGTTTCATCTCTGGTGTTTCTCCACTGCCAGTAGGCCTAGACAGTACCCCCGTGGAGTCACATACGAACACAAGCTTGGCTCCGCTGCCAGCGAGCCTGGTCAGTACCCCAGTGGAGTTACTTGCATCACCTCCCTATGCAGGAAACCTTTCTCTTCTTTTGCCCTATTCATTTTTCATTTTGAATTTTTTGGCCTTTCATTTTTTTTTCATTTTTCACTATGCATAACACTTATTCATTTTAGAGGTGAAATAGAGATATTGACTTATTGAGAGAAGAATATGTTGTTCCAATAGAGAAGTAGTTTATTATATCTCTAACAAGCCTATTAAGGTTCCCCCCCCCCCCCCCCCCCCCCCCACCTTACTCTACTTGACTGGGCTGACAAAGGTTAACCCAAAAACAACTAACTAGAGAAGGTGACACTAGTTAGCATGCAAGCGTTGTGTTTTCACCAAAGTTCACTTTGAATAGTACATATTTTCCTTCAACGTATCATGGACTAAAAGTAACAAGCTCATCATATAGAGGCAAGATGACAGATAACCGAGTAGTGATAGTTGTACAAGCCCTCTTGTACTTTACCCAGCTTACCTCAATATTCATACATGGTTTCATGAAAAACTAACCTACGAACGAAACAAACAAACTGACAAACAACAAAGAAAAGCAAGAGTGGAAGAAAAGTTAAAGTGAAGGAAGTAAACAAACAAGCAAACAAAAAAACAATCAAACAAATCATGTAAGCAAACAAGCATGCAAGCAAACAACTGAAAGCAAACACTACTCCTACTCCTACACTAACAGTGCATGGGCCTCATCACATGAACTAATACTTCCAATGCAGCCACCGGTGCATTGGTAGACCCATGTTGGTGAAGGCTTGGTCCGCGAGCAACCCAGTTGTGCGAACCAGCAAACAAGAAAGATATAACAATGAAGACAACCACACTTCATGTTTCAAAGTGCCCACAGTACATAATTGAGTGAAAGTGCATGACAGGCAGCCCGTGGACTTATCATGGTGTTATGTGACACTACGTGCAACTTTGAAGCATAAGCACACTCTTGATTGTGACATGCAAGAAAATGAAATAAACAGAGATAACTTGTGTTGCGCATAAGCGCTTGTAATGTAAGACTCCTCCATTGCATGAGCAATAAGATTGTACGGCTCGAGTGGAGGAAGTGTGATCTATGTGTGATATGGATCTTCAATGCATACAAATGAGTGATGAGGAGCATTGGGTGACTAAACAGTTTCATGATCAGAAGTGAGACTAACTGCAAGAGAGAAATGACTTGACATAACCATCAGCTCGGGCTGAAGTGCCTCAACAGTCTTGGGTGTCTCAACTTCATCATCAGGTAGATCACCATAAACAAGTGGCTTCGAAAGATCAACTGTGATAGATTCATGATCGTGATAAAAAATGGAAGCAAATGGATCACAACCGCCACAATCATAAAAGTCAATGAATTCTTCGGCATCCTCATGATCAGATGAATCAAATAGAGGGGTAGATGAAAAGTGAACAAACTCATCCTTTGAGTTTCCGGAAAAAACAGATGAAGGATCAAGTGGATTTTCAATGAGTAACTTATCCTCTTTGTTGTTGAATGATCGACTAACATCTAGTGAGTCCTGCAAGTGATCAACAATGGGTGCATCCATGAATGAAGACACACATGAAAAATCATGGATGGAAGGTTCACCAAAGAGGTCAGGAGAGAACGGAGGGGGATCAGATAGAAGGGATTCATCCTTTGTCGAGTGTTGATGTTCAAGCTCCCACTCATAGTCTTCATGAAAGACAGCACATGTTGGTTATGCAGCACCAACTCCATCAATGGGTTGTTCCTTGTTCACAACAAGTGAAGAGTCCAGAATGGACAAGAACAAGACAACATTATTTAGAGGAACACCCAAGTGCGAAGATGGAGGTCGGAGAAAAGAATGCATATGAGAGCTCGAAGGACTCACGACCAAATCTGCATGAAAATTAATTGAAGTGATGTTGGGAGAGTGTGAAGGATGAACAGGTGTGTGAGCATGATCCTCAACATCACTGGGAAATGGTGGAGTTGTTGAATGAGGGGAAGGCGAATAGTGAACTAACAAAGTGTCCGCTTCCACATGAGATTGCGCAGCTCCATCAATGAAGAATGTTGAGTGAGGCTTGATCTCAAGAATCCTCTTGGGACAAGCAAATTTCTTAAGGAAATACTCGAACTGGTCCCAAAGATAAGAAAATTTCATTTGGCTCATCGAAGCTTGAAACTACAAGTCATGGAAGTGCTACCAAAAATCAATAACTAATTCATGCAGAGCCCTTCATTGTTGTAACAATTTATGGTCAAGATGATCTGGATAAAAATGATAGAACATGTCTTCAATAAGATAATATAAGTGCTCAAATGAGTGCATGCTGTCAACCGGTAGGCTAAGCACCCAACGAAATGGAGATTCGTGAAGTGTGTATGCAAGCAGCAAATTGGCCTGTTCGTTAGAAAACTAATCTTCCACATGAAGCATGGAAAGAAATTTATGTAAGTGCTCAGGGCAGGTCACTTTGCCTTCACCATCATACATGTGAGTGGACAAGAGATTGAAAAGCTTCCTTGTGATGGAGACATCTTCACAATTCAAAAAACACGGGGGAAGAAGAGTGCAAGACTCCATGAAAGATGTGCAAAGGTTCAAAACTAGATGAGAGGACACAGCTTGTCATTAGGCCCTCCTTCTAGCGCCAGAAATGTTGACGGTGCTGGACCCGCCAACATGTCAAGGGGATCTCCCTGGTAAGAAGTCCCAATTAGACCTCAGACAGTTTGGTGTAGGAGTACCAGCAGTGGGTCATAAGGTAATGCCTTGATCGCAATGTCGCACAGAGGCAAGTAAGATAACTCTATTAGTAGCAAGGGTGTGACTTCTACAGTGAGTCAAGGAAGATGTATGAGAGGTTCTAACACATATGGGGGGAGATAAGGGTGAAGGTGAGTTCCAGGTTGAAAGGGATCATTCCCAACTCAGCTAGGAACACACAACACAAAAGGACATACACAGCTTCCGGCGGAGCAGTCCACTCAGATGTGGTAGTGACAACATACAAGGTAAGATAACACGTACAACACTCACGGATCAGTGAGAACCAGTGCAACAGTTGTTACAGCAAGGTTCATGTGAAAGGTTTGTCTGGTGTCCGACAGAGCAGTTGACATGGACGGGACAGCATTAACAGCATATACAACAAATTTGCAACAAGATTCATATAATTTCATGTGAATCAATTCATACACAAATACGTAAGTTAAACAACATATATCATTAAGGCAATCGAAGCAGTCCAACTATAATAACAACATATGCATGAAAATGTGATGGCTCTTATTATATAAAAGTATAAGTTCCAATCATAAAATACATCCATGTAAACCTACTAGCCCCATCAATGAAATGTTACAGCCACATTCGCCTGCTCCTCCAAAGAGATGTACTATCTCTGTGCAGTGGAGAAGCCAAGGCGCATTACAATACTATCCAAGCTTTCTTCAAGATAGTCATAATAGAAGCTTAGCTGACCAAAAGCCTTTACAATGAGTTATGAGGGAATATTTATAGCAAAGGGTGGGGTGACCCTTTACATTCTTGTATGTGACAGTTCAACTACCCTCATGAATATTCACCTACTCTATGACTGTTACATCCAACTATTGACACTTGACTTACACTTGACATGACTCAACATTACAATGCACATGTACTCATGTGAGACAACATGGCTTGAGCAAGCCATGCAAGACATCACTGACACTTGGTTTGCTGTGATGAGACCAATTCTTTGACATGCTTGTGATGGTGAAGGCGATGAGCTAATGGCAAGCTTGGTCGTCCGTGATGATGTGCATGTGCCTCATGGTGACATCTTGCTAAAGCAAACTCTCACCTCCATTGCAACCAGTGCATTGGTTTGGCTCCTTCATCCAACTCCTTTGCTAACATGTGCATGGTCTTCTTAGGTGCGGCTGAACTGGCAACACACTCATGCATAGTGTCCATGCTGATCTTCAAGTGTGTGTTGGTGGTCATGCGAATCAACTTGCCGAAGTATATGTTGAGTTTTAGTTGGACTTTCTTCTTGTCTTCGCCTTGGTGAGTTTGATGAATGGGTTGGATTGCATGCGTGCACACAATTACATGCATGTTGTTGAATCCCTTGCATGAGATCAACAACCCTGCCCACCATGTCTTCTCTATGTCAGTTGTTGGGATGGATCTTTAACTTGTACGAGCACAGTTTCATCCGTGAGTGCATGCTGCGCCCACTGTTATTCCTGATCCTTATGCAACTCATTCGTCTGTCTATGCAGCTTCATGTTCTTACTTGAGTTGCTTCTTTGACACACGCAACTCCTTCTTTGTTCCATTCTCTATCTTCGTGCGACCTTCATGTCGCGTCGTCACCTCATAGCTTGAGTCTCCAAAGTTGCTTTCATTATCAATAGATCTGCTTGATCTTGCAACGTTGTTCTACCTCTGTGTTTTCAACAACATTCCTCTTGCATTCGTTGCGTTTGTTGCATTCGCTATGTTGCCTTCAGCAGTTGTTCATGATAGTTCTCGTTGTGATGATGTTGCTTGATGTCCTTTTCTACGAACAACTTGATGTCTTCGTAAGTAGGCAAGCTCATAGACACTTGATCGACTGCATCCCCAGGTGTGCTCTGAACGGTGTCTTCGACTCTTCTCTCTTGGAAACCATTGTACCTTCTCTGTTGAGGGGCAGATGAGCACCTGCAATACTTGGGGACATGGCAAAACTCATGGCAAGCAATTTGTCAGTGGAAAACCAAAATCAACTTTGAGAACTGATTTGCAACATACCTGTGTGATTGATCATGAAGGTTGCATGATTTCGGCCGGGAGTTCGGGAGACTGACTGCCAAGAATGCACAAGGCATAGTCTGGGTTGCTGGGAGACTGACTGACTACTCAATCTCTACAATGCACAATCCAGTTTGGCTACTTACTGTTGGGATTGCACAATGCGCAATTCCAGTAGGGAAGGATTGCTGGCCTAGGGACAGATTTGTGCAATTTCTTGGGCCAAGCAGCCATTGTCCTCCAGAAATGCACAAAATAGTCCTAGAGGCCAGTTCTATGTAGGAATGCGCAAATATGGAGAGGAAGGTGAGCCTTCCTTCCCCTGATTGCACAATGCAACTTTGGTGAAGGCAGAGTCTAGGCCAAGGTTGGCCCGACTCACCGACAGGTAACTAAAAGAAACTAAGACAGTATATGCATGGTGACACTAAGTGATAGAATAAGTGATTGACATTGCATACAAAACACGAATGAAAGATTCAACAAAGTGATCAACATGCACGTGGGTGAGGCAGTTCATTGGTTAGGCAAACGTCCGTGCAAAACATTTTCATGCATGCGACATCAGTGAGATAGCCACGAAATAAATCAAGCAAATAGTACTCCCACAAGCAAAAACACAAAAAGTGACAAAAATGCAGCACAAGGCATGGGAAGTGGGCTTACCCCAAAATAGTTGAGCTGAATTTGCCGACTGCTCCTAAATGTGATATGGGATGTCAGAGTTGCAAGGGTTTTGTGAGGAATGATCTCTGCAGCATCCGATTGATGAGTTTTTATAACATTGAGTTTGTGATGCACATACCACAAATCTAGGGGAAGCGACACTTGGTGGGAAGTTTTTGAATGGCTCCTTGAATATAACCTCCAACTGCTAAACATAGATCCCTAAGACAAGGGATGCCTTTACATGCTGCTTTAGGAGAAGCAACCTATGCATGCAAGTCTACTTTGCTCGGTCCTAGAGGGAACCAGTCAGCTCAGCTACACATGCAAGAGGTTTTTCAACTGCTTGAAGGAAATGAGCATTTATGGCCGGGAGCTAAGCTGACTGCCTAGGAGATTTGCGTACGTTTTGGGAAAAGCAGTTGACTATTGCCCATATTTGCACAAATTCTGGGTTGAGCAGCCTTGATGGGGATATTTGTGCAAATCCTGTTGGGAGTGTTGGCTGGCAGGATTGCGCAATCCTAGAGCCCAACAGGTTGCCAGAGAGGATTGCAAAATTTCTGGAGGGAAGGTTGGTTTCCCTCCAGAAATGCACAATTTTCAAGGGGAAGATGCTCAACCTGTACCTAGACCAAGTCGGGGTGAACAACTTGTGAGGAGAATGGATCAATTTGTTACCGACATGCTGCCTTTGTGCAAGAAAGACAATAAAGCTCGTGAACTTGATGAAGCAAGGCAAGGCGCTGTGAACGTTGGAAGGGAGGCTCCAAAACAAGGCTAAGGAAAAATTTTGGAGGGTGGTTGTACCCTCTACATCACTTGGCGACACACTGTAGAACTCCAGCACTCTGAATGGACCTTGTTCGTGAAAAGCAAGTCTAACACCTCCGGAAATATTGTTCAGTTCTTAGCTCATATTGGTTTCACACTAACTTGATTGAAAGATGTAGCGTCTGCCAAACCCTTGGTTGATAGACACACATTCCAAGCCAAGACAACACAATTGTTTCGATTGGGGCTGACGGGTATATAGGTACACAAACAGTATAGTCGTCAGAGTCTTAGTTTCATCTCTGGTGTTGCTCCACTGCCAGCAAACCTGGACAGTACCCCGGTAGAGTCATGTAGGAACACAAGCATGGCTTTGCTGCCAGCAAGCTTGGTCATTACCTCAGCAGAGTTACTTGCATCACCTCCTTGTGCAGGTAACCTTTCTCTTCTTTCACATTATTCATTTTGAATTTTTAATTTTTTGAATTTTGAATTTTTTTTCATTTTTTTCATTTTTTTTGCATTTTTCACTATGCATAACACTTATTCATTTTAGAGGTGGAAGAGGGATCCCAACTTATTGAGAGAAAAAGAGGTTGTTCTAGTAGAGAAGTAGTTTATTTTATCTTTGACGTGCCTATTAAGTTTTTCCCCCTCACTGTACTCTACTTGATTGAGCTAACAAGGGTTAAACCAAAACAACCAACTAGAGAAGGTGACACTAGTTAGCGCACAAGCATTGTGTTTTCACCAAGGTTCACTTTGAACAGTAAGTATTTTCCTTCGACGTATCATGGACTAAAAGTAACAAGCTCATCATACAGAGGCAAGATGACAGATAACCAAGGAGTGATAGTTGTACAAGCCCTCTTTTACTTTACCCATCTTTCTTCAAGATTCATAAATGGTTTCATGCAAAACTAACCTACGAATGAAACAAGCAAACTAACAAACAACAAAGCAAATAAATAATGGAAGAAAAGTGAAAGCGAAGGAAGTAAACAAACAAGAAAACAAGCAAACAAGCAAACAAAGCATGTAAGCAAACAAGAATGCAAGCAAACAACTGAAAGAGAACACTACTCCTACTCCTACACTAATGGTGCATGGGCCTGATCACGTGAAGTGATACTTCCAATGCAGCCATCGACACATTGGTAGACCCATGTTGGTGAAGGCTTGGTTCGCGAGCAACCCAATTGTGCGAATCAGTAAACAAGAAAGATATAACAATGAAGACAACCACACTTCGTGTTTCAAAGTGCCCACAGGACATAAGTGAGTGCAAGTGCATGATGGGTAGTCCGTGGACTTATCATTGTGTTGTGTGACACTATGTGCAACTTTGAAGCATAAGAACACTCTTGACTGTGACATGCAAGCAAACAAAATAAATAGAGATAACACGCATCACGCACGAGTGCTTGCAATGTAAGACTCCTCAATTGCATGAGCAATAGGATTGTGCAGTTTGAGTGGAGGAAGTGTGATCTATGTGTGAGATGGATCTTCAATGCATATAGATGAGTGATGAGGAGCCTTAGGTGACTAAGCAGTTTCATGATCGGAAGTGAGACTAACCCCAAGAGAGTGAGGACCTGACATAACCATCAGCTCAGGCTGAAGTGCCTCGACAGTCTTGGGTGTCTCAACTTCATCATCAAGTAGATCATCATAAACCAGTGGCTTCAAAAGATAAAATATGATAGATTCATGATCGTGATAAAAAAATGGAAGCAAATGGATCATGACTGCCACGATTGGAAAAATCAAAGAATTCTTCAGCATCCTCATGATCGGATGAATCAAACAGAGGGGTAGATGAAAAGCGAACAAACTCATCCTCTATGTTTCCAGAAGAAAAAAAAAGGATCAAGGATCAAGTGGATTTTCAACGAGTAACATATCCTCTCCATTTTCGAATGATGGACTAACATCCAGTGAGTCCTGCAAGTGATCAACAACGGGTGCATCCGTGAATGAATACACACATGCAAAATCATGGATGGCAGGTTCACCAAAGAGGTTAGGAAAGAACAGAAGGGAGTCATCCTTTGCTAAGTGTTGATGTTCAGGATCCCACTCATACTCTTCATGAATGACAGCGCATGTTGGTTGTGCAATGCCAAATCCGTCAATGGGTTGTTCCTCATTCACAACAAGTGAAGAGTCCAGAATGGACAAACACAAGACATCATCATTCGGAGGAACACCCGAGTGCGAAGATGGAGGTCGTAGAAAATAATTCTTATGAGAGCTCAAAGGAATCACAACCAAATCTGCATGAAAATTGAGTGAAGTGATGTTGGAAGAGCATGAAGTATGAACAGGTTTGTGAGCATGATCCTCAACATCACTGGGAAATGGTGGAGCAATTGAATGAGGGGAAGGTGGACAACCAGTTGAGACAGTGCCCACTTCCACATGAGATTGCTCAGCTCCATCAACGAATAATGTTGAGCGAGGCTTGATCTCAAGCTTCCTCTTAGGATGGGTAGATTTCTTAAGGAAATACTTGAACCGGTCCCCAAGATAAGCAAAAAACATCTTGCTCCTCGGAGCTTGAAACTGCAAGTCATGGAAATGCTACCAAAAATCAATAATTGATTCATACGGAGCCCTTCGTTGCTATAACAGTTTCCGGTCAAGATGGTCTGGACCAAAATGATAGAACGTGTCTTCAATGAGATCACATAAGTGCTCAAATGAGTGCATAATGTCAGCCGGTAGGCTGCGCACCCAACGAAATGGATATTCACTAAGTGTGTATGCAAGTAGCAAACCAACCCATTCGTCAAAAAACTCATCTTCCTCATGAATCATGGAAAGAAAGTTATGTAAGTTCTCAGGCCAGGCCACTTTGACTTCACCATCATACATCTGAGTGGACAAGAGATTGAAAAGCTTCCCCGTGATGGAGACATATTCATGATTCAAAAAGCACGGGGGAAGAAGAGTGCAAGACTGCATGAAAGATGTGCAAAGGTTCAAAACTAGATGAGAGGACACAGCTTGTCATCAGACCCTCCTTCTAGCGCCAAAAATATTGACGGTGCTGGACTCGCCAACATGTCAAGGGGATCTCCCCGGTAAGAAGTCCCAATTAGACCTCAGACCATTTGGTGTAGGAGTCCTAGTAGTGGGTCATAAGGTAATGCCTTGACCGTAATGTTGCACAAAGGAAAGTAAGATAACTCTTTCAGTAGCAAGGGTGTGACTGTTGCAGTGAGTCAAGGAAGATGTATGAGAGGTTCTAAAACATAAGGGGGGAGATAAGGGTGAAGGTGTGTTCCAAGGTGAAAGGGATCAATCCCAACTCGGCTAGGAACACACAACACAAAAGGACATACACAGCTTTCGGCAGAGCAGTCCACTCAGATGCGGTAGTCACAACATACAAGGTAAGATAACACGTACAACACTCACGGATTAGTTAATATGAGTGCAACGGTTGTTACAGTAACGTTCATGTGAAAAGTCTGTCTAGTGTATGGTAGAGCAATCGACACAGACAGGACAGCATTAACAACATATATAACAAATTTGCAGCAAGATTCATATAATTGCATGTGAATCAGTTCATACAAAAATATGTAAGTTAAACAACATATATCATGAAGGCAACCGGAGCAGTCCAACTACAATAACAACATATGCATGAAATTGTGTTGGCTCTTATTATATAAAAGTGTAAGTTCCAATCATAAAATACATCCATGTAAACCTGCTAGCCCCATCAGTGAAACATTACAGCCACATCCTCCTGCTCCTCCAAAGAGATGTACTAGCTCTATGCAGTGGAGAAGCCAAGGCGCATTACAATAATCTCCAAGCTTTCTTCAAGATAGTCTTAATAGAAGCTTGGCTAACCAAAAGCCTTTACAATGAGTTATGAGGGACTATTTATAGAAAAGGGTGGGGTGATCCTTGACATTTCCCTTTGTGATAGTTCAACTACCCTCATGACTCTTCACCTACTCTATGACTGTTACATCCAACTATTGACACTTGACTTACACTTAACATGACTCAACATTATAACACACATGTACTCATGTGAGACAACATGCCTTGAGCAAGCCATGCAATACATCACTGACACTCGGTTCGCTTTGATGAGACCAACTCTTTGACATGCTTGTGATGGTGAAGGTCATGAGCTAATGCCAAGCTTGGTCATCCATGATGGTGTGCATGTGCCTCAGTGTGACGTCTTGCTGAAGCGAACTCTTGCCTCTGTTGCAACCGGTGCATTGGTTTGGCTCCTTCATCCAACTCGTCTCCAAACATGTGCATGTTCTTATTGGGTGCAACTGAACCAGCAACACACTAATGCATAGTGTCTGTGTTGATCTTCAAGTGTGTGCTGGTGGTCATGTGCATCAACCTTCCGAAGTACATGTTCAGTTTCAGTTGGACTTGCTTCTTGTCTTCGCCTTGGTGAGTGTGATGAATGGGTTGGATTGCATGTGTGCACACAATGACATGCATGCTACTGAATCCCTTGCATGTGATCAACAACACTACCCACCATGTCTACTCCGTGTCAGCTGCTGGAATGGATCTTTAACTTGTACAGATGCATTTTCATCCATGAGTGCGTGTTGCACCCACTGCTTTTCCTGATCCTACTGCACCTCATTCATCTGTCTGTGCAGCTTCATGTTATTCCTTGAGTTGTTGCTTCAGCACATGCAACTCCTTCTTTGTTCCATTCTTTGTCTTTGCACGACCTTCATGTCACGCTATCACCTCATAGCCTGAGTCTCCAACATTGCTTTCATTATCAATGGATATGCTTGATCTTGCAACTTTGTTTTGCCTCTGTGTTGTCAACAACCTTCCTCTTGCATTCGCTGCATTCACTGTGCTTCCTTCAGCTGTTGTTCATGATACTGCTTGCTGTGATGTTGCTACTTGATGTCCTTTTCTACAAAAAAACTTGATGTCTTTGTGAGTAGGCATGCTCATAGACACTTGATCGACTACATCTCCAGGTGTGCTCTAAACGGTGTCTTCAACTCTACTCTCTTGGAAACCATCGTACCTGCACTACTGAGAGTCAGATGAACACCTGCAATACCTGGGGACATGGAAACACTCATGGAAAGCAATTTTTTAGTCAAAAACCAAAATTAACATTGAGAACTAATTTGCAACATACCTGTGTGACTGATCATGAAGGTTGCGGGATTTCAGCCGGAAAGTTGGGAGACCGACTACCAAGACTGTACAAGGCACATTCTGGGTTGTTGGGAGACTAACTGACTACTCGAACTACGCAATGCATAGTCCAATCTGGCTGTTTACTACTAGGATTGCACAATGTGCAATTCTTGCAAGGAAGGATTGTTGGCCTAAGGACATATTTGCGCAATTGTTTAGGCCAAGCAGCCACTGTCCTCTAGAAATACGAAAAATAGTCCTGGAGGCAAGTGTTGGGTAGGAATTTGAAAATATGGAGAGGAAGGTGAGCCTACTTTCCCTTTCTTGCGCAATGCAACTTTGGTGAAGGCAAAGTCTGGGCCAAGGTTGGCCCGACTCACCGACGGGAAACTAAAAGAAACTAAGACAACTGATTTGTACCATACCTGTGTGACTGATCATGAAGGTTGCGTAATTTTGGCCAGGAGGTCAAGAGACCGACTGCCAAGACTCCACAAGGGACATTCCGGGTAGATGGGAGATTGACTAACTACTAGAACTATGCAATGCACAGTCCAATATGGATGCTAACTGTTGGGATTGAGCAATGTACAATTCCAGTTAGGAAGGACTACTGGCCTAGGGACATATTTGCGTAATTTCTTGGGCCAAGTAGTGACTGTCCTCCAGAAATGCACAAAATAGTCCTAGATGCAAGTCTTGGGTAGGAATGCGCAAATCTTGAGAGGAAGGTGAGCCTTCCTTCCCTAGATTGCGCAATGCATGCTTGGTGAAGGCAAAGTCTGGGCCAAGGATGGCCCGACTCGCCGATGGGCAGTTGAAAGCAACTAAGACTATAACTGAATGGCGATGCTAAGTGATAGTAGAAGTGATTGACAGTGCATGAAAAACACGAATGAAAGATTCTAAAAATAGATCAACATGCATGTGGGTGAGGCAGTTTGCCGATTGGGCGAACGTCCATACAAAATAGTTTCATGCATGTGACAGCAGTAAGATAGCAACGAAAACTGAAATAGATCTAGGACAAGCTAGTATACATGTAAACAACAGTAAGCATTCAAAGAAATCAAGCAAACAATACTCCCACAATCAAAAACACAAAAGTGACAGAAATGCAGCACAAGGCATGGGAAGCGGGCTTACCCGAAAACAACTGAGATGAATGTGCCAAGTGCTCCTAGATTTGATGTGGGATGTCAAAGCTGCAAGTTTGATGTGAGGAATGAGATTTGTAGCATCCAATTGATGAGTTTTGATAGCATTGAAGTTGTGACGCACATGCCACAAATCTAGGGGAAGCTACACTTGGTGGGAGGTTTCTGAATGGCTCCTTGCATGTAACCTCCAACTGCTAAACATAGATCCCTGAGACAAGGGATGCCTTTGCATGTTGCCTTAGGAGAAGCATCCTATGCATGTAAGTCTACTTTCCTCGGTCCTGGAGGGAACCAGTCAACTCAGCTGCACATGCAAGAGGTTGTTCGACTTCTTGAAGGAAATGCGCATTTATGGTTGGGAGTTGAGCTAACTACCCAGGAGATTTGCACAATTTATGGGCAGAGCAGCTAAATGCTACTGAGATTTGCGTAAATTCTGGGCTGAGCAGCCTTCGTGGGAAATTTGTGCAAATCCTGCTGAGAGTGTTGGCTGGCAGGATTGCGCTATCTTGGAGCCCAACAGGCTGCCAGAGAGGATTGCATAATTTCTGGAGGGAAGGTTGGTTGCCCTCTGTTAGTGTAAGTGTCTTCACATTGCCATCAGTGATCAAAATTTTCTCTTTTTCATTTCATAGTAGGAGTCTCATTCTGATGAGGTTGCATTCCATTAGGTCATGGATTCACTAATGGTAGGGTTTACTTCAGTTTTTCCCTCATGATATATACCTGCTGACCTCCTTTCATACTTTTTTAGTCATGGTTTATGTTCATTTCTACAGTTCATTTTATTAAATCCTAGGGTTTGGTCTCATTAGGTCTTAGGGTTTCCACCATGGTCAAAATTTAGTGATTATTGCTAATAATGGTCAGCAAAGACATGAGGAGGTCAATAATGATCAGAAAAGTCATAATTTGTTAATTTGTAAGCTTAATGAAGTTCTCACCTCAAAACTAGTTTTGAGGTGAAAACAAAGCATTTGTATTTTATCTTTAAATTTGATGTAATTTTAATGTTCTCATATGTAATAATGGTTCCATGCTACTCTTGGAAATCTGGTGATGTTGCCAAAGTACTGCCACTACAAAAAATCAAAAGAATTTGAGTATCAGTCCACCTATCAAAACAAAGAAACCAAATATCAAAAAACAGAGTATTGGAAAAAGCAGATAGACATTATAAAAGTGGATTTTCACTAACAAGAAATCAAAAAGTGAAAGATATATAATGCCATCCTTCTATTTATCATTTCATTGTGTTAGTGTTGAAGTTCAAAGTGCCAAAAGGAGAGCTAAGGATCGATTTCAAGCATTATTGGGCAAATACAAGTGAGTCACTGCATTTTTGGAAAAATTTGATCGGCGCTGCGTTTTTGAGTTGGCGTTGCGCACCTGGTAGCATTTCCCTATGCAATGTTACACAGGCACTGCGCTTTTAGAGTGGCGTTGTGCACCTGTGTGAGGCAATGCGCTTCTACCCAGCCAAGCCCCAAATTGCCCAAATCGTTCCAAAACTACCAAACTCACCTCAAAACCTTCAATTTCTCTCTCTTACAAGTAAGTACATTTATCATATCTTATGTTTTAGGGTTTTTTTTTCCAAGTTTGGTGTTTTTCATTCTTAAATGTAAAACCCTAGATTCTAGGGTGAAACCCTAGATTTCCTCATTTCACTAGTGTTTTATTTACCCTATCTACTTGCCATCATTTCCTAAATCCTATTCCCCTCATACATTTTCCCTAAATTCCTACTTACACTCTCCATCAACCCTACAAACCCTACCCACTCTCCCTAAAACCCTACTCATCCCTAAAAACCTGTTCACACATCATACTCTCACATATTCCTTCATCTTCACTCTGTTCATTTCATTCCTCCACCCTATCCCATCATTGTCCATATAAAACCATAAGTGTTCACAGCCATAGAAAAACAATGGAAAGAGACAGTGAATATGACTATGAGGAAGAGACACTCAATGATAGTTCCATGGAGAGACATAAGCAGCAAAGGAAGCCTCATAAAGGAGGAAGAATTATCAGAGAAGAGCCCACTATTTTGAGGGAGTTACAAACAATGGAAAGAGACAGTGAATATGACTACGAGGAAGAGACACGTCAGTGATAGTTCCATGGAGAGACATAAGTAGTAAAGGAAGCCTCATAAAGGAGGAAGAATTATCAGAGAAGAGCCCACTATTTTGAGGGAGTTACAAGCTTGCCCACTTGCCATGTCTTGCTTTAAACACCAGGCATGCTTTAATTTTTGTGAAATGATAGAAAGAGACAGTTTTCATCATGAGTTGGCTAGGCTATTTGTGACTCATTTGCACAGTAATGAAGTAAACCTTGCCTTAATAACCTTCACCATATCTCCAGCTGTCATCTTAGAGGCTACAGGAATTCCAGATGTGGGTGAAAATTGGTACAAAGGTAAGGATATTGATAAGGAGTACTATGAGCCTTACATCAAGGCTAGATACAAAGACCAAATGAAGAGAGTATTCCCCTTCAATTTTTTGGAAGACAGGTATGCTGCATTGATGAAAATCATTATCAAGTACTTCACTTATGAAGGTAGGTTCTCCCGGTTGTATGCCTATCATATTAGACTTCTCATGCATTTCACTAGAGTAAAGATGATGAATCTCCCTTACTTCATGTTTAGAAACATTGAGAAGATGGCACATATTGTACAGAGGAAGCCATACCCCCAGCAGTTGAATAGAATTTACCATTACTCTTTGATCAAAATCATTGTTCTTCACTACCTGAGCCTCCTTAACATGTCATGGGAGACTTTCATTACTCATGAGATGCTCAAAGGCCCACAAATCTTTTCATCAGTACATCATGAAGAAGGTGGACCTTCAAGCCATGAAAAAGTCAAAGAGACTAAAACTATTGGAGTGCCAGTGTTTGTGACATATAAGATGGATACTAGGAAACTTTTTGCAGCTACTAGGAAATTAATATCTCCACAAGGTGTGGAAGGGGTCTTGCCTTCATCATCAAGCCACACGCAAATTCTATATCCAAATGGTGTGGAAAGGGCTTTGCCTTCTTCTTCAGCAGAACAGGTACAAGTTGAGTAGTTGAGCAAGGGCAAGGAAAAGGTGCAAGAAGAGGATCTTAGTGATGAGCAGGAAATATATTTTGATCTCATTGAGCATGAGGAGCCACAACAGCACTTTTCTCATGATGGAGTTGACATTATTGACTTGGAAGCTTAGGATCCGGAAACTATCAAAGACATTATCATAAAGGAACAAGAAGCTGAAATACAATCCTTGGCAGATAACTTATAGAGAGCTAAGCTCATCATCAGATATTTAGAGCAGGAAAACAAACAATTGAGTGACAAGCAAGTCCTCATGGAGCTGCAAATGATCAAAGAAAATAGGCAAAAGGCCAAGGAGGCTCATGTCAAGTTGACTTCTATTGAGAAAGAGATTGAGAATGATAGGGAAACATTGCTTGAGAGGGTCAACATACATATTGAAGCCTCACTAGCCCATCAAAGCAGCTGATGGTGGTGTCCCATGCCAAAATTGGGCAAGTTTTGATGATTTTTTGCATTTTTCAAATTTTACAATTTTCAACACAGAAAACTGGCCCAGAAGCAAGCTGTGCTTTTTCCTGGAGAATTTGTTGGATGAAACGTTTATATATTTGGATTCATCATGATTAGATCATCCATCCCAGAAAATTTTATAAGTCTTGGAGCAAAACTGGCCCACCAAAAGGTCCAAAAATTATCAAAAAATGACCTTTCTGCCTCTTTTTGGACCCACAAAAGCTGCCTTGGTCGATTTCAGTTTTGAGGGGGGGAATGACCTCCAAATGAAAAAATTCAAGTTGTTCCAGAAACTAGACTAGAAGACCTTTCCAATGAGAAATTTTGAGCTAAATTTGGATAAGGGGAAGGCCTCCAAAAATGGGTGGAAAGTGGCAATGCGCTTTTGGCTAATGGCGCTGCACTTTTGGCCAGTTTGCCAGAAAAATCAAATTTCGCCTGTCTTCTCTGTAAATTCACTTTCTCTCTCCTCATGGATTATTTTGATGATATAATTAATGACTTGGCATGTAAATTTAATAGTGAAATGATCTTAGAAGGTAGATTCATTAGTTAGAGGTGGTTTTGGGGTCAATGAATTAGTTTCCATGCTTACAGAGGCAAGTTGTTCCACTGTGGTTGTAACAACTCCTCTTCTCTTAGTTTCGACCCCTAATGGCAAGCATAGGTGGTTTGATGTCTATATTATGTGTTTTTTCTACCATTAGAAAGGGTTGGATACACTTGGATGCTCTGAACAAAATTATACATCATTGTAAGCAGTTTGGCAAGGAAATTAAAAGGAGTTGCAGCTATTTTTATGGGATATCTGTGGTATGGTGCTTTTGCATAGTTTCTTCTTTGTTATCAGTTGTTTATATGTTTATGTATGCCATAATCTATTTCACTGCTTCTAAATGAATGATATCAAGATAGATAGGTAGAATTCATTGTTTGCAATGCTCTACCTTGGTAAATCATCCAGTACTCTATGTTTTATGTTGTTTGAATAGGATCCATGATTGTCTTATGCCCTCCTCACCGGTCTTAGACATCTCACCTCACTAAATCTCAAATGCTAAAGCCTATACCTACCTTTCCCCATAGAACACCCTGCATTATGACCTAATTTCCCGGACCTGAAACTGCCTAGCTCCAGCTGATCCACAAACACCAACAAATTCAATCAAAACCCTTGAGCTACTATACCTAGCATAAAATCTTATACCTGATCCAATCATTTTGATTGAGATACATAAGGAGAGAGCCCTCTCCTAACCTGGTAGGACTAGTTACCAGGTTAAGCGTGGTTTGTGGTTACCCTAGAATTGCTTCAATTCAGCCTAAGGTCAATCTAGGCTCTAACACCCTCTAGAAATGTGCAATTTTCAAGGGGAAGGTCCTCAACCTACAACTGGACCAAGTGCATGTGAACAAGTTGTGAGGGGAATGGATCAAGTTGTGACCAATAGGTTGCCTTTGTGCAAGAAAGACACCAAAGCTTGTTAACTTGACGAAGCAAGGCAAGCTACTATGAAGGTTGGAAGGGAGGCTCCAAAGCGAGGCTAAGGCAAAATTTTGGAGGGTGGTTGTAGCCACTACAACGGACAACAATGGCCTTAGAAATGAATTTTATTGTTTCATTACACATCTTCAAAGAGTAAATGAAGGTATGGGGACTGAGGAAGATTAATGGCTCATCATGGGGCTCCACTTAGATACACATCGAAGGACTTCCAGGAAATTCTTGACTTATAATCGGTAAGAGGAAACTCATAGTCGACCCACTCCCTGCTCTAGAGAACAAGCAAATCATACATTTAAGGCAAAAGCGACATAAATTGGCCAAGCAGCGGGAGGGATAAATTGTGTTAGAGATGTGACCTGATTAGGGGCCTTCACAGGAACCGCATGATGATATTTTCCTCCATCATAATTCAGTTCCCTCTTTTATATTTTTCTGTAATTTCTTTTACTTTGTAATTTTTGTTTGTTTTCAAGAAAGGAATCAAATCCTTGGAAATCATTTTGGGCAGCAGAGCTATCGTAGGCCTAGACAGCTAGTCAATCTAACAACTTGCCCTGGGCTAATATATTTTGTAAATGTTGATTCAAATACCCCCTTCGCTGTATAAATAATGGGGAGAAACACTTAATAGGGGTTCCAGAATTCTACACCTGCAGCAGTCCAAATTTTGTGGTTCCACTTTGGTTCTATGAAGCCTGTTCATGAGGGACTAGAGCGATACACATGCTGAATGTAATGGACTGGTTCTTTGGACCCTTCAAGTATTAATGAAACTATTATGTTGATTCCAAGTAGATCAATGCGCAGTATGTTTCTCCTCTGTAAATCTCATTTCATATATGTTTTCTTTCTCTAAAATAGGGTGATGAAGCCATAGGTTTCAACCTTGTTCATGATGTATATTTTTTACCAAGTAGCAAAAGTACCTATAATGTGAACATGTTTGCTTAGGATTTTGGATAAAAATGTGCCCATGAGTATATGGCATGAAACTCTGACTAGCGCTCCACTTCTGCTGCTCTTTCCTCTTCTCTCTCTTCCATATTTCTACTAGAGCATTGATTCTTAGGATTTCGTTTGTTTACAACCCTACACATCTATTTCCCTCCTTTCTCTCCTCCTCTCCACCTTTACTACAACTTCAATTAAGCTGCTCATTATTGTGTGTTAGCCACTAGAATTAGACATTCCTCCTTGAGATCAGCCTGATTTACCCCTTGAGCATTTGTACCCATGTATTGGCTTGAGTTTACCTTCATAAAGGCTTGTTGAACCAAGCCCCATTTATCCTCTTTTTCCAACTATGTGACAATTAGGGTGCAACCGAAAGACCCCATTGATAATATTCCGTGCACTCCTCTCTTTAAGATTCGTTGGCGTCTACAATCAACCTAGAGGCTGTCTTTAGGAAGCTTTCTATGTCTCCCAAAGAAATTTTGTTACGGGTGACATTAAAAGTGACAACATCTTTCTGGCGTTGTTTTCGGGGAAAGGATTAGAATATTTTTCCCTGGGTACAACAAATCTTTACATTCCCTCTGTTAGGTGAGCAAGGGAAGTGTGGGTTTGAGATCTCTCACCTTGGAGACTCCATTGTTTCACTCTTATGGTAAACATCATGGCGACTCCATTGTCCATATCTCTATGTGATCGCCCTAGCTTTCAAGCAACCTCATGCTCACTATGATGCTAAAGCCTCCGAAAAATTTCCCTACCTTTTAAAATGAGATCACTCACCTAGGGGGCTTTCAAAATTATCATTCTTGCATTCCTGGCCAACCAATTTGCCCCATTGAACTTTTCTTCTATCGCTGGTTATCCCAATCATGTCCCTTCGTTTCATGAATGGAATACCTATTTGCCTAGATTCAGTGGAAACACAGATAGAAGGTTAGACCAACACCTTAAGGATTTTCATGAATGCATGGAACAACAGGGTATTATTTTTTAAGATGCGTGAATGAAATTGTTCATGTAATCTTTAGAAGATGATTTTAGAATTTGGTACAGAACAATACCTCGTGGTAGCATATCTTCATTAAAATGATTTCATATAGCATTCCATCATTATTTCAAACTATTATATCCACCAAATGCTTTGTTTGAAGATTGTTGTGCACATTTTAATGATGAAGATATTCCCGAGGTTGATGACCCTGCTAAAGATGTTTGTGGAGTTCCACTCCAAGAAAACATTTACTCACATCAAGAAGCATCACCCAATGACTAAGAAAGCAAAGAAGGAAACATCATCGAGATTCAAATAAACCCTCATAGGTCTTATTCAGATGAATTTGATTTTTCTCCTTCCTATGATGTATATGACTCTGATGGAGATTTAAGTGATGCAGAGCCACAACAATCCCAGTCATGGGAAGCTGCACAAGAAGAGGAGGCCCACCAAGAGGTCTGTAAAGAAGCTCCAATTTACAATGAACATCCTTCACCTGGAGTTCAAGAACCTCCTCCAACTTATGATTCATATTATTTAGAGGAGGATGAGATTGTCACAAAGGTTCAAAGGGAGTTTTTTACCAACAAGCAGGGAGGAGACTTCTAGCAACAAGGTTTTCTAGAAAAATCTAAAGCTGAAGAGTTGAACAGGATTTGTGGCTGCCCTGACCAAGAAGATATTGGTCAACAAACTTTGCATAAAAAAAAGGCAGCCGCAAATATTTCTTTCCAGTTATGTGACCCTATAGCTTACTACATGACGACATTCCTAAGTCAGCGACAGAGGTTGTTCCTAGAGCATGGGGTTTTTCATTTGAAGATTTTCTATGGTGCATGCTTGTTTTGATTTTCAATTTTCAGTAGCATGGAGGCATTAGGTCCAACACAAAAATGTTGGTTTAGCTCCATTGGAGGGTTGAACTCACTTAGGTGAATTGAGCCCTGTACATAAGTAGGATTTGTACATAAATAAGCTCACTAGCTGAGCATTTACTTTCCAGTTGGTAGAATTTATTTTTCTACATTTCAGTTTGATGAGGAAAGGACTCCCTACAAACAAATTTTCATGGAGATTTTATGGTTGTAAAAGTTTATTATATTCTTAACTCCATGCCCAATGGTGAAGGCTACTAGTCTGTAGGTTCTCAACACCTTGCCAGTAAGGCACTGTGTTATGAAACCAGCTCACAAAAAGATAGAAAAGATAGATCAACGCCTTAGAATTTAGCCTCTTCGAGGGGGAAACCTCCTTTACATTACATAAATGAACAATTCTTGGATGATGCAAATGAAAATACCTCCTTTCTATATATAGGATTCTAAGGGGTCATAATGTAATCAGAGCCGACATAACAATAATAATGTAAGGGCACAATAATAATAATAGTGGGCTTCTATGGGGTACAATAGTAACAATATGGGGACTACATGGGTACAACAATATAATAAGGGGGTTGTACTAATAAAAATAATGGGTTACACTAGTAGTATAGGGGCCTAACACACTGTCCCCAGTTGGAGCCAATGTTTTCACTCGCTGCAAAAAGTGTTTTCAAGCTACCCAAAGCACAGAAGAGCATAAAATTGTGCAGCCATCTTACAATCCCTAGAAGCTCTCAAAGCTAAATCAAACCCTCTCCATTGGATAGGGCTCGGAATAAGATTTCCAACGGTATATGAAACTTTTCAAACGGACCCCGAAATCAGAAGATATGGCCAGTTAAAGATGAGGGTTTTGTCACCATTGAAAGGAGGAAGAACGGGTCTAGTTTAAATTGTTTTGGAGAAATCTCCATATTCTCTTAATACCATTCTTTCACAAACCCCATTTTACCCTTTGTATTTCCAACTCTAGTCATGTTTCCCCATTTGAAATATTTTTAAAACATTCATAGAACATACCAAAGGCCTTTTAAAAGGCTGGGACCCGAAAATATTTATCACTATCAGCCCATTTTCCTTTGCAACACATATCCACTCATCTCCCTTTTCATTTTTGTGATTGTGATATCGCATATCGCAAAGTTTCCCCCCTACCGCAATAAAGTTCTTCCCCTGCCGACTGCGATATCGCAAATTCTCTATCGAGATCGCAATATCACAAATTCCCTGCTAATTTTCATATCTAAGTCCCTCCTCCGCCTGCCAATTGCGATAAGGTCCTCCTCGCCGATCGCAATATTTCCACATTCCCCCTATCACGATAGGGTCCTCTCCGTTGATCGCGATAAATCCTCCCCCCACCGATTGCAATATCACAATCAAGGATCGCATAAATCATAACTCCCTCTTCTATTGAACTCCCTTCCTGCTTGTGATTATGATGGACCTGAAAGGTTATGCATTATGGTTTTGAGAAATTTTGAATCTAGCATATTGGGAAATCACCATAAAATCAGTGTTAAAGCCCCTTTTCGCTTTCCAATGGCGATATATGAGTCTTGGTTCCAGATGTGATATTTTATGTGTGTCATGCTTTATTGAATTTTTGCATCCAGAAAATCAACAAGCACTATGATATATGGTAAAAAGGCCCTCTCCTATGTTGCAATTGCAATAACAACATGACCGAATCAATGATCCAAATTGAATCGGCCCGGATCAATGACCCAGATCTACGAACATTACAATGTCTATTTCATTTCTGCTTAGTGGGATGGCAAGGGTATTTTTCGGCGTATGGGTCAGCAGCTGAGGTATTAAATAAAGGCATGGAACAGTTGGAGAGCGATATGGGCTAATCTTGTGCAAACCCCCACAAAAAAAAACCTAGGACAACAATGGCCTTAGAAATGAATTTTATTGTTTCCTCACACGTATTTGGAGAGTAAATGAAGGTATGGGGACTCAGGAAGATTAATGGCTCAACATGGGGCTCCACTCAGATACACAACAAAGGACTACTAGGACATTTTCCACTTCTAGTCAGTAACAGGCAACTCACAGCCGACCCACTCCCTTCTCTAGAGAATGAGCGATTCAAGCAGTTAAGTCGAAAGCGATAGAAACTGACAAGAAACAAGAGGGATACATTGTGGTAGAGATGTTCCCTGATCAGGGGCCTTCATAAGAACCGCAGGATGATATTTTCCTCCATCATCATTCAGTTCCCTCTTTTCTATTTTTCTATAATTTCTTTTACTCTATAATTTCTGTTTGTTTTCAAGAAAGGAATCAAATTGATGGAAATCATTTTGGGTAGCAGACCTATCGCAGGCCTAGACAACTAGTCAATCCAACAGCTAGCCCTAGGCTATATTTATTTTGTAAATTTTGATTCAAAGCCCCCATTCTCTATATAAATAAGGGGGAGAAACACTTAATAGGGGTCTAGAATTTTGCATCGGCAGCAATCCGAATTCTATGGTTCCACTTTGGTTCTATGAAGCCTGTTCATGAGGGACTAGAGTGATACACATGCTAAATGTAATGGACTGGTTATTTGGATCCTTCAATTATTAATCAAACTAATATGGTGATTCCAAGCAGATCAATGTGCAGTATGTTTGTTGGCTTAGGGGGTCCTGACCCAGGTTCAGAGTTAGTTGCGCTAAACAAATCCCTACACTACTAGCCCTTTCGGCATCAATTTGTGGTGCGCAGATTGAAGACTCACCCGTAGCAGTATGGGGGGATGCCGGAACTAAGTTTCTGCACCTAGAGATCAATGTAATGTCCTTTTGGTGACTTAGATCTGCCTTCGCACAGACCTCTATGCTCCTGCAGCCTATTGTTGTAACTTCCTCTAATCGTCCTTTAGACCTCCACGAAGGTCTACAATCCACTTTTGCATACCCTGAACAGGCGAATTATCTACTTATGTGCACCATAGATTACTCTTAGACCATTATTTGCTAATATCTACTTAAGTGTTCAATAACTTTAACAGAATGCATTATAGTCTTCGCGTAATCACTTAACATTGATTGTGTTCAGATAACAATGTATAACAAGTAAAGTCGCGCATCAATAGATCATTATTTCATAAACCCATTATTCATCACATCATAAAGTGCATTCATACATAATAGAAGATAATAGATAAAACACAAGAATTTTTGCAACAATATTCTTTATTGATATTCAATTAAGCTTACAGACTCAAAACTTCCCTACGCACTCAGCTACAGGGATCCGTGCACTTAGTTGCAAACACTACTCTAGGCCTCTTTGCGCTCAGTTGTAGAGCCTTTCCCTCCTCTAAAACTTCTATTTATGCACTAGACTTATTCGCTTGTACCCATAGACAACTTCTTTCTTTTCTTAGATATTCCTAAGACACACCTATTTATACAATCCCATGGTCCATGAACCATGGGTAGATCTTCAAAGTCGACTTAAATTACATAAAATAAGGGTAAAAACCTTTTTGATTCTTTAAATAACTATGCACTCCACAACCACAACTTGTGAAGACTTTATAACTTTTTACATCAAAATTTGGGCTTTTTGCCCCAAAACTTGGGCTTTTATCCCAAAATTGACCCAAGGGACCCCATCCAAATATGCCCCCAACACAAAGATCGTGACTCACCCTTGAGTCACTCAGCTGGCTCGGATATCTTGTTGCAAAGGTCCCCAAACTCCACTTGAACCACTACTACTTCATCCACGCTCTACATAGCTGCCTGCTTCACCTGTCTGACCAACTCCTCTGTGGTTGGCCCTTCGTTGTTCTACTTGATCTTCTGCTGTGTAATCTGCATGTTCACCAACTTGTCCTGTATGTTGGTGGAGACTTGGTAGGCTTCTTCCAACCAAGCACCCAACCGCGCCTTAAGGACTGCCTCTTTTTCTGTGTGGCTTCCACTTGTGCAAGGAGTTGCTTCCCCTCTTGCAACTTGGCAAGGCGCTACATTGTAGTCACTGTGCATGTTGTCGCCCACACTTCATTGTATTGCTGCTGAAGCTCGTGGGTCTCTATCTTTAATCTTTGCAAGTTGAGATCTTCCTGTAGGGTCGTTACTACTTCCATGGCCTGCTCAATCAATGTTGTACAACCCACCACCGTGGCATCAACAGTAGCTAATCCATCCTTAACATCTGCCTCGTGTTGTTCCCTAAACTCTAGCGGGGTCAAAGGTTTTGACCTGAGCTCCAATTCTGTGATTTCAAGTTGAGCTCGAACTAAAATCGGGCCACTTCTACCTTGGCATCGCGGACACCCACTACAAGCTTCCTGATCTTGGCCTCCAGCAGTGCTTCCTCCAATATGTGCAACTCTGGCACTGTCCTGCAAGCTTCTTCCACTGCGTCCTTCAACTGGGCACTCTGTGCCTGGATCGTTTCCTTTGCCTTCAATGCTTCTGTCTTCTCGGTGAACATCTACTCATTGTTCACATGATATTCACTTATGAGGCTAAGCACACGCTGATCACACGCTCGTAACTCCGTTGTCACACCTGCCTGTAGCATGTGAAGATACTCATTGGGGATCACTGCGAGGTGGAGGCCGATGTTCTTCAGACTACTCATAATGACCTTGTTATCAGCCCCTTTCATGCTCAAAGATCCTTCAGGTAGCACAACTACCTGAAGATCAACTACCCTAACCATCTCGGCAACCTGGCTGGTCCATGGTGCCAGATTTGTCTGTGTGGTGCTCACCTGCCCTGCACACACCTGGATCCTACAGGTCTGGATCTGCAACTCACACAAATCTTTCTGAAGCATGCCCAGTGACTGAAGGTGCTCTCTTCGAACTGATTCAATCGTTTCGTTGTGGTATCACGCACTTTGTCCCAGATCTCGTCAAGATCACCTTTTGTGAGCGTGATGGGATCTAGCGGCAATTTTGTTGCTTCCAACTTCTTCTGGGGTCCCTCCTTCTACTGTTCCCTGTACCTCTTCAACTAGAAGTGGATGCTTTGTCCTTTGTCTCCACCACCTCCCTGCTCTGATTGCTCCTCATCCTCGGTCTAGGGCGAAGGGGATTTACTGCTCCGCTAAGAGCAGCAATGTTCATGTTCATCCTGCTGCTTTACAGTGCACTCTTTTTCTAGCCTTGCCTTTTCCTTGGTCTCTTTCGTTTGATTTTTAGCCAACTACTGAACTTCCTGCTTTGCTATCTCCTTATTTTTCTTCTCCATGGAACTCCCCATGCATTTTCTACTTCCCGCAGCCAAATCAAATGGAGAATGCCAATCTGTCGGCCATCGGTTGATAACCTCCTAAATAGCATCATCTGTAGCAAGGTAAGGTAGGTCAAACCATTTCTGTTGTGGATACTTTCGCACCCTGATATATATGCGGTGGAAGTCATCCTTAAACTCCATGTACTCTGATAACTTATCAAACGCCATTAGGGACAATCGCGACTTCTAGTTGATGGCCATGAAAATGCTCGCCTCCATCAATACCCAGAAAACTTTGGTCTCCATGACCTGCGCGGTGTCCTTGGTGACCTAAAGGGAGGCAATATGCAGCCTCTAACAATCATTTCTCTAAGGGAGGAAACTGGATGTCCCCTAGCAGCGCCAAAGCTACTGACACTATGGAGAGAAACAACTACGCATAGTGGAAGGTTTTTCTCTCATCCTGAGCCTCAAAAAAATTCACGAGGAACTTGTTGTAGAGGTAGCGTGACCAATTAAATTCCACGCCTTCCGCACACTATGCAGCTAAGGAGATAACTGTTGTCGTAAACTCTTCCATGCGGCATTTCCTCATGACCTTATCGGCAAGGATCTGTGTGACAACTTGCACCACGAGGTTGGTGATAGATGTGATGGAGTACCTGTGCGGCTTCTTAATTAGCTTGAACTTCTCTTTCATCCTCTCCACTAGGTTGTGCTCACTATTTTTTCCGCCAAACTTCCTGCCTGGATTCAAGCTAGAATGTGGTAGGAGTGTGATCTGATGGATCAGCATGTCTGTAAATGGGATTGGTGCACTTAGCCACAAACATCCATCATGTACCAAGGTCAGCAACTGCTTGATAACAATGAGGATGATGTTGGAGCGGTGATAGTGGGGCACCCACAGCAGGTTCAACAACCCCGACTGATTCACACCATGAATCCACTCGACTAGCCCCAACGCAGTGACACCAAGTTCTTTGTAGTACACTCGCTTCATGTAGTTCTCCATTGCGAGGTGGGGGAACCTATCATGGTCCACCAAATCCTAGTCTTTCATTTTCAAGTGGGGAATCTGCGCCAGGCACGGGGCTTCAGAGGTGATGCCTTTCAGTAGCTGTGTCATATTTAGGAGGAATTTTCCTGCATCTGGGTCCTTAGTGACCTTCACCTTTCCCTTACGCGGAGGGATGTAATTTGACAATTTGGAGATGGGCTCCATGCCCTTAGTATCTATATCCTTCACGCCCTCTTCGGCCTCCAAATCGACCACTTTCCCCTTGTCCTTTGTCAGTTGTTTATCTTTCTTCTCAACCCGGGTAGCAGAGTGCTTCCTCAGTGACTCACGCACCAGCATTGGCCTTTTCTGCTTGTCTTTCTTGGGCTTGGGATTCTCACGCACTGGAGTGGGCTTTGGCTTAGGCGACCTCGGTGCCATAGGCATAGGAGCCGGAGCCTCCATGCTTACAACTTCTGAAGCCACTCCCTCAGAGGTAACAGTTCCTCCGGTGCTTGCAATCTCACTTAGTCTAGACATGGTGCTGAGAATGAATTGCTAGGTATGTTTAGGTAACCTGTTAAACACAGAGCTCGTGACTAAATCTGTGAAAACCTGAGGATTCATAAAAAATGGACATCACAGCTCAAAAATTCTAAGGATGCATAGTGTTCTCTGCTGGATGGCCATGCATAATTTATAGGCGAATATGAATTCAAATTCGACCGTTCCCCTAGAAATCTACTCGTACATGTTGATTTGACGATAAATTTCAAATATTTCATCCCTAAATGCTTTAAATGCTGCCCCCTGCTCCTCTTAACCATCTCCTGGCTATCAAATCATGAAGAGTGACTATAATGGTAATTTTTTGGTTGTGTTGCACAGTATCTCCCCTCATAGCACAGCTCCCTTCATGAACCTTCTGATACTGTGACATTACCCTTTTTCGCGCAGCCCATTTGTCGCGTAGCTCCACTAACTAGGCAGTCTAGTTTATAGTCCTGCACTCCCTTGCAGCTACCTAGAGCACTAAGACTATCCTGTCGTCGTGTAGTCATTGGGCTGGATCCCCTGTGTATGGCTTCAAACGGTTTCCATTTACCCTTCCCAGAAATGGTTCTCCATTCAACTTTGCAAGTTGAACTGTGCCACCATCTGTAATTTCTTTGACAATATATGGCCCCAGCCAGTGCATCTAAAACTTTCCCTGAAACTTATCGAAATTGCTATCATATAATAAAATAAGTCATTTACCTTGAAGATGTGCAGTTTGATGTGTCAATCATGCCAAGACTTTTCGCTTTCCTTCTGGACCTGCTGATGGAATCCATCCAGAAACCTATGTTCTTCGAGCTCCATTAACTGCGTGAGCCATTCTTCTAAGGCTCCATGGTCTGCCATTCCTGTGAAGGTTGCTATGCATAGAATTGATACAATATATTACATTGGAATTACAACCTCTACACCATAAACCTATCGGAAAGGTGTCTGACCTGTTAGCTTTTTGCAAGTAGTTCTATAGGACCATAACACCGTCGGTACATGCACGTCCCAATCATTCCATTGCACGTTGCAAATCTTCATCACCGCATTCTCCAAGATTTTATTGAAAGCCTCAATTGTTCCATTGGCCTGAGGATGATATGGTGTACTTTTCTGATGGTAAACCTGGAACTCTTCTATTAGCGCACTGATCGTTTCATTACGAAAATGTGTACCACAATCGCTCATCAAAACCTTTGGGAAACAGAACTTGGTCAACACATATTCAAAAAAAAACTTTGTTGTTGTTGCCCTTGTACAGTCTTTCATAGGTTGTGCCTCCACCCATCTGGTCAAATATTTTGTCACAGTGATGATGTAGCGTGCACCCATTTTCTTACCTAGGGGCTAAACCAGTCCTACAAAATCAATTGCCCATTTCTCAAATGGCTGTAATGACACCTGTCTATTCAGCGGAAGCTCATCCATGCATCACATGCCTTACAATATGCTTTAGAATCTTCATGCAGCATCAGCCACCACAACCCAACGCACAAAACCTTCTGTGTTGTTGCTTTCCCAACCATCTAATGCTTCCTGTGAGAGCATTCCTTCATTTCTTCCTAGACTTGTCATGATTTCTTGTTGCTCCTCAATCAACAATCTTATGCTCCTTATGAGAGCATACTCTTTTGTTGACCTTCATTGCATTGTAGTACATGCCTTCGAGCATGTCTTTGGTAAAAGAGATTCTTTCATACTTGATCATGTTATAGAACTATTCCCATGACTCAATAATATATAGATGACAACATGACTAAAATTTAATGCATACATTCCTCATCTTGATTCTCCTTTGATCATCCTTTGGTGTGGCCCTTCTCGCTTCATCTTAGCTTGCCTGCATATCATCCTTTTCTTGAATCCCATGAATGGGATTCCCAATGAGACATTTACCTTGGTTCATGGAACTTCTTTTGAGGATTCCATCATAGGATCTTAAAGATCCATGCCTTGCAAATGTTTCTTTTCCTTTGATGATGGAGGTCTTCTAAGATTTTGTTGACGGTGCATCTAAGATAACATGTACAACACTCACGGATCAGTCCAAATGAGTGTTGTGGTTGTTACAACAAGGTTCATGTGAAAGGTCTCTCTAGTGTTCGGCAAAGCAGTTGACACAGACGGTGATAGAATTAACAACATATACAACACATTTGCAACAAGATTCATATAATTTCATGTGAATCAGTTCATACACAAATACGTAAGTTAAACAACATATATCATTAAGGCAACCGGAGCAGTCCAACTACAATAACAACATATGCATGAAAATGTGTTGGCTCTTATTATATAAAGTGTAAGTTCCAATCATACAATACATCCATGTAAACCTACTAGCCCCATCAGTGAAACATTACAGCCACATCCGCCTACTCCTCCAAAGAGATGTACTAGCTCCGTGTAGTGGAGAAGCCAAGGCGTGTTACAATATTGTCCAAGCTTTCTTCAAGATAGTCTTAATAGAAGCTTGGTTGACCAAAAGCCCTTACAATGAGTTATAAGGGACTATTTATAGCAAAGGGTGGGGTGACCCTTGACATTCTCCTTTGTGACAGTTCAACTACCCTCATGACTCTTCACTTACTCTATGAATGTTACATCCAACTGTTGACACTTGACTTACACTTGACATGACTCAACATTACAATGCACATGTACTCATGTGAGACAACATGGCTTGAGCAAGCCTTGCAAGACATCACTGACACTCGGTCCATTGTGGTGAGACCAACTCTTTGACATGCTTGTGATGGTGAAGCTAGTGAGCTGATGCCAAGCTTGGTCATTCGTGATGGTGTGCATGCACCTCATGGTGACATCTTGCTGAAGCGAACTCTTGCTTCCGTTGCAACCAGTGCATTGGTTCGGCCCCTTCATCCAACTCATCTGCTAACATGCACATGGTCTTCTTAGGTGCAGCTGAATCAGCAGCACACTGATGCATAGTGTCCATGTTGATCTTTAAGTGTGTGCTGGTGGTCATGCGCATCAACTTTCCAAAGTACCTGTTCAACTACCGTCGAACTTGCTTCTTATCTTCACCTTGGTGAGTCTGTTGAATGGGTTGGATTTCATGTGTGTGCACAATGACATGCATGCTGTTGAATCCCTTGCATGCGATCAACCACACTGCTCACCATGTCTACTCCGTGTTAGCTGCTGGGGTGCATCTTTAACTTGTACAGACGCAGTTTCATTCGTGAGTGCACGTTGCACCCACTATTTTTCCTGACCCTACTACAACTCATTCGTCTACCTGTACAGCTTCATGTTCTTCCTTGAGTCGTTGCTTCGGTACATGCAACTCTTTGTTCATTCCATTCTCTGTCTTTGCATGAACTTCATGTCACATCGTTACCTCATAGCCTGAATCTCCAAAGTTGCTTTCATTATCAGTGGATCTTCTTAATCTTGCAACTTTTTTCCGCCTCTGTTTTGTCAACAACCTACCTCTTCCATTCGCCGCATTCAGTATGCTGCCTTCAGCTGTTATTCATGATGTTGCTCACTGTGATGTTGTTGCTTGATGTCCTTGTCTACAAACAACTTGATGTCTTAATGAGCAGGAAAGCTCATAGACACTTGATCGATTGCATCTCCAGGTGTGCTCTAAATGGTGTCTTCAACTCTGCTCTCTTGGAAACCATTGTACCTGCTTTGTTGAGAGGCAAATGAGCACCCGCAACACCTAGGGACATGGAAACACTCATGGCAAGCAATTTGTCAGTCGAAAACCAAAATGAACTTTGAGAACTGACTTGCAACATACCTGTGTGACTGATCATGAAGGTTACACAATTTTGGCCGGGAGGTCGGGAGACCGACTGCTAAGACTGCACAAGGCATAGCCTAGTCTACTGTGAGATTGAATAACTACTAGAACTGCGCAATGCACAGTCTAGTCTGGTTGTTGAGTGCTGGGATTGTAGAAATTTTGTAGAATTTTTCTACAAATCAGCTAGATATGATACCATGTAGAGCTTTTTCTACAAATCAGCTAGCTCTGATACCATGTAGAAATTTCCCACCTATAGACCACCTGGTAATGCAATGTACTAAAGCAAAACACTTGGTCTACTTCTACAAACAATTTAGCGGAAGCTTAATCAACCATGAGAAACATCAATAAGAACACATATAACTAATAAGAAGGAATCAATCACACATAACACAAAAGAATTTACCCGGGGAAAGCACCTGCCTAAAACCCCATCTCTGTATTATCATACAAGTGGAAATATAGTTTGGATTACACAAAGCCTTAGTGCGGAAGTTATCTAGCTCTTAGTACAATCCCTCTACTGCTCATAGATAGTCAAAGACTTATCACAAACCTTCTGCTCTGCTCTCCAAGCCTCCTATTTCCTTGTGCAGTTTCCTTGGGGTCCAGTGCTACCACCTATGTGAATTGACCTCTTCACACACTCACTAATCTCTGATCTAACTACACAAACCTGAAGGAGATAAATCCTCATCATGGATGAGCTTCCTTTATAGGAAAAATATTCATCCAACTGATAGTACATTGTCCCTTCTCTGATCTCAACTAGGTCTCTGTTTGAACTGACATGCATGAGTTATGTAAGCTATAATATCCAGTTATCTAAAAATATCAGTTGTTACATGCATGCAAGCATTAACAAACTGAATCTCATTAATTTAACAACTTGTTAAATTAATCTAACTGGACTTGACTCAGTTAACTAAGCCAACTAATTACAACTCATCCTTATCTCTTTAACTGATGGATAAATTCATCAATTAATAGATAAACTGTTGCATGTCCTCACATAGACTTCAAGTTTGTGTTTCCTTAACTAATTAACTCATGAAGATTAATTAATTAATATTTTAAACTGCTGTTAAGACCAAATTTGTTTTTACTTCCTATAGTTATACCAATGATTGCTAAAAATAGGAAGGGACCTAGAAATGCTATTTTTAGAAGATTCTTTTTTTAGCAGTTTCACCTCTCACCCAAGGTGGCCAAAATGCTCATTGGCTAAACTACTATTTTTAGAAGTGCTATTTTTAGGAGTTCTATTTTTAGAAATTTCTAAATTTAGCATTTCTTGTTACACACTTTTCAACACTCCCTCTCAACAACAAAGGCTTCCTCTCGAACTCGATCCTGTAACTCTGGAATGTTCAGCATGCATCACATCTACCAAGTGTGGTTGCTCCAACAACACTCGGAACAAAAAAACTCCCAACTGACCACTCCGTTGGGCTAGAAACATACTCTAATGCTGAAGCTCTACCTGCTGCTGACAAGTTCTCCCTCTCTGACCTCTACGCTACTGCAACATCTCCATGCATCTCGCGCCATTGCACCCTTCTTTGTGCTACCCTACACTATGCAACACACTTGTGCCTCTCGCATTGCTGCAACCTACATGCTCTGTGATGTCCTAGGATTCCCTACACTGTAGCTCTCTCTTCCGCTCCATTCACATATATCTCTACCCAATCAGTCAGTTCCTGCTACTCCACATCAAGGCTCCCGTATCAAGGTCTCATCCAAGAGGTTGGGTACCTCAAGGATCTAGCCCCTCCTCCTTGGGATGATCACTCTATATCGCCCCACCTCCTACTTGGAGGTATGGCTGCATGTGATCCCTCAGCCTACTTGGCTCGAAGTTTCCCCATACTGGAGGTCTCTGCATGATTAGATGTCTCTACTCGATCTCCACTCAACTTCCCCTATTGTGGTTGCTCCACAACCTCCTGAAGCTGCTACACCAATCGTGGCTCCTCCACAATTGTCTGAGACTTCTTCTGGCTCTACATGTTGAGAGGTAATTTACTCTCCTTCTCAACCACCAAGCATATAAACTTTGCCTTGCTCCTCAAGGCTTTGCATGCATCTTGTACCTCAAGTGCATACAGGTTCTTGGCTAGCACACCAATCTATTTCCACTTTCCCGCCATCACAAAATTTTCTAGAAAAAGTGCTGATTTTAAATCAGTGATATCTCCCTCATCCGAACTCCGATTCAGCCGATTTTTTTTTTTATTTTGGGTATTTTTCCGCAAGGAATCCAAATCTGCTATTTATTTCTGAAAATTCTGTACAAAAATTTTTAGATCTGCTCTGCAAACTCTCGGCCAAAACTCAAAACTATGAAATCTCCTCTCAGTATACTGTTCTCTCCTTGATCACCTGTTCTCTGATACCATGTAGAAATTTTTTAGAATTTTTCTACAAATTAGCTAGCTCTGATAGAATGTAGAAATTTTTCTACAAATCAGCTAGCTCGATACCATGTAGCAATTTCCCACCTATAGAACACCTGGTAATGCAATGTACTAAAGTAAAACACTTGGTCTACTTCTACAAACAATTTAGCGGAAGCTTAATCAACCATGAGAAACATCAATAAGAACACATATAACTGATAAGAAGGAATCAATCACACATAACACAGAAGAATTTACCCGGGGAAAGCACCTGCCTAAAACCCCATCTCTGTATTATCATACAAGTGGAAATATAGTCTGGATTACACAAAGCCTTAGCTTGGAAGCTATCCAGCTCTCAGTACAATCCCTCTGCTGCTCATAGACAATCAAAGGCTTCTCACAAACCTTCTCCTCTGCCCTCCAAGCCTCCTATTTCCTTGTGCAGTTTCCTTGGGGTCTAGTGTTGCCACCTGTGTGAATTGGCCTCTTCACACACTCACTAACCTCTGATCTAACTGCACAAACCTGAAGGAGATAAATCCTCATCATGGATGAGCTTCCTTTATAGGAAAAATATTCATCCAACTGATAGTACACTATCCCTTCTCTGATCTCAATTGGGTCTCTGTCTGAACTGACATGCATGAGTTATTTAAGCTATAATATTCAGTTATCTGAAAATACCAATTGTTACATGCATGCAAGCATTAACAAACTGAATCTCATTAATTTAACAACTTGTTAAATTAATTTAACTGGACTTGACTCAGTTAACTGAGCCAACTAATTACAACTCATCCTTATCTCTTTAACTGATGGATAAATTCATCAATTAATAAATAAACTGTTGCATGTCCTCACATAGACTTCAAGTTTGTTTTTTCTTAACTAATTAACTCAAGGAGATTAATTAATTAATATTTTAAATTGTTGTTAAGAACAAATTCTTTTTTACTTCCCATAGTTAGACCAAGGACTGCTAAAAATAGGAAGGGACCCAAAAATGCTATTTTTAGAAGATTCTATTTTTAGCAGTTTCACGTCTCACCCAAGGTGGGCAAAATGCTCATTGACCAAACTGCTATTTTTAGAAGTGCTATTTTTAGTGGTTCTATTTTTAGAAATTTCTAAATTTAGCATTTCTTGTTGCACACTCTTCAACAGGGATTGCGCAATGCACAATTTCAGCTGGGAAGGACTGCTGGCCTAGGGACATATTTGCGCAATTTCTTGGGCCAAGCAGCCACTATCCTCCAAAAATGCACAAAACAGTTCTGGAGGCCAGTGTTGGGTAGGAATGCACAAATCTGGAGAGGAAGGTAAGCCTTCCTTCCCCAGATTACGCAATGCAGCCTTGGTGAAGGCAAAATTTGGGCTAAGGTTGGCCCGACTCGCCGACAGGTAACTGAAAGAAAATAAGATAGTAAATGCATGGCAACACTAAGTGATAGCAGAAGTGATTGACATTGCATGCAAAACATGAATGAAAAATTCAGCAAACAGATCAACATGCATGTGGGTGAGGCAGATAGTCAGTTGGGCAAACCTTTGTGCAAAACAGTTTCATGCATGCAACAACCGTGAGATAGAAATGAAAAATGAAACAAAGGTAGGACAAGCTAGTATACATGTAAGCAACAATAAGCACTCAAATAAATCAAGCAAATAGTACTCCCACAAGCCAAAACACAAAAAGCGATAGAAATGCAACATAAGGCATGGGAAGTGGGCTTACCCCAAAACAGCTAAGCTAAATGTGCCAACTACTCCTGGATGTGATGTGGGATGCCAGAGCTACAAGTTTGATGTGAGGAATGAGCTCTGCAGTGTCCGGTTGACAAGTTTTGATAACATCTAGGTTATGATGCACATGCCACAAATCTAGGGGGAAGCGACACTTGGTGGAAGGTTTCTGAATTTCTCCTTGCATGTAACCTTCAACTGCTAAACATAGATCCCTGAGACAAGGGATGCCTTTGCATGTTGCCTTAGGAGAAGCAACCTATGCATGAAAATCTTCTTTGCTCGATCGCAGAGGGAACCAGTCAACTCAGCTGCACATGCAAGAGGTTGTTCGACTGCTTGAAGGAAATGCACATTTCTAACTGGAAGTCGGGTTGACTACCGAGGAGATTTGTGTAATTTCTGGGCAGAGCAACTGACTGCTGCCCAAATTTATGCAAATTCTGGGCTAAGCAGCCTTGATGGGGAAATTTGCGCAAATCCTGTTGGGAGTGTTGATAGATAGGATTGCGCAATCCTAGAGCCCAGCAAGCTGCCAGACATGATTGCGCAATTTCTGGAGGGAAGGCTAGTTTCCCTCCAGAAATGTGCAATTTTCAAGGAGAAGATGCTCAGCTTGTAGCTGGACCAAGTGCGGGTGAGCAGCCTGTGAAGGGAAAGGATCAAATTGTGATGGACAGGCTACCTTTGTGCAAGAAAGACATTGAAGCTTGAGGACTTGATGAAGCAAGGCAAGGTATTGTGTAAGGTTGGTAGGGAGGCTCCAAAACAGGCTAAGGAAAAATTTTGGAGGGTGGTTGTAGCCGCTACAACGCTTGGTGACACACTGGTAGAACTCCAGCTCTCTAAATAGACCTTATTCGTGAAAAGCAAGTCTAACACCTCCATAAGTATTGTTCAGTTCTCAGCTCATCTTAGCTTTACACTAACTTGATTGTAAGATGTAGCATCTACCAAATGCTTGGTCGATTGACACACATTCTAAGCCAAGTTAACATAGTTGTTTCGGTTGGGGTTGAGGGGTATATAAGGGCAAAAGCAGTATGGTCGTTAGAGTCTTAGTTTCATATCTAATGTTGCTCCATTGCAAGCGGGCCTAGATAGTACCCCGGTGGAGTCACACAAGAACACAAGCATGACTCCACTGCTAGCAAGCTTGGCCAGTATCCGGACGGAGTTACTTGCACCACCTCCCTGCGCAGGAAGCCTTTCTCTTCTCTCTCCTTATTTAGTTTTAATTTTGAATTTTTTTGACTTTTTATTTTTCATTTTCACTGTGCATAGCACTTATTCATTTCAGAGACAGAAGAGGGATCCCAACTTATTGAGAGTACAAGAGGTTGTTCCAGCGAAGAAGTATTTTATTGTATCTCTAACATGCCTGTTAAGGTTTTCCCCCTCACCTTAGTCTACTTTACTGAGCTAACAAGGGTTAACCCAAAAACAACCAACTAGAGAGGGTGACACTAGTTAGCGTGCAAAAGTTATGTTATCACCAAGTTTCACTTTGAACAATACATATTTTCCTTCAAAGTATCATGGACTAAAAGTAACAAGCTCATCATATAGAGGAAAGATGATAAACAACCAAGTAGTGATAGTTGTACAAGCCCTCTTGTACTTTACCCAGCTCACTTCAATATTCATACATGGTTTCATGCAAGACTAACCTACGAGCGAAACAAATGAGCTAACAAACATCAAAGAAAATCAAAAGCAGAAGCGAAAGTGAAAGGAAAGCAAGTAAGAAAACAAGCAAGCAAACAAGCAAGTAAACAAACATGTAAACAAAGCATATAAGCAAACAAGCATGCAAGCAAACAACTGAAAGAAAACACTACTCCTACTCAACACTAATGGTGCATGGGCCTGATCACATGAAGTGATACTTCCAATGCAGCCACCAACAGATTGGTATACCGATGTTGGTTAAGGCTTGGTCCGAGAGCAACTCGGTTGTGTGAACCAACAAGAAAGAAAGATATAACAATGAAGGCAACCACACTTCGTGTTTCAAAGTGCCCACGGGACATAAGCGAGTGCAAGTGCATGACGAACAGTCCATGGACATATCATGGTGTTGGGTGACACTACGTGCAACTTTGAAACACAAGCACATTCTTGACTATGGCATGCAAGAAAATGAAAGAAACAAAGATAACTTGCATCACAAACGAGTGTTTGCAATGTAAGACTCCTCCAATGCATGAGCAATGGGATCATGCAGTTTGAGTGGAGGAAGTGTGATCTGTGAGTGACATGGATCTTCAATGCATATAGATGAGTGATGAGGAGCCTTGCATGATTGAACAATTTCATGATTGGAAGTGAGACTAACACCAAGAGAGCGAGGACCTGACATAACCATCAACTTGGGCTGAAGTGCCTCTATATTCTTACGTGTCTCAACTTCATCATTAGGTAGATCATCATAAACAGGTGGCTTCGAAAGATCAACTATGATAAAGTCATGATCGTGATCAAAGATTGAAGTAAATGGATCATGACCACCATGATCAGAAAAATCAATGAATTCTTCGGCATCCTCATGATCAGACGAATCAAACAGAGGGGTAGATGGAAAGCAAACAAACTCATCCTCTGTATCTCCAGAAAAGATAGATGAAGGATCAAGTGGATCTTCAATGAGTAACTTATCCTCTTCGTTGTCAAATGATGGACTAACATCTGGTGAGTCCTGCGAGTAATCAACAATGGGTGCATCCTGTGGAGCGATAAAAAGGGTCTTGTGAACTCCTAATTACCTTCACATTAATTATCAACCCAGGGACGACTTTTTATTTCAAGAGTGTACTCAGTCTGAGGCGGCTATTTACTTAAGAGTAATGTTTTGCAGTATAGTGCTTAAAACCCAAAAGTAAATGAATGCTTGAAACAAAATCTAATTGGAACAGCAAGGACTTGACATGTTCTAAACTAAATCATTCATCCAAACAACCATCAATCGAGGATATAGTAGCAATAACTCATTCCTCTAGAAATTGATGGAATAGAGTATGGACCATGGATCTGGGAGCGTGGTAGCGTCTGCTGAGGCTCACGACAGCCTTGGACCTTCTCTCACACCAAAACAACAAATGGAAGTAAATGGAACAACAGAAAGTAAATGGAACAGCAATCCAATAAACTAAATCTCGCGAGTTAGAACTGAACTCTCATTCCGCAATCAAATAACAATCGGCAAAAGCAATTCCAATGATCTTTACTTTACGAGAAGATATTTACAAATGAATTATGGAACAACATTTATCATATATACACAACACACTAATATAGCAATCTGAGAATATTGGATGATATAACTATGTTTCTAAACAGAATGACGCTACTCTCAAATCCCACAAATATTCATACCAGCACTCTGTTACAGAAATGGCTGAATAAAGATACAATTCGACCCCGTGTGAATTCAATTATATAGTGCAGAGTTCTTACATGGAGAAATCATTCATTCATTGATCATAACAGAACATAGCGTATCATATAAAGAATGTATCAGATTGCTACGTAATAAAGATAAACAATCCACACACAAATCACCGTATAATGATACAAAGGCAAGTGTCCTTCGGAGCCGGGCCCTTAGCTGCCGATGGTACACCGCCTTAGATTACTCCAGACGCAGAGACGGAATGAACACCAAGTCTTTTATATTAATTGCATCCACAAAAGTATAACAAAATCAGGTCTCAGTGAGACTCAATGATTAAAGTTGTTCTGGAACCGTAAAATTACAAAAAACAGTCGTCCTCTTCTCTCTGATCTTTGGTTTCATTTAAATAGAGAAAGATCAGAGCATAGATAATTACAACATGATTTCTTTTACACATTTAGGTTGATTCTAACCAGATGATCAACAAGAAAATATATTTCCTTTCATCTCTCAACAAAAGCAAGACGAATTTGGGTTTGCAGCTGAGATTTGGAGGACGGCCGCAACTGCAAATCTGAGAAAATCGTGCTCAAAGAACCCTGCGTTTCTCCCTGTACAAGCCGAATTTGGGCAAACCGTTCTTTGTTAAAGTTAATTGGGCCCGTTCTGGACAAAACCCATGTTCCGGATTTCTCAAATTCGTCTTCATTTGCTCAGAATCTCAACCGCAAAACTGTCACTCCTTAAACCAGCGAATTTCTGAGTTGGCAGATTTAAAAATCAAATCTTCAATCTGGAAGTTACCTTGGAGGCTAAAAATGGTGAATAATGTTATAACCAACTTATTAGAACTATCATTGGTAAAATAATGCATAATCATTAATTTATTAGAAATAAAGGAGAATAAATAATATTCATCCATGAGAGCATAAATTATTTATAAAATGGATTTAAATGATAAATTATAATAGATGATATAATAGAGAAGAGTAAAAATGGATGAAATAAGTGTTACAAAGTGGTCGTATTCATGGCCCAACACATCCATGGATGAAGACACACATGAAAATAATGGATGCCAAGTTCACCAAAAAGGTTAGGAAGGAACGAAGGGGGCTTAGACGGAAGGGAGTCAGCCTTCACCATGTGTTGATGTTAAAGTTCCCACTCATACTTTTCATGAATCACAGAGCATGTTGGTTGTGCAACACCAACTCCGTCAATGGGTTATTCCTCCTTCACAAAAAGTGAAGAGTCCAGAATGGACGAACACAAGACAACATCATCCAAAGGAACACCCGAGTGCGAAGACGGAGGTCGTAGACAAGAATGCATATGAGAACTCAAAGGACTCACAACCAAATCTGCGTGAAAATTGAGTGAAGTGATGTTTGGAGAATGTGAAGGATGAACAGGTGTGTGAGCATGATCCTCAACATCACTAGGTAATGGTGGAGTTGTTGAATGAGAGGAAGGCCAACAGTCAGTTGAGACAGTGCCTACATCCACATGAGATTGCCCAGCTCCATCAATGAAGAATGTTGAGTGAGGCTTGGTCTCAAGCTTTCTCTTGGGATAGACAGATTTCTTAAGGCAGTACTCAAATCAGTCCCAGAGATAGGAAAATTTCATCTAGCTCCTCGGAGCTTGAAACTGCAAGTCATGGAAGTGCTGCCAAAAATCAATAATTGATTCATGTGGAGCCCTTTGTTTTTGTAATAGTTTCGGTCAATATGTTCTCGATCAAAATGATAGAACGTGTCTTCAATGAGATCACAAAAGTGCTCAAGTGAGTGCACGGTGTCAGTCGGTAGGCTGAGCATCCAATGAAATGGAGATTTGTGACGTGTGTATGCAAGCAGCAAACCGGTATGTTCGTCAGAAAACTCATCTTCCTCATGAATCATGGAAATAAAGTTATGTAAGTGCTTAGGTCAAGCCACTTCGCCTTCACCATCATATGTGTAAGTGGACAAGAGATTGAAAATCTTCCCCGTGATGGAGACATCTTCACGATTCGAAAAACACCGCGGGGGAAGAAGAGTGCAAAACTCCATGAAAGATGTGCAAAGGTTTAAAACTGGATGAGAGGACTCAGCTTGTCATCAGGCCCTCTTTCTAGTGCAAAAATTGTTGACGGTGTTGGACCTGCCAACATGTCAAGGGGATCTCCCTGGTAAGAAGTCCCAATTAGACCTCAGACCATTTGGTGTAGGAGTCCCAATAGTGGGTCCTAAGGTAATGCCTTGACCACGATGTCGCACAGAAGAAAGTAAGATAACTCTATCAGTAGCAAGGGTGTAACTACTGCAGCTAGTCAAGGAAGATGTATGGGAGGTACTAACACATAAGGGAGGAGATAAGGGTGAAGGTGAGTTCCAAGTTGAAAGGGATCAATCCCAACTTGACTCAGAACATAAAACACAAAAGGACATACACAGCTTCCGGCAGAGTAGTCCACTCGGATGCGGTAGTTACAACATATAAGGTAAGATAACACATACAACACTCGCAGATCAGTCAGAACGAGTGTGACAATTGTTATAGCAAGGTTCATGTGAAATGTCTATCTGGTGTCCAACAGAACAGTCGACACAGACGGTGACAACATTAACAGCATATACAACACATTTGAAACAAGATTCATATAATTTCATGTGAATCAGTTCATACACAAATATGTAAGTTAAACAACATATATCATTAAGGAAACCGGAGCAGTGCAACTACAATAAAAACATATGCATGAAAATGTGTTGGCTCTTATTACATAAAGTGTAAGTTCCAATAATACAATACATCCATGTAAACCTGCTAGCCCCATAAGTGAAATGTTATAGCCACATCCGCCTGCTCCTCCAAAGAAATGTACTAGCTCCATGCAATGGAGAAGCCAAGGCAGGTTACAATACAGTCCAAGCTTTCTTCAAGATAGTCTTAATAGAAGCTTGGCTGACCAAAAGCCCTTACAATGAGTTATGAGGGACTATTTATAGCAAAGGGTGGGGTGACCCTTGACATTCCCCTTTGTGACAGTTCAACTACCCTCATGACTTTTCACCTACTCTATGACTATTACATCCAACTATTAAAACTTGACTTACACTTGACATGACTCAACATTACAATGCACATGTACTCATGTGAGACAACATGGCTTGAGAAAGCCTTGCAAGACATCACTAACACTCAGTCCGCTATGATGAGACCAACTCTTTGACAAGCGTGTGATGGTGAAGCTGGTGAGCTGATGCCAAGCTTGGTCATCTGTGATGGTGTGCATGCACCTCATGGTGACATCTTGCTGAAGCGAACTCTTGCTTCCATTCGTTGCATTGTTTCCACCCCTTCATCCAACTTGTATGGTAACATGCGCATGGTCTTCTTGGGTGTGGCTGAACTAGATGCACACTAATGCATAGTGTCTGTGCTGATCTTCAAGTGTGTGTTGGTGGTCATGCGCATGAACTTTCCAAGTACCCATTCAGCTCCAGTCAAACTTGCTTATTGTCTTCGTCTTTGTGAGTGTGTTGAATGGGTTGGATTGCATGTGTGCGCATAATGACATGCATGCTACTAAATCCCTTGCATTTGAAACTTCTCACCATGTCTACCCCGTGTTATCTGCTGGGATGGATCTTTAACTTGTACGAGTGCAGTTTCATCCGTGAGTGCACGTTGCACCCACTATTGTTCCTGACCCTACTGCAACTCATTCGTCTATCTGTGTAGTGTCATGTTCTTCCTTGAGTTGTTGCTTCGGTACATGCAACTCCTTCTTCGTTCCATTCTCTTGTAGCAATTTACAAGGTAAGTTCCTTGGACAGAACACCAAAGGACACTGCTCACAAACAGATCACAAATCAATACACCAGTATTCTTGACATGGTTAAAACCCTCAAAGAGGGAAACAGTCCACGGCCTGAGCCAACGCGGCCACTTCATGCAATTTATTAATAAAAGAATGAAAATTTACATAAGCTTCTCTCATGAACGGGTACTCTACAAATGACCCTCCATGCTCTTTAAATAGAGATCATGGACCAATCAAGTGTTAAGCCACGGATCAAGTGTCGGTAATACCGAGGAGAGAATGAACCATCGGATCACTACATATCGTGACGTCAGATTGTAAGTTACAAATGTACATAGTAAAGAAACACACTTTACATAACTCTACACTAGACCAAGTTATACCTAACTATTTCCTTTGTGTCAGAATATCCTAACATCCCCCCTTAAGAACAAATTGGGATAGGATTGAAGGATGTACATTTACCTTGGTTCATGGAACTTCTTTTGAGGATTCCATCATAGGATCTTAAAGATCCATGCCTTGCAAATGTTTCTTTTCCTTTGATGATGGAGGTCTTCTAAGATTTTGTTGACGGTGCATCTAAGATAACATGTACAACACTCACGGATCAGTCCAAATGAGTGTTGTGGTTGTTACAACAAGGTTCATGTGAAAGGTCTCTCTAGTGTTCGGCAAAGCAGTTGACACAGACGGTGATAGAATTAACAACATATACAACACATTTGCAACAAGATTCATATAATTTCATGTGAATCAGTTCATACACAAATACGTAAGTTAAACAACATATATCATTAAGGCAACCGGAGCAGTCCAACTACAATAACAACATATGCATGAAAATGTGTTGGTTCTTATTATATAAAGTGTCAATTCCAATCATACAATACATCCATGTAAACCTACTAGCCCCATCAGTGAAACATTACAGCCACATCCGCCTACTCCTCCAAAGAGATGTACTAGCTCCGTGTAGTGGAGAAGCCAAGGCGTTTTACAATATTGTCCAAGCTTTCTTCAAGATAGTCTTAATAGAAGCTTGGTTGACTAAAAGCCCTTACAATGAGTTATAAGGGACTATTTATAGCAAAGGGTGGGGTGACCCTTGACATTGTCCTTTGTGACAGTTCAAGTACCCTCATGACTCTTCACTTACTCTATGAATGTTACATCCAACTGTTGACACTTGACTTACACTTGACATGACTCAACATTACAATGCACATGTACTCATGTGAGACAACATGGCTTGAGCAAGCCTTGCAAGACATCACTGACACTCGGTCCATTGTGGTGAGACCAACTCTTTGACATGCTTGTGATGGTGAAGCTAGTGAGCTGATGCCAAGCTTGGTCATTCGTGATGGTGTGCATGCACCTCATGGTGACATCTTGCTGAAGCGAACTCTTGCTTCCGTTGCAACCAGTGCATTGGTTCGGCCCCTTCATCCAACTCATCTGCTAACATGCGCATGGTCTTCTTAGGTGCAGCTGAATCAGCAGCACACTGATGCATAGTGTCCATGTTGATCTTTAAGTGTGTGCTGGTGGTCATGCGCATCAACTTTCCAAAGTACCTGTTCAACTACCGTCGAACTTGCTTCTTATCTTCACCTTGGTGAGTCTGTTGAATGGGTTGGATTTCATGTGTGTGCACAATGACATGCATGCTGTTGAATCCCTTGCATGCGATCAACCACACTGCTCACCATGTCTACTCCGTGTTAGCTGCTGGGGTGCATCTTTAACTTGTACAGACGCAGTTTCATTCGTGAGTGCACGTTGCACCCACTATTTTTCCTGACCCTACTACAACTCATTCGTCTACCTGTACAGCTTCATGTTCTTCCTTGAGTCGTTGCTTCGGTACATGCAACTCTTTGTTCATTCCATTCTCTGTCTTTGCATGAACTTCATGTCACATCGTTACCTCATAGCCTGAATCTCCAAAGTTGCTTTCATTATCAGTGGATCTTCTTAATCTTGCAACTTTTTTCCGCCTCTGTTTTGTCAACAACCTACCTCTTCCATTCGCCGCATTCAGTATGCTGCCTTCAGCTGTTATTCATGATGTTGCTCACTGTGATGTTGTTGCTTGATGTCCTTGTCTACAAACAACTTGATGTCTTAATGAGCAGGAAAGCTCATAGACACTTGATCGATTGCATCTCCAGGTGTGCTCTAAATGGTGTCTTCAACTCTGCTCTCTTGGAAACCATTGTACCTGCTTTGTTGAGAGGCAAATGAGCACCCGCAACACCTAGGGACATGGAAACACTCATGGCAAGCAATTTGTCAGTCGAAAACCAAAATGAACTTTGAGAACTGACTTGCAACATACCTGTGTGACTGATCATGAAGGTTACACAATTTTGGCCGGGAGGTCGGGAGACCGACTGCTAAGACTGCACAAGGCATAGCCTAGTCTACTGTGAGATTGAATAACTACTAGAACTGCGCAATGCACAGTCTAGTCTGGTTGTTGAGTGCTGGGATTGTAGAAATTTTGTAGAATTTTTCTACAAATCAGCTAGATATGATACCATGTAGAGCTTTTTCTACAAATCAGCTAGCTCTGATACCATGTAGAAATTTCCCACCTATAGACCACCTGGTAATGCAATGTACTAAAGCAAAACACTTGGTCTACTTCTACAAACAATTTAGCGGAAGCTTAATCAACCATGAGAAACATCAATAAGAACACATATAACTAATAAGAAGGAATCAATCACACATAACACAAAAGAATTTACCCGGGGAAAGCACCTGCCTAAAACCCCATCTCTGTATTATCATACAAGTGGAAATATAGTTTGGATTACACAAAGCCTTAGTGCGGAAGTTATCTAGCTCTTAGTACAATCCCTCTACTGCTCATAGATAGTCAAAGACTTATCACAAACCTTCTGCTCTGCTCTCCAAGCTTCCTATTTCCTTGTGCAGTTTCCTTGGGGTCCAGTGCTACCACCTATGTGAATTGACCTCTTCACACACTCACTAATCTCTGATCTAACTACACAAACCTGAAGGAGATAAATCCTCATCATGGATGAGCTTCCTTTATAGGAAAAATATTCATCCAACTGATAGTACATTGTCCCTTCTCTGATCTCAACTAGGTCTCTGTTTGAACTGACATGCATGAGTTATGTAAGCTATAATATCCAGTTATCTAAAAATATCAGTTGTTACATGCATGCAAGCATTAACAAACTGAATCTCATTAATTTAACAACTTGTTAAATTAATCTAACTGGACTTGACTCAGTTAACTAAGCCAACTAATTACAACTCATCCTTATCTCTTTAACTGATGGATAAATTCATCAATTAATAGATAAACTGTTGCATGTCCTCACATAGACTTCAAGTTTGTGTTTCCTTAACTAATTAACTCATGAAGATTAATTAATTAATATTTTAAACTGCTGTTAAGACCAAATTTGTTTTTACTTCCTATAGTTATACCAATGATTGCTAAAAATAGGAAGGGACCTAGAAATGCTATTTTTAGAAGATTCTTTTTTTAGCAGTTTCACCTCTCACCCAAGGTGGCCAAAATGCTCATTGGCTAAACTACTATTTTTAGAAGTGCTATTTTTAGGAGTTCTATTTTTAGAAATTTCTAAATTTAGCATTTCTTGTTACACACTTTTCAACACTCCCTCTCAACAACAAAGGCTTCCTCTCGAACTCGATCCTGTAACTCTGGAATGTTCAGCATGCATCACATCTACCAAGTGTGGTTGCTCCAACAACACTCGGAACAAAAAAACTCCCAACTGACCACTCCGTTGGGCTAGAAACATACTCTAATGCTGAAGCTCTACCTGCTGCTGACAAGTTCTCCCTCTCTGACCTCTACGCTACTGCAACATCTCCATGCATCTCGCGCCATTGCACCCTTCTTTGTGCTACCCTACACTATGCAACACACTTGTGCCTCTCGCATTGCTGCAACCTACATGCTCTGTGATGTCCTAGGATTCCCTACACTGTAGCTCTCTCTTCCGCTCCATTCACATATATCTCTACCCAATCAGTCAGTTCCTGCTACTCCACATCAAGGCTCCCGTATCAAGGTCTCATCCAAGAGGTTGGGTACCTCAAGGATCTAGCCCCTCCCCTTGGGATGATCACTCTATATCGCCCCACCTCCTACTTGGAGGTATGGCTGCATGTGATCCCTCAGCCTACTTGGCTCGAAGTTTCCCCATACTGGAGGTCTCTGCATGATTAGATGTCTCTACTCGATCTCCACTCAACTTCCCCTATTGTGGTTGCTCCACAACCTCCTGAAGCTGCTACACCAATCGTGGCTCCTCCACAATTGTCTGAGACTTCTTCTGGCTCTACATGTTGAGAGGTAATTTACTCTCCTTCTCAACCACCAAGCATATAAACTTTGCCTTGCTCCTCAAGGCTTTGCATGCATCTTGTACCTCAAGTGCATACAGGTTCTTGGCTAGCACACCAATCTATTTCCACTTTCCCGCCATCACAAAATTTTCTAGAAAAAGTGCTGATTTTAAATCAGTGATATCTCCCTCATCCGAACTCCGATTCAGCCGATTTTTTTTTTTATTTTGGGTATTTTTCCGCAAGGAATCCAAATCTGCTATTTATTTCTGAAAATTCTGTACAAAAATTTTTAGATCTGCTCTGCAAACTCTCGGCCAAAACTCAAAACTATGAAATCTCCTCTCAGTATACTGTTCTCTCCTTGATCACCTGTTCTCTGATACCATGTAGAAATTTTTTAGAATTTTTCTACAAATTAGCTAGCTCTGATAGAATGTAGAAATTTTTCTACAAATCAGCTAGCTCGATACCATGTAGCAATTTCCCACCTATAGAACACCTGGTAATGCAATGTACTAAAGTAAAACACTTGGTCTACTTCTACAAACAATTTAGCGGAAGCTTAATCAACCATGAGAAACATCAATAAGAACACATATAACTGATAAGAAGGAATCAATCACACATAACACAGAAGAATTTACCCGGGGAAAGCACCTGCCTAAAACCCCATCTCTGTATTATCATACAAGTGGAAATATAGTCTGGATTACACAAAGCCTTAGCTTGGAAGCTATCCAGCTCTCAGTACAATCCCTCTGCTGCTCATATACAATCAAAGGCTTCTCACAAACCTTCTCCTCTGCCCTCCAAGCCTCCTATTTCCTTGTGCAGTTTCCTTGGGGTCTAGTGTTGCCACCTGTGTGAATTGGCCTCTTCACACACTCACTAACCTCTGATCTAACTGCACAAACCTGAAGGAGATAAATCCTCATCATGGATGAGCTTCCTTTATAGGAAAAATATTCATCCAACTGATAGTACACTATCCCTTCTCTGATCTCAATTGGGTCTCTGTCTGAACTGACATGCATGAGTTATTTAAGCTATAATATTCAGTTATCTGAAAATACCAATTGTTACATGCATGCAAGCATTAACAAACTGAATCTCATTAATTTAACAACTTGTTAAATTAATTTAACTGGACTTGACTCAGTTAACTGAGCCAACTAATTACAACTCATCCTTATCTCTTTAACTGATGGATAAATTCATCAATTAATAAATAAACTGTTGCATGTCCTCACATAGACTTCAAGTTTGTTTTTTCTTAACTAATTAACTCAAGGAGATTAATTAATTAATATTTTAAATTGTTGTTAAGAACAAATTCTTTTTTACTTCCCATAGTTAGACCAAGGACTGCTAAAAATAGGAAGGGACCCAAAAATGCTATTTTTAGAAGATTCTATTTTTAGCAGTTTCACGTCTCACCCAAGGTGGCCAAAATGCTCATTGACCAAACTGCTATTTTTAGAAGTGCTATTTTTAGTGGTTCTATTTTTAGAAATTTCTAAATTTAGCATTTCTTGTTGCACACTCTTCAACAGGGATTGCGCAATGCACAATTTCAGCTGGGAAGGACTGCTGGCCTAGGGACATATTTGCGCAATTTCTTGGGCCAAGCAGCCACTATCCTCCAAAAATGCACAAAACAGTTCTGGAGGCCAGTGTTGGGTAGGAATGCACAAATCTGGAGAGGAAGGTAAGCCTTCCTTCCCCAGATTACGCAATGCAGCCTTGGTGAAGGCAAAATTTGGGCTAAGGTTGGCCCGACTCGCCGACAGGTAACTGAAAGAAAATAAGATAGTAAATGCATGGCAACACTAAGTGATAGCAGAAGTGATTGACATTGCATGCAAAACATGAATGAAAAATTCAGCAAACAGATCAACATGCATGTGGGTGAGGCAGATAGTCAGTTGGGCAAACCTTTGTGCAAAACAGTTTCATGCATGCAACAACCGTGAGATAGAAATGAAAAATGAAACAAAGGTAGGACAAGCTAGTATACATGTAAGCAACAATAAGCACTCAAATAAATCAAGCAAATAGTACTCCCACAAGCCAAAACACAAAAAGCGATAGAAATGCAACATAAGGCATGGGAAGTGGGCTTACCCCAAAACAGCTAAGCTAAATGTGCCAACTACTCCTGGATGTGATGTGGGATGCCAGAGCTACAAGTTTGATGTGAGGAATGAGCTCTGCAGTGTCCGGTTGACAAGTTTTGATAACATCTAGGTTATGACGCACATGCCACAAATCTAGGGGGAAGCGACACTTGGTGGAAGGTTTCTGAATTTCTCCTTGCATGTAACCTTCAACTGCTAAACATAGATCCCTGAGACAAGGGATGCCTTTGCATGTTGCCTTAGGAGAAGCAACCTATGCATGAAAATCTTCTTTGCTCGATCGCAGAGGGAACCAGTCAACTCAGCTGCACATGCAAGAGGTTGTTCGACTGCTTGAAGGAAATGCACATTTCTAACTAGAAGTCGGGTTGACTACCGAGGAGATTTGTGTAATTTCTGGGCAGAGCAACTGACTGCTGCCCAAATTTATGCAAATTCTGGGCTAAGCAGCCTTGATGGGGAAATTTGCGCAAATCCTGTTGGGAGTGTTGATAGATAGGATTGCGCAATCCTAGAGCCCAGCAAGCTGCCAGACATGATTGCGCAATTTCTGGAGGGAAGGCTAGTTTCCCTCCAGAAATGTGCAATTTTCAAGGAGAAGATGCTCAGCTTGTAGCTGGACCAAGTGCGGGTGAGCAGCCTGTGAAGGGAAAGGATCAAATTGTGATGGACAGGCTACCTTTGTGCAAGAAAGACATTGAAGCTTGAGGACTTGATGAAGCAAGGCAAGGTATTGTGTAAGGTTGGTAGGGAGGCTCCAAAACAGGCTAAGGAAAAATTTTGGAGGGTGGTTGTAGCCGCTACAACGCTTGGTGACACACTGGTAGAACTCCAGCTCTCTAAATAGACCTTATTCATGAAAAGCAAGTCTAACACCTCCATAAGTATTGTTCAGTTCTCAGCTCATCTTAGCTTTACACTAACTTGATTGTAAGATGTAGCATCTACCAAATGCTTGGTCGATTGACACACATTCTAAGCCAAGTTAACATAGTTGTTTCGGTTGGGGTTGAGGGGTATATAAGGGCAAAAGCAGTATGGTCGTTAGAGTCTTAGTTTCATATCTAATGTTGCTCCATTGCAAGCGGGCCTAGATAGTACCCCGGTGGAGTCACACAAGAACACAAGCATGACTCTACTGCTAGCAAGCTTGGCCAGTATCCGGACGGAGTTACTTGCACCACCTCCCTGCGCAGGAAGCCTTTCTCTTCTCTCTCCTTATTTAGTTTTAATTTTGAATTTTTTTGACTTTTTATTTTTCATTTTCACTGTGCATAGCACTTATTCATTTCAGAGACAGAAGAGGGATCCCAACTTATTGAGAGTACAAGAGGTTGTTCCAGCGAAGAAGTATTTTATTGTATCTCTAACATGCCTGTTAAGGTTTTCCCCCTCACCTTAGTCTACTTTACTGAGCTAACAAGGGTTAACCCAAAAACAACCAACTAGAGAGGGTGACACTAGTTAGCGTGCAAAAGTTATGTTATCACCAAGTTTCACTTTGAACAATACATATTTTCCTTCAAAGTATCATGGACTAAAAGTAACAAGCTCATCATATAGAGGAAAGATGATAAACAACCAAGTAGTGATAGTTGTACAAGCCCTCTTGTACTTTACCCAGCTCACTTCAATATTCATACATGGTTTCATGCAAGACTAACCTACGAGCGAAACAAATGAGCTAACAAACATCAAAGAAAATCAAAAGCAGAAGCGAAAGTGAAAGGAAAGCAAGTAAGAAAACAAGCAAGCAAACAAGCAAGTAAACAAACATGTAAACAAAGCATATAAGCAAACAAGCATGCAAGCAAACAACTGAAAGAAAACACTACTCCTACTCAACACTAATGGTGCATGGGCCTGATCACATGAAGTGATACTTCCAATGCAGCCACCAACAGATTGGTATACCGATGTTGGTTAAGGCTTGGTCCGAGAGCAACTCGGTTGTGTGAACCAACAAGAAAGAAAGATATAACAATGAAGGCAACCACACTTCGTGTTTCAAAGTGCCCACGGGACATAAGCGAGTGCAAGTGCATGACGAACAGTCCATGGACATATCATGGTGTTGGGTGACACTACGTGCAACTTTGAAACACAAGCACATTCTTGACTATGGCATGCAAGAAAATGAAAGAAACAAAGATAACTTGCATCACAAACGAGTGTTTGCAATGTAAGACTCCTCCAATGCATGAGCAATGGGATCATGCAGTTTGAGTGGAGGAAGTGTGATCTGTGAGTGACATGGATCTTCAATGCATATAGATGAGTGATGAGGAGCCTTGCATGATTGAACAATTTCATGATTGGAAGTGAGACTAACACCAAGAGAGCGAGGACCTGACATAACCATCAACTTGGGCTGAAGTGCCTCTATATTCTTACGTGTCTCAACTTCATCATTAGGTAGATCATCATAAACAGGTGGCTTCGAAAGATCAACTATGATAAAGTCATGATCGTGATCAAAGATTGAAGTAAATGGATCATGACCACCATGATCAGAAAAATCAATGAATTCTTCGGCATCCTCATGATCAGACGAATCAAACAGAGGGGTAGATGGAAAGCAAACAAACTCATCCTCTGTATCTCCAGAAAAGATAGATGAAGGATCAAGTGGATCTTCAATGAGTAACTTATCCTCTTCGTTGTCAAATGATGGACTAACATCTGGTGAGTCCTGCGAGTAATCAACAATGGGTGCATCCTGTGGAGCGATAAAAAGGGTCTTGTGAACTCCTAATTACCTTCACATTAATTATCAACCCAGGGACGACTTTTTATTTCAAGAGTGTACTCAGTCTGAGGCGGCTATTTACTTAAGAGTAATGTTTTGCAGTATAGTGCTTAAAACCCAAAAGTAAATGAATGCTTGAAACAAAATCTAATTGGAACAGCAAGGACTTGACATGTTCTAAACTAAATCATTCATCCAAACAACCATCAATCGAGGATATAGTAGCAATAACTCATTCCTCTAGAAATTGATGGAATAGAGTATGGACCATGGATCTGGGAGCGTGGTAGCGTCTGCTGAGGCTCACGACAGCCTTAGACCTTCTCTCACACCAAAACAGCAAATGGAAGTAAATGGAACAGCAGAAAGTAAATGGAACAGCAATCCAATAAACTAAATCTCGCGAGGTAGAACTGAACTCTCATTCCGCAATCAAATAACAATCGGCAAAAGCAATTCCAATGATATTTACTTTACGAGAAGATATTTACAAATGAATTATGGAACAGCATTTATCATATATACACAACACACTAATATAGCAATCTGAGAATATTGGATGATATAACTATGTTTCTAAACAGAATGATGCTACTCTCAAATCCCACAAATATTCATACCAGCACTCTGTTACAGAAATGGCTGAATAAAGATACAATTCGACCCCGTGTGAATTCAATTATATAGTGCAGAGTTCTTACATGGAGAAATCATTCATTCATTGATCATAACAGAACATATCGTATCATATAAAGAATGTATCAGATTGCTACGTAATAAAGATAAACAATCCACACACAAATCACCGTATAATGATACAAAGGCAAGTGTCCTTCGGAGCCGGGCCCTTAGCTGCCGATGGTACACCGCCTTAGATTACTCCAGATGCAGAGACGGAATGAACACCAAGTCTTTTATATTAATTGCATCCACAAAAGTATAACAAAATCAGGTCTCAGTGAGACTCAATGATTAAAGTTGTTCTGGAACCGTAAAATTACAAAAAACAGTCGTCCTCTTCTCTCTGATCTTTGGTTTCATTTAAATAGAGAAAGATCAGAGCATAGATAATTACAACATGATTTCTTTTACACATTTAGGTTGATTCTAACCAGATGATCAACAAGAAAATATATTTCCTTTCATCTCTCAACAAAAGCAAGACGAATTTGGGATTGCAGCTGAGATTTGGAGGACGGCCGCAACTGCAAATCTGAGAAAATCGTGCTCAAAGAACCCTGCGTTTCTCCCTGTACAAGCCGAATTTGGGCAAACCGTTCTTTGTTAAAGTTAATTGGGCCCGTTTTGGACAAAACCCATGTTCCGGAGTTCTCAAATTCGTCTTCATTTGCTCAGAATCTCAACCGCAAAACTGTCACTCCTTAAACCAGCGAATTTCTGAGTTGGCAGATTTAAAAATCAAATCTTCAATCTGGAAGTTACCTTGGAGGCTAAAAATGGTGAATAATGTTGTAACCAACTTATTAGAACTATCATTGGTAAAATAATGCATAATCATTAATTTATTAGAAATAAAGGAGAATAAATAATATTCATCCATGAGAGCATAAATTATTTATAAAATGGATTTAAATGATAAATTATAATAGATGATATAATAGAGAAGAGTAAAAATGGATGAAATAAGTGTTACAAAGTGGTCGTATTCATGGCCCAACACATCCATGGATGAAGACACACATGAAAATAATGGATGCCAAGTTCACCAAAAAGGTTAGGAAGGAACGAAGGGGGCTTAGACGGAAGGGAGTCAGCCTTCACCATGTGTTGATGTTAAAGTTCCCACTCATACTTTTCATGAATCACAGAGCATGTTGGTTGTGCAACACCAACTCCGTCAATGGGTTATTCCTCCTTCACAAAAAGTGAAGAGTCCAGAATGGACGAACACAAGACAACATCATCCAAAGGAACACCCGAGTGCGAAGACGGAGGTCGTAGACAAGAATGCATATGAGAACTCAAAGGACTCACAACCAAATCTGCGTGAAAATTGAGTGAAGTGATGTTTGGAGAATGTGAAGGATGAACAGGTGTGTGAGCATGATCCTCAACATCACTAGGTAATGGTGGAGTTGTTGAATGAGAGGAAGGCCAACAGTCAGTTGAGACAGTGCCTACATCCACATGAGATTGCCCAGCTCCATCAATGAAGAATGTTGAGTGAGGCTTGGTCTCAAGCTTTCTCTTGGGATAGACAGATTTCTTAAGGCAGTACTCAAATCAGTCCCAGAGATAGGAAAATTTCATCTAGCTCCTCGGAGCTTGAAACTGCAAGTCATGGAAGTGCTGCCAAAAATCAATAATTGATTCATGTGGAGCCCTTTGTTTTTGTAATAGTTTCGGTCAATATGTTCTCGATCAAAATGATAGAACGTGTCTTCAATGAGATCACAAAAGTGCTCAAGTGAGTGCACGGTGTCAGTCGGTAGGCTGAGCACCCAATGAAATGGAGATTTGTGACGTGTGTATGCAAGCAGCAAACCGGTATGTTCGTCAGAAAACTCATCTTCCTCATGAATCATGGAAATAAAGTTATGTAAGTGCTTAGGTCAAGCCACTTCGCCTTCACCATCATATGTGTAAGTGGACAAGAGATTGAAAATCTTCCCCGTGATGGAGACATCTTCACGATTCGAAAAACACCGCGGGGAAGAAGAGTGCAAAACTCCATGAAAGATGTGCAAAGGTTTAAAACTAGATGAGAGGACACAGCTTGTCATCAGGCCCTCCTTCTAGTGCAAAAAATGTTGACGGTGTTGGACCTGCCAACATGTCAAGGGGATCTCCCTGGTAAGAAGTCCCAATTAGACCTCAGACCATTTGGTGTAGGAGTCCCAATAGTGGGTCGTAAGGTAATGCCTTGACCACGATGTCGCACAGAGGAAAGTAAGATAACTCTGTCAGTAGCAAGGGTGTAACTACTGCAGCTAGTCAAGGAAGATGTATGGGAGGTACTAACACATAAGGGAGGAGATAAGGGTGAAGGTGAGTTCCAAGTTGAAAGGGATCAATCCCAACTTGACTCAGAACATAAAACACAAAAGGACATACACAGCTTCCGGCAGAGTAGTCCACTCGGATGCGGTAGTTACAACATATAAGGTAAGATAACACATACAACACTCGCAGATCAGTCAGAACGAGTGTGACAATTGTTATAGCAAGGTTCATGTGAAATGTCTATCTGGTGTCCAACAGAACAGTCGACACAACGGTGACAACATTAACAGCATATACAACACATTTGAAACAAGATTCATATAATTTCATGTGAATCAGTTCATACACAAATATGTAAGTTAAACAACATATATCATTAAGGAAACCGGAGCAGTGCAACTACAATAAAAACATATGCATGAAAATGTGTTGGCTCTTATTACATAAAGTGTAAGTTCCAATAATACAATACATCCATGTAAACCTGCTAGCCCCATAAGTGAAATGTTATAGCCACATTCGCCTGCTCCTCCAAAGAAATGTACTAGCTCCATGCAATGGAGAAGCCAAGGCAGGTTACAATACAGTCCAAGCTTTCTTCAAGATAGTCTTAATAGAAGCTTGGCTGACCAAAAGCCCTTATAATGAGTTATGAGGGACTATTTATAGCAAAGGGTGGGGTGACCCTTGACATTCCCCTTTGTGACAGTTCAACTACCCTCATGACTTTTCACCTACTCTATGACTATTACATCCAACTATTAAAACTTGACTTACACTTGACATGACTCAACATTACAATGCACATGTACTCATGTGAGACAACATGGCTTGAGAAAGCCTTGCAAGACATCACTAACACTCAGTCCGCTATGATGAGACCAACTCTTTGACAAGCGTGTGATGGTGAAGCTGGTGAGCTGATGCCAAGCTTGGTCATCTGTGATGGTGTGCATGCACCTCATGGTGACATCTTGCTGAAGCGAACTCTTGCTTCCATTCGTTGCATTGTTTCCACCCCTTCATCCAACTTGTATGGTAACATGCGCATGGTCTTCTTGGGTGTGGCTGAACTAGATGCACACTAATGCATAGTGTCTGTGCTGATCTTCAAGTGTGTGTTGGTGGTCATGCGCATGAACTTTCCAAGTACCCATTCAGCTCCAGTCAAACTTGCTTATTGTCTTCGTCTTTGTGAGTGTGTTGAATGGGTTGGATTGCATGTGTGCGCATAATGACATGCATGCTACTAAATCCCTTGCATTTGAAACTTCTCACCATGTCTACCCCGTGTTATCTGCTGGGATGGATCTTTAACTTGTACGAGTGCAGTTTCATCCGTGAGTGCACGTTGCACCCACTATTGTTCCTGACCCTACTGCAACTCATTCGTCTATCTGTGTAGTGTCATGTTCTTCCTTGAGTTGTTGCTTCAGTACATGCAACTCCTTCTTCGTTCCATTCTCTTGTAGCAATTTACAAGGTAAGTTCCTTGGACAGAACACCAAAGGACACTGCTCACAAACAGATCACAAATCAATACACCAGTATTCTTGACATGGTTAAAACCCTCAAAGAGGGAAACAGTCCACGGCCTGAGCCAACGCGGCCACTTCATGCAATTTATTAATAAAAGAATGAAAATTTACATAAGCTTCTCTCATGAACGGGTACTCTACAAATGACCCTCCATGCTCTTTAAATAGAGATCATGGACCAATCAAGTGTTAAGCCACGGATCAAGTGTCGGTAATACCGAGGAGAGAATGAACCATCGGATCACTACATATCGTGACGTCAGATTGTAAGTTACAAATGTACATAGTAAAGAAACACACTTTACATAACTCTACACTAGACCAAGTTATACCTAACTATTTCCTCTGTGTCGGAATATCCTAACATCCCCCCTTAAGAACAAATTGGGATAGGATTGAAGGATGTACAAATATGACACAATAGGAGAAGGAAGGAGGCATTAGAGCCTATCCCCCCTTAGTGACAACTTCCTGAACTCCAACCATAAATGGAAGTTTAGTAAACTTCGCCTCTATGAGAGCCTCTGTAAAGATGTCTACAACTTGATCATCTATTGAACAATATTGCACTTCAAGAACATGGTCATGAATGAGCTTTCTGATGAAGTGCATGTGCAGTTCAATGTGTTTTCTGCGCTGATGTTGGACTGGATCTTTGCATAGTTGAATGGCACTTTGATTATCACAGCAAAGTGTAGTCGGATGTTGCTGCTGAAAGCCAAACTCTGACAGGATCTGACAAAACCACAGGGCTTCCTTACTAGCTTCTATGGCACCAAAATACTCTGCTTCTGCTGAAGAAAGAGAAATGGCACTTTGTTTCTTGCAAGTCAATGTAATAGGTCCTGAACCAAGAGTGAACACATAACCTACAGTAGACTTCTGATCATCAAGGTCACCAGCCCAATCGGAATCAGTGAAACCAACCAACAGAGGAGATGCTTCTACACTGTAATGAATCTCAAACTAAATTGTACCTTGAACATAACGAAGTATTCTTTTAGCTGCTTTCCAATGACTTTCATGTGGGTTTTGCATAAACCAAGTAATAAGGCCAACATCAAAGTAAATTTCAGGATGAGTATGGGTCAAATACAAAAGTTTTCCTACAAGTTGATGGTATAAGGTAGCATCAAATTTAGGGGAAGTACAAGTGACTGAAAGTTTGGCTCCAAACTGAAAGGGGGAAGGGGCTGGATTACAGTCTTCCATGTGAAAATGGTGTAGAATATCACAGGCATAATTGGACTGGGAAAGGGAAATACCTTCTTTGGATTGCAAGACTTGAAGACCAAGAAAATAATGCAAGTGTCCTAAGTCTGTCATTTCAAACTTATTTTTAAGGTTAGACTTCACATGGTTTATAAGGTTGGGATCACTACCAGTAAGGATAAGATCATCAACATAAAGAACAAGAATGATAAGAGACTTGCCCACTTTCTTGGTGTAGATAGTATTGTCAGAATGACACCTAGAAAATACAGTTTCTAAAAGAAAGCTATCCATTTTGGCATACCATGCCCGAGGGGCTTGCATGATTTCATAAAGGGATTTCTTAAGCCGACATACAAGGCTAGATTCTGTTTGTATAAAGCCAGTAGGTTGTTCCATATAGATTTCTTCATGCAAGTCCCCATGCAAGAAGGCAGTTTTAACATCCATATGATGGACTTCCCATATGAAAGAGGTAGCCAGGGAAAGAACAAGATGGATAGAGTTCATTTTGGCAATAGGGGAGAAGGTTTTAGTATAGTCAATGCCTTCAACTTTTGAAAAACCCTTAGCAACAAGATGAGCTTTATGTTGATCAACTTTTCCATCTGGTCCATACTTGGTTCTGTAAACCCATTTGCATATAACAAGTTTTTGTCCCTTTGGAAGAGGAACAAGATCCCATGTATCATTTTCCAATAATGAACGATATTCTTCATTCATAGCTACGTCCCAATCTGGATGGCCTAAAGCTTCTGCAAAGGTGTCAAGATCATAATTCATTGATGTTGGAGCCAATAAAGAAGAGGCTCTATAAAACTGAGAACGTGTACGTCGTTGATCTGTAGGAACGCCGACAAGAGCACCTGCTGCATCCCGAGTAGCACGAACCCATTTTGGAAGCTGAAGAGCTAAAGGAGGATCCTAAGAAGGTGGGGGAGGATTGTCATCCTCACTATCATCATCTGAAGAAGAAATATTTTCAAAAGTAGAAGGGATAGAGAGAGGTGGCACATCCACTGAACTAGGCTCATAGGCCGATATATTTTCAGAAAACTTTACATCTCTTCTAATGATAACATTTTTGGACTTAATTGGAATTGTTGGTCACTTTAATTGTTTATTAATAAAACAGTCGAGTGCCACATAAATTATCAACCAGGAAAGTCTGATTATTCCAAAGGTGACTATGTACTGTATGTACTCAATCTTAATAGTATTAAAAGCTATAGTATAAACAGTTCACTCTCTATTAAACCCCTACTCTGTGTTACAACAGTTATAGCCTGTTGCGGGAATGGAATAAGAACAGATAATTAATTAAAGAAAACAAATCTGCAAAAGGGAGTGATGGTTGTCCTGTAACAAAGGATCAGGACCCTATCCTCAGAGTAAGGACTTTCAGCACCTGCCTCTGTTATCCAGTTCACCAATACACTCTGTATATCCTAATCACCGGTGAGGCACTCATATACAGCATCAATCATTTAAAAGGAAAACAGAGTCTCAGCAAAAATAAAATATCATTAGAAGCAGTACTCGTAAATAAGATGTAAACAGAAATCACACACACAACACACAACAGAAAGGAGATGGGTGAATCTTGTGATGAAGGTGGGCCCTGTCCTTCTCACAAGATTCCCCAAGACACGGAAACTAAGATGAAATACTCAGAACAGAACTTTATTCATCTGTCAATATACCATATTACAAGAAAGATTCAGTCTCATCCCTTCACTACAATTTTTGTGTTACAGCTTGTTCATCCTCCCTCTATACGTCTATATCCCCCTCTAATGTAGATGTCTCCTCTTTATAGAGGAGACATCTATTACAAAAGATTTTCATTATACATTCTAGTTCAACCCTTTATACCAAAAATAGGAAAATCAGTTCTTGTTAACATAATGTTGTTACAGTCATGTGGATCATGATCATTACGACCAATGTAGTAATCGGTCAGACTCCTTTGCTGTTGCAGATTTGTTACGCAAATCTCAACTGTCTCCTCAAAGTTCGCATGTTTTTCTTGTTGTTTTAGCTTCGAGGTCCGTGTTGTTCTTGCTGTTTCAACTTCGCAGTTTGCGTTGTTTCCGTTGTTTCAGCAACTACAAAATGTGGTCCTGCCAGTTAGGCAGTTTCAACAACTGTTCAGCAACTTAGTCAACTTCAAGGATCAATTATAAAGATAGCATGAATACGCGTTGAATAATTAAACATATAGCAATGAGGAGAGTTACTATATACCTTTTGGAATGATTAAGTCAAAATACTAGCAAAGGCTTTCAACTAAGGGTAGAGGGTAATATAATGACAAAATATAAGGTCAAAAATAGACAATATGGGATCCTAACATCCCCCCCAACTGAAAATGTTGAATGTCTGCATGCAACATCTACTCTAAATCTGAATCGGAATACTGGGATGAACAGTGTAAATTGCTTATGCAGTAACTATAGAAGGTGTTGTCAACCATGTCTCTAAACCCATGGACATTCTGAAGTTTCTTCCATGCTGTCAACTCTTCGTGTTTGGTCAATTTAAATTGAGCCTTATATTGTTCTCCAGGAATCCATAAGAGAGGAAAATGAAAATGGTAACCAATCCATCATTCAGCACACTGTCTAATGCATTTAACATAATCAGGTATGCGTGAGATCGCCGCTTGAATATTGAGGGGATTGTAGGGATGATATTCTCGTCTTTCTTTAGGACAGTGTTCCCAGAATAGGTTATTTGCTTTTATAGCCAGAGCTCCTTTAGATTTCACATAATGTTGGTAGTCTTCCAAGGCTGTTGCTTGTAGTTTCCTAATATAATCGATCATCCCTAGTTCTCATAGAATTCGTTGATGTTCTGCAATGAAGATGGCTGCATTCTGCGGTTCAGAACGAATCCAGAGAAGACAGTTCTCCTCATTGTGTGCTGCAGACATAAAACCATTCTGCCAAGTAAGCTGATTGGCCAAGAAGGAAATAAAGGCTCTTATTTTGATATCGCCACAAAGAGGAAGTAAACTAATCTTTCTATCTTCAGGCATAGCCTCATTATGAAGATAGAGTTCACACAGCAAGTTCTGGTCACTGTTTGGTGCTTCTGCAAAAGTCTCAATAAATTGTTGTGGTGTAGAGACCTGGTGGGGTCGTCCATCCTTGATTGCTTTTAATTGGAGGAACGCTAAGCGTTCTCTCAAAAATATAGAATAGTTAAAAGAGGGCTTCCTTGCAGCAAGTAACCGGTGGACCAAATCAAAGATGAGGGATAGTCTGGCTTTTAATTGCTTATTCTCCTTATGTTGTGCACGAGACTGTTCAAGTATTTCCCAATTTCTGTATGCATAGTTGAGCCATAATGACTTATGTTGCTGAAATGCCTTTCCTTGGGAGAGCTCATATTCTGTCTTCCATGTGTTACTTAGTTCTTGAAAACTGGAAGTCTGTGCGTGAGCATTGCTGACAGGGAGGTTCAGTTTGTGTATACACAGTTGTAAAAGACTTTGGTACTGTTTTCTGTTCATCAACAACTTGGGTAGGCCGGGGTGGTTCTGTTTCTTCCTCTAAAATTCTTGAAGACCCTGTCGGTTCTTGTGTAACAGCAGGGTGTTCCTTTTTTATTATAACAGGACTGGCTCCAGTCAACGGAACTGCAATTATCTCATATCCTACTCGAGTATAGATATCACCACATTCACTGCACATGTATTCACTGTATTGATCCTTCTCTGCACTCTTTTCAGCTTGAGATGCTACCTGAGCTAACATGTACAGATTGAGTTCCTTTTTATAGGTTTCCCTATCCATTGTTAACTCTTGCTGATAAGCCTTAATTTCTGATTTCAAAAACTCATTTTCTTCCTGCAGGGAGGATAAAGTAACCGGGGCTTCTGTAGTTGCAAGCTCCAATGGAGAAGAGAATTGTTGTTCAGCATTAACTTCATCATTTGCGTCCACAACAGTTGGTTCTTGTGTATCACCTGTTGGGTCAGTGGCTGGTTCTTGTATATCAGCCATACCTAGGGCATCTTCTTTTTGATTTCCAACAGGTGGTTCTTGTGTATCACCTGTTGGGTCAGTGGCTGGTTCTTGTGTATCAGCCACGTCTAGGGCATCTTCTTTTTGTTCCCCAATAGGTGGTTCTTGTGTGGCACCTGTTGAGTTAGTGGTTGGTTCTTATGTATCAGCCACATCTAGGTCATCTTCTTTTTTTTCGCCAACAGGTGGTTCTTGTGTGGCACCTATTGGGTCAGTGGTTGGTTCTTGTGTAACATCCACATGCCCTATATCGTCTTGGGTGTCTACTTTAGATGTGTTGGCAACTGGTTCTTGTGGAGCAGCTGCCTCTATTGAGAAAAATGATGTCACAAAATCGTGAACGCTCTGTATTTCGGCACCTGAGGGTGAAGAAGGTGAAGGTTCGGGGCTATGCGGGATACGGGGATTTAGAATGATAGGAGGGACATTTGGATAATGGCCTCAGTTGCTGCAGACGACCTTGTTTGTTTCCATGGTAGGGAATTAGGAGAGACAGTAGTTTTTCTCTTGCGAGCACTTTTCCCCAGGGTAGGGGAACTATCAGAGATGGTGGCTTCCTTAACTGAGGCCCTGGTTCTTCTTTTTAGTGGGGTTGCGGCTTTTTGTTGCTTTTTCCTCTTAAGGAAAGTGATGAGGGTATCATCATCCGAATCATCGGTAGGGATATGGACTATGGGGGTGGATGGTTCGGCTTTATCAGGGGGTGAGGTCTGCTGCAGATTTTTAGTGCTCAATTTGGGTGTTTGTGCTGTTGGTTGCTGAGTTTTAGCAGCTTGCTGGGAGTTTTCCTCGAATTTCTGGGAATTTTCTTCATTTTGCTGAGGATTTTCCTCAGCTTGCTGAGGAGGGTTATTGAGGGGAGGTGGATTGTGCAGGGCGAAGCCTCTATTTATTAGGAGTTGGACCAAACGATGGTGAATGAGGCAGAGGAGTTGGTGCTTTGCGTTCACGGTATAGTGTGCCATATTTTTTAGACAGCCAAGCAGATAATAGGGCATATTTATTAGACGACCATGCCACAAATGATTTAATAAAACAAAGTCGTATTGGTAGACTACCTGATAACGGCCCTCGCAGGTGAAATAATGCTTAACAAATTCTGCAACCTTTGGCCATGGTGGTGGTAGCGATCGAAGTGCAACACCCCTGCCTTTGGTTTCCACCTACTCCCCTGGTAACAGGAAATCTTGCTGTTCATTGAGAATGAGGTGTTTCCTGTTGAACTAGCGAATACCATTGGTTGGAAGCCCCGAAACTTGCACTATGTCTTCTTCTGTTGCTGGAATTCGCACCCCTCGGACAGTGGAGTACCCTTCCCTCAAATTGCATGCAAATTCCAGAACCTGTTGTCAATCAAAATCCGGAAGTCTTCTGAAGTAACCCACCCATCCTTCTTGTAGAAAGATTTGGTATGCCTCTTGGTAGAGTTCCAGTAATGCCGTCGAGCCAGGTTCATGTCTAATAGAATCTCCTCCCATAGTTACTGGTTTAGACAAAATACAAAGTGCAGAGCCGAGTTGCAGAGGTCGAAACAGAGCAGAATGTTACAAATGAAATTATGATGTGATAAGGTACAGACGAGGTGGATTAGGTACTACCGCGAGGAATAGAGATGGCGGTGATCGGTGTGTCATATAATGATTGCGATATTCGGTAATCCCCCCCAACTACGGCTGAATGATATGGTTGGTGGTACAACGCTTTTGGCAGTTGTGACAATTATCTCCTCATTAACTACAATTTAATATTCACACTTAAACACGCATACCTTTACATTTACCTTTGGTTGTTGCGCCGAAAAGTGTTATCTCATCCTTAATAGGTCGATGATCATTATAGAAAGGGTCTGTAAGGTATGAGGGTTTTTATACACAAGGTTTTTATTATTTACAAGAAGTAGTAGTGAAGGGACATTATTAACAGGATAAATGGCTGATTCCTTCAATAAAGAATAATATGTTTCTATCGAAGTAATAGTTCATTCTCGGGAGAAAAAATGGGGATATTGGTGCTTTTTAGGAAAAATGGAAAAGATTGGTGTTTAAGCAGTGGGATTTGGTGTTTTAGCAACGGGAAATGGTGTTTCAGCAACGAGAAATGTAAGGGGGAATGAATTATGATCTGAAGTGACATGGCAATGCTTTCCAATCCGCAAATTAGTTCTTCCTGTATTGGAATTTTTCTTTTCAGCCACCCTCCGAAGCTAAGATCTGCAAAATAATTAATTGTAACATGGCAACCCTTGACAGGGATTATTAGTTAAGAAATCTAATCTAAAAATAGATACATAAACAGAAAATTAAATGCATTGAGGGATAGCCGGTTCCCCCAAAAAGGCATAGTGTATGTCTGTCATGCAAGTAGCTTTGAAATCCTCTTTAGAAATAGGTTGTTGATACAAACGAAGTCGATACCCATTCACTAATAATGGTTTTCTAGAATCATCAATTGTTAGGAGTCTGACTGTTCAATTTGGAAAAGCAGTGTCTACTTCATAAGGTCCTAGCCACCTTGTTCTTAGTTTACCTTGAAAATTTTCAAAACGGGAGTCATACAGTAGAGCCCAATTACCTTTTTGGAACTGCTTGTGCTTAATAGTTTTGTCATGCCACCTGGTTCTTTGTTGTTGTATCATGGTTGTTTGATGGATGGCATCCAACCTCTTTTCATCCAATTCCTGAAGTTGTTGCAACCTAGCTGTCTGTGCATCAGTCAAGTCAAGGTTAACAGCTAAAGCAGTCCTCAAGGTTTTGATTTCAAATTCCACAGGAAAAACAACACTTTTACCATAAACTAATTCATAAGGTGAAAAACCCATAGTGTTCCTCCAAGTAGTTCTGTAAGCCCATAATGCTTCAGGCAACCTTTGAAACCAGTCCCTTCTATTTTCCTTGACTGTTTTTGTTAAAATGGCTTCTATGACTTTATTTGTACTTTCCACTTGCCCATTTGCCTGGGGGTGATAAGGTGTAGTCATTTTATGCTTAATGTGATATTTCTGGAGTGTATCTTTGAAGCCATGAGAATTAAAAGGAGGCCCTCCATCTGTAACTAGCTCTCTAGGCAAACCAAACCTAACAAAGATTTCTTCAAATAGAAAAGTTAACACTGATTCTTCATTAGCTTTGATGAGTGCCTTAGCTTCTACCCACTTAGTCATATAATCTGTGTAAACCAGTATATAAACTCTTTGATTGGATGGAGGATTGATGGGACCTATAAAATCTAGTGCCCATCTTTCAAAAGGTTCAATTATTACCTGGGGGTTGAGTGGCATTTCATCCCTGTGATTAGACTAGCCCATTATCTGACAGCTATCGCAGGCCCTAACATATTTCTTTGCGTCCTTGAAAAGTGAGGGCCAATAATAACCCATTCTAAGAACTTTGTGTGTTGTTCTTTTGTCCGTAAAATGCCTTCCACAAGGGCCATCGTGACAAGCCTTCAATATATCATAAACTTCATCTTCTCTGATGCATCTCCGAATTTCCTGATCGAGTCCTATGTGAAAAAGACACCCACTTATCCAGTTGTACCTAGCACTTTGCAGAACGATCTTTCTTTTCTCTCTGTGCGATAGGTGTGATGGTAGTTTCCCTGCAACTAAGTAATTGGCAATGTCTGCATACCAAGGTGAGTGAGTAGATACTGCAAATAAATATTCGTCAGGAAAAGAATCATCTACTGGAATATTTTCATCAATTTTTAACCGAGAAAGGAAATCAGCAACTACATTTAATGTTTATATTTAATGTTTTGCCAGGCTCGATTTCAACTGTTATACTTTTGGAGGAGATACCAGCTGATGTCTGAGATAGATCTTCAGTTCTAAGGTTTTTCTGGGATTCAGATTCCAAGATTGTAGTCAAGTGATCATGTATTTCTGAGTTAACCGAAGAAGGTTTAGAAATAAAGTTGCTAATTAATTCATCTTCGGTTGAATCTTTAAAAGTTAGAGCTTGTCCAACAGTCAAGATGGGTTGGGTCTCATCGTCCTCATAATCTAACCATACAGAGTTATCATTATTAATCATAGGTGTAGCATGAGGGTAAAGAGTAAGCTGTTTGGTTTCACATCCATTAGAAATTGTCATTGAACCTGACCTATAGTTGATGAAGGCATCTGCTGTAGCCAGCCAAGGTCTCCCTAAAATCAATGGATGACCCCCCAACTTCGTTTTGGTCTGTAATACAACAAAATCAGCTGGGTAGTTCCAAGATTCGACTGAAATTATCAGGTCTTCAATGACTCCTTCAGGTTTGATTGTGGAGCGGTCAGCTAGCTCTAGAATGGTTGGGGTTTCCCTAATTACATTCTTTAAATGTAATAACTGTGCAGTTTCAAGTGTCATGATGTTTATTGCAGCACCCAGATCTACTAGAACTCTAGAAACAAAAGTTTTTCCAACCTGTACTATGACCGTAGGATGACTAGGGTCACCATATTTCACAGGAGGGTTTTTTTCTGACATTAGAGCAGCTAGATCACCCATCACATGGACTATGAGGGGATCCTTAGCTTTTCTTCCAGGTTTCTTAATACAAATATCTCTAACAGTTCTAGCATAAATTGGTACATCTCTTAGTGCTTGTAAGAGTGGAATTTTAACATATAAATTCTGCAGTTCTCCTAACAGATTAAAAGCAGGTGGCTCAAGTGTTTTGGTAAGAGTTAAACATTCAGGGAATGGTGGCTCTGCTGCTTCAGCAGTCTTATTAAAAGATGTTTCAATTGTTTCAGCATTGTTATTAGAGGATGATCCAACTGTTTCAGCATTGTTATTAGATGAATTTTCTTTTCCGGTTTCTTCTTTGTCAAAATCGGAAGAAGTAATGTCATCAATAATGGGTTCAACTATTCTCCCATAACGTAAATGAATATCATTACATTGCATAGGGGAAACACGTTGGTTTTGAATATCAATTACCTGCAGAGCTTTATTATTATTTGGGTTGGGGTTAGATTGTACAGGCAACTGGGGTCTCATTGTCTGATTATTTGGTGGAGCATTTGATGGTAAGGAGAGAGATTGCTGATACTGAGGTAATTGGTTTGGAAATGGGATCTGTGGAGCTGTCCAATTTGGGTTCCATTGATTAAAATAGGATTGTTGTAGAGCCCAGGGATTCCATATTGTAGGATCAACAAAAGGAGGATTCGGTTGCTGCATGGGTGGGAAATTCATTTGATTAAAGGGTGGGTACTACATTTGATTGAAGGGCGGGTAATTTGCTTGAAAGGGAGGACGATTATTCCAACGATTAAATGACATGTTAGAATTCGTACCTTGTCCTCGTGGTTGCCATTGCCTCCTTTGTGTGAGCAGGTACACTGCTTCAGCTTCTTCTTCAGTTGGCTGCAGTGCTGCTTTTATTCCTGGCAAAGAAGGGCATTGTTGAGTCTCATGGTCCTTTTCACAGATAGTGCAAATTGGTACCTTGTCCAGGGGGCATTCCCTTAGTGGGTGTTTTTCTCTGCATTTAGAGCAGAAAACAGCCAGAGCAACTTCTCCTTCTGCCTACTTCTTTTTAACCTGCAAGGTATCAATTTGTGAAGCAAAAGAGCTTAACATTTCAGTTTTAAATTCTTCAAGTAAGTTACCTATTTCGGCCCGTGTTGCTCCTCCACTTGCTGATTTCTGGACTCTTGAGTATGTACTATCTTTGCTTTTTGGTCTGTTTGCTGCTCCCCTCGAACATCTTTTATAGAGACTGACAATCTCATCATATGATTCCTTAGATATGTCTCCTTTTCCAAGCATATTCAACATATCTAAACAATCATCTCATACCCCTTTTAGCAATATTGACTTGAGAATATCCTTACTCATATCAAGATGATCCGATCGTTGTAAGTCATACTGTAGCCTTTCCACGAAGTCCTCCAGACTTTCGTCCTCCTTCTGAATCATCTTGAATAATTCCTCCTTCCTTTCTCTTGTTCGACAATAATCTTGGTATTTGGCCAGAAATTTCTCCTTCATCTGGTCCCATGTCGTAATCACATGAGCTCCCAAGCTCATGAACCATATTAATGTGTTCCCCTTTAATGTAGCTGGAAACAACTTCAATTTCTGAGCAGCATTAACATAGTCATAGCTTCTACACAATATATCAAATTCAAAAAGAAATTCATCAGGATCTTCTGAGGATAAACCATGGAAATTGGGTAATGCTGAAAGTGGGATATTCTTCATAGGAGTTGCTCCTCTTGGGAGATCCCCAATAGGGAATTCCAGGGCGGAGAGAGAATTCTCTCCCCTTCCTTCTACTCTACGACCTCCACCAAAAAGTCCTTCATTATTATCCTCCATTGGTTGTTTTCCTGATGTGCTTGCCCGGTCTTCAGAGTTTTCTGTTGGAATTTCAATGTCCTGCACTGGTTCCTCCACTTTAATCTCTTCTATTGGCTCCTCTACTGGTCTTTCATCTTCTTCCACCGGTTCCTCAGTATATTTTGATGGTTCTATAACCCTTTCTGGTCCCACTACTTCCTCTGTCTGATAGTCTGTCTGGGAAGAGTGTTGGGTCTATGGCCTTCGAGAGCTTAACCTCTGGGATGTCTCAGCTTTTGAAATAATGTCATCAATAAAAGTTTTTCTTCCTCCTCCTTTGCCCTTGCCGCCTGTAAGGTTAGCCTTCCTACGTCCTCTCATGCATCCTACATCTCTAAAAGAAAATTGTTAATACTTTTAAAATCTTCAGTTGCCTTCCCCGGCAATGACGCCAAAATGTTGGTCACTTTAATTGTTTATTAATAAAACAGTCGAGTGCCACATAAATTATCAACCCGGGAAAGTTTGATTATTCCAAAGGTGACTACGTACTGTATGTACTCAATCTTAATAGTATTAAAAGTTGTAGTATAAACAGTTCACTCTCTATTAAACCCCTACTTTGTGTTACAGCAGTTACAGCCTGTTGCAGGAATGGAATAAGAACAGATAATTAATTAAAGAAAACAAATCTGCAAAAGGGAGGGATGGATATCCTGTAACAAAGGATCAGGACCCTATCCTCAGAGTAAGGACTTTCAGCACCTGCCTCTGTTATCCAGTTCACCAATACACTCTGTAAATCCTAATCACCGTTGAGGCACTCATATACAGCATCAATCAGTTAAAAGGAAAACAGAGTCTCAACAAAAATAAAATATCATTAGAAGCAGTACTCGTAAATAAGATGTAAACAGAAATCACACACACAACACATAACAGAAAGGAGATGGGTGAATCTTGTGATGAAGGTGGGCCCTGTCCTTCTCACAAGATTCCCCAAGACACAGAAACTAAGATGAAATACTCAGAATAGAAATTTATTCATCTGTCAATATACCATATTACAAGAAAGATTCAGTCTCATCCCTTCACTACAATTTCTGTGTTACAGCTTGTTCATCCTCCCTCTATACGTCTATATCCCCCTCTAATGTAGATGTCTATTACAAAAGATTACAAGAGGAGACATCTATTACAAAAGATTTTCATTATAAGTTCTAGTTCAACCCTTTATACCAAAAATAGGAAAATCAATTCTTGTTAACAGAATGTTGTTACAGTCATGTGGATCATGATCATTACGACCAATGTAGTAATCGGTCAGACTCCTTTGATGTTGCAGATTTGTTACACAAATCTCAATTGTATCCTCGAAGTTCGCATGTTGTTCTTGCTATTTCAGCTTCGAGGTTCGTGCTATTCTTGCTGTTTCAGCTTCGCGGTTTGCGCTGTTTCCGCTGTTTCAGCAACTGCAAAATGTGGTCCTGCTAGTTAGGCAGTTTCAACAACTGTTCAACAACTTAGTCAACTTCAAGGATCAATTATAAAAATAGCATGATTACGTGTTGAATAATTAAACATATAGCAATGAGGAGAGTTACTATATACCTTTTGGAATGATTAAGTCAAAATACTAGAAAAGGCTTTCAACTAAGGGTTGAAGAGGGTAATATAATGACAAAATATAAGGTCAAAAATAGACAATATGGGATCCTAACAAGAATAAGTCTATATCCTTTGATATCTTCATAATATCCAACAAAAATACATTTTTCACTCTTAGGTTCTAAATCTTTATGTTTCTCATCTAGAATATGGGCCCATGCTTCATTTTAAAAACACAAAAATGACTTACATCTGGTTTAATTGAGCTACATGCTTCTTCTGGAGTGATATTCTTTAAAACCTTAGTAGGAGTGCAATTTACTATGTAATTTGCACAGTTAATTTCTTCTGCCCAAAAATTAAGACTAAGTCCTTTAGATTGAAGCACACAATTAGCCATTTCCTTTAAGGTGTGATTCTTCCTTTCAGCTACACCATTTTGTTGTGGAGTATATGGAACAGTATGTTGCATTTGAATTCCATTCTTAGTGCAAAATTTGATGATTTTGTTGTTAACATATTCTCCGCCATTATCAGATCTTAGGTTAAGAATTTGATGTCCAAATTATTTTTCAACAAAGGCCTTAAAGGCCAAGAACATGTTAAATACTTCACTCTTGAGTTTTAAGCAGTATACCCAAGTGCATCTGGAGAAATAATCAATGAAAGTTAAGAAATACTTGTAGCTAGAGAATGAAACAATTGGAATTGGACCACATAAATCACTATGCACAAGCTGTAAAGGGGTTGAGGCATGCCAAGAGGCACGTTTTTCAAAACTATCCTGATTATGTTTTCCGAGTACACATCCGAAGCAAACACCATCTCTTCAAGATACCTTTGGAAGACCTATCATCATATTTTCTTTACATAGATTCTAAAGGGAGTGATAGTTTAAGTGACCAAATCGTTGATGCCAAAGTTTGCTCACTTCACCATTATGAGCAACAAATACCGAGGGAATATTTGATGACCCAAATGTTGGCATTATGTTTTCTGGTATGACTGTATGTTACAGATGTTGTACTTGATGGCAACTCCAGTGGTAAGGCTCTCAGTTTGTTGAAAATTAAGAAGGACGCAGGCAATCGGTTCAGAAAGTGCGTCCCCGCAGGTATACCATGCAGAACCCGCGTCCAGGGACGCCGGCCAGCCGTTCAGGGGGTGCGTCTACCCAGTGCACACATTTCAAGGCAGAGAAAAGCACGTGGGGGTTTCTTGTGTGGTATCTAGCTGACGGTTTTGTGTTTCTATGGTGTCAGCTCGTGGTATTGTTCCATGTTTTGGGGAGGAGCTTGCCTATATAAAGCAAAGGAGTTCATTTGGATTATTCATTGTCTTTGGTTGAATATCTTATTTGGTGAGATCTAGTCCAGATCTAAGAGGGCGAATCTTCTAATGGACTGTGATCTCTATGGCGCATGATCAGATCTGTAGATCTGACTGTTTGGGTTAGTCCTGAAGTCTTCATATCATTTATATCTGAAAGGATGCAGGTTCAGTGAAGGGAAAGTGCGTCGGGACGCAGGTACTGTAAAGGGAAAGTGCGCCGGGACGCAGTACAGTAGAGAGAGACCGGCGTGGGGACGCAGGGCGATCAAGGTTCAGGTGCGTCTCTGAAGCAGAAGGACGCGGCGCGATAGTGTTTTCAGGTGCGTCTCTGTAGCAAAAGACGCGGCGCGATAGTATCTTTGGGTGCGTCCCTGAAGCAACAGAACGCAGAGCAGTCAAAGGAATAGTGCGTGGGCACGCAGCGCAGCAGAAGGATATCTGCGTGTGGACGCAGAATAGCAGAAGGTTAACTGCGTCTGGTCGCAGGCCACAGAAAGAAAAACTGCATCTCTGTTTTAAGATGTTCTGTTGATTGAATTTCTTTGTTGATAAGGTGTTCTGGGTTAGTTCTGTTATTGCTGATCTGATATCTGTAGTGGTCTATATCTGTTATGTACTTGTTGATCATCTGATGCTTTATGAAAAGAAGTAGGGGGTTGTAGCTCCCTTCCAGGAGTAGACTGGAAAACGAGAAAGAGAGAGAGTTGTAGCTCTCTGCAGGTTGCAGCCTGCGTACTAGTAAAGGACTGCACCAGTACAAAATCATTGTAAAAGAAGTTTCTAAATTGAAAGAAGATAGAGACATATTGCAGCAGGTGGTTTTCACCCACATTAGGTTTCCACCTTACATCTTGTGTTCTTTGGTGTGACTATCTGTTTTTCATGCTCATTATTTTATGGTACTGACATGCAAAAATAATTCAAAGATCAAATAAGGAAGATTTATTAAATTGCTTGATAATACTGATTCACCCCCCCTCTCAGTATTATTTCCAACAATTGGTATCAGAGCAGGTCCTTTAGAGAAGCTTGATCGCTTGAAGGTAGATCGTTCATCATGAGCAACTACGAGAGAGAAGCATCAATCAGGCCACCGATTTTTGATGGGACAAACTTCAATTATTGGAAGGTAAGAGTTACTGCATATCTTCAATCTCTTGGTACAGAAGTTTGGGACATTGTAGAAACAGGCTATGCTTTTCCTTCAGCTACTCCTACAGATCCAGCTGAGAAAAAGAAGTATGAAACAAATGCAAAAGCAGTCAGTACCCTATTAGGAAGTATATCCCAAACAGAATTCATGAAGGTAATGCACTTCAAATCAGCAAAAGAGATATGGGACAAAATGGTCACGAGCTATGAAGGAGATGAACAGGTAAAACAAGCTAAACTTCAAACTCTCAGGATTCAATATGAGACTCTCAAGATGTATAATGATGAAAGTGTGGCTAATTATTTTCTTCGGGTAGATGAGATTGTTAATTGTATGAAAAATTTGGGTGAAGAAATAAAAGAGGCTATAGTAGTTCAAAAGATTCTAAGATCATTATCCCCCAAGTTTGAATCTAAAGTATCTGCAATAGAAGAAAAGGAAAATCTCCGTGTTCTCACTATGTCTCAGCTACATGGAATTCTAACTGCTTATGAAATGAGAAAGGGAGGTCCATCAGACAGAAGGGAAGCTGCTTTTAAGGCATCAGGCAAAGAAGATTACTATGAAGCAAGCCATGTTCCAGAAGAAGAGGAAGAAGAATCAAATTTTGTCAGAAATCTTCAAAGGGGTTCTGGAAGGTTCAGAGGTAAGCTACCTTTCAAATGCTTTGCTTGTGGAAGAGTAGGTCATTATGCTGCAAAATGTCCTTATAAGGATAAAGGAAAGGAACCTGCTAGATGGAACAAGAAACAAAGTGCAAATAAGAAAAGCTACTACACCCATGAAGATAGTGATGGCTTATCAAACAGTGATGAAGATGAACAAGGTAATAAATATACGCTGTTAATGGCATTTGAAGATGATGATTATGAGGATGCTGTAGATGTGGATAATATCTATGATGAAATTACTAGACTCAAGAGATGTATAGAAGAAAAGAATGTGATCATTGATACTCTACAATTTCAAATTGATGAAAAAGAAAAACATCTTGAAAAACTAGAAGGTGAAATTGTTGGTCTCAGAAAAGAAATTGAGAAAACAAAAGCTATTAATCTTAAGTTTGTCAAAGGATCTGAAACTTTGGATGAGATTATCAATGTGCAGCGGTCTCCTCTAAACAAGACAGGTTTGGGCTATAATGGAGAAACCTCTCAAGCATCCACCTCAAAACGTTATCTTAATGCAGCAAGAAGAAATGAGCAAAAGAACAATGAAGATAATCAGGTAAAGCAGGGACGAATTACAAACAGAAACTATCAGGGGCAATCCATCTTAAGGGTGAACAAAAGCTACAACCAGCCACAGGTAAAATCTTCTCAGTTTGGTTCAAGAATAGATGAAAATAGAAATTACAATCAGTTGGCTGGTAGATTCAATAACCGCAGAAGCTTCTTCAATGGACAATGTTTTTCTTGCCATAACTTTGGTCACAAAGCAGCTCAATGTGTTGCATATAAAACAATCATGACTAGGGAAGCTCAAAAACAAAGAAGTATGACAGGGATTACAAAAAGGACCTATAACAACTTTTCGGCTCTTGAAAATGAAGTTGAATGTTCTATTTGCAATAATTTTGGTCATGAAGACTCTGAATGCAGGAGCAGGTTTCAGGAGAAAAAGGAACAAGAAGGGAAAAAGGAACAAGCCACAAGCACCAAAACATGGAGAATAAAGGAACCTCAAACAGAAAGATGTGGGATAGCATTTTATGCAGAAGGACAGGAAAATCTATGGTACATTGACAGTGGATGTTCGAAACATATGACAGGTGATAAAGAAAAACTTGAATCTTATTCTACTTTAGAAAAGGGAAAGAAAGTTTCTTTTGGAAATGATACTCCTGCAACTATAAAAGGAAAAGGTATTGCTCCTTTAAAAGAAAAGGTCAAGGCTGGAAATGTTTTGTATGTTGATGGATTGAAGCATAATCTACTAAGTGTCAGCCATATGTGTGATCAAAGAACCGAGGTTATTTTCAGATCGAATGGATGTCTTGTTCGTGATCTTGATACAGGTAAAACAGTACTCAAAGGCAAAAGAACTCCAAATAATCTGTACATATTTGAAGAAGGACAACAACAATGCTATCTAAGCAAGGATGAAGAGCACTGGTTATGGCATCGAAGGTTGGGACATCTAAGCTTCTCTCAAATAAGGAAAGCATGCAAATATCAGGCAGTTCGCGATCTTCCAGATATCAAAATTCCTGACAACACCATATGCAGATCATGTCAGTTTGGAAAACAAACCAGGACTAACTTTCCAGAGAAAGAAGGATCAGCTAGCATGCCTCTTGAGCTAGTACATACAGATACATGTGGTCCATTCAGGAAAAGAACACCTAGAGGAGAGGAATACTTGATATTATTTATTGACGATTTCTCCAAGTTTGTCTGGTTAGGACTTATGAAGCACAAAGATGAAGCATTCGAAAAATTCAAGTCCTTCAAAGCCTTGGTTGAAAATGAATCAGGTCACAAAATTAAGTGCCTCAGATCCGACAGAGGTGGGGAATTTACTTCAAATGAATTTTTCGATTTCTGTGATGAACATGGGATAAGGAGAGAATTCTCTACAGCTAGAACTCCTCAGCAAAATGGAGTTGTTGAAAGAATGAACAGAACAATCCAACAAATGGCTCGTGCTATGCTTGATGAATCAGGAACTCCCGCAACTTTCTGGGGTGAAGCTGCACATGCTGCGGTTATTATTCTCAACAAGACAAATGTCCGGGTGAACAGCACTCAAACTCCTCATGAGCTCTGGAGTGGTAAAACTCCTTCGGTAAAGCACTTCAAAATCTTTGGGAGCAAATGCTATATCAAGAATACTGATGAGCAGCTTGGCAAACTTGAACCTAGAGCAGATGAAGGCATTCTTCTTGGCTATTCTCCACATAGCAAAGCATACAAATGCTACAATAAAAGACTTGGCAGAATTGTTGACAGCATTGATGTAGTGGTTGATGAGAAGGGATATATTCCTAGGCAAGTACATCATGAAGATATAGAAGAAGATGAAGGCTATCCTCAAAGACAGAATGATGAAGAAGAAGAACCCCAAGGAGAACCTCAAGAAGAACCAGAGGAGCAGACAAGAATAGAAGAGAAAACTCCATCCAGATATGTTCAGAAGAATCATCCAGAATCTCAGATTGTGGGGCAGAAAGAAGCAGGTGTACAAACAAGAAGAACAGTTGCAGAAGCCTCAAGCTATTTAGCATTACTCTCCTCTACTGAACCACAAAATGTGAAAGAAGCATGCAAAGATGAATGTTGGGTGAAAGCAATGAATGAAGAACTTGAGCAAATCGAAAAGAACAACATTTGGGAGCTGGTTCCTAGACCAAAGGATAAGAATGTTATCGGAACAAAATGGGTCTTCAAAAATAAATTGAATGAAAATGGAGAAGTAATTAGAAACAAAGCCAGACTTGTTTGTAAAGGGTATGCGCAGCAAGAAGGAATAGACTTTGAAGAAACTTTTGCTCCTGTTGCAAGACTTGAGGCCATCCGAATGTTCCTTGCTCTCTCAAGTTTTCAAAACTTCAAAGTATTTCAAATGGACGTGAAATCAGCTTTTCTGAATGGAGACTTGGAAGAAGAAGTGTACATTGAACAGCCAGATGGGTTCATTCTTGGAAATGATCCAAATCTTGTATGCCGATTGAAAAAGGCTCTCTATGGTCTCAAACAAGCTCCAAGGGCTTGGTACTACCGGTTGGACAAATATCTTCATCAACAAGGTTTCTCAAAAGGTTCAGCAGATAGCAATCTGTATATAAAAGTTGAAAATGACAAATTGCTAATACTTGTTGTGTATGTAGATGACATTATTTTTGGCAGCAATGAAGAAGCTATGAGTCAAAACTTTGCCTCGGTCATGCAGAAAGAATTTGAAATGTCCTTGCTAGGAGAACTGACATATTTCCTTAGTTTACAAATCCAACAAAAGGAAGGAGGAATCTTTTTATCTCAAACCAAGTATCTCAAGCAGATTTTGAAGAAATATGGCATGGAAGATGCAAAACCAGTATGTACACCCATGGTCACAGGATGTAGTCTCAGTGCAAATGATGAATCTGCAGCAGTACATCAACCAACCTACAGATCTATGATTGGAAGTTTACTATATTTGACAGGTACCCGACCGGACATCATGCATGCAGTTGGAATAGTTGGAAGATTTCAGGCAAATCCGAAGGAGACTCGTCTTCAGGCAGTAAAGAGAATTTTCAAATATCTTCAAGGGACTCAAAATTATGGCTTATGGTATCCTATAGATACAGATCTTACTCTTCATGCTTATACAGATGCAGATTGGGCCGGAAGCGTGGATGACAGGAAAAGCACAAGTGGTGGTGCGTTCTTTATGGGTTCCAGACTGGTATCTTGGTTCAGCAAGAAACAGAGTTCCATTGCCTTATCTACAGCTGAAGCAGAATATGTTGCTGCTGCATCTTGTTGCACCCAACTCCTTTGGATGATGCAGACTTTGCAGGATTTTCAAATTACTTGTACTCCACCAATCCCCATCTTATGTGATAATACAAGTGCAATCAGCATCTCAAAGAACCCTGTTATGCATTCAAAAACCAAGCACATACCAATCAAGTACCATTTTCTCCGGGAACAAGTGCTTGAACAGAAAGTCAAGTTGGAGTATGTTCCTTCCAAGGAACAAGTTGCTGATATTCTTACCAAACCATTGCCCAGGGACACGTTTGAATACCTCAGGCAAAAGCTGGGGGTTGTTGATGCATCATCTTGTTGAACCTCTTCTTATTGGTGGTACAGGCTCAGGGGGAGCACATAATGCATTGTTGGCATTATGGAGAAGGAGATCTTGGAAATAGCTGCAATATGTCTCTATCTCTTTCATGGTGGTGCGTTGCTGCAGATCTGGTTCATATTCAGGGGGAGCATGAGCTTAGGGGGAGCATACCCTTTGCCCTTGATGTCAAAGGGGGAGAATGAAGCTGAAGTTTGTGAGGTTGCCATCAAGTCCAAAGGGGGAGATTGTTGGCATTATGTTTTCTGGTATGACTGTATGTTACAGATGTTGTACTTGATGGCAACTCCAGTGATAAGGCTCTCAGTTTGTTGAAAATTAAGAAGGACGCAGGCAATCGGTTCAGAAAGTGTGTCCCCGCAGGTATACCATGCAGAACCCGCGTCCAGGGACGCCGGCCAGCCGTTCAGGGGGTGCGTCTACCCAGTGCACACATTTCAAGGCAGAGAAAAGCACGTGGGGGTTTCTTGTGTGGTATCTAGCCGACGGTTTTGTGTTTCTATGGTGTCGGCTCGTGGTATTGTTCCATGTTTTGGGGAGGAGCTTGCCTATATAAAGCAAAGGAGTTCATTTGGATTATTCATTGTCTTTGGTTGAATATCTTATTTGGTGAGATCTAGTCCAGATCTAAGAGGGCGAATCTTCTAATGGACTGTGATCTCTATGGCGCATGATCAGATCTGTAGATCTGACTGTTTGGGTTAGTCCTGAAGTCTTCATATCATTTATATCTGAAAGGACGCAGGTTCAGTGAAGGGAAAGTGCGCCGGGACGCAGGTACTGTAAAGGGCAAGTGCGCCGGGACGCAGTACAGTAGAGAGAGACCGACGTGGGGACGCAGGGCGATCAAGGTTCAGGTGCGTCTCTGAAGTAGAAGGACGCGGCGCGATAGTGTTTTCAGGTGCGTCTCTGTAGCAAAAGACGCAGCGCGATAGTATCTTTGGGTGCGTCCCTGAAGCAACAGAACGCAGAGCAGTCAAAGGAACAGTGCGTGGGCACGCAGCGCAGAAGAAGGATATCTGCGTGTGGACGCAGAATAGCAGAAGGTTAACTGCGTCTGGTCGCAGGCCACAGAAAGAAAAACTGCGTCTCTGTTTTAAGATGTTCTGTTGATTGAATTTCTCTGTTGATAAGGTGTTCTGGGTTAGTTCTGTTATTGCTGATCTGATATCTGTAGTGGTCTATATCTGTTATGTACTTGTTGATCATCTGATGCTTTATGAAAAGAAGTAGGGGGTTGTAGCTCCCTTCCAGGAGTAGACTGGAAAACGAGAAAGAGAGAGAGTTGTAGCTCTCTGCAGGTTGCAGCTTGCGTACTGGTAAAGGACTGCACCAGTACAAAATCATTGTAAAAGAAGTTTCTAAATTGAAAGAAGATAGAGACATATTGCAGCAGGTGGTTTTCACCCACATTGGGTTTCCACCTTTCATCTTGTGTTCTTTGGTGTGACTATCTGTTTTTCATGCTCATTATTTTATGGTACTGACATGCAAAAATAATTCAAAGATCAAATAAGGAAGATTTATTAAATTGCTTGATAATACTGATTCACCCCCCCTCTCAGTATTATTTCCAACACCAAAGTTGTTAAACTTATAAAACCTTGTAGAATCATCAGCAATGCCAGTAGCTAAAATCTGTCTAGGATCTCTTAGGTCCTTAATTACAACATTGTGAGGTGAAAATTCAACAATTTTACCTTCACCTGAATGAGTTATCTGATATACAGATAGAAGGTTGTAGGATAAGCTTGAAACACATAATACATCATTAAATTGACCATTGTCTAGATGAACAGTTCCAATCCCTACAACACTAAGAGATCTATCATCACCAACATATATATTTTTGGTATTACAATCATTTAAAGAGGAAAACATGGATTTGTTTTTGGCCATGTGATAAGAAGCTCCAGAATCAATGAGCCACTCATGAGAATGAGAAGAAGAAGATATATTTAGTGCATAACTAGACCGAGATGCTTGACAACGACATGCAAAAAGTGTTATTCCTAAAGATGAAGTTGAAGTAGAAGAGTGTTCGAAATGGATGTTATGCTTCTTCATTGTTGCTTCCAAGGCTTCCATCTTTTTAAACCATTTGGATTCTAAGTGGCCATCTCAATTACAAAAGTAGCAATGTCTATTAGTTTTCTTCCCTTTGTTTTTATTTGCCTTATCATTTTGTTGAAATGATTTTTCATTTTGAGGCTAAAATTGCGTACGACCCTTGTTTGGTTTAGGACCATTCTTTTTAGGATACTACTTCTTAGGATTCTTTGAATTTGGTTGTTGTTGGGCCACTAAATCTTTCTTAGAAGAGTTTCCAAGATTAAGAAGACCAAGATATAAGAGCTTTTCTTGTTCTCTTATTAAAGAATCACAAAAGGCATCAAAAAGAGGGGGGCTTGTACTCTTGTCCTTGAGAAATAAAGGCTTCTCTAGTAGAATGGAAGGTGGAAACAAACACAGAGTATGTTGGTCCCAACTTAGTAAGAATGAAATAGATAAGGCCACCATCTTATTTCTTAACCTTGACACCTTCCAAGAGAAGTCTAAGGGTCTTGAACTTAGACAAAAAATCTTCAATGGAAGAAAAATTATTGGGGTCCAATGTAAGCAACTCATTTTCAAGTTGATGGGCTCTAATTTCATTTTAAATTCCAAAAACTTTAGTGAGTTGTTTCATTGCTTCATTAGGAGTATCAAGTTCTATGATATGGAATCTAAGGTCTGGAGAGATAAACATCTCTATCAACCCACGTGCTTGATCTTGCCTATTTTCCCATTTGGCTGCCTTATCTTCATCTTGAGGTTTGGTTTCTTAGCCTGAGGCTATTTTGTAAAGACCTTTACTTCTAAGTAAATCCACAATGTAGGACCACCATTGGAAGTAGTCGGTGCTGTCAAGAATAACTTGGCATGGACTTTCCATTTTAACAGAAATGGAAGCTGTAGATGTTGAAACTAAGTGTTCCAATGGAAAGATCTCAAAAAATTAGGCTAATTAAAAAGAACGGCTCTGGAAACGTGATCCAAAATGGATTTTGGATAGACTACTAAGTCTAAGTGTTCCTCACTGAGGAAAATGAAAGTCCAAGGAAGTTCCTGGAACTAGCCCCATTGTAGAGATCGTCTCATTCTGAATCTACTGCAACTTGAATGGGAAAAAACTGACTTAGGATGCAGAAGTTATCACAAAAGAAAGCTGCCCTTTTTCCTTTGGAAAAAGAGGCAAAATCCCCTAAGAATGGATCCTAAAACCCTCTAAGTCTTTAAAGTCTTCTAAAAATCCAAAAACTATCGCAAAGGGAAAACTTTTAATAAAGGTGGATAACACTATCAGGCCATAAAAACATTGAAAAACAGAGCTATCGGGGGCTTAAAACTACTTTGCATGAGAGCCATCGGATCTGGTCGATCAACGGTCCAGATCCAATCAGCATATCACAATCGGCGAAGGCAGTCGAAGGATATCAGAGGCAGATGCGCGATAGGACTAGGCCGATGCAATATCGTGATCGCCGATATCGACGGATTGCAATCGGTGTTGGCATAGGCCATACCATATGGAAAGACCCTGGGCTTATGCGACATGTGATTGTGACAAGTCGCATCGCAATATCGCTTTGAAGCAACACAAAGGAGCAGGGTTGATGCATGCAACTGCAATAGCCGAACCCGATGGGGTTATAAATGAAAAAACATATATTTTGAGTTCTAGAATATAGGGTTTTCCTTTGTATTTCACATTTTCGTTAAATAAACGAAAAACCAAAGAAATGTGAATAAAGCGATGAATCCAGACCCGAAAGGGTTTCTGAATGCAAATGTATATTATTTCAAGTCCACCATCAAGCCATATTGCCATATTTTCAGTGGTTTTAATGTATTTTAAAAATACAAAGGGAAACCATGGAACGAGCATTGGCGACATGCGATAGCGATTACAGGCGGACCCGATAGGAGTATAGAGCGGAATTCATGATATTTGAAGTCTGATGAACAATGATCTGGCAGATTTTTCCTGTGTTTTATAGTGTTTCTCTATGTAAATAGAGAACGATATTTTTGGGCTTTTCAATGCAACGATGGTCCCTTCCGTTGCAGAATAGATGGCCACCATCCCTGAAGGCATTTAGCAATGATTGCTAACACTCAAAGGGGGATCTGAGCAGATAGAGGCCGGGAAGCCAAAGAGCCCGAGAAGAAGAAACAAATAGATAGTGTAATTGGCTCAAAATCCACTGAATGGCATTGACAGAAGGGGTTGGCGAGAGCTGAGTAGCTAGGAACAGATAATTGCTAACGCACAGAGAGCACCCACCGGAGAAAGCAAAAGGCAGAAGCAAAAAGAGGCTGAGGGAGCAAAAAGCAAATGCGCAGAGTAGCTGAGGGAGTCACTTGGAGGTCAAGTGAAAAGCCAGAGAGCTATAAGTTGCAGAAAGCCAAAGATTCCAGTGCGAGAGCCGAGAGCCAGAAGGCTGAGAGCTTCAAGAGCTAGGGATAAAATGGTGTCTAAACCCATTGTTGTTGTGTAAAGCGAGTTGAGCCAAGAGGTTGTAAAAAGGACTTTGCCATAATCCAAAAGAGCCTAATCGGGTTGACCAAAGCTCAAGGAGATGTAGCCCAAGAGTTTTGGGTGAACTCCAAATTAATTTGTTGTCTTATGTGTGATGCTTGTCACTACATTGTTCATTGTTATATGCTTTATATTAGTTTAAACAAAATTATTTACAGCACATAAACAGTTTAAACAAGCATAAGCATACACCCATATTTTCAAGCACGTATTTAATTCTGCATTGGTTGATCATTAAGACTTGGAAAATTTTAAATCTTTGGAAGTGGGAGAGGTTCTTGTAAGTTAGACAAGAAGCCTAAGTGCCCCATTTTCAGATCAGGTGGTATCAGAGCTTAAGATTGATTAACCCCACCTTCAAAGAATGTTATATCAGAATGCTTGATTGACAGAGCAAATATTGCTTGCCTAAAAGGTGTTTGGACTATCAAGGATTCATTGTCTTATTGATGTATGCTTGTTTGCAGACTGCCTATTTTCTAAGTTTGCAAAGGTGAAAGGAAAGCTATTGATTGTTCAGTCCAGGAAGGACAAGAAGGAAGAAGGGTTGAAAGCATTCTTCTATCCTAAAGGACCTCAAAGAAACCCTTCAAGCACAAGAGGTTTGTTGCAAAAGGTTGCTTAAATAAGCTCTTTATTAATCTTATTTGAAGTTCTTTGTTCATTGGCATAATGACAACTTCCTCAAGTGTATCCTCAAATTCCTTCTCCATCACAAGACTCTTTGATGGAGACATGAAGCAAGACTTTTTCATCATGATGGACAAGGTGAGAGAAATGTATGAAGTTGGAAGAAAGAGCAACATACTTAGAGAGCAATTGAATTCCATGAAGGAAGAGAAGCAGTTGCTTTCTGCCAAATTGCAGGAAATAGAGAGGCAACTTCATATTGCAAGTATGAACCTGAAAAGGATGCATGAGTTGGAGTCATAGCTCTTTGTTGCCCAAGAAGCCTTAGTCAAGTATCAGCTTGAAGAAGATGTAAGCCATTCCAGTTTGTCTTCAAATTCTTCTAAGAATGCTTATATTGGTTCTTTTGAAAAACATACTAGAGGCATAGCTTCCAAGCTAATGCCCAAGATGGGCTATGAAGGAAAAGGGTTGGGAAAATATGCACAAGGTATTGTTGAGCCAATAATGGTTGAGAAAAGGCCTAAGTATTTGGGTCTTGGCTATGGACATTCTTGTGGAGAGAGTTCCAAAGCTGCCATGAAGGCCATTGAAACAGATCCAAGAAGGAATTGCATTGTGGGTCCTCCACCTCCAAAGTGTGAAGATTGTGTTAAGGAGGAATGAAATAGCTTGAAACATCATTTGTAGGATGCAGGTGTTCAGAAGCACACACTTGAACCAGAGAGTTGTGGAAACTCTGACAGCCTTGAAGAGATTGATGATGTTCCAAATGGAGCCACTTCTTCATTTGCTTCATCCCCATGAAGGCAATAAGGGTGAAAGAGGCAAGTATAAATCTAGTTCTAATCATATTCATTTTGATTTTGCAAAGCATGATAAATTTCCACATAGATATGGGAAAAGAGTTGCTTGTTCTTTTTGTGGTTTGGATAACCATCATGTTTTTAGATGTTGGAAGAGAATGGCCACATACAGGAAACTTTTGAGGGAGAAGAAGCCAAAAGCCAAAGGTCCATTGGACAAGGAAAATCATGTTGTCAAAAGGATGTGCATGTGTTGCACTTACTGCCATAAGCAAGGACATCTTGCTGCAAAATGTTGGACATTGAATCCAACAATGCTTCCACAAAAGCTGAAGAAGAGGGTGGAAAGAGAAGATGGCAGGCATGGAAAGGAAGATTCCATGAATGATGTGTCTCAAGATGATTCACATATTGATGTTGATGTGTAAACAAAGGAAGGACCTTTAAAATGGATTGGTAAGAAATGGTTAGAGTTCTTTTCCAATTAAGGATTGCACGTATATTGATGCATATATTTGCATTTCTTTGTTGATGAGATGAAAGTTACAGGTTTCTACCAAGAAGGTGAATGGAAAAGTTGAGTAGGAGAGTCACTTTGTTGCTGCAACATTATTTCATCTTCGAAAGTATAGTGTGCTTAAGCGAAAGTTGAAGGATGAAATGCATGCATGAGATGATGTGCATGAACACAGGGATGTTGATGTTTTCCTTGTTTTTGAAACATGTGTATGTGATTGACTTGAAGGGTTGATTGCTTTCTTGTAAACATGCATGTAATGTTGATTTGGGAAAATTTAACTTGGTCTCCAAGATGGAGATAATGATGAAGTGTTTCATCTTTTGAACAAGAGTCATAATGGTCTTTTTCTACATGCTTGACTTGAAGGCTCATTTGTTTAAAGGCATGTTTTGTGGGCTTGTTGTCTAGTCCATCAATTGTATGCAGATGTAAGACATGGAGGTGTTCACTAGATGTGAAATGTGTTTCTTTTGTTGAAACAGGAGTTTAGTCCATCCAGTTGTTGTCTGTGTTTCTGTTGTTGTTAACAGTTGTTGTTAACAGATTTTCCAACAGGTGCAAATGAAAGTTTTGTGGAGCAGATGTACTTCACATTTGTTTGAGCCACCTTGGATCAATGATCAAGGTAGAGAAGCTCAAACTACCTTCTATAACCATTTCAGCAGGAGTTTTGCAGGAAGGCAAGGAGGAAGACAATTCTTCCCAGGAAGACTAGCCCATCCAAGAAGGGAAGTGGTCATAAACTTTGGTACAAAGGCACTATGCAAGGCAAGTGTAGGGAGGCTGAAAGAAGAGGGTGAGTCACTCTCATTTACTATTTAGATCAGTATATCAGTCTTTTGGAGACAAAAAATTCTTTTAGTAGGAAGGTGTGATCCAAAATGGATTTTGGACAGACTCATAAGTCTAAGTGTTCCTCACTGAGGAAAATGAATGTCCAAGGAAGTTCTTGGAACTAGCCCCATTGCAGAGATCGTCTCATTCTAAATCTACTGCAACTTGAATGGGAAAAAATTGACTTAGGATGCAGAAGTTATCACAAAATGAAGCTGCCCTTTTCCTTTGGAAAAAGAGGCAAAATCCCCTAAGAATGGGTCCTAAAAACCCTCTAAGTCTTCAAAGTCTTCTAAAAATCCAAAAACTATCGCAAAGGGAAAACATTTAAAAAATGCGGACAACACTATCGGGCCTTAAAAACATTGAAAATAGAGCTATAGGGGGCTTAAAACTACTTTGCATGAGAGCCATCGGATCAGGCTTATCAACGGTCTAGATCTGATTGACATATCGCAATCGGCAAAGGTAGTCGGAAGATATCAAAGATAGACGCGCGATAGGACCGGACTAATTCAATATTGCGATCACCGATATCGACGGATCACAATCGGCATTGGCATAGGCCATACCATATGGAAAGGCCCCGAGCTTATGCGACATGCGATTGCAATAAGTTGCATCGTAATATCGCATCGGAGCAACACAAAGGAGTGGGGCCGATGCATGCGACTGCGATAGCCAAACCCAATGTGGTTATAAATGAAAACACATATATTTTGAGTTCTGGAAGACAGAGTTTTCCTTTTTGTTTTGCGTTTTCGTTAAATAAACGAAAAACCAAAGAAATGTGAATAAAGCGATGAATCCGGACCCGAAAGGGTTTCTAAATGCAAATTTATATTATTTCAAGTCCGCCATCAAGCCATATTGTCGAATTTTCAGTGGTTTTAATGTATTTTAAAAATACATAGGGAAACCATGGAACGGGCATTGGCGACATGCGATAACAATTACAGGTGGACCGGATAGGAGTATAGAGCAGAATTCATGATATTTGAAGTCCGATGAACAGTGATTTGGTGGATTTTTCCCGTGTTTTACAGTGTTTCTCTGTGTAAATAGAGAATACTATTTTGGGCTTTTCAACACAACAATGGTCCCTTCTGTTGCAGAACAGGTGGCCACCATCACTGAAGGCATTTAGAAATGATTGCTAACACTCAGAGGGGGATCTGAGTGGAAAAAGGTTGGGAAGCCAGAGAGTACGAGAGAAAGAAACGAACATACAGTGCAATTGGCTCAAAAACCACTGAATGGCATTAACAGAAGGGGTTGGCAAGAGCTAAGTAGCTAGGAACGTAGAATTGATAATACGCAGAGAGCACCCACTGCAGAAAGCAAAAGGCTAAAACAAAAAGAGGCCGAGGGAGAAAAAAGCGAATGCGCAGAGCAGCCGAGGGAGTCACTTGGAGGTTAAGTGAAAAGCCAGAAAGCTGTAAGTTGCAGAGAGCCAAAGAGGCCAGAGCAAGAGCCGAGAGCCAGAAGGCCGAGAGCTTCAAGAACCAGGGATAAAATGGTCTCTAAACCCATTTTTGCTGTGTAAAGTAGTGGAGTTGAGCCAAGAGCTTGTAAAAAGGACTTTGCCATAATCCCAGAGAGCCTAGTCGGGTTGACTAGAGCTCAAGGAGATGTAGCCCAAGAGTTTTGGGTGAACTCCAAATTAATTCATTGTCTTATGTGTGATGCTTGTTGCTGCATTGTTCACTGTTATATGCTTTATATTAGTTTAAACAAAATTATTTACAACACATAAACAGTTTAACAAATATAAGCATACACCCATATTTTCAAGCACATATTTAATTCCGCATTGGTTAATCATTAAGACTTGGGAAAAGTTAAAGCTTTGGAAGTGGGAGAGGTTCTTGTAAGCTAGACAAGAAGCCTGAGTGCCCCATTTTTAGATAAAAACAACTTCTGGTTGAAAAAGTTATGGCTTTTTGAAGAAAAATTGTTGGATATATCGACGAAGTGCATGAATGTGCGGAAATGAATGATAATGTTATATCTTAAAAAAATCCCCCCCCCCCCCCCCCCCCCCCCCTCCAAACATAAATCTAATTAGCTCACTTTTAAAAAAAATATGTGACTCACTTTTATAAATAAGTGAAAGTCACTTTTACAATGGTACTTTATGAGCTACCCACTAAATTGTAACTTAAATAAAAGATAAAAAGACTTTAGAATTATAAGTGACTCACTTTTTTTAATGGGCGAGAACAAGTTTACATAAAATAACTTAAAAACATAATCTACATGTGCTTGTTGAAAAAGTAACTCAACAAAAAGAAAGACTTGAACTCAAAGACCTCTATTCTCATAAAGTAACTTTGGGGCGTGTGCTTACTTGAGAAAGCTCTTTTTTTTCCTACAAAATAAAAAACAAAAAACCCATCACGGACATTAAAAAAAAAGCAAACCTTATAGCTTTAAGTTAGCTTTAGCCGGAAACTAAATATTTTGCTCAATGTTTCGGATTTTCCAAGATCACGCTAAGGCACGACAAAAAAGAGCATACGCATGAGAAAAATCTTTCCTTTCTATTTCTAATTTGCCCAGATCGCACAAAGTCGCGGGGAGAAGAGCATACGTAGAAATGAAAGGTATAGATCCCATAATAAAAAAAATAGAGAGCTAAATAAACCGAAATAAACAAAGAGAAAATAACTAAAAACTGCAAATAAAGACTATATACCTCCAGATCTTAAAAATGACATATCTAGGGCTACCAGAAACCTTTTCGCGTCAAACGAAAGGGGTTCTTCACTAGAACGGATGCTCCTAACACAATAGAGTAGTCCTCTCCGCCCGAAAGCAGTTAGAAACAGTAGATCTAGGAAACAACAATAAGATGCAGTTCTACCGGCTTCATATTTGGGTCACCAATGGATGCAGCACTCAAATAGCTCTGATACCATGTAGGAATTTACAGGGTAAGTTCCTCAGACAGAACACGAAAGGACACTACTTACAAACAGATCACAGATCAATACACCAGTATTCTTGCCGTGGTTAAAACCCTCAAAGAGGGAAACAATCCACGTCTTGAGCCAACGCGGCCACTTCAGGCAATTTATTAATAAAAAAATGAAAATTTACACAAGCTTCTCTCATGAACAGTTACCCTACAAATGACCCTCCATGCTCTTTAAATAGAGATCATGGACCAATCAGGTGTTAAGCCACAGATCAAGTGTCGGTAATACCGAGGAGAGAATGAACCGTTGGATCACTACATATCGTGATCGTCGCATTGTAAGTTACAAAAGTACATAGTAAAGAAACACACTTTACCTAACTCTACACTAGACCAAGTTATACTTAACTATTTCCTATGTGTCAATATCCTAACATCTCTGTCTTCGCACGACCTTCATGTCGCGTCGTCACCTCATAGCCTGAGTCTCCAAAGTTTCTTTCATTATCAGTGGATCTACTTGATCTTGCAACTTTGTTCCGCCTCTGTGTTGTCAACAACATACATCTTGCATTCACTGCGTTCATTGCATTTGTTGTGTTCACTGCATTCGGTATCCTACCTTCAGTTGTTGTTCATGATGTTGCTCGCTATGATGTTTTTTCTTGATGTCCTTGTCTATGAACAACATGATGTCTTCGTGAGTAGGAAAGCTCATAGACACTTGATTGACTGCATCTTCAGGTGTGCTCTGAACAGTGTCTTCGACTCTGCTCTCTTGGAAACCATTGTACCTACACTGCTGAGAGGCAGATGAGCACTTGCAAAACCTGGGGAAATGGAAATACTCATGGCAAGAAATTTGTCAGTCGAAAACCAAAATGAACTTTGAGAACTGACTTGCAACATACCTCTGTGACTGATCATGAAGTTTTCACAATTCCGGCTGGGAGGTCGGGAGATCGACTACCAAGACTGCATAAGGCACAGTCTGGGCTCCTAGGAGACTGACTGACTGTTGAAACTGCGCAATGCACAGTCCAGTCTGGCTACTAGGAGATTGACTGACTGCTGGAACTGGGCAATGCACAGTCCAGTCTGGCTGCTGACTATTGGGATTACGCAATGCACAATTCCAGTTGGGAAGGAATGCTGGCCTAGGGACAAATTTGCACAATTTCTTGGGCCAAGCAGCCACTGTCCTCCAAAAATGCACAAAATAGTCCTGGAGGCTATTTGTCACACGGAATGAGTCGATCTTGCGGACAAGATAGACCTTCCTAGAATCTAATGGTATCTAGTGACAAGCAAGCCAATCAAAAACTATCTTTCTCTAAATATGCATTTATAAACAAAGGAAAACAAGTGTTTAGGCCTACCTTGGGTCCAATGCAAGTTTGTTGAAGCCTTGCTCCTTTGATCCAAATGAGCTCCCTCGTTGCGAATCTACAAACACAAACAAGCAAACAAATTAAATAGCACCTGAAAAGCCAATATCATAAAACATACTTAACATGATGATCAAAAAATTCATGAAACAAATGACATAGGACAATTTGTTGAGAAAAATGAATATGATTGTATTAATTCAAATCAAAGAATAACTTTACAACCTGTGCCTTGATGTTGTACAAGCTCCTCCCAGGGTCCAACAAGAAGTCTCCTCTACTTTGACAAGTTTCACTCTCTTCCCAATGAAGCCAAAAAGGTATGTGATCTCTCCTCTCAAGCTTAACTAGGAAGTCTCAATTCCACCAGCATTTACGCTCAAAAATGTTCAGCTTCTAACCTCCCTAGCAACCAACCCAATGCCCTAATTTATAGTGCAATGGAGGGAAGTTACTAGGTCCTCCTTCAAAGGGATAAAGGGATAGCTCCTCTCATCAAGGGATTAGCTCCTTCTCTTTTGGGATGCATGAACCACCTAAGAGCGACCAATCCATGTCAAAATTCCTTCTAGAATCATCTAGAATTAACCCAAAGTGAGTTTTTTAGAATAAACTTGCGCCTTTTTGACTTTCACAGGGGTCTGCACCCACTCCTTTAGGGACAGAGCGGGCAGGTCCGCAGTTTTTGTGAACAGGAGGTGCGGGACCGCAGGAAACAGTGAGAGAAAGTGCGGAACCAGAGCTTTGTTGATTTTTAATGTCTTTCTCCCATTTTCAAAGCTTGACTTGAAGAGCTAAGGTCTGAGACTTGCTTAGGAGGACAGTACAAGTGATGATAGACCCATACCGACTACAAATAATCATGGTGACGATATTTTTGTGTAACAGATTTCCCCCTAAAGTGTGAAGTCTGTAGTAGATGAAGATTTCATTTATCATTTAGGAAGAGTGAAGTACTTTATCATTTCGAGGATCATCTTGTGGAGAGCCGGGTCGGAAACTGTAAAAACATTCAATGCAAGATATATATATGAGATCATATCATCGCTAAGGTAGGCATTCCCATACTCAGATCAAAACTGACTTAGAAAACTAACTACTGGTCTGATATAGGAATGATCTTGTAATACATCACAAGTATAGACTCATGTGGACACAGTATGGACGCAGCCATCTGTTTATGAATAGTCCACCATATAATGAATACAAAATTTCTCGCAGCCTGGATTGCGGAAACTAGATCCAGGGTCTTCATTTCTACTTCCCGAAACAGTATGATTCTATCCATGCGAATGAATGTGTTGAAGTCAAACATGGTAGAAACCACTTGATTACCAGTCAATGATGTAAATTGTTAACAAATGTGAGAGAAACCACCAATGATGTCAATGGCTCTCAAAGTACCCAGTACAATCCATGAGATGTGAATAGATGTGTTGATGTCAAACATGTCACGGAATCCTTTGATCGAAGGTCAATGATGCAACCTGTCGTCAAAGGCGAGAAACCTGCCATTGAGGCATGCAGATCCCAAGGTACTGACGATTTCTAGATCATCTTTCTAGATAATGAGCTGAATTTGATAGAAAGTGATCCGTCGTAGGCAAGCCCACAACACGAAATCATAGATCAAGTTGAAGAAATTTAGTTGCAAGGACTGACTCAGGGATGGTCAAGATTGATGACAGATATTTTGCAGATGAATGGCTTTATTGGCAGTGACCTCTTGAACACATAACGACACAACAGATGGTTTGGTGACAATTGACCCAAAGTTAATACCCAGAAACCGGTTGAAGACTTTCAATGTGGTTTGATCAACTGTTAGGCAAAGGATTTCCCAACCCAGGTGAATAAAAGTGTCGTGTTCAAGAGTGGTTACAAAGTATGACAAACAGGATCATTTTTCTCTCTTTTCCCCCACCATTTCTGGCAAGTACCTCTTTATTTTTGACAAGCTTGAGGAGGATAACATTTGCTTGATTATAAGCTCATCCTTCGGATGAGTCCAACTTAGTTTAAATTCGAACCCTAAGAAGGAGTGGTTCGTTCCTGTTTGTAATTGAGCAGGTCCTTTACTGTGGAATTTTAACGAGTCCAGTATAGGAGAAACTCGGCGTTTTTCAATTTAGAGAGTCTGAAAAAAAACTTAAGAAGACTCCAGGGTTGACCTTTTTTGTAAATTTGTGTCTCCCAAGCCCGAAAAACTATAAAATAATACTTGAGAGAACCGCTTGATCTTTACGACTAAGGAGTACTTTTCGTAATTAGTGCCCCTGATCTGAAAAAGTAAAAAAGCGATCAACGACACGTCGTTTTATAACCAATATCGAATTTGAAACGACAAAAATCTGACAATCTTTTCATGTTTTTACGGTCAGAAAAAGAGCTGTAAGTGGACCGTCTTTTTAGTTCCATTTTAACGAGTTTAAAAAGAAAAACTCGGCGATCTTTTCATGTTTTAGGAGTCAGAAAAGAGCTTAAAGGTGACTCTAAATGTTTTTTCGTCGAAAATGATCGATTTCGCCTGAACAATCTGTTATCCTGAACAAAAATTGCAAACATTACTCATACCTGTTTGAGATGGATAAAAATGCTGCGAAAATTACCTTTCTAAAGTGAAACATAAACAAATTTACAATTCATTTATTCAAAAAACTTATAAAAAGGGCTTTCGTCAATTCATTTTTACCATTTAAGATTTGGGTGAGAAAATAGTGCTTTTGTTTAGAAACTTCCCGTGAAGATTGCGGAAAATCCATCCGTCGGAATCGAACGCCGTCTCCTCCAGGTAATCCACATCATCCTACTCTTCAATTTCAACCGTTTCAATTTGTGTTTTAGGGTTTTATTTCATTTTTTAGAGGGTTTTTAGGCTAGAAACCCGCGCGCGGGGGCCCGTAGGCATAACACTGGCAGCCTGCGGACCCCGACTTTTTCTCAATGGGGAAAAAGTCAGGGGTCCACACCTTCCATGAAGGCAAGGTGCGGACCCACGCACTGTCTCTAATAGAGAGGGTGCGGACCCCACAGCAAGGGTTTTTAACCCAAAAATTCTCAAAATTGACCCAAACAACTTAATTTCTTACATTCTAATTTGCCTTTTTGTTGGATGTAGAGTGTACATCATGCTTGATTGGCGAGAATGGGAGCATGAGGACGTGGATCTTGCCGCATTGAATCACCAACCTTCGATCGATGCATTGAAGGCATGCAGCTTGCACAAATTTTGGGCCATACCTGGCATGAGGGCCCAGGTGGACTTCTTACAGTGGCTGGTAGACAGGTGGAGCATACAGGACCAGTGCTTCTTCATTGGTGGCCACCAGCTCGAAATTGAGCCAGCAGACATATACTTTTTGACTGGTTTGCCTAAGAGAGGCGAAGACTTGGCTCTATTTGGGACTAGGCCAGGTGGCCAGTCTATCGATAGCCTCTGGCTAGAGTTCTGCAACAGCCAGGCTAGAGACAAAGGGATAGACATTAAAACCATATCCCGTCCTGAAATCATGGTGATCGCGTTTACTGTCACCAGACTTTGCGGGAGTGTCGCACTACATATTTTCACCGGATCCCAGATGCGGATGGCAGTTGACTTCTTTCGAGGCACCATCTTCAACTGGTGCGATGCTGTGTTGGCTAATATAAAAAGCCAACTCACCAGAGCCAAAAACGGACAACTGAAGACCTTTGGTTATGGGGCTTTGGTTGTGAGCTTTTGTCTAGAGAGGGTCCCAATGTTGGTCCTGCAGCACCTTACTGTTGGAGCTGGGCTTCCTCGAGAGCCCAAACTGATGTGATGGGTTGCAGTTATGGCCCGTCATCCGGACGAGGGGACAGAGGTCGTTCGATTCAAACCTGAGTATTTCCATTGGTTGGAAAACCAAGTTTTTTCTATTCAGGACTTCCCTTATGCTGGAGTAGATTTTCGTGGTGACCCAGACATGGCTCTTCCACCAGGAGAGCAATGGGATGATTCAGGTAAAATCATTTTCAACATTTTCCTATTTAATTTTTTTTTTTGTTTTTTATGTCGTCCCAAAATTGATAGTAAAATTTTCAATGCAAATGTGGGTCCACAGCGACCAGCCGCTCTCCAGCCTTACGAGAGGAAACAACCAGCTGTAGCGGCGCCAGCCCCACAAGACGAATCAGCAAAGACCTTGGTCGAGTTGGAGAGTCATCTAGAGCGCTTGACAGGGGACATTCCAGAGACCGGCATAGATGACATTCCTTGTCGACTATAGCGCTATGTCATTGGGGTCCTAGGACCTTTTAGGAGGTTCCTTTGTAAGGTGGCTCGTAAAGTGGTTTCTTATCAAGATCATCACCAGTGATAGGATGATCGCCTATTGTAGACACATATGACATTTTTCTTTTTGTACTTACCATTTTTGCCGATCATAAGGTGTTTTTCAACCTATGATCGAGGACGATGTATATTTTGACACACTTCTATATATATCACTATTACCAGCTTATCTTGTAAATCATGTTATGGAATGCTTTTAAATTTACATTTATGATTATTGCAAATGTCTACTTAACATTAGAGAAGCAATTTCATCTGCTAATGTATTTAAAGATCTTGGAATATGCTGATATTCAATATAATCAAATTCACGTTCCAAGAGACGCACTCTTAAAAATAATCTCAATAACACTGGATTTCTAATGGCATACACTCCATTAAGCTGTAATACAACGAGTTCAGAATCTAACCTCACTATCAAACTCCGAATCCCAAATGAAATAGATTCAGATAATAACTCAATCGCTGCACTATACTCGGCAATGTTGTTCGTTGTTTGACCGAGGCTTACCCCATGCATAGATACCAACTCGTCAGAGGGCAAATAGATAACCCAAGCTGCGGAAGAAATATTCTGTGTATTACGACAAGCACCATCAGCGAAACCAATGTATGTTTAGAGAGGCATCGACATCTGCAATATCAAGAGTAAAACCATGATAAGCAGGAATAATGACGAAAAACACTCTCTAAGCTAAGCACACTTTTTAAACTAAAACACACCAGCTAGAAAGAAAACTATCCTAACTAAAAATCTCCATACCCATTCTTTAAGCATAATACCTCTTCAGGTAAAGACCATTTTTGGGTTTACCTAAAGAGTCCCTGTCAAAGTCTACCAATTCATAGGCCCCTTTTGCTAGCTTTCGCTTGACAACATAGGGACCATGCCACATAGGAACGAATTTTCCAGCGCCTAATTTATCATTAGCTTGATCGTACAATAAGACTAGATCTCCTTCCGAAAAATTTCGAGGGGTCACATTTCGATCATACTGAGCTTTCATACGTTTTGTGTGACTTTCGATCGCCAATGCGGCATCACGTCGATTCTCATCTAATTGAGCCAAGTATAACAAACGTTTTTCCTCTTCGGAAGTGGCTGGAAGTAACTCGATGGCCATTTGAAATGACGAGATTTCGCATTCAATGGGTAACACAACGTCCAGACCATAAACTAGTTGGAAGGGAGTGAACCCTATTGACGTTTTTACTGAGGTTCGATACGCCCAAAGCGCTGAAAATAGCATGTTATGCCAATTCGACCGATGAATCCCAATGATTCGTCGGATCATGATGACTAAAACTTTGTTGATGGATTCAACCAGACCATTAGCTTGTGGATAATAAGGAGTTGAACTATCGTGACGCAAGCCAAGCTGGCCTGTAATTTCGGTCATCATAACGTTTCGAAAATGATGCCCATGATCAGTGATAATCGCTTGTGGAACACCAAACCTAGCAATTATATGATTGAACATGAAAATTGCAGTTGTTTTGCCGTCTGCCTCAAATGTAGGCATCGCCTCGGCCCACTTGGTAAAATAATCTACCGCAAGGATGATATACGCATGCCCCCCAACCGAGTGAGGGTTACATGTAATAAAATCGATACCCCATTTGGAAAAAGGACCAACGGCAATTATAGGGTGGAGAGGAGCAGGTGGAGCGCGCATCTTTCGATCAAAAATTTGGCAGTTGTGGCATTTTCGGACCGCATTAATACAATCTTTAAACAAAGATGGCCAGAAGTAGCCAGCGCGCAATATCTTTTGGGTTGTGGCATACCCAGACATATGACCGCCACACGCTCCAGAGTGACAGTCATTTAGAACCCTTTCAAGTTCCCCGTGAGTTAAACAACGTCGAAAAACAGAGTCCGCCCCACGGCGATAAAGAGTATCTCCAATAATCCTGAATTGTTGGGACTGGAATCGTATTTTCCGACATTCTGATCTTGAAATTTCTGGCCGAAAGGATTGGGTCTGGAGATAAACGATGATATCCCCAAACCACGGATCTAAAGTGCTGATTAGAAACAAGGATTCGTCCGCAATGTGCTCCTCCGCCACAGTTTCCGTGTCAGCACGCGGGAAGTGACACATTAACTCCAAAAACTAAAGATTTCTTAGACTTAGATTTTTCAAATTCCAAGTCGAACTCCTGCAGGATCACAATCCATTTGGAGTACTTTCCCCCTAGCAATTTCTTGGTAAAAATGTAGATCATAGGGTTGCAATCAGAAATTATTGTAGTTTTACGTAGTAAAATGTAGTGACAAAAACGTTGGACAGCTTGAACATCTGCCAATGTCAATTTCTCCACATGTGAGTATTTTAGCTCAGTTGGATTTAAAGTTTGACTAAGATAATATATCACATGTTCAGTACCGAATTCATCTTCCTGAACTAAGACCATTCCAATGGTGGAATGAGAGGTGGTGAGATACAAGAAGTAGTCCTGGTTATAGTTGGGAGGATGCAATAACGGTGCACGGGTCAACGCGTGTTTTAGTGCATCAAAAGATTTCTGAGCTATCTCATCCCAATAGAATGGAGTATTCTGTTTCAACAACCGGGTAAAACCTTTTGTAACCTCGACGTAGTTAGGAATGAATCGTCGTAAAAAGTTTGCTTTCCCTTGCAAACTTTGGAGTTGGCGAAGACTCGAAGGAGGAGGCAATTTGACAATAGCTTCAACCTTCAAGGGCTCAACGCGAATGCCGGCTTTCGAAACAACAAACCCCAGCAATCAACCCGTTTCTATACAGAAAACACACTTGTGTGGATTCAACCTAATCCGATAATGCCTACACCTCATAAAGATTGCTCGTAAATGGATGAGATGATCAGCTCGATGTAATGAATGAGCAGGCAAATCATGGAGATAGGGTTGCACAATGTGCTTGATGTTATGAAACACATAAGACATGGCCCTTTGAAAGGTTGCCCCAGCATTCTTGAGCCCAAAGGGTAATTTGCAATAAGCAAATGTCCCCCATGGACAAATGAAAGCCATTTTTGGTTGATCGGCAGGTAGAATATTGATTTGATTGTATCTGGAAAAACCATCCATGATACATATTCTTATTGTCCCTTGCTTTTTTTTAACCGGAACAATATTCGATACCCAATCCGTTAACGGAATCAAATAAATGAAACCTACTTTGAGTAATTTTTCAACTTCTGCTTTAATAGCAGCAACTTTTCCTGGGTGAATCTGACGCAAACGTTGCCGGATGGGTTTAGCGTCCGGGTAAGTCTTGATTTCATGAACAACAATTGCGGGGTCAATTCCTGGGATTTCATCATATCACCAGGCAAACACGTCGCGGAATTCTTGAAATAGGGCCTTATATATTTGAATTTCATCTTTTGTACACGAGGCACCTATATGAATGTTTTCAACAATTCCAGGCTTAACCGAAATGTCAATAGGAATAGTTCGAGAGATGTTTCCCAAATTTAACTCTGAATCAGGATTTTTCATTGGATTCTGAGGTTCCTTGACATATTTCGTCGTAAAAATTGATGAAAAATCATTTTCAAAACGATCATTCTCGGGTAAGAACGAAGATCTGTGATGGAGATCTTCCCATGGTAAATCATCTACACATAGGATTTCACGAATTTTCTCATCAGAGTGAACAAGTTCGGAAAATGTTGTTGCATCCGAGTTTGATGTGAAAAATGATTCCTCACTGACCACATTCATTAAGTCAATTTTGGTTGAAGATGGGTCGGTAAACGATTGCACGACCTCATACGCAATTTCATATGGACTCAAAGGCATAACATCACCAAATGAGTCTATCTCAGATTCAGAAGGTACGATCCAAGGATCATCATAAACAATGGTGTCTGACAAAATCATATGAATGGTTGCAAAAGAAGACGATGCGTTGATCGGAGGAAAAGGAAAAGTTCCCAATAAACCGGCATCTTTAACTAGTCCTACTCCAACATCCTTATACGGGATAGTCGTTTTACCGACATGCTGAATGCTTTCAGAAGAGGCTGGGTCGGACGAAAAGTAAGCCAGCTGGTCTATTGTTACGATCTTTCCATTATGAGGAAACTTTATAACCCAAAAGACCGATGAAACGACAACTGTCATAGCGTAAGACCAACTATGACCCAAGAGAAGGTTGTAATCTAGAGGGGCATCAACCACCTCCACATCTAGATTAACAGTTTTTCCTTCAACCCCTATAGGTAAATCCTGTAGAATGCCAAAAGGATGAAACCCACGGCCATCAAAGGCCTTTAGAATCGTCGGGGATTGATTTAGTGAAGGAGAACCAAGCGATCTCCAACATTGTATCGACATAATACACGTTGAGGCTCCCTCATCAATCACAGTCCTATGAATAGGCCTGTTTTTTACTGTCACTGGGATCTGGAAAGCCATTTCATGAGGTAAGCATGGTGTACTATTTTCTAGATCGAAAATTATTAGGTTTGAGTCCTGAACGTCAACAGCTCCTATAGCCGACAAAAGTAATTTACGTTGTGCTGGACATGATTGCAGCACTTCCAAAGCTGACATTGCTGATGGTGAAACAACTAAATCCTCAACAATGTTATAGTTCTGAGCCGCTCTCTCATGTGGATTGAAAGTTGACTTTCGAAGTATACCCTTGGCGAGCAGTTTGATTACTAAGTCTGGATTAGGTTTCTCGATCTGTAGTGGATCGGAACCAGGAGCTGAGGTTTACTACCATAATCATGCGATCGAGTCACAATCCTAACATGCGACATCATCAGTATGGGTTCTTCATTGGCACTCGAGGAACAACCTATCATCTTACTGTCTTGACTTGGAAAAGGATCCTTCAAAACAGCAGGCGTTTGGGAACCTTTGACAATCTTCGCAACCTCTGCACGATGAGGGCAGTCTCTTGTAAAATGCTCTTCGTCACAAATGAGACAAGGATAACGAGGTTTGCGTTTCTCATCATTTGATTCCGCTTTTTCAGGTTTCTCTTTTGAATTTTTGTCTGTTTTATTTTTCTTCTTCCCTTTCTTCTTACCACCAGATTTTGATTTGGCTATAGATGACTCTACAACATGAATATTGGCGGAAATCTCCGCGGAAGAATCTCCTGTCGGGGAATCTGGCAAGGTTATGATAGGAGAAGAATTCTTGGAAGACTTCTTCTTACTTTTGGTGTTAACCGTACCAATCATACTGTCAGTGGCATGAGACCCTAAAGGAGCTGCAGGGATTTGATTTTGCTTAGGAAGATCGGGGATTTTCTCGTGTAACATACCTGACTGAGTATAAACCAAGTCAAGGTACTGTGCTTGAGCAATTACTTGCTCTTCAATAACGACTCCGGCCTTAGCTACATCCTCAGTGATCTTTGGCAATAAAGATTTTACAAACCATTCAGCTAAGATCTGATCCGGAATAAAAACCTTCACTAAATGTTGTCGACGTCTCCATTCATGAATGTGATCTGAAATGTAAGTGGACCTCGACTGCTTTAATGAAGTTAGTAATTCCGTGCCATTATCATATCTGACTGGCAACTGAAAATGAGTTAAAAACAAGGTAGCTAACTGACTAAAGTTATAAAAAGTGCCTCGCGTAACTCAATGTACCACTTGGCCGCAAGACCAATTAGAGTACGCTGGAAAAGCCTTAGACGGATTGAATCATCTGAAATGGAGTTAGACGCACACCAGAGGTGATAATTCATCACATGGTTCGACGGGTCCTCTCCTGATTTTCCTTCAAACTTAGGAATATCACTAGGCAACTTATTCGGCATTGGCGGCCAAAACGAAAGATAATTAATGGGATCGTTCGTTAGGCGCGACAAGTCAGGCAAGTCCAAAGTTGCGATAAACGGTAACTGACGATTAGGGTCCCTAAAACTCTGGGTCATGAGACCAGCCCCAGGAGGAGGATATCCAGGATAACTAGGAATAGGAATTGCATTTGGGATATTGTATCCTCCTGAAAAACTAGGATTAACCGGACCGTACTGGGGTTGTTGAGGTTGTTGATATGTGTACCCAAGGTATGGTTGATACTGATAGACTAGCTGCTGCACAGCAGGACCGAATTAGTACTGTCCCTGGTATGGTTGATAAGTAAATTGTGGTTGACTTGTGACAACCGTACTTGAACCAGGTTGTCCTACAGGCATCTGAACCGAAGTTTGAATTGTGGATCCAGACTGAGGTAAAGATGTCTGAGGAGTAGATACAGGAACAGTAGAAACCGAAGCTGTCGATACTCCAGAAGTAGGTGGGGTAGATTGAACAGATGTTGCAGCAGTTGCAACAGCTGTTTGAGGCGGAGTACGAGGCGTACTAGGCCCAGGCTGAGAAACTACCGAAGGTACAGAAGTTTGAATAGTATACTAGACAGGTTGCTGGGGTGAACCAGAAACTAACGGTTGTCCAGTTTGAGATGACAACTGTACATTCGGTTGCAAGACCTGTTGAGTTTGCGATGGAACCAATACTAAATTCATTCCGGGGTACAGACCCATAACAGGTTGAGAATATTGAGGACCATAACCGGGTTGAGGGTAGGGTTGATAATTCAAGGTACATTCCCTGTTCCTTGAAGATATGATTGACCGGAGGGTGGTTGGAAACCTTGGTTCGAGTACTGACCTTGGGGTTGATACCCTTGAGGCACGTACTGATACTGGGGTTGACCTTGAGGTACATATTGATACTGGGGTTGACCTTGAGGTACATATTGAGTCTGGGGTTGACCTTGAGGAACGTACTGTCTCGTAGGTATGTACTGTCCTTGAGGTTTCCCCCCAGGTGCAAATTGGGTACCTTGAGGTTGCCCCCCAGGCGATAATTGAGGATTTTGAGGCTGCCCCTCAGGTGGTAACTGGCCACCTTGAGGTTGAGGATTAGGAATAGTACCTGACATCATGAGAATATCTTCTACACTCAACGGCTTAGTACCATTGTTTCCAATTAATAACCCTTGTTCAATGGGTTGAGGAGATGCTCCCGCAAAAGTACCAGAAAGTGATTGATACCCAGAGGGAATAGAGGGACCACTGTACAAAAAGGATTCTGGCAATTGAGTAAACATGGACGACTGTCTTGACATATTTAACGGAGGATAGTAACCTATAGGTGTTGGGTGATAAGGAACACGAGGTGGTGAAAAACTTAGCCCTAGGTTTTCCAAGAAATTAGTCAATGAAATATACCAAGCACTGCTCCTAGGTGGATAGTAAGAAATTGATTCACACTCCCTAAGTTCAATAGCAGGTTGATTTTCAGGGATAGGGATGCCTACTTCTTCTTCCGGAGTAGCAAGTTCTTCGATAGCTATAAGTCCAGAAGGAAGATTTTGGGTAGAAGTTGGAGAGGTAAACCCCGATGTTGGAGTAGCAGCAAATTCACTTTTAGGTTCGGATATTTCAGGTTCCTCCCCTATATCACTAGTAGATGAAAAGCTACCAGTAACTTTGGAAACAAAGACTGATTGTGGATTATAATATGCTACTAAAGCTTGAAAATCGGGATGTACCACCAAGGAAGACTCTCCTTCTTTAGGTGACCCAACTCTACTGTCTCTAGGAGTTACGAGGGCTTTTAACCCTTCAGGCTGGCTCGGTGAAAACTCAAGAGGTGTAGGAATTTACAGGGTAAGTTCCTCAGAAAGAACACCAAAAGGACACCGCTCACAACCAGATCTCAAATCAATACACCAGTATTTTTGACATGGTTAAAACCCTCAAAGAGGGAAACAATCCACGGCCTGAGCCAACGTGGCCACTTCAGGCAATTTATTAATCAAAGAATGAAAATTTACATAAGCTTTCTCTCATAGACGGATTACCCGAACAATGACCCTCCATGCGCTTTAAATAGAACTCATGGACCAATCGGGTGTCAAGCCACGGATCAAGTGTCGGTAATACCGAGGAGAGAGTGAACTGTCGGATCACTACATATTGTGACTGTCAGATTGTAAGTTACAAAATGTACAACGGTAAAGAAACACACTTTACCTAACTCTATACCTAACTCTATACTAGACCAAGTTGAACTTAACTATTTCCTATGTGTCGGAATATCCTAACATCCCCCTTAAGAACAACTTGGGATAGGATTGAAGGATTTACAAATATGACACAATAGGAGAAGGAAGGAGGCACTAGAGCCTATCCCCCCTTAGTGACAACTTCCTGAACTCCAAGCATATACCAAAGTTTAGTGAACTTCGCCTCTGTGAGAGCCTTTGTGAAGATGTCTGCAACCTGATCATCTGTTGAACAATATTACACTTCAAGAACATGGTCATGAATGAGCTTTCTGATGAAGTGCATGTGTAGTTCAATGTGTTTGCTGCGCTGATGCTGGACTGGATCTTTGCATAGCTGAATGGCACTTTGATTATCACACCAAAGTGTGGTTGGATGCTGCTGCTCAAAGCCAAACTCTGATGGGATCTGACGAAGCCACAAGGCTTCCTTACTAGCTTCCATGGCACCACGATACTCTGCTTCTGCTGACGAAAGAGAAATGGCAACCTCTTTCTTACAAGCCCATGTAATAGGTCCTGAACCAAGAGTGAAGACATAACCGGCAGTAGACTTCCGATCATCAGGGTCACCAGCCCAATCAGAATCAGTGAAACCGACTAATAGAGGAGCTGCTTTGGCACTGTAATGAATCCCAAACTGTACTGTACCTCGAACATAACGAAGTATTCTTTTTGCTGCTTTCCAATGACTTTCACGGGGGTTTTGTATAAAACGAGCAACAAGGCCAACAACAAAGGAAAGGTCAGGACGAGTATGGGTTAAATACAAGAGTTTTCCTACAAGTTGACAGTATAAGGTAGCATCAACTTCAGGAGAAGTACAAGAGACTGAAAGTTTGACTCCAGACTGAAAGGGAGAAGGGGCTGGCTTACAGTCTTCCATGTGAAAATGACGAAGAATATCACAAGCATACTTGGACTGGGAAAGGGAAATACCCTCCTTGGATTGCAAGACTTGAAGACCGAGAAAATAGTGTAAGTGTCCTAAGTCTGTCATTTCAAATTTCCTTTTGAGGCTAGACTTCACATGGTTTATAAGGTTGGGATCACTACCAGTAAGGATAAGATCATCAACATAAAGAACAAGGATGATAAGAGAGTTGCCCACTTTCTTGGTGTAGACAGTATTGTTAGAATGACACCTAGAAAAGCCAGATTCTAAAAGAAAGCTATCCATTTTGGCATACCAAGCCCGAGGAGCTTGCTTGAGACCATAAAGGGATTTCTTAAGTTGACATACAAGGCTGGAGTCTGTTTGGATGAAGCCAATGGGTTGTTCCATATAGATTTCTTCATGCAAGTCCCCATGCAAGAAGGCAGATTTAACATCCATCTGATGGACTTCCCATTTTAAAGAGGCAACAAGGGAAAGAACAAGGTGGATAGAGTTCATTTTGGCAACAGGGGAGAAGGTTTCAGTGTAGTCAATGCCTTCAACCTGTGAAAAGCCCTTAGCAACAAGACGAGCTTTATGTTTATCTACTTTCCCATCTGGTCCATACTTGGTTCTGTAAACCCATTTACATCTAACAAGTTTGTGTCCTTTTGGTGTTCTTTCTGAGGAACTTACCATGATAAAAAAAAACTTCCTTTCTGTTTTTATTGGCCCCGAAGTCTACGGGACTTCCTCGGTAATTCAGCCACGGTTAAAAAATTTTAACTACTTCACACGCAAACAAAGTAAAATCTCAATCAAAACCACCTAAAGCCTCTAAAGAACCAAACAATTTTGGATCACACGCCTAAAGAATCTAGGAGATTAAACACACACAAACAGTAACTTTCCGTACTGAAAACACTAGTTGGTGATGAAGCCCAACGTCGGAGAGTTCAATACAGAAATGGCGGTTGGAACAGTTACCCTGGCAACCTGCTTAATGAATAGACTGGCACAAGTTTTTCCACTAAACCGTCTCGAGTGAAGAGAACCCCCCAGAAAATCCAAGTGATTCTAGCCGACGCCTGCTCCAGGTACAGTGGGATCTTCCCACCACTGTCACCTTAGGAAGAATCCTATAGAATATGGTCACTAAGGTTACCAACGGAAACAAATATACCTGGGGGAACAGTCTACGATCCGATACGCACGCAAGGGCAGAGTAACAAGCTCAATCCCCTTGAAGGCTCCTTGACATCATCCAAGGTTTACCAACAAGTGACCCCAGGCTCCTCGACAATGGTTAATCTGAGGTTTACCGTTTTTAATACGTGAATATCTGGCGTCATTCCCAATGAGGAAGGATTGATTCCCACACTGGTTCGGACACGATCTCGTGCTTCTCCTTTAAGAGGAGCTTTCCCAGAGCATAAATGCAACAATTGGATTTCTCTCCTACCGCAAGATACAACTACTTGTTTGTTTTACTGTCTTAGAGAGTTAATTACTCCCTACTCCAAGACACTAGCCTAAGCTATATTGGTGTATCAGAGCCCTAGAAATAAAAATATTACTAGATAGATTTTACTTTAAGCGTTATTTTTATTGGTTTTTGTTTAAGTCAAGAGGTGCGGAGATGAAACTCGTGGTATGAAGACTCGATTCGAAATCACTAAAAAATGAACTTAAGATGATTAAGCAATCTTTTCCCTTCAATGAACTTCTAGCTAGGAAAGAGTTTGAGAATGAAAATACTTGTAAACACAAATCTTTCTTAGCAAAAAAATTAAAAGAAGAGATTTTTGTCTTTTCCAATGCACTCAAAATGAGACAACTAGTTATTTTCACAAAAATTTCCCTTTTCTTTCAAAACACTCAACCACTACAAAAACAAACTTTTTCCAAAAGAGATTTTTTTTATTTTTTATAAAACACTCAAAACTATGGAAATGACTAATCTTGAGATCTATAAACTATAAAAACCTATTTGAAGTCAAAGATTACAAGATGTCTTTTTCAAGGATGTTTTACTTAGCTACAAGCAAACTCAGGACTAATTTGTCCAGAATCACAAATCAGTCAAAAAACAATCCAATTTTTGTTTTCTTTTCTAAAAATGAAATCCAAACTTTTAACAAAAGATTTTTCGAAGTTTCGTAAAGAGAAAACACAAGGTGGATGCCTCAACAAAGGTAGATTTTGCAAATGGTTAGACTCATAAGAAGGCTAGTAAAAACCAAGGTGATCTGAGGTTTCTACAGCTTCTAAGCTCAAAGCTACTACAAGACCAAAATGAAAACCAAACCCAACAATCAAAACTTCTAGGAATTTCACCTAAAACCCTAACACCAATGGAATTAACCTAAGAAAGGCTTCTGACAAGTTATATGCAGGTCTGGGCAGGGGATAATAACATCTAAACAAAAACTAAGCTGATTAACAAAGAAAATCTTAGGTTTTTCAAAATTTTGACAGGGTCCGCAGGCCCACAGTTAACACAGGTGCGGTACCGCTTTGTGCTAAAAGAAAAAGTGCGGATAGGTCCGCACTGTGTCACAAGCCGAGGGTGTGGTCCTCTACCAAAGTTATGAAAAACAAAAAATAATCCTAGATCTACTAAATCTACCCAATTCCACACACAACAAGCCAAAAACAGAAACAAAAACACCGTTTCTCAGGTCAAAGTAAAAACAAGGAAAAAATCAAGTCCCCAGCAGAGTCGCCATTTTGTCACACGGAATGAGTCGATCTTGCGAACAAGATAGACCTTCCTAGAATCTAACGATATCTAGTGACAAGCAAGCCAATCAAAAACTATCTTTCTCTAAATATGCATTTATAAACAAAGGAAAACAATTGTTTAGGCCTACCTTGGGTCCAATGCAAGTTTGTTGAAGCCTCGCTCCTTTGATCCAAATGAGCTCCCTTATTGCGAATCTGCAAACACAAACAAGCAAAAAAATTAAACAGCACCTGAAAAACCAATATCTTTAAACATACTTAACATGATGATCAAGGAATTCATGAAACAAATGACATAGGACAATTTGTTGAGAAAAATGAATCTAATTGTATTAATTCAAATCAAAGAAGAAATTTACAACCTGTGCCTTGATGCTGTACAAGCTCCTCCCAAGGTCCAACAAGAAGTCTCCTCTACTTTGACAAGTTTCACTATCTTCCCAATGAAGCCAAAAAGGTATGTGATCTCTCCTCTCAAGCTTAACTAGGAAGTCTCAATTCCACCAGCATTTACCCTCAAAAATGTTCAGCTTCTAACCTCCCTAGCAACCAATCCAATGCCTTAATTTATAGTGCAATGGAGGGAAATTACTAGGTCCTCCTTCAAAGGGATAAAGCCCTCCTTCAAAGGGATAGCTCCTCTCATCAAGGGATTAGCTCCTTCTCTTTTGGGATGCATGAACCACCTAAGAGCGACCAATCCACATCAAAATTCCTTCTAGAATCATCTAGAATTAACCCAAAGTGAGTTTTTTAGAATAAACTTGTGCCTTTTTGACTTTCATAGGGGTCCGCACCCACTCCTTTAGGGACAGAGCGGGCAGGTCCGCAGTTTTTGTGAACAGGAGGTGTGGGACCGCAGGCAACAGTGAGAGAAAGTGCGGAACCAGAGCTTTGTTGATTTTTAATGTCTTTCTACCATTTTCAAAGCTTGACTTGAAGAGCTGAGGTCTGAGACTTGCTTAGGAGGACAGTACAAGTGATGATAGACCCATACTAACTACAAATAATCATGGTGACGATATTTTTGTGTAACACTAGTGTTGGGCAGGAATGCAAAAATCTGGAGAGGAAGGTAAGCCTTCCTTCCCCAGATTGCGTAATGAGCCTTGGTGAAGGCAAAGTCTGGGCCAAGGTTGGCCCAACTCGCCAATGGGTAACTGAAAGCAACTAAGACAATAAATGCATGGCGACACTAAGTGATAGCAGAACTGATTGACAGTGCATGCAAAACATGAATGAAATATTCAGCAAATAGATCAACATGCATGTGGGTGAGGCAGTTCGATGGTTGGGTGAACATCCGTGCAAAACAATTTCATGCATGCGACAACGGTGAGATAGCAAAAAAAACTGAAACAGAGCTAGAACAAGCTAGTATACATGTAAACGACAGCAAGTGCTCAAAGAAATCAAGCAAACAATACTCCCACAAGCGAAAACACAAAAAGCTATAAAAATGCAACATAAGGCATGGGAAGCGGGCAGACCCCAAAATAGCTGAGTTGAATGTGTCGACTACTCCTAGATGTGATGTGGGATGTCAGAGCTGCAAGGTTGATGTGAGGAATGAGCTCTGCAACATCTGGTTGATGAGTTTTGATAACCTCTAAGTTGTGACGCGCATGCCACAAATCTAGGGGGAAGCGACCCTTGGTGGGAGGTTTTTGAATTTCTCCTTGCATGTAACCTCCAAATGCTAAACATAGATCCCTGAGACAAGGGATTCCTTTGGATGTTGCCTTAGGAGAAGAAACATATGCATGCAAGTCTACTTTTCCCGGTCCCGGAGGGAACCCATCAACTTAGCTACACATGCAAGAGGTTGTTCAACTACTTGAAGGAAATGCGCATTTCTAGCTGGAAGCTGGGCTCACTGCCCAGGAGATTTGCGCAATTTCTGGGCAAAGCAGCTGACTGCTGCCCAAATTTGCGCAAATTCTAGGTTGAGTAGCCCTACTGGGGAAATTTGCGCAAATCCTACTGGGAGTGTTGACTGGCAGGATTACGCAATCCTGGAGCCCAGCAGGCTGCCAGACAGGATTGGCAATTTCTAGAGGGAAGGCTGGTTTCCCTCCATAAATGCACAATTCCTAGAGGGAAGGTTTGTTTCCCTCCATAAATGCACAATTTTCAAGGGGAAGCTGCTCAACCTGTAGCTGGACCAAGTCTGGATGAGCAGCATGTAAAGGGAAAGGATCAAACTATGATCGATAGTTTGAATTTGTGAAGAAAGACACTAAAGCTTGAGGACTTGATGAACAAGGCAAGGTATTGCATAAGGTTGGTAGGGAGGCTCCAAAACAAGCTAAGGCAAAATTTTGGAGGGTAGTTGTAGTTGCTACAACAGATTCTTAATCATGATCAAATTTTTCTGTCATCATGGATGAGGTCCTAGGTATGTTTCTTCTACATGAATATCTTGAGCTATAACTATCATCCTCCCATATTCTAGAAGATATGTATACCCATGCATTTTGTTCTTATCATAAATGCTACATCATCATGAGTATCTAGAACTATATGTACATCATGTTGTTAGATTCTAGAGGATGTTTTAGCCATGCAATTTGAATGTATTCCTACATGCTCCTATCCTACTCAAAACTTTGAAAGAAGTCTAGAAGTAAAGAGTTTGACCTAGTCATAGTAGAGATACAGAGGATATTCCTTCTTTTTCTTCTTTCCTTCTTCTTTCATCTCTTGAGTTATGTGAGCTTATTCCCTCTTTCTTTTGTTGTTGTTGTCCTTCTTAAGCTTAGGAAAATTCCTTTTGTAGTGTCCATATTCTTGGCATCCAAAACATTGGATTTTGGACATGTCTTTGTTGTTTGTTCTTCTAGGACCAAACTTGCCAAATTTACCCTCTCTTTTGGCCATGGTATCAAATTCTTTCTCTTTTGATCCCACATCTTCTTTTTCCTTAAGTTTAGTTTCCTCTCTCTTGCATAGAGACCACAATTCAGTGAGAGTGGTTGCTTCCCTCCTGGCATATATGCTTGATGTGAAGTTTCCCCACTCCTCAAGTAGAGAATTGAGTACTACAATTGTCATCTCTCTATCATACATGACTTCCCCAAGCTCTTGAAGTTGATCTCTCATTTCAAAGATTTTCATGAAGTAGGGAGTTATTCCTTCTTTTTTTATCTTCATCTTGTATAATTCATTCTTCAGAGATATTACTTCCCCAGTTGTGGATACAGAGAATAGCTCTACTAGTTTATCATAAATTTCTTTTGATGTCTCAAACTTGGAGACATAATGAATAAGAGAGTCTTTGATTGATTCTATCAGAATCCTTTAAGATCTTGTCTCATCCTTATTGTACTTGGCTAAGGCTTGAGTTTGTTCCTTAGCAGGGATAGTGATATTCCCTTTGACATGTTCCAGGAGTTCATTCTCCTTGAGAAGTAGATCAATCCTCTTCTTCCATAAAAGAAAGTTATTGGTACCTACCAATTTATTTCTTTCCTTGCAAAAAGACATTGATGTATATTTAGAAGGTGACATGTACTTACTTGATAGATTTTACGATGTAATGGATTTTCTTCCTCCTTGAAGACTTGATGGCTTGTCTTCCCTGGATCTTGATGTTCTTTAAGTTTCCTTCTCCAAGTGGACTTGCTTGATGATGAGATTTTCTTGAAGACTTGTAGATTGTTGTAGGTCCTGCTTCAATTTTCTCTTCTTTGTAGGTGCCTTTATGTAAGGCTCTTCTTCTAGATTTGTAGACCTCCTTGATGAATTATGGATTGTATACCCTTCTTGTCCTTGAAGTGATTGATACTTCTAGGCTTGATGCTTCAACTTTGTAGATGCTTCTCCTTGATGAGTGTTCTTGAGTTTTCTTTTCTTTGATGTGTCACCTTAGCTCTGATACCATGTTGAAGAATCTAGGGCATTACTAGTGTAGTGTGATTCTTCGTTACTTGATAACAATTTGTGGAGTCTTTTTACTTTTCTTGTTAGTTTAATCTTCTTCTTATTATTATTAATGCATGTGTGTGTACTTCATCAAACTGCTATCAAGACATAAGAACAAGAACAAAAGATGTTGGCTCTATGCCAGGGCCAAAACCTCTCTTCTATTGAGAGGAAAAATCTTTAGTAAATTTCTCTTATTGAAGTTTCTATTGATCAATGCCAAACTCTAGAACCCTGACGTAGAATATCCTCCAAGCACAAGTCAAGTCCTCTCCTCCTTTATGCACTTTGTTCCTCGACACATAGGATTCCTTCTTTTGGAACTTTGTCCCCTGGCACTTCTTCCTAGAGTCCTTCCACCTCCTTTTCACCTGCACTAGAGAGATAGGCTCCTTCGCTAGGTTTGGGAGTCCTCGTAGGCTTCATATCTCACCCTAACAATGGATTGTTCACTAGTTGCTATTATGCTGCAGACATACCCTTACTGCACCTCGCACGTGTGACTATTTCTAGCCCTAGAAACAGTCCCTTATACTTCGGTCTTCTTCTTTCTTACTTCACTTGATTTCCTTCCCTCTTCGCTTGGATAGAAGGCCTAGTAGGCCTAGTTTGAAGCCAAAAAAATGATGGATGATAAATCTTAGAGTTGCTGCTATAGTGACCACAATCAGCCCTTCAGTTCCCCGCATGTGTGGCCTCATCTTATCCTAAAACAATCCTTTATTCTTCAGTTATCTTTCCTCCTTCGCTACTCTAGAGGCTCCCTTAAACTTGACTTTTCCACCTTTCACTTGGCTGCACTTTCTCGCTGATTTCAGACACGATCTTCGCGATCTTTGGAGGAGTGGACAACCTCTATATATAGAGGATTGTCCCTCCTTTAATCCTACTCATAGGCCGACCAGCTGTCCATAGGCTGACTTGACTATTTCTTCAATATTTCCTTTGCTTTGCTTCTAGAGGAGGATGTTGCTGCATGGAGAGGACTTTGCACTTGACTTGGAGGTATTTCTTTAACTTTATATATATTTATACATGGTGTAACATGCCCTTAAAGCATTGAATATTTTCTCTTGACTATTTGACTCACCTATAACACTTTGACATGTGCTAGACCTACTTCAATGAGCAAGAAACTCATTGACATATATTATAAAAATAATATTTATTTTCTTGAATAAGTACAAATATCAAAAGTAAATTTATGAAGACCGAACCTAGTTACACTTCCTTCAACACCATCAAGTCTGAGACACTCCAAAACCCCCATCTAGGCTCTTATTAAGCTCAAAAAGGTTAAAAATTGAGCAAGATATGTCTCTTGAATCTAAGCTCTGCTATCTATCTTGAAAATTGGAAAAAACTTGCTAATTGCGCAACGATTTCGCCCTTTACACAGTCTATCGAGTGACAATAAACAAATCATCAAGTGATGATATGTCACACCATGATGGTGGTCATAATGACAAATTGTCTTCAAAGGGAGATGAACATTCCAAGGGACATGCCAAGTCCAGTTCTTCTCGTCAAAGTCACAGCTCAAGGACATGTATAAGTGTCATGGGGATCCCAGAAATGTTGGTGATTTTGATCATTTATGGAAAATGCTTCCTTGTACATTTTGTGAGGCATCTGGCCATTGTGTGGTTGATTGTGAGCAATGTAAGGTGATGGTCAAAAGATTGGATCAAATCCTTGGGACAAGATATGGGGAACCTCTCCCAAGTATGAATACTTCCTTATTAATGGGAAAGTGTAATAATTTTTGTACCCATTGTAGCATGAATGGGAACCGGATAGAAAAATGTTGGAAACTCCATCCGAAACTTCATCCCAAGAAGGACAAAGAGGTCATGTGATCCCTTGCAAAGGAAGTGAAAAGTGGCAAAGTGGAAACTGATGTAGTTCCCGAAGCAATCTTTGAAATAGAGTGGGTGCAAAAAGAGAACCCATAAGCCTAGTTAGGCAAAGAATGGGTAGACTATTTTATACAATTAGCTTGGTTTGTAAAATTGTAACTACTTCTTGTATATTCCCATTTGGGTACTTTGTAAATTGAAGTCATGTACAAATCACTTATCTGCAACAAGTGTATTTTCTTTGACATGTTATGCTATTTTGTCTTGATGATAAGTCCAGTTGTATGGGACTTTTGAGATGAGAATTTGTATTTCATTCAACATGTCTACAGTTGTGTCAAGCACTCACTTATACAAGTATTTCGATGTGAAGCTTGTTTGTGAATTTGATCTTTAGTAAAGATTGTGCAGAAGATGACCATAGCAATGTGGACAAAGGCAAGCATGTCATTAAACAAATGTAGCCAGTGCATCTAACAATACAAGTGCAGCTTGAGGACAACAAAGCAAAGTGCAAATTAATGCATGGCAAGCATAGTTGCTTATGATTTCCGGGTGGAAAATCAAGTTTGGGTTCAGCAAAGAGAGACTTCAAGATAATTTTGTTTGAGACAGAGAAAGATGGTCTTAGAGAGAATGTTTAGATTCCATCCATCGAAGATGTTGTTCTTGCATGTTTAGAATAATTGCAGTAAGCCTCAATTCTTGACAGGAAGATAAGGACTTCACACAGAGGCAAGGTGGAACACCTTGATTGGGGTTCAAAGGCACCGATTTAAAAAGCACAAGAATGATTGAGATTGGGAAAGTAATTGATCTTTTTCCTCACTTATTTTTTGAGTGAAGATAGACTTTTGGAGGCCCAAAAGTTCCTAGTGGGGAGGTATGATCCAAAGATAAAAAAATAGGCTAAAAATGAAATTACTTGGAATCACCTGAAATTGGTGTCAAACCATAGTATTCATCATCCTGATTCCAATGACGCTTGAATCGCCTCAATCCGATGTCGTATGAAGAAGTTATTGCATTCAGAAGTTTTTGGCCAACAACGAAAAAGTCAAGAGCAAGGTTGACTTGGCTACTGACTGGGTAGTCTGTATAACTGACATCATCAACTGAATGTGTAGGGTATGGATGACGCTGAACCAATCTAGTCTCAACATGTGGCAAGTTCGTACAAGTGCAAGTGGAGACTTTTGATTGGTCGTTTTGGTTTGAGGTGGCCCAATAACAGGGCGCCACATGGCCCAATCAAAGGACGCCAAAGGCCCTCTTTGGTTGGCTAAAATTTTGTATAAGGGCCGAAGGGCCTCGACGAGGTTCGATTCCTAGACCTGCCATAACACAAATCCGCGCACCACCATTACGCCACATCATTAGATCTTAACCATATTGAAACTTGGGTTATATTTGAAGTCAAACGGTTCGACATTTGGGAGGAGGGTCGAGCGATGATCCCTGGCCCCTGGTTACTTCGACACCATACGACCGAACGAGAAGTAGAGAGGGGTGAGTGGGAAGCTCCAGCTCCAATCCATATGCAGTACCCATACGATCAAGCTGAGGATCTTTGGTGGAGATAGTGGGGACTAAGCCCCAACCCTTGGTTTCAACGCTCACCACAGGACCCTTGGCGGATAGTAGAGAAGCTTAGGCGAGGGGGTCAAGTGGACAAGCCTTGGCCCTCAATTCTTGGTAACTGACGTGACCACAACCCCCAACCCTATCGTGACAACATATGACCACATGTTGATGGAACAAGAGCTAAGTTGGCCAAGGCGGGCGGTTAGCCTGACCCCTAGCCATATGGCACAATATGACCCTATTTTGGTGCTTTAGGGGTTATTGGAAAATTTAAAGTGGTGACAAATTTCCCTTTCGCGGCAGGAATCTCACTGGCGCCAAGTGAAATTGTCGCTCGACGCACTATGTAAAGGGAAAAATCATTGCACAAATAACAAGTTTTGCCAATTTACATGACATATAGTAGAGCTTGTCTTCAAGAGGCATATCTTGCTCAATTTTTAACCTTTTTGAGCCATTTATAGGAAATATCGCAAAGCTTGGCTTCAAGAGGCATATATTGCTCAATTTTTAACCTTTTTGAGCCTATTTTTGATCTCCATATAACTTTGGAAAAATGGTGGTATAGTACTACCTATCATACATATACTAAAATGACCCCATTTGAGGCTCTTTACTGATATTCAACTCCTAGTATCCCATCATTTTTATAAGATAAGTCCAAAGTATAGGAAATGGAGTCACGTATGGAGAAGGATAAAGAAACTTTGACAATTCTTAAGGAAAATCTTCAAATTGCACAAAATAGGATGAAGCAACAAGCAAGTCAACATGAAAGTGAAGATAATTTGAGGAGGGTGATTGGGAATTTATGGGACTACAACCTTATAAACAAACTACACTCAAGCAAAAGAAGAATTTGAAATTAGCTATAAAATTTTATGGACCCTACTATATTTCCATAGGATTGGACAAGTGGCATATGAGTTAGATGTGCCACCTTCTTGCATTTATAAGGTCTTTCATGTTTCTTACCTAAAAAAGGTTGTGGGACAAATTATTCCAATGCAAACAGAATTTATAAAATCAAATGAAGAAGGGAATTTTATTTTTGAACAATAAAAAGGACTAGATCAACATTTCCTATCTCTTTAGAATATAACCATTATGGAGTACCTAATTAAGTGGAAGAATATGCCTCTAGAAAAAACTACTAGGAAAATCAACAGTTCATGAAGAAACACCCTCAATTACAAGCTTCAAGGGTAAATCTTTTCTAAAAAGAGGGGCATATGTTAAGGCCCTTGGGGCTCCTATATTAAGGGCATAGTAAGGATTCATTATTCATTTATTTGTTATATTAGGAGGTTGGATAGAACCTTTTATTATACCCTTGGTCTCTTATATATATACCAAAGAGAGCTAGTTTTAGGATCATCAAATGTTGTCTTATACATTGTATTCATTGTAAAAGGAGGTTCCCCCCTTGAAGTGGATTGCAATTATTGTTTTCTTATCATTTTAAGTTGCAAGGTTCATAACACATGGGGTAGATAGTGTTGAGGTGGAAGCTAGGTGGTAGACAATGTGGATGGCATAAAATTCTAGATAACAGAGATCAAGCTATCATATATTGGATGATCGATCATTGGGATATTGATCTATTAGATATTAGGACATTAGTTTAAGCAATATCATCCCACCTTATTTTGATACCGGCTTTGTGGGCTATTGTATGTAAGGGTGTTAGGCTTTCAAATATTAGTACATCAGGATATAAGGGAACTAGTGTGTTGGACCTTTCACATTTTATTATTCTCTTTTGATAAGACTATCACCCGATAGACCCTTATTGCTGGATAGGACTATATGGTCCACTGAGATGGTGACATGCAGATGGTATATATGCCAACTTGGCATGAAAGGAAAAATCTTCTAGTGGGAATAACTCTGGATATAAACCTCAAATCTAGATGAAATTATGCCATTGGAAAGCTTTTGACAATCAAGAGATGATGACGGTCTGAGTGTGAGGGGTGGATAGTATCAATAGTAGGATCCAATTTCCCAATGGTCTGATATTAGTCATTTGACACCTCGACCCTTTGTCATTGTTTACTAATAAATAATCTCAATTTTTTTTAGTTTTAGGGAGTTGTGTTATTACTTCTTGGAGAATTCTCAACCCCTGATCTATTGATTGCCCCACTTGTCACATGACAACTCTTAACTCTTCCTATCTTTGTTAATTGTTGGATAGTGTGGGTTTTGATAGTATTCTAGTTTTTTTTTCTCAATATGCTTCAAGATACTCTCCATATCATCGAAATCTGAAATGTCAATTCTCGAGAGTCGGTGACTCAATAGCCCCTTTTGGTTGGCTCTTGGTTTTGGCCCCTGTCTTGGCCATGTGACTAGCAACTGAGTCCAATGACCTTCAAACCCAAAAATACTTAAACTTCCACCCATCCAACATACAATTGTCCTTTGAAAATTTTGAACTTCCATTATCTGACGACTTATTGGGTTTTATTTGCATCGACAGGTTGGAAATATGGGCAATGAGTGTACTTTTGACACTTAATACCTAGTGCTCTAATATTTGTCCTCTTGGGTTAATTGCACTTCCATTTAACTCATCGATCATAGCCATGTTATCATCCATATGACCAAGGACTGGGGCTGAAGCCTGAATCCCTAAATTTCTAAGGAACTGTTGAACCAAAGGAGAAATCCCACCCTGTATTTCTCTATAGCATGAAACCAAGGTGGAAGATGTTGATCACCAAATCTCTATTGAACAAGGCATGATTGCAGAGGGGATTCCTTAACCTATCCTGAGAGTTGATAAAGATTTTATAGGGCACCAAATATGATTAAAAAAATTGAATCCATAAAGGTCCCCATTGATCACGAGGACACCTAAACACTCCATCCTCATTGTCGATAACTAGTTAGCTTCTCAAGTAATACCGAAGAGGCCACTACACACAATTTGTCTCTTTTGAGGCCTTTAAACATCCTCTCTCCAAAACCAAGGAATTCTTACGATTGATCAACATTCCAAATAAGTGCACATCATGGTTGTTTAATCCTCTAGTTGGATTAGTAAAGGCTAAACACCTTCACTTCAAGGCCATTTAAGCCCTTCAAGCCCTTCAGGTCCTTTAATAAATTCCACCAGTTCAACAATTCATATGTAAATCTCTATAATACTCTGCTTCAAGTGTTTTGAGAATAATCATTCTTTGAGTCTCCACTTTGCAACTAAACTTTGACTCTCGCATCTAATTCCACATTAGTAAAGGACCTTCTACTCTCCATAATAGGCTTAGAGCTTCTCTAGTCTATCTAAAGGCAAACCAAACTTTTGTGTAGGACGCCTTGAGGGTCTCCTACAACCAACCAACCATTTTGGTTCTTCAAGTGACCGAGGAGATTACTTCCCTTTCCTCCTTAGTGATATCTCTTACTTGATTGAGGCTCGTAACAATCAAGATCTTTTAAGTAACTAGGACCATATACCTATTAGTCTTATTTTTTGAGGCACAACATAAGAGCACATAAAAATACAGCCACATGAACATTATAAAGTCACCATAGATCTTTAAAAAATATTTACTCTTTCATCAAGGAATCACCCAAAAATTTACCAATTTATAACACAAAGAAGCAACACAAACTATAATTTCCATTCAACAAACAAGCTTATATATGCACAATTTATAAACATAATTTTCATTTCATTCATTATGTTTTACATTAAAAGTTTAAGTCCACAAGGGCACTTATCTGATTACAAACAAATGATTCTTGCAATTGATGAAGGGTGAACCACATTCCACCCCACCATAGGCTTAGTTGCACTGTAATCTTTCTTATAGTTAGTCACCCTTGAGTCAGACCATGAAGCCACGGGGGATGTTTTTTTAGTGATACAACGTGGAGTTTGGAAGTCGATCTCCTTCATCTAGTCCTAAACTACCAATTCGATTGTCTTACTACACTTGCATTTCCCCATGTGTTAATTTTCTATCTTTGTGAGCTCTCCTCTATCTCTAGTCTCCTTGCTTCACCGAAGTTCATTCTCTTTGGTTGTTCATTCATGCGCATGAGTGCTTCTTGCTCTGCACATGCCTTCCCACGAGTGCTTCCTCTAGATCCATGCACGCCTTCCCACAAGTGCTTCATCTATATCCATGCATGCCTTCCCATGAGTGCTTCCTCTTACTCCTAGAGAATGCTTCCCTTGTCCGAGAGAATTTTTCTCCCTGCTCATTTTCCACATATCCTATTGAATGTTTCCTATACACGTTTCTTCATTTTTTCTTCACTTTCACGGGTCAATTTCTTTGACAGGTTTTTTTTGTTAGATTTGTTCATCATGTTAGATCTAAAGCTTCTTCTTAGCCCCAAGAATTTTTCTAGTGGTATGTTGCCCATATCGTGGATAAGATAGCTAGGGTACAACACCACTACTTTCTTGAATATGGAAATTACTTCCACACCTTCCTTTTAGATACTTTCTTGGGAAAGTTTGACAATCTCAGAATGTCTGCCTTTGCCAATAATCCATTGGAAAATATTAATTCTCAAAATCCCCCATTTGTTGACTTCCATTGAGATGGTGACACACGGATGGTATATATGCCAACTTGGCATGAAAGGAAATCTTCTAGTGGGAATAACTCTGGATATAAACCTCAAATCTGGATGAAATTTATGCCATTGGAAAGCTTTTGACAATCAAGAGATGATGACGGTCTAAGTGTGGGGTGGATAGTATCAATAGTAGGATCCAATTTGCCAATGGTCTGATATTATTCATTTGACACCTCGACCCTCTGTCATTGTTTAGTAATAAATAATCTCAATTTTTTTTAGTTTTAGGGAGTTGTGCTATTACTTCTTGGAGAATTCTCAACCCCTGATCTATTGATTGCCCCACTTGTCACTTGACAACTCTTAACTCTTCCTATCTTTGTTAATTGTTGGATAGTGCGGATTTTGTTAGTATTCTAGTTTTTTTTTTTCTCAATATGCTTCAAGATACTCTCCATATCATCGAAATCTGAAATGTGAATTCTCGAGAGTCGGTGACTCAATAGCCCCTTTTGGTTGGCTCTTGGTTTTGGCCCCTGTCTTGGCCATGTGACTAGCAACTGAGTCCAATGACCTTCAAACCCAAAAATACTTAAACTTCCACCCATCTAGCATACAATTGTCCTTTGAAAATTTTGAACTTCCATTATCTGACGACTTATTGGGTTTTATTTGCATCAACAGGTTGGAAATATGGGCAATGGGTATACTTTTGACACTTGATACCTAGTGCTCTAATATTTGTCCTATTGGGCTAATTGCACTTCCATTTAACTTTTCGATCATATCCATGTTATCATCCATATGACCAAGGACTGGGGCTGAAGCCCGAATCCCTAAATTTCCAAAGAACTATTGAACCAAAGGAGAAATCCCACCCTGTATTTCTCTATAGCATGAAACCAAGGTGGAAGATGTTGATCACCAAATCTCTTTTGAACAAGGCATGATTGCAAAGGGGCTTCCTTAACCTATCCTGAGAGTTGATAAAGATTTTATAGGGCACCAAGTATGATTAAAAAAAATTGAATCCATAAAGGTCCCCATTGATCACGAGGACACCTAAACACTCCATCCTCATTGTCGATAACTAGTTAGCTTCTCAAGTAAAACCGAAGAGGCCACTACACACAATTTGTCTCTTTTGAGGCCTTTAAACATCCTCTCTCCAAAACCAAGGAATTCTTACGATTGATCAACATTCCAAATAAGTGCACATCATGGTTGTTTAATCCTCTAGTTGGATTAGTAAAGGCTAAACACCTTCACTTCAAGGCCATTTAAGCCCTTCAAGCCTTTCAGGTCCTTTAATAAATTCCACCAGTTCAACAATTCATATGTAAATCTCTATAATACTCTGCTTCAAGTGTTTTGAGAATAATCATTCTTTGAGTCTCCACTTTGCAACTAAATTTTGACTCTCGCATCTAATTCCACATTAGTAAAGGACCTTCTACTCTCCACAATAGGCTTAGAGCTTTTCTAGTCTATCTAAAGGCGGACCAAACTTTTGTGTAGGACGCCTTGAGGGTCTCCTACAACCAACCAACCATTTTGGTTCTTCAAGTAACCGAGGAGATTACTTCCCTTTCCTCCTTAGTGATATCTCTTACTTGATTGAGGCTCGTAACAATTAAGATATTTTAAGTAACTAGGACTATATACCTATTAGTCTTATTTTTTAAGGCACAACATAAGAGCACATAAAAATACAGCCACATGAACATTATAAAGTCACCATAGATCTTTAAAAAATATTTACTCTTTCATCTAGGAATCACCCAAAAATTTACCAATTTATAGCACAAAGAAGCAACACGAACTATAATTTCCATTTAACAAACAAGCTTATATATGCACAATTTATAAACATAATTTTCATTTCATTCATTATGGTTTACATTAAAAGTTTAAGTCCACAAGGGCACTTATCTGATTACAATCAAATGATTCTTGCAATTGACGAAGGGTGAACCACATTCCACCGCACCATAGGCTTAGTTGCACTGTAATCTTTCTTGTAGTTAGTCACCCTTGAGTCAGACCATGAAGCCACAAGGGATGTTTTTTTAGTGATACAACATGGAGTTTGGAAGTCGATCTCCTTCATCTAGTCCTAAACTACCAATTCGTTTGTCTTACTACTCTTGCATTTCCCCATGTGTTAATTTTCTATCTTTGTGAGCTCTCCTCTATCTCTAGTCTCCTTGCTTCACCGAAGTTCATTCTCTTTGGTTGTTCATTCATGCGTATGAGTGCTTCTTGCTCTGCACATGCCTTCCCACGAGTGCTTCCACTAGATCCATGCATGCCTTCCCACAAGTGCTTCCTCTATATCCATGCATGCCTTCCCATGAGTGCTTCCTCTTACTCCTAGAGAATTCTTCCCTTGTCCGAGAGAATTTTTCTCCCTGCTCATTTTCCACATATCCTATTGAGTGTTTCCTATACACGTTTCTTCATTTTTTCTTCACTTTCACGGGTCAATTTCTTTGACAGATTTTTTTTGTTAGATTTGTTCATCATGTTAGATCTAAATCTTCTTCTTAGCCCCAAGAATTTTTCTAGTGGTATGTTTCCCATATCGTGGATAAGATAGCTAGGGTACAACACCACTACTTTCATGAATATGGAAATTACTTCCACGCCTTCCTTTTAGATACCTTCTTGGGAAAGTTTGACAATCTCAGAATGTCTACCTTTGCCAATAATCGATTGGCAAATATTAATTCTCCAAATCCCCCATTTGTTGACTTCCCCTCTCTCATGGTCCATATCAAAGCTTTACCTATTCATCAACTGGTACTAAATTATAAATACAATTATTTTTGGCTTTTTTCCCTTTTACATCCACATATACTTACATGGATCAATAACATAATTAGTTGTTACACTTACAATATTAACAAGGGTTAGGCATTCAAGACCTTACACCAATTAGACAATGATACATTAGAGATCCATGCTCCTGAATTTCTTCATTTTATCATGAAAAAATCATCAACCAAATTTGATACGTTAAAATAGTATATTATGATTATGCTTTGAATAGACTAGAATGGAACTTCGATATACACTGAAATCAAAATGTTAAAAACAAAATTTCTTTTCTTTTGAACTTCTTACTTGACATTGTTACATAGGTTACATAAACTACCATAATTGTGTAAACATATATTGATATACAAACTACTAGAAATTTACATGATGTGAACTTTGGATTTTACAATATAATTTTCTTTTTAATTGTCGCTACAAATTTACATGATGTGAACTTTGGATTTTACAATATAATTCTCTTTTTAATTGTCATCACAATTCCGAAAAACTTAATTTGTAATTTGTGAAAAAATGGTAATTGTATCTATTTCAATAATAATAAATGTTGTTTAAAAAAAAATTAAAATTGTCATCACAATTCTAATAAATTTGGCTTGTGATTTTTGAAAGGATAACAATTGCATCTTTTAGTAGCAAACTTGACATGTAATTTTCAAAAAGATAACAATTGCATCCCTTTCAATAACAATCATTGTTATCAAAACGTTAAAAGCCAATTTTCTTTTTCATTGAACTTCTTACAAAATGGGCTATCTATGCAATGCCGTTCACTATCACACAATATTTGTACTTTTTAATACACAAATACCCATCACGTTTATAATCGACAAAGAAAAACGAGTATAGCACTGCTGCATATGTCAATCAGATAAGCTCCTATTAGAGACAAGACGAAGACAAAGAAACATCATCGGCATTTGAGAAATCCTCATATATTGTAAATGAAAATTCAACCAGAATTAGATGACATTTTTGACCGGCATTTCATCAACTAATCTCACTAGAAAATTCTGAAGGACATGGCAAAGCCAATCCCCGAGTTTGACAGAAACGTTATCTACTGAGTGTCCATCCACCATGCTCCTTATATTTGTGGATCATCCAGGTTTAGAGACATTATGAAAATCAACGGACCTAGTAGCGTGTCCCTGTCTTCCGATAGTGAAGAGCAGTGACGGTTTTGTCATCCTACAAAAGGAAATAATATAATTTCTTAGCAGATCAAAGGCATATAAAAACAATCTACTTCTTTGTAGTTCTGTATCCAAGCATACAGATCACCTAAACCAATAAACTTGAAAAAATTGCATATAGACATAGAATTTGGAATGACTCGCCCATCAAATTAATGCTTAGGTGTAACATTCTCAACTATATTGGCTTTGAAAACTAGAATACACATGCCAGACTTCTCAACAGTATACAAATTAATGCAGATATCAAGATAATAAAAGATTTCATTGAACAAATTTGGAAAAACGGATCCGTCTCGGGAGTTATACGCCTTCAGAGATCGCCTAAAATTGGATCATTGTGAAGTTCTTTCAATTGAAAGAAGAATTTGATGGTGAGGACAAAGCAAATATTAACCATCTTTTCAGGGTGTAACTATGCCAGGAACTGTTGAATCAAAAAAGTCGTCTCAAAGATAAACTTTCCATGAAGGTGAAGAATCTATAGAATATTACAGTAACTCGCCAATTACCAAGAGGATATGGTTACAGTAACTGGCCTATTACCAAGAGGATATGGTGGCGCGTTGAAGAGAGTGGCTAGATAATATAGAAGGATAGGAATCAACCAATATTTACACACAAATAAATATAACTACCTGGGCATAAGCTATTAGCTTGACCTGAGAAAGAAATAAGATTCAACTTATAAAATATAAACCAAAAAAAAAATCAACAATCATAATAAAGCTAAATAAATAAAAAAATATCACCAAACATAATAAAGCTAAATAAAATTGTGATATAAGGCAATTTATATGGCCATAAAGCAACCAAGTTGACTTATGCATTCATGACATGATAATGTTTTTGATGTGAAAAAAAATGATGTTTTTTCTGTTAAAATATGTAATTATGTTTGGTTTTCATAATGGCATAGGTAATAGTGATTTTATGTATTTAATGAAAAGAGAAAAATAAATCTTCTAACTTAGTTACTAGAGAATCTATAGTAAAAACCATTTTTCGTCAACGTTTCAAATCCCAACTGGGATCCATCATCAGGACTTCATGAATGCTTGATAGAAGAAAAGTTCAATTGAGGGATTAAATAGTAATGAGGAGATTTGGTTTTGGGAAGAGCTCCTCATTACTATTTAATCCCTCAATTGAGCTCTTCTTCTATCAAGCATTCATGCAGTCCTGATGATGGATCCCAGTTGGGATTTGAAACGTTGATGAAAAATGGTTTTTACTATAGATTCTCCGGTAACTAAGTCAGAAGATATAAACTACAAATGTCTTAAATCCAAATAAATAAATAAATAAATCTATTATTATTTTTGAAGCATAGATTTTATGTTCAAAGAAAATTTATTTTTAGGTCAATCACCCATTGAGTGTGTTGTACCTCTGCAGATAATTCTAGGTTAAAGAATTATGCTAGAGCATCTAAAATGTTTTGTTTGTTATGGATTTTTGAATAACCAATGCTCTACACTGTTAAACAGGTGCAGTCTCTTAATTACTTATGATATATTAGAAGGGATGGTTCTTCACCTTTAACGAAATTTAGCTTTGAAAAGATGTGTAAAATTGAACTTTAGAAAATATATGATTCATTAAATCTTCAGACAGAGTATTTAACTAATCATATATAGATGATATTTGTAAAATCTTTTACAACGAAACAAAATATATTTAAAGCTTAAAGGGAAGTGACAATTGAAAGATGTAGAGTTAATTAAAACATAAAGTTTAATTAACTAATCTCTATAATTGATTATAACTTCGTGAGGGGCTTTCAGATAGATTGAGATTCAATCTTATCTTACCTAGAATTCCCATTAATTTCAAACATATGCAGATTTAAACAAAATGAAAATATAAATAACATAGAAGTACTCACAGGGACACAAGTTGTTTCAAAATGAATCCAGAATCCTTCTATTAGTCTCAGAAAATAACTTCAGAGGATTTACAAGTCTGCTCAAGAGTTTATCACAAGGGTTCAACCCTTTATACTTTGATCTACAAAGTATTTATACAACTTTTCTGAAAATATCTTGATTTAAATATCAAGATTTATTTACAAATATCTCAAAATTGTTTTACAAAAATAGAACTACAAAATAGGAAAATAAAATTGCTTAGGCATCTTAGGAACAGAGTTTGAGGCTTCTAGTGATGACTGGGCTGAAAACATTGTTGTTTTGTTGCTCTTGATAATCATCTGTCCTTTTGTTCCTAAAACCTGCATCTTGTTGCTGAAAACTTATTGTCTACTACTGGAACCCTGTTGTCTATTCAGTCAATGAGCTGGTATATCTTTTCCCATCTTTATTTATCCGGAATGGAATATTTGATTAATTTTTTGTATTTTTGCAAACCTTGAATAAAAGTCTTTCCTGTAATAGTCCCATTAATCTTATCAAATTTGGATTTTTCTATAGCTATAGCATGTAACCTCCACTGGTATTCTTCAAGGGGAACCAGATTGCCTGTCATTCCTCTTAAATCTAGAAGTCCTTTCTGATGTAGAACATTAAATGTTTTGTGGAACTTCTGAATTCTAGCTTCTAGATTATGGCATCTATTTTCTAGTTGCAACATTAGATTCCTTTTAATGAGAATCCTTCTTACTTCTAAAATGGTTTCAGTTTTGTCCTCAATTTCATGTTCTTTCAGATCTTCCCTTGTTTTTGAATTTAGAATTCTAATTAATGTTGCTGCCTCTCCTAGTTTTTGACCCAAGGTTTTCTTTACTTCTGCAATTACTTCCTTTGATTTTTCCAATAGTTCTTCTTACTAAAAAATAATTTCAATGGAATGCCATAAATTAGTCATAGGCTCATTAATATCCAGCGAGATATTTTCTTTGGCCTATGAAATGCTTTAAGCAATAGTAGACTCATTTTCTAGAGTTTATTCTATGAGTTAGTCTATGATTTTTCTGAAGCTCTGCTAAGTAAACATTATCAATTTTAGCTTCTGCTCTTGGACATTATTGAGTTGAGCCTTCATCTTTTCAATTTCTTGACCTTTTATGGATAAATCTCTCATTGCTTTAGCTAATTTAGTTGCTGAGTCTGTGGACTGTGTTTCCACTACTATAGTTGTTGCAATAGAAGTCCCTGCAATAGAAGTTGTTGAAGTACCTGCAATAGAAGTTGTTGCTATAGGAATAGTTGTTGCCACATCTGCTTGTTGTTCTTTTTCCTTTAATAAACTTTCTAGTTCAGTCTCCATCCTTTATATCTGTAAATTTTGTTCAAAAATAATTTTGAACACACTTTCCTTTCTTTTTCTAACTCACCAACTTCTTTGGTTTGTGGATCGTCAGTAGTAGGGAGTTTTAGTTGTTTTCTCAATGCTTGAATATCAACATTTTTCCTCTTAATCATTTCCCGGACAACTTTAACATCACTGGCATCATATCCCAATTTCATTACCAGATCTTCTAAGGATTTTATTTTGGTATCTTTGGCCAATGATGATATCTTTTCTAGCTTTAGCTGGGACTAAATGTATTCATTGAAACCTGCAACTCAGATGTTGCCAATGCTGAACTAGTCAAGGTGGAGTATATAATTTCTCCAGCTTTCTTGTGTAAATCAATTTGGTCAATAGGATGAATTTGTTTAGCATCAAAAGAAAAAACAAATTGTTTGTAATCTTCTGCACTTTTTGGGAAAGGAACTTGAGGCTCCAGAAGGGCCATTTGAAACTTTCCTTTCTCGGTATCTAATGCTGAGAGAAGCCTGTGTTGGGAAGCTGAAGTTTGCTTCCATAATTCAAAATAAGTGGTGGCCTTTAATGCCTCATTTTTCTTCTTAATTTCCCTGTATCTAGCAAAGATACTTGGTTATGTAGTAGTATGAGTTAGCTCTCATGTCTGAACTAATTCTAATGGGTCCTGAGTGACTGAAGATACAAGAGAGCTTGAAAGAATTTCTTCAATCCTTGAAAATGTTGTAGCATGAGGACCTGTTAAAACTAATGTAGTATGTTCCTATGAACTCTCTTCCTGAGATGGCTCTTCGAGAGGGTTCTTTTTCTTCATCTTGTACATTATGAAGTCTGTTTGTTGAATTTATGAAACCAGAGGGGAAATACTTTCCCTTGTCATCTTAGCATGTTTTTCCTGTGGTATTGGAGTCTGTGAAGTTGTAGAAATGAAAACCTGCTCTTTTTCTTCTCGCAATGTATTTTCCTGCCACTCCTCTTGGTTCACATACTATTCAATATCTGGTCTGGGGGTGTGTGCATAAGAAGTAGTTTTCTATTCTACCCTTGGCTTTGAAATAATTCCCAAGGGATCATAAGACCAGGTAAAACTTAATTTGAATTTCGTTTGTTTCAAGAGGAGATATGCTTCCTTTGTTGTTGCTTTGGTATTGAAAATAAAGGGTCCAATCTGAGCTTTTAACTTACACTAAAACTTCTTCTTAGTTGACACAAAGTGCAGCTCATCCATATTCTTCATCTTCTTTATATACTCTAATAAAAAATCATAATTGGTACAAACTTAGGCAGTTTATATGGAGGAAGCTCACATCCATATACTCTAATCTCTGTATAGTTTTGATACAAGTACCAATCTCCAGTCTTTGTTTTCTCGTTGAGATGGAGAATTCTCTTGATTTCAGGGGAAATCCTAGGAACAACATCACTATTGAGCAAGCATGAAACCATATATAAAAACTGATTGGTGTAATCACTGAAGGAAAATTCATTGGTATTCTTCCTTACCAAGGAAGTCCAATGAATTAAAGATTGAGGATTACCTACGCATATAATTTCTTTAATTGAAACTGGAATTTATCTGCTTGATGAAACAAGAACATGTACACAAGAACTGACTGATATTCAAAATATCCTTCTGTAGAAAACTTTAAGAATTTATCATGTATTGTTTCCGACAAGAATTCACTATAATTGAAGATTACTTAAGGTTTTTCACTTGCTGAAAATACTGACAGAAATCCTAGAATAATTTCATCAACCCACTGATCAGTTGGATAGCCTAATAGACAAGAAACTACTGAGACAACCTGTCTAGTCATTTTTGGGAACATCGAAGAGTGGTATGGAGGATTTGTTCTTGGTAATTCTGCATTTTCAGGTAAGAAGATCTCAAAGATCTTAGCTCTTTGAGGGAATGTGAGATTTTTATAGATTTCCATAAGGGAATCTACAAAAAAAGGGTGCAGAGGGGTTGAAGGTTTCACTTGAAGCATTTGGCATATAGACTCAGGGAATATTGTGAACAAAACAACATTGTTTTGAGCAATAATAACTCTTTCGCTAGCATCAAGAAATTTATGTTCAGCGCAATTGTGGAGTTCATATAGGTTGAACTCACATTGGGTTTCAGATATTCTATAGTCCTGGTTGACTAGGGGTAATCTATCTAAGTCTATGACATGGAGCATCATCAGATTTTCCTCTACCATTTTAGATTTTCCTTTGGAAGACATTTTGAAGATATAGAACACCTGTCCACTACTACCATAAACTAACAGGAACCAAGTGATGACCATATCAGAGAGGTAGAGCTCATGCTTGGCTTTTGCCCACGTGCTAATTTCTAAGTCTCTACAACCTTTTGCATTTTGATTTTCTTTTGTTTTTCTTATTGTCATCATATGCTCTTTTCATTTCTTTTAGCTGCATCAACCTCCCATGGTGCATTTCCAGGCCCTGCTCAAGTATGAGGATGTATGGGTGCCAAATCCCGAAGAATCAATGGTCAGTTGAACCCGAAGAAGGGAGGTGGAATGGGGGCTCATAATGTGAGATGGAAAGTGGTATGGAACAGGGAGAGATGGGGCTTTGCTATTTCAATCATGGCTTCCCAAGTAGTGCCCCTTCCTAAAGCCATGGGCCATTAGGGGAGGTCCCACTAGAATAGGATTGCAAATTACCCCCCATTTAAGGTGAGGGAACAAGACCACGGCCAAGACCCTTCTTTCTTCCAAGTTACCCCATAACCCATGCCAAAATGGCCAAATACAAACAAGCATAAGCACTCGATTGCAAAATGAATAAAGCACATTTTTTGCTTAGAAGCCCAGAGTCCAACATGTGCTCTTGGCAAATGGGCGAGGAGACATATGAATGATGCAAGTGGCTGTGATATGAATGGCATGTCACATCGGCTACAAGGTGGCTCTCAGGGGTTGCCAGCTGTCGGCTGGAAGAGATGAATAGGAGAAACATTTCTCCTAGGGGTCACCCACTTTTGGTGGGTAACAGGGAGCTTGGTGAGATTGGATGGAAACCTGTCTCTACCAATCCCTTAGTGAAGTCATTCAAAATCACAGGTTTGTCTATTAGTTCCAGTTACAGTTTTGGGAGGCTAGAATCAGTATTGCCACAGTTATTTTGGAGGCCATTACCTTAACTATTTTCCAACCTGACATGCCATTTAGCAGGAGCTATTGATAGTTTTGTATTGGCATGTAATCTTGCGCCAGTAAATAAAATAAAGTTTGTTGCTATTTCTCCCGTTATTTGTAATTGCAGTATTTTTATCTAATTGCTGGACGAGAATAATTAGCTGTTTTATTTTTCATCAGAAATATTTTATTCATAACAAGGAATTTGCCTCGTTTAAAATTTTTATAGTGGATTTTTGAGTTTTATTTCCAGATTGGTTGCCATATTTCCGAAAGGAATATTACAAAACAATATAGAATGTATTAACCTTTTACATGTTTTCAGTATTGAAAGGAAATATAGACCTTTCAGATATATTTTCATATCAAATTTGAAGCTACAAAAATAGCTGTATATGTTTTTATGTTTTGTACATGTGAAAATATAACAAAATTAGGTTAACTTTCTGTGCTGGACTTAAAGATGACTTTATGATATTATTTTTATACAAGAGATTTGTTTTCCCTAAATTCCATTGTTGACAGATTAAAACATGAATATAAACTAAAGTGACTCAGATTGCAGTCTGAATGACAAATATCTCACACCCGGGTTAGCACAGGCATGCATTATAATATTATAGAGTTATCTGTTATATCAAACCGATGACAAACCTGTAATTGGCCATCTACAACAGTTGCATAGAGAACCCAATGGTCTCCACTTTCCATTCGACTCTTTACAGTACATTCCATCCACGATATCTGAAAGCACAACGTAAAATGAATATCATGTAAATCACTTCAGAGATCATTATCACAAATAATAGTATGAAAATTTATGGGTGACAATACTATGCGAGATGGTCCTGAAAAAGATTTAAAAATAATATCACTGAACGACAACTGCTGTGACATAAAAAGAATATGCCAAATTACCGCATCTAAAAGAATTCGGCCGCCACTACTAGCTTGCTTCGTTTTCAACCCTTCGAATCGGGGTTCTCCCGGTTTAAATGGCTTCAAAAGTTGTTTCATGATGGCAGAACTCTTCCCCTCCCCAAGTACATTAAGTATAAACTTGCTTCCAGGCAAAATTAAACTTTCCACCGCTCTATCTTTTGCAACCTATGTTGTCATTCAATCAAGCAAAAATAATTTGTCGATACACACAGATTCGCACTGTAAGAAGGAAAACCTTGCAATTCAACATAGTGATGGAAGGCATAACAATATTTTGAAAATGAAGAGGAACAGGACATATATCATCAAGGCAAGAAAAGAGATATAACGCAGAATAAGGCGTTTAACAAATGATACATTACGCTCGTTAGAACTTCACGAGACGTCAGATACTTACTGCTAATGTGATTCCAGGTGGTACAAAACTAGCTTGGCTAACCCATGATGCAACCATTGCACTCTCTGCGTCACCGTTTATTGCTGATACTACGCAAAGAGACCCAATCACTCTACCCACTGCCTGCAGATAGCAAAAATAATTGAAGGAAACATCATTCAAAAAGTGATCTTACAAGTTTAGGGCTTTGGATCTGTTCAAGTTATAATTATTTCTGTTGAGATATAACTACAGAAATTTGAGTCTTTGAAGTTGCATAAAATGGACAAGGACAGGAATGAAATGATTTTCTGTTCAAAGAAAACTGACTATTACATGTCCTTACCATGAGACGAGAAAAAACCTATAGAGCCGTCGTTATACAAACATATATGTGACTAAAGACAAGAATTTTACATGACTTTCCATAGTTTCATCTCTTTAATATTGTTGCAAGCTTTGTATTTAAATACAGAAGTAGAAACCTGATCGACATTCGAGGCCATGACAAACTGAGAAGAATCCCTTCTTTGCCTCAGTTTTGACTTCCTGACAGCCTGTGCTATGTCTGTTCCGCTCTCTTCACAGATTTGTAGCATCCCTTCTGTTGGCTGCACATACAAGCATCAAGGTCATTGCAGAAAGTTTGATATATATATATATATAGAGAGAGAGAGAGAGAGAGGAGGGGGACTGAAGCTATTTTTTATTTCTGCACCGCGCTAATAGGTTAGATGTTTTGCAACTTGTATACATCTTGACTATGCAGTGCCCCTTGAAAGTACAAGAAGAAGTATCACCTTAAATTTGCAGCGAACAGTGGGAAAAGAAAATGAGAAACCCGCATCTTTGAGACGTTGCTCAATTTCATCAACAGCTTCTCCACTCCAGCCAAAGGAACCAAATACACCACATGGCTTGGGTCTTGCTTCATTGTCATTAAGAATAATTCCCAAGGCTTTCTAATAAAACACACACATGTTTTTAGTTACCATCATATCTAGAATATATATGGGAAGAAAATATAGGTTCAATACAATCACATGGGGAAACAACCAAGAAATGCATATACAGAAATATAAATCGGTATCATGAAAACCAATATTTGTAAATATAAACCAAGGGGATTAACCAGACTTCACAAGGTTGCTTCATGTGGAGCTTTATTTAAAAGAAAATGGAGAAGATTACCTTCGCTGCAAATGAAGCATACAAGGTTCAATAAATAAAAAACTAAGACTAAAGAAGTTCTGCACAGAAAATATGGGAAGATTCCATTTGGAAAATTTCAAATGTTGGCTTGTTGAATGGACTCTTCCCAAGTCCTTAGACAGAATTTAGAAAGAAATCACTTGATAAGCAAATTACAACGAGCTGTATCTGTGAAAATGCTTGCTAGCACCTGTATTGGAGTTGGCATATGACCCGCTAATGTAGGGCTCCCAATGACGAAACCATTACACCGTCGGACCAAGCTGACAACTTCCTCATCTGTGCTCAGTTCACAATTCAAAGTCTCCACTCCAATTCCTGCTTTTGAAATTCCACGGCTACAAAATAACATGGTGAAGTGGCATATCATTCTATGCACCGTCGTTCCTAATTATTTTCAACAGAAGGGATGTTTCACTGAATACGGCAACATGAATGAGTAATTAAAACAATCATACTCACCTTATAGCTTGTGCAAGGGCTGCTGTATTTCCATATGCTGATGCATAAATCACAGCTATTGTTGTTTCATCTGTCTGCCGCAGTCTTTGATTTGTCCACTGCATTTACTCTTACAGTTAAGAGGCATTACAGCCATAAATAGAGAGAAAAACTCATACTTCCCAACATGACAATTATATAAAGAACTTGTAACAAGATACAAAGCATAAGAATGGCAGTTTCCAAGAAGTTTTTTAGGTGCAGGAAGTAAAAAGGTAAACAATAACGTGTGGATTGCTAGATTGTAGAAAGAAAATCTTACATCATTATATTCACGAACAAGCTCAGTAAGAGTATATCGCACAATGGGACCATGAATAGGGCAAATTGCTGCAGTAACAAAGACTCCTTCTGTCCTGAGAGGATCCGAAACTGCAGTTGATATGCCCATGGGCAGATTAAGTGAACTAAGCATCGTCGAGAGGATGTACTTCACATCTGTCTGTACATGACAGAAAGTTCATTGCTCTAATAAGTCAACCAGGTATTCAAATGAATCAAAACAATAGAAAACAGATAACTTTTAGAAGATAAACATATCATCTTATTTTAATGCCTTTTAATTTTGAGAATTCATTTGCATGCTTCTATCTTTTTAACTGGTAGCAGTAAGGACTTCTTAAGCCTGCATTTTCTTGTATTCATGTCTGTTTGGCTTTTGTATTCTAAACAATAACAAATAGATTTAGGACATCGAACAGCATAGAAGCCTATCCAATCTGTAGTATAGTGCACTTGAAAAACTGACATCATAAGGCATGATATCTAGATAGCTCTCACAAGCCTCATGTAATATTCCTAAGTGGAAAATAACAGTGAATACCAAAGACATGCATTAAGTACAGCTATTAAAAATTTAAAATCACACACATAAATCAGTACACCATGAAACTGGGCAAAAATGCAGAGCCATTTTATTAATCATAGGTGCATGAGTACATCAAATGATAGAAGGATGGAACCTGGGCTTGTTGAGCAAGTTATGCAAACCCCAGGTGGAATTTTGTTTACCCAAGTGCTGGAAATGGCCTCAAACTGGTAGCACGCATTGCCTAGAAATTTTGTCAACTGCTACAGGAATGGAACTGGAATTCTGCCCTCAATACTCTCTAAAATTCTTCAAAAATAGCCCTAATCTCCTCTCACCAAACCCACAAAAACCCAGAAAGGGTTTGGGCTGATTCTAGCTGACTTGGAAGCCCCCAAAAAGCACAAGTTGCCTCCTTTGGCTTCTTGTTGTTAGAAATATTGAGAGGGGGTGAATCAATATTTCACTAACAATTAATCAATCTTTCATTTTTAGAGCATTAATTATTTTCATCATCAGATTAAAACATAAATAAATAGTACACAAAATCAAAGACAGCATACACCACAATTTTAGGTGGAAACCCTTCTAGAAAAAAAACCACCAAACGTTTCTCTAATAATTTTATGAGTACATCAATGCTTCAGCTCCAACTGAAAGGGAAGCCCCAACTCCCTAGTACTCTAGAAAAATGTTCTAGTTTCATCAAGCAGCTCTGACTCTAGAAAGGATGCTCGTACACACTTTTTTACTAGCACCCACTGGAAGGATGCTCCAATGCCCTGCAAGCTCCAACTTGACCTAGCACAACCCTGCCACCCTGAAAATTAGACCAACAACTGTGTGCTCCCATACCACGGTCAATGACCCACTTACAATAATTTTCAAAAAAAAAAACCTTTACTGCCAATTTGTTTCAGATGTACAATGACAACACTTACTACCGCGAGAATGGATCATTGATAAGAACAATGCACGGTACAGTTCAGAATTAATCCACTGCTGTCATATACTAATCAATGTAACTGATGCCAGATCTGTCCTTATTGTTGCTCTGTCTGAAGCTTGTCTTGTGTGCTGGTGAAAATGAGCCCCTTCTGCTGCAACCAAAGAAAGTTGTTGATCCTCAAACTGATGAACTGTGAGTCTTACTTCAGCAAAAGTTGAAGCCTTACAGCTTACAATGATCATAATGAGATTGTTCCAGGCTAATGCAAATAACCGTCAATCTGAAACCCTTAACTTCTGCGGCAAAAGGAATATGACGATAAAACCCTATACTTGCAATCTAATGATAAGACAACTACAAGTGATAGGACAGAGAAACCCTAAACTGTTGAACCAACTTCAAATGTACAGTCTTCAGTAAAACCAGGCTGATACATATGTCTACCAATCTGAAGCCTTGTAGCAAGAACCCTACTACTGCAAGACGGTATTATAGCCAAACCCTTACTGCTTATTGTTGCAATGTGTTTACCTCAACTCGCTGACAGAAAAACCCTTGTAGTGGAACCCTTACTGCAATCATCAATTCATGACAATGGAACCCTCCATGCCAGTCATGACAATGAAGTATTAAACGAATATACCTTTACTGATCTGAAGATGCATGTTCTTCTGATGCAGGAATGTTTTCAATTCAATCCTTAATAGAGAAGCCAAACGCGAAATACAATTTGTCTAAAAAGCTTCATGAAAGCTTCAGATCTATATGCAACAGACCTTGGTTTATTTTATGCCAGTTCAGGATTAATGAACAGTGTCAGTCAAGATATTTTAATGCCAATATACAAAGAAATCTGCTACAATAAGAAAATACTCATGTTTTGTTGATAATTCGATCACTAGTTAGGGCTTCTGAAATTTGCTCAGAAAACAGTTTTGGTCACAAATATAGCCAAATAGGATCCGCATACATACATTGTTTGAGTAATCTGTTTCAGGACATCATTTAGGACTATTTTGATGGATCATTTCTACATAGATGTTACTCCTATTGCTGGTCCAAGGGAATGCCGAATAGCTTTAAGCCTTGTACCAAACCAAAACAATCGTGCACTTAGTTCCTATGCTGATTAGAATTATAGCCTTTTTAAGATCTGCAGAGACACCTTGCAATAAATAAGTTTCAGGTACCAAAATTATCTTTGAGGGAGTCAAAAATGATCACCCAAGTTCTAGGGTTTGCAAACGTCTTCAATTTTGCCCTTAGCTTGCTTCAGCATATGCGCTTAAACAAAGAATCAAGTCAGAAAATTTGATCTCCATTCAAGATTTCGGAGGCTTCATTCAGCCCGCAGGAGATAGATCATCATATGGCATTAGAACACAAATCATACGAGAGTATCGATGCAATAAAGTAGGCCACCTGAAAAAGACAAGTAAAAACAAGTGTATCCCCATGGCAAAGAATAAACCACAACCCAAATCAAAACCCTTTCACAATTCCACCTCTTCGTTAGGTCCTCAAAAGTTCCTCAAGGCCAAGATATTTCAGAGCATAGACTCTTATGATTAGTGTTGAATGCATGCCCAAACAGGGCCACCAAAATGCCCTTACATAGTTTTTGAAGGGGCCTTATGTGAAAATTTCTAAACTAAAATTCTACTGCAGCAACTAATTTATTTCACCTACTTATTATTCATAATAAGTTACGAAATCCCTTAAGCAAATATTAAAATAAATTATACTGTAGTTATCACACAATTACTCAGAGAAAAATACATGCACAATAACCAATCACATCAACAAATTTGTTTTTGGACAATTGTCCCTGGAAAAACCCAATGTGGGAAAACCGGTGCAGTAGATGAAGACTTTATTAATATTCAGCAGCAATTTCTTTTACAAGGAATGATTTTACAGAGAAACTAAAAGAAAATACTTGAGACTTTCCCTTTGAGAATTTTTGACACTTTGGAGACCCTGCGTCACTCTGTGTGGCTCAACCTGGCTCTGAGCGGCTCTACGTTAGCCTGCATGAGGGTTGCATCTCTCCTCTGACTATGTCTCTCTTTGCGTTGTCTTCCACTGTCCCTGCGTCACCTCCTCCTCAATAACTGCTTGTTGTTGATGCCCTCCTCTTTCTCCAACCTGTAACTCTCCCTCTGAAATTGATCTCCTTTACTTGAGAATTGATTTTCCTAGAGATATTGAGTATCTGACGGTGTGTCTCCAAATGATCCTCAAGTCTTCTCTTATACTTTTCCTGTTGATGAATCAACGGCCAAGATTAAATCCCTAATCAACGGCTAAGATTAAAACAGACTTGATCCTCGTCTCTTAGAAGCTTCTCACCCTTATCTTTATTAATACCCATTAATATTTTTATTTTCCTAAGTTTAGACTTAGGAACCCATTAAAAATATTAATTATTTTAATAACTCCTCATCTGGGTGGAATTTCTCAAAACGATTTCTGGGTCTTGGAGATCTCATGTGCCTTAGCCTCTTCTCCAAATTTCAAAGCTAGAGCACATCTGATGCTACCAAAAATCAACACTCCCTCTTAGCGAGGAATGTGCTCTAACAATGCCTCACTATAGAATCATCACACTGATCTTCCACATTGGTATCTGTGTTGATGCTTGGCCTGCTGCCTCAGACCACTATTTTGAATTTCTCTGCTAACCCCACTCCAAAAATCGAACTGACTGGTCTCCCTTAGTCTGTTCTCCAACTGACCCTCATGCCTCTTCTTATACTTTTCCTGTTGGTCCTTGAACAGCCGAGATTAAATCTCTAATCAACAGCTAAGATTAGATTTGGCTTGATTCATGACTTTTGGAACCTTCTAACCCAGTTTTATATTAATACCCATTAATATTTTATTTTTCCGAAGTTTAGACTTAGGAACTCCATTAAAAATATTAATTATTTTAATATCTCCCAAAACAGTTAGAATTTGCCCAAACCATTTCTAGGTCCTGGAGATCTCATGTTCTTTAGCCTCTCCACCAATTTTCATGGCTATAGCACATCCGATGCTACCCCCAATCAACACTCCCTCTTAGTGAGGATTGTGCTCTAGTAATACTCCACACTGAGCATTACTCTGATCATACGACATCGGTACTTGTGCTGATGCTAAGCCTCCCTGCCCAACATCCTCTGCACTGTTGCATCCTATACTGCTACTCATGGCTCTATCACTGCCACTGTTGTACTGCAGCTCCCTCTGCATCCAAGCTGTTGCTGGTCCATCTTCCCAACACTACATCTGCACTGCAAACTGCTTCTCATCATGTTGAATCGTGCAACTGCTGAGTCCTGACTGCTACTGCACTGCAAACTCCTTCTCATCATGTTGAATCGTGCTACTGCACTGCAACATCATACCCATTTCTGCAACTGAAATGGATTCTTTATCATCCCCATCTTCTCCCTGAAATAATCAAACTTGGTTCTTCCGAGGGACTTGGTAAGGATGTCTGCCACCTGTTCTCCTGTAGGAGTGTAGCTCAACTGTACAGCTCCTCATTAGACACAGTCTCTGACAAAGTGACACCGGATATCAATATGCTTTGACCGATTGTGAAACACTGGATTCTCAGAAAGCTTGATGCAACTCTGATTATCACACATGATCCTGGTCACCTCCATCTTTCTTCTGAATAGGTTCACAAATAGTTTTCTAAGCCATATGGCCTCGCACGAAGTTGTGCTTGTGGCCATATATTCTGCCTCTGTTGAGATCAGAGCCACAGATTTATGTTTCCTACTGCACCAGGAGGTCATTCCTGATCCAATGTTGAAACAATACCTAGAGGTACTTTTCCGATCCACTAAACTTCCCACCCAATCTGCATCAGTAAATCCACTCGATCTGATATCCTTACTCCTGGTGTACAACAATCCATAATGGACTATTCCCTATATATATCTGAGAACATGTTTGGTTGTTGCCCAATGCACCCTCTTTGTTCCACCGTGAACTGACTGAGGGTGTTGACAGCGTAACAAATGTCAAGGTTGTTATTGACCAAATACATTAGGGACCCTATGAGCTGTCTGTATAAGGTGGGATCAACATCCTTGTCCTTTGATGCATTAATCTTCTTCCAGTTGGTGATCATTGGAGTAGCCATGGGTCTACAGTCCTCCATCTTGAATCTCTTCAAGATTTCTGTAGAATATCTCCCTTTCCCATTGAAGATCTCCCCCTTTTGCTGCCAAACTTCCAACCCCAAGAAATAACGCATTTGTCCCAAATCCCTCATATCGAATTACATGGCTAGATTCTTCTTGCAATGCCCGACGAGCCTAGATGATCCTGTTAGAAAGAGATCATCCATACAATACTAAGATTAGAGGCTCATTCTCTACAACCAGATAGTAGAGATTTGTATTTATGTCACTCTTGACAAATCCAATCTTCTACAAGTAGCCATCGATTCGACCATACCATGCTCTAGGTGCCTATTTCAGCCCATACATGGCTTTCTTCAATCTGCATACATGAGACTTCTTCTTATGTGTCTCAAAGCCCTCTGGTTATTCAATGTATACCTCTTCTTCTATCACCCCGTTTAGAAATTTCGTTTTGACATCCATTTGATGAATCTCCCACCCCATCTGTGCCGCAAGAGATATCACGGTTCTGATAGATGTATACCTTGCTACCAGGGCGAAGGTCTCTTCATAGTCAATTCCTTCCTTCTGAGCACACCCCTTAGCCACAGACCTGGCTTTGTATTTCTCAACACTGTCGACTGCAGCGTATTTAATCTTGCAGATCCATCTCGAACCTACCACTAATATGTCTTGAGGCCTTGGCACTACCCCCTAGACATCGTTCCCTGTTATGGAGTTGTACTCCTCTACCATCGCATCCAACCAAACCTAATGTTGAGCTGCCTCCTGAAAATAGGCAGGCTCCCCATCCTGAGCTACTAATGCCTGATATCTATCTAGTTGTTTTCGCTCCCTCTTATTGTTCCTTGGCGCACCAATGAATTCCTCTACATCTCGCAGAATCTAATGAACTTCCCTGCTCATTCTTCCTCTGCTAGCAGGTGTTTTTGTTATCTCCTCCTCATCCTGTTATTCTTCCTAATCCAAGGAAGAATTCTTTACTTTCGTTGGTTGAAGAGGTTTGACCAATGGCTCCTGCTTTGACTACTCCCTGTCCTCCATGAACTTCACATCTCATTGAACTACTACCTTCCTACTCCTTAGAAGATATATTTTGTATGCCTTAGCATTCTTGCTATATCCCACTAGATATCCTTTCTCTACAGTTTGATCCAACTTCTTCCTCTTTTCCTCGGGTACGCGGCAATATGCTAAGCTCCCAAATATCCTGAAATGACTGATTTCAGGCGTCTTCCCTGTGAAGACTTTCTCTGGAGTAATCTTGCCCAATGTCTGATGAGGATTTCTATTCTAAACATACACTATTGTGTTGCATGCTTCTTCCCACAAGAATTTTGGCATATCCTGATCATACATCATGGCCCTAGTTGCTTCTACAATAGTCCTGTTCTTCCTTTCTGCTACTCCATTCTGCTCGTAAGGAGTTGTCCACTCTCTTCTGATGCCCTCCTTAGTGCAAAAATCAGTGAAGTCCTTATCGACATACCCTCCACCATTATCTAAGTGCAAAACTTTTATTTTCTTCCCAGTCAGATTCTTCACCAGAGCCTTGAACTCTTTGAATCAATAGAAAACCTCGTCCTTGGTTTTTAGAAAATAAATCCAAGTTTTCCTTGGGTGGTCATTAATGAAGGTAAGGAAGTACTCGAATCCACTAAGAGCTTTAGTGGACATGGGTCCACAGATATTTGAGTGTATCAATTCTAGTACACTCTTAGCCCTGTTCTTACTTCTAGGAAATGTTGCTTTAGCATACTTTCCCAGAGCACATCCTCTGCATACATCATCTTGTTCTGTACTAAGATCTAGAACTCGTGTTACAGTGTTTTTGAGAATTCTCAGAGCTCCATGGTGCAAATGTCCCATTCTTCTGTGCCATAGTTCGTTCAAATCCTTATCTACATGACTACCTATTAGTGTCGTTGGTGATTCTAGTTGTAGTCTGTACAACTTGTTGCTTTTGATCCTGATCTGCACTTTCTTTTTCCAACTTGGGTGTTTGACGTATACTTTCTCCTTGATGAAGAAAAAGTCAAAGCCTTTGCCTTGAAGTTACGACACGAAAAGTAAATTCATCCCCAATCCTGGTACATGCAGCACATTGGTAGCACGAAACTGCTTTCCCGTTTCTGTTTGAAAAACTATGGTACCCTTCCCTACTGGAGTACACTTTGCCTTGTTCCCCATGGTGATATGAAAGGTCATCCTCTCCTCTTTATAATCTGAGAAACATTCCTGGATTCCCATCATATGCCAAGAGGCTCCACTGTCTATATACCATACTTTTGATGATGCAGAGCTAGTCACACAAGCCACTTCTTCTTCCACCCTAGAAGCCAACATAGAGAAATCGAAGTTACTTTCTCTTGTGCAATTTTCTAAAAATTTGTGCGAGTCTCCTGACGTAGATGCCTCTACATCATGGTCTCGATCCATAATTGATTTTCCATTCCTGTCTCTGATTACATGCTCTGATACCATGTGAAATTTTATCACTGCAACAATCGATTTATTTTACCTACTTATTTGCCAATAAGTTATTTACGAAAACTTTTCAATAAACATTAAAATAAATTATGTTGTAGATATCACACCATAATACAGAAAAAACACATGCACAAGAATCAACACATCAATACAGATATTTTGGACTAATGTCCCCAGAAAAACTCAATGCGGGAAAACCGGTGCAACAAAGGAGGATTTTATTATTCAACAATTCTTTAGTACAACTGGGTGCCAAACTGGCTTTCCCAACAGAGAACAAATTCTTCAGCACTTCTCCCAACCTCAGTGTTAGGCTTACTGGCCTCTACACAGCTCCCAGACCTACTGCATCAACTCCTGCCTCTCTGAGTCGGCACTGGGCCTCTCTCCGTCACCCACACAGGTCTTCCAGTGACAGCACAGTCTCCAACCTCTGCGCTGGTCTTTTGGTGTTGATCTCGACTCTCTATTCCATAGCTGCTACCTCCTGTTACTCCCTAGACCACTAGTTCGAATTTCTCAGCTAACCCCGCATTAGAAGTCGAACTGACTGGTCTCCCTTAGTCTGTTCTCCAACTGACCCTCAAGCCTCTTCTTATACCTTTCCTGTTGGTCCTTCAACAGCCGAGATTAAATCTCTAATCAACGGCTAAGATTATATTTGGCTTGATCCATGATTTTTGGAACCTTCTAACCTAGTTTTATATTAATACCCATTAAAATTTTATTTTTCCTAAGTTTAGACTTAGGAACTCCATTAAAAATATTAAATTTTTTTAATATCTCCCAGACTAGTTAGAATCTGCCCAAACCATTTCTGGGTCTCTCCACCAATTTTCATGGCTAGAGCACATCCGATACTACCCCAAATCAACACCATCTGTGCTGCAAGAGATATCACGGTTCTAATAGAAGTATACTTGGCTACTGGGGCGAAGGTTTCTTCGTAGTCTATCCCTTCCTTCTGAGGATACCCCTTAGCCACAAACCTGGCTTTATATTTCTCCACACTGTTGTCTGCAACCTATTTGACCTTGTAGATCCATCTCAAACCTACCACTGATCTGTCCTGAGGCCTAGGTACCACTTCCTAGACATCATTGACAATTATAGAGCTATATTCCTCCACCATAGCATCTACCCATACTTGATACTAACGGCCTCCTAAAAACTAGAAGGTTCCCCAACCTGGGCTGCTAAGGCCTGGTATCTGTCTTTGCTCCCTTTTATTATTCCTGGGTGCACAAATGAAGTCCTCTTCATCCTGTAGAATCTGTCGGAGTTCCGGGCTCGTTCTTCCACTAGTAGTAGGCACATTTATCAACTCTTGCTCTTCTTGAGATTCCTCCTGTTCTGAATCTTTGTCTTTAGGAGAATTTATGGTACTAGTTTCCGCTGGTCGAAGTGGTTTGACCAACGGCTCGTCTTTCGATTGCTCCTCAAAAGGCATTTCTCGAGATTTCCTGAAAGCTCTGTCCTCCATGAACTTTATATCCTACCAAACTACTACCTTCGTACTCCCTGGAAGATAGACTCTATATGCCTTAGCATTCTCGCTATATCCCACAATATATCCTTTCTCAGCATTTTGATCCAATTCCTTTCTCTTTTCTTTGGGTATATGGAAATACGCTAAACTCCAAAATATCCTGAAATGATTGACTTCAGGTGTCTTCCCTATGAAGACCTCCGAAGTGCTTTTGTCCAATTCCCTATGTGGAGTCCTATTCTGGACATAAACTGTCGTGTTGCATGGTTCTGCCCACATAAATTTAGGCATATCTTGATCATACAACATTGCCCTAGCTGCTTCCACAATAGTCCCGTTTTTCCTTTATGCTACTCTATTCTGCCTCGGATTGTAGGGAGTTATCCCCTCTCTTCTAATGCCTTCCTTAGCAAAAACATCGGTGAAGTCCTTGTCAAAATACCCTCCACCACTGTCTGAGCGCAACACTTTTATCTTCTTTCGTGTCAAAGTCTCCACTAGAGCCTTGAACTCTTTGAATCGACCAAAAACCTCATCCTTGGTTTTCAAAAAGTAGATCCAAGTCTTTCTATAATGGTCATCGATGAAGGTGACGAAGTATTCGGCACCACTAAGAGCTTTTGTGGACATCAGTCCGTAGATATCTGAGTGTATCAATCCTAGCACACTCTTAGCCCTATTGTTACTTCTGGAAAATGTTGCTTTGGCATACTTTCCCAGAGCGCACCCTCTGTACATATCATCTTGTTCGATACTTAGTTCTGGAACTCCTAATACTGTTTTCCTGAGAATTCTCAGAGCCCCATGGTGTAAGTGTCCCATCCTTCTGTGCCATAGTTCATTCAAATCTTTGTTTCCATTACTACCTATCAGTGCCATTGGTGATTCTAGCTGCAACCTGTACAACCTGTTACTTTTGATTCCAATCTAGGCCTTCTTTTTCCAACTCGAGTGTTTGACTTATACTTTCTCCTTAATGAAGAAAACGTCATATCCCTTGTTTTGAAGTTGATATATGGAGAGCAAGTTCATCCCCAATCCTAGCACATGCAACACATTGGTTACTCGAAGCCGCTCTCCTGCTTCGGTTTGAAAGACCATAGTACCTCTTCCTACTGGAGTACACTTTGCCTTATTTCCCATGGTGATTTGAAAATTCATTCTTTCTTCCTGATAATTTGAAAAACATTTTCGGATTCTTGTCATATGCCAGGAAGCTCCACGGTCTATATACCAAACCTCAGAGGAGTAGAGCTTGCTAAGCAAGCGACTTCTTCTTCCAATCTGGAAGCTAACATAGAATAATCGTAATTCATGCCCCTTGTGCATGCTTCTAGAAATATGCGCGAGTCCCCTTGAGTGGGTGCCTCTGCATCATGCTCTTGACCCATTGTTGATTTCCCTCTCCTGTTGTCGAATCTCTACTCTAATACCATGTGAAAATTTCTAAAATAAAATTCTACTGCAACAACTGATTTATTTCACCTACTTATTATTCATAATAAATTATTTATGAAATCCCTTCAGCAAATATTAAAATAAATTCTACTGCAGTTATCACACAATTACCCAGAGAAAAATACATACACAAGAACCAATCACATCAACACAATTGTTTTTTGACAATTGTCCCTGGAAAAACCCAATGTGGGAAAACCAGTGCAGCAGATGAGGACTTTATTAATCTTTAGCAACAATTTCTTTTACAATGAATGATTTTATAGAGAAACTGAAAGAAAACACCTGAGACTTTCCCTTTGAGACTTTCTGACACTTTGGAGACCCTACTCCCACTCCTGCGTCAACTCTTTGTGGATCTGAGTGGCTTTGCATCCCTCTGCGTCAACCTGTGTGAGGGCTGCGTCTCTCTCTGTGTTATCTCCCACTGTCCCCATGTCACCTCCTCCTTAGTCACTGCCTGCTATTGATGCCCTCCTCTTTCTCCACCTTGCAACTCTCCCTCTGAAATTGATCTCCTTTACTTGAGAATCGATTTTCCTATGGATACTGAGCATCTGCCAGTGTGTCTCCAAATGATCCTCAAGTCTTCTCTTATACTTTTCATATCGATGAATCAACGACCAAGATTAAGTCCCTAATCAATGGCTAAGATTAAAATAGACTTGATCCTCGTCTCTTAGAAGCTTCTCACCCTTATCTTTATTAATCCCCATTAATATTTTTATTTTCCTAAGTTTAGACTTAGGAACCCATTAAAAGTATAAATTATTTTAATAACTCCTCATTTGAGTGGAATTTCTCAAAACAATTTCTGGGTCTTGGAGATCTCATGTGCCTTAGCCTCTCCTCCAAATTTCAAGGCTAGAGCACATCTGATGCTACCAAAAATCAACATCTCATGAGATCTAGCTGACTTGAGGAGTTTTAAGGAGGGAAATCTATTTAATTCAAATTAAAACTTGAATTTTTAGATTGGAGCCAAAATTTTAGATCCACAAACCCTCAGATGATATTGATTTTATTTTTTATAAAAGGCCTTAGGACTTGAACATTATCTTAGCCAACGAAGAGTTGCCATGTCATCAACTTGGTTGGGGCTTGTTGACCATGAGATGGGTCTTTCATCTTTGAACACGCATAACTTTCAAACCATGAGGATGTTGATCTCTGGTAGCATCGGATGTGCTTTAAGCCTCAAAATTTGCAGGGAGGCTAGGACACATGTATTCCAGAATACCCAGAAATCGTTTTGGGAAATTCCACACGAAGACAGTTTTATCAAAATAATTGATTATTTGTAATGGATGTCTAAGTCTAAACTTAGGAAATTAAAATAATTAAAGGGTATTAATAAAACTGGGTGTGAATCTTCTAGAAACAAACGGAGATCGAATCAATATGATTTGAGCCATTGATTAGAATTTAATTTGGGTTGTTGAACTTCCTCTCCAATCCAAATCTATGCTTCTACCCCTCTCACTGCAACTCAAATCACTTGTTTGATTTTCTCAGCAAACCACGCCCCAAAAAAATTGAACTAATTGATCAACTTGGTGTGTCACCAACTGACCCTCAAGCCTCCCCTAATACTTTTCCTATTGATCAATCAACGGTTGAGATTAAGTCCCTAATCATCAGCTAAGATTAAAATAAACTTGATCCTCGTCTCTTAGAAGCTTCTCACCCATATTTTTATTAATACCCATTAATATTTTTATTTTCCTAAGTTTAGACTTAGGAACCCCATTAAAAATATTAATTATTTTAATAAAACAAAATACAGGTGGAATTTCACCAAACGATTTCTGGGTCTTGGAGATCTCATTTGTTCTAGCCCCTCCACAAAATTTCAGAACTAGAGCACATCCGATGCTACACAAACTTCATGACCTTAACTAGAAAGGAGCATTGACCATGACCTCTAGTCAAGAAGATGATGGAAAGCAAGAGGGAAATCCAGATCCCATCAAGGAAGCTGAAATTAAGAATGATGACATCAAGGCCAAAGAAGACCTAGAAGAAGAAGAAAGCAATGAAGGCCTTGAAGAAGATCTCCTAACTGAACTTATCGCTGCCATGGAAGAGATTAACAGTTTGAAAAAGGAAAATGAGGAACTTAAAAAGAAAGCGCAAGATGGTGACCAGGACAATACAAGGAAGGAATTTGACCTTTCAAGCTTCAAGTACAATAAATAGATGAGGACCTCACCAAGCTTAAGAAGGAATTTCATCAAAACAGAAGAAAGCATCATGAAGAAGTCATATCCATGACAAATCAATTGGATAAGGCAAAGAAAAGGGAAGAAACTTTGTCAAGCCACCTTGAACAAAGACTCAAGAGTTTAAACAAACTTGAAGCAGAGGTTGGCCAATAAAAGGAAGAGGTCTCCTCCCTTAGATCTCAACTAGAAGAAGCAAGGAAACAAGCACAAGGAGCTGAGAATGTGATGGAAGCTTTGGAATTCATAGAAGGACAAGTTGATGAAGCAAAAAACGAGAGAAACACCATAATGCACCAACTAGAAGAAAAAGTATGATGACATCACCAAGTTAAGATCAGAAATCACTTCTCTTAAGGCCCAATCATGTGAAGAAACCAAGATGAAGGAAGAAATGGAGATCATTCTATCAAAGAAGGATGAAGAATGCAGGGAAATTTAGGAAGAAATTGTCTTTCTTAAAAAGGAAGGTGACTTTCTGAATAAGAACCTGCAAAGTTCTCAAACCCTAGATGACATCCTAAGTCATCAAAGGTCTCCCCTTGATAAATCAGGTCTTGGCTATGCAGGTGAATCCTCAAGAAAAAATGATAATGCTTCAAACATCAATGATGTGAGGAAGCCTGGAAGAAAAGTTGATTCTCCAAGTTCCAGCAAAGGCAAGGAGAAGAATCAAGACAACATTAGAAGAAATCCTACTCCAAGAAGACTTGCAAATAGTGTAAAGAATACAAAATGCAATGAATATCATCAAAGAATCCCAAGGTAAAAAGACTTCAGAAGTACATCAAGAAAATCTTCATCTCCCAGGTACGAAAGTATATTTCTTGGTTATTGCTATTCTTGTACAGACTTTGGGCACATGGAAAAAGATTGTAGGGCCTATCACAAAGACAAATATAATGGTCCCTGTCAATCTCCTAGAAGCAATTTTGGAAGAAGAAGTCATGATTCCTCGTTCATGAACAAGATGGAGTGCTTAAATTGCCATAAAATTGGACATATGACTCGTGATTGTAACTTGACTTGGGTCCCTAAACAAGCTAAAACCATAACATCCAAACCAAAGAAGAAAGTTACACAAGTATGGAGAAGTAAGAAAATTGGATCCGAAAATATCTTGATCACTCCAGACAACAACACATGTTGTTGATCTGATGAATTCGTCCTTGATATTCCAAGTGTTTGATAACAAGAATCTACCAAAGGAGATCACGCATACTGTTAGGGAGAGCTTACAATTCTTAATCATTCTTGCAGAAGCTATTCGTGAATGGGCCCTATGAAATTCTTGATGAGTCACACATGAACAATCATCTTTTGATAGATTATCTCTTGGGAGCAACTCCATTGAAGAACATGATTCCTTACTTATCTGATGGACTATTGTTGAAGATTTCTTCCACTTGATCATAAGGCAGAAATATTTCTTTTCTAAAGAAGCTAGAGGAGTTTATGCAGGTAGGGGGAACTATTGACACCTAATCTTCATGATTGGGAATTTGTACAATAAATAAATCAGGAATGTGAACAGTCATCGGAAGATGAACTGAACAATCACTCCTAATGTATAAAACAATAACATACCTATGGAATAAACACACCAATCGGTTTTTTCTGCCTTTGGAGAGTTACTGCCTGGCCTGACATGGTATCAGAGCCAGTTCTAAAAATAATTGTAACTCCCTTATCTCTGCGCTGCCTCTGTCCTGCGTCTCAACAACGTTGATTCTCTGCGCATGAATACCTTGACTGGATTGCATCGGTTATACCCCTTTTTCGCTGCCTCTCTGCGCATGAATACCTTGACTGGATTGCATCGGTTATAGCCCTTTTTTCGCTGCCTCTCTGCGCATGAATACCTTGACTAGATTCCATCGCAACCCAAATTCGCTGCCTCTCCACACAAGATGCTCGGCTCAGCTATGCAAGATAGAGCCCACAATCCCTGGCTCATGATACCTGCGTGCCCGCACACTGAATCATCGCTTCTGTGAGGAGAAGAGAGGATCTTTATTTTTCATAGCTCAATAAGGGGTTTTGTTTGAATGTGTTCGGTTTGGCTGACTCTGCTACCGACCGCAAGCAACACACAAAGCCTGACATTGCCTTTTAGTTAGCGTTTCTGGTTCTCTCCTCTGTATATATAAATATACTTTCTTCACAGGAGTTCAGAGTTCGAATCCAATAAGGCTCTGCAACGAAAGCCGCTTTCCATGTTTTGGTATGAAATTTTTTTTGTAAGGTTTTATAACGTTCATCACTGCGTCTTTGTTGCTCCTTCATTATGGTGATTCCTTGGTGTTGGAGGAGGCGTCTTTGAACGCTGTTATTTTCTTCTTTCGCTTTCGGATGGTAGCAGCAGCCGCTACAGCAATTTTATGAATTGACTGACGGTGGAGCAGAGTACACTGTCTCTGCGCATGGGAGACTCAATCTGCTGGAGACTGAGATGCATCAGAGGCGCCTGCAGTGAGAAGAGGAGTGGAAACTGAATTCGAATTGCGATGAACTAAACCCGTGGACGTGTTGCAATCAAGGCTGTGCGCAGTGTATACCATTCAAAACGTTTGTTGAGTTCATAGTGTTGAGTATTGTGCAGTATCATTCAAAACATTTATATCATTCAAAGCGTTTATATATTGCGCTGCTTTCAAAGTAGTATTGCATGATATATTGATATATTGAAGTGATATATTGATACATTGAAGTGATATAGTGATATATTGCGCTGCTTTCAAAGTAGTATTGCATGATATATTGATATATTGAAGTGATCCCTTGCGCGTTTTTTCAAAACATAGTAGTATTGCATGATATATTGAAGTGATATGTACAATGAAATGTTGATGCTTCTATCAAACATTAGAGGAAAATAAAGTGCATAAGGCTGTAACGTAAGGATTTTTTTTCCAGCAGAAGTATTTTTTTACAGAATGCATTCAATCATCTCTATGGTAGGGATAGTTCTCACTGGCAAGGAGAACTATCCTGAATGGTCCCGGATGATAAAACACACCCTCATCTTCAATGAGTTGTGGAAGGGAGTGTGTGTCGGAGAAGGAGACAATGACCCAGTACAGCCTACATCAGACAAAGAGCTCGTCATTTGGGATAACAAGAACAGCAAAGCATATGCATTAATCGCAGCATCTGTAAATGAAGAAGTCGCCATATTTCATCATATTCAACTGCCTTTGAAGCTTTACAAAAGCTCAAAGAATTCTATGACTCACATTCTGCACTTGAAGTTGTTCAGCTCATGATTAAACTCTTCACTCTTGAACTAAAAAATAATGATCCTCTTGCTCTTGCATCTGAAGTAAAATCCATAATGCATGATATCAAATCCACTAAGGTTGAGCTGGACATCCCTCTTATTTCTTTTCTCAAGGCACTCTATCCTACTTACTCCAATTATCTTGAGTCTTTACAAGCAAATGGAAATCTTAAAGATATAACCTTTGATTCTCTTGTGAAAAAGTTTGCTGAAAGAGAGAAAGCCTTTGGAAAGAAGACAGTGCCTGAATCTTCTGAAGAGACTGTTTGCCTTGCTCATAAAGAAAAGCATCCTGCTCAAGATTCTACAAGAGGAAGAGGTGGACGAAGAGGAAGAGGAAGATACTTCAGAGGCGGGGGGGCAGACATTCTCAAGGAGAAAAAGCAGATCTGCATTGCATTCGCTGCAAACGAAATGGATCACATGATGCTTCTACATGCAAGCTACCATGGGACAAAATTGAGCAGAAAAGAAACCAGCATAAAGGTAAAACTGATGATACGGACAAAGGTAAAGCACCTGAATCCGCTCACTATATTGAGGCACAATGTAACATTGGAGTAAATGAAGATTTGTTTAATGCTTCACTTGCTTCTTCGAAAAATGATTGGTTGCTTGATTCAGGAGCAACCTGTCATATGACTCATAGAAAAGATTTTTTTGAAGATTTCACTGACAATGTTGATGGAGCAGTATACTTTGCAGATCAGTCAAAAATCAAGCCATCAGGGCTTGGCACAATCAGGCTTAAACTGCCTGGTCTTCCAGACTTCCTTCTGGATCATGTTCTATATCTCACACAGCTCAAGAGAAACTTGTTGTCCTTAGTCCACATCCGCCAGCAAGGTCACTCCATTCATATGTTTGATGGCAAGCTTGAGGTAAGAAAAGCATCTGACCACTCACTTGTCATGAGGGGAATAGAAGAAAAAAGACTTCTCAAACTGCAAGGAACCTCTGCTCATGCACAACATTTCTCATATATTTCTCATCATGAAGAAGGTACACTTTCATCAAGTTTATTATGGCATGCTAGATTTGGACATTTAAACTATGACAGTCTCCGCTTATTGAAGAAAAATGGTGTTGCTGGTTTGCCTACAATTCCTAGGAAACATAAGCAATGTGATGCTTGCATTCTAGGAAAGCATAGCAAACAGTCTTTTCATGATTCACATTCAAGAGCACATAGGAAGCTTGAACTCATTCATTCAGATTTATGTGATCCAATGCCTGTTCCTTCTGCAAATGGAAATAAATATATCATGACATTTATTGATGATTACACCAGAATGTGTTGGGTTTATTTATTGAAGAACAAATCTGATGCTTTTCAAACATTCAAGAATTTTCATAAATGGATTGAAAATGATGCACAATCTCATATTGGGTCTATTCGCACTGATAATGGAAAAGAATATACATCAAATGAATTTGAAAACTATCTTCGCCAACATGGGATCAAACATCAAACAACTGTACCTTATAATCCCCAACAGAATGGTGTAGCAGAAAGAATGAATAGAACAATTTTGAATATGGTACGATCCATGCTTTTCTTCAAAAATGTAAAGATAATGTTTTGGGCTGATGTTGTTCTATGTGCTGCATATATAAAGAAAAGATGTCCATCTAATGCTATAAGAAACAAGACTCCTTATGAATTGTGGTATGGACATGTTCCTTCGGTAAAACATCTCAGGATCTTTGGTTCCACCTGTTATGCTTTGATACCAAAGGTACATAGAAACAAATTTGGTGCTAGAAGTCGTAAGTGTATCTTCCTGGGGTATTCAAACACCTCTAAAGCAAACCGCCTTTATGATGAAGTAAATAAAAAGTTTGTTGTATCTAGAGATGTCATTTTTCTTGAAGCATCCAAATCTGACAATGTTGTTGAGCGGCAACTTGATCGCTTGGATAGATTCGCAAAAACGAAATCATTTCAAGAATTTGATAATCAGATTCCACATCTTGAAGGGGGGATTCCTATACTAGAACAACATGTGGAATCTTCTTCTGAAGAACAATCTCCCCTGCATGAAACTCCAACAACGGATGATGCTTTAAGTGATGTAATTGATAAAATTGGGAGACTCAATCTTGATTCAGTCCCAACTCAATCAACAGAGCAGCTTGGACCATCTCAGAAAGGTCCCCCAAAGTGGCTGACAAAGACACTTGAAAGTGTTCATCCTGATGAAATTGGAAAAACAGGAACTAGAAATTCAAACCGACAAAATGGAGGTGATGTAGATGACTCTAATTCACCTATTGATATGGATGTTACTTATGATTGTGAATTGAACTTGTCTACAGATTTTGAACCAAGTTCCTTCAAAGAAGCTGCTTCTCATGATGAATGGAAAGAAGCGATGAAAAAGGAGTATGATGCCCTCATAAAGAATGGCACGTGGACGCTGGTTGATCCTCCATTTGGAACCAAACCAATTGGCTGCAAGTGGGTCTACAAGAACAAATACAAAGCTGATGGCTCACTTGACAAGCACAAAGCTAGGCTTGTGGCAAAAGGCTTTGCACAGAAGGAAGGGGTCGATTATGAGGAAACTTTTGCCCCCACAGCAAAATGGGCCACCATTCAGACACTCTTTGCACTAGCTGCTCAGAACGGTTGGAAAGTTCATCAAATGGATGTAAAAACTGCATTCTTGAATGGAGATCTAAAAGAGAATGTTTTTATGTCCCAGCCTGAAGGATTTGCTGTGAAAGGACATGAACATAAAGTATGCAAACTTGTGAAGTCCTTGTATGGCCTCAAACAAGCACCACGAGCCTGTTATGAAAAACTAACTGAGCATCTTCTGAAACTCAACTTCAATCATTTTGATCTTGATGATGCAACTTTATTTGTCAAGAACAGTGTTGCACGAAAACCCCCCCCCCCCCCCCCCCCCCGGTTCCAAGCCCCGAAGCGCGTCCCGTACGGAAGCGCCTAGGAAGCTTGGCCGGAAGCGCGCTTCCGAAATTTTTAGACGCTTCCGAAGCGCCGAAGCGCGATTCGTACGACGCTTCCCAGACGCTTCCCAGGCGCTTCCCAGACGCTTCCCAGACGCTTCCGTACGCTTCCAGAAAAGCTTCCGGAAAAGCATTTAGAAAATTGTTTTTTTTCAATTTTTTTTTAAATTTTAGGTGAGTTTGCTTGTTGGGGGTGGGTCCACCTTGGGTTAGGGTGACAAATGAAAGCAAAAAAAAATATAAATATAGCAGATGCTCCCTCATGGTAATGTTAAATTCTTAAAGTAAAAGTAACATTCTCCTTTATTTTTCATTTTCATCCTTTTACTTAAATTTTTAACATTACCATGAAATGACTCAGAATGTTTGAGAGTGGTTCCAGCCTCATTGGACTTCATATGGAGAAAATAGAATTTCATATTCTATTCAAAATTCAGCAGACTTAACAGTTTTCAGGTATTCAGGATCAATGGGATTGTGGCATTTCATTAGATTATATCAAGTATGAAGGTATGCGATTAGCATTTAATCAAGAGCACCAAGCCCTATATGTACCCTGGTGTTGGTGGTGTTAATTGTTGAACTCCTTTGTCACGCGGCACGCCCTTAGAAAAAAATTACCTTTCAATCAAGTCAAAATCATCGATCAAACATGTTAAGCTTTTTCTACCATATTTTAAGTCTTGAATTAGGTAGTTTGATCAAAATTGGGCAATGTTGACTAATATCCCTAGACAATCGAGGTAGAGGCAAAGGTTAGACAAGAGGAGAAGAATCTAGATTCTAGATCATTAATGTACAATGGATGTTATATCTATCTTGATTTATGCAAAAATATGCATGTTTTCATGTCTTCTACAATTAATTTGGTATTTGGGATGTTTGTTTTGAGTATAAATGCAAAAAAATATAATATATATATATATAGCAGACGCTTCCGCGGACGCTTCGCTTCCTAGATTTTTGGAAAATGACGCTTCGGCGTCCCCGCTTCCAAAAAACGCTTCCGCTTCGCTCCCGCTTCGTGCAACATTGGTCAAGAAAGTTGGCAAAACAGTTGTGTATCTTGTGGTATATGTAGATGATCTTTTAATGACAGGGAACAATGAAAGCTACATTGCATCCATAAAGAAGGAATTAGGGAAAAGTTTTGAAATGACTGATTTGGGCTATGTTCATTACTATCTTGGCATTGAAGTAACCCAACATCCAAAATCCATATTTCTTTCTCAAAAGAAATACATTGGAGATTTGCTAAACAGATTTGGCATGACAGAGTGCAATCCTCTTTCTACTCCAATGGAACAAAACTTAAAGCTCACATCTATTGAAGGAAAGGAATTTGAGGATGCAACAAAGTATAGACAGCTTATAGGAAGTCTCATCTACCTCACTACTACCAGACCAGACATTTCATTTACTGTTGGAATCCTCTCCAGGTTCATGCAAAAGCCTTGTGAGGGACATTGGTCTGCTGCAAAAAGAGTTCTAAGGTACTTGAAGGGAACTCAAGACCTTGGAATCAAGTATACACAGGTGGACGACTTCAGCTTGATTGGATACTCTGATTCAGACTTCGATGGAGACAAAGAAACTGGGGTATCTACTTCAGGATATGCTATGAGTCTTGGATCAGGAGCTGTCTCCTGGAGATCACGCAAACAATCAGTTCCAGCAGATTCCACAACTGAAGCAGAATACGTGGCAGCAGCTGAAGCAACGAAAGAAATTGTGTGGCTCAGGAAAATTCTTGAAGATTTGCAGGTAAAACAAGTACAATCAACTCCACTCATGATTGATAACACCTGTGCAATAAAGTTGGCCAAGAATCCAAAGTTCCATGATCGAACAAAGCATATCAATACTAAATATCATCTGATTCGACATCATGTTGAGGCCAAAACAATCCATCTCCATCATTGTTTCACAAATGAGCAAATTGCAGACATCTTCACCAAAGCACTTGGAAAGAAAAAGCTTGAACGATTCAGAATGATGCTTGGACTCACCAACATCCCTTCAGATTAAGGGGGGGAATGTTGACACCTAATCTTCATGATTGGGAATTTGTACAATAAATAAATCAGGAATGTGAACAGTCATCGGAAGATGAACTGAACAATCACTCCTAATGTATAAAACAATAACATACCTATGGAATAAACACACCAATCGGTTTTTCTGCCTTTGGAGAGTTACTGCCTGGCCTGACAGGAACTGGTTCATCACATGAAGAAATGTAAACACATCTATCATGGACCACATTACCAGATAGACAGGGGGAGTAACATACCTATGAAGAACTAATATTGATGAAGAAAGGAAGCAGCTTGACAGGGGGAGTACTTGGGCACCCCATTTGCCATTGATGTCAAAGGGGGAAAGAATGTTGGAACGGCAAGAATATTTCCATCAATGACAAAGGGGGAGATTGTTAATCAAGGTTGTCATTGATGTCAATATGGCATTGACCGAGATGGCAAGTATTCTTGAGATGCCTGGTTCCAGATGATGATGAGGTACATGTTGAACAAACTCTTGTTTGATAAAGATGCCATCAATGAAGATGTCAAGCTATTAATATGTCAAGACACCAATGAAGAAATCTTAAGAAGTCCTAGAACTAACTATGATATTGCTGAGTGTCAATCATGTGCCTTGATTGATGATCCAGACCTTAAGTGCCAATGATGTATCTAATATACAAGCCCTTGATGACATATGGAGGACTATACTTGATGATGTCATACGTGATGGCTCTTGATGACATGGTTGGAGACTACATGATGACATGAATGTTGCACTATTACATGTTGACACTATAATGAATCACTTGGTAACATATGATGACATGGAGGACTTCATGATGACATGAAAATAATATAAAGGCATAGTTGGAGTCATAACAATGAAGGAGCCATTAATGACCTCATGATGTCCCAAACATTTTATGCACTAAAAATTCCAAACAGTCATAAAGAAAATTAATTTTTTGACATCTTCAAGACATCATTTCATTATGACTCCTTAACTATCTTGTAGAGGACTCTTTCCTCTTTCTAGTGAGCCCTCACTTGCCTCCTAACTCATAGTAGTCTAAGAGAAATTAATTTTTTAAGTTAATATATCCTATTTTTTAAAGCTAGTCGACATACACTCAGTCTATCATGTCGGCCTCCCTCCATAAGACATGTCCATTCATCTTAACATCAAAATTATATAAAAAGAAGGTTCGGACTATTCATTTGACCAAGCAATTTCAGTGAAAATTTAAGAGATAAAACACAGAAGAGGACAGAACAGATTGGAGGCCGAAAAGGAGTATCAGAATTGTTTTTGGGCTTGATTTTATTGAACAACGGATTTGTAGTAGCTCTGTGGTAATGATACTCGGACTGCAGGAAATGATACTCGGACTGCGAATTTCAGACAGGTGTCTATTTGATGACAATCCTATGGAACACTGCAACTCGGACCTGTGGAAGCAAAAAACTTTAGTTCTATGGGAGATCAGACTTCAAGACAGAGAACAGTAAACTCAGCTTGAATTTGTTGGCTCCAATGGGCAAGAAAACTACAGTTTGGATCATCACTACTTAACCTCAAACCTGTGAACAGTCACACATTGGAGCTTGGACCACAGACCTGTGGTAGCTCAGATACATCTGTGTGTGGACTGAAATGGAGAAGCTTGGATTGTTAGCAACATACCTCATCTCAGATTTGTTGAAGAAGTGCTCGCTTTGGACCTCAAGAACAGACCTTACCTCAGACCTGTAGCTTAACGTGCGGACAGTCGACAGTAGGCCTCAGACTTAGACCTGTGGTTGCACTCAAGCTCAGACTTGTTGCAGTCTTCAAACGTGTGATCTAAGGGTTGAGGAGGCTCAGACAGTTTGGATTGCAGGCCTGAGCTAGCGCCTCAAGATTGCAGACTCGTGGACCTTGTGCTTAGCGTTGAAGGCTTAGAGCTATTGCAGTCATTGTGGAAAGGAGTTGAATTCCTCTTGAAGGCAGTTTTGTGCACTGTTTGGAGAGAATAGATAAGTCCCTTGAGCAGCTCTACCTTGAATAAGAAGTAGAGAGTGTCCCTATTTTGGAAGCAGTCAAGATCTTTGTGCAGACATTGGAGAAAGCTTTTAAAAGTTGTTGACTTGAAGCTCTCTTAGCAGACTTGCAGAAATTGTTCTTAAAGATATTCTTGGAGATCTTAAGGGCATTGTTGAAGTCCTGATGTAATGAACTTATGAAGAATATCTTGGGGAGACCTATTAAGACATCATTGTTGAAGGTGGTTGAAGACCCTTTTTGGAGCACCTTTGAAGTATTGTTTGGAGCTTATCTCTCATACCTGTGAGTAGCACCTTTAAGCACATCTGAAGCATATTTGGAGCAACCATTGAAGAAACCTTTGAAGAGGCTTAGAGCAGATGATATCATCATGAGGTGATTTGGAGATCTTTGATTGGGTACCATGAAGAACAACGGAGATACCTTCATGTGAAGAACAAGGTTGTCATTAATGACGTGACAGGGAGATTAAGTGAAGGGTTAGCTGAAGATTGATAGGGCTCGTTGAAGAAGACATAGGGAACCGTGAACTATAACCAAATACATCTTGACAAAGTGAAGCTAAGGGTTGGAGCCTCAAAAAGACAAGGTTGGTGCCTTGGAAGATATGGTTGGAGCCCTAGAGGATCGGAATTCTCAAGAAACTAGGTCAGAGCCTGAACCAGATATAGGGTTGGAGCCCTTGAGGTTGGTACATCTAAATTGACTAGGTTGGAGCCTTGGAAGTCGAAGTCGGTGCTTGGAAAAATACAGGTTGGAGCCTGCCAGATTGAAGATTGGTGTCTTGATTTAGGGTTGGAGCCCTATATATATTGTACTTGATTTATTGTAAAGAAGAAATTAATAAAAGCTTTTATTCTTATTTTTCATTTTGTGTTCTAAATATAAGTGATCTAACTGGGAAAAATAACAATTGAAAAGAAATATTGATTCACGCCCCCTCTTAGTATTTCCAACAGTACATGATCCCAACTCTTGTAGTAGGTTGGGTATCTCCCCCATTGTCACCGATAGCATGTGTGTGATCCTTGTCTATTATGACAAGTCAAGTATCTCCCCTTATCTTGGTCTATGAGACTATACCCTAGTTGGCATCATACCCACAAGTCGGGCTTGTTGGGATTGTGCCTCCTTGTCTGGCCAATGGGTTGAGGAGAATTTGGGTATGTGATCCTTACTTTTGGTTAGTTGGGTATCTCAACCAAGCTCGGATTATGATGCAAGTGTTCTACCACCTGACTTTTGATGGTAATTGTGTTAGTTTTTGGTAGCATTGGAAGTGCTCTAGCCTTGAAAATTGGTGGAGAGGCTAAGGCACATGAGTTCTAAAGAACCTTGAAACCATTTGGTGAAATTCCCCCCGGATTGTATTTTATTAAAATAATTAACATTTTTAATGGGGTTACTAAGTCTAAACTTAGGGAAATTAAAATAGTAATGGGTATTAGTCAAAATATCAGTGAGAATGATCCATAAGGTGGATCAAATCATTTTTTAATCTTAGACGTTGATTAGAGACTTAATCTCAACCATTGAAGTCTCAACGGGAAAAGTATAAGAAGGAGGCTTGGGGTTAATTTAGAAACACACAAAGAGATTGAGGAAATCGATTTTCTAAGGTGAGAAGTTCTCAGGAGGAAAATCGATTGGGGAGATCTTGCAGCAGAGGGGCAGTGAGATTTCGGGAGAAGGAATTTTTGGAGAATACAAGGCAGAGAAAGGACAGAAGACGTCCAGAGGAGGGTTGGCGTTGGCCTATGCAGTGCTGATGCAGAGGCAACACAGTCAGTGAGAGGAAGTCGAGTTTCTGCAGAGGGAATTCGAAGTTCAGGTGTCGGAAGCCAAGGTGTGAGACTAGAGGCAAGAAAGTCAAATTCTTAGCCAACAGAAGATCCAAAGCAAAGAGGCAGCGTAATTCCCAAGAGGGGTGATGCAGAAGCTGCCCAGGGTGACGCAGTTTGACGCAGAGACCATCAAAAGGTGACGCAGAACCTCCCAGAGCTAAGGATCAGTCACTAATTCTCTAGTGACAGGGTGAGATTATTTCACCAGTCTTTTGTCCAATATTTCTCTGTAAAGGATTTCTAGTTCAGGCATCCTAGATTTGTATTCAGAATTTTCTCCTACATAATAATAATCCCTCAAAGTTGTTGCACCAGTTTTCCCACATTGGGTTTTTCCAGGGACTATTTTATCCAAAAATAACTGTCCTATGTATCTTGTTCTTTGCTCAATTTCCTTGTTTCATGTAATCAAATTTAAGTAGTGTAGGCTGCAGAGGTAATTTGCTTCAGTATTCAGAAGAATAACTTGATGAATGTAATTAAAATCAAGTAGGTGAAGTAGATTCAAATTTGTTGCAGTAAGGGTTCCTTGAGGATTAGGAATTTTCACATGGTATCAAAGGATTGATTTTGAAATGGGAAGAGGAGATCCAGCGCTGAGCAGAGAGGTCAATAGCTGCATTTGGTAGCAATTCGAATCCCCTTGAAGGGATTGCACAGTCCTTGCTGAGAAACAGAGATTTCAAGGAAATCTCTCTTTGAGAAAGTCGATAGAGAGGTATGATTTCTAGTTTGCAAGTGTTCAAAGGTAGAGGGAGTGACGCAGAGCCTCAGTGCAGTGATTGAAGGTTGCAGTTTCTGCCAGGGAAAAAATCTGTCGAAAAAGAGTGAAGACACATAGAAGGAGAATTTTCTCCTCAAAAAACTTTTCTCGCCAAAATTTTGAATTTCTCACTTGCCGGGCAGCAATGCTAAGCATTGACTAGAGGAGTCAGTTCGACAGTTTGGGTGAGATGGCATCGCATGGGCTGAGAGATTAGCACAGGTTGGAAGGAGCTTCCAACTATGTCATATGGAAGACCAAAATCTTAGTTGTTCTGGAGGAGTACGATCTTGAAGCCTACGTCAAGAGTGTTGTGGTTGTTCCTGCTCAGAATGATCAAAGGAAGAAGTACAAGGCCAAGCATGGGAAGGTGAAGAGGCTCATTCTCGATGGAGTTCGAGATCATGTGGTCTCAGGCTTGCAGGGAAAGGATACAGCCCGAGAGATGTGGAAATATTTGTCTTCTCTATATGAAGGCTCTTCCGAACAACGGAAGATGTACCTGGAACAAAAGTTGCAACATACATTAATGCAGAAGGGAGAAGGATTTAAATCCTATCTTCAACGTCTTTAGGACACCAAAGACTAGCTTGCTGCAGTGGGGTCCACTCCTCAATCTACTGCGATGGTAAAGAAGACCTTGAATGGAGTCTCGAATGAATGGCAAGTCGTCGCCCAAAGTATATTGGACAGGGAAAGACTACCTTCATGGGAGGAGATGTGGGCAACTCTTCAACAGGAAGAATTAAGGAGGGACTTAGTCAAGGTCAACCTTAATGGCAGCAATGGGAGTGACACGAAGACCAAGGAGGAGGAGGAGAACACAGCTCTAGCATCAAAGGGAAAACAAAAGCAGAAGCGGAAGAAGGACATTTCGAAGGTGAAATGCATCAAATGTGGCGAGATGGGCCACTTTGCATCGCAGTGTCCCTTGAAGCAGAAGGATAAGCATGAGAAATATCATCCTAAGGTTGCTCTTGCAAAGATTGACAAAGAGGATTTTGCCATGAGTGCCCACGCATCTCCAAGATGGAAATGGGGCGATATTGAGTTGTAGTCGAGAGGACTACATGTGAGCAGGATCCTTGAGGAGTCCACCTCTTGGATCAATTCCTTGCTACGAAAGCCCAAGATTCAACAATATTGAGATGGACTTAATGTCATATGATGCAATGGATTGTTTGGAGAGACAAATGCAGTAACTTGGGACCAGAGACTGATCAGTGCAGAGCAAGGTTGGCAGCAGTGCAGTTAGCATAGTGCAGGAGTCAGCAACAGTGCAAAAGATTCAGAGGGTTAGAGACTAGTAGCAGTCAGATTCCAACATTCATGGTATTATGCTGAACATAGTTAAGTTCAGTAATTTTGGATGCTTTTCAGTTGCTTCTCTCGGCAACTGAGTTGCAGTACGAATGGAGTGTTAGTAGTGGCAGTGCTAGCAGCATAGTAGATGCAGCGTTTGAGAGGGAGTTGTAGTACAGATGCAGCACTGGCAGTGGCAATGTCATGGGCAGTAGTACAGTAGCAGCAACAACACAGTGTTGGTGGCAACAACAGTGCATAAAGGAGGCGCTTCAGAGACAGAGGAACATGTAGGTAGGCATTGTTGCTATAGCACTTTCCTCGCTAAGAGTGAGTCTTAGTTTTTGGTAGCATCGGAAGTGTTCTAGCCTTGAAAATTGGTGGAGAGGCTAAGGCACATGAGTTCTAAAGAAACCGTTTGGTGAAATTACACCCGAATTTTATTTTATTAAAATGATTAATATTTTTAATGGGGTTCCTAAGTCTAAACTTAAGGAAATTAAAATATTAATGGGTATTAATCAAAATATGGGTGAGAATGATCTAGAAGAAGGATCAAGTCATGTTTTAATCTTAGCTGTTAATTATAGACTTAATCTCAGTCGTTGAAGTCTCAACAGGAAAAATACAAGGAGGCTTGGGGTTCATTTAGAGACATAGAGAGATTGAGGAAATCGATTTTCTGAGTGAAAAGTTCTCAGGAGGAAAATCAATTGGGGATATCTTACAGCAAAGGGGTAGTGAGATTCTGGGAGGACTTTTCGGAGAATACAAGGGGAGAAAGGACAGAAGACATCCAAAGGAGGGTTGACACTGGCCTACGCAGTGCTGATGCAGAGGCAACGTAGTTAGTGAGGGGAAGTCGAGTTTTTGCAGAGGGAATTCGAAGTTCAAGTGACGGAAGCCAAGGTGTGAGACTGGAGGCAAGAAAGTCGAATTCTTGGCCTGCAGGAGATCCAGAGCAGAGAGGCATCGTAATACCCAAGAGGAGCGACGCAGAAGCTGCCCACGATGACACAGTTTGATGCAGAGGCCATCAAAAGGTGGCGCAGAGCCTCCTAGAGCTAAGGATCAGTCACTGATTCTCTAGTGATAGGGTGATATTATTTCACCAGTCGTTTGTCTAGTATTTTCTCTGTAAAGGATTTCTAGTTGAAGCATCCTAGATTTGTATTCAAAACTTTCTCCTACATAATAATAAACCCTCAAAGCTATTGCACCGGTTTTCCTGCATTGGGTTTTTTTGGGGATTATTTTGTCCAAAAATAATTATGACCTATGTATCTTGTTCTTTGCTCAATTTCCTTGTTTCATGTAATCAAATTTAAGTAGTGTAGGCTACAGAATTAATTTGCTTCCGTATTCACAAGAATAACTTGATGAATGTAATTAAAATCAAGTAGGTGAAGTAGATTCAGATTTGCTACAAGTAGGGGTTCCTTGGGGATTAGGAATTTTCACACATTGTTGGGAAGATCGGTAGGCAATAGGATGGATGTGATCCTTACCTCTGATAACAAGTGGTATCTCGCCCATTGATTGCATATTGGGATGGTTGTGATCCTTTCTTGGTAAGTTGTATCTTTCCTATTGCTTGATATAGGGTGGTAGATGAAGCTCCCCTATGATTCTTCTTCTTTATATTCGAGAATGATTCAGCAAATAGAGTAGAGCAGAGATGAGACATGATTTGATGACAACATACTTGTAATGACATGATGTAGTTGGAATTTCTACCTATATGAGAGGGAGTGTTAATTTGGAACCTCATTGACAAATTCCAATCATTGGACTAGAATCCTCTTTTTGAGAGGACCAAAATTGACCTTTGAAACACTGAATTTGGATAAGGGAAATTGTATTTTTGAAGTCAATCCCACAAGTACTCAAATTGTCAAGGTTGGCCTAAATACTAATTTGTTGGAAAAATTGAGAGGGGGTGTGAATTAATATTTCTTAGCAATTAGTAACTTATTAATCTTTTCATAGCATTAGTTGTTCTTCAGCGGTATTCAAAATAGTAAATAAACGGTACACAACGAACACAAGATTTCTTAGGTGGAAAACCCCCTTCGGGTTAAAAACCATTGAACGCTTTTCTAATAAGTTATTTAAATCTCTAGTCCCAATTGAAAAGAAAGCTACAACTCCTAGAACTCTAGAAAATCATTCTTCTCCAACACCCACTAGAAGGACAACCCAGCGCCTTAAGTTTTATCAACAATCAGCGGAATGGATGCACCAACACCCTAGCAAGGACCGACTTGCCCTAGCACCTCCGTACAACCCTAAAGTATTTTCAAGCACCCACCTGAAGATGACTTCAACCACCTCCTTAACACCACCCTACCACCCTAAAAAGGCAAAAGTTAAATACAAAAATTGTGGACTCCCATACCAGGGACAATGATCCATTTACAATGAATTTTCTTTGACCAACAACAATAGGACCTAAATCCTTGTCCCGACAAACCCTAGGACCAAGAACCCTTGTTCCAACTACAAGCCTATTAGACCAGGATGTAACTCCTCAAATGTATTGCATTTGTGGATTAAGGTTGATCATAGATATATACATGGAGGGAGAGACCCTTGGGCTTCATCTCCCAATGTCTCTTCATATACCAACTCTCCTCATTTTCTATTTACAGTATTTTACACACATTCACCCAATGCCAATGATTAGGTGTCAACATTCCCCCCCCCCCCTTAATCTAAAGGAATGTTGGTGAGTCCAAGCATCGTTCTGAACCTTTCGAACTTTTCTCTTCCAAGCTCTTTGATGAAGATGTCTACAATTTGCTCATTTGTGGAACAATGGCGTAGATGGATCATCTTGGCCTGAACATGATGTCGAATCAGAAGGTATTTTGTATTGATGTGCTTCGTTCGATTATGGAACTTTGGGTTCTTGGCCAACTTTATTGGAGAAGTGTTGTCAATCATGAGTGGAGTTGAATGCAATTGTTTCACCTTCAAATCTTCCAGAATTTTCCTGAGCCACACATTTCCTTCACTGCTTCAGTTGTTGGCACATATTCTGCCTCAATTGTGGAATTTGCTAGAAATGATTGTTTGCGTGACCTCCAGGAGACAACTCCTAATCCAAGACTCATAGCATAACCTGAAGTAGATACCCCATTTTCTTTATCTCCATCGAAGTCTGAATCAGAATATCCGATCAAGCTGAAGCTACCCATCTGTGTATACTTAAGTCCAAAGTCTTGAGTTCCCTTCAAGTACTTTAGAAATCCTTTTGTAGCAGACCAATGTCCCTCACAAGGCTTTTGCATAAACCTGGAAAGGATTCCAACAACAAATGAAATGTCTGGTCTGGTAGTAGTCAGATAGTTGGGACTTCCTACAAGTTGTCTGTACTTTGTTGCATCTTCAAATTCTTTTCCTTTAGTGGATGTGAGCTTTAAGTTATGTTCCATTGGAGTAGTCAAAGGATTGCACTCAACCATGCCAAACTTGATCAACAGATCTCCAATGTACTCCTTTTGAGAGAGGAATATAAACTTCGGATGTTGAGTTACTTCAATACCAAGATAGTAGTGAACATACCCCAAGTCTGTCATTTCAAAACCTTTCCTCAATTCCTTCTTTATGGATGCAATATAACTCTCATTGTTCCCTATCATCAAAATATCATCTACATACACCACAAGATATAGAATTGTTTTCCCAACTTTCTTGACAAACAAAGTTGTATCATCATGTTAATTTTAGATAACAATGGTATGTTCTATGCTTGAGCACAATTTACTTCAATGTTCTTTATCAATCCAATGACAATTTCCAATAATATTCAATAGCAATCACATTAACTTAAACACATTTCTAGTAGATGCAGATAGAACATAAAAACATGTGTAGAATGTTGAAATTTCTGAATCTCACACTTCAGTAATCCCTACTACATTATCTGGTTTAGTTTCTCCTACTTGTTTATTCCATTAACAAGTTATTTATAAATATAAACACTGAAATAAACACAAATGCAGCCTTAACTCATGTACAGATCAACAAATGAAACAACTGAGACAAACACACAAGGGACACTATTATTTTTGGATAATTGTCCCCAGAAAAACCAAATGCGGGAAAATCGGTGCAGCAAATATGAGGGTTTTATTATTATGCAGTTTCTGAATACATCTAGGGTGGCAAAAATGGCTCACCCAACAGAGAATGCCCTCGACAGTAGTACCTCTCCTCGAAGACAGATATTCCGCCTAATCAATCACTGGATGAATAATCCCACAACAACTATGGCAGCTTCCACTGCTCTGCGTCACTCTGCAGGGACTGCGTCCCCCTTCCTGGCTCACCAACAATAAGTCTACCCCACGAAAATTCTTCTAGCGCTGCCTCTTGGTCCTGCGTCAACTCTGCTAGCCTCTGTGAAGCTACTGAAGCCACTGCATTAGGTATCAAACCCTCTGCGTCACCCATGCTGGCCTCTTCAGCCTCTGCGTAGCTCCCAATTGGCTCTGCATAGCACCCAGTGTTGAAATTTCTAAGTCTGACATGTTAGAAACCCCTACTGCATTATCTAGTTTATTTCTCCTACTTGTTTATTCCATTAACAAGTTATTTATAAATATAAATACTGAAATAAACACAAATACAACCTTAACTCATATACAGATCATCAACTGAAATACTAAAACAAACACACAATGGGCATCGTTATGTTTGGACAATCGTCCCCAGAAAAACCCAATGTGGGAAAATCGGTGCAACAGTACTGAGGGTTTTATTATTATGCATATTCTTGAATACAACTAGGGTGCTGAAATGGCTCACCCAACAGAGATTGTTACACGACAGTAATACTTCTTCTCGGAGACAGATATTCAGCCTCTCAACTCTAGTCTGCCCCACGAAAATCCTTCTGGCGCTTCCTCTTAGCTCTGTGTTAACCCTACTAGCCTCAGCGTAGCTCTTGAGCCTTCTGCATCAGCCTTCTGAATCTTTGCGTTAGATCTTTGGCCCTCTGCATCACCCATGCAGACCCCTCAACCTCTGTGCCGTCCACAGCTGCCTCTGCGTGGCTCCTATTGCCTCTGCTTGGCTCCTGTTTCCTCTGCGTAGATCTAGATGCCTTTGCGTCAGCCTCTTTGGTCACTGCATTGATCCTCTAGCACTATCTCTACCTCTCTGCTATGTACTCAATACCCCTCGCTGCAACAGATCACTTGCTCGAATTTTCTCAGCAAAGCCTGCTCCAGGAAATCGAACTAACTGATCAATCTTGGTGTACCTCCAACTGACCCTCAAGCCTCCTTTTATACTTTTCATGTCGAGTCTTCAACGGCCGAGATTAAGTCTCTAATCAATGGCTAAGATTAGATTTGGCTTGATCTATGTCATTTAGAACATTCTCACCCAGTTTTATATTAATACCCATTAATATTTTAATTTTCCTAAGTTTAGACTTAGGAACCCCATTGAAAATATTAATTATTTTAATATCTCTCCAACCGGGTGGAATTTCTCCAAACCATTTCTGGGTCTTGGAGATCTTATGTGCCTTAGCCTTTCCACCAATTTTCATGGCTAAAGCACATCCGATGTTGCCACAAATCAACACTCCCTCTTAGCGAGGAATGTGGTCTAGTAATGCTCCACCACTGAACATCACACTAATTCTTCCGCACCAGTACATGTGCTAATGCTTGGCCTGCTGCCCAACATCCACTGCATTGTTGCTTCTTGTGCTGCTGCCCATGGCTATCCCACTGCCACTACTAGATCTGTACTGCAGCTCCCTCTCAACATGCTACATCATGCTGCCCATAGCATTGCCACTGCTAACTGCTGCATTGCAACTCAGCTACCGAGAAATAAGTAATTGTTCTACCCAAATTCTGACATCCATGTTAGTCCGTAAGCCTCCTGATGCTGAAGCTACCTCTATTGCTATCTTGTGCTCCCTCTGTTGCCTCTGCGTTGCTGCAACCACCTCTGTGCCTCTCGCACTGCTGCAACCACCTCTGTGCCTCTCGCACTGTTGCAACCACCTTTGTGCCTCTCGCGCTGCTACAACTCCCACTGCGCTGCTACATACCTCTGCATTCTAGCACTGCCTTGCACTCCATCGCATCTTGCTTCTACCCGACATCTGTCATCTTGCTACTATCGTTAAGGGCTCCCGTAGCTGGATATGATCCCAGAGTTTGGGTACCTCAAGGATCCTGCCCTCATCTTCTATAGTCCTCCTGACTACAGCTAGATGTCACCCCACCTCTTCTCCAGAGGTGCATGAGCACTCATGGCATGGTCGTCATCAGTCTCGACTTCTTTCTCCACATTAGTCGAAGCTTCCTTGGAGTCTGAAGCCTCTCCCTTGTTCTTCTTCCTGGGAAACTAGGATGCATAATGACCCAGCTCCCCACAATGGAAGCACTTCACCTTGGAGATATCCTTCTTCTTCCTCTTCACTTATTGTCCCGTAGATGCTAGCGCCACATTCTCCTCCTCCTCTTTCATGATTCGACTTCCCTTCCCACTAATCCCCGGCTTGGTCGACCGTCTGATCTCTTCTTGGCGAAGAGCTGCCCACATATCTTCCCATCCTAGAATATTACCTCTGCCCAAAATTCTTTGGAAAAACGTCTCCCACTCCTCAGAGACCGCATTCAGAGTGGTCCTCACCATGAAGTCCTGATCCAGGGTGGCCCCTATGGAAGTAAGTTGGTCATGAATCTCTTGCAATCTGGGGAGGAATAGATCTATCTGCAACCCCTTATGCATTTGATATGTTCGTTGTTGATTCTCCAATAGCATCTTTCACTGCACGGAAGTGCCCTGATACAGTGTCGTCAAAGTATCCCACATCTCCATCAAGGATTATGCACTTTGCCCTCGCCATTGCATCCTCATACTTCTCATTATCAACTGGGTTGACTGGTATAACCACGGTTCTCAAGGCAAAGCCCTTGATGCGATGTCAATCCAGGACTACCAGGATCTTGGCCTTCCAAATGACAAAGTTCAAAGCCTCGTCCAACCTGTCCTGATCCCTCAGTCCGTTCACTACCATCTCTGCTCCTCTTTTGGACTCCCTTTGAGTTTCGACTTCCCTCCTGGAAATCTCCCTCTAAGTCATGATTTCCTTGCTAGAAATCTTCCCACCAAATGTCGAACCACTCCTCTCCAATCCTCCTTGCAACGACAACTCGGATCTGGATTTCTTGGCTAGAAATCTATCAAGGTAGCAACTCCCTCTACCTTGGTTCTGTCCCGTTAGGTACTGTTCTTCTTCGACAGAAACAACACCCCACCAGCTTCCCAATCCACAATCTGCACACAACTCCCTAGGCCCCCGACAACTGAGGAAACTGAGCCTTCTAGCTCTGCACAATCTCAGCAAAGGCTGAATCACTCCTCTGGCCAACTGCGTCAAGCCTATCTGGCTGAGTAGGATGACGTGGCTTTTCATGGGCCTCTTCTTGCTCTCTCTACCTCTGCACTGGCCTCTCTCTAGCTCGAAATGATGACGCAGGTCCTCTGTGTCACTCCTTCTCTACTGCCTTCTACTTAGGAGCAGCTCTGTCTCTCGGGACAGCTGCTACTGCTGCAAATTTCCGATATCGCTGATGTCTTCAGTCCTTAAGAAGAAACAATTTGAGAAAGTTCAATTGGCCGAGATGAATCTTTAGGTCCATAGATTTTTGAACATGAGGTTTACTTATTGATCTGTGATTTGCAATGCTCTGATACCATGTTGAAATTTCTAAGTTTGACATGTTAGAAACCCCTACTGCATTATCTGGTTTATTTCTCCTACTTGTTTATTCCATTAACACATTATTTATAAATATAAATAGTGAAATAAACACAAATGCAGCCGTAACTCATATACATATCATCAATTGAAATACTGAAACAAACACACAAGGGACACCATTATTTTTGGATAATCGTCCCCGAAAAAACCCAATGCATGAAGCCGGTGCATCAGTTCTAAGGGTTTTATTATTATGCAGATTCTTGAGTACAAGTAGGGTGTCAAATGGCTCACCCAACAAAGATTGTTACACACCAATAATACCTCTTCTCGGAGACAGATATTCAGCCTCTCAGCTCTAGTCTACCCCATGAAAATCCGTCCGACGCTTCCTCTTGGCTGTGCATCAACCTTGCTAGCCTTAGCGTAGCTCCTGAACCCTTTGCGTCAGCCTTCTGAATCTCTGCGTTAGCTCTCTGGCCCTCTGCATCACCCACGCAGGCCCCTCAGCATCTATTCAATCCCCAACTGCCTCTGTGTGGCTCCTACTGCCTCTGCATAGCTCTAGTTGCCTCTGCATCAACCTCTTTGGTCACTGCGCTGACCCTCTGGCACTATCTCTGCCTCTCTGCTATGTACTCACTGCCCCTCGCTGCAATAGATCACTTGTTCGAATTTTCTCAGCAAGCCCCACTCCAGAAAATTGAACTGACTAATCAATCTTGGTGTACCTCCAACTAACCCTCAAGCCTCCTCTTATACATTTCTTGTTGAGTCTTCAACGTCCGAGATTAAGTCTCCAATCAACAGCTAAAATTAGATTTGGCTTGATCCATGTCATTTAGAACAGTCTACCCCAGTTTTATATTAATACCCATTAATATTTTAATTTTCCTAAGTTTAGACTTAGGAACCCCATTAAAAATATTAATTATTTTAATATCTCTCCAACCGGGTGGAATTTCCCCAAACCATTTCTAGGTATTGGAGATCTTATGTGCCTTAGCCTCTCTACCAGTTTTCATGGCTAGAGCACTTTTGATGCTACCAGAAATCATCACCCAGTTCCCTCTGCGTCAGCCTCTCCACGCTCTACATTGTCTCTCTGGCACTATCTCTGCCTCTCTGCGATGTATTCTCGGCCTCATGCCGAACTTCCCCTAGCTGCAACAAATCACTATTTCAATTCTCTCAACGAAACCCCCTCGAGAAAATCGAACTGACTGATCAATTTGGTGTATCTCCAACTAACCCACAAACCTCCTCTTATACTTTTCCTGTTGAGTCTTCAACGACCGAGATTAAGTCCCTAATTAACGGCTAAGATTAGATTTGGCTTGATCCATGTCATTTAGAGCATTCTCACCTAGTTTTATATTAATACCCATTAATATTTTAATTTTCCTAAGTTTATACTTAGGAACTCCATTCAAAATATTAATTATTTTAATATCTCTCCAACTAGGTGGAATTTCTCCAAACTATTTTCTGGGTCTTGGAGATATTATGTGTCTTAGCCTCTTCACCAATTTTCATGGCTAGAGCACATCCGATGCTACCCCAAATCAACACAAAATACAAGCCAAGACAAGAGGACACAAGGTGTGGTGGATGCCAGGGAAAAACCCAAATGTGGGGAAACCCTTTGATCAAATCTTCTTATTATTCTTCAATATTTTAGTAGAGAGAGAGTACAAATCTCAAATTAACTTGCCCAAAACAGTCCTGTGAAAATCAATAGTCAACTGCAGCCTTAACTAGAAAGTCAACGTTGGTCAAAGCAACACCAAAATGTCCTCCAAGCAGCTCGGTCAACAGTAGGATAATTTAGCCTTTCAAGAGTCAAAGACAATGCAAAATAGTTTTGTCAAAGCAGAGAGAAACTACTGCTGTAAATTCTGAGGTCAAAACTAAAGTCAACCCTGGTCAAACAGTCCCAAACTCCTCGATATCTGTGCCAATAAAGGCAACCTCCAAAATCGAATTTATGCCTACAAAACACAGTCAAAACTTGATCAACAAGGGTCAACGCTACCATGTAACCCTGAAATTTTCGGCTAGCAAAACAGTGCAAAAATTCATCCTCCTTGCAAACATGCGAAGAAGAGTCGGCTACCTCCAAGTTGTATGAACCAATCAAGACAGTAGAGATAGAGATATGCGATGAGATGAGTGATTTCCAAATTGTTGATTTATGGTAGCATCAGATGTTCTTTAAGCCTCAAAATTTGCAGGGAGGCCAAGACACATGTATTCCAAAATACCCATAATCGTTTTGGGAAATTCTACCCAGAGACAATTTTATTAAAATAATTAATTATTTTTAATGGGTGCCTAAGTCTAAACTTAGGAAATTAAAATAATTGAAGGGTATTAACTAAACTAAGGGAGAAACTTTTAGAAGAAGACGAGGATCAAGTCAATATGATCTAATTTGGGTGGTTGATTACTCAACTAGAGGATTATAAGAAGGACTTTGATGGGAATTTGGAAAATACACTAGGAAGATACTCAGTTATCGAAGTAAGATCAATCTTCTCATTGTTCGAAGTTCAAGAAGAGGAAATCGAATTAGAGGGGCAGTTGCAGGTGAGGAGAGAGGACATCAACATCAATCGGGAGTGCAGGAGCAAAAAGAGAATGCAGAGCAGAGGGGAGACAACACAGAGGCTGTGACGCTGGGACTGCGCAATCCCTACACAGAAACTGACGCAACGAGATGCAGAGGGGGCAGCATGTCCTCTCTAGAGTTAGAATCTCGCCAAGAAGCATGAGAATATTGTCTGTAAATTTCTCACAAAAATCCCTCTTCCATTCTGCTGGTTGTATCTTGTACACGAGATTTTTGCTGAAGATCAATAAAGAAACCCTCATCTAATGCACTGGTTTTCCCACATTGGGTTTTTCCGGGGACAATTGTCCAAAAATAACTATCATTGTGATTATACTTGTGCTAGTATTTTTCCTTGCATTTACTTTCCGTAGTATTTTAATCGTGAAGGCTGTAGTAGAATTTATTTTGATATTTGTTGTAGAAACATAGTGAATAACTTAATTCCGAATTAATAAGTAGAAGAAATAATGGCAGTCACTCCAGTTGGATTTCTATTCAGAAATTTTCACATGGTATCGGAGTTGAGTTAAGTAGGAGTGCATACCAGAAGAGCCAACGTTGAAGAGAAGGAGGGAGTTTGAAATTGCTGCATAGGTAGAAAACCGAATCCCTAGAGGAATTGTGCAGTCCAGTCTAGGAGGGAAAAAATTTCATAGGAAAATTTCTCTCTCTGAGATTCGACAGAGAGGAATATTTCTAGATCGGAGTTTGCCAGTGACAGAGGGAGCAGCGCAAAGCAGTCTTCATGTGAAGACACAGTTTTTCTGCAGCAATTGTTGGGGCAACAAAAGCATCAAAAATTGAGAGGAAAATAGCACAAAGAAGGATGGAAAATCAAGATGCCTCTGAATTATCTTGTAGACTGGAAGAGAAATTCGCATGCTTGTCAAGTTTACCATCAACAGATGTTTAGTATATTGATAGCGAGGCCTCAGCCCATATGGCTGGAGTACGAGAATATTTCTCGAGCTATCAACAAGAGAAAATGGACTTCTAGATTACTATGGGAAACTGAACGAAGTGTACTCCAGTAGGGAGAGGCACCATAGCATTTCAGATGGAAGCAGGAACTAGCATCTGAGGCACTAATGTTCTGCATGTGCCCGAGTTAGGAATGAATCTGATTTAAGTGTCCCAGTTACAGGACAAGAGATATGATGTATACTTCATTGGAAGGAAAGTATACGTCAAACATCCAAGTTGGAAGAAGAAGAGACAAATTGGAGCTCAAAGCAACATACTATATAGATTGTAGATCGAGTCTCCAATGACACTGATAGGAAGCAATCATAATAGTGAAAAGGAACTGAATGAACTGCAACATAGGCAAATGGGACACTTACAGCATGGAGAACTGAGGATGCTCAGAGAGACTGTTACAGGAGTTCCAGTCCTTAGTACTGAGCATGATGATGTATGCAGATGATGCGTACTAGGGAAATACGCTAAAGCAGCTTTTTCCAGAAGTAACAACTGAGTGAAAGGCGTATTGGGATTGATAGACTCAGATATTTATGGCCCAATGTGTACAAGAGCTCTTAGTGGTGGTGAATACTTCATCACCTTTATTGATGATCACTCTAGAAAAACCTGGATCTATTTCTTAAAGACCAAGGATGGAGTCTTTCATCGGTTTAGAGAGTTTAAGGCTCTCGTCAAGAACATGACGGGGAAAAAGATAAAGGTATTGCGTTCAAATAATGGTGGAGAGGATACAGACAAATACTTCACAAATTTCTGCGCAAAGGAGGGCACCAATAGAGAATGGACAACTCCATATAATCCAGAGCATAATGGAGAAGCGGAGCAAAAGAATAAAACTATTGTTGGGGCGGAAAAGGCTATGTTTTATGACCAGGGCTTGCCTAGATTCTTATGGGTAGAGGGACAAAGACTTCACAGATTTCTGCACAAAGGAGGGCATCAAAAGAGAATGGACAACTCCATATAATCCTAAGTAGAATGGAGTAGCAGAGCGAAAGAATAGAACTATTGTTGGGGCGACAAAGACTATGTTGTATGACCGGGACTTGCCTAGATTCTTATGGGCAGAGGCTTGCAACAAAGCGATGTATTTTCATAATAGAATTCCTCACAGAGCATTGGGGAAGAAAACACCTGAAGGTGTTTTCACAGGGTAGAATCCTAAGGTGAGTCATATCAGGATATCGGAAGTGTGGCATATTGTCACATTCCAGATGAGAAACATAGTAAACTAGATCAGACTGTAGAAAATGGGTACCTCGTAGGATATAATTAGACCTCGAAGGCATACATAATCTACATTCCTAGCAGCAGGAGGATTGTAGTAAGACGGGATGCAAACTTCATGGAGGATAGAGCTTTCAAGAGATCTCGAGAGATGCCAGAAGAGGTCAATCAGTAGATGTTGCATTAGTTCAACAGCAGCAGGGGCAGAAAGGAGGACAAGCAGGAGGACAGACACCTTGATTGAGCACAGTGACCAATGCTAGTATTTTCTCAGAATTAGGAAATCTAGGCAATTCTCAGCAGACGGAACAACAGGAACAGGAGGGAGATTTGGTTGAGCCTCCCACCACTAGTGGTAGAACAGTGGGAGGTCTAGTTGGGACTTCTTACTAGGGAGATCCCCTGACACGTTGGCAAGTCCAACACTGTCAACATAATGTTAAATTCTTAAAGTAAAAGTGGCATTCTCCTTCATCTTTCATTTCCATCCATTTACTTAAATATTTAACATTACCATGAAATGAATCAAGATGTTTGAGAGTGATTCCAACCTCATCAGACTTCATATGTAAAAAATGGAATTTCATATCCCATTCAAAATTCAGCAGACTTAACAGTTTTCAGGATCAATGGGATTGTGGCATTTCATTGGATTATATCATGTATGAGGACATGTGATTGGCATTTAATCAAGAGCATTGAGCCCTAGATGTACCCCAATGTTGGTGTTTTTGATTGTTGAACTCCTTTGTCATGGCCTTAGCAAAAATGTACTCATCACTCAAGTCAAAATCATTGATCAAGCATGTTAAGCTTTCTCTACCATATTATAAGGCTTGGAATGGGTTATTTGATCAAAATTGGGCAATGTTAACTAATATCCCTAGAGAATCGAAGTAGAGACAAAGGCTAGACAAGAGAAGAGGAATCTAGATTCTAGATGGTTGATGCTGGAATAATTAATCATCGATGTACAATGGATGCCATATCTATCTTGATTTATGTAAAAATATGCATGTTTTCATGTATTCTACAACTAATTTGGTATTTTGGATGTTTTTTTAACTTCTAACTTCACTTGGTATTTTGGTCAAAATTCTAACTTCACTTGAGTAGTAAACACTGATGCTACAACATACTGTGTTTGAACTGCTGTAGATTATTCAAATTGCTGTAGGTGATGAGGATGTTCTACTCCTACTTGAAGAATGTTTGCACCTGCAATATAAGATATACCCAAGCGAATCCCCAAATTCCAAAACAAAACAAAGAATATCTTGTACCAAATAAGCCTGCAACGAGATATACACACAACGAATACTAGGACCAAAGACCACACTAAAATAATTCTGGACAAGACAGTATGCAATTAAGCATATAACATAATTCTTAAGCAAGTCCGATAGTTGCAAAAGAAATACTAAAACATTTTGTACCAAGTGAAAACCTATTCAAGTAACTTCAAAAACAAACTGACCTGGTGTATGATCTCCTCCACCTGCAATAATAACCGCAAGAAAAATTCAAATTAATAAAAAAATATACAAACCAAAACTTACCTTGACTTGTGCGATAGGTCCGAACCAAAAGAGGACGCATGCAGGCCCGAGACTTCCACAAATCTGAGCCCTAAGGAGTAGTTTTGATCATCTAAGTAACACCTTGACAAAGGTTCGAAAACTCATATGGCAATTTTCACAGGTCCAAGACAAAAGGAATCCAAAGAATTAATAATATCGAGACCTAAGAGGAATGCTACAAGACAGCGCTAAAAGAGATGTACAGTGGTGTCTGAGACCTAAAAAGAAACCAAGGGTTGAAGCCCTAAAAGGAACAGTCATGACGAGTTTTAAATCTGTAAGTTAATCCACAAAACTCAAGGTCCGAATTTGTAACTTCGCATCTCTTGAAAGAGAAGGTCCTGCACCAGATTAGTTCCAAGAAAGACCTAAAATAATAGACCTGAACTCGCTCTTCCTCATGGTATAAACCTGCACCAAAACAGTCCAAGTTGCCAAGAAAAAGACCTAACACTATTCACTAGATATCCTCTGATGTATGCCTCACGGTAGTCTGAATAATTTCAGAGCTTCTTCTCTTTGATGATTCGTTTTTGGTTCATCATATCTTAGGAGAGGAATGGTTCTCTTTTTATATGTTAAGGAGGTATGGAGGGAGGGCTCCATAAAGGTGATCGTTGGAGGATAAGGGAGGGCTTCATAAGGCCTTAAAATATTTAAACTTCAAACAATACCAGCCTTGCGTTCTAAGTAAGGAAGGCCACTGGCCTTGAGGGATTGATTATGGGTTTCTTACCTTTATTAAATGGTGAGAACCACATCCTATAAGGGAAAAATAATTTAATACCCTATCTTAAGACTATTAATAATCATAAATAACCCTTAACTCTTAAATTAGATATTTTACTAACCATCAACCAATGAATGTGAGAAATGACACAATGGGGTTTTAGCCGACCAACTGGGGTTCCCAACTTCAAACTCGAATACCCTTCAAACAGTGAAGAACTACATGGCATACCACATACCACTGGAAACATCTCGACGAAGAGAATCTATCTAGAATGATCCTGACACAATAATCCATGAATTGCCATGTCATTTTGAGCGACAAAAGGAGGGGCAACACCTGGTGCTGCTTGGGTTGACATCAATGACAACCACTTATCAACATAATTTCCCCTCCAACACATATAAATACAAGTGACCTCAAGCTCATTTGCACATCACATCACAACTTCTCTTCATCTCTCTGAAGTTTTATCGGTTCATACAGGTCTGAGGCAGCTTTCTTTTCACACGTGCGAGGGTCCAAGGAAACATTTTTCTGCGTCGACCTTTTGCTGGAAGGTTTGACTGAGTTTGACTTCATCATTTGACTTGCTTTGACTGGGAAAATTCTGTTTTCTTGAGGCCGAGTTGACTGGAACAAAAACCGAGGTGATCTGGGCTGTTTGACTAGTGTTGACTTCAGGGTTAACTGCAGGTTTGACAACAGAAAATTGCAAACTTTGACTGAGTTTGACTGGGTGTCTTTGGACTGTTTTGGGCTGACTTTCAACAGCACTTAAGGCCACATTTATTGCTGATTTGACCAAGCTGTTTGGAGGGGTTGATCGTTGACTTTGATGACTAGTTAGGGCACACTTTGACTGCTGTTGACTAGAATGAATTGCAGATTATGACAGTTGACCCGATTTGACTATTTTTATCATTGGCACATTGAATCTTTGTTGGTTGATTGGTTTATAAGTCAAGGCTTTGACTTTGACTCTTGTTTATGGATTTTGGCTCATTGTACTCTCTGCTGAACATTTTATGACAATCTAATAGAAGAATTTTCAAAGGTTTTTCCCCCTTGTGGGGTTTTTCCCTGGTCTTTGACCAAATCGGTTTCTCTTGTTGATGTTCTTGATTGTCTCCTATTGTCATTGAATTTACTGTTCTATCTTCAATTACTGTTGATTATTGGAAGAATTAATTATTGTTGAAAAGATTGCTTAGTGAAGGATTGAATTGGGCTAAAGTAATTGACATAGCATAGCACAGTAGAAAATTAACAGGGATCAAGGTTGGGAAGTAGAGTGGAGTGATGGGGGAAGAGGTTGCGGAAAAAGGTATTGGGAGATTGGTGAAGGTTTGCAAGCCTTCTAAAATGCATACTCAACATAGAAAACACCAATTAGATGGAAATAATGTTCTCTCAATGCAATGAGGTTAGATTCATGCCTATAAGAGCTTCATGCCCATCATAAGCTTTGAATAATAAGTTATGACACAATTTCCTTTGTCTTGAGAATGATCAGTTTATTAGACAAGTATGCATAATTTATGACAAGAAAATCATCTTGGATATCTTGCTATCGACAACAATGGCAATTGCATATGCTTCACTAGAGAAATCCTGTAATTCCTAAACCCTTGCCTTAAGTAATACTAGATAAAGGTGGGCTATCGAACATGGAAATTTGAATCTTGATAGACAACTTGACTGAGTAGTAGTGGTTCTGTTGCAAAATTGTATTGTCTCCTTTGATCTTTGTTTGTAAACATATCTATGTTAATATAAGATTCATTTTTCAAAAAAAATAGTATTTTGTATATTTTTTCATTTTTTCTTCACCAAAATACAGAGAAACCAGATGCAAACAGTACATACATGTAAATGATTTATATTTTAAAGGACCAATATTTGTAAAAGATAAGAAAGCACAAATTAATGTCAATACACAAACCTTCACTATGTCAATGCCTGTCTTTCCAGTATAACTTGGTTTTGCAAACTGTGCTACAATAGGTAATTTTTTCAATGCAGCGTCAGCCTGCAGTAAGCATGAAATATACCACGGACCTGTTAACATATTATTTTTGAAAATGAGCACTTAATAATCATAACAAGAGATATAATAACATACTTATAAACATACACCATTGGAATCAACCATTGGCAGTCATGTGATAAAACATTGTAGGATAAAAGCTCCCTCACTCCACATATTGCTCCCTACTATTTAGTAAAAGAATCAATCTATATTACACTATGTTTAGAAGGATCAATATCATACTATAGTTACTTTAATCCATAGAAATTTGTGAAAACAGGGACAAGAACGCATTTGCAATCAAACGATCTTATTGTCTTCAAATTTTCCATCTGTTCTTAGCTGATATATCATATATTGTAAATATAAGTGGAATCACCACGTTGATATTTCATAACGGGAAGTTGAAGAAGCTTCCTCTGACTATTAAAGCCATCCAATCAACACCAAGGTGGAAAGTCAATGGTAGTAGGGGTTAGTAACTCCATCCATCACTCCCATCTGCCCCACTGTAACGACCCATCTTTAATTGCACATATTATGTGCCCCTGTATAAAAAATAATAATACTAAAATATAATAATAAAGCAATAAAAATGATAATTATAAAATAGAATAAAGATTTAGTATTGTATCAATAATTAATTAATTAATCTAAAGTTTTAAAGTTATATTAAAATAAACATAAATAAACTTTATATATTAGAAAAAAAATATATATATAAATAAAACAAAGTATATATATATATAAGGTACATATCAATATAATCAAGTAATATAAAGTATGTCATATAACATAATAGTGTTAATATATATATGATGATCAAATGTTATAATACCTTCAATCTTATATATATAAACCATCGCATAAAAAGAACTAAACCTTAAGCAAAGCAGAATCGTCTATACGGGAGGATGACTCACAGCTGGAGGACGCTGTCACCGCGAGAGTAAGCGGTGGAGTCGTTGGTGTACAGGGCGGCCACCGCTTAGCTCTGACTATAAAATCACCGAGATAGGGCTGAGAAGGGGACAAAAAAACGGAGAGTGGAGGGTAGGAGAACCAGGAAATCAGGAGTTCAAACCAGAGGGAGCTTTACATTGATCTGAGGTTCTGGGCACGGGGGCAGTGAGCTTCGGTGAGAAGCTTACTGGATTGGCTGGGAGGAATTTGTTTCCCGGTAATTGGATCAGAATAACCGCGGCGTCATCAACTACATCGGAGCAGGCAGCAGTTCAGGTAGGTGTTCGAAATTCCTTACAGTTACTGTATTTCTGTTCTGCTTATCACCTTATTTCAGTTATGGTCTTTACACATGGTATCAGAGCACAGTTCAAACCCTTTCGACCTCATAGGGCCTGCGTTGTGGTCTGTGTAAGCTTCACTTCATCGTAACAGTAAAGAAACGAGTCAATGCCAATACCAAGGCACTTGACGGCTGTGTTGTTGCCTTATCCATTTCGCTTTGGCATTTTAAAACTTCCGCATCACTGTTGGTACAGAACAATATCTTGTACCGAGGGTTTTGCATAACACCAGTGTGGGATTTGCGTCCTTCGTATGCATTTGAGTTAAAAGGGATTTTGCACAGCCACCATAGTCATGTGAATACATCAATATAGGGATACATGAGAAAACTGCAAATTCCACATTTTGTCATATTGGAAGTATTGTCTGCAGGAGATAATATCAAGGAACATGTTATTTAGTGCAAAAAAAAAAAAAAACAACAACTTCAACTGAGTTTCTATTGTAGGAGCTGTAGCTATTATTTCATGAGTTTGTGTTGTGGATGATGATATGTTAGATCCAAGCTGCTGGTGCTAATGTTTGTGTGACTAAGTGTGGTTGTCAGTATGACCTCATGTATGGTTGAGTGTGTTTGAATACATATGAGAGATGCTAAATGTGCAATTGTTGATGTATTGAGCGGAACTGTTGTATAATGCTAGGGTTTGATAGTTTAATGCATGTGTTGAGTAGAGGTTTATATTGCCGACAAGGTTGTATTTTGTTGATATATGTTGCCAATGCAGTGACTAGATCATCTTGATGATATTGTTGCTATAGCAATATTGATGTGTGTTGCTGCTATGGTTTTGGCTTAACTGAAGATGCTAGGGTTTGGCAGTACCAACACTTAGGGTTTGCTTATGGCTAGAAGTTCTAGGGGCTGCATTATAGTTGCTGAGCTGTTCTCCAAAGAATACATTATTGAGAGCATTTTGTTGCTGCTAGGGTTTGTCAATTTCATGTATTGTTGAGCAGTGTTGATATGATGTTAGGGTTTGGTAGTACTAATGTATTGGGAAGAGATGGGGCGTGATTTCTGGATTGTCTTTGATTTGATTCATCATTTATTTTATAAAAATTTGAAAGCACAGATACCCATATCTGCAGTTGCTGGCATGGTATCTCATTAAATACCTGGGAACCAAGTTAATGATTCTGGGGACATCATTTATTATCCTTATTTTGCTTGAGGTGAATTGCTTTTGCTAAAACTGATAAGTACCTACTCCTCATTCTTTGCACCAGACTCTCTTAAAATAAGACTCAGTTTTGTATTGTAAGAATCACTGTGATGGCTTCGATATTTTACTTCTATTTTTAGACATGATTATTTCTTAGTGTGAACTTACCATTAATTGGAAACCCAGCTCTTACAATTTAAAAGAATATATGTTGCATATATAAAGGGCATAGAAGTGTGTACTAGACCAAATTGGAGTTTCATGATCTACTGATTAGATGTATTTGGAAATGACTTCTATTCCTTAATCTTAGTGTCATGTGCTGTAAAGTATACACAATGTTTCCTAATTATGCACTGTATAAGGTCATACATGCAGTTTTGTGCTTCTGTACTTCAATTCGAAATCCCTGTTTTTGAATAAACTAATCCCAAGTATACCTAAGGTGAAACTGAATGGCCCATTGTCCTTTACCTTCATGATTTAACATCCCTCATTTAGTATTCAACTGCTAATGCAATACTTATTCCACCGTGCATCTTTTCCAGTGCCCTGGGCAGACTCATAGTGAGAGCCGCAAAGCAGTATAGTTTTCACCATCATCGAACTCCGCGTTGTCACTGCTTAGGTGAACGAATCACTGGAGGCTGGTTGAAGTATGGCGGGTATGTTACCGATGTACATTGGAACGAGACATTTAACATTTTTCAATTGTGGATGTTATTTGGTAAATAAACTTTAGATGTTTTACCTTAGGAGCTAATAACCCTACACTTCTGCATTATTCATATTAGGATAGAATACCCTGCATTAGGACAAGGAGGTCGCGAGACCACCCTCCTTGACCTCGGTACCAGTAAGATCCGCCTAGCGGGTAAAAATAGCAAAACTATACCCGTTTATGAATGTGAAGTCGCAAAAGAAAATTATGCGTTAAATTCGGTTGTCTACCTCAAAATTTTGATAAAATTTTATTATGTGTTCAGGAACCATTACAATGGTAAGGACGTATGAGCGACGACGACGTGATCGGGCAGCATCACCACCATTAATGCCGCCACCGTCGCCATCATTGTCCCCATCGCCACCACCATCACCATCGTCACCACCAAGACCATTGTCAACATCAAACGCTCCAGCGCCAGAATTGACTGTGATAATGAACTCTTTGGAAGCCTTATTGGAGACATTAAAGGAATCCACTAAGGCCAGAACCAAAGGGGAATTTCATCATGTAGCCACCAGTTCAGTAGAACCAAATAATTATGAGCCCAGAAGACCAAAAGAAGACATTTCCAGGGAGCTTCAGAAAATTAGACTCCCAGAATTCTCAGGAGGTCGAGCAGGTGAACACGCTGAAGCATGGTTAGAAGGAATGAACAGATGCTTTAGGTTAAGAGAATATTCGTCTTCGGCAAAAACAAAAATTGTCGTGTTTCAACTAAAGGAAAGTGCCCTGATTTGGTGGGGAAATCTGGAAAAGCAGCTACACCTTACATCAGATAATGCCCCTTGGGAACTATTTGAGGAAAGGTTCCGCGCAAAGTATTTACCTCCATACTTTCAACAACAGCAAGCGAGAGCCTTTCATACATTAATTCAGGGAAATGAAACGGTGGAAGAGTACGAGATTAGGTTTATGGAGCTTGTAAAATACATTCACTACTTAGATTCTGATGAATGTCAAGCTGAACGCTTCATATTTGGGTTAAATCCTCGCATTAGAGCCTTGGTAAGCATGTGGAAACCGTCATCAGTAGCGGAGGCGGTTGAGTGTGGTCGTTATGCAGAAGAGCACCTTGGAATTAGAAAAGAGATAGGGCTAGCAGAACCTTTACAATCAGGGTTTCCTGGAAAGACTCCTCGAAACTTTATCAACGGAGGTAGCTCAAGGCCACCTTACGATAACAGGTCTACCTCTAGAAATATTGTAACAAGAGCTCCCATGGCAGTAAACACTATAGCCTCGGAATCATCAAACGCTAGGTCATGGTCATCTCAAGGGACTGCCAGCAGAGGTAGAAATTCGAGAGAAATCAGCATGAGAGGACGAAGCTCGTTCTCTAGAAATTCACGTCCTGAGTCAAGAGGATCAATGCCGCTAAATTGTTGGGGATGTGGGGGACCGCATTTTCAACGGGATTGCCCGGAAGCTTCGTCGAATATGTCGCATAGGACTGGAGAGGGACCAATATCAAACAATCAAGATAATCATAGAATTCATGCAGTAATCAACAACGACCAAGCAGCGCATCAACCTACTATAGCGGGATCTTCAGGTATGGAACAAGGGAATCGTAACGGTCGAACCATTACGTATACTGGGACGTAGGGTTCGATAGCTGAGGAACCGCCTGGTGGACCAAGTTAGGGTCCATTGGGACAAGTACAGTCCTGGATCAGCAACTTGGGAAAATACAGAGGACATATGTCAAAGATACCCTAGACTATGTCAATTTTGAAGAACTTTAAACTATGTTTAGTATATATTTTTACTCTATTGCAGTCAGAGACCCAGAAACATTTTGAATGATTATAGATAAACGTGAAATTTTGTGACATAATATATGTTTAACTTCTGCTGGTACATGGATACCAAAACGATATATGTGGTTCATTTTATTAAATTATAGTTGTCGAAGGAAAGTTAAGACAGTTAAAGGATTTTACTTCTAATAGAAATTAAGATATTGTAAATCTGTTTTGTTTTTACATGTCAATATGATCAATGGCATAGAAATCAGGAAGTGAATACATTTTAGATGGAAGTCAAAAGACATGCATAGAAAATGGTAAAAATATGTTATACTGTAGTATCATATGTGAATAATACATGAGTTATTTTGAATATGCTGATGCACATTTTACGAATGCATGAGTGAGTGTATGATTGCAGATTCAAGTATCCAATTACCGGGATGACCACATGATGACAAAACCTTAGAACAATTAAAGCTCCAAGTGATTCTATGATAGGGTGTTAGCCCTAAGTTCTATTGGGAGGGGTGGAGGTGTTGCCCACCGTTTATCCTCCGAACCCTGGGGTCATGGGAGGACTGTGTGAATCACGCTCCCCTAGACGTGTGATGATGACTGTCGGATGCCTACTGGGAATCAGGTCGGTATAATCGACGCTGCCACCTTAGAGTTTATGAATGGTTAGGTCAGTAAAACTGACGCCATGGCATACTCCAGTAGAGGACGGATAGGATGGGAGCGGAAGAGATTAGGAAGGATAGGATGATTTTAGAATAGCTTGGGAACTTGGATAGGGTAAAATTTATCCATCAAAATCATAAACTTAAAACTCTCTAACTTCGGGACGAAGTTTTCTGAAGGGGGAGTGTATGTAACGACCCATCTTTAATTGCACATATTATGTGCCCCTGTATAAAAAATAATAATACTAAAATATAATAATAAAGCAATAAAAATGATAATTATAAAATAGAATAAAGATTTAGTATTGTATCAATAATTAATTAATTAATCTAAAGTTTTAAAGTTATATTAAAATAAACATAAATAAACTTTATATATTAGAAAATATATATATATATAAATAAAACAAAGTATATATATAAGGTACATATCAATATAATCAAGTAATATAAAGTATATCATATAACATAATAGTGTTAATATATATATATGATGATCAAACGTTATAATACCTTCAATCTTATATATATAAACCATCGCATAAAAAGAACTAAACCTTAAGCAAAGCAGAATCGTCTGTACGGGAGGATGACTCACAGCTGGAGGAAGCTGTCACTGTGAGAGTAAGCGGTGGAGTCGTTGGTGTACAGGGCGGCCACCGCTTAGCTCTGACTATAAAATCACCGAGATAGGGCTGAGAAGGGGACAGAAAAACGGAGAGTGGAGGGTAGGAGAACCAGGAAATCAGGAGTTCAAACCAGAGGGAGCTTTACATTGATCTGAGGTTCTCGGCACGGGGGCAGTGAGCTTCGGTGAGAAGCTTACTGGATTGGCTGGGAGGAATTGGTTTCCCGGTAATTGGATCAGAATAACCGCAGCGTCATCAACTACATCGGAGCAGGCAGCAGTTCAGGTAGGTGTTCGAAATTCCTTACAGTTACTGTATTTCTGTTCTGCTTATCACCTTATTTCAGTTATGGTCTTTACACCCACTTATGCATACATGAAGGCTCCTGCTTTTTGCAAGGGCTAAACATATCACCTTGCTTTAGGGGGAATTGAACCATAGTAGGGGAAATATCACCACCCTCACTTGATAGTCAAACCCCCAATGACATGATCTTTCATCACAACCTCTTGTAGCATGCAACAACTGATTAAGTCCTCCATATCGGGAGTACCTACGAGATGTTTGAACTTTGATGCCTTTTGAGAACCAAAAAGAAAATACAAAGCAACAAGTCATCATCATTGACATTTTTTACCCTTTTTGGGTCAAGTTCCAATAATAGCTCGAGGGATCAAATAACCTGCAGCTGCCATTGCATATCTTACAAGTGGCAAAGGTATAATCTTGGAAGCAGGAATACCCAGAGAAAAAAATTAACTAGTGTATAAAAGGCATTGTAATTAGGTAGAGAAGCCAATATGAGGTTGTTTTGAATCAAGGAATGCATCTTACCACAGTAGTGTAAGACTCATTCTTTTTTAGGTTTTCCAATTCAAAATAACCATGTAGAAGGAAAGAACGAAAGATTGAAAAGAAGTATAAGCATTGATGCCTCAAAATCTAGCAGGTCTTGTGAGGGGGCTCACAAGAAAAGAACTAGACCAAGAGACAACACTGAGGTTGAGGCCTAATGTCATCACAACACAACACCTCCTGCTCTTTAGTGGACTTTCACAACAAGGGAGGCTTCCCAGTATTAGTCACCTAATAGGTATTCTAAGGCAACAGTTCAAAGGTGACGAATGGGATAAGCTCAAGAAGGGCACTCAGACTAAGAATAAGGCACAACCTGTAATGTACTGAAGCTAAAATATGCTAATAAAATGCAACAATTATTAAAACAAATTGTTGAAGAATTCTGTCAAACACTTAGTGAACAGATATTTCATCTGTCAAACACTATGTGAACAGAAATTTCGTCACACACTTCGTAGACAAAGTAATGAGAAAAAAAATATATGGTGAAATACAACCTTTATTAAACTGATCTTAAGGATTTTTACAAGCAAATTCAATGAGGAAACATATGATCTCGCTCCAGCAATGATCTCACCCAATTCGACCTTCAATAATGAAGATATAAATTTACAGCAAACAAACTCGGCCCTCAAGGTAACTGGAAGATTTCTACTACAAGAATTTCATCCCTCAGAATCTTCTTTGAAGACTGATTCAGACCTCTGGAATATTAGTGAATTCAGCCTCACTTTTGAACAGTGAATTGGCTCCTTTAAATTCTGGAAGGTTCAGCCCTTAAAGACAAATAAACTCGGCCCTCTAGGTGAGGGACTCCTGAAGAATATTCAACACTTGAAACTCGTCCACTAGCAATGGACAGTCTGTGTTGAATTTGTAACTATGGTCAGTCTTCATAATGTATATTTGGCCACTTGATGTACTTGTATTAATTATTGTAAAGATTATTTTAAATGCTAGACTCAAAAGAAAATTTATTTGGAGTCAAAGTCCCATTGAGACTTTTAAAAGAAGAAAATATGAATTTTGAAATTGTAATTTTTGGCTCCAAAAGTTGTCAAGTCGGTCTCCCTCCAAGTCAACTTGTCCCGGGGAAAAGGACACACCCATTCAACCTAGTAGAACACTATATAAAGGCAACTCGACCTCCTCCATAAGGGAAATTTGCATCTCATCTAATAAAGCATATTCTAGGAAAGCAAGTGCAGGACAAGATGGACAAAGAGGACGAATTCTTCTCTTCTCTTTCTCTCTTATAGCTCGAACATTTGGATAGTCTCTCTCTCTGCAATTCACATTTTTCTGGGCAGTTCTATTGCAGGGGGGCGAAATTTTGTGCAGCAGTCGGGGTCAAAATTCTAGGTCAGGTTAGGCAAACGGAAATTTTGGATCAGGTTGGGAGGCTTGACTTAGAAGGGTTGACCAAGTGTGACCATAGGTCTAGGTTTTTTCTCTTCTTGAACAAAAGAATTTACCTATTGAAAAGGTTATTGGGTTTTCCCCTTTGTGGGTTTTCCGAGGGTAAATCTTATCTTCTCTTTGTACATTGTGATATCTACTATTCCATTTTTCTTGTATGGTTGAATTTAAGTAGTATGATTGTTGAATGATATATTGGGATAATTTTAAAAGAAGATCTACATCAAAACTAATTATCAATATTTTAGAAATATTGTGCTAGTCTATATTGCATTTAGTAAATCAACATGGTATCAGAGCTTTGGTGAAGGAAGGAACACCGATGTCACCTTTGACGAAACCCTACTTTGATATTATATTGTTGAAGTCCTTGTTGATTCGCATCCATGGCTTCCTCTATGAAATCTGAAAACAAGTTGGAAGGAGCCTCAAACTTCAAAGCTTGGAAACTTAGAATTGATCTTATTCTCGCAAAGAACAAAGTTTTGGATATTGTAACAGGGAAGGTTATAGAACTAGTAGATGATGCAGGGAAACAGAGGTTCAAGGAGGATGACATCACTGCCATGAGTCTTATAGTGGACTCCATTAGAGATCATCTAATCCCATACATTGCAAAGCATGATACTTCCAAGAAGATGTATGATGCCCTAACTAATCTATACACTATCAAGAATGTTGGTCAATCCACGAGTTTGAAGAACGAGCTTCGTGATATAAGGATGACAAACGATGACACCATGGGTTCATACTTTGTAAGGATTTCATAAATAAGAGACCAAATTCAAGCAATTGGAGAAATTGTTCCTGATCAAGAAGTTGTGACTACAACACCCAATGGTCTACCTAGATCATGGGGTGCATTTGCAGCTGGTATAAGAAGCTAGAAGGAAGCTCCTTCGTTTGAACAACTACGAACATCCTATGCTTAAGAAGAATCAAGGCTTATGTCAAGAGACAAGAAAGAAGAAGCTGATCAGGCATTTGCAACTCGCTTAAAGAACAAAGGAAAGAACTTTGGATCTCAACATAAGAAGTTCTCCCAAAAGAAGAAGGATATGTCAAAGATTTAATGTTATGATTTTTAGAAATTTGGACATTTTAGTAGGCATTGTCCTGAGATGGCTAACAACAAAAAGATAAAGGGAAAACAACAGTTTTTGCAGTTTGTTGTCGCATAGATTGTCGCGACAACACTCAGACCAGGAGCTGTCACCCTGATCCCCGATCTCTCCGTTTAAGCCTGTCTCCCGCGGCTAAGGGGGGTAGACCCTAAGGGATGATGAAGACAAACTGTGGACCAGTTGGGTTGGGAGACACGAGAGGAAACAAGCACTTATTTGATTTTAGTAAGTTAATAGACCAGTGCCTTATAGAATTAATGGCTGAATGATTATCTATCAAATGTTGCGGAAAGATGAACTCATTAACAATCATTTACCATCAGATAACTCAAGCAAATGCAAGATATTCGATAAACACACAATGCTCTTATAGTGATCCAGCGATTAAAGCTCAATAACGATATTCCAGCGATTAAAAATTTCGAAAGATAAATGCTTTAAACAACCACGTAATTTCAAAAGTTAACCAGAGATCACATTCATATAGCTAATCTTTAAATGATCATTCAAGCATATTTAACCACATGAAAATGATAAACATTAACCCCACATCAAAAATTTAGCCTCAGCGAAAGAGATAAAAAGTAACAGATTCCTGGGCTAAGATTCAAACTGGCAAAATATTTCCAAAATATTTTTATGTTTTCAAATAAAACAAGACTAGGCTAACTAAAGTCTAAATAAATGAGACTATAGAAAAGAAAAATTTTATATCTTTTTTCAAAAAAAAATTTATGATTTTTATACTTTTTTATTTTTTATGATTAATAAAAATAAAACTTAAACTAAACTATAGAATTAAAATCTAGAACTTTTTTGTTTTTTATGATTTTATAATTTTTTAAGAATTTTATGATTATAAAAAAGGACTTGAAATCAAAATTTAAACTAAAACTAAAGTCTAAAAAGGACTTTTATTAATGACTTTTTATTTTTTATAATTTTTATGATTAATAAAACTAAAATTAAAATCTAAAAAAAAGAAAACTTTAACAAAAACTAAAATCTAGTCTAAAACTATATATATAAAAATCAAACTAAATCTAAGTCTAAAGCAATCGATTTCATATATAAAAAAAAAAACAAGAAACAAAGCTCAACACTACGATAATTCTTAAAAAAAGGAAAACGAAACTATTCAACCAAATCGATTTACCCTTACGCTAAATCATAAAACGGAACGCAGATATGCTGGCTTGCGTGACTGTTTACAGGTGCGACGGGCACAGGCAGGCGTTGAAGGATTGAGGGGCGGAGCTGATGGAGAATGCGTGCTTGTTCCACACAACACGCTGAGGTCTATGCATATGCCAAAACGCACACACGAACCGGCCCGATATCAGAATATTTTTCCAAACAGAAAATTGATTTGCCGCAGGAGGGGAGGCAACGACGTGGTTTAGCTTGACAACAGACAAAAACTGCTGGTGGAAGCCGTATATGAGTTCACGGGGTTTAAACCACAAGTGTGCAGGTTTTGCAGTACGTGGGTAAGGCAAGGAGCGACAGCGGCAAGGACTGGCAACAGCGTTCAATGGGTAGGAAGAACAACTGCGTGACAATTTACGATAGTTAAAAGCAGTGTGGAGTAGTTGTCGAGAATGGGAAAGCCGACGATAGCTCAAGGATTGACGTTGAGGATGGGCAGTCCGATAGCAATCGACAAATTGCAGAATTTAGCTTGGTAAATAACAATTATGACGAGGGGCATCAGGGAATTTCAAAGTCACGTGAACATTTGGAAAAAGATTTTTCCAAAACAGGGAATTGAGACTGAAGCTCCCACTAGTCCCAGCAGCAGTGGATACGCAGGTGGCTGAAGCAGCTATGGAAGATGGCAGCAGAAGTGAATAGTAGTGACTGAAATCCAGTAACTTGATCACAAAATTTTTAATCTTTCCCGCTCTAGAAACCCTGAAGAATTTCTCAAACCCTGTACCTGCAAGCTGCAAAAGAAATGAAGCCCAAAAAATAATATGTGCATAAAACAAAATTTAAACTCTAGATCAACATTTACAACTTTTGACTCTTAAACAGCCCAATTTATCGATAATCAGCAGTAATATGATCAAAATTCCAGATTTACTATAAAAGAAACTTCAGAAAATCTCTCATGCAATTCAAGAAAATAAACTAAATGATTAACCCAGGATCAAAACTAGCTGGGCTCTGCAAGAAAATGCTTGCGGGAGTTGGTTGGTTCAGCCGAGAACTTCCCCAAACGCCCGCTGATCTTCTTCAATAAGGGTTTCCTGCACAGCTCACTTCAACCATCAATAAAGAGAGAAAAAATAATACTAGATCTCAAAAAGCAATGGAGATACCTGCCATTACTTCAGAAAACCTAATACCATTCAAACCCTAGCAAGTGAACAAGATACTTGTGCTCAACAATACTCTATAATAAGCTGTTACTAATGGCTGAAAATCAAAATATGCAGAAAATAAAATAGCTCACAGCACTTCCAGAGAGTAACACCAGCAAGATTTCAACCCCAAAGTCTTTCTTTATTAGCACCAGACAAGTTTACAAGAGAGCTTCTTCAGCACAAGACTCCAAGATCCCATGATCTCAAATGACTCCAAGCACCCTATTTAAAGGAAAGGTTTCCAACAGCTAGTTCAAGTGATCCACGTCAAAATGATCTCAACCGTTGATGAGGATCAAGATATCTCTTGATCTCATCCGTCGAATTTTTTAATGTATTAAAAAATTGAAATTCTGCATTTATTTACTCAAAATATTATTATTTTATTATTTTTAGGTTTTTTACTTTATTTATATATATATATATATATTTTTAAATTTTTTTAATTTTTTAATTTTTTTCTTAATTTTTTAATTTTTAATTTTTTTTAATTTATTTTTAAATGGATCCTCGAACTTAGCTTTTGGGAAAATCACCTAGGACCTAGGACTTAGGACTTATGAGGGGATTAAAACATTTCTTAACCCTCAAGACGCTTTACATCATGACTTTTACAACTTTACATCTCAAGGGGGGAAAACCCCTTTGTCATAGACCCTCATAAACCACCCAGTTCTGTGACACAACTATAATCTAGCAGATTAACACACTAGGATTCTCCTAAGATTCTAATGACAAAATCCATTCCGGCTTTGGGGTTAGGCTGAAGGAAAACTCTGCCGATCATGGATCGGTGAGACGAAAAACCTTCCGGAACATAGATTATCACTTAGAAAATTAGGTCCACCTAGGCAATTTACATACATGACTCATATCTGCTAAGATTATTTACAATTTATACATGCAGACTGGGTTTACAACGTAAATTGATCAAGCTGTCGATGATTGTTGAATGGCACGGATATGTCGATCAAGCGCTACCATTTTTTGCAAAGAAAAGGGAGCGTACTGTTATGGGTAGTTGACCCGTAGTGGTCAACATCTGGATCTACTTGGGGACACGTTGCTGCACTGTAGGAATGTGAGAATCCAGAATCTGCATCCACGCAACACACAACAGAAATAAGTAGCGTCCATTCAAACATAATCATATAACATCTAAGCACATAAAAGATAGAAGCTCTTCATTTATTAACAAGAAAAGTAAATCTAATCCTAAATCAGAAATAAAATGTTGAAATAATAAGGAGTAGGGATAGAAATACAATACAAAGGATGCCCTATGGCATTAGATATCATCTTTGAAGAACAACTTGAGCATTTGGCCATTTGCTGGTAGATCAAATGGTTCGCCATCCAGTCTGCTCAAGTGGAATGAGTTTGGTCCAGCTATATCTCGAATGATGTAAGGTCCCAGCCACAAACTGTCAAACTTCTTATGTTTTCCTGGTTTCTCTTTCTTGTGGTCCCAAAGCAATACCATATCTCCCACCTGCAAAGACCTAGATCGAGAGAATTTATCAAAGCTTTTCTTAATGTTAGATTGATTTTTACATATAGCATCAAAAGCTGTCCTACGAGTTTCATCTAACTCCACAATATTATCTATTCTATTCTGAACAACATCTTTATTAGTAGAAAAATTCTGGAGGAGCTGATAAGCTGGCAATTTGAGGTGCACAGGTAAAGTTACATCCAAGCCATAAACTAATTCAAAGGGAGATTTACCAGTAGCTTTCTTCTTAGTGATTCTATCTGCCCATAAAGCATACTTGATTTTGCTGTCCCATGATCTCTTATTATCTCCTACTATCTTCTTGATAATGGTTATGAAATTCTTGTTACTTGATTCAGCCAGACCATTACCCTGAGGATAGTAATTTGACGAATGAGATAAGACAATGCCATACTTGAAACAAAAAGATGAAAACTCTAAGGAACTAAAAGCTTTGGCATTGTCAGTAGTGATCTTAGCGAGGACACCAAATCTAGTAATGATGTTATTTTCAATGAAATCCATAATAACCTTTTCAGTGGCATTCTTAGCAGGAATGGCTTCAACCCATTTAGTAAAATAATCCGTAGCAGTCAAAATCCATGAGTAGCCATTGCTAGAATTTTCATGGAACTTCCCTATGAAGTCCAGACCCCAATGCTGAAAAGGTGCCTCTACAATGACAGGTTGTAGAGGCAGGGCAGCAAGCTTCTGTTTACCAGTGAATAGTTGACAGGCTTGACAGGCTCTAACAAACTTGTGCACATCAAAAAAAATTGAAAGCCAATAATAGCCAGCTCTCAAGATTTTGTGGGCGGTAGTTCTAGCAGCATAATGACCACCACAAAATCCTGAATGAAACTCAGAGATTAATTTCTTGGACTCAACGTCATCAACACACCTAAGCACTATGCCCTCAGGATTTCTCCACCCAAGGCCATCCTTCATAAGGCAATACTTAGTGGCTCTTAGTCTAAGAGCCCTTCTCTTATGAGCGACTAAATGGTTAGGACATGCAAGATTCATCAAGTAATAAACTATGTCCTTGTACCACTCATGCTCTCCTAATCTTTGCAACTCCGACGAAGATAGATCGCTAAGACAGAACAAACCAAGAGTCTTTTCGTTACCTTCAGTTAACATCTGAGCTAAACCTTGGCCTCTGACCAGCTTGGTGGGTCTGATCTCTAAATAATATTCCTGTATTTTAGTAACCCACCTAGCACGAGTCCCTAAGCAATCGGTTTGAGTTAATATATCCTTAACAGCAGAATGTGGGACGAAAGCAATGATTTTAGAATAACCCACATAAGTTTTAAAGTGCTTAAGAGACTTGACCAGGGCATAAGCCTGCTTTTCCATGGTATTGTACTTCAATTCGGAATTTTGAAGTGCTCTACTCATGAAAGCAATAGGCTGCTCGTGACCATCTTTATTCTTTTGAAGCAGGACACCAACAATGGTATCTTCGGAAGCGAAAGAAAAAATCATGAAATCCTTGGAATAATCGGGACTAACTAAGACAGGAGCTCTTGCAATAACACATTTGATTTCTTAGAAAGCCTTTTTGCTGTCTTCTTGCCAAACAAATTTTGCATCTTTCTTTAGAAGACTTTGAATAGGCTTAGCTATTTCTGCGTAATTTGGAATAAACCTTCTAATAAAATTTATCTTTCCAAGGAAAGACTGAAGGGATTTAAGATTATGAGGGAGAGGAATCTTTTGGATTGCTTCAATTCTTTCAGGATCAATCTTGATTCCTTCCTTAGAAATGATATGGCCGAGTAATTTCCCTTCTGTTACTCCAAAAACAGACTTAGCTGGATTCAAAGAAATCCCGTATTCGCTACATCTATCGAAAACCCGCCTAAGGTGATTTACATGACTGATACCATCTTTAGAGAAAACAGTAAGATCATCTTGGTAAATTTCAATAAATTTCCCGATTAACCCTTTGAAGGCATAATCCATAGCCCTTTGGAATGTAGCCCTAGTGTTTGTTAATCCAAACGGCATTCTGATGTATTCAAAGGTACCCCATGGTGTGGTGAATGTGGTTTTATGACGATCTTCCTTTTTAACCCATACCTGATTGTACCCAGAAAAACCATCTAGCAACGACATCATTCCAGAACCGGTTACTCTTTGCAACAAAGTTTCCATGTTTGGCAAAGGGTAATTATCTTTTTTGCATGCTAGATTAAGGTTTCAAAAATCGACACACAGCCTTATCGTACCATTCTTTTTCCTAAAAATCACCAGATTTGAACACCATGTTGAATGCCTTGTTTGAGCGATAATTCCTGCTGCAAGCATTTTCGCAAGTTCCTTCTGAACTAAAGGGGCTAATTTAGGATTAATTTGCCTAAGCTTCTGGCAAAAGGGTTTAGCATTTTCATCTTTTAAGGGGATAGTATGCTCCATGACATCTTCCCTATAGCCTTTTAATTCATCATAAGAAAAAGCTAAAACATCTCGATATTCGCGAAGTAAATCAGTTAAATTTTTTCTTTCTTCCACACTAGTACCTCTACCAATTTTAACGATCTTTGGGTTTTCAGAAGTACCAATGTTTATATCGAGATATTCGCCTGGGTCCATCTTATTTCCTTCTCTCAGCTTTGTGGCATCATGCCGATCAAAATGTTGCTCTAAGGCAACCACATTCCTAGGAGTAGGATTTATGATATGCTCATGATTTAAAGATTCATCCTCCTCAGAAACTATCCGAAAATCCTCAAACTCATCCAAACTATTAAGAAAAAGAATGACTTTCTTTTCATCATTGAAGACCTGCCAATGCTCTGAGTTATCTGGAACAGATGGTCTGAATATTACTTCCATTTTGATCTTATCTTTAATTAGCTCATCAGATAACTGGAAAGTAGTAGCAGCTACGGCAAGTTCATCTGCCAAACTATTTTGCTCTCTTAGAATTGCTTCGAGGTCAAGGGCATCAAAATGCTCCATAGTATCCCACACAGCATTTCGATAATTTCTTAATCTTTGATTTCTGCATGTGAATTTATTTTTAAGCTGCATGATAACTAAATCAGAATCCCCCTTAATACTAAGCAATTTAACCTTCAAAGACTTGGCCAACTCAAGCCCCAACAATATAGCCTCATATTCAGCGACATTGTTGGTTGCTTCAAATTCTAATCGATAGGCAAAGTTGAAAATGTGACCAAGGGGAGATTTAAGCACTATTCCAGCACCTTTACCATGCCTAGACAATGCACCATCGAAGTACATATACCAAACTCTACCCTTGAGATCCCTAATCTTATCATCGGGAGGAATTATAAAATTAGACATGATGGCATAGTTCCCAATGTCAGATTGCTCTTTGATTATTTCATTGTGAGGTCTCTTAGGATCTTCAACATGAAATTTTCTTTCGGGCTGTCTATTTAGTCTTACAAAACCATCATCCCTAGGAGAAGGAATCATAGCATATGACCAATTCATTTGAATACTTCCTCCTAGATCAGAGGCCCACTTTCTAGATAACAGCATACCCCAAGCATTAGGCACATCCACAACAACAATATCCATGACAACCATGATGTCTGGGTAAACTGAAAGATGAACTTGCAAATCTTTGATTAAACCATGTACTTCGATTTGCTTAGAATCCATGGCGCATATGTTATAGTAGGGTCTAGAAACTCTTAAGTTAAGCTATTCCATGACCCTTTTAGTCATTACACAAGCTGATGCACCAGAATCCAACATGCAATTATTTAATTTATACCCATTAACTAATAAGGTGATAAAGAAAGGCTGGTGATCTTTGTTATCAGCATCTAAGCTTTGCAGATATATGGGAGCATCATGATAGTCAACTTCTCGAGTCTTCTGTTGAGAAGTATTAACTTGAGGACCTTGAATCGCTTTTAGTAACTTGTCTCTTTGGGAAGGGATTTTAGCAATCTCGGAGACAGGAACCCAGATTTTTGCATTGTTAAACCAACTTCCCAAATCGACATCTATTCCAGAGTTTACACCAGGGTTAAAAGTTCGAGGGGGAATTTGATTCCCGCTTTGATCTTTATCCCTTCTCTGATAGGTCAAACCCTTATCTCTAGCAATTTCCAAGATTTGCTCGGGAGAGGGTTTTTCACCATATAACCTAGCCAAAATATCATCTTCATTTTCAAGGTTATTTATACTAAAAGTTGATGAAGGATTCACAACATCACGACTCTTTTCCTTGACCTCTATCCAATCATCCATAGACAAAGGAAACTTGCTGCCTACTACATTTATTTGATCACCTGTTCCAAACATTCCATTATCTAAAATTCTTCTAATGATGGGACAAGTGGCCTCTTCATGAAGAGCATCACAAACCCGACAGTAAGGAGGAGCATTATCAACCAAATTATTAGCAGATTAGGAAGTCTCTGCTCACTAGATTGACCCTTCCTTTGCCAATTGTTATTTCTATTATTATTATTTCGAGGTTGAAAATTCTGCGTTTGCGCTCTTTCCATTTGGATCAACCTATTCTGCAAAGTGGTTATCTCCTAATTATGATTAATTTCCATAGTTTCAATTTTTTGAAGCAATTTGAAAAAAAGCTCACTTTCAAGTTCTTGAACTGCTTTTCCTTTAGGTTCCTTTAGTTTCGTAGCAGCCCTATCGAAACCTGGGATCTCAGACTTCCCAGATGCGGCCTTGTCCTTTTCAAGCTCTATAGCTAAGGCTTGGCAATCTCTATAATCATTAAGTTTAGCACGCCTTAATTCATAAGATGGCTCAGGACTAAAGGCATCAATGTAAAAATCTTGGAGAGTTTTGTCTGTAGGTTTATATTCTTGAGGTAATTCTCTAACAATACTATTAAACCTTTTATTAAATTCTTCAACAGTTTCATCCTCTCTCTTTTTTATTAGGCTAATAGCTTTTACGAGGTGTCTTCCTTCTCTCTTATCTCCATATTTTTCTTTAAATGCATTAATGGTCGATTCTAAGGAATCAAATGAATTCTGGGGTTTTTCAGTAAACCATTCATGAGCATCACCCCCCAAAGTTAAAATGAAAAGAGTCATTCTAACATCTTCATGATCGAAATCAGGAGACCTTGCATATTTAGCCATCCATATACTAAAGTCTCTTGGATGCGAATTTGCACTAAAAGCATTATCTCCTTGAAAGTTAGGCAATTTATCTATCCCAACTGATGGAATAGCATTGGGATACCCTGGAATGTTAGAAAAATTGCAAGGGGCATACATATCCATGATGTTGTGCCTAACTTGACCTTTAAAAAGCAAATGAATATCAGAGAGGGCTTCTTGTCCAAGGTTAACAAGAAGTGTACGAGAAGAGAGTTTGTGTAATCGTACCCTGAGGACCTTTTCAGGATCAGGAGTAGGATTGCATAGACTGCTTGGATGTCTTCTAATATACACTCTTGAAGATAATATATGAAGTGGAGTCGCGACCTGAACAAGAAGTGAAACACGAAAAAGCTCGAAATGAAAGAACCAAGGACAGAAAAACTATGTCCCCGGCAACGGCGCCAAAAAATGTTGTCGCACAGATTGTCGCGACAACGCTCAGACCGGGGGCTGTCACCCTGATCCCCGATCTCTCCGTTTAAGCCTGTCTCCCGCGGCTAAGAGGGGTAGACCCTAAGGGATGATGAAGACCAACTGTGGACCAGTTGGGTTGGGAGACACGAGAGGAAACAAGCACTTATTTGATTTTAGTAGGTTAATAGACCAATGCCTTATAGAATTAATGGCTGAATGATTATCTATCAAATGCTATGGAAAGATGAACCCACTAAGAATCATTTACCATCAGATAACTCAAGCAAATGCAAGATATTCGATAAACACACAATGCTCTTATAGTGATCTAGCGATTAAAGCTCAATAACGATATTCCAGTGATTAGAAAAATAAATGCTTTAAACAACCACATAATTTCAAAAGTTAACCAGAGATCACATTCATATAGCTAATCTTTAAATGATCATTCAAGCATATTTAACCACATGAAAATGATAAACATTAACCCCACATCAAAAGTTTAGCCTCAGCGAAAGAGATAAAAAGTAACAGATTCCTAGGCTAAGATTCAACTGGAAAAATATTTCCAAAATATTCTTATGTTTTCAAATAAAACAAGACTAGGCTAAAGTCTAAATAAATGAGACTATAGAAGAGAAAAATTTTATATCTTTTTTCAAAAAAAAAATTATGATTTTTATGATTTATGATTTTTATATTTTTTATTTTTTATGATTAATAAAAATAAAACTTAAACTAAACTGTAGAATTAAAATCTAGAACTTTTTTGTTTTTTATGATTTTATAATTTTTTAAGAATTTTATGATTATAAAAAAAAAGGACTTGAAATCAAAATTTAAACTAAAACTAAAGTCTAAAAAGGACTTTTATTTATGACTTTTTATTTTTTATAATTTTTATGATTAATAAAACTAAAATTAAAATCTAAAAAAAAAGAAAACTTTAACAAAAACTAAAATCTAGTCTAAAACTATATATATAAAAATCAAACTAAATCTAAGTCTAAAGCAATCGATTTCATATATATAAAAAAAAACAAGAAACAAAGCTCAACACTACGATAATTCTTAAAAAAAAGAGGAAAACGAAACTATTCAACCAGATCGATTTACCCTTACGCTAAATCATAAAACAGAACGCAGATATGCTGGCTTCTGTGACTGTTTACAGGTGCGACGGGCACAGGCAAGCGTTGAAGGATTGAGGGGCGGAGCTGATGGAGAATGTGTGCTTGTTCCACGCAGCACGCTGAGGTCTATGCATATGCCAAAATGCACACACGAACCGGCCCGATATCAGAATATTTTTCCAAACAGAAATTTGATTTGCCGTAGGAGGGGAGGCAACAATGCGGTTTAGCTTGACGGCAGACAAAAACTGCTGGTGGAAACCGTATATGAGTTCACGGGGTTTAAACCACAAGTGTGCAGGTTTTGCAGTACATGGGTAAGGCAAGGAGCGACAACGGCAAGGAATGGCAACAACGTTCGATGGGTAGGAAGAACAGCTGCGTGACAGTTTAGGATAGGTAAAAGCAGCGTGGAGTCGTTGTTGAGAATGGGAAAGCCGACGATAGCTCAAGGATTGACGTTGAGGATGGGCAGTCCGATAGCAATCGACAAATTGCAGAATTTAGCTTGGTAAATAACAATTATGGTGAGGGGCATCAGGAAATTTCAAAGTCACGTGAACATTTGGAAAAAGATTTTTCCAAAACAGGAAATTGAGACTGAAGCTCCCACTAGTCCCAGCAGCAGTGGATACGCAGGTGGCTGAAGCAGCTATGGAAGATGGCAGCAGAAGTGAATAGTAGTGACTGAAATCCAGTAACTTGATCACAAAATTTTTAATCTTTCCCGCTCCAGAAACCCTGAAGCATTTCTCAAACCCTGTACCTGCAATCTGCAAAAGAAAATAAAGCCCAAAAAATAATATGTGCATAAAACAAAATTTAAACCCTAGATCAGCATTTACAACTTTTGACTCTTAAATAGCCAGATTTATCGATAATCAGCAGTAATATGATCAAAATTCCAGATTTAGAAACTTCAGAAAATCCCTCATGCAATTCAAGAAAATAAACTAAATGATTAACACAGGATCAAAACTAGCTGGGCTCTGCAAGAAAATGCTTGCGGGAGTTGGTTGGTTCAGCCGAGAACTTCCCCAAACGCCCGTTGATCTTCTTCAATAAGGGTTTCCTACACAGCTCACTTCAACCATCAATAAAGAGAGAAAAAATAATACTAGATCTCAAAAAGCAATGGAGATACCTGCCATTACTTCAGAAAACCTAATACCATTCAAACCCTAGCAAGTGAACAAGATACCTGTGCTCAACAATACTCTATAATAAGCTATTACTAATAGTTGAAAATCAAAATATGCAGAAAATAAAATAGCTCACAGCACTTCTAGAGAGTAACACCAGCAAGATTTCAACCCCAAAGTCTTTCTTTATTAGCACCAGACAAGTTTACAAGAGAGCTTATTCAGCACAAGACTCCAAGATCCCATGATCTCAAATGACCCCTAGCACCCTATTTAAAGGAAAAGTTCCCAACAGCGAGTTCAAGTGATCCACGTCAAAATGATCTCAACCGTCGATGAGGATCAAGATATCTCTTGATCTCATCTGTCGAATTTTTAATGTATTAAAAAATTGAAATTCTGCATTTATTTACTCAAAATATTATTATTTTATTATTTTTAGGTTTTTTACTTTATATATATATATATATATATATTTTTTTTTTTTTTTTTTTTTTTTTTTTTTTTTTTTTTTTTTTTTTTTTAAATGGATCCTTGAACTTAGCTTTTGGGAAAATCACCTAGGACCTAGGACTTAGGACTTATGAGGGGATTAAAACATTTTTTAACCTTCAAGACGCTTTACATCATGACTTTTACAACTTTACATCTCAAGGGGGGAAAACCCCTTTGTCATAGACCCTCATAAACCACCCAGTTCTGCGACACAACTATAATCTAGCAGATTAACACACTAAGATTCTCCTAAGATTCTAATGACAAAATCCATTCCGGCTTTTGGGTTAGGCTGAAGGAAAACTCTGCCGATCATGGATCGGTGAGACGAAAAACCTTCCGGAACGTAGATTATCACTTAGAAAATTAGGTCCACCTAGGCAATTTACATACATGACTCATATCTGCTAATATTATTTACAATTTATACATGCAGACTGGGTTTACAACATAAATTGATCAAGCTGTCCGATGATTGTTGAATGGCACGGATATGTCGATCAAGCGCTACCCTTTTTTGCAAAGAAAAGGGGGCGTACTGCTATGGGTAGTTGACCCGTAGTGGTCAACACAGTTGATGCTGAAGTAGAGCATCCAAAGAAGGCTAAAGGAAGAAGGAGAAGGTTCATATCTCATGAACCTTGCGGATAATTGAAGGAGATTTCTTTGAATATTATTTTGATCTGTCTAAAGGTTTTGAAGGATTTCTTGGTCACATTTTTGAGACTATCTTCTGTTGGGAATTCGGTCTCCTTCGTGGCATCTTGTAGAGCAGAATTGAGACTACTCTAGGAGCATTTTTTTCAGCCTCCCTTACCTATGGAAGACTTAGCCTAAATTCAGCTTGTGGAGGACAGAACTAGGTCTGTAATTCGGCCCTCTTGTGGACCCTAATTCGACCCCTTCTCTGTGGAACTTAGGCCCTGTAGTGTGAGAATTTCTAACACGAAATTCTACTGCAGTAACTGATTTATTTCTCCTACATAAATAATTTATTTACAAAACCCTTTAGTAAACATCAAAATAAATTCTACTACAGTTGTCGCATAACAAATAGAGAAAATAGTAGTGATATACAAGCACAAGAATCAATCACATCAACACAGTTATTTTTGGACAATTGTTCCCGGAAAAGCCCAATGCAGGAAAACCAGTGAAGTAGATGAGGGTTTATTTATTATTCTTCAACAACAATCTCTTTACAAGGAATGATTTTACAGAATATAGAGACACCTCTAAGAGAAACACCTAAGACAATTTTTCATCTTGCTTTGGAGAAATTCTGACACCCCAGAGACCCTTCATCCTTCACTGTCACCTCTACGTGAGGACTGCGTCCCTTGCTGTGCTATCTCTCTGATCTTCCCTCTGTGTTGTCCCTCTGATGCTCTATGTCACCTCCTCCTCAGTCTCTGACTGATGTTTATGCCCTCCTCTTCCTTCACCCTGCAACTCTCCCTCTGAAATCAAACTCCTTCTCCTTGAGAATCGATTTCCCTCAGGTTACTAAGTATTTTCCCGGTGTGTCTCCAAATGACTCTCAAGTCTTCTCTTATACTTTTCCTATTGATGATTCAACGGCTGAGATTAAGTCCCTAATCAATAGCTAAGATTAAATTAGACTTGATCCTCGTCTCTTAGAAGCTTCTCACCCATACTTTCATTAATACTCATTAATATTTTTATTTTCCTAAGTTTAGACTTAGGAACCCCATTAAAAATATTAATTATTTTAATAAAATACAATCCGGGTGGAATTTCTCCAAATGATTTTTGGGTCTTGGATATCTAATGTGTTTTAGCCCCTCCACAAAATTTCGGAGCTAGAGCACATCCGATGCTACCCAAAATCAACACTCCCTCTTAGCGAGGTATGTGCTCTAGCAATACTTCCCAACAGAAGTATCACACTGATCCATGACATCGATCCTCTGCGCTGCTGATGCTCGGCCTGCTACCCCTCATCTACTGCGCTACTGCAACCTATATTGTTTCCCATGACACTGCCACTGTCATTGCTACACTTGTATTGCAACTCCCTCTGAATATGCTGCATCATGTTGCCCATAGCACTGCCACTGCTAACTGCTACACTGCAACTCCCTTTACTATCCGCTTCTACTACTGAAACGGATTCTCAATCATCCCCATCTTCTCCCTGAAATAAACAAACTTTGTTCTTCCTAGAGCCTTGGTGAGAATGTCAGCCACCTGTTCTCCTATCGAGGTGTATTGTAACTGTATTACCCCTCGGTTGACACAGTATTTGATAAAGTGACACTTGATGTCAATGTGCCTCGACCAATCGTTAAAAAATCGATTCTCATAGAGCTTGATGCAACTCTGATTATCACACAAAATATTGGTCACTTCCATCCTTCTCCTGAATAGATTCACAAGAAACTTCCTAAGCCATATGGCTTCACACGATGCTATGCTAGCTGCCATATATTCAACTTCACCTGAGCTCAGAGCTACAGATTTTTGTTTCCTTCTACACCAGAAGGTCATTCCTGATCCAATGTTGAAACAGTACCCAGTGGTACTTTTCAAATCTATAGAACTTCCAACCCAATATGCGTCAGTGAACCCACTCAGCCTGATGTCATTGCCTTGGGTGTACATTAGTTCATGCTCGACTATTCCTTGTATAAATCTGAGAACATGCTTGGTTGCCGCCCAGTGTGCCCTCTTTGGTTCCATCATGAACTGATTGAGGGTGTTGACAGTGTAACAAATGTCTGGCATGGTATTGACCAGATACATCAGGGACCCTATGAGCTACCTGTACAAGGTGGGATTGACTTCTTTATCTTCAGATGCATCAATCTAACCTGTGAACATTCTATCACTGCAACAACTGATTTATTTTATCTACTTATTTGCCAATAAGGAAAACACTTCACTAAACATTAAAATAAATTCTGCTGTAGATATCACACCATAATACAGAAACAAACACATGCACAAGAGTCACACATCCACACATATATTTTGGACAAATGTCCTCGGAAAAAAACCAATGTGGGAAAACCATTGCAGCAGAGGAAGATTTTATTATTCAGTAATTCTTCAGTACAACTGGGTGCCAAACAGACTTACCCAACACAAAACAAGTTCTCCAACACTTCTCCCAACCTCAATGTCAGGATTACTAGCCTCTACACAACTCCTAGACCTATTGCGTCAGCTCCTGCCTCTCTACATCAGCACTGGGCCTCTCTGCGTCACCCAAGCAGGCCTTCCAGTGACTGCACAGTCTGTTGTCTCTATGTCTTCCTGAGAGGCTCTGCGTCTGCCTCTCCAACCTCTACACTAGTCTTTTGGTGTTGATCCCGACTCTCTGTTTCATACCCACTGCCTCCTGCTGCTTTCCAAACCACTAGTTCGAATTTCTCATCTAACCCTGCTCCAAAAATCGATCTAACTGGTCTCCCTCAGTCAATTCTCCAACTGACCCTCAAGCCTCTTCTTATACTCTTCTTGTTGGTCCTTCAGCGATCGAGATTAAATCTCTAATCAACGGCTAAGATTAGATTTGGATTGATCCATGACTTTTGGAACCTTCTAACCCAGTTTTATATTAATACCCATTAATATTTTATTTTTCCTAAGTTTAGACTTAGGAACTCCATTAAAAATATTAATTATTTTAATATCTCCCAAATCAGTTAGAATCTGCCCAAACCATTTATGGGTCTTGGAGATCTCATGTGCTTTAGCCTCTCCACCAATTTTCATGCTTAGAGCACAACCGATGCTACCCCAAATCAATGTTCCATCTTAGCGAGGATTGTACTCTAGTAATACTCCACACTAAGCATTACTCTAATCATATGGCATTGGTACCTGTGTTGATGCTAAGCCTCCCTGCCCAAAATCTTCTGCACCATTGCATCCTTTACTGGAGCTCCCTCTGCATCTGTGCTACTGCTAGTCCATCTTCCCAACACTGCATCTGCACTGCAACTCCCTCTGCATCTGTGTTGTTGCTGGTCCTTCTTCCCAACACTGCATCTACACTGCAAAACTCCTTCTCATCTAGTTGCATCATGCTACTATTGACTGCTACTACACTGCAACATGATATCCATTTCTACTATTGAAATGGATTCTTTATCATCCCCATCTTCTCCCTGAAATAATCAAACTTGGTTCTTCCAAGGGCCTTGGTAAGGATGTCTGCCACCTGTTCTCTTGTAGGAGTGTAGCTCAACTGTACAGCTCCTCGTTGGACATAGTCTTTGACAAAATGACACCGGATATCAATATGCTTTGACCGATTGTGAAACACTGGATTCTCAAAGAGCTTGATGCAACTCTAATTATCACACGTGATCTTGGACGCCTACATCTTTCTTCTAAATAGGTTCACAAACAGTTTTCTAAGCCATATGGCCTCGCACGAAGCTGTGCTTGCAGCCATATATTCTGCCTCTGCTGAGCTCAAAGCCACGGATTTCTGTTTCCTACTGCACCAGGAGGTCATTCCTGATCCAATGTTGAAATAATACCCAGAGGTACTTTTCCGATCCACTAAACTTCCCGCCCAATCTGCATCAATAAATCCACTCAATCTGATATCCTTACTCCTGGTGTATAAGAGTCCATAATCGACTATTCCCTGTATATATCCGAGAACATGTTTGGCTGCTGCCCAATGCGCCCTCTTCAGTTCCACCATGAACTGACTGAGCGTGTTGATAGTGTAACAAATTTCTAGCCTGGTATTGACTAGATACATCACGGACCCTATGAGCTGTCTGTATAAGGTGGGATCAACATCCTTGTCTTTTGATGGATCAATCTTCTTCCAGTTGGTGATCATTGGAGTAACCATCGGTCTACAGTCCTCCATCCTGAATCTCTTTAGGATTTCTGTAGCATATCTCCCTTGCCCAAGGAAGATCTCCCCCTTTTGTTGCCAATTTTCCAACCCCAGGAAATAATGCATTCGGCCCAAATCCTTCATATCGAATTCTGTGGCTAGATTCTTCTTGCAGTCCCTGATGAACTTGGATGATCCTGTCAAGAAGAGATCATCCACATACAATACTAAGATTAGAGGCTCATTCTCTACAACCAGATAGTAGAGATTTGGATCTGCATCACTCTTGACAAATCCCATCTTATGCAAGTAGCGATCGATTCGACCATACCATGCTCTAGGTGCCTGTTTCATCCCATACAAGGCTTTCTTCAATCTGCATACATGAGACTTCTTCTCATGTGCCTCAAAGCCCTCTGGTTATTCCATGTATACCTCTTCTTCTATCACCCCGTTCAGAAATGTCGTTTTGACATCCATCTGATGAATCTCCCACCCCATCTGTGCTGCAAGAGATATCACGGTTCTAATAGATGTATACCTGGCTACCGAGGCGCAGGTCTCTTCATAGTCAATTCCTTCCTTCTGAGCATACCCCTTAGCCACAGACCTGGCTTTGTATTTCTCAACATTGTCGTCTGTGATGTATTTAATCTTGTAGATCCATCTCGAGCTTATCACTAATCTGTTTTGAGGCCTTGGCACTACCTCCCGGACATCGTTCACCATTATAGAGTTGTACTCCTCTACCATTGCATCCAACCAAACCTGATGTTAAGCTACCTCCTGAAAACTGGCAAGCTTCCCATCCTGAGCTATTAATGCCTGATATTTATCTGGTTGTTTTCGCTCCATCTTATTGTTCCTTGGTGCACCGATGAAGTCCTCTGCATCTCGCAAAATCTGAAGAAGTTCCCTACTTGATCTTCCTATGCCAACAGGTGCTTCTGATATCTCCTCCTCATTGTGTGATTCTTCCTGATCCGAGGAAGAATTCTTTACTTCCGTTGCTTGAAGAGGTTTGACCAACGACTCCTCTTTTGAATGCTCCTCAGAAGGCATTTCTCGAGATTTTCTGAAAGCCTTGTCCTCCATGAACTTCACATCTCGTCGAAATACTACCTTCCTACTCCCTGGAAGATAGATTCTGTATGCCTTAGCATTCTCACTATATCCCACTAGATATCCTTTCTTTGTAGTTTGATCCAACTTCTTCCCCTTTTCCTCAGGTATCCAGCAATATGCTAAGCTCCCAAATATCCTGAAATGACTGATTTGAGGCATCTTCCCTGTGAAGACTTTCTCTGGAGTAATCTTGCCCAATGCTTGATGAGGAGTTCTATTCTAAACATAGATTGTTGTGTTGCATGCTTCTACCCACAGGAATTTTGGCATATCCTGATCATACATCATGGCCTTAGCTAGTTCTACAATAGTCTTGTTCTTCCTTTTTGTTACTCCATTCTGCCTCGGATTGTAAGGAGATGTCCACTCTCTTCTGATGCCCTCCTTAGCACAAAAATCAGTGAAGTCCTTATCGACATACTCTCCACCATTATCTGAGTGCAAAACTTTTATTTTCTTACCAGTCAAATTCTCCACCAGAGCCTTGAACTCTTTGAACTGACAGAAAACTCGTCCTTGGTTTTCAAAAAATAAATCCAAGCTTTCCTTGAGTGGTCATCGATGAAGGCGAGGAAGTACTCCGTACCACTAAGAGCTTTAGTGTACATAGGTCTGCAGATATTTGAGTGGAGAAATCCTAGTACACTCTTAGCTCCGTTCTTACTTCTAGGAAATGTTACTTTACCATACTTTCCCAAAGTACATCCTCGGCATACATCATCTTGTTCCTTACTAAGATTCGAAACTCCTGTTACAATGTTTCTGAGAATTCCCAGAGCCCCATGGTGCAAATGTCCCATTCTTCTGTGCCATAGTTCGATCAAATCCTTGTCTCCATGACTGCCTATTAGTGTCGTTGGTGATTGTAGTTGTAGTATGTACAACCTGTTACTTTTGATCCCAATCTACACTTTCTTTTTCCAACTCGGGTGTTTGACGTATACATTCTCCTTGATGAAGAAAACGTCATAGCCTTTGCCTTGAAGTTGCGACACGGAAAGTAAATTCATCCCCAATCCTGGTACATGCAGCACATTGGTAGCATGGAACCACTCTCCCGTTTCTGTTTGAAAAACTATGGTACCCCTCCCTACTGGAGTACACTTTGCCTTGTTCCCCATGGTGATCTGAAAGTTCATCCTCTCCTCCTGATAATCTGAGAAACATTCCCAAATTCCCGTCATATGCCAAGAGGCTCCACTGCCTACATACCATACCTCTGATGATGCAGAGCCAATCACACAAGCCACTTATTCTTCCAATCTGGAAGCCAACATAGAGAAATCAAAGTTACTGTCTCTTCTGCAATTTTCTAAAAATCTGTGCGAGTCTCCTTACGTAGATGCCTCTGCATCATGGTCTCGACCCATAATTGATTTTCCCTTCCTCTCTCTGATTAATTGCTCTGATACCATGTGAAAATTCTATCACCGCAACAACTAATTTATTTTACCTACTTATTTTCCAATAAGTTATTTACGAAAACCCTTTAGTAAACATTAAAATAAATTCTTTTGCAGATATCACACCATAATACAAAAAAGAAAAGAACAAAAAAAACAACATGCACAAGAATCACACATCAACACAGATATTTTGGACAAATATCCCCAGAAAACCCAATGCGGGAAAACCTGTGCAGCAGAGGAGGATTTCATTATTCAACAATTCTTCAATACAACTGGGTGCCAAACTAGGTTAACCAACAGAGAACAAATTCTTCATCACTTCTCCCAACCTCAGCGTCAGGCTTACTGGCCTCTACACAGCTCCCATACCTACTACGTCATCTCCTGCCTCTCTGTGTCACCCACACAGACCTTCCAGTGACTACGTCGTCTGTTGTCTCTGCGTTTGCCTCTCTAACCTATGCGCTGGTCTTCTGGTGTTGATCCCGACTCTCTGTTTCATACCCACTGCCTCCTACTGCTCTCCAGACCACTAGTTCGAATTATCAGCTAACACTGCTCCAGAAATCGAACTGACTGGTCTCCCTCAGTTTGTTCTCCAACTGACCCTCAAGCCTCTTCTTATACTTTTCCTGTTGGTCCTTCAACGACTGAGATTAAATCTCTAATCAATGGCTAAGATTAAATTTTGCTTGATCCATGACTTTTGGAACCTTCTAACCTAGTTTTATATTAATACCGATTAATATTTTATTTTTCCTAAATTTAGACGGAACTCCATTAAAAATATTAATTATTTTAATATCTCCCAAATTGGTTAGAATCTGCCCAAACCATTTATGGGTCTTGGAGATCTCATGTACTTTAGCCTCTCCACCAATTTTCATGGCTAGACCATATCCGATGCTACCCCAAATCAACATAGCCATAGGTCTATAGTCCTACATACTGAACCTTTTCAGAATTTCTGTAGCATATCTCCCTCGTCCAAGGAAAATTCCATCCTTCTACTGCCAAACTTCCAACCCTAGAAAATAATGCATCCGCCCCAAATCCTTCATGTCAAATTATGTAGCTAGGTTTTCCTTGCAATCTTTGATGACCCTGGACAAACCTGTTACAAAACGATCATCCACATATAACGCCAAAATTAGAGGCTCATTCTCTACACTCAGATAGTAGAGGTTGGAATCTGCGTCACTCTTGATGAATCCCATCTTCTACAAGTAACCATCAATTTGACCATACCATGCTCTAGGCACCTGTTTAAGCCCACACAAGGATTTCTTCAACCTGCATACATGAGATTTCTTCTCATGTGTCTCAAAACCCTTGGTTGTTCAATGTATACTTCTGTTGACGGTGTTGGACTCACCAACATGTCAGGGGATCTCCCTAGTAAGAAGTCCCAATTAGACCTTAGACCGTTTGGTGTAGGAGTCCCAGCAGTGGGTCGTACGGTAATGCATTGACAGCGATTTCGCACAGAGGCAAGTAAGATTTCATTGTTGGTAGCAGGGGTGTGACAGCTACGGCGAGTCAGGGAAAGTGCATGAGAGGTTCTAACACATGGGGAGTGAGGTGAGTGTGCCTCTTGGAAACCTGTAATAGTACTTGGCTTGGAAGGGAACACACGAGCAAATATGCATCACCAACTGGAAAGCAAGATAACGAGCAATCCAAAGTGATGTTTAAACCAACAACACATCTGCAACAAGATTCATACAATTGCATACAAAATAGTTCATACACAAATGCGTAAGTTAAATAACATACATTGCTACAACAACCAGAATAGTCCAACTACAATAACAACATATGCATGAAAACGTGTTGGCTTTGTTATATTAAGAAGTGTAAGTTCCAGTCATACAATACATCCATGTCCAACCACTAGTTCCAATAGTGGAACGTTACAGCCACAACTGCCTGCTCCTCCAAAGAGATATACTAGCTCTGTGCAGTGGAAAAGCCAAGGCGCATTACAATACTGTCCAAGCTTTCTCTAAGATACTCCTATTGAAGCTTGGCTGACCAAAAGCCTCTACAATAAATTATGAGGGACTATTTATAGCAAAGGGTGGGGTGGCCCTTGACATTCCCCTTTCTGACAGTTCATCTACCCTCATGACTCTTCATCTACTCTATCACTGTTACACCTAACTATCAACACTTGAACTTACACTTGACAAGACGTTACATTACAATGCACATGTACCCATGTGAAACAAAACGACTTGAGTAAGCCATGCAAGACATCACTAACACTCGGATCGTTATGGTGAGACCAACTCTTTGACATCCTTGTGATGGTCGATGGTGGTAAATTGACGCCAAACTTGTTCGTCCGTGATGGTGTCCGCGTGCTCAATGGTGACATCTTGCTAAAGCGAAGTCTTGCCTCCATTGCATCCGGGTACACTAGTATGGCTCCTCCGTCCAACTCCTCTGATAGCATGCGCATGGTCATCCTGGGTGCGACTGAACCAACAACATGTTGATGCATAGTGTCTACGCTAATCTCCAAGCATGTGCTGGTGGCCATGGGCATCAACTTGTCAAAATACATGTTTAGCTCCAGTTGGACTTGCTTCTTGTCTTCAACTCATTGAGTGTGCAAAATGGGTGAGATCGCATGCGTGCACACATGACATGCATGCTGCTGAATTCCCTTGCATGCGATCAATAGCATTGCTCACCTTGTCTGCTCTGTGCCAGCTGTTAGGATGGATCCATAACTTGTACAGGTGTAGTTTAATTTGTTTGTGCATGTTGTGCCCCGTGTTGTACCTATAACTGCTGCAACTCATTCTCTTGTTTATGCAGCTCTTGTTCTTCCTTGAGTTGTTGCTTTAGCACATGCAACTCCTTCTGTGTTTTGTTCTCTGCCTTCGCGCGATCTTCACAGCACGCTGTCACCTCATAGCCTTGATCTCCAAAGTTTCTTTCATGAGAAGTGGATCTGCTTGAGCTTGCAACTTTGTTCCGCCTCTGTGTTGTCAACAACCTTCCTCTTGCATCTGTTGCGTGCAGGTGTGTTTCCTTCTGTTGCTACTGATTATGCTGATTGTTGTGATGTCATTGCCATTCATCTTGATATCCTTGTCCATGAAAAACTTGATGTATTCATGGGTAGGCAAGTTCATAGACACTTGATCGACTGTATCTCCAAGTGTGCTCTGAACGGTGTCTTTGACTCTGCTCTCCTGAAAGCCATTGTCCCTGTACTGCTAAGAGGCAGACGAACGCTTGTGATACCTCAGGACATAGCAACACTCATGACAAGCAATCTGTCAGTCGAAAACAAAAAAAAATTGAAGGACTGACATGCAACATACCGGTGTGACTGATCGTGAAGGTTGCGCAATTTTCACCGAGAGGCTGGGAGACTAACTGCTAAAACTGCGCAAGGCACAGTCCGGGTTGTCAAGAGGTTGATTGACTGTTGGAACTGCGCAATGCATAGTCTAGCCTGGCCTGTTGAGGACTGAAACTGCGCAATACGCAATTTTAGTCAACAGTGACATGCAACCAACAAACTCCACTGCGTAGTTTCTAGGGCCAATAGGACACTGCCTCCAAGAATTGCGCAATGCATGCCTGGAGGTCAGTGCCTGGCTAGACTTGTGCAATTTCTAGAGGGAAGGCAAAGCCTTTGCTTCCAGAAATGCGCAGTGCTAGCTGGGCAAGGAACGGTACAGGCCAAGGTAGCCTAGTCTGGCTGACGGGCGACTAAAAACATGAGAAGTGTGAATGCATGATGAGATGAGTGCAAACAAGAGTGAATGATGATTCATGCAAAAAACAAGCACAGGATTCAAAAAAAGGGAAAGCATGCATGTGTGTGAAGCGGGTCGCCGCAACGGCGACTATCCGTGCAAAACAGTGTCATGCATGTGACAACATTGAGATGTGAACGAAAACTAAAACGACGCTTCTACAAGCTAACATGCATAAAAACGACAGTAAGCACTCACTGAAATCAACCAGACAACAATCACACAAAGAGAAACACAAAAAGCGACGTAAATGCAACACAAGACAAGAAAGGCGAGCTTACCCCAAAACAGCTAAGTTGATTGTGTCGACGGCTCCTAGATGCAATGTGGGACGTCAGAGATGCAAGGTCAATGTGAGGAATGAGCTCTGCAGTGTCCAATTGATGAGTTTTGATAAAATCGAGGTCGTGACACACATGCCACAAATCTAGGAAAAGCGACACTTGGCAAGAGTTTTTTGAAATGATCCTTGCATGTAACCTCCAGCTACTAAAAATAGATCCTTGAATCAAGGGATGCCTTTGCATGCTGCCTTGGGAGAAGTAGTCCATGCATGCAAATTAGTTTTGCTCGGTCCTAGAGGGAACTGGTCAACTTGAAGGCACATGCATCAGTCTGCTCAGCAGAGGGGAAAAATTGCACATTTCTGGGAAGGAGCTGGGATGGCTGCCTAGAGGGATTGCGCAATTTCTGGGCTGAGCAACCCTGCTGGGAGGAATTACGCAATTTTTCCAGTGAAAAATGACAAGCAGATTTGCACAATTCTGGAACCCAGCAGGCTGCCAGATAGAATTGTGCAATTTCTGGAGGGAAGGCTGGTTGTCCTCCAGAATTGCGCAATTTCTTGAGGGAGTTGCTCAGCTGCAGCTGCACCAAGTCTGGTGAAACAGCCTGTGAGGGAAATGTAACAAGTTTTGATGGACAGGCTGTCATTCTGCAAGAAAATTTTTGAAGCTTGTGTGCTTGACAATGCAAGACATGCTGCTGTGAAAGGTTGGTAGGAAGGCTTCAAAACGAATCTAAGGCAAAATTTTGGAGGGTGGTTGTAGCCGCTACAACAACTTCTTCTTCTATCACCCCGTTCAAGAATGCAGTCTTAATGTCCATCTGTTGAAAACCCCATCCCATCTTTGCTGCAAGGGATATCACGGATCTAATAGAAGTATACCTGGCTACTGGGGCGAAGGTTTCTTCGTAGTCTATCCCTTCCTTCTCAACATACCCCTTAGCCACGAACCTGGCTTTGTATTTTTCCACACTACCATCTGCAGCATATTTGACCTTGTAAATCTATCTTGAACAAAAAACTAACCTGTCCTGAGCCCTAGGTACCACTTCCCGGACATCATCGACCATTATGGAACTATATTCCTCCACCATAGTGTGAAAATTCTATCACTGCAGTAACTGATTTACTTTTCCTACTTATTCCACCATAAGTTATTCATGAAATCACTTCAATAAACATTAAATAAATATTGTTGCATATATCACACCGTAATACAGAAACAAACATATGCACAAGAATCAACACATTGACACAGATATTTTGGAATAATGTCCTTGGAAAAACTCAATGTGGGAAAACCAGTGCAGCAAGGGAGGATTTTATTATTCAGCAATTTTCTAGTACAACAAGGTGCCAAACTGGCTTACCCACAAATAGACAAATTCTTCAGCACTTATTCTAAGCCCAGCGTCAGCTCTACTGACCTCTGCGTGGCCTGAAACCCTTTGCGTCAGCTTGTTGAGACTCTATGCAGCCTCTCTGGCCTTCTGCATCACTCCTGCAGCCTCTATGTGGATGACGCTGGCCCTGCTGGCTCTGTGCAGTCTCTGCTGCCTCTTTGTGGCTCCCTCTGGCCCTGCGTCTGCCTTTTCTGCCTCTGCACTGATCTCTTGTCTCTTTGTTCCGTACTTGCTGCCTCATGATTTCTCACTAGACCACTGGTTCAATTTCTCAACTAACCCCGCTTCAGAAATTGAACTGACTAGTCTCCCTTAGTGTGTTCTCCAAGTGACCCTCAAGCCTCCTCTTCTTCCTTTCTTGTTGACAAATCAACGGCTGAGATTAAGTCCCTAATCAATGGCTAAGATTAGGTCTGGCTTGATCCATGACTTTTGGAACATTCTAACATAGTTTCATATTAATTCACATTAATATTTTATTTTCCCTAAGTTCAGACTTAGGGATTACATTAAAAATATTAATTATTTTAATATCTCCCAACTGTTTAGAATCTGCCCAAACCCTTTCTGGGTATCGGAGATCTCATGTGCCTTAGCCTCTCCACCAAGTTTCGTAGCTAGAGCACATCTGATGCTACCCCAAATCAACAGTCCCTATTAGCGAGGACTATGCTCTGGCAATACTCCTAACTGAGCATCACCCTGATCATCTGGCATTGGTTCCTGTGCTGATGCTAAGCCTTCTTGCCAACATCCCCTGCACTGTTGTTTCCTGTATTGCTGCCCATGGCTCTGCCACTGCTACTGCCACTGTTGCATCTGTACGACAACTCCCTCTGCATCTGCGCTGCTGCTTGTCCTTTCTCCCAACACTGCATCTACACTACAACTCCCTCTTCATTCGTGCTGCTAAGACACTCATTTCTACTTCTGAAAGGGGTTCTTTACCATCCCCATCTTTTCCCTGAAGTAGTCAAATTTTGACTTTCCAAGGGCCTTGGTGAGAATATCTGCCACCTATTCTCCTGTAGGAGTGTAGCTCAACTATACAACTCCTCGTTGGACATAGTCTGACAAAGTGGTACCGGATATCAATATGCTTCAACCTATCATGAAACACTAGATTCTCAGAGAGTTTGATGCAACTCTGATTATCACACATGATCCTGGTCGCCTCCATATTTCTTCTGAATAGGTTCACCAGCAGTTTTCTAAGCCATATGGCCTCACACGAAGTTGTGCTTGCTACCATATATTCTGCCTCAAATGAGCTCAGAGCCACGAACTTTTGTTTCCTACTGCACCAGGAGGTCATTCCTGATCCAATGTTGAAACAGTACCCAAAGGTACTTTTTCAATCCACTGAACTTCCTGCCCAATCTGCATCAGTAAATCCACTCAACCTGATATCCTTCCCCTTGGTGTATAAGAGCCCATAATCAATTGTTCCCTGTAAATACCTGAGAACGTGTTTGGCTGCTACCCAGTGTGCCCTCTTTGGTTCCACCATGAACTGACTGAGGGTGTTAACAGCATAGCAAATATCTGGCCTGGCATTGACCAGATACATCGGGGACCCTATGAGCTGCTGGTATAGGGTGGGATTGACATCCTTGTCTTCTGATGCATCAATCTTCTTCCAGTTGGTGATCATTGGTGTAGCCATAGGTCTACAATCTCCCATCCCGAATCTTTTCAGGATTTTTGTAGCATACCTCCCTTGCCCAAGGAAGATTTCTCCTTTCTATTGCCAAACTCCTACCCTAGGAAGTAGTGCATTCGTCCTAGATCCTTCATATCGAATTATTTGGCTAGATTCTTCTTACTGTTCTCAATGAGTCTGGATGGTCCTGTCAGAAAGAGATCATCCACATATAATACTAAGATAAGTGTAACTCTTGACAAACTCCATGTTCTACAAGTATCCATCTATTCGACCATACCATGCTCTCGGTGCCTGCTTCAACCCATATAAGACTTTCTTCAGTCTGCATACATGAGACTTCTTCTCATGAGTCTCAAAGCCCTCTCGTTGTTCAATGTATACCTCTTCTTCTATTACCCCATTCAAAAATGTCGTCTTGACATCCATCTGATGGATCTCCCATCCCATTTGGGCTACAAGAGATATCACGGTCCTAATAGATGTATACCTGGCTACTGGGGCAAAGGTTTCCTCATAGTCAATCCCTTCCTTTTGAGAATACCGCTTAGCCACAAACCTAGCCTTGTATTTCTCAACGTTGTCATCCGCAGCATATTTGATCTTGTAGATCCATCTCGAACCTACCACAGATCTGTCTTGAGGTCTTGACACCACCTCCCAGACATCGTTCACCATTATGGAGTTATACTCCTCTACCATCGCATCTAGCCAGGCCTAATGCTGAGCTGCCTCCTTGAAGCTAGCAGGCTCTCCATCCTGAGCTACTAACGCCTGATATATGTCTGGTTGTTTTCACTCCAGTCTTACTATTCCTTGGCTCACCGATGAAGTTCTCTGCATCACGCAGAATCTGACGAAGTTCCCTGCTAGTTCTTTCTCTACTAGTAGGTGCTTCTGTTCACTCCTCCTCCTCATCCTGAGAATCTTCCTGACTTGAGGAAGAATTCTTCACTTCTATTGGTTGAAGATGCATGACCAATGGATCCTCTTTCAATTGCTCCTCAGAAGGCATTTCGTGAGATCTTCTAAAAGCTCTATCCTCCATGAACTTTACATCTCGTCGTACTACTACCTTCCTGCTCCCTAGAAGATAGATTCTGTATGCCTTAGCATTCTCGCTATATCCCACCAGATAGCCCTTTTTCGCATTTTGATCCAGCGTCTTCCTCTTTTCTTCGTGTATGCGACAATATGCCAAACTCCCAAATATCCTGAAATGACTGACTTCAGGCGTCTTCCCAGTGAAGACTTTCTCTGGAGTAATCTTGCCCAATGCTCGATGACGAGTCCTGTTTTGAACATAGACAACTGTGTTGCATGCTTCCGCCCACAAGAATTTTGGCATATCCTGATTGTATAGCATGGCCCTAGCTACTTCTACAATAGTCTTGTTCTTTCTTTCTGCTACCCCATTTTGCTCCAGATTGTAGGGAGTTGTCCACTCTCTTCTAATGCCCTCCTTAGACAATAATCAGTGAAGTCCTTATCGACATACTCAGCGCAAAACTTTTATTTTCTTACCAGTCAAATTCTCCACCAGAGACTTGAACTCCTTGAATCAACAGAAAACCTCATCCTTGGTTTTCAAAAAATAAATCTAAGTTTTCCTCGAGTGGCCATCAACGAAGGAAAGGAAATACTCAGCACCACTGAGAGCTTTGACGGACATAGGTTCACAGATATCTGAGTGTATCAATCCTGGTACACTCTTGGCACTGTGTTTGCTCCTAGGAAATGCACGTTGGCATGCTTTCCTAGAGCGCATCCCCTGCATACATCATCTCATTCCGTACTCAGATCCAGAACTCTTGTTATAATGCTCCTGAGAATTCTCAGAGCTCAATGGTGCAAGTGACCCATCCTTCTGTGCCATAGTTCGTTCAAGTCCTTGTCCCCATGACTGCCTATTAGTGTCATTGGTGATTCTAATTGTAATCTATACAACTGATCACTTTTGATCTCGATCTGCACTTTCTTTTTCCAACTCGGGTGTTTGGTGTATACCTTTTCCTTGATGAAGTAGACGTCATAGCCTTTGCCTTGCAGTTGTGACACGGAAAGTAAGTTCATCCCCAATTTTGGTACATGCAGCACATTTGTGGCATCGGACCGCTCTCCCAATTTTGTCTGAAAAACTATGGTACCCTTTCCTACTGGAGTACACTTTGCCTTGTTCCCCATGGTGATCTGAAAGTTCATCTTCTCTTCTCGATATTCTGAGAAACACTCCCTAATTCCTGTCATATGCCACGAGGTTCCACTATCTATATACCATACTTCTGATGATGTAGCACTAGTCATGCACGCCACTTCTTCTTCCAGCCTAGAAGCCAACATAGAGAAATCGAAATCTCTTTCTCTTGTGCAATCTTTTGAAAATCTGCATGAGTCCCCTGAGCTGGATGCCTCCGCATTGTGGTCTCCACCCATAACTAATTTTCCCTTTCTGTCTTTGATTACTTGCTCTGATACCATGTGAAAATTCTATCACTGCAATAACTGATTTACTTTTCCTACTTATTCCACCATAAGTTATTCATGAAATCACTTCAATAAACGTTAAAATAAATACTGTTGCAGATATCACACCGTAATACAGAAACAAACATATGCACAAGAATCAACACATTGAAACAAATATTTTGGACTAATGTCCCCGGAAAAACCCAATGTGGGAAAACCAATGCAGTAAGGGAGGATTTTATTGTTCAGCAATTTTCTAGTACAATAGGGTGCCAAACTAGCACCCACAGATAGACAAATTCTTCAGCACTTCTTCTAAACCTAGCGTCAGCCCTGCTGACCTCTGTATGGACTAAAACCCTCTGCGTCAGCCTATTGAGACTTTACGCAGCCTCTCTGGCCTTCTGCCTAACTCCTGCAGCCTCTGCGTGGATGATGCAGGCCCTGCTGGCTCTGCGTGGCTCCCTCTGGCCCTGTGTCTGCCTTTTCTGCCTCTGCACTAGTCTCCTGTCTCTCTGTTCCGTATTTGCTGCCTTCTGACTACTCACCAGACCACTGGTTCAATTTCTCAGCTAACCCCACTCCAGAAATTGAACTGACTGCTCTCCCTCAGTGTGTTCTCCAAGTGACCCTCAAGCCTCCTCTTATACTTTTCTTGTTGACAAATCAACGGCCAAGATTAAGTCCCTAATCAACAGCTAAGATTAGATCTGGCTTGATCCATGACTTTTGGATCATTCTAACACAGCTTCATATTAATTCACATAAATATTTTATTTTCTCTAAGTTGAGACTTAGGGATTACATTAAAAATATTAATTATTTTAACATCTCCCAAACTGTTTAGAATCTACCCAAACCCTTTCTGGGTATTGGAGATCTCATGTGCCTTAGCCTCTCCACCAAGTTTCGTGGCTAGAGCACATCTGATGCTACCCTAAATCAACACATAGCATATATCCATACTTGATGTTGAACGGCCTCCTGAAAACTAGAGGGTTCTCCAACCTGAACCACCAAGGCTTTGTACTTATCTAGCTGTCTACGCCCCCTTTTCTCGTTCCTAGGAGCTCAAGCGAAATCCTCTGCATCCCATAGTATTTGACGTAGTCCCAGCTCGTTCTTCCACTGGTAGTGGATAGATCTATTTGCTCCTTCTCCTGAGATTCCACCCGTTCTGATGCCTCTGGATTATTGTCCTTTGGAGAAGTACTGGTGCTGGTTTTTGCTGGTCGAAGTGGCTGGACCAATGGATCACCCTTTGACTGCTCTTCGGAAGGCATTTCTCGGGATTTCTTGAAAGCTCTATCCTCCATGAACTTTACATCCCGTCGAACTAGATCTTCCTATTTCCCAGAGCATAGACTCTATATGCCTCACCTCGGGCTTCTTACTGGTGAAGACACTCTCCAGAGTAATCTTACCTAATGCCCTATGAGGAGTCCTGTTCTGGACATATACTGTTGTGCTGCCTACTTCTGCCCATAGAAATTTCGGCATATCCTGATCATACAACATCGCCCTTGCAGCTTCAATAATAGTCTTGTTCTTCCTCTCTGCCTCTCCATTCTGCTCTGGATTATAAGGAGCTATCCATTCTCTTCTGATGCCTTCCCTTATACAGAAATTAGTGAAGTCCTTATCAATGTATTACCCACCATTGTCTGAGCGCAACACTTTTATCCTCTTTCTTGTCAGATTCTCAACTAGAGCCTTTAATTATTTGAATCGATCAAAAATCTCATCCTTGGTTTTTAGAAAGTAGATCCAAGTCTTTCTAGAAAGGTCATCAATGAAGGTGATGAAGTATTCGACACCACTAAGAGATTTTGTGGACATGGGTCCGCAGATATCTGAGTGTATCAATCCCATAACACTCTAAGCCCTACTGCTAGTTCTGGAATAAGCTGCTTTGGCGTACTTTCCTAGTGCGCACCCTCTACATACATCGTCTCGTTTGGTACTCAACTCTGGAACTCATGTGACGGTTCTTCCAAGAATTCTTAGAGCCCCATGGTGCAAGTGTCCCATCCTCCTGTGCCATAGTTCATTCAAATCTTTTTCCCCACTGCTGCCTATCAGTGCCATTGGAGATTCTAGCTGTAACTTATACAACCTGTTACTTCTGACTCCAATTTGGGCCTTCTTTTTTGAACTTGGATGTTTGACATATACTTTCTTCCCAATGAAGAAAACATCATCGCCCTTGTTTTTTAATTGACATACAGAGAGTAAGTTCATCCCCAATCCTAGCACATGCAGCAGATTGGTTACTTGAAGATGATCCCCTGCTTTTGTTTGAAACACTATAGTACCTCTCCCTACGGGGGTACATTTTGACTTATTTCCCATGGTGATTTGGAAGTTCATCTGTTCTTCTCGAGAGCTTGAAAAACATTCTCGTATTCCTATCATGTGCGCAGAGGCTCCATTATCAATATACAAAACCTCAAATGAAGCAGAACTTGCTAAGCAAGTGAGTTCTTCTTCCAGTCTGGAAGCTAACATAGAATAGTCGTGATCCATATTCTTTGTGCTTTCCTCTTTCCCAGAAGAACTGCGTGAGTCCTTTTGAGTTGTTGCCCCAGCATCATGCTCCCGACTCATTGCACATTCTCTAATCCTGTTGCCCAATCTCTTATCTAATAGCATGTGAGAATTTCTAACATGAAATTCTACTGCTTTTGCGTAGTCTCTAGATGCCTCTGCATTCACTACGCTGACCCTCAAGCACTATCTCTACCTCTCTGCTATGTACTCGCTGCCCTTCATTGCAACAGATCACTTGTTTGAATTTTCTCAGCAAGCCCCGCTCTAGAAAATCAAACTGACTAATCAATCTTGGTGGCTCGTGATTGTAACTTGAATTGGGTTCCTAAACAAGCTAAAAGCATGACTACCAAGCCAGAAAAGAAAGTTACACAAGTATGGAGAAGGAAACAAATTGGACTAGAAATCCTTTTGAACACTCAAGCCTACAACACTTCTTGTGGATTTGATGAATGCATCATTGGCAGAGATAATATTACAAGTTTTGATGATGAGATTTTTCCAATTAAGAAGAGATAGAGGAGTTTATGCAAGCAGGGGAAGTTTGTTGATCATCTACCTCATCCATTTTCATGAAGACATGCAAAGGCTTAGGGGAGAAAGTTCATTAATGAAGAGCACCATGACAGGGGGAGCGACATATACATGATGAAGAACTATCATTGATGAAGAAAATACAATGAAGCAGCATGTCAAGAAATAGCTTGATAGGGGGAGTACTTGGACACCCCATTTGCCATTGATGTCAAAGGGGGAGAAATTGTTGAAAGGGCAAGAATATTGCCATCAATGACAAAGGGGGAGATTGTTGGTCAAAGTTGTCATTGATGTCAATATGGCATTGTTGGAGATGGAAAATATTCTTGTGATGCATGAATAACCCTTTTCCCTAACCTCATGCAAACTCTAGGAGAAAACCCTAAGCATGAAGATGATGCACATTCCCTAGCTACATGATAAAACCCTAAAGCCCTATCTTCGTGATGCCCTAGATGCTCATGAAACCCTAGCTCTGGAAATAAAGCCCTAGTCCTAAATTCTTGATGCAATCCCTAGAACTAATGCTTGCTATATGATGTTCTAGCCTAAGTGAAAATGCCATAGCATTAACCATATACATTGATGAAACCCTAGCATTTGACCTTATGAAATAATGATGCATGAATGATTGTTGGATGGAAAATAAGATGAAGCCCTAGCCTTCTTAATTGATTCTCATGATGCCCTAGTCTTGAAGGCCTAAGTCTATGAAGAAGGAGCCCTAGAAATAAAATACCAAAGGCTGCCATGGATAAATTAATGATGACAATTCACAAAAATATAAATTTATTGATGGAAAAGTGACCTCATTTAAAGGTGGAATTGGCACCATCTTGTAGAGGACTTTGTCCTCTAACTCCTCATAGACAAGAGAAAATGATTTTTCAAGTTGAAAAAAATATATTTTAAATGTTGGCCGACATAAGCCAACTTATGCAAGTCGACTTCTCATCCAAGTGATGTGTCTCTTCATTTTAGGTCAATTGAGTATAAATACAAGTTGAAATTCATCATTTCAGCAGTCAAATCCGGTGAAAAATACAGAGAAGCAACATAGAAAAGGAAGATGGCCGAGGAAGTTTTTTAGAGCATTGTCTGGGCTAATTCCGTTTTCAGTGATTGGGCATACTTTTGTAATTATCCTTCCTCAAGCTCGGACAACAAGAACTTCTGTGTTAAGATTTCCTTAGCCTTGGACTAAAGGATAATCAACTGTGGGACAATTGTCTTATAAAAGGAAAAAGAAAACTCGGACTATTGACTGTGGAAAGACCTCAGGCTCATGACATACACCTGTGTGTGATAGCCACTTGTGACCTTGGACCGCAGACCCACCTGTAGGAGAAACTCAGACAGCAAACCTGTGACAAGTGTGCATTGTAGGTGACTTGGATTTCCAAGTCTGTGGAGCTCGGACTACAGCACAAACTTGTGGACAATCATTTGTGGATACTCAGTTGTAGAAACCAAACCTGTGATAACTTCGATCTAAAGGTTGTCACCTATGGAATGTTCAGATACCTGTCATAAGATTTAGGACTCGGACTTAAGCTTGTATATCTGAAACTGTTGGAGCTACAGGGATACACTCACTTTCTTGGCACATTACTTTGGCATCAATTTTGAAGACCATCAAAGCACTCTTGAACAAATACTTGTATCGTTGTTGTAGTAGACTTGGGGCGTTGTTTGAGCAGGCATTGAATATATTGAAGAGTCTCTTGAAGCACCTTAAAGCAGTTGTGCTTAAGATATCTTATTGAAGGACCCTTGAAGAATTGAAGATCTTGAATACAACGTTGAAGCATACCTATTGAAGATTGATACTTTAGAGCACAATTGCTGAAGCACATTCTAGAGTCTAGACCAACATTTGAAGATAGATCTGTGGAGATCTGAAGCTCATAGTCACAGTCTCGGACAAAGGTAAGAACAATCACTAATCTATTGGTGGGCAGTGATAAGTTATGTGGGAGACTTGTAGTTATACTCTCGGACTGTCCTACAGCATCTCAGACCATCTTACTAACATTTTGGTCCTGTGATCACAAAGATTGGGCGCTGAAGTAATAAGAAGCAGACTTCGAGTCAAATTATACATCTCTTAAAGCATCCCATTGATATTTTTACAAACATTGTTTGGAGCTTTGGAGCAGTAAATAATTTGGACAGAGGAGTATTAGGAGCCTTGAAGCAGTGAAGTATTTGGACAGTGAAGGATTGGGAGCCTTGGAGCAGTAAAGAATTTGGACAGTGGAGTAATAGGAGCCTTCGGCAGTGCAGTGTTTGGAACTCTTGGAGAGTTCTTGGGGTAGCATATTAAAGACATTTTGAAGGCACCCTTGGAGACCATGATGTTGAAGTCATCATCAAGTGACCTTGGAGAATTTTATTTGGTTGACATGAAGAGCAGTGGTGACAACTTCTAAGAAGACAAAGTTGTCATTGATGAGCTAAGTGCCTTAGAGATTGTTTGAGGGCAGTGCTGAAGGTGAAGATATTGTCAGGGCTCATTGCAAAATATATTAGGAGTCATGAAGAACTATTAAATATATCTTGAAGAGTTAAAGCAGTGCGTTGGAGCCCTAAAGGATAGGAGTCCTCAAGAAGACCAAGTTGGAGCCTATACCAGTGAGAGGGTTGGAGCCTCATAGAAACAAGGTTGGTGCCTTGGGAAGATAGGGTTGGAGCCTTGTGAAGTGCAAGTCGGTACTTGGAAAAGTACAGGTTGGATCCTGGTGGATTGGAGATTTGTGTCTTCATCTAGGGTTGTAGCCCTACACTATATTGTACTTATTGTAAAGAAGAGGATTGAAGTCCTCGTTATTCCTAATTAATAAAAGTATTTATTCTTATTGTTCATTTTGAGTTCTAATAATAAGTGATCTAACTGGGAAAAATAACAATTGAAAAAAAATATTTGTTCACCCCCCCAGTATTTCCAACAATGCAGTTCAGTCAGGCTCAGTTGATGAAAACTATGGAGCTTAATCAAGAAAAATTGGTGGCAGATCACTCCAAGGAAATGAAATCCTTGCACATCAGATGGATGGATATTGAGAAAAAGCATGTTGAAGAGTTGAGCATCATAAAGGAAAACCATAAGAAAGAAATGAGCTCTATGCCAAGCACGGAGGTCAGTCTTCAAAACAGATTATTAACCATAGAAGAACAACATGCTGAGGAACTAAAGAACATGGAGCTTAATCAAGCAAAATTAATTACCAATCATGACAAGAAGATAAGTGACCTCGAGAACAGGTACAAGGAATGGGGGAGAATCATGCCATGGAAATCAATGTCATAAGGGATGAACATTCTAACCAGATATCCACCATCGAAAATCATTTGATTACTATGGAAACAAATCGTAAGGAAGAAATTGATTCTATTCAAGCAAAGCATAATAAACTAATAAAGGACATGGAATTAGTTTTCAAAGAAGGTTGTCAGCTATGGAAGAAAAACATGATGAGGAGCTAAAGGTCATGAAAATTATTCACTCCAATCAAGTAGCCATCATTGAGGAAAAGTGTGTTCAAGAGATGTCCAATATGCAGAATCATTTGATTTCCATGAAACCTAAAAATGACAAAGTAATACAAGATATGGAATATGATCAGATACACCCTCAGAATAAGTTGTTAATCATGGAGGAAAGACATGCCAAAGAAAGAAGTGTTATAAAGGTTGGACACTCTGATCAGATTGATGCCATCAGAATTGAAAAGACCATTCTTCAGAATAGGTTGCAAATGATGGAAAAGACAGGTTCTGAGATTTCAACTCAAACCGAAGGATCCAGAGGGTAAGCCCAAAGGGTTTTTCACAACTCATGGGTCTCCTAGTTTGCCAGAGCAGTTTTCATCTCATTACAAGAAGGTCACTTGCCCCACTCAAGACAAGTCAGTTGGAAGTACCATGGTTGAAAAGGAAAATTGGAAAGATCAAGCCTATGTGTCTCCATTGGCAGAATATATCCAGGATAAAATTGGGCATGCCTCAAATTTTTCATCCAAGCAGTTTCGAGATCAAGACAGAAAATCTATGTTGGTCTCATTATTGACATCTGAGCCCACTGAAAAGAAAAAACAAAATGCAAAAAGGAAGAAGGAAGAGGTTTTATGCGTCTGATGGCCAAGAGCAGCTTGATATTCAGACAAGTCAAAGTCCTAGCATTTTCAGAATTTAGCATGGCACATTTGAGAAACAACCCACAGATTTGCCAGAGAGTCGACAGATGCTCACTATGCACTATGTTGAAGACATTTGATGCCATGGGGCATCGTTTTATATAATATCTCTAACCCTACTCCCTTTTATTTCATGTCACTAGATAGTTTTATTTCACGCATTTATATTATGTCCTTTATGTTTTAGTTTGTTAGAGTAGAATTTTTTATTCCAGCGATATTTTCTATATATGCATGATGATTTCGATTTTGAATATATATCCATTTGATGGACATCTGTTTTTTTGGATGCAGGATTATGGGATTCTCACGTTACTTCTTGGAAGCAATGTGTCTCCATATGGAGCCAAATGTTGCACTCAAATTGTCAAAGTTCCAGGGATGTAGAAGTACCAACTTTTTTCAGCAAGGATCAGATAACATATCAGCAGTCCATGTGTCATGGTCATCCCATTCTGCAAGTTATATATTGTAAATGATTTTAGTAAACCTTGAGTCTATGTAACAACCTCGGTAAGCCTATAATTTGATGACAAATTCCATCCTAGGAGGTTTTTTAACCTCGCTGATTACTCGTGTTTTTTGACTCGGCTAATTAGAGGAGTTTCTTCCCTCCAGCATAAACCCCAAAGCTAGGGTGAAATTTATTGTCGAATTATTAGGTGAGTCCTAGTGTTTTTAGTTGAGTCTGATGTAAAAGTGGTTTGGGAATAATTTAAACTAATTGGCTAAATTATTTTATTACAAATCATTTGGTTTACTAGATCATATTGTGTCGCAGATGGATTGTGTGTCTTGAGGGTCTAAGACGAATGTGTATTCCCTCTTTGAGTCTTGTAAATAAAAAATCCTATGTATTAGAGAGTTTGAAAAATAATTAATCCTCTCATGTGTAAATTAATTAATTTTTCTGGAAAAATAAAATTAAATCCTAAGCTAGAAAATTAGTTAATTAGAGAGTTAAATTGTCTTAAGAAAATAATTTCTCCAAATGGAAAAATTTGCAAGTCTTAAAAGAGTCAATTTTTAAAGGTCCTCCACCAAAGGAATATGTATTTTTCAAGAAAATTTGGACCTTTGAACCTTGGAGGTTAAGTCAAAATCAAATTTTTGAGGAATTTAGCTCTAAATAATTAATTTTGAGTTAATTAAAATGGAATTAAATGATAAATTCGAAAATTCTTCAAAAAGAAAAAATCAAGGGTAAGATTAAAAGATCTTGAAATGTTTATCAACAGCCAAAATTATTTTGACAAGGATTAAAGAAACTAGTCGTTAATTTTCCATTTGGAGGATTTATCTATAAATTAGAGAGTTAGTTGAGTCTCTAGTCATCTTGATCTCTAACTAGAATTGTTGCTGAAGCATTTTGTAAATTATTGTCCCGTTGGGAACTATTTTTTCTACTATAATAAAATACTTTGGGGTGCAACTCGAGGTGTTCTTGTTTGTTGATTTGTGGTATGTATTGACTACGAGCTTCCTATGTGGTGCTTTACTTGATATATTTTGAGATAATACATAGTGTTTGCAGGTACTCAATCCTTGGTCTCCAAGTTCACAGACTATGAGCAAGGATCATCTTGCTTGGATTCCTAGTTTTTATATGGTGGATTAAATCTTCGTCAAGGCTATAGTGAGCAATAATTTTTTGGAAGCGTTTTAATCATTCTTTCAAGAAAAAATATTATAAAAATTATTTTCTCAAAAATGATTTTAAAATCCATGTACAATTTGTAAAATAATTTTGTAATTTTAAGTGTAAATTATTTTTCTAACTTGGGTTGGGGTTTTAAATCTATCTTGTATAAATTATTTTTCTAACTTGGGTTGGGATTTTAAGTCTATCTTGTATATATTTGGGGTTTGGGTGTTTTTATTTTCATTTTGCAGGTTGGATCAAGGGATCACGGAGAGAAGAGCTAGATCTAGGCCCTTGAGGGCTCAAGGTCTCAACATTCATATTTTGCAAGCGGCAATGTGATCCCAAAGTTTCAACGATTTTCAACGGTGGGATCTTCAAGGCCTTAGGCCTAGAGTTTGATCTTTAAACCATTGTTTTGTTTCAGTTTTATTACAACAGTCAAATCACTAATATCTAAGCCCTAAAATCACATCATAATTGGTCAAAATCAATTAGAATTGCAAAATCTAAACTTTCACAAGTTTTGGCCACTTGAGCATCTCTTATTTGACCTAAATCTAACATTTTAGCTTGCTGGAATTTGCTGCATAACTGTGAAATTCAAGTCTGAAATATTTTTGAAGCATATAAAAAAATTATGAATTTTCAGTTTCTGGAATAACTTGTTATTTTTAGACATTTTGAGGAGCATATTTGGTGTTTTTAGCTTGTTGATCTGTGACTAATTTACTGTTGTAATAAATTTTTCAGTTCTGAAATTTCTGAATCACATATCCTAAAAGCCCTAAAAATTGAAAATTTTGAGTTCGTGTATTTTTACTATTTTTGGGCATATTGACCATCTATTTTTGGCATTTTTAAGTTGCTAATCTGTGGTTGTTTATTGCTGTAAACTAAAAAATTAGACTTGAAATTTCACTGAATATATCATTATAAAGTGTGCTAAAGAAGCTAATTTACATTGTTGGTCAAATTGGAAATCTTATGTTTCATGTGTTGTGCAAATTTCATTATTTGAAGTGTTTTTTCTCACTGTTGTCATAATGTCGATAAGCTCTAAATTTTCTGAAGTATTATTGCTGATATCATAAGTCTGAATTTGACTTATCTCATCTTGGCCTAAAAGGTTGTCTATCTTTGCACTCAAAATCTGACATTGATCTTGTTGATTGGCATAATACCTTGTGTTAATAATCATTGGTGGATAAATTAGTTACTTGGTATCTTGTGGAGTATTGTTGAAGTTTACACTTGTATCTCTTAACACGTATCTTGTTTAAGATTGTATCACAACATTGTTAAGTACTCTTGCCTTAAGAAAAATTCTCAATAAGTACTTAAATAACTTAAGCAATCTTAACTCAAGATAATCTCACCCATAATCTATTGCATAAGCATATTAAATTTAGATTGCATTAATAATTTACCTCCTAGCATAAGCTAGGTTGATAGAGACATAGGACAACCCTTCTTATCTAGCTTGAGGGGCCTCGACAACTCTTCGGTGGTTAACACGGTGACCTTGTAGTCGTCAGAGCCACAATCTCTGCAATGCTGGAGGCATCGGGTGATAGGAGCCTAATAGAAGGTATCTTTAATCAGGCCCTAGCATGTTTCTTGGTAGCCTCCTTCCCACAACTTACCTTGGAGCCCATCTTCAAAATAGTGAAGGGAAGGTTACACTTAGACTAAGCATTTAACTAAAATTTATCAAGATCACTACATCTCACATAGGTTCTAAGATTTGCATATCATATAGGTTAGTCAACCATTCAAGCAGCAGGTGTCCATTCGGTCATTTGGTTCCAATTTATAAGAAGCAAGAATAAGTGACTCCGTTAAGGCAATAGTTTCATTAGAAAAACTTAATCTAATCAATAATCTTGCTTAATTTCAAGTTTCAACGAAGTGGCTAGGCCACTCATCCGTGTCTCCCAAACAAGCTGGTTTCCAACTTGTTTTCTTTCATCTCATTCCATAGGGACTACCCCCCATAGCCTGCTATTGGGAGACAGCTAGAACGAAGTGGGTGGGGATCAGAGTGACAACCCCCATACCAAGCATTGTCGCGGTGCCTATACAATCTAGACAACAACAAGTCCATAACCAATCTGATTTCTGCAATACAATACTTCTCATTCTGCAAACCAAGCACTGATCAAATCATCAACTATCCCAAAACAATATCAAATCTGCAAAACATGGTCATCAACAACAATATCAACCTTTTCTTTCTTAGGGGATCAAAATCTAGCTCAAAAACATACTATCTCTTGCAATCTTGCATTAATAATTCAGCCAAAAACCCTATTTCAACAAATACTTTCACCCAACTCAAACATGTCTCAATATATAAGCCTTTCTGCTCAAAACCCTCTGCTGACTCAATAGTACATCAAGCCACTTCAACAACTCATTCTACTCAAAGTCAATATATCCATATACTATTAATTCTGCACTCATACAATCTATAACTTGAACCGTACTGCAACCATATCCTGCAACTGTTACTGCATCCTGCGTAAGTAGTTTTGGTTAACTTCAATACCAATTCCTGCTATCAATATCAATATGGCACTTTGAATGATATAAAACTTTTGCAACTGAAACCCTAGCTTAATGACTTTAATACTTCCTGGCATGAAATATGGTTAATGTGCATAAAGCATATAGGTTGGTCATAAATGTGCATTAGCAAAGACTGCTCAAAAGTTAATCTGGTCCCTTGATACTCAATCCCGCTGATGTATAACTCAGAATTTTCAGAACCATTTCTGAAGATTTTCTGCCATCAAAATATCACTTGCAGTCAAACATATCCCTCCCTGTTAACAAGTCAATCTATTTCCTACTCAATGTACTTATCAATATATTGTCATCAAATTCTAAATCTCAACAATACTTCTCACCCTAGAAGCAACATATACACCAACAGCCTTATGATTCTTAATCAGTGAAAGATTAGACAAGTCAAACCAAAGCCGTGATCAACAGAGAAACACTCTTGATAAGTGACCAACAATTTGTGTATTGACCTTTATCTGGTATATAATGAAAAGGTAGCATGTGATCTAAGTATGCAACCATGAGCAAGTGTGATAAGGCAATGTTCTGTGTCTATGGGCTATGATCTATGAGTATTTGATCAATATTTTGCACTAAGCTTGTTGTACTCCTCTAGCCACGTTCAACCACTTGTGCTTTTCTCTTTGATCTCTTAGAGTACACAAACAACACCCTTCCCTAGCACATGAAATCATAAAGCACTGCAGAGAGTGGAAGTATCATCGCCCTTCCAATGCGTAGTACATGATCCTAACTTAATGAATATGAAGTGCATGACCACAAAGGGGTGCTACGATCAACTACAATTTGTAGGGTAATTCGATCCAAAAATTGTCTGCAGAGCTTGTGGTGAGACACGCACAACTCAAAATTCTTTGGGAACTTCTTAAAGCTGAAGTGCTTAAGATTGTCCACCAGACCTTTCACAATGATCCCCCAAATGTGAAACTTGTGCACATGCAAAATAAAGCGCAGTGATGCCATGAAAAAATACATAGTTTGCAGACATTTGCTATAGGAGAATGATCCACCAATAAGAATTTCATGCTGATGGCTTCAAGGAATGGCCCACAAGATATTCAGATTTGCTGGGTCACAAATGGTAATTTAACCAGGCTGCAGAAATAACATATATATATATATATATATATATATATATATATATTAATTAGAGCTCAAGTGGATCAAACGCCCTACCACAGGGCCAAGAATGTTACTGGCAGAAACCCGTCCTGGAACAGCTAAAAAGGAGCCCAACACAACCCTTAATCACACAAAACACCCAGAAATTTGTGTCAAGAATTTACTTGAAAGTTTAGCCTCAACATTACTTGTGAGAGCCCAATATTTGTGCAGAGAAGGCTCAGAAAATTCAGAAGCACGTTTCCAAATAAACCATTGTCAAGGTGCTTCCAGAACAGTTATCAAGACCACACAAAATATTTGTCCATGTGCATTGATTTGTACAATATTTTGTGCCCTATGAGGGCCGAGAAATCCCAGGAAAGTCTGTACTGTAATTCATATGCATAAGAGACCTCTAAATCGAAAAACCAGATCTAAACAATATGCCCAAAACCCTCAGACTTTTGACTTCCTTTATGTTAGAAAATTAGAAAGGTAGAAAGATTTTCTTTATGTTGATAATTACTTGTGATTTCTTTGAGTTATTATTATCTTTCTTATGTTCTTCTTTTATCTTAGTTCATCAATTACCAAAACATAATTTCGACCCTTCCAGCAGCTTAGAAGCTTCACATTTGTGAGAGAGAGAGAGAATTTCGACTTCTTATGCCTTCTCCTTCGCTAGCCTATTTCACCTTCTTCCTTGAATTTCACACTTTTTACTACCCCAACAATTGCAGATCGAACTTGATGAGTGAATGCTTCAAATGAGGTCGAGTTGCTGCCTTTATATAGTAGTTTTTGCCCCTCAGTTTAGGCCGACTTGTCTAGTTTGAGGCCGACTTAGTGGAGGAGGCCTAGAAGACCTAATTTACATGAAAATAAATTTCTTTCTTGACAAATAAATCCCAAGAAGGGTTCTTTACATTATGACATGGACAAGGACACTTGACATAAACCCTAGAAACCTTCAATGGAGGCTTTGACCTAAAAACAATTGACCTGAAATTGATGCTTTAATAAGTTAATTTCTTTAATAAAAAAAATTATTTTTCTTTCTTTTGACAAATATATTTCATTATGACTCAAATACAATTATGAAGACCGATGCTAGTTACATTCTTCAACACTTTAGATGTGTTGGACTACTCAAAAAGGGGTCATAGAGATTTTCACATAAGAATTGAGGCTTTATGAACTTTGCTTTCTTTAGGGAAGGAAGAATGGCCTCAGAAAAGGAACTGAACCCTAACCAATCACCTGACCAAAAGTCATAAATTTAAGCCCAGAAGTTTCATCTATCTTCAGTCTGCTGCTCAGATAACTCAAGGCTTTAACCAAACCACAAAATATTCCTAGCAGCAGAGATATCATGCCTCAGCTTAGCGTTTAATTAATGCCATTGGAGAAAGACGAGTGTCTCTTATATAGATCTCGAGGGTGCCATGAGAGAGCCAACTTCACCAACAAGGAGGGAACAAATTTAATTTAAAATTTGAATATTGGAGCCAAATTTTCCCTCTCATTTTGGACCACATTAAATTTGAATTTGACTTTCCCTCCAAGATTTGGACCAAGGTAAATTTGAATAAATAAAATTTCTTTTGCCTTCAAAAATTAAATTTTAATTTCAACAAAGCATCCTTATGCCATAATCTGGCCATTAGCATGTTGCCACATCATCATCCTTTGGGATTTTTAATAACAAGATGGGGGCACTAACTTCAAATTGACATATCTCTCAAACCGTGAGGGATCTCTCTCAAACCATGAGGGATCTCAGGATGTGCTATATACTGTTAGAATCAGCATGACAAGGAGCATCACGCAACGCGGGTATTCAAGGCAAATGCATTAAAACTTCAACAAGTGCGGGGCTACCAGGGTTTCCTGCCATCCTTCCAGGGCTAGATGTCCATTGAAGTTTTCCATTGGTGTAATTTATGACATATATTAAGAGCGTTTAAGAACCAATGTTGGCATCAATGACAACACCATTCAACATTGTAAACATTATATGATAATTTAAGTTTGAAATTTGAACTTTGAACCTACCTTTGAAATGTTGACTGCATCGTACAACTTTTTCGTAATCAATATGATGCTCTGTTTCATTTTGTGTTAGATATTGTCCGTTATAGTTTGTTGATAATAAATGTTATATGTTGAAACATGAAGGTTGATCTTGTGCTTGATGATTAATCAATTGATGATATTATTATAACTGCTAAGATAATTGATGTTATGTGTACTAAATGGTTGATGCTTAAAAGATCATAATTAAGCCAAGAGCTCAAACTATGTTTTCATGTTTTCTGCAGCTAATTCAGTGTTCTGCATTTTTTATTTTAATATCCATTCATCAAAATGTATTAAAATTTGTAATTTTGTATCATATAAAAAATGCTCTTGGAAGATTTTTGAAAATTGTGCTTCCCACTCACACTACCACTACCAACAGCCTTGGTTTTTACTGTGCTTTTTTACGATTACAAATAGAATATCAGACTATACTAATGTCCTTTATTGACAAACATGTTCAGTGGGACCAAAATGACATATCAGCATATGGGATACTCATATAACTGAGGGCAGGGGCTAAAGCATCTCCAAAGGTGGATACGTCTGAACTTAGTTATCAGCAAAGTAAAGATGAAAATAAAAAGGAAAATGTAACTAAAACGGAATGACTGCATGGTTATTTGTTAACTCCACGAAAAACAATATTCTGGGGCCTAGAGTTTGACTCCTCCACCTGGAAGGAGATCCTGTGTAAGGTCTGACTGTAAAATAATTCTCTTGTACCTGTTGTGCTGCTGGAGAAAGCATGCAGTCATAAAAGAAACGCCAATCCTCTCCATATACTTCCCACCCTCCAATATCAAAATCATTGTCTGAGCACACATGTGCACTGCATATAATAGAAAAGATTAGAAGCTTGATTACTAACCTTGAAAGGGCATTTCTACCTGTATATTCTTTTGCATATTCATATCATGTAACAGAGGTCCAACAGTTTCTCATGTTGTTTTCTCTTTCGGGATAAGAAAGACTAAATATGATAACAATATTCCACATATATGTAAAGTACAAGAGGGACCTGAAATACAGCTGATGGCAATAATAAAATGCTTGCCAAGTCATATTGTCTGAATATCTATATAAGTTTCCAGTTGATGCTTATCTTTGTACTTCATGCTCAATAAAAACGTGATAAAGCCTCACCTAAAGAACTTTTGGGTAAACATGAGTTGTGTTGCAGGGTCATAAGTGCACATTGCATCAGGCCATCTTGGAGTCGGGGTCAAGATAAACTGAAGCTTGTGACCTGAAAAGCATACACAGAGCCAAACCATAGGTTTTGGATTTAATTTTTTGGAACTAATTCAGATTTTTGTTTAATATATCTATGATGTCTGACACACAACATTTAAGACTCTGTTTCCATTTGCATTATGTCAAGACAGAACATTGTGGTAATGGTTGCTGTATATAAAACAAGTTAATTTTCAAAAACGATACTTGCCTCCACCCAAATCCAACCTATCACCAGCCCGCACAACTTTCAGGGAAAATGCATCCTGGAGATTTTCAGGAATGGATGCTGATAACAACTGTGCAGCGGGATTTGAACAATAAACATCCAAAGGTAATGCTGACGAGCAATTTCATCACATTAAATGATCAGTATAATCACATTAATACATCTAGAAAGGGTAACTGTAATCTAGCTGTATTAGAAAACCTCATAATAGAAAACTTTAAGATGCTACAAGAACCTTTTTATCACCTGCAACAAATAAACATTGTGTTAGAATGCTTTTTTGGAAAGGGTATTCACATGCATTTTGTGAGCAGGACAGTTTTGATGACAAGGCATATCAATTTTTTAGCAAGTTGTCTTTATTCTGATTTCCAGGTTTTTTCATGTTTTTCAAGGTATTTCACACTTATTGAGGCATTGGTCACACTTCCAGAAGCATGTTTGGGCTATTTGTGCACATGTGGACCCTTATGGGCAAGCCACATTGAAGATTATGGAGCGCCTTCTTTACTGGTCATTCTATAAGCTGATTGCCACCTAGTATGGTGGTGACCCAGACGTGGGATCCTGACAACACCCATGGTGTGTTGTTGTGACATAATAAGACTTGGAGGGGTTGTTTCCATGGTTTATGGAGCTTCTTGTTTGATATAAGGATGATGTGGACATAGTCTAAAGATATAACATGAAGATTAATGTAGTGATCTTGAGAGTCGATGCCATACATATGGACGTCAATATGGCTGTTTAGGGGTTTCATGACTAATTTTTGACTTCGAAAGTCACTTTCCTTCTTCATGGAGTTACCTTGACTTGAGGAATGGACATGGGCATTCAATTGAGGCCTATTTTGGAGGTAATGCAGCATCATATTACGCCTTTTTTGGATCTGTTTTGGAGAAGCCGCCGCCTTGGAGGGTTCATGTTACCATTGTAATGTTCATTTTTCTAGTGTTCCTCATGGTATGGTTAGGATGGATTTTCAAGACCGGGGCAGACAGGTCAAGGTGCAATTTACCATTTTCCCACATTAAAAAGAATATTTTAATTAAGGGAAATGTGCTCAATGATTAAAATAATAATAAAATAGGAGCTTCTAGGGGGGTCCATCAGATCTATAAAAGAGGAGGAGGAGGGCCTTAGAGGACATCTTGGATTTGATATTTCTTCTTGTATGAGAGGTTGGGAACCCGATTCTCTACTTCCTTGGTAGATCTATAAAAGAGGAGGAGGAGGGCATTAGAGGACATCTTGGATTTGATATTTTTTCTTGTATGAGAGGTTGGGAACCCGATTCTCTACTTCCTTGGTAGCCCCAGGACGGTAACCCTCAGGTGATTTAGTGAGATTGGGCGAGTACCCATCTCCCCTTGGTGAATTCATCCAGAATTCACAGGAGAGCTTAACAGTGGCAGTTCAGTCTAGTTTTGGTGGAGGGCCCGTGCAACATTGGAGTAGATCCTTGAGGCCAGTTGTATCTCAGCTATATCAGCTATTCTACTATTGCAGCATGTAAAACCCCAATTATATATTATAATAAAAGATGGGATTATTTCTGCCCATTGTAGGATTGAAATGCATGCATTCTCTTTTTCTATTTACATGGCAATCTTCTGTTAATTGAATAATAATTTTATAGTGAAACTTTTAATTGAGTTAAATTTCTGCAAAATAAGTCAAATATCCCGTTTGGGATATTACATTGGTACCAGAGCTGGTGTTCCTGCCAGCTTGAGGGTCTTATTTGCTGATTTGTAGGAGAATTCATATTTTTTTTTTTTTTGAATAAAGACTAATTCTATTAAGAAAAGAAATATGGTACAATCAGAGCTTTTTGAGAAGCGAAGCTAAAGAGCAAGGGAGCCGGAAATGATATGATATCAACCTTGGTCCCATAGAGCAACCACGGCATAAGCAAAAGATGACAGAGAGGACAAGAGGAACAAGCTGGTCTAGGGAGTCTACCCAGCATGGGCAGAATCTTCCAATCTACATTTTTTACCTTTCTTTTTACTGACTTTGACCCAACCATTTTGATCTGGCTGAACCGAAACTACTTGCAGATTGTTCTGTGCTAAAGGAGGAGACTCCTTGTCTGAATCAGAAGGCGAAGACTCATGTGAACGTTTCTGCGAGAACAGAGGCACAGAATGATCCTCGGCGCGGGCTGAGGGTGCGTCCTTCGGTTGCTCCAAATTCTCCTCTTCCACTTCAATGTCCTCCTCATCAGAGCTAGAGGACTCTATGTCATCCATAGGGGGTATATCACACGGTTTCCAACTCTTGGATTTGGATTTACGAGTGATATTCTTCTTTTTGTCAAAGAACGATGCACATGAGTTCTGGAGATGCCCCATCTGATGGCAATGGCGACACCTGAAGGCTGTGTTCTCATAGTCCAAAGTTTGCGTCCAATGGAAGTCCCCGACTTTGAGGATGATCTGATCTGGCAACCCTTTACTAATGTCTATTTCTGCACAAATTCTGCCAAAGGTATATATTCCTTTCTCCGCCCTTGAGGTATCTGTAGCCAGGAAGCGGCCTAGGGTGTCCCCGATTCCTTGAAAGACAGCAAAATGCCATAGATGCGCAGGGAGATTTGGAAGCCTGACCCAGATAGGAAGCTTGGTGATGACTGCAGTGGAGGGGTCAAAGTCTGGGAACCAGGGGGAGACGAAGAGTCCAGCTGATCCCCAGAACCAGGGGCCTCCCATTAAGGCTTTCTGGTAATCTTCGTTGAAGGCGAGGACTACAATAAAGAAGCCTTTTGAGCAGAGGAAGACTTTGCAGTTGTTGGTCCAATTGGAATGGATCCACTGGTATAGATCAGCCGTGCGGAGCCATAGGCCATTAAATCTGCAGATGAGGGCTGTTTCTGCAAATGTCTGGTATTGATCATCCAGAGATGGATGAGAGATTTCAATAGCAGGGGTTTCCTCCATTTTGTCCACCAAGAAAGGCTTGGGAGCCTCGGCAGATTGCGCAGACTTCTTGGCAGGCTGTGCATGTACTGCATCTTTGTAGGAAAAACCTTTGGAGGCAGAGGATTGCCCAACTGCACCTCCCCTTAGTCGAAGTGATAGGATCACTGTGGCATTTCTTTTAATATTATAAAAAGAAAGAGGCAGATTGTTATCAAGCTGCTTACCTGCAAAGAGGAGCCGCAGAAGGGAGGAAGGGATCCCCAGCCTCTGTTCAAGTATCTTTAAGAGATGGCGCACTGTGAAAGACGGCTGGACCCCAAGGAGCAGGGTTTTGCCAGTCAAAAGAATTATTTGAATCTGAAAATTCACTTGCTGGAGATGAATAGGATCTCGGCTGCCTGAATGAGGAGACGAGGTTGCAACAGTGAGATTGCGGGGCTGTAGAGCCAGCTCCAGATCCTGGCAGTACTGCTGCTGCATGTGAAAGAGTGCGGTAGTTGCCAGAGGTATTTCGTCAAACACTTGTCGCGCATAGGGAGGGGATTTTTCCTCTGCAAGCAAAACTGGCGGGTTCAAGTGTTCCGATCCTTCGCTAATCCTACATTCGGTGCACTGGGTTCTGAGATCCGGCGCCCACCACTGATGAAGGTCGTGCACCCTCTTGAAATACAGCGCCCGAACCAAAGTAACCGTAAGCCTCGCGGAGGGAAGATGCCGCACTGCGAGGCTCGCTTTTCTGTCGGCTTCGATTTTCGGCATCGTCTGCTGGTTGGTGAAATGGGCATCATAAGCCGAGCAGATATCATCCCTGGGATTAACATAGAGAGAATACGCTGCTAGGGGCTCTGCTGGAGCGCCCTTGGCTGCTACGCCGTTGGTCAGATGATGGCTCCATGGGCGTTTTGTGTAAGCGGGGGCCTGATGCCGCGCTGCTTCAGAACAATCTACCTTCTTGTCTGTGGCTCCATCAGTCACCAAATCAACCTGAGCGTCTGCTGAGCGTGATAGATCCCTTGATCTGTGCCTGCGGATCTTGCATCCATTCGCATCCCGGGCATTCTGAGAACCCATGGCGGCTGAGGGCTTCGCGGCAGCTATAGAGCTAGGGTTCTGGAACACCTTGCCTTTCATGACTTTTCGTAGGAGAATTCATATTGGAAGTGCTAAAATAGACATATATACCAGAGCATTATAGATAGTTGCTGAATATATCTTCAGGTGGATGTGCACAAATTATTGCCAGCATATTAAGAGCTTGCAAAATATTAAGCGGCCAAATTCATTAGAATGGCCATACTAAATCAAAATGTTTTAAAGCAGCTTTTATTTTGAAAGCCCAATTATTTATCCTGGTCGTGTGAGCATTGAAATCGCCGAGAAATTTTTGGTCTGGGCTGAGGCCAACTTCTGGTCGAAATTCATTTGTGGGCATGAGCTGCGTCCAAGTGATTTTCTGAGCCTGAGTGCATTTCCATTACATGTTGCAAAGGCCCAGAATCATGTGCGATTCTTTTTCCGAAGAAACCAAGTTGGAAAATTTGTGAGGATCCACGGTGGCCAAAGCATTGGATTCAGCAATTCTGAACAACAATTGTGTATGGAACGGGCAGGGATAGAGAGGCAGATATCCCACTGTCGTAATTTCAAGGAAAGTGAGGCCGGTAGGTGGTTTCCTGGAGCCTAACGTGGAGCGAAATTAGTTGATGTCCCAAAGAACTTTTAACAGTGCCTGAACCTCAGTCAATTGCTCTGCTTTTTTTGCACGGGATTGTAAATCGGGTGCCTGGATACGTAACGTTGGGGAAGGGTCGAGCCATGTTAAATGAAAACGTGATCTGACAGCCACGTAGCGTGGTGACTGAAGCTAAGGAAGTCTGCGCGTAAATAAAGGAACAAATTCACTTGAATAAAGACCGTGAGCGCATTCGTGGCAGGAGCCGAGTTCATTAAGGACCGAGATCATTGACTAATTATTGGAAAACAGCAGCAGCAGGTCGGGGGTTAGTTGGGAGGACACACCAAAACTGAATAATCATTGGGAGGCGGCTGCGCGTGAAAAATACAAACTGAGACCGAGTCTCTCCTGGCCGAGTACAATCTTCATTATGCAGGCAGCGTTTATTGACAGTCGAGGCACCAAATTCATCTGATTTTATTTGAAGCTGAAGGTTGAGTGTGTGATTGTGGGGAGCTTTTTGATGTGGAGATGAATGGCGTAATGCACTGGGCAGAGTTTGCTGTCATATTGATACAGAAGTATGCGTGGGCAGATCGTGGCATCACTGTTTCTCGATTGTCTGGAGCAGAATCAGTGTTGGTGGTCGTTTGGACATTCTTAGTTGTCTGATTGGAGGTTACTGTGCATGGATAATTGTCGTCCGAGTATTGTTATGGTTATGTATTTAGCTGCTGAACGTGCATTCCTGTAGCAAAGGTCACATACCTCTAACTGATTGAACGCTGGGTGAAGGTGGTGTCTGCTTATAAAACAGGCTTATGGTGCTGATATGAAGCCTGTGCAATTTTTTTAACGAAGTCGACCTTTTGTTGGACCAAATAGTGGAGTTCTGAGTAATTGGGGGCCAAAATTTGTGTATTGAAGAGCCAGAATTTCTCAATCATCCACAGACAGATTGGATTTCTTTCCTAGTGTTGAAGCATGACTGTGATATCAAATTTAATCAGTTATTTAGTTTCCAGGTCAAGAATAATCTGAAGTGGATACTATGCCCTACACCCACCAGTTTAAAGATTTGTTGCTGGAGCATAAATCAGGTTCTATCTTCAAGTATTTTTCTGGTGTTTTATTGTCCCTCGAACTAAATTGGTCATACACTGTACTATTGGCTGAGTCTTGATTGTTGTGCATTTGAAATTAATGTATTGTTGAGACACAGATGAGGTGAGGGGTGCTATTGATTGTTGCTGGAACAATGAGTCTATAGGGAGTGTATGTAGCAGAGAGGGTCTGGTGACAAGTTTGTTATCATAGCCTTGTAATAATGGAATATTTTCTGAGCATGTATTCTTCCTATGTCATTTCAAACCTCGAACTTGAGGAAAATCACCCATAGCTGCACCCTCAACAAAACTGATTGACAATATCCATTTAGACTCGGAACTTAGTGGCCAGTTTGAGGAAATTCTCAATTGAGGGCAGACTATTTATGGTTGTCTATAGTGCTTCTTGTGAGGGGTTGTATGTTTGACTCATAGTCTTGATTCAAGCACTGCTGAGTTGAAGAGTCTGTCAGTCACGTCATGTAAAAAACAAATTTATAAACTTTCCATCATTACATTAAAACATGGATGAAACATTCATAAACTCCCTTAATAAACTAGCTGCAACAATCAAGAGTTCTTTTTCCAAAGGGATACTTACTATGCTACAGCAAGAGCAGCCACAGAAGAAACATGAGTTGGGATACAAAATTTTTACACTTGGGACAAAATTGAGATGCATGGGGGTTACAACAAAAGCCCTTCTCAAACTAGAAGAACTTGCTTCACTCCTCTCCAAGGTGCATCAGTCATATGGGAAGACCTTGATTTGGGCTCTAAAACCAGCCATGCTTGCTCTCATACAACACAAATATTTGGAGCACCCTTGTATAGGAGTCAAACTTCAAGTTGCCTCTTGTCTCAATAGTATCATGATGTTGACTACACCTATACCCCGTTACAGTGATGACATTATGAGGGGAATCTTCAAGTTGATATTGGAGACCTTTCAGGATTTGGATAACAACAAGGGCCCCACCTTTGGGAAGAGGTTAGAGATCCTGGAAGTCATGGCCTTGGTTAGATCTTATGACCTCATGTTTGAGCTAGAGTGTGATGACTTGATCTTGCAGATGTTCCAATGCTTCTTCAGCGTTAGGAAACACTATCCTAACACAACCATAACACACATGCTATCTCTTTCGTCCTCATGTATGGGAGGCCATGATGCTATTTGCAGGACGTTGTAGTCTTAGTTGTTGGCCATTTGGAGGGAAGAACAATTGGTTTCCCCTGTTGCTTATGAACTAGCCAAAAGTTTAGTTGAGCAGAACATTGGACTGTTCAGGGGATGGTTTTCCTAGGAGAAGTGTTAAGTTATGGTATGTTATATGCTTATAACAGTTTACTTCTTTTTCTTATTATATTCCACCGATTAGCAATCACATGTACATAAAGTAAAGTGCAGATAGAACATTAAACGATCGACAAAAAACAAGCGAAGACAAGAGACACAAAATGTGGCGGCTAGCCAGGGACAAACCCCACAATGTGTGGGGAAACCCTTTGATCAAATCTTCTTTTATCTTCAATAATTCAGCAGAGAGAAATAGTACAATAAATCTGATTCATATCAGTAGTAGCAAACCCTAGATCAGTAGCATCAGCATTAGCGGCATCATTATCAAACTAGGGCAGACCATATCTTACAAACCGACAATCGGATTGACTTCATTCCACCACCAAAAGTTTCGGCTTCCAGAGGAGGTTCAGATGAACCTACAGCGCAGTTCAGATGAGGAGATCTTCTAGGCCACGCAAGTCAATCTTTACTTCTGCAGCTGCAGCTTCAGTTTCAGCAGTTTCCGGCTTCAAACTAGGGCAGTCGATATCTTGCAAACCGTTCGTCGGATTAACTTCATTCCACCACCAAAAGTTGCGGCTTTCAAAGGAGGTTCAGATGAACCTACAGCGCAGTTCCAAAGAGGAGATCTTCTAGGCCACACAAGTCAATCTTTACTTCTGCAGTTGCAGCTTCAAATTCAACAGCTTCCGGCTTCACATGTGAGAGAGAGAGAGACCCATTTCAACGCAGTAGAGAAGAGACTCATATCTGCGCAGTAGAGAGAGAGAGAGATGTGATGATATGAGTGAGTCCAAATGAGGAAAATTTCTCTTATATTTATACACAACATTGGTGGGTGAATAGATGCGACTGTTGGGCTTCTGAGCCTACATGAGTTGTAGGTCGGCTTGATAATAATTCCATAATTAAAATAAATTCATATCTCCATGAATACTTATCGGAATCGGATGATCTTTATATCAATCCTACACCTCTCGACGAGAGGAAACTAATAAAAATATTGTCAGCCATGAATAAGATGACCCACATGAAGTTCTGCCCTGGTTGCCAATTTTAACACTCCCTCTCAACCATGGAGAACTTCATCTGCAATCTGTCTATCGGTCGTTACTATTCATCCATCAAATGCACTGCCCTGTATAGCCTGACCATTGCCCTGCTCTGCTCTTTTCTGCCTGTTCTGCTTTGTCTTGTTCTACCCTGCACTGATCTGTACTGTTTTGCTCTGTTTTGCTCTGCTCTTGCATTGTTCTATTCTGCTCTGCTTTTGTCCGAATTATGAAGAAGAAGAAATGATCAAGGATTTATCATACTGACTCAAAGTCAGTCTCAGAGTATGTACCACTGGTCCCAGACCAGTCTCAACCAACCCGAAGTCAGCGTCATAGTGAGTACAACTCCACTGGTCCTAGACCAGTATCATCCTCCACTGACTCAAAGTCAGTCTCAGAGTGCGTACCACTGGTCCCAGACAAGTCTCAGTCGACCCGAAGTCAGCTTCATAGTAAGTACCACTGGTCCCAGACCAATATCATTGATCTCAGATCAATGGAGGTCATCCTAGCGTAGGGAGTACGGTAGTTACAACGATGCGTCCATCGGTACTACTATGGTCCCTAACTTCATTTCCCTGCTCATTGATCAGATGAGAGGTACTTCCCATGAGTCCCAGACTGCATGGGTAGGATGCCTCGACGGGAGAACTAATCAATCCTGTCCTCACAGGAGAACACATCAATCCTGCTACAATTGCCATGGGGAACACATCAATCCAGGCCTCACAGGAGAACACATCAATCCTGCTACAATTGCCATGGAGAACACATCAATCCAGGCTGCCATGGAGAACACATCAATCCAGGCCTCACAAGAGAACTAATCATCCTGCTACACAGGAGAGCGAATCATCCTGTTCCACAAGAGAGCGAATCATCTTGTCCCACAAGAGAGCGAATCATCTTGTTCCAGTGCTCACCACCAGGGGAGGGTGAGTCACCCTATGGTCGTATGTTGCTCCAGTAATAACCGCAAGCCCTCAGAGCTCCCAGAGCTCAATGTATGCAACATGTAGGACCCTTGTACAAGGGTTTCTTGCCGACTCCAAGTCATTTGGGAAAATCACAGATTAGATCTTTCCTCAGGGCTTTGACAAGGTGTATCAACCTGTACATCATCTTAATGCGATGGAGCCTCCTTGCTCATCAACTTACCATATCCCAGATGATGTCTATCTGCTGGAGCAATCGATGAATACGGGATTCCTCAATAATCGAATCCCACCTCTGGTTGTTATAGAGAATCACAGTGGTATCCAATGTAAATCCAAACATCTCACTGAAGAGCTTTCGCAACCAGACTGCCTCACACGACGTTATGCTAGCAACAATATATCCTGCTTCGATGGTGCTCAAAGCCACCGACTTCTACTTCCTGCTCATCCAGGATATCGAAGCAAATCCCAAGGTGAAACAGTAACCGAAAGTGCTCTTACGGTCCACCACACTGCCTACCCAATCAACATCAGTATATCCAAGTAGTCTCACATCTCCGGCAGTGTATCTTAATCCATGAGAGATTGTGTCCTGAAGACATCTCAGAAGATTCCTGGCATCAATCCAGTGAGGCTCAACCAAATATGAGCTCACAATGCTAACTGCAAAACATATGTTCGGATGGAGGTTCACCAAGAACATCAATGCAAATGAGTTTTTGAAACTCAGAGGCATTTCCCAAGTCTGGTCCAACATCACTACCATATAACTTCTAAAAGTTAAGATCCTCGAGGTAGTCACAGGCTTGCAGTCCATCATACCGAATCTTTCCAATATATTTACCACATATTTTCCTTGAGATAGGAAAATTTCCCTTGGCTTCTGCCACACTTCAAGTCCTAGGAAGTAGTGCATTAGTCCTAGGTCTTTCATTTCAAATTCAGAGGCCAGCTCCCTCTTACATTTGTGAATGAGAGGGTCTGCACCTGTTAGAAAGAGGTCATCCACATACAATACCAGTATGAGAGGCTTGTCATCTTCAACCTTAAAGTAAAGGTTAGGATCGGCTTCACTCCTAGTGAATCCAGCTTCATCAAGTAGCTATCGATCCTCTCATACCATGCTCGGGGTGCTTGCTTCAGCCCATAGAGAGCTTTCTTCAACCTGCATACATGAGATTTTCGATCATAAATCTCAAATCCTTCGGGTTGCTCCACGTAGACCTCTTCTTTGATCAGGCCATGCAAGAACGCAGTCTTGACATCCATCTGATGTAGGTTCCATCCTTGTGAAGCGGCAAGGGCTATGATCGAGCGGATGGTCGTATATCTGGCAACAGGTGCAAATATCTCATCATAGTCTATACCTTCCTTTTGGGAGAAACCTCGAGCAACAAAACGAGCCTTATACTTTTCCGTGCTTCCATCTGCTGCATGCTTTATCTTGTAAAGCCATTTGGAAGTAACAAAAGTCTTGTCCTGGGGTCTGGGAACTACTTACCAAACATCATTCTTTATGATAGACTCATATTCTTCGGTCATAGCATCCTTCCATACTTGATGCTTGACGGCATCTGAGAATGACAAAGGCTCATTTTGTATGATCGTGCTCATGATGGTCAGGTATCCCTGATACCTGTTAAGTTTCTTACTTTTATGGAAGGTTCCTCAGGGTGCAGCATGTCCTTCAGCATCATCAAGTATCCCCCTAAGTCATGAAGGCCTCTTCCTAGAAGAGGAAGGCTCATGTGGAATCGGATCCATGGGTTCTTCTACATCAGGCATTGATTCATCATCCTTTTCTTTTAGTTCCCTGGTGTCGGCTTCTTGAGAGCTACTCAAAGTCAGCAGATAGTCCACCTTACTGAGAGCCATATCTTTGTCAAAGGTGACATCATGACTAATCACGACTTCCCTTTGACCGGTGGTGAACATTTCTTCAGGAGTTTAGGAACCCAATGCTCGATGAGGGCATCGATTTTGTACATATACAGCGGTGATTGTAGTTTTAGCCCATAGAAACTTTGGAAGTCTTTGATCATGTAGCATGGCCCAGACAGCTTCCATCATCGTGTGGTTCTTCCTTCCCACCACACCATTCTACTCAGGAGTATGTGGTGTAGTCTCCCTTTTAATGCCAACCTCAGGTATGCCTGAGTAAACCAATTGTAATATATCGGAGGTCTTGTTTTGGCTTGAGGGGAATGGTCCCCTTTTTGAGCTTTCCTTTGGCACATCCTGGACATACACCTTCTTTCTCTACTTGGAATTCGGGCATCCCTGTTACCATCTGTCTTACATCGGGTAGAGCTTTGTAATGAAGGTGGGCAAACCTCCGATGCTAAAGTTCGGAATAAAGAGTTATGTCACAAGACATGACACCTAGCGGACTTCCATCGACCTGATATAATGAATCAACACTAAACCCAAGAGTAAAGGCATCTTTAACATTATTTTTCCATATACATACCTTGTCATTGCTGAAGGTTACCTTGTAGCCTCTGTCTTCCATTGCCAAGATGGACACTAGGTTCCTTTTGAGGTCAGGTGCATTTAATACATCCTAGAATTTCTAGCCTTCTTGAATGCTTGTCCTCTTCCTTGATTCCCAGCTTTCCTCTTACCTTTGCTGTTGAATTTGTCATTCCTTTGATTGCCATCAGAGGGATTTCGAGTTGCACCACTGCATACTGTACCATGCTTCTCTAATCATGATTATCATCATGCTACCCATGTCCATGATTTTATCCATCATAATGCTGCTCAAACTAGTGTGCATCATCATCATGCTATCCTATATGTTCATGATCTCATGTTGCCCTTTATGTCCATGATCTCATTCATCATGATGCTCATGATCTCATACATAGTGACTTGCTTTATCGCAAATGTAACATCGTCATTTTCTTCTAGCCTTAGGTCCAGCCTTTCCTTTTGATTTAGTCCCGGAATTATTTCTTTTCTTTGCATGAGAAGAAAAGGCAGCAGGAGGACCTTTAGGCATGGGCATTTCTTGCACTTTTTCCCTTGTTTCTTCTTGAATGCATCTAGCCAATAATTCCTCGAAACCAGGCATTACGTTATAGTTCAAAAGAGTAGTCCTATACCATTCAAATGACAATTCTCCAAGAGTTGTGAGTGCCATTTCTCTGTCAGTAATAGTTTCCCCAATAGATAGGAGATCGTTTTTGATCTCGGTGATTCTTAAGAAGTATGCTTGCATACTTTCATCTTTACCCTTCTTGATTTCCCTCAACTTAGTTCTAAGAAACAAAACTTGATTTGCATCATTAACTTTAAATAAACTCACCAGTCTGTCATAGATTTCTTTGGAGGTGTCCAGTTCAGAGATGTATGCCACCAAGTGCTTGTCGATAGTATCCCGGATGATCTTCTATTGTTTTGACTTCGCCATTTTTTCATTTGTTCCAGGCAGCAGTGGATGCATTTGATGGAGGCTCAACAATATTGCCTCTCACATGATCCAACACTCCTTGATTCTCAAGGGTTAGATCGATAGACATCTTCCATCCGTGATAGTCAGCTTTCTCACGGAGCTTGTCTTCAGCAGGAAAGAGTGTTGAGGACCCCATAGTTCTTTTAGGATAGCCTTGCCAATATTCTCTTCGATGATTGCTCTTGCTCTTGCTCGGGCTTTGTCTTCACCTCAGCTCTGATACCATGTTAAGTTATGGTATGTTCTATGCTTATAACAGTTTACTTCTTTTTCTTATTATATTCCACCGATTAACAATCACATGTACATAAAGTAAAGTGCAGATAGAACATTAAACGATCGATAGAAAACAAGCCAAGACAAGAGACACAAGATGTGGCGGCTAGCCAGGGACAAACCCCACAATGTGTGGGGAAACCCTTTGATCAAATCTTCTTTTATCTTCAATAATTCAGCAGAGAGAAATAGTACAATAAATCTGATTCATATCAGCAGTAGCAAACCCTAGATCAGTAGCATCAGCATTAGCGGCTTCATTATCAAACTAGGGTAGACCATATCTCACAAACCGACAGTCGGATTGACTTCATTCCACCACCAAAAGTTTCGGCTTCCAGAGGAGGTTCAGATGAACCTACAACGCAGTTCAGATGAGGAGATCTTCTAGGCCATGCAAGTCAATCTTTACTTCTGCAGTTGCAGCTTCAGTTTCAGCAGTTTCCGGCTTCAAACTAGGGCAGTCGATATCTTGCAAACCGTTCGTCGGATTGACTTCATTCCACCACCAAAAGTTGCGGCTTTCAAAGGAGGTTCAGATGAACCTACAGCGCAGTTCCAAAGAGGAGATCTTCTAGGCCACGCAAGTCAATCTTTACTTCTGCAGTTGCAGCTTCAAATTCAACAGCTTCCGGCTTCACATGTGAGAGAGAGAGAGACCCATTTCAGCGCAGTAGAGAAGAGACTCATATCTGTGCAGTAGAGAGAGAGAGATGTGATGAGATGAGTGAGTCCAAATGAGGAAAAGTTCTCTTATATTTATACACAACATTGGTGGGTGAATAGATGCGACTGTTGGGCTTCTGAGCCTACATGAGTTGTAGGTCGGCTTGATAATAATTCCATAATTAAAATAAATTCATATCTCCATGAATACTTATCGGAATCAGATGATCTTTATATCAATCCTACACCTCTTGACGAGAGGAATCTAATAAAAATATTATCAGCCATGAATAAGATGACCCACATGAAGTTTTGCCCTGGTTGCCAATTTTAACAAGAAGTCGCAGTGGATTTATGGTGACCAACCATGTAGCACGAATGAGCTGAGGAGGAAGGGTCTTTGCTTCATCTTCAAGGAACCTTGGGGACCTAGCCACTCATGCTTGAGTGATGTGGAGGAGATGACAGGGGCAGAGCAGGGGGAGATCCCTTCTTACTTTCAGGGTGAGGATTCTGCTTCTATGGTTGAGTCCATGAGTTCATATGAGGATACCCCTAAGGAGAATGAGCGGTCATGTGGGTATGTTGGCAGCGGCCCAGGTATGCATTCATATGAGATGGAGTACAATGAGCAACATATTGTCTAGGGAGCAGGCTTGCGAGGTGAGCGACTGATGATTCAACATAGAGAGGACATAGAGGAGCAGGAGTCAGGTGAGGGGAACGATATGCACAGTATACATGATGAGCCTTTTGGGGAGGGCCAGTTGGAGGTTCATATTGAACCCAAGATGGAGGATGATGAGCAGCCACCCTTAGGGTCAGTGGTTGATGAGGAGCATAGAGATGTACAGACAACTAGTCGAGTGACGGTATTTTTTGATACTTGTCCTCAGGAGATTTTGGAGTATGACGAGACAGTTTGGCATGAGATTTGTGGACTGGAGGAGCGTGGAGTTTCCTATCAGGTGAGGGAGATGGCAGTGCATCCATATTTGGGTCTACCCATGGATGAGGTGCGAACAGATGCAGTGGCAACTAGCCAAGCTACAACATTTTCAGGCAACAACCCTCTCCAGGAGTACATAGACGGGGCTTGTAGCACAGTTTGGCTACTTGTACCTATTATAGGGAGAGAGGCAGGATTTTCTCGATGGATATGGTTGTCCAACCAGGTAGAGCAACATGACTTTGGCAGGGACCAACATCAACATAGTAGACATGTTCCCTACACCGGAGTCCATGACTTAGATTGGTGGGAGATCATGAGCTGGTATCCTTTTGATGGAGTATCATTTTTAGTCAGGACCATTGTATTGCAGGAACCCTCAAAGGTGAGGGATATCATATGCTCTAGTTGGCAGTGGGATACAGGTCGACGGCTCTTCAACATTCCATTCCGGCATCAGGAGAGCAGAATTAGCATTGGATTGAGTCAGGGGTTGGAGTGGAGAGAGGTGATGAGTTGGTACATAGTTGGTGGGGCAGCATTCTTAGTCAAAGCTATAGCACCATAGGAGTCGTGGAGTATTGATGCTTATTCTAGGTAGCATTGGGATCCAAGAGGATTTGTTGATGACAGGTTCAGTCAGAGATTGGTCTGGGATTTGGACATTGAGGGGTCCATTCATGGTGGGTTGATACAGAGGCAGAGCATTACCCAGTGGTTCGTATGGGATTCGGGCATTGGGTCTCAGTTGCATTGGGCCACCAGATTGGTCCATAGGTTTGGATTGCTTGAGGGCAAAAAATCTTGGGGCGGGAGGACTTGTAATGTTCCTTTTTCTGGTGTTCCTCATGGCATGGTTAGGATGGATTTTCAGGGTCGGGGCAGACAGGTCACAGGTGCAGGTTTACTTCATTAGCGGGCCTAGGGGCTTCAGGATGTTTCTCATGGGGTTTTGAGGAGTTTTTATGAGGTTTGATGGCATTCGCTTGGTATATTCCATTATCTGCACAATTTGTCTTTCGTTCCATTGCATTCTGACAACTTTCAAAACACTGAGTTATTAATGGGCCTGACCCCATTAATTACGCTTAAGGTGGTATTTCGAGAGGAATACTTGGCAGAACAGCTTAGTGTAATAGCTCGTTGGAACCGGAACGAGAATACCTATAGGATGGGATGGGAAGTGATTTTCAGTGCCTTAAGGAAGCATGGTGGCCAATTTACCATTTTCCCACATTAAAAATAATACTTTAATTATGGGAAATGTGCTCAATGATTAAAATAATAATAAAATAGAAGCTTTTAGAGGGGTCTATCATATCTATAAAAGAGGAGGAGGAGGCCATTAAAGGACATCTTGGATTTGATATTTTTTCTTGAATGAGAGGTTGAGAACCCGATTCTCTACTTCCTTGGTAGCCCCAAGAAGGAAACTCTCGGGTGATTTAGTGAGATTGGGCGAGTACCCATCTCCCCTTGGTGAATTCATCCAGAATTCACAGGAGAGCTTAGCTGCGGTAGTTCAGTTCAGTTTTGGTGGAGGGCCCATGCAACATTGGAGCAGATCCTTGAGGCCAGTTCTATCTCAGCTATATCAACTATTATGTTATTGCAACATGTAAAACCCCAGTTATATATTATAATAAAAGCAGAGATTATTTATGCTCATTGTAGGATTGAATTGCATGCATTTTCTTGTTCTATTTTACATGGAAATCTTCTGTTAATCAAATAGTAATTTTATGGTGAGATTTTTGGTTGAGTTAAATTTCTACAAAATAAGTCAAATATCCTGTTTGGGATATTACAACCATTTTTGAGGATCAATTTGCACTTTTTGTAAGATAACTTGAGGATCTACATATCTTAGGGGCATTTGAGAGTCAACATGGCATCTTGGGACATCATTCACTATTTTTTGGAGAGGACCTCACTTTGGGAATTTACTTCATCTTATTCATTGTACATATGGGTTGACCACTTTTATTTTATTGTTATGCTAGAATCAATTATTTTTACTTTTCTTAGCTATATCTAAGGAATCACATGAGATAATATTATTTTATTGTAAAGGATTGTCTATATAAAGAGATGTACTTCCTCACTTGCACTCATGGTTGGATATTTGTGAGCTCTCTCCTATTGGAGCTTAATTCACATCTCTTTCTTCAAGCATTTATGGTGTAAAGGGTTCTTTCTTTGTGGATGAATGTTATCAACTCTTGAAGTTTTCCTAATTGATTTTATTTTGTTGCATGAATATTAATGGTAGGATGTTCAAGTTTTCTACAAGTCTTTCAAAGATCAATTAGTTGAAGGATAACTTTATCACTTGGAAGAAAGAAGTCTAGGGTGTGTCCTCATTCTTCCATTGTTAATTTAGTGAGTATTTGATACCATGTTTTATTGTTCTTTATGGTTCATATTACTACAAAATCTAGTAGGCCTAGTGAAAACCTCACTTGGTGACCTAGGTCTTATGGCAACAAGAGTTCAGCCACCACTATCACCTTAGTGGCTTCTCTCTAGCTGTTTAGTGGTGAAATCAATCCCACAAGGGAGGCTTCCCTACAAACGATCACTAGAAAGATATTCAATTTAAGAAGACTCAATGGTGATGCAAGGTCTAATGATAGGAAGAATAGTATCAAAGAAAACTTGAAAGGCTAAGATAATAGTTACTTAAAGTTGAAGCAAACTTCCCTAAGACCTTTACAATTAAGAAGAGCATTGTTATAAGTTAGGGTTTGTAAGATATGTAGATTCAGAGCATACAATGGCATATAAAAACTCAAGAAAATAACCTATAAAATATAGGGATTTGTTTCCACCCAATTCCACACCTAAGGTTAGCGTGGAAAAAGTCTCTAACTCCATTTGGTGTGGCCTTGGGGACAAGCTGTGAGTTGGGGCTTGTTACCCACCATTTTCTAGGTAATATCCCTAGGAAATTTTTTTCTCCAAGATGGTCCTCAACCGGCATCCACCAGCCCTTTGTAGCCACCAGTTAGCTCAATGTGCCATTTCTCCGCCACCTAAGCTAGCCGTGTGGTCCCTCGCCCATCTGCCATGATCATATGTTTGAAGGTGGGCCTCCTGAACCTAAAGGTATGCCTTGTCATTTGGAAATTGAGTATTGTAGTTTGCTTATCATGGATACTTATGGGCATGGATTAATGGGGGGATTCAGTGGAAATAATGGGCTAGGTCTGTGATCTTGTCCCCTAGACCCCTTTTTGGGCATTAACCTTGGATTCTAGTCTCGTGGGATCTCTTTTACTGATCATTTGGCTATAGGGATGGAATTTCATTGGAAACCCCGATTTGGGTCATGTGGTCCCGCTCCCTTATCCGCTTATATTACCTTTTGTCCATTCATTATTACCCCATTCATCATTTCTCCCACTTGGGTCCACATTCCTCCACAGGGTCCACATAGGGTTAGCATGCCCCTTCCCCTTGCCCACACCTTGGGTCATGGCCTGGAATGAAGCCCAGAAGTTCATGTAACTAAAAAGAAAAAGAAAAGCACATATGGCCACATTCAATAGGAAAATATACCGCAAAATGCAAAAGATGGTCGGGACAAACACATTTAGCACGTGGGAAAAAGCCAATACATGAGCTTTACCCCATCATCATGGCCATCACCCTGGTTTCTACAGATTGTATGAACCTCCTTCATCGTATAAGAACCCATGATTGTCCCAAATCCTAGTGGGTAATGAATCGCCCCACCTTAAAATGGGGTATTCATTGATATATCTTATACATCATGCTCTTACACCTTGAGCCCTGAGCAATTAATCAAAGAAAATCATAAAAAGGCAAAAAGCATATAAAGAAGGGTGGAAAAATCAAGGTCAAGGCACCTCATGTACCACAATTGCTCCCTCCTATACATCATAAACCCAAGTGTGGGTTTCCCTCTTATTAGCTACCCTTGTACCCTAGCATGTGACCCATGGTTGCCCCTTCTCATCCCTTACTTCATTCACCCATTTGTCAAATGGCACCACCTTTTGAGGGATGTATCTTGACTATATTATCCCCTTAGAATTAGAAACCACCTAATAGGATTATTGGTTAACCCCATTTGGAGTTCAAGAGACATTGGCACATCCCGAAGCCCATTATGGAAAGGAAAACCATTATGAAGTCCCCGCTTGTGGTCCATGATTGGTAAGCTCATTGATTCGATTTCTCTAATGACTTGTTGTACTGGAAGGCTAGGGGACGCATTGGACCTTTAACATGATTGCAGATGGTTTTCATTTTGGGTTTGGTCTCCCTATACATGGTCGTAATCCTCTAGAGGGCTATATTGGCACATGTAGTGTGCGTTGAGAGCCATGGACCTCCACAACAGCAGACAACACTCCATAGATCCCCATAGCCATTCAGAGATTGCTCGTGGTTCATTTATTGGACGAGGAAGATGCACCTGATCCATCATGCCCAACTGATCCCATATTTGCACCATACACTTGGCATATGATCCAGGACTTCCACAAGATGTGGCATCACCTACACCATCATCCTAGCCCTTGCAAGCGATCTATAAACATCTTCAATTTGTTTGGAGACCCATGAAGACAATTGTGTGCTCCCACATGTCATTGGGAGCACCACAGGTTATTGCAAGGGGCCAACCCCATTGTCCACTACTTTTGAGGGTCCTATTCTTCATTATGGCACCCATGAACCTCATCAGGCCTCTTAGAGGGTCCTATGACATGCATAGATTATTATTTGACCTCTTAAGAGGCTTACTCTTTCATTTATGAGCTAGTTTGGTGGGCTTGTCACCAAAAGTTGAATTATTAGAACATTATTTTATTTTTGGGGCTTATGTAGGCCAAGAAGGCTAATTTGAACTCCTAATTTATGTATAAATACAAGTGAGATGAGTTCATTTGCTCATCCTCACTTTGGTTGGGATCATTTCTCTCTCTTGAAATTTTCGCACTTTTTCTAGAGGATGAATTGGAGCTTTATGGATGAATTTTGATGTGTGGATATTGGTCTATCTTCTCTTGGAGCTTCTCTCTTGTCAATTGTGAAGGGTTGGATATACTCTGTTATGTGTAAGTACATGTTTTTTAACATTATTCTTGTTTACTTTTGTCAGATACATTGGACAAGGATTTTCATTGTTCTAGGGCTAATTGATTCATGCATTTATTGCTTAAGATTGTGGAATTTGTATCTATTATAGCATCTCTCAATGTATGGACGATGTACTATGAGCGAAATCTCCTAGGGGTAATTCTACCAAAGAATTTGACCTTGATAAGCCAATTCCTTTGCACATCGAAATATAAAAGCTGCAAGGTTGCTTCCCCTTGACCTAGAAAGGCTAATGAAGTGACCTTGAGGACTCCTTGATTGGGCATCAAGAAATCCTACTCATATTCATCATAGACTCTGTCGACCACTACGTGTCAACGACCCATAGCAGTAAACCCCCTTTTTTTGCAAAAGGAATAGCACTTGATCGATATGTCTGTGTTGTCCAACTATCATCATCAGTTTGACTTCCAAGATGTTATGTAAACCCTTTCTGCATGTGTATAATGTAAATAATCTCAGCAGATCTGTGTCATGTATGTAACCTACCTCATAGATGTACTCCTAATAAATAAGGTTTTGACATTTGAAAACCACAAAGTGAGCGAAGGTTTTTTAATATCGTACCCACCCGAACCAACACATATGGAACTGGGTTGTCTATTATGGCAAGGACGTAGATATGGCGCGATCACATATGTATCATCTTGAGAACGTCTATATGCAATTATATGCAATAATAATATATAATTGAATTATGAACTTGCTAATGCTAATTAGAACTAGTGCCCACTATGATGATATCGACTATTGTGGATGAGAACATTGGTGCTACTATTGTGGGATGACCGGGCTAGCAATGCTTGACCTATATTTTCACATAAACTTACGACGACCTATCGACGGACTTATTGGCTGATGTCAACCACTAGTAGTGGAAATGGACCTTCCGAATCGATAAGCCAACATTCACTTTGGTAGTTGATATTGATTCACTGTGTCTCAGTATTAAGGAAAATACGATTCTTCGCTGAGTCAATTTCTATCATTCCCTCCCATCCAAGGATCGAGCAGAAGTAGATACACCAAGAGTCTTTCCAGCACCATTTCTCTTACCATAAGCTAGCAAGCACCGTTCTTCCTGTCAGCAAGCATCCCTCCCATTAAGGTCCGTTAGGGAAAGAGTTAGCTTGTTCATCTCCTTTCCATCCAATAGAGATCTCTACGATCGGGATTCTTTCCAACTGATTGTCCACGCCCTAGAGCCAATAGAGTAGTGGTGGCTAAAAAGAAAGTAGTGGCCCCAGGCTGAACACCCCTTGCTCCTGGATTCGACCTCTATCCCCATTTCCGCTTCTATGCCCCATTCCCCATCCTCATTAGTGCAATGTGCCCTTATAAGTTTAGTATTATTACCGGCCTGTGGGATGAAATCATAATAGGGGGGCGAGGAGCAAACAAGCTGTTCTAAAGGCCATTGGGAGGGCGAGTCGTATCACAACTGGCTGGAAGAAGTTCACAATTCAATCTCTCAAAATCTAATAATAACATATATAATATATGCCATGACTGGAAGAAATGCATAATGACATATATAATGAATAAAATGAACAAATCCCCAATGCCAGGACACTAGCATTATAGTTTCCAATCTGAACCACGGCGCACGCGATAGTACAAAGTTGTATGGTTAGGCAGACACCCCAAACAATGGGGCGTCTGCCTAACCACCGGCTTTGTCCTGCCAAGCTTCTCTTTTGGACACCGTGGTTGGAAAAGGTATCCTAGAAGAATCTTAATGCAACTTATGACCCTCAATTTTGGTAAGATCGACTCGAATGGGCAGTACCTGTTTTTCCGCGATTCTAGCTTCCTTCCTTCGAGCACAGGTCTTCTACAAGTACTGTATAGGAAGGAGAGTTGTCTTTCTTTTAGTCTGTACTTGGTTCGTTCCTTCTTTCTGTTTGTACTCAAGACTTTGTTACACAAGTCAATGGCTTACTGAGAACAACTTGATTCTGTTGGCACAAGGAAAAAGAAGTCAATTACATATATAATAGCAACATCTGCTATTCACACATGCCATTTAGGTAACATAACTAGAGAGATTTCAAGGAAAAGCGTAATGACGGCATAAATGCATAATGACATATATAATAGCAGATTGGATTCGATATCGTAATTTTATATATAATATATCTCATTCCTCTCCCCCTCCCTCTCCCTCTCCCTTATGGTCGAGCAACTCAAGTTCCTCTCCGTTCTCAAAAGAAAGAAAATCTCTAATAAGATAAGAATAGTAATAGAGCAATTTTTGGATAATGAAAGATCTCTCTAATATGACAAAATAGGCCTTCCCATCGGACCAACAACACTGACAAACCTTGCCTTACCCGAGGACGGATTAACACCGACATTCATTGCAATTATCCACCAATCTGCAATTATCCACCTACCATTCTCCACATCCACAGTGAAATCTGCCTAGTCTACTAGAAGAAATGCTGATTGATATCTTATCTCTTCTGCTTGCCTTCGAAGTTATCTCTATCTTTGCCTAGCTTGCCCTCTATCGATTGATATCTTTATGTCTCTCTAGCTCATACCTCTATTTCTCTTGTTGCCCGTCTCTCTGATCTCTCTCTCCTGATATCTTCTCTATTCCTCATCGACTTACTCGACCCACCTAATGGGAAGGTAACAAAAGCAATCAATGTCCTGATGAAACGTGGTCTAGTCCTGATTCTTTTTTGTGGTTCTGACTTCTGACTTTCCCTGGTCCTGGCTCTAGTGTATTTGAATAGGAATAATTCCCAGCATTCCCAGCATTCGAAACGGGCATTCCAATCATCATTCGAACCGGCATGATTATTCCCAGCAGCAGCATCGAAACCTGGCATAGATTGCATCTACTCTGGGCTCGACTAGTGGCAATCTTGGATCGATTGATTGAGTAGCTGGATCGACTGGATCACCACCTGTAAATCCTATAGAAACTTTCTCAAAGGCCCTAGTTGAGTAAGAAGAAAATCCGGTGTAATGTGCGTATGAGTATTGATTCCATGCGCCCCCCTCAAAGTAGCGATTTGATTAGCAAAGAATGTCGAAGTAGGTTGTTTCCTAGATTTGGTAGCTTATTAGAGTATCCTACCAAAGAGCTAAATCCATCTAATCCCGGTACCACCAAGCTTAGCAGCCTGTAAGGCAAGCCTATAAGCCCTGCCAAGTAGCTCAACCGAGCAGCCCAACATCCAAGCTAGCGTAGCAGAGTAGCAAAGCCAAGTGGCCTAATCGAGTATGCTATCCCTGCTCAGGTGCTGAATCCATGCTGGAAAACATAGAGAAACATGGAGAAATCGAGATCTGAGAATGTATTGAAACTAGCATTATACAATTCATTTACCAACAATTCTGATTTGACTTCCTCTCGGATATGGAAGTGGGCCTGCCGGTGGTAAATCATCAACGTATTAGCAGAGTAGTAGCCTAGAGAATAGAGCCATTGTCTAGAGCTGAAACTGACTACACAGCTATACATCTTACTAGTAGATCTACCCTCCTATAGAGAAGATACCCTCCCTATAGATATTAGACTGACTCTCCCTGTAGATATCAGAGGTCCTGGACTGACTTCTTACAGCTAGGTACCCACTCAACTAGACAGACACTTCACCCTACAGCTAGAGATAAGGTAAGAGAGTCTCTAATGATGTAATGAAATAGAGAATATATGCATTGAAGAAGGGTTGGGTAGAGTAGCGAAAAAATGCACGCAAATGGCCTTTTCAGAGGCTTGAGAAGGACTGATGCAAGCTCATATAGCTACTTCAATGACGTAATGAAATATATATAATATGCATTACATATATAAATGACGTAATGAAATAGATAGAATATGCATTGAAGATGGAAACTCGCTCGTTCCTTTCATATCCATCTTCGTAGGAATGATAGATCAAGAGGAAGCAAGATGCCTAATTTCATTATGTATGAGCATCCACTTCGTGTCCAGGAGGATAGCAGGAGAGGCTGAGCTTGTCGAACTCTCGCCTATGAATAAGAGAGATTAGTCAGAGAGAGATAGAAGTTGGGAATAAGAGATATCAGTTAGGGAGGGACTAGATCTTTTCACTTCATTTCGTAGGAGCAGTAATTCAGCGTATAATTACATATATAATATATCTCATTCATGACTGGAAGAAAGAAATGAGAAACCATAATGACATATATAATATATGCATTGATAAGAAAGCGTAATGATGTAATTACGTATATAATTCTTCTCTCGTTGGTCGAGCCTGCTTGCGCATCCTATTGGTATGGGAAATGAACTCCTAAAAGGTGGCGTTGCTAGTCCATTCCTCAGTTTACCTACCTATTGATTTCTCCATCGGTTCAGAAAGCCGTAGTTGGGGGGTTGATCTGGAATTTATCTAGGGCAAAGAAATAAAGGTATTAAAGACTCATGTGCTTGGATGTGCCTATGTTACTTATGCAACGAATCGATAAGATTGCGAGAATACATAGACACTGAGGCAATTAGAGAAAAACATAACAGTCAAACATGTAAACAAAACAAGTTTAATAAGGAGTTCACCCAATGCTCCTGGGCTACGTCTCTTGGTCAAGCCTTTCAGTGGTGGCCTCTCTATTATGTTTTCAAGCAGAGTTTTTTTTACAACAGTGAGCTCGATTCGAGTCTCACTAACACAAAGAAGTCAGTAGGAATGGAGTGCACAGACTCTCCTTACTAAAACTCAACCTCTGAGGGTCACAGTAGTATGACAGGCCTATACCGAGGAGTTTGCTTGAACCTCATAAGCCTTCACTGAAGTACACAAATTCTTTGACTTTCTCTAGCTCTGTCCGGCTCGATGCTGCCTTCAGGTCAACTCGGCTTCTACTCTCTATTCTCTGCTCTTAGCTTTCTGCCTCTCTGTTCTTGCCTCTTTGTGCGCTTTTTCCGTGTGCGCCTCCTCTGCTTCTGTTCGTTCATGGCTTTAAAGCCAGTCTGGTTTTTGACTGCTCGTTTCTCGCTTCCCGGCCTTCTGGTTTCCCTATCCCCTGTCCGTTCGAATTCTTCTGCTCTGCGTCATCACCACTGGGTAACGCCTCGCAGGGAGGTCGCCACCTGTTTGCTAACGAACTGGGTGTCAGATTCCCTAAATCATATTTGAATGGCTGTTAATTCCGTTTTCTTCAAAATCGCCCACGAACACGAATCATTTGCCAACTCATCATCCACATCGGACTCCAAATCCCCTGTCATCTTGCTTTTCAACCTGTCAAATCTAATCAGTCATCTAGATGCATCTCCATCGTCGATCCGGGCCCCCCAGATCCTACGGTCGTCCTTCATATCGGGCGGACAAGTCGCATGGTGTTTACCCGTCCGATGCGGGCAGTTTTCTCTCTCTTCCGCCGGATGCGTGTCACTCGGTGTGTAGCATCGGGTAGAATTCAGTCAAAATTGCTTATCACCTTGAAGCCTTCCGATATCCTGCCGGTTTTGGGGAATCCCGCACTACGGAACCGAAACAATTATTTTTCTGTTTTTCATAGCGGTTTCGGGTCCAGGCATTTTCGGGGCTTTCCTTCACTGAAGGGCACGCCCTGCGATACACGATTAGCGCTAATTGCTTATCAGAAACCATCCCCGTTTCTTGATTTGACTTCCCATTTGCTAGTTTTGCCAGTTTTGCGCCATCACGCGTCACCATGGGCCAACGGTCTGTGCGCTCGACTGAGGGTCCTCGTTGCTCCACTTTGGCCACAACTGTCACTGTTACGAGGATTCCTTCTAATAGCTTCGATGATTTTAAGACTTGAATCTTTTTGCATAATTTAAAACAGTCATGAAAACTTAGAGAATGTTTTAAGATCCAATTCGGATCACAGCCTTCCCACTGAAAAAGCTTTTGGACCACCAAAAGCTGGTTTTCTTTTAAGCATCATTGCTTCCTCGCTTGCTCAATTTCTATCCATTTTGCACTGCTTGGTTTTGAACCTTTGAGTCCAATCCTGAGATACTCAACATCCCCTCTGCACGTGGTTCTTACCTTCCTGTCCAGAACTATGTCTTCCTGTAATTCATCAAGATATTCAGGTAATAGATCATCAATAGAAGGCAATTGACTCTGCTCTTCTGGGTCTTCAATTAATGAAGGTTCAAATAATCTCCAGTTGTCTGCATTAACAATTGAGTAGATGGGCATGTAAGTTGGTAGATCAAGGCAAAAAGTGTTCTCACCAATTTTTTCAAGTATCTTGAAAGGTCCATACCTTATTGGCTTCAGCTTCTTACCTTCACCTTGCATTCTGTCTTTGCTAATATACGGCCAGACTTGGTCACCAACTTGGAAACTATGCTTCATCCGATGCTTGTCATGCCTTGCCTTGTACTTGGATTGGCTCTTATCCAGCTGTTCCTGTACTGCCTGGTGAATCTCTTGGATTTGTTCAATGAACTTGGTTGCCTTGTCCACATCACTGTGTCCATCAACTGCTATGTCTTGACTCTTTACCAAAGACAAAATCCAAGGGAGACCTTGGTGTGAAACTAAAACAGGTCTCAAACGGAAATCTCTGTGTATAAGAATGTTTAGCTCGGTTGTAAGCATGCTGCACATAACATAAATGTTCATCACAAAGTTTGGGATGCTTGCTACAATAGCCTCTGAGCAACTGGATCATTGTCCTGTTGACCACTTCTGTTTGGCCATCTATTTGCGGATGAAAAGTTGTGCTCTTCTTCAACCTGGTGTCCATCAATTCCCACAAATTTGACCAAAATTTCCCAACAAATCGGGTATCTCGATCAGATATAATGGAAGTGGGTAATCCAAAATGAACCCATACATGCTGAAAGAACAACTTTGCAGTTTGTTCAGCTGTAATCTGTTTGTTACAAGGTATCAAAATACACATTTTGTTGAATCTATCCACAGCAACACATAAATAGTCATGACTTTTCCTAGATTTAGGCAGTCCTCCAACAAAGTCCATGGAAACACTTTCCCAAGGATGAGAAGGGACTGGTAGCAGAGTGTACAAGCCTAGTTTTCTATTACTAGGTTTGATTTTTGCACACATAGTACACCCTCTTACATAATTAGACATTGTCTCATTCATTTTTGGCCGATAACAAAATCTTTGCAGCTGTGCAACTATTTTACTTACACCAAAGTGACCTGATATTAGAGAAGTGTGTGCTTCTCAAATTATCTTTACTCTTTCAGTTTGTGGAATGCATAGCTTCCCAAAATGATACAAGAGTTGGTCCTTAATATGATAGTCCAATTCTTCTACTCGTTTGCCTTGACTTAAAGTTGCATATGCATCTTTAAAATCTATATCTTGAACATATTGTTCAATGTAGCTCTCATGCAATACTGAATTATGCTCAAGTATAGTAGATGCATTTATAATTGGTCTAGACAACATATCTGCAACTTTATTGTGTATGCCCTTTTTATATCTGATGACTAAATGAAACTGTTGTAGAAAACCCATCCATCTATAGTGTCTTGATTGTTGGAACTTAGTTTGGGAGTGTAGATATGGAAGTGTTTGATGATTAATATGTGTAACTATCTCTTTGCCCATTAAGTAATGTTTCCACATTTTCACACTCTGTACTAATGCATACAATTCTTTATCATATGTGGGATAGTTAACTACTGCAGAATTAAATGTCTCAGAACGATAACATATGGGTTTACCGTGCTGCATCAACACTGCTCTCATGGCAAATCATTGGCATCTGTCTGAATCTCAAATGGTCTTTGAAGATCGGATAGTGCTAGTACTGGTGCTCTACTAATTTTTTCTTTCAAAGTGTCGAAGGCTTTTTACTATTTGCCTCTCCACTGAAACACCTTGTTCAATCATGTTAAAGCATGTAAAGGAGTTGCAATTAAGGAAAAGTTAGAAATAAACTTTCTCCAATATTGTGTTGCTCCTAAGAAGCTTCTAACTTCTGTAGCAAATTTGGGTTTAGATCAGTTTACAATGATTGCAACCTTAGAGGGATCTATCTTCAATTCACCACCACCTACTATATGTCCCAAATAATTCAAAGATGTTTTACCAAATTCACATTTTGAAAGTTTAACATAAAGATTTTCTCTTTTCAAAACATCTAGAGTCTGCGTAACATGCTTTAAATTTTCTTCCGACGTTTTTTTGAATATAAGAATGTCATCTAGATATACAATAACAAAATCATCAAAAAAAGGTCTGAGTACATCATTGATTACTCTCATGAAAGTAGCAGGAGCATTAGTTAAGCCAAAAGGCATAACCAACCACTCATACAATCCCTGCTTTGTTTTGAAAGCAGTCTTCCATGCATCTTGCTCTGCAACTCTGACCTAATGATATCCACTATGCAAGTCTAACTTGGAAAAATAAACAGCTTCTTTCAATTGATCTAATAGATCATCTATGCGAGGAAGGGGATAATGATTTTTTATCATTATCTTCTTCAGTGTTCGGTAATCAATGCACATTCTCCATGAGCCATCTTTCTTTCTCACCAAGACAATTGGAGACCCACATGGTGATGTGCTAGGTCTGATGAACCCCTTTTCGAGCAACTCTTGTACCTGCTTCTTGATTTCTGCATTCTTTAAAGCAGACAACCTGTACATTCCAATGTTAGGCAATGGAGCATCTTGCTGCAAATTAATATCATGCACTATTTCCTTTTTGGGTCGCAGACCTTTAGGTTCTTGAAACAAAATATCATATTATGAAACAATTTTTTCTAAATCAGCTTGCTGTTTAGCATCACTGCCCTCAAATACATTGGTTTTATCAAGTTTCTTTTCCTTTACAACCATCAGTAAAAATTGTTTGCATGAATTTACAATTCATTTCATCTGCCCTGAGTTTATGAGAGTATAATTATTCTTGAGCTTATGAGCTCTTACAATATATTTGATTCCATCTTTAACGAGTAGACACTTGTTCTCAGCTCTATAGAAAATAGCTTTTCTATCATACAAGTAAGGACTTCCTAAAACAATTCCACATATATCCACAGGAACTATATCTAACTCAACCTCATCTACAAATGCTGACCCAAAAGAAAACTTAAGTTTACATTGTTTAGTCACTTGTAGCTTTGCTTTATCACATAACCAACCTAATGGATATGGTTTCTTGTGAGGTGTGGTTAGTAATCCCAATTTCTTCACAATTGCTTCAGAAATTAAATTTACTAGTGAGCCACTATCAAACAAAGTATCAATCTTTTGATGATTGGAAATAACTCGAATATGAAAAAGCTCATGTCTTTTTCTCTCATTTTCTTCATTATCAGTAGATTGTGCAGAATTACTAGTAGATGCTTCAGAATTTTTACCTTTTATACCTGTGGCTGCGATTGTTGCTTCATCTCCTGAGTCTGATCCCAAATCCTTTTGAATAGCTACAACAGTCTTCTTCTTCTTGCCCTCAAACTTCTTAGGTTTCAGCTTCGGATGCAGAATCTAGCAGTGTTCATCATCATGCCCATCCTTCTTACAGTGGTCGCACGAAGACTTGCTTTTCTGTACAATGTTTGTCTTCCTCTCTTTCCATTTTTGTTTTCTTTTCTCCTTGTTTTTGCTTGCAGTGGGTTGGGATGGTCCCCCAACTTCTAGGTTCCCATTCTTACCTCTAGCTTCTAGATGTGTAGCCTGAACGGATACCTCATCTATACTAGTGGGATTAAACATGAGATGAGTCTAAAGAAATTCCTAGAATCAAAACTCTTTTCCTAAATTCTTGGGTGTAACCTTGTACACTTTGCCCTTTTAGTTGTCAAAGAGTTTGCTAGCTGATCACGGCTTGCTGCATGTAGGCTAGTGGATAGAATTGCTTTTTAATTGTAGAAACAAATTCACTCCTAATAGAAAGAATCTTACCATGTTTCTTCATGTAAGCTTTTGTCTTGCCTTCCCACCATACCAAGGCAGTGCCTCCCAGGTGTAGGCTGGCCAACTAAATCTTACTTTTGTCTGAATCGATGCTCTGCACTCTGCAATAAACATCAATTTGTCTGATCCAATTATCCAACTTCTCTGCATTCAACTCTCCATCATATATTGGTAAATCAAATTTAACATCAAATTTAATCAAAGATGCCTTCTTTTTATTTTCAGGGCTATTAGGAGGCATGAGAAATTTTTCTTCTTTCCTTTTGCCTTTAGAGTGGTCATGGAGGAGGGATTCTTCCACTCCTTTGTCTTGTTTGGAGCTTGATGAATCGTCATCTCTATGTTTCTTAAAGTCCCTATATATTTCCTCCACCATGGATTTCAAGGTCAGAAAACTATCCCTGAACTAGGAATCTGATTCGAAGGGATTTTCTTCTGACATTTTCCTCTTAGAATAGACTCTTCCAATTTCCGGGTTAGTTTCAGTGAATTCTTCTTCTCCTAATTTAAGCTATGTTCTAATTAGCATTCAACAACAGAATCCAGTACAAGCTTGTCTAACCTTAATAAACTTGAGCTCTGATACCACTTGATCTAGAATTTATCTAGGACAAAGAAATAAAGGTATTACAAACTCATGTGCTTGGATGTGCCTATGTTACTTATGCAGCGGATAAATAAGATTGCGAGAATACAGACACTGAGGAAATTAGAGAAAAAAATAATAGTCAAACATATAAACAAAACAAGTTTAATAAGGAGTTCACCCAATGCTCCTGGGCTACGTCTCCTAGTCCAGCCTTTCAGTGGTGGCCTCTCTATTATGTTTTCAAGCAGAGTTTTTTTACAACAGTGAGCTCGATTCGAGTCTCACTAATAGAAAGAAGCCAGTAGGAATGGAGTGCACAGACTGTCCTTACTGAAACTCGACCTCTGAGGGTCACAGTAATATCACAGGCCTATACCGAGGAGTTTACTTAAACCTCTCAAGCCTTCACTGGAATACACAGACTCTCTGACTCTCTCTAGCTCTATCCAGCTCGATGCTGCCTTCAGGTCAGCTCGGCTTCTACTCTCTGTTCTCTGCTCTTGGCTTTCTGCCTTTTTGTTCTTGCCTCTTTATGCGCTTTTTCCGTGTGCGCCTCCTCAGCGTCTGTCCGTTCATGGCTTTAAAGCCAGTCTGGTCTTTGACTGCTTGTTTCCCGCTTCCCGGCCTTCTGGTTTCCCTATCCCCTGTCTGTTCGAATTCCTTTGCTATGCGTCATCACCACTGGGTAACACCTCGCAGGGAGGTCGCCACCTGTTTTCTAACGAATTGGGTGTCAGATTCCCTGAATCATATTCGAATGGCTGTTAATTCTGTTTGCTTGAAGATCGCCTGCAAGCACGAATCGTTTGCCAACTCAACGTCCATGTTAGACTCCAAATCCCCTGTCATCTTGCTTTTCAACCTGTCAAATCCGGTCAGTCATCAGGATGCATCTCCGCCATTGATCCGGGCCCCCCCAAATCCTACAATCGTCCTTCATATCGAGTGAACAAGTCTCACGGTGTTTACATATTTGCGAATTCAGTTTCCAGAGCCTCGCTTCAACCTGTGACCAGCCCTTCAGCCTTGAATCAACAAAGGATATGGCTCCCTAGCCCTTCTACAGAGGTAGTGTTTCTGACACCATTTCCATGACATCTTGTCTAAAATGAGCATCATGGACACTTTGATTCGCCCCACAATGCTTTACGGCTCAGAGATTTGGGGTCCCTCTCTCCTAGAGTCAGACTGGGCTCCAGCGGAGTGGGTCCAAACCCTCCTTTTGCTCTATTTCATTAGGTGCAAGCAGGCAGTTCCTCAGCACATCATTCTAGCAGAGTTCGAGGCTCAACCTTTCCACCTACAGGTGATATTCAGATTAGTGTCGCTCCTGCACAGGCTCTGAGGTCTGGCAGACGCGAGGAAGCATCGTGACAGATACCCGTATTTAGTATATTGCTCCTCGGAGAACATCGCCCGTATGTAGACAGGCCGATCCAAATGTTGGTACACCGGTGTGACAGAGCTTCTGGAGGCTTCACGAATCCAAATCGACCATCTCCCTCCTTTTTAGTACTCTCTGAATGCTCCAAGCCACCTCCTTCCCAATTAGCAAGAGCTGAATAAAATCATTAAGGAGGATATTTACAGACGATACATTTAGACTACATGGACCAATCCTCCCAATGGGTTGCGTCCAAAAATGGCCTTCTACGCAAAACATTGCCTGGAGATCAGGGATGGGCTCATCATCAGATCCCAGTACTCGTTCCAGCATTGGATGCATGCCCTTAGAATCCCCCTCGGGCAACTTAGAGTTGGGTCTCATAGACTCTGGGTGGAGAGAGATCACCACATCGATAGGGCAGATAGGATTTGCCAGCTCTGTCACTTACAGATGATAGAGACAGAGACACTTCATCTTCGGATTGCCTGCTTACTACGAGATTGAAGGTCGTTTCCATTGTCTCTTCAGGTTTTCTCAGACTTTGACCAGCTTCCTCAGATATGTTGATCTGAGATGCCTTGTACTTTATCTCTAGGAGGCCTTCAGATTTTGGGCCCGTTTTCTTCAGCCCCCCACCAAATCGGACACCACGCAAAAGATCACAAACTTCTTTAGGATGCTACCATCAGTGCGGGGCACCAAAAGAACCATTTACTGACCAACAGACACTGAGACTAGATCAGTGCGGTCCTGGGGAGGGCGACCCACCAGATTGCACCAGTGCTCCAGGATTAGATCCACCCGTGGGAGGTGCCCTAGAACCTCCAGGCGACATCAGCGATAGCCCAGTATGCCCACAGGATAACAGACTTTGAAAAGCTTCTCTCAGTTTTCTTCTCTCGACCTCAGATGTTAGGAGTAGGAACTAGACAGGAGACTCCTTCCCCCCTTCCTCTTCTTCTTCTCCTTCTCTGCTTCATCGCAGTGCTTTGTTTCGAAGCCAAGAGCTTCTAGCTTCTACATTTAAATTTACTTAGATTATAGATGTATTTTCTGCTTTTTAAAAGAAATGTTAAAGAGGACCGTTTGGTCCATCGGCTTGGCGTGATGTAAGCATTGTAACCGACAGTCCCGTTGACCTATTATGGTCATTTGTTGGACATTAATAAAATTATCTTATCTTATCTTATCTTATCTTATCGTCACAAGTCTTATTCCATAAACCTAACCCTCAAATCCTCTCTTCCTTTCCCTAGAATACATATTACCTTGCTTAGAAAGCAAGCACGCTCGATACTTCAAACTCTTCTAGGAAAGGGTTTATTTGGGTCACTCATATCCATTCATTGACTTATCCTTCATTGGTGACTCCATACATACCGGGTCTCCTCCCATCAATGAAAGTCTATAAATAGAAGGGAGCCTTAGCTGAGGTGACAATGGGCTAAGTCTCCATTTGTTGCCCTTGGCCTAGCATTTTCCCTTTAAGGATCCCCTTTTAGGCCCCCTGCCAGTTTGAGTGGTAACTGGGCTGTCACCCAATTCTCTCCTAGATGTAGCCAAGGGGGGTAGTTCCTAAAGATTATCTAAGGCTTGTTTGGTAACACTAAACAGGTTCTAGGAGATGAAAGGATTAGTTAATCAAAAGACACATCAACCATCAAATTAAGCATGCAAGTACTTCAACAAGTAGATGATATGACCATGAACATGTAAAACAAAATAGATAAGCAATGATATCAATAAGATAGATCCTTCACAAGAATGAAATAATAAGACCTGTTGCTGCACAAACTAGCAGGTCTTGTGAATAAGCAAAAGCTAGAGGGCACAATAACACCCTAGGGTGGAAGCCCATTATCACCACAACATAAGCCCCCTTCTCTTCTCAGATTTTCACCAATGGGAGGAGTCCCAGTAACCCTTACTTGTGATAGATTTCTCTATGATGGATTTGAAGCGAGGAAAGGTGGCTCATTCAATGGAAAGAGTTAATTAATGTGTGAGCTTTGAGAGAAGCTATTATGGCTTTCTACGAAAAATCCCTTGAATAAAAGATTGCACAAGACCTACGATTGAAATATTTGACGACATAAGAGTTCATCCAAGGTCAGGGTAGTCAAGAGAGAAGTTATGAATGACATACTTTAACAAGCACTGAAGCACGAACCTTCAAAGAGTCCTCAAGTTGGAAGGATTAGCACTTAGGGTTCCCTCTTGATGCAACAACTAGGGCATCAAATTTTGTGGAGAATCTACTATGAGAATTTGCTAAAATTGGCAACTAGGGCCAAACCCAATGTGGGTCATCTTTTTTATGGCAGCTGATATTTTTCCTTGATTCCTCTCATCGAGAGGTGTAGGATTGATCCAACGATCGTCCAATTCCGAGAAGTATTTATGGAGTATGAATTTATTTGTATTTACTTGACAATTTGTCATGGTTGGCCAGTAGCTAAATGTCTGACACACATGCCTAGCACATCATATAAGTACAAGTGAGGTTGAGTCATTATCAACTCATCTTCTCTCTCCTCATCTCATTGGGCCAGCGAAGGAGCAGCTTCTCTCACACGTGTAAGAAGGACACATTTTCTGTTTAGGGCAGCATTCACTAATTTTAGGGCAGTGTTGATTTTTCTAGGGTTGCGTTGACCAAGTGTTGGGCTGTTTTGTGAAGTGTTGACCAAGCGTTGATCTGCGCATGCTATTTGGGTGTTGCATTAACCAGCATTGACCAAAACGTTGACCAACGCTGATTGGTTAGGGCTGATCGCACTCTGCTAATCTTTGACTGTTGTTTTGACCATTGACCAAGAGTTGTTTTGGGCTACCGAAGTTTGCTGTTGAAGACCAAGTTCTTCAAGGTTGACTAGAAGTCAATCAGGGGCTGTTTGACTTTGCTGATTTAGAGTTTGCTACTGCTGTTATAAAATTACAGATTTCTAAATTGTACTATTTCTCTCTGTTGAACTATCGAAGATTAAAGAAGAATTGATCAAAGGGTTTCTCCGCATTGGGGTTTGTCCCTGGCTAGCCGCCACATCTTGTGTCTCTTGTCTTGGCTTGTTTTCTGTCGATCTATTAATGTTCTATTAGCATTTAACTTTATGTTTATGTAATTGCTAAACAATGGCTAATAAGAATAATTGAAGTAAACTTCTCTAAGCATAGAACATACCATAAATTAAGATGGTATCAAAGCTGAGGTGAAGACAAAGCCCAAGCAAGAGCAAGAGCAATCACCGAAGGCTGTTGAAGCAATCTCAAAGACTTCCTGGGGTCCTCATAACACTGCCTAGCTGAAAACAAGCTCCGTGAGAAGTTTGACTATCACAGATGGAAGATGTCTCTCGACCTGACATTAGAAGAGTAGGAAGTGTTGGACCATGTGAGAGGCAGAATCGTTGAGCCTTCATCAAATGCATCTATTGGTGCTAGGAACAAGTGGACTAGGGGAGAAGTCAAAGCAAATAATATCATCCGGGACTCTATCGACAAGCACCTGGTGGCCTATGTTTCCAAGCTGACCACCTCCAAGGAAATCTACGATAGACTAGTAAGCTTATTTAATGTTAATGATGCAAATCAAGTTTTGTTCCTTAGAAATAAGCTGAAGGAAATTAAGAAGGGCAAAGATGAGAGTATGCAAGCATACTTCTTAAGGATCACCGAGATCAAGAATGATCCCTTATCAATTGGGGAAGTCGTTCCTAACAGGGAAATGACCATCACAACTCTCGGAGGACTCCCATCTGAATGGTATATACTCAGAACCACTCTTCTCAACAATAATGTAATCCCAGGATTTGAGGAATTGATGACAAGATGCATTCAAGAAGAAACTAGGATGGAAGAGCAGGAAATGCCTGCACTTAGAGGCAATCCTGTTGTATTCTCCTCTCATGCTAAAAGGAGAAACAATTCCGGGGCTAAATCTAAAGGAAAGGCAGGACCGAAGGGTGGAAGAAAAGGAAGATGTTGCAATTGCAACAAAATGGGCCACTATGTGAGGGAGTGCCCTGAAAAAGAACTCACATCATGACGATGATCAAAATCACTCCTGAGGCAATCAAAAGAATGGCAAGTTCAATGGCAAAGAAAAGAGGAATGTCGGAAATCAAGTGGCCAACCCTCCAAGAAGGCAAGAAACTCCAACTATGAATCTAATGTTGTTAACAATAAGCAAGATGAATATTATCTACCAACGACCCTCTCTACTACTACCCCCCCCCCAGACTCGTTAGGAAATTGGCTTATTGATAGTGGTGCTTCAAGGCACTTCACTAGTTACAAAGAAGCTCTCTCTAATTTGATAGAGAAGGAGACCAACCTGGAAATTGTTCTTGGGGACAACTGCAACTATCCCGTGAAAAGCGTAGGGAATGTCACTCTTCAATTGAATCAGGGTAATACAATTCATTTGCAAGAAGTCCTATATGTACTTGATCTCAAAAAGAGCCTTGTGTCCATTTCGAGAAGGGAAGACAAAGGCTACAAGGTGGCCTTTATCGATGGCAAGGTACTTGTATGGAAAAAGAATTTGAAAGATGCTTTCACTCTTGGGTTTTGAGTCGATTCATTATATCAGGTCGGAGGAAGTTCGCTAAGTGTCATGTCTTGTGACACATCTCTTTAGTCCGAACTATGGCATCGAAGGTTTACTCACCTTCATTATAAAGCTCTACCCAATGTGAGACAAATGGTGACAGGGATGCCTGAGTTCAAAGTAGAGCAAGAAGGTGTATGTCTGGGATGTGCCGAAGGAAAGTTCAAAAGGGGACCATTTCCCTCAAGCCATAGCAAGACCTCTGATATATTACAGTTGATTCACTCAGATATATCTCGTATGATGCTTGTGAACTCCTTGGGAGGATATTTATATTACCTCACTTTTACTGATGATTATTCGCGCAAGACTTGGATATACCTTTTGAAAAAGAAGGATGAAGTGTTCTCCTGGTTTCGTCACTTCAAAGCCTTGATCGAGAATCAAACCGAAAAGAAGGTCAAGATCTTAAGGACTGATAATGGGACTAAGTATGAATCCAATGAGTTCCATGACTTTTGTAAAGACGCTGGCATTAAATTTAAGAGGGAGACTACAACACCTTATACTCATGAGCAGAATGGTGTGGCGGACAGGAAGAATCATACAATTGTGGAAGTTGTCCGTGCTGTGCTCCATGATCAAAGGCTTTCGAAGTTTCTATGGGCCGAAGCTACGAATACCACTGTATATGTTCAAAATCAATGCCCTCATTAAGCATTGGGTTCCAAGACTCCCGAAGAGTTGTTCACTGGTAAGAAACCTGACATATCTCATTTTAGAATTTTTGGAAGTCCTATATATTTTCATGTGCCAAAAGAGAAAAGGAATAAATTGGGTGCATCTGGAAAGAAAGAAATTGCATGAAAAAACCCAAATGACCAAATGAAAAACCAAAAAAAAAAATTATAAAATTGTGCTGTCCTGGCAACCCCGAGCTTTTTTTGGAAAAAATCGCGTTTTTTTCTTCTTCTTTTTTTCGGAAAAATCGGCAAAAAAATAGCCGATTTTTTCGTGTAAAAAGCGCGATTAAATCGGCGCGGGAAAAAAAGCGCGATTTTTTCAAAAAAGCGCGATTTCACAACACTGGGTTTTTATGATCTAGTAGTTTTATTACCCCTTTAAGATGATTCAATTTATTGCTCATCGGGGTTGGACATGCAAGGGTTCCTTTTCTTTAAGGTTATGGAGCATCATGTGCTCAGGGACTGAGTGATGGCCATATGAGGAGGTAGATCTCATGCTAAGCTTTTGCTCACGTGCTAATTTTTATGTCTCGGCCATATTTTTCATTTTGATTTTCTTTCTTTTGTTTCATTGTAGCCATGATATGCTCCTTTTTTCCCTTTAGCTATATCAACCTCCTAGGGAAAAGTTTTTGGGCCCTACTCAAGGTATGTGAACATATGAGTGCCAAATCCCAAGGAACCAATGACAGATTGAACCCGGAGAATGGAGGTGAGGTATGGAGCTTGTAATGTGTCACAGAAATTTTTAAGTATGGTACAAGGGAGAATGGAACACGTTATCTCAATCACAACTTTCCAAGTAGTTCCCCTCCTATAAACCAAAGGCCTTAAGGGAGGTCCCATTGGACTAAGACTAAAAATTAACCCCCCTGGTAAGATGAGAGAACAAAATTGAGGTCAAGATTTGTCATTCTTCTAGATCACCCTGTTATCCACACTAAATGCCCAAAACAAACAAGTATAAGTACCTGATTACAAAATTATCAAAGTACCTTTTGAATAGCAAACCACCATCATCCAAGTGTTAACGTCGAATGGTGAGAGGCACATGGCTAATGCAAATGGCAGAGGCACATGACATATCATCTAATGCTGGCTGCTAGGGACTGTTGGTTGTTTCACTGGGTGGCTAGATGGCAAATGTAGTAGAAAAATTTCCTCCTATGGGGTTATTGATTTTGGTGGGTAACAAGAACAACGACCATCCAACCAAGGAGAATTGAGATTCTCCCAACCAAAGATCCCTAGGGTGCACAAATGAAGAAGCCTTCCACCAACATCCCAACCTTTCAAAGGCTAGAACCATGGTTCCAACCTACAAAAAAATATCACTTGTGCAATCAAGAATCACATGTACAACCCATGCAATATATGTGGTCACAGTGTACACTACTACAATTTGCTTTGAAAGAATACTATCTAACCTTTTCTTTGTCTTTCAAATATGCATATATAGAAGCTCACTCTAAGGAATATATTTTAGCTTACTACTAGTGGATGAAAGCAAAAACAAAGGTACGGTGTTACGAAATACTAAGTGAATTTGGACAACTCAAGAGCCTATCAAGGGAGAGAGAGAGAGTGAGAGAGGGGGAACGGATGATGAGGCCAATGATGTGAAAGTCTCCTGAGTCAAATGGTCAAGAGAAAATGGAGTTAACAAGGTACTGGCTTGCTATCAAAGTCCTCTAGAATTATCGAGGGTCCAACTGTATGATCCGGGGGGTGGGTGGAATGCATGAGCAAGGGATACTCCTACCATTCGAGGTTAGAAGAAAGTGGAATATGATCTGAGGTATCTTGGAGATGGTGAAGTAAAGTTGTAGGAGTATACAAACTCACATTGGTAGGTAGTGCAATAGACAAGAAGAGAACCTCAAGGTGTTGCTTTAGTTTGGGATTAGCGATGATATTGTGGTTCCTAAGCACATGATGCCATATGGCTTCACAAGTTGATTGCAAGGTTGTTTGATAAGGATTTGGATCCTATGTTGATCTATTGTGATAATCAAACTTGTAATAAACTCTCTTGAGAATCCAGTGTTTCATGAACTTAGAGATCAGGTACCACTTTATTCAAGACAGGATTTAAAAGGTTGTAGTGAAGCTCCAGTGTATCTCCACATATTAACAGGTTGCAAATATTCTGACCAAGCCCTTAGCCAAAGAAGTTTGAGGTCTTCAGAGACAAAATTAGATTGTTGCATATTTCCTTCCTCGCTAAGAGGGATTGTTGATGTTTGTAGCTCAGACAGGAACTTATGCATAGGTTGTGTGTCAAACATGCATGAAGTCATCCGAAGACATTAATAAAATTATACATCTTGTTGCATAACATTGTTACACTAAAGTAGACATAAGTTACATAACCCCTAAAGCATGTAAGCACTAGCATATGAGTTAATTCAAATTAAGTGATTATAACCTAACTACGTTAATTTATGATATAATGCAATGTTGCATTAATCGTTATCGGGATAATATCGGCATGAGGAAAAAATCGGAATTATTGGGAAATTATCGGGAAATAATCGTTTGGCGCAAAAAAAATCAATTTTTTTCAATTTTTTTAATATCTAAACCATCTACAACATAAAATAAATACATTTACACATAAAAATGATAAAAGAACTAATATATAAGATGTTTAATATCATTTCTAGTGCTAAAATCACGCATAACATTGAAACATGCCCTAAATAGTAAGTCCTGACTCTTGAGTCCCAACTTAGCCTCAAAATATCAACAAAAAATATGATAATGTATCTCATCATGTCATAATGTCATATACAATAAAATGAAGAAAATAACTAAAGGCTAATCCTATTGATTTCCTCTGTCCCTCTTGCGAGAAAATGCCACAGCTTTCCCTTTCCCTCTAAATGTAGATGCTGGTGCTGGTGGAGTTGGCAGTGGAGTCTGCTATGCTCTAGAAGTTGGAGAACTAGAAGTAGGAGCTATAGGAGGTAGACCACGTCCTCTACTGGTGGCAGGGGTAGCCCGGGTAGGTGGTGTCACCTGGAAACATTACAATCTCCCAATCCTGAAATCCTGAAAAACTGATAAGTCTGTTGGATTTTGAATGAAATCTAAAATTCTACTTTCTCCATATGAAATCCAATGAGGCTGGAAGTTGGAACCACTCTCAAACACCCTGAGTCATTTCATGGTAATGTTAAAAATTTAAGTAAAATGATGTTTTTCATCCTTTTACTTTAAGAATTTAACATTACCATGAATAGCATATCAATACTAGGGCCTAGACTTTATCATTAAGCTGCCCCACTCAAAAATTATTTGTTTCTTTCAAAAAAAAATTGCATTTCAAACATTTAGCATCCCTTAAAAAACCAAAAAAAACATTATAAAACCTCGCTGTCGGAGACCCCCACGATAATTTCGATTGTTATCACGATAAATTCAAATTTATCGCGATAATTTCATAAAAATCGGCTAAAAAAAATTTCCGGTGATAATTTCGTATAGTTATCGCGATTTTATCGGGACAGCGAAAAAATCGCGATTATTTCATTTTATCGCGATATTATCGCGATTTTCACAACACTGATATAATGTACTCCTAACTTAATTTCCTAAGTTAAGCTATAGTACAAATATGACCATTTTAACCTCTATTTCAATAAGATATGAAAGAAAACTTTGAAATCTATTAGTAAAGGAGGAAGTAAATTAACCATCTGGCACTAAGTGCATATGGCACTCTCTAAAATTAGCTGGGAACTATGATTACTGCCCAGTGTACAGCCAGCCAGCACAAGCTGGGTAGCCTATTTCACAAAGGAGTAAAAATCAAAAGCAATCCTAGTAACCTTTTAGTTCTGTTTCATGTTTAATTAGCTCAGTTTGGCATGCATTATTCTTCCGTCATCTTTTGGTGAGTTCATGGTGCTATTTCCTTGGAAGTAGTCTGCATATTATCATGTGTCGTGTTATTGGGGCAAGTTGAGCATGGGTTTGCTTGTGATCTCACTGATCAGTTAAAGTGGAGACTACGGTAGCAGGGTAGCCTTATCAGTCGCAAATAGGCATCTTTTATTGTGTTTGCTATCTGTTATCACATGCTTCTGAAAATAATAGGAAATGTGTGACAGGTCATCAGAAGTGTTGACTCTGTTACTAACATATATATACCAACTTTGTTGAATTTATACCTTATAGCAATTGCATGCTTTCATTATATCTTTCTATTGGCAAGAAAAGTTCTTTGCTGAAATAGGAGACCATCTTTGGAACCAAATGAGTTTTTTAATTAGATCTTTAATGAAGAGAATTATTTTCACTCAGTTTTTCTTCTTTAGGCTCCTTAACATTGAGTGAAAGTAAGCAGGACTCAAGACACCAAAATTAGAAACAAAAACAATATTACAGGGAATTATGTGACGATGTGGGAATTCCAAAAAAATCTGATGCTTTTGCTTCTGTTTCCTATGTAAGGAAAGTGAAAATGAGGAGTTAGGCGTCTCTTATTCTTAAACCACCATACCTTTTGAATTTAAATCAATCAAAGCATGTTACAACATACATTTATGTGCCAGCGATTTGCCAATAGCAATCACACTGTCTATCCGCTTAGGACTCAGGTGTCCAATAATAAGGGATTTCAGCAAATGAACATCCTCTGTGCTCATAAGAATTCTAACATATTCTTTTGTGAAAGCTTGATCTGGTACATCTATCAATGCCATTTCTGTTGGCCCTTTGATGATATAAGAATTATCTGTTGTCCCTTTTTTTAGTCCATATTCAACCTGCCAGGTAGGAGCAACCATCAACAAACTAGGCACATCTATGAAAATAGAAGCCATGTGCCTTCAGTCATATTCAAGTTGACACAGAATATACCACTATCACTTTTGCATATGAAACCAAAATGGTTGAAAATTGTTCAACAATGTCCATCATGATTGGCTAATTTCTATAACTAACTGAATTTTCTTGCTTAAATATAATATAATATAAGGGCACTATGCATCAACTTTTATAATTATCAAGTTTACGAGTAAAAAATGAAGGCCAGGCCGGTAGAGACGTAAAACATACATAATCATACCAAGTAGAAAATTCAACTGGGGTTGTAATACATAAATAAACCGATTCTACTTGTTACCTACCAAAGTGTATTTAACAGTAAATCCCTAAGCTAAAAGGTACAACTCAAGGGGGAACTATTAAAACAGTCCTCATTGTCACCTAACCAACCTCAAGGGGGTTATCCACAGTAGTATTACTATGGCTAATCAATGCGGCAGAAGGTGAAATGGGAGTAGCTTCAGTAAAAGATGAAACAGTGTTTTAAGGTTTTTAGGATTTTAAAAGAGGTGATGGAAGGAAGTTGAGATCAATGTCAAATCCACTAAGGGAAATGGACTTGTTACCCACCAAAGTGGGTGACCTTATGGAGAAAAAATTTCTAGCATTCTTTGCATCCAGCCGGCCAGCCATGCAACCCTTGACAACCACCACTAGCTTGAAAACGTGCTATTTTATCTACACCACCTACATCAGTCATATAGTTTCTCACCCATCCAGCAAGAGCACATGGATGAAGGCAGGCTTCTAATCAAAAGGTACTTTATTCATTTGTAATCGGGTGTTTATGCTTGTGCAATATTCCTAATCGGAAATTAACAGTGAATAGCACAAAAACATGCTCATGAACAACACCCAAAAATTGCAAACATACAGAAATATCACACACATATATTGGCACCAAAACTGGGTCTTCATATATTAAATTCTGAGCTGAACAAGTACAATATAGAGAGAGAAAGAGGAACATGGGCTTGCTAAGCAAGCAAGCAAAACCCAGGTTGAGAAGTCACGCCCAAGTGCTGGAAAAATCAGCCCAATTAATCTTTGTGCAGACCCAGTAAATTCCTGGTCCTGCTACTGGAAGAAAGTGGTGATATTTGTCACTACTATGCTCAGAATCCTCTGAAAATGCAGTTGGTGCCATTCCTAATTTTTCTCCACGGGACCCAGAAAGGAATTGTTTCCAAACCCAGCCACCGAAAAACCCACAAAAGTGCCAGTTTCCAGTCCCACTGGCTGAACGCACTGCTTAAAATGCTCTGCTGAGTACTCCTCCAATCTCTCAGGAAAATCCCCAAAATCGCCTGCAAAATTCCCCTCAAATTCCTCCTCAATTCCTTCAGCCACTAAGCCCCAAATTATGCTGCCCCTTTTGAACACACTTGTGCCATTGCCAGAAAATTGTGCAGGCCTTAGGAAGCAATTGTTTGGCCCAGAAATATCCCTCACTAACTGGCCTCCAAACCACACAAAATCTCCTGCAAATATTACTCCAATTCAACCCTGAAATTCCCGGCAATGGATCTGCTCCCCAGCTGTCTCCCTCTAGTGGTTCAAATTCTCCTCCAACATCCCTTCCCTTTCCCTGCTTTAGAGTATCTCTAAAGGTGTCCAATGACTCCCCTAGGGTACCATTCGAAGTCCACCGAAGTAAGAGCTGAGATCTCTGCCCAAAAATCTCATTGTGCTAAGCATCACTGTGTTCACCCGGCTGATCAGCTCAAGTAAACAATTTAGTTCAGAAGTAAAATTGTCAAAAGCCCCAAAATGAGAGTCTCATCTCTTATTTATAGTTGGTTTCCCTTTGCTTCTTGTGGGCTTTGTTACCCACCACCTGTGGGTGACACCCATAGGAGAATTTTTTCTCCTAAATTGTCTTCAGCCTGCAGCCAGTAGCCCCTTGCAACCCCCAAATAGCTCGATGTGCCACCATCTCCACCACTTGAGCCAACTATTATGCACCCTCGCTCATCTGTCATGATCATATGTTTGAAGGTGGTGCAACAACTATAATGGTGAGAAGAAGCGAAATGAATTATGGCACAAGCGAATGGGGCATTTACACCATGGAGCACGGAGGATGCTCAGAGAGACTGTTACAAGAGTATCAGTCCTTAGTAGTGAACATGATGACTTATGCAGAGGATGTGTACCAGGGAAGTACACTAAAGCAACTTTTCCCAAAAGTAACAATAGAGCAGAATGTGTATTATGATTAATACACACAGATATCTATGGTCCTCTGTCCACAAGAGATCTTATTGGTGGTGAGTACTTCATCACCTTTATCGATGATCACTCCAGAAAATCCTGGATCTATTTTTTAAAGACCAAGGACGAGGTCTTTGATCGTGCCTGAGAGTTTAAAGCTCTTGTTGAAAATATGACAGGGAAAAAGATAAAGGTATTGTGTTCAATAATGGTGGAAAATATACGGACAAAGACTTCACAAATTTCTGCGCAAAGAAGGGGATCAAAAGAGAGTGGACAACTCCATATAATCCAGGGCAGAATGGAGTAGCAGAACAAAAAAACAGAAATACTGTTGGGGCAGCCAAAGCTATGTTGTATGATCATGATCTACCTAGGTATCTATGGGCAGAAGCTTGCAACACAACAGTGTATATCCAGAATAGAACTCCTCAGGGAGCATTGGGGAAGAAAACACTCAAAGGAGTCTTCACAGGGAAGAAGTCGAAAGTCAGTCATCTCAGGATATTCAGAAGCGTGGCTTATTGTCACATTCCAGACGAGAAGTGCAGTAAACTGGATCAGACTACAGAAAAGAGGTAACTCGTAAGATACAACGAGGCCTCAAAGGCATACAAAATCTACATTCCTAGCAGTAGGAAGATTGTAGTGAGACGGGATGAAAAGTTCATGGAGGACAGAGCTTTCAGGAAATCTTGTGAGATCCCTGCAAAAGATCAGTCAGAAGATGTTCCATTAGTCCAAGAGCAGCAGGGGTAGCAAGGAGGACAGGCAAGAGGACAAACACCTGGATCGAGTACAGTGGCCAATACCAGTATCTCCTTAGAAGGAGGAAATGCAGATGGAACGACGGGATCAAGAGGAGGAGTTGGTTGAGTCTCCCACCCCTAGTGGTAGAACCAGTAGAGAAGTACTACAGACACTGAGGGACGCAGAGGAGTTTGTTGGAGCTCCTAGAACCGAGAAAAGGCAGCATAAACAACCTAACAGATACCAGGCATTGGTAGCTCAGGTTGAAGAACCCTCTAGCTTTCAGGAAGTTGTTCAACACCAAGTATGGGTGGATGTCGTGGTGGAAGAATACAACTCCATCATGACGAATGATGTATGGGAAGTAGTACCTAGACCAGAAGATAGACCAGAAGATGAATTTGTCCCCCTAAAAATATATAGACAGATACACAAGTACTGAAGCATACTTGAATACTTCTTCAGTGTTAAATTTGACAAACTACTCATGTATGGTTTCAGGCTTCAGCGATGAAATGACCAAAATCATAAATAACAGTAGGCTTAGAATTAGAAGAAAACATGGACAAGAAACCAAGGATGGCTTCATTGACAGATTGATCAGAGTGATAACCAAGCAAATAGGACATGATAGTAGTGATATGCCTGGTTCTGTCTGGAAACATAGATGAATCATAAGGGGGATTTCTCTTTGGCAGAGGACTACCAATTGCTAAAAATAGTTCCAGGGTCTGGGATCTCTTGGTAAAGTCCAATTTGTTATAATCTTCTACCAGGTTTTCATGCAAAAAAGGATGAGTTGGTGTAGTGGCAGGGGCCTACAACATTTTCTCATTTGAATCAACGTTAATGGGATAGAGGATTTCTCTAGTAGGTGAGATAATGGCTCTCTGGCTAGGATCATAGGATTCATGGCATTTCCTCACAAACACTAGAGCTCTGTGTATTTGTGGAAAAATATAATGGGGTAATTGGGATTTCCAGAGCCCAATTTGATCACTCTGGTCAATTAGTTGCTCTTCCCACCAACAATAAATTTCAAATAAATCAAATTGAGAAGAAGTCTCAATGATTTTGCAATCCTTGTCAACTAATAGAGTATGGTGGAAATCAATCTGTGGTTGAATTAGAAGATTTGAAACTTTTGCAATTGCTTTTCCCTTGGGAGGCATTTTGTCAAATGAAACCGCGGACTGTAAATGACAGAATGATAAAAATGAATTAACAGAGTGGATACGGGTAACTGACAAGTGGACCTGGAAGGTGTGCTTGCGAACAGGACAAGTGGCTACTAGAATGTTGGACAGTGGCTGAGCTGTTGAGCAGGTGAGCTTTGAAGAATACTCTCGGTCGCAGAAGTTAACTGTGTAACCTTTGAAATGTATGGCAAAGTGCTTATAAAGAGAAAAATGGAGTGGAAGGGTGGTGCCGAGCGTTTGAAAGTTCATTAATTATCCAACAAGTTAATTAACGGACATTTGGTTATAAATGCATGGGAGCGGAAATGAATGGGTAACAGATAGGTTACCGATGATTGGATGGGAGATATGAAGTGGAATGTGACATGGGGTGATGGTAACGGCTATGAAGGATACCACGTTCGGGGGTAAGACGGAGCGGTTTGTGGTTTTGGGATTTTAAGTCCTGAAAGACTAAAAGGCACTTTCGTGGTTTATATGGCCGGTATTAAAGACTACCCATTTCGGGCTCCCCCCCCCCCACCAATAAACTTCGGACGGTGAATGAGGGCCGAAAGGAAGTGTGGGCCATATGATTGCAGAGAAGTGTTCGGGACGAGAGGGTGAGGTGGAGGGAGTTTAACATGTATGAGCGAGGAATGAATGGTGGGTTCGTGATATGATAGGCGAACGCGGCGGCTACGGGTCCGGGTGATTTAATGAATGAAGTGATAACATATCGAAAATCGCACTTTCCTCCGCCCAATGGCTCATTCCCTTTTGAATAATGTGATGCGATATGATCTACGGTCAGGAATCAACAGTCATCTGACGGCTAACAGTGATATCACAAATCGCACTTTCCTCTGCCCAATGGTTCATTCCCTTTTGAATAATGTGATGCAATATGATCTACAGTCAAGAATCAGCAGTCATCCAACGACTGACAATGGTCTCAGAAATCACACTTTCCTCTGCCCAATGGTTCATTCCCTTTTGAATAATGCGATGCAATACGATACTTAGGAAATAATCATTTCAGCATTTCAAACTTTCACATTTCTACCTACCCTTCTATTCCTAACATTTTTACTTATCCTTCCAGAGTGCATTTGAACTAGCAACCTAATATTTTCTTTTTATGAACAATCTACCTCTATACCTTATTTCTTCCATTGGCTCAAATTAAACTGTTGAGCCAATTTATTTTCTACCTATAAGAATTAATTTAAAACAAATCCAATTATGATGGAACTGTATAATTGGATAAAATAACCTAATGTGGCATCTAAACAAACTGCACACAACTATTATTTTGAAAATGAATTTAGAACAAAGTAGTGGCATTTAGATTTGCAACACTTTCAGAGTTTATTTCTTTTTCTTTTCTGTCTAACCTAACATTTTATTTTGCCTTCATTTTTTAGAGCATCTACCCTAACACTTTCTTTGATATGGAAATATTTATCAAAATATTTTCTTAGCATTTTTTATTCAATATTCTTTTTGTCCATATCCTATCTTAACATTTTGTAAATACATTTTCATTTTTTTTGTCTAATTTATTCTAACTTATCAAAACCAAAAAATGCTACAACAAACACCTGATTCGGCGTGGCCCCTATGGAAGTCAGTTGGTCCTGTATCTCCAATCTCCCAAGGAAGTGATCTATCTGCTCCTCGTTCTACATTTGGTATGACCGCAACTGATTCTCAAGTAACATCTTCCTCTGCACGGAAGTATGCTGGTACAATTTCTTCAAGGCGTAGCACATTTCCTTTGTCGTCTCCTTCTCGGCAATATGTTGGACCACATGATCCTTGACCCCATCAAGGATGATACATTTCGCCTTGGCCATTGCCTCCTCGTACTTCTCATTATCAGCCGGGTCAATTGGGATAGCCACTGTTCTCAAGGCAAAGGCCTTGATGTGATGTCTATCTAGAATGGACAGAATCCTGACCTTCTAGACCACAAAGTTGGACGCCTCATCCAACCTGTCTTGATCCCTCAGTCCATTCATGGCCATCTCTCTGCTCCTCCTGTCGACTCCTTCGAGTCTCTACTTCCCTCTGGAAGTTCTCTCTTCGACTCCCTCTGAGTCGCTACTTCCTATCTGAAAGTTCTCTACTAGAATCCCTCTGAATCTCGATTTCCCTCTTAGAAAACTGCTTGCCAACCATCAAGTTGCCCCTCTCCGATCTCCTATGCACCTACAACACTGATCCAGATTCCTTGGCTAGAAATCTGCCTTGGTAGCGACTCCCTCTACCTTGGTTTTGCCCCGTTAGGTACTGTTCTACCCAATGTTGTGAAAAGCACGGGCGGGATTAAATCGGCGCGGGGAACGAATAGGAAAAAATCGGAAAAATTAGGAAAAAGCGGAAAAAAGCGGGAAAAAATCGTTTGGTACAAAAATATTCTTTTTTTTTTCATTTTTCTTCAATTTTTTTAATATCTAAACCATCTACAACATAAAATAAATACATTGACACATAAATATGATAGAAAAACTAATATATAAGATGTTTAATATCATTTCTAGCGCTAAAATCACACATAACATTGAATCATGTCCTGAATAGTAAGTCCTGACTCCTGAGTCCCAACTCAGCCTCAAAATATCAACAAAAAATATGATAATGTATCTCATCATGTCATAATGTCATATACAATAAAAAAAGGTCTAATCCTATTGATTTCCTCTGCCCCTCTTGCGAGAAAATGCCACAGCTTTCCCTTTCCCTCTAGATGTAGATGCTGGTGCCTGTGCTGGTGGAGATGGCAGTGGAGTCTGATGTGCTCTAGAAGCTGAAGAACTAGAAGTAGGAGCTATAGGAGGTAGACCATGTCCTCTACTTGTGGCAGGGGTAGCCCGAGCAGGTGGTGTCACCTGGAAACATTACAATCTCCCAATCCTGAAAACCTGAAAAACTGATAAGTCTGCTGGATTTTAAATGAAATCTAAAATTCTACTTTCTCCATATGAAATCCAATGAGGATGGAACCACTCTCAAACATCCTGAGTCATTTCATGGTAATGTTAAAAATTTAAGTAAAAGGATGAAAATGAAGATTAAGGAGAATATCACTTTTACTTTAAGAATTTAACATTACCATGAATAGCATATCCATACTAGGGCCTAGACTTGATCATTAAGCTGCCCCACTCAAAAATTATTTGTTTCTTTCAAAACAAATTGCATGAAAAAACCCAAATGACCAAATGAAAAACCAATTTTTTTTTTTATAAAATCGTGCCGTCCTGGCAACCCCGAGCTTTTTTCGGAAAAAATCGCGCTTTTTTGGGAAAAAATCGACAAAAAAAATAGCCGATTTTTTCGTGTAAAAAGCGCAATTAAATCGGCGCGGGGAAAAAGCGTAATTTTTTCAAAAAAGCGCGATTTAATCGCGCTTTTCACAACACTGTTTCTACCCACAACACCCCACCAACATCACTCCCCGCAATCTTCCCACAACTTCCTATGCCCCAGCAACTGAAGGACCGAGCGTCTAGGCTCTGCGCAATCCCGATACTGGCTGAAATGCTCCCCTTCAGCCGGTGCCTTCAGCTCTCCTGTGATCTGCAACCACCCTTGGATACCATGTTGAAATTTCTAAGTTTACCCATTAGAAATTTTATCCGTATTCCTCTGGTTTATTTCTCCTACTTGTTAACTACAAACAAGTTATTTAAACATATAAACATTGAAATAAACACAATACAGCCTCAACCATCTATAGATCAACAACTGAAAGAAATAGCAAACACACAAGTGACACCGTTATTTTTGGACAACTCATCCCCAGAAAAACACAATGCAGGAAAACCGGTGCAACAATTCTGAGGGTTTATTTTATTATGCAGTTTACCCTTGAGTACAACTCGGTGCCAAACTGGCTCACCCGACAGAGAAAAATAACCGACAGTAATACCTCTCTATTCAAAAGTAGATATTCAGAAAATCTGCCCCACAAAACCCTCTCCAGCACAACTAAAGCACTATGTCAGCCCTTTTGGCCTCTGTGTCAGCCTGAAACCCCTCTATGTCATCCCTCTTAGGCACTGCGCAGTCTCTACGTCCTTCTGTGTGGATGACGTAGGCCCTCTGGCCTCTGCGTTGTCCTAGCTAGCGTCTGCATGGCCTGCTCTGGCTTCTGCGTCTGCTTCTCTGCCTCTGCGCTGGTCTCTCAGCACTATCTCTGCCTCTCTGTCCAGTACTCACTGCCTCTCGCTGCAAACTGATCACTGATTCAACTTTACTTAGCAAACCCTGCTCTAGCAAATTGAATGACTGATCATTCTGGTGTATTCTCCAATTGACCCTCAAGCCTCCTCTTATACTTTTCATGTTGGTCCTTCAATGGCCGAGATTACATCTCTAATCAATGGCTAATATTAGATTTGGCTTGATCCATGTCATTTGGAACCTTCTAACCCATTTTTATATTAATACCCATTAATATTTTATTTTTCTTAAGTTTAGACTTAGGAACTCCATTAAAAATATTAATTATTTGAATATCTCCTAAACCGGAAAGAATCTGTCCAAACCATTTCTGGGTCTTAGAGATCTCATGTGCTTTAGCCTCTCCACCAATTTTCTTGGCTAGAGCACATCCGATGCTACCCCAAATCAACACGTGAGAAGCTATATGGCTTAGGAAATTGCTTGTGAACTTGTTCAGAAAAATGGTGGAAGTGACTGAGGTTTACTCTGATAATCAAAGTTGTATCAAACTCTCTGAGAATCCAGTATTTCATGATTGGTCGAAACACATAGATATCCATTGTCCATTTATCAGAGATCGTGTTCAGCGTGGGGCAATGCAACTACAATATATCCCCACCTAAGAGCAGGTAGCCAATATATTCACAAAGGCTCTCAGAAGAGATAAGTTCACTCAGTTTAGAGAGAAGATGGGTATGGTAGAAAATTTGTTTCAGTAGCAGCAGTAGTTTGCAGTGCAGGGACAATTGGCAGTGACAGTGGCAACAACAACACAAATGCAGAAATTCAGAGGGAGTTGCAGTATGGATGCAGTGTTGGCAGTGGCAGGGTCAGCGATAGTGCAGTAGTTGGTGGACAGTATGTCAGACATCAGCAGTGCAGAGGACGATGTTTCAGAGTCAGAGCAGTATGCAGTTGTTGGCATTATGATACAAGTGTTGTCCTTGATGGCAACTCACACAGATGACAGTTCACAGTGCAACAGGTTAACAGCAAAGGATTACAGATCAGACTCCAGAGATTGAAGAAAGAGAGTGGTTTAAGAAGTATACACTGGTTCACTTTGTCCAAGCAGCATATACACGCGAGTTAACAGAGCAAAAGGAGCGTATATGTATACACGCACTTTCACAAAAGGAAAAACGCGTATGGGATGGAAAATCAAGGTTTTGGTCCAAGGTATTGGTCTGTGGTATTTGGCCCGATGTATTTGGTCCAAGATATTGGTCCTAAGTGGTTTTGGTCCGAGGTATTGAGAAAGGCCTAAAACTATATAAAGAGGAGAAGATCATTAGGCCAAGGTGTGCAAGTATTGAATATCTTATGAAGTGTTAGATCAAATATGCAGGTTATGGGTTTCTGATGCTTTTCTTGATCTGAACTAAGGATGCACCTATGTGGTTGATGATGGATGATGGATCGGGATCATAAGGCCTGAAATGAATTATCATTATATGGTTTGATCATGGATAGTCTAGATATGAATACTAACGCATGTTTTACTTTGTAAATGTTATGATCTGGGTAACACTGAAGTTTGGAATATCTAAGAAGTTTTTAAGATAATATTTGCAGATCTATACGTTGGTTCGCTTTGGTAAAAGTGCGTATACACACTGGTTAGTCACATCCAAGTAGCGTATACATTATGAAATATGATATTTGAAGTTGTAGTTGGATCTAGTTATTGTTGCAAAGTTTTGGGTTCTGCTTTGTGTTCTGGTGATAGTGTTCTGAAAGTTCAAATTGATTGATTGTGATCTGCTTCAGTGATGATGGGTTGTCAGTGATTGATTAATTTAGTTTTGGTTGATTCAAAGATTGATGATTGAGTTTCAGTGATTGCTTGATGTAGATGTATTTGATGGTTGTATTGCAGTTGTGATTGATTTTGAGCTTCAATGTTGTTGATGTGTCCAGTATGAAAAATTGATGAAATGAGGCCTTTAGATTGTGGTGTTGTGTTCCAGGTGTATCCAGCCTGAAAATTTATTAAACGTGGTCTCTCAAGGAAGAGAGAAGGATGTAGCCTTCTATAGACCAGCGCTTACGTACTAGTAAACATATTGGCCAGTGCAAGAGCCAAGGGGTTGAAGCTCTATTCCAGTAGCAGCTGGAAAACGAGTGAAGGTTGGAGCCTTCTGTAGGCCAATGCCTACGTACTAGTAAATGGATTGGCTAGTACAAGAGTCAGGGGATTGGAGTTTCCTTCTAGTAGCAGCTGAAAAACGAGCGAAGGTTGGAGCCTTATGTAGGTTGGCGCCTACGTACTAGTAAACGGACCGGCTAGTATAAGAGCTAGGGGGTTGTAGCTCCCTTCCAGTAGAAGCTAGAGAATGAGAGAAGGTTGTAGCCTTCTGTAGGTGGGTGCCTGTGTACTGGTATGAGTTTGCACCAGTACATGATTGTAAACAGGTTTTTATTATATTTAAAGAAAACAGCAGCAGGTGGTTTTTGTCTCGCATTGGGTTTCCATCTTAAATCTTGGTGTTCATGTGTGATGCTTATGTGTGATGGTTTATTCTATTATTACTGCACATGGTTACTGTTTATATGGTTAATGAAGTATTGATGCACTGATTAAATATCAACATATGATGAATTAACTGAATCATAAGTTTGTTGGATATACGTTGGTTGCTTTAAAGACAGTTGCATGTACACGCGAGTTACCTTCATTGAAGTAGCATATATAAATTTGAGTATGAAAAGAAAAAGTTATTGATTTGACTAATACTGATTCACCCCCCCTCTCAGTATTATTTCCAACAATTGGTATCAAAGCAGGTCCTTTGGCAGAAGCTTGATCACTTGAAGGAGATCCGTAGAAACAATGGGAAAGAAGCTAAAGAAGAAAGCACCTTAGAAAAGGAAGACATCTCAAAGGAACAGTGACAGCAAGAGAGACAATGGGTCGTTAGGTGGAAGCAAGTATTCAGACTTTGAATCACCTCAGATTGAAGATGAACAAGCAAAAGAAGTACCAAGTACAAATTTTTGGTCTTCTAGTGATACTTTTCTCTGTTCATGCAATGTTGAAGATATTGAAAGTGATCGTGAAAGAAACATAGAGGCGGAAGTTAAAAGACTCGCAGATGTAATCAGAGATCAACAAGATCTATTTAACAAAAGGGAGTGTGGCTTCAGAGAAGAAGTTACCAAATTAAAAGCTTGGTTGGAGGAAGGAAACAAAGTAAGGAAGCAATACAAGGAAAAGGATGATCAATGTCAAAAGCTGCAGGATGAAGTGACATCACTAAGAAATGAAGTACATGAAAAGAGTACAACAATCAAGAGACTTAAAGGTAGATCCAGTTACTATGAAAGTCTTGAAGCTAAGATCATCTCTCTAAAAGAAGATCTTGACAATTCAAATAAGCAGAATGAAGAACAAGAAAATGAGATTATCAAATTAAGGCAACAAGTGGAAGAAGGAAGAAAGGCTGAAGAAATCATGAAGAAGCAATATATGAAAAAGGAAGAGCAATATCATGTTGAGGTAAATATCTTAAAAGGTAAAGAAAAGGATAAAATGTTACGATTTTAAGATAGTACTAAGATTTTGGGTAAAATTCTTAGTAGTCAAAGGTCTCCTACCATCAAAACTGGTCTTGGTTTTCATGAATCTGTTGAAGGTAAATTGATCTGAAATGAGGGTTTAACATCCTGTTATACTTACAAGAACCTCTCACTCCAAAGCTTAACAATTATATGATCTAGCTTATGTTGACAATTGCAGAATTAAGTACTTGAAATAGGTGTATGTCTTTGTTTGTTTTTAACTATTTAAGTGCTTTAAGTTGATTTGTTTCTGCTGATATTAAACACACATAACAACCATATAATGCAGCAAATAAATATCAACACATAACAGCAAATTTAATCTAGGAGTTCACCTGAATATCGTGGGCTACGTCTCCTTGAGCTTTTGTCAAGTTGACTTGGCTCTTTGGGATTATGGCTTCAATTCTCTTACAAGTTCCACCCTCAACTCCAATGGTTGTTGACTGAACCAATGGGCTTAGAAAACCATCTATATCCTTGTCATGGCTGTCATCATTCTGCAAACAGATCTGAGATCCCTTAGACTTGATTCCTTCAATCGGTGCATTGAGCTTCCCTGAGCTTCTTAATGACACAAACTCCTTCAGAACTCTTCAACTGTCTCTAAAACCTCTTCTATTGTCTCCAGCACATATCAGACATCAAAAATAGACTGTTCATTTGCTCAAAATGAGCATTGCATCCCCAATCTAAGCCTTCCTCCACGGTTGGCACTAGGTTGCCTAAAACTTCCCTGTAGCATCTCGACCTTTAGAAGTCTTCAGATGCTTCTGTAAACCATTGCAATGGATTCAGAAGGCTCATTACATTCAGGAATGACTGTTGGTTCGCTGAGAACAGATACTGGTAGCTCCTGCAATTGCCTCCAACCCCTAGTGGCCCTGAGCTCCAAAATCTCCCTGGATGAAAATCTCCTTGAAGATGGCTTTTTCAGCTTCTCCGGACTGTTCCATTGGCTTCAGAAGGCCTCAATTAGCCTAGTCAACCTCTTGTTTCACTCTCTTAGGTCAAAAACTGCTTCTGGAGTGCTTTTAGACAATTTCCCTTAGAGATCCTCCACTAAATCTAGTTAACTGCAATTAAGGCTGCCTGGTAGCAGGCCCAAAAATAGCGGACTCCGCCAACTTTACCGCCAACTTTAATCCTATATTAATTATTGATAATCGCGATTTAATTATGCATAAACCACTTTAGCGCTAATCTTGTGATTTAAACAAATCTGGGATTAATTAAGCTTAATCGAAAATTAATTAAGTGCTAAGCGCTCCCACTACCCGCAACATTTAATGTTTAAGTTTGCAGCAGTCACATGCAACAGAGTTAACCTTGGCAGTTACATAACCTGGAGGTTAGCATTGGCAAACGGCGACATGTGAACAGTTTTTCAGGACCGCTAGCGGTCCCAACCTCCAAATCCGTAACGGTTACAACTTAAATACGCACCGCAACCATAAAATGTTAAGAATCACAGTGGAGCGGAGTTGGTAATGCTCTGTGCTAGCTTGTCGGAGGTCACAGGTTCGATTCCGTCGAACCTAACAAAATATTACCATGCCATTCCAGGGCCACGTGGCAGCCTCCGGGCTTGCCACCTGTTAGCTCCTAATTGGTCGGCCAAAAGGAATATTCTAGGGAATATTTTGGGGAATATTCCTTGGAATATTCTTTTTTAATATTTCCCAAAAATCATTTTATTCTTGGAAATTACAGTTTACTAGACGTTTTCAAATTGTGATAACGTTTTCATACGGTGTCAGTTGTTCGAACCGTTTGTGACACCGGAATTAGGAAGACGAGATCTATCTGGTGGTTCAGGTTTGACACTCTTTCGAACACTTTGAATTTTGAGCTATCATTAAAGTCCTAGATCAATATCTGATCACTCCTCCCCATTGGGAATCTTTTGGACCCCAAAATATTGGTATACTGATTTGAACATTAGATGAGAGTACAGTACCCTCTTCTTTCAGCCTCCATACACTTGCCTGCATGGCTAGTGCCTTTGAACCAAAACTTGAAGGTAGTCGACACTTCCCTTGTTAAAATTGACAACCAAGGCAAAACTTCATGTGGGTCATCTTATTCATGGCTAATAATATTTTTATTAGATTCCCCTCGTCGAGAGGTGTAGGATTGATATAAAGATCATCCAATTCCGATAAGTATTCATGGAGATATGAATTTATTTTGATTATGGAATTATTATCAAGCCGACCTACAACTCATGTAGGCTCAGAAGCCCAACAGTCGCATCTATTCACCCACCAACGTTGTGTATAAATATAAGAGGACTTTTCCTCATTTAGACTCACTCATCTTATCACATCTCTCTCTCTCTACTGCGCAGATATGAGTCTCTTCTCTACTGCGCTGAAATGGGTCTCTCTCTCTCACACATGTGAAGCCGGAAGCTATTGAATTTGAAGCTGCAACTGCAGAAGTAAAGATTGACTTGCGTGGCATAGAAGATCTTCTCTTTGGAACTGCGCTGTAGGTTCATCTAAACCTCCTTTGAAAGCCGCAACTTTTGGTGGTGGAATGAAGTCAATCCGACGAACGGTTTGCAAGATATCGACTTCCCTAGTTTGAAGCCGGAAACTGCTGAAACTGAAGCTGCAACTGCAGAAGTAAAGATTGACTTGCGTGGCCTAGAAGATCTCCTCTTTGGAACTGCGTTGTAGGTTCATCTGAACCTCCTTTGAAAGCCGCAACTTTTGGTGGTGGAATGAAGTCAATCCGACGAACGGTTTGCAAGATATCGACTGCCCTAGTTTGAAGCCGGAAACTGCTGAAACTGAAGCTGCAACTGCAGAAGTAAAGATTGACTTGCGTGGCCTAGAAGATCTCCTCATCTGAACTGCGCTGTAGGTTCATCTGAACCTCCTCTGGAAGCCGAAACTTTTGGTGGTGGAATGAAGTCAATCCGACTGTCAGTTTGTGAGATATGGTCTGCCCTAGTTTGATAATGAAGCCGCTAATGCTGATGCTACTGATCTAGGGTTTTCTACTGCTAATATGAATCAGATTTATTGTACTATTTCTTTCTGTTGAATTATTGAAGATAAAAGAAGATTTGATCAAAGGGTTTCCCCACACATTGTGAGGTTTGTCCCTGGCTAGCCGCCACATCTTGTGTCTCTCGTCTTGGCTTGTTTTCTGTCGATCGTTTAATATTCTATTTGCACTTTACTTTATGTACATGTGATTGCTAATCGGTGGAATATAATAAGAAAAAGAAGTAAACTGTTATAAGCATAGAACATACCATAACTTAACATCCCTTCCTAGATGCGCTTGTCCTCCTGTCAAAAACTGTCTTCCTTGAACTCATTTAGAATTTAATAATTTATAGAAGGTAGTTGAACATCACTTCCAAGCCACTTCCATGGCGACCTTTGCTACTGCAAATCTCCCTCAGCAGACGATTTCAAAATACAAAAAAACAACTTGACGACATAAATTCTTGCTCCATCAAAAGAAACAAATTTCACATCATGTGAATCATTAACATGTCTTTGCATCTTATGTACAAATGATCGACTAAATCCCAAGCCGACAAAAAAAAAAACATGCCCTTTCAACAATTGACTCTTCAAGTCAAGCATGTACAAAAAGAATTTGAATGATTCTTTTACAAAGATAAAACACTTCATCAGTATCTCCCTTTTACAATCTTGGAGACCAAATCAACTCTTCCAAGTCGACATGACATTACATGCATGTTTAAACAAAACAATATGATGGTCGATTGCTTTCCATCAAGTCAATTACATACATGTTCAAATACAAGGAATTCATTAACATCCCTGTGTTCATACACTCCATCCTCATGCTTGTATTCGATTCTTCAACTTTTTCTTAAGTACAAGATCCTCGATCACATGTACATGTACTTTCGAAGCTGGAATGAATATAATTTTGCTGCAATAAAGTGAATCTACATACTCAACTTTTCCATCTTGCAACTTGCATTCCATTAGCAAAGAAATGCAAATAGATGTGACACATTTCTTTTCACATCAAAAGACATGTAACTTTAATTGGATAAGAACTCTAACCATTTCTTACCAATCCACACCAAAGGTGCTTCCTTTAACTGCACATCGACATCAACATGTGGATCATCCTGAAACACATCGATTATGGAAACTTCCTTTCCATTCTTACCATACTCTTTCTCCACTTTCTTCAAATTTTGTGGAAGCATTGTTGGATTCAAAGTCCAACACCTTTCAGCAATATGTCCTTGCTTATGGCAATAAGTACAACACATGTTCATCTTCTTGTCTTCTTTCCTTCTAGAGTTTCCTGTATGTGGCCATTCTCTTCCAACATCTAGAAACACTATGGTTAACCAAACCACAAAACGAACATGCAATTCTTTTCCAATGCTTATGTGGAAATTTATCATGCTTAACATAATCAAAAGAAGTGTGATGGAAATCAGATTTATACCTTTCTCTTTCACCTTCATTACCTTCATGAGGAGGTGAATCAAATGAAGAAGTAGCTCCCTTTGGAATACCATCAATCTCTTCAATGCTTTTAGAGCTTTAACAACTCTCTGGTTCAAGTGTGTGTTTATGTACACCTTCTCCCTGCAAATGATGTTTCAAACAATTGCATTTCCCAAGAATACAATCTTTACAAACTTGATGTAGGGAACCTGAAATGAAACTCCTTCTAGGAACTGTTTCAATTGCCTTCATCACTGCTTTGGAACTTTCTCCATAAGATTGTCCATAGCCAAGACCCAAATACTTAGGCATTTTCTCAACCATTATTGGCTCTATTGTCGCACAGATTGTCACGACAACGCTCAGACCGGGGGCTATCACCCTGATCCCCGATCTCTCCGTTTAAGCCTGTTTCTCGTAGCTAAGGGGGGTAGACCCTATGGAATGATGAATGACCAACTGGGGACCAGTTGGGTTGGGAGACACGAGGGGGAACAAGCACTTAATTGATTTTACTAAGTTAATAGACTAGTGCCTTATAGAGTTAATGACTGAATGATTATTTACCAAATGCTTACAGAAATATGAGCTCATTAACAATCAAATAACTCAAACAAAAGCTAACCTTTTGCCAAATGTGAGATAATCGATAAATGCTCAATGGTTCAACAATACTTGAGCAAATAAAATTCGAAAAATTAAGTGCTTTAAACAACCACGTAATTTTAAGTGCTAACCAGAGATCAGATTCATATAGCTAATCTTTAAATGATCTTCTAAGCGTATTTAACCACATGAAAATAATAAATATTAGTCCCACATCAAAATTTTAGCCTCAGTAGAAAATATATATTGCAAACACGACAAATCCTTGAGCCAAGACTGAATCCGGCAAGATATTTCCAAAATATATTTTTTTTTTTAAAGTTAAATGAAAAACTGATAACTCAAATCCTAAATCTAAATCTAAAAAAATAAAGTAAAAATCTAAAACTTAAAAGGGACTGTTTTTTTTTTTTTTTTTTTTTAAGTTTACAAAAAAAAGTCTACAATCTAAATCAAGCTAAAATCTAATTTAAATTAAAAGAAAACTTTTTAATTTTTTATAATTTTATAAATTTTTATGATTTTTTATTTTTTATATTTTTTATGATTTATTTATTTATTTATTTTTAACTCAATCTGAAACAAAACCTAAAAAATAAAATTTAATCTAAAACTAACATAATCTAATAAAAATAAAAAGAAACTTTTTTACCTTTTATGAATTTTTTATTATTTTTTTGTGATTATTTAATCAAACTAAATTTATAAACCTAAAAATCTAAAATCTATCTAAAACCCTAAACTAAATCTTAAACTAAATGAAATCAAAATTAAAACTAACACCTGACCATATATAACAAAAGAAATAAATTCTATAAAATTAAATCCTAAATAAAAATCAAAATAAAACAAATGAAAAATCAAATCTAACCCCTTCTTATTTATTTTTTTAATATTTTAATATTTTTATTTTTTATGAAACTTTTAGCCTAAAAATTAAACAAAATTAAGATCCTAAATAAAATCTAAATTAAAACTAACACCTTATCTATGAAACAATATAAAATCTAAAATCTAAACTAAACTTAAAGAAACATTTTATGCGTTTTATAATTTATTTATTTTTTAAATTTAAAATCAAATATAGAATAAAGCTAAATTCTAAAGTAATTAAATTTCAATCTAAACTTAATGAAAATGTAATTTTAAAACAAACACTAAATGAAATTTAAATATATTTAGTGTTAAGATTAAAGTGTAACCAAATAAAAATTTATTTAATTCTAAAACCAAGATCTAAACTTAGTAAAAAATAAATAAAAGGTCTAATTCTAACACTTCATCAAATCAAAATATAACCAAAAAGAAAAGTGAAAATCGATTTCTTAAATTTTATTCATTTTTTATTTTATTTTTTATTTTTAAATCAAACCATACTAACCCAAACTATCTTAACGCAAATAAAAAAAATGGAGCTGAAGTGTATTTTTGTTTGATTAGCGTAGGTGTGACGGGCAATGAGGCTACAGAAAGGTGCTTCGACGACAGCGTTGGGAGCTTGGCAGCTAGCCGCTCTATGGCTTTGAGAATGGGCGAAAACGAAGGTAGCTGGGGATTGGGCATGAGGTAGCCGCGTAAGCAAGACAACGTTGCAGGGTCTACGTGGATCAGTGGAGGCTTCAACAGCGATGAAAGCTACACACAGGTGAAGAGGAGCAACAACGCAGCTGAGGATGGTTGTTTGAGTGGAGTATTGAAATGCGGTTTGAAGGTGCTGCAAGCAGGTTTTGGATAGCAATGAAGAGAAAAACTGCATGTGAGGGACAGAGCCAGGAGATACGCAAAGGTAGGGATGCGTACAACAACTTAGAGTTGCGATTCTGCAAGTTTGAAAAAAAGCTGATAAAAGTGATGAAATGAAGCTGCATGTAGATGCGTGGAACGCTGAATACGCCAGTTTTGTGCAGGTTGAAGGGAGCAGCAATGCCTACAGTCTCTAAAAAAAAATTTAAAATTTTTCTGCAGCAGTAAAACCCAGGCAGTAGTGAAAATTAAAAACACAAGTAGCAGACCCGTAATCCTGAAAATTGATTAAACCTTTAAACCCTTCCTGCTTCAGATTGCATGATGGAAACCTTGGAGAACTTTTAAAATCTATACTTGCAACCTGTAATGGCAAAAATAGAACATAAAAAAAAAAACAAAACTGAAAACCCTAAATCAGCTAAATAATTATAGCATTTACAGATTTTCAACTCTTAAGTAGCTAGATTTGTCAATAATCACAGTAAAATTATCAGAATTTAATTTTAATGTGAGATACTTCAGAAAACCCTGCATGCATTCATAAAAAAATTTCAAATGATAAGCCCGGGATCAAGAACTGGCTGGACTCTTTCAGAAAACACAATTTGGGAGTTGGCTGGTTCAGTGGAGAACTTCCCCTAGCGCCCAGTAAACTCAAAACTAAGATTTCCTGCACAACTTACAATCAACCATTAACATAGAGGGAAAAAACGATAGTGAAATCCAGATCAAATGGAGATACCTGCCATTATATTTCAGAATCTAAACTATCATTCAAACCCTAGAGATCAGACAAGATACCTGTGTCTGAATCAATCTTCATCAAGCTAAAATCAATAGCTGAAAATAAAATAATGCAGAAAGAATAAAAGATCTTACAGCATTTCCAGAAGAGTAACACCAGCAAGATTTTTAACCCCAAAGTCTTTCTTTATTGCACCAAAAAAATGACTACAAGAGAGCTTTCTTTAGCACCAGACTCTCAGATCCAATCTGATCTCAAATGACCCCTAGCACTCTATTTAAAGGAAAAATTCCCAACGGCTAGTTCGAGTGATCCATGTCAAACTAATATCGACCGTCGATGAGGATCAAGATTTCTTTTAATCTCATCCGACGAATTTTTAAATGCATTTTAATATATTAAACAATTAAAATTCTGCATTTATTTACTCAAAAATTTGACTTTTTATTATTTTATTATTTTATTATTTTTTAAAAAATTTATTATTATTTTATTTTTTAATTATTTTTTTAAATTTTTAAATTTTATTATTATTTTATTATTATATATATATATATATATATATATATATATATATATATATATATATACTTTTTTTATTTTTATTTTTATTTTTTTAATTTTTAATTTTTAATTTTTTTATTATTTATATCTTTTGTTTTTATTGTTTTTTATTTTTTCAATTTTTAATTTTTATTTTTAAATGGATCCTCGAACTTAGCCTTTGGAAAAATCACCTAGGACCTAGGACTTAGGACTTAGGACCTATGAGGGGATTAAAACATTTCCTAACCCTCAAGACACTTTACATCATGACTTTTACAATTTTACATTTCAAGGGGGAAAACCCATTTGACATAGACCCACATAGACCATCCAATTCTGCGACCAAATATAATCTAGCAGATTGACACACTAGGATTCCTCTAAGATTCTAATGACAAAATTCATTCCGGCTTTGGGGTTAGGCTGAAGGAAAACTCTGCCGATCATGGATCGGTGAGACAAAAAACCTTCCGAAACGTAGATTATCACTAGAAAATTAGGTCCACCTAGGCAATTTACATACATGACACAACTCTGCTAAGATTATTTACAATTCACACATGCAGACTGGGTTTACAAAACAATATGATCGGGCTGATGATGATAGGCACAGACACGTTGCTCAAGCGCTATCCCTTTTGCAAAAAAAGGGGGTGTACTGCTAATGAGTAGTTGACACATAGTGGTCAACATCTGGCTCCACTTGGGGACACGTTGCTGCACTCTAGGAATGTGAGAATCTAGAATCTGCACACAACAAAATATAAGTAGCGTCCGTCCAAAAAAAATCATCATATAACATTAAGCACATGAAAGATATAAGCTCTTCATTTATTAACTATCCAGAAAATCAAATCTAATCCTAAAATAGAAATGAAAACGCTGAAAAAACAAGGAGTAAGGTTAGAAATACAGGGGATGCCCCATGGCATCAGATGTGTTCAATATAGTGTATATTGAGCATTTGCCTGCTTTTAGGCAAATCTGTCGGCTGCTTGTCGGATGTGCCATGTCCAATTCTGCATATGGTAGGACTCTTTCCTATCCGGAAATCAAGCTGCTCCCGGCCGTCTGATGCATCAGATCTTCTCATTTTCTTCCTCTTGCGCCTTTTCTTCCTGGTAGGCTGTATCACTGATGACGTGGAACTTTCTGCTTCAAAGCTCTTAGATGAAGTATGTAAGATATGCGTGACATGTCTTTCTTCATTCTGCATCTGCCCTGTCAAGGATGATGGATCAATCTCACATGTGCCATGAGTTATAACTTGATCTTCAATCGTTGGTGGATTAACCATGTGAGCATCAACCTGATTATTAATTTCCCTTTTATCCAAGTCACCTTCAATTATCCACTTTTCAATGGAACAAAGGACCTCATAGTATGATGGAGCTTGCTGTAACAGATAAGGTCACTCCTGATCTATTGACATTCCCTCGTTTCTTTCTGTAAGGACCATATCTAGACTATATACATATTTTTTTTTTTTTTTTACTAACCAGCAAATACAACCAGAAAAGAAACTTATCATATCATTTTCATAATTTTAACTAAGATCAATAGTAATGAAACACATATGTACGTTCACCAGAAGGCGAGACTCCACTTGCTCTGTTGTTGCTGGTATTCACTTGTAGCTGGTCACCTCCGCGAGTGAATGATGACGCACTTGACCCGAATGCGAAGACCCACCGATTAACCTCCCAGCCTACTCCTTGGGTACTCTTCTTCCCCGCAGACCCCCCGAGCTGCAATGGGGTTGTACAATGGAGGAAAGCACTAGCTGGTAGAGGAGAGCACACCTTGGCTCAAGAGTCCCCTCTCTAAAATCCTCTACCTCACCAAACTCACTATAACTTCGTAATCACTGCTCTGACATCATCTCATCCATCCAACCATAGGGTTCCCAAAAGTCCTTTCTCCCATGGCTTGCCCCTCATTTTATAGGAGTCCTCATAGGTGACACTTGTCATGTCATGCATAATTAATTATTTTTTTTTATAATTCAATAGCTTGATTATTCACCCACCCATGTGTCATTCTCACATCAAGGGTCTCCCAAAATTATTTACTTAAATTTTTATTTAAAACTAATATTTTCCTCACCTCAACAAGATTCCTATTTCTTCTCCTAGTTGTCTCTTTATTCCCCCCTTTTATTCCATAATTTGTGTTCATTACTTGAAGTCAATTAATGAGTCAAGATTTTATCCCCAATCTACTCCCTAATTTAACTCAGGTTATCTCCTAGATGGATATTCTTATGTTGGTTGTTGACACATGGAGCTTCTCTACATTTCTCTAAATTTAATTTACTATTCTCATTTTAATTCACCTTCCTCTTTTCTTAATTAGGTTTAAATTAGTTTAGGATTAATCTTTATCCTTACCATTATGTTTGTCTTTCCCCTTTTTCCTAATTAAACCACATAATCTTCCTAGTATTTTCCAAAATGGGAAGGGTAGAGTTTTTAAGGCACTCTATTTTAATTCTTCCTATGATCCTCCTTATTCCAAGTTTTATTTTTGATTTAATTACATTGGTTTCTAATCATCATTTACCCTTGATGTAAATTTACCTAGTTTTCATTCCTTGCTTATATTTATTTATTATTATTTATTTTTAATGATTCCAAGGATGCTAAGTTTGGTTGTGCCCTTCAAGAACTTCCCTAGAAGTTCCAAGGGTGCCACACCTAATAGCTTATTTGTGATGTCAAGGGTGCCAGTTTGGTTGTGCCCTTCAAGAACTTCGCTAGAAGCTCCAAGGGTGCCACACCTAATAGTTTATTTGTGATTGTCAAGGGTGCCAGTTTGGTTGTGCCCTTCAAGAACTTCCCTAGAAGTTCCAAGGGTGCCACACCTAATAGTTTATTTGTGATTGTCAAGGGTGCCAGTTTGGTTGTGCCCTTCAAGAACTTCCCTAGAAGTTCCAAGGGTGCCACACCTAATAGTTTATTTGTGATGCGAAGGGTGCCAAGTTGGTCGTGCCCTTCAAGAAATTCCCCTGAAGTTCCAAGGGTGCCACACCACTTGCCCTTCAAGCATCCAGTGATTACGAGGGGAAAGTATAGTGCAACGTCATAAACCACTATCATCTCTTATGTTGCCTGCTATAGTGAGACTAATGGTGTCGGGGAACAAGGAATCCGCCTTGATGCGCGCCCCTCGGTAAAGTCCTCATGAGCGACCCAACTTTGGAACCTGCCCTCATGGCATCGTGATCTTCAAGGCGAAGGTGTTTCAACCCTTCCAGCCCAAGTCACGGCGGGAGTGCTAGTGGGTGAGATCAGGGACTCTGTCCCACCCCTCCCATGTAGTTCCATCCACTTGTACAACCCCATCACCCATATGTGAGTCATTCGGTCAAGCAACTAATCTGTGCCTGCAACCATTAATATATCATCAGAATATAGTTAAACATATATGGCAGATTCCAAGATCGACTTAGACTTTCAAAGATAAAGTAATATAAATTTTCATCAAACCAGGTGTCATCGACATGTCATATGCGAGTGCTTCTGATGGTTTCCTACCATACTCAATAATCATCAGTAACAAGGTTTCTCAATGTTAGTCAATTATCATAATAGCATCATTAACAATTCCTGGTCATTCACATCATTGTCCATTGTAAGTCTGAACTAAAGGAAGTAGGTAACATAGGGGACACATCCCTCATGGCTATCATCAATAATCATCAATGGAAACATACATATTCATTAAGCTATCAACATCGTAACATCGTAGAAATATACCTATCCATAAAATTTATCCTCATTATGCTTTTAGTAGAGCGCATACATATTCTTTACTACCCTCATCATAATTTCAAATAGAGACCAACTTAACTATTTAATATTGAAATCATCAGAATACTGATAGATAAGATACATAACCATTCATGCTACCATAATATCAATGGAAAGCATTCATAAACATCACAACCATGAATATCTCAATCGCTAATAATAGTGTCATGGGTCCAGATCCTCAATCTGAGGTCCTCGAAGAAAAAAGTGTAAGATAATGTCGTATTAGGGTCAGGAAACAGAGTGGGCACTACACACACCCCCTCTTAACAATGGACTTCGTCCCGAAGTCCTTAGAACATAAAGGAGAAACGGCGACACATAATCTTAGGAACCCTTCCTGAAACTCTTGCCAACCTTCTGGTGGGCAGGTTAAAATTTTCCCAAGGTATCTATAATACGAATTCCGTTATAACTGAAGGACTATATCTGGGGAACATTGCAATCCACTTTTTGTATAAATGTACAAAACATACATTATAGATATTTTTAAAATTAATAGTTAAAGGAAGCTTCATACATAAACTTTTCCAACAAAATCATCATAATCAAAATCACAACTAATTAAAGCAACAATTAATAACACCCACCTTCATTCAAATGACAAATTGACTAATTTAGGAGAAATCTCTCTAGTTTTATTCATTCAATCATGCAATTAAGATAGCAATAATTTTGTATTAACTCAAATTCATAGGGGATGCCTATGCCTTTTTCATAGGAGGAACTACCCACCTTAAGCTTGGACTTCAATATTTGTAATGGTCAATAATAAATGTGTTAATTATTGTTGATATTTCACCTATGACGTAATCCACCTTTGTTTACCATGTTCTAAATCTTCAATTTTGTTAGGAACTACAATTAGTACTTTGAACTAGTCACAATAGTGGCAGGTAACCTTGGGGCTCGACTGAATTTGAACTTGTCACCAATAGCCTCCTAGTCGGTAACATCCCTTAGCGATATGTTCGCCTAAATACTTAAATATATCCATCTTTGTCATGTTGTTTAGTTGGCATTAGCAAAGGGAAAAAACAGAAATGCGTTACCTAACTTATCAAAATGGGCTCTATGTTGCAGAGTTTAAAGTTAGTCATGCTAATCCTCTGTTGTTTTACTTTAGGCACCCTATCTTTGTTTCTAATTCCTACCAAAAAAAACCTCTCTTTATGATTGGCATGTATTGCTAGTGTGCTCTATGTTTTCCATACAACATTACAGTTCAATAATTTCAAAGGAGAATCTGTTCAACCAAGGACGACAACCCACTGCGCAATAGTAGTGATACACAGAAATGCAGGAGTGGGAACTCTCGAGTGTCCAAAACAAAAATTTCAGCGATTGGCAAGGGGAAGTTAGTCTCATATAAAGATACTTAGAAGTCATTATAATTGGAATGGCATGAGAGTCCAAAATGTTAACAGCTTTATGATCAGCCCTCCCAACAATTAGGAAATTCGAACAATATATAGAATGCTTGTGACCACGTCTTGTAATTATTCACATCTAGCCTGCTGCAACAAGAATCATATACTAAATATTACAGCCACAACTACAGTTATAATGCTAGTTGAGGTTTAAACTTTATTAATGATGTCATCAACCAAGTAGGGATAAAAGTGATGGCCTGACGACTTTGCTATAAGACTAAGGAACATATCCTTTTTACAGCGAAGAGAAGTGCAATCAGGCAATGTATTGTGTGCCTAAAAGTAACCATGTATCTTAGCCCACTAACAATATTACAAAAATAGTTCATGGAGACAATGACATGACTAGTGTGTGCTACCACAGTGCAAACACAATTATATATCAAATACTTGTATTTTCCTTCTTGCATTCTACAGATATTCTTTTCTTTTTCTTCTTAATTTTTATTTTTCATTTGTGGGCCCCTGTGGAACCACAGATCCAAATGACCAAGTTTTCAAGCTCAGACACAGCAACTAGATTCTAGGAAATATTGAGGAAATGGCTCCGAAAAGTTTTCAGAATCAGAAACAGCCTAGGAAACATCTTTGTTGCCGCAATTTACTGAAGGTTTCGATTTCAAAAGTATTTCCTGCTTGAAAAAAAAACATGCATGCAAAGGGATGGTGCATGCATCTCTGTGTGCGTTGGTGAGGGGTGAATGAGCATGCTCTGCTACTGGGTCCCCCGCCTATCCCTTTCTTGATCCTCTGTATATTCCTAAAAAGAGGACAACAATAATACAAAATAGTTGTTCGTACTCCTTAAAGGTCTCTTGAACCACTGGAGTCTCTGCTTGTTGAATACATGCATACAAGCATGGCTTTTATATTACTGCTACCACATCATGAAGACTATGGTCTGTATTCTCCTCATGATCACTACTTCTAAGATAGCCCAGGTACAGTACTGATGCATCAAGCGTAGTAGCCCCCCTCCAAATCCTTCTCTTTATTTCATGTATAGCATGTAATTCATGTTTGTAGAAAAGCAGTGCGAAAACATAATAATTTGGTGAACAAAGTACTGAGATGTGATAAATTTTAGTTGATTCCGTAATTTAATAAATAAACATATGCCACTGCTTGCTAGGGGGACCTAACAATGCCTACTACACCTTCTTAGAGATTTGATTTACCTTCATGATCCATGTTCTGAAAGTTCAATGTTGTACAACTACCATTAGCACTTTAAAAATAAATACATACCACTCCTTTCTAGTGGATACCTAATGGTACACACTATCTAGAGATAAAAAAAAGATGTTAACTACATAGAACGTAATCATCACTTGCAATGAATGAGTAGTCCAAACCTTCATCCCTTCAAACCCAGCTACCCTACTTCCTTTCGCTAGGGTAAGCGAGTGAGGCTATCTGGGGCCTATCTTCATTTAATCCTACTGAATCTAATGTCAAGGAGTGTAATATTGTTGCAATCTTTAAAGGTGTTGTGACTATTAAGGCTCTTAATTTCCTGGTGATGAGGAATGCATATTCTCGCAGTTTGGCCATCCAAGCTAATGGAAGACAAAGCATATAGCAAGTTTCACTAGTGACCAAAGATGGCAGGCAGACATCATTTACCAGTCTTTGCTTGATTCCAAGCAGAACTAAAACTATATGGATTGAAGCCTTTAAGGTTGGATGATCAATTGCAGCCACATCAATTCATTAACAACCTGGAGCATAGAACCAAAGCCCAGCTGCTGTGGTTCCAAAAGTAGCTAGAAATACTCTTAAATGAAGCTTTCCTATCAAGATTTGACGCCCAGAATTGCAGCCGCGTCGACCTTTTGACAACATGAGAATGAAGTTGAATCAGTTTGTTCGTAAGGTCATAAAGCATAACGTCACAATCATAACATCACAAAGAATTAGTCTAGATATATTGACATTGGTATTTTAAAATATTGGACATAGCTTCAAAAATTAATTTAAAATATGCATTGGCCAAGAAACAATTAATTATTGTGAATTAATGGTTTTCATATAGGTCCAGAGACTGACTCATGAGGCTGCCAATAATGCAGGAACATTCAAATCCTTGGAGATTCCCTACTAGTTATTCAATGAATGTGGAAGAAAATAACAATGAGTAATTTCACATTACAATAACTGTATAATATCATTCATTCTCTTCTATCAATTTTCTCACATATCCACAGGGACGGGAATAGGACTGTTGATGGACTTTCTAAAGATGGAACAAGGTTGGAGCACAGAATCTAGCATGATTCTAAACAGTGAGGGCATTGCCTCAGATTATACTCATGATGCATGGCTGTAAATCTGTTTTATTAGAGAATCTGGTGTGTTTCAGTAACTAGTCACATTACAGATGTGGTGGACTTTCAACAATTCATAAAATTTCAGATGTATGCAAGGGTGTCTTCTAGTTTACAAGAGCATCTTGCAAACATTCCATTTGAAGAGCTTCAGAAAGTGCGCTCTGATGGTCAAGAATCAACCCTTTCTAAATTCAAGCATGATGCCAAACCCTCAAGAGTTAACAAAAACAGACCTATGGAAATGAGCAGCAAGAAGCCTGTTGTAAGGCTTAGGGAAGTTGTTCAAGGTGAGATATGCAAGGAAAATAAACGGGGGCAGTATTTTTGTGAATTTTTACTGCACATGTATCACCAATGTGCTCTTTAAAGTCTGAATAAATATCTTTAAGGCAAGAAAACAAGAAAAATGGACCTCTAACAAAACTGCAATAAATACCTAAATAGGGGAACAAAAATGTAAACCATCACTACAATATGACAACTACCACTTTATATGCATTCATTCACAAAGTTACTAGGTCCGCTTAAGTGCAATGCAACACAATACATAGACACATCAGACCCCAATTATCATATCGTTAAGATCCTCTTCAAATCCCTTTCTTATAATGGATCTTAGAAGGATGGTTAACGCATTGAATTAATTGTTTACATAGACATAAATTCACAGCATGCAGCCATGTTGCAATTGATTCAATGAAAAGCTGAGACCAATGTTGAAAGCTTCAGCTCAGAACAAATCCACAAGACCAGGGTACAAGTATTGGACTCGGCATAGAAAAAAAACTTAATCAAATATAATCATTCAAAATGAGTGTTTTTCTTTTCCTTTCTGGCATTTCTACTCGACACCAGTAAAGTTTTCCACCCACTGCTGGAGAGTTTGAGTCACCTGCCAAGAGACAGACTTGGGCCTAGTTTGGCAGCAGAGCCAAGCTGTGTTTGAACCAAAATACCTGGAAGACTCTGCATTTATTCCACTATGGCTTTGAAGAAGCAAGCTGAAAACCCCAATATAACCAAAAACAATAACCCAAGGATTAAGTTGTAAAAGTTAATAGAGAATCCTAATGACAATGATACAATATTCCAAGGTTTATATAAGTGACTGTGTCTCACACATGCCTAACACTTTTCTCGTATTTAATCCCCTAAAGTTGCTTAGCCATCAATCTTCAATTTCTCGAGCCAGATCTAGTCTGAGAAAACATGTCCATTCCAACTCTGCTAATTGAGGTGCTAGATCCCTATCATCAAAACACTCAGAAAGACCCTTCATATTCTATACTGTCATGATCTGCTTCCCTAGAAATTTGGTTGGGTCATTTGACAACTCAAATTATCAAATCTGAAACTGAAATACAGTTGGCATGGCTTGCGAGCTGCACTATTAGTTGTCAAAGGTGTTCTTATGCCTTAGACTTGTGGATCATGCATCCTTTTTGAAACAAATGAAATTCTCTGTATAATTAAGAATGTAGGTCCCTATTTCTTTAGTCACAACCACAGCATGACCATTTAACATATATTTTATCTCAAAATTTTGCGTTTTGTATGTTTAGGCTTTTGAAAAGCCTAATTGGGTAAACCACCCAATACCAAAAACGAATTTGAAAACTTGTTACACCAATAACACAGCTAATTTTACCAACCATTCATTTCGACTCGTAATTAATCTCACTGGCAAATTTTCTCATTCAAGAAATTCTATAAGATATATCACTGAAGAAAACAGATCAGATATTACAGTGTAAATAAAAAAACGCAAAATCAAATTTTCTATGGAAACAGCTTTCAAAATCCAACAGTTCCAAGAGGATTTCACTAAAACTAAATCTTCTACTATGAAAACACAGCTCAATTCTTTCCATTAGTCCCCTTCATCACATCTCATTTATAAGATTTCTAGCTCGTTTCAAGCACAGCTATCTCCATGAACAGCATTGCAGACACAATGCTTAATTACGGCAGTTTTACAAGATGACTAACTTTTCACAACAATGTGCAGAGAAATTCAATGCATGGAGAGCAGAAACAATTAACATTATACACATGAAATAAATAGATTAACAACTTCCAAGCTCGTTAAATGCAATAATATTCTTACTGCAAATATTCCAAATTCACACATGAGAAGTCTCTTCCTATAAAAAGTTAAAACCAATCCAAAAGAAATATTTTCTTGCAGTGTTAGTCCAGTTTCACTCGTTGCTATGTCATTGCATTCTATTTTCTACTTATAACAAAACAGTGAAAATATTTTCTAGTTTTCTCTAGCTCCAAATCCCAAGTCTCCAATATTTGCTGGAAGCCTGGTTTCCCCAGAGACCCTGTTCATCCTCATAAAGGAGCTGGACAGCTCTGACATATTATCAGCTTCAGATACAACCTCAGACTGTTCAGCCTCGTCTCTATCACAAACGGAGGACAACCCATATTCGTCATCTTCAAGAGTCCCCAATTGCCCAGTATCATCTTCGTCTTCTAAACCTCCAAGCTCTACCTCTTGCGTAACATCCCTTAAAAAAAAATGCATATTGTGATGCATCAAACTGGTCAATAAGGGCACGCTCTTCCGCTAAAGTCTTCAGATCCTTTGCGTCCTCCATCAGATCAGACGATTGAGTGCCTTCGGCGTCTTCGAAGTCATTCATCTTGATTTATTTCAGCTTATAATAGCACTGTTTGACCCCAATAACCCAATAACTGCTACTAAACGTCGTTAAACCTTATCTGTAAAGATTTCAATCCTTACAATCCCAATCTAGCAGCTTCTTACCAAATATGCCCTAAATAAATCTCAAAATCGCGGATCTCGTCGGATACAAAAATATTGAACCACAAGAGACTTCAAAACTGCACCAAATGGCTTAAACCTTTACAAGCAGCAGAATCTATCTTCTGGCAATACAATACAAAAACACGAATATTCCCGCACAATACCACAAGGGAGCTTTGGAGAAGCAGAGCAAATGTAAGCTACACTAAAACACAAAATCTTCAGAATCTTCGGTCATGCAGAGCTCTTCACATCTATCCAACGCCTAAAACGCCCTCCGATTTGAATCTTGGACCTATGGCTTCAAACAGCAGTGGGGCAGAACTAAAGAAAGAGCAAATCGCCCCCAGATTTGATCCTTGACACCTACGGCTGCCAAGAATTACAGCAAAAGATGCCAAAAACTTCCCAAAAAACGAGTTATACCAAAAACCTTTCTCGATTCGAACCCGAGACCTGGAGTTTCTAATAATAAGCAAAACCCGGCCGTGGGACAAAGAATAAGAACCTTCTGCGGACTCCAACCTTGGAAACTCGAAATGGGTCGACGAGTCTAATGAATTTAAGGCGATTTGGATTTGCAATTGCAGCAAATCGTGGAGCTTCCGAGCCGACTGGGGTTGGGGTTCGCTGAGAATCCTCTGCTTTTAAATCCGATGCCGATGGCATCCAGAAGTTGCGCCCCCCCTGCAATGTTAAGCCGATTTAGGCAATGAATTGATGAAAGCGTTATAAGAAGAATCCAAATCAAATAACAACTGACGAGCCTGCTATTCGGTTAACTCCTCCGATGCCCCCATGTTCTTCAACATCGAAATCCATTCTCTGGCTTTCACTTTACCCTCAAAGTCCGGTGGAAGCTGAGGAACCCTACTCAGGGCCGACAAAAGATCCGAAAGCGCGGGGTATAACTGATCCACCACCACCATATTAAGCTTCAGAGAATCCATTGAGGTAATAAAATGTTGTACGCATTCGGCGACAGCAGCGGCCGTGCCAAGTCTGATGATGAGGCCCTGTGTTCAACGGTGGCCGGAATCTCGGAAACAAGTAAGCGATTCACAGCAGCAGGGCAATCCATCTTGTAGGTTTCCATGAATCTCTCAACGCTTGGGACTGTATCTTTCAGAGAAGTTGTTAGGGTTTTAAATTGGGCAATCAGCTTTGTGCATTCCGGTTCGTAATCTTTTGAGGAAATTACGTCACGGACATACGCCTTCTCCAGTTTCTCCATAGTTCTTATGATTGCAAAGAGGTCTGCGGAATTATCATACATTTCACACTCGCGTTTATCGTTCCATAAGTTTACCTCCCTCGCCATATCAGCCGCCATAATTTTAACTGAAAGTTTTTAAATGACAGAGAAATCCCCGCGAATTTTTGATGCTCTGTGTGTCTAATAGGGTTTCATTTGGGTTTATAAATTGTTTCATTTGGGTTTATACAGTGAGGTTACAGGGTAGAATCTAGCGTTGATCCGTCAGTCAGGTTGTAACAGCTAGGTAGGGTTTGGGAATCACGTGGTGCGAGGATGTGGTACAAGCCTGTTGATGGTCTACGGTTGAAGTGTTAGTTTTTTTTTTTTTTTGAAAGTTGAGTAATTTTATTTTAGAGAAATACCCTCATAGCAAACAAAACTAGTTATGCTTGCATGGGCCCATAGGCCTCAAGGGTTCAACTTGTGCTCTGATACCAAGTGTAAGGACCATATCTAGACTATATACATATTTTTTTTTATTTTTTTTTACTAACCAGCAAATACAACCAGAAAAGAAACTTATCATATCATTTTCATAATTTTAACTAAGATCAATAGTAATGAAACACATATGTACGTTCACCAGAAGGCGAGACTCCACTTGCTCTGTTGTTGCTGGTATTCACTTGTAGCTGGTCACCTCCGCGAGTGAATGATGACGCACTTGACCCGAATGCGAAGACCCACCGATTAACCTCCCAGCCTACTCCTTGGGTACTCTTCTTCCCCGCGGACCCCCCGAGCTGCAATGGGGTTGTACAATGGAGGAAAGCACTAGCTGGTAGAGGAGAGCACACCTTGGCTCAAGAGTCCCCTCTCTAAAATCCTCTACCTCACCAAACTCACTATAGCTTCGTAATCACTGCTCTGACATCATCTCATCCATCCAACCATAGGGTTCCCAAAAGTCCTTTCTCCCATGGCTTGCCCCTCCTTTTATAGGAGTCCTCATAGGTGACACTTGTCATGTCATGCATAATTAATTATTTTTTTTTATAATTCAATAGCTTGATTATTCACCCACCCATGTGTCATTCTCACATCAAGGGTCTCCCAAAATTATTTACTTAAATTTTTATTTAAAACTAATATTTTCCTCACCTCAACAAGATTCCTATTTCTTCTCCTAGTTGTCTCTTTATTCCCCCCTTTTATTCCATAATTTGTGTTCATTACTTGAAGTCAATTAATGAGTCAAGATTTTATCCCCAATCTACTCCCTAATTTAACTCAGGTTATCTCCTAGATGGATATTCTTATGTTGGTCGTTGACACATGGAGCTTCTCTACATTTCTCTAAATTTAATTTATTATTCTCATTTTAATTCACCTTCCTCTTTTCTTAATTAGGTTTAAATTAGTTTAGGATTAATCTTTATCCTTACCATTATGTTTGTCTTTCCCCTTTTTCCTAATTAAACCACATAATCTTCCTAGTATTTTCCAAAATGGGAAGGGTAGAGTTTTTAAGGTACTCTATTTTAATTCTTCCTATGATCCTCCTTATTCCAAGTTTTATTTTTGATTTAATTACATTGGTTTCTAATCATCATTTACCCTTGATGTAAATTTACCTAGTTTTCATTCCTTGCTTATATTTATTTATTATTATTTATTTTTAATGATTCCAAGGATGCTAAGTTTGGTTGTGCCCTTCAAGAACTTCCCTAGAAGTTCCAAGGGTGCCACACCTAATAGCTTATTTGTGATGTCAAGGGTGCCAGTTTGGTTGTGCCCTTCAAGAACTTCGCTAGAAGCTCCAAGGGTGCCACACCTAATAGTTTATTTGTGATTGTCAAGGGTGCCAGTTTGGTTGTGCCCTTCAAGAACTTCCCTAGAAGTTCCAAGGGTGCCACACCTAATAGTTTATTTGTGATTGTCAAGGGTGCCAGTTTGGTTGTGCCCTTCAAGAACTTCCCTAGAAGTTCCAAGGGTGCCACACCTAATAGTTTATTTGCGATGCGAAGGGTGCCAAGTTGGTCGTGCCCTTCAAGAAATTCCCCTGAAGTTCCAAGGGTGCCACACCACTTGCCCTTCAAGCATCCAGTGATTACGAGGGGAAAGTATAGTGCAACGTCATAAACCACTATCATCTCTTATGTTGCCTGCTATAGTGAGACTAATGGTGTCGGGGATCAAGGAATCCGCCTTGATGCGCGCCCCCCGGTAAAGTCCTCATGGGCGACCCAACTTTGGAACCTGCCCTCATGGCATCGTGATCTTCAAGGTGAAGGTGTTTCAACCCTTCCAGCCCAAGTCACGGCGGGAGTGCTAGTGGGTGAGATCAGGGACTCTGTCCCACCCCTCCCATGTAGTTCCATCCACTTGTACAACCCCATCACCCATATGTGAGTCATTCGTTCAAGCAACTAATCTGTGCCTGCAACCATTAATATATCATCAAAATATAGTTAAACATATATGGCAGATTCCAAGATCGACTTAGACTTTCAAAGATAAAGTAATATAAATTTTCATCAAACTAGGTGTCATCGACATGTCATATGCGAGTGCTTCTGATGGTTTCCTGCCATACTCAATAATCATCAGTAACAAGGTTTCTCAATGTTAGTCAATTATCATAATAGCATCATTAACAATTCCTGGTCATTCATATCATTGTCCATTGTAAGTCTGAACTAAAGGAAGTAGGTAACATAGGAGACACATCCCTCATGGCTATCATCAATAATCATCAATGGAAACATACATATTCATTAAGCTATCAACATCGTAACATCGTAGAAATATACCTATCCATAAAATTTATCCTCATTATGCTTTTAGTAGAGCGCATACATATTCTTTACTACCCTCATCATAATTTCAAATAGAGACCAACTTAACTATTTAATATTGCAATCATCAGAATACTGATAGATAAGATACATAACCATTCATGCTACCATAATATCAATGGAAAGCATTCATAAACATCACAACCATGAATATCTCAATCGCTAATAATAGTGTCATGGGTCCAGATCCTCAATCTGAGGTCCTCGAAGAAAAAAGTGTCTAAGATAATGTCGTATTAGGGTCAAGAAACAGAGTGGGCACTACACTTTCATCCTCTGACCATTGTTGAATTTTCTGGACCTGTATTGTAATGGCATCTATTTGACTAGAGTGTCCAACCTTCATAGCACTAATTTCCCTGGCATGGTTTTCTTCCATATCTTTTATTACTTCATCATTCTTTCATCAAGCAATACTGCATAGAGTTTATCTCTTCCTTATGATTTGCTTGCATGGCAGCCAACTGATTATTATGATCGAACGTCATGATAGTCATTTCTTCATCCATAGTTAATAACTTGTTTTGCATAGAATTAATTTCCCTATCATGATTAGCTTTCATGGTCGTCTTATTTTCCTCTAACCCTGACAACTTGTTTTGCATAAAACTAATTTCTGTGTCATGATTAATCTTCATGGCCTCAATTTCCTTAGTATGCTGATTTTGCATGATCTCCATCTCCCTATTACGTTTTTCTAGGTGGGTGCATAAAGTTCTCACATCATTGGCATAATTAGTTTGTTTGATCTCCATATTTTTTACCAACAGCATTAATTCTTGTATAATTTGCTTCTGATCTTCCTTTTCATTGTTAACATTGTTTTTACAATTTGTCCCTGCTTTTCCACTATCATGGATTTGATCTGCAATGGTACAGGTGGATGGCACATTCTGATATGAAGAATTGTCTTGGAATCTTTCACCGATAGCTGAACCTTTCATAAGATTACTTTCATTCTGTCGCACAATTTTAGGGGCACAAGGCGAGCTATCCGGATTACCATATCTATCTTGAAAAGCATTGACAATGTCTTGTAAAGAAATGAAAGAATCCTTAGGACAATTGTTAAACCAATTCAAAGCATCACCCTCTAAAGAAAGGACAAAAAGACGCATTTTGACATCTTCATGATTATACTGAGGGGATCTACAATATATGATCATTATACGAGTAAACAAGCCTAGATGTCTTTTAACAACGACTGAATCACCACTTGAGAACAAAGGTAATTTAGAAATGGCCACTTTCAAAATATCATGGAGATCATCAGTAAAATGACATGGTTTAAACGAATAATCCATGATGAATAATTAGGGACCAATTGGATGATAGAAAGAGATCTCTGCTCAAGAAAATTAATAAATGAAAGAAGTGGAGTCGCCACTTGAACAATGAATCTAATTCTAGGATCCAAAACAAACCAACAAGCAAATATGAGGGAGGCTTCTTGTCTGGGAAAAAATAAATGAGAAGAAATGGAGTCACCACCCAAACAAGAAACGAACTAAAGAGAAGTTGTTGATATGACGAAAGATAAGGTGATGAAAAAGATCCAAATGATGCCCAAACATGTTGAATCTGCCAGCTCAAACACGAGATGAAAAAGATGAAAGAATGATGAGAAATGAGAATATGAATGTCGTTGAAGCACCGAGAACAAAATATCCCCGGCGACGGCGCCAATAAATGTTGTCGCACAGATTGTCATGACAACGCTCAGATTGGGGGCTGTCACCCTGATCCCCGATCTCTCCGTTTAAGCGTGTCTCCCGCGGCTAAGGGGGTAGACCCTGTGGGATGATGAATGACCAACTGGGGACCAGTTGGGTTGGGAGACACGAGGGGGAACAAGCACTTAATTGATTTTACTAAGTTAATAGACCAGTGCCTTATAGAGTTAATAACTGAATGATTATTTACCAAATGCTTATAGAAATATGAGCTCATTAACAATCAAATAACTCAAACAAAAGCTAACCTTTTGCCAAATGTGAGATAATCGATAAATGCTCAATGGTTCAACAATACTCTAACAAATAAAATTCGAAAAATTAAGTGCTTTAAACAACCACGTAATTTTAAGTGCTAACCAGAGATCAGATTCATATAGCTAATTTTTAAATGATATTCTAAGCGTATTTAACCACATGAAAATAATAAATATTAGTCCCACATCAAAATTTTAGCCTTAGCAGAAAAGATATATTACAAACACGACAAATCCTTGAGCCAAGACTGAATCCGGCAAGATATTTCCAATTTTATTTTATTTTTTTTAAAGTTAAATGAAAAACTGATAACTCAAATCCTAAATCTAAATCTAAAAAAATAAAGTAAAAATCTAAAACTTAAAAGGGACTCTTTTTTTTTTATAATTTTTTAATATTTTTTAAAGTTCACAAAAAAAATTCTACAATTTAAATCAAGCTAAAATCTAATTTAAATTAAAAGAAAACTTTTTAATTTTTTATAATTTTATAAATTTTTATGATTTTTTATGATATATATATATCTATATATATATATATATATATAGATATATATATTAACTCAAACTGGAACAAAACCTAAAAAATAAAATTTAATCTAAAACTAACATAATCTAATAAAAATAAAAATAAACTTTTTTACCTTTTATGAATTTTTTAATATTTTTTTGTGATTATTTAATCAAACTAAATTTATAAACCTAAAAATCTAAAATCTATCTAAAACCCTAGACTAAATCTTAAACTAAATGAAATCAAAATTAAAACTAACACCTGACCATATATAACAAAAAAAAAGAAATTCTATAAAATTAAATCCTAAATAAAAATCAAAATAAAATGAAAAATCAAATCTAAACCCTTTTTATTTATTTTTTTAATATTTTAATATTTTTATTTTTTATGAAACTTTTAGCCTAAAAATAAAAAAAATTAAGATCTAAATAAAATCTAAATTAAAACTAACACCTAATCTATGAAACAATATAAAATCTAAAATCTAAATAAAACCAAAATCTAAACTAAACTAAAAGAAAAATTTTATGCGTTTTATAATTTATTTATTTTTTTTAATTTAAAATCAAATATAGAATAAAGCTAAAATCTAAAGTAATTAAATTTCAATCTAAACTTAATGAAAATGTAATTTTAAAACAAACACTAAATGAAATTTAATATATCTAGTGCTAAGATTAAAGCGTAACCAAAAAAAAATTTATTTAATTCTAAAACCAAGATCTAAACTAAGTAAAAAATAAATAAAAGGTCTAATTCTAACACTTCATCAAATCAAAATATAACCAAAAAGAAAAGTGAAAATTGGTTTCTTAAATTTTATTCATTTTTTTTTAATCAAACCATACTAACCCAAACTATCTTAACGCAAATAAAAAAAATGGAGCTGAAGTGTATTGTTGTTTGATTTAGCGCAGGTGTGACGGGCAATGAGGCTGCAGAAAGGTGCTTCGACGGCAGCGTTGGGAGCTTGGCAGCTAGCCGCTCTACGGTTTTGAGAATGGGCGAAAACGAGGGTAGCTGGGGATTGGGCGTGAGGTAGCCGCGTAAGCAAGACAGCGTTGCAAGGTCTGCGTGGATCAGTGGAGGCTTCAACAGCGATGAAAGCTACACGCAGGTGAAGAGGAGCAACAACGCAGCTGAGGATGGCTATTTGAGTGGAGTATTGAAACGCGGTTTGAAGGTGCTGCGAGCAGGTTTTGGATAGCAATGAAGAGAAAAATTGCATGTGAGGGATAGAGCCAGGAGATACGCAAAGGTAGGGATGCGTACAGCAACTTAGAGCTGCGATTCTGCAGGTTTGAAAAAACGCTGATAAAAGTGATGAAATGACGCTGCATGTAGATGCGTGGAACGCTGAATACGCTAGTTTTGTGTAGGTTGAAGGGAGCAACAATGCCTATAGTCTCTAAAAAAAAAATTAAAATTTTTCTACAGCAGTAAAACCCAGGCAGCATTGAAAATTAAAAACACAAGTAGCAGATCCGTAATCCTGAAAATTGATTAAACCTTTAAACCCTTCCTGCTTCAGATTGCATGATGGAATCCTTGGAGAACTTTTAAAATCTATACTTGCAACCTGTAATGGCAAAAATAGAACATTAAAAAAAAACAAAACTGAAAACCCTAAATCAACTAAATAATTACAGCATTTACAGATTTTCGACTCTTAAGTAGCCAGATTTGTCAATAATCACAGTAAAATTATTAGAATTTAATTTTAATGTGAGATACTTCAGAAAACCCTACATGCATTCATAAAAAAATTTCAAATGATAAGCCCGGGATCAAGAACTGGCTGGGCTCTTTCAGAAAACACAATCTGGGAGTTGGCTGGTTCAGCCGAGAACTTCCCCTAACGCCCAGTAAACTCAAAACTAAGATTTCCTGCATAGCTTACAATCAACCATTAACATAGAGGGAAAAAACGATAGTGAAATCCAGATCAAATGGAGATACCTGCCATTATATTTCAGAATCTAAACTATCATTCAAACCCTAGAGATCAGACAAGATACCTGTGCCTGAATCAATCTTCATCAAGCTAAAATCAATAGCTGAAAATAAAATTATGCAGAAAGAATAAAAGATCTTACATCATTTCCAGAAGAGTAACACCAGCAAGATTTTTAACCCCAAAGTCTTTCTTTATTGCACCAAAAAAATGACTATAAGAGAGCTTTCTTTAGCACCAGACTCTCAGATCCAATCTGATCTCAAATGACCCCTAGCACCCTATTTAAAGGAAAAATTCCCAACGGCTAGTTTGAGTGATCCATGTCAAACTAATATCGACCGTCGATGAGGATCAAGATTTCTTTTAATCTCATCCGTTGAATTTTTAAATGCATTTTAGTATATTAAACAATTAAAATTCTGCATTTATTTACTCAAAAATTTGACTTTTTATTATTTTATTATTTTATTATTTTTTAAAATTTTTATTATTATTTTGTTTTTTTAATTATTTTTTTAAAATTTAAAATTTTATTATTATTTATATATATATATATATATACTTTTTTTTATTTCATTTTAATTTTATTTTAATTTTTTAATTATTTATATCTTTTGTTTTTATTGTTTTTTATTTTTTCAATTTTTAATTTTTATTTTTAAATGGATCCTCGAACTTAGCCTTTGGAAAAATCACCTAGGACCTATGACTTAGGACCTATGAGGGGATTAAAACATTTCCTAACCCTCAAGACACTTTACATCATGACTTTTACAATTTTACATCTCAAGGGGGAAAACCCATTTTACCTAGACCCACATAGACCACCGAGTTCTACGACCAAATATAATCTAGCAGATTAACACACTAGGATTCCTCTAAGATTCTAATGACAAAATTCATTCCAGCTTTGGGGTTAGGCTGAAGGAAAACTCTGCCGATCATGGATCGGTGAGATAAAAAACCTTCCGGAACGTAGATTATCACTAGAAAATTAGGTCCACCTAGGCAATTTACATACATGACACAACTCTACTAAGATTATTTACAATTCACACATGCAGACTAGGTTTACAAAACAATATGATCGGGCTGATGATGATAGGCACAGACACATTGCTCAAGCGCTATCCATTTTGCAAAAAAAAGGGGGTGTACTGCTAATGAGTAGTTGACACATAGTGGTCAACAGGCTCAACAATGCCCTGTGCATGTTTGCCAATCCTTTTCCTTCATAGCCCATTTTGGACATTAACTTGGACCCTATGCCTCTTTTATGTTTTTCAAAAGAACCAACATAAACATTCTTAGAGGAAATTGAAGACAAACTAGAATTGTTTACCTCTTCTTCAAGCTGATACTTGACTAAGGCTTCTTTGGCAGTAAGGAGCTGTGTCTCCAACTCATGCCTCTTTTCCAAATCCATATTTGCAATATGAAGTTGTCTCTTCCTTTCCTGCAATTTGTTAGAAAGCAACTGCTTCTCTTCCTTCATGGAATTCAACTGCTCTCGGAGTTCGGTGCTCATTTCTCTCACCATATCCATCATGATCAACAAATATCGGTTCAAGTATTCATCAAAGAATCTTGTGAAAGAGGAGGATTTGGAAAACTCACTTGTAGAAGTTGTCATCATCAAAATGAACAAAATCACTTCAACAAAATTCACAAAGCTTTCAAAGAACTAATGACAAATTTCTGAACTAAATGGCAGTAGAATCAAATTCTTGTTCAAGCAACCTTTGCAAACAAACCCTCTTATACTTCAAGGGTTACCTTGAGGTCCTTTGGGTAAGGAGAATGCCTTCAACCCTTCTTCCTTCTTGTCCTCTCCTGGACATAGCTTATCAGTAGCTTTCCCTTCACCTTTGCAAACTCAAACAATTGTCAGTTTACAAACAATTAAACAGTAGAATCCTTTGTACTGTTTAAACAACTATCAAGTCAAACAAGCAATCTTTTTCTCTGTCAATCAAGCATCCTGCTTTGATACCACCTAATCTGAAATGAGGATTTAACATCTTGTTATACTTACAAGAACCTTTCACTCCAAAGCTTAACAATTATATGATCTAGCTTATGTTGACAATTGCGGAATTAAGTACTTGAAACAGGTGTATGTCTTTGTTTTTTTTAACTATTTAAGTGATTTAAGTTGATTTGTTTCTGTTGATATTAGACACACATAACAACCATATAATGTAGCAAATAAACATCAACACATAGCAACAAATTTAATCTAGGAGTTCACTCGAATATCGTGGGTTACGTCTCCTTGAGCTTCTGTCAATTTGACTTGGCTCTTTGGGGTTATGGCTTCAATTCTTTTACAAGTTCCACCCTCAACTCCAATGGTTATTGATTGAACCAATGGGCTTATAAAACCATCTATATCCATGTCATCGCTGTCATCATTCTGCAAACAAATCTGAGATCCCTTAGAGTTGATTCCTTCAATCGGTGCATTGAGCTTCCCTGAGCTTCTTAATGACACAAACTCCTTCAGAACTCTTCAATTGTCTCTAAAACCTCTTCTATTGTCTCCAGCACATATCAGACATCAAAAATAGACTGTTCATTTGCTCAAAATGAGCATTGCATCCCCAATCTAAGCCTTCCTCCACGGTTGGCACTAGGTTGCCTAAAACTTCCCTGTAGCATCTCGACCTTTAGAAGTCTTCAGATGCTTCTGTAAACCCTTGCAATGGATTCAGAAGGCTCATTACATTCAAGAATGACTGTTGGTTCGCTGAGAATGGATACTGGTAGCTCCTGCAACTGCCTCCAACCCCTAGTGGCCCTGAGCTCCAAAATCTCTCTAGATGAAAATCTCCTTGAAGATGGCTTCTTCAGCTTCTCTAGACTGTTCCATTGGCTTCAGTAGGGCTCAAATAGCCTAGCCAGCCTCTTGTTTCACTCTTTTAAGTCGAAAACTGCTTCTGAAGTGCTTTTAGACAATTTCCCTTAGAGATCCTCCACTAAATCTGGTTAACTTTAGTTAAGGCCGCCAAATCTGGCAGCAGGCCCAAAAACAGCGGACTCTACCAACTTTACCTCCAAATTTAATCTTGTATTAATTAGTGATAATCGCAATTTAATTATGCATAAACCACTTTAGCGCTAATGCTGTGATTTAAACAAATCTGGGATTAATTAAGCTTAATCGGAAATTAATTAAGCACTAAGCGCTCCCACTACCGGCAACATTTAATGTTTAAGTTTGCAGCGGTCACATGCAACGGAGTTAACCTTGGCGATTACATAACCTGGAGGTTAGTGTTGGCAAACGACGGCATGTGAACAGTCTTTCGGGACCGCTGGCAGTCCCAACCTCCAAATCCGTAACAGTTACAACTTAAATACGCACCGCAACCATAAAATGTTAAGAATCACTGTGGAGCAGAGTTGGTAACGCGCTGTGCTAGCTTGTCGGAGGTCACGGGTTCGATTCCATCAGACCCAATAAAATTTTACCATGCCATTCCAGGGCCATGTGGCGGCCTCCGGGCTTGCCACGTGTCAGCTCCTAATTGGTCGGCCAAAAAGAATATTTTGGGGAATATTCCTCGGAATATTCTTTTTTTAATATTTTCCAAAAATCATTTTATTCTTGGAAATTGCAGTTTACTGGACTTTTTCAAATTGCGATAACTTCTTCATACGGTGTCAGTTTTTCAAACTGTTTGCAGCGCTAGAATCAGAAAGACGAGATCTATCCGGTCGTTCAAGTTCGACACTCTTCCGAACACTTTGAATTTTGAGCTATCATTTAAATCCTGGATCAATATCTGATCATGAATCTAGCTCACAAGATGAGGCAAGGAACTCCAATGCAAAATCTGAAATGCTCAATAAGGAGATGAGAGGTTAACCCCATCAAAAACCAAGGATAGAAAGTCTTCAAAGAAAATCTTTTACTTCTAAGTATGGAAGTGATAATTGGTTATTTCCTCCGACGAATAATGTTGAATGTTTTATATTTCATAATTTTGGAAATTTTGCGGCGAGATGCAGAAGCAGAATGGTTCAAGACCGTCACACAGAAAGATTATCAGCGTCCAAGTACTTTAAGGGATATTGTTTTTCTTGCAATATGTTTGGTCACAAAGTCATTGACTGCTATAGAAGGAATATGAAACATGTAAGATGTTATGCATGTAACAAGTTTGGACATATAGCAAAGGAATGCATGAGCAAATTTCGGCCACCATACCAAAAGGAGAAAACATCATCACACTCGAAGATATGGAAGAAGGAAGTACAGCCAGAAATATGTGGCATAGCATAGTATATAGACATAACAGACTCAGGGGGAGCTCAAAGTATGAAACTTCAGCGTTCTAAATCTCATACGCAATTATCATGAAGACAAGTCACGTATATACGTGAGTTCAAAGTTGCACAGTTGCGTATATGTTGGTTTGAGGAAAAAGCAGTGGGAAAGACTCATAAAAGTGATCTAATATGGTTTAATCAATTATCAATTATCTGTTCTATTCTAATTGATGATGGTTACAGTCTGTTGATGATATGTGGAAGTATTTTTGGCCCTCATAAGCTGTTAATAAGTTGATGAGTAACTGATTGATGGTGATGCCTTGATGATTCTTACTGATATTTGCAATCATCAGATATGACAATGAACAGTTGGCACAGGTTCAGGGGGAGCATATGCTTCTAATAATGCATTGTTGGCATTATGTTAGAAGATCTTGGTACATGAGGATACTTATATTGCTTGATCCACATAGTTGTTTTGATTCAAGGGACTCTTTTGATGATGGAAATATACAGGCCATTGATCCTTATGTTGCTATGTTGATGGTGTAGATCATATATGGTGTATGATAGTTTCTCATGACTATCATGGTCTCGTTTAGATCGGTTGTCCTTGTTATAAATGTCATGTATATCATTTGATGTAAAGGTCATGAAAAGACCTAATTTGTAACCCCACTATGCATGGGAAGGATGATGTAATAATTGTTATTTCAGTCATATATAAACATTTGGTATATCCCCACTTGGTTGGGTGGATGAGTCAAAATTCATGTATCCCCACTTGGTTGGGAGATTGATGTATGTATGAGTCATTGGTGATAAGAAGGTCATACTCACTTAGTTGGATTATAGAGTCATGTTATTCTTTCGAAAAATATCTTTGCAGACTCAGCATGTACTCAGGGGGAGCATGGACAACATAATGTATATCAAAGGGGGAGAATATCTTGGTCCGCCCTTTGCCCTTGATGCCAAAGGGGGAGAGTGTCTTTGTGTTGTTGTTGACATCAAGTCCAAAGGGAGAGATTGTTGGCATTATGATACAGGTGTTATCCTTGATGGCAACTCACACAGATGAGAGTTCACAGTGCAACAGGTTAACAGCAAAGGATTACAGATCAGACTCCAGAGATTGAAGAAAGAGAGTGGTTTAAGAAGTATACGTTGGTTCACTTTGTCCAAGCAGCGTATACACGCAGGTTAACAGAGCAAAAGGAGTGTATACATATGCACGCACTTTCACAGAAGGAAAAGCGCATATGGGATGGAAAATCAAGGTTTTGGTCCAAGGTATTGATCCAAGGTATTTGGCCCGAGGTATTGGTTCGAGGTATTTGGCTCGAGGTATTGGTCCAAGGTATTTGATCCAAGATATTGGTCCTAAGTGGTTTTGGTTCGAGGTATTGAGAAAGGCCTAAAACTATATAAGGAGGAGAAGATCATTAGGCCAAGGTGTGCAAGTATTGAATATCCTATGAAGTGTTAGATCAAATATGCAGGTTATGGGTTTTTGATGCTTTGCTTGATCTGAACTAAGGATGCCCCTATGTGGTTGATAATGGATGATGGATCGGGATCATAAGGCCTGAAATGTATTATCATTATGTGGTTGATCATAGATAGTCTAGATCTGAATACTAACGCATGTTTTATTCTATAAATGTTATGATCTGGGTAAGACTGAAGTTTGGAATATTTGAGAAGTTTTCAAGATAGTATTTGCAAATCTATATGCTGGTTTGCTTTGGTAAAAGTTGTTGAAGTTTCTAAGTTTTCTTACTTAGAAACCCTCTATGCACTTTATCTGATTTATTCCTACCTACTTGTTATTTTCCTTAACAAGTTATTTACAATGTAAATACTGAAAATAAACACTAGTGCATGCTCAACATATTACAGATCAGTAACTAAAAGAAACAAGAACAAACACACCACATGACACCATTATTTTTGGACTAATGTCCCCAGAAAAATCCAATGTGGGAAAACCAGTGCAGCTATCTGAGGGTTTTCGTATTAAGCAATATCAGAGTACAATCTGGGTGCTAAAACTGGCCTACCCAATAGAGAATTTCCTTAGCAATAATACCTCTCCATTTCTGACAAATCTACTGGCTGAAACCCCGGATAATCATTTCGGCAGCTACTCAGCAACAATCTGCCCCAAAAACCCCAGCGTCTGCCCAATCTGGACTGCGTCAACCTCTCTTATCCCAGCACTAGCCCTGCGTCAGCCCCAGGAGGCCCTGCATCAAATCTCTGAGCCTCTGCGTCAGCTACGCTAGCCCCTCTCGTCCTCTATGCAACACTTAGCTGCCTCTACGTGGCTCTGCGTGAGAATTGGCTGCTCCTACGTCTCTCTCTCTCTGGCTGTTTTGTTGCTCTCCCAGCACGATCTCTACCTCTCTGTCTCTCTGTACTCAATGCCCCTCAGCTGCTTTCCGATCACTGATTTTATCCCTCTTAGCAAACCCCACTCTAGAGAATAGAATGACTGATCACTCTAGTGTATTCTCTAAGTGACCGTCAAGCCTCCTCTTATACTTTTCCTGTTGACATCTCAACAGCTGAGATTAAGTCCCTAATCAATGACTAACATTAGAGCTGGCTTGATCCATGTATTTTGAACCACTCTAACATAGATTCATATTAATACACATTAATATTTTATTTTCCCTAAGTTTAGACTTAGGGACTCCATTAAAAATATTAATTATTTTAATATCTCCAGATTTATTTAGAATCTGTCCAAACCCTTTCTAGGTATTGGAGATCTCATGTTCCCCAACCTCTCCACCAAACTTTGTGGCTAGAGCACATCCGATGCTACCCCAAATCAACACTCCCTCTTACCAAGGACTATGCTCCAGCAATACTCCTCACTGAGCACAACAATACTCCTCACTGAGGATTACTCTAATCATCCGGCATCTGTACCTATGCTGATGCTAGCCCTTTCTGCCCAACATCCTCTGCACTGCTGCATCCTGTACTACTGCCCATGGTTCTGCCATTGCCACTGTTGCATCTGTACGACAGCTCCCTCTGCATCCGTGCTGCTGCTGGTCCTTTCTCCCAACATTGCATCTGCACTACACCTCCTCTCATCATGTTGCATCATGATGCCCACTGCTGCACTACAACTCAGTTATTGAGAAGTAAGGAACCGATCTCCCAACTGACCTCCCTGTTGGGCTAGAAACACCCACTGATGCTGAAGCTCCCTCTGACATTGACAAGTGCTCCCTCTTTGACCTCTGCGCTGCTGCAACAACTCCCTGCATCTCGCACCATTGCACACCTCTTTGTGCCGTCCTGCACTGGTGCAACACTCCTGTGCCTCTCACACTGCCACAGCCTGCTAGCCTCGCGCTGTCTCGGGACTCCTGCACTGTAGCTCCCTCTGCCACTCCATCTGCATCCGTCTCTACCCACTCAGCCAGTCTTGCTACTCCTCGACGGGGCTCCCGTAGCAAGGTCTAATCCAAGAGGCTGGGTACCTCGAGGATCCTGCCCTTCATGGCCTGTAGTCCATCTGACTACAGCTCGATGTCTCCCCACTTCCGCTCAAGTGGTACGTGTGCACTCATGGCACAGTCATCATCTATCAAAACTTCCTTCTCTGCCCGTGTTGGCGCTGCCTTAGTCTCAGAAGACTCTCCCTTACTCTTTTTCCTTGGACACTGGGTTGCATAATGACCTAGCTCCCCACAGTGGAAGCACTTGATCTTGGAGAGATCTTTCTTCTTCCACTTTTCTTGCTCTCCCTCAGATGCTAGGGCCACATCTTCCTCCTCCTGCTTGACTTTGATCCCCTTGCTACTGCTACCCATCTTCGACTGTCGTCTGATCTCTTCCTGGCGAAGAGCGGCCCACATCTCGTCCCAAGGTGGAAGTGTCCCTCTGCCCAGTATACTTTGGACAAATACTTCCAAGTCTTCTGAGACAACATTCAGGGCTGTCCTCACCATCAGCTCCTGATCCGTTGTTGCTCCTATAGAAGTCATCTAGTCTCGGACCTCATTTAGTCTTCCGAGGAAGCTGTCAATCGATTGTCCCTTCTTCATCTGATACGACCTCATCTAATTCTCGAGCAACATTCTTCTCTGCACAGAAGTATGCTGATACAGCTTCTTGAGAGTCTCACACATCTCAAATGCCGTTTCCTTCTCGGCTATTTGTGGTACCACATGATCCTTGACCCCGTCAAGGATAATGCACTTGGCCCTTGCCATCGCCTCTGCGTACCTGTCATTATCACTGGGGTTGATTGGGACAGCTATTACCTTCAAGGCGAAGTTCTTGACACAATTCTCGTCAAGCACTGATAAGATTTTGGCCTTCCAGACTGCAAAGTTCGATGCTCCGTCTAGTCTATCCTGGTCTCTTACCTCGTGTAGTGCCATGATGCTCCTCTACTTCCCTCCTGGAAGTTCTCTATTCGACTCCTCTGAGTCTCTACTTCCTGTCTGGAAGTTCTCTTCTGGACTCCCTCTAAGTCCTAATTTCCCTCCTGGAAATCCTTCTATTGCTTGTCGAGATGCCCCCTACTCTGATCATCTTGTGCAACTACACTGCTGATCTAGGTTCCTCGGCTAGAAATCCTCGGTAACAACTCCTCTGGCCCTGCTCTGTTTGTTCTGACTACAGTACCTCACCAGCTCCACTCTGCAATATTTCTGCAGCCTTCTAGACTCCAGCAACTGCCTCTCTGTGAACTCCGTCAGCCCCTCTTTGCCTCACGCTCTCTGTGTCACCCGAGATGGGTCTGCGCTAGCCCTGGGATGCCATGCATCAGCCCTCTGGCCCTCTGCGACAGCAATGCTGGCCTTTCTGGGGCTCTGCGCAACTCCCGACTTCCTCTACGTGGCCCTGGCTAGCTCTGCGTCACACTCCTTGGCTTCTGCATTGCTAGAAACATCTTCTGTCACCTCAGGACAATTATTTTCTGCTGTTGTTGCTTCGCTCAGCTGATGTCTTTTAGTCCTCCTGTGATCTACAATCGCCCTCTGATACCATGTTAAAGTTTCTAAGTTTTCTTAGTTAGAAACCCTCTAGGAATTTACAGGGTAAGTTCCTCAGACAGAACACCAAAGGACACCGCTCACAAACAGATCGCAGATCAATACACCAGTACTTTTGACGTGGTTAAAACCCTCAAAGAGGGAAACAGTCCACGGCCTGAGCCAACGCAGCCACATCAGGCAATTTATTAATAAAAGAATGAAAATTTACATAAGCTTCTCTCATGAACGGTTAACCTACAAATGACCCTCCATGCTCTTTAAATAGAGATCATGGACCAATCGGGTGTTAAGCCACGAATCAAGTGTCGGTAATACCGAGGAGAGAATGAACCGTCGGATCACTACATATCGTGACCGTCGGATTGTAAGTTACAAAATGTACATAGTAAAGAAACACACTTTACCTAACTCTATACTAGACCAAGTTGTACTTAACTATTTCCTATGTGTTGGAATATCCTAACATCCCCCCTTAAGAACAACTTGGGATAGGATTGAAGGATTTACAAATATGACACAATAGGAGAAGGAAGGAGGCACTAGAGCCTATCCCCCCTTAGTGACAACTTCCTGAACTCCAACCATAAATCGAAGTCTAGTGAACTTCGCCTCTGTGAGAGCCTTTGTAAAGATGTCTGCAACTTGATCATCTGTTGAACAATATTGCACTTCAAGAACATGGTCATGAATGAGCTTTCTGATGAAGTGCATGTGCAGTTCAATGTGTTTGCTGCGCTGATGTTGGACTGGATCTTTGCATAGTTGAATGGCACTTTGATTATCCACCAAAGTGTAGTCGGATGGTTCCTCAGACAGAACACCAAAGGACACCGCTCACAAACAGATCGCAGATCAATACACCAGTACTTTTGACGTGGTTAAAACCCTCAAAGATGGAAACAGTCAACGGCCTGAGCCAACGCGGCCACTTCAGGGAATTTATTAATAAAAGAATGAAAATTTACATAAGCTTCTCTCATGAACGGTTAACCTACAAATGACCCTCCATGCTCTTTAAATATAGATCATGGACCAATCGGGTGTTAAGCCACGGATCAAGTGTCGGTAATACCGAGGAGAGAATGAACCGTCGGATCACTACATATCGTGACCGTCGGATTGTAAGTTACAAAATGTACATAGTAAAGAAACACACTTTACCTAACTCTATACTAGACCAAGTTGTACTTAACTATTCCCTATGTGTCGGAATATCCTAAAAAACCCTACATGCACTTTATTTGATTTATTCCTACCTACTTGTTATTTTCCTTAACAAGTTATTTACAATGTAAATACTGAAAATAAACACTAGTGCATGCTCAACATATTACAGATCGGCAACTAAAAGAAACAAGAACAAACACACCACATGACACCAATATTTTTGGACTAATGTCCCTGGAAAAACCCAATGTGGGAAAACCGGTGCAGATATCTGAGGGTTTTTTTATTAAGCAATATCAAAGTACAATTTGGGTGCTGAAACTAGCCTACCCAGCAGAGAATTTCCTTAGTAGTAATACCTCTCCATTTCTAACAAATCTACTGGTTGAAACCCCGGATAATCCTTCCGGCAGCTACTCAGCACCGATCTGCCCCAGAAACCCCAACGTCTGCCCAATCTGGACTGCGTCAGCCTGTCATAGCCCAGTGCTGGCCCTGCATCAGCCCTAGGAGGCCCTGTGTCAGCTCTCTGAGCCTCTGCGTCACGCTGGCCCCTCTGGTGCTCTGCACAGCACTTAGCTACCTCTGTGTGGCCCTGCGTGAGCACTAGCTGCTCTTGCGTCTCTCTCTCTGGCTATTCTACTTCTCTCCCTTCACTATCTCTACCTTTCTGTCTCTCTGTACTCAATGCCCCTCAGCTGCTCTCCGATCACTGATTCTATCTCTCTTAGCAAACCCTGCTTTAGAGAATAGAATGACTGATCACTCTGGTGTATTCTCCAAGTGACCCTCAAGCCTCCTCTTATACTTTTCTTGTTGACATCTCAACAGCTGAGATTAAGTCCCTAATCAATGGCTAAAATTAGATCTGGCTTGATCCATGTCTTTTGGAACACTCTAACACAGATTCATATTAATACACATTATTATTTTATTTTCCCTAAGTTTAGACTTAGGGACTCCATTACAAATATTAATTATTTTAATATCTCCTGATCTGTTTAGAATCTGCACAAACCTTTTCTGGGTATTGGAGATCTCATGTGCCCCAACCTCTCCACCAAATTTCGTGGCTAGAGCACATTCGATGCTACCCCAAATCAACAAAAGCGCATATACACGCTGGTTAGTCACATCCAAGTAGCATATACATTATGAAATATGATATTTGAAGTTGCAGTTGGATCTGGTTGTTGTTGCGGAGTTCCAGGTTTTGCCTTGTGTTTTGGTGACTGTGTTCTGGTGATAGTGTTCTGGAAGTTCAGATTGATTGATTGTGATCTGCTTCAGTGATAATGGGTTGTCAGTGATTGATTAATTCAGTTGTGGTTGATTCAGAGATTGATGATTGAGTTTCAGTGATTGGTTGATGCAGAAGTATTTGATGGTTGTATTGTAGTTGTGATTGATTTTGAGGACCACACCTGTATTGATGGTTGTATTGCAGTTGTGGTTGTATTTAATGAAACAAGGCCTTCAGATTGTAGTGTTGTGTTCTACGTGTATCCAGTCTGAAAATTTATGAAATGTGGTCTTTCGAGAAAGAGAGGACGTAGCCTTCTGTAGGCTAGCACCTACGTACTGGTAAACATATCGGCCAATACAAGAGCCAAGGGGTTGGAGCTCCCTTCCAGTAGCAATTGAAAAATGAGTGAAGGTTGGAGCCTTCTGTAGGTTGACGCCTACATACTAGTAAATGGATCAGCTAGTACAAGAGTCAAGGGGTTGGAGCTCCTTTCCAGTAGCAGCTCAAAAACAAGTGAAGGTTGGAGCCTTCTGTAGGCTGATGCCTACGTGCTAGTAAACAGATCGGCTAGTACAAGAGCTAACAGGTTGTAGCTCTCTTCCAGTAGAAGTTGGAGAAAGAGAAGGTTGTAGCCTTCTGCAGGTGGGTGCCTGCGTATCGGTATGAGTCTGCAACAGTAGAAGATTGTAAACAGGTTTTTTAAAGAAGACAACAGCAGTTGGTTTTTTTCCCACATTGAGTTTCCACCTTAAATCTTGGTGTTCGTGCGTGATGCTTATATGTGATGGTTTATTCTGTTATTACTGCACATGGTTACTATTTATATGGTTAATGAAGTACTGATGCAGTGATTAAAGATCAACATATGATGAATTGACTGAATCATAAGTTTGCTGGATATACGCTGGTTGCTTTAAAGACAGTTGTGTGTACACGCGAGTTACCTTCATTGAAGTTGCGTATATAAATTTGAGTATGAAAAGAAAAAGTTATTGATTTGACTAATACTTATTCACCCCGCCCCCCTCTCAGTATTATTTCCAACAGCAACAACGTATATTGCTAGAGCACATTCCTCGCTAAGAGGGAGTGTTGATTTGGGGTCTAGGCCTCAAAATTTGCAAGAAGACTTAGACACATGCATTCTCCAATACCCAAAAATCATTTTGGGAAATTCCACCCGAAGACACTTTTATTAAAATAATTAATTATTTTTAATGGAACCCTAAGTCTAAACTTAGGAAATTAAAATAATTAATGGGTATTAATCTAAACTGTGGGTGAAACTTCTAGAAAAAGGTAGAGATCAAGTCAAATGATCCTATGCATTGATTAGAATCTAATCTGGGTCGTTGATTGATCACTGAGAGGATTATAAGAGGAGGCTTAGTGGGCACTTGGAAAATGCACCTGAGGCAGATACTTAGTTACCTGAGTAAGATCGATTTTCTCAATGGTCGAAGTTCGACAAGAGAAAATTGAATCAAAGGGAGAATTGGAGGTGAGAAAGGAAGAGAGGGCATCAGCATCTTCGGAGAGTGCTACGCAGCGAGACGCAAAGCAGGAACAGAGTGACGGAGAAAGAGGCAGATTGACGGAGAGCCTACGTGGGCAACTTGATGCTGGGCCAGTGTGAGAAGTTTGACGCAGAAGGACACAGGAGGATTCTGGGGAAGAGGAAGTACCTCACCTGGATCAGAAATTTGTCAGGAAGCATCTGTAAAATTTCTCATTCTTGTTTTGTTGGTTGTAATTTGTACATGAGAATTTTGCTGAAAAATAATAAAACCCTTATCTGCTGCAACGGTTTTCCTACATTGGGTTTTTCTAGGGAAACTATGTTAATGTGATTGTATTTGTGCCAGTATTTTTCCTTACATTTACTTTCTGCAATATTTTAATTGTGAAGGCTGCAGTAGAATATACCTCGATATTTGTTGTAAGAACATTGTGAATAGCTTATTTCTGAGAGAACAAGTAGACGAAATAATATTAATAGCTGCAATAGGATTTATATTTAGGAATTTTCACACCCTAGTGCCCAAGGCTCCTGGCACGTGAAGCACAGTTTCCTCCTCTGGAGGTCTCTCCTAGTCTCGTCGTCTAAATGTCCACATCCAATCTCCCTCTGAGGTTTACGGGTATCTCTACTCCTTTGAGGAGCTACAGTGTTAATTTTAGGTATGTTCTATGCTAAGAGCAAATTTACTTCAATTTTCCCTATTAGCTCAATATCAATTCCAGATTAGCAATCACATTTAGCATGATAGTAAAATGCAGAAAGAACATAAACATAAATCGCAAAAAACGAGCCAAGACAAGAGGAAACAAGATGTGGCGCCAGCCAGGGACAAACCCCAATGTGGGGAAACCCTTGATCAATTCTTCTTATGTTCTTCAATAGTTCAGTGGAGAGAGAGAGATAGTACATATACATCAAAAGTCAACATTTTGACTTGACAAAATAAGAGAAGAGATCTTCTCTAAGAAGATGACACATGAGGTAGGAGATCTGAACTCAGGTGATTCCATCACCATGCTGAACCTATCATTGTGCTGCACCATGTTGCACTCATCATCATTGTGCATCATCAATGTGTTGCACCATCACACTGTGTATCATCAATGTGCTGCACCATCACAATATGTTGTTGCACCCATTCATGTTGTTGCATCCATCACAAAGTTGTTCTCATCATTGTGCTACTCCCATCACCGAGCTGCACCACTCCATCACTACTGTGCACTATGCTGCACCATTCCATCACTGTGCACTATGCTCCACCACTCCATCACTGTGCATTATGCTCCACCATTTACATCACTGTGCACTATGCTTTTATGTCAACAGTCCTAATCATATGTTGTTCAATCACGCCTTGCTGAGCACACATATTTCAAGACTCTACTTCACTTCATATGCTTGAAGCTGGACACTGTCCAAAACAACGGTCAAATTAGGCATCATATGATTGTCCTCTTTCGAGCTTATAGGAATCCTCTTCAAATGTGGCCAGCATTTAGAGTACATTCAGACTGTGACTAGGGCATACACATAACTGTTGTGAGGTTTCTTTTAGACCAGCGTGTAGTCCTCTCTTTAATTGCATTAGGGTTGTCCTCCTTCATGACTGTGTTAGGTCTTAAGGGCATCTCCATAGGGAATTTAGGCAGCATCTTAGGATCTCTTATTGTTGTGTAGAAAGGTCCCATTTAGGACAGCGTAGAACCTTCTGTAGATCCACCATAAGAGTTGTCCTCCATGTTATGCTTCTACCATATTAGGAGAGCGTTAGGGCTTTTACTTAGCTGTAAGTAGGGCTTCTTCATCTCAGCGTTTAGGGCTATTGCAACCGGCATATAAACCCTTGTTTGACTGTGTTCTAGTCCCTTGCTGAACTGCATCCAAGTCCCTTGTAGAATTGCGGTCTAGGGCATGGTAGACTTCTTCTTAGGACAACGTATCCTCTTGAGGATTTTTCCCTTCCACTAAAACCCAAAACAATGGAGAGAAGATATCACAAGAGGTGAGTCCCAAATGACTTTCAAGGCACCTCTATTTATACTAAACGTGGAGGACAAGTGGGTGTTATTTGGTTGCTAGCCAACCTTGACAAATTGTCAAATAACACAAATAAATTCATATCTCCATGAATACTTGTCAGAATCAGATGATCTTTAGATCAACCCTACACCTCTCGACGAGAGGAATCTAAGAAAAATATCAGCTGCCATGAATAATTAGACCTGCATGCAGTTTGGCCCTAGTTGCCAATTTTAACACTCCCTCTCAATTAGAGATAACTCCATTCGCTGATCCATTTGCCAGACTGTACTATCTCTGCCATTAGTGCCCTGCACTAATTTGCTTTGCTCTGCTCTACTAAACCATGAAGAAGAAGAATTGGTCGAGAATGTCCCATACCATTGTCTACTAACCTGAAGTTAGTTCCATTGATCTCAGATCAATATCACAAGAGACTGTCTCAAACCACTCATACTAATCCCAAATCAGTTCCAAGAGAGAGTGAGCTATATCACTCTTACTAACCCGAAGTCAGTTCCAATTGATCCCAGATCAATGTCGGTCATCCTAGCATAGGGAGTACAGTAGATACACGATGCATCCATCGGTACTACTATGGGTCCCTAACCCCATTTCCCTACTCATTATTGGTCAAATGAGAGGTACTTCCCATGAGTCTCAGACTGCATGGGTAGGATGCCTCGACAGGAGAACCACTCGTCATGTCCATAAGTCGCCACGGGGTATCACAGGGGAAGGCTAACCCATTCACCCTGTACACAGTGCACCATTAGGGGAGGGTGAGTTGCCCTATAGTTGCGTGTTGCTCCAAGAAGTACCCCAAGCCGCCCGAAGCTCCCAAAGCTTAAGGCATGCATCATAAAAGACCCTCATAGGAGTGTCTCACAACGACTCCAAGTCATTCTAGAAAGTCACAAATTTGACCTTTCCTTGGGGCTTCGACAAAATGTCTACGACCTGCACATCAGTCCCAATACGATGGAGCCTTCTTGCTCATCGATGTACCATATCCTAGATAAAGTGGTACTTGATGTCTATATGCTTGGAGCGATCATAGAATACAGGATTCTTCAATAATCGAATCCCCCTCTAGTTGACACATAAGATCACAATGGTATCCATCATGTGTACAAACAACTCACTGAAGAGCTTCCTCAACCAGTCAGCTTCACATGAGGTCATACTCATAGCTATGTATTCGTTCTCAGCGGTGCTTATAGCAACTGACTTCTGCTTCCTTCTCATCTAGGATATCGAAGCAAAACCCAAAGAGAACCAACACTCAGAAGTGCTCTTGCGATTCTCCACACTGCCTGCCTAATCATGCAGCTTCACATTTCCGGCAGTGTATCTCAATCCACGAGAGATTGTGCCCTAAAGATATCTCAAATGATTCTTGGCACCAATCCAGTGAGGCGCAACCAAATATGAGCCCAACATGCTAACTGCAAAACATATATCTGGACGAATGTTCACCAAGATCATCAATGCGAATAAGTTTATGAAACTCAAAGGCATTTCCCAAATCTGGTCCAGCATCACTACCACATAATTTTTGAAAGTTAAGACTTCATCGAGGTAGTCACTAGCTTGTACTTCACCACTCCAAATCCAGAATCCAACTCCCTCTTACTTTTGCAAATGAGAGGGTCTGCACCTGTTAGAAAGAGGTCGTCCTCATAAGGTGCTAGTATGAGAGGTCTATCATCCACAACCTTCAAGCAATGGTTTGGATCAGCTTCACTCCTAGTGAATCTCATCTTCATATTAATCCTTGGGGTGTTGTGATTCAAGCCTTAGAGGGCTTTCTTCCACCTACATACATGAGATTCCCAATCATGAATCTCAAACCCCTCAGTTTGTTTCAAACCTATGGACCTGCTACAGGAGGGGAATGGTCCCCTTGTAAGATTTTCCTTCGGTACATCTCGGACATGTACCTTCATGCTCTTCTTGAATTGAGGCATCCCTGTCACCATCTAACTCACATCGAGTAGGGCCCCATAATAAGTAGACCCCCACTGCTATTGATGAGATGTGTCAACTGACATGGTCCCCAATGGACTTCCTGCAACTTGATACAAATTGTCAATCCTGAACTCAAGAATGAAAGCATCTTTGAAAATTCTATTTTCAAACACGTACATTTCCATTGATGAATTCCACCCTGAAACCTTTGATTTCCATTGCCGAAATGGACACCAGGTTCTTCTTGTGATCATGTACATAAAAGAGATCAAATGAATCGAGTTACCCTCATTCAGTTGAGGGGTAATATACCCTACACCCTTTTCGGAATAGGTGGCATTGACTCCAAGTATAATCCCCACGATTGTTTCCATCTCTACTGAATTAGAGAGAGCTTCCTTCTATCCGATGAAGTGCTTTGAAGCACTATTATCAATAACCTAGATTCCCAAAGAGTTTGGATTTCCTTGCTTTCTTTGAAGAGTCAGCCATTTCCTTGATGACCTGCATTCCCTTTTCCTTTTCCATTGTACCTGTCATTCCTCCGATCATTGAAGATGCCCCTAGAATGATTGTTATCATCATCAAGTGATGTGTCCCTTCTATTCAGACACTCCTTCGCGTAATGGCCGAACTTAGTGCAAGCAAGGCATCTGCCTTTCCTTCCACCCTTAGATCTGGACTTCGCATTGAAGTGATCTTTGGGTAGGCCATCAAATGCTTCTACTATGCCACTCAGATATTATTCTCTGCTTTAACTTCACCCTTGTTAAATTTGAAGTGGGATGAGGAACCCATTGAACCTTTTGTCCTTTCCAACTGTCTTCAGTGACTGCTCTTTCACTCTTGCTTGGGATTTGTCTTCACCTCAGCTCTAATACCACTAGGCTGAAGAGGTAGTGTTGAGGAATTTTCGTGGGGCACATTAGAGCTGGTTAGCTGACGCAGTGTCGTAGAGGGTGACACAGTCCCTGAGGGTAGCTTGGAGCAGCTTTCGCTGTCCAGCTAAGGGAGTAGTCGAAGTCACTATGAGGCTATTCATCCAGTTGCTGATTAGCCGGAATATCTATCTCTGAAGAAAGGTACTTCTACCAAGGAAAATCTCTGAAGGGTGAACCATTTCTGGCACCCTAGTTGTATTTATAAAACTGCATAATAATAAAACCCTCATATCTGCTACACCGGTTTTCCCGCATTGGGTTTTTCCGGGGACGATTGTCCAAAAATAACGGTGTTCCTTGTGTTGTCTCAGTTATTCAGTTGTTGATCTGTATATGTGTGAGAAGGTTGCATTTGTGTTTATTTCAGTATTTATATTGATAAATAACTTGTTAATTGAAAGGACAAGTAGGAGATAATAAACCAGATAATGCAGTAAGGATTTCTGATGTGTCAAACTTAGAAATTTCCACAATATTCATTGATGGAAACCTTTTATTAGCACCTTGATCCTAGGATACTCCATCTTACATGCTATTACTCAAACCCAAGGCCTAGAATGCCCTAGATTTGCCTCTCTAAAGGATTTGAAGTGCCTCTTCATCATTGTTTGCGCCTTGTACATAAGTCGAGTTATCCTTTGGGAGCCTATTGTGTCACTTTGAACTTCTATGCCTAGAATATCTATTGTAGGTGACCATGATACTGAGACTCCTCCCATTGCTGAAAATCCATAAAGATCAGGGGGTAGTGGCTGTGGTGACAATGGGCCACTACCTTATTGTTGTCACTTGGTCTAGCGCTTGCTTTGTAGGGTACCCCTCTACAAGCCCTGCTAGGTTTTGCAGAAACACACCCTTTCACTGCAAATTAATCAAACCCTAACTTATTAGAACCATATCTTTGATCTAATACCTAGGTGTAGAGTACTTGAACCTTGGTATAGAATAGCTAGGCCTTTCTAGGATTTTTAATTTTTTTGGTACTCTATCCCATCTTATAGACCTCTTATGCATTACCTTAAGCTGCAGTAATTGATTATACTTTAGGTGATCTAGGGAATCCTCCCTTGTAGTCAAATATCACTAAAGAGCAGGAGAAAAGTTGCTAAGGTGACAGTGGCAACCCTTTCTCTTGCTGCCATAAGGTCTAGTTCCACTTAGTGGGGCTTTGGACAGAGTCTGCTAGATTGTGCAGCAACAATCCCTTCTTTCATTAAATGGATTAAAGTGGATATATGAAATATAAACAGCTTATTTGATGTGCTCCATCTGAGCTCTGATTTGATTCTTTTGTTTGCATTAGGATTTCCTCATTTATTTCTACCACATTTTTGCGTCAACATCTCTACATTTAGTGCTTTTGGATGCTTATGTTCCCTTCTTTCATTAAATGGATTAAAGTCGATATACAAAATACAAACAGCTTATTTGATGTGCACCGTCTGAGCTCTGATTTGATTCTTTTGTTTGCATTAGGCTTTCATTTATTTCAACCACATTTTTACTTCAACATCTCTACATTTAGTGCTTTTGGATGCTTATGTTCATATTTGATTCTTATAATTGCTAAAGGCTGAAGTATTTTCTACATTTATTTCTGAACAAGAATTTTATTCCACTAATGTTCCAACCAATCCCTCATATATGTTCAAAAAGATTCAGGAATTCTACTTCGTATACATAGTGAGTAGAGTTGAACTGCATAATGACCTATATACATATACATATATCCTCTTGTTAAAAAATCAAAGTTTTGCAGGTATAAGGAGGCTAGTCTTTTGGCAAGTCTTGAAACATTGATAATACAAATGAACACCCAAACTTTTAAGATGGGAAAGTGGAATAATATCCTGTGAGATATACTAATCCTATCTGTTATTCAAGTCTATTCTGCTGCAAGTGTGGATAACTGCATCTCAAGGAAAGAGAGCTTAGAGAAAATAACACCTAAAAAAAAAACTATATATATAGAAGAGAATGCAAGCCTTATGACTTTTATTCAGTGCTAGAGCAGGGGTGTTATCAGGCAAAAAATTAAAATGTCCAAGCTCAAAGCATGGATACTTCATCTTTTCCACACATGACAGAAATGGGATAATATGTTTTCAAGTTAAGTGAAAGATAATTGCTATGTCCATGAAAATTTAATGAAATAAGAATGGAATCCGTGAAAAGACATCTATGCAGAAAAAGAAATCCAAAATAAAATAAATTCTGGGAAAAATACAAGCTTCACGAATTCTACTAGTTGTTAGAAGCAGGGTTATAATCAGCCAAATGTCCATGAGTAAGCTCTAGCAATCATTTTGATATATTCTTCCTCTACTTCTAATTAATATAAAACAATGATATTCCCAAGTATCAAAATCTATCAGGCTGATGATCACCTCAAATTTTAGTCTCTCATAACTGCAAGCTCTCAAACCCAACGTATCATTTGTGATATTCACAACTCGCACATGACTGTCCTGCATAAACACAATAATGCTACCACTATTTTAGCCTTGATATTATATAAATATTAAATCCAAAAAATGAAGAGCAAATAGTTTGTTTGCGACTCACTCGCTTCTCAGTGGCTGGTGGAGATTGATCTGTAGGTGTGGAGATCAAGGTACCACTTGTGTCAGAAGCTTGAATTGTGAATTTAAAAGATGGAAGGCATTGTTTTCCAAGACTTTTTTTACCAAAGCAAATATTTTTGAACTGCAAAATGAAGAAAATAGCTAGGTTACAGATTAAAAATTGTAGTCTTGAAAGAATGCCACTAACATATGAATTTACCCAATTTCATATTGAATTAATACCACTTCATGTCTTACTTTGCCAATAGAATCAATTCCTAACCTTTTCAAAGTGGTGAGTACAAGGGAGATATGGACAATTCAAGCTACGACAGTGAAAGCATTATGTGTAATCTGGACCCACTAAAACATGGTGTGGGATTACGTGCATGTCTTACGTGGAAAACAAAGCTTCCTTACCATAGTACATATTGGTTATGTTGCACTCAAATTGTCAAAGTTCCACGGAAGTGGAACTGCCAATTTTTTCAACAGGGATCAGATCACATATCAACAGTCCATGTGTCATAGTCATCCCATTCCGCAAGTTATATATTGTAAATGGTCTTACTAAAACCTTTAGTTTATGTAAAAACCTAGTTAAGCCTATAATTTGATGACAAAGTCCATCCTACGATATTTTTTAACCTCACTGATTACCTGTGTTTTTCAACACGGCTAATAAGAAGAGTTTTTTCTCTCCAGCTTAAACCCCCAAAGCTAGGGTGAAATTTATTGTCGAATTATTAGGTGAGTCCTAGTGTTTTAGTCTAATCTGATGTAAAAGTGGTTTGAGAATAATTTAAGCTAATTGGCTTAATTATTTTATTACAAAACACTTGGTTTATGAGATCATATTGAGTCATAAATGGGTTGTGTCTTGAGGGTCTAAGGTAAATGTGTATTTCCTTTTTAAGTCTTGTAAATGAAAAATCATATGTATTAGAGGGTTGGATAAATAATTAAATCCCCTCATGTGTAAATCAATTAATTATTCTGGCAAAATAAAATAAAATCTTAAGCTAGAAAATTAATTAATTAGAGTCAAGTTAAATTGTCTTAGGAAAATAAATTCTCCAAATGGAAAAATTCATGGATCTTAAAAGAATCAATTTTTAAGAGTCCTCCAACAAAGGAATATTGTATTTTTCAAGAAAATTTGGACCCTTTGACCTTGGTGGTTAAGTCAAAGTCAATTTTTTTAGCTCAAAATAATTCATTTTGAGCTAATTAAAATGGAATTAAATTATAAATTTGAAAATTCCTCAAAAATAAAAAATCAAGGGCCAAGATTAAAAGATCTTGAAGTGTTTATCAACAGCCAATATTATTTTGACAAGTATCAAAGAAACTAGCCATTATTTTTCTATTTGGAGGATTTATCTATAAATTAGAGAGTTAGTTGAGTCTCTAGTCATCTTGATCTTTGGCTAGAATTGTCGCTGAAGCATTTTGTAAACTATTGTCTCACTGAGAACTATTTTTCTACTATAATAAAAGATTTTGGGGTGCAACTCGAGGTGTTCTTGTCACTGATCTGTGGTATGTATTGACTACAGGCATCCTATGTGGTGTTTTATATTGTTATTTTGAGATAATACATAGTGTGTGCAAGTACTCAATCCTTGGTCTCCAAGTTCACAGACTGTGGGCAAAGGTTACTTTGCTTGGATCTCTAGGTTTTATATGGTGGATTGAATCTTCACTTGGGCTATAGTGAGAATTAATTTTGTTGAAGCGTTTTAACCATGCTATAGTGAGAATTAATTTTGTTGAAGCGTTTTAACCATTCTTTCAAGGAAAAAAAAATTATAATTTTTTTTTTTCTCAAAATCTCTTTTAAAAACCCATGTATATTTTGTAAATAAATTTTTTAATTTAAATTGTAAATTATTTTTTCTAACTTGGGTTGGGGTTTTTAGATTCATTTTGTATATATTTGGGGTTTCGATGGTGTAAATTTAATTTTTGCAGGTTAGATCAAGTAGTCAAGTGGAAGAAGAGCTAGATCTAGGCCCTTGAGGCTAATATCTAATCTCTTGGAATTTTTTGCAAGGTTTCCACGAAAGAATTTTCAGAAAATCAAAGAGCTGAAACATAATAGAAAATTGGAGCAAGGGTTTCAAGCTTTTCAGGGCTCCTAGCCCCGATCTTTCCTTCTTAGGTCTCAGCGTCAGCCTTTCTCCCTCCAACGACTTGGTTTCTAGCCCTCCCAGGGTTAGCCACAACCCTTAGGGTTTGCAGCTTCCCTTCCTTACCCTAGCCACAAGCCCTAGAAGCCTTGCGGCTCCCTTTTCGGCCCTCTATCGTCCTCTGTGAGGCCTCCTCAACCCTCCTTTCTCCCCTCAGCCCTCCTCTCTCGACCTTCTCTCCTCTTTCCCTAAGCCGCAACCCTCTAAGGGCTTGTGACCTGAAGCGAACAAAGTTCCTTCTACAAATTAATTACTCCAAAAGACTTGGAATGTCAAGATATCCATTTAGGACATAAATATTATATTAAATAAAATGAATAAGAATGAATGATTTACAAATGAGAACGAGAGGCTTGCTTATATACCAAGCAAGTGTCTCGTCATGAAGAGTCATGTCCTATTAGGCATGCCTCTTCAACCTAATTACTAGCTTAACTAACTATTATTTATGATTATTATCTTTTACATTATATTTATATTATTTATATATTTTATTCGTTACATTGCCTCCTTCCTCCAAAAGCTTGTCGATGAAAAAGGCTTGATCTCTTTTTGGCCTTCGAACATCTTTCTGTCTTGGAACAATCATCTTCGTCGATACAAGCTGATATGATCTTCTAAGTGACAAACAAAATTGTTGCACCGAGAAGGAATCAGACCATCCGAGATTAATCTTATGTATAGCATTCTGATCACTGGAATTTTGTAACGACTTGTCCTCGTAGCACTGGGTTGAGGTTACATTACTCTTCTCTGGAACATCAATTTTTTGTTTCAGTTCTGACTGGTTCAAATATGTAGAATGGTTGATTCGTCTGTCTCATGATTCGGATGCCGATATGGAACTTTTTTTGTTTGATTTTTTCTTACTGGGCATGCGACAATTTTTATATTTTCTTCTGCCAAAGATGTTGTTGAGTTGGTTATGAAACATTCATTAGGGATGTTGATTGTTTGAACTGCAACATCCAAGCGCGTCTTTTCTTCAACTTGCTTGTCTTCTTCCCAAGTTGTGACATTCATTGAATCGACATTTGTTGTTTTTTCATCAACTTGAATTCCTACATTTGATGCTTCCTTCTTGATAAGTTGTTGTACCTGGCTTTCTAATGACTTCTTATCCTTCTTAAGTTTCTTAATTTGCGTCAGCAATTTCTCACTATGGTTTTTAAGTCGAGAAACTTCTTCATTTTTGTCAACATTGATTTTGTCAATTTCTTTTTGCATATTTTGTAATACCTTTTTACCTTCTTGAGACATTGCTTTTGAAATATTTGAGATATCTTTGGGTGTTACTGAATTTGCTTTTAGTGTAAAATCTTGGAGTGTTATTTTCTTCTTCTTCTAAGAAAATGTTAAAAACTTCTTCTTTGTATTTAGAATAAAGGAGCCTAGAGTTTCCATCCAGGGTAAGCCCAAAACAATATCACTATCGTTAAGAGATAAGGTTTGCACGGTGAATTGTGAGGTAAAAGTATAATCTCCAATATTTAGGTGTAGATTGCTTATATTGTATTGTTTGCCAAAAATATTTGTTTCAACAATATTTGATTCAGGAATCACCAATTGATTAGCACATTTAGGACTAACATAATTACTTCTTTCAGTAGGGCTGATAGAGATTATGATGTCTCTTCCTGCGAGTGATCCTTTGATTTTAAATAGTATGTAAACATATGTACTAAAGGTTTCAAGAAACCTTTCATTATTAGTTTCCATTTTTGCCTTGATGTTTTTATGTAAACAATATGTCAACTGGAGCTATTTTTATTATAAGATATCACTTATTTCTTCTATATATATTTTTCAAACATTTTCCTTTAATGTGGATTGTTAAAACTTGAATACCCTTTTATTAAAAAAATACTCCTTTATATTGTTGCCCTATATATATATATATATATATATATATATATGTATTTATTTATATTAAGACCCCTTTTCAAAATAACTTTATTATCTTAAAATAATAATAGTTTCACTTTTTTTTTTAATAATAAATTGGTCTCTTTTTTATATACTTAATTACTCCCCTGATAACTTTTTAATGTCACCCCACTTAATAAATATAAAGGTCACGTCTTTTCATATGACACGATCACGATGTTAAAATACCATGGGCTATTACTATGGGTTGTTTTTAAAACCTCCGTTAAAATGTTCTCCACATAAAAAGTAAAACGTATTCCTTTTGTTTTTGTTTTTTTCTTAACTTTTTAAAATACCATGGGCAATTACCATGGGTTGTTTTTAAAACCACGGGCTTCTCCACGTAAAAAGTTTTAAATATACTTGGTATGAGATTTTGTATCCGTTTTGTTTTTTCTTTTACTTTTTTTGCTTCTTCTTCTTTTAATTTATTTACTTATATTTTTTTTTGGTTAACTTTTTTTTATGGCCAAAGGCCTAGAAAAATGGAGAAAAGGAAAATCTCCCAAATATTTTGCAAAACGCTTGAACTGAAACAACAATAAATTTGACGAAGAATCGATAGCCAAAGACTTGGATCGGAGAGCGAGCTCTATGCACCGGTTAAGCAACCTAGAGGACCGAACTGCTCCGATACCAAATGAAGCGAACAAAGTTCCTTCTACAAATTAATTACTCCAAAAGACTTGGAATGTCAAGATATCCATTTAGGACATAAATATTATATTAAATAAAATGAATAAGAATGAATGATTTACAAATAAGAATGAGAGGCTTGCTTATATACCAAGCAAGTGTCTCTTCATGAAGAGTCATGTCCTATTAGACATGCCTCTTCAACCTAATTACTAGTTTAACTAACTATTATTTATGATTATTTTATTTTACATTATATTTATATTATTTATACTTATGGTTATATTTCAATACTTATGGTTATATTTCAACCAAAGGCGGGGATATGTATATATTGGGGCTTTTTATCATATTTTTAATAAAGGGAGGGAAATAACATGGGATTTATATAATAAAGTCAAAAGTTAATATGAATTTTGAGAGGAAAGCGATAAGTATAATGTTAGGAACTTAGGCTTTAAAAGGGAAAAAGGATTTATACAAGGAATAAGACCAGCCCCTAAGTAAAGTAGAATCTTTACTTGGGCAAATGTTTATGGAATGAGATGAATGATGCAGTGATATTAAGCAGATCTTAATATCTCTGGGGGAAATTAGTAAATGATTTGGGGAAAGGATGAAGGGGAAGTTAGTCATGCCTCGCTTGAGTTGCTCCAAGGGAAACTGCTTTGCACTTGTGATATAAGTAAATTTAACACTTTGAAACACAAAATTTATCCCAAGTCTTCATTCTGCAACATCAAAACTGCCTACCCAGCCTACTTGCCTAGCATTTTTTCTTCTTTTTGGATGGGTGCACTTGGACTAGCAAACCCTGATTTTCTTCTTTTCTTTTGGCTATCCTCCTATCTAAATCTATCCTTATTTCTTCCAGGGGCCCAGATTAAGCAGTTGAGCACCCTTGTTTCTCTACCTATCTAGTAATCTGTCAAGATTAAATAGTTTGGACATATATTTATTTTCTATCTCTAAAACAAGAAATTTAAACCTAGAGAGGCCAAGATTAAGCTGTTTGGCCATCCCTTAAATGTAAAATTCTTCAAAAATGGAATAGTAGTGGCATTTGAGCTAGCACACTTTCCTGGCCTTTTGATTGGGGTTCATTTTCTTTTATTTTTCTCTTGGCCAATTCATTCTTCTTCTTGCCCTTTGATTTTTCTTTTAGGGCATACCCTCTTTACATTTTTTAAATTTTTTTGGTTTTCTTGGAAATAAGGAACCTTTGCAGCATGAAAAGATGACATATTTGGCATTTCTACAGTCAATCATGAAATATGACACCTATTGGTATAGGAACCTAACAGTGGCTCCACTTGGGGATGGCTTTTCCTTGTGAAAAGTCAAGAACAGCAGGTCAGACTGCCTTATTTTCAACTGTTGCTGTATTCTGAAATCTTCCCTTCGCTGGCTGCTTTATTGCATGTATGACAGCACACTTGCGGAGCTTAGGGCCTTCTCTTCGGGCTTCAACTGCAACAAGTTACTATCCACGCCACACTAAACTACATTTTTTCATTTTTTCTTCCTCCTTGAATCCTTCTTGAGCACCCTGTCTTTTGGGCAGGAGCTTTCAGCCTTTTATCAAAGTCTTCTTAATATTTTCCTGCACAACTATGAGATCTGGCCTGAAACAAAAAGGTGCTGCACTCTTCAAAGCAGATTAGTAAATCATCAAGATCTTGGATTCAAACATTTAAGGATTTATTTTGTAATCTACTGAAAACTGAACTAAATTAAACTAAAATCCTACCTACTCTATTCTTATTGAAAACCAGGTCGAATTAAACAACACAAAAGTGCCAATCAAGCCAATCAAGCAATTGCAGAAACAAATGAACTGCTTGACTGATAGTCAGTGAAATCAAAAGCATAATTCGATCATGTGCTCCCATAATCAAAATTGTGACACAGAAAGGCCGCTGCTGATGTATTTGGTCCTCATAGAGAAAACATGTTAAAGATTTCGAGTTGAGAAGAACCTCCATATAATCTGCTATAGGATCAACAAAAGCATAATGTGTGATAGCTTCTTCTGGGCCTTCTTGGTCTAATTGAATAGCTGTATCCTCAGTACTAAACCCTGCAACTAATTTTTCAGTCTTTCTCTTGAAAGCATGATTATCCTCAATCTGTAAATCAGAAGGTAGTACAATTTCCTCATGACTTGGAGAAGGAAGATTTTGCAAGAATTCTTTAGGATCGCGAAAATCATATGACTGAATTTGAGAATGCAAAAGTTCAATTTCATTTTCATATTTTTCAACAACTAAATCAAGACAATACATATTGATTTTATGCGGGCATCCTGTTGTTTTGACCGCTAACAACACCAATCCTAAAAATTCTTCATCAGGCTGAAATTTCGATAACACCTCCCTGGATTCATCTAAAGCTTGTTCTAATGAAAGATCTTCCACAAACCCGGTCATCCTGTCTCACTATCAATGCTTTGGAATATGGATTATTTGGCTGTAGAATTGCTCTGAAACTTGAAGCTCTGGATCCTTGAACAAAAATGTTTTGATATTTCTCTTTCAGGTTCGTTCCTCCAGTGGAGTCTTGATTGTGAAAATGATGTGGAGTCGCCAGGTGGATGATTTTAACCTTTGTGTGTCTGATCCTTGTCCACCATCATAGATCAGATCTAAACCTGTAAAATAATTCTGAAGAAAAGGTTCACTTTCTCCAGAAAACAAAATTTTGAGATTTTTATGATTATTTTGATTTTTTTGTGATTTTTCAAAACAACTTTTACGATTTCTTTAAGAGGCTTTTGATATGAGATTTCAACTTTCTTAAAGATTTTATTTGAGACAAGGAACTAATCAAATCTTTGGATTTGCAGTAATAAACAAATTATTCAAGTCCCCAGCGGAGTCGCCAATGATGTTATCACTCAGGTTGTTCCCTTTGACTCCCAAGGGAATACGGCCGAGGTAACCACTAACCAATATTTTAGATGTAGGTCCTAGCCTACCTGCAGCCAGAGAGGGCTCTCTCTTTAAAATTTAGCTTTGTTTTAGTGAGATTTTAGGCTAGTTATGATGTACATGGTTTTGTTTTAAGTTTGGTTGGATGGATGGTGTTTTCAAACAGAGGTGGCATGCAGAATGTGAGAAGTTCAGACCATTGGGAAATGGAGTCAATGATGTGAACTGCTGGGTGTGATTTCTTTGGAAAAGAGGGAACTACAGAGTAGGATAGCTAAACATGGAACAATCTTCAAGCTGGAATTAAGATGAAATGATGTCAGGGAATGAAAGGCAATTAAGAATCTTTCATTGTGCTAACAGAGGGAAAATGAGTGAATATTATCTAGGAGCAATTAAGAATTCCTAAACAGCATTCAGAGTGCAAGAACCAGGGAGACAAGAGCAATAAAGGATTCTTGCCTATGCTAGTGCTGAAGAAAACATATAAAAATCACAGAAATTGAGCACAGAGTACAGCGAAGTAAAATCTGGGCTATTCTTCTTTTCTGCAATTTAGACTATGATACTTGGATGATATAAAACACAGAAATAATAACACAAGAGTTGGAAACACTTATTGATCCATGAGGTAACACGAGAATTCTGTAATATGTTCTTCTGCCATCAAATCCACAACCAGCCAGTTCATAAGCAAAGCATTCCAGCAATCTTTGTTCAGAAAAGTTCTCAAAATTTACAGCGCAAGTCCAGAATGATATTCACAACCAACCAACCAACCCTTAATACATCTTTCGGGAGGTATTTATAAGATAGAATATGTACAAACAAGATCTGATAAAGATCTGAGAAAATATCTAAAGCTTAACCTAACGTAAATTGCAAGCAAAGTGAAAATATCTAGTTTATGCTGCGCTGGAGGCAGATCCTTCAAAGTTCGGCTTAAAGGCGTCCTTGGTAGCTTTGTGCTGTCCATCTGCAATAACTGTGCCTCGGCTTTTGATCTGCTCCGCTTAGCCGGCTTCAATGTGCATTAATCCTGATCTGATGTAGCTTTTACTTCTGTACTAATATTCTTTGACTTGTTGGGATCCTCTTTAATGTTCCTTTGATGTGGCTTTAACTCTTCCATTGATATTCTTTTAATTCTTCACTGATACACTTTTCCGCTGAACTGATACTCTTTATTTCTGCTAAATCGCCCTTGCTTTATCATTGTTTGGCAAAAATAGAACTGCTATTATGTCCTGTTGTTGCTTTTCTGTGTGTTGGGAAGTCTTTCGGCGCTGGCATCAAAATATTACCCAAAAAGGAGGAGGACTGCATAATGGCGGAGGACTGTACAATGGTAACTTGTGCTGAGGTCGCAAGCTCGCTGTCCGGAGCTATTCTGCTTAGAGGTGGTTGAAAAATGGCTGAAGAATGACCAGGTTCCTTTGCACTCGAAGCGTGCACAGGCGCCGAATGAGATATGAAGAAAAAAGCCTTTTTACCTTTTAAAAGGAAAAAGCGACTTAAACGGGAGAAATATGACTTTACAGGGCGGGAGAGATCACTGTAGCAATGAATAAATCTGGGCCGTTGGATCTTGCATGGGCAGATCCAACGGCTGAGAGGAAATCGCAATATCGCATCGGCGGGGGGGCAATGGGTCATGAATATATGGGATAGGCAATGCGCCGATGAGCGATAGCGATATCGCATCGGCGATCGCATTGGGGATGAAATGGGAGGAAGGCTTTGCGATAAGCGACAGCGAAATGGGCAAGCGATATATGGGATTGCGATATAATATAAACTGTTGGATGCGGAGGTTGATCGGACGGCGGACGGGTGATCGCTATATCGCATCGGCGGAGGGCAATGGAATGAAGCCTTTACATATGAGCGATTGCTAAAATGCGATAATGCGATGGGCGATACGATAAAGCGGGAAACTGCGGTAATGCGGCAATTTTGCTAAAAAAGCGGAAATTTGGAAAAAGCGGGATTTTATGGTAAAACTTGTGATTTGCGGTAAAGCATGGATTTACGATAAAACAAGGTTTTACGATAAAGCGGAGATATGGGATAAAGGGAGACTTGTGATAGCGATATCGCATCGGATGCAATAGCGATATCGCATCGGAAGAATGGATTGGAGACAGAAAGAGGGGCATATATATGTTGCGATTTGCGATTGCACAATCGCGTCGGAGGGTTGTCATCGGGGAAACCACAGAGGGGGCCAACACTTGTGACTGCAATATCGCGTCGGAGGGGGTCAGGATGGATCGAAGGAGGGTTTATAAGGTCGGAGAAGGGTTCTTACTAAGTTTCAAGTAAACTTAGTAATTCCCGAAAAACAATACTTATGGTTATATTTCAACCAAAGGCGGGGATATGTATATATTGGGGCCTTTTATCACATTTTTAATAAGGGGAGGGAAATAACATGGGATTTATATAATAAAGTCAAAAGTTAATATGAATTTTGAGAGGAAAGCGCTAAGTATAATGTTAGGAACTTAGGCTTTAAAAGGGAAAAAGAATTTATACAAGGAATAAGACCAGCCCCTAAGTAAAGTAGAATCTTTACTTGGGAAAATGTTTATGGAATGAGATAAATGTTGCAGTGATATTAAGCAGATCTTAATATCTTTGGGGGAAATTAGTAAATGATTTGGGGAAAAGATGAAGGGGAAGTTAGTCATGCCTCGCTTGAGCTGCTCCAAGGGAAACTGCTTTGCACTTGTGATATAAGTAAATTTAACACTTTGAAACACAAAATTTATCCCAAGTCTTCATTCTGCAACATCAAAACTGCCTACCCAGCCTACGTGCCTAGCATTTTTTCTTCTTTTTGGATGGGTGCACTTGGACTAGCAAACCCTGATTTTCTTCTTTTCTTTTAGCTATCCTCCTATCTAAATCTATCCTTATTTCTTCCAGGGGCTCAGATTAAGCAGTTGAGCACCCTTGTTTCTCTACCTATCTAGTAATCTGTCAAGATTAAACAGTTTGGACAGATCTTTATTCTCTATCTCTAAAACAAGAAATTTAAACCTAGAGAGGCCAAGATTAAGTTGTTTGGCCTTCCCTTAACTGTAAAATTCTTCAAAAATGGAATAGTAGTGGCATTTGAGCTAGCACACTTTCCTGGCCTTTTGATTGGGGTTCATTTTCTTTTATTTTTCTCTTGGCCAGTTCATTCTTCTTCTTGCCCTTTGATTTTTCTTTTAGGGCATACCCTCTTTACATTTTTTAAATTTTTTTGGTTTTCTTGGAAATATGGAACCTTTGCAGCATGAAAAGATGACATATTTGGCATTTCTACAGGCAATCATGAAATATGACACCTATTGGTATAGGAACCTAACATTTTGATTAATACCCATTAATATTTTAATTTCCCTAAGTTTAGACTTAGGAACCCCATTAAAAAAACTAATTATTTTAATAAAATACAATCCGAGTGGAATTTTACCAAACAGTTTCTGGGTTCTTTAAAACTCATGTGCCTTAGCCTCTCCACTAATTTTCATGGATAGAGCACATCCGATACCAAAAACTAACACTACCTCTTAGCAAGGAAAGTGCTCTAGCATCCGCCCCTCGCTGCATCTATCTCTCCAAACAATCCACTACATCATCTAACACTGCCCCTCGCTACATCTGTCTCTCCAAACAATCCACTGCATCATCTGACACTAAGTCCATCTAGCTACTACTGAATCTTGGGCTCCTGTAGCAAGGAATTGATCCAAGAGGTGGACTCCTCAAGGATCCTGCCTACATGTAGTCCTCCCAACTACAGCTCAATATCACCCCATATCACTCCTGGAGATGCGTGGGCACTCATGGCAAACTCATCTTCATCAATCTTTGTTGGAGTAGCCTTAGGATCATGTTTCTCATCCTTATTCTTTTGCTTCAAAGGACACTGGGATGCAAAGTGGCCCATCTCGCCACATCTGAAACATTTCACCTTCGAAATGTCCTTCTTTTGCTTCTGCTTCTATTGTCCCTTTGATGCTAGAGATGTGTTCTCCTCCTCCTTGATCTTCGTGCCACTCCCACTGTTGCCATTGAGGTTGACCTTAACCAGATCTGTCCTTAATTCTTCCTATTGAAAGGATGCCCACATCTCCTCCCATGAAGGTAGTCTTTCCCTACCCAATATGCTTTGGACAAAGACTTTCCATTCATCCGAGACTCCATTCAGGGTTGTCCTTACCATCGTGGTAGACTGAGAAGTAGACCCCACTGCAGCAAGATGGTCTCTAGTATCCTGAAGACGTTGAAGATAGGATTTAACCCCTTCTCCCTTTTGCATCAATGTCTGCTGCAACTTTTTTTCTAGGTACATCTTCTGCTGTTCAGAAGAGCCTTCATACAGTGAAAACAAAGCTTCCCACATCTCTCAGGCTATATCTTTGCCCTGCAAGTGTGAGACCACATGATCTCGAACTCCATCGAGTATGAACTGCTTCGCCTTCCCCTGCTCGACCTTGTACTTCTTCTTCTAGTCATTGTCAGCGGGAACGGCCACAACACTCTTGACATAAGCTTCGAGATCGTACTCCTCCAGAAAAGCTAAGATTTTGGTCTTCCATATGACATAGTTGGAAGCTCCTTCCAAGCTGTCCTGATCTTTGAACCCCTGCGATGCCATCTCACCCAAACTGTCGAACTGACTCCTCTAGTCACTGCTGCGCGACAAGTGAGAAATTCAAACTTTTGGCGAGAAAAGTTCTCTAGGGAGAAAATTCCCCTTCTATGTGTCTTTGTTCTTTTCTGACAGATATCTGCCCCGGCAGAAACTGCGTCCTTCAAGCACTGTGCTGAGGCTATGCGTCACTCCCTCTGCCTTTGCAAACTCACGAATTGGAAATCGTACCTCTTTTTCGACTCTCTCAAAGAGAGATTTCCTCAGAATCTCTGCTTCCCGACAAGGACTGCGCAATCCCTTTAAGGGCATTCGAATTGCTGCCAAGTGCAGCTTTTGGCTTCTTTGCTCAACGCTGAATCTGCGCTTCCTGTTTCAAAATCAATCCTCTGATACCATGTTAAAATTCCTAGTCCAAGGAACCGCTACTGCAGCAAAAACTGAATTTACTTATCCTACTTGATTTTAATATACATTATCAATTTGTTTTTTGAATAACATTGAAGCAAATTACTTCTGCAGTCTACACTACTTTAATATTTGATTACATAAAACAAAAAAACTGAGCAAAGAACAAGATACATAGGACACAGTTATTTTTGAACAAAATAGTCCCCAGAAAAACCCAATGCGAGAAAACCAGTGCAGCAACTCTAAGGATTTTATATTATTAAGCAGTAGTTCTGAATACAATGTTGGATGCCCTCCCTGCAATACAGTGACAGAGAAAATACAATGGCAGAAAACTAAGTGAGTTTTTCCTCACTTCACCTGGCAGATTCTCGCTGATCCAGTAGCAAAACTGGCTAATTTTGGCTGCCTCTGCATTGGCCCTGCGTAGGCCTTGCATCAGCGTCAGTCCTCCTAGTTGTTGTGTTGCCTCCATTAGCTTCTCTCTGCCTACCTGTCAGTACTCCCTAACCATCCCTACCCCTCTGCTACAGAATGATCACTTAGTTCGAAATCTCAGCTTCCTAGCCCCAGAAATTGAACTCCAAATCAATTTGCTCTCTCCGTGTGTGATTCTAAATAAACCCCAAGCCTCTTTCTTATACTTTTCTCGTTGAGACTTCAATGGCAGAGATTAAGTCTGTAATCAATGGCTAAGATTAAAACTTGACTGGATCTGCCTTCTAGATCATTCTCACACATATTTTGATTAATACTCATTAATATTTTAATTTTCCTAAGTTTAGACTTAGAAACCCCATTAAAAATATTAATTATTTTAATAAAATACAATCGGGTGGAATTTCACCAAACTATTTCTAGGTTCTTTAGAACTCATGTGCCTTAGCCTCTCCACCAATTTTCATGGCTAGAGCACATCCGATGGTACCAAAAACTAACAAAAAATATGGTTCGAACATGGATTAGGCCACATGGATAAATAATATTAAGATGTCTGTCCCTATACTTGAACTTTTAAAAATTCCATCTCAAAGGGCATCTTTCTTCAAAGCTTTGGATATGATTCAACAAAAAAATGATAGAATTAATCATCAAGACGAAGAAATTAAATTAAAAGATATCAACTGTTATCTAACTAATGAAATTCATGAAGCGTTTTTTCTTACTTTGGACATCAATGACAGATTACTTCACAATTGCGTGCTAGATTCTAGTGCATCTAAGAATGTTATGACCAAGAAGGTCATGGAGCAATTAAACTTAAGAATTTGTAGACCATATCATAACATTTGTTCAATGGACTCTAGAAAGGTTGAAGTCCTTAGTGTGGTTAAAGGTTTACAGGTTGCCTTAGTAGATTATCCATACAAGATCGTCACCATGGATATTGCAATCATTGATGCGCTAGATGTATGGTGGATGCTTCTCTCCCGACTGTTTGCAGTTGATTTAGTTAGATGCATTCAGATGGATTTATCTTATGCCACTATTCCAGCAGCAGCAGGTGGCATGGTCAGGTTGTACAGAGAAGTAGAGAGAAGATACCACGTGGAAGTTCCAAAGAAGTTGGAAAATGGTGAACAGGTTGTGCCACAGGAACATTCGCCTCATTTTGAATCAGAGATATGTCACTTTTTCCACCACCCATCCCCTTCGCTAAGCAAAAAAAATAGGTTTCAGATTGATAGAGATATGCAACGCAGTGATGAGCAATCACACCATCCTAAGAGGGTCAAACTTCAACAAGGGACATTTGAAAAGAAACAACGTGATCTACCAGTCAGCGGACATATGCCCGAGATTATTCCTCACCGATGATATCTAATGCCATGGGCATCGTTTGTATAGTATCTCTAACCCTATTCCCTTTTTGTTTCATGTCGTTAGATAATTTATTTCACGCATTTATATTGTCTTTTATTTTCTAGTTTGTTAGAGTAGATTTTCTATTCCAGCGGTGTTTTCTATATATGCATGATGATTTTGATGTTGAATGGATATGTATTTGATGGAATTTTATCTCCTTGGATGCAGGATTCTGGGATTCTCACGTTACTTCTTGGAAGCAACATGTCCCCTTATGGACCCAGATGTTTCACTCAAATTGTCAAAGTTTCAAGGTGTGAAAATTCTGAAACCGGAATCCTATTGCAGCAACTGGAAATTATTCTCCTAATTGTTAATTAAATTTAACAATTTATTTAGTGTTTCTTGCAGCAAATTCTGAATAACTCACACTGCAACCTACACAAATAAAATTGCGGAAGAATAAACGTTGGAAGAAATGCTAGCACAAAAGTCCAGACACAATTATTTTTGGACAAAAGTCCCCAGAAAAACCCAACTTGGGAAACCGGTGCAGTAGTGAGGGTTTTATTTTATTATGCAGTAGTGAAATCTTAGTACATCTATGGATGCCCAACTGTAAATCCAAACAGCAAGAAAATCTGGGAAAAATACTGAAGGGAATTACCCTTCTCCCACAAGCAATCTCTGCTTGGCTTTCCCTGCCAAAACTCAGCCTCCTGGAGCTCTGCGTCAGCCTCTACGATGCTGTGAGTAGCTGGATGGACAGCTTGCTTCGAACTAGGCTCTGATGAAGTCGTTCTGCTTTTGGATGTTGAGGAAATCGACTCTCCGACCCTCTAGGACTTCTTCCCAGACTTTGGAACTGAGAATGATTTTTTCTTCCGCAAAATCGAACTGCTTGGCTGAAGCAACTGCACAGTCCCTCAGCACTGCCTCTCTCAGATAACTCAGCCCTCTTGTCGCTGCCTCTCCGGATCTGGAAAATATTTCCTCCGGATCACTATCCCTGCCCCTCACTCACTTCTTTGATCTCACTGTCTCTCTCTCCGATAACTGACTGCTTCTACTCAAGAAATCGATATGCTCATGAAATCGAACTGTTCAAGTGTTCTCTCCATAACCACATCGATCTCTTCTTATAATCCTCTGTTGGAGCACCAATGACCAAGATTAAAACTTAATCAACGGCTAGGATCATCTCGAGATCAATCCGTGTGAGTTTCTAGATGATTCTCGCCTTGACTTAATTAATAATGATTAATTAACCATATTCCCTAAGTTTAGATTTAGGAAATATTTTAAAATTGGTTAATAATCTAATTAAGTCATTTCTAGGAGGAATTTCCAGAAACGATTTCTGGGCTTTGGAGATCTCATATATTTTAGCCTCTTCAAAAAATTTCAACGCTAGAACACATCTGATGCTACAAAAACTAACACTCCCTCTTAGCGAGGAACACATTATAGTGCTATTGCACACCCTGTAGCAGCGCCCTGTCTCTATATTGTCCCCTGTCACGTTGTTGATGTTTGGCCATATTGCCGACCAACCACTGCGCAACTTTGATATATGTTGTATCTGTGTTGCTGCTGACCCTGCTGAACTCGCGTGGATATGCATCGCAGTCGGTAGTTGCCCCTGGCGGAGGTCCGATGTGATATCGCTATCAGCGATCGCAATGCACTGCTTGACATATTGTAGCTCCCACTTCCAAAGTGCAGATGCGATACTCGCTATCGGCGATCGAAACTCGCACAGGGTTAGGGCTCGACATTAACGTAGACCCCTCATAGCGATGCGATGTGCCGACCTGATACAACTCAACACTCCCATGTATAGAGTTTCAAGTCCGCAATCCGCCTCCGATAGTGTAAAAACACATATGTATGATATATGCTCCTCCGCCTGTATCTTCATGCATATAATTCTTTTGTGGCTCGATAGCTCCCGATAGTGTAAATGCACCCATTGCTCCTCTGATGGCTCTGTCTGCTTCCTTATAGCTCTGCTTGTTCCTCTATTGTTGCGATGGTTGTTTGCATCCTCTGTTCTGCCCCTCTTGGCTCCTTTTGCTCCTCGAATATTGCCATATTCACATCAATGACAATCTGTGTCCAACAATCTCCCCCTTTGTTATTGATGGCAATATTCTTCTGCTCACCCCCTTTGACATCAATGGCAAAGGAATGCATATGGACTCCCCCAGTCAAACTGCTCCCCCTGTCCTACTACATCTTTATAAATGAACTTGAGTGATGATAAAGAAATAACCCCCATATTTTGACGCAAATGTTCGAATGCTTCTCGAGGAAGAGGTTTTGTGAAAATATCAGCTATCTGCTCCTTAGTATTGATATATTCCAGGATGATGTTTTGTTCAGCTACTTGCTCATGGAGGAAATAATACTTGATGGGTATGTGTTTGGTTCTTGAGTGCATCACTGTATTTTTGCTGAGACTGATAGCACTTGTGTTGTCACAATAGACGGTAATCGGTTGATTTGTACATATGTCGACATCTTTTAGAGCTTCCTTCATCCATAGTATCTGAGTACAACACTCTGTTGCAGCAATATACTCGGCTTTGGATGTGGATAATGATATGGATGACTGTTTTTTGCTGAGCCGAGATACTAAACAGTCTCCTAGGAAGAACACATTTCCACTAGTACTTTTCCGATCATCTATACTTCTAGCCCAATCAGCTTCGATGTATGCAGTGATAGTCAGTGTTGAGCTCCTTGGGTACCAAAGACCGAAATCAAAAGTTCCTTTCAGGTATCTGAGAATTCTTTTTACAGCTAATAAGTGGGATTGTTTGGGAGCAGATTGAAATCTTCCCACCATTCCTACTGCCTACATTATGTCTGGTCTTGTAGCTATTAAGTATAGAAGGGCTCCAATCATTGGCCTGTAATGAGTTGCATCTACTAGAGGGGAATCATCATCTTTGCTCAGTTTGCAGTTTGTGGTCATAGGTGTGCTCATGGGTGCACAGTCCTCCATTCCATATTTTTTTAACATGTCTTTTAGATATTTGGTTTGAGATATACACAATTCTGCTCTGGTTTGAGATACTTGAAGTCCAATGAAGTGGGACAGCTCTCCTATCATTGACATCTCAAACTCTTTTGACATGCTATGAGAAAATTCATGGCTCATTTCATCATTATTACTAGCAAAAATCAGATCATCGACATAAACAAGAGCAACTACTAACTTACCTTCTTTTGTCTTTATGTATAGATGACTTCCAGCCACTCCCTTTTTGAAGCCTTGTTGTTGTAGGTAGTGATCCAATCTTGCATACCAAGCTCTGGGAGCTTGTTTCAACCCATATAAAGCCTTTTTCAACTTACAGACTAAGTCCTTTCCTGATGTTAGATCAAAACCTTCTGGCTGCTCCATGTAGACTTCCTCCTTGAGTTCTCCATTTAAAAATGCTGATTTCACGTCCATTTGATAGATTTTGAATCCTTTTGAGCAAGCAAATGCCAAGAACATCCCGATAGCTTCCATACGGGCCATTGGTGCAAATGTCTCTTCAAAGTCAATTCCTTCAATTTGTGAATAGCCTTCGTAGACAAGTCTTGCCTTGTTTATGATAACATGTCCTTCCTCATTCATTTTATTTTTGAACACCCATTTGGTTCCTATTATGTTTTTGTCCTTTGGAAGAGGTACCAGCTCCCATGTCTTGTTCTTCTCAATTTGGGACATTTCTTCTTCCATGGCTTTTACCCAATGAGGATCCTTACTTGCTTCTGCAAATGTTTCTAGTTCTATCATAGATAGGAGGGCAATGAATTTCTCTTGGGTGTGATTGTTATCCTTCTTTGCGTCTGCACACTTTCATCTCTATCGCCAATGATCTACTCTTCTGGATGATGTCTTTGGACATACTTCATCTTTGAAGGGGTATTAGGTGTTGGATTTCAGAGATCTGTGGTTTGTGCATTTTGAATTTTTGTCCGGAGAATCCACAGTAATAGAGTTTTTACACCAACGTTTCAAATCCCAAATGGGATCCATCATCAGGGTAAAGAGAAAGGTGGTTCTCTTTCCTCTTCTTCTTCTTCTTCTTCCTCATCTATTTCTTCTTCTTTAGGTTCTTCTTCTTCAATGAGAAAGTCATCTTCATGTTCTTCAATTTCCTTTTCTGGAAGATCTTCATCAAACTTTCCACTATTTTCTTCAGTCGATAATTGTAGCACTTGTAAGCCTTGCTCCGTGTAGAGTATCCAAGAAATATCCCTTCATCAACCTGAGAATCAAACTTTCTGGGTGAGCCATCATTTATTTTTATGAAGCACTTGCTTCCAAATATCTTGAAGTACTTCACTAAAGCAGGTCTTCCTTTCCATAGCTCATAAGGAGTTTTTTCACAATTTGGTCTTAATTGAGTTCAATTCAATGTATAGACAGTTGTCCCTACTGCTTCTCTCCAGAATCTAGGTTGTAAGTTCGCTGCTAATAGCATTGTTCTTGTCATTTCTTGGACTATTCGATTTCTTCTTTCAACTACCCCATTTTGCTGAGGTGTTCCGGCAGCAGAGAATTCCCTTTTAATTCCATTAATATTACAGAACTCACTAAATTCAATTGATGTGAATTCTCCCCCTCGGTCTGTTCTGAGGCACTTAATTTTTGAATCTTTTTCATTTTCTACAAGGGCTTTTAGATTCTTAAAACACTCAAAAGTTTTAGATTTAAACTTTATAAAATATGTCCACATCATTCTAGTATAATCATCAACAAATAACACAAAGTACCTTTCTCCTTGGAGTCCCTGATTTCTAATTGGCCCACACACATCAGCATGGATGATCTCCAAGGGATTCGATGTAGAGAGCTCCTTTGTCTTGTGGCTGGTTCTGGTCTGCTTTCCATGTTGACATGGACCACATACTCCTTGATTTGGTTTGAACAGCCTTGGGATGTCTCGTACAGATTTGATCTTGCTGATATTGATCAGATTTTTGAAGCTTGTATGTCCAAGTCGCTTGTGCCACAACCAACTCTCATCTGTCTGACTCAAGTAGTATTTATTTTCTTAAATCTTGTTCAGAATGTAAATGTTGTCTGATGTTCTCACCCTTCTACCACAAGTTCCCCTGAGGCAGAGTTCCTTATTTCACAGTCTTTGGTGCTGAAAACAACCTTATGTCCTTGATCACAGATTTGGCTGACACTCAGGAGGTTGTGTTTGAGTCTGTCAACTAGCAGAGCATCTTGAGCTTTTCCTTTTCCATTGATTAGAGTAACTATTCCTTTTCCTGCAATTCTGCCAGATCCACTTCCAAAGGACACATTCCCTTCCTTTTTGCTCAGTGAGACAAACTTCCTTCTGTCTCTGTCATGTGTCTGGAGCACCCACTATCCACAAACCAATGGTTTCCATTATTTTGAGCATATAGAGCCAGGCCGCATTTATCCATGCTGGAGTTCTTGCTACTCGTCTTTCTTCCTTTGAGTGGGCAGTCTTGTTCATAGTGTCCATTATTGTAGCAGAAAGAGCAAATCAGATCAAATTTGGTCAAGGGATCAAATGAATTGAAGGTTTTGATTTGTCCCTGCCTTTTGGGGGCATATGAGTTGATTATTCGGTCCTTTAGCTTTGTCTTTTCACTTCTGCCAACCATAAAATGTCTGGCTTGATGACCGAAGCTTTTACAGTGAAAGCAGTGTCCAAGAAAGATGGTTTTGTACCTGTTGAAGCAACCATGGTTTGAGTCGATTTCCTTCCTGGGAATTACTCCTCCCTCGTTCTTTGGATTTGCGATGGGCCCTTGGTGGAGTATAGGTTTGTATTTGCTGTAGTGTCCATGATTCGACTCCACATTCTTCTTTGGAGTAATTCTCTCTTCATTCTTGGGATCTGGGATGCACTTTTGATAACATACTTTTTCATCTTTTGGATTGCACGAAAGTGCATCGGCATAGCTTTTCGCACTATTCTTAGTGCTTGTGGATTCTCCTTTGAAACCTATTCCAAACTTCTCATGTTGAGGTTTTTGATTTTTCAAAATAGTCTCAAGTATTTAAGAGCTTTTACAGCCCTTTTTAATTTGCTCCAACTCCTTTCTCAGAGACACTATTTTGGCCTCACGCTCTTCACAAGTCTCTTCTTTTTCTTTAAGCTTTGCTTCCAAAAGATCTTCTCTCCTTATTTCCTCGTTTTCTACTTTGAGAGAAATGATTTTGTTCCGTAGTTTCTCATTTTCTTCAATGGCGCTTATTAACAATTCATCTACATTTCCTTCCAGCCCTGAGTTATCATCATCTGCGAGTGCCATGAATAATGTTTCTTGGCTTTCATCATGATCACTTTCCTCGTCTGATTTCTTTTTGATGACCATAAACTCATCCTCATCAAACTCATCTGCTTGGAGAAGAAGTTTTTCTTATTGAACCCTTTCTTTTTGTGTGCCATTCTTTTAGAATTTCCTTCATCATCACTGTCATGTTTATCAGGACATCTTGCTGCATAATGACCTCTTTTACCACATTTAAAACAGATAAGAGGATACTTGCCTTTAAGCTTAGATCCTCTCTTCAGCTTTCGTACAAATTGAGCCAATTCGGATTCCACATCTGACTCATCGCTACAGTCATTCCTTTCTTTCCCCTTCTTTGACTTTGAGGCCTTGAATGCTGCATCTTTGGAGCTTGGGCCACCTTTCCTCATTTCATAGGCAGTGAGAATTCCATTGAGTTCATCCATTTTGAGGGTATCTAGATCCTTTGCTTCTTCTATAACGCTTATTTTGGAGTCAAATCTGTCTGGAAGAGACCTTAATACCTTTTGAACAATGGTACTTTCTTCAATTTTTTCGTCCAATCCTTTCAGGGAATTTACCACTTCAGCTACTCGGAGGAGGTATGCTGCAATATCTTCTTCATCTTCCATCCTCAAACTTTCAAATTGTCTTCTGTGAGTTTGAAGCTTTGCCTTTTTGACTTTTGAGTCTCCATCGTACAAGCCAACTAGCTTCTCCCACATTTCTTTGGCAGAGGTACAGTGCATGACTTTTGTAAACTCAGAATCAGTGATTCCACTAGTGATGGAGTTCAAGGCCTTTGCATTTGCGATGTAGGCTTTCCTCTCGTCTGGGTCTGTTGGAAGAGTGGAAGTCGTTTGGTATTCATTTTGAACAAAATGTTAGACTTCAGGTCCAAGGGACATTAAGTAGTAAGTCATTCTTTTCTTCCAGAAACCAAAGTTAGTGCCATCGAGCAAAGGAGGTCTACCGGATGCTTCGTGATTTCTCATCATGGCTGCGGATCCTTCTTCAAGCTGTTAGGCTAGTATGAAGAAGCCGGCTCTAATACCAATTGTTGGAAATACTGAGAGTGGGGGTGAATCAGTATTTCTTATTTTTTTTTTAATTGTTCAAGTGATTGCCAAAAGCATATATAGATATGTATATGTATACACAGAACACAGAAATCAATAGTTGGAATTAATGCTTTTATTAAAACTCAAGACAGTGCAATGAAATAAATACAATATAAGTATATATCTGATTGTGAATAGTTGCCAAGCTCCAACTTGGACTTCAGTGAGGCTCCAACCTCTAGAGCACCAACTTTGTTTTGCAGTGGTTCTGCACTTAGGAGCACCTACCCCCAATGACTTTAGTCATGTTCAGTTCTGAGGCTCCAACCCAACCTTGGTATAAACTGGTATGCTACTACACTCTATTCAGCTAAGGTTCTCTCACTCCTACTCTCCTGCCTCTGCTGCTTCTGCTACCTCTATAGCCTCCACTGCTTCTACTTCCTCTTCTGCCCCTGTTGCTTCTGCTACCTCGCACTCTAGTTCTTCACCACAACAACAGCACGAACAGTTCTCTGTTTTTACAGTTTTATACATTCCCATGCCTTTGTCCATTCGTTTCCACTTACACCGCCTCTTAGGCTTCCTCCTCGATCGTTGTGGCTTCCTCTGCGATGTGCAAGTTCACTGAATTTATGGGGATACGTAGATTCATTAGACTGGTCCAAACGATCCACGGAGAACACATCCTCCCAGTTTACTGTAACAATGCTCCTTTTGGCAATGATTGCAGCATACACAGAGTTCTTTCAATTAAACTGAGATGTTTTGTCCCAATCGCAATCATAATTGCCATGATTCACCCCTTTTCACTGACGTTCAGCCTTCTGAACCGTCGAAATAATAAGCCTTTTGGCTTAAAACACCCCGCGCAAGCCAGATATTCCATTACACAAAGAATTTGAGAAAAAACAGTGAAAAAGACTAAAAGGCAGACTTCAGGAAATATTACAATCGCACCTATTCTTGTATCGGGTCTGCGCTTAAATCACAATCGGCGATTTGTGACTCCTGAGGGTCCTTTTATATATCGGACCCATGACTCCGCCGATGGCCGATGGTCGATCCTCCACTACTCCGATGGACTGGATGCGATATGGTATTAAACCATAGTTAATATGCCCGTCGGGTCCACAGCCTATCACAGTCGGTGCTTCCAATGTGGCAAGGCTTTACGGCTTGTGATATACGACAGATGCGATCATAGATTGAGTCATATTTGTAATGTGCAGCAGGTCCACATGGATATGCATCGCAGTCGGGAGTTGCCCTTGGCGAAGGTCCGATGTGATATCGCTATCAGCGATCGCAATGGACCGCTTGACATATTGTAGCTCCCGCTTCCGAAGTGCCGATGTGATACTCGCTATCAGCAATCGAAAGTCGCACAAGGTCAGGGCTCGACGTTAACGTAGACCCCTCATAGCGATGCGATGTGCCGGACGTGATACAACTCAACACTCCCATGTATAGAGTTTCAAGTCCGCAATCCGCCTCCGATAGTGTAAAAACACATATGTATGATATATGCTCCCCCGTATGTATCTTCATGCATATAATTCTTTTGTGGCCCGATAGCTCCCAATAATATAAATGCACCTATTGCTCCTCTGATGGCTCTGTCTACTTCCTTATAGCTCTGCTTGTTCCTCTGTTGCTGCAATGGCTGTCTGCATCCTCTGTTCTACTCCTCTTGGCTCCTTTTGCTCCTCGAATATTGCCATATTGACATCAATGACAATCTGTGTCCAACAAGAAGCACCTCATCCAATGACCGGATCAACCGGGATTTTTCTCAGTGATTATGTGAGGTAATCTCACAAATCTTTCTGCCAGTATTTCTCTCTCTGTAACTGAATAACCCTTGAGGTATTCAGTGATGTATTCAAAATTTGCTACTGCTTAATAATAATAAACCCTTAGATCTGTTGCACCAGTTTTCTCGCATTGGGTTTTTCTGGGGATGTTTGTCCAAAAGTAACAATGTTACTGTGTTGTATTTCTTTCGTCTTTTGTTTCTGCATATAAATTAATTAAGTGAAGGCTGCAGTGTATGTATTTCAATATTTGTCATAGGAAATTGCAAATAACTTGTTCCTGTAAATCTAACAAGTAGGAGAAATATCATTAGTTGCTGCAGTAGGGATTCTAGTTTAGGAATTTTCACATGGTATCGGTGTTGCAAGTGGAAGAAGAAGAGCAGTGCTAGAGAAACCGGCGCTGAGCACAAGAGTGAAATCGAAAAGCTACAGGAGGCAATAGTTCGAAACCCCACAGGGTTTGCACAATTCTTAGCCGTAGGGCTGAAATTTCAAGGCAGTCTCTCTTTGAGTGAGTTAACGGAGAGAAGGGCTTCCAGATCGAGTTTTTGTCGGGGCAGAGGGAGCAGCACAAAAGCCTTAGCGTAAGAAGAGCTAGTGGGACGCAAATTTTTCTGCAGGGATTTTGCTAGGCAAAAAATCGTCAGAAGAGAGAGGAGAAGAACGATTGAGGGAATTTCTTCCTCAGAGAATTCCTAGCTAAGGATTTTGAATTCTCTAGAGCCGAGCGGCAACAATTTTACTATCTCCAACAGGGAATGTGTAAGCTAGCCCAACGACAGCATAAAGGAGAGGAGTTTTGACATTTGTGGCAGAAATGGCGACCAGTGGCTTGACCGATCAAGACAGGTTGGATGGGGCATCCAACTACCTCATCTAGAAGGAAAGAATGTCGTTCCTTCTAGATGAGCATGCCCTCAAGACATACATTGACAACATGGTGGTTGTCTCTGCAGATGGAGATCCGTTGAAGAAATACAAAGCTGAGATGATGAAGGCAAAAAGAATGATCCTCGACAGAGTGAAGGAATATGTGGTTTGTCACATCGCTAGTAGAGGGACTGCTAAGGAGATGTGGGATGCTTTGTCTATGTTATATTAGGTATCTTCCGAGCAGTGGAAGATGTAGCTTGAGCAGTAACTAATATCTTCTCAGATGCAGAAAGGGGAGCGTGTGGATCCATTCCCCATGAAGCTTCAGGAAACCCATGATGAATTTCTATTGTGGGGCATACACCTCAAGATTCAGAGTTGGTTAGATTGGTCCTCAATTCTATCTCAGATGAGTGGCAAGTCTTTGTCTAGAGTATCCTGGGCAGAGCAGCTTTGCAAAATTGGGATGAGATGTGGGCGACTCTAAAACATGAGGAACTAAGGAGAGACTTAGTCAAGGTTAAACTTGACGAAAGCAGCAGCAGTGGGTCGAAGCCCAAGGAGGAGGAGAATGCAGCCCTTGCATCAAAAGGACAACAGGAGTAGGGGAGACGTAGGAAGGACGCCTTGAAGATCAAGTGTTTTAGGTGTGGTGAGATGGGTCACTACGCTACACAGTGTCCACTCAAGAAGAAGGACAAGGATGAGAAACACGATCCAAAGGCTGCGCCTGCGAAGATCGAAGAGGAGGAGTTCGCCATGACAACCGAGATACCTCCAGGAAGGAGGTGGGCTAATATGGAGTTATAGTTCGAAAGAGCTACAGATAGGCAGGATCCTTAAGGAACCCACCTCTTGGATCAATTCCTTGCTATGGGAGCCCAGATCAGAAGTAGCAGGATGGACTAGTGTTGGATGGTGCCAAGGAGTGGCAGAGAGAGAGTTGCAGTGGCTAGGAGAGTCGGAAACTGAACAGCGCAGACCAGAGTTGGCAACAGTGGAGATGGCACAAAGCAGAGGTCAATAGCAGCACAGTAGATTTAGAGGGTCAACGCAAAGCCTAACAGTGGTCAGACTTCAGCGTTCACGTGGTATCATACTAAACACAATTAGTTCAGTCATTTGGGATGCTTTTCCATTGTTGATGGAGTAGCAGCAACAGTTTGCAATGCAGGGGTATCTAGCAGTGGTAGTGCCAACAGCAGCACGGATGTAGAATTTCAAAGGGAGTTGCAGTACGGATGCAATGTTGACAGTCAGAGGGTCAGCAGCAGTACAGATGTAGCATTTGGGCAATAGTTGGTGGACAGCATGTCATACATCAGCAACACAGAGGATGATGCTTCAAAGTCAGAGCAGTATCCAGCAGTGTATATTACTAGTGCACATTCCTCATGAAGAGGGAGTGTTGATTTAGGGTAGCATCAAATGTGCTATAGGCCTCAAATTGTGTAGGGAGGCTTCGACACATGTATTCCAAAGAACCTAGAAAGCGTTTTGGGAAATTCCACCCAGAAACAATTCTATTAAAATAATTAATATTATTTAATGGGCCCTGTTGTCACACAGAGTGTCGAGCACCACGACAACACTTAGACTACGGGCTGTCACCCTGATCCCCTATCTCTCCATTTAAGCCGTCTCCCTAGGCTAAGGGGGGTAGACCCTATGGGATAAAAGAAGACCAACTGGGAATCAGCTGGCTTGGGAGACACAACAAGGGAATCAAGCACTTGATTGATTTTTAAAAAATTGATTAGCCCTTTAAATACTTAAGACCAGTGCCTTTGCTAGATGAAGTGAAAATCAAATAATTGATTTGATGCTTAGGAAATATAGATACAAACAAACCTTTTAGCAATTGCTTGAAGATATTTACTAAAATGTCTAGCATACAATAAGCACTAAATCAATCAAGCAATAACAATCAATGACTTAGCAAAGCTCCAGCAATTAAATTTTTCAAAAATAACCACAAAATTTAAAAGCTAGACACCTAGAATTTAAAATGATTATGCTTGAAATTCCAAATCTAGTAAATTTATCATTTTCCAATAGTTAAACTCCAGATAAAAATTTAAGTACATTTAACTATAGTAAAATGATGAATACTGATACCATAACAGAAAAAAGACATCAAAAGGAATTTCCAATTTTTAATTAGTCTTTTTTCAAAAAAAATTAATTTTCAAATATTTTTATTTTTTATTTTTTATTAAAATATAAACTGAATTCTAAAATAAAACAAGACTAAATAAAAAACCTAAGGATTAAACTTTTATTGCTTTGGGGATTTTTTTATTTTTATGATTATTTGTTTTTATATTTTATATTTTATTATATATTTTTTATGATTTTTGATTTATTTTAAGATCAAAAAATAAAACAAAACTAAACTTAAATATACCTAATTCTAGACCAAAAACCTAAGTTAAATGAAACTAAAAGTAAAGAATAAATAAAAGTCTAATTAAAACCAACACCTAATCATATCAAATATATAACAAAAAGAAAAACCGATTTTATTTTATTTTTTTTTAATGATCTTTTAAGAATATATATATATATATATATATATATATATATATATATTATTTTTATAAAATAAAATCAAAATGGTTTTATTTAAAAAAATTAAAAGTTTTATGTTTTTTTTAGAATTCATAAAATAAAATAAATCTAAATCTATTCTAACTATCCTATGCTAACACCATGAAACCTAACTAAAAAAAAGAAAACAAAAAATCGAGAAACCAAATCCTAAATGCATAAAGGAAATAAACCAAAATATGACCGTATTTCTCACTGTTGCTTGTGTGCAGGTTGACGGCGGAGGGAGGAACGACATCAAAGAGCGAAGGAATGAGGGTTTGATGAGCTACAATAGGAGCTAAGGGGGAAGAACGTGACTGCGGCAGCGTTGAGGAAAGGATGGAATGAAGAATTTGCAGGTTGATGAGGAGTGGGAAGCTTGAATGAATTTGGAAGGGTTTTGGTGGAGGTGGAGAAAATGCGTGAGCTGAGTGAAGAGCTCGATGGTGATAAAAGCGTGAGGAGCTGCGAATGGACGCGCACAGGTCAGCGTGAGGGTTTCGAAGAGGCCGTGGAGGAAATCGACAAAAAGCTTAACGTGTTTGATGGCTTTTATTTCTGATGCAGGTTGGATGGTAGATGCGGCGTGAATGAAGAGTATGCAGCCATGGAGGGACAGCGGATTGAGTTAAGACTGCGGATGGGGAGGGATAAGCTTACGCAGGAGGCATCAAGTGGATAGGGGAGTTGTTGAGGAGTATGGCAGCGTGGAGAGATTTGGAAAGGAGGCAGCGTGAATAGGGAAAAACTGAGGCAGCAATGGCAGGTGGCAGCAGGTTATGGCAGCCGTGCATGAAGTCCTGAACAGAGGTAGATGCTGTTGGGATGATGGGCAACAGCGTGAGGGAGAAATGGTAATGAAAACAGAGGAGACAGCTGAGAGATGGCAGCAAGGAGGCTGGGCAACAATCTAGGAGCTTTACACAGCGTGCCTAAAAAAATTTCAAAAATTTTCCTGCAGAAATGAAACCCCAGCAGACAGATAGCTTGGACAAACCCTCGAATTTCTTCAGAAAATTTGAAAATCCGTTGAAGAGTATCCCTGCAAAAATGATGTTGAGGCCAGATCTTACCCTCCAGGGCCTAGATCTGGGTTCGAAACAAGATTACACCTTCAGATCTGCAACCTGTAATGACAAAAACAAACACCCAGAAACAAAATATGCAAGAAACAAAACTAAAAACCCTAAAACCAGCTAAATAATTACAATATTCACAGTTTAAAGGCTCTAAATATCCAGATTTGTCAGTACGCCACAGAAATATTTTTTAGAATTTTAAATTTAATATGAGGTGCTTCAGAAAACCCTTCATGCATTCACCAGAAAAATTCTAATGATAAGCTCGAGATCAAAACTAGATGGGCTCTTTAGAAAATGCTTCTTTAGGAGTTGGCTAGTTCAATCGAGAACTTCTCCAAATGCCCAATGATCTCGAAATCAAGATTTTCCTACACAACTTACTTCAACCATTAACAAAGAGGAGAAAACGATACGAAAATCTAGATCAAATGGAGATACCTGCCATCATATTCAGAAATTTAACTACCATTCAAACCCTAGTGACTAAACAAGATACCTGTGTTTAAAATCACTCTTCATCAAGCTATCATCAATGACTGAAATTAAATTTATGCACAGAAATAAAACATCTTACAGCATTTCCAGAAGAGTAACACCAACAAGATTTCAACCCCAAAGTCTTTCTTTATTGCACATGAAAAATGACTACAAGAGAGCTTTCGTTAGCACAAGACTCATAGATCGAATAATCTCAAATGACCCCTGACACCCTATTTAAAGAAAAATTTCCCAACGGCTAGTTCGATTGATCCTTGTCTAAGCGATCTCGACCGTCAATGAAGATCAAAATATCTTTTAATCTCATCCGTCGAAATTAAAATAATGAGGAAATTCAAAATTATCATTTAAATGCAATTTAATTAATTCAACAATTTAATTTTTGAATCAATTTCCTCAAAATTTTGACTTTGACTTAACCCTACGGACCAAAGGCATAAAATTTAGCAAAATAATCATTTAACCTTAGTCCCCGGACCTCTTAAAATTTAATTTTTTAAAGGACCCTCGAATTTAGCCTTTGGAAAATTTAAAAATACTTAGGACCTAGGACTTATGAAGGGATAAAACATTTTTCTAACCCTCAAAACACTTTACATCATGATTTTTACATTTTTACATCTTAAGGGGGAAAACTCATTTGATATAGACCCTCACAACCTACCCAGTTCTGCGACACAAACATAATCTAGCAGATCAAGCAATTTGTAATAAAATAACCTAACCAAATAGTTAGGATTATTCCAAATCAATTTTACATAGACTTGACCAAGCACACTAGGACTCCCCTAAGATTCTAATGACAAAATCCATTCCGGCTTTGGGGTCAGGTTAAAGGAAAACTCTGCCAACCATGGGTCGGTGAGACAAAAAACCTTCTGGAACATAGATCATCACTAGAAGATTAGGTTTACCTAGGCAATTACATACATGACATAGATCTACTAAGATTATTTACAATTTACACATGCAAATTGGGTTTACAAAATAACATGAATAGGCTGATGATGATAGTCAAATGGCATGGGCACGTTGATCAAGCGATATCCCCTTTGCGAAAAAAGGGGGTGTACTGCTATGGGTAGTTGACACGTGGTGGTCAACAGGCCCTTAAGTCTAAACTTAGGAAATTAAAAATATTAATGGGTATTAATCTAATTATCGGTGTAATTCTAGAAGAAGACGAGGATTAAGCTAAAATGATCTTAGCCATTGATTAGCTTTTAATCTAGTCCATTGAATGTCAACGAGAAGATTATTTAAGGAATCTTGAGGGTCATTTGGAAGATACATCGAGAGATCAAGAGATCGAATTTCTAAGGTGAGAAGTTCTCAGGAGGAAATTCTGATCGAGTAGATTTCTTGCAGTTGAGGGGCAAAGATAGCATCCGGAGAGAGAGATTTTCTCAACCGGAGAATCATCAACAGAGAGAGGCAGAGAGTGATCCAACAGCTCTCACGCAACGGCTGACACAAGGGCAAACAGAGGCAGTGCAGAGGGTGAGAGAGAATTCGAAATTTTGCAACGGAGTCAGTTTCAAAAGCCGGGAGCTAGGGTGTGAGACCGGGAGGCTGAGAGCAGTGACCTTGGGCAGCAAATCAATCAGTTGGTTGGGTGACGTAGTGCTTAGAGGGGCTGATGCAGGGACTACATGAGGACTGCGCAGAGGCAGCGAAGGGCCTGCCAAAGGCACCTCATCCAGTGATCGGATCAGCTGAGATTTTTCTCAATGATTTCTCTCTTTGTAACTGAATAACCCTTGAGGTATTCAGAGATGTATTCAGAATTTGCTACTGCTTAATAATAATAAACCCTCAGATTTGTTGCACCGGTTTTCCTGAATTGGGTTTTTCCGGGGACATTTGTCCAAAAATAACGGTGATACTGTGTTGTATTTTCTTTCTTTCTCAGTCTCTTGTTTATGCATATAAATTAATTAAGTGAAGGTTGCAGTGTATGTATTTCAATATTTGTCGTAGGAAACTACAAATAGTTTGTTCGTGTAAATCTAACAAGTAGGAGAAATATCATCAGTTGCTGCAGTAGGGATTTCGGTTTAGGAATTTTCACATACAACAGGGTCAGAAGCAACACAGATGGAGCGCATATCAAAGTTGCATAGTATTTAGCGGGCAGCAGTAGCCAAACATCAACAGTATGATAAGAGATGGTGCAGAGACAATGTGTTGTGGCAGCAGTTGTAGCACTAGCACACTTTCCTCGCTAAGAGGGAGTGTTAGTTTTTGTAGCATCAAATGTGTTCTTGCCATGAGATTTGGTGGAGAGGCTAGAATATATGTATTCTCCAATACTCAGAAATCATTTCTGGAAATTCCACCTAGAGACGACTTAATTAGATTTATTAATCAGTGTTTAATATTTCCTAAGTATAAACTTAGGAAATATGAATAATTAATCATAATTAATTAAGTCATGGTGTGAATGTTCTAGAAACTCACACGGATCGATAGGGAAATAATCTAGGCCATAGATTATGTTTTGATCTTGGTCGTTGGTACTATGAAAAATTGGAAGCCCAAATTTCTACTGCAGCAACTAATTAGGTTCCTTCTATTTGTTAATTACTGAACAAAGTATTTACTGCTTCCGACAGTGAACACCGAAACTAATACACTATAACCTTCACCAATTAAATTAAATGTGGAAACAAGAAACTGAGCAAGAAAGAAATACACAACACATTAAAACATTATTTTTGTATTATTAAGAAGTAGTTTTTTTAATACAATTCATTGGAAGCCCAACTGGATATCCGATATAGAGAGAAACTGGAAAAAAAAGTAGTGAGATGATCTCACCCTATCACTGAAAGAACCGGCACTGATCTGCGCTGGAGGTGAGCCTCTGCGCAACACTACGTCAAACCTATGCAGACACTGTAGTTGGGACTGCGCTACACCTCCTTATAATCCTCCGTTGGCTGGAAACTTCAGCTCTCAGGCCTCCCAGTCTCACACCCCAGCTCCGACACTAGATCCTGACTATTCCTCAGCAGAATTTAGATCTCCCTTTGAAGCTTTGCGTGGCCCTGCATCATCCTCTTTGGACATCTTTTTGCCCTCTCAGCCTTGTACTCTCTAGTCCAGGAAAATTTCCCCCGGAAACTATCCCTGCCCCTCACTACAAGAAATATCCTCAATCAATTCTCTAGCAACTGCTGTGCTACCCTCTCTGAAAAATTCGATCTCTTGATCTCTCTCCGATGTTTTTCCAAATGCCCATCAAACCTCCTCTTATAATCTTCTCGTTGAGAACCAATGACCTAGATTAGATTCTAATCAATGGCTCAGATCGTTTTGGCTTGATCCTTATCTTCTTCTAGAAGTTACACCCACAGTTTAATTAATACCCTTTAATTATTTTAATTTCCTAAGTTTAGACTTAGGCACCCATTAAAAATAATTAATTATTTTAATAAAACTATCTCCGAGTGGAATTTCCCAAAATAAGTTCTGGGTATTGTGGAATACATGTGTCCTAGCCTCCCTGCAAATTTTGAGGCTTAGAGCACATATGATGCTACCATAAATCAACACTCCCTCTTAGCAACGAATGTGCTCTAGTAATGCAACATGCTGAAGCATCACCCTTCTTTGTAACATCTCCCTCTACACTGCTAATGTTTGACATCGTTGCCCACCAACTAACGCACAAATGCTGCATTTGTACTGCTATTGACCCTGCCACTACCAACATTGCATTTGTACTGCAACCCTCATAAGTTTTGCATCTATGCTGCTGCTGGCACTGCCACTACCAACATTGCATCTACACTGCAACCTTCTCCAACTGCTGCTACTACTGCATCAGCAACGAAAAAGCATCCAAAATTACTGAACATGTGTTCAACATGATGCATCTGTTTCTGCAGTTCTGATTGCTGCTAGTCTCTGCACTGACCCTCTGAAGCCTTTGTGCTGTTGCTGACTCTGCACTATGTCAACTGCACTGCTGCCAACTCTGTTCTACACTGCTCAGTCTCTGGTGTTCCTAGCCACTGCAATTGTCATTCCAGAACTCCTCTGCACCAGCTGACACTGGTCCATCCTGCTACTACTGATCTAAGCTCCCGTAGCAAGGTATTGATACAAGAGGTGGAATCCTCAAGGATCTTGCCCATCTGAACTACAATACTAGATCACCCCACCTCTTCCCTAGAGGTATCTGGGCAACCATGGCAAACTTCTCCTCCTCGATCTTTGCGGATGCAACCTTCGGATCATGCTTCTCGTCCTTGTCCTTCTTCTTCAGAGGACACTGCGTAACGTAGTGACCAAGTTCACCACACGGGAAGCACTTGATCTTTGAAAGATCCTTCTTCTTCTTTTATTGCTCCTACTGCCACTTGGATGCAAGCGCTGCATTTTCTTCCTCTTCCTTGGGCTTCGTTCCACTACTGCTGCTGCTATCAAGCTTGCACTTGACCAAGTCTCTCCTCATCTCTTTCCATTGAAGAGAGCCCACAACCCTTCCCAATCTGGCAATCTTTCTCTGCCCAGAATGCTCTGGACAAATACTTGCCATTCCTCTAAGACTGAATTTAGGGCCAGCCTCACCATCTCAGTAGGTTGAGGTGTTGATCCCATAGCTGCCAACAAGTCTCGGATTTCCTAAAACTTCGTTAGGAAATGGATCAATGCATTCCCCATTCTGCATCTATGTGGATCTCATCTTTTGCTCCAAGTACATCTTTCGCTACTCGGAAGATCCTTTGTATAGCGTGGCCAATGCTTTCCCTATCTGTCGAGTAGTATCCTTACAACAATGTGACACTACGTGATGTCTCACTCCGCCGAGGATCAATCGTTTGGCCTTTTCCATTTCGACCTTGTACTTCTTGAGCGGATCTAGATCCGCGGGTACAACTACCACATTGTCAACATAGGTTTTGAGATCGTGCTCATCCAGAAGGCATGCGATCCTTGCCTTCTAGATCACATAGTTGGATGCACCCTCCAACCGATCCTGAACTCGCAACCCATGAGCTTCCATCTTTGCCAATGGAATGTTGAACTACCTCCTCTCTCCTCTACACTGCTGCTAGGGTACTTCCTATTCGAGTTAGCAGATCTGTTGCACCCTACTACTGCTTAGCAAATGAGAATTCAAACTTCTTGGTTGGAAGTCCTTTGAGGAAGAATTCCCTCAACAGTGCTCTCTTCTTCCTTCTGACATTTTTCTACCCCAGCAACTACTGCAAAAAACCGCGTATCACCAGAAACCTCCTCTTCACTAAATCTTTTGCGCTACTCCCTTTGACACTAGCAAACTTCGATCTGGAAGACTTACCTCTTTCTCGACTCACTCAAAGAGAGACCTTCCTCGAAAATTTTGTCATCTTGGCCTGGACTACGTAATCCCTCTGGGGATTCGATTTTTTGATTACGCAACACTTCGACCCTCCTTCTCTTTAGCTCTGGGCTCTTCTAGCTCTGCTCTCTTGCTTCACCTGCAGCTTTGATACCATGTGAAAATTTGGAAGCCCAAATTTCTACTGAAGTAACTAATTAAGTTTCTTCTATTTGTTAATTACTGAACAAAATATTCACTGCTTCCTACAGTGAACACCAAAACTAATACACTGCAGCCTTCATGAATTAAATTAAATGCGCAAACGAGAAACTGAGCAAGAAAGAAATACACAACACATTACACTATTATTTTTGGACAAATGTCCCCGAAAAAACCCAATGCAAGAAAACCAGTGCAGCATCTGAGGGTTTGTATTATTAAGCAATATTTTTTTGAATACAATTCGTTGGAATCCCAACTAGCTATCCGGTACAAAGAGAAACTGGACAAAAAAGTAGTGAGATGCTCTCACCCTGTCACTGGAAAAAGCGACACTGATCTACGCTGGAGGTAAGCCTCTGTGCAACATTACATCAAGCCTACGCAGTCACTGTGTCACTGCAGCTGGGACCGCCCTACACCTCCTTCTGATCCTCTGCTGACTGGAAACTTCAGCTCTCAGGCCTTTCGGTCTCACACCCTGGCTTCAACACTAGATCCTAACTGTTTCTCAGCAGAATTTCGATCTCCCTCTGAAGCTCTGTGCTGCCATAACGGCGCCATGCGTCAGCCTCTCTAGATGTCTTTCTGCCATCTCTGCCTTGCACTCTTCGATCGAGGAAAACTTCCCTCGGAAACTATCCCTGCCCCTCACTGCAAGAAATCTCCTCAATTGATTCTATAGCAACTGCTTCACTGCCCTCTCTGAGAAATTCGATCTCTTGATCTCTCTCTGATGTTTTTCCAAATGCCCATCAAGCCTCCTCTTATAATCTCCTCATTGAGAACCAACGGCCCAGATTAGATTCTAATCAATGGCTCAGATCATTTTGGCTTGACCCTCGTCTTATTATAGAAGTTTCACCCACAGTTTGATTAATACCTAGAGAATTTTGTAGAATTTTTCCTACACATCAGCTAGCTTTGATACTATGTAGAACTTTTTCTACAAATCAGCTAGCTCAGATACCATGTAGAAATTTCCCACCTGTAGATCAACCTGGTAATGCAATGTACTAAAGCAAAACACTTGATCTACTTCTACAAACAATTTAGCGGAAGCTTAATCAACCATGAGCAACATCAATAAGAACACATATAAGTGATAAGAAGGAATCAATCACACATAACACAGAAGAATTTACCCGGGGAAAGCACCTGCCTAAAACACCATCTCTGTATTATCATACAAGTGGAAATACAGTCCAGATTACACAAAGCCTTAGTGCGGAAGCTATCCAGCTCTCAGTAAAATCCCTCTGTTGCTCATAGACAGTCAAAGGCTCCTCACAAACCTTCTCCTCTGCTGTCCAAGCCTCCTATTTCCTTGTGCAGTTTCCTTGGGGTCCAGTGCTGCCACTTGTGTGAATTGTCCTCTTCACACACTCACTAATCGCTGCTCTAACTGCACAAACTTGAAGGAGATAAATCCGCATCATAGATGAGCTTCCTTTATAGGAAAAGTATTCATCCAATTGATAGTACACTGTCCCTTCTCTGATCTCAACTGGATCTTTGACAAAAATGACATGCATCAGTTATCCATGAGTGAATACACTGTTATCTAAAAATAATAGTTGTCACATGCATGCAAGCATTAGCAAACTATATCTCATTAATTTAACAACTTGTTAAATTAATCTAACTGAACTTGACTAAGTTAAACTAAGTCAATTGATTCTCTCATTATAGAACTCATACTTATTCCCTCAATCAGTGGAGGAAATTAAGGATAAATTCATCAATCAGTGGGACAACTCATGTGCATGCTCACAAAGACTTCAAATTTGCTTTTCCTTAACTAATTAACTCAAGATGAGTTAATTAATTAATATTCCAAACTGCTGGTAAGACCAAATTCGGATTTACTTCCTATAAATAGACCAGGGACTACTATAAATAGGAAGGGACCCAAAAATGCTATTTTTAGAAGATGTTATTTTTAGCAGTTTCACCTCTCACCCAAGGTGGCCAATGACCTCACTGCCCAAACTGCTATTTTTAGACATGCTATTTTTAGGAGTTCTATTTTTAGCACATTCTAAATTTAACATTTCTTGTTGCACATTTTTCAACACTCCCTCTCAACAAGAAAGGCTTTCTCTCAAACCCGATCCTGTAACTCTGGAATAATCTGCATGCAACAGTTACCTGGTCCACTTGCTTCACCAACACTTGGAAGAAAAACACTCCCAACTGACCACTCCGTTGGGCTAGGAACATACTCTAATGTTGAAGCTCTACCTGCTGCTGACAAGTGCTCCCTCTTTGACCTTTGTGCTACTGCAACATCTTCATGCATCTCGCACCGTTGCACCCTTCTCTGTGCTACCCTGCACTATGCAACACACTTGTGCCTCTTGCATTGCTGCAACCTGCATGCTCTGCGCTGTCCTAGGATTCCCTGCACTATAGCTCTCTTTGTCGCTCCATCCTCATCTGTCTCTACCCAAGCAGTGAGTTCCTGCTACTCCACATCGGGGCTCCCATAGCAAGGTCTCATCCAAGAGGTTGGGTACCTCAAGGATCCTGCCCCTCCTCCTTGGGACGATCACTCTATATCACCCCACCTCCTACCTAGAGGTATGGCTGCATGTGATCCCTCTGCCCACCTGGCTCGAAGTTTCCCCCAACTGGAGGTCTATGCATAAGTGGATGCCTCCACTATGTCTCCTCTTGGCTTCCCCAGTTGTGGCTGCTCCACAACCTCCTGAAGCTGCTTCACCAATCGTGGCTCCTCCACAATTGTCTGAGACTTCTTCTAGCTTTGCATGTTGAGAGTTAATTTACTCTCCCTCTCAACCACCAAGTATCTAACCTTTTCCTTGCTCCTCATGGCTTTGCATGCATCTTGTACCTCAAGTGCATACAGGTTCTTGGCTAGAACACCAATCTATTTCCACTTTCCCGCCATCACGAAATTTTCTAGAAAAAGAGCTAATATTAAATCAGCGAAATATCCCCATCCGAACTCCGATTCATCCGAATTTTTTTTTTGGTATTTTTCTACAAGGAATCCAAATTTGCTATTTTTTCTGAAAATTTTGTACAAAAATTTTCAGATCTACTCTGCAAACTCTTGGCCCAAAACTCAAAACTTTGAAATCTCCTCTAGTATATTGTTCTTCCTTGATCACCTGTGCTCTGATACCATGTAGAATTTTGTAGAATTTTTCTACATATCAGCTAGCTTTGATACCATGTAGAACTTTTTATACAAATCAGCTAGCTTAGATACCATGTAGAAATTTCCCACCTGTAGATCAACCTCGTAATGCAATGTACTAAAGCAAAACACTTGATCTACCTCTACAAACAATTTAGCGCGAAGCTTAATCAACCATGAGCAACATCAATAAGAACACATATAACTGATAAGAAGGAATCAATCACACATAACACAGAAGAATTTACCCAAGGAAAGCACCTGCCTAAAACCCCAACTCTGTATTATCATACAAGTGGAAATATAGTCCAGATTACACAAAGCCTTAGCTCGGAAGCTATCCAGCTCTCAGTACAATCTCTCTACTGTTCATAGATAGTCAAAGGCTTCTCACAAACCTTCTCTTCTGCCCTCCAAGCCTCCTATTTCTTTGTGCAGTTTCCTTGGGGTCCAGTGCTGCCACTTGTGCGAATTGGCCTCTTCACACACTCACTAACTTCTGATCTAACTGCACAAACTTGAAGGAGATAAATACTCATCATGGATGAGCTTCCTTTATAGGAAAAGTATTCATCCAACTGATATTACATTGTCCCTTCTCTAATCTCAACTGGGTCTCTGACAGAATTGACATGCATCAGTTATCCATGAGTGAATACACAGTTATCTGAAAATAATAGTTGTCACATGCATAAAAGTATTAACAAACTATATCTCATTAATTTAACAACTTGTTAAATTAATCTAACTGAACTTGACTAAGTTAAACTAAGTCAACTGATTCTCTCATTATAGAACTCATACTTATTCCCTCAATCAATGGGACAACTCATGTGCATGTTCACAAAGACTTCAAATTTGCTTTTCCTTAACTAATTAACTCAAAATGAATTAATTAATTAATATTCCAAACTGCTGGTAAGACCAAATTCGAATTTACTTCCTATAGATAAACTAGGGACTGCTATAAATAGGAAGGGACTGAGAAATGCTATTTTTAAAAGATATTATTTTTAGCAGTTTCACCTCTCACCCGAGGTGGCCAATGACCTCACTAGCCAAACTACTATTTTTAGACATACTATTTTTAGGAGTCCTATTTTTAGCACATTCTAAATTTAACATTTCTTGTTGCACATTTTTCAACAATACCCTTTAATTATTTTAATTTCCTACGTTTAGACTTAGGTACCCTTTAAAAATAATTAATTATTTTAATAAAACTGTTTCTGGGTAGAATTTCCTAGAACGATTTCTAGGTATTGTGAAATATATGTGTCCTAGCCTCCCTGCAAATTTTGAGGGTTAGAGCACATCCGATGCTACCAGAAAACAACAGGTGCTCCAATAGAAGATTATAAGAAGAAGTCAATGGTTAGATGGAGAACAAAAGAGTGTAGTTACTCAATTGCCCAGATATATCGATTTTCTTAATGGTTGAAATTCAACAGAGGAGATAGAGCCGGAGGGTGAGTTGCAGGAGAGAGAGAAGGTACCAGCAGTGGTCCGAGAAGTGCAGGATGAATTCAAGAAGAGACAGCGTGAGGATAGACACAGTCCACTAGAGCACTGCATAGTCACTACGCAGAGGGTGACATCAAGACACCATCATATGGGTAGAGGGTCCATCTTGGGGTCAGGGAATCGCTGTGGAGAGTGGGAAATTTGTTACTAAATTTCTCTTAGTATTTTTCCTCCATTTTGTTGTCTGAATTTTTATACTTGAATTACTGTTGAAAGATTAATAAAGAAACCCTCATCTACTACACTGGTTTTCCCGCATTGGGTTTTGCCGGGGACAATTGTCCAAAAATAACTGTGTCAATATCTTTCTGTGTGTGCTAGAATCTCTCTAATTTTCCAGCATTTATTTTTCTTCTGCATTATTTGTTTTGTGAAGGTTGCAGTGTATATGTTTCAATATTTTCCGTAGGAAACTGCAAATAGTTTGTTTAATTAATTTAACAAATAGAAGAAATATTATTAGTTGTTGCAACAGGATTCCGAGTTACGGAATTTTCACAATATTCATCTAGAAGGAAGGACATCCTTGTCTTAGAAATTATTTTCCTAATAGTTGGAAACTCTATCCAACGTGTCCTGATCACGAAGTCCAATAGTGGCCATCTCAACAAATGTCGAAAATCTCCTCTTCCCTTTTGCTCAGTTGCTGCTAGGCTATTCGCACTCCCTTATGGAGTGAGAAACTCTGCGCACAACGACTGCTGATCTGCAAGGGGAATCGAACTTCTTGGGACTAGAAGTTCCATGAGGAAAATTTTCCCTCAGTGTGTGCTCTTCTTCCTTCCACCCGATGCTAGCTATGCTCTAGCAAACTACTGCATCCAACTAGAGATCTTCTCTGCGAAAATATTGGGTTGCTTCTCCTGCCTATGGAATCCCTCGATCTAGAGAGATGAATTGTTTTTGTCCCACTCAAAAAAATTGAATCTCCTCAAAAAACTCGGCCTATTGCAAAGTGACTGCGCTGCCCTCTGGGGTTTCGATCTACTGGCCCACACTGAACAACGAAACTCATTTTGTCTTCGCTACTAACCTCTCCGACTGATTAACTGCACTCTGATACCATGTGAAAATTTTGAAACCAGAATCCTATTGCAGTAACTAGAAATTATTTTCCTAATTGTTAATTAAATTTAACAATTTATTTATTGTTTCCTACAGCAAATACTGAATAACTCACGGTGCAACCTACACAAATAAAAACTGCGGAAGAATAAACGTTGGAAGAAATCCTAGCACACACACATTAGACAAAAGTCCCCAGAAAAACCCAACATTGGAAAACTGATACAATAGTTAGGGTTTTATTTTATTATGCAGCAGTGAAATCTAAGTACATCTATGGATGCCCAACTGGCAATCCAAACAACAAGAAAATCTGGGCAAAATACTGAAGGGAATTACCCTTCTCCCACAAGCAACCTCTAGTTGGGCTTTCCCTACCAAAACTCGGCCTCCTGGAGCTCTGTGTCAACCCCTGCGCTGCTCTGTGTAGCTGGCTAAACAACTGGCTTCGAACTGGGCTTTGACAAAGTCGTTCTGCCTTTGGATGCTAAGGAAATCGACTCTCTGTCTCTAGGACTTTCCTGGCCTTTGGAACTAAGAACGATTTTTCCTTCCCCCAAATCGAACTGCCTGGCTAAAGCAACTGCACAGTCCCTCACCACTGCCTCCCTAGAATAACTTGACCTTCTTGTTGTTGCCTCCCCAGACCTGGAAAATATTTCCTCCGGATCACTGTCCCTGCCCCTCACTCACTGCTTCAATCTCACTGGATTTCTCTCCAACAACAGACGGTTGCTACTCAGGAAATCGATCTGCTCATGAAATCGAACTACTCAAGTGTTCTCTCCATCACTACATCGATCTCCTCTTATAATCCTCCGTTGGAGCACCAACGACCAAGATTAAAACTTAATCAATGGTTAGGATCATCTCTGGATCAATCCGTGTGAGTTTTTAGATGATTCTCGCCTTGAGTTAATTAATACTAATTAACTAACTATATTCCCTAAGTTTAGACTTGGGAAATATTTAAAAACTAGTTAATAATCTAATTAAGTCATTTCTAGGTGGAATTTCCAAAAACAATTTCTGGGTTTTGGAGATGTCATGTATCTACAAAAACTAACACAAGGAAGTGGAAGTACAAACTTTTTCAACATGGATCAGATCACATATCAGCAGTCCATGTGTCATGGTCATCCCATTCTGCAAGTTATATATTGTAAAGAATCTTAGTAAAACCTTGAGTCTATGTAACAACCTAGGTAAACCTATAATTTGATGACGAATTCCATCCTAGGAGGTTTTTTAACTTCACTGATTACCTGTGTTTTTTGACATGGCTAATCAGAAGAGTTTTTCCCTACAACTTAAACCCCCAAAGCTAGAGTGAAATTTATTGTCAAACTATTACGCAAATCCTAGTGTTTTAGTCGAGTGTGATGTAAAAGTAGTTTGGGAATAATTTAAGCTAATTGGCTTAATTATTTTATTACAAATCACTTGGTTTACTAGATCATATTGAGTTGCAAATGGGTTGTGTCTTGAGGGTCTAAGACAAATGTGTATTCCTTGTAAATGAAAAATCATATGTATTAAAGGGTTGGAAAAATAATTAAATCCCCTCCTGTGTAAATTAATTAATTTTTCTGGCAAAATAAAATAAAATCTTAGGCCAGAAAATTAATTAATTAGATTCAAGTTAAATTATCTTAGGAAAATAAATTCTCCACATGGAAAAATTCGTGGGTCTTAAAAGAATCAATTTTTAAGGGTCCTCCACCAAGGGAATATTGTATTTTTCAAGAAAATTTGGACCCTTGAACCTTGGTGGTTAAGTCAAAGTCAATCTTTTTACGAAATTAGCTCAAAATAATTAATTTTGAGCTAATTAAAATGGAATTAAATGATAAATTCGAAAATTCCTCAAAAATAAAAAATCAAGGGCCAAGATTATTTTTACAAAGATCAAAGAAACTAGCCGTTATTTTTCCACTTGGAGGATTTATCTATAAGTTAGAGAGCCAGTTGACTCTCTAATCATCTTGATTTCTGGCTAGAATTGTTGCTGAAGCATTTTGTAAACTATTGTCCCTCTGGTGCTAAAGACAACCATGGTGAAGACAAGAATTTGAATGATAAATCTTGAATTGCCCGTATTATTCACAATGATACATATATATAATACATTGGAGCGTCCCTTGGTTTCATATTCCAAGTGGTCTCTTGGACTCCCTTTGACTGTTCAGCTTCCACACCAACCCTTAGAGGATTAGGTGTCCAACATTCCCCCCTTTAATCCGAAGGGGTATGTGTGAGTCCAAGAAGAGAGTTGTAATACAAAATGTGTAAAAATGCATGGCGACACTAGGTTGTATGTGCTCTCTCAAATGTTGGCACAAAATGGTGGTTTAAGGATGACCACCAACACTGGAATGCTTAGTGTAGTTCCCGGAACTCTTCTAAATCTAGCATGAAGCTGAAGTCTTCTTCTAGAGGAAGTGCTCCTAATGTTTTGAAGAGGGAGACTTTCAACATGGAAAGGGAGGTGTCACCCAGCATAAAAAGGGAGAACCTGAACCTGAAAAGGGAGGTCTCAACCTTCGGTGATTTAAGGAAGACCACCAACTCTGGAATGCTTAATGCAATTCTTGGAACTTTTCCAGAAATGGCAAGAAGTTGAAGTCTTATGTTAGAGGAAGTATCCCCAATTCTTCGAAGAGGAAGAATATCAACCTGAAAAGGGAAGCATCGACCACGCATAGATGGTTTAAGGCTGACCGCCAACCAAAGGCATGCTCAAGGGCATCTTTTTCTCTGGCTACAACATTAAATTTGGTATGGAAGGTTGTGGCTCAGGCTCGCTTAATGTGGCTTTGAAGCTTGTATATGACCATCACTTTCCCCCTATCAAATACAAGGTGAGAAGATGAAGAGATCTCAACTGCAAGACTTTTCAATATTCAAGAACAAATCCTGTTGTATGACGAAATATCTTCTTGGTTGTTGAAGCCCATTGTCAAGAAGCGATTTATCTAAGATGAATCTTTGTTCTTGCAAGAGGCTTGTTCTGAAGCATTTGTTTGAAGAATGAGTGATTTTATAACAATGCTCACATGGATGAAGATCAAAACAGTGATCTTTCATATGGCCAATTCGGTCAAAATGTTGGCATCTAACATTCTGTTGTGGTTGTTGTGGAAGAGGAGCGGAATCTGATTAAGCTGAAGGTGAACTGTCAAGAAGAAACCTGACACTATGGAACTGGATGGGCTTTGAATAATCTGGAATATGGAAGGACAATTCCTTGTCATATCCAAGACTGGTTTTGTGCTTGTTATGGACAAGCTCTTCCCAAGGTCTGATAATTGGCTTGGGAAGTGCAAACTGAACCTCTGCATCTTTATGCACATTTGCTCCTGAAATGGGTACTAGATTGATTTGCTGCTTATGGGAGTCTGTCTCAATGTTATGAACAGAAACAGGTTCAAAATGATGACTCCATTGCTATAATTCTTCTTGCTGAAGTTGAGATTCAAGTTGCAAAAATTCTACCTTTTCCTATGTATGCTGCAGACATGTTTGAATGTAAACAAGAGTGGTTTTGTTGATTTCCACAATGTCATCAGTAGTAGACTGTATCAGAGTTTTTAGGAACTCTAATACTTCACCAATTAAAGCCATTAAAGACCTCAAAGATTTCTTGCAACTATGCCTTTTACAAATTGAAAAAATATTGAGGATAAAACAAATATCAGCTTGGACTCTCAACAAATCAAGAAAAAGAATTTGTTGTTAAAAAAATGCAGACCCATATGTTTTTTGCAAAAGTATTACGCTTTATTTATCATTGCTGCTTCTAAGTAACCAAGCTGCAACATGACCATATCCTGCACTTTCCTTTCAGCTCGAGTAATAAAGAATATCCAGGGGCCAATTTTAGTTGCATAATCAGACCTAAACACAACCAACACTCCATGCATCTCGCACCGTTGCACACCTCTTTGTGCCATCCTGCACTGGTGCAACACCCCTGTGCCTCTCGCATTGTTGCACCCTGCTAGCTCTGCACTATTTTGGGATTCCTGGACTGTAGCTCTCTCTGCTGCTCCATCCGCATTTGTCTCTATCCACTCAGCTAGTCCTGCTACTCCTCATCGGGGCTCCCGTAGCAAGGTCTAATTAAAGAGGTTGGGTATCTCAATGGTCCTGCCCCTATTCCAACCTTCTTGGGACTGTCACTCCACATCGCCCCACCTCTGACCTGGAGGTATGGATGCATGTGATCCCTTTGCCCACTTGGCTCGAAATTTCCCCCTATTGGAGGTCTTTGCATGAGTGGATGCCTCCACTCGGTCTCTTCTTGGCTTCTCTAGTTATGGCTGCTCCACAACCTCCTGAAGCTGCTTCACCAATTGTGGCTCCTTCACAATTCTCTGAGACTTCTTCTAACGCTGCATGTTGAGAGGTAATGTATTCTCCCTCTCAACCACCAAGTCTCCAAAAGTTGCCTTGCTCCTCAAGGCTTTGCATGCATCTTGAACCTCAAGAGCATACAGGTTCTTGACTCGTGAACCGATTTGCTTCACCTGTCTCGTGGTGATGTGTCTAAGGAAAACCTTTCCATTACTGAAGACTACATCATAGCCTTTGTCTTCCAGCATTGCGATCGATACCAAGTTTTTCCTCAGTCCTGGCACATACTTCACATCTGTCAAGGTAATGCGAGCTCCATGCTCCCTCTGAAAAACAACTGTGCCTACTCCTAAGACACTATACTTTTCATCATTACCCATCTCTATGAGTATCTGGAGATCTTTCTCCTCCAAGGTACTGAACAAACTCTTATCGTCGGTCATGTGGAATGAAGCTCCACTGTCAAGAAACCAACCACATCCCACCATGGATGAAACCATGCATGCGATGAGGGTGAAATCCAACTCGAACTGTGAGGCCAGTGCCTCACCTTCTGATCCTTCCTTGGATCCCTTCTTGGATTTCTTCAGTGGACAATTTGTAGCAAAATGGCCCACCTCATGACAATGAAAGCATCGCACTTTCGATTTGTCAAACTTCTTCCCACCATAGGAAGAACTCGATTTGGGATGAGAATCCTTCTCCTTCCCTTTCTTTGCCTTACTCGCTAAGGCACAATTTTCTTCATCCTCCTTGGATGAAGAACCATCTCTGGTGCTTCTCCTTATCTCCTCCTGCATCAGATCCGACCAAAGTCGTTCCCAATCTGGCAATTTCTCTCTTCCATTTACCGAGTCTTGGTAGCTATGCCAGCTCTTAGGAAGACCGAGGAGAGCAAGACTCACCATGTCATCATCGGCTGTCGTGATCCCTACACTTCCAAGCTCATCCCTGCAGGTGGTGAGCTTGTTCAGATATGTAGAGATCGTGTTGCCCTTTTTACACTTTATTTTCCGAAGCTTGTCTTTCAGCGCCAGCTTCCTCTGATCGTTGTTGTTCTAATATAAATCTTTCAATGTTTTCCACATTGAAAACGGTGTCTCCTTCCCATGGAGGCTCAAGACAATGTGGTCTTGAACCCCCTCTAGGAGGATTCTCCTTGCTCTAGCCACACATTTCTTCCATTCCACTAATTCTGTAGCATTAGCCACTGCTGGCTTGGGGAATTCTTGATCAATGAAGTACTTTAGACCGTTGTCCTCTAATACTGCTTCCATGCGATCCTTTTAGGCTATATAATTCGAGCTGGCATCAAGGGCATACTCGAGTCTTAAACCGTTGAACGCCATTGGAGAAATTTGAGATGTGATAAGAATTCGAACTCTATAATCAGGAACTTCAACCTTCGAACTTCTCCCTTATTTGTATACTTTTCTTCGCTTCGATCACCTTTGCTCTGATACGATGTAGAATTTCCCATTGTAGATCACCTGATAATGCAATATACTAAAACAAAATACTAGATCTACTTCTACAATCAAACTTTGTGGAAGCTTAATCAATTTGAGCTAGATCAATTAGAACACATATAACAGAGAAGAAGAAATCATACACATGAAACACAGAAGAATACTCTGGGGAAAGCCTCAGCTAAAAACCCCGCTATTTGTATTATCATACAAGTGGAAATATGTCGGGATTACACAAAGCATTAGCTCACAAGCTATCCTGCTCTCAGTACAATCCCTCTGCTACTCATAAATAGTCAAAGGCTTCTCACAGACCTTCTCCTCTGCCCTCCAAGCCTCCTATTTCCTTGCACAGTTTCTCCTAGGGTCCAATGTTGCCACCTGTGTGAATTCACCTCTCACACTGCTCACTAAACTCATAAGTAATTGCGCAATCTTAAAGGAGATAATTCCTTCTGCATGGATGAGTTTCATATATAGGAAAATTCCTCCAACTGATCTCAACTGGGTCTTTGACTGAACTGACATGCATGAGTTATTTGTGAGAGAATATTCAGTTATCTGAAGTGCAGCAGTTACATGCATGCATGCATTAACTAACTGAACTCACAATTAATTCCACAAACTGTTGGAACTAATCTAACTGAACTTAACTCAGTTAATTGAGCTAACTAATTACAACTCAAAGTACAACTCATCCTGATCTCCTTTAATCAAGGGATAACTTCCTCAATCAATGCAAAAACTGTTGCATGTCTTCACATAGACTTCATGTTTGATTTCCTACAGCTAATTAACTCAAGATTAATTATTTTACAAACAGCTGCTAAGATCAAATTCAAATTTTACTTCTCAATTTTAGTTCAGGACTAACTAAAATTGGAATCTATCCCAAAATACTATTTATAGCAATGTTATTTTTAGCATTTCCATTTTTTCATTCCTTGTTGCTATATCCAACACTTGTACCTGAGATGTTATTTATAACATTTCTATTTTTAGCATTTCTTGTTGCCATTTTCAACAAAAATTTGGGACCACCCGAAAATTGAAGCTGACAAGTGAATGGTACCACCTCACAGACAAATGGTCAGTTCTGTCTGCGAAACCCTCAACTGCAAAATGTGAGTAGGACTGCGACAGCGACAGAACCCCAGCTGCTAGATCTGAATGGTATTGTGGCAGTAGACCCTGAACTGGTGGGTCTGATTGTTGCGGCGGCGACAGAACCCAACCTGCTAGATCTGATCTGGCAAAGAAGATGATGGGCGATTGTCAGAGAGATGAGGGAACTATGGTCTCAAGGAGTGTCAGGTGCTACAGATCGCAATATACATAAGGGTCTAACAGTAGTACTCGGCCCAATCTTTCATGGCACTAACTAAGGAGGATCAATCGTACCCTTAGCCATACTACCCGACTACGCTATCGTACGCTCGAGTAATCTCCCCGAGTGCTATTCTCGGTGAACTATAGTAGCAAGATGACCGACGGTTTACCTACGGCGAGGTTTCAGGTGAGCCTAGGGGGCTTCTGATATAACCAGAGGGTACGTGGAAGACAATTCATGTGTGGTTTTGTCTAATGCGCTACTACTTGAAGGGGTACCCACAAGGGTTACAAGGGAGTCCAACAAGTGTGACCACTTCTTGTATTTCCTGTGTGCATGCCTCCCCAAATCCGCAGGTTTATGCGCTCAACGACAGATCCCGTGGTTTAAAGACGTCGGAACACGTCTCTAGCCAAAAAAAATTCTGCTAAAAATGGAGATACCACTAGCCCTGGAAAGTGCTCTGATACCACTTGTTATGCTCTTGACCTACGAGAAGATGCCAGAATACCAAATATATGAAGAAACACAACCCAGAACACAGAACAAAATGAGAAATAACAGCATGTATTTTATTATTTAGAGATGAAAGCAATGTTCACTTGCCTCTTCAAGGGGGCAACCTCCAAGAGAGCAGGGCTCGATTACAAAATAAGACACGACGCTCCTCAATGGGGAGTCCCAATCCTTTATACAGGATTCATACATGAAGTACCATGGGTCAGTACCATGGTTCTCTTAATACCATCTATCTAATACCATGGCCCATTTGCAACTAACTGTGGTCCCTTTCTTTAAATGCGGGTCAACCACTTTAAATTATTAATATGGGCTTTATTGACTCTTTAACTAACTATAACTATGACTCGACCCTATTACATAAATAAGGAGGTTAGGGTTGGACCCTAACACAGATCTTCACACCCAGCAGAATATTTATGGGTAGTTCAGCGCAGAGCCAGGAGATAGAGCAGCAACATACCTGAGGGGGACTTCTTATTGTTCATTTGGGCTTAGCTAGCTTGCCTTGAGCAAGCCCAGGTGCACTCTTTCCAACACCTCATTGTACCCTCTTCATATTCTAATAAAATGGCTCAACAACACAGTTTTTGGTGCATATTCATGGTCTGATTCATGTGTTTAATTTTTGTGGCTTTTTGTCTATGTATGCTTTGTTATTTACTGTAAAAATTCCCTAGGAATATTACAATGCAGGTACTCAATCGTTGGTCTCCAAGTTCACAAACTGGGGGCAAGGGTTAATTTGCTTGGATCTCTGGTTTTTATATGGTGGATTGAATCTTTGTTTGGGCTATAGTGAGCATTAATTTTTCTGAAGCATTTTAGCCATTCTTTCAAGGCAAAAATATCCTAAAAAATATTTTCTCAGAATCTATTTTAAAAACCCATGTATATTTTGTAAATAAATTTTGTAACTTAAATTGGAAATTATTTTTTCTGACTTGGGTTGGGGTTTTTAGATTCATTTTGTATATATTTGGGGTTTGGATGTTGCAAATATTATTTTTGCAGGTTAGATCAAGGAATCAAGTGGAAGAAGAGCTATATCTAAGCCCTTGAAGGTAATATCTAGTCTCTTGGGATTTTTTGCAGGGTTTCCACAAAAGAATTTTTAGAAAATCAAAGAGTTGAAGCATAAAAAAAAAATTGGAGCAAGGTTTTCAAGCTTTTCAAGGCTCCTAGCCTCGGTTTTGCCTTCCTAGGCCTCAGCATCAGTGTTTCTCCCTCCAACGTCTTGGTTTTTAGCCCTCCCAGGGCTAGCCGTGATCCTTAGGGGTTGCAGCTTCCTTCCTTACCCTAGCCGCAGGCCCTAGAAGCCTTGTGGCTCCCTTTTCAACCCTCTTTCCTCCTCTGTGAAGCCTCCTCGGCCCTCCTCTCTCAGCCTCCTCTCCTCTTTCCCTAAGTTGCAGCCCTCTAAGGGCTTGCGGCCCTTCTTTTTGTGACTTTAGGCCCTAGGCCATAGGCCTCTAGCCCTCCATACCCTCAACGCTAGCTTTATTAGGCATAGTGTTGTCCTTTTGTGGCCATATTCTTCATTCTTGGACCTTGATCGACCATCCTAGCCCTTTTATCCCTGCAAATTCGCTTCCCTTAGCCTTGTTCTCTAGTTTTTTTGGCCTTTTTTGCCCTAAATTGACCTAAAACCCTAATCTCAAGTTTTAAGGCTAAATACTTGGTTGTTTTACAGACTTAAGGTCTCAAAATTCATATTTTGCAAACGGCAACGTGATTCCAAAGTTTCAACAATTTTCAACGATGGGATCTTCAAGGAAATGGGCCTAGGGTTTGACCTCTAAACCCTTGTTTTGCTTCAGTTTCATTACAACAGTCAAATCATTAATATCTAAGCCTTAAAATCATATTATAATTGCTCAAAATCGATTAGAAATGCAAAATTTGAATTTTCACAAGTTTTGGCCACTTGGGCATCTCTAATTTGACCTAGATCCAACATTTTAGCTTGCTAGAATTTACTGAATAACTGTGAAATTCAAGTCTGAAATATTTCTGAAGCATATACTTGGTAAGGATAAAAAAAATTGAATCTTCAGTTTCCGGCAAAAACTTACTATTTTTAGACATTTTGGGCATCATCTTCAGTGTTTTTAGCTTGTTGACTTGTCACTAATTTATTGTAATAATAAATTTATCAATTCTGAAATTTCTGAATCATACATCCTAAAAGCCTTAAAAATTGAAATTTTTGAGTTTTAGTGCATTTTTACTATTTTTGGGCATATTGACCAGCTACTTTTGACATTTTTAGTTTGTTGATCTGTGGTTGTTCACTGCTGTAAACTAAGAAATCAGACCTAAAATTTCACTGAATGCATTATTATAAAGTGGGTTAAATAAGTTAATTTACATTTGCTGGTAATTGAGATTTTTGCATTTTATGTGTTGGGCAAGTTTCATCATTTGAAGTGGTTTATGCATTGCTGTCATAATATTGATAAGCTCTAAATTTTCTAAAGTATTATTGCTGATATAAACTGTCATAAATCTGATTTTGACTTATCTCATCTTGCCTTTGCACTCAAAACCTGACATTGATCTTGTTGATTGGCATAATACCTTGCGTTAATAATCATTGGTGGATAAATTAGTTACTTAGTATCTTGCGGAGTATTGTTGAAGTTTACAATAGTATCTCTTAACATGTATCTTGTTTAAGATTGTATCACAACATTGTTAAGTATTCTTGCCTTAAGACAAATTCTCAATAAGTACTTCAATAAATTAAGCAATCTTAACTCAAGATAATCTCACCCATAATCTATTGCATAAACATATTAGATTTAGATTGCATTAATAGTTTACCCCCTAGCATAAGTTAGCTTGATAGGGAGATAGGACAACCTTTCTCACTTAGCTTGAGGGGCCTTGGCAACTCTTTGGTGGTTAACATGGTGACCTTGCAGTCGTCAGAGCCATAGTCTCTGGTGCTGGATGCATCGGGTGATAGGAGCACAACAAAGAGTATTGTTAATCAGGCCCTAACTTGCTTCATGTTGGCCTCCTTCCCACAACCTACCTTGGAGCCCAACTTCAAAATAGTTAAAGGAAGGTTACATCTAGATTAGGCATTTAACTAAAAATAACCAAGATCATCTTAAGCAGTGGGTGTCCATCTGGTCATTTGGTTCCATTTTAGTATAAGCAAGAATTTGTGATTCCATTAAGGTACTAGACTCATACTTTAAAATTTAATCTAATCAATAATCTTGGTTGAATTTAAACAATTGGCTAGGCCACTCATCCGTGTCTCCCAAACAAGTTGGCTTCCAACTTTTTTCCTTCCTCTCATTCCATAGGGACTACCCCTGTTGGGTCCCTATAATACTAGTGATTACCCCATTACTATTGTAGTTATACCTGTTAGGATATTCCGACACATAGGATATAGTTAAGTTCAACTTGGTCTAGTTTAGAGTTAGGTATAGAGTTAGGTAAAGTGTGTTTCTTTACCGTTGTACATATTGTAACTTACAATCCGACGGTCACGATATGTAGTGATCCGACGGTTCACTCTCACCTCGGTATTATCGACACTTGATCCGTGGCTTGACACCCGATTGGTCCATGAGTTCTATTTAAAGCGCATGGAGGGTCATTGTTCGGGTAATCCGTGCATGAGAGAAGCTTATGTAAATTTTCATTCTTTGATTAATAAATTGTCTGTACCCACGTTGGGACAGGCCGTGGACTGTTTCCCTCCTTGCACTCTGAGGGTTTTAACCACGTCAAAAATACTGGTGTATTGATTTGAGATCTGGTTGTGAGCGGTGTCCTTTTGGTATTCTTTCTGAGGAACTTACCCTGTAAATTCCTACATGGTATCAGAGCTATTTGAGGGCCGCGTCCGTTGGTGATCCAAATCTGAAGCCGGTAGAACTGCATGCGGCTGTCGTTTCCTAGATCTGCTGTTTCTGACTGCTTTCGGGCCGAGAGGACTGCTCTGTTGCGTTCGGAGCATCTGTTTCAGTGAGGAACCCCTTTCGTTTCACGCGAAAAGGTTTCCGGTAGCCCTAGCTGCGTCATTTTTCAGATCGGGAGGTATACAGTGATTTTTTTTGCAGTTTACTGTCATTTTCTCTCTGCTTATTTCGGTTTCGGTTTATTTAGCCTTTTTTTTTCCCGGATCTATACCTTTCATTTCTGCGTATGCTCTTTGCCCTGCGACTCTGTGCGATCTGGGCAAATCAGAAACAGAAAGAAAGGATTTTTCTCATGCGTATGCTCTTTTCCCTGCACCTTAGTGTGATCTTGGAAAATCAGAAACATTGAGAAAAATATTTAGTTTTTCGGTTAAAAGCTAACTTTGAGATTTTTTTTTAAAAAATTCTAGTTTTTTGGCTAAAGCTAACTTTGAGCCGTAAGGTTCGTTTTTCTTTGCATATTCGTGTTGGGTTTTGTGTTTTGTGTTTTGTAGGGGAAAAGAGCCTTCCCAAGGCAAGCACGCAAATCGAGGCCCCCCCCCCTCTCTCTCTCTCTCTCTCTCTCTCTCTCTCTCTCTCAAATATTTTGTATAGATCAATTGGTTCAGGACCAATTACATGGGCTTGTAAGAAACAGGCTGCCATTTCTCTTTCGTCAGCAGAAGCAGAGTATCGTGGTGCCGTGGAAGCTAGTAAGGAAGCCTTGTGGCTTCGTCAGATCCTATCAGAGTTTGGCTTTGAGCAGCAGCATCCAACCACACTTTGGTGTGATAATCAAAGTGCCATTCAGCTATGCAAAGATCCAGTTCAGCATCAGCGCAGCAAACACATCGAATTACACATGCACTTCATCAGAAAGCTCATTCATGACCATGTTCTTGAAGTGCAATATTGTCCAACAGATGATCAGGTTGCAGACATCTTCACAAAGGCTCTCACAGAGGCGAAGTTCACTAAACTTCGATATATGCTTGGAGTTCAGGAAGTTGTCGCTAAGGGGGGATAGGCTCTAGTGCCTCCTTCCTTCTCCTATTGTGTCATATTTGTAAATCCTTCAATCCTATCCCAAGTTGTTCTTAAGGGGGGATGTTAGGATATTCCGACACATAGGATATAGTTAAGTTCAACTTGGTCTAGTTTAGAGTTAGGTATAGAGTTAGGTAAAGTGTGTTTCTTTACCGTTGTACATATTGTAACTTACAATCCGACGGTCACGATATGTAGTGATCCGACGGTTCACTCTCACCTCGGTATTATCGACACTTGATCCGTGGCTTGACACCCGATTGGTCCATGAGTTCTATTTAAAGCGCATGGAGGGTCATTGTTCGGGTAATCCGTGCATGAGAGAAGCTTATGTAAATTTTCATTCTTTGATTAATAAATTGTCTGTACCCACGTTGGGACAGGCCGTGGACTGTTTCCCTCCTTGCACTCTGAGGGTTTTAACCATGTCAAAAATACTGGTGTATTGATTTGAGATCTGGTTGTGAGCGGTGTCCTTTTGGTATTCTTTCTGAGGAACTTACCCTGTAAATTCCTACAATACCCCTTATTTATATTGTTGTGCCCCCATTGCCCCAATATTGTTATTAATGTGCCCATAGAATCCCTCTATTGTTATTTTTGTGGCTTTATATTATTATTGTTAGGTCGGCTGGATTATATTGTGACTCCTTAGACTCCTATATATAGAAAGGATGTTTTGTCATTTGTATCATCCAAGAATTGTTCATTTATGTAATGTAAAGGAGGTTGCCCCCTCGAAGAGGCTGAATTCTAAGGCGTTGATCTATCTTTTATATCTTTTCTTGAGCTGGTTTCATAACATTTGGTATCAGAGCCTTGGATTCTAGGGTTTCGCTGCTCCAAACAGGTCATCGTGGCATTTTCGCTATAACTTTTTTTCTGTGACGTTTCAGAAGTCGCAAAAAAAACCCATTTGAGAAGAAATCGCGCTGAACCTTGGGTCCGAATTTCAGAGCTTTTCACGCGATATTTTCGGAGATATGATCTGAGGAAGTTGGTCTTTTTGCAGACTCCTGAATTACACTCAAAACAGGTGACCTGGGGAAAATCGTCATAACTTTCTTTTTGAGCATCGGATTGAAATTTCGTAAGAAGGTACAGAAAGAGGACAGACTGTAGTTTTCTTTTATATATTTTTCAGAGTCAAAGGTTGAAACAGTGACACGTGGCACTTCATACAAGTTCGCTCTACTGAACTAATCTATAATCAGGTCACTGCGGGAGATTGTGCATAACTCTTTCTTGGAGAATCCAATTTGGATCAGACTAGTGGCATTGGAAAGAGGACATAGAAGGCTACTACAGGTCACAATGTCAGAACTGGACGATTCGAAATTACAGAGATACATCAGATTCAATATCAGGCTTCTACAAAGTAAAAAAAGGTGTAGTTTTTTTTTAATTTTTGCATAAGCTTGGTTTGAAGGAATTCAAAGGGCATAGTAAAGCATTATTATCGGTAACTGATGCCCCGAGGAAAGAGAATGCAAACACCTAGTAAGGAACCTGAAAGTTCTAGCATGACTCATGAAGAAGAGGAAGAAATGCTACATGATATATCAAAATTACAAGAACAAGTGCAACAAATGTCACGCTCACAAAAGCTAACAGATGCTAAGATAAATGGCGTGGAATCTAAGATAAAGGGCATGGAAGCTAAGATGGATGATCTGAAGACAGATTTGAGGACAGATTTGAAGACAGATTTGACAAATTTTCTACAAGAAATACTTACTAATGGTGAAAAGGTTGTAAAGGAAACTCATGATGTGAACAAAAGAAAAGTTAATCATGATTCCATAGACTCTAATGTTGGATCGAAGACCCACCATATTCCAAAAATCGATATGAGGAAGTTTGATGGCAAGGATCTCGCCACATGGAAATTACAGATGGAGCAGTTCTTCGATCTCAATAATGTGCAAGACACATAAAAGGTACGTATGGCAACTTTATATTTGGAACCAAATCAGTTTGTATGGTATCAATGGCTTTGCTCTCGTAAACAATTTATCACTTGGGCAATTTTTATGGAAGAATTGATAGCACATTATGAGGATACAAAAAGCAACACTTTTTTTAGCCAATTGATAAGTCTCAAACAAAAGGGTTCAATAATGGAGCACATTGAGGAGTTCCAAAAATTGAACATAAGGGTAAAAGATATTCCAAAGCAGCATAGGATTGATGTGTTCATAGGGTTTTTAAAAGATAATATCCAACATGATGTTCGACTTTGGGAACCTGATTCATTAGAGAAGGCATTCAGGTTAGCAAGAAAAATGGAAAGCAAAATTATGGCAACCAGGAAGCATACCACTCACAACTATAAAGACGGAAGTGCAGTTGCCCCTAGTCTTCCACAACCTATAAGGTTGACACCACAACAATTGGAAGAAAAAAGAGCAAAAGGGCTTTGTTATAGTTGTGATAGAAAATACACTAAAGGTCATAAGTGTGCTGAGAAGAAATTATTCTACATAGATTGTGAAGAGGAAGAAGAAAAGGAGCAAGAAAGGTCAAAAGAAGAGGATATGCTCCAGGAACAAAGCCTAGATGAAGAACAAATAAATCCGACCATATCTTGTAATGCATTGGCAGGAATTACCACTCCTCAAACCATCAAGATAGAAGGACAAATAAAAAAGAAAAAGGTGATAGTGTTGATTGATTCAGGAAGCACCCACAGATTTTTTCATTGTAGGGTAGCAAAAGAATTGAATTGCTTAATATATCCAGCACCAGAGTGTCAAGTGATGATTGCAAATGGAGGAACAATAAATTGCTCTGGAAAGTGCCATAATATCAAGCTATCCATGGGAGAATATGTATTGACTAGCCCAATGCTTTCCATTCCAATGGGAGGTGCTGATGTTGTACTAGGAGTCCAATGGCTACAATCCTTGGGTACAATAGCTTTTAATTTTCAAGAACTTTTCATCAAATTTTCTACGGAAGGAAAGGAAGTTGAATTAAGGGGTATTGCAGGGAAACCAGGAAAGATAATCAGCTCTAATGGTATGACAAAGCTTCTAAAAAAGGAGCAAAGGGGTGTAATTGCACAATTATGTTCGCTAGATGTTTCCACATTAGAATCATCTATTTCTCCAGATCTCCAAAAAGTCCTGGACAATCATTCTAAGGTATTTGAGACTCCCAAAGGTCTCCCACCTATGCGTGATCATGATCATGCTATTCATCTGATTCCAGGAAGTGTTACTCCAAACATCAGGCCGTACAGATATCCCAGTGTCCAAAAAAGTGAAATTGAACGTATGGTTGCAGAAATGCTAGAGGCTGGTATAATTCAACCGAGTCAAAGTTCTTTCTCTGCTCCAGACTCAGTAGTATTGGTGCACAAGAAGGATGGATCATGGCGCATGTGTCCGGATTATAGGGAGCTCAACAAGCTCACTATTAAAGATAAGTTCCCCATTCCTGTCATTGATGAATTACTGGATGAATTGCATGGATCAATTTACTTCACCAAGTTGGATCTTCGTTCAGGATATCATCAAATCAGAATGAAGATTGAAGACATTCTGAAAACGGCATTTAGAACTCATGAGGGTCATTATGAATTTTTGGTCATGCCTTTTGGCCTTACCAATGCACCTTCAACATTTCAAGGTTTGATGAATTCAATTTTCAAACCATTCCTTAGAAAATTTGTGTTAGTATTTTTTGATGATATACTAATCTACAGCAAGTCTTGGAAGGATCATGTTGAACATGTTGACAGGGTGCTACAACTATTGGAGGAGAAACAATTATATGCCAAAAGATCCAAATGTTTCTTTGGAGTCCAGGAGGTGGAATATTTGGGTCATATTGTATCTCATGAAGGAGTTAAGGTAGACCCTAGCAAAATTAAAGCCATTAAGGAATGGAAAATCCCCACATCCATAAAGCATTTGCGAGGATTTCTTGGGTTGACAGGGTATTATCGCAAGTTTGTTAAGAATTATGGGAGAATAGCAGCACCTCTAACAACATTATTGAAGAAAGATGCATTTTCATGGACTCCGGAAGCAACAAAGGCCTTTGAACATCTTAAAGAGGCAATGTGCCAAGCACCGGTCTTAGCTACACCGGACTTCACAAAAACCTTTATTGTGGAATGTGATGCTTCAGGAAATGGAATTGGTGCTGTTCTAATGCAAGATGAAAGACCCATTGCTTTTGAAAGTCGTCCAATCAAGGGAAAGTTTTTAAGCAAAGCTATTTATGAGAAGGAAATGTTGGCAATACTCCATGCACTTAAGAAATGGCGACCCTACCTAATGGGAAGACACTTCAAGGTAAAAACGGATCATGATAGCCTTAAATACTTTTTAGAACAAAGATTATCCTCTGAAGAGCAACAAAAGTGGGTCACAAAGATGTTGGGTTATGACTTTGAAATCATCTACAAAAAAGGGAAGCAAAATGTGGTGGCAGATGCACTCTCAAGAAGGATGAGGATGTGGAAGCATTGTTGTGCGCTATTTCTATTATCCAACCAGATTGGATAAATGAAGCAAGGGAGGAATGGAAGAATGACGAAGAAGTGTGGGCACTTATTCGAAAGCTACAACAAGATTCCAGTACGTCTGATACATTTAGCTGGAAAAATGATTCGTTATGGTACAAAGATCGCTTATACCTCTGTAAGAATTCCCAGCTAAAACAAAAGATTCTTATGGAATTGCACACTTCTCCCTTAGGAGGGCACTCAGGATTTTTAAAAACTTACCACAGGGTTAAGAAGGAATTTTTTTGGGATGGCCTTAAATCAGATATTCAAAAGTTTGTGGCAGAATGTTTGGTTTGCCAACAAAATAAAGTTGAAACAATTAAGACACCGGGTCTATTACAACCTTTATCCATTCCAAGCCAACGTTGGGAGGAGGTATCAATGGATTTTATCACAGGTTTACCCAAGTCTGAGGGAAAGAGTGTCATCATGGTGGTAGTTGACAGACTTACCAAGTATGCACACTTTTGTGCATTATCACATCCATTTAAAGCCAGTACATTTCTACTGCATTTATGGAAACAATTCAAAAGCTACATGGAAACCCAAAGATTATTGTAAGTGACAGAGATCCCATTTTCACTGGAAATTTTTGGACAGAATTATTTTCTTGTCTTGGTACTCAGTTAGCTCATAGCTCATCTTATCATCCTCAATCTGATGGGCAAACTGAGATAGTAAACAAATGTTTGGAAGGATATCTTCGTTGCTTTGTATCTGATAAACAGACACAATGGGTCAAATGGTTGCCTCTGGCTGAATGGTGGTATAACACTTCCTTTCATACAGCAACAAAAATGACCCCATTTATGGCACTTTATGGGTATCAACCACCATCCATCACATCATATTTAAGAGAAAATTCTAAGGTTCAGGCAGTGGAACATCACATCGAACATCAACAACAAGTCCTCCAACTCTTAAAGGATAACCTCGTGTTGGCACAGAATAGAATGAAACAACAGGCAGATCAACATCGCAGTGAAAGAAGTTTTGATGTAGGTGATTGGGTATTCCTACGGCTACAACCATATAAGAAAATGTCCCTCAAGCAAGCTAAGAAGGATAATAAATTATCACCAAAGTATTATGGTCCGTACAAGGTGTTGCAAAAGATTGGTACTATGGCATACAAATTGGAGCTTCCTGCAGCTTCTCGATTGCACCCAGTTTTCCATGTTTCATGCTTAAAGAAGGTTATAGGTGACAAGATCCCAGTTCAAACAATATTGCCAGAACTTGACGAGGAAGGAAAATTATATTGGAACCGAAGCAGTTATAGAAACAAGAACTCGACAGCTACGAAATCGATCAATTTCAAAGTACCTTATCAAGTGGAAGAACTTATCCGCTGAAGATTCCACATGGGAGGATGAGAATTTTATGCAGAAGTATCCAGAACTGCTCAAGCGTTGAGGACAACACTTTTTTGAAGGAGAAGGGCATGTTGGGTCCCTATAATACTAGTGATTACCCCATTACTATTGTAGTTATACCCCTAATTTATATTGTTGTGCCCCCATTGCCCCAATATTGTTATTAATGTGCCCATAGAATCCCTCTATTGTTATTTTTGTGGCTTTATATTATTATTGTTAGGTCGGCTGGATTATATTGTGACTCCTTAGACTCCTATATATAGAAAGGAGGTTTTGTCATTTGTATCATCCAAGAATTGTTCATTTATGTAATGTAAAGGAGGTTGCCCCCTCGAAGAGGCTGAATTCTAAGGCATTGATCTATCTTTTCTATCTTTTCTTGAGTTGGTTTCATAACAACCCCCCATAGCCTGTTGTTAGGAGACAGCTAGAAGGGAGTGGGCGGGGATCAGAGTGACATCCCCCGTCCTGAGTGTTGTCGTGGTGCCTGTACAATCTGGGGGACAACGAGCTCATTGACAAGACATATAGCAACACTATCAAACTATGGGGGCCCTGTTGTCGCATAGATTGTCACAACAACGCTCAGACCGAGGGCTGTCACCTTGATCCCCGATCTCTCTGTTTAAGCCTGTCTCCCGCAGTTAAGGGGGATAGACCCTATGGGACAATGGATGACCAACTATGGACCAGTTGGGTTGGGAGACACGAGGGGAAACAAGCACTTAATTGATTTTATTAAGTTAATAGACCAGTGCCTTAAGGAGCTAATGATTAAATGATTATTTATTGAATATTGCGGAAATATAAACCATGTAGAACAATCATTTATCATCAAATAACCCAAGAGATGTAAGATTTTCAACAAATGCACAACGCCTTAACGATGATCTAGCAATTAAACTTAAAGAAAAATTAAATGCTTTAAATGATCATAAAATTTAAATGCTGATCAGTTACCACTTTCACATAGCTAACTTTAACTAAACATTTAAGTGCATTTAGCTATAGAGAAATGGAACATAAACACTGCAAAAGTCGCCAAAAATGAAATTTTCAATTTTTTGTTAAGCCTTCTTAAAAAATATTTTAATTTTTAAATATTTTTTATGATTCTAAGCTAAAAAAAAATCAAAATTGAGCAAAATTGAAATTGTAAACTAAAATCTGATCTAAAACCATAAAATAAATATATATATATATATATATATATATATATATATATATATATATTATAAATTTTAAATCTAAAATTTAAACAAAACTAAAATCCTAACTAAAGTAAAAAAAAAAAAGGGACTTTTTATCTTTTATGAATTTATTATTATTACTTCTTTTTTTTAACTAAAAAAAAAAACTAAAACCTTTTTATGATTTTTATATTTTCTAAATTTTATGATATATATATATATATATAGATATATTTTTATTTATGAAAATTAGCCCAAAATATTATATATATACATTACCCTAATTAAAATAAACTTAAAACTAAAACTTTAATAAAATTTTAAATGGAACAAAAAAAAATCGTGCTCTAATTAAAATGAAGTCTTAATAAGATAAAATCAAACCTATACTACGACTTACCATAAGCACATTGAGTTTTATGTCTGCGTTTATTGCTTGTGGGTGCAACGGGCAGGAATTTGACGGCAGCCTGAGAAAAATCGCGTGGACGAGGGCAATGATAGCTGAGAAATGGATCTGCAGGTCGATATGAGGCATTCGGTTGATGATGGAGCTGCGGAATGGAAGTTGTGCTTGCAGACAGCAGAAAGAGCAATGTTGGCAGCTAGACGAGGTGGAATAGACAAGGTTGAACAACGTGGAGCTGAAAGGAGCCGCGGCAGCCGCGTTTTGAATTTTGTTTGGAGATGATGATACACGGTACGGACGAGGGAAAGCAGGACAGCACGATGGTGACGACTGCAGATGACAGAGAAAGAACCAATACACGCAGGCAGCGGAAGAGAGCAGAGAGCGTATGAGGATGGTGACCAGACGCAGGCAGAGGGGGTTTGAATGTTTGCAATTTCTTATGACAGCTGCGTGGTTTATGGCAGTGTAAGGCAACAATGGATGCTGGTTTTGAAGAATGGATTTGCAACGTTGGAACTTGATGAGGGACGGAGCCAGGAGATGCACAAAGGGAGGGATGCGTTGAAATTGGAATGGACAGCGGAATAGAATAAAAATGAATTCATGTAGAGCAAGGTAAGTCTTGTGCAACGGAGCAATTGAACACTATGGGCAACGTAGAGAAATGAAAACAACGTGCAGCTGTGTGAGGGTTTGGACAGTGAACACCCTTTAAAAAATTTCGAAATTTCTCTGAAAATTGAAGACTCCAGGCAGCAGCAGTAAAAAGGACCAGAAAACCCTCCAAATTCTCTAGTAAATCTTAAATCACCCTGCTTAGATTTGTTTAATGAAAACCCCAAAAAAAAATTTCAAGATCTGCACTTGCAATGACAAAGAACAGAAAACCCAAAAATAATATGTGCAAGAAACGAAACTGAAAACCCTAACTAAATAATTACAATATTCACAAACTGCAGGCTCTAAAACAACCAGATTTCTCGTTATGCCAAATAAATATTTTCAGAATTTTAATTTAATGTGAGATGCTTCAGAAAAACCCTGCATGCATTCATAAAAAATTTCAGATGATAAGCCCGGGATTAAGAATTGGTTGGGCTCTTTCAGAAACCACAATTCGGGAGTTGGCTGGTTCAACCGAGAACTTTCCCTAACGCCCGGTAATCTAAAAAAAAAAGATTTCCTGCACAGCTTACAATCAATCATTAACATAGAGGGAAAAAACAATAGTGAAATCCAGATCAAATGGAGATACCTGCCATTATATTTCAAAATCTAAACTATCATTCAAACCCCAAAGATCAGACAAGATACATATGCCTGAATCAATCTTCATCAAGCTATTATCAATGACTGAAAATAAAATTGTGTAAAAAAATAAAAGATCTTACAGCATTTCCAGAAGAGTAACACCAACAAGATTTTTAACCCCAAAGTCTTTCTTTATTGCACAAAAAATGCCTACAAGAGAGCTTTCTTTAGCACCAGACTCTCAGATCTAATCTGATCTCAAATAAACCCTAACACCCTATTTAAAGGAAAAATTCCCAACGGCTAGTTCAAGTGATCCATATCAAACTAATCTTGACTGTCGATGAGGATCAAGATTTCTTTTAATCTCATCCATCGAATTTTTAAATGCATTTTAATATATTAAACAATTAAAATTCTGCATTTATTTACTCAAAAATTTGACTTATTATTATTTTATTATTTTATTTTATTTTTCAAATTTTTATTTATTTTTTATTTTATTTTTTATTTTTTTAATTTTTTATTTTATTTTTTTAGTTATTTAAAAAAAAAATATTTTATTTTTGTATTATTTATATCTTTTATTTTTTATTGTTTTTTTTTTTATTTTTTTTTTTTGGATCCCCGAACTTAGCCTTTGGAAAAATCACCTAGGATCTAGGACTTAGGACTTAGGACTTATGAGGGGATTAAAACATTTTCTAACCCTCAAGACACTTTACATCATGACTTTTACAATTTTACATCTCAAGGGGGAAAACCCATTTGACATAGACCCTCATAGACCACCCAGTCTTGCGACATAAATATAATCTAGCAGATCAACACACTAGGATTCTCTAAGATTCTAATGACAAAATTCATTCCGACTTTAGGGTTAGGTTGAAGGAAAACTCTGCCGATCATGGATCGGTGAGACAAAAAACCTTCCGGAACATAGATTATCACTAGAAAATTAGGTCCACCTAGGCAATTTACATACATGACTCAGATCTGCTAAGATTATTTACAATTTACACATGCAGACTGGGTTTACAAAACGATATGATCAGGCCGATGATGACAGGCACGGACACGTCGCTCAAGCGCTATCCCTTTTGCGAAAAAGGGGGTGCACTGCTATGGGTAGTTGACACGTGATGGTCAACAGGCCCTAAGGAGTTACATGAGAAACTCTGCTATCTATGATATGTGAAGCATTGAAGCTCCATGAAATGTGTAAACTAAGAAACGAATTAGAAAGGCAAACAAATTTGTTATATGCTCTACTAGAATTCTGAACTTGCCCTTAATGAATGTCCAAAATATTGTAACCATATCAAATCAAGTTTTGATTGATTTCAAGTTTAAGCCTGCCTGCAGGAGACACAAATAAATGAATGCAATATTCAGCAAGTCCTATAAGAACAATTTTTATTTATTAGAAAGCATTTGGTTTTCTAAAGACTGTCCTATAAAATCCTTTCTGACAGTTTTCAATACAAACTAGTATTGAAAGAAAATGTTTATGGGAATTCCTTTAAGCCAACTAAATTGCAACTTAAGTCGTGCAAAAAATCTTCTCCCAGAAAATAATGCTATCAAAAAAATCTGGAAAATCTTCTCCCCATCGTTGCTACTAAAATCTACCGGTGTCTCACTGAAAATCTACCACTCAATGTGTCTCCAAAGTTGTCGATTGATTCCCTTTATAATCTCTCATTCACGAATGAACGGCCACGATTATAATTTAACTTGATCCAATCAATGGCTAAGATCAACTTAGAAACTTTCTTGAAGCTTCTAGAGGTAAATCGATCTTATCCCAACTAATATCAATTAATTATCTACTTTTCCGAAGTTTAGAGTTAGGAAATATTTAAAAATCACTAATTGACTTAATTAAAATATTTTTCCTAGGTGAAACTTAGGAAAAATTACATGGGCTAAAGATAATTAATTCCTTTCTGTTCCCCACCTCAATGAAACCTCTCAAGGCTAGAACACGTGTTTGAGCTACAATATTTAACATAAATCACTTTTTAAACCCTACTTTTCTGATTTTTTACCTCTTAAGGAAAATCGCTAGGCTAGGGTTAGGGTTAGAATTCAACTAGGGTTGATGTGTTTCCTTGTGATGGGATTCAACACGTGGTTGTGAGGTCATTGCCTCAAAATAAATCTCTTTCCGTGGCTAATTCTTCCATTTTAATGCTAACCTCCTTTGCCTTAGGTAAACTCTAGTCTTTCCCTAGGCTTGAATTTGATCATACTCATCTATTTCAAGACTTTTCTTAGCTTTGTAGATCCTAGGTGATCCTGTTAACCTTGCCTATTCTAAAACCTGGGTCACTTTGTGCCCTAGATAGGCCTATTGGAGGGTATGCATTGCCTTTTTTAAGCTAGTTGAGCCTTGTTCTTATGTAGAGTACCTAGCTTAAGCCTATCTTTGTCATCTATGAGCCTAGAACTTAATATATCTATTAAGTGACCTGCATAGGGAACCCTCCCTTGTGGTGAAATTCCACTACAGAGAAGGAGGTAGTGGTTGTGGTGATAGCAGGACACACCTCATAGTGTTGTCACTTGGTCTAGCCCTGGCCTTGTGAGCTCCCCTCACAAGACCTACTAGTTGTTGAGGCAACAACTACTATATTGGCTCATGGTTCATCTTAACATCCTCAATTTGGTAGGAAAATTGAGTTGTGAATAAACATTTAGAAGGATACCTATGTTGCTTTCATCTAATAAACAAACATAATGGGTCAAATGGTTGCCCTTGGCAGAATGGTGGTACAACACATCCTTCCATACTTCATCAACCACGTCACCATTTTTGGAACTTTATGAATATCATCCTCCATCCATCACGTCACCCTTGAAAGGGACTATCAAGGCTCAAGCAGTAGAGGACCACATACAACATCAACAAGAGGTTCTCAAACTATTGAAGGACAACTTGGTTATGGCACAAAATACGATGAAACAAGCGAATGAACATCGCAATGAAAGGGAATTTGCAGTGCGGGATTGGGTATTTGTGAGACTACAACCATATAAACAGATGTCCCTCAAGCAACAAAAGAAGGACAACAAATTAGCTCCAAGGTATTATGGCCCCTATAAGGTGTTGTAGAGGATTGGAAGTATGGCTTACAAATTGGAGTTGCCTCCATCTTCATGTGTACATCTAGTCTTCCATGTTTCTTGCTTAAATAAGGTAATTAGTGATAAGATCCCAATCCAAACTATTCTACCAAAGATTATTGAAGAAGGGAAAATAATACTAGAACTAGAAACAATTTTTGAAACAAGGACTAAGCAACTGAAAAATCGAGCAATTGTTGAGTAACTCATCAAATAGAAGAACCTAGCAATGGAAGAAGCGACATGGGAATGAGTTGTTCATGCAGAAACATCCACAAATAGTCTAGTGTTGAGGACAACGCTTCTTTGAAGGGGAGGGGTATGTTAAGCCCTATATAAGCCCCATGTTAACCCAAAACCCCTTATTAAACCCTAGATATTAAGTTATTATATTTCTATTGCTATATTGTTATGTAGGCTAGAACCTCTCATGGTCCCATTTTATATAGCTATACCCTTTGTCTCCTATATATATACTAAGGGGACCTAGTCTTTGAATCATCAAATATTGTCTTGTTCATTGTATTTATTGTAAAGGGAGGTTTCCCCCTAGAATTGTTTTTGTTAAAATTTCTATTATGACCACATTTTGAAAATTCCATGGTCATTCTACATCTAATGGCATTGATCTGGCAAAATTCTAGGCACTCTATCAAACGATAATTGCTCTTAAAGCTAGGTTGCCCTCAAAATATGCAATGCAGCCCCAGATCTAGGCCTTGGAACTTCCTAGATCTTTTCTAATGTAGCACGTTCTCAACTATGAGTTCAACCAACCCTTTTCACGATGGATGTGCCCTCTAAATAGAACATGAAACCATGAAGAACCTCCTGATGGGACTTGTGGCATCTCCCAAGATGAAAAGTACAATAAAAAATGCAAAATAACCTTCAAAGTACATGTGGCCTTCATTTCATGAAATGCATTGAAATCAATGCAGTTGTACAAAATGCAATACAGTCTGGGCAGTAGTTAGTCTCTCATCAACATTATGTGTACCTGTGCAATGAATTTAGTGTGTCCAATAAATGATACATTGAATATGCTGAATATGGACACTAAACCATTTTAAAAACGTATTAAATTTAGATGATACATTGGGTACATTGAACTTGATTACAAGCACAAATCAATCGAATATGATCACAAACACAAACCAATCTAAACGAGTTGCACCTTGAGGTTGCCGAATTCACACAAACGGCCAGTGTATTCAACACAATATTGAAATTTGAGATATGCAACTTTGAGCTTTGCAACATCCAAAATCACATTAGACCCGGATTTAGATGGGTTTGTGCTGGTTTAAATTATGATCTGAAACCTGCATATATGTAAGGCTCCGAAAGTACGACAGTGGGAATCTCTGATCATATTCTAAAACTGAAAGCATTTCTTGGTGAAAATTCATAAATGAACAGCAGAGAGAGAAAGCAGACGTGATAACTATTAGAATCTGCCTCGTAAGTTCTCTAACTCATGAAAATTTCGAGTTGAGATTCAGGCTTATGTAAATTCCATTCTGCCTAGAATTGTTTGTTAAACCAGATTCCTATTGAAAGCATATGTGAAACAGCATATACAAATCTGCTTGACATACCTCTCTATCGTTATAGCGGTTTGCCCCGAACAATCCACTTGCCAAAAAGCCAGGAGGACGGAAATCACTATGACTATGCAGTGAAACCTGGCCACTACTTAATACTGAAGCAGAACGATTCAACGGAGAAGACCCACATATATATGTTGTTGCCTTAGCCATTTCCAACCTGCAAAATATGCGCAATTGTCTGGTAATTATTATGACGGTCTCGTGCGTTTGTTCGATTCATGGATTTAAATATGCAGCGTTTTGAAATCGCAAGTTTGTCTCACGTCAATTGAGATTACTGTAGATTGTACGAGGTGGATGTCGTGTCTTATCCTTTCACTTGGGTGGCCAGAAAACAATTACGAAATATGAGGGCCAATCGGCCCCTTAATAGAAGTCTTGAAACCTTTAAATAATGATTCAGTTTCATTAAGTTAGTTTAATATTATATTGTAAATTGGATTTATTTTAGGTGATTGAGAGGAAGGAATGGAATTCTAGTCACTTAATTTTAATTGTCACAATTGAAGTGATGAAGGTTGAGAGCATTTTATAATTATCAATTTAGATCCAACTCAATTCTAGATCTATCAAGCGCTTAGAGGGATCAAATTTCTTTTCATTCTAAAAGATGTTTTCATATTAAGAGATTTTACTCCTCTTGGTGCTTGGTAGATCCCGAGTTAGATGGATTTAGACTCATTTAATTTCCCTTTTAAATATGATATATTCCACATGAATACCATGAAGTTATTTGTATTTTAACTTAATTTTTGTTATTATTTTTATTATTAGATTTATTTTATTTTTTGTTTTATTTTTATTTACTTTCACTGATTCAAAATGTTTACAAGACCAAACATTACTAATCTCTTCCATACTAAGCTAGAAAAAGCCTCTAGACACAACATTGGCTATGAATATGAATCATTATTATTATTTAAATAAATATTAATTTATAGTTATTGTTATATATATTTCAGTGCAAATATTTTTATTTTTAATTATATGTTTATATGTTTAATTTTTAATTATATGTTTATGTTTGAAATATCTCATTAGGTTTATTTAATTTTTTAATGTTATGTATATTATAATATTTTTTCCTTGAAAAATTTGTTTGTTATTTTATTAATAAAAAGAAAATTACAATATAACAAATTATTAGTAATTTTATTAATAAAAAATACAATGTAACAAATTCAATTGAATTGAGTTATTTTTTTATTATTTTTTACATTTTATTACTTTTAACTTTTTATTGTTTTTGTAATTGAGTTAACATTATTGCACTAGATGCAGTATAGAACTTGTCAACATGTCAAGAAAAGTACATATAAAAAAATAAAAACAAAAACAAACATAGAAATAGAAAAAAAAAACATAAACAAAATCAAAACATAACAAAATTAGATGTTTGCTTAATATGTTTAAATTAAAACCATATAAATTTAAAATGTAAAATGTAAAGGAACATCAAATAATTCAGCTTAAGAATGATCATCTCGGACATTTTAATCTATAAAAGAAAATTTAATAAACAAGAATTAATAAATTGGATAAATATAAAATACAAAACCCTGCGAAAAAAATAATAATAATAGAATACCATCAGTTATAACCAAACCATAGGGTATAAATTTATAATATAAATTATGTTTATGATATATATATATATATATATGAAAGACTCATTAAACACTTTAAGAATAATTATAGTAAACTAAGCTAGATCTATCTGAACTCTTGATCTACCAAGTGTCGAGAGGGATCAAATCTCTTTGAGATATTTGATCCTTCTCGGCACTTGGTTGATCTGGAGTTAAGATGGACCTAGGTTGGTGTTTTATGAAATGTCAATACATCTCCCCCATACTAGGTTGTAGAGTACATCTTGACATATTGATATATACCAATATATATTCATCTTAATTCTATATCTACCAAGTATCTAGAATGATCAAACTATACTAGTTGAAGGTGGTGGCCAAAATAGTGTTTACCGAATTGTTGGCGACATGCTTGCTCCAGTTATTATTCATTGACTTCTACTTCCACCCACACCATTAGAGTCCTCCTTCTAGGCACATTATCCCCTAAGTTCAAAACAGAGCTTCAAGTTATCCTCTTTGTAGTGGAATGAAGGCTATGGGGGTCTAGTCCAAGAGGGCTTGGGCTTTCTGTCACAGTATTGTTGAAAGACTAGGCTCTATAAGGGAAAAATCCCACCTACATCTTGGAGCAACACGAAGATGGAAAAAAAGGGTGATCCAACTAGAAGTTAGATAGGAAAACACGGAAGATGCGGAGATTGCCATATTAATTCATTGTGACATTGAAACTTGTAATATGTGTGATTTCATGGGGGAATGGCCACACCACCCACTCTTTAATGTTGTGAGAGGTGGTGGCGTGGCGGGCCATCCACACTCCCACACCACCCCACCTTCCACCCCTTCCGTTAGCTCGTTTTCCTACACCCCATTGAGGTTATGTATATATAAATTTCATATCTCTAGATATAAAATTATTCTCATTGTTAACTTTATTAAAACATTCATAATGCATATAATTGCATATGTGCATAACATTTTCTTTAACATGTTATATATATATATATATATATATATATATATATATATATATATATATATATATATAGTTTTGAAATATCTTGGTTATGAACTATCATTCTTTTTCTGGGGTAAATTGTATTTCAGTCTAAACATTGGAATACATGATAATTATGAAAATCTTAGGTCATTCTTTCACTGGGAAGACCAAACCAAAGCCAAAAGTTAACTCTCCACAGAGAGGTATAAGATGATAGAGTACTAGGAGAACCAAAATTAAACATACAAAACCTAAAAAGTGGGTCTTTCTGGCCATGGAAGTGAATAGTAGGAACTAGAAACAAGTAAACCAAAGGCACAACAGAAAATTAAAAAGAAGGATCGAAATATGTGGGTACAACATGGATGGGATATTTGTTGTCACTTGGGATCCCAACAATGGGGAGTGGGACGCCAAGGTGTTGTTCTATGTGTTCCATCCTTTGATCTAGGTCTTTCATGTGGCGATGTAGATGGTCAATAAAGTGGAGGAGGTCAGTCCAACACTCATGCTTGTCTAGTAAGGTTCTACCAAGGAGGATGAAGCATAAAAAGTGATAGCTTGTTGACTTGAATGTAAAAATACACAAGATGTATTTTGTAATAATAATTTATTATACATAAAAATGTATAAGTGATGATTGTTACAATGAAGACCCACATATATATACCTAAGCAGGTGTCCTTTCATGACTGGGCATGTCTTTTAGACATGCCTTTTCACTTAAATTAATGACTATTTAACATAATCAATATTTGATTATTTAATATTTACATTTATTTTATTTATTTACTTGTTATGAATTATATTCATAACATAGCCCCTTTCTTCAGAAGCTTTATCCTCAAAGCTTTAATGTTGTTGGTTTTCTTCACTTAGTGTCTGTCACTCGATGTATATAATCTGGCAAGTGTCTCGTCATATAGAATCTATAATATTCCCTTAGATTTTTTTTTCTTCAATTTTTTTTTTATAACTCTATTTAAAAAAAAATTAACTCTTTATTATTATTATCATTATTATTATTATTTTAATAATAATAAGGGTGTTTTTATAACACTTTATGACTTGTAAGTTATGTTAATAGATATAACACACACCGAAGTCATGAGATAGGAAAAGACGGCGAAACGAAATGAAACAATATCATGGTTATTCGGTGAATAACACTAGGGAAACAAGGGACATGTCTGTGGCCATCATGACACAATGTTCCTTGTCATAATGATAATGACAAGGTATCTTCTTATCGGGATGGAGAAAAGAAACTGACAAACGGTCAATACAAGGGAAATACGTCAGGTGGATGGTAGGAATCGAATGGAGCTGACTGAAATCATGGTAGCGGAAATGGGCATTGGTAAAAAAAAAATGACCAGAGTTAGTGGCGGAATTGATGACAGGAAGCGGGGGTTTTTCCATAGTTCGTCTAGCGTTTTCATCCACAGTTGCATGAAGACTATCAACTACTTCTTCCTTTGTGCGACTACTAATTTGGCCACATCGAAAATCCGATTCTCGGTTGGCTTGGCACTTATCTTGTACGTAACGAAAAACAATAGTATTTTCTGGAAATGTGAATGTTGTTAGATAATCTTCACTCTCATCGTATCCACTTTCATCCATTCTGAAATGATGAACGTTCTCTCCACGCCATTCATCATATAATTCACGTATATCAATATTATCTTATGAACTCTCCCTACAAAGTTGGTGCTGGACATTGTTGGACATATATAGGCACCTTATTAAACCTCACAGTGGACACCAAATGGTGATTTTCAATTCTATGTGTTTGATTTGTTATAGTGATTATTAAGGTTTGTAGAGCAGTAGGGATAATACCTCCATTTACCTCGGCTTCTACTTCCACAGATCGCATAACATCGAGAACCGGTTCTCTGAGATACTCTTATGGGCATTTGTGTACCTGTTTCGATTTTCTCCTTCCATGGTTTCCAAATGAACTAATTCAAATTTCCAAGGATTTTCCGCACTCTCGAATCTGGTTTTACCCTTTTGTGGATAAAAATCATCGTATTTGATATCTTTAATATCATCACTTGCGTCATCTCCAGGATTTTGAAATTTCTGAAGCTCGTCAAACGTTGGCTGGATAATTTAGGAACTGATAGATTTTATGGACACAATTTTGAAAACATATCCATCTTTAAACATCATACCCTTGTAGGTTTTAACCCTGTACAGAAATTACCTGCATACGAATTCTTAAACAAATAAAATAAACAATGCGAGAGCATAACCCATAAAACACATATGCACAGAGATTTTTTCCCTGGATCCCAAAACTGGGACTACCAGCTTGATTTTTCATTATGTTCCTTTCAATGTTACAATACATATTTATACATGCCGAAGCATCCAATACCATGGACCGAAAACCATCGCGTCCAAAAAACATGTGCGAAAATCATGCACAAAACCATAGGTGGGTCCGCCCAACCTAACATATGGTCCAAAACCAAAATTTTCTTCTCAGAGCTCACAGATTTTGTCAATGCATCTGCAGTATTCTTCAAAGTGTCCACCTTTACCAGCAACACCTTTCTGTCTTCTATCATATCCCTCACAAAGTGATACTGAACATCAATGTGCTTTGTCTTTGAATGATAAGCAGGGTTCTTTGCCAAGAAAATTGCACTTTGGCTGTCACAGTCTATTCTTATAGCTCCCTGTACTAACCCCATACTTGAACACAATCTCTGCAACCAAACTGCTTCCTTGCTTGCATGAGTGGCTGCCATGTATTCTACCTCTGTAGTTGATAGTGCCACTACAGATTGTTTCTTACTCATCCAACTGACTGCACCTCCAAATAGGTTAAACACATACCCACTTGTAGATCTTCTCTGATCCAGATCTCCAGCCCAGTCTGCATCAACAAAGCCATGAATATCCAACACTTTGTCCAATCCTGGTCTTCCTTGGTAGCACAAACCATAATCACTAGTGCCACGCAAATACCTGAAAACCCGCTTCACTGTTGTCCAGTGCTCCTTCCCAGGTTTTGACATAAACCTGCTCAATACTCCCACTGCATGTGCAATGTCTGGTCTAGTACAGACCATTGCATACATCAGGCTACCCACTGCACTTGCATATGGAACACGGGACATGTGCTCTTCCTCTTCTTGTGTCTTGGGACACTATTCAGCAGATAACCTCACACCTACAGGAATAGGAACCTTCACTGGTTTACTATCCTACATATTAAACCTCTGGAGTATTGTCTCGACATACTTCCTCTGGTTTAACCAGAGCTTCCTCTTTGATCGATCTCTTTTAATTTCCATGCCCAAAATATAGTTTGCAGCACCAAGATCTTTCATGTCGAATTTGGAGGACAATTGGGTCTTCAAATCTTGGATAATTTCTTTGTAATTTCCAACCAGCAACATATCATCCACATACAAGACCAGATAAATAATACGGTTACCAATTAATTTAAAATACACACAATGATCTGCTTTGCTTCTGGTGAAGCCAAGTCCCTGTATAAATGTATCAAATTTCTGATACCACATCCTTGGTGACTGTTTTAACCCATACAGAGACTTCTTTAACTTGCATACCAGTTCTTTCTTACCCTTCACCGCAAAGCCTTCAGGTTGCTTCATGTAGATTTCCTCTTCCAAATCCCCATGAAGAAATGCCGTCTTCACATCCATCTGTTCTACCTCAAAATCAAAAGCAGCAGCAACAGATAAAAGTAATCTAATAGAAGTTACCTTGGCAACAGGAGAAAAAATATCACCAAAATCAATTCCCGGCACCTAGGAATAACCTTTTGCTACCAACCGAGCTTTGTATTTCTCCACCTTTCCTTCCGCATTTGTCTTCTTCTTGAACACCCATTTGCTGCCAATGGGTTTCCTTCCAGCCGGCAACTCCACCAGATCCCAAGCCTCATTTTTGTGCAAAGATGCCATTTCATCGACCATGGCCTCTTTCCAGAGTTTTCCATCCTCTGAATCCACTGCTTCCTTCACAGTTCTGGGATCATTATCAGTAACAGACAAAGCAAAATTTGAACTGAAAGCAGATGGACTATACCTTTCTGGCTTCCTTCTTTCTCGAACTGATCTTCTCACAGCCGGAGTTTGTGGCTCTTCATCTTCTGATTCCTCCTCTGCTGCAGAGTCTGATTCTTCCTCCTTTGGCTCAAACTCTATCTTCTCAGGTTCCTTTGGTTGGACTTCATGTTGAATAACATCTTTTACCTCTCTGAACAACACATCTCGGTTGTACACAACCTTCCGTGTGATTGGGTTCCAAAGCTTATAACCCTTTAAACCATCCTTATACCCAATAAAGATGCACTTTTCAGATTTACTATCCAACTTGGTTCGTTTCTCCTTTGGAACATGTACATATGCATCACATCCAAATACCCTTAGATGTGAAAGAGAGGGTTTCTTACCAGTCCATACTTCTTGTGGAGTCTTATCCTCCAACGATGATGAAGGTGATCTGTTGATCAGGTAACATGCAGTATCCACCGCCTCTGCCCAGAATTCTTGTCCTAACCCAGCACCACTGGGCATGCTTCTTGCCCTTTCCATCAACGTCTTGTTCATTCTTTCTGCGACTCCATTTTGCTGAGGTGTATATGGAGTAGTCTTATGCCGTGCTATACCACACTTCTTACAAAATTCTTCAAATTCCTTGCTGCAAAATTCTCCACCATTATCTGTCCTCAGCACCTTTATCTTCTTCTCTGTCTGATTTTCCACCAGAGCCTTAAATTCTTTAAACCTGTCAAAGACTTCAGATTTCTTCTTAAGAAAATATATCCATGTATTCCTTGAGAAGTCATCTATGAATGATACATAGTACACAGACTTACCCAGTGATGGAACCTTCACAGGTCCAAACACATCACTGTGCACAAGCTCTAATATCTGTTTCGTCCTCTTACCACCAGAGGGGAAACTCACCCGATTTTGCTTCCCATACACACAATTTTCACAGAAATCAAAATCCAGAGAGCTATCATTCATACCTTCTACCATACCTTTACCATGAAGTATTCGAAGGCCCTTATCTCCAATATGTCCAAGCCTTTGATGCCACAACATGGTCTTCTCTCCAGAGACCACTAGATTTTCTACTCCATTTTCAGGAACCATAGAACTATTGCACCCATCAACAACAGTGCTACCTTGCAGCTTGTACAGAGTTCCAATCCGAACTCCCCGCATCAATATCAGTGCTCCTCGAACCATCTTGCAGGTATCTTTCTCAAACACCGTCTTTACAACTGCATCATCCAACTTGCTTACAGAAATCAGATTTTTGGCCAATGCAGGAATATGTAGAACACCCGGAAGTGTTCTAACCCTTCCACCTTGCAACTTCAACTTTACTTTTCCCCGACCAATGATTCTAGCCTTCCTATCATCTCCTAAGAAGACATCACCACCATCGTATTTCTCATACTCGCAGAACCACTCTCTATGGGGAGTGAAGTGAAAGGATGCACCTGAGTCAATCAACCATGCCTCATGATCTACATGTGTACTTGAAGAAGCCAAGTACACATCCCCACCTTCATCTGAGGTGGTTTTCGCCTCTGCAGAAGGAGCATCATCAGATCCCTTTCCTTTATCAGGAGCTTTAGAATTACAATCCCTTCTGGAGTGCCCTTCCTTTCCGCATTTCCAGCACACCACCTTTGTAGGTTTTCCTGGAGATTTAGATCTCCCTCTAGATTTAGATCTCCCACTCAATGACTTATTTTTGTTTCTGTTCTGGGACCGTCCTCGTACAGACAAGGCATCACCATTCTGGTTGTCCATATTTTTCCGTCTCATCTCCTCCGTCAGCAAGGCTGAGACTATTTCATCAAACTGCAAAGCAGTTGCATTGCTACCTATTGCAATAACCAGACTATCCCACAAATCTGGTAGAGAACACAACAGACTGATGCACATATCTTCATCTGAAATTTTAATATCAACAGATAATAACTGACTTACCACAGTATTAAACGCATTCAGATGCTTTGTCACCGAGTCTCCATCTTTCATCCTCAGGTTATACAACTTTTTCCGCAGGAATAGTTTATTCACCAGAGACTTAGATTGGTACAAAGTCCCTAACTTGACCCACAAAGCCTTTGCCGTAAATTCCCCTGATACATTCAGCAATACTGAATCTGAGACACACAATCGTATTGTGCTCTTTGCCTTCTGATCCAACTTCTTCCATTCTTCATCGGTCACTCCCGATGGTTTAGTACCCGGATCTACCGCGATCCACTGATCTTTATCCACCAACAGATCCTCCATCTTGAGTTTCCACAACTCAAAATTCTGACCATTGAACTTCTCAATCTCTATCTTTCCACTGCTCGCCATCTTCTTTCACCACCAGAATCGATCTCGCAGATCTCCCACTGAACAGGGTCTACCACAGGCCCGAGCGAAACCCCTCAGCAACAAAAGCGTCCCCTTGAAGCCAAAACAGCTCCGATACCAAATGTAGGTTTTAACCCTGTACATAAATTACCTGCATACGAATTCTTAAACAAATAAAATAAACAATGCGAGAGCATAACCCATAAAACATATGCACAGAGATTTTTTCCCTAGATCCCAAAACCGGGACTACCAGCTTGATTTTTCATTATGTTCCTTTCAATGTTACAATACATATTTATACATGCCGAAGCATCCAATACCATGGACCGAAAACCATCGCGTCCAATACCATGGACCGAAAACCATCGTGTCCAAAAAACATGTGCAAAAATCATGCAAAAAACCATAGGTGGGTCCGCCCAACCTAACATATGGTCCAAAACCAAAATTTTCCGGGGCGCTGCCCCAGACCCCATAAAGTGGGGTTATGGGTGCCCTTCAAACCCCCTATTAACTACGTGGAAAGAATATAACACACCCAACAACCCTCAATTGTCTCAAACACCTCTCCTGTGACTGGATCTCGTTTGTGTTCAATTGGGATACACATTTCCTTCACTTCATGCGGAGGAACAAAACCCTTCTTTTTCCCAGTATTCTTGTCTCCCAACTTGCAGCCATTCATATGTGCAATAACTTGGGCAGTGCAATTGATATTATAAAATTTTACAAAACCATAACCTTTGCTTGAAATTTTCACATTGTCCCTTATGACTTTGGCTTATTCTACCAAAAGAAGAGAATATCTTAATCAATTGTTCCTCTTCCATGGTAAGAGGTATATATCCCACATATACAATTGAGTGATCGATTTCTTTACTATGATTATGTTCAAAACGAGGTCCTAAACCCATATGGGAAATGTAAGGACTGTCAAAACTAGATTCCAGACCCACATGTGAAAAGTTGGAGTTGTATCCATGGTTCTATTGACAATCTACATGTGAAGTATTGGCATTGCATATACACATTCATTACATGGGCATGTTGCCATGTCCCTTGTCTTTTGACTAGGTGGGACAACAACATCCCGCAAACCCCCTTTTTCCTCGGAAAAATAATCCATCAAATGTTGATGATGATTGTTATTATTATTATTATTATTTATACTAAAATTGATTAATAATTTATAATAATTATTTGTATTTTGTTTTTATATTTCTTGAAATATTTTTTTCTAAGCTGTATTAAAACTCTCAAACAAAAACTTATAAACAACAACTTATATGTATCTCTTATATATATGTATATCATTTTTCTTTTACTTGTGTTACAAGTATTTTAATTTAATTTTTTAAGGTTATATAGATATATATATATATATATATTAGAAAATGAGTTGATTGTAAGTATTAAGTTTTTATATGGTTATTAATTAAATTTAGGCATGAATTTTGAGATATCATACGGTTATGTCTATATTTTGTGATTATTTAAATTTCTTTTAATGTGATGTGATTTTTATTTTTATTTTTTTAATGGTTTATAATTTATAAATAAAAACAAAATTTCAATATAAAAAATTGAATTGAGTCGAATTATCATTTTTATTATTTCTTGGTTTAGTAGGCACTGTTAGCGCTTGAGATTTCACCTCAGGCTGAGAAAGGTAAACCTCAAGGCAACATCAAACCATTCAGCCTCGTAGCTAGCCCTACGGGGCAGGAGAAGGCTCTCTCCGGTCCATCTCGGTAAATCTTCAATTGATGAGATGACCAAACGGGTAACACTGATATTAGGCTAGTAAACTGATTAGAAAGATTGATTTGGGGTTTTTAATTAAATAACGGGGTTTTTCTGGGCTGCATGGGCAAAATCACAGCTTGAAACAGAGAAATATAGTGAACAACACAGGTTATCGACTGAGGCAAGGTAGGCAAGAAATTTAGCATCAAATCTAGATTTTAAATGGGATGGCAAGACTGGTGAGGAGCTGACAAGGGCATAGGAGATGAATCCTTGTCAAACAGAGGAAAACATTAAACATGAACAAACTTATAGGCAGAGCATGGCAGGCATGAATTCTTACTTTAACACTTCATTTGTTTAATGTGCAGAAGTAAAAGAAAGGAAATGAATCACATAACAAGCTTACAAGAACATTGAGAAACACACCATCAACACATGAGTCCACAAGAATCCCAAAGAGGACTGCAAAACCCTGGTCTTCCTTAGCCAAAAATTGCAAAGATACAGTGAAAATATACAATGATAGCTTCTCCCTCAAGAGTCCAACCTTCCAACCTCTGAAAATGACTAAGAAAATACATAATATAGGCAAGCTAACACCTTTCCTTGCCTCTAGGGGTCGAGCTCATCCTTCTAGGAGCTGTTTCAACTAATTCTAAACTGAGCACTAAAATCTAGGTAGTCAAAACAACTTGCCTCTATAAGCTAGGAAACCAATTCATTCATTTAATATTTACCCTTTACATGAATGAATCTTCTAGAAGTGTTAAACAAGAGTAAAAGTATCTTAGAGTTACAAAAATTACATCAAAGATAATCATCTTCCACCCCAAAAAGTCAAACTGGGTCAAAACTGCGTTTTCTGGGCTGTACAATGCAATCTGGCAAAAACTGCCTGACAGGTCGCGCCCCCCTGCCTGACGGGTCGCGCCCCTTTGGAGCTCTGTTTGGGGTACTTGCAGGTGTCAGAATTGGGTGCAGGATAGCTCGTTGGAAAGGTCTGTGAGTCTACTTTCCAACCCAACTGGAATTTTTGGATTTGGAGGTCATTTTCCCTGTCAAAACTTAACTCTCCCAAGACTGGTTTCTGCAACTCAAAAAATGGACAGAAAGTCAAATTTTGCATGTATTTTGACCTTTTGGAGGCCCAAAACTCCATAAAAACTCAAGTCCATCCATAGGCATATGTAACTTTGCATGAAAAATCTAGAAATGCTGAGTTTTTGCAAAAAGGAGCTGCCATGACAAAGGGTCTCACGGGGGGTGAGACCCGTTAAAGAGCCAAAACCTGTAAATTACCAAAAAATGCCAAAATTACCCAAAATTCTCGAAATTTTTTGGGATTTGAGCTGTGGCTAGGCTATTGAGTGCCATGATCTTTGAGTGAAGCCTCAGCCAAGATACGGAGTGGATTGGTCTTCTTCTTCCCTTTTAGGGCCTTGGACAACCGCCTTTGAAACATCTTCATTTTGGCCTTGCACACATGCATTCTTGCCCAGTAATGGTTTTTCATGTTCCTCAGCAACTTTTTATCTTGGTTGGCCTTAGCCAAGAGCCTCTCCAAGTGTGCGTTCTCCTGGATGAGCATGGACTCTCGGTCAGCGGGCAATGGATCACCGGGTCTTCTTCGGTTCAAGACTCGGTCACTACAAATCCTCCATAACTCATCAAGTGCCTGCTCATCTTCCAACTGTGTGTTGCACTACTCAAGGTAGGTGATGGTCCATTGTGCACCCTCTAGTCTCCTCTGTACCTCAACCTCTGACACTGATGCTTGGTCATCATTCTGCTCATATGTTTCGGTTTTCTGACATGTTTGAGGAGCAGAGTGGACAAAATGTACTGCTGTTTCTGCTTGTAAAAGTGCTGAACTCTATGCTGTTTCAAGGGGACAATGACATGAGGGAAATGTTAGGGGAGGGACCTCTTGCACAAGGAATTGGGAATATATGAATAACAGGGAATTTAGGGAATACATTGCAAACAAATATTTGCATATATACAGGCATACATGTACATAACAAGGATATAGGGAATCATTTACAAAATCACTGCATATAGGAATACATGTATAAACAGTGAACATAAGGGAATACATGTATGTAACAAGGGGACATTTGGAAACTTATTTACAAAACCTTTCACATATTCGCCAAGAAATTTTTATGTTTATAGCATGCATATGGTGAAGCAAGAGTAGGGTTTGAGTTTTTGATGCTTTGGGAGGGGGAAAGGGTTTGCAATTATTTACAACATAGCATGGGGAAAATAGATATGAATGCAAATATGAGTAAAAAGGGAAGGAGGGAAACAATTTACCAAGGGGAATACCTTGAAACAACACAAACCCTAGCACATTTACACATTAACAATGCAGCCATATAGTGTCTTGTCACTTGCATGATTTGAGGTTAAAACACAAGCATGAGGGCTTACATTCATAACCAACCACCAAAATGATGTGTAGAGAGCCTACCTTGAACAAATTTAACAACTTGTGGTTCCTTGGCAACTCACTGGCAAAGTTCTGTGGAGAAATCCCCAACGGGTCGCGCGCCCCTGACGGGTCGCGCCCCTCCCTGCTGCCCGAAATCGCTCTGTCTTTGCTCCTTTCTCTCAATCACTCTCTCAAACCTCTCTTGCAAGCGTTAGGATGCACAATGAGAGTGAAAGGAGGGAATTTGGGCTTTTATAAGTTTCATTTAAAAAAATTTCATTCATAAACCCACTTTCTAAAGTTTATCTTTGACACTTTTATAACACTGACTTTTGGTTTCCTTTATCCTGAATTTGACTCATTGAGTGCTTTGACTTAATTCTTTTTGCAGGTAGATCATCTGAGGGACCTTGGCAAGGGGACCAGGGTTGCACTTTGTCCGCTGAAGACTTTTGAAATTTCATCACTTATTTACAAAGAACTAAGAAAATGACCTTGGCTTTAAAAACAGAGTTTTTAAATCCAAGGTGAAAATTCACTTGTACAAGATAAAAATATCGAAGAAACACATTTACAATCCTCCCTCTGGCTTGCTGAGTACTCATGGATTTTCAAAAACATGACCTTGCAGAGATAAATGACCAAAACCCTAGACCTAGGACTTTGACCTCAAGACAAAACAAGACAATCTTGAAAAAGCTTAATGACTGATATGACCTGATCCAACAAAGCCAAGAGGGGTATAAATAGACCAGCTCCTCCATCAGGGTTATGGCATGCCTAACGGGATGCAAAATTTGACACTGATGAGACACCTACGAATGCAAATGCAAAGAGCTTTGATCGCTGATGGAGGGCTTTCAAGACCGACACTAACATTGGCTCCAATGGGGATGGTAGCTCCTTGGATGTACCAAGAACCTTAGACCTCTGGGAGAGCAGACCAGTGCTTTATTCATTGGGCAATGGAGTCAACTTATTAACATGTGACCAAATTTAAAACAACTTTATTTGACTTGGACAATCGACTGAAATTCTAGACTAACTTTGACACTAACTCACTTACTTTATGCAGAAAATGAATTGACATGAAACAACTTGTAAAACTCACACCAACTAATCACCATTTTCAGAATTATAGCCTTCATCGCGGGCCCCAAACTGAAGATGAGAGATCAGTTTCACACTTGCTGCAGAATGAAAATAAAATGGTAATTACAATGAGAGTGATTAGAGCAGAAAATGCTCAAGCATGATACCTTTTGAGCAGCCGGCCATTCACCGACCCACCGAGACATTCATCACCGTTCATTTCTTTGAGAAGAAAAGCATTTGGACCACAGTATGCTGCAATTTTGTAAGGACCCTTCCATAAGTTATCGAATTTTCCATGCTTCCCTTTATCTTCATTGCGGGCATCCCACCACAACACAACATCATCAATCTGAAACTCATCTGCTTTGGCCTTTTTGTCATAGATTTTCTTTATGCGCTCCTGCAACTTAAGGGAATTCTGGTGAACCTCTTCTCGTGTCTGCTGTAAATGAATCATTTCACTGATCCGTCGTTGCATAGGATCCTCCTCACCACTAGCTTCTTGAAACAACTTGGCTACTGGAACACTAAGTGAAGTAGGAAACACTGCATCTATTCCATAAACAAGTTCAAAAGGTGACATGCCAATTGACTTCTTTTGACTTACCCGATCAGCCCATAATGCATTTATTAACTTCTTGTGCCAGCTCTTCTTATTTATTTCCAGCAATTTCTTTATGATGTTCACTAGAGATTTATTCGAAGATTCGGCCAACCCATTACCTTGCGGATGGTAGGCGGTTGAATGCCCCAAGCTGATGTTATATTTATAGCAAAAATCAACCAACTTCTTCGATTTGAATGCTGCTGCGTTATCTGTAATTAACTTATGTGGACAGCCGAAACGTGACAAGATATTATTTTCAAGAAAGGAGATAATTACCGAATCCGTGGCTTGCCGGGTAGGAATGGCTTCTATCCACTTTGTGAAGTAATCTGTGGCGGTCAAGATCCATCGATGCTGCCCGGAAGATGCTGGGTGGATTTCGCCAATAAAATCCAAGCCCCACTGCTAAAATGGTGCGCTGATTTCAACCGGCTTGAGAGGCAATGGCTGTAATTTCTGTTTTCCTTGAAAAATTTGACATTCATGACAGCTCTTTACCGCTTTATACACATCAGAAAATAAAGAAGGCCAATAGAAACCAGCTCTCAAAATTTTATTAGCCATGGTCTTCCAAAATAAGTGACCCCCACAGTCACCTTTATGGAAATTATCTACTGTTGTCTTAGCTTCCTCTTCGACCAAACAGTTCAGCAAGATGCCACCGGGATCTTTCCAATAAAGTGCAGATTTGATAATGCAAAATTTGGCAGTCTTTAGCTTCAATGTTCTAGCTTTGTTTCTAGGCATTCCCGGAGGTGAAGATAAATTTTGAAGCACATAAACTATATCAGCATACCAAGGAGAAGACACAAAGATATCAGACACCTGTAGAACTGAATTTTCTTCATCTTCATCGGACAAGGCAGCAATCAAATTGATATCAAGGACGTGAAGGTTTGCTTCAGCCATCAACTTAGCAAGACCTTGACCTTTAACCAACTTGGTAGGCTTAATTTCTACATCATACTCTAAGAGTGCAGCGATCCACTTACCCCTTCTTCCTTCCGGTTCCGTTTGCACTAAAACATCCTTAACAGCTACATTAGGAACATATGCTAAAATACGAGAATTCAATATGTAAACCCGGAAATCTTTCAAAGCTTTGCTCAGCGCCAATGCTTGCTTCTCAATGATATTATAATTCAGCGCTCCGTCTCTTATGATGCAGCTGAAAAAAGCTATGGGCCTCTCAACTCCATCTCTCTTTTGCATTAACACGGCTGCCAATGTATGCTCAGAGGCGAATGAAAACAAAATGAAATCTTGTGTATAATCTGGGCTGATCAAAGTTGGGGCTGAAGATAAGATTACCTTTATCAAATTAAAAGACTTCACCGCCTCTTCGGTCCATTTGAGCTCGCTATCCTTCTTGAGCATATTTGTTATCTCTCTAAGATGTTCAGCAAGATTGGAGATGAAACGACGCAGAAAATTCAATTTACCATTGAAGGACTGAATTTCTTTCTTGCTACGGGGCTGCTCCACTTGCTGAATTGCTTCCACTCGTGCAGGATCTATACGAATGCCATATTTAGAAATGATATGGCCCAGCAGCTTGCCTTCACTCATAGCAAGAAGACTCTTTTTCGGATTCAATGAGATGCCATATTTTCTGCACTTTTGAAACACCTTAGTCAAATGAAACAAATGCTCTTCATCTGATTTAGAAAACACGGTCAGATCATCAAGATAAACAACTAAAAAGACATCTTTCTCATTTGCAAAGGCCATGTCCATTGCCCGCTGAAATGTGGCACCCGCGTTCTTCAATCCAAATGGCATCTTGGCATAATGAAATGTACCCCATGGAGTAGTAAATGCTGTCTTGTCACGGTCATCTTCGTGCACCAAAATCTGATTATACCCGGAGTAACCATCAAGCAATGACATCCTTGATGCCCCCACAACCCGCTGCAATATGTGGTCCATCTTGGGCAGCGGATAATTGTCCTTTAATGACACCTTGTTCAGATTTCTGAAGTCTATACACAAGCGAATCTCACCGGTTTTCTTCCTCACGGGCACCAAGTTTGAGATCCAATCAGAAAACCGGATTGGCACTATGATTCCAGACTTATACAACCTGTTGACTTCCTTCTCAATCAATGGCAGCAATTTAGGATTAATTCTTCTCAACTTTTGCCGGAAAGGCTTTTGATTTGGCTTTATGGGAATGGTATGCTGAATAATGCTTGTGTCATAAGTTTTCAAATCTGAATAGTCCCATGCAAAAACATTAGAATACAGAGACAATAATCTGATATACTCTTGCTTTACCTTAGGCGGCAATGCTTTTGAAAGCTTCACCAACTTTGGATTTGCAGCTGTCCCAAGATTTACATCTTCAACTCCTTCATCCGTAGGTCTCAAAGTTGGCTTGCGAGCCACATCATCTTGATCGAACAATTCTTCCAAAGGAATCAATCCTTTAGGAATGTAATTGTCCTTGAGCTGCAACACATCCATCTGATTTACTCCTTCAGCTTCCGTGTCTATCAAAATTTCTTCAAATTTACCCTCAACTTGCAGAAAATCTTTGATTTCTTCGTCATCTTGGAAAACTTGCCAACACCTTTGATTATCTGGAACTGTAGGACGATGCTTCACATATATTTCAAACTTATTGTTGGAATTCATGGGAATTTTCAGATTACTTGCTGCCTTAGCCAATGCATCCACAACACCATTTTGAATCCGGGGCACACATGTCAAAGTATGTTCAGAAAACCTCTTTAAGATATCTAAAACAACATTCTGATATGCTCGCATACGAGGATGTTTGGCCTGAAATTCACCTTTCACTTGCTTGATAACTAATTCGGAGTCGCCATATACCGCTATCTTCTTTGCCTTCAACTTCCGAAGGATTTTCAGACTAGCAATAAGAGCTTCATATTCCGCCTCATTATTTGAACAATCAAATGCCAATTTATAAGAACATACCCGTACCTTGCTTGGAACTTGATTTTGGGCTGAAAATGGACTTCGAATCCACACACCTATACCAGCACCATCGCTGCCCACTGCACCGTCAAAATCCATGGTCCAAAGACCATCCTCATCATCTTCTAAGTGCTGAAAATCTGATTTTGATTCCCGCTCTGCTTGCTGCCCATTTGTTTCAGCAATTGGCCTTATGACAGCAGACCTTTCTTCACTTTCCTTTCTCAAAACTTCCCTGAAATTTTCTGAAATGTCTGGTATATCTTCTACTTGAACTAACTGACTATCTACCTCATTGAAATTTTCCGCAAACAAAACAAAAGATTCTAAATCTGTCTGTACATAATTTACAGGATGATTGACGGGCTTTTCCTTACTAGTGATCATGTATTTCATCTTTTGTTCCCGATATAACTTCCTCATTTGACCGAAAACTGGAATTGTGGCAAATGAAAAATCAAGCTGAAGTGTACCTTTGAGTTTGGCTCCCCATGATCTCGACAACAACATGCCAAACCGTGGAGGAATGTCCGCCACCACTACATCCATCAGAACATTCTTCGCTGGAATTTGATCTAGACTCACAACCAAGTCTTTGATCAAACCAATACATCTTACCCGGCTGGAATCAAACGAATACAAATCATGATACTTTATTGTCATGTCAAGGCCCAACTTCTCCATGATTGTTTTCGGCATCAAATTATGTGAAGCTCCCGAGTCAAACATGGCATTGTGCAACACAAACTCATGCAATCGCAAACTGATATAAAATGGAGGAACATCACTTTCGGGAGACTCACCATTTAAAGCTGGCCCAAAGATTAACTCCGGCTGATCATCTTGTACATTCACCATGTCTAGCATTGGATCAAAATTCAGCAACTTGGAAATTTGGCCTCGGTAAGTGGTGTTCTTCATGACCTTCGTCAAAGGAATAGATATCTTCAACTTTGCAATCTCATTCTCCAAACTGAAAACTGGAAGCTTCTCACCTTCTTTTGTCGGATTATCTCTTTTTTCAGCTTTATCCTTCGGTGCATTTGATGGCTGATCTATCTTAGCTGCTGGTGATGATGGAGTTGTTGAAGGACCGACTATGTCTTTTCCTTTTGAGGAAACCGAGTCATTCTTTGCTGCAATGTCTTTCTTTTTCTGCACGGGATTTATAGGAATAGCTCGGCTTCTCAATTGCCTTTGCTGTCCTTGCTGAGCTGATAAAGCGTTCAAGTACCCTCTTTGATATTCTTCGGATTCTTCTTCAAGTATTGCATCGTTTGACAAAATATAATGCTCATCTTGGGGAAAGACGGAATTACTCACCAATTCATCTTCTTCCGTAATATATGTGGGCATATCATCAGGAGTGAAGAAGTGATTTTCCTCTCCAACATTATCACCTTCATCTTCAGATTCTTGGCTAACAAAATTCTGCTGAAAGGGTGGTTTCATTTGCTGCTGAACTGCTGGCTCTTGTGCCTTTGTTTCTCGCTGCTTGATCCTATATTGTTGCTGCTGTTGACCTCTGAAATTAGGATTACGAATCTGAGGCTCCGGCTTGTCAATAGTAACCTTTTCAAATGTCCTTCTAAGTTGCTCAAGTTCACGGAGAACAACCTGATTTGATGTGGATGCTTCCTCCTTGATTGTGACTCGCTTTTCTGCCTTCATCCTTGCTCTTTTATCATTCAAATTTGCCTCAACGCTGACAGCAATTTTCTGCATTTCCTCCAAGGTAGGTGGATCTCTGTCTCTCAATGAATACGCCATCTCCAGATCAAAACCATCCGGGAACTTCAGAAGTGCTGATTTTCTAGATGGCCTCAAATCATCGGGAATAGCATTATAAACTGTATTGAACCTGATTATGTAATCTTGAACAGACTCACCCGGATTACGCTTGAGGTTGTTTTATTCGGCATTAATTTGAAGCGGATCCTTTCTGATTTCCCACCGATCTAAAAACTGATTCTGAAGTGCTTCCAAAGTAGTAATGCTGTTAGCTGTCAAACCTCTGAACCATTTTCTAACTTCTCCTGCAAATGTTTGCACGAACAACCGCATGGTGACATCTTCCTCATCTAACTCATATAGATCAAAGATTGTGGTCATCTTGTCGATATGCTGCTGAGCGGTAATACTTTGTGGAGTGCCATCAAACATGGGGATTTTACTTTGATAATCAGCTGGCATATCATGAAGATTGGCAGGCAAAACCAGTGGGGCAAACCGAGCAGCCATTGCTCTAGGAGGGGGAGTAGGATGGGTATGAGGAGAAGGAGCTGTGATAGTAGGGATTATTATAAGAGGAGGTGTAGTTTGTGGAGTTGGGGGAGTCGGAGGAGTAGGAGAAGAAGGAGGGGAACCGACTGTTGATTCGGGATAGGTGATTATAGGTGAAACTGAAACATAAGGAGGATAAGCTTCTTCGTGAGCCGTGATAGTAGATCCAATGTGATCAGAGATACTCTCAACAAAATCAGCAAGGGTAGTGGCTTGAACACTTGACTGAAGATGTCTTAAGATGAAATTTTCAACCAATTTATTATGTCTTTCAAAATCAATAGCAGCTGCAAAATCAGGGTCAAGAACTAGAGAATCGAGCGCACTTTCAGACTTAGCTTTAAACAGAGATAACTCAAAACTTTCGTCAAAATCTAAATCTTCAAGATAATAAAAAATAGCTGGGCATGAATGAGATCTGAAAATGGGTTTAGGATCTGTAGCCATCTTGTTTTCTCAAAATGACTAGGAAAGAAAAAGCATTCAGCCTGTGAAAACTATCAACCTATCATCCACGGCTCAGAGTTAACAATTACACTGGGATAGGATGTCAATGAAGCGCTATGTTCACAAGCTCACGGAGATTGACTGAAGCAGCGTTTATCTACTTGCGCTGATGTAAAACAAGAGCATTTTCGAAGGCTACCTGGCGTAACTTCAGGCTCCGTCTAAGACTTATGAAATAACACGTCAATGAGCAAAGGATTAGATGTTCTCCCCAGTATGGTCGCCAGTATGTTAGCGCTTGAGATTTCACCTCAGGCTGAGAAAGGTAAACCTCAAGGCAACATCAAACCATTCAGCCCCGTAGCTAGCCCTACGGGGCAGGAGAAGGCTCTCTCCGGTCGATCTCGGTAAATCTTCAATTGATGAGATGACCAAACGGGTAACACTGATATTAGGCTAGTAAACTGATTAGAAAGATTGATTTGTGGTTTTTAATTAAATAACGGGGTTTTTCTGGGCTGCATGGGCAAAATCACATCTTGAAACAGAGAAATATAATGAACAACACAGGTTATCGACTAAGGCAAGGTAGGCAAGAAATTTAGCATCAAATCTAGATTTTAAATGGGATGGCAAGACTGGTGAGGAGCTGACAAGGGCATAGGAGATGAATCCTTGTCAAACAGAGGAAAACATTAAACATGAACAAACTTATAGGCAGAGCATGGCAGGCATGAATTCTTACTTTAACACTTCATTTGTTTAATGTGCAGAAGTAAAAGAAAGGAAATGAATCACATAACAAGCTTACAAGAACATTGAGAAACACACCATCAACACATGAGTCCACAAGAATCCCAAAGAGGACTGCAAAACCCTGGTCTTCCTTAGCCAAAAATTGCAAAGATACAGTGAAAATATACAATGATAGCTTCTCCCTCAAGAGTCCAACCTTCCAACCTCTGAAAATGATTAAGAAAATACATAATATAGGCAAGCTAACACCTTTCCTTGCCTCTAGGGGCCGAGCTCATCCTTCTAGGAGCTGTTTCAACTAATTCTAAACTGAGCACTAAAATCTAGGCAGTCAAAACAACTTGCCTCTATAAGCTAGGAAACCAATTCATTCATTTACTATTTACCCTTTACATGAATGAATCTTCTAGAAGTGTTAAACAAGAGTAAAAGTATCTTAGAGTTACAAAAATTACATCAAAGATAATCATCTTCCACCCCAAAAAGTCAAACTGGGTCAAAACTGCGTTTTCTGGGCTGTACAATGCAATCTGGCAAAAACTGCCTGACAGGTCGCGCCCCCCTGCCTGACGGGTCGTGCCCCTTTGGAGCTCTGTTTGGGGTACTTGTAGGTGTCAGAATTGGGTGCAGGATAGCTCGTTGGAAAGGTCTGTGAGTCTACTTTCCAACCCAACTAGAATTTTTGGATTTGGAGGTCATTTGCCCTGTCAAAACTTAATTCTCCCAAGACTGGTTTCTGCAACTCAAAAAATGGGCAGAAAGTCAAATTTTGCATGTATTTTGACCTTTTGGAGGCCCAAAACTCCATAAAAACTCAAGTCCATCCATAGGCATATGTAACTTTGCATGAAAAATCTAGAAATGCTGAGTTTTTGCAAAAAGGAGCTGCCATGACAAAGGGTCTCACGGGGGGTGAGACCCGTTAAAGAGCCAAAACCTGTAAATTACCAAAAAATGCCAAAATTACCCAAAATTCTCGAAATTTTTTGGTATTTGAGCTGTGGCTAGGCTATTGAGTGCCATGATCTTTGAGTGAAGCCTCAGCCAAGATACGGAGTGGATTGGTCTTCTTCTTCCCTTTTAGGGCCTCGGACAACCGCCTTTGAAACATCTTCATTTTGGCCTTGCACACATGCATTCTTGCCCAGTAATGGTTTTTCATGTTCCTCAGCAAATTTTTATCTTGGTTGGCCTTAGCCAACAGCCTCTCCAAGTGTGCGTTCTCTTGGATGAGCATGGACTCTCGGTCAGCGGGCAATGGATCACCGGGTCTTCTTCGGTTCAAGACTCGGTCACTACAGATCCTCCATAACTCATCAAGTGCCTGCTCATCTTCCAACTGTGTGTTGCGCTGCTCAAGGTAGGTGATGGTCCATTGTGCACCCTCTAGTCTCCTCTGTACCTCAACCTCTGACACTGATGCTTGGTCATCACTCTGCTCATATGTTTCGGTTTTCTGACATGTTTGAGGAGCAGAGTGGACAAAATGTACTGCTGTTTCTGCTTGTAAAAGTGCTGAACTCTATGCTGTTTCAAGGGGACAATGACATGAGGGAAATGTTAGGGGAGGGACCTCTTGCACAAGGAATTGGGAATATATGAATAACAGGGAATTTAGGGAATACATTGCAAACAAATATTTGCATATATACAGGCATACATGTACATAACAAGGATATAGGGAATCATTTCCAAAATCACTGCATATAGGAATACATGTATAAACAATGAACATAAGGGAATACATGTATGTAACAAGGGGACATTTGGAAACTTATTTACAAAACCTTTCACATATTCGCCAAGAAATTTTTATGTTTATAGCATGCATATGGTGAAGCAAGAGTAGGGTTTGAGTTTTTGATGCTTTGGGAGGGGGAAAGGGTTTGCAATTATTTACAACATAGCATGGGGAAAATAGATATGAATGCAAATATGAGTAAAAAGGGAAGGAGGGAAACAATTTACCAAGGGGAATACCTTGAAACAACACAAACCCTAGCACATTTACACATTAACAATGCAGCCATATAGTGTCTTGTCACTTGCATGATTTGAGGTTAAAACACAAGCATGAGGGCTTACATTCATAACCAACCACCAAAATGATGTGTAGAGAGCCTACCTTGAACAAATTTAACAACTTGTGGTTCCTTGGCAACTCACTGGCAAAGTTCTGTGGAGAAATCCCCAACGGGTCGCGCCCCTCCCTGCTGCCCGAAATCGCTCTGTCTTTGCTCCTTTCTCTCAATCACTCTCTCAAACCTCTCTTGCAAGCGTTAGGATGCACAATGAGAGTGAAAGGAGGGAATTTGGGCTTTTATAAGTTTCATTTAAAAAAATTTCATTCATAAACCCACTTTCTAAAGTTTATCTTTGACACTTTTATAACACTGACTTTTGGTTTCCTTTATCCTGAATTTGACTCATTGAGTGCTTTGACTTGATTCTTTTTGCAGGTAGATCATCTGAGGGACCTTGGCAAGGGGACCAGGGTTGCACTTTGTCCGCTGAAGACTTTTGAAATTTCATCACTTATTTACAAAGAACTGAGAAAATGACCTTGGCTTTAAAAACATAGTTTTTAAATCCAAGGTGAAAATTCACTTGTACAAGATAAAAATATCGAAAAAATACATTTACAATCCTCCCTCTGGCTTGCTGAGTACTCATGGATTTTCAAAAACATGACCTTGCAGAGATAAATGACTAAAACCCTAGACCTAGGACTTTGACCTCAAGACAAAACAAGACAATCTTGAAAAAGCTTAATGACTGATATGACCTGATCCAGCAAAGCCAAGAGGGGTATAAATAGACCAGCTCCTCCATCAGGGTTATGGCATGCCTAACGGGATGCAAAATTTGACACTGATGAGACACCTACGAATGCAAATGCAAAGAGCTTTGATCGCTGATGGAGGGCTTTCAAGACCGACACTAACAGGCACTATGTTTTTTATTATTATTTTTGGATTTGATGTTTCATTGGTTTAACTAATCCTCCACTACAACATCCCTCCCATATTGGACTATCGTATCGCTTTTTGGCATAATAAATAAAATTGTGTGGTCGTGAAACTCACTCTTTTGTTAAATTATTTGAGGGAATATTGTTTTTCTCTAATAACAAAAATGAATCAATATAAATCGGAATGAAAGATACTTGTTATCATTGTTAATTAATTTATTAATTTACAATTAATTATAATAAGATTTACCATTTAAGAAAAAATTAAAAATAAAACTCTTATATATTAAAGAGGTTAACAAACACATTAAATGTTTTAATTTAAATAAAAACATTTTATTTTCATTTTAAAATAATAATTTATTAAAAAGCCTTATCCAGTTGTAAACTATATATTTTTGTCGTAATATCCCACCTAAATGACATGTTGAAATGGAGACTTTAATTTATAATCAAGAACACGGGTGAAACTACTTGAAAATTAATTCCAAATAGCAAAATTCCAATGGTCGGAGTTGGTGATGAGACTTGCTTTCATATTGCTTGTATCCTCCTATGTAGTGTTGAGTTTTCCATTAAAATTTCAATTTCAATAATAAAATATAGTTTTGTTATAATCTTATTCCATTGGGATCTTTACTTAAAAGTGAGGTTGATCTAATTTTCAAGTCTCCATTAGCATTAATCTTCATATCTCAAACACTAAAGAAAGTTGAAGTTCACGTTATGTAGTAAAACTTGCTTTGATGTAAGTTGTGATGCACTCGTGCGAGAATTAAAATTGTATAATAAACAATAAACTCAAACAAATTCAATTATTATTATCTTTTTTATTTACAAGAAAATTAAAAGCATAATCATAGTATAATATTTTTTTTAATGGGAAGGTTTTAAAGTATCAAATTTGGTTGATGTTTTTTTCATGACAAAATGAAGAAATGTAGGAGTGATGGATCTCTAATGTATCATTATCTCTGTTGGTCGAGGGCCGCCATCATTTCTATATGTCATGACGGAATTCATTATTCGATTGATCCTTCTTAAATGCAATATTATATATGTCATTATGGTTTCTCATTTCTTTCTTCCAGTCATTCATGAGAGATATTATATATGTCATTATGCATTTCAATTGCCCTACCTTTTGGTTTTGGGTGGGGGCTAGGTGAAGGCTTCTCTTGCTGGCTTCTGGCTGGGTGAAGGCTTCTGTTGGACTTGGCATGGCTGGTGATGAAGGCGGAAGATGAAAGGGTTTCCCTCCAACTCTCTATTGGCCTGATGACCACACGACTGAAGCCCCTTCAAGGTTGTTTCCATGCATTTTATCACCACTTTAGACACATGTTAGGGATAACAAGCTCATTTCATTCCATCATTCCATTCGAGCCTTAAAGTAAAGCGCATCATGACTGGAAGAAAGAAGTGAGCGAAATCGATCGATCGACAGACCATAATGCATTCAGATTAGCACCTACTTACCTTCCCGATTACAGGAAGCGCGATGGTGGCCCTCACCTTTTTAGGGAAGGTGAGCTTCCAAATCGATGGCGGCCTTGACAGTCGAGTGTGCTAACGCACCCTCACCATATGAATAGTGAGTGACTCCGTCCCTTTGGGCCTTGGCGGAGGTTTGAACATCTTTCCCTCTCCTCTCCCTTATGGTCGAGCAACTAAAGTTCCTCTCCCTCGTAACCTCGGCCGAGCCGATGGCGGCCTTTTGTTCTTCGCGTTGATGGCGGCTTTTGGGGCCCCTCCCCCAAAAGAGAGTTGTTCGTCAGGTCTTGAATTCCTAACCCTTGTTGATATTGTAATTGTAACCACTAATTATGTTATTGATCCATGTAAGTATATGTGGATGTAAAAGGGCAAAAAACAAAAAATAATTGTAAGTTATTACTACCAGTTGATGAAGACGTATGTGCCCTATACCTAAGAATCCTAGGAGAAAAAGGTTTTATAAATCGTCCTTGTGAAATTAAAGTGACATAGTTGTGGGACCATAAAGAAACCCTAATGGACCCAAACAAGGTCAAGGGTTTAGGGTGAAACTTCAAGCGAAAATTCTTGACCAAATAAGGGAGAGGAAGAGGATCAAAGAGATTGGATTTGTCTTGAGATTTAGTGCAGTGATCCTTAAGTAAGTCACTAAACAAATGAGACCTAGAGCCAAGAACGAAGTTGGAGCTAGGGCTTAAAATAATTCCAAATCTAGCCACAAGATTGATCTCAAAATTTGTGGATGCCTTGAGGAAATTCTAGCACAATTATCAACCAACTCGCTCACCAAACAAATGGCTACAATGAATTTCATGTGATGCCCTAGGAGACACTAGTGTTTGGGCTCATAAAAAGAGAGGGAGGTGAAAATATTTTCATTAAGATGATCATCAAGGATTAGACCAGTGCCTAATCTATTGGGAGAATGGAGTTGAAAATGAGATTGACTTATGTTTTCACTCTATTAAGGAGCCTAATTACAGCTTCACATGCCCTAGTGAAGTAGATACCCAACTACAACAAGGATTTATACTTCAACTTGTCAAATAATGGTGTTTTAGGGTTAGGTTTTCAAAACAACCCCTAGTAATATTCACTGTTTCTTGACCAATGAATAACACGTGCAACAGATCAAGAGTACCATAATGATTCAAGATTTTCACATAATTTAGAGCACAAGCAGCAACATGATGCAATATTCCATACATTAAACATGTAATGAAAATTTCACACAAAAGAGAAATTTGCATGGCATAAAAAGGATATCCATCCATTACACTTGTAAGAGAGAAGCTCCAAAATAGAATAGCATTAACCCAAATGTCAAAATGCATTAAATAATCTCTAATTCGTCCTCCAATAGCTATAATGAAATTCCAAAAGAAACAATGATCCATTTCCAAGTGATGATGAGAATTACAAATAAGGTCTCATGTATCTATATGAGCCTCTAATAGTTCAAATGGGTCTAATTATCCTAACAAACCCCTAAAATTGTCTTTAATGTACAAAATAACACCCTAATTGGTGACAAGCCCACCAAATAGCTCCAAAAATATGAAATATTAACATCTCAAGAGGGCTGAAATGATAAACAAGTAGCCAGGAGGGTTGCCGAAAGGCCAAATGAAGTCCAAAATCTGTTTAAATGAGTAGAAGGGTTCCAATAATAGTGACAAAAGGGATGATGCCCCCCTAATATCCAAGAAGATGACTTGTGGTGCCCCAAAGTGGCTCCGGGGACACAAAATCATCCTCATGGATCTCCAACTGAATCCAACAAGCATGTATCTCATTTGTAAGGGTTGGAAAAATGATGCAAGCCCTCTCTTTGTCTCCCATGGTGAGACACAACCCCATCTGGGCCTTGGATTAACTACCAAGTGTGTGGTGCAAGTGTGTGTTGATCATTGGTTGTCATTGATGTCAACCCAAGCAGCACTAGGGGCCACCCTGATCTTGTATGGGCATTTTGACTTGAAAAATTACCCTATTCTGAGTCAAGGATATTCTATATGGATTCTACTCGTTGATATGTTTTCGTTGATATATGTCATGCCAAGTAATTCTTCACGGTTTGAGAGATATTCATTTTTGAAGTTAGTAACCCCAGTGAGTGGGCTAAAACCCTATGGGGTTGTGGCGTGGCACTCATAATTGGTTGTGGTCATTGAATAGTCAATAATTAATAATAATAAAAAAATTCTCCTAAAATCCCTCCAACGTTCACTTGTTGAGGACCCTCTCAACTCAAGACATTCATATAAATAATGACCCTCATATCCTCTTCTAGTAGGGATCTGTGGCTTCAAACAAGTCATCATAGAATTTTCGCTATAATATTTTTTATGCAAAGCTTAAGAACCTGAAATTAAATCCCATTTGAGCCGAAATATTGATGAACCTCATGAACGTATTTCAGATCTTGGTTCTCTATATTTTTGAAGATATTCTCTGAGGAAGTTAGGTTTTTTGCAGGCTCCCGAATTCCATGTCAAACAACTGACGTTGGGAAAATCATCATAACTTTCTCTCTGAGCATGGATTCAAATTCCGTAAGTAGCGATAGAAAGAGGACATAATGTATTTTGTTGGGTATCATTTTCAGGGCTGAAGGTCGCAACAGTGACACGCGACACTCCGTACAAGTTCGATCTACTGAACGTGGCTACAATTAGGCCATCGTGGGAGATTGGGCATAAATCTTTCTTGAAGAATCCAAAATTATCAGACCTATGGGGTTAGAAAGAGGACTTAGAGGGCTATCACATGAAAAAATATAAAACCTTGGATATCCACAATTACATAGATACAACAGATTCAATATTTGAGCTCCTAGAAGGCAAGAAAAAGCATGCATTCAAGTATCATTGCAGTAAGGACCACACATCCACAATCAAGGGTAACTACAACAAGGTATGTATTATTAGTGCTTACATTTCAATTTTGAGTATCATATCTAACATATGTTTTTGCAGGACAACGTAAGTATATACAGTGTCTCAGTTATATCTCTATGTCTCTATATGTCACAATTAATTTTTCAGATGTCCTATTCTTGATACTACACATTTTATGCTACATATTCTTGATGCTACACCAAGTTTGATAAATCTATATGATGTTGTAAGTTCATGTTACTTGTCTTGTCATAGTTGATAAAATGGTCTCTGTTGTTGTACTTAGAACTTGGTCCATCACAAGTCTAGGGTTTGTCATCAATTTTTATTGTACATATCTTTAGGTCAGTTTTGGATATAGTCTTGCATAGAGTCCAGGCCTATATCAAGGTTGGGAGTCTTTGTCTATTGCTGCAGCAAGTCAACAACAAAAGTGACTAGCACACTTCAGGTATGCATTGTAATTTTTAATTTGTATTTATTCATTATTATGCACTTACATGTGTTTTGCAGGCATAGGTAAGTTGAAGGGTATATTTCTTTGTTTTGGGATTGCTTTCGTCAGGAAAATTTTGCATGCAAGTAGAAGAAGATTCAAGTACAACTTCAAGAAAGAATTCAAGAGTAGAAGTATCAAATAAAAGGAAGCATTGTAGCGGGACATCCTTTGAAGACATGACAACCATTTATATATTGTGAAGAAGTGTCAAGGCCAAGAGTCATCATTGTAAAGTTATAAAACAATCATTTGTAAAAGAGTCATCATTGTAAAGATTGTAAAAGAGTCATTATGCCTAGAGTCGAAGAGGCAGTGTTGGGAGGTATAGGAGTCACTATTGGGATGATGCCATGGTTGGGTTGCAGGTCATAGAGTGATTGGGTATTTGGTCAAGTACACGAAAATCATTGTACATCTTATTGTATCATGGATTGGTGTCCCTCGTTGGGATTCCACAGTGTTGTTTCATTTCAGTCATTATACGGTGGAAGGGAGGTGCTAGGTTGGTGCATGAAGTCACCTACTGGTTGGATCCTATGAACACTTTAGGGTGGTAGGTTGGTCTAGGATGTTGTGGCATTCATTCAGTGGACTACTGAAGAAACCAGGGTGTCGGGGCATCCTTCTAGTGGGAGCTGGAGAAGAATGGTTTTCTAGAATTCTAGGAAGTTGTTGCTTTCCTTTCAGTTAGGGCTTAAGATTAAAGAATTTATTAGAAAAGCATTCAGTAGTTTTTAACCTGGAGGGGTTTTCCACCTAAAATTCTTGTGCCTGCTGTGTTCTTTTACTTACTGTTATTACTGCATAAACATTATTAATAGTGGAAGATTAACTAATGCTCTAGAAATATTTAAAAGTGTTAATTGCTAAAGAATACCGATTCACCCCCCCCCCTTAGTATTTCGAACAATGTGTAGTTGGTTGGGCAAGGTGGCCTAGGTGCATCATCATCATCAAATAATTGGAACACAAGTGAGTAGTGCTTGGTGTTGAAGAACCCCATGGCATGGCTATATTCTCTATGAGACCCCTATGCTTAGATATGTTGTTTACACCTATAGATTAAATGTTTGTGACATGTTTGACGAAATGTCGGTCATGTCTAGTAGGGATCCAGTTAAGGGTTTGTTCAAGTAATTGCATTTGTATCATCATTCTATTGTTATCTTTCTGTTCTGAATGTATCATTGAATTTTGGGCAGTGACTTGGGCTTTGGACCTAAAAAAGTGGCTCAAATATCAGGGATTCTGGCACAACACTGAGCAGAATAGTCCCTGGATGTCGGCATACCATGTTGTGGGAGCGTCCAAATCCTTCTGGACACAAGCATGCCCATATCATGGGAGCTTCTGGGAATTAATTGGTCTAAGAACATAGTGGGACTTAGGGGCTGGTTACCTGAGAGGTTGGGATGGTTCCTGAGAGCCTTGTTACCGATGTGGAAGGTTTGTATGGAGTGTTTACGTCGGTTCCACTTCCTTAAGGTGACTTAGGAGATCAAATCATATCATAATAATTTATCTTCACATGTTTACCCCAGTGGGCCAATTACTTGGGTAGATGTGGGAGGAGGGTGTTACAGAGTGGTATCTGAGCATGGTTCACCCCTCGGACTTGATGGGCAATGTTTTTTTCATGCATTCATGTTAGTTGCATATGTGTTTCTTATTCTTGTAGTCCATGTGCTTGTTGCATTTGCATGGTGTTTATCATGGTTCTAGTGATGTTGTCATGTGAAGGTTGATGGGTTATTGTGGGATGTGTCGTCATGAGTGTATGGTTGTATATGAATTTGTTATGCATGTCAGTGTCTATAGGTTGTTGTGCATGCATTGTTATGGTTATGGTTATGCATGCATAATAGGTTAGATATGCATTATGAGGTCATTGGATGTGGTTATGTCATCATGATGTAGTTGTGTTGACTAAGATAGAGTAGGAGATGCAGACAATGAAAGTGAAGTTGCAACATTGGACATCGAGGCAAGAGCATGTCGTCATATAGGTTTGTATGTCGGGCATGTAGGTATGTAGGTTAAGTATTGTTATATGCATTATGGTTATGTGTATGCATTTCATTCTATTGATGTTATGGTTACATAAATGATAGACACTAGTTAATTAGTGTAGTCATATGCACATGTGTCAGATGATCATGAATGATAGTAACCTATGGTTGTATGCATCGTTATTGTTGTTTTATGTTAGTTAAATTGATGATTAGGTTATGTGTTGTTAATGAGTATGTTATACATTAACTTCTTGTTGTTATATGATAGTTAGCTTGATGATTATGTTATATGTTGTTGATGAGCATGTTATATGTTAACTTACCATTGTTATATGTTAGTTAACTTGATGATTAGGGTTATTACACTAAGATCTTGATGTTATATGTATCATACTAATTTGGATTAGTCTATGCAAATGGTTAATATTATGACATTCATGTATGAGTTAATATGTTGTGATATTATGTCATACTAATCTAGACTGATCGTACATACGTGATTGTTTTTTTCCCAAGAAAAATTGTAATCTTTCATTAAGTTTGAAAAATTACATATAGTAGATGCTTGATAGCATATTCATCATTGACTCTTAGTCATATCAGTGTGTACAAGTCACAAAAATCATCAAAGTCCATTCCTAAAATGGTTGGAAAAAAGAAACATATTCACCACGCAGGGTGATAGCATGAGAGAGCCTGAAAAGTATATTTTCAAAAAACTATGACATCTACAATATATACACCACGCAGGGTGTTCTCATAAGATATGTTCTATAAATAAGACTATGATATATACAATGTAAATTATATTTGAGCACTTTCAACAAAATTTAGGGTCCATCTACCCTATGATATGCTTGATCTGTATAAGGCCTATGGTAATATTGGTACTGTGTAGTACCCCTCTGCTCCTGAATCATCCACTGACCTCTGGGTAGTAGTGTGGCCTCCTTGGAAAGCCTGTCAGTGATGTTGTTATGTTCCCTGTAAATATGATGACATATGATGGAATTAAAATGTGTTTTGAATATGTTCACTTCATCCAAAATATTTTTAAGTGTGTGTGCATGGAAAATAGTGATATTATTGAACGAATTTATAATGATATTGGAGTCCCCGTAAATCTGTAGCTTGCTGCATTTATGGCTTAGAGAAAAATGCAATAAATGGCGAAGGATGATAAGTTCAGCATAATTGTTTGTCCCTTCTCCAAGTCCCATCTTGACCCTAAAATGATGTTGGTCAGAGAGGTCCAGTAGAAATCCTCCCCACACCCATGTTCCTGAGCGACACCATAAAAAAAAGCCCAGGGGATGGATTGATCAATGGGATCGGGTGCAATATGTCTTCGGGGGTGAGGCATAGTATATTCAAGGAGCTCTTGATAGGCGGAAATGATTTTTGTAGTGATAATCTGCCATCTGACTACACCATCTTCAAAAATTATTCTATTCCAAGCCAGCCAAATAGACCAACAAATGATCAGAGGAAGACAAATCAGATTTGATCCAGGATGCGAGCTGTGCCAGTTTTTCCATGCTTGGTTAATGTTTTCCCCCTCCCATCTGCCAGTAAAATGAATCACAGTTGCGATGGACCTCCAAAGATTGACTGTAGCATCACATTTAAGAAAAATATGATCAGTCGATTCAAATGCTTGCTTACAAAGAACACACCAGTGTGGTCCGTGAATGGCTCTGTGAGTTAAGGATTCCCCTGTGGGGACTTTATTGCTAAGTACACACCAGAAAAAGAGCTTGGTTCGCAGTGGGGTTTTTAACTTCCAGATAGCCTGCCACCAATCTTGTGTATTCTCTGGCTGTCTGTTATTTATCAGCCCGAGGTAACCAACTTTTGGGGTGTATGCTCCATTTTCAGCAAGGCACCACATAATTTCATCTGGTCCCTCCTTAATTCTGATGTGGGACTCAATCAATGCAGCGATGTAATTATTCCACATTTGGTGCCAATGAGGAGGGATATTTAGCTCATGTGCAGATTTCTAGGCCTGTGCATATATGGTGGTATTATCCTGGTCAGCAATATGTGCAATAACACTGATATCTCTCTGATTTAGATGGAGTATTAACTCTCTCAGAAGCTGGTATCGACCGCCTCCCCCTGTCCAGGGGTCCAGACCGATGCACGTTTTTGTGCCATCATTTATTCGCCATGCCACTTTAATGCGAATGTTCGGGATAGAATGGAGCAGAGCTTTCCAAACCGAAGAAATACCAGTCCTTGTCCATCGCGGCAGCCTAACCCAGTCCATGATTTGGAGAGGCCATATGTATTTGTGGTAAGTAACAGAGGTCCAAAGGTTCTGATTGGAGAGGAGTGTCCATCCCATTTTTGTAGCAAGTGCTTGAGCAAAAAGGGGTAGATCTTTTAGTCCCTGTTAGCTACCTATACCAATAGGTTTCATATTTCATGATGGCTATAGAAGTTCCAAATATGCTCTGCTTTGATTATGCAAAGATCCCATATTTCCAAAGGAGTACAAGGTGTGTAAATAGCTTAATGGTTCCAAATTTTGATGGATGATTCAACAGTATAATCTGGATCATGCCATGTTTGAATTTTCTGTTGTAGAATAGAGAAAGAAGTCTGTCCAAACTGTCTAATCTTGGCAGACAAAGTAGTTCAGGTAGAGAAAAGAAGGCTCCCAACAGCTTAATCTGGGACCTTGGAAGAAATAAGGGCAGAAGTAGATAGAAAACAAAAGAAAAAAGCCAAAGAAAAGAAAAGGCAAGCAAGGGTCTGCAAGTCCAAATGCACCCTCCAAGAAGGAATAAAAAATGCTAGGCAAAGTAGCTGGGTAAGTAGATGGGGTTGCAGAAGTGGTATTCATTTCCAGAGTGAATCTTGCTGGTTCAGATAAGAGAACAAGGCAAAGGAGCATGTCTAATTCCCCAAATCCCCTTCCATTCCTATTACTAACATCCCTTCATCCATGGAGAGTTATGAAAAATCTGAAGTGTTATGATGGTTCTTATGACTCTAAAAGCCACATTTCCTATGTAAAAATTCTTTTCATTTTGATCTACTCCCTAAACTAAGTTAGTCTCAAACAAACTTAGTATTTTCTCCCTTCACTCATTTCCCCCATATTAACTCTAACTTTACTATGTAAATCCCCTATATTACCTTTCCCCTACTAGTATTAACACCATGGTGTATAAACCCCAAATTTTGTATAAATACCCCTCCCCTTGGCATTATAGCCAATAAGTTCTGTGTCAGGGATCAAATGACACCTGGTCATCTTGATGAACCTAAATCTAACCCCCTCCCCTCTTCTGAAGTCATTTGGCCCCTTAGAAAACTTCATTTGCCAAAAGAGCCTCATAAATGACCTTGTTTTACCCATACCCGCTTCATTTGCAAAAATAACCCAAAATACCCACTTTGTTCTCTTATCCAAAGTATTGGGGCTGTCTAATTGCGCATCGGAAAACCTTACAAAACCCCTTTATCCATGAAACCCCTTTGAAACTACCAAAAAACCCCGAAAAACCCACTTTCCGCTGCTTAAACCAAAGTTTGCGCATATATTCAATTTTTCGGAATATATTGAAAAGACATTAAAAAATATATATTTATTCCTCCGCCCGTGGCCGTATCGACCTACCATGTCATTATCCCGTCCACCGTCGGATCAGATCCAAGAGATCCGACGGTCCTTATGGATGTCGGAGCGGTCCCCGTGACAGAGGTTTAGCGCCCGAGAAAGTGACGTTGCGTTACGTCAGGGCGCGGCCACGCGTCGCCCATTGAGGGCTCTCGGAGCAATCTCTGACAAGTGCGGGGCCGTATCATAACCGCCCCGAGAAACCGCAACTGTTAGGGCTAAACCGTAACCGTTAGGTCATTCACCGCCCGGTTTGCGGGTCCAGCGCCATCCCCACGACATCACCGTACCTGCCACCGCATCACACTTTTGTCCGCATCTGTGCCAACGTGCCTGCCACCTCATTACCCCGTGGACCAATGGCTGCCCGCCACCTCGTCCGATGACGTCATGCTGACGTCATCCGAGGCTGACCCCACCCTATGACGTCATGCTGACGTCATCACAGAAAAAGCGCCAAATTGCAAAAGGTCCATATTTTAGCCAAAAAACGTGTTTTTTCATACTCTTCGCTCATTTGCTATTATTTCCTCTGCATGCTATTTCACGTCCTGAACTGCGCCACCTGCGGGAAACGACCTGAAGATCTCCAGAGCAACAATTCCACCCACAGTTACGACCTCTGTTCGCGGTTAGCCAGGTATTTCTCATAGTTCATCCTCCATACGCCTAAATTCACTGTAAATTGCTCAGAACGCTTAAGGAACACTGAAACTCACTATTTCACCGATAGTTTTCCTCTGCAACACTTCTAAATTACAACTGCAACCTTGAAACCACCAGCTGAGCCTTCATTTCCCGAGTTTTGGTCGAAAACTGTAAACTGCTCGCGCAAACGTGAGACAGTTGGTCAAGCTATTTAAACCTGCCAAAGAAGACAGAGGGAGACCAGGCATTGGTCTTATTCATAATTCGAGCAGTATTTCAATTGCTGCGTGCCCTCTCCACCCTCTGGTCCCTGTAATTCACAGTTGCATTGCAAAAAAGTCACTTCTGTGCTGTACTACTCACTTGAACTAATTCACCTGCAAGACAGAAACTGAATAAACCATGGAGACTCCAATTGCACTGAATATCAAGCCTCTCAATGCCCCTCACCAGGAATTAGAATGGAAAGCCCTGGGAGATATGGATTATCAAATGCTAGACTGGTTTCCATTAGGCTCCAAATATAATATCCAGATGCTGAATGAGTTGAGAGCCCAGCACCTTAGTGGAGCTGACATCCTAGGGGTTTGGGACTCAAACTTGCCCATCTACAACCTCCCCCAGGTAAATCCTATGCCAGAGTTGATCTACAGATGCCAGGAGTGCTATGATCCAGGCCAAAGAGCTGTCCTCAGCCCTACAGGCGCAATTCTGTTTCATATCACCCCAGAAAGCATAAATGAGATGCTGCACTTCCACACTGCAAAGCCATTGACCCCCCTCCACATGCAGGACTTGATAAAGAAGGGGAATAAGTTGTCAAATGACCAGACCATCAAAATCAACCAGTTGTTTGTAAAACCAGGGTCTGAAGCCATCAGAACTCCTCCTATTGGATATCATTACTTGAATGAATTGGGCAGAATGCTAGTGGATTTGATCAGCTATGTCCTAGGCTTCAAGGGAATGGAGGAGGTGGATGAAATCATAATGGCAATACTGTCTATATTCTCTCCTGGAAAACCTCCAGCTGTACATTATGATTATGCCACATACATTGCAGATAAGATCCATGACCAGTTCATGAACTTGAAGAGGGAAAGACTGTTCAGGTATACTTCATACATATACCACCTATTCTTGTTTTATCAGCCAGCCAGCTTCTCTATTCCCTTGAAACAAGTCAATGCCCAGGGGAATCCAAGGTCAGTTGTGTTTTGGACCTCTGTTTTTCATTGTGCCTCAGTATCACCATACACATACTCTGAGTTCATAGACTTATTCATTCATCCAGCCATGACAGTATTGGATGGTGTTCCTCCTCCAAGGTTAACTGATGACATGAGGAGAATTCTCCACCTGAACAAAACCTACAGCATTGGTAATTGGTACCTCTACCAAGACCACACAGTCATCAGAGTATATGGCTGTGAGTTGAAACCTTTTAGGTTGCCAAGGTATGTCCCCATGAGGCTTTTTGCCTTAGAATATTTCAGGCAATTTGGGAATGCCGACTACCTCCACTTTCAAAGCAAGAACAAAAAGGCACAGTTGAAAGTAAGGAGCCAGCTGGGCCCTTTCCTATACAACAGAAAAGAGGAGGGGTGGAAAGAGGCAAACAGTATCCTAGAGGCCCTCAAACTGCAAACTAGCTTTGAATGGATACCCTATGATCCCAATCACTTTGTCTCCCTCAGGAGGATAAGATACAAATTGGGCAACTATTCACACGTAAGGCAGCCTGAGATTGAGCAGTATGCCAATAAATTAAGCTGGGAAGAAGGTACCCTAGAAGAAGAAATTACTAGTGAGGAGCTACTAGAGAGAGAGGCTAGAAATATTCAAAAGAAAGCTGACTTAGAAACTTGTGGATAGGTTCCCCTCTCATACAAAAAACAACTTGGAGCAGCTGCCTCGTCCTCAACAACGCACCATCAAGCTGCCATCAATCCTCCACAGACAGTCAACAAAGGCAAAGAAAAGCAGGTGGAACAGCCACCTCCTATGACCGAAGAGCAAATGGAAACCCTAATGCAGCAACAAGAAGAAATGGAGCAGCAGGGAGAAGGGCAGCAGCAAGAGGAGCAGCAACAACAACAAGAACAAAGGCAGGAACAGCCTGCCCAGCAAAAGCAAACAGCGGAAGCCCCTAAATCCACTAAACAAACTGAGCCTCCAAGGCAAGAAGTTTCACCTGATGCAACAATACTTCAGACTCCACAAAAGGAGGACACAAGCAGAATCAGGGCCAGCATCAGGGCAAACTTTATACAATAGGGTGGACAACCTATTTTTTATTATGAATGAGATCAAACATCTGTTCGATGTGCCTCCAAACTTTTTTAAGTATACAGAAGCAGATGAAACCATAGAGGCAATTGTGAATCACCAGTTGCCCACACAGGAAGTCTGGAAGAATTTGACACAGATAATATTATCAAGCCAGAACCTGTAAATGTTAATGTTTTCCAGTTTATAAGTAAGTCATACACAGGCAGAATTTTGATAGATAAGCATACAGAGCAAAGATGAAAGGCTGAGCCAACTCAGCAGGGCTATTCGGTCACTACAGCAGCAATCACAGTTACAGATGGCAAACCCGAGAAAATACAGCGCAGCAAGAAATAAAGACGCGTTATTCAGCATTAAAGCAAAGCGGCTCAACCGACTCAATGACCTCCAAAGGTCAAATTATCCTCTGACAGACATAAAGAGCATTTATGCTGCATTCAAAGTTGCAATAACTTCTTTTCTACTTTCTGTACCAATCTATGAAGATATTTTCTCTCTCAGATGACTCAATGCCTAAGATATTTTGTATGAACATTCCTATAAAGTCCCCTTCGCTTGAGCTTGCAAGGGTTGTTGTTGATTTCTCCTGAAGAAGTTCTTATGCTGTAATCCTTTCAGAAGTTAATAAAGAAAGTGATGGAATTTCTCGGATTTCTGAAGTGTTGAATGCGTACTGGTGTCTGTTGGAAACTGATGGATTCCTGTGTATTTCGCCATACAATAAGTCTCTGTAACTCTCTCTGTTATGTATTTTGTCTGTTAAAATCCATATGTCATCTCACTTTAAATATCTAGCAACAAGGAAAAAGAATAACTTTCAGGATTTATTCAATGAATACCCTGAGTTCAATCCGCGTTGTTAATGAATGTTTTCTTCAGATGCAATCTTGATAAGTGTAATTCTTAATTGCCGCACTTTCAGAATACATCTTTCACAGTAGCCGTTGTCACAGGAATTCAAGTTTGCTCCTGTGCAGCGTGTTACACTTTCACCTCACCAGCTTAATAGAAAATTCTTAATTGCTTTCTATTGGTTGACATACATCACCATTTAAGCTAAGTTTGTTTGTCTAAAATACAAAATAGGCCCTGCAGTTTGAACACCACCAATCCTGCATATCAAATCATTTCACAATTCCAGACTCCATTGCCCAATGGTATTTCACTCCTCAAACACTACACTGTAAGACCTGAAAGAAGTCCTTCAACCAAAACATAAACCAAAACCTGAGCATAATACCTAGCCTAAAACAGCATCATAACAAAGACAAATCATAAAGAGAGAGCCCTCTCTGATTACAGTTTGGCTAGAAACTGTGATCCAAAGATTGGTTAGTGGTTACCTCGGCCGTATTCCCTAGGGAGTCATAGGGAACAACCTGGGTGTTAACAGTCCCCATCCTCCCCATTTTTTGGGCAAGGCAATCTTGTTCCAACTAACCCAGGAAAAAGTTCTCTTATCCTGTTGACCATTCCAAAGATATATGCAACAAATCTGTTGAAGGCGAGCAAGGATGCTTCTAGGAATCCAAGTTAAAGCCATCCAGAAAACAGGGGTGGCCTCCAAGACAAATTTTATTAGGACTAGTCTTCTTGCTCTGGATAAGAAACGATGACACCAATTTGTTAGCCTTTTCTCCAATTTGATGACCAGCCATATCCAATCGGCAATTTTTTGGCTCAGGGGTTTGATCCAGAACCCCAGGTATTTGAAGCCATGGTCAAGTGGGAGAATGCAATATGGGAAGTGTTGTTGTGCATATTGAGATTCATGGATGGATGTGTGAGCTAAAGTAATGGTGGATTTCCCATGGTTTTCCATCATACCTGTAGCTCGGGAGAAAAGGGATAGTAGATTGTCAAAAGAAACAGAGTCTCGAATGCTACCATCCAGAAAAATAAGGACATCATCGACAAATAGGAGATGTGTGAGGTAGCAATGATCATTTATTTTCAGACCGAATAGTCTGCCAATTCGCTTTTCATGTGCAATTAACCGGCTGAGTCCTTCCATGACAATGAGGAAAAGGAGGGGGGATAGAGGACAACCCTGTCTGAGTCCCCTTTCGGCATGAAAGAAATGGGAAGCAGAGCCATTAATGAGGACACTGAAGGAAGCTGTAGATATGCAAGACATGATCCAGGTGGTGAAAATATGCGGGAAACCCAGGTGGATGAGAAGCATTTTGATGTAAAGCTAGCTAACATGGTCAAAAGCTTTCACCAGATCAATCTTTAAAATGATGCCTTTTAGCTTTTTGGATCTAATAGAGTGTATAGCCTCTTGAGCAGTACTAATGGCTTCATGGATCTGGCGGTTCTCGAGAAATGCGAACTGCTCAGGTGAAATATAATGTGAGAGGATGGGCCTGATCCTGTTGGCAATGATCTTAGAAATGATTTTGTAGAGACAATTGCAGAGAGAGATGGGGCGAAAGTCGTTGAAAGATGATAGAGAATCAGTCTTGGGGATAAGGGCAATGAAGGTGGAATTAATGGCATCATATAATTTTCTAGTGGTCCTGCACTCCTCCACAACATTGAGCAGGTCTTGTCCCAAGAGATCATAAAAAGCCAGATAAAACTCAATAGACCACCCATCCGGTCCTGGGCTTTTATCTTTTTTAAACCACTTCAGGGTCCCCTCAAGTTCAGTAGGTGTCACTGGTGAATTGAGCTCCTCTGTCGCCTCTTCATCTACAAACCGAGGGAAAAAACCAGCCACTTGTATAATATCCGCTAGATTGGTCCCTTGGGGAGATTTGTAAAGATTTTGGAAGTGTGAGGTACCTAGAAGAGATAGCTTTTTGAAGGTGTCTGCCACACCTCCATCCGGTATAGGCATATTCCAAATAGTGTTAGCTACCTTTCTTCCCTTTGCAAAGTTTTGAAAGAACTTTGTGTTATCATCTCCAGCTTGTAGCCAGATTTCCCTGCTCTTAAGTCTCCAGGTTTCCTCTCTTTCCTTCAATATCTTGTCCTTCTGTTTCTCAAGCTCAATAAGATGGGATTTTTCATTTGCAGATGAAAATCCCTTATTGTTGTCATCCATAAGAGCGCTCAATTCAGATTCAATCAGAGATAGGATCTGATCATCCCTCTGTTTTTTCTCTTTGGCCCAGGAGATGGATAGATGCTTGAGCTGAGATAGATTGTGGCAGAAACCCTCAGCCAGGGATCTGTGTCTCGAGATGGGATTTGCCTTCCAATAGTCAGTGACCATCTTGATGTATCCCAGATCCTATAGCCAGACATGATTGAATTTGTAGGGGGGTTTAGGTTTTGATTCGGGACCAAGGATCTCCAAATATATTGGGGAGTGATCAGGTATGCCCCTAGGACCCACCCATTGTCTATATCAAGATAGGCGATGCAACAAGGGCACCTTTATCAAGAATCGATCGAGCCACCTAGCCAGAGCTGCATCCCCTACCCTTCTATTTCTCCAAGTGGGCAGGGGCTTTATCATGGGGACATCCGTAAGGTTATGCTGCTCCAAAGTATTCATAAAGTACCCAAATAGAGGATCTACTTGTGCTTGGGATCCCCAAGATTCCCCAAATCCTATGGAGAAATTAAGATCACCCCCGATGACCAGATGATCGGGTGAAGTAATCTCTAGATTGAGAAAACGCTGCCAGAAATCCTCTCATCGTTGACAAGGTCCATATACATTAATAACCTGGATATTCATACCAAGATCGGCCGAGAAAATATCCATACCTATAAACCCTAATCCTCCCCAGGATGCTGTAACCTTAATGGTGCGAGGGTTGTGTCCAATGGCTAGTCCCCTTGATTGTCCTACAGCATCAAGGGAGTAAAAAAGCCAACTAGGTTTTAAGGATGATAAGGTTCTAATGATGAGGTCAGCATCCCCCAGGGTTTCTTGCAGCATAATGATATCCACATGCTCAGCTTCAAATAACCTACGTAGGGCTAGTTTTTTGGAGGCACTAGCCATGCCTTTACAGTTGAAGGAGAGCCATTTCATGGTGGAACCCTCCCAGGGGTGTTCAATGCTCTAAGAACCCCTTCCAGAGTGGATTGTTTGCTAGTGACGACTTCTGCCCCGACCTTTTGTATGGCTTTTGTGAGATTGGACTTTCGGCCACGAGATGTTTGAACAACTAGACCAGGAAGAGTGAGACCTAGCCCTGTATAGGAGGGAGTAAGGCTCTCAGGGAGGGATCGAGAGCGTAAGTTGTATGAGTGAGGCGGTTCCAATCGATCCGAGGAGGATGGGAGGGGGGAGGAAGGGGGAGGAGGGATAGATGGAGCGGTGGTGGAAATGATGGGAGGGGGCAAGGTAAGAGCACAGGGTATGGAGGGAGAAATGATCCTAATAGATGTAGAATCAAGTGATGCACAACAAGAATAAGATACATATGATATAGGGAGAGAATCAAGAGGAGTACCTGCTTTCTTGCAACATCAGCAGCAACAGCTCGGGATCGCGTCATTGGAGGCAATGGAGTCCTGTGTGCTCCTTCCGCTGCCATGGAAGTACCAACCCGATCAGGTGCTTGGGGGACCGAAACAGGGGTGTGGGCCAGGGTGGAGACAGCTTTACCCTTTGAGTTAAAAGGAGCACTCGAAGAATCAGATGAATTCTTGATTAATGGGAATTCCTTGAAGATGTGCCCCACCTTGTGACATCTCCTATAGTGAAATGGGACGCCTTCGTAGTCCAAGATCTGAACCCGAGTGTAATGCCTCCATTTTAATGTAATTTTTTCCTCCAAGCCCTCTCACGTATCCAAATGCACCAAGATGCAAGCCAAGGTTCGATTCTTGGTCTGAACATAAGTCTTATTGAAGTCAAGGTAGGTGCCTAGTGTATTCCCAATCCTAACAAAAACATCTTCAGACCAGTACTGAAGTGGGAGTCCAGGTAGTCGAACCCAAATAGGTCCAGCCCTATCTACTCCCTTTTTGGGTCAAACAATGGACTCCATTGCTTAAGGAGAACCGGTGCCATCTCTATATGCCAGTATTTCGCGAGAACCAGATCTGTATATTCCTCCTTTGTAAAATGCAAAGCAAACCACCCCCTAGGAAGAATCTGGACCTCTAGCAATTCTTTGAGGGTATTGCCCCAAATTTCCTGGACCCAGAGGGTCAGTCTCTCCACTGTGTAAGCCCTACCCTGGACATGCCCAACCAGAATAGAGTTGGCCTTGTTCGCGACTTCACCCATCGATATATCCTCACTGAAGGAAATTGTGAAATCCTTTGTCGAAGCTTTCACACACTTAACTTTCCTTTTCCTGGTCTACGGAGCAGATGGATGATCCTGTAACGGATTAGTGGAATTACCTCCCTCTTGATGAAGCTGGGCTACCGATTTAACCCTAATCACAGGGGTTCCAAAACAACCTGAAGGTGGAATGACAGGGTTTGACAGGTTGCGACTTTGAGGACCCCTAGGTGTCTGGTCCAAAGGCGGCAGAGGGCTAGACGGGTGCAGTTGGTCGCCCGGAGGGCACGGCTCGAATGAAGCAGGTGCAACGTCCCAGGTGAGAGCGAAGGGCAATCCAGGGTAGGAGAATCTATGGATAGCGAGCCGAAATGCAAATATGATGCGGTGTGGCCAGGGAGGGTGACCATCGGAGCGGAGTAGGAAGGAATAGAAGTGGATGGCGGATGCAAACCAAAAATCGATGAGTTAGGGTTAGGGCTTCTGAAAATGGCCTGACCGGGAAACGGGTCTAGAGAATAGTCCACCTCTTCGTAATCCATGCTTTCTTCCATGATGAGGTAGGGAACCAACACCGTGACCGCCGAGAACAATTGACAGTGACACAAGGAGACGGATGTCGTTGGTCAGCCATAAGACTGCGGGTTTACGGTGAAGCTGCAGCGAACTAGCGGATTACCCTAATCCCTCACTAGGCAGGCTACGTGGATACACCTCCATCCTCATAGAGATTTATTGTCATCAGATGTTCCGTACATACATGATTGTTATGCATGAATGAAAAATGTTTATGAGATTATGATGTGAACATGTTAGTTAGTTATTATTATCATGATATCATATAACTAGATTGATTGTGCAGACAAGATAGCCTCCCCTAAGATAAATTAAGGTATGAACTTTCTTATGTCGTCTACTTTGTCCTTGAATGTTTGATTATGTTGTCTATTTTATGTTTGAGTGTTTGATTATGTCATATAGTTGATTTATTTAACATGTTATGTTTGCAAGTTGGTTGAATGTTTGATGAATTGCATAATATGACTATGTGTATGTAAGATTGCATAAAGGAATGATTTTATTTTAAGATGTTTGTACTAACACATATGTGTTGAGACAACTGATACATACGTGAGTGTAAGTAGGTGATAATTGTAGCATTATGCATTATGACTGAAGAATGTGAGTTGATTGTTGAGTATGATATGGACGTTAGACTTAGTAAAGGTTGATTTCAAATTAATATACATGATGTCTTGATCTTTGGAACGTGAGACTGACATGTGCGAGTCGTTGCAGGGAAACATGTTTGGTATTAGCTTGACAAGGTGATAGTTGATGTGTTATATAACTAATAGTTGGGCGATGTGACAGTACATAGTAAGACTCAATTTCAACAAGGTAAAAAGGGTAAAATAAAGGAATTGGAAAATAATTCCTTTGGCTATGATTGGAAACCCTAAGTCCAAAAGAATGAGTGCTTTGGATACTAGAAGTCTTCTTAACCTTGATTTTGTCTGAAATTATGTGGATATGTGCTATATTCATGGGCATGTATTTGACATGTATATCATTTGGTGTCTATTTATATCTAGATCTGTCCAAGGAATTGGAGTCCCTTGAGAGATGGCATGGATATGTTCAGTTGCAAGACAATGTGCTTGGCACAACAAGCTAAGGTAACAGTATGTTGTTATGTTTATTTATGCAGTAACAATTATGTGTTTATGGTGATATATGCAGGGGATTTCATGGCAAAGAGACTGCCACAAAATTCTAAAGAAGGCTCAGTTTCCGCTTTCCTTTGGAAGCACTGGAAACCATGGGGATTGAGTCATGGTGTTTGTTTCCAGTCTTGTGCTTTTGGTATTTTGTGATTTGTTGTGCTTGAATTACATTTTTGTTTATGTCTAGTGTATGGCCATACCACTTTGTTTGCGGTGTCGTATTGTTATTGATTTTCATAGGTTTATTCTTGTTTGTTTCTTGCCTTTCCTTTTATGTTTTGAGTCTTTGGAATTGGTTGGGAAAGAGGAAAGTTGATGGAGCTCAAGAAGAGCTTAATGAAACCCAATAGGTGATGTAAGGCCTGAATGAATCTCAGTGTGTGTATAAGGGTAGTTGAAGGCAAGAGTATGACAACCAATTAGACAGTTTGAGTCCATTGGTGTAACTGGACGATGACATGACAGTCATGGGAAAGGTAATCAAGCAAGGTAAGGTGAATGTATTTGAGGCATCATATGCTTTGGCTATGTTGGGAACTATTATTCTTGATGTTGTGCATGTGTTGCATGCATAAAGGGAGTTCTATTAACCTTAACCTTATGATATCTAGTAATTATGTTGTGACCATGATTATGCTTATATCTATATGTATATACATGTATGTGTGACAATTTCTGAATCTACACATCAGAAATTCTATTGCAATAAATGGTTTCATCTCCTATTTGTTTTTACATTCAACAAGCTATTTAGTTATTTGAATAGAAATGAAAACACTATTGCAGACTACACATTTATTCAGATCATGCACTGAAATAAAATGAGACAAATACACAAGGGACGCCATTATTTTTGGACAATCATCCTTGGAAAACCCAATTCGGGAAAACCAGTTGATCCAAGTGGATGTTGGTGGCCACCCACCTATCCCACTTGGACCCCCACAATTGTCTCTTTCAATTTTTTAATTTCCTTAATTGTAGCACATTTTACTATTTTTAGCAGTTTTTTCGGGTCCTGAATTTCTGGAGCTGTTTTAAATACCTAAATGATGTTTTTTGGGAAAATTGGGAGAAACATGGGTCTTGGAATCAATGTCACTCATCCCAAAGTTGTAGTCCTCGAAATGATCTTTCTAACGAGCTATTGTGCGCGTCAAACAGAGATCGTATGCCAAAGTTACGACCCCAGGAAGTTGATGTACCAATTTACCCAAAACAGGGCTCATAATTTAATGCTTCATCTCCTAGGGTTGGGTTTTTGGATGTTTATGGTTTTCCATTATTTCTCAACAATAAATAGGCCTTCGAGCCTCATTGTGATATAGTTCAGAGACATATAGCTACCACATCTCTTCTCAGAGATAAGGTACCATTGCCCTAGCTGATTTATTTTCATTTCTGTTTGTAAACATATTTCAGTATTTTACATTAATGAAATGAAGTATTATTTCTGCTGCATCTCTTTATTTATGGTTATATCTGTAATTTTTTGCATTCGTGTTTAAATCTGGATCACCGGTGCAACATATTGAGGGTTTGATTATTAAGCAAGAAGAATCTTAGTACAACAGGTTGCCTCTCACACCGGCTAACCTTTTAGAGAAATATCGGAAGCAATAAATACATACGAGGGTTTATCTCGTTCTCTAAGTCACAACTGATCCACTGAATGGTTGACTCCAGCAAGCAATGCGAAAATCCCAGAACAATCTAATTTGTGTGGGCCAGCGTCTTGCCTTTGGGAGACTGTGTCACCTCTCTGCTGGATCAATTTTCTCACATGAGCTTTGACTTCAACCCTCCCAGCTCAGAGCATCGAACTCCCAGCAAAATCTTGAACTCCTCACGATTATCTCGCACTGCCACTGCAAGACCCTCATGGCCTGCATTAGCTCTGTGTAGGTCTCTGCGTTGCCTCTGTGATGCTACTGCTACCTCTCTGCCTGGTACTCATTGGCTTGGAACTCCCTTCTGATCCAACTCTCTGCTACTACCCCTCTCACTACAACAAATCACTTGTTCAATTTTCTCAGCAAATCAAGCCCTAGAAAAACCAAATTGACTAATCTCTCAAGTGTATCTCCAACTGACCCTCAAGCCTCCTTATATACTTTTCCTGTTGATGAATCAAAGACCGAGATTAAGTCCCTAATAAACATCTAAGATTAAAATAGACTCAAACCTCGTCACTTAGAAGTTTCTCACCCATATTCTTTTTCTTTTTTTTTTCACTTCTGGTTCACGGATACCCGGGTCAATGGGTAGCCGCTACATCCAGGGTTGTTTCTCACCCATATTCTTATTAATACCCATTAATATTTTTATTTTCCTAAGTTTAGACTTAGGAACCCATTAAAAATATTAATTATTATAATAACTCCTCATCTGTGTGGAATTTCTCCAAATTAGTTCTGAGTTTTGGAGATTTCATGTGTTCTATCCCCTCCACAAAATTATGGAGCTAGATCACATTTGATGCTACCCAAAATCAACACTCCCTCTTAGCGAGGAATGTGCTCTAGTAGCACTTCTCAACAAAAGTACTACATTGATCCTCTACATCGGTCCTCTGTGTTGTTGATGCTTTCCGTGATACCCTTCATCCACTACACTGTTGCAACCTGTAATACTTCCCATGACACTTCCACTGTCACTGCTACATTTGTACTACATCTCCCTCTCAAAATGTTGCCTCATGCTGCCCGTAGCACTGCCACTACTAACTGTTGCACTGCAACTCAGTTGCTGAGAAGTAAGCAACTGAAACTTTACCCAAAAACTGACATGTTGGTCAATCTGGATGCCTCGTGATACTGAAGATGCCTCAGCTACTAATCTTTGCTAACCCTCTGCTGCTACTGCACTCCTGCAAACTTCTTTGTGCCTCTTGCACTGCTACAACATCCATTGCGTTGCCTCAAACTTTAGCACTCTAGCTCTGCCACTATCGCACCATCACACCTTGCTCCAACCGACACCTGTCATTTTTCTATTGTCGTTAAGGGCTCCTGTAGTCGTATGTGATCCAAGAGTTTTCGCACCTCAAGGATCCTGCCTCTGGTGTAGTCCTTCCAACTACAACTCTATGTCGCCCCACCTCTTCTCCACAGGTGCATGAGCACTCATGGCACAATTGTCATCCTCGCCTTCCTTGACTCAAAATAGAGTAAGTTGTCAAGTCAAAATTCCCATGCAAGATCGGGATAGCCCCTGATGTTGCTTGGGTTGACATCAATGACAACCATTGATCAACAATCTCCCCCTTTGGCATTGATGGCAACACAAGTACTCCCCTTGTGATCATGACACCTCCTCCTACTACGTTCTCTCCCCCTTTGTCATCAATGGCAAAGGGTAACTCCCCCTATAAAACATCCATCTTGCGAACTTGTACACACCTCCACTCCCCATTTCTACTCGAGTAGATAAGAGAAAGAGTCTAATGAAAACTTGGGAGAATCCCAAGCTTTTGGCGAAGATACTCAAATGCTTCACGAGGTAATGGTTTGGTAAATATGTCAACAATTTGTTCCTTTGTGCCAACGTATTCAAGCTTGATATTCCTTTTGGCGACCTGCTCTCTAACAAAATGATATTTAATCAGAATTTGCTTCATTTTGGAATGCACCACAGGATTCTTGGAGATACTGATGGCACTGGTGTTATAAAAAAAGACATGAATATGCTCATCAAACTTGACTTGAAGATCTTGCAATGTTTGCTTCATCTAGAGAACTTGTGTACAACAAGTTGCTGCTGTGATATATTCTGCTTCTGTTGTGGATAACGAGATTGAAGACTACTTTTTACTTAACCATGAAACAAGAAAACCACCTAGATAGAATGTTGCTCCACTGGTACTCTTATGATCATCAACATTTCCTACCCAATCTGCATCTGTATAAGCTTGGATAACCATATCATTTCCTCTGGGATACCATAGACCTGTTATGCCCTTAAGATATCGAAGAATTCTTTTAACGGCAATAATATGAGATTCTTTTGGTGCTACTTGGAAGATTGCTACTTGTCCAAGTGCATGCATCACATCAGTCCGAGAGGCTGTCACATATAGAAGCCAATCATGGATCTATACAACCTTTGGTCCACATCCTTTGATGAATCTTCTAAGCTTAATTTGCAACCTGTTATCATGGGGGTAAGGACTGGCTTGCAATCTTCCATTTGGAATCTTTTGAGCTTTTTCTTAATGTACTTGGTTTGATATATGAATATTCCTTTATCCTGCTGAGAAATTTGAAGCCCCAAAAAGTATGTTAGCTCGCCAAGCATAGACATTTCAAACTCACTTTGTATTTTTGTGGCAAAGTCTTTACTTAATCTATCATCATTGCTTCAAAAGATTATATCATCCACATATACCTTGATAATCGTTAGGTTATCTTGATCCACTTTCACATAGATATTGTTGTCAGCACTTCCTTTCTTAAATGCTTGTTGATGTAGATACCTATCAAGACGAGCATACCAAGCCCTAAGAGCTTGCTTGAGACCATATAGTGCCTTCTTTAATCTTGATTTTTCTCGAGCATGCATAAGCGACAAACATCTTGATAGCTTCCACTCTAGCAACGAGAGAAAATGTTTCTTCAAAATTGATTCCTTCAACTTGTGCATATCTTTTGCAGACTAATCTTGCTTTGTTCTTGGTATCCTGTAATCCTTCAACTGTTTTGCTCCCCTTGAACTTGTAATGAAACTGCCATCTTGTTCAAACTACCTTCCTATCAATCGTACTTGTGCCATATACTGTTGCATAGACTCCTCCTCTACAAACATTAAGGAGTCAACAAGCCAGATTGTTCAAAATTGTGAGTCACCTAATGGGCCATCTTGACTTGAGTCATTGTCTGAAGTAATTACTAATTCCTCATGACCTTTTTCTTTTACAAATCTTGAAAGAATAACTACTGAAACCTTGTTATCTACTTTGTCTTCCTGCACCTATTTCCTTTTCCAAACCTTCTTATTCCTGCAATCTTGAGCCATGTTCCCATAGTTATGACACTTGAAGAATTCAATGTTGTCCATAGGTGATTCCATCTGATATATGCAACCTCGAGTGCTATGGCCATAGTTATGGCATTTGAAACATTCAATGTTTGGCCAATCTAGCACGTATTCTCTTCTGACAAAATCATCGTGGAACTTGTCTTGTGATCCTACAAACTTGCTTCTAGGGTTTTGCAGATATTGATTGTACCTGTCAAAAACTTCACAATCCCTAGCATATGTCCATAGTTAACACATAAAAATCAATAACCATTAAATAAATGTGCGTACCTGAATGGTTCATTCGGATGCAATGGTCCTTGATAGTTGTACCTGTCAATAACTTTACAATCCTTGTCCATGTGTCCATAGTTAGCGCATGAAAAACAATAACCATTAAATATCATTTTTGGGATTCAACTGTGTTAAGTAAGTCATTCACGTATGACCATTTCCATGAGAGGTAGTCGTAAGTGACTAATTCCTCATGATTTGAATAGTTCACTTAGCACTCATTAAGTAAATAACCATTAAGTAACCCCCTATACTAAAATAACCATTAAGTAAATGAACATAGCTAGAAGATTTTTCATTCTACTTTGGAGGCAGTGTTGTAGTTTGTTGTGGTCCTTTGTTCTTGATTTCTTTGGTCTTGTTCTTTGGAGTTGCAACATTTTTCTTTGGCTTTTCACTTTGATCAACTTCCTTCTTAAAATTAACCTATGAAGATGTGGAGCTTGTACCTTCATCAATTGGAGCTTTACCATCTTTAATTGCCTTCATATTTTCTTCTTCATATGTCTTATCTTGTAAGTATTCTATTAAAATTGGAAACTAGGTCCAAACTCCATGTGGGTCATCTTATTTATGGAATTTGATATTTTTCTTGGATCCCTCTCATCGAGGGATGTAGGATTGATCTTAAGATCATCCGATTCTGATAAGTATTCATGGAGTTATGAATTTATTTGTGTTATAAGACAATTCATCAAGGTCAGCGAGAAACCAAATAAACCCCACATGTGCTCAATGTTTTAGTATAAAAGGAGATGACTTGATAGTCATTTCAACACACACTTCTCTCTTGATTTTCTCTCCACTCGCTTTTGGTTTTAGTGGAAGAGAAATCTAGGAGAAGGATTCCCTAACCGCGGTCCTAAAGGATGCCCTAGCTGTAGTCCTAAAGTGGAAGATCTAGCCGCAGTCCAAGGGAGAAGACCCTTGATTCTATACGCTACCCAACCTGCCCTCTACGTTGCCTAAAGGAGAGACATAGCACGGTGAAGAAGACCTATTCACGCTACCCAAATACGCAGATCTATCATGTCCTAGCCACAATAAGGAAGACTGAACAACGTGGGTTTTTGGAGGTTGTTTCAGGGTCATATGTGAAGGTTGAGTTGTTGTTAGGAGGGTAGTGATATCTTCCTAGAGGGCTGAAGCAGAGGAGGGTTGTTTTGGTTTGATGTGTGGGTCGTAAGCTACAGTAAAGATATATGGAACAAGGTGGGTTGTTTTGGGGTCATGTTATACCCTCATTTTCAGTGTGGAGGTGTTGGCCGAATAAATCATTCTTGTGGACAAGGCCAATCTCCATAGTATCAAAAGATATCTAGCAACAAACAGTACAAGAAAATCTATCTTTTTCTAAACATATTGCGATTCATTAATAAAAACTAAAGAGGTGTTTTAGACCCTACCTTAAGTCCAATGCTAGTTTGTAGCAGCCATCCTTCAACTATCTGAAAGAGTTTCCTTTTGAGAACCTGCAATCACAAACAAGAACACATCAAATAACACCTTCATAGCTAATATAATAAATCATGTTCATCATGGTGATCAAGGAATCCATGAAATAAACCACAAAACACAGCTTATTGAGAAAAATAAACTTTATTGTATTAACTTTGAAAATAGAAGAACTTTATAACCTTTGGTGCCTTGATGTTGTACAAGCTCTTCCCAGGGTCTGAAACAAGAATCTCCTTTACTTTGACAAGCCTCACACTCTTCCAAATGAGATCAAAGAGGTATGTAATCTTTCCTCACAAAAGCTCAATTAGGAAGACTAGGTTCCAGCAGCAGTTCACTTCAAAAATATTCATCTTTCAACCTCTCAAGTAACTAGCCCAATGCTTCATTTTATAGTGCAAAGGAGGGAGGTTACAGGTCCACCTATGAAGGGATAGAGTTCTCCTTCAAAGGGATAAGCTCCTCACATCAAGGGGTTAGCCCCTTAAGGTATGGGATGCATGAACCTTAAAGGAGCGAACTTACCACCTCAAGATTCCTTCTAGAAGCTTCCAGAAATGACTCAAAGTGAGTTTTTAAGAATGTACTTGCACCTTTTGACTTTTACACAGAGACAGAGCGGTTAGGTGCGCAGGGGACATGACCATTAGGTGCAGGACCGTAGGTAATGCTAAGAGAAAGTGCGGAACCAAAGTTTTAGAGACTTTTATGGGCTTTCTCTTATTTTCAAGGTTTGACATGAAGAACTGAGGTTTAAGACTTGCAAAGGAGGAAAGTATGAGTGGTGATAGACTCACACCGATTGCAGAATGTCATGGTGACAATATTTTGTGCAACAGGAGGCAGAGGGTTTACACTTGCCTAGACCACATTTCATAAGGGAAATTTTGGGCCAGATTTGAGGATGGTTAGGGACTGTTGTGTGCCCTAACCAGTCCCAGAGATTACAATAGTAATGAAGTGACAAACAATAGTGCTTGTATGGTGTGTTGGCAGCAAGATAGATGGGATAGCAAGGTCTCATGGTGCAGCAAAGAAGATGGGACAGCAAGGTCTCATGGTGCAATCAGATAGATGGGACAGCAAGGTCTCATGGTGCAACAAAGAAGATGGGACAACAAGGTCTCATGGTGCAACAAAGGAAGATGGGATAGTAAGGTCTCATGGAGTAGCATAAGTATGTTGGGATAGCAGCAATGTTGGGTTGTTGTAAGTATACTGGGATAACAATCCGTGATGGGACAATAGTACTAGCAGCAATGATATTGTGCCACAATGTACAATGGGACAACACAATGATGAGGTAGTGGCACAATGGGACAACAATGACATTGTGCAGCAGTGGAACAATGGGATGGCAAGCATGGATAGCATGGTGCAACATGGCAAGCATGGATAGCATGGAAAGCATGGTGCAGCGTGGAAAGCATGGTGCTGCAAGCACGAGACATGCAGTATGACAATATGGTTCAACCATGGCACATGGGACAGCAGTGCAACATAAGGTGTAGCAGTCATGAGGTCCGGCATTGTGATGATGGGTGCAGCATGATGACGAGATGCAGCACAATGAGAGGTGAAGGAGTCACCTTGGAGAATCAGTTGAAGCAACATGTCTTCAATTGATCTCATGTATCATCTTCTTAGAGGTGATCTCTGCTCTTATCTAGATAAGTCAAAGTATTGACTTCTGTTGTAAATGGACTATCTCTCTCTCTCTCTCTGCTGAACTATTGAAGAACATATAAGAAGAATTGATCAAGGGTTCCCCACATTGGGGTTTGTCCCTGGCTAGCGCCACATCTTGTGTCCTCTTGTCTTGGCATGTCTTCTGCGATTTATGTTTATGTTCTATCTGAAGTTTACTTTAATGATGATGTGATTGCTAATCTGGAGAAGATATTCAGCTAACTATGAAAATTGAAATAAATTGCTCTAAGCATAGATCATACCTAAAATTAACATGGTATCAGAGTTAAGGTGAAGACAAAGCCCAAGCAAGAGTGAAAGAGAAATCACCGAAGACAGTTGGGAAAGGACAAGAGGATCAATGGATTCCTCATCCCTCTTCAAGTCCACCAAGGGTGAAGTCGAAGCAGAGTATATTATCAGAATGGCATAGAGGAAGCTTCTGATGGCTTTCCTTAAGATCACTTCAATGGGAAGTTCAGATCTAAGGGTGGAAGGAAAGGCAGATGCCTTGCTTGCAACAAGTTCGACCATTATGTGAAGGAGTGTCCAAATAGCAGGGACACATCACTTGATGAAGATGACAATCATTCCAGGGACTTCTTCAATGATATAAGGAATGACAGGTAATGCAGGTCATCAAGGAAATGGCCAACTCTTCAAAGAAATCAAGGAACCCCAGGTATAAAGAATCAAATGTTGTCATTGGTAAGATAAAGTAGCATTATCTTATATTGACCCTCTCCTCCAGACTCTTTGGGAATCTAGCTTATTGATTGTAGTGATTCAAGGCACTTCAACAGATAAAACGACGCTCTCTCTAATTTGGTAGAAAAGGAAACAATCGTGGGATTATGCTTAGAGTTGATGCCACCTATCCCGAAAAGGGTGCAGGGAATGTTACCCCTCAAATGAATGAGGGTAACTCAATTCATTTACAGAATATCTTTTATATACCCAACCACAAGAACAACCTGGTGTCCATTTCAGCAGGGGAAGTCAAAGGTTTCAGGGTGGCATTCATCGATGGAAAGGTATGTGTTTGAAAATAGAGTTTTCAAAGATGCTTTTTCCCATGGGTTTAGGGTTAGAAATTTGTATCAAGTTGTAGGATGGTCCGTTGGGGATCATGTCAATTGACATATCTCATCTATAACACCAAAGGTCTACTTATGGGGCCCTACCTGATCTGAGTCAGATGGTGACAGGGATGCCTCAATTCAAGAAGAGCATGAAGGTACATGTCTGAGATGTATCGAAGAAAAAACTTACAAGGGGACCACTCCCCTCATGTAGCAGGTCCACAGGTTTGGAACAACCCGAGGGGATTCATGATTGGGAATCTCATGTATACAGGTGGAAGAAATCCCTTTATGGCTTCAAGCAAAAAACCCCGGGTGTAGTATGAGAGGATTGCTAGTTGTCTGATGAAACTAAGATTCACTCTGAGTGAAGTCGATCCAAACCATTGCTCGAAGGTTGTGGATGATAGACCTCTCCTACCAACACCTTATGAGGACGACCTCCTTCTGACAAGTGCAGACCCTCTCATTTGCAAAGGTAAGGGGGAGTTGGATTCCGGATTTAGAATGATGAACTGCAAGCCCGTGATTACCTCGATGGATCTTAACTTTCAGAAGTTATGTGGTAGGGATGTCGGAATTGTTTTTGGAAATGCCTCTAGGTTCCATAAACTCATTCGCATTGATGTTCTTGGTGAACTTCCATTCAGATATATGTTTTGCAGTTAGCATGTTGGGCTCATATTTTGGTTGAGCCTCACTAGATTGGTGCCAAGAATCTTCTAATATATTTTTGGGGCATAATCTCTCATGGATTGAGATACACTGCCGGAATTATGAAGCTATATGATTATTCGAATGCTGACTGGGCAGGCAATGTGGAGGAACAAAAGAGCACTTCTTAGTGTTGGTTCTCTTTGGGTTCTGCTTCGATATCCTGGATGAGTAGCAAGCAGAAATCGGTTGCTATAATCACCACTGAGACCGAATACATAACTATGAGTATGATCTCATGTGAAGTTACCTGGTTATGGAAGCTCTTCAGTGATTTGTTTATACACATGATGAGTACCACCGTGATCCTCTGTGACAACGAGGGAGGGATTCAATTGTTGAGGAATCTCGTATTCGGTGATTGTTCTCGCAGAAAGACATCAGATACTACCTTATTTGGGATATGGTACTTCGATGAGCAAGGAGGCTCCATTGCATTGAGACTAATGTACAGGTCACAGACATTTTGTCAAGTCTCGTGGAAAGGTCGAATCTGTGACTTTCTCGAATGACTTGGATTCGTTGAGAGACCTTCTTATAAGGGTCTTTCATGTTGCATGCATTGAGCTCTAGGAGCTCCGGGGGCTTGGGGTACTTACTGGAGCAACACGCGACCATAGGGCAACTCACACTCCCCTAATGGTGCGTTGTGTATAGGGTGAATGACTCAGCCTTCCCCTATGATACCCTGAGGCGACTTAAGGATAGGATGAATGGTTCTACTATCAAGGCATCCTACCCTTCCAGTCTGGGACTCATGGGAAGTACCTCTCATCTGTGCAATGAGCAGGGAAATGGGGTTAAGAACCATAGTAGTACTATCAATGGATGCATCGTTGTATCTACCATACTCCCTATGCTAGGATGACCTCCATTGATCTGGGATCAATGAAACTGATCTACGATCAAGATGAGTGGTTTGAGACACTCTCTTGTGATATTGATCTGGGATCAATAAAACTGACTTCAGGTCAGTAAGAGTGGTATGACACACTTTCTTCATATGGACCTGACTTTGGGTCAGTATAGAATGGTATGAGACATTCTCGATCAATTCTTCTTCTTCATGGTTTAGCAAAGCAGAGTAGAGAAGAGTAGAGCAAAGCAGAGCAGGGCACTGATGACAGAGATAGTATAGTCAGACACATGGATCAGCGGATGGAGTTCTCCCTAGTTGAGAGGGAGTGTTAAAATTGGGAACTAGGGCCAAAGTCCATGTGGGTCATCTTATTTATGGCATTTGATATTTTCCTTGGATCCCTCTCATCGAGAGGTGTAGGATTGATCTAAATAACATCCGATTCCGATAAGAATTCATGGAGTTATGAATTTATTTGTGTTATAAGACAATTCGTCAAGGTCGGCCAACAACCAAATAAACCCCACATGTGCTCAACGTTTTAGTATAAAAGGAGATGACTTCATAGTTATTTCTACACACGCTTCTCTCTTGATTTTCTCTCCACTCGCTTTGGTTTTTAGTGGAAGAGAAACCTAGGAGAAGGATGCCCTAACCGTAGCCCTAAAGGATGCCCTAGCCGCAGTCTTAAAGTGGAAGATCTAGCCACAGTCCAAGGGAGAATACCCCTTATTCTATACGCTGCCAAACATACCCTCTACGCTGCCTAAAGGAGAGACATAGCACGGTGAAGAAGACCTATTCACGCTACCCAATACGTAGATATATCATGGCCTAGCCACAGTAAGGAAGACCGAATAGCATGGGTTTTTGGAGACTGTTTCAGGGCCATATGTGAAGGCTAAGTTGCTTTTAAGAGGGCCGAGATATCTTCCTAGAGGTCTGAAGCAGAGGAGGGTTGTTTTGGTTTGATGTGTGGGTCGTAAGCTACAGCAAAGATACATGGGACAGCGTGGGCTGTTTTGGGGTCATGTTATACCCTCATCTTCAGCATGGAGGCAGAGGGTTTACACTTGCCTAGGACGCATTTCATAAGGGAAATTTTGGGCCAGATTCGAGGACAGTTAGAGACTGTTGTGTGCCCTAACCAGTCCCAAAGATTATAGCAGTGATGAAGTGACAAACAACAACATTTGTATGGTGTGTTGGAAAAAAGATAGATGGGACATCAAGGTCTCATGGTGCAGCAAAGAAGATGGGACTGTAAGGTCTCATGGTGCAGCAAGATAGATGGGACAGCAAGGTCTCATGGTGTAGCAAAGAAGATGGGACAACAAGGTCTAATGGTGCAGCAAAGGAATATGGGACAACAAGGTCTCATGGAGCAGCATAAGTATGTTGGGACAGTAGCAATGTTGGGTTGTTGTAAGTATACTGGGATAACAAGCGGTGATGGAACAACAATACTAGCAGTAATGATATTGTGCCACAATGTACAATGGGACATCACAATGATGAGGCAGTGGCACAATGGGACAACAATGACATTGTGCAGCAGTGGTACAATGGGACAACAAGCATGGACAGCATCGCAAGCATGGATAGCATGGCAAGCATGGTGCTGCAAGTACATGAGACATGCAGTATGACAACATGGTTCAACCATGGCACATGGGACAACAGTGTAGCATAAGGTGCAACAGTCATGAGGTCCAACATTTTGATGATGGGTGCAACATGGTGCAGCACGGTGAGGTGCAGCATGATGACGAGATGCAGCACAATGAGAGGTGAAGGAGCCACCTTGGAGAATCAGTGGAAGCAGCATGTCTTCAACTGATCTCATGTATCATCTTCTTAGAGATGATCTCTTCTTTTATCTAGATAAGTCAAAGTGTTTACTTCTGTTGTAAATGTACTATCTCTCTCTCTCTCTCTCTCTCTCTCTCTGTTGAACTATTGAAGAACATATAAAAAGGATTGATCAAGGGTTTCCCCACATTCAGGTTTTTCCCTGGCTAGCGCCACATATTTTGTCCACTTGTCTTGGCATGTATTCTGTGATTTATGTTTATGTTCTATCTACAGTTTACTTTAATGTTGATGTGATTGTTAATCTGGAAAAGATATTGAGCTAACTATGAAAATTGAAATAAATTGCTCTAAGCATAGAACATACATAAAATTAACATTTTTGCAATCCTTTGAGTTTGTTGATCTCATCACGGGTTGCATCAAGTTCTTCTTGCTTTTGAGCAAGATCTTCTTGAAACCATATTTTCAAGATCTTCCTTCTTTTCTCTGCCTCCTCAACCTGTAGCTTGAGAAGAGTGGTCTTTTCTACTTCTCTATTGAGAACTTGTATCTATTCCTTCTGCTTCTCATTTTCAATCTTGAGCCTGCTTATTTCTACTGAAGGTGTTTCTAATTCCTTTTGCTTTTGGTCAACAACAGATATGTATCTTTGATCAGATTCCTTCCTTCCAATTTTTGCTTCCTGCATCTGTTGTGTGATCCTGCTAATCTCTACAAACATTGTGTCAAGTTCTTGTTGCTTCTCTTAGACTTCTCTCTTGAGGTCTCGTGTCGTTGTATTCTTGATTTCTTTCAATTCAGTTTTAAGACTACTAATCATCTTCTTAGACTCTTGATTTTCTTTGATGAGTTCTTTTGTTGTCTTCAATTCTACTTCCAAAAGTCTTGTCTTTTCATTTGGACTTTTGAGTTCCTTTATCACCTTGATCACTTGATTTTGAAACTCTGTTTTACTCATTTCTCCCATTTCTTCATCATAATCAGAAGGATCTGAATTTTCAATAACATCTTGACATGATTTCTTTGTTGAATAGAGATTATGAACTTTTCCCAAAGAGATTTAGTTGTTGAACATTGACCAACTTTTGTTTTCACAAAATTTGGCAAAACATTCAAAATTACATTCATTGGCCTTTGAATTTTACATTTTAGCTTCATTGATAGATGTGTCTCTAGAAACAATTGATTCCCATACTCCATGTGCCTGCAAATGTACTTCCATCCTAGATTCCCATATCCAGTAATTATCTGCATCAAAATCAAGGGTTGGTACACAATACTCACTTTCTTCAGATTGTGTTGTACCTATACCTTCCTTTGAAATCCTTGTAACCTGCTTCTTTGATTTTCCTGTCTCTATGCTCTGAAGACTAACTTCCAGTGGTTAAGTTGTTACTGAAGGAACCAAGCTCTTATTCCAATTGTTGGAAATACTGAGGGGGGGGTGAATCAGTTTTCCTTAGCAATTAGCACTTTTAAATCTTTTCAGAGCAATAATTAATCTTCAATTATTATTAATGTTTATGTAGTAATAACAGTAAATAAAAGAACACAGTAGACACAAGAATTTTAGGAGGAAAACCCCTCTGGGTCAAAAACTACTGAACAATTTTCTAATAAATTATTTAATCTTCAGCCCCAACTGAAATGAAAGCAACAACTTCCTCGAATTCTAGAAAAGCATTCTTCTCCATCTCCCATTGGAAGGATGCCCCAACGCGTTGGTTTCTTCAGTAGTCAACTGAATGGATACCCAAACATCCTAGACCAACCTACCACCCTGAAGTGTTCATAGGCTCCAACCTGTAGACGACTTCATGCACCAGCCTAACACCGTCCAACCACCCTATAATGACTGAAATGAAACAAGAGTGTGGATTCATGTACCAAGGACAACGATCCATGATACAATATGATTTACACTGATTTTGACCGAACACCCAATCACACTATGACCTGCAACCCAACCATTGTTACAGGGAAAAGTGTCTATTTAGAACTGCTCTATCCCTCTAAGGTGTGACAGCTACCTTAGAAACAAACAGAGAAAAGCTACTTTTGTTTTTCCTTTATGAATTATAGATAGAGAGGAACAGAAAGGCCAACCTCTGTCTTGCGCCAATCTCCTAATTTGATCCCTCTCTTCTTTGATAGTCCTCAGCTAACTACTCCCTTGCACGCCCAGCTTCACAAAGTACCTGTAAGATCACAGAAGCATAGCACTATACAAAGACATGGATCTATAATCATAAACAATTTAGGGTCAGATGTAAATTGACCATACAAATGTAACAAGCATCAATGACACAAAAGCATGGAGGAAAACTCAAATAGCTTTTATTAATAAACAAGAAAAGAGCCAAGAGGAGTTACAACCGGTTGTTCTGACCCAACATCAACCTCCCAACAAAGAAGCCCCTCTTCACCTCAAACAAAGCTTAGATCACCCAACAATCTGATGTTTGTCTCAGGAAACCAACAGCAATTCCTTACAATATGCAAAATTCCAGCCTCTGGATCTCTGGGATGAGGGATCCATATATAGATATCTGTAAGGGGGATGAGTCAGCTTGTGATTTGATTAGTGTCTTCTCTCTGATAGTTCTTGCTTCCACTTGGAGACTGAGGGTCTCTTACTCATCCTTGGTCGAATTCAGTGAGGCAAGTGTCACAGGAGAAGATTCTGGAAGCTTCCATTGCCTCTCCACCTCGCGGAATGACACTGCCATTTGTCATTTCTCGCCCATCACACCCCACAGAAGGGACTTTTGAAATGCAACACACCCTCATAGTGTATTTGGGTGAGATGCAACGCACTTAGCCAGTGGAGCAGCTGCAATGATCCTGTTTTGACCAATTCTGAGCAGTTTCTCATGGAGAACTTCTGGGAGAAGCTGTAATCTGTTGACCTTGTTCCTTTAGGGGTTAGAACAACACTTTTAAGAACTTAGGAGCCCTTGGTTTATGGACATTTCATGCTTTGGGTTGTAGGGCCCAAAAATGTCTATAACAGTTGCCCCCTAAAGTATGAGGTTGCTAATCTTTTAGTGTCGGGTGAAATGCTTTATTATGAGGATCCGAAGTTCTTTCAATGCTGGGAGGAGACCTGTAATAAGATACAATACAATACATTATCTTCATACTATTTTCATGATCTAGCTGAGGCGGGCATTCCCATGCTCAGCTTTATAAATTCATTTTCATGTACATAGGACAGACAATCGTCTGAGTGTAGACTGATGATTCTGATAGAGCCATCATCCTTTTGAGTGGATGATTATCTGTGTAGCAATGATGTACATTTAATGTCTTTATTTCCCTGAATATATATCGCAGCCCGGATGAATGAAACTAGATCCGGGGTCTTCAATCTCGTCCGATCTTCACTCAAAGTACAAGTCGATCCATGTGAGAAATGTTCTGAAGTCGAACATGGAAAGACATCGCTTGATTACCAGTCAATGATGTAAACTGTTAACAAGCGCGAGAGGAATCATCGATAATGATAATGACCCTCAAGGTACTGTAGTACAATTCACGTGGTGTGAATAAAAGACTTGGCGTCAAACACCACGCAAAATCTTTCGGTCGAAGGCCATTGATGTAAACCTGTCGCCGGAAGTGAGAAACTTGCCATTGAGGCATGCAAGCTTCAAAGTACTGAATGGGGTGTTCCTAGATCAACTTCTTGGATAATGAGCTGATGTCGACAAGAAGTGATCTGTCACAGGAGGGCCTTAATGAATCCCACATCAATGACACGGAACGGAGCAAATGATTTTAATGGAGGTGAAAACGATCTGGTGATATAAGGTTCAGGGTGGCGGTCATGAAAGAATGGAGTATAATGTATGGTAGTGGGTGAGACACAGGTGAATTCTCTGAATGACTTCTCTTGAACATATCGGCGACACTGATGTGATGGATTGGTAGCATTAACCCCAAATGTGGATGGTATGGCGTGACCATGGTGATGTGACCGGTGAATGAAACAACCCAACCCGACTCGGACATGGAGTGGAAGTGTCATGTTCAAGAGCGACTTGCTACCAACAAAGTTTCTTTAAGTTTTCTTCCCAATTTTCCCCAGTCATTGTTGACCAGTACCTCTTTATTTTTGTCAAGCTTGAGGAGGATAACATATGCTTGTTCTATAATTTTCCCTTCGGGCAAACCCATCGCTATGTTTTAACGAGCCTAGCGATAGTGAAACTCGTGCTCGTCTATAGACAAGTTTCTCGCTATTAATCTTTTTAACAAGTTTAACGACAAAGATAACTCGGTCCTTTTCAATTTTAGAGAGTCTGAAAAGGGACGTAAAGGTAACTCCAAAATTCCTTTTTCGTCATCTAATCCCTTAAGTCCGAAAAAGTATAAAACAATACAAAAGGGATGAATTTTCGATACTTTTAACGAGCCGAACAAAACAAGCGCTCAATCTTTTTGTGTAATAATCCCTCAGGTCCAAAAAGATTAAAATCTAGAGGAGGGATAGCACTTCATGTCCCTTTAACGAGCTGGAGAGGCCAATGGCTCGGCAATCTTTTCATATTTTACGAGTCAGTTGAAAAGAGCTTAAATGAGACTCGTCTTTTGAGGAACGAGTGATAAAACGGGTAGCAGCTGATTCCAGGTAAGGTTTGGAATTTTCCAATCACGACAGTGTCACAAGGATGGCTAGTGAAATCACTCTTCGCAGCTATTCCTCAAAATGGGTAAACAATCAAATGGAGGTGAATGATCGGCCAATGAAAAAGAGGAGGTGACAGTGCAAACACGACCAAGGCTTTAACGGCTGAAGTACTACATTCACGATGGTTATTTACCGGGGAATAGTTAATTTTTTAACGAGCTTAAACGCGGGGGGAAACATTTGCTCATGTCTTATGTTTATTTTTTAACGAGCTTGAACTATGCGCTAAAACTGCTCGATTGAGTGGTACCTTTTTTATTTTACCATAAATAGCTTTGTTCTTTCAAAGATTGTACTGTATTTTCAAATGCTTCATCAAACTAGTCAGAAATGAACAATATATGCTTGAAAACGAGTTAGAACACTAATATTTTACTTTGAACTACGTAAAAAGTAATGAAAAAGTGTTTTTACCTCTCATTTTACCATTTCATTTGAACTTTGGTTTGTTGGAGCTTTGGAGGTGCTTTCCCCCTTTGATTTTCATCAGCTGATTTCGGGAGATTCCGTGGACGATTCTCGGCGCCATCTGGACCAGGTAGGAGCTAAACCTGAGCTCTTCCATTTCATGGTTTCCATTTTACATTCTGAGCTTGATTCCTAGTTTTTCTGAGCCCCTGGGGTTTGAAAAACTCGTTCTGCTTTCAGCGCACCCTCTGTGTATCGAAAGGTGCGTTGAATGTTGGCCTGTCTAAAGGCTATCTGACATTCAATGCACCCAGAACACTGCTGTAGGTGCGTTGGGTGCAGAAAAGGAATTTAATGCACAATTTTTGATGGAAATTTTTCCTGTTTCTTACCAAAATCAGGATCTAACTCTTCTCTTGTTTGTTTTTCAGAGATCTTTGGAGTAAGATGACCATTACATGGCAAGAACGTGAGCATGAAGAAGAGGACATGCTTGCCCTACATGATCCAGTTACAGTAAACGCACTGCGGAATTGTGGCTTGCTGAAGTTCTTCCGCATTTCTAGCATGAGACAGCACATCAACTTACTGCAGTATTTGCTCGATGCTTGGGATCCTACCAACCAGGTTTTCCAAATCATGGGCAAATCTATCCCCTTGACTGTAGTAGACATCTATTTCCTGACTGGCTTATCGAGGCGGGGTGCCCCCATCTCTTTATCAGGTTCGACCCGAGGAGGTGACTCCGTGAGAGATTATTTTCGTCGGTACTGCAGAGAGGGATCTCAGCCGAGTAAAGACGGCAAGATCATCATCCGTGATGTCACTGACAGGTCCCTCAGGACTATTCTGTTTACTTTTGGTAGGATGGCCGGTGGTGCGGCTCTTCATGTAGCCAACCGATCTTATATGCAGTATGCCTTGGAATGCCTCCAACCGAAGGTGTTCAATTGGTGTGACGCAGTACTTCTTGTGATGAAAGAACAATTGACCAAGATAAAGAGTGGGAGGTTGAAGAACTTTGGGTATGGTTCTATTTTGACCGCCTTTTCCTTGGAGAAGATACCACTAATGCAACCGCAGTATATTGCACTTGATTTACCTTCACCTACTGAACCACGTATGCAGAGATGGGTTGACCATATGTCTAGGCATGCTGGTCAGTCTCAGATTTCATTTTCTAATACCTTCTTCAGGTGTTTTGATCGTCAGGAAATGGTTTATTCCGAGTATCCATATGCGGGTATGGACTTCCGGAGTGATCCAGATTTAGTACTGCCGGATGGCGAACAGTGGGGCGCCATTGGTAAAATCTTTGACCATATTCCTGTTTATCGTTTTTCATTTATAATGTCCTTGTGCTTTATTCTATCAAGACTTTAATCAAACTCATGTGTACATGCAGATGTTGGTCCTGTTCGTCCAGTAGTTCGCCTGAGAGTACCAGCTGCTGCCCCAGCAGGACAGGCCGTCGGAAGGGCTATCCATTGTGACCTCGATGTGGCCGAGACTCTCACGGAATTACAGGAGAAGGTTGAGGGCCTCACTCTTGGTATTCCAGATGTGAGGACTGACGAGCTACCTTTGAGGTTACAGCGGCATACTACTGGTGTGCCAAGACGATGGACTCGTCTCTTACGCATGATCGCACAGGCTGTGACTTGCTATCACGAGCATCATTAGACTAGGGTGCCCCCTAGCATTTTGAGTTTTTTGGTCATTTGACCGATTTTGTCTTGGTTACAGAACATTATGTGTAAACCATAAACAGTTATATATATTTTTGATTTTCGGAGTTTTATTTTGGTTAAGTTACATGATCCACATGCAAACATTGATGGTATGTTTTCTTTTATAAATGTTGCAAATGTCTATCTAACACATAATTTGCTAATGAGTCAGTTAATGTGTTTAAGTTTCTGGAAATGTGTTGATATTGAATAAAATCAAATTGTCTTTCCAAAATCTTAACCCTTAGGAACATGCGATAAATAGCTGGGTTTCGGACGGAATATATACCCGTGAGTTGTAGTATTACGAGTTGTGAGTCTAGCCTGACAATTAGTCGGCGTATACCATGTGTGATGGCATCAGAGAGAAGTTCTATCAACGCGCTATATTCAACGATGTTATTTGTTGATCGACCAATACATACCCCTCTGAAACTTACTAACTCGCCGCTTGGATCAAAAATAGCCCAGGCTGCGGAAGATAGGTTCCGCGAACTACGACTCGCTCCGTCGGCATATCCAACACATGACTCCAATAAGTTTGACATCTGCAACATATGTAAAAAGTGGATTACTTGACCAAAATAAACACTTTAGCGAAAACAAAAACATAACAAAAGCATACAGGTTACCATTACGCATAGTAACGCTTGAGGTACAACCCATTACGAGGTTGCGCCAGTGGAATTCTGTCATAATCCATTAACTCGTAGGCTCCTTTTTCTAAAGCTCGTTTAACAATATAGGGGCCCATCCATAAAGACTTAAATTTACCTGCTCCCAATTTATCGGATTCTTGGTCGTAAAGTAAGACCAAGTCACCTTTTGAGAAGACACGGGGTTTGACCTTTTTGTCGAACTGTGCTTTGACTCGTTTCTTATGGGCTTCGTTAGCCAAAGCGGCATCACGACGGGTTTCATCCAATTGGATTAATTCCAAGAAACGAGCTTCTTCTTCTGAAGTTCCGGGGAGGAGATCAATTGCGAGTTTGAGAGACGAGATTTCGCACTGGATTGGTAAGACTGCTTCCAGGCCATATACCAGTTGGAAAGGTGTAAACCCGGTTGCATTCCTTACCGATGTTCGGTAAGCCCACAAAGCTGAGTACAGGATTAGGTGCCATCTTATTTTGTGAACTCCAATCATCCTTTGCAGCATGCGCTTTAGGACCTTGTTGATTGCTTCAACTTGTCCGTTGGCTTGTGGATAATATGGAGTAAAGCTGTCGTGAGACAACCCTAGTTTGGCAGCTAATTCGACCATCATGTGATTGCGAAAATGCGATCGATGATTTGTGACTATAGCCTGTGGTATGCCGAATCTGGCGACTACATGATTGAAAAAGAAGAGGGCAGCTGTTTCACCAGTATTATCTAATGTAGGCATCGCCTCGGCCCATTTGGTAAAATAGTCAACTGCGACTATGATATACCCATGCCCCCCAGTCGAGGTGGGGTTACATGTCATGAAATCGATGCCCCATTTGGCGAATGGCCCAACAGCCACTATTGGCTGCAGAGGTGCAGGTGGTCTTCTGGTTTCGCTATTGAAAATTTGACAAGCATGGCAACTTCTGACTGCGGTTATGCAATCTTTGAACATTGTTGGCCAGAAGTATCCTGCTCATAAGATTTTTTGCGTTGTAGCATATCCAGATTGATGCCCCCCACACGCGCCTGAATGACAATCATTCAGGACTTTTTCGGCCTCCTCATGGGTGAGGCACCTTCTCAGAACTGTGTCGATACCATGACGGTACAGTGTATCACCGACGATCATGTAGTCTTTTGCTTGGTATCGAATACGTTTTTGTTCGGAGTGGGAGGTGTTTGGCCTGTACTTTTGGGTTTGGAGATAAATTATTATATCCCCATACCACTCATTGCTTGAAGATATCAGAAAAAAACTTTCGTCCACGATGGTTTCTTCGGATGTTTCATCGTTGGACGATGATGGGAGATCGCACAATAATTCTGCGAAAACTAGAGCTTTCTTCGACTTGGATTTTACAAATTCCAGATCAAACTCTTGTAGTATTGCTATCCATTTTGAATATTTGCCCCCCAGCAACTGTCGCGGCAATATATAAGTCATGGGGTTGCAATCTGACAGAATGGTAGTTTTCTGAAAGAGGACATAGTGTCGAAATCTCTGTATCGCTTGAACAGCTGCGAGTGCTGGCTTTTCAACGTAAGAATATTTGTTTTTTGTATCATTTAAGTTTTTACTTAAATAATATATAGGATGTTCAATTCCATTGACTTCTTGAACTAAAACCATTGCGATGGTCGTATCCGCTGCAGCCAGATACAGGTTAAAATATTTTTGATAATTAGGAGTGTACATTAATGATGCTTTCATTAGTGATTCTTTTAAAGCATCAAAGGAAGCTTGCGCAACCTGATCCCAGACAAAGGGCACTTCCTTTTTCAAAAGACGTGTATAACCTTTAGCAAGTTTGGTGTAATTTGGAATGAACCTCCTCAGAAAGTTCGCTTTCCCTTAGAGTTTCTGAATCTGAAGCAAATTCGAAGGTGGAGGTAAATTTATGATTGCCTGGACCTTACATGGGTCGAGACGAATCCTGTCCTTTGAGACTACAAAGCCAAGTAAACGACCAGAACTGACGCAAAATACACATTTGTGTGGATTGAGTCGTATCTTGTAGTGTCGGCAACGTAGAAATATCGCTCTTAAATGTTGCGGGTGATCAATCTGCTTTCGCGAATGAGCCGGAAGGTCGTCGAGGTATGGTTGAACGATGTTTTTGATGTCATGGAAGGCATAATTCATTGCCCTCTGAAACGTCGCCCCTGCGTTCTTTAAACCAAAGGGTAATTTTCGATATGCGAATGTGCCCCACGGACAAATAAATGCAGTCTTTGCTTGGTCTTGTGGGAGGATATTTATTTGATTATACCCGGAGAATCCATCCATGAATGAAAATATTTCGCATCCGGCGCATTCATCAATTATCTAGTCGATGAAGGGTGTAGGGTAGTTGTCTTTTGGACAAGCTTGATTTACATCCCTATAATCGACGCACACTCTAATTGTTTCTTGTTTTTTCATAACAGGGACAATATTCGATACCCAATCGGTTAGAGGAACCAAGTAGATGAAACTAGCATGGAGAAGTTTTTCAACTTCTACCTTAATGGCAGCGGCTTTCTTGGGGTGCACCTGCCTTAGCCGTTGTCGTACTGGTTTGACATCTGGATACATCTTAATTTCGTGTTCAACGATACTCGAGTGAATTCCTGGCATTTCACTATATGACCAAGCAAAGAAATCTCTGAATTCGCGAAAAAGAGCGTTATATATTTCTAGTTCTGAAGGAGAACAACATTTGCCAACATAAATATTCTCTACAACATCTGTTTTGGTCGATATATTTATGGCGATAGTCTCTTCAATGTTGGACAAGTTTCGCTCGGAATCCACCGTGTTTACAGTATTCGATAGGAAATCAAAGACTGAAGGATGATAAAGGTCATCTTGAGTATCTTCTCCACAATTCGGGAGAAGGGAACGATGGTGGGAATCATTCCATGGTGCCCCTTCAATTACCATTGATTGGACAATTCCTTCGTCGGTATCGTGCACTCGCGACCAAGGATCTGAAGGGGTACCATATTCTTTAGATCTATCTATCCAAACGCTTGATGAGCGTTGATTTGGGTTTGCTTCCCATGCTAGGAACATTGGTTGCTACAATATTTCTGTTGGGCTTGGGGGCAAAACCATTGCATGATCCATGTCGATATTGTTTTCTGAGATCTTTTTAGAAGATATCATATTGTAGGTTCCTATTGACGCTACTTCCGCCAGGTTGATTGGAGGTGGAAGGGCGAAAGTTCCCATTAGTATAGGATCTTTTAGTAGGCCTACTCCGATATTTTGAAGCGAATGGGGGCTTCCATGGATCATGGGAATGCTTCCAGTAACTTGAGAACCATTGGGGAGGAAGTTTTGTTGATCAACGATTGTAATCCCTCCTTGAAAGGGAAATGCAATCTTCCTAAGATAGGTCGACACAATAGCCGCCATAGCATATATCCATGGCCTTCCTAGTAGGATGTTGTAATCAAGATTTCCATCGATTACTTCAACATCTTTTTCTACCGTTTTCCCTCCTAGTTCAACTTTCAAGTTACTTAGAATACCATATGGGGTATATGTCCTTCCGTCGAATGCTTTCAATGTCATCGAAGATCGCGACAAGGTTGGAGATCCTAAAGTTTTCCAGCAACTCATCGACATAATGCATGTAGATGCTCCCTCATCAATAATTGTTCGATGAACAGTTTTGTTGAGGGCTTTCAATTGAACAAGGAAAGCTAGTTGAGCTGGTAATTGAGGATCGTATCCTTTATGGTCGAAGGATACAAGATTGGAATCCTTTGGGTCTATCCCACCAATGGCTGATAATAAAGCCTGCCTTTGGGATGGGCAATTCTGTAGTACTTCAAGAGTCGACATAGCGGATGGCGATTGGGCCAAATCTTCCACTATATTATAATGTTGTGCCGCTCTAGCGCGGGGATTAAACGTCGACTTGTGTACTACTCCCTTTGGCGGTTTTATCGTCAATTCAGGAATGGTGGGTGGCGCAACTTCTGTCGAAGTTGTTGTCGAACTACTAGGTTGATCTTTATCCTTGTTGTTCGACAGCTGTGGATTCCCATAATCTTTGTTCCTTGTCGATATCAAAGCATCATTTTGCTGTTTTGAAACCGACAACATTAGCACTTGAGATGGGGAAGCATTTCCACTTTCAACCAGACTTGTTCCTGGATTTGGAAACGGATCAGTTAACACTGCGGAGGTTTTTGAATTCTTGAGGAATTTCTTAAGCTCATCTCTATGTGGACAATTTGCGGTCCAATGATCCTCATCGCATATGAAGCATGGATTTTTTGGTTTTCTATCTCCAAGAGGGTTTGAAGAAGATTTTTCAGGTGAAGATTCCTCCTGTTTCTTCTTCTTCCCTTTGCCTTTCTTCTTGCTCCCTGGTTGTTTGGTTTCTTTGCCTTTATCTGTCGATACGGCATTTACTTCTGAGGCAAGAAGTTCATCTTTTTCATTTTGACCTGAAATCTTACGGGCCTTTTTGGATGTATCCTTTGTCGATTTCGTGTCTGTTGTGCCAATCACGCCATCGCCGGCATGAGAGTCATTGTTTAATTTAGGAGGAGGAATTGATAATTCCGGCCTAGGGGCGTCAGGTATTTTATCATAGAGCGTGCCGGACTGAGTGTAAATCAAGTCCAAATATTGCGCACGAGCGATAACTTGTTCTTCTGTTATGACTCCCCCCTTTGCCACATCTTCCGTGATGGAAGGTAGTAATGACTTGATAAACCATTCAGCTAGGAGCTGATCAGGGACATACGTTTTTACTATTCTACGACAACGTCGCCACTCATGTATATGATCAGATATGTGAGTGACCGTTGTCTGTTTGAAATTAGTAAGAAGTTCCGTTCCCGTTTCGTACCTTATTGGTAACTGAAAATGGGTTAAAAAGGTTGTGGCTAGGGTACTGAAGTTGTCGAACGAAGCTCTAGGTAATTCGATGTACCATTTTGCCGCTGGACCCGTTAACGTCCTCTGAAAGAGGCGAAGTCTTATCGAATCATCATTTAGGGTGTTTGATGAACACCATAGATGAAAGGTCATCACATGATTCGATGGATCTTCACCTGGATTCCCATTAAATTTAGGAATATCTGATGGAAGTTTATGCGGAATCGCTGGCCACCAAGGGGCGTAAGCGATTGGATCATTTGTTAACCTATTTAAATCAGGTAACTCTAAAGTTGCCACAAAGGGTAACTGCTTATTCAGGTTAGGTGAAGCATACCCAGGATAAGATGGGATTGCCTGAGCAGTTGGTCTTTGCATACCGGCATAATGCATTTGATGCTGGTAACTTTGGTAAGGTTGGTGGGCATGACCATTGTAAAATGGTTGATTCTGACCGTTTTGAATGTACGGCTGTCCACTATTAGCAAAGATTTGTTGCTCAGATCCTTGGTATACTTGTTGGAATTGCGGTTGTTGGTATTGCACTAGCCATGGTTGTGAAGCCATGTGTTGTTGCCCGATACTAACAGTTTGACCAAGATGAGGGGTAATTGTGCCCGTCTGAACCTGTGTCATTCCACCGGTCGGCGATTGTGGTTGAGTCGCAGGGTCAAGGGCTGTTGCATTACAACCGAAGAAACCTGAGGTTGGCATACGACAGGCAGTGCTTGAACTTGCGACACCGTCACAATAGCTGGCGTAGTTGGTATATTTGACATAGGTAAGCATTGTTGCATTGAATATACAACTCTTGGTTGTTGAGGTAGTATAGGTACCCAACCGCTTGAGGTAATTCCAGTATAACCTAAATGTTGTTGTGAACTCCCGTATGGATATCCTCCCGGAGGGGATAATGAAAGGGTATACTGCCCCCCATACGGTGGTAATCCAGAACTCAAGGGAATGGTTTTCCCTTGGGTGCCGGACTGCCCAAATTGACCTCCAAATGGATCAATTTGTTGAGACTCAACATAAGAGTTTCCGGATATTATTCTAGATGAACAAACAGGAATAGACCATACTGTCGAAATGGCCCCTGAGTGGGCTCCTTCTAGCAGTTGAGAGCTAGTCGGGACAAATGGTATACCGGCGAACATTGTCGGAGTGATAGCAGGGAGTTCTGCCGTCGCTGTGTCAGACGACACAGTCCTAAATGTTGACGGTTGTTCAGACATTTGTAGTCTATCCAAAAGATTACCTAGCGATTCTACAGGAGCTTCCTCTGGTGGTAGACTAACTTCTGATGAAGAAGGATATAGAGTGATCCCAACTCCAAATTGCGATGGAGTACTCGTTGGAGGATCTTCCACAATTTCTTCTATGGCAATCAGACCAGGTGGGAGGGGAAGACCGTCAGGTCCGTAGAATATTTCTGGTGTTGAAGAAGGTATGGAATCGGTAGCGACAGATGTTTGAAGAGCAAGACTCTCCGAACCGGTTGAAAATGGAACTGGTTTGGTAACACAAGTGTTTACTCTCAGACTAGGATCAGTACCACTATCCTTCTGTGGCTGCTGAACTTCTTCTGTAGAGGCAGGGATTCCAGAAATGTTTGGAGTAATCGGAGTCTCTGATGTTGTTGGAACACTTGTTCTAACTTTAATAGGAGATTTGGAACCGGTTAAACGAGCTCGCTTTGTCCGTACTGGCTTCGATTCTGGAGACAAAGACGGTTGACTCGTAAGCCTCCGCGAACGACGGGGTTTCAATTGACTTTCTTCCACGATTGCGGATTACTCGATCAACTAAAATAAAGGGGAAGTATGTTTCCGAATTAAATGAATTTTAGACGCTTTGACACAACTTGTTTTTTCAGTTTTTAAGAGTCGAGAAAAAACAAAAGATGACTCTAGTCTCCTTCGATTTTTAATGAACCTGAAGTGACAAGTGCTCAGATGGACCTTTTCCGTTAAGGAGTCTGAAAAGGAACGAAAGGGACTGCTCTGGAAATCTAGGTAGAGGGATTACCAAACCAATCAAAAAACTGCAGAATACTTTTTACGGTACGGCAGTCGATCTTCCCGAATGCTGTGTTCAATGCATTGTGATCGATAGGGCGGCAGACACGGCTTCCTATGGATAAAGGATTAAGCCTATTGGGGTCTCCCAAAATATACTCGACAGTACGTGGGAGCACAAGTCGGTACTGGCACTTATCGTCTCAAAGTGGAGGAATCACCCAAACATCAGTGAGAACAACAGTTACCAGGCTTTACGACGACGGAATACGTCTCTAGCCTAGACTTCTAAATGTTGTGCGTTAAGTTCCAAAGCGTTGTTAGATTCATTGAATTTATTTTAAGTTGATCTTGTTTATGAAGTTTGCCTTTTGGATTCACCACAAGATGTAGATGTAATTCCTAAAATGCAATCTAAGATGATAAACATACTTTTTATCTTCTTTATGCAATGAAAATCCTAGCTACTAGGGAAAAGAAAGAATCTTTTCACAAAGAGCAAAGAGCACACTCTAAATGCACTTTCCTAAATCAAGCCAATCAGACTGTCTATATGCAAATGTACATGCATGTATTTATTTTCGACTTTCTTAGTATATGAATGCTAAAAAGAAAGTTGATGCACAAATCTGAATTTCTTTTCAAGCGACAAATATCAACAAGTTTCTTTTTGAAATCAAAAAATGGAGACGATCACAACACCTTACGATTTTGAAATGAATACTTGTTCTAGACACTAGAAAATCACAAATTCAGACCAAAAGCAACAGTAACAGGATAATCAACCATCAACAGCAATTAAACTTTTTCCTATGATTGAAATCGACACTTACGACAGTTTCAAATCAAAGGACGATAGTACAATTACGCTACTTTTGCAAAGGAGAACTGTAAACGACTCAACAAACACACAAAAACATCTACAGTTCTTTTGTACAAAGGAGGCGGAATAACAGCAAGGAAAAGGGGTTTCAAACAGACATATACTGATCACAGGCAGCAAAATTCAGGAATAAAACTGGAAAGAATGAACTACAGAAGCCACAACTGCACATAGCTAGTCTGATCAGCGCACCTGTAACACAGAGAATCTGAAATGCAGCGCAGGTTGTCCACTCGGGAAGTGCGCTGAAATTCAGAATCTCTGAACAGTACCTGCGCTAGGCCAGAAACGAGACTCTGTTCAGGTTCCGGGTCACAGTTTGCAGTTCAGTTCTTAGGTTTTGGCCGAGAAAAAAGCAATCAGTAATGCAACAATCAGGGGTAGATCTAAGGAGGATCTAAGAGCTATCACAAGGGCAATTAGATAGTTTGTGAATCAGTTGTTTAAATCATAAACAGATCTAGTGAAGTAGCAGTTGTCTACTTTGCATTTGTTATGGCAAATGCAGTTCGAATGCTACTTGTAAGTTTATGAAACAAACAACAAAGAATGATAAACAAACAAACTAATTAGCTCCCCAGCGGAGTCGCCATTTTGTTACAAGGAAAAGTGTCTATTTAGAACTGCTCTATCCCACTAAGGTGTGACAGCTACCTTAGAAACAAACATAGAAAAGCTACTTTTGTTTTTCCTTTATGAATTATAGATAGAGAGGAACAGAAAGGCCAACCTCTGTCTTGCGCCAATCTCCTGATTTGATCCCTCTCTTCTTTGATAGTCCTCAGCTACCTACTCCTTTGCACGCCCAGCTTCACAAAGTACCTGTAAGATCACAAAAGCATAGCACTATACAAAGACATGGATCTATAATCATAAACAATTTAGGGTCAAATGTAAATTGACCATACAAATGTAACAAGCATCAATGACACAAAAGCATGGAGGAAAACTCAAATAGCTTTTATTGATAAACAAGAAAAGAGCCAAGAGGAGTTACAACCGGTTGTTCTGACCCAGCATCAACCTCCCAGCAAAGAAGCCCCTCTTCACCTCAAACAAAGCTTAAATCACCCAACAATCTGATGTTTGTCTCAGGAAACCAACAACAGTTCCTTACAATATGCAAAATTCCAGCCTCTGGATCTCTGGGATGAGGGATCCATATATAGATATAGATATCTGTAAGGGGGGTGAGTCAGCTTGTGATTTGATTAGTGTCTTCTCTCTGATAGTTCTTGCTTCCACTTCGAGACTGAGGGTCTCTTACTCATCCTTGGTCGAATTCAGTGAGGCAAGTGTCACAGGAGAAGATTCTGGAAGCTTCCATTGTCTCTCCACCTCGCGGAATGACACTGCCATTTGTCATTTCTCGCCTATCGCACCCCACAGAAGGGACTTTTGAAATGCAACACACCCTCACAGTGTATTTGGGTGAGATGCAACGCACTTAGCCAGTGGAGCAACTGCAATGATCCTGTTTTGACCAATTCTGAGCAGTTTCTCATGGAGAACTTCTGGGAGAAGCTGTAATCTGTTGACCTTGTTCCTTTAGGGGTTAGAACAACACTTTTAGGAACTTAGGAGCCGTTGGTTTATGGACATTTCATGCTTGGGGTTGTAGGGCCCAAAAATGTCTATAACAACCATGACATCATCCCAACGGAGACTCCTATAGCTCCCAATAATGCCTTTTCGACTCTAGGCAGATTGACTTTTTTACAATAATGACTCTTCCAATGATGACACTTTCACAAATGACTCTTTTACAACTTTACAATGATGACTCTTGGCCTTGACACTTCTTCACAATATACGGATGGTTGTCATGTCTTCAAAGGATGTCTCGTTGCAATGCTTCCTTTGATTTGATACTTCTGCTCTTGAATTCTTGCTTGAAGTTGTACTTGAATATTCTTGTACCTGCATGCGAAATTTTCTCAGTGAAACCAATCCTATAACAAAACAAAATACCCTTCAACTTACCTATGTCTGCAAAACACATGTAAGTGCATAATAATGAATAAATGCAAATTAAAATTACAATGCGTACTTGAAGTGTTCTTTTCACTTTTGTCGCTGACTTGTTGCAGCAGTAGACAAATACTCCCACTCTTGATATAGGCCTGGACTCTATGCAAGACTATATCCAAAACTGACCTAAAGATATATACAATAAAAACTGATGACAGACCGACTTTTGATGGACCAAGTTCTAAGTGTTGGACACAGATTGTCATTGATGTCAATACGGCAATATTCGAGGAGAAAATGGAGCCAAGAGGAGCAGACAAAGCAACCAAAGGAACTAACAGCAAACAGAGCCATCAGAGCCACAGAGGAAGAAGACAGAGTTATCGGGAGTCATCAGGAGCCATCGGTGGGCATCTATGGCACATTACACTATCGGGAGCGGCGATATGCCTCAAACTCATGTATTTACCTGTCGGCGGCAAAAACCATATATACATGCACTTAACACTATCAGAGGCACAAACAAAGGCCAAAGCGTACATATTACAAATACACTATCGGAGGCGGAGCAGTATATTATATCGGCGGATTCTATTAAGTGTCACACCAGAAACCTCCAATTGCGATTGCAAGAGTGGACCCGAAACTGCGACTGCTGATATGCTGCGACTACGACTGCCGATATGTTGCGATCACCGATAGCGATTATCGCATCGGGAATTCGGAGCCGGCCCCTTTGCGATCGCCGATAGCGATGAACGTTGCAGACCCAATGTGACATCACCACTTGGCTTAATATAACATCCCGTCCAGTGGTGAAGCGCCCATCGCCCATCGATGATATCATGAGGTTGATGTATAAAGGACCCCTGGAAGACAATCGCAGGCCATTAGATCTCGGGGGGCAGATCTAATGGTCATGGGGCGCGGAAGATGTATAGGGTTTATCGGGCGGGGAGAGCAGGCTTAAGCGGTAAGCGGTAATGCTCGCACCGCCCTTGGGAGTCAAGTGGTATTCGTACACGAGCTCGCGATTTCATTAGAACTGTGAAACGTAGCGGCAGGGAACAGTTGAAAACAACTTTATCGTGAGTTAACGCGCGGGCGGTTCGCGGGATCAGGAGGAGCGAACGTCGTCGGATCTCCTGATGAATGATCGGACGGCAGGTTTAATTTCACGTGTTTTTTGACTGGTGTGACAGGAGAACGACGGATTAAGGATTATGCGAAGGCGCGCGGTTATATGGGTTTAATACTTAGCACCTATGGGCTTGACGGAACAGAGGTCTATGCTGAATTATGGAGGAAAAACCAGAGAAGGCGAGGGTTAAGAGAGTATAAGAACAATAAAGGAGAAAGAACAAACAGACTGCTACGGCCTGCCTCGGCGCCTATCACACGGCCAAGCTTGCGTCTGGTCCTCCAAATGTCAAGACATGTAGCAGAGCTAATAGGGACCTCTTTGATATTTTTTTAATAAGCATCATTTCTATTGTAATTCAGTCCCTCTTCCTCTTGAACGTGTCCCATGAAGCATTGGTTAATTCGAGCGCAGAGGAAGCTAAAGCGAATGGAGGAGGGAAGCCAAAAGATCAAGCCAGTGTTGAGGAAGCCAAAGCTCAAGCGAGCGAGAAGGAAGCCAAAGAGCCAGCTAGTAAGCGGAAACGAATGGAAAAAGGCACGAGAACGTATAAAACAGCAGAAACAGAGAACTGTTGGTGTTGTTGTGATGGTGAAGAACTAAAGTGTGAGGTAGCAGAAGTAGCAGAGGCAGAAGAGGTAGCAGAAGCAGTGGAGGCTTTAGAAGCAGCAGAGGCAGGAGAGTAGGAGTGAGAGAACCTCAGCTGAATAGAGTGCAGCAGCATACCAGTGTATACCAAGGTTGGGTTGGAGCCCAAGAGGTTGGAGCCTCAGAACTGAATAGGACTAAAGTCATTAGGGGTAGGTGCTCCTAAGTGCACAGAGTTGGTGCTCTGAAGGTTGGAGCCTCACTAAAGTCCAAGTTGGAGCTTGGCAACTATTCACAGTCAGATATATACTTATATTGTATTTATTTCATTGCATTGTCTTGAGTTTTAATAAAAGCATTTATTCCAGCTGTTGATTTCTGTGTTCTGTGTATACATATACATATCTATATATGCTTTTGGGAATCACTAGAATAATTTAAAAAATAGTAAGAAATACTGATTCACCCCCCCTCTCAGTATTTCCAACAATGGATACCCCAACATCCTAGACCAACCTACCACCCTGAAGTGTTCACAGGCTCCAACCTGTAGACGACTTCATGCACCAGCCTAACACCTTCCAGCCACCCTATAATGACTAAAATGAAACAAGAGTGTGGATTCATGTACCAGCGACAACGATCCATGATACACTATGATTTACACTGATTTTGATCGAACACCCAATCACACTATGACCTGCAACCCAACCATGACATCATCCCAATGGAGACTCCTATAGCTCCCAATAATGCCTTTTCGACTCTAGGCAGATTGACTCTTTTACAATAATGACTCTTCCAATGATGACACTTTCACAAATGACTCTTTTACAACTTTACAACGATGACTCTTGGCCTTGACACTTCTTCACAATATACGAATGGTTGTCATGTCTTCAAAGGATGTCCCACTGCAATGCTTCCTTTGATTTGATGCTTCTGCTATTGAATTCTTTCTTGAAGTTTTACTTGAATATTCTTCTACCTGCATGCGAAATTTTCTCAGTGAAACCAATCCCATAACAAAACAAAATACCATTCAACTTACCTATGTCTGCAAAACTGTTAAAATTGGAAACCAGGGAAAAACTTCATGTGGGTCATCTTATTCATGGCTAATAATATTTTTATTAGATTCCTCTCGTCGAGAGGTGTAGGATTGATATAAATATCATCCAATTCCGATAAGTATTCATGGAGATATGAATTTATTTTGATTTTGGAATTATTATCAAGCCGACTTACAACTCATGTAGGCTCAAAGCCCAACAGTCGCATCTATTCACCCACCAACGTTGTGTATAAATATAAGAGGACTTTTCCTCATTTGGACTCACTCATCTCATCACATCTCTCTCTCTCTACTGCGCAGATATGAGTCTTTTCTCTACTGCGCTGAAATGGGTCTCTCTCTCTCACACATGTGAAGCCCGACGTTGTTGAATTTGAAGCTGCAACTGCAAAAGTAAAGATTGACTTGCGTGGCCTAGAAGATCTCTTTGGAACTACATTGTAGGTTCATCTGAACCTCCTTTGAAAGCCGCAACTTTTGGTGGTGGAATGAAGTCAATCCGATGAACGGTTTGCAAGATATCGACTGCCCTAGTTTGAAGCCGGAAACTGCTAAAACTGAAGCTGCAACTGCAGAAGTAAAGATTGACTTGCGTGGCCTAGAAGATCTCCTATTTGGAACTGCGCTGTAGGTTCATATGAACCTCCTTTGAAAGCCGCAACTTTTGGTGGTGGAATGAAGTCAATCCGATGAACGGTTTGCAAGATATCGACTGCCCTAGTTTGAAGCCGGAAAATGCTAAAACTGAAGCTACAACTGCAGAAGTAAAGATTGACCTGCGTGGCCTAGAATATCTCCTCATTTGAATTGCATTGTAGGTTCATCTAAACCTCCTCTGGAAGCCGAAACTTTTGGTGGTGGAATGAAGTCAATCCGACAGTCGGTTTGTGAGATATTGTCTGCCCTAGTTTGATAATGAAGCCGCTAATGCTGATATGAATCAGATTTATTGTACTATTTCTCTCTTCTGAATTATTGAAGATAAAAGAAGATTTGATCAAAGGGTTTCCCCACACATTGTGGGGTTTGTCCCTGGCTAGCCGCCACATCTTGTGTCTCTTGTCTTGGCTTGTTTTCTGTCGATCGTTTAATGTTCTCTGCACTTTACTTTATGTACATGTGATTGCTAATCGGTGGAATATAATAAGAAAAAGAAGTAAACTGTTATAAGCATAGAACATACCATAACTTAACATGGTATCAGAGCTGAGGTGAAGACAAAGCCCGAGCAAGAGCAAGAGCAATCATTGAAGAGAAGATTGGCAAGGCTATCCTAAAAGAACTATGGGGTCCTCAACACTCTTTCCTGCCGAAGACAAGCTCCGTGAGAAAGCTGACTATCACGGATGGAAGATGTCTATCGATCTAACCCTTGAAGATCAAGGAGTGCTGGACCATGTAAGAGGCAATATTGTTGACCCTTCATCAAATGCATCTGTTGCTGCCTGGAACAAATGGAAAAATGGAGAAGTCAAAACAAAGAAAATCATCCGGAACTCTATCGACAAGCGCTTGGTGGCCTACATCTCTGATCTAGACACCTCCAAGGAAATCTACGACAGACTGGTGAGTTTATTTAAAGTTAATGATGCAATTCAAGTTTTGTTTCTTAGAAATAAGTTGAGGGAAATCAAGAAGGGTAAAGATGAAAGTATGCAAGCATACTTCTTAAGAATCACTGAGATCAAGAACGATCTCCTATCTATTGGGGAAACCATTACTGACAGAGAAATGGCACTCACAACTCTCGAAGGATTACCATCTGAATGGTACGTGTTCAGGACTACTCTTCTGAACAATAATGTAATTCCTAGTTTCGATGAATTAATGGCTAGATGCATTCAAGAAGAAACAAGGGAAGAAGTGCAAGAAATGCCCATGCCTAAAGGTCCTCCTGCTGCCTTTTCTTCTCATGCAAAGAGAAGAAAGGACTCACATCGAGACGATGATCAAAATCCCTCTGATGGCAAATCAAAGGAATGACAAATTCAACAGCAAAGGTAAGAGGAGAGCTGGAGATCAAGGAAGAGGACAACCATTCAAGAAGGCTAGAAAGTCCAGGATGTATTAAATGCACCTGACCTCAAAAGGAACCTAGTGTCCATCTTGGCAATGGAAGACAGAGGCTACAAGGTAACCTTCAGCAATGGCAAGGTATGTGCTACACAGTAATTTGTCACCGTTGGTCACCGTCCCTATCGCCCCGATTCCAATACATTGGAGGATGCATTTCGGGACCTGTGAGCAGTGACATAGCCTAAAAACACTTGCACTATGTTCCCCTGAGTATGTACTTCATGTTCCCTCAAGACACCTTCTGCAAATTATCCCTAAAAAGTGCCCTTTTCCCATTGGCGCAGGTACCCAATGTCTGACCCGCGCTAATAACTCAGATCCTCAAAAAGGGGCGCGCCCATTGGCGCTCTGTCTTAGAACAATGCCCGCGCCAGTCGAGTTTAGTAATGTTTTTTGCCAAAAGCACGACTATATGATTTTTTCCTCCCAGATCATGAAGTCCTTTGAGGGAAAAATCCATCTGATAAAGCTCAAGAGTCATCATATCTATCCGCAGTAGCTTTTCATGGATGTTGCCATTCCATAATGGGTGTCCTGGTGCATTGAATCTTTCTCCCTTCTTCATCTATAAAAGCTTGTCCTCATGCATTAGACAAGCTAGTTCCAAGTTTATGAGTTCCGAAGTGCTGTAGTTTTGAGTTCTTGAGTTGTTGGAGTAATGCTAGAGAGGTTATGCTGCCGGGAGTCCGAGAGAGAGGAAGTCTACTGCAAGGCATATAGCTGCTCGCCCAGCCAGAGGAAAGGTTCAACGTCAGAACCTTGGTTGTAACTTTTCCTGTCTATTATTAATTAATGAACGACTGTTATTATAGTTCCAATCTCATTGCCTATTATAGTGATGTTGATTTATTTCCTTTCTGACTGAAATATAGTTGTGCCTTGGTGGATTTTATGCTTGTATCTGTTTCTTCCTTTGCATGTGCAGGTGTCCGTTTGCAAGGATCGCAAGGATTGTGACCTGCCGGAGCGAGGGAGCGGGAACACCAACTTTGCTTCGACTATAGCGTTGGAATCCAGGTTGGTCTTCTTAATTCACCTTTAATGTACAACTAGGAACTTGCGTGGCAGCGTGGATTGATTGTGGCTAGTTCTGTTTTAAGCTAGTGGGATCGCCTCTGTCCGCAGAGGGGATTTACCTCACCAACAATTTGGCGACTCCGCTGGGGAGAAGCTATTTGGAGTTTGTCTTGCATGATTATTTCTCTCGCTTGCCTGAGTTAATGAACTTTCTGGGTCAGTCTTGAAATTGCTATCTGCTGGGCACTGTCAATCAGACCCTGGGTTGTTATATTTATTTTTTGGGTCAGTAAACGCGGCTGGCGCGTTTTTTCTTTTGAAAGTTGTGCCAGTTGGCGCATGTTGCTCCATAAAGACCCATGCCAATTGACTGTTAGCGCGAGTTGCAGATTCACAGTCGCGCCAGCTCTGTGAATTTTGCCAGTTTGGTACTTGAAAGCTCCTTAAACTCGGATTTTTTGTTTTTCCATATCTTTTGCTGCTTCTGGGAGTGTGTTGGACCTCTGTGTGACTGGTTGTTACCTTCATCCTTCAGTTGTTTGCTTATTTCTATCGATTTTGTATCCCAGCCCTAGAGTACCTAGTGGCTTTGCATGTCGAGCCTTCTGTGGGACCTTGTGGTTTGATTATCCAGTCAGCTTGTTGGTTGTTTTCCGCACTCATCTAGTGGTTGTTAAAAGTTGGTATTCTATGCTTCGAGTGATTCACTTCTAGCTTGCTTGGATCTTGCTTGACTTCATTTGAACTTAGATCACATGGTTCATTGAACGTCTTCGTGTTTTCCTTTGCTTTGACAGTTCATCTTCATGTTTCTAAATTGGTTCTATGTCCATTGAGTGAATTGTGTTTGTACTCGTGGATATCTCTTGAGGTTTGTTTACATGCATTATGCCATTTTAAAAAATCAAAAAACAAAAGAGCTTTTTGCATTATATTAGTTAGCATTTATTGTTATTTGTCACTTTTAAAAAGAAAAGGGAAAAACTTTTATTTCTTGTTATTAGCTGCATTAGGATCTTTGTTCCTTGCTTGATGATCATTTTGTTTGTGTAAGAAAAAAAATCTCTACTCTTCTGTAGGTAGAATTCATCGAATGAAACGATATAATTTTGGCATATAGATTGCATTTAGGAAGTTTGGAGAGACCACATACGGTAGGACCAAAAAATTGAAACATAATTGAAGATAAACTATAAAATAAACTCAATGAACCTAACAACGCATTGGAACATAACGCAAACATTCTAGAGGTCTAGGTTAGAGACGTGTTCCGGCGTCGTTAAACCTGGTAGCTTACCGTCGAGTGGTTGGGTGATTCCTCCACGGTGAAACAATAGGTGCCAGTACGGACTGTGCTCCCACGTACCGTCGCGTATACATTGGGAGACCCCTATAGGAATAAAGCTTTTATCCATAGGAAGCCGTGTCGGCCGCCCTATGATTCGCAATGCAGTGAACACAGCATTCACGAAGATCGACCACCCGTACCCTAAAAAGTATTCTGTGGTTTTGCGAAAAGTTTGGCACACCCTCTACCTAGAATTCCAGAGCAGTCACTTTTGATCCTTTTCGGACTCCTTAAACGAAAATGTGCCTGTGAGCGTCTTGTCACTTCGTGCTCATTAGATATTCGAAGGAGACTAGAGTCATCTTTTCGTCCTTTTCTCGACTCTTAAAAAGTGAAAAGGTCAAGTTCAAAGTTCAGTGTCTTAAAATTTATTTGACCACGATCACATATAACCCGGTTAAATTTTGCTTGCGTTAGCTTGAGTAGGGTTCTTTCTCACTCAAATGGCATCCTTCCCTGAGCCCACCGGCCAAGGTGGTCCCCCGGCTGGTCCGATTCCTTCTGTCGGAAATGTTGGTGTTCAGTATATAGCAACTTTGTCTTTACCTGGGTTCACCATCGGTTTACCCGTATGGGTGTTCTCAAACTCAGTGGTCTCGAGTGTGATAACTCCTGTTCCACCACCACCTCCTCCACCCGAACAACATCATGTTGATCCCAAGGTGGACCCCTTCCCTTCTTCGCCTATTGCTGCGTCCTCATCTTCTACTTCGCCTGGTGAAACTCTGGATTTAGGTAACTAGGTGGCTAAGAAGAAGAAGAAGAAGACCAAAAAGAAGAAGTCTCCCAAGGGAAAGGTCGCATCTACCCCGAGTATACCTCAAGTAAGGCCACCTTCTGCTCCTCCGCGGAAGGCTAAATTTCCTTGTAGATTATGCAAGGAAGACCATCTTCTTCATGATTGTCCTGGCATCCCCAGGGTCTTAGAAGTATGGGCTCACGATCGGGACCGCCCTGCATCGTCCTCTGGAGATCATGGTGATGCTACCCTATCAGCTGGAAATGTTAAGGGAAAAGGGAAGATTCGAATCCCCTGTAGACTTTGTGAAGGCAATCATCCCCTTCACCTTTGTCCATTCATGGATAGAGCCTCTATTGTATTGGAAAGTCTTACATCTCCCTCAACTCAACTTCCTGCTGGTTATCAACGTCTCTCTGCAATTGCAGAACGTTCCCCTGCTGACCAAGCAATCAAGCATGATTCCTCTTTGGTCCAACTTTCTCTTCCTGAACCTGACTGTGCTCAACCTGTTCCAGACTAGTCCCTGGTCGGAAAGAGTGTTGATTTACAGCCTGTTCCAGACCAGTCCCTGGTCGGAAAAAGTGTTGCTTTACAGCCTGTTCCAGACCAGTCCCTGGTTGGAAAGAGTGTTGATTTTCAGCCTGTTCCAGACCAGTCCCTGGTCGGAAACGCTGTTGATTTACCTTCGTCGTCTACACACCACTTTGTTCCGGAAACGTTTGTCATCAAATATGAACCATCTGAATCCAAACCAGATGAAAGTCCAAAGGTCCAGATGACAAGTGACCCGGTCTTTCCAAAGGTCCAGATAACAGTTGACCCGGTTTTGCCTTCAGAAGTTCCAATCTCAGATGATATTATCACTCTAAAGGATGAAGATCACACCGTCCAAATTCTATACATAAACATAGACTCTAATGATCAAGTGAGTATCCCCCTCATTCCTTCACAGCAGGAAGGAAGTCCATCAGCGTCCTACCCGGCCGTTTATCTGGTCCCACCTCCAAGCGACCTAGTTGTTTCCTTCAATTGGGATCAACTAGGCAATTCCCGGTTACCAGCTTCCAGACCATTTCAAATTATAGTCCAAGTCTATCGAATGGTTATGGCCGGTACCATTATTGATGAGGGATCTCCTGTGAGCATCCTTTCTTCCACAGCTTGGGAAGCACTTGGTTCGCCACTGCTTCTGCCTGAGATGAGAAACCTTACAGGTTTTCATCGAGAAACCAGTCGACCTTTAGGAATTCTTCCCCATGTACCTATCACATTAGAAGGGAAGACCGTTCAAATGGGCATCATGGTAGTCCAAGGCCCATTAGATTACAATTTACTCCTTGGGCGAGACTATATTTATCGCATACGTGCAATTGTGTCCTCACTCTTCAGAGTGATGTGTTTTCCGCACGAAGGAAGAACGATCAAGATCGTAGACCAACTTTCGTTCCCCGGTTCACACTTTACATATAGTCATCTACCATTCCTAAATGGTCTTATTTCCACAGGAAATGACTCAACATCCAGTCCGTCATTCTGATGACGGCAGCTGACCCGGGCACGTGACTGAAGCCCAGGGGGCATGCATCCTCCTTTTCAAAATCGAGTCTTTCCAAGTGAACCTTCATTCCATCCACTCCGTGAATGCCATGAAGCTTGGGGGGCATGTACCTCGATTTGCATTATCATGCTGGGGGTATGCAAATTTATAACAAGCATAGTTTTTTCGTTTCAAGCTTGTGTAAACATGAAACCGAATCCAAGCAGAGTTCTCCATGGTTCAAGCTTGTGTAAAAATGAACCCATACCCGATTTACATCCCGTGATTGCCATTTATCTGCTAAATTCTGCTAGATGAGCCTTGGTTGTTTCATTCCATCGCCACCATCTCTTTGGCCGATCATATGCTTTCACTTGGTTGTTTTCCTTCCCTGAGGAACCGCAGCGATGAGTGGTTTTATTAGCCAGCCTCTTGACCATTACATGTTTTAAGCAGTTCCACCACTACCGGAACCAGTTGCTACCCTTTATACCACTCGTTCCTCTAGGACGAGTCGCCTTTAAGCTCTTTTCTAACTCGTAAAATATGAAAAGATTGCCGAGTTACTCCCCTTGACTCGTTAAACATAAATAAGGGGCGGTCGTTTTAAGTTCTTTTTGTCGACCGTTAAAACTTAAAAAGATTACCGGGTTTTTGTCATTTCAAACTCGTTAATGGTTACGAAACGACGTGGTTTTGATCACTTTTTTACTTTTTCAGGTCGAAATCACTACTTATGAAAAGTACTCCTCGATCGTAACAATCGGGCGGTTCTTTCGGGCATTATTTTATACTTTTTCGGGCCCGAGAGACACAACTTTACGAAAAAGGACACCCCTAGAGTTTCCTTTTCGTTGTCTTTTCAAATTCTCTAAATATGAAAAGACGCCGAGTTCTTCCTTTGTCAGACTCGTTAAAACCTAATGACATCGGATTTTGTCGAAATGACGCACCACAAGCATATGCTATCCCCATCAAGCTTGTTAAAAATAATTGGGGTACTCGCCAGAAATGGTGGGGGAAAAAAAAAAATTTGGAACCATAATTATTGTTGTGTCGGCAGTATGTCGCTCTTGAACATGGCACTCCTCTGCTTTCGTGTCTGGGTGGGGACATCTCATCTTATTTTTCACTTGCCTCCGTGGGATTGGGTAATCCTATTTGACCTCTCATCTGCTCATTGCCTCGTCACTATGACCTCTGATCCATCGATGTCAAATACTGCCAACTCCACTCTAGTGCCGCCGATATGTTCAAGAGAAGTTGACCTCTGCAAAGAAACAACCTCCCTCTGATATCTCATACAATTTTGATTCACAATATCATCTCTCTGTCTCGTGTCGATGATGTGGGAAACATTATGGCCCACCTTCGATCAAGGTCACTTCCTGTCGACTTCAGCTCATTATCCAGGAAGTTGATCTAGAGACTCCCTTCTGGTGCCTTGGAGCCTGCATGCCTCAATGGCAGGTTCTTCGTGTTCGACGCGAGGTTTTCATCATTGGCCTCCGATCGAATGATTCTACGGGTGTTCGACGTCAGATCACTAATTCGCACGCCGTAGATTGTACCGATAGTACCTTGAGGGCCATTGTCATTATTGGTGGTACCTCTCGCGTCTGTTAATAGTTCCAAATATTGACTGGTAATCAGACGATGTTCATGCATGTTCGACTTCAGCTCACATATTCGCATGCTTGAACTTGTACTTCTGTTCGGGTCGAGATGGAGCGCAAGACCCTGGATTGTGTCTGTTGTAATCCAGGCGTGATTCTTGATACATGACTCATTCACTGGATGGCTGCGACCATACCTGAGTCAATTCATTGATCCTACCCAGATGGCTGCGTCCATACTATGGATCTAAATTATCATGTACTCTCTTATGGATGGCTGCAACCATACCACGTACATCATGTATTTGAGCTATCAATAGTATCTCTCAATGCAGGTTCTCGGCAGCAGCTATATATGTTCTTGCAAAGCATTTCACCCCTCTCTCGCTCGGGCCTCATGCTTTGGGGGGCATCTGTTACACAGTAATTTGTCACCGTTGGTCACCGTCCCTATCGCCCCGATTCCAGTACATTGGAGGATGCATTTCGGGACCTGTGAGCAGTGACATAGCCTAAAAACACTTGCACTATGTTCCCCTGAGTATGTACTTCATGTTCCCTCAAGACACCTTCTGCAAATTATCCCTGAAAAGTGCCCTTTTCCCATTGGCGCAGGTACCCAATGTCTGACCCGTGCCAATAACTCAGATCCTCAAAAAGGGGCGCGCCCATTGGCGCTCTGTCTTAGAACAATGCCCGCGCCAGTCGAGTTTAGTAATGTTTTTTGCCAAAAGCACGACTGTATGATTTTTTCCTCCCAGATCATGAAGTCCTTTGAGGGAAAAATCCATCTGATAAAGCTCGAGAGTCATCATATCTATCCACAGTAGCTTTTCATGGATGTTTCCATTCCATAATGGGTGTCCTGGTGCATTGAATCTTTCTCCCTTCTTCATCTATAAAAGCCTGTCCTCATGCATTAGACAAGCTAGTTCCAAGTTTATGAGTTCCGAAGTGCTGTAGTTTTGAGTTCTTGAGTTGTTGGAGTAATGCTAGAGAGGTTATGCTGCCGGGAGTCCAAGAGAGAGGAAGTCTACTGCAAGGCATATAGCTGCTCGCTCAACCAGAGGAAAGGTTCAACGTCAGAACCTTGGTTGTAACTTTTCCTGTCTATTATTAATTAATGAACGACTGTTATTATAGTTCCAATCTCATTGCCTATTATAGTGATGTTGATTTATTTCCTTTCTGACTGAAATATAGTTGTGCCTTGGTGGATTTTATGCTTGTATCTGTTTCTTCCTTTGCATGTGCAGGTGTCCGTTTGCAAGGATCGCAAGGATTGTGACCTGCCGGAGCGAGGGAGCTGGAACACCAACTCTGCTTCGACTATAGCGTTGGAATCCAGGTTGGTCTTCTTAATTCACCTTTAATGTACAACTAGGAACTTGCGTGGCAGCGTGGATTGATTGTGGCTAGTTCTGTTTTAAGCTAGTGGGATCGCCTCTGTCCGCAGAGGGGATTTACCTCACCAACAGTATGTATATGCAAAAATAATGTTAAAGATGCCTTGACTCTTGGGTTTAGTGTTGATTCATTATATCAGGTCGATGGAAGTCCGCTAGGTGTCATGTCTTGTGACACAACTCTTTAGTCCGAACTTTGGCATCGGAGGTTTTCCCACCTTCATTACAAAGCTCTACCCGATGTAAGACAGAAGGTAACAGGGATGCCCGAAGTCCAAGTAGAGAAAGAAGGTGTATGTCCGGGATGTGCCAAAGGAAATCTCAAAAGGGGACCATTGCCCTCAAGCCAAAGCAAGACCTCCGATATATTACAGTTGGTTCACTCAGGCATACCTGAGGTTGGCATTAAGAGGGAGACTACTACACCACATACTCTTGAGCAGAATGGTGTGGTGGGAAGGAAGAACCACACTATGATGGAAGTTGTCCGGGCCATGCTACATGATCAAAGACTTCCAAAGTTTCTATGGGCTGAAACTACAATCACCGCCGTATATGTACAAAATCGATGCCCTCATCAAGCATTGGGTTCCTAAACTCCTGAAGAAATGTTCACCACCGATCAAAGGGAAGTCGTGATTAGTCATGATGTCACCTTTGACAAAGATATGGCTCTCAGCAAGGTGGACAATCTGCTGACTTTGAGTAGCTCTCAAGAAGCCGACACCAGGGAACCAAAAGAAAAGGATGATGAATCAATGCCTGATGTAGAAGAACCCATGGATCCGATTGATCCTCCTCCACATGAGCCTTCCTCTTCTAGGAAGAGGCCTTCATGGCTTAGGGGCCTAGCTGATGATGCTGAAGGACATGCTACACCCCGAGGAACCTTTTGTGAAAGTAAGAAGCCTAATAGGTATCAGGGATACCTGACCATCATGAGCACGATCATACAAAATGAGCCTTCATCATTCTCAAATGTCGTCAAGCATTAACTATGGAAGGTTGCTATGACCATAGAATATGAGTCTATTATGGAGAATGATGTCTGGGAAGTAGTTCCTAGACCCCAGGGCAAGACAGTTGTTACTTCCAAATGGATTTACAAGATATAGCATGCAGCAGATGGAAGTATGGAAAAGTATAAGGCTCGTTTTGTTGCTCATGGTTTCTCCCAGAAGGAAGGTATAGACTATGATGTGATATTTGCACTTGTTGCCAGATATACGACCATCCGCTCGATCATAGCCCTTGCCGCTTCACAAGGATGGAACCTACATCAAATGGATGTTAAGACTGCATTCTTGCATGGCTCGGTCAAAGAAGAGGTCTACGTGGAGCAACCCGAAGGATTTGAGATTTATGATCGAAAATCTCATATATGCAGGTTGAAGAAAGCTCTCTATGGGCTGAAGCAAGCTCCCCGAGCATGGTATGAGAGGATCGATAGCTACTTGATGAAGCTGGGATTCACTAGGAGTGAAGCCGATCCTAACCTTTACTTTAAGGTTGAAGATGACAAGCCTCTCATACTGGTGTTGTATGTGGATGACCTCTTTCTAACAGGTGCAGACCCTCTCATTCACAAATGTAAGAGGGAGCTGGCCTCTGAATTTGAAATGAAAGACCTAGGACTGATGCACTACTTCCTAGGACTTGAAGTGTGCCAAAAAGCCAGGAGAAATTTTCCTATCTCAAGGAAAATATGTGGTGAAGATATTGGAAAGATTCGGAATGGTGGACTACAAGCCTGTAACTACTCCGATGGAGCTTGACTTCAAGAAGTTAAGTGGTAGTGCTGCTGGACCTGTTTTACGAAATGCTACTGAGTATCGGCAACTCGTCGGAGCATTAATGTTCTTAGTGAACTCCTGTCCAGATATATGCTTTGCAGTCAACACGTTGAGGCAACATATGGTTGAACCCCACCACATACACTGGATTGGTGCCAAGAATCTGCTGAGATATCTTCGTGGCACTATCACTTATGGGTTAAGATACATTGCCAAAGATGTGAGACTATTTGGATACACAGATGTTGACTGGGCAGGCAATGTGGAGGACCATAAGAGCACTTCCGGGTGTTGTTTCTCCTTGGGATCTGCTTCGATATCCTGGATGAGTAGGAAACAAAAGTCGGTGGCTTTGAGCACCGCCGAAGCAGAGTATATTGCTGCTAGCATGGCTTCTTGTGAGGCAGTTTGGTTGCGAAAGCTCTTCAGTGAGTTGTTTGGATTCACATTGGATACCACTGTCATCCTTTGTGACAACCAAAGTGGGATTCGTTTGTCAGAGAATCCCGTATTCCATGATCGCTCCAAGCATATTGATATCAGATACCATTATATTCGAGATATGGTGCAATGGGGAGCTATAAGGCTCCATCATATCGGTACAGATGAACAGGTCGCTGACATTCTGACAAAAACCCTTGGGAAAGTAAAATTTATGACTTTCCGTGAACAACTTGGAGTTGTTCAAAGACCCTCCAATGAGGGTCATGTATGATGCATTGAGCTCTGAGAGCTCCAGGGGGGTGCGAGGTGCTTCTTGGAGCAGCGTATGACCACAAGATTATTCACTATCCCCTGGTGGTATACATGTACACCCCGTGGCGACATTGTAGCAGGATTGATGTGTTCTCCTGTGAGGCTTGGATTGATGTGTTCTCCATGGCAGCCTGGATTGATGTGTTCTCCATGGCAATTGTAGCAGGATTGATGTGTTCTCCTGTGAGGCCTGGATTGATGTGTTCTCCATGGCAATTGTAGCAGGATTGATGTGTTCTCCTGTGAGGCTTGGATTGATGTGTTCTCCATGGCAATTGTAGCAGGATTGATGTGTTCTCTTGTGAGGACAGGATTGATTAGTTCTCCTGTCGAGGCATCCTACCCATGCAGTCTGGGACTCATGGGAAGTACCTCTCATCTGATCAATGAGCAGGGAAATGAAGTTAGGGACCATAGTAGTACCGATGGACGCATCGTTGTAACTACCGTACTCCCTACGCTAGGATGACCTCCATTGATATGGGATCAATGATACTGGTCTGGGACCATTGGTAGGAGTTGTACCATACTATGACGTTGACTTCGGGTCGGTTGAGACTGGTCTGGGATCAGTGGTACATACTCTGAGACTGACTTTGAGTCAGTGGAGGATGATATTGGTCTGGGACCATTGGAGTTGTACTCACTATGACGCTGACTTTGGGTTGGTTGAGACTGGTCTGGGACCAGTGGTACATACTCTGAGACTGACTTTGAGTTAGTATGATACATCCTCGATCATTTCTTCTTCTTCATAATTCGGACAAAAGCAGAGTAGAACAGAACAATGCAAGAGCAGAGCAGAACAAAACAAAACAGTACAGATCAGTGCAGGGCAGAACAAGACAAAGCAGAACAGGGAAAATAGAGCAAAGCAGGGCAAGGGTCAGGCTATACAAGGCAGTGCATTTGATGGATGAATAGTAACGACCGATAGACAGATTGCAGATGAAGTTCTCCATTGTTGAGAGGGAGTGTTAAAATTGGCAACCAGGGCAAAACTTCATGTGGGTCATCTTATTCATGGCTAATAATATTTTTATTAGATTCCTCTCGTCGAGAGGTGTAGGATTGATATAAATATCATCCAATTCCGATAAGTATTCATGGAGATATGAATTTATTTTGATTTTGGAATTATTATCAAGCCGACCTACAACTCATGTAGGCTCAGAAGCCCAACAGTCGCATCTATTCACCCACCAACGTTGTGTATAAATATAAGAGGACTTTTCCTCATTTGGACTCACTCATCTCATCACATCTCTCTCTCTCTACTGCGCAGATATGAGTCTCTTCTCTACTGCGCTGAAATGGGTCTCTCTCTCTCACACATGTGAAGCCGGAAGCTGTTGAATTTGAAGCTGCAACTGCAGAAGTAAATATTGACTTGTGTGGCCTAGAAGATCTCCTCTTTGGAACTGCGCTATAGGTTCATATGAACCTCCTTTGAAAGCCGCAACTTTTGGTGGTGGAATGAAGTCAATCCGATGAACGGTTTGCAAGATATCGACTACCCTAGTTTGAAGCCGGAAACTGCTAAAACTGAAGCTGCAACTGCAGAAGTAAAGATTGACTTGCGTGGCCTAGAAGATCTCCTCTTTGGAACTGCGCTGTAGGTTCATCTGAACCTCCTTTGAAAGCCGCAGCTTTTGGTGGTGGAATGAAGTCAATACGATGAACGGTTTGCAAGATATCGACTGCCCTAGTTTGAAGCCGGAAACTGCTAAAACTGAAGCTGCAACTGCAGAAGTAAAGATTGACCTGCGTGGCCTAGAATATCTCCTCATCTGAACTGCGTTGTAGGTTCATCTGAACCTCCTCTGGAAGCTGAAACTTTTGGTGGTGGAATGAAGTCAATCCGACAGTCGGTTTGTGAGATATTGTCTGCCCTAGTTTGATAATGAAGCCGCTAATGCTGATGCTACTGATCTAGGGTTTGATACTGCTCATATGAATCAGATTTATTGTACTATTTCTCTCTGCTGAATTATTGAAGATAAAAGAAGATTTGATCAAAGGGTTTCCCCACACATTGTGGGGTTTGTCCCTGGCTAGCCGCCACATCTTGTGTCTCTTGTCTTGGCTTGTTTTCTGTCGATCGTTTAATGTTCTATCTGCACTTTACTTTATGTACATGTGATTGCTAATCGGTGGAATATAATAAGAAAAAGAAGTAAATTGTTATAAGCATAGAACATACCATAACTTAACAAAAACACATGTAAGTGCATAATAATGAATAAATACAAATTAAAATTACAATGCGTACTTGAAGTGTTGTCACTTTTGTTGCTGACTTGTTGCAGCAGTAGACAAAGACTCCCACTCTTGATATAGGCCTGGACTCTATGCAAGACTATATCCAAAACTGACCTAAAGATATATACAATAAAAACTGATGACAGATCGACTTCTGATGGACCAAGTTCTAAGTACAAAACCTGAGACCATTCTATCAACTATGACAAGACAAGTAACATGAACTTACAATATCATATATATTTGGCAAACTTGGTGTAGCATCAATAATATATAGCATCAAATGTGTAGTATCAAGAATAGGACATCCAAAATGTGGTATCAAAACTAACTGTGACATATAGAGACATAGAGATAAAACCGAGACCCTGTATATACTTACGTTGTCCTACAAAAACATATGTCAGAGATTATACTCATATTTCAAATGTAAACACTAATCATACATACCTTGTTGTCGTAGCCTTACCCTTGACTATTGATGTGTGGTCCTTACTACAGTGATCCTTGAATGCATGATTTTTCTTGCCTTCTAGGAGATCGATATTGAATATGTTGTATCTATGTAATTTGGGATCCCCATAGCCTGAAATTTCATCATGTCGTAGCCCTCTAAGTCCTCTTTCCAACTCCACAGGTCTGATCAAGATTGGATCCTTCAAGAAAGAGTTATGCCCATTGTCCCGCGATAGCTTGATTATAGACTGGTTCAGTAGAGCGAAGTTGTACGAAGTGCCACGTGTCTTTGTCGCAACCTTCAGCCCTGAAAACACTACTCAACAAACTACAATATGTCCTCTTTCTGTGACTATTTATGAAATTTGAATCCAATGCTCAGAGAGACATTTATGACGATTTTCCCTATATCACCTGTTTGACATGGAATTCGAGAGCCTGCAAAAAACCCTAACTTCCTCAAATCATATCTCCAAAAATATAGCGAACCAAGATCTGATATTCAGTCATAAGAGTCATCAAGATTTCAGCTCCAATGGGTTTTAATTGCAGCTTCTAAAGATTCACCAAAAAAAAAAAAAATTAGCGAGAATGCCACGATGCCCTATTTGAAGCCACGAAATCCCTACTACAGGAGGATATGACGGTCATTATTTATATGAATGTCTTGAGTTAAGAGGGTCCTCAACAAGTGAACGTTGGAGGGATTTTAGGGGCAAAAATACTTATTAATTATTGACTATTCAACGACCACAACCAATTATGAGTGACATGCCACAACCCCATAAGGTTTTAGCCCACTAACTGGGGTTACTAACTTCAAATATGAATATCTCTAAAACCGTGAAGAATCACTTAGCGTGCCATATATCAACAGAAACATCTCAATGAGTAGAATCCATCTAGAAGATCCTTGACTCAAAATAGATTAAGTTGTCAAGTCAAAATTCTCTTGCAAGATCAGGGTATCCCTTGGTGCTTCTTGGGTTGACATCAATGACAACCACTGATCAACAGTATCAGGGCTCTTCCTAGCGGCGAAAGATGTACTTGGGGGATAAAATTAGATCTGCGAGGATGAAGAAGGGGGAACGCATTGATTTGTTCCTATCGAAGCTTAAGGAGGTTTGAGACTCGTTGGAAACTGTAGGATTAGTACCTCGGCCCACCAAGATGGTGAGGTCAGCCCTAAATTCAGTCTCAGAAGAATGGGAAGTGTTTGTCCAGAGTATCCTGGGCAGAGACAGATAGTCGGATTGGGAAGCGATGTGGGCCACTATTCAGCAGGAAAAGATCAGGCGAGACTTAGTCAAGTGCAAACTTGATAGCAGCAACAGCAGTGGGATGAAGCCAAAGGAAGAGAAGGAGAATGCAGCCCTTGCATCAAAGGGGTAGCAGGAGTAGCAGAGGTGTAAGAAGGACATCTCAAAGATCAAATGTTTCCAGTGTGGTGAATTTGGTCACTACACTACACAGTGTCCTCTGAAGAAGAAGGACAAGGACGAGAAACATGATCCGCAGGTTGCAACTGTAAAGATCGAGGAGGACGAGTTTTCCATGGTTTCCTAGATACCTCCAGAGGAGAGGTGCGGTGATCTAGTACTGTAGTTCAAAAGAAATGCAGATGGGCAGGGTCCTTGAGGAGTCCACCTCTCCTATCAATACCTTGCTATGGGAGCCCATTTCAAAAGTAGCGGGATGGACCGGTGTCAGTTGGTGCAGAGGAGTATTAGAGTGGCAGTTGAAGTGGCTAGGAGCACTAGAGACTTAGCAACGTAGAGCAAACTTAGCAGCGTAGTAGACTTGGCAGCAGTGCATTTGGCATAGGGAAGAGTCAGCAGCAACGCAGAGGCTTCAAATGGTCAGCGAAGAGACTAGCAGTAGTCAGAACTCCAGCAACATATGCATCATGTTGAACACCTGTTTAGTATTTTGGATTCTTTTTCATTATTGTTGCGGCAGCAACAGCAACTGGAGAAGGTTACAGTCTAGATGCAGTGATGGCGATGGCAGGGCCAGCGGTAGCACAGATGCAGCATTTGCACAGTAGTTGGTGTGCATAGATGTCAGACATCAGCAACGCAAAGGGAGATGTTATAGAGTCAGGGTGATGCTTTAGCAAGTTGCATTACTAGAGAACATTCCTCGCTAAAAGGGAGTGTTGATTTCTGGTAGCATCGAATGTGATCTAGGAGACAGTTTTATTAAAATAATTAACTATTTTTAATGGATGCTTTAGACTAAACTTAAGAAATTAAAGGGTATTAATGAAACTAGGTGTGAATCTTCTAGAAGAAGATGGAGATCGAGTCAATATGATCTTAGTCATTGATTAGAATCTAATATAGATTGTTGATTACTCAATTGGAAGGTTATAAGGACTTTGGTGGGCATTTGGAAAACACATCGAGTGAGAGATCAAAGATCAATTTTCTCAAGGGAGCAGCAGTCACCAAAGAAGGTGATCGAGGAGATTTCTTGCAGTGAGGGGTAGGGATCATTTTTCGGAGGAAGTTTTCCTGATCCAGAGAGTGCAAGGCACAGAGGGCAAAGAGTAGTCTAGAAAGGTAGCGCTAAGCCACACAGAGGCAACGTAGAGTGTGAACATTTGGATGCCCAAATTTCTACTGCAGCAACTAATTACGTTTCTTCTATTTGTTAATTACTGAAAAAAATTATTTATTGTTTCCTACAGTAAACACTGAAACTAATATACTCTAGCTTTCACCATTTAAATAAAATGTGGAACAAGAAACTTGAACAAGAAAGAAATACAACACATCTACATAGTTATTTTTGGACAAATGTCCCCGGAAAAATACAATGTGGGAAAACTGGTGTCACTGCTGAGGGTTTTATTATTATGTAGTAGTAATTTCTTAATACAATCTATGAATGCCTTGTTGGCTATCCTGTATAGAGAATATCACTGACAGAAGAATAGTGAGAAGTGCCTCACACTATCACAAGTGATCCCGACTGATTCAGCCACAAAATGGCTTGCCCCTTGCTGCCTGCGCGCTACCTCTACGCAGTCACTATGTTAGCCCAGCGTCACAACATCTAGGGACAGCATCACTCCCTGTGCTGATCGATTTGCCTTTGAGATTTTGAGTTCATCTCTCCTGGTCTCAGACTTCGACTTCTAGCTACAGAAATCGATCCCTCCAGCAAATGCTGGATCTCCTCAAGGCTCTACACTGCCTCTGCGTGGCCTTGCGTCAGCCTCTTCTGGCTTTAAGCTACCTCTCTCGAATCTCTCTTTGCCTCCTTTGTTGAGAATTCCCAGATCAAGAGAAATCTCCAACTGGAACTATCCTTGACCCTCACTGCAAAAGCTCACATTGAATTTCTTACTGGCAGCTACTCTGCTTTAGAAATTTGATCTTCTGAACTCTACTCGATGTATTCTCCAAGTGCCCCTCAAGCCTCTTCTTATATCTTTTTGTTGGACAACCAATGACCCAAATTAACTTCTAATAAATAGCTTAGATCATTTTGGCTTGATCCTCATCTTCTTTTAAAAGTTTCACCCACAATTAGATTAATACCCTTTAATTATTTTAATTTCCAAAGTTTAGACTTAAGGTCCCATTAAAAATAATTAATTGTTTTAATAAAACTGTCTCCTGGTGGAATTTCCTAAAACGATTTCTGGGTATTGGAGAATGCATGCATCTAATCCTCCCTGCAAGTTTTGAAACTAAGGGCACATCTGATGCTACCAGAAATAAACACTCCCTCTTAGCGAGGAATGTGCTCTAATAATGCAACATGTTGAAGCATCACTTTGTTCTGTAACATCTCCTTCTAAATTGTTGATGTCTGACATCCTATCCACCAACTATTGCGCAACTGTTGCATTTGTATTGTTGTTGACCCTACCACTGTCAACACTACATCTGTACTACAACTCCCTCTCAATCCTGCATCTGTGTTGTTGCTAGCACTACCACTGCCAATACTACATCTACACTGCAACCTTCTCCAACTGTTATTGCTACTACATCAGCAACAGGAAAGAATCCCAGATTACTAAACAAGTGTTCAGTATGATGCATCTCGTTGTTGGAGTTCTGACTGCTACTAGTCTCTGCGCTAACCCACTGAAGCCTCTATGTTGTTGCTAACTTCTGCTATGTGTCAACTACACTGCTTACAACTTTGTGTTGCTCAGTCTATGGCACTCCTAGCCATTGTAACTGTCTCTTCTAGCACTCCTTTGCATCAACTGACACTAGTCCATCCTGCTACTTTTGATCTAGGCTCCCGTAGCAAGGAATTGATCTAAGAGGTGGACTCCTCAAGGATCCTACCTATATGCAGTCCTTTCAAACTACAGTTCTAGATCAGCCCACTTCCCTCCTATAGATGGTTGGGTTGTCATGGTGAACTCCTCCTCCTCAATCTTCACGACTGCAACCTTCGAATCATGCTTCTCATCTTTTTCCTTCTTCCTAGGATGAAACTGTGTTACGTAGTGACCGAATTCACCACACTTGAAGCATTTGATATTCAAAACATCTTTCTTATTTTTCCGCTGCTCATGTTGCCCCTTGGATGTGAGGGTTGCATTATCTTCCTCCTCCTTGGGCTTCAACCCACTGTTGTTGCTTCTGTCAAGTTTACACTTGACCAAGACTCTCCTCAACTCCTCTTGCTATAGAGTTTCCCACATTCCATCCCAGTCTGGCAAAGTCACCCTGCCTAGGATGGTCTGGACAAAAACTTGCCATTGCTCATACACTGAAGTCAGGGCCAATCTTACCATCTCAGAACCTTAAGGCATTGACCCCACAGCTGCAAACTCGTCTTGAGTCTCCTAAATCTTAGTAAGGAACAAATTAGTGTGTTCCCCTTTCTGCATCTGCATGGATCTCATCTTCTACTCCAAGTACATCTTCCACTGCTCAGAAGATCCCTTATATAGCATCGACAAAGCATCCCACATCTCCTTGGCAATGTCTCTACTAGTGATGTGACAAACTATATGATCCTTCACTCCATCGATGATCATTCTATTGGTCTTCGCCATTTCTCCCTTGTACTTCTTGAATGGATATGGACCTGTGAGCTCATCTACCACGTTGTTGACATATATCTTGAGAAAATGCTCATCCAGAAGGCATGACATCCTTGCCTTCCAGAACACATAGTTGGATGAACCATCCAACCTATCCTGATCTCTCAATCCACTGGCTGCCATCTCTGGCAATCGAACAAGTCGAATGACCTCCTCTCTCCTACTATTGCTCAACAAATGAGAATTTGAATTCTCTGGATAGGAATTCTCTGAGGAAGAAATCCCCTCAAGTGTCTCTCTTCTTCCTTCTGACGTCTTTCTGCCTAGCAACTACCTGCAGAAAACTGCGTCTCACCAGAAACCCCTCTTCGCTAAAGATATGACTGTGTTTCTCCCTCTGTCACTAACAGATTTCAATATGGAAATCCTACCTCTCTGTCGACTCACTCAGAGAGATTTTCCACGAAGGTCTTGCCCTCCTAACCTAAACTGCACAAACCCTCTAGGGATTTGATTTGTTGCCTATGCAACACTTCGACTTCCCTTCTTCCTTCAGCGCCAGGCTATTCCAACTTTCTTCTCTTGTTTCACCTGTAGCTTTGATACCATGCGAACATTCGGATTCCAAAATTTCTACTACAACAACTGATTATGTTTCTTCTATTTGTTAATTACTGAACAAAATTATTTATTGTTTCCTACAGTAAACACTGAAACTAATACATTGCAACCTTCACCATTTAAATAAAATGTGGAAACAAGAAACTTGAACAAGAAATAAATACAACACATCTACACAGTTATTTTTGGAGAGATGTCCCCGGAAAAATCTAGTGTGGAAAAATCGGTGCAGTAGCTGAGGGTTTTATTATTACGCAATAGTAATTTCTGAATACAATCTCTGAATGCCTTGTTAACTATCTAGGATAGAGAATATCACTGACAGAAGAATAGTGAGAAGTACCTCACACTATCGCAAGTGATCCTGATTGATTCAGCCATAGAATGGCTTGCCCCTTGCTGCCTCTACACAGTCACTGCATCAGCCCAACGTCATAGCTTCTAGGGACAACATCACTTCCTCTGTTGCTTGATTTTCCTCTGAGATTCTGACTTCTGCTCTCTCGGTCTCACACCCCTGCTTCCAACTACAGAAATTGATCCCTCCAGCAAATTAGAGAACTCCTCAAGGCTCTGCGTTGCCTTTTTGTCAGTCTACGCTGCCATTATGTGGCCCTACATCAGCCTCTTATGGCTCTATGTTGCCTCTCCCGAATCTCTCTCTACCTCCTCTATTGAGTATTCTCGAATCAGGAGAAATCTCCAACCGGAACTATCCCTGCCCGTCACTGCAAAAGCTCACTTTGAATTTCTCACCAACAGTTTCTCTGCTTCAGAAATTCGATCTTCTAAACTCTACTCGATGTATTCTCCAAGTGCCTCTCAAGCCTCTTCTTATATATTTCTGTTGGACAACCAATGACCCAGATTAACTTCTAATCAATGGCTTAGATCATTTTGGCTTAATCCTCGTCTTCTTCTAGAAGTTTCACCCACAGTTATATTAATACCCTTTAATTATTTTAATTTCCTAAGTTTAGACTTAGGGTCCCATTAAAAATAATTAATTATTTTAATAAAATTGTCTCCAGGTGGAATTTCCCAAAAAGATTTATGGGTATTGGAGAATGCATGTGTCTAAGACTCCCTGCAAATTTTGAGACTTAGAGCATATCCGATGCTACCAGAAATCAAGATAGTGCCATGTTGTGGCAACGTAAAGCTTCAAAGGGAGTCTGTATTTCTGCTAGGAAACAATTGGGATCTAGTGTTAGAGCTAGGGTGTGAGATCGGGAGGCCATAGGACCGAAGTTTCTAGTGAGCAGGGGACAGATAGGAAGGTGTAGCACAATCCCAATAGCAGTGATGTTGTAACTTCGTGGGTGTGATGTAGTACTGCGTAGAGGCTTAGCTTCAGCACAGATCAACGTCGAATTTCCCAGTGATAGGTTGAGATCATCTCACTATCTTTTTGTCCAGTTAGATCTCTATATAGGATTTCCAGTTTGGGTATCCGAAAAATTGTACTCCGAAATTTTTGCATAATAATACAAACCCTTAGATGTTGCACGGATTTTCTCGCATTGGTTTTTTTCGGGAACATTAGTCCAAAAATAATGGTGTCACTTGTGTGTGCTATTTCCTTCTTGCTCAATTCTTGTTTCCGCATATTATTTAAGTTATGAAGGTTGCAGTTGTATTTATTTCAACGTTTACAATGTAACACAGTAAATAACTTGCATGGATTAACAAGTAGGAGAAGTAATATCAGTTTGTGCAGTAGGGAATTTGGGTCTCCAAATTTACACAGGGTAGTCGAACACTGTTTCCAAAATTCAAAATAAGTAGAGGCCTTTAATGCTTCATTCTTCCTTTTTATTTCTCTATATCTAGCAAAAATGTTTTGTTGCATTGTATCTTGAGAGACATATGACACAAGAGAATCTGTTGTGATCTCTTTAATTTATGGAATTGAAGTAGTAGGAAATCTCCACAGTATTATTCTAGCCTACTCCAGTGAATTTTTTCCTTCTGAGGACTCTTCATTAGTGTTTGTTTTCTTTCTCCTTTTGAAGACTGTGAAAGTTGTAGCTTGAGTTTCTAAGTCTATAGGAGATAGACTTTCTCTTGATCTTTTGGTTTCTTTTTCTTGGGGAACTAGAGTTTGTGAAGTTGTTTGACTAACAATTTGTTCCTCGACTTCCTGTAATGTATTTTCTTGCCATTCTTCTTGATTTGCATATTGTTCTATCTTTGGCCTGGTTGTATGTGCATAAGGTGTTGTTTTTTTCTCAACTCTCAACCTTGAAATAATTCCCAAGGGATCATAGGACCAAGTAAAACTCAACTTGAATTTCATTTGCTTTAACAAATTATTTGCCTCCTTCGATGTTTCTCTAGTATTAAAATTGAAAGGGCTAATTTGTGGCTTTAGCTTGAATTGTGCTTTCTACTTCCTAGATACAAAATGCAAATCATCCATATTCATCATTTGCCTGATGTATTCTAAGGCAAAGATCCTTATTGGCACAAACACTGGTAACCTGTAGGGAGGGAGTTCACAACCATATACTCTGATCTCTATATAATTCTGGTAAAGGTACCAATCTCCAACTTTATCTTGCTTAGTAAGGTGCATAATTCTTCTAATTTCAGGTGAAATCCTTGGTATTACATCACTGCTGAGAAGACATAAGGACATATGCAAAAACTGGTTTACAAAGTCACTAAAGGAGTACTCTTTTGTGTTCTTCCTTACCAAGGAAGTCCAGTGAATAACATATTGAGGCTTTCCTTGTGCATCTAACTTCTGCAATGGGAATTTAAACCTTTCTGCTTGATGAAATAAAATCAAATATACAAGAACTGATTGATGTTTAAATGAACCTTTAGCAGAAAAATTTATAAATTGATCATGAATAATATCTGACAAAAACTGATTGTAATTAAAAATTAATGAAGGCTTATTACCCACAGAGAAAACTGACAAAAATCCCAATATCACTTCATCTGCCCACTGATCAGTAGGATAACCTAACAAACAGGCGACCATGGAAATAACATGCCTTGACATTTTGGAAAAATTGCAGTGGAATAGGGCGGATTAGTTCTAGGCAATTCAGAATTTTCAAGTAGGAATGACTCAAAAATACGAGCTCGTTGGGGAAATGTAAGTTTCTAATAGATCTCCATGAGGGAATCAGTAGAAAAGGGGTGCAAACGAGCTTGGAAACGGATTTGTAGTGCTTGTCATAAAGATTCAGGTGTGATGGCGAATAAAACTTCATTGTTTTGGACAATTACATCCCTCTGACTGGGAAGATACCTGAGATGGCACCAGGTGACAATTTTGGGAAGGGATGAGTTTGGTGAAAGAAAAATTGGGGCAAGAAAGACTCTCAGATATTCAATTTATCACTAGCATCTTCGAATTTCTGGTTTGCCCAGTCGTGGAGTTCATACAAATTGAACTTGCACTGGGTCTCTGAGATTTTATATTGAGTATCGACCAAAGGGAGCTCATCTAGGTTAATGACAGAGGGTAATGTAGGGCTTTCTACAACTACTTTAGATTTGCCTTTGTGAGAAGACATTTTAAATAGAAAATTACCAGTTAAGGTGGCGAATTACCAGGCTATTGATGATCACTAGCATAGGAAGATGGTTACGCAATTGTGAAATTTTGGGCTGCACTTGTGCTGTTGAAAGGAGAAATGATGAAAATGGAGTATGAGGGGTAATGAGATTTTTTAAAAGAAGAGATTTAAACAGATGGTGATTATAATTGTTTTGGCACGTCTAATTAATAAAAGTAGACGTTGGCAAGAAGAATTTAATTATTTAATGGTCATATAACTTATAAAGAGTATTTTTAGAAGAAGTCACATTGAAGATTTGGGTCGACGCTTTTCTAACCAGCAAGTGTGGTTCATCTTCAGGACACGATGAAGAAACAGATCCAGGAAGAGGGTTAAATAGGAAGACAAGTCAACCTAATAGCTAGAAGAAAATGACTATGTTTGACTATGGGAGGGAGAGGGGACATATTGATAATATTTAATTTTATTAGTTAACTAACGAATGGTTATTTCTGATGATATTCAATTCATTTTTTACTTTATCAAAATATATATAAATAACAAATGATTAAAACTAATAATAATGACTATATATATATATATATATATATATATATATATAAAGGATTCTTCATAAACACCTGCTCATATTAATAAATAATATTAATGTTAAATTGTATATATATAATAACAATATATATAGATCACTATGTACAAAAATTAATACTAATATAAATTAATATTAATATAAAATTGTATATTAGGATTAATAATATTCAATTCATTTTTTACTTTATCAAAATATATATAAATAACTAAAGATTAAAACCAATAATAACAATTAAATATATAAAATTAATATAAAGGAATCTAATAAACACCGAATCATATTAATAAATAATATTAATGTTAAATAGTATATAAACAATGTATATAAATCACTATGTATAAAAATTAAACGTTCATATTAATGTTTATATTAATATTACCACACAAATATATTTATAATGCGAGAACAAATTCTATCAGAATGTTAATAATTATTATTTATATATCAATATATATATATATATATATAATAATCAATAAAAAAAAAGCAAGAGAGAAATTAAGAAGAGAGGGCGGGAATCCAACAGCTACTAATTTTTCATTCGTCAACCCTATTAATATTACTAGAAGACCTCTCAATTTCAATGGCTTCCCTAAACTTACGATGATGAAAATGGGGAATCTTAGTGATAACCCTAGCCTCCTCAATACATCTATGATGCTTAGTCTTCTCTGCATGTTCGGCTAAAGCTGAGGATTTTTTCCTCCCGTGTTTAATATCAGCGACGTGTTCCTTAATCCTCTGGTTTATAGAACGACTAGTTTCACCTGCGTAAGAGGTTCCACGGGAACAAGGGATGATATAAACACCTTTCATATCCTTAGGGTTCACTTGGTCTTTTACAGACTTGAGGGAACTCCTAATGGTGATGAGGGGTCTAAAGGTCAAGGAAATATTATGCTTCTTTAGGATTCTCGCAATCTTGTCAAGCGTCCCTTGGATGAAGGGGAGGTGGACTCCTAAACTGTGGTCGATGGGTTCTTTCTTGATCTTGGGACCTTTGCTCACTTTGAGGAAGGCCTTGATACCCTACTGCCTACTATAGCCATTCTGGACAAAAACATTAAAGAGGTGGGACTTTTCTTTAGAAAAGTGGTCTTCATCAGAAATTCTCAGAGCACGAGTGGTTAACGTGCTGAGAACACTTATCTTTTACGCAGGGAAATGATGGGAACTGGCATGAAGATATTGCTCAGTGTGAGTCTTCTTTCGATATACCTCATGGGAGAAAGATCCATCAACTTTCCTAGAAATGAGGACATCGAGAAAAGGAAGGCAACCATTAACCTTACGCTCCATCTTAACTTGATGGAGTTACGCTGATTATTGAGATGTTGGAAAAAGAGATCTAATTTTTCAATCCCGTGCTGCCAAATGGTGCAGGTGTCATCAAAAAATCTTTTCCAAAGCTTAGGTTTAAATAAAGCTGAGGATAAAGCCTTGGATTCAAAATCTTCCATGAACAAGTTAGCAACGATAGGGGACAGGGGGGAACCCATGGCAACCCCACAAGTTTGTTCATAGAACACACCTTCAAAACAAAAAAAAGTGGAAGTGAGGCAGATCTCAACTAACTTAGCCATGTCAGGATCAGTAAGGTGAAAGATGACATCAAGGGCTTCTTTAATGGGGATGCAAGTGTATAGGGAAACCACATCAAAACTGACAAGATTATCATCAGGTTCAAATTTCATATCTTTTAATTCATTAACAAAAGAAGAGGAGTCTTTGACAAAGGACTTTGTCCGCCCCACCAGGGGTTTTAGCTTCATGGCTAAGAATTTAGCTAGAAGGTAGGTTGGTCCACCAATGGTGTTGACAATGGGTTGAAGGGGGACTCCCTCTTTATGGATTTTGGGAAGCCCATAAATCCTGGGAGTGATAGGGCTACTTTCAATCAGCTTATGGCTAAAGGAGCCAACCGTGCTGCTGGATTTAATAGCAAGAGCGATAGTCTTAGAAATATTTTTCAAGGGATTCTTGTCAAGCTTTCTGTAGCTACCACTGTTGACCAGATGATCCAACATCTTCTTTCGATAATCATCCTTGTCAAGGATAACAACAGCCCCCCCTTTGTCAGCTTTCAGAACAACAATATCAGGGTTCCTATTCAGGGATTTGAGGGCTTCAAACTCACCTTTGTTGATGTTATTCTTAGGGGCTTCGCTTTTCTAAGAATAACAGTGCAGTCTTGTCGAATAATATCTTTAATATTATCCGGTAAACCCTTTATCCCAAATTCGATGTTGCACATAATATTAGCCACCAGAATCTTTTTAGGAGCAAGGGCAAAATTGAAGCCCCTTTCCAAAAGATTGAAGACCAGAGGAGGAAAAGAAAAACTGGATAAATTGACTACTTTATTATTATGATGGTTAGTAATACCACTATTATAATTATTAGGATTATTATTATTGTCATTAATACCAATAAATTTAATAAACATTTTATCATCTTTATTATCATTAATAAATTTAAGGGATCCTTCTTTATTATTCTTTTCGTAAATACTCTATATACATTATGATATGGATCACAGAAGCTTGAATTCGAAGGTCATATAACAATTTGGCGAGAGCGAATAACAGAAAGACAAGTGGCGGCGTATGAGCGGGAGTGGGAGTGAAGTCGGGAAGGAAAAGTGGTTTACAGAGGGGGGTAGGTTGTTAATGGTATTAGAGTGGGGAATCCCAAACTTCATGTGGGGCTGCCACGTATGAGAGGGCGGTATTTTCAAATCAACTTTTCATACCCCCCCCCCTCGTTAACCTTCAAAAGTGCGGGGGGTCTTGAACCTATCCTTCGTCATTAATTTGGGTGGGGACGATCTCATCCATTACTTTCCAATTGCATTTTATCGTTATTCAACGGAACATTAAATCATTTTATTTACAAATTTATTAACCATTGGAAAAATACAAAGGAATAAAATAATAACAAAAACAAAATAATGCAGCATTTTGACTTGCACGCTGACTCTGGGATATATATGTATATATATATATAATCTATTTTTCTTTCTTTTCTTTTGATTTTTTATTTATTTATTTTTCTCATTTTTCTTTTCATTTCTTTCTTTTTTTTCTCATTTTTTTACTTTTATTCTCTTTTTTCTTTTTTCTTTTTTTCTTATTTCAACATAAAGGGAAAATTAAAAAACAAACTAGGGTAAAAATAAGCTACAACAACAATAATGTCCAGTGGCAAACATTGCTTACTTCTTATCTTCGGTAACCAACTACAGAGGATGTAACCCAATTTGTGGATAAGGTTACTGCTTTTCTTACTACTTGGAAATATGTTGTGGAAAATTATAACAGTTTTAAAGCTCAATCCTTGTAGACAGTACCACAAGAAGGGTTGAGTGTACAAACAGAGGATTGACTCCAGGGTGAGATAATAGGATGTCGTCAAGGCCTATTGGGTACTTCATCTTTTGGGCAGTTTTGATCAGTTTTTGGTTGGAAAATACTTGCAGAAGTAATTGGCAGAAGCAAGAAAGGAAAATGGTAAAACAAAATGTCTAAATTTTTAATATATTTAACATGAGTGAAAGTATGTTTTTCAACTAAAGAATATTCCAATTCCTTCTCAAATAAACTTTGACTCATGTAATGTAGAAATTATGGTGTAGATTTGCAACTACTTATGAAGTTTTAGTTAAAATCACAAGACACAAACCTACTATACTACTTTGCAAACATTAATTCACAATTTTGAACATAAACCTTACACATGCAATAAGAAATCACACACATGAAAAATAGTATTTTTCCTGGGAAAGGAAATCTGCTAAAAACCCCAATGCCCACTTGCATTAAGCTGATGAATAGATATGTATTACAATTGCTTTGCTCAACTAAGCACAACTTGCAAGTGCATAACCTAAATCTCTGCTCACTGAGAAACTCTAACCTGAACTTAGTCAATTTTTTCCTCTTTGAGCCCCTATTTGCTTTCACAATTCCCAACGATATAGGTCCCTATTAATTAGGAATTTCCACCAAAATGCTTGCGCAATTTCTCATGGTTGATCACCTGACCTCATACAACCCCGTACACTCAACTCGTTTACAATTGTTGGTTAACTTCCTTGGAAACTCCACCACAACTAGGCAACTCATATTATTTGCATGCATGAGCTAATTATTAGTTGATTGATCAGTTAACTAGATGATCTTTGAGTTAGATTAATGTCCCACTACATAACTGACCACCAACTAGTTTTATTAACAGTTAGAACTAGTTTAAGTGATTACAACTGAAATTAACCCAACTTAGGCTCCTAAAATTTAGGAATCACTACATACAATTGAACTTCATGCCCTTAACTTGAATTAACTGAGTTCACTGACAATAGCCATGTCACCTCAGTTAACTCCTCCAAGTTGTCCGTTGATGTGGAATTTTGAATATCCTCAATTTAATCAAGGCAAAATCAAATTGAGAATTTCTTGCTGCATTTTTTCAACACTCCTCTCAGCAAGAAAAGGATTATCAACCACCCTTATCCTGCACCTGTGGAATGTATTGCATGCAACACCTCTCACTATTGTTGTTGCTACTACAACATCTACAGTTGAGAAGCATCCAAAAAAAATTTGAATCAATTGTGTCTGCAACTGTCTACTGGGAAAATTGTGTTGTTGTCGATTCTGTTACTGAGCCTCCTGCTCTGCTACCAACACTCCTCTGCACTCCTCAATGTCTGACTGAAATTGATCCTCCTGCAATTGAATACTGTGGGCCCCCAATATTATGGGCCCCTGTAGAAAGGTAATGATCAATGAGGAGAACACCTCAATGGACCCTGCCCATATTTCTGCAACTCTTGGACTAAGGATATATATTTCTCCACCTCACTCCTGGAAGTATAGTTGCATGTGCTCCCTCTTCCCACTTGGATCGAACTTTCCCCCTAGTGGAGGTCTCTTCTTTAGTGGAAGTCTCCACTCTTCCTCCTCTCTGCCTCTCCATTTTTGGTTGCTCCACAACATCCTGAGGCTCCATGTTGGGAGGTCTAATATGCTCCCTCTCAACCACCATATCTCTAGTCTATGCCTTGCTCCTCAAGCTTGAGCATGCTTCTTCTACCTCAAGTGCATACAGGTTCTTGAATCGAACCCCAATCTTCTTCACTTGTCCTGTGGCTATGTGTCTCAGGAATGCCTTCCCTTTGTTGAAGATCACATCATAACCACGGTCTTCGAAAATTGCTACAAAGATGAGATTTTTCATTAGGCCTAGAACGAACATGACATTCTTGAGTCGAAGAGGGGATCCCGACTCCCTCTGAAAGGTGGCTGTACCTATCTTGGTCGCATTGTACCTTCTGTCGTCCCCAAACTCAATATGCATCTGGAGATCCTTCTCCTCTAGATCACTGAAAAAATCTCTACACCCAATCATGTGGAGCGAGGCACCAGAGTCTAAGTACCACACACTCCACATCATGGTGTTGGACATGCATGCGATAAGGGTGAAGTCACACTCGAACTGTGAAGCCAAAGTTTGACCTGTTTCTCCTCTTACAGGCTCCTTGCAATAATTTTTGTGTTGACACTTTGTAGCATAGTGCCCGAATTCATGACAATTGAAGCATTTTATTTTGGACAAATCTTTCTTCTTGCCCTCTTGGCTGGATTCAGCCTTACCTTGGGACTTCTTTCCCTTAGCCTTCATTCCTTTGTTGACTGAGCCAAGCCCTCTTCCTCTTGTTTAAATGAAGTTCCAGATCTGGTATCCCACCTTATTTCCTCTAGTACCAAACAGACCATAAGTGTTCCCAATTTGGTAGTTTCTCCCTCTCATTCACCGAATCTTGGTAGTTATACCAACTATTGGGAAGGCCTAAAAGGGCTAGGTTTACCAAATCATCTTTTGCAACAGTAACACCAAATTCACCAAGTTCATCACGACATTATGTGAATCTGTGCAGGTACCGCAAAATCATGTGGCATTCTTGTGCATTTTGGTATTTTGAAGTTTATCCTTGAGCGCGAGCTTCCTGTGGTCACTACTATTCTGGAACAAATTTTTCAGTGCTTGCCACATTGTATAAGGAGTTTCTTTCCCGTGGATATTGGTGACAATGTGATCCCATACTCCCTCCAATATTATTCTCCTCACCTTGGCTACATCTTTCTTCCATTGAGCAACATTATGGGCATCAGAATCTGGTGGTTTTGTAGCATCTATTTTGATGTATTCTAGCAATCCATTGTCATCCAATACCGCCTCCATGTGATCCTTCCATGCAACAAAATTAGAGGTGCATTCCAAGGCATACTCTAGCCTTAGTCTATTGAAGGTCATCTTCTCAGCTCTGAAGAGGTCTTGCTGCACTGAACTTCAAACTCAAACCTCCTGAGAAACAACTTCGAAATTCTTGCTCTAATGTGAATCCAATTTTGATACCATGTGGAAGTTATGGTGTAGCTTTGCAACTGCTTATGAAGTTTTTATCAAAATCACAGGACACAAACCTACTCTACTACTCTCCGGACATTAATTCACAATTTGGAACAAAAATCTCAAACACACAATAAGAAATCACACACATGCAAATAGTATTTTTTTTGGGGAAAGAAATTTTCTAAAAACCCCAATGCCTACTTGCATTAATCTGATGAATAGAGATGTATTACAATTTCTTTGCTCAACTGAGCACAACCTACAAGTGCATAACCTATCTCCCTGCTCACTGTGAACCTCTAACCCAGACTTAGTCAATTTCTTCCTATGCTTGAGCCTTTATTTGCTTGCGCAATTCCTAGGAAAATAGGCCCCTATTAATTAGGAATTTCCTCCAAAATGTTTGCACAATTCCTCAGGGTTGAACACTTGACCTCATGCAACACTTGTACACTCAACTAGTTTACAATTGTTGGTTAACTGCCTTGAAAACTCCACCACAACTGGGAAACTCATATTATTTGCATGCATGAGCTAATTAATAGTTGATTGACCATTCAACTAGATGATCTCTGAGTTAGATTGATGTCCCACTACTTAATTGACCACCAACTAGTTCTATTAACAATTAGAACTAGTTTAACTGATTACAACGAAAATTAACTAACCCAGGCTCCTAAAATTTAGGAATCACTACTTGTTATATATCAACCCATAATATATGAGAAATAACAAATATACCCAATAATAACAAGATAGAAATATATAGAAATGTTTCTTTATTATCAAACACTTAAGGTAGGGCAACACCATTCACTCCTTAAGGAAGGAGAACACTCCACAAGCCATATGCTTGTTCATACAATAATCTTTCACTATTCCTTGACATGGAGTCTCTAGTCTCTATATAGGCCTCATACATACAATACCATGGGTCATTACCATGGTTCCCTCATACCATCAACTAATACCATGGGCCCATTACATTATTATTAACTACTTGTGGTCCCTTACATGATATGGGTTAACCACCTTATTTATTACTATGGCCCATCTCATTATTACATTATTACCTTGGGTACCTCCCTTGGCACCCCATATTATCCCCCCTAGGTATATAACACTCCACCCCCCTTAGCATGTTTCGTCCCCGAAACATGGGAAGAACACAAATAATAAGATCTACTCAAAATAGTAGTCCACTGGTACCATGCACGTGCATCTAGCCATCCAAGAGAAAATTGAACCCTCGATCTCACTAGTGCCTCGCTCGCTTGAGATGGAAGTTGACCATGGCGGCTCTTCTGTGTTGATGTGTAGTAGGTGGATCTTTGCTCCTCGCTATCCGTCATACGCGGATTGTTGTCCTTGTGGCTAATTGGTTGCCATGTTGTTGGTTGTTTTCTTGCTGGGTGATGTGGGTGATGATATGTTGAAGTTTTGACCCACGGTGTCTTTTTTTTTTAATTCACCCTGCTATGGTGCCTGTTGTGGTGTCTTCTTTTCCAATATGACTTCAACCACTGAGCCCTCCTCTGATGTATCAGCACCTGTACCATTTTCTGCTTCAGCCTTTGTTTGTGTTTGATTGTCTATCATCACTGGCTCATCATCTAATATGTCAGACCCTGGAACGTCTTCTCCTTCAACCTCCTTGGACTCTACCTGTTTATTAATGGAAATATCCTGTAATGTAATTTTCTTCTTTTTATACCAGAGCTTCAGGAATTTCTTCTGCACATTAATATTGATAGTACCCGTAGATTCCATCCAAGGATATCCCAAAACAACATCCATATTATCCATCTCTGAAGTATAAAAATCACCATGCAACACATACTTATCCATAGAAATCTTCAAATCCTTATACACTAGAACATCCTCATTATCCACTTGTGTGTTTTCAATGTGTTTTGCTGGAATTTGCAATTTTTTTGCCAAATTAACATTGATGAAATTATGCTTGCAACTAGGATTTATAGAAACAATGATCTTCTCCTTCTGAATCAATCCATGAACCTGCAATAAGGATATACCAGTATGAAATAGCCCCACATGTTTCTCCTTATCTTGTTTTCTGGCATGAGACCATCTGTCTAAAAGTAATTTTTCAAATTCTTCATCGGGCAGGTTGTAACACTTCGTTTTGTTAAGTAATCCCCACCATGTGGCTGCCTCCTCTCTAAATAGCTCCACTACCCACCATTTCCAATTGTTTTTATATAATGATTTTTATTCTTTTATGTATTCTTCAATAGTAGGACCATTATCTTTCCCTGTAAAACCTAGACCTGCCATGAAGAGGGTTTTGAAAAAATTCTCTTACTTGGCGAAAATTTGAAATTGTCACAGTTTAGTCAATATTGCTCAGAATCTCTATTATGACCTATTTTCAGAAATGGAACAATCATTCTGCATCTACCCATGTGATAAACATCTTGATCCAGACACTGGAATTTCAGATCTGGGCTGCAACTCTCCCGCCATCACCAAAATTTCTACAAAAAGAGCTGATTTTAAATCAGCGATATCTCCCTCATACGAACTCCGATTCGACTGATGTTTTTTTTTTAATTAGGTATTTTTTCACAAAGATTCCAGATCTACAATTAGATTTTGCAGATCTTGCACCATGACGTCCAGATCTGTGCCGCAAACTCGTTGTCCTGAAAAATTGTCTGCAACCCCACTGATTTTTAGATCAGCGATATCTCCTTCATCCGGACTCTAATTCAACTGATTTTTTTTTTGAAATCGGCTATTTTTTCACGAAGAATCCAGATATGCAATTAGATTTTGCAGATCTTTCACCAAAATGTACATATCTGATCTGCAAATTCGTCGCCCCCGAAATCCTGCAAAAATTAAAAAATTCTCCACTTTTTTGCCCAAGAAAGTGCTCTGATATCACTTGTTATATATCAACCCAGAATATATGAGAAATAACAAATATACCCAATAATAACAAGATAGAAATATATAGAAATGTTTTTTTATTATCAAACCCTTAAGATAGGGCAACACCATACATTCACTCCTTAAGGAAGGAGAACACTCCACAAGCCATATGCTTGTTCATACAATAATCCTTCACTATTCCTTGACATGGAGTCTCTAGCCTTTATATAGGCCTCATACATACAATACCATGGGTCATTACCATGGTTCCCTCATACCATCAACTAATACCATAGGCCCATTACATTATTATTAACTACTTGTGGTCCCTTACATGATATAGGTTAACCACCTTATTTATTACTATAGCCCATCCCATTATTACATTATTACCTTGGGTACCTCCCTTGGCACCCCATATTATCCCCCCTAGGTATATAACACTACATAAAACTGAACTTCATGTCCCTAACTCGAATTAACTGAGCTAACTAAGTGACAAAAACCATGTCACCTCAATTAACTCCTCCAAGTTGTGTGTCGATGTGGAATTTCAAATTTTTTCAATTTAAACAAGGCAAAATCAAATTGAGAATTTCCTCCTGCATTTTTTCAACATGTAAGCTACGAGATATTCAATTTGTTGATCATCCCGTTAAAGAATGATAATAGATATGGCTTCTTCAGTGGTGTTGTCGCACAGATTGTCACGACAACGCTCAGACCGGGGGCTGTCACCCTGATCCCCGATCTCTCTGTTTAAGCCTGTCTCCCGCGGCTAAGGGGGGTAGACCCTATAGGAAAAATGATGACCAACTGTGAATCGGTTGGTTTGGGAGACACGAAAAGAAACCAGCACTAAATAAATTTTATTAAATTAATAGACCAGTGCCTTTTAATGTTTAAATGATTACTTACTAAATATTGCAGAAATGTAAATCATGTAGAGCAATCATTTATCATCAAATAACTCAAAGAAAGATTAATTCAGATGCGAGAGAATGCTTAAATGATATTCCAGCAATTTAAAATTTCGAAAGATAAAGATCGATACACAACCATGTAATTTTAAATGCTAACCAGATATCATATTCATGATTATTCAAGCATACTAAATCGCATAATGCTTAAATGATATTCCAGCAATTTAAAATTTCGAAAGATAAAGATCGATACACAACCATGTAATTTTAAATGCTAACCAGATATCATATTCATGATTATTCAAGCATACTAAATCGCATAAAAATGATAAACATTAATTCCGCATCAAAGTTTTAATCAGCAGGAAAAAATAAAACGTGATAAATCCCCGAGCCAAGACTGAATCTGGTAAAAAAAAATTTTTTTTTAATCAAACAACTAACTAAATCTAAAATCCAAATTCTAAACTAAAAAAAAAAGAAACTTTTTATGCCTTTTTATATTTTATATTTTTTTGTGATTTTTTTTTTTATTTTTTGAAAAAATTTATAAATTTAAAATAAACAAAATTTACCATCCAAATAAAATCTAATTTAAAACAAAAATCGATTTTGATATTTTTTTATAAAGATTCAAAATTAAAAAGTAAAAATAAAACTAAATTCTTAAACTTAAATCTAAATCTAAACTAAAAATCTATATAAAAAAAGGTAAAAATGAAACAAAACAAAACTTTAAATAAAATCTAATCTAAAGTAATCGATTTCATATATATTTAAAAAAAAAAACAAAAACAAAGCTCAAAACTACGATAATTCTTAAAAAAAAAAAAAAACGAAACTATTCGACCAGATCCCTTACCCTTACGCTAAACCATAGATCGAATGCAGATATATTTAAATCGCTAGTTTTATTTGTGTGACTGTTTGCAGGTGTGACGTCGAATGCTTGTAGGAGCTGAGCTGATGGGACGATGAAGCTTGCTCCACGCAGCACGCTGGGGTTTGCAAGATCCGACGGAATGCTCTTTGGCGACCACAGTGGGAGAACCGTGAAACGTATTTACACTATATCAAATCAAAATTTGCCTATGCATATACCAAAATGCACATACGAACCAGCGTGATATCAGAATATTTTTCAAAACAGAAATTTGATTTGCCGCAGGAGGGGAGGAAACAACGCGGTTTAGCTTGACGGCAGACAAAAATTGCTGGTGGGAAGCCGTATATGAGTTCACGGGGTTTAAACCACAAGCGTGCAGGTTTTGCAGTGCGTGGGTAAGGCAAGGAGCGACAGCGGCAAGGAATGGCAACAGCGTTCGATGGGTAGGAAGAGCAGCTGCGCGACAATTTAGGATAGGTAATAGCAGCGTGGAGTCGTTGACGAGAATGGGAAAGCCGACGATAGCTCAAGGATTGACGTTGAGGATGGCAGTCCGATAGCAATCAACAAATTGCAGAATTTAACCTGGTAAATAACAATTATGACGAGGGGCATCAGGAAATTTCAAAGTCACGTGAACATTTGGAAAAATATTTTTCCAAAACAAGAAATTGAGGCTGAAGCTCCCACTAGTCCCAACAGCAGTGGATACGTAGGTGGCTGTAGCAGCGATGGAAGATGGCAGCAGAAGTGAATAGTAGTGACTGAAATCCAGTAACTTGATCACAAAATTTTCAATCTTTCCTGCTCCAGAAACTCTGAAGAATTTCTCAAACCCTGTACCTGCAATCTGCAAAAGAAAATAAAGCCCAAAAAACAATATGTGCATAAAACAAAATTTAAACCCTAGATCAGCATTTACAACTTTTGACTCTTAAACGGCCAGATTTATCGATAATCAACAGTAATATGATCAAAATTTTAGATTCACTATGAAAAACTTCAGAAAATCTCTCATGCAATTTAGAAAAATAAACTAAATGATAAACCCAGAATCAAAACTAACTAGGCTCTGCAAGGGAATGCTTGCGGGAGTTGGCTGGTTCAGCCGAAAACTTCCCCAAACGCCCACTGGTCTTCTTCAATAAGGGTTTCCTGTACAGCTCACTTCAACCATCAATAAAGAGAGAAAAAGCAGTACTAGATCTCAAAAGCAATGGAGATACCTGCCATTACTTCAGAAATTCTAATACCATTCAAACCCTAGCAAGTGAACAAGATACCTGTGCTCAACAATACTCTACTATAAGCTATTACTAATGGCTGAAAATTAAGATATGCAGAAAATAAAATAGCTCACAGCACTTCCAGAGAGTAACACCAGCAAGATTTCAACCCCAAAGTCTTTCTTTATTAGCACCAGAAAAAAGTTTACAAGAGAGCTTCTTCAGCACAAGACTCACAGATCCAATGATCTCAAATGACCCCTAGCACCCTATTTAAAGGAAAAAAATTCCCAACAGCTAGTTCGAGTGATCCACGTCAAAATGATCTTGACCGTCGATGAGGATCAAGATATCTCTTAATCTCATCCGTCGAAATTTTAATGCATTAAAAAATTGAAATTCTGCATTTTTTTTTGTAAACTGCGGAGGTACTCATTTTTTCCTATTACTGAAAAGCAAACAACATAATGTCAAGGTGGCCTTAACCCGCCCCATGGGGAAACCGGGTTTTTGTCCACCTTAAGTTTTTTACAGCTAACCAAAAATAATATGTCCATATTCTGTTAACCCATGCTAAGTAGACTGCACAGTCATGACAGTTTCTATCACTACATACCTGTATATATCGTCTTTCCCTATCTAGTACAAAAAAAAAAAAAAAATTGAAATTAACTGGACTATGTAGGCCCATCAAAATTGGTACATATCTTCCATTATGGGGCTTCTGTTGTTGCCTGCTGCTCCGCTCCACTTCTGGTATCAGAATGGCCTTCTTTTATCAGCTTCTGGATTTCCACTAGCTTTTTGTCCTGCATTTCCAAGGTAATCTGTATAGTCCTCAGTTCACTCCTTAGGTTTGGCATCCCCTGCGCTATCTCAACCATTTCCGTTGCTGCTTGTTCCATAGCCTTTCGCCAGTAACCTCTTCATTACCCAATATATATGCAGCGATTGCTTGAACAGGGTCATTCTACCCCTAGTATCACCTGGGTCAGGGAGAAGGAGCTCCCAGTCCTCCATTTCAGAGTCTGATTGCGCCTGGATGGCTTCCTCTTCCATATGCTGTATTATTCTTCTGATTTTTGGGTTGGTATTAGTACTGTAGGCCCTTTCTGCTTTCTGCACTTTCTTGTCTATGGATCTTCTTGTCTTTTTATCAGGTTTACCTGCTCTCCCTCTGACCCTTCCTCTCTGTCCCCGACCTCTTCCCCTACCTCCTTTGTTTCTATACTGTCCGACCCCTCCTCTGTTTTCTAGCCCTGACATGCTGCCTTCGGCTCGGGTTCTCTTTAGCCCGCAGCCTTGACGCTCTTTGATTTCATCCCGCTCTTGATTCTCCTCTAGCTTTTTCTTAATTCCCTTACCTCCATTCTCCCGATACTGGTCCGCCGCTGCCCTGTCCAAATCATGCATTCCCTGCTCCTCTTCAGAGTCGTCCTGTATCACAAAAACTTCCTCCTTTAATTCCTCTTTCGCCACGCTTTTTCCTTTTCGCTCCCGGTTTCTGCGTTCCATGGTCGCCGCATCTTCCTCGTGGCTCCCTCTTTTTCTGGTCTCCATGTTGTCTTTACTCTCTCTGTTTGTTATTCTGTCTTCCTGAGCTTGGAGTTTGCCTTCGTCCTTATCGTTATCCGTCCTCACTCTTTTTCTATTCTCGATCCCGTCTACAGCGGAGATCTTATGTCCTTGCACGCCTTGCTCCTTTTCTTTAATGATTTCCCACTCCTCGTTCCGCCTGTCTATCATGCTTGATTGATCCTGCCACCTGTTGTCTTGCTGATCGCCTTCCTCTTCACCTACCTCTTTCCGACTATCATTTTTGTTTCTATGTTCTGACTGACAGTCGTTTCCTCCTCTCCTTACCACCATTTTGCTTTTAAAGTGTTGTACTGTTTGATTATTTCTGCTGCTCGTATGTACCTTATTCATTATTGCCTGTCTGATCGCAGTACTGCTCCCTTGCCTCTCCTGACTTACATTTATTATCCTACCTCGTCTCTCCATCATTCCGCTCTAGGATCTACAAGATTTATTACTGTTGTATAGATTCCACATAGTCATGATTAATAATTGTTGTCAGCTCCTCCCATTTCGAGTTGTGTATTACCAATGGCCATTTATTATCGATCCGGTTTTCCTGATTATTACTTCCCCAATTGGCAAGAAAATCCGCCGCCTGATTTCCTTTCCTTCTAACATGATTTAACAGTTTATAGTCAATCCTTTTCAACAGCTCTGCCAGCTCTTGAACTATCCCCACCGTTCTCCAACTTACAGCTATTTGTTCCCAGTTTTTCCCATTATTAAGTTTTCTCAGCATTTCTATTACTATCTGAGAATCCCCTTCAATTTCCAAATTTCTATAGCTATTTCTTACCGCAATTCTCAGGCCCTGGTGTACTGCCCACAATTCCGCTTCGTTATTTGTCATCTCGCCTCCCCATTCTGCAAAGATCCACCTGGTAGTTTTCTCGCTATCTCTAAAAATTCCCCCAAAACCTGCATTCCCTGGGTTCCCTTTTGAGGCACCGTCAAAATTTAATTTTACAAATTTCTCTCTAGGGTATCTAAATTGCTCTGAACTCTGAGCAATTTTGCTCATTCGCTTTACTTTCCTGGTATATACCATTTCATATTTCAGGTTTAGTTTTGCTAAGATTTGTTCTTCATTCTGATCTGCCTTCCATTCCTCCTCGTCCCATTCTTATCTCGAAAAATTCTACGATTTCTTTCTTTCCACAATAGTTAGATCACAAAACCTATCGTCAGCCTCCAGGCTCTCCCCACTACTTTACAGTGAAAATTTTCTTTATGCCATTGCAATATGTTTTGTCTTATGTCCCTAGGATTTCTTTTAGATTTGCCATACAGGTTTTTTGTCTCAATCCATAAGTGCTTCGCATATAGACAATCGTTCAGTATATGCTCCTGAGATTCCGCTTCTGAATTGCATAGGTTGCATCTTGACGGCCCGAGGACTCCTCTCCTTTGAATTTTATCCCATGTCAAGATTCTTTCTTTTGCCACTAGCCATGCAAAGAGGGTTATTTTTGGCCACCATTTGTTATCCCAAATGATCTTCCATTCCAAATTATCCTCTATTCTCTCCTGTTGCCCCATCAGATAATAGGCCTCCTTAACAGTGAAAGTTCCTTTTGTTGAATTTCCCCATCTGAGAATATCTTTTCCAGTTCTAACTTTTATTTTTCTTGATTCCACCTCCTTTAAGTAAGTTCGTTGTTGTTCTTGATCTATGTCTACATCCCATTCTTCTGGCTTTTTCCATTTGCGCCATATTCCATCTGTTTCCTCTTCCTTCCAAAAGTCTTTCACGTACTTCCTGTTATCCCTAAGTGCTTTGTGCTGTAAATTCTGAAGGGGTTGTATGCTACTCAATTTGTCTCGCTGTTGCCACTTCTCATCCCAAAATATGGCTTCTCTTCCTCCTCGAATTTCCCAAAAGGCATTATTGTTTATCAGGTCCCTGTTTTGGCTTGCTAAGTCCCAGATTGCAGATCCTTTCGGGGTTTCTTCCACACGAAGGATTTCCTCCGTTGTTCTTGGCATGTTGTACTTCTGTCTCCAAATTTCTTTCCACAGGTCGTTACCTCCCCTCATCCATCTCCACCATAATTTTGCTCCAAGCACCCTGTTTAATTTCTCAGGGTCTCTCAATCCTAATCCACCTTCCTCCTTTCTTTTCGAAAGATTTTTCCAAGATACTAAAGCCCATTTCCTTTGTTGATTCGGACCACCCCAGATGAATTTCCCGTAGATTTCTCTGATTTTAGAACATACTCCTTGGGGAGCAGCCATTATTGATAAGGGGTAAATAGGTATAGCTTGAAGCACAGCTTTCAGGAGGACTATCCTTCCCGCAATGTTTAAGGATCTGAATGACCAGCTTGCCATTTTATTTCTGAGTTTTTCTATAACCTTCTGCCAATTGCCAAATCTCTTAGGATTTATGTCTATCTGGTTTCCCAAGTATTTGGTTGGGAGATCCCCCTTCCTGAATCCCAGAGTCCTGGTTAAGTGAACTTTGATTGAGTCAATGGTGTTAAAGATGAAAGTACACGACTTCTCCTTGTTGATTTCCATCCCTGATGCTTCCACAAACAAGTCCAGGATTCTTTTCATATTTCTTACCTCTTTAAGTGAGGCCTCTCCAAATAGCATAATGTCGTCTACAAACTGCTGGTGAGTTATGGGCAGATTGTTTCCCCATAATCTTAAACCTTTGATTTTATTTTCTTGTAATTCCTTCTTAAAATATCTACCCAGGCCCTCAGCTGCCATTATAAATAGAAACGGGGATAAAGGATCCCCTTGTCGGATTCCTCTAGTAGCATTGAAAGTTGTTGACGGAGTCCCATTGACCAGTATCGAGAAATTTGGAGTTGATATTAGATTATACACCCATTCTATCCATCTGTTGTTAAAACCAAAACTCTCCAGGACTTTTTTCAAATAGTTCCAATTTAATCTATCATATGCCTTAGATAGATCGAGCTTAATCATCATTCCTTTCTGTTTCTTCATTTTTAATGAGTGTATTACTTCTTGCGAGACAACTAGTCCATCAAGAATCTATCTACCTTCTACGAAGCCTGTTTGCTCAGGGGAGATTAGGCTGACCAGAAGGGGCTTTAGTCTTTTGGCAATCAAGGTTGCAATTATTTTATATATGACATTACATAGTGCTATTGGTCGAAAGCCTTGAGCATCTTCTGAATTTGCACTCTTAGGAATCATAGTAAAGAAAGTCGAGTTTATAGCTGGCCATACCTTTTGTTTCATGCGGGATTCTTCTACAAGCTCCAGGATTTCTTTACCCAGAAAGTGCCATCCTGCTTGATAAAACTCCACCGTGTATCCATCAGGCCCCGGAGCTGTACCTTTCTTCATATTCATTACTATTTCCTCTACTTCTTCTAAGGTAGTTGCTCTCATCAGAGCTTTATTTTGCTCCTCTATTATTATTTTAGGGATTACCTGGCATATGTTTTCTATAGCTCTTGACCGGTCTGTATGTGGTTCAGACAAAATCTTTTTATGATAATCTACCAGGACTTTTTCAATTCCTTCCTGCTCTACAATCCTTTCTCCACCTTCATTCCTGATAGATAGTATCCTGTTTCTCTGCCTGTGTTGTATCATGGCTTGATGGAAGAACTTTGTGTTTCTTTCTCCCTCCCTTAGCCACTTAATTCTGGATTTTTGTCTCCATAAGATCTCCTCCTGCTTCCTTCTCTCTTCCATTTTGGCTATTATGATCCCTTCCTCTTCGCTGCTCTCCTCTGTTCTTCCTTCAGTAATTATTCTTTGCTGTAATACTTCCATATCTTTTTCTAATTTCTGTTTCTCCTCCATTATGTTCCCGAATTCTTCTTTATTCCATTTCTTTATCCTCCCTTTCAATTCCTTGAGTTTTAACTGAAATGTATGCATCTTCCCTTTTCCTTGTACTGTGCTTTGAGTCCACCATTCCTCTGCTTTTTGTAAAAAAAGTGGATTTCTTAGCCAGAAGGCCTCAAATCTGAAAGGTTTTCTGCCTGAACTTTTTTTGATGTCTATTTCCAATCTGACCGGCCAGTGATCTGATCCTAGCGTAGGCATTATTTTCGCTTCTATAAAGACATCTCTGTTCATGATTGATTCTGATAATAAGAATCGATCTAATCTGGAGGCTATTTGGTTCTTTCCCCCTCTTCTATTATTCCATGTATATACCCCATTAATGGTTGGTATATCTACCAATCTCTGTTCGGTTATCATTTCATTAAATATCTCCATATTCTGATCTGCTCTCCTTATTCCTCCTTTTTTTTCCTCCACAGTTCTAATCATATTAAAATCTCCCCCTACTATCCATGGTAATTCCGGGCTGATCCTTCTAGCTGCTTGCACATTCCTGAGGAACCTTTCTCTTTCTCCTGGTACATGAGGGCCATAGACTCCTGAAATGAGGATTGTTTCCTTAGTCCCTATAATCCTACCTATACCAGTGAGAACTCTGGGCAGACTTATCCAGTTTTCAAAAACTATCTCGTTAGGGTTCCACAAAATTGCTAAACCTCCTGCTGATCCATTTGCGTCTTGTCCCATTACCTCATATTGTATTCTGCCAATTTTGATTATTTCTTCCATTTGCTGCATACTAATCTTTGTCTCTTGGATTATTATAATCCCTGGTTTGTCTTTTTTTAACCTCTCTTTTAGGTATCGCTGCTTTCCCTTACTGTTGAGTCCCCTAATATTCCAACTTATAACTATCATTTAAAACTTTTTGGGGGGTTGGTGAAATACCTCTGACAGAGGTATGACTTTGCCTGAATTAACCAGAATTTCTCCAACAGTTTGGATGGTTTGTTGTCGCACGGATTGGCACGACAACGCTCAGACCGGGGGCTGTCACTCTGATCCTCGATCCCTCCGTTTAAGCCTGTCTCCCGCGGCTAAGGGGGGTAGTCCCTGTGAGATGATGAGACCAACTGTCGACCAGTTGGTTGGGAGACACGAGACGCGATAAGATAAGCACTAGATGGATTTGATTAATTTAGCAGACCAGTGCCTTAAGAGATTGTGGTTAAAACGATTACTTGTTAAATGATATAAAAATATGGACCATGAACAGTAATCATCTATCATCAGCTAAATCACAATGCTCTTAGAATGACCAAAACGATATCCAGCAATTGAGAATTTAGAAAAGATGAATGCTTTAAAACATCACGAATCATGAATTATTAACCAGATATCATTTTCGCATCTCGACTTGGAAAATTAGATCTCAGCACGAAAGATATAACATGATGATTCTCGAAAATAACTGGATCTGAAAATTTCCACAATATTTTTTTATATTTTTTCATTTTTTTTTTTTTTTTTAAATCTAACTATTTAATCAAAAAATTAAAATCCTAAATAAAAATTTAAATTTCCTAAATCTAAACTAAACTAAATTAAAATCTAAATAAAACCACGCTAACTCTTTTTATTTTTTTATGTTTTAAAAAATGAAACTTAACTATATGAAAATAAAAAAACTAAGCCTAAAAATTTATAAATAAATCCTTTGTTTTATTTTTATTTTTCATATCATAAAAATAAAAAATTAAAGAAAATCTAAAATTTACAAAACTTTGAACTTAAAACCTATTCTAAACATAGTCTAACAACGATTTTTTATTTTTCCATTTTATATATATTTTAAAATCCTAAAACTCTAAAACTAAACTAAGCTTATCTAAAATCTTTATTATTAAAACTTAATCTAATTCAGCCTAAAGCATGACTACGTCAATTCATAAAACTAAATTTTAAATGCAAAATAAAACTAAAACACTGCTACGCTATCTACGCTAACTTACGAAATTATAAAAAAAATCGAAGAACCAAAAAAAAAAAAACGCATCAAGCTACTCCTATAAATCGAGCATTTCAAAGAACCCTAGCCGCAATACGTACCAAAGCTCGATCTACCTGCTACGGATCATGGATTTGGTTTGAAGCTTACCTGAGGCGATGAACCCATTTACCTGCGTGATGGCCTGCGGTGATTGATTTTTCGATGCCTGGAGTCCCACCGTGATCGCCAAAAAAATGTTGTCGCGCGGATTGACACGACAACGCTCAGACCGGGGGCTGTCACCCTGATCCCCGATCCCTCCGTTTAAACCTGTCTCCCGCGGCTAAGGGGGGTAGTCCCTGTGAGATGATGAGACCAACTGTCGACCAGTTGGTTGGGAGACACGAGATACGATATAAAAAGCACTAAAATGATTTGATTAATTGAGCAGACCAGTGCCTTGAGAGATTATTATTACAATGATTACTTGTTAAATGATAAGGAAGATGAACCGTGAACAGCAATCATTTGTTATCAGCTTAATCACATGACCAAAACGATATCTGGCAACTGAATTTAAAAAAAAAAAAATGAATGCTTTAAACCACCACGAGTCATAAACCATTTAACCAGATATCAATTTCGCATCTCGACTTGAAAATTCAGCATGAAAGATATAACATGAAAACCATTGAATCTGGCAAAATAATTTTCCACGAAATTTTTATGCTTTTTTTTTTTTTTTTTTTTTAATAAACAGAAGTTAAAAAATGAAATGTAACCATTAATCTAAAACTAAGCTATATTAAAAATAAAACTAAATTCAAAATTTAAACTTTAAACCTAAAAGTCATACAACCTAATGGCATTTCCTTTGTTTATTTATTTATTTTATATATATATATATATATATATATTTTAAATAAAATCTAAAAATTAAAATTAAAATTTATATAAACTAAAATCCTAAACTAAAAATAAAATAAAAAGAAACTAGAATCTAATAAAACCAAAACATCGCAATTTTTTTTTTTTATATGAAATTATTAAAAGAAAATAAAATCCTAAATTAAAAATCAAAAAACTTTAATTACAAGTTAAAATGAAACAAAGCCTAAAATAAAGATTTAGAAAATAAATAAAAAAAAGACGATATCGAATTTCTCCTTTATACGTTAACCGGCAATCTAAATAAAACCTAAAGAAATTAGAACTATTCTAACCTACGCACATATCGTAAAACCCGAGAGCAGAACTGAGCGATGATACGTGACCAAATTTGATGCGGAATACATGAACTTCCGACCAAGGAACGATTTTAAAGCATGCCTGCAAACGATGATACGCAGAAACACAATTTCCTGATACGCAAAACGTCAAAGGGATCAATGTTTACCTGCGGTTTCCAGTTCCGGATGGCGGATAGCTTATTTTAACGAAACCCTGTTCCCGTGCGTGCGTTTGGGTTCAATTTTACCTGCGCAGATGTGTAAAAAGACAGCGGAACCACAACAAAACGCATCCAAAACTGGGCACGAATATTGCGTGGGAACCCTAGCCGTCAATCAGAGAATGATAAACAAGCGTTGACCAAAACAACGCATCACCATTCCAGCAATGTCACCTGGCATGCGATATTTCTCAACTGAATTCGGAAGCAATTCGCGTTATCACCTGTGTAACTTTACCAGAAATTCGATGGCCAGAAGGGGACGGATTTCGTGCTTCTGCAACCACGTTATACACGGTTTTCGTTGATATCACAGGTGTGACCAGATGCGTGGAGAAATCTGAGTCGCTGTTCAGACAGAAGAAACGTAATCCTAGACCGAAGGTTAATCCACGTATTGCATACACGATAATGAAGAGCAGAGAAGAAATAAACGCAAGCTGTAAAAATTTCGAACTGCCAGTCCGTATTCTTAAACCAGACATTAAATCGAAGTGACGCTGCGTTAAATTTACCTGAGCCCAAAACGTGCTACATGGTCACAAAAATGAAGATGTTTTACTTGTTCCGGACTGCAAGTGATTGGAGCTTACCTGCAGCGATGAATCGATTTTACCTCAGCTGGTGGTGCATATATGGTCAATTGTCTGCTTTAGGGCCGCTATTTTCGATGGAGAAATCTGAGCAAAATCTGAGTGCTTTCGCTATCTCTGCAAAACCCTTGCTACCGAAAAGTCAATCCTGTACCTGCAAAAAGAAAAGAAAGCCTAAAATGATATAAGCCAGAAACTAACCTAAAACCCTAGGAACGCTGATTAATTTACAGATTTGGCCCCTTAACAGCCAGATTCAACCATGAGCACAGAAATATTTAAAAAAAACAGAAATTTCAGATTTGTCACTGTGAAGAACTTCAGAAAATTTCTCATGCAAATCATAAAATAAGCCGAATGATAGACCCAGGATCAAATCCAACTGGGCTCAGCAAAAAATGCTTGCGGGAGTTGGCTGGTTCAGCCGAGAACTTCCCCTAACGCCCACAATATTTCCTTCAATGATGTTTTCTGCACACCTCAAAACAACTGTCAATAAAGAGGGCAAAAATACTGCTAGATCTCAGGAAGTAATGGAGATACCTGCCATTACTTCAGAAACCCTAACAGCACCCAAACCCCAGCAAGTGAACAAGATACCTGTGCTCACAATACTCTACAAAAAGCTATTATTAACGGCTGAAAATAACATATGCAGAAAATTAAACAATCTCACAGCATTTCAAGAGAGTAACACCAGCAAGATATGGACCCCAAAGTCTTCTTTTATTAACCAGAAACAAATTTACAAGAGAGCTTCTTCAGTATCAGACTCACAGATCCGAATGATCTAAAATGACCACCTAAGACCCTATATAAAGGAAATGATCCCAACGGCTAGTTCGAATGATCCATGTAGAAATGATCTCGACCGTTGATGAGGATCAAGACATCTCTTGATCTCATCCGTCGATTTATTCACTTTAAATATTATTATTTTATTTTATTTTTTAAATTTTTAAATTTTTTATTATTTTATTTTATTTCTTAAATGGATCATCGAACTAAGCCTTTGGAAACATCACCTAGGACCTAGGACTTAGGACTCACGAGGGGATTTAAAACATTTTCAACCTTCAAAACACATTTCATGATGACTTTTTACAATTTACATCTCAAGGGGACAAACCCACTTAATACAGACCCTCACAAAACACCCAGTTCTGCGACACAACTATAATCTAGCAGATCAACACACTAGGATTCTCCTAAAGTTCTAATGACAAAATCCATCCCGGCTTTGGGGTCAGGTTTGAAGGAAAACTCTGCCGATCCATGGATCGGTGAGACGAAAAACCTTCCGGGACGTAGATTACCACTAGAAAATTAGGTCCACCTAGGCAATACACATACACGACTCATGTCTGCTAAGATTATTTACAATTCATACATGCAGACTGGGTTTACAATCAAAATGATCAAGCTGCTGATGACTGCAGGATGGCACGGAAACGCTGATCAGGTGCTGCCCCTTCTTGCAAAGAATGGGGTGTACTGCATGGGTAGTTGACCAGTAGAGGTCAACATCTGGCTCTACTTGGGGACACGTTGCTGCTTGCAAGAATGTGAGAATCCAGAATCTGCATCCATACAACACAGAAATAAGTAGCGTCCATCCAAAAAATCATCATATACATTAAGCACAGGAAAAGATAAAAGCTCTTCATTTATTAACTATCTGAAGGAGAAACGAAAATGCGGAAAAAACAAGGAGTAGGGTTAGAAATACGATACAAAGGATGCCCTACGGCATCAGATGTGTTCAATATAGTGCATACTGAGCATTTGCCTGCTTTCAGGCAAATCTGTCGGCTGCTTGTCGGATGTGCCATGTCCAATTTTGCATATGGTAGGACTCTTTCCTATCCGAAAATCAAGCTGCTCGCGGCCGTCTGATGCATCAAATCTTCTTCTCATTTTCTTTCTCTTGCGCTTTTTCTTTCTGGCAGGTTGAATTACTGATGACCTGGAACTTTCTGTTTCAAAACTATCAGATGAATTATGCATGATATGTCTTTCTTTATCCTGCATCTGATCTTTATCATTCTTAAATCTATCCGGATCACCTTCAATTAACCATCTTTCAATCGAATCAATAACCTCCTCATAATAAGATGGAGCTTGTTGCAGCAAATGAGAAGACTCCTGATCTGTTGATGTTACCTGGTTTCTTTCATCTTCCAATTGCTGAAACTTTTGAACCTGTATTCTAATGGCATCCATCTGACTAGAGTGTTCAACCTTTATAGCATTGATTTGTCTGACATGGTGTTCTTCCATGTCTTTTATCATTTTATTGTTCTTTTCCTTTATGTCCATCAAGTAATGCTGCATGAAATTTATTTCTTCTTTATGATTCGCTTGCATGTCAGCCAACTGATTATTATGATTGAACGTCATGATAGTCATTTCCTCTTCCATAGTTAGTAACTTGTTTTGCATAGAGTCAATTTCCCTATCATGATCAGCTTTCATGGTCACCATATTTTCCTCTAAGACTGACATCTTGCTATGCATGTTTCCAATTTCTGTTTCATATTTAGTTTTCATGGCCTCAATTTCTTTAGCATGCTGATTTTGCGTGACCTCAATCTCCCTATTACGTTTTTCCAGGTGGGTGCATAAAGTTTTCAGATCATTGACATAATTAGTTTGATTGATTTCCATATTTATAACCAGCATCATTAGATCTCGTAAAATTTGCTTTTGCTCTTCCCTTTCATTGTCATTTGTCCCTGATTTTTCACTATCATGAACCTGATCTGCAATATTTTCGGTGGAAGACACATTCTGACATGATGAATCGTCTTGGGATCTTTCAGCTGGACCGCTTATCAAATTACTTTCATTTTGTTGCACAATTTTAGAGGCAGAAGGCAAGCTGTTTGGATAACCATATCTATTTTGAAAAGCATCGACAATGTCTTCTAAAGAAGTGAAAGATTCCTTTGGAAAATTATTAAACCAATTCAAAGCATCATCTTCTAAAGAAAGGACAAATAGGCGCATTTTGATATCTTCATGATTAAACTGAGGGGATCTACAGTATATGATCATGATGCGAGTAAACAAGACTAGATGCCTTCTAACAGCGATTGGATCACCACCCGAGAAATTAGGTAACTTAGGAATGGCATCTTCCGGAAAATCATGGAGACGTTCAGTAAAACGACATGGCTTAAATGAATAATCCATGATGAATGATAAGGGATTAAAAGGATGATAGATCATAGAACTAGATATCTGCTCAAGAAAATCAAGAGATGAAAACATTGGAGTCGCCACTTGAACAATGAATCTGATTCTAGGATCCAAAAAGTAACCACAAGCAGATATGAGGAAAGCTTCTTGTCTGGGAAGAATGAGAAAGTGGAGTCGCCACCCAAACAAGAAACAAACCGAAGAGATGAAAAATAAGGCAATAAAAGATACAAATGATAACCCCAAAGGTTGAATCTGCCAGCTCAAATGAGAGATGAGAAAGATGAGAAGATAAAAAATCGTTAAAACACCGAGAACAAAGTATCCCCAACAACGGCGCCAAAAAATGTTGGCGTTGTCAGCTCAAACGAATGATAGACAGATGAACGATGAATGATGAAAAGATGTTGAAACACCAAGGACAGAAAAACTCTATCCTCGGCAACGGCGCCAAAAAATGTTGGCGTTGCCGGCTAGATGAAAAGATAAGAAATGAGAAAAATGATTGTCGTTGAAACACCGAGAATAAAGTGATCCCCAGCAACGGCACCAAAAAATGTTGTCGCGCGGATTGACACGACAACGCTCAAACCGGGGGCTGTCACCCTGATCCCCGATCCCTCCGTTTAAGCCTGTCTCCCGCGGCTAAGGGGGGTAGTCCCTGTGAGATGATGAGACCAACTGTCGACCAGTTGGTTGGGAGAAACGAGATACGATATAAAAAGCACTAAAATGATTTGATTAATTGAGCAGACCAGTGCCTTGAGAGATTATTATTACAATGATTACTTGTTAAATGATAAGGAAGATGACCCGTGAACAGCAATCATTTGTTATCAGCTTAATCACATGACCAAAACGATATCTGGCAACTGAAATTTAAAAAAAAAAAATGAATGCTTTAAACCACCACGAGTCATAAACCATTTAACCAGATATCAATTTCGCATCTCGACTTGAAAATTCAGCATGAAAGATATAACATGAAAACCACTGAATCTGGCAAAATAATTTTCCACGAAATTTTTATGCTTTTTCGAATTTTTTTTTTTTTTTTAATAAACAAAAGTTAAAAAATGAAATGTAACCATTAATCTAAAACTAAGCTATATTAAAAATAAAACTAAATTCAAAATTTAAACTTTAAACCTAAAAGTCATACAACCTAATGGCATTTCCTTTGTTTATTTATTTATTTATATATATATATATATATATATATATATATATATATATATATTTTAAATAAAATCTAAAAATTAAAATTAAAATTTATATAAACTAAAATCCTAAACTAAAAATTAAATAAAAAGAAACTAGAATCTAATAAAACCAAAACATTGCAATTTTTTTTTTTTTTATATGAAATTATTAAAAGAAAATAAAATCCTAAATTAAAAATCAAAAAACTTTAATTACAAGTTAAAATGAAACAAAGCCTGAAATAAAGATTTAGAAAATAAATAACAAAAACGATATCGAACTTCTCCTTTATACGTTAACTGGAAATCTAAATAAAACCTAAAGAAATTAAAACTATTCTAACCTACCCACAAATCGTAAAACCCGAGAGCAGAACTGAGCGATGATACGTGACCAAATTTGATGCGGAATACATGAACTTCCGATTTTAAAGCATGCCTGCAAACGATGATACGCAGAAACACAATTTCCTGATACGCAAAACGTCAAAGGGATCAATGTTTACCTGCGGTTTCCAGTTCCGGATGGCGGATAGCTTATTTTAACGAAACCCTGTTCCCGTGCGTGCGTTTGGGTTCAATTTTACCTGCGCAGATGTGTAAAAAGACAGCGGAACCACAACAAAACGCATCCAAAACTGGGCACGAATATTGCGTGGGAACCCTAGCCGTCAATCAGAGAATGATAAACAAGCGCTGACCAAAACAACGCATCACCATTCCAGCAATGTCACCTGGCATGCGATATTTCTCAACTGAATTCGGAAGCAATTCGCGTTATCACCTGTGTAACTTTACCAGAAATTCGATGGCCAGAAGGAGACGGATTTCGTGCTTCTGCAACCACGCTATACACGGTTTTCGTTGATATCACAGGTGTGACCAGATGCGTGGAGAAATCTGAGTCGCTGTTCAGACAGAAGAAACGTAATCCTAGACCGAAGGTTAATCCACGTATTGCATACACGATAATGAAGAGCAGAGAAGAAATAAACGCAAGCTGTAAAAATTTCGAACTGCCAGTCCGTATTCTTAAACCAGACATTAAATCGAAGTGACGCTGCATTAAATTTACCTGAGCCCAAAACGTGCTATATGGTCACAAAAATGAAGATGTTTTACTTGTTCCGGACTGCAAGTGATTGGAGCTTACCTGCAGCGATGAATCGATTTTACCTCAGCTGGTGGTGCATATATGGTCAATTGTCTGCTTTAGGGCCGCTATTTTCGATGGAGAAATCTGAGCAAAATCTGAGTGCTTTCGCTGTCTCTGCAAAACCCTTGCTACCGAAAAGTCAATCCTATACCTGCAAAAAGAAAAGAAAGCCTGAAATGATATAAGCCAGAAACTAACCTAAAACCCTAGGAATGCTGATTAATTTACAGATTTGGCCCCTTAACAGCCAGATTCAACCATGAGCACAGAAATATTTAAAAAAAACAGAAATTTTAGATTTGTCACTGTGAAGAACTTCAGAAAATTTCTCATGCAAATCAGAAAATAAGCCGAATGATAGACCCAGGATCAAATCCAACTGGGCTCAGCAAAAAATGCTTGCGGGAGTTGGTTGATTTAGCCGAGAACTTCCCCTAACGCCCACAATATTTCCTTCAATGATGTTTTCTGCACACCTCAAAACAACTGTCAATAAAGAAGGCAAAAATGCTGCTAGATCTCAGGAAGTAATGGAGATACCTGTGCTCACAATACTCTACAAAAAGCTATTATTAACGGCTGAAAATAACATATGCAGAAAAATTAAACAATCTCACAGCATTTCAAGAGAGTAACACCAGCAAGATATGGACCCCAAAGTCTTCTTTTATTAACCAGAAACAGATTTACAAGAGAGCTTCTTCAGTATCAGACTCACAGATCCGAATGATCTGAAATGGCCACCTAAGACCCTATATAAAGGAAATGATCCCAACGGCTAGTTCGAATGATCCATGTAGAAATGATCTCAACCTTTGATGAGGATCAAGACATCTATTGATCTCATCCGTCGATTTATTCACTTAAAATATTATTATTTTATTTTATTTTTTAAATTTTTAAATTTTTTATTATTTTTTATTTATTTCATTTTTTAAATTTTTATTTTTTATTATTTATTATTTTATTTTATTTTTTTAAATTTTTAAATTTCTTAATTTTTATTTATTTTATTATTTTATTTTATTTCTTAAATGGATCATCGAACTAAGCCTTTGGAAACATCACCTAGGACCTAGGACTTAGGACTCACGAGGGGATTTAAAACATTTTCAACCCTCAAGACACATTTCATGATGACTTTTTACAATTTACATCTCAAGGGGACAAACCCACTTAATACAGACCCTCACAAAACACCCAGTTCTGCGACACAACGATAATCTAGCAGATCAACACACTAGGATTCTCCTAAAGTTCTAATGACAAAATCCATCCCGGCTTTGGGGTCAGGTTTGAAGGAAAACTCTGTCGATCCATGGATCGGTGAGACGAAAAACCTTCCGGGACGTAGATTACCACTTGAAAATTAGGTCCACCTAGGCAATACACATACACGACTCATGTCTGCTAAGAATATTTACAATTCATACATGCAGACTGGGTTTACAATCAAAATGATCAAGCTGCTGATGACTGCAGGATGGCACGGAAACGCTGATCAGGTGCTGCCCCTTCTTGCAAAGAAGGGGGTGTACTGCATGGGTAGTTGACCAGTAGAGGTCAACAGGTTTCATTCATCGTTTTTCTGCCTCTCTTTCTATTGCCTTTGCCAGTACTGTCCATTCCCATGGAATTATTTTCCTGAACCCCTGCTATCCCTGTTTGGTTATCCAGAATTTTGCCTCTTTTTTCTTTATATTTTTGAAATGCCTCCTTATATAATTGCTTTTGAGCTTCTGGTATAAATCTTTCGTCTAGGTTTTTCCACTCCTGTATCAGTTTTCTCATGATTCTTTCCTCCTCTACCTCATTTTCTTTTTGTGTTTCCGTCTCCATTTGAACTTGTTCTGTTATTATCTCCACCCTTTCTCCTGTTCCTTCTTCAGTTTCTCCTACTTTTGTTGTGTCTTTATCCTTCACCTCTTTGACTATTTCCATTGGTTCGTCCTCTGTCCCATCTTCCTCTACTATTTTATCTTCTTTCTCTTCGTTATCCTGCTGTAGAATTTTGAATTTATTATGGCTCTCTATATCCACTGGTTTTGTTTGTGTTTGTATTTTTATTCCTTCGTTTCCAGATTTCTTTCTTCTGTTTACCTGTTGGAAACCCTTTTCCTCTTCTTCTGTTCTTCCTGCTTTCCTTTGTTCTGCTTCTTGTTGTCTTATAATTTCCTCTTCCTTATTTACCGGGCACTGCTTGTATAGATGACCATATTCATGGCATCTTCTGCACCTAAAAGGTATGTGTTCATAGTCTATCGGTTGTTGCCATATCTCATCATGATATTCTAGTTCTATGTACTCAGGCAGCGGTTCAGCTATATTCATGTAGACGCACAATCTTGCATAAGATGTGTATTTCCCTCTTTTCGTGGATTCTGCTACCTTAACAAAGGCTCCAATTGTGTTACCAATTCCTTCCATGATCTCGGGATCCCAAAATTCCACTGGTAGGCCAAATAATCTGACCCAGATTGGTGCTGCTAACATTTTTTCATTTTCAGGGTTGTATCTTTCCTCCCAATATTTCATAAACAAGCCTGCATTGTTCATGAAGTAGGGTCCTTCTTCAAAAACTCTGTCTTTATCTTCCATATTTGCAAATATGACTGTAAAAAACCCTTTAGCTCCTAGTTTTAGCTCGATATGTCCTTTTGGTCTCCATCTTTGTTGTATCCATTTAAATAAATCCTTTTCTGTTGGCCAAAACCCTACAAACTTGCAAATCAAAGCATGATCTTTCATGTAGCAGTTATATTCCTCAAGTTTGTTATTGGGTATTACATACCTTGGTTTTTTCTGTGCCCTTGGTAAGCATCTTCCTCTTGTCTTCAGTTGCCATTGATTTCCCATTACTGGAGCCTCTCTGTTGTTCTCTCTTGGGTTGCCCTGCGTTCTGCTCCCGCTTGCTTCTCCTGCTGTTACATTTTTATAGGAGGGGATCTCTCCCCTCCCCTGCCGACTTTCCATGGCTTCCTTCAGCTCTCCTGGCTTTTATTTGCTCCCTACCCAGCCAAACGAACTGCTTTCTTCCCTCTTACTGCACGCGGGGACCTTCTGCTATCAGTCGCCGTCACGATTTCCTGTACCTTTCGTCCTCTGCAAACTCCTTTCTTCAAACCCTAACCTTCATCTCCCTCGACCATCGCCATCCCACCTCCCGGCACTCAATCAACCAAAATTGAAATTCTGCATTTATTTACTCAAAATATTAATATTTTATTATTTTTAGGTTTTTACTTTATTTTATTATTTTTATTTATTTTTTTAATTTTTTTTATAAATTTTATTATTATTATTATTATTTTTTTAAATGGATCCTCGAACTTAGCCTTTGGAAAAATCTCCCAGGACCTAGGACTTAGGACTTATGAGGGGATTAAAACATTTTCTAACCCTCAAGACACTTTACATCATGACTTTTACAACTTTACATCTCAAGGGGAAGAACCCATTTGACATAGACCCTCATAAACCACCCAATTCTGCGACACAACTATAATCTAGCAGATTAACACACTAGGATTCTCCTAAGATTCTAATGACAAAATCCATTCCGGCTTTGGGGTTAGGCTGAAGGAAAACTCTGGCGATCATGGATCGGTGAGACGAAAAACCTTCCGGAACGTAGATTATCACTTAGAAAATTAGGTCCACTTAGGCAATTTACATACATGACTCATATTTGTTAAGATTATTTACAATTTATACATGCAAACTGGGTTTACAACATAATATGATCAAGTCGATGATAAATGTCGAATGGCACGGACATGTCGATCAAGTGCTATCCCTTTTTGCGAAGAAAAAGGGGGTGTACTGCTATGGGTAGTTAACACGTAGTGGTCAACATCTGGCTCTACTTGGGGACACATTGCTGCACTGTAGGAATGTGAGAATCCAGAATCTGCATCCACGCAACACACAACAGAAATAAATAGCGTCCATTCAAACATCATCATATAACATCTAAGCACATAAAAGATAGAAGCTCTTCATTTATTAACAAGGAAAGTAAATCTAATCCTAAATCAGAAATAAAATGCTGAAATAACAAGGAGTAGGGATAGAAATACAATACAAAGGATGCCCTATGGCATCAGATATCATCTTTGAAGAACAACTTGAGCATTTGGCCATTTGCAGGTAGATCAAGTGGTTCGCCATCCAATCTGCTCAAATGGAATGAGTTTGGTCCAGCTATGTCTCGAATGATATACGGTCCCAGCCACAAACTATCGAACTTCTTATGTTTTCCTGGTTTCTCATTCTTGCGATCCCAAAGAAGTACCATATCTCCCACCTGCAAAGATCTAGATCGAGAAAATTTATCAAAGCTTTTCTTAATGTTAAACTGATTTTTACATATAGCATCAAAAGTTGTCCTACGAGCTTCATCTAACTCCACAATCTGATCTATTCTATTCTGAACAACATCTTTATTAGTAGAAAAATTCTGAAGGAGCTGATAAGCTGGCAATTTCAGGTGCACAGGCAAAGTTACATCCAAGCCATAAACTAATTCAAAGGGAGATTTACCAGTAGCTTTCTTCTTAGTGATTCTATCTGCCCATAAAGCATACTTGATTTTGCTATCCCATGATCTCTTATTATCTCCTACTATCTTCTTGATAATGGTTATGATATTCTTGTTACTTGATTCCGCTAGACCATTACCCTAAGGATAGTAATTTGACGAATGAGATAAGACAATGCCATATTTGAAACAAAAAGATGAAAACTCTAAGGAACTAAAAGCTTTGGCATTGTCAGTAGTGATCTTAGCAGGGACACCAAATCTAGTAATGATATTATTTTCATTGAAATCCATAATAACCTTTTCAGTGGCATTCTTAGCAGCAATGGCTTCAACCCATTTAGTGAAATAATCCGTAGCAATCAAAATCCATGAGTAGCCATTGCTAGAATTTTCATGGAACTTCCCTATGAAGTCCAGACCCCAATGCTGAAAAGGTGCCTCTACAATGACAGGTTGTAGAGGCAGGGCAGCAAGCTTCTGTTTCCCAGTGAATAGTTGACAGGCTTGACAGGCTCTAACAAACTTGTGCACATCAGAAAAGATTGAAGGCCAATAATAACCAGCTCTCAGGATTTTGTGGGCGGTAGTTCTAACAGCATAATGACCACCACAAAATCTTGAATGAAACTCAGAGATTAATTTCTTGGACCCAACGTCATCAACACACCTAAGCACTATGCCCTCAGGATTTCTCCACCCAAGGCCATCCTTCATAAGGCAATACTTAGTGGCTTTCAGTCTAAGGGCCCTTCTCTTATGAGCAACTAAATGGTTAGAACATGCAAGATTCTTCAAGTAATAAACTATGTCCTTGTACCACTCATGCTCTCCTAATCTTTGCAACTCTGGCGAAGATAGATCGCTAAGACAAAACAAACCAAGAGTCTTTTCGTTACCTTCAGTCAACATCTGAGCCAAACCTTGGCCTTTAACTAGCTTGGTGGGTCTGATCTCTCAATCATATTCTTGTATTTTAGTAACCCACCTAACACGAGTCCCTAAGCAATCGGTTTGAGTTAATATATCTTTAACAGCAGAATGTGGGACGAAAGCAATGATTTTAGAATAACCCACATAAGTTTTGAAGTGCTTAAGAGACTTGACCAAGGCATAAGCCTGCTTTTCCATGGTATTGTACTTTAATTCAAAATTTTGAAGTGCTCTACTCATGAAAGCGATAGGCTGCTCGTGACCATCTTTATTCTTTTGTAGCAGGACACCAGCAATGGTATCTTTGGAAGCGAAAGAAAAAATCATGACATCCTTTAATAATCGGGACTAACTAAGACAGGAGCTCTTGCAATAGCGCATTTGATTTCTTGAAAAGCCCTTTTGCTGTCTTCTTGCCAAACAAATTTTGCATCTTTCTTTAGAAGACTTTGAATAGGCCTAGCTATTTCTGCGTAATTTGGAATAAACCTTCTAATAAAATTTATCTTTCCAAGGAAAGATTGAAGGGATTTAAGATTATGAGGGAGAGGAATCTTTTGGATTGCTTCAATTCTTTCAGGATCAATCTTGATTCCTTCCTTAGAAATGATATGGTCGAGTAATTTCCCTTCCGTTACTCCAAAACAGACTTCGCTGGATTCAAAGAAATCCCGTATTCTCTACATCTATCGAAAACCTGCCTAAGATGATGTACATGACTGATACCATCTTTAGAGAAAACAGTAAGATCATCTTGGTAAATTTCAATAAATTTCCCGATTAACCCTTTGAAGGCATAATCCATAGCCCTTTGGAATGTAGCCCCAACGTTTTTTAATCCAAACGGCATTCTAATATACTCAAAGGTACCCCATGGTGTGGTGATGTGGTTTTATGACGATCTTCCTTTTTGACCCATACCTGATTGTACCCAGAAAAACCATCTAGCAACGACATCATTCCAAAACCGGTTACTCCTTGCAACAAAGTCTCCATGTTTGGCAAAGGGTAATTATCTTTCTTGCATGCTAGATTAAGGTTTCGAAATTCGACACAAAGCCTTATCGTACCATTCTTTTTCCTAACAATCACCAAATCTGAGCACCATGTCGAATGCCTTGTTTGAGCGATAATTCCTGCTGCAAGCATTTTCGCAAGTTCTTTTTGAACTAAAGGGGCTAATTTAGGATTAATTTGCCTAAGTTTCTGGCGAAAGGGTTTATCATTTTCATCTTTTAAGGGGATAGTATGTTCCATGACATCTTCCCTATAGCCCTTTAATTCATCATAAGAAAAAGCTAAAACATCTCGATATTCGCGAAGTAAATCAGTTAACTTTTTTCTTTCCTCCACACTAGTACCTCTACCAATTTTAACAATCTTTGGGTTTTCAGAAGTACCAATGTTTATCTCGAGATATTCGCCTGGGTCCATCTTATTTTGTTCTCTCAACTTCGTGGCATCATGCCGATCGAAATGTTGCTCTAAGGCAACCACATTCCTAGGAGTAGGATTTATGATATGTTCATAATTTAAAGATCCATCCTCCTGAGAATCTATCCGGAAATCTTCAAACTCATCCAGACTATTAAGAAAACGAATGACTTGCTTTTCATCATTGAAGACCTACCAATGCTCTGAGTTATCTGGAACAGATGGTCTGAATATTTTCCATTTTGATCTTATCTTTAATTAGCTCATCAGATAACTGGAAAGTAGTAGCAGCTACGGCAAGTTCATCTGCCAAACTATTTTGCTCTCTCGGGATAGCTTTGAGGTCAAGAGCATCAAAGTGCTCCATAGTATCCCACACAGCATTTCAATAATTCCTTAGTCTTTGATTTTTGCATGTGAACTTATTTTTAAGCTGCATGATAACTAAATCAGAATCCCCCTTAATGCTAAGCAACTTGATCTTCAAAGACTTTGCTAGTTCAAGCCCCAACAATATAGCTTCATATTCAGCGACATTGTTGATTGCTTCAAATTCTAATCGATAGGCAAACTTGAAAATGTGATCAAGGGGAGATTTAAGCACTATTCCAGCACCTTTACCATGCCCAGACGATGCACCATCGAAGTACATATACCAAACTTTATCCTTGAGACTCTTAATCTTATGATCGGGAGGAATTATAAAATTAGACATGATGGCATAGTTCCCAATGTCATATTGCTCTTTGATTATTTCGTTGTGAGGTCTCTTAGGATCTTCAACATGAAATTTTCTTTCGGGCTCTCTATTTAGTCTTACAAAACCATCACCCCTAGGAGAAGGAATCATAGCATATGACCAATTCATTTGAATACTTCCTCCTAGATCAGAGGCCCACTTTCTAGATAACAGCATACCCCAGGCATCAGGCACATCCACAACAACAATATCCATGACAATCATGATGTCTGGGTAAACTGATAAATGAACTTGCAAATCTTTGATCAAACCATGCACTTCAATTTTCTTAGAATCCAAGGCACATATGTTATAGTAGGGTCTAGAAACTCTTAAGTTAAGCTTTTCCATGACCCTTTTAGTCATTACACAAGCTGATGCACCAGAATCCAACATGCAATTATTCAATTTATATAGATTAACTAATAAGGTGATAAAGAAAGGTTGCTAATCTTTGTTATCAGCATCTAAGCTTTGCAGATATATGGGAGCATCATGATAGTCAACTTCCCGAGTCTTTTGTTGAAAAGTATTTACTTGAGGACCTTGAATAGCTTTTAGTAACTCGTCTCTTTGGGAAGGGATTTTAGCAATCTCGGAGACAGGAACCCAGATTTTTTCATTGTTAAACCAACTTCCCAAATTGACATCTAATCCAGAGTTTACACCAGGGTTAAAAGTTCGAGGGGAATTTGATTCCCGCTTTGATCTTTATCCCTTCTCTGATAAGTCAAACCCTTATCTCTAGCAATTTCCAAGATTTGCTCGGGAGAGGGTTTTTCACCATATAACCTAGCCAAAATGTCATCTTCATTTTCAAGGTTATTTATACTAAAAGCTGATGAAGGATTCATAACGTCACGACTCTTTTCCTTGACCTCTATCCAATCATCCATAGACAAAGGGAACTTGCTACCTACTACATTTATTTGATCACCTGTCCCAAACATTCCATTATCTAAAATTCTTCTAACGATAGGACAAGTGGCCTCTTCATGACGAGCATCGCAAACCCGACAGTAAGGAGGAGCATTATCAACCAAATTAGTTAGCGGATTAGGAGGTCTTTGCTCACTAGATTGACCCTTCTTTTGCCAATTGTTATTTCTATTATTATTATTTCGAGGCTGAAAATTTTGCGTTTGCGTTCTTTCCATTTGGATCAACCTATTCTGCAAAGTAGCTATCTCCTTATTATGATTGATTTCCATGGTTTCGATCTTTTGGAGCAATTTGAGAACAAGTTCGCTTTCAGGTTCTTGAACTGCTTTTCCTTTAGGTTCCTTTAGTTTCGCAGCAGCCCTATCAAAACCTGGAATCTCAGATTTCCCAGATGCTGCCTTGTCCTTTTCAAGCTCTATAGCCAAGGCCTGGCAATCTCTATAATCATTAAGATTAGCACGCCTTAATTCATAAGATGGCTCAGGACTAAAGGCATCAATGTAAAAATCTTGGAGAGATTTATTTGTAGGTTTATAGTCTTGAGGTAATTCCCTAATAATACCATTAAACCTTTTATTAAATTCTTCAACAGTTTCATTCTCTCTCTTTTTTATTATGCTAATAGCTTTTACAAGGTGTCTTCCTTCTCTCTTATCTCCATATTTTTCTTTAAATGCATTAATGATCGATTCTAAGGAATCAAATGAATTCTGAGGCTTTTCAGTAAACCATTCATGAGCATCACCCCCCAAGGTTAAAATGAAAAGAGTCAGTCTAACATCTTCATGATCGAAATCAGGAGACCTTGCGTATTTAGCCATCCATATACTAAAGTCTCTCATATGCGAATTTGCACTAATCGCATTATCTCCGTGAAAGCTAGGCAACTTATCTATCCCAATTGATGGAAGAGCATTGGGATACCCTGGAATATTAGAAAAATTGCAAGGGGCATACATATCCATGATGTTGTGCCTAACTTGACTAGCAAAAAGCAAATGGATATCGGAGAGGGCTTCTTGTCCAAGGTTAACAAGAAGTGTATGAGAAGAGAGTTTGTGTAATCGTACCCTGAGGACCTTTTCAGGATCAGGAGTAGGATTGCATAGACTACTTGGATGTCTCCTAGTATACACTCTTGAGATAATATATGAAGTGGAGTCGCCACCTGGACAAGAGGTGAAACACGAAAAAGCTCGAAATGATAGGACCAAGGACAGAAAAACTCTATCCCCGACGACAGTGCCAAAAAATGTTGTCGCACAGATTGTCACGACAACGCTCAGACTGAGGGCTATCACCCTGATCCCCGATCTCTCCGTTTAAGCTTGTCTCCCATAGCTAAGGGGGGTAGACCCTATAGGAAAAAGGATGACCAATTGTGAATCGGTTGGTTTGGGAGACACGAAAAGAAACCAGCACTAAATAAATTTTATTAAATTAATAGACCAGTGCCTTTTAATGTTTAAATGATTACTTACTAAATATTGCAGAAATGTAAACTGTGTAGAGCAATCATTTATCATCAAATATCTCAAAGAAAGATTAATTCAGATGCGAGAGAATGCTTAAATGATATTCCAGCAATTTAAAACTTCGAAAGATAAAGATCGATACACAACCATGTAATTTTAAACGCTAACCAGATATCACATTCATGATTATTCAAGCATAGTAAATCGCATAAAAATGATAAACATTAATTCCGCATTAAAGTTTTAATCTCAACAGGAAAAAATAGAACGTGATAAATCCCCAAGCCAAGACTGAATCTGGTAAAATTTAATTTTTTTTTTTTTTTTAATCAAACAACTAACTAAATCTAAAATCCAAATTCTAAACTAAAAAAAAAAAAAAAAACTTTTTATGCCTTTTTTTATTTTATATTTTTTTGTGATTTTTTTTATTTTTTGAAAAAATTTATAAATTTAAAATAAACAAAATTTACCATCCAAATAAAATCTAATTTAAAACAAAAATCGATTTTGATATTTTTTATAAAGATTCAAAATTAAAAAGTAAAAATAAAACTAAATTCTTAAACTTAAATCTAAATCTAAACTAAAATCCTATATAAAAAAAAGGTAAAAATGAAACAAAACAAAACTTTAGATAAAATCTAATCTAAAGCAATCGATTTCATATATATTTAAAAAAAAAACAAAAACAAAGCTCAAAACTACGATAATTCTTAAAAAAAAAAGAAAACGAAACTATTCGACCAGATCCCTTACCCTTACGCTAAACCATAGATCGAATGCAGATATATTTAAATCGCTAGTTTTATTTGTGTGACTGTTCGCATGTGCGACTGATTGCAAGTGCGATGTCGAATTCTTGTAGGAGCTGAGCTGATGGGACGTTGAAGCTTGCTCCACGCAGCACGCTGGGGTTTGCAGGATCTGACAGAATGCTCTTTGGCGACGACAGTGGGAGAACCGTGAAACGTATTTACACTACAGCAAATCAAAATTTACCTATGCATATACCAAAACGCACATACGAACCAGCGCGATATCAGAATATTTTTCAAAACAGAAAGTTGATTTGTCGCAGGAGGGGAGGAAACAACGTGGTTTAGCTTGATGGCAGACAAAAACTGTTGGTGGGAAGCCGTATATGAGTTCACGGGGTTTAAACCACAAGCATGTAAGTTTTGCAGTGCATGGGTAAGGCAAGGAGCGACAGCGGCAAGGAATGGCAACAGCGTTCGATGGGTAGGAAGAGCAGCTGCGTGACAGTTTAGGATAGGTAATAACAGCGTGGAGTCGTTGACGAGAATGGGAAAGCCGACGATAGCTCAAGGATTGACGTTGAGGATGGGCAGTCCCATAGCAATCAACAAATTGCAGAATTTAGCCTGGTAAATAACAATTCTGACGAGGGGCATTAGGAAATTTCAAAGTCACGTGAACATTTGGAAAAAAAATTCCAAAACAGGAAATTGAGGCTGAAGCTCCCACTAGTCCCAGTAGCAGTGGATACGCAGGTGGCTGAAGCAGCTATGGAAGATGGCAGCAGAAGTGAATAGTAGTGACTGAAATCCAGTAACTTGATCACAAAATTTTTAATCTTTCCCGCTCCAGAAACCCTGAAGAATTTCTCAAACCCTGTACCTGCAATCTGCAAAAGAAAATAAAGCCCAAAAAATAATATGTGCATAAAACAAAATTTAATCTCTAGATCAGCATTTACAACTTTTGACTCTTAAACAGCGAGATTTATCGATAATCAGCAGTAATATGATCAAAATTTCAGATTCACTATGAAAAACTTCAGAAAATCTCTCATGCAATTTAGAAAAATAAACTAAATGATAAACCCATAATCAAAACTAGCTGGGCTCTGCAAGGGAATGCTTGCGGGAGTTGGTTGGTTCAGCCGAGAACTTCCGCAAACGCCCACTGGTCTTCTTCAATAAGGGTTTCCTACACAGCTCACTTCAACCATCAATAAAGAGAGAAAAAGCAGTACTAGATCTCAAAAGCAATGGAGATACCTGCCATTACTTCAGAAATTCTAATACCATTCAAACCCTAGCAAGTGAACAAGATACCTATGCTCAACAATACTCTACTATAAGCTGTTACTAATGACTGAAAATTAAGATATGCAGAAAATAAAATAGCTCACAGCACTTCCAGAGAGTAACACCAACAAGATTTCAACCTCAAAGTCTTTCTTTATTAGCACCAGAAAAAAGTTTACAAGAGAGCTTCTTCAGCACAAGACTCACAGATCCAATGATCTCAAATGACCCCTAGCACCCTATTTAAAGGAAAAAATTCCCAACAGCTAGTTCGAGTGATCCACGTCAAAATGATCTTGACCGTCGATGAGGATCAAGATATCTCTTAATCTCATCCGTCGAAATTTTAATGCATTAAAAAATTGAAATTCTGCATTTATTTACTCAAAATATTATTATTTTATTATTTTTAGGTTTTTACTTTATTTTTTTATTTTTATTTTTATTTTTAATTTATTTTATAAATTTTATTATTATTATTATTATTTTTTAAATGGATCCTCGAACTCAGCCTTTGGAAAAATCTCCCAGGACCTAGGACTTAGGACTTATGAGGGGATTAAAACATTTTCTAACCCTCAAGACACTTTACATCATGACTTTTACTACTTTACATCTCAAGGGGGAGAACCCATTTGACATAGACCCTCATAAACCACCCAGTTCTGCGACACAACTATAATCTAGCAGATTAACACACTAGGATTCTCCTAAGATTCTAATGACAAAATCCATTCTGGCTTTGGGGTTAGGCTGAAGAAAAACTCTGGCGATCATGGATCGATGAGATGAAAAACCTTCCGGAACGTAGATTATCACTTAGAAAATTAGGTGCACCTAGGAAATTTACATACATGACTCATATCTGCTAAGATTATTTACAATTTATACATGCAGACTAGGTTTACAACATAATATGATCAAGTCGATGATGACTGTCGAATGGCACGGACATGTCGATCAAGCGCTATCCCTTTTTGCGAAGACAAAGGGGGTGCACTACTATGGGTAGTTGACACGTAGTGGTCAACAAGTGGCATTAGTGTAAATAATGCAATCTTTAGAAAAACCAAGGCTTGTTAAGTTCAATGCCAAACTAATTGCGTGATATCTAAGAAAGCTTTCTCAGTAATATCATTCTAGGAAAATTCTTGCTTTTGTTTCAATAAACTAAATTGGGTTTATCCATTCTGGAAAAATTGATATGAACCTCCTAACAAAATTAATCTTACCTATGGAAGATTGAATTTCCTTTTTTGATATAGGGGTTGGGAGATTCTAAATAAAAAGTACTTGTTTTGGATCAATATTGATGCCAGAATTGGATACGATATGTCCAAGCAATTTTCTTGCATTAACACCAAAAATAGACCTTGTAGGATTGAGTAATCTCTTGAGTATATTGGGATAGCCTTGATTAAATCATCTCCCCAAATAAGAGGGAGGGCATATTATGACAGTAAATTCATTGAAGTAAGCATTAAGTCAATTGATAAATGTTCGTTAAGTTGCAAACAAAAGACTTGAGGAAATCTAAAGATGTATTTGGTGTTGCTGAAGAAATGAAAGAAGAAGAAAGCTTCCTACAAATTGTTTATGGATAACTTGTTGATAGTAGCATCAGAGGACCCCGAAGGTTCGTGTTTACTTATATTTGAAAGTTTATTATTGATTGGGGTTGTGTTTGTGCAGGTAAATCTCTCCACAAAAAGGTTGAACACTTTGGAAGAATGCTTGGACAAATGGATATATTTGGTTTAGTCTATTAAGGATAGATGAAGCATCTGATGGCGGATGCTTGGGAGGACATTTGGTTGGTCGTGGAGCTTTGACCTTGGATACACACCTAGATCATTGGGTTGATGGTTAACTGGTAACTCTGATGGTACTTAGAGTGGTTGAAAGCTTGAGTCCATCTTAGTCCAACCCAAATAGATTACCTTGGTCCGGTATCTAGTCCACAGCGATGAGTCTGCTAGAACTCTTCGTAGTTCATTTCGACATCTTCCATGTACCTCTATATATATGTAATTATGAATACTTCCCTAGTTAAGAGTGGGTGTTGAAGAAAGTAACTAGTGTCGGTCTTCGTAATTGTACGTGTGTAATATATATTTGTCAAAAGAAAATTTTATTATTAAATTGACTTATTAAAGCATATGGATTTCATGCTTGGGTCAATGGTCATAGGTCAAAGCACCCATTGAGTGCTTTAGTTTTTTGTTGAGTCAAAGTCAAATTTAATTATGTAAACCCCTCTTGGGATCATTGTATTAAAGAAAGAAAATTATTTGAGTCATGATAACTCCTCCACCATCAAGTCGGCCTCAAGCTCTTCAAATCTGGCTTCAATTTCATATTCTACAAGTCGGCTTATCCTACTAGTCATGTCGACTCATTATACAAGCAAAAAAAACTATGAATACACCAATGAAGTCGACCTAAAAGAAGTGAAGAAAACAAGTTTGATGGACTGCAGACCACGAAGTTCAGGGCCGAAATTTTCTACAGTTCAGGGTCGAAGTTCTCTACATTATAGGGGTTGAAGTTCTCTATTATTGCAGTGTCTGAGTTATAAATAATTACAGGACCGAATTTCTCTTCTATAGTTGTAAGAGCCAAAGTTGTTTTGTGGCTGAAGAAAGGTTGTAACTCTCATTTTGAACATCAATTTAGAAGAAGACTACTTCAATGGAAAGGCTGACTTGATGGATGGGGAGGGGTTTAGGTTAAGAGTCTTGGTTGTCTCACTATCATATGAATCTACTAAAGGAAGAGATATTGACTGGGTTTTGCCCTGGTTGTGTGCTTATATCTTGTGTCATCTTTTGTTTATTGTTTGGCATTTACCTTTATGAAAGAAAAATAAATAAGAACTAACAAGCACATAATAATTTTCACAAGTAAATGTCAAAGACCTAAGAGAAATATAATGCCCTAGATTTCTCAACAGATGACCCTCCAAAGAGTTTTGATTTTCCTCATAAACCCTAACTGTTGGGAATGGAGAGGGTTTAATGGATTAAAATCTCAGAAATTTGATTGATCTTCAAAGATTTTCACCTGCAAAAATATTTGCAAAGAGATCCAAACCAAAACCAAACCCTCGTTTTCAAATCTACAAGAAATTAATAAGAGAAAAGACCCCAAGAAATATATGTACAAGATTTATATTACAAGGGTTATATACAAAATTTATTTACAAAAAATTTACAAGTGTTAGATCAAAGGAGTATGAGTACACTCTACTCATTGATTAGCCAATAACAAGCTCTATATTAGCATATATGTTCAATAAAAACACAATATTGAGAGAATAGAATAGATAATAATTTTGTTACAAACAATGGCTAAGAAACCCCTACAGAAATCATTAGATAATTTTTTGGTAACAAAGAATGTAGGCTCCTCAAATTCTATGTCTTGGGAGTTGGCTGGTCCAACTAGAGACGTCCCCTCACGCCTAAGATCTGAATAAAAGAATTATCTTTACACACTAGAGATGAAATATGTTAGATTACAAGGAGTCGGATAGTACAATGAAATAGAGGCCTAGGGGTTCAACCAAAAACCCACTAGAGGCGCTACTTCTAAAGTGTTTCTCCTAACTCAAAAACTAATGCAAGATATCTGTGCAAATAGTAAATCCACAATTGGCTATTGAAGTAACAAATTTATATTCTTACCAGTAGAGCATTAAGAACACATTCAAAAATATTTTACCATAGAGAGCTGAAGAGGAACACCACCATGAATTGACCCCCAAAGACTTGCTTTATATTACTCAAAAATATGGAGCTTCCTTAGACAAGAGTTTGATTACAATGATCAAAGATGTTACAATGAGGAGCTTTGAGCTCAATTTATAGAAAAAATGAGAGATCTATATTCCTCTTCAAGTGAATGGCTAGGTCCAAGAAGTTGCGCAAATTTGACTTGATCTCAGAAGAAAACGGCTAGTTGAAGGCTTGATCCATGTCAAAATAATCTCGTCCCTTGATCTAGAGGAAAAAATTCAATTACTTTGAGGATGGAGTTGATTCCGGGCCAAAAAATATTTTTCCCCAAATTTTTCCTCAAAATTTTATCCTTTAACTTAACCATCTTGGACTAAGAAATTCGATTTTCGTTGGAAATTAATTTTTCTTGGGCCAACAAATTTTTTGTGGGATTTTCCTTGCTTGAATTGTGGAGATTCCTTAAATCTTTCCTTGATTGCTTCCTCAGGAAATTCCACAACCTTTTTTAATTATTTTTCACTTCAAAAAAAAAAAACTCTCATTTTAATTTTTTGACCAGTTTTCAATTATTTATTTTGTCATATTTTTGGCCAAAAAATGAAAATAATAAAAATTTGAGGGGATAGACATATTTTTCCACCCTCAAACTGTGTCTAGATAGAAAGGTGAGGTCTAATTTTGATTACACATACCCCCTCCAACTTCTATAGACATTACATTTTACAATTTACATCAAAATAAGTATTAAAATTCTGACCAGTGGGAAATTTTAATAATTAAAATTAGACACTTAGACACAACCAAATTCTTCAAAATGTTAGACATGATCTAGTATGAAATTTTACATAGACTCTATACACTAAGACTCACTTAAGACTTTACCATCAAGCCCCACTCTAGATGTGGAGTATGTTGGGAAGAAAAATTTAACCAATTATTTGATGTTTGGAAAATACAAATAATTAGCTAAAGAATAAAAAAAATTCCCTAGAGTGAAACTCTCTAGCAAAAATCATAAGCTTACCTAGATGAGTGACATGCATTTATAAACATACTAGAAACATTTTTACATCATGACCTCGTAGGGCTGTAAGAATTTGGATTACATAACTCTAACAATTTGTTGAAAGATGGTGATGAGTTTCTAGATTTTTTATTGCTCTGACCATGAAAAAATGTACTTTGCATATAGGGTGGTTGACACTTGAGTGGTCAACACATCACTTGGGCCTACAGGCCTAGATATAGATAAGTTTTGAGGTCGGAGTGCCTATATGGCTAGGCTGGAGAGCCTATGAGTTAAAAGGCTAGCAAGCTTAGTAGATATACCCTGTAAATGCATATGTATTAATAAATAACACCATGGTTGCAGACTAAAGGACAAAAAGAGTATCGGGAGCTAGGACTCCAGCAAAGGGAAAGGTGGGGAGGCAAAACCAGGATATGATTTCTAAGCCCAATAACTTTTAATGATATATTATTCCTAAAGTAACTTTAGGGGATGATATAGCCTCAAGGGTTAAGCTCAATTGGTCGAGTTCCCATCGTTAAAGCACCTTTGCCAATAGGAGGTCACAGGGTCAATTCTCCTCGACACTCTTGGGGTTAGGCTCTGCTAATGAGCCGGCAGGAAGTGATCCATTCGAGTGGATCTGCCCGAATAGTTTCCATGGATGCAACAGTCACTGATCTCTGGTGTCAGTGACCCACACGTTAAAATATATTATAACATTATAATATAATATACTAAATTTTAAATAAAAGATAACGGGGGGGGGGAATTATTTATTTAGCCTTCCTTTCCATCGAAGGTTACAAGGGGGATGATTGTGGTTCTGATTCTAAGGAGAATGAGAGGATCCCTAGCTATTGTACCCTGAGGACCCTAGGTGGGTCTAGATACAAGCGCACTTCTCCTTCACTACCTTGGGGAAAGTTGGAGCCCTGGAGGGAGGAGTGTAGGAATAGGTGTCCTTGTGTGAACCTGGAGGGTACCTAGAGACCCCTAAGGGCAATCGGAACTCTTGGAAACCACATGGCTCTGAGACATCCCTGGTCAATTCGAGTTGGAAAACCTAGAAGGGTAGTGGCACAGTCCAATGGTTTGTGGGTGCAGAGAAGGAGGTGCACTATCTTGAGTTGTGTGGACTAATGGAGGATGTGAGACTGTTAGTTGGAGGTTGTTGGGGTTTGGTACCTTGGCCCTGTTCATATTTGGTACTGGTTATGTACCTAGCTTTAGGTAAGTCATTGTCATTGTGGAGTCATGGCCCCAGCTCGGGGGTGATCCGCTGCTGAGAGAGCTAGAGCAGTGCGTTCTATGGCTGGGCAGTACATCCGAGGTCTGCAGCCAGTCGATGGTTTTATCAGATAAGTATTGTGCATACTCTGTTGTTTATCTGTTGCTCATGGTTAATTGTTTTATACCAGTTATTATGTTGTCCTGTTTTAATTACATGTTATTTGTCAGTTGGTAGCATCATCCTGGCTAGGTGGCTGGGGATGGTACAAAAGTCTGCATCAGTTCTAGCAGAATGTGAATCCCTTATTTGCAGGTCATACTAATATTCCCTTATGAAGTCATCAAAAATATCTTAAGATTAGTGACTTCTTTTATGTTCGTTCAGAGATTAGGCTGCAACTAGACAGAACCATTGATAAAGCCACTCTTCTGTAGATAAAACCATGTCTCTTCCCTTTTTAATGTGCAGCCACTCTGATGTGAATACCGCAAAATTCCTAATTTGGGTCTCTTGCTAAGGACCACATGATGCTGCTAACACAAAGTCTTCAAAACACCAAGTTGAATTTCTTCAAAACATGAATTGGACTTCAGATATGTAGGAGAATGAGAGATCTGTCCACCTGGAAGTACATGTTCTTCAACAAGCTCATACATCCAGGCTAACTGTTAACAGTTCCAGCATGAAGAAGGTTGGTGAAAAAATAGACAAAATTGAAATCTATGTCAACAAATTAAAAGAGGAAGAAGATGCGAGTAGCTCGAGCTAGAGGCTAGAGCTACTGTTTGCAGATGATGACAGATTTGGAAATGACGTTCAAGGATACAATTTAAAAGCTAACAAATCGAAAGGCTGAAAACAGGACATGCCAAGTGACAACAAAGTTACAAACTATCCACAGTTGATTGTGATTATCCAAGGTTCTCTGCTCTGTTCACGTCTTATCATTTTTCCATATATCTGACAGACCCACGGTTTAAAAGGTTTGGTGAGGGGACAATATGGAGCTTAGGATATAACTCAAACATCTGTATTTGTATTAAAACTCTAGTGGCATATAATATTGTCTCCTCTGTTTCTGCTGGATGGCAGCCACAGACAGAAGAAATGAAAATTTGTTCGTTATTAAGGTCAAATAGTTTATTATGAAAGTCAAATAGTCAATAGCTAAGATTCAATTTATTATTTTTTCAGTTCTTTTAATTTGTACCTCTGCATTGAGATGTTAGGTCCACAACTTATAGCGATAGCATAGTTCAAAGAAACAAAAGAAGTCTGCAAATGAAACAGTGGATGACTTGAAATCCTTCATGGGGAAAAATCTACAATTGACAATTCTTCAATAAAAAAGAAAAAAACTAACTTCTGTCTATAGTTCAATATCATTTAGTGTTTTTTTCTTTAAGATAGTTAGTAAACTGCAACTCTTGAGTAACCAGCCCTGCAAGATCAAGTCTTCCAGCACTTTTGTATGCATCTATTACTGCTCTATAAGTAGATTCGTTTGGCTGAAAATCCTCATATTTCATTTTGTTAAACATCCTTTTTACATCACCTATAAAGCCTGCCTTTCCATAGCTAATGATCATACTCGTGTAGGTAGCAACATGTGGTTCAATCCCCTTGGTTTTCATGCTCATAAATATCTTTAGAGCATCATCAATCCTGTCTGCACTTCCAAATGCATAAATGGCAGCGTTGTAGGCAGACACATCAAGCTCCAAACCAATTTCTTTTAATTGTTCACAGGCCTCCAAAGCCTCCTCGTGCATTCCCGCAATGGAATAAAGAGTCACTATCAATGCTTGCATACTGTGGGGGATTCCACTCTACTGTGCAATCTCAAGCTGATTTACTGCCTCCATTGGAAGGCCTCCTTTCTTCAAAGTTGCACCCAATGTTTTGTATGTGATGTCATCAGGTGAAACCTTTGCTTTTAACATTTGCTGAAAACTTTCCATAGCTGCGCTCAAACTTCCCTCTGCTGCATACACTCCAAGGACATTATTAAAAGAGAGCTTATTTGTGAGAAGCCCCAATTCCTGCATCTCTTTTGCAAATTCAATGGCTTGGCTAAAGTCTGTCAATTTTTTTGTATATGCACACCATCATTGCATAAGAAAATTCATTAGCCTGGCTCACTTGCTTGAAGTCATTGCCTCACTGATCATACCAGCATCACTGTAAAAAATCAATATACAATTTGTTGCAAAGACATCTGGACCACCTCCCAATTTTTTTATCTTTTCATGTTTCCTGGCCCTCTCTCAAATGGCCAACCTTTCGATATACCTTGATCAAAGAGCTGTATACTGTGCAGTTTGCTAAAAAGCCACGGTCTTGCATTATTTGAAAGTAATGAACAGCTTCCTCCACGTTTCCAATCTGTGCAAATGCATTTCTCAATGCACCATAAACAACTTTATCTGCCTCAATGCCTATCTTCAGCATCTCCTTATAAATGTCTTCTGCCTCCATGGCTCTACCCAGTATACTATTCACAGCGATAACAGCACAAAATGTTACACAACTAGGCAAAAACCCTGCCTCCTGCATTTTGATCATATAGCATTTTGCATTTCCGATAATTTTGCAGCAGCAAACATCTGAATGAGAGAATTATAAGTGCAATCATCCGGTGAAACTCCTTCATTATCCATGCTCTCAAACAATTTCCGTGCCTTATCAGAAAATTTTGCAATTCCATAACCCTTAATCATAACATTGCATTCCAATACACTTTGCTTTGTTCCTCCTTCTGTTTCACAACTGTAGCTGAACACCTTCTCAGCTTCCAACCAATACCCCATCTCTCCATATGCATCGATAATGGCAGTGTAGCTCCTGGAGCTGATTCATCCAAGAAGCCGAAATCTTTCAAACCAAGCCAATGCTTTCATCCGCAACCCCATCTCTATACACATTCTGTAATAACAGGCCTTGAGAAGTCATCCACACGAATCCCCAATTCATCGATCTCCTGGACCAGGGATTCAGCTTCTCTAATCATATGTTTCCCACAAAGTACACACAACAGAGTTCTATAAGTTACAATATTAGGTTGAACTCAAGTTTGCTTCATTCTGGTGAAATAAGTTAATGCCATGCCCATATTGTTATTTTTGGCATTCATTGCTATAAGAATATTGCAAGTCATAACGTTTGGTGAGCACCCTATTTCCTCCATTTTATTCATCAGAACCTCTGCTTCTTCTAGATGACCATGTGAAACACAAATATGAATCATAGTATTAAAAGTAACAGTGTGAGGACAAATACCTGATTTGAGCATCTCCGAGAAGGCATTTGATCATTCGACGATGCAGCTTGCCTTACCATACATATCAATCAAAGTATTATATGTGAAAGCCCGCTGTGGCCTATGAGTTTGGGACCACTTTCTGTAAAACTTCTCCGCCTGGTCAAACTCTCTAGCTTTCTTGAACATATGAACAACAGTATTCATGGTCACCTCATCTGGTTGAAGCCCTTTCTGTTCCATGTGTTGGAGCCATTGCAAAACCTCTGAGTTGAGGCCAGCCCTACCATAAACATCTTTTAGGGTGCCATACGTGTTATTTGTGGGCAGCAGCTCATCCTTTTGTGTTAAAATGTGCAATTAGGGCCAAATTCCACTTTGGGCAGTGTTACCGCTCGAACTAGCAGGGGACCTAAAGGGAATTCCTAAAGAGTCAAATGTTAAACCAAGCGCAACAAATGGAGACAGCCCATTGTCACCTCAACAAAGCTCCCTACTATTATGGACTTTCACCGATGGAAGGAGACCCAGTATATATGGAGTCACAAATGAAGGATAAATCAACAAATGGATATAAAATGACCCAAACAATCCCTTTCCAGAAGAGAGTCAAGAATGGAGCTTGCTTACTTTCTAAGCAAGGTACAATATATTCTAGGAGAAGCATGCAGGGATTTGAGGGTTAGGTTTAGGGAATATGACTTGTGAAAGAGTTTTCCAATCCCTAAAATCCTTATTGAAATTGGTATCCCAAATGGTTCTTGAAGAATGTCTCTCCAAAGGAGTGGAACCACATGGGACCAAGTGGACCCAGCCTGGGTTAAGAGACAAAAATCTAGCAACCAATGATGTTGTTAACACAAAAAAGGAGGGGGAAAGGATCAAAGAAAGATTTTTTACTTGAAGGTGTCAAATTGATCCTATGAAGCACTAGCCTTGGGCATACAAGGGCAAAGTTTCATCTCGGAGCTAGGGCTTGGATTATCTCACAACTCCACCGTCATAATGCCTTAAAAATTGGAGGATGCCTTGAGGACACAACAATGCAGAAGAGGCTAGGAGATGAAACTTTTTGGAGGGCTATTTTGTCGGGAAAATGATGCCCTAGGTGACCCAATTTGGCTAGGCCCAGAAAAAGGTGAAAAAGAGTTAAGTTTTTAGTGACCAGCTCTTGGTAGATCATTGCCTTAATCTTGGGAGAATGGAGTCCATGATAAATATGAATGAGCACCTTGTTTCTTAGTCAAGGAGGCCTTAAGATTACCCCGCTTGCCTCCTAGGGAAAAGGGAAGCAACCTTACAACTTTATACCTCGACTTGCAAAAGGTGATGGCTTATCAAGATAAATTCATTGATAGAATTATCCCTACGAAATTTCATTCAAAATTACATGGCCCATACATTGAGAGATCCTATACAGAGACAAAATTCCACAATTTAAGCAGTAAATGCATGCAGCGATTAGCCCTAAAAATAGCGAAAATCCTAATCCAATGTATATGACAAAGTAAAACAAGAATGGCATTAAAAGTATGTACTTACATGTAATAGAACATATCCAACCATCCACGATTTGATAATAGAGAAGCTCCAAGACTAAGTTGCACGAAACGGTGAAACAGGTACGAGTTTCCGAAATGGGCACGGGTACGAAACGTGACCCCCCCAAATTTTGGAAACGGGGAAACACAATATATCTATATATATATTAGGACATTTAAGAAATATGTGCAATCATAAAGCATATATGATACATTCTAATTTATTACATTATGATTAAATTGTCAATTGTCAATGCATAAACTATAAGTCTCTAAATTTACATCACATTTACTCATGAATGATCACATAATGAAAATAGCAATATCCAAAATCAGCCACGAGAAATTTCTAATTTCTTGTCTTGTGCTTGATTGGGAGTCTCCTCCTACATAATCGAACGACCTTAGTGCTCTTGATTAAATACAAGTTCCATACCTTAGTACCCTACGTGCTCTTGATTATTGGGAGTCTCCCCTGCATAGAGGGCTTGGTTCTCTTGATTAAATACAAGTTCCATACCCTAGTACATGACAAAATCCAATGGAAACATTGCAATCCCCAGAATCCTGAAACCCTGAAAAACAGATAAGTCTGCTCGGTTTTGAGTGAGATCTAAAATTCTACTTTCTCCATATGAAATCCAATGAGGGTGAAACCACTCTCAAACATCCTGAGTCATTTCATGGTAATGTTAAAAATTTAAGTAAAAGGATGAAAATGAAAAATAAAGGAGAATGTCACGTTTACTTTTACCATGAACTGCATATCAACACTAGGGCCATAGGCTTAAACATTAGGCTGCCCCACTCAAAAAATCCTCTTTTTTAGAACTTGAGAGGCATCTAGAAGCACATCCAGAATATATTTTAGTCGCCCAATAAAAAATTAGAAGCGAAAAAAATTAAAAAAATACAAGAAAAAGTCAAGTTAGAAGAGGAAACTCCGTCATACGACCTAGAAACTCGTTTCCGGCCGTACTGGGCACGTTTCCTCCTAAAGAAACGAGCCTGTATGGCCGGAAACGCATTTCCAGGCCATATGTACGAGTTTCCTTGTTTCAGTTTCATTTCCGGCCGGAAACGAACCCTTCTCCAACGTTTCCTGCAACTTAGCTCCAAGATAAGATAAACCAAATCAAAACATCAAAATTCATCCATAAAGCTCCAATTCATCCTCCAAAGAAAAGTGTGAAATTCTCAAGAGAGATAAGAGATCCAATTCAAAGTGATAATGAGCAAATGAACTCATATCTCTTGTATTTATACACTAATGAGGGTTTGAATTAGTCTCCTAGGCCTACATAAGCCTCAAAAATAAAATAATGTGCTAATAACCTAACTTTTAGTGACAAGCCCACCAAACTAGCTCACAAATGAAATAATAAGCCTTTTAAGGGGTCAGCTGATAAATAATACATGTTGTGGGGCCCTCCAAGAGGCTTGATGAGGTCCATAGGTGCCATAATGTAAAATAGAACCCTCAAAAGTGATGGACAAGAGGTTGGCCCCTTATGCTCCAAACAATAAACTTGTGGTACTCCCAGTGGGTGTGGGGGTGTTATCCTCCACAATATCCCAAGGCTAAGAAAGGAGATAGAAGGAAGTGTTGTCGTACAGATTGTCTGGGCAGCGCAACAATGCTCAGACCGGGGGCTGTCACCCTGATCCCCGATCTCTCCGTTTAAGCAGTCTCCTGAGGCTAAGGGGGGTAGACCCTATGGGATAAAGGAAGACCAACTGTGGACCAGTTGGGTTGGGAGACACAGCAAGGCAATTTAGCACTTGATTGATTTTTGGAAATTAATGTACCAGTGCCTTATGGAGTTAATAATTAAATAATTGTTTATCAAAAGTTGCAGAAATATGAACTTTATAATTCCATGATTAACAATCATTTATCATCAAATAACCCAAGCAAAATGCAAGATATTCAACAAACGCACAATGCCTTAATAATGATCCAGCAATTAAATTTCAAAAAATTGAATGCTTTAAACAACCATACAATTTAAATGCTAACCAATTACCACTTTCATATAGCTAACTTGTAAATAAACATTTAAATGCATTTAACTATAGAAAAGTGGAACCACGAAATACACCAAAAATGAATTTTCAATTAGTCTTTTTCAAAACAAAAAAAAAATTATATATTTTTTATATTTTTATAAAATTCTAGAATTAAAACAAAACTAAAATCTAAATAAATAAAACTTAAATAAGTCTAAAAAAAATGAACCAAAACATTAAAACTAAAATCTTTTATGATTTATTTTTATTTTTATTTTTTATAGTTCTAAATTCAAAATTTAAATAAAACGAAACTGAAAGGAAATAAATCTAAAAGCAAAATTTTAATTCTAAAACTAAAACAAAGCTAATAAAAATATACGCTACCATAACCTAAATAAACAAAATGAAAATTAATATCTAAACCCTAACTATACAAAACTTAAAAATCTAAGCAAAAAATCAAACTATAACCAAAATAAAATATATCAAACTTAAATCTAAACTTGCCAACATCTGAACTTACCATACGTATCACCTAATCCGACACAGAAAAAAATCGAATTTGTTTTTGCTTGCTGCCAATACAGGTATGTGGATAAAGAAATTCGTGAGGAATGCTTGACGTCAGGCAGAGATGAGAATGAAATGGTCGGAGAAGAGCTGCGTGAGGGCTGGCGAGGCAGCGTGGAGAAGCCGTAGCAATGTGGGCAGCGAGGGAATGCGGATTGCAGAGTTGAACAGCAACGAGGGAGCAACGATAAAAAAAATTGAAGTGTTTTTTGTTGTGTGTGCGTACAAGTTTGAGGGATTCCAACGGCAACAGAGTGAAGGAGACAGATGATGATTTGAAACTGCGTTTGACAGTTCACTTACAGGTTTGTGTGGAGAGCGAGACTGGACAGCGTAATGGGGCTTGGATACAGCTACGAGGATGGAAAGGATTTGTTTGTAGATTTTGGTGCAGCGAAGGGACGCTGGAGCTATGGCAGCATTGAGGGTAGCGGTCAAAATTGGAACGCACAGGCAGAGGGACGTAAATTTAGCACGCAGGATAGAGAAGGGTGCGGGTTTAACAGCAGTGGCTACGAAGCTACGACGTGCAGAGGTGACCCAAGGTGGCACGCAGGAATGGCTGCAAATAGAGTACGATGTGAGGAAAGTTGAGATCACGCAGAAAGGAGAGCTGAGATAGCATGGATCTGGCAGAATGCTGGAGCAGAGGACGCAAGGCAAGGCCGTAGCCCTCTAAAAAATTTCGAAATTTCTCTGCAAATAAAAATAAAATCCGAGCAGCAAAGCAGCTTTGATAAACAATCAAATTCCCTCATAAAATTTGAAAATCCGTTGAAGATTATCCGTGCAAAATGATGTTGAGGCCAGATCTAGGCCCTGGACCAGATCTTACCCTCCAGGGCCTAGATCTAGCTTCAGATAAAATGTTTTCTTCTAACCTGCAACCTGCAAAAAACCGAACATCCAGAAATAAAATGTGCAAGGAAGAAACTTAAAACCCTAACAAAAAACCAGCTAAATAATTACAGTAATTACAAATTAAAGGCTCTAAATAGCCAGATTTCTCATTATAGCATAAGAATACTTTCAGAATTTTAAACTTAATGTGAGGTGCCTCAGAAAACCCTTTATACATTCATTAAAAAAAAAAAAAATCAAATGATAAGCCTGGGATCAAAACTGGTTGGGCTCTTTCAGAAACGCAATCCGGGAGTTGACTGGTTCAACCGAGAACTTCCCCGAATGCCCGGTAATCTAAAAAAAAAGGATTCCCTACATAGCTTAAAATCAATCATTAACATAGAGGGAGAAAACAACAGTGAAATTAAAATCAAATGAAGATACCTGCCATTATATTCAGAAATTAAACTATCATTCAAACCCCAAAGATCAGACAAGATACCTGTGCCTAAATCAATCTTCATCAAGCTATCATCAATGGCTGAAAATAAAATTATGCAGAAAAATAAAACATCTTACAGCATTTCCAGAAGAGTAACACCAGCAAGATTTTCAAACCCAAAGTCTTTCTTTATTGCACATGAAAAATGACTACAAGAGAGCTTTGTTTAGCACACGACTCTCAGATCCAATGATCTCAAATGACCCCTAACACCCTATTTAAAGGAAAATTTCCCAACAGCTAATTCGAATGATCCATGTCAAAATGATCTCGACCATCGATGAAGATCAGAATCTCTTTTAATCTCATCCGTGGAAATTTTAAATGCATTTTAATATATTAAAAATTAAAATCTTTCATTTATTTCCTCAAAACTTTGACTTATTATTATTTATTTTATTTTATTTTATTTTTCAAATTTTATTTTTTTTAAATTTTATTTTATTTTATTATTTTTCAGCTATTTTTTAATTTTATTTTTTATTATTTATATCTTTTATTTTTTTATTGTTTTTATTTTTGGATCCTCAAACTTAGCTTTTGGAAAAATCACCTAGGACCTAGGACTTATGAGGGGGTAAAACATTTTCTAACCCTCAAGACACTTTACATCATGACTTTTACAATTTTACATCTCAAAGGGGAAAACCCATTTGACATAGACCCTCATAGACCACCCCGTTCAGCAACACAAATATAATCTAGCAAATCAAGTAATTTGTAATAACCTAACCAAATAGTTATAATTATTTCCAAATTACTTTTACATAGACTCGAAGCACACTAGGATTCCCCTAAGATTCTAATGACAATTCGTTCCGGCTTTGGGGTTAGGCTAAAGGAAAACTCTGCCAATCATGGATCGGTGAGACAAAAAAGCCTTCCGGAACGTAGATTATCACTACAAAATTAAGTTTGCCTAGGCAGTTTACATACATGACTCAAATCTGCTAAGATTATTTACAATTTACACATGCAGACTGGGTTTACAACATAACATGATCAGGCTGATGATGACAGTCGAATGGTACGGACACATCGATCAAACGCTATCCCTTTTGCGAAAAAGGGGTGTACTACTATGGGTAGTTGACATGTGGTGGTCAACATCTGGCTCTACTTGGGGACACGTTGTTGCATTATAAGAATGTGAGAATCCAGAATCTGCATCCACGCAACACACAACAAAACATAAGTAGCGTCTATCCAAAAATCATCATATAACATTAAGCACAGGAAAGGTATAAGCTCTTCATTTGTTAACTATCTAGTAACATGAAAAGTAAATCTAATCCTAAAACAGAAAAGAAAAAGCTGAAAAAACAAGGAGTAGGGTTAGAAATGTAGAGGATGCCCCATGGCATCAGATGCGTTCAATATAGTGTATATTGAGCATTTGCATGCTTTCAAGCAAATCTGTCGGCTGCTTATCAGATGTGCCATGTCCAATTCTGCACACTGTAGGACTTTCTCCTATCCAAAAATCAAGCTGCTTGCGGCTGTCTGATGCATCAAATCTTTTTCTCATTTTCTTTTTCTTGCGCTTTTTCTTCGTGGTAAGCTGTATCACTGATGACGTGGAACATTTTACTTCAAAACCCTTAGATGAAGTATGTAAGATATGTATGACATGTCTTTCTTCATTTTTCATCTGATCTTTATCGTTTTTAATTTTATTTGGATCACCTTCAATTAACCACTTTTTAATCGAACCAATGACCTCCTCATAATAAGATGGAGCTTGTTGCAGCAAATAAGGAGGCTTCTGATCTGTCGATGTTTGCTGGTTTCTTTCATCCCCTGACCGCTGTTGAAATTTATGTACCTGTATTGTGATGGCATCTATATGGCTAGAGTGTTCAACTTTCATAGTACTAATTTCCCTGGCATGGTCTTCTTCCATAGTCAATAACTTATTCTGAAGACATATCTGGTTAGCTTCCATGGTCGTCATATTTTCCTCTAAGCCTGATAACTTGCTTTGCATAAAATTAAATTTCCTGTCATGATTAGTTTTCATGGTCTCAATTTCTTTAGCATGCTGACTTTGCATGTCGGTTACGTGATCAGAGTGTTTAATTTTCATGATTTCGATCTCCTTATCACGTTTTTCCAGGTGGGTGCATAAAGTTCTCATATCATTGGTGTAATTAGTTACAAACTTTTCTTTATTGATCCCCATATTTTTTACCAGCCGCATTAGTTCTTCTATAACTTGCTTCTGATTTTCCCTTTCATTGTCGACATTGATTTTATAATTTGTCCCTGCTTTTCCACTATCATGGATTTGATCTGCAATGGTACAGGTGGATGGCACATTCTGATATGAAGAATCGACAGTTGGACCTTTTATAAGATTACTTTCATTCTGTTGCACAATTTTAGGGGCACAAGGCGAGCTATCTGGATGACCATATCTATCTTTAAAAGCATTGAAAATGTCTTCTAAAGAGGTGAAAAAGACTTCAGGACAATTATTGAACCAATTCAAAGCATCACCCTCTAAAGAAAGGACAAATAGACGCATTTTTACATCTTCATGATTATATTGAGGAAGTCTACAATACATGAACGTTATACGATAAAAACTCCATAAATGCCTTCTAACAGCGACTGAACCACCACCCGAGAACAAAGGTAATTTAGAAATGGCCACTTTCGGTAAATCATGGAGATCATCAGTAAAATGACATGGTTTAAACGAATAATCCATGATGGATAACGAGGGACCAAATGGATGATAGAAAGAAATCTCTGCTCAAGAAAATCAAGAGAATGAATCTATTATAGAGTTGAGGCTTCTGTGATCCATAACAAGTTTATGATAGATTTTTCGGCGAAAATCACATGAAAAATCATTTGTCGACGCGTTTCGAACCAACCAGTGTGGTTCATCGTCAGGACAAGTTGAAGAGCAGATCCAGCTTAGCCTGTTTAAATAGCCAGAGCAGAGACACCAACGGTTACCTGGGCAAAAGGTTGACTTAAGGATCAAGGTCAAAATTAGTTCTATTAGGTAAATGATAAATTATAATAATAAATAAATAAAGATAAATAAATTTATATATAAAAATATAAATTTAGTTATATTAGGTGTAAGATGAATAAATAAATATATAAATGAAGAACTATAAATTATTAATAAATAAATAAATATGAAATAATAATAAATTTATTTATTTATTTATTACATAAATAAATAAATTAATAAATATAATAGTAAAAATAAGATGAAAATAAATGGTGCCATTATTAAGGTAAATACATATATAAAAATTCATATATAAATATATAAATTAAATTTAGTTATAAAAGGTGTAAGACAAATAAACAATTGAAGAATTATAAAAAATAATAATAATAAATTATTCATTTATTAAAAATATAAATGAAGAATTAAAAATAATAATAATAAATTATTTATTTATTTATCAATGAAAAAATATAAATTAATAAATATAAAAGTAAATTCATTTAATTTTTTTTTTTTTTTTTTTAAATGAAAAAATAGAAATGGTATCATTAGTAAGGTAAAATTAAAGGGGAAGTAGCTACGCACCGGGTTAAATTAGTTAGAATTAAATAAATTAAATAATCCAATAAATAACTAGGAAGAGGAAATAAAATAACTTAAATTATAGTTAGTTATAGGTATTAAAAACTAAAAGGAAAGGGGGTAAATAAAAATACATAAAATTAAAATTAGTTAAAACTATTAAAAGTAATAATGGACCTTTCCTTATACTAAACAAATGATGTTGGAATAAATAAAGATAATCATAATAATAATAGAATACATAATAATAATAATAATAATAATAATAATTATAAAAGAAAATCAATAATAATAAACAAATAGATAATAATAACAAGAAAAACGATTGCTAAATAATGGTTTATAAATAAATAAATAATAATTAAGTTAATAAGTACATAAATACTAATAATAATATTCCTAATAATAGAAATAAGTTATTAAAATAAATAAAATTCAGAGACACGAAAAACGAATATTAGTTTATTATTAGTATTAATAATAGTAACTGTATAATAAAGTAATTGTTTAATAGTTTCTTATTTGAAAATTTAATAGAAATTGTCTAGTAAAAGTAAAAATATAAATATAAATAATAAAAAGAGACAGAAAACGACTAAGAAGAAAGCGCTGGTACCCAGCACCTGCTGATTTTCCAGCCATCATCTCTATTGAGATTGTTGGGTCTCTTTTCAATCTCAATAGCTTCCCTAAATTTCCGATGATGGAAATGCGAGACCTTAGCGATAACACTAGCTTCCTCAATGAAAACATGATGATTGGTTTTTTCTACATGCTCAGCCAAAGCGGAAGATTTAGCTCTCCTATGTTTAGCTCTCCAAAGAATGAATCTAATTCTAGGGTCCAAAAAGCAACCAACAAGCAAATATGAGGGAAGCTTCTTGTCTGGGAAAAATAAAAGAAATGGAGTTGCCACCCAAACAAGAAATGAACCGAAGAGTAGTTGTTGATATGACGAAAAATAAGGCGATGAAAAAATCCGAATGATGCCAGAAAATGTTGACTCTGCCAGCTCAAATGAGAGATGAGAAATATGAAAGAATGATGAATGTCAAATAAACCAAGGACAGAAAAAACTCTGTCCCTGGCAACGGCGCCAAAAAATGTTGTCGCACAGATTGTTTGGGCAGCGTAATGGGGTTTGGATACAGCTGCGAGGATGGAGAGCAAGGCTGGATAGCGTAATGGGGTTTGGATACAGCTGCGAGGATGGACAAGATTTGTTTGTAGATTTTGGTGTAGCGAAGGGAAGCTAGAGCTATGGCAGCATTGAGGGTAGCAGTCAAAATTGGAATGCACAGGCAGAGGGACGTAAATTTAGCACGCAGGATAGAGAAGGGTGCGGATTTAACAGCGGTGGCTGCGAAGGTACGATGTGCAGAGGTGACCCAGGGTGGCACGCAGGAATGGCTGCAAATAGAGTGCGATGTGAGGAAAGTTGAGATCACACAGAGAGGAGAGCTGAGAGATAGCATGGATCTAGCAGAACGTTGGAGCAGAGGACGCAAGGCAAGGCCGCAATCCTCTAAAAAATTTCGAAATTTCTCTACAATTAAAAATAAACCCTGAGCAGCAAAATAGCTTTGATAAACAATCAAATTCCCTCATAAAATTTGAAAATCCACTGAAGATTATCTGTGCAAAATGATGCTGAGGCCAGATCTTACCCTCCAGGGCCTAGATCTGGCTTCAGATAAAATGTTTTCTTCCAACCTGCAACCTGCAAAAAAACGAACAACCAGAAATAAAATGTGCAAGGAAGAAACTCAAAACCCTAACAAAAAACCAGCTAAATAATTATAGTAATTACAAATTAAAGGCTCTAAATAGCCAGATTTCTCGTTATGCCATAAAAATATTTTTAGAATTTTAAACTTAATGTGAGGTGCTTCAGAAAACCCTTCATGCATTCATAACAAAAAAAATCAAATCATAAGCCCGGGATCAAAACGAGCTGGGCTCTTACAGAAAATGCAATCCGGGAGTTGGTTGGTTCAGTCGAGAACTTCCCCGAACGCCCAATAATCTAAAAAAAAAAAGATTCCCTGCACAGCTTAAAATCAACCATTAACATAGAGGGAGAAAACAACAGCGAAATTCATATCAAATGGAGATACCTGCCATTATATTCAAAAATTAAACTATCATTCAAACCCCAGAGATCAGACAAGATACCTGTGCCTAAATCAATCTTCATCAAGATATCATCAATGGCTGAAAATAAAATTATGCAGAAAAATAAAACATCTTACAACATTTCCAGAAGAGTAACACCAACAAAATTTTCAAACCCAAAGTCTTTCTTTATTGCACATGAAAAATGACTACAAAAGAGCTTTCTTTAGCACATGACTCTCAGATCCAATGATCTCAAATGACCCCTGACAGCGTATTTAAAGGAAAATTTCCCAACGGCTAGTTCTAGTGATCCATGTCAAAATGATCTCGACCGTCGATGAGGATTAGAATCTCTTTTAATCTCATCCGTCGAAATTTTAAATGCATTTTAATATATTAAAAAATTAAAATCTTGCATTTATTTCCTCAAAACTTTTTTTTTCTAAGTAAAGTTAATCTATTAATATGGTACGAAAAAGGGGAATACAGTGAGGCTTGGCCACAGAGGAACCAAGCCTCAATCAGCAAGCATCCATCATAATTGTCTTTCACTGCCCCAACAGAGGGGAAACCAGTCCAAAAAGTTCAGTAATATGTTCAAAAATAACCCACACAGGGGTAGCGATTTTAGACAAACCATTACCAAGACAAAGTTACCAGATCCAAAATTTATCTTGAAAATACATAAGACCAAGAACATGACCGAACAAAAACTAGACCAAGGACATGACCAAACAGAAACTAGACCAAGAACATGACCGAACTTCCACCTGGACGGCACAACACGTGGCATTCAGTCATCCAAAGTTGGCTCCTCCACAATTGGACATGCCCAGTCATCCGGGTTGTCCGACTCGCCATGCCCAAGTGCCTGATGGCCTTCCTCCATGCTGCATGCCTCAACCCACAGGCCTAACGTGTCACCCTGACGGCTATCAGTAGCCTGCGTGTAGCTGTAATGTCCGTCTCAACATGTTGACTGCCAGCGATAGCTTTACCATGCCTTCTAGTTCATCCTTCATCAGCTTCCGAATCACCATTGTTGCCCCTGCGTTTGCTGCTCGGGCCAGCTCTGTTCGTCTCCTCCATAAGATTGTCCAGGGGGACATGCAGCTCAGTCTCTTCCGTGATGGTAATTGAGACAGTCGCCACAATGACAGGGTGGTTCAAAGAACTACGAAAGCGGAACTGCATGGTGTGAGGAGCAGGATGCGGGGGGAGGGGAAAGGTTGTTGTGCGAACCACTGCAACTTCCCGACCTGAGCTATGAAGCCCAGCTCTGCCTCTGCCACTTCTCGTAGCCGGGTACCGGTCAGCAAAACTATGTGGGTTGGGATTATCTGCAAAGGAGGCAGGGGAAGCAGACTCAGAGCTAGGCTGAGCGAGGGAACAAGAGCTTCTGCCACGCGAGCCCCCTCGCCGATTGCGAATACGATGGTGGACCATGGTGGATAAGGGAGCAGGGAGAGTGTCTGCAGGAATGGTGGAGGAATTGACAGAGGAGCTATGCGAAGAAGTTACAGAGGAATGGAGTTTATGGGCAAGATTGCAGAGGTTCGTGTGGGAATGGTGGAAGCCATTGCCCAAATCTATACAACTCAGCAACCAACATCTGAGGCCAGTGTTGGTGCGTTCGTTCGGCTCTCCCGCCTGCAGAGGGCAGGCACAGTGAATCAAGGGTACAATAACAGGAAAGTTCTCCGGCTCCATTGTTTCGAGGACAATGGCTTTGCCTCGACTAGTGCGGGCATTAAATGGCTCCTGCGAGGTGCCATGAATGCCATTCAGAATGGCATGGGAAAAGTTGCAGGGGGCCATGTGGCTACCCCGTCCGCCGCCGCTCCGTCTAATCATCTTAACTCTGGGAATTAACACCCGCATCCGGGTGCGTCACTTTTTCCTGAACCATCTCATTCTGCACCAGTTCATTGTATTCTTGTATTTGAAGAGTAGTGGCCATAGAATTAAGTGTGCCAGCATAGAAAGACTTTCCACTGTCTACCCCAATGTTAGCAAGAAGGTCTGCTCCCTTATTCCTTTACCTACGAGAGTGTTTAAGATTTACAGCTCTGTGGGTTGAGAGCCAGTTTTCAATGTGCTCAAGACGCTCTGCCAGTCTCCAGCTGCTACCAACCTTATGCGAGGGCGTCCCTTGTAGAATCTGATTTACCATGTTGATGAGAATTTGGGAGTCCCCTTCAATTATAAGGGGGAAAAAATCATGGCGCTGAGCAAGGAGAAATCCTTGCCATAGCCCTTCTAATTCCACCGAGTTATTTGTATCCCAGCCAATTGAGCCGAAATAGGATAGAAGTGGAACGCCTTTGTGATCTCTGAAAACTCCTCCATATCCTGCTTTACCTGGATTACCTTTAGATGCCCCATCAAAGTTGAGTTGAATCATGTGCTGGGGCGGAGGGGTCCATCTATCATCTGTCTTTTCTTGTGAGGAAGTTTTACTCTGTTTTGCATGTGTACTATTCCATTGAAGGTTCCAGTTTGCCCAGATAGTCTGTTCCTGAGGGATGGTTGGATAATCTTCTTCTGATCAGGCTTGAAGCATCAAGGTTTCCTGAAGGTTTTGACCTGTATTATTCCATAGAACTTCTAAGGAGGAGGCTCGGTCCTTGAAGATGCGTCGATTCCTTTCTTTCCAAACATTCCACATGAGGAATCCTGGGATGAGTTTCCATAGGGCATTCAACAGTTTGCTTTTGTAAGGATTGTTAGCCCAGGAATGGAGAGTGTTGGGGATATTTTCCTTCCCTCATCCTTCCTTTTGACATCTGAAGCTTACTTTTTCCCAGAGTCCATTTGCCAGTGGACAAGAATTGAATAGGTGCTCAATGGTTTCCTTCGCCTTTTTGCAGTTGGGACACATAGAAGGCCCATGAAAACTTCTTTTCCGTAGGTTGTCCCAAGTGAGAATTTTATTGTGGCTTAACAACTAGAGGAAAGTGGAGACTTTTCGCCAGATGGTGGGGACCCACACTTTGTTCCAGAGAGGATCTTTGATTATTGGAGTTCTTAGTATCAATTTGTAGGCTTCTTGTGTAGAGAATGTTCCTTTTTCTTCATAACCCCATCTGATTTTGTCCCACTTATCCGAGTAGCGGATTTGCCTAGTTGAGAGCTCTGTTTCCAAATTATCCATGATGAGTTGAGTGCCTTGCCTGATAATATGATTCGGTCTTTTCCATTATCTGTAATCCTGAGCTTGATCATGCGTCCAGTATTGATTTACCTTGGCCAGCAGTTGCCCTTCCCAAACCTGTATGTGTTGAGGTTCGACAAGGTCTTTCAACTTAGGTCTTTGCTGCCAAGAATCAGCCCAAAACCGAGCACTACTGCCATCCCTTATTTCCCAAAAGCTGTGCTATTGTATTAAGTCCTTGTGCTGTTTGGCGGCGTTCTAGATGAGAGAACCTGATCCTATGTCTGTGAGTCTGATTAATTCATCCTCTAGTCGGTTATTGGTGTATTTCGCTGTCTAGAGGTTTGCACAGGGAGTATGCGACTCCGAGATCCATTTCCACCAGATACGAGCTCCCATGACAGCATTACTATGCTGAGGATCACAAAGCCCAGTACCTCCATATATTTTTGGGAGGCAAACGGTGTCCCATTTTACCAGAGCCCACTTTCTCTTTTGGCTTGTGTTTCCCCATAGGAAATTTCTTTGGAGATTTCTGATTTCTTTGAGGACCCATTTTGGAGCTACCAATACTGAGAATAGGTAAAGCGGCATGGATTGCAGCACAGCTTTGATTAGGACTATGCATTTGGCCATGTTTAGCGCCCTAGGTCCAGGAGGAAAGGCGAGCTTCCAATTTTTCCAAAAGAGATTTCCAAGAAGAGTGCTTTAAAGCAGAGTCCGTCATGGGAGCTCCTAGGTATTTGGAGGGAAGAGCAGCTATTGAAAAACCCAGGATTCGAGCAATAGATGCTTTGGTTGTAGCCGGGGTGTGAAAGAAGAAGATCTGGGATTTGGTCTTGTTAATGCTAGCCCCGGAGGCATTCGAAAAGTCTGACAGAATGGCTTGTAATTTGAGAGATTCTGAAACTGAGGGATGTCCAAAAAGCATGTTGTCATCTACAAATTGTTGGTGGGTGAAGACTGAAGAGTTGGGGAAGGAAAGACCTCTTAGATGCTGGGAATGAAGCGCTTCTTTGATGGAACGTCCCAGTCCTTCCGCCATTAAAACAAAGAGGAAAGGGGAGAGGGGATCACCTTGCCTGATGCCTCTGGAGGGGCGAAAAGGAGAGGAGGGGATCCCATTGATCAGAATGGAGAAGAAGGATGAGGAAATAAGACTCATGACCCATCTAACCCAGGGGGGAGAAGCCAAAGGCAATCAACATTTTGTGAATATAATTCCAGCTTAAACTATCCAAAGCTTTAGAAAGATCGATTTTTAGGAGCATACCTGCCTGTTTGAAATGCTTCAATGAGTGTATAATTTCATGAGTGAAGATGATTCCGTCCGTGATTTGTCTTCCTTCCACATAGCCAGATTGCTCAGGAGAAATAAGGAGAGGGAGCAGAGGTTTTAATCTAGAAGCAATTACTTTGAAGATGATTTTGTAAATGATGTTACATAGAGTAATGGGCCTGAATTTGTCCAGAGTCTGTGAGTGATCTTCCTTGGGGATGAGGGCTAGAAAGGTTGCATTTAGGGAAGGACGCAGCCATTTACTAGATTTGGATTCCTCCACGACTTGCTAGACCTCGACTTTGATAAGATCCCAAAATTTGTGAAAGAAATTCGAAGTAAAACCATCGGGGCCAGGCGCTTTTCCTTCTCTGAGATTTCAAATAGCGTCCTCCACTTCCTATAAAGAGATTGGCCTGAGGAGGAGCTGATTGTGATCTTCAGTGATGATTTTAGGAATATTCTTGGTTATTTTCTCAATGGCTTGCCGTCTATCAATCTGAGGTTCCTGATGTACCTCCTTGAAATGGGTAATGAACTCTTGTTCAATGTCCTCATGTTTTTCCAACCAATCCCCCTGCAGATTCTGAATATTGGTGATGTTGTTATGCATTCTTCTTTTGATGGTAGTGCGATGGAAGAACTTTGTGTTTCTTTCACCCTCCTTGAGCCATCTGATTCTTGATTTTTGCTTCCAAAGTATTTCTTCTTGCTTATCTCTTTCGGATAATTGTACTTGCAGGTGCTTTTCCAACTCTGAGGTTTCTTCAGACCGCCCTTCCATGATGATTCTCTGTTGTAGTTGTTTCATTTCTTGATCTAGTCCATGTTGAGCCTGAAAGATATTGCCAAAGGTATTTTGATTCCATTGCTTAATGTTGTTCTTGAGATTTTTGAGTTTTTGCTGGAACTGATACATTTTGGTACCATCTGGGGGTTTGTAGTTTTTCCAGACTGTCTGAATCAGATTGTTGAAATCTGGATGCAGCATCCAGAAAGACTCAAAGCGGAAAGGCCTTCGAGTGGCATTACTCGGCCACTGCCATTGAAGCGCAATAGGCCAATGATCTGAACCTGTGATTGGTAAGATCGAAGTTGTGAAGTCTCCACCTACATGGATTGCATTGTCCGAAAGCAGGAATCGATCCAATCTTGAAGCGATTTGATGTGCTCCTGTTCGTTTATTATTCCAAGTATATACACCATTGTTGGAAGCCATATCTATGAAACAGTTATCTTGAATGAAGTTTTTGAAATGCATGCTTTCATTGTCCAGTCTGGCCCTGCCCCCTCTTTTTTCCTCCAACCTTGTTATCATATTAAAGTCTCCTCCTGTAATCCAGATTGGATAAGTTCTTTCCGAGTTGATCAAAGCTAATGTGTTCAGAATGTCAATCTTGCTCATTGCTTCCTGGGGGAAGTAGACATTAGTTATATGACCATGAACATTTGTCCCTGTTATATGGAAGGTGGCTTGTATAAAATGCTTACTCGCATGAATATTATTAAGCGTGATGGCTCGTTCATCCCATATTATGGCCAGTCCTCCTGAAGCGCCAAAAGCATCCACTGTTGCTGCTTTGCTGCCCGACCACGCTTTTGCAAGTGTCTGGTCCAGGATTGTAGTGTTACATTTGGTTTCTTGTATGAAAAGGATTTGGGGTTTCTCCATTTGAATCATGTTTTTTATTGATCTGTATTTCCCAGGGCTGTTTAGCCCTCTTATATTCCATGAGATCAACTTCATGGTGCACTGCTAGGAAGGGGGTTGTAATACTTTGTAAGCTTGGAGTATCTTCCAGACTCTACCAACGTTTCCCCAATGCGGATAGTTCTATGTAGATCGGTTTTCCTACCTCTTTTTTTATTGTCTTTAATAGTATTTTTACCATCCCAATGACTCCCAGGCTGGATGCCTAAAGCTCTATGTTGCTGGGCTCCAGAGAGGATTACTTCTAGGCTTTCCAGTTGTTTCTCTGGGATTTTGTCGTATTCCTTTTTCTTACAGGCTAGCTCTAATCCCAATATATCCAGATCTCCAATATCAAAGCTTTCTGGCTCCTCTTCCATGTGCTGGATCCCACTTCTTTCTGCTACTGTTTCCACCACATTCATGATTTCCAGTTGCAGATTGTCAACCTCCATACCTTGAGTATTCTCTTTTAGTGAAAGACTTGGGCCAGCCAAGGTAGGTTCAGTGGATGGTGCGGATTTTTGGGAAATCTTAGATCTGGAAGGGGCGGAGAGCGGAGTCATCTTGGGGATATCCTTCGAATGGTCAGGGATTTCATGGATGTGCTGTTCTGTCTGATTCAAGATCTCAAAGTTGTTGCTCGTGGAAGGCATTGAGGTATTAGTTGCAGGCTTTTTAAGGCCAACTGGGGGTTTCTTGTGATTCTTTTTATGGTTGGTGACTTTGGTGAAGCCATCCGAGTCAGATTTAACAGCAGTGGAGGAGTTCGAGTCTTTCAGGTTTGAAGGGCAATCTCGAAAGAGATGGCCAAGGGCATGACATTTCCTACAATGGAATGGAACATGCTCATAATCTATTGATTGCATCCATTCAAAGTCATCATGGTAAAGACTTACCGCATCCGAAAGAACTTTGCTGAGATGCATTTAAACACATATTCGGGCATAAGAGGTGTATCGCCTGAGTTTCGTCTCCTCTGCGATTTTTATGAACTCCCCTAAGCCATTCCCTATTTCTTGCAGTGAATCCTCATCCCAATACTCCAAAGGGAATAGAGGCGAATCCACACTGGTGCCCAACTTAAATCTTCTTTCTCAGGATTTACTGCGCGATCCAATCTCTCATATATAAACCCGCAACATTGAAGAAATACGGTCCTCCATCGAGGACTCTGTTTCAGTCTTCTATGCAATTGAAAATCGTTGTAAAGAATCCTTTAGGCCCTAGCTGTAGGGTAATGTGCCCTATTGGTTTCCATTTAGCCGCTATCTACCCATGCAGCGCTTTCTCTGTGGGCCAAAAGCCTATGAATTTTCCAATCAGCGCATGGTCCTTCATGTACTGGATCTAATTATTTATCCGATGGCTTAGGAGTTCAATCTTTTGTCTTTCAGCCACTACAGGCTTACATGTGGCCGATGTCGCTTTGGGTGCGTCATGCTTGTTCTTGTTGTCAGGCAGAGTGTTTGGATTTGGTTCAACATCGGCCTGGTAATCTTCCCTGACATCTTCATCAGTATTAGGGGGAGGCGCCCTATCCTCCCCCTGAGGGGAATCCATCGATTGTGAACTGTGCCTTTGTTGCGTTGCGTGGTGTCCCCAGAGCTGGACGGAAGCAGGAAAACGAGATCTGATCAAGTCTGTCGTTCGCAGGTCTGACTCAAACCCTAGAAGTCCATGATCGCCAGTGCCCTCTCATCAAAATAACCTATTTCCTCAAAACTTTGACTTATTATTATTTTTTTATTTTATTTTATTTTTTCAAATTTTTTTTTTAATTTTATTTTATTTTATTATTTTTTTAGCTATTTTTTAATTTTTTAATTTTATTTTTTATTATTTATATCTTTTATTTTTTTATTGTTTTTATTTTTGAATCCTCGATCTTAGCCTTTGGAAAAATCACCTAGGACCTAGGACTTATGAGGGGGTAAAACATTTTCTAACCCTCAAGACACTTTACATCATGACTTTTACAATTTTACATCTGAAGGGGGAAAACCCATTTGTCATAGACCCTCATAGACCACCCCGTTCTGTGACACAAATATAATCTAGCAAATCAAGTAATTTGTAATAACCTAACCAAATAGTTAGAATTATTTCTTAATTACTTTTACATAGACTCGAAGCACACTAGGATTCCCCTAAGATTCTAATGACAATTCATTTCGGCTTTGGGGTTAGGCTGAAGGAAAACTCTGCCGAACATGGATCGGTGAGACAAAAAACCTTCCGGAACGTAGATTATCACTAGAAAATTAGGTTTGCCTAGGTAGTTTACATACATGACTCAGATCTGCTAAGATTATTTACAATTTACACATGCAGACTGGGTTTACAACATAACATGATCGCGCTAATGATGACAATCGAATGGCACGGACACGTCGATCAAGCGCTATCCCTTTTGCGAAAAAGGGGGTGTACTGCTATGGGTAGTTGACAAGTGGTGGTCAACAGGAGGTAACCTCAAACCACTTAGGTTCAGTAGCTAGCCCTACTAAACCAAAGAGGGCTCTCTCTATGGTCACAACCAAGGATTTGACTAGAATGGGAAAAAGATATTAGGCTAGGTATGTTCAACTCTAGGGTTTTGAAATTTTGGATTTTGCTAGATCAGGAGGGAAAATCAGGGAACCAGGTCAAAAGATCAAAGGTTTTAGTCGCAAGAGATACAGAGGAGCAGAGTAGGTATGCCTTTGTGATACTTTAAGAGTTGGTCGATGCAGTGTAGGGTGGAAAAGCAAAAATTCAAAATGAGCATGGCAAGCATGAATTCATTTATCAGAAAACTAAGTACACAAAATGATATTCCTAACCAAAACAAAGCTTAATTAAAAGAATTTTGTTTAAAACCTCTTAGGAAAATCACTAAAGAAGGAAGATATGGAAAAGAGACTTGTATATCATTCATATAAAACTATAACAGAGAGAAAACATTATCACAAACTCACAACACAAGAATTCCTAAATAATAGTTGCAATTGTCCTTTGATTTCCTGTAAAAGATGATAAGTACAAGCTCCAAGCCTTTCACTCACTGATGTCCAACCCCTAATACTTCGAAATTTGAAGTATTTATACAATGGTTTATAGAAAAATATCTTGAAACAAATTTCAAGATTTGTTACAAAAATTCATGAAAATAGATCAAAACTACTAAAAATATCATTTGGCTGAGCTCTGGTGTTGTTCTGGGCATTTTGGTGTAACTGCATCCTCGAATAGACATTTCTGTTAAACCTGATCACTGATGAGCAGCGTTGCTTCTCTTTTCGCTGCATTTTGTTTTGATGACTGTAGCTGCTGAAAACGTGATGTTGTTCTCTGTTCTTTCGCTGCTGTATTTTCTGTTAAAAGCAAGCCAGGGGGAACAATTCTTCCTCTATCGTTGATCTAGGTTGTTTTATCCAGTCTGATTAGATCAGGGTCGTTGATCTGGGCCGATTATAAATCGCAATCACAATAGGGAGAGGAGCTCTTAACACTAATTTTTCCCTATTTTACAAAAAGGAGGACCTAAAAGTTTAAAACCCGAAATATATAAAATATTGCATCCGTCGGGCTTATCGCAATCGCATCCAGGACAAAGGACTTTTACACTGTTCCATAATGCTTTGGAGACGGATCGAACCCGATACTTCATTAAGAACAACTTTATAATTCATCGCATCTGTCTAGGGCTTTCTATATCACAATCACAGTACAAAGGGGAAAAATCCATATTACATAGTAATTTTACATTAAATGGATCTAAAATACCCTTTCAATCCATTATAAAAAATATCGCAATTTGTCGGGCTTTCCACATCGCAATAGCAACCAGGGAGGGGTACATGAGAGTGGGAACATAAATTTAGTGCGATCACCGGGGGTCAGGACCTATCGCAATTGGGAGTCGAGACCTATCGTCGAGGCCGGGACTTATCGCAAGGGTCGGGATCTATTGCAAGGGTCAGGATTTATCAGTGCGGGGTTTATCGACACGGGGTTATCGGTGCAAGGTTTTATTGCGAGATGCGGGATGTCGTTGCAGGACTTAATGGCAGGACTTATGGGCGAGCGGGGTCGATTGTGGGATAGGCCCGATGGCGGGATGCGGGATGCAGGATATCGCAATCAGGAAGGGGACTTATCGCCGAGGAAAGAACTATGCGGGGGGGACGGGACTCATAGTCGGGGCTAGGCCGATTGCGAAATAGGACCGATTGTGGGATCTTGCAATCACAATCAGGAAGGGGTGTGGAGCGCTCTTTATTGTTTCATATAATATATGTCGCTTACGGGCTCTAACCTTTAAAGAGATTTCAATATAGTTTAATGTGTGCAGCTAGAGTTGATGTATCAAACGGAATTTCGGATAGAGTTTTGGAATTAATATGGAGTATGAATGTTTCCAAGGGGGGAAATGGGTTTTAAAGGGAATGAGGGGATTTATGACGAAAGTTTTGAGGGGGTATATGGAGTATGAAAGAGGATGTTGAAACAAGCTGAAATCTCCTTGAACAGTTTTCCCTATTACTACTCCCATGATGATGACATAAAGCGATGACATGACCCCTATATGATTCATTGATAATATGACCAAGACACTTTTTATTAACAAAGAGTGATGACAAGACCATGATGGCATTAATTGACCTTGAGAATGGAGAGGGTAGTAGTGACCTAGAACTAACCAATAATAAAATTTTATTTGAAAATATAACAATTTAACCTAACAAGCCTATCAACAACTTTGAAAGAGTACATTTGATCACTGGTGACTAGCAGGACTGACAAACACTAACATTGGCTCCAGTTGGGGATGGCAGCTCCTTTAGGAGGTGTCAAGAACACCGTAGACCAAGTAGCCTGATCCATTGGGCATGGAGTCAAAAACAAAAAGACCAAACTCAAAACTGAAAACTGACCGACAAACTGAATTGACTTAACTCTAAAACTGACTACTGACTGAACTTACTTATGGCAGCAGACCATCGAGATCTTAGGGCCTTCACTTCGGGCTTCAAATCTTGATGATAACCACCCACCTGCTGAAGATATATATATAATCATGTGAAATGATCCCTTCAATGTAACCAATCAAGCAAATGGCTACTTACTTGAATCTTGCTCGCACTTTCCTTGAGCACGCTGAAAAAACAAAAGATTGGCCACTCCAAGTGTCCACTGAACATGTGTTCATGATCCAAAAATATAAGAAAATTCTTCCTAGATGATTGAAGCAAATTAGCAAAAGGATCCTGAAACTTGTGAATGACTACCTTTTCTTGATGATCAACAACAAGACAAGAATCTTCTTCCTTTTTAGACATTGGTTGTTTTATAAAATGAAGTTTGTCATTCTCAAGCGAAATAGATGTAGACTGTAATTTTTTGGATGAACTCTGTAACGAGACTCTTGCTGAACAAAACAATGAAACTAATTGTCTGATCAAGTTTTTTCATCTCTGTTTTTGTCATAATTAGCTAATGGAGGACTTTGATCACAGATATCATCCAAAACATCAGCTATTGGATCATGGAGAACTTGAGAGGACTGCTGCAACTTGTCATACATTGGTTGCAATGAGAATACATGATTTTCTATAAGCTCTTCATTCTTTGCTTCAGAGATATTATCAAAAAAAAAAAAACTAAAATGAATCAAAACTTAATGGTACAGAATTATCCTACATCAATTCATAATATGCTTCAGATTCTAAACTTACACCTGTAATTTGAAACTCAATAAATCAGTGGCTGGGATTATGGAGCGAAAGAAGCTTCCATATCATAAGTGACATCCTCCACTGATTCATGAGAAGGTTGCCCATTTATGTTGTTGATAACTCGCTTATCTGCTTGCTTATAGTTTTCTCTTATTTTTTCAAAAGAGGAGAAACAGAAGGGTAAGGAGTCTTGATCAAGAAGTTCATTATCTTATTCGTGCTCAATATCACAACTAAAAGATTGTTGATTTCTATGTTGGAAACACTGAGAGGGGGGGTGAATCAGTATTTCTTTTTCCCACTATTGTTTTACTAGTTAAAACATATATATTCAGAACACAATATGAACAGCAAGAATAAATGCTTTTATTAATATAACTGTGCAGTAAAATAAATACAATATATAGATGGTCACAATCGGTTGCCAAGCTCCAACTTGGACTTTGGTGAGGCTCCAACCTCCAGAGCACCAACTCTATTTTCCCAAGACACCAATCTTGGACTTAAGAGCACCAACTCCCAAGGACTTCAATCCTTCCTGCTTTTGAGGCACTAACCCCAAGGACTCCAATCCAATCTCACTTCTGAGGCACCAGCCTCAAGGACTCCCATCCTTCTCACTTTTAAGGCTCCAACCCCAAGGACTCCAATCCTTCTGCTCTCAGAACTCTTCTCTGCTGAGTTCTATCTATTTACAGCTTCACTGTAGTCTCCAAACTACAGTATCAATGACAACCATGTCTTCTTATGGATGAGTCTTCACAGCTCTGCACACTGCCCACACATAGTCTCCAATAGCCTTTTCAGTTGTTGCTGCCTCTATAACCTCCGCTGCTTCTACAGCCTCTACAGCCTCTGCTGCTTTTACTACCTCACACTCTGGTTCTTCACCCCCACAGCAGCTCCAACAGTGTTCAACAGCCGCAGCAGTGTTCACTAGCAAATTCAAACAATGCTCCACCACCTCTGCTGCTTCTGCTACGTCATATTCTGGTTTGTTTGCAACAACCATCACACACATGCAGTCCTCTGTTTACTGTTTTATGCATACTTGTCTTTGTCCATTCGTTTCCTCTTTCTCGTTGGCTCTTCGGCTTCCTTCTCGCCTGCTTCAGCTTCCTCACTTGTTGGCTTGTTTGTCACTGTAGCTTCCTCTGTCCATTCGTTTTCACAGGACACGTTGAATCAATGAGCAAGGATCGAGTCATCCGTAGAGAACACAAGTTCAAAAACTTGTAACAGCGCTGCTTTGCCAATGATTGTGGGCATACACAGGGATGGCATTTTTTAACGGACAGCCACGTCCTTATCATAATCATAATCGCCATGATTTGGTCTCCCGCACTATCGGGACTGTTCCTCACAGTATTTTCGCCTCCACACTTAAGAATCAGAGCCACCCTTTTTATCGCCGCTTTTATGTCTATCGGAAGCCACCGCCCAACCGTGTCCACACATACAATCAACACAAGCATTTCAATATATGTCTTAAGGCTTAAACCCACAGCCACATATAATATATGGGAAACATTATAAAACCCCTTTATAAAGATTTCGGTCACATATACATTACTACACAGGAACCCATGTAATTCCGCTCAATATGAACATTCGCAGATTTCAAATCTTATCCGCCCACCTTTATAATTATCGACAGGTCCGGATTTCGGCGATCCCAATTAATCCCTTAACTCCTACCTCCGACGCCCTTGCGGACCCGATATGCCGATTACATCCCTTCCTAAAATGACTTCGGGTCCGGGATGTCGGGGTTATCGCGGCCTCTTGCGATGCGATAGTTTTGCGGACCCGACGGCCCTCTATACTCTGCTTCTTAATGATTTCGGGTCCGACTTTTCGGCAGGTTCGCATCGGCAGTTTTGTAATACAAAGGGTCTGCGGACCCGACGCTCCTTTAGGTTCTGTTTTATAATATTCCGGCTCCAATTATCGGCGATGTCACATATTGCTTCCTCCGAAATGATACAAGTCCTCCGCAGACCCGATATGCTTTCTATTTTGCTTGATAAGAGTTTCGGCTCCGGGTCCTACGGCGATTTCGCTGATCGCTACCTCCGAAATGATACAAGTCCTCCGCGGACCTGATATGCTTTCATGACCCGTTCTATAATGATTTCGGGTTCGGATGATTTCGGCGATTTCGTTAATCGCTGCTCCGATGTGATACAAGGCCTCCGCGGACCCGATGTTCCTTAAACTTGGCTTCATAATAATTTCGGCTCCGAACAGTCGGAGCTTACACTTAACAGTCCCAAAGGCCTTTGCGGACCCGATATTACTTTATGCTCCCCTTTATAATGGTTCGGCTCCGGTCTGTCGAAGCATACACTTCGGTGATTGCGAAAGGCTCCACTCCTACGATGTGATATTGATTTCGGACCCGAAATCCTTATCCGCTGCACTTCATAATACTTCGGCTCCGGGATTTCGGAGCATACACTTCGGCGGTTCCGAAAGGCTCCACTCCTCCGATACGATATTGGTTTTGGACCCGATATGGGTCTGGACCAATCTGAATAAGAATTCACGTCCGGCCAATGTTTCGTTTAATGGAGCATATATCTGGCATATATATATGCTCTGTTCCATTTGCTCTATTTGCTCCTGTAGCTTCGCTAACTCTGTCTGCTCCATTGCTCCTCTTCTTTGGCATATATGTATGGTCTATAAGTATGGCTCCGATAGCTCCTCCGATGGCTCCTCTTTCTCCTGTAGCTCCTCTGATGGCTCTGTGTGCACCTCCTCTTTGGCATATACCGATGGCTCTATATATATTGCTCCTCTTGGCTCCTCTTGCTCCATCTGCTCCTCTCGGTCCATTTGCTCCGATATGCCTGTTTTACAGGCAGCGTTCCTCTTGCTTTGACATGGCTCTCCGATGGCTTGGTGGCTCTGTCTGCTCCTCTCGTCTCCATCTACTCCTCTTGGCTTGGCAGTGTCTTTCAAAGACCACCTCCTTGCATATATGTCTGTTTCCGCATATATATAAGATATATATATATATATGGCTCGGCTATCCTAATGGCTTTTGCTCCTGTCTCTTCATGAATCTGCTCTGCATCCCCTTGGCTTCATGTCATCCTCTAGTATCCAGAATATTGCCATATTGACATCAATGACAACCTAGTTCAACAATCTCCCCCTTTGTTATTGATGGCAATATTCTTCTTCTCTCCCCCTTTGACATCAATGGCAAAGGAGTGCTCTGGGACTCCCCCTATCAAACTGCTTCTGTTCTTCATGAATGGTAGATCTTCATGGGTCTGTGACTCCCCCCGTCATAGTGCTCTTCTTCTTCAAGATAGAAGGATTGATGCTTTATCATCTTCATGTCTCAGAACTGCTTTATCATGGCTTCAACAATGCTTCAGGATGCTCTACTTTAATGCTTTCATTCAGATTGCAAATGGCCATACACAGGTGTCCAAGTCTAGGCTTTCATGCATAAACCTCTGTGATAACAGCACCATGTATGTTTGCCCTATTTCTTTAACAACAGCCCAAAGAATGGTTACAGGATCATATGCTTCAATGGAGTGCTTCTGAAACATGATAGGCTCCCCCTAACTGTATGCATCATCTCCTCTTGGCAGAGTCTTCTTATAAAATGCTTAGATTGTCAGAATTTAGGCCAATGATACATGTTGTTGGCTGAAGAACTCAAGGGACTTTCAGATTGTATTTCCTTCCTTCTCCATACTTGTGTAACTTTCTTCTTTTGCATGGTTCTAGCTTGTGTAAGAGCCCATGTTAAGTTACAATCTCGTGCCATATGACCAATGTTATGACACTTGAGGCATTCTACATTGTACATGAATAAGAATTCATGGTTTCTTCTTGCAAAATTGTTTCTTGGAGGTTGTCGGAGGCTATAACATCTATCTCTATGAGATGGTTGGGGACCACAACATCTATCTTTATGATATACTTTACAGTCTTTTGCCATATGACCAAAGTTTGATCAGGAATAACAATAACCAAAAAATGAACTTTGGTACCTAGGAGATGGAGGTTTCTTTGGTGTACTTCTGAAGCCTTGCTGCCTTGAGCTCCTTTGATGATAACCATTGCCTCTCGCATCTTTGTTATCATCTATATTTCTTCTTGGAGCGGGTTTTCTTCTTGGAGCAGAATTTCTTCTTGGAGCAAGATTTGTTCTATTGTAGCCTTGATTTTTCTCCTTGCCTTTGTTGGAACTGGGAGCATCACTATTTCTTTCTAGCTTCTTCACATCTCTTTTGTTTGAAGCATTTTCATTCTTGTTTGAGGATTCACCTACATATCCGAGACCTGATTTATCAGATGGACATCTGTGATAGCTGAGCATGTCATCCAAGGCCTGAGAGCTCTTCATGATTTTGTTCATCCCTTCAACCTGTTAGGATATTCCGACACATAGGAAATAGTTAAGTTCAACTTGGTCTAGTATAGAGTTAGGTATAGAGTTAGGTAGAGTGTGTTTCTTTACCGTTGTACATTTTGTAACTTACAATCCGACGGTCACGATATGTAGTGATCCGACGATTCACTCTCTCCTCGGTATTACCGACACTTGATCCGTGGCTTGACACCCGATTGGTCCATGAGTTTTATTTAAAGCGCATGGAGGGTCATTGTTCGGGTAATCCGTGCATGAGAGAAGCTTATGTAAATTTTCATTCTTTGATTAATAAATTGCCTGTAGTAGCCACGTTGGCGCAGGCCGTGGACTGTTTCCCTCTTTGAGGGTTTTAACCACGTCAAAAATACTGGTGTATTGATCTGTGATCTGGTTGTGAGCGGTGTCCTTTTGGTGTTCTTTCTAAGGAACTTACCCTGTAAATTCCTACATGGTATCGGAGCTATTTGAGGGCCGCGTCCGTTGGTGATCGAAATCTGAAGCCGGTAGAACTGCATGCGGCTGTTGTTTCCCAGATCTACTGTTTCTGACTGCTTTCGGGCCGAGAGGACTGCTCTGTTGTGTTCGGAGCATCTGTTTCAGTGAGGAACTCCTTTCGTTTCACGCGACAAGGTTTCCGGTAGCCCTATCTGCGTCATTTTTAAGATCTGGAGGTATACAGTGTCTATCTGCAGTTTACTGTTATTTTCTCTCTGGTTATTTCGGTTTCTGTTTATTTAGCTTTTTTTAATTACCGGATCTATACCTTTCATTTCTGCGTATGCTCTTTGCCCTGCGACTCTGTGCGATCTGGGCAAATCAGAAACAGAAAGGAAGTTTTTTTTTCTCATGCGTATGCTCTTTTCCCTGCACCTTAGGGTGATCTCGAAAAATCAGAAACATTGAGAAAAATATTTAGTTTCCGGCCTGTTGTCGCGCGGATTGACACGACAACGCTCAGACCGGGGGCTGTCACTCTGGTCCCCGGTCTCTCCGTTTAAGCCTGTCTCCTACGGCTAAGGGGGGTAGACCCTAGGGAAAGACGAAGGCCAACTGCCAAACAGCTGGGCTGGGAGACGAAATGCACTATGGTGATTTTATTAATTTGATAGATCAGTGCCTTAAGAGATTTGGTGCTTAAATGATTGCTAACTGGACGATATAAGAATATGAACCACAGGCAGCAATCACTCACATAAAAAAAAAGAGAACAATGCTTTAAATATCCAGTAAAACACAATGCTCATCAAATAACGATATCCAGCAACTTAAAAGAAATAAATTTGCTTCAAGCAACAGAGAAACCAGATATCAATTTCATGCTCAGATCTCAGCGTGAAAGATACAGCATAAATAAAAGACTGAACTGGCAAAAAAAAAAAAAAAAAACTAAAATCTAGAAATCTAATTAAATCCTAATCTGACAAAAGAAATTTTTTTTTTTTTTTTTTTTTTAATGTTTTAAAAAAAAAAAAAAAAAAAAAAAAAAATTGGAAATTTTCTTTGGTCAGTTTCAGCCCTTTTTATGCATGCTGTATCTTTCACGCTGAGATTTGAGCACGAAATTGATATCTGGTTTCCCTGTTGTTTGAAGCAATTTATTTCTTTTAATTCACTGGATATCGTTGTTTGAAGAGCGTTGTGGTTTTACTGACTATTTAAAGCATTGCTCTCCTTTCCTGATGATTGCTGGTCGTGGTTCATGTTCTTCGATCATCTAGCTAGTAATCATTTAGATCTTTTAAGGCACTGGTCTGCAATTTATCAAATCCATCGAGCCCTTTTATCATCGTATCTCGTGTCTCCCAATCAACTGGTCGACAGTTGGTCTCATCACCCCATAGGGTCTACCCCCCTTAGCCGCGGGAGACAGGCTTAAACGGAGGGATCGGGGATCAGAGTGACAGCCCCCGATCCGAGCGTTGTCGTGCCAATCTGCGCGACAACACGGCCAAAGCTAACTTTGAGCCGCAAGGTTCATTTTTGAAAATATCTAGTGTTTTGGCTAAAGCTAACTTCGAGCCATAAGGTTCGTTTTCTTTGCATGTCCGTGTTGGGTTTTGTGTTTTGTGTTTTGTAGGGAAAAAGAGCTTTCTCAAGGCAAGCACACAAACCAAGGCCCCCCCCCTCTCTCTCTCTCTCTCTCTCTCAAATTTTTTGTATAGATCAATTGGTTCAAAGCTATTTTAAAAGAGTAGAGGTCTTGGGTTCAAGTCTCCATTTTGTGGGGGCGGATTTTTTTTCATTCCCGCACATTCGCGCACTTTGCCGGCAACTTCAACAATTTTTTTTTCAAAAAACCATAACTTCTTCATTCGGAAGCCTTTTTCAGAGTCGTTTTTTTTAAAACCGCCTAATTTTTCGAGATCTATCCATTGGAACACTTACTTTCAGCATCTTCAGCTTCAGGTTTTTAAAAAAAAAAAATGGAAAGTCCATGCCAAGTCATTCTTGACAGCACTAACTACTTCCAATGGATATCCTACATGGAAGATTTACTTAGAAGTAAAGGTCTCTACAGAATAGCCACAGACCAAGAGAAGAAACCAAAAGATGAAGGCAATGCTGCAAAATGGGAAAATAGACAAGATCAAGCACGTGGTTTGATAGGGATGTCTATTTCTCATGATCTTAGATTCCATATTGCAGAACTTGAGACTCCTCATGAAGCATTAGAACAAATCACTAAAGTTTTTGGGATTAAAAATGAAATTAGAGCCCATCAACTTGAAAATGAGTTGCTTACATTGGATCCTAATAATTTTTCTTGCATTGAAGATTTCTTGTCCAAATTCAAGACCCTTAGATATCTCTTGAAAGGTGTTAAGGTTAAGAAAGAAGATAGTAACCTTATTTATTCCATCCTTACTAAGTTGGGACCAGCCTACTCTGTATTTGTTTCCACCTTCCATTCTACAAGGGAAGCTTTCATTTGTCAAGGAAAAGACTACAAGGCCCCTTCCTTTGACTCTTTTTGTGATTCTTTAATAAGAGAACAAGAAAAACTCTTACACCTTGGTCTTCTTAATCTTGGAAACTCTTCCAAGAAAGCGTTAGCCGCCCAGCAGCAACCAAATTCAAAGAATCCTAAGAAGTCATATCCTAAAAAGAATGGTCCTAAACCAAACAAGGGTCCTAAGCAAACTCACCCTCAAAATGAAAGATCATTTCAACAAAATGATAAGACCAATAAAAACAAATGGAAGAAGACTGATAGACATTGTAACTTTTGTAATCGAGATGGCCACTTAGAATCTAAATGCTTTAAGAAGATGGAAGCCTTGGAAGCCGCAATGAAGAAACATAACATCCATGTGGAGCATTCTTCAACTTCATCTTCAGGAATGGCACTTTCTGCATGTCGTTGTCAATCATCTCAGTCTGGTTATGCATTAAATGTATCTTCTTCTTCTCATTCTCATGAGTGGCTCATTGATTCTGGAGCCTCTTATCACATGGCCAAAAACAAAGCCATGTTTTCTTCTTTAAATGATTGTAACACCAAAAATATATATGTTGGTGATGATAGATCTCTTAATGTTGTAGGGACTGGAACTGTTCATCTAGACAATGGTCAGTTTAATGATGTATTATGTTCCAACCTTATCCTGCAACCTTCTATCTGTATATCAGATAACTCATTCAGGTGAAGGTAAAATTGTTGAATTTTCACCTCATGATGTTGTAATCAAGGATCTAAGAGATCCTAAACAGATTCTAGCTACTGGTATTGCTGATGATTCCACAAGGTTGTATAAGTTTCACAACTTTGGGTCATCAAATCTTCCCTCAGTATTTGTTGCTCATAATGATGAAGTGAGCAAACTTTGGCATGAGCGATTTGGTCACTTAAACTATCGCTCCAATCAGCATCTATGTAAAGAAAATATGGTGACAGGTCTTCCTATGGTATCTTGCAGAGATGGTGTTTGTTCCGGATGTGTACTCGGAAAACATCATCGGGACAGTTTTGAAAAACGTGCCTCTTGGCACGCCTCAGCCCCTTTACAGCTTGTGCACAGTGATTTATGTGGTCCACTTCCTGTTGCTTCATTCTCTGGCTGCAAGTATTTCTTAACTTTCATTGATGATTTCTCCAGACGCACTTGGGTATACTTCTTAAAACTCAAGAGCGAAGTATTTAACACATTTTTGGCCTTCAAAGCCTTTGTTGAAAAACAATCTGGACATCAAATTCTTAAGCTAAGAACTGATAATGGTGGAGAATATGTTAAAAACAAATTCATCAACTTTTGCACCGAAAATGGAATTCAAATGCAACATACTGTTCCATACACTCCACAACAAAATGGGGTAGCTGAAAGGAAAAATCGCACCTTAAAGGAAATGGCTAATTGTATGCTGCAATCTAAAGGACTCAGTCTTAGTTTTTGGGCTGAAGCAATTAATTGTGCAAATTATATAATCAATCGCACTCCTACTAAGGTTCTAAAGGATATCACTCCAGAAGAAGCTTGGAGTTCCATTAACCCAGATGTAAGTCACTTTCGTGTTTTTGGAAGTGAAGCATGGGCCCATATTCCAGATGAAAAGCATAAAGCTTTAGAACCTAAGAGTGAGAAATGTACTTTTGTTGGATATTCTGAAGATGTAAAAGGTTATAGACTTATTCCATTTAAGTCCAAAAATGTTATCATTAGAAGAGATGTAAAATTTGATGAAAATAAATCGGCCTGCGAGCCTAGTCCGGCGGATGTGCCACCTCTTCCTATCTCTTCTACTTTTGAGAACAATTCTTCTTCAGATGATGAAAGTGAGGATGACAATCCTCCCCCACCTTCTCAGGATCCTCAACTTCCACGATGGGTTCGTGCTACTCGAGATGCAGCAGGTGATCTTGTCGGTGATCCTACAGATCAGCGACGTACACGTTCTCAGTTTGAAAGAGCCTCTTCTTTACTGGCTCAAGCTCCAGTAAATCATGATCCTGACACTTTTGCAGAAGCTTCAAGCCATCCACATTGGGAAGCAGCTATGAATGAAGAATATCATTCATTGTTGGCAAATGATACATGGGATCTTGTTCCTCTACCAAAGGGACGCAAACTTGTTAGATCTAAATGGGTTTACAGAACCAAGTATGGACCAGATGGGAAAGTTGATAAACATAAAGCTCGTCTTGTTGCTAAGGGCTTTTCACAGGTTGAAGGCATTGACTACACTGAAACCTTCTCCCCTGTTGCCAAAATGAACTCTATCCGCCTTGTTCTTTCCCTTGCTGCCTCTTTAAAATGGGAAGTCCATCAGATGGATGTTAAATCTGCCTTCTTGCATGGGGACTTGCATGAAGAAATCTATATGGAACAACCCATTGGCTTCATCCAAACAGACTCTAGCCTTGTATGTCGACTTATGAAATCTCTTTATGGTCTCAAGCAAGCTCCTCGGACTTGGTATGCCAAAATGGATAGCTTTCTTTTAGAATCTGGCTTTTCTAGGTGTTATTCTGACAATACTGTCTACACCAAGAAAGTGGGCAACTCTCTTATCATCCTTGTTCTTTATGTTGATGATCTTATTCTTACTGGTAGTGATCCCAACCTTATAAACCATGTGAAGTCCAGCCTTAAAAAGAAATTTGAAATGACAGACTTAGGACACTTACACTATTTTCTCGGTCTTCAAGTCTTGCAATCCAAGGAGGGTATTTCCCTTTCCTAGTCCAAGTATGCTTGTGATATTCTTCGTCATTTTCACATGGAAGACTGTAAGCCAGCCCCTTCTCCCTTTCAGTCTGGAGTCAAACTTTCAGTCTCTTGTACTTCTCCTGAAGTTGATGCTACCTTATACCGTCAACTTGTAGGAAAACTCTTGTATTTAACCCATACTCGTCCTGACCTTTCCTTTGATGTTGGCCTTGTTGCTCGTTTTATGCAAAACCCCCGTGAAAGTCATTGGAAAGCAGCTAAAAGAATACTTCGTTATGTTCGAGGTACAGTACAGTTTGGGATTCATTACAGTGCCAAAGCAGCTCCTCTATTAGTCGGTTTCACTGATTCTGATTGGGCTGGTGACCCTGATGATCGGAAGTCTACTGCCGGTTATGTCTTCACTCTTGGTTCAGGACCTATTACATGGGCTTGTAAGAAACAGGCTGCCATTTCTCTTTCGTCAGCAGAAGCAGAGTATCGTGGTGCCGTGGAAGCTAGTAAGGAAGCCTTGTGGCTTCGTCAGATCCTATCAGAGTTTGGCTTTGAGCAGCAGCATCCAACCACACTTTGGTGTGATAATCAAAGTGCCATTCAGCTATGCAAAGATCCAGTCCAGCATCAGCGCAGCAAACACATTGAACTACACATGCACTTCATCAGAAAGCTCATTCATGACCATGTTCTTGAAGTGCAATATTGTTCAACAGATGATCAGGTTGCAGACATCTTCACAAAGGCTCTCACAGAGGCGAAGTTCACTAAACTTCGATATATGCTTGGAGTTCAGGAAGTTGTCACTAAGGGGGGATAGGCTCTAGTGCCTCCTTCCTTATCCTATTGTGTCATATTTGTAAATCCTTCAATCCTATCCCAAGTTGTTCTTAAGGGGGGATGTTAGGATATTCCGACACATAGGAAATAGTTAAGTTCAACTTGGTCTAGTATAGAGTTAGGTATAGAGTTAGGTAAAGTGTGTTTCTTTACCGTTGTACATTTTGTAACTTACAATCCGACGGTCACGATATGTAGTGATCCGACGGTTCACTCTCTCCTCGGTATTACCGACACTTGATCCGTGGCTTGACACCCAATTGGTCCATGAGTTCTATTTAAAGCGCATGGAGGGTCATTGTTCGGGTAATCCGTGCATGAGAGAAGCTTATGTAAATTTTCATTCTTTGATTAATAAATTGCCTGTAGTAGCCACGTTGGCGCAGGCCGTGGACTGTTTCCCTCTTTGAGGGTTTTAACCACGTCAAAAATACTGGTGTATTGATCTGTGATCTGGTTGTGAGCGGTGTCCTTTTGGTGTTCTTTCTGAGGAACTTACCCTGTAAATTCCTACACAACCTTTTTCCTAAGGAGGACAATCTCTTCTTCCAATCTTTCACACTCATTATTCTTCTTTGCAAGTTGTTCCTCAGTTTCTTCCTTGCTACGAGTTGCTTCAGCTGCTACTATTTTAAGGGAGATGATATCTGACTTCATTTTGAAGATTTCTTCATTCTTTGCTTAACTGCTCTCCATTCTCTTCTCAGCTCCTTGTGCCTGTTTCCTGGCTTCTTGTAATTGAGACTTAAGGGAGGAGACCTCTACCTTGTACTGACCAATCTCTTCTTCAAGTTTGTTCACGCTCTTGTGCCTTAGTTCAAGTTGACTTGACAAGGTATCTTCCTGCTTCTTTGCTTTATGATATTCCTTCTTAAGCTTGGCAAGCTCTTCATCCCTTTCTTGTACTTGAAGCTTGATGAGATCAACTTTCTTCCTTGTTTGATCTTGGTCACCAACTGGAGCTATCTTCTTAAGTGCCTCATTTTCTTTTTTCAAATTATTATTCTCTTCCATGACAGTCATAAGTTGAGCAAGGAGTTCTTCTACGAAGTCTTTTTCATTCTCTTCATCTTTTTGGTCTGCTACAGTCTTGATGTCATCATTCTTATTTTCAGCTTCTATGATGGGTTCTGGATTTCCTTCTAGATTTTCATTATCTTCTTGATTGATGTTTATGGTCAATGCTCCTTTTGAGTGAAGGTCATGAAGTTTGTCCCATATACCCTTTGCTAATGAACATTTTCCTAGATTATTCTTTACAGAATCAGGTAGCCCATTCAAGATTGCCTTTACTGCTTTTGCATTGTACTCCTTGGAATTTTCATCCATACTGCTATCATCAATCACAGATTTCCAGATTTCAAAGCTTTGAGTCTATAAGAAATTCCTCATTCTTACTTCCCATATATTAAAGTTCCCATTGAGCCTTGGAGCCTCCTCAAATTCATTGTCTTCTATTTTAGTAGTAGAGGGAGAGACATCCTTAGGAGGATTGGAGACTTTCTTCCTTGATCTCGCCATTTGTGTTCTAAGAGTCAACCTTCAAGCTGTTAAGCTTTGAATGAAGGAACCTGGCTCTGATACCAATTGTTGGAAATACTAAGAGGGGGGGTGAATCAGTATTTCTTTTTCCCACTATTGTTTTACCAGTTAAAACATATATATTCAGAACACAATATGAACAGCAAAAATAAATGCTTTTATTAATATAACTGTGCAGTAAAATAAATACAATATATAGATGGTCACAATCGGTTGCCAAGCTCCAACTTGGACTTTGGTGAGGCTCCAACCTCCAGAGCAGCAACTTTATTTTCCCAAGACACCAATCTTGGACTTAAGAGCACCAACTCCCAAGGACTTCAATCCTTCCTGCTTTTGAGGCACTAACCCCAAGGACGCCAATCCAATCTCACTTCTGAGGCACCAGCCTCAAGGACTCCCATCCTTCTCACTTTTAAGGCTCCAACCCCAAGGACTCCAATCCTTCTACTCTCAGAACTCTTCTCTGCTGAGTTCTATCTATTTACAGCTTCACTGTAGTCTCCAAACTACAGTATCAATGACAACCATGTCTTCTTATGGATGAGTCTTCACAGCTCTGCACACTGCCCACGCATAGTCTCCAATAGCCTTTTCAGCTGCTGCTGCCTCTAGAACCTCCGCTGCTTCTGCAGCCTCTGCTGCTTTTACTACCTCACACTCTGGTTCTTCACCCCCACAGCAGCTCCAATAGTGTTCAACAGCCGCAGCAGTGTTCACTAGCAAATTCAAACAATGCTCCACCACCTCTGCTGCTTCTGCTACCTCATATTCTGGTTTGTTTGCAACAACCATCACACACATGCAGTCCTCTGTTTACTGTTTTATGCATACCTGTCTTTGTCCATTCGTTTCCTCTTTCTCGCTGGCTCTTCGGCTTCCTTCTCGCCTGCTTCAGCTTCCTCACTTGTTGGCTTGTTTGTCGCTGTAGCTTCCTCTATCCATTCGTTTTCACAGGACACGTTGAATCAATGAGCAAGGATCGAGTCATCCGTAGAGAACACAAGTTCAAAAACTTGTAACAGCGCTGCTTTGCCAATGATTGTGGGCATACACAGGGATGGCATTTTTTAACGGACAGCCACGTCCTTATCATAATCATAATCGCCATGATTTGGTCTCCCGCACTATCGGGACTGTTCCTCACAGTATTTTCACCTCCACACTTAAGAATCAGAGCCACCCTTTTTATCGCCGCTTTTATGTCTATCGGAAGCCATCGCCCAACCGTGTCCACACATACAATCAACACAAGCATTTCAATATATGTCTTAAGGCTTAAACCCACAGCCACATATAATATATGGGAAACATTATAAAACCCCTTTATAAAGATTTCGGTCACATATACATTACTACACAGGAACCCATGTAATTCCGCTCAATATGAACATTCGCAGATTTCAAATCTTATCCGCCCACCTTTATAATTATCGGCAGGTCCGGATTTCGGCGATCCCAATTAATCCCTTAACTCCGACCTCCGACGCCCTTGCGGACCCGATATGCCGATTACATCTCTTCCTAAAATGACTTCAGGTCCGGGATGTCAGGGTTATCGCGGCCTCTTGCGATGCGATAATTTTGCGGACCCGACGGCCCTCTATACTCTGCTTCTTAATGATTTCGGGTCTGGCTTTTCGGCAGGTTCGCATCGGCAGTTTTGTAATACAAAGGGTCTGCGGACCCGACGCTCCTTTAGGTTCTGTTTTATAATATTTCGGCTCCAATTATCGGCGATGTCACATATCGCTTCCTCCGAAATGATACAAGTCCTCCGCGGACCCGATATGCTTTCTATTTTGCTTGATAAGAGTTTCGGCTCCGGGTCCTTCGGCGATTTCGCTGATCGCTACCTCCGAAATGATACAAGTCCTCCGCAGACCCGATATGCTTTCATGACCCGTTCTATAATGATTTCGGGTCCGGATGATTTCGGCGATTTCGTTAATCGCTGCTCCGATGTGATACAAGGCCTCCGCGGACCCGATGTTCCTTAAACTTGGCTTCATAATAATTTCGGCTCCGAACAGTCGGAGCTTACACTTAACAGTCCCAAAGGCCTTTGCGGACCCGATATTACTTTATGCTCCCCTTTATAATGGTTCGGCTCCGGTCTGTCAGAGCATACACTTCGGTGATTGCGAAAGGCTCCACTCCTCCGATGCGATATTGATTTCGGACCCGAAATCCTTATCCGCTGCACTTCATAATACTTCGGCTCCGGGATTTTGGAGCATACACTTCAGCGGTTCCGAAAGGCTCCACTCCTCCGATGCGATATTGGTTTCGGACCCGATATGGGTCTGGACCAATCTTAATAAGAATTCACGTCCGCCCAATGTTTCGTTTAATGGAGCATATATCTGGCATATATATATGCTCTGTTCCATTTGCTCTGTTTGCTCCTGTAGCTCCGCTAACTCTGTCTGCTCCATTGCTCCTCTTCTTTGGCATATATGTATGGTCTATAAGTATGGCTCCGATAGCTCCTCCGATGGCTCCTCTTGCTCTTGTAGCTCCTCTGATGGCTCTGTGTGCACCTCCTCTTTGGCATATACCGATGGCTCTATATATATTGCTCCTCTTAGCTCCTCTTGCTCCATCTGCTCCTCTCGGTCCATTTGCTCCATTTGCTCCGATATGCCTGTTTTACAGGCAGCGTTCCTCTTGCTTTGACATGGCTCTCCGATGGCTTGGTGGCTCTGTCTGCTCCTCTCGTCTCCATCTACTCCTCTTGGCTTGGCAGTGTCTTTCAAAGACCACCTCCTTGCATATATGTCTGTTTCCGCATATATATATGATATATATATATATATATATGGCTCGGCTATCCTGATGGCCTTTGCTCCTGTCTCTTCATGAATCTGCTTTGCATCCCCTTGGCTTCATGTCATCCTCTAGTATCCAGAATATTGCCATATTGACATCAATGACAACCTAGTTCAACATTCTAATCTTAGGAAAGTTTTCTCTCAGTAATTGAAATGAAGTAAAACATAAAGGCAAAGACCTTTCCCCTGCTTTGAAATTTTCTGGATTCTCTTCATTGTTGTCATGATTGATATGCATAGGTTGAGTGCTATATTTGAGTTGTTGTAACTGAACTTCCTCCACCCAACAACATGCCGTTGATTGCCTTGAAGAGTCAGCCTCTATTTCAACAATATAATCATCATCACACTGATCATACTTGGGTAGCTCGTCAATATAAGGAATGACATCAAGCATACACAATAGATCAGCAGATTGCTAACAATCATTTTTTGATCTATGGTAACTGGAATTAGCAAGAAAATGATTAGGGCCAGCAAATTTTTCTTCTTCTGCAATAAGTGGGACACGATGTTTCTGAACAGCAAGTTCATCTCTCATGGTGATCATTTGTATCATTTCTTCCATTGTACTTACCAAAATGTTGAGCTTCACTTCTAAAGATGTCAGGTGTTCCTTCTCTATGTTCTCCCTCTCTGCTGCTTCTTTCAACTTTGACCTTTTGACCAGTAGATTAGCTTCCATAGCTATTGCATTGTCCTGCATTTCTTCAAGTGTTGTAGTGTTCCTTTCTCTCAATTAAAATGCCATTTTCGGATCAAAGGCATCCGGGTAGTGTAAGAGAGCTAAACTAGGTGGCGGTTTGATATCAACAAGGATTGAATGGTATACTTGATTGAACCTAGCTGAAAAGTGTTGCACTGTTTCTCCTGGCTGCCTTTTCAAATGATTATATCCTTCTAAAATCAGAAAATGATTCCTCTTGATCACCCATTTATTAAGGAAGACTTTCACAAATTGATGGAAATCGAGAATGCTTGCAACTAGCAAGTTTTTGAACCATTTCTTGGATTTGCCTTGCAAAGATAAAGAAAAAAGCCTGATACTGACATCATCTTCTTCAACCTCAAAAAGGTCGAGAAAATTTTCAAAATTTTGAATGTGTTTTTCAGCAGTGATGTTACCATATTTTCCATCAAACCTGGGAAGATATTTGTAATAATTTTCAGGGAAATAATGGAGTATAGGAGGTAAAATGAGTGGCTTGTATCTATCTGAAATTTTATAAGGTGTAGGAGTATGTACAGAAGCTATAGGATTAGTCTTGATCTCTTGAAGCTCATCAAATTGAAGATGATCAACATAAGATTCGGAAGAAGGGTCTTGATCAAAATCAAAATTTGTATTCACAATCTTCAAAGGAAAGGAATCAAATGCGGGTCTGGGATCTTTTCTCAAATACAGTATACTCTAGAAAACCTTCTTGACATTCTCAGGAAAAGAGAAGAAATAATTTACAATAAAGAACATGAAGTCTTGGATGAAAGTCCAACTTGAATACTTGATCTTCCCATATTGTCTTTTCATTTTTCTATTGGTAAGGTTCATCCTCTAGTGGAGTCTTTAAATTAAATTTGAAACTGATTTGGAGTCGCCAGGTGAATGATTTCAACCTTCATGTGTATGATCGTTGTCCACCATCAACAAATCATATCTGATCCTTTTCGTTCTTTTCCAGGGAAGATATGATCTTGCGTTCCCCGGCAACGGCGCCAAAATGTTGTCCTCCACAATATCCCAAGGCCGAGAAAAGAGATCAAAGGAGGTAACCTCAAACCACTTAGGGTTCAGTAGCTAGTCCTGCTAAACCAAAGAGGGCTCTCTCTATGGTCACAGCCAAGGATTTGACTGGAATGGGAAAAATATATTAGGCTAGGTATGTTAAGCTCTAGGGTTTTGAAATTTAGGATTTTGTTGGGTCAGGAGTGAAAATTAGGGAACTAGGTCAAAAGATCAAAGGTTTCAGTTGCAAGAGATATAGAGGAGCAGGGTAGGTATGCCTTTGTGATAATTTAAGAGTTGGTCGATGTAGTGTAGGGTGGAAAAGCAAAGATTCAAAATGAGCATGGCAAGCATGAATTCATTTATCAGAAGACTAAGTACACAAAATGATATTCCTAACCAAAGCAGAGCTTAATTAAAAGAATTTTGTTTAAAACCTCTTAGGAAAATCACTAAAGAAGGAAAATATGGAAAAGAGACTTGTATATCATTCATATAAAACTATAACAGAGAGAAAACGTTATCACAAACTCACAACACAAGAATTCATGAAAAATAGTTGCAATTGTCCTTTGATTTCCTGTAAAAAATGATAAGTACAAGCTCCAAGCATTTCACTCACTGATGTTCAACCCCTAATACTTCGAAATCTGAAGTATTTATACAATGGTTTACAGAAAAATATCTTGAAACAGATTTCAAGATTTGTTACAAAAATTCATGAAAATAAATCAAAACTACTAAAAATATCATTTGGTTGAGCTCTGGTGTTGTTCTGGGCATTTTGGTGTAACTGCGGCCTCAAATAGATATTTATGTTAATCCTGCTAATTGATGAGCCACGTTGCTTGTCTTTTCGCTTCATTCTGTTTTGATGACTGTCGCTGTTGAAAACACAACGTTGTTCTCTGTTCTTTCGTTGTTGTATTTTCTGTTAAAAGAAAGCCAGGGGGACCGATTATTCCTCTATCGTTGATCTAGTTTGTTTGATCCAAGCTGATTAGATCAAGGTCGTTGATCTAGGCCGATTACATTTCGCAATCGCAATAGGGAGAAGGGCTCTTAACACTAATTTTTCCTTGTTTTACAAGAAGGCGGACCTAAAAGTTTAAAACCCACAATATATAAAATATCACATCCGTAGGTGATGCCACATCATCCTAAAAGTCCTGGGTCAGTTGTCAAGTGCATGGTACATCTGTGGGGCCAGCTGGGCAAAGGTGAACCAGGTGCATCTTCCTCCTCCAATAGGTGAATCTTGGGCAATCTCTAAACATTTTTGGGGATCTATGGAGTGTTGTCTACAGCTGTGGAGGCCCATGTGCCAATGTAGCCCTCTCAAGGATTAAGAGCCCATATAGGGAGACCAAACCCAAGATGTAGACCATCTGCAATCTTGCATAAGATCCAATGCGTCCCCTAGCCTTCCAGTACAACAAAGTCATTAGAGAAATCAAGTAAATGAGCTTACCAACCATGGACCACAGGTTGAGACTTCATAATGGCTTACCCTTCCATAATGGGCTTTGAGATGTGCCAATGTCTCCCAAACTTCAAATGGGGTTAACCAAGTATCCTATTAGATGGTTTCTACTTCTAAAGGGGATAATATGTTCAAGGTATATCCTTTAAAAGGTGGTGACATGTGACAGAGAGGTGAATGAAGTAGGGGATGAGAAGGGGCAGCCTTGGGCCACATGCTGGGGTGCAAGGGTAGCCAATAAAAGGGAAGCCCACACTTGGATTTATAATGTATAGGAGGAAGCAATCGTGGTACATGAGGTGCCCCGGCCTTGATTTTTCCACCCTTCTTTATATTCCTTTTGTCTTTTCATGATTTTTCTTTGATTAATTACTCGACGCTTAAGGGATATGAGCATGATGTGCGAGATATAGCAGTGAATACCCCCTTTTAAGGTAGGGTGGTTCATTGCCCACCAGGGGTTGGGACAATCATGGGTTCCTATTTGACAAAGAAGGCTCATAGAACCTATGGGAACTAGGGTGATGGCAATGATGGGGTAAAGCTCATGTATTGACTTTTTCCCACGCCCTAAATGTGTTTGTCCCAGCCATTCTTTGCATTTTGTAGTACATTTTTTTATTAAATGTAGTCAATTATGCTTTTACCTTTCTTTTTAGCTACATAAACCTCCAGGGGATCATTCCAGGCCTAACACAAGGTGTGGGAAAGGGAAAGGGGAAAGTTAACCCTATGTGGACCCAGTGGAGGAATGTAGACCCAAGTGGGAGTAATGATGAATGGGGTAATAATGAGTGGAAAGGGGGTAATCTATGCAGACAATGTAATATCCCGTTTCAGGGATATTCTCTAAAACCCCAGTAACTCCAACCAAATACGTACAAATGAAATAATAACCGGGAAGCTCAAAATGATAAAAATAACAGTGGTGCAATATAAAATAATATAAACATGAAATATAAGCAGCTACTCGAGAAAGGCAGAGAGAAATGCTAAGCCATTTTATTATGCTGAGCAATAGAATGAGTACAGGAGGTGATCAGAAAGATGGCACCTCGACTTGCACAAGGCAAGTGAAGAAATACACTCAGAATAGCAAAGGAATGGCCTCTCTCTAATCTGCGTCTCAGCTGCTGGAGAACTGTCGTACTACTGCTGCTGCTGGAAATCAAATGAGGATTTGGGGCTGTTCTCCTCCTCAGAAAAGGCTGAAACTCTGGAATCAGACTCTACTCAAGAAACCCAGAAAGCTTTTCTGGAATAGCCGACCCCCGAAAATCACCCCCCTTGGGGTTCTGTGCAGTCCCTCAATGCTCTGTGCTGCCATTGAATGAAACTCTCTAGTAATCTGCCTGAAACCTCTGCCAAAACCCTCCAATATGCAAGGGTTGATCCCCTGCTCAATCTCCCAGAACAAATCCTACTGCAACCCTCAATCCAGAACTCCTGCCAAAAAGAACTGCATCATCCCTCTCAGTGTTGCGCAGTCCTCCAAGATTCTCAATCCTCCTACCAAAAATGCTGATGGAAATACCTTGCCCGAGCAGGCACTCGAAATCCCCCGGGGCTAAGGGTGATATCTCCGAACAGAGACACTCAATGCACTAAACAGTGTTGCAGACTAGCTAAACAACCAGCGTGCTCTAAGTTGAAGTGACTAGCTCAAATGCACATAATCCAATGCCAAAATGAGGAGGCTCCTCTCTCCTTTATAGCATTGGCCTCTCTCAATCCCAATGTTCACTTCCTCCAACGTAATCTCCTCTTGCCACGTGTTCCTTTTCCCATCTGCTCAATCCCTCCAAGTGTCTGTGTGGGCCCCATATTTGCATGGTCCTTTGGCCCCCTTGGCTCCCCTTTAAGTCACAACGTTGTGCTACTAGGAAGTGACTTTTATTCTAAAAGTGAGTTATGTCCCCTTTTCCTCACCACTTTATTTACAAATAATTATAGAAAGCAAAATTGAGCAAAATCGAATATTCCAATTAGCCATAGCTAATTAGGAATATTACAGTCTCCCCCGGCAAAATGTTGCTTGTCCTCAAGCAACTGAAGTGATGGATGCTGCAAAATTTTCTCACTTTCCCAAGTGGCATCCTCATCTGGCAAATTCTTCCACCTCACCAAGAATTCCTGGACCGTCCTGCTCCGCAGCTGCCTCTCCCTGGTATCAATAATAGCCTCTGGCTGTAACACCAAATGCCCCTCATCATCCATGGGTGGTAGCTCCTCTGTCACTGTCACATGCTGCCCCAATGCCTTCTTCAGGCATGATACATGAAAAATATTATGAATCTTGCTGCCTTGGGGCAGCTCCAACTCATATGCAACCTATCCAATCCTACGTATCACCCTGTATGGCCCATAAAAGCGGGGCTTGAGCTTCTCAGCCCCCTTATGCTTCAGTGACAACTGTCGGTATGGCTGTAATTGTAGGTAGACCAGGTCCCCTACCTCAAACTGTCTCTCCACCCGACCCCTGTCAGCATAGAGTGTCTGCTGGTTCTGTGTTGTAGCCATATTTTTTTTGTTGAAGCAAGTATGGATCCTTCTATATCATTGAGTCAAAAAATAGTGTACAGTATATACAAACGTCCACCCAACGTCAAAGAAACCGAAAAGAAATAAAAGCTTAAGCCACCAAGGGCTACACCGTATAGCTTTACTTCTATGAATTCAAGCCTAAGATATAACTAACATGACTCCAGACTAACCCTCGGAAAGCCCGCGAACTTTCACGCGGCCTCCCTTCGGTAAACCCAAACCCATAGAACCGACCCATCAAATCAAGAAGATCGACGGCTGAGGAGAAAGACGCATAACTAAAGAGCTCGAAGTTTAACTGTCTTGTCCCACCAATTTACTCTGTCCCGGACAACTGTTGATTCGCTACAACCGAAATCAACGAATGAGAAAGATTTCGCGTAGGACAAGGAGAAGGAATGTTATTCTGCGATGGAGGGTTGTTTTCCCAACCCTCACCCTGCCACGTGTCACAGGATGAATGGGATCGCTGCGAAAACGCCAAAACCATTACCACTCTGAGGGCAGCGCGATCAGTTGAAAACCACCTGGGGGTGGTTTTGCCATCTGGACCCCGAAAACTGAAACCACCAGTTACCGAATGACCTGGTTCCTCTTGCAGATGCAAAACTTCCTCGCCTTGGTTTGGGGTACTGAAAGGGTGAGAGTGTTCCATCGAGCAAGGACTTATGGGAATCAACTGAAATCTTCATCACGCTTGCACCTTGAGTCTGGGCGACCAGACATGGTTCTCTTCTCTTCAGCAAAATTTGCCCAAAATGAAGACACATCCAGGGGAAAATCAAATCAAGCTGGTCTCCATGGTTTTGAGTCTAAACACATCCCTATCTTCTTCCGCCTGTTCGCAGCATAGGGCTCTCAGTCTGCTTGGACTCAACTCCTGCCACTTCATCGACACATTATTCTCTGTGCAGCTGACTCCCTGGTTGGCCAGAAGATATGCTAGCTTATTTTCCTTTCTGCGAACATGGTGGAAACTGATAGTGCGCAGGCCCTGAAGATGGCTTTGAATTCTTTGGAAGACCCGAATTAGTTTCCAATGCTTAGAGACTTTATCCGGCGCAGTTCCATTATGAATTTTTTGCACTGAGTTGATAATTAACTCCAAATCTGCCTCTATCATGACATTTAGACAGTTGTCCTACTTCAGTAAATCCAGACATTGTTCCATAGCCATTAGTTCAGCCATGTTATTGGTGGTTGTACCTAGGTGGCAATGGAAGATGAAAGCGGTACTTCCCTCTGCATTTCTGAGGACACCTCCATACCCTGCTGTTCTCGGGTTCCCTTTTGAAGCCCCATCAATGTTGTATTTTAAATAGCCTTTCGTAGGAGGATGCCAAAATTCCTTCTCCGTATCTGACGAAATGATCTTCCTGTCAAGGCCTAGGAGGGTGAGCCCCTGCATCCCCAGCTGCCTGAGAATATTTAGGTCTGCTTCTGAGGGGGTATTTTTAGGGAAGTTGCGAACAGTGGTTTTCACAGTCTCCTTGAGTTGTTTCAGGATTATCTCCAGCAGGTGTTGAGGGGGCTTTTTTTCCTCCTTAAAAATTCTTTTGTTCCTCTCCTTCCACACGTTCCATATGATGAAGCTCGGTGTAAGAACCCACGCTGAATTAAGAATTTCATTATCCGAAAAAAATTTCCTCCTGTTGATGAGGGTACTAATGATGCTTCCTCTGTCTCCATCAGATTATTGAAAGATTGTAGCAAATAAGTCCCATAACCAGGATGTGAAAATGCAGTTGTTGAGTAAATGTTCCCAAGTTTCTTCTTTAGCTTCACAGAGCAGGAATCTTGAAGGCCCCTGAACACCTCTCTTCCTTATGTTATCCCAAGTCAGAATTTTCTTGTGATAAACAACCCACATGAAGAGTTTGATTTTCATCCACCCTTGATGCCTCCAAAGGTTTTGCCAGATTTTGTCCAGAACCAGGGGATCCAGCTCAAGGAGAATGCTTTTTGCTTCCTTAAGATTAAAGGTGCCCTCTTTGTTATTTCCCCATCTCAGTTGGTCTTGTCCCTCTGCCACTAAGATCTTCCTTTGCTCTACTATTTTCCTGAGCTCCTCTGCTTTAGTTTTCAGGAGATTGCTATTTATACAATCTATGTTTCTTCAGATTCTCCACTTATCCGTAAGATGAGAATGTATCCAGAAATCCTGAACCTTTATTAAACCTTGGGAATCTGACTCTTGTTTAAAATCAAGGAAGTCTTCTTTTACCAGAATTGATTCTTGCTGCCACTTATCTTCCCAGAAAAGAGCTAGATTTCCTTCTCTAATTTCCCAGAAGCTATTCTCTTGTACTAGTCTTCTATTCTCCCAGGTTTTGTTCCAAATATAAGAACCCTTTATATTTCCTGACATTCTAATAAGATCACTGTTCTGCCAGGAGCTAGCATATTTTTCTTTCCAGATATTCGCCCATTGAGTCTCTGGATGCTGGACCCAGCGCCACCAAAGTTTGGCCCCTAGAGCCTTACTGAGAATCTCCTAATCATCCAATCCTAGCCCTCCATGGTTCTTGGGCTTACAAATTTTATCCCAAGACACCAAGGCCCATTTCCTCTTAGTCTCCTCCCTGCCCCAAAGGGAGTTTCTTTGAATATTTCTAAATTGCTGAAGGACCCCTTTTGGAGCTGGGAGGGCTGATAACATGAAAATAGGGATTGCTTGAAGCACTGCTTTTGTAAGAACTAACCTGCCAGCAAGGTTTAAAGATCTGATAGTCCATTTACTGACTTTGTCCTGCAACTTGTTGATCAAAGGTTCCCATATACTTTTGAGCATTGGTTTTGTAGTTAGAGGGACTCCTAAATATTTTGAAGGAAGGGAATCCCTTTGAAAGCCAAGAATTCTAGAGATGTTTTTCTGAATAGCAATATTGGTATTGAAGAAGAAGATTTTTGATTTGGAGAGATTAACTTCCATACCTGAAGCCGAGGCAAAAAGATTCAGAATTTTTTTGTAATTTGAAGCTTCTTGGACTGTGGGGAGTCCCTGTAGCATGGTATCATCTACAAATTGTTGGTGAGTTAGGGCCTGCCCATTATCAGTAAGCTGCAGACCTTTAATCTTTCCTGATGATTTCGCCTGCTTTATAGCTCTCCCCAGTCCTTCCATCATGATGATAAAAAGAAAGGGGGAGAGCAGGTCACCCTCTCTGAGGCCTCTTGAGGGACTGAAAATCTCTGAGAGAGAGCCATTGACCAATATAGAAAAACTGGAGGTCACCAGTGCCATTACCCATCTGACCTAGATATGATCAAATCCAAATGCAATCAGCATTTTCTTAAGGTAGACCCAATTTACCTTGTCATAAGCTTTGGCAATATCTAATTGCATGATCATACCCACCTGCTTCTTGCTAGTTAAAGAGTGCACCACTTCTTGCGCTTGAATGATGTTATCCAGAATTTGTTTGCCTTCCACATAACCTGATTGCTCCCCTGATACCAAGACCGGAAGCAAAGGTTTGAGTTTGTTAGCCACAACCTTGGATATAATCTTATAGATTACGTTGCATAGGGCTATGGGTCTGTATTTATCCGATGTCTGAGCAATCTCCTGTTTGGGGATCAGGGCGATGAAGGATGTATTGAGGGCTTTCAGAATGGTTTTGTTTGACCTGGAATCCTCCACAACATTCAAAATGTCTTGCTTAACAATATTCTAGCAAGCTTTGAAAAAGTCCACATTGAAACCGTCCGGGCCCGGTGCTTTTCCATTCTGCATGTCTTTGAGGACATCACTTAGCTCCCCTTCCGTTACTGGTCTATTAAGGTTGAAGTTGTCCTCTCTGGATACCAGTTTCGGTACATTACTAGTTATTTCCCTGATGGATTTCTCTCTATCTAAATTTTTATCCTGTGTTATACCTTGGAAGTGGTGGACTAACACAGCTTCTATAGCTTTATGGGAGATATGAAGTTCCCCTGCTTCATTCTTGATCGAAGAGATATTGTTGTGAACTCTATTAGCCATGGTGGTTCTATGAAAAAACTTAGTGTTACGCTCTCCTTCTTTTAGCCATTGAACTCTGGACTTTTGTCTCCAAAATATTTCCTCTTGTTTACATAGATTCTCCCATTCTTGATAATGTTTATCCGCTTGCTCACTGATATCTTTATCAAAGCCTTCCTTGATTAGAGCTTGGTTGAGAACCTGCATTTTGTTTTCAACTACTCTCTTTTCTTCAAAAATATTTCCAAAATCCTTCTTGTTCCATTCCTTAAGCCGGAATTTGATGTGCTTTAGTCTTTTGTGAAGAAGATACATTCTGGTCCCCTGGATCTGCAAGTCCTCTGACCACCATTTCTCAATGTTGCTTGTGAAGTCTGGGTGTGACAGCCAGATATTTTCAAATCTGAAAGGTTTGTTTCTAGGAGTGCCTATACCCTTGATTTCCAATTGAATTGGCCAATGGTCTGAGCCTCCAAAGGGAATAACTTGCGTTGTTACCTCTTTACCATTCATCATAAGATTCTCAGAGATAAAGAATCTGTCTAGCTTTGAGGCAACAAGGGCATCTCCTCCCCTCCTGTTATTCCAAGTAAAGAGGCTAGTATTCCAATTGGTATCAACAAGATTTATGTTGTCAGAAAAGGTTTGGAAAGCCATGGAGTCTTTACTTAGAGATCTTGTTCCTCCTTTTTTCTCTGAAAGGGATTTAATCATGTTGAAATCCCCTCCCATGATCCAGGGTATATCTGCATGTCTGTTCCTGAGATCCACCAGGGTATCTAGAAACTTAAGTTTGTCATCTATTCTCTGAGGACCATAAACATTTGTGACCAGAAAGGTGTCCCTTTCTCCTACCGGTTGAATAACAACCGATAAGTAATTTCTGGAAGCCTCAGCATCCAGAATGCTAATTTTGTGGGGATTCCATAGAGTGAGTATGCCCCCTGCTGTATTCTCTGCTTTTACTTCTAGAAACTCATAGCTGCTGAGCCATTTGCTGTGGATTTGTCTTACCTTTTGAATGGAACATTTCGTTTCTTGGATGAACATTATATCCGGCGTTTCTTGTTTCATTTTGTTACTAAGAATTCTCTGCTTTCTCTTACTCCCTAGACCTCTAATACTCCAAGATGTCAACTTCATTATAAAAGATTTGTAGAGGAGTAGCTGGCTAGATCTTTCATCTTACCTGAATCAATCATCAGCTTTCCACACTCCATCAAGAGTTCATTCTACTTTTTCCTACCTCTTTTCTTGCCTGGGTTTCTAGTAGCTAATCCCAGCGTAGTTTTCATCGTTTTCACCCCTCGGATGTCCTGCTTATCTATGTTGTTCCCTCGCTCTAACTTCCCAGTTTGCATTTTCCATAGAAACAGTTGTTGTATTCTGTTGAGTTCTTCTTGAGGTAGCAAATCCACTCCCCCCGTAGCACCCTGCCTCAAGAATCCTTCTAGGTCTAGGTTTTCTTTGTCAAGAATTTCTAGTAGTTCATGGTCCTCTGGGTCATTTCCTGATCCATTTCTTGTTCCGCATCGCTCATTGTGGCTTCTTTGTGGTACTCATTATTTTGTGTTTGTTCCAGGTTTTTTTCCTTCTCCTTTTCTACAGAGCTCCCTTCCATTGCTTGATCTTCTTTAGTAATCTCTTCCTCTTCCTGAAGCACCTGAAAACTATTCTTCCTGAGCTGTTGTCCTTCGCGCTACTGATTTTTCGGTCCTCTTTTACTTCCTTTACTTTGGTTAACCACTTTCTGGAAGCTATCTGATTCTTTCATTGTGTTGATTCTGCTTTTGTTTATTTCTTTATTGAGCGGACAGTCTTTGAAAAGATGTCCATGTTCATGGCATTTGCGACATCTGAATGGAATGTGCTCATAATCTACTGTTTGCACCCATTCTTCATCAAAAACTTCCAAGATTATCTCCTCCGGTAGAGCTCCTGATAGATCCATTTCCACACATATTCTAGCAAAGGAAGTATATTTTCCCCTTCTAGTGGCTTCAGAGGCTTTAACATAGCGACCTAATTTATTGCCTATGGCCGCTAACTATTCATTTTGCCAGTAATCCAGAGGTAGAGAGTAGAGCCTTACCCAAACCGACACTGAAGTAAAAGTTTCCTTTTCTGGAGCAAAGTTCATCATCCATGGTCTCATGTAGAGCCCCACAGCAGCATAGAAGTAAGACCCTCCTTCAAATATTTTGTCCTTATCTTCAATGTTTGTGAACACCACCGTAAAGAAACCCTTAGACCCAAGATGAAGATCTATACTCCTTTAGGTTTCCAATGGTATTTAATCCACGACTGTAAAGCTTTTTCAGTGGGCCATAGTCCCATGAACTTATAGATGATGGCATATGTCCCCATGTGCTCCCTGTGCCCCTGCAGCTCTGGATTATGTAAAATAACCTTGGGAGTTATGTCTGTTTTGGGTTTGCAAGGTCCCTTGCTTTTCTTGTCTTTAGTTTCCTGTTTTTTGTCTTCTACCTCTTTGTCTTTTGTGCTATATTGATCTTTTTCTATGGGTTCTTCTGTTCCCTCTTCCGTAATTCTTTTTCCTTCCACCCCTGTTTCCCTAGCATTTTCTAGCGGCTTCTTGCCTCTGCTGACCACAGCCTCCTTGTAGGAGGGAGTGGAGCCCCCTCCTCTGCCGCCCTTCATAGAGCTCTCTGACTGCCCCTGTTTGCGCTGAACACTGTTCACTCTTTGCTCTTCACTCCCCTCTCGTACACCCTCCTTCCACAGCATAATCATCTGTGTTGTAGCCATATTATCCTTGAGAGCTCGGAGAATATCCTAACTCTCTTGGATCCTAATCTTGGCTCTCAGAGCCTTACTAGCACCAAACATCACGTCAGCAAAGGATAAGGGATGATATCCATACAAAGCATAAAATGGTGACATACCAATGGACATGTGATGTGTAGTGTTGTAGCAGTACTCCCCCAGATGTAGCCACTTCAGCCATGCTCATTGCTGCCCACTGACATAGTTACGCAAGTAGCCCTCCAGCCACTTGTTAACTATCTCTGTCTGTCCATCCGTCTGTGGGTGATAACTGGTACTCGGTGTCAACTTTGTCCCCACCAACCGGAAAAGCTCCTACCAAAATCCGCCCATGAAACGGCTATCCCTATCACTGATGATGGTCTTAGGAAGACCATGTAGCCTAAAGACCTCTTTGAAGAACAGCTCGGCCACCTGTGCTGTTGTGTAGTGTGTGGATATGGCGAAAAAATGTTCGTACTTTGTCAGTTGATCAACGACGACAAAGATACAATCCTTGCCCTGTACCATGGGCAACCCCGTGATGAAGTCCATCAAAATACTCTCCCATTTCCCCTCCGGAATGGGAAGAGGCTGCAATAATCCTGCGGATGGCTCATCTCTCCCTTGTTCCTCTGGCAAACATCGCACTCCCGGACATGCTGGAGTACGTCCTCCTTGAGGCCCTTCCATGAGAACCTCCCTCTAATGGTCCTGTAGGTTTTGGTAAACCCCTGATGACTTGCCAATGGTGAATCATGTGATGCCTGAAGTATCTTCTTCTTGAGCTGAGACCCCTCAGTCAAGAAGATCCGGTCCCTGTAGTAGATGATCTCATCGACCACCCTGTACCTGTCATCTGCCACATGCCCATCCAGAATCTCACATGCAAATCTGTCCTTGGAGTACTCTACTAAGAGTCGAGCCCTCCAGTCTGCGTCCAAGCTCATAAGAGACAACGTGGCTGGTCTACATGAAAGGGCATCTGCTACCACGTTGTTCTTACCCTTGACATACTCAATGTCAAAGTCATATGCTTGGATCTTGCTGATCCACTTCTGTTGCCTCTCCTGTAGCTTCTTCTGCTCCAAAAAGAACTTGAGGCTGTTGTGATCAGTCCTCGCCCTGAACTTGTTACCCACCAAATACTGTCGATACTTGGCCAATGCATGCATGATGGCCAGCATCTCTTTGTCGTATATAGAATACAACCTCTCATGCGGAAGGAACTTCCGGCTCTCAAAGGCTATAGGGTGACCTCCTTGCATCAACACTTCGCCGATCCCCTCTCCCGACACATCACACTCCAAAACAAATGGTTGCGTAAAATCTGGCAACGCAAGCACTGGGCAGCTGCTCATAACCTCCTTGAGCCTGTCAAAGGCTCGTTGTGCTGTATCCGACCAACTGAATGCCCCCTTCCTCGTCAAATCTGTCAGGGGTGCAGCAAGCTGTGAGAAACCCTTGACGAACTTCCGGTAGTAAGTACAAATGCCAATGAATCATCGAAGTTCCGTCACGTTTCTCGACTCCGGCCAATCTCTGATGGCCCTGATCTTCTCCTCGTGGACTCTCACTCCGTCCACCCCTATGATGTGTCCCAAGTACAACATCTCCGTCAACCCAAACTCACACTTGGAGAGCTTGGCATAGAACTGCTGCTCCTCCAAGATGCGCAATACTGTCTCAATGTGCTGGAGATGCTCCTCCCAAGTCCCGCTGTAAATGAGGATATCATCAAAGAACACCAACACAAACTTCCTTAAGTCACTGCGGAAGATGTGATTCATGCAAGACTGGAATGTGGCTGGGGCATTGGTTAGCCCGAAAGGCATCACCAAAAACTCAAAGTGCCCATAGTGACACCTGAAGGCGATCTTGGGAATGTCCTGCTCCCTCACGCGAATCTGATGGTACCCAAATCTCAAATCAATCTTTGAGAAGAACTGTGCTCCTCTCAACTCGTCCATCAACTCATCGATCCTGGGTATGGGGTACCTGTTCTTCAGTATCTTCTTGTTCAGGGCCCTGTAGTCAATGCACATCCTCAATGTGTCGTCCTTCTTCTTCACCAACACCACGGAAGAAGCAAAAGGACTCGTGCTCGGCCGAATGTGCCCAAGAGCCAGCAACTCCTGAATGGCCCGCTCAATCTCATCCCGATAGGCCTTGGGATGCCTATAGGGGGTAATAATCACTGCCTATATGCCCTACTCAAGCTCAATGGTATGCTCAAACCCTCAGTCCGGTGGCTGCCCCGATGGAATATCCCCAAACACTGTGGCATACTAGTCAAGTATGGACTGTATCTCTGGGTGCACCGTTTGCCCTGTAGTCCCTTCCTCTGATGCACATAGCTCCACTGCCCACTCTACGTCTCCCTTCCGGAAGACTGCCTCCATCCAATGAGCTGAAACAGTCTGAGGCGAGTATGTGTGTTGTCCCCGTATCTTCTCATGCCTCCCTGTCTTCTCATCATCCCACTCCATCTCTAGGGCCTTCCAATCTGTAGTGACCTTCCCTAGAGTGATGAGCCACTGAACACCCAGTACTATGTTGGTGTCCGGAATATTGACCACGAAGAAGTGGTCAGTCAGTGTGTAGGTGCCCATCGTCACTGATAACTCTGGAACATAATGAGCACACACCATGGTATGATCTCCTGGGACCAAAACTGAAAATCCATCGAAGCTCTTTGTCGGTATACCTCTCCGCTCAACCATCTGTGCATTGATGAAGTTGTGGGTGGCCCCACTATCAACCAAAACTGATACTCGCTGGCCACGTACTGTCCCCTGTACGCGTAGCGTCAAATACTTGGGAACTCCTCGCAATGCTGCAAGGGCTCCTTCGATAGGTGCAAAAGCTGCACCACTCGCTGCTAGTGGTGGAGGCGCAAGGGACCCTGCACGGCATGACTATCTCCTACCTCCACATCATCCTCCTCATCCTCTTCCCCGATGCTCTCAGAGAAGACCTCAATAAAATATGCTTTGCCAGCAGCACATCTATGTCCTAGTGCCCACGGCTCCTGACAGGTGAAGCACAACCGCTTCTTCTTCAACTCCCTCCTGGCATCATCATCAATCTGTACTCGTCCTGGATTCCCCTTCGGAGGTGGAATCCTCACATCCTTCCCCTTAGGCTGAAAAGCATGTCGCTGGGGGTAAGGTGTCCGAGTCCTGGGTAAGACATCCTACAAGTCTCGGGTCCTGCTAATAGTATCCTGAAGGTTGGTTGGTCTAGCGGATCTGACTAGACCCCGAAGTGGCTCTGCTAACCCCTCAACATACATGTAGATTCTCCGTGCCGTGGATAGATCTGGCACCATCACTGAAACCCTTAAAAAGTCCGCAATGTAGGTCTCTAGGCTCCCTGTCTGTTTGAGCCTCGTCAGCTCAACAAAGTGTTGTTCCGGATCCCTTCGGTCAAACCTCTCCATCAATCTCCTAGTGAACTCAGCATACGTCGTCATTGTGGAATGCTCGAGTGTAACCATCCCATGGAACCACCAATCTTGGGCCTCACCATCCAAATGTAATGTCGCCACCTTGATGGCCTCTGCCTCCGACATCTGGTTAAGCTGGAAATAGATGTCCAGCTTCTCCACCCAAGACCTTGCCGAGCTGTTTGATGAACCATCAAACATAGGCAAGTGGAATCTACTAGCTGTGCGGTGGGTGTCTCCATCGTGATAATGCCAGTGTCCTTTGTGATGGTTGCGGGGTCTACTATCCCACTGGGGCTTAACAAAATCCTTGAATGAAAGAGCATCCCTGAACTCCTGCCCATAGGCCTGGTACTCTGCAAAATAATCGCCCATATGACCGGGCTCTACCTCCTGCTGGGCTCCGGCCCCCGTGTCCGCTCCTAGGAAAGTGGGCATGGTAGAGCGTGTAGGGGCATGTGAGGCCATCTGCAGAGTAATATCATGCTGAGTGGCACCCTGCTCTAGAAAATGGTGAGATGTACCCGATCCCTCACCAACGTGGAAAACCTGTGGGTTCTCACGATGTCTAGCCTCCACTGCTGTGAATCTCTGCCCCATCACCTCAATCTGCCTCGACAGATCCTGCACTGATTTGAGGAGCATGTCCGCAAATCTCCTCCCGTCCTCATCTGCCATCGGATCCTCCTGCTCTGCATCCACTACAGGCTCCTTCTGTTCTGCGTCCACCACAGGCTCCTCCTGTTCTGCGTCCACCACCGGGACACAATCTCCCTCTCCGTAGGTATTCTCCAACCTACGCCCAGCGTCTCTGTATCTCCTACCTCTGTAACAAATGTAGGGCTTTTCCCCCAGTGTCATAGATTGCTAGCTCCACAGGCTGAGCCATATCTATGATCTGATACCACTATAATATCCTGTTTCAGGGATATTCTCTAAAACACCAATAACTCCAACCAAATACGTACAAATGAAATAATAACCGGGAAGCTCAAAATGATAAAAATAATATTGGTGCAATATATAATAATATAAATGTGAAATATAAGCAGATACTCAAGAAATGCAGAGAGAAATGCTAAGCCATTTTATTACACTGAGCAATAGAATGAGTACAGGAGGTGAGCAATATAAGCACCTCGACTTGCACAAGGCAAGTGAAGAAATACACTCAGAATAGCAAAGGAATGGCCTCTCTAATCTGCGTCCCAGCTGCTGGAGAACTGTCGTGCTGCTGCTGCTGCTGGAAATCAAATGAGGATTTGGGGTTGTTCCCCTCCTCAGAAAAGGTTGAAACTCTAGAATTGGACTCTACTCAAGAAACCCAAAAAAATCCAAAAAGATTTTATGAAATGGCCGACCCCCAAAAATCACCCCCTTGGGGTTCTGCGCAGTCCCTCAATGCTCTGCGCTGCCACTAAATGAAACTCTCTAGTAATCTGCCTGAAACCTCTGCCAAAACCCTCCAATATGCAAGGGTTGATCCCTTGCTCAATGTCCCAGCACAAATCCTACTGCAACCCTCAATCCAAAACTCCTGCTAGAAAGAACTGCGTCATTTCTCTCAGTGCTGCGCAATCCTCCAAGATGCTCAATCCTGTCTAGATAATCTTCGGCAAAATCACATGATGAATCTTTTGTCGACGCGTTTCGAACCAACCAGTGTGGTTCATCGTCAGGACAAGTTGAAGAACTGATCTGGCTTAGCTGATTAAATAGAGTGCGCAGAGACTCCAACGGTTATATTGCAACGGCTAATTTTGACCTGAGGATCAAAGTCAAACCACTGATTTTATTATTAATAGAAGTTAATTGAATAATATAATAAATTTATTGTTTTAAATATAATGGTCATTATATCTTCGAATTTATTAAATAACCTATATTTATTATTAACCCTAAATTATTTAAATATAAATGAATGGTATTAAATTACTTATTATTCTTAGAATTTAGTTACAATAGGTAACTTGGTATTTATTTAATAATAATTGTTTAAATTAAAGGGTCCAATGGTAACTAAATAATGGTAAACTAAATAAATTGGTCATTAATAAAATTATAACTTCATATAACCTATATTTATTATTATTCCCAAATAATTTAAATACAATAAATAGTAAAATATTATAATATAGTTACAATAGGTAACTATGTATTTATTTAATAATAATTATTAAAATTAAGGGTCAAATAAATCATTTTTATTAATTATCTAAATGGCCTATTCGAAACTAAAATACTAAGTTAATAGTTTAGTTTATTAATAATCTATATTTACTTAATAATTTATAATTCTAATATTATAAATCTTTATTATGTAAATTAAAGTACATGTTTATTAAAAATAGTATATCCATTAACTTAATATTATATCATATATTTCTAATAATTTATTGTTTATCATTTAAACCTCTTATAATTAATTTAGTAATTTATGTCCATTAAACAATCAATATTTATTATTAAATTTTTTATTAAAATTAACTATGTTATTACTTATAAGGTTTAAAAAGGGGATCTTTATTAATTCAATATAAAGGAAATCAGTTAAAGGAAAAACAAGGGGTAGAAGAATTAAAAATCGATGCAAAATCTAATTTTAATCTACCCCCTGGGAAAAGGTTAATACCATAATTAGCCCGAAATTACTAATAACATATTACTCCTCCTGCACCCCATGACAAACCCGCCAAAAACAGAACTTGAGGATAGGTACGACAGAAACCCTAAGACCTAACACAAGGGGGATGAGGAGGCTTAGGAAGCCAAGGCTGGGACCCAGCAACTGCTAATCTTCCAGCCATCATCCCTATTAAGATTGTTCGGCCTTTTCTCAATCTCCAGGGCCTCTCTAAATTTGCGATGGTGAAACTGCGCAACTTTGGCAATGACTTGAGCATCTTCTATACAAACATGATGCATAGTCTTCCCCGCATGCTCAGCTAGGGCTGAGGACTTGGTCCTACCATGTCTTAAGTCAGCCGAATGCTCGCTAATCCTTTGATTGATAGAGCGACCAGTCTCACCAATATAAGGGGTCCCACAGGAACAGGGAATGACATAGACGCCCTTCATGTCCTTAGGGTCAATCGGGTCTTTCACAGACCTGAGGGAGCTCCGGATAGTGCGGAGAGGTCTAAAAGTTGCGGGCACATCATACTTCCTCAGAACCCTCGCAATCCTATCTGTGGTCCCTTGGATGTAAGGAAGGTTCACACCCATGATATGGTCTTTAGGGACTCTTCGGATTGAAGGCTCCTTCTTGGCCCTGAAGAAGGCTTTTTGACCTAGGTGCCTATTGTAACCATTCTTCTCAAAGACATCTAGGAGATGAGCCTTTTCCGCTTCCAGGCTCTCCTCATCCGAAATTCTTACAGCACGGGTGGCAAGCGTGCTAAGAACCCCTAACTTCTGAGCGGGGAAATGATGCGAAGACACATGCAAGTATTGTTCAGTATGCGTCTTCTTTCTAAACACCTGATGAGAAAAGGAACCATCCACCTTCTTAGAGATGAGAACATCCAAGAACGGAAGACAACCATTATCTTCTTTTTCCATCGTGAATTTAATGGCGGCGGACTGGTTATTGAGGTGACTGAAGAAACGATCCAGCTCGTCAGGACCATGAGACCAGACAACACCAGTGTCATCAACGAATCTTTTCCAAAGCTTCGGTAAGAGACGAGAGGAGGCCAAGGCCTTAGACTCAAACTCCTCCATGAAGAGATTGGCGACGACAGGGGACAAGGGGGAGCCCATGGAAACTCCGCAAGTCTGCTCATAGAATTCTCCCTCAAAGCTGAAAAAGGTGGAGGTAAGGCAAAGCTCAACTAACTTAGCCGTATCAGGGTCAGTTAGCTTATTGATTACCTTCATGGCCTCATTGATAGGAATACAAGTATAAAGAGAGACCACGTCGAAACTTACCAGAATGTCCTCGGGCTCAAGTTTAATTCTCTTAAGATCCTCAATAAAAGAAGTTGAGTCTTTGACAAAGGACGCAGTCTGCCCAACCAAGGGTCTCAACTTCGCAGCGAGGAACTTGGCCAGGAGGTAAGTCGGACCACCAATGGTATTGACAATGGGTCTCAGGGGGACCCCATCCTTATGGATTTTAGGAAGACCATAAATCCTAGGAGTGATGGGGTTACCCTCAATAAGTTTCTGGGCTAGTGGAATCGTGGAATTGCACGACTTGATCGCAAGAGCGACCGCTCTGGAAACCTTTTTGAGGGGATTTTTCGAAAGCTTCTTATAACTCCCACTATTACAGAGATGGTCAAGCATCTTAATTCTGTAATCCTTTCTATCCATGATAACAGCAGCCCCACCTTTATCCGCTTTTAAGACCACAACGTCCCGATTTTCGTTCAAGCTCTTCAGAGCCTCAAACTCAGCCTTGCTAATATTGCTACGGGGAGGCTTAACCCTCCTCAGGACAACGGCGCAATCCTGCCTAATTGTGTCTTTAATCTTATCAGGAAGGTTCTTAATGCCATATTCCACATCACAAATGATGTCTTCAACCGGGATTTTTCTGGGAGCTAAGGCAAAATTAAGACCCTTCCTTAAGAGACTAAAAACCGCGGGCGGAAAAGAAAAGCTCGACAGATTCACCACCTTATTGTCCTGAGGGAAGGAACTCGAACTACCCACCGACAAACCCTTAATATCACCTTTACGATTAATGCTATCAATACCACCCAACACTTTATTAAATTGACCATTATTATTATTAAATGCTTTATTAAATTCACACCTCGGATTCTCGACTTTATTATTTATATCATTACAATTATGTATTGCAGCTTTATTATCATACTCTCCATCGTTAATGATACCATAATGTTTATTTTTGAAATTCGAATTAGCGCTACCACCCAAATCATTAACTAGATTGGGGTCTCCATAACTTATCAGGCTATTATTTATATTATTACAATTGCACATTGCAGCAATATTAACGCAACTGCCATCTTTAAAACTACCGTACAGAAGTCTAAATTCCTTAATAATTTCCCTGCACGGAGAAGCCGCTGCTAAGAAGGTTCATCAATTCGAGCGGTCACGCATGCAGGTCTCTAAGTTGAAATCTGATCTGGTGTTTCTTAAACGTTGCAGAGATTCCTCGGTTATTCCTATCTTTGCCCGGATTAAGCATAACCTCAATGTTCCAGAAAATCGTGGCGTTTTTCTGAAGGCTAGCTTAGGGTTGGTCAGATCTGAGATTAGCAGAGTAAGGAGGGATCTGGATCATCGTTCCAGACTTCTTCTGGCGACTCATTTGGAACTGGCGTATATTTTCCCTGCTTCTCTTTGGTCCAGGATTGATGCCTGTTCGGCGTTGAAGTCCCTGAGATTGGAAGAGGCCCTTAAGATCAGACAGTCCGCGTAGTATAATAAACTATCGGGCTGTTCAAATCTGGAGTCTGGTTTTTTCCTTGATCGGGGTTCTGGCAGTAGGGTCTCCTCTAACCAGGTCTCCTCCCTGAGGGCTTGGGTTTTAAGCGGCTCTTCCTCCGTTGATCCGCCTTCCTCTGGCTCTGGTTTGATGGAAGGAAGTGGCGGTATGAGCATCGACAGGGTAGCGGGTTCTGGTGATCGCTCTCTGGTCGTGTCGCAGCTGTCAGTGGCCGGTTCTTCGGCTGGCTCGTCAGGGATTATAGAACCTCGAATAAGCTCCGATGAGTTAGTTTGCTCGCGTGACATTGCTGCTGTTAAGTCAGCGGATCCGGATTTGCGCGCAGGCTCTGATGGATTCTGCTCGGACGTGTTTGGGCTGAGGATTAAAGGTGTGAGTCTTCAGAATAACGATTCGTTGAATATTGAGACCGATAATAACCTGGTGAGTAATGGAGACCCCCAGCCGGTTATTGATTCTGGTGTTAACGGTAATTGGAATTTTGATAATAAGCATTACGGTAGTTTTAAAGATGGCAGTTGCGTTAATATTGCTGCAATGTGCAATTGTAATAATATAAATAATAGCCTGATAAGTTATGGAGACCCCAATCTAGTTAATGATTTGGGTGGTAGCGTTAATTCGAATTTCAAAAATAAACATTATGGTATCATTAACGATGGAGAGTATGATAATAAAGCTGCAATACATAATTGTAATGATATAAATAATAAAGTCGAGAATCCGAGGTGTGAATTTAATAAATCATTTAATAATAATAGTGGTCAATTTAATAAAGTGTTGGGTGGTATTGATAGCATTAATCGTAAAGGTGATATTAAGGGTTTGTCGGTGGGTAGTTCGAGTTCCTTCCCTCAGGACAATAAGGTGGTGAATCTATCGAGCTTTTCTTTTCCGCCCACGGTTTTTAGTCTCTTAAGGAAGGGTCTTAATTTTGCCTTAGCTCCCAGAAAAATCCCGGTTGAAGACATCATTTGTGATGTGGAATATGGCATTAAGAACCTTCCTGATAAGATTAAAGACACAATTAGGCAGGATTGCGCCGTTGTCCTGAGGAGGTTTAAGCCTCCCCGTAGCAATATTAGCAAGGCTGAGTTTGAGGCTCTGAAGAGCTTGAACGAAAATCGGGACGTTGTGGTCTTAAAAGCAGATAAAGGTGGGGCTGCTGTTATCATGGATAGAAAGGATTACAGAATTAAGATGCTTGACCATCTCTGTAATAGTGGGAGTTATAAGAAGCTTTCGAAAAATCCCCTCAAAAAGGTTTCCAGAGCGGTCGCTCTTGCGATCAAGTCGTGCAATTCCACGATTCCACTAGCCCAGAAACTTATTGAGGGTAACCCCATCACTCCTAGGATTTATGGTCTTCCTAAAATCCATAAGGATGGGGTCCCCCTGAGACCCATTGTCAATACCATTGGTGGTCCGACTTACCTCCTGGCCAAGTTCCTCGCTGCGAAGTTGAGACCCTTGGTTGGGCAGACTGCGTCCTTTGTCAAAGACTCAGCTTCTTTTATTGAGGATCTTAAGAGAATTAAACTTGAGCCCGAGGACATTCTGGTAAGTTTCGACGTGGTCTCTCTTTATACTTGTATTCCTATCAATGAGGCCATGAAGGTAATCAATAAGCTAACTGACCCTGATACGGCTAAGTTAGTTGAGCTTTGCCTTACCTCCACCTTTTTCAGCTTCGAGGGAGAATTCTATGAGCAGACTTGCGGAGTTGCCATGGGCTCCCCCTTGTCCCCTGTCGTCGCCAATCTCTTCATGGAGGAGTTTGAGTCTAAGGCCTTGGCCTCCTCTCGTCTCTTACCGAAGCTTTGGAAAAGATTCGTTGATGACACTGGTGTTGTCTGGTCTCATGGTCCTGACGAGCTGGATCGTTTCTTCAGTCACCTCAATAACCAGTCCGCCGCCATTAAATTCACGATGGAAAAAGAAGATAATGGTTGTCTTCCGTTCTTGGATGTTCTCATCTCTAAGAAGGTGGATGGTTCCTTTTCTCATCAGGTGTTTAGAAAGAAGACGCATACTGAACAATACTTGCATGCGTCTTCGCATCATTTCCCCGCTCAGAAGTTAGGGGTTCTTAGCACGCTTGCCACACGTGCTGTAAGAATTTCGGATGAGGAGAGCCTGGAAGCGGAAAAGGCTCATCTCCTAGATGTCTTTGAGAAGAATGGTTACAATAGGCACCTAGGTCAAAAAGCCTTCTTCAGGGCCAAGAAGGAGCCTTCAATCCGAAGAGTCCCTAAAGACCATATCATGGGTGTGAACCTTCCTTACATCCAAGGGACCACAGATAGGATTGCGAGGGTTCTGAGGAAGTATGATGTGCCCGCAGCTTTTAGACCTCTCCGCACTATCCAGAGCTCCCTCAGGTCTGTGAAAGACCCGATTGACCCTAAGGACATGAAGGGCGTCTATGTCATTCCCTGTTCCTGTGGGACCCCTTATATTGGTGAGACTGGTCGCTCTATCAATCAAAGGATTAGCGAGCATTCGGCTGACTTAAGACATGGTAGGACCAAGTCCTCAGCCCTAGCTGAGCATGCGGGGAAGATTATGCATCATGTTTGTATAGAAGATGCTCAAGTCATTGCCAAAGTTGCGCAGTTTCACCATCGCAAATTTAGAGAGGCCCTGGAGATTGAGAAAAGGCCGAACAATCTTAATAGGGATGATGGCTGGAAGATTAGCAGTTGCTGGGTCCCAGCCTTGGCTTCCTAAGCCTCCTCATCCCCCTTGTGTTAGGTCTTAGGGTTTCTGTCGTCCCTATCCTCAAGTTCTGTTTTTGGCGGGTTTGTCATGGGGTGCAGGAGGAGTAATATGTTATTAGTAATTTCGGGCTAATTATGGTATTAACCTTTTCCTAGGGGGTAGATTAAAATTAGATTTTGCATCGATTTTTAATTCTTCTACCCCTTGTTTTTCCTTTAACTGATTTCCTTTATATTGAATTAATAAAGATCCCCTTTTTAAACCTTATAAGTAATAACATAGTTAATTTTAATAAAAAATTTAATAATAAATATTGATTGTTTAATGGACATAAATTACTAAATTAATTATAAGAGGTTTAAATGATAAACAATAAATTATTAGAAATATATGATATAATATTAAGTTAATGGATATACTATTTTTAATAAACATGTACTTTAATTTACATAATAAAGATCTATAATATTAGAATTATAAATTATTAAGTAAATATAGATTATTAATAAACTAAACTATTAACTTAGTATTTTAGTTTCGAATAGGCCATTTAGATAATTAATAAAAATGATTTATTTGACCCTTAATTTTAATAATTATTATTAAATAAATACATAGTTACCTATTGTAACTATATTATAATATTTTACTATTTATTGTATTTAAATTATTTGGGAATAATAATAAATATAGGTTATATGAAGTTATAATTTTATTAATGACCAATTTATTTAGTTTACCATTATTTAGTTACCATTGGACCCTTTAATTTAAACAATTATTATTAAATAAATACCAAGTTACCTATTGTAACTAAATTCTAAGAATAATAAGTAATTTAATACCATTCATTTATATTTAAATAATTTAGGGTTAACAATAAATATAGGTTATTTAATAAATTCGAAGATATAATGACCATTATATTTAAAACAATAAATTTATTATATTATTCAATTAACTTCTATTAATAATAAAATCAGTGGTTTGACTTTGATCCTCAGGTCAAAATTAGCCGTTGCAATATAACCGTTGGAGTCTCTGCGCACTCTATTTAATCAGCTAAGCCAGATCAGTTCTTCAACTTGTCCTGACGATGAACCACACTGGTTGGTTCGAAACGCGTCGACAAAAGATTCATCATGTGATTTTGCCGAAGATTATCTAGACAATGTTATGGATCACAGAAGTCTAAATTCCTTAATGCTCAATCCTCCTGCCAAAAATGTTGATGATACTACTGCAAAAATGCTGATGGAAATACCTTGCCCGAGCAGGCACTCGAAGTCCCCCGGGGCTAAGGGTGAGATCTCCGAACGGAGACACTCAATGCACTAAACAGCGTTGCAGACTAGCTAAACAACGAGCGTGCTCTAAGTCGAAGTGACTAGCTCAAATGCACATAATCCAATGCCAAAATGAGGAGGCTCCTCTCTCCTTTATAGAATTGGCCTCTCTCAATCCCAATGCTCACTTCCTCCAACGTAATCTCCTCTTGCCACGTGTTCCTTTTCCCATCTGCGCAGTCCCTCCAGTGTTTGCGTGGGCCCCATCTTTGCGTGGTCCTTTGGCCCCCTTGGCTCCCCTTTAAGTCACAACGTTGTGCTACTAGGTAGTGACTTTTATTCTAAAAGTGAGTTATGTCCCCTTTTCCCCACCTCTTTATTTACAAATAACTATAGAAGGCAAAATTGAGCAAAATTGAATATTCCAATTAGCCATAACTAATTAGGAATATTACAAACAAGGGAGTGAGACCATGCAACCAAAATTAGGGTTTCCCGTGAAATACCATCCTTAAAGCCAAATAGTTAGTAAAAGAGATCCCACAGGACTAGAATCCAAGGTTAATATCCAAATGTGGGTGGAGTAATACCAGATGGTTTACTCGTCGTCTCCGAGCTGGTAGAACCAATAATGCCATCAGCAGCATGAGATTATTTACCAAGCAGAGGAGGAATAGCATTCAAAGGTCTCAAAGCATTCGGTATCTTATCATAGAGCATGTCGGATTGGGTATAAACCAAATCCAAATATTGTGCACAAGCAATTACTTTCTCTTCAATCACGACTCCACCTTTGGCCACATCTTTTGTTATGGGTGCCAACAGAGATTTGGTAAACCATTCCGCCAGCAATTGATCGGGAACATAATTTTTGACCAACCGGCGACGACGCCTCCACTCATGAATGTGATCTGAAATGTGAGTGGAATCAGATTGTTTGAAGTTGGTTAACAGTTTCATTCTAGTTTCGTATCTGATGGGCAACTGGAAGTGCGTGAGGAAGGTTGTGGCTAAGGAGCTGAAATCATGGAATGAAGCTCTAGGTAACTCAATATACCATTTAGCAACAGTACTTGTAAGCGTTCTTTGGAAAAGATGAAGTCGAATAGAATCATCATTAAGGGAGTTTGATGAACACCATATATGATACGTCATGACATGCGTTGATGGGTCTTCTCCTGAATTCCCATCGAATTTAGGGATATCGAAAATCCATTTGGTAGGAATAATTGGCCACCAAGGCTAATGAGTGATGGGGTCATTGGTGAGCCGAGTCAATATTGGCAAATCGAGATGGGCCACAAAAGGCAACTGTCGATTAAAGTCTGGCGAAGGATGACCTGGATATGAAGGAATATCCTCGGCAATAGGCACTTGCATTCCTGGATAAGGAGGGTTCTGGTAATAAGGAACCTGGGTACCAAATAAGGATTCTGATAACCAAAAAGCAAGTGACCTTGTTGACCAGCCCCAGGGTAACCATGAATTTGTTGGCCTTCAAAAGGAACTTGAGGAATACTCTGATTGTTAATCTAGGTTTTCATTGATGTCAATCATGGCAATGGTCGGGATGGAAAATATTCTTGAAGATGTTTGATATGGCAATGGCCGGGATGGCAAATATTCTTGAAGATGCCAGAGGATGACAAACCTCCAATGATGTGAATTTTGATGTCCTTACCTCTAGTGATCGTAATAATGAAGACTACATAATGACGGTGACCCTATGTTGAAAAAGATAAGGTGATGAAGGCGGCAATCAAGGACATGATGATGGTGACTCTATGTTGAAGAAGGCAAGTACATGATTATGAAGACAATCAATGAAGAAATCAAACCATGAAGAAGCCCAACACTCAAAGGCATTCTGTCCTACCTCCATTTCTGCACTAATAAATAATCAGTCACATTAAAAAAATATTTTTTGCTACCTTAGAGGAAAAATTCCTTTATGACACCTACACCATCTTGAAGAGCATAATTTTGCCTTTCCAACGAGCTATTACTCAACCCGAAACTCCAAGCGGTTTAAAAGTTATTGATTTTTTAAGTTAAGAATATAATTCTGAACTGTGAGCCGACCTGAACATGTCAACACATGTCGGCTTGCATTTTAGACGTGGCTGTTCATTTAAGGACGACAAAAGCATATTAATAAGAGGTTAGATCTCTGTTTTTTGCATATGAATTTCAGTGAAAACACAGAGAAAAGGGAAGAACAAGTTCACACCTTGTGAACTAACCCAGATTTGAAGGCAGAAGGCAATTATTTATATTTGCGGATCTGTGTGAGGATTGTGGAGTTCTAGGGCTGACAGAAGCAGCTTCATTCGACACATAAAGACTTCAGATTGATGCCAGAAGGTGCTCTACGGCTGCGGAGTTCAGGAAAGGATCTGTGGGAGCTACGGACTAACCTCTACAAGCTGTGGAATGGCCTAGACTCCAGACTGTGGGCTAGTAACACTGTTTCAGTGTAGTGGCTGTGTTTTAAGTGCAGATTAGTGACAGCAGTGCGGAACCCCAACAGTGACACCTCTTGACTGCGGCTTGTAACAAAAACATAAGACTTTTCACTTCTTGACTGCGGGTTAAGTGCAGACTAGTGACAGTCCTAATTGAATGGTAATGACAGCGTTCACTGTGGACTTGTGACAATGCTATATGAAGGCGTTTATTGAAGACTTGTGACAGCGCTGATTGGAGTGCAGGCTAGTAATCCTTGCTGCCTTGACTGTGGACAAGTGCCCTTGACTGTGTTTTTGTTGGACAGTGCTACCTTGGCTTGGGTGTCTTCTTTTGTTGTTCTATTCATTGAGACTTGTGGGCAGAATAAGGACAGCAAGGACTGTGGGCTACAACAGAGGTAAAATGACAAGGTGACCTCATGATACCTCATGTATACCTCTTGTATAAGCAGTGAAGAAAGTGGCCTACTCACACTTGGAAGAAGTTCCTTGGAGGATGGTTATCTTTGGAGCGTTGTGATTAAGAGTTTGTTGAAGTAGCCTATTTGAAAGTAATCTTGGAGACATCTTGGAATTGTCCCTTGATCACCTTAGAAGTAGATTTGAAGAGTGCTACCTTGGACAAGAACTGTTTGGTGCAAAACTATAGAAGTCACCATCTAGAGCCGGTGCAGAACTTAGAGCAGACACAATGGAGTGTTATATTAAAGATGATGATGCAATGATGATGTCATAGCTTGTAGATGTTTCATGAAGGGCAGTGGTGACACCTTCTATATGATAAGGTTGTCATTGATGATGTAGTGTGAAGACTACAGTGAAGATTGACAAGGCTCAGCAAAGAAGACTTTGGGAGCCGTGAAGTACGACCAAACATACCTTAACAAAGTGAAGCTATAGGGTTGGTGCCTTGGAAAGTCCAAGTTGGTGCTTGGCAAATATAAGATTGGTGTCCTTGGAGTTGGTGCTCCTAAACTCAATGTTGGTGCTTTGGATAAGATAGGGTTGGAGCCCTAGAGGATCGGAATCCTCAAGACACCAAATCGGAGTGTTGTCGCGCGGATTGGCACGACAACACTCAGATCGGGGGCTGTCACTCTGATCCCCGATCCCTCCGTTTAAGCCTGTCTCCCGCGGCTAAGGGGGGTAGTCCCTGAGAGATGACGAGACCAACTGTCGACCAGTTGGTTTGGGAGACACGAGATACGATATAAAAAGCACTAAAATGATTCGATTAAATTAGCAGACCAGTGCCTTAAGAGATAGTGTTTAAAATTATTACTTTTTAAATGATATAAAAAGATGGACCATGAACAGCAATCATCTATCATCAGCTAAAACACAATGCTCTTAGAATGATAAAAACGATATCCAGCAGCTAAAAATTTGAAAAGATGAATACTTTAAATCACCACGAGAATCATAACCATCAACCAGATATCAATCTCGCATCTTGGCTTGAAAAAACTTTAGATCTCAGCAATAAAGATATAACGTGAAAGTAACTGAAATCTGGCAAAAATAATTTCCCACAAAATTTTCAAAATTTTTTTAATCTCTTTCAAATTTTTTTTTTATTTTTTCAATATTATAAAAATGAAAATTAAAAAATCTAAAATAATTAAAATTCTAAAACTAAATTAAACTAAAACTAGACTAAACCAAGATTTAATAAATAAAAAAAATCTAACAAAACATTTTTTTTATTTTTTTTTTTATAACAAAACTCAAAACAATGCCAAAATCTAAAACTATATGAAAATTTAAATAAAATAAATTCAAATAAATCTAAACCAAAATTTAAGAAATTAAAATCTAATCACAAAGGAAATCTAAACAAATCCTTTTTATTTTTTATATTTTTTATCATAAAAAATAAAACAAAAAATCTACGCCAAACGACAAACGTATATAGAATTAAATCCAAAACTAAAAGCTAAATTATTAAAGTTAGATCTAAATAAAAGTTAGCATATATGAAACCAAAACTAAAACGAGAAGGGAGTAAGCTGCGTAAATGAGATTTAAAAAAAAAAAATCGAAACGCATGGAATTCAAACGCAGCCAACTAAAACTGGAACGAAAATCACTACGCTAAAGGGTCGAAAATTTATGAGAATGAAAAACGCGTGAACCCTCAGCTATGCATCATATAACCTACGCTGTTACGCTGTTATCATGAGAGAAACCAAAACGCATCATATCGGGAATGGGAACAGAGAAGCCCTAGCCGTCGGAGGAAACAAAGACAAAACGCATTACCGCTATACCAATACGCATTACGTTTTCAGAGAATGGATCGATATTACCGTCTGCCCGATGAAGAGAATAGGCCTGAAGACGGCGGCAAGGGAAAAACAGTGCGAAACTCACACCGGGATCATTCACGCACAGGTAATGACGGAACAGGCGCTTAATCGGTGAAGGGGCTTTGACGTTTCTGATGCCACAGGCAGCAAACGGATTTATGCTGCACTCCTTGCCTCAATCGATTCGATGATAATTGCTGTAGCGGAGGCAGTAACCCAACAACGCATACACCTTTCAATATCTTCTGTGGGATGCATGGACATGAGCCGTAAGGAAAATTTGAGCTGAGCCGGCGTGAATGAGATCCAGGAGACTTCAACGCATGCTTTATGGCCTCAAACAGGACGTGATCCCTTGATGGCAGTGAGTTCTGGATCGAACACGGATGCATATGCTGGCCGCACTGGAGATTGACGGCTGCGTTATTTGTGATATTGAATCTCTTGACCCGATCCACGTATATTACCCACGCTGACAGCGTTTGAAAACTGATTTGCAGCTACGCTCTGACAGATTGCCTTTTGAAAACCCTGTTCAAGAAAACAAAACCCTAATGAAAACTGTACAAAGTAAACTCTTAAAACCCTAAAAAAAATGAAACCCTAAGACTGCTTAATAGTTTACAGATTTGGCCCCTTTAACAACCAGATTTGACAATAATTGCAGCAATTGTTGTTCAATATATCAGAAATTTTGAACTTCACTGTGAACAGAAAGAAAATCTCTCAATGTAAAACAGAAAAGAAACTCTTAATAATTAACCCAGAGCACAATCAGCTTGGCTCTGCACAGAAGAGCCTGTGGGAGTCGGCTGGTTCAGCCTAGGACTTCCCCAAACGCCCACCTGTACCTTTTACCTAAAGATCACCTGCACACCTCAAGCAAACATCAGTAAAGAGGGCAAGAAATGCTGCTAGATTTTAAGGAATAATGGAGATACCTGCCATTATTCCAGAAACCCTACAACATTCAAACCCTAGCACGTGAGCAAGATACTTGTACTCACAATACTCTGAAAACCAGCTATTATTAACTGCTGAAAACTGAAATATGCAGAAAAAAAACAATCAATCTCACAGCAATTCCGGAGAGTAACACCAGCCAGTTTGAACCCCAAAGTCTTTTTATTAATCAGAAAATCAGATTACAAGAGAGCTTTCTCAGTACAGACTCACAGATCAGATGATTTGAAATGACCCCCTAAGACCCTATATAAAGGAAATGATCCTAACGGCTAGTTCGAGTGATCCATGTAGAAATGATCTCGACCGTTGATGAGGATCAAGACATCTCTTGATCTCATCCGTCGATTTATTAACTTAAAATATTATTATTTTATTAGTTAGGGTTTTTGCTTCATTTTTTAATTTTTTATTATTTTTTATTATTTTATTATTTTTATTCATTTTTTTAATTTTTTAATTCATTTTAAAATGGATCACTGAACTAAGCCTTTCGGAAACATCACCTAGGACCTAGGACTTAGGACTCATGAGGGGATTTAAAACATTTCTCAACCCTCAGGACTCATTACATCATGACTTTTACAAAATTACATCTTAAGGGACAAGCCCATTTAATACAGACCCTCATAGAACACCCAGTTATGCGACGCAACTATAATCTAGCAGATTAACATATAAGACTCTCCTAAAGTTCTGATGACGAAATCCATCCCGGCTTTGGGGTCAGGTTTGAAGGAAAACTCTGCCGATCGTAGATCGGTGAGACGAAAAACCTCCCGGGACGCAGATCATCATTAGAAAGTTAGGTCCACCTAGGCAACTTTACATACATGACTCTGATCTGCTTAGATTATTTACAACTTATACATGCAGACTGGGTTTACAACAAAAATGATCAAGCTGCTGATGATGGCAGGATGACACGAACATGTTGTTCAGGTGCTGCTTCTTTCTGTCAAGAAAAACGGGATGCACTGCATGGGTAGTTGACCAGTAGAGGTCAACATCTGGCTCTACTTGGGGACACGTTGCTGCTTGCAGGAATGTGAGAATCCAGAATCTGCATCCATACAACACAAAAATAAGTAGCGTCCATCCCAAAAAATCAGCATATACATTAAGCACAGGAAAGATAAAAGCTCTTCATTTATTAACTATCTAATAACATGAAAAGTAAATCTAATCCTAAAACAGAAATGAAATGCTGAAAAGACAAGGAGTAGAGTTAGAAATACAATACAAAAAATGCCTCACGGCATCAGATGTGTTCAATATAGTGCATACTGAGCATTTGCCTGCTTTCAGGCAAATCTGTCGGCTGCTTGTCGGATGTGCCATGTCCAATTTTGCATATGGTAGGACTCCTCCTTATCCGAAAATCAAGCTGCTCACGGCCGTCTGATGCATCAAATCTTCGTCTAATCTTCTTCCTCCTGCGCTTCTTCTTTCTGGCAGGATAAATTACTGATGATCTGGAACTTTCTGTTTCGAAACTATCAGATGAAGTGTGTAAGATATGCATGCTAAGTCCGTTTGTGTCTTGCATCTGATTTTTATCGTTTTTAAGCTTATCTGGATCACCTTCAATTATCCACCTAATGACCTCCTCATAGTAAGATGGAACTTGATGCGGCAAATGAGAAGGCTCTTGGTTTCTCTTATCATCTGACCATTGTTGAATCTTTTGAACTTGTATTCTAATGGCATCCATCTGACTAGAGCATTCATCCCTTATAGCGCTGATTTGGATGGTATGGTGTTCTTGCATGTGTTTTATTACTTTATCATTCTTTTCCTCTATGTCCATCAAGCAATGTCGCATGAAATTTATTTCTTCTTTATGATTCGCTTGCATGTCAGCCAACTGATTGTTATGATTAAATGTCATAGAGTCAATTTCCCTATCATGATCAGCTTTCATGGTCACCATATTTTCCTCTAAGACTGACATCTTGCTTTGCATGCTTCTAATTTCTGTTTCATATCTAATTTTCATGGCCTCAATTTCCCTAGCATGCTGATTTTGTGTAACCTCCAACTCCCTATTACGTTTTTCCAGGTGGGTGCCTAAAGTTTTAACATCATTGATAAGACTAGTTTGATTGCTTTCCATGTTTCTTACCAGCATCATTAGATCTTGTATAATTTGCTTTTGTTCTTCCCTTTCACTATTATTTGTCCCTGATTTTTCACTATCATGAACTGCAATATTTCCGGTGGATGACACATTCTGACATGATGAATCGTCTTGGAATCTTTCAGCTGGACCTCTTATTAAATTACTTTCATTCTACTGCACAATTTTAGAGGCAGAAGGCAAGCTGCTTGGATAACCATATTTATCTTTAAAAGCATCAATAATGTCTTCTAAAGAAGTGAAAGATTCCTTAGGAAAACTGTTAAACCAATTCAAAGCATCATCTTCTAAAGAAAGGACAAATAGACGCATTTTGATATCTTCATGATTAAATTGAGGGGATCTGCAATATATGATCATGATGCGATCAAACAAGCCTAGATGCCTTCTAACAGTGATTGGACCACCACCTGAAAAAATAGGTAATTTAGAAATGGCCTCTTCTGGAAAATCATGGAGATGGTGAATAAAATGACATTGTTTAAATGAATAATCCATGATAAATAATAAGGGATCAATGGATGATAGAACTAGCTCTTTGCTCAAGGAAATCAAAAGATGAAAGAAGTGGAGTCGCCACTTGAACAATAAAACTGATTCTAAGATCCAAGAAGCAATCAACAAACAGATATGCGGTAGGCCTCTTGTCTGGGAAAAATAAGAAAAATGGAGTCGCCACCCAAACAGGAAACAAACCCCAGAGGTACTGCTGATACGTGATGAAAAGATGCGAAATATTGAATTTGCCAGCTCAAATGAGAGATGAGAAGATGAGAAGATGCATGAAAAGTCGTTTGAAAACACCGAGAAAAAGTGTCCCCGGCAACGGCGCCTAAAAATGTTGTCGCGCGGATTGGCACGACAACGCTCAGACCGGGGGCTGTCACTCTGATCCCCGATCCCTCCGTTTAAGCCTGTCTCCCGCGGCTAAGGGGGGTAGTCCCTGAGAGATGACGAGACCAACTGTCGACCAGTTGGTTTGGGAGACACGAGATACGATATAAAAAGCACTAAAATGATTCGATTAAATTAGCAGACCAGTGCCTTAAGAGATAGTGTTTAAAATGATTACTTGTTAAATGATATAAAAAGATGGACCATGAACAGCGATCATCTATCATCAGCTAAAACACAATGCTCTTAGAATGATAAAAACGATATCCAGCAGCTAAAAATTTGAAAAGATGAATACTTTAAATCACCACGAGAATCATAACCATCAACCAGATATCAATCTCGCATCTCGGCTTGAAAAAACTTTAGATCTCAGCAATAAAGATATAATGTGAAAGTAACTAAAATCTGGCAAAAATAATTTCCCACAAAATTTTCAAAATTTTTTAAATCTCTTTCAAATTTTTTTTTTATTTTTTCAATATTATAAAAATGAAAATTAAAAAATCTAAAATAATTAAAATTCTAAAACTAAATTAAACTTAAACTAGACTAAACCAAGATTTAATAAATAAAAAAAATCTAACAAAACAATTTTTTTATTTTTTTTTTTATAACAAAACTCAAAACAATGCCAAAATCTAAAACTATATGAAAATTTAAATAAAATAAATTCAAATAAATCTAAACCAAAATTTAAGAAATTAAAATCTAATCACAAAGGAAATCTAAACAAATCCTTTTTATTTTTTATATTTTTTATCATAAAAAATAAAACAAAAAATCTACGCCAAACGACAAGCGTATATAGAATTAAATCCAAAACTAAAAGCTAAATTATTAAAGTTAGATCTAAATAAAAGTTAGCATATATGAAACCAAAACTAAAACGAGAAGGGAGTAAGCTGCGTAAATGAGATTTTAAAAAAAAAAATCAAAACGCATGGAATTCAAACGCAGCCAACTAAAACTGGAACGAAAATCACTACGCTAAAGGGTCGAAAATTTATGAGAATGAAAAACGCGTGAACCCTCAGCTATGCATCATATAACCTACGCTGTTACGCTGTTATCATGAGAGAAACCAAAACGCATCAGATCGGGAATGGGAACAGAGAAGCCCTAGCCGTCGGAGGAAACAAAGACAAAACGCATTACCGCTATACCAATACGCATTACGTTTTCAGAGAATGGATCGATATTACCGTCTGCCCGATGAAGAGAATAGGCCTGAAGACGGCAGCAAGGGAAAAACAGTGCGAAACTCACACCGGGATCATTCACGCACAGGTAATGACGGAACAGGCGCTTAATCGGTGAAGGGGCTTTGACGTTTCTGATGCCACAGGCAGCAAACGGATTTACGCTGCACTCCTTGCCTCAATCGATTCGATGATAATTGCTGTAGCGGAGGCAGTAACCCAACAACGCATACACCTTTCAATATCTTCTGTGGGATGCATGGACATGAGCCGTAAGGAAAATTTGAGCTGAGCCGGCGTGAATGAGATCCAGGAGACTTCAACGCATGCTTTATGGCCTCAAACAGGACGTGATCCCTTGATGGCAATGAGTTTTGGATCGAACACGGATGCATATGCTGGCCGCACTGGAGATTGACGGCTGCGTTATTTGTGATATTGAATCTCTTGACCCGATCCACGTATATTACCCACGCTGACAGCGTTTGAAAACTGATTTGCAGCTACGCTCTGACAGATTGCCTTTTGAAAACCCTGTTCAAGAAAACAAAACCCTAATGAAAACTGTACAAAGTAAACTCTTAAAACCCTAAAAAAAATGAAACCCTAAGACTGCTTAATAGTTTACAGATTTGGCCCCTTTAACAGCCAGATTTGACAATAATTGCAGCAATTGTTGTTCAATATATCAGAAATTTTGAACTTCACTGTGAACAGAAAGAAAATCTCTCAATGTAAAACAGAAAAGAAACTCTTAATGATTAACCCAGAGCACAATCAGCTGGGCTCTGCACAGAAGAGCCTGTGGGAGTCGGTTGGTTCAGCCTAGGACTTCCCCAAACGCCCACCTGTACCTTTTACCTAAAGATCTCCTGCACACCTCAAGCAAACATCAGTAAAGAGGGCAAGAAATGCTGCTAGATTTTAAGGAATAATGGAAATACCTGCCATTATTCCAGAAACCCTACAACATTCAAACCCTAGCACGTGAGCAAGATACCTGTACTCACAATACTCTGAAAACCAGCTATTATTAACTGCTGAAAACTGAAATATGCAGAAAAAAAACAATCAATCTCACAGCAATTCCGGAGAGTAACACCAGCTAGTTTGAACCCCAAAGTCTTTTTATTAATCAAATTACAAGAGAGCTTTCTCAGTACAGACTCACAGATCAGATGATTTGAAATGACCCCCTAAGACCCTATATAAAGGAAATGATCCTAACGGCTAGTTCGAGTGATCCATGTAGAAATGATCTCGACCGTTGATGAGAATCCAGACATCTCTTGATCTCATCCGTCGATTTATTAACTTAAAATATTATTATTTTATTAGTTAGGGTTTTTGCTTCATTTTTTAATTTTTTATTATTTTTTATTATTTTATTATTTTTATTCATTTTTTTAATTTTTTAATTCATTTTAAAATGGATCACTGAACTAAGCCTTTTGGAAACATCACCTAGGACCTAGGACTTAGGACTCATGAGGGGATTTAAAACATTTCTCGACCCTCAGGAATCATTACATCATGACTTTTACAAAATTACATCTTAAGGGACAAGCCCATTTAATACAGACCCTCATAGAACACCCAGTTCTGCGACGCAACTATAATCTAGCAAATTAACATATAAGACTCTCCTAAAGTTCTGATGACGAAATCCATCCCGGCTTTGGGGTCAGGTTTGAAGGAAAACTCTGCCGATCGTAGATCGGTGAGACGAAAAACCTCCCGGGACGCAGATCATCATTAGAAAGTTAGGTCCACCTAGGCAACTTTACATACATGACTCTGATCTGCTTAGATTATTTACAACTTATACATGCAAACTGGGTTTACAACAAAAATGATCAAGCTGCTGATGATGGCAGGATGGCACGAACATGCTGTTCAGGTGCTACTTCTTTCTGTCAAGAAAAACGGGATGCACTGCATGGGTAGTTGACCAGTAGAGGTCAACACGGAGTATGTACCAGAGAAGGGTTGGTGCCCTAGGGGTTGGAGCCTCTAAACGCAAGGTCGGTGCCTTGAGAAGATAGGGTTGGTGCTCTAGAGGTTGGAGCCTCACAAAAAATCCAAGTTGGTGCTTGGCAACAGGTTGGAGCCTAAGAGTTTGAAGATCGGTGTCTTCATCTAGGGTTGGAGCCTTATATATATTGTACTTGATTCATTGTAAAGATTATATTAATAAAATCATTTATTTATATTGTTCATTTTATGTTCTAAATATAAGTGATCTAACTGGTAAAAGTAACAATTGAAAAGGAATATTGATTCACCCCCCCAGTATTTCCAACACTGATAAAGTATATATTGTTGCCCGATGGGGGTTTGCATTGTCCCATGATAAAGAGGGTTCGATTGAGGTTGTGCCATGCCATACACAATCTGTCCTATTGAAATTTGAGGAATACCTTGTGCAAGCGATTGAGATTGCAAAGGAACTTGTAAAGGCTGAGTAAGTGGGACCTGAGAGGTACCAGATACTGAAGGAATGGGTTGAGATGCGATCGCAGCCTGTATAAGTTGAGTCACATGAATTTGAGCTTGTTGAGGTACAGATTGAGGAATAGGAACTTGAGATGAAGATGGCACAGGTTGGGAAACAAACAATGAACCCAACATCGAACCAGGTTGAACAGGAAAAGTAGGTTGCCAAACACTAGCAGCCATCCTAGGATAAGGAGGACTATAATAAGGTTGGTTACCAATTTGAGGGATACCAACAACAGGTTCCCCCCTGCCAAAGGGGGAGGGGATGATGGAGGCAACTGCCCCCCATGTGGAGGGTACCCAACATAAGGATAGTTAGGCTGTTGAAGAGGACCTTGCCCACTAACATAAGGGCTAGCCTGCTGTTCAATTGTCGGTGTAGGAGGAGGAGAAGGAGCAAGTTGAGCAGCGCCAGATGGAATTCCTGAAGTGGAAGACATGGGGGATGTCCATAAACTGGAAGATGCACCAGAGAAGGTACCAGATAAGGACTGATAACTTGGTGGGACGGACGAGCCACCATACAAATGTGCCTCTGGTGATGTCGAAAACATAGATGTGGAAGCGACATTTGGTGTTTCAATCATAGCAATAGACATAAGCTGGGAAGCCATATCAGTTCCAGTCATGGTCAATAATTCCGATGTAGATTGTCGCGTGAAATTCGCGGGTGAGTCAAAAGAACCAGGCAAAGGAGTTTGTACAGGAGGTGGAGGAGAAAGAAGAGGATGGGTTGGATAAAGGAAAAGTCCCTCCAAATGAGTAGAAGGACGAGGCTCTTCTTGCGGGATCTCCTCGATACTCACAAGTCCAAGTGGAAGCGATTCACCGTCGAGACCGAGATATATGGTAGGTGGATCTGTTTAAAACAAAGGAAGAGAAGATGGAATACCTAAAGTAACAGGTAAAGATGACTGAGGCTCCTCAGGTTCGATGACCTCAGGAAGTAAAGTTTCTGACTCAGGAAGGTCAGGTTCTATAACCTTAAGCAACAAAGTTTAAGGTAATTCAATATTGATTGTGTCAGTTTCACTGACAAAAGTAGATGTAACCTCGGGTTCGGTACTCAAGGGGATAGATGATTCTGGTTGATTAGATTCAGGAGGAGGACCAGAAGTAGTTCCCAAGTTTCCCGATTCAGTAGTTTGCATTCTTTTATGCTTCTGATGACGGTCAGGAGTAGCCTCTAGTGGAAGAGTAGGATTATTTTGCATTCTATGTGAACGACGGAGTGGGGGATCTTGTTGTTCCACGTTGGATAATAAATTTTATTAACACAAAAAGAAATAAATCAAAAAGAGGGTAATCTAGGCATAAAGGATTACCAAGCAACCGTGAACTACAATATACACCTTAGCGAACCAAGGACTTAACGTACGACAGCCAATCTTCTTGAATGTTGTGTTCGATGTATTACGGTATTCAAGGCCACAGACTCGATTACCTACAAATGGATAGCAACCTAGTGGGGACTCCCAAAATATACTCGATGGTACGTGAGAGTGTAGTCCGTAGTAGTGTTGTCTAATGTGTAACCGTTCGATGAGAGCATTCGCATATACTTTACGTGCGTGGAGCGCCACCAATATACCCAAAGGTACGTGGAGAACGATCCTATACACTCACATACTTGGAACGGGATTTCACTCCCGGGATGCAACGTTGGCAAACAACGACAGCTCCTATGTTTAACAATGTCGGAACACGTCTCTAGCCTAGACCTTTATATGTTTGCATTAATGTTACAAATGCTCCTTAGGTTGATTCAGTAAATTTTAAGTTGATCTTGAATTAAGTTTCAGTTTTATGGCTCACCACGAATTCAGTTGAATTCCCTAAAATGTAAATCTAGCATGAGGAAATGGAATATTTCTCTTCAATGAAAATCTAGTTAAGGAAGGGAAGAGACAAACAAGATGCACAATGCAACTCCCTTTTCATGCAATTGTTTCTAAATCAATGTAGATGCAAAAACCCTAACCAATGCAAGATTTTTTCTTTTCACCACACTTAATTTTCAAAAAATGAGGAAAACTAAGATGTAAAGTCTAATCGTTGATTCAAATGCACTTTTCAGAATGAGGAATAAAACAACAATTCATCCAAGCAATCAATGATCAAACAAAACAAGTTTGCAAGCGACCTAATGCTAAGAACAAAGAAAAATCAAAACCAGTTCTTACCAAAAGCAATCACACACCCAGGTGGAGGAATGTGGAAGGCAGCAGATGTAACAAGGACATTAACAACAATAGTATGGTCAATTAGCTTCGCAAACTCCATACATCCAATAAGGTCAACAGACTCAGTATGACCAGCCTCTTCATGGTCAGCCTCTTTATGGTCAAACTCCATATGGTCAATCTCCATATGGTCAAAATCCTTATGGTCAAACATTTTATGGACAAAATCCACCTCAATGGGGGCAAGCCCAAACTCAGGAAAGCTAGAATACTCAGTTTGGCACATACCAGAGACCCTATACTCCTTACAACCCACAACTGCCCTTTTTGGTGACGTTGGAATTACTGGATGTGTCAAGACTCACGAATGACCCAATACTTCACTCACCGTATTGGCCTCTGGTACCAACCAAAATTCCTAGTGATTGCCCCAAATTCGAAGGTAAATCTGGAGAAGACCCCCAAGCACACGTTATGACTTACCATTTATGGTGTTCCTCTAATTCTTGGGTCGATGATTCTATTCGATTACGTCTTTTCCAGCGCACTTTAACAGGCGTTGCTACCAAATGGTACATAGAGCTCCCTCATGGTGCTTTTCAAGACTTCAATACTTTAGCTATGGCTTTCCTCACTCACTTCCAATTGTCGGTCCGGTATGAAACTGGAACTCATCTCCTAACGTCTTTGCAATAGACGACTTCTACTCACATCTCTGATCACATCCATGAATGGAGGTGAATGCGTATCAAATTCAATATCCTGGATCAACTCTTGACTGAATGGTTCACTAAATCATTCATCCCGCCTCTTTTGCCAAAGATATAGCCATGGGTGGTTGTGTGACTGAGGAACAAGCTATTGCCTGTGCCCAGTATTTGGATTTGGTTTATTCACAATCTAGCACATTATATGAACTCTTACCTGGCGCCCAACAACCTTTGACTGGCCTTGCCTCTTCCCAACCCAGAGATTCACCACATATTGATGGCATCATTGGATCTGTGGCTCGGTGGTCTAGTAGTACTCTGGCTACTTCTTTGAAACCACAATCTACTACGACCGCTGCAACTTCGAAAACTGTTGATACTCCTAAGAATCCTGGTAAAGCCTTTGAGGTAAATGTTGTCTAGTCTACCACAGTAGATAAATCCTCGAAAGGCAAGAAGAAGGGTAAAGGAAAAACTAAACAAGATACCCCTAAACAAGATTCCCAAAAACAGTCAGTTGATGACACACCCAAACAAAAGCCTAAATATCCTTGCTTGATCTGTCATGAAGATCATTATACAAGGGATTTCCCTTGTCATGCTTAAGTAAGTCGTCTTCTGAAAGGAAATGCAGGGACACCAACCGTGCTTAAAGAACCTTTCCCGTCTCAGCCTCTGGAAGATCTCAGTGTTTATGAGTGGCTCAAAACAGATTTTTGTAGCCACGAGTTCAAAAGATTATCCGCCTCCTGAGAAAATTGTGGTGGAGAAAGATACCATCGATATACCCTCTTCCTCCACTCCATCCAATTCCGGTCCTCTCCACATCGAGAAACCTAGCACCGATTCCATCATCCGACCACCCCCTAAAGGTTTTCTTTGGAAATCGTCCTATAATCCAAATGCGCAAGCCACCCAACACTACAGCAATGTATAAGACTTGGCTCAAGCACGTTCAGTGATGTCGGCTTTGGAGGTCCTTCAGACTTGTCTATCACAAAGGAAGCCTTTGCTATCTGCTATTTGTGGCATTGATCCCACAAATTCCAATCTGATTACTTTTGATCTCGAAAACCATATTCCTCACTTGCCATGTCAACTTGTTTTCCATATACAAGTTGTTTTTATGGGCAAGACAATCCACCGGACTATCATTGATGAAGGAGAATCCACATGCATCATGTCCATCTCATGGTGAAAAGGCATTGGTTCCCCTCCTCTCGACCAATCTCCGAACACTTAAGAAGTTTTTGATGGTCGAGGTTTCCGTCCATATGGTATTCTCAACTCCTTACCCATTTAGTTGGAGGGAAAGAGTCAATTTAGAAGTCGAGGTTGTTGATGCCAATCTCAATTACAACCTTTTGCTTGGTCAGAGCTGGACTCATGCAATGTTTTGTGTGGTCTCATCTCTCTTTCGTGTACTTCGTTTTCCCCATTAAGGGAAAATTATCATTGTTGATCAATTAGCTTTATTTTCCTCTAATTCTGCAATAGGTAATGTGCCTTATGTTGGGAAAACCAACATCCCTTACGAAAGTGTTGGAGCAGGCCTTTTCAAGGATCCTACCTTAATGGGAACTTTTTCCCTTCCTCCTCCCTCTAACATTGCCTCAATTAACATGATCTCATCTACTTATGACCCATGGATTATTCCTCGTCCTGACCAGATTGATGATTTTGGTGATGCCATGCCGCTTAGCCCAATTGAGCAAGCTTATCAAACTGTCCTTTTGGCTTTTGCGACTGCCTCCACAACTCATGATCAATTGAGATTTTCCCTAGACTCTAGACTCATACCTACAAACTCCTTGGCTTGGTTCTTCTGATTCTGAAGATCCTTTGAACAAAACATTCCTGACTGACAAAAGCATTGTTGAAGTCATGTCTCTAGAAGAAACCCCTTGGAATGATATTCATCATCGTTCCTCTTTTCTTCCTAGCCCTGGGTCAATTCCTACTTGTCTAGGTATCCTACTTTCTCCTGAAACGACCACTCTGTTTCAGACACCTATCTTGGTCCATGAAGTGTTGTCTGATGGTGATTTAGGCAACATTTCAGCAACCATGCCCATCGACATTGTTGTCACCCTCTGCAAAATTTGTCTTCAGCTGTTAAAGGGTGCAATTGAACAAAAAGTTGGCATCCATCTTTAAAGCCACAGAAACAGTCAACTATTAATCAGACCTCCTCCAATGGATGATGCTCAAAATTAGCTTTCCAACAACATATAGAACTCTTCAAATGGACCCTAGAATCAGAAGTTATAAAAAATCGGAGTTGCCCTTGAAGACCGAAAGCCAAGGAGAAAATGCTTGAAGAGAAAATCCCACAAATCGGAAATTGGAGGTCCCGGCAGTCTGCAAATGACCATTATAAAGAAAATGTCGGGAAAAAGAGCCAACAATGTAAAATGTCGAGGAGTGCCTCGGAAAACGTAACAAACGAATGAGTCTCTCGGACACGCGTCCAAAGGCCCTAGTGCCCGAGGACTAAGCGCCTGGTCATAGCCCCCGGTTATATAAAGGAAAAGGGGCTCAAAGAAAAAGGGGCTAAAGTGGATTGGAATGCGTTGTTCTGTGAGGTCTTTTAATACAAAAGTCCTAAGGTAATAACTACTCGATAATGGAATACAGGGCTTTAAAGACGTAGTGGGTCGGAAACTGAGAGTTGAGACATTTAAGAAGGACATGGAGCATTCAGAAGTTGGCATGGGTCAACCCTGTAAAGCCCCTTGTGACAAGAAAACAGGGTCAACACAGACAAGGTAAATGAACTCGATTGTACCACTCCTAGGCCTGCGGTGAGTAAATGAATGTATGGAAGCTCAGGAGGACTTGATGATTCAGCATGGAGCGCCATGCAAAGGGAAGACATAGTACTGCCTAGATGACCTCTGCTGCTGTACCGTGGCATGAAACTCACAGTCGAACTACTCCCAGCTCTGGAGAACGAGCGATTCAAGTAATAAAGGCAAAAGCGACTGGAACCAGCCGAGTACCATAGAAATAAGATCATGACAAATCAATTACCCGATCAAAGGCGATCCCAGGGATGGGCATGGAGATATTTTGTTGGTGTTTTCATCTAATTGTTGACTTGTTTTGTTATCATGTACTATGCCACAATTTAATGAAGCAATTAATCCTTTTTAGTCATTTTTGGGCCACAGAGCCATCCCAGGCTGAGACAGCTAGTCGATCTAATAGCTGAGGCTCGGCTAAGATATTTTGTTGGTAATTACTATTCAATGCTTCCCTCTCCAGATAAATAGTGGGAAGCAACACTTCACAAGGGTTGAGAATTTTTGGAAAGAAGCTCATGAATCAATCCTTTTCTTGTTTCACAAAGGCAATTGAATGTACATTGATGTAGGCACTCTATCAGAGAATTTAATGGAAGAATTGTGGTGATGCTGACTCATTGATTTGCAGTATGTTTTTCTCTCTTAGTATTTTCATATATATTTGACATTCTCCTCATATTGCATGTAAGTAGCAGCTAGATACATTTCCATTATATGCAGATTCATTTAAGTCAAGTCACTGATAAAGAATGCATGTATTGATATTGTGATAAGGTCTTTAAAAGGCACTCCATGCATCTCAGCATCTCATAAACCTTTCATTGCTCTCATTTTCCTCTAAATCCAGGGATATAAAATTCCTAAAGTCTAAGCTCTGTTTTGATGGATTTTCTCTCTATTGTCTTCTACTATTGCATCTCCATTTACAGTTGATTTGCTGCAAGTTTCAATCTGCTTTGGCCACCATCTTTTGAGTATTACTCCCTGTGGAATTTTGCATACATGTTATTTCTTACATTGCGCTTTCATGAACGATTCTTAATCAACCTCATTTAAATCACTTGTGACAATTATTAGTGCTACAAGTCCTAAAGATAAATCTCAAAGCACTAATAAAGATGTCCTAGGCACTGGTCTATAATCAACCCAGATGTTGTCTCTAGGAGGCTTTTCATATCCCCTGAAGCACTTGTGCTACAGGTGCTAGAAAAAGCGACATCTTTTTGGCATCGTTGCCAAGGAACAAAATAGAGATACTTTTCCCTGGGTACGACAAATCTTTACATTCCCTCTGTTAGGTGAGCAAGGGAAGTGTGGGTCGAAGTTCTCTTAGCTTGACGACTCCACTATCAGAATTTCATTATAAACATCCTAGCAACTCCACTGTCTATATCTTTGTTTGACCATCCTGGCTTTCAAGCAACCTCGAACTCGCTTTGATCCTAAAACAATAAAAAATTTCCCTACCTTTGAATTCGATATCAATCACCTAGGGAGGTCTCCAAAATGGCCCTTCCTGCATTCTTGGCCAACAAATTTGCCCCACTGGATTTTTCTTCTATTGTTGGTTATTCCAATATTGCCCCTTCATTTCATGAATGGAATACCTATTTGCCTAGATTCAGTGGAAACACAGATAGAAAGCCAAACCAGCATCTCAAGGATTTTATGAATGCATGGAACAACAGGGCATTATTTTTGAAGATGCGTAAATGAAGTTGTTCATGTACTCTATAGAAGATGATTTTAGAATTTGGTATAGAACAATACCTCGTGGCAGCATATCTTCCTTAAAGAGTTTTCATATGGTATTCCATCATTATTGCAAATGATTATGGCCATCAGATGCTCTATTTGAAGATTGTTGTGCATATTTCAATGATGAAAATATCCTGAGGTAAATGACCCTGTCGAAAATGTTGGTGAGACTCCATTCCAAGAAGATATCTACTCACATCAAGAAACATCGCCTAGTGATCAAGAAAGTGAAGAAGGAGACCTTATAGAGCTACAAACAAACACTCGGAGATCTTATTCAGCCGAAGTTGATAATTCTCCTCCTTATGATGCGTATGACTCCGATGGAGAGTTAAGCGATGCAGAACCACAACAGTCTCAGTGGTGGGAAGTTGCACGATTCTAGTTTACGATGCACATCCTTCACCTAGAGAAAAAGTTCAAGAACCTCCTCTGATTTATAGTTCATATTATTCAGAGGACGATGAGGTGGTTACAGATTGTCAAAGGGATCTACTTACAAACAAGTGGGGAAATGGCTTCCAGCCACAAATCCTTCAAGAGGAGCCAAAATTGACGAGCCAAGCCAAGTATACATACCTTGGAATAGAGGTATACTGTTGCAGAAAGATTCCTCCCTGGAAACTGGTCAAGAAAGAGAGACAGCTCTAAATTTACCCCATCAGATCCATGATATAGTGGCTGACTACATGGTGTCTTTCTTTGGCCTGCAACAGTTTACATCCATCCCAAGGTATGTGTCAAACCTTTGGTCTGAAGCTCTTATGGGGTGCATGCACATGTTAGCCACTAATTTTCAAGAACCACAACCCCATTAGAATGATCATGAAGGAGATTAAAAGAGCTGAGCATCAACTACCAAGTTGGGGGCATATATCAAATTTTTTGTCCAAAGATTGTATGGGGGACATACCTTTTTTAATAGATGAATTTCTACGGAATGACGGCCTAAGGTCCAGTACCCTGATGCTGAAATGGTACCATTGGAAGGTTGACTTCACTTGGGTAAATTGAGCCTTGTACATAAGTAGGAGTTACATATAAATAAGCTCACTAGCTGAGCATTTAGTTTCCAGTTGTTAGAATTTTTCTTTCTGCATTTCAATTCTATAAGGAAATGACTCCTTGCAAATAAAGTTCCATGGAGAGTTTCTGATTTTATAGACTCATTATATTTTTGACTCCATGCCCAAGGGTGAAGGCTACTGGTCTGCAGGTTCTCAGCACCTTGCCAGCAAGGCACTGTCCCTAAGTGGAGCCAACGTTGTCACCCTCTGCAAAATTTGCCTTCAGTTGTTAAAGGGTGCAATTGAACAGAAAGTTGGCAGCCATCTTTAAAGCCACAGAAGTATTCAAAGATTAATCGGACCTCCTCCAATGGATGATGCTCAAAATTAGCTTTCCAACGACATATAGAACTCCTCAAATGGACCCTGGAATCAGAGGTTATAACAAATCGGAGTTGCCCTTGAAGACTGAAAGCCAAGGAGAAAATGCTTTAATAGAAAATCTCGTTGATCGAAAATCTGTGGTCCCGGCGGTCTGCGAATGACCATTATAAAGAAAATGTCAAGGAGCGCCTCGAAAAACGTAACAAAGGAACGAGTCTCCCGGACACGGGTCCAAAGGCCCTAATGCCCGAGGACTAAGCGCCTGGTCATAGCCCTTGGTCATATGAAGGAAAAGGGGCTCAAAGCAAAAGGGGCTAAAGTGGATCGGAATGCGCCATTCTGTGAGGTCTTTTAATACAAAAGTCCTGAGGTAATAACTACCCAATAATGGAATACAAGGCTTTAAAGAGGCAGTGGGTCGGTAGCTGAGACATTTAAGGACATGGAGCATTCGGAAGTCAGCATGGGCCAACCCTGTAAATCCCCTTGTGAGAAGAACACAGGGTCAACACAAACAAGGTAAATGAACTCGACTATACCACGCCCAAGCCTGCGGTGAGTAAATGAATGTATGGAAGCTCAAGAGGACATGATTATTCAGCATGGAGCTCCATGCAATGGGAAGACGAAGTTCTACGCAGATGGCAGACGAAGTTCTGCACAAATGGCAGACGAAGTTCTACGCAGATGGCAGACGAAGTTTTGCACAAATGGCAGACGAAGTTCTACGCAGATGGCAGACGAAGTTCTGCACAGATGGCAGACGAAGTTCTGCGCAGATGGCAGACGAAGTTCTGCACAGATGGCCTCTATTGTTGTACCGTGGCATGAAACTCACAGTCGAACCACTCCCAGCTCTGGAGAATAAGTGATTCAAGCAATAAAGGCAGAAGCCAATGGAACCAACCGATTACCAAAGAAGGAAGATCATGACAAATCAGTTACCCGATCAAAGGCGATGCCAGGGATGGGCATGGAGATATTTTGCTGGTGTTTTCATCTAGTTGTTGACTTGTTTTTTAATCATGTACTATGTCACAATTTAATGAAGCAGTTAATCTTTTTTAGTCATTTTTGGGCCACAGAGCCATCCCAAGCCGAGACAGCTAGTCAATCTGACAGCTGAGGCTCGGTTGAGATATTTTGTTGTGATTATTGTTCAATGCCCCCCTCTCCAGATAAATAGTGGGAAGCAACACTTCACAAGGGTTTAAAATTTTTGGAAAGAAGCTCCTGAGTCGATCATTTTCTTGTTTCACAAAGGCAATTGTATGATGTAGGCACTCTATCAAAGAATTTAATGGAAGAATTGTGGTGATTCCGACTCATTGATTTGGGGAGTGCTTTTATAAGAGGAGGAGCCTCCATAAAATGAGGGAGAGGGAGCTTACCCTCAAGGGAGGTTTGTAAAAAGGTGGAACCACCATCCCAGAGGAGGAAAGGCAAACCAACTTGACCCAACAACCAGTTCTAGAATCACCCAAAAGGCCAATTGTTTGAACTAATTCACCATATCTAGATCATCGCAAGTCATACACTAGGGCTCAGCGATGACGTCGCAAGGAAGCAATGTATGCAGAGCAATCGTCGCAAGAAATATTTTGAGGACTTGTGCCGAGCCCTAAATTTCGACTGTCGCAGGAAACACGTGTACCCCTGCGACGACGTCGCGACGGTATAGTTCAACACAGAGAATCGTCGCAGGAAGAGTAGGGTTCACTTGCGACGATGCAAAAACATAGGTAAAAGGGTCAATCTTCAGTATTAGAGAGCACTTGTTTAATCTTCTTGAATGAGTGGGAAGATATGGACATATTTATTTGATGTATGACACAGCGGAGATGTCACTCGGGGACTGATATGAGGTCGGTGACAAATTACTGTGTAACAGATGCCCCCTAAAGCATGAAGCCCGAGAGAGTGGGAGGGGTGAAATGCTTTACGAAATCATAACCGAACTGGAACACCATCGCTGAAAAACCTGCAGGCGCAAGTACAACTGATATCTCTGACAGTGAAATACATGTAGTATAGGCATGGACGCAGCCATCTAGAAGATATATGAAACTTGGTCTGTGGAATGGACGCAGCCACCCAGTCGATAAGACCATATATAAAGATAGAGGTGTGGTCGCAGCCATCCAAAAAGACTCAGGTATGGTTGCAGCCATCCAATCAAAGAGTCATGTATACAATCACGAACCAATCCATGCAACCCAGACTTATGTAATCTTAGTCTGGGGTCTTGAAACCCGACCGATCATAGTACAATTCCTAACATGCGAATAGATGTGCTGAAGTCGAGCATGGTAGAAAATCGCTTGATTACTGGCCAATGATGTAAACCGTTAACAAGCGCGAGAGAGACCACCAGTAATGTCAATGGTTCTCAAGGTACTGCCAGTATAATCCACAAAGTGTGAAGAATGATCTGGAGTCGAACACTTGTGGAATCACTCGATCGAAGACCAATGATGTAAGTCTATCGTCGAGTGTGAAGAAGCTGTCATTGAGGCATGCAAGCTCCAAGGTACCAAAAGGGATCTCTAGATTGACTTCCTGGATAATGAGCTGGTGTCGACAGAAAGCGACCCGTCGCTGGAGGGCCATAACATTTCCCTCATCAACGACACGAGACAAGGAACAAGAGGAAGATGGTGAAACAGAGAATCAGAGGAGGAAGTAAAGGTGCGAACTGCAAAAGGATTATACTCTTGAACATATCGGCGACACGACTCCGAAATGCGGCAGCATTTTGGCACCAAGGAATCGAAGGTCCGACTAAGACAGCAAAGATCAAATAGAATGAGGCAAAATGATAACCCAAACCCCGGAAGGCTAATGACAATGAGAGGATATCCCAAACCCGGGGAGAAGCAAAAGTGTCGATGTTCAAGAGTGACTAGCTGTCGTAGGTAACCAATGAAGATTTCCAAATTTTTCCCCCACCATTGTTGGCGAGTACCCCAATTATTTTTGAAAAACAAGCTTGAAAGGGATAGCACATGCTTGTAGTATAAGTTCGTCCTTCGGACAAATCCAACCTAGTGAAATTTGAACAAGCCCTAGGGAGGAGAGGCTCGGGTCTCATCATGGTGACGAGTCCAATGTCGTCAGGGTTTAACGAGTCCGACATAGGTAAAACTCGAAATATTTTTCATGTTTAGAGAGTTTGAAAAATATACGGAAAAGAAAACTCCAGGGGGGTCCCTTTTCATAAGTTTGTGTCCCTCAAGCCCGAAAAGGTAGAAAACAATACTTGAGAGAACCGCTCGACCATTTCAATCAAGGAGTACTTTTCGTAACTAGTGTGTCCGATCCGAAAAAGTAGAAAACAGATTGGAGACACAACGTTTCATAACCAAAAATGAGCTTGAAACGACAAAAGCCCGACCATCTTTTTGTTTTTAAACAGTCGAAAAAGAGCTAAAAGCGGACCACCATTTTTATTCCATTTAACAAGTCAAAAAGGGAAAAACTCGGCAATCTTTTCATATTTTACGAGTCGGAAAAAAGCTTAAAGAGGACTCATGGGAAATTTTCGTGGTATGGACCAAGCATGTATCGACCGGAAACTATATCTGTCACCCCTGTTCCTGCACAGAAAACCAAACGTAAGATCCATTCGACAAAGATACACATTGTAATGTTAGAAAACTAGGTCAAAAACCCTAAAACCATAAGGAAAAACCAAAAACTATAGCAAAACACAAGTCCTATAGTTAAAAAACCCTAAAATTTCAACAAAAGGTTTATATAAGACTTGTGGTAAAGACATTTTTTACATTGTTTTTTTATTGTCAACCTTTGGTAATATTTCAAATACGTACCTGTGCAAACTTTGGAGGTCGATTTCTTCATCTAGGATCAACCATTTCACGCCATACTTTCACCAAGTAAGTATACCGGTCTTGCCCCTGCATTTTGATTGTTTTTAAGTCTAATTTCATGGATTTTGGGTGGATTTTGGGTGGATTTGGGAGGATTTTTCTTTCCAAAACCGCGCCCCGGTTGTTGTAGAAGTCCCCTGCGGGTTTGCGACAATCGGGGATTTTACACATACCAAAATCGGCATCGTCGCAGGAAACACGTGTACCCCTGTGACGATCCAGAAAATAATGAACTGTGAAGGCAGGCCATCGCAGTTGTTTTAGACAGTGTTGATAATATCGGTATCGGGAAAATATCGGCGAGGGTCCAGAAAATATCTTATCGGCGAAAATATCGGCAAAATATCGGCAAATATCGGCAAGCATAAAAAATGCATAATATATTCATTTTTTCAGATTTTTAAACATATAAAGCAATAACAACATGAAATAAACACATTGGCACATAAATATGAAGAAAACACTGATATATATGATGTCAAATAAAAATGATACATCAAAGGCGATACCAAATCCTGCTGATCCCTGATAATTGACCATTCAAGGACTCGAATGTGGAGAATCAATACAAAATAACATCACATATATAAAAGTATCTTATCATCATGAGTTATATGTAGCACAACAAATAAAACTAGCAGCTATCTATTTGAAATCACTGCCCTCTCCCCCTTTTACGGGAAAACATGATGGGTTGTTTGCCAGGCCTGCCCCTAGTAGTAGGAGGCCCTGACCCTGCCTCTGCACCTAATGTCAAATAATGAGTGCTAGGTATGGGGCTATGCTCTCCTATATCTATAGCAGATGGTGTTGATGCTGATGCTCCCGCAGTGTCCTCCTCCTCCTCCTCCTGCTCCTCTGAGTGTTGCTGCTCCTCTGACTACGAGTCCTCCTCTTGCTGCTTGCTCTAATGGAATCTGCCACTGGCTCTAACCATGAAGGTGACTCCTCAGACTCCACCCTCCACGGAGACAAGACATCAATATTGTCTAAGCTAAGTCACATGACACGAGGACACGAGACACGGAGGACACGTAAATACGAGTATTCAATAAGAAACACAACGACCTGGAAACAAGACACAGGGGACACATTATATATATATATATATATATATATATAGATATACCAAAATATAGTTTTTTATCCATATTAAATTGCAGGTTGCAGCTTATCTAATCAAATTAAAATATAATTACTTCTCAAAGTTCATAGTTCACTTTAAAAAAATAAATAGAATCAAAATTTACTATTTATAAATTAGAATGTGATATGCTTGGTCTTGATTCTTGAATATTCAATGTTCATTGTTCATGTACAACTTACAAGCACATAAGAAAATAACTAAAGTCTAATCCTATTGATTTCCTTTGCCCCTCTTGCGAGAAAATGCCACAGCTTTCCCTTTCCCTCTAGATGTAGATGCTGGTGTTGGTGGAGTTGGCAATGGAGTTTGCTATGCTCCAGAAGCTGAAGAACTAGAAGTAGGAGCTATAGGAGGTAGACCACGTCCTCTACTGGTGCAGGGGTAGCCCGGGCAAGTGGTGTCACCTGGAAACATTACAATCTCCCAATTCTGAAATCCTAAAAAACTGATAAGTCTGCTGCATTTTGAATGAAATCTAAAATTCTACTTTCTCCATATGAAATCCAATGAGGCTGGAACCACTCTCAAACATCCTGAGTCATTTCATGGTAATGTTAAAAATTTAAGTAAAAGGATGAAAATGAAGAATAAGGAGAATGTCACTTTTACTTTAAGAATTTAACATTACCATGAATAGCATACCAATACTAGGGCCTAGAACGCTCAAACCCTCCTTGGCAACAACCACATAGCTCTCCCCTTCCTTCTCTAGCAATCAGAAATGAAAATGATATGAAAAAAAACCAAAATCGGATTTTTATAGGCCGTGCAAAAAAAATTTACAATCACCGGGCGATATTTTCGATTGTCGCGCGATATTTTCCGAAATATCGGCGATATTTCGGAAATCGCGCGATATTTTCAAAAGCCGAAAATATCGCGATATTTTGTCGGCGATATATCGGCTCGCCGAAAATATCGCGATATTTCCGAATATCGCCGATATCTTGGCGATATTATCAACACTGGTTTTAGAAACAGCTGCAATGGCACAGTAAACATAAAATTTTCATTTTTACTCCATTTTAGACCACATAAACGGCTCAACTCAGTTCTAATCATTTATCATTTGCATATGCAAGGTGCAAAAATGGTGTTTGTGTGGCAAGAATGCACTCACGACGCTGATGATGAAAGAGGTGCTACAGACCCGCAATGCAAACAAGTTCTTCGGAACTATGGATTATTGAAATTCTTCCTCACACCCCTCTTGCGCGCGCAACTGAATTTGCTAGAGTTCTTGATTCGCTCGTGGAACCCGACAGAGGGTAGGTTTATTATTCAAGGTTAAGAGGTTGAGTTCGATGCGACCGACATATATTTCCTAACAGGTTATCTCGCCGAGGAGAGAGACCCCGCATGGGCAGTGTGTGGGTCGCCAGAGAGTCTCTCGACATGTTGATTGCACAAGCGTGCTCAGGGGCACGCAAATCACCCACCAGTGGGAAACTACAGATCCCAAGAGTGGAGGACTTGCCACTGCACGTCCTACTATTTACGATCACGAGAGCAGCAAGCTCTCAAGCACAACATGAAGTGACTAAAACCCAACTGAGGTTGTTTTTAGATTGCCTGAACCCGACCATGTATGACTGGGTCGAAGCAATGTCTCTAAACATAAAGAGACAGTTGACCAAGTGTCAGAGAGGGGAGACCAAACAGTTTGGATATGGGTCCATCCTGGTACCGCTCATGCTGGAGCGAGACTGCAGGATATGGATGTCCCGTTGTCAGGACCACAGCATACCCGCATCGCTAGGTGGGCCTTGGTGATGCCACAAGGGGGCGGTGCCAACCGGTATCATGGGGACCTCTCTACATGGAGTGGTTGCATCGGCAGCAGGTATTTGTCGAAGACTGGCCCAATGCAGGTATAGACTTCAGAGGATATCCTGATATGCTACTCTCGCCAGGAGAGCAGTGGGATGAGAGAGGCAACATGCTTGGTTAACCACCATAGTTTTTAGTTTCGTATTTTATATTTGTTTTTTGGATTTTAAATGTATATGTCTTAATAATTGTGTTCAATTTTGCATACGTCGGACCTAAGAGACCTGTGGGCCTCGCTCCTACGGCATAAAGGGAGGAGAACAAAGAACTTGCCCTGCCACCCCCAAGCAGTGATGCAGAGGAGGAGATAGCCCAGAACCTAGAGGGCTTGACCGAGGGGATCCCAGACTATAGAGGGTTCGAGGAGGTCCCACGACAGTACCAGAGACATACTGCGGGTGTGTCGCCCAGAGTCCATAGACTACTCAGACAAGTAGTTCAAGCCGTGGTCTGCTACAGAGAGCAGAACCCACCACAGTAGTCGCCTAGGTTTCTTTTTCTGCGATTTTGGGAGATATGTGTCTTAGATGTAACATGAACATATACCTTATTTTTTGACATACACATTATTTTTTGAGCGCCTCGGTGTGCCACATGATATTTTTTACATTATTTTTTATAGTTTCTGTTTGTTATGTATGAAAGTTTATCCATGATTTATGATTGTGCAAATGTCCACTTAATATATAATTTACCAATATATCAATTAATATTCATAACACTTGCATCAAAGACAAAGAACACAATAAACAAGAAATCATCTAACGCACCAAACCATAAGAGGTACAACAGCACACGGGTTCATTTTTATGCAAGCTTGAACCATGGAGAACTATGCTTAGATAAAATTAACATGCCCCCGACAGATAATCCAATCGAGGCACATGCCCCCCAAGTTTCATTGCATTCAACAAAGTGAAAGTAATGAAGGTTGAAATGGCGAGACCACAAACACAGACTCGATTAACAAAGGGGAAAATTGTTTCATTTTTTAATGAGGTTGACACAAGAAACAAACTTTCCTCAAAATGACTTGTGATGTAGGAAATGTTCCCTCTGCGGACAAAGCAACCGCTTTAGCCCTAGAGTGGGTCTAGTCACAGCAGAACAAAACAACAACTAATTTCCTTAAACAGTCATTGTTCAAAGAGCCTACCTCAAACCAACGTTCAATGAAGCTTTCGTTGCGCCGCCTCAATGAGCAATCAACTTGAAACAACACAAGAGAACAACAGAACACGTAACCAAGAACGAAAATGATCTATTTACTTATAGGGTCAAGGAACCATAAGCTATCAAGTATATTTCACACAAGACATAGGAAATCATCATTGATTGTATTAAAATGAATCAAAAGCAAAGCTTACAACCAAGCCTTGACGTCGCAAGCCTTCTCGAAGGGTCCAGTCGGTATGTTTCTTCAAGCATTCACTCTCAAAAGGGTCTCCCAAATGGATGATAACTCGCTCTCACTCACAAGATCTATTACAAGGCTAAGGCAATCCACAACCAATTGCTAAACTATCAGCAATTCACACTGCAAACTCTCAAACTCACACCAAAGCTAGCTAATTTGCTCAAATCCAAAAACTAAGAACTAGCTGATCATAGCAATGGGGAGTGCTTTTATAAGAGGAGGAGCCTCCATAAAACGAGGGAGAGGGAGCTTATCCTCAAGGGAGGTTTCTCAAAAGGTGGAACCACCATCCCAGAGGAGGAAAGGCGAACCAACTTGACCCAACAACCATTTCTAGAATCACCCAGAAGGCCAACTGTTTGAACTAATTCGCCATATCTGGATCGTCACAAGTCATACACTAGGGCTTAGCGACGACGTCGCAAGGAAGCAATGTATGCAGAGCAATTGTCGCAAGAAATATTTTGAGGACTTGCGTTGAGCCCTAAATTTCGACCATTGCAGGAAACACGTGTACCCCTGCGACGACGTCGCGACGGTATAGTTCAACACAGAGAATCGTTGCAAGAAGAGTAGGGTTCACTTGCGACGATGCAGAAACATAGGTAAAAGGGTCAATCTTCAGTATTAGAGAGCACTTGTTTAATCTTCTTGAATGAGTGGGAAGATATGGACATATTTATTTGATGTATGACACAACGGAGATGTCGCTCGGGGACTGATATGAGGTCAGTGACAAATTACTGTGTAACACTTCTACTATTCCATCTCCATTTATAGTTGATTTGCTGCAAGTTTCAATCTACTTTGGCCACCATCATTTGAGTATTACTCCCTATGTAATTCTGCACGCATGTTATTTCTCACATTGTGCTTTCATGAACAATTTTGAATCAGCTTCATTTAAATTACTTGTGACAAAATTATTAGTGCTACAAGTCCTAAAGATAAATCTGATAGCACTATTTAAGATGTCCTAGGCATTGGTCTATAATAAAACCAAACGTTGTCTCTAGGAGGCTTTTCATATCCCCTAAAGCACTAGTGCTACAGGTGCTAGAAAAAGTAGAGATGCCTGGCATTGATCCTAGTATCATGGTACATGAGATTCCTACCTATCTAGATGTGAAACCTCTACGACAATGTCTTCGTCCGATGCACCCGCGGAAGGCAGCTGCCATTAAGGGAGAAGTTGAAAAACTTCTAAAAACTAGCTTTATTTATCCTATTCCACTGATAGATTGGGTCTCCAACATTGTTTCAGACCTCAGTAACTAAGAAACAAGGAACCATACGAGTCTGTGTTGACTATCAAGATATCAACCGAGCCTGTCCTAAGGACAATTATCCTACTCCCTTCATTGACCAAATTATCGATGAACGTGTTGAGAGTGAACTGTTCTCCTTTATGGATGGATTCTCGAGATATAATCAAATTAATATTCTTCTTGCCAATCAACACAAAAACTGCCTTTATTTGTCCTTGGGGGACTTTCGCCTACAAAAAGCTTCCTTTTGGCTTGAAAAATGTTGGTGCAACCTTCCAACGGGCTATGTCCTATGCCTTCCACGATATTAAACATATCGTTTAGCCATATCTTGACGATTTACCTGCACATTCGCTTAAACGTCAAGACCATCCAGCTCACCTTCGGGCGATTTTTCTTCGCTGTCAACACTACAATATTCAATTGAATCCTCATAAGTGTGTCTTTTGCGTGGAATCGAGTCGTCTCCTAGGTTTCATAGTCTCTAAAGAGGGCATCCACATTGATCCTCTCAAGGTGGAGGCCATCGTCAATTTGCCACCTCCATCTTCCTTACATCAACTCCAAAGTTTGTAGGGAAAGGCAAACTTTCTTTGTCGTTTCATCCCTAATTATTCCGAGCTTGCCAAGGGTTTTACTCGCCTTCTGAAGAAAGGAGTCCCATTCATTTGGGATGACATTGCTCAAAAGTTGTTTGATGCTTTGAAGGTTGCCCTCATTAGTGCACCTTTGTTGCATCCTCTGAATTATCATCGCGATTATCTCCTATACTTGGCCGCTGCTGACAATACCATTGGTATGGTGTTAGGTCCCTATACTACTAGTGAAACCCCTTACTGTTATTAGTGCAACCCTCTTATTTTATTGTTGTGCCCATGTAGTCCCCATATTGTTATTATTGTGCCCCATAGAAGCCCACTATTGTTATTTTTGTGCCCTTACATTATTATTGTTAAGTCGGCTGGTTTCTAAGTTGTTGATCTATCTTAAATTGTTTAGAACCTCAGGTCCGAATTTCAGATCTTGTCTCACTATATTTTCGAAGATATGATCTGAGGAAGTTAGGGTTTGTGCAAGCTCCAGAATTCCATCTCAAACAGGTCATCGTGGCATTTTTTCTATAATTTTTTTCTATGAAGGTTCAGATTCTAAAATTAAAACCCATTTGAGCCAAAATCGTGGTGAAGCTTGGGCCCGAATTTCAGATCTTGTTTCGCTATATTTTCGGAGATACAGTGCAAGACATTTAGGGTTTCTACAGGCTCTCGAATTACATCCCAAACAGGTCCTGGGGAAAATCATCATAACTTTCTCTTTGAGCATCAAATTGAAATTTCACAAGATACAGAAAGAGGATGGACTGTACTTTTCTGTGTATTGTTTTCAAGTCCGAAGGTCGAAACAGTGACACATGGCACTTCATACAAGTTCGCTCTACTGAACCGTCTATAATTAGGTCATCGTAGGAGATTAAGCATAACTCTTTCTTGAAGAATCCAATATTGATAAGACTAGTGGGGTTAGAAAGAGAACTCAGGTAGCTACCACAGGACGCAATTTCAGAAATGGGAAATCCGAAATTACAGAGTTACAGTCGTTTCAAGATCGAGCTCCTAAAATCAAGAAAAAGCGATATGAGGAAGTTTGATGGCAAGGATCTAGTAAATTGGATACTACAGATGGAGCAATATTTTGATCTACATGGTGTACAACTGTTATAAAAAGTGCATATTGCATCTTTATATTTAGAACCGAATCAATTTTTATGGTATAAAGGGATTTGTTCTCGTAAACCACTTGTCACTTGGTCAATTTTCACAGAGGAAATGAAAGCACAATCTGAGGATACAAAGAGCAACACCTTCTTTAGCCAATCGATAAATATGAAACAAAAGGGTTCAATCGCAGAGCACATTGAGGACTTCCAAAAATTGAATATAAGGGTAAATGATATTCCAGAGAATCAAAGGATTGATGTCTTCATAGGGACTTTAAAGGATAACATTCAACATGAGGTTCATCTTTGGGAACCTAATTCATTAGAGAATGCATTCAGTTTGGCAAGAAAAATTGAAAGCAGAATTATGGAAACAAGGAATCCTAACACTCACAACTATAAATATGGAAATGTTTTTTCTCCTATCCTTCCACAACCTACAAGGTTTACATCACAACAGTTGGAAGAAAAAAGAGAAAAAGGGCTTTGTTACAGTTGTAATAGCAAATACACTAAAGGTCATAAGTGTGCTGAGAAGAAATTATTTTGCATAGATTGTGAAGAGGAAGAAGAAAAAGATCAAGAAATGTCAAAAGAAGAGGATATACACTAGAAACCAACCCCAGAGAAAGAAGAAATGAATTCGATCATATCTTGTAAAGCATTGGCAAGAATTACCAATCCCCAAACTCTAAAGATAGAAGGACATATCAAGAAGAAAAAGGTTCAAGAAGTGATGGGTCCATATATATGATCCTTTCTATATATATGTTGCGACCATACCGTGGGTCCATATATATGATCCTTTCTATTCGGATGGCTGCATCCATGTCGTGGATCCTTACACATGATCCCTTCTATTTGGATGGTTGCGTCCATGCTGTGGATTCATGTATTGTTAGATGCCTATTCAAAGATGTATTTTTAGGCATATTTACATCAAAGATGTCAGATATCTATATTGTATCATGCTTGATTTGCAGGTCTCCTGATGGTGTTTTTTTGGGTCCTTGCCTTGACCTCTAAAGCATTTCACTGATCACTCCATGTTCTGCCTTCATGCTTTAGGGGGCATTTGTTACACAGTATTTTGTCGCACTTCCCATCCTGTATCCTGAAGTGTCAAAATGACGAAAGTTGTCAGTGTACTCACCATGAAACACATACAGAAACATCCCTGAAGAAGAGAAGAAAAGTTGCCCTGAGAGAATTCTGGAGAAATTTCCCTGAAACCTTAGTTTTCAGGATCAGCGCGCTTTGCACTACTGCTGGCCCGTTTGACAGCGTGTTGCAGCATGTTGACCTAGCGCTGCCAACGCGGCTTTTGATAGGAAAACCCGCACTGAACCTCTTCTAGCAGTTTTTCCTAAAGTGGAGGAGAAGCTTCTCTTACTAGAAGCCTCGAGAACGGCGAGCTGGATGTTGTTGAATGAAGATATGGTCGAGTTCTCCCATTTTGAGTCCTTGATCCTACCTTTAGGGATCTTCCCCTTGAGATGTGGACCTTCCTCCCTCTTTTATGGATCCCTAACTCCCTCTCCTTTCCTATAAATCAAGTCCCTTCTATCCCCAAATGGTTGGTCATTGCTTGGTTGCATTCCTATGTTGAAACTATGCCTAAATGTTGCCCATCTAACTAAGGAGGAGTGCTTGAATGGTCTTGGCTTGGACTTGGAAATCCACCACAAAGGAGGCTTCCAACATCAAGGCACCTATGGTTGTATGCTTCCCTCATTTCTATTAATAAATACATCTGGTGTTTACTTTCCATAAGTGTATAAATCATTATTCATTTAGCATGATGCTCCTTGATCTGTCATGTAGTTTATGTTAGAGTGAACTATGTTATGTATGCTTTTGTCTCTCTTGTTTGATCTTCCTTGCAGGTACTCATCTGTGATGGCGTAAAGAGGATTGAACCTGGAAGCGAGAAGGCCGAGAACGACATCAACGAGCGCTTAGCAACAGAGTGAGGTAGGTTATATGTCTTACTTTGCATTTTCCAACATAAACTAGGAAAGTCTGCACTTGTTTGTCTGGTTTGTTGCTAGATCCTCTCATAGGACTAGAAAGATCGCTTTTGTTCGCAGAAGGGATTGTCTTCACAACACAAGGAGCCGGAAATGTATCTCCTTGGGGTACTCAGATACCTCCAAAGCATATCATCTCTATGATGAAGTACATAAGAAGTTTATAATATCTAGAGATGTGATCTTTCTTGAATCTTCCAAGACTAACAATGTTGTTGAGTGACAACTTGATCGCTTGGACAGATTGGGACATGCAAAATCCTTTCAAGAATTTGATAATGAGATTCCACATCTTGAAGGGGGGATCCCTTATTGAATCAATCAGTGGAATCTCCTTCTGAAGCACTTTCCCCTCATGAAGCTCCAACCATTGATCAAGAAGACAATTTGAGTGATGAGATTGAGAGAATTGGAAAGCTAAATCTTGATTCAACCCCATCTCAGTGAGCTGAACAGCCTGGGCCATCCCAGAAAGGTCCTCCAAAATGGCTCACAAAGACACTTTAAAGTGTTTGTCTTGATGAGGTTGGAATGACAAGGACAGGAAGCTCTCGTAGACGATTCTGATTCACCTATTGATATGGATGTTTCTTATGATTGTGAATTAAATTTGTCTACAGATTTTGTACCAACTTCCTTCAAAGAAGTCGCTTCTCATGATAAATGGAAAGAAGCGTTGCAGAAAGCATATGAGGCTTTGATAAAGAATGGAATCTGGACACTAGTTGATCCTCCATTGGGAACCAAACCAATTCATTGCAAGTGGGTCTTCAAGAACAAGTATAACGCAGATGGCTCACTTGACAAGCATAAAGTTAGGTTCGTGGAAAAAGGTTTTGCACAGAAGGAAGCGGTCGATTATGAGAAGAAATTTGCCCCCACAGCAAAATGGGCTAGTATCTGGACTCTCTTTGCCTTGGCAGCTCAAAACGATTGGAAAGTCCATCAAATGGATGTAAAAACTATTTTCATGAATGGAGAACTCAAAAAGAATTTTTTTAGGTCCCAACCAGAAGGATTTGTTGTGAAGGGTTAGAAACACAGTATGTAAGTTTGTCAAATCCTCGTATGGCCTCAAACAAGCACTGCAAGCTTGGTACGAGAAATTAACTAAGCATCTTCTGAAACTCAATTTCAAACACTATGATCTTGATGATGCAACTTTGCTTGTTAAGAAAGTTGGGAAACCAGTGGTATATCTTATGGTGATGTAGATGATCTTCTAATGACAGGGAACAATGAAAATTACATTGCATCCACAAAGAAAGGATTGAGAAAAGGTTTTGAAATGACATATTTGGGATATGTTCACTACTATCTTTGATCAACCTAGATCTGCCCGAATAGTTTCCATGGATGCAGCAGTCACTGATCTCCAGTGTCCTTGAACCACACATAAAAAGCTTTAGGGGATGATAGTAAAATATATTATAACATTATAATACATTCTACTATAATAATAATTATACTAAATTGTAAATAAAAGATAACAGAGGTGAATTATTTATTTAGCCTTCCTTTCCATCAAAGATTACAAGGGGGATGATTGTGGTTCTGATTCTAAGGAGAACGAGAGGATCCCTAGCTATTGTACCCTGAGGACCCTAGGTGGGTCTAGATAAGAGTACACTTCTCCTTGGGCTAGCTTGGGAAAGGTTAGAGCCCTAGAGGGAGAAGTGTAGGGATAGGTGTCCCTGTGTGGGCCTGGAGGGTACCTGGGGGCCCCTGAGGGCAGCTGGAACTCTTTGAAGCCAGATAGCTCTCATACATCCTTGGCCAACCCGAGTTGGAAACTCTGGAAGGGTAGTGGCACAGTCTGATGTCTACAAATATAGAGAAGGAGGTGCATTACCTTGAGTTGTGTGGACTAATGGGGGATGCAAGACTATTAGTTGGAGGCTATTGGAGTTTGGTACCTTGGCCGTGCTCATATTCAGTAATGGTTATGTACTTGGATTTAGGTAAGTCGTTGTCATTGTGGAGTCATGGCTCCAGCCCAAGGGTGATCTACTGCTAAGAGAGTTAGAGCAGTGTGCTTTAAGGTTGGGCAGTACATTGTTGATTTGGGGTAGCATCGAATGTGCTCTAAGCCCAACAGTGACATCTATTCATCCTCAACGCTTGCCTATAAATACATGATGCCTCCTCATTACGACACACTCATCTTCACACATCTCTCTCTCCTCATCTGATTGGGTATGGATTTCTGGGCAGCTTCTCTCTCCACACGTGCAAAGGAAAGGATAGTCATTTTCTATTTCAGCGTTGACCAGGCTTGACCGAAAATTTCAGTGGTTGTTTTGGGCTGTGTTGACCAAGCATTGACCTGTTTTAGTGCAATTTTGGGTGGAGGAATTCTGTCCTAGCAGGTCATAGATCTAGGCACAAGAACTGAGGCAATCTGACCTCTGTTTTGACTAGTGTTGACTATATTAGGGCTAGTCGTAGGGTTGACTTTTGTTGACCAGTTTTGACTAGACTTATTCACACTGTTTTTGGGTTGATTAGACTCGTTGTTGGAGGCCGAAGTTGATTGGGTTTGACCAAGCTTAATTGAGGAAGAAATCTGCCATGTTCACCAGTGTTGACTTTTCTGATTAGGGCTCTTTTGCTGCTGTCATAAATTATCAGAATTTGTAAATTGTACTCTCTCTCCATTGAACTATTGAAGACTAAAAGAAGATTTGATCAAGGGTTTCCCCACAATTGGGATTTGTCCCTGGCTGGTGCCACATCTTGTGTCCTCTTGTCTTGGCTTGTCTTCTACTGTTTATGTTTATGTTTTGTCTGCATTTTACTATCATGTTGATGTGATTGCTAAACTGAAATTGATATTGGCTCATAAAGAAATTGAAGTAAAAATGCTCTAAAGCATAGAACATACCATTGTTGCCTAAAATTAACATGGTATCAAAGTTGAGGTGAAGACAAAGCCCAGCAAGAGTGAAAGAGCAATCACCAAAGACAGTTGAACAAGGACAAAAGACTCAATGGGTTCCTCATCCTACTTCCTGGCTGAAGACAAGCTCCATGATAAATCTGACTATCATGGATGGAAGATGTCTCTTGATTTGACCTTGGAAGAAAGGAAGTGATGGATTATGTGCAGGGTAAAATCCCTGAGCCTCCTTCAAATGCATCGGCTGCAGCGAAGACCAAGTACAATAAGGCCGAAGTCAAAGCGAAGAAGATTATCAGGGATATACGATAAGTTGGTCAGCATGTTCAAAGTTAGTAATGCTAATCAAATTCTCTTTCTGAAAAATAAGTTGAAGGATATTAAGAAGGGCAAGGACGAGGATATCCAATCCTATTCCTTGATGATTACTGAGATCAAGAATGATCTACTCTCGATTGGAGAAGCCATTCCTGACAGGGAACTCACTCTCACCACCCTTGGTGGACTCCCACCTCAGTGACATGTATTTAGAACCACTATACTCAACAATGATCTGTTAAATTATGGTATGTTCTATGCTTAGAGCAGTCTACTTATTTTCTTTAATATTATCCACAGATTAGCAATCACGTGTGCATAAAGTAAAGTGCAAATAGAACATTAAACGATCAACAAAAAACAAGCCAAGACAAGAGACACAAGATGTGGCAACGAGCCAGGGACAAACCCCAATATGGAGAAACCCTTTGATCAAATCTTCTTTTATCTTCAATAGTTCAGTAGAGACAAATAGTACAAAATCTAATTTCTGAAATTTTATATCAGCAAAGTCAAACTTAGTCAAATGAGTGGGAATTGACCTCCAATATGCTTGGTCAATTTCCAGTCAACTTGCCCTTGAACAGCCTAAAGAAGCAGCCCTAAAACAGCCCCAAAAATTCAGTCAAAGTGCAGATTTATGAAGTTGACTACAGCCCTAAACTAGGGCAGTCAACACCGGTCAAACCTGAGGTCAGATCACCTCGATTTTTGTGCCAAAAATTGCGGCCTGCCTAGGAGAGGCAACCACACCCAATCCGCACTTCTTGGAAGGTCAACACTGGTCAAAGATGACTTGCTGTCCTGTTTCTGCGTCCTCTTTGCCCTAGGACGTCTTCCTTTCAGCCACACGTGTGAGAAAGAGAGAGAGACTCTTTCTGCGCCGGAGAGAGAGAGATGTGTGTGATGATGAAGTGTCCAAATGAGGAGAATGCTCCTTGTATTTATATGCAAAACGTTGAGGTTGAATAAACATGATTGTTGGGCTTCTGAGCCTATATAAGTTGCTGGCTGACTTTGACAATTTTTCCATAATCAAAATAAATTCATATCTCCATAAATACTTATCAGAATCAGATGATCTTTAGATCAAACCTACACCTCTCGATGAGAGGAATCTAGGAAAAATATCAGTAGTCACAAATAAGGTGATCCACATGGAGTTTGGCCCTAGTTGCCAATTTTAACACTCCCACTCAACTAGGGAGAACTCCATCAGCAATTCATTTGATTGTCGTTACTATTCATCCATCAAATGCACTTCCCTGTACAGCTTGTCCCCTGCTCTACTCAGTTCTGCTTTGCTCTACTCAGCTTGCTCGAACTATAAAGAAGAAGAAATGACCGAGGATGTATCATACCATCCTCCACTGACCCAAAGTCAGTCTCAAAGTGTGTACCACTCTCATTGATCCCAGATCAATGGAGGTCATCCTAGCATAGGGAGTACGGTAGATACAGCGATGCATCCATCGATAGTACTACTATGGTCCCTATCCTCATTTCCCTGCTCATTGATCAGATGTGAGGTACTTCCGATGAGTCCCACACTGCATGGGTAGGATGCCTCGACAGGAGAACAAATCATCCTATCCACAGGAGAACGAATCATCCTGTCAGTGGATGCCACGGAGAACGAATCATCCTAGCCCACAAGAGAACGAATCATCCTGTTCCATAGTCGCCACGGAGAACGAATCATCTTGGCCCACAAGAGAATGAATCATCCTGTCCACAATCGCCACGGAGAACGAATCATCCTGGCCCACAGGAAAACAAATCATCCTGTTTACAGTCACCACGGGGTATCGTAGGGAAAAGGTTGAACCTCTTTACCCTATACATAGTGTACCACCAAGGGATGGTGAGTCGCCCTATGGTCACATGTCACTCCAAGAATTACCCAGTGCCCCCGTGGAGCTCCCAGAGCTCAATACATCATACTTGACCCTCATAAGAGGGTCTCTGAACGACACCAAGTTGTTCTCGGAAATTCAAGAATTTGACCTTTCCCAGGGGCTTTGTCAAAATGTCAGAGATATGTTCATCTGTACCAATATGTTGGAGCCTTATAGCTCCCCGCTGCACCATATCTTGAATATAGTGGTACCTGATATCGATATGCTTGGAGCGATCATGGAATACGGGATTCTCTGATAAACAAATCCCGCTCTGGTTGTCACACAAGATCACGGTGGTATCCAATGTAAATCCAAACAGCTCACTGAAGAGCTTTCGCAACTAGACTGCCTCGCAGGAGGCCATACTAGCAGCAATGTACTTTGCATCGGTAGTGCTCAAAGCTACCGACTTCTGCTTCCTGCTCATCCAGGATATCGAGGCAAATCCCAAAGAGAAACAACACCCAGAGGTGCTCTTACAATCCACCACACTGCCTGCCCAATCAGCATCAGTATATCCAAGTAGTCTCACATCTCCGGCAATGTATCTTAACCCATGAATAATTGTGCCATGAAGATATCTCAACAGAATCTTGGCACCAATCCAATGTGTGTGGTGAGGTTCAACCATATGTTAACTCAATGTGTTGACTGCAAAGCATATATCCGGACGGGAGTTCACCAAGAACATCAATGCTCCGACGAGTTGACGATACTCGGTAGCATTTCGTAACACAGGTTCAACAACACTACCGCTTGACTTCTTGAAGTCAAGTTCCATCGGGGTAGCTACGGGCTTGCAGTCCACCATACCAAATCTTTCCAATACTTTCACCACATATTTTCCTTGAGATAGGAAAATCTCCCCTGGCTTCTGCCAAACTTCCAATCCTACGAAGTAGTGCATAAGTCCTAGGTCTTTCATCTCGAACTCAGAAGCCAACTCCCTCTTACATTTGTGAATGAGAGGGTCTGCACTTGTTAAAAAGAGGTCGTCAACATACAGCACTAGTATGAGAGGTTTGTCGTCTTCAACCTTAAAGTAAAGGTTAGGGTCGGCTTCACTCCTAGTGAATCCCAACTTTATCAAGTAGCTATCGATCCTTTCATACCATGCTCGGGGTGCTTGCTTCAGCCCATAGAGGGCCTTCTTCAACCTGCACACATGAGATTTTCGATCATAAATCTCAAATCCTTCGGGTTGTTCCACATAGACCTCCTCTTTGATCGAACCATGTAAGAACGCAGTCTTGACATCCATCTGATGTAGGTTCCATCTTTGCGACGCAGCAAGGGCTATGATCGAGCAGATGGTGGTGTATCGGGCAACAGGTGAAAATATCTCATCATAGTCTATACCTTCCTTCTGAGAGAAGCCACGAGTGACAAAACGAGCCTTATATTTTTCTGCACCTCCATCAACTGCATGTTTTATCTTGTAAAGCCATTTTGAGGTGACAAAAGCTTTGTCCAGAGGTCGGGGGACCACATCCCAAACATCGTTTTTCATGATGGACTCATATTCCTTGGTCATAGCATCCTTCCATACTTGATGTTGGACGGCATCTGTGAATGATGAAGGCTCATTTTGGATGATCGTGCTCATGATGTTCAGGTATCCCTGATACCTTTTCGGCTTCTTACTTTCATGAAAGGTTCCTCGAGGTGCAATGTGTCCTTCAACATCATCAAGTGTCCCCCCAAGCCATGAAGGCCTATTCCTAGAAGAGGAAGGCTTGGGCGAAGGGGGATCAATAGGATCCATAAGTTCTTCCACATCGGGCATCGTCTCTTCTTCCTTTTCCTTTGGTTCCCTGGTGTCAGCTTCTTTAGATCCTCTTTTAGTAGGAAGATTGTCTACTTTGGTAAGAGCCATATCTTCATCAAAGATGACGTCATGGCTAATTTCGACTTCCCTTTGACCAGCCACATAGATTCTGTAGCCCTTAGTATTTTCGCTATAGCCCACAAAGATTCCTTTCTTTCCTGATGCACCCAATTTATTTCTTTTCTCCTTCGATACATGAAAATATACAGGGCTTCCAAAAATTCTTAAATGAGATACGTCAAGTTTCTTACCAGTGAACATTTCTTCGGGAGTCTTGGAACCCAATGCTTGATGAGGGCATTGGTTTTGTACATATACAGCGGTGTTTGCAGCTTCGGCCCGTAGAAACTTTGGAAGTCTTTGATCATGGAGCATAGCATGAATAGCTTCCACAATTGTGCGATTCTTCCTTTCCGCCACACCATTTTGCTCAGGAATATATGGTGTAGTAGACTCCCTCTTAATCCCAACCTCTTTACAAAAGTCATGAAACTGATTGGATTCATATTCAGTCCCATTATCAGTTCTTAAGATCTTGATCTTCTTCTCGGTTTGATTTTCGATCAAGGCTTTGAAGAGTCGAAACCAGGAGAACACTTCATCCTTCTTTTTCAATAAGTATATCCAAGACTTGCGAGAATAATCATTTGTAAAAGTGAGATAATATGAATATCCTCCCAAGGAGTTCACAGGCATCATACCTGATATGTCTGAGTGAACCAACTGCAATATATCGAAGGTCTTGCTTATTGTTCACGGTGTTAGATTCATACCTAGAATTTCTTGCCTTCCTGAATGGTTGTCCTCTTCCTTGATTTTCGGCGCTTCTTTTACCTCTTCCTTTTGTCCTGTCATTCCTTTGATTGCCTTGAGAGGGATTTTGACCATCGTCCCGGTGAGAGTCCCTTTTATCAGGGCACTCCCTTGATTCTTGAATAGTGACCTATTTTATTGAAATTATAACATCGTCTTTTTCTTCCACCCTTTGGTGCAGCCTTTCCTTTGAATTTAGCCCTGGAATTGTTTCTTCTTTTCATATGAGAGGAAAAGGCAGAGGGATGACCCTTAAGTATGGGCATTTCTTGTTCTTCCATCCTTGTTTCTTCTTGAATGCATCTAGCCATTAATTCCTAGAATCCAGGAATTACGTTATTGTTGAGAAGAGTAGTCTTGAATACATACCATTCGGATGGTAATCCTCCAAGAGTTGTGAGTGTCATTTCCCTGTCAGGAATTACTTCCCCAATAGATAGGAGATTGTTCTTGATCTCGATGATCCTTAAGAAGTATGCTTGCATACTCTCATCTTTGCCCTTCTTAATTTCCTTCAGCTTATTTCTAAGAAACAAAACTTGATTTGCATCATTAACTTTAAATAAACTCACCAGTCTATCATAGATTTCCTTGGAGGTGTTTAGGTCGGAAACGTAGGCCACCAAGCGCTTGTTGATAGAGTCCCAGATGATCTTCCTTGCTTTGACTTCTCCCTTGGTCCATTTGTTCGTAGCAGCAGCGGATGCATTTGATGGAGGCTCAACAATTCTGCGTCTCACATGGTCCAACACTCCCTGTTATTCTAATGTTAGTCAAACTTCTACGGAGTTTGTCTTCAGCAGGGAAGTGTGTTGAGGACCCCATGGTTTGTTTTAGATAGCCTTGCCAACCTTCTCTTCGATGATTGCTCTTGCTCTTGCGCTTTGTCTTCACCTCAGCTTTGATACCATGTTAAATTATGGTATGTTCTATACTTAAAGCAGTTTGCTTATTTTCTTTAATATTATCCACATATTAGCAATCACTTGTGCACAAAGTAAAGTGCAGATAAAACATTAAACAATCAACAGAAAACAAACCAAGACAAGAGACACAAGATGTGGTGGCTAGCCAGGGACAAACCTCAATATGGGGAAACCCTCTGATCAAATCTTCTTTTATCTTCAATAGTTCAGCAGAGAGAAATAGTACAAAATCTGATTTCTGAAATTTTATATCAGCAACAGCAAACCCTAGATCAACAAAGTCAAACTTAGTCAAATGAGTGGAAATTGACCTCCAATATGCTTGGTCAATTTCCAGTCAACTTGCCCTTGAACAACCTGAAGAAGCAGCCCTAGAACAGCCCCAAAAATTCAGTGAAAGTGCAGATTTCTGAAGTTGACTGCAGCCCTAAACTAGGGCAATCAATACCGGTCAAACCTGAAGTCAGATCACCTCGATTTTTGTGCCAAAAATTGCGGTCTGCCTAGGAGAGGCAACCACACCCAATCCGCACTTCTTGGAAGGTCAACGCTCGTCAAAGATGACTTGATGTCCTGTTTCTGCATCCTCTTTGCCCTAGGACATCTTCCTTCCAGCCACACGCGTGAGAAAGAGAGAGACTCTTTCTAGGCAAGAAAGAGAGAGATGTGTGTGATGATAAAGTGTCCAAATGAGGAGAATGCTCCTTGTATTTATATGCAAAACGATGAGGTTGAATAGACATGATGTTGGGCTTCTGAGCCTACATAAGTTTAAGTATGGGGGATTTACGCAGTGCATTATATTAGATATCATTTTTTGGGATTCAACTGCGTTAAGTAAGTCATTCAAACGTATGACCATTTCCATGAGAGGTAGTCGTAACTGACTAATTTCTCATGATTTTTGAATAGTTCACTTAGCACTCATTGCATTGGGTGATGCTCACAGGGGTGAAGAAGTGGGATTGAAACTAGTGAAATGTGGAGAACGAATCACATAGCATCAATCATCACTTCCGGGGCTTGCACCCGGTAACCAGGACTTCCCAGGAGGTCACCCATCCCAGAACTCCTCTGGCTCAAGCGCGCTTAACTGTGGAGTTTTTCCCCACAATCAAGCCCACTTAGCTTGCTACCCCATTTGCAAAACCTTAGCAAGTATTGTGCCTCATGAACCATTCAAGTAGAGATCCCTTGACTCTTTTTGAATTTAAGTATGGGGGATTTACGCAGTGCATTATATTAGATATCATTTTTTGGGATTCAACTGCGTTAAGTAAGTCATTCAAACGTATGACCATTTCCATGAGAGGTAGTCGTAACTGACCTACATAAGTTGCTGGCCAATTTTGACAATTTTTCCATAATCAAAATAAGTTCATATCTCCATAAATACTTATCGGAATCAGATGATCTTTAGATCAATCCTACACCTCTCGATGAGAGTAATCTAGGAAAAATATCGGTAGTCACAAATAAGGTGATCCACACGGAGTTTGGCCATAGTTGCCAATTTTAACATGATCGAATTCTAGGGTTTGGAGAATTGATGTCGAGATGCATTCGAGAAGAAACAAGCATGGTGGAACAAGAAATGCCTTATAATAGAAGCAACCCCACTGCATTCTTCGCTCATGCCAAGAGGAAAAACAATGCAGGTTCAAAGAGGCAAAGTCAAGGAAGACTGGGATTCAAAAAAGGAAGGGAAGATGTTTTGTTTGCATTAAATTTGGCCACTATGCAAGGGAGTATCCTAATAGAAGGGATACACCTCGAGATGATGACTATCATAACAACTCTAGGGGCAATTTCAACAACAACGATCAAATGAATGGCACGTCCAATGGAAAAGCAAAAAGGAATGTGGGACATCAAGGAAATGGTCGACCCTCCAAGAAATCAAAGAACTCCAGGTTTGATGAATCCAATGTTGTTAACAATAAGCAAAAACAGTACTATCTTATATCGGCCCTCTCCACTGCCTCTCCTCTAGACACTTTGGGAAATTCGCTAATTGATAGTGTTGCCTCAAGGCACTTCGCCGGATACAAGGAATCCCTCTCTAATCTGATAGAAAAGGAGATAAACTTGGAGATCATCCTTGGAGAAGATGCCACCTATCCCATGAAGGGATTAGGGAATGTTACCCTTCAATTGAATCAAGGTAACACTATTCATTTGCAAGAAGTATTATATGTGCCCCGATCTCAAAAAGAACTTGGCATCCATTTCAGCAATGGAAGATAAAGGATTCAATGTGGCTTTTATCGATGGAAAGGTACTTGTTTGGAAAAGAAATTTCAAGGATTCTTTTACTCTTGGGTTCAAGGTTGACACTTTGTATCAAGTTGGAGGAAGTCCATTGGGAGCCATGTCTTGCGACACATCTCTACAATCTTAACTATGGCACCGGAGGGGCCCATCTTCAGTATAAGGCCCTACTTGATGTGAGACAGATGGTGATAGGTATGCCTGAGTTCAAAGTAGAGCATGAAAGTGTATGTTCGGATGTGTCGAAGGAAAACTTACAAGGGGACCATTCCCCTCAATTAATAGCAAGACCACAGACATATTGCAATTGATCTACTCCGACATATCTGGTATGATGCTCGTAAACTCCTTGGGAGGATACTTATATTATCTCACCTTTGTGGATGATTATTCTCGCAAGACTTGGATCTACTTCTTGAAGAAGAAGGATGAAGTGTTCGCCTGGTTTCGACACTTCAAAGCCTTGATCGAAAACCAATTCGAGAAGAAAATCAAGATATTGAGGATTGATGATGGGATCGAGAACGAATCCAATGAATTCCAAGATTATCGCAGAGAAGTTGGCATTAAGAGGGATACTACAATGCCAAACACTCTCGCGCATAATGGTGTGGCTGAAAGGAAGAATCGCTCTATTGTAGAAGTTTTCAGTGCCATGCTTCATGATCAAGGCCTTCCGAAGTTTCTATGGGGTGAAGCTGCAAATACCGTAGTGTATGTTCAAAACTGATGCCCTCATCAAGCATTGGACTCCAAGGCCCCGAAGAAATGTTCACTGGTAAGAAACCAGATGTCTCTCGTTTTAGAATTTTTGGAAGCCCCATATATTTTCATGTGCCGAAAGAGAAAAGAAGCAAATTGGGTGCATCTGGGAAGAAAGGAATCTTTGTGGGTTATAGTGAAAATTCTAAGGGATATAGAATTTATGTGGCTTGTCAAAAGGAAGTTGAGATAAGTCATGATGTCACCTTCGACGAAGATATGGCCCTCAGGAAGATCAACAACCTTCCTATCCTAAGGAAGGACAAAGAAGCTGACATAGGAAATCAGGGTGAAAAAGAGGACGAAACGATGCCTGATGTTGATGAACCTATGGATCCTATTGATCCACTCCCTCATGAGCCTTCCTCCTCCAACAGGAGACCCTCATGGCTTAGGGAGACTCTCGAAGATGCTGAGAGGCACATTGCACCAAGGGGTACTTTCCATGAAAGCAAGAAGCCGAACAGGTATCAAGGATATTTGACATCCATGAGCACTATCATTCAAAATGAGCCTTCATCATTCGAAGAAGTCGTGAAACAAGAAGTATGGAAGAATGTTATGAATGAAGAACACAAGTCAATTATGAAGAATGATGTCTGGGACGTGGTCCCTAGACCCTAGGACAAATCAGTTGTCACTTCTCAGTGGCTCTACGAAATCAAGCATGGAACTGATAGAAGTGCAGAAAAGTTCAAGGCTCGCTTTGTTGCTGAAGGCTTCTCTCAGAAGGAAGGTGTAGATTACGATGAGATATTTGCACTTGTTGCCCGATACACCACCATTCACTCAATCATAGCCCTTGCTGCCTCACAAGGAAGGAACCTACATCAGATGGATGTCAAGAACGCCTTCTTGCATGGTTCAATCAAAGAGGAAGTCTATGTGGAACAACCCGAGGGGTTTGAAGTTCATGATCAGGAATCTCATGTATGCAGGTTGAAGAAATCTCTCTATGGATTGAAACAAGCAACCCCGACTTGGTATGAGAGGATCGATAGCTATCTGATGAAGTTGGGATTCACTAGAAGTGAAGTCGATCCAGACCTTTACTTTTAGGTTGAAAAAGATAAACCTCTCATTCCGGTACTTTATGTGGACGACCTCTTTATGGCAAGTGCAGACCCTCTCATTCACAAATGTAAGACCAATGAAGGATCTAGGACCGATGCACTACTTCCTAGGGCTGGGGGTCTGGCAAAAGCCAAATGAAATTTTCCTCTCAAGGAAAATATGTTGTGAAGATATTGGAAGGATTTGTTAAAATTTGGGTACCAGAGGATAAGTGGTTCCCTAAGGCTTTGATATTTGGCCTAGGGAAAAGTGTCCAAATTTATCTTTTACTTTTCTCCTAAAGTGACTTTATAAGTGGTAAAGTCAATTTAATTTAAAAGTGACTTTATATGTGGTAAAGTTACATTCTCATTCCGGTACTTTATGTGGACGACCTCTTTATGGCAAGTGCAGACCCTCTCATTCACAAATGTAAGACCACTGAAGGATCTAGGACCGATGCACTACTTCCTAGGGCTGGGGGTCTGGCAAAAGCCAAATGAAATTTTCCTCTCAAGGAAAATATGTTGTGAAGATATTGGAAGGATTTGTTAAAATTTGGGTACCAGAGGATAAGTGGTTCCCTAAGGCTTTGATATTTGGCCTAGGGAAAAGTGTCCAAATTTATCTTTTACTTTTCTCCTAAAGTGACTTTATAAGTGGTAAAGTCAATTTAATTTAAAAGTGACTTTATATGTGGTAAAGTTACATTCTAATTTAAACGTGACTTTATAAGTGGTAAAGTGACAGTCTAAGTCAAAAGTGACTTTATAAGTGGTAAAGTTACGTTCTAATTTAAAGGTGACTTTATTAAAGTGAATGAAGAATTAGAAAGTGAAAAAGTGACTATGGAAATAAAAGGCTAAGTGGGTCTTTATTTAAGTGGGTGAGTTAAAAAATAGAAAGTAAGAATTAAATGCACATTTATTTTCATCCCTAGATCTAAATGAATCTCAACCATTAGATCTTAGGGTAACCCAAAAGGTCATTTAGAGAATAAAAGAAGAGAAGAGGAAAAAAATCAATTCATTCTTTCATGAGCATTTGAGAGAAAGAGAAGAGAGAGAAAGGAGAAAATTTCTGAGTAGCGAGGAAATGAAGGAGAGCAGCAAAAAAAACATTTCAGCAAATCTAGGCAGCAACATTTATTGGCACGCATTCCAAGGAAAAATTGTACAGCAGGACAAATGTAAAGTTTTGTAGATGTTCTATGCTAAGAGCAATTTCACTTTTCTCACAGCAATCATACAAGTAGTTAAGCAAAATGCAGATAGAACATATAAGCAGATCTTACAGAAGACAAATCAGAGACAGGAAAAATGTGTATGTTCGTTTCGGCGGTCAACAGGATGCTTCAACCAGCAAAGTCTCTTTTGGTCAGCCAGCCCAGCATGTGTCACAACAACCCTCCAACCAGTAGATGAGTCAACCCAAGTCAATTCTGCAAAAGTCAACGTTGTCCTGAAAGGTCAACGCAGGGGCAGCAAGCTAAAAATCAACGCAGCAGCAAAACGGTCAACCCTTTGACCTCGATTTTTGTGCCAGGCAGTACGGCCTTCAAAAATCGAACCTTCCACAAGTTTTCAGCTTGATTGGACCAAGCGTTGACCAAAGTCAACGCTGGTCAAACTTCTGCGAAACCCTAGCAGCAGAAAAGTCCTCTTCGTCCTTCCCACGTGTGGCTGAAATTCGTCCTCCAGGTAGCTCGTACTTTTTAGGATGAGAGAGGAAGATGTGAGTTGTGTTGTAATAAAATTCTCTCCAACTTTTCCTGTATATATATCCATCAATGAGGGTGTGTGACACATCTGTTGGGCATGTGAGCCTACATTACAAAACTGGCTGACCTAACACATATAATTTATTAAGAATAATAAATTCAAAATATAAGTTCTGCTCATCGGATTAAGACTATTTTTATATGGATTTTACACCTCTCAGAAAGAGGAATCCAACAAAAATATTAGCCTCTTAATCTGAGCATCAGAACATGGAGTTTGGACCTAGTTGTCCAAATTTAACACTCCCTCTCAACTAGGGAGAACTCCATCTATTAGTGCAATTAACATCGTGAGTCATCCCGCCGAAACTTGCTTTGCTGGCTTCTTTATTTCAGAACAGAAGTGGGTCAGTCACAAAGACATCATCCCCCGACTGACATAATCAGTCCAGAGGTCCCAGACCTCACAAATCTTGATCCCAGATCAAGTGGTTGGACCATGCCATCCTAGATAGAGAGTACGGCAATCTCTGATGCGTCCATCAGTCTTTGCTAATAGTCTCTAGCTTTTCCACACCTCATTGGCCAAATGAGAGGTACTTCCCATGAGCCCTGAACTCAATGGGTAGGATGCATACGGGGCACAGATAAATGAGTGGCGAACCAGCTCAATAACCACAAGGGTGGGGCAGAAGCATTATGAGTGCTTATAGCTCCGAGAAGCTATCCCCAAAGCCCCCCAGAGCTCCCAGAGCTCATCGTCCAACAGGACCCACATCATAGGGTCTTTCCACGACACCAAGACTCTCACAGAAGGTTAGGAACTTGACCTTCCCCAGGGGCTTAGTGAGAAAATCCGCGACCTGCTCATCAGTTCCTATATGATCGAGCCTTACGGCGCCTCGCTGTACCATATCCCGGATAAAGTGGTACTTGATATCAATATGCTTGGATCGGTCGTGGAACACAGGATTCTCAGTCATACGAATCCCACTCTGATTATCACAGAGTATCACAGTGGTATCTAGCACATGTTGGAACAGCTCACTAAAGAGCTTCCTCAACCAAACTGCTTCACAACAGGCCATACTAGCAGCAATGTATTCGGCCTCCGCGGTGCTCAAAGCCACCGACTTCTGCTTCCTGCTCATCCATGAGATCGAAGCAGAACCAAGATTGAAACAGCATCCAGATGTGCTCTTACGATCCACCACACTGCCAGCCCAATCGGCATCAGTATATCCACCGAGTATCACACTCCCGGCAGTGTATCTCAGCCCATGGTTTATCGTGCCCCGAAGATATCTCAAAAGATTCTTGGCACCAACCCAGTGAACATGATGAGGCTCAACCATCTGTTGACTCAAAGTATTCACTGCAAAACATATGTCCAGACGGGTGTTCACTAAGAACATCAAAGCTCCTATGATTTGACGATACTCAGTAGGATTGGCCAAGATAGGCCCTGCAGCGCTGCCACTCAACTTCTTAAAGTTGAGTTCCATTGGTGTCGACACGGACTTACAGTCCACCATCCCAAATCTTTCCAGAAGCTTCACAATATACTTTCCTTGAGAAAGGAAAATCTCTCCAGGTCTCTGCCAGACCTCCAGGCCTAGGAAATAGTGCATCAGTCCTAGGTCTTTCATTTCGAACTCAGCAGCAAGCTCCCTCTTACATTGATGAATGAGAGGGTCATCACCTGTCAGGAAGAGGTCGTCCACATACAGCACTAGAATGAGAGGCTTTCCTTCCACAACCTTAAAGTAAAGGTTTGGATCAGCATTGCTTCGAGTGAAGCCCAGCTTCATCAAGTAACTATCCATCCTCTCATACCAAGCTCTGGGTGCTTGCTTTAACCCATAGAGGGCTTTCTTCAACCTGCAGACATAAGTGTCTCGATCTAGAACTTCAAATCCCAGAGGTTGTTCTACATACACCTCTTCCTTTATTGCACCATGCAGAAAAGCGGTCTTGACATCCATCTGATGAAGACTCCATCCTTGCGTAGCAGCAAGGGCTATGATGGATCGGATGGTGGTATATCGTGCCACAGGTGCAAATATATCGTCATAGTCAATTCCTTCCTTTTGAGAGAAGCCACGAGCAACAAATCTTGCCTTAAACTTTTCAGCACTCCCATCAGGTCCATGTTTAATCTTGTAGAGCCATTTAGAGGTGACAACAGATTTGTCCTTCGGTCTCGGGACCACATCCCAGACATCATTCTTCATAATAGCCTCATATTCTTCATGCATAGCATCCTTCCAGACTTGATGCTTGATGGCTTCCTCAAAAGATCCAGGTTCAGATTGTATAATAGAACTCATGGCAGCTAGATACCCTTGGTATCTACACGGCTTCTTGCTTTCTCGGAATGTCCCCCTTGGGGCAGCATGACCCTTAGCATCTTCGAGGGTGTCCCTGAGCCATGATGGCCTCTTTCCTAGAGAAGGGGAAGGATCAATAGGGTCCATTGGCCCTTCAACATCAGGCATAGTCTCATCCTGGGGTTCTTCCAGATTTCCAGGTCTTTCTTCATGATTTTCTTCAGATCTAGGAAGATCTACTACTTTCTTCAGGGAAGCATCTTCGTCAAAAGTGACATCATGGCTTATCTCTACTTCCCTTTGACCAGGTACATAGACTCTATATGCCTTAGAAGTCTCACTGTAGCCCACAAACATTCCTTTCTTTCCAGTAGCATCCAGCTTACTTCTCTTTTCTTTCGGCACATGAAAATAGACAGGACATCCAAAAATTCTAAAATGTGAGACATCAGGTTTCTTACCAGAGAAAACCTCTTCGGGAGTTTTGGAGTCCAAAGCGGAATGAGGGCATCGGTTTGAATGTACACAGCAGTATTTGCAGCTTCTCCCCACAGAAACTTTGGAAGACCCTGGTCACATAGCATGGCACGGGCAGCTTCCACAATAGTCCTATTCTTGCGTTCAGCAACACCATTCTGCTCAGGAGTATATGCAGTGGTAGTCTCCCTCTTAATGCCAGCTTCTCTGCAAAAGTCTTTGAACTCATTTGACTCATATTCAGTGCCATTGTCAGTCCTCAAAATCTTGATCTTCTTTCCGGTCATATTTTCCACCAAGGCTTTGAAGGTACGGAACCACATGAAAGCCTCATCCTTCTTCTTCAAGAAGTATATCCAGGTTTTGCGAGAGAAGTCATCAGTAAATGTCATATAGTAAGAACATCCCCCTAGGGATGTTACAGGCAACATACCGGAAAGATCAGAATGGACCAGTTGCAATATCTCAGATGTCTTTGTGACACTTGAGGGGAAAGGTCCCCTTGAATGTTTTCCTTCAGCACAGCCCTTACATACACCTTCATGATTATTTCCAAAATCAGGCATCCCTGTCACCACCTTCCTTGCTTCGGGAAGAGCCTTGTAATGAAGGTGTCCAAATCTTCGGTGCCATAGTTCGGTTTGACGGATAGTATCACAAGTCATAGCTCCCAACGGACTCCCTCCAACCTGGTAGAGTGTACCAACTCTAAAACCAATTGAGATAGCTTCCTTGAAGCTCTTCTTCCACATGAGTACCTTTCCATCAGAGAAAGTTACATTGAATCCTTTGTCTTCCATGGCAGATACAGACACAAGGTTCTTCTTCAATTTGGGTACATAGAGTACATCTTGTAGATGGAGGACTTGTCCTTGAGACAAGTGGAGGGTCACAGTCCCGGTCCCTTTCACAGGATAAGTGGCATTATCCCCAAGGATAATTTCTAAATCAGTATCCCTTTCAACCATGTCAGAAAGTGCTTCCTTGAATCCGGTGATGTGTCTTGAGGCACCACTATCGATTAGCCAGACATCCATAGTGTCGGGCGGAGATGCAGCTGAGAGAGCAGATATTAGAATATACTCATTTCTTTTATCAACAACATTAGACTCCTCATACCTGGTATTTCTGGTCCTTTTAGAAGGTGGATTGTTTCCTTCAAAGTGAGCCTTCCTCTTTCCTTTGGATTTGTCATTTCTTCGATTCCCATTCCTTCGGTTGTTGTTGTTGTCGTCACTATCGGGAGAATTCTTCTTGAAGGGGCATTCTCTAGCATAGTGTCCAGTCCTATGGCAGGTGAAACATTTACCCTTCTTCTCTTGAGTCTTAGTCCTTCCTTTGTCCTTAGAACCACCAGAGTTCTTCTTTCGGGAATGAGCAACATAGGCAGCATTTCTTTCATTATCAAATTCCTTCATCCTTGTTTCTTCTTGCATACATCTAGACAGAAGCTCATCAAAGTTAGGGATGGTATTATTGTTGAGAATGGTAGTTGTGAATACTTGCCATTCATATGAAAGTCCTCCAAGTGCGGTGAGAACCATCTCACGATCAGCTATTGTCTCCCCAATAGCTAGCAGATTGTTCCTGGTTTCGGTCAACTTCATAAAGAAAGTTTGAATAGACTCGTCTCGGCCCTTCTTCATATTCTTCAACTTGTTCTTGAGGAATAGCACTTGGTTCACATTGTTTACTCGGAACATAAGTATCAGTTTGTCATACATCTCCTTGGATGTGCCTAGTTCAGATATGTAGGCAACCAGACTCTTATTTATGGATTCCCTGATCAGCAGCTTTGCTCTGATTTCTCCCTTCTTATACTTGTTTCTAACAGCAGCAGAGGCATTTGATGGGGGTTCTTGAATCTTCCCTGTCACATGATCTAGGAGATCATGATCTTCCAATTTGAGATCTAATAACATCTTCCAGGCATGGAAGTCATCACTTCCAGTCAGCTTGTCATTCTCCCTGAATTCAAGCTTAGTGGAATCCATTTCCTTTGATGATGATTGCTATAGATAGAGTTTGTCTTCACCTCAGCTCCGATACCATGTAAAGTTTTGTAGATGTTCTATGCTAAGAGCAATTTCACTTTTCTCACAGCAATCATACAAGTAGTTAAGCAAAATGCAGATAGAACATATAAGCAGATCTTACAGAAGACAAATCAGAAACAGGAAAAATGTGTATGTTCGTTTCGGCGGTCAACAGGATGCTTCAACCAGCAAAGTCTCTTTTGGTCAGCCAGCCCAGCATGTGTCACAACAACCCTCCAACCAGTAGATGAGTCAACCCAAGTCAATTCTGCAAAAGTCAACGCTGTCCTGAAAGGTCAACGCAGGGGCAGCAAGCTAAAAATCAACGCAGCAGCAAAACGGTCAACCCTTTGACCTCGATTTTTGTGCCAGGCAGTACGGCCTTCAAAAATCGAACCTTCCACAAGTTTTCAGCTTGATTGGACCAAGCGTTGACCAAAGTCAACGCTGGTCAAACTTCTGCGAAACCCTAGCAGCAGAAAAGTCCTCTTCGTCCTTCCCACGTGTGGCTGAAATTCGTCCTCCAGGTAGCTCGTACTTTTTAGGATGAGAGAGGAAGATGTGAGTTGTGTTGTAATAAAATTCTCTCCAACTTTTCCTGTATATATATCCATCAATGAGGGTGTGTGACACATCTGTTGGGCATGTGAGCCTACATTACAAAACTGGCTGACCTAACACATATAATTTATTAAGAATAATAAATTCAAAATATAAGTTCTGCTCATCGGATTAAGACTATTTTTATATGGATTTTACACCTCTCAGAAAGAGGAATCCAACAAAAATATTAGCCTCTTAATCTGAGCATCAGAACATGGAGTTTGGACCTAGTTGTCCAAATTTAACAACAAAAGGCACAGAAATCGAGGGGGACAGCAAATTCTGGGCACGTTTTTCGAGGTTGGTCGTACAGAATTTAATGTTGTTTTATTGCTATAAAAATTTCTGTTTTGGCTGTTTGCTTATTGGCACGAATTTCGAGGCGGAGTTCACACACGAAAATCGAGATAAGTTGTAATTTGTGGTTGCTGGAATTTTCACTTTGTATTTCAGTTTCTCTGTAAAAGCATTTTCAGAAATAAAGAAGAGCTCTCGAACTGGTTTTCTCAAAGAGTTGTAGGGGGTTTTTCCAGGGTCACATTGACCAAAAATCACTGTGTTATTTTCTGTGTGTGGCTATCATAATTTTGCTGTGTTTTATTTCTGCAATTTCAGTAGTTGTGAAATCTCTAAATTTATGTTTTCAGAAAAATATTATCATTTCCCGATTTTAGAATTTTTATCATGCTTGGATTTAAAACTAAATGTATGGAGTGATAAGGAAAACTAATAACCAGAGTGGGGGTTGAAATTTCTTCATGGTATCGGAGCTTGGTTCGCTGAAAAGTGCAGTTCTGGAACAGCAAAGTGAAAATTACAACACACTGATTTTTGCAAAGAAAATAGAAACCTTTACCATAGATTTGAAAATTTCAGTTTGGTAGGATAGTGAAACATGTCTTTGGGTTTGAGAGTTGATGACAGATTGGATGGGCAGAACAACTACAGTGCATGGAAGGAGAGAATCTAGAGCATCTTTGAGGAAGCAGAAGTCTGGGGCATTATGGTAAATACCACACAGAACCCAGTAGCAGTACCTGCTAACCCTGTACAGTTGGCAGAGTTTAACAAAAAGAATGCCAAGGCAAAAAGATTGATTCTGGAAGGAATCAAAGACCATGTCATTCCTCATGTGAGAGGAAGGACTTATGCGCATGAGATGTGGATAGCCTTGACCAGTGTTTACTAGAGCTCAAATGAAAACAGAAAAATGGTCCTAAAGGAGAAACTAAAGGCCATTAAAATGGCTAAGACTGACAGTGCTACAGCATACCTCATAAAGATCACTTCAGTGAGAGATGAGTTGGCAGCCGTAGGTGAGATCATTGCACCCATTGAGTTGGTGAGGATTGATTTGAATGGTCTTCCCAAGATGTGGGAGAATTTTGTGGATGGCATTGTTGCACGGGAAAACCTTCCCGATTAGTAGAGGTTGTGGGATGATTGCATTCAGAATGAGATCGGAAAGAACCATCTTGGGGCAGCCAAACAAGTGGAGGATGACAATGTGGCATTGTTAGCAAGAGGCAAGAAGGGCAGAGCAAAGAAGCAAGCTTCCAACAGTGGAGGCAAAGGCAAAGGTAAAGGCAAGCAGCAGAACAAGGAGAAGGACTATTCCAAAGTCAAATGTTGGAATTGTCAAAAGTTGGGACACTATGCTGTTGTATGTCCGAAGAAGAAGAACAAGAAAGGGAAAGACAAACCCATGGCAGCTTCTGCAAAGATAGAGAGCTTCTCAAAGAGATTTGATCGGGAGTTTGGGCTCATAGCTTGTGAGGCCATTAGTGCAGGGTCACCTGCCATACAAGTTCAGAGGGAGTGTGCATTCCCCGCTACTAGCATTTGGTATGTTGACAGTGGCGCTTCCCGCCACATGACAAGAGTCAGAGAGAACTTCTCAGAGCTTCCGGAGGGTGATACTGATATGGAGGTAGTACTTGGTGATGACAACATTGTTAGAGCAGTGGGTGTGGGAACATTGACATTTGATAGGGGACCCAAACTTCCCTTGAAAGTGTCAAATATTCTATATGTGCCTGGAATGAAGAAGAACTTGATATTCGTCTCAGCACTTGAGGATAGAGGGTATGATGTGTTGTTCAGGAGAGGGCAGGTGCTTATATATCCTAGGGGAACTCCAGCTTCTTCAGCTAAAGAGATTGGTGTGCGCCATGCCAAGGTGTACAAGTTCTCATTCCAGCCCCTGATGGCATTGAGTAGCAGCACCCGAGACAAGACTGATAGCAAATCTAGCAGTTCAGAGTTGTGTGAGATTTGGCACCGTAGGATGGGGCATATGTATCATGGGGCCTTGAGTACATTGCGGGAGATCACCACTAGTGTGCCAGATTTTAGTTTTGATCACCTTGATGTATGCAGAGGATGTGCTATGGGGAAGTTTGCCAGATCCCCTTTTCCCAGCAGTGACAGCAGAGCGACCGGGATCCTTGACTTGATTCATACCAATGTGAGTGGTCAGATGTCTCATGTATCCTTGAGTGGCTATAAGTACTATGTTTTATTCATTGATGACCATTCCAGGAAGACCTGGATTTATTTCTTGAAGACCAAGAGTGAGGTCTTCAAGCAGTTTCAAGAGTTCAAAGCTCTTGTGGAGACCCAGACAGTAGGAAGATCAAGGTCCTCAGGTCGAACAATGGAGGGGAGTATACCCTTGGTGAGTTTGTTGATTTTTGTGTTGAAGCAGGCATTAGGAGGGAGTTCACAGTTCCTTACTACCCCCAGTAGAATGGGGTTGCAAAGAGGAAGAACAAATCCATTGCAGGGGCTGCCAAAGCCATGCTTCATGATCAGGGGTTACCTTTATGTTTGTGGGCAGAGGCCTACAACATTGTTGTGTACTTGCAGAACAAGAGTCCACATCGTGCCTTGGAGAATGTGACTCCAGAGGAGGCTTTTTTTAGGAAGAAGCCTGATGTTGGACACTTTCGTATCTTTGGGTGCCTTACATATTCCTATGTCCCCAAGGAGAACAGGACCAAGCTAGAGCCCACTGCAGACAAGGGCATCTTTGTGGGTTATAGCGAGACCTCGAAAGCTTATCAGATTTATATTCCTGCGCAGAGGAAAGTGGTTGTCAGGCGGGATGTGAAGTTTGAGGAGGAGAGAGCTTTCAGGAGGTCACGAGAGTTAGAGTATCTAGAGTCACCAGACCCTCAGGAGCAGCTGAGTCAGTCATAGGGATCCAGTGGTCAGGGATCAGGAGGTACATCGATTACAGTGTCAGGTCCATCAGTGAGCAGTGGCTCTCAGAGTCAGGTGGGTGGTTCTTTGGGCAACATGCAGGGCAGTCCACAGAGCAGTTCACAAGGTAGTCCACTAATGGATAATTCGCACGTTACTTTAGCATCTACAGGGGCAAATTCATGCATGAGGTCAGTTGACAGGCCTTCAGGAGTTCAGGCTTCTGATGGTGATGAGGATTCTTTCACTCCAGTGAGAGAAGCATGCTCAGGGAAGAGGAAGCCCAAGTGGCTTCAAGATACCTTGCGCGAGGCCACATCAATCGTTGGGCCAAAGAGACAAGTTAGAGAGAGTAAACCACCTAAGCGGTTTTGTAGTTACATGGCATTGGTAACAAGCATTGTTGACTCCGAGCCTTCTAGTTATGAGGAGGCAGCTAGCCAACAAGTCTGGAGAGAGGCCATGATGGAGGAGTATTCTTCTATTATGAAGAACGATGTTTGGGAGGTAGTGCCGAGGCCTGAAGGTAAATCAGTTGTTACTTCCAGATGGCTCTACAAGATAAAGCATACTGCAGATGGTAGCATCGAGAAGTTCAAGGCTCGATTTGTGGCAAGAGGGTTCTCACAGGTAGAGGGAGTTGACTATGAGGAGACCTTCGCTCCCGTAGCTCGGTATACATTTATTCGCTCCATTATATCGATTGCAGCAGAGATGGGTTGGAAGATCCACCAGATAGATGTGAAGACCTCATTTCTCAATGGCTTCATTCAAGAGGAGGTTTATATTGAGCAGCAGCAGGGCTTTGACGTGCATGGGAAGGAGTCCCATGTATGCAAATTGAAAAAGGCACTCTATGGCCTAAAGCAAGCTCCTAGAGCTTGGTACTAGAGGATTGATACATACTTGCAGCAATTGGGTTTCACAAAGAGTGAGGCTCATCCGAACCTATACTTCATTGTGGTGGGTGAAGAGCCTCTCATTCTGGTGTTGTATGTTGATGACTTGATCATCACTGGTGCAGAGAGATTCATTGAGGTCTGCAAGAGAGATCTTGCTTCAGAGTTTGAGATGAAGGATATCGGCTTGATGCATTATTTTCTGGGATTCGAGGTGTGGCAGGAGGAGGGGCATTTCTTCCTAGGACAAGGGAAGTATATTGTGGATATTCTTAGCAGATTTTACATGGAGGACTGCAAACCCATGTCTACACCTATGATCACTAACTGGAAGAAGCTTCTCGCTTCTGATTCCGAGTTGGTGGATCCTACTCTATACAGACAGTTGATTGGTTGTTTGATGTATTTGGTCAACACTCGACCAGATATATGTTTTGCAGTTAACACTATGAATCATTTCATGTGTGAGCCCAGGAGAGTGCACTGGGTGGCTGCAAAACACATTCTTCGTTAATTGCAGGGGACAGTGGATTTTGGTCTGGATTATAGACAGGGTGATGGAATGAGACTGGTAGGGTACACGGATTCAGATTGGGCGGGTTGTGCTTCAGATAGGAAGAGTACTTCCGTGTGTTGTTTTGGGTTGGGTTTGGCAGTTGTGTCATGGATCAATCAGAAACAACAGTCAGTTGCATTGAGCTCAACTGAGGCAGAGTATATGGCTGCTAGTTTGGCTAGTTATGAGACCATATGAATTCGCAAGATGGTGTTTGGTCTATTTGGTCAGGCATTGAGACCTTCAGTAATTTACTGTGATAACCAAAGTTGCATAAAACTCACAGAGAATCCAGTTTTTCATGACAGGTCAAAGCATATTGAGATCAAGTATCACTTCATTAGAGACTATGTCCAAAAGGGAGTTGTCAAGCTTGAGTAGATTTCCACAAATGAGCAGGTAGCGGACATTTTCACCAAAGCCTTACCACGAGGCAAGCATGTATACTTCAAAGACAAGATGGGAGTGGTGAGGAACACTTTCCTCGATAAGAGGGAGTGTTAAAATTTGGGTACCACAGGACAAATGGTTCCCTAAGGCTTTGATCTTTGGCCTAGGGAAAAGTGTCCAAATTTATTTTTTACTTTTCTCCTAAAGTGACTTTATAAGTGGAAAAGTCAATTTAATTTAAAAGTGATTTTATAAGTGGTAAAGTTACATTCTAATTTAAAGGTGACTTTATTAAAGTGAATGAAGAATTAGAAAGTGAAAAAGTAACTATGGAAATAAAAGGCTAAGTGGGTCTTTATTTAAGTGGGTGAATTAAAAAATAGAAAGTGAGAATTAAATGCACATTTATTCTCATCCCTAGATCTAAATGAATCTCAGCCATTAGATCTTAGGGTAACCCAAAAGGTCATTTAGAGAATAAAAGGAGAAGAGAAGAAGAAAAGATCAATTCATTCTTTCATGAGCATTTGAGAGAAAGAGAAGAGAGAGCAAAGAGAAAATTTATGAGCAGTGAGGAAATGAAGGAGAGCAGCAAGAAAAACATTTCAGCAAATTTGGGCAACAGCATTTATTGGCACGCATCCCAAGGAAAAACCATATAGCAGGAGAAAGGCACAGAAATCAAGGAAGAGGTGCAGCGAGTTCTAGGAACATTTTTCGAGGCTGGCCGTACAACATTTAATGTTGTTTTATTGCTGTAAAAAATTTCTGTTTTGGTTGTTTGTTGACTAGCACGATTTTCGAGGTGGAGTTCACGCATGGAAATCGAGATAAGTTGTAATTTGTGGTTGCTGGAATTTTAACTGTGTATTTCAATTTCTATGTAAAAGCATTTTCAGAAATAAAGAAGAGCTCTCAAATTGGTTTTCCCCAAAAGTTGTAGGGGGTTTTTCCAGGGTCACATTGACCAAAAATCACTGTGTTATTTTCTGTGTGTGGCTGTCATAATTTTGCTGTGTTTTAATTCTGCAATTTCAGCAGTTGTGAAATCTCTAAATTTGTGTTTTCAGAAAAATATTATCATTTCCAGATTTTGGAATTTTTATCATGCTTGGATTTAAAACTAAATGCATGGAGTGATAAGGAAAACTGATAATCGGAGTGGGGGTTGAAATTTCTTCAAGATTTGGGATGGTGGACTGCAAGCGTGTGACTACTCCAATGGAACTTAACTTTAAGAAGTTATCTGGTATTATTGTTGGACCTGAATTGGGAAATGCTTTTGAGTATCGTCAACTCATAGGAGCACTGATGTTCTTGCTGAACTCCCGTCCGGACATATGTTTTGTAGTTAACACATTGAGCCAATACATAGTTGAGCCTCATCATACACATTAGATTGTCGCAAAGAATCTTCTGAGATATCTTCGGGGCACGATCACTCATGAACTGAGATACACTGCCGAAAATGTGACGCTAAATGGTTATTTTAATGTGGATTGGGCTGGAAGTGTGGTGGATCGCAAGAGCAATTCTGGATGTTTTTCTTTGGGTTATGCTTTGATATCCTAGATGAGCAGGAAGCAGAAATCAGTTGCCTTGAGCACCGCCGAGGCCAAATACATAGCTGCTAGTATGGCCTCCTGTGAAGTTGTCTGGTTGAGGAAGCTCTTCAGTGAGCTGTTTCGACATGTGCTGGATACCACCATGATCCTTTGCAACAACCAGAGTGGGATCCGATTATCAAAGAATCCCATGTTTCATGGTCGCTCCAAGCATATAGATATCAAGTACCACTTTATCCAGGATATGGTACAACGGGGAGCAATAAGGCTCCATCACATTGGGACTGATGAGTAGGTCGCCGATATTCTAACAAAGCCCCTGAGGAAGGTCAAATTCTTGGCCTTCCAAGAACGACTTGGAGTCGTGGAGAGACCCTCTTATGAGGATCCTGTATGAGATGGACATTGAGCTCTGAGAGCTCGGGGGGGCTTGGGGTACTTCTTGGAGCGGTGAGCAACCATAGGGTGAGTGGTTTAGCCTTCCCCTAGAGGTTTTTTGTGTACAGGGTGAGTGGTTCATCCTTCCCCTGTGATAGCCCTTGGTGACATGTGAGCAAGACGAGTGGTTCATCCTTCTCCTGTCGAGACATCCTGCGCATGCAGTCTGGGACTCATGGGAAGTACCTTTCATCTGGCCAATGAGTAGGGAAATGAGGATAGGGACCATCGTATTATCAATGGATGCATCGTGTACTACCATACTGTTAATTTTAGGGATGTTCTATGCTTAGAGCAATTTATTTCAATTTTCGCAGTTAGCTCAATATCTTTTCCAGATTAACAATCACATCAACATTAAAGTAAATTGCAAATAGAACATAAACATAAATCGCAAAAGACAAGCCAAGACACAAGATGTAGCGCTAGCCTGGGACAAACCCCAATGTAGAGAAACCCTTGATCAATTCTTCTTATATGTTCTTCAATAGTTCAGCAAAGAGAGAGAAAGACGGTACATTTACAACAAAAGTCAACACTTTGATACATGAGATCAGTTGAAGACATGTTGCTTCAACCGATTCTCCAAGGTGACTCCTTCACCTATCATTGTGTTGCATCTCGTCATCATGTTGCACCTCACCGTGTTGCACCCATCATCACAATGTTGGACCTTATGAATGTTGCACTTTTGTCCCATGTGCCATTGTTGAACCATGTTGTCATACAACATGTCTCATGTGCTTGTAGCACCATGCTTGCCACTGTTATCCATGTTGTCAACGCTTGTCATGCTTGTTGTTGTCCATGCTTGCTGCTGTCATGTCACAGTTGTTGTCCCACTTTGCTTTAGCATCCCTTAGTTGTCCAATTTACTAGCACATTGTACCTTGTTGCTGTCCAATGAGTTTGCAGCACCATACTTGGTTGTTGTCCCATTTGCAGCCTTGTTGTACCATGCTAACCGTCCACTGTTGCTCCTATGAGTGCTTGTTCTCCCACTGTTTGTTGCACAAAGCATCATGCCTAGCTGTCCCATTTATCTTAGCATATCTTGCTGTCCCATTTATTATGCAGTTGTCCCTTGCCACTGCTGCCTAGATATATGTTGTAGTTGTTGTCCCTAACAGTCATACTATACCTTGTCATTGTCCCCTTAGCCTTGCCATCCCTTGCTGCTGTCCCATGTGTCTTAGCAACACCATGTAGCCCAGCTATCCCATTTATTAGCATTGTTGTCCTGAGCATGTTTGAGTCCTCAAACTCTCATGCTGCCCCTGTTTTGAGGGTCACCTACAGCCCACCTTTTCAGCCATATTAGGCATTCATCTAGGGCACCATAGGTTTGCATTATGGCTCCCTTTAGACTGCATTTAGGGCTGCCTTTAGACAGCGTTCAGTGCTGCCCTTAGACTGCGTTTAGGGCTGCCCTTAGACTGCGTTTAGGGCTGCCATTTGGACAGTGTTTAGGGTTGCCCTTAGACTGCGTTTAGGGCTACCTTTTGGACAGCGTTTAGGGCTGCCCTTTGGACAGCGTTTAGGGCTGCCCTTTGGACAGCGTTTAGGCTTCTCTTAGCTTTGATAAGATTCCTCCAAGACTACGGCTAGGGCATGCTTCCTTGACAGCGTTTTAGACTTCTTCTTTGACAACGTCTAGGGTTAGGGCATCTCCTCAATGCAGCTCCCTTAGTCTTCTTTCCTCCAACGTCTAGGGCTTCCACTCCTAGATTTCTCTTCCACTAAAACCCAAGACAAGTGGAGAGAAATCAAGATAGAAGTGTGTGTGAGAAATGACTCTCAAGTCATCTCCTTTTATACTAAAACGTTCAACACATGTGGGGTTTATTTTGTTGCTGGCCGACCTTGACGAATTGTCTTATAACACAAATAAATTCATAACTCCGTGAATACTTATCGAAATCGGATGATATTTAGATCAATCCTACACCTCTCGATGAGAGGGATCCAAGAAAAATAGCAGCTACCATAAATAAGATGACCCACATGGAGTTTGGCCCTATTTTCCAATTTTAACACATACTCCCTATGCTAGGATGTCCGATATTGATCTGGGATCAATGGGAACTGACTTCGGGTCAGTAAAAGTGGTATGAGACACTCTTTTGATTGGGACTGACTTCAGGTCAGTAGAGAATGGTATGAAACATTTTCGATCACTTCTTCTTCTTCATAGTTCAGCAGTGCAGAGCAGTGCATGGATGGCAAAGATAGTACAAATTAGCAGATGGATTAGCAGGTGGAGTTCTCCCTAGTTGAGAGGGAGTGTTAAAATTGGCAACTAGGGCCAAACTCCACATGGGTCATCTTATTTATGATAGCTGATATTTTTCTTGGATTCCTCTCTCCGAGAGGTGTAAGATTGATTTAAAGATCATCCAATTCTGACATTTACAAATGAAGATATGAATTTATTTATATTATGGACAAATTGTCAAGGTCGGCCAGCAAACTCATGTAGGCTTAGAAGCCCAACAGTGACGTCTATTCATCCTCAACGCTTGCCTATAAATGCATGGTGTCTCTTCCTCATTTGGACACACTCATCTTCACACATCTCTCTCTCCTCATCTGATTGGGTACGTATTTCTAGGCAGCTTCTCTCTCCACATGTGCGAAGGAAAGGACAATCATTTTCTGTTTCAACATTGACCAGGTTTGACCGAAAAATTCAGAGGTTGTTTTTGGGCTGTGTTGACCAAGCGTTGACCTGTTTTAGTGCGATTATGGGTAGAGGAATTTTGTCCTAGCAAGCCGTAGATCTAGGCACAAGAACCGAGGCAATCTAACTTTTGTTTTGACCAACGTTAACAATACTAAGGCTGGCCGCAGGTTTGACTTTTGTTGACCAGTTTTGACTGAACTTTTTCGCACTGTTTTTGGGCTGATTAGACTTGTTGTTGGAGGCCGAAATTGACTGGGTTTGACCCAGCTGAATTGAGGAAAAAAACTACCTTGTTGACCAACGTTGACTTTTTTTGTTAGGGCTCTTTTGCTACTATCATAAATTATCAGAATTTGTAAATCGTACTATCTCTCTCTATTGAACTATTGAAGACTAAAAGAAGATTTGATCAAGGGTTCCCCCACATTGGGGTTTGTCCCTTGCTGTTGCCACATCTTGTGTCCTCTTGTCTTGGCTTGTCTTCTACTATTTATGTTTATGTTCTATCTACATTTTACTATCATGTTGATGTGATTGCTAAACTGAAATTGATATTGGGCTCATAAAGAAATTGAAGTAAAATTTCTCTAAAGCATATAGAACATACCATTGTTGCCTAAAATTAACAATACTTCACCAGGAAGAAAGTATACATTAAGCATCCAAGCTAGAAGAAGAAAAAGCAAATTGGGGTTCGTAGCAACAAGTTGTATAGGTTGCAGCTCAAATCGCCAATGGCACTGATAGGCAGCAACTATAATGGTGAAAAGGAGCAAAATGAATTATGGCACAGGCGAATGGGGCACTTACACCATGGACCACTGAGAATGCTCAGAGAGACTGTTGCAGGGGTACCAGTCCTAAGTAATGAACATGATGACTTGTGCAGAGGATGTGTGCTAGGAAAGTATGCTAAAGTCATTTTTTCCATAAGTAACAATAGAGCAAAGGATGTATTAGGATTAATACACTCAGATATCTGCGGTCCTATGTCCACAAGGGCTCTTAGTGGTGGCAAATACTTCGTCACTTTTATCGATGATCACTCCAGAAAAACCTAGATCTATTTCTTAAAGACCAAGGATGAGGTCTTTGATCATTTCTAAGAGTTTAAGGCTCTTGTTGAAAATATGACAAGGAAAAAGATAAAGGTATTGCATTCAGATAATGGTGGAGAATATACAGACAAAGATTTCACAGATTTCTGCGCAAAGGAGGGCATCAAAAGAGAGTGGACAGCTCCATATAATCCGGAGCAGAATGGAGTGGCAAAACGGAAGAACCAAACTATTGTTGGGGCAGCCAAAGCCATGTTGTATGATCAGGATCTACCTAAGTATCTATGGGCAAAAGCTTGTAACACGGCAGTATATATCCAGAATAGAACTCCTCATAGAGCATTGGGAAAGAGAACGCCCGAAGGAGTGTTCATAGGGAAGAAGTCAAAAGTCAGTCATCTCAGGATATTCGAAAGCGTGGCTTATTGCCACATTCTAGAAGAGAAGTGCAGCAAACTGGATCCGACTGCAGAGAAAGGGTATCTCGTAGGATACAACGAGACCTCAAAGGCATATAGAATCTACATTCCAGGAAGTAAGCATATTGTAGTAAGACGAGATGCAAAGTTCATGGAAGATAGAGCTTTCAGGAAATCTCGTGAAATGCCTGTAGAAGATCAGTCAGGAGATGTTCCGTTAGTCCAAGAGCAGCAGGGACAGCAAGAAGAACAGGTAGGAGAGTGTACGCTTGGGTCAAGTACAGTGACCAGTACCAGTATTTCCTCAGAGGGAGGAAATGCAGATGCTTCTAATCGGACAGGAACAACAGGATCAGGAGAAAGAGTTGGTTGAGCCTCCCACCACTAGTGGTAGAACGAGTAGAGAGGTGCAACAGACACTAAGGGACGCAGAGGAGTTTGTTGGAGCTCCTAGAGCCGAGAACAGGCAGCGTAGACAACCAGATAGATACCAAGCATTGGTAGCTCAGGTTGGAGAACCCTCTAGCTTTCAAGAAGTTGTTCAACACTAAGTATGGGTGGATGCCATGGTGGAAGAGTACAACTCCATCGTGACGAATGATGTCTGGGAAGTAGTACCTAGACCAGAAATAGATCAGTTGTAGGATATCTACAAGATCAAGTATGCTGCAGACGGAAACATAGAGAAGTACAAGGCAAGGTTCATAGCAAAGGGGTATGCTCAGAAAGAAGGGATAGACTATGAAGAGACCGTTGCCCCAGTTACTCGTGACACCTCTGTCAAATCTGTTATATCCCTAGCAGCTCAAATGGGATGGGAGATTCATCAGATGGATTCCAAGACATCATTCTTGAACGGAGTGATAGAAGAAGAGGTGCATATAGAACAGCCCGAAGGGTTTGAAACTCATGAGAATAATTCTCATGTTTGCAGGTTAAAGAAAGCTTTGTACGGGCTCAAGCAGGCACTAGAGCATGGTATGGTTGAATTGATAGTTACTTACAGCAGTTGGCATTTGTCAAGAGTGAGGTTGATCCCAATCTCTACTATTTACTGGTAGATAATGAGCCACTTATTCTGGTACTATATGTAGATGACTTGTTCATAACTAGATCATCTAGGCTCATCTAGGACTGCAAGAAGAATCTTGAAGTCGAATTCGACATGAAGGACTTGGTATTGATGCATTATTTTTTGGGGTTGGAAGTTTGTCAAAATAATGGGGAGATCTTCCTTAGACAAGGAAGGTATGCTACAGAGATTTTGAAGAGATTCAGAATGCAGGATTGTCAACCCATGGCTACTCCCGTGATCACCAATTGGAAGAAAATAGATGCATCAGAGGATAAAGAAGTAGATCCCACCTTGTACAGACAACTCATTGGGTCGCTTATGTATCTGGTCAACACTAGGTCAGACATTTGTTTTGCTGTCAACACTCTTAGTCAGTTCATGGTAGAACCAAAAAGGGTGCATTGGGCATCAGCAAGACACATACTTAGGTATGTACATGGAACAGTTGGATATGAGTTGAAGTACTCTAGAGGGGAGGATATCAGCTTGAATGGGTTCACCGATGTAGATTGGGCAGGTAATTCAGTAGACCGAAAAAGTACCTCAGGGTACTGCTTCAATGTTGGATCAGGGATGATATCTTGGTGCAACAGGAAGCAGAAATCGGTAGCACTGAGTTTAGCAAAAGCAGAATATATGGCAGCCAGCACAGCTACATGCAAAGCCATATGGCTTAGAAAATTGCTTGTGAGCCTATTCAAAAAAAGGATGGAGGCGACCAAGGTTTACTGCAATAATCAGAGTTGCATCAAACTCTTCGAGAATCCAATATTTCATGATCGATCAAAACATATAGATATCCATTGTCACTTTATTAGAGGCTGTGTTCAACATGGGGCGGTAAAGCTACAGTATGCTCCCATAGGAGAGCAAGTGGCCGATATACTCACAAAGGCTCTCAAAAGAGCTAAGTTTACTCAGCGCAAAGAGCAGTTGGGTATAGTTGAAAATTCGTTTCAGCAGCAACAACAGTTTGCAATGCAGGGACAATTGGCAATGGCAGTACCAACAACAGCACAGATGCAGAAATTCAGAGGGTGTTGTAGTACAGATGTAGCATTGGCAATGGCAATGTCAAAAGTAGTTGTACAGTTGCAGCAACAGCGCAGTAGTTGGTGGACAGCATGTCAAACATCAGCAGCGTAGAGGACGATGCTTCAGAGTCAGAGCAATAAACAGTAGTAGTGTATTGCTAGAGCACATTCCTCACTAAGAGGGAGTGTTGATTTGGAGTAGCATCGGATGTGCTCTAAGCCTCAAATTTTGCAGTGAGGCTTGGGCACATGCATTCCAAAGAACCCGGAAACCGTTTTGGGAAATTCCACACAAAGGCGACTATATTAAAAATTAATATTTTTAATAGAGTTCGTAAGTCTAAACTTAGGAAAATTAAAATATTAATGGGTATTAATCTAATTGTGGGTGAATCTTCTAGATAAAGATGGAGATCAAGTCAAAATGATCTGAGCCTTTGATTAAGAGTTAATCTAGGCCGTTGGTTATCCAACAGGAAGATATAAGAAGGGGCTTGAGGGTCATTTGGAAAATACACCAGGCAGATACTCAGTTGCCCAAGTAAAATCGATTTTCTCACTGGTCTAAGTTCGGCATGAGAAAATCGGTTTAGAGGGAGAGTTGCAGGAGGAGGAGAGACAAAGAGGGTTCAGCATCAGTGAGGGAGACAGGGACGAAGACACATAGCAGCAAAAGGGACAGCGCTGGGCAGATTGACGATGGGAGAGGCAGCGCTGGCTGGAGTGACGCAGGCATTGCGCGGGCCAATCCAGAGGCCAGAGAAAGTGACATTGGGCAAGCTAGAGAGAGGCAAAGGGTGGAGGAACCTCTCTCTCGGGTCACATACTTGTTCAGGAACGTCTGTAAATTTTTCTCAAAAAGCCTTGTTCTATACGACTGGGTGTAATTTGTACATGATGATTTTTGTTGAAGAATAATAAAACACTCATCTGTTGCACCGGTTTTCCCGCATTGGGTTTTTCCGGGGACAATTGTCCAAAAATCATTGTGTTATTGTGTTTGTATATGTGCCAGCATTTTACTTACATTTACTTTCTGCAATGTTTTAATTGTGAAGACTGCAGTAGAATATGTTTCGATATTTGCCGTAAGAATACAGTAGATAACTTATTTCTGAGGTAATAAGTAGAAAAAATCATATTAATCACTGCAGTAGGATTTCAATTTTAGAAATTTTCAGAGTCTGCAGCCAGTGGGTGATTTTATCAGATAAGTATTGTGTATACACTGTTGTTTATCTGTTGCTCATTGTTAATTGTTTTCTATCAGTTATTATGTTGTCCTAGTTTAATTATATGTTACTTTTCAGTTATGGTATTAGTACCAGAGTTGGTGGCATCATCCTAGCTGGGTGGCTGGGGGATTTTACAAAAGTCTGCATCAGTTCTAGCAGGATGTGAATCCCTTATTTGCAGGTCATACTAATATTCCCTTATGAAGGCATCAAAAATATCTGAAGATGAGTGACTTCTTTTATGTTTGTTCTGGAGATTAAGCTACAACTGGACAGAACCATAGATAGAGCCACTCTTCTGTATATAAAACCATGTCTCTTCCCTTTTTAATGTGCTGCCACTCTGACGTGAATACCACAAAATTCCTAACTTGGATCTCTTGCTAAGGACCACACAATGTTGCTAACATAACGTCTTCAAAACACTAAGTTGACCTTCTTCAAAACATGAATTGGACTTCGGATTGAAGGGAGAATGAGAGATCGGTCCACCTGGAAGTTCATGTTCTTCAACAGGCCCATACATCGAGGCTAACTGTTAACAGTTACAACATGAAGAAGGTTGGTGAAAAGAGAGACAAAATTGAAATCTCTGTCAACAAAATTAAAAGAGGAAGAAGATGCAAGTAGTTCTGAGTGAGAACTACTGCTTGCAGATGATGACAGATTTGGAAAGACGTTCAAGGAAACAATTTAAAAGCTAACAAATCGAAAGGCCACAGTTCCAACATGAAGGTGGTTGGTGAAAAGAGAGACAAAATTGAAATCTCTGTCAACAAAATTAAAAGAGGAAGAAGATGCAAGTAGTTCTGAGTTAGAACTACTGTATGCAGATGATGACAGATTTGGAAAAGACATTCAAGGATACAATTTAAAAGCTAACAAATCAAAAGGCCGAAAACAGGACATGCCAAGTGACGACAAACTATCCACAGTTGATTGTAATTATCCAAGGTTTTCTGCTTTGTTCACGTCTTATCATTTTGCCATATATCTGACAGAACCACAGTTTAAAAGGTATGTTGAGGGGGCAATATGAAGCTTAGGATATATCTCAAATATCTGTAATTGTATTAAAACTCTAGTGGCATATAATATTGTGTCCTCTGTTTCTGCTCGATGGCAGCCACAGATACAGGATAAAATAATTTGTTCATTATTAAGGTCAAATAGTTTATTATGAAAGTCAAATAGTCAACAGCTAACACTCAATTTATTATTTTTTTCAGTTCTTTTAATTTGTATCTCTGCATTGAGATGTTAGGTCCACAACTTATAGCCATAGCATAGTTCAAAGAAACAAAAGAATTCTGCAAATGAAACAGTGGATGACTTGAAATCCTTCATGGGGAAAAATCTACAATTGACAATTCTTCAATAAAGAAAAGGAGAACTAACTTTTGTCAATAGTTCAATATCCTTTAGTACTTTTGTTCTTTAAGATAGTTAGTAAACTGCATCTCTTGAGTAACCAGCCCTGCAAGATCTCGTCTTCCAGCACTTTTGTATGCATCTATTACCGCTCTATAAGCAGATTCGTTTGGCTGAAAACCCTCATATTTCATTTTGTTAAACATCCTTTTTACACCTTCTATCAAGCCTGCCTTTCCATAGCTAATGATCATACTCGTGTAGGTAGCAACATCTGGTTCAATCCCCTTGGTTTTCATGCTCATAAACATCTTTAGAGCCTCATCAATCCTGTCTGCACTTCCAAATGCATAAATGGCAGCATTGTAGGCAGACACATCAAGCTCCAAACCAATTTCTTTTAATTGTTCACAGGCCTCCAAAGCCTCCTCATGCATTCCCGCCATGGAATAAAGAGTCACTATCAATGCTTGCATACTGTGGGGGATTCCACTCTCCCGTGCAATCTCAAGCTGATTTACTGCCTCCATTGGAAGGCCTCCTTTCTTCAAAATTGTACCCAATGTTTTGTATGTGATGTCATCAGGTGAAACCTTCGCTTTTAACATTTGCTGAAAAACTTCCGTTGCTTCTCTCAATCTTCCCTCTGCTGCATACACTCCAAGGACATTATTAAAAGAGAGTTTATTTGTGAGAAGCCCCAATTCCTGCATCTCTTTTGCAATTTCAATTGCTTGGCTAAGTCTGCCAATTTTTTTGTATAGACACACCATCATGGCATAAGAAAATTCATTAGCCTGGCCCACTTGCTTTAAGTCATTAAAAATTGACTCTGCCTCACTGACCATACCAGCATCACTGTAAAAATCAATCATACAATTTGTTGCAAAGACATCTGGACCTTCTCCCAAATTTTTCATCTTTTCATATGTTTCTTGAGCCTCTCTCAAATGGCCAACCTTTCGATATACCTTGATCAAAGAGCTGTATACTGTGCAGTTTGCTACAAAGCCACGGTCTTGCATTATTTGAAAGTAATGAACAGCTTCCTCCACATTTCCAACCTGTGCAAATGCATTTATCAGTGCACCATAAACAACTTCATCTGCCTCAACGCCCATCTTCAGCATCTTCTTATAAATGTCCTCTGCCTCCGTGGCTCTACCCAGGCTACTATTCACAGCGATTACAGCACCAAATGTTGCACAACTCGGCACAAACCCTGCCTCCTGCATTTTAATCATATAGCATTTTGCATCATCCGGTAATTTTGCAGCAGCAAACATCTGAATGAGAGAATTATAAGTGCATTCATCAGGTGAAACTCCTTCATTATCCATGCTCTCAAACAATTTCCGTGCCTTGTCATAAAGTTTTGCAATTCCATAAGCCTTAATCATAACATTGTATTCCAATACACTCTGCTTTGCTCCTCTTTCTGTTTCACAACTGTAGCCGAATACCTTCTCAGCATCCAACCAGTACCCCATCTCTCCATATGCATCGATAATGGCAGCGTAGCTCTTGGAGCTGATTCCTCCAAGAAGCCGAAATCTTTCAAACCAGGACCATGCTTTCATCAGCAACCCCATCTCTATGCACATTCTGATAATAACAGGCCTTGAGAAGTCATCCACACGAAACCCCAATTCATCCATCTCCTGGACCAGGGATTCAGCTTCTCTAATCATATGTTTCCCACAAAGTACACGCAACAGAGTTCTATAAGTTACAATATTAGGTTGAACTCCAGTTTGTTTCATTCTGGTGAAATAAGTTAATGCCATGTCTATATTATTATTTTCGGCATTCATTGCTATAAGAGTATTGTAAGTCATAACGTTTGGCGGGCACCCTGTTTCCTCCATTTTATTCATGAGAACCTCTGCTTCTTCTAGATGACCATATGAACCACAAATATGAATCATAGTATTAAAAGTAACAATGTCAGGACAAATACCTGATTTGAGCATCTCCGAGAAGGCATTTGAGCATTCGCCGATGCGGCCTGCCTTGCCATACATATCAATCAAGGTATTATATGTGAAAGCCCGTTGTGGCCTATGAGTTTGGGACCACTTCCTGTAAAACACTTCCGCCTGGTCAAACTCTCTAGCTTTCTTGTACATATGAACAACAGTATTCATGGTCACCTCATCTGGTTGGAGCCCTTGCTGTTCCATGTGTTGGAGCCATTGCAGGGCCTCTGACTTGAGGCCAGCCCTACCATAAACATCTATTAGGGTGCCATACGTGTTATTTGTGGGCAGCAGCTCGTCCTTCTGTTTGGTCATTTGGGTCCAACAATCCTCAAGTTCATCCCATTTTTTAGCCCTACCAAGGATTCTGAGAATGACATTGTAATGAATGACATTTGGTTTGTAGTCTTCCTGCATGTGAAACCACTTGAAAAGGGCAAGGGCTTTTTCCCAAGTGGGTTGCTCTATGAGGATTATTGTCTGCTCTTGGGGGCTTATCTTGTGCTTCCAGGGCTTTAAGGCTTCCTCTATGTTATCCCAGTCACTGTTTTGTAGAGCCTGCAAAATCGACGGGATGGAGCTTCCTCTGTATTTCCTTCTTCTTGTTGTTATTCTGTTTCTACTCTTATTGTTATTAGCAGCAGCGACATAATCATCATTTGGTTGGGTGTGGGTATGATGAGGTGCCTTAAAATCCTCCTGTAAACTAACCCTGGAGATTTGAATTGAGCAAATAGGTCGGGGTCCAAGGAGGTTAAATCCAGAGGGCATCAAGGGAGCAGGAACAGACGGGAATTTGGATTTTGTCCCAGCAGACAAGAACCTGGTGTCTCTCCTGCCTGAGAGGTCCACCACGTCAAATGCAGGCAATGAATTCATAATGGATTGATTAACAAAACCCATGATCGATCTATCCATGTATGACTGAAACCTTTTGGGTAAGGAAGACTGCACTCACAATCTTTCTATCCATGTATGACGGAACCCTTTAGAGTGAGGACGAATGCAGTAACACTGTTCAGTTGCGCATTCCCATTCCTATGAAAACAGCTTCAGTAAACCAAAATTTAGAAATCAGCCGCTCTGTTGGGATAGATATCGCATTAGTGCGTTTGAACATATTTATTCACTGCGTCAACACTCGATTTTATTCCTCGGGCGGTCTTACATAAAAATCGTTGTCTCTTGTCTTTATACGTGTCAGAGGTTTTCTGGGTGATTTGAAGAACATCTGGGTCCCGTGTTTAGCTCCACCATTAAATTTTATATTATAAATATTTATTAAAAATAACTATAAATAATATATTTATTTTGAATATAATGAATTGGCAATAAGATATCTCTTTTATCCCTGGAACAGGTCAGTGTATAGCAGGAGCTCCTCAACGAGGCTCAGGTTGAATTCTGTTTTGTTCAGGCTATACTCTCTCTTCAGTCTCATGTACATTGAATATCTTTAGTCGAAGCAGCGGTTTTTTTGGGTATAGACAACAGTGCTAAGCATTTTTTTCTCGCAAGGTATTTTGATTCTTGTTATTTCCAAAACAGGTTATTTTCATGAAATGAAATTTTAACGTCTATGAGACTAGATATAGTCTATGGGATCACTAGTTTCCATGTTTTTTGTCTTTTGTAATTTAATCTTTTTATTATTCAAATTAATGATGAGTTAACTCAACCTTCTAACAGTGCCCTCACTGAAGAGACAATGACAAGGCTCTGATGTTAACATACTGTTGTAACTGTGTCTGAAAACATCACATTCCAAAATGAAATGTTTTTCCGATTCCACTGCCCCATAAGTACAAAAAGTACACACCTGTTCTTCTAGAGCTTCTTTAGGTCTTTTCCATCGACGTATTTCACACCATATTGATGCGAGTTAGCTCTCAACTGAGCAATAAGAATATTTGCTCTCCATGGAATGCTATTTCCAATGTACTCTTTTTGTTGGAGATCACAAGTGAGGTTGAATTCTTGAACATAGTACTTCTTCTTTCTACCCAACTCTTTTCCCCATATACGCTTACGAAACTTCTCCATAACAAAACTCTTTAAATGCTTGCTACTTGTGGGACATGCATTGAGGTAAATATTCCATTTTTGCATCCATTTGTTGTTTTGTCTCATCAATGATTTCTTTCTTTCACCCATTCCTTCATTGAAGATAACTTTAGGCCATCTACCTTCTCCCATTTGTTCAATTCTTTGTAGGTACCTTATGAGACGCACCATAGCAATTGCTTCGATGGAAGTTGCTCCTATTTCACTCAGCGTTATCTCATAAGAAACCAAACTTTTTATTTTAAACTTGCTCATGATCAACCGTTTTTGAATTTTCTCAACTTGCTTCCATTTTGAGACAAGGGTGCTGCTAGCCCACAATTCATACACATATAATATCACTGGACAAACTAGGAGCCCAAAAAGCACTTTAATTGTTTTCCAATCCCATAACTTTGCCTCTCTACCACTGTTTTGAAGAGCATATAATGCTTTCTACCCACCTAAATTCTCTTCTTTCTGCAATGCTCCCAATTAAGTGTGTTGTTGAAATCAATCCTGAGACACTTGTATTCATTTACTTCTTCAAGAATGTTGCCTTCAAAGAAGAATGTACACTGACTCTGCTTCTTTTTATTTGAGAAAATCATTATTTTGGTCTTGTTGGTATTCACTTGCATCCCCACTGCTTTACAAAAATGCTCAGGGGCATATAGGTGCATCTGCAATCCCAGGGCCGATTTAGCAATCAATATAAGGTTATCGGCATATAAAAGAAGCTTTATCACAACCCCCCCCCAACCAAACACCGTCCCCACCTTGCAGATTTAGCCACTCTTCCAATTTATCAATATATGAACCAAAAAAAGTAGGGGATAAAGGGTAGCCTTGCTTGACTTTGATGTCACTTCTAAAGATTTCTGAAATGCTTGCTGAAGTTCTAATTTTAACTTTCACCTCTTCATAAAGCCTATGGACAGCAAATCTATAATGCAGTGAATTTCAAGTTCTTCCATTCTACTCCACAACTTATCTCTAGGGACCGTGTCAAATGCCTTTTTGAGTCAACAAAGCAGCAAAATACTTCTTCTTTGCCCTTCAAAACCTTTTCAATAATGTGTCTCAATGTGATACCATGATCTACTGTAGAATGTTTCGGCCTAAAACCTGCTTGCCCTTTTGCCCTCTTTTCTTTGACTTCCATCCACTTATGAATTCTATTTTCTACCATGTTGCTAAAGAGTTTTGCAAACAAAGAATTGATCATAATAGTTCTATAGTTGGAAGGATTATTAATGTCTCCACTTTTAAAAAGGGTTTTTGATATACTAGTTGTCCGATCTCTTGGGAATCCTTGTCGAATGACGTTGTTGAATATTTCCATGATGTGCGGTGCAAGAATGTTCAATCCCCACTTTAGATATTCTGCTTGAAGTTCAACCAAATCCTTTGTCTTTCCTATTTTCAACTTCTTAATTCCTGTCTCTACTTCTTGTAATGTGAAAATCTTTGTAGCTGTGTTGATCCTGGGAGGAGGCTCCTCCTCTGATTCTTTCTCATAAAGTGATCAGAAATCAATCATAAATTAAAACTGAAGTAGAATGGATTAATTGCCAACAGTGAAATGATCGTTAACCTTAAGTGTTGAATGTGGAAGACTAAAGGAAAAGCAATTGATTTAAGACTTAATCAATAACTTCAGAAACATAATTAAGCATGAAAGTTGTAGCAAAAACAAAGATAGAAGACAAAAAACATTGATTACAAAGTTCGTCCTTGATGGACTACGTCTCTGGGTCCACTTTCAAGATGGGTGTTTGCTTTATTAGGATTGATCGAAAGAGGTCTTTTACACAGAAAAACACCAAACTGAATGTGCACACAGGTACTTCCTGTCTCTATCAATAGAAATCTCTCTCTCCTAGCTTTCCAACGCTTGTCTCGGTTCCCAATTCCGCCTTCAGATGGTCAAGATACACTGAAAACAACAATTGCCTCTCTAGCTCAGCGTCTACATACTAGACTCCAAAATCACTCTAATGCCTTTTACATGAGAAAAATGATGAATTTATAACCCCTCAAGTTCATTCGAGGCTCTCATGGCTAAGATAGGCATGAATTGTTGTATTAAAGGTTGAATGTGATCGGTCTTATGACTAGCTGACACCTTTGTATTAGGTTACATGGTGGGTTTAATTAAAAATGGCACAAAATACCAACAAAACCCAAAAATGCACTTTAGGCTAAACTAAGCTCGCTTGCGGTCAGGTAACAAAGCCAAAATGGTTGATTGTCCGCATGTGAACAGGCGGTTCTGTTGCGATTTAGTCATAAGCTACCACCTTGCAGGTTAAGCCCAGTGGTTGCGGTCAACTGAACTGCATGTGACAATTTTCACTGACATTGTTATCCAAGTTGTATTCCATTGTGATGGTTCTGGTTTGCTGATTGTCGGCTTCCAAACCACAGTCTCTCTGTTCACATTATGGTTGACCTCCATTGTGGTCTTCAACACGGTTAGGTCTGTGCAGTTATGTTGCTATCCGCTGCGGTGAATGATAACTGCGAGCGGTGTTCACATATGCGGTCCCGCTAAGGTCTCCAAACCCGTGCGGTTAGGGACTGTGGGTTATATTTGTATTACAATTGATTTTACAATAAGGTTTGAAGTGGGTTATTTGCATATGGTTTATGTGTCTAGGCCTTATGCATTAGGGTTTAGGCATATAGGTTTTACACCATAGCTTTGTGACATAGGTTTAGCCACTTAGGTTTGTGACTTAGTACTTAGGTTTTAGGTTAGGTTGTAGTATCATAAATATCTTCCACCTTAGCCTTAAAACCTTTACAATTACATAAATTTTTGTCACACCATGACATACAATTTAGACCACTTCTACCATGACAAGGTAACCAACACCAAAAGAACTGAAGACAACATCGGACATTGAAGACACTAGCGAAGCTGATGAAGCAGAACCCGACCTGAATTCTATAGACTGACAAGATATTCCTGGATCATAAAGATGTCTTGCATAGTCAAACCATTTATTAGTTGTAATATTATTTTCAATTTGCTTCTTCCTTTGTTGAAGTTCCTACCAAAAAAGCTTTGGGTTATTCTTGCTTATATATATTAACTCTTGCCTTGTTTTCATGAACTCATTTTTTTCCTTTTTAAAATCTGCTTATATAGCTTTACATTCATCTTCTCCTTGCCTGCTTTTTTCAAAGTTTTCCTTGCCATTTTGCATTCCTCATCAAACCAAGCATTTACAAGAAAACAATTTGATTCATATTTCCTATTTTTTGCTCTTTTTCACTCTGAATTATATTTGTTAACTCATGACTATTGAGGCTTTGGGAACCACTCTTCCCTTTCTGAATTGATCTCTCCAACATTGTTTTGAAGATAGTGCAATTTTCTTGTGTTAGAAGAATTTTGCCCCTTGATATCGATTGTCGAGAACATTGGGTTTTCCTCCTATGCTATCTTTCTTCTAACCAAGATAGCTTTATATAAATTGGGTTATGGTTTGATTTTAAGTCCCACATATGCTCTTCAATCTTAACTTCATTTATCATTTCTATCAAGCTTTGTGAATAAATAACATAGTCAATAACACTTGCCCAATTGTATGTGTTGCAAGTGAACTTCCCAGACCTTTTCCATTTATCTATACCGTTGCAGATAATTAAGTTGAAAGCACCACACAACGTGAGAAACTCATCTCCAAAATGATTGCTAACTTTGTCATCTTCTGAACATCTCAACCATTGGGGATTCTCCTATTCAATGAGCCAGGTAATATTGTGATCCTCTTTGCAACAAAACATACTAGCTTGTTGATTTGTTGTTCTAGCATTGAAATACCCGCTAAAAGAACTTCTCCCTACTAAGAATATACAACAATATCCTACTTTAAAGCTACATATGGGTCTTTGCTATCTAGCCCCTTATTTTTGTAAGTTTTTGAGACTTGAGGTGCAAAATAACATGTTGCAATTCTTATGTGGTTCTCATTCTTTGTTATTTTGAACCATAAATATTGTTTATGTGTATCTTCTTTCACAAATTGTATGTGACGACTTTCTTTTTCTTTCACTAAAACCAGTTTTCCTCCATACCCTTTGCCATTTTATGTTGCCTCATTCCAAACTACTAATTTCAAATAACCATCAAACATAGGAGTTTTACAACCATCATGTTCATGAGTTTCTGTGAGACAAATTATGTCTCTACTTTCTGCAATATGCCCTATCCCAGGTCCCCTCCTCCAACGGTAACCTCTACATTTCCAACAAACTAGACTTAGGTAGATCTGGGTAGGATTTGATTGCTACACGGCTTGGCACACAAGACTCAACTTTGAGTCTTCACCCCTTTTCATCCATGTTGATCTTGTTGTTTTCCTCCCTATTATAGAATTAACTATTTTTTCTTTACTACCAAAATTTTGCCCTTCTTTATCATGAGGTCCAAACATTGCAATAACTGCTTTACCATTGTACAACAATGCTCTTTTCCCTTTGTTTCTTGCTGCTCTAATTTTCTCCACTTCTTCTCTTCTCTCCTCTTGTTGTTTGCTAGTTATATCTTCATCTAAGAAAAAGTGTGGGCCTTTCAAGAGTCTCTTTTTGCTTAAGCGATAGTGTTTGTCTTGCACACTTGCTATGATGACTTTTGTGGGTTGAGGCCTCTCTTCACATATTTTCCCCACCCTTCTTACTTGACAAATTTGCCCTCTTCAATTTAATTTCTCTTTCAAAAAGTCTCTTGTCAAATTGAGAGTGCTTTCCTTCTTTCCATAATCTCTTATTCCTCTTATAATAAAGTTTGTTTCCCTATCTTTTTTGCCTTTGTGTTCTCTTTCCTGTGCTCTATTTAGCACTTACATCTTCTTTTTCCTCCATCCTTGATCCGGATTTAAACAGGAACGCAAAAAATTATAGAGATAACCATATACACAAAGATGCAGCGGAAATAATACTTCATTTCATTAATGGAAAATACTGAAATATGCTTACAACCAGAAATGGAAATAAACTAGCTAGGGCGATGGTAGCTTATCTCTGAGAAGAGATGTGATGGCTACATGCCTCTGAACTGTGTTACAATGAGGCTCCAAGGCCTATTTATTGTTGAGAAACAATGGAAAACTCTTAACATTCCAAAACCTAACCCTAGGAGATGAAACGCCAAACTGTGGGCCCCATTTGGGGGTAAGTTGGTACATCAACTTCCCGGGGTCGTAACTTTGGCATATGATCTCCGTTTGACGCGTACAATAGCTCATTAGAAAGATCTATCCAAGCACTATCATTGTTGGAATGAGCAACATCGGTCCATTCCATGGACCCATGTTGCCCCCGGATTCCCCAAAAAACGTCGTTTAGGGCCTCAAAACGGCTCCGGAAGTTCAGGACCCAAAAAACTGCTAAAAATAGTAAGTTGTGCTACAATTAAGGAAACTGAAAATGCTGAGAAAGACAATGGTGGGGGTCCAGGTGGACTTGGCAGGTGGCCACCAATATCCACCTGGATCATTCCTCCCCCCTTAGGAAGCAATGGTCCCCATTGCGTTGAGCTCCTCCATGAGATGAGGAAACTTCTGCTGAACTTGTTCCCTGGTGAGCCACTTGCCCTGCTGAAGGAGTTGGCCTGCTTTGACAACTCGATACAATTGGATATTTTGTTGGCGAGTGTTCTTGATCTGTGTGTCCATGATCCGATCAGTTGCAGCTTGTTCCATGCAATCTGGATTTAATTCTGTGGGTTTGAGCTGTTCTGCAATGTCGGATGTGTCTAGCAATGGTGGAAAGTATGGCCGAAGGCGGTCCACATTGAACACTGGGTGCAGGCCAAGGAATGTGGGAATGCTGAGCTCAAATGCATTGTCTCCCATAGCCTTAGTAATGGTGTAAGGACCATATCGGAGTGGTCTCAATTTCCGATAGGCTCCAGTAAGGCGTTCCTTTTGCAAATGCAACTAGACTTTGTCGCCCACCTGAAACTTGTGTGGCACCCGATGTTGATCATGTCGCTGCTTGTACTTGGCATTTGATTTCTCAAGAATGTCATGGACCTGCTGGCGAATATGTTGGATGCGCTCAATGAAGCTGGTGGCCTTATCTGTTTCGGACTGGACATGAGCTGAATTCATGTGAGTAGCTGCAAGTGGCATGGCCACATCAATGGGGCATAGTGGCTGGAATCCCAAACCCACCTGAAAAGGGCTATGGCCAGTGGAGCTGTGAAGAGCTCGGTTGTAGCTGTGCTGAACATAGGGGAGGCTCTCGTCCCATGTGCGTGGATGCTTTGAGTTATACATGCGCAGAATGTGCACAATCATCCTATTGACAACCTCTGTCTGGCCATCAGTTTGAGGATGGAAGGCTGTGGAATTCGTGAGTTTGGTGTCCAACATTGACCAAAGACTGGACCAAAATGTGCTGAGAAACCGACTATCCCGATCTGAGATGATAGACTGTGGGATCCCAAAGTGCACCCACACTCGTTCAAAGAAGAGTTTAGCAGTGGCTTCTGCTGTGATATTCTTCTTGCAGGCCACCATAATGGCCATCTTCGAGAACCTGTCGACGACCACAAAAACACAGTCATTTCCATGCTTAGTGGAAGGAAGGCCTGACATGTAATCCATGGAGATGGATTCCCAAGGTCGACTAGGGGTAGGCAAAGGGGTATAGAGGTCGTGCTTCTTAATGGCCGGTTTGGCAATGGCACACGCAGTACATGATCGGATGTACTTCCCAACATCCTGTCGAAGATTCGGCCAATAGAAATAATTTTGCAGTACTGCCACTGTTTTCTCGACCCCGAAATGCCCAGCAGCCCGACTGTAGTGTGCTTCCCAAATCATCTTGGCACGCTCGCTTGAAGGAACACAAAGGTGACCGAGGTGGCATAATAGGGCATCTTGGAGGTGAAAATCTGCAACCTGCCGACCCTCCAAGAGTGTCTGGTATGTGTGGCCGAATTCTGGGTCGCTTTTGTAGAGAAGTGGCCAATCAGAAGTCTCGTGCCCACAAGAGTTGAGCACGGTGGTTAGCGCCATGATCGGTGGTCGACTGAGGCAATCTGCAACATTATTGGTGCTGCCCTTTTTATACTTGATATTCAAGTGAAACTGTTGCAGGTATGTAGACCACTTCTGATGGCGATCATTCTGCAATTTCCCTTGGGTCTGTATGAACTGCAGAGGTCGGTGGTCTGTGTGGATGACCGTTTCCTTCCCCAAAATGTAATGCTTCCATTGTCGGCAGGCCTGTACAATGGAATACATCTCTTTATCATAAGTGGGGTACTTCCGGACTGTGTCTGAAAGTGTTTCACTGTGATATGCCACTGGATGTCCATGTTGAGTAAGGACTGCCCCAATAGCATAGTCAGAGGCATCTGTCTCGACCTCAAATGGTTGTTGTAAATCTGGTAACGCGAGCACTGGTGCCGTGCAGAGGTGATCCTTCAACTCCCTGAATGCCTTCTATTGAGATTCAGACCAAAAGAATTTTGCTTTCGCCCCGCCCTTGGTGACTTGACTCAAGGGCCAAGAAATATGAGAAAACCCCAACACAAACCTGCGGTAGAAGTTAGCAAGACCTAGAAAGCTGCGGAGCTCTGTTAGAGTGGTTGGAGAGGGCCAATCCCGAATGACTTGGATCTTGGCTGGATCGACATGCACCCCCTGTTCATTAATGATGTATCCCAGATATTGAACCTGGGTCATGCCAAAAGTGCATTTCTCCAAATTGGCACATAGCTTGTGTTGCCGCAGTGTTTGGAGAACCTGTCGGATGTGGTGGAGGTGCTCTTCCCAACTCTGGCTGAAGATCAGAATGTCATCCAAGTATACTACTACAAAGGAGTTGGTGAATGGCCGCAAGATGTCATCCATTAGCCTCATAAAGGTTGCAGGAGCATTCGTCAATCTGAAACGCATGACCAACCATTCGAAGAGGCCCTCCTTGGATTTGAAGGCAGTCTTCCACACATCGGAGGGTTCGATTGGTACCTGGTGATATCCCGACTTCAGGTCGATCTTACTGAAATATTTCGCCTCCTTTAGTTGGTCTAGGAGGTTATCAATTTGCGGGATCGGGTACCTATTACGGACAGTGATCTTGTTCAGCGCCCGATAGTCAATACAGAGTCTCCACGTCCCATCCTTCTTCTGTACCAACACGATCGGGCTCCCATAGGGCGATGAACTCAGACGGATGTGACCTTTCTGCAGGAGCTCCTGAATCTGCCTCTTGATTTCATCGTTCTCCAGAACAGAGCGTCGATAAATTGGTCCATTGGGTAGCGGCGCACCTGGGGTCAGATCGATGGAGTGCTTGACTTGACAGTGCAGAGGAACCCCTGCCGGGGAGGTGAAGATGTCCTCGTACTCCTCCACAATCTTGTCCATCTGTAGTTGTCGTGCAGAGGGCCCCGTTTGGAGGCCGCGGCCACTGTCTTCTTCTTTCCCTGAGGGCGTATCATCAGGAAAACAAATTTCCTGGTTTTGGAAATGATCTTACTGCATTGTTTTGCAGTAATCAAAGATAGGGCGGCAGGTGGTGCTACCTCTGGTATCCTGAACAACTTATTTCCCAATGTAATAATAACAGCACGGGGCCTTGATTCATACACAGCATGTCGCTTCCACAAGTATGGTTGTCCTAGTAATACATCACAAACTTCAAGGGGAGCAATGTCACACAATACCTCATCCGTGAAGGGCTTGATGTTGTATGGAAGGCGACATTGCTGGCTCACGCGAAGATCTCGTCCTTGGTAAAGCCACCCAATGGTGTATGGTTGTGGATGTGCTGTGGTCGGTAAGCCCAACCGCTTCACGACCTCTGCCGAAATGAGGTTCTTTTGACTCCCGCTATCAACAATGAACTGTATTGGGGAGCCCTTTACCCACATCTGGGAGTGGAAGAGACGCTCCTCCTCCTCTGGATCTTCGAGTTCATTTTTCTGGATCTTTGCGGTAGCAACAGTGGCGCTGGGGTCCGCATCAATGATCTGCTTCCCTTTTTCATACCCCTTATCGGGTTCTGACTCAGAGTCAGAACATGCATCTGATTCTGAAACCTTTAGCTCAGCCACCAGTGACTGCTTGGCCCGACACTCACTTGTGTTGTGAGTGGAGCTCTTATGGAACTCGCACCATTTTCCAGTGTCCTTTCTCGGCTTCGCGGCGCTGTTCTTTGCTTGCAGCTTCGGCTGGTTGTCTTGGGCTGTCCCGCCTTGGCTTTGTCCTTTGTTCTGTGGTTTAGGGGCACCTTTCCCCTGCTTTGGATTCGCAGATCCAAAGTCTCGCTTCTTTTGTTTAAACTTCTGCTCGACCTTGACGGCATACCGGTATGCTGCGCCGAGCGAGGGGATGTTTAGGAATTGTATTTCTTCCAGTATGTACTTGTGCAAGCAGCCATGGTATTTGAGTATCAAATGTTGCTCTGAATCCTTGATACCCAACTTTGTGCGAAGGGTATGGAAAAGATTGGTGAACTCCGGCACGTGTTGGTCCCTTCCCTGCCGCAGCGTGGTCCACTTTATGTATTCATCCTCATAGCTCCCGACAGGGTAGTACTGCTCCTTGATGGCATCCCGGAACGAATCCCAGGTGGGTGCGGCTGAAAATAGTGAGCCAGTACTTTCATCCTTCTGCTCGCAGTAGGTTTCCCACCAGTCCTTGACGTGGGGGGCTGCTTTGAGGAGAGCAAAAACAATCTTTTCCCGACTCGAAAATTCATGAACAGAAAAATAACCCTCTAGTAGATTTAACCATTTATCTACGGCGTCTGCGTCTATCTGACCCTCGAATATGGGGATTTCAAAATTAACTTGTACCTTAAAGGGTGTGGCTTTTCCAGAGTAGCTGCTGGAAGCCGATGCGTTGCTTCTGGGTAGCCGCTGAAGGATCTGGGCAAAGTTGTCCATCATCGTGTTCCGTTGTCGCTCGAGGGCTTCTTCGAGCAAGATTTTGATGGGATCTCCTGCCCCCTCGTCTTTCTTCTCGTCCGCCATGGCAGGCCGTCGGGATTTGCGAGGCTGGTCTTGCAAAGGTTCAACCAGTTCAAGCCCTAACTCCTTATATCCCGACCTTGTTGGGGACATGCAAAGAAAAACAGAGAAAAAGCAGACCGCTCTGATACCACTGATCCAGATTTAAACAGGAACGCAACAAATTACAGAGATAACCATATACACAAAGATGCAGCGGAAATAATACTTCATTTCATTAATGGAAAATATTGAAATATGCTTACAACCAGAAATGGAAATAAACTAGCTAGGGCGATGGTAGCTTATCTCTGAGAAGAGATGTGATGGCTACATGCCTCTGAACTGTGTTACAATGAGGCTACAAGGCCTATTTATTGTTGAGAAACAATGGAAAACTCTTAACATTCCAAAACCTAACCCTAGGAGATGAAACGCCAAACTGTGGGCCCCGTTTGGGGGTAAGTTGGTACATCAACTTCCCAGGGTCGTAACTTTGGCATATGATCTCTGTTTGACGCGTACAATAGCTCATTAGAAAGATCTATCCGAGCACTATCATTGTTGGAACAGGCAACATCGGTCCATGGAATGGACCGATGTTGCCCCCAGATTCCCCAAAAAACGTCGTTTAGGGCCTCAAAACGGCTCCGGAAGTTCAGGACCCAAAAAACTGCTAAAAATAGTAAGTTGTGCTACAATTAAGGAAACTGAAAATGCTGAGAAAGAGAATGGTGGGGGTCCAGGTGGACTTGGCAGGTGGCCACCAATATCCACCTGGATCAATCCTTACCCATTAGTATCCTCATCTCTGGTTTTTATTTCTTTTGGAATGTTTGTCCTCTTGATCTCTTTTGCCTTTTTTTCGGAAATGACTACCTGCTAAGATATTTGTGTATCCACCTGAGTTGCTTTAGAGATTATCACTTCCTTGTTTGTTGCCATTGATTCTTTCATGGTTTGCCATGTTGTCTTCATGTTTTCCCATTCTTGTTTTCTTGTCTCTAAAGCCTCTTGTAGCATTGTTACTTGCTCTTTTAGAATCTTATTACCTTCCATTAAAGATCGATTTGCAAGTGTAATCTCTGAAATTTTGTGGTCCCTTTCTTGTTCTTTGGCTTCCAAAATTTCCAGCCTTGCCCTGGCCTTCATCAGTTCTTGGACATAGAGATCTGATGACCAAGTAAGAGGTGTAGATGTGGGACTGTAAATGATTGACTCTTCTTTATTTTTGTTGCATTTATTTGTTTTCTTTTTCTGGGGTTGTTTTCTTCTTCTTTGTTTCCATTTAAAGTGAGCAAGTTTGTGCTTTAAAATGCCCCCATATTGTTTTTCATTTACTCAAATCCACTTCCTTGTTTTGTTTGCTGAAGCAATTTTGACTTGGCCTAAGTGATTTGTTTTCACAAAATCTGAGATTTCCTTGCTATTGTTTTCATTGTTGCCATTGTTTTCCATTTTGGGATGTAAATTTAAGTGAAGGTTCGCCGGAATAAGGGGCACTGATAGTGAAATTTAACTTTAATGTAAATTATTTTGAAGCTGGGACTTTAAATTGTGTGAGCATAAATAGAACCTAAAATGCTTCACAAACGTGTGCGCAGAACATGAAAAGAATTCAATAAATAGAGGAGCATTTGAACTTACTGGTCCAACTATTTTATTCAACAAAAACCCTCGATTTTCCACCCAATGAGATGCTAAAAAATAAAAATCACCAGCCACAGGATCGCAGCTCCAAGGCGAATTCGCAGGTCGTGGTACTCGAATGTAGGTCTAACAGTAGGAAAATAAAGGGAAGAATCCTACAAATCTGAATCCTGCATTAATTACTACTACTTTGCACTTGTGAACTGTATATATCTGTTGAATTCATTTGCGCTGAAAATCCTTAGTGTTGGGCTTGTAAAGTCCCAATTACTTCTTTGTTGTAGTTTTTACTATCTTTTTTTGTTGTAGTTTTTATTATGCTAATGATTGTATAGTTAGTGATTTTTTATAATGATTTATGCTCATGTACTCTTTTCTCTTTAATAGTATTGGACGTTTTCTCCTTCATGGAAAAAAAAGAGAGAAGATATTTAGATGAAACTTTTGGATAAGCCAACTATGAAAGATGGTGAGAAGGGATGGTAGGAAGGGAGGTGATGGAAGTGGATTAACATAGATTCATTTAACTTTGGATCTAAAAAGAGCCAAGAGGGATCAAATCTCTCAAAATGTATATTTCTTTGCAAAATTTAAGGTAAAAATTGCACCTTGAGAGATTTGATTCTTCTTATAGTTTGATAAATCCTTAGATAAGATGGATCTAATAATTTTAGTAATGGTGAGGATAGAGGGTTTAGATATATCTCAAGAGTAATTGTAACATTTTTGCTTTTAAATATAAGTATTAAGTTTTGATGTGCTTATTAATTAAATTTAAATATGGTGACTTAATCAATATTTTAATTTATGATAAAATGGATCTTTTTTATCACTATTATTTATATGTTATATATGTTAATGTGATATGTATATTATGATTTTGTTTTATCTAAAGAATTGTTAATAATTTATTAATAAAAACAAAATTACAATATAACAAAACAAAATTTATTATTTTAACTTTTTATTATTAATTGAACCAACATTTAAATGTTTACACTCATTATGGACACCAAAACATCTCTCATGTATTGAGCTTTACATTACTTGTAACTTTTTATTATTTTTTAATTGAGTCGACATGTAAATGTTTGCAAACAAATATTTACACCACTACAACATCGCCCCCTATATTGGGGTGTAGAGTGCCTCTTGGCTCAATAAGGTGAATTTCTTGTAAGATTCTTATGAGTATTTTTTAGAGTGAAATGAGATAAGATATAATAATTTTTTAAAGAATAGGGGAACCTCTTTCAAATATTTAAATATCTAAATCACATGTCTTCAATAATGATTATATAATCTCTATACACACCTATTCATGCATTGCATATGTAGCCCCTTTATTATCATATATATATATATATATATACTTGGGGTCATACCATATGCATTTAAGTCCATATATGCTCGCCTTGAGATCATAATACAAATCCTCTCAAGGATTAAGATATTTGGGTAGTTGTCATGTGGGTTTAACTCTTGCAGTTGAGAAAACTAATTGTGATCCTCTCCACTCAAGTTCTATTCCTATAGAGTGACATGTTGCCTCGTTATGATAAAGATAGAAGGTTTGATGCCCCCACATGGGACACCATAACTCTCACTAAGTGTAGTGTCCCATTTTTTCCTAGTATAGTTTTTTTTTTTTTTTTCACTCCTATCAAAGGTGATTTTTGATGAGTTATATATGTGACAGATTGATCACTTGATTGAGGAATAATGTTTTATATACATAGTTATATTTCCTTTTATGTTTATGTATGGCAGATTGATCACTGGATTGGGGAACAATGTTTTATATAGTTATATTTCCTCTTATGTGTGGTATCTTTGATTATATGTATTAGATAGTTTTGATCAAGTAAATGTTATACATATGTTTCTCTTTTTGCATTTGATTTATGAAGCAGGTGTATGACATGGATGGTGATCCAAGATTGAGACACATAGACCCATGGATGCTCATGGTTATGTGGAATAGATGGTTAATTATGATTTATGGATGATACATGATTTGTGTGATTATATATGTCTAATATTGTCCTAAGCAGGATGTGGTAGAGTACCTGGTCATTTTCCAACAAGGATGTTCGATTATGAATGACTATGGAAGTCATTTCTTCAAAATGAATGTGGAAGTCATGCATCATTCTCGGTAAAATGTGATTAAGTTAATTTCATTATGAAATTCATTTGATTATTTTGATCTGTGAGATTGTAATGTGTGCAAGACTTTGAGCAAGGCCTTACCAGGGAACCATCAGATGGTAAAAGCTCACAATCAGTACCATAAGGAGAAACACAAAGTTTCAAAGCACAGTAGATGAGAGGGCATGGAAATTAGGGCGTGGAGTCCTAAATCCAAGAAAGATAAAGACGTGGAGTCTTGTATATTTAGGGCGCGAAGTCCTGAATATTTAAAAAGATCAAGTTGTGGAATCTTAGATCTTTGGAGTAGATCAGGGCGCGGAGTCCTCAATCTACTAAGGCACAGAGATGCATGAAATAGGGGTGCGGAATCCCTATTCTCCAGAATAAAAATACCACTCATGGATGAATTTCCTTAAATAAAATTTCATTCTCACAATTTTGGAATGACTTTCTAAAAATAGAAAGTCATGTCCAGCATCTCAAGCACGACTTTCCAAAAATAGTAAATCACTTTACATAAATTGGTAATCAAGCGGAGTTGAAGAAAAACGAATTAACTTATCATTAATCAATCTTAATAGTTCAATCTTGATTGAATCTTCAATATTATTAATATTATTATTATCTTTTACGAGGCTATGATATTATTATTAAAAAGAAATTACAAGTCAATTTTATCTCCTCAATTAATTCACACATCTTCTTCATGACTCTCATGGCTCTCTCTCTCTCTTTCTTTTAAATAATTCATTATACTCTATTTTATGCACTCATCAAAGAATGGCTTATTCCTTTTCACTCATTAAAAATATGTCATAAAATATTCCTCTTATGCTCTCTTTAATGCATATGTTACACTCTCCTTAACTAAGGCATGCATACCTCTGCTTAATGGCATAAGTTACACTCCTCGAAATGGAATCCAATGCATGCACATTACTCCTCCTTTATGACAAGAATTGGTTGCTCCTCCTCTATATGAGTCTCCTGTATTCTCGCTTGGGGAGGAGAAGGCCAAGAGTGGAAGAGACTTGAGGAAAATAGTGAGAGGGAGAGATATGGAGAGTAGCCAATTGCTTCCATAATAAATCTGAAATTATTGTTAAAATCCTAAGGTCTCTAGCTATTGAGGAGGAAGTGAAAATTTGCTTCCTTAGTTTGCCTTGCAAATCTCTCTATTGTTGTCTTTTGGTACTTCTTGTGAGCTTTTGCAGCTCGGGGGTTCGAGGGGGATAAGTTCTTCCTGGATATGGTTGGAAGGAAAATCCGGGTGGTTTATAATGACTTGGTAAGGATATTCGAGCTAGAGCATACTCCCATTTTTTTTGAATTATATAAATTCACTATAGGTTTTAACCCCGTACAGAAATTACCTGCATACGAATTCTAAAACGGAGAAAATAAACAATGCAAGAGTATAACACATAAAACACATATACATAGATATTTTCCCTTGGATCCCAAAACCAGGACTACCAGCTTGATTTTTCATTATATTCCTTTCAATGTTACAATACATATTTATACATGCCAACGCATCCAATACCATGGACCGAAAACCATCGCGTCCAAAACCATGGATCGAAAACCATCGCGTCCAAAACCATGGACTTAAAACCATCGTGTCCAAAACCATGGACCGAAAACTATCGCATCCAAAACCATGTGCGAAAACCATGCACAAAACCATAGGTAGGTCTGCCCAACCTAATATAGGGTCCAAAAATCTGCACCCCTCAAACCCCCGGTGCCCCCCCCGCTACGCAATAAGCGCAACGAAGGGGGGGCGTTTAACCCCCGGTTAACTACATGGGTTAATCATGGAAATAATATAACACAACCCAACATTCTCCCACTTGTTGTTTTCTTTCCACAGGGGGCCACAAGAGAGCTTAGTCATTTATCCAGCCCTACAATGCCCATTGTTTCTCTACACGAAGAGAACTTCTCAGAGCTCACATATTTTGTCAATGCATCTGCAGTATTCTTCAAAGTGTCCACCTTTACCAGCAACACCTTTTTGTCTTCTATCAGATCCCTCATAAAGTGATACTAAACATCAATGTGCTTTGTCTTTGAATGATATGCAACATTCTTTGCCAAGAAAATTGCACTTTGGCTGTCACAGTCTATCCTTATAGCTCCATGTACTAACCCCATACTTGAACACAATCTATGCAACCAAACTGCTTCCTTGCTTGCATGAGTGGTTGTCATGTATTCTGCCTCCGTAGTTAATAGTGCCACTACTGTTTCTTACTCATCCAACTGACTGCACCTCCAAATAGGTTAAACACATACCCACTTGTAGATCTTCTCTGATCTAGATCTCCAGCTCAGTTTGTGTCAACTAAGCCACGAATATCCAACACTCTGTCCAATCCCGGTCTTCCTTGGTAGCACAAACCATAATCACTAGTGCCACGCAAATACCTGAAAACTCGCTTCACTGTTGTCCAGTGCTCCTTCCCTAGTTTTGACATAAACCTGCTCAATACTCCCACTGCATGTGCAATGTCTAGTCTAGTACAGACCATTGCATACATTAGGCTACCGACTACACTTGCATATGGAACACAGGACATGTCCTCTTCCTCTTCTTGTGTCTTGGGACACTGTTCAGCAGATAGCCTCACATCTACAGGAATAGGAACCTTCACTGGTTTACTATCTTGCATATTAAACCTCTGCAGTATTGTATCGACATACTTCCTCTGGTTTAACCAGAGCTTCCTCTTTACCTGGTCTCTTTTAATTTCCATGCCCAAAATATAGTTTGCAGCACCAAGATCTTTCATGTCGAATTTGGAGGACAATTGGGTCTTCAAATCTTGGATAATTTCTTTGTCATTTCCAACCAGCAACATATCATCGACATACAAGACCAGATAAATAAAACAGTCACCAATTAATTTAAAATACACACAGTGATCTGCTTTGCTTTTGGTGAAGCCAAGTCCCCGTATAAATGTATCAAATTTCTAATACCACATCCTTGGTGACTGTTTTAACCCATACATAGACTTCTTTAACTTGCATACCATTTCTTTCTTACCCTTCACCGCGGAACCTTTAGGTTGCTTCATGTAGATCTCCTCTTCCAGATCCCCGTGAAGAAATGTTGTCTTCACATCCATCTATTCTACCTTAAAATAAAAAGCAGCAGCAATAGATAAAAGTAATCTAATAGAAACTACCTTGGCAACAGGAGAAAAAATATCACCAAAATCAATTCCCGGCACCTGGGAATAACCTTTTGCTACCAACCGAGCTTTGTATTTCTCCACCTTTCCTTCTGCATTTGTCTTCTTTTTGAACACCCATTTGTTGCCAATGGGTTTCCTTCTAGCCGACAACTCCACCAGATCCAAGCCTCATTTTTGTGCAAAGATTCCATTTCATCAACCATGGCCTCTTTCCAGAGTTTTTCATCCTCTGAATCTACTACTTCCTTCACAGTTCTGGGATCATCATCAGTAACAGATAAAGCAAAATTTGAACAGAAAGCAGATGAACTATATCTTTCTGGCTGCCTTCTTTCTCGAACTAATCTTCTCACACCCAGAGTTTGTGCCTCTTCATCTTCTGATTCCTCCTTTTTGTAGAGTCTGATTCTTCCTCCTTAAGCTCAAACTCTATCTTTTCTGGTTCATTTGGTTGGACTTCATGTTTAATAACATATTTCACCTCTCTGAACACCACATCTCGGGTATACACAACCTTCCTTGTTACTGGGTTCCAAAGCTTATAACCCTTTAAACCATCCTTATACCCAATAAGGATGCACTTTTCAGATTTACTATCCAACTTGGTTCTTTTCTCCTTTGGAACATGTACATATGCATCACATCCACCTACCCTCAGATGTGAAAGAGAGGGTTTCTTACCATTCCATACCTCTTGTGGAGTCTTATCCTCCAACATTGATGAAGGTGATCTGTTGACCAGGTAATATGTTGTCTCCACTGCCTCTGCCTAGAATTCTTGTCCTAACCCGGCACCACTAAGCATGCTTCTTGACCTTTCCATCAACGTCTTGTTCATTATTTCTGCAACTCCATTTTGCTCAGGTGTGTATGGAGTAATCTTTTGCCGTGCTATACCACACTTCTTACAGAATTCTTCAAATTCCTTGCTACAAAACTCTCCACCGTTATCTTTCCTCAACACCTTTATCTTCTTCTCTGTCTAGTTTTCCACCAGAGCCTTAAATTCTTTAAACCTGTCAAAGACTTTAGATTTCTTCTTAAGGAAATATATCCATGTATTCCTTGAGAAGTCATCTATAAATGACACATAGTACACAGACTTACCCAATGATGGAACCTTCACAGGTCTAAACACATCACTGTGCATAAGTTCTAATATATGTTTCGCCCTCTTACCACCAAAGGGGAAACTCACCCAATTCTGCTTTCGATATACACAATTTTCACAGAAATCAAAATCCAGAGAGCTATTACTCATACCTTTACCACGAAGTATTTAAAGGCCCTTCTCTCCAATATGTCTAAGCCTTTGATGCCACAACATGGTCTTCTCTCCAGAGACCACTAGATTTTTTTCTCCACTTTCAGGAACCACAGAACTGTTGCACCCATCAATAACAGTGCTACCTTGCAGCTTGTACAAAGTTCCAATCCGAAATCCCTGCATCAATCCCAATGCGCCCCGAACCATTTTGCAGGTATCCTTCTCGGACACTGTTTTTACACCTGCATCATCCAGCATGCTTACGAAAATTAGATTTCTGGCCAGTGTAGGAATATGCAAAACACCCGGAAGTGTTCTAACCCTTCGACCTTGCAACTTCAACTTTACTTTTCCGCGGCCAACGATTCTAGCCTTCCTATCATTCCCCAAGAAGACATCACCACCATCATATTTCTCATACTCACAGAACCACTCTCTGTGGGGAGTGAAGTGAAAGGATGCACCTGAGTCAATCAACCATGCCTCATGATCTGCATGTGTACTTGAAGAAGCCAAGTACACATCCCCACCTTCATTTGAGGTGGTTTTCACCCCTGCAGAAGGAGCATCATCAAATCCCTTTCCTTTGTCAGGAGCTTTAGGTTTACAATCCCTTTTGTAGTGCCCCTCCTTTCTGCATTTCCAGCACACCACCTTTACAGGTTTTCCTTGAGATTTAGGTCTCCCTCTATATTTAGATCTCCCACTCGATGACTTATTTGTGTTTTTGTTCTAGGACCATCCTCGTACAGACAAGGCATCACCATTCTGGCTCTCCATATTTTTCCATCTCATCTCCTCCGTCAGCAAGGATGAGACTATTTCATCAAACTGCAAGGCAATTGCATTGCTACCTATTGCAATAACTAAACTATCTCATGAATCTGGTAGAGAACACAACAAACTGATGCACTTATCTTCATCTAAAATTTTAATATCAACAGATAATAGCTGACTTACCACAGTATTAAATGCGTTTAGATGTTCTGTCACCGAATCTCCATCTTTCATCCTCATGTTATACAGTTTTTTCCGCAGGAACAGTTTATTCACCATAGACTCAGATTGGTACAAAGTCCCTAACTTGTCCCATAAAGCCTTCGCCATAGCTTCCCCTAAAAATTCAACAATATTGAATCTGAGACACACAATTGTATTGTGCTCTTAGCCTTCCAATCCAATTTCTTCCATTCTTCATCGGACACTCCCATTGGTTTAGTGCCTGGATCCACCACGACCCACTGAACTTTATCCACCAACAGATCCTCCATCTTGAGTTTCCATAACTTAAAAATCTGACCATTAAATTTCTCGATCTCTATCTTTCAATTGCTCACCATCTTCTTTCACCACCAAAATCGATCCCGCAGATCTCCCACTAAATAGGGTCTACCATAGGCCCGAGCAAAACCCCTCAGCAACAAAGGCGTCCCTTTGAAGCCAAAAAAACTCTAATACCAAACGTAGGTTTTAACCCTGTATAGAAATTACCTGCATACGAATTCTAAAACACATAAAATAAATAATGCGAGAGCATAACACATAAAACACATATACACAGAGATTTTCCCCTAGATCCCAAAACCGGGACTACCAGCTTGATTTTTCATTAGGTTCCTTTCAATGTTACAATACATATTTATACATGTTGAAGCATCCAATACCATGGACAAAAAACCATCGCGTCCAAAACCATGGACCGAAAACCATCGCATCCAAAAACATGTGCGAAAATTATGCACAAAACCATAGGTAGGTCTGCCCAACCTAATATAGGGTCCAAAAATAAAATTTTCCGGGGCGTTGCCCCGAACCCCTTAGAGGGGGGCTACCCACACCCTCAAACCCCCTGTGACCCCCTGCTACGCCATCAACGTAACAAGGGGGGGGCTTCGCCCCCTGTCTAATCCCCCGGTTAACTATGTGGGCTAGTCATGGAAAGAATATAACACAACCCAACATTCACTGCTAGGTATGTTGACAACATTATATTGTGTTTATTTTTGTAGTTCATTACATGGTTTTGCTTATTTGGTTGTTGAATGAAACTTACATGTATATCAAATGTTGCACACTAAATGTTGAAGGAATTTTGTAATAACTATAGTTTATTTTATGTAAGTTTTTTTTGTTTGTACAGTTTCATTGCAAGTTGATTTATCTTAATGGTTGAATCATTCAGGCGGCAATGAGTTTATGAAAACATGTTAATAGCATATATTTGGTCTTTCCTTCTCTTTTTACAGCTCTAGATAAGTTTGCACAATATTGACAAAAGGGATAAATGAGATAATATGAATTTGTTTTGGGTTTTGGTTTTAAATAATTGCATTTTTGGGCGTTTCTATTTTGATTTATTTCAACTTCAGGGGGTATCTGTTCCTTATCACCATGTCACCCCAACTTTGATTTCAAAAAACAGATTTTCAGAATTTAGTTTTGTAATCTTCTGTATTTTACAGATTTGTTGTTGCTGCCTGGTGGTTTGTCTTGCTGCTTTTTTTGTAGCTGTGATTTACCTGGTAATCTCTTTTTATGAAACCAATATGTTATATAAACTTGGAATTATTATTTCAAGGTATCAATGGTTAATACATTGATAGTTTAATAACTAACAACTTGTTTTGTGACTGCTAACCGTTGTTCAAAATTCCCAATGGCTGTAGCTACATCGCTGCGAGCTATTTGTAAAATTCTTAAATATTTATAGTCATTATGTGCCTAAATTTTTGTATATGCAACAATCAAAATGGATGCCAGTTCTACTTATGTATTAGGTTCACTTCTTGGCATTACTGACAAAGAAAAAGAAATTATGTAATCTTATATTCATGTTAGTTAATTTTGGTGAAATAGCCTTAAGGGTTATGGTTGTAAGTGTTTGACAAAATGCCTCAATGGTTGTACATTTCATGCTTGCAAATTGTTTGACATAATGCTTCAATGGTTGTAGCTAATTACATCTATGAATTATCTATAAAAATGACTAAGTAAATTTAGGATTTGCAATCAAGGTGTTCTTGGAAATACCTAAAAGAATAAGCATGATGATTCCATTGAATTAAAAATCCATGGAAGGCAAATTGGTTAGGTGAAATGTTGTAATTGTTAGCTCACATATGAATTCGTAACAATTGGAAACCAATCCTTTAAAAGTTGAATTATCTTGTTTTTTTTTTCCCTTTGTTTTACCAAAGAATTCATAGGTATATTATCTAGAACAAAATCATATTAGTCACTCTTAATTGCAATAGAATGAACAATTAGCTTATTGGAAATTGTGGTTTGTAAAGATTGAAATTATTTATCCCACTAAAGACTCTATCATTTAAATGTGATTTTAAGACTTATGGTTGTAAGTTTTGGATCTTGAGGAACCATGACCCTGTAGCCTTAATGAGAAGTTTAATATTGCCATGGGTTAGTTAGTTAGTAGAAATTAGCATGTAGTGTAAAGAATACCAATAAAATAAAAATAAAAATATATATGTATATGACATTGCATTAACTTTTACGTCTTAAAAACTCAAACTTAAATCACATTTTGAGTCAGCCTTAGTATAAAACTGATGGTTGGTAAGGTGGGACCTTACATAAGTCATAAGTTTCTTACTTCTTGTTTCCTTACAAGTTATTGGCACTAGACTAGGGATTACAATGGCAACTGGATTTGAACCTGGACCTCACTCAGGTAACCTCGATTACTTACTAATTCCTCTAGATTATGCATATATATCTATATATTCAAAGGTGTATAATGGTGTCATCATATGAGGAGCATTTTGTTAGTACCCTAGGGTTATATCTTACATACCTCATCTCTAGGGCCTCTTCACACATTAGGATCATGTTTCGAAGGGGCTAGTGTTATTTGGTGGAATTTACATTAGAGTCATGTTGTTTAAGGAGGTGGCATTTCATTCAAGTTACCTATGAGTGGAGTTATTGGGGTAAGTGGGTGGTTCGAAGACCTTAAAGCTCTATGCAGTTGATTGATCAACTCAAGAGTGCCTATCATCTTTAGAGTAAATAAGCAATACATATAGTTCATGTAACCAAAGGTGTACCAATAGTTTCATCGCATGAGTAAGGTTTTGTTAGTACCATAAGGTTTATATCCTAAAGACCTAAACTTTTAGGCTCTTTGCACATTGAGATTAGGTTTAGATGGGACTCGTGTTAGGTGGTGGAATATATGCTAGAGTCAATTTATTTGAGGAGGTGGAATTTCATTCAAGTGATCAATTGGTGGAGTTTATGGGATAGGTGGGTGGCTAAAAGGCCTTAAAGACCCCATGCAATCAATCAATCAACTCAAGAGTGTTATCATATTTAAATTGATTAAGTAATTTATGTAGTTCTTCTACTTATATTTAATGGGATAGGTGGGTGGCTAAAAGACCTTAAAGACCCCATGCAATCAATCAATCAACTCAAGAATGTTATCATATTTAGATTGTTTAAGTAATCTATGTAGTTCTTCTACTTGTATTTCATCATTTGGTGCTTTGTTGTTCCATCTAGAGTAGGATATGTGAGTGGATTAATGTTTTTTGGTGGTGGTTAAATGATTTCACAAGTGCCTCTAATGACAAGTGCTTGTTATCAATCTAGGAGGAAGGGGGAGAAAGCTTACCTTTAGTTCATGCCTTGTGTACTCATAACCAAACTCAATTTTCACAATTGATGGTAGTGATGCCTAGGGTCTTTACTTTATAAGAGATTTCTTGTGGACGCCCTATTTGGGTGTGTGAAGAGGGAAAATTCTCCTTTTCCTAGGAAAGTATTCCATCAAAGATAGATTTAGGTGTCTTCCCTACTGTTACTAGGCTTAAAGACATTGAAGGTAAGGTGTGTGGGGATTTTGGTACAATGCACTAGAAAAAGGATGCTCAAAAATCACAAGTGAGAAAATCTTAAGGATACTTTAGCTAATTTGGATCTAGGTGAGCATTTAAAGATGAATGAAGAGGTAGGATTGTTGGCTATGGTGATGGTAGGCAAATTTTTTAGTAGTTAAATGGGGGAAATTCTCTCATGGAATGGGTGAAGGCATCTTGGAAGTATTTGGTTGCTTACATCCTTACTCACAGGTAGATGGGGTTTTTATTCAAGTCAAAGGAAGACTCTTTGAAAATATTAATTTTTGCATGGAAATGGGGATAATAAATGTTTCCTTTGAAGAGGTGGACATTCTTTTTCAATGAAAAAATAGAAGGCTAGCATGATTCCCATTTGGGTGAAACCACCCATCCCATCACTTGAGTTTTGGTCTATTTATGTTTTTTAAATCCATTGGAAACAAGATTAATGTATTCAATGATGTTGATTTGGGATTTATCAAGTTAGGTGTACTGACAATGACCAACATTGACATTTAAGAAGGTATGGCAAGATTGATAACTCTTCAAAATCGTAATAAAATCTTCACTCAAATCTTGGAGTATGGTGGGGTCTCATTCAAATGTAAATTTTGCCACATCTTGCAACATATGGTAAAGGATTATTCATTTTCCTTCCATCAAAGGATGTGCCAAAAGTTGGGTGACAAAGAAGAGGAGGAGGAGCCATAAAAGACTCATCCATAAGCTATAATGTTGTTGGTTCAAAAACCAATGATTATTTTGTTACATGGGAACTTGAAGGGTACTAAGGTGGAGGAAAATGAAATAAACAATAAATGTGAGGTAAGCAGTTCTAATAGTATAAGTCTAGTTGGAACTTGATGATAGATCCGAAGGATGGTAATAGAAAAATCTTAGGGTCAAACTCCACATTTGAAGGTATGTTTATCAGTGGCCTTGCTTGAAATCTGAATTAGTAGCTAGGGCACTAATTTCAGATCATTGCTCCTTGTTGTGCTATTCAACAACCCCCCCCATTTATTTATATATAAATGTCTTAGGAAATTATTATATAAATAATGGGGACCCTTTAAATTTTTAAAACATAGAAAAATAAAACATTTTAGTGTTTTAAAAGGACAAATTTGAACTTATTTGAATAAAAAATCCAAATTTCATTGGCCCGAACAACTCGAATGAGATCTCCATAAAGAAACGTCGATGTTATCGCACTTCGCAAGTCCTAATAAGCAACTCCCCGTTTTATCCTTTTGAGATTTGCGATGCAATAAATTATAGCCCCCGAGAACAAAACATACTTAAGCTTTAAAAGCCTTAAGTATTTTTAACATAGCCGCTCTATATCGAAGCTTTCTCGCATCACAAAACTTAGAATGAGCGCGATATATAAAAGCCCCAAGGACCACTCTGATTGTGATATGTGATAAACCATCTAGACTAAATATAACAATCAACGCAACCTATAAATATGTCATGACGGGATGAATCGCAAATTAGAAAAAGGCATGCTGCTCCATTCACTTCCGATCTTCCGATTGCGATAAAGCTCTTTGTTAAAAGGCACGACTTTAATAAAATCATGAGAATGAATAAAAAAAGGAAAAGCGCATTTATTAATCATCAGTCGGGCCCACTCTATTGCCACATCATTCCTCATGATTTCGCAATCACAAAATGCCTTTGGCCATTTCCATTGTCCTTCGCTCCAAACCCCCGATTCTGATATTACGATCATCGCATCGCGGACTTCTTATACCCAAACCGCCGATATAATGGTATTGCTATCGCATATCAGGAAAACACATGGAAACATGTTTTAGATTACCATTTAAAAGGTTTTTGCGATGTGATCTATTAATGGAATAATAAATTATCACGTGAAGCCATGATTTTAGTTATTAAGAACTTCTAACGATATTTATGATTTAAAGCCCTAAGGTGATTTGATGGCCTGTATGTAGATATTTCAGATTTTTTAGATTTAAACTAAACTCTCCATCATTTCAAACCTTGTATGTTCAAATTCTCCTGCATTTCAAACCCGTTGTTCTTCATTCCTCTGTGTTTCCAATTGCAGGTTAAACCTGAGAAGAAGCAGTGTAACAGGATGATCAAAGCAAAGAAAGGAAAGAAAGCCATAGAAACTTCGCAATCTACACCTTCTTCTTCCGATGTAACATAAATGCCCTTGCTTTTCTTGGACACTACATGTATGATAGACAATGGAATATCCTTGTGGGAATCCATGTATCAATTTCTTGAAAGTGAAGGACCTAAAGTAATTCAGAGAGTGGCAACAACTAATGTTGCTTAATCTTGTGAAGCCTCCAACTATGAAGTAGCCAACTCTTTTCTTCATAGGATCGTTGCTCGACCCAAGATCCTTCCTTATACCGATACGGTGAAATGGATATTTGAGAATATCAATATCGCTGATAGGACATTCTTAATTTCAAGAAAAGCAGTCATTGGGTATTTTACAGCTGAAGATTTGAAGAAAATGTACCATATACCTGACCCACAAAAGTTGTATGACAACGCTTTCCTCGAACGTTTTTCAAGCGAGAATGAGGTGGAATCAGATCCAATTAAATGATGGAGATCCTACCCAAAAAAACATAAACATGAAAAGTCGGGTATGTACTCTATATCTTCTCTCTCCACTCCTTATTCTTATCTCACAACTATAATGTGTAGGTTATTCGGATACCCTAATACAGCTAAATTCTCAGGCAAATGGGTTCCTCTTATTGAGGAAACAATTGATTCTTATATAATGGATTGGGGTACTATCCTTTCAAATAATATTGCCTCCCAAATCCGAGAATTTAGGCGAAATTGGCATGTTTATACCAGAGTAGTTCCACCATTCTTTATGAGTGCATATATCATGGATGTGGTATGTTTCACTTCAAATTTCCCAACTATGGGATGGAAATGGACCATTAAAGACCCCACTCCTATCCATACATATCATAAAATCCTATGGGAATCTAACTTCCATGCCCATTTTTATAAAATTTTCCTAGGAGTCATGCTGTTAATACACCAAGCCGTTTTTGACAAAAGAGCCCTAAGGCTATCCAAAGAAGCCAAAATTGATTTCATACAATAGGCAGGTGGTTAGAGTCTATGGAAGTCTGGCACCTCCTCATGTTCTCCCATTATATTTCCTTGATAAACTACTGGATAGGGAAATTGCCTATCAAACTGTAGGGGAGCATTGACAAAGACCCTAAAGGAAGCCAGGATATATCTTTGGCTTTCATTCCCTATCCAATGTGGTGTATATGCTCTACATGATTTCAAGCATGCTTCACTTGAAATTGATAATATTATGTGTTTAAATCTTGCTACTATGCATGGCAGACAATTTGATCCAAACAAAGTAGCATAGAATGTTACTGCCCAAGTGAAAATCAGGCAATTTAGTCATGAAGATGATGACTATGATGACCTATTTGAATCTACCGAGATATTTTCACAAGTACAACACCTGGCTACATTGAAACTGAATCCAGAAAAGGTAGCACAATTCAAAGAATACATGGAAAGAATACTGCAAAACATCCCTTTAGATATGTTGAGAATTCCTCAACCAATTTCCCAAGAAGAGAAGAGTTCAAAATAGAATTTGGAATAGGACTTAGAGAAGGTTTCTAAGGATATTGAAGTGGAAGATAAATGCATAGAAATTCATACTGATAAAACACCCTTCAATAATGAACTGGATGAAGCCTGGAAACAGTTTGATAAGAAGCTTAAAGGACAACAAGGGGCAGATAATATTGAGATGGAGAAAAAATTCAGCACACCCTAGAACACTGGACAAAGATTGTTAACTGATAGGTCTCTTGATAAAGGTGTCACTACAAAAGAAACCGAAATCATCCAAACAATCCCCTCATCCGAAATTGTCCTTAAAGTGGAAGAAATCCCTCCTCTTAACATCTTTTACAGTCCTAAACATCGGGCTGTTGTGAAAAGACATAGGCAAAGGAGAAGAACAGAGCCATCATCAGCACTCATTCCTAGTGATATACCAATGGACATAGAATGGAAGGATACACAAAATAATCCTTCAGAGAATTGAACAAATTTGTCACGGTTCGCAGGTGCCTGTTATCACCCCAAGAAACTCACCTGGGTTGCATATCGGTGATGCTCGGGAACATTACAAATTCAACAAAATAGTTGGATAAATGGTGGATGAATGAAACAAATGCCGCATATTCAAGCCAGATAACCACTTCTACTATGACTGACCCCAGACATGGGTGAACACCCCCAGACTACAAGGCTTTTAACCACCAATTACTCACATTTTGAGGATAAGGTGATAATGGAGAAAACTGACCACACCAGCAGATGCATAGGACCCTGTGATGGCCGGCTGCAACCAGTTAGGAGGTCTGTAAATCTATTATCTAATACCCAGATAGGATGACAGCTCTCTGGTATTGAAACAACAAAAACCTGCATGCACATTCAATGCTACAGCTAAATCCTAACACAAAGGTGGGATGACAGCCCCTCTAATGCTAAACATTAACAGAACATGAATCAATGCAAACAGGCACAACCTGGAACAAGAAAGAGAAGTGGAAAGTGAGCAATTAACAACAAAAGAAGCTTGTATTAGCTGGAAATGAAGACCAGACGCTGCAGGTTACAAGGTAGTTACAGTCTCCAAAAGTTGAACCTTACAGCAAGGTAACTTTCATCTAACACTCATCAACCTCTCTACATCTGTTCTTTCTGTATATATGGTGTCTCATTACACAATCTCTCTATTAGCTATGCGTGGAGGAGCCCATAAATGGTCACCAACCACATTTACATTCAAGAATGGGCCGCTGATACAAATCTGGTTGTGCTGTAAATGGATTTGACCCCTCTGTTGCTCTGTAGTCCTCCTTTGAGCAGGTGGCATGAAATACCAAAGGAGCCATAACCATTGAATGCACTGATCTGATAAACTGTGTCCTGCTTCCTCCTCGGCCATACTTTTGATTAATGGCAGCTGCTGAGTCATTAAAACGGCTCAATCATGACTGCTTGGCTTTAAAACAGCGAAATGATGCCACTCTATTCGTTCCCGCCCATCACTCTGAAACGCTGGTCAACCAAACTTTTACTCCACATGACATTTATTTGCTGCAGGCCGGTTGTTGTCCGTCAACCGTTGATCTGCCCTCAAGAAATCGCACGGTTGAGGTGAATATCGGGAACCCTTTCCTGACTGTCTTTTACGTCCCGATAGAGAGGCTGTTTTGAAATCGTACAGAGGACGCATGGCATAGTTCTATTGCATCAGGCTTGCTTGTACGAAAACCACTTGCTGAGAAAAAGCGGTTCGATATGGTTGGAAGTTTTCTTTATATTTGAATACGCATACAGTTGCTGCAAAACACGGGAAATTCACCTTTGGTGGATTTAAAAACATATATATTTTACTTCCCAGACCCCATCGGGTTCGGGCTTCATCGCTATTGTCATCCTCCAAGGCTTCCCTTTATATTTCCTTATATTTCGTTATATAACGAAAATGCACGCAAAATCATTGAAAAGGCCTTAGCGCGGATTTGAAATTTTATGAAAAATGACCCATAAACCATCGGGTCCGACCCATCAGGTCCGAACACCATCGCAATCGGCACTTGCCCAAGTCCTCCTTTGTAATCGCCCGATTGCTCATCGCAAAACATAAAAGCCCCAACTTCTTTGATATTGCCGATAACGATACTGTCGCGGACCCGAAACATCCATCAAAAGGAATTCATAGCGCCGTCGGGTCCGGCCCATTGGTGATCGCTCATATATATGCGAAAGGCCATGCTCCATTGGAAATGCCCATTGTGATACGCCGATAGCGATATCGGCGATCGCTCATCGGCGATGACTCATGTCGCTGCTGCTGCCTCCCCCGACTTGCGATATGACTACGAGATCTGGACCGTTGATCGGCCAGATCCAACGGCTGAGATTAATTCGGTCCTTTATGCCTGCAACTTTGATTTTTACATGGTTTTTTGGGGTATTTCCGCCTCCCGATAGTGTATTTCTGCCCTCCAGATGGCTTTCCCCTTGCAATTTTTTCGATCGGGGGAAGACTTTTAGCCATAATTTGAGAATTTGAACAGCGACCATGGATCCTTTGGCACCATTATAAGTATAATTGCAGCCTTTGAGAATGTTTGAATCCATTTTTGATTATTTTGCATAGCAGAGCTAACAGTGCCTATGCATCTGCTACGATTGATAAAGCAATAGAAATTCGACAATTGATCAGGGAAAAAGGAGAGAGAATCCAACAGTTGGTGAAACAGTTGGTAGAGGGAAGACAAAGTATTGATCAACAAATGAAGACACAATTGTCTCAACTCCAGCAGAGCTTTGATCAATTAAAACTCCAATATCAAACAGGGATTAGTACTAAGGACAATCAAATTCGACAGATCCAATTTTCACTTGATCAGTTGAATGACAATCGTAAAGTGGAGGACTTTATAAAGGAAGCATTAGAGCTAAACACTCTGTTATCAAAGAAACAAGCAATGTTCTGCCAAAATTTATCTATCATCAATCCACTATGTGTTAAAAGTGATTCACTGATGAATCAATCATCTGATCTGAGGGTGACTTTCAATGACATTGTTGATAAAATTTCAGGATTTATAACATGGAAAGATACACCAAAAGGTAGAGCAACAGACCTTTCAAGAATAGAGGAATCTCACAATGAAATCCTCTTTACTGATTGGGACATTCAGTTGAAACGGGCAAAAAGAGCAGTCTCTAGGGCAACCGATGCTGCTAATAACATCATTGAAACTATTAATCATAACCTACATAATGCCAACCTGATTCAAGAATGCTTACCTGGTAATCTTCCTGATATCAAAGTCCTAGAAAGACAATGGCAAGAAACTTCAAAAGCAAAGGGAGAAGCAATTAAAAAATCGACCAAACTTGACTGGGAGATGTATTGGAAATATCTTGTGAAGCCACACAATCAGTGGCTAATGCTCCGTTGCCTTGTTGACTCATCTACTCATATGCTTCCTGCGCTTTCAGATGTAGTGTACATTGGAAATCTGCACATGAGGACAGGTCAGCCACCTGAAGTTAAGCCAATGATGGATATTTACAAGCTCAAGCAGTGAATGAAAGAATAGACACAATTGCATTCATGAGCTCCCCATCTCAATAACTTCTATTTATGTCCTATTGTCTCTTATTTTAAGGAGAGTTGTTTCAACCTCTTTAGAATTTTTATGTATTGTCTATTTTTATACTTTATTTTTGTTATCTAAACCCTTTCATGTCTACAAAGAAAAGGTCCCCAAATTTAATAAGGAAAGACTTTGGAAGATTGACTTCTGTACTTTCAAGCTTATCTTAGTAGAATGTCCGAATGAGGGTCCTGAAATTTTGTAGAGAAGGCTTTGGAAATTTGCACTTTTGTACTTTTGAAACCATCTTAATGAGAAAGACTTGACCATAACTATTTCTTTCATGACTAGAGTAACATACATCACATACTTTTATCATTGTATTTCTGTTTCGTTTATGAATCAATAATTATTCCTCTTTATGTTGTTTATTATATGTATCTTTTCTAACTCAATTATGCATTAATTCACTTCTGAACATGCTAGAATTTTCATCTTTAATACATATATAAGCGATTTGTTAAACAATATTTGATTGTGGTACGAGTTTCATCAATTATTTTGATTAACTATTTAATCAAAATAATTATTATAAATGATTTTCATTTCTACAAATGTTTGATTAATATTTATTATCATGCACTAAGGATAATTATTCTAGATCGCATAAACACAAGTAACCCTGGGTAATAGATAGATTAATATACATGTATTTCAATTTATAAACCACCCCATATATCACTTAGTTTTTGGTTATAAACACTCTATCCATTCTATCACATTTTTATTGGGAAATTGGTCCCATTATATCCATTCGAAGCCACTATACCAAACAGAAAAGGGACGGTATTCAAGTCCCCAACCAGGTGGTTATCCCCCATGTGGTTGCAATGAATTTCAAGGCATCAACACTCCTTTACATAATTTTCGTCCTAAGTTGAATGTTGGGAGTGCATTTTGTATCACTGCCTTTTTTTTTTAAACCACAATTGAAGAAATTTTATTAATGAAAATATGCAATCAAAGCTTATAACATGATTATAGTATGATCATGGCATGTTCTAACAACAATTATATGACTATGAAGTACAATAAACTGGCTTATTACAACAAATAGAAGTCATAACTGTATTGGCGATGAATAGAAATAACCATATATTCTAAAAAAGACCCCCAAATTTTTATAAACCTTAAAATACATATTTTCTAATCATTAATATCAATGACATAGCCACTAAGTTGAGTTTGGTCTCTTCAACCTGGGATTATACACTCAGATCTGGGAGAAGAAGATTGAATTGGGAAAACCAAGAGGATGCCAACAATTGCGTTGAAACTGGTGAAGGCTACTATAGAAAGGAAGAAAGAGAGAGCTCATTCAATTCGCTTTGTTCCCAACTGAAATCATTTTCCAATTGTTATAAGTGTTGCCTACGATGGATTAGAATGTCTATGGAAGAAGCCACCTGTGCTACCAAATAACCAATTATGACTTGTAGATGACAAAATGCATCCTAGATATCATCTAGCTCTAACTATATCCCATTGGGGAGATTTTGTTCTTAATCACGGGGTAAGCAAACATTTTGTTAGGAGGGATATTAGACACCTACTGTAACAACCCTAGTGAAAATTCCATGTATTAAAAGTTTAAAAAGGCAAAATAACAACCACAGTTGATGGGACACTTATTCCAAGTTGAATGTTGGGAAAGACATCCTAATGTGGGTGTTCATTTGGTTATTAATGGATAAGGAAATTGGCAAAGGCAATGGCTAAGGCTTTGGAAAGGCAAAATGGAATTTTGGCACATTTATTTATGAAAATAATGGAAGTTAGGAGAAAAAGAAGGTGAAAGGTCACAGGTTGCATATGAGGAGGAAATGAAGGAAAATAATGGAAAATGAAGAAAATAGAGGCCTCATTCATAAAAAAGCTTATGAGGGTCAATTGGTAACCCTTTGTCAGTTTAGTTTTAGAGTTCTCTCATTATTCTCTCTCTCTCTCTCTCATATTCTTGGAGACTTGGAGTTTTCTTGGAGCACTCTCGGAGGGTGTGGCATACTTGGATTCTTGGACCAAGAAGGCAAAGGAAGAGTAGGAAAGCACAAGAGGACATCTGGATCAGCTTCTACATTGGATTTTTCTTGCAGGTACCGAGTTGCATGTATGTTTTCCTCACTAGTTTTGGCATGCATGGCATATGCATGTGGTTCGTTGATTGTGATATGTCATGGGCATGGAGGATGTCCAAGATTGACAGTGGATTGCCTAGCCTTGCTATTTGCTAGATAGCCATGGTGATTGTGGATTTGTTTTCCTTGTTTCGTTTTGGTTGGTTCTCATGTTTCCTTAGCTTGGGTTGAGTTATTAGTCCTGGAAGCCCTAGTTGGACAAATGATCTACAAGCTCTGTAACAGTTTGGGTTGTGTTACTAGTCCTAGAAGCCTTGGTTGGACAAATGCTTTGGAAGCCCTTGGTGGGTTGAGTTACTAGTCCTGCAAGCCCTGGTTGGACAAATGCTTTGGAAGCATGGTATAATTTGTGGGTTGAGTTACTAGTACTAGAAGCCTTGGTTGGACAAATGCTTTGGAAGCCCTTGGTGGGTTGAGTTACTAGTCCTGGAAGCCTTGGTTGGATAAATGCTTTGGAAGCCCTGGAAGGCTTGGATAGAGACCAATTTGAAGATGGTTTTGTGATGTCCAACCGTGAGGTGGAACCACTATTTTATGGGTTGAGGTGGATGGCCTTTGGAAGCCATGGATGGTTTTTGATTGATGTGTTCTATTAGATATCACATTCTTACCTGGAATATGGCACGGGGGTGAATGGCTAAAGAGAGATTTGGCTCATCCATTCTACGATCGGGTGGAACATGGAAGTCCCATCCCGGGTTTAGATTTTTCATCATCAATATGAGGTTATTTCTCCTTGTATTTCTATGAGTATTATACTAGATTATATATGGTTTATATGGCTGTGATTTCATTGGTATTTCTATTGTTATTATATTGGTTATATGTGTGTTTTATGACAATAGCGATGTATGGCTCTCATCATGTTTTTACTTGTAAATGAATGATCAATGTATCTATGACCTAATGGATAAAATGACAGCTAATATGTGGAGGCATCAATGTCCCTTAGCGATTCTTAGCTAAGTATGAGACCCCTATGCTCATATCTATTAATTACACCTGTAAATTACATATTCATGATATGTGTGTTTTGACGAAATGCCTGTCATGGCTAGTAGGGGTCTAGTCAAGGTCTCATTCAAGTGATTTCATTTATATTTTTGTTTCCTGGTTATTTTACTGTTATGAAGATGTGATTCAATTTTGGGTAGTGACCTAGGCTTTGGGCCTGAAAAAGTGGCTCAAATATCGAGGACGCTGGCACAAAACTAATAAAAGAGTCCTTGGATGCTGGCACAACACTAACAAAAGAGTCCCAGAATGCTGGCTTGCAGGCCTGTGAGAGCATCCAGAGGTCCCTAGATACTGGCATGGCCATAGCTTGAGAGCATCCAGAGGTAAGGTAGTCCAAAATATCAGTGGGACCCAGGGGCTAGTTGGTAGAAAGGTTGGGTTGGTTCCTGAGGGTCCTAATGTTGATGTTGGATGTTTGTATGGTGTGTTTCCATTGGTTCCACTTCCTTAACGGGACTTAGGATGTCGAATCATGTCATAGTGGCCTCTCGTCACATGTTTACTCCAGTTGAAAATTGCTTGGGTAGATGTGGGAGGAGGGTGTTACAAAGTGGTATCAGAGCATGGTTCACCCCTCGAACTGGATGGGCTGTGTTTTGGTCATCCATGCATGTTAGTTGCATGTGTGTCTCTTACACTTGCATTCCATGTGCTTGTTGTATTTGAAAAATGTTGATCATGGTTTTAGTGATGTCATCATGAGGAACTTGATGTTGTTATTAGGGAGTGCATCATCATGAGTGTGTGACTAGTTACATGTTGTTGTATGTTGCTGAAATGTTTTTATATGCCACTTGGTGACGCAGGGTTACCCCTACTTTACCCACAGTTTACATGTATTATGCATACATCTTGTCTGTCCCAAGAATTTTAACTCTCCTTGAGTTAAAATCTTCATTAACTAAGGTTTAAGGCCCATCCATCAATTTCCTATGTTGAATGATTTATTAAAGCCCAACATGGTCTAACCCTTCATTCATTAAACATGTATCGGACTTAAATCACCCCTTATCCTTCACTTATTACTTTATTAAAGTCCTTCATTATATTCCGTCCTATCGGGACATTATACCATATCAATCCTTCATATCAGGACTTTAAAACCCCTTCACAACCTTCGTTATCCTTTATTTAACCCATAAGTCGTGCATTAAACCTTCATCGTTGGACTTATATATAAATCCCATATACCGCACCTAATCCTTTATAGACTAATTACAAAAGAAATATATATGCAACCATACCTTTTCCGCCTTGGTGCAGTTATGGCGCATTTCCTGAGGTTTACCTTTATGGCAATTGGTAATCGCTTCTCTGCGGGTCACATTACCATGTGTTACCCATCTCCTCCGATATGCGATTAAGCTCCGGATTCCAAATAACATTAACTCTGCTTCATTTCCCTATCGGGTCCGCTCTCATCAGCCCTTTGCATAATCACATGTCGCATGTATTAAAGCCAAGGTCTATTCCTTAAAATATTGCGATCTGATCACATCCCCACCATTGATCCACCTTCCAATCCGACGGTCCTTAACTCTCCCGATCTCCAAAGCTGCTCCGACAATTCTCTACCATTGATCTGCACTTAGCAGATCCAACGGTTCACAATAATTTCGGGTTGATAACAAGCCCGACAGTTATTCAGCTATACGGACCCGATGGAAATTATAAGTTCCCAATCTAATAAAGTTCGGGTCCGGCTTCTCAATTAAACCCCGATTACTTTAGCGCCCGATGTCTGTCCGATGGTGAGATCTCTCGATCGCCGATGCGATTTAATCCTGACCGTTGATCATAAAGATCCAATAGCTATGATTCACCCATACTCCATTTCTTCCGCCTTTCTCTATACTTAGATTTTTGCACATTTCTTTAGTTTTCTGTGGTTTTGGATTTTCTTCAGGGTTTCAGCCCTTGGCTCTTCCGCTACTTAATTCACTTCCGAGGTTGATTTCTACGCATTCTCCTTTGATCTCTGCCTCTACTGAGCTTTACCTTGTCTTATAATGGATTCAAAGATCCATCGTGATCCTCTGTCACATTCTCCTCTTCTCTTTGTGTCTCACTGAACTCTGCCTCTTTGCGTTCACTGCACTTTGCCTGCATAAATATATATATGCAATCCTCTGCTGCACTCAATCTATCATTCAACACTCAATCACGCATTTATACAGATTTTAATCACTCTCTGTATATATAAACACAACAAATAATTACAGATTGAGACTCTGTCTCTCGGCCTGATTTTCTAATATCAGTGGCCTCTGTTTACATTCTGCCCGTAGGCTCAAAACCACACTCTAGCTTAACTAGCTAATTATCTGACTTTCTAACCTATCTAACCCCTGTCTTTGCCTTTTAGGCTTACATTTATACATAAGGACTCTAAAACCAATCCCTGGTTTAGATCCATGAATTCCTTAACAAAATTCCTAAATCTCTTCCTTGTTCCTAAAACTCCTCTCTAATCCCTAAATTCATGAACTGACTCCTAATCTAGGATTTACAATCAATTCTCAAATCCCTCAATCTCTCAACTATCCTAAATCTCTCATGTTCTCCTATATTCGAGAACATTTACAAATATGCCTCACAATATTCAATTAATTCCCTACTCTAGCTTCTCTCATTAAAATCACTCAAAACATTAATAATTACATTTAATTCCCTCTTAGGAACCCAACTTCCTTGAAAACACAATACCCCTATGTCTACTAGAATACAATGAGTCTTCTTGGCCTGAATGCTCCTGCATCAGACTCCCCAAGTAGAAAATTTCCATGATCTCCTGATCATGTGTCTTCATAAGTTGATTGAAAAACCTCCAGGGTCCCAAACTTTAGTTTGTAGCTGCCCAAATGCTTTGCTCCTTTGTTGCTGTTGTATGTCTGCTGTTTTCTGCTCTATCTTCCTCTCCTTGTCAATCAAGTTCATACTCTGATTGATCATTCTCCCTGCTGTTGTTAATCTCCTCCATATGGACTGTTTCATCATTAGCTACCACATTTCTTCAATCTCTGTGTCCAGCACATCTTTGGACTGGTCTACACTTTGCCTCCTACTTCTATTTCTTTCTCTCTGCTTCAGGTTGTTGTTGTTGTCCACTAACTCTTCAAACTGCTATAGGTTACTTTTACTTACTTTGACTCCTATGCCGACTACCTCCCTTTCATCCTTACCCTCTTTCATGATTATCTCTTTCTACATTGAATCATGACTATCCAACATTCTCTCCAGCAATTGAACATCTTTGTTCCATGGATTAAATTCTTCCATAGAAGCTTCTTCTTCCATTTTATTTGGCTTCTCATTTGTGCCAAAATTCCTCCAGCATCTGCCACTAAACGTGCACTCATAAAACACTTGTTAAAATAAAAATCATAAGGCTTCTATGCCTTATCTCCCTTTGGCAACAATTCAATTTGCTGCTATGTTTTCTCCTCCTCTATTAGCACATCAGTATGATAATTTGAATTCTCAGCAGAATTCATGAGACTGTCAGCTAGTCTCTCCTCCACATCATCTGTTCTAACGATGTCTTTCTGTCCCTATCCACTGTAGTGAACTCCTTCATTCTCGTTCAATTCTGATTTTACAACATGAACACTTACTTTTTGGTTTTCTAATCTTTTTTCCAAAAGACTTAACTCCTGCCACAAATTTGCCATCTCGCTAGGAATTTCTCCCAAAAGTTTTGTACAATCCTCCCTATCTTCTTCTTTGTCAGAAGCATAACTTATTGTCTCTATTTCTTCATTCTCTATTAGAATAAAATTATGATCCTATTTCCCTTTGATAGTTTTAGATCTTTGACCATCACTCTCCCTTTGATCATTTAAGAAAATCAATTCCTTGTTATTCTCTTCAATAGCAAATTTCTTATCATAGGGCACAACTGTCTCATCTCTACTGAAGATATTTCCTCCATTAAGCATGGAATTTATGAACTCCTTTTACTGTAATAACTCAAATTGATCTTCATTTGAAAGATAGTCATCATCATACTTTACCTGGCAATTTTCAGCTTCATTCAAGACATTTCCATAAAATGGTTTATCTTCTGCAATACTTGCATTCATACACAACCTATCAGTTGTAAAACCATGAGACCTCATCGTCTCATTTGATGATTCAATCACCAATTCCTCCTGTTGTTCCAAGTTATTTACATGACTTAGAAATATTTCGATGGTATTCTCCTCAATCTCATCAAGTCCTTTACTTGATTGCTTGATATCCTTTCCTACTTCCTCTTTTAAATCGAATTTAGATTCTGTCTGTCTTCTTCCCTCTTTATGAAAATATCAGTAAATTGTCCTTCTTTACATGTTTCACCTGCAAACATAAACAAATTGTCAGATTTAAAATCTTGTGATCCTTTGATCTCACTTGAAGTTTTAGTCTTCAAGTCTTCATCTTCACCCAGAACTTCACCCTACTCTGGTTCACAAATGGATACTTCCATTTCCAACTCAGCTTCTCTGAGTTCTTCAGATCTCAATTGAACACCTAGTACCTGTTCAAGCTTCATCAGCTCTTCTGCTAATTGCATATTCACCTGCTGACTTCTCTTCTTTTGTAGCCTCCTTTGTAGTTTATGCCACCTCACTGGCTTCTTCCTCAAGACCCAACCTTGTCTCTGGTTTTCCTCAAGTATCATCATCAATACATTGAGTTGTTCTTTCATTTCTGCCATCTCTTTGTCAAGCTCCTCTTGACTCATCCTCATGCCATTTTCCTTGGCATCCTCTTCTTTCATCTTTCCTCTGCTGTGGTCTTCTTCAGAACCTCTACTATGACTATCAGTAGCCATATTCTTCTCTATCTTTGTGAGCTCCTTACTCACTTACTATGAGCTGCATTAAAACCTCTACAACAGCAAGTCCTCCCTGCTACCACTTACCTCACCAAGCTCTCCTCACTCAGTCTTTTGGTAAGCAATTGGTTCTCTATCTTTGGAACCTCCTTTGAGCACTCTTCTCTACTCCTTTAGGCTTCAACTCATCTGCACCTTCTCAAGAACACAACTATCCTCTTGTATTTCAATCACCATGAAATACTTGGTTCTGACCACTTCTTCTTTCGCTTAGAAAGTCTTACCAGCTTCCTTCATTACCTTGGAAATTCTACCCACATCCTTTTGTGGAATTGCTTTTTGTGATCTGCAACAATATCTCTGCAGTAATAAGTCTCCTTCTTGCTACATATGTCTTACTAAGCTTCTCTCCTTTGAGCTCAGTCTTTCAGCATCTTTCCTTTGGAACCAATCGACACTCCTTGCTCTTAGGCTATTGCTGCAATCTTCTCACCTCCTTATGCTGTTACTTGTGCATCAATATAAAATCCACACATTCTCCAATCTTTAAATCAAATCAAAAAAACATGTCATCTCACCTTCAAGATCTCTGTATGATCTTGTTCCACCATTTACCTGTACTGTGAATGGATTGTCCTCCTTTTCTTGCATCTGCAAATTCTGCTACACATCATCTCTGTGTGCTTACTGTTCATCAGTTTAAAATCTAATCTCTCTTGCCTGCATATACATCTTATAAAACAACTCTGTTCTAAGTCCTTTTCTACATAATTTCGTTATTCTGTTCTGCTATCAATTGCTCCAATAACAATTATGATCTAATACCAAATGATGCAGGGTTACCCCTGCTTTACCCACAATTTACATGTATTATGCATACATCTTATCTGTCCTAGGAATTTTAACTCTCCTTATGTTAAAATCTTCATTAACTAAGGTTTAAGGCCCATCCATCTATTTCCTATGCTGAATAATTTATTAAAGCCCAACATGGTCTAACCCTTCATTCATTAAACATGTATTAGACTTAAATCACCCCTTATCCTTCACTTATTACTTTATTAAAGTCCTTCATTATATTCCATCCTATCGGGACATTATACCATATCAATCCTTCATATTGGGATTTTAAAACCCCTTCACAGTATTCGTTATCCTTTATTTAACCCATAAGCCATGCATTAAACCTTCATCATTGGACTTATATATAAATCCCATATATCGCGCCTAATCCTTTATAGACTAATTACAAAGGAAATATATACGCAACCATACCTTTTCTGCCCTGGTATAGTTTTGGCGCATTTCCCGAGGTTTACCTTTATCGCAATCGGCAATCGCTTCTCCGCAGGTCACATTACCATGTGTTCCCCATCTCCTCCGATATGCGATTAACCTTCGGATTCCAAATAACATTAACTATGCTTCATTTCCCTATCGGGTCCGCTCTCATCAGCCCTTTGCATAATCACATGTCGCATGTATTAAAGCCAAGGTCTATTCCTTTAAATATTGCGATTTGATCACATCCCCACCATTGATCCACCTTCCAATCCAACGGTCCTTAACTCTCCCGATCTCCAAAGCTGCTTCGACAGTTCTCTACTATTGATCTGCACTTAGCAGATCCAACGGTTCACAATAATTTCGTGTTGATAACAAGCCGGACAATTATTCAGCTATACGGGCCTGATGGAAATTATAAGTTGCCAATATAATAAAGTTCGGATTCGGCTTCTCAATTAGACCCCGATTACTTTAGCGCCCGATGTCTGTCCTATGGCGAGATCTCTCGATTGCCGATGCAATTTAATCCTGATCGTTGATCATAAAGATCCAACGGCTATGATTCACCCATACTCCATTTCTTCCGCCTTTCTCTATACTTAGATTTTTGCGCATTTCTTCAGTTTTCTGTGGTTTTGGATTTTCTTCAGGGTTTCAGCCCTTGGCTCTTCCGCTACTTAATTCACTTCTGAGGTTGATTTCTGCGCATTCTCCTTTGATCTCTGCCTCTACTGAGCTTTACCTTGTCTTATAATGGATTCAAAGATCCATCGTGATCCTCTGTCACATTCTCCTCTTCTCTTTGTGTCTCGCTGAACTCTACCTCTTTGCGTTCATTGCACTTTGCCTGCATAAATATATATATGCAATCCTCTGCTGCACTCAATCTATCATTCAACACTCAATCATGCATTTATACATATTTTAATCACTCTCTGTATATATAAACACAACAAATAATTACAGATTGAGACTCTGTCTCTCGACCTGATTTTCTAATATCAGTGGTCTCTGTTTACATTCTGCCCGTAGGCTCAAAACCACACTCTAGCTTAACCAACTAATTATTTGACTTTCTAACCTATCTAACCCCCGTCTTTGCCTTTTAGGCTTACATTTATACATAAGGACTCTAAAACCAATCCCTGGTTTAGATCCATGAATTCCTTAACAAAATTCTTAAATCTCTTCCTTGTTCCTAAAACTCCTCTCTAATCCCTAAATTCATGAACTGACTCCTAATCTAGGATTTACAATCAATTCTCAAATACCTCGATCTCTCAACTATCCTAAATCTCTCATGTTCTCCTATATTCGAGAAAATTTACAAACATGCCTCACAATATTCAATGAATTCCCTACTCTAGCTTCTCTCATTAAAATCACTCAAAACATTAATAATTACATTTAATTCCCTCTTAGGAACTCAACTTCCTTGAAAACACTATACCCCTATGTCTACTAGAATACAATGAGTCTTCTTGGCCTGAATGCTCCTGCATCACTTGGTTACATTCTTGTATGTTTGGTTGCATTCTTGTATGTTTGGTTACATGTATCATTCTTGTAGGTTTGGTTTCAAGTATCATTCATTTATGCTTGATTACATGTGTTTATGCATGTGTGTGGTTGGTTACACATTGCTTATGCATGTTAATGTTTGCATGTGGTTAAGTGTGCATTGATGTAATGGTTGTTGTCATGCATGAGGTTGTGGTGTGTGTTGTTGTTAAGGTCAGGAAATGATGACTGGACCCTACTAGAATTATGGTTGCATGGTTATATGATGTCATGATTATGTTATGCATGTATCCCATTGATTTGTTGATATTGCAGACAAGGTATCCTCCCCGAGCTATACTAAGTTATGTTGGTTTATTGTGATTTGGTTTAGCTTACATGATATATCTTGAAGGAAGAAATATCAAATGGATAGCAAGATGGTAGACTACAAAGACTCTCCCTATGAATCAGAAGAGCTGTATGGTGTTGGGAACTCTTTTGATTTGGTAGAGAAGCTGAGAATCTTAAAGGAATAAATAAGGAGTTGCAAAGAGATAATGATAGAATCATACAGGCATATGAGAAGCTAGCAAAGGTAAATGTGTTGGCATTATGATTCAAGTGTTGTCCTTGATGGCAACTCACTCAGAGGATGGTACAGGTGCTCAGAGGTTGGTACAGGTGATGGCTACTTAATCAGAAGACAGATCTCAGTACAGCATGCCAAGGAAGCTCATACACGCCGTTTCGTTAAGCCCAAGTCGCGTGTACACGCTAGTTCGATTCAGAAAAAGCGCGTGTATGTGGAAAGGTTCCTTTGGTTCATGGTGGTTAGTCCTTGGAAGTTGTGCCTATGATTTCGGACCATTATGTCTCGACGGGCGTGTCGATCCCTAGTTTTAAAGTTGATGGTATTGTGTTACTATGGTTTTGGCTCTTGGTATTGAGAAAGGCCTAAGGCTATATAAGGAGAAGAAGATCATTAGGCAACATCATCTTTCGACAAGGCTTGAATATCTATGAGAGAAAGAGATCTGATATGCAGGTTCTGAGTTGCTTGATCTAAGCCAAGGAGAGATCACATCGGTTGATGGAAGACTAGATCTAAGGATAGATCGGGATCTAATGGTTTGAAATGCACTATCATGATATGGTTGATTATGCGTATTTCTAGATCTGCATATTGTCGCAATGTTACGTTCTGGGTCTAACTAATGTCTGGTACAGCTGCAAATTGAGAAAGTTTATTTTTAGATCTGTACGCAGGTTGGCTTCGGTAAAAGAGCGTGTATACGCGGGTTCTGCTCATTAAAGTAGCGTATATCTTTTGAAGCTTGATTTTGGGTTTACAGTGGGATCTGACTGTTATTGCAGAGTTCTGTAGTTTGCTCTGTGTTCTGGTAACTGGTGATTGACAGGGTTCAGTGGTTCAGTGATTCAAAGTTTGGTTGTTTTATGCTCTGTTGTGGAAATTGAATGAATTGTGGTCTTCAGATTGTAATGTTGTGCTTCAGGAATATCCAAGTCTGAAAATGTATGAAAAGTGATACCTGAAAGAAGGAAGATTGTAGGTCAGCACCTACGTACTAGTATCTTGGCTAGTACAAGAGCAAAGGGGGTTGGAGCTCCCTTCCAAGGAAGTTTGGAGAACGAGAGAAGGTTGAAGCCTTCTGCAGGTTGTAGCCTGCGTACTGGTATAAGGCTGCACCAGTACAAAAGATTGTAAACTGAAGTTTCATATTAAAGAAAGATAGAGACAACTTGCAGCAGGTGGTTTTCACCCACATTGGGTTTCCACCTTATATCTTGGTGTTCATGTGTGTGGATTTTTATCTGTTCTGTTATACTGCACATGTTTACTGTTAATGTGATGAATAATGTCCTGATGCACTTAATTGAAGAATAAGCTAACTAAATTGTGAGTTTTCTTCTTATACGCTGTTTTACTTCGTCACAGTAGCGTGTACACGCTGGTTCACTTAACTGAAGTAGCGTATATGTTTCTGGGCATTTAAAAGTTTGATTAATCTGATAATACTGATTCACCCCCCCTCTCAGTATTATTTCCAACAATTGGTATCAGAGCAGGTCCTTCAGAGAAGCTTGATCGCTTGAAGGAAGATCATTCATCATGAGCAACTACGAGAAAGAAGCATCAATCAGGCCACCGGTTTTTGATGGAACAAATTTCAATTATTGGAAGGTAAGAGTTACTGCATATCTTCAATCTCTTGGTACAGAAGTTTGGGACATTGTAGAAACAGGCTATGCTTTTCCTTCAGCTACTCCTACAGATCCAGCTGAGAAAAAGGCATATGAAACAAATGCAAAAGCAGTCAGTACTCTATTAGGAAGTATATCTCAAACAGAATTCATGAAGGTCATGCACTTCAAATCAGCAAAAGAAATATGGGACAAAATGATCACTAGCTATGAAGGAGATGAACAGGTAAAGCAAGCTAAACTTCAAACACTCAGGATTCAGTATGAGACTCTCAAGATGTATAATGATGAAAGTGTGGCTAATTATTTTCTTCGGGTAGATGAGATTGTTAATTGTATGAAAAATTTGGGTGAAGAAATAAGAGAAACTATAGTAGTTCAAAAGATTCTAAGATCATTATCCCCCAAGTTTGAATCTAAAGTATCTGCAATAGAAGAAAAAGAAAATCTCCGTGTTCTCACTATGTCTCAGCTACATGGAATTCTAACCGCTTATGAAATGAGAAAGGGAGGTCCATCTGACAGAAGGGAAGCTGCTTTTAAGGCATCAGGAAAAGAAGATTACTATGAAGCAAGCCATGTTCCAGAAGAAGAGGAAGAAGAATCAAATTTTGTCAGAAATCTTCAAAGGGGTTCTGGAAGGTTCAGAGGTAAGCTACCTTTCAAATGCTTTGCTTGTGGGAGAGTAGGTCATTATGCTGCAAAATGTCCTTATAAGGATAAAGGAAAAGAACCTGCTAGATGGAACAAGAAACAAAGTGCAAATAAGAAAAGCTACTACACCCATGAAGATAGTGATGGCTTATCAAACAGTGATGAAGATGAACAAGGTAATAAATATAAGCTGTTAATGGCATTTGAAGATGATGATTATGAGGATGCTGTAGATGTGGATAATCTCTATAATGAAATCACCAGACTCAAGAGAGGCATAGAAGAAAAGAATGTGATCATTGATACTTTGCAATTTCAGATTGATGAAAAGGAAAAACATCTTGAAAAACTAGAAGGTGAAATTGTTGGTCTCAGAAAAGAAATTGAGAAAACAAAAGCTATTAATCTTAAATTTGTCAAAGGATCTGAAACTTTGGATGAGATTATCAGTGTGCAGCGGTCTCCTCTAAACAAGACAGGTTTGGGCTATAATGGAGAAACCTCTCAAGCATCCACCTCAAAAAGTTATCTTGATGCAGCAAGAAGAAGTGAGCGGAAGAACAATGAAGATAATCAGGTAAAGCAGGGACGAATTACAAACAGAAACTATCAGGGACAATCCTCCTTAAGGATGAACAAAAGCTACAACCAACCACAGGTAAAATCTTCTCAGTTTGGCTCAAGAATAGATGAAAATAGAAATTACAATCAGTTGGCTGGTAGATTCAATAACCGCAGAAGCTTCTTCAATGGACAATGCTTTTCTTGCCACAACTTTGGTCACAGAGCAGCTCAATGTGTTGCATATAAAACAATCATGACTAGGGAAGCTCAAAAACAAAGAAGTATGACAGGGATTACAAAAAGGACCTATAACAACTTTTCGGTGCTTGAAAATGAAGTTGAATGTTCTATTTGCAATAATTTTGGTCATAAAGACTCTGAATGCAGGAGCAGGTTTCAGGAGAAAAAGGAACAAGCCACAAGCACCAAAACATGGAGAATAAAGGAACCTCAAACAGAAAGATGTGGGATAGCATTTTATGCAGAAGGACAGGAAAATCTATGGTACATTGACAGTGGATGTTCGAAACATATGACAGGTGATAAAGAAAAACTTGAATCTTATTCTACTTTAGAAAAGGGAAAGAAAGTTTCTTTTGGAAATGATACTCCTGCAACTATAAAAGGAAAAGGTATTGCTCCTTTGAAAGAAAAGGTCAAGGCTGGAAATGTTTTGTATGTTGATGGATTGAAGCATAATCTTCTAAGTGTCAGCCAGATGTGTGATCAAAAAACAGAGGTTATTTTCAGATCGAATGGATGTCTTGTTCGTGATCTTGATACAGGTAAAACAGTTCTCAAAGGCAAAAGAACTCCAAATAATCTGTACATATTTGAAGAAGGACAACAACAATGCTATCTTAGCAAGGATGAAGAGCACTGGTTATGGCATCGAAGGTTGGGACATCTAAGCTTCTCACAAATAAGGAAAGCATGCAAATATCAGGCAGTTCGCGATCTTCCAGATATCAAAATTCCAGACAACACCATATGCAAATCTTGTCAGTTTGGAAAGCAAACCAGAACTAACTTTCCAGAGAAGGAAGGATCAGCTAGCTTGCCTCTTGAGCTAGTCCATACAGATGTATGTGGTCCATTTAGGAAAAGGACACCTCGAGGAGAAGAATATCTGATATTATTCATTGATGATTTCTCAAGGTTTGTTTGGTTAGGGCTTATGAAGCACAAAGATGAAGCATTCGAAAAATTCAAATCCTTCAAAGCATTGGCTGAAAATGAATCAGGACACAAAATCAAGTGCCTCAGATCTGACAGAGGTGGGGAGTTCACATCAAATGAATTTTTCGATTTCTGCGATGAACATGGGATAAGAAGAGAATTCTCTACAGCTAGAACTCCTCAGCAAAATGGGGTTGTGGAAAGAATGAACAGAACTATCCAACAAATGGCTCGTGCTATGCTCGATGAATCAGGTACTCCTGCAACCTTCTGGGGTGAAGCTGCACATGCTGCTGTTATCATTCTTAACAAAACAAATGTCCGAGTAAACAGCACTCAAACACCTCATGAGCTTTGGAGTGGTAAAACTCCTTCCGTGAAGCATTTCAAAATCTTTGGGAGCAAATGTTATATTAAGAATACTGATGAGCAACTTGGCAAACTTGAACCTAGAGCAGATGAGGGCATTCTTCTTGGTTATTCTCCACATAGCAAAGCATACAAGTGCTACAATAAAAGACTTGGCAGAATTGTTGACAGTATTGATATAGTGGTTGATGAGAAGGGATATATTCCTAGGCAAGTTCATCATGAAAACATTGAAGAAGATGAAGGTTACTCTCAAAGGCGAAATGATGAAGAAGAAGAACCTCAAGAAGAAGAAGAATCTCAAGAAGAACCAGAGGAGCAGACAAGAATAGAAGAGAAGACTCCATCCAGATATATCCAAAAGAATCATCCAGAAACTCAGATTGTGGGGCAAAAAGAAGCAGGAGTACAAACAAGAAGGACACTTGCAGAAGCTTCAAGCTACTTGGCTCTACTCTCCTCCATTGAACCACAAAATGTGAAAGAAGCATGCAAAGATGAATGTTGGGTCAAAGCAATGGATGAAGAACTTGAGCAAATCGAAAGGAACAACACTTGGGAATTAGTTCCTAGACCAAAAGATAAGAATGTAATAGGAACAAAATGGGTCTTCAAGAATAAGTTAAATGAAAATGGAGAAGTAATTAGAAACAAGGCCAGACTTGTTTGTAAAGGGTATGCACAGCAAGAAGGAATAGATTTTGAAGAGACCTTTGCTCCTGTGGCAAGACTAGAGGCCATCCGAATGTTCCTTGCTCTCTCAAGCTTTCAAAACTTCAAGGTATTTCAAATGGACGTGAAATCAGCCTTCCTGAATGGAGACTTAGAAGAAGAAGTATATATTGAGCAGCCAGATGGGTTCATTCTTGGGAATGATCCAAACCTTGTATGCAGATTGAAAAAGGCTCTCTATGGGCTCAAACAAGCTCCAAGGGCTTGGTACTATCGGTTGGACAAATATCTTCACCAACAAGGCTTTTCAAAAGGATCAGCAGATAGCAATCTCTATATAAAAGTTGAAAATAACAAATTGCTAATTCTTGTTGTTTATGTAGATGATATTATTTTTGGCAGCAATGAAGAGACTATGAGTCAAAACTTTGCCTTGGTTATGCAGAAAGAATTCGAAATGTCACTTCTTGGAGAATTGACATATTTTCTTGGATTGCAAATCCAACAAAATGAAGGAGGTATCTTCTTGTCTCAGACCAAATACCTCAAGCAGATCTTGAAGAAGTATGGCATGGAAGAGTCAAAACCAGTATGTACACCCATGGTTACAGGATGCAGCCTCAGTGCAAATGATGAATCAGCAGCAGTCCACCAACCCACTTATAGATCCATGATTGGGAGTTTGCTTTATTTGACAGGTACTCGACCAGATATTACACATGCAGTAGGAATGGTTGGAAGATTTCAAGCCAACCCAAAGGAAACTCATCTTCAGGCAGTCAAAAGAATCTTCAAATATCTTCAAGGGACCCAAAACTATGGCTTATGGTATCCTAGAAATACAGATCTCACTCTTCATGCTTACACAGATGCAGATTGGGCTGGAAGTGTGGATGATAGGAAAAGCACAAGTGGAGGTGCTTTCTTCATGGGTTCCAGATTAGTATCTTGGTTCAGCAAGAAACAAAGTTCGATTGCCTTATCTACAGCTGAAGCAGAATATGTGGCTGCAGCGTCTTGTTGCACACAACTTCTTTGGATGATGCAGACCTTGCAGGACTTTCAAATCACTTGCACTCCACCTGTCTCTATCTTATGTGATAATACAAGTGCAATCAGTATTTCAAAGAATCCAGTCATGCACTCAAAGACCAAGCACATACCAATCAAGTACCATTTTCTTCGGGAACAAGTGCTTGAGCAGAAGGTCAAGTTGGAGTATGTTCCTTCTAAGGAGCAAGTTGCTGATATTCTCACAAAACCACTGCCCAGGGAAACTTTTGAATATCTCAGACAAAAGCTGGGAGTAGTTGATGCTTCATCCTGTTGTTGAAGTTTGTTTGTTCTACAGAAAAGTTGGTATACGCAGGTTACGGAAGGGATATGAGCGTATACACGCGGATTCATGCTGGGTAAGTCGCGTGTATGCTGGACGCTTGTTGCAGAAAGAATATCCGCGTACATACGCTGTTTTATACAGGATAAAACGCGTATATGAAGTTCTGAACAGCAAGGGAAAACTCTGAAGTTCTGAACAGCAATAGGAATGTCAGAATTATTCAGGCACAGTTTCAGGGAGTGCAACAGGCACAGGTTCAGGGGGAGCAGCTCAAAAGTCTCATAAAGCATTGTTGGCATTCAGATGTTTTGGTTGTTGGTTTCAGGAGAAGGAGCCCAGAAAGAAATTCTAGTTGCTGATCTAACAAGATGTTTATCAGATGCTGCTGGTGTCTCTCCTAAGTCTTGGTCTAGATCTGTTGTCTCTATGTCATGTATCTCTCTTGTCTCTTTTATGGTGTCAAGGTCATGTAACGGCCTTTGTTGGTTTCCCCACTATGCCTGGGATGAATGCTGTAATATAATTGGTTGTTTCTGATATGTTATGGTTGTATGTATTGAGTCCTTTGGTGATAGAAAGGTCCCTTATGGTGTATAAGTCTTGGTTCTTGTTGAAGAAACGAGTCAGCACAGCCAAACAGAGGTATCAGCATGTCCTCAGGGGGAGCATAGCCCTTTGCCCTTGATGTCAAAGGGGGAGAGTGACTTGGTGTGGTGGTTGCCATCAAGTCCAAAGGGGGAGATTGTTGGCATTATGATTCAAGTGTTGTCCTTGATGGAAACTCACTCAGAGGATGGTACAGGTGCTCAGAGGTTGGTACAGGTGATGGCTACTTAATCAGAAGACAGATCTCAGTACAGCATGCCAAGGAAGCTCATACACGCCGTTTCGTTAAGCCCAAGTCGCGTGTACACGCTAGTTCGATTCAGAAAAAGCGCGTGTATGTGGAAAGGTTCCTTTGGTTCATGGTGGTTAGTCCTTGGAAGTTGTGCCTATGATTTCGGACCATTATGTCTCGACGGGCGTGTCGATCCCTAGTTTTAAAGTTGATGGTATTTTGTTACTATGGTTTTGGCTCTTGGTATTGAGAAAGGCCTAAGGCTATATAAGGAGAAGAAGATCATTAGGCAACATCATCTTTCGACAAGGCTTGAATATCTATGAGAGAAAGAGATCTGATATGCAGGTTCTGAGTTGCTTGATCTAAGCCAAGGAGAGATCACATCGGTTGATGGAAGACTAGATCTAAGGATAGATCGGGATCTAATGGTTTGAAATGCACTATCATGATATGGTTGATTATGCGTATTTCTAGATCTGCATATTGTCGCAATGTTACGTTCTGGGTCTAACTAATGTCTGGTACAGCTGCAAATTGAGAAAGTTTATTTTTAGATCTGTACGCAGGTTGGCTTCGGTAAAAGAGCGTGTATACGCGGGTTCTGCTCATTAAAGTAGCGTATATCTTTTGAAGCTTGATTTTGGGTTTACAGTGGGATCTGACTGTTATTGCAGAGTTCTGTAGTCTGCTCTGTGTTCTGGTAACTGGTGATTGACAGGGTTCAGTGGTTCAGTGATTCAAAGTTTGGTTGTTTTATGCTCTGTTGTGGAAATTGAATGAATTGTGGTCTTCAGATTGTAATGTTGTGCTTCAGGAATATCCAAGTCTGAAAATGTATGAAAAGTGATACCTGAAAGAAGGAAGATTGTAGGTCAGCACCTACGTACTAGTATCTTGGCTAGTACAAGAGCAAAGGGGGTTGGAGCTCCCTTCCAAGGAAGTTTGGAGAACGAGAGAAGGTTGAAGCCTTCTGCAGGTTGTAGCCTGCGTACTGGTATAAGGCTGCACCAGTACAAAAGATTGTAAACTGAAGTTTCATATTAAAGAAAGATAGAGACAACTTGCAGCAGGTGGTTTTCACCCACATTGGGTTTCCACCTTATATCTTGGTGTTCATGTGTGTGGCTTTTTATCTGTTCTGTTATACTGCACATGTTTACTGTTAATGTGATGAATAATGTCCTGATGCACTTAATTGAAGAATAAGCTAACTAAATTGTGAGTTTTCTTCTTATACGCTGTTTTACTTCGTCACAGTAGCGTGTACACGCTGGTTCACTTAACTGAAGTAGCGTATATGTTTCTGGGCATTTAAAAGTTTGATTAATCTGATAATACTGATTCACCCCCCCTCTCAGTATTATTTCCAACAAAATGTAGTGTGTTGACGGGCCAAAATTCTCTGCCAACATGTTGACGGTGCTGGACCCGCCAACATGTTAGGGGATCTTCCTAGTAATAAGTCCCAATTAGACCTTAGACTGTTTGGTGTAGGGGTCCCAGTAGTGGGTCGTACAGTATCACCTTGACTACGGTTTCGCATAGAGGCAAGTAAGATGTCCCTGTTGGTAGCAAGGGTGTGACATATGCAGTCAGTCAAGGAAGGTACATGAGTGGTTCTAACACACAAAGGGTGAGGTGAGTGCACCCCTTGGAAACCTGTGACAACACAAAGTTAAGAAGGGAACACACGAGAAAAGATGCATCCCAACATGGAAGGCAAGTAAGCTAGCAACCCAAAGTGATGGTTAAACCAATAACACATTTAAGAAATATTCATACATACATATACAGAAAATAGCTACACATGCATGCGTAAGCAAACAGATACATATATCATTTAGAGTAAACAAGATAGATGAAATACAATACAACATATGCATGAAACATGTTGGCTCTATTATATTAAGAAGTGTAAGTTCCATTCATACAATACATCCATGTCCAACCACTAGTTCCGACGGCTGAATGTTACAGTCACTGTCGCTTGCTTCTCCAAATAGATATACCAGCTCTGCGCAGTGGAGAAGCCAAGGCTCGTTACAATACTATCCAAGATTTCTCTAACATACTCCTATTGGAAGCTTAGCTGACCAAAAGCCTCTACAATGAGTTATGAGGGACTATATATAACAAAGGGTGGGGTGGCCCTTGACATTCCCCTTTGTGATAGTTCATCTACCCTCATGACTCTTCATCTACTCTATGACTATTATGTCCAACCATCAACACTTGAACTTACACTTTACAAGACGTTACATTACAATGCAAATGTACCCATGTGAGACAAAATGGCTTGAGCAAGCCATGCAAGACATCACTATGACTCGGAAAACTATTGGAAGACTAGCTCTTTGACATCCTCATGGTGGTCGATAGTAGTGAACTGATGCCAAGATCGGTAGTCTGCGATGGTGTCTGTGTACTCTAAGGTGACATCTTTCTGGAAACGAACTCTTGCCTCCACAACATCTAGGTACACTGCTCGGGCTCCTCTGTCCAACTCGTCTAATAACATTCACATCATTGTCTTGCATGTGGCCAAACTAGTAACATACTTGTGCATGGTGTATGCACTGATCACCAAGTATGGGCTGGTGTCTATGCACATCAACTCATCAAAGTACGAGTCAAGCTCCAGTCGGACCTGTGACTTTGTCTTCGCCTGGGTGAGTGTCCCAATAGATGGGACCACATGCGGGTGCACAACAACATCCATACTTTTTAATACCTGTGCATGGGAAGCCTGTAGACTAGTGATGAGCCACGAGAGATCTTCATAGTTCCGAATCTGACTCCGGATGTGTGCCTTTAGCTCGACCACTCTAGCTTCATTATCTTAGGAAAGTGTAACTGGGCTCCCTTGTATCTCATCATCCATGTTTGCATGTAATCAACATCAGCATGCACGTTCAACAGGATACGTGATCTTCTAGCACATCGTTGTTGCCAACCGTTGAGATGGACAATTGCCTTATGCAAGGTACCAAACTTGGAATACAATGCCTGCATGACTATGTCAAGGGAAAATACTTCATCTAGTATTGCCTTCTTCAATTCTGCTTGGGCGGATGCTGTAACCAATTCTCCTCCTTGCTTGGCTATCTGTAGCTCTTTAGCCATTCGCTCGTTCTCAGTTATTAGGAAGTGAACACTCGAGCTAATGGCTTCGGCATATGCTTTAGTAGCATCGACAAATGTTGTTGGATATTTTCACACATCAGAGACGATCACTCATTCCTTAAACTGCACGGGATATGTATGATAATCCAGAGTCAACACTCTGTGAGATTGCATAACTCTATGTTGGGACTCGTCGAATGAGATGTTGTGCATCTCCTCCTCCCGATTGTCTCCAAGGATTTCAATGTCTCCTTGGTCTCTTGGGACTTGCTCTTATTCTAGACACAGTGAAGCTGGTGGGTTGACTTCTTGGTGGTGAGGCATGAGGTCCTTGTCTTTCTCTAACTCTTGTTGCTCCATATTCGTATCCATTTGTTCAAGTGCTTGCTCTATCTCCTAAGCGAAGTCCTGCTCCTACGATGGTTCACCCTTTCTGCCTGATGCTAGTTGTTCTGATGAGTTTACTACCTGTACATGCACAATTTCATCTGTCTATACAAGTTGCACCCCCTATTGTACCTATTCCTGCTGCAATTCCTTCTCTTGTCTGCGCAGCTCCTATTCCTTCTAGAGTTTCTCCTTTAACTCATGCAACTCCTTCTCTGTTTCCTCCATTATCTATTTCTCTCTCTACCTTTGCCTCTATTGCTAAATATGCTTTCTGCAAGTGTGGGTCTGCTTGGAACTTGCAGCTTGTATCTTCCTCCATGATGTTGATAATCTTCCTCTTTCCCTTGTCATGCACTGGTATATTTACCTCTGCTGCTGCTACTTTTGGTGCTCTCTAGGATGCTGCTTCACGCTGCTTTGCTACGCATTCCATAGCGAGGCCGACTGGTTCATTGAGTCTGGAGGAGTTGTAACAATATTTCCATGGGTCTTCCTCCGCCCAATGACATGCCCCGTGGATCCAGTTAAACTGTACTCTCGTGCAATGGTCTTTCACAAGACAATGTGGGTCATACAGATTGTAACTTTGGGCATCGAATGGATATTTCTTCATCTCCTTTGCTTCGACATCCACATGCTTGAAATTCCGTATCTCGTAAAACTCAATCCATAACGGAAAAGCGGTCCAAGGTGCCTTCTTATTCCGATACAGCCTAGCTGACAATCATGTCGAGATGTGATATGCTACTTCCTGCATGACGAGTTTGTCCAAGGCAAACTTCGGTAGAACATGTAGAGTCTTCTCCGCGTTGTACATCTGTATGAAGGTGCCGTACGATGAGGCATACCAATTAACTATGTCAATCAGTGCCTCCATTGTTTCCTTCGACATGCAGGGTGGATCTTGTTTGAATATCTTCTTGTAAACGGGGGTGACAAAATGATCAGACAACTGTGTGATAACTCCTCCGAAGTTGAATTTGGACAACATCTTACAATAAGTGTTCACAAAGGTTTTCGCTGATGTCCATGCCCACTTCAAGCCCAGGAAGTCCTAACGGGCACAGATTACATCCAAGATGTAAGCGAACATGTAGATTTTTGCTTGCATACTTTTGGGCAGTTGTTGAGCCCTTGTTACCTGTTCCTTCAATTGATGAGTCAACATGTCGGACCAGTTGCATGCTTTGCCTTCTCTGGCCAGTTGGTCTAACGCGATCACCCAACTCTGTGGGAAGGTTTCTGTGCTTTCTTATCGATACAGACGACATGAAAAGATGACCAAGTATTGATATGCCTTCCGCAATATCTTCGTCTTGTAGACTTGGTTGGGTGTCATCTTGAATTTATCTGGCTCCTTTACCCATTTCTTTAAGATATCTCTGGAGTTGTCATTTCTGTTGGGTATGCTAAAGGGTGTCTCCATGGTGATCACAAGTTTCGACATATGATACATCTGCTTATAATATTGTGCCCTGAAGGTAGCAATTTCCGTCCCATTTACACTGCTCAATGTCATCGTCTTAGGATCAATGTGCGAGACGAACCAATGTATCATGTTTGCACATGGGAGCATGGGATACCTGCATGCAATTCGGTACAAGCCAGACTTGTGGATGTTCACATAGACATGGTGATCTTCGAGGTCTTCCCCAAATGTGCCTACAAATGCATCATTAACCTCTTGCCATTTCATCTTGATGTCCTTGTATACAATAAGCTTGGTGTCTTCATAGATCGGTAAACATGTAGACACTCGCTCAACTGCTGCTCCAGTTGCACTTCCATCAGTGTCCTTTGATCCTGCTCTCTTGGATGCCATTGATCCTGAACTGCTAAGAGGTGGATGAACACATGCTAGATCCAGAGACAAAGCAACATGACAAGAATTTGTCAGCTAAAACCAAAGCAAACTTGAGGAACGACATGCAACATACCTGATAATTGACCGTCAAGGGTTGCACAATTTTTCATGGGAGGCTAGGAGACTGGCTTCCAGAACTACGCAAAAGGCAGTCTGGGCTGTCTGGGGAGGCCTGCTGGCTACTGTAATTGCGCAATGTGCAATTTTAACTGGCAGTGGTTGCAGGCCCAGTGACTGCATTGCGTGATTTTCTAGGCCAGTAGTCACTATCCCTCATAATTGTGCAATGCAAGACTGGAGGACAGTCATTGGGCAGAAATGCACATTTTTTGAGAGGAATACATAGCCTTCTCTCTTAGGATTGCGCAATGTTGTCTAGGTGAGGCAGAGTTCGAGCTAAGTGTGCCTAGACCCACCGAAGGGCAACTGAAAGAAAATGTGAATGTGATTGCATGGCGATACTGAGTGTAAGCAGGAGTGAATGATTGTGCATGCAAATAATGAATGAAATATTTAGATAATGTAATAACATGCATGTGGGTGAAGCGAGTCGCTGAATCAGAGACCGTTTGTTCAAAACAATTTCATGCATGCGACAATAGTGAGATGCTAACGAAAACGTAACGATGCTAGTACAAGCTAGTATGCATGTAAATGACAACAAGCATTCACAAAAATCAAGCAAACATCACTCACACAAGCCAAAACACAAAAAGTGACAGAATGTTTCCAAAGCCAAGTTAAGTCGACTTACCCGTGAATAGCTGAGCTGCATGTGTCGAAGACTCCTAGATGTGATATGGGATGTCATAGCTCCAAGATCGATGTGAAGAAATGAGCTCTGAAGCGTCGAATAAATAAGTTTGAGGCTCATGATGCGCATGCCTCAAATCTAGGAAAAAACGTCACTTGGAGGAAAGATTCTAAAGCGATCTTTGCATGTAATCTCCAACTGCTAAAAATAGCTCCCTAAAACCTAGGTAATCTTTTTGTATGTTTCTTTTTCTATTCTGGGAAAAAGCAGCTCATGCATGAAAGTCAAGTTTTCTCGTTCCTGGGTGGAACCGGTCAACTCAATGGCACATGCGACAACCTGCTTAGCTGAAGGGAAAATTTACGCATTTTTGGGAGGGAGATGGGCTGGATGCCCAGAAGGATTGTGCAATTTCTGGGCTGAGCAAATGACTACTACCCAAAATTGTGCAATTTCTGGGCAGAACAGTCCTACTGGGAGAGATTGTACAATTTTTCCAGTGAAGGGTGAGAGGCATATTTGCGCAATTCTGGAGCCCAAGAGGCTGCTAGACAGGATTGCACAATTTCTGGAGGTAAGGCAGGTTCCCCTCCAGAATTGCACAATTTCTTGAGGGAGCTGCTCAGCCTATAGTTGGACCAAGGCTTGAGGGGGATGCAACAAGATATCATGCACAGGTTGGCAGTCTACTAGAAAATCACTGAAGCTTGTGTACTTAACAAGGCAAGACATGTTGCTGAGCAAGGTTGGTAGGGAGGCTTCAAAATGAAGCCAAGGTAAAAAATTTGAGGGTGGTTGTAGCCGCTACAACACTTGGCGACACACTAGTAGAACTCCAGCTCTCTGAATGGACCTTGTTCGTGAAAAACAAGTCTAACACCTTTGGAAGTATTGTTCAGTTCTCAGTTCGCCCTGGTTTCTACACTTGCTTGATTGTAATATGTAGCATCTACCAAGATCTTGGTCGATTGACAGACATTCCAAGTCAATTCAACATTGTTGTTTCGATTGGGGTTGAGGGGTATATTGGTGCACAAGTAGTATAGTTTTCAGGGTCTTAGTTTCATCTCTGGTGTTGCTCTGCTACGAGCAGCCCCGGACAGTACCCCGACGGAGTCACACAGGAACAAAAGAATAGCTCCACTGCCAACAACCCTGTTCAGTACCTCGGCAGAGTTACCTGCATCACCTCTCTACACAGGAAGCCTTTCTCTTCTTTTGCCTTATTCATTTTTCATTTTTCATAACCGTGCATAGCACTTATTTATTTTAGAGGTGGAAGAGGGATCCCGACTAACTGAGACTAGAAGAGGTTGTTCCTTCAGAGAAATATTTTATTATATACCTCTGACGTGCTTGTTAGGGTTTTCCTCCTCACCTTACTCTACTTGATTGAGCTTCCAAGGATTAACCCAAAAACAACTGACCAGAGTAGGTAACACTAGTTAGCGCACAAGCATTGTGTTTTCACTAAGGTTCACTTCAAACATTATGTATTTACCATCGACGTATCATGGACTAAAAGTAACAAGTTCTTCACACAGCCGTGGGATGACAAATAACTAAATAGTGATAGCTACACAAGGCCTCTTGTACTTTACCAAGTTTGTTTCAAGAGTCGCGCACGGTTTCATGCGAAAATAACCTATGAAAAAAACAAGAAAATAAACAACAAAGCAAAGCAGAAGTAGAAATAAAAGCAAAGCGAGAAAGCAAACGAACATGCAAAGCAAGTAAGCAAACAGGCATGCAAGCAAACAAACTGAAAGAAAACACAACTCCTACTCCTAAGCTAACGGTGTATGGTCCGTGGACTTGTCACGGTGTTGTGCGACACTGTGTGCAGCTGTGAAGCACACACATACTCTTGACTATGAAATGAAAGCAAACAAAAGAAATAAAGACAACTTGCATCATGCACGTGTGATTGCAATGTAAAATTCCTCTAATGCATGAGCGATGGGATCGTGCAGTTTGAGTGGAGGAAGCATGATCTGTGTGTGAAATTGATCTTAAATGCATGCAGATGAGTGATGAGGAGCCTCGTGTGATCAAAAAATTTCCTGAGTGGAAGCGAAACCAACCTCAGGACAACGAGGGCCTGACATAACCATAAGCTTGGGCTAAAGGGCCTCGACAACCTAGTGTGTTTCGATTTCGTCATTAGAAAGATGATCATAAACAGGTGGCTTCGAAAAATCAATTGTGATAGAATTATGATCATGATCGAATATGGGAGTAAATAGATCTCGACAACTACGATTAGAAAAATCAATGATTTCATCGGCATCCTCATGATCTGATAAATCAAACAAAGGGCTAGATGAGAAGCAGACAAATCCATCCTTTGTGTTTCTGGAAATGGCAGATGAAAGGTCAAGTGGATTTTCATTGAATAATTTATCCTCTCCGTTGTCAAATGATGAACTGATGTCTGGAGTGTTCTGCGAGTGATCAAGAATGGGTGCATCCATAGATGAAGATACACATGCAAAATCATGGATGGCGGGTTCACCAAAGATATCAGGAAATAATGGAGGGGGCTCGGATAGAAGGGACTCATCCTTCACCGAGTGTTGATGCTCAAGCTCCCAGTCATACTCTTCATGAATGACAACACATGTTGGTTGTGCAATGCCAACTCTGTTAGTGGCTTGATCCTCGTTCACAACAAGTCTAGAGTCCGGAGTGGAAGAACACAAGACATTATCATCCAGAGGATCATCTGAGTACGAAGATGGAGGTTGTGGTACAAAATGCATATGACAACTCGATGAACTCGCAAGAAAATCTGAGTGAAAATTAAGCAAAGTGATGTTGGGAGGATGTGACAACTGAACAGATGTGTGTGCCTGATCTCCTACATCACTCTGCAGTGGTGGAGCTATTTGATGAGGGGACGACAGATAGTTATTTGTGACAATGACGATATCCGTCTGTGATTGCGCAACTCCATCACTGAAGTATGTTGAGCGAGGCTTGGGCTATTCATACTTCTTCTTGGGATTGACAACTTTGATAAGGCAATACTTGAATCTGTCAATGAGATATTGAAACTTCATCTGGGTTCTCAGAGCTTGAAATTGCAAAACATGGAAGCGCTACCAAAAATCATCAAGTGATTCATGAGGAGCCTTCCGTTGTTGTAACAGTTCGTGGTGAATATGCTTTGCATCAAAATGATAGAAAGTATCTTCAATGAGATCACATAAGTGCTCAAGTGAGTGCACAGTATCAGTCGATAGGTTGCACAACCACCGACGTGGGGATTCGCGAAGTGTGTATGCAAGCAACAGACTGGTCTGCTCATTAGAACATCCATCTTCCTCATCAAGCATGGAAAGGAAGTCATCTAAGAACACAGACTAGGCCACTTCACCTTCACCACCATATGTGTATGTAGACAAGAGATAAAAAAACTTCCTCTTGATGTGGACAGGTTTGGCATGCAAAGAGGGTTGAGAGTGCAAGATTCCATGATAGATGTGCAAAGGTTCAAAACAGGATGAGAGGACACAACTATGGAGGCAAGATTTGTTTCCATGTACTCTAAGGTGACATCATTATGGAAATGAACTCTTGCCTCCATAGCATCCGGGTACACTGCTTAGGCTCCTCTATCCAACTCATCTAATATCATGCGCATCATTGTCTTGAGTGCGTCCAGACCAGCAACATACTTGTGCATGGTGTTTGCATTGATCACCAAGTCTGGGCTGGTGGCTATGTGCATCAAATCGTCAAAGTATGAGTCAAACCTGTACCTTTGTCTTCACCTAGGTGAGTGTCCTAATAGATGGGATAGCATGTGTGTGCACAACAACATCCATACTCTTGAATACCCATGCATGGGAATCCTATAGACTAATGATGAGCTGTGGGAGATCTTCGTAGTTTCGGATCTAACTCCGGATGCATGCCTTTAGCTCGACCGCTCTGGGGTTCATCATCTTAGGCAAGTGTAATGGGGCTCCATTGTATCTCATTGTCCATGTTTTCATGTAATCAACAACAACATACACGTTCGAGAGGATACATACTCTTCTAGCACATTGCTACTGTCAACCATTAAGATGGATGACTGCCTTATGCATGGTACCAAACTTGGAATACAATGCCCACATGATTGTGCCAAGGGATAATACTTCATTTAGTATTTCCTTCTTCAATTTTGCTTGGGTGGATGTTGTAACCAATTCTCCTCCTTACTTGTCCTTCTGTAGCTCCTTAGCCATTCACTCGTTATTAGCTACCAGGAAGCAAACACTCGAGCTAGTGGCTTCGACATATGCTCTGGTAGCATCGACCAATGCTACTGGATGTTTGTGCATGTCAGACACGATCACTTGTTCCTCAAATTGTGCGAGAGATGTATGATCATCCAAAGTCAACACTCTGCGAGATTTCACAACTCTATGTTGGGACTCGTCGAATGAGATGTTGTGCATCTCCTCCTCCAGATTGTCTCTAAGGATTTTAGGATTTCAGTGTCTCCTTGGTCACTTGGGACTTTCTCTTCATGGTGAAGCTAGTGGGCCGACCCCTTGGTGTTGAGGCATGGGGTCAATGTCTTGCTCTAACTCTTGTTGTTCCATATCCGTATCCATTTGTTCAAGTGCTTGCTCTATCTCCTGAACGAAGTCCTGCTCCTACGATGGTTCACCCTGTTTGCCTGATGCCAGCTATTCTGATGAGTCTAATACCTATACATGCATAGTTTCATCTATCTGTACACCTGTTCCTACTGCGCTTCCTTCTCCTGTCTGTGTAACTCTTGTTCCTTCCCAAGTTTCTCCTTCAACTCATGCAACTCCTTCTCTGTTTCCTCCATTCTTTGTTTCTCTCTCTGCCTTTGCACATTTCTCTTGTTGCGCTATTGCTTCTTTGCCTCTATTGCCAAAGCTACTTTATGCAAGAGTGGGTCTGCTCGGATCTTGCAGCTTTTCTCTTCCTCCATGTTGTCAATAATCTTCCTCTTGCCCTTGTCGCGCAATGGTATGGTATGTTTACCTTTGTTGCTGTTGCTTCTGGTGCTCTCTGGGATGCTTCTTCGCGTTGCTTCGCTACCCATTCTACAACGAGGCTGACCGGTTCATTGAGTCTAGAGGAGTTGTAACAATATCTCCATAGGTCTTCCTTCGCCCAATGACATGCCCCGTGGATCTAGTTAAACTGTACTCTTGTGTAGTGGTATTTCAGAAGACAATGCGGGTCATACGGATTGTAACTTCGGGCTTCATATAGATATTGCTTCATCTCCTTTGCTTCGACATCCACATGGTTGAAAGTCTGTATCTCATAAAACTCGATCTGCAATGGAAGAGTAGGCCAAGGTTCCTTATTCTTCCGGTGCAACCTAGCTGGAAATCTTGTTGAGATGTGATATGCTACTTCCTACATGACGAGTTTTTCCAGGGAAAACTTCGACATAACATGCAAAGGCTTCTCCACGTTGTACATCCGCATGAAGGTGCCAGACGGTGAGGCATACCAATTAGATATGTCGATCAGTGCCTCCTTTGATGCCTTTGACATGCAGGGTGGATCATGTTCAAATATCATCTTGTAAACCGAGGTGAAAAAATGATCAGACAACTGTGTGATAACTCCTCTGAAGCTACATTCGGACAACATCTTACAATAAGTGTTCATAGAGGTCTCCGCCGGTATCCATGCCCACTTCAAGCCTGGGAACTCCTGATAGGCATAGATCACATCAAAGATGTAAGCGGACATGTAGATTTTTGCTTGCATACCTTTGGGTGGCAGTCGAACCCTTGTTACTTGTTCCTTCAGCTGATGAGCCAACATGTCGGACCAGTTGCTTGCTTATCCTTCTCTGTCCAGTTTTTCCAACACGATCACCCAACTCTATGGGAAGGTTTCCATGCTTTCTTGGCCATATAGATGACATGCAAAGATGACCATGTATTGGTACGCCTTCTGCAGTATCTTCATCTTGTAGACCTGGCTGGGTGTCATCCTGAATTTAGCCGGCTCCTTTACCCAGTTTAATATATTTATGGAGTTGGCATTTTTGTTGGGTATGCTGAAGGGCGTCTCCATTTTGATCATGGGTTTCAACATATGATACATCTACTCATAATCATGTTCCCTGAAGGTAGCAATCTTCGTCCCGCTGACACTGCTTAATGTCATCGTATCAGGATCAATGTGCGAGATGACCCAATGTATCATGTTCGTGCATGGGAGCACAGATACATGCTTGCTATCCGGTACAAGTCGGACTTGTGGATGTTTACATAGCCTTGGCGGTCTTCGAGGTATTCCCCAAATGTGCTTGCAAATGCATCATTGACCTCTTGTCATTTCATCTTGATGTCCTTGTCTACAATCAACTTGGTGTCTTCATAGCTCGATAAACATGTAGACACTTGCTCAACTGCTGCTCCAGTTGCACTTCCGTCAGTGTACTTTGATATTGCTCTCTTGGATGCCATTGATCCTAAACTGCTAAGAGGCGGATGAACACATGCTAGATCTGGAGACAAAGGGTCATGCATGGCAAGAAATCTGTCAGCTAAAACCAAAGTAAAATTGAGGAATGGCATGTAACATACCTGGGGATTGACTAGCAAGGATTGCACATTTTTTCATGGGAGGCTAAGAGACTTTCTGCCAGAACTGGCAAAAGGCAGTCTGGGTTGTCCGGGGAGGCCTGTTGGCTACTAGAATTGTGCAATGCACAATTTCAGCTGGCAATGGTTGCAAGCCTAGTGACTACATTGCGCAATTTTCTAGGCCAAGAGTCATTTCCCCTCAAAATTGCGTGATGCAAGACTAAAGGACAGTCACTAGGCAGAAATTTGTATTTTCTGAGAGGAAGATAGAGCCTTACCTCTCAAGATTGTGCAATGTTTTCTAGGTGAGGCAGAGTCCAGGCCAAGGCTGCCAACCCCGCCGACGGGAAACTAAAATCAAATGTGAATGTGATTGCATGGCGATACTAAGTGTACGCAGGAGTGAATGATTGTGCATGCAAACATTGAATGAAATATTTAGAAAACGAAATAAAATGCATGTGGGTGAAGAGAGTCACCGAATTGGTGACTGTTCGTGAAAAATAATTTCATGCATGCGACAACAGTGACATGCTAATGAAAACTTAAACGATGCTATTACAAGCTAGTATGCATGTAAACGACAACAAGCATTCACAGAGATCAAGAAAACATCACTCGCACAAGCCAAAACACAAAAAGCGACAGAAATGCTTCAAAAGCCAAGTTAAGCCGACTTACCCGTGAATAACTAAGCTGGATGTGTTGAAGAATCCTATATGTGCTGTGGGATGTCAGAGCTCCAAGATCGATGTGAAGAAATGAGCTCTGAAGTGTCGAATAAATAAGTTTGAGGCTCGTGACGCGCATGCCACAAATCTAGGAAAAAGTGACATTTGGAGGAAAGATTCTAAAACGATCTTTGCATGTAATTTCCAACTGCTAAAAATAGCTCCCTAAAACCTAAGGATTCTTTTTGCATGTTTCTTTTTCTATTTCGAGAAAAAGCAGCTCATGAATGCAAGTCAAGTTTTCTCGGTCCCGGGTGGAACTGGTTAAATCAATGGCACATGCGACAACCTGCTCAGCTGAAGGGAAAATTTACCATTTTTGGGAGGGATATGGGCTGGATGCCCAAAAGGATTGTGCAATTTCTGGGCTGAGCAGTCCTGTTGGGAGAGATTGTGAAATTTTTCCAGTGAAGGGTGACAGGAAGATTTGCATAATTTTGGAACCCAATAGTCTGCCAGACAAGATTGCGCAATTTCTGGAGGGAAAGCTGGTTCCCCTCCAGAATTGCGAAATTTCTTGAGGAAGCTACTCAGCCTGCAGCTAGACCAAGTCCAGAGAAACAACCTGTGAGGGGGATGCAAGAAGCTATCTTGCACAGGTTGGCAGTTTGTTTACTTGACATGGCAAGACATGCTGGTGAGGAAGGTTGGTAGGGAGGCTTTGAAATGAATCTAAGGCAAAAGTTTGGAGGGTGGTTGTAACCACTACAACAAAATAGTAAGGGGATCTCCCCAATGTAGAATCCCAACTAGATTTTGCACCGTTTGCTTTAGGGATTCCGTCCGGTATGTAGGCCCGACTGTCGTTCAAGTGGTTTGAGTTTGATTTGGACGGAGTTGGTATACTAACTCAGTTGAACGTATGGACTTCAACAAACACAAGGAAATAACTGACGAATGTACATAACATGAATACCATAAATAACAAGATCATAAATTGACAACATAAATATCACATAAAGTATTTGTTAGCAAAACTTCAAATAAGATCATGTTTATGTAAAGAATATGCTTAACAGCTATAAAGTAGTTCACAGTGACTAAGCATCTATAAGCGTAAGAAAATGCATAGTCAATGATAAGATCATGCTAATATTAACAAAAAAATTCATCAATACAAGCACAGAGTTAACATATAATATACCATCCATGTGTTGCAAAACAAGATTCATAACACATGAAGACACATGAGGAGACCACACATCAAATAACTCATAGGAACCATCAATCCATTGAGAAAATAATATCCATGGTATCACAACACAACACACTCATCTAATCCACTAGTGGAAAAGAACTATTACTTCTTGTATTTATTAGAAGATCACAATTCCTCTCAAAACAATCTGTCCCAAAATAAGTCCCTAGCTAAAAAAGTTCATTTACAACATGCCATGAGGGTGTATTTATAAAAAAGAGAGTGAACCTTGGTCTACCCTTGACTCTTGGACTTCCTCGTGGCCTCTCAACTACATCATGACCTTTAGACTTCCGTGTGACTCTTCAGATTCTATTACTGTCCTATTCTATTTTAATTTTCCAATTACACAAAAATAAGAAAATTCTATCCTAACAACTTGACAATAGAAATTTTAGGGATGTCTAGGTGGAGCTGCTCGATTAGATAAGTGTGCTAAATCTTGTACTCAACCAATATGGGAGCTATTTGCGGTTGTTCCTCATCATGTCTGTGCATTCATTCTAGGGCGTCTGAGATAAGAGTGCTTCTTTTGGCGTTCAATTGATTGGCTAGGGTCACCAGCTTTGTATACATCCTCACCGGTTCCACCATGTACCATGTGATATTTTCCTTTGTAACCGGTAGGTTGTCTGAGTGGACAACTTGATTCTATGTGTCAAAAAATGCCCGGACTTCATGTGATATGTCTTTGTGCTTCCTCACATGCTCGATTTATCTGATAGATGGAATCCAATGATTCTCGATCATTGAATATAAACCACTAAAAAGGTTCTTTTAAGAAGTCAATACCCTGTCCACATCTTTGGATAACTTGTCTATTGATTGGATCTTGATGCGGAGTTGGACTTTGGCATTTTGCATGGTGATCCAGTCTTTTTTCGGGACTACTATTGGTGCACCTGGATACTTGTTGGACCACTCATGGATGTTATCCATGGCTAAAGTGGCCTCCTTTAGCATAGTAGACCTTTCCTTTCTGTTGGTTTGTATGGCCAAGATTGGGGCTATCATATGGTGTAGTTTCGACATTTCTTTGTAGACCATCACCATGGCTTCATTAAGAGTTTCAACCTCATCCTTGATTGCAGCCTATATCTCCTTTGTACTAGAGTGTACCAAGTGGAGGGACGCATTTATTTTTCCGTCTTATTTCTATCTTCTTATGCTTTAGTGGCCTTATGCTCTGATGCACAAAGTTTGTCTGGAGTTCTATGATTTGTTTACTCATCCTCGCAATGTTGTGTTCAGTCACGGTCACAAATGAAGTCTCAGATGAGTTGATCATCTCAGGGTTAACTGTAGCGTCAGGAACAATTTCTTTAGATGTGGTCACCGACAGGGGTTCTGCAGGGTTTTTGGCATAACACTGCCTTCTTTCCTACATGATCTTAAAGCTAACCTGATCAAAAGTGAGCTTGGTGAGATCCAACACTTCCTCTCCCTCTTCTTCTGGAATGCCTACCTCTTTGAGAGGGAGATGTCCTCCAATGAGGGGAGTTGATGGGGGAACATCCAATGGAGATAACTCAACTTGATCAGGGCCTAGTGGAGTTGCATTACTGAATTCTTATTATTCTCTCTTCCTTCTTTCCTCTTCTCTGCCCTTTTCTTCTTCTTCCTTCTTCCTCTGCTCTTCCTCTAGCCGCTTCTCATCCTGCTCTTCCTGATCTTGCTTCCTCCTAAGTTCCTTAGAGTACCTACATATCTCCTCCTATTCCTTTAGTTATTGCTCCCGTTTCTTACTCTCTTCTTCCTCCTTGGCCCTCTGCTCGTCCTGTTATTTTAATTACTTTTCTTCTAGCTTCTTCTTTCTTTCTTCCACTTCTTGCCACTTCCTTTTCTCAAGCTAGTCTTTGGAGTGCTGGACATTTGAATCTTGTGACTGTTTGAGCTCTTCTTCTCTTTTCCTCTTAAGATCTTACTTTTTCTTTGCTAGGGATGCATTCCTCTGCTCTAGTGTTTCATTATCACCTCCTGCTTCCTGGTCACTCGAGAAATCCTCTACCTCTTCTCCTTTTTCTTCTTGAGTTCTGAGTGGCTTTCTACTTCTCATGATTTCTTTTCAGAGTAGATGAACTCTCTTGTAGTCTCACATTTTCCTTGGAGAGTTCAATTTGTTCATAGTCCTTTCCTTACTACTCACTCGGATTGAACTCCCTGATGGCGTGGTACCAGTTTCTAATCCCATCTTCATGATCTTGCTTGGAATGTTGGTATGACCAGTTGAAATTAGCTCTTTTGCAGTGAGCTTCTACAACTTTATCAGGATCATACATACAATGGTTCAGGGTCACTAAATGGCATCTCGTTAATGCTTCGGCCTCTGCCTCCACTTCCTTGAAGTTTTCCACCACGTAGGCTCTGATAACAAGAGGGAATGCGGGCCATGGTTTCTTCTTCCCCTTGCTCAATGTCTTTGAGAAACCTTGTGGCATTTGATAGCATACTTCCTGCAGGAGCGCTTTATCTATTATGAATCGAGGAAGTGCATGCAGGGTCTTGTAGGAGCCAAAGACCCTAATAAATGGCCCCTCCTAGATTGGGAACCAATGCGCCATTTTGATGATGGTTTCCATGGCTCTCTTTGACATGCAAGGTGGTTCTTCACCAAAAAGCAATTGATATAATGGGGCAATAAACGATTCATAGATAACATCGAGCATACCCTTATACTTTGGGTTCCAATTTTTTTTAATGGTAGTGTACTAGATCTGCTACAGCCGTGTTCCAATTGTAGCTCCAGTTGGTGAACTGGCACCTTACACAAACCACGAAAAGGAGATATTAGGCCATATAGAACTTTGGTGGCTAGTCTGGGTTGAGATTCTTGAATGTGATATGTTTGTTCTCAGGGTTGAGATGAGGGTGCTGGCCCAATTGAAAATTGTACCCTGGGTGGCGACAACGTAGATGATGGGGACCCATGTCTCGTGAAACACATCACAATCTTCTCTTATGTATAGTAGGTTCATCATGGAAGCAATCAACTAATAGACCTTCTTTAGTATGTCCGTCTTGTACATCTGGTTAGTTCTAACCTAGAACTTGGACAGGTCTTGCTGCCATTCCCTGAGAATTTCCTTGGTAGGGATCACAAAACCAGAGAGCCACTGGGTGTTGAAGGACTCCTTCTTGGGCTACCTATAATACACAATGATGTATGTATAGGATATAACTATGACTGGAGCACCAACATGATCTCTCACCACCCACTGATCCGTGTCCATGGTCTATATGATCCATTCAATTGTCTTAGCACATGGGAAGACTGGCGGATGTGATGCCACTTTGTGAAGCTTCGACCTCTTCACATTTATATACACCGGGAAGTCCTCTTGGTCCTATGGGACATCTTTCTTAGATAACTTTGCATAAGCGTCATACCAGGAGGACTTGATACTTTTATCAAATTTGCAAGCGTTATCCTCATAGATGGTGGGTACCATCTTGGTGAACCTCCTGTGAACTACTTCCAGAACTCATGCGGGTAGATTTTGTCACTAGGGGTGCCATCTCGTCTTCGAAGGAGGAGATCAAAATGCACTTGAGATAAATGTCACTTGGAATATCAAATAGAGAGTCCCATGATGAGAGAGACACTATGAAAATAAAACCTTAAAGACAAGTACAAACTTATAATTTTCAGAACCTAGGAGAAGGCCTTTTGGCAGGTAGCATGGATCTAAAGGTCGCATGGGTCGCATGGTTGAGAATGCGACCTGGCGACTTAGCAGGCTAGATGTTAGGTCGTCGGGGTCGTAGAGGTTGCAATGTTGCATGGGTTGCATAGGTCACGAGGTCGCACCCATTTTCCTATCGTGATTTTCGGCCATGCGACCTGCTTCCTTGGGTGATTATGAGAAGTGGAGAGAGGCTTAGGATGGGTCCTTTTAGCGCTTGAAATTTCACCTCAGGCTGAGAAAGGTAAACCTCAAGGCAACATCAAACCACTTAGCCTCGTAGCTAGCCCTACGGGGCTGGAGAGGGCTCTCTCCGGTCTATCTCGGTGAAATATTCAATGGATGAGATGACCAATAGGGTAACACTGATTTTAGGCTAGTAAACTGATCAAAAAGGTTGATTTGGGGTTTTTAGGGTTTTTGGTGGCAAATTGAGGGGATGGCAATTTTGGATGCGGGGATTGGACACAGTTTCTGCAGGGGGTTCTTTGGGGCGAGGTAGGAGACAATATTGATGCTTTTGATTGAGGTGGATGGTTCAGAATGACAGGTGAGGAGCTAAGGAGAGCAAACAATAACTTTGAATTCTCCTTAAACAGTAGAAAACATAGAAATTAAACAAACTTAAAAGCAGAGCATGGCAGTCATGAATTCTTACTTTAACACTTCATTTGTTTAATGTGCAGAAGGAAAAGAAAGGAAATGATTCACATAACACACTTACAGGTACATAGAGAAACACACCATCAATACATGTAACCACAAGAATCCCAAAAAGGACTGCAAAACCCTGGTCTTCCTTAGCCAAAAATTGCAGAGATACAGTGAATAATACAATGATAGCTTCTCCCTCAAGAGTCCAACCATGAAAATGAGCAAGAAAGTGCATAATATAGATGATCTAACCTCTTTCCCTGCCTCCATGGGTTGAGCTCACTATCCTAGGAGCTGTTTCAACCACTTCTAAACTAAGCACTACAAACTAGGCAGTCAAAACAACTTGCCTCTATAAGCTAGGAAACCAATTCATTCATTTAATATTTACCCTTTTCATGAATGAATCTTCTAGAAGTGTTACATAAGAGTAAAAGTGTCTTAAAAGTACAATAATTACATCAAAGAGAATCATAATTCACCCCAAAAAGTCAAACTGGGTCAAACTGCGTTTTTCTGAGCTGTACAGTGCATTTTGGAAAAATCTGCCTGACGGGTCGCGCGCCTTTGGAGCCACTTTTGGGGCACTTGCAGGTGTCCAAATTGGGCAAGAGTAGGCTTGTTGGAAAGGTCTGTGAGTCTACTTTCCAACCCAACTAGAATTTTTGAATTTGGAGTTCATTTGCCTGTCAAAAATCAAATCTCCCAAGACTGCTTTCTGTAACTCAAAAAAGTGGCAGAAAGTCATTTTTTGCTAGTTTTTTGACTTTCTGGAGGCCCAAAACTTCACCAAATCTCAAGTCCATCCATGATCATGTGTAAATTTGCATGAAAAATCTGGAAATGCTGAGTTTTTGCCAAATGGAGTTGCCATGATGAAGGGTCGCGCGGGGGGTGAGACCCGTTAATGAGCAAAAACCTGTAAATTGCTTGAAAAATCAAAATTGACCCAAAATTTTCAAAATTTCTTGGGATTTGTGCTGTGGCTGGGCTATTTAGTGCCTTGGTCCTTCATTGAGGCCTCAGCTAAGATATGGAGGGGATCGGGCCTCTTTCTCCCTTTTTGTGCCTTGGCCAACCGCCTTTGACACATTTTCATCTTTGCCTTGCACACATGCATTCTTGCCCAGTAATGGTTCTTCATGTTCCTCAGCAATTTCTTCTCTTGGTTGGCCTTAGCCAACAGCCTCTCCAAGTGTGCATTTACCCGGATGAGCATGGACTCTCGGTCAGCGGGCAATGGATCACCGGGTCTTCTCCGGTTCAAAATGCGGTCACTACGAATCCTCCACAGCTCATCAAGTGCTTGCTCATCTTCCAATTGTTTGTTGCGCTGCTCGAGGTATGTGATGGTCCATTGTTCCCCCTCTAATCTACTCTGCAAGGCATCATTTTCAGCTCTGAGATGCTGAATGATCTCCTTTGCCTCTCGGCTAAGAGAACTGACATCAAGATCAATAAGCTCTATATCCGGAACACCTGATGGTCCCTCATCAATCCTGGGCTGTTTGCCCCTACCTGGTACCTGTGCTGGTGAAGAAAGCGAGGCCCCTTCCACCTGATGTGGAGATAACACTCGCTGAGCCGATGAAGAAGGCGAGACCCCTTCCACCTGCTGTGGAGAAAGTACTCGCCTTCTGCTGCAAATAAGGCCCTCTGGCCTCTTTGATAAGTAACCAAAGGTGAGGAGCTGACATGTCTAGTGACAGGGATGTCATGCTGCTGTGATGGTCCTCCCTCCTCATGAATAACCTCAGGACGTGGCGATGATGGTGCTGTGAAAAGCTCACGAGAGATGAAATCCTCCCATGAGATTCCCTGCTGAGCCAACTGATGTAATACCACTAGCTGAATCAAACCATAATGATAAAGGCACCTGTACTGCTGTGCCGGGGTCTTCCTCTGCATCATGGACACCATCTTCTCAATGTTCTGATAGAAGAAAACAGGGATGTTCATCATCCTCACTCGGGTGAAGTGCATCAAGAGGCGAATATGGTATGAATATACCTGTGAAAATCTGCCCTCACAGGTAAAATAGTGCATGATGAGCCTCATCATGGGAGCATACTCGCTCCTGAGAAACCTAAATGGAAACACACCTGCCAAATGTCTCATGAATGGTGGCCGGACAAAAGGCTCAAAGTGAACACTATCCAGCACCTTGCGCTTATTCCATATTTCCCCGACATTTGGTATCCCTGTAGCCTGTGCAATCACCTCGGGTGTCAAAGTGAAGTCCACCCCGGCAAGGTTGACATGTCCATCATGCAAGTGTAAAACAAAAAGGCGAGCCAACTCTCGGTGGTGCTGAATCCGAGAGATCCTATCGCAAAACTCATAACAAGACATGTACTGAAAACATGAAACTGCCATAGGACAAGCCTGTAAACTTGTCAAAGAAGTGGGCTCCTCTCTCCTGTGATGGCCACCTTTTCCACCCTTATGTGGCCTCCTCTGTACCTCAATCTCGGAAACGGATGCTTGGTCATCACTCTGCTCATATGTTTCGGTTTCTGACATTGTTTAAGAAGCAGAGTGGACAAAATGTACTGCTGTTTATGCCTTTAAAAGTGCTGATTTCTTTGCTGTTTCAAGGGGACAAGGAACATGAGGGGAAAGTTAGGGAAGGGACATTTTTGAAAGGAAAATGGGAATACATGTATATAACAGGGAATTTAGGGAAAACATTGCAAAAAAAATCATTGCATATGCATCATCAAATTCATGTGTTTACATGGGCATATGGAGAGGTAGGGTTAGGGTTTGAGTTTTAGTGTTTAGGGAGAGGGGTAGGGTTTGTATTTCTTTTACAAATTAGTAGGGGAAATTACATGGAAATACAAGGAAAGTGAAAAGGGGAAAGAGGAAAATAATTACAAGGGAAAAACCATGAAACAACAATAAACCCTAGCACACTTTTACAATGTAACATACAGCCATATGGAGGTCTTGCTCTTGCACAATTTGATCTTCAACAACAAATGCATAATGTCCCTCTAATATAATCAGCGACCATTTCAAAGTTTGGAGAACCTACCTCAAGCAATTTGATGATTTGGAGGGTGCTTGAACGAATTTGCAGTTAGTTTGAAAGGGAGGTCGTTGACGGGTCGCGCGCCTCACCCAATGGGTCGCGCGCGCCTGACGGGTCGCGCCCGTTATGAAATTACACTACGGGATGAGCTCTAACGGGTCGCGCGCCGTTGACGGGTCGCGCGCCTTGCCTGACAGGTCGCGCGCCTGTCCTGCTCCCCAATTTCGACCAGTTTCACTCAAAACCGCTTGGATGCTTTCCCAATCTCTCTTGCAAGTGTCTTGGATGCATAATGAGGGTAAAAGGAGGGAGATTGGGCTTATATAAGCTTTATTTGAATAAATTTCATGCTCAAACCCACTTTCTAATGTTTCTTTTTGACACTTTATAAAACTGACTTTTTTTGGTTTCCTTTGTCCTGAAATTGACTCCTTTAGTGCTTTTGCTTGATTCTTTTGCAGGGAGATCATCTGAGGGATCTTGGCAAGGGAGCCAGGGTTACATGCTGTCCTTTGAAAACTTTTGAATTTGTACATTTTTTGCAAAATCATTTAAAAATGACCTTGGCTTTAAAAACAGAGTTTTTAAATCCAAGGTGAAGATTAACTGTACAAAAGAGAAATTTGCGAAGAAACACCATTAAAACCATCCCTTTGGCTTGCTGAGCACTTACTGACCTTCAGAGACATGACCTTGTAAACCATTTTTACCAAAACCCTAGACCTAGGAATTTGACCTCAAGACAAGACAAGACAAGCTTGAAAATGACTAAGGACTGAAATGACCTGATCCAGCAATGCCAAGAGGGGGACAAAGACACCAGCTCCTCCATCAGGGTTATGGCATGCCTAATGGGATGCAAAAATTGACACTGATGAGACACCTATTTATGCAAATGCAAAGAGATTTGATCGCTGATGGAGGGCGACAAGACCGACTCTAACAGGTCCTTGGGAATTCTCAGGAGGAAGTCGATTTGGTTTGAAATTTGCAGGGTCAAGGTAGAAGAGGAGGACAAATTACGGAAATAAATGATTGTCAGGGAAGGGGAAGAGTCACCTACTTGGCAAGGTCATGTGCCCTATCCAGTCGCTGAGCTTCCTCATTCTTCATGTGACCAAGGCGAGTTGTTCAAATGGTTGGTCGAGGCTGATATTTATAATTTTGGTTGCATGTGTGGGGGTCGCAAGGGTCATAATTCCTTGGATTCAGGCATTCCCGTCCTTGCGACTTAGAAACCTCAAGGAGTCATTGAGTCGCATGGGTTGCGAGGTCACGATTATGTGGCTCTGATGCCTTTGTGACCTTGCGACCTTGTGGGGGTCAATAGGTTGCACCATATACCAAATTTTTCCCTTGCGACCTTGCAAATTCGAAACTTAAATAGGTCACCTAGTCATAGAGGTCACATAAGGGAACAAGTCGCAATCTTTCACTGTGACTTAGCGACTAGACTTGATCATGAATTTAGTTAGGTCACAGGGTCACAATTTTGGCTTATGACGCAAAGAATCAAGCTTTTGAAACCTTTTTAGGAGTTAGGTTTGTGGGATGAATGGGTTTCATGGCTTCCGATCAGACTCTAAGAATCAATGACATCTACAGGAATATTATAGGTGTTTCAAAATTTTGAAGGGTCATAAATTTTTGAGGGGTTGTTGCAACAACTATAACAATTGGCGATTCACTGGTAGGATTCTAGAATCTTTGTTTTCTCATGGCATATGATAAGGTGGACCTCGATGAGTGTTGTGCCTTAGAGTTGTGGGTCCCGTTCATGCTTCTAGGCTTTTTCTTGATATTAATTAGCTATCTCAAGTTCCTAAGAGTTAGAATTTTGACACATGCAAGATGAGACCATCCCTGTTGGCTTGACGTGGCGGAGTTGAATAATGATATGGGCCTTAAGGATTTTTGGTATAGCGGTTACATATATTTGGTGTTTCTCCGCTGCCAACGAGCCTCTATAGTACCCCAACAGAGTCACTACCTATAAATCACATACATTGCTCTGTTGCTAGTGAACCTGGTCAGTACCCTGATGGAGTCACTGCGTTGCCTCTCTATGCAGGAAGCCTTTCTTAGTCCTTTTTCCCTTATTAGTATAATATATGTGCTTACTAGAACTTATTAAAATGTTCTTATTTGCACTTATTTGTATGGCAGCTGTTTTCTTGGGTGGACGAGGGATCCCGACTTATTTTACTTGTAAGAGAGGTTGTTTTTATTTTCTAGAGACCTTATTATTTTCCCGAAATATATATGCCCATCCAAGTTTTCTTCCCTTCCAATTTCAAGCCAGCTGGATAAACCAAGTCATTGAAAACTCCAACCAAGTCAACAGCTAGGATTAGCTGTTAAAAGATAGGGCACCACAAATGACATTGAGTTCCCCAGTACAACAAGGTTCAACACCCATTCCGGTCACGACTTAAGTTCCAGTCAAGGGCACACCTAGAACACACATATCTTAGCTAAAAGTGTAGGGGCTACCTTAACTCTTGAGTTACATCCCAAATGCTTTATTTGGGGTATAAAAAACTTCAAAAGAAAGGTAACAATGAAAGCAAATTGATGGAAGGAAAGGATAAGAAAAGAAGAAGGAAAAAAACTATATTATAGGGTATGTGGGCAGCGGTGGGGTTGCTAAGTGAAGTAGAATTTAAGGTCTTGGCAATTGACAAGAAGGGGTTCTACCCTCCCTCCTAGGGTCTACAATCTGTAGGTGTGCTGGCCAATTTTTTATTTTACTTGGAAAGGACCGATCCACAAGGCTTGGAACTTGGTGTGTTTTCCTTTGTCCTCAGGGGCCTTATCGCATTTGAAAACTAGGTCTCCCACACTAAAATAATTGGTCCATGCGCATTTCTTATCAAACCATATTTTAATTCGGCTTGAATGAACAACAAAATTTTCTCTATCCTTTTGCCTCTTTGTAGGTTCTAACCCTGTACAGAAATTACCTGCATATGAATTAAAAAACACAGAAAATAAACAATGCGAGAGCATAACACATAAAACACATATACACAGAGATTTTCCCCTGGATCCCAAAACCGAGACTACCAGCTTGATTTTTCATTATATTCCTTTCAATGTTAAAATACATATTTATACATGCCGAAGCATCCAATACCATGAAACGAAAACCATCGCGTCCAAAACCATGGAACGAAAACCATCGCATCCAAAACCATGGAATGAAAACCATCGCATCCAAAACCATGTGCGAAAACCATGCACAAAACGATAGGTAGGTCCGCCCAACCTAATATAGGGTCCAAAAACAAAATTTTCCGGGGCACTGCCCTGGACCCCATAGAGGGGGGCTATCCGCACCCCTCAAACCCCCTGTGACCCCCTGCTACGCAATTGGCACAAGGAATGGGGGGTTCTGTCCCCCCTCTAACCCCCCAGTTAACTACGTTGGCTAGTCATGGAAAGAATATAACACAACCCAACATTCTCCCACTTGTTGTTTTCTTTCCACAGGGGGCCACAAAAGAGCTTAGTCATTTATCCAGCCCTGCATTGCCCATTGTTTATCTACACCAAGAGAACTTCTCAGAGCTCACAGATTTTGTCAATGCATCTGCAGTATTCTTCAAAGTGTCCAACTTTAACAGCAACACCCTTTTGTCTTCTATCATATCCCTCACAAAGTGATACTAAACATCAATGTGCTTTGTCTTTGAATGATATGCAGGGTTATTTGCCAAGAAAATTGCACTTTGGCTGTCAGAGTCTATCCTTATAGCTCCCTGTACTAACCCCATACTTGAACACAATCTCTGTAACCAAACTGCTTCCTTGCTTGCATGAGTGGCAGCCATGTATTTTGCCTCAGTAGTTGATAGTTCCACTACAAATTGCTTCTTACTCATCCAACTAAATGCACCTCCAAATAGGTTAAACACATACCCACTTGTAGATCTTCTCTGATCCATATCTCCAGCCTAGTCTGCATCAACAAATCCACGAATATCCAACACTCTATCCAATCCCGGTCTTCATTGGTAGCACAAACCATAATCACTAATGCCATGCAAATACCTGAAAACTCGCTTCACTGTTGTCCGGTGCTCCTTCCCTCATTTTGACATAAACCTGCTTAATACTCCCATTGCATGTGCAATGTCTGGTCTAGTACATACCATTGCATACATCAGGCTACCAACTGCATTTACATATGGAACACAAGACATGTCCTCTTCCTCTTCTTGTGTCTTGGGACATTGTTCAGCAGATAACCTCACATCTACAGGAATAGGAACCTTCACCAATTTACTATCCTGCAAATTAAACCTCTGCAATATTGTCTTGACATACTTCCTATGGTTTAACTAGAGCTTCCTCTTTTCCCGGTCTCTTTTAATTTCCATGCCCAAAATATATTTTGCAGCACCAAGATCTTTCATGTCGAATTTGGAGGACAATTGGGTCTTCAAATATTGGATAATTTCTTTGTCATTTCCAACCAATAACATATCATCCACATACAAGACCAAATAAATAACACGGTCACCAATTAATTTAAAATACACACAGTTATTTGCTTTGCTTCTGGTGAAGCTAAGTCCTCGTATAAATGTATCAAATTTCTGATACCACATCCTTGGTGCCTGTTTTAACCCATATAGAGACTTCTTTAACTTGCATACCTTTTCTTTCTTACCTTTCACTGCAAAAACTTTGGGTTGCTTCATGTAGATCTCCTCATCCAGATCCCCGTGAAGAAATGTTGTCTTCACATCCATCTGTTCTACCTCAAAATCAAAAGCAGCAACAACAAATAAAAGTAATCTAATAGAAACTACCTTGGCAACAGGAGAAAAAATATCACCAAAATCAATTCACGACACCTAGGAATAAACTTTTGCTACCAACCGAGCTTTGTATTTCTCCACCTTTCCTTCTGCATTTGTCTTCTTTTTGAACACCCAATTTCTGCCAATGGGTTTCCTTCCAGCCGACAACTCCACCAGATCCCAAGCCTCATTTTTGTGCAAAGATGCCATTTCATCAACGATGGCCTCTTTCTAGAGTTTTCCATCCTTTGAATCTATTGCTTCCTTCACAGTTCTGGGATCATCATTAGTAACAAATAAAGCAAAATTTGAAGAGAAAGTAGATGGACTATACCTTTCCGGCTACCTTCTTTCTCTAACTGATCTTCTCACACCTGGAGTTTGTGGCTCTTCATCTTCTGATTCCTCCTCTACTGTAGAGTCTGATTCTTCCTCCTTAAGCTCAAACTCTATCTTCTTAGGTTCCTTTGGTTGGACTTCATATTTAATAACATCTTTCACCTCTCTGAACACCACATCTCGGTTGTACACAACCTTCCTTGTTACTCGGTTCCAAATCTTATAACCGTTTAAACCATCCTTATACCCAATAAAAATGCACTTTTTAGATTTACTATCCAACTTGGTTCTTTTCTCCTTTGGAACATGTACATATGCATCACATCCAAATACCCTCAGATGTGAAAGAGAGGGTTTCTTACCAATCTGTACCTCTTGTGGAGTCTTATCCTCCAACACTGATGAAGGTGATCTGTTGACCAGATAACATGTTGTCTCCACTGCCTCTGCCCAGAATTCTTGTCCTAACTCGACACCACTGAGCATGCTTGTTGACCTTTCCATCAACGTCTTGTTCATTCTTTCTGCAACTCCATTTTGATCAGGTGTGTATGGAGTAGTCTTATGTCGTGCTATACCACACTTCTTATAGAATTCTTCAAATTCCTTGCTGCAAAACTCTCCACCATTATCTCTCCTCAATGCCTTTATCTTCTTCTCTGTCTGGTTTTCCACTAGAGCCTTAAATTCTTTAAACTTGTCAAAGACTTCATATTTATTCTTAAGGAAATATATTCATGTATTCCTTGAGAAGTCATCTATAAATGATACATAGTACATAGACTTACCCAGTGATGGAACCTTCACAAGTCCAGACACACCACTGTGCTAATATATGTTTCGCCCTCTTACCGCCAGAGGGGAAACTCACCAGATTTTGCTTCTCATATACACAATTTTCATAGAAATCAAAATCCAGAGAGCTATTACTCATACCTTGTACCATACCTTTACCATGAAGTATTCGAAGGTCATTTTCTCCATTATGTCCAAGCCTTTGATGCCACAGCATGGTCTTCTCTCTAGAGACCTCTAGATTTTCTGCTCCACTTTCAGGAACCAAAAAACTGTTGCACCCATCAATAACAGTGCTACCTTGTAGCTTGTACAGAGTTCCAATCTGAACTCCCTGCATGAATAGGAGTGCTTCTCGAACCATTTTGCAGGTATCCTTCTCGAACACTGTTTTTACACCTGCATCATCCAACTTGCTTACGGAAATCAGATTTCTAGCCAATGCAAGAATATGCAAAACATCCGGAAGTGTTCTAACCCTTCCACCTTGCAACTTCAACTTTACTTTTCCATGACCAACTATTCTAGCCTTCCTGTCATCCCCCAAGAAGACATCACCACCATCATATTTCACATACTCCCAGAGCCACTCTCTATGGGGAGTGAAGTGAAAGGATGCACTTGAGTCAATCAACCATGTCTCATGATCTACATGTGTACTTGAAGAATCCATGTACACATCCCCACCTTCATCTGAGGTGGTTTTCACCTTTGCAGAAATCAAATCCCTTTCCTTTGTCAGGAGCTTTAGATTTACAATTCCTTTTGTAGTGCCCTTCCTTTTCGCATTTCCAACACACCACCTTTACATGTTTTCCAGGAGATTTAGATCTCCCACTCGATGACTTATTTTTGTTTATGTTCTGGGACCGTCCTCATACAGACAAGGCATCGCCATTCTGGCTCTCCATATTTTTCCGTCTCATCTCCTTCGTCAGCAAGGATGAGATCATTTCATCAAACTACAAGGCAATTGCATTTCTACCTATTGCAATAACCAGACTATCCCATGAATATGGTAGAGAACACAACAAACTAATGCACTTATCTTCATCTGAAATTTTAATATCAACAGATAATAACTGACTTACCACAGTATTAAATACATTCAAATGCTTTGTCACTGAGTCTCCATCTTTCATCCTTAGGTTATACAACTTTTTCCGCGGGAACAGTTTATTCACTAGAGACTTAGATTGGTACAAAGTTCCTAACTTGTCCCACAAAGCCTTCACTGTAGCTTCCCGTGATACATTCAACAATATTGAATCTGAGACACACAATCGTATTGTGCTCTTTGCCTTCTGATCCAACTTCTTCCATTCTTCATCGGACACTCCTGTTGGTTTAGTGCCCGGATCTACCGCGATCCATTGATCTTTATCCACCAACAGATCCTCCATCTTAAGTTTCCATAACTAAAAACTCTAACCATTAAATTTCTCGATCTCTATCTTTCCACTGCTCACCATCTTCTTTCACCACTAGAATCGATCCCGCAGATCTGCCACTGAATAAGGTCTACCACAGGCCCGAGCAAAACTCCTCAGCAATAAAGGCGTCCCCTTCAAGCCAAAACAACTCTGATACCAAATGTTGGTTTTAACCCTGTACAAAAATTACCTGCATACAAATTCAAAAAAAACATATAAAATAAACAATGCGAGAGCATAACACATAAAACACATATACACAGAGATTTTCCCTTGGATCCCAATACTGGGACTACTAGCTTGATTTTTCATTATATTCCTTTCAATGTGACAATACATATCTATACATGCCGAAGCATCCAATACCATGGATGGAAAACCATCGTGTCCAAAACCATGGACCAAAAACCATTCCGTCCAAAACCATGTGCGAAAACCATGCACAAAAACATAGGTAGGTCCGCTATAGATGGGGGATATTCACACCCCTCACACCCCCTGTGACCCCCCTGCTATGCAATCGGCGCAACGAAGAGGGGGGGGTGCTCCACCCCCCCTATAACCCCCCGGTTTACTACGTGGGCTAGTCATGGAAAGAATAGAACACAACCCAACACTCTCTTCTTCCAGTTTAAGGGGGGTGTCAATTCGATTTTGAACAGTAGGGCAAGGGGAGCCTCACGACTCCTGTGAAAACTGAAGAGTGGACAGGTAGAGGTCTGGAGGTAAGATATTTTCTTTCCCATAGACTAGAGATGTTTCGAGAGATGGTTTAGGTGTAACCCGGTCGACTCACAAGGAGTTGTTGAGGGTGTTGTGCCAGTTTCTCTGGTGGGATAGAAACATCTTCTTGAGGATGCATATCAGGTTCTTATTAGTGGATTCTGTCAGGCCATTCCCCTAAGAAAAATCATATAATTTTAAAGACGAGTAATACGTAGCATTATCAAATACATGTGAGGTTGAAATGGTGAACTTGACCACAATGTATTGATTGTGTAGGTTTTAACCCCGTACATAAATTACCTGCTTACGAATTCTAAAACATGGAAAATAAACAATGTGAGAGCATAACACATAAAACACATATACACATAGATTTTCCCCTGGATCCAAAAATCGGGACTACCAGCTTGATTTTTCATTATGTTCCTTTCAATGTTACAATACGTATTTATACATGCCGAAGCATCCAATATTGTTAGGCCAGGAGGTAACTCCTCAAATTTAATTATATTTTTCATTCAGGTTGTTCATTATTATATACAAGAGGGAGTGACTGTTCAGTTCATCTCCTGATGATCCTCCATTTTCTCTATTATTTATTTACATTAATTACAACTTTTTCCCCTTGGAAAAAACGTAATTTTTATTGAGATATAAAAATTACACTCTGTAAATGCAAAAGCATATGCTGTTTGAGGCTATCCCTGTCAAAAAAATCCTTTCTTCGACACAGGGAGGCTGGTCACTTGTAATTGTTTATTGTTCTTGTCAAAAAACAACTGGCATAGAGCCACCATTTTTACCGTAAAAAAAAAAAAAGAGATCTTGAAGAAGCTTGATAATAAATAGAAACATATGGATATTTACATACGGATGTGTATAAAATAAGCACAAAAAGAAAAAAACTATGATCCCTTAGAGCTCTCTGGCATGTCTATGTCCATGAAGGGCTTGTGATAAAACTGATAGACATGCCCTTCCCTGTGCTCCTGAATCAACCATGTGCTTGGTGTCCTGTGTGCGACTTCTTTGGATAGGCTGTTAGCATTCGCATTTCGCTCCCAGTAAATATGTTGACATGTAAATGAATCAAAAGCAGTAATAAGATGGTGAGCCTCATCCAGAATGTGAAACAATGAGAAAAATGAACATATGGTCTTTTTATTGATCCAATCACAAACAATTTTTGAGTCACCAAAGAGCTATAGGCCCCTGCATTGGGATTGTAAGGCATATTGTATAATGAATTTTGCAGATGACAGTTCCGCAAAATTGTTTGTACCTCCCCCGAGCCCCATTTGAATGTGGAAAGAATGTGAGTCAGAGAGATTTAAGATGGCTCCACCCCCGCATCCCTCGACCTGGGCAAACCCATCAAAATAAGCCCAAGGTTTTGACTGGTCAATAGGTTTAGCAGTCACAGCCCTGGCTCGGGATGGTTCTTCATCTTCAGGTATAAGGGAGAAATCAAAGAGAATTCGGGAGGTAATAGAAGGCCAATGGGGCATGGAGTTTTGAAAAATGAGGTTATTCCTGGCAATCCAAAGGCCCCAACAAACCAAGAGAGGCAGGTTCCTGAGCTTTTTGGGGGAGGCACTGTTCCACTAGACTGACCAAGCTTCCGAAACTGAGGCTCCCTGCCATCTTGGTGAGGAGGGGATTGCTGCTAGGATAGAAATCTAGAGATCACGAGCCACCTTACATTCTACAAAGAGATAGGTGGCGGATTCATTACTTCATTTGCACAGATGACACTAGAAAGGGCCATGATGAGCTCGCTTTAACAAGTTATCACCTATTGAATTGAGGCTTCTGTGATCCATATTAGGTTTACGAGGGTGGAGCTTTCGTCATTCTTAACAGGGTTGATTACTGTAGTAAGATGTTGGATCATCTTCATAATAGTGGTAGCTATAAAAATCTTCCCAAAAACCCTTTAAAGAAGGTTGCTAGGAATGTGGCTCTTGCCATTAAATCCATTAGCTCAGTGAGTTCTCTGCACCATAAACTCATTGAGAGCAACCCTATCACTCCTAGGATTTATGGTCTCCCCAAGGTTCACAAGGAAGGAGCTCCATTAAGGCCCATTGTCAACACCATTGGAGGTCCTACCTACCTTCTTGTTAAGTTCCTTGTGTTAAGGTTTAAGCCCTTAGTTGGTTGTACGGAGTCCTTCGTAAAAGACTCAGCTTCCTTTATTAATGAACTCAAGGACATTAAGCTTGACCCTGGGGACATTCTTGTTAGTTTTGATGTTGTTTCCCTGTACACTTGCATCCCTATTAATGAGGCCTTGGAGGTTATCAACCGCCTAACAGATCCTGACACTGCTCGGTTAGTTGAGATCTGCCTCACTTCCACCTTTTTCAGTTTTGAAGGAGAGTTCTTTGAGTAGACCTGTGGGGTTGCCATGGGCTCACCCCTATCCCTTGTCGTTGCTAATCTTTTTATGGAAGATTTTGAGTCCAAGGCTCTTAACTCATCCCGTCTCCTACCCAAGCTTTGGAAAAGGTATGTGGATGACACCAATGTTATCTGGTCTCACGGCCAAGAGGAATTAGATCTCTTCTTCGATCATCTCAACAATCAATCCTCGGCCATTAAGTTCACTAAAGAGTAGGAAGTTGATGGATGCCTCCCTTTCCTTGATATTCTTATTTCTAAGAACAATGATGGTTCCCTCTCCCACCAAGTTTTTCGAAAGAAAATGCATATGGAGCAATATCTTCATGCCAATTCCCACCATTTCCCAGCTCAGAAGATGGGGGTTCTTAATACCCTTGCTACTCGGGCCCTAAGGATCTTAGATGAAAAGAGTTTTGAGAAAGAAAAATCGCATCTCCTTGATGTCTTTGTTGAGAATGGTTATAGTAGATACATGGGACAGAAGGCTTTCCTAAAAGTTACCAAGAATTCTCTTGCTAAAGGGGAATCAAAGGAGCGGATTCTAGGTGTCCATCTTCCGTTTGTTCAGGGGACCACTGATAAGATTACAAGGATTCTCAAGACGCATAGTGTCCCTGTAACCTTTAGGCCCCTTAACACCATTCGTATGTCCCTCAGATCAGCAAAGGATCCTATTGACCCTAAAGATATGAAAGGGGTATATATTATCCCTTGTTCTTGTGGGACCCCCTATATTGGTGAGACGGGTCACTCCATCAATCAAAGGATTAGTGAACATGCAGTTGACCTTAAGCATAGGAGATCAAAGTCTTCTGCTTTAGCTAAGCATGCGGAAAAAACCAATCATCATGTTTGTATTGAAGAGGCTAGTGTCATTGCTAGAGTTTCACAGTTCCATCATCGAAAATTTAGGGAAGCTCTTGAGATTGAAAGGAGGTCGAGCAATCTCAATAGAGAGGATGGCTGGAAAATCAGTAGGTGTTGGGTCCCATCTCTCTCTTCCTAGTCACTTTCTTCCGTTCCGCCCCTACCCCTCCTTCGTTTCTTGTTTCATCTTTTTATTTGATCTGTTAAATGATTATAATAATAAGTTAATATTTACAATTATTTTATCTGATTAGTTAAAATATTTTATTCTGTCCCCCCCTTGTTTTTTTTTTTTTTTTTTTTTTTTTATTAATGCCCTTATATTTAGCTTAATTAATTTATTATACACACACACACACACACACACACACACACACACACACATATATATATATATTTATAAATTTGATTTTTATAAGGCAGGTATATTCATTTATACAATTAATTTAAATCTGGATAATTAATTTTTTTTAACTTAATAATTTTTTCTAATATTTATTTATTTATAACTTAATATTATTTTATTCTAATATATATGGTTTTTTATTCTAATATATATAATTTATTTATTTATTTTTTAACTTAATATTATTTTATTCTAATATATATATGTTTTTTGTTTTTTTGTTTTTTTAACTTAACAACCAATTTTATAATTCTTTATATTTATATATACATATAATTATATATATATATTTATAATTAGTTAGTTATAACTCTAAAAATAGTTAGTTATACGCTTTATTCTAAGATTTATTTTTTCTATGTATTGATATTTAATATCTTTTAACTAACTATTAAATTAAAAACCAATTAAATTAAATTCTTTTATACATATAATTTATTTATTTATTTAGAGGTAAGGTCCCTTATTTTAATTAACTTCCTTTTAATTATTAAGTAACTGGTTTTTTGACCCTGGTCTCTAGTGAAATTTAGCTGTTGGAGGCTCTGCTCAAGCTATTTAACATGCAAAGCTAGATCTGATTCTTCAACTTGTCCTGACGATGAACCACACTAGTTGGTTCGAAACGCGTCGACAAATAAAAGTTATCACCTGTTGGGATTTTTTTCTTGAGAATAGTCTACATTAGAAGATTGCATATGGGTGGGGATTTTAGTTTCCATAAGTGCTTCCACCACTGTTCCAGATTTTGTGGGTGTTGATCTTCTGCTAGCATCAAGTATCCCTCCTTTGGCCTGTATTTTCCTACTTTTGAGGGTGCCCAGACTAATTCATCTTCCTCTTCCTTAATATTGACTTGAGCTTCGAAGAGGGCCCGAGTGAAATTAGTCCACAACTGAGACCATTGAGGAGGAATATTAAGATCTCGAGCCGATTTCCAAGCTTGCTGGAAAGAGGTGGAGCGATCCATATCCGCTATTTGACCAATATATATTATATTGATCTCCTTAAGGAAGGAACAGAGGTCCTCAAGTAGCTTATGGAGGTTCCCACAACCTATCCAGGGGTCTCGACCAATTCTGACTTTCATGCTTGACTATATTTTCCAGATAAGACCATCCCTGATGATGTTGAGGGATTTTAACACTGCTTTCCATATGATGGAGACCCCAGGGAGAGTGCTGGGGGGATGATAAAGCCATTCCATTAGGGTTACATGACCAATGTATTTTGAGCAGGCCACCTTGGTCCATAGGCTACTCGTAGAGAGTAACTATCATCCCAACTTGGCCGCCAAGGCTGTAGAAAAATCTTCTAGCTTCTTTATGCCCCATCCTCCCCATTTCTTGGGTAATGAGATGGCCTCCCACTTTACCCATGTAAAAATTCTTCCAGATTTCTTCCCTTTCCAAAGGAATATGTAGCACATTGCTTGAATCTTGGCTAGGATACCCCTAGGGATCCATGCCAGTGTCATCTAGTAGACCAGGGTAGCTTCCAAAACGGCTTTGATGAGCGTGAGTCTACTAGCTCTGGAGAGATATTTATGGTACCAAATGTTTAGCCTCTTCTCCAATTTGGTTATTAACTAGGTCCAATCTACAATTTTGTATCCCAGAGGCTTTAGCTTGTAGCCAAGATATTTGAGCCCCTCGTCTAGTCTGAGCAAGGTGTAATGAAAACAGTGTAAAGCATAGTGAATTTCATGGGGGGAGCATCCATTTTCTGTAAGAGTCGACTTGTTGCAATTGACAATCATCCCTGTAGCTTTTTTAAAGAGGGAAAAAATGTTCCTCAGGGAGGTTAGATCGCCTATGGTGCCGTTAAGAAAGATGAGCACATCGTCCATAAACAACATATGAGTTAGAACACAATCTACTGTGATCTTGATTCCCTGAACTCTACCCCTTCTGTGCTCATCTTTGATCAACCTACTGAGGCCATCCATAATCAGAAGGAACAACAGAGGGGATAAAGGACATCCTTGCCTGAAACCTCTCTCAGAGTAGGAAAAAGGGGAAGCAACACCATTGATTAGCACATTGAAAGGAATGTTTGTTATACAACACATGATCCATTTAATAAACTCAAAGGGGAAGCCCAAGTGTGTCAAGAGCATCCTTATATAAATCCAATTTGATCTATCAAAAGCTTTTGAAAGATCTACCTTTAGGATCATACCTTTTAGCCTTTTGGAGTGCAATGAATGGAGCACCTCCTAGGCAGTTCCGACTGCTTCATGTGTTTGCCTCTCTTGTAAGAAAGCAAATTGCTTAGCCGAGATGAATCTAGAGAGGATGGGCCATAATCTGTTTGCAATGATCTTGGCTAATATTTTATAGATGCAATTACACAATGAAATAGGTCGAAAATCATCGAAAGAAGAGGGGTTGTCAACCTTAGGGATGAGAGCAATGAAGGTAGAGGTGAGGGATTCGGGGATCGATCCACTTACTCTGGAGTGTTCCAAGACCTTTAGGAGATCTTCTCCTAGAGTGTTGAAAAATGCAGAATAGAATTCAATTGTCTAACCATCCGGTCTTGGGATCTTATCCTTATTAAATCCCTTAATCGTGGCTTCGAGTTCCCCCATTGAAATTTCTCTCATCAGTTCCAAACTTTCCTCCTGGTCCACGAAAGGATGAAAGAGCTGGGCTATTTTCATGATTTCAGAAATGTTGACAATAGGGGAGGCCTTATAGACTTGTTTAAAATGGGATGTTGCACGAGTGGCCAGCTGAGGGAAGGTATTTACTAGGTGGCCCTGCTCATCCATGAGATTCTAGATAGTGTTTATGTTCTTCCTTCCATTAGCGAAGTTATGGAAGAATTTCATATTTTCATCTCCCTCTAATAGCTAGGTCACCCTACTCCTCAATCTCCATGCTTCTTCATGGTCCAATAGAATTTTCTTCCGAGAGGCATAAAGCTCTGTCAGCCTATCTTTTAGATCAGGCCTATCGAAAGCTCGGGTCAGATCATTTTCTAATTCAACTATTTTCCTTCTCATCACTTAGGAGTGCTTGGTCATCTTTTAGGCATTTGTTGTGAGCCCAAATATTGGAAAGGTGCTTCAGCTCCCTTAGATTTTGTGCAAAACCCTCCATTATACTGCCACCTTCAGACGGGGGGCGGGATTTCTAGAACTCCTTGATCATCTACATGTAGGAGGGGTCTTTTAGCTAGGTAGAGCTAAATTTGAAAGGGCCCTTGGGATTTTAGGGTTCTCCATGAAATTCCATAAAAATAGGGAGGTGATCAAGAACATCCCCTGAGCCTACCCATTGTCTGTGAAAAATGCCCAGAGTTACTAACCCTTCCTTAATAAGAAAGCGGTCCAAACGTCTCGCAAGACTGTCTTCTCCAGATCTATTATTCCTCCAGGTTGGCATTAGCTTGGTAGAAGGGATATCCAGGAGGTTATGGGTCTCCAATAGGTTCTCGAAATAAGCTGATAGGGGATCTTGTTGAGGATGAGAACCCCAGGATCCTGAAAGACTTAAGGAGAAATTTAAATCTCTCCCCAGGATAAGCAGATCTACCTGAAGGATAGCAGAATCAAGAAAAGGTTCCCAAAAGGCAGGTCTCTGATGGCAGGGCCCATAGATATTAAGAATGCAAATTTCTAGGCCCAATTCAAGAAGAGAAAAAGTCCCCTCCCAGGTGTCCATGACTGCCCCAACAATTGATAAGACGAAAGGAGCGGGAATTGAAACCCATAAGTAAACCTCCTGATCTTCCATTAGCATCAATCCCAAAAAAACTCCATCCGATGAACATGGCTTCTAGGAGAAGGGAGGTGGAGTTAGCAGGTCCCAGAGTCTCTTGCAAAAGGATGATATCAACCGGGGATGTTTGAAACAATCTACGCAGGGCTAGTTTTTTGTCGGGCCCAGCCATCCCTCTGCAATTGAAAGAAGCTATCTTCATCAGGGAGGGGCAGCCGAGGGGTTCATTGCTCAAAGTACCCCATTGATGGTAGCTTGCTTCCCTGAAGCAATTTCTCCGCCTGCTCGAAGTTGAGCCTTTGAGAGAGAAGAGGGACGCCCCCTAGGGAGCTTGGGAGAGAGAGGAGTCATCGAGGGATCCAGTCCTGGGGAGTCATGAGGGGCAGCTTTCTTCTTAAACTTAGACCTAGTCTGATAGCGAGGGGTAGGGTAATCAAACCCATAATCCAGAGCATTTCCGGGGGGGGGGGGGGGGGGGGTGGGGGAGGTTTCCTTCTTCAAAACATTTGCAGAAGATAAATTTAAAAAATTATCAGAATCATGAATGCAAGAGGGAGAAGGAGAATTGTGTTGCTTACCCGAAGAAACCGCCGACCCTGTAGCCACTCTTGCCCTGGTGAGAGGAGGGGAAGGAGGCCGAAACGAAGGTCTACTACGTTTCTTCAGGGGTCCCTGCGGTTGTGTTTGATCACTTGGAGTCTGATCACTCCGGTTCCTTTCATCTGAATTATTGTCCGGCTTGCCTTGGCTCTGATCGAATTTTGAGGAAATTGTCTTCCTCAGTTCCTTGCCTCCCAGATCCTTGTTGTTCTTGTTGAGCAGAAAATCCTTAAAGAGATGCCCCACCTTGTAGCACCTCTGGCATCGAAAAGGAACCCCTTCATAGTCTAGGTTTTGCCTTCTTGAGAAGTTCATCCATTGGATTGTGATGTATTCCTGTAGTCTTCCGCTGGTATCAATGTGAACCTGGATATGAGCATATGCCATCTTCCCAGTCTCAAGATAGGACTTATCATATTCGAGGTAAGTTCCCAACGAGTTTCTGATGCGTCTGAATATGTCTTCAGACCAGAACTGCATGGGAAACCTAGGAAATCTAACCCAGAGAGGGCTGACCCCTAGTTGCTCTCTCTCCAGATCAAAAAGAGGAGTCCATCGCCGGAGGAGGACTGCGGCTTGTTCTATGTGCCATACCACTGAGAGAACCCAATTGGTGTGCTCTGCCCTAGCAAACTTGAGCGCGAACCATCCTTTCACAAAGGTCTATACCACCAGGAGTTCGGCCAGATGGTTGCCCCAGACCTCTGAGATCCACTGCTTTAACCTGTCTGCGTTGTAGTGCCGACCCCGAATTCTTCCCACAAGCACCCTTTCAGATATTTCCATGGCCTCGCTCCACTGGAAATCCTCACCCAGTCTTAAGAAAACCTCCGAGATTTTTGGTCTAAGGATCCTCAGCTTTTTAGATTTGCGAGGGTTGTCTTCTAGGGGGTGGCTCAGCGGGGGATTACTGGTAGGGTTTTGCTCAGGGGCCGGGTCACCTAGAGGGGGAAAAGGGGGGGACCTCAGTGAAGTTACCAGAAAGGGGCGACGCTAAGTCCGGAGCAAGAGGTCTAGGGGCTGGGGCAGTGGGGCTGCTATGGGTATCAGAGGGCATGCGAGAACTGACAACAGAGGGGAGGTCATCAGATGACAAACCTAGGCTTGGATCGAGAGATTGATCCACGAAATTGAGGGTGGAGGGAGACAAAGCCTGGCCGGCCAGATCAGGGATGGAAGGAGTAACCTCAGAGAGCGTCCCTGTTGAGCACGGGGGCCCTGAGATCGAGGGGAGTGCGGCTACTGTGTCGGTGAACTGATTTCCAAAGTGGTAGCTGCTAGCCAGAAAAACCTTCGGGGATGACCAGATGGAGGCACCCTCTAGAGGGTCTTCAAAATAGTCAATAAGGTCTTCCATAACCGACACTAAAATTTTGTGCCAGTTGCCTACTGAAACCCTAATATGCGCAGCTATAAAAACCGGAAGGGAGATTAAGGGAATCCCGTAACAATAAAAGAGATTAAAAAACCCCAGAGGTAGACGGTTCCCAGGAATGAAACAGGCCGACGTACGGGTGACCACGGTTGCCGCAGTAGGGTCAGGGAACCTCAGGGTAGGCACAGATTGTAGGCAGTACCAACAAACCCTAATTCCATCACCTTCGTCTCTTCCGGGAGCTCCTCATTTTTTCCATCCGTCCTACATTAATTATAGTTGTTCACCCAATCCCTATGACTAGGTGTCAACATTCCCACCCTTAATCTGAAGGGATGTTGGTGAGTCCAAGCATCATTCTGAATCTTTCAAGCTTTTCTCTTCCAAGCGCTTTCGTGAAGATGTCTGCAATCTGCTCATTAGTGGAACAATGACAAAGATGGATTGTTTTGGCCTCAACATGATGTCAAATCAAATGATATTTTGTATTGATGTGCTTCGTTTGATCATGGAACTTTGGGTTCTTGGCCAAATTTATTGCCGAGGTATTGTTAATCATGAGTGGAGTCGATTGTACTTGTTTTACCTGCAAATCTTCAAGAATTTTCCCGAGCCACACAATTTCTTTTGTTGCCTTAGATGCTGCCACATATTCTGCCTCTATTGTGGAATCTGCTAGAACTGATTGTTTGCATGATCTCCAGGAGACAGCTCCTGATCCAAGACTCATAGCATAACTTGAAGTAGATACCCCAGTTTATTTATCTCCATCAAAGTTTGAATCAGAGTATTCAATCAAGCTGAAGTTTCCCACCTGTGTATAATTGATTCCAAAGTCTTGAGTTCCCTTCAAGTACTTTAAAACTCTTTTTGTGGCAGACCAATTTCCTTCACAAGGCTTTTGCATAAACCTGGAGAGGATTCCAAGAACAAACGAAATGTCTGGTCTGGTAGTAGTTAGGTAGTTGAGACTTCCTACAAGTTGTCTATACTTTGTTGCATCCTCAAATTCTTTTCCTTCAATGGATGTGAGCTTTAAGTTTTGTTCCATTGGAGTAGTCAAAGGATTTCATTCAGTCATTCCAAACCTGTTCAACAAATCTCCAATGTACTTCTTTTGAGAAAGGAATATGGAATTCGGATTTTGAGTTACTTCAATACCAAGATAGTAATGAACATAGCCCAAATCAGTGATTTCAAAACCTTTCCTCAATTCCTTCTTTATGGATGCAATGTAGCTCTCATTGTTATCTGTCATCAAAAGATCATCTACATATACCACAAGATATACAACTATTTTTTCAACCTTCTTGACAAACAAAGTTGCATCATCAAGATCATAATGTTGGAAATTGAGTTTCAGAAGATGCTCAGTTAGTTTTTCATACCAGGCTCACAATGCTTGTTTGAGGCCATACCAGGATTTCACAAGTTTGCATACTTTATGTTCATGTCCTTTCACAACAAATCCTTCAGGATGGGACATAAAAACATTCTCTTTTAGATCTCCATTCAAGAAAGCAGTTTTTACATCCATTTGATGGACTTTCCAACCTTTCTGAGCTACTAGGGCAAAGAGTGTCCGGATGGTAGTCCATTTTGTTGTGGGGGAAAAGTCTCCTCATAATCGACCCCTTCCTTCTGTGCAAAACCTTTTGCCACAAGCCTGGCTTTGTGCTTGTCAAGTGAGCCATAAACTTTATACTTGTTCTTGTAGACCCACTTGTAGCCAATTGGTTTGGTTCCCAATGGAGGATCAACCAGCTTCCAAGTGCCATTCTTTATTAGGGCATCATACTCCTTTTGCATCACTTCTTTCCATTCATCATGAGAATTTGTAGAAAAATTAAATTCACAATCATAAGGAACATCCATATCAATAGGTGAATCAGAGTCATCTACATCACCTCCATTTTGTCGGTTTGAATTTCTAGTTCCTGTCTTTCCAACCTCATCAGGATGAACACTTTCAAGTGTCTTTGTCAGCCACTTTGGGGGACCTTTCTCAAATGGTCCAGGCTGCTCCGTAGATTGAGTTGGGACTGAATCAATATTGAATCTCCCAATTCTGTCAATCACATCACTCAAAGAATCATCCGTTGTTGGAGTTTCATGCGGGGGAGAGAGTGCTTCAGAAGAAGATTCTACATGTTGATCTAGTATAGGAACCCCCCCTTCAAGATGTGGAATCTGATTATCAAATTCTTGAATTGATTTTGCATTTGTGAATCTATCCAAGCGATCAAGTTGCCGCTCAACAACATTGTCATTTTTGGATGATTCAAGAGAGATTACATCTCTAGATACAACAAACTTTTTATTGACTTCATCATAGAGATAGTATGCTTTGGAGTTGTTTGAATACCCCAGGAAGATACACTTACAACTTCTTGCACCAAGTTTGTTTCTATGTACCTTTGGTATCAGAGCCAACCTCTATTTTTAGTTTTCTGCCATTTTTTCAGAAATTTTGTCCCTCTACCTTTTTCTCTACTCAGACTTTGTGTTACTCTGTGTGAACTATGCATGTTGTTGTGCCTCCACGCTAGATTGAACACTGCTAAGAGTAATAATTTGTGATACCATGTCAGGCCAGGAGGTAACTCCTCAAATGTAATTGTATTCTTCATTCAGGTTGTTCATTATTATATACAAGAGGGAGTGACTGTTCAGTTCATCTCCCGATGACTCTCCATTTTCTCTATTATTTATTTACATTAATTACAGTTGTTCACCCAATCCATATGATTAGGTGTCAAAAAATACCATGGACTGAAAACCATCATGTCCAAAACCATGTGCGAAAAATCATGCACAAAACCATAGGTAGGTCCACCGAACCTGCACCCCTCAAACCCCTTGTGACCCCCCCACTACACAATCGGTGCAACGAAGGGGGGGCTCCTCCCCCCTCTAACCCCCCGGTCAACTACATGGGCTAGTCGTGGAAAGAATATAACACAACCCAACATTCTCCCACTTGTTGTTTTCTTTCCATAGGGGGTCACAAGAGAGCTTAGTCATTTATCCAGCCCTGCAACGCCCATTGTTTCTCAACACCAAGAGAAATTCTCAGAGCTCACAGATTTTGTCAATGCATTTGCAGTATTCTTCAAAGTGTCCACCTTTACCAGCAACACCTTTTTGTCTTCTATCATATCCCTCACAAAGTGATACTAAACATCAATGTGCTTTGTCTTTGAATGATATGCAGGGTTCTTTGCCAAGAAAATTGCACTTTAGCTGTCACAGTCTATCCTTATATCTCCCTGTACTAACCCCATACTTGAACACAATCTCTGCAACCAAACGACTTCCTTGCTTGCATGAGTGGCTACCATGTATGCTGCCTCTGTAGTTGATAGTGTCACTACAGATTGTTTCTTACTCATCCAACTGACTGCACCTCCAAATAGGTTAAACACATACCCACTTGTAGATCTTCTATGATCCAGATCTTCAGTCCAGCCTGCATCAACAAAGCCATGAATATCCAACACTTTGTTCAATCTTGGTCTTCCTTGGTAGCACAAACCATAATCACTAGTGCCACGCAAATACCTGAAAACCCGCTTCACTGTTGTCTGATGCTCCTTTTTTAGATTTGACATAAAACTGCTCAATACTCCCACTGCATGTGCAATGTCTGGTGTAGTACAGACCATTGCATACATCAGGCTACTGATTGCACTTGCATATGGAACACATGACATGTCCTCTTCCTCTTCTTGTGTCTTGGGACACTGTTCAGAAGATAACTTCACACCTACAGGAATAAGACCCTTCACCGGTTTACTATCTTGCATATTAAACCTTTGTAGTATTGTATCGACATACTTCCTCTGATTTAACCAGAGCTTCCTCTTTGCCTGATATCTTTTAATTTCCATGCCCAAAATATAGTTTGTAGCACCAAGATCTTTCATGTCGAATTTGGAGGATAATTGGGTCTTCAAATCCTCGATAATTTCTTTATCATTCCCAACCAACAACATATCGTCCACATACAAGACCAAATAAATAACACGGTCACCAATTAATTTAAAATACACACAGTGATCTACTTTGCTTCTTGTGAAGCCAAGTCCCCGTATAAATGTATCAAATTTCTGATACCACATCCTTGGTGACTATTTTAACCCATACAGAGACTTCTTTAACTTGCATACCATTTCTTTCTTACCCTTCACTGAAAAACCTTCAGGTTTCTTCATGTAGATCTCCTCTTTTAGATCCCCATGAAGAAATGTTGTCTTCACATCCATATATTCTACCTAAAAATCAAAAGCAGCAGCAACAGATAAAAGTAATCTAATAGAAGCTACCTTGGCAACAGGAGAGAAAATTGTTGGGTGTGGAGCCTGATTATCTTCTGTATTCAAAGGTTTAAGCCAAATGTATACCCCAGGAAGACTGTACACCCCTTCACGCGGGGGGGGGGGGTGTCCCCCCTGCGGGGGTCCAGGGGGGGCTAATCCCCCCTGGCTAGGGGGTTCGGGGGCCAGTGGTCCCCCGGCGGGGGTTTGGGGGTAGCGCCCCCGAAGCTAAGAATAGATGTAAAATTGCCTTGTAAAATGTTGTAATTTCGTAGTCAATATAGGCCGTTCATTAGGAAAATGATCTGACGGTAGAAGTTATGTTTAATTTAGGGTTTTTTCCCTAGAAGGCAACCCCTCGCTATATATGAGGGAATTGTATTACGTCTATGTAGATTTGTATTCAGAGTGAGCAAAAGAGAGCAGATTGAGAGAGATGAGGGAGTTACAACGGATCTACTGTAGGTTGTATCTCTTCAGTTTTCTGGATAATATAATAAAAGAAGGATTGGCTGTTTCTCCATGGACGTAGCCCAAACTGGGTGAACCATGTATCTTTGTGTCTCTCTTGTTTTATGCGTTTTCTGTGTTTATATTTCTGCGATATTTTGTGTGTTGCATTGCTCTGTAATATATAATTTTCTAACAATTGGTATCAGAGCCGAAGGTCTATTTGGCTGATAAACTCGCAGGAGAGAAGGGTTCCTGGTTCGAGTGGGAGCAATGGCAAAAGATGGTAGGTTTAGGGTCGAAAAATTTAACGGCCAAAACTACCAGCTGTGGAAGATGCAGATGGAAGATTATCTGTATCAGAGAGATCTGTACCTACCATTGAGTGGAAAGACAAAGAAGCCGACGAGTATGACAGACACAGAATGGAATATTCTCGATAGAAAGGCACTTGGAACAATACAGTTGTGCCTAGCGGCATTGGTAGCGTTTAATATTTCAAAAGAAACGACAATAGAGGGTTTAATGTCGACATTGGCCAAACTATATGAAAAACGCTCGACCTCAAATAAGGTATTTCTTATGAAGCATTTATTTAATATGAAGATGTTAGAAGGTGGATCTGTTGCATATCATTTAAATGATTTTAATAAAGTTACAAGTCAGTTAAGTTCTGTAGGGTTAAATTTTGATGATGAAGTTAGGGCTCTGTTATTTTTGTGCTCATTGCGAGAAAGTTGGAATGGCTTAGTTATGGCCATTAGTAACTCTGTCTCCGGATCTAGTACTTTAAAGTTTGATGATGTTGTCGGTGCAATCCTTAGCGAGGAAATGCGATGGAAATTCTCCAGTGGGACATCAGGTAATGCTTTGATTGCAGAGACTAGGGGAAGAAAGATGGAAAGAGGAAAGAGCCCAGGATATAGCAGTAAGTCAAGAAAAGGTAGATCCAATTCTAGATCAAGGATAGTGTGTTGGGAATGAGGGAAGAAAGGACACTTGAAGAAATATTGCAAGTCTCGGAAGGGAAAAGAAGGAGACATGCAACAAGAAACTAATCATGAAGCGAATGTAACAGGTGATGTGTTGCAAGATGCTTTGATTATTTCATTAGAAAATATTATTGATGCCTGGGTGGTAGATTCAGGGGCCTCATTCCATTCCACGCCTGATAAGAAACATTTTCATGATTATGTTCAAGGAGATTTTGGACAGGTTCGATTGGGTGATGATAACCCCTGTAAAATCGTTGGAATGGGTACAATTTTCATAAAATAGAAAAATGGAAATCAATGGCTATTGAAGGAGGTAAGGCATGTTCCAAATCTAAAGAAAAATCTGATTTCAACAAGGCAGTTGGGAGGTGAAGGTTGCGTAACTACTTTCACAGATAAAACCTGGAAGGTCGCTAAAGGATCCCTGGTAATAACGAAAGGAGGAAAGGTTGGTACACTGTATTTATGCAATGGTATTTCTAATTCTCTTAATGCTTTAACCTCTACAGGAGAAGATACGACATTGTGGCATCATAGGCTCAGGCACATGAGTGAGAAGGGGATGTAGATTCTTCACTCAAGAAATTTGTTGCCAGGTTCGAAGCATGTTGATTCAAAATTCTGTGAGAATTGTGTTTATGGAAAACAGAAGAGAGTCAGATTCCTTAGAGTTGGGAAAGAAAAGAAGAGCGAAAAGTTAGAGCTTGTGCATACAGATGTATGGGGACTTGCTCAGGTATCATCTCTTGGTGGCTCTCGTTATTATGTTACTTTTATTGATGATGCAACTAGAAAAACCTGGATTTATTGTATTCGAAATAAATCTGATGTGTTTGATATTTTTAAGAAATGGAAAGCTTTGGCTGAAAATGAGACAGGAAAAAGGTTGAAGTGTCTCAGATCAGATAATGGAGGTGAATATTGCAACAAAGAGTTTGATAGGTACTGTTCAGAGAATGGAATTTGTAGAGAGAAGACAGTTCCAGGAACACCACAGGAAAATGGCGTGTCAGAAAGGATGAACAGGACAATCATGGAGCATGCAAGGTGCATGAGATTGCATGCAGGATTACCTTTACAATTTTGGGCAGACGCTAAAGATACTGCTATTTATCTAATAAACAGAGGGCCTTCAAGTTCCTTGGATGGTGGTATTCCAGAGGAGGCATGGACAGGTAAAAAGGTAAACTACTCTTTTTAGAAGACTTTTGGTTGTGAAGCCTTTGTCCACATTAATATATAAAATAGAACAAATCTTGAGGCAAAATCACAGAAATGTACCTTTATTGGATATGGTGTTAATGATTTTGGTTATCGCTTTTATGATTATGAAAAACATAAAATCATTAGGAGCAGAGATGTCATATTCAATGAAAAGATTTTGTATAAGGATCAACAACAGTAAAAGAAACAAGAAAAAGAAAATAGAGAATACGCAGTGCTTGACGAGATAACAGAAAAAGTTATGGTGCCTGAAAATCATAATGATCAACAACTAGAACAACAACCACAACAACAACAAGCACTTCAAACACCTGAAAGTGGTGTTAGAAGATCTGCCAGGATAAGTAGACCCCCTGAATGATACTCTCTGTCAGGCGGAAAGAGTCGATAGTGCGGACACAACCAACCTCCCTAGGAGCCTAAGACTCTCTAGTGACAAACAAGACAAACAAGAGCAATCCTTCTCTAAACATGCATTTACTATATAAGAAATCAAGTGTTTAGATCCTACCTGTAATCCAACGCTGTTGTAGCAGTCCAGCTTCGCTGATCCGGATGAGCTCCTCCTTCACTTTGAAACCTGCATCCACTAACAATCAAACGATTAAATAGCACTTGATAATCTCATAGAATAAAACATATTTAACACATAGACCAAGGAGTACATGAAACAACTCATAAATAACAAGTTATTGAGAAGAATGGAATCATTTGCATTAATAGGAAACAAAAGGAACAATTACAACCTGAGCCTTGGTGTTGTGCAAGTCCCTCCCAGGGTCCATCAAGAGTTCTCCTTTACTTTGACAAAGCTCACCCACTTCCAAATAGAACAAGCAAAGATGGCAATCTCTCCTCACAAGCTTCTAAATGGGAGTCCTAATTCCAGCAGCATCTACCCTTAGAAATGTTTAGCTTCCAACCTCTCCTCCTTCTGGCCCAATGCTTGTATTTATAGTGCTCAAGAGGAAGTTAATCAGGTCCACCATCAATGGGATAATCCCCTCTTTGGATGGGATAGCTCCCTCATTGATGGGATAAGTTCCTCTTTGGTAGGGGTACATGAACCATCTGGAGGCGCTCAATACACGTCGAACAACCTTCTAGAATGCTCTAGAAATGACCACAAGTAACTTTTTAAAGATGAAACTTGCGCATTTTGACCTTTACAGGGGTATGCACCTGCCCCTTTACATACAGAGCGTACAAGTACGCAGCTTTTGTGAAAATTAGGTGCGTATCCGCAGGTAAGGTTGAGAGAACCTGCGTACCCAGAGATAAACACATTTACAAAGACTTTCTCTCTTTCTTGAAGTTTGCCATGGAGAGCAGAGGTATGAGACTTGCCCAGGAGGATAGCATGACTGTTGATAGAGCCATACCAACTGTAAATAGTCATGGTGACATTTTTTAGTGTAACAGATTGCCCCCTAAAGTGCGAAGCCTGTAGTAGATTAGGGTTTTGTATTATCTAGGAAGGGTGAAGCTCTTTATCATTTCAAGGATTATCTCGTGGAGAGCCTGGTCAGAACCTGCAATTTTCAACACAAAATACATGTATAAGATTATATCATCGCTGAGGTAGGCATTCCCATACTCAGATCAAAACTTTAACTAACAGACTAACTACTCTGATACAAGAATGATCTTGCAGTACATCATAATCATAGACTTTTGTAGACACAGTATGGGCGCAGCCATCTGTTTATGATTAGTCTACTTAGATAATGAATACAAAACTCCTCGCAGCCTGGATGGTGGAAACTAGATCCAGGGTCTTCATTTCTACTTCCCGAATTGGTACGATTCTAGCCATGCGAATAAATGAGTTGATGTCGAACATGGTAGAAACCACTTGATTACCAGTCGATGATGTAAACTGTTAACAAGTGTGAGAGAGACCACCAGTAATGTCAATGGTTCTCAAAGTACCCAGTACAATCCATGAGATGTGAATGAATGAGTTGATGTCGAACATTTTATGGAATCCTTCGATCGAAAGTCAATGATGTAAACTGACGTCAAAGGCGAGAAACCTGCCATTGATGCATGCAGACTTCAAGGTACTGACGATTTCTAAGTCATCTCTCTAGATAATGTGCTGATGTCGATAGAAAGCGACCCGTTGCAGGCAAGCCCACAACACGAAATCATTGATCAAGTTGAAGAAATGTTGCTGTAAGGACTGACTCAGGGATGGTCAAATGGATGACAAGTATTTTGCAGATGAAAGTTTTGCTTGTAGACCTCTTGAACACATAACGACACAACAGATGGCTTGGTGATAAACGACTCAAAGTTAATCCCCGGAACCCGGCTGAAGACTTTCAATGTGGTTTGATCAACTGCGAGGTAAAGGATTTCCCAACCCAGGTGAATGAAAAGTGTCGTGTTCAAGAGTGGTAATAAGGTTTCTTCTGAGACAAAGGATAACAAATAGGCCCATTCTTCTCTCTTTTCCCCCACCATTTCTGGCAAGTACCTCTTTATTTTTAACAAGCTTGAGGAGGATAACATATGCTTGATTATAAGCTCATCCTTTGGATGAGTCCAACCTAGTTTTGATTCGAACCCTAGGAAGGAGTGGTTCGTTCATGTTTGTAATTGAACAGGTCCTTTACTGTGAAATTTTAACGAGCCCAGTATAGGAGAAACTTGGCGTTTTTCAATTTTAGAGAGTCTGAAAAACTTAAGAAGACTCCAGGTTGAACTTTTTCGTAAATTTGTGTCTCCCAAGTCCGAAAAAGTATAAAATAATACCTGGGAGAACCGCTTGATCTTGCGACCAAGGAGTACTTTCATGATTAGTGTCTCTGACCTGAAAAGTAAAAGGCGATCAAGGACACGTCGTTTTATTTCCGTATCGAGTTTGAAACGACAAAAACCCGACAATCTTTTCCTGATTTTACGGTCAGAAAAGAGCTATAAGGGGACCGTCTTTTAATTCCGTTTTAACGAGTGTAAAAGAAACGCTCGACGATCTTTTCATATTTTAGGAGTCAGAAAAGAGCTTAAAAGATGACTCTGACGTGAAAAATGATAATTTACCCTAAAGTCCCTTTGTCTTGCACAGAAATAACACATTACTCATACTTGTTTAAGATGGGCAAAAATTCATCGAAAATGTCCTTTCATGGTGAAAAATAAACAAATCTAGCATTTATTTATCCAAAAAACCTATAAAAAGACTTCTTACCATGTCATTTTTACCATTTTACTGTTGAGGTTGAGAAAAGGGCTTCTGACAAGAAACTTCTCGTGGAGATTGCGGAGAATCCGACCGTCAGAATCGAACGCCGTTTCACCAGGTATTCTACAACACCCCTCTCTTGTTTTCCATCCGTTTAGAATTCATTTTTAAGCTTTTATTTGATTTTTTGGGGGCATTGGGGTTTCAAAATGCGCCCTTCGGGGTACGCAGGTCATGCACTGCTGACCTGCGTACCCCGATATTTTCCCAATGGGAAAATTACGGGGTGTACGCACCCGGCCTTAAGGGAACCTGCGCCCGGGCGCTCTGTCCCTAAAGGCCGGGGTGCGTACCCCGCAAAACACAAATTGAAACCCTTGGCCTTCCAAAATAGACCAAAATTTTCAAATTTTATGGATTCTCACTGATGTTTTATGATGTGCAGGGAGCACACCATGCTTGATTGGCGTGAAAGAGAGCACGAGGATGTTGATTTGGCCGTGATAGGTCATCAACCTTCCATTGATGCATTAAAAGCATGCGGACTGTACAAATAATGGGCCATACCTGGCATGAGGGGCCAAGTGCCTTTTCTTGAGTGGCTGGTCGAAAGGTGGAACATTCAGGAGCAATGTTTCTACATCGGAGAGCACCAGCTCGAGATAGAGCCCTCCGACATATATTTTCTCACTGGCTTGCCTAACAGGGGCGAGCAACTTTCTCTATTCGTGACTAGGCCGGGTGGCCAATCCCTTGCTAGTCTCCGACTAGAGTGGTGCAACAACCAAAACCATGAGAAGGGGATAGAAATCAAGTACATATCCCTACCTGAACTTATGGTGATAGCCTTTACTGTTACCAGACTTTGCGGTGCGGCCGCTTTGCACCAAGCCACCGGGTCCCAAATGCGGATGGCTATAGACTGTTTCCACGGCACCATTTTCAACTGGTGTGATGCTGTGTTGGCTAATTTGAAGGGCCAACTAACCAGGACAAAGAGAGGACAACTGAAGACCTTTGGATATGGGCCTATAGTTGTGAGCTTTGCCCTAGAGAGAGTTCCAATGCTGGTCCCCCAGCATCTTACAGTTCCAGTTGGGGCGCCTCGGGAGCCTAAGTTGACGAGATGGGTTGCGGTAATGGCCCGGCATCCTGATGAGGGCAAAGCAGTTGTTCGATTTCTTGATGGTTACTTTCACTGGCTAGAAAGCCAGGTCTTTTCTATTCAGGACTTTCCTTATGTCGGAATGGATTTTCGGAATGATCCCGACATGGTTCTTCCACAGGGAGAACAGTGGGATGACAGAGGTATTTCATTTTCCACGAGTTTTCAAATTATGTATTTTTTTTGTTTGTTTTTATATATCGCCTCAAACTGACAGCACGAATTTTCAAAATGTAGATGTAGGTCCACGACGTCCAGCCAACCTCTGGGCTTTTGAGAGGAGAGTACCAGCTGTACCAGCACCAGCCCCACAGGATGCGGCCGCAGAGACCTTAGCCGAGCTGGAACAGGATCTAGAGCGTCTGACGGCGGATATACCAGAGACCACCATAGATGACATTCCCATTCGACTTCAGCGCTATGTGGTCGCAGTCCCAGGACCTTTTAGGAGGTTCTTGTGTAGGGTAGCGCGGGCAGTGGTCTCGTATAGAGAGCACCACCAGTGATTGGCTAGTCACTTTTGTAGACACATATGACATTTTTGGTTTTTTGTACTTATCATTTTTGCCGATCATAAGGTGTTTTTCAACCTATGATCGAAGACGATGTATATTTTTTGACACACTCCTATCTATATATATATCATTATTACCGGCTCATTTTGTTTAACATATGTGATGAAATGTTTTTAAATTTACTTGCATGATTATCGTAAATGTCTGTCCAACATTCGAGAAGCAATTGCATCTGCTAACGTATTTAAAGACCTTGGAATATGCTGATATTCAATGTAATCAAATTCACGTTCCAAGAGACGCACTCTCAAAAACAACCTTAATAACAGAGGATTTCTAATGGCATATATTCTATTAAACTGTAATACAACAAGTTCAGAATCTAACATCACTATCAAACGTCGAATTCCAAATGAAATAGATTTAGATAATAATTCAACCACTGCACTGTATTCTGCAATGTTGTTCGTCGTTTGACCGAGGCTTACCCCATGCATAGAAACTAACTCGTCAGAGGGCGAATAGATAACCCAAGCTGCGGAAGAGATATTCCGTGTACTACGACAAGCACCATCAGCAAATCCAATGTATGTTTGGAGAGGCGTCGACATCTGCAATATCAAGAGTAAAACCAAGATAAGCCAGAATAACGACTAAAAACACACTTTCTAAGCTAAGCACACTATCTAAACTAACAAACATACTAGCTAGAAAGAAAACCTAACCTAACTAACATTCTCCATACCCATCATTTAAACATAATACCTCTTAAGGTAAAGTCCATTTCTGGGTTTACCTAAAGAGTCCCCATCAAAATCTACCAGCTCATAGGCCCCTTTTGCTAGCTTTCGCTTTACAATGTAGGGTCCATGCCACATAGGAACGAATTTTCCAGCACCTAGCTTATCGTTAGCTTGATCATATAATAGCACTAGGTCTCCCTCCGAAAAACTTCGAGGGGTCACATTTCTATCATACTGAGCTTTCATTCGCTTCGCGTGAGTCTCGATTGCCAATGCAGCGTCATGTCGAGTCTCATCTAACTGAGCTAAGTATAATAAACGTTTCTCCTCTTCGGAAGTAGCTGGGAGTAATTCGACAGCCATTTGAAGTGATGGGATTTCGCATTCAATGGGTAACACAGCTTCCAAGCCATAAACTAGCTGGAAAGGAGTGAACCCTGTTGAAGTTTTCACTGAGGTTCGGTATGCCCATAGCGCTGAAAATAACATGTTGTGCCAATTCGACCGATGAATACCAATGGTTCGTCGGATCATGATAACCAGAACTTTGTTGATAGACTCAACCAAACCGTTGGCTTGCGGATAATAAGGAGTAGAGCTATCGTGGCGCAAACCAAGCTGGCTTGTAAGCTCAGTCATCATGATGTTTCGAAAATGGCTCCCATGGTCAGTGATGATTGCTTGTGGGACACCAAACCTAGTTATAATATGATTGAATACGAAAACTGCAGCTGTTTTGCCGCTTGCGTCGAATGTAGGCATCGCCTCGGCCCATTTAGTAAAATAATCAACCGCGAGGATGATATACGCATGCCCCCCGGCCGAGTGAGGGTTACAAGTAATAAAATCGATACCCCATTTGGCGAAAGGACCAACGGCAATTATAGGATGGAGAGGAGCAGGTGGTGCGCGCATCTTGCGATCAAACACTTGACAGTTGTGGCATTTTCGGACCGCAATGATACAATCTTTAAACATGGACGGCCAGAAATAGCCAGCGCGCAACACCTTCTGAGCTGTGGCATACCCAGACATATGACCGCCACATGCTCCAGAGTGACAATCATTCAAAACCCTCTCAGCCTCTTCGTGAGTTAAACAACGTCGAAAAACTAAGTCTGCCCCCCGGTGATAAAGTGTATCTCCAATAATCTTGTATTGCTGGGATTGAAACCGAATTTTTCGACGTTCCGACTTTGAAGCTTCAGGCCGAAAGGTTTGGGTTTGGAGATAGATGATTATATCCCCGTACCACGGATCTAAAGTACTGATAAGAAACAAAGATTCGTCCGCAATGGACTCCTCTGCCACAGTTTCTGTGTCAGCACGCGGGAAATCACACATCAATTCCGCAAAAACTAAGGATTTCTTAGACTTGGACTTCTCAAACTCCAAGTCGAACTCTTGCAGGATAACAATCCATTTAGAGTACTTGCCCCCTAACAGTTGTTTTGTCAAAATATAAATCATAGGGTTGCAATCTGAAATAACTGTAGTTTTACGGAGAAGAATGTAGTGACGAAAACGCTGGACAGCTTGAACGGCTGCCAGGGCCAACTTCTCCACATGTGAATATTTTAGCTCAGTGGGGTTTAATGTCCTACTAAGATAATATATCACATGTTCCGCTCCGAATTCATCTTCTTGAACTAACACCATTCCAATGGTGGAATGCGAAGCTGCGAGGTATAAGAAGTAGTCCTGGTTGTAGTTGGGAGGATGCAACAACGGTGCATGGGTCAACGCGTGCTTAGGTGCATCAAAAGATTGTTGGGCAATCTCATCCCAAAAGAATTGAGCATTCTGTTTCAACAACCGTGTAAAACCTTTAGTGACCTCGGCGTAATTTGGAATGAATCGGCGTAAAAAGTTCGCTTTCCCTTGCAAACTTTGGAGTTGGCGCAAACTCGAAGGAGGAGGCAATTTGATGATAGCTTCGACCTTCGAGGGATCGACGCGAATGCCGGCTTTTGAAACAACAAATCCCAACAATCGACCCGTCTCTATACAGAACACACACTTGTGGGGATTCAACCGAATTCGATAATGCCGACACCTCATAAAGATTGCTCGTAAGTGGACAAGGTGATCAGCTCGATGTAAAGAATGAGCAGGCAAATCATCGAGGTACGGTTGCACAATGTGCTTGATGTCATGAAATGCGTAAGACATTGCCCGTTGAAAAGTGGCCCTGGCATTCTTAAGTCCAAAAGGTAATTTGCAATAAGCAAATGTCCCCCATGGACAAATGAATGCCGTTTTTGGTTGGTCGGCAGGTAGAATATTGATTTGATTATAGCCCGAAAAACCATCCATGAAGGAAAACATTTCACTTCCAGCACAATCATCAATAATTTGATCGATATAAGGCGTAGGATAGTTGTCTTTTGGACAAGCTCGATTTATATCCCTATAGTCGATACAGATTCTTATTGTTCCTTGTTTCTTGTTGACCGGAACAATATTCGATACCCAATCCGTTAACGGGATTGGATAAATGAAACCTGCTTTTAACAACTTCTCGACTTCTGCTTTAATCGCAGCCGCTTTCCGAGGGTGAATCTGACGCAACCGTTGCCGGATGGGTTTAGCGTCCGGGTAGGTCTTTATTTCATGAACAACAATGGCAGGGTCGATTCCTGGCATTTCCTCGTAAGACCAGGCAAACACATCGCGGAATTCTTGGAATAGGGCCTTGTAAGTTTGAATTTCTTCTTCTGTACATGAGGCACCTATATGAATGTTTTCCTCAATTCCGGGCTTCACTGAAATATCAATGGGAATAGTGCGAGAAATATTCCCTAAATTCAACTCTGAATCAGAATGTTTCGTTGGATTCTGAGCGTCTTTGACATATTCAACGGTAAAGATAGATGAAAAATCATTTTCAAAAGGATCATCCTTAGGTAAAAACGAAGATCTGTGATGGAGATCTTCCCATGGTAGATCGTCTACACTTAGGATTTCGCGAAGTTGCTCGTCAGATGACACAACTTCGGGAAACGATATCCGTTCTAAGGTTGATGTGAAAAGTGATTCTTCACTGACCACATTCATTTGGTCGATTTGGGTTGAACGCGAGTCGGTAAAAGACATGACGGCTTCATAAGCAATTTCATATGGACTCAAAGGCATAGCATCACCGAATGAGTCTATCTCAGATTCAGATGGGACAATCCAAGGATCATCATAAATAATGTTGTCTGATGTAATCATATGAATTGATGCAAATGAAGGGTCTGCGTTGATTGGAGGGAAAGGAAAAGTTCCCAGTAAACCGGAATATTTAACTAAACCTACGCCAACGTCCCTATAAGGGATTGTCGTCTTACCGACATGCTGGATACTCTCTGAAGAGGCTGGGTCGGATGAAAAGTATGTCAGCTGATCAATCGTCACGATCTTACCGTTATGTGGAAACTTAATTACTCTGAAGACCGATGAAACGACCACTCTCATAGCATATGACCAACTTCGACCCAAAAGAAGGTTGTAGTCTAGAGGGGCATCAACCACCTCCACATCCAGAATAACGGTTTTACCTTCTACCCCTATAGGCAATTCCTGTAGAATACCAAACGGACGGAACCCACGGCCATCAAAGGCCTTAAGGATGGTCGGGGATTGGTTCAACGAAGGAGAACCAAGCGATCTCTAGCATTGAATCGACATAATACATGTAGAAGCTCCCTCATCAATCACAGTTCGATGAATAGGCCTGTTTTTGACTATCACTGGAATTTGGAAAGCCATTTGATGGGGTAGACGCGGTGTACTATTTTCTAGATCGAAGATTATTAGATTCGGGTCCTGAACATCAACAGCTCCGATAGCCGACAAAAGTAATTTTCGTTGTGCTGGGCATGATTGCAGCACTTCTAAAGCCGACATTGCTGAGGGTGAAACAGCTAAGTCCTCAACAATGTTGTAATTCTGGGCTGCTCTCGCATGTGGATTGAAAGCAGACCTTCGAAGTACACCCTTGGCGGGCGGTTTGATTACTAAGTCCGGGTTAGGTTTTTCGATCTGTAGTGGATCGGAACCAGGAGCTGAGGTTGATGGATTAGAATGAGAAGATTCTGCTTCCTTACCATCAACAGGATTCTTACTACCATAATCTTGCGATCGAGTCGCAATCCTCACATGAGACATCATCAAAATGGGTTCTTCACTGGCAGTCGAGGAAGAACCTATCATCTTACTCTCCTGCTTTGGAAATGGATCTTTTAACACAGCAGGAGTGGGAGAACCTTTGACTATTTTTACAACCTCGGCCCGATGAGGGCAATCTCTTGTAAAATGATCCTCTTCACAAATAAGACAAGGATATCGAGGTTTGCGCTTTTCGTCATTGGTTTCCGACTTTTCCGTTTTCTCCTTCGGAGCCTTGTCTGCTTTAGCCTTCTTCTTTCCTTTCTTCTTTCCACCGTTTTTTGATTTGGCCGTAGATGACTCTACAGCGTGAATATCGGCGGAAAGTTCAGGAGAAGACTCTCCTGTCGGGGAATAAGGCAAAGTGATTATAGGAGTAGTAGAAGTCTTGGAAGATTTCTTCTTGCTCTTTGTATTCACGATGCCAATCATACCATCAGCGGCATGAGATCCCAAAGGAGCAGCAACGATTTGATTCGATTTTGGAAGATCTGGAATCTTCTCGTGTAACGTACCCGACTGAGTATAAACTAAGTCAAGGTACTGCGCCTGAGCAATGACTTGCTCCTCAGTAACTACTCCGGCCTTAGCTACATCTTCAGTAATCTTCGATAATAATGATTTAACAAACCATTCAGCTAAGATTTGGTCCGGAATAAAAACTTTCACTAGCCTTCTTCGACGTCTCCACTCATGAATGTGATCAGAAATATACGTGGACGTTGATTGTTTTAGTGAAGTTAATAACTCCGTGCCGTTATCGTATCTGACCGGCAACTGAAAGTGAGTTAAGAACGAGGTAGCTAACTGGCTAAAATTGTAAAAAGAGGCCCGTGGTAACTCAATGTACCACTTGGCCGCGAGACCAATGAGTGTACGCTGGAAAAGACGTAAGCGGATCGAATCATCCGAGATAGAATTTGAAGCACACCAGAGATGGTAAGTCATCACATGATTGGACGGATCCTCTCCAGACTTACCTTCGAACTTGGGTATATTACTGGGCAACTTATTTGGCATTGGCGGCCAGAACGGAAGATATTGAATTGGATCGTTCGTTAGGCGCGTCAAGTCTGGTAAATCCAAAGTTGCGATAAACGGTAATTGCCGGTTAGGATCTCTAAAACTCTGGGTCACAAGACCAGTCCCAGGAGGAGGATATCCAGGATAACTAGGAACAGGAGTCGCATTAGGGATATTATATCCTCCTGGAAAACCATGATTAACCGGACCGTACTGGGGTTGTTGGGGTTGTTGATAAGTGTACCCAGGATACGGTTGATACTGGTAAACCGGCTGTTGGACAGCTTGCCCATGTTGGTACTGTCCCTGGTACGGTTGTTGAACAAATTGAGGTTGAGTAGTGACAACCGTACTTATACCAGGCTGACCTGTAGGCATCTGGACCGTGGTTTGAATCGTAGATCCAGACAACGGTAAAGATGTCTGAGGAGTGGTTGCAGAGACAGTAGAAACCGGAGCTGTCGATACTCCAGAAGTAAGTGCGGCAGATGTAGCGGTAGTTGCAGCAGCCGTTTGAGATGGAGTACTAGGTGCAATTGGCGGCTGAGTAACTACCGAAGTTACAGAAGTTTGAACATTTGACTGGACAGGTTGCGGTTGCTGGGGTGGACCAGAAACTACGGGTTGTCCAGCTTGAGGTACCAACTGTATACTTGGCTGCAACACCTGTTGACCCTGTGATGGATCCCATACTAGCATTCCGGGGTATTGACCCGTAACAGGTTGAGGATACTGAGATCCATAACCGGATTGAGGATAGGATTGATAATTGAAAGGTGCAGTTCCCATACCTTGAACATATGACTGACCTTGAGGTGGTTGATAACCTTGACTCGAGTATTGACCTTGAGGTTGATAACCTTGAGGTAAATACGGATACTGGGGTTGACCTTGACCTTGAGGTTGATACCCTTGAGGTTGATACCCTTGGGGTTGATACCCTTGAGGTAAATATTGATACTGAGGTTGACCCTGGGGTACATATTGAGGCTGGGGTTGACCTTGAGGCATGTATTGCACCATAGGTACATATTGACCTTGAGGTTGCCCCCCAGACACGATTTGTGTACCTTGAGGTTGCCCCCCAGGCGTTAACTGAGGCTGCCCCCCAGGCGGTAATTGGCCACCTTGAGGTTGGGAAACGGGAACTGAACCTGACATCATGTAAATGTCTCCTACACCCAATGGTATATTACCATTGTTTCCAGCTAATAACCCATGATCAACGGGTTGAGGAGAAGCCCCCGCAAAGGTACCAGAAAGTGATTGATACCCGGTGGGAACAAAAGGACCGCCGTGTAAGAAAGATTTAGGAGTTTGAGTAAACACGGACGACTGACCAGACATATTTACAGGAGTATAAATACCTCCAGGTGGAAAAGGAGTACGAGGTGTAGAAAAACCTACCCCTGAGTTGTCTAAATAATTGGTTAACGAAAGGTACCAAGTGGTACTTCTAGGAGGACTGTAAAAGATAGATTCACGCTCCCTGAGGTCAATAGTAAGTTGATCTTCAAGGTTAGAGACGCCTATTTCTTCCTCTGGAGCAAGTTCTTCAATAGCAATCAAACCAGTAGGAAGATTTTCGGTGATAACTCGTTCTACTCTTGGTGAATCTGGAACACTAGAAGTCGGAGTAACAGGTTCAGATATTTCAGGTTCTTCGCCTATATCACTAGTAGATGAAAAACTACCAGCAAGCTCAGAAACTGTAACAGCTTCGGGATTATAACCTGTCTCTAGACTTTGGTAATCTGGATGGACTACCAAGGAAGATTCTCCTTCTTCAGGTGAACCTACTCTACTGCCACTAGGAGGAGTTACAAGGACCTTCAAACCTTCTAGATTACTGGGGTCGTCTCGAGGAGGTTCACCCCGAAGTCTACGGGATCTCCTCAACAATTCGGCCACAGAAACAACTTCAGGAGACTGGCCCCGAAGTCTACGGGACTGTCTCGGTAATTCCGCCACAGCTAAAAACTTTTAACTACTACACACGAAAACAAAGTAAAATCTCAAATCAAACCACCTAAAGTCTCTAAAGAACCAAACAAATTTGAATCACACGCCTAAAGAATCTAGGGCGTCAAACCAAGCACAAACAGTAGCCTTCCAGACCGAAAATGCTAGTTGGAGATGAAACCCAACATCGCCGGATTCAGTACAGAAGTGGCGGGTGGAACAGTTACCCCGGCAACCTGCTTAATGAATAGACTGGCACAAGTTCCTCCACTTTAACCGTCTCGAGTGAAGTGAACCCCTCGGAAAATCCAAGTGAGTCTAGCCGACGTCTGCTCCAGGTACAGTGGGATCTTCCCTCCACCGTCACCTCGGTAGAATCCTAAAGACAATGGTCACTAAGGTTACCAACCGCAACAAATGCACCTGGGGGAACAGTCTACACTCCGACAGCACGCAAGGGCAGAGTATCAAGCTCAATCCCCTTGTCGGTTCCTTGACAATAATCCAAGGTTTACCGACAAGTGACCCCTGGCTCCTCGACAATGGTTAATCCGAGGTTTACCGTTTGTAATACGTGCATGTCTGGCGTCGTTCCCAACGAGGGAGGATTGATCCCCTCACTGGTTCGGACACGAGCTCGTGCTTCTCCTTTAAGAGGAGCTTTCCCAGAGTACAAATGAGACAATTGGATTTATTCTATCACAAGATAAGCTACTTGTTTGGTTTTGTTGTCTTGGAGAGTTAATTACTCTCCTACTCCAAGACACTAGCCTGATCTAAATTGGTGTTTCAGAGCCTTAGTAAATAAAAGTTACTACGTTGATTTTACTTTAAGCGTTAATTTTATGGTTTTTCTTAAAGACAAAAGGTAGCAGAAATGAAACCAATGGTGTGTAGACTCGACTCAAACCACTACAAAGATGCACCTAAGATGATTTACGCTACTTTTCTCTTTCAATGAAATTCCTAACTAAGAGAGTTGAGAAATGCAAATTTTATAGAAAACAACTTTCTTAGTAAAGACAATCAAAGAAACAATTCTCTTTATCTTTCCAAGCATACAAACATGACCACTCCTTACATGCACGAAAAACTCTTTTTCTTTCAAAACCCCTCAAAGCTACTTGAAACAAAACTTTTCAAAGGAGATGTTTTTGTATTTTCTCTTATTTAATAAAGCATATAAATCTATTTTAACGAAAATCAATCTCAAAAGTTATAAAATCTATGAAAACTTGACTCACAAGAAAATCAAAAATAAATTTACTCTAAGCAAACCTAACGAGGCAAAAGCCTACAAGGATGATTCTAGGTTGTTTTACTTGACCACAATCAAGCCAAGGACCAGCTAATGCAGAATCAAAAGACCAGTCAAAACAAAACTCAAATCTTTTTGTTCTTTTTGTAAAATGGAATTCAATACTCAATCAACAAGTACTTCGAAATTTGCCAAAGAGACAACTCAAAGGTAAGTTGCTCTCACGGGTAGACTTTACGACAGGTCCGACTTCTAAGAAGGCTAACAAAACTAGAGAGATCTAAGGCTTGACAACTTCTACCGCCAAAGTCACTACAGGACCTACTCAAAAATCAAACCCTAGGGCTTAAACTTCTATGAAATCCACTAAAACACTCAATGCTATAGAAACAAGTTCAGGTGAAAATCTTTGACAAGAGACTAATGGATCTGGGCAGTAAAACCTAAGAAAAAGCAAAATCTAAGAGGAAAAATGTAAAAAAGGGAAATTTCTTAATTTTTAGCAGGGTACGCAGGCAACCCGTTAAGACAGGTGCGGGCCCGCTCTGTGCACACAGCAACAGTGCGTACAAGTACCCACTGTGCAATACTCAGAGGGTGCGTACTACTGAAAAAGCCAAGAAAAACTAAATTCAATCTAACCCTAAGCTAACCCACCCAAATACAAAGTCACAGAGCCAAAAATCAAAAAATAAATGGCTTTTCTTAGATCAAAGTTGCATACAAAGGAAAAGACTTTCACATCAATGGAGTCCCCAGTGGAGTCGCCATTTTGTCAGGCGGAAAGAGTCGATAGTGCGGACACAACCAACCTCCCTAGGAGCCTAAGACTCTCTAGTGACAAACAAGACAAACAAGAGCAATCCTTCTCTAAACATGCATTTACTATATAAGAAATCAAGTGTTTAGATCCTACCTGTAATCCAACGCTGTTGTAGCAGTCCAGCTTCGCTGATCCGGATGAGCTCCTCCTTCACTTTGAAACCTGCATCCACTAACAATCAAACGATTAAATAGCACTTGATAATCTCATAGAATAAAACATATTTAACACATAGACCAAGGAGTACATGAAACAACTCATAAATAACAAGTTATTGAGAAGAATGGACTCATTTGCATTAATAGGAAACAAAAGGAACAATTACAACCTGAGCCTTGGTGTTGTGCAAGTCCCTCCCAGGGTCCATCAAGAGTTCTCCTTTACTTTGACAAAGCTCACCCACTTCCAAATAGAACAAGCAAAGATGGCAATCTCTCCTCACAAGCTTCTAAATGGGAGTCCTAATTCCAGCAGCATCTACCCTTAGAAATGTTTAGCTTCCAACCTCTCCTCCTTCTGGCCCAATGCTTGTATTTATAGTGCTCAAGAGGTACATGAACCATCTGGAGGCGCTCAATACACGTCGAACAACCTTTTAGAATGCTCTAGAAATGACCACAAGTAACTTTTTAAAGATGAAACTTGCGCATTTTGACCTTTACAGGGGTACGCACCTGCCCCTTTACATACAGAGCGTACAAGTACGCAGCTTTTGTGAACATTAGGTGCGTATCCGCAGGTAAGGTTGAGAGAACCTGTGTACCCAGAGATAAACACATTTACAAAGACTTTCTCTCTTTCTTGAAGTTTGACATGGAGAGCAGAGGTATGAGACTTTCCCAGGAGGATAGCATGACTGTTGATAGAGCCATACCAACTGTAAATAGTCATGGTGACATTTTTTAGTGTAACACTCTCCTTCATTATATTATGTATTGTTGACTGATTCTGGTGAACCAGAATGTTATGAAGAAGCAGTGCAGGTAGAAACTAGGAAGAAGTGGGAGCAAGCCATGAAAGAAGAGATGGACTACTTAGCACATAACCAGACTTGGGACTTAGTCAGGTTGCCTACAGGTAAAACAACATTGCGGAATAAATGGGTTTACAAATTGAAGGAAGAAGATGGAGGAAAACAGAGGTACAAAGCTAGACTTGTGGTGAAGGGGTTTGCACAGAAGAAAGGTATTGATTTTGATGAAATATTTTCCCCTGTTGTTAAAATGACTTCAATCAGAACTATTTTAAGTCTAGTAGCAGTTGAAGATTTGCATCTTGAACAGTTAGACGTAAAGACAGCCTTTCTCCATGGGGATTTGGAGGAAGAGATATATATGCAACAGCCACAAGGATATGAGGTAAAAGGGAAGGAGAAACTAGTGTGCAGGTTGAAGAAGAGCTTGTATGGCTTAAAACAGGCTCCAAGGAAGTGGTATCTAAAATTTGATAGGTTTATGTCTGAACAAGGTTATACTAGATGTCACTCTGATCATTGTGTTTATCTCAAAAGGAAAAATGATGGTAGCTATATTATATTGTTATTGTATGTAGATGACATGCTTGTTACAGGTTCTAACATGTAGGAAATAAATGTGCTCAAAAGAAAATTGGCAAATTCATTTGCAATGAAGGATTTGGGTGCTGCGAAACAAATCCTTGGTATGAGAATAACTAGAGACAGGAAGAATCACAAATTAACATTGTCTCAAAGTGAGTACATAGAAAAGGTGTTGAAAAGGTTTAATATGCAGAATGCAAAACCAGTTAGTATACCTTTGGCTAGCCATTTCAAATTAAGTAAGGAGGAGTGTCCCAAGACTCAGGAAGAAATGGCTCATATGTCTAAAGTTCCATATGCATCAACAGTTCGAAGCTTAATGTATGCAATGGTCTGCACAAGGCCTGATATTGCACATGTAGTGGGAGTTGTAAGCAGGTACATGAACAATCCAGGAAAAGAACATTGGATGGCGGTGAAGTGGATTCTCAGGTATTTAAGAGGTACCACAAATCAAGCTTTATGCTTTGGTGGTTCAACCATTGCTCTATAGGGATATGTTAATGCAGATATGGTAGGTGATAGAGATAACAGGAGGAGCACAACGGGGTATGTGTTTACTGTAGGTGGAACAACTGCCAGTTGGGTCTCAAAACTGCCAAGTGTTGTTGCACTCTCAACAAAAGAAGCAGAGTATGTTGCTACCACAGAGGCTAGTAAAGAAATGATTTGGTTACAAAGGTTTCTGGATGAATTGGGTAAGAAGAAGGAGTTGGGCAAGTTATATAGTGACAGACAAAGTGCCATACATCTCGCAAAGAACTCTGCATTTCATTCCAAGACTAAGCATATACAGCTCAAGTACCATTTCATACGGTCAGCATTGGAAGATGGACAATTGAAGCTGGAAAAGGTACACACTAGCCAGAATCTTGCAGATATGTTAACAAAAGTTGTAACCAGGGAGAAACTAAGAATCTGCTCAGTTTCAATTGGCCTTCAAGTGTGATGAAGAAGATGAGAAACAAACAGGTCCAAAGTGAGTCATTGTCTAGCAAATGAAGCAGCGGTGGAGTTGCTATAATCAGTCTCCAAGTGGGAGATTGTTGGGTGTGGAGCCTGATTATCTTATGTATACAAAGGTTTCAGCCGGATGTATACCCTAGGAAGAATGTACACACCTCCATGCGGGGGGGTTAATCCCCCCTGGCTGGGGGGTCCAGGGGCCAGCGGTCTCCCGGCGGGGGTTCGGGGGCAGTGCCCCCGAAGCTAAGAATAGATGTAAAATTTCCTTGTAAAATGTTGTAATTTCGTAGTCAATCTGGGCCGTTCATTAGGTGGATGAACTGACAATAGAAGTTATGTTTAATTTAGGGTTTTTTTTCCCTAGAAGGCAACACCTCGCTATATATGAGGGAATTGTATTACGTCTATGTAGATCTGTATTCGGATTGAGGAAAAGAGAGGAGATTGAGAGCAAAGAGGGAGTTACAACGGTCTGCTGGAGGTTGTATCTCTTCTGTTTACTGGATAATATAATAAAAGAAGGACTGGTTGTTTCTCCGTGGACATAGCCCAAACTAGGTGAACCACGTATATTTGTGTCTCTCTTGTTTTATGCATTTTCTGTGTTTATATTTCTGCAATATTTTATGTGTTCCATTGCTCTGTAATATATAATTTTCTAACAAAAATATCACCAAAATCAATTCTCGGCACCTGGGAATAACCTTTTGCTACCAACCGAAATTTGTATTTCTCCACCTTTCCTTCTACATTTGTCTTCTTTTTGAACACCCATTTGCTGCCAATGGGTTTCCTTCCAGCCAAAAACTCCACCAGATCCCAAGCCTCATTTTTGTGCAAAGATGCCATTTCATCAACCATGGCCTCTTTCCAGAGTTTTCCATCCTTTGAATCTACTTCTTCCTTCACAGTTCAGGGATCATCATTAGTAACAGATAAAGCAAAATTTGAACAGAAAGTAGATGGACTATACCTTTCCGGCTACCTTCTTTCTCGAACTGATCTTCTCACACTCAGATTCTGTGGCTCTTCATCTTCTGATTCCTCCTCTGCTGTAGAGTCTGATTCTTCCTCCTTAAGCTCAAACTCTATCTTCTCAGGTTCCTTTAGTTGGACTTCATGTTTAATAACATCTTTCACCTCTCTGAACATCACATCTCGACTGTACACAACCTTCCTTGTTACTGGGTGCCAAAGCTTATAACCCTTTAAATCATTGTTATACCCAATAAACATGCACTTTTTAGATTTACTATCTAACTTGGTTTTGTTTCTCCTCTGGAACATGTAGATATGCATCACATCCAAATACCCTCAGATGTGAAAGAGAGGGTTTCTTACCAGTCCATACCTCTTGTGGAGCCTTATCCTCCAACGCTGATGAAGGTGATCTGTTGACCAGGTAACATGCTGTCTCCACCGCTTCTGCCGAGAATTCTTTTCCTAACTCAGCACCACTGAGCATGCTTCTTGACCTTTCCATCAACGTCTTGGTCATTCTTTCTGCAACTCCATTTTGCTTAGGTGTGTGTGGAGTAGTCTTCTACTGTGCTATACCACACTTCTTACAAAATTCTTCAAATTCCTTGTTGCAAAACTTTCCACCGTTATCTCTCCTCAACACCTTTATCTTCTTCTCTATCTGGTTTTCCACCAGAGCCTTAAATTCTTTAACCTATCAAAGACTTCAGATTTCTTCTTAAGGAAATATATCCATGTATTCCTTGAGAATTCATCTATAAATGATACATAGTACACAGACTTACCTGGTGATGGAACCTTCACAGGTCCAAACACATCACTGTGCACAAGTTCTAATATATGTTTCGCCCTCTTACCACCAGAGGGGAAACTCACTCGATTCTACTTCCCATATACACAATTTTTGCAGAAATCAAAATCCAGAGAGCTATTACTCATACCTTCTACCATACCTTTACCATGAAGTATTCGAAGGTCATTTTCTCCAATATGTCCAAGCCTTTGATGCCACAGCATGGTCTTCTCTCTAGAGACCACTAGATTTTCTGCTCCACTTTCAGGAACCAAAAAACTATTGCACCCATCAATAATAGTGCTACCTTGCAGCTTGTACAAAGTTCCAATCCAAACTCCCTGCATCAATACAGTGCTCTCCGAACCATTTTGTAGGTATCGTTATCGAACACTATTTTTACACCTGCATCATCCAGCTTGCTTACGTAAATCAGATTTTTGGCCAATGCAGAATATGCAGAACACCCATAAGTGTTCTAATCCTTCCACCTTGCAACTTCAACTTTACTTTTCCACGACCAATGATTCTAGCCTTCCTATCATCCCCCAAGAAGACATCACCACCATCATATTTCTCATACTCACAGAACCACTCTCTATGGGGAGTGAAGTGAAAGGATGCACATGAGTCAATCAACCATGCCTCATGATCAACATGTGTACTTGAAGAAGCCAAGTACACATCCCCACCTTCATCTAAGGTGGTTTTTGCCTCTATAGAAGTAGCATCATCAGATCCCTTTCCTTTATCAGGAGCTTTAGATTTATAGTCCATTTTGTAGTGCCCTTCCTTTCCGCATTTCCAACACACCACCTTTATAGGTTTTCTTGGAGATTTAGATCTCCCTCTAGATTTAGATCCCCCACTCGACGACTTATTTTTGTTTCTGTTCTGGGACTGTCCTCGTACAGACAAGGCATCACTATTCTAGCTCTCCATATTTTTTCGTCTCATCTCCTCCGTCAGCAAGGATGCGACTATTTCATCAAATTGCAAGGCATTTGCATTGCTACCTATTGCAATAACCAGACTATCCCATGAAGCTGATAGAGAACACAACAAACTGAGGCACTTATCTTCATCTGAAATTTTAACATCAATAGATAATAACAGACTTACCATAGTATTAAATGCGTCCAGATGTTCTGTCACCGAGTCTCCATCTTTCATCCTTAGGTTACACAACTTTTTCCGTAGGAACAGTTTATTCACCAGAGACTTAGATTGGTACAAAGTCCCTAACTTGTCCCACAAAGCCTTCACCGTAGCTTCCCTTGATACATTCAGCAATATTGAATCTGAGACACACAATCGTATTATACTCTTAGCCTTCCAATCCAACTTCTTCCATTCTTCATCGGACACTCCCTTTGGTTTAGTACTTGGATCTACCACGACCCACTGATCTTTATCCACCAACAGATCATCCATGTTGAGTTTCCATAACTAAAAAATCTGACTATTAAATTTTTTTATCTCTATCTTTCCACTGCTTGCCATCTTCTTTCACCACCAGAATCAATCCCACAGATCTCCCACTGAACAGGGTCTACCGCAGGCCCGAGCGAAACCCCTCAGCAACAAAGGCATCCCCTTGAAGCCAAAACAACTCTGATACCAAATGTAGGTTTTAACCCCATATAGAAATTACCTGCATACGAATTCTAAAAGATATAAAATAAACAATGCGAGAGCATAACACATAAAACACATATACACAGAGATTTTCCCCTGGATCCCAAAACCGAGACTACCAGCTTGATTTTTCATTATGTTCCTTTCAATGTTACAATACATAATTATACATGCTGAAGCATCGAATACCATGGACCAAAAACCATCGCGTCCAAAACCGTGGACCGAAAACCATCGCGTCCAAAACCATATGCGAAAAATCATGCACAAAACCATAGGTAGGTCCGCCCAACCTAATATAGGGTCCAAAAACAAAATTTTCCGGGGCGCTGCCCCAGACCCCATAGAGTGGGATTACCTGCATGCCTCAAACCCCCTGTGACCCCCCCACTACTCAATCAGCGCAACGGAAGGGGGGGGGGGTGGGCTCCGCCCCCCCCCTTTAGCCACCCGGTCAACTACGTGGGCTAGTCGTGGAAAGAATATAACACAAACCAACAAATTGCAATATATATTACCTCTTCGTCGTTGATTTTATGCAATGGAATTGCTTCGACCCACTTGGTGAAATAGCTCGTGGTTGTGAGTATATACTTACGTTACTTCAATGAGTTCGATACGATTTCCCCAATAATGTCTTGTCTCCATTGTCCATTGCTATAGACTAGAGGGGAGTGGATGATCGAGTTTGTCTTCCTGCATGATTTTGAAAAATGGGTCATTTCCGAACATAAGCATACATATATTTGAAAAGGGTCAGCCAGTAGAATCTTGCCTTCATGATCATATGGGGAGTGGTGTCGTCGGCATAGTGGCCCCCTACCGGCCCATCATGTAACTCCTTCAACACATGCTAGGCTTCATCATATTCCAAACACCTGAGTATCACATCATGGTGTTGTTTATGAAATAGATTACCCTGTACCATTTGGCAGGATGCGGCTTTGAGCCTCACGACCCTTTTCTGCTTTGCGGACAAGGTGGGAGGATAAGTCCCTTGCCCTAGATACTGCTTCAGGTTAGAGTACCATATCGAGGGGTCATGAGTGTCGGGGAGTTCATTTTGATACATTTCGAAATCCTGATCCCAACCTTTTGACTCTTCGTTTTGTTGATCTACGGCTTCGGTAGTCAAATTGCATATTGTTATGAAACCAACTCACAAAAGGATAGAAATATAGATCAACGACTTAAAAATCAGCCTCTTCGAGGGGGAAATCTCCTTTACATTACACATATGAAAAATTCTTGGATGATACAAATGAAAAGACCTACTTTCTATATATAGGAATCTAAGGGGTCATAATATAATTAGAGCTGACATAACAATAATAATGTAAGGGCACAACAATAACAGTACTGGGCTTCTATGGGGCACAATAATAACAATATGGGGACTACATGGGCACAATAATATAATAATGGGGTTGCACTAATAACAATAAGGGGTTAAATTAGTAGTATAGGGACCTAAAATGCCCCTCTCCTTCAAAAAGTGGTGTCCTCAATGCTTGAGTAGTTCTAGATGCTTCTGTATAAAATTCTCATCCTCCCATGTGGAATCTTCAGTGGGTAAGTTCTTCCACTTGATGAGATACTCTGAAATTGATCCATTTCCTAGTTGTCGGGTTCTTATTTATGTGATTGCTTCAGGTTCCAATATGATTTTTCCTTCCTCGTCAAGTTCCGACAATATTGTTTGAACTCGAAGCTTGTCACTTATAACCTTCTTTAAGCATGAAACATGCAAAACTAGGGGCACTCAGGAAGATGCAGGAAGCTCCAATTTGTATATCATAGTACCAATATTTTGCAGTGCCTTGTAAGGACCATAGTACTTTGGTGATAATTTATTATCCTTCTTAGCTTGCTTGAGGCACATTTGTTTGTATGGTTGTATTCGTAAAAATACCTAGTCACTTCTATCAAAACTTCTTTTGTTGCGATGTTGATTTACTTGTTGTTTCATTCAATTCTACGCGAAAGTGAGGTTATCCTTTTTATTCTTGATATGTCCTTCTATCTTGAGATTTTGAGGAGTGCTTATTCCTGCTAATGCATTACAAGATATGGTCGGATTCATTTCTTCTTTCTCTAGGGTTGGTTCCTAGTGTATATCCTCTTCTTTTGATGTTTCTTGATTCTTTTCTTCCTCCTCTTCACAATCAATGTAAAATAATTTCTTCTTAGCACACTTATGACCTTTAGTGTATTTGTTATCACAACTGTAACAAAAGTCATTTTCTCATTTTTCTTCCAATTTTTGTGGTGTCAACCTTGTAGGTCGTGGAAGGCTAGTAGCAACAACACTTCCATCTTTATAATTGTGAGTGGTAGGATTTCTTGTTGCCATAATTTTTCTTTCAATTTTTCTTTCCAGCCTGAATGCCTTCTCCAATGAATCAGGTTCCCAAAGGAAAAACTCATGTTGAATGTTATCCTTTAAAGTCCCTATGAAGACATCAATCCTGTTCTTCTCTAGAATATCATATACCCTTATATTCAATTTTTGGAAGTCCTCAATGTGCTCTGCCATTGAACCCTTTTGTTTGAAATTTATCAATTGGCTAAAGAAGGTGTTTCTCTTTGTATCCTCATAATGTGTTATCATTTCCTCTGTAAAAATTGACCAAGTGAGAAGTGGTTTACATAACAAAGACCGTTATACCATAAAAATTGATTCGATTCTAAATATAAAGATGCAATACGTACCTTTTGTAACAGTTTCACATCATGTAGATCAAAATATTTTTCCATCTGTAGTATCCATGTTATGGGATCCTTGCCATCAAACCTCCTCATATCGATCTTTGGAATATGGTGGGTCTTCAATCAAATGTTATATTATATGAAATCATGATTAACATTTTTTTTTTCTCATCATGAGTTTCCTCTACTACATTTTCGTCATTAGGAGGCCTTTCTTGTACTAGCTTTGTCCCACCTTCCTTCAAACTTTCCATGTATTTCTTCAAATCTCCCATGTCTTCTTCAAATATTCTTCCATGTCACATATAAAACTATTTATCTTAGCTTCGATCGCATTCTTCAAATCATCCATCCAATTTTTCTTACTAGGTGTTCTATTTTCTTGATTCGAGTCATTATTTTTCTTGCTTTTAGGAGCTCGATATTTAAATGGATATAACTCTGTAATTTCAGAACTTAAAGTTCTGAAATTATTTTCTATGGTAACCCTCTAAGTCCTCTTTCCAACCCCACAAGTCTTATCAAGATTGGATTCTCCAAGGAAGAGTTATGCCAAATCTCCCACGATGACCTGATTATAGACTGGTTCAGTAGAACGAACTTGTACGAAGTTCCACGTGTCATTGTTTCGACCTTAGGACCTGAAAGAGATATACAAAAAGCTAAATGTCGTCCTCTTTCTATAAATTTTTACGAAATTTCAATCTGATGCTCAGAGAGAAAGTTATGACGATTTTCCCCTAGGTCACCTGTTTGGGATGTAATTAAGGAGCCTATACAAACCCTAAATGTCTTAGACCATATCTCCGAAAATATAGTGAAATAAGATCTAAAATTTGGGCCCCTTCTTCACCAAGATTTGAGATCAAATGGGTTTTAATTTCAGAGTCTGAGCCATAGTAAAAAATGAATTATAGAGAAAATTATACGATGACCTGTTTGAGATGGAATTCTGGAGCTTGCAAAAATCCTAACTTCCTCAGATCATATATCCGAAAATATAGTGATACAAGATCTGAAATTAGGACTCAGAGTTTAGAATGATTGCGGCTCAAATGGGTTTTTGTTTTAGCTTCTGAAACTTTGTAGAAAAAAATGTATAGTGAAAATTCCACGATGAACTGTTTGGAGCGGCGAAACCCTAGAATCCAAAGCTCCGATTCCAAATGTTATGAAACTAGCTCACAAAAAGATAGAAAAGATAGATCAACTACTTAAAAATTAGCCTCTTTGAGGGGGAAACCTCCTTTACATTACACAAATGAACAATTATTGGATGATACAAATGACAAGATCTCCTTTCTATAAATAGGAGTCTAAGGGGTCATAATATAATCATAGCCGACATAAAAATAATAATGTAAGGACACAACAATAACAATAGTGGGTTTCTATGGCCAACAATAATAATAATATGGGGACTACATGGGCACAAAAATATAATAAGGGGGTTGCACTAATAATAATAAGGGGTTACACTAGTAGTATAGGGACCTAACACATATTCTATGCCCTTTAACCTTTGTGTAGGCTTGAACTCCAAATCATATTCCTAGAGCCGAGTCATCTAGTTGAATCTTCTCTCACCCAATTCCTGCTGAATGAATAGCGACCTGACAACAGGGTGAGACACAAACACTATGACATGGTTCTTTAGAATGTAAGGCCTAAAATGTTTCACCGCTTTGTAGACTGTATATGCCTGCTTGTCTATGTCAGGGTAGTTGAGTTTGCACTTTGTAGCCCCATGCTTATAAAGGATATGGGACACCCATAATTCTTTCCATATTTCTGCATAAGAACAACGATTAAGGATGAATCAAAGGTGAGAGTATATAGGATGAAGTCCTTACTGAAATTAGGGCTACATAGGGAAAGAGCTTCACCAATAGCCTTCTTGATACGATCAAAAGCTTCATTCTCTTCTTAGTTCCATTTGAACACTGAGTCCTTATTTATCATGTTCTGCAAGGGCTTAACAATCTGGGCTAAATTTGAAATAAACTGGCGAAGGAAATTGATTTTACCAAGGAAAGATTGCATACCTTTTTTGTTGTTGGGAAAAGGAATTTGTGCTATAGCTTTCACACGGCCAGGGTCAACTGTGGTCCCGTCCTTGGTGATGACATTCCTGAGCAGATTACCTTCTTAAAACGTAATATGATCTTCTTGGGGTTAAGTGAAATCCCATACTTCTGGCACCACTCAAAGATTTGTTTGAGGTGTGGTCAGATCTTTTTCAAAAATATCGTGACGTCATCTAAATAAATGACCATGCTCTGACCCATCACTCCTCTAAAATTGATGTACATCACTCTTTGAAATGTCGTTATAGTATTGATATGCCTAAAAGGCATACGTCCAAATACAAATTTCCCCTATTTCATCCTAAAAGTTGTGTTTAGACAGTCCAAATTGACCACTAATACTTGGTTGTAGCCGAGAAACTGTCGTGCAGAGAAAACATTTCCGACCCAGAAACCGTTTGGAGAATTTTTTCCATGGATGTAACTTGGTAGTTGTCTTTGTTTGACGCTTGGTTGAGATTCCAGAAATCAACACACAAATGGATCTCATTGTTGTGAAGATAAATCCCCTCTATGGATAGACGTGATCTCTCTAGCCCAATGAGTGAGTCTAGCAACAAACTTAACAAACTAATGTAGGCTTTCTTAGCTTTTGTTTAAAAATGCAGAGAGAGAGAAACCTACCTCGCTCTGATGCTAATTGCTTAATCCTTTGGTGATGGCTTCAATATCTTAGCTTCCAGGCTCTCTCCTTTTTTTTTCTTTACGTCTGAGTACGTTCAAGAGAGATCAAAGGACAATACAAGATACAGGAGCATAAATAGTATACATCAAACATAAACTACTTGATATATCAAAGAGTATCAAGCTAAATGCATAAATATTTAGACATTTATGGAAAGTGAACATTATATGTATATATTAATGAATAAAAAAAGGAAGCATACAACCATTGCCTTGATTTTGGAGACCTCCTTTTGGTGGATGTCCAAGTCAAAGCCAAGACTTTTCAAGCACTCCTTCTCTAAATTAGATGGGCATCATTTAGGCATAATCTCAGCATAGGAATGAAGGAAATCAATGAACAACCAATTTTGGATGGAAGGGATTTGATTTATAGGAAGGGAGAGGGAGTTAGGGATCAACAAAAGAGGGAGGAAGGTCCACATCTCAAGGGGAAGGCCCTTAAAGATAAGATCAAGAGCTCCAAATGGGAGAGCTAGACCATATCTCTACCCAACAATATCCATCTTGTTGTTTCTCGAAGTTTCCAGCATATAAAACTTCTCCTCCATTTTGAGAAAACCTGACAGTAAAGGTTCAACACAGGTTTTCATCAAAACCTGTGGTGGAAGTGCTAGGTCAAAGAACTGCATCCTTCTATCAGCACGGGCATGTTGTTAGGTCCCTATAATACTAGTGATTCCCCCATTACTATTGTCATTATATCCTTTATTGTTATTGTTATGCCCCTATTGTTCCCATATTTTTATTATTGTGCCCTATAGAAGCCCACTATTGTTATTTTTATGCCCTTATATTATTATTGTTAGGTCGACTTTGGTTATACTGTGACCCCTTAGACTTCTATACATAGAAAGGAGGTTTTGTCATTTGTATCATTCAATAATTGTTCATTTGTGTAATGTAAAGGAGGTTTCCCCCTTGAAGAGGCTTATTTCTAAGTCATTGATCTATCTTTTCTATCTTTTTGTGAGCTGGTTTCATAACATTTGGTATCAGAGCTTTGGATTCTAGGGTTTCGCTGCTCCAAACAGGTCTTTGTGTAATTTTCGCTATAAAGTTTTTTCTATGACGTTTCAGAAGATAAAAAAAAACCCATTTGAGACGAAATCATTTTGAACCTCATATCCAAATCTGAAATTTTGTATCTCTATGTTTTCAGAGATATGACATGAAGAAGTTAGGGTTTTTGCAAGCTCCAGAATTCCATCTCAAACAAGTAATCGTGGTATTTTCGCTATAATTTGTTTTCTACGAAGTTTTAGATTATGAAATTAAAACCCATTTGAGCCGAAATATTTTTCATGCTTGGGCCCAAATTTCATATTTTTCTTCGCTATATTTTTGGAGATATGGTCCAAGAAATTTAGGGTTTCTGCAGGCTCCCGAATTACATCCCAAACAGGTGACCTTGTAAAAATCATCATAATTCTCTCTCGAAGAATCTGATTCAAATTTCATAAGAAGTGACATAAAGAAGACATACTATAGTTTGTTGGGTATCATTTTCAGATCCTAAGGTCGAAAAAGTGACACGTGGCATGTCATACAAGTTCGCTCTACTGAACCAGTATATAATCAGGTCATCATGGGAGATTTGGCATAACTCTTCATTGGAGAATCCAATCTTGATCAGACTCGCGGGATTAGAAAGAGGACTCATAGGGTTACCACAGGAAGCAATTTAAGACCTTGGAGATCCGAAATCACAGAGATACAACATATTCAATATCAAGATCCTACAAAGTGAAAAAAGGTGTGTAGTTTTTAAATTTTTTTGCATAAGTTTGGTTTGAAAAATTAGTTTGAAGGAATTCAAAGGGCATAGTGAAGAATTATTATCATTAATTGATGCCCCAAAGAAAGAAAATGGAAACACCTAGTAAGCAACCTGAAAGCTCTAGCATGACTCATGAAGAAGAGGAAGAAATGCAACATGATATATCAAAATTACGAGACCAAGTGCAACAAAATTCACTTGCACAAAAAGTAACAAAGGCTGAGATGTATGGCGTGGAAGCTAGGATGGATGGTTTAAAGAAAGGCGTAGAAGTTAAGATGAATGAAATGGAAGCTAAGATGGATGGCGTGGAAGCTAAGATGGATGATTTAAAGAAAGGTGTGGAAGCTAAGATGGAAGATTTGAAGACACATTTGACAAAGTTTCTATAAGAAATGCTTACTGATGGCGAAAGGGTAGTAAAGGAAACTCGTGATGAGAACAAAATAAATGTTAATCATGATTTCATAGACTCTAACATTGGATCAAAGACCCACCATGTTCCAAAGATCGACATGAGGAAGTTTGATGGCGAGGATCCCATAACATGGATACTGGCAATTTTTCGATCTCCATAATGTGAAAAACACACAAAAGGTACGCAATGAAACTTTATATTTGGAACCAAATCAGTTTGTATGGTATCGATGGCTTTTATCTCATAAACAAATTGTCACTTGGGATATTTTTACAGATGAAATGATAGCACATTATGAGGATGAAAAATGTAACACTTTTTTTATCCAGTTGATAAATCTCAAACAAAAGGGTTCAATGATGGAGCACATTGAGGAATTCCAAAAATTGAATATAAGGGTAAAAGATATTCTAGAGGAGCATATGATTGATGTGTTCATAGGGACTTTAAAGGATAAAATCCAACATGAGGTTCACCTTTGGGAACCTAATTCATTGGAGAAGGCATTCAGGCATTGGAGAAGGTCTGTCTTTGTGTGTACAAGTTGTGTTCGCTATGTAAGCATCTGTCACACTCGAACATAAAATTGTATGAAATTTCATGCAATTATCGTCATGGTCATTCAACAATCTATCTCAAGTGTTACACTTATCGCTCGCACCCTTCGGTCAGTCACACTGAGGATATGTTGCCTTGTTGGTTCGAGGTGTCTTGTCGTCAAGCCATGTTGAGTGTGCGTTTACATGGTCATGTATATGTGAGTTCAATCACTCACATACTTCACCATTTTGTCAAAGATCTATTGTCTGGACCACCCTCCATCAGCTGGACCTCCACTAAGCTGCACTACGCAATCTCAGCCCTAAGTGACCAAGTACTGTTGCCTATAATTGCGTAGAGCTTGAGGCTGCCTCCCAGGCAGTCTGCACTATGAAATCCTGGAATCAACCTAGCTAAATGTCATCGAGAACAACAAAAAAGTTTCCTAAGAAACCATCTCAATTTGCACTTCCCGCAAGCCAATCCATCAAGCCTCCCGCTGGTCAACTAGAGTTTGACCAGGCAGTGACCTCGGGCTTTACTCCTCCCAAAAATTGCGTAGAAGCTGTCAACCTACCTACCTGCACTGACTGAAGAAATTGCACAGACAAGAGGGATATGCACTTGCTGCATGTCACTGCATTGTCTTTCAAAATTGCGTGGTTTTCTTGGATTTTCCACTGGCTGCCCGACACCCAGCTCAACTCGAAAATTGCGCAAACATGTCTTGCATGATTTCCTCCTAGTTATGTGTAGTTTTGGCCAGCAAGCTTTCGTAGCCTACTCCCAGCCTCCTCTGAGAATCTACGTAGTTTTCACTGATAGTGTCCCCTGCTGCCTACATTGCCTTCTCGGGAAAAAATCCACATTTCTTCCTCCCGGCTGAGCCAGATCTCGTAGAATGTCATTGTTTTCCCAGACGGCTAAACCCAGCCTCTCAATGACCTCTATGTAGTTTTTCTTGACAGTGCCATGGAGCCCCGCATTCCAGCCGGAAATGTGCTTTGCATAATTTCAATGCCTTGTCCTCTCTCCTGGTCACCTACACCTGAAAACAAAAGATGATGCATCATTGTAGACTAGGGGATTTTTGGATTTGATGTCGTCTCGTCATAAGTGATTACAGATATAGGTACATGGATGAGACATGGCGCGATGATGAATGGGATGAACAAGGAGCGCATGCTAGGAGACGTGTTCGTGAACAGATGAACACATGAAGCATGCCAAATACCAGCGAAGAGGATACATGCACATGCAACATCAAGCAAACACCAAGACCATCGAAGACTCCACACACCTTGTCATGCATAGGTGAAGCTATGATACACCAAGAGCACACTCAACATTCAACAACATTACAACTTGACATGGACACCACCATCAGCATGAACATACCAGCACTGTCATGTCGAGTCATGTCATGAGTCATCTCGGCCACATCACTATTATGGGCCACACTACTGTAATCAATGTAATGTAACGTGGAAGTCCAAGAGACTCATATATGAAGTTGAAGAGTCATGTAAGTCAAACAATTATGAGGGAAGTTGAAGAGTCACAAGGGTCAAGTTTATCCTTGGCTATATATACCCCTCATTTGTACATGCAAAATACTTTTCACCTTGGGTCCTCCCGCATAGCCTTGAGAGTCTGTTGTCTTTTCATTGAGGATCGAGTAGTGGCTCCAATACCCCACTATCGGGGTTAGTAATGTATGGTGTACGCATGTGTCTTGGAACTTTCGCTTAATTCAGAAGCCTGTTAACCGGTCAACACATTTTCACACATGTATTGTATTCATTTGTAAGACTATTCTTTGGATGCTTGTAATGCATGTTGCTTTAACGTATATTAAGACAATTGAACTATTTTGGTTATTTTAGTGCATATGCTATTGGAAATGTGTTGTATCAGTTGTTAATGTTGTCTCGCCCTTGTGGACTACTCCATCGGAAACTTGGCAGGTTCATTCTTGTAAACTTGTGATAATGACCGTCACACTCATTTGGACTATTCCACTAGGTGTTGTACTTGCTATTTATTCACTTTGTGTTTGTGATTGCCACATCCATGTGGACTACTTTGCCGGAAGTTGTGCATGTCCTATTGTGTTGTGTGTCTCTAACATCATTGGGACTATTCCCTTTCGACTAAAGACTCATTCTCACCCTCTCCCTCTGTAGTGAAATAACTTAGACACAAGTTACAATAAGCACTCACTAGGTACAGGAACCTTGTTGTTTGAAGACTAAGTATACCACTCTCATGTGCAGAGAAGCAGGAGCTAAGGTATATCTTTAAGATAATGGAAACCGGGCCATCATATTGGATAGGACTCCTACACCAAACGATGTGAGGTCTAGTTGGGACTTCATACCAGGGAGATCCCTTGAATGTTGGTGGGTTCAACACTGTCAATAGGTCCATTAAACTTCTTGTAAGGTGCAACATTCTCTTTCTCACCTACATCCTAAGGTCTTATCCATCTTGGCTACCATTTTCCATTAGTCTTGTTTTTCCCTTTCCAACCTTGTTGATATTTTACCTTATGCTTTGAATTCTTATAATAGTGTTTTAACTTCCCAATGACTTTTCAAGTGACCAAGGCTCATCATACTCAATATGGTCTCCAAATTCTAATGGTAAACCACTGAAAAATATTTGAACTTTGGTTTTCTCATCGTTAAGGTACGTAAATACCTCAAAAATTCTAGGAACTTGGTCATATACTCCTCCTTTGTCATCGATCCCATCTTTAACTCATAGAATGCCTTGGCCTTACTGTCGTAGTACCTCTCTGATAAGCATCTCATCCTAAAAAATCTCTTGAATTCACACCAACTCAACTCCTTTGTCCTGATATCTAAGACCTGCTTCACATCTTCCCACTAGATGTCTACCTTCCCTTTGAGGCCAAAGATAGCTATTCTGGCCTTCATATTATTTGTGTAATCATGTAGCTCAAATACCTTCTTCATCCCAAGAAACAATCCCTCTAAATCTTTCGACTTCTTCAAATATCCATCAAATGTAGGCGGCTTTGTTTTCTTGAACTAATTTGGTGAATATGCCTAGTCATTCATCCTGTAAGGATGATAACGATTATGACCATGATGCATGTCAAATCTAGAACTAGAATATAAACTGTGTCCTTCACCTATCCTATCTGGTGTATCCATAAACACACCATCTCTGATCATGTCATCCCTATCTAACCTGTGCCCATTGTGAGACTGACTGCCATATGCCCCATTAGTCATGTCCTCCTATCCATGATTGATCCTAAGTAGTCCCTGCTAGCACTCTAGGAAACTCTCCTAGGTTGTAGCTCAGAGATGCCTAGTAACATATAAATCTTCAATATCGTTCTCTGAACTATTGGAATGGATTGGGGTTTGGATCAAGTTAGATGACTGTTTCAACTCTGTTTTCACTCAAGACATGCATGAACACCCTCAGCTTGACAAGGCTTTCGACCACTAATGCTCAATAGTTTATAGATTCAATGAATAGATGGAGAATCCTGACTGTACCAGTAGATACATACATAAACACATATGAATGGCTAGCTATAGAAAGTAAATGAAGCTTGCAAATCTAATTTATCAACGCAGAGATAAGATGACAGTTATCTGGCATTAGACACAGAAGAAAACATGAATAACCTATTCAAGTGCAAGCTTAGAACAGAGGAGAAGATGGCGATTGAACATGTAACATCAAAAGAATCTCGTATTACTAGAATGAAGATGAGATGCTGGGAGGAATAGAGTATCCATAGTCTCCAAAAGTTGAACCTGTATTCTTTCAAACTTTCAGCCATTTATAGGCTTTTTACAATACTCTCGAACTCTTTGAGGCTCGAGATGTCTTAATATATCCCCTCTGTCTTCTAACTACTTGATGCCATAACTAGACAAACATGAGCTTAGAGAACTCTGTTTCTAACAAACACGGTAATCAAATTCTGGTAATTTTTCCGCGCTGTCAGGTGGTTCACTCATGCCAATGCGTTCCATGATCATTTCTGTTGGTTTGATTGCATTATGTTGTTTTTCCCCTTTCGGCCATGCATTATGTTATTTCAGTTCAACTGTCTGACTATCAAAAATACTGACAAAGCCAACAAATTTCCTCCCTAAGTGACTGGTGGGAAGTGGGGTACGGGGGCTGTTGGATGGTGTGGATCGACGATCGGGATGTTGGTTAGGCGGCGGAGATCGATCTGATCGGAGATCATAGAATGGAAAGCGCAGCAGAAAGGAGATGAACAGAGAGCGGACCTGCCGATATTTATGAGTGCGGGTGTATAATTTTTGAAGTTTGACTTATGGTTCGGCTGCGGGTTTTCCCGTGTTTTCCTTTGTATTGCGATAATTGTATGGTCCTGAGTTTTTAAAGGCTTATGGCCAAAGCGGAGCAAGAGGAGACGTGGACCATCGGAGCTAAAACAGGGGACATTTCCGTTAAAATAGCAGCACTGTACCTCAGGGCTAACAGTGCCTAACTCTACAAATCTCACAAACTCTGAAGGATGGTTGTATAAATCTTTGCTTGTTTCTCCTGTGCTTGAATGATCCTTTCATTATCTTCCTTGTAACTTCTTATTTCTGCCTTCAAACTTCTCAAAGTGTCTGCTATATTAGGAGAGTACCTATCACCATGTTTCTCATTAGATCTATAGGGAGAATCTCGTGAGTTTTAATCTAGCATCTTGCTAGTCATCTATGATATTCTTCCTACAAGTATACCATGTCAGCGGAACCAAAATATAAACATAATCAACATACCTTAGTATAGTTCAAGGGAGGATATCTCATCATAATCATAGCACAATACCTTAGCACAATATGTGTATAATCATAATCATAACAGTATATCAACATCATCTCAATCATTACCCATTTACCATACATGAAAATACAAACTGCATACCATGACCTCATGCCCGACAACCATGACCATAACAACGCCTACATTACGAACATATAGACACTGACATGCACAATGGACATGTTAAAATTGGCAACCAGGGCAAAACTTCATGTGGGTCATCTTATTCATGGCTGATAATATTTTTATTAGATTCCTCTCGTTGAGAGGTGTAGGATTGATATAAAGATCATCCGATTCTGATAAGTATTCATGGAGATATGAAATTATTTTGATTATGGAATTATTATCAAGCCGACCTACAACTCATGTAGGCTCAGAAGCCCAATAGTCACATCTATTCAAACACCAACGTTGTGTATAAATATGGGAGGAATTTTCCTCATTTGGACTCACTCATCTCATCACATCTCTCTCTCTACTGCGCAGAAAAGAGTCTCTTCTCTACTGTGCAGAAAAGGGTCTCTCCCTCACACATGTGAAGCTGGAAGTTGCCGAATCTGAAGTTGCAACTGTAGAAGTAAAGTTTGACCTACATGGACTAGAATATCTCCTCATATGAACTACACTGTAGGTTCATCTGAACCTCCTTTGAAATCCGCAACTTTTGGTGGTGGAATCAAGTCAATCTGACGGACGGTTTGCAAGATATCGACTGCCATAGTTTGAAGCCGGAAGCTGCCGAAACTGACGCTGCAACTGCAGAAGTAAAGTTTGACCTGCGTGGACTAGAATATCTACTCATTTGAACTACACTGTAGGTTCATCTAAACCTCCTTTGAAAGCCGCAACTTTTGGTGGTGGAATCAAGTCAATCCGACGGACAGTTTGCAAGATATCGACTGCCCTAGTTTGAAGCTGGAAGCTACTGAAACTGAAGCTGCAACTGCAGAAGTAAAGTTTAACCTACGTGGACTAGAAGATATCCTCATCTGAACTATGTTGTAGGTTCATCTGAAACTCCTTTGAAAGCCGCAACTTTTTGTGGTGGAATCAAGTCAATCCGACGGACGGTTTGCAAGATATCGATTGCCCTAGTTTGAAGCCGGAAGCTTCCGAAACTGCAGCTACAACTACAGAAGTAAAGTTTGACCTGCGTGGACTAGAAGATCTCCTCATCTAAACTACGCTGTAGGTTCATCTGAACCTCCTTTGAAAGCCGCAACTTTTTGTGGTGGAATCAAGCCGATCCGACGGTCGGTTTGTGAGATATCGTCTGCCCTAGTTTGATGATGAAGCCGCTAATGCTGATGCTATTGATCTAGGGTTTGCTACTGTTGATATAAATCAGATTTATTGTACTATTTCTCTTTGCTAAATTACTGAAGATAAAAGAAGATTTGATCAAAGGGTTTCCCCACACATTGTGGGGTTTGTCCCTGGCTAGCCGCCACATCTTGTGTCTCTTGTCTTGGATTGTTTTCTGTCGATCGTTTAATGTTCTATCTGCACTTTACTTTATGTACATGTGATTGCTAATTTGTGGAATATAATAAGAAAAATAAGTAAACTGTTATAAGCATAAAACATACCATATCTTAACATGGGATCAGAGCTAAGGTGAAGATAAAGCCCAAGCAAGAGCAAGAGAAATCAATGAAGAGAAGATTGGCAAGGCTATTCTAAAAGAACGCTGGGGTCCTCAACACTCTTTCCTGTTGAAGACAAGCTCCGTGAGAAAGCTGACTATCATGGATGGAAGATGTCTATTGATCTAACCCTTGAGGATCAATGAGTGTTGGATCGTGTGAGAGGCAATATTGTTGAGCCTCCATCAAATGCACCTCCTGCTGCCAGGAACAAATGGAAGAACGGAGAAATTAAAGCGAAGAAGATCATCTGGGACTCTATTGACCAGCGCTTGGTGGCCTACATCTCTAAACTGGACACCTCCAAGGAAATCTATGATAGACTGGTGATTTTATTTAAAGTTAATGATGCAAATCAAGTTTTTTTTCTTAGAAATAAGCTAAGGGAAATCAAGAAGGGTAAATATGAGAGTATGCAAGCATACTTCTTAAGAATAACCGAGATAAAAAATGATTTCCTATCTATTGGGGAGGCTATTACTGACAAGGAAATGGCACTCACGACTCTTGGAGGATTACCATCCAAATGGTACGTATTCAGGACTACTCTTCTGAACAATAATGTAATTCCTGGTTTCGAGGAATTAATGGCTAGATGCATTCAATCAAGGATAGAAGAGCAAGAAATGCCCTTGCCTAAAGGTCCTCCTCCTGCTTTTTCTTCTCATGCTAAGAAAATAAATAATTCTGGTCTAAATCGAAAAGAAAGGCTGGAACTAAGGGTCGAAGAAAATGACGATGTTACATCTACGATAAAGCAGGTCACTATGCAAGGGAGTGCCCTAATAGAAAGGACTCACACCGGGACGATGATCAAAATCCCTCTGATGGCAATCAAAGGAATGACAAATTCAATAGCAAAGGTAAGAGGAGAGCTGGGAATCAAGGAAGAGGACAAGCATTCAAGAAGGCTAGAAATTCTAGGATGTATTAAATGCACATGACCTCAAAAAAAACTTGGTGTCCATCTCGACAATGGAAGACAAAGGCTACAAGGTAACCTTCAACGATGACAAGGTACATATATGAAAAAATAATGTTAAATATGCCTTTACTCTTGGGTTTCGTGTTGATTCATTATATCAAGTCAATGGAAGTCTGCTAGGTGTCATGTCTTATGACACATCTCTTTAGTCTGAACTTTGGCATCGGAGGTTTGCCCACCTTCATTATAAAGCTCTACTCGGTGTAAGACAAATTGTGACAGGGATGCCCGAATTCTGAGAAGAAAAAGAAGGTGTATGTCCAAGATGTGCCGAAGGAAAGCTCAAAAGGGGACCATTCCCCTCAAGCCTAAGCAAGACCTCTGATATATTACAGTTGGTTCACTCAGGAATATCTAAGGCTGGCATTAAGAGGGAGACTAATACACCACATACTCCTGCGCAGAATGGTGTGGCGGAAAGGAAGAACTGTACGATTGTGGAAGCTGTCTCTATGGGTAGATGATGTAACAATGCCTAAGGTGGAGGAACCCATGGATCCTATTTATCCACCTGAGCCTCCCTATTCTAGGAAGAGGCCTTCATGGCTTAGGGGGATACTTGATGATGCTGAAGGACATGCTGCACCCTGAGGAACCTTCTGTCAAAGTAAGAAACCTAACAGGTATGAGGGATACCTGACCATCATGAGCACAATCATACAAAATGAGCCTTCATCATTCTCAGATGTCATCAAGCATCAGGTATGGAAGGATGCTATGACCGAAGAATATGAGTCTATTATGAAGAATGATGACTGGGAAGTTTAGACCCCAGGACAAGACAGTTGTTGCTTCCAAATGGCTTTACAAGATAAAGCATGCAGCAAATGGAAGTATGGAAAAGTATAAGGCTCGTTTTGTTGCTCGTGGTTTCTCCCAAAAGGAAGGTATAGACTATGATATTTGCACCTGTTGCCAGATATATGACCATCCACTTGATCATAGCCCTTATGGCTTCACAAGGATGGAACCTACATCAGATGGATAGACTGCGTTCTTGCACGATTCGATCAAAGAAGAGGTCTATGTGGAGCAACCTAAAGGATTTGAGATTTATGATTGAAAATCTCATGTATGCAGGTTGAAGAAGGCTCTCTATGGGCTGAAGCAAGCACCCCGAGCATGGTATGAGAGGATCGATAGCTACTTGATGAAGCTAGGATTCATTGGGAGTGAAGCTGATCCTAAACTTTACTTTAAGGTTGAAGATGAAAAACCTCTCAGACTGGTGCTATACGTGGATGACCTCTTTCTAACAGGTGCATACCCTCTCATTCACAAATGTAAGAGGGAGTTGGCTTCTGAATTTGAAATGAAGAACCAAGGACTTGAAGTGTGGCAGAAGCCAAGGGAAATTTTCCTATCTCAAGTAAAATATGTGGTGAATATTCTGAAAAGATTTGGTATGATGGATTGCAAGCTTGTGACTACCTCGAGGATCTTAACTTTCAGAAGTTGTATGGTAGTGATGTCGGACCAGATTTGGGAAATGCCTCTGAGTTTCAAAAAAAAACTCATTCGCGTTGATGTTCTTGGTGAACCTCCATCCAAACATATGTTTTGCAGTTAGCATTGTGAGCTCATATTTGGTTGAGCCTCACTAGATTGGTGCCAAGAATCTTTTGAGATGTCTTCAGGACACAATCTCTCATGGATTGAGATACACTGCCAGAAATATGAAACTGCATGATTATTTGAATGTTGATTGGGCAGGTAGTGTGGAGGATCACTAGAGCACTTTTTAGTGCTGTTTCTATTTGGATTCTGCTTCGATATAATGGATGAGCATGAAGTAGAAGTCGGTTTCCATAAGCACCACCGAGACCGGATACATATCTACGAGTATGATCTTGTATGAAGCTGCCTGGTTGGGGAATCTCTTCAGTGAGCTGTTTGAATACATACCACTGTGATTCTCTATAACAACCAGAGGTGGGATTCGATTACTGAGGAATCACGTATTCGTCGATTGCTCCAGCAGATAGACATCATCTGGAATATGGTCAGTCGATGAGCAAGGAGGCTCCATCGCATTAAGATGATGTACAGGTCGATACACCTTGTCAAAGCCCCGAGGAAAGATCTAATCTATGATTTTCCCAAATGAATTGGAGTCGTCAAGAAACCCTTGTACAAGGGTCTTGCATGTTGCATACATTGAGCTCTGGGAGCTTTGAGGACTTGCGGTTCTTACTGGAGCAACATATGACCATAGGGTGACTCACCCTCCCCTGGTGGTGCGCACTGGAACAAGATGATTCACTCTCTTGTGGGACAAGATGATTCGCTCTCTTGTGGAACATGATGATTTTCTCTCCTGTGTAGCAGGATGATGTGTTCTCCTATGAGGCCTGGATTGATGTGTTCTCCATGGTGAATGTAGCAGGATTGATGTGTTCTCCTATAAGGCCTGGATTGATGTGTTCTCTATGGCAACTGTAGCAGGATTGATGTGTTCTCCTGTGAGGCCTGGATTGATGTGTTCTCCATGGTGGCCTAGATCGATGTGTTCTCCATGGCGATTGTAGCAGGATTGATGTCTTCTCTTGTGAGGACAGGATTGATTAGTTCTCTTGTCGAGGCATCCTACCCATGCAATCTGGGACTCATGGGAAGTACCTCTCATCTGATCAATGAGTAGGGAAATGAAGTTAGGGACCATAGTAGTACCGATGGACGCATCGTTGTATCTACCATACTCCCTATGCTAGGATGACCTCCATTGATCTGGGATCAATGATACTGGTCTGGGACCAGTGGTAGGAGTTGTACCTTACTATGACATTGACTTCGGGTCGGTTGAGACTGGTCTGGGACCAGTGAGAGTGGTATATACTATGACACTGACTTCAGGTCGGTTAAGACTGGTCTGGGACCAGTGGTACACTCTTTGAGACTGCAATACTGGTCTGGGACCAGTGGTAGGAGTGGTACTTACTATGAAGCTGACTTTGGGTTGGTTGAGATTGGTCTGGGACCAGTGGTACTGACTTTGAGTCAGTGGAGGATGATACTGGTCTGGGACCAGTGGAGTTGTACTCACTATGAAGCTGACTTCAGGTTGGTTGAGACTGGTCTGCAACTAGTGGTACATACTCTGAGATTGACTTTGAGTCAGTATGATACATTCTCGATCATATCTTCTTCTTCATAATTCGGACAAAAGTAGATCAGAACAGAACAATGAAAGAGTAGAGCAGAACATAGCAGAACAATACAAATCAGTATAGGGCAGAACAAGACAAAGAAAAATAGGCAGAATAGATCAGAGTAGGGCAAGGGTTAGGCTGTACAAGGGCAGTACATTTGATGGATGAATAGTAACGACCGATAGACAGATTGCAGATGAAGTTCTCCCTAGTTGAGAGGGAGTGTTAAAATTGGCAACTAGGGAAAAACTTCATGTGGGTCATCTTATTCATGGCTGATAATATTTTTATTAGATTCCTCTCATCGAGAGGTGTAGGATTGATATAAATATCATCCGATTCCGATAAGTATTCATGGAGATATGAATTTATTTTTATTATGGAACTATTATCAAGCCAACCTACAACTCATGTAGGCTCAGAAGCCCAACAGTAGCATCTATTCAAACACCAACGTTGTGTATAAATATAGGAGGACCTTTCCTCATTTGGACTCACTCATCTCATCACATCTCTCTCTCTCTCTACTGCGCAGAAAAGAGTCTCTTCTCTACTGCGTAGAAAACGGTCTCTCCCTCACACATGTGAAGCCAGAAGCTATCGAATTTGAAGCTGCAACTGCAGAAGTAAAGTTTGACCTGCATGGACTAGAATATCTCCTGATATGAACTGCGTTGTATGTTCATCTGAAACTCCTTTGAAATCCACAACTTTTGGTGGTGGAATCAAGTCAATTCGATGGATGGTTTGCAAGATATCGACTGCCATAGTTTGAATCCGGAAGCTGCCGAAACTGAAGCTGCAACTGCAGAAGTAAAGTTTGACCTATGTGGACTAGAATATCTACTCATCTGAACTACCCTGTAGGTTCATCTGAACCTCCTTTAAAATCCGCAACTTTTGGTGGTGGAATCAAGTCAATTCGATGGACGGTTTGCAAGATATCGACTGCCCTAGTTTGAAGCCGGAAGTTGCCGAAACTGAAGCTGCAACTGCAGAAGTAAAGTTTGACCTACGTGGACTAAAATATCTCCTCATCTAAACTACGTTGTAGTTTCATATGAACCTCCTCTGAAAGCCGCAACTTTTGGTGGTGGAATCAAGTCAATCCGACGGACGGTTTGCAAGATATCGACTGCCCTACTTTGAAGCCAGAAGCTGCTGAAACTGAAGCTACAACTGTAGAAGTAAAGTTTGACCTGCGTGGACTAGAAGATCCCCTCATCTGAACTACGCTGTAGGTTCATCTGAACCTCTTTTGAAAGCCGCAACTTTTGGTGGTGGAATCAAGCCGATCCGACAGTCGGTTTGTCAGATATCGTCTGCCCTAGTTTGATGATGAAGCCGCTAATGTTGATGCTGCTGATCTAGGGTTTGCTACGGTTGATATAAATCAGATTTATTGTACTATTTCTCTCTGTTGAATTATTGAAGATAAAAGAAGATTTGATCAAAGGGTTTCCCCACACATTTGGGGTTTGTCCCTGGCTAGCCGCCACATCTTGTGTCTCTTGTCTTGGCTTGTTTTCTGTTGATCGTTTAATGTTCTATCCACACTTTAATTTATGTACATGTGATTGCTAATCTTTGGAATATAATAAGACAAAGAAGTAAACTGTTATAATCATACAACATACCATATCTTAACAGGACACATATACAACCGACATGCATTCATGACAACACATTCCAACAAAAACATCATCAACCTTTTCCTGACAACACAACGGTAAAAATTACCAACATCATGCATACATAACAAGCACATAGACCACAAGTATAATGAACACATATGCTGGTGAAATGTATTTATAACTACATTCTGCCCATCTAGTACAAGGGGTGAACCATGGTCTGATACCACTCTATAACACCCTTAAACATTTCTCAATTAGATTGAATGAAATGCCTAAACCAAGTCTTGAATCTATTAGACACCTCAAAACATTAACCATGACCATAAAAATTAATTACATGAGATTTAGACACAAATTTTACGGTCAAAGGCCTGACTATGTGGAAGCATAACGCCGATGTTGTGCTACTTCCTACTCCAGCAGAAACACAACACAAAAGCATCATGAGTTGATGGTTTGACTTGTTATGAACACTTTATGAGCCTTTGAATGAGTCATGCCTATATAAAATAACATGGACATCATCAAATTGCCCTTGAGAAACCTCCTTTCATTTTTCAAACTTTCCATCTTTCAAAAACTCCACCTACAGTAAAAGCGCAACACCTATATCAAAACACATTGAAGTTTCTCCTTCACAATTCTAACTAGTGCTTAGGTATCTAAATAAAACAAACAACTTGTTTATGATGTTGACAATCTTGTAAACCTTTTTCAAGCTCCCACTCACAAAGAAGATGTCAAAACTTCACATTTCTATCAAACCCTAATGCCTTGTAAAAGATGCAACATTGTTGTGTGAACTGCTCTCTTTGGAAAAAAATCATAAGCTTCATAAATCTGACTGACTGTGCTCCCAAAAGGGCTTCATGGAAAATATAAACCTCTCAACCTCCTTATCCCACTTCATTCAACTAGTATAATCAGGTAAATAAACAAAAAACCAAAATTGTTTTGATTACTTGTTCAATACTTAGACTTTGGCTACCTCAGCCAACAAATCAAGTTTTCATATATCCTTCTCTTTTATTTCTTGCAACTATATCTAGTATCCCTTAGATCCTTCCTCAAGGTGAGTTTTTGTACATAGATGTTCTTGAGTTTCCTATGCTAAGGTAGAGTTCTCTTCAGTATATACTTAGCATTTGACAATATTGGCTAACACATGTTCAAATGATCATGTATCTCTTTCCTAGAACTTTCATCTTGTTTTTGAAGTCTAGTGATCTCATTTTGGGATTTCTTCAATTGTTTCCTCAACCTATGGAAAGTATGTTACCCTTCATCTTGTTTCTTCTTGCATTGACTCTTCCTTCTGTAGCTGCAACTTTCTTACTGAAGATCTGGTCACAATAATTATTGTTGATCAAGCTTCCTTATTTTGAAGGCCATTCCGTTTCTAAAATTGATTCCTCTTATACTTGCCCATTCTAAAAAAAAAATCAATTTTCACCAACAAACTCCAGAGCTACTCTCTAGTGACCAAGTTGTAACCAAGAGTCCCACTCTCATACCAATTGTTGGAAATCTTTGAGCACTACTGAGAGTGGGGGGTGAATCAGTAGCATGATATATATATGATTTTTAACAATTTAAACTTCAATTACTGAATCACGCATATGTTAACCAAAAACTAATAAACATCATAACATGTGCATCACATAAACATAACTGAAATGTATAAGCATCTACAAAAAAACAAACATGCACATCACATTAATCACACATGAGACACGAGATTTCTGGTGGAAACCCTTCCGAGAGAAAAACAACCCTTGTTGTTGCTACTCTGTTTTTAATTTCTATTAGTCAAGAAATGGGTCTTTTACATATCTTACTTACTCCCATCAATGTGGAGACTCGACCCCATATACATAATCCCAACATCCATCAGCTAGGAGACTCGATACTACTGATCAGCTCAGAAGACTCTGTTCTCTATGTATCCATAGACTACCATCCATTGAAGTCCACCAAGATCAACAATCCTCGCCAAACTCCATTTGGATTATCCAACTACCATTGGATGAGAAACTTATTCCTTTCGCTAAAGCTTCACTATCACTGTAACTCCTCCTCCATGAAGTCACTGCTCCTCACCACTATGTAGACCTCCTTTCATCTATCTTTAAACTAGATCCAAAGACACTATGCTCAACAAGAAATCAACTCTCCATAAATTCTCTCAGTAGAAAATTATCACCATCAAAATAAAGTATGAACACCACAAGAAGCGTGCTCTCCAAAATAGAAAAAGCTATGGCCACAATAACTCTCATACAACATATATCAAACCCTCACATCAGAATGTAACTGTTGCACACTATAATTATCAACATACAACACTAATGTTATGCACCAAATGTAATAAAAACTCTTGAAAAAACAAGTGTGAAGGTCATCAAAAAAATAATACCCAACAACATACAAAAATCTCCAAATCAATCTCTACTCGAGCAACATCAAATATGATCTATTCTGTAACACGTTTCAGATCTGCACATTATTCAATTCGTAACACTAATAGACTGAAGCATCTAGGCTCTACTATAGGCATGAAGCATAATCTCCTTCTTTGATACCTTCTCACTCAAATACATACATCATCAACAACCATAAATCTCACAAAGCAAGAATATTAACCTATAGGGTGAAATTCAACTTGGGGCTAGGATCAAGAGTGCACAAATTGGACCAAATCAATCCACTAAGGTCACTACTAGTGCACTAAATGCATTCATTGATACAGGTGGATATTGGTGGCCACATGCCTATTCCACATAAACCTCTAGTCGGTTTCATATGTTTCCTTGTTTATTTCAGCATTTACTATTTTTAGCAGTTTTTTGGGTCCTAAACTTCTAGAGCAGTTTTGACCCCCTAAAAAACATTTTTTGAGGTTTGTTGCAAGCCCATTGCCATAGGCAAGGGACTACCACAAATCCTGTAGTACTTAGAGATACCTTTCCAATAAGGTATTGTACACGCCAAACGGAGATAATATGACCAAGTTACGAGCCCAGGATGTTCGCTGCCCAACTAACCCCAACGGGGCCAAGAAACTCAGGGCGTTACATCTCCTGAGGTTAGGGTTTTATCTTGTTGTTCAATAATAAATAGGACCTTGAGCTTCATTGTAACATAGTTTAGAGGCATGTAGTCACCACATTTCTTCTCAGAGATAAGCTACCATTGCCTGAGCTAGTTTATAACCATTCTATTTGTAAGCATATTTCAGTATTTTGATATTAATGAAATGAAGTGTTATTTATGTTGCATCTTTATACTTATGGTTATATCTGCAATTTTTTGCATTCCTGTTTAAGTTCAGATCAGTGGTATCAGAACGCTCTACTCTTTCTCTATTTTTCTTTGCATGTCCCCAATGAGGTCAAGGTATAAGGAGTTAGGGCTCGAACTAGTTGAACCTTTGCAAGACTAGCCTCGTAAATCCCGACAAAGTCCCACGATGGAAGAAAAGAAAGATGATGGGGTAGGAGATCCTTTCAAAATATTTCCTGAGGAATCTCTCGAGTGACATAGGAATGCGATGATGGATAAATTTCCCAAATCCTCTGTGACTACCCAGAGGCGACACATCTTCATCCAACAACCACTTTAGAGGTGCCACTCCTTGAGGACCAAATAGATGCAGACGCTATAGATAAATGGTTGAATATGTTGGAAGGATATTTTTCAGTTCATGACTTTTCCAATCGGGAAATAATTACTTTTTCACTTCTCAAAGCCACCCCACACATAAAAGACTGGTGGGAAACCTACAATGAAGAAAAGGACGCAAAGCCCAGTGCCACCGTGGTCACAACAAAGATCTAGAAGAATGAGATTGAAGATCCATAAGAGGGGGAACACCTCTTCTACTCACAGATGCGGGTGAAGGGTTCTTCGCTGTAGTTCATTGTCGACAACAGGAGCCAAAAGAACCTCATTTCAGCAGAGGTCGTGAAGCAGTTGGGCTTAATGACCACAACACATCTGAAGTCATACACCATCAGGTGGCTTCACCAAGGATGACATCTCTACGTCAACCAACAGTGTCGCCTCCCCTACAACATCAAGCCCTTCATGGATGATGTACTGTGTGATGTTTCTCCTCTTGAAGTTTGTGATGTATTATTAGGACAACCATACTTGTGGAAGCGACATGTTGTATATGAGTCTAGACCTTGCTATGTGATTATTAATTTTGAAATAAGTTTTACTGAATACCAGAGGTAGCCTCGCCTACTTCCATCTCTTGGATCACTGCAAAGAAATGTAGTAAGATCATTTCCCAGACTAGGAAATTTACTTTCCTTATGATTCACCCTCAGGGAAAGAAGAAGGGTATGGCCCCAACTTCCAGACAGGGCTCCTCTACACAACAACAACAGATGGACAAGGTCATGGAGGAGTACAGGGTCATTTTCGCCTCACCTACAAGAGTACATATGCTCTATCAGATCAAGCACTCCATTGATATAACCCTGGGCGTGCCACTACCGAATGGATTTATCTATCAATGCTTTGTTCTAGAGAATGATGAGATCAAGAGGAAGATTCAATATTTGTTTTATAAATGGAACATCAGGACAAGATCATCACCCTGTGGGAGCTCGATTATATTGGTACAGAAGAAGGATATGACCTGGAGACTCTCTATCGACTATTAGGCACTAAACAAGATCACTGTATGGAATAGGTACCAAATGCCACAGATTGATGACCTTCTGGACTAGCTCAAGGGGGCCAAATATTTAAGCAAGATTGACTTGAAGTCTGGTTATCAGCAGGTTCCTATCGAAGTCTCTTATGTGTGGAAGATTACCTTCAAATCCAAGAAGGGCATTTTCGAATGGTTGGTCATGCCTTTTGGGTTGACGAATTCCCCCGCAACCTTCATGAGATTGATGGTCGACATATTGCGACCTTTCACTGATACATTCGTGACGGTGTATTTAGATTACATCTTGATCTTTAGTCAGATTTGAGAAGAGCACCTCCAACATATTTGATAGCTCCTTCCAACCCTGTGACAACACAAGTTATGTGCTAATTTGGAGAAATTCACTTTTGGAATTACTCGGGTTTAGTATCTGGGGTACATCATTGATGAGAAGGGTGTGCATGTGGACCCAGCTAAGATACAAATCATTTGGGATTAGCCAACCCCAACCACTCTAATAGAGCTCTATAACTTTCTGGGTCTTACAAAATTTCTACCACAATTTTGTGTTGGGGTTCTCTCATATCACTTGGCCTTTAAGTCAAGTCACCAAGGGCAGAGTGAAAGTAAAGTAAGTTTGTTTGTTTGTTTGTTTTGTTTTTTTTCGAAAGCCAACAGAAGGCATTTTCCAATTTGAAGCATCGCCTTTGCTCTGCACTAGTGCTCACATTACCAGACCTACAACAAGCATTTGAGATTGAGACAAATGCCTTAGACTATGTTATTGATACATTTCTTACTCGATAGGGGCATCCAGTGGCTTACCATAGTGAGACACTTTTAGACACATTCTAAAAGTATCCCACTTACGAAAAAGAAATACATTCCATTGTGAAGGTCTATCGTCATTGGAAGCATTATATTATGGGGAAGGAAATGGTCATCCACACAAACAACCGAGCCCTATAGTTCATACAACTACATGGGAAGTTACAAAACAATCACCATCATAAATGGTCCACCTACCTGAAAAAGTTCCATTTGAACATTTAGTACAAGAAAGGAAACACCAATAATGTTGTATACTGCCTCAACCGACCACCAGTCATAACATTGATCATTATGCTTGACTCCTGTGGGCACGAGACTTCGGGGTGGCCGCATCTTTATGGGAGCAATCCAGAATTTGGCAGCACTACCAGACACTCCTGGAAGGGAAGAAAGTTCCAAATTTTCACCTTCAAGATGCACTTTTATGCCACTTGGGACACATTTCCGTTCCTTCAATCAAGTGTGCTAATATGATTTGGTAAGTGCACTACAGTTGGGTCACTAGACATTTCAGAGTAGAGAAAACAATGGCGGTATTGCAGAAGTATTTTTATTGGCTTAAACTTCGTCAGGATGTTGGGAAGTACATTAGATCCTACACCATCTGTGCCATTGCCAAACCAACCATCAAGAAGAAAGGCATATATACTCCTCTACCTATTCCTAATCAACCTTGGGAATCTATCTCCATGGATTACATGTGGGGCCTTCCTTCTACTAAGCACGAAAACGACTGCGTTTTCGTGGTCGTTGAGATATTCTCTAAGATGACCATCATGGCAGCCTGTAAGAAGAGTATCAAAGCATATGCCATTTCTCATCTCTTCTTTGAGTGAGTGTGGATACAATTTGGGATCCCACAATCCATTGTCTCAGATCGAGACAACAAATTCTTGAGTGCATTTTTGTTAAGTCTCTAGTCGATGCTAGATAAAAAACTTACTAAGTCCACAAATTTCCATCCCCAAACAGATGGAAAACATACGTTATCAATAGAATGATCGTACACATTCTGTGTGTGTACAACTCAAAGCTTCCATTCATATGGGTTGAAAGTATCCTATGTCTAGGACAACTAGAAAATAGATCCTTCTAAAATTGATGTGATTTTATAGTGGTGGAAAATTGAATGTAGTTTCTCCCTCCCGTTCACTGAATTTTGATAGCCATGCCAACTGTTGAGAAGGCTGAGAAGGGCTAAGATTAGCAAGTCATCCTTTGAAATAGTAACACCAATTCCTGCAAGCTCATCGTGAACTTGTGTGAACCTGCTCAGATACTGTGGGATAGTGTCATTCTTTTACATCTTGATATTTCAAAGTTTATCATAGAAGCACCAACTTCCTGTGCTCACTACTATTCTGGAATAGATCTATCAGTGCCTACCACATTGCATAAGGATTTTCTTTCCCATGGAGATTTGTGACAATGCGGTCCTATATTCCCTCCAATATTATTCTCCTCGCCTTGGCTACATATTTCCTCCACTAAGCAAGAATCTGGGCATCATATTGTGCTAGTTTTACAACATCTCTCTTGATGTATTTTAGAAATCCATTGTCATTGAATGCCTCCTCCATGCGATCCTTCCATGTGATGAAATTAGAGCTTCCTTCCAAGGTATACTCTAGACTCAGACCGTTGAAGGCCAACACTGAACTGTAAATTCAAACCTCCTCAAAAACAAATTCGAAATTCCTGCTCTAATGTGAATCTTGCTCTGATACCATATAGAAATTATGGTGTATATTTTCAACTGCTCATGAAGTTTTAATCAAAATCACAAGACACAAACCTACTCTACTACTCTGCGGAAGTTAATTCATAATTTAGAACAAAAATTCTAGACATGCAATAAAAAATAACACACATGCACACAACATTTTTCCTAGGGAAAGTAATCTGCTAAAAACCCCAATGCTTGCTTGCATTAATATGGTGAATAGAGATGTATTACAATTTCTTTTCTCAATTGAGCACAACCTACAAGTGAATAACCTATCTCTATGCTCACTAAGAAGCTATAGCCCAGACTTAATCGATTCTAGCCGCTACTTGAGTCCTTATTTGCTTGCAAAATTCCTTGAGAAATTAGGCCCCTATTATTTAAGAATTTTTTCAAAATGGATTTCGCAATTCCCAAGGTTGATCATCTGACTGCATGCAACACTTGTACACTCAATACCAGTCTACAATTGATGTTACACTACCTTGGAATATCCACCATAGTTGGGGAACTCAAATTCTCTACATGCACTTTCTATTTTGGGTTGATTGATCGGTTAATTGGATGATCACTGAGTTCTACTAAAGTCCCCCTACATAATCGACCTTCCACCAGTTCCTCCAGTAGTTGGAACTAGTTTAACTAAAATCAACTTGAGATACTAACTTTGATTGCTACAAATTAACAATCACACATGTTTAACTGAACTCTAACTCCTTCAACTCAAATTTACTAATTAAACAGGGTGACACAAGCCATGCCACACAAGTTAATTGCATCCAAGTTGTCCACTGATGTGGAAATTCAATTTTTCTCTATTTAATCAAGGCAAAATCAAATGGAGAATTTCTTTCTGCACTTTTCAACAATCCTTCAGGTGAATCTAATCCATGTCTATGATGATAGCCAGGAGTTCTAGCACAACAATGTGTTTATAAAAACAACCAACAGATAGAAGTAGCGTTCAAAATAAATGAAACCATAAAAAAACACTTATTAAAAGAAAATTGATGGAGACCCTGAAAATTACTCCAACTATGTTAGTGCCTATCCATGTTTAGTGAAAGTGCCTCCATTGGTCCTCTCACCACACACACTTCTATTTTCATCCTCCATTGACCTAAATCCCATCAGTTGTTATCGGCCTCCATCCCTCCGCTTCCTTAAGAACCCATCAACAATGTAAAAATGGATCCCTAATCCTTTACCTTTACCTTTTTACTAGCACCTCGTATTGAAAATTTTAAGGTGAAATTAATTTGCTAAAAACCCCAATGCCTGCTTACATTGATTTTATGAATAGAGATGAATTATAATTTCTTTACTCAACTGAGCACAAACTGCAAGTGAATAACCTATCTCTCTGCTCATTGAGAAGCACTGAACCTGACTTAGTCAATTTTTGCCTATGCTTGAGCCCCTATTTCCTTGCGAAATTCCTTGAAAAAATAGGCCCATATTTCCTTGGGAAATTCCTTGAAAAAATAGGCCCCTATTATTGAGGATTTTTTACAAAATGGATTGTGCAATTCCCAAGGTTGATCTTGTGGCTGTGTGCAACACCTGTACACTCAAGACTTGTCTACAACTGATGTTACACTGCCTTGGAATCTCCACCACAGATGGGGAACTCGAATTCTCTGCATGCACTTGCTATTTTGGGTTGTTTGATCAGTTAACTAGATGATCACTGAGTTTGACTGAAGTCCCAGTGCACAACTAACCTTCCACTAGTTCGTCCAACAGTTGGAATTAGTTTAATTGAAAACAACTTGAGATAACTGGCTTTGATTACCAAAAAATAGAAATCACACATGCTTCACTGAACTCTAATTCCTCCAACTTGAATTTATGAGTAAAATAGGTGACACAAGCCATGTCACAAAAGATAATTTCATCCAAGTTGTCTGTTGATGTGGAAATTCAAATTTTCTCAATTTAATCAAGGCAAAATCAAATTGAGAATTTCTTGCTGCATTTTTCAACAATCCTTCAGGTGAATCTAATCCATGTTACCGATGACAGTAAGGAGTTCCAACACAAAAATATACTGATAACCACAACCAACAGATAGAAGTAGCGTTCAAAATAAATGAAACAGAAAAAAAACACATATTAAAACACAATCGATGAAGACCCCAAAAAGTATTCTAACTATGTTACTGCTTATCCACATTCAACAAAAATGCATCCATCGCTCCTCTCACCAAGAAAACCTATGTTGTCGGCCTCCATCACTTCGCTTCCCGAAGAACCTGTCAACAATGTAAAGACGAACCCCTAATCCTTTACCTTTACCTTTTTTACTAGCACCTGGTATTGAGAATTTGAAGATGAAATTAAATTTTAAGACAAAAGATTTATTTTTCCTTAAAAAATTATGCAACGACATACAAGTTGTCTTTAATCGTATCAGCAGAGATCGAAGGGACAAAAGAGGATTGATGTCTGAGAAATCTTGCCAGGAAAAGTGTTCGCAGTTGTCGGCCTCCATCACTTCGCTTCCCGAAGAACCTGTCAACAACGTAAAGACGAACCCCTAATCCTTTACCTTTACCTTTTTTACTAGCACCTGGTATTGAGAATTTGAAGATGAAATTTAATTTTAAGACAAAAGATTTATTTTTCCTTAAAAAATTATGCAACGACATACAAGTTGTCTTTAATCGTATCAGCAGAGATCGAAGGGACAAAAGAGGATTGATGTCTGAGAAATCTTGCCAGGAAAAGTGTTCGCATTCTTCAAAGTCGGCTAACCCCACAAAATGAAGAGCCCAACAAATCAATGTCTTTGTATAAGGTAGTGTGAATGCTAAGTGAAATAGTAGGCTCAGTATAGGCGCGACACAGTAGTAGCTTGCAAGATAACGAACTTAGGGCACACTGTGAGAGTCAATTTTGCAGTTGTTAGATAATATTGTCTTAAATTGATATGTTTTTGTCTTAATTGTTAACTGTCTTAAATGGGTTTAGTCTTAAGTGCCATTGTCTTAAGTGGCCATTGCCTTAAATATTAAGTTTTGACTTAAAATATTTTTGTCTCAAACTGTTTTTGTCTTAAATATAAAGTTTTGTCTTAAAATATTTTTGTCTTAAACTGTTTTTGTCTTAAATATAAAGTTGTCTTGAAATATTTTTGTCTAAAAGTGTTTGTCTTAAATATAAAGTTTTACTTTAATTTTTTTGTCTTAAATTTTAAATTTTAAATAATTCAATTGCCATTGATTTTAATGTAAAATAACTAAAATAAAAAGTGACTTTTTAAGACAAAAGATTTCTTTTGTCTTTAAAAAATGTATTAAAAATGTCGTTGGTGTAGTAGTGGGTTGAGAGGAATACAAAGGGCTGTGAAGGTTAGCAGTCACACACGTACGAAGTAATAACCATTATTGTTGTTACTTTTTCTTGGTTAACATGAATATCAAGAGCTTTGATAAATGATAAGGCTACTGCTAATATTTTCAACCGTCATGGGTTCTACCTAAGAGATGTTAGTGTATAACAATATCCTCCAATTGTAAAGCTTAACGATGCTATGAAGTTTGAGAAAGTATGTTGTAAATCAATTTCTATAATGGAAGATTTTAGTAATAGTTAAAAGATAAGAACAATAACATAGCATATAAAGATACTCCATAAGCTTACGAGTTTCAAGGCTCTTTTATTAGAACTCTAATAAACCATAAGCCAAAATTATAAAGGAAATAAAGAAGAAAGAAAGAAGAAAGAAAACAAAGGACTTCTTAATACCCATAAACAACCTCAAACAAACAGAAAAACAAAAAAAAAAATTCAGTAAATACTCATATACAACTTCTTATATGCCAAGAAAAAAGAAGAAAAATAACTCTATAAGAAAACAATTCCCCACTAATAAATAAATTAAAAATAAAATATAAAAATAAAAATACAAAGAATGATGATAAAATTTATGAATAAGGAAATAAACAAAATCACTTTCTCAAAATTACATTACCAACCATCAAATAATCACTACATTTAGTTTTCTTAATAATTAAGACATACCTAGTAATTCTATAACAATTATATAAACACATAATTCTAACTTGTTTGTTTTCTTAATAATTAAAACATACCCAGTGGTTCTATAACAATTATATAAACACATAATTCTAACTTATTTCTAACACACTAAGATATACATTATTCCAGTTGAAGTGCTGCTATATAATCTAGACACTCTTCCATTATTTAGCACAATGTTCATATACTGTTTGCAATACGCGTTTCCACACTCAATTTAGAGAAAGCTTGCTATTTAAATTTATGAATCAATCTTATGAAAAATTGAATATTACGTTGATGTTTTTCTCAGCAATATAATTTATATGCAAGTGATTTTCTTTTATAAAATTATTAAAAAATGATTAAATAAAATATAAGAGGTTTACATATAATATTTAATAATTTTTTAATATAAAATTTAAAAATGTGAAATAAGAAAAAATAAAATAGTTAAAATTAATAAATCCATGAAAATAAACAAAATCACTTTCTTAAATTACATTTAAAACATTAAAATGAAAACTGCATTAACAATTTAAAATATATAGACACATAGTTATTCTATAACCATTAGATAAATACCAAGCTCTAACTTATTGCTAGTAATTTTAATTCTATAAGAATTAGATAAACACAGTTCTAACTTTTTCTAACTCATCAAATTAAACGTGATTCTAACTGAAATGTTGCTGCTTCTCTTTATTCCTTGGAGCCGTTGATCATGTGTCCCACCAATTTTCTTGCTTCATCTTGGGTCCATCCCTCTGCTTCATGGTTGTCATGGTCGAATATGTCTACAAGTTGTCTTCCCTTCGTTGCAAGCACTTCTCCCTTTCTGTCCATCATGGCCATGGAAAGACACGTCCAATGCACAGAATCTAAAAGTATCTTCAGTCCCTGCAATTTCTCGTCATTTTCATCCATTCCCTCTATTTCCTTGCGCAAATCACCTACCTACATCCAAAATCTCATAGCAGCCCACTGTTTCAGAGTTAACAAATGTTGTAACTTTGGCTTCCTGGAATCTTCGACCATGGGAAAATACGGTATTTCAAAGCTATCCATAACAGTTAGCATCTCTTTTTTGTTCTCCTGGTAATGGGGAACATAGATGAAGTCAGGGGTTAAGTTTGACGGGGGACCCTACCTGTCAAGGAATTTTTTTATGACGTTTTTATTTTTAAACTGTCCATCATATGACCTTTAAAATTTATTTGTACAAGTTTCATCTAATTTCAAATTGTACAATAAAAGAACAATAGTTGTGAAATAATTTTCAAACCAAAAACATAATGTGCATGAACTATGTAAATGTTCAAAAAGTAGATTCAATATCACCATGTACACAAACTAAATTTTGGACAGTTTCACCAAAAGAGGTAATTGTCAAAACACCACTATTACAAACATAAAAATAAAAGCAAAAACTTTAAATATTTAAGGTTCTCCTTTCTTTAGCATCTTTTCAGATGTCAAATACCCTATCCCATTCCACCATCGATGAATCAAGCCCTGTTAGAGACACCCGCATCAAGGCATCCAATGCAACTAATGATAGCTTTGTTCTTCAGACATCCTTTATTATGTTTTGTCTTGAGAATTCTCTCTCACAAGCAATTGTACTTGCAGGAATAGTAAGTATTGCCTGCCATAATTTTGACATGTGAGGAAAATTTGTATGCAACCTTGTAACATAAAAAATCCTCCATGCATCTTTCATGGATGATCCCTCGCAATTAACACGAAGAGTGTCAACAAATGGATGCAACTCTTTCAAACAAGCCTCAAAATCAAATGTAGTTTTGTTTTCTTCACTTTGATAATAAGGATGTTGTAAGTGTTGAAAAATCTTTTCGAGCCAACGCAATGGATGCAACTCTTTCAAACAAGCCTCAAAATCAAATGTAGTTTTGTTTTCTTCACTTTGATAATAATGATGTTGTAAGTGTTGAAAAATCTTTTCGAGCCAACGCTTTGAATTTCATTCTCCGCCATGAACATCCTCTAAATAATGGCAAGGGTCTAAACAATCTTGCTGAGTTGAAAAATGCAAGATCAGGGAATCTTGCGTTCAAATTCTCTACGAGAGGTTGAACATAATCTTTTGCAAGTTGTTTGCAACTTTCTATTGAACCTTGAATACACGATTTCCATGATTGTTTTTGTATATCAACACAATCAACATATGCATGTGGAATTGCTACAAATCGTAATTCATGCTTGTGAACAAGCCCCTCCTTATCACAAATTTCTAAAAAGCCAAATTTAGAGGCATCTATAAATTTAGATAAATAACATGTGCCATCTGCAAATGTGTCGCTTCTTAAAAACCACCTTTTCAAAGTGTTTACCGTGACATCTATGGCTGCCCCTAAAGAGCTGACATCAATGTACTCTTCTTGGAATTGCTTGTTCAACTTGTTTAATTCACACATTATATCTGCAACCATATGTAAACTAAATTGTACTGAAAAGATTCTTGCCTTATCATACCATGAGTCTTTTCTTTCATTTTTCCACAATGTTAATATGGGAGGCATAAGTGCAACAAGTCTTTCAATGACTTGTCCCCTTGAAAGCCATCTAACTCCATGGATTTGAAGAGCTTGAAGAGTTTCAAGTTGCATAAGTTCCTGTAGAGCAATAAGTTGATTATTTCTTTTCGTAGAATTTTGCAGCCAAGAATATACCTTATTTGCTAATTTCTCAACAAATAATAATTCAGGTATTTTTTTTGAAGCATCTGATGCAGGTAAGGCTTCACGATGAGCAATGCAATGAACACCTACAAGATTAGCTACATCTTTCTTCAAGAAAGTGATAAAACCATTTTCATTACCAACCATTGAACAAGCGCCATCTGTGGAAACTCATATCAATCTTTCTGTTGAAAGGCCCCTTGATTCCATTAAATGTTTGATTGCATCATAAGTTGTTTTCCCTCTTCCATCACAAACATTTATGAGCTTTAAAAACTGTGAAATTGGAGGACCCAATCCTTTTGAGTTTAAAAACGTGGCATAAACCACAAGATGTTTTTCTAAACTACGGTCTATACTTTCATCTAACATCAACGAAAAAAAGGGCTATCTAGCATTTTGGAAGTTTGTAGCTCTTCAAGGTACTGAGATATAGCAAAAAGGAATTCTTTTACAGCTATCTGATTTGTATATGATGTGTACTCTTTGTTCTTTGGCATATTTGGCGTGTGTAAAGACATTGTAAGCAAACAAAGAGATTCATATTTTGAAAGTGGTAGATCCTCTTGCACCATCCAATATACTAATTTCATAGTAGTGATGACTCTTTCTTTGTTCATATCATCAATGCATGCAATGTGTTCTGTAATAGACCTTCTTCTATTTCCACATATCCACTTTGCCTGTGAGAGTTTATGAATGCTTGAATTAGCATGAACAATTATAGAATCATGCTGCAATGTAGAGCAACCAATCCCAATTCCCCATGGCCCCATTGCCTTATGCATTTCACAATATATGCATTTCATAACTGTTTTTCCTTCATGATTTGCTTCTCTCAACCACTTATACTTAGTTTTCCACTGATCACGAAACTTTCTTTTTACTTTCATTTTTCTTTTCTTTTGGGTGCTAGGTTCTCCGTGGTGAAATTCTTCATCACTTTTTTCATTATGCTTCAAGATATCATATTATTCATTATGTCCCAAGACATCTAAATCTTTATTTAGATCAAAATCATGATCTTCTTTATCAGGCAATGAAGCTTGAGATGTATTAGACCATCCAATTTTTTTTTTGATAGAAAGTTGATTCCCTTTTTTTGAAGACATTTTTGATATATAATACCTATATAATAAAAATAAAGTATTTAGTATATATGAATTTCATTTCATCAACTAAAACCATATTAAAAAAATAATCTTGCACTGGTATGCTGCTAAAAATCCCAAACACTAAAAATAAATCTAAATAAATCATTTAATAAAATTATAAAAATACATCTTTAACAAATTCAATTAACTAATCCAACAAATGAAATTTTACAACAAAAATCCAAAACTAAACAATATAACAGAGCTGTTACAAGGACATTTATCCAATTCATCAAAAATGATATAACAAACTTTTACATGAATTGATATAAAAAACTTTTACATATACAATTTATTACAGTGAGAAATCTAACTCATCAAATTTCACAAAAAATTTAACAATTTAAATACCACTTCTATTCTAAATACATTCAGAATTCAACAACATATTAATTGATTCAACATTCTGTCATTGTCCTATTTACAATTTTGGAATTTTGAAACAGAAGATTTCATTCATGGCCAACCAAAAAGAAACTAAAAAAAATCAGGGACTAATATTACACTAAAAGCAGACGGACAACAGCACCAGATAAACTAACCTTCACAAAGACACATCCAACTTGGGTCCATGTGAACACATGTGCGCACTATCTATTCCATCAACGCTGGAAATGAGCTATGGGAATTGATAGTCAATATTTACCTTCCAAACCATACCTTTGCACAAATTCACTTATGGTATATTTATCGACTACTTTCTCACTACCATTCATGTCGAGTGGCTCATAAATTTTCCGCTGAAGGCATCTGAATGCATTAGGCTTCTAGATGCTTATGGAAAGTTGCAGGCTTCGATCTTTCCACCTTACCGTGGCACCTTACCTGTGTGCCTTGTTACACTGGTAATAATTTTAAATTTTCCATCTCTTTATTATATTATAGTTTGGGTTATTCCTCTATTTTCTATAGTAGGAGTTCAGGTTTTTGTCAATATTTTGTTTAAGATAAAATATAAACAGAATTGAAAAGAAGGAGATGTAGCTCACAGGTGTGGCCTGCACCTGGAGACTACACTCACAAAACAGAGATATCACTCTCGTACACTCTATTACCATCAAATGAAGAATTACATCATTTAAGTACAACTCCAGAAATCAGGGAGTTGCAACCACACTCCTAAATTCTAGGAACAAATCCTAAACTAAGGAGATTCGTTACAACTATGTAACCATTTCTCCATTAATACAAAATAATATTTAATTATTCTCAACTCCCCCCCTTAATGGAGAAAGGGTTCTCCTGGACTCCTAACATCCTTCTAAAGAATTCAAAATTTATTCGTGCAAGAGGCTTTGTAAAAATATCAGCCACATTGTCACAGGTTTTACAATATTCAACAATAATTTCCTTTGGCTGTACTTTCTCTCTAATAAAATGGAGCTGAGTGTCTATATGTTTGGTGTTTTCATGGAACACTGGATTGTGTGCCAATTTAATGGTACTCTGGTTGTTGCTTTTGATGGAAGTGGAATTCTTCTGTTCTTTCCTTGCATCCTTGAGAAGCCTTCTCAACTAGATCGCTTCACACGTCGCTGCACACAATGCTTGATACTCAGCTTCACATGATGACAAAGCTACAATACTCTGCTTCTTACTACTCCATGTTATGACCTCGGATCCTATGTTGAATGCATAACCTGTGATGGACTTTCGATCATCCAGGTTACCTGCCCAGTCTGAGTCTGAAGAACCTGCTAGAGTAACATCAGATACGTCAGTGTATAAAATACCATAATTAACAGTACCACATAGATACCTTAACACGTTCTTTGCTGCTATCCAGTGACTTTCATGCGGTTTTGACATAAATTGGCTCAACACACTAACAGAGTATGCTAAGTCAGGTCTGGTTGTTGTAAGATATATCAAGCTGCCAACCAACTGTCGGTACATTGTAGCATCAACCTCTTTAGTGCCATCGTCACTTCTCAACTTCAGATTCTGCTGCAAAGCTGTCCCTGCTGATCTACACTAATCTATACCAAACTTTTCCAACAGATTTCTGGCATACTTCCCTTGGGTAAGAAAAGTTTGCCCAGTATCTCTGCATACTTCCAATCCCAGACAGTAATGAAGGCTTCTGAGATCCTTCATCTCAAAAACTTGTGCCATAAGCCTTTTGATTTCTCTGATTAAATCATCTGCATCTCCTGTTATAATCATGTCATCCACATACAAAGAAATCAAAATAATCTGCCTCTGATTATTATACTTGGTATACAAATTTGGGTCATTTAAGCTATTATGAAAGCCATGCTCTAAAAAGAAAGAATCAACCTTTTTGTACCAAGACCTGGGTGCTTGCTTTAAACCATATAAAGCCTTTTTCAATCTGCAAACAAGATGTTCCTGCCCTTGCTTTACAAATTCTTCTGGCTGTACTAAGTAAATTTCCTCTTTTAAATCACCATTTAGAAATGCAGATTTAACATCAAGCTGGTGTAATTCCCAATTACATTTAGTAGCTAAAGCAATAAGCATTCTGATTGTATTTAGCTTTGCTACAGGTGCAAAGGTATCATCAAAATCTATACCTTCCTGCTGTGAATACCCTTTTGCAACCAACCTAGCTTTTAATTTCTCTATACTTCCATCTGCATTCATTTTTGGTTTAAACAACCATTTACATCCTATGGGTGTTTTATTCTTGGGCAGCTCAACTAAATCCCAAGTATCATTTCTAAGAATTGATTCCATTTCTTCATTCATTGCAGTCCTCCACTCCTTAAATTGACTAGCTTCTTTGTAATTAGCAGGTTCTACAATGTTTAAAATTTTTGACATTAAAGCATAGTCTCTCAATTTAGCAGGTAATCGTGTCTTCCTACCTGACCTCCTTGGTAGGGGACTTACCTCAACTCTATCTATTTCAGCGCTTGCATCATCATTGATTACATTATCTGTCACTTCTTGTTCTTGTTTCTGCTCCTGCTCTTCATCTTCCTCACTGTTTTCTTCTATAAGCAATGGAATGTGGCAATCACTGTTAGAGTCCTCCTTTCCTTCTTCAACCTGTTCATGAAAAATGACATCTCTACTTGCAAAAACTTTGTGAGTCACAGGATTATACAACTTATATGCCTTAAACTCAGTGCCGTATCCAACAAATATACATTTCAAGGCTTTGGGGTCTAACTTCTTCCTATCTGCCTTAAGTATATGAGCATAAGCTTTTAACCTAAAAATTCTTAAATGACTAACTGCTGGTTTGAGTCCAAACAATGCTTCAAAAGGGGTTTTGAAGCCTAGACATCTAGTAGGACTCCTATTCTTCAAATATACAGCAGTGTTAATAGCTTCTGCCCAAAGACCATTTGATAGACCCTTACCTTGTAGCATACTCCTTGCGCACTCCACAAGAGTTCTGTTCTTTCGTTCTGCCACTCTATTCTGTTGTGGAGTGTGTGGCACTGTAAACTGCTGCACAATCCCATGTTGCTTGCAGAAATTCATGAACTCTCCCAACCTGTATTCTCCCCCTTGATCTGAGCAGAGAATTTTTATCCTTTTTCCCGTCCGATTCTCTACCATAGATTTAAACTCTATAAAATATTGAAAGGCTTGACTCTTTTTACTCAGAAAGTATATCCATGAATATCTAGTGCAATCATCTATAAACAAGAGAAAGTAATATGCTCCCCCTAATGACCTAGTTTGCATAGGTCCACAAATATCTGTATGCACCAATTCTAAAATATCCCTTTCCTTTCTGTTAACATGCAAAGGGAACTCTTCTCTATGCATTTTCCCTAATGCACACCCATCACAATCCATCTTAACATTATGAAAAATAGGTAGTTCGTCAACCATACCTTTTTTCTGAAGTAAGATGAGGTCGTGCAGATTAAGATGGCCGAATCTCTGATGCCATAGATCTTCGACTGTTGATCTAGCTGCCACCATTGCTTGCTGTGGCATACTCTTTGCATATAATCTGTACAAGCTCCCCACGCGCACTCCTTTTGCAACTATTTCCATCTGGCTGTCCTTAATAACACAGTGATTCTTAAAGAATTGAACTTGCATATCCTGGTCAGTAATCATTGAGACAGAGACCAGATTTTTCTTAATTCCTGGAACATATAATACATTTTTAAGATGCCTAATGTTTTCACTAGGTAGTTTTACAGGAATGTCACCATGTCCTTTGATCTCATATCCACTATCATCTCCTAAATAAATTTTCGACCCACATGATGTTTCTTCAAGAAATTCAAACCATTCCTTCTTACCAGTCATATGTGAGGATGCGCCTGAGTCGACATACCATATGTCGTCCTCATCTCCCTTTGAAGCTGAAAGAGCACAATCGACTGTGAATAGTCGAAGATCATGGCTGTGGTCCTCCTCTTCTCTAGCAAAATAGCCCTGGTGTTTCCTCTGTTTGCTTCTTTTCTCATCCGCCTGCCTCTTATAGCATTCTTTAATCTGATGACCAGGTTTTCCATAGTAAAAACATTTCTTAACATAATTATCAGTCATACCTCTAAATGATCTCTTTTGAAATGTGTTGGCTCCTTTCTGCTGCTGCTACTGCAGTTGCTGGTGCTGATGTTGGCGCTGGTGCTGCTTCCCTCTGTACTGTCGCCTTTTCGCCATTAGAGCAAGGTCATTGCTCTAAGTTTTTAGATTCTGTCGTCGCTCCTCCTCCTGGAGCAGAATCCCAGCCAGTTCTTCAAATGAAGGGACTTTCTCCCTTGTTGACAGCCCTGTGATGAATGTCTGATATTCATCAATCATTCTGTTCAATGTGAGCGTGACCAGATCTGAATCGAAAACTTTCTCTCCGATTGCTCCCAGTGTGTCACTCAGATCCTTGACTCTGGCAATGAATCCAGCAACGGACTCATTCTCCTCCATCTTCAATGCAAACAGCTTGCCTTTAAGTGACAAGACACGGTTTGTATTCTGCGTCTCGTACAGGTTTTTGATTGTCATCCAAATGTCTGCGGCCGATTTACAGTCTCTAATGTGAGGGATAACACCGTCCTTGACGGACATTTTCAATATGACCTTCGCTTTCGACTCCCTTTTATCCCAATCTTGTTCTTGTGTTGCTGTTCCAGCTCTCGGCTCATTTCCTGTGACGATCGCCCATGCATTTTCACTTTCGAGCAAAGTCTGTATCTTGAATTTCCAGTTATTGAAATTTGATCCATCGAGTTTTCTAGATTCGTGGAGGTATGATTCTAAACTGTTATTCATATTGACTTATACCAGATCCAAATCTCTGAAGAAAAAAAAAATTGTACCTTCAATGTGCCACCACCGGGCAAGTCCGATCTGCTGCCACCGAACAGATCCGAAACTTCACTGTGCCACCACCGGGCAATACGCCTCCACCGGGCAAGTCCGATCTGCTGCCACCGAACAGATCTGGGACTTCACTGCGCCACCACTGGGAAATACGCCTCCACCGAGCAAGTCCGATCTGCTACCATCGAGTAGATCAGGAACTTCAGCACGCCACCACCGAGCTGCTCTGATCTGCTTCCACCGAACAGATCCGCAAATTGAAAGTGCCACCACCAGGCAACTCCGATCTGCAACGAAAAATTGCAGATTTTCAGGGAGAAAGAGGTTGTCTCTTTGGTGCTCTTAATAGCTACGGATCTGCGCCAATTGCAGAGAAGACAAATCAATGAAGCGCACCGAAATTGGCACGATTAATAGCCACGGATCCACGCCAATTCAGTTACTTTTTAGCTGGCGCGCTTATCAGCCTCAAACCCGTGCCAATGGGCGTGTCTGTTAACTAAAAAATCGCGCCAATCTGCATTTAAAGGCGCGCAACAAGTCCGAGCCAATCCTTTCTTGCACTCAGAGATGATCAGTCATCTGAGATCCGTCTTCAGGTGTTACTGCAGTCCACCTGATACTCCACTGCCACTACAGTTATCTAATCAATGATGCATCCTAAAAAAAAATAAGGCTGTCCCTACTCTGAGCTCTGATACCAAGATAAAATATAAACATAATTGAAAAGAAGGAGATGTAGCTCACAGGTGTGGCCTGCACCTGGAGACTATACTCACAAAACAGAGAGATCACTCTCGTACACTCTATTACCCTCAAATGAAGAATTACATCATTTAAGTACAAGTCCAGAAATCAGGGAGTTGCAACCACACTCCTAAATTTAGGAACAAATCCTAAACTAAGGAGATTCGTTACAACTATGTAACCATTTCTCCATTAATACAAAATAATATTTAATTATTTTCAACTGTTTAGAGGCCGCACCCGTGGAGGTCAGAAACTGATTAAGTTCTCAACTAGGTTCTATCCAATGTAAGTTTTATAGCCTATATTAATTTCTAGATGTTTTATCGATAGGCTGACTATCCCTTGCGGTTTTATGATATTGTGCTTAGTTTGTAATTTTTTCTTCTTAGTTTATGTCTTCCACTAATTCACATTTGAATTCCTAATTTGTTTACTCAATATTATGTAAAATTTGGCACCACACAATTATATCATCCATGAATCACTTCAAGAAATTACCAGCTATAACAGTGTAGTTTTTATTTGTACAGAGAGAGAGGGAGGGATTTCAAAAACCTGGCAACGCAAAATTTAAGTTGGGCACTGCTCTTCCACCACGGCGATGTATATAAACTGATGACAGAAGCTGAAAACTCAACAGAAATCGCACCAAACACACGACGAGAACGCTGTTGGGGTTGATGTTGGTTTTAACTGTGTGTAGCGTCTCTGGCACAAAAGTATCTGTATAGTTGACGACTGGGGGCCTCGGGCATACATTCCCAGAATTGTATTTTTTTAATGAAAATCCAACTGAGAGCTGGGACTCTTCATTGTCCGCGGCAACTGAGCACGCTTACCCGAAGTTTTCTGTTTAAATTTTCAATGAGTTGACCAACCAAACAGCACTACGCTAGGTTAGCAGGAAGTCCTCTGCGACTTACACCATATGCTATATAATGCTCCTCCTCATAACCTCATATCAACTCAATGGAGTGACTAAGTTGCTGTTGTAGCTTGCAGGTGCTTTTGTTTCTTTTCCCATGGCGCGTCTACTATCATTCACTGTCATAGTCATCACTATTTTTTCTCTCTTCATATGGAATATTGAGGTAAGACGTTACAACTTACAGGCTACAACACATCATAGATTCACAAGTGATTGGGATTCGGTGGTAAATTGACGATAAAGCTTTAAGCGATGGATTATTTCCCCGCGGGCCGCGACAGGACTCATTAATGGAATCTTGTACATATTAAAGTTTACAGGTAGTAAGTTGGTAATTGGTAACAGTGGTAAGTTTCATTCTAAATGCTCAAGCGGTAAACCCGAATGTGAATTGAATGTGAATTGAATGCGAATTGAATGCAAAATCCACAAATCTGATAGCCATCCGATCACTGTATTTTGTCAATAAACGCTAAACTTACAAGTTGCCCCGGCCGGAGTCTGGAGATTATAAATTTATAAGGTTACACTGTTACAGATTCACACCATATTAAAAATGCCATAGTCGTTCCAAAAAGCTCTGAATTATAGTAATATTATTCAACAATCCAGTCGTTGTCATTATTAATATTATAATTATTTCACTACCAAATCGCCACATCGTCAAGATCCCTGTAGGCTGTACCATGTAGCAACTCGTGAGATGAGGAGAGAGATTCATACTGTGCCGAGTCTCATTGAGTCATTTGACATGATCCAGTCACAAACAATTATTCAACAATCCAGTCGCCACATTGTAACTTACAGCCTATAGGTATGAAAAATATATGACGTAAGGTTATATATATATATATATATATATATATATATATATATTTAATTTTTAAACATGCTCGTCAATATGACTTTTGAAAATGAATAGCAAGTTGCGGATGACGTAGAGGTTTAAAACTAAAACGTATTTTACTAATAAAATGCAAAATACCAGCATACGGTGTCAAATTTAACTCCTGGATGAAGTGACTTTCATCCATTACGTCTTTGATTGCATCGTTAATGCAAAGTGCAAAAGTTTGGGTCCTCACTCTGCTCATGCGGGGATTCATGGCGTCGCATAATAAACAAATGATCTTCCTTTGACGCATCACGTCCCTCAGCTACAAGATAGATAACGCAATTGATAATAAATGACAAGTTATCCAATCATACTCATCTTCCCAAAAACAACGAGAATAAAAAATCACAAAACTTAAAGAATCACGAATCTCATGAAGTTCACCCATTAAAAGCTTGACAAGGAACTCCAAACTTGATGTTGACATCCTCTTTCGTTCATTCCATTCTTCATCTTCTAATTCTTTAATTTTTTTATCTGAAAAAGGATACGCTCTTGGACCCCACCTCTCGAGCATGCTCAATACAGGCACAGATGTAACTTCTTAGTTCACCTGTATTTTCACGAATCTATTTGAATACCATGATTCGGATAATTCGCCATCCTTCTACTTGAATACCATGATTCGGATAATTCGCCATCCTTCTCTTCCCATTTCCACAATTTAATGAGAAAGTACTTCTCTGTTCTGCTGATAGTCCATGAATTTTGGAGGACTAACCAGGGAATGTCTCCAGAAAACTGCTCCATTTTTATAGGTTGTTGCCTAAATGGAACTAATATAATTTCAATATTAGATCTCTCCTCCTCTGTATTATACATTTTCTTCAAAGATTGAAGACGGATGTCGTAATTGGCATCTGCTGGCCTGATTTCTAATAGAATTGTTTCTTCTCTCAATTCGTCGAGTTTAACCTACAATAGTCACACAAATGAAAAGTACATTAGTCAGTAGAGTGGCGCTGAGAATTGTTCGTTCACTATATGCATTTTAGAGATGGTCACATGGTTTTGAAAAATAATTAGACAAAAGTGGGAACTACAAATACCTTCTGTGAATTCCTGGCTAAAGAATTATCCTCCCCACCATTTACAAACAATTCTCTTAACAACTGTATGTTACTCCCTTGTTTTTTGTCTGCAAGTTGCTTCAACCAGATGTATCTTCCACATTTCTCTAACACAAACTTTTCCAATTGACAATCAGACAAAAGTGTCCAACAAGATAGGTATTTACCGCCATTCTCCTCTGCTCTGCCAACCCTCTGCCTCTTGTTTCTAACCTTGGTGCTTATCGAAAAGAATTTGCTCATTTTTTGATGCCATAAATTTTTACCATTCACTTGTAAAGTGAAGAAGGCTCTTTCAAGTAGTAGACGAGCACCCGTATTATCAAAAGCACGGCCCGAGATTCTGTCAGCGACAATCTTAGGCAGCTTATTAAAATGTTTGCCAATATATATTATTTCAAAATTTATCCGGATGTCATCTACGATATCCTCAATTAAAGGCCAAGGAAAATGACGGTGCCTCCCATTCACTTTTCTTCTGCTCCATGGACAAGTCCTATACAAAACTATAATGTTAGCGGAAAGGAAAATTAATATGATGTTTCCTTGGATTTTTTAACTTACAATAATAATGCATACCATGCACAGCATTAATACTATGCATACCATAACGCATCACATGCACAATAATAATATGATGCACATTTCAATGCTCGTAAAAGAAACATAATGTTTGCCTGTTTAGAAATATGGATGGATCATATGTGTTCACATCACCTGCCCTATATCCACTGTAAAAGACCACTGTTTGCTCTCTTCTTGCATTTCTCTCCATTTCTCCTTGAGCCCGCTGCTATTTTTGATATACACCACCTGCAACGCTTTTGTTTCCACCAGGCTGTTCATATATTCCCCTTCCAACATCTCACAATTACTTAGATTGAGATGTTGGAATGAACAAAGGAAATGGAAATTTGGAGGGAACTTCTTCAATTTCTTACAGCTATCCAAGGATGTTGATGACAAGAGGTCACTGAAGTTTTCACATAACTCCACAAGCTCAATGCAGCCAGATAAATCCAAGTGCACCAGATATTTGAGTTTGGAGATGTCGGGAATTTCTGGTTATTCCAAACAAAATACAGTGGAAAAATCCTCTGTTTCCACTGTTGAGAATTTTCTAATAAATTCTGAAACGACAAAAATATGAACAGAGAGCAATACTCTGTTTTCTGATAATTCAAAAACACAAGAACAGAGCATAAAATAATACTCTACTTTGCCTCAGGATCAAAAACTGATCAAAATAATACTTTGTCTTTGACGCAGAAAAATACTCTGTTTTTAACTCAGAAAAACAGAAAAATTCGTTCTCTGGAAACGGTGTTGCAGCAACACAGTTTTTTTTCAGTTGCTGTTCGTGGTGTTGCAGCAACGCTGTTCGTGGTGTTGCAGCAACGTGATTTTTGACGTCAAGTATTTTTCGACTTACGGTGTAACAGCAACAGGAAATTTTTGACAAAATAACTTTTGGTGTAACAGCAACGCACAGAAAGAAACTTCTATTTATGAAAATAAACCAACAGATAAAACTAAGTCTTCCTCACGTAGAGGGATCTTCACAAAATATTATGCTAAAGAGCATCTTCCTCTTGACAGAGGGATTACAACAGGAACGCTTCAGTTCCACAAAACAACTATCTCAGAAAATTTCAGCACTGCTGTGCAATACAAAAAAAAACTCTCTTGTTCTACACTGCTGTGTGTTACAAAAGGACTTTCAATCTATTTCATCTATCTATATATTTCTACACTGCTGTGTCTGCATTTTATAGTGCGGGAAAGGGTCTTCACCGCCTTAACTTGCTGATAAAGTTTCTGCTGTTCATAATGAACAGATCTGATCTTTTGCTGTATTTTTGAGTCGGTGGTGATGAAATCTATGGCTGATAAATGCTGTTATGGCTCGAGAATGGTTCTTTTTCTGTTTCAGCCGTTCTGCTCATTAATACGGTTGTTGAAAAGTAACGGTGTGGCGCTGGATCTGATCTTCTATCTTCTGGAAACACAAAAATAATTAAAGAGTGAAAAGATGGTAAATGGCGGTGACATAAAAGATCGGGAGAAAATGTGGGGCGCCGGATCACGACAAATGAATAAAGTAGCTGCTGCTGTTCTGTTCACTGTAGTTGAAATTATAATTTCAACACTCCCCTTTAATTTCAACTGCTGGGTTATCAGTCATACCCAGAAGTTTCCTTAAAAACTCAAAACTTTTCTGATCCAATGGCTTTGTCAGAATATCTGCAACCTGTTCCTGAGTCCTGCAATGTTGTAAAATGATTTCTCCATTGTTCACCAATTCTCTGATGTAGTGAAACTTTGTGTCTATGTGTTTTGTTCTCTTGTGGAATACAGAGTTCTTGGATAATGCAATAGCTGTGCTATTGTCACAAAAAATAACTGTTGCTGTTGCCTGCTCCTGGCATAGACTTCTCAACATTCTCCTCATCCAAACCGCTTGACATGCTGCTGCTGTAGCTGCCACATACTCTGGTTCTGCTGTAGACAATGCCACAATTGGCTGTTTCTTGGAAGCCCATGAAATGGCTCCTGAACCTATGTGAAAGATGTAACCAGATGTGCTTTTCCAGTCATCTACACTTCCAGCCCAATCACTATCTGTGTATCCAACTAAATCTGAACATTCTGAAACAGTTTAAAATATTCCATACCTTTTTGTACCTTTAACATACCTCAGAATTCTCTTTGCTGCCTGCCAATGTGTTTCTTTTGGCTTCTCCATGAATCTGGAAATTAAACTAACAACGTACATTATGTCTGGCCTAGTTGCAGTCAAATACATGAGGCTGCCAACTATGCTCTTGTACACACTAGGGCCAAAATCTTTGCTGCTGTCCTCTTTGCTGAGTTTTAATCCCATCACTGTGGGAGTGATTGCTGCCTTGCTATCCTGCATGTTAAATCTGCTCAACACTTCATTTACATATTTTGCCTGTGAAATAAAAATTCCATTTTCATTTTGATCTACTTCTATTCCTAAGAAGTATCTCAGCAAACCCATGTCAGTCATCTCAAATTCTTCTTTCATGACTGATTTGAATTTTTCAATGAGGTAGTCATCATTACCTGTAAAAATCACATCATCAACATATAACACAACAATTAAAATTTTACAGTCTTTTTCTTTGATGTAAACAGTGGGTTCTCCCTCACACTTCTCAAATCCGTTCTCCAGTAGATAGGAATCTATCCTACTGTACCACGCTCTTGGTGCTTGCTTCAGCCCATAAAGAGCTTTCTTCAATCTGCAGACTTTGTGCTCTTGGCCTTTTTTCTCATAGCCTAGAGGTTGCTCGATGTAAACCTCTTCCATTAATACTCCATTCAAGAATGCTGACTTCACGTCCATTTGGTAAACTTTCCATTTGTTTTGTGCTGCTATGGGCAACACTGCTCTTACTGTTTCCATTCTTGCAACTGGTGCGAAAGTCTCCTCATAATCTCTCCCATATTGCTGCTTGTATCCCTTGACAACAAGTCTTGCCTTATGCCTTTCTATCTTGCCTTCAGCATTACTCTTGGTCTTGTAGACCCATTTAACTCCAATGACTTCTTTTCCTTTTGGTAAATCAACTAAATCCCATGTCTTATTTCTTTCTATGGCATTCATCTCCTCATCCATAGCTTCTATCCATTTCTTATCTTTAATTGCATCTTCGAAATGAACAGGGTAATCAACATGACAATAGAAAGCAAATAAAGAATTCATTCCTTCATCATAAATATCACTTAAATTTCTGAATTTCTTACCTCTTTCATTCGGTGTGCAAGTGCTTGTAGATGCACTTGAATTTCCTCCTTGTGGTGTGCTTGGAGAAGCACTCTCATTTCTCCTCAAGGGTGTCTCTTGCTGTTCTGTTGTTGGCGCTGCTGTTTGGGGATGTGTTTCAGCCAACTCCTCATCATCATCATCATGAGACAAACAATTTTTAACATTAACTGTTTTCTCTATGCTTCCATCCCAAGCTTCCTCTTCAATAAATTGAACATCTCTGCTCACAAAAAACTTCTTGGTGGATGGGATATATAACCTGTAAGCTTTGGATTCTTCACTGTATCCAATGAAAATACATTTCTCCCCTTTACTGTCCAATTTCTTCCTTAGCTGATCTGGAATGTGTGCATAAGCCACACAACCAAAAACTTCATGTGGGTGACTCCTTGCTTTCTCCTACTCCATGCTTCTTCTGGCACTTTGTTCATCACTGCTTTTGTAGGACATCTATTCAAAATATATACTGCACAGTGTACAGCTTCAGCCCAATAATCATTTGGCAAATGCTTTGCCTTCAACATGCTCCTTGCCATATCCATGATTGTTCTGTTTTTCCTTTCAGCAACTCCATTTTGCTGCGGGGTGTACCTTGCTGTAAATTGCTTATGAATTCCATTTTCTCTGCAAAAACGTAAAAATTCTTTGGAGATATACTCACCTCCTCTGTCAGTTCTCAAAACCTTGATACGCAGCCCACTTTGATTTTCTACAAGTGCTTTGAAATTTTGGAATTTTTCAAACACTTCACTCTTATTCTTCAGAAAATAAACCCAAGTCTTTCTAGTAAAGTCATCAATAAATGTTAGAAAATATTGGCTGCCTGCAAGTGATGGAGCTTGCATCGGTCCACATAAATCTGAATGGACAATTTCTAAGGGTGCTTTTGCCCTTATGCTTTTCCCAGTTGGAAAACTTTCTCTGTGTTGTTTTCCCAATATACAACCTTCACAAAGGCTGTCTGGCTTTTCTATCGGTGGTAATCCTCTTACCATTCCTTTTCTACTCAACAAATTAAGACCTCCAAAGTTGAGATGTCCAAATCTCAAATGCCACAACCAATTTTCATCCTTTGGTACGCTTTGGAGAGCCTCTTGTGTCACTGCTGCAATTACTTCTTTATTTTTCAGATCTGCCCTTATTCTGAGAGGGAACATCCTATTCCTTGTCATCTTCACTTCAGCAATACAACGTTTGCTGGGTAATCTGTCCATTATGGTGCATACATCATTGTCAAAGAAAACATTGTAACCCTTCTGAACAAGCTGTTCAATACTCAAGAGATTACACTTCATTCCAGGAACATAATAGACATCTGCTATGGTTTTCTTTTCACCTTTCTTTGTAAATATTTTAACTTCTCCTTTTCCCATAACAGAAATTTTACTATCAGTCCCAAGTGTGACTTGTGACTGCACACTCTGATCTAAAGCAGAAAACAGGGCTATGTTTCCTGTCATATGGTTGCTGCAACCAGAATCTAGAAACCATATATCTTCACTGTCTGTTTCAGCCATATTACAAACTAACAACATATTATCTTGACTGATATTTTCTCTAGTGATATTTGCACTAGATCTATTACTCATATCATGCTGCTTTTTCCTACATTCATTTGCATAGTGCCCATATTTTTTACAATAATAACATTGGACATTGGATTTTTCATACCTTTGTCCTTGAGCATGATGTTGTCCACTTTGCTGGCTATTGCCATGGCCTTGGTTCTGATTTGGATTGCTACCTCTTCCTTGAACGTTTGCTGGACTGTTTCTTCCGCCTCTGCATTGGCTTCTGCCTCTTCCTCTCTTGTTTCCTCTGCCTTGACCTCTTCCTCTTCCAAATGACATCTGGGTCTTGAAGGCTTGCTCTAGAGATGAGTTTTCATTTCTTCTCAACCTCTGCTCATGTGTTATCAGTGATGCATGAAGTTCATCAACTGAAAAATTTGAGAGATCCTTTGTCTCTTCTATGGTGGTGACAATCACATCAAACTTTGAGGGTAGGCACCTCAATAGTTTCTCCACAATCCTCCTTTCTTCAAGCGTTTCTCCATGAGACCTTATCTGTGTGACCAAACCAATTGCTTGTGTGAAGAATGAGTCAATATTGTCTGACTCCTTCATACGCAGGTTCTCAAAATCTTTCCTCAGCAATTGTAGTTTTGCTGTCTTCACTTTCTCCATGCCTTGATAGGCTGTCTTGAGAGTTTTCCATGCTTCTCTGGATGTATTGGCTGCTGCTATCCTCGGAAACACACTCTCATGCACTGCTTGATATAAAAATACAAGGGCTTTTGAGTCCTTCTTCTTATTGCTCTTCAACAACTCTTTCTCTGCCTGAGTTAATCCAATAAACTCTTCTTCATTTGCTGGCTCTTCAAATCCATATTCAACAAGTTCCCATAAATCATGTGAGGCAAACACGGCTTTCATGGTTATTGCCCAGTATTCATAATTTTTCCCATTGAACTGTGGGAGCTGGGTATTAAACATACCCACGCTGGTGCTGGCCATTCTTGACTGTAAAAAAAATCACTTAATTGTCTTCAGCAGCTACACAAAAAACTAATCTGAAAAATACCTTGACAGCGTTTTCGCTCTGCTGGATAATTTGCTGCAGCAACAAATCTTCTTTCAGCTTCTTTGATGTCTTCAAAGAGCCTGGACAAGCTCTGATACCATGTCGGGAATTTCTGGTTATTCCAAACAAAATACAGTGGAAAAATCCTCTGTTTCCACTGTTGAGAATTTTCTGATAAATTCTGAAACAACAAAAATATGAACAGAGAGCAATACTCTGTTTTCTGATAATTCAAAAACACAAGAACAGAGCATAAAATAATACTCTACTTTGCCTCAGGATCAAAAACTGATCAAAATAATACTTTGTCTTTGACGCAGAAAAATACTCTGTTTTTAACTCAGAAAAACAGAAAAATTCGTTCTCTGGAAACGGTGTTGCAGCAACACAATTTTTTTCAGTTGCTGTTCGTGGTGTTGCAGCAACGTGATTTTTGACGTCAAGTATTTTTCGACTTACGGTGTAACAGCAACAGGAAATTTTTGACAAAATAACTTTTGGTGTAACAGCAACGCACAGAAAGAAACTTCTATTTATGAAAATAAACCAATAGATAAAACTAAGTCTTCCTCACGTAGAGGGATCTTCACAAAATATTATGCTAAAGAGCATCTTCCTCTTGACAGAGGGATTACAACAGGAACGCTTCAGTTCCACAAAACAACTATCTCAGAAAATTTCAGCACTGCTGTGCAATACAAAAAAAAACTCTCTTGTTCTACACTGCTGTGCGTTACAAAAGGACTTTCAATCTATTTCATCTATCTATATATTTCTACACTGCTGTGTCTGCATTTTATAGTGCGGGAAAGGGTCTTCACCGCCTTAACTTGCTGATAAAGTTTCTGCTGTTCATAATGAACAGATCCGATCTTTTGCTGTATTTTTGAGTCGGTGGTGATGAAATCTATGGCTGATAAATGCTGTTATGGCTCGAGAATGGTTCTTTTTCTGTTTCAGCCATTCTGCTCATTAATACGGTTGTTGAAAAGTAACGGTGTGGCACTCGATCTGATCTTCTATCTTATGGAAACACAAAAATAATTAAAGAGTGAAAATATGGTAAATGGCGGTGACATAAAAGATCGGGAGAAAATGTGGGGCGCCGGATCACGACAAATGAATAAAGTAGCTGCTGTTGTTCTGTTCACTGCAGTTGAAATTATAATTTCAACAGGAGAAACCTACTGGAAGGTTCTGTAACTTAGTGCATGATTTGAATTTTAGCACTCTTAAACTTAGAACTTTTGATTGACCAAATTGATATGGAAGATTCCTTAAAGCAGTACACCTGGTCAATTTAAGATATGTCATCGAGGGGGGACAAAACTCATTGGCTAGGTATTTTAATTTTGAACACCATGAAGCATCTATTGAGAGCAAAGACTTCAAATATTGAATGCTCTCTGGAATACTATCTAGTTCCTTACAATGTGATACATCAAGTTTTTCAAGGGATGTTATCTTTCCTAAGCCATTAGGGAGATGCTTTAGGGCTATGCAATAGGATAAATTCAATACTGTCAATGACGAAAGGTCCTCAAAACCGTGAGGAAGATCCTCCAGACTATCACAATGATTGATGCAGAGTATTTCCAAAGAATTTAATGATGCAAAGTCATCGGGCAGATACGTCAAATCCTTACAGTGATCTATTTTCAGAACTCTTAAAGATCTAAGCAATGAAATTGAATATGGAAGCTCCTTAATGGATTAACAATTTGAAAGAGTCAGTTCTCGCAAACCCTTTACTAGATGACCCAATACGCTAGGCAGTTCTTTCAAACCTTTAAAGTTGAACAATTTCAATATTCGCAACTCTTGTAGACGCAGAAGCCCTGTAGGAAAGATTTCCAATTCCAAGTTGTCGGAATACGAATTTCCATCAATTTCCATGTACTTGAGATTTCGGGGCATCTTCAATTTTTCCTGCGAAATCCAAATCAAACCATTAATATTAATAAATTGCTCGTTTCCGTAGATCCAATTTTTTTATAAAAATTGAATAAAGAAGCCAGACTTATACATATGAAATATAATTTCATTCAAGATTAATAAAAAACGTTTCGTTCCATATATCCAAGAATTTCTAAAGTATTGAATGAAGAAACAAAACAAAATATGTGAAGCAGACTTGCCGTGATGAGTCGATTCCAATCCTTGGCAGGCTTGTATCTCAAGTATCTTATCTGCTCTACCTGTACACATTAAATGGAAGATTAGGAACGGTCGCTTAATTAAAGTCGGTACTATAAATGCATTATTATATTTTCCCTCAAACTTTCACTTTTGTCATGTTTTGAAATGCAATAGTTCTATCATATTCCATATATATCACTCACTGTTTTCATTTAACAAAAGGAATACCTTTCGTTGCTGGAATAACGTTGATGCCATTAATGAATTTAGTTAGAAGTCAAAGTGTATAAAACGAAAGTGAATATGTATTTTTTTCGGGTTCATAAGTTTGGTACCTTTTCATCGTCCAACAGAAAGTTCATAAGTTGGCTTATTGCAGTGAATCTAATTCTCATTTCCTATGCCTTTCTTCGGCCGGCTTTCATAACGACCTCAGGTACAGTCACAGCCCCATCTTCACCTTTGGCCACTAATGATCGATGTTCTAAACTGTCCAGGGCGGGCTTTCCCACAATGCCTGCAACCGTGTCCCAGTCCCATCCTATGAAGAATGAACAAATGTCGAGGAATGGCTCTCTGCACACCTGAGGAAGCTTGTCGTAAAGGAAAACGTAGGAATCTAATTTCGCCCTGAACTCTTCACTCTCCATTTTTTCTAATTCTTGAATTACCTCATGAATTTCTGTTTTGTCCTTCGCTGAGGAAAGCTCTTGTACTACTAAGTTTAACATTAATGGAATTCCGCCACATCTGTCTATTATACGGTGGAAGTAGCTTGATATTTCGTCTGCAGCCGGTAGCATTTGCATTTCTAATAATTTCACTGCGTCCGCAGACGACATGCCTCTGATTTGATACTCTTTGGGAAGTGTTTTCATTCGGCATGCTTTACGCACATTTCTGTCACGTGAAGTAATACGCAAGCTCACTTTCCTTGCTCTATCGAAATTCAGTGGCAAAAGCTGTGCAAGCTCTTTTTTCTCCCCAACATTGTCAATATAAATAAACGCCAGAACCTTTTCCAAGGTGTCGCGGATTTGTTCCTGTCCATCCTGGTACTTTCTAATTTCTGGAGTATTTTTGCGTCCCAGCAAATCCTCTAATATTTTTTTCTGCAATTTCACTATACCTTGAGAGGATTCTATACTCTTAAAAAGCTCAACATGAGAATATTTACATTCTTCACCGTCAACACTATTAATATCGACTCTGTTGAAGATAGCATCTGCAAGGGCAGTCTTTCCCATCCCTCCAAAACCGTACAAGATTACTGCGACAGCATTGTTTTCGGTGCCCCATTCCAAGATATCCGCGACTTCTTTGACTGAGCTCTCAAAGCCAAAGCCCACTGTTTTTCCAACGGTCTATCAGCGAGATAATATTAAAACTTGTAGATAGATTAAATGGTATTTTCGGGATTCAACTTAAATTTGCAAAAATTCTATATTTTATGATTTTTTTTTAGAATATTGAATTCATTTATCTTAATCACAATTTACATGCAAAACTCTAACCATGAAAAAAAAACCACAAAAATATTTTTTTTCTCGTTAAAACTAATCTATTATATACAGGAGCAAGAAAACAGTTACATCATTTCAAGACAAAAAGAACCAGAGGCTTGTTGTGGCACTTTGGAACAGCTGAGACCAAAAATGAACAATCCTCGCAGGGGCGCCAGACCAGAGATAAACAACCCTCGCAGGGGCGCCAGACAAAAAATAAACAGCCCTCGCAGGGGCACCAGACCAAAGCATTACATCCCCCGCAGGGGCGCCAACAGAACTTCAGCATAATCCCGCGCGGGGAAGACAGACCCATCCCTGAACCAACATACCATAAATAGACTATGTGCCAACATAACATGAACAATAAGACCAAAACAAAACCTGAGCAGCGAGGGAGGCCGAGAGTCCAAACAGATGTGCAGCTATTCGTCCGGCGCCTCCTCGACCACCCGACACCATCCATAATCCTCCACCTCCGCTGCAGTGGGAGCAGTGTCCATGTTGACGTCGTCCCCTTTGCTGGTCGTCGCCTCCTGAGCCAGAGGGCGATTAGAGACATTCTCTGGAACATCCGCAGGCTTCTTCATGACATTCTCTGAGCCGCCAGCAGGATGCTTCCCCCTACTGTCTTGAGAGTCGCCACCATCTGGAGAGTCTTCGAGGAAGAGAACCGACACATGGGCACTGATTCGGGGTCTATTCAGAGAATTGCTAAAATTGAAAATGGCGGAACCGAAGGCAGGCGTGGAAGCCGAATCAGAATCAGGAGCGCTTGAGTCCAGAAATTGGCTAGACTGAAGGGGGTTGGCTTCAGAGGTTCGATGGCAATAGCAGTGGCAACAATGGGGATAAGGAGCATCTACTGGAGGGCGCGAAGACCCGCCACGGGAGGAACCTCGACGGCTGAGCATTCGCTGTCGAGGCCTAACCATATTTGCAGGGTCACCAAGAATATAGTGCAGCTCGAAATTGAGTAACCGACCAGGCTTAGGACTACCCAAAACAGTCAGCGAATTGGCCCTGACGGCAAGAACCATAGACTGAAGAACCATAGACTGAGCATGAACCGACACACTGAGAACCATAGACTGAGCATGAACCGGCGCACAGAGAACCATGGACTGAGCATGAACCGGCGCACAGAGAGCCAACCCACCGCGGCTTTTAACATCCCTGCCGCCACCTCGAAACCCGTCTGCCATTACTGCACTCTCCATTCGAACCAAAGAGCCGGACAGAGCATTGAATTGCCTCTGGAAAATATCAATCCATTTATTCCTTAGCGGCCGAAGACAGGTCTTCTCGCATGCGTTACCCTTGTGACAGTGCATGGCTGGCATGTGGCCTCCATTAAACGCGCGTCCCGTCCACATTATCACTCGCATCCGGGGGAGCTGCATCTCTTTGGACCAGGCGAGTGCATTCCTGTGCCTGATCATTATTTGGTATAATATCCAGTTTTCTTGTGAGAAGGGTATTCTCATTTTCCACCCCTATGTTGGCCAAGAGGTCAGCGATCTTGTTGCCTTCCCTTTTTATGTGATTGAAGGTGATGGCCGTGTTGCTGTGGAGCACTTGTTCAATGGCTTCCAGTCTCGCTTCGAGCCTCCAACTGGTGGCAATTTTCCTTGCTTGATATCCATTTAGGAGGTGCTTGGCCATATTTATAAGGATCTGGGAGTCTCCTTCCACTTCCAGGGGTTGGAAGTTGTGTTTCCAAGCGAGAAGGAGCCCTTGCCAAAGTCCCTCTAACTCATTCGAGTTATTGGTATCCCAACCAATGTTCCCAAAGTAGAGCTGCAGGGGAGTGCCTTTGTGATTCCTTAAAATTCCACCAAAGCCAGCCATACCAGGATTGCCTTTGGAGGCACCATCAAAGTTGAGCTTGAAGGTATGCTTTGGAGGAGCAGTCCAGGTGACTTTGTTTATGATGCTGCTCTTAGAAGGGTTGTTATTGTGTAATCCCTAAGGAAGATGCATTTGCCAGTTTTCTAAAATGGCTTTCTCATTGTCTAGAGTCGGAAAGTCCTCCTCCATCCATGATCGGAGCATCAGCGTTTCTTTGAGATTCCCACAAAGCATATTCCAAATACTTTCTATCGGAGATCGCTGATTTTTGAATATGCGTTTGTTCCTTTCCTTCCATATGCTCCATAGGAGGAGCCCTGGGATTATGTTCCATAAATGGTTGAGAATCTCACTTTTGTAGGGATTCTGTGGCCAATGTCTTAAAGAGTTGGTGATGTCGTCCTGAAGTCTACATCTTCTTTGACATCTGAAGCTTGCCTTTTCCCATAGCGGATTGGCTAAGGGGCAGGAGTCCAAGAGGTGTTGGAGAGTTTCCTCAGGGTGATTGCAATTATAACAAATGGAGGGACCGTGAAAGTTTCTGCACCTAAGTTTGTCCCATGTGAGGATTCTTTGATGACCAACCAACCATAGGAAGTAGGAGACTTTGGGCCAGGATTCGAGACCCCAGATTTTGCTCCAAATTGGGTCAGGGGGAGCAGGGTTATTGCATATGATTTTGTAGGCCTCAGATGTGGTGAAGGCACCTTTTGGTTGGTACCCCCAGCGAAGAATGTCTCTGCCTTCGTCATGTCTGATGCTTCTTTTGCGTAGCTCCTTTTCTAGCTCCTCAGCGATTCGGTGATTTTCATTAATGATTAACTGGTTACCCTGTTTCCATTTCCTGAATCCATGTTCCGTCTCCTGAGTCCAATATTGTCGAATCTTTTCTTGCTGTTGCTCCTCCCCAGTGAAGTCCGGAGGCGGATGAAGAATGCGGCTGAGCTGTGGCATTTGGTTCCAGGCGTCTGTCCAGAATCGAGCAGTTCTGCCGTTTCTTACTTCCCAAAAACTATGCTGCTGTATTAACTGGAAGTGTTGTTTGGCCGCATTCCAGATTAGCGAGCCTTTGTCATTGGGAGTGAACCTGATGAGCTCCTCCTGAGGTCTGTGATTGGCATATTTGGCCGTCGAAATTTTGGCCCAAGGTTTTTCTGGGTTAGAGAGCCATTGCCACCAGATTTTAGCGCTCATGATGGAGTTGCTGTGCGCAGGGTCTCTCAGCCCAATACCTCCTTTATCTTTGGGCGTGCAAACAGTGGCCCATTTTACAAGGGCCCATTTGCAATTAGTTGCCGTGCTACCCCATAGGAATCCATGCTGAAGATCCCTGATTCTTTTTAAAACCCATTTTGGCGCTGCTAGGATTGAGAATAGATAGAGCGGCATTGCCTGAAGAACTGACTTTATGAGCACTACACGACTGGCCAAATTCAGAGTTCTGTGCGTCCAGAGGTTGAGACGGGATTCGAGCTTCTCAATGAGAGTACGCCAGGAGGAGTGCTTGATGGCTGAAGCAGTAAGGGGGCTCCAAGGTATTTAGAGGGGAGAGTTGCAATGGGGAATCCCAGGATTCGAGCAACAACAATCTTAATGACATGAGGAGTGTGAAAGAAGAAGATCTGCGATTTGGAGCTATTGATGCTGGTTCCAGAGGCTTCAGAGAAGTCATTGAGCAAGGCTTTGAAGCAGGAGGCTTCCTGGACAGAAGGGTAGCCAAAGAGCATGGTGTCATCAACAAACTGCTGATGAGAAGTTGCTGGGGTGTTGTGAACGGAAAGTCCTTTGAGCTGTTGAGAGTGGAGGGCGTGTTTAATGTGACGACCCAGACCTTCAGCCATTAGAACAAAGAGGAAGGGGGAGAGGGGATCACCTTGCCTGATTCCACGGGATGGTTTGAAAGGGCGGGAAGGGATCCCATTCACGAGGATGGAGAAGAGAGAGGATGAAATAAGACTCATGATCCAGCGGATCCACATAGAACAAAATCCAAAGGCAATTAGCATTTGCTGAATGTAGGTCCAACTGAGTTTATCAAAAGCCTTAGAAAGATCCAGCTTAAGAATCATACCTGCCTGCTTGGACTGCTTGAGGGAGTGTATGATCTCATGCGAGAGGAGACTGCCGTCCATGATCTGTCTCCCTTCCACATACCTAGATTGTTCCGGAGAGATGAGCAGTGGCAAGAGGGGCTTTAACCTGTTGGCGATAACTTTGGAGATGACTTTGTATATAACGTTGCAAAGAGCAATCGGCCTATATTTGTCTGGGGTGATTGAATCCTCCTCTTTTGGTATAAGGGCAATGAAAGTTGAATTGAGAGAGGGAAGCAGCCAATGGAGAGCTCTCGATTCCTCTACAATTTTCCAAACCTCCAATTTTATTAGCTCCCAGAAAGTGTGAAAGAAAGTTGTGGTGAAGCCGTCCGAGCCAGGGGCTTTTCCTTCTTTACGCTGGGACATGGCCGTATCCACCTCCTGAGTCAGAATAGGGCGAAGGAGAAGATCATTATGTTCTTCCGTGATTAACTTTGGCACATTATGAGTAATTCTCTCTATCGCAGGTCGCCTGTCTTCATCGGGCTCTTGATGAACATGCTTGAAGTGATTAAGGAACTCCTCCTCAATTTCCTCATGCTTCTCAACTTTTGCCCCTCCTTGTTTTTGAATGAAAGGAATGTTGTTATGCATTCTTCGTTGAACAGTGGTTCGGTGGAAGAATTTGGTGTTTCGTTCACCCTCCTTCAGCCATCTGATTCTGGAATTTTGCTTCCAATATATTTCCTCCTGCTTCCTCCTCTCCTCTAGCTGGTTGTGGATGCGCTGCTCCTACTCCAGAGTTCCCTCAGTGTGACCCTTTGTACTTATTTTTTGCTGGAGTTCCGCCATTTCCTTGTTTAAGTCATGTTGCGCCTTAAAGATGTTTCCAAAGGTCTCACTGTTCCAACGCTTTAGATGATTTTTTAAATATCTGAGTTTCTGTTGGAACTGGTACATCTTGGAGCCTTCTGGCGGAGTGAAGGTTGTCCAAGTTGTTTTGACGAAGTCTTTGAAAGATGGGTGGGAGAGCCAGAACTCTTTGAAGCGGAAGGGTCTTCTGGTGAAGTCGCCTGGTCGTTGCCACTGGAGGGCAATAGGCCAGTGATCCGAACCTGTGTGGGGAAGAATAGCAGCTGAAATGTCTCCTCCTAGGTGAACCACATTGTCTGATATGAGGAAACGATCCAATTTGGAGGCAATTTGATGTTTTCCTGCTCTTTGATTGCTCCAAGTGAAAGTGTCGTTACAAAAAGGCAAGTCTATGAGAGAGGTGTTCTGAATGAAGTCCTTGAAATGGGTGTTCTCCTGTTCCATTCTATTTCTTCCCCCAATCTTTTCCTCCAGCTTGGTGATCATGTTAAAATCCCCTCCAATAATCCAGAGCGGATGCCTCCTGTTGTTATTCAGAGCTTCTATGGTGTTGAGAAGAGCTATTTTGTTTCCTGCATCCTGCGGGAAATATACATTTGAGAGGATTCCATGAATATTGGTGCCTAGAATGTGGAAGGCAGCCTGGATGAGGTGATGAGAAGCGTGGAAATCAGAGAGAGTTAGCGCTTGTGTGTTCCATGCAATGGAAAGCCCCCCTGAAGTGCCAGATGCATCCACCGCCACCGATTGACAACCTGGCCATGCTTTAGAGAGGATGCTGCCTAGTGTAGAGCTGTTACACTTGGTTTCCTGGAGAAAGCATAGTTGCGGATTTTCCATTTTAATCATGTTTTTTAACATTCTGAGTTTTCCTGGGCTGTTGAGCCCCCTTAGGTTCCATGATATAAGCTTCATGAATCAACTATTAATAGAGGGTTTATAGTACTTCGTCAATTTAGCATACCTGCCTGAGTCCACCAGGATTTTCCCGATCTCGATTGTTCGCTGGAGATCCGTTCTTCTTCCTCTCTTTTTGGTGTCTTTTGGGGGAAGGTTTCCATCCCAATGGCTTCCTGGCTGGATACCTAGCTGTTGCTGTTGATAGGCCCTTGAGATGACCACTTCCAGTTTGTTGAGCTGAAGCTCTGGGATACTGTCGTAAACCTTCTTTTTGCATGCTAATTCTAGTTCCAAAATGTCTAGACCATTCAGATCTATGCTTTCTGGTTCTTCATCCATCTGTTGCACCTGGCTGCTTCCTTCAGTGTAAATCTCTAAGCTCTGGAGGGGATCTAGATTTCCATCAACGTCCATGTCAATGTCTTTTCCTGCAGGATCTTTTCGACCTTCCTTGAAGTTCGCTAGAATGACATTGGGGATTTGAAGTTTAGAGGGGGAGGCTGTAGGAGGGGGTTGGGAGGAGGAGGAAGGGGGAGTGGAGCTGGGCTTGGAGATCGGGGCTTGCTCTTCCGAGGTCTGAGCAAGAATTTCAAAGCTATTCTTTGAAGCAGGGCCATGGGCATTGTCTTGCAGGGGCTTATTCCCGTTTGAAGGTTTTTTGTGCGCTCGCTTTCGGCTAAGAGATTTGGTGAAGCCATCATGGGTCAGGGAATCTGAGGGATCAGGAGCATTGGCTTTGGCATTCAGGGGAGAGTCCCTGAATAGATGCCCGAGAGCGTGGCATTTTCGGTAACGAAAAGGGACGTGTTCATAATCCAGAGGTTGAATCCATTCATTGTCACGGTGAGAGAGACTTACCGATTCTGGCAAAGCTTTGTCCAGGCGCATGAAGACGCAGATGCGAGCATAGGAAGTGTATCTACGCATTTTTGTTTCTTTTGCCGCTTTTATGTATTCCCCCAATCCATTTCCTATGTCTTTGAGAATATCTTCGTCCCAGTACTCATCTGGAAGTGAATACATTCTGATCCAGACTGACGCCCAGGTGAGGTCTTCCTTGTCCGGGTTAAATCTTGGTATCCACTCCCTCAAATACAGACCAGCTGAGTTAAAAAAGAAAGGCCCTGCACCCAGAATTCTGTATTTGTCTTCAAGGCAAAAGAAAATCGCAGTAAAGAAACCTTTCGGCCCTAGCTGCAGAGTCACATCCCCTTTGGGTTTCCATTTCGCTGCAATCCAACCATATAAGGCTTTTTCTGTCGGCCAGAACCCTATAAATTTCCCGATGAGGGCATGATCCCTCATGTATTCGATTCGTTCGTCAATCTTATGTCCCGGCAACTCTATTCTGGGCCGTTCGGTAGCTATTGGTTTGCAAGTAGTCGAAGAGGCCTTCGAAACTTCTTCTGGTTTGTCCTTTCTGCCGTGTGTGACGCCGGTCTTGTCCTCCTGACCGCCTGTCTCCTTGTGCCCGTATTGTTGCAGGTTCTCCTTGTTTATCACTTCCTCATCAACAGACCCAAATACAATTGTCCGTTCAGGTCCTTGCTGCGAGGTGTTTGCTTTGGGGGAGGGCGTTGACGCCCCCCCCTGGGGAGATTCCATTGTTCTGCGCTAGAACCCTGAAATGCTAAGTCGAAACAGGGTTTGGGGTCAGGCCCGTGAAGGAATCCTGAACTGTGCAGACTGCGCCGTCGGTATTGTGGTCAGAACCCTAGCAGTCGAGTCCTTCTGCGCTCCCAGGTCTTCACCTCTGTGTGTTTCATAATCAATTTAAACTTAGCCAAAACCACAAAAATATTAATGATAACTACATAGATAAATTATTAATAAAATATTGTGAATTTCAATTTCAATTCCAAATTTAATAAAATAAAATAATCACCCGCATGATTCGGATATTTTCTGGACAAACGAGGTGTCTTGGACAGCGCATGTACTTCATCTACAATTGAAAATTCCAATTTGGAAGAAATGAGGTTACGCTTTCTCTTTATATCTTCTTTAATATTAATCAACTGCGTTTTGTTTCCATGTGTTTTGCAGAATCTGCAATCAAAACAATGAAATATTATTAAAAGAAAATCAATATGGTTTCGTGAGATTATAAAAAAATAAAATCAATATAGTTTAGTGAGAGTAATGAGAGTTATGAGTAATAGGATAGATACATATTTCTTAGTTTACTGAGATGTCAAGTATATACATTTATTGGATATAAAATTAAATGCTACTTGTAACAAATATCCACTCTACTCAAATGCAGTATATATATTCTGTATACTTATACATAAGAAGACCTCTAAGAAACAAAAAAAAACAACAACCACCTCACAATTTCCCAAATCCAACTCAACCTTTAAATAAAACTAGCTAGACTTACTTGGAAATTGGAGAGAGACTTACTTGGAAAAATGAGAGGACTTCAACTGAGTGAGACACTTCAATGTGCCCTCCATTACTAATATTGTTGCAACCCTGATCTCAAGCTCCATTCCTTCTTTCAATTTTTCCCTTTCTGTACACTGCTTAACAATTTGAGCTAAAAAAATAATTTCCTCGATAACACTAAGACACTCCTTTTGGTTGTCACAAACATCTTTGACTCTCTTCAAAGCATATGAAATTACAAGGAATCCTGAAACAATAAAGTTTGAGCTCCCTATTTTGTCCACGAGTTCTTCAACGATGTTCAAAGCATCTCTAAAATTGTTCTGCACACAAAGGGAAATAAATTAGATTTAGTATAAATTAAACCGTGCCTATAGTATTGCAGAAATGAAATTTCACAATGAAGGTTAACGGTTCACAATGAAGGTTAACGGTCACACGTACGAAACCAGAACCATTGTTTTTTTTTTGTTTTTTTGTTTTTTTTTCTTCGGTTGACAGGAATACGAAGAGCTCTGATAAATGATCAGGCCATTGCTGATCCTTAATTGTTGAAATGTAATTTCAAACTGTCGCGTTATCATTTCAGAAAAATGGCCTGTTTTTTCCTTGCGATGCGATCTAATCGCGGATCGCAAATCGCATCCATGCCCACTGCCTCCGTTTGTTCTCTTGAATTCTCCCGATGCGATGTTGCGATGTGATTCGATCGCCATATCACATATTGCACCCAAATGTTAATGCTCCACTTTTCTCTTCTGCTGACGCGATGCGATCCAAATCGCAAATTGCATAATTAAATGGTTGAAGTGCAGGCCTGCAACATGAAATTGACGTGGAGTAAAAGTTTCATTTTGACCGCCAGTAAAACATTTAATGAGATTTACTATGGGTTGGTAAATGTAGGTAAGTTTTTAATTTTATTAGTTTTTTTATCCACGGGAGTAGTTTTTGGTTTTATGACACAAGTAAAACATATGTATTTTTTTTTGTTGTTCATTCTGATATATGTAATGAAATGCAAGGGAAGCATATATAGCACTGCGCAAGTGAAACACACACAACAGTGTAAATGTATTTTTTTTTATGGTAATGTACAACAGTGCAGAGAAGGTTTTGTTGGTTAAATGTAATTTTTTTTATGGTAATGTACAGCAGTGCAGAGAAGGTTTTGTTGGTTAATATGAAATGTAATGCGCACCACCAGATGTAAAATAAATTTTTTCTTACACAGCAGTGTGAAGATTTGCAAGGTGAAACAGAGTAATTTTCCTTTTAACTGCATCTGAAGAAGTCTTGGAGAATCCCTATGTTGGAGGAAGAATGGTTTTTGTAACAGCTGTTGTTTTATTAATGAATACAAGTTTTATTGGGCATGTGTGAAACTCTGTTCTGCCCAAAAACAATATTTGCTTCCCTGTGTTAAGATCCTCTGTAAAACAGAGGTTTGGAATCACTAGAAATTCCCAACATGGTATCAGAGCTTGTCCAGGCTCTTTGAAGGTGTCAAAGAAGCTGAAGAAATCTTTTTTTTGTTGCAACAGCTTCTCCAATAGAGTGAAGACTCAGTCAAGAAAGACTCAAAGGTATTTCTTAAGTTTTTTTTTTTTTGTGTCGCTGCTGAAGAAACAGTCAGTTACTTTAAGATACACAGTTAGGTATTTGAAGCATAGTTAAGAGTGCAAGAATGGCTAGCTCCAACACCAGCACTAGCATGGGTATCTTTAATACTCAGCTCCCACAATGTAATGGGAAAAACTATGACTATTGGGAAATAACCATGAAAGTTTTGCTTGCTTCCCAAGACTTATGAGAATTTGTTGAAGATCATTTTGAAGAACCAGTAGATGAAAATGAGTTTAATAGGTTAACTCAGGCAGAGAAATATCTATTGAAGAGCTATAAGAAGAAGGACTCAAAAGCCCTCTATTTTTTGTATCAAGCAGTGCATGAGAGTGTGTTTCCTAGGATAGCAGTAGCAAAGACATCCAAAGAAGCATGGAAAACTCTTAAAGCAGCTTATCAAGGCATGAAGAAAGTGAAGGCAAAAAAACTACAGTTGCTGAGGAGAGATTTTGAGAATCTATGCATGAAGGAGTCAGATAATATTGACTCATTCTTCACACATGTGATTGGTCTAGTCACACAGATAAGGTCTCATGGAGAGATTCTGGAAGAAAGGAGGATTGTGGAGAAACTGTTGAGGGTCCTACCCTAAAAGTTCGATGTGATTGTCACCACCATAGAAGAGACGAAGGATCTCACAAACTTCACAGTTGATGAACTAAATGCATCACTGATAACACATGAAAAAAGATTGAGTAGGAATGAAAACACATCTCTAGAACATGCCTTCAAGACCCAGATGTTCTTTGGAAGAGGAAGAGGTCAAGGCAGAGGAAACAAGAGAGGAAGAGGCAAAAACCAAAACAGAGGCAAAAGAAACAGTCCAGCAAATACTCAAGGAAGAGGCAGCAATCCAAGTCAGAACCAAGGTCAAGGCAGCAGCCAACAAAGTGGACAACATCATGCTCAAGGACAAAGGTATGATAAATCCAATGTCCAATGTCATTATTGTAAAAAATATGGTCATTATGCAAATGAATGTAGGAAGAAGCAACATGATATGAACAATAGAACTAGTGCAAATCTCACTAGAGAAAATATCAACCAAAATAATTTGTTTATAGCTTGTAATATTGTTGAAGAAAAGAGTGAAGATGTATGGTTTCTAGACTCCAGTTGCAGTAACCATATGACAGGAAACATAGCCTTGTTTTCTATGTTAGATCAAAATGTGAAGTCACAAGTCACACTAGGGACTGATAATAAAGTTTCTATTATGGGAAAAGGAGAAGTAAATGTTTTAACAAAGAAAGGTGAAAAGAAAACCATAACAGATGTTTGTTATGTTCCTGGAATGAAATGTAACCTCTTAAGTATTGGACAGCTTGTTCAAAAGGGGTGCAATGTTTTCTTTGTGAATGATGTATGCACCATCATGGATAGAAGCAAGAAATAGTGTATTGCTGAAGTGAAGATGACAAGGAACATGATGTTCCCTCTCAGGATGAAAGCAAATTTAAAAAATAAAGAAGAAATGGCAGCAGTAACTCAAGAGGCTTTCCAAAGAGAACCAAAGGATGAAAATTGGTTGTGGCACTTGAGATTTGGACATCTCAACTTTGGAGGTCTTAATTTGTTGAGTAGAAAAGGAATGGTAAGAGGATTACCATTGATAGAGAAATCAGACAGCCTTTGTGAAGGTTGTATCTTGGGGAAACAACATAGAGAAAGTTTTCCATCTGGGAAAAGCATAAGGGCAAAAGCACCCTTAGAGATTGTCCACTCAGATTTATGTGGACCGATGCAAAATCCATCACTTGCAGGCAACCACTATATTCTAACATTCATTGATGATTTCACAAGAAAAACTTGGGTTTATTTCCTGAAGAACAAAAGTGAATTGTTTGAAAGACTTTGCAATTTCAAAGCACTTGTAGAAAACCAAAGCGGGCTGCATATCAAAGTTCTAAGAACTGATAGAGGAGGTGAGTATATCTCCAAGGAATTTCTACGTTTTTGTAGAGAAAATGGAATTCACAAGCAGTTTACCACCAGGTACACCCCACAACAAAATGGTGTTGCCGAAAGGAAGAATAGGACAATCATGAACATGGCGAGGAGTATGTTAAAGGCAAAGCATTTGCCAAATGATTATTGGGCTGAAGCTGTACATTGTGCAGCGTACATTTTGAATAGATGCCCTACAAAAGCAGTCATGAACAAAGTGGCGGAATAAGCATGGAGTGGTAGAAAGCAAGGAGTCACCCACATGAAAGTTTTTGGATGTGTAGCTTATGCACACATTCTAGATCAGCTAAGGAAGAAGTTGGATAGCAAAGGGGAGAAATGTATCTTCATTGGATACGGTGAGGAATCCAAAGCTTACAGGTTGTATAACCCATCCACCAAGAAGCTAATTGTGAGTAGAGATGTTCAGTTCATTGAGGAGGAAGCTTGGGATGGAAGCATAGAGAAAACAGTAAATGTTAAAACCTCTCTGTCACATGATGAACATGATGAGGAGATGGCTGAAATACATCCCCAAATAGCAGCACCAACACAAGGACAACAAGGGACACCCTTGAGGAGAAATGAAAGTGCTTCTCCAAGCACACCACAAGGAGGAAATTCAAGTGCTTCTTCAAGAACTTGCACACCAAATGAAAGAGGTAAGAAGTTCAGAAATTTAAATGACATTTATGAACAAGAGGCAGCAAATGAAGGTATGAACTCTTTGTTTGCTTTATATTGTCATGTTGATGACCCTGTTCATTTCGAAGATGCAATTAAGGATAGGAAATGGATAGAAGCTATGGATGAGGAGATCAATGCCATAGAAAGAAATAAGACATGGGATCTAGTTGAACTACCAAAAGGAAAAGAAGTCATTGGAGTTAAATGGGTTTACAAGACCAAGAGTAATGCTGAAAGAAAAATAAAAAGACACAAGACAAGACTTGTTGTCAAGGGATATAAGCAGCAGTATGGAAGAGACTATGAGGAAACCTTTGCACCGGTTGCAAGAATGGAAACAGTGAGAGCAATGCTATCCATAGCAGCACAAAACAAGTGGAAAGTTTACCAAATGGACGTGAAGTCAACATTCCTAAATGGAGTGTTAATGGAATAGGTTTACATTGAACAACCTCTAGGCTATGAAAAGAAAGGCCAAGAGCACAAAGTGTGCAGATTGAAGAAAGCTCTTTATGGGCTGAAGCAAGCACCAAGAGCATGGTACAATAGGATAGATTCCTATCTACTGGAAAATGGATTTGAAAAATGTGAGGGAGAACCCACCCTCTACATCAAAGAAAATGATGGTAAAATTCTAATTGTTATGTTATATGTTGATGATGTTATTTTCACAGGTAATGATGATTTCCTTATTGGAAATTTCAAAACGGTCATGAAAGAAGAATTTGAAATGACTGACATTGGTTTGCTGAGATACTTCTTAGGAATAGAAGTAGAATAAAATGGAAATGGGATTTTTATCTCACAAGCAAAATATGTTAATGAAGTGTTGGAAAGGTTTAATATGTAGGAGAGCAAGGCAGCAATCACTCCCACATTGATAGGATTAAAACTCAGCAAAGAGGACAGCAGCAAGGATTTTGATCCTAGTTTGTACAAGAGCATAGTTGGCAGCCTCATGTATTTGACTGCAACTAGGCCGGATATAATGTATGCTGTTAGTTTAATTTCCAGATTCATGGAGAGGCCAAAAGAAGCACATTGGCAGGCAACAAAAAGGATTCTGAGGTATGTTAAAGGTACTAAAAGGTTTGGCATTTTATATACTGTCTCAGAATGTTCAGATTTAATTGGATACACTGATAGTGATTGGGCTGGAAGTGTAGATGATCAGAAAATCACATTCGGTTATGTTTTTCACATGGGTTCAGGAGCCATTTCATGGGCATCTAAAAAATAGCCTATTGTAGCATTGTCTACAGCAGAAGCAGAATATGTGGTAGCTATAGCGGCAGCATATCAAGCAGATTGGATGAGAAGAATGTTAAGGAGTTTATGCCAAGAGCAAACAAAAAGAACTGTGATTTTTTGTGACAATAGCTCAGCTATTGCATTATCCAAGAATGTTGTGTTTCATAAGAGAACGAAACACATTGAAACAAAGTTTCACTACATCTGGGAATTGGTGAACAATGGAGAAATCGTTTTAAAACACTGCAGAACTTAGGAGCTAGTTGCAGACATTCTGACCAAACCATTGGGGCAGAAAAGTTTTGAATTTTTGAGGAAATGTCTGGGTATGATTGATAACCCAACAGTTGAAATTAAAGGGGAGTGTTGAAATGTAATTTCAAACTGCCGCGTTATCATTTCAGAAAAACCACCTGTTTTTTCCTTGCGATGCGATCTATTCACAGATCGCAAATCGCATCCATGCCCACTGCCTCCATTTGTTCTCTTGAATTCTCCCGATGCGATGTTGCAATGCGATTCGATCGCCATATCGTAGATCGCACCCAAATGTTAATGCTCCACTTTTTTCTTCCGCCGACGCGACGTTGCGATGCGATCCAAATCACAAATTGCATAATTAAATGGTTGAAGTACAGGCCTGCAACATGAAATTGACGTGGAGTAAAAGTTTCATTTTGACCGCTAGTAAAACATTTAATGAGATTTACTATGGGTTGGTAAATGTAGGTAAGTTTTTAATTTTATTAGTTTCTTATCCATGGGAGTAGTTTTTGGTTTTATGACACAAGTAAAACATATGTATTTTTTTTGTTGTTCATTATGATATATGTAATGAAATGCAAGGGAAGAATATATAGCAGTGCGCAAGTGAAACACACACAGCAGTGTAAATGTAATTTTTTTTATGGTAATGTACAACAGTGCAGAGAAGGTTTTGTTGGTTAATATGAAATGTAATGCGCAACACCAGATGTAAAAGAAATTTTTTCTTACACAGCAGTGTGAAGATTTGCAAGGTGAAACAGAGTAATTTTCCTTTTAACTGCATCTGAAGAAGTCTTGGAGAATCCCTCTGTTGGAGGAAGAATGGTTTTTGTAACAACTGTTGTTTTATTAATGAATACAAGTTTTATTGGGCATGTGTGAAACTCTGTTCTGCCCAAAAATAATATTTGCTTCCCTGTATTAAGATCCTCTGTAAAACAGAGCATCATTCTCTGTTTAATTTTTTGTTTGGAATCACTAGAAATTCCCAACATTAACAGTCATGGGTTCTCCCTATGACAAACTATATATACATATATTCAAATTGGTTCGGCGTATTAAAAACATTAATATTAATTTAATAATGTAATTCACAGTTATAACTGGAAAGAGCTAACCAGCGATATATTGGGTATTTAATGTTCTCAGAGCAGCACACGACTTAACGCGATAACACGGGAGCGGGAAAATTCGACATTAAATAATATTTGCCCGCTCCCGTGTTATCGGGCTAAGTTGCGTGCTGCTCTGAGCGCATTAAATACCCAATATATGGCTGGTTAACTCCAGCCGTTATAACTTATATTCTGGTGGCCAATTCGCGGCTATATTCACCTGGAGTATTTGATTCAAATGTTGAGATATCTCATTCTTCATACTCTCGATATCGATTCCGCCCTCATCTGTGAATTTGTTTTCTTCTGCACCAATCACAACTATCATCATGATTATTACTTGCAGAACTGCATCATGAAAATTAATGTTCTACTAATTATATAATATGGACATAAATAAAATTATTCGATTTATGTGCATATAAAAGACTAATCCCCACCTTCCTCTGGAGGAAGCAGACAGAGGAAACACCATGATTTATTTCCCATCGTTCTTATCGATTGCTTCCAAAAATGCAGAATTATGGTTTAGTGCACTACCTCTACTCAACTTAATTTCAAAGTTCTACCCTGCATTGCTGAGATGCAACAACAGATGTTGTTTGAGCACTGTTTATCCAACGCTTTTCTACGCTGTGGCAAATGATGGGAGGATGTCTGAAAAAGAAATGAAATGGTGGTAAAATCTCTTTGCCTATGATATATTTAATATTTATAGATGCTGCCAAGAATCGATTAATGTTTCTATAGGGCTGTAAACGAAAATATACATTAGTTGTCACGAACAAATAATAAATGTATCATCTAAAAAGTCAAAGGACAGTCGGGCCTATTAAGCGTAGATATGAGTCGTCACGATTGTAATAATAAATGTATCAACTAAAACGTCAAAGGACAGTCGGCCATAAACCTAAACCTAATATTAAGGGTAGATATGAGCTTTCACGATCTTAATAATAAATGTATCAACTAAAATGTCAAAGCACTGTCCACCATAAACCTAAACTAGTAGTCGGCCATAAACCAAAACCATTAGGTAGGTAGATATGAGTTTTCATGGTGTGGTATAAACCATTAGGATGAGGTAGGTAGATATGAGTTTTCATGATGTGACATGATGTGGTATAATGGTTAAGTGGGGAGGTTTTATTTTTAGATGCTTTATGATTTAATCTCAGTAGAAATAAAATTATGTATGTTTAAAAATTATTTTAAATCAAGTAAAAATAAAATTATGTATGTTTAAAATCTATTTTAAATCTAATTTATTGATGGAAAAATTTGATTTCCACATGTTTTAGGGTCGAATCTCAAATAAAATTATATATGTTTAAAAACTGAAAATTATGTATATTTAAAAACTGTTTTAAATATAATTGGTTATGAGTTGAAAAGAAAATGATATATACTTAAAAACTGTTTTAAATATAATTGGTTGTTAGTTAAAAAGAAAATGATACTGTCTGAAAAGAAAATGATGGGCACAAATGATAGATATGTCATCTTCAAAATTAAATTACAATCGGAATCTAGAAAATTCAACCAAATTTAATTTAATTTAATTTACTTAGCTACAGAATGCAATGCAATCAGCGTGCTTCTGACTTCGATGACGTTTTAGATGATATGCTGCACTACCAGAGAAAGGAGGCGTCTGCTAGGCTATTCAGTGTTTATATTGTTTTATTTTTATAACATTATTATTATTATTATTTTTTATGATATGAACTTTGATTTTGTCTCAGTTTAATTAATAGTCTCAGCAAGTTAAAGTTTTATTGGTAAGAAATTAGGATTATTTTAAAATTAATTAAAATTTATAATAAAATTTAATAGATAAACTTGTTTTCATATAAATAAAAGTTTAGTGATGATAATGATGGTTAACGTCTATTGAGACCAAACTTTGGTCTATCCAACCTAAAGAAACTAATTGTTTAGTTTGATTTAAGATTTTATTCCTATGCTCAAAAATCTTGGAGAGAAGCCTCCCGAGCTCACTGTAATTTTGACTACATAAAAGGCTAGGAAGGTCAGTATTGCAACAAAGATTTTGAAACTGAGATCTAATGTGGTTGTACGCGAGGCATTCTAAGAGGAAGTGATTTTCATCCTCGACGTTCGTATTCTCACAGAGATGGCAGAACCTTTCCATCCATGGTGTTTTAGGAACTGCCCAACGACCTGTTTCGCTATGGAGGTCATGAGAGTTCGTTCTAATCTTGGCTATATTAATTTTCTTCTTTGAGCTAGTTAAAACAGAGAGATACTTTTGATCTTCTAGGGTGGGGTTGATGACCTCTTTATAATATCTTAATTTTCTGTTAGCTGCTAAATCTTTCTCACACCACATTTTTTCTTTGAACTTAGTAGTAACAATATTTTTAATGTTTTGCAGTGCAACATCGTCGTCTATCTCCCAATGGTTTAACCAGGCCCTGGTGTCTTTATACCAACCTTGTTTGAGCCTTAGGTGGTTTTGGCTGGAATTTAAAGCTAGCTTAGGAAGTCTATGGTCTCTTATGTTATTGAGTTTGTGCTTGTACAACAGAAGCCTAGTCATAGCAAGGCTCTCGATAGGGGAAAGACCCACTTCTATAAGGAGAATAGGACAGGGTGTGTTGCTTTTAATTTTGACATTATACGTTATAAAACGCTTCTGGATTTGCTCAATCTTTCTCCAGGATTCTCTAGAGATGCTGCAACCCCAAACCTCACATCCATATAAGATAACCAGAGTGACTAAAGTTTCAAAGAGGAACTTCTTTCTATCCCACATTACAAGGTTTGCTGTTTTACAATTATTTTCAAGACCAAAATAAGCTTTCCATCCCCCATTAATCCTTTTATCAATGCTATAGTTCTAGTTGAGCTTGTGATGAATATCAATTCCTAGGTACTTGTAGGAAGACACTTCCTCCAAGTTACTGTTGTCATACATAAAATTAGCATAAGTGTCCTTCTTGGATTTGATAATCATAAATTTTGTTTTGTCAGTGTTAACAATCATACCCATGGTAGAGCAGAAATCCTTAAGAAGTATAAGTTTCTTATCAAGATCAGATGGGCACCTTGCGAGAAGAACAATATTGTCAGCATAGAGAAGAAGGATGATGACTATCCTAGCTAAGATCGTGCCAACACATCCTACTTCCTCTAAACAACCTTCTAGCTTGTCGATGTAAATGCCAAATAGGGTAGGGGAGAGGGGGCAACCTTGTTTAACTCCAATATTACACTTAATATCTTTCGACCACCCCTCATTGCTCTTTAACTTGGCAATTACATTCTCGTATAACCTTATAGCGGCAACTCTCAACTCAAAAGGAACCTTTAGCTCTTCTAATCTGTTCCAAAGGTTGTTTCTAGGAACCGTATCGAAAGCCTTTCTAAAGTCCACAAAGCAACAAAAGAGATTGGATTTATCATTGTGACATTCCTCCACAATGATCCTAAGCGTAACGAGGTGGTCTGTTGTTAAGTGCTGCTTTCTAAAACCCACTTGGCCTTTAGCCCGCTTACCTTCACTTTCAAGCCATATGCTCAACTTATTTTCCAAAATAATACCATATAACTTGGCTAGGAGAGGGCTCATCATAATTTTCCGATAATTAGAGGGGTTATTTGTATCCCTACTTTTAAAAAGAGGGATAATGAGGCTTTTGAGTCCATGGTTTAGGGAACCCTTGCTTGACCGCTTGATTGAAAAGCTTGTGAATGTGGAGGATGAGGACAGGACCTCCAATTTTTAAGACTTCCGCTTGGTAACCTTTAATGTCCTTACCTTTCCCATTAGCCAAGCAATTAACCCCAAAATCAATGTCTTCTAATGAGAAAAATTCTTTCGTTGTGATCACGGTTTCAAAGTTATCCATGACATTTGGAAATTCATAAAGCTTTTTAAGATATGAATACCAGTCATGTAAAGTAATTTTATTATTATCTTTAGTTTTCCTAATTAGAATCTGCCTCTAGAATTTCTTAGGAGCTACCTTAGAGAGGTGTAAGAGATTCTCTTGTCTTTTAAGAATACACTGCTTCTTTTCCCTTTTAGTTAGGGCTTTGATCTGATAATCACCCTATGAGTGACCTCAGTGAAGATTTATTAAACAAAAGGTATTACAGACCCATGTGCTGGTGTGTGTTCTGTGTTATCGAAACAACAGATCGATCAGATTGCCAATACACAGAAAATAAATGGAAAGACAACAGAGAAATACAATAAGCAACACAAAGACAAAAACTATTTTTAATAAGGAGTTCACCCTATTCTCCAGGGCTACGTCTTTGGTCCAGTTTCAGTGGTGGCCTTGTTTTATTATGTCTTTGAGCAGAGAAATTACAATACTGGGACTCAATATGAGTTCTCCTGAAGCAGATTTTGCTTGGCAGGATGGTTCTTGGATTCCCCAAGCCACTTGGAGTACATAGACTCTTCTTCTTCCTACCAGATCTGTGACCCTCGGTCTACAGTGGAAAGAGCCAATTGTGATGCTCAATCTAGATAGATTCCTCTATGGGAAGGCTTGATTCTTCAAGCTCTTTGGTGCTTGATGCTGCCTATGGTCAGCTCGGCCCTCTGTCCCCTCTGCTTGGCTTTATTGCTCTCTGTGCTCAGTCCTCCTCTCAGGGTTCATTGTTCACTGTCTCTCTTGGTCGCTTGGACTCTTCGATCTGGATCTCTCTTCTGATATCCCGTTCACTGTCTTTGTTCATGGCTTTAGCCATTCGACCTCCATGCCTGTTCGTTTCCTCTCCCGCCTGCGTCGATTCTCCTGTTGCCTGTGTGCTTGGAATTCCCTATTCGGCGTCGGCATGAATGCTCAAGAAGTAGCCATGCGTCCCCATCGGAACTGTGCCAACCCGCTCATCGATTCGTTGCTTTCTCCACCGTGTCAGTCAACAGATCTCAAATCCCCTAAATTGCGGCTTAATTCCCTGTCAATTCCGCTCTGTCTATCGGATGCAATCTCAACCGTTCGATCTAGGCTCCTCCAGATCCAACATCATTCGCACGTCGAGCGTGGTTGACTTGCTCGACCGATATCGCGCGATCGTGGCGGTTTTTCTCTCTCCTCCGCTGCCACGCGTCGATCGCTGAGGGTGCTCGCTCCGTTTTCTCCAAAATCGCTTACTGTTCAAGGGCGCCCCAATCAAACTGCCGGTTTCCAGGGTGTGGGTCCCACCTTTGTACGATGGCGCTTTACCTTTTTCTGTCCACGGTCCTCTGGCTCCCAACGTGACCGAGTGCTTAAGCCCTACCATTTCAGCCCTGTTTGCCCAGTGATGCATCGAAAATCAACTCCTTTTCCTGATCCGGGGCTCCCAGGGGCTATTTTGACCTCCTGCGCAGTCTCCATGGGCCTCGGTCAATGCGCTTTGACCGAGGTCCTCGTCGTTCCACGCCGGCTGCCATGGCCACTGGTTCAGGGTGTTTTCGATTGCTGTTTTGGATTCTTCAAGGATTTGTTCGACTTGATTTAGTCACGGTTCTATGACAGTCGTTTATGGATCCGATTCGGATCACGGCCTCCCAACTGAAAAGCTTTTGGACCACCAAAAGTTGGTTTTTTCTTCAAACGTCAACTAAGTGAGGAAACTGCTGTCTCACTTGTCCAATCTCAATCCACTTCACACTGCTCGGCTTCGAACCTTTAAGCCCAATTCTGAGGTATTCCACCTGTCCACTGCGCGTCGTCCTTACCTTCTTGTCCAGCACTATATCTTCCTGCAACTCATTAAGATATTCAAGTAATAGGTCATCAATAGAAGGCAATTGACTCTGCTCTTCAGGGTCCTCAATCATTGAAGACTTAAATAACCTCAAGCAATCTGCGTTCATGACTGAGTAGATGTGCATGTAAGCTGGCAAATAAAGGCGAAAAGCATTTTCACCAATCTTCTCAAGTATCCTAAAGGGTCCATACCTGATAGGTTTTAGCTTCTTACCTTCACCTTGCATCCTGTCCTTGCTGATATACAACCAGACTTGGTCTCCAACTTGAAAACTATGCTCCATCCGATGCTTATCATGCCTAGCCTTGTACTTGGCCTGGCTCTTTTACAGCTGTTCCTGTACTACCTGGTGGATCTGTTCAATGAACCTAGTTGCTTTGTCCACATCATTGTGTCCATCAACCATGGTGTCTTTACCAAAGACAAAATCCAAGGGAGACCTTGGTATGAAAGCAAAGTAGGTCTCAAAAGGAGATCTCTGGGTAGAAGAGTGTTTGGCTCTATTGTAAGCATGCTGTGCATAACACAAGTGTTCATCCCAAAGCTTAGGGTGTTTGCTGCAATATCCTCTCAGTAACTGGATCACTGTCCTGTTAACTACTTCTGTCTGGCCATCTGTTTGTGGATGAAAAGCTGTGCTTTTCTTTAATTTGGTGTCCATTAGTTCCCACAGACTGGACCAAAACTTCCCCACAAATCGGGTGTCTCGATCAGATATAATAGAAGTGGGTAATCCAAAATGAACCCATACATGTTCAAAGAGTAATTTTGCAGTTTGTTCCGATGTAATCTGTTTACTACAGGGTATCAAAATACACATTTTGCTGAACCTATCCACAACAACATATAGATAATCATGACCTTTCCTAGATTTAGGCAGCCCTCCAACAAAATCCATGGAAATGCTTTCCCAAGGGTGAGAAGGAACTGGTAATGGAGTGTATAAGCCTAGTTTTCTATTACTGGGCTTGCTTTTAGCACACATAGCACACCCCTTTACATATCTAGAAACTGTCTCACTCATTCTTGGCCAATAACAGAACCTTTGCAGTTGTGCAACTGTTTTACTTACCCCAAAGTGACCTGATATCAGAGAAGTGTGTGCTTCCCTAATTATCTTTGCTCTCTCAGTTTGTGGAATGCAGAGTTTCCCACAATGGTATAAGAGTCGGTCCTTCACATGATAGTCCAATTCTTCTACTCTTTTGCCTTGACTCAAAGTTGCATATACATCTTTAAAGTCCATATCCTGAGCATACTGTTCTATGTAGCTTTCATGTAACACAGAACTATGCTTAAGTATGGTAGATGCATATATAATGGGTCTAGATAACATGTCTGCAACCTTGTTATGTATGCCCTTTTTATATATGATGACTAAATGAAATTGTTCTAGAAAACCCATCCATCTGTAATGTCTTGATTGTTGCAACTTAGTTTGGGAGTGTAGATATTGAAGTGGCTGATGATTAGTATGTATTACTGTTTCTTTGCCCATTAAGTAATGTTTCCACTTTTTCACACTCTGAACTAATGCATACAATTCCTTATCATAGGTAGGATAGTTAACTACTACAGGATTAAAAGCCTCAGAATGATAACATATGGGTTTACCGTGCTGTGTCAACACTGCTCCCATGGCATAGTCACTGGCATCAGTTTGGATCTCAAAGGGTCTTTGTAGATTTGGCAATGCTAGTACGGGTGTTGTACTAATTTTGTTCTTTCAAGGTGTCGAAGGCTTTCTGCTGTTTTCCTCCCCACTGAAACACCTTGTTCAATCCTTTCAAAGCATGTAAGGGAGCTACAATTGAGGAGAAATTTGAAATGAACTTCCTCCAATACTGTGCTGCTCCTAAGAAGCTTCTCACTTCTGTAGCAGACTTGGGTTTAGGCTAGTGTACAATGACTGCCACTTTAGAGGGATCTATTTTCAATTCACCTCCCCCTACTATATGACCCAAATAATTTAGAGAGGTTTACCAAATTCACATTTGGAGAGTTTAACATAAATTTTTTCTCTTTTCAAAACATCTAATGTCTGCTTAACATGCTTTAAATGTTCTTCCCACGTTTTACTAAAAATCAGAATGTCATCCAGATACACAATAACAAAATTGTCAAGAAAAGGTCTGAGTACATCATTCATTAATCTCATGAAAGTAGCAGGGGCATTGGTGAAGCCAAAAGGCATAACCAGCCATTCATAGAATCCCTGCTTTATTTTGAAAGCAGTCTTCCATGCATCTTGCTCTGCAACTCTGACCTGATGGTATCCACTATGCAAATCCAGCTTGGTGAAATAAAGAGCTTCCTTCAATTGATCTAAAAGATCATCTATGCGAGGAAGGGGATAACAATTTTTGATCATTATTTTATTTAGTTCTCGGTAATCAATGCACATTCTCCACGAGCCATCTTTCTTTCTCACCAAAACGATTGGTGACCCACATGGTGATGTGCTAGGCCTGATGAATCCTTTCTCGAGCAACTCCTGCACCTACTTCTTGATTTCAGCATTCTCTAAAGTAGATAACCTGTACATCCCAATGTTAGGCAAAGGAACATCTTGCTGCAAAATAATATCATGTTCTATTCCCTTTTTTGGCGGCAGACCTTGAGGTTCTTGAAACAAGACATCATACTCTGAAACAATATTTTCTATATCAGCTTGCTGATCAGAATTACAACCCTCAAATACATTGGTTTTATCAGTTTTCTTTTCCTTTACAACCATTAGTAAGAGCTGTTTGCATGAATTTATCATTCTTTTCATCTGTCCTGAGTTTATGAGAGTATAATTATTCTTGAGCTTATGAGCTCTTACAAAGTATTCGATTCCATCTTTAACAAGTAGATACTTGTTCTCAGCTATATAGAAAATAACCTTTCTATCATACAAGTAAGGACTTCCTAAAACAATTCCACATATATCCAAAGGAATTATATCTAACTCAACCTCATCTACAAATGCTGACCTAAAAGAAAACTTGAGTTTGCACTGTCTAGTCACTTGTAGTTGTGCTTTATTATTTAACCATCCTAATGGGTATGGTTTCTTATGAGGTGTAGTTGCTAATCCCAATTTCTTTACAATTGCTTCAGAAATCAGATTTACTTGTGAGCCACTATCAAACAAAGTATCAATCTTTTGATATTTGGAAACAACTCAAATATGGAAAAGCTCACGCCTTTTTCTCTCATGTTCTTCATCCATAATAGATTGAACAGAATTACTAGTAGATGCTTCAAAATTCTTACCTTTTATACCTGTGGCTGCAATGATTGTTTCATCTCCCGAGTTTGACACCAAATCCTTCTGAATAGCTGCAGTAGTCATCTTCTTCTTGCCCTCAGACTTCTTAGGTCTCAGCTCTGGATGTAGAATCCAACAGTGCTCATCATCATGCCCCTCATTTTTACAGTGAGTGCATGAGGCTTTGCCTTCCTATGCACTGTTAGCCTTCCTTGCTTTCCACTTCTGCTTTCTTTTCTCCTTGCTCTTTCTTACAGTGGGTTGGGATGGTCCCCCAACTTCTGGATTTCCATTCTTTCCTCTAGCTTCTAGATGAGTAGCTTGTACAGATACCTCATCTATACTAGTGGGATTAAACATGAGGATATTGTGCCTCATGTAGTTGTGCAGACCACCAATGTACTTCAAAAGAGTTTCTGGTTAGTCTAATGAAATACCTAACATCAATGCTCTCTTTCGGAACTCTTGAGTATACCCTTGTACACTTTTCCCTTTCAACTGCTGAAGAGTTTGCCAGCTCATCATGGCTTGTTGCATGTAGGTCAATGGATAGAACTGCGTTTTGATTGCAGTAACAAATTCACTCCAGACAGAGATGGTCTTACCATGCTTCCTCATATCAGCTTGGGTTCTGCCTTCCCACCAAACCAAGGCAGTGCCCCTAGGTGAAGGCTTGCCACCTGAATCTTGCTCTTGTCTGAGTCTATATTTTGTACTCTGCAATACACATCAATTTGTCTTATCCAGTGGTCCAACTTTTCAACGTTTAGCTCTCCATCATATATAGGCAAATCAAATTTAACATCTAACTTAATCAAAGATGCTTTCTTATTATGCACAGGGCTACTAGGAGGTGTTGGGAAGCTTTCCTTTTTCCCCTTTCCTTTAGAGTGGTCATGGGAATGAGATTCATCTTCTTCTTTATCTTGCTTAAAGCCTGATGAATCTTCACCCTTATGCTTTCTAAATTCCCTATACATTTCTTCCACCATAGACTTTATAGCTAGGAAGCTTTCTAGGAATTAAGAGTCTGGTCCTACAGAACCTTCTTCTGACATTGTCTTTCAAGAATAGACTCTCCCAATTTCAGGATTAGTTTACACCAATTCTCCTTCTCCTAATTTGAGCTTTGATCTAGTGATCATTCATAGCTAAACCAACACAAGCTTGTCTAACCTTATAGCCTAGAGCTCTGATACCACTTGATCTGATAATCACCCTATGAGTGACCTTAGTGAAGATTTATTAAACAAAAGGTATTACAGACCCATGTGCTGGTGTGTGTTCTGTGTTATTGAAACAACGATCGATCAGATTGCCAATACACAGAAAATAAATAGAAAGACAACAGAGAAATACAGTAAGCAACACAAAGACACAAACTATTTTTAATAAGGAGTTCACCCTATTCTCCAGGGCTACGTCTCCGGTCCACTTTAGTGGTGGCCTTGTTTTATTATGTCTTTGAGAAGAGAAATTACAATATAGGGACTCAATATGAGTTCTCCTGAAGCAAATTTTGCTTGGTAGGGTGGTTCTTGGATTCCCCAAGCCACTTGGAGTACACAGATTCTTGTTCTTCCTACTAGCTCTGTGACCCTCGGTCTACAGTGGAAAGAGCCAACTGTGATGCTCAATCCGAACAAATTCCTCTATGGGAAGGCTTGATTCTTCAAGCTCTTTGGTGCTCGATGCTGCCTATGGTCAGCTCGGCCCTCTGTCTCCTCTGCTTGGCTTTACTGCTCTCTGTGCTCAGTCCTCCTCTCAGGGTTCACTGTTCACTGTCTCTCTTGGTCGCTTGGACTCTTCGATCTAAATCTCTCTTCTGATATCTCGTTCACTGTCTCTGTTCATGGCTTTAGCCATTTGACCTCCATGCCTGTTCGTTTCCTCTTCTGCCTGCGTCGATTCGCTTGTCGCATGTGTGCTTGGAATTCCTTGTTCAGTGTCAGCATGAACGCTCGAGAAGTAGCCACGCGTCCCCATCGAAATTGCGCCAGCCCGCTCATCGATTCGTTGCTTTCTCCACCGTGGCGGTCAATGGATCTCAAATCCCCCTAAATCACGGCTTAATTCCCTGTCAATTCCGCTTTGTCTATCAGAGACAATCTTAGATGTCTGATCTAGGCTCCTCCAGATCCAACGTCATTCTCACGTCGAGCGCGGTTGACTTGCTCGACCGATATCGCGCGATTGCAGCTGTTTTTCTCTCTCCTCCGTTGGCACGCATCGATCGCTGAGGGTGCTCGCTCCATTTTCTCCAAAACCACTTATCGTTCAAGGGCACCCTGATCAAACCGCCGGTTTCCAGGGTGTGGGTCCCACCTTCCTACGATGGCGCTTTACCTCTTTCCGCCCACAGTCCTCTGGCTCCCAACGTGACCGAGTGCTTAAGCCCTACCATTTCAACCCTGTTTTCCCAACGCTAACGCGCATCGAAAATCAACTCCTTTTCCTGATCCGGGGCTCCCAGGGGCTATTTTGACCTCCTGCGCAGTCTCCATGGGCCTCGGTCAGCGCGCTTTGACCGAGGTCCTCGTCGTACCACGCCGGCTGCCATGGCCACTAGTTAAGGGTGTTTTCGATTGCTGTGTTGGATTCTTCAAGGATTTGTTCGATTTGATTTAGTCACGGTTCTATGACAGTAGTTTATGGATCCGATTCGGATCAGGCTTTGTATATTTTTATCTTGCCAATTTTAAGAGATTCATCAACAACTTCCTTAATTTCTCTCCTCGCACTTTTACAATCTTTGTCATACCATGGGTTGGTTTTGTTATTTCTTTTATTACTTGAAACTTCAATTGAGAACTTGTTAATAGAATATGAGAGGGTTGTAGTAAAATTATGATAGAGATATTCTATGTTGTCTATACTAGATAAAGGAAGCAAATTAGTTTTTAATTCATTTAGAAAGAGATCTTTTTTATTTCTATCAAATATTAGCTTCTTTTGGCTATAAGGATTATCTTCTATGGGATCTCTATGCATGACAAAATTGAGAGTTATAAGTAAAGGCCTATGATCAGATTCAGACTCATGGACGTTTAAGATGTCAAAATTTGTTATTTCATTGTATAGAGGGAGATCGGAGATAACATAATCTACCACACTGCTACCAAGCCCATGGATGCAGGTCATTTGGCTAGAATTGGGCCACTTCTTTAGACTATTGCAAATTATGAGATCCTGAATATTACATAGTTAAATCGTTTTATTTTAACTTTTGTTTTTTAATAAATTAAATTTTATATTTATAAAAATTATAATTTTTAATCAAAATTTCTTAAATAAAATTCTCTTTCCTAAAAAATGGCTTTATTTATGAAAAAATTCATCGCTTTAAAACTTAAAATTTCTAAAATAAAATTTCTTTTCACTTAAATAAAACTGCCACTTGTAATATAATCTCATAGTTAAGTCTTCACGTAAATCAAACTCTCCATTGTAATATAATTCCAATGGACTTTAATTTCAAATTAAACAAAACCAAAAAATAAAAAATAAAAAATAAAAATTGAATATGCTTTTTATTCGACGATCATGTCATGGGGGCCCACGGTCTCCCAGATAAAATGCTATATCGTTATCTTACTGCTGAATTGGGTTATATTCATTCAATGTGCGTCGAATTTAAAATATATTTTTATTTTTAAATACATATAAATATATACGATTATCGGTAAATATGAACTACCATATATCTGAGTCATCTGGTTTATTGTTTTTAACTTTGTATTTATAGTATTTAATTAAATGAAAACATAATAAACTAATAATTAATTTATTACATACTTAACATTTAAGAAAATTGTTAAATTGTTAGGTCGATGTGTGATGAGCCCCAATTTTTGGTACAAATTTGGGCTCATTTGGCCTACTTACCTTGCTCAACCATTCATCTTTTATCACTTCTTAGTATATTCGTGAGTATATTCGTGTTGTTTGTAGGAAGAAGGGCAGGCATTATATCTATGTGGCTAATACATGATGATTTCAGGTTTTTGGCATTAAAGAGAGCAAAAGACCACGCAAATGGAGACAAGGAGACATCAAAGGTGACATCGCGGGTTCATAGGGAGGTTGTCCACAGTCTTGATGACCTTCCTCGTGATTTTCACCTTAACTCCGAGCTCCAACAGCTCTCCCCACCGAGCTTAAAGGCAGCCAACATGTTCTACATGATCAGCAGTTTACAGCAGTTTGACTTTCAGTTGAACAGCCAAGCTCCACGAATGGAGGAAGCCAGCTTGATCTTCATTGTGTATAAATATGAGGGCCGTAGCCTTTGATAGGGGCTTTTTGAACTTTTGGACTGATATTGTAATTTCTGAGCACAGCTCGGTGTTTGTTTTTGTAAGCCAGTTTTGGCATGACATTAGACTCTTGATTATGAATAAAGGCAAGCAGATTTGGATCTAATTCTGAGCTTTTAAGGGAGCTATAGCTCTCAGGTTAGGGCCCAACCTGAGAGCAATAGACCTCCTCTTCTTGTAGTGTTATTTTCTTTTCTTTCCAGCACGTTGTTTCTTTGTTTTGATATGCATTTCAAGAACACAGTCTGCTGATTTGATTTCTTTAATGAGATTGAGTAGGATTAGCTTATGGTTGAATCACTTTCAGTTGCTTAGATTAGAATAGGAGGATTGTAATTCATTGGAGCTCCAAGAAAAGGTTGTTAGTGCCTTCACTGCCATCTCTGTTTAGGGATTGGGGTGCAGTCTATACCAACCACCAAAAAACGCAGTCTTTTTCTACTTTTATGCAAGCTGCAACACAGTCGTTTTAATCATAGAACCATCCATGCACTCTGATCTTGAGCCATACTTCTTCATCACAACTCCATGCATGACTTCTCTTCACGGTTTACATTGCTGTTCATAGGTTTAATAGCACAGGTAGCACAGGTTAATGGATTCTCGTTTTTGGTGCAAGACATAAGCAATTTGTTTTATTTACACTGCTCAGTATCATTCCACTTCCTTCTTCTTCTTCTTAACCATGCCTAAAGCCACTTACTCGACCTCTGTTCAGCTCGTTTACCTTCCAACTCTTCCATTGCCACGTAGCTTCATTTTCTTGACCTTTTGTTGTTTCCATCCTTCTATTCACCAACCAACTCCGTGCACTCTCTCTCCATCTTATTTCTCTGCCCCTGAGCCATCACAAGCTCCATCTCCACCTTACCTATCCGACCATACCGCTCCATCACTTCACCATCACCCAAAACTCCCACGGTAGAACATCCTGTAGAAGGTAGCAGACTTCCTGTAGAATTCCTTAGTTTCCTGTAGGATCCCCTGCAGACATCCTATAGAAGCCTGCAAACTTGGTTGCTGAGCACCTGAATGTTGTGGACTTCTGTGGACTGATGCTAGGGATCCTCTGGGACCTCTCCTAGCCCTCCTGACCTTTCCCAAGCTTTCTCTCCCTTCGCACCACCTCTGCACAGCCAAACCCTAATAAGAAACAAAACCGTAATCACTCCAACCACTTAAGCAAAAATACAAAAACAATGTTCTTTTTAATGGAAGTAGTTTGAGTTCATGCATTTCACATCACTAGAAGTAATGGCATCATTTTTAGACATTTTCACTCTCACTATTGCATCATAGAGGTTAAACTAGTCAGATTAGGGTTTACTAGGGTTTCATGTTTTGGTTGGATTTCAGTTCATTTTTGCAAAGTAGATTAATTTCCTTCGAGATAGCCTTCGTCCATCATTTAGAAAACTTCTTCTGAGAGCATATAGAAGTTGGCTTGAGCCCTAGCGGACTTGTGCCAGCTGACCAAGTGACAGCTGCGACAAGAGCTAGTACTTGTGCATACAACACCGTCGCTTCCAAGTTTGTATGAACTACCGGGTTGATAAAATTAGAGATAGGAAGCCCCAGGAGTTGTAGCATTATTGCTACAATACTGGAGCCCACCATCTTTTTGGCGCCGTTGTCGGGGAAGCGTCAGAGTATTAGTAATTGTTGTTTTTCTTCTATTTTCTTACTCTTGCCTTCTGCTAAGTAGTTTATTTCATTTCTATTTTGCAAAAGTAGCATAGACCTTTCCTGCTTTCATAGATTAGCATTTCCTGCTTTCATAGATTAGCATTTCCTGCCTTCATAGATTAGCATTTCATTTCTGCAAGCGTAGACTAGTGTTTCAATTCTGCAAGCGTAGACTAGCATTTCCATTCCTGCAATTTCATTTGAGCAAAGTAGATTAGTTCTTTCCTGCTTTCAGTTTAATTCTGCATCTTTTATAGTTAGTTGTAGATCAATCTGTTTCAGTTTTGCAGGTACCACAGAGAAAAAACAAAAGCAATCAAAAAAAGAAAAAAAGAAAGTCTTTTCCATTTCATGCCTCGTAGAAACCGGGATAAATCAGGCAAATTCCTACCCAACACCCCCACCACATCACTGAGTCACCCTTCTCTCTTCTTTGGTGACAGTGATCCAGAAGAACCTATAGGTGAACATCCTGAGATATAAAAAGGACCTATAGAAGAAGAAGAGTTAGAGACCACTCCATCTGAAGCTATGGCTGACAATAGAAGAGAAGATGAGAGAATAGAAGGTGCCTTCCCCATCCGAGAGACCAATGGAGAGATGAAAATGAAGAACATTAGCCCCTCCGCCTTACCTCACTTCCATGGACTGACTACTGAAGATCCTGATACCTTCCTGTTTGAGTTTGCTGTCCTTTGTAGAACCTATGACTATACGGAAGATGAGCAAAAGCTGAAACTCTTCCCTTCAACTCTTAAGGATGCAGCATTACGCTGGTTCATGGGCTTACCTGGGAATAGTATCACCACTTGGGCTTAGATGCAGCAAGCTTTCAATACCAAGTACAGGGATTATTGTAGGTCTAAGGAAACCAAGGGAGAAATCTTTCGGATGACCATGGGAAATGATGAGTCCTTAGAGGATTATGAGGAGAGGTTCCAACTTAGCTATAAGCGGGCCAGGTGCACACTTGACCCTGAATCCCTCAAGTTGGTCCTGCTCCGAGGAGTCCCTGAAGACCTCTTAGATACCCTTCACATGTTAGCTGGGGGGGACATTTACCAACTGCCTTATGGGGACATCAAGACTGTGTTTAGAAACCACTCCAGGGCAGCTCGGAAACGAGGTAGAGGAAACCTCCTCTCAACTAGTGTCCCTTTCTCCAAACATGAGCTTGCAAATCAATTAGAAGATCTTAAGAGTGAGGTGAGACAGACCATTGCCATGCAGCTGGACACATTCATGATCCAGCAAAAGAAAGAAGAAGCTGAGAGAGCCTTGGCTGTCTTCTGCCCTAGGTGCACAAGGAGACACCCTAAGAACGAATGCCCATTGCATTCGGTTGAAGTATGTTTCGTTTGTGAGGAGGAACATCCCACAAATCAGTGTCCAACCTTACCTGGGTTTAAAGCCATGTACCAAGGGACAGAAGCTCCCACTGAACCTCTCTATTACCTCAACCAAAGGAGGCCACAAGGATCTAGACCTTATCAGCAGGGAATGCAAGGGGCACCTCAAGCTTATTACAGCCCCAACCAATCGACTCCTATGCCTTCCTAGGGTCCCCCTGCTCATCCTTCCTAGTCCATGCCTCCTCCATGATCTTATCCACCTCAGTACCCTACTCAACCTACTTCTCATTCATATCATTCACATGCCCAGCCACAACCTCAGTGGAATGCACCTCAGTCGGGGTGGAGGCCCCAGTACAATACTCCTCCCGCCATTTTGCCTCCACCACCAGTTCAACCTCAGCCATTACCTCCTGCTCCTCCAAGGCAACCTCAAATGCCTGCTCAACCGAACCCAAACCCCAACAATAGACAGGCCCAGCAGGTATACACTGGGGAAACCTCATGCCCTACCTATGCTGTGGAGATCCAGGAGATCAATATTCGATCTGGAAAGACTCTACCAGATCGCCAACCTCCTCCCCCAGAGGATGAGGAAGATAAATAGGAAAGTGAACCAAAGGCTATTCCACCCTTTCCTGAGAGACTGACAGCCACCACACAACCCAACCCAGAGGAGGATGAGCTTCTGGGTGAGCTCAAGCAGTTGTGTGTAAAAATACCACTTCTCCAAGCCATCAAGGATGTGCCAATATACAACAAACTGGTTAAGGAAAAGTGTTTCAAACACCCAGGCAGGCGGAAGAAAGATGCTTCAACCATCAATGTCATAGGACAACTGTCTGACCTTATGTTAGGACAAGTCATCTGCCCAAAGTACCTAGATCTTGGAAGTCCTGTAGTAGATGTCCACATCAATGGCACCATCATACCTCACACCTTGATTGATCTGGGGGCCGCCATTAATGTGATGACCAGGGATACCATGCTCAAACTCAATCTTCAGGGTTCCTTGAGGAAGACCTCGACAGTACTGCAATTAGCAGATCGCTCCACTGTGACTCCCGAAGGGATTGTGGAGGATGTCTTGGTCTCTATCGACTCTTGGGAATATCCTGCAAATTTCTTGGTTCTGCAAACCAAGGCAAAGCTTACTGGATATCCTCTCATTTTGGGAAGGCCTTGGTTAGCCACTGCAGATGCTTAGATAAGTTGCCGTGCAGGAAATATGACCATAAAAAATGGTCCTATGTCCAAATAGCTAGTCCTATACCCTCCTGCCCAACCCTCCTTAGAGCATGACTTACCACTCTGGTTAGAGGAAGGAGAGGAAGACGAGGTGTACTCAGCACCTCTGTGCACCTTAGACACCACTAGAAGAGACCCCCCAACCGAGGATGACTTGATCGAGACCTTGATCCAGAATCCACCTTCCAGTGCACTATCCTTAGAGAAATTGGTGGAGGATGCCCAAGCTAGCACCTTAGTGGATCTTTGTACAACCAACCCTGTCACTCCCAGAGTCAAGAATGTGGAGTTTGGCCCTGAGAGAATGTTAAAGATCAGCTCCTCCCTATCTCCTTCCCAGGAAAAGGAGCTGTGTAGCCTGTTGGCTAGTCACCTAGATGCTTTTGCTTGGAGCTATAAGGAGATGAAAGGAGTCCATCCTTCGGTCTGTACCCATCACATATACATCAAAGAGGATTGTAAGCCAGTTAGGCAACCCCAGAGGAGAATGAATCCAGCCCTTAAGGACATTGTCAAGGAAGAATTGCAAAAACTGTTGGATGCCGGATTCATCTACCCCATCTCAGATAGTGAATGGGTGTCCCCTCTGGTGTTGGTTCCCAAGAAAAATGGGAAATGGAGAATCTGTGTGGACTACCGAGAACTGAACAAAGCTACCAAGAAAGACCATTTCCCTCTACCTTTCATAGATCAAGTGTTGGATGGAATGGCAGGAAAGAAGTTCTTCTCTTTCCTGGATGGGTTTAGCGGGTACAACCAAATCCAAATTAGCCCAGAAGACCAAGATAAGACCACCTTCACTTGTCCTTGGGGCACCTTTGCCTACCAAGTCCTTCCCTTTGGGCTATGCAATGCTCCTGCTACCTTCCAGAGAGCTGTCTTGAGCATCTTCTCGGAGCTGGTCCATGATGCAGTGGAAATCTATATGGATGACTTTACTCCTTATGGGGCCAACTTCCAGGAAGCATTGTCCAATCTGGGAAAAGTCCTAACCAAATGCATTGAGATGAACTTGTCCCTTAGTCCTGAAAAATGTGAATTCCTAATGACTGAAGGGACCGTGCTAGGCCATACCATTTCTTGCCAAGGGTTACAAGTGGATCCTAACAAAATTGCTCTCATCAAGAAGGTTCCACCTCCTCAAAAGGTAAGGGATGTTCGGAGTTTCTTGGGATTAGCAGAATATTACCAGAGATTCATTAAAGACTTCAGCAAGCTAGCCTCGCCATTGTTTGGCCTGTTGGAAAAATATGTGGAGTTTAAATGGACTGACGATTGTTAGAGGGCTTTAAATGAATTGAAGGACAAGTTGGTGTCAGCCCCAATCCCGAGAGGTCCAAACTGGGCCCTACCTTTCCACATCCACACTGATGCCTCGAACAAAGCCATAGGTGCAGCCTTAGGACAAGTTGAGCAAAAACTTCCATATGCCATTTACTTTGTTAGCAAAAACTTGTCTAAAGCTGAGCTGAATTACACTGTAACCGAGAAAGAATTCTTGGCTGTGGTCCATGCACTGAACAAGTTCCGACATTATATTACTGGCTATCAAACCTTTGTACATACAGACCATGCTGCAATTAGATATTTAATGAATAAACCAGATGTGAATGCTCGTATTATTAGATGGTTACTTTTATTGCAGTAGTTTGATTTGACCATTGTTGACAAACCAGGTAGAGAAAATGTTGTTGCGGACTTTTTATCTAGATTGGATTTGTCTGCAGATGAGGATGGAACAGTGGATGACCAGATGCCCGATGAACATCTGTTTGCTATTTCAGTACTCTCTCCATGGTTTGCTGATATAACAAACTACCTTGTTTCAGCATAGTTCCCTCCGCACCTATCTTCAAGAGAGAAGAGCAAAATCATCAAAAAAAGTGCCTCATTTACTTGGATCGGGGGCAATCTGTTCAAGCTTGGCCCCGATCAGATCTTAAGGCGTTGTGTAAGGGAGGAGGAAGTCTTTGATATCCTCCTCACTTGTCATGATGGGCCTTGTGGAGGACATTTTGCAGCAAAGAGAACTGCCTTCAAAATCCTGCAGGCAGGCTACTATTGGCCCACACTTCATCAAGATGTCAGAAGATATGTCAGCCAGTTCGACCAATGCCAAAGAATGGGGAAACCGACCCAAAGGGATGAGATGCCTCTCCAACCTCAGGTGACTCTTGAGCCATTTGAGAAGTGGGGTATGGACTTTGTGGGCCCAATCAACCCTCCTTCGAGGCAAAGGTCTTACATCATTGTGTGCACTGACTACCTGACAAAGTGGGCAGAGACCAAAGCAATCAAAGTAGCAACAGAAGAAAAGGTGGCCGAGTTCCTAAGAGAAAACATCTTTTATAAGTTTGGCTATCCAAGAGAGCTGGTCACCGATCAAGGGAGCCAGTTCACCTCCAACCTGGTTGAATATCTACTAGCTCATCACAAGATCAAGCATAGGACTTCCACCCCCTATCACCCTCAAGCAAATGGGCAGGTGGAAGTCACCAATAGAGCATTAGAAGGGATCTTGACTAAGGTGGTGAGTAGCAGCAGAAAGGACTGGGCAGATCGCCTGGTTGAAGCCACATGGGCTTACAACACCACTTGGAAGACCACCACCGGCTTCACACCTTATGAGCTGGTCTATGGGAAGAAAGCTTTGCTGTCCATTGAATTTGAATACAACACTTTGAGGATGGCAGCTCAGCTAGATCTAGATCTCAGCCATGCACAACAAGAAAGGTTATTGCAGCTGAATGGCCTGGATGAGCACCGAATGCAGGCCCTCCTTCACTCAGAAGTGGTTCAACTTCAGAGAAAGGTGTGGCATGACCAACATCTCCATGACAAGCAATTTCAGCCGGGAGATTGGGCCTTGTTGTATGACTCCAGATACAAAGATTTCAAGGGGAAGCTGAGAACCAGATGGCTAGGGCCATATTCAGTGGAAAAATGTCATGACAATGGATCTGTTCTTATTCAGACCTTTGATGAGGAAGCCATCCCCATGCTTGTCAATGGGCATCGATTGAAGATCTACAGGAATCCTCTCTCAAGACAAGAGTTCATCAAAACTATGGAGAAGGCAGTGTTGGTCATAGAGAAGGGTTCTGCCCCTGCTTTGGGCATACCCTGAAAAATCTAAAAAAATCTAAAAAAAAGAAAAAAAAGAAGAAAGAAAGAATAAAGAAATAATAAAGATCCTTGGGTGAAAACCTTTCTGAGGCGCCCAAGGCAGGTGGTAGGGGTGAAAACCTCATTGAGGCGCCCCTATTGTCTTTTCAAAAAAAAAAAAAAAAAAAAAAAAAAAAGATTGGAAAAGATCCTTGAGTGAAAACCTCTTTGAGGCGCTTAAGGCAGATGGCAAGGGTGAAAACCTCACTGAGGCGCCCCTGTTATCTTTCAAAAAAAAAGAGAAAAAAAGAAAAAAGAAAAAAACAAAAGAAAAAAACAAGGTCAGCAGATTCATTATGTAAAATTGCATGCAGGTTGCAGGTGTTCTATGGAGGAGAGGAAGCCTCTCAACTCAAAGCCAAGGGTCCTCATCATGCAGTCAGGACACCTCACCAGCACCTCCTCCAAGAATAATCATTTTCTCCAAGGTATGTGCAATTTTATTACAGCTTGAGTCTTCTACAGGAAGACGCAGATTTTCTACAGGAAGACGCAGATTTTCTACAGGAAGATGCAGATTTTCTACAGGAAGGTGCAGACTCTCTACAGGAAACTCAACCTTTCTACAGGAAGCTCTGTATTTCTACAGGAAACTTCCTGTAGAAGCTCAGAACGGCCCAGAATTCATTTCATGAGGAGATCTAATGGCTAAGGATCAGTTTGGACGCATGCAAGCCACTGTTGTCACCCTTGCACATTGCTGTTATCTTGTTCCACCATCCTTGTTGACATGCAACAAAGTTACCTGCACCAGCAAAGCAGATCGATGAGTTCTCGAGAAAAAGCAAACTGTAAATGAAAAAACGCTAGAGATCTCACACCATATGCGTCCCAGTCATCCAGAAGCTCCGGGAGCGTGATCGTGAGGCCAGATCCTTCGTCGTGCAGCATGCACCCAAGGAGGAAGAACTGTTCCAAGACATCCCGCGGGAGTCCTGTAACAGTTAAGCCTGCTAGAGTGGATACCATTCATAGCGCAGGCCATATGCAATGAAACGTGGGCGCATGCAACCAAAGCATCCAATCCATCATCGGCAGCCTGTGAACATGGACCTCCGGGCCTGTGTAAGTTCGCCAGCAGCAGGTAAATCCACTCATCAGCGTCCAAAGAACCGAAACATCGTGTGCAGCCGCGCAGGTAAGTGTCTCGACCCTTCCTTCCATCAGATTGCATGAATGTTACTTTGATGGATTGCAAAGTGTAAAGGTGAATGGGTTGAGCGGCTGTATGGCCATTTGGCCGGCCATGTCGGCCAGTTAATGGTCTAGTTGGATGTGTGGGTGGCGGCCATGACAAAAAGAATGGGCAGCACGCACGTGAGAGCAATCCCGTCGAAAAAAACGAGTTTAACAGAAGAGGCGGCGACAGATCTGCGGGAATTGATGCGGCAGCAAGTGAACGCGCAGTTGAATGATGGGATGACATCACCCAACGGTCCGGCGGGGACAGCTCACCCCCGCGCCACAGATTCTGCCGATTCAAAATCTAATCGGCTAGATTGCACTCATGCATTTATCAACCACCATTTTGAACTCGAGCGGCTATCTTGATCTTTCTGCAGTTCGATACGCTGAGCCTTTGGCTATCAGAATGATTGTGAAGCACACCCAAGGCGCAGACCGACTACAGTCTTTCTCGAAAATCGCGCGCTGCAGTCTACAGGAACGCTGTCATTCTACAAGAACGCTGTCATCCTACAGGAACGCGGTTTCTACAGGAAGGCGAGTGCCTCAGGTAAAAATGTGGCAAATTAAAAAGGTAACCCTAAACTCTTCATGCAACTGGTTATTAAAGGTGGCAGAATTGTCGTCCACAGTCTGGTCATAGAAAAATGGTGAAATTGTTGTCTGCTGTGCCTATACTGTCATTCTACAGGATGTCAGGGTGATTAAACTGTGTTAAGTTCCTCAGGGATAAGTTTTGTGGATTATGTGCATGACATTCTACGCTCTGTCTCAGTAAACCAAATTTCTTCCACAATCACCACCTCTGGTTAAGGAAACTATTTTATCATGCCGGGTGGGTTTATTAGACGAGAACCCACTGATTCAACCAAATTAAGGGAAAACCAGGAGGTGGTGGAGCTCTTCACATGGGTTCAATGGATATCTTTTTGTGACAAATTGCAGGGTTACGACGATGAAGTGGCAGAAGAATTTTTGCAGGCTCTGAGGCCGAAATCCAAGACACTGGCCACAGTGAACTTCAGGGGTCTAAGCCTCAAGCTCACCCCGCAATATATCAGTCGAATTACTGAACTTCCAATGGGTTTGCCATGGGATAAGGAAGAAAGGAAGTTGAGCCAGCAGGCCAAGAAGGAACTCTTTCCACCTGAGGAGGAATTCTCGGAGGACAAGAATGGGGTGCGTAGAACCAGTTTGCTGCCACCATGGAATGAAGTTAGCCTGCAAATCATGAAGTATATAACCTGTGAAGGCCGTTTTAGCATCGTGTACGCGTATCACTTTCGGTTGCTCACTGAATTGAGGCACCGGGTTGATCTTCCTGTAGAACAGAAACTGAGCATTCCTTATTTCCTGCTACAGTCCCTAATTGAGTGTGCCACAAAGTTAAAAGAAGGCATACCAGATCAGGTAGCCCACCATGGGTTGATCAAACTTCTTGTGGAGGATGCGCTTCATTCATATAAGGTTCCCCTCTCATGGGAATCATTCAGGAATTTGACAAGAGATGGAGACATAAGGATGTTGATTGAAGAAACGGGTTCCTCCAGCAGTGAGGAAAAAGAAGCAGTGGCCGAGGGAAAGAAAGAAACAGGCCAGAAGACCCCGACCACAGTACAGAAGAAAGAACAAAAGAAGAAGCATGAGAAAAAGGATGACAAAGAAAAAGGTGACACACCCATCTTGTCAGCAAGAGAAAAGAGGTTGAAAAGCAGAACAAACAAAGCTGAGGTGGTCCACATCAGCCCAAGTACCTCATCAACACCTGCAACCAAACCAAAAAGCAAAACCCACGCAGCAAAGCAAGAAAAGGTGGTGACACCCGTGTCTACAGGAAAGCAGAAACAGGCTTCTACAGGAAGCCCGAAAATAGAGAAAGGGTCTTCTACAGGAAGCCCGAAATTGGCAAAAGGGTCTTCTACAGGAAGCCCGAAAATTACCAAAACAGGGGTTTCTACAGGAAGCCCTGAAAAGGTGAAACCCAAGGAGAAGAAGGTGGACATTCTGGCAAGGGAGGCAGCAGCTGTATTAGCTGGCCTCAGCACGCCACCTAAGCCAAAAGAAAAGAGGAAGAGGGAGACCCCTCTATACTTTAAAGCTCGAAGAAGTGTTAGGATAAAGACGGGCAAGCCACAGCCTCCATCCAGCAGGCCGATTGTCATCGAAGATACCCCTGCTTCTCCCAATGAAAATTCCCCCTCAAGGATAACAGTCACCTACGAGAAGGGGAGTCCAAAGAAAAATACGTGGCAAGAAAGGTTAGACCTGTTGACTGAAAAAAATCGGCTACAGGAAGCTGAAAATGTTCTACAGGACACTCTGGCCCGACTACAGGAAACGAAGAAGAGGGAAGGAGAAGGACCCTCATCACCACCAAGGGAGGGTGAGGTAGAGCCACCTAAAGAGGCAGAAGAAGTACATATACCAGAGCCCAGCCCTCAGCCTAGTCTGAGTTCATACTACACCTTTTTAGAGGCGGGAAAAATCATACCGCAGAAATTTACTGTACCCCTATTTTTTGCATGGAGGAAGAGAGAGTCCGTACCCACACATGGATGCAGATCGCCAAGTCAAAGGGTGTGGCGGACATAGGCCCTTTACAAGAGCAACTCAAGGAGGTCAGGAGTGAATTCACCATGGCTAAACATGTGGCTAATTGCCAACGTGTGCTTCTACAGGAAGAAAACCAGAAGCTGAGATTGCAGCTACAGGAACTAAGGGCAGGGGTAGGTACATCCTCCAAAGACACCACAGAGGAACAACAAGGCAAAAAGGAGCTGACCACCACTCTTGAGGAGCCAATGATACTTCTACAGGAAGCAGAACATCAAGCGCAAATTGAAGTACAAGCTCTAAAAGATCAGCTGCAGCAAAAGGAAGCACAATTGGCCTGCATGGCCAGCTGGGCCATGGAGGCAATACAGTGCAGAAAACCTGCAAAATCCTATGGATTGTACTTAAAAGATCAATGGTTGCAGTTCCAAATAAATACCTTGGCACAAAGAGGTATTTCTCAGATCCAAAACCCACAACAATTTTCTGAATTGTGCAGTACTAGTTCGTCAGAAGACAAAGCCAAATTAGCAGAGTTCTACCTCCACAATTTGGCTTTGCCTAATGAAGTCTCCTGGGATCCCAATATTGCCTTGGGTGATATGCAATTGATGGCATTCGCTTCATGGTTGAACCATGAGGATCAAAGAGCAGCTGAAGCAAAATCGATCATGAACCGAGAATTGAGCGAGCCACTGTTCATTCGAGTAGAACCAGAGGATCCGGTTGCACTCATCTCAGCACACCAACAGTTGTCTACTGATCCCACAGCTTCCTTGAGATTTATGGACCAACAGGCCCAAGCCATAGCTCATTTTGAAGACATGGAAAGATTGCTAGGAGAAAGTGCTGCCCAAGCATGTACATGCAGATGGAATACCTTGGCACACAGTTTGAAAATCCGAGAGTACCATACCCCAATTCGGATGAGGGAAGCTTTGGCAAGGGTAGACCTTTACAAGAAATCCATGCAAAGCCTCCAGGCCAGCTGGATTGGCCTTAAACTCAGCCCACCACTACTGCTAGGGTTGACTGAAGGCAATACAGAGGAGGATGACAGTGAACAATGGGAAGAAGTGATCAGGAAAGCTGGGTTTCATATCAGCAAGGAGGACACTACCACAGAGGCTTGGGATGTAAAGGAAGCAGTAAAAGCAATGAAGGATGAAAATTTGGATTAAGTTGTTCAAGGATGAGCAAATATTTTAGCTGGGGGGTGATGATGAGCCCCAATTTTTGGTACAAATTTGGGCTCATTTGGCCTACTTACCTTGCTCAACCATTCATCTTTTATCACTCATGCATTCATTTCTTAGTATATTCGTGTTGTTTGTAGGAAGAAGGGCAGGCATTATATCTATGTGGCTAATACATGATGATTTCTGGTTTTTGGCATTAAAGAGAGCAAAAGACCACGCAAATGGAGACAAGGAGACAGCAAAGGTGACATCGCGGGTTCATAGGGAGGTTGTCCACAGTCTTGATGACCTTCCTCGTGATTTTCACCTTAACTCCGAGCTCCAACAGCTCTCCCCACCGAGCTTAAAGGCAGCCTACATGTTCTACAGGATCAGCAGTTTATAGCAGTTTGACTTTCAGTTGGACAGCCAAGCTCCACGAATGGAGGAAGCCAGCTTGATCTTCATTGTGTATAAATATGAGGGCCGTAGCCTTTGATAGGGGCTTTTTGAACTTTTGGACTGATATTGTAATTTCTGAGCACAGCTCGATGTTTGTTTTTGTAAGCCAGTTTTGGCATGACATTAGACTCTTGATTATGAATAAAGGCAAGCAGATTTGGATCTAATTCTGAGCTTTTAAGGGAGCTATAGCTCTCAGGTTAGGGCCCAACCTGAGAGCAATAGACCTCCTCTTCTTGTAGTGTTATTTGCTTTTCTTTCCAGCACGTTGTTTCTTTGTTTTGATATGCATTTCAAGAACACAGTCTGCTGATTTGATTTCTTTAATGAGATTGAGTAGGATTAGCTTATGGTTGAATCACTTTTAGTTGCTTAGATTAGAATAGGAGGATTGTAATTCATTGGAGCTCCAAGAAAAGGTTGTTAGTGCCTTCACTGCCATCTCTGTTTAGGGATTGGGGTGCAGTCTATACCAACCACCAAAAAAGCGCAGTCTTTTTCTACTTTTATGCAAGCTGCAACACAGTCGTTTTAATCATAGAACCATCCATGCACTCTGATCTTGAGCCATACTTCTTCATCACAACTCCATGCACGACTTCTCTTCACGGTTTACATTGCTGTTCATAGGTTTAATAGCACAGGTAGCACAAGTTAATGGATTCTCGTTTTTGGTGCAAGACATAAGCAATTTGTTTTATTTACACTGCTCAGTATCATTCCACTTCCTTCTTCTTCTTCTTAACCACGCCTAAAGCCACTTACTCTACCTCTGTTCAGCTCGTTTACCTTCCAACTCTTCCATTTCCACGTAGCTTCATTTTCTTGACCTTTCGTTGTTTCCATCCTTCTATTCACCAACCAACTCCATGCACTCTCTCTCCATCTTATTTCTCTGCCCCTGAGCCATCACAAGCTCCATCTCCACCTTACCTATCCGACCATATTGCTCCATCACTTCACCATCACCCAAAACTCCCACGGTAGAACATCCTGTAGAAGGTAGCAGACTTCCTGTAGAATTCCTTAGTTTCCTGTAGGATCCCCTGCAGACATCCTGTAGAAGCCTGCAAACTTAGTTGCCGAGCACCTGAACGTTGTGGACTTCTGTGGACTGATGCTAGGGATCCTCTGGGACCTCTCCTAACCCTCCTGACCTTTCCCAAGCTTTCTCTCCCTTCACACCACCTCTGCACAGCCAAACCCTACTAAGAAACAAAACCGTAATCACTCCAACCACTTAAGCAAAAATACAAAAACAATGTTCTTTTTAATGGAATTAGTTTGAGTTCATGCATTTCACGTCACTAGAAGTAATGGCATCATTTTTAGACATTTGCACTCTCACTATTGCATCATAGAGGTTAAACTAGTCATATTAGGGTTTACTAGGGTTTCATGTTTTGGTTGGCTTTCAGTTCATTTTTGCAAAGTAGATTAATTTCCTTCGAGATAGCCTTCGTCCATCATTTAGAAAGCTTCTTTTGAGAGCATATAGAAGTTGGCTTGAGCCCTAGCGGACTTGTGCCAGCTGACCAAGTGACAGCTGCGACAAGAGCTAGTACTTGTGCATACAACACCGTCGCTTCCAAGTTTGTATGAACTACCGGGTTGATAAAATTAGAGATAGGAAGCCCCAGGAGTTGTAGCATTATTGCTACAATACTGGAGCCCACCAATGTGCATGATTTGATGGTGGGGGCTGTTGGTTGCCACGCTCCCCACCCGGTTTCGATCCCGCCGCTGCGCAACAGTGTATTTGATGTAATATGATGACAGATGTATATGATGTAATATATATGTACCATGTGTAACATGATGACAGATGTATATGATGTAATATATATGTACCATGTCACTTCTTCAGCAGGGATCCTTCCCCCCCTGAAAGAAAAAAAAGAAAAAAGAAAAAAGAATAGATAGTATCATCTAAAATATGAAATATTGAATAGCTAATTATATTAGTTTTAATAATTAAGATGTGAATAGTTATTTTTTTTTTAAATAATTATTATTTAGATAGTGGATAGTGTCCCCTGAAATATAAAATATTGAATTGTTAATTATAGTAGCTTTAATAATAAAGATGTGAATAATGATTTTTTTCCTATCAAATGTCTCTGAATAATTATATTAATTAAGATGTGAATAACAACCTTTCTCTTATCAAATCTTTCCAACTAATTATTATATTTAATTAAATGAAAAATACAAAAAGGTAATAATTAATTTATTACATACTTAATATTTAATAAAACAATTATTTAGATAGTAAATAGTATCACCTAAAATGTGAAATATTGAATTGCTAATTTTATTAGCTTCAATAATTAAGATGTGAATAACAACCCTTCTCCTATCTTTTTTTTTTGCTGAAGCAAGAAACAAACTTTCTATTCATATGAAGCTAATAAATTGTTACATAAAATACAACAGGCACCTTGTGCTTAGGGATCTGAACCCACTGCTCGAGAACTAGGCTACAAGCCCACAAAACCGAGCAACCTTCTAAACCAAACCTTCAAAAAGACAATAAGCGGACTCGATGCAGAAATAGAGACCACAGTGAAAATATTTCGATACCGCAAGGTGGGTAACCATCGAGCCGTTGTTCTGCCCGAAATCCTTTAACCCGCTCCTGAGCCTAAACGTGCAAGGAAGATATCCCGGTCCCACCATCCAATATACACAACAAATCTCCGCTTTAGATCTGCAACCACTAGATCCAACGACTGTGAAGGATATTGGGTTGGAAAGATGAATGAGGAATACCCGCACGATGAAGGCGGTATTGTCTCTCCTCCTTGGGCCACATGTAGAATGGTTAGTGGCATCAAAATCAATTCTGTAAAACCATTTATGGTAATGCGGAAGCCCGATAACCACTGTTACTGTAGCAAAACCACCATGTACTTTAGCAAAGCTATTGGTGCCTCCTTTTGGTTTCGTACTCCATCCATCTGCGGGGCCCAAAAATACCAATAAGCGGACACGATACGGAAATAGAGACCATGATGGAAATAGTTCAAATCCGCAAGGTGGATAACCACCGAGCAGCTGTTCTACCTGAAATACCTTAACCCGCTTTTGAGTAGGAACGTGCAACGAAGACATCCCGGTCCCACCAACCAACAAGCACAACAAACCTTAGCCATAGATCTGCAACCTCTAGATCCGATGGCTTTAAAGGATATCGGGCTGGTAAGAAGAGTGAGGAACACCTGCCCGATGAAGGCAATATTCTCTCTCCTCCTAGGGCCACATGTAGAATGGTTAGTAGCATTGGAAGCGTTTCTGGAAAACCACTTATGGTAATGCAGATGCCCGACAACCACTCTAACTGTAGCAAAACTGCCATGTGCTTTAGCAAAGCTGTTGGTGCCTCCTTTTGGTTTCACACTCTTTCTCCTCTGCCTTTCGTCCATCTGCGAGGCCCAAAAATACCAATTCTTGTGTAGCCTGTTTGTTAAACCCTTAACAACCATCTTCTTAATTTTCAATTGACTGCTTCCCCTTCATGTGTTGGTGCTGCTCCTTGTCTGCGTGGGCCAGAGTGTAGCCATCCTCCCGCAGTTGTCCTACAGGAACCAACTCCCACGAGCAGCACTTGTTGCCTCTTGTACAAAGCACCCCTTCATTAGCAAGCTGGTCTGCCACTCTGTTGGCATCTCTACGCACATGAACAAAGCTAAGAGTTTTGAGTATTCTTAGGTGAGATTGAATTCGGTGATAGACCTGCGAAAGTCTCTAGTGGTTTGAAAATTTGTCTGGTACTGTGCCAGTGCCTATCCTTTTGACCGAATTGATTGTTAATTCCAAGTCTGCCTCTATGATTGTGTTATGTAAATTGTGATCAATCAGAATTTCTAAGCCTTGCTCTATGGCCATGAGTTCCGCCATGTTGTTAGTTGCCCTCCCCAAATGACTATGAAAGATGATTTTTATATTGCCCTCTTCATCTCTTATGACTCCTCTATAACCAGCATCCCCAGGGTTTCCTTTTGAGGCTCCATCTATGTTGAATTTCAAAAAGCCATGGGGAGGGGGTTGCCAGAAAGTCGTTCCTTCTGATATGTGCCTTGCTTTCTTTTTTATGCCCTAAGGGAAATGTTACTGGAGCCCCAACAGTTCGAGAATGTGAGCATCTCGTTGTCCAGGGGGTTTCTCAGGAGGTTGCTTCAGAAGGGCATTAATTGTTTCTTTGAGTTGTTTTAGGATCTGAGCCATGATGCTTTGTGTTGAACCAGATTTAGCTTTGAAGATCCTGTTGTTGCATTCTTTCCAAACATCCTAGATCAAAAATCCTGGCATCAGAGTCTAGGCTAAATTGACTCTTTCATTTTCCGAGAAGTATTTCCTCCAATTCTTTATAGTTTCAGTAATGTCATTTTCGTTCCTGACTATTTGGTTGAAGATAGAGGCCACCCAATTCCATAAGGTGGAGGTGAAGGAGCAAAGGTTGAGAATGTGATCCATAGTTTCCTCCTACAGACCACATAAATGGCATCTTGATGGACCAACAAAACCTCTCTTTCTGAGATTTTCCCAAGTTAGAATATTTTTATGCTGTGCCAACCACATGAACAGTTTGATCTTCATCCAGTGTGGGTTGGTCTAAAGGTCTTTCCAAGTCTTGTCAGGGCTTGGATAGTTAAGTCCAATGACTATTCTCTTTGCTTCTTTGAGGTTGAAGATGCCCCCATTGTTGCTGCCCCATCTTAGTAGATCATTCGAGGTTGAAGTCAAAATTTGCCTCTTTTCTAGAATCGATTCAAGAACTTGAGCTTGGGCCTTGAAAGGGGACTCTTCACTGTAATCTGGTACCTTCCAAATTCTCCATTTACTTGTGTCTCTTGACTGATCCCAAAAGTCACTTACCCTTTTTAGTCCTGTATTAATGGTGTCATTTTTGATGATGTCCAGTCCTTCTCTACAGAGGTTGTGTTCCTGCTGCTAGTTGTCCTCCCAAAACCAGGCTAGATTCCCATTTCTGATCTCCCAGAAACTATGTTTCTGAACTAAGGCTCTATTCTCCCAAGCATTGTTCCAAATATGGGAACCCCTGATGTGTCCTGTCATTCGAATGTGGTCCTCTTCCTGCCATTCCGTTGCATATTTTTGTTTCCAAAGCTTAACCCAGGGGTTTTTCATTTCCTTTAGCCATCTCCCCCAAAGTTTTTCCCACAAAACTTTTCTTAGAGTGTCCTGGTCATGGAGTTCCAAACCACCATGTGTTTTAGGTTTGCAAAGCTTGTCTCATGCAACTAGAGTCCATTTCTTTTTGTCTTCTCCTTTACCCCAAAGAAAGTTCCTTTGGATATTCCTGATTTGCTGTAAAACTCCTATTGGGACATGAAGGGCTGAAAAGATGAACATTGGAATGGTTTGTAGAACAACCTTTGTAAGAATTAGCCTTCCTGCTAAATTCAAGGATATGCTGGTCTAGTTGTTGACTTTGTCCTTTAGTTTATTTGTAACTGACTCCCACACTTCCTTACTCAGAGGTTTATTAGTGAGAGGGATTCCCAAATATTTGGAGGGAAGATGATCTCTTTGAAAGCTGAGAATTCTGGAGAGATTTCTTTGAATAGAAATATTAGTATTAAAAAAGAAAACTTTCGATTTTGTGAGGCTTACCTCAGTGCCAACAACCATTGCGAAATCATGCAGGATTTGTTTGAAAGCTTTGGCTTCCTTGACTGTGGGAATGCCTTGCAGCATAGTATCGTCCACAAATTGTTGATGAGTCAATGTGTGCCCATTCTGAGTCAGTTTGAGTCCCTGGATTTTTCCTTCCTCCTTAGCTGAAATGATCGCTTTTCCTAATCCTTCCATCATGAGAATGAAGAGGAATGGGGAGAGAGGATCTCCTTGCCCGAGGCCTCTTGATGGTCTGAAGGTTCTGGATGGAGAGCCATTAAGAAGGATTGAACAACTAGCTGTGGTAACCAGAGCCATGACCCACTTTATCTAGTTGTGGTCAAAGCCATAAGCTTTAAGTACTTCCCTGATGTAAGACTAGCTTAGCTTATCATAACCTTTCACTATGTCTAGCTGCATTATCATACCTGCTTGCTTGTTCGTCTTGAGGGAATGAACCACTTCGTGAGCTTGAATGATATTATTGAGAATTTGTCTACCTTCCACATAACCAATCTGCTCCTCTGACACTAGCATTGGAAGAAGAGGTTTGAGTCTGTTAGAAACAACTTTGGAAATGATCTTGTACACCATATTGCATAAAGCTATGGGTATGAATCTGTCAGGTGTCATGGCTTTTTCCTATTTAGCGATTAATGCTATGAAGGATTCATTAAGCGTTCTCAGAATAGTTTTTGATTTTCTCGAGTCCTCCACCACATCAAGAATGTCTTGTTTGATAGTTTCCCAACATGCTTTGAAGAAGTCTACATTGAAACCATCCGGGCCTGGAGCTTTCCCGTTGTGCATCTCTTTGATTACTTCCTTGACCTCTTCTTCCGTTACTGGCCTGTTGAGGTTATAATTATCTTCCCTGGTAACTAGTTTTAGAATGTGCTTAGTGAAGCTCTTGGTGAATTGAGATCTATCTGCCATGGTCTCCTTTGCTATGTTTTAAAAATGTTGTACCAGAACAGATTCCATTTCCTTGTGAGTATTTAGCTCTTTCCCTTGAGGATCTATGAGTTTTGTGATCTGAATATTTGTCCTGTGTTTCATGGTAGAATTGTGGAAGAACCAGGTATTTATCTCCCCTTCTTTAATCCATTTTACTCTTGATTTATGTCTCCAGAAGATTTCCTCTTGCTAGCATCTATTGTCCCATTCTTGTTGTAGAGATTTCGCTTACATTTTCCTCTCCTCTGTGAAGCCTTCTGTGATGAGGATTTGATTAGTTTCCTGTAGTTTTTTCTCCACTTCTCTTTTGGCTTCAAAAATATTTCCAAACTCATTTTTGTTCCATTCCTTGAGCCTTAGCTCTATGTGTTTGAGTCTCTGTTGCAGGAGGAAAATTTTTGTGCCTTGGGTGGGCATGTATTCCACCCACCATTTTCCAATATTAGTGATGAAGTCAGGGTGAGTGAGCCAGACATTTTCGAACCTGAAAGGTATGTTCCTCGGCGTACCAATAAATGAGGCTTCCAACTAGATGGGCCAGTGGTTCGAGCCTCCAAAAGGAAGGATAAAAGCTGTCATAATACGACCGGAGATAAGGAGATCCTTCGAGATTATGAATCTGTCTAATTTCGAGGCAACTTGGGAGGTTCCTCCTCTCTTGTTATTCCATGTGAAGGTACCATTTATTGTGTCCATATCCACTAGTATCATGTTGCTTAAGAAGTTCTGGAAGGCAATTGAGTCTCGTCCAAGCGTTTTGGTCCCTCCTTTTTTCTCTGTGAGTGATCTGATCATGTTAAAATCCCCTCCCAAAATCCAGGGGATTACTGGGTGTCTCTCTCTCAGCTCCTCCAGAGAGGTGAGGATCCTGAGTTTGTCTTCAAGAAGTTGTGGACCATAGAAATTTGTGATCATGTAATAATCCTTGTCCCCCAAAGGTTGGATAACCATCGAAAGGTGGTTCCTAGATGCTTCAGCATCCAGGATTTCAAATTTCTGAGGATTCCATAGAGTAAGAATTCCCCTCGCCGTGTTATTTGCTTTGACTTCTAGGTACTCATACTTTATAAGCCATTTGCTATGTATTTCTCTGATCTTATCTACTGAGCATTTTGTTTCCTGTATAAACACCATGTCTGGTTTTTCTTCTTTTATCCTGTTGTTGAGATTTCTTTGTTTCTTTTACTTCCTAGTCCTCTAATGTTCTAGGTTGTAAGCTTCATAATGATGGGTTTGTGAAAGAGTAACTGGTGAGATATTTCATCTTACCTGAATTAATCATGAGTTTCCCACACTCTGACAGTAGTTCATTCTGTCTCTTTCTTCCTCTTTTCTTGCCTGGGTTTTTGGAGGAGTCTCCTGAAGTTATCTCCATCGATTTAACCCCTATGTTCTCCTAGATGCCATAGTTCCTTTTGACTCCTGCAGCCTTTGTTTGAGACCTTTAGAGGAATAGCCGTTGTACTCTATCAAACTCCTCTTGTGGCAAAGAATCAATCCCTTTGTTGGTTCCTTTCTCTAGAAACTTTTCTAGTTCAAGGTTTTCCCTCTCGAGAATCTCCTATAGGTCTTGGTCCTCCGTACCTCCTTCAATTGGGGACATCTCATGGTCACTGCCAAGTTCCATAGTGCTTGGTGGGTTCTCCTTTTGTTCATTGTATTCTTGTATGATTTCCATGCTATCCTCTTTTTCTTTCTCTGTATGGATGTCCTCCGGTTCCTTATTCATTCCATTCCCCCCCCCTCTTCTTCTAAAATCTCAAAACTATTATGAATTGGTAGCTTGTTCTCGCTAAGTTTCTTTTGGTACTTTTCCCCCTCCTTTCCCTCTGCCTCCCACTTTGGTGAAACCTTCATGGTTTTTTCCTATGTTGGTTTTCAGGTTATCCTCCCTTTTGTTGAGTGGGCAGTCGAAGAGGTGCCCATGTTCATGACATTTACGACATCTGAATAGGATGTGTTCATAGTCAACCGCCTGTACCCATTCCTGGACTACAAGAAAATTCCGTTCAAATGCAAGGTATGCCATGAATACGGTCATTTTGCTAATAGATGTAACAAACTAAAAGAAAATGAAACTGCTGAGAATCTAGAAGCAAATGAAGGCACCTGGGAACAAGTTAAGAGAAAGAAAACCAACAACAAACAATCTGGTCCAAACCTCAAACAACCCCTTGAAAACTCTGCTGCAATCCCCACTGCTCCCCTTAACATGGTCCAGCCAACACCCTCGACATCTAATCCCTTTGAAACCTTGGAAGAAGAAGAACCACCATCCCCTCGTTCTCATATTCAAGATGAAACTTTAGCTATCATACATTCCCCCATCTAGAAATTCCCATCCCCTCCACCCACCATAGATCAAATCCTCACAAGAAACAAAGTCAAAGAATCCAACAATACTTCAGAGTAGCCAAAAAAATCAGAGAGGAAATCGAATAAAGAGATCAAAGACGAGGCAACAACAAAAGAAATGGCTACAGGTACTCAACAACCAATGGACTCTTTCCTGGCTAAACAAAAAGGAAGCGGGGAAAAGCAGAAGGAGAAGGTCGGGGCTCATCAAAAATCAAATAAATAATGATTTTGGTCTCTTGGAACAGCAAGGGTTTGGGCTCCTCTCTAAAAATCAATGCAACCCGAGATTTAATAAGGCAAGAACAGCCAGATATTTTCATGATCCAAGAGACCAAAGTGACCAGTCAAGAATTCCAAAAACTAATGAAGAAGCAAAAAAGTTTTGAAGGAATAGAAACAGACTCTATTGGAGCTTCAACAGGTATTGGTATGTTATGGAACAAAGGGAAGTGGGATATCATCAGTCAAAAACTCAACAACTAGTGGGTCAGAACAGATCTAAAAAATAAAAGCAGAAAAGAAGAGTACACCTTGCTAAACATTTAGTCTCCAAATCATTACAGGGACAAAGCACTATGCTGGGAATAAATAAAAAAAGAAGTGCAAGAAAGCCAAAGAAACAAGATGGTTTTAGGAGGCGATCTAAAGTTAATTCGAAACATTGAAGAAAAGATGGGAGGGAAGTACCTCAATGATCCTTCTAGAGCAGCTCTGGAAGAAATCATAGAAGCCCACAAAATCTTAGACATTCCTCCAAGTAACGAGAAATTTACTTGGAGCAATAAAAGAGCCGATACTCAAAACATCAAAGAAAGACTGGACATGAGCTTGATCCAAGAGAGCATAGCTTCAAGATTCTCATCCATCAAGAGCAAGATTGTTCATGCTACATCCTTCGACCACAAGCTCGTGGTTCTGATTTTAGACAGGTTGGAGAATTATGGGTCGATCTCTTTTAAATATAATAAAAATTGGGACAACAAGGATGAGTTCAGCAAGATCATAAAGGACAACTAGGAATTAGATGTAATAGGTTCCCCCCACTTCGTTTGGGAATCCAAGTTAAAAAATCTAAGAGCAAAAATAAAAATTTGGGCAAGGGAGAACACTCTGAAAGAGAAAAACAAAAAAGTCGAGCTGTAAAAGAAAATGGAAAAATGGAGTCAGGAAAATGAAAATCAGCAAGCAACGGATCAAGAACATGTCCACGAAAAAGAAATATTTATGGGAATATATAGGCAAAATAGACAAGAGGAGGAGGAACTGAGGCAAAAATCCAGGTGTCTCTGGTTAAAAGCGGGAGATAAAAATACTTCCTTTTTCCATAATAACCTCAAGCTAAGAAGAGCGGGTAGCCAAATTGACAAGATTCACGCTGAAGGGAAGGAAGTAAAGGAGAGGGAGGAAATCAAAGAAGCAACCCATAGATATTTCAAAACCCTTCTAACAGCAGAAGACCAACAACCAGACAACGCTGAATTCCTTCAGAAAGTTAATAGTAAAATCAGCGATCAACAAAACAGTGAGCTGGAGAAGGAGGTGACAAAGGAGGAAAAAATACAGGCAACATGGAGCATGCATCCGGATAAAGCCCCTGGGCCAAATGGCTTTACCATCACCTTCTACAAGACCCATGGGACATAATAAAGAAAGACTTTGTAAGAATGGTTAAACATGTTTTTATAAAAACAAGATGGGAGAAAACAAAAAAGCCTCACATTTAGCACTCATCCCCAAGAAGCCAAACCCTCTCTCTTTTGACCGATTCATACCCATCTCTTTATGTAATGCATCTTATAAAATCATTACAAATTTTTTGGCAAATAGATTGAAAAAGATCCTGCCCAGTCTCATCTCTGAAAACCAAGGTGGGTTTGTTCCTAAACGACAGATAACGGACAACGTGATTGTTGTTTAGGAAGCCATACATAGCAGTATTCAAAGAAATGAAAAAGGCATGGTCATCAAGCTGGATATGGCCAATGCTTTTGACAGAGTCAATCATCAGTACTTAGTGGCAGTTCTTCAAAAGTTTGGAATATCTATTAAGTTCATCAACATTATAATGGAATGCATCTCAAACCCATGGACAACTCCATTGATCAACGGGAGGCCCAGCCGTTACTTTCGTAGCACCAGAGGTTTGAGGCAAGGTTGTCCACTCTCCCCTTTCCTTTATATCATTATGGCATAAACTTTAAGTATTCAGCTTGAAAGTCAAAGGAATAAAAGGGAAATAACTGGCATTAGCATAACTCGAGGGATTAAAGAAATCAATCACTCTCTCTTTACGGATGATACTCTCCTGATTGGAGGAGCCTCAAGTATCATTGCCAGGAGGTTAAAGAAAATCTTAGATGCCTTTCTTGCTATCTCAGGAGGGTTGCTCAATAACAAAAAGTGTAGAATTTACACCTGGAATGTTTAATTAAATGTAATGCAAAGGATTTCCCAAATTATGGATATTCTGGTCCAGCAGAAATGGGGGCACTTCACTTACCTCGGGTTACCTCTGGCAAAGGAAGGGGTCAAGATAGAGGTGTGGAATAAATAGATAGAAAAGATGAGAGGGAAACTCCAAAGCTGGGGGTTGATGTGGTTAAACCTAGTGGGCAGAACTATTCTCATAAAATCTCTTCTCTCAGCCCTGCCTATCTATCAGTACGTTATAATTTTGGCTCCTGCCAGCATCCATAAACAAATGGAACTAATCATGATAGGCTTCCTTTGGCAAGGAGGGAAACAAGACACCAAAACAATCAGCCTTGTTCACTGGGATCAAGTGACCCTCCCATTTGAAAAAGGAGGTATCTCCATTAGGATTCCGAGCTTGACAAATAAATCTCTAGGCTTCAAGCTTGTTTGGCGTATGTTAATTGAGAAAGGCAATTGGTGGGTTGAGGCACTGTTAAAAAATACCTCAATGGCCAGCACTCAAAGATCCTCACTGAAATGATCTCAGAGCGACCATGCACTCAAGCGTGGAAACTCATTACAAAAGTCATCCCTCAAATCACAGATCATATATCGAAGAGCTCGGGGAATGGGAAATATATTGCCATATGGACAGACAAAATCATGGGGTCAGCCCCACTGAATCAAAGCTACAATTCAAAGCTTTGAAAGTTTGGATGGACAACAAAAATATAACCTCTCTCTATGATATCTCAGACTCGGAGCAAAAAAGTTAGACTGCCTAGAAAGATCTGCCTCTCCCAAATAGATTGAAATTAGAGTGGGATGACATGAAGATTACACTAGTTGGAGCTGCCCCTATAAACAAAAATATCCAAGATAGCTATGTTTGGGAACCTAGTGGAGGAAAGTTTACAGTGAATTCCAGATATAAGTTCCTCCAATCCAACAATAATCTTGAAAACTGGAGTCTCAGGTTTGCAGTATGGAAGAATGAGTGCCTCCCAAAAATAAAATTCTTCGCTTGGACCCTCTTAAAAGGCAAGATCCTCACTGCGGAAAACCTTAGGAAAAAAGGTATACAAGGGCCATCCATGTGCGTTTTATGCCAGAAGGAGGAGAAAAGTAGTTAGCATCTCTTTTTAAATTGTGCCATTGCAAGGCATTGTTGGAAGAAAATTATAAGTCCCCTGGATATGACCAACGATATTTTCGATCAGCTCACAACTCTAAATAAGAACTGGAAGAAAAAATATCCTTATACAAAGCAAAACAAAAAGGCCATTATTCGTATTTGGTAATGTCTCCCATCTGTTCTCTGCTGGCAAATTTTGCTTGCAAGAAACAACTGCATCTTCAAAAATCAAAAGCCTAACCCAGGACTCATTCTTGCCAAAACATGGGGGCTAGTGGCAGAGATGATTAGCGCCAATGCTGTGTGCATTGTGGATCAAAATAATTGGCAGCATGAAAAAAAGAAGTGGTATAAAAAATTTCTTTGGTGTGTTCTATGAGGAAACAACTGCCAGCAAAAACAGGGGGAAGAAACAGAGGCTGGAAGCTCAGGGGAAATGAAGTGGAAATTGAAAAGTGGATCCAAAATAAAAATAAATACCTTCTCAGATTTGATGGCGCCTCCAAAAATAATCCTGGCAGAGCAGGAGCTGGGGGGGTTATCTATGATCAGAAAGGAGAAGTCATCTCCTCCTATGAATGGGGTCTTGGTAACATGTCAAATAACAAAGCGGAGGCGTATAGCTTGTTTCTAGGCTCATGCATCCTCAACAAACTCCAGGCCAAAGACCCAGTTGTAATCGACGATTTAGCAATAATCATTGTCGCTATGGAAACTGGGGTAGAATTCAAAAATCAGGATTTAAATAGAATCAAACAAAGAATTTTAGACAACACCAAACATCTGGGAAATATCAAATATAAGCACGTTTTAAGAGCTTATAATCAAGAAACTGACTCCCTTGCCAACAAGGCAGTGAATCAGAGAGCTGGGCAAGTGAAAGAAAATCAAGATATATATGAAAAATATATTCCTTGATTTCCCCTCTCCTTTGGATTCGACCAATTCTCACTGTACAGATAGTCAAATCGACAAAATGGCATCAACATCTCATAGGAGAAAGCAACAGGTGATCGTTCAACACAAGTCTGACAATAGAATCTCATCTCATCCTCATAGAGCAGAGTGGAGAATCTTCAGTAGGAAGAATGATACGCATAGGTTCTCGGATTTGGAAAAAATATGTCCAAGGGATTTGCACAAGTTAGGCTCTAGTCAAATTAATAGCAGAAGCGCTCGCACTGGTCAGAGGTGCAATGATAATTGTGGTAGGAATAAGCTAGAGAATAGTGGGTAGAGACACGAGAAGAGCATGAATAATCAAGCATATAAGCAGCACTGGGCTAGCAAGTTTCATCAGAGAAACAGTTCCTGTGATATTAAGGCTAGAGATCGCTCAAAGTGCACAAATTCTCACTTCTCTGAGTCTGGCGAAGACAATTTTGTTTGCAGCTTCCTCATCTGGCAGGTTGCGAAAGGAGGTATAAGCAAGGTATTTTCTATTTATTGTAATTTATCTAACAACATTTTCTCTATTGAGTTTGTTTGTAGCGGCCTCATCGGGACAAGCTCACTCATTGAGGACCTCATCCCTCCCACTCTTAGACTCACCCCGCGCCCTCCTTTTCGGCCCTCTTATATTGCCCTGGTCTATCTACCCTGATATCAGCAGTTAGATCTCCATCCTCTCCTCTACGTGGATCCGAACAGAACTATTGTCCCTCTTACTCTCTTTGTTAGCAAGCTCCTCAACCCCAGTGCCTTCTCGCTGCTTTGCCATTTTTAGATCTGCATTGCCCTCCTCATTCATCGAAGAAGTATTAGAATTTGCATATTCCTATTCTCCCCTCAAAAGCAGCTTAGTTGTCTCACTTTCCCCAGCAAAATATTATAGTTCAGGTGGTAGCTCAAAAAGGTCATTGCTAGAAGCCTAATCGGAGCACTGGAAAGACTCGACCAGGCCATTCTTACTTCAAGAACACAGTCACTCAGCAAACAGAGACACTCAGGCTTCGTCAAAATGTCTTGTAATCCACCTGGATGCGGGTGATTTTCATTTGCATTAATGAGGCCATTCATGAGTGATGGCGCTTGGCCCTGCCACCTGCTGGCCAACGCTATTCTCCAAGTCTTCACATGGATCCTGATGGATCACGTAGGGTGCGAGCAGGTCCGTCTGCAAGTTGATTTTAATGCACACATCAGCCGAGACAAAGAAGGTGCTGGTTTTATCATGGAGTATTCGGCCTTCAAGCCCATTGTATGCTCCCCGTCCTGTAACCTCTGCCCGCCTAATGCAGGATTCCTGTGTAGTAGTTTGGTCTCAGGTGTCCACTGCCGGCTCCTGGTTGCTCTTATATCTAATTCTGGGTCGTCCATATCCCATTCTCTTTCCTGCTCTCTGAGCCCTCCCCAGGTTCCTTCTGTGCAGTCTGGGCTCTCCCCTAAAGTTTCCTGTGCTTTTGTGTTGTCCCCTAGCCGCTTAGCCATGGTCCGTCATCGCATGCGAAGCCGACATGGCAGGAGCTGAGGTGGTCGCACGTGGCCTCAAACTGCTCATTCTGTGGATCATCCTCTGTCCCCTGTCTCTCCGTCTTCATCCCAAGCGAATTCTCCTCCGCCCAACCCTACTCGCAGACCTTTCCCGCATAATGCTTTCCAAACGACTCACTTTAAATTTCAGAGTAGCTTGAATAAGCCCATCATCACGGCTAACATTACCATAATTTTCTCTGAGGAAGAAGCTCAGAGTCAAGCTCCTGCGAATACTATGGCAGAGCATCCTCCGGGCGTTCTCAGAACTGCAGGCAGCCTTGGCACTGGGTAGCCTTCGGCAGATGAAGGTAAGAAGGATAGGCATGGCGATATGCATGGTGAGGAGGTCAATCTAGACGCTTCTCGGCCACTAGGTGGCTACTCACATGATGCCACTATCTCGCTTGCCATTTTTGGTAGCTCTAGTGGCGCCCGTCCTATATTGGTTCCTCCAGGTGGTAGCGGAGAGGGTGATGCAGATCGTGATAGAGATTTTTGGTATGGCAATGCCTGCCCGGTTGTCGAGGAGCTGCTGGAACATGATGTTCCCATGTGATGCTTCCTTCTCAGAGTTTTCTCCTTGGTCACTGGTCAGGTTCGGTCTCTTCTGGTTTTGTTTTTTTGTCTCTGTTTAAGAGGTTCAACATTTTGGTACCATGTCTTTGTGGCTCGGAAGTCTATTGTTCTGGTTCTGTTCTTGCGGTTCGGCGGTCTGGTTCTATGTCTCTTTGGCTCGGCAGTATGTGGTTTTCAGGCTGACATGTACAGTTTTGAAATCTTCAGGTGTTTGTTTCCACTGTTTCAAAGGGGTTATCCCAAATCCGCACTATGGCTTGCTAGCAATTTATAGGCTTCTATGTATTGTTTTTGCATCACTGTAGCTGGTTTTGCTCAATTGTGGGACAACTCCGTTTTCCTGAAAGCATTCTTATGCTCTCGTCTGAGGCTTCTGCCTCTTTGTAACCTTATTTTTATTTCCTTTTAATAGAATTGGTCTTTACAAAGAAAAAAAATGTCTTTTAATCCATTGGAAAAGGTAACGAACAACGACAACTGCGCCATTTGCCGAGCTAACAGGTTAATGATCGGCCGCTTCATCCAGACTCTCAAAGAACTCTGAGTAGAAATGAAGAATGTCAATAATTACAAACAAACATAGATTGACAAACAAAGAGAGGAGATTGAGGCTTTGAAAGACAAGTGTAAGCATCTCGAGGACGCTGTGGATTACATAAACTCTTTGAATAAAAGTGAGCAGGGGGGAACTTCCTCCCGTTACAGCAAAAAGAAGGGCCACTATCCGGAAGAATCAGTAAATCAGTTTTGGTGACCAGTTCATCTTTCTCTCTTCTATGTATTGCACCTTTTGTCTTCTTCTCGGCCAATATGTTCGTCAATATAAGTATCTCTTCTTTCAATCTGTTAGAAACAAAGGCTATAATGATGAGGTAGGGATTGTGATCCCATTTTGGTTCCTCCATTATAGACCTTCTACCTATGGTTTGTACAAGGACCTAGTCCTTCTCTTTTTTATAATATAAAAGTATCTAATCGTGTTAAAAAAAAATGTAAATAAAAAAAAATCAAATTAATTATAACATATAATTAAAAAAAACATTAATATATAAATTATTGTAAAAATGATCAATATTAAAATGTTAATTATAGCCTATAATTAAAAAACATTAATATATAAATTATTATAATTATATTGTAAAAATTATCAATATTAAAATGATATATATAGGTATATATAATTTTTTTAAATTAGTAAATTAGTGTTCTTAATCTTTTTATGTGCAATTTTAGAATTCTATCATGGCTTTATTATACTAGCTTTGAGGTGAATTGAAACATATTATTGTAACTTATTTTTTATACTCATAATAATCTATAGTAGTTTCGTGGATGCACTACTATGTTGGATTTTATAGCTCTACTATGGATTTATTATATTTATTCTATCATAATTTGAAATATATTATTGTAATTTACTTTATAGTGCATTCTTTTTTACTTTAGATGGATGTTTGTAATTACACATAACACATATGCATAAAGTATATATATAAGTACATATATAATTATTATTATTAGGAGTACTTTATTATAGATTTCAAAACTTTAATTTATTAGGGGCTAAGCTAAGTCACCTTATTATTTATTTATTTTAATGGTTTCAATTTAGTAGAAAAAATAGAAAAGAAAAAGAAATAGAATATAAATAGTTTTAGTCACACGGTTGGAAAATAAATTCTAATGGTTAGAAAATAAAATATTAAGATTAAAAAATAAGTTAAAAATAATTAAAGATACAATATAAGAAATGGAAAAGAACAAACTATCAACAGTTGAACAAAATTGAACTTTGAGAGATAAGCTGAAAGAGTTAAAAGAAAAATTAATTAACAATCTGGCCCTAAATTAAACATTTAACTGATTAAAGAGAAAATTTAGAAGTTTATTTAGATATAAGAAATGGAAAAGAACAAATAAACAACTTTGAGAGATAAGATGAAAGAGTTAAAAGAAAAAATAATTAACAATCTAGCCCTAAATTAAACATCTAACTCATTAAAGAGAAAATTTACAAGTTAATTTAGATATAAGAAATGGGAGGATAAGTCCCTTGCCCTAGATATTGCTTCAGGTCAGAGTACCATGGTGACGAGTCATGAGTGTCGGGGAGTTCATTTTCATACATTTCGATTTCATGATCCCAACTTTTTGACTCTTCTTTTTGTTGATCTATGGCTTCAACAGTCAGTTTTCATATTGTTATGAAACCAGCTCACAAAGAGATAGAAAATATAGATCAACGACTTAAAAATCAGCCTCTTCGAGGGGGCAACCTCCTTTACATTACACATATGAACAATTCTTGGATGATACAAATGAAAAGACCTCCTTTCTATATATAGGAGTCTGTTGTGGCCACCAACAACCCCCCCTACTTCTTTTCAGTATTAGCAATAACGCTAAAGAAGTGGGGACCCTTAGTAATAAAAAATCCAAAAAAGATTTTATAATTTTTTTTTGTATTATACTCAAAGATACATCGCACGGAGAAGAGTCAAGCATTCCTTGACGAGCACATTAAAGCAACTGCGAAGAAGCAGCGCAAAATTCATCACATCGCATACATTGAGAAGCACCCATAAATGACTAATCTTAAGAAAATCTCCGATGGCCGATATGCGATATCGCATATTGCAGCATCGCATAAGCAGCACACGGATAACTTGACAAATTGTAGCAATCTATGAACTGCGATCTGCGATGCCGCGACACTGCGATAACTACGATCTGCGATCAATGCGATCAATGCGATCTACGATCAATGCAATCTGCGATCTGCGAGTCGCAAAAATCACCCATCGCAAATTTCCTCAGCTCAGCACCCAAGAAAAGCTGTCCCTAAACCAAAAATTGAGCGCACGGCTTAAAGAAAATTAATGAATGTACGCCAAGGTATTCATGGAGGACAATTTTTTGTTTTTTAAAGAGTTAGTTCACTGTGGGTGTCATAATTTTATACATTCGTAGAACTTGAAGCTTTCATGTCAAAATTTATTATCATTACTTTTTCCTTTGCGTGAACTGCAGGAAACATCTAAGGAAAAAGGGGAAAGCGCAAATGCTCGGAGAACAGAGAAGAGATGTTCTCATACACGGATGCCGCATACAACAAAAACACAGATTTCAGAGTGTTACTGAACAGATACTGATATCAATAGGCGATTCGACACTCAAGGTCAAGAAACTCACAAAAGCAGCATGTTTACAAAATTCTGAAGCTCATGCCTGGTAAAGGAAAAAGTGCTAAAGACAGAAAACACACCAGAAAGGCCCGGATCAAAGAACGGAGCCAGTTTTTGATGCGCGATTAGCGCCTAGCGCTAATCGCGCATCGCTAAGAAAATTGTCCAGAAAGCAAAGTCCCTAACTTGCTTAGTCATCCACGAGTCCGGAAAGCCTAAATAGCAAAAGCAGAGGCAGCTAAGAGGAATCTGGTTTGTTACCAAGCATAGACACAGTAAAGTCGCTCAGCCAGGAGATAATTCTCAAAAATATCTTCCAGTTTACTAAAGAGGTGCCAACGCTTGTCATTTCTATTTTCGTAGCTCAAACAAAAGCAGAAGACGACCAGCCGACTCTTCTCAGGCAAATGTTGCATACTCACAGCACTAAGGAGCGAATGCAGAAAGAGTTAGAAATTAGATTCAATTTTTAGAAATAAGTTTACTTAGATAAAGGGCGGTCATTTTGAACCGTATCCGAAATTCATGTAATTAAGTTATTTAGTTAGCAGTATTTAAACCCTTCTCATGCATTTGGAGAAGGGTCCGGAAATTTGTCAAAAACTTGTCCTCAGAACATGCACTTCTGCACCCTCAGAGGAGGTTTTGATGAATGAATGGATCAAGGTTTATTAATTTTTTGCATTTGATGTCTGCTACTGATGTTGCACTTCTGTACTCTTAGTAGATATCAGAACAAGGAGAGATAAATCATTATTACTTGAAGCTTATGAGTAGAACCAGTCATAAATGGTACTTTTATCTCTTGACCATTTCTGCTTATATTCTTAAAGTGATATACAGTTTTTAGTTGTTTATATGTTATTGCATGAATGTGTGAGTTACCATTTGGCACTTTTGTATGGTGGAGTCATTTATTTATGTTTGATATATGAATAACTTATTATGCGATATGCTGTTCACAACTATTTTGCCTAACTTTTTATGCAAAGTGGTTCATCTTAATTGATTTCCATTATTATGATAGCTGAATGATCTTTATTACCAGTTATTGTTTGAAATCTCTTTAGATCGCATAATAGAAGAAATACACCCCGGGTTAGCATAGATTAGATGTGCTGTTTTCATTAGATTACAATAGCATAGAATTAGATTAAAGTAGCTTAGGTTAGAACTCTTAGATTAACATAATCCAACTCTGCACACACACACCCTTAGATTGGGAAACTGGTCCCATTATCCCCAGTTGGACCTGCTATACCAAACGGATAAGGAGCTGCCAACCAAGGTCCGGACCAGGTGGCTATCCCCCTTGTTGTCGACCTGATTTTCAGGGCCTCAACATATTTGGCGCTAGAAGGAGGGCCCAAACTATGAATGGCACTTAAATCAAAATCTAAATACCATTCTGAGAGTAAATCGCCCTTAACATCTCCCCCGAATTCTCCAGTATATTTAAATCCAGAGTCGGAAGTCACTCGAGCATCAATCGCTGCTGCACACCTTGATATTTCAGACCAATTTACCATAAAACCTCCCTAAGTCGAATCTCTGATTCACAAACTTCAGGGATTTTCCATTTCTCCTCAGAGGTCTGATAATCTCAAAGCAGTGTGACTTCGTAGTACAATCCTGCTCATCCCCTAACTAGATTGAAAAGTGAAAAATTTGGCATCCAGCCAACTGAGTTGCCTCTTCCCACCAGGAAAAGAGCGAGGAAATCACCACAAGAGTCTGACAGTGAGACTCTTTCGTCTACATCACCCATTTCAACTACTCCACTGCGAAGTCAACCACCCACACCTCCATTCCCAACCAGCATTCATTCGTCTACCATAATCCCTCTTCAATCATCCACGATCATAGTATCCTCATCTTCCCAATCACAGAGATCATCTCCTGCACTTTTCTCTACTAGCAGCTCAACGATGGCCCAATCTCCATGGAACAACCCTGGGGCAGTCTTGATGCCTGCACCCTTGAGCCCAATACCGGCCCATCCTAAGAAATGGCTGCCTAAATTCAATCCAGAGACAGGCATGCTAGCAGAAGAACACATAAACAATTTCATGCTTTCTATCAATCTCAACAGAGTTACTAATGAAGATGCTGTCGCTCGGCTTTTCCCCTACACACTGCAAGGAACAACCAGGTCATGGTATTTTTCATTACCTTCCGGGTCTATCACAAGTTGGGATATCTTCCACAATCAATTCCTTATCAAGTTTGGTGATGACAGATCAACAGCAACATTAATCAATGACCTATCCAATCTCAAGGCCCAATCTAAAGAACCTATCAAAGATTTCGATTTACGGTTCAATAAAATTCTCAACAAAATTCCTACTGCTTCCTAACCCAGCGAAGAAGTACGATGTGAATGGTATATTAATGCTTTACCATCAAACATACCAATCTTCGTGGATAGAGAAAATAAAACAACTTTAGTTGAAAACATGACAGAGGCGATAGCAGTAGAGAAACGCGTAATAGCATTGGAAAAGAGATCCGCGATAGAGGAACGAAAGTCTAAAAAAGTCACCTTCAAGGAAGATCCCAAGAAGAAACAAACAAAAGACGCTTTCGATTTGGAAGGATTGCAGAAAGTATTAAAGACCATGTCTAATAAGATGATTGACATAAAAAAAAAGTAGCAGAAACTTCTTTAAAAAAGCCCTACAAAACTTTTAAAAGAGGTCCTTCAATGGATACAAAACCACCCAATGCCATCTCCAATGCTGAAACTGAGGAAGAGGAAGAAGAAGTGCCACTGAAGGGAAAACAGATGACGAAGAAGTTGTGGAATTACAAGGAATGTGGGATTTCATCCTCCCACAAGAAGAGGATCAAGAAATATTTCCGGTTAGCACACGAAGCAAAAATCAGCTTGATCCTCCCCAAACTACCCCTAAGCAGAAGGGCGCAAGCCCTACAACAAAAGATAAAGTCGCAACAAAGAAAGCAACAACTAAAGCGACTCAGCCTAGCCCAGTCCGAGTAGATCAAACAACTCCATCAAAAACACTGATAGTGTCGGATGAAATGGAGTACAATATTGTTGATGGCATGAAAAAGACTAGGGCTAATATTACCCTTTATGAATTGAGCAAATTGAAGCATCAACAGAAGATAATGATGAAAGAATTACACGCTGTGTCTATTGTACCTTTTCCTGCCACTGTACTCTCTCAAGCTTCCCATAACATGGGAAGACCTCCAACTAACACGATCAATAAGATTGATCCAAATGATATCGCCTTAATTGGAGGAAGATCAAGATCTCACACTCCCCTGTTTCTTCTCACTTACGAGATTTTCAACAAAAATGTGCACAATTGTTTGGTAGATTCCGGTGCTTCTTCGAATATTTTACCCAGATCAATATGTGCTAAGGTAAATGTTCAACCACAAAAATCCGCAGTGCGTATAGTTCAGCTTGATCGATCTCAAGTCGAAGTGATTGGTGAAATTAATCAAGTAACCATAAGATTGTCATCTAACCCGAAGGTATGTCAGGTTATTGACATTCTAGTGGCCAATATCCCAGAATTCTATGGATTAATTCTTAGCAGGGATTGGTCCGAGAAACTCCATGGATACTTTGAAATCGACTGGTCGTACATGTGGTTACCCTATAACAGTAAACCGAATCAGATAAAGGTTGAATGAGAATTACACCGGAAGTACATAGTAACGGAATTAGAGGGAGAAAATGAAGCAGTATCATATAACATCAGCATCATAGGCAATTACTTGGTAGATTCTTTTCTCGGTAATTTCAATGCTCACCCATCACCTTACTTAGAAAATTCAGTTTTGTCCCAAGTCGAAATTTTTTCCCAAACTGATAGTTCAAAGTGTGTAAATTTTGTAGATGAACCTGTAAATACATCTTTGTTTTGGAAATTATATTTTGATGGCTCTAAATCTAACGAAGGAGCAGGAGCAGGATGCGTTCTGATTAGTCCAGAAGGAAACAAGACCATGCTTACATGCAGGCTCGAATTCAATTGCACAAACAACACAACAGAATATGAGGCCTTGGTGCAAGGCCTATACAAAGCAATTGGGTTAAACGTCAAGTATATTCAGGTCTTTGAGGACTCTGAGATTATCGTCAAACAGGTACGTAACACTATACATTGCCTATCAGGTCATTTAAAACACTATAAATCTTTAGTACAAGATCTGACTGAGCATTTCATAGCATTTAATATCTCTTCAATCCCGAGACTCCAAAACGCAAGTGCAGACCTTTTGGCTAACGTAGCCTCTAGGCTTATTCCCTCCGAAGATTTTAGTCCAGATAGATTCTCAATAGAATTAATCTTTAGACCATCCATCCCTGACAACATTACAAATTGGAGAGTATTCAATGATGATCCTGATATTGTAAATTTCCTCACTTCTGAAGGATCCTATGCCAATTAGATAATTGATGAAGACCATCACGATCGACAAACACAACAAAATAGCACTGATAATGCTATACCTAAATCGGTGGTTAAGTTAGAAGACTTGTACGATTTGAAAAATCGGTTTAAATGGTCTACCAATTCAAAGCTCTACAGTTCAACTCTGAACTACGAATTAGTAAACCTAGGAACCGATGATAAACCACAAAACATTAATCTAGGCATAGGCCTGGCCCCTGAAGAAAAACTAGCGTATATTCGTCTTTTGAGACAATATAAAAATGTTTTTGCCTGGAATTACGATGAGCTGAAGACATACGACACTTTTATCATTCAACACACTATTCCTATGATTGACAAAGAAAAACCTATCCAACAAAAACTGAGGAAGATCCAGCCCAATTTAGAAAATCAGATAAAGACTGAGCTAAATAAGTTATTAAAAGCCAGAATAATTTTCCCCGTCAGACATTCCAAATGGGTCTCCAATATGGTACCTGTTAGAAAGAAAAACGGAGATATCAAAATCTGTATCGATTTTCGGAATCTTAACAAAGCCTATCAAAAAGACAATTTTCCTCTTCCACCTATGGAACAGATATTACAGGCAGTAGCAGGCTCAGAACTAATGTCTTTCTTGGATGGATTTTCAGGATATAATCAAGTGCTGGTGCATCCCAATGATCAGTTGAAAACCACATTCAGAACTAAATGGGGCACATACGCATATCGGAAAATGCCATTTGGTTTGATTAATGCCGACGCTACATTTCAAAGAGCCATGGACATCGCATTTAAGGGTTTAGTCAACAAATCTGTAGTGATTTATTTGGACGATATAACAGTGTATTCCAAGAAGCGAAGCGACCATCTCAGAGATTTAAAGCAAATTTTTCAACGATGTTTAAGGTATGGGATTTCACTTAACCCGAAGAAATCTTTTTTCGCATTAAGTGAAGGAAAACTTATAGGATTCATAGTGTCAAAGTCTGGTATTCACATTGATCCTGACAGAATCAAAGAAATCTCAGAAATATCCCTACCTCATAATAAAAAGCCATGCAATATTTCCTTGGTCAAATCAATTTTGTAAGAAGATTTGTCGTAGATTTTTCACGAATTGTGTCTCCTTTGCAAACCATGATTAAAAAGAATTCAACTTTCAAATGGGGTCAAGATGAACATGAAGCATTCAACCTGATCAAACAAGCTATTATTAATGCTCCATCTTTAGCAACCCCGAATTTTTCAGAATCTTTTGTTTTATACACATTTTCCTCAGAAAAATCATATGCTGTGATTCTCAACCAAGCCAATCAAGAAAAAACGGAAGCTCCAATTGCGTTTTTTAGCTCGAATCTACAAGGTGCTGAACTCAATTATTCAGACGTAGACTCACAGGTCTATGCTGTTTTCAAAGCGGTTAAATATTTCAGACCTTTCTTACTCAAAACCTATATTAAGATCATAGTACCATTTCCAGCGGAAAGAAATCTTCTAGTACAGAAGGATATGGGCGAGAAAAGAGCGAATTGGATCACTGCTTTACAGGAATATGATCTTGAGATCAAACCAGCAAACATTGTAAGAGGTCAAGGCTTCTGCAAGATGTTAGCTGGAGCATCGCAAATCCCTGAAATGCCATCCGAAGAGGTACAAATGTATGAGGTAAGCCTGAACGATGCAGACTCATTGTATGCTGATATAATTTATTATCTTAAGAACGGGTATGCTCCATCACACCTGGATCACACTAAGAAAAGATCTCTGAGATTGAAAGCTAAGCAATATCAGCTCATTTAGAAAGAATTATGATTCTGTTCTTCTTAGATGTCTTGAAAAAACTGAAGCCGAAATTTTTTTGCAGGAACTCCACGATGGACCAGCAGGTGGACACTATGCTGGAGATGCTATTGCACATAAAATTTTATGTGCAGGATATTATTGGCCTACGCTGTTCAAAGATTCACACAGTTACGTGAGGAAATGTCAAGTCTGCCAAACTACTGCTGGAAAACAAAAGAAGCCGTCCCTGCCACTACAACCGGTAAACATCGAGCAACCATTCAGCCAGTGGGGCTTGGACATAATAGGTGAGATCGTTCCTCACTCTTCTAAGCAGCATAGGTACATCCTCACGACAACAGAGTATTTTACTAAATGGGTAGAGACAGTTCCTCTCAAGACAACTAATTCTGAAAATATTATCGAATTCATAGATCAATTTATAATCACTAGTTTTGGATTGCCAACGGCTTTAATATTTGATAATGCATCATACTTTTCTGGAAATGCAATGACTGAGTTCGCACTTAAAAGGGGATTCAAACTAAAATATTCGGCCAATTACTATCCGCAAGGTAATGGGTTAGCTGAGTCAACAAATAAAAACCTAATCAGGATTATTAAAAGAACAGCTGACCAGAACCAAAAGAATTGGCATAAAGCTTTGATAAACGCTTTATGCGCAGATAGAATAACAAAAAAATCTTCGATCGGCACTTCCCCCTTTAATTTAGTTTATGGGAAAGAAGCGGTTCTTCCAACCCACTTAGTCATTCCCTCTTTGTCTTTAATACAGTACATTGATGAAGTACCTACTTCCTCCATATAGCTAAGACAAATGGAAATAATCAAATTAGAAGAACAGTGAGAACAAGCTAAAAGAACCCATGCTCATCATCAAGCGCTAATAAAATCCTCTTTTGACTCAAACAAAATGACCAGAATTTTTTTTCAGATGGGAGATTTAGTTTTAAAATGGGATAAAGCTCATGAAGAAAAGGGCAAACATAGAAAATTTCAAAAGATGTGGCTTGGTCCTTTTCAGATTGTTGAAGTCATAGGTCCATCAACGTTTGTCTTACAAGATCTAGCAGGTAGAAGGGATTCTCTGCCTGTGAATGGTCAAATCCTTAAAATATATTTTCCATAGAAGATTATTCTTCTATTTTGTAGAATAGTTTCGTTTTTCTTTCTTTCTTTCATAATAAAACCGACTGTTAATGGTTACTATCGGTATTCGGGAAAAAGGCACCAATTCTCTTTCAGATTTTGAGCTTTTCGCTTGTATAAACATAATTTTTTTTGAAAATCTGATCTTTATTATTGACAGACACAGTTAAAAACTTTAGCCTAGATATGATATTAGTTTCAACTTCAAAAAATTCGATGAAAGCAACCTTTAGCGAAGGAATTGTTTTATATCAGCACAATGAAAGGTATCAATAACAAAATAAAGATTCTCTGTAAAACTGCTATTTGCAAACTCTATTGTTGTCGTCCGGAGGTTTCTTAAGGAAAACAATGATATCCTCCCTGTTAAAGAAAATCTCAGCATTCAGAGGGACAATCCAAGAAACACTATATCTCAAAGAATAAGAGGTCTCATCACGAGCCGGCTTATCATGATCACAGATATTATAACTTTGCTGACTTTGCCAAACACTGTCCATCAAAACAGGGCAATGACTCAAGATTATTGAAAATCAAAAGACAAGGGGTCTCATCACGAGCCAGCTTGTTCAACAAAAGTGTAAATCAAGTGAATGACTGTGTCATAATTTGGCTACCAAACCAAGACATTGTTCTTTAAGAATAAAAAAGGAAAAAGTGTCAAAATGGATTTTCCTTTGAGGGTTGTAGGTAACCTTAAACAGGATAAAGGATCATTGTTGGGTAACAGGTAACCCTGTCGAGGCTATGGATGCCTGCTGGCAGCAGAGGCTCTACTTACGGCAAACAAGCATATTTTAAGGCTAGCACACAGAGAAAACTTTATTTTTTTTTCTTTACATGACCAAGTAATGGCTGATGTAGATACAAGGACAAGACTGAGGAAGCAAACAATTAGAAAAGAAAGAAGTTGAAACAAAATATCATTGATAGAATAAGGCATAATGTACTATGTCTGTCCATAAAAAAGTTTAGGTTTATAAAATTTTTTCTGTTTTGGAAGTTTAAAGAATTCAATAGAAAAGTAGAGATAACTGGTTCTTCCAAGTGAATCGCCATTGTTGTGGCCACCAACAACCCCCCTACTTCTTTTCAGTATTAGCAATAACGCTAAAGAAGTGGGGACCCTTAGTAATAAAAAATCCAAAAAAGATTTTATAATTTTTTTTTGTATTATACTCCTCAAAGATACATCGCACGGAGAAGAGTCAAGCATTCCTTGATGAGCACATTAAAGCAACTGCGAAGAAGCGGCGCGAAATTCATCACATCGCATACATTGAGAAGCGCCCATAAATGACTAATCTTAAGAAAATCTCCGATGGCCGATATGCGATATCGCATATCACAACATCGCATAAGCAGCACACGAATAACTTGACAAATTGCAGCAATCTGCGATCTGCGATGCCGCGACACTGCGATAACTGCGATAACTGCGATCTGCGATCAATGCGATCAATGCGATCTGCGATCTGCGAGTCGCAGAAATCACCCATCGCAAATTTCCTCGGCTCAGCACCCAAGAAAAGCTGTCCCTAAACCAAAAATTGAGCACACGGCTTAAAGAAAATTAATGAATGTACGCCAAGGTATTCATGGAGGACAGTTTTGTGTTTTTTAAAGAGTTAGTTCACTGTGGGTGTCATAATTTTATACATTCGTAGAACTTGAAGCTTTCATGTCAAAATTTATTATCATTACTTTTTCCTTTGCATGAACTGCAGGAAACATCTAAGGAAAAAGGGGAAAGCGCCAATGCTCGGAGAACAGAGAAGAGATGTTCTCATACACGGATGTCGCATACAACAGAAACACAGATTTCAGAGTGTTACTGAACAGATACTGATATCAATAGGCGATTTGACACTCAAGGTCAAGAAACTCACAAAAGCAGCATGTTTACAAAATTCTGAAGCTCATGCCCGGTAAAGGAAAAAGCGCTAAAGACGGAAAACGCACCAAAAAGGCTCGGATCAAAGAACGGAGGCAGTTTTTGATGTGCGATTAGCGCCTAGCGCTAATCGCGCATCGCTAAGAAAATTGTCTAGAAAGCAAAGTCCCTAACTTGCTTAGTCATCCACGAGTCCGGAAAGCCTAAATGGCAAAAGCAGAGGCAGCTAAGAGGAGTCTGGTTTGTTACCAAGCATACACACAGTAAATTTTCTCAGCCAGGAGATAATTCTCAAAAATATCTTCCAGTTTACTAAAAAGAAGTGCCAGCGCTTGTCATTTCTATTTTCGTAGCTCAAACAAAAGCAGAAGACGAACAACCGACTCTTCCCAGGGAAATGTTGCATACTCACAGCACTAAGGAGCGAATGCAGAAAGAGTTAGAAATTAGATTCAATTTTTAGAAATAAGTTTACTTAGATAAAGGGTGGTCATTTTGAACCGTATCCGAAATTCATGTAATTAAGTTATTTAGTTAGCAGTATTTAAACCCTTCTCATGCATTTGGAGAAGAGTCCGGAAATTTGTCAAAAACTTGTCCTCAGAACATGCACTTCTGCACCCTCAGAGGAGGTTTTGATGAATGAACGGATCAAGGTTTATTAATTTTTTGCATTTGATGTCTGCTACTGATGTTGAACTTCTATACTCTTAGTAGATATCAGAACAAGGAGAGATAAATCATTATTACTTGAAGCTTATGAGTAGAACTAGTCATAAATGGTACTTTTATCTCTTGACCATTTCTGCTTATATTCTTAAAGTGATATATAGTTTTTAGTTGTTTATATGTTATTGCATGAATGTGTGAGTTACCATTTGGCACTTTTGTATGGTGGAGTCATTTATTTATGTTTGATATATGAATAACTTATTATGCGATATGCTGTTCACAACTGTTTTGTCGAACTTTTTATGCAAAGTGGTTCATCTTAATTGATTTCCATTCTTATGATAGCTGAATGATCTTTATTACCAGTTATTGTTTGAAATCTCTTTAGATCGCATAATAGAAGAAATACACCCCGGGTTAGCATAGATTAAATGTGCTGTTTTCATTAGATTACAATAGCATAGAATTAGATTAAAGTAGCTTAGGTCAGAACTCTTAGATCAGCATAATCCAACTCTGCACACACACACCCTTAGATTGGGAAACTGGTCCCATTATCCCTAGTCGGACCCGCTATACCAAACGGATAAGGAGCTGCCAACCAAGGTCTGGACCGGGTGGGTATCCCCCTTGTTGTCGACCCGATTTTCGAGGCCTCAACAGAGTCTAAGGGGTCATAATATAATTAGAGCCTACATACCAATAATAATGTAAGGGCACAACAATAACAATAGTGGGCTTCTATGGGGCACAATAATAACAATATGGGGACTACATGGGCACAATACTATAATAAGGGGGTTGCACTAATAACAATAATGGGTTACACTAGTAGTATAGGGACCTAACATGCCCCTCTCCTTCAAAAAGTGTTGTCCTCAACGCTTGAGTAGTTCTGGATGCTTCTGTATAAACTTCTCGTCCTCCCATGTGGAATTTTTAGCGGGTAAGTTCTTCCACTTGATAAGATACTCTGAAATTGATCCATTTCCTAGCTGTTAGGTTCTTGCTTATGTGATTGCTTTAGTTTCTAATATGATTTTTCCTTCCTCGTCAAGTTCCAACAATATTGTTGGAACTGGGAGCTTGTCACTTATAACCTTCTTTAAGCATGAAACATGGAAAACCAGGGGCACTCAGAAGATGCAGGAAGCTCCAATTTGTATGCCATAGTACCAATCTTTTGCAGTGCCTTGTAAGGACCATAGTACTTTGGTGATAATTTATTATCCTTCTTAGCATGCTTGAGGGACATTTGTTTGTATGGTTGTATCCGTTAAAATACCGAGTCACCTATATCAAAACTTCTTTCGCTGCGATGTTGATTTACCTATTGTTTCATTCAATTCTGCGCGAAAGTGAGGTTATCCTTTTTCTTCTTGATATGCCTTTCTATCTTGAGATTTTGAGGAGTGGTGATTCCTGCTAATGCATTAAAAGATATGGTCAGATTCATTTCTTCTTTCTCTGGGGTTGGTTCCTGGTGTATATCCTCTTCTTTTGATGTTTCTTGATTCTTTTCTTCCTCCTCTTCACAATCAATATAAAAAAATTTCTTCATAGCACACTTATTACCTTTAGTGTATTTGCTATCACAATTGTAACAAAGGTCATTTTCTCATTTTTCTTCCAATTGTTGTGGTGTCAACCTTGTAGGTTGTGGAAGGCTAGCAGCAACAACATTTCCATCTTTATAATTGTGAGTGGTAGGATTTCTTATTGCAATAATTTTTCTTTCAATTTTTCTTTCCAGCCTGAATGCCTTCTCCAATGAATCAGGTTCCCAAAGACAAAACTCATGTTTAATGTTATCCTTTAAAGTCCCTATGAAGACATCAATACTCTACTTCTTTGGAATATCATTTACCTTTATATTCAATTTTTGGAAGTCCTCAACGTGCTTTGCCATTGAACCCTTTCGTTTGAGATTATCAATTGGCTAAAGAAGGTGTTGCTCTTTGTATCCTCATAATGTGCTATCATTTCCTCCGTAAAAATTGACCAAGTGGGAAGTGGTTTATGATAACAAAGACCTTTATACCATAAAAATTAATTCAGTTCTGAATATAAAGATGCAATACATACCTTTTGTAACAGTTGCACATCATGTAGATCAAAATATTTTTCCATCTGTAGTATCCATGTTATGGGATCCTTTCCATCAAAATTCTTCATATCGATCTTTGGAATATGGTGGGTCTTCAATCCAATGTGAGATTCTATGAAATCATGATTTTTTTTTTTTCCCTCATCATGAGTTTCCTCTACTACCTTTTCTTTATTAGGAGGCCTTTCTTGTACCAGCTTTGTCCCACCTCCCTTCAAACCTTCCATGTATTTCTTCAAATATCCCATGTCTTCTTCAAATCTTCTTCCATGGCACATATAAAACTATTTATCTTAGCTTCGATCACATTCTTCAAATCATCCATCCAATTTTGCTTACTAGGTGTTCTATTTTCTTGATTCAAGTCATTATTTTTCTTGCTTTTAGGAGCTCGATATTTAAATGGATATTGTTGGGTGATTTAATTGTCTGTTAAATCCCTGTCATTTAAATGGTCAACCCAGGAGTTTCGTAAACTTAGAAGAAAACCAAAATATATGGGACCTTAGATGAAACAGGTGTAGGAAGTTTGTTTAGAATGGAAATTCATATTACAAATCTAAAATATCAGATCTATTTTATAAAAGAATTAAAATGTTTGATCAATGGAATTATTTTATTTTAGAAGATAGAGAAGAGTCTTTTGTTCAAGAGTCCTGATTTTCCTTCTACAATGTTTCTATAATAACATTGCCAAACATCTAAGAAAGCAAGAGAGAAAGCATATAAATGCAAGCAAGTAAATATTGTTTTCAGTTCAGTTCTTAGCTCCTGGAGAAGAGTCTCCTAACTGAGGAGACCCTGGTTGTCCTTCTCACATAAAAACTAGCTACCGAAAAGAAATCAATCTTCACATAAATGTGTTAGAGGAAAGCATATAAGAAAATAAATATTGTTTCAGTTTAGTCTAGCTCATGGAAAAGAGGCTCCTAACTGAGGAGATCCTGGTTGTCCTTCTCACATAATCTAGCTCATGGAGAAGAGGCTCCTAACTGAGGAGATCCCGATTTTCCTTCTCACATAAAAACTAGCTACTGAAAAGAGATCAACCTTCACACAACAAAACATGGCCATAACATGAATTCATACTGAAATTATCTACAAGTATTTACAACAAAGAAATAAGATGAACATCAGAATTAAAATTAGTATATTCACAACATTACTCTACAACAAAGTGTACTTATCTCAGTATGGGGATCCTTCCATTCCTCAATGAGCACACATGAACAACTATCACACCTTAAGAATCAAACAACACTCATAACTCATGATTTGGAGAAAATGATATTATTCATGTTGAATGAACAATGATAAATCTGATGCTAATGAATAACTCATAACTGTTCTCTCTCCTTTGAAGGATGATCCTCTTATTTATACATGAATTAGGGATATCTACTCAATAAATGTAGATCCCTTAAATATCTACTAGATCCATACTTGTCTCAACTTATCCATAAATACTAGATACAAATCCCATGACACATGAAAATCTCCATGATCTTTCTCCTTCCACCTCTTGAGTTGAAATTCGAATTTGATCTTGGGAGGCCACATAAGGGTGCCTTGGAAGCTTCCAAATGATCTACACATGTCATCAAACTCAAGCGAGTTTTAGGTATAAGCAAATACATGTTATTTCTCTAACTTTTAATCATAAATTCACTCTAAATACATAAAATTAATAACTTTGGAAAATGAAGATATGAACCCATATGGTATTGGAAATATAGAGTTATGTAATGATAATGTGATGAATTGAGGTGACAAAATGAGGATAAAGGTGAAAATGGAGTGAAAATGTATGTTAATTTGGCGGCCCAACATACCCCTCAACTTAAGTTATTGCATGTCCTCATGCAATCTATCACATTGATTCACTTAATCATGACTTATTCTTTTTGTATTGTCTTTCTTTTATATCGACTTTGTTGATATTGATTTTTTTAACTTCGCATAATTTTCTTTTTGACAACTTTGTTCCTTTTGCAAAGTCTTCTTTCTTAAAAAAATTTGATTGCAACATATTATTTTGGTTGGTTCTTGTGTGACAACCAAAATTTGATATTTACTGGTTCTTGTGTAACAATACTTTCGTTGTTTTTGTGTTGCATCAAAAGACTTTGAAAATATTTAATCAACCATTCATTTTTTGATTATTATTTGCAAACCATGTAACATTTGAATCATAATGCAATAGTAGTTGTTTGGAAAAAGTATGTTGGTTAGGATGACGTGTGCATGAAGGACATATATGACATATGAAAGGTGATAATGGAGTATGTATGTGAATATGAGGTATGAAAATGAAGATGGTGTAACATTTTCCAAAAAATATAATTTTAGTATTAAAGGAATTGTATGATAAAAAGCTAGAAAAGAACATACCTTTACTTACCTGAGTGGAAAAACTATGTATATGTAGAAAAGTGTAGTTTCTGCTGCGGAATCATGGAATGGAGAATAAAAGAATGTGATCTATGTCTTGGTTGCATACATGATGGATGAAGTCATGAATGTGGATCCTTTATTACTTCTACTGAATTTGTTCCAAAGTATAAAATACTGTTGAATCTGCTACTGAATCATATAGTCTTCATGTCGTCCCATATCGTGGCACAATTCTTTCCATGTGAATAAATGTGTCAATGTCGAACATGGAAAGAAGTCATTGAATTACCAACCATTGATGAATGTCGTTAACCAATGCGAGGCAAACTCACCATTAATGTTAATGAGTGCCAAGGTACCCAAGTACATCTTGCGAAGTGTGAATAGATGAGCTGATGTCGAGCCACTTGCAAGATCCAACAAACAAGGGACATTAATGTATTCCCATTTTTCGTGGGCGAGAAGACTTGCCATTAAGGCATGCAAGCCTCAAGGTACTAATAATGACTCTAGTCTTTGTCCCAGATAAGGTGCCGAGGTCAATGGGTCAAGACTTGTTGAAAGGTGGGCCTTAAGGAATTCCACATCAGTCAACGCAAGTTTGTACAGAATGATTGGTAGGACTATAGATACAAGATGTTATGGTCAAACAATTTTTATGGCAAGGAAAACAAGGAAATGTACAAAGATGGTTGATTTATTTGTGAGGGAAAAAGATGAGCTGAAAAGAAGGCAAAAATGTATGCGACTCAGAAAAGTAGACATGTACGAAGTCATGATGGATATGGCAATGAATCAATGGACTTTAACATAGATGACTGATGAGGCTTTGAAGGAGAAGTGTGGGTAACATATCATGATGAAAAATATTTCTCTGTAGCGACAAATGTCACGACATTTGTAATTAACTTCTTCAAGCTTTCAATAATGAATGTGATTTCGAGAGATCACATCTACATGGACTTGGATCATCGTGCACCTGTAAAAGCTCAGTACAAATCTTGCATGAAAACTGTTAGAGTTTTTTTTGAAGGACAAAAAATGCAGGTATAAATGCTAGCAACAAAATAAAATAAAATAAAATTTACCTGTTGCCTTTGCGCGCAAGTTCCTTTGAAGTAACTCCGAGAAAGTATAAATTGTTTTCAAGAGTTATGAACATCCATTTGCAATTTTTGTTTTAATTGTTTTGTTGTTTTCTTATTTGTTTTTAATTGTTTAGATTTTTTTTTTTAAATTGTTTTTTTTATTTGTTTTGTTTTTAATTGTTTCGATTTTTTTAATTGGTTTTTTTTAATGTTTTGATTTTTTAATATTTTTAATTGTTTTTTTGTTGTTATGTGTTTTTTTTTTTTTTTTAAAACTAAAATTTGTTTTGTATTGTTATAAAAAAAAATAATAATAATAAAATCACAAAAAATTGTTTGGTATTGTTTTGATTTTTTAAATTTCTCTTTTTTTTTTTTTCAAACAAGAAGTGCAAGAATATGGGAAAAGGGGAATAAAAAAATCTTTACAACTAAACGGCATCAAAAATAAAAATATTACAAATTAAATGGCATATAAAATAAAAATCTAAATAATATTTAAAAAATATTGAAAGCTAAATGATATATAAGAAAATAAATAAAATAAAATAAAAATATTGAAATCTAAATGGGTATATCCATATGCTTGGGATTTTATTCTCATTAAGATAAGTCCTCTGTCTTATCGACATAAAGGGTCAATCAATGACTTCCCGTATGCGGAAACAGTAGCAACCAACCGATCAAGAATTCATGTGTCTTTTAAGGTTCATCATACCACGCAGCGCGCCTGCCTCCGCCGCCATGAACACTAACATAATGGTTATCATCCATAGGCTCAACGTTTTAGAGTTGGTGATGCCTAGTTTTGCCATCTTCTTCACACCAATAAAACCATACACAGTTTGACACTCACTCACTGTGTATCTGTATCTGCAGATTATAATTTCGCTTCACTTAGCGAGTCCATTGTTTGAACTAAGCTATGTTTAATAGTGCATCACACATACTTGACATTCCAGAAAGAGAATTCAAGAATTTAAAATGTTGTTGGAAGGGACGCGAAGGCACCTCTCAAGGTTCCTGGTAAAATAGGATCAGACATAATGGAAAGATTTGGTGTATATACATCATCGAGATTTTTTTGGTTTTGTTTCTCCTGTTTGATGTGTTGGGAATTTTCTGCTAAATTCCAAACAAAATTTGAACAGAGAGACAATGCTCTGTTTTTAACCCAGAGAATAATACTCTGCTTTAGCACAGGGAAGCAAAATTGTTTGCTGGGAATGAAGAACAGAGTTTCACACACCAAAATAAACTTTGCATTCATTAAAAAAAAACAACTGCTATTACAGAAAAGACCTTCCTCTCACAGAGGGATTACACAAAAGATTGCTTCTGAGGTAGTTCATAACTTACTGTCTCTCCAAAAAAAAACACTGCTCTATTTCTTCTTACTTTGCGTTACTGTGCATTACACACTCTGTCTCTGCTTGCGAAATTACTCTGTCTCTGTCTGCATATATTTTACACTGCTGTGAAAAAAAATATTCTCTTACATTCGCTCTGCTACGAGTTCCCCTTCGTTCTCTCAACGAATAACAAAAAAAAAATGTATACACGCTGCTGCATGTATATTTCATTTCATGTTTTACAAAACAAAACAAAACAGGGCAATGGATTGCCTTCGCGCTTGCTGCGCTTCACTTCGTCTTTCACCAACGAACTACAAACATACTCACGCTACCGCGTATTGCTTGCACATTACATTACCTTCATCTTGCTTTACACTGCTGCGTTTCACATTTCAAGTTCAATTAACACAGAAAAAATTTATTCATGCTGCTGCGTGCTCCCTCCCTTTTTTTAACAACAACACATTACATTTCAGTCTCTGCACTACTGTGCATTTTTCCCTTTTGCGCTGCTGCGTCTGCGCGTTGCCCTCTTTCATTCAACATACAACATAACTTACATACTCTGTCTCTCAAGAATTTAACACTGCTGTGTTACATTTTATTTCCTACAAAACATTCACGCTGCTGCGATTTGTTTTCTCCCTTCATGCGCTGCTGCTTTTTTTTAGTTCACAGTGCTGCGCCCATTTTTCATTCCATACAAAAACAACAACAAACTTTGTTTTTACTTTTACCCTAAAACGAACAACTCCCGTGCATTAAAGAAAATTGAATGTTTTACCAACATTTATTGACCACAGGACATTTCATTAAATCCTTTAGCATGGCGATATATTTATTGTTTTAACCGTAGAGTACTGTTGGCTGCAACCTCACATGGAAGGTCCTCCTGATAACCAAGAAACATGTGCCCTGCTACCATAACCGTTGATCTGCCCTAAAAAATTGGACGGCTGCAATCAATATCGCACGACCCTTCTGACTGATCTTTATGCTCCAGGGAACGACTGTTTTGGAACAGTGGCTCCGGGCACGTGTCAGCAGCTGATTGTATCGCTGCCCTTCGGAGGAAAACCACCGCTCGGTGAAAAGTGGTGCGATAAAGTCTGGCTGGTTTTCTGAACTGTACGCAGTCCCTATTCAATTGTCGCTGTAGTTGAAATTACATTTCAACACTCCCCCTTAATTTCAACTGCTGGGTTATTAGTCATACCCAGACATTTCTTCAAAAATTCAAAACTTTTCTGCCTATTCGTATCAACTTTCCTTTCATCGCTTTTACTGCTGTGCTCAGGCACTCCAATCAATATTGAGCCACAAAACTGTGACTGATTACTGTTCTAGAGAATAAGACTACTGTCTTTGCAGTTGGCTATATTCATTGGGGCATGATCTGCACTTGTGCTTTCTGGAAAAATCAGTGGGTCATTTGCTCTTAGTGATAATGATCAAGAATTACAGGCTCCCCCTAACTGTATGCACCGTCCCCTTTTGGCAGAGTCTTCTCAAAAAAAGCTTAGATTGGCTGGGGAGCTCAAGGGACTTTCGGACTATATTTCCTTCCTTCTCCATACTTGTGTAACTTTCTTCTTTTGCATGGTTCTAGCTTGTGAAAGAGCCCATGTTAAGTTACAATCACGTGCCATATGACCAATGTTATGACACTTGAAGCATTCTACATTGTTCATGAATAAGATTTCATGATTTCTTCCTGTAAAATTGTTTCTTTGAGGTTGTCGGATACTATAATATCTATCTCTATGAGATGCTTTACAGTCTTTTGCCATATGACCAAAGTTTGAACAAGAATAAAAATAACAAAAAAATGAACTTTGGTACTTAGGAGATGGAGGTTTCCTTGATGTACTTCTGAAGCCTTTCTGCCTTGAGATCCTTTGATGATAACCATTGCCTCTTGCCTCTTTGACATCTTCTACATTTCTTTTTGGAGCTGGTTTTCTATTTGGTGCAAGATTTCTTCTTGGAATAGGATTTCTTCTATTGTAGCCTTGATTTTTCTCCTTTCCTTTGCTGGAACTAGGAGCATCACAATTTCTTTCTGGCTTCTTCACATCTCTTTTGATTAGAGCATTTTCATTCTTGTTTGAGGGTTCACCTGCATACCCTAGTCCTGATTTATTAGATGGACATCTGTGATAGCTGAGCATGTCATCCAAGGCTTGAGAGCTCTTCATGATTTTGTTCATCCCTTCAACCTTTTTTCTGAGGAGGACAATCTCTTCTTCCAATATTTCACACTCATTATTCTTATTTTCTAGTTGTTCCTCAGTTTCTTCCTTGCTACGAGTAGCTTCAGCTGCTACTATTTTAAGGGAGATGATATCTGACTTCATTTCTTCATTCTTTGCTTGATTGCTTTCCATTCTCTTCTCAGCTTCTTGTGCCTGTTTCCTGGCTTCTTGTAATTGAGACTTAAGGGAGGAGACCTCTACCTTGTACTGACCAATCTCTTCTTCAAGTTTGTTCACGCTCTTGTGCTTTTGTTCAAGTTGACTTGACAAGGTATTTTCCTGCTTCTTTGCTTTATTCAATTGATTTTTCATGGACATGACTTCTTCATGATGCTTCCTTTTGCTTTGATGAAATTCCTTCTTAAGCTTGGCAAGCTGTTCATCCCTTTCTTGTACTTGAAGCTTGATGAGGTCAACTTTCTTCCTTGTTTTATTTTGGTTACCAACTGGAGCTATCTTCTTAAGTGCCTCATTTTCCTTTTTCAAATTGTTAATCTCTTCCATGGCAGTCATAAGTTGAGCGAGGAGTTCTTCTACAAAGCCCTTTTCATTCTTTTCATCTTCTAGGTTTGCTTCAGCCTTGATGTCATCATTCTCATTTTCAGCTTCTATGATGGGTTCAGGATCTCCTTTTTGATTGATGGTCATGGTCAGTGCTCCTTTTGAGTGAAGGTCATGGAGTTTGTCCCACATATCCTTTGCTGATGAATGTTTTCCTAGATTCTTCTTTACAGAATCAGGTAGCCCATTCAAGATTGTCTTTATTGCTTTTGCATTGTACTCGGATTCTCTATCCATCCTGCTATCATCAATCACCGATTCCCAAATTTCAATCTCTTGAGACTGTAAGAAAGTCCTCATTTTTACTTCCCATATATAAAAGTTCCCATTGAGCCTTGGAGCCTCAAATAGAATGCTTTCAAATTGATTGCCTTCTATTTTAGTAGTAGAGGGAGACACATCCTTAGGAGGATTGGAGACTTTCTTCCTTGACCTCGCCATTTGACTGTGTATTAAAATAATTGACTATCTTCAACAGCAACACACAAAAAAAAAAACTTGAGAAATACCTTTGAATCTTTCTTGAGTGAGTCTTCACACTGCTGGAGAAGTTACTACAACAAGAAACCCTTCCTTCAGCTTCTTTGACACCTTCAAAGAGCCTGGACAAGCTCTGATACCACTGTTGGGAATTTTCTGCTAAATTCCAAACAAAATTTGAATAGAGAGACAATGCTCTGTTTTTAACCTAGAGAATAATACTCTGCTTTAGCACAGGGAAGAAAAAATTGTTTGCTGGGAATGAAGAACAGAGTTTCACACACCAAAATAAACTTTGCATTCATTAAGAAAAAAAAAAAAAACTGCTGTTACAGAAAAGACCTTCCTCTCACAGAGGGATTACACAAAACACTGCTTCTGAGGCAGTTCATAACTTTACCTTGTCTCTCCAAAAAAAAACACTGCTCTGTTCCTTCTTACTTTGCACTGTTGTGCATTACACACTTTGTCTCTGCTTGTGAAATTACTCTGTCTCTGTCTGCATATATTTTACATTACTGTGAAAAAAAATATTCTCTTACATTCGCTCTGCTACGAGTTCCCCTTCGTTCTCTCAACGATTAACCAAAAAAAACATATACACGCTGCTGCATGTATATTTCATTTCATGTTTTACAAAACAAAACAAAACAGTGCAATGGATTACCTTCGCGCTGCTGCGATTCACTTCGTCTTTCACCAACGAACTACAAACATACTCACGCTGCTGCGATTCACTTCGTCTTTCACCAACAAAATACAAACATACTCACGTTGCTGCATATTGCTTGCACATTACATTACCTTCATCCTGCTTTACACTGCTGCATTTCACATTTCAAGTTCAATCAATACAGAAAAAATTTCTTCACGCTGCTGTGTGCTCCCTCCCTTTTTTCAACAACAACACATTACATTTCAGTCTCTGCACTGCTGTGCATTTTTTCCTTTCGCGCTGCTGCGTCTGCCTGTTCCCCTCTTTCATTCAACATACAACATAACTTACATACTCTGTCTCTCAAGAATTTAACACTGCTGTGTTACATTTTATTTCCTACAAAACATTCACGCTGTTGCAATTTATTTTCTCCCTTCACGCGTTGCTGCTTTTTTTTAGTTCACAGTGCTGCGCCCCACTTTCATTCCATACAAAAACAACAACAAACTTTGTTTTTACTTTTACCCTAAAACGAACAACTCCTGTGCATTAAAGAAAATTGAATGTTTTACCAACATTTACTGACCACTGGTCATTTCATTAAATCCTTCAGCATGGCGATATATTTATTGTTTTAACCGTAGAGTACTGTTGGCTGCAACCTCGCACGGAAGGTCCTCCTGATAACCAAGAAACATGTGCCCTGCTACCATAACCGTTGATCTGCCCTAAAAAATTGGACGGCTGCAATCAATATCGCGCGACCCTTCTGATTGATCTTTATGCTCCAGGGAACGGCTGTTCTGGAACAGTGGCTCCGGGCACGTGTCAGCAGTTGATTGTATCGCTGCCCTCCGGAGGAAAACCACTGCTCGGTGAAAAGAAGTGCGACAAAGTCTGGCTGGTTTCCTGAACTGTATGCGGTCCCTGTTCAACTGTCACTGCAGTTGAAATTACATTTCAACATGATGCGCTGGAAGGTGGGGCTGGTCCTTTGGGTTTCTCTTTTTTCCATGTAGAATCTGGGCTATTCATCCGCTGCTACTCGACATGTAGGTTTGCGGATCGCGCCGCAACAACATGATTGATAATGAGCATGAACACAATGAGAATGAAAAATATGAAATTATAAACCCTTTTGCCCTCCATTTATGAATCTCTTTCCACTTATCTCTTCACCAACAAATGATCAGTGTCGCCAACACACAACATGATAGTTCTGCCACGATCCAACGTAAGGGCTCCACGGTGGCCGCTTCTCTTCACACTCATGTCAGCATCCTCCTTTGACCGATGCAATGCATTCTTCGACAAAACTATTCCTTTGACCGGTGCAATGCATTCTTCAACCTAACTAAGCATTGTTGCAATGCAAATTTTAGAAATTTATTATCTTTCCATTCTTCAATGCACTTTTGTTTGTGTATGGTCATGCAGTGATATCGTTGACTTTGGCAAACCATCTATCTTCACATAGCTCATCTGGCAGCTTCCAGACAACGCACATATATGCAAATTAAACCGCTTTGGAATGCGTCTCTATAGCTCTGCACCATTGCATATAATAGTAGTGATAAGACGAAACTTTAAATCGTGTGTAATTGTATACAACTGCCCGCATTTGCCTAGCAACTTGATCCTGAGCAGAATCTGATGGTCATGTCATTGATATTTGTTTAGCATAGGATCCAAGAAATTCAAAACAAAACACAATACCTCCCTTGTAATGGTAGACTACGGAATCGAGATCCTAGAAATCAGGTAAAATATGATTTGGGGATCACAGGTAATCCAAGAGGCTGACTTTACCGTGAAAATGAATAGTTTTCTCTGATTAAGTTGAATGGATGCCTAAAAAAAACCTAACGGCAGTTGAAACCGTTGTTTTTCCCCACTCACTCTGCTCATTATATGTTTATGAACGGACTGCAACCTTAACAATAATTCTATTCGTTAATAGCGTAAAGATAAATCTAGGAAGACGCCCAACCCGATGTATTTGAGCAATGGGAAACCTTTGAATCACCGGATGTGAGCTAATCACGTTTGAATTTGAATCTAATTCTACGCTTGACAGAATGGTGTTGGTGTTGGTGCACTCACTTCCCCGTAGCCTCGGCAATTTAACGAAGAGCTTGAGTCAGGTTGCGAGGTCGAAACAGGTGTGGTTGGTCATCAGTGGAAAGTCTCTCCATTCTATAGATGTGCATGGGGCATTGACGGTCTCGTGGTTTGTCTCCAACAAAGATTTCAATGAAGGGAAATAATTGACCAGGCTAGGAGGCAAAGGAGATAGGGGGCGGATTTGTTCTTGTAAAAGTGATAAAGTCTTTGAAGAGAAGGTAGGATTATTCTCAAGGATTTTTCATGTTGCCAGGGCTCATTAAAAGAAACTCACCCGTGATGAAAATTCACTAAAATCCGCCACACCAGCGATCTTTTCCACAATGGTCACCACTCCAAAAACAAAGTAGCAATACTTCCAGTGCGCCAGCTCAACCAATCTGCTGCCGCGCGTGCCAACTCACCAGCAACAATGTCCATGCCTCAGAAATGCATCATACTTTACCTCAGAAGATCTCTTTATTTATTTATGGTTCAATTTTTTTTTTTTAAATTTGATTTACTTTCTAATGTTTTTTTTAAACTAAATTAAAATTGATTTTTGTTTTTTTTTATTTTTTATTTTTTCTTAAACTAAAATGGTTTTATCTTATAAAAAAAACTAAGAAAAATAAATTAAACTTTATATTTAATTTTTTTAATTTTATGGTGTTATTAATTTTTTTAATTTTTAATTTTTAATTTATTTATTTAGTATTTTTATTTAAAACTAAAAGTTTAGAAAAATTAAATTTATTGTGTATTGTTTAAAAAAAATTAAAATTAAAATTTTTATTCCTATTTTTTATGTTGCAACAATTAAGAAATTAAATTTATTTCTAATGCTTTTATTTTTACAAATTGAATTTCATTTTTTTAATTTTTTTTTTTAAATTGCATTTTATTCTAATCTTTTTATTTTTATTTTTTATATTGTTTTAAAATCATTTTTTTTAAAAGAATTTAAATTTTATTCTAACCCTAAAACAACTTAGGAATTTTTTATTGATTTAGGATGATTTTTTTAGCAAATGGAGACAAGCATATTGCAATCCTGAAAACATTTATAAATGTTCTACTTTCTGATCCTCGAGATCGTGCAAAGACGTAGGAGGAGAGCATACTTATTCGAATTTAAAATATCGTCCTACCTATTCTATGCTAATTGAGAATTACAAACCATTACGTGTAATTAAATTTCCAATGTAACCATTCACGCAATAGTAGTAAAAATATATTCATTTTCAATTTTGCAAATTTAAAATGAAAATATACAAGGATGATCGAATCTAGTTTTTGTGAGTGTGATTTAATGAAATAAAAATGAAATCGATCTAACCTCGTACTTGTTTGAAACCATCAAAACCACCTTTCGATAAGACTTTCATAGGCGTGATTTCCACTCTGATTCAGATCATGCTGCAACTTCTCTTCGTCCTCCTCAATCTCTTGTTCAAATAATTGTTCATCGTCAGATATACATGATTCTTCGAATGTTAATTCATTGTTTTCTTCTGGAGGAGTAGTTAAACTTTTGGCTGCTGTCAAGATCTCTTCTTCGCAAGAAGAGGAGATCCTGACACTTGCTAGGATCTGAGCGAGTTGTTCCAAACTTATACTCATTGTTCTTCCATATATACATATGGATTTTTATTGTGTTTTTTTTTGTTTTTTGTGTTAGTGAATGGGGGTTTTTTGATTTGTGTTCTATTTCTATGTTTTTTTTTATATGAGAATAAATTTAAATGAAAATTTCTAAATGCAATTAACCCTAAATGGTCCTAAATAAAAATTCCTCCTAAACAATCTTCCTAACTAGTTTACATCTAAGTTTTCTTCCCCGGAAACGACGTCAAAATGTTGGGCAATTTAGTTGTCTATTAAATCCCTGTCATTTAATTTGTCGCCCAGGGGTTTCGTAAACTTAGAAGAAAACAAAAATATATGGGACCTCAGATGAAACAAGTAGGAAGTTTGTATAGAATGGAAATGCATGTTACAAATCTAAACTATCAGATCTATTTTATAAAAGCATAAAAACGTTTGATCAATGGAATTATTTTACTTTAGAAGATAGAGAAGAGTCTCTTATTCAAGAGTCCTGATTGTCCTTCTACAATTTTTCTATAATAACATTGCCAAACATCTAAGAAAGCAGGAAATAAAGCATATAAATGAAAGCAAGTAAATATTGTTTTTAGTTCAGTTCTTAGCTCATGGAGAAGAGTCTCCTAACTGAGGAGATCTTGGTTGCCCTTCTCAAAACTAGCTACTAAAAAGAAATCAATCTTCACATTAAAGTATTCTAGGAAAGCATATAAGAAAGTAAATATTGTTTCAGTTTAGTCTAGCTCATGGAGAAGAGGCTCCTAACTGAGGAGATCCTGGTTGTCCTTCTCACATAATCTAGCTCATGGAGAAGAGGCTCCTAACTGAGGAGATCCCGGTTGTCCTTCTCACATAAAAACTAGCTACTGAAAAGAGATCAAACTTCACACAACAAAACATGGCCATAACATGAATTCATACTGAAATTATCTACAAGTATTTACAACAAAGAAATAAGATGAACATCAGAATTAAAATTAGTATATTTAGAACATTACTCTACTACAAAGTGTAATTATCTCAGTATGGGGATCCTTCCATTCCTCAATGAGCACACATGAACAACTATCACATCTTAAGAATCAAACAACACTCATAACTCATGATTTGGAGAAATTGATATTATTCATGTTGAATGAACAATCATAAATCTGATGCTAATGAATAACTGATAACTGTTCTCTCTCCTTTGAAGGATGCTCCTCTTATCTATACATGAATTAGGGATATCTACTCAACAAATGTAGATCCCTTAAATATCTACTAGATCCATACTTGTCTCAACTTATCCCTAAATACTAGATACAAATCCCATGACACATGAAAATCTCCATGATATTTCTCCTTGGAATATGGTCAACCTCTTGAGTTGAAATTCGATTTTGATGTTGGGAGGCCACATAAGGGTGCCTTGGAAGCTTCCAAATGATCTACACATGTCATCAAACTCAAGTGAGTTTCAGGTATAAGCAAATACATGTTATTTCTCTAAATTTTAATCATAAATTCACTCTAAATACATAAAATTAATAACTTTGGAAAATGAAGATATGAACCCATATGGTATTGGAAATATAGAGTTATGTAATGATAATGTGATGAACTAAGGTGACAAAATGAGGATAAAGGTGAAAATGGAGTGAAAATGTATGTTAATTTGGTGGCCCAACAGATATAACTCTATAATTTCAGATCTTAAAGTTCCAAAATTATGTTCTGCGGTAACCCTCTAAGTCCTCTTTCCAACCCCACAAGTCTTTTCAAGATTGGATTCTCCAAGAAAGAGTTATGCCATATCTCCCACGACAACCTGATTATAGACTGGTTCAGTAGAACGAACTTGTACTAAGTTTCACGTGTCACTGTTTCGACCTTAGGACCTGAAACCGATACAAAGAAAGCTAAAGGTCGTCCTATTTCTGTATATTTTTACGAAATTTCAATCTGATGCTCAGAGAGAAAGTTATGACAATTTTCCCCAGGTCACCTGTTTGGGATGTAATTGGGGAGCCTGCACGAACAATAAATGTCTTAGACCATATCTTCGAAAATATAGTGAAACAAGATCTGAATTATGGACCTTAGCTTCACCAAGATTCGAGCTCAAATGGGTTTTAATTCAGAGTCCGAGCCTTAGTACAAAATGAATTATAGAGAAAATTACACGATGACCTGTTTGAGATGGAATTCTGGAGCTTGCAAAAATCCTAACTTCCTCAGATCATAAGTCGAAAAATATAGTGAGACGAGATCTGAAATTAGGACTTGGGGTTTAGAACGATTGTAGCTCAAATGGGTTTTTGTTTTAGCTTTTGAAAATTCATAGAAAAAATGTATAGAGAAATTTCCACGATGACCTGTTTGGAGCAGAAAAACCCTAGAATCCAAAGCTCCGATACAAAACGTTATGAAACTAGCTCACAAAAAGATAGAAAATAGGTCAACGACTTAAAAATCAGCCTCTTAGAGGGGGAAGCCTCCTTTACATTACACAAATGAAGAATTCTTGGATGATACAAATGATAAGATCTCCTTTCTATAGATAAGAGTCTAAGGGGTCATAATATAATCATAGCCGACATAACAATAATAATGTAAGGACAACAACAATAACAATAGTGGGCTTCTATGGGGCACAATAATAACAATATGGGGACTTGAGACATAGTTACCGGAGAATCCACAGTAAAAACCATTTTCCGTCAACGTTTCAAATCCCAACTGGGATCCATCATCAGGAATATCTTGAATGTTGACTACATGGGCACAACAATATAATAAGGGGTTTGCACTAATAGCAATAAGAGGTTACACTAGTAGTATAGGGACCTAACACATATTATTTTCCCTTTAACCGTGTGTGCAGGCTTGAACTCCAAATCATATTCCTAGAGCCCAGTCATCCAGTTGACTCTTCTCTTGCCCAATTCCTATTGAACGAATAGTGACCTGACAATAGGGTGACATAAACACTATGACACGGTTCTTTAGAATGTATGGCCTAAAATGTTTCACCGCTTTGTAGACTGCATATGCCTGCTTGTCTATGTCAGGGTAGTTGAGTTTACGCCTTGCAGTCCCATGATCATAAAGGATATGGGATGCTCATCATTGTTTCCATCTTTCTGCGTAAGAACAACGGCTAAGGACGAACCAAAGGCGATAGTATATAGGATGAAGTCCTTACTGAAATCAAGGCTATAGAGGGAAGGAGCTTCAGCAATAGCCTTCTTGATACGATCAAAAGCTTCCTTCTCTTCTCAGTTCCATTTGAACACTGAGTCCTTATTTATCATGTTCTACAAGGGCTTACTAATCTGGGTAAAATCTGAAATAAACTGGAGAAGGAAATTGATTTTACCAAGGAAATATTACATACCTTTTTTGTTGTTGGGAAAAGGAATTTGCGCTATAGCTTTCACGCGGTCAGGGTCTCGTCCTTGGTGATGATATTCCTGAGCATATTACCTTCTTAAAACGTGAATATGATCTTCTTGGGGTTAAGTGAAATCCCATACTTCTGGCACCACTCAAATATTTGTTTGAGGTGGTGTAGGTGGTTAGATATCTTCTTCAAAAATACCATGACGTCATCTAAATAAATGACCATGCTCCGACCCATCAATCCTCTAAAATTGATGTACATCACTCTTTGAAATGTCGCTATAGCATTTATAAGCCCAAAAGGCATACGTCCGAATACGAATGTCCCCTATTTCATTCTAAAAGTTGTGTTTAGATGGTCTGGCTTGACCACTAGCACTTGGTTGTAGCCGAGAAACCATCGAGCAGAGAAAAAATTTCCAACCCAGAAACCATTTGCAGAATTTGTTCCATGGATGTAACTTGGTAGTTGTCTTTGTTTGACGCTCGTTTGAGATTCCAGAAATCAAAACACAGATGTGTCTCATTGTTGTGAAGATAAATCCCCTTGGTGGACAAACATGATCTCTCTAGCCCAATGAGTGGGTCTAGAAACAAATTTAACAAACTAATGTAGACTTTCTTTGCTTATGTTTAAAAATGCATAGAGAGAGAAACCTACCTCGCTCTGATGCTAATTGCTTAATACTTTGGTGATGGCTTCGATTTCTTAACTCCTAGGCTCACTCCTTGCTTGGTCTTTATGTTTGAGTACCTTCAAGAGAGATCAAAGGACACTACAAGATACAAGAGCATACATACTATATATCAAACATAAACTACTTGATATATCAATGAGTATCAAGCTAAATGCATAAATGTTTAGACATTTATGGAAAGTGAACATTATATGTATATATTAATGAATAAAAAATGGAAGCATACAACCATTGCCTTGATTTTGGAGACCTCCTTTTGGTGGATGTCCAACTCAAAGCCAAGACTTTTCAAGCACTCCTTCTCTAAGTTATATGGGCATCATTTAGGCATAATCTCAACATAGGAATGAAGGCAATCAATGACCAACCATTTTGGGATGGAATGGATTTGATTTATAGGAAGGGAGAGGGAGTTAGAGATCAACAAAAGATGGAGGAAGGTCCACATCTCAAGGGGAAGGCCCTTAAAGATAACATCAATAGATCCAAATGGGAGAGCTCGACCACATATCTACCCAACAGCATCCATCTTGTTGTTTCTCAAAGTTTCCAGCATATGAAGCTTCTTCTCCATATTGAGAAAACCTTCCAGAAGAGGTTCAACAAGGGTTTTCATATCAAAACCCACGTTGGAAGTGCTAGGTCAAAGAACTACAGCCTTCTATCAGCACGGGCATTCTGTTAGGTCCCTATAATACTAGTGATTCCCCCATTATTATTGTCATTGTATCCCTTATTGTTATTGTTGTGCCCCTATTATTCCCATATTTTTATTATTGTGCCCATAGAAGCCCACTATTGTTATTTTTATGCCCTTAGATCTTTCTTGTTAGCACATAGCTCTTTCTTGTTAGCACATAAGAGTGGTTTACTTAGTCTTTGAACAATGAGGTTCACGTGTCTGGTGAGTGCTTAGTGTCGCTTGTGTCAAGTTTCTTTCACTGCAGAGAGAGAGGGTGAGAGTGAGTCTCAAGTAAAAAGGGAATAGTCCCAACTTTGTTAGAGACACAAAACACAATAGGACATGTGCATCTTCGAGTGGAGTAGTCCACATGGATGCAGAAATCACAAACACAAGGTGAACAGATAGCACATACAATACCGAGTGGAATAATCCACATGAGTGCGATGGTCGTTATAACAAGTTTACGAGAATGAGTCTTTTGAGTGCCCATCGGAATAGCCCACACAGGTGAGACAATGTTAACAACTTATACAACAAATTTTCAACCTCATATGTACTAAAACAACTGAAATAGTTCAATTTTCTTAATATAGGTTAAAGCAACATGCATTACAAGCATCCAAAGAATAGTCTTACAAACGAATACAATAGATCTGTGGAAATGTGTTGGCCTGTTAACAGGCTTCTGAATTAAGTGAAAGTTCCAAGGCACATCCGTACACCATTACATCACTAATCTCAATAGCGAGGCATTGGAGCTACTGCTCACTCCTCAAAGAAAATACTATAGACTCTTAAGGATATGTGGGAGGAGACAAGGTGAAAAGTCTGTTGCATGTACAAATGAGGTGTATATATTGCCAAGGGTGAAACTGACCCTTATGATTGTTTGAATTCCCTCATGACTGTTCGACTTACATGAATCTTTCACTTACAAGACTCTTTGACTTCATCCATGGGTTTCTTGGAGTTCCATGTTACATTGCATTGATTATATGTTAGGATATTCTGACACATAGGAAGTAGTTAAGTATAATTTGGTCTAGTATAGAGTTAGGTAAAGTGTGTTTCTTTACTATGTACTTTTGTAACTTACAATCCGACGGTCATGATATGTAGTGACCCGACGGTTCATTCTCTCCTTGGTATTACTGACACTTGATCCGTGGCTTAACACCAGATTGGTCCATGATCTCTATTTAAAGAGCATGGAGTGTCATTTGTAGGGTAACCATCCATGAGAGAAGCTTATGTAAATTTTCATTCTTTTATTAATAAATTGCTTGAAGTGGCCGCGTTGGCTCAGGCCGTGGACTGTTTCCCTCTTTGAGGGTTTTAACCACGTCAAAAATACTGGTGTATTGATCTGTGATCTGTTTGTGAGCGGTGTCCTTTGGTGTTCTGTCTGAGGAACTTACCCTGTAAATTCCTACATGGTATCAGAGCTTGGACCCAGGTTCGATTCCCCCAAGTTGCGTTTGAGGGGGGGTGTTGGAAGAATTACCGCACCTCTATGGAATCCGTAATTTCCACCCTAGGGATCCTAGTCACTGGTTTAGAACGTTTACCAACACCTGCAGGTTTTGGTGTAATGGCAAACCTCCACATGGTATCAGAGCATGTTTTGTATCTAAAGTAGTGATGTGGTCGAGGTGACTCATGACACAACTCGACATGACGATGTAGGTATGCACATGCTGGTTGTGTTGTCCATGTCGAGCTATTGTGTTTCTGAGTGATGAGTGTGCCCACGGTGTAGCATAGCTTCAACTCTGTATGGCAGAGTGCACAAATACTTCAATGGTCTTCGTGTTCGCTTGACAGTTCATGCATGTGAATATCTCTCCTTTGCTTTCTACTTGGTATTCTTCATGTGTTCGTCCAACTGAGAGAAAGTCTTCTAGCATGCACTCCTTGTTCAGCCCATTCGTCGTCATGCCATATCTCATTCATATAGCTATCTCTACAATCACTCATGACGAGACAACATCAAATCCATAAATCCCCTGGTCTACCATGATGCATTGTCTTTCGTTTCTGGGTGTAAGTGACTGGGAGAGGACAAGTTTCTAAAACAACATAGAGCACATGTCATCCCAGGATGCGAGGCTCCGGGGCACTTTCAAGAAAAATTGGGCAGAGGTCACTGGGAGGCTAGGATGAGCAGTCTAGAACAACAATGACATTCTGCGGGAATTGACTCAGTTGGGAAGCAGAACTGCAGAATTTTTCTTGGGAAGGCAGTGTGGGCAGCAGAGGACACTGACAGTGAAAACTGCGCAGATTTTCAGGGGAGGCTGGGAGCGAGCTGTAGGAGCTTGCATGCCAAAGTTGTGTAGAACTGGGAGGCATTCACGCTGAACATGTCTACACAGTTTTTAGGTTGAGCGGGGTGTTAGGAAGTTGGTTTACAATCCAGGAAAACTGCACAATTTCGAGCAGGAGCAGCAGGCCGGTTGACAGGGGGATTGGCTAATACAACTACACAATTTCAGAGATAGTGTAGCGACAGGTAGCTAGTACCTGTCCCTCATGTCTGCACAATTTCTTCAGTCAGCAGAGGTGGGCATGCTCATAGTTTTTGCACAATTTTTGGGAGGAGTGAAGCCCGGGGTTATTGCCCTGTCAACCTCACCGATTGACTAGCAGGAGGCTTGATGGATTGGCTTGTGGGCAACTCAGATTGAGATGGTTTCTTAGGCAACTTCTGTGTTGTTTTAGGTGACAGTTAGCCAGGGAGATTCCAAGATTGCGCAGTGCAGACTGCCTGGGAGGCAGCGTCAAGCTCTGTGGAATTCTGGGTAGCAGTACTTGGTTATTGAGGGTTGCGACTATGTCATGCAGCTCAGCGGAGGTCTAGCTGATGGAGGGTGGTCCGGTTCGGCAAAATGGTTAAGTGTGTGAGCAAGTGAGCTCGTGTATACATGGCCTTGCGAACACACACTCAGCATGACTTGAAGACAAGACATCTCGAACCAACAAGACAACATATGCTCAGTGCGACTGACTGTGGGACTATCTAATGGCAAAAGCAACAAGTGCGATACTTCAGATAGAACTTCAAACGACCATGATGACATTTGCATGACAATTCTTACATTATCATGTATGAGTGCGATAGATGTTTACACAAGGAACATGTCTCATTAACAAACTTCAACATCACCAGAACAAGGTCGCAAGCATTACATACCAATCAACATGCTGAATATGGCAGTTGATTAAACAAGAGAAAAGGAAGAAAGACATGTACAGGAAACACATGAAATGATTTTTTGGTGTTTTCACACAAGCATGCTACTGAAGGCATGATGATATGAAAATGAAAAGTAGTCTTACAAATTCAACTAAGAGATGTACTCTAAAAGGTTTTCTTTATTTACCATACTTACCCTCAAGCTGATCATCTATTTGACAGAGTTTGCATACATTCCTGACCTTTACCATCACTTAGTCTCTTGGTCATTCTCCTCGACTCCTTGGGGTTGATCTTAGCATGTCACAGTTTCCTGTAGTCACTTGGAGATGGATTAATGTAGTTTCAACGAGAAGTGAATCTTGTTGGGATGAGGCCATGAGAGGCCCATCGATGCAAATTCTGAATGCAAGGCCGACAAGACAACTTGGACAACATAGCGTAGTTTTAAGGCACAAGAAATTGCTGTGGGATGGGGTCCCTGGGAGGACATCTCTGTACAATTTCTGAATACAAGGTAGTCTGACTACTCTGTGCATTTCTTGAGAGAAGTGCTGGTTGCCGAATTGCTCTGCACATTTCTAGAGTAGTGCTGGTTGGGGTCTCTACAGGCTGCAGGGTCTCAACGCGAAAGGGAGGAAACTTGATGGTTTCTGGAAGAAAATTGCAAAATTCGGGAAGACGAATGAGGCTAGGTTGCTTGGGATATGACTAAGTGTGAGATCAATGACACATACGTAAAAAATGATAGGACTCGACTGGGGTCGCACATAGAGACTTAGTTACACAACATAGACCATCTAGAATGCAACATACATACTTTTCTTGATGTAAAAACCTTTGTGACAAGGGTGCGTGAAGTGAGTGTGAAACATGTCTATGTGATGACAGTAACTCAGACGCACACAATTCCCTTGAAGAAAAACAACATTCCCTTTGCATGAAAACAATAATCTCTATGCCCAAGATGACAACCTAGCCTCTTTTTGCACCCAATTTGGTAAAAAACTAGAGAAGTTATGACCTCTCCTAGTTTCTCCACTATTCGCTCCACAAAATGCCCAAAATATGGTACTGAACCTCCAAAGTTTGCCTAGATTTCCGCTAATGGGCCACAAAATCTAACAAAATCTGGGCGGATTTGTTAGACAGTTAATTTGGCCACCAAGGCCTAAAATGTGGAAATTTAGGGTCATATTGGGGGGCCATGCACCTAGGGGCTTGCCCCCGACACTGGCCCCTTTCCTCTGGCAGTCACAAAACCTTAGTGATTAACGAAAGTCAGGTTCACATGGGGCAGTTACCCTGACAGTCAAGCAGTTGCGGTTTTTCCCTGACAATTAGACATAAATGTTGGCGGCTTGAGAATGGTGTTCACATGGGGTGGTTAAGTCTATGCCCACCTCCCAAACTATGCGCATTAATCTTTAAATAACATGCACATACATAATGGTTAAGTGACAATGGTGTGGTGTAATGGTAATTGGTTGCGTTGTGCGTTGGGAGGTCGCAGGTTCGACCTCTGCTACCTCTGCTCAGACTATGGCAATGTTTTTGGTGGCCTCTCGGGGTGCGACGTGGCGGCCTCCGGTTGGGCCATGTGTCAGTCCGTGGTTGGCCATCATTCCAACCTATGAAAAACCACAAAATTCTAACTAGTCAGGATGTGCCACTTGGCACAATTTCATTAGTCGAGAAGTGCTTCAAGGCCAAGTCAACATCCACATTACTTGCCCAGTGAGCGCCATGTCAGTAGTATGGACTGCTGAATGGGCTGTCATTTTTTTTTGAAAATTTGCCTATTTGAGAAAGTGGACAAAAATCATTTCTAGAATCATATGAAGTCTATTTCGCGGCTGGATTGAGGATGACGAGTACTACGTGGTCGTCGAGGTTCCAAAACAATCCGACAACTTTGAAATTTGAGCTAGTTTTGAGCACCTGATCATAGAAGCTTTACATTTAGCATATCAAGCAAACAAGGGTAGATCAAGAAAGGACTCTCTGTCACAATATTCATCTAAACACGACATACTATGTTTTGCAATAAAACCAACGCTAAATACATAGGATAGATCTAGATATTTAGTGCACAATATCTTCACCAGGTCAAAATGAACCTCTTCAAACATTTTGCAACAAACAAATTAGAATACGACAAGGAACTCCATTGTACCATCAAAGCTAAACTAGACAATCAGTGAATCATATCTATAGATTTCACAATACATCACTGTGTGTAACCCATAAAAACAATTAACCACACATGATACATGAGAAACAAATCAATAGAGTATTCTTATCGATTCTCCTTCATATCTCTCATTGAATAATCAGATCTAGGCCTTCTCCTTGCGTCCTAGTGTACCCTTGCACCAAAACAAATGTTAGGTCCCTATATTACTAGTGTAACCCCTTAATGTTATTAGTGCAAACCCTTTATTGTATTGTTGTGCCCATATAGTCTCCATATTGTTATTATTATGCCCCATAGAAGCCCACTATTGTTATTGTTGTGCCCCTACAATATTATTGTCATGTAGGCTCTAATTGTATTGGGACCTCTTAGACTCCTATATATAGAATGGGGGTATTGTCATTTGTATCATCCAAGAATTGTTCATTTATGTAATGTAAAGGAGGTTTTCCCCTCGAAGAGACTATTTTTTAAGTTATTGATCTATCTTTTCTACCTTTTTTTGAGTTGGTTTCATAACATTTGGTATCAGAGCTTTGGATTCTAGGGTTTCGCTACTCCAAATAGGTCATCGTGGCATTTTCGATATAAATTTTTCTTTACGAAGTTTCAAAAGCTAAAAGAAAACCTCATTCCCACCGAAATTGTTCTGCACCTCGGGTCCGCATTTCAGTCTTGTCTCGCTATATTTTTGGAGATATGATCTCAGGAAATTAGTGTTTTTTCAAGCTCCAGAATTCCATAGCAAACAGGTCATCATGGAATTTTCGCTATAATGTTTTCTCTACGAGGGTTCAGACTCTGATATTAAAACCCATTTGAGCCAAAATCTTGATGAAGTTGGGGTCCGAATTTCAGATCTTGTTTCGCGATATTTGCGGAGATATGGTCAAAGTCATTTACAGTTTGTGCAGACTCCCGAATTACATTCCAAACATGTGACCTTGGGAAAATCGTCATAATGTTCTCTCTAAGCATTAGATTGAAATTTCTTAAGAAGTTACAGAAATAGAACAAATTATAATTTTTTGTTTATTTTTTTAAGGTCCAAAGGTCGACAAAGTGACACATGGCAGGTCGTACAAGTTCGCTCTATTGAACCAACCTATAATCAGGTCATCGTAGAAGATTTGGCATAAATCTTTATTAAAGAATCCAATATCTATCAAACTAGTGGGGATAGAAAGAGGACTCAGAGGGCTACCACAGGCCCAAACTTCAAAACTTGAGGATCTGAAATTATAGAGTTACAGTCATTTAAATATCAAGCTCTTAAAAGCAAGAAAAATAATGACTCGAATCGAGAAAATAGAAACACCCAGTAAGCAAAATTGGATGGATGATTTGAAGAATGTGATTGAAGCTAAGATAAATAGTTTTAGATGTGCCATGGAAGCTAATATCGATGGTATGGAAACAAATTCAAAGAAAGGCATGGAATATTTGAAGAAATACAGGGATATTTTGAAGGAAGGTGGGACAAAGTTGTTACAAGAAAGGCCTCCTAATGACGAAAAGGTAGTAGAGGAAACTCATGATGAGAAAAAAATAAATAGTAATCACAATTTCATAAAATCTAACGTTAGATTGAAGACCCACTATATTCCAAAGATCGATATGAGGAAGTTTGATGGAAAATATCCCATAACATGGATACTATAAATGGAGAAATATTTTGATCTACATGATGTGCAACTGTTACAAAAGGAACGTTTACATCTTAATATTTATAACCGAATCAATTTTTATGGTATAAAGGGCTTTGTTCTCGTAAACCACTTGTCGCTTGGTCAATTTTCACAGAGGAAATGATAGCACATTATGAGGATATAAAGAGCAACACCTTTAACCAATTGATAAATCTCCAAAAAAATGGTTCAATGGCACAACACATTGACGACTTCCAAAAATTGAATATAAGGGTAAATGATATTCCAGAGAAGCAGATGATTGATGTCTTCATAGGGACTTTAAAGGATAACATTCAACATGAAGTTCATCTTTGGGAACCTGATTCATTAGAGAAGGCATTCAAGTTGGCAAGAAAAATGGAAAGCAAAATTACGACAACAAGGAAGCCTACCACTCACAACTATAAAGATGGAAGTATTGTTTCTCCTAGCCTTTCATCACCATCTACAAGGTTGACACCAAAACAATTGGAAGAAAAAAGAGAAAAATGGCTTTGTTACAATTATGATAGAAAATACATTAAAGGTCATACGTGTGTTGAGAAGAAATCAATTTACATAGATGGGGAAGATGAGCAATAAAATGGACAAGAAATGTCAAAAGAAGAAGATATACACCACCAACCAATCCCAGAGAAAGAAGAAATGAATCTGACCCTATGTTGTAATGCATTGACAAGAATTACCACTCTTCAAACTCTCAAGATAGAAGGACATATCAAGAAGAAAAAGGTAATAGTGTTCGATTTGGGTAGTACCCATAATATTATTGATTGTAAGATAGCTAAGGAATTGAATTGCTTCCTATATTGAGCACCAAAGTGTCAAGTAATGGTTGCAAATGGAGGAAACATAAATTTCTCAGGAAAAAGTGCCATAATATCAAACTATCCATGGGAGAATATGTCTTGAATAGTCAATATTTTCCATTCCAATGGGTGGTACAGAGGTACTAAGAGTCTAGTGACTACAATCTTTGGGTGCGGTATCTTTTAATTTTCAAGAACTTTTCTTGAAATTTTTTCTTGTTGAGAGACGCTCAGGTGGGTTATCCCTAAGAGAAAATATATCTAAATATTCAAATTGGTTCGGTATGTAAAAAACATTAACATTAATTTAATAATGTAATTAACAGTTATAACTTATATTCCGGTGGCTAATTCGCAACTATATTCCGATGGATATGATGAATATGAAGGTGCGTATTCACCTAACGTATGTGATTCAAATGTTGAGATATCTCATTCATAACACTATTGACATTGTTTCCGCCCTCAACTCGTTTCATATTAGAGAGAGCAGAGAGACTCAACTCATAAACACTGAACACAGAAAACTTCACGACTTGCTTCCATTCATTGCTTAAACTGGTATTTATACATGATGAAGAAGGTTCTGGATATCAATTCAGGCGGTGGCTTCCTGAAGAAGTTTGCCCCTTTGTCAACAATTTCTAGAAACTGCATTAAAATCACTGTTGAATGTTGGTTCTGGGTAGTTGGAATTACTTCCAGTTTCTTCCAACACTCCCCCTTAATTCCAACTATATAACAAACATCTGATATGCCTGCTAGTCTAAGTCTCAGCTAGGCTTACAACATAATTTGTATTTTCTACAATGCGCAACTTACTTCTACACATTTCAAATTTAGCCTTTCCAAGAGGCTTGGTGAATATGTTAGCCACATTTTCATTTGTATTACAATATGATAGGTCAATTTCTTTTGATTGCAATTTTTCTCTTATAAAATGATGTTGTGTCTCAATGTGTTTTGTTCTTGCATGATATATAGGATTGTTTGCCAATTTGATGGTGATTTGATTGTCACATCTGATTACTGTAGGTTCTTATTGTGTTTCTCCAACATCTTCAAGTATCCTCTTGAGCCATATTGCTTCACAGGTAGCACTACATAATGCTTTATATTTAGCTTCAGTGGATGGCAATGAAACAATTGGTTGTTTCTTACTGCTCCATGATATTGGTCCTGAACCAATATTGTACACGTATCTAGTAGTAGATTTCCTATCATCTAGATTTCTAGCCCAGTCAGAATCAGAATAACCTGCCTATTCAACATCAAATTCATCAGTATACATAATACCAAAATTAAGTGTTCCTTTCAGATATCGAAGGACTTTATTTGCTGCTTTCCAATGGCTTTCACAAGGCTTAGCCATGAACTGACTAAGTATGCTGACAAAATATGCTATATCTGGCTTGGTAGTGGTGAGATAGTTTAGACTTCCCACCAGTTGACGGTACATAGTGCCATTCACCTCTTTGGTTCCATCATCACTGCACAATTTGACATTCTTTTCTAAAGGAGTAGATGTTGCTTTGCATTCAATCATATTGAATCTTTTAAGGATTTCCCTTGTATATTTGCTTTGTGTGATTAGTGTCTTACTAGGTTCCCTCGAAACTTCAAGACCTAAACAATAACGCAATTCACCAAGATCCTTCATCTCAAATACATGTGACAACTGATTTTTAATTTCTTCAATCAACTTGCATGCATTTCCTGTTATGATAAGATCATCAACATATACAGATATTAATGCAACATTCTTGTCTCCATCTTCCTTGATGTATAAGTTAGGATCATTCTTGCTTCTCATAAAACCTTTCTCATAAAAGAAAGAATCAATTTTCACATACCATGATCTTGGCGCTTGTTTCAAGCCATATAAAGCTTTCTTTAACCTGCAAAGCAAATGCTCCTGTCCTTGTTTTACAAACCCTTCAAGCTGAACTAAATAAACTTCTTCTTTTAACTCACCATTCAAAATGCAGATTTGACATCTAACTGATGCATTTTCCAATTATATTTTGTAGCTAATGCAATCATAATTCTAATTGTGTTCAACTTAGATATAGGTGCAAACGTATATTCATAATCAATTCCCTCATTTTGTGAATATCCTTTTGCAACCAATCTAGCTTTATGTTTATCAATATTTCCATCAGCATTAAATTTAGATTTATAAAGCCATTTGCATCCTATGGGAACTTTGTTTTTAGGCAATTTTGTTAATTCCCATGTGTCATTCTTCATTATAGAGTTATATTCTTCATTCATTGCATCTCTCCATTCTTCATATTCTTTAGCTTCCTCATAGCTTGAAGGTTCTACAACATTCATAACATGAGACATTAATGCATAATCTTTATACTTTACAGGTACCTGACTTTGACGTGATGACCTTCTTGGAGTTTTACTACTTTCATCTTTCTTTCGGCTTTGCAGAGTCTCCTCTCCTCTCTTTGGAGTGTCATGACTGCTTGATGCTACTTGCTCTTGAACTTGTACCTGTTCCTGTGCTTGTTCCTGTTCTTGTTCAACACTTGTATCTATTTTGACATAATCATCAATATCATGCCATACACTAGTATTATTTATTTTATCACCTTCATTTGTATTCTCATGAAACACCACATCCATACTTGCAAGAAGTCTATGAGTACTGGGATCAAACAACTTGTATTCTTTCTGATTATCACAATAACCAATAAATATGCACTTAATTGACTTTGCATCAAGTTTTCTTCTTTCATCTTTTGGAATATGAGCAAATGCCTTGCAACCAAAAACTCTTAAATGACTCACTTTTGGTTTGTACCCATAAAATGATTCAAAAGGTGTTTTAAGATCTAAACTTTTGGTTGGACTTATATTTTTCAAATAAACACCAGTATTAATGGCTTCGGCCCAAAAAACATTAGAGATATTTTTACCTTGAAGCATACTACGTGCACATTCAACTAGTTATGTTTTTCCTCTCAGCAACTCCATTTTGCTGAGCTATATGTGGCACTGTGAATTGTTGTAGAATCCCATTGATTTTACAATATTGATTAAATTCTCTTGATTTGAATTCTCCCCCTTGATCAAATCTCATAATTTTGATGTAATTACCAGTTTGTTTTTCTATCATATTCTTAAATTCTTTAAAATACTCAAAAACATCACTCTTCTTTCTTATGAAATAAACCCATGTATACCTAGATCTATCATCCACAAAAATAAGAAAATACCATGCTCCACCAATATATCTAGTTTGCATATGTCCACATACATCAGTATGAATTAATTCAAGCATTTCCCTTTGCCTTTTTTCTTTATGTATAGGAAATTCCTCCCTATGTTGCTTTCCAAGTACACATGCTTCACATTCAACATGATCATTCTTCAAGATAGGAAGACCTTCAACCATTGTGTTCTTTTGAAGTAGCATTAAATCTTTGTGATTTAGATGTCCATACCTTTGATTCCATAAATCTACTGTTGATATTGTTGTAGATGCCAACGCTTGATGACTTTTCCCGGTCACATCCAACTTATACAAGCCTCCAACTCTGGTTCCTGTGGCAATAACCTTGTACTTATCTTGAATGTCTTTCACTATACATTGTGATTTAACAAATTCCACCTTCAAATCTTGGTTAGTAATAGTAGAAAGAGAGATTAAATTCTTTTTGATATCAGGAACATACATCACATTATGGATCTGTTTCTCTTGTCCATTAGGAAAATTCACATCTATTACTCCATAACCTTGAACTTTAAGTGATCTGTTATCTCCTAGACAAACATATGTTCCATCAATGTTTTCATGATATTCATCAAACCACTCCTTATTACAAGACATATGGAGTGACGCACCAGAATCAATGAACCAAGCATTCTTATCATCATTTTCCACAGACAATGTAGCATCAGAAACAAACAATTTAAGATTTTTAAATCCATCACTGATTGAGGTATCTTTGTCCACAAAATTTCCATTATGCCTTCTGTTTCTTTGCCTAGACTCATTATATTTCCTTTTATAACAATCTTTAGAATGATGCCTAGGTTTGCCACAATAATAACACTCATCATTTCTCTTATGGATTGGAAATTTAGATTGTGTCATACCTTTTTGTTTTGCTTGAAACTTGCCTCCTTTGTTCTTGTCCCATGGCTTGCCTCTGTATGGATATTTTCCCTTAGCCACCAATGCCAAATCTGAACTGCTAGAGCCCAAATTAAAGCTCTTCATCCTCTCCTCCTCTTGTAGAAGAATTCCTGTCAATTCATCAAATGTAGGGGGTTTCTCTCTAGCTGCAAGACTTGAAACAAAAATTTGATAATCTTGCACTAAGCCATTTAATATGATGGTGACTAAGTCAGTACTAGACACCTTTTCACCAATATCTCCTAACTTATCACTTAAATATTTGACACGAGATATGAAATTTCTTATATTTTCATTTGCTTCCATTTTTAGAGATAAAAGCTTAGTCTTCAAAAACAAGATTCGGTTTGTATTTGTTGTTTCATACAAACCCTTCAGCGTATCCCATGTTTCTTTTGATGTCTTGCAATCTCTGATGTGAGGAATAATGTTGTCCTTTACAAACATATGCAACAACACCTTTGCTTTTGTCTCCCTTTTCTCCCAATCTGGAATAGAACCTGCAACAATGGGTTTGGGCTCATCCCTACTCACAATGGACCACAAATTATTTCCTTCTAAAATAGTCATTAACTTGAATTTCCAATTCACATAATTTTCTCCATCAAGTTTGGTGGATTCATTCATATGAGTATCAAGTAATAAATTTGCCATGATGAAATTTTTTTTATCCAATCACCAAAATGCCACCAAATCTAAATCCAAATGCACCAATTCTCACTAAATCTCAGAAACATTTTCACCACTCCTTTTCACTATTAAAAATTTCCAATTTTTTTAGTCACAAAAGCAATTAAATTGGATGGTTGGAATTTCAACTGATACACAGAACTCAAATCAGAGTCTTGATCTAGTTACAGTCTTATAAAAAATAGATTCTTTAATCTTAGTCCAGTTACGGTTATATAAAAATGCAGCAACACAATCTTCAAAGAAAACAACATAACTGTTCTGTCCAATTTTTGAGCAGCACCCAATACAGTATATTTCTCTGCGCCACAATAAAAACAAGCAAGAAAGAATTAAACACAAATTACTGTTATGAATAGCAGCAACGCCAACAGCTCACACAATCAGCAGTGTCTCTCATAAGCAGCCAACGCGGTCATCAGCACCGCTATCCCTTGCCGTTCTCTGCCACGGCCGCCACACTCACAAATACAGAATACTCATCTTACTCAGAAAGAGAGCGGAGACTCAAACATAACAATGACTCACTGCCTCTTCAAATTAGAGAGAGCGGAGACTCAAAGATTGAACACTACACACAGAACTTGGAACTCAACTGCTTCTTCACATTGCTCAACACCACAGAGCTCTAACTCACACCACCGAGCCTCACACGACGCTCACCACGATTCCGCTGCACGACACTGATACCATATTAGAGAGAGCAGAGAGACTCAACTTATAAACACTAAACACAGAAAACTTCACGACTTGCTTCCATTCATTGCTTAAACTGGTATTTATACAGGATGAAGAAGGTTCTGGATATCAATTCGGGCGATGGCTTCCTGAAGAAGTTTACCCCTTTGTCAACAATTTCTAGAAACTGCATTAAAATCACTGTTGAATGTTGGTTCTGGGTAGTTGGAATTACTTCCAGTTTCTTCCAACAATTCAAATGTTGAGATATCTCATTCATAACATGTCGACATCGTTTCCACCCTCATTTCTAAATTTATTTTCATCTGCATCAATCACAACTATTACCATGATTATTATTTGCAAAACTGCATCATCACGACTATTACCATGATTATTATTTGCAAAACTGCATCATGAACATTAATGTTCTACTAATTATAATATGGATATATATAAAAATATGTCCATTTTTTATGTACATATAAAAATATGTCCATATTTAATGCTAAAACGCATAACACATATGCATTAAGTATATAATTATTATTATTAGGAGTATCTTATTATAGAATTCAAAACTTTAATCTATTAAGGGGTTAAGCAAAGTCGCTTTATATTTTTTTTAATTATCGTTTCAATTTAGTAGAAAAATGAGAAAATAAAAAGAAATAAAATATAAATGGAATTAGTCACAATGCTCGCAGATAAATTCGAATCGTTAGAAAATAAAATATTAAGATTCAAAAATAAGCTAAAAATAATTAAATTAAAGATATCATATAAGAAATAGCTGAACAAAATTGAACTTTGAAAGATAAGATGAAAAAGCTAAAAGAAAAACTAATTAACGATCTGGCCCTAAATTTAGTTTTCAAATAATCACTAACTTATTTGTTTTCTTACCTCGTAATACTATAACAATTATATAAACACATAATTCTAAATTATTTCTAACACATTAAGATACACATTATTCCAGTTGAAGTGCTGCTATATTATCTAGACACTTTCCCATTATTTAACACAATTTGCATATACTGTTTGCAATACCTGTTTCCACATTCAATGTAAAGAGAAAGCTTGCTATTTAAATTTATGAATCAACCTTGAGAAAAAATGAAGATTACGTTGATGTTTTTCTCAGCAATATAATTTATATGTAAATGACTTTTTTTAATTATATTTAAAAGAAATGATTAAATAAAATTTAAACGGTTTACATAAAATATTTAATAATTTCTTAATATAAAATTTAAAAAATTAAAATGAAAAATAGAGAAATATAATTGTTAAAATTAATGAGTTCATGAAAATTAACAGAATCATTTTCCTAAATTACATTTAAAACATTCAAATAAAAACTACATTAAACACATAGTACTTTTATAACCATTAGATAAACATATAGTTCTAGCTTATTTCTACATTAACAAATTAAAATATATAGACACAGTAATTTTATAACCATTAGATAAACACATAGCTCTAGCTTATTACTAGCAATTATAATTCCGTAACAATTAGAGAAACATGTAGTTCTTAACTTATTTCTAACATATATAGTAATTTTATAACAACCAGAAAAACACAGTTTTAATTTATTTGTAACACGTCAAAATAAACATGACTCTAATTGACATGCTGCTGCTTCGCTTTCTTCCTCGGAGCCGTTGATAATTTGTCTCACCAATTTTCTTGCTTCACCTTCAGTAAGTCCCTTTGCTTCATTGTTGCCATGGTTGAATATGTTTGCAATTTGTCTTCCCTTTGTTGTAAGCACTTCTCCCTCTTTGTTCATCACGGCCATGGAAAGACACATCCAATGCACATAATCTAAAAGTATCTTCAGTCCCTGCAATTTCTCGTCATTTTCATCCCTCCCCTTCATTTCCTTGCGCAAATCACAAACTCGCATCCAAAATCTCATAGCAGCCCAGTGTTCTAGAGTTAGCAAATGCTGTACCTTTGGCTTCTTGGAACCTTCAACCATGGGAGAATACGGTATTTTAATGCTATCCGTAACAATTAGCATCTCTTTTTTATTCTCCTGGTAATGGGGGACATAGATGAAGTGAATGTCATCCATTACGTCTTTCATTGCATCCTTATGCAACGTGTAAAAGTTTGGGTTCTCACTTTGTTAGTGCAGGGATGCTTGCCGTCGCATAATAAACAAATGATTTTCCTTTGACGCATCACCTCCCTCAGCTACAAGATAGATAACGAAATTGATAATCATTAATTTATGTTTATGCACCATCCTTCAAAATCTATGGAATAAAAAATCACTAAACGTAAAGAATCACGAACCTCATCAAGTTTGTCACGCGGAAAGAGTCGTTAGTGCGGACACAACCGACCTTCCTAGAAAGCCTAAGACTCTCTAATGACAAACAAGACAAATAAGAGCAATCCTTCCCTAAATATGCTTTTACAATATGAGAAATCAAGTGTTTAGATCCTACCTATAATCCAACGCTGTTGTAGTAGTCCAGCTTCGTTGATCCAGATGAGCTCCTCCTTCCCTTCAAAACCTGCATTCACCAACAATCAAACGATTAAATAGCACCTGAATATCACATAAAATAAAACATATTTAACATATAGACCAAGGAGTACATGAAACAACTCATTAATAACAAATTGTTGAGAAGAATGGACTAATTTGTATTAAAAGGTAACAAAAGGAACCATTACAACCTGAGCCTTGGTGTTGTGCAAGCTCCTCCCAGGGTCCACAAGAGTTCTCCCTTACTCTGATCAGCTCACCCACCTCCCAATGGAAACAAGTAAAGATGGTAATCTCTTCTCACAAGCTTCTACAAGGAAGTCCTAATTCCAGCAGCATCTACCCTTAGGAATGTTCAGCTTTTAACCTCCCCTCCCTTTGGCCCAATGCCTGTATTTATAGTGCTCTAGAGGAAGTTATTCAGGTCCACCATCAATGGGATAAGCCCCTCTTTGGATGGGGTAGCTCCCCTATTGATGGGATAAGTTCCTCTTTGGTAGGGATACATGAACCATCTGGAGGTGCTTCATACATGTCAAACATGCTTCTAGAAGACTCTAGAAATGAACACAAGTAACTTTTTTGGAGTGAAACTTGCGCCTTTTGACCTTTACAGGAGTACGCACGCATCCCTTTACATACAGAGCGTACAAGTACGCAGGTATTGTGAACTTGGATTGCGTACCCGCAGGTAAGGCTAAGAGAAACTGCGTACCAGAGATAATTGACTTTAAATGACTTTTCTCTCTTTCTTGAAGTTTGACATGGAGAGCAGAGGCATGAGACTTGCCAAGGAGGATAGTATGACAGTGGATGGAGCCATACTAACTGCAAATAGTCATGGTGACATTTTTTAGTGTAACAGATTGCCCCCTAAAGTGCGAAGCCTGTAGTAGATTAGGGTTTTTACGATCTAGGAAGGGTGAAGTACTTTATCATTTCAAGGAGTATCTTGTGGAGGACCCGGTCAGAACCTGCAAATTTTCAACACAAAATACATATATAAGATGATATCATCGCTAAGGTAGGCATTCCCATAATCAGATTGAAAATTTTAACTAACAATCTAACTACTGCTCTGATACAAGAATGATTTTGCAGTACATCACAATCATAGACTTTTGTAGACACAGTATGGACGCAGCCATCTGTTTATGATTAGTCTACTGTATAATGAATACAAAACTCCTCGCGGCCTGGATGGTGGAAACTAGATCCAGGGTCTTCATTTCTACTTCCCGAATTGGTACGATTCTATCCATGCGAATAAATGAGTTGATGTCGAGCATGGTAGAAACCACTTGATTACCAGTCAATGATGTAAACTGTTAACAAGTGTGAGAGAGACCACCAGTGATTTCAATGGTTCTCAAAGTACCCAGTACAATCCATGAAATGTGAATGAATGAGTTGATGTCGAACACATCACGGAATCCTTCGATCGAAAGTCAATGATGTAAACTGTCGTCAAAGGCGAGAAACCTGCCATTGATGCATGCAGACTTCAAGGTACTGACGATTTCTAAGTCATCTTTCTAGATAATGTGCTGATGTCGATAGAAAGCGACTCGTTGCAGGCAAGCCCACAACACGAAATCATTGTTCAAGTTGAAGAAATGTTGCTGTAAGGACTGACTCAGGGATGGTCAAATGGATGACAAGTATTTTGCACATGAATGATTTATTTGCAGAGACCTCTTGAACACATAACGACACGATAGATGGTTTGGTGATGATTGACCCAAAGTTAATACCCGGAAACGGTTGAATACTTTCAAAGTGGTTTGATCAACTTTTAAGGCAAAGGATTTCCCAACCCAGGTGAATGAAAAGTGTCGTGTTCAAGAGCGGTGATAAGGTTCTTCTGTAACAAAGGATGAAAAATTGGATCATTCTTCTCTCTTTTCCCCCACCATTTCTGGCAAGTACCTCTTTATTTTTTACAAGCTTGAGAAGGATAACATATGCTTGATTATAAGCTCATCCTTCGGATGAGTCCAACTTAGTTTAGATTCGGACCCTAAGAAGGAGTGGTCCGTTCCTGTTTGTAATCGAACAGGTCCTTTACTGTGAAATTTTAACGAGTCCAGTATAGGAGAAACTCGGCGTTTTTCATTTTTAGAGAGTCTGAAAAAACTAAAGAAGACTCCAAGGTGAACTTTTTCGTAAATTTGTGTCTCCCAAGCCCGAAAAAGTATAAAATAATACCTGAGAGAACCGCTTGATCTCGCGACCAAGGAGTACTTTCATGATTAGTGTCTCTGACCTGAAAAGTAAAAAGCGATCAAGGACACGTCGTTTTATTTCCGTATCGAGTTTGAAACGACAAAAACCCGACAATCTTTTCCTGTTTTTACGGTCAGAAAAGAGCTATAAGGGGACCATCTTTTAGTTCCGTTTTAACGAGTGTAAAAGAAACGCTCGGCAATCTTTTCATATTTCAGGAGTCAGAAAAGAGCTTAAAAGATGACTCTGATGTTTTGGTTCGTGAAAAATGATGATTTTACTCTAAAGTCCTTTTGTCCTGCACAAAAATGACACATTACTCATACCTGTTTAAGATGGGTAAAAATACATTGAAAAATGTCCCTTCATGGTGAAAAATAAACAAACTTAGCATTCATTCATCCAAAAAAACCTATAAAAAGACTTTTACCATGTCATTTTTACCATTTTACTGCTGAGGTTGAGAAAAGGGCTTTTGACAAGAAAACTTCCCGTGGACTTTGCGAAGAATCCGACCGTCAGAATCGAGCGCCGTCTCTTTCAGGTATTTCACAACATCCTCCTCTTTAATTTCATCTGTTTAGAATATCATTTCAAGTTTTAGTTTGATTTTTTGGAGGGTTTAGGGTTTTAAAATGCATTTCTCGGGGGACGCAGGTGCCCCATGGGCGACCTGCGTACCCCGACTTTTTCGTATATGGGAAAAAGGTCGGGGTACGCAGCCCGCCTTCAGGACAACTGCGTACCGCCGCTCTGTCTTCTGAACGCGGGGTGCGTACCCCGTGAAATGCGGATTTTGAAACCCCAAACCCCAATTTTAACCAATCAAAATTTGTTTAATAAATTCTAATCATTGTTTTTGGTGTGTAGGTCACTCACCATGCTAGATTGGCGTGAAAGAGAGCACGAAGACGTTGATTTGGCCGCAATAGGTCATCAACCTTCTATTGATGTGTTAAAGGCATGCGTTCTCTACAAGTACTGGGCTATACCTGGCATGAGGGCCCAGGTGCCATTCTTAGAGTGGCTGGTTGAAAGGTGGAATATTCAGGATCAATGTTTTTACATCGGAGAAAACCAGCTCGAGATAGAGTCCTCCGACATATACTTTCTCACTGGCTTGCCTAACAGGGGCGAGCAACTCTCTCTATTCGGGACTAGGCCGGGTGGCCAATCCCTTGCTAGTCTCCGGCTAGAGTGGTGCAACAATCAAAACCAGGAGAAGGGGATAGAAATCAAATATATATCCCGAACTGAACTCATGGTAATTGCCTTTACAGTTACCAGACTTTGCGGCACTGCCGCTTTGCACATAGCCACTGGTTCCCAAATGCGGATGGCTATAGATTGCTTCCAAGGCACCATTTTCAACTGGTGCGATGTTGTGTTGGCCAATATGAAGGGCCAACTAACTAGGGCAAAGAGAGGACAACTGAAGACCTTTGGATATGGGCCTTTAGTTGTGAGCTTTGCCCTAGAGAGAGTTCTAATGCTGAACCCCCAGCATCTTACAGTTCCAGTTGGGGCTCCTCGGGAGCCTAAGTTGACGAGATGGGTCGCGGTAATGGCCCGGCATCCTGACGAGGGAGCAGCAGTTGTTCGATTTCCTGATGGTTACTTTTACTGGCTGGAGGGCCAGGTCTTTGCGATTCAGGATTTTCCGTATGCCGGAATGGATTTTCGCAATGATCCGGACATGGTTCTTCCACAGGGAGAACAATGGGACGACAGAGGTATTTCATTTTTTCACAAGTTTTTAAATTATGTATTTTTTTTTTTTGTTTTTTATATATCGCCTCAAAACTGACAGCACAAATTTTCAAAATGCAGATGTAGGTCCACGACGTCCAGCCAACCTCCGGGCTTTTGAGAGGAGAGTACCAGCTGTACCAGCACCAGCCCCACAGGATGCGGCCGTAGAGACCTTAGTCGAGCTGCAACAGGATCTAGAGCATCTGACGGCGGATATACCAGAGACCACTATAGATGACATTCCTATCCGACTTCAGCGCTACGTGGTCGCCGTCCCAGGACCTTTCAGGAGGTTCCTATGTAGGGTAGCACGGGCAGTGGTCTCGTATAGAGAGCACCACCAGTGATTGGCTAGTCACTTTTGTAGACACATATGGCATTTTTGGTTTTTTGTACTTATCATTTTTGCCGATCATAAGGTGTTTTTCAACCTATGATCAAAGACGATGTATATTTTTGACACACTCCTATCTATATATATCATTATTATCGGCTTATTTTGTTAAACATGTGTGATGAAATGTTTATAAATTTACATTTATGATTGTTACAAATGTCTATTTAACATTTGAGACGCCATTGCATCTGCTAATGTATTTAAAGACCTTGGAATATGCTGATAGTCAATGTAATCAAATTCACGTTCCAAGAGACGCACCCTCAAAAACAATCTTAATAACACTGGATTTCTAATGGCATAGACTCTATTAAGCTGCAATACAACGAGTTCAGAATCTAACCTCACTATCAAACTCCGAATCCCAAATGAAATAGATTCAGATAATAATTCAATCACTGCACTGTATTCTGCAATGTTATTTGTTGTTTGACCGAGGCTCACCCCATGCATAGAAACTAACTCGTCAGAGGGCGAATAGATAACCCAAGCTGCGGAAGAGATATTCCGTGTATTACGACAAGCACCATCAGCAAATCCAATGTATGTTTGGAGAGGCGTCGACATCTGCAATATCAAGAGTAAAACCAAGATAAGCCAGAATAACGACAAAAGCACACTCTTTAAACTAAGCACACAGCCTAAACTAAGCAAACATACCAGCTAAAAAGAAAATTAACCTAACTAGAACTAACTAAATCTCCATACCCACCATTTAAGCATAATACCTCTTTAGGTAAAGTCCATTTCTGGGCTTACCCAAAGAGTCCCCATCAAAATCTACCAGCTCATAGGCCCCTTTTGCCAGCTTTCGCTTGACAATGTAGGGCCCATGCCACATGGGAACGAATTTTCCAGCACCTAATTTATCGTTATCTTGATCATATAATAGCACTAGGTCTCCTTCCGAAAAATTACGAGGGGTCACGTTACGATCATACTGAGCTTTCATCCTTTTTGCATGAGTCTCGATTGCCAAAGCAGCATCACGTCGAGTCTCATCTAATTTAGCTAAGTATAACAGACGCTTCTCCTCTTCAGAAGTAGCTGGGAGTAATTCGATAGCCATTTGAAGTGATGGGATTTCGCATTCAATGGGCAACACTGCTTCCAAACCATAAACTAGCTGGAAAGGAGTGAACCCTGTTGATGTTTTTACTGAGGTTCGATACGCCCAAAGCGTTGAGAATAACATGTTGTGCCAATTCGACCGATGAATACCAATGATTCGTCGGATCATGATAACTAGAACTTTGTTGATAGATTCAACCAAACCGTTTGCTTGGGGATAATAAGGAGTAGAACTATCATGGCGTAAACCAAGCTGGCTTGTAAGTTCTGTCATCATAATGTTTCGAAAATGGCGCTCATGGTCAGTGATGATCGCTTGTGGGACACCAAACCTAGCAATAATATGATTGAATACGAAAATCGCTGCTATTTTGCCGCTTGCCTCGAATGTAGGCATCGCCTCGGCCCATTTAGTAAAATAATCAACCGCAAGGATGATATACGCATGCCCCCCGGCCGAGTGAGGGTTACAAGTACTAAAATCGATACCCCATTTAGCAAAAGGACCAACGACAATTATAGGGTGGAGAGGAGCAGGTGGTGCGCGCATCTTGCGATCAAACACTTGACAGTTGTGGCATTTTCGGACCGCAATGATACAATCTTTAAACATGGACGGCCAGAAATAGCCAGCACGCAACACCTTCTGAGCTGTGGCATACCCAGACATATGACCGCCACATGCTCCAGAATGACAGTCATTCAAAACCATTTCTGCCTCTTCATGAGTTAAGCAATGACGAAAAACCAAATCCGCCCCACGACGATAAAGAGTATCTCCAATAATTCTGTATTGTTGGGACTGGAATCGAATTTTCCGGCGTTCCGACTTTGAAGCTTCGGGCCGAAAGGATTGGGTTTGGAGATAGACGATTATATCCCCATACCACGGATCTAAAGTGCTGATAAGAAACAGAGATTCGTCCGCAATGGGTTCTTCTGCCACAGTTTCCGTGTCAGCACGCGGGAAGTCATACATCAATTCCGCAAAAACTAAGGATTTCTTAGACTTGGACTTCTCGAACTCCAAATCGAACTCCTGCAGGATAACAATCCATTTGGAGTACTTGTCCCCTAGCAATTGTTTTGTCAAAATGTAGATCATAGGGTTGCAATCCGAAATCACTGTAGTTTTACAGAGGAGAATGTAATGACGAAAACGCTGGACAGCCTGAACAGCTGCCAGGGCCAATTTCTCCACATGCGAATATTTTAGCTCAGTGGGATTTAACGTCCTACTAAGATAATATATCACATGTTCCATTCCGAATTCATCTTCCTGAACTAAGACCATTCCAATAGTGGAGTGGGAGGCGGCGAGATACAAAAAGTAATCCTGGTTGTAGTTGGGAGGATGCAGCAACGGTGCATGGGTCAACGCGTGCTTAAGTGCATCAAAAGATTTCTGAGCTATCTCATCCCAAGAAAATTGAGCGTTTTGTTTCAACAACCGGGTAAAACCCTTTGTAACCTCGGCGTAGTTAGGAATGAATCGACGTAAAAAGTTTGCTTTCCCTTGCAAACTTTGGAGTTGGCGCAAACTCGAAGGAGGAGGCAATTTGATGATAGCTTCGACCTTCGAGGGATCGACGCGGATACCAGCTTTTGAAACAACAAATCCTAGCAATCGTCCCACTTCTATGCAGAAGACACATTTGTGTGGGTTCAACCGAATTCGATAATGCCGACACCTCATAAAAATAGCGCGTAAGTGGACAAGGTGATCAGCTCGATGTAAAGAATGAGCAGGCAAATCATCGAGATACAGTTGCACAATGTGCTTGATGTCGTGAAACGCGTAAGACATTGTCCGTTGGAAAGTGGCTCCGGCATTCTTAAGTCCGAAAGGTAATTTGCAGTAAGCAAATGTCCCCCAAGGACAAATGAAAGCCGTTTTAGTTGATCGGCAGGTAGAATATTGATTTGGTTGTAACCGGAAAAACCGTCCATAAAGGAAAATTTCACTTTGATCGATATAGGGGGTCTTTTGGACAAGCACGATTTATATCCTATAGTCGATACATATTCTTATTGTTCCTTGTTTCTTGTTAACCGGAACAAGAAATGGCTTGTATCTGACGCAAACGCGTGCTTAAGTGCATCAAAAGATTTCTGAGCTATCTCATCCCAAGAAAATTGAGCGTTTTGTTTCAACAACCGGGTAAAACCCTTTGTAACCTCGGCGTAGTTAGGAATGAATCGACGTAAAAAGTTTGCTTTCCCTTGCAAACTTTGGAGTTGGCGCAAACTCGAAGGAGGAGGCAATTTGATGATAGCTTCGACCTTCGAGGGATCGACGCGGATACCAGCTTTTGAAACAACAAATCCTAGCAATCGTCCCACTTCTATGCAGAAGACACATTTGTGTGGGTTCAACCGAATTCGATAATGCCGACACCTCATAAAAATAGCGCGTAAGTGGACAAGGTGATCAGCTCGATGTAAAGAATGAGCAGGCAAATCATCGAGATACAGTTGCACAATGTGCTTGATGTCGTGAAACGCGTAAGACATTGTCCGTTGGAAAGTGGCTCCGGCATTCTTAAGTCCGAAAGGTAATTTGCAGTAAGCAAATGTCCCCCAAGGACAAATGAAAGCCGTTTTTAGTTGATCGGCAGGTAGAATATTGATTTGGTTGTAACCGGAAAAACCGTCCATAAAGGAAAATATTTCACTGCCGGCACAATCATCAATTATTTGATCGATATAGGGTGTGGGATAGTTGTCTTTTGGACAAGCACGATTTATATCCCTATAGTCGATACATATTCTTATTGTTCCTTGTTTCTTGTTAACCGGAACAATATTCGATACCCAATCCGTTAATGGGAATCGGATAAATGAAACCTGCTTTCAACAGCTTCTCGACTTCTGCTTTAATCGCAGCCGCTTTCCTAGGGTGTATCTGACGCAAACGTTGCCGAACGGGTTTAGCGTCCGGGTAAGTCTTGATTTCATGAACAACAATAGAGGGATCAATTCCTGGCATTTCCTCATAGGACCAGGCAAACACGTCGCGGAATTCTTGAAATAGGACCTTGTATGTTTGAATTTCGTTATCTGTACACGAGGCACCTATATGAATGTTTTCAATAACTCCGGTTTTGACTGAAATGTCGATGGCAATAGTTTGGGAAATATTTCCCAAATTCAACTCTGAATCAGGATGTTTCATGGGATTCTGAGCGTCCTTGACATATTCAGCTGTGAAAATTGATGAAAAATCATTTCCAAAGTCATCAGCCTCAGGTAAAAATGAAGATCTATGATGAAGATCTTCCCATGGTAGATCGTCTACACTTAGGATTTCACGAAGTTGTTCGTCAGATGACACAATTTTGGGAAACGTTATCCGTTCTAAGGTTGATGTGAAAAGTGATTCCTCACGGACCACATTCATTTGGTCGAATTGGGTTGAACTGGAGTCGGAAAAAGACTGCACGGCCTCATAAGCAATTTCTTATGGACTCAAAGGCATTGCATTACCGAAGGAGTCTATTTCAGATTCAGATGGGACAATCCAAGGATCATCGTAAATAATAGTGTCTGAAGTAATCATATGAATGGATGCGAATGAAGGGTCTGCATTGATCGAAGGAAAGGGAAAAGTTCCCAGTAAACCGGAATCTTTAACCAATCCTACACCAACATCCCTGTAAGGGATAGTCATTTTACCGACATGCTGGATACTCTTTGAAGAGGCTGGGTCGGATGAAAAGTAAGCCAGCTGGTCTATCGTCACGATATTACCATTATGTGGAAACTTTATAACTCTGAAGACCGATGACACGACTGCTGTCATAGCGTAAGACCAACTGCAACCCAAAAGAAGGTTGTAGTCTAGAGGGGCATCAACCACCTCCACATCCAGACTAACGGTTCTTCCTTCAACCCCTATAGGCAAATCCTGTAGAATGCCAAACGGATGGAACCCACGGCCATCAAAGGCTTTAAGAATCGTCGGGGATTGGTTCAGTGAAGGAGAACCAAGCGATCTCCAACACTGAATCGACATAATACACGTAGAAGCTCCTTCATCAATTACAGTCCGATGAATAGGCCTGTTTTTGACTATCACTAGAATCTGGAAAGCCATTTGATGAGGGAGACGCGGTGTACTATTTTCTAGATCAAAGATTATCAGGTTCGGGTCCTGAATATCAACAGCTCCTATAGCCGACAAGAGTAATTTTCGTTGTGCTGGGCATGATTGCAGCACTTCCAAAGCCGACATTGCTGAGGGTGAAACAACTAAATCCTCAACAATGTTATAATTCTGAGCTGCTCTCGCATGTGGATTGAAAGCAGACTTCCGAAGTATACCCTTGGCGGGCAGTTTAATTACCAAGTCCGGGTTAGGTTTCTCGATCTGTAGTGGATCGGAACCGGGAGCTGAGGTTGATGGATAAGAATGAGAAGATTCTGCTTCTTTACCATCAACAGTATTCTTACTACCATAATCTTGCGATCGAGTCGCAATCCGTACATGAGACATCATCAATATGGGTTCTTCACTAGCACTCGAGGAAGAACCTATCATTTTACTCTCCTGCTTCGGAAATGGATCTTTCAAAACAACAGGAGTTGGGGAACCCTTAACGATTTTCACAACCTCTGTCCGATGAGGGCAATCTCTTGTGAAATGATCTTCTTCACAAATTAAACAAGGATAGCGAGGTTTGCGCTTTTCGTCGTTAGATTCCGACTTCTCTTTTTTCTCCTTTGGAGCCTTGTCTGCTTTATCCTTCTTCTTGCCTTTCTTCTTACCACCATTTTTTGATTTAGCTGTAGATGACTCTACATCGTGAATATCGGCAGTAATTTCAGGAGAAGATTCTCCTGTCGGGGAGTCCGGTAAGGTTATTATTGGAGAAGAATTCTTTGAGGATTTATTCTTACTTTTAGTATTCACCGTACCAATCATGCCATCAGCAGCATGAGACCCTGAAGGAGCAGCAGCAATTTGATTCGACTTAGGAAGATCTGGGATCTTCTCGTGCAACGTACCCGACTGAGTGTAAACTAAGTCAAGGTACTGGGCTTGAGCAATGACTTGCTCCTCAGTAACTACGCCGGCCTTAGCTACATCTTCAGTAATCTTCGGTAATAATGATTTTACAAACCATTCAGCTAAGATTTGGTCCGGGATAAAAACTTTCACTAAACGTCTTCGACGTCTCCATTCATGAATATGATCGGAAATGTAAGTGGAGGTCGACTGTTTTAATGAAGTTAATAGCTCCGTGCCGTTATCGTATCTGACCGGCAACTGAAAATGAGTTAGGAACGAGGTAGCTAACTGGCTAAAATTGTAAAAAGAGGCCCGTGGTAACTCAATGTAACACTTGGCTGCGAGACCAATGAGCGTACGCTGGAAAAGACGTAAGCGGATCGAATCATCCGAGAGAGAACTGGAAGCACACCAGAGGTGGTAAGTCATCACGTGATTGGATGGATCCTCTCCAGACTTACCTTCGAACTTGGGTATATCACTGGGCAACTTATTTGGTATTGGCGGCCAGAACGGAAGATATTGAATTGGATCGTTCGTTAGGCGCGTCAAGTCTGGTAAATCCAAAGTTGCGATAAACGGTAACTGCCGGTTAGGATCTCTAAAACTCTGGGTCACAAGACCAGTCCCAGGAGGAGGATATCCAGGATAACTAGGAACAGGAATCGCATTAGGGATATTATATCCTCCTGGAAAACAAGGATTAACCGGACCGTACTGGGGTTGTTGATAAGTGTACCCAGGATACGGTTGATACTGGTAAACCGGTTGTTGGACAGCGGGACCGAATTGGTACTGTCCCTGGTACTGTTGATGGGTAAATTGAGGTTGACTTGTTACAACAGTACTTAAACCAGGCTGCCCTACAGGCATCTGGACCGTAGTTTGAATCGTAGATCCGGACAACGGTAAAGATGTTTGAGGAGTGGTTGCAGAGACAGTAGAAATCGGAGCTGTCGATACTCCAGAAGTAGGTGCGGTAGATGTTGCGGTAGTTGCAGCAGCCGTTTGAGATGGAGTACTAGGTGCAATTGGCGACTGAGTAACTACCGAAGTTACAGAAGTTTGAACATTTGACTGGACAGGTTGCGGTTGCTGGGGTGAAACAGAAACTACGGGTTGTCCAGTTTGAGGCACCAACTGTATACTTGGCTGCAACACCTGTTGACCCTCTGATGGATCCCACACTATCATTCCGGGGTATTGACCCGTAACAGGTTGAGGATACTGAGATCCATAACCGGATTGAGGATAGGATTGATAACTGAAAGGTATAGTTCCCATACCTTGAACATATGACTGACCTTGAGGTGGTTGATAACTTTGACTTGAGTATTGACCTTGAGGTTGATAACCTTGGGGTAAATACTGATACTGGGGTTGACCTTGACCTTGAGGTTGATACCCTTGAGGTTGATACCCTTGGGGTTGATACCCTTGAGGTAAATATTGATACTGAGGTTGACCCTGGGGTACATATTGAGGCTGGGGTTGACCTTGAGGCATGTATTGTACCATGGGTACATATTGACCTTGAAGCTACCCCCCAGACACAATTTTTGTACCTTGGGGTTGCCCCCCAGGCGTTAATTGAGGCTGCCCCGCAGGCGGTAATTGACCACCTTGAGGTTGAGAAACGGGAACTGAACCTGACATCATGTAAATGTCCCCTACACCCAACGGTTTATTACCATTGTTTCCAGCTAATAACCCATGATCAATGGGTTGAGGAGATGCCCCCGCAAAGGTACCAGAAAGTGACTGATACCCGATGGGAACAGAAGGACCGCCGTGTAAAAAAGATTCAGGAGATTGAGTGAACACGGATGACTGACCAGACATATTTACAGGAGTATAAATACCTCCAGGTGGAAAAGGAGTACGAGGTGGAGAAAAACCTACCCCTAAGTTGTCTAAATAATTGGTTAACGAAAGGTACCAAGTAGTACTTCTAGGAGGACTGTAAAAGATAGATTCACGCTCCCTTAGATCAATAGTAGGTTGATCTTCAAGGGTAGACACGCCTAATTCTTCCTCTGGAGCAAGTTCTTCAATAGCTATCAAACCAGTAGGAAGATTTTCGGTGATGACTCTTTCTACCCTAGGTGAATCTGGTACACTAGAAGTTGGAGTAACAGGGTCAGATATTTCAGGTTCTTCGCCTATATCACTAGTAGATGAAAAACTACCAGCAAGCTCAGAAACTTCAACTGCTTCAGGATTATAACCTGTTTCTAGACTTTGGTAATCTTGATGGACTACCAACGAAGACTCTCCTTCTTCTGGTGAACCTACTCTACTGCCGCTAGGAGGAGTTACACGGACCTTTAAACCTTCGTAATGACTTGGGACCTCTTGAGGAGATTCACCCCGAAGTCTACGGGATTTTCTCAACAATTCGGCCACAGAAACAACCTCAGGAGACTTGCCCCGAAGTCTACGTGACTGTCTCGGTAATTCCGCCACAGTTAAAAACTTTTAACTACTGCACACGCAAACAAAGTAAAATCTCAAAGCAAACCACCTAAAGTCTCTAAAGAACCAAACAAATTTGAATCATACGCCTAAAGAATCTAGGGCGTCAAACCAAGCACAAAATGTAGCCTTCCAGACCGAAAACGATAGTTGGAGATGAAACGCAACATCGCCGGATTCAGTACAGAAGTGGCGGGTGGAATAGTTACCCCGGCAACCTGCTTAATGAATAGACCAACACAAGTTCCTCCACTTTAACCGTCTCGAGTGAAGTGAACCCCCCGGAAAATCCAAGTGAGTCTAGCCGACGTCTGCTCCAGGTACAGTGGGATCTTCCCTCCACCGTCACCTCGGTAGAACCCTAAAGATAATGGTCACTAAGGTTACCAACCGCAACAAATGCACCTGGGGGAACAGTCTACACTCCGACAGCACGCAAGGGCAGAGTATCAAGCTCAATCCCCTTGCCGGTTCCTTGACAATAATCCAAGGTTTACCGACAAGTGACCCCTGGCTCCTTGACAATGGTTAATTCGAGGTTTACCGTTTGTAATACGTGCGTGTCTGGCGTCGTTCCCAACGAGGGAGGATTGATCCCCTCACTGGTTCGGACACGAGCTCGTGCTTCTCCTTTAAGAAGAGCTTTCCCAGAGTACAAATGAGACAATTGGATTTATTCTATCACAAGATAAGCTACTTGTTTGGTTTTGTTGTCTTGGAGAGTTAATTACTCTCCTACTCCAAGACACTAGCCTGATCTAAATTGGTGTTTCAGAGCCCTAGTAAATAAAAGTTACTAAGTTGATTTTACTTTAAGCGTTAATTTTATGGTTTTTCTTAATGACAAAAAGGTGATGGAGATGAAACTGGTGGTGTGTAGACTCGACTCGCAACCACTACAAAGATGCACCTAAGATGATTTACACTACCTTTCCTTTTCAATGAATCTCCTAACTAAGAGAGTTGGAAAATGCAAATTTGATAGAAAACAACTTTCTTAGTAAAGACAATCAAAGAAACAATTCTCTTTATCTTTTCAAAACACACAACTCATGACCACTAATTACTCTACGAAATTTCCTTTTTCTCCCAAAAGTCTACAAATGCTACCAAAGCAAACTTTTTCCAAAAGAATTTTTGTGTTTTTTCTACGTTAATAAAGCATGTAAAACTATTTTACCAAACTGAATTTAACAAATCTAATACAATCAAATCAAATTCATTTAAAAGCAAATCAAAAGCAAATTTACCTAAAAGTAAAAAAATAATGAGGACAAAAGCCTACAAGGATGATTCCCGGATGTTTTACTTAGTCAAAATGCAACAGGATCAGTTCATGCAGAATCATAAACTAACCAAAAAACAAAATCGAAATCTTTTTGTTTTTTTTTTCTCAAGAATGGAATTCAAGGTTTTAACAAACAAACTTTTCGAGATTTGCAAAGAGAAGACACAAAGGTAGGTCTCTCACTAGGGTGACTTCTATGACAGGTTCGACTCCTAAGAGGACTGATCAAAACCAGGGAGATCCAAAGTTTGACAACCTCTAACGCCAAAGTCACTACAGGACTAGTTAAAAATCAAACCCTAAGACAAAATCCCTATGAATTCCACCAAAACCCTCGACACTAACGGGACAAGTTCAGGTGAAGATCTTTGACAGTAAACTGATGGATCTGGGCAGTAAAAACAAAATCTAAAGAGCAAACAAGCAAAAATTGAAATTTTCTCAAAATTGACAGGGGTACGCAGGTCATCTGTTCACACAGGCGCGGGTACGCACTGTGCACAAAGACGCAGTGCGTACAAGTACGCACTGTGTTAAACCCAGAGACTGCGTACTGCTGGCAAGGCTAAGAAAAATAAAAAACTAAATTGACTCTAAGCTAACCCACCCAAATACACAGCTAGACAACCAAAAATCAGAAAACAAGCAATTTTTCTCAGACCAAAATATCAAATCAAAAAGAACTCAAACACATTCATGGAGTCCCCAGTGGAGTCGCCATTTTGTCACGCGGAAAGAGTCGTTAGTGCGGACACAACCGACCTTCCTAGAAAGCCTAAGACTCTCTAATGACAAACAAGACAAATAAGAGCAATCCTTCCCTAAATATGCTTTTACAATATGAGAAATCAAGTGTTTAGATCCTACCTATAATCCAACACTGTTGTAGTAGTCCAGCTTCGTTGATCCGGATGAGCTCCTCCTTCCCTTCGAAACCTGCATTCACCAACAATCAAACGATTAAATAGCACCTGAATATCACATAAAATAAAACATATTTAACATATAGACCAAGGAGTACATGAAACAACTCATTAATAACAAATTGTTGAGAAGAATGGACTAATTTGTATTAAAAGGTAACAAAAGGAACCATTACAACCTGAGCCTTGGTGTTGTGCAAGCTCCTCCCAGGGTCCACAAGAGTTCTCCCTTACTCTGATCAGCTCACCCACCTCCCAATGGAAACAAGTAAAGATGGTAATCTCTCCTCACAAGCTTCTACAAGGAAGTCCTAATTCCAGCAGCATCTACCCTTAGGAATGTTCAGCTTTTAACCTCCCCTCCCTTTGGCCCAATGCCTGTATTTATAGTGCTCTAGAGGAAGTTATTCAGGTCCACCATCAATGGGATAAGCGCCTCTTTGGATGAGGTAGCTCCCTTATTGATGGGATAAGTTCCTCTTTGGTAGGGATACATGAACCATCTGGAGGTGCTTCATACACGTCAAACATGCTTCTAGAAGACTCTAGAAATGACCACAAGTAACTTTTTTGGAGTGAAACTTGCGCCTTTTGACCTTTACAGGAGTACGCACCCATCCCTTTACATACAGAGCGTACAAGTACGCAGGTATTGTGAACTTGGATTGCGTACCCGCAGGTAAGGCTAAGAGAAACTGCGTACCAGAGATAATTGACTTTAAATGACTTTTCGCTCTTTCTTGAAGTTTGACATGGAGAGCAGAGGCATGAGACTTGCCAAGGAGGATAGTATGACAGTGGATGGAGCCATACTAACTGCAAATAGTCATGGTGACATTTTTTAGTGTAACAAAGTTCACCCATTAAAGGCTTGAAAAGGAACTCCAAACTTGAGGTTGACATCCTCTTTTGTTCATTCCATTCTTCATATTTTAATTCTTTAATTTTTTCATCTGGAAAAGGATATGCTCTTGGGCCCCACCTCTCCAGCATGCTCGATACATGCACAGATTTAACTTCCCTGTTGACTATTTTCACGAATCTACTTGAATACCATGATTCGGATAATTCGCCATCCTTCTCTTCCCATTTGCACGATTTAATGAGAAAGTACTTCTCTGTTTTGCTGATAGTCCATGAATTTTGGAGGACTAACCAGGAAATGTCTCTGGAAAACTGTTCCATTTTTATATTTAGTTGCCCAACTGGAACTGATATAATTTCAATATTATATATGTCTTTCTCTGTATTATACATTTTCTTCAAAGATTGAAGACGGATGTCGTAACTGGCATCTGCTGGCATGATTTCTAATAGAATTGTTTCTTCTCTCAATTCGTCGAGTTTAACCTACAATAGTCACACAAACGAAAAGTACATTAGTCAATAGAGTGGCGCTGAGAATTGTTCGTTCACTATATGCATTTTTAGAGATGGTCACATGGTTTTGAAAAATAATGATGCAGGCTGAGCCTGCAAACCCCATAATCTTTAAACCCTGTCTATGCATATAACCATGCATTGCAATCACTGCCATACTAAGATTCCAATCTGAGCAATTTCATACATTTCCCAATAGCAGAAGTTATCTTTCTATTTATGGTTATGAAACCATTTCACAATCTCTGTATATGAAAGTTTACTCCTTCATGGCAAATTCATAACTTTGAAATCTTCAATCAAACCCAATGAAATAAATCATTCACTATTTAAACTTCAAATCTGTCTACGAACAATCACCCACACATATACCTTGAATTCATGCTCAAGGAATTCATTCCTGCCATGATTCTTCAACCCATCCAAACATTTCAGTGCTCCCACAAATAAAATCTGTAGCTATGACTGGACTCAAGAATGCACTCTTACTCAATGTGGCACACATATCGATCTTATACACCACACATCAATGGGATTTGTTTGATTTTAATGCGAGAATACCAGAGTTCCATTCTATATTCAACCAGAATTCATTTCCTCTGATCCAACTAATAATTTCAACTTCACCAATAGCTCAATTAACAGATCAACTCTGAATTCATTGTTTATGTGCACCTTTGTCCTTTTAAACAAGATGGACGTTATTTAATCAATCACAATTATAATACCATTCATCCTTTACGTAATTGACATCAACCACACACATTACTGGTTGATTACTAGATTAATAACACTCAGAAATATGGCACGACATTAACATTAGTGTGTTTGCCCACAACTATCAAATAGATATACGCCTCTTTCTTTTCAACATATCCATTACAAAGTAATACCATTGCATCACACACAATTCGAATTTGATTATTTCTGTTATACTACCATTTTTTCAACATTCCAACGCTCTAATTTGAAACTAAACACATCAATACAATTGTTAATTGAAGACTGTGCCTACCTGCGTTAATTTGCCCATGTCTGGCACTTCAACATTTGCAATGATTGCCAATTGGTTTGTTTCAATGCCGTGCTTCTGGTTTGTAACCATCATTCCGTCTTTAACTTTCAGTTGCTGGACCGTGCCTAAGGCATATCATTTCACTATTTTATTCACAATCATAACATGAATTCAAATAAGCAATGTATCAAATAAATTCTGCGCGCTCTTTCTAGATCTTCTGCGCCTGAGATTTATCACAAAACTATTCAGATTAACATAAGAATTCAACCCAGATTTGTTTCTGCTGAATTGAACTCAAACCTGCGCTGTCAATATATGTTAAATCACCATCTCTTATGAATGCTAGCAATGGAACAACAATTTTATTTGCACTGTGTGAAATAGATGATCGATTCACTGAAATATCATAAACTCGACTTCAGTCGACTATAATACCACATAGTCTGCAAGTAATCGAACCAAATAGAAACTTCAAGGCTCAGATTCGATTTCAACGCATTAAACAAATAGCAATTTATGCTATTGAATGCACTTAGACTGACAGAATTTTACCATAGAGATTCACACAATCGGCAGATTCAAAATACTCCTTTTATGCAGAGTGTTAACGCCTTTCATGCATAACGATTTTCCAAATTACTGGTACTCTTCTCTTTACAATTCAATCAAACTACAGGTCGATATTCATAGATATGGATTTAACATTTCCATATTAAATTTAACTCTTCCAACTTACATTTACAAATTCTTTCATGTTGGCACTATATACAATCGACCGATACATTCATCCATACATATACTTCCATCAATAATTTATATACAAATCTGAAACATTGTTTTCATATAAACAAAAGGAGACTACTTACAAACTTATCTTTGGCCTGATATTCGACACTGATGGCCCTTTACAAACTGCCCGAAGGCATCCAATCAGAATGCCCTCTCACTTTCTACTCACACTAACTCACAATCTCCATCTGTTTTTCTCTCAAAACCCCCTCCTATTTATACAATTTTAAAAGTAATATAATTTAATGCTTTATCCCTTCAATTCCTCAACAAATCCCAAAATCTTGCAACATCCTTGAAAGATAGATTCTTATCCCTAAAACTTAGAAACTAATTCCAACTTAGGCTCCCTCATTAATTCTAAATAATCTAGAAACTAATTTCTCTCACATTTACAATTTTTCACAAATAATTAATTAATCACTCAAAATAATATTAATATTTACATGAAATTTTAATATTTCTTCAAAACATGAAACCCCCTAGCTTAATAATTAATTAATGACTCATAATAATATTAATATTTACATGAAATTTTAATATTTCTTCAAAACATGAAACCCCCTAGCTTAGGTAAAATACAAGGTGTTTTTCGGAGATGATGCTTCTGCATCAAACTCCCCATGTAAGAAAATTCATGACCACCTGGTCATAAGTCTGGATATTTCCTCCTGGATCCCAAATTTTATTTTGTAATTTTTCTTTGCTTGTCAATTGCTTTACTGCTGTTGTTAACTGTTGTTGTCCTCCAGGCTTCCATATTTTGTGCTGTAGTGCTCCACTTGCTCTGCTCTTGCAATCTTTCGCTGTCTTTCTCTTGTTGTCTTTCCTTTTCTTTTTTGCTGCTGCTAGTCTCTTCCAGGATTCTTTTGTCATCAGTCTTCTGATACTTTCAATCTCTCGGTCCAAAAAATCTCCCAGCTGTTGGTTTCTTGCTGCCTGCTGAGCTAAGACGGCTTGCTCAGTTTTTACTTTCTCTATCTGTACTATCACTTGTTGACTTCTTGCTTCTATGCTTGATTCTGTTCTGACTGCCACCCGATCATCCATACCCTCTTGTCTTCTGGAACAGAAAACTTCTTCTTCCTTCATTTGACTGCTCTGAGTCAAATGTTCTGCAACAATACCTGCATTCACAAAACATTTGTTAGAATAAAAATCAGAAGGCATTAGTGCCTTGTCCTCCTTTGCCAGCACTTCAGTATGCTGTTCTGAATTCTCCTCCACTATCAGCACATCAGTATGCTGATTCTCTTTGCCCAAAGAATCCTCTGAAGAATTCTCAAGACTGTCAACCAGTCTTTCTCTCACATCATCTGCTTCCATAATATCTTTCTGCACTCATTCACTGTACTGAACTTTTTCTTCTGCCATCTCCCTGTCATACTCCGAATTTTTCAACAAGCAATGCAATTTCTCTGTGACATTGCTGAAGAATAACATCATCATCACTTACAGTCCCTGCATTCATACACAACTTGTCAGTTTGAAAACTACAAGTCTCAACAACTTTAATTGTTAGTTCATATACCAGCTCTTCCAGTTGATCCTCTTCTTCATTCACATGAACTTCCTCTTGTACTGTAACAGCAAAAGCATCACTGCTTTTTTCTTTAAAGTACTTATCTCCCAAGAGATTCTTTTCCATGCTTATGACAGTTTCACAAGATTGCGCATCCTCTTCAACAAAACTTGTAATCACATCACAACTGTCAGCTATAAAAACACAAGAGTTCACATTATCCAGCTGATCTGGATCTGCCCAGTAATTCAAGAAATCATCAATGATCTCCTCCTCTATTTGATCAATGGAAACCTCCTCTTCCAACTCAGCTGCTCTGAGTTGCGTACACTTCAGTTGTACATCCATCATCTGCTCGAGCTTCTTCAGCTCTTCTATTAACTGCATGTTTATCTGTCGATCTCTTTTCTGTTGTAGCTTCTGCCACTTCACTTTCTTTCCCTTCAGTGGAAATATCCATACTCTATTTTGGTTTTCCTGCTCTTGCAGCCATTCTTCTAGTATCTGCAATTGTACCTTTATTACTGCAATCTCTCTTTCTCGAACTTCTGTAGTCATCTCATCTCTGTGGCATTCCTCTGAACCTCTTCTCTGATCCTCCATGATCATCTTCTCCATGAGTTTCTCACTCACCATGAGTTGTACTAGCCTTTACGACAACAATCTCTTCTGCTGTCACTTACCTCACCAATTTCTCCTCACTCAGTCTTTTGGTAAGTACTTGGTTCAATGCCTCTGGAACCTTTTGAGCGCTTTCCTCTACTCTCTCTCTGGGCTATCTCTTCAACTCACCTTCTTCTTCAGGACACTGCAATTGTCCTCCTTATTCAGCCTTTAGCTGAATGCCAAGTTCAATGCCATTGTCTTCTTTGCAACCATAAACCTCAATCATAAATTTCAAATCAGAAAATCATCTCACCTGCCTGATCTCGTCTTTCATTCGCCTATGCAATTTCCTTCACTGTAATCCTGTTCACTTGCAATTATGTATGCTGCATATCAGATTTAAAATCTGATCTTCATCATTCATCACACATTCAAAATACATTTTAGTTCAGCAAACCTTCTTGTCCTCATTTAGAAAATAAACATTCAACAGAGCCAAGCTCTGATACCAAAATTGACGCAGGCTGAGCCTGCAAACCCCAGAATCTTTAAACCCTGTCTATGCATATAACCATGCATTGTAATCACTGCCATACTAAGATACCAATCTGAGCAATTTCGTACATTTCCCAATAGCATAAGTTATCTTTCTATTTATGGTTATGAAACCATTTCACAATCTCTGTATATGAAAGTTTACTCCTTCATGGCAAATTCATAACTTTGAAATCTTCAATCAAACCCAATGAAATAAATCATTCACTATTTAAACTTCAAATATGTCTACGAACAATCACCCACACACATACCTTGAATTCATGCTCAAGGAATTCATTCCTGCCATGATTCCTCAACGCAGCCAAACATTTCAGTGCTCCCACAAATAAAATCTGTAACTATGACTAGACTCAAGAATGCGCTCTTACTCAATGTGGCACACATATCGATCTTATACACCACACATCAATGGGATTTGTTTGATTTTAATGCGAGAATACCAGAGTTCCATTCTATATTCAACCAGAATTCATTTCCTCTGATCCAACTAATAATTTCAACTTCACCAATAGCTCAATTAACAAATCAACTCTGAATTCATTGTTTCTGTGCACCTTTGTCCTTTTAAACAAGATGGACGTTATTTAATCAATCAAAATTATAATACCATTCATCCTTTACGCAATTGACATCAACCACACACATTACTGGTTGATTACTGGATTAATAACACTCAGAAATATGGCACGACATTAACATTAATGTGTTTGCCCACAACTATCAAATAGATATACGCCTCTTTCTTTTCAACATATCCATTACAAAGTAATACCATTGCATCACACACAATTCGAATTTGATTATTTCTGTTATACTACCATTTCTTCAACATTCCAGCGCTCTAATTCGAAACTCAACGCATCAATACAATTGTTAATTGAAGACTGTGCCTACCTGCGTTAATTTGCCCATGTCTGGCGCTTCAACATTTGCAATGATTGCCAATTGGTTTGTTTCAATGTCGTGCTTCTGGTTTGTAACCATCATTCCGCCTTTAACTTTCAATTGCTGGACCGTGCCTATGGCATATCATTTCACTATTTTATTCACAATCATAACATGAATTCAAATAAACAATGTATCAAATAAATTCTGCGCCCTCTTGCTAGATCTTCTGTGCCTGAGATTTATCACAAAACTATTCAGATTAACATAAGAATTCAACCCAGATTTGTTTCTGCTGAATTGAACTCAAACTTGCGCTGTCAATATATGTTAAATCACCATCTCTTTTGAATGCTAGCAATGGAACAACAATTTTACTTGCACTGTGTGAAATAGATGATCGATTCACCGAAATATCATAAACTCGACTTCAGTCGACTATAATACCACATAGTCTGCAAGTAATCGACCCAAACAGAAACTTCAAGGCCCAGATTCGATTTCAACGCATTAAACAAATAGCAATTTCTGCTATTGAACGCACTTAGACTGACAGAATTTTACCATAGAGATTCACACAATCGGCAGATTCAAAATACTCCTTTTATGCAGAGCGTTAACGCCTTTCATGCATAACGATTTTCCAAATTACTGGTACTCTTCTCTTTACAATTCAATCAAACTACAGGTCGATATTCATAGATATGGATTTAACATTGCCATATTAAATTTAACTCTTCCAACTTACATTTACAAATTCTTTCATGTTGGCACTATATTCAATCGACCGATACATTCATCCATACATATACTTCCATCAATAATTTATATACAAATCTGAAACATTGTTTTCATATAAACAAAAGGAGACTACTTACAAACTTATCTTTGGCCTGATATTCGACACTGATGGCCCTTTACAAACTGCCCGAAGGCATCCAATCAGAAAACCCTCTCACTCTCTACTCACACTAACTCACAATCTCCATCTGTTTTTCTCTCAAAACCCCCTCCTATTTATACAATTTTAAAAGTAATCTAATTTAATGCTTTATCCCTTCAATTCCTCAACAAATCCCTAAATCTCTCAACATCCCTAAAAGATAGATTCTCATCCCTAAAACTTAGAAACTAATTCCAACTTAGGCTCCCTCATTAATTCTAAATAATCTAGAAACTAATTTCTCTCACATTTACAATTTCTCACAAATAATTAATTAATCACTCAAAATAATATTAATATTTACATGAAATTTTAATATTTCTTCAAAACATGAAACCCCCTAGCTTAGGTAAAATACAAGGTGTTTTTCGGAGATGATGCTCCTGCATCAAATAATTAGACAAAAGTGGGAACTACAAATACCTCCTGTGAATTCCTGGCTAAAGAATTATCCTCCCCACCATTTACAAACAATTCTCTTAACAACTGTATGTTACTCCCTTGTTTTTTGTCTGCAAGTTGCTTCAACCAAATGTATCTTCCACATTTCTCTAACACAAACTTTTCCAATTGACAATCAGACAAAAGTATCCAACAAGATAGGTATTTACCGCCATTCTCCTCCGCTCTGCCAACCCTCTGCCTCTTATTTCTAACCTTGGTGCTTATCGAAAAGAATTTGCTCATTTTTTGATGCCATAAGTTTTTACCATTCACTTGTAAAGTGAAGAAGGCTCTTTCAAGTAGTAGACGAGCACCCGTATTATCAAAAGCACGGCCCGAGATTCTGTCAGCGGTAATCTTAGGTAGCTTATTAAAATGTTTACCAATATATATTATTTCAAAATTTATCTGGATGTCATCTACGGTATCTTCAATTAAAGGCCACAGAAAATCCTGATTGAAATCAAAACGACCATCAAATATGACAAGTAAGATGGTGTCTGGAGAGATGTTAGACAGCTGGAATGGCTCTCCTTGTCTGTTTTGGAGAAGGCGGTCAAATTCTGATGACAATGCTTCCCATTCACTTTTCTTCTGCTCCATGGACAAGTCCTATACAAAACTATAATGTTAGCGGAAAGGAAAATTCATACCTTTCCTTGGATTTTTTAACTTACAATAATAATGCATACCAGGCACAACATTAATATTATGCATACCATAATGCATCACATGCACAATAATTATATGATGCACATTTCAATGCTCGTAAAAGAAACATAATGTTTGCCTGTTTAGAAATATGGATGGATCATAGGTGTTCACATCACCTGCCCTATATCCACTGTAAAAGACCACGGTTTGCATTCTTCTTGTATTTCTCTCCATTTCTCCTTGAGCCTGCTGCTATTTTTGATATAGACCATCTGCAATGTTTTTGTTTCCACCTGGCTGTTCATAGATTCCCCTTCCAACTTCTCACAATTACTTAGATTGAGATGTTGCAATGAACAAAGGAAATGGAAATTTGGAGGGAGCTTCTTCAATTTCTTACAGCTATCCAAAGATAGAGTTGTCAATGATAAGAGGTCACCGAAGTTTTCACATAACTCCACAAGCTCAATGCAGCCAGATAAATCCAAGTGCATCAGATATTTGAGTTTGGAGAAACCTACTGGAAGGTTCTGTAACTTAGTGGATGATTTGAGTTTTAGCACTCTTAAACTTAGAACTTTTGATTGACCAAATTGATATGGAAGATTCCTTAAATTAGTACACCTGGTCAATTTAAGATATGTCATCGAGGGGGGGCAAAACTCATTTGGTAGGTATTTTAATTTTGAACACCATGAAGCATCTATTGAGAGCAAGGGCTTCATGTATTGAATGCTCTCTGGAATACTATCTAGTTTCTTACAATGTGATACATCAAGTTTTTCAAGGGATGTTATCTTTCCTAAGCCATTAGGGAGGTGCTTTAGGGCTGTGCAATAGGATAAATTCAATACTGTCAATGACAAAAGTTCCTCAAAACTGTGAGGAAGATCCTCCAGACTATCACAATGATTGATGCAGAGTATTTCGAAAGAATTTAATGATGTAAAGTTATCGGGCAGATACTTCAAATCCTTACAGTGATCCATTTTCAAAACTCTTAAAGATCTAAGCATTGAAATTGAATATGGAAGCTCCTTAATGGATTTACAATTTGAAAGAGTCAGTTCTCACAAACCCTTTACTAGATGACCCAATACGCTGGGTAGTTCTTTCAAATCTTTAAAGTTGAACACTTTCAATATTCGCAACTCTTGTGGACGCAAAAGCCCTGTAGGAAAGAATTCCAAGTTGTTGTTGAAATTGTAATTTCACCTGCCGCATTCATTACTCCAGAAAACCACTTGTTTCCATCGCACCGCCTTTCTCGCAATGGTGGTTTTCCTCCAAACGGCAGCGATAAAACCCAGCGCTGACACATGCACAGAAGTTTTGCCAAAGTGGCTTTCCTCGGGGAGTAACGTTCGTTTGGTTTGAGCAAGTGATATTTGTCCGATTGAATTCAACGTTGTCCATTGTTGATTGAAACCAAAGCTGCGTTCAGGCCTGTAGCAAATGAATATTGCGTGAAGTGAAAGTCTTTGACCGCCAGTAAAACAATAAGTAAAATTAATTGAGGTTCGTAAATATAGGTAAAAGGCTTTAGTTCATTTTGTACGGGAGTATGGCACGATTAGAAGAAAGGTATGGGCATGTTTTTTTTATTGTTAAAAATATATGCAGTGTAATGCGTAATATGTAAAATGTTTTTTTTTGGATTGTTCGTGGAGAGAACAAGGTAAGAGAAGCACGCATCAGTGTGAATGAAGAAATCTTTCACACAGCAGTGAAAAAGGGTAATGTAAGTTTTTTGTTGGTGAATATGTAATGAAAATATTTGCAGCAGTGTAGGAGTGAAAACGAAAGAAAATTCACAGCAGCGAATGTAATGTAATGTTTTTATTGTTGAACATATGTAATAGGAATGCGCAACAATGCTAGTGTGAATTTTTTTTGTAGTTGCATATGAAATGCAATAGAATTAGCAAGCGAATGTAAGAGATTTTTTACAGCAGTAAATGTAAGTTTTATTTTTACACACAATCGTGTAAAAATTTGCAGCTGAAATAGAGTAATTTTTTTTGAGATAGTGAAGGTTTTTGGAACTGAAGTGTTCCTGGTTTAATCCCTCTGTTAAGAGGAAGATCCTTTTTGTAACATTTTTTTTAATGAATACAAAGTTTGTTTTGTGGGTGTAAGAAACTCTGTCTGCTCAGCAAACAATTTTTTGCTTCCTTGTGTTAAAGATCCTGTGTAAAAACAGAGTATCATTCTCTGTTCATTATTTTGTTTTGAAATTTAGCAGAAAATTCCCAACAGTGGTATCAGAGCTTGTCCAGGCTCTTTGAAGGTGTCAAAGAAGCTGAAGGAAGGGTTTCTTGCTGTAGCAGCTTCTCCAACAGAGTGAAGACTCAGTAAAAAATCCAAGGTATTTCTCAAGATTTTTTTTGTGTTGCTGCTGAAGAAACAGTCAGTTATTTTAAATACACAGTCAGGTATTTGAAGCATAGTTAAGAGTGCAAGAATGGCTGGCTCCATCACTAGCACTAGCATGGGTATCTTTAATACTCAGCTCCCACAGTTTAATGGAAAAGACTATGACTATTGGGAAATAACCATGAAAGCTCTGCTTACTTCCCAAGACTTATGGGAATTTGTTGAGGATGGATTTGAAGAACCAACAGATGATTAAGAGTTTAATAGATTAACTCAGGCAGAGAAAGATCTGTTGAACAACTATAAGAAGAAGGACTCAAAAGCCCTCGTATTTTTGTATCAAGCAGTGCATGAGAGTGTTTTTCCAAGGATTGCAGCAGCCAAGACATCTAAAGAAGCATGACAAACTCTCAAGACAACCTATCAAGGCATGGAGAAAATGAAGACAGCAAAACTACAGTTGCTGAGGAGAGATTTTGAGAATCTTTGCATAAAGGAGTCAGAAAATATTGACTCATTGTTCACACAAGTAATTGGCCTGGTCACACAGATAAGGTCTCATGGAGAGATTCTTGAAGAAAGGAGGATTGTGGAGAAACTGTTGAGGGTCCTACCCTCAAAGTTCGATGTAATTGTCACCACCATAGAAGAGACAAAGGATCTCACAAGCTTCAGATTTGATGAACTACATGCATCACTGATAACACATGAGCAGAGATTGAATCTCTAGAGCATGCCTTCAAGGCCTAGATGTCCTTTGGAAGAGGAAGAGGTCAAGGCAGAGGAAACAAGAGAGGAAGAGGTAGAAGTCAAAACAGAGGTGGAAGAAACAGTCCAACAAATGCTCAAGGAAGAGGAAGCAATCCAAATCAGAACCAAGGCCAAGGCAGCAGCCAACAAAGTTGACAACATCATGCTCAAGGACAAAGGTATGAAAAATCCAATATCCAATGTTATTACTGTAAAAAATATGGGCATTATGCAAATGAATGTAGGAAGAAACAACATGATATGAGTAATAGAACTAGTGCAAATTTCACTAGAGAAAATATCAGCTAAAACAATTTGTTTTTAGCCTATAATATTGCTGAAGAAAAGAGTGAAGATGTATGGTTTCTAGACTCCAGTTGCAGCAACCATATGACAGGAAACATAACCCTGTTTTCTATGCTAGATCAGAGTGTGAAGTCACAAGTCACACTAGGGACTGATAATAAAGTTTCTGTTATGGGAAAATGAGAAGTAAAAGTTTTAACAAAGAAATGAGAAAAGAAAACCATAGGAGATGTTTATTATGTTCCTGGAATGAAATGTAACCTCTTAAGTATTGGACAGCTTGTTCAAAATGGTTACAATGTTTTCTTTGTGAATGATGTATGCACCATCATGGATAGAGCACCCAACAAACAATGTATTGCTGAAGTGAAGATGACAAGGAATATGATGTTCCTTCTCAGAATGAAGGCAGATTTAAAAAATAAAGAAGTAATAGCAGCAGTGACTCAAGAGGCTTACCAAAGCGAACCAAAGGATGAAAATTGGTTGTGGCACTTGAGATTTGGACATCTCAACTTTGGAGGTCTTAATTTGTTGAGTAGAAAAGGAATGGTAAGAGGATTACCATTGATAGAGAAACCAGACAGCCTTTGTGAAGGTTGTATCTTGGGAAAACAACACAGAGAAAGTTTTCCATCAGGGAAAAGCATAAAGGCAAAAGCACCCTTAGAGATTGTCCACTCAGATTTATGTGGACCGATGCAAACTCCATCACTTGTAGGAAGCCACTACATATTAACTTTCATTGATGATTTTACAAGAAAAACTTGGGTTTATTTCCTTAAGAACAAAAGTGAAGTGTTTGAAAGATTTTGCAATTTCAAAGCACTTGTGGAAAACCAAAGTGGGCTGCATATCAAAGTTCTGAGAACTGATAGAGGAGGTGAGTATATCTCCAAGGAATTTCTATGTTTTTGTAGAGAAAATGGAATACATAAGCAGTTTACCACTAGGTACACTCCGCAGCAAAATGGAGTTGCTGAAAGGAAGAACAGGACAATCATGGATATGGCGAGGAGTATGTTAAAGGCAAAGCATTTGCCAAATGATTATTCGGCTGAAGCTGTACATTGTGCAACGTACATTTTGAATAGGTGCCCTACAAAAGCAGTCATGAACAGAGTGTCAGAAGAAGCATGGAGTGGGAGAAAGCAAGGAGTCACCCACATGAAAGTTTTTGGATGTGTGGCTTATGCACACATTCCAGATCAACTAAGGAAGAAGTTGGACAACAAAGGGGAGAAATGTATATTCATTGGATACAGTGAGGAATCCAAGCATACAGGTTGTATAACCCATCCACCAAGAAGCTTATTGTGAGTAGAGATGTTCAGTTCATTGAGGAGGAAGCTTGGGATGGAAGCATAGAGAAAACAGTGAATGTTAAAACCTCTTTGTCACATGATGAAAATGATGAAGAGATGGTTGAAATACATCCCCAAACAGCAGCACCAACACAAGGACAACAAATGACACCCATGAGGAGAAATCAAAGTGCTTCTACAAGCACACCACAAGGAGGAAATTGAAGTGCTTCTTCAAGAACTTGCACACCAAATGAAAGAAGTAAGAAGTTCAGAAATTTAAATGACATTTATGAGCAAGAGGCAACAAATGAAGGTATGAATTCTTTGTTTGCATTATATTGTCATGTTGATAACCCTGTTCATTTCGAAGAAGCAATTAAGGATAAGAAATGGATAGAAGCTATGGATGAGGAAATTAATGCCATAGAAAGAAACAAGACATGGGAATTAGTTGAACTACCAAAAGGAAAGAAAGTTATTGGAGTTAAATGGGTCTACAAGACTAAGAGTAATGCTGAAGGAAAAATAGAAAGACACAAGGCAAGGCTGGTTGTCAAAGGATATAAGCAGCAGTATGGAAGAGACTATGAGGAAACTTTTGCACCGGTTGCTAGAATGGAAACTGCGAGAGCAATGTTGTCCATAGCAGCACAAAACAAGTGGAAAGTTTACCAAATAGACGTGAAGTGAGCATTCCTAAATGGAGTGTTAAAGGAGGAGGTTTACATTGAACAATCTCTAGGCTATGAAAAGAAAGGCCAAGAGCACAAAGTGTGTAGATTGAAGAAAGCTCTTTATGGGCTGAAGCAAGCACCAAGAGCATGGTACAGTAAGATAGATTCCTATCTACTGGAAAATGGATTTGAAAAATGTGAGGGAGAACCCACCCTCTACATCAAAGAAAATGATGGTAAAATTCTAACTGTTGTTTTATATGTTGATGATGTTATTTTCACAGGTAATGATGATTATCTTATGGAAAATTTCAAAACAGTCATGAAAGAAGAATTTGAAATGACTAACATGGGTTTGCTGAGGTACTTCTTAGGAATAGAAGTAGAATAAAATGAAAATGGGATTTTTATCTCACAAGGGAAATATGTTAATGAAGTGTTGGAAAGATTTAATATGTAGGAGAGCAAAGCAGCAATCACTCCCACAGTAATGGGATTAAAACTCAGCAAAGAGGACAACAGCAAGGATTTTGAGCCTAGGTTGTACAAGAGCATAGCTAGCAACCTCATGTATTTGACTGCAACTAAGCCCGATATAATGTATGCTGTTAGTTTAATTTCCAGATTCATGGAGAGGCCAAAAGAAACACATTGGCAGACAGCAAAAAGAATTGTGAGGTTTGTCAAAGGTACTAAAAGGTTTGGCATTTTATATACTACTTCATAATGTTCAGATTTAATTGGATACACTGATAGTGATTGGGCTGGAAGTGTAGATGATCAGAAAAGCACATCCGTTTATGTTTTTCACATGGGTTCAGGAGCCATTTCATAGGCTTGTAAAAAAAAGCCTATTGTAGCATTGTCTACAGCAGAAGCAGAATATGTGGTAGCTACAGCAGCAGCATGTCAAGCAGTTTGGATGAGAAGGATGTTAAGGAGCTTATGCCAAGAGCAAATAAAATGAATTGTGATTTTTTGTGACAATAGCTCAGCTATTGCATTATCCAAGAATTCAGTGTTTCATAAGAGAACGAAACACATTGACATAAAGTTTCACTACATCAGAGAATTAGTGAAAAATGGAGAAATTGTCTTAGAACATTGCAAAACTCAGGAGCAGGTTGCTGATATTCTGACCAAGCCATTGGGACAGAAAAGTTTTGAATTTTTGAGAAAATGTCTGGGCATGACTGATAACCCAGAAGTTGAAATTAAAGGGGAGTGTTGAAATTGTAATTTCACCTGCCGCATTCATTACTTCAGAAAACCACCTGTTTCCATCACATCACCTTTCTCGCAATGGTGGTTTTCCTCCAAATGGCAGCGATAAAACCCATCGCTCACACGTGCACAACAGTTTTGCCAAAGTGGTTTTCATCGGCGAGTAACGTTCGTTTGGTTTGAGCAAGCGATATCTGTCTGATTGAAATCAACGTTGTCCACCGTTGATTGAAACCAAAGCTGCGTTCAAGCCTGCAGCAAATGAATATTGCGTGAAGGGAAAGTCTTTGACTGCGAGTAAAATAATAAGTAAAATTAATTGAGTTTCGTAAATATAGGTAAAAGACTTTAGTTCATTTTGTACGGGAGTATGGGACGATTAAAAGAAAGGTATTGGCATGTTTTTTTTATTGTTAAAAATATATGCAATGTAATGTGTAATATGTCGAATGTTTTTTTTTGGATTGTTAGTGGAGAGAACAAGGTAAGGGAAGCACGCATTAGTGCGAATGAAGAAATCTTTGACACAGAAAAGGGTAATGTAAGTTTTTTTGTTGGTGAATATGTAATGAAAATATTTGCAGCAGTGTAGGAGTGAAAACGAAAGAAAATTCGCAGCAGCCAATGTAATGTTTTTGTTGTTACATATGTAATGGGAATGCACACCAGCGCTAGTGTGAATTTTTTTTGTAGTTGCATATGAAATGCAATAGAATTAGCAAGTGAATGTAAGAGATTTTTTATAGCAGTAAATGTAAGTTTTATTTTTACACATAGTAATGTAAAAATTTGCAGTCGATACTGTTTTTTTTTTGAGACAGTGAAGGTTTTTGGAACTGAAATGTTCCTTCTGTTAAGAGGAAGATACTTTTTGTAACATGTTGTTTTTTAATGAATACAAAATTTGTTTGTTGTTTTTTAATGAATACAAAGTTTGTTTTGTGGGTGTAAGAAACTCTGCCTGCTCAGCAAACAATTTTTTGCTTCCGTGTGTTAAAGATTCTGTGTAAAAATAGAGTATCATTCTCTGTTCATTATTTTGTTTTGAAATTTAGCAGAAAATTCCCAAAGATTTTAGGGCATCTCCAATTTTTTCTGCGAAATCCAAATCAAACCATTAATATTAATAAATTGCTCGTTTCCGAAGATCCATTTTTTTATAAAAATTGAATAAAGAAGCCAGACTTATACATATGAAATAGAATTTCATTCAAAATTAATAAAAAATGTTCCATAGATCCAAGAATTTCTAAAGTATTGAATGAAGAAACAAGAAACAAAATATGTGAAGCAGACATGCCGTGATGAGTTGATCCCAATCCTTGGCAGGCTTGTATCTTAAGCATCTTAGCTGCTCTACCTGTACGACATTAAATGGAAGATTAGGAACGGCCGCTTAATTAAAGTCGGTATTATAAATGCATTATTGTATTTTTCCTCAAACTTTCACTTTTGTCAAGTTTTCAACTGTATTAGTTCTATCATATTCCATATATATCACTCGCTGTTTTCATTTAACAAAGGGAATACCTTTCGTTGCTGGAATAACGTGGATGCCAATAATGAATTTAGTTAGAAGACAAAGGGTATAAAACGAAAGTGAATATGTATTTTTTTCGGGTTCATAAGTTTGGTACCTTTTCATCGTCCAGCAGAAAGTTCATAAGTTGGCTTGTTGCAGCGAATCTCATTCTCATTTCCTCTGCCTTTCTTTGGCCGACTTTCATAATGACATCAGGTACAGTCACAGTCCCATCTTCGCCTTTGGCCACTAATGATCGATGTTATAAACTGTCCAGGGCGGGCTTTCCCACAATGTCTGCCACCGTGTCCCACTCCCATTCTATGAAGAATGAACAAATGTCGAGGAATGGCGCCTTTGCACACCTCAGGAAACCTGTCGTAATGGAAGAAGTAGGAATCTAATTTCGCCCCGAACTCTTCACCCTCCAATTTTTCTAATTCTTGAATTACCTCACGAACTTCTGTTTTGTCCTTTGCAGAGGAAAGCTCTTGTACTACTAAGTTTAACATTAATGGAATTCCGCCACATCTGTCTATTATACGGTGGACGGAACTTGATATTTCGTTTAGTGCAGCCGCTGGCATTTGCTTTGTTAATAAATCCCTTGCGTGCCCAGACGAAATGCCTCTGATTCGATACTCTTTGGGAGGTGTTTTCATTCGGCATGCTTTACGCACATTTCTGTCACGTGAAGTAATAAGCAACCTCACTTTTCTTGCTCCTTCGAAACTCAGTGGCAAAAGCTGTCGAAGCTCATCTTTCTCCACAACATTGTCAATATAAATAAGCGCCGGAACCTTTTCCAAGGTGTCGCGGATCCGTTTCTGTCCATCCTGGTAATTTCTGTAATATTTTTGCATCCCAGCAAATCCTCTAATATTTTCTTTTGCAACTTCACTATATCCGTAGAAGATTCTATACTCTTAAACAGCTCGACATGAGAATATTTACATTCTTCACCGTCAACACTATTAATATTGACTCTGTTGAAGACAGCATCCGCAAGGGTAGTCTTCCCCATCCCTCCAAACCCGTACAATATAACTGCGACAGCATTGTTTCCCGTTACCCATTCTAAGAGATCCGCAACTTCTTTAACTGAGCTCTCAAAGCCAATGCCCACTGTTTTTCCAACGGTTCATGAGTGAGATAAAATTAACTTCTAGTCAAATAGATAAAATGACCTTTTTGGATTCTTTAATTCAATTTTATCGGACTTTTTAAAATATTTTTAACAATCGTTTAAGTGAATTAATTAAAAAAATTCAATGTTTTATAGAATGTTGAATTCATTTATCCTAATCACAATTTATATTACCAATTTAAAATCAAGTAAAACATTAATAACAACTATATGCAAATTATTAATAAAATAATGTCAATTCCTATTACAAATTTAATAAAATAAAATAATCACCGGAATGATTCGGATATTTTCTGGACAAACGAGGTGTCTTGGACAGTGCAGATACAGCATCTACAATCTCAAAATCCATTTGGAAAGAAATGTGGTTATATTTTTCCTTTATTTTTCTTTTAATATCAGTCAACTGCCATTTGTTTCCATACGTATGGCAGAATCTGCAATCAAAACAACGAAATTCCATAAAAAACATTAATATGACTTTGTTTTGACTATCTCGAGGTCTTCTTAAAAAAATTAAAAGTTGACACTATTTTTTAATTAATTGTATTTTTAGCTTTCTCTATATAAGTTTAACTAAATATGTGTATACCCCATTATATGCAGAATTAAATTCGAAGTATACTTTTTTCAGACAGAATACACTTTACATACGTACTTTTTAATACACTCACATAAAAAAAATTCAAAGCACAGATTTAAAAAATTGCAGCTCACAATTTACGAAATCCAACTACAGAGTTAAATAAAACTAGCACAATTATATTTATCAATATGATTCACATATCAATATAGTTGATATATGTTGATAAGCTTATATGAAGCATATATACAACTACATATTCTACATATCAACCACATTAATAATTATTATAGATATTTAATATTATTAATAACTATATAAATACCTATATAAAATTATTAATAACTAATATCAGATTTAAAAAATTTCAGCTCACAATTTAGGTAATCCAACTACAGCGTTAAATAAAATTAACAAGACTTACTTGGAAAAGGGAGAGGACTTGAGGTGAACAAGACAGTTCAATGTGCCCTCCGTTATTAATTCGGTTGCACGTTTGATGTCAACCCCCATTCCTTCTTTCAATCTTTCCCTTTCCGTACACTGCTTAACAATTTTATTTAAAAGATTCATTTCCTCCAGAACACTAAAACACTCCTCTTTGTTGTCACTAACATCTTGGACTCTCTTCAAACCATATGATATTACAAGAAATCCTGAAACAATAAGGTTTGAGCTCCGTCTTAAGATGTGGATAGCTATTTTTTTTAAACACCTATTATTTAAATAGTGGATAGTGTTTAAGTATGGGGGATTTACGCAGTGCATTATATTAGATATCATTTTTGGGATTCAACTCATTGCATCAGGGATAGCTATTTTTTTTAAACACCTATTATTTAAATAGTGGATAGTGTTTAAGTATGGGGGATTTACGCAGTGCATTATATTAGATATCATTTTTGGGATTCAACTCAATTGCATCAGGTGATGCTCACAGGGGTGAAGAAGTGGGATTGAAACTAGTGAAATGTGGAGAACGAATCACATAGCATCAATCATCACTTCCGGGGCTTGCACTCGGTAACCAGGACTTCCCAGGAGGTCACCCATCCCAGAACTCCTCTGGCTCAAGCGCGCTTAACTGTGGAGTTTTTCCCCACAATCAAGCCCACTTAGCTTGCTACCCCATTTGCAAAACCTTAGCAAGTATTGTGCCTCATGAACCATTCAAGTAGAGATCCCTTGACTCTTTTTGAATTTAAGTATGGGGGATTTACGCAGTGCATTATATTAGATATCATTTTTGGGATTCAACTGCGTTAAGTAAGTCATTCAAACGTATGACCATTTCCATGAGAGGTAGTCGTAACTGACTAATTTCTCATGATTTTTGAATAGTTCACTTAGCACTCATTGCATTGGGTGATGCTCACAGGAGTGAAGAAGTGGGATTGAAACTAGTGAAATGTGGAGAACGAATCACATAGCATCAATCATCACTTCCGGGGCTTGCACCCGGTAACCAGGACTTCCCAGGAGGTCACCCATGCCAGAACTCCTCTGGCTCAAGCGCGCTTAACTGTGGAGTTTTTCCCCACAATCAAGCCCACTTAGCTTGCTACCCCATTTGCAAAACCTTAGCAAGTATTGTGCCTCATGAACCATTCAAGTAGAGATCCCTTGACTCTTTTTGAATTTAAGTATGGGGGATTTACGCAGTGCATTATATTAGATATCATTTTTGGGATTCAACTGCGTTAAGTAAGTCATTCAAACGTATGACCATTTCCATGAGAGGTAGTCGTAACTGACTAATTTCTCATGATTTTTGAATAGTTCACTTAGCACTCATTGCATCGGGTGATGCTCACAGGGGTGAAGAAGTGGGATTGAAACTAGTGAAATGTGGAGAACGAATCACATAGCATCAATCATCACTTCCGGGGCTTGCACCCGGTAACCAGGACTTCCCAGGAGGTCACCCATGCCAGAACTCCTCTGGCTCAAGCGCGCTTAACTGTGGAGTTTTTCCCCACAATCAAGCCCACTTAGCTTGCTACCCCATTTAAAATATAAAATATTGAATTGCTCATTATATTAGCTTCAATAATAAAGATATGAATAGTGACCTTTCTCCTATCAAATGTCTTTGAATAATTATATTAATTAAGATGTGAGATTTTTTTTTTATCAAATGTTTTCCACTAATTATTATATTTAATTAAATGAAAAATACAAGAGGGAAATAATTAATTTATTACAGATTTAATATTTAAGATAACTATTATTTATAACTATTATTTAGATAGTGGATAGTGTCACCTAAAACATGAAATATTGAATTGCTAATTTTATAGTTTCAATAATTAAGCTGTGAATAACAACCTTTCTCCTATTAGATGTCTCTAGCAAATTAAATTAATTAAGATGTGAATAACACCCATTTTCTTATCAAATATCTCACTAATTATATTTAATTAAATGAAAAACAAAATAAAGCAATAATTAATTTAGTTACAAATAAAATTAATAATAAATAGATTTAACAAACAAACAAATTAATTATTAATTAACAAATTAATATTCCTTTCCTTATTTCTTGGTCCAATCAAATGTAGTTGTTGGCCACTCCTTTGTAGCCGTTTCCTTGGTCAATAGTAGTTGTTTCTTTCTGGCCCTTAGAATGACCGGTTTCCTATTTAACTTGTTGCCATGATCTGGTTCTTCATTTGTCCTCACAATGAACCACACTTGTCGACAAATAAATTTTGATGTGATTATCGCCCAAAACCTTCTCAATAAACATGATATGGATCACAGAAGCCTAAATTCAATAATAATTAATTTATTACATACTTAATATTTAAAAAAACTATTATTTAAATAGTAGATGGTGTCACCTAAAACATGAATTATTGAATTGTTAATATATTAGATTCAATAATTAAGACGTGAATAGTGACCCTTCTCTTATCAAATGTCTCTCATTAATTATGATGAGAGATAGATAGTGGACTTGTAAATTAAAAAACACATTTTAATTATAACATAATTAATAAAAACATTAATATATAAATTATTATAATGATATTGTAAAAATTATCAATATTAAAATTATATATATATATATATATATATATATATATATATATATATATATATATATATATATATATAGGTCTTATGATGGATCCCCATTTGGATTCGAAACAAAATATGATTACTATTGTGGATCTTTCGAAATTTAGCTCAACATAAACTAACCACAGAAACTTGAAATCTAAAATTTATTAGATATAAAATAACTATAATTTAGATAGTGATTGTGTCACATAAAACATGAAATATTGAACTGCTAATTATATTAGCTTCAATAATTACGATGTGGGTAGCAACCCTCCTCCTATCAATTGTCTTTAACTAATTATATTAATTAAGATGTGAATAAAGACCTTTTTCCTATCAAATGCCTCTCACTAATTATATTTAATTAAATGAAACCACAATAAAACAATAATTAATTTATTACATACTTAATATTTAAGATAACTATTATTTAAATAGTGGATAATATCACCTCAAACATGAAATATTGAATTTTTAATTATATTAGCTTCAATAATTAAGATATGAATAACGACCATTCTTCTATCAAATGTCTCTCATTAATTATATTAATTAAGATGTGAATAACGACCATTCTCCTATCAAATGTCTCTAATAATTATATTTAATTAAATAAGAAACACAATAAGGTAATAATTAGTGTGTTACATACTTAATATTTAAAATAACTATTATTTAGATAATGAATAATCACCTAAAATATGAATTATTAATTTGTTAATTATATTAGATTCAAAAATTAAAACGCGAATAGCGACCCTTCTCCTATCAAATGTTTCTGAATAATTATAATCTGAATAATTATAATAAAAAATAGATCATAAAATTAAACGTTAATATAAATAAAATAAAATAAACACATTTTAATTATAACCTATAATTTAAAAACATTAATATATAAATTATTATAATGATATTATAAAAATTATCAATATTAAAATTATATATAAATATATAAATTTTTTAAATTAGTAAATTAATGTTCTTAATCTTTTTATGTGAAATTTTAGAATTCTATCATGGCTTTATCACACTAGCTTTGAGGTAGATTGAAATATATTATTGTAACTTATTTTTTATACTCATAATAATCTATAGTAGATTCGTGGATGCACTATTATGTTCGATTTTACAGCTTTATTATGATTTATTATACTTATTTTATAATGATTTGAACTATATTATTGTAATTTACTTTTCATATTTAATTTATAGTGTATTATTTTTTACTCTAAGTTGGATGCTTGTAATTACTCATAATTAATATATAGATATATATTATTAATAGAGTATTTTATTATAGACTTCAAGACCTTAATTTATTAGGGGATAAGCAAAGTCACTGTATTTAACTTTTTTATTTTTTTATATGATCGTTTCATTTAATAGAAAAAAATGAGAAAATAAAAAGAAATACAATATAAATGCTTGAAACATATATATTATTAATAGAGTATTTTATTATAGACTTCAACACCTTAATTTATCAGGGGATAAGCAAAGTCACTGTATTTAACTTTTTTGTTTTTTTATATGATCGTTTCATTTAATAGAAAAAAATGAGAAAATAAAAAGAAATATTGGTATAAATGCTTGAAAATAAATTCGAATGGTTAGGAAATAAAATATTAGGATTTAAAATTAAGTTAAAAATAATTAAAGATACAATATAAGAAATGGAAAAGAAGAAACAATCAATAGCTAAATAAAATTGAATTTTGAGAGATAATATGAAAGAGTTAAAAGGAAAGTCCACATGGGGTAGCTCAAGTGGCAAGGGCCGTGGTAATGAAGTCTCACCGAACCGGAAGTCTTGGGTTCAAATCTTGGGCTCCCTTCCCCCGTAGAGGGGTACATAATGGACATGTAAATCGGAGAGTCCCACCCCAGCTTACAAAAAAAAAGAAGAAAGAGTTAAAAGGAAAACTAATTAACGATATGGTCCTAAATTAAACATCTAACCCGTTAAAGAGAAAATTTACAAGTTAATTTAGTTGAATCACGAGCACAATAAAATAGAATTGAATCTTATAATTGCTAGTATAAAAGTGTAGAAAAATGAGGACACTTTAGAAATAGTAGAATAAGAACTAAAACAAAAGTCACAAATTAAAACAACTTATCTCATAAAAGCAAGAAGGTTGTGAAAAATACTTGAGCATAAATATAGACTGTAGCGACCATCAATTTGGAATACTTAGTAAATCTCCAAGTCTAAAATGGATAATAATCTTTATAAATGAGGACCTCATCCTAGTAGACCAAGACTAATTAAGGAAGGAGGTTCAAAAGGTAAAGGAAGCCAGAAAGGAAGGAAAATAGGCAATCATTAGAAATTTTCTAATGAAAGTTATTATTGGGTATAGGGACCAAAAGGAGAGTAATAAATAGGAATTTGGAACACTCTAGATCCTCTTTTAGAACTGTCATTGTTTTCCATGGCATAAAGGTTATGGGTGGGTGCAAGCTAATGCTGGTCACTCATGATGTGTTAGTGGCAAGGAAAACCTGGAAAAGCAATAATATGTTAACTTGGAGGAATAATTAGAGGTACTTACACAATGAATTTGAATATGGTGTAAAAAGAAAATATATAGGAAAATGAGTTGGCTTTTTGAATATATAATTTTTATTTATAGAAATTGTGTCAAACTATGTGAATTTTTATTTTTCCCAACATTGGTATGTTATTTTCATGCAAAATATAATGCATATGTTTCTGTTAATGCAACATTTGAGTATCGAAATAGTGCAATATTTCTGTAAAATCTTTTAGAGTTGAAGAAAACAAATTATTCTTTAGCACAACTATTTTTCCAAAATTTATAATCTTAAATTTATATCCTTTTAAATTATGAAAGTAATTATATCGTTGAAATTACAGGTCCTTTCATTAGTGCAACCAAAAAGGGTCTTATAGTTATTAAACATTCCTTTTCTTTTTCAAGAGAGAGAGAGAGAGTAGATATAAAAAAAGTTGTAGGGGAGGGAGTGAGGGAGAGAGGGAATGAAAAAGGGTGGGGGGGGGGGGGGGGGGAGAGAGTAGGGGGCTTGTTTAGAAGCACAAACTAAATGAAGGGAAGGAGGGAAGAGTAAATGAAGGAGGGAAGAGAGAGAGAGAGAGGATGGAGAGCGATAGGAAGTGGGAGGGAGAGAGAGAGACAGGTAAATATGGAGAGGGAGATGGGGGGTGGTGAGACAAAAAGATAGACAAGGAGACATGGAGGGAAATAGATAAAGCTAGAGGAGGAAGTGTGAGGGAGGAAATATGTGTGGTGGGAAAAGAGAGGGGGATAGAGGAAGTGTGAGGGAGGAAATATGTGTGGTGGGAAAAGAGAGGGGGATAGAGATAGTTAGGGAGTGAGTAAGTGAGGGAGACATCGATAGAGAAGGAGAGGGGAGAGAGAGGGAAGAAAAGAGAGAAAAATATTATTGTGTGTGTATGTATGAGAGAGAGAGAGAGAGAGATAATAAGTGGGGAAGAGAGAGAAGGGGAGAGAGAGAGAGAGAAAGAGAGAAAGGGATACAAATAAAGAGAAAAGAAGAGAAAGAATGACATAGAAAAGTATGTAAATGGAAATAGAGAGATAAAGAGTGGAGGGTAAAGAAAGAGAGAGAGTGAAGGGAGAGAGAGAGGGAAAGAGTGGAAGAAGATAGAGATAGTGAGGGAAGAAGAGAGAAAAAGGTGGATATAGAAAGTGAGATAGAGGAGGAGATAGAGAGGGATGTAGAGAGTGGATAGAGATAGATGGGGGATAAATGGGGAAGAAGAGAGAGAGAGAGAGAGAGAGAGAGAGAGAGAGAGAGAGAGAGAGAGAGAGGTAAAAAGAGGGAGAGACGTTAAAGGAGGAGAGAGGGAGGGATATAGAGATAGAGATGGAGGGAGGATAGAGAGGGATGAAGAGATATATAAAGAGAGAGACTGTGTGATGGGGGGGCGAGGGAGAGAGGTAGTGAGGGAGTGAGGGAGAAAGAAAATGAAGGAGAGAGGGAGGTAGTTAAAGATAAAAAGGGGAGAAGAGATAAAGATACATGGAAAAATATGTGATTAAAAATGGAATTAAATAGATCGAAAGTGGGGGGGGGCATGATAGAAAGATAGAGAGAGGGAAGGAGACAGGGAGGGAGGAGAAAGAGGAGGGTGTTGGGTCTTGGATTTGGCATCTTTTTCACCATAATTCCCTAACCTTTTCAATAACTTATACCCTTACAATTACATCATTTACTCCATTGATTACATTTTTGACCAATGTATGCCATCCTTTCAGGTCACCTTAACTTATGTAGTTTTCCTTGTATATTGACGAGAGGATAGATATTTTGGTGTAACTTTACTAACAAAATGACAAAAGGATGTTTTCAGGATGACGTGGCTTGTTGAGATGCTACTACTCTCTTTTTCCAAAGAATGCAATGTTTCTCGCTTAGGATTTTGCAATGTTGTCACACTAGGCCAAGTTACATTATTGCTACAATGGTGCTACTCTAATTCCTTCTAACGAAAACTTTGTTTCCTTGGTGCCATTTTTCAGAGTCAATATGGATGCTTCTACTCAAGCATTTCAATAAAGACTATTGTAACAATAAGGATTCGACCACTTTTGGAAATACATCTAACTTGGTTGTGACAGTGATGACCCTCCATTTTATTTATTCACTAAAATGAGATATTGTTACAAGTTTGATTTTATTTTTAGTAGATTATTTTTATTTGTTAAAAAAATACTCTTAGTTTGAACAACTTGAGTACTGAGAGATTCTCATGGCAAATTTTGGTACCAAGGTTAGACAAGATGAAAATCTGTTAGGCCTATGTTTTGTCTTGTTTTATATCCATTTTTATTCGGAAATCCCTCGTGCTTTTGTTTATATTGTATGGTTTTTGTCGACATTTCGTGAATTCTTAGAAACAATAAAGTAAATATTTATTGTGTAACACATCTCCCTTATTTTAACAAGATTTGACATTTAAGCCATTATTAATGATGGTTTTTGTGTTTGTAGGTTTAAACATGGTCAATTACCTTCTTACCTATATGACAACAGACCTTGATCATGATCTCACCTCTTTGTACTATAAATTAGGTTCCTGCACCAATTCGATTTTTATAGCATTCCTGCACCAATTCAGTTTTTACAGCAACATTCTTGCACCAATTTGGGGCTTTCATACATTGACACATTTCTGGGAAAATATGGAAGAGGTTTTTGTTCAAAATGTTGTTTGAACACTTCCACATGAGTCAAGATACACCCAGGTCATATGGATTTATATTTAGGAAATAATTAATGTTTCAACCCCAAATTTGCAGCAATTTCCAAACTGCCGATTTCCTCCTCGATTTTCATGCCGATTATAGCGAACCTTAAAATTCTAAAACATGTGTTTTTTCCCAGCATAGGAAATTGAGTACGACAATGGATGTTTTCCAAAATTCGTAATGGTTAAGAACATACGAAGTGTTCTTTGGAGGCAGTTTGTTAAAAATACCAATTTTTTCCAAAATTTTAGAATATGCCCAGATTTGGAAAATTCGTATCATTTCTTCATTCTTTCAATAGCGCAATGGTTGTACTGAAATTATATTGATGAGAATTAGTTTGGATTCAATCCCCATATTGTTTGCAAAGGGATGGATTGTCTAAAGTCAAACTTGTAATGTAAAATATTATAAAAGAAACAAAGTTATGCTAGAAATGGGGGAGAAAACCAGTTATTGTACTTCCATGCTATTGGATCAAGTTTACGGGGCTCTTCCCCCTTCCCTATGATCAGTTGGAGGCTGGATTCAAAGCTTTGATGTATAATTGCAGCAAACATTCAAGTTAATCTAAGGAGCTGTGTCAATTTATCAATTTATGAGTTTAAGTCTTATGTGAATGAGTTGTTTGTGCCTTTGATTTCCCAGCTATTTGTTGTGGGGAAAAATGCCTATGCAGGACGATCCTATCCACCTAAGGTGTGACAGTGCCTTAGCAACAAACAGAGACAGCTATTCTAGTATTCTTCCTTTATGAATTAAGAATGAAGAGATATGGATGGACTAACCGGTGTCTTCCGTTTGTCCCTCGATCCGGTTTCTCTTCTCTTGGAGAGTTCCCAGCTCCTTGCCTTCTTGCTCGCCTAGCTTCAAGAGGTTTCTGCAAGATCACAAGAAGAGAACACTACACAAGACATGGATTCATATTCATAACTAGTTCAGGATTAGAAATAAACTAAACATACTAATGCAATCATACATCAAAGATACATCAATATATAGGAGAAACCAAGATAGCTTTATTGATGAATAACAAGGTTCAGGAAGAGATACAACCCAAAGGGCTCCAATCCAGCATCTCCTTCCCAGCAAATGGAATTCCTATCTTCACCCCCTTCAAAGCATTAAGCACCCAATGATTCCAATCTCAAACTAATAGCAATTCTTTGCAATAACCAAATTCTAGCCTGTAGAACTCATGGAGGAGAGATCCATATATAGATGTTTGGAGAGAGGATGAGTCAGCTTGAGATCTGACTAGTGTCCTCTCCCTCTGTCAGTTCTTGACTCCACTTGGAGATTTGGAACCTCTTACTCATCACTAGTTGAATTCCTTGAGGCAAGTGTCATTGAGGAAGATTTTGGAAGCTTCCTGGGTTTTGACACCTCGTGGAATGAACTTGCCACATGTCAACTCTCGCTCAGCGCAGGTAGCCAGTGTTGCCTTTGACATTCAGTGCAGGTAGCCAATGTTGGCTTTGACATTCAGTGCAAACAGCTAGTGGAGCCACTGAATTGATCCTGAATTGACTTGTTTTTGAGCAGTTTCTGGTGGAGAACTTCTGTGAATTGCTGTGGTTTGTTAGCCTTGTTCCTCTAGGGGTAGGAACAACATGTTTAGGGACTTTGGATCCCTTAGATTATGGACATTTCATGCTCAATGCTGTAAGGCACAAAAATGTCTATAACAGTTGCCCCCTAAAGTATGAGGCCGTTGATCGGGTGAAATGCTTTATCAGGGGGATCCGAAGTTCATCCAATGCTGGGAGGAGACCTGTAATAAGATACAATACAATACATTATTTTTCATACTGCTTTCATGATCTAGCTGAGGCGGGCATTCCCATGCTCAGCTTTATAAATTCATTTTTCTGTACATAGAACAGACAATCGTCTGATGGTAGACTTATCATCCTTTGAGTAGGATGATCATCTGCTGCAGTGATGTACATGTCAATGTCTTTATCTTTTCTGAATATATATCACAGCCCGGATGGATGAAACTAGATCCGGGGTCTTCAAACTCGTTCGATCTTCACTTTAAGTACAAGTCGATCCATGTGAGAAATGTTCTGAAGTCGAACATGGAAAGACATCGCTTGATTACCGGTCAATGAGGTAAACCGTTAACAAGCGCGAGAGGAATCACCGATAATGATAATGACCCTCAAGGTACTGCAGTACAATTCACGTGGTGTGAATAAAGGACTTGGCGTCGAACACCACGCAAAATATTTCGGTCGAAGGTCATTGATGTATACCTGTCGCCGGAAGTGAGAAACTTGCCATTGAGGCATGCAAGCTTCAAAGTACTGAAGGGGTTGTTCCTAGATCAACTTCTTGGATAATGAGCTGATGTCGACAAGAAGCGATCCATCAAAGGAGGGACTTAATGAATCCCACATCAATGACACGGAACGGAGCTAATGATTTTGATGGAGGTGAAAACGATCTGTGACATATGATTTAGGGTGGCGGTCATGAAAGGATGAAGGATAATGTATGGCAGTGGATGGGACACGGTTGACTTTTCTGAACGACTTCTCTTGAACATATGGCGACACTGATGCGATGGATCGGTAGCATTACCCCAAATATGGATGGTATGGCGAGACCATGGATGTGACCGGTGAATGAAACAACCCAACCCGATTGTGGTACGGAGGAAAAGTGTCATGTTCAAGAGCGACTTGCTACCATCAAAGTTTTCTTGAGTTTCTCCCAATTTTTCCCCAGTCATTGCTGACCAGTACCTCTTTATTTTTGTCAAGCTTGAGGAGGATAACATATGCTTGTTCTATAACCTGCCCTTCGGGCAAGCCCATCGCTATGTTTTAACGAGCCTGGCGATAGTGAAACTCGTTCTCGTCTAAAGACAAGTTTGTCGCTATTAATGATTTTAACGAGTCTAACGACAAGGATAACTCGGTCCTTTTCATTTTTAGAGAGTCTGAAAAGGTACATAAAGTTAACTCCAAAAGTCCTTTTTCGTCATCTAATCCCTTAAGTCCGAAAAAGTATAAAACAATACAAAAGGGATGAGTTTTCGATAGTTTTAACGAGCCGAACAAAACAAGCGCTCGATCGTTTTGTGCAATAATCCCTCAGGTCCAAAAAGATTAAAATCTAGAGGAGGGATAGCACTTCCTATCCCTTTAACGAGCTGGAAGGCCAAGGACTCGGCAATCTTTTCATATTTTATGAGTCAGATGAAAAGAGCTTAAAGAAGACTCGTCTTTTGAGGAACGAGTGATAAAACGGGGTAGCAGCTGATTCCAGGTACAGGTTGGAATTTTCCAATCACGGCAGTGTCACAAGGATGGCTAGTGAAATCACTCTTCGCAGCTGTTCCTCAAAATGGGTAAAAAATCATATGGAGGTGAACGATCGGCCAAATGGAAAAGTGGAGGTGACGGTGCAAACACGACCAAGGCTTTAATGGCTGATGATATTACATTCACAGTGGTTATTTACCGGGTAGTGGTTCATTTTTTATTTTGAAATGAGCTTAAACGCTGGTGGAAACACTTGCTCATTGCTTATGTTTATTTTTTAACGAGCATGAAGTCCGCGTTAAAACTGCTCGGATCTTGCGTTTATTTTTTAACGAGCATGAACTGTGTGCTAAAACTGCTCGATTACCCAGTCATATGATAAGAGTGTCTCATTAAGATTCTATTTTTTATGGAGCTTCATCTTACAAAGCTATGCCCCACATCCTTTCTTTATGCAAGTTAGGAAACGGCTAACCCAAAAAACAGATAAATAACCGCTCTTTGCTTGCATTCCAAAAGGTTTGCATGCCCCCAGGTATAAAGTACGATTTCAAGGTTACCTCTACTTCTTTTCCGTCAAAACAATTGTTTTAACGAGAGAGGCTTACCTCTTTCAGGTTACCCAAAGATTGTCTCGTTAATCTTTCAAACAAAACACTTCCTCGGCAATGTCTACCGAAATAGACAAAGGTGAGCGACGATGCCCGCCAACTCACATAACTTTGACAAAAGAATCTTATTCTAGAATAACCCTCTTCCAGCATGGGCGGGGTACAGACTAGTCATATTCTCCCGCGGAAACCTACCCTATACCCAAAGTTTTCCTGCCGAAGCAGACCAAGACGCATGCCCCCTGGGTTCCAGTCATATCTTCCCGGATTACTCGCGCTCATCAGGAGGACGGACCGTGGGTTGAGACACTTCTTGCATGAATAGACCTTTTAGGGATGGTATATAACTATTTGCGATGCATGATCCGGGAAATGAAAGTTGGTCCACGAGCTTGACCACTCTTCCTTCATGCGGAAAACACATTACTCTAAAGAGTGAGGAGATGATGGCTCCCATGCAATATATATAGTCTCGTCCAAGGAGTAGGTTATAATCCAAGGGTCCTTGAACAACCATCACGTTCATTTGAACGGTCTTCCCTTTCAATGTGATGGGCACATTGGGGAGGATCCCTAAAGGTCGACTGGTTCCTTTATCAAAGCCTGATAGATTTCTCATTTTAGGCAAAAGCGCTGGCGAACCAAGCGCTTTCCAAGCAATAGAGGAAAGGATACTCACAGATGCCCCCTCATCAATGATAGTGCCAGCCATTACCATTCTGTATATTTGAACGATAATTCTGAATGGTATGCTTGCTGGAAACTGGGGTCTGCCTAGTTGGTTCCAGTCAAAGGACACAACCAGGTTGCTTGGCGGTGGGACCGAATAGACGGCCGGGTATGACTCTAACGAAGTTCCTTCCTACGACAAAGGAATGGGCAAATTTCCCCCTTGTTCGTCGGAGTTTGTGCTGATGAAGAGAATTTGGACAGTGTCGTCTTTATTCTCCTCTGTGATGGTATCATTCGAAGATAGAGCCTCTGAAGGAAAAACCGGGTCAACTGCCGCTTCAACCTTTTGACTTTCGTCAGGCATGGATCCAGATGGTTCATCTTCAATGATAGGTGCTTCGGCTGACCACCTGGGCGGGCTAGCCAGGTTCTCAACTAGTGAAGGACTTGGCAAGAGTTTTTGATATCCAGGAGGAAGTTGCGCTCGTAAAATCGGGCGATCTTCCAGAACTCTTTTAGCCTCGTCTAAGAAGGGACAACGGTGGATGGCATGGTCGCCTTCACACAGTTTGCAGGGAAATCTAGCTTTCCCTCTCTGTCCTGTGACTTCACTTTCACTAGTTGACGGTGAGCAGTCAACATGGCTATCAGAGGTTGACGCTACCGAATTGTGCAAACGGGGAGACCAGACCCTTAGTATCCTAGGGATGCAGGGACAATCTATGTGAAAGTGGTCTCCCTTGCATATGACACATGGCGATTTAGGCCTAGTCAGTGCTGTGTGTGGATTTTTGTCAGACGACACTTGTTTGCCCCCAGTCGCTTTTGGCTCCTTCTTCTTCTCTTTCTTCTTCTTTTCCTTCTTCTCCTTAGGAACTTGGTTTTTTGTTTTACCAGTTCTGTCAAGCGAAGAGGAAGGAGGAGAGGAAGAATTAGATGAAGTAGAAGGCTGGTGGGCAACTCTGGTCTGGTCTAACTGTTGACTCGACTGTTCAGGAATAGTGGTGTTCTGAACGACATTGGTTGAAAAGAGCCAGACCGACAGGCCAATTGTCAGTCCTGGAAGCGACAATGTGGCCATATGGGGCGCACCAACATCTCCCCAAGAGGAGAAGGGACTAGGATTTCCACCAAGGGGAATTCCTTGGTTGGTGTGCTCCATTTTTTCAACCTAAAGATCAACGCAGGAATAAAGGGTGATTGTTCCGTTTAAAATAAATTTTAACGACGCTTTAGACACAACTTGCTTTTTCAATTTTAAAGAGTCGAGAAAAAGCTAAAGATGACTCTAGTCTCCTTCGATGTTTTAACGAGCCCGAAGTGACAAATGCTCGGATGGACTTTTTCCGTTATAGAGTCTGAAAAAGGCCAAAAGGAACTGCTCTGGAGTTCTAGGCAGAGGGTGTGCCAAACTTTTCGCAAAACCGCAGAATACTTTTTAGGGTACGGGCGGTCGATCTTCCTGAATGCTGTGTTCAGTGCATTGCGATCAGTAGGGCGGCCGACACGGCTTCCTAAGGATAAAGGTTTTATGCCTATAGGGGTCTCCCAATATATACGCGACGGTACGTGGGAGCACAATCCGTACTGGCGCTATCGTCCCTCAGGAGGAATCACCCACCATCAACGAGATCGACAGTCACCAGGCTTTACGACGCCGGAACACGTCTCTAGCCTAGACCTCTATGTTGTGCGTTATGTTGCAAAGCGTTGTTAAGTTCATTCAATTTATTTTAGGTTGATCTTTTTAGAAGTTTGCCTTTTGAGGTTCACCACGAGATGTATGATACAATTCCTAAATGCAGTCTAAAGATGATAAGCAAGCTTTATATCTTTTCAACTTTGAAAATCCTAGCTACTAAGGGAAAAGAAAGACACCATCTTTTCTCAAAGAGCAATCAGCACACTCTAATGCACTTTTCCTAAATCAGACATGCAAACTATCAAGATGCAAATGCACAATGCAGGTGTTTGTTTTCCGCTTTCTTAGTATTGATGCCTACACAGAAAGCTTTTTGTACAACTTTGAATTTGCTTTTAAATGAAAAATACAAACAAGTTTACTTTTTCGAAATCAGAGAGGGTAGAAGAGATTACAACACTTAACGATTTTCGAAATGAATACTTGTTTCGACACTTAAAAGAGACAAACTCAAACCAATAAGCAAGAGTAAATGTATAATCAACTGCAAACAGCCAATGAACTCTCTTCTAAGATCACAATCAACAGATCTGAATCAAGGGCTACAGGATGACTATTTCACTCACGCAAAGGAAAACTGTAAATGACGCCACAAACACATAAAAACACTCACAGTCTTTTTGTACAAAAGGAGGCGGAATTTAAGCAGAGAAAAGGAGTTATCAGACTGGTACCTATGCTAGTTACAGGCTGCAAAAATCAGAGATCAAAACAAGGCAAAACAGAGCAGAGAACCCCAGCTGCACAAGGGCAAACTGGATCAGCGCAACCTCAACACAGGGGTTTTGACATTCAGCGCAGGTAGCCTTCACGGGACCTGCATTGAAATGCAGAATCCCTTCACAGGATCTGCGCTGAAGGAGAAACTCTCGTTTCTCACTGGGTTCTGGGTCACAGATTGCTATTTAATCTCCCGTTTTAGGCCAAATAAAAGCAACCAGCAAGGTGCAATCAAAGGGATGCTTTGAGGGAGTACTAAGATCTATCACAAAGGATCATCAAATCATTTGTGAGTCCATTGTTCAGATCATAGACAAGTCCAGTGATTGGATCAAAGCAACAACTGTCTACTTTGCATCTGGGAATAGCAGATGCAGTTCGATTGTTGCTGTCGAGTCTATGAAACAAACAATGACAGAAACAAAAATAAAATGACTAAACAGATCTCCCCAGCGGAGTCGCCAATTTGTTGTGGGGAAAAATGCCTATGCAGGACGATCCTATCCACCTAAGGTGTGACAGTGCCTTAGCAACAAACAGAGACAGCTATTCTAGTATTCTTCCTTTATGAATTAAGAATGAAGAGATATGGATGGACTAACCGGTGTCTTCCGTTTGTCCCTCGATCTGGTTTCTCTTCTCTTGGATAGTTCCCAGCTCCTTGCCTTCTTGCTCGCCCAGCTTCAAGAGGTTTCTGCAAGATCACAAGAAGAGAACACTACACAAGACATGGATTCATATTCATAACTAGTTCAGGATTAGAAATAAACTAAACATACTAATGCAATCATACATCAAAGATACATCAGTATATAGGAGAAACCAAGATAGCTTTATTGATGAATAACAAGGTTCAGGAAGAGATACAACCCAAAGGGCTCCAATCCAGCATCTCCTTCCCAACAAATGGAATTCCTATCTTCACCCCCTTCAAAGCATTAAGCACCCAATGATTCCAATCTCAAACCAATAGCAATTCTTTGCAATAACCAAATTCTAGCCTGTAGATCTCATGGAGGAGAGATCCATATATAGATGTTTGGAGAGAGGATGAGTCAGCTTGAGATCTGACTAGTGTCCTCTCCCTCTGTCAGTTCTTGATTCCACTTGGAGGTTCTTGCTTCCATTTGGAGATTTGGAACCTCTTACTCATCACCAGTCGAATTCCTTGAGGCAAGTGTCATTGAGGAAGATTTTGGAAGCTTCCTGGGTTTTGACACCTCGTGGAATGAACTTGCCACATGTCAACTCTCGCTCAGCGCAGGTAGCCAGTGTTGGCTTTGACATTCAACGCAGGTAGCCAGTGTTGGCTTTGACATTCAGCGCAAACAGCTAGTGGAGCCACTGAATTGATCCTGAATTGACTTGTTTTTGAGCAGTTTCTGGTGGAGAACTTCTGTGAATTGCTGTGGTTTGTTAGCCTTGTTCCTCTAGGGGTAGGAACAACATGTTTAGGGACTTTGGATCCCTTAGATTATGGACATTTCATGCTCAATGTTGTAAGGCACAAAAATGTCTATAACACTATTGTAAAGGGAAACAAGCTGGTTGACTAGGGCCCAACCAACCCATCTCATTCTCCCTCTTTTTACAAGGTGTGCTAAAATATTTATATGCAGATTCATAGCAAAGGAGTATTTCGCTTATGTACCTAGCTAGAAGATTTATGTTTTCTTCATGAACTACGTCCTTCTCGGATTCAAGCTTTGATAGTGTGGTTTTGTGTATCTATTCAAGGTTGTTGTAGAATTTCTTTCCCTTCCTTTGATCCATCGTGTGATTCCCTTTCTCTTTCTGTAAATGAGTGTTTCAGTTTAATTTCACAAGTGTGTTTCAATCCTACAAGAATGGTTTACTTCAGTAAGAGTGTTTGGTTCTTGCAAAGCTTATCTCATTTCCTTTATGCAAGTCATGTTTTATTTTCAAGTATGAGTTTGCAACAAGTGTGTTTAACTTAGGGTCAGTTTATTTGCATCCCCTGGGTATTAATGAGACTATGTTCGCATCATAGGATCTGTGACTGCGTCAACTCCCTTATGGGAATAACTTAGTTGAGACTGGAGTCTGTTGCAGGAACCTTTGATTCAAAACATTCATCTTAGAAAGATACAGATCTTGTTCATGTGGTGACAACCATTTAAGAAAGAAGGAATGCTCTGTTTCTTAGATTAGATGCTTATCTTTACATGGAGAAACTTTTTGTTATGATAGAGATCTCTTTCCATTCTTGCAATGATTTTTCTCCTAAATGAAAGAATGGTTAAAGGGTTCTTTGATTTCGTATGGTTCATTTATGATTCTTTCCCTTGCTCTGATTTTCTTTCAATCGATTTATAGCTAGCATCATTTATGCTCTATGTAAGTGGTTGGGAACAATAACCTTTGTGAAAGAATGTTGGTTACATAGGAATTGTGATGTTTTCCTCGGTACAAGAATCAATATCCTGGTACAGGAACAATGCACCCTGGCTTAGGAACCTGGAATTCTAATACTAAGTCGAAATATTTAGTGCAGAAACATAATACACTTCTGGTACAGGAACATCGTTCTAGTATGAGAATATCATGCCAAGTGCAGGAACTCTGTTCCAGTGTAGGAACATTGTTGTGATGCAGAACGTTGGTCTAGTCCAAGAATGGAAGACTTGTAACAGAGATACGCATAACTATAAGTCTGATTAGTTCTCTGTCTCTTAACACACTGATACTCAGTCACAAAAGATTTGATTTCTTTCCTTTATTTACCATAATTGTTTCTACTGATTCAAGTTCCTTTCATTAAGTTCTAGTGCGGGAATGAGACTCATTTTGGTACAGGCATGTGGTTTCTCTAGTACAGGAATGAGATATTTTTAGTAAAGGACTCAAATTTATAAGTATAATAGAATATCATCCCTTCTGTTCTTTTTAAAGCACTGGAGTCTTGATTACAGGAACATATTTCATTTTCCAGCATTAATTTTAGATTGATTGCAAGGCATGCTTTAATTTTTCTATCAAAGTTTGTGACAAGTATTTTTCTTGAGTGAATCCAGTTTCTAGAATGGTGTGGTGTCATTGTATTAACTAGTGCAGGTTGTTGAAGTCCTTCTTTGGAATTTCCAGTGCTGCGCCTCTAAGTTTATGAACTCTCAGATTGACAATTAAATTTTAGGTTGCTTATTACGCCCAACAAAATATATAAAGATAGAAACTCTCTGCCTCGTGCAGGTCTGACACCATCATCTTTCAAAACTCTACATCTTGTGATTTTTCACAATTAATGAATTATTTTATGGGTTTGTGGTTTATTTGTGGTTTTTTATGCTAGCCTACAAGTTGTGAATCACCATCTCCCTACTAAGGAGGAAGGCCCTGCTCTTTAGTAGGGGTTGTTGTGTTGTATAGGTAGTGTAGTGGTTACATTTTAAATTACTTTAAATTTAATTTTTGTTGTAATATCAATCATCATTTTTAAGGACTCTTATTGATACATTGTAGTTACTATTAATTAAACTAGTTTGAAAGATATATGACATAGATTTATCATGTGACAACATAATTACTGGATTGATCCTTACTAATCATGTTCTCCTACTGATGAATTGCTACTACAGTATTCTGAATTGCTATTGGAGCAAAATATTAGTTGGTTGTTTTATATATATATTATAGTGCGTTACACACATAATGGATGGGTTGATTTTGATTGGCTTGATGGTTGCAAGGTTGTGATTGAATGGTTTTGTGTGATTTATTTCAAGGAGTGTTATTTCCTTTTCTTACAAGAGTGATCTAGAATGAATGAGTGACATTTTATTTTGCAAGTGTGATTTCATTTCCAACACTATGTGTAGAGTGCTATTCTTATGAGGGTTTGATATTTATGCCTTTGTTTTAAAAGAGTGAAGAGTTACAATTTTTTTTGGTTTGATTGAGTTACATGATATTATAGAAGAATATTATAAATAATTATATCTACCCCGGTTGATAATTTATATGTGTGTAATTAAATTGTTTTATTAAAGGATAATTAATTTTCCCAACATTTTGGAACTATTGTCATGGAAGTTATTAAAGGTGCAAGGTGTAAGTATAATTTCTTCTTTTATTAGATGCATTGTTGAATAAAGTGCATTATAAGTGTTCATGACTTTGAGGTGACAGGGTGGTATGATGGGAGGTAAGAACCTATGCATCACTTTGACATACTTAAGTGGGATTGGCCTCATAATGAGTCAAGACACATAGGTTGCATGAATAGAGAAGAAGAAAAACACGGTGCCCCTAAACTACTACTCATGTAGGAAAAAGAGTATGTGGAGGAAGGAAAAATCAAGAAATAGGAAGAGTAACATTTATTCAAGAGAAAATATTGAATGTAGAGGTAGAATCATATGTGCCAAGAAAAAATTCATGGAAAATAAGATCCCATAAATTATCTATTGTTGAAACTATTCTTGAGAGGGCGAAATCTCAAGGGCCATTCGTGTTGTGAGAAAATATTTGGGAGATAGAATCATGTGATCCCTCTACCTTAGAAGTAAGTCCAAGAATTTATAAGTCATTTGTATCAATGGAATGAGAATATCGGGACTTGTGGGAAGGATAGGGGGTACAAACAGACATAATCTGGAATATCAAGAATTAAGTCTAGAGAATAAGAAACCTCTTGATAATTCTATCTCAGACTCAAGAAGTGATGTAAAGGAGCCTGAGTAACCATTAGAAAACCTTTCATAGTCGAGAGAACAACATGTAATCAATTTTTTGTATAGAAACCTCAAATTTTGTGGAAAAATTAGATGGTAGATGACACAGTTACCACCTTTGAATTCCTGATTGGGAACATCTAATGGAAAGTACCACTAAAGAATATTCTTTGTCATCCCTCCCAAAATTTCAAGGCACAAGCAGTGAGGATCAAGATACTTTTCTCTTTGAATTCAATATTTTATGCCCAAGTTATGATTACACCTTAGAGGCCCATATATTAAATTATTCCTTTCTCTTTTGAAGGGAGATGAATTCAGATGGTTCATGGAACTTAATGGTGCATCTATTTCTTCCGGGGATGAAATCAAGAAAATATTTTTGGAAAAGTATTAGGATTATTGCCGAAATAGGGATCAAAACAAAGGAATTTGGTACCAACTCAATAGAAAAATCCACTTCCCTTTGAGGTAGCAACTCTAAAATCTCTGAGGGGATTATATCCTGAAACTGCTATAAAATCTGGTACCTATGCAGGACCTCTGCATCCTCAACATAATTACTTTTTTCATAGGAAATATGTACTACAAATAACACATACCCTTTCCAACGACTATACTTTTCCTCCATAGTTGTGACCATTCAACTAATGTAGCCTTCTTCTTACCTTGTAATATTTTATGTTCCCCATTTTCATCCAGACCCTCAATAGACTTATCATAGTAGTCCACCATATTCCTTTGAAGATACAACCAATCAATACCCAGAAATATACTGTACGATCCCAATGGAAGCACATTTAGATGCATTGTTGTAGGCATACCATTCAGTTCAAATGTTCAAGCTCTTACCCAATGATGAACTCTTATCTTTGTACCTGTAGCCAACTACACTAGCTAAGATTCTGCATGCACTTCTTTATTCAAACCACACGTATCCACCAAGTCAGGGTTAACATAGCTATAATTAGATCCAGGGTCAATCAAAATAGAAACAACTTGATCACAAAGCTTACTGTCCATCTCTATAATAGATGTCTAGTGATTCGCTTGTTAGTTATCCATTTTTGCATACATACGAGGAATGCTCTTCCCAACATACCCAAAAATATGCACTTCTTGTGCACTGTAGATCTGAGGCATACCACCCTGATTATGCGGAAAATACTTCTTACGATGCTCCTTACCACATTTCCAACACTGCAACTATCTCTTACCATCACCTATGTTCTTTTGTTGTCCAGACTGACGTCCATTAAACTTCTTGTAAGGTGCAACATTCTTTTTCTCACCTACATCCTGAGGTCTTCTCCTTTTCGGCTACCATTTTCCATTAGTCTTGGATTTCCCTTTCCAACCTTGTTGATATTCTACCTTACGCTTTGATTGCTAATAATAGTGTTTCAACTTCTCAATGAATTCTTCAGGTGATCGAGGCTCACCATACTCAATATGATCTCTAAATGTTAATGATAAACCACTGACAAATCTATGAACTTTGGTTTTCTCATCCTTAAGGTAGGGTACATACCTGAACAATTCTAGGAACTTGGTCGTATACTCCTCATTTATCATCGATCCCATATTTAACTCATATAATTCCTTGGCCTTACTATCATAATACATCTATGAAAAGTGTTTCATCCTAAAAAGTCCCTTGAATTCATGCCAACTCAACTCCTTTGTCCTGATATCTCTGACCCAGTTCACATCTTCCCACCAGATTTCTACTTTCCCTTTGAGGCTAAAGATAGCTAATTTTGCCTTCATGTTCTTTATATAATCATGTAGCTCAAAAAATTTCTTCATCCCAAGAAACCATGCCTTTGCATCTTTCGACTTCTTCAAATCTCCATCAAATGTATGCGACTTGGTTTTCTTGAACTCATCTGGTGAATATCCCTTGTCATTCCTCCTGTAAGGATGACAATGATGATGACCATGATGCATGTCAAAACTAGAACTATACTAGAACACGTGTACATCACCTATCCTATCCGGTGTATCCATGAACCTACTATCTCTGATCGTGTCATCCCTATCTAACTTGTGCCCATCGTGAGACTAACTTCCATATGCCCCATTAGTCATGTCCTCCTGTCCATGGCTAATCCTAGCAGTCCATGTCTCTACAAATCTGAGAAAATATGAAGGATGGTTGTATTAATCTCTGATTGTTTCTCCTGTTCTTGAATGATCCTTTCACTATCTTCCTTTCAACTTCTTATTTCTACCTTCAAACTTCTCAAAGTGTCTGCTATATCAGGAGAGTACCTATCACAATGTTGCTCATCAGATCTATAGGGAGAATCTCGTGAGCTGTAGTCTACCATCTTTCTAGTCATATATGATATTCTTCCTGCAAGTATACCATGTCAGCTGAACCAAAATGTAAAAAGCATAAGCATACCTCAATATAGTTTAGGGGAGGATATATCGTCTGCAAGATCAACCGAATTAGCACAATACATGTATAACCATAATCATAACAATATATCAACATCATCTCATTCATTACCCAGTTAGAATGCATGAAAAAACAAACTACATACCATAACCTCATGCTCGAAAACTATGACCATAATAATTCCTACATCACGAACATATAGATACTGACATGCATAACAAATACATATACAACCGACATGCATTCATGACAACACATTCCAACAAAAAAATCATCAACCTCTTCATGACAACAAAATGGTAATAATGACCACCACCATGGATACATAATAAGAACATAGACCACAAGTATAATGAACACATATGCAACTGACATGTATGCATAAAAACTGCATTCTACCCATCCAGTACAAGGGGTGAACCATTCTCTGATACCACTCTATAACACCGTCAAACATTTCTCAATTAGATTGAATGAAATGCCTAAAACAAGTCTCGAATATATTAGACACCTCAGAACATTAACCATGACCATAAAAATTAATTACATAATATTTATACACAAATTTTATGGTCAAAGGGATGACCGTGTGGAAGCACATTGCCAACGTTGCGCTACTTCCTACTCCAGCAGAAACGCAACACAAAATCACAGTGAGTTGTTGGTTTGACTTGTTCTGACCACTTTTTGATCCTCTGAATGAGTCATGCATATAGAAAATAACATGGAAATAATCAAATTCCCCCTGAGAAACTTCCTTTCATTTTGCGAACTTTCCATCTTTCAAAAAATCCACCTACAGTAAAATCACAACGACTGTATAAAAGCACATCGAAATTTATCCTTCACAATTTTGACTAGTGTTGAGGTCTCTAAATAAGAAAACAACTTGTTGATGATGTTGACAGTCTTGTAAGCCTTTTTTAAGTTCCAGCTCACACAAAAGATGTCAAAACTTCACATTTCTATCAAACCCTAATGCCTTGTAAAAAATGCAACATTGTTGTGTGAACTCCTCCCTTTAGAAAAAAATTCATAAGATTTAGAAATCTAACTGACTGTGCTCCCAAAAGGAATTCATGGAAAGTATAAACCTCTCAACCCCCTTATCCAACTTCATTCAACTAGTATACTCTAGCAAAAAGACAAAAAACCAAAATTGTTTTGATTACCTATTCAATACTCATACTTTGGCTGCCTCAGCCAACAAATCAAGCTTTCATCTATTCTTCTATTTTATTTCTTGCAACTATTGTTTAGTATCCCTTAGCAGCTTTCTCAAGGTGAGGTTTGTCTATAGATGTTCTTGAGTTTCCTATGCAAAGGTAGAGTTCTCTTCAGCATATACTTAGCATTTGACAATGCTGGCTCACACATGTTCAAATGATCATGTACCTTTTGTTTGGACCTTTCATCTTGTTTCTTAAGTCTAGTAACTCTCTTTAAACACTATGATATTAAGGGTAGATATGAGTTGTCTTGATCGCAATGATAGATAAATATAATCTAATTCAGTGTCGTGGATGTGGTATAATTATTAGGTGGGGAGGTTTGATCTTCACATGTTTTGTGGTTCAGTTTCAAGTAAGACTATATATATACTTAAAAAATGTTCTAAGCAAAATTTATTGTTGGTTGAAAAGAAAATAATAGATAAACTAAAAAGAAAATGATAAAAAGATAGACACAATTTGTTGTTAGGTTGCAAAGTAAATAATAGACATGTCATCTTCAAAATCAAATTACAATCGAAATATAGACAACTTAACCAAATTTAATTTAATTTACTTAGCTACAGAATGCAATCAATGCACTTCTAAATCCCATGATGTTTTGGATGATATGTTGCATTTCCAAAGGAAGGAGGCGTTGGTTAACTATTCAATGTTTACATTGTTTTATTTTTATGAGTATTATTTTGGTTTTTGTTTTTTTCCGTATTTAAATTATTTTATTTTGGCGCAGTTTAATTAGTAGCCTCAATAAGTTAAAGTTTCATATTTGTAATAAATTAGGATTGTTTTAAAATTATTTAAAATTTATAATAAAATTTAATAGATAAAATTATTTTCATATAAATAAAATTTTAATTTGAAGTTTACTATCACATAGCTAAATTGTTTTATTTTGACTTTTGTTTTTTAATAAATTTACTTTTATATTTTGTTGATGCTACTGGATCCGCCAAAATTCAAGGGATCTCCTCGGTATGAAGTCTCAACTAGACCTCACACCGTTTGGTGTAGGAGTCCCATCCAGTACATTGGCCAGTTGTCGTTGTCTTAAAGATATGCCTTAGATATTGCTTGTTAGCACATGAGAGTGGTTTACTTAGTCTTCGAACAATAAGGTTCATGTGCCTGGTGAGTTCTTAGTGTCAGTTGTGTCAAGGTTCTTTCACTGCAGAGGGAGAGGGTGAGAGTGAGTCACAAGTCGAAAGGGAGTAGCCCCAACTTTGTTAGAGACACACAACACAGTAGGACATACACAACTTCCAACGGAGCAGTCCACACGGATGCAGCAGTCACAAACAAAAGGTGAAAAAATAACACATGCAACACCTAACGAAATAATGCACACGAGTACAACGATCGTTATAAGAAGTATATGAGAATGAGCTTGTCGAGTTTCTGGCGGAATAGTCCACACGGGCGACATAACATTAACAAATGATACAACACATTTCCAATAATATATGTACTAAACAACTTAAATAGTTCAACTGTATTAATACAGGTTAAAGAAACATGCATTACAAATGTCCAAAGAATAGTCTTACAAACGAATAAAATACATGTGTGAAAAAATGCTAGCCTGTTAACAGGCTTCTGAATTAAGCAAAAGTCCAAGACAAATCTGTACACCATTACATCACTAACCCCGATAGTGGGGCATTTGAGCCACTACTCGTTCCTTAAAGAAAAGACTATAGACTCTCAAGGCTATGTGGGAGGAGCCAAGGTGAAAAGTTTGTTGCATATACAAATGAGGGGTATATATATCCAAGCGTGAAACTAACCCTTATGACTATTTGAATTCCCTCATGACCATTCAACTTACATGACTCTTTGACTTCATCTGTGGGTCTCTTGGACTTCCATGTTACATTACATTGATTACACAGCTATGAACCAAAGTAGTGATGTGGCCGAGGTGACTCATGACACAACTCGACATGATGCTACAGGTATGCACATGCTGTCTATGTTGTCTGTGTTGAGTTGATGTGATGCTGAGTGATGAGTGTTCTTGTGGTGTGCCATAGCTTCACCTCTGCATGGCAGAATGCTAGAGTCTTCAACGGTCTTGGTGTTCACTTGATAGTTCATGCATGCGCATGTGTCTCCTTTGCTTGCTACTTGGTATGCTTTGTGTGTTCGTCCAACTGCGAGCTAGTCTTCTAGCATGCACTCCTTGTTCATCCCGTTCATCGTCGCGCCATGTCTCATCCATGTACTTATCTCTGAAATCAATCATGATGAGACAAAATCAAATCCAGAAATCCCCTAGTTTACCATGATGCATTATCTTTCGTTTCTGGGTGCAGGTGATTGGGAGAGAGGACAAGGCTCTAAAACAATGCAGAGCACATGTTAGGCCAGGATGCAAGGCTATGGGGCAATGTCAAGAAAAATTGTGGATAGGTCACTTGGAGGTTGGGAGGAAAATTTTGAAATAGTAGTGACAATCTGCAGGATCTGGCTCAGCTGGGAGGCTAAACTGCGTAATTTTTGTCAGGAAGGAAGTGCGGGCAGCAGAGGACACTAGCAGTGAAAATTGTGCAGATTTTTAGAGGAGGTTGGGTGCAGGTTGCAGGATCTTCCTGGCCAAAACTGCGCAGAACTGGGAGGAAGTCATGTTGAACATGTCTACATAGTTTTTGGGTTGAGCGGGGTGTCAGTTAGCTAGTGGACGGTACAGGAAAACTATGCAATTTCCAGGAGGAGCAACAAGTTGGCTGATAGGGAGATTGGCTAACAGAACTGCGTAATTTCAGACATAGTGCAGTGATAGGGAGTGGGTGCCTTTCCCTCATGTCTGCACAATTTCTTTAGTCAATGGAGGCGAGCATGGTGACAGTTTCTCCACATTTTTTGGGAGGAGTGAAGCCCAGGGTTATTTCCCGGTCAACCTCTCCGGTTAACTAGCAGGAGGCTTGATGAATTACCTTGCGGGAAACATAGATTGAGATGGTTTCATGGGAAAATTATGCGCTGTTTTGAGTGACAATCAGCCAGGTCGATTCCAAGATTGTGCATTGCAGGCTGTCTGGGAGGCAGCCTCAAGCTCTGTGCAATTCTCGGTAGCAGTACATGGTTACTGAGGGCTAGGACTGTGTAGTGCAGCGCAATGGAGGTCTGGATGATGGAGGGTGGTCCAGTCGACAAATATTTGTCAAAATGGTTAAGTGTGTGAGAAATTAAACTCATGTATACACGACCTTGCGAACACACACTCAACATGACTTACTGACAAGACATCTCGAACCAACAAGACAACATATGCTCATTGTGAATGACTGTGGGACTCTCTAATTGTGAAAGCGATAAGTGCGACACTTCGGATAGACCTTAGAATGACTATGAAGAAACTTGCGTGATTGTTCTTACAACATCATGTGTGAGTGCGATAGATGTTTACATAGCGAACATTGTTCATCCATAAACTTCAACATCTCTAGAATGAGGTCACAAGCATGACATAGAAATAAACATGTCGAAGACGACAATTGGTCAAGCAAGCGAAAATGAAGCAAGACATGTAGAGGAAACACATGAAATGATTTTTTGGTGTTTTCACACAAGCATGCTACTGAAGACATGATGATATGACAATGACAAGCAGTCTTACAAATTCAACTAAGAGATGTACTTAGAAAGGTTTTCTTTAACTACCAAACTTACCCTCAAGATGATCATGCATCTGATGGAGTTTGACTGCGGTCCTGACCTTTACCATCACTTAGTCTCTTGGTCCTTCTCCTCGACTCCTTGGGGTTGATCTTAGCATGTCACCCTTTCCTATAGTCACTTGGCGATGGATCAACACAGTTTTAGTGGGAAGTGACTGTTGTCGGGATGAGGCCATGGGAGGCTCATCTACATAGATTCTGCATGCAAGAACGACAGGATAAATTGGACAAAATTGTTCAGTGTTGAGGCACATGACTCTACTACGGGATGGGGGCCTTGGGAAGACATCTCTGTGCAATTTCTAAATGCAAGGCATCCTGACTATTTTGCAAATTTCTGGAGAGCTGTGTTGGCTGGGGTCTCTATGGGCTGCGGGGTTTCAGCAGGCAAGGGAGGAAACTTGATGGTTGCAGAAGCAAAGTGCAAAGTTCTGGGAAGCTGAATGAGGCTAGTTTTCTTAGGATATGACTAAGTGTGAGATCAATGACAAAGATGTAAACAATGATAAGACTCGACTGTGATCACACACGGGCACTTAGTAACACAACATAAACCATCCATAATGCATAAAACATACTTTTCTTGATGCAACAACCTTCGTGACAAGGGTGCATGAAGTGAGTGTGAAACATGTCTATGTGATGACAACAACTTAGACGCACACAATTCCCTTGAAGAAGAACAAAATTCCCTTTGCATGACAAAAAAATCCCTATGCCCAAGATGATACATGATGCATAAATATTGTGACATGAACAACTCTTAAGATCAAGGAGGGGAGCTTGAAATCATTAGCTTACCGACAAGTGACCAAGGATGATCGATCGCAGGATCTAAGGTAGGCTCCAAAATTTGGATGCGAGCCAAAATTTGGAGGGTAGTTGTAGTCACTACAATATTGACGACACATTGGTAGAACCCCAGCTCTCTGTATGGACCTTGCTTCGTGAAAAAACGTTTCTAACCCTTATGGAAGTATTGTTCGATTCTTTAATCGCGATGGCTTTCACACTAGCTTGTGTGAAAGATGTAGTCCCTTCCATTCTTTTCATGGGTTAGCACACATTCTAAGCTAAGTCAACTTAGTTTTCTCGATTGGGGATGAGGGTTATATTGGTGCACAAGTAATGTAACTGTTAGAGTTTAAGTCTCATCTCTAGTTTCGCTCCACTGCCAAAAGGCCTTGACAGTACCTCGACTGAGTCACAAGGGAACACAAGCATCACTCCACTGCCAGCAAGCCTGGTCAATACCCCAATGGAGTTACTCACATCACCTCTTTGTGCAGGAAGCCTTTCTCTTCTTTCCCCTTATTCATTTTCAATTTTCAAAGAACTGTGCAGAGGAACTTATTTATTTCAGAGGCAGAATATGGATCCCAACTTATTGAGATCATAAGAGGTTATTCCTTCAGAGATGTTATATATACCTCTGACATAGTTTTTAAGGTTTCCCCCCTCACCTTACTCTACTTGACTGAGCTGAAAAGGGTTAACCCAGAAGAACCAATTATCTTAGGCGGTACTAGTTAACAGTGCAAGCGTTGTGTTTTCACCATGACTTACTCTGAATAGAACATATTTTCCATCAAGGCATCATCAACTAAAGAGAACAAGTTCTTCATAAATAGAGAGGAAACATATAACCAGATTTTCATAGCTATACAAGTCCTGTTAGATTTGTCCGGCTTGTATTGAGAGCGAAACATAGTTTCACAAGAGGCTAACCTACGGGTACAATCAAGTAAAGGAAGGAAAAAGAAACAAGTAGAAGTAAAGCGAAAACAAAACAAGTAAGAAAAGAAAGCAAGCAAGAAAACCAAACCAAGTGAGCAAGCAAACAAACATGCAAACCAGAAAGAAAAAAAAGAAAGAAAGCAAAGACTACTCCTACTCCTATGCTAAGTAGTGCATGGGCCTACTCATGTGAAGTGATACTTCCAATGCAACCACCGAAGCATTGGCTGACCCATGTTGGCGAAGGCATGGTAAATGTTAGGACTCCATATTGTCTACTTTTGACCTTGTATTTTGTTACTATATTACTCTCTTTAGCCCATAAGTTGAAAGCCTTGATAATATTTTGACCTAATTATTCCAAAGGTATGAAGTAACTCTCCTCATTACTATAAGTTTAATTATTCAACACATATTCATGTTATCTTTATAATTAATCCTTGGAAGTTGACTAAGTTGTTTAAAGCCCGCAGAATTATAATTCACAGTTGCTGGAACACCAGAAACAGCAACTGTGCAGTTGTTGCCATACTAGAAACAACAACTGACTAAACCGGGTAAATCCTCATTTTGCAAAAGGCCGAGACATCTGGAACAGCAATTGCCTAGCAGGAGCAGTAACCTTCTGAAGCGGCCAGAACAATACGTTGCAGATGCTGATATAGCATGATCAGCCACTCTCCAAAATTGACAAAACACAGTCGCAGATATTGGAACACCAGGAGCAGCACGAGAACTTCACGTGAACAGTTAAGATCTACCGGATCAGCAAAAATGATGGAACAGCCAAGGATTGTACGAGATCTCAAAGGGACGGTCAAAATATACCATCTTTGCATTAGCAAAAGGATCCGATTAACAAAGATGATAAAATTACATACTGTTGTAACAGCATGCTGTAAGAAGAACCGATTTCCTATTTTTGTACAAAGGGGTCAACTAAACGGGTAACGACAATCTATTGTAATAGATGTCTCCTCTATAAAGAGGAGACATCTACATTAGGGAAGGGGGTAGTAACGGAGATACTGTATTACAGAGCAAGTCTAAACCTTTGCTGTAACCTGACATTTTGGCAGATGAATAAAGCATTATTCTGAAAATTTTCACTTAGTATATGTGCCTTGGGGAATCTTGTGAGAGGGACAGGGCCCACCTTCTTCACAAGATTCACCCATTTCTTTTCTGATTGAGTGTGTGTGTGAATTTTGTGTGGCATTGCTTCTGATATTTTCCTTTGCTGATACTCTGTTTCCTTAATCAATTGGCGCTGTAAAAGAGTGTGTCATCGGTGATTAGGAATTGCAGTGTGCATTGGCAGATTGATCACAGGGGCAGGTGCTGAACATCCTTACCCTGAGGATAGGGTCTTGATCCTCTGTTACAGGACAACCATCATTTCTTTCAGCAGATTTGTTACCTTTAGTTTATTGTTTTCATTTCTGCAATAGATCATAACTGTTGTAACACAGAGTAAGGGTTTGATAAAAAGTAGATTTATTCATACTACAACTTTTAATACTTTTAGAATTAAGTGCATATAGTACGAGGTCACCTTTGAAACAAAAGGAATTTCCCGGGTTTATAATTCAATGTGGTACTCGACTGTTTAATAAATAAACGATTCGAGCAGCCAACATTTTGGCGCCGTTGCCGGGGAAGGCGACTGAAAATTTTAAAGGTATTAACATATTTTTCTTTCTTTTAGAAAGGCAGGATGCATGAGAGGTCACAAGAAGGTTAACCATTCAGGCGGAAAAAGCAAAGGAGGAGGAAGAAAAACTTTTATTGACGATATTATTTCAAAAGCTGAGACATCCCAGAGGCTAAGCTCTCGGAGGCCATAGATCCAACACTCTTCTCAGACTGATTTTCAAACAGAGGAAGTAGTGGGGCCAGAAAGGGTTCTAGAACTATCAGAATACACTGAGGAACCAGAGGAAGAAGACGAACGACCAAGAGAACAATCCATAGAGGAAGTTAAGGTGGAGGAACCAGTGCAGGACATTGAAATCCCAACAGAAAACTCTGAAGACCGAGCAAGCGCATCATGGAAACAACCAATGGAGGATAACAATGAAGGACTTTTTGGTGGAGGACGCAGAATAGAGGGAAGGGGAGAAAATTCTCTCTCCACCTTGGAATTTCCCATTGGAGACCTCCCCAGAGGTGCAACTCCTATGAAGAATATCCCTCTTTCAGCATTACCCAACTTCCATGGGTTATCCACAGAAGATCCTGATGAATTTCTCTTTGAATTTGATATACTGTGTAGAAGCTATGACTATATTAATTCTGCTCAGAAATTAAAATTGTTTCCAGCTACATTAAAAGGGAATGCATTGAGATGGTTCATGAGCCTGGGAGCTCATGTGATTACAACATGGGATCAGATGAAGGAGAAATTTTTGGCTAAATACCAAGACTATTGTCGAACAAGAGAAAGAAAGGAGGAATTATTCAAGATGACTCAGAAAGAGGATGAAAGTCTAGAAGACTTCGTGGAAAGATTACAATATAACTTACAGCGATCTGATCATCCTGAGATGAGTAAGGATATTCTTAAATCAATACTGCTAAGAGGGGTACGAGATGATTGTTTAGATATGTTAAACATGCTTGGGAAAGGAGACATATCTAAGGAATCCTATGATGAGATTATTGATCTCTGTAAAAGATGTTCAAGAGGAGCAGCAAGCAGGCCAAGGAGCAAGGACAGTACGTATTCAAGAGTCCATAAATCAGCAAGTGGAGGAGCAACATGGGCCGAAATAGGTAACTTACTTGAAGAATTTAAAACTGAAATTTTAAGCTCTTTTGCTTCACAAATTGATACCTTGCAGGTTAAAAAGAAGCAGGCAGAAGCAGAAGCCGCTCTGGCTATTTTCTGCTCTAAATGCAGGGAGAAACACCCACTAAGGGAATGTCCCCTGGACAAGGTACCAATTTGCACTATCTGTGAAAAGGACCATGAGACCCAACAATGCCCTTCTCTGCCAGGAATAAAAGCAGCATTGCAGCCAACCGAAGAGGAAGCTGAAGCAGTGTACCTCCTCACACAGAGAAGACAATGGCAACCACGAGGAAAAGGTATGAATTCTAACATGCCATTTAATCGTTGGAATAATCATCCTCCTTTTCAAGAAAATTACCCAAGCTTCAATCAAATGCAGTACCCACCCTTCAATCAGATGAATTTCCCACCCATGTAGCAACCGAATCCTCCTTTTGTTGATCCCACAATATGAAATCCCTGGGCTTTTCAGCAACCCTATCAATGGAACCCAAGTTGGACAGCTCCGCAGATCCCATTTCCAAACCAATTACCTCAATATCAGCAAACTCTCTCCTTACCATCAAATGCCCCACCTAATAATCAGACAATAAGACCTCAGCTGCCTGTACAACCTAACCCCAACTCGAATAATAATAAAGCTCTACAAGTAATTGATGTTCAAAACCAACTAGTTTTTCCTCTGCAATGCAATGACATTCATTTACGCTCAGGAAGAATAATTGAACCCATTATTGATGACATCTCTTCTGATTCAGATAAAGAAGAAATCAGAAAAGAAAAATCATCTAATGCTGAAACAGTTGGATCATCCTCTAATAATAAGGCCGAAACAGTTGAAACATCTTCTAAAAAGACTGCTGAAGCAGTAGAGCCACCATTCCCTGAACGTTTGGCTCTTATCAAAACTCTTGAGCCACCTGCTTTTAATTTGTTAGGAGAATTACAGAATTTTTATGTTAAAATTCCACTTTTACAAGCATTAAGAGATGTACCGATTTATGCTAGAACTGTTAAAGATATTTGTATTAAGAAACCTTGAAGAAAAGCTAAAGAACCCCTCACAGTTCATGTGATGGGTGATCTATCTGCTCTCATGTCAGAAAAAAACCCCCCTATAAAATATGGTGACCCTAGTCACCCTACAGTTATAGTCCAGGTTGGTAAAACCTTTGTCTCTAGAGTTCTGGTAGATCTTGGTGCTGCAATAAACATCATGACACTTGAAACAACACAGTTATTGCAGTTAAAATTTTTTATTAGGGAAACCCCAACCATTCTAGAGCTGGCTGACCGCTCCATAATTAAACCAGAAGGAGTCATTGAAGACCTGATAATTTCAGTAGAATCTTGGAACTACCCAGCTGATTTTGTCGTATTACATACCAAAAATAAGTTGGGGGGTCATCCATTGATTTTAGGAAGGCCTTGGCTGGCTACAGCAGATGCCTTCATCAGCTGTAGGTCAGGATCAATGACAATCTCTAATGGATCTGAAACCAAGCAGCTTACTCTGTACCCTCATGCCACACCTATGATCAACAACGATAATTCAGTATGGTTAGATTATGAGGATGATGAAACTCAACCCATTTTGACTGTCGGACAAGCCCTAACTTTTAAAAATTCGACCGAAGATGAATTAATTAGTAGTTTTATTTCTGAACCTTCTTTGGTTAACTCTGAATTACATGACCACTTGACTGCAATCTTGGAATCTGAATAACAGTAGAATTTCAAAACTGAAAACCTGTCTCAGACATTAGCTGACACTCCCTCCAAAAGTATAGCAGTCGAAATCGAGCCTGGCAAAACATTAAATATAAACCCTAACCTAACAGATGCTGAAACACAACAGCTAATGAAGTTACTCCATGAAAATAAACAAGCATTTGTATGGGATTACATAGATATGAAGGGAATTTGTTCTGAATTATGTACTCACCGAATTTATATAAAAGAAGGGTCCCGCCCAGTCTGCCAACCCCAACGACGAATGAATCCCAATCTAAGGGAAATTGTGAAAGAGGAACTTCAAAAACTGTTGAATGCAGGATTCATATATCCTATACCTGATAGCGAATGGGTTTCACCATCAGTGATAGTACCTAAGAAAAATGGAAAATGGAGAGTATGTGTGGACTATAGAGCTCTGAATAAGGCTACTCAGAAAGATCATTTTCCCTTACCATTTATTGATCAGGTGCTAGATAATCTGGCAGGTAAGAGGTTCTTTTCCTTTTTTGATGGGTTTAGTGGTTATAATCAGATCAAGATTGCACCCCATGATCAAGACAAGACCACTTTTACTAGCCCCTGGGGAACTTTTGCCTATAAAGTTCTTCCATTTGGACTATGTAATGCCCCAACAACATTTCAAAGGGCAGTGATAGGAATTTTTCTGATATGCTTAATGATTCCTTAGAGATATTTATGGATGACTTTACTCCTTATGGTGTGACTTTTGAAGATGCCTTACAAAATCTTGAAAAAGTACTTAAAAGGTGTATAGAAGCACATCTTGCCTTAAGTACTGAAAAATGCCATATGATGATGAATCAAGGTATTATTTTAGGACACTTCATTTCATTCCTAGGAATTCAAGTTGATCCAGCTAGGAATGTAAGAAGTTTTTAAGGACATGCTGGATATTATAGAAGATTTATCAAAGATTTTTCTAAAATAGCTTCTCCCTTGTTTGTGTTACTTATGAAAAATGCTGAATTTTAGTGGACTGATGATTGTCAAAAAGCATTTAATGAACTCAAACATCAATTGTCTACAGCTCCCATTTTAAGAGGACCTGATTGGGCACTCCCCTTTCATATATCCTCTGATGCTTCAGACACTGCAATAGGAGCTGTCTTGGGTCAAGAAGAGAACAATCTTCCCTATGCAATCTATTTTATTAGTAAAAATATGACCCCTGCTGAACTTAATTATACGGTCACCGAGAAAGAATTCTTAGCAGTCATTTATGCTATTAACAAGTTTCGACATTACATTACTGGCTATACTACTTTTGTGCACACTGATCACTCGGCCATTAAATATTTAATGAAAAAATCAGTTACAAATGCTCGAGTTACCAGATGGTTATTATTATTACAAGAATTTGATATCACAATTGTAGATCGGCCAGGTAAAGAAAATGTAGTTGCTGATTTTCTTTCCCGATTAAAGACTGATGAAAACATTCCAGTAGATGATTCTTTTCTTGATGAATACTTATTTTCAGTATCTGCTCACTCACGTTGGTATGCAGACATTTCCAATTATTTAGTTACAGGAAAACTACCATCACATCTATCGCATAGAGAGAAAAGGAAGATCGTTCAGCAAAGTGCTAGGTACAGCTGGATAAGTGGGTGTCTCTTTCATACAGGACTTGATCAGGAAATTCGAAGATGCATCAGAGAAGATGAAGTTTATGATATACTAAAGGCTTGCCACGATGGCCCTTGTGGAGGGCATTTTGCAGACAAAAGGACAGCACATAAAGTTCTCAGAATGGGTTACTATTGGCCCTCACTTTTTAAGGATGCAAGGAAATATGTCAAGGCTTGTGATAGCTGTCAGAGAATGGGCCAGCCTAATCATAGGGATGAAATGCCTCTTAATCCTCAGGTAATACTTGAACCTTTTGAAAGATGAGCGCTAGATTTATAGGTCCCATCAATCCTCCATCCAATCAAAGAGTTTATAAACTGGTTTGCACTGACTATATGACTAATTGGGTAGAAGCTAAGGCACTTATCAAAGCTAATGAAGAATTTGTGCTAAATTTTTTATTTGAAGAAATCTTTGTTAGGTTTGGTTTGCCTAGAGAGCTAGTCACAGATGGAGGACCTCCTTTTAATTCTCATGGCTTCAAATATATGCTTCAGAAATATCACATTAAGCATAAGATGACTACACCTTATCACCCTCAAGCAAATGGGCAAGTACAAAGTACAAACAAAGTCATAGAAGCCATTTTAACAAAGACAGTCAAGGATAATAGGAGGGATTGGTTTCAAAGGTTGCCTGAGGCATTATGGGCTTACACAACCACTTGGAGAAATACTACCGGTTTTTCACCCTATGAATTGGTCTATGGTAAAAATGTTGTTTTTCCTGTGGAATTTGAGATTAAAACCTTAAGGACTGCTTTAGCTGTTAACCTTGATTTGACAGATGCACAAACAACCAGGTTGCAGCAGCTTCAAGAATTGGATGAAAAAAGATTGGATGCCATCCATAAGACAACCATGATACAACAACAAAGAACTAGGTGGCATGACAAAATTATTAAGCACAAGCAGTTCCAAAAAGGTAACTGGGCCTTACTGTACGACTCCCGTTTTGAAAACTTTCAAGGGAAATTAAGAACAAGGTGGCTAGGGCCTTGTGAAGTAGATGCTGTTTTTCCAAATGGAACAGTCAGACTCCTAACGATTGATGATAGCAGAACACCATTATTAGTGAATGGCTATCGAATCCGTTTGTATCAACGACCTATTTCTAAGGAGGATTTCAAAGCCACTTGCATGACAGAGATACACTATACCTTTTTGGGGGAGTCTGCTATTCCTCAATGCATTAATTTCATGTTTATGTATTTATTTTTAGATTAGATTCTTTTTCAAACTAATAATCCCTGTAAAGTGTTGCCATGTTACAATTAATTATTTTGTAGATTTTAGTTTCGGAGGATCACTGAGAACGAAAATTCCAAAATAATCACTTTGCAGCCTGGGAACATCTTTCAGATCATAAATCATTTCTCTCCCATTTTCCTGTTGCTGCAACACCATTTTCCCGTTGCTGCAACACCACTTCCTGTTGCTGCAACACCACTTCCCATTTTCCTGTTGCTGCAACACCATTTTCCTGTTGCTGCAACACCACTTCCTATTGCTGCAACACCACTTTCCACTTCCTGTTGCTGCAACACCACTTCTCGTTGCAACATCATTTTCCTGTTGATGCAACACCACTTTCCACTTCCTGTTGCTGCAACACCACTTCCCGTTGCAACGCCATTTTCCCAACACCACTTCCCGTTGCAACACTATTTTCCCATTGCTGCAACACCACTTCCCGTTGCAACACCATTTTCCCAACACCACTTCCCATTGCAACACTATTTTCCCATTACTGTAACACCACTTTCCATTGCAACACCATTTCCCGTTGCCGAAACACTATATTCTAATGCTTAACACCAATCTTTTTCATTCTTTTATCAACCTACTTATTTGTGTTCCCGAAAAATGAACCATTATTCTAATGGAACATATCATTCATCATCAAATGAACTAGTCATGCAGCCCGATAATTACATTTCCCCATTATCACTTCCTGCCAATAATAAAGACCGCCCATATTTTTATAAGTTTAGACCCTTTTTAATTATTATTGATCCAGCAAAAGACAAGATAAGACTTTATGACGCAAACAACTAAAGGTAAATATAAAGGTACGCATGTTTAAGTGTGGGTATTAAATTATAGTTAATGTGGAGATGTTGATACGACTACCGAAATCATTGTACTACCAATCAGATCATTCGGCCGTAGATTTGGGGGGATTACCAAAATATTGTTATGATAACAAAACACGTCAACCACCGCCGCCCCTAATTCTCCCAGTATTATCTAACTCACCTCGACTGTACTGTACCATGTCATAACCTCATTTGCAACGGTTTACTCTGTCTCGATCTCGGCTACTCGGCTCTGTACTGTGTTTGTGTCTGAACTAGCAAATATGGGAGGAAATCTAATTATGTATGAGCCTGGTTCAACAACATTGCTGGAACTCTACCCGGAAACCTATTAGATTTTTCTTCAAGCAGGATGGGTAGAATATTTCAGAAGACTGCCGGATTTTAACTCACAGCAAGTTCTAGAGTTCGCATGCAACTTAAGAGAAGGATTTTCCATCGTCCAGGGAGTGCAAATTCTGGTGATAGAAGAAGCTATAGCCCAAGTTTCTGGGTTACCAACCAATGGTACGCGCTGGTTTAGTAGAAAACATCTTATTCTGAATGCGCAACAAGACTTTCTCCTACCGGGCGAACATGTTGAAGCCAAAGGTAGAGGGGTCGCACTTCGGTCACTGCCACCATCGTGGCCAAAGGTTGCGGAGTTCATTAAGCAATATTTGACATGCGAAGGTCGTTATCAGGTAATTTACCAACACGACTTCGTTTTGTTAAATCATTTGAGGCATGGTCAGTTAATACATATGCCTTATTATCTATTGGGTTGTCTAAAAAATATGTCACGTTATACTGTAAATGCAAAGTATCAGCTCCTTTCCCTGAAACACCATCGCTTAGCCCAACTTTTGATAAATAGAGGCTTTTCTCTAAACCACCCACCCCCCCTCGTTAATCCTCCAAAGCAAATACCCCAGGAAATTCCCCAATAACCAGAGCAAATACCCTAGGAAATTCCCTCACCCTCTGCGGCTGAAATGCAGAGCATTGACAGTCTTGTGACATTATTTTCTTCAAAAGAGGTAGCTGCTACACAAGAACCAGCTGCCGAAAAATCCAAAATAGACACCCAAGATGATATTGGGCAAGTGGCTGTTACACAAGAACTAGCCACTGACCCAACAGGTGATACACAAAAACCACCTGTTCGGGAACAAGAAGATAATGACCTGCATGTGGCTGATACACAAGAACCAGCCACTGACCCAACAGGTGATACACAAGAACCACATGTTGGGGATGCCAATGACCAAATTGATGATGAAAAATAATCCCTGCCTCCACTTGAATCTGCAGATACACAAGCCCCGCCCACTTTAGCCTCCCTGCAGGAAGAAATTGAGTTTTTAAAGTCTCAAATTAAGGATTATCAGCATGAGATAATAATGGTTAAGGAATCTTATCAAAATGAATTCAATCTGCACACCTTAGCATGGGTAGCCTCTGCAGCCGAAAAGAGCCAATACAATGAATACATGTGCAGTGAGTGTGGTGAGCTTTACACTCAGGCGGGATACAAGATAGTCGAAGTTCCGATGGCTGGAATCAGCTCACAAACTCCCCCTGTTGTAGTCAAAACAGAAAAACCTGCTGTTACACAAGAACCAGTAGGCCCTCTAAGAATGGCAAAACAAGAAACATAACAACCTGCTACTACACAAGAACCAGCAGGCCCCTCAAGAATTGTAGAGAAGGATATAAAACCACCCTAGCCTACCCGAACCATTACAGAATATAAATCCTTTACTGATTCCTTTACACAGACCGAATCTCCCAGTGTCAGCAATGCTCATACTGAGACCTTTAGTTTTCAAGAACTAAAGGATACATGGAGAACAAAATATGAGCTTTCACAAGGGAAAGCATTCCAACAGCAAAATTCAACATGGTTCAGCTATGCATACAAAAACTGCGATGTACTTGAACAGTTCCAAGCTCAACGCAAAGAAAACAGGAAATTAAAAGAAAGGCTATCCAATATCTTTGACTTGGTCCAGAGGGTACTGGCTACAAGAAAACCCTCTTTCAACTATGCAGCATTTTTAAGAGAACGCTTAGCGTTCTTACAAATAAAGGCAATCAAAGATGGAAGACCTTATCAAGTTGCTAGACCTAATCAATTTATTGAAACATTCACAGAAGCACCAAATAATGATCAAAATTTGCTCTGTGAACTCTATCTTCACAATGAGGCTATGCCTGAAGATAGAGTGATGAATATACTCCCCATCGCTGGTGATATCCAAATAAGGGCTTTCATCTCTTTCCTTGCCAACCAACTCACCTGGAAAAATTCTTTTATTTCTGCAACACATAATGAGCAGAATTGCCTCCTCTGGATTCGAAGTGAACCACAGAATGTAGCCCTCTTTATTGCACAACATCAACAGAATCTGACTAAACCTGACATGCTTGATCATATGAGGAAACTACAAACAACAGTCTTACAGGATTGCCAGCATTATGTGAAAACAAAGGGAGATCTGGCCATCAAAGCAAACAATTTATTTTGGGAGCATTGTCCGAAAGAGAGACAGGAATATCATCCTTACAATCCCCTCAATCTTCCTGTAGCAATGTCACGAATACCCCATTATGTCAGATGTATGGAACAATGTGCTGAAAAGTGGATTGGGTACTGTTTTCATTTTCCGCTCTTGTGGATACCTGGTCAACAATATAAGGCTCATTACAAACTGCCCAAAAAGGAGGAGGTGGCAGTATGGCAGCAAATACAGAATGTCTGTGGGTTCAGAAGTAAGATGGACAACACCTTCTTTAGCTACTGTATCAGCAACTTACACTCTTCATCCCAGTATTCCAACTCCGATTCAGAATAAACGTTGCATGAGGACATGCAACCATTTCAACTGGGGGGGATGTTAGGACTCCATATTGTCTACTTTTGACCTTGTATTTTGTTACTATATTACTCTCTTTAGCCCATAAGTTGAAAGCCTTGATAATATTTTGACCTAATTATTCCAAAGGTATGAAGTAACTCTCCTCATTACTATAAGTTTAATTATTCAACACATATTCATGTTATCTTTATAATTAATCCTTGGAAGTTGACTAAGTTGTTTAAAGCCTGCAGAATTATAATTCACAGTTGCTAGAACACCAGAAGCAGCAACTGTGCAGTTGCTGCCATACTAGAAACAACAACTGACTAAACCGGGTAAATCCTCATTTTGCAAAAGGCTGAGACATCTGGAACAACAATTGCCCAGTAGGAGCAGTAACCGTCTGAAGCGGCCAGAACAATACGTTGCAGATGCAAATATAGCATGATCAGCCACTGTCCAAAATTGACAAAACACAGTCTCAGATATTGGAACACCAGGAGCAGCACGAGAACTTCACGTGAACAGTTAAGATCTACCAGATCAGCAACAATGATGGAACAACCAAGGATTGTACGAGATCTCAAAGGGACGGTCGAAATCTACCAGCTTTGCAACAACAAAAGGATCCGATTAACAAAGCTGATAAAATTACATACTGTTGTAACATCATGCTGTAACAAGAACATATTTCCTATTTTTGTACAAAAGGGTCAACTAAACGGGTAACAACAATCTATTGTAATAGATGTCTCCTCTATAAAGAGGAGACATCTACATTAGGGAAGGGGGTAGTAACGGAGATACTGCATTACAAAGCAAGTCTAAACCTTTGCTGTAACTTGACATTTTGGCAGATGAATAAAGCATTATTCTGAGAATTTTCACTTAGTATCTGTGTCCTGGGGAATCTTGTGAGAGGGACAGGGCCCACCTTCTTCACAAGATTCACCCATTTCTTTTCTGATTGAGTGTGTGTGTGACTTTTGTGTGTCATTGCTTCTGATATTTTCCTTTGCTGATACTTTGTTTCCTTAATCAATTGGCGCTGTAAAAGAGTGTGTCACCGGTGATTAGGAATTGCAGTGTGCATTGGAAGATTGATCACAGGGGTAGGTGCTGAACATCCTTACCCTGAGGATAGGGTCCTGATCCTCTGTTACAGGGCAGCCATCATTTCTTTCAGCAGATTTGTTACCTTTAGTTTATTTTTTTCATTTCTGCAATAGATCATAACTGCTGTAACACAGAGTAAGGGTTTGATAAAAAGTAGATTTATTCATACTACAGCTTTTAATACTTTTAGAATTAAGTGCATACAGTACGAGGTCACCTTTGAAACAAAAGGACTTTCCCGGGTTGACAATTCAATGTGGTACTCGACTGTTTAATAAATAAACGATTTGAGCAACCAACAGTAAACAAGAAAGATATACATGTAAACCAGTGAACAAGAAATATTTAACAATAACGACCAACACGCTCGGAGTTTAAACGCGTCCACAGAAAAGAAAAGAGTGAAAGCACAAGACAAACATTCTGCGGACTTAACATGGTGTTGTGACACACTACTTGCAGATGATAAACATGCGTACTCTTTCGACTATGATAGACAAGAAAACATGAGAAAGAGAGACAACTTATGCCTTGCAAATGTGTTTGTTCTGTATGATTCCTCAAGTGCATAAGTGATGGGATCATGTGATTTGAGTGCAGGAAGCGAAATATGTGTGTTGGGTTGATCTTTAGTGGATACAAATAAGTGATGAGGAGCCATGTGTGTTTCAGAATTTGATCTGAAAATGAAGATCTTAGATTACTTTTAAGGTATTACAAACTCATGTGCATGGATTTGCCTATATTACGTAGTGCAACGGATCGATAATACTGCGAATAATATAGACAATGAGCAGTTAGAGAAACATAATATACAAACAGACATAACACAACAAGTTTAATATGGAGTTCATCCAAAACTCTTGGGCTATGTCTCCTGGTTTAGCCTTTAGTGGTGACCTCTCTATTATGTCTTCAAGAGCAGAGTTTTTGAAAGTGAGCTCAAATTGAGTCTCAACACACAGATACAAAACAACAGGAGTTTTTCTTGAATCCCTCAAGCCTCTTTGAGTACACAAACTCTTTCTTTCACTCTCTGTCTCTATTTTCTCTCTGTCTCAGTATTGCTTTCTCTGTCTTCTGTCTTCTATGGCTTTTAAAGCCAATCAGTGTTGTCTGTTCGTTTCCCCTTCTCGAGCTCTCTGGCTCCCAACTTCTGACCACTCAAATCCCCTCTGAGCGTTAATCAATCATGGCATAATGTCTTCAGGGAAGGTAGCCACCTGTTCTACAACGGAAGGGACCATTAGGCCTTTGAAATCCCCAAAAATAGCGTTCTCTGTTTACATAGAGAAATACACTAAAAACATGGGAAAATTCACCAAACTTCCATTTATCAGACTTCAAATATCCTTAAATCCTCCCTATACTCCTATCGGGTCTGCCTTTAATCGCTATCGCAAGCCGCAAGTGCCCCTATGCCACGGTTTCTTTTGTATTTGTAAAAATACATTAAAACACTAAAAATCCCACAAAATGGCTTTATGGCGGACTTGAAATGTTATATATTTGAATCTATAAGTTCCATCGGGTTTGGTTTTATCGCATCGGACACATTTCCTTTGTATTTCATTTATTTTGCGAAAATGCGAAATACACAGAAAAATGTTGTTTTCCAGATCTCAAAATATGTTAAATATCATCTATAACCCCATCGGGTCCAGTTATTGCAAGTCATATTAATATCGGTCCCGCTCCATTGGATTACTCTGATGTGATATTGCGATGCGATTGATCGCAATTGCATATCGCATAGACCCCGGGCCGTTTGTAAGTGCTCCTTTGTGATCTGTGTGTGATATTGCGAGTAACCTGGGCCATTGATCTGCACGCTTGATCGACGGTCCTTGTTGACCCACGCTGATTGCTATCGCATATTTCATATGGTAGCCTCCGATAGCCTCCGCCTACCACCACCGATTGCGATATGCCGATCAGATCTAGACCGTTGATTGGCCAGATCCGACGGCTCCTGTGCATCACTGCGCAAGCCTCCGCTAACTCTGTTTTTGGCCATTTCTTCATGTTTTTCAAGCCTGGTAGTGTAATCCACCATTTCTAAGAGTTATTCTTTTGCGATAGTTTTGTTTTCTGAATACTTAGAGGGTTTTTAGGATCCATTTTGGATCACGCCTTCCCACTGAAAAATATTTTGGACCACCAAAAGTTGGTTTTCAAGTATTGATTAAGTGAGGATACAACTTCCTCACTTGTCCAATTTCCATCCATCGTGCAATGCTTGGTTTTGAACCTTTGAGTCCAATTCTGAGGTACTCAATATCCCCTCTATGCATAGTTCTCACCTTCCTGTCCAGAACTGTATCTTCCTACAACTCACTGAGATATTCAGGCAACAAATCATCAATAGAAGGCAACTAACTTTGCTCTTCGGGATCTTCAATCAATGAAGGTTCAAACAGTCTCAAGTTCTCTGCATTAACTACTGAATAGATATGCATGTAAGCTGGAAAATCAAGGCGAAAAGCGTTTTCACCAATTTTCTCAAGTGTCTTGAAAGGACCACACCTTATTGGCTTCAACTTCTTTCCTTCACCTTGCATTCTGTCTTTGTTGATGTACAACTAGACTTGATCACCAACTTGGAAGCTATGTTCAATTCAATGCTTATCATGCCTTGCCTTGTACTTCGCCTGGCTCTTTTCCAGCTGTTCCTGCAATGCCCGGTGAATTTCTTGGATCTTTCCAATGAACTTGGTTGCTTTGTCGACATCACTGTGTCCATCAAATGCTATGTCTTTTCCAAAGACAAAATCCAAGGGAGACTTTGGTGTAAAACCAAAACAAGTCTCAAAAGGAGATCTTTGTGTAGAAGAGTGTTTAACACAGTTGTAAGCATGTTGCACATAACACAAATCTTCATCCCAAAGCTTGGGATGCTTGCTGCAATAGCCCCTGAGCAACTGGATTACTGTCCTGTTGACCACCTCTATTTGGCAATCTATTTGTGGATGAAAGGTTGTGCTCTTCTTTAGTCCGGTGTCCATCAATTCCCACAGACTTGACCAAAACTTCCCAACAAATCGGGAATCTCGATTAGATACAATGGAAGTGGGTAACCCAAAATGAACCTAGACATGCTGAAAGAACAACTTCGTTGTTTGTTCAGCTGTAATCTGCTTTTTACAAGGTATTAAAATACACATTTTGCTGAACCTGTCCACAATAACATATAAATAGTCATGACCTTTTCTAGATTTTGGCAATCCCCCAACAAAGTCTATGGAAACACTTTCCCAAGGACGAGCAGGATCTGGAAGTGGAGTGTACAAGCCTAATTTTGTATTGCTAGTCTTGCTTTTAGCACACATGGTACACCCTTTAATATATCTAGAAATTGTTTCATGCATTCTTGGCCAATAACAAACCTTTGCAGCTATGCAATTGTTTTACTTACCCCAAAATGACCTAATATAAGAGAAGTGCGTGCTTCTCGGATTATGTTAACTCTTTCAGTTTGTGGAATGCATAACTTTCCCAAATGATACAAGAGTTGGTCCTTAACATAATAATCCAATTCTTCTACTTGTTTGCCATGAGTTAAAGTTGCATATACATCTTTGAAATCTATATCTTGAGCATATTTTTCAATGTAGCTTTCGTGAATTACTGATTTATGCTTAAGTATAGTAGATGTATTTATGATTGGTCTGGACAACATATCTGCAACTTTATTGTGTATGCCCTTCTTATATCTGATGACTAGATGAAACTGCTGTAGAAAACTCATCCACCTATAGTGTCTTGATTGATGCAATTTAGTTTGTGAGTGCAAATACTGAAGTGGTTGATGGTCTGTATGGATGATTGTTTCTTTGCCCATTAAGTAATGTTTCCACTTTTTCACACTCTGTACTAATGCATACAATTCTTTATCATATGTGGGATAATTAACTACTGCAAAATTAAATGTCTCAGAATGATAGCATATGGGTTTACCGTGTTGCATCAAAACTGCTCCCATGGCATAGTCACTGGCATCTGTTTCAATCTCAAATGGACGTTGAAGATCTGGTAGTGCTAGTACTGGTGTTGTACTAATTTTTTCTTTTAAGGTGTCGAAGGCTTTCTGCTGTTTGCCTCCCCACTGAAACACTTTGTTCAATCTTGTTAAAGCATGTAAGGGAGCTGAAATCAAGGAAAATTTAGCAATAAACTTTCTCCAATATTGTGCTGCTCCTAGGAAGCTCCTAACTTCTGTAGCAAATTTGGGTTTAGGCCAGTTCACAATGACTTCAACCTTAGAGGGATCTAACTTCAATTCACCACCCCCTACAATATGACCCAAATAATTTAAAGATGTTTTGTCAAATTCGCATTATGATAACTTCACATAGATATTTTCTCTTTTCAGAACATCTAAAGTCTACTTTACATGCTTCAAATGTTCTTCCCATGTTTTACTGAAAACAAGAATGTCATCTAAATATACAATTATAAAATCATCAATAAAAGGTCTGAGTACATCATTCATAACTCTCATGAAAGTGGCAGGAGCATTAGTTAAGCCAAAAGGCATAACTAGCCACTCATACAACCCTTGCTTTGTTTTGAAAGAAGTCTTCCATGCATCTTATTCTGCTACTCTGACCTGATGATAGCCACTATGCAAGTCCAACTTGGAAAAGTAAACTACTTCTTTTAGTTGATCTAATAGATCATCAATGCGAGGAAGAGGATAACGATTCTTGATCATTATTTTATTCAGTGCTCTGTAATCAATGCACATCCTCCATGAACCATCTTTATTTCTCACCAACATGATTGGAGATCCACATGGTGATGTGCTTGGTCTTATGAACCCTTTATCGCGCATCTCCTATACCTGCTTCTTGATCTCTGCATTCTCTAAAGTGGATAACCTGTACATTCTGATGTTAGGCAATGGAGCAGCTTGCTGCAAATGAATATCATGTACTATTTCCCTTTTGGGTGGTAGACCTTTAGGTTCTTGAAATAGGATATCATATTCTGAAACAACTTTTTCTAGATCAACTTTCTGTTTAGCATCACAACCCTCAGATATATTGGTTTTATCAGGGTTCTTTTCCTTTACAACCATTAGTAAAAATTGCTTGAATGAATTTACAAATCTTTTCATCTGCCCTGAGTTTATGAGAGAGTAATTATTTTTGAGTTTATGAGCTCTTACAATATACTCTATTCCATCTTTAGTGAGTTGATACTTATTTTCAGCTCTATAGAAAATGGCTTTTCTATCATACAAGTAAGGACTTCCTAAAACAATACCACATATATCCAAGGGAATTATATCTAACTCAACCTCATCTACAAATGTTGACCCAATAAAAAACCTAAGTTTACATTGTCCAGTCACTTGTAGCTTTTCTTTATCACATACCCAACCTAATGGATGTGGCTTCTTGTGAGGTGTGGTTAGTAATCCCAACTTCTTTACAATTGCTTCAAAAATCAAGTTTACTTGTGATCCACTATCAAATAAAGTATCAATCTTTTGATGCTTGGAAATAACTCTAATATGAAAAAACTCATGTCTTTTCCTCTCATTTTCTTCATTATCAATAGATTGTGTAGAATTACTAGTCGATGCTTCAGAACTTTTACCTTTTATACCTGTGGCTGTGACTGTTGTTTCATCACCTGAGTCTAACCCCAAATCTTTTTGAATAGCAGCAACAGTCTTCTTCTTCTTGCCATCGAACTTCTTGGTTTTCAGCTCTGGATGCAAAGAATAGCTATGTGCATCATCATGCCCATCCTTCTTGCAGTGAGTGCATGAAGGTTTGTCTTTCTATACAACGTTTGCCTTCCTCTCTTTCCATCTCATCTTCTTCTTTTCCTTGTTCTTGCTTGCAGTGGCTTTTGATGATCCCCCAATCTCTGGGTTCACATTCTTGCCTCTAGCCTCTAGATGTGTAGCCTAAACTGATACATCATCTAGGCTAGTGGGGTTAAACATGAGAATGGTGTGCCTCAAATAGCTATGTAGACCACCTATATACTTCAACAAAGTTTCAGGTGAGTCTAGAGAAATGCCTAGAGTTAAAGCTCTTTTCTAAATTCTTGGGTATAGATTTGTACACTTTGCCCCTTTAATTGGCGAATAGTTTGCCAACTCATTATTGCTTGTTGCATATAAGTTAGTGGATAGATTTTTTTCTAATGGCAGAAACAAATTCACTTAGAAAGAATTTTACCATGTTTCTTCAAATCAACTTGTGTCCTGCCTTCCCACCACACTAGGGTAGTTCCTCCAAGGCAAAGGCTAGCCAGCTGAATCTTTCTCCTTTTTGAATCAATGCTCTGCACCTTGCAATATACATCAATCTGTCTAATCCAGTTATATAGCTTTTCTGCATTTAATTCTCCATCATAAATTGGCAAATCAAATTTTACATCTAATTTAATCAAAGAAGTCTTCTTCTTTTTCTTATCAGGGCTAGGAGATGAAGATGATGAGGGAGATGGTGGAGGAGATTATGGAGGAGGCTTTCCCCTTTCCCTTTTCCCTCTGGATGGGAATCTAAAGAAGGTTCCTCAGCTCCTTTGTCTTGTTTGGATGTTGAGGTGCTTTCACCTCGACCCTTCTTAAATTCCTGATACATCTCTTCCACCATGGCCCTCATGGCCATAAAACTGTCCATGAATTGAGATTCTGAGTCCAAATGAGTTTCTTCTGCCATTCTCCTCCTCAAATAGACTCTTCCAATTTTTGGGTTGGCCTCAACAAGTTCTCCTTTTCCCAGTTTGAGCTTTGACCTAGTTAGCATTCAAAAAAAATCTAGCACAAGCTTGTCTAACCTTAACAAACCAAAAACCAAAAGCTCTGATACCACTTGATCTGAAAATGAAGATCTTAGATTACTTTTAAGGTATTACAGACTCATGTGCATGGATTTGCCTATATTACTTAGTGCAATGGATCGATAAGATTGCGAATAATATAGGCAATGAGCAGTTAGAGAAACATAATAGACAAACACACATAACACAACAAGTTTAATATGGAGTTCACCCAAAACTCTTGGGCTACGTCTCCTGGTCTAGCCTTCAGTGGTGACCTCTCTATTATGTCTTCAAGAGCAGAGTTTTACAAAGTGTGAGCTCAAATTGAGTCTCAACAGACAAATAGAAAACAACAGGAGTTTTGCTTGAATCCCTCAAGCCTCTCTAAGTACACAGAGCCTTGTTTTTACTCTCTGTCTCTGTTTTCCCTCTGTCTCAGTACTGCTTTCTCTGTCTTCTGTCTTCTGTGGCTTTTAAGCCAATCGGCACTGTTTGTTTGTTTCCCCTTCTCGGGCTCTCTAGCTCCTGGCCTCTGTCCACTCAAATCCCCTCTGAGCGTTAACCAATCATGGCATAACGTCTTCAGGGAAGGTGGCCACTTGTTCTGCAATGGAAAGGACCATCGGGCCTTTGAAATCCCCAAAAATAACATTCTCTGTTTACACAGAGAAATACACTAAAAACACGGGAAAATTTACCAAACTGCCATTTATCGGACTTCAAATATCCTTAAATCCGCCCTATACTCCTATCGGGTCCGCCTTTAATCGCTGTCGCAAGTCGCAAGTGCCCCTGTGCCATGGTTTCTTTTGTATTTGGAAAAATTACATTAAAACACTGAAAATCCTGCAAAATGGCTTTATGGCTGACTTGAAATGTTAAATATTTGCATGTATAAGTTCCATCGGGTCCGGTTTTATCGCATCGGGCACATTTCCTTTGTATTTCATTTATTTGGCGAAAATGCGAAATACACAGAAAAATGTCGTTTTCCATATCTCAAAATATGTTAAATATCATCTTAACCCCATCTGGTCCAGCTATCGCAAGTCATATTTATATTGGCCCTGCTACGTTGTATTACTCCGACGCAATATTGCGATGCGATTGATCATAATCGCATATCGCATAGACCCTGGGTCGTTTATAAGTGCTCCTTTGTAATCCACCGATTACGATATTGCGAGTTAACTTGGGCCGTCGATTTGCATGCTTGATTGACGGTCCTTATTGATCCGTGCTGATCGCTATCACATATTTCATATGGTAGCCTCCGATAGCCTTCGCCTTCCACCGTCGATTGTGACATGCCGATCGGATTTGGACCACTGATCGGCTAGATCCGACGGCTCCTATGCATCGCTGGCCAAGCCTCCGATAATTCTATTTTGGCGATTTCTTCATGTTTTTCAGGCCTGATAGTGTAATCCGCCATTTATAAGAGTTCTTCTTTTGCGATAGTTTTGATCTTTGAAGACTTAGAGGGTTTTTAGGATCCATTTTGGATCATAATTTTTCTTATCGAAAGTGAAACTAACCTCAGGACAGCAAGGGCTTGACATAACCATCAGCCCAGGCTGAATTACCTCGATAGGTTGCGAGGATTCAACTTTGTCAATAGATAGATCATCAGAGACCAATTACTTAGGAAGATTAAGAGTGAGTGAATCAACATCGTGATCCAATGAGGAAGTACATAGATTACGACAACCACGATTAGAAAATTGGGGATGTTCGTCGACAGCCTCATGATTTGATGAATCATGCAGAGGGGTTGATAAGAAACAAGGAAGTTCACCCTTTGTGTTTTCAGAAATGAAAGATGACAAATGGGACAAATTTTCAGAGGAAGATGTGTCCTCTCCACAACGTAATGACAGGCTTACATCCGGTGTTTCCTGTGAATGATCGGAAGTAGAAACTTCCAGAGATGAGTTTTCACAGGGGAAATCAAAAGTGGCAGAATCATAAGGGATGTCAAAATAGAGCGAATGAGGCGTGAATGGAAGGGATTCATCCTTCACCGTGTGTTCTTCTTCATATTTCCACACACACTGAAAATGACAGAACAGTTGAAAAGAAAATGATAGATAAAATCACAGGGACACTTTGTTCTTAGGTTGAAAAGTAAATGATATATATGTCATCTTCAAAATCAAATTATAGTCAGGATATAAACAATTCAACCAAATTTAATTTAATTTACTTAGCTACGGAATGCAATTAGTGTTCTTCCGACTCCCATGATGTTTTGGATGATATGCTGCATTTCCAGAGGAAGGAGGCGTCGGCTAGGCTATTCAGTATTTGCATTGTTTTATTTTTATGAGTATTTTTTTGGTTTTTGTTTGTTTCAATCTTTAAATTGTTTTATTTTTATGAATTTTTATTTTGGCAAAGTTTAATTATTAGTCTTAGCAAGTTAAAGTTTCGTATTTTTAAGAAATTAGGATTATTTTAAAATTATTTAAAATGTATAATAAAATTTAATAGATAAACTTGTTTTCATATAAATAAAAGTTTAATTTGAAGTTTACTATCACATAGTTAAATTTTTTTATTTTGATTTTGATTTTTTAATAAATTCAATTTTATATTTTGTTGACGGTGCTGGACCCGCCAACATTCAGGGGATCTCCCTGGTATGAAGTCCTAATTAGACCTCACAGCATTTGGTGTAGGAGTCCCATATGATACAATGGCCATGTTGCCATTATCTTAAAGATATGCCTTATCTCTTACTTGTTAGCACATGAGAGTGGTTTACTTAGTCTTTGAACAATGAGGTTCGCGTGCCTGGTGAGTGCTTAGTGTTGCCTGTGTCAAGGTTCTTTCCCTGTAGAGGGAGAGGGTGAGAGTGAGTCTCAAGTCAAAAGGGAATAGTCCCAACTCTGTTAGAGACACATAACACAACAGGACATGTGCATCTTCCGACAAAGTAGTCCACATGGATGCGGTAGTCACAAACATAAGGTGAACAGGTAACATGTACAACACCGAGCGGAGTAGTCAACATGAGTGCGAAGGTCGTTATAACAAGTATACGAGAATGAGTCTATCGAGTGTCCAACACAATAGTCCACACGGGCGAGACAACATTAACAACTGATACAACACATTTCCAATAGCATATGTACTAAAACAACCGAAACAGTTCAACTGTCTTAATAAAGGTGAAAGAAACATGCATTACAAGCATATAAAAATAGTCTTACTAACGAATACAATACATGTGTGAAAACGTGCTGGCTTGTTAACATGCTTCTGAATTAAGCGAAAATTCCAAGACACATCCGTACACCATTACATCACTAATCCCAATAGCGGGGAATTGGAGCCACTGCTCGCTCCTCAAAGAAAATAATACAGAATCTAAAGGATATTTGGGAGGAGCCAAGGTGAAAAGTCTATTGCATGTACAAATGAGGGGTATATATAGCCAAGGGTGAAACTGACCCTTGTGACTATTTAACTTCCCTCATCACCATTCGAATTACATGACTCTTTGACTTCATCCATGGGTCTCTTGGACTTCCGCGTTACATTACATTGATTACAAAGTTATGACCCAAAGTAGTGATGTGGCTGAGGCAACTCATGACACAACTCGACATGATGGTGCAAGTATGCACATGTTGTTTGTGTTGTCTGTGTCGAGCTGATGTGCTGCTGAGTGATGACTATGACCATGATGTACCATATCTTCACCTCTGCATGGCAGAGTGCGCAGAGTATTCAATGGTCTTGGTGTTCTCTTCACATTTCATGCATGCACATATGTCTCCTTTGCTTGCTACTTGGTATGCTTCGTGTGTTCGTCCAACTACAAGCAAGTCTTCTAGCATGAGCTCCTTGTTCATCCCGTTCGTCGTCGCACCATGTCTCATCCATGTACCTGTCTCTTCAATCACTCACGTGTAAGAATTTACAGGGTAACTTCCTTAGATAGAACACCAAAGGACACTTCTCACAAACATATCACAGATCAATACACCAGTATTCTTGACATGGTTAAAACCCACAAAGAGGGAAACAGTCCACGGTCTGAGCCAACGCGGCCACTTTAGGCAATTTATTAATTTAAAATAAAGAAAATTTACATAAGCTTCTCTCATGAATGGTCACCTAAAAAATGACCCTCCATGCTCTTTAAATAGAGATCATGGACAAATCGGGTGTTAACCCACTGATCAAGTGTCGGTAATACCGAGGAGAGAATGAACTGTCAAATCACTTCATGTCTAGAACATATCGTGACCGTCGGATTGTAAATTAAAAAAAAATACATACTAAAGAAACACACTTTAACTACCTATACACTAGACCAAGTTGTACTTAATTATTTCCTACGTGTCAAAATATCCTAACATCCCCCCTTAAGAACAACTTGGGATAGGATTGAAGGATGTAAAAAGATGACACAATAGGAGAAGGAAGGAGGCATTAGATCCTATCCCCCCTTAGTGACAACTTCCTAAACTTCGACCATAAATCGAAGTTTATTAAACTTCTCCTCTGTGAGAGCCTTTGTAAAGATGTCTACAACTTGATCATCAGTTGAACAATATTTCACTTCAAGAACATGGTCATGAATAAGATTTTTGATGAAGTGCATGTGTAGTTCAATGTGTTTGCTGAGCTTATGTTGGACTGAATCTTTGCATAGTTGAATGGCACTTTGATTAGCACACCAAAGTTTAGTCAAATGGTGCTGCTGAAAACCAAACTTTGACAGGATTTGACGAAGCCATAGGGATTCCTAACTAGCTTCAATGGCACCATGATACTCTACTTCTGCTGAAGAAAGAGAAATAACACTTTGCTTCTTGCAAGCCTATGTAATAGATCCAAAACCAAGAGTGAATACATAACCTGCAGTAGACTTCCGATTATCAAGGTCACCAACCCAATCAGAATCAGTGAAACCAACCAATAGAGGAGATGCTTCTGCACTATAATTAATCCCAAACTAAAATGTACCTTGAATATAACAAATTATTCTTTTTGCTACTTTCTAATGACTTTCATGTGGATTTTTCATAAATCAAGCAACAAGGCCAACAACAAAGGAAAGGTCGGGACATGTATGGGTCAGATACAAAAGTTTTCCAAAAAGTTGACAGTATAAGGTAGCATCAACTTTAGGGGAAGTACAAGTGACTGAAAGTTTGGCTCCAGACTGAAAGGGAGAAGGGGTTGGCTTACAATCTTCCATGTGAAAGTGGCATTGAAGATCACAGGAATAATTGGACTCGGAAAAGGAAATACCTTCTTTGGATTGCAAGACTCGAAGACCAAGATTCAAAATAATGCAAGTGTCCTAAGTCTGTCATTTCAAACTTCTTTTTAAGGTTGGAATTCACATGGCTTATAAGTTTGAGATCACTACCAGTAAGGATAATATCATCAACATAAAGAACAAGAATGAAAAGAGACTTACCCACTTTCTTGGTGTAGATCGTATTGTTAGAATGACACCTAGAGAAGCCAATATCTAAAAGAAAGCTATCCATTTTTGCTTACCAATCTCAAGGGGCTTGCTTGAGACCATAAAGGGATTTCTTAAGCTGACATAGAAGGCTGGAGTCTGTTTGTATAAAGTCGAGAGGATGTTCCATATAGAATTCTTCATGCAAGTCCCCATATAAGAAGGTGAATTTAACATCCATATGATGGACCTCCCATTTGGAAGAGGCGGCAGGGAAAGAACAAGGTGGATAGAGTTCATTTTGGCAACAGGGGAGAAGGTTATTGTTTTGAGGATTCTGTGATTTGTACTTTGTGTATAGTTTCCTTCTGGAGTTCTCGCATCCATAATCATTTGAATTGACGTTTCGAGCCATCCACTGTGGCTCATCCAAGGGAGAAGGTTTCAATATAGTCAATGCCTTCAACTTGTGAAAAACCCTTAGAAACAAGACAAGCTTTATGTTTATCAACTTTTCCATCTGGTCCAAACTTGGTTATATAAACACATTTTCATCTAACAAGTTTTCGTCCCTTTGGAAAAGGAACAAGGTCCCTGTATCATTTTCCAATAATGAACGATATTATTCATTCATAGTTGTGTCCTAATCTAGATGGCCTGAAGCTTATGCAAAGGTGTTAGGATCATAATTTGCTGAAGCTTGAGCTAGTAAAGAGGATGCTCTATCAAACTGAGAACGTGTACGACGCTGATCTATAGGATCACCTGCAAGAGCACCTCCTGCATCCCGAGTAGCGCGGACCCATTTTGGAAGCTAAGGAGCTGAATGAGGATTTGAAGAAGGTGGGGGGGATTTTCATCCTCGCTATCATCATCTGAAGAAGAAATATTTTCAAAAGTAAAAGGGATAGAGAGAGGTGGCACATATGCCGAACTAGGCTCATAGGCCGATATATTTTCAGCAAACTTTACATCTCTTATAATGATAACATTTTTGGATTTAAGTTGAAGAAGTCTATATCCTTTGACATCTTTAGAATATCCAACAAAAATACATTTTTCACTCTCAAGTTCTAAGGCTTTATGTTTCTCTTCTAGAATATGGGCCCATGCTTCACTTCCAAAAACACAAAAGTGACTTACATCTGGTTTAATTGAGCTCCATGCTTCTTCTAGAGTGATATTCTTTAAAACCTTAGTAGGAGTGTGATTTACTATGTAATTTGCAGAGTTAATTGCTTCTGCCCAAAAATTAAGACTAAGTCCTTTAGATTGAAACATACAATTAGCCATTTCCTTTAAGGTGTGATTCTTCCTTTCAGCTACACCATTTTGTTGTGGAGTATATGGAACAATATGTTGCAATTGAATTCCATGCTTAGTGCAAAATTTGATGAATTTGTTGTTAACATATTCTCCGCCATTATCAAATCTTAGCTGAAGAATTTGATGTCCAAATTGTTTCTCAAAAAAGACCTTAAAGGCCAAGAACATGTTAAAGACTTCACTCTTGAGTTTTAAGATGTATACCCAAGTGCATCTGGAGAAATCATCAATGAAAGTTAAGAAATACTTGTAGCAAGAAAATGAAACAACTAGAAGTGGACCACATAAATCACTATGCACAAGCTCTAAAGGGGCTGAGGCATGCCAAGAGGCACATTTTTCAAAACTATCTCGATGATGTTTTCTGAGTACACATCTAGAACAAACACCATCTCTACAAGATACCATAGGAAGACCTGTCACCATATTTTCTATACATAGATTTTGAAGGGACTGATAGTTTAAGTTACCAAATCGCTCATGCCAAAGTTTGCTCACTTCATCATTATGAGCAACAAATACTGAGGGAGCAATTGATGACCCAAAGTTGTTAAACTTATACAACCTTGTAGAATCATCAAAAATGCCAGTAACTAAAATATGTCTAAGATATCTTAGGTCCTTAATTACAACATCATGAGGTGAAAATTCAATGGTTTTACCTTCACTTGAATGAGTTATCTAATATACAGATAGAAGGTTGCAGGATAAGGTAGGAACACATATTACATCATTAAATTGACCATTGTCTAGATGAATAGTTCCAGTCCCTACAACACTAAGAGATCTATCATCACTAACATATATATTTTTGGTGTTACAATTATTTTAAGAAGAAAACATGGCTTTGTTTTTGGCCATGTGATAAGAATATCCAGAATCAATGAGCCACTCATGAGGATGAGAATAATAAGATACATTTAGTGCATAACTAGATTGAGATGCTTGACAACCACATGCAAAAAGTGTTATTCCTAAAGATGAAGTTGAAGTTGAAGAGTGCTCCAAATGGATGTTATGCTTCTTCATTGCTGCTTCCAAGGCTTCCATCTTCTTAAAGAATTTGGATTCTAGGTGGCCATCATGATTACAAAAGTTGCAATGTATATTAGTCTTCTTCCCTTTGTTTTTATTTTCCTTATCATTTTGTTGAGTTGATTTTTCGTGAGATTGAAATTTCTTAGGACCCTTGTTTGGCTTAGGACCATTCTTTTTAGGATGCCACTTCTTAGGATTCTTTGAACTTAGATGCTACTATGCTGCTAAGGCTTGCTTAGAAGAGTTTCTAGTACTAAGAATACCAATATGTAAGAGTTTTTCTTGCTCTCTTATTAAAGAATCACAAAAGGAATCAAAAGAGGGGGACTTGTAGTCTTGTCCTTGAGAAATAAAGGCTTCTCTAGTAGAATGGAAGGTGGAAACAAACACAGAGTAGGCTGGTCCTACTTAGTAAGAATGGAATAGATAAGGTTACCATCTTCTTTCTTAACCTTAACACCTTCCAAGATAAGTCTAAGGGTCTTGAACTTGGACAAAAAATATTCAATGGAATAAATATTATTGGGGTCCAATGTAAGCAACTCATTTTCAAGTTGATGGGCTCTAATTTCATTTTTGATTCCAAAAACTTTATTGAGTTGTTTCATTGCTTCATTGGGAGTATCAATTTATGCGATATGGAATCTAAGTCATGGAGAAATAGACATCTCTATCAACCCACATGCTTGATCTTGATTATTTTTCCATTTGGTTTGCTTATCTTCATCTTTAGATTTAGACTCTTCGCCTCAGGATATTCTATAAAGACCTTTACTTCTAAGTAAATCTACAATGTAGGATAGCCATTGGAAGTAGTTGGTGTTGTCAAGAATAACTAGGCATGGACTTTTCATTTTAAATGAAACTGAATTTGTACATGTTGAAACTAAGTGTTTCAATGGAAATATCTCGAAAAATTAGCCTGATTAAAAAAAAAAACAGCTCTGAAAACGGCTTTTGTATGAAGAAGTTATGACTTTTTGAAGAGAAATTATTGAAGATGCTGACGAACTATGTGAATGTTGGGAAGTGAATGATAATGTTATATAAGAAGAATTCCCCCCCTTTCCAAACTTAATTTAATTAGCTCACTTAATTTTTTTTTACTTTATTTGACCCATTTTTATAAATAAGTGAAAATCACTTTTACAACGGTGCTTTATGAACTATCCACTAAATTGTAACTTAAATAAAAGATAAAAACATAAGTTACATGTGTTTTTTGAAAAAGTAACTCAACAAAAAGAACGACTTGAACCTAAGACCTCTATTCTCATATTAAAGTAACTTTGGACCAAGTGAGTTAGTTTAAAATATTAGTAATTTTTTGAAAGGAGGAAGGATTTTTTTTCCCCTCACCAAAGCTTTCGAGTGCGTGCTTACTTGGAAAACTCCTTTTTGTCTCCAGATCTTAAAAATGACGTAGCTAGGGCTACCCGAAACCTTTTTGCGTTAAACGAAAGGGGTTCCTCATAGGAATAGATTCTCCCAACACAATAGAGCAATCCTCTCAGCCCGAAAGCAGTTAGAAACATAAGATCTAGGAAACGACAATCAGATGGAGTTGTATCGGCTTCAGATTTGGATCACCAATGATGAAACCCTCGAATAGCTCTGATACCATGTAAGAATTTACAGCATAAATTCCTTAGGTAGAACATCAAAGGACACGGCTCACAAATAAATCATAGATCAATACACCAATATGCTTGACGTGGTAAAAACCCTCAAAGAGGGAAACAGTCCATGGACTGAGCCAACGCGATCACTTTAGGGAATTTATTAATGCAAAATATTTTTTTTTTTTACAGAAGCTTCTCTCATGAATAGTCACATAAAAAATGACTCTCCATGCCCTTTAAATAGAGATCATGGACCAATTGGGTGTTAAGCCACGAATCAAGTGTCGGTAATATCAAGGAGAGAATGAGTCGTCGAATCACTTCATGTCTAGAACATATCATGACCGTTATATTGTAAGTTACAAAAGGTACATACTAAAGAAACACACTTTACCGAACTATACACTAGACCAAGTAGTACTTAATTATTTCCTATGCGTCAGAATATCCTAACATCATGATGAGATGACATCAAATCCATAAATCCCCTAGTCTACCATGATTCATTGTCTTTCCTTTCCGGGTGCAGGTGACCGGGAGAGAGGACAAGGCTCTGAAACAATGCAAAGCACATGTTAGGTCAGGATGTGAGGCTCTGAGGCACTGGCAAGAAAAATTGTGTAGAGGTCAATAGGAGGCTGGCATGAGTAGTTTGGAACAACAGTGACATTCTGCGACATCTGGCTCAGTTGGGAGGTAGAACTGCGTAATTTTTCCCAGGAAGGCAGTGTGGGCAACAGAGGACAATGACAGTGAAAACTACACAAATTTTTAGGGAAGTTTGGGAGAGGGTTGTGGGAGCTTGCTGGCAAAAATGACGCAAAACTGGGAGGCAGTCATGTTGGAAATTTTTGCACAGTTTCCGAGCTAAGAGGGGTGTCGGGCATCTAGTGGACATTCTAAGAAAACTACGCAATTTCTAGGAGGAGCAATAGGTAGGCTGACAGGGGGACTCGCTGATAGAACTGTGCACTTTCAAAGACAATGCGCTGATAGGCAGCAAATGCCTGTCCCTCCTGTGTGCACAATTTCTTTAGTCAGCAGAGGTAGGCATGCATACAATTTCTACGCATTTTTTGGTAGGAGTGAAGCCTGGGGTTACTGCCTGGTCAAACTCTCTTGTTGACCAATGGGAGGCTTGACGGATTGGCTTGTGGGTAGTGCAGGTTGATATGGTTTCTTGGGCAACTTTTGCACTGTGCTGGATGATAGTTAGTAAGGTTGATTCCAGGATTGTGCAGTGCAAACTGCCTGGGAGGCGACCTCAAGCTCTGTGCAATTCTGGGCAACAATACTTAGTTGCTGAGGGCTGAGACTGCACAATGCAACTCAGTGGAGGTCCAACTAATGGAGGGTGGTTCGGTTGACAAAATTTTGGGGAAATGGTTAAGTGTGTAAGCAAGTGAACTCGTGTATACAGGACCTTGTGAACACACATTCAACATGTCTTGATGACAAGACATCTCGAACCAACAAGACAACATATGATTAGTGTGACTGACTGTGGGACTGTTTAATGGTGAAAGTAACAATTGCGACACTTCGGATAGACCTTAAGACGATTGTGGCGACCTTGCGCGGAAATTCTTACAACATCGCGTGTGAGTGTGATAGATGTTTACATAGCGAACACGACTCATCCACAAACTTCAACATCACCATAACGAGGTTGGAAGCATGACATAGCATTCGACATGCCAAAGACGATAGTTGGTCAAATAAGCGAAAAGGAAGCAAGACATGTAGAGGAAACACATGAAATGATTTTTTAGTGTTTGCACACAAACATGCTACTGAAGACATGATGATATGAAAATGACAAGAAGTCTTGTAAATTCAACTAAGAGATGTACTTAGAAAGGTTTTATTTGCTTACCATACTTTCCCTCAAGATGATCATGTATCTGATGGATTTTGCATGCGATCCTAACCTTTACCATCACTTAGTCTATTGGTCGTTCTCCTCGAATCCTTGGGGTTGATCTTAGCATGTCACATTTTCCTGTAGTCACTGGGCGATGGATCAACGCAGTTTCAATGGGAAGTGACTGCTTCCGGGATGAGGCCATGGGAGGACCATCTATGCAGATTCTTCATACAAGACCGATAGGACAACTTGGACAACACTGCGCAGTTTTGAGGCACAAGACACTGCTGTGGGATGGGGGGCCTTGGAAGACACCTCTGTGTAATTTTTGAATGCAAGGAAATCTAATTGCTTTGTGCATTTCTTGATAGAAGTGCTGGTTGCCTGACTGCTATGTGCATTTTTGAAGAGCAGTGTTGGCTAGGGTATCTGCGGGGTGCCCAGTTTCAGCAGGAAAAGGAGGAACCTTGATGGTTGAAGAAGCAAAGTGAAAATTTCAAGGAAGCTAAATGATGCGAGGCTTCTTGGGAGATTACTAAGTGTGAGATAATTGACACAGATGTAAATAGTGATAGGACTCGATTGTGATCGCAGATAGACACTTAGTAACACAATGTAGACCATCCGAAATGTATAAGACATACTTTTCTTGATGCAACAACCTTCGTGACAATGGTGCATGAAGTGAGTGTGAAACATGTCTATGTGATGACAACAACTTAGACACACACAATTCCCTTGAAGCAAAAAAACATTCCCTTTGCATGACAACAACAATTCCTATGCCCAATATGACACATGTTTCATAGAGATGTGGACATGAAAAACTATTAATATCAAGGAGGGGAGCTTGAAATCATCATCTTACCAACAAGTGACCAAGGATGATCGATCGCAGGATCTAAGGTAGGCTCCAAAATTTGGATGCGAGCCAAAATTTTGGAGGGTGGTTGTAGCTGCTACAACAGTATTGACACTCTGGTAGAACCCTAACTCTCTGTATGGACCTTGTTTCGTGAAAAATGAGTCTAACCCTTCTGGAAGTATTGCTCAATTCCTTGATTGTGATGGCTTCCGCACTAGCTTGTGTGAAATATGTAATCCCTTCCATTCTCTTGATCAGTCAGCACAAATTCCAAGCCAAGTCAACTTTGTTTTGATTGGGGATGAGGTATATATTGGTGCACAAGTAATATAATTGTCAGAGTTTAAGTTTCATCTCTGGTGCCGCTCTGGTGCCAGTAGGCCTGGTCAGTACCCCGGTGGAGTTACTAGCATCACCTATTTGTGCAGGAATCCTTTCTATTCTTTCACCTTATTCATTTTTCATTTTTTACATTTTTTTCAATTTTCAAAGAACTGTGCATAGGTACTTATTTATTTCATAGGCGGAAGAGGTATCCTGACTTGTTGAGTGAAGAAGAGGTTGTTCCTTTAGAGAAGTATGTTATATATACCTATGACATACTTGTTAAGGTTTTTCTCCTCAACTTACTCTACTTGACTGAGCTGACAAGGGTTAACCCAAAATAACTGATTAGAGAAAGTGGTACTAGTTAATAGTGCAAGCATTGTGTTTTCACCAAGACTTACTCTGAACAAAACATATTTTCCATCAAGGCATTATCAACTGAAGACAACAAGTTCTTCATAAAGAGAGAAGACAACAAATAACTAGTTGTTGATAGTTGTACAAGTCCTCTTAGATTTTCCTGGCTTATCTCAAGAGCCGAACATGGTTTCACGAGAGGCTAACCTACGGGTAAAAGAAAACAAAGGAAGGAAAAAGAAAAAAGTAGAAGTAAAGAAAAAGAAAAACAAGTAAGCAAAGCTAGCAAGCAAGAAAACCAAACTAACTAAGCAAGCAAACAAACATTCAAACCAGAAAGCAAAGCAAAGCAAGAAAGCAAAGACTACTCCTACTCCTATGTTAAACAATGCATGGGCCTACTCACGTGAAGTGATACTTCCAATGTAGCCATCGATGCATTGGCTGAACCATGTTGGTGAAGGCATGGTAAACAAGAAAGATATACACATAAACTAGTGAACAAGAAAGATTTAAGAATGAAGAGTGACACACACCAAGTTTAAATGCATCCACAAAAAAAAAAGAGTGAAAGCACAAGACAAGCATTCTGCCGACTTAAAATGGTGTTGTGACACACTATGTGCAGATTATAAACATGCGTACTCTTTCGACTGTGACAGATAAGAAAACATGAGAAAGAGAGACAAATTGCGCCTTGCAAGTGTGCTTGTTGTGTATGATTCCTCCAGTGCATAAGAGATGGGATCATGTGATTCGAGTGGAGGAAGCGAAATCTATGTGTTGAGTTGTTATTTAGTGCATACAGATAAGTGATGAGGAGCCATGTGTGTTTCACAAATTTTCTGATTGGAAGTGAAAATAACCTCAGGAAAGCGAGGACTTGACATAAGCATCAGCGCAAGCTGAAGTGCCTCGATAGCCTGTGAGGGATCCATTTCATCAATAGATAGATCATCAGAGACCAATGGCTTAGGAAGATTAACAATGAGTGAATAAACATTGTGATCTAATGAGGAAGTACATAGATTACAACAAACACGATCAGAAAATTAGGGATGTTCTTCGACATCCTCATGATCTAATGAATCATGCAGAGGGGTTGATGAGAAACAAGGAAGTTCACCCTCTGTGTTTTTAGAAATGAAAGACGAAAGAGGGGACAAATTTTCAGAGGAAGTTGTGTCCTCTCCACGATGTAATGACAAGCTGACATCCGATGTGTTTTGTGAATGATTGGAAGTAGAAATATCCTGAGATGAGTTTTCACAGGGGAAATCAGAAGTGGCAGAATCACAAGGTATGTAAGGATAGAGTGGATGAGGTGTGGATTGTTGAAATATGGAAACAAGAATATTCCAATTTAATTTTTCCTTGAATTAAAATCGAATTTAGTCTTAACAGCTACTTGGAAATAATTAATTAATTTATTTTAAATTAATTAGTTGGAGAAATTCTAGTTAGAAGTCTTGCTGAAGTCATGCAAGAGTTATCCCTTAAATTAAGGAGATAAGTTTGAGTTATATTTGAGTTGTAATTAGTTAACTCAGTTTACTGAGTTAAGTCTAGTTAAATTAGTTCCAAACTATTTGAGGAACTAATAGTGAGTTAACAGTCAGTTGATGCATGCATGCACTCAACTAGTTCTACTCCAGTTAACTAAAGATTCCCCCATCAGAAACTCATGCATGTCTATTATGAGAAAGACCCAGTTGAGATTAATGTCAAGGATAGTGTACTATCAGTTGCATGTGTCTTCTCATGGAGAAAACTCATGCATGCAGTTAAGGATTTAATCCTTGAGGATTGCGCAGTTTTGGAGGAGAGTGTTCCACTTGGTAACAAGAAATCATCCACAAGGAACAACGCAAGGAAATAGGAGCTTGGATGGCAGAGAGGAAGGCTAGAGAGAAGCCAAGATTTCCTGTGAGCATCTGTGAGGATTGTACTAAGAGTTGGCTAGCTGTGAGAGCTAAGGCTTTGTATAATTCCTATGTATTTCCACCTCGTGTGATAATACAAATAGTGGGGTTTTAAGCTGAGGCTTTCCCCAAAGTGCTTTCATGTGTATTGTGCCATTGATTCTTCTTCTTCTGATTATATTGTTCAGCTCGATCTTTAAGCTTCCACAAATTGATAGTAGAAGTAGGTTATAGTATTCTGCATTAATTTATATTGCATTATCGGGTTAACCTACATCAAATTTTCTACATGGTATCAGAGCTAGATTTGTAGAAATCTCTACATGGTATCGGAGCTGTGAATAGTATACTAGGAAGAGAATTCAAAGTTTGAAGTTCGGGGTTGCAGGTGCAAATCGAATTCATATCATACTTCAAGGTTGGCCAATGGCATTCTATGGCATGAGACTCAAGTATGCCTTGGAAGGTAGCTCGAATTACATAGCATGGAAAGATAAAATGGAGGTTGTATTAGAAGACAATGGCTTGAAGGAATTCATTGATCAAGAAATCCCAAAGCCAGCTTCAACTAATGCATAAGAGTTGGCTAAGTGGAAGAAGTGTGTGGTGAAGACAAGATGGATCATCCTTGAGGGAGTTCGAGACCATATTGTCTCGAGTCTCCATGGGAAGGATACTCCATTTTCAATGTGGAAGACATTGAAGGACCTCTACTAGAACAGTAGTGATCAGAGGAAATTGGCGCTCAAGGATAAGCTTCGAAGAATCAATATGGAGAAGGGCGATACTAGTTCCACATATCTGAACAAGCTCACCACCTGTAGAGATGAGCTTGGTAGTGTGGTAATAACTACTACTGATGATGATATGGTGAGCCTCACTCTCCTTGGCCTTCCAAAGAGTTGGAATAGCTACCAGGACTCTGTGAATGGAAGGGAGAAACTGCTGGATTGGGAACGACTGTTGTTAGATCTTATGCAGGAGGAGATCAGGAGGAGCACACGAGATTGTTCTTCATCCAAGAATGATGATGAAGAAAATATGGCCTTAGCAAGTAAGGCAAGGAAAGGGAAGGGGAAGGCTTCCCATTTCAAATCGAATTCTTCTCATGGAGGGAAGAAGGGTGACATGTCTAAAGTAATATGCTTTAATTGTCATAAGATGGGACATTATGCGACTAATTACCCATCGAAGAAGTCCAAGAAGGGATCCTCGAAAGGATCGGAAGGTGAGGCATTAACCTTTCAGTTCGAAATGGACTTTACCCTCATCGCATGCATGGTGTCATCGATGATGGGTTGTGTTTAGTATCTTGACAGTGGAGCCTCATTCCACATGACTGGTGATAAAAATTTATTCAGTACCTTGGAAGAGAAAGACCTCAAGATGCGCATAGAGATGGGTGACGACGGAAGGTATAGTGTTTTGGGAGTGGGCACGATTGCTTTTCAGAGGGAGCATGGAGCTCCTCTCACCTTGATAGATGTGATGTATGTGCTTGGACTAAAGAAGAACTTGGTATCGGTCACGATGTTGGAGGACAAAGGCTATGATGTTGTCTTCAGTAAAGGAAAGGCATTCCTAAGACACATAGACACAGGTCAGACCAAGAGGATAGGGATTTGGGTGAAGAATCTCTATAAACTAGAGGTAGATGATTGTGCAGCATTGAGTATGAAAGCAGAATTGGTGCAAATTCATGACATTGGCAAGTTGTGGCACAGGCAGTTGGGCCATTTGCATCATGGGGCTTTGAAGATAATGCAACAGATATCTACAGGACTTCCCAAAGGTAAACTTGAGCAAGTTGACACATGCAAAGGTTGTACCTTGGGAAAGTACACCAAGTCTTCCTTTCATGATCGAGATAGTCGAGCAGAGGCTATCTAGAGCGAGTTCATACAGATGTGTGTGGACCATTCTCAAGGGAATCCACAGTGAAGGAAAGGTATTATGTGATTTTCATTGATGACTATTCTTGTAAATGCTGGATTTATTTCATGTAGAAGGACCAAACTTTCACAAAGTTTTGTGAGTTCAAAGCTTTGGTCGAGAAAGAGTTAGGGAAGAAGATCAAGGCCTTGAGAAGTGACAACAGTGGAGAATATGTCTCTTAAGAGTTTAAGGACTTCTGTGCAGCAAAAGGAATTAACCGAGAGTTGACGACACCTCATAACCCATAGCAGAATGGGGTGGTCGAGAGGAAGAACATAACTATTTTAGGGGCATCACGGGCAATGCTGCATGACCAAGGCCTACCACTTCACTTGTGGGCTAAGGAATGCAACACAACGGTCTATTTGCAAAATAGAAGCCCACATCGCATACTTGGGATGAAGACACGAGATGAAGCTTTCTCTGGTAAGAGACCAGATGTGGGCCACTTTAGGATCTTTGGCTCATCAGTATATTGCCATGTGACAAAGGATGCACGGAAGAATCTTGAGCCAACAACAAAGTTGGGGATATTTGTGGGGTACACTGATACACCTCATAACTATCGGGTGTACTTGCCTACCAGTCAGAGGACAATGGTTTGCAAAGATCTCAAGTTTGATGAGCAGAAGGCCATGCGAGTTTCCCTTGAGAGGGAGTTCCAACTACAGGCTATGGAGGAACTGTTTGTTCCTAAGGAGGAGGAGCCTCAGACTGATGCGGAGCAACCACATGTAGAGGTTCCAAGAGTGGAGACATCCACTCCAGCAGAGTCTTATAGAGATGGAGGAAAGTGCACAAGAGAAGTTGACAAATTGTTGGAGGATACGAGAGAGAATATGGGAGCACCATCTTCTCAGTGCAGATAGAGGAGGTCACCTGAGAGGTACATTGGATACATGGCCCTTGCTAGGGAATGTGTTGAGACCGAGGCATCTTCCTTTGAGGAAGCAGTGCAGCAGCTAATTTGGGTTGATGTTATGGTGGAGGAGTATGACTCCATAGTTTGTAATAGTGTTTGGGAGGTCGTTCCGAGACTAGAGAAAAAGTAAATTGTGAGTTCCCATTGGATTTACAAGGTAAAACAAGCTGCTGATGGTAGTGTGGAGAAGCATAAGGCAAGATTTGTTGCTCATGGCTTTTCACAGGTCGAGGGGATTGACTATGATGAGACTTTTTCTCCTGTCGCAAGGTACTCATCTATCAGATCTATGTTGGCACTATCAGTATAGATGGGTTGTGTTAGCACTTGAAATTTCACCTCAGGCTGAAAAAGGCAAACCTCAAAGCTACATCAAACCATTCAGCCTCGTAGCTATCCCTACGGGGCAGGAGAAGGCTCTCTCCGGTCAATCTCGGTAGATTTTCAATAGAATGAGATGACCAACAAGATAAAACTGATATTAGGCTAGTAAACTGATTATAAAGGTTGATTTGGGGGTTTTTGGGGTTTTTGGTGGCAAATTGAGGAGCTGCAATTTAGGGTGCGGGGATTTGACACAGTTTCTGCAGGGAGGTCTTTGGGGCGAGGTAGGAGCCTGTATTGATGCCTTTAACTGAAATGAATGGTCAGGAATGAAAGATGAGGAGCTAAAGAGAGCAAACAATGACTTTGAATTCCCTTTAGACAGTAGAAAACATGGAAATTAAACAAATTTAAAAGCAGAGCATGGCTAGCATGAATTCATACTTTAACACTTCATTTGTTTAATGTGCAGCAGTAAAGAAAGGAAATGAATCACATAACAAAGCTTACAAGAACATTGAGAAACACACCATCAACACATGAGTCCACAAGAATCCCAAAGATGACTGCAAAACCCTGGTCTTCCTTAGCCAAAAATTGCAGAGATACAAGTGATAATACAATGATAGCTTCTCCCTCAAGAGTCCAACCTTCCAACCTCTGAAAATGATTAAGAAAATAAATAATATAGGCAAGCCAACCTCTTCCCTTGCCTCTAGGGGTCGAGCTCATCCTTCTAGGAGCTGTTTCAACTAATTCTAAACTGAGCACTAAAATCTAGGCAGTCAAAACAACTTGCCTCTATAAGCTAGGAAACCAATCCATTCATTAAATATTTACCCTTGACATGAATGAATCTTCTAGAAGTGTTAAACAAGAGTAAAAGTGTCTTAGAGTTACAATAATTACATCAAAGATAATCATCTTCAACCCCAAAAAGTCAAACTGAGTCAAATCTGCGTTTTTTGGGCTGTACAATGCAATCTGGCAAAATCTGCTCAACGGGTCGCGCACCTTTGGAGTGATGTTTGAGGCACTTCCCAATGTCAGAATCAGGTACAGGATAGCTCGTTGGAAAGGTATTTGAGTCTAATTTCCATCCCAACTAGAATTTTTGAATTTGGAGTTCATTTGCCCTATCAAAAACCAATTCTCCCAAGACAGCTTTCTGTAGTTCAAAAAAGTGGTAGAAAGTCAAATTTTGCATGTATTTTGACCTTCTGGAGGCCCAAAACTCCATAAAAACTCAAGTCCATCCATGGGCATATGTAACTTTGCATAAAAAATAAGGAAATGCTGAGTTTTTGTGAAAAGGAGTTGCCATGACAAAGGTCTCACCGGGGGTGAGACCCGTTGAGGAGCCAAAACCTGTAAATTTCCAAAAATTGCCAAAATTACCCAAAATTCTCAAATTTTTTTGGGATTTGAGCTGTGGCTAGGCTATTGAGTTCCATTATCTTTGAGTGAAGCCTCAGCCAAGATACGGTGGGGATTTGGCCTCTTTCTCCTTTTTTGTGTCTTGGCCAAACTCCTTGGATCCGACGATTGTAATTTTGGTATTTCTCTAAAACCATGACACCTGTGCAAAAAGTGAAGGAGGTTTTTCTTCTTTGGCAAGTTTTGGACAAAAACCTCTCTCAGTTTTCCAAAATTAATCTTTTATTGCTCTGGAAAATCATTTGAGTGCGACTTGTCCCGATGTGTGAAACAAGGAATTTTGTCGAAATGGAGAGAAATGAAGGGGATAGGGGGCTTCTAAATTCTTGGGGAAATTTTTGGGAGTGGGGAGGGATGTTAGGAAGTAGGGGAAAGTGGAATCTTAGAGATTGAGTGAGGGGAAGGGGTCCAAAAGAGCAAAACACAGGCCAAACCTAGAAAATTGCCAGGTTGTAGCTAGAAACTAGGGTTTGTGCAAAAATGAGGATTTTGGGGGATCTCAGTGATGGGAAGTGTTATCACAAAATCAAGCACTGAAGGCTGCCAATCAGCAAGATTCTGTGTAACTATTTCAAACCAGACTTTGGACTAAGGCTTAGCCTCCTTAGTCTGAGAGGGCTCTCTCACAGATTATGAATATTGACTAATGACAAGAAAAGATGGCTAACTCTTATAAGAAACATGAAAAATAAGCTGGCTGGACAACATTGAATTGATTCCCATTGGGCTTATGGAGTCTCTCATATCTCAACAAACAAAAACACTATCTTTTCATAGAAATCAGGGCACTTTACATCTATATGTTCAAACATAACTTTGAAACCACAGTTTGCCAAGGCATACAGGAAGTCAGAGCATGATTCATGAGTTCTGAGTGATTATGCATTAACAAAACTGTAAAAGAACCTTAAAGAAATAATACCATCACACATTTGAACAAGAAGATCCATTGTGAATCCTGAGAAGAAAACACAGTCATTTGCATTACTGAAATTTGTTTATACATAAACCAAAAACAATCTTCTCCAAAACATCCAACCCCCATTACATCAAAGTCTGATCTATATATAGAGATACAACCTTAACCACTATGAGCTTCCTCCTCCAGCATGAGGGGAGCTCGAAGACTATTACTAATTACCCCTATCTACCAATTAACTAATTCATTAAATACATTAAGTGTTGACTGTAATTACAAAGAGTGCCAATTAAACTACATATCTAATTCTATCTTCCTCGTATCATGATCCTTCTTTGCTCTTGGACACCTGTCTCTTTTCAGTTTGGACGAGATAACTGAGAAGTGGATGCAATGAACAAGGTTAGCATTGGATACTGAATGCGCTGATGGTTCATTGATCATAAGAACAAACCCCTGTTTTTCCGATCCTTGCCTCCCACCATCCTTCGAAAGTTAAGCAACATGTTCCCAGCTCTTTAATACCCCAAAATTTATGAGCATCACCATATTTCAGATGTGTTGGAGGCTTCGTTGATGGACATGTGTATAAACGAAAACAATACTCCTCGTATTCCATTTCTGCCAAACCCTAACTGGTCATAAAGTACCTTTATAGAAGTTTTAACTTGAGACAAAATATTTCACCTTTACAAAAAGGTACACTTGTCATTCTCTGAATCGCTAGGATAGCCTCATGTGGTCTCCCTTATGTTCCTTAGGCGTTTCCTTCAAAAATTTTCTGATCTTACCATTAAACTGTTTGTCTTCATCCAAAAACAGCACCTACAGCAGTTTCGTAGCGCGCTACGAAACTGCTGTTTTTGCTAAAACAGAGTGTATTTGCAGTAAGGAATTTTTTGCTTGAACTTCTAATTTTTTAAATCTTCTTTACAGGTGGCAGAGACCTATATGTCTTCAAAACAATGGAGCTTTAACAAAATTTGCCAAAATTTAGAAAATGACCTCTCTTACCATCAATGAACAGCTAGTTAACCTAGCTGTGCTTTTAAATTTGCAATCTCCCTCCTTAGGGCTTTGTTTTCAGCTCTTAGAGTCATGTTCATTTTACTGATGAATTTAGCTTGTTTAATAGCTGGAACTGTCCATGTATACACATCAGCCACTGAATCAACTTGACTCACAAGGTTTTTACTACCCTTTAACACAGCTTTTCGATAGTTGGCATACCTGACTGCACGCTCTCTAATGACATTCTTTGCTTTGGCAATTTCATCTTTTGATGTCCCCGCTTGATTCTTTATGGCTATAACATTTCCTCCTTGGGTAATAATAACTTTTCTGTTCTTGTCTTTATGCTTGACTGCCTCCACTGTTTTGGACAATACTTCAATTACCTCTGTTCTGGGCATCTTTACAACTTTCTCTCCTTTATGCACTTTCTCAGCTTCATTGACTTGTTTCCTTGTAACCGGCCTTCGTGGTTTGAAAATAAACTCCTCACTAGGTTCATCAAACCTTAGTCTCTTCGAAGCTTTGGATTTCTTAGTGCTCTTCGGTGATGATTTAGTCAAATCAATATGCATGGGTTCAACATGCACCGGTTCTACCTGCCCAAACTCAATGGCCTCAAGCAAATCACTTAAGCTGGCCTTTGATATTGGACTTTCCTCAACAGCTACTGATTTGCCCTTCTCTTTGCTTAATTGACTCCTTGTTTTAACTCTTGATACTCTTTCAGACCCACTTGATCCAGGTACATCTTTCTTGTGCTTAACCTTTTCCTTTGATGATGGCTGAGGTGGCTCTTTAAGAACCAAGGGCTTTACTGGTTTGTTCAACTGAGACTTGGTTTTCTTTTTATCCCTAGCCTCCTTTCTAAGCTCAGCTATTGTGGGTTCCTCAACTGATTCTTCTCTTCCTTTAACCGGCTGTGGAGTAAGGCCTATTTTACTCTGAAAACCAGCCATAAAGATGAAAGAGTTCCAATCCCTACCAATTTTCTGAAGACCATCCAGCACTAACAGTTTCACTAAACCATGATGAAATAATGATGTCTCACAGTCATCCTTCCTTAATTTCACTTTATCACACATTTTGCTGAGACTACGAAACAGGTAAAATGGAATATCTATGGATGCTTTACCAGTAAAGTGCAACAACAACTTAAAGTGATAGGAGTAAACCTTGTTATATCTACCCTCACAGGTTAAATACTTTTGAATACAAGTAAGCAGAAGGGCATAGTGTTCTTTAACATAATTTCTAGGTACAGCCTTTGTTAAATCCTCATTCACATATGCCTCTTTAAGAAATTCTTTGCAGGGGTTCAAATCAAATTTAAAGTTCTTAAACCACTCCTGCCCTCCTCTTGGAATTTCAGTTACATTAGCAATTGCCTCTGGAGATACTTGAAATTCTAACATGGATACTTTAGAATTTAAACCTGTAAAGTTCAAGGCAAACTCTTTTGTTACCTCAGCATGGCCACCCTGCAGCTTCTCACAGAAATTCCAACAGCCAGCATCCTTGAAAGCTTTCCTAACACCTTCATCTCTTAATGCAAGGTCCAATCCTTCAGGCTCTGTTCTCTGACATCTTCCAGACCGATGCTCCTTCCTCTCCATTCCGCTTTCGAAGTTTTTTGCACAGAGAATCACCACCAGCTTCAACTCAAACAACAAATTCAAAAAATTTTAGAACGCAGGCTCTCTTGAAAAAGAAACTCGGGCTCGTTTGAACTCGGGCTCATTTGCAATTCGAATATCTTATCACACAAGCTGGCCACTTTATGCATCATTTACAAACATCATAAAACATTCATGCATGATAAAATCGTTAGAATGATTTTTATGCGCATGCCTATGGATCTATTGGTGGAGTGATGTCTCATAAGTGTTTGGGAGGTACGCCAACTGACAATAACCGGACAGAGACAATGACTCATCCCCAGACGTGACCCTTTAGGAATCTGCGCTGCAAAATGCCCGAAACTGCGATTTCGTAGCGCAGATTGTTATAAATCAGCAAAATGCGCTGCAAAATGGCTAGATGCTGACGCGTTACGAAAAGGCTAAAACATAATTGCGCTGCAAAATCAACCAATAAGACTGCGCTGCGAAAATACGGAAAGGACCAGTGACATGTACAAGATAAGACATGGCTTATGCAATCATGATGGAGGATGACCAATAGTATTAGATAATGATTCACATCAAGACCCTTTAGAAACATGACCCCTAAGTAAGAAACATAGGACAAAACCCATTTGACACCAATTTTTGACAGTGAACTTTGGACAAAAATTATATACATGTGACTGTAGTTCTAGGTGATAACAGGAAGCATTTGATAAGGTATATGAAGGATAGGGGAAGGCGTATGTACATCTGGATACAAGTTTTCCAATGACTTGACCGTCCAAGAGAAATTAGCTTCAAAACCCTAGGAGAGGGAAATGAGCTTGCCTAGACGCAACTCAAGCATGAATAAGGTGTAAAATGACTCATTCGACACTGACATGATAATGACAACCCTCTGGATGATGATAGGCTCAGCTGAATGATGACATGGACTGACATTTGGGCAAACCCTAAACCTAATGCCTAGTGACCAAATTTTGCTTGAAGACTCACTGAAATGACAAAATTTGACCTTGACACTCTGAGACCACTTTGTAAGAGCATATTTGATCACTGTAGGAAGGCTGGAAAGACTAACACTAACAGGTTGGAAGATCCATCAAATGAATGTGAAGACTACATTCCTCAATGGCCAGATTGAGGAAGAGGTGTATATAGAGCAGCCAGAATGTTTTGAGACTTTCAATCATGAGTCGCATGTGTGCCGACTTAAGAGAGGGTTGTATAGGCTGAAGCAAGCACCTCATGCTTGGTACACCAGGATAGACAACTACTTCACTAGGTTGGGCTTCACAAAGAGTGAAGCAGATGCGAACCAATACCATAGCGTGGTGAAAGGTAAGCTGTTTATCATCGTATGTTGATGATCTCATATTGACTGGTGATCATCAGTTCATCGTATCTTGCAAGGAGGACCTTGCAAGAGAATTCGAGATGAAATACATTGGTCTCATGCATCACTTCCTTGGCATGGAAGTGTGGCAGAAGGATGGGGAGTTGTTTGTGTCTCAGGGGAAGTATGCCAATGAGATACTCAAGAGATTCCACATGGAGAAGTGCAACCCCATGCAGACTCCTCTAGTAGGTAACTGGAGGAAGGAGGTTTCTATTTCAAGAGAAGTGGTAGAGGCTACTGTGTACAGGCAGCTTGTGGGTTCACTGATGTACATATTAAACACATGACCAAATTTGTGCTATGCGGTAAACTAGCTGAGTCAAGCGATGGTTCAGCCTACCAAGATGTTTTGGAAGGCAGCAAAGCATGTATTGAGATACCTCATAGGCACATCTCAGTATGGATTATGGTACAGATGAATAGAGGGAGTGAAGCTACAGGGCTTCACTGATGTATATTGGGTAGGGAGTCCTTCAGAAAGGAAGAGCACATCAGGAGGTGTTGGAGAGGCAAATCCCCTCTACGGATAGAGGCGATCCCTACTAGCCCAGAATGGGTCTAGCAACAATCATTCAATGCTACTATGCAAGTTCCTAATTGCAATTAAATGATAGGAAAAGAACACCTACTTGGATTCCAACGCTGTTGTTTGATGAAGAGATGCCACCTTCGCTCCTTCGCTCTGGCTGGTCACGATCCCCCGCGATCTCCGCGAATAGATACCTGCACACATGAAGAGAAGACAAACACAAGCGTGAAATCTAATAAAAGCAATTATACATCAGTCAGAAAGGATGTAATTCACATTAACCATTGCAGAGACAAATGAGAATGGAACAATAATAGTAGTCATCTATTATTAATCAATAACAGAGAAGAGTACAACCAAATGTTCTGACGTCGATATCCTTCTCAGGAGGGGCCAGTCAGCAAGTCTCTTAAGCATTCACCTTTGGAAATGATTCTCCCAAGACAAGAAACTCTCTCTCTCACACAAGCAACACAACACAACCTTCCCTAAGCTATCAAACACTTCCACACTTATCACACCAACTACCTATAGTAGCAGCAATCTGAGCACTATAAGCTCCACACAATCCAAGCTATTCCAAACTAGCTGCTCATGGTAATGGTAGAGGTTTATATAGGAGAAGGAGTCTCCTTGAATGGTGGAAGGATGAGCTTATCTTCAAGGGAAGTAGTTGCAAAGGGTCGTGCAGAATGCACCAAGGACTTCAGACCTGGTCTAAGGGAAAAATCTCAGCATAATAATCTTGCTCTCCTTTCTCCCTCCCCTTGGCCTTCCCTTTGATGTCTTTTTATACCCTCTCCAAAGTAGTTTTTTAGTTAGGAGTTGGTTGGGAACAGTTGGGCCACGGGCACTAACAGGTGATCCAGCAGGTAAACCCGCGATCACCGCCCGAAAAAGAGGAAATTATATTTTTTTAAGTGTTTTAATAGATACACGCGGGTTGGGTATGACAGACCCGCGTGTACACGCGTTTAACACAGGGCAAAGTCGCGTATAGGGAATCAAACACTGTTTTTTAAATTTTTGGACCAGGTCTGGAAGGAGGGGTTGCCCTAGGCCATAAGTGCAGCATCACAAACCATAAGAGTGAGATTTGGAGCTATAACAAACAAACATGCCAAAGAAGGGAGGCGATACTCACAAGGCCAACAACCAAGTTTGGAGTTATCTGGAAGGCTGGCTGTTGGAACAAATTCGCCCAAACTGGATCAGCGTGGGTGCATAACTGGGCTGGAGCGCTGACGTCGCAAGGCAATAACGGTCAAGCTGTTGTCAGCGCAGGTTAATACAAGCAGAGGCCGCGCTGGCCATGAAATTCAATCAGCGCGGGAAAGTCGTGTGCTTCCGCGCTGGCAGCGCACGCGGTCTGTTATGAAGCGCCAGTCAGCGCGGGTATTTTGGAAATAGACGTGCTGATGAGGAAAACTTTAGGAAAGTGGGTTTTTGGCCAGTTCAGAAGGCATGAACTTGATTATTGTGAACTCCTGACACAGTAGGGTAACTGACAGGGAGACAGTGACAAATTACTGTGTAACAGATGCCCCCTAAAGCATGAAGACCAAGAGAGTGGGAGGGGTGAAATGCTTTACAAAACTTGCCGTACTGGGACACCACCAGGAAGGACTGAATATCTCTGATAATCAAGTACATGCAGTCTAGGCATGGGCGCAGCCATCCGAAAGACATGCGAAAAGGTCTGTGGAATGGACGCAGCCACCCAGCTAAAGAGACTAGAATAATGATAAGGTATGGTCCCAGCGATCCATGAAGACTTAGGTATGGGTGCAGCCATCCATCAATGAGTCATGTAATGATCATCCACAAAATCGCAACCTGGACCATAACAGACAGAGATCCAGGGTCTTGCGCTCCGTCCCGACCCGAACAAAGTACAAGTCCAAGCATGTGAATACATGAGCTGAAGTCGAACATGCATGAACATCGTCTGATTACCAGTCAATGATGAGAACTGTTAACAGACGCGAGAGGTACCACCAATAATGACAATGGTCCTCAAGGTACTATAGGTACAATCTGCGGTGTGTGAATCAATGAGCTGGTGTCGAACACCCGCAGAATCATCCGATCGGAGGCCAATGATGAAAACCTCGCGTCGAACACGAAGAACCTGCCATTGAGGCATGCAGGCTCTAAGGCACCTGAAGGGAGTCTCTAGGTCACTTTCCTGGATAATGAGCTGAAGTCGACAGGAAGTAACCTTGATCGAAGGTGGGTCATAATGTTTCCCACATCATCGACACGAGACAGAGAAGGATAAAATATTTTGTGTGAGACATCAGAGGGAGGTGGTAAGCTTGCAGAGGCCAACTTCTCTTGAACATATCGGCGGCACAACAGCGGATTTGGCAGTATCTGACATCAAATGAGCAGAAGTCATGGTGACAATGGCAATGAGCAGATGAGAGGTCAAATAGGATAACCCAAACCCACGGAGGCTAGTGTAAAACAAGATGAGAAATCCCCACCCAAACACGAATGCAGACGAGTGCCATGTTCAAGAGCGACATACTGCTGACACGACCATTATTACAGTTTCATTTTCCCCACCATTTCTGGCAGGTACCCCGATTATTTTTGGCGGACAAGCTTGACGGGGATAGCATATGCTTGGAAGGCGTCATTTCGACGGTGTTCGATGTCATTAAGTTTTAACGAGCCTGACAAAGGAAGAACTCGGCGTCTTTTCTTGTTTAGAGAGTCTGAAAAGACAGCGGAAAAGAAAACTCCAGGGGGGTCCTTTTTCGTAAAGTTGTGTCTCTCGAGCCCGAAAAAGTATAAAACAATGCTCGAAAGAACCGCCCGACCATTACGATCGAGGAGTACTTTTCATGAGTAGTGATTTCGACCTGAAAAAGTAAAAAAGCGATCGAAACCACGTCATTTCGTAACCGTTAACGGGCCTGAAATGACAAGGGCCCGGTGATCTTTTCGTCTTTACACGGTCGGAAAAGAGTTTAAAGATGACCGCCTCTTATTCATGTTTAACGTGTCAAGAGGAATAACTCAGCAATCTTTTCATCTTTAAACGGTCGAAAAAAGAGCTTTAAAGGCGACCGCCTCTCATTTCTTTAACGAGTCGAGAGGGGTACTCGGCACTCTTTTCGTCTTTAAACGGTCAGAAAAGAGCTGAAAGCAGACCTCCATTTTTATTCTCTTTAACGAGTCAAAAAGGGAAAAATACTCGGCAATCTTTTCATATTTTACGAGTCAGAAAAGAGCTTAAAGGTGACTCGTCCTAGAGGAACGAGTGGTATAAAGGATAGCAACTGGTTCCGGCAATGGTGGAACTGCTCAAAACATGTAATGGTCAAGAGGCTGGCTAATAAAACCACTCATTGCTGCGGTTCCTCAGGAAAGGATAAACAACCAAGTGAGAGCGTATGATCGGCCAAAGAGATGGTAGCAATGGAATGAAACAACCAAGGCTCATCTAGCAGAATTCAGCGGATAAAAATGGCAATCACGAGATGTAAATCGGGTATGGGTTCATTTTTACACAAGCTTGAACCATGGAGAACTCTGCTTGGATTCGGTTTCATGTTTACACAAGCTTGAAACGAAAAACTATGCTTGTTATAAGCTCGCATGCCCCCAGCATAATGACGCAAATCAAGGTACATGCCCCCCAAGCTTCATTGCATTCAACAAAGTGGATGGAATGAAGGTTCACTCTCGAGATCTATGAAAGACTCGACTTGTATTTTACGGGATCTTAATCAAAAGACTCGATTTTGAAAGGGAGATGTTTCATTTTTTAATGAGGTTGACACAGTAAAAGAACTATCCTCATAACCCTTGTTTCATTTTTTAACGAGCTTGACACAAGATCAGGAACTATGCTCCACTAGACCCAGTTTCATTTTTTTAAGGAGCTTGACACCGAAAAGGAACTATGCTCCAACCAAGCCTAGTTTCATTTTTTAAGGAGCTCGACATAGGAAAAGAACTATGCTCCAACCAAACCTAGTTTCATTTTTTAAGGAGCTTGACACCGGAAAGGAACTATGCTCCAACTAGACCCAATTTCATTTTTTAGGGAGCTTGACATGGGAAAGTGAACTATGCTCTGTCTGAACTTCATCATAATGAACACGAAGTCGGGGCTTCCAAGATTACCACTCCCGATGGAAGGGAAACATCTTGGAAGTCCGGGCCCAATGCCCCCAGGACACTATGCACGACGGTGTCATCACTGGATACAGGCACAAGGTAGGTGGCCACGTAGTTGATCTGCGGTGGGGCAGATGCCACTGGTGGATAAAAACTAGGAGGGGACGACAACTGCGCAGGAGGCATCGGGGGATTAACGAACGACAATTGATCGATAGTCACAATTCTTCCATCGTGTGGAAAGCAAACCACACGGAAAAGCGAAGAAACAAGTGCCCCCATGGCGTAAACATAGTCGCGACCAAGGAGAAGACTAAAGTCTAAAACACCTTGGGTAACCAAGACGTCTATATAGACGGTTTTTCCTCCCAAAGTAATAGGGAACTTCGGGAGAACTCCTAGAGATGGACAGGCTCCTCCGTCGAACGCCAACAAATTCTGAGTGACTGGCCCAAGCTGCGGGGAACCTAAGGCTTGCCAAGTAGTGTACGGCATAAGACTGACAGACGCCCCTTCATCTAAAACAGTGCCGGGTACTGCCTTAGCACAGGCATGTACTGTGATCTGGAAAGGCATATGGGATGGAAGGCGACTGGCGATCAGGCGATTCCAATCAAAGGAAGCGACCAGACTACTTGGTGGGGGAATCGTATGATTGCCCCCATGTGCTAAAGCAACCAAACGAGAACCTTTGGGAGCAGCTGGGTTAGGAGAGTCATTTCGGGACTTAGGAGAATCTGAAGAGACGAGAAGAACATGGGCGTGATTCTCTTCCGAAACAGAGTGAGCGAGCGGCGGACTCGAGTCAACACTCTTTCCGACCAATGGTTGGTCTGGAACAGGCTGGACACAGCCGGGTTCGGGAAGAGGGGCCTGGACAAGAGAAGAATTTGAAGCAATCTCATTGTCGGGAGGCGGATGATCTGCAGCTACAGAAAGACGTTGATATCCAACGGGGAGTTGGGGTGAAGGAACTGTAAGACTTTCCAAGACAACAGAGGCTTTATCCATTAGTGGACAAAGGTGAAGGGGATGATTTCCTCCACAAAGTCTACAGGGGATTCGAATCTTCCCTTTTCCTTTACCATTCCCAACTGATACGGTAGCATCGCCGTCAGCTTCAGAGGATGATGAGGGGTGGGCCGGATCGCGAGACCATACTTCTAGTACCCTGGGAATGCCAGGACAATCACGAAGAAGATGGTCCTCCTTGCATAATCGACAAGGAAACTTAACCTTCCGCGGAGGAGTGGAAGGGGGCCCGACTTCAGGTGTACTCGGTGGAGCAAGAGTTATACTTGTAGCCTCTCCTTTAGGAGACTTCTTCTTCTTGGTCTTCTTCTTCTTCGTCTTAGCCACCTGGTTACTCGAAACGAGGCCTTCACCAGGCGAAGTAGAAGATGAGGACGTAGAAGTAGGCGTCGAAGGGGAGAGGTCCACCTTCGGATCAACATGATGTTGTTCAGGTGGAGGGACTGATGGACTAACAGCCGACACGGCAGGGACCAAAGAGGTTGAAAACAACCAGACAGGCAACCCGACAGTTAACCCTGGAAGGGATAACGTTGCCATATAAGGAGCACCAACATTCCCGAGAGGAGGGAATTGACCCGGATTCCCATCAGAGGGGGAACCTGGGTTAGTGAATCCCGGAAAAGTTGCCATAGCGAACGAAAACGAAATCTACTCAAGCTAACGCACACGAGATCTAACCAGGTAATATTATCGTGGCCGAATAAATTTTTAAGACACAGGAACCAAACTTGACCTTTTCATGTTTCAAGAGTCGAGAAAAGGACGAAAAGGTGACTCCAGTTTCCTTCGAATGTTTAATGAGCATGAAGTGACAAGACACTCACAGGCACCTTTTCTTTTAGGGAGTCCGAAAAGGATCAAAAGTGACTGCTCTGGAGATTCTAGGTAAAGGGTTTACCAAGTGATCCGTAAAACTGCTTATACACCTTAGCAATCGTATGAGAGCCAAGGACTTTCCGTACTGCAGTCAATCTTCCCGAATGCTGTGTTCGGTGCGTTACGGTTCACAAGGCGGCAGACTCGACTTCCTATGGATCAAGGATAAAAGCCTAGTGGGGTCTCCCTATATACGCGACGGTACGTGGGAGCACAGTCTGTGTTAGACCACTATCGAGTCACAGAAGGAGGAATCACCCAACCGTAATGTGAAACAATAGTGACTATGTTTAAAGACGCCGGAACACGTCTCTAACCTAGACCTCTAGATGTTTGGGTTTAGTTCCAATGCGTTTTTAGGTTTATTCAGTTCATTTTATGGTTGATCTTGAACTTAAGTTTCGATTTCAGGCCCTATCGTGTGATCTCTCACAATTTCCTAGATGCAAGCTATATGCCAAAGAACATCATTTCGTTCGATGAATTCTAACTATGAGAAGGTTAAGAGCTTTTCAATCAAACAAAACGAACGCAATCAATCAAACAATCTAATGCAGCTAATGACAAAGAAATGAGACTCTTCTTTTGAGAATGCAAATCAACAAAATGCTCTTTCTTTGATTAACTATTGAATGCAAAAGATATTAGTTCGATTCTCTTTTCATTGACATAATGCACTTACAATGAATTTTGAGAGACAGCAACACCGAGCAAAGAAAACAAAAATCACTCAATGGAACACACAACAAGCGTGAAAAGAGCTGGTTGAACCCAAGCAATTGTAATCTATGTCTGGGTGGCGAAGAGTAGCCAAAACAACCGAAGGGCTGGTTTGAGGACAATCACCTAAACAACCAAGCAAAGAAAGCGAAAAGGAAGGTTTACGCAGTAGCAAAGGCAAGCAGCAACGAACTTTTGCGAACAAGTGAACAAGCGAACAAAACAAGGTTGGTCCAGTGAAAACTGGATGATGGCACTAGGTCACGGGGCGCAAAAATGAAATTCGTTCGACAAGGCTTTGCAAGCAAGTGTGCAACAATTCAAACAATGAATATCAAGTCACAAACCAAGTAGAAAGAGCTGGAGATAGCCAAACCAACAGGTTCAGGAGGTAAAACTGAGACAATTTCAATTTTACTGGATCAGCGTGGGTAGCCTTCAGCAACTGTGCGCTGAAACTAGGTCACGCGTAGCAACTTGGCGCTGTCAGCGCGGAAGGACACGGATTAAGCGCACTGGTTCGATTTCAGAACCGTTGCGACTGTTTTACGTATAAGCGCGATGACAACAGGTTTAAAGAAACAGCTATGTGCTGTCAGCGCAACTGTTTTGATATAAACCGCGCTGAGGTTAAAAAAGAGGCAAAAACGAGCCAAGAACTCCCAAACCAAGGCCAGAACTCTTTAAACAATTCATACACCTCCCAGATTGACCCAGGAAGTCTAAAAGCAGAGGACTAATCCCCAAATTCGAAAAGAGAGAACAATCAAATTCAAACACAAGAATGGACACAAGAGACAAAAGGCTGAACTCCCCAGCGGAGTCGCCAAATTGTTGGAGAGGCAAATCCCCTCTACGGATAGAGGCGATCCCTACTAGCCCAGAATGGGTCTAGCAACAATTAGTCAATGCTACCATGCAAGTTCCTAATTGCAATTAAATGATAGGCAAAGAATACCTACTTGGATTCCAACGCTGTTGTTTGATGAAGAGATGCCACCTTCGCTCCTTCGCTCTGGCTGGTCACGATCCCCCGCGATCTCCGTGAATAGATACCTGCACACATGAAGAGAAGACAAACACAAGCGTGAAATCTAATAAAAGCAATTATACATCAGTCAGAAAGGATGTAATTCACATTAACCATTGCAGAGACAAATGAGAATGGAACAATAATAGTAGTCATCTATTATTAATCAATAACAGAGAAGAGTACAACCAAATGTTCTGACGTCGATATCCTTCTCAGGAGGGGCCAGTCAGCAAGTCTCTTAAGCATTCACCTTTGGAAATGATTCTCCCAAGACAAGAAACTCTCTCTCTCACACAAGCAACACAACACAACCTTCCCTAAGCTATCAAACACTTCCACACTTATCACACCAACTACCTATAGTAGCAGCAATCTGAGCACTATAAGCTCCACACAATCCAAGCTATTCCAAACTAGCTGCTCATGGTAATGGTAGAGGTTTATATAGGAGAAGGAGTCTCCTTGAATGGTGGAAGGATGAGCTTATCTTCAAGGGAAGTAGTTGCAAAGGGTCGAACAGACATGCCAAAGAAGGGAGGTGATACTCACAAGGCCAACAACCAAGTCTGGAGTTATCTGGAAGGCTGGCTGTTGGAACAAATTCGCCCAAACTGGATCAGCGCGGGTGCATAACTGGGCTGGTCGCTGACGTCGCAAGGCAATAACGGTCAAGCTGTTGTCAGCGCGGGTTAATACAAGCAGAGGCTGCGCTGGTCATGAAATTCGATCAGCGCGGGAAATTTGTGTGCTTCCGCGTTGGCAGCGCACGTGGTCTGTTATGAAGCGCCAGTCAGCGCGGGTATTTTGGAAACAGACGCGCTGATGAGGAAAACTTTAGGAAAGTGGGTTTTTGGCCAGTTCAGAAGGCATGAACTTGATTATTGTGAACTCCTGACACAGTAGGGTAACTGACAGGGAGACAGTGACAAATTACTATGTAACAGGAGGGATTTTCAACCTTGGGTCAGCAGAAGTTTCTTGGTATAGTAGGAAATAGAGGTCGGTTGCATTCAGCTCGGGAGAGGCAGAATACATAGCTGCAAGTCAGGCAACATGTTAGGCCATCTAGATGCAGAAAATCCTAGTTGGTTTGTTTGATCAGAAGATGGATCCAACTGTGATCTATTGTGATAACCAGAGTTGTATCAAACTCTCTAAGAATCGAATATTTCATGATAGGTCCAAGCACATCGACATCTGGTATCATCATCTCAGAGACTATGTAGCGAGGAGGACTGTTGTTGCAGTATATTTTGACAGAGGAGCAAGATGCTGACATTTTGACAAAGGCATTGTCAAAGTGTAAATTCGAGTTCCATAGAGATAGGATTGGGGTGGTAGATAATCCCTTTCTTGTTGAGAGGGAGTGTTGAAATATGGCAACAAGAATATTCCAATTTAATTTGTCCTTGAATTAAATTGTGAATTAAAACCAAATTTAGTCTTAACAACTACTTGGAAATAATTAATTAATTAATTTTAAATTAACTAGTCGGAGAAATTCAAGTTAGAAGTCTTTTTGAAGTCATGCAAAAGTTATCCCTTAAATTAAGGAGATAAGATTGAGTTATATTTGAGTTGTAATTAGTTAACTTAGTTTACTGAGTTAAGTCCAGTTAAATTAGTTCCAAACTATTTGAGGAACTAATAGTGAGTTAACAGTCAGTTGATGCATGCATGCACTCAACTAGTGCTACCCCAGTTAACTAAAGATTCCCTCATCAGAAACTCATGCATGTCTATTCTAAGAAAGACCCAGTTGAGATTAATGTCAAGGACAATGTACTATTAGTTGCATGTGTTTTTTCATGGAGAAAAGTCATGCATGCAGTTAAGGATTTAATCCTTAAGGATTGTGCAATTTTGGAGGGAGTGTTCCACTTGGTAACAGGAAATCATCCAAAAGTGACAGTGCAAGGAAATAGGAGCTTGGAGGGTAGAGAGGAATGCTAGAGAGAAGCCAAGATTGCCTGTGAGTGTTGGCTTGTTGGGGCCTGACCCAGGTTCAAAGGTGATCTAGCCAAACAAATTCCAAAACTGCTGGCCCTTTCGGCAATAGTCCGTGGTGCGCAGACTGAGGTCTCACCGGAGGTAGTATGGGAGGGTGCTGAAACTAGGTTTCCGCACCCTAGGGATGTCTTGATGAGTTCTGGAAGGTCCACGGCTCAAACCTGCGTGCACGACGCTCCACGTAGCTATCTATCCCTCGCAATTGTGAACTGCCTTCGCCCAGCTCTTTAAGTGGCGCAAAGAAAGTACTACCCTGATCCTTTATACTTACTGCGTTATTATAATAATACTTATCTTAACTGTATGGGCTCAATATTCTTATTTACCATTCAACATTCATATAAGTGTGCGCAATCATAAAAAAGTATAAATGCATGAACATAAAAGGAAACACAGATACACAGTATTCAGAATCAAACTTATCTTTATTAATTCTCTCTTCAATTAGAATCCCAACTTTGCCCTACGCACTTAGTTGCAGGGTTCCGCACACTTAGCTGTGGACTCTACTAGGCCTCTGTGCACTCAGCTGCAGAGCCTCTTCCTACTACTATGACCCAAGACTCGTACTTACAGACTCGGAGCTATTATTGATTCATCATCCTTAACTTGACTTCACTACCTTACAATTTAGAGCCTCGCTCTATTTATACAATCCCCTAGTCCGTGAACCATGGGTAGGCCGACATTACAATATATTACTTTACATGACTTAGGGCGGACAACCCTATGACTTAGTCATACACTTCGTGCTCCGCGCCCATACTTTGCGGAGTCTTTACAATGTCTTTGACCAAAACTTGGGATTTGAGCCCCAAAAACATGATGTGGGGGATTTGATGCCCAACAGCCCCCTAACACAAACATCGTGACTCGTCCTCGAGTCACTCAGTCAGTACGATGATCTTGGCACAGAGTCCATCTAGCAGGTCCCACGTTGCTTGGAGGTCCGACATATTGTTCTGCAGTTTGTTGTATCTGCTGCATGCATGTGTCTGAAGCTTCGTTATCAGGGTCACATCCCTGCCTACGTGCGTACATTACTTGCATCTATGCCAGCTTTCCTTCAATATTTGTTGTGATCGTGAAAACTTTGTCGATCCATGGCTGGATGCGCGCTTTAAGTATTGCTTCCTTTTGTCGCGCGGCATCCACTTGCTCCTTTAGTGCCCTTGCCTATTGCATCTTTGCAAGCCGTTGAGTGAGGACGACCATTTGCACGGTCCCCCAAACACTATCATATTGCTCCTGTAGTTCGTGCGCCTCTGTCTCTAGGCACTGTATGTTGGGATCCTCCTGCAATGATGTAAGCATGGAAAGTGATTGATCCAACATACCGGTACAGTCTTGTACCGCTCGTCCAATTTCTTCTAGCCCCGTTTGGATAGCACGGGCGCACTACTCTCTGACTTCTAGGGGTGTGGATGGTTGTGCCTTCAACTGCAGCTAGGCGATCTGCAGATTCAGCTCCAACTGAACCTTTGCCGTTTCAGCCCTGGCCCCGTGGACTCCGGTTGCCAATGAGTGGATCTGCTCCATTGCTGGTAGCTCTGCCAGAACGACCAACTCCAAGATGCTTCTACAAGCATTGTCTACTGCCTACTCCAGTCCTTGAGTCTGCCCAACCCGTTCATCACATTGCAGGCTAAGCTTTTCCATATTGATCTTCTTCTCGCTCAATACCTGGAGCACACAACCTTCCCTGGTGTGGAGTTTGGCTGTGACCCCATCCTGTAACTGGTTTAGGGTTTCCCACAGAAGGGCAGCCAAGTTTAAGCCCAATCCTTTAATTCTACCCACTGCAGCCCGGTCAACCTCATTTTCTGCTACTAACGCGCCCTCGGGTAACATGAAAGAGTTGGTCATGCGGGCGTGCATCATCTGTTCCGCCTCTATTGTACCCGTTGTGACATATGGGGCCATCATTCCTGTTTGTGGGGGTTGTACCTATAGTCCTTGTAACTGCGCTCTCAGCACCCCCAACACAGTGCTCTACTCCATCATCATCTCCTGGAGCACGTCCTTAGTGACATCGCAAACCTTTTCACCGATGTAAAAAATATCACCTTCTGTGAGCATGATCGGGTCAATGGACATCTTTGTTGCCTTCACCTTCTTCCTAGGGATCGGTCTCTCAAGGATGCGCGGCCATTTCAACTGGGTCGATGATGTTCCAGGGACCGCGCGCTCCTCTGCCCTGTCAATGTCCTCAGTCTCCTACCCCATGGACATCTCATGGCCCTCCTCGGGCTCTTCTACTGGCGCTACAGGTTTTTCTATTGTTGCTGCTTCCTCGGCCTTCTTCTGTGCCATGGCTGTCGATGCCGCTTCGTGAATTGCCCTGACCTCCGCAGCTGCTTTCTCATTTCGCCGTTTCTCGGCCAACTTTGTGATGTGGAGCTTAGCTTCTACGTTTTGCTTCTGCTCGACTGCTTTTTCCAACTCGGTCAAGTCTGGGGCACGCCACTCAGGGGGCCAGGACTCTAGCACTACAAAGATCGCATCATCCGTGGCGATGAATGGGAGCTTCGTCCATTTTTGCGTCGAATCCTTTCACACTCGGATATACAAGTTGTGCATAACTGCTTTGAACTCTGCCGAGCTCTACAGACTGTTATAGACTGTTGGGGATAGGCCCAGACTTCTGTTGATCCACATTCATATGCTCACCTCCATGAGCACTCAGAAGACCTTAGTCTCGTGAATCCTCTTCGCATCCTTTGTGGCCCAGAGCGAGGCGTACCTCGCGGCCTCTGGCAAATCATGCTTAATGCTGGGGAACTGGCTATCCTTTGGTAATTCACCTCCTACCAACAAGATGAATAAGAGAAACCACGCGTAGTGGAAGGTCTTACCCTACTCCTGGGCCTCCTTGAAATTTGTTAAAAACTCCTCGCAGAGGAACTTTGCCTAGTTGAATTGGACCCTGTCTGTGCACTGCTGGGCCAATGCAACCACTGGCGTTGGTACTTCATTGGCGTGACACTTTCTCATTAGCTTGCTGACCAGGAGCTGGGTGGCTATGCGCACCCCTTTGTCCTTGATACTCGTGATTATGTACCCACTCTTCTTTTTTTCTAGCTTGTACTTGGCCTTCATGGCTTCCGCGAGAGCCAAGTCACTACTTTTTCCTGCTATTGTCATGGGGTCGTTTCCTTTGTAGGGAAGCCAAGAAATCATGTGAATAAGGTCGGCTGTGATGGGAATAGGCTCCTCCAGCATAGATACCCATCATGCACCAGGCACACCAGCTGCCTGATGATGAAAATGGTGATGGGCGCATGGTGAAAGTGGGGTATCCATTGCAGATGGAGTAACTCGACCTTCTCCACACTGCGCAGCCATTTTTGCAGCTCCAAAATAGTAACCGGCCCTTCAGAATTTTTCTTCATCAAGCTCTTCGTCGCTAGGTGTGGGAACTTCTCGCTGTCCACAAGGTCCCAATCTTCAAATTTCATGGTAGGCACCCATCCTAAAAGCGGACCTTCAAAAGTAATTATGTTGGGGAGGAGCAGGGTTTGGAGCACACTCTTCGTGGCCTCCAGGTCTTTGGGCACCTTGGCTTTCCCTTTCTACGGAGGGACGTACACAGGCAACTTTGCTGCGGAAGTCATTGGTGGGACGTCCTCCTCCACATCGTCTTACTGCTCTATTTCAACGATGAGTTCCTTTAGGTCCTCTTCCTCTTCTTCTAACTCGATAGTGATGGCCTTTCCCTTCTCCTCCATGGATAATCTACCAAACCGCGGGTTTCTCGGGGACATGTGGACTGGTCCCTGAGCCTGCTTATTTTTCTTCGGCCTCGGTGTCCGAGGAGATTTTGGAACCTCTGGTGCCATCCATACCTCCGTCGGATCATCATGAACCAAATGAGGCTGCACAACCTTGCCAACGGTATCTTCGGAAAATCACACTCCTAACGTGGTAGCAGTCATCTTGTTTGGTTTTGAGATATCCTGTTGCACACTTAAAGGCTCTAAAATCGCTCAGTGCTCAACACTCTGCAACTGCTCAAATATCAAATGACCAAGTGTTGTTTTGTGGCTGGCCCTTGAGGTTTTATAGCACTTTTCAAATTCAAATGCAATCGTTCCCCCCAAATCTGGACCATCAATGCTCCCTTGGTGGTAGATTTGCCAAAATATGGCCCATAATTGTTGTCTTAATTGCCCGCTTCCCGCTCCATTTTGCCTTAATTCGACCATCTCATCATGATCAGTGACACCAACGGTCACTTCCTGGTCTATTCGTGCTGCAGCACACCTCATAGTGCGTGGGCGCGAACCTTGTGACGTCCTGACTCTGCGTGCACCTTCGTCTTCGCGCATTTCCCCAACAGGCTACTTTATAGTTCCACGCTCTCTTTCAACTCCCTGGAGCGGTGAGACTGTTCTACCGACGGTTAGTCAGGTGGTCGCACCACCCTTGCGGAGATCCATTCCATCCCTTCGAATAGTCTGTGGAAACTCCTTCATTACTCTCACTGCGTGCTCTACTCATTGTGGTGCACTCTCCTGATTTCTGCGTTGTGTGATATGTGGTCCCAGCCACGACATCAGACCGGCTAATTCTCGACGGTAGTCCTTCCATTTATTAGTAGGGATGTGTGCATCCGGCTGTAGTACCTTGGGTTTTTCAACAAGAAAAGCTTCCTTCAGTTCATTTTCCAACTTCTTGACCTCCGTATCCAGCAACATGCTCTGCGTTTTTAGTCGTACCTAGTTTCTTTCTATTTCGCGAAGTCTTTTTTCCCCTTGCTGAATAGCTTTTTGAAGTCTTACATGCTCGTTGTCATGTAGCTGTGCGATTTCTTCCTTCGGGGTTTCACGTGCTATCTCTTCTATAGGTATTATTCCATACGGGTTCATCTATGCAGGTTCTTCAGAGATTATGGCCCTTCCTTCATTCCACAACCTTGGAAGTGATTCTGTGATTAGGGTTTTGCATATTGCCCTGTAGGCCCATTGGAATGCTAGAACGTGCAGGTCCTAGTATGTACATCGTACCTGGTGTACTATGTTCATTACTTCGCACACCCTGTTGAACGTTTCTCCTTAGATAGTTGGTAGCGCAGTCCACCTTTTCTGCCATTGTATCTTGTTCTGACTTCCAATTTTGAGACTGGTGTGCGCTGGGGAAAGCTGCATGTCATAGGTCTGCACCCATCAGGAAAGGTGTGCGCGCAAGTTATTTTGTCCCTTACCATAGGTTCTCTTCACTAACTGTGGTCTTCCAAATTGTATGCGCATCATTTTTCTACATTTGCGCCAACTCTCAAGACTTAGTTGATGCGTATTGTTGGGCCGTGAATACGACCACATTGTAACACTTATTTCATCCATTTTTACTCTTCTTTATCATGTAATTTATTATATAAATCCATTTCATGATGATTTATGCTCTTATGAACAAATGTTATTTATTCTCCTTTATTTCTAATAAATTGATGATTATGCATGATTTTATCAATGATAGTTTCAATAAATTGGTTGTAACATCATTCACCATTTTTAAACCTCCAAGATAATTTCTAGATTGAAGATTTGATCATTAAATGTGCCAACTCAGAAATTCGCTGGAATAAGAAGTGACAGTTTTGCGGTTGAGATTCTGAGCAAATGAAGAAGAATTTGGAAAATCTGGAACATGGGTTTTGTCTAGAACGGACCCAATTAACTTTATTGAAGAACGGTTTGCCCAAATTCGGCTTGTACTGAGAGAAACGCAGGGTTCTTTGAGCACGATTTTCTCAGATTTGTTGTTGCGGCCGTCCTCCAAATCTCAGCTGCAAAGCCAAATTCGCCTTGCTCTTGTTGATCAATTGGTTAGAAGCAAACTAATTTTGTAATAGAAATCATGTTTTACTTATCTTTATTGTAACTTCTCTGTGATCTCTCTCTATTTAAATGAAAACAGAGATCAGAGATGGGATGGAAAAATGATGGAAAAATGAGGGAGAATTGATGATTTGACTTAGAGATTCAGAAGCAAGGATTCATGATAGGATAGGAAGAAGAAGGGATTGTTGCATGTGGTAACCATCAAGCTTTTGCTGTTGTAATGATTTCACAATTTGATGATTAATATATGAGTTGGAGTTGCTGTTCATTCACTTGATCTGAAGTAGCCCAGCAGCATCCGCTGGCGGCTAAGGGCCCAACCTTTGGTGGAGTACACTGTTGCTGTTGTATATTATGTCTTTAGTTCATGTGTGGTTTTTCTTATCAGTTTTAATCGATAATCTGGTATATTCTATTATTTTACATCACAGCTCTGTTACGTTTGATCTATTGAGTAATCTCATTCTCTGAGAAAGAAATATTATATCGACTTTGCAATGCATTGCTGTTTCTTTAAGTGCTGATATAAATGGTTTTTACAGGATACCGTTGCTGATCAATTATAGAATATCTGTGTTGTAACATTTGACCATTTGTATTACTGAATTCATCTTCGAAATTATATTTCCTTACGATTGTTGAACTTATAAACATTGTTGTTCCATTCTAAAAAGAGAATTGTATTATTTATAAGACTGATAATTGGATTACTAGATCAGATTACTATTAGGGTGTGTCGTGTGTTAAGTTATTAGGCATTTGTATTTGCTTTCAAGCGTTGTTCCATATTCTATCATTAATCAGTGTTGTTCTATTTACCATGTGTTGTTCGATTCATCCTTCAAGATAGAAGAGTGCCATTTGATTTCTGTAGAACACGATTGTTGCATTTATTCTTGTAGACTAAGGTGTTGTTTATAAGAATTAGTTGTCGTTACATTTCCTAGCTGCTGTTCCATTTCTATTTGCTATTCAATTCAAAGGCTGTTACTTAATTCTTGATGATTATAATTATTGCTGCATTCATTTACATAGGATAGAGTTTTGCTGTTCAATCCTATTTATAGAAGTAGATGATGTTCCATTTCTTAATTGTTGTTCCATTTCCTGTTATTTGCGTTATTGATTGCTTTGGTGTGCAGCAGGGCTGTCAACTGTAGAGAACATTGGTTACTGCTTCCTTGTTCTCAGATTGATTGTCTTGTTCTAGTTTGATTTCAGTTGTATCAATCTCTAGAGGAATGAGTTATTGCTACTGTATCCTCGATTGATGTTTGCTAAGTGAATAGCTGGATTTCAGAGCATTTGAGTTTATGTTGTTGTAGTTAGATTTCTTTTCAAGCATTCATTTACTCTTGTATTTTGAACACTGTACTACATCTTTCATAACATTACTCTTGATTAAATAGCCGCCTCAGACTGAGTACACTTTTGAAATAAAAAGTTGTCCCTGGGTTGACAATTAATGTGAAGGTAATTAGGAGTTAAAAAGACACCTTTTTATCGCTCGACATTTTGGCGCCATTGCCGGGGAGAGTGTAGCCATTTTTAAAAGAGTAGTGTGCATCTGGTGAGTGCCTTTTAGGAAATAATTCGGTATTAAAAACAGAAGGTAAGAACATGCGTACAGGAGCATGTAAAAGCCCTGCTCCCCCACCCACTTTCCAACAGAATTGTTAAAGAATGTAGAGTAGAAATAGATGTTTGAATTTTTGTGTGAATGACTAGAAAAAAAAAATAGAAACTTTGAAAAACAAATCTTATGAATTCACTCAAGTGGTGATGTAAGCACCACCCATTTCACTAACCGATTGACAGGAACATTTGAAGAAGGAGCCTCGAAGAAACACATGAAGAACATCTTCTATTATGGTAAGAAATGGTTCACATTTCTACTTTTGAATTTCCTATCAAAGATCTAGGAGTGACACAAATGCACATAATTCCCCCATCTTCTCTACCAAATTTTCATGGTTTAGCAAATGAAGATCCAGATACATTCTTATTTGAGTTCGAAATACTTTGTAGAGGATATGATTATTACACTAACGATCAAAGGTTGAAGGTGTTTCCTCTTACTCTAAAAGGAGCAACTCTCCGATGGTTTATGAGCCTAGGTGGGAATCGCATCCAAACATGTGAGGACATGAAGAACATATTCTTGAAGAAGTACCAAGACTATTGCAAGGCCAATGAAGATATTTTCAATATGATACAAGGGGAAGATGAAAGCTTGGAGGACTATGTAGATCGATTTCAATACAACCTTCAAAAATCAAAGCATAAGCATTTGGAGAAAGAGATCTTAAAAACACTCCTTCTTAAAGGAATCAAAGATAAATTTTTAGAACTCTTAAATCTGATAGGAAAAGGTGATGTTTTTCAGTTATCATATGATGATGTTGTGAGTTGTGCATAAGGTATTCAAGAGGAACCTCCAAGGCTGGTAAGAATTCTAGAGATGTTTGTTCTTTGTTTTCCAAATCTGCTACAAGAACAAGAGACATAAGAGCTGAAATCAGTGCTTTATTTGAAAATTTTAAAGTTGATTTTATTAGCTCTCTAAATGAAAAATTGGATGTTTTGCAGGTTCATAAAAACCAAGAATTTGATGAAGTGTTCTTCACTCATGACCGAAAGGAGCATACCATAGATGGTTGTTCTTCCTTATCTAATTTGGAAGTGGCATATCAAAGAGATGGGAAAGCGGCAACAAGCTCAATAAGTATGGTTCAAAACATTTCCTCTTCATTCTCTTGCATAATCCATTATGGAATAGTAATGTATTAGGGCAGCCATGTCAATTTCAATATAACCACCAATCTTGTCTACAAGTTGGGCATGGTTCACCTTATGATTGCATGACTACTCTCCCTCATCTTGTAGCACAAGCACATTCTCCATATTATTCACCAGCTCTTCCATAACATCCTACTTGCATATCAAAACCATTCATACAACCCAATCAACCACATCATCAAAATGCTCCATTCCATACACAATTTCCTGCTCAATTAATTCCACACCCTCACCATAATAAACTAGTACAACATGCTTACAATGTTGAACTGCAAAATTTACCCACCCTTCACACCCATTTTATCTCACATGCACCATTTGAAAAAACTTACAATGAGATTCAGAATGTTTCAAATTCCAAAATTGTAGAAGCTATGGAAGAAAATGAGCTTTCTTTTAGTATGCATCAACAAGCCATTTTAAAAGCTCAAGAATTTCATGATATGATGGCTGTGAGAAATCAAGAAAGTAACGGATATAGTGAAGATTGGTTTCACTCCATCATTTGTTTGAAACATCATTCCATGCTTCAACAATTTTTGATACCATTTTTTCAAGGGAAGTTGGCTTCTCATACCCTAATATTCATTAATATGCATTTTTCAAATTTGGGTATGTGCATACATGAGGCCTTATTTCTAAAATGGTTTCACTGGAAATACTCTTATACCTAAACATATTCAATTCTCAAAAGAAGAGTAGGATAGTGGAGAAAATAAAATAAATAAAGAAATAAAACAAACACATTTTTTTATTTTTGTAAAACTATTTGTTTCTTTTGTTGCAACACGCTATCGAAATCAGCATCGATGATAAATGTTTCAATTCATTTGTGTATGTAGATGATTTATAATAGAAATAAAAATTCTACAAACACTTATATTCATTTTTATCATCAATATGAAAAAATGCTTGAATATCATTTTTTTGGCTTGCGGGCTTGATGAAATTTCTGGAAAAACAGTCGGCACAGTCATGTTTTGAGGGACCAAAAGTGAATATTTTTAAAACCTGTCTACCCTAAGTAGCCCTTGATGTCTACTTTCTAACCCAATTTGAATCACTCAATTTGGATTTGAAACGAAAAAGTTAGAAACAAAACATTGACAGGGTGTCTAGTGGGCAGCTCAAGAACAAAGTTGGGATAGTCAGTTTTTGGAGGCCTAAATGTTTGAATTTTTAAAACCTGTTACTATGGTAGATTCCCCTATGAATCTAGTTTACAATGCAATTAGAATCACTCATTTTTGATATCGTATGGGGAAGTTATGATCAAAATACTGACTGTTTATCATAAATCAGCACCCTTAAAACTATGTCTTTCCAGCTGTTCCTTACAGTATTTGACCTATCAATTCTTCTTTTCTTCAAAACATATTTCTATTGGAGATAAATAAATGAATCTAATTTCATTTCCAATTTGAATCATTCAAATCCGACATCAAATGAAAAATTTATGCTTGAAATATCAACTGTTGGTCTAAGCTGGGTAATCGAAAATGACTTTGTTATGCAGGTTGTTCTAACTAAAATTGACATATCATATCATTGAATCTTTAAAACCTGTTTCTACGGGAGATAAAACTTTGAATTATCTCTCATTTGGATTTGGAATCATTCAATTTCGACAAGAAACAAAGAAGTTGTGATTAAAACACTGCAGGTGAGCATGATTGGCCATTGCTCTCCCGCAAGTGACAGATAAATTTTACTTTGTTATTTTCTCAATGGATTTGTTATACAGAGTAACTACTTGTGTTTTTTTGCATAATTCTTAGATTAGGGGAGCCTGATCACCTCTCTTTCTCCATGATTTAATGTTTTATTGCAGGTAGACACTCGTTTTTTGCAGGTCTTGGGAAAATAAAGAAGGTCAATTTATGGACGAGTGATTTTTGAAAGAAATTTTATGAAACAAAGGAATTTCATCCAATTCATTACCCAACGGATTCATAATAGAAGAAATGAAGAATTGATTTCCATTTGAAGATTTATGTCATGTCACTGCTGCCAAAACATTTTTCGAAGAGATCATTTTTTGACATAACATCATAGTTGTTGTAACTTAATTTATTTACATACTGTTTTTAAATAAAATGTTGTTTCTTTTCTGATCTATCTGATATTTTGTGTTTCAGGTGTTGCTTCTTTCAAACTAAAACCCATCCTTAGCATCAATACAATGAACAACTAATTCATTCTTTGCATGCTTGCATTTTATGCTTGTGCATTTTGCTGTTCCTTTTTTGAAAGGACAACATTTGTGTGCACTTTTGTTGTTTCTGCTGTTCCTTTTCCAAAGGGACACCATTTTCGTTTTGTTGTTCCCTTTTCAAAAGAACAACACCTTTTGTGTCATCCGTTCATTTTTCACGGTTCATTTCGCTGTTCCTTTCTCACGGTTCATTTTGCTGTTCTTTTCTCACGGTTCATTTTGTTGTTCTTTTTCCACGGTTCATTTTGCTGTTCCTATTTCACATTTTGTTGTTCCTTTCCGAATGGAACAACACTTCTGCACTTTCACTTTTTGTTGTTCATTTCCGAATGGAACAACACTTCTGCACTTTCACGTTTTGTTGTTCCTTTCCGAATGGAACAGCACTTCTGCACTTTCACTTTTTGCTGTTCCTTTCCGAATGGAATAACACTTCTGCACTTTCACGTTTTGTTGTTCATTTCCGAATGGAACAACACTTCTGCACTTTCACGTTTTGTTGTTCCTTTCCGAATGGAACAGCACTTCTACACTTTCACGTTTTGATGTTCCTTTCCGAATGGAACAACACTTTTTCACTTTCACATTTGCTGTTCCTTTCCGAAGGAACAACAATTTCACATTTTTGCTGTTCCTTTGAAAAGGAACAACATTTTCGCATTTTTTTTTGTTCCTCTTAAGGAACAACACTTTTTCACATGCATTTTTTCGTTGTTCCCTATAGGGAACAACACCTTTTTCGTGTGTATTTTTGCTTTTTGGTGTGCATTTCCTTTGTTGTTCCCTACACGGAACACCACTTTTTGAGTGTTTTTTGTTGTTCCTTCAAAAGAGAAACACTTTGGGAGTATTTTCGAGAGCAACCCTTCCTTCCTCTTGTGGAATTATTCTTAGTTCATCTCAACCACATTTTACTGATTCCCTTTCATGGCATGAAGTACACTATTTTTATGAGGACAAGAATTATGGATTCTTTTGAAGCAAGTTAATATCATTCACGTTATGATCTTTAACAGGACAACTTCTTGATGATAGAATCTTTTCAAATGGGACACAATTATTTATATACTACTTTACTGCATTGTTTTCTGCTGTACATGATACTGATTGATCATCTTAATACCATGTTGGTTCCACCCTTCCTGGTTATAATCTTCTCTGTTTGTAATAAATGAGATTATGGGTATATTTTTTTCTATTGACATGTTCAACTTCTTCCACCATCCCTGCTCTTAAGGAGTACTGAGCCTCCCTCTTTTTGTCATAAAAATGTGCAATAACAACAAAATTTTGTTCGCAGATGGAGGATAGGGGGTCTCATTACGAGCCAGCCTACCATGTCCATAAGGCTGTAACAAAGTGACATTCCCATTATGGCCACCACACAAAGGTTATGATCCATTGGATAATCAAATTATCCTTGAAACAGGAGGTCTAATCACGAGCCGGCCTGATCACTTTTGGTACATCCCAGTGAATGGCGGTGTGGTTATCTGGTTACCATGCCAGCACACTGATCTCTTCTGTAGAACAACAATGTAACTCTCCATTTATAAATTGAGGATCCTGGCTCATATGGGTTAAAAAGCAACCCTGCCAAGGCTATGGACGCCTGCTGGCAGCAGAGGCTCTGCTTATGTGTTATAGACATTTTTGTGCCCTGCAACCACAAACATGAAAAGTCCATAAACCAAGGTCTCCTAAGTCCCTAAAGGTGTTGTTCTAACCCCTAAAGGAACAAGGTCAACAGATTACAGCTTCTCCCAGAAGTTCTCCATGAGAAACTACTTAGAATTGGTCAAAACAGGATCATTGCAGCTGCTCCACTGACTAAGTGCGTTGCATCTCACCTAAATACACTGTGAGGGTGCGTTGCATTTCAAAATTCCCTTCTGTGGGGTGCGATGTGCGAGAAATGACAAATGGCAGTGTCATTCCGCGAGGTGGAGAGGCAATGGAAGCTTCCAGAATCTTCACCTGTGACACTTGCCTCACTGAATTTGACCAAGGATGAGTAAGAAGCCCTCAGTCTCCAAGTGGAAGCAAGAACTATCAGAGAGAAGACACTAATCAAATCACAAGCTGGCTCATCCCCCTTACAGATATCTATATATGGATCCCTCATCCCAGAGATCCAGAGGCTGGAATTTTGGATATTGTAAGGAATTGTTGTTGGTTTCTAGAGACAAACACCAGATTGTTGGGTGATCTAAGCTTTGTTTGAGGTGATGAGGGGCTTCTTTGCTGGGAGGTTGATGCTGGGTCAGAACAACTGGTTGTAACTCCTCCTGGATCTTTTCTTGTTTATCAATAAAAGCTATTTGAGTTTTCCTCCATGCTTTTGTATCATTGATGCTTATTACATTTGTATGGTCAATTTACATCTGATCCTAGATTGTTTATGATTATAGATCCATGTCTTTGCATAGTGCTATGCTTTTGTGATCTTACAGGTACTTTGTGAAGCTGGGCGTGCAAGGGAGCAGGTAGATGAGGACTATCAAAGAAGAGAGGGATCGAATCGAAGGATTAGCGCAAGACAGAGGTTGGTCTTTCTGTTCCTCTCTATCTATAATTCATAAAGGAAAAACAAAAGTAGTTTTTCTCTGTTTGTTTCTAAGGCAGCTGTCACACCTTAGTGGGATAGAGCAGTTCTAAATAGACACTTTTCCCTGTAACAAAATGGCGACTCCGCTGGGGAAGCTAATTAGTTTGTTTGTTTATCATTCTTTGTTGTTTGTTTCATAAACTTACAAGTAGCATTCGAACTGCATTTGCCATAACAAATGAAAAGTAGATAATTGCTACTTCAATCCATCTACTGGATCTGTTTATGATTTAAACAACTGATTCACAAACTATCTGATTGCCCATGTGATAGCTCTTAGATCCTCCTTAGATCTAACCTTGATTGTTGCATTACTGATTGCTTTTAGTTCAGCCAAAACCCAAGAACTGAACTGCAAATTGTGACCCGGAACCTGAACAGAGTTTCGTTTTTGGCCCAACGCAGGTACTATTCAGAGATTCTGAATTTCAGCGCACTTCCCGTGTGGACAACCTACACTGCATTTCATATTCTCTGTGTTACAGGTGCGCTAATCAGACTAGCTCTATGCAGTTGTGGCTTCTGTGATTCATTCTTTCCAGTTCTATTCCTGAATTTTGCTGCTTGTAATTAGTATATGTCTGTTTGAAACCCCTTTTCCTTGCTGTTATTCCGCCTCCTTTGTACAAAAGAACTGTAGATGTTTTTGTGTGTTTGTTGAGTCATTTACAGTTCTCCTTTGCAAAAGTAGCATAGTCGTACTGTCGTCCTTTGATTTGAATCTGTCGCAAGTGTCGATTTCGATCGTAGGAAAAAGTTTGATTACTGTTGATGGTCGATTATCCTGTTACTATTGCTTTTGGTCTGAATTTGTAATTTTCTAGTGCCAAGAACAAGTATTCATTTCAAAATCGTAAGGTGTTGTAATCGTCTCCATTTTTTGATTTCGAAAAGAAGCTTGTTGATATTTGTCGCTTGAAAAGAAATTCAGAATTGTGCATCAACTTTTTTTTTAGCATCCATATACTAAGAAAGTCGAAAAATAAATACATGCATGTGCATTTGCATATAGACAGTCTGTTTGGCTTGATTTAGGAAAGTGCATTTTAGAGTGTGCTCTTTTCTCTTTGTGAAAAGATTCTGTCTTTCTTTTCCCTAGTAGCTAGGATTTTCATTGCATAAAAGAGATAAAAAGTTTGTTTATCATCTTAGATTGCATTTGGGGAATTACATCTACATCTCATGGTGAACCTGAAAGGCAAACTTCATAAACAAGATCAACTTAAAATAAATTCAATGAATCTAACAACGCTTTGGAACTTAACGCACAACATTTAGAAGTCTAGGCTAGAGACGTATTTTGGCGCCGTAAAGCCTAGTAACTGTTGTTCTCACTGATGGTTGGGTGATTCCTCCACTTTGAGACGATAAGTGCCAGTATGGACTTGTGCTCCCACATACCGCCGAGTATATTTTGGGAGACCCCAATAGGCTTAATCCTTTATCCATAGGAAGTCGTGTCTGCCGCCCTATCGATCGCAATGCACTGAACACAACATTCGGGAAGATTGACTGCCGTACCGTAAAAAGTATTCTGCAGTTTTGCGATTGGTTTGGTACTCCCTCTACCTAGATTTCCAGAGCAGTCCCTTTCATTCCTTTTCAAACTCCTTAACAGAAAAGGTCCATTTGAGCACTTGTCACTTCAGGCTCATTAAAAATCAAAGGAGACTAGAGTCATCTTTTGTTTTTTCTCGACTCTTAAAAACTGAAAAAACAAGTTGTGTCAAAGCGTCTAAAATTTATTTTAAATGGAATATTCATTACCCCTTTCCTACGTTGATCTTGGGTTGAGAAAATGGAGTCCACCAACCAAGGAATTCCCATTGGAGGAAATCCTAGTCCCTTCTCCTGTTGAGGAGATGTTGGTGCACCCCATATGGCCACATTGTCACTTCCAGGACTGACAATTGGTTTGCCTGTATGGCTCTTCTCAACCTATGTCGTTCAGAACACCACAATTCCTGAACAATCGAATCAGCAATTAGACGAGTCCAGAGTCACCCACCAACCTTCTACTTCCTCTAATTCTTCCTCTCCTCCTTCCTCTTCGCTTGATGGGGCTGGTAAAGCCAAAAGTCAAGTTCCTAAGGAGAAGAAGGAAAAGAAGAAGAAAGAGAAGAAGAAGAAGGAGCCAAAAGCGAATGGGGGCAAACAAGTGTCGTCTAACGAAAATCCACACACTGCACCGACCAGGCCTAAATCGCCATGTGTCATTTGCAAAGGAGACCACTATCACAGAGATTGTCCTTGCATCCCTCGGATCTTAAGGGACTGGTCTCCTTGTTTGCACAACCCGGTGTCGTCAACCTCTGATGATCATGTTGAAAACACACCGTCAACTAGTGAAAGTGAAGCCCCAGGACAAAAAGGAAATATAGATTTCCTTGTAAATTGTGCGAAGGCGATCATGCCGTCCATCGTTGTCCCTTCTTAGACGAGGCGCAAAGAGTTTTGGACGATCGTCCGATTTCACCGTTACGACTTCCTCTTGGATATAAAAAACTCTTTCCGAGTTCGTCACCAGTTGAAAATCCGGCTGGCCCGCTCAGGTGGTCGGCCGAAGCATCTATCATTGAAGATAAACCATCTGAATCCATACCAGACGAAAGTCAAAAGGTCGAGGTGGCAGTTGACCCGGTCTTTCCTTCATAGGTTCCATCTTCAGATGATACAGTCACTGAAGAGAACAAGGATGACACCGTCCAAATTCTTTTCATAAGCACAGACTCCAACGAACATGGGGGCAATTTACCCATTCCTTTACCGCAGGAAGGAAGTTCGTCAGAGTCGTACCCGACCGTCTATTCGGTCCCACCTCCAAGCAACCTAGTTGTCTCCTTCGACTGGAATCAACTAGGCAGACCCCGTTTACCAGTTAGTATACCATTCCGAATTATTGTTCAAATATATAGAATGGTTATGGCTGGTACCATCATAGATGAGGGGGCTTCTGTGAGTATCCTTTCCTCAACTGCTTGGAAAGCGCTTGGTTCGCCATCGCTTTTGCCTGAGATGAGAAATCTAACACGCTTTGATAAAGGAACCAGTCGACCGTTAGGGATCCTTCCCGATGTGCCCATAACATTGAGAGGGAAAACCGTTCACATGAACCTGATGATAGTTCAAGGACCCCTGGATTACAATCTACTCCTTGGACGAGACTATATTTATTGCATGAGAGCCATTGTCTCATCACTCTTTAGAGTGATGTGTTTTCTGCACGAAGGAAGAGTGGTCAAGCTCGTAGACCAGCTTTCATTTCCGGATCACGCATAGCAAATAGTCATATACCATCCCTAAATGGTCTTTTCACGCAAGAAATGTCTCAATCTCTAGTCTGTCCTCCCGATGAGCGCGAGTGATTCGGGGGGACATGACTGAAACCCAGGGGGCATGCACCCTGGTCTGCTTCGGCAGGAAAAATTCGGGTATAGGGTAGGTTTCCGCGAGATAATATGACTAGTCTCTACCCCCGTCCGTGATTGGAAGAGGGGGTTATTCTAGAACAAGATTCTTTTGTCAAAGTTATGTGAGTGGAGTAGCCTCCTTCACTCACCTTTGTCTATTTCGGTAGACATCACCGAGGAAGTGTTTTGTTTGGGCTGTAAATAGAACAATCTTTGGTATCCTGTAAGAGGTAGGCCTCTCTCTGTAGAACAAATGTTTTAACGGACTAAAGAAGGGGTAACCTTGAAACTCTGTTTTATACCTGGGGGCATGCAAGCCTTTTGGAGTGCAAGCGAAGAGCGACTATTTATTTTTTAAATTTTTAGGACCTCTAACCCTTTAAACTCGTAGGATTAGTCGTTTCTTAACTTGCATAAAGAAAGGATGTGGGGCAAATCTCTAAAAGTTGTCGTTTTATATGAGACATTCTTATCACACAACTGGATTAATCGAGCAGTTTTAGCACATAGTTCAAGCTCGTTAAAAAATAAACATAATACATGAGAAAATGTTTCCACCCGCGTTTAAGCTCGTTAAAAAATGAACTATTCCCCGGTAAATAACCATCGTGAATGTAGTACTTCAACCATTAAAGCCTTGGTCGTGTTTGCACCGTCGCCTCCACTTTTTCGTTGGCCGATCATTCACCTCCATTTGATTGTTTACCCATTTTGAGGAACAGCTGCGAAGAGTGATTTCACTAGCCATCCTTGTGACACTGCCGTGATTGGAAAATTCCAAACCTTACCTGGAATCAGCTGCTACCCGTTTTATCACTCGTTCCTCAAAAGACGAGTCTCCTTTAAGATCTTTTCAACTGACTCATAAAATATGAAAAGATTGCCGAAACATTGGCCTCTCCAGCTCGTTAAAGGGACAGGAAGTGCTATCCCTCCTCCAGATTTTAATATTTTTGGACCTGAGGGATTATTACACAAAAAGATCGAGCGCTTGTTTTGTTCGGCTCGTTACAAGTATCGAAAATTCATCCCTTCTGTATTGTTTTATACTTTTCCGGACTTAAGGGATTAGATGACGAAAAATGAATTTTGGAGTTACATTTACGTTCCTTTTTAGACTCTCTAAAATTGAAAAAGACCGAGTTATCTTTGTCGTTAAACTCATTAAAAAGATTAATAGCGACAAACTTGTCTATAGACGAGAACGAGTTTCACTATCGCTAGGCTCGTTAAAACATAGCGATGGGTTTGCCCGAAGGGAAAATTATAGAACAAGCATATGTTATCCTCCTCAAGCTTGACAAAAATAAAGAGGTACTGGTCAACAATGACTGGGGAAAATTGGGAAGAAAACTCAAAGAAACTTTGTTGGTAGCAAGTCGCTCTTGAACATGACACTTCCACTCCGTGTCCGAGTCAGGTTGGGTTGTTTCATTCACCGGTCACATCACCATGGTCACACCATACCATCCACATTTGGGGTTAATGCTACCAATCCATCACATCAGTGTCACCGATATGTTCAAGAGAAGTCATTCAGTGAATTCCCCTGTGTCTCACCCACTACCATACATTATACTCCATTCTTTCATGACCGCCACCCTGAACCTTATATCATCAGATTGTTTTCACCTCCATTAAAATCATTTGCTCCGTTCCGTGTCATTGATGTGGGATTCATTAAGGCCCTCCTGTGACGGATCACTTCTTGTCGACACTAGCTCATTATCCAAGAAGTTGATCTAGGAACACCCCATTCAGTACTTTGAAGCTTGCATGCCTCAATGGCAAGTTTCTCACTTCCGGCGACAGGTTTACATCAATGGCCTTCGACCGAAAGATTTTGCATGGTGTTCGACGCCAAGTCCTTTATTCACACCACGTAAATTGTACTACAGTACCTTGAGGGTCATTATCATTATCGGTGATTCCTCTCGCGTTTGTTAACAGTTTACATCATTGACTGGTAGTCAAGCGATGTCTTTCCATGTTCGACTTCAGAACATTTCTCACATGGATCGACTTGTACTTCGAATTGAAGACCCCGGATCTAGTTTCATCCATCCGGGCTGCGATAAATATTCAAGGAAATAAAGACATTAAATGTACATCATTGCTGCACAGATGATCATCCACTCAAAAGGATGATGGCTCTATCAGAATCATCAGTCTACACTCAGACGATTGTCTGTCCTATGTACATGAAAATGAATTTATAAAGCTGAGCATGGGAATGCCCGCCTCAGCTAGATCATGAAAATAGTATGAAGATAATGTATTGTATTGTATCTTATTACAGGTCTCCTCCCAGCATTGAAAGAACTTTGGATCCTCATAATAAAGCATTTCACCCGACACCAAAAGGTTAACGGCCTCATACTTTAGGGGGCAACTGTTATAGACATTTTTGTGCCCTGCAACCACAAGCATGAAATGTCCATAAACCAAGGGCTCCTAAGTCCCTAAAAGTGTTGTTCTAACCCCTAAAGGAACAAGGTCAACAGATTACAGCTTCTCCCAGAAGTTCTTCATGAGAAACTACTCAGAATTGGTCAAAACAGGATCATTGCAGCTGCTCCACTGACTAAGTGTGTTGCATCTCACCTAAATACACTATGAGGGTGCGTTTCATTTCAAAAGTCCCTTCTGTGGGGTGCGATGGGCGAGAAATGACAAATGGCAGTGTCATTCCGCGAGGTGGAGAGGCAATAGAAGCTTCCAGAATCTTCTCCTGTGACACTTGCCTCACTGAATTCGACCAAGGATGAGTAAGAGGCCCTCAGTCTCCAAGTGGAAGCAAGAACTATCAGAGAGAAGACACTAATCAAATCACAAGCTGACTCATCTCCCTTACAGATATCTATATATGGATCCCTCATCCCAGAGATCCATAGGCTGGAATTTTGGATATTGTAAGGAATTGCTGTTGGTTTCTAGAGACAAACATCAGATTGTTGGGTGATCTAAGCTTTGTTTGAGGTGAAGAGGGGCTTCTTTGCTGGGAGGTTGATGCTGGGTCGGAACAACTGGTTGTAACTCCTCCTGGATCTTTTCTTGTTTATCAATAAAAGCTATTTGAGTTTTCCTCCATGCTTTTGTATCATTGATGCTTATTACATTTGTATGGTCAATTTACATCTGATCCTAGATTGTTTATGATTATAGATCCATGTCTTTGTATAGTGCTATGCTTCTGTGATCTTACATGTACTTTGTGAAGCTGGGCGTGCAAGGGAGCAGGTAGCTGAGGACTATCAAAGAAGAGAGGGATCGAATCGAAGGATTAGCGCAAGACAAAGGTTGGTCTTTCTGTTCCTCTCTATCTATAATTCATAAAGGAAAAACAAAAGTAGTTTTTCTCTGTTTGTTTCTAAGGCAGCTATCACACTTTAGTGGGATAGAGCAGTTCTAAATAGACATTTTTCCCTGTAACATTATGGTATTGAAGTTATATCTTATCGTCAATTATTACTATAATACTCTTTTCTTATTTTTTCTTTTTATTAGAGAAGTTATTTCCTTAATTTTTCCTGTTTTGAACCTTTACACGTGGGAAATTGTTTTCAGATCAATCACATCATTTTCAGCGAGAATACCGTCAGTAAAGCATCTTTTTGGCATATTGTTGTTCTTTTTCTCTTTTTCATAACTTATCATCAATCCAAAATGTCCTATCTCTTATTCATTACTATCTTTACACAATCTTCTCTCATTATCACCATAACTCTCGCTGTCCTATCATTGTTATGTGTAATCTGCTTCATTTACTGTTGTATTGTTCATTCCCTTGCCTTGCCATCACCACAACACCTCTCATATGCTTTATGGTCATGGAATACTTTTTCCAATTGGAGGGGGGAATGTATGCATTATGGGATTTCATGTGATCTGATTACTGCACTCTGCCATAACTTGTTGATTTGAAAAAAGTTTTTCTGATTGAAAATTTTGCATGCATCTTATCTATTGAAAACTAACACTATGGATTCAAGAACATTGTATGAAAAATAGTGATTTGTTTATAGGAAAACAACAAGTATGGGCAGAACTCTATTCGCAGCATGACCACACTATTGCAACTAACAGAAGAGGCTCGAGCAACTCGCGAACATGAACAATTGTTCAGACATGATGTGCTTGCCTGGATTCCACTTTTTGCATCACTTTCAGCACCAACTCTATCTACATCAGCTTCAACAAATGCCAGTCCATATATGTCATTCTGGAGGTAAAACTTGAGGTAAAATAGCATAATTTTCTGATTTATTACAAATTTAGGAGAATTTAATGAAAATCCATTTTGAGCATCATTTATCATCCTTCATTTCACATTTTTACCACTTCACATTTTTCAGCGGCATATCATCTTTCGGTTTGGGGGAGTGTCGCTTTCATTCATTTCTTTCTTATAACCATGTCATTCATATTCCTTATCATCCATTGCTATTCTTATTCATTCTCAACACCTCCCTTATTCCTTGTTGTTTTACACCAAGAATAGAATTCAACCGCTGGTAGCAACCACCTCTATTTGTTTTCTAGCATTGCACGAGGGCATGCTTATTCTTCAGAGAGGGGGAGGAATTGCTACACATGATGGATGTTTTCTACTTTCTTTCTCAAGGCATACAATTTTAGTGCATAAATTGATTTCCACATATTTTTAAAACTATGACCTCAATTCTTGTGATTTCTGGATAACAGACATATCATTAATACAAACCCAGATAATTTCAAGTAATATTGGTTCATAAAATTTTGGAAATCATGCACTCTCACCTACAGTCATTTTTTTTTATATCTCATGATCCGTGCATCAAAACGATCTGATTTTTGGATCATAGAGGCATTCATATATTACAAATTTACTTGCAACATTTCAACAAAAACTGGTTTGTAGTTTTTGGGAAAATGGTTAATGAAGGTTGTTGTTACTTATATCATATTTTGCTGCAACTTCATTGTTATGCCTTTATAAAGATTGCTAAGATTGAATATTCATTAATTAAGGAAGAATTCATTTGTTCTATTCATGAGCTAAGATGAACAAATTTTTTATTGCTTGGTTAACACATAGGTTTTGTCTTTGGGTTGCATGAGGACATGCAATATATTCAGTTTTTTGTTGCATGAGGACATGCAATATATTCGGTGTGGGGGTATGTTTGGCTGTGAATACCACCACTTTGTAACACTTATTTCATCCATTTTTACTCTTCTTTATCATGTCATTTATTATAATTTATTATATAAATCTATTTTATGATGATTTATGCTCTTATGAACAAATGTTATTTATTCTCATTTATTTCTAATAAATTGATCATTATGCATGATTTTATCAATGATAGTTTCAATAAATTGTTTGTAACATCATTCACCATTTTTAAACCTCCAAGATAATTTCTAGATTGAAGATTTGATCATTAAATGTGCCAACTCAGAAATTCGATGGAATAAGAAGTGACAGTTTTGCGGTTGAGATTCTGAGCAAATGAAGAAGAATTTGGAAAATCTGGAACATGGGTTTTGTCCAAAATGGACCCAATTAACTTTATTGAAGAACGGTTTGCCCAAATTTGGCTTGTACTGAGAGAAACGCAGGGTTCTTTGAGCACGATTTTCTCAGATTTGTTGTTGCGGCCGTCCTCCAAATCTCAGCTGCAAAGCCAAATTCGCCTTGCTCTTGTTGATCAATTGGTTAGAAGCAAACCAATTTTGTAATAGAAATCATGTTGTACTTATCTTTATTGTAACTTCTCTCTGATCTCTCTCTATTTAAATGAAAACAGAGATCAGAGATGGGATGGAAAAATGATGGAAAAATGAGGGAGAATTGATGATTTGAATTAGAGATTCAGAAGCAAGGATTCATGATAGGATAGGAAGAAGAAGGGATTGTTGCATGTGGTAACCCTCAAGCTTTTTCTGTTGTAATGATTTCACAATTTGATGATTAATATATGAGTTTGAGTTGTTGTTCATTCACTTGATCTGAAGTAGCCTAGCAGCATCCGCTGGCAGCTAAGGGCCCAACCTTTGGTGGAGTACGCTGTTGCTGTTGTATATTATGTCTTTAGTTCATGTGTGGTTTTTCTTATAAGTTTTAATCGGTAATCCGGTATATTCTATTATTTTACATCACAACTCTGTTATGTTTGATCTATTGAGTAATCTCATTCTCTGAGAAAGAAATATCATATCGACTTTGCAACGCATTGCTGTTTATTTAAGTGCTGATATAAATGGTTTTTACAGGATACCGTTGCTGATCAATTATAGAATATCTGTGTTGTAACATTTGACCATTTGTATTACTGAATTCATCTTCGAAATTATATTTCCTTACGATTGTTGAACTTATAAACGTTGCTGTTCCATTCTAAAAAGAGAATCGTATTATTTATAAGACTGATAATTGGATTACCAGATCATATTACTATTAGGGTGTGCCATGTGTTAAGTTATTAGGCATTTGTATTTGGCTTTCAAGCGCTGTTCCATATTCTATCATTAATCAATGCTGTTCTATTTACCATGTGTTGTTCGATTCATCCTTCAAGATAGAAGAGTGCCATTCGATTTCTGTAGAACACGATTGTTGCATTTATTCTTGTAGACTAAGGTGTTGTTTATAAGAATTAGTTGTCGTTACATTTCCTAGCTGCTGTTCCATTTCTGTTTGCTATTCAATTCAAAGGCTATTACTTAATTCTTGATGATTATAATTATTGTTGCATTCATTTACATAGGATAGAGTTTTGCTGTTCAATCCTATTTATAGAAGTAGATGATGTTCCATTTCTTAATTGCTGTTCCACTTCCTGTTATTTGCGTTATTGATTGCTTTGGTGTGTAGTAGGGCTGTCAACTGTAGAGAACATTGGTTACTACTTCCTTGTTCTGAGATTGATTATCTTGTTCTAGTTTGATTTCAATTGTATCAATCTCTAGAGGAATGAGTTATTGCTATTGTATCCTCGATTTATGTTTGCTAAGTGAATAGTTGGATTTCAGAGCATTTGAGTTTATGTTGTTGTAGTTAGATTTATTTTCAAGCATTCATTTACTCTTGTATTTTGAACACTGTACTACATCTTTCATAACATTACTCTTGAGTAAATAGCCGCCTCAGACTGAGTACACTCTTGAAATAAAAAGTCATCCCTTGGTTGACAATTAATGTGAAGGTAATTAGGAGTTAAAAAGATACCTTTTTATCACTTGACACATACCCCACCACCTTGCGGGCGTAGCGTGCAATGCCCATTTCAATGCATCAAACCACTGCTGTTCTGGTACTGCGTTCTCAAATTCGCTCAGAAATTCCTCCACCATAGTTAACCCATCGTACATTGGTAGATCGCGCATCTTTGTTGTTACATAGCGCAGTGACTTCATCATTGTATTGCAGTTGAGGGTTGTTACTTCATGCAGCTGATTCTGCCATCGTTCTATTTCTTCATCTGAATCTGTGGTGTAGGAGCTTTCGTGCTCCCACGTAATCCTGCCATTTTCATATGGATTCACCCAATCCTATTCTCGCGTCATTATCTTATAGATGCAATCGAGCTCGTCATCACTATCTTCATCGCGCACTAGTTCAGTGTATCGCGTTCCTTCGGCAAGGTCTAGTGGTACTACGACGCATAGTGCCTTTTTCTCAAAGATCATTTTACGTTTCTTCAAGTTTATGATTCCGTTCATATCAGTGGCCTAGTCTATGCCCAATAGCACAGGATAGGGATTGTTGTCATCAACAATTTCTATCACTTCAAAATCTGCCAGCGCACTTGCACCTTCAATATCCACTGTTACTCTTTGTAGTCTCCCAATCCGTATGATCTTCTGCTGATTGGTCATACATAATTGAATAGGGGACCACTGCAATGCGGGTTTGCCCATGCGTTCCCATGTTTGTTTCGGTAATACGTTCGTGTCCGATCCTAAATCTAGAATCACCTGATCCATCTCATATTCTCTGATATACGCAGTCAATCTCATTTTCCCTCCTATGCATAATGCATGTTTTCCAACTTTCGGGACCATGCATGGTTCTCCTGCTCCTGCACACCTCTTGTAATACTTTTACTACCTTGCTATTGCGCAACAATTTCATGCATGTCTCCAGAAAGGTAGTGAGCATCGAAGGATCCATCCCTGATTCTTGTTGATCCTACTATCTGAAGTGGAGGCCTCCGCGAAGCTTTTCCTAGCTTCCATAAATGTTTCCTTCGCGCGCTCTAGATCAAATTCAAGTTCCTTTGCAGGAATCTTGCGAACCCACGTGCTTTCTTCAGGCTGCTTACCCTTGTCACTTCCCATCGTGAGACCGCTTTTTAGCATCATGTTTACAGTTGGGTCCTCTTCGCGCGGTTCAGATCTCATCATTCGTACATTCTGAGTCGATGGAGGCTAGAGTACCCCCTTGTTGTGCAGCTTAGTTATCAACGTAGGGCAGTCTTCGGTCTCATGATCAAACTGGGTACAATATAAACATGATATTCTTGTTGGATTCATACAATCACGAGCGTAGTGCCCAGGCCCTCCGCAATTGTAACAAATCAATTGTCCGCAACCCCTTCCTGGTCCCATTCCTCCTCGTCCTCTTCTGCGCCCCTGAAATCCAGTGCGTGCCATCCCTGTATTTGGATCAAGGGCTCACGTTTCAATCTACATTCTATAGGCAGGAGTTTGGTCCATCATGGATTCGTAACTTCTGCAAGTGCGCTCATCACATCCTACCGACCTGTAAAACTTATAGAACAACTATTGGGACATCTGTGTATATTTCTGCAACAAGTGACAATTGTCCGTATTGTGTTTTCCTCCTATCTGATAGATCATGCACCATAATGCAGGCGCGGCGCTGGGCCTCGCTTGCGCTCCCGGTCTTAGTGGCATAGGTCTTCCTGCCAATAAGTAGTTCACGAAAACCGGACAGTGATCCTTATCGTGCCCTTGACCTTTACACTTTACGCACCAGACTTCTTCATGCATCTCTGGTCTCGGTGTCCTATCTTGCTTCAGGCTTTGCATTTCCAAGCATAAATTCTGTGGTTGTGCGTGTATTTGCTAGACTCCCAAAGCAGGATCTTGTATTGGGGTCTCATGCAATCTCATCGCCATTTCCAGTGCTTCAGCTTGTGTGGTCAGCTTTTGCTGTGACAACGCTGTCCTTATGTGTGGTGACAGTGATGGTACAAACAACGCACGGTGCTGCGCATCTGTCAAAGTCATATTAGCTTCACGAATCATGCTTTTCAGTCTCTGATCTAGATCCCAAGTGGTCTCGCCTGAGAGCATCACGATTTATTTAAACCGAATAATTAACTGTGTCTCCGATTTTGGTCTGTTGAATTCCTTGTTCAATCTTGTCTGAATTTCCACGACTCCTGCATTTGGATGATCATTTGAGTGCTTAATATAACATGTCAGCACACGGTCTTGCAAGGCACTTACCAATGTCGCCTTCTTTATGTTGTCATCCACAACGCCCTATGCTTCCCATACTGCTCTTACAACGAACCAAAACTGGTCTGGGTCTTCATTTCCAACCCCTCTGAACACTGGAAGTTTGATTGTGCTTGCCATACCGAACTGCAAAGATGGCAGAGGTGGGGTGGGTGGAGATGGAAGCAAAAATGGTGAGACGGGTGTCGGTGTGGGAGGAGGTGGTAATCGCGTGATCCGCTTTTTTATCAGACTAACCACGCTTCTTGGTGAAACTTTCATGAGCTCTTCCTCTCTTTGTCTTCATGGTGAAATCAAAGGGCTATTCTCTATCCTGGTGTCGAGCAGTAAAAAGGGTTTTTTTTCAGCTCTATTTACCCTACATTAACTTATCAATCCAGGAACGATTTGTTATCTCAAAGAGTGTACTCAGTTTGAGGCAGTCATTTGTCAGAGTAATGCTAGTAGTATAGTTCTCTAAATACAAGAGTAAACAGATGCTTAAAACAATATCTACTTACAGAAAAGCTCCTTAAGACTCAAATCATGCATTCAGAAAACTATAGCAATTTATCAATCAAGGGTACAGTAACAGTAACTCATTCCTCTGTAAACTGATGTAATTAAAGATAACCAAGGAAAAGATCATCAATTTGGGAGCTAGACAATAGATGTCAATACTTACTATAGTCTCAGATCATTCTGCACACCAAAGCAATGATAATACAAATAACTGGAAATGGAACAACAACTAAGAAATGGAACAGCAACTAGGAAATGGAATAGCAACTAGTCTTCTAAACAAGATTGAACAGCAAAACCTTAGTCTATGGAAATAAATGCGGCAATTGTATCCTATAGAAATCAGATAACAATCTTCACTCTAAAGATAAACCGAACAACAAATGGAAATAGAACGACAACTAATAAACATGAAGTATAGAACAACAACTAGAGTCAAATATCAATGTACAATGAACCAAGATAAATAACACACGCGACACGCTTAATATTAAGAGAAACAATAATCTGAATTCGATACAACTGGTATCAATCTCAGTTATAAAGAGCAACAATTGTAATTCGTAATGGAACAACAACATCAGTTGAACAACAATCGTGATTAAGTATAAACCATAGATGAATACAGTAATACCAACTTATGAATGTTACAGCATGGTTACTCTGTAATTGAACAACAATAGCATTTTGTAAGGAACAACAATGTTATATCAAAGGTTAAAGGAACAACAATGCATTACAAGTCAGAATGAACAACACAACATTCCTGTCACAGAGAACAACATTACTCAGTTGAACATAAACAAAATATAACAGAACCGTGATGTAAAATAGCCAAACACATTAGATTACCGAACAAAGCTAATTATAAAAACCACACACGAATTAGAGATAATGGTACAGGAGAAAGTGTTCCACCAGGGCCTGGCCCTTAGCTTCTAGGGACACACCGCTTGAGATTACTCCAGAATCAAAGATGGAACGACAACTAGATTTATATTAAAACATCAAGGCAAAGTTACAGTGGATCACTTTTCAAAGAGAGTCGATGATCAAAGTTTCAAATACAAAGGAGAATTACATAAAAATAACAACAGGTTGTCCCCCGGGCTATCAGTGCTACCCCTTCTTATAACAGCCGAGCGGAGATATCAATGATGCAAAAATAGTTAAGATAACGATCCCTTAGGATCAAAGGATCCCGAGGGATTCGCTAGACTGTTAATTCCCATTTATCCGTTTGTTCTCTTGTGCCGATTTGATATCTCCTTTTCCCTTTCCTGGCTGATATGCTCCAATTTGGATCGTCTTGTTTGCATGCGGTTTCCTACTAGAGGGACAACAGTTAACTTTGTCCTATCTTTTCCTTTAGGACGACAATCTTTCGTTTTCTCCTTTTTCTGAATAAGAAAATGGCAATTATTAGTTGTTTTGAGTTGCATACAAATCCCTTATATTTCGTCATCATTTCTTATTATCTCCCTAGCTCATGATGCAAAGAGGTTATGAGTTTTAAATAAAATATGGCAAAATAAACAATAAAAACATACCTTCTTTAGTACTCCACACACCCCCCTGCTTACCCTTTTTCATGCCCTCATGAAAACATTGTAGTTGACATGTAAGGTGATGAGAGAGTAGGCCGAAGATGAAATCTCATGTGGTGGTCTACAACCATGATGCCTAGCTAGGTGTTCAAAAAGATGTCCTGTCTGACCCTCAGGCATCTCATACAAGGCTTGGTATCCAGGTGCAGGGTGTCAAATAACCGGACTGCGGAACCTACAACCTAACCAAGATGGCCCTTCCCTCAAAATAAGTTCACCATAGAGTCTCAAGCGATCAACGGCTAACTTAAAGTTCTCATAATTAAATGGTTCCCTGAGTTGGATATTCGGATTAGAGGTCTGATATCAAAACTTAGCAGCTGCAATGGCAAGGTCCTTAATGGTAAAAACGTATTCTATCCCTTGCCGATTGATTGCTGTATGAATGGGTCCTAATGCTTCAATCATGCCTAGAGTCCTCATGAGGTTCCTATGTTTATGCCACAACTGTAATGAATCTCTAGGCTCAGCTCTTACCCATAAGTCTAATCCGTTTTCTTGTCTTTGGAAGGCACTATAGGCTTTAAGCCATTGGATTTGATTAACTCCAAAAGAAATAAATGCCTGCAGTTGGATATCCCCAACGAAAGGGCCTGGGTTCTGCTCTGTCTCTTGATCTAACACAAGGTTATGCAGATAGAATTCACACAATAATCTTTGAACCTTTACTCCATAGTGCTTACAACAATTTATGAAATCATCAATAGTATTAATTTGTATAGGGGCTCCTGCTTTGACAACCTTAATTTTCAATTGCAAGTATCGTTCCATTAAAAACAAGGCATAATTCTTAGCAGGGGCTCTACATGCTAGGACGTCAGTGTACAAAGAGCATAAGGTCTCCATCTGTTTTATAACTACATCTAACCTATGAGTTACCTTTGCGACTCTTTCTTCTTCCTTTCACCATCCTTCGAAGGTTTGACTTTTGGATAAATTGACATTCCTTAGCTGTTGTTGTAACTCTTCATACTTTTCTCGAGAAACCGTTTGTTCTGTAAGTTTTTCTACTGCTTGTTGAGCTTGCGTCAAACCCTCTCGTAGGGTTACTTTCCTCAGATCACTGTCCCACATGGTAGTGGTAAGCGGAAGTTTTACTTGAATCTTCTTATTGCATCGTTTCGTGTTTATGGTTTGCATTTCTTCAGAGGGTTGTACCTCTATCTGAACTTCTTTGTCACAGGCCGATATATCATCTGTTTGCACTTCAACATGGGAAACAACTGAATGCTGTTCCTTTTGGTTTTGAATGGTAGACTACACTTCAACAGAGTTTTGAACGGCAGACTGCACTTCAACTGCGTTTTGAACGGCAGGCTGGACTTGAGTCCTCCAAATATTTTTCTTGGGCGGATTTGCCGGAGTGGTTGCATATGTTACCCCTGAGGTCCTTTTTGCTTTCTTTCCCATTTTCAAAACCCTGATTTGTTGTCGAAGTCGTGCTATCACATTCAACAGTCTTTGCTGATCTTTTCGTAATATCTTAATTTCTTCTATTTTCTTAGAAAGAACAGTTACATGTTTACTCGGGCCTGGACTGTTGTCTTGGCCAATTCCCTGGTTCTCTTCTTGGGGTGCTCCTTCATTGTTCTGATCGGGTTGCTCAGGAGTAAAAACCATGACTGGTTCTGTTATTTCTTGGGTGACTTCTTTTTCCACCGCTTCTTCTCCATGAAATTCTTCTGGTGTAGTCTGGCTAGGAACAGATTGTTCCTCCTCTGTATCTTCATCACTTTTCTCTCCAGATATACTTTCATCATGAACATAATGATTCTCTTCTTCTTCTTCCTCGTTGCACAATTCTTCAGATGCATTTGTGTCCTGAGCATAATGCTCTTTTGGTTCTTCTTTGATATGGAGGTCTAGCGGGTTTGGCCATAATTTGGGCCAATTCGTCCTCTTTCAATGGATTTTCCAATGGGCTTTCTTTTCATTGCTCTGTCTCTTCCTCCGCCTGCCCAGACTACTCATTCTCTTCCTCTATTTCACCTTCCTCATTTTCCTCCATCTCTTTCTCATTCTCCCCTCCTTCCAATTGCGGGGGTTGCTCATCCCCTGAATCATCTATCTCCACTGGTTGGCTAGTATTCCCTTGGGAATTTTCCAGCCTCCCTCTGATCCATGCCAATCTGACTGATTTCCTCCGTTTCAATGGTCTATTCGATGTACTGGTAGCATGTTTTCATTTTGGGGCTGGCAGAGTCAGTCCCCCATCTATCGTGGCAATTAGTTCTTCCCAACTGCTCTGTTGCTGAGTAAGACTGTGACTAACTATAAGTCGTATCAGCCCATGGTGACTTACTACCGATTCTACGTGTCGTGATTTTTTCATGCTTCAGGAAACATCATGTAGTAAAGAATTTAAAAATGCAGGAAAATTCACAGAGCATTTCTGTTTTAATACGGCTAAAAGTTTAAGGTGTCGTGGTCTTACCACGTCTTTCCGGCCTTCACAGGTGATGTAGCTCTGAATGATCTTTGCCAATTCTGCCCACGGCTCTCCTAATGCTACTGGTAGAACTCCCTTTCCTCTTACTGTCAGGTTCTGGCCTTCATCTTGGAAGATTTTTATGATTTTTCGCAGTCTCTCCTTCTTTAGAGTCCACACAGGTCCAGTGGCTGGTAGTCTTGAGACTTCTGCAATTATATCATTGGTGACTGCTATGTGTCTCCCTCTCACTGTGGAGTGATATTCTTGCAAGTTCTGCAAGAATTCTATTGCTATGGTCTCGTTGGATTCCTGTAAACGATTGAGATAAACTAGCCATCCTGCCCTTGTCAAGATTTCCCGTGCAGCATCAGAAACTGTCAATACTTGTGGTTCTCTCCGAATTGATCTTCCTCCCATGTTTTAGCACACTGTAAAAACGCAGAGACGACAATGGAACAACAGGCTGTTCAAACTGTTGGAAATACAAAGAAAATAACGAAACAGCAAGGCTCGTTCAAATCCTGAGTCACTTACTAATTGCTGCAAATCATAATACAGAAATAGCTTAGGAACAACAAGCCATGCAAATTGGAAAATGATATATCGTTAAGCCTTGCTATTCCCAAGTGAAAATTCTCTGAATAATGGTCTGACACGTATACCAGCAAATTATGAGGTCACCTGCTTCCCCCCTGCAATATGATAGGCCGTCCTCGGCCATCGAATGAGGGAGCGACGTGCCAAACTGCCATGGTACAGAGTCATAAAGGAACAACGTATAACAAAATGCCATGTTTACAAAAGGAGCAGGTTGCCGAAATTGAAGTGTATAATAGGATCGCTTAACAAATAAGAGAATGTCGTGACATGATGCGAGGTTGGGAGGATAGGACAGCTGACGTGCACAAAAAGTCTGATGTTTTCATTATCAACTTTTCTGTCATGATTGGTTATAATAGATTTTCATGTGTTGAAAGGTTCGGGGAAGTGATATACATAATCTCATTTGACCTATTACAAAGGTATAAGACAAAGAAAGGTGTTGGTGATTACTCTTGGTGTATAAGGAATGTGACTTCAATACCATTAACAAAGCTCTGTTGCCCACAGGTGTCCATAACCTTGACAGAGTTGTTTGTTTCACCCATGGAACCATGATCCTTTGTGTATGCTTAGGAAGTGTTGTGCAATGTCAAAATGGAGGTCATTATGCTAGCTTGGTAACCAGTTAAACCATAATTCCATTCACCAGGAAGGAGTGAAAGGTGGGTAGGCCAGCTCGTGATGAGACCTCTTGTTCCAAGGACTCTTTACTTTTTTCTGATGTGCCTCTTGGATCATATCCCTGGTGTGGTGGCCATAGTGGGAATGCCACTTCACTTTCTTCCTTATGATCATGGTAGGCTGGCTCTTGATGAGACCCCCTATCCTTCATTTGACAACCCATATTAGCAAATCATATAAACATTTTCTCTTTTTTCTCTTTTATAAAGTACTTTCCTATTTATACACAAAGGGTGGTTCAACACTCCTTAAGAGTAGGAATGGTGGAAGAAGTCTTAACATCTCAATAGAAAAATATACCCTTTGTTATTATTCCTTAATAATGATCAAAGAAGATTATGGGAATTTAAAAAGAACCACTATGATAAAGATAACAAATCATATCAGTATTAGTAGAATAATGACAACAAAATGATGAGTGATTGTGTCATTTCCTTTTTCCTCCTATCAATTCAAAGAAATTTGTTGTAAAAATAGCGATTTTATGTAATTCACTGATTTCAGTGTGCTCTGGTTTTGTATCCATTGCATATGTGTATAGCTATGGTCCAAATCACAAAAAAGAGTTGAAACTATTGTATATTGAGAGGAATAGCAGTTGTCTTTTGATTGGAACAACACGGAGAACAAGCATAAGTAAATGGAATATGAAAATGTTGTCGTTTCAAAGAGGAATAGCAAAAAAAACAAGTGTTGTTCCTTTAGAAAAGGAACAACAGAAAATACAAGTGCTGTTTAAAAGGAACAACAGAAAAATGCAAGTGCCTTTCCTTTGGAAAATGAACAGTAGAAAATACAAGTGTTGTTCCTTTGGGAAAAAGGAACAATAGAAGGCGAGGGTGTTGTTCCTTCGGAAAAAGGAATAGGAAAAAAAAAACAGGAGCGTTGTTCCTTCAGAAAAGGAACAACAAAACGAAAGTGGAAAAGGAACAACCAAAACAAAAGTGTTATTCCTTTGGAAAAAGGAACAACAAAAAAACAAAAGTGTTGTTCCTTCGGAAAAGGAACATCAAAATGAAAGTGTTGTTCCTTAAGAAAAGGAACAATATAAAAACAAGAGTGCACACAAGTGTTGTTCCTTCAGAAAAGGAACAAAAAAAACGGCAGTGCTATTCCTTTGGAAAAATGAACAATAGAAAAATGCAAGTGTTGTTCCTTTGGGAAAAGGAACAACAAAAAAGGAATAGCAAAATGCAAAGGTGTTGTTCCTTGAAAAAGGAACAACCGGGCGGTGAGAATGATGTTTCTTCCTAAAAGGAACAACAAAGTTCAAATGCAAAAAAATATCTACAGAGAATAATTTATGCTAACAAAACAAAGGAATTATGTATAGAATGTAAGAACAATTTAATCACTTAATGAACTAGAGGTGAGGAACATTTCTCTTCCTCCTCCAAAATTTGCATGTCGGAGTCTTCGTGGAGTTGCTGCTAGAAGGATAGTCAAACTCGGTGGCCGTTTGCCTTGAAGGTATGTGCAGATCTATCAATGGTGATTAGAGTAAGGGTGCCATTATCATGTACCTTTTGGATTTCATATGGCCCCAGCCAACGAGTTTGAAGCTTCCCGGGAAAATCTTGAAACCTGGAATCGTATAGGAGCGCCAAATCTCCTTCGCGGAAGACTTTCTTTTTAATGAGAGCATCATGCCATTGATCTCGCTGCTGTTGGATCAATGCAGTGTGTTGAAGGGCAAAGACCCTGATTTCATCTAGCTCATTGATCTACTATAATATGTTAATATGTGCTTAGTTTAGATCTAGATCGACTTCTTGTGTTGTTCACAGTGTTTGTATCTCGAATTCTATCGGGAAGATGGGTTCCTTTCCAAATACCATTTGGTATGGCGAATAGCCGGTAGTGCTTCTCCATGTTGTTTTGTAAGCCCACAAGGCTTCTAGTAATCTTGCAGCCCAATGGCGTCTATGTGATGTAATGGTTTTTGTTAGGATTCCTTCTATTATTTTATTGCTGCTTTCTACTTGACCATTTGCCTGTGGGTGGTATGGAGTAGTAATTTTATGCTGGATATGATAGTTTTTTAGTGTTGTAGCAATCTTGTTACCAGCAAATTGTGGTCCACCATCTGTAATTATATATCTTGGAAGCCCATATTGCACAAATATATGGAACAAGAACTATATGACAGAATCTTCTGTAGCTCTAGGCAATGCCTCTGCTTCAACCCATTTGGTGACATATTCTATTGCTACCAAAATATATGTTTTCTGGTTCAAGGTTGGGTTAATTGGACCAACAAAATCGAGGGCCCATCGCTCGAATGGTTCAATAACTACCTGTGGATTCAGGGGCATTTTGTCGGACTGTCCAGGGCATCCTGCTCTTTGGCAGCTGTCACAAGCTTGAATGAACTTCTTTACATCTTTGAAGATCTTGTGCCAATAATACCCTGTTTGTAGCACCTTGTGACCAGTTCTTCGATCGACGAAATGTCTGCCACATGGTTCATCGTGACAAGCTTTCAAAATGTCAAAAATTTCATCTTCACAGACGCATCTCCTGATGTGCATATCTGCCCCTGTATGAAACAGGTAGTCCCCAATCCAAGAAAATCGAGTACTTTGCTGGACAATCTATTTTCGTTCATTGGGGGTCAGATGTTTCAGTAATTTGCCTACTGCTAAATAATTTGCAACATCAGCATACCAGGGTGTTTTAACAGTGATAGCAAACAAATGCTTATCTGGAAATTGATCTTCAACTGCTGCTACATCCATTGGTTTTGGCATTTGCGAGAGAAAGTCAGCTACAAGATTTTCTTTTCCAGGTCGGTCCTTTATTGTGATATCAAATTCTTGCAATAAAATCAGCCATCTGGTTACTCTTCCATTGGTGATTGGTTTATTTGCTAAGTATTTTATGGCAGAGTGATTTGTATACAAGATAACAGGATATCCAGTAATATAATGCCTGAATTTATTGACAACATGTATTACAGCTAAAAATTCCTTTTCAGATAAATTCTTGCTAATATAATAAATTGCATATGGCTTTTTATCTTCATCTTGCCCAAGGACTGCTCCAATAGCTGTATCTGAAGCATCTGATGAAATTTGAAATGGTAGGTCCCAATTTGGACCTCTAAGGACTAGGGCTGTTGACACAAGTTTTTTCAAATCCTGGCAAGCATGGTCGCATTTTTTTGTCCAAAGAAAGTCAACATTATTTGTCAGTGCATATAGAGGTGCAGCAATATGAGAAAAATGTTCTATAAATCTTCTATAATAACCAGAAAATCCAAGAAAACTGCGTACCTCTGTCTGAGTGGCAGGAGTGGGAATTAGCAAAATTATTTAAATTTTGGTCGGGTCTACCTGTATGCTAGCTGCTGAGGTATAATGGCCTAAAATAAGTCCTTCCGTCATCATCATATAGCAATTTTCATAGCTCAAACAGAGCCTGGTGGCAATGAAGCACTGGAGCATTTTTTCCAGTGTGTCCAATGCTAGGTCAAAATCATCTCTGTATGGTGTAAAATCATCCATGTATACTTCAAGCCCTTCATTATTAAGTCTGAAAAGATGCCGAGAATAGCCCTTTGAAATGTGGCAAGGGCATTGCATAGGCCAAAAGGTAAAACTCTGTTGGCAAATGTTCCCCAAGGATAAGTAAAAGTAGTTCTGTCTTGGTCTTCAGAGGCAATCTAAATATGATTGTATCCATTGAAGCCATCTAAGAAAGAAAAGAATTTCTTTCCTGCCAAAGTGTCTAATACTTGGTCAATGAATGGAAGGGGAAAGTGATCTTTTTGAGTTGCTTTATTTAGCTCTCTATAATCTACACAAATCCTCCACTTTCCATTCTTCTTTGACACCATAACAAGTGGAGAGACCCATTTACTATTGGAGATAGGATAGATGAAGTTCACATCTAAAAGTTTTTGAAGTTCAGCTTTTACAATGTCTTTTAGATGAGGGTTAAGTCTCCTTTGTGGTTGGCGAACAGGTCTCGCATCTTTCTCTATGTAAATGTGGTGTGTACATAACTGGGGATCAATTCCTTTCATGTCAGGATAGTCCCATGTAAATGCTTCTTTGTATTTCCTTAGTAGTTGGATGAGCTTCTATTTTTGTTTGGAAGTCAGGTTGGCATTAATGTTTAAAGTCTTTCCTGGCTCAATTTCTACAATTTTGCTATTTGAGACAGAGGTAGTAGGTACTGTTTGATCATAAGTATCTTTAAGAGGATCTTCTTCTAATTCATTATCAAATGCTGCTTCTATCATGTGACATTGTATGTGGGATCTGGATTCAACTTGGCTAATAAAATTGTTAATGGCATCATCTTCTGTTTGATCTTTGAAATCGAGGGCTTCTTCTATGGTTAATGGAGATCTAATATTTTCAATAAGGTATGAGACAAGATGTTTGTTAGTTTTTATTATTGTGACACTTGGCTGGGTTGGAGGATATAAAGCTAGATTCTTGATATTATCCCCCCTAGTTATGGTCATACTGTCTTGTCAGCAGCCAATATAAGCATCAACAGTTGCAAGCCAAGGTTTTCCTAAAATCAATGGATGTCCATCAAGTCGGTTTTTGGGGTTTATTATCAGAAAATCGATAGGATACTCCCAGGAATCAACAGATATCATGATATCATGCAGTGTGCCTTCTGGCCTAACCACATATCGGTCAGCCAGTTCTAATAATGTGGAGGTCGGTTCTACTGATGTAATGCCCAGTTTTTGACAAGTGGTGGTTGTTAAGATATTAATTGCAGCTCCTAGATCAACTAAGGCATTTGAGAAGGTTTGTCCATTGATTTGTATGGTTACTATTGGATTTCCCGGGTCTTCATATTTAACGGGTGTTTCTCTTCCTGATAATAGGTTGGATAAGGTACCAACTACTTGGACTTTTGGGTTATTTGTTATTTTCCTCGGTTTTTTTATACATAGCTCTTTGATGGTCTTTGCATATATTGGGATGTCTTGAATGGCTTGGAGGAGTGGGATTTTTATGTACAGATTTTTTAGTTCTCCCAGAATGTCAAAATCAGGATGTTGTATAGGTCGAGGTATAATTAATCATTCTGGGAATGGGGGAGAAGATGTGGTTGCTTGATCATGAATTTGTTGTCTAGTCACATCCTCTTCTTGTAGCGGTTGTTCTATAGGTAACTGATTTTCAACTTGAGCAGTTTTATCTCCCTCTGTTTCAATGATGCGCCCCGATCTTAATTGAAGGTCATTACACTCCCTTAGATTGGTTCTTATCTCTAGTGTTTCAATTATTTGAATAGATTGGACCAGTCTGTTGTTCGAATTAGGGTTGGGTTGGGCTGGGAGTTGCGGTCTTAAGTTAGACTAGGGGTTTTGTTGTAATTCTGGCAGTGTAGGTTGAGGGAGCGGAATGGTTCCTGCTGGTTGATTCATCGGTCTTTGCTAGTTTTTCTGCCAGGCTTGACTCTGTGAAGTAGGAGGGGACCATTGTGCTGGATATACATTGTTTTGCCAATATGGTGGGGTATAGGAAAAATTTGGCCAATTGGGTTGACTCGCTTGATTCGGCCATGGTGATGATGAAGGAAATGGTTGCTGCGACCAATTCGAGAAGGGAGGTTGATTTTTCCACATTGTATTATATTGTTGAGCATGATATTGTGGAGGTTGAAAAGAAGAAGTGAGATTTGGGAACATACCTGATTGTCGCGGCTGCCATTGTCGGCACTGATTGAGTAGGTACACCGGTTCTGGATCTTCTTCTGCTTCCTTGTATACTGCTTTCAATCTAGGAAGTAAGGGACAGCTCTCTGTAGAGTGGTCTTTTGTACAAATGGCGCAGACTTGAACTGCATCTAATGGGAACTCCTTGTGGTTGTGTTTCTTCCTGCATTTGGGAAAGAAGATTTCCAAATTCTGTTCTGCCTCTGCTTGCTTTTGTTTAGCCTGCATAATATCAAGTTGTGTTGTCAGTGTCCCCAATATGTCAATTTTACAATTTTCTAATAAATTTCCAATTTCTGCGCGAGTTACTCCCTCTGCAGAGATCTTGTTGTCCCTTATAAACTTGTCATGTTCCGTTGGTTTTAGTCTTGTGCTACCTCTCGAGCTCCTGATACATAAATTAATAATGTCAGCAAAATTTTCCTGATAAATATCTCCCTTTCCCATAATATTTAGTGTTTCAATCCATTGTTCCTTCATTCCCCTAATCAATGTTGTTTTTAATACATTATCAGGTAAGGGTAATGATGCATAAGGAGATCTTTGAAGATTATACTGAAAACGCTCAACATATTCTTCTAATGTTTCATTCGGTCTAGCTACCATCTGAAATATTTCATCTTTTAACTCTCTAGACCTGCAATAATACTGATATTTTTTTAGAAAAGACTCTTTCATTTGATCCCAGTTATTTATAACACCACCACCCAGCCCCATAAACCATTTTAAAGCAGCCCCTTTTAATGTAGAGGGAAATAATTTCAGTTTCTAGGGATCGGTGGTATAGTCATATCCTCTACACAGCACATCAAATTCAAATAAGAATGCATCCGGGTCTTTTGATGTAAGGCCATGGAATGTAGGGATATGCTGGAGAGGAATTGCTTTCATAGGTGCATTAGCTGCAGTATCCACAATGGAGTATTGCAGTGTAGAGGTTTGGGTGTTTGGCTGGTTCTGGCCCATTTGGTCAAATATATGATAATAGCCTTCTGGGATATCTAGGAGGGTATTCCTAGGTTGTCGAGGGGGAATGGCTCTAACATGAATGGCCTTAACAAAACTTCCTTTATCTGGGATGATGAGAGTGCCTAATGTCTGGGGGGATTCTAGTTCTTGAGTTTCTTTAACTTCGTTATAAATGATTTTTAAAGTGCTTCCCTTATCTGGGCTACTTAATTGCTGAATTATCCCAAGAGGAGATCTTGGTTCTTCAGTTTCCCCGGTTTCTCCTCTTCCTTCACAGACGTTGCTAAGGTTCCCTTCTTGCAATGATTTTGCGTTAGAATTTTCAATTTCTTGAAAATATTACTCTTCGGTTTGACTATGCACCTCAGCAAAGGCTATAGATGGTGATCATGTGGCCTGAAGGGGACTAGTAGGTTGTCTAGAAGTAACTTTTCTAGGTCCTACTGAAGGCTGAGATTTTGCTTTCTTAAGGATTTCATCTATAAAGGTCAATCGGCCAAGGGTCACTGGCCCCTTAGCTTTGTCAGGCTTGGGTAGAGGTTTATGATTCCTTTCAGGCTTTTTCTGCTTAGTCATGCACACAAATCAACTGCTAATTTCTACCCAAAGAAAACAGCAACAAATCTGCAGGAAAGCGGGCAGGGAGCAGGGCTATTACATGCTCCGTACACAGGTTCTTACCTTCCGTTTTTAAAACCCAATTCTCTCCTAGCAGGTTCTTACACTACTCTGGAAAAGAAACAAATGGCTACACTCTTCCTCGGTAATGACACCAAAATGTCGAGCAGTAAAAAGGGTCTTTTCACCTCTATTTACCCTACATTAACTTATCAATCCAGGAACGATTTGTTATCTCAAAGAGTGTACTCAGTTTGAGGCGGTCATTTGTCAGAGTAATGCTAGTAGTATAGTGCTCTAAATACAAGAGTAAATGGATGCTTAAAACAAGATCTACTTACAGAAAAGCTCCTTAAGACTCAAATCATGCATTCAGAAAACTATAGCAATTTATGAGTCAAAGGTACAGTAACAATAACTCATCCCTTTGTAAAGTGATGTAATTAAAGATAACCAAGGAAAAGATCATCTGTCTGGGAGCTAGACAACAGATGTCAATACTCACTACAGTCTCAGATCGTTCTGCACACCAAAGCAATGATAATACAAATAACTGGAAATGGAACAACAACTGGTCTTCTAAACAAGATTGAACAGCAAAACCTTAGTCTACGGAAATAAATGCGGCAATTGTATCCTATAGAAATCAAATTACAATCTTCAATCTAAAGATAAACCGGACAACAAACGGAAATAGAACGACAACTAATCAGACATGAAGTATAGAACAACAACTAGAGTCAAATATCAATGTACAATGAACCAAGATAAATAACACACACGACATGCTTAATATTAAGAGAAACAGTAATATGACTTCGATACAACAGGTATCAATCTCAGTTATAAAGAGCAACGATTGTAATTGGTAATGGAACAACAATGCTAGTTGAACAACAATCGCGATTAAGTATAAACCATAGATGAATACAGTAATACCAACTTATGAATGTTACAACACGGTTACTCTGTAATTGAACAACAATATCATTCTGTAAGGAACAACAATGTTATATCAATGGTTAAAGGAACAACAATGTGTTACAAGTCAAAATGAACAACACAACATTCCTGTCACACAGAACAACATTACTCAGCTGAACATAAACAAAATATAACAGAACCATGATGTAAAATATCCAAACACATCATATTACCGAACATAGCTAATAATGAAAACCACACACGAATTAGAGATAATGGTACAGGAGAAAGTGTTCCACCAGGGCCGGGCTCTTAGCCTCCAGGGACACACCTCTTGAGATTACTCCAGAATCAAAGATGGAATGACAACCAGATTTATATTAAAACATCAAGGCAGAGTTACAGTGGATCACTTCTCAACGAGAGTCGATGATCAAAGTTTCAAATACAAAGGCGAATTACATAAAAATAACAACAGGCCACCCCCCGGGCCAGTAGTGTTGCCCCTTCTTATAACAACCGAGCGGAGATATCAATGATGCAAAAATAGTTAAGATAGCGATCCCTCAGGATCAAAGGATCCTGAGGGATTCGCCAGACTATTAATTCCCAGTTATCTGTTTGTTCTCTTGCGCCGATTTGATATCTCCTTTTCCCTTTCCTGGCTGATACACTCCAATTTGGATCGTCTTGTTTGCATGTGGTTTCTTGCTAGAGGGAAAGCAGTTAACTTTGTCCTATCTTTTCCTTTGGGACGACAATCTTTCGTTTTCTCCTTTTTCTGCATAAGAAAATGGCAATTATTAGTTGTTTTGCGTTGCATACAAATACCTTAGATTTCATCATCATTTCTTATTATCTCCCTAGTTCATGATGCAAAGAGGTTATGAGGTTTAAAGAAAAGATGACAAAATAAACAATAAAAACATACCTTCTTCATTACTCCACACCTGGCACTGCCTTCGTTTCTATAGGGTCTTCCACTTCACGTAGTCCCAAACATTAATTTATTCGCATGATCCACTTTTTGTACAATAACATTTTAATCCAAGTGTTCAAGGACTTGATGTACTTACCTTGCGGTCCTTTGAGGAAGCGTCGCTTTGCCTCGTTGTCATTGACGGTCATATCTACCGCGAACTTAGTGATGAACCCACCTATAATTCTATCAAGCCAATGGTCCACATTGCGCACGATCCTATCTTCCGAGGCTTCTAATCTGCGCACTAGTTCTGGAGTCTACACGATCGGTTTATCAAGCCTGTACCTTCCTTGACTATCTACTAACTTCGCAATCCACTCATATAGCTCAGATGGAAAGGAAGCAAAGAAAATCTTGTGGATCTCTGTATACAAATAGCGCTCCAACCACTGTTCTTCAGATATTCACGTGTTCCTATTTTCCTGTACCGCGAACTCACGAACTTTTTTATCCAACCATTCTTCAATTTCCTTCTTTGTTGGGTTCCAGTGTTCCGACATCAGACATCCCTTATGCAGATCCCGGTCCCAGCAATGGAACCATTGTTGGCTTGTTGGGGCTTGACCCAGGTTCTGAGGTGATTTAACCAAACAAATTCCGAAACTACCGGCCCTTTCGGCAACAGTGCGCGGTGCGCAGACTGAGGTCTCACCAAAGGTAGTATGGTGTTGGGTGCTAAAAGGTGTCTTTTAAAACTCCTAATTGCCTCATATTAATTATCAACCTGGGTAAGTCTTTTTGTTTCAAGAGTGTACACAATATGTGCAAGCTATAAATCTAGAGAGTAATGATTTAAGATAATCTATTAAATTTAATACAAGAGTAAACAAATCAAACCATAAATCTCAAGATTGTAACTTTTAAGGGAAATAATACATCTAAGCATCAAGACTTAATCTTCAACTGAAATCATAATCAAATCTTTAGCAAGCAATTCAATTGAAAATAGCATCAACCGAGGGCATAGTAGCTTTAACCAATCTCTTTCAGCTGATTCTATATGAATCACACTCTATCTCAATTAAGTAATTCGAATGGAAATGATGTCAACCAAGAGTTTAGTAGTATTAACCAATCTCTTTCAGCTGATTCTATACTAACCACACTCTTATCGTAATCAACCAAAAATAATGTCTTAACTGATAATTAATTCAACCTGCAGTGAGCACAAATGAAATCAAATGGCAAAGTTGTGAAGTACATGAGATCAGAATAAAGGAAAGTAAACTAACTGCAATGTAAACTCACAGGAAATCAGAAGATATCAAATAGGGTAAACTTAGCAGAAAATGGAAAAACATCAAACCAATTAGACTCGCGTGAATTAGAAAGATATAACACAGAGGATAGCAGTTTGATCCACCAGAGGCCGGGCCCTAGCCACCAGCGAATACTGCTGAGCTACTTTAGAGAATACGAATGATCAGCAACGTAGATTATGTATTAACCATTGAATTCAATCCTCATTACAATACGGTCGTCCTTTAGAATAACATTCTGTATATTGAAATTACAATTGAGGTCCCAAGAAAAAAGCTAAATCTCTCTATTATCCCCTCTCCTCCTATCATATCCTATCCTATCTCTAATAATCCCTATCCTATTTGATTTCTGTTCTCATTTAACTACACAGAGAGCAGAGAGAAGTTACAATAGAAATGATTAGAAAATGATTCCCATTAAAAAATTGGATTGTTCCCAACAAATTGATCATCAAGATCATATCTAAAATATCTTTCCATCAACATTCAATAGGAACAGGTCAAATTTGGTATTGCAACTGAGAAAATTTGGAAACCGGCCACAACAACAAAGCTAAGAAAAACGTCTCTAGAGAACCTTCTGTTTCTCTTAATACGGACCAAATTTGGGAAAATTACACATGACAAGACTAATTCGGTCTATTATGAACAAAATCCATGTTTCAGATTTTCCAGATTCTTCTCCATTTGCCCGAAACGTCCAATGAAAAACTGTCACTTTTTATTCCAATGAATTTCTGAGTTGGAATATTTAATGATGAGATGGAGATCAAATTTGCAATCTGGAAAATATCTTGGAGGTTAAAATGGTAAGTGATGTTACAACAAATTTATTAATAAACCATCATTGGTAAAATCATGCATAATAATCATCAATTTATTAAAAATAAAGGAGATGAAATAATATTTATCCATAAGATCATAAATAATTATAAAATGGAATTATATGATAAATCATGATAAATGACGTGATAAAGAAGGGTAGAAATTGATGAAATAGGTGTTAAAAAGTGATAATAATAATGACATATTAGTGGCCCAACACACCCCCAAACTACATATATTGTAAGTCTTCATGCAACCCGAAGCCTCTATATTAACCAAGCTATATAAAAAAATGTTCATCCCAAGTCATGAAATTGATGGAACAAATGACTTCTTCCTCAAATAATGAATATTCAATTTTAGCAATGTTGATGAAGGCGTAACAATTTTCACATTGACGTTCAACTATATGTATATGAAGTTGCAACAAAATATGATATAAGTAACAACGAACTTCATTAACCATTTCCTCAAAAACTACAAACGAGATTTTGCTGAAATTTTGCAAGTAGATTTCTACTATATTAATGCTTCTATCATCCAAAAATGTTTTGGCAGCAGCGACATGAATCTTCAAATGGAAATAAATTATGCATTTTTTCCATTATGAATCCATTAGGTAATGAATTGGATGAAATTCCCTTGTTTCATTAAAATTTATTTCAAGAATCACTCGTCCGTAAATTGACCTTCTTTATTCTCCTAAGACCTACAAAAAACGAGTGTCTTCCTGTAATAAAAAACTAAATCATGGAGAAAGAGAGGTGATTGAGCTCCTCTAATCCAATAATTATGCAAAAAACTAACAAGTAGTTACTCTGTAAAACAAATCCATGGAAAAAATAACAAAGTAAAATCTATTTGTCACCCACGGGAGAGCAGTGGCCAATCATGCTAACCTGCAGTGTTTTAATCATAACTTCTTTGTTTTTGGTCCGATTTGAGTGATTCAAAAGCCAAATGAGAGCTAATTCAAAGTTGTATCACCAATGGAAACATGTTTTGAAAATTCCATGATATGATATGTCAATGTTACTTAGAACAACCTGCATAACAAAATCATTTTCGATTACCCATCTTAGACCAACAATGGAGATCTTAAGCATAACTTTTCCGTTTGATGACGGATTGAGCTGATTCAAATTGAAAATGAAATGAAATTAATTTATTTATCTTCAATAGAAACACGTTTTGAAAACAAAAATAATTGATGGGTCAAATACACAAGTGAACAACTAGAAAAAGAGAGTTTTAAGAGGGCTAATTTAGATAGATAGTCAGTATTTTGGTCATAACTTTCTCATAAAATATCGAAAATGAGTGATTCAAATTTCCTTGTAAACTATATTCATATGGGAATATACCATAGAAACATGTTTTGAAAATTTAGTCATTTAGGCTTCCAAAAACTAACTGTCCCAACTCTATTCCTAAGCTGCCTACTAGGCACCCTGTCAATGTTTTGGTTATAACTTTTTCGTTTCAAATCCAAAATGAATGATTCAAATTGGGTTGGAAATTAGACATCAAAGGATACTTAGGATTGAAACAGGTTTTAAAAATATAGTCATTTAGGCCTCCAAAACCTAACTTTCCCAACTCTATTCCTACGCTGCCTACTAGACACCCTGTCAATGTTTTGATTATAAATTTTTCGTTTCAAATCAAAATTGAGTGATTCAAATTGGGTTGGAAAGTAGAAATAAAGGGCTACTTATGATAGAAATATGTTTTAAAAATATTCCCTTTTGGCCCCTCAAAACATGACTGTCCCGACTATGTTTTCAGAAATTTTATCAAGCCCACAAGCCCAAAAAAATATGATATTCAAGCATTATTTCCAAATCGGCAATAAAAATGAATATGAATATTTGTAGAACTGTTATTTCCATTATAATTCATCTACATATGCAAATAAATTAAAATATTTATCACCGATGTTGATTTCTGCAAAGTGTTGTAACAAAAACAACTATTTTTTACATTAAAAAAAATGTGCTTATTTTATTTTCTTATTTCTACACTAACTTATTCTGATTTGAAAAATAATATGATTATGTATAAGAGTACTTCCATTGGAACCATCTTCGAAATAAGGCTTCAAGTATGTATATACCCAAATTTGAAAAATGCATGTTAATAAATATTAGGGTATGAGAAGCCAACTTCCCTTGAAAAGATGGTGTTAAAAGTTGTTGAAGTATGGAGTGATGCTGCAAACAAATGATGGAATGAAACCAATCTTCAATATATCCTTTACTCTCTTAATTTCCCGTAGCCTTCAAATCATGAAGTTCTTGAACTTTTAAAACGACTTGTTGATGCAGACTAGAAGAAACCTCATTTTCTTCCATAACTTCTACAATTTTTGGATTTGAAACATTTTGAATCTCAGTATAAGTTTTCTCCAATGGTGCATGTGAGATAGAATGGGTGGGAAGGGTGGGTAAATTTGTAGTTCAACACTGTAAGAATGTTGTACTGGTTTATTATGGTGAGGGTGTGGAATGAGTAGAGCAGGAAATTGTGTAGGGAATGGAGCATTTTGATGATGTAATTGATTGGGTTGAGTGGATGATTTTGATAGGCAAGCAAGATGTTGTGGAAGAGTTGGTGAAGAATATGGAGGATGTGTTTGTGCTACAAGATGAGGGAGAGTAGTCATGCAATCATAAAATGAACCATGCCAAACTTGTAGACAAGATTGGTGGTGGTTATATTGAGATTGACATGGCTGCCCTAAAACATGAGTATTCCATAATGGATTATGCAAGTAAGAGAATGGAGAGGAAGTGTTTTGAACCATACATGTAGGCCATGCTTCCCATGGTTTTGACCTTGTTGCAGCTTCCCCATCTCTTTGATATGCTACTTCCATCCTAGATAAGGAAGAGTGACTATCTATGGGGTGCTCCTTTCGATAATGAGGGCAAAAGACTTCATCAAATTCTTGATTTTTCTGAACCTGCAAAACATCCAATTGTGAATTTAGAGAGCTAATAAAATCAATTTTAAAATGTTCAAATAAATCATTGATTTCAGCTCTTATGTCTCCTGTTCTTGTAGTATATTTGGAAAAGAAAGAAGAAAATTCTCTAGAATTCTTACCGGCCTTGGAGATTCCTCTTGAATACCTTATGCACAATTCACAAACATCATCATATGATAACTGAAAAACATCACCTTTTCCTATCAGATTTAAGAATTTTAAAAATTCATCTTTGATTCCTTTGAGTAGGAGTGCTTTTAAGATCTCTTTTTCCAAATACTTGCGCTTTGAGTTTTGAAGGTTGTATCTAAATCGCTCCACATAGTCCTCCAAGCTTTCATCTTCCCCTTGTATCATATCGAAAATATCTTCATTGGATTTGTGGTAGTCTTGGTACTTCTTCAAGAATATGTTCTTCATGTCCTCCCATGTTTGGATGCAGTTCCCACCTAGGCTCATGAACCATCAGAGAGCTGCTCCTTTTAGAGTAAGAGGAAACACTTTCAACCTTTGATCATTAGTACAATAATCATATCCTCTACAAAGTATTTCGAAGTCAAATAAGAATGTATCTGGATCTTCATTTGTCAAACCATGAAAATTTGGTAGAGAAGATGGGGGAATTATGTGCATTTGTGTTACTCCTCCTAGGTCTTTGATAGGGAATTCAAAATTTGCAATGTGAGCCATTTCTTACCATAATAGAAGATGTTTTTCATGTGTTTCTTTGAGGCTCCTCCTTCAAATGTTCCTGTCAATTGGTTAGTGAAATGGGTGGTGCTTACATCACCACTTGAGTGGAATTATGAGATTTTTTCAAAAATTCTACCTCTAAATTTCCTACGAAATTCTGCTGAAAAGCGGGCAGAGGAGCAAGCACTTTACTTGCTCGTTACGTAGGTTCTTACCTCCCATTTTTAATAGCCAATTCTTTCACAGCAAACAAATATCAAGCACCTACTTCAACTTCTATGTAATTGTGCTGAAAAGTGGGTGGAGGAGCAAGCACTTTACTTGCTCATTACATAGGTTCTTACCTTCCGTTTTTAATACCCAATTCTTTCCAAGCAGCAAATATCAAACATACATCACTCTATGTGAAATGGCAACACTCTCCCCGGCAGCGACGCCAAAATGTTGGGTACTATAAGGTGTCTTTTAAAACTCCTAATTGCCTTACTTTAATTATCAACTTGGGTAAGTCTTTTTGTTTCAAGAGTGTACACAATACGTGACAACTATAAATCTAGAGAGTAATGATTTAAGATAATCTATAGTAAGCAAATCAAACCATAAATCTCAAGCTTGTAACTTTTAAGGGAAATAATACATCTAAGCATCAAGACTTAATCTTCAGTTGAAATCATAATTAAATCTGAAGCAAGCAATTCAATTGAAAATAGCGTCAACCGAGAGCATAGTAGCTTTAACCAATCTCTTTCAGCTGATTCTATATGAATCACATTCTATCTCAATTAAGCAATTCGAATGGAAATGATGTCAACCGAGAGTTTAGTATTATTAACGAATCTCTTTCAGTTGATTCTATATTAACCACATTCTTATCGTAATCGACCAAAAATCAATGTCTTAACTGATAATTAATTCAACTTGCAGTGAGCACAAATGAAATCAAATGGAAAAGTTGTAGAGTACATGAGATCAGAATAAAGGAAAGTAAACTAACTGCAATGTAAACTCACAGGAAATCAGAAGATATCAAACAGGGTAAACTTAGCAGTAAATGGAAAAGAATCAAACTAACTAGTCTCGTGTGAATTAGAAAGATATAACAGAGAGGATAGCAGTTTGATCCACCAGAGGCCAGGCCCTAGCCACCAGCGAATACTGTTGAGCTACTTTAGAGAATACAAATGATCAACAACATAGATTATGTATTAAACATTGAATTCAATCCTCATTACAATATGGTCGTCCTTCAGAATAACATTCTATATATTGAAATTACAATTGGGGTCCCAAGCAAAAAGCTAAATCTCTCCATTATCTCCTCTCCTCCTATCCTATCCTATCCTATCTCTAATAATCCCTATCTTATTTGATCTTTGTTCTCATTTAAATACACAGAGAGCATAGTGAAGTTACAACAGAGATGATTACAAAATGATTCCCATTACAAAATTGGATTGTTCCCAACAAATTGATCAGCAATATCATATCTGAAATATCTTTCCATCGGCATTCAATAGGAACAGGTCGAATTTGGTATTGCAACTGAGATAATTTGGAAACCGGCCACCACAATGAATCTGAGAAAAACGTATTCAGAGAACCTTCCGTTTCTCTTAATACAGATCAAATTTGGGAAAATTGCTCATGAAAAAACTAATTCGGTTCGTTCTGAAAAAAACCCATGTTTCGGATTTTCCAAATTGTTCTCCATTTGCCCGAAACATCCAATGAAAAACTTTCACTTATTATTCCAGCTAATTTCTGAGTAGGAATATTTAATGATGAGCTGGAGATCCAATCTGCATTCTGCAAAATATCTTGGAGGCTAAAATGGTGAGTGATGTTACAATAAATTTATTAATAAACCATCATTGGAAAAATCATGCATAAGAATCATCAATTTATTAAAAATAAAGGAGAAGAAATAATATTTATCCATAAGAGCATAAATAATTATAAAATGGAATTATATGATAAATCATGATAAATGACATGATAAAGAAGGGTAGAAATTGATGAAATAGGTATTAAAAAGTGATAATAATAATGACATATTAGCGGCCCAACATATGGGAGGGTGCTGGAACTAGGTTTCCACACCCTAGGGATGTCTTGATGAGTTCTGGAAGGTTTCGCACAGCTATCTATCCCTCGCAACTGTGAACTTCCTTCGCACACCTCTGTAAGTGGTGTGAAGAAAGTACTACCCTGATCCTTTATACTTAATGAGTTATTATAATAATACTTATTTTAACTGTATGAGCTCAGTGTTCTTATTTACCATTCAACATTCATATAAGTGTGCACAATCATAAAACAGTATAAATGTGTGAACATAAAAGGAAACATAGATACACAATATTCAGAATCAAACTTATATTTATTAATTCTCCCTCCAATTACAATCCCAACTCCGCCCTGCACACTTAGCTGCAGGGATCTGCACACTTAGCTGCAGGGATCTGCGCACTCAGTTGCGGACTCTACTAGGCCTTTGTGCACTCAGCTGTAGAGCCTCTTCCTACTACTACGACCCAAGACTTGGACTTACAAACTCAGAGCTATTATTGATTCATCATCCTTAACTTGACTTCACTACCTTACAATTAGAGCCTTGCTCTATAAGGCCGACATTACAATATATTACTTTACATGACTTAGGGCCTACAACCCTATGACTCAATCATACACTTCGAGCTCCGCGCCCATACTTTGCGGAGTCTTTACAATGTCTTTGACCAAAACTCGGGCTTTGAGCCCTAAAAACATGATGTGGGGTATCCGATGCCCAACAATGGACATCTGTGAGGATTGTACAAAGAGCTGGCTACCTGTGAGAGCTAAGGCTTTATATAATTCCTATGTATTTCCACCTTGTATGATAATACAGATAGTGAGTTTTTTAGCTGAGGCTTTCCCCAAAGTATTTTCATGTGTATTGTGCCATTGATTCTTCTTCTTCTTATTATATTGTTCAACTCGATCTTTAAGCTTCCAAAAATTGATAGTAGAAGTAGGTTATATTATTCTACTTTGATTTATATTGCATTATCAGGTTAACCTACATCATATTTTCTACACGGATGGAAGGGATTCATCCTTCACAGTGGGTTCTTCTTCATATTCCCACACACGCTCACCATGAATGATACCACAGTTTGGTTGCACAACACCAAGTTTGTCGACAACTAGAACCTTGTTCACAACAAGTGTGGAGTCTAAAACAGAAGATCACAAGACAATACAATTTAGAGGATCAATGGAATGTGGGGACGGAGGTTGAGGGAATGAATCCATATGACAACCATCATGCTTGTAAGCCAAATCTACACAGATATCAAGCGCAGGTGGGGTAGGAGGATGTGATAGTTCAACAGATGTGCACGTAGCTTCTCCCACCTTGCACTACGAAGCTAGAGCTGTTTGATGAGAAGAGGACGGATAGTCACTTGCGACCGTGATCTCATCCGTCTTAGATTTGGCAGCTCTAACACCGAGGTATGTTTGGAGGAGTTTGAATGATTTTAAGAATTGCAGATTTTCAGATATATAAAGAAGATACTTAAATCTTCGATCGAGAAATTCCCAATTAATTTCATCTTCAGGAAATCTGTATGCAAGATTACAAAAGTGTGCCTGAAATTTCTCAATGGATTCATTAGGTGCTTTCCATAATTTCAAAATTTCTTTATTGAGTACTTTACGGTCAAAATGATTGAAAGCATGGTCTATCACTGCGACCAGATGAGGGAGAAAGTGAATATATTTTTCGGGCAGCAAGTCACACCAATGCAGTGGGTGCCCTCGAAGCGTGTATGCGAACAATGCATAGGTCATGTAATCGTCAAAGATTTAATGCCTTTCACAAGAGCCTACAACTCAAACCATGTGTCTAACCAAGGTTTCTTGGCCTCCACCATCGTATGTTTTAAGTGACAAGTTATTCCAGAGCTCCTCTGAGATTTCAAAGACATTTCCATAAGAGATACACTCTGGAAGAGAACTTTTGTGTTTAATCATGATAAGTATGCTGAGATTCAAAACAGATTGTGACAACTCAACTTGTCATCTAGCCCTCCTTCTAGTATAAGAAATGTTGACGGTGATGGACCCACCAACATTCAGGGGATCTCCAAATTATGAGGTCCCAACTAAACCTCACACCATTTGGTGTAGGAGTCCCATCTGGTACGATGGTCCGATTGCCATTATCTTAAAGATATGCCTTAGCTCTTTCTTGTTAGCACATGAGAGTGGTTTACTTAATATTCAAACAACGAGGTTCGTGTGCCTGGTGAGTGCTTAGTGTCGCTTGTGTCAAGGTCCTTTCATTGCAGAGGGAGAGGGTGAGAGTGAGTCTCAAGTCAAAAGGGAATAGTCCCAAATCTGTTAGAGACACACAACACAACAGGACATTCTCAGCTTCCGGTAGAGTAGTCCACATGGATGCGGCAGTCACAAAAGTAGAAATTCTCACTGTAGATCACCTGATAATGCAATATTCTAAAGCAAAATACTAGATCTACTTCTACAAACAAAATTGCGGAAGCTTAATCGATTATGAGCAAGATCAAACATAACACATATAACAGAGAATGACAAATCAATCACACATGAACACAAAAGAATATTCTAGGGAAAGCCTTAGCTAAAAACCCCGATCTTTGTATTATCATACAAGTGGAAATATGTCTGGATTACACAAAGCTTTAGCTCGCAAGCTATCCAGCTCTCAGTACAATCCATTAATACAACTCACAGACTGAATAGACACAACATATGCCTATCCTTAGCCCTCGAAGCCTCCTATTTCCTTGCACAGTTTTTTCCTAGGGTCCAATGCTGCCACCTGTGTGATCTGGCCTCACACTGCTCACTAAACTCAGAAATAACTATGCAATCCTCAAGGAATGAATTCCTTCTGCATGCAAGAGATATTCACAATGGAATATTCCTGCAACTGACAGTACATTGTCCCACCATCTGATCTCAACTAGGTCTCTAACAAAACTGACATGCATGAGTTATTTATGAGAGAATATTCAGTTATCTAAAGTGCAGTAATTACATGCATGCATGCATTAACTAACTGAACTCACAATTAGTTCCTCAAACTGTTGGAACTAATCTAACTGGATTTAACTCAGTTAACTGAGCTAACTAATTACAACTCAAAGTATAACTCATCCTGATTACTTTAATTAAGGAATAATTTCCTCAATCAAAGGAATAAATGTTGCATGTCCTCACATAGACTTCATGTTTGATTTTCTCCAACTAATTAACTCAAGATGAATTAATTAATTATTTTTCAAACATCTGCTAAGATCAAATTCAAATTTTAATTATCAATTTTAGTTCAGGGACTAACTAAAATTGGAATGTATCATAAAATGATATTTATAGCAATTCTATTTTTAGCACTTCTATATTTAGCATTTATTGTTGCTATTTTCAACACTCCCTCTCAACATGAAAGGGATTATCAGTCACCCCAATCCTATCTCTGTGGAACTCGAACTTGCATTCTGACAATGCCTTAGTCAAAATATCTGCATCCTGCTCCTCGGTCGAAACATATAGCAACATCATGATCCTCTTCACCACACAGTCTCAAAGATGATGGTACTGAATATCTATGTGCTTGGACCTATCATGAAATACCAGATTCTCAGAGAGTTTGATACAACTCTGATTATCACAATATATCACTGTTCGATCCATCCTCTGACCAAACAATCCTGCTAGAATCTTCCGCATCCAAATGGCCTCACATGTTGCCTGAATGGTAGCGATGTATTCAGCCTCTGCTGAGCTAAGTGCATCTGACCTTTGTTTCCTACAGTACCAAGAAACTGCAGCTGAACCAAGGTTGAAGATTCCTCCAGAAGTGCTCTTCTAGTCTGATGGGCTCCCTACCCAATCAACATCTGTGAAGCCCTGAAGCTTCACTCCCTATGTCCGTCTGTACCACAATCCATACTGAGATGTGCCTCTGAGGTATCTCAACACATGCTTCGCTTCCTTCCAAAACATCTTGGTAGGCTGAACCATAGCTTGACTCAATTAGTTCACCACAAAGCACAAATCTGGTCGTGTGTTCACTAGATACATCAGTGAACCCACAAGCTGCCAATAAACAATAGCAGCTACTACCTCACTTGAAGTAGCATCCTCCTTCCTCCAGTTACCAGCTAGAGAAGTTTGCATGGGCTTGCACTTCTCCATTTGGAATCGCCTGAGTATCTCATTGGCATACTTTCCTTGAGACACAAACACTTCCCCATCCTTCTTCCACACTTCCATGCCTAGAGAGTAGTGCATAAGACCCATGTCTTTCATCTCTAACTCTCTTGCAAGGTCCTCCTTGCAAGACTTGATCAATTTTATGAGAGAAAATATTTCGGCGTAAATCACATGATATTTCATTTATCGACGCATTTCAGACCAACCAGTGTGGTTCATCATCAAGACAAAAGCCTCAATTCAACAATTGAATCCCTGCACAGAAAAGACTTGATCAACTAATCATCACCTATCAATATCAGATCATCAACATAAAGTACAATGATCAATGGCTTACCTTCTACCATGACTTGTCATCAGTATTCATGGGTGTCATTTAGTGTCATCGTCGCTTCAATTCAGCTTCGATAGATCGACAATGTTGGTTATGATCAGGTTGTTCAGGTAATGTTTGTAGTTATGGTTTCATGGCATTCAGTTGATTGTGTAAAAGGATTCAAAGTTAAAGTACCTGGTCGAAAAGACTTGATCAACTAATCATCACCTATCAATATCAGATCATCAACATAAAGTACAATGATCAATGGCTTACCTTCTACCATGACTTGTCATCAGTATTCATGGGTGTCATTCAGTGTCATCGTCGCTTCAATTCAGCTTCGATAGATCGACAATGTTGGTTATGATCAGGTTGTTCAGGTAATGTTTGTAGTTATGGTTTCATCGCATTTAGTTGATTGTGTAAAAGGATTCAAAGTTAAAGTACCTGGTCGATGACATAATCTTATTGTCATCACCACCAGTGCCAGTTACAAATATGTGATGGTTGTCGTCGTGCAATGTTGATGAATGTCGCACAGAGACCACAAGGATGTACAATGGTCGATCGTCTGGTAAAGGCTTCAGTTTCACCGATGTCACTTTGCAGAGCTGACATGGGTTTTAACAAGTTAAAAGAAACTCTTAACCTAAGCCTAGACCTACACCCTAACTCCTAAGCTATATTTTCATCATTTGTTTACCCTACAAATCCTATGCTCATAATTCTAACCCTAAACCATACATTCATGTTCAAATCCTAATGCATTATGCCTAAACCTTAATCAAAATCATGCTATTTCCTAGCCAAATCTATGTATTAATCTAATCCTAAGTTAAAAACCTAAAGCTTAAGTCATAAAACCCCAACTATCACATTAAACCTATCACTATGTGCTAAAAAACTAAGTGTTATGTCCTAACCTATGCTCTCGACCTATTCAAGTGTTAAAACAATACACAAAAAACATTACAAATACAAAACAGTCCCTAACCGCAGACATGACCGCATCGGGGGACCGCCACCATGTGAACAGAAGGTTTAGCACAAGAAAGTTAGCCATCGGGTTTGAGTTAATCACCAGTTTGGAAACCGCGCAAGATTGTTAACATATGAACACTGTAAGGTAAGCTGCCAGGTTAGTATAGACCGCCACTTGACCGCACGAGTAACCTAACCGTGTCAGGGGCATGTGACCAGCATTTGTAAAACCATCAGGGTATGTGCTGGCAGTTTGGAGAAGATCGTCCGTAAACCGCGTCGGAACCATGGAGTAGCTATCACATGCGACAGTTAGCGCAACCATCGCCTTAACTGCCGGGGGCAAACATTACTGTGGCAGTCCATGGTTTGACCACAAAAATGTTCACATGACCACCGGCTGTCTAGCGCGCAGTTAAGAAACTGTTTACAGTTTTATGGTTAAAACAAAGTTATTTTGGGTCTTTTTATGTTAATTTGTTTGAAAATTAATGTGATGACCATGACTAAGCCCTAAGGTGGCCAAAAAAATCAACCAACTTAACCATGAAGGTAGCCAATTCATTCCTGAAGGAAGTCAAGGAGGTTATCATGCATTTGCATGCCTATAAAAGGCAGGATTGCTCATTGAAGAACAAAGGAGTGGTTTTCAGCTTTTGTATGCAGGTTCTGGAGGGATAGAGGCAATTTTGTTTTCAAAGTTTTGAGAGCATCAGGAGTCGGATTTGGAAACTGTAAGCGGCGTTGGAAAGCTAGTTCAGAGAGATATCTGGTAACAGTGACCAGAAGTGTATGTGTACATATTTAGTCTATTATTTTCTCTATGTAATCGACTTCTTCCTCATCATTCCTAATAAAACGGTCACCCATCTTGAAAGCAGACCCGAAGACGTAGTCCATCAGGGACGAACTCCGTAATCAATATTTCTATCTAGTATATCTGTGTTTTTGCTATTTTCACATCTGTTTTGCATCTTAACTATGGTTTATCAACTGTCGTAAAGTGATCAGTTCAAGCAGTTTTCCTCGATTTCCATGCTTTTAGTTATCATTCAGTTCTTAAATGGCTAATCAATTCTACATTAGTTTTTATTATATGATCATATCAAATCATATAATTTGGTATCAGACCAGGTTTCATTTGTAGAAGGAATCCTTGAGCAGATCGATCCAAAGATTGGAAAGCGACGAGTCATTCAGAAATCGACCATGTCAAGACCTGATGTAGTTGAAAACACTGAGGCTAAGATGAGTGAAGAACAGTTTCAGCAGGCATTCTTAACTATGCAACAAATGTTGGGAGAATTGTATGAAGACAAGAAGGCAAGAGATCCAACTACTTCTTAACTATGCAACAAATGTTGGGAGAATTGTACGAAGACAAGAAGGTGAGAGATCCAACTTTTTCTTCGAAGGCATCAAAGAAGGACAAAGGTAAAGGCAAGGATGATAAACCTCCTTCACCTCCATCATCTCCATCATCCTCTTCTTCTTCTTCTTCTTCCAGTGCAAAATCTGAAACGGAAAAGAAACCTAAGAAAACATCTCATTTGAAACTTGATGTTAAATTTGAGTTACCTGTTTATGATGGTGAAATGTGTAGGAATTTACAGGGTAAGTTTCTCAGATAGAACACCAAAGGACACCGCTCACAAACACATCACAGATCAATACACCAGTATTGTTGACATGGTTAAAACCCTCAAAGAGGGAAATAGTCTAAGGTTTGAGTATGAGGAACTTACCCTGTAAATTCCTACATGGTATTAGAGCACTAAAGGACACCACTCACAAACAGATCACAGATCAATACACCAGTATTGTTGATGTGGTTAAAACCCTCAAAGAGGGAAACAGTCCATGACCTGAGCCAACGCGGCCACTCAACTTGGCTCTGATACCATGTAGGAATTTACAGGGTAAGTTCCTCAGACTGAACACCAAAGGACACCACTCACAAACAGATCACAGATCAATACACCAATATTGTTGACGTGGTTAAGACCCTCAAAGAGGGAAACAGTCCATGGCCTAAGCCAATGCGGCCACTTCGGACAATTTATTAATAAAAGAATGAAAATTTACATAAGCTTCTCTCATGAATGGTTACCCTACAAATGACCCTTCATGCTCTTTAAATAGAGATCATGGACCAATCGGGTGTTAAGCCACGGATCAAGTGTCGGTAATACCAAGGAGAGAATGAACCGTTGGATCACTACATATCGTGATCGTTGGATTGTAAGTTACAAAAGTACATAGTAAAGAAACACACTTTACCTAACTCTACACTAGACCAAGTTATACTTAACTATTTCCTATGTGTCGGAATATCCTAACAAAATGAATCCTGAAAAGTTAGATAACTAGATAAAGCAGTTAGAAGTGTATTGTCACATTCATAACATTTCTAAATATAAAACTAAAATTCAGTTAGCTACACTTAGAATGGGGGGAACAACTTTAATATGGTGGGAAAGCAAAACTCAATTAGATGTAAAGCGTACAGGAAAAGTTATCTCTTCATGGTCTAAGTTTTTGAAAGCTCTTAGGAAACAGTTCTATCTTTTAGGATACATGTAGCAAGCTGTTATTAATTGGAAACATCTGAGGCAAGGTAAAGGGTAGAGTGTTCAAGAGTTTACTCAGGAGTTCAGGAAGAAGGCATTGGCGTTTGGTATTTCATTGGATACATGTGAAACTTTGTTAAAATACATCGACAGTTTACATTCATATTTGCAGCATACTTTATTAATGTTTAATCCTGATGATTTTGACGAGGTGTGTGTTCAGGCCATACATATTGAATTAGGTGGCATACCATTCAAGTTGTCATCTTATCCATCCAAAGAGATGGAAAACAAAGATTCTAGAGATAGTAAGGGCAACATTTCAAAGAGAAAGAAATCAACGATCGTTTAGAAGGAAAGACCTACTTGTTCTCATTGCCAGAGAATCGATCATGATGAATCGAAGTGCTGGAAACTTCATCCAAAACTTAAGCACAAAAAGTTCCTTAAGGCTAAGGATGAAAAGAAGGCCATTGCAGCAGTCTAGCAAGACCTAGGTTCAGATTCAGGTGATAAATGAAGAATAAGTGTTATGGTTACGACAGGTTAAGCTTCTGATACTGGTTCAAGTTCGAAAACTAATGTATCTTCTTCAAATATAAATCTTTCATATGAGGATAAACGAGTTGAACTCTTCCACATAAGGATAACTTCTAAGCATACAAAGATTGACACAATGTTTGACAGTGGGTTGCAAGCAAATTTAATATCTAAACATATAGTTAATATTGGGATTGGAAACACGGAATCATTCAAGACCATACCCATTAGGTTGGATTAATAAATCAAATCAGATACATGTCACAAAGCAGTGTTAGTTAAAATTTGCAATTACATCTAAGTACACCGATGAAGTGGAATTAGATGTGGTCCTAGTAGACATATGTGGAGTAGTCTTAGGGAGTCCTTATCTTTATGATAGAGATGCAGTGTTTTACAGAAGAGAACATAAATATCACCTAAATAAAGAAGGGGTTGAATTTATTGTTAGGGCACATAAAGTCAAATCAAACTTGGATTTAATTGTTACAAATCAAGTTAAGTAGTTTATAAGTTCAAGTAAATATGTAATCATGGTTATTAAGGAACAACATATTAAAGTTGATTGTTCGAGATGTGAGATTCAGTTTATAGATCAATTGTTGCTTCTGGAGTCCATGAAAATGCATCTTTCTTCAATAATGTTGTTAGAGGTGTTGCTATTCTCCCATAATTCTTAACAAACTTGCGATAATACCTTGTCAACCTGAGAAATCCTCGCAGATGCTTTATGGATGTGGGGATTTTCCATTCCTTAATGGCTTTAATTTTGTTAGGGTCTACCTTAACTCCTTCATGAGATACAATATGACCTAGATATTCCAACTCTTGTACTCCAAAGAAACATTTGGATCTTTTTGCATATAATGGTTTCTCCTCCAATAATTGTAGCACCCTGTCAACATGTTCAACATAATCCTTCCAAGACTTGCTATAGATTAGTATATCATCAAAAAATACTAACACAAATTTTCTAAGGAATGGTTTGAAAATGGAATTCATCAAACCTTGAAATGTTGAAGGTGCATTGGTAAGGCCAAAAGGCATGACCAAAAATTCATAATGACCCTCATGAGTTCTAGATGGTGTTTTCGGAATGTCTTCAGTCTTCATTCTGATTTGATGATATCCTGAACGAAGATCCAACTTGGTGAAGTAAATTGATCCATGCAATTCATCCAGTTATTCATCTTAAAAAGAGCCTTTGCCAAACTTGGATACAATAATAAAGATATCTTCAGAGCCTTTCAAAAAGCCAAAACTGGAAACAATAAAAACAAAACCAACAATTCCTCAGCCATTAACGCCTACCTTCCATATATTCATGGTGTAACCGACAAACTTGCCAAAATTCTCTTAAAAAAGAATATCAAAACCTCATTCAAGCCCTTGACAACTATCAAACAAAGAATGAAATCTGTTAAAGACAACCCAGAACATCTCCAACAGAAAGGTGTTTATATTAACTGTTCATATGGAGAACAATATATTGGGGAAACAGGTAGATCAGTCAGTATCAGGCTAAAAGAACATAGTGCTGATATCCGTAGAGAAAGAACCCGTTCCTCAGCCTTGGCAGAACATGCAAATAAGACAAACCACCATATATGTCTTGACAACACAAAAGTCATTGCAAATGAAAAACACTATTTCAAGCGAAAAGTCAGGGAAGCCCTTGAGATCATAAAACACCCGCATAACCTCAATAGGGACGGAGGCTTGGAAATTAGTAGGAATTGGACCTCACTCCTCACCCATGGATTAAATTGACGCCCTCTCTTTCTCTCTTTAGGGCTAGCTAATTAGCTTTGAAACTCATCTTTAGCAATTCATTAACATCCTGAGTAATTAAAAACTTGCAAGGATTAAATAAAATAATCTTAATTACCATAAAATTACAATTACTTAAAGCAAAATCATTAGGATTAAATTAATAATTATTTTATAAAATAGAATATAATAAAAAACTTAAGAAAAAAAAAAATTAACTCAAAAAATAAATTAATTAATTAATTAAAAACAAATAAATAAATTAATAACTTATGAAATAGATTATAATAAAAATCCTAATGCAAAAACAATTTATCTCAAACAAATAAAAAATAATTATTTTATGAAATAGAATATAATAGAAAAACTTAATGAAAAAACAATTTAACTCAAAAAAAAAATAATAAATAAAAAATATGTACAAAATAGAATATAATAAATAAAAAACCGAAAAAAATAAAAATAAATAAATAAATAAAAATAATTAATTAATTAATTAAGTAAGTAATAAATTAACTAATTAATTAATTAAAAAATAAATTAATTAATTAATTAATTAATTAAGTAATTAATTAATTAATTAATTAATTACTTAATTAATTAATTAATTTATTAATTAATTAATAAAAAACCTAATAAATTAAATAAATAAGTAAAAAATAAATAAATAAATAAAGTAAAAATAAAAATATTATAAAGCTGGTTAATTAGTCTGTCGGCTCTCACGCTTGACATCCCAACCCTAACCCTATTTATCTCTTCTGTCTCTCTCCTTTGTAATTCAAGTCCTGATGATGAGTCTCGGTCTAGACTCGAAACGTCGACAAAGCAAAAAATGGAAACTGTGGAATATCCGAGTACAGATTCTAAAAAACCTAACCACAGAAATCTACAATCCATTAATTCATCAATGACTGGAATGGGAAACTTATCTTTAATTGTGAGCTTGTTGAGCTCCCTATAATCCGGACACATGCGCCATGATCCATCCTTCTTGTGCACCAATACTACTGGAGCAAAGAAAGAACTTTGACTCGGTTGAATTATACCAACCTCTAGCATTTCTGCAACCATACGTTCAATTTCACTCTTTTGGGCATAGGGATATCTGTGCGGCCTGATGTTTGGAGGAACACTTCTTGGAATCAGATGAATAGCATGATCATGATCACAAATAGGTGGGAGACCTTTGGGAGTCTCAAATACCTTGGAATGATTGTCCAAGACTTTTTGGACATCTGGAGAAATAGATGATTCCAATGTGGAAACATCTAGCGAGCATAATTGTGCAATTACACCTCTTTGTTCCTTTTTTAGAAGCTTTGTCATACCATTAGAGCTGATTATCTTTCCCGGTTTCCCTGCGATACCCATTAATTCAACTTCCTTTCCTTCCACAGAAAATTTCATGAAAAGTTCTTGTAAATTAAAAGCTATTGTACCCAAGGATTGTAGCCATTGGACTCCTAGTACAACATCAGCACCTCCCATTGGAATGGAAAGCATTAGGCTAGTCAATACATATTCTCCCATGGATAGCTTGATATTATGGCACTTTCCAGAGAAATTTATTGTTCCTCCATTTGCAACCATCACTTGACACTCTGGTGCTAGATATAAGAAGAAATTCAATTCTTTTGCTACCTTACAATGAATAAGATTGTGGGTACTTCCTAAATCAATCAATGCTATTACCTTTTTCTTCTTGATTTGTCCTTCTATCTTGATGGTTTGAGGAGTGGTAATTCCTGCCAATGCATTACAAGATATGGTCGGATCCATTTCTTCTTTATCTAGGCTTTGTTCCTGGAGTATATCCTCTTCTTTTGACCTTTCTTGCTCCTTTTCTTCTTCCTCTTCACAATCTATGTAGAATAATTTCTTCTCAGCACACTTATGACCTTTAGTGTATTTGCTATCACAACTGTAACAAAGCCCTTTTGCTCTTTTTTCTTCCAATTGTTGTGGTGTCAACCTTATAGGTTGTGGAAGACTAGGGGCAACAACACTTCCATCTTTATAGTTGTGAGTGGTATGCTTCCTGGTTGCCATAATTTTGCTTTCCATTTTTCTTCCTAAGTTGAATGCCTTCTCTAATGAATCAGGGTCCCAAAGGCAAACATCATGTTGGATATTATCCTTTAAAGTCCCTATGAACACATCAATTCTATGCTCCTCTGGAATATTTTTTACCCTTATGTTCAATTTTTGTAACTCCTAAATGTGCTCCATTATTGAACCCTTTTGTTTGAGACTTATCAATTGGCTAAAAAAAGTGTTGCTTTTTGTATCCTGATAATGTGCTGTCAATTCTTCCATAAAAATTGCCCAAGTGATAATTTGTTTATGAGAGCAAAGCCATTGATACCATACAAACTGTTTTGGTTCCAAATATAAAGTTGCAATACGTACCTTTTGTGTGTTTTGCACATTATTAATTATCGAAAAATTGCTCCATTTGTAATATCCATGTTGCGGGATCCTTGCCATCAAACTTCCTCATATCGATTTTTGGAATATGGTGGGTCTTCGATCCAACATTAGAGTCTATGGAATCATGATTAACATTTCTTTTGTTCTCATCATGAGTTTCCTTTACTACCCTTTCACCATTAGTGACCATTTCTTGTAGCAACTTATTCATATTTATCTTCAATTCTTCCATATTATCATCCATGCCATCAATTTTAGCGTCCATGCCATTCATCTTAGCTTCCATGCCATCTGTTATGAAACCAGCTCAAGAGAAAAGATAGAAATATAGATCCACGCCTTAGAATTCAACCTCTTCGAGGGGGCAACCTCCTTTACATTACATAAATGAAGAATTCTTGGATGATACAAATGAAAAGACCTCCTTTCTATATATAGGAGTCTTAGGGGTCATAACATAATCAGAGCCGACATAACAATAATAATGTAAGGGCACAATAATAACAATAGTGGGCTTCTATGGGGCACAATACTAACAATATGGGCACTACATGGGTACATCAATATAATAAGTGGGTTTTACTAATAACAATAAGGGGTTACACTAGTAGTATAGGGGCCTAACATGCCCCTCTCCTTCAAAAAGCGTTGTCCTCAACGCTTGAGTAGTTCTTGATGCTTCTGTATAAAATTATTGTCCTCACATGTGGAATTTTCAGCGGGTAAGTTCTTCCACTTGATGAGATACTTTGAAATTGAACGATTTCGTAGCTATCAGATTCTTGCTTCTGTGACTGCTCCAGGTTCCAATATGATTTTTCCTTCCTCTTCAATTTCTGGCAATATTGTTTGAATTGGGATCTTTTGCAACTTTTGAATAAGTGGCCATACTTCTTCATCCATCTTCCATTCATCCCTTGCTTTTTTTATCCAATCTAGTTGGATAATAGAAATAGCACAAAACAATGCTTCCACATCCTCATCCTTTAAGAGTCTTCCCATTCGGTAAGGTCACCATTTTTTAAGTGCATGTAGTATTGCCAACATTTCCTTCTCATAATTAGCTTGCTTGAGATGTAGCAGTAAAAATACCCAATCACCTACATCAAAACATTTTTCACTACGATGTTGATCTACCTATTGTTTCGTTTGATTTTGCACCAAAGTGGCGTTATCCTTTAAAAGTTGGAGAACTTGTTGTTGATGCTTGATGTGATCTTTCACTGCTTGAACCTTTTTCTTCTTGATATGTCCTTCTTTCTCTAGAGTTTTAGGAGTGGTAATTTTCTCCAATCCTTTACAAGATATTGTTGGATTCATTTCTTGATGCTCGATGTGATCTTTCACTTCTTGAACATTTTTTCTTCTTGATATGTCCTTCTATCTTGATAGTTTGAGGAGTGGTAATTTCGACCAATGAATTACAAGATATGGTTGGATTCATTTCTTCTTTCTCGATGTGATCTTTCACTTCTTGCACCTTTTTCTTCTTGATATGTCCTTCTATCTTGAGAGTTCGAGGAGTGGTAATTCTTGTCAATGCTTTACAAGATATGGTCTGATTCATTTCTTCTTTCTCTGGGGTGGGGTCCTGGCGTGTATCTTCTTCTTTTGATGTTTCTTGATCCTTTTCTTCCTCCTCTTCATATTCTATGTAAAATAATTTCTTCTCAGCACACTTATGACCTTTAGTGCATTTTCTATCACAATTGTAACCAAGCCCTTTTTCTCTTTTTTCTTCCAATTGTTGTGGTGTAACCCTTGTAGGTTGTGGAAGGCAAGGAGAAACAACACTTCCATCTTTATAGTTGTGAGGGGTATGCTTCCTGGTTTCCATAATTTTCTTTCCACTATGTCACAAAGCCCTTTTACTCTTTCCAATTGTTGTGGTGTTTCTCTAAAAAAGGTGTTGCTCTTTGTATCCTCATAATGTGCTATCATTTCCTCCATGAAAATTTACGATGTAACAAGTTTTTTACGAGAATAAAGCCCTTCATACCATAAAAATTGATCCGGTTCTAAATATGAAGATACAATACATACCTTTTGTAACAATGGTACACCCTGTAGATCAAGATATTGGTCCATCTGAAGTATCCAATTTACCGGATCCTTGCCATCAAACTTCCTCATCTTGCTTTTTCTTGATTTTAGGAGCTCGTTCTTGAAATGACTGTAACTCTGTACTTTTGGATCTTTAATTTCTGAAATTTCAACCTGTAGTAGCCCTCTGTGTCCTCTTTTCAATGCCACTAGTCTGATCCAAATTGGATTCTCCAAGAAAGAGTTATGCACAATATCCCAAGATGACATGATTATAGACCTTTCCAGAAGAGCGAACTTGTATGAAGTGCCACGTGTCACTGTTTCAACCTTTGGCACTGAAAAATATATACAAGAAACTATAGTCTCTCCTCTTTCTGTACCTTCTTACAAAATTTCAATCTGATACTCAGAGAGAAAGTTATGACGATTTTCCCTAGGTCACCTGTTTGGAATGTAATTTAGGAGTCTGCAAAAAGACCAACTTCCTCGGATCATATCTACGCGAATATAGCGCAAAAATCTTTGAAATTCGGACCCAAGATTTAGCGTGATTTCTTCTCAAACGGGTTTTTTTTAGCTTCTGAAACGTCGCAGAAAAAAGTTATAGCGAAAATTCCACGATTAACTATTTGGAGCAACAAAACCCTAGAATCCAAAGCTCTGATACCAAATGTTATGAAACCAACTCAAGAAAAAGATAGAAAAGATAGATCGACGCCTTAGAATTCAGCCTCTTCGAGGGGGCAACCTCCTTTACATTACATAAATGAACAATTCTTGGATGATACAAATGAAAAGACCTCCTTTCTATATGTAGGAGTCTTAGGGGTCATAACATAATCAGAGCCGACATAACAATAATAATGTAAGGGCAAAATAATAAGAATAGTGGGCTTCTATGGGGCACAATACTAACAATATGGGCACTACATGGGTACATCAATATAATAAGTGGGTTTTACTAATAACAATAAGGGGTTACACTAGTAGTAAAGGGGCCTAACACCATCCATCTTAGCTTCTACGCCTTTCTTTAAACAATCCATCTTAGCTTCTACACCTTTCTTTAAACCATCCATCTTAGCTTCTACATCTTTCCTTAAACCAACCATCTTAGATTCTGTTGCCTTTTGTGCAAGTGACACTTGTTGCACTTGGTCTCGTAATTTTGATATATCATGTTGCATTTCTTCCTCTTCTTCATAAGTCATGCTAGAGATTTCAGGTTGCTTACTAGGTTTTTGCATTTTCTTTCCTCAGGGCATCAATTACCGATTCAAACTAATTTTTCAAGCCAAGCTTATGAAACAATTTTAAAAAAACTACACACCTTTTTTCACTTTGTAGAAGCTTGATATTGAATCTGATGTATCTCTGCAATTTCAGATCATCCAGTTCTGAAATTGCGACCTATAGTAGCCCTCTGTGTCCTCTTTCCAATGCCACCAGTCTGATCCAAGTTGGATTCTCCGAGGAAGAGTTATGCACAATCTCCCAAGATGACCTGATTATAGACTAGTTCAGTAGAGCAAACTTCTACGATGTGCCACGAGTCACTGTTTCGACCTTTGGATCTGAAAAATACATACAAGAAACTACAGTCCGTACTCTTTCTGTACCTTCTTACGAATTTTCAATCCGATGCTCACAGAGAAAGTTCTGATGATTTTCCCTAGGTCACCTATTTCGAATGTAATTCAGGAGTCTGCAAAAAGACCAACTTCCTCAGATCATATCTTCACAAATATAGCTAGAAAAGCTCTGAAATTCGGATCAGAGATTTAGCGCGATTTCTTCTCAAATGGTTTTTTTTTAGCTTTTGAAACGTCGCAGAAAAAAAGTTATAGCGAAAATGCCACGATGACCTGTTTGGAGCAGCGAAACCCTAGAATCCAAAGCTCCGATACCAAATGTTATGAAACCAACTCACAAAAAGATAGAAAAGAGAGATAAAGACCTTAGGATTTAGCCTCTTCGAGGGGGAAACCTCCTTTACATTACATAAATGAGCAATTCTTGGATGATTCAAATGAAAAAACCTCCTTTCTATATATAGGAGTTTAAGAAGTCACAATATAACCCAGCCAACCTAACAATAATAATATAAAGCCACAAAAATAACAATAGAGGGATTCTATGGGGCACAGTAATAACAATATGGGGGCAATAGGGGCACAACAATATTAATAAGGGATACAACTACAATAGTAATGGGGTAATCACTAGTATTATAGGGACCCAACATCAATCGGTCAAGGTGGTTAATAATTTTCCAAGAAATCTTTTTCATGAACAGGATAAGCAACATGAGATACATTTAATGTCCTATGAACATCTTCTTAAAGACGGAATGAATTTCAATTCATTCATTCAACTGAATTATAGAAACTATCATCATCAGCAGTGTATTGCAGGGAATGGTACATGTGAGTCTAATCAGAGACTTGTTTCAGATGGTATGTTTATTTTTAGTTTCAAGGGTGCAGGTCAGTATTGGGGAAAGTTAGTGATAAATTTCTTTGGTATTGCATCATCATTTCATGCTTTCAAAAGTAATGAAACCTCTCTTCAAGTGGAGAGGAAGTTTATAAGTTTTCATGACAAAGCATTTTCAAAAGCAGATCTAAAGTTTCCTTACTGCGGTTTGAAAACTAATGCATTAAGTGAAAGTGTTAGTCAATGGAAATATCAATTAATAGACGAAGAAATAGTGATTCAAGTATATCAACAATTACTTAGATACTTTCAAAATCAAACTAAGTTGCAACACTCTTTACATCACAGCTGGATGAGTTCTGTGCAGCAAGTTCACTTAGTAACCAGTCAATAGGAAAGTAAATCAAGTCAAGTAATTGGTATGAAGTCAAAATAAAAGGAATCTTTGAATATTTCAGTTATTCTGGAAACTAGATTGTTAATACCTATCAGATGTATTAAACAAAGTTCTACCAATACAGTTTTCAAAGATGTTTTTGAATCATTAACTGATGATTCTTCGTGGAAAGAATTCAATTGCCATGTTGATAACAGGTTGTTTTCCCACCATCGCAAGTTGTTCATACTGCGAATGGAAGAAACAGGTCAACGAATCAAAAGGTATCATGGTCAGCATCATCAGGGTCATCACACGCAGGTGATTGATCAAATGTATTGGTACATCGTCAGGTCAAGATGGAAAGAGAGGGAGTTCTACTCTCATCGACTAATTATTTAGTCAAACTTTTGTGGTCCAAAAGCTTTCAAGTGGAGAGGAATGATCCAGGAGGATTCATTGATCCAATTGCACATATGTTCGAAGTGTCTTCATCAATATTCATGGGTGTCATTCAATGTTGTCATTGCTTCAGTTCAGCTTCAACAAATCGACAGTGTTGGTTATGATCAGGTTGTTCAGGTAATGTTCGTATTTACGGTTTCATGGCATTCAGTTGATTGTGTAAAAGGATTCAAAGTTAAAGTACCTGGTTGACGACATAATCTTGTCGCCATCACCACTAGTGTCAGTTACAAAGATGTGATGGTCATCGTCGTGTAATGTTGAAGAATGTCGCACAGAGACCACAAGGATGTACAAGGGTCAATCATCTGGTAAAGGCTTCAGTTTCACCGATGTCGCTTTGCAGAGCCGACATGGGTCTTGAAAAGTTAAAAGAAACTCTTAATCTAAGCCTAGACCTACACCCTAACTCCTAAGCTATCTTTTCATCATTTGTTTACCCTAAGAATCCTATGCTCATAATCCTAACCCTAAACCATACATTCATGTTCAAATCCTAATGCATTATGCCTAAACCTTAATCAAAATCATGCCATTTCCTAGCCAAATCTATGTATTAATCCAATCCTAAGCTAAAAACCTAAAGCTTAAGTCCTAAAACCCTAACTATCGCATTAAACCTATCACTATGTGCTAAAAAACTAAGTGTTATGTCCTAACCTATGCTCTCGGCCTATTCAAATGTTAAAATAATACACAAAAAACATTACAAATACAAAATAGTCAATAACCGCAGACATGACCGCATCGGGGGACTGTCACCATGTGAATAGAAGGGTTAGCGCCGGAAAGTTAGCCATTGGGTTTGAGTTAACCACTGGTTTGGAAACCGCGCGGGATTTTTAACATATGAACATTGTAAGGTAAGCCACTAGGTTAGTATAGACCACCACTTGACCGCGCAGGCAGCCTAACCGCATCAAGGGCATGTGACCAGCATTTGTAAAACTTTCAGGGTATGTGCTGGCAGTTTGGAGAAGACTACCCATAAACTGCGACAGTATCGTGGAGCAGTTGTCACATGCGACAGTTAGTGCAATCATTGCCTTAACCGCCGGGGAAAAACGTTACCGTGGCAGTCCATGGTTTTACCGCAGAACTGTTCACATGACCACCAGTTTTCCAGTACGCAGTTAAGAAACTGTTTGCAGTTTTATGGTTAAAACAAAGTTGTTTTGGGTTTTTTTAGTGTTAATTTGTTTGAAAATTAATGTGATGACCATGACTAAGCGCTAAGGTGGCCAAAAAAATCAACCAACTTAACCATGAAGGTAGACAATTCATCCCTGTAGGAAGTCAAGGAGGTTTTCATGCATTTGCAAGCCTATAAAAGGCAGGATTTCTCACTGAAGAACAGAGGAGTGGTTTTCAGCTTTTGTATGTAGGTTATGGAGGGATAGAGGTGATTTTGTTTTCAGAGTTTCGGGAGCATCGGGAGTCAGATTTAGAAACCGTAAGTAGCGTTCGAAAGCTGGTTTAGAGAGCTATCTGATGAAAGTGACCAGAAGTGCCTGTGTGCACATTCAATATAGTATTTTCTCTATGTAATCGACTTCTTCCTTCTCATTCCTAATAAAACAGTCGCCCATCTTGAAAGCAAACCCAGAGATGTAGTCCATCAGGGAAGAAATCTGTAATCAATATTGCTATCTGGTATATCTGTGTTTTCACTTTTTTCACATCTGTTTTGTATCTTAACTATATTTTATCCGTTGTCGTAAAGTGATCAGTTCAAGCAGTTTTCCTCGATTTCTGTGCTTTCAGTTATCATTCAATTCTTAAATGGCTAATCAATTCTACATCACTTTTTAGTATATGATCATATTAGATCAATGGTGTGGTAAAGGTTCGCATCTGATTCACTCTTCGTGAAGCCCAACCCGGTGAAATAGCTGTTGATCATGGTGTACCAAGCACGAGGTGCTTGCTTCAGCCTGTACAAAGCTCTCTTGAGTCGGCACACATGTGACTCACGATCGAAGGTCTAAAATCCTTCTAGCTACTCTATGTACACCTCTTCCTCAATCTTAACATTGAGGAACATAGTCTTCACATCCATCTGATGGATCTTCTAACCCATCTGAGATGATAGTGCCAACATCGATCTGATAGATAAGTACCTTGCTACAGGAGTAAAAGTATCATCGTAGTCGATCCCCTCAACCTGTGAGAAACCACGGGCAACAAGCCTTGCCTTATGTTTCTCAACACTGCCATCAGCTGCCTGCTTTACCTTATAAAACCATTAGGAACTCACCATTGACTTGTCCTCCAGTCGTGGGACAACATCCCACACACTGTTCTGAATTATAGAGTCGTACTCCTCTACCATAGCATCAACCCAGACTGGCTGCTGCACTACTTCCTCGAAAGAATAAGGTTTGGTATCTACACACTCCCCAACCAGGGCCATGTAACCAGTGTACCGCTTGGGTGATCTCCTCTGTCTGTGCTGAGAGGATGGTTTCCCCACATTCTCTCACACATCCATCACTAATCTATCAGCTTCCCTTGAGCGTTTCCACCTATCTCTAAAAGACTCTTCATGAGTGGATGTCTCCACTCCCAGATCCTCTGCATGCGGTTGCTCCACATCAGCCTGAGGCTCCTCCTCCTTTGGAACCAAAAGTTCCTCCTCTGCATGCAACTTGAGCTCCCTCTCAAGTGATACTCGCATGGCTTTCTTCTCGTCGAATTCAGATCTCTGCATACCACTGTCCTCTGACTGGTAGGCAGGAACACGTGATTGTTGTGGGGTGTATCCGTGTACCCCACAAGTATCACCAACTCAACTGTTGGATCTAGCTTCTTCCGGGCATCTTTGGTCACATGGAAATAAACTGATGATAAAAAGATCCTAAAGTGACTCACATCTGGTCACTTCCCGGAAAAGGCCTCCATTGGTGTCTTCATCCCCAGTATACAGTGCGAGCTTCTGTTCTGCAAGTATATTGTTGTATTGCATGCCTTAGCCCACAAATGAAGTAGTAGGCTTTGGTCATGCAACATCACTCAAGCTGCTCCCACAATCGATCTGTTCTTCCTTTCGGCCACCCCATTCTGCTATGGGCTATGGGATGTTGTCAACTCTCGTTTAATTCCTTCTGCAATGCAGAAGTCCTTAAACTGTTGGGAGACATACTCTCCACAATTGTTGCTTTGCAAGGCTCTTATTTTCTTTCCATATTCTTTCTCTGCCAAGGCTTTGAACTCACAAAACCTAAGAAGGTATGATCCTTCTTTTGCATAAAGTAGATCCAACATCTATGAAAAAAATCATCAATAAAAATAACATAGTACCTTTGTTTAGCGGTGGAGGCTGTAGAGAATGGTCCACACAGATCTGTGTGAACTCGCTCCAGGATTGCTCCAGCTATACTGTCTCGATCCTGAAAGGAGGATTTTGCATACTTACCCAAGGTACAAGCTTTGCATGTATCCACTTGCTCCAGTTTTCCCTTGGGTAGTCCGGTACAAATCCGCTACATGATCTTCAAGGCCCCATGGTGCAAGTGGCCCAATCTTCTATGCCATAGCTCACCAACATCTTGGCTCTGCACCACCTCTGCTTTGGAACTCAATGCAGCACAGTCGTCTACCTCCAGCTTGTAGAGATTCTTTACTCGAATTCCAATTCTCTTCGTCTGTCCAGTGCCGATATGCCTCAGGAATACCTTTCCTTTACTAAAGACTACATCATAGCCTTTATCTTCCAGCATAACAACGAACACAAGATTCTTCTTCAGACCCGGCACATACTTTACATCAGTTAGGGTGAGAGGAGCTCCATGCTCCCTCTGAAACACAACCATAACTTCACCTGAAACATGGTACTTTCCATCATCGCCCATATCGATGCGCATCTGGAGATACTTCTCCTCCAAGGTACTGAATATATTCTTATCGTCAGACATGTGGAACGAGACCCCATTTTCTAGGTACAAAACACATCCCACCATGGATGAAACCATGCATGCGATGAGATAGAAATCCAACTCAAACTGTGAGGCCAGTGCCTCACCATCTGATCCCTTCGAGTATCCCTTCTTGGATTTCTTCTGTGGACAATTCGTAGCATAATGGCCCACCTCATGACAATGAAAGCATCACACTTATGATTTGTCAAACTTCTTCCCACCATGGGAAGAACTCAATTTGGGATGGGACGCCTTCCCTTTCCCTTTCCTAGCCTTACTCACTAAGGCTAGATTTTCTTCATCATCTTTCTTTAATGAAGATCCATCTTTAGTGCTTCTTCTTATCTCCTCCTGCATCAGATCCGACCAAAGTCGTTCCCAATCTGGTAGTTTCTCTCTTCCATTTACCAAGTCTTGGTAGCTATGCCAACTCTTAGGAAGACCGAGGAGAGCAAGACTCACCATGTCATCATCGGCAGTCGTGATCCCTACAATTCCAAGCTAATCCCTGCAGGTTTGTTCAGATATGTAGAGATCGTGTCGTTCTTTTCACACTTGATTTTCCGAAGCTTGTATTTCAACGCCAACTTCCTTTGATCGCTGCTATTCTGATATAGATCCTTCAATGTTTTCCACATTGAATACAGTGTCTCCTTCCCATGGAGGCTCGAGACAATGTGGTCTCGAAGTCCCTCCAGGAGGATTCTCCTTGCTCTAGCCACACATTTCTTCCATTCCGCCAAATCTTGGGCATTAGCTACTGTGGGCTTAGGGACTTCTTGATCAATGAAGTCCTTCAAATCGTTGTCCTCTAATACCGCTTCCATACGATCCTTCCAGGCTATACAATTCAAGCTGCCATCAAGGGCATACTCGAGTCTCAAACCATTGAATGCCATTGGTGAAATTGAGATGCAATAAGAACTCGATTTCTATATAAGGAACTTGAAACTTCAAAATTCTCCCTTCTTTGTATATTGTTCTTCACTTTGATCACCTTTTCTCTGATACCATGTAGAAATTCACACTGTAGATCAAATGATAATGCAATATGCTAAAGAAAAATACTAGATCTACTTCTACAAACAAACTTGCGGAAGCTTAATCGATTATGAGCAAGATCAAATAGAACACATATAACAGAGAATGAGAAATCAATCACACATGAACATAGAAGAATACTCTGGGGAAAGCCTCAGCTAAAAACCTCGATCTTTGTATTATCATACAAGTGGAAATATGTCTGGATTACACAAAGCTTTAGCTCGCAAGCTATCCAGCTCTCAGTATAATCCCTCAATACAGCTCACAGACTGAATAGACACAACATATGTCTATCCTCAACCCTCCAAGCCTCCTATTTCCTTGTACAGTTTTTCCTGGGGTCCAATGCTGCCACCTATGTGAAGTATGACTCGCACTACTCACTAAACTCAAAAATAACTACGCAATCCTCAAGGAATGAATTCCTTATGCATGCAAGAGATATTCACAATGGCATATTCCTGCAATTGATAGTACATTGTCCCACCATCTGATCTCAACTGGGTCTCTGATAGAACTGACATGCATGAGTTATTTATGAGAGAATATTTAGTTATCTGAAGTGCAGTAGTTACATGCATGCATGCATTAACTAACTGAACTCACAATCAATTCCTCAAACTGTTGGAACTAATCTAATTGGACTTAACTCAGTTAACTGAGCTAACTAATTAAAACTCAAAGTACAACTCATCCTGATTACTTTAATTAAGGAATAATTTCCTCAATCAAAGGAATAACTGTTGCATGTCCTCACATAGACTTCATGTTTGATTTTCTCCAACTAATTAACTCAAGATGAATTAATTAATTATTTTTCAAACAGCTGCTAAGATCAAATTTTAATTTTAATTCTCAATTTTAGTTCAGGGACTAACTAAAATTGGAATGTATCCCGAAATGCTATTTCTAGCAATGCTATTTTTATCACTTCTATATTTAGCATTTCTTGTTGTTATTTTCAACAACAAACAGAAGGTGAACAGATAACATGTACAACACCTAGCGGAGTAGTCCACACAAGTGCGAAGGTCATTATAACAAGTATACGAGAATGAGTCTGTCGAGTGTACAGCAGAATAGTCCACATGAGAGAGACAACATTAACAGCTGATACAACACATTTCCAATAGCATATGTACTAAAAAAACCGAAATAGTTCAATTGTCTTAATACAGGTTAAAGAAACATGCATTACAAGCATCCAAAGAATAGTCTTACAAACGAATACACTACATGTCTGAAAATGTGCTGGCATGTTAAGAGGTTTCTGAATTAAGTGAAAGTTTCAAGACACATCTATACACAATTACATCACTAACCTCGATAGCGGGGCGTTGGATCTACTTCTCGCTCGTCAAAGAAAATACTACAGAATCTCAAGGATATGTGGGAGGAGACAAGGTCAAAAATTGTTACATGTACAAATGAGGGGTATATATAGCCAAGGGTGAAACTAACCCTTGTGACTGTTCAACTTCCCTCATGACCATTTGACTTACATGAATCATTCACCTACATGAATATTTGACTTCATCCATGGGTTTCTTGGACTTCCATGTTACATTAAATTAATTATATAGTTATGACCCAAAGTAGTGATGTGGCTGAGGCAACTCATGACACAACTCAACATGATGGTGCAGGTATGCACATGCTGGCTGTGTTGTCTGTGTCAAGTTGTTGTGCTACTTAGTGATGAGTGTGCTCGTGGTGTAGCATAGCTTCACCTCCGTATGGTAGAGTGTGCAAAGAATTAAATGGTCTCTATGTTCGCTTGACAGTTCATGTATGTGCATGTGTCTCCTTTTCTTTCTACTTGGTATGCTTCATGTGTTCGTCCAACTGCGAGCAAGTCTTCTAGCATGCGCTCCTTGTTCATCCAGGTCATCGTCGTGCCATGTCTCATCCATGTACCTGTCTCTATAATCGCTCATGACGAGATGACATAAAAGCCAGAAATCCCCTAGTCTACCATGATGCATTGTCTTTTGTTTCTGGGTGCAGGTGACCGGGAGAGGACAAGGCTCTAAAACAGCGCAGAGCACATGTCAGCCCGGGATGCGAGGCTCCGAGGAACTTTCAAGAAAAATTGTGTAGAGGTCACTGCGAGGATGGGATGAGCAGTCCGAAAAAATAATGAAATTCTATGGGATTTGGCTCAGTTGGGAGGCAGAACTGTGAACTTTTCCATAGGAAGGCACTACGGGCAGCAAAGGACTCTGATAGTGAAAGCTGTATAGTTTTTTTGGGGAGGTTGGGAGTGGGTTGCAGGAGCTTGCATCCATAACTGCATAGAACTGGGAGTCAGTCATGATGCACATGTCTGCGCAATTTCTAGGCTGAGCAGGGTGTTGGGCATCTAATGGACAGTCCAAGAAAACTATGCAATTTCCAAGAGGAGCAATAGGTTGGCTAACAGGGGGATTGGCTGACAAAACTATGCAATTTCAGAGACAGTGCAGTGACAGGTAGTGGGTGCATGTCCCTCATGTCTGCATAATTTCTTCAGTCAGTGGAGGTGGGCATGCTGACAATTTTTGTGCAATTTTTGGGAGGAGTGAAGCCCGGGGTTACTGCCTGGTCAACCTCTCTAGTTGACTAGCAGGAGGCTTGATGGATTAGCTTGCGGGTAGCACAGATTGAGATGGTTTCTTGGGCAACTTTTGCGCTATTCTAGGTGACAGTAAGCCAAGTCGATTCTAGGAATGTGCAATGTAGACTTCCTGGGAGGCATCCTCAAGCTATATGGAATTCTGGGCAACAATACTTGGTTATTGAGGGTTGATATTGCATCGTTCAACTCAATGGAGGTCTGCCTGATGGAGGGTGGTCTGGCTGACAAATCTTTGGCAAAATGGTTAAGTGTGTGAGTGACTAAACTCGTGTATACATGACCTTGCAAACACACACTCATCATGACTTGACAACAAGACATCTCAAACCAACAAGACAAAATATGCTCAGTGTGACTGATTGCGTGACTGTCTAATGGTAAGCAACAAGTGCAACACTTCGGATAGACATTCCAATGACCATGATGACACTTGCATGACATTTCTTACAACATCGTGTGTGAGTGTGACATATGTTTACATAGCGAAAATGTCTCATCCAAAAACTGCAACATCACGAGAATGAGGTCGCAAGCATTACATATCAATCAATACGCTGAAGACGATAGTTGGCCAAACAAGAGAAAAGGAAGCAAGACATGTAGAGGAAACACATGAAACGATTTTTTGGTGTTTGCACACAAGCATGCTACTGAAGACATGATTATATGAAAATGACAAGAAATCTTGTAAATTCAACTAAGAGATGTACTCTGAATGGTTTTCTTTACTTACCATAGTTACCCTCAAGATGATCATACATCTGATAGAGTTTGCATGCGGTCCTGACCTTTACCATCACTTAGTCTCTTGGTCCTTCTCCTTGACTCCTTGGGGTTGATCTTAGCATGTCACCTTTTCTTGTAGTCACTGGGTGATGGATCAACGTAGTTTCAATGGGAAGTGACTCTTGCCGATATGAGGCCATGGGAGGCCCATCTGTGCAGATTATGCATGCAAGACCGACAAGACAACTTGGACAACAATGTGTAGTTTTGAGGCACAGGAGACTACTGTGGGACGAAGTCCCTGGCAGGAAACCTCTGCACAATTTCTGAATGCAAGGCAACCTGACTGCTCTGCTTATTTCTTGAGAGCAGTGCTCACTGCCTGACTGCTTTGCACTTTTTTGGATAGCAGTGCTGGTTGGGGTCTCTACGGGCTGCGAGGTTTCAGTAGGCAAGGGAGGAAACTTGATGGTTGTAGAAGCAAAGTGCAAAGTTCTGGGAAGCTGAATGAGGCTAGGTTTCTTAGGAGATGACTAAGTGTGAGATCAATGACAAAGATGTAAATAATGATAGGACTCAACTGTGATCGCACACGGGCACTTAGTAACACAACATAGACCATCCAGAATGCATAAAACATACTTTTCTTGATGCAACAACCTTCGTGACAAGGGTGCATGAAGTGAGTGTGAAACATGTCTATGTGATGACAACAACTCAGACGCACACAATTCCCTTGAAGAAGAACAACATTACCTTTGCATGACAACAATAATCCCTATGCCTAATATGACAAGCTAGCATCTTTCTGCACCCAATCTGGTTGAAAAATATAGAATTTATGACCTCTCCTAGTTTCTCCACTATTCGCTCCACAAAATGCCTAAAATCTGGCACCGAACCCTCAAATTCCCCCATATTTCCACTAATGGGCCACCAAATCCGCCAAAATCTAGGTGGATTTTCCGGACAGTTAATTTTGCCATCGAGGCCTAAAATGTGAAAATTTAGGGTCATATTGGGGGGGGGGCATGTGCCCTAGGGCTAGCCCCTGGCACTGGCCCCTTTCCTCCAACGGTGACAAAACCCTTGCGATTAACGGAAGTCGTGTTCACCTGTGGCAGTTACCCCAACGGTCAAGCAGTTGTGGTTTTTAGTCAGTGATTAGACATAAATGTTGGCGACTTAAGAATGGTATTCACCTGGGGCGTTAAGTCCGCACCCACCTCCCAAACTATGTGACATTAATCTTTAAATAACACGCACATACATAATGGTTAAGCGACAATGGTGTGGTGTAATGGTAATTGGTTGCATCGTGTGTTTGGAGGCCACGGGTTTGACCCCCGCTACCTCCGCCCAGACTATGGAAATGCTTTTGGTGGCCTCCTGGGCTGCCATGTGGTGACCTTTGGCTGGGCCACGTGTCAGCCCATGGTTGGCCATCATTCCAACCAGTGAAAAACCACCAAATTTCAACTAGTCAGGATGTGCCACTTAGCACGATTTTATTAGCCGAGAAGCGCTTTGACCAAGTCAACGTCCACATTACTTGGCCAGTCAGTGCCACGTTAGCAATACAGACTGTTGACTCGACTGTCCTTTTTTTTAAAATTTGCTTGTTTGAGAAAGTGGACAAAACTCGTTTCTAGAGTCATACGAAGTCAGTTTCATGAAAAACGTGTTGCACCGGTTTCAGGATGATGATGACTACGCAGTCGTCCAAGTTCAACATCAATCCGACAACTTTGAAATTTGTGCTATTTTTTAGCACATGATCATAAAACCTCTACATTTATCATATCAAGCAAATAAGGGCAGATCAAGAAAGGACTCTTTGTCACAATATTCAACCAAACACAACATACCAATTTTTGCAATAAAACCAACGTTAAATACATAGGATATATCTAGCATTTTAGTGCACAATATCTTCACCAGGTTAGAATGAACCTCCTTCAAACATTTTGCAACAAACAAATTAGAATACAAGAAGGAACTCCATTGTACTATCAAAGAAAGACTACACAATCAATGAATCATATCTATAGATTTCACAATACATCACTGTGTATAATCCCTAAAAACAATTAACCACACATGACACATGACAAACCAATCAATGTAGTATTCTCATCGATTCTCCTTCATATCTCTCACTGAATAATCAGATCTGGGCCTTCTCCTTGCGTCCTATTGTACCCTTGCTCCAAAATAAATCACATCAAATAGCTCATAAAAAATGCATACACAATTGATCAATCTCCTGCTTGTTTTATAACCTTTGTGTCTTTCCAATAACATAGGAAAATACAATGCTTTTATTGATGGGAAACTTTTATAGGATCAAACAGGTGTTGCTCGAACATCCATACACAAATACCTTGGGAAAATTCGTGGTTTCACCATAAGTTTTTAATTTTCAACACCTATGGGCAGTAGCACACCTCTCTTGTTCAAGAAAAGAGTAGGTAACATTGGTCTTGTACATGAAACCTACATTACCCTAAGTAGTAGTGCTCTTCCAACAAATGAAACCTATGTTACCCTGCTATCAAGCCCTGAAAGCAGTCAAAACATAATCAAACTTCTAACATGCCTTTCCCAACACCTATGGGTCGCTTTGATAAGGCTTCAATAGCACCTCACAAACCTCAACAATCCTTCTCCAATCAGCCACCTATGTCCCCTTCATTGTATTCACCTTCAAGTAGTTCCAATCCTTGTCCATCCTTTTGCAACTTATGTAGACGTTGTGCAAGCTTTTGCAACTCTTATGCAATCATCAAGACACCTACAATTCCTCTACTATCATTAAGAGACATCATCTATCAATGACCTAGCTAGGCACATCAATTCTACATGCTTACTAATAGTGTCACAATGTGACAAAACCATAATGACATGATGTGACAAGAGTGTGACAAAACCATGATGACATAATGGACAAGTTGACATCAAGTACAACATATCAGCCATAATGCCAATAGTTTTTTGTAGAAAATTTTTGACTTCCATGTTGTTTAATTTGTTTTATGCATAAGTTAACTAGTCATACCCATGTTTTCAATGCGTAAATGTTTTTGTCAACTAAGAGGATAGGATAGGAAGTATTTTCCTATAATCTTGAGATGAAAGTATTTCCTTTAATCTTGAGATTGTAAGTTAAAAATTTCTTTTGGATTTTTTATTTCTTTTGCCATAACAATATGGAGATAAAGAAACCCTAAATCTCACTTTCATAAGGCTAAATTTTCTACGAGATTTTTTTTTATTTTTATTTTCCAATTCTTATATTTTTAGAAGTTAATTTTAATTATATTTTTTACTAATAACAAAGAAAATAACAAATTTGTAACATGTTTTCCATTGACTTTGACATTAATGGAAATTGTTGAGTTAAGGTGTAAGGCTTCCAAAATTTCCATTCTTTAAATTAATAATTTTTTTATGGTTGGTCTAGATTTAATACTCCAAAATATTCTTGGTGGAATACACAAACTGTTTTTTTTTTTCTCCACTTCTATTTTAGCATCACAAATTCTCAATATCACAAATAAGATATAAATATTTTGATTGCTAACAACATTTATCAGTTATTTCATTTATATATTACTACAATTTATTAGCGATTTAAATTATATATTATTACTTATATTGTTAACTCATTTGTCCATTGACTCCTCAACTTTGGGATGCACATGACATGGCTCAGTCAACTTAAATTGTTTGGCACATTGCTAATGGCATTGTTAAGTTCAACTAAAATTTCTTGGCACCTTGCTAATGGCATTGTTAAGTTAAACTAAAATTTCTTGGCACCTTGCTAATGCCATTGTCTATAGATGCCACAAATTCGCTAGGACGACAGTTTTTTTTTGCAGGTATCTGGTAAAAAGATTCAAAAAATCAGAATGTTTGAATCAATTTTTTGATGGTGGAAATGGATTCTGCACCATCAAAAACCGTTAGGGCACCCAAAATCCTAAAGTTTGACTGCTATAACCCAAATTTTCAAAAAATTGCCAAAATTTATCATAATCTAATGGAAATTTCCATTATTTTAAAGGTTAATCTGTGGGTTCTTTACCCTGAACTCTCTGGTTAAATAATTTAAATTCAACGATCTAAAGAACTTCAAACTGACCAGATGCAGCCTACCGTACAGGGCATTAGATGTCAGGATGCTTCTTGCTCCTATTTGAAACATATGTCATGATTTTCTATTATGCCCAAAGTGGTTTAGGTAAAATTTCACTCATCGAAAAATAAATAATTGTCAAATAAACGGCCGTGAAAGGTTTCGCAGATTTTTTAAATAAAAGCCTCAGGCACACCGCATGTTACGTAGTAAAGTAATGCTTTGGGCACGCTGCAGAAGTTTTCAGGAAACTGACTCTAACAACAAAGTAAGGAGTTACTCGCCTACCCAAGCTCTCAGGAAGGATCTGACTTCAAGTCAATACTTGGATTGAAACATCTGACTTCACTGCTTCGTGAAAGCCTAGGCACACGGCGTATTACGTAGTAAAGTAATGTTATACAGCAACGTAAATATTTATTAAATTCCAAGTCAGTGTGGAAAGTGTTGGGTTTCTCGCCTGCCGGAGTCTTCACGGAGCATCCAACTTCAGTGGGGTTTGTTAGTTTAAAATTCCTAGTAATGCTATGAGTTCTCGGTAGTCACCCATTATATATAATTGAGGTTTGGTTCTTTAAAATAGTAAATTTCTAAGATATCCTCTACCAACTTAAAAAAAAGGGGAATTATTCGTCTCGTACAGCGCTTCTTCCTCGTGGTTGCTAACAAAAGGCTTTTTTGTGTCAATTTTTCCAGTGTGAACGAAAAAAAATTGATAGTCATAAACACGTGAAAATCATTTCTTTCTTGATATCTCGATATATCATTCATGTGATTTGGATTCAAAATTGACGGGTTAATGTCAATACTCATAAGATGAATGACACCATGGATTTTCAGCGTGTGAAAGTTTTAATATTCTGATAGTGAAAGCCCAGCCAGGCCGCGTAGTAATGCTTTGGGCAGCCTATCGAAGGTTTCAGTGACATGGGATGTCTTTCACCAATGTCTAAATGTTATAAGTTTTTTGTTTTATATTTATTGGGATAAATGATTATTAAACTTTGGTGGCGAAAAACATAATTTTATATTGCTGGAATAGATCCAGTGTTTCTAATAGATTTTGCTCTGGTTCCAACACAAACTCAGGTTATGGTTTTATGGGGCTGCTTTGGTTTGCCCTCTACTAGAACATTAGCACTTTGTGTTGGAATTTGACAATTAATTGTAAATATGTGTAAAAATTGTATTTACTGTCAAGTTGGTTTTATACAAAAACAACAGTTATGCAATGGAAGAGGCTCCTATAAAATGATGAATACCTGAACTATTGTAAGGAGGAGAATCATTGTTGATTTAATAGAAAATCCAATCCCTTGACCCGTGGATGTTTCCTTGACACCCTATCAAGGTTTTACCACGTAAACATTGTACTTTTACTTGTTGCATTCAGTGTCATTTAGTTTGAGTTATATATTTCTTGGTTAATTAACTGTTCAGCCAACAAGTGGTATTAGAGCAATCTATTGAGTGAGCAGGACAAAAGCAGGCCCAAAAATAAAAGACGTCCGTTGAAGAGCAGAATTGTTAGCCTCAAGAGAGAGCTGTTGTTGAAAACTGCCGCCGAGAGGTTGACGAGGAGACTGTTTTCGATGTCGTGAAGATAACATCCGTCGAGGAGGTGATAGTCGTCCTCGGGGTAGAATGCCTCTGAATTTTGAAGAGGAGACTGCCACAGTTTTTTGCAGCCACTGAATTTTGAAGAAAAGACTGTCGCAGATTTTTGCAGCCGCTAAGCCTCCAAGACTGTCGCAGATTTTTGCAGCCGCTAAGCCTCCAAGAGGTTGACCCTGCGCACGACGGAAAAAATCGCAGCTTCAATCAACAGAAATGAATTTGGGTATTTATTTTTTGCTTATCTTTAAACAGTAGAAATGAGATTTTTTGTTGAGCGCTGGCGAATTTGAAAAACAAATTAGGGTTTGGAGTGTTTATTTGTTTTTTTTGTTTGTTTTTGGAAATTGTTTTTTGTATACTTGAAGCAATCAATCTGTGTAGGAAGATAAAAGAAATTCTGAAGAAAAAAAATAGGTTTAAAAGGAAAAAGAGGGGCAACAGAATTAGTTTTTTGTATTGAAAATCAAAATAATATAAAAAAAAACTTGTGGAAAACCAGATAGAAACTCTAGTAGAAGACAGGTTGTGAGAAATTAAAATTCAAGAAATCAGAAAGAAACCCTAGTTGAAGGTAGATTGTGAAGAAATTCAAATTCAGAAATAAACCCTAAAAGCAAATTAGAAAGAAATTGCTAAAATGACGAATGCAAAGTTCAAGGTGGAGAAATTCACCGACAATAACAACTTTGCTTTATGGAAACTGAAAGTTAGGGATTTGCTAGTGCAACAAGGGTTGTACAAAGCTTTGGACAGGGAAAATAAAAAACCTGCTAACATGACAGATTCAGACTAGGAGGACTTGGATGCCCGAGCTCTCAGTACCATCAGGTTATGCCTAGCGGATGAAGTTCTCTTCAACATTGTTGAAGAGAGTACAACTACAGGTTTGTGGGAAAAACTGGAAAAACTATATATGACAAAGTTGTTAACCAATATAATTTATTTGAAAATACAATTGTACAGTCTTCGGATGAAGGAGGGTACAAAAGTTGCAGAACATTTAAATGTTTTTAATACACTTAAATGTCAATTATCAAATATGGAAGTTAAAATTAAGGAAGAAAACAAAGCTATAACCTTGTTGTGTTCTCTGCCCGAGTCGTGGGACCACTTCGTAACTTCAATTAGATTGAGCACTTCTGATTCTTTGAAATTTGAATAAGTTGTGGGAACTCTCTTATCTGAAGAAGTACAAAGGAAATCCAGTACTGAAACAATTGCACCAGAAGCCATGATAGTTAGAGGACGATCAAAGGAGAAAGGAGAAAAAACAAGGGGGTCTTCCAGATCAAAGTCAAAGGGAAAGAAGTGTAAGGCAAAATGGTGGCACTGCAATAAAATTGGATACCTCAAGAAACACTGTTGGAAACGAAAAGATCTGATAACCCAAAGAAGGAAGCGAATCAGGTTGATTCAAGTATGATAAAAAAAGCTTTATCCACTGAAGAATTATGTATGATAGATGAAACTTTACCTATATGTAATTTCTCTCAGGATTTTGAAAGTTGGCTATTAGACTCTGGTGCTTATCATCACATGTGTCCACACAGAAATTGGTTTACGTCATATGAAGATGTAAATGGTAGTTTTGTGTTTATGGGTAATAATGTATCATGTCAGACTATTGGGATGGAAAATATCAGGATTAAAATGTATGATAACACAGTTAGAACATTAACTAGTATTAGACATGTACCCGAATTGAAGAAAAAATTGATTTCTTTGGGAGTGTTGGATTCGGATGGTTATAAGTTTACAGGTCAGAATGGAGTGCTAAAAGCCTCTAAAGGCGCCCTAGTTATTATGAAAGCAGAAAAGGTCGAAAATCTTTACAGACTCAAAGGAAGTACTCAGGTCAGTGAAGAAGCGATTGTGTCAGAGAAAGAAGAAGAAGGTACTCGCCTATGGCATCAACGATTGGGTCACTTGAGCAAGAAAGGTCTTCAGGCATTGATGAAATATAAATCACTTCCACTTTTGAAATCCTTGAAGTTGGATTTCTGTAAACATTATGTGTAAGGAAAACAGTGTAAACAAATATTTAAAACTCAAAATCATAATAGTAAAGAAATTTTAGACTATATTCATTCTGATCTGTGGGGACCATATCTTGTTGTATCATATGGAGGCGCTATATATTTTTTAACATTTATTGATGATTTCTCTCGTAAAGTTTGGGTCTTTATGCTGAAAAAAAGCTGATGTATTCAATGTCTTTAAATAATTTAAAGCAATGGTAGAAAAAAAAAATAGGCAAATCAATTAAATGTTTAAGAACTAACAATGGTGGTGAATTTACTTCTCTAGAATTTGAACAATACTATAAGGATGAAGGAATTGTTAGACAAAAAATTGATGTTTATACTCCTCAGCAAAATGGTGTTGTTGAATGTATGAATTAGACTCTTATGGAAAGATCCAGAAGCATGATCAATAATGCTAACCTGCAAAATGAGTTGTGGGTAGAAGCAATATCCAGTGCTTGTTATTTAGTTAACAGATCACGTTTAGTGGCAATTAATTTTAAAATTCTTGAATAAGTTTGGTCAGGTCAGTCTTATGATTATTCACATTTAAGGATATTTGGTTGTGATGTCTATGCTCTTATTAGTGTTCAAAATTAGATCCAAAATCGAAATGTTATGTCTTTATTGGGTATGACTATGTGGTGAAAGGGTATAGGTTGTGGGATCCTACATCACGGAAGATAGTCATTAGCAGAGATGTAACATTTGATGAATCTTCTCTTTTAAAATCAAATGTTGAAAGAATTGAACAAGAACAAGTATCGCCAAATCAACAAATTTAGTTGGAGGTTAGACCTTTCTTTGAAAATCAAAAGGAAGGAGAAACTTCTGGAGGAAAAAGTGATGAAGATACAAAGGAAGTTGTTGAAGTTTCTGAACCATTTCAACAACCAATCACTCTAAGAAGGTCTACAAGGGAAAGAAAAACTCCCAAAAGGTATGAAGATTCTACTTCATCTTTTTCTTTGATTACTGAAGATGAGGAACCTTCTTGTTATCAGGAAGTAGTAGATGATACAGACAGCAAAAAATGGAAAATGGCTATGGAAGAAGAAATGGATTCCTTAGCCAAGAACAATACCTGGGATCTTGTGGAACTTCCTGAAGGGAGAAGTGTTGTTGGATGCAAATGGGTCTTCAAATTGAAATGGAAAGTTGATGGAAGTATCGAAAGGTATAAGGCGAGACTAGTAGCAAAAGGGTATTCTCAAGTTGAAGGTATTGACTTCATGAGATTTTTTCACCAGTTGTAAAACTTGTTTCTATTCGTACTATGTTGGCACTAATTGCATTACTTAACCTTTAATTAGAATAGTTAGATTTTAAAACAACTTTTCTACATGGTGATTTGGATGAAGAGATATATATGGAACAACCAAAAGGTTTTGTACAAAGTCGCAGCGGAAGATTAGTTTGCAAGCTCAGGAAATCATTGTATGGCCTAAGGCAGTCTCCCAGGAAATGGTACAAGAAGTTTGAGTCCTTCATGGTGAGCCAAAAATTTATTAGCAGTGAGTATGATCATTGAGTATAATTCAAGAGTTTCAGTGGCATATTCATTATCTTAGTTTTGTATGTTGACAATATGCTTATTGCAAGCAAAAGCATGGAAGATATCACTAGGTTAAAGGCTCAGATCTCTAGGACGTTTGATATGAAGGATCTTGGAGCAGCAAAACATATCTTGGGCATGGAGATACATAGAGACAGGAAAAATAGTAAGCTTTGGTTATCACAACAGAAGTATGTGGAAAGAGTACTTGAAAAGTTCTATATGAACAGTGTGAAACCTGTTAATGTTCCATTAGCTTCCCATTTTAACCTTTCTTCAGTTTTGAGTCCTAGACCTAATGAAGAAAAGAAATATATTTCTCATGTACCATATGCAAATGTTGTAGGCAACTTAATGTATGCGATGGTATCTATAAGACCTGACATTTCACATGCAGTTGGAGTTGTCAGCAGGTTCATGGCCAATCCAGGTGAAGAACATTGGCGAGTAGTGAAATGGGTGTTTCGATATCCAAGAGGCACAAGTGACCATTGCATCATCTTTAATGGTAGTGAAGGATCTGTCTGCGGATATGTAGATGTTGATTACGCAGGTGATTTGGACAAAAGGATATCTACTACAGGTTATGTCTTTACTCTTGCAGGTGGAGCAATTAGGTGGATATCAAAGCTTCAAGAAACAGTTTCATTATCCACTACCGAATTAGAATATATAGCTTCTTCAGATGCTGACAAAGAAGCAATATGGTTAAAGGGTCTACATGATGAGATTGGAAGGATGCAGGAGAAACTGAATGTACTTTGTGACAGTCAAAGCGCTATTCACTTGGCTACAAATCCAACTTATCACAGCAAGACCAAGCACATTGATGTAAGGTATCATTTTCTGAGACATGTGATCAATGGCAGAAAAGTAGGTCTCAAGAAGATCCATACACGAGAGAATTGTGCAGACATATTCACGAAGCCAGTTACAACAGAGAAGCTACGATGGTGTTTAGCTTCTCTTGGCTTGCAGAAGAGATGATGAATGGGCATGGGCAAGGGATTAGGAAAATTGTTTTCAAGGTGGAGTTTGTTGGAATTTGACAACTAATTGTAAATATGTGTAAAAATTGTATTTACTGCCAAGTTGGGTTTATACCGAAACAACAGTTATGTAATAGAGGAGGCTCCTATAAAATGATGAATGCCCGAACTATTGTAAGGAGGAGAATCATTGTTGATTTAATAGAAAATCTAATCCTTTTCCCCGTGGATGTTTCCTTGACACCCTGTCAAGGTTTTACCACGTAAACATTGTGTTTTTACTTGTGCCTTTTGCATTCAGTTTCAATTATATATTTCTTGGTTAATTAACTTCTCAACCAACACTCTAAAAATCTATGGGGACTCTAAGGCATTAATTGATGGCATCAAGGGAACTACTCGGTTCTTTTCCCCCCTTCGTCTGGGGTGACTTAGGAGGATCAAGCACATCCTAGGTTCACTCTCTTCATATATCACCTCTCATGTATACCAGGTATACAATATGGTGGCTCACAGTCTTTCCAAGGCTGGTCTGGGCAGATCTTCTAGTTTCTTGCACTATCGATACTTGGCTGACAACAAGGTACTTGAGGGGGGCCAGCTCCGCCTGCCTTGAGTGTTTCGACACCCTACATCAAGAATCAATGTGGAATTTGCATTATTTAGTTATATCCTGTCTTGTGTTTGCATTTAGTTGCTTTTTTGTTTTACATTATACAGATATGTTGCCATTTGTGTTGATATGGACTATCATTATACTTTGACAGGTAATTTTTTGATATAATTCTAAAAACTTACTTATCTAGCACTTTGATTGACTAGATTAATGAAGCTATATACTATGTATATGTACTGTTTTTATTTATAATAGAAGCAACATTTTTTATAATAAAAAAAATAATAAAAAAAATGGCTTGAATTTCCCATAAGACCGGGAAAAGATGTGAAATTGTAGCTGAATTTTCACAAGATGGATCTAGCTAGAAAGTTATGAACAAAATTTGCAAGTAAGAAAGAAAAAGTAAAATTGGAACAAAAACGACTGATGAATTCTATTTATGTACACACAAGAAAAGAAAAGTTATGGGAAAATACACTTCAATGCAATATACTATAATATAGTAGTGAACCTAGAGAGATGTGAGCATGTAGTCATTAATTAACTCTTTCGTGCAAGTGGACATTAGTAAAACTGGTGCAGGTACTTATGGAGTGTCATCTTTGTGATACAACACGGTTGTCATGCATGAATCCACTCACTACTCTAACATAAGTATAATTAAGTGTATGTTATGTCTAATACCCCTCCTTGAAGCACTACTAAAAAGAACAAAGTGAATGGGTTGTAGCAAAAAGCCATATAATGTACAAATTTTACATTTTATCCAAGTAACATCTTAGAACAACTACAAGAAGAGGAAAGAGGGAAAACCACATGGGAAAAGAATGAACAATACTGAAAAATTAATACAATTGCAAGGCAGTTGTGTCCTTCACCCAAACGCGACCTTGCAAAAAGTGACACTTCCGCTCAATGAAAGTCTTTGTGAAGATATCAATAGTTTGTTCAGAATTGTGATAGTACTGCATGTCGATGACCCCATCATGTACTAATCCTCGAATGTAATGCATGTGCATCTTGATGTGTTTTGTTTGTTTCTGTTGCACTAGATCCCCATAAAAAATTACAGTGCTTTCATTGTCGCATTAGATGACGATTGACTGATGAATTAGGATACCAAAATCAGTAAGAAAGTTCTACAAACAAATGGCATAAATGGCAATGTCGATTGCACATCTGTATTAGGCCTTTGCCGATGACAAAGAAATTACATATTTCTTTTTGTTGCAAATGAGGCTAGAGCCCAAACTAGGAACATATTATGAAGTGGATTTGCAATCAATGTTATCGCCATACCAATATAAATCTGTGTGGCCAATGAGATCCAAAGAGAATCCTACTCCGTAATGAATCCCATATTTGATGGTTCCATAGGCATGCTTGACAATGCACTTAGTAGCTTTCTAATATAGCTCATGTGGCTCCTGCATGTATATGGAATACTACATATGAGTGATCTGGATGAGAGTGAGTGAGATAGAGGAGATGTTAAGTAGTAGCAATAAAAGGATTCATTTGACTTGTGCCTTAGTCAAATGGAGAAATTTGAATTTCTACCTCAGTAGGATAAATTGAGTTGTAGTTAGCAGGAGTGACGTGGCCAAGTCGCTTAATTAAGTCAGTCAATTCGAGTTTGTGGGCTAAAAGTAGAGTTGTGCATGAGTTGATTGCTAAGATATAGAAATCTAGTGGATTTATTATTACTTAAACTTAGTTAACCAAGCTCTAGTCATTAGTGGAGTCAATGGGAGCTCATTTGAGTAGTTGTAACTATTGCTAACTCACTGATCTCTTGATTAGCTAGTCAATTTACTAAAAATAGACCCATTCATGCGTGGAATTTGAATTTCCTAGTTGAGGTGGAGAAAAAGGTGCATTATAATTGTCAATTGTATACTAGTTGAGTGTACAGGTTTTGCATTGAAGCAAGTGAGCAATTTCTCTTGGATTTGCATAAGGAAATAAGAGGAAGGTTGGGGCCTATTTTAGCTAAGTGTTGGTCAGTGTAGGTTAGAGAGCAGGAGATCAATATACCAGTGCAAGTGTAGCTTCATGATTGAAGTTTTCATTTTTATAGATCCATATTCTCATTTGATTTAATACAAAATAGAGGGTTTTTTTCCTAGTTGGGTTCCCTAGTAAAAATAATGTGTTTCATTGTGATTGAATGGTTGCATGTTATTTCATTTGTTTCTATTGTATGTTTTCTTTTCCGCATATTGAGTAGAAGAAATTTGTGTATATTGTTTTCAATTCGAATTCAATAGAAATTGCAATTTTCTTGCCATTTCTACATGGTATTAGAGCTGCTATTGAAGACTACATAGAAACCATATTCCGATCTTCTCTTAGAGAAATTTTGAATAACATATTTGTGGAGCGATAATTTTCTTCAATGCAAGAACAGTGTTCTTCTATGGATTGAGGCTTGAGTATGCATTGGAGGATGCTTTGAATTTCATAACTTGGAAAGATAGAATGGAAGTTGCGTTGGAGGAAAATGGAGTATTGGAGTACACACAAATTGTGATGCAGGAGCATAGACTCAGAAAAATTCTTTGTATTTATTAAAACTAAGGGGTCTCATGTTTTTGAGAAAATATTAAATTTATGTAAATATTAATAGGCTTTTGAGTGATTAAATTATATTTTAATATGAGAGAATTTGGTCAGTGGAGGATGTAAAGGGATGAGAGATTTTTCTAAATATTAATTTAGAAATTAGTTTCATTAATTTTGGGTGAGAGAGGATCCTTAGGGATTCCAGAGTGATTTTAGGATTTTGTTGAGATATTTGAGGACTTTGTTGAGTGATTAAAGGGATTTGAACCTAAATTGGTTCAATTCAATTTGTATAGATTAATGAGCTTAGAAGGCAAAAATAGATCAGGTAGATTAGAATAGGTTTTGTGTGGAGCGTAAGCTCAGAGTGTGGGTGAACTGTATCGGTTGACAGGGGTCATTTTTACTATGTAATTGGGCCAAAGGCTGAGAATTGTTCTGTTGTTTATTGTGATTTTAATAAATATTGAATGCACCATTATACAATGAATTGTGAAGTTTGGACATTGTTCTTTTTTGTGAAATTGTTTGAAATGATGGTAGTCTGTGTGTTCTTATGAAAATTATATGAATTCTGTGTTTTATTCAGTCTCGGCACTGTCACATTTTGTGAGTGTGGAAAAGTTATTAACATAGAAATTGTGAGTGAGTGAATTCTTATTGGAACAGGGTGATAGCACAGAGTGATAAGAAGATCATCAACGTGGCAATTGCTTCATAATCTTGCTCAAAGGAAAATAAACGGTGTTTGCTGTATTGATTTTGTGTAATTGTCATCGGAGTGGGAGAAATTGCATATCCCATCATATTGAAATAAAATTGGAGGCGAAGATTATAATCAGTTTTGGAGTGAATCGGTTCCAGAATTGTGGCATCGGCGATATGAACTATGCGAAATTTGCGTGACATATCATTTCGGCAAGTGGTGATCCCAAATAGAAATTGCATTGGCGTTATGGTAAGAAATCGAAATTTGAAGAGTTTGCCAAGAGCGATTTAAACCCACTGATTTATCATACATCTGTGCAGATAAAACAGGGGAGAGTTGCGGTGTTTATATATAGATCAACCTGTTATAAAGGCGTTTTAACACTAATGTAATTGGCTGGGGACACTTATTTGCATAAGTCAACATTGAAGCGAGTTAAATCAATACCAGAATGCGTGGATGAATGGTTGATCTGAGGAATCAGAACTCAAGGGTGATGTTTATGTGAAACTGGAATCGATTTCATGAAAGAAGAATTCCTGTATATGGAATTGGTCAAACACTGGTTGATAGAGGATGTTGTTCCTTTGAAATTATATATGCCATGTAAAGGTTTCTGTCTTGAACGCCTTTAACCGCATCTGAAAGTTCTGAACGTTGTCATTCGAATGTATGATCTGTAAAATTCTGGGAGGTACAGAGTTTGAAGAGTAGGAAGTGTAATCGCCCATGATGAAATATTGTGTTTCAACACCTATGCAAATTGATGGAATCATGGTGGTGTAATTTAAAGGTGAAGAAGAAATATAATTACGCGCTACAATTGATACATGACAGGTTCGATGAAGCCTGAGTTTATTGAGGGGCGTAAGTGCTTCAAAACATCTGATTTCTGTGTATAAACTGTGCAAGGAGACTCTGTTTATTTTAATCCATACAAATTGATGCAATCCATACATTTGTTTGAATCAATATCTGAAAATCGATTCAGATCTTCAAGGCAGAGGTTCGAATTATGAGCAGAATTCAATTCAAAATTGAATTCAACAGAATCTGATTGAATGTGATCAGTACAAGATTGTATGGCTGTGTTGGGTGGTATTACGATGATAATTGGATCTTTGAATGGTAAAAACGAATGGTATTGGTTTTTTTTGAATAGTTGATTTAAAATCCTAAGATGAGTATTTCATAGATTTTATAATCATTGTTAAGTGATAAAGCTTCATCATAAGATTTTAAATTTTGGGCTGATTGGTTTTGATAGCCATGAGGCAGTCATTGAAGATGCATTTTGTATATGCACAGTTTATGAAGATTCTGGGTTTTGCAGGGTAACCTGCGTCATTTTTGGTATCAGAGCCTGGCTCTGTTGAGATTGAAGAATGTTTGTTTTCTGAATGAAGACAGATGGTTTTGTTGAAGAGCTGGAATAGCTCTGGGAGAGGATTCAAGTTTTTTTTTAATTTAGTTAATTGCATGTGGTGAATGAATGTCGGATTGTGAAACTGATGAAGATGGCAGCACAGGTATGCAAGTGCAGTTGAGGAAGGAAGCGAGATCAACAGGATCTTGAAAGGTGAGATTGTGTAGTTGATATTTAACTCTGGTTTGAAGACTATTTATAGAATCTGGTTGCAGGCATAGTAGAGAAATCTCAGCAGGAAGAAGCAGATCATAGCTTGAGAGCAGTGATGGAATCCAACAGAGGATTCTAGGTGTGTGGCAGAACCTAAAGATTCAACGGAGGTTGAATGAAAAGGAAAAGTGTGTTCTTAAGAGTTGCAGGTGAGAAAAGCTTGAAGGAGCAGTGGAGAATGCTCGAAAGGTTCCAGCAGAGGACCGGGTGATTACCAAAAGACCAGATCCGGAGGAAGGGATTGGTGAGGTAAGTGGCAGCAGGAGAGGTTACTGTTGCAGAGGCTTGATGCAACTCATGAGTGAGAAACTCATGGCGAAGGAAATGACTACTGAAAGTCATAAAGGAGAAAGCAGAGGTTCGGAGGGAAACCACATTAGAATGAGGGAGAAAGATGCTAAGGCAAATGGCATATTGAAGCAGTGGACTAATGAAGAGTACGAGAAAGAGAAAGCTGAGATCACAATTCATCTTGAGTTATTGATGGAGTTGTTGCAGGAAAATATGAAAGGCCAGAGACATGGTTGGCTGATGAGGAAGAGAGTGAAGTGGCAGAGGCTACAGCAGAAAAGGGATCGACAGATAAACATGCAGTTAACAGAAGAGCTGAAGAAGCTCGAGCAGATGATGGATGTACAGTTGAGACGGGAAGAACTCAGAGCAGCTGAGTTGGAAGAGGAGGTTTCCATTGATGAAATAGAGGAGGAGATCATTGATGATTTCTTGAGTTATTGGGTAGATCCAGACCAGCTGGATAATGTGAACTCTTGTATTTTTGTAGCTGATAATTTTGATGTGGTTACAGGGGCTGAGGAGGATGCGCAATCTTGTGAAGTTGTCGCAAGTGTGGAAAGGAGTCTTTCAGGAGATAAGTACTCTGAAGAAGAAAGCAGTGATGCTTTTACTGTTACAGTACAGGAGGAAGTTCATATGAATGAAAAGGAGATTCAGCTGGAAGAGTTGGTATATGAACCGACGGTTAAAGTTGTTGAAACTTGTAGTTTTCAAACTGACAAGTTGTGTATGAATGCAGGGATGATACATGATGATGATCAATTGTTTTTATTAAGTGATGGACAGATAACTAAGTTTATTGCAGGAGTTCAGAATCAGAATTATGTTCTGATAACAGATGATGAGATGGTGACAACAGAAAGCTTGGCTTGTGAAAGTATTGAAGATTGCACAGAAAGTTTCTCAAAGGAGATGACAGGTTTATGGCATGAGTTAAGGGTTCTGGAGCAGAGACTAGAAGCACAGAGGATAAGTGTTCAGAGTATAAAAACAGAGATGAATGGAAATAAAGAGGTTCCAGAACACAGAGGTATTGTTGCAGGTACTGGTGAATATTTGACTCAGTCGAGCAGTCAAATGAAGGGAGAAGAGGTTTTCTGTTCCAGAAGACAAGAGGGAATGGATGATCGGGTGGCAGTCAGAACAGAAACAAGCATAGAGGCAAGAAGTCAGCAAGTGACAGTACAAATAGAGAAAGTAAAAACTGAGCAAGCCGTCTTAGCTCAGCAGGCAGCAAGAAATCAGCAGTCTGAAGATTTATTAGACAAAGAAATTGATTTAATCAGAAGAATCATGTTGAAAGTGTCTCAGAGGAAGACATCAGCAAGTAAGAGAAGCAGCAACAACAAAATGAAGATGGAGACAGGTTGTGAAAGTGCAGCAAGTGGAGCAAGACAACATAAGATATGGAGACCTAGAGAAAAGAAGCAAACAGCAGATATAGATGATGAGTTACAAAACAAAATGTGGGATCCAGGCGGACAAAGATTTAAAACGCATGATCTGGAGATCATGATCATTTTCTACCTTGGGAGTCTGATGCAGGAGCATAGACTCGGAAAAATTCTTTGTATTTATTAAAACTAAGGGGTCTCATGTTTTTGAGAAAATATTAAATTTATGTAAATATTAATAGGCTTTTGAGTGATTAAATTATATTTTAATATGACAGAATTTGGTCAGTGGAGGATGTAAAGGGATGAGAGATTTTTCTAAATATTAATTTAGAAATTAGTTTCATTAATTTTGGGTGAGAGAGGATCCTTAGGGATTCCAGAGTGATTTTAGGATTTTGTTGAGATATTTGAGGACTTTGTTGAGTGATTAAAGGGATTTGAACCTAAATTGGTTTAATTCAATTTGTATAGATTAATGAGCTTAGAAGGAAAAAATAGATCGGGTAGATTAGAATAGGTTTTGTGTGGAGTGTAAGCTCAGAGTGTGGGTGAACTGTATCGGTTGACAGGGGTCATTTTTACTGTGTAATTGGGCCAAAGGCCAAGATTTGTCTCGTTGTTTATTGTGATTTTAATAAATATTGAATGCACCATTATACAACAAATTGTGAAGTTTGGACATTGTTCTTTTCTACGAAATTGTTTGAAATGATGGTATTCTGTGTGTTCTTATGAAAATTATATGAATTCTGTGTTTTATTCAGTCTCGGCACTGTCACATTTTGTGAGTGTGGAAAAGTTATTAACATAGAAATTGTGAGTGAGTGAATTCTTATTGGAACAGGGTGATAGCACAGAGTGATACGAAGATCATCAACGCGGCAATTGCTTCAGAATCTTGCTCAAAGGAAAATAAACGGTGTTTGCTGTATCGATTCTGTGTAATTGTCATCGGAGCGGGAGAAATTGCATATCCCATCATATTGCAATAAAACCGGAGGCGAAGATTATAATCAGTTTTGGAGTGAATCGGTTCCAGAATTGTGGCATCGGCGATGTGAACTATGCGAAATTTGCGTGACATATCATTCCGGCAAGTGGTGATCCCAAATAGAAATTGCATTGGCATTATGGTAAGAAATCAAAATTTGAAGAGTTTTCCAAGAGCGATTTAAACCCACCGTCATACAGCTGTGCAGATAAAACAAGGGAGAGTTGCGGTGTTTATATATAGATCAACCTGTTATAAAGGCGTTTTAACGCTAATGTAATTGGCTGGGGACACTTATTTGCATAAGTCAACATTGAAGTGAGTTAAATCAATACTAGAATGCATGGATGAATGGTTGATCTGAGGAATCAGAACTCAAGGGCGATATTTATGTGAAACTGGAATTGATTTCATGAAAGAAGAATTTCTGTATATGGAATTGGTCAAACACTAGTTGACAGAGGATGTTGTTCCTTTGAAATTATATATGCCATGTAAAGGTTTCTTTCTTGAACGCCTTTAACCGCATCTGAAAGTTCTGAACGTTGTCATTCGAATGTATGATCTGCAAAATTCTGGGAGGTACAGAGTTCGAAGAGCAGGAAGTGTAATCGCCCATAATGAAATATTGTGTTTCAGCACCTCTGCAAATTGATGGAATCATGGTGGTGTAATTTGAAGGTGAAGAAGAAATATAATTACGCGCTGCAGTTGATACATGACAAGTTCGATGAAGCCTGAGTTTATTGAGGGGCGTAAGTGCTTCACAGCATCTGATTGCTACGTATAAACTGTGCAAAGAGACTCTGTTTATTTTAATCCATACAAATTGATGCAATCCATACATTTGTTTGAATCAATATCTGAAAATCGATTCAGATCTTCAAGGCAGAGGTTCGAATTATGAGCGGAATTCAATTCAAAATTGAATTCAACAGAATCTGATTGAACGTGATCAGTACAAGATTGTATGGTTGTGTTGGGTGGTATTACATTGATAATTGGAGCTTTGAATGGTAAAAATGAATGGTATTGGTTTTTTTTGAATAGTTGATTTAAAATCCTAAGATGAGTATTTCATAGATTTTAAAATCATTGTTAAGTGATAAAGCTTCAGCATAAGATTTTAAACTTTAGGCTGATTGGTTTTGATAGCCATGAGTTAAAATATAGCTTCCGTAATTGGGAATGTTGAAATTGCCTAGCTTGAGTGTTATTTGAGGCAGTCATTGAAGATGCATTTTGTATATGCACAGTTTATGAATATTCTGGGTTTTGCAGGGTAACCTGCGTCAAATTGATATTCCAAAACTAGTAGCATCGGATGCACATCAATTAGCATAGTGGAAGAAAGATACTACAAAAACCAGGTTGATTATCTTGGAGGGTATCAAAGATGATGTGGTTTCGAGTTTTCATGGAAAGCAAACTACTTATGCAATGTGGAAAACCTTCATAGTGTTATTCAAACGAAATAGTGATGCCACAGAATTAGCATTGAAATATAAGCTCAAGAATATTCAAATGCGGAAAAATGAAACCATTGGTCAGTGCCTATATAGATTCACTCAGGTCAGAGATGAACTTGGAGGAGTAGGAGAGACTATGCCACCATCTAATCTTGTGAGCTTAGTACTCCTTAGTATTCCGAAGTCTTGGCACAACTATCATGATTTAGTTAATGGAAGGGAAAAAATTCCAGATTGGGAGAAACTTTGGTCTGATTTGGTGCAAGAGGAGATTAGAAGAAACACTAGAGATGGTGTCACATCTAGATTTGATGAGGAAGAAAAATTTTCTCTAGCTGGAAATGGAAGGAATGTCAAAGGCAAGAAGGCCCAAGGCAAGGCATAATCCATCCAAAACCATGGCAAGAAGAAATACCTAGGTAAAATTAAATGCTTTCACTACCATGAGTATGGACACTATGCAACCAAGTGTCCACACAATAAATCTAGTAAGAAGCCTGCAATAAGAGGAGGAGGAGATGCCTCGCATCAAAATTTGAGTTGGGTTTCACCCTCAATGTTTTCATGGAAAGCACAGTAAAAGGGAGCGAATGGTACTTAGACTCTGGTGCTTCGTATCATATGAAAGGAAAAAAGGAGTTCTTTAGCCTAGATGAGAAGGACCAACAATTACATAGAGATGTTGGAGATGATGGAAGGTATAGTACAAAAGGGATTGGCACTATCACCTTTAATAGGGAGTCAGACTCCCATGTTCACCTAAAGGATGTAATGTACCTGGCTAGTTTGAAGAAAAATCTAGCTTTTGTAGTTGTACGTGAAGACCGTGGATATTATGTGTTGTTTATTAAGGGGAAAACTTATCTGAAGCATGTTGCTACTGGATAAGTAAAATAAATTAGTATTCACGTTAAAAATATCTGCAAGCTAGAGGTAGATTTTGCCATGCATGCAACTATACCTCCATGAGTGAGGTGGGGTGATGTAGAGCCTTAGTCCTAGAGTTGCAAATATCTAGGAAGTGTCCATAGGAGAGTAGTAGAAGTTTCAATATAATCTTCTCATGGATAATTACCCTTTCTACATGGTCCCACAGTATTCAGTAGAAGAAGGATTAGTGTTAGTTGATGTAGTCAAACCTTGAGCGGAAATTGCAAGCTAGTAGCAATCATAGACTGAGGAGACAGTTGCAACTCAGAGACATAGTTGGTTAGTATTATGGCTGCATATTAATTGTAGTTGTTGCAATAGCAACAACAACAGTGAGAGGGAGTGTTAGTTGTGTTATAGTACATTCCAGTGGAGTTGGATAGGGGTTATGAAAAACCCTTTTCTTGCTAAGAGGGAGTGTTGAATTTTAGCAAGAAAATGCTTCATTGAATTGTGCCTTAGTCAAATGGAGAAATTTTAAAATTCCACATCAGCGGGATGTCTTTAGTTGCATTTAGCAAGAGTGACATGACCAAGTCACTTATTTAAGTTAGTTAATTCGAGTTTTTGAACTACAATTACAGTTGTGCATCCATTTATTGCTTAGATCTAGCAATCTAGTGGAGTTATTGTTAGTTAAACTCAGTTAACCGAGCTCTAGTCTTTAGTGGAGTCACTAGGAGTTCATTTTAGTAGTTGTAATTGTTGTTAAATCATTGATCTTTAAATTAACTAGTCAATTTACAAAAATTATACCCAGGCATGCATGGAATTTGAATTGCCTAGTTGAGGTGGAGGAAAAGGCACATTGTAATTGTCAATTGCATACTAGTTGAGCATACATATTTTTCATTGGAGTAGGTGAGAAATTTCTCTTGGATTTGCGCAAGGAAATAGGGAATTCTCCTATTTTTAGGGGATATTTTCCTCAAGGATTTCACAAGGAAATAGGAGGAATGTTGAGGCTTATTTTGGCTAATTGTTGGTTAGAGTAGGTTAGAGAGTAGAATATCAGTATTATAGTGAAGGTGTAGCTTTAGGATTGAAGTTGTCATTGTAATAGATTCATATCCTCATCTGATTTAATACAAAATGGAAGGGGGGTTTTTCCTAGTTGGGTTCTCAAGTAAAAATATTCTATTTCATTGTGATTGAATGGTTGCATGTTATTGCATGTGTTTATATTGTATGTTTTTCGTTCGTAGATTGAGTAGAATAAATTTGTGTTTATTGTTTTTAGTTTGAATTCAGTAGCAACTAATTTTTTTTTGCCATTTCTACAGGAGACTCCCAATAAGTTGTCTATACATGGTGCAATCAACCAATGTTTTATTCTATTCGTTCTCAAGGTGTACCCTAGATAAGAAAGGTGTAGCTTTTTGCTTGCATTTGGTTAGGTGAAAGTGAACTAAAAGATCTCTCACATACCTGGACTCAATAATTTTGATTCTTGAATCATTCTAGTTGATTTCTAGTGCATGGAAGAAGTGTATGAAACCCATATCTATCATGGAAAACATATTATTCAAATTGGTTCTGACTGTAACAATGGTTAAGGAAGAAATACCTGTGGTTAGTATATCATCTACGTATAGGACATTTAACAAAATGTTGAGAGTAAATAGGAATCCATTTTACCATACCATTTTCTAGGTGTCTACTTGAGGCTATAGAGAGACTTCTTCAGTCTAAAAATGAAGGATGAATTCTTTACATACACTTGTGGCCACTCTATGTAAATTTCCTCCTTGAGATCACCCTGACGAAATTCATTATTCGCATCCATGTGGTGAATATTCCACCTCTTTGTTGTGACAATGGCAAAGTTAACCTAATATAGTCCATTTTGTCCATTAGAGTAAAGGATTCATCATACTTGATTCCATGAACATGTTGAAAGCCTTTGGCCACCACTTGTTCTTTGCATTTGCTCACAAGTCCATTTACTACTTTCCTTTTCCCCTCAACCAACTTACATTTAACAAGCTTATTATTTGAAGGAAGTGGATCTAAGTCCCAAGTTTGGTTCATAATGAGGGAGTTGTACTCCTCATCCATAACTTATTCTCATAAATGATTCCCTATAACTTTTGCATAAGTTTGAGGGTTGTATGCCAGAACCACGTAGCAGTGCATGATAATAACTAGTTCTGTAGTTGTGAGTGCGTGAGGTGTTGCCTCAAATTGAGATCATGTGGCAAGATTACCCAGGATATCAGTCATGAGGTACCACTTCTTTGTTGAAGGTGGTCAGAAATGTGAATCGTCACATACATGCCCATGATATTCTAAATCAAATTTAGAATCCAAGTCTGAAATCTAATCTAAAATACATGATGCATCATATTTTATATTTACTACAGGAGGAATCATACATGTTTTTGTATAGTTTTCATTAGATGCATGCATATAATTTCTTCAAAGAATAAACTTCTCTCAATCAAGAGCTTTTCTATTGAAATATATATCAATTTGTATCACTTTGCACCATCTAGATATCCAACAAAGATGCACTCTTTAATTTGAGGCTCCAAAACCTTCCTATTTTCATGTAGGATTTTGGGCCCATGCACAAGATCAAAAAATGTCAAAATTTGTGACTTCTTGTTGTATGTCACTCTATGCTTCATAAGTTGTTTTTCTTGTAACAAATTTGTGAGGAGATATATATTGCATATACATAGAGAAGTTGATTTCTTTAACCCACAATTCAGAAGGAAGAAATGTTGCATGTAACATGATGTTGGATATCTCTTTCAAGGAATTTTTATTCCTCTGAAATACCCCATTCTATTGTTGAGTGTAAAGAAATGTGTGTTGCAATTATATTCTTGCTTCATTGCAAAAATGTTGGCTATCATTGTTGACATACTCTTCCCCATCATTGGTGTGGAGGATATTGATCATCTTTGTAGATTACTTCTCTGCATCTTCTTTGAAAATATTTAGATGCTTAGACACTTTATATTTGAGTTTGAAAAAATACACTTGTATCTCGTGCAATCATCTATGAATATTAGTACATATCTAGCTTTTATTATGGAAGGATCCGAAAATTCCCTTAAGATCACTGTGAACAAGCTCTAAGGGAGAGAAGTCTGTCCATGCATGCCCCTTCCCAAATTTTTCTTGTGGATTTCTTACAAGAACACATATTTCACAAAGTCCATGACACAATTATATGCCAAGTAGGTCTTTCATTGTCCCCTGTTTGCTAAGATGTTGCATGTATATAAAATTTAAGTGTTCAAACCTTTCATGTCAAATTCTAATTTCATCATTTGCATGCTTCAGTAGGAAAGTGGAACTCTAAATCCAACGATGAAAAGAACTTCAAACTGACCATGTGCAACCTACTGTACAGGGAAATAGATGTGAGGATACCTCTTGCTCCCCTATTTGAAACATATGTCGTGATTTTCTATTATGGCTAACGTGGTTTAGGTAAAATTTCACTGATCAAAAAGATAATAATTTTCAAATGAACGACGCGTGGAAGCTTTCACAGATTTATTAAATAAAAGCCTCAGGCACTCCACATGTTACGTAGTAAAGTAATGCTTTGGGAATGCTACAGAGGTTTTCAGGAAACTGGCACTAACAACAAAGTAAGAAGTTAATCACCTACCCAAGCTCTCAAGGAAGGATTTGACTTCAAGTCAATACTTAAAGTTATAGACAGACATCGTGGGATTGAATCATCTGACTTCATTGAAAGCCTAGGCACATGGCGTATTACGTAGTAATGTAATGTTATTACAACAACGTAAATATATGTCTTCTTTTCCACATATTGAGTAGAAGAAATCTGTGTTTGTTGTTTTTAGTTCGAATTCATTAGCAATTGCAATTTTCTTGCCATTTCTACATGGTATCAAAGCTATTGAAGACTACATAGAAACCATATTCTGATCTTATCTCAAAGAAATTTTGAATAGCATATTTGTGGAGCAATAATTTTCTTCAATGCATGAACAATGTCCTTCTATGGATTGAGGTTTGAGTATGCATTGGAGGATGCTTCGAATTTCATAGCTTGGAAAGACAGAATGGAAGTTGTGTTGGAGGAAAATGGAGTATTGGTGTACACACAAACTGATATTCCAAAACTAGTAGCAATAGATGCACATCAGTTAGCACAGTGGAAGAAAGATACTACAAAAACTAGAATGATTATCTTGGAGGGTATCAAAGATGATGTGGTTTCGAGTTTGCATGCAGCAGACTACTTATGTAATGTGGAAAACCCTCATAGAGTTATTTGAAAGAAACAGTGATGCTAGGAAATTAGCATTGAAAGATAAGCTCAGGAACATTCAAATGCAGAAAAATGAAACCATTGGTCAGTGCCTATCTAGATTCACTCAGGTCAGAGATGAACTTGGAGGAATAGGAGAGACAGTGCGACCATCTAAGCTTGTAAGCTTAGCACTCCTTGGTCTTCTGAAGTCTTGGCACAACTATTAGTATTCAATTAATGGAAGAAACAAGCTTCTAAATTGCGAGAAACTTTGGTCTGATTTGGTGCAGGAGGAGATTAGAAGAAACACTTGAGATGGTGTGACATCAAGATTTGATGAGGAAGAAGATTTTTCTCTAGTTGGAAAAGGAAAGAATGTCACAAGAAAGAAGGCCCAAGGCAATGCATAATCTAGCTAAAACCATGGCAAGAAGAAAGACCTAAGTAAAATTAAATTCTTTCAATACCATGAGTATGGACATTATGCAACCAAGTGTCCACACAATAAATCTAGTAAGAACCATGTAACAAGAGGAGTAGGAGATTCTCTCACATAACAATTTGAGTTGCATTTCGCCCTCAATGTTTTAATGGAAAGCACAGTAAGAGGGGGTGAATGATACTTAGACTCTGGTGCTTCATATCATATGATAGGAAATAAGAAGCTCTTCAGCCTAGAGGAGAAGGACCAAAAATTACACATATAACTTGGAGATTATGGAAGGTATAGTACAAAAGGGATTGAAACTATCATCTTTAATAGTGAGCGAGGCTCCCATATTCACCTAAAGGATGTAATGTATGTGGTTGGTTTGAAGAAAAATCTAGTTTTTGTAGCTGTACTTGAAGAACATGGATATGATGTGTTGTTTAGTAAGGGGAAATCTTATCTGGAGCATGTTTCTATTGGATAAGTAAAACAAATTAGTATTCCAATTAAAAATATCTACAAGCTAGAGGTAGATTTTGTCATGCATGTAACTATACCTCTAGGAGTGAGGTAGGGTGATGTAGAGCCTTAGTCCTAGAGTTGAAAATATTTGGGAAGGGTCCATAGAAGAGCAGTAGCAGTTTCAATATACTCTTCTCATGGATAATTACCCTTGCTACATGGTCCCACAATATTCAGTAGCAAACTAACCAGTCTCAGTTGATGCAGTCAAATATTGAGCGGAAGTTGCAAGCTATTAGCAACCAGAGACTGAGGAGACAATTGCAACTCACATAAACAATTGATTCAGTATTATGGATGCTTCTTAATTGTAGTTTTTTCAGTAGAAACAACAACAATGAGAGGGAGGGTTAGTTGTGTTACAGTACATCCCACTGGAGCTATAAAGGGGTTATAAAAAACCCTTTTCTTGCTAACAGGGAGTGTTAAATTCTATCAAGAAAATGCTTCATTTGACTTGTATGTTAGTCAAATGAAGAAATTTGAAATTCCACATCAGCAGGATGAATTGAGTTTCATTTAGCAGGGGTGACATTTCCAAGTCACTTATTTAAGTGATTCAATTCGAGTTTATGGACTAGAAGTAGAGTTGTGCATGAGTTGATTTCTTAGATCTAGCACTCTAGTGGAGTTATTGTTAGTTAAAATCAGTTAACCGAGATTTAGTCTTTAGTGGAGTCACTAAGAGTTTATTTGAGTAGTTGTAATTGTTTTTAAATCATTGATCTCTCAGTTAACTAGTCAATTTACTAAAATTAGACCCAATCTTGCATGGAATTCGAATTGCCTAGTTAAGGTGGATGAAAGGGCACGTTGTAATTATCAATTGTATACTAGTAGAGTGTACATGTTTTGCATTGGAGTAGGTGAGAAATTTCTCTTGGATTTATGCAAGGAAATAAGGAATTCTCCTATTTTTAGGGGATAATTTCCTCAAGGATTGCACAAGGAAATAGGATGAATGTTGAGGCCTATTTTGGCTAATTGTTGGTTAGAGTAGGTTAGAGAGTAGAAGATTAGTATTGCGGTGAAGGTGTAGCTTCAGGATTGAATGTTTTCATTGTAATAGATCCATATTCTCATCTGATTTAATACAAAATAGAGGAGGGGTTTTTCCTAGTTGGGTTCTCTAGTAAAAATATTCTATTTCATTGTGATTGAATGGTTTCATGTTATTGCATGTGTTTCTACTATATGATTTTCATTCTGCAGATTGAGTAGAATAAATTTGTGTCTGTTGTTTTGAGTTTGAATTTAGTACCAACTACAAATTTCTTTCCATTTCTACAGGAGACTCCCAATAAGTTGTCTATACATGGTGCAATCAACCAATGGTTTATTTTATTCATTCTCAAGGTGTACCCTAGATAAGAAAGGTGTATTTTTTCGCTTGCATTTGGTCATGTGAAAGTGAACTAAGAAATCTCTCACATACTTGGACTCAATAATTTTGATACCTGAATCATTCAATTGATTTCTAGTCCATGGAATAAGTGTATGAAACCCATATCTATCATGGAAAACATATTATTCAAATTGGTTTTGATTGCAACAATGGTTAAGGATGAAATACCTTGTTGGAAATAATACTGAGAGGGGGGGGTGAATCAGTATTATCAAATCAATTATTTTTATTTCACAACTAAATTTGTATCCGCTACTTCGGTTAGCAAATACCGCGTATGTACGCAACTTCAGTTAAGGAAATACGCGTATATGAGCAGACTTGTAAGTTAGATCATTCTTTAGATGTTAATCATTAATCTGTGCATCAAAACATATGAACAGTAACCAGGAACAGTAAAACAGAACAGGCAATCACACATAAGAACACCAGATATAAGGTGGAAGCCTAATGTGGGTGAAAACCACCTGCTGCAATGCGTCTCTATCTTCTTTCAACTAGAAACTTCTTTTTACAATGTTTCTGTACTGGTGTAGACTTATACGAGTACGCAGGCTTCAACCTGTAAAAGGCTACAACCTTCTCTCGTTCTCCAGTTTCTCCTAGAAGGGAGCTACAACCCCCTTAGCTCTTGTACTAGCTGAGGTACTAGTATGTAGGTGGTGCTGACCTACAGAAGGCTTCTACCTTCTCTTTTCTTCCAGGGACCACGTTTCATAAATTTTCAGACTGGATCCATGAATATCAATCAAACATCTAATAGATCTGCAACAACCAATCTTCAAAATACTGAATCAACCAATAACTTCTCAGAATGTTGTAACCAGAAAAACAGTACCAGTAACCAGACACCAATTCTGAACCCAGAACACTGCAGCAATAAATAGAGGCAACTAAAATATATTTCAAGAGACGTACGCTACTTCACCAACAGAAACCTGCATACATACGCAGCTATGCCAAAACCAACCAGCTTATACACAGTCTTCACTTTCTTAACCTACGTGTATATGCGCCTCTACCATGTCGAATCTGCGTACAGATATATAAAAGATAATCTATCCTCAGACGTCAGTTATACCCAGATTATCAGTTTTATAGATCTAATCATGCGCCAAATATAACAGTTCAAAATCACAAAATGATACTACTATTTAGCCTTGAGATCTTGACCCATCAGTAGAACTTAACCATCTTGTAATGCTCAGGTTCCTCCTTGATTCAGGTTCAGCTATGTCTCACCAACCAATCACTAGTCTTCCAGATCTTGCTCCTCTTCAGATATTCAATGCATAAGTTGATACCTTTGCCAACTGATCTCCTTCTCTTTTTATAGTCTAGGCCTTATTCAACCCATCGTCCAAAACCATAGAGATCAAATACTAGGGACCCAATACCTGGGTTTAATACTTTAAATGCAATACCAAGGATCAAAACCATAGGTTCACATATGTCGGTCTAAATACCATGGACCAACCATACGTTTTCCCACATATACGCGCTTTTCTTTGCATGAAAGTGCGTGCATATGTATACGCGCCTTCTGAACGGTATACCCGCGTGTATACGCGATTTTGTTACGAGGAACCTGCGTATACCTCATTTCCTTTCATTTTGAGAGCCTGAACTGTGATCTGCCATTTGAGTGAGTTTCCATCAAGGACAACACCTGTGCCATAGTGCCAAACCAGTGCCATAATGCCAACAATCTCCCCCTTTGGACTTGATGGCAACCCCAAGTCACTCAAAATCATTCTCCCCCTTTGACATCAAGGGAAAAGGGTTATGCTCCCCCTAAATACATGCTGAATCCTCTGCTCTGCTCTGCTGTCCAAGCTCCCCCCTGACTGTAGGCAAGGTCTGCAAGAAGATGATCTACAAAAACATGACTTTATACATTATAACTGACCTTCCTATCACCAAAGACTCATACATACATCCATCTCCCAACCAAATGGGGATATACCAGAATTGACTCATCCACCCAACCAAGTGGGGATACACCAGAAGATTACACATGACAAATAAGTACATTACATCATTCATCCCAGGCATAGTGGGGAAACCAACATAGGCTGTTACATGACCTTGATAAAAGAAATATAAGAAATAGAGACAAAATATCTACAACAAGACTCTGACAGATATCAGCAGCATTTGTCAAACATTATTCAGACCAGCACCCATGTTCTCCTTCTGCACCTATTCCACCTGAAATCAAACCAACTAAAATTGAACCAAGATAATGCCAACAATGCATTATTAGAAGAATATATGCTCCCCCTGAACCTGTGCCAGATGGTCTCTGTCAGACCCAGATCAGCCTCTTTTCATCTTGAGCCCAGCCCCACTGCTTTTTCTTCAAACCAACATATACGTGACTGTATCTTAATAAACCGGTGTATGTACACGTATCCTCCTCATTCAACTCGCGTACAACGATTTTTCTTTGAAACAGACAGGATTCAAGAGCAAGATGATGCATCAACTACCCCCAGCTTTTGTCTGAGGTATTCAAATGTCTCCCTGGGCAGTGGTTTGGTGAGAATATCAGCAACTTGTTCCTTAGAGGGAACATACTCCAATTTGACCTTTTGTTCCAGCACTTGTTCCCGAAGAAAATGATACTTCATCGATATGTGCTTAGTCTTTGAATGCATGACAGGATTCTTTGAGATACTGATTGCACTTGTATTATCACAAAAAATGGAGATAGGTGGAGTACAAGCGATTTGAAGATCTTGCAATGTTTGCATCATCAAAAGGACTTGTGTGCAGGAAGACGCAGAAGCTACATATTTTGCTTCAGCTGTAGATAAAGCAATAGAGCTTTGTTTCTTGCTGAACCAAGATACTAATCTAGGACCCATGAAGAATGCACCACCACTAGTGCTTTTTCTGTCATCCATGCTTCCTGACCAATCCGCATCTGTATATGCATGACGTGTGAGATCTGTACCTCTAGGATACCATAAGCCATAGTTTTGAGTTCCTTGAAGATACTTGAAAATTCTCTTAACTGCCTGAAGATGATTTTCCTTTGGATTTTCCTGAAACCTTCCAACTATTCCCACTGCATGCATAATGTCTAGTCAGGTACCTGTTAGATAGAGTAGACTACCAATCATGGATCTATAGGTTGGTTGATGTACTGATGCTGATTCATCATTTGCACTGAGGCTGCATCCTGTCACCATAGGGGTACATACTGGTTTCGAATCCTCCATCCCATATTTCTTCAAGATCTGCTTGAGATACTTGGTTTGTGATAGAAAGAGGCCATCTTTGTTTTGTTGGACTTGTAAACCAAGAAAATATATGAGCTCACCAAGCATAGACATTTAAAACTCTTTATGCATTACTAAGGCAAAATTTTGACTCATGTCTTCTTCATTGCTACCAAAGATGATATCATCAACATACACAACAAGTATTAGCAACTTATCATTGTCAATTTTTATATAAATATTGCTATCAGTTGATCCTTTTATAAAACCTTGTTGACGGAGGTATTTATCCAAGCGATAATACCAAGCCCTTGGAGCCTGTTTAAGGCCATAAAGAGCCTTTTTGAGTCTGCATAGAAGCTTTGGATCATTTCCAAGGATAAACCCATCTGGTTGCTCAATATACACTTCTTCATCCAATTCTCCATTTAGAAAAGCAGACTTCACATCCATTTGAAATACTTTGAACTTCTGAAAGCTAGAAAGAGTAAGGAACATCCTTATGGCCTCTAGTCTTGCAACTGGTGCAAAAGTTTCTTCAAAGTCAATGCCTTCCTGTTGAGCATACCCTTTGCAAACAAGTCTGGCCTTGTTTCTAATCACTTCTCCATTTTCATTCAGCTTATTTTTGAATATCCATTTTGTTCCTATGACATTCTTATCCTTTGGTCTAGGAACCAACTCCCAAGTGTTATTCTTTTCGATCTACTCAAGTTCTTCCTCCATGGCTTTTACTGAGCATTCAACTTTGCATGCCTCTCTTACATTTTTTGGTTCAGTGGAGGAGAGCAATGTTAGCTAGCTTGAAGCTTCTGAAATGGTCCTTCTTGTCTGTACACCTACCTCTTTTTGCCCCAAAATTTGAGATTCTGGATGATTCTTCTCAATGTACCTGGATGGAGTCTTTTCTTCTATCCTTATCTGTTCTTCTGGTGCCTCATGGGTTTCTTCTTCATCATGAATCTGATTTGATGTTGATGGATAGTCCTCATCATCTTCGAAATCTTCAGATCTTACCTGCCTAGGAGTGCTTCCTTCTTCATCAACCACTACATCAATACTTTCAACAATTTTTCCAAGCCTTTTATTGTAACACTTGTATGCTTTGTTGTGGGGAGAGTAACCAAGGAGAATGCCTTCATCTGCTCTAGGTTCAAACTTGCCAAGACTTTCATCAGTATTTTTGATGTACCATTTGCTCCCAAAAATTTTGAAGTATTTTACCATGGGAGTCTTACCATACTATAGTTCGTGAGGAGTCTGAGCGTTGTTTACCTAGACGTTTGTCTTGTTGAGAATAGTAACTACTGCAAATGGGGCTTCACCCCAGAAGTTTGCGGGAGTTCCAGACTCATCAAGCATAGCACGAGCCATTTGTTGAACCGTTCTGTTCATCCTTTCCACTACTCCATTTTGCTGAGGAGTCCTTGCAGTAGAGAATTCCCTCCTTATTCCATGTTCTTCACAAAAATCGAAAAATTCATTCGAGGTAAATTCCCCTCGATCAGACCTGAGGCATTTGATCCTGTGGTCTGATTCGTTTTCCACCAAGGCTTTGAATGATTTGAACTTTTCGAAAGCTTCATCTTTATGCTTCATAAGTCCTATCCAACACATCCTAGAAAAGTCGTCAATGAACAATATAAAGTATTCTTCTCTTCGAGGTGACCTTTACCTAGATGGACCACATACATCAGTATGGACAAGTTCAAGTGGCCTGCTAGCTGGTCCTTCCTTCTCAGGGAAATTATTTCTGGTTTGCTTACCAAATTGACATGATTTGCATATTGTATTGTCTTGAATTCTGATGTCAGGTAGATCACGAACTGCCTGATACTTGCATGCTTTCCTTATCTGTGAGAAGCTTAGATGCCCCAATCTTCTGTGCCATAGCCAGTGTTCATCATTCTTGCTTAGATAGCATTGTTGTTGTCCTCCTTTGAGTATATATAAATTATTTGGAGTTCTTATGCCTTTGATCACTGTTTCTCCTGTATCAAGCTCACGAACAATGCATCCATTTTATCGAAATATTACTTCATTTCCTTGATCACACATTTGACTGACACTTAATAAATTGTGCTTTAAGCCATCAACATACATAACATTTCCAGCCTTGACCTTTTCTTTCAAAAGAACAGAACCTTTACCTTTTATGAATGCAGGGGTGTCATTTCCAAATGAGACCTTCTTTTCCTTTTCTAAGGCACTATATGACTGAAGTTTATCTATATCACCTGTCATATGTTTTGAGCATCCACTGATGTACCATTGATTTTCTTGTCCTTCCGCATATAAGGCTATCCCACATCTTTCTGGTAGTGGTTCTTTCTTTCTCCATGTTTTGGGACTTAATGAAGCTTGCTCCTTCTGAGTTATTTGTCGAAACCTACTCCTGCATTCAGAATCTTCATGACCGAAGTTTTTACAAATAGAACATTCTATTTCATTTTCAATTGCATAAAAGTTGTTGTAGGTTCTTTTCATGATTCCAGTCACACTCCTTTGCTTTTGTGCTTCTCTAGTCATGATGGTCTTGTAGGCCACACATTGAGCTGCTTTATGTCCAATGTTATGGCAAGAGAAGCATTGGCCATTGAAGAAATTCCTGCGATCATCAAACCTTCCATTGTAATAGCCATTCATTCTTGAGGTAAATTGAGAATGATTTACCTGTGGTTGGTTGTAGCTTTTGTTCATCCTTGAAGTAGATTGCCCTTGATTTACTTGGTGATTTTTGTTTATTCTTGAAGTAAATTGTCCCTGATTTACCTGGTGATCTCCATTGGGCCTTTGCTGTTGATTGTCAACCTGTTCACTTCTCCTTGCAGCCTCAAGATAACTTTTGGAGGTAGATGGCTTCTATGCTTGAGATGTTTCTTTGGTGTACCCAAGACCTGTCTTGATTAGAGGAGAACGCTGCACTTTGATAATCTCATCTAAGGTTTCAAATCCTTTAGCAAATCTAAGATTAAGAGCTTTCATTTTCTCAATGTCCTTTCTAAGTCCCACAATTTCACATTCTAACTTTTCATTGTGTTTCTCCATTTCAGCAAGTTGGGATGTCAGAGTATCTATAATCATATTTTTCTCTTCTAAGCAAATTTTGAGTTTAGAAATTTCTTCATAAAGACTTTCTTCATCTATAGCATCCAAGAAATCATCATCTTCAAAAGCCATCAAAAGTCTATAATCATTACCTTGTTCATCTTCATCGCTATTTGAAAGTCCATCACTGTCTTCATGTGTATAATAGCTCTTCTTACTTACATTTTGTTTTCTGTTCCATCTAACTGGTTCCTTACCTTTGTCGATCTTATCTTTATGAGGACACTTTGCAGCATAGTGACCGACTCTTCCACAAGCAAAACATTTGAAAGGTAGCTTACCTCTGAATCTTCCAGAACCCCATTGAAGGTTCTTGACAAAATTTGATTCTTCCTCTTCTTCCGACATATGTCCTGAGTCATCACCTTTTCCTGAGGCTTTGAATGCGGCTTCTCTCTTGTCTGATGGTCCCCCTTTTCTCATTTCGTAAGCGGTTAGGATTCCGTGTAGCTGTGACATGGTAAGGCTCTGTAGATTCTGTTTTTCTTCTATGGCGGAAACTTTTGATTCAAACTTAGAAGACAAAGATCTTAGAACTTTTTCAACCAAAACAACTTCTTTTATTTCTTCACCCAAATTTTTCATACAATTGACAATCTCATCTATACGTAGGAAATAGTTAGCCACACTTTCATCATTGTACATTCTGAGATTTTCATATTGAATTCTGAGAGTTTGTAGTTTTGCTCGTTTTACCTGTTCATCTCCTTCATAGCTCAGAACGATCTTGTCCCATATTTCTTTTGCAATTTTGAGCTGCATAACCTTGACAAATTCTGATTGAGATAGGCTCCCTAATAGAGTATTGACAGCCTTTGCATTTGTTTCATACTGCTTCTTACTAGCCGTATCTGTAGGAGTTGCTGATGGAAAAGTGTATCCTGTTTCCACAATATCCCAAACTTCTGTACCAAGAGATTGAAGATAAGCAGTGATTCTTACCTTCCAATAGACGAAGTTGCTTCCATCAAAAATCGGTGGCCTGATTGATTCTTCTCTTTCGTAGTTGCTCATGGTGATAGATCTTCCCTTAAGCAATCAAGCTTCTTCAGAAGGACCTGCTCTGATTCCAATTGTTGGAAATAATACTGAGAGGGGGGGGGTGAATCAATATTATTAGATCAATTATTTTTATTTCACAATTAAATTTGTATACGCTACTTTGGTTAGCAAATACCGCGTATGTACGCAACTTCAGTTAAGGAAATACACGTATATGAGCAGACTTGTAAGTTAGATCATTAATCTGTGCATCAAAACATATGAACAGTAACCAGGAACAGTAAAACAGAACAGGCAATCACACATAAGAACACCAGATATAAGGTGGAAAGCCAATGTCGGTGAAAACCACCTGTTGTAATGCGTCTCTATCTTCTTTCAAATAGAAACTTCTTTTTACAATGTTTCTGTACTGGTGCAGACTTATACGAGTACGTAGGCTTCAACCTGCAGAAGGCTACAACCTTCTCTCGTTCTCCAGTTTCTCCTAGAAGGGAGCTACAACCCCCTTAGCTCTTGTACTAGCTGAGGTACTAGTACGTAGGTGCTGACCTACAGAAGGCTTCTACCTTCTCTTTTCTTCCAGGGACCACGTTTCATAAATTTTCAGACTGGATCCATGAATATCAATCAAACATCTAATAGATCGGCAACAACCAATCTTCAAAATACTGAATCAACCAATAACTTCTCAGAATGTTGTAACCAGAAAAACAGTACCAGTAACCAGACACCAATCCTGAACCCAGAACATTGCAGCAATAAACAGAGGCAGCTAAAACATATTTCAAGAGACGTACGCTACTTCACCAACAGAAACCTACGTACATATGCAGCTATGCCAAAACCAACCAGTGTATACGCAGTCTTCACTTGCTTAACCTGCGTGTATACGCGCCTCTACCGTGTCGAACCTGCGTACAGATCTATAAAAGATAATTTATCCTCAGACGTCAGTTATACCCAGATTATCAGTTTTATAGATCTAATCATGCGCCAAATATAATAGATCAAAATCACACAATGATACTACTATTCAAGCCTTGAGATCTTGACCCATCAATAGAACTTAACCATCTTGTAATGCTCAGGTTCCTCCTTGATTCAGGTTCAACTATGTCTCACCAACCAATCACCAGTCTTCTAGATCTTGCTCCTCTTCAGATATTCAATGCATAAGTTGATACCTTTGCCAACTGATCTCCTTCCCTTTTTATAGTCTAGACCTTATTCAACCCATGGTCCAAAACCATAGAGATCCAATACTAGGGACCCAATACCTGGGTTTAATACCTTAAATGCAATACCAAGGATCAAAACCATAGGTTCACATATGTCAGACTAAATACCATGGACCAACCATACGTTTTCCCACATATACGCGCTTTTCTTTGCATGAAAGTGCGTGCATATGTATACGCGCCTTTTGAACAGTATACCCGCGTGTATACGCGATTTTGTTACAAGGAACCTGCATATACCACATTTCCTTTCATTTTGAGAGATTGAACTGTGATCTGCCATTTGAGTGAGTTGCCATCAAGGATAACACCTGTGCCATAGTTCCAAACTAGTGCCATAATGCCAACATACTTGTGGTTAGTAGATCATCTACATATAGGACAATGATCAATAAAGAGTTAGTTTTTCTTAGAATATCAACATTTGGATCATATTTAAATTGAACACAATGTTGAGATTAAATAAGAATCCATTTTACCATACCATTCTATAGGTGTCTACTTGAGGCTATAGAGAGAGTTATTCAGTCTAAAAAGGAAAGATGAATTCTTTACATACACTTGTGGCCACTCTATGTAAATTTCCTCCTTGAGATCACCCTGACGAAATACATTATTCGCGTCCATGTGGTGAATCTTCCACCTCCTTGTTGTGAAAATGGCAAGAGTTAACCAAATATAGTCCATTTTTGTCCATTGGAGTAACATATTCATCATAATTGATGCCATGAACATGTTGAAAGCCTTTGGCCATGACCTCTGCATTGTATCTGCTCACAATTCCATTTACTGCTTTATTTTTCTTGTCAACCAACTTACATTTGACAGGCTTATTATTTGAAGGAATTGGAACTAAGTCCCAATTTTGGATCATAATGAGGAGTTGTACTCATCCATAAATTCTTCTCATAAAGGATTCCCTACAACGTTTGCATAATTTTGAGGGTTGGATGCCAGAACCATGTAGCAGTGCATGAGCATAACTAGTTTCGTAGTTGTGAGTGCATGAGCTGTTGCTTCAAATTGAGATCTTGTGGAAAGATTACCCAAGATATTCGTCATGTGGTACCACTTCTTTGTTGAAGGTTGCCAGAAATGTGAATCGTCACTTACATGCCCATGATATTCTAAATTAGCTTTAGAATCCATATCTGAAATCTAATCTAAAATACATGATGCATCATATTTTATATCTACTATAGGAGGAATCATACATGTTTTTGTATAGTTTTCCTTAGATGAATGCAGGTTCTTTCTTCAAAGTAGAAACTTCTCTCAACCAAGAGCTTTTCTATTGAAATATATATCAATTTGTATCACTTTGCACCATCTAGATATCCAACAAAGATGCACTCTTTAATTTGAGGCTCCAAAACCTTCCTCTTTTCCTGTAGGATTTTGGGCCCATGCACAAGATAAAAAAAATGTCGAAATTTGTGACTTCTTGTTGTATGTCACTCTATGCTTCACAAGTTGTTTTTCTTGTAACAAATTTGTGAGGAGATCTATATTGCATATACAAAGAGAAGTTGATTTCTTCAAGCCACAATTTAGAAGGAAGAAACGTTGCATGTAACATGCTATTGGCTATCTCTTTCAAGGATTTTTTCTTCCTATGAGATATCCCACTCTATTGTTTAGTGTAAAGTTGCAACTATATTCTTGCTTCATTGAAAAAATGTTGGATATCCTTGTTGACATACTCTTCCCAATTATAAGTGTGGAGGATATTGATCATCTTTGTAGATTACTTCTTTGCATATTCTTTGAAAATATTTGGATGCTTAAACACTTTATATTTTAGTATGAGAAAATACACTTGTATCTCATGCAATCATCTATGAATATTAGTACATATCTATCTTTTCTTATGGAAGGATCCAGAAATTCCCTTAAGATCAATGTGAACAAGACCTAAGGGAGAGAAGGCCCTCCATGCATGCCCCTTCCCAAATTTTTCTTGTGGATTCCTTACAAGAGAACATCTTTCACAATGTCCATCAAACAATTATATGCCAAGTATGCCTTTCATTATCTCCTATTTGCTAAGATGTTGCACATATCTAAAATTTAAGTGTTAAAACCTTTCATCTCAAATTCTACTTTCATCATTTGCATGCTTCAGTTGGAAAGTGGAACTTGATTGAAGAACAAATTCAAAGAAGGTATAAAAACGAGACTAATGATTTACCTTTCCAACTACAATTTTTGAGGTATCTTTCATGTCATATATGCTCTCTGAATCTGAGGTGAATTCATCCCTTCTTATGGTGTCAATATGTGTCATTTGATACATGGATTAGATTTACTGAAAGCTTTAGAATAGGAAAGACATTCGTAAAACTTCCATGTCCAAGAGCTACCCTTCCTTGTCCAATTGTCTCTACTTGAGAATCATCTTCCAAGAGAATAGCAGGACCAAAATACAGCTTTAAAGATAAGAGAGCATATTTTGTGACTACCATGTGAGGTGAAGCTCTAGAATATATGGCCCAATATAAGGAGAAGAATGAATAAGGATTAGTGCATGTGCATTCCCTCTTGTTTCAGGTGCTCTTTCTCCATACTTCTTCTTTGTGCTCTCTAGAATATAGTCACAAAGATTTCTCTATTGAAGAGTTTGTATGGTGAGTGGTAATCTTATCCTTATTTCATTTTGCTAAACTCATCTAAAGGTTTGGGATTACTTCCCTTTCTTTGATTTGGTTATTTTTCCTTTTCCTTTGGATTGCTCATTGGATTTCATGTCAACCGTTCCCCTTTCATGCATAGAAAGTGCATGGTCTTCAAAAATTTTCAACATGCCATCTTTATGAGCTTATCCTATTCATGTATTATGGTCTCAATAAAAGAATTAAGTGTGGGATCTTCAAGGTGGCTCCTATGCAAGCATGACTATGTGAAAAGTGGAGATAAATATAGTTACATATTCTGGAACCAAATTTGACAATATGGAAAGAATTAATTGGATTTCTTTCTTGGATTTGTTGATTCCACATTCTCTTAGCTAGTGTAACAAGGCTTTGAACCTTGTGAATATATCTTAAATGTCTTTGAAATTCCTAAGATCTAATGAGTTAAGCTCATTTTGAAGGATGTGACCTCCAATTTCATCCTACGTCCTAAAGAGTATCTCCAAAGTGGTCCAAAATTTATTTGTAGTTGTGCATGCTTAGACATGAAACGATGATTATGGAGATATCGTTAAGCGTCGTAGACCAAATACCTCATCGATGAGGTTGAAATATGGCATTTTCAACTGCCGAATTTGGTTCAATCTCTATTGTGGTGGCTATCTGATACTAGCTTCTAATTCTAAGCTAAACTAGAATCTTTGGATTCCATTTAAAATAATTACATGGTGTGATATTTGCAGTAGATTATGTGAAAACTTCATTCTTTCCAATAGCTCCAATCTTAAGTCCTTGCAAATATATTTTTTTTTTGGTCTTTCTTCCTACTTCCCATGGGCTCTAATACCATGTGAAATTGTAGCTAAACTTGCAAAGGATGAATTTATTTAGAAAAAGATGAGCACAAAACTTTCAAACATGAATGAAGAAAGAAAATTGAGAGAGAAAAGATTAGTGAATTATATTCATGTACAAAAGAGAAAATTATAAGAGAATACAATTCAATGCATTATACTTTACATGGTTGAACTAATTTAGTAGTAAATGTTGAGAAATGTGAACATGCAAGAAAATTGACACCTAGTCCTAGTTAACTTAACTCACCATAAGTCATTAATTACTTGTCTCATACAAGTGATGACTAGTAAACTCATGTAGGGACGTATGGAGCGTGCTTATGAAATTTGTCATGCATAATTCCATTCACTAGTGTAATTAAAGTACAAATAAGTATTTGCTATTTTCAATAAAAATTAATGAAAAAACTTATATCTGAATAAAGTTAGAAACCCAAAAAATTTAGATTAAACTTATATATTACACTTTCACCAACATCAATTTAAATCATGCTTGAAATTTGACATTCATTTTTTTAATTCAATTATCTATAAAATTTTCTTTTTTTTCTTGAATATATTTAATAGTAAGTTTTATTTTCTTAACTCTTCAAAATGAAGAAACTTAAATTCTAAATTCTAACATAAATTCTATTCCATGGTAGAGTTAAATTTGATAACATAGAGCTGAAAAACTCATAACTCCTAATCCAACGTAAAAATAGCTTTCCAAACTTATTATTAATGGATCTTGACAACTGTGCCACAATTTTGGTCAGAAATTAGTTCTGCACTATACCAACTGTGCCACAATTTTGGTCAGAAATTAGTTCTGCACTATATTTTATTAGATTGTTAGGGCTCCATTCCACTGTATTTTGTCAGCTAAAATTTGAAAATTTTCAATATCAAGGAACTAATTATATGAAGTAGATAATACACCCCCAAGAAAAATGAATATCTTTTAATTAATCACAAGCCTGTCACTTGAAACATGGGATGTTGTCTGCTTGCGACTTCCAAAGAGTACAACTACTACAATATCTTTAAGCCTTAATAGTTTCCTTTTTAATATAGTATAAGTTTGTTTTTTTTTTACAATTCTGATTTTTGCCAGACTAATTTTGCGATTTTTCCTTAAAAAACATCGATTACATAAATTTGAAATTGATTACATAGAACTTTGATTATTATAATAAATGTCACTCTATTTATTTTTCCAATTAAAAACTGGCTTAAATTATTTTGACAGACACCCTCACTAAATTCAACATTTCCAAATATTAAATAAACTGAAACTACTAAGATTAGACTTAGACTTGACTTAATTCACACTGACTCAACTCAACTCAGACTCTATGGACTGCACTCCATGCTGGAGTAATTATTATTTCCAACATTTTTGTGGTTGGTGACAAAGACTCCGTGTGAATACTTCCGGTGTGACCGGATTTTGTGTCGTTGACTCGCTAGACTTTCTTGGCGCAATCATCTCACTGGCTTCACTTAAAAAATGATCGTCATAAACATAATTTGCGGTTTTTCCATACAGATGGCACTTTGGTATTTCCATTAGATTAAAAGTAATGATTGTAAACGAAAGGATTTTCAACGCGCCAAAGTTTGCGCATACCGCGTAGCAATGCTTTGGGCAGGCTGCCGAAGTTCTTGTCGTAAGTGAAGGACCAGGCATACCGCGTAGCAATGCTTTGGGCAGGCTGCCGAAGTTTCCACGAAGCATGGCTCTAACTGCAATATAAATAGTAATTCAATCCACAGCGTGTATGTCACTGGTGGTGCTATCTTTGCGAAGAAATACAAGTCTCTCCATCCATTTCTGGAAACCCTCTGTTGCCTGCCAAATATGAATGTATGCTACTAACTCTTTCGCTCCGCTGTTTTCACAGTCGCTAGCTAATATGCATTGCTGTATATAAGATTTCTTTTAATTCCAAGCTTTTTAGGGTTAGGATTAGGTAATTTATGGGTTTTTATTAATGTATTTTTAAAAGAATTTTCAAGATTAAGCTTTTTAGATTTAGCACTTTCTGGATATTTTTATGATGTTGAAAGAAGTACTTTAGGGATATTTTTATGATGTGTTCTGAAAGGAATCTGTGTTGTTAATTTTTGAAGACATTAATATTTTTCTTCTACTGTTATTCTAACCTAATGTAAAGTCACCCGCAACTCTCAGTCTTAATCACTGATGGTAACCCATTTGCAGAAAATAGTGCTGAAATTGTTGGCTATTGAGAGCGAGAAAAGCAAGAGAAGAGCTATGCAGACAATTGCAGGAATTGAAGGTAAAATTCATTCAATAAAGCTATCGCCAAAAATATTCTCTTACCATCCACTGGGTTTTGAATACTGGAAATTTTAATGCAGGGGTAGAGTATATTGCTGTGGATAGGAAGGAAAAAAGGATAACTGTGATCGGGGAAGCAGATCCCGTCTGTCTAATAACGCAACTCAGGAAATTCTTCTGCACGGACCTCATAAGCGTTGGCCCTGCCAAAGAAGAGAAAACTGTGTGGGCGTAACGCTGTATATAAATGTATTTTCCCAAGGTCAGAATAGTAGTCGCAAGTTCAGGGTTCTGGCTTTGACCTGGCCAGGGTTCATGTGAAGCTGCCTTATGGGCTTGGAGAATAGGGAATTAGAATGGAGAATCCTCGCAAGTTTCTTTAAATTGTTTGTTCGTGGAAAATGCAGCACTGTTTCTATATAGTAGACTTTGAGTTTGGCTTTTATTGATGGAAAGATCTGTTTGTCCATTCTATTTGACTCATTATGCGCACTGTGTGCTTTCAATTTCAGTTTAAAAGGAAGAATAAGGGAAGAATAATTTCAGTTTAGATTTAGTTCAGGAAAAATAAAGATGCTAATACAGCATAGGTAATTGTTATAAAATCCCAAAAAGTTTATAAGAGAATTAACCTAAAAAAACTATAGGAAAATTGAACCTTGGGATTCAAAATTTAAATTTGATGGGAGAAAATAAAAATAAGAGAAAATATTTAAAATATTTTAATTTTAAATAATTTAATTATACATAATTTTAATCTATTGACTTCTCAGTTACATTTTTTAAAATGATTCTGGTTTTTTTTAAGGATGAATTAATTTGTTTATCATTTACTGTTTTGACCTTAAATTAAAACTATTTATTTTATTAAATTTTTTATAATTAATTAAAAATATTTGAGAAACTAGTTACATATTAGATACTTACTTTATATTAGATTAACTACACATATAAATACATTAATCGTTGTTTGAAAATAGAAATTCTATTTTAATCACACAATCACTTAGTTGACAAATATTTTAATCAAATACTAATCTAGGAACTATTTTAGTTGGACTAAATATCTCATATACAACTAATTCACAAATACATTTAATGATGAGGAACATCAATCAATTAGCACAAGACACGTAGGAGTTAAATCTCCAAGTCGCCCCCTTAACGAGTACTTGTCTTTCAGCTTTTTGTTTGCAAAGTATTATTTAGCTTCTTTAAACATTTTTCGAAATTGCATCTCCATCAAGTTGTCTCATAACCCTTGGAATTTGTTTGCAAAGTATTATTTAGCTTATTTAAACATTTTCAAAATTGCATCTCCATCAAGTTGTCTCATAACCCTTGGAAAGGTGTAGTCAGCACACTAGATTCTCGAGTTTCACTCTCAAACTCCCAAATCATGGATCTTCCCTAGTCAATTATTGAACAACATCTCAAGCTGTCTCATAACCTCACAAGAAGGCCACTCCCATGTCTTCAACAAATGTGGGATCCTTCCCTATATCCATGATCCAAAAAAAACATAATTGACTATTTGCTCAATTTCCCCCAATATTAACTAAGGTTGCTTTTTGAGTGAATTAATGAGGAAAATTGTTTTTTAAGTGCCTTAAACAAAAAAATTGAAATCTGAAAAATAACCATGAACAAGAGAGAAAAGAAGCAAACACATAAAACTTGATGACGGAGTTCATCCCTCCTGGACTACATCTCCAGGTCCGCTTCTAATGGGCGTCCAATGTATTAAAATGCTCATAAAGTCTTTTTACATCAAATTTCACCATTCCAGAATCCGTTCATAGGCATCAATGACTACTTTCAGAAGATTTGCCTTCGTCTCAACTCTCCAATGCAACTTACAGATTTCAAAAAGGCCCAATATTGGCCAAGTTACGCCTCAAAAGGCATATTACAGGCACTAATAATTTAAGTTTGACAGACACTTCTTAAATACCTGTTCACTTTGCCACAGTGGAATCTCCTTTTATAAGGCCCACGAGAGGTCTCGGGGTCAAACCCGCAGGCCTCTCGGGATCGGATTTGGCAAACATAGAACTTCGTTGTAACCATATGGTATTACATTACAACTTTTGGCAATAGTTTGCAACAAATGTATTAACATAGTTTATGGCATTACAACTATATACCACATATAGCATATAGTTGTTGTATTAATTATTCAACCTGCGCCATGTTTTAACTTTGGCATTTGTTACAACCACTAACTGACGACTATACATATGACCATCCTCATGGCATTTAAATATCACCTATGGTTAATACCGTAACCCTTGCGACTGATATTAATCCTCCGCCTTTAGTTGCACATTGAACTGGCGGATATATGTTGCATCATGGCTGACTCTGCTATCTATGTTTGGATTGACGCTTTGTAACAATATGGGGCTGGGCGGGGTTGCCGTATATGGCGGGCTCTGCCAACCCTTTCCCCCCATAATTCCACCACTAAAGCCTTAAATAACACATTTGTGCCCATGTTAATAAAACAATGTTGTGGCTTTTTGGTAATATTTTGTGGTGTTGGTTTGATGGTCACGGTTTCGACCCACGTCTCCCCCTCCGCCTGGTTTGACTTGAATCTCGTGTGTCCTATTGCTTGACTGCCACGTGTCCTAATACTTCACTGCCACGTGCCTTATCGCGAAACGGTCATGTGTCTTGTTTTGAGACTGCCACTTGGCTTGCTTTTGGCCCCTATTTTCTCTGTTTGGGAAAAACTTCAGTCTGTGTTTTCTCCCTCATATGGAGGCCATTTTGCAAACCGAATATACCACCAGAATCACCGTGACAAGCTCTTCAACTTAGTGTTGGTTTCATGATTATTTGAGACTGTAAAATTTTGAGCAGTTTGAGGATCCTCCTAGTTCATTCCTCTCCACTTGAAGCTTTTGGACCACCAAAAGTTTGGTTTTAAGCAGACATGAGGTGGGGGTACAACTCCCTCACCCTTCTGGTTCCATCCACCTTCCTTTACTTGGATTCATGCCTTTGAGTCCCACTTGAAGATATTCGACATTTCCTCACTTCGAAATGTGAACCTTCTTATCCAAGATGGTATCTTCCTATAACTCAGTCATACATTTAGGTGAAAAATCATCTATGGTTGGAATTTGAGCATTTTCCTCTGGATCCATGATCATTGGAGGTTCATACAACTTCAAATTTTCAACATTTACAACTGAATATATGTGCATGTATGGAGGCAAATTCAATCAGAATGCATTGTGCCCAATCTTTTCAACAATTTTAAAAGGACCATACCTTATAGGTTTCAACTTTTTACCTTCACCTTTCATCCTTTCTTTGTTGATGTATAGCCATACTTGATCACCAACCTGGAAGTGATGATCCATCTGATGCTTGTCATGACGCATTTTGTACTTGGCCTGAGTTTTCTCCAATTGATCCTGCACTGCTTCATCAATATTTTGGATTCTTTGAATGAACTTGATTGCTTTGTCGGCATCTCCATGTCCATCATAATCTTATTCACCAAAAATAAAGTCCATTGTTGATTTTTGCAAGTACCCAAAACATGTTTCAAAAGGAGATCTACCAGTAGAAGAGTGTAAGGCTCGGTTGTAAGCATGTTGGACATAATGTAAGGATTCATCCCACAACTTAGGACGTTTTCTACAATAACCTCTAAGAAGATGTACCACTATTCTATTCACCACTTTTGTTTGCCCATTGGTTTGTGGATGAAAGTTGTGCTCTTTTTAAACTCAGTGTCCATGAGTCCTCACAAAGTGGACCAAAACTCCCCCAGGAAACGAGAGTTCCGATTTGAAATTATAGAAGTAGGCAACCCAAAATGAACCCATCCATTTTGAAAGAAGATCTGTGTAGTCCCTTCAGTAGTAACTTTCTTTTTACATGGAACAAGAATACACATTTTGCTAAATCTATCAACCACAACATACAAATAATCATGCCCTTTTCTAGACATTGGAAGCCCTCTTACAAAATCCATAGATATACTCTCCCATGGCTGAGAAGGAACTGGAAGTGGCATATACAAACCTAACTTTCTGTTGTTTGGTTTTCTTATTGAACGCATGACACAACCTTTGATGTCCTTAGAAACAGTTTCATTCATCTGAGGCCAATAGCAAAACCTTTGTAATTGTGCCACTGTCATACCTACACCAAAATTCCCTGAAACATGAGAAGAATGTGCTTCACTGATCACATGCGCTCTTTCTCCCTATGGTATGCACAACTTTCCAAGATGGTACAATAATCTTTCATGAACATGATAATTCACTTCTTCCACCTGAGAACCATGAGTTAGTGATTCCGAAACATCTTTTAAATCAATATCTTCAACATATTTTTCTATATAAATTTCATGTGCTAAAGAAATGTTTTGGAGAATAACTGAAGCATTCAAAGAAGGTCTTGATAACATATCAACTACTTTATTGGTGGTACCTTTCTTATGTTTGATTACTACGCTGAATTGCTACAAGAAACCCATCCATCTATAATGTCGAGACTGTTGTAACTTAGTTTGTGATTGAAGGTACTGAAGTGGCTGATGATCTGTATGAATCATTGTTTCTTTTCCCATTAAATAATTTTTCCATTTTTTAACACTTTCCACTAATGCATACAATTATTTATCATAAATTGGATAGTTAGCAACTGCTTTAGAAAATGTTTCTGAATGAAAACAAACAGGATTTCCTTTTTGTAATAACATTGCACCCATTGCATACCCACTAGCATCAGTTTCTATTTAAAATGGTTGTTGAAGGTTTGGTAGATTGGAGGTGTAACAATTTTCTACTTTAAAGTATCAAATGCCTTTTTTTGTTTTCCTCCCCACTGAAAGGAGACTTTAGAACTTGTTAAAGGATGAAGTGGTGATGCAATAAAAGAGAAATTAGAAATAAAATTCCTCCAATACTGAACTACACCCAAGAAAATTTTATCTTCCGTCACATTTTGAGGTCTTGGCTACTTAAGAATTACATCAGTTTTAGTTGAATCCATTTTTAGTTGACATCCTCCAACTATGTAACCAAGATATACTAAGGAAGTTTTTCCAAATTCACATTTAGAAAGTTTGAGATACAATTTCTCTCTTTGCAACACATCAAAAACTTGTTTAACATGCTTTACGTGTTCTTCCAAACTTGAACTAAAAATAAGAATATCATCTAGATATACTATGACAAAATTATCAATAAAAGGATGAAAAATATCATTGATCACTCTCATAAAATTTGTTGGAGCATTGCATAACCCAAACGACATAAGCAACCATTCAAAAATCCCCTGTCTAGTCTTAAATGCAGTTTTCCACATATCATTCTTTGCAATATGAATCTGATGATAACCACTTCTTAAATCCAGTTTTGTAAAGTAAACATCATTCTTTAACTGATCAAGTAAATCATCGATTCTAGGAATAGGATACCTATTCTTAATTGTGATTTTATTTAAGGCTCTAAAATCAACACACATTCTCCAAGTTTCATCCTTCTTTGGGATTAATATTATCGGTGATCCACATGGAGAAGAACTAGGTAGAATGAAGCCTTTATCAACCAATTCCTGAATTTGTTTCTTAATCTCTTCATTCTCTATGACCGACATCCAATACATGCCAATATTCGGAAGAGGGGCATCAGATTGAAGTTGAATCTCATGTTGTATTTCTCATTTTGGAGGTAAAATTTTTGGTTCTTTAAACAATTCCTTATAATAATATACTATTTCAACCAATTTGTCCTTAAACTGATAATCAAACCCTTGAAAAGCATCATACTTATCTTTAGGTTTTTCTTTAACAATCATGAGAATAAATTTTTTACTTGAATTTATTAGCCTTTTCATTTGACTAGTGTTGATTAAATCCAAGTTTGTCTTAATTCTGTGTGCCCTGGCAATGTATTCAATTCCATGTTTAAAGAGATGATACTTATTCTCCTTTCTATGAAATATAACATCTCGATCATAAAGATAAGGACTACCCAAAACAACTCCACATATACCCAAAGGAATCACATCTAATACAAATTCATTAACAAAATTAGTTGTAATTGCAAACCTTAATCGACATTGTTTTGTGACTTGCATATGAATATTTTATTTCAACCATCCTAAAGGGTATGGTTTTGGATGATTTTTAGTTTCCAATCCCATTCTCCTTACTAGTTCCTTAGAAACTAGATTTGCTTGTGAACCTCTATCGAATAACCTGTCTATCTTAGTGTGCTTGGATATGATCCTTATGTGAAACAATTCAACTCTCTTCTATTCTTTAATCACATTATTCGATTTTGAGGAAGATGCATGACAAGATAACTAGAGCTAGTTTCAGAAGGATTACCTGTTAGACGTATATCAATAATCTTCTTTTCATCACCGGAGTTAGATCCCAAATATTGTTGGACTGCAACATTGGCTTTCATTTCACCCTTCTTCTTAAGGAACTTCTTTGGTTTAATTTCAGGATGAAGCTTTTAACATTTGGAGTCTTCATTTACAACCCTCTCACAATGAGTACAAGTAGGCGTTTCTCCTTCCTTCTTCGTTGTGTCTAATTTCTTCCCTTTCAACTTATTCTTTCCCTTGCCTTCTTTAGAATCTTTGTTCTCTAAATGCTTGAATGGTTTCTTTGAAAAGTTTGACTGAAAAGTTTCGCCCCCTGATTCAATATGAATGGCTTGTACACACACTTCATCAAATTCAATTGGATTAAACATAATCAAAGTATGTCTCAAATAAGAATGCAAACTTCCAATATATTTTAACAAAGTTTTCCGTACGTCTAATGGAATATTAAGTGCTAATGCCTTTTTCCCGAATTTCTGTGTAAACTCTTGAAAACTTTGTCCTTTACCTTGCCTTAAATTCTACCAATCCATTACAACTTGTTGCATATGTCCTAAAGGATAGAATTGTTTTCTAAGAGCTTTAATAAACTTAGACCGTGAAGAGATAATTTTACCTTTTTGCCTCAAAAGTGATTAAGTTTTAGTTTCCCACCAAATCAAAGTTGTTCCTCCCAGTCTAAGTGTAGTTAACTGAATTTTTGCAGATTCATCAACAACATTTTGAATTCCACAATACGCCTCAAGTTTCTTTATCCAGTTATCTAACTTTCAGGATTCCTTTCACCATCATATATTGGCAACTCAAATTTAACATCAAGCTTCAAAAAAGGAGATTTCTTTCACTTCTTTTGTGAGTCTGAATTTGAACTTGAACGATAAGAGAATAAAAAATAAGAAGTCAAAGATGGAGGAGAAGGAGGTTTATTACCATCAGCTTTTTCCTTGCCCATTTTCTCTTTTGTTCCTTTAGAAGATTAAGTTGCATCTCTAGTTTTCTTGTCTTCATAAAGTCCTGCAATTATCCTTTGCATATTAAGGAACATTTGCTGATATTTCTCCTCTCCAATGACCTTTGTTTCAGGAGTTTCTCTCTCATTTGGCTCTCCCATATTCAACTTTTGAGAGACTTTCCTCTTCCCAATATCTGGATTTATCTTCTCAAGTTTCCCTTCTCCATGTCGTAACCTGGATATAGTCAACATTCACATTGGAAAATATCCTGCTTATACATGATAAACCTTGCTCTGATATCAAAATATGATCCAAAAAAACATAATTGACTATTTTCTCAATTTCACCAATGTGTTTTAAGTGAATTAATGAGGCAAATTGATTTTTAAGTGCCTTAAACATAAAAATCGAAATCTAAAGAATAAGCAAGAACAATAGAGAAAAGAAAAAAATACATAAAACTTGATGATGAAGTTCATCCCTTTTGGAATACATCTCTGGGTCTACTTCCAATGGGCATCCACTGTATTAAAAATGATAATAAAATCTCTTTACATCAAAATTCACCATTCTGGAATATGCTCATAAGCATCAATGGCTACTGTCAAAATATAGGCTTCGGCCTCAACTCTCCAATGCAACTTACAGATTTCAAAAAGGCCTAATATTGGCCAAGTTATGCCTCCAAAGACATATTACACACACTGATAACCTAAGTTTGACAAGCACTCCTTACATCTTTGTTCACTCTGGGACAGTGGCAATTGTTTTTATAAGGCCATGGGAGGTCTCGGGGTCAAACTCGCAGGCCTCGCGGGATCACATTTGGCAAACATAGAATTTCGTTGTAACCATATGGTATTACATTGTAACATTTGGCAATACGTTGCAACAAATGTATTAACAAAGTTTATACTATATACCACATATAACATATAGTTGTTGTATTAATTATCCAACCCGTGCCATGTTTTAAATTTGGCATTTGTTACAACCACTAACCGGCGGTTATACATATGACCTTCCTCATGGCATTTAAATATGGCATATGGCTAATACCATAACTCTTGCGACTTATATTAATCCTCTACCTTTAATTGTAGCATATATTAACTTTGGAATGTTATGGTTTCACATTCAACTGGAGGATATATGTTGTATGATGGTTGACTACGGGACATTTGAAAAGGAGACTCCGCTATCTATGTTTGGATCAAAGATTTATAACAATCTAGGCCTTGGCGAGGCCATGAGATATGGTGAGCTCCGCGAACCCTTTCCCCCCATAATTCCATATCCAAAACCTTAAATAATACATTTGCGACCATGTTAATAAAATAATGTTGTGTCTTGTTGGTAATATTTTGTGGTGTTGGTTTGGTGGTCGCGGGTTCGACCCACACCTCCTCCTCTGCCTAGTTTGACTTGATTTCCATGTGTCCTGATGCTTGACTACCACGTTTCCTGATGTGAAACTACAACGTGTCCTCTTCTAAGGCTGCCACTTGGCCTGCTCTGGCCCCCTTTTGGAAAAACTTCAGAGTGTGTTTTCTCCTCCATACAAAGGCCATTTTTCAAACCAAATATACCACCAGAATCAACGTGAAGAGCTCTTCGACTTGGCACTAGTTTCATGAGCATATAAGACTGTAAAATTTTGAGCATTTCGAGGATCCTCCTGGATCAATCCAGAACTGTCAAACTATCTAAACAACTGTCCATATTGATTTTTACATCACTCGATCTCTTAAAATAACTGCTTCAGACACAATCTATCACCTATTTGTAATAACTAAACTATTAGTCATTCTATGGACGAGATACCATCTACTAAGATACATGGGTGCTAACTTCTACACACGTTAGTTGTATAGAAAAGTTGTCTATATACGAAATGTATCTAGAGTTAGTTTTACCAATAACTTCTTTATCTAATTTTGAAATTCATCATAAGAGAATTTACAAAAAACTTCTAATAATTTATAGAAAATCTATTAATTTAAAGCGTTGCCTGAATCCAATGTGAAATGGATAGCCATACTAATCGCTACATCATTTCAATACCATAGGCACACACAAACAGTTGAATATTATATTGGAAAGTATAAGAAATTCCACTCGGAGAACATTTCAAGTAATGGTGATAACAGATGCACAAAATAAAGTTTTTCACTTAGTCTTATTCAAACTTCCACCGTAAACTCACTGCTTTGTTGTTGGTCATCCAAAATAGCCAATTACCCACCATGGGTTCCACTTTGTTCTAGATAATTCAACCCGCGTATGATCCCCTTCTAGGAAGCTTATCCATTCAAGGATAATTTTGTTCGCTCTCTTGGAATTTTGTGATAGAACCAAATCACAAATCGCAAGTCAAGTGTGTTAAAATAAGCTAATTACTCATGCATGAAGAGTTGGCTAAATTTAGAGAGTCAAATCAAGCCAAGTCAAGTTAAGTCATACTTGAATTTATTCTTTGGTTGCATGTCAAGTTATTTTAGGCGAGTAGCTAGTTGGAAAAGGTTTAAATACCCCTCATCGGGTTCATTGTAATCATCAAGTTTTTGTGTGATGAAAAGAAAATTCGTAGCTCGTGTTATTGTGTCTGATTTATTTGCGTTATTTTGTTCCTATCCTCCTCTACCTTTCCAACAAATTTGTATCGAAGCTGAGGAAGGATCACAAGATTTGTGGTGCCTGCAAAGCTAGTGAAAAGAGGACCAAGAGAAGAAGGCCGACGATTTTTTTTTTAAATTTTGTTGCAAATTTGTCACACTATCAAGAGTGATTGTTGAGATTTTCTGTTTTATTAAATTTGGGAAAATCTCATGTATGTGACAACAATAGGATTAGTTGCTAGATTAGCTCTAGTATTTTTTTAGGAGTTAATGCATCCTATATTTGTTGTGAGGGAATTTATGATTCAGTTTTATGCTCCAGCTATATAGAAATGTAATCCCGTAGAGGATTGTAAGAGTGTGTAGAGAAAGTAGAGAAAATAGGGAGAGCTGAGAGTATGTGTGAAGAATTATAATTGTTGTAATATCCTTTGAATAATAAGATTGTCGATGCCTCTGTTCTGGTGACGTAGCCCAGATTGGTTGGGTAAACCACGTTAAATCTGTGTGTTATGGTTTTGTAATTTTTTAATGTGCTGTGTATGTTTTGTTTAGTTTATTTCCGCTGCAGATTGTTTAGTCTAACAGTGACAAGTGCGCAAGTGAAGCGAAATCCACACTTAGGGCAAAAACTGCACAAATTTCGTTTAACTACAATTCCGCCAAAATCGGGTTATGTGTGCAGTTTCTATGATTCGGGGATGCACAATTCTCGTGAAGTATTAAAACATTGGCAGCATAGTTACTAAGTATTATTGGTCAAAAGTCATGTGGGGCTGCGTATGTCATATTACAAGTCCCTCACGTATTGAAAAAATGTTTTATTGAAACAATATGTGAATTTTGTTGAAAAATGGTTTAATCAAAGGGACTTTATAAAAGTATTTTTATAATATATATTTTTTTAAAGGATTTTAAAGGAGATTTTATTTTTTAAAAGGGGGCTTAAGTTATAAAAAGTATTTTTTTTAATAATTATTTTTATAAAAATATTTTATATAAAAAAATAATCAAGGGTTCATTAAAAGGGTTTTAGTATTATTTGAAGAGAAATTTTTGAAGAAAGATGGCTTTTTCAAATTTCTAGCCCCAGTTCTCACCGTTTACAGGGAAGGATTATGATATGTGGGTCATTAAGATGGCAACCACGTTGCAGGTTCATGATGTTTGGGATCATGTCCAGTTTGGGTTTTCAGAACCTAAAAATAAAGAAGAAGAACTAGCCCTCACTAATGCAAAGAGGGAACTATGGAATAAAGAAAAAAAGAAGAATGCACAAGCATTGCATCTTATCTAGCAAGGAGTGGACTGAGCAATGTTCCAGAAAATTATGATCACATCAGCAAAGGAAGAATGGGAGACCTTGGCGACAAGCTATAAAGGTATGACCAAAGTAAATATTGTTAAGTTGCAAAATACTAAGAGATATTTTGAAAGTCTACAGATGAAGGAGATAGAAGGCATCGATTCTTTCATGAATCGGGTCATGCCTCTAGTAATTCAGTTAGAAATTTATGGTGATGAAATTAAAGATCAAACAACGGTTGAGAAGGTCCTTAGATCTTTGTCTACCAAATTTTATGTTGTGGTAGTACCCATAGAAGAAGCCAAGGATTTAACATCATTGACAGTTGATGAGTTGATGGGATAACTTCTATCACATGAGGCAAGGATAGACGTAAATAAGGATTCCACTTTAGAAACCGCTTTCAATAGTCAGGTTTCTATTTCAAGAGACAGAGGTCAAGGTAGAAGTAGATCGAGAGGCGAAGGATGAGGCTTAAAACATGGCGGTCAGAGAGATGGCTGAGAAGAGCATGAACATGAAAGTGGAAGCAACAGAGGAAGCTTCAACAATAATCAAAGAGTTGACAAATCAAAGGTGAGATGTTATTATTGCAATAAATTTGGTCACTATGCCCACAATTGCAGGAAGAGGATAATTGATCAAGGAAACCATAGAGCTAATTTCACTATAGAGAGTACTAAATCCATGTTATTATCTTGCCATACCATGCATGAACCTTTTGATAATGTGTGGCTATTGGATAGTGGTTGCAGTAACCACATGACATGCAACAAGAATTTGGTAGCAAATTTGGATCAATCGCTGAAGACAAAGGTAAAGTTGGGGACTCAAAAGACTATGGATGTAGATGGAAAAGGAGTGGTCAACATTTTGACCAATCAGGGGGAGCTGAAGTCAGTCTTAGAGGTATATTATGTCCCTAGTCTTAAACATAATTTGAAGTGTTGGTCAATTGACATAGAAGGGATGCAGAGTTATCTTTCAAGGACAAGAGGGTGTTATATATGAGAAGCCCCCAAGTAAGTAGTTGATCGCGAAGGTGTAGATGAAGAGGAACAAACTCTTTCCTCTAGTCATGAATTACAATGATTAAGTCAATTATCTTATAGTCTCATTTTCTAATGATGATTGGTTATGGCACTTTCAGTTTGGACACTTGCACTTTTTTTTGTTTAATATTGTTACAACAGAAACAAATGGTCAGAGGATTACCTCCCATCAAAGAACCTGCTAGTACGTGTGAGTGTTTCATCTTGGGAAAGGAACACCGTGAAATTTTTCCAAAGGGAGTTGCATACAGAATAAAGAAACTTCTTGAGATAGTGCACATAGACCTGTTCGTACCTATGAGGACACAGTCGATAGGTGGTAGTTGTTACTTCCTCAATTTCATTGATGACTATAACAGAAAGTCTTGGGTTTACTTCTTGAAGCAGAGGTCTGAAAATCTTGCAAAGTTCAAGCAATTCAAATCCTTAGTAGAGAACCAAAGTGATTGGCAGATGAAGGTATTGAGGTTAGATCATGGTGGAGAATATGATTCAAAGGCATTCCATGATTATAGAAAACAACATGGAACGAGAAGACAGTTTACAACCAGGTACACACAACAGCAAAATGGTGTAGCAGAGAGAAAGAAAATAACTATTATGAACATGGCAAGGAGCATGTTGAGAGGAAGAAACATTTCTAATGAGTATTGGGTAGAAGCAGTTGCATATGTTGTTTATGTGGTAAGCGGATCTCCTAAAAAGAGTGTGATGAATAGAGTACCAGAAGAATCATGGTCAGATATGTCTTGCAGTAAATCTCATCTCAGAGTATTTGGATGTGTAGCTTATGCACATGTGCTTAAAGAGCTAAGAGATAAGTTGGATGACAAAAGTGAAAAATTCATATTTACTAGTTATAGTGAGCAATCAAAAGCTTACAAATTGTATAACCCTGTCACCAAAAAGACCATAATCATCAAATATGTTGTGTTCAAAGAACAAGAGTCATGGAATGGTAGTATAGACAAAACAGTTGATGCACAAGTGCCACTAACGGAAGAAGATGATGCAGTAGAAAAGGAGCAGCAAGAATCACAAGTGAAGGCACCAAACAGAGACATAGCAACAAGGACTCCAAGATTTTCTCAGCAACATGGATCTTCAAGCATATCAAAATATCCATATTCTCCCAGCAATCAATCATGTGATGAATCAAGAAATGGTAAGAGAAATATGAGAAGTCTAAAATATATTTATGATGATTTGGATGTTAGTTCAATTTTTTCATTGTTTTCATTCCAACCTTCTTCGTTTGAAGAAGCTATCAGAGATGAAAATTGGGTGCAAGCCATGGATGAAGAAATTGAAGCTATTGAAAAGAGTGATACATGGGATTTGGTTGATTTACCAAAGGATAAAAACCTCATTGGTGTAAAATGGGTGCACAAGACAAAGCTGGATGAGAAAGGGGAAATTGACAGACTTAAAGCAAGAATTGTGTTGGGTGTGGAGCCTGATTATCTTCTTTATTCATAGGTATCACCACATTGGACCCGAGTTCATAATAGGACAGAAACATCGCCCGTTGTTTCACTGCCAGGGGGGTCCAGGGGGGTGAGACGATTTTTATGAGCCCCCCCTGACAGGGGTTCAGAGGCAGCACCTGTGAAGCTAAAAATAGATGTAAATTTGCCTTGTAAAATATTGTAATTTCATAGTCAATCTAAGTCGTTCATTAGGCAGATGATTTGACAGTACAAGTTATGTTTAATTTAGGGTTCTTTTCCCTAGAAGGAAACCCCTCACTATATATGAGGTAATTGTATTGCGACTATGTAGATGTGTATTCTGAGCGACAAAAGAGAGAGGAGATTGTGTGAGAGAGAAGATGAAATTATAGCGGATTTGATGTAGGTTGTATCTCTTCATTTTGTTGGATAATCTAAAGGAAGGATTGGCTGTTTCTCCAAGGACATAGCCCAAATTGGGTGAACTACATATATCTATGTCTCTCTCTTGTTTTATGAATTTTCTGTGTTTGTGTTTCTATAGTATTTTATGTGTTCCATTTCTCTGTCATATATAATTTTCTAACAACTGGTAGCAAAAGGATTATTGCAACAACTAGGAATAGATTTTGGAGAAAAGTTTTCTTTGGTAGCCAAATTGGATATTGTAAGAGCAGTTCTAGCCACAACATCTAAGAACAAGTGGAAAGTATATTAGATAGATGTGAAATTATCCTTCTTGAATGGAATTATAGAAGAAGAAATTTATGTGCAACAACCTCAAGGTTATGAAATTGAAGGTAATGAAGATAAAGTTCATAGGTTTTTTTACGGTGTTGGAACCACCAACATGTCGAGGGGATATCCCTGGTAAGCAGTCCCAATCAGACCTCATACTGTTTGGTGTAGGAGTCCTAGCAGTGGGTCGTAAAGTAATGCCTTGAGCGCGATGTCGTACAGAGGCAAGTAAGATAACTCCGTCAATAGCAAGGGTGTGACTGATGCAGTGAGTCAAGGAAGGTGTATGAGACGTTCCAACACTTCGAAGGGATAGGAAGGTGAAGGTGAGTTCTAGGTTGAAAGGGATCAGTCCCAACTCGGCTAGGAACACACCACACAGAGGTCATGCAAAAATTCCGGTGGAGCAGTCCACTCGGATGCGACAGTCACATCATACAAGGTAACATAACACGAACAACGCTCACAGATCAGTCCGAGACGAGTGTGATGGTTGTTATAGCAAGGTTCATGTGAAATGTCTATCTAATTTCCGGCAGAGCAATCGACACAGATGGTGACAACATTAACAACATATGCAACACATTAACAACAAGATTCATATAATTTCATCTGAATCAGTTCATACACAAGTACGTATGTTAAACATCACATATCATTAAAGCAACCAGAGCAGTCCAACTACAATAACAACAAATTCATGAAAATGTGATGCCCTTTATTATATAAAGAAGTGTAAGTCACACTCATACAATACATCCATGTAAACCTACTAGCCCCAACAATGGAACGTTATAGCCACATCTGCCTACTCCTGCAAAGAGATGTACTAGCTCCGTGCAGTGGAGAAGCCAAGGCACGTTACAATACTATCAAAGCCTTCTTCAAAATAGTCTTAGTAGAAGCTTGGGTGACCAAAAAAGACCTTACAATGAGTTATGAGGGACTATTTATAGCAAAGGGTGGGGTGACCCTTGACATTCCCCTTTGTGACAATTCAACTACCCTCATGACTCTTCGCCTACTCTATGACTGTTATATCCAACTATTGACACCTGACTTACACTTGACACGACTCAACATTACAATGCGCATGTAATCATGTGAGACAACATGGCTTGAGCAAGACATCACTGACACTCGGTCCGTTGTGATGAGTCCAACTCGTTGACATGCTTGTGATGGTGATGGTGGTGAGCTGATGCCAAGCTTGGTCATATGTGATGGTGTGCATGCACCTCATGGTGACATCTTGCTAAAGCGAACTCTAGCCTCCATTGCAACCGGTGCATTGGTTTGGCTCCTTCATCCAACTCGTCTGCTAACATGTGGATGGTCTTCTTAGGGGCGGCTAAACTGAGAACACACTGATGCATAGTGTCTGTGCTGATCTTCAAGTGTGTGCTGGCGGTCATGCACATCAACTTGCCAAAGTACATGTTCAGCTCTAGTTGGACTTGTTTCTTGTCTTCAGCTTGGTGAGCGTGTTGAATGGGTTGGATTGCATGAGTGCGCTCAATGACATGCATGATGATGAATCCCTTGCATGCGATGAACAACATGCTCACCATGTCTGCTCTGTGTGAGCTGCTGGGTTGGATCTCTAACTTGTAGGGGCGTAATTTTATCCGTGAGTGAATGTTGCACCCACTCTTGTTCATGTTCCTGTTGCAACTCGTTCATCTGTCTGTGCAGCTTCATGTTCTTCCTGAGTTGCTACTTCAACACATGCAACTCCTTCTTTGTTCCATCTTTCACCTTCATATGATCTTCATGTCGTGTGGTCACTTCATAGCCGAAGTCTCCAAAGTTTCTTTCATCATCAATCGACCTGCTTGAGCTTGTAACCTTGTTCCGCCTCCATGTTGTCAACAACCCTTGTCTTGCATTCGCTGCATTTGGTATGTTGTCTTCAACTACTGTTCATGATGTTGCTCATTGTGATGTTGCTGATGTCATATCTTGACGTCCTTGTCTACGAACAACTTGATGTCTTCGTGGGTAGGCAAGTCCATGGAAACTTGATCGACTGCATCCCCAAGTGTGCTCTGAACGGCATCTTCGTCTCTACTCTCCTGAAAACCATTGTACCTGTACTGTTGAGAGGCAGATGAACACCTGTGATACTTGGAGACATGGAAACACTCATGGCAAGCAATCTGTCAGTTGAAAACCAAAATGAACATGAGCATTGATTTGCAACATACCTGGGTGAATTGTCACAAAGGTTGAGCAATTTCGGACGGGAGGTCCGGAGACCGACTCACTAACTGCTGGAACTGCGCAATGCACAGTCAATTCTGGTTGCTGACTGTTGGGATTGTGCAATGCACAATTCCAATTGGGAAGGACTCCTAGCCCAGGGATAGATTTGTGCAATTTCTTGGGCCAAGCAGCCACTGTCCTCCAGAAATGCGCAAAACAGTCCTAGAGGCCAGTGCTAGGCAGGAATGCGCAAATCTATAGAGGAAGGTGAGCCTTCCTTTCCCAGATTGCACAGTGCAGGCTTGGTGAATGCAGAGCCTAGGCCAATGTTGGCCCGACTCGCCAATGAGAAACTTAAATAAAGTAAGTCAGTGAATGCATGGCAACACTAAGTGATAGCTTAAGTGATTAACATTACATGAAAAACATGAATGACAGATTCAACAAATAGATCAACATGCATGTGGGTGAGACAGTTCCCCAGTTGGGCAAACGTTCATGCAAAACAGTTTCATTCATGTGATAGCAGTGAGATAGCAACAAAAATGGAGACTAAGCTACGACAAGCTATTTTATATGTAAACGACAACAAGCGTTCAAAGAAATCAAGCAAATAGTACTCCGACAAGCAAAAACACAAAAAGCGACAGAAATTTAGCACAAGGCATGGGAAGCGGGCTTACCGCAAAAAAGATGAGCGGAATGTGCCGATTGCTCCTAGATGTGATGTGGGATGCCAAAGATGCAAGGTTGATGTGAGGAATGAGCTCTGCAGCGTCCGGTTGATGATTTTTTATAGCATCGAGGTTGTGATGTGCATGCCATGAATCTAGGAGAAGCGACACTTGGTGGGAGGTTTCGGAATTTCCCCTTGCATGTAACCTCCAATTGCTAAACATATATCCCTAAAAAAGGGGATGCCTTTGCATGCTACCTTGGGAGAAACAACCTATGCATGCAAGTTTGTTTTGCTCAGTCCCGGAGGGAACCGGTCAACTCAGCTGCACATGCAAGAGACTGCTTGTCTACTGGAGAAAAATGTGCATTTTTGGCTAGGAGCTGGGATGGCTACCCAGGAGATTTGCACAATTTCTAGGTAGACAAGCTGACTGCTACCCAGATTTGTGCAAATCATGGGCTGAACAGATTACTGATGGAAAAATTTGCGCAAATCTAGATGGGAGGGTTGGCTAGCAGGGATGGAAATCCTCGTGCCCAGTAGGCTGTTAGAGAGGATTGCGCAATTCTTGGAGGGAAGGCTAGTTGCTCTCCAGGAATGTGCAATTTTCAAGGGGAAGTTGCTTAGCCTATAGCTAGACCAAGTCCTGGTGAGCAACTTGTGAGGGGAGTGGATCAACTGTGATTGACAGACTGCCTTTGTGTGAGGAAAACCCATGAAGCTTGAGTATTTGACTAAAAAAGACAAAGCACTGTGAAACGTTGGTAGGGAGGCTCCAAAATAGGCTAAGGAAAAATTTTGGAGGGTGGTTGTAGCTGCTACAACACTTGGCGACACACTGGTAGAACTCCAGCTCTCTGAATGGACCTTGTTCATCAAAAACAAGTCTAACACCTCCGGAAGTATTGTTTAGCCCCCAGCTCATCTTGGCTTCACACTACCTTAATCTAAGATGTACCATCTCCCAAAATCTTGGTCGATTGACACACATTCCAAGCCAAGGCAACGCAGTTGTTTCGATTGGGGTTGAGGGGTATATAGGTGTAAAAGCATATTAGTCGTCGAAGTGTTAGTTTCATCTCTAGTGTTGCTCCACTACCAACAGGCTTGGACAGTACACCGGTGGAGTCACATAGGAACACAAGCATGGCTCTGCTGCCAACTGGCTTGGTCAGTGCCCTGGAGGAGTTACTTGCATCAGCTCCCTGCGCAGGAAGCGTTTCTCTTCTTTAACCTTATTCATCTTTCATTTTTGAAATTTTTGGTTTTTCATTTTTTTCATTTTTCACTGTGCATAGCACTTATTCATTTCAGAGGTGGAAGAGGGATCCCGACTTACTGAGAGTAGAAGAGGTTGTTCCAGTAGAGAAGTAGTTTATTGTATCTTTGATGTGCTTGTTAAGGTTTCCCCACTCACCTTACTCTACATGACTGAGTTGACAAGGGTTAACCCAAAAAAAATCGACTAGACAAGATGACACTAGTTAGCGTGCAAGCATTGTGTTTTCACCATGGTTCACTTCGAACAGTACGTATTTTCCTTTGACGTATCATGGACTAAAAGTAACAAGCTCACCATACAGAGCCAAGATGATAGATAACCAAGTAGTGATTCTTTTACAAGCCCTCTTGCACTTTACCTAGCTCGTTTCATGAGTCACACATGGTTTCATGCAAACTAACCTACGAACAAAACAAGTGAACGAACTAACAATCAACAAAGCAAAACAAGAGAAGAAGAAAAAATGAAAGCGAAGCAAGTAAACAAACAAGCAAATAAAGCATGTAAGCAAACAAGCATGCAAGCGAACAACTGAAAGAAAACACTACTCCTACTCCTACACTAACAATGCATGGGCCTGATCACATGAAGTGATACTTCCAATGCAGCTACCGATGAAATGGTAGACCCATGTTGGTGAAGGCTTGGTCTGTGAGCAACCCAATTGTCTAGACCATCAACCAAGAAAGATATAACAATGAAGACAACCACACTTCGTGTTTCAAAGTGTCCATGGGACATAAGTGAGTGCATGTGCATGAAGGGTACTCCGCGGACTTATTGTGGTGCTATGTGACACTCCGTGCAACTTTGAAGCATAAGCACACTCTTGACTATGACATGCAAGCAAACGAAAGAAATAAAGATAACTTGCATCACACACGGGTGCTTGCAATGTAAGACTCATCCAATGCATGAGAAATGGGACCGTGTAGTTTGAGTGGAGGAATTAAAATCTAAATGTTGGATTGATCTTGAGTGCATACAGATAAGTGATGAGGAGACTTGAGTGTTTCAACAATTTCCTGATCGGAAGTGAAACCAACCTCAAGACAGCGAGGACCTGACATAACCATCATCTCAGGCTGAAGTGCCTCGACGGTCTGTGGGGTTTCGACTTCACCAATATATGGATCTTCATAGACCAGTGGCTTAGATGGATTAACAACGAGTGAATCAACATCGTGATCAGAGGATGAGGTGAAGAGATCACGACAACCAAGATCAGAAAATTCAGGATGTTGTTCGACATCCTCGTGGTTGGATGAATCACACAGAGGGGTAGATGAAAAGCAAACAAACTCATCCTTTGTGTTTTTGGAAAATACTGCTGAAGGATCAAGTGGATTTTCAATGAGTAACTTATCCTCTCCGTTGTCGAATAATGGACTAACATCTGGTGAGTCCTGCGAGTTATCAACAATGAGTGCATCTGTGGATGAAGATACACATGCAAAATCATGGATGGCAGGTTCACCAAAAAGGTTAGGAAAGAACAGAGGGGACTTGGACAGAAGGGAGTCATCCTTCGCCGAGTGTTGATGTTCAAACTCCCACTCATACTCTTCATGAATGACAACGCATGTTGGTTGTGCAACACTGACTTCGTCAATGGGTTGTTCCTCGTTCACAACAAGTGGAGAGTCTAGAAGGGACGAACACAAGACATCATCATCTGGAGGAAAACCTGAGTGCAAAGACGGAGGTCGAAGAAAAGAATGCGTATGAGAACTCGAAGGACTCACAACCAAATCTGCGCGAAAATCGAGTGGAGTGATGTTGGGAGAGTGTGAAGGATGAACAGATGTGTGAGCATGATCCTCAACATCACTGGGCAGTGGTGGAGCTACTGAATGAGAGGGAAGCAGATAATCAATTGAGACAGTGCCCGCTCCCACATGAGATTGCGTAGTTCCATCAATGAAGAATGTTGAGCGAGGCTTGATATCAAGATTCCTCTTGGGACGGGTAGATTTCTTAAGGCAATACTCGAACCGGTCCCAAAGATAAGCAAATTTCATCTGGCTCTTCGGAGCTTGAAACTACAAGTCATGGAAGCGCTGCCAAAAATCAATAACGGATTCATGTGGAGCCCTCCGTTGCTGTAACAGTTTCCGGTCAAGATAGTTTGGATCAAAATGATAGAATGTGTCTTCAATGAGATCATAGAAGTGCTCAAATGAGTGCACGGCATCAGCCGGTAGGATGAGAACCTGACGAAATGGAGATTCGTGAAGTGTGTATGCAAGCAGCAAACTGACCTGTTCATCAGAACACTCATCTTCCTCATAAATCATGAAAAGAAAGTTATATAAATGCTTAGGCCACACCACTTCGCCTTCACCATCACACGTGTGAGTGGACAAGAGATTGAAAAGCTTACCCGAGATGGAGACATCTTCACGATTCAAAAAACACCTCGAGGGAAGAATAATGCAAGACTCCATGAAAGATATGAAAAGGTTCAAAACTGGATGAGAGGACAGAGCTTGTCATCAGGCCCTCCTTCTAGCACCAGAAATGTTGATGGTGATGGACACACCAACATGTCAAGGGGATATCCCCGGTAAGAAGTCCCAATCAAACCTTAGACCGTTTGGTGTAGGAGTCCCAGCAGTGGGTTGTAAGGTAATGCCTTGAGCGTGATGTCGCATAGAGGAAAGTAAGATAACTTTGTCAGTAGCAAGGGTGTGACTGATGCAGTGAGTCAAGGAAGGTGTATGAGTGGTTCCAACACTTCGAAGGGAGAGGAAGGTGAAGGTGAGTTCTAGGTTGAAAGGGATCAGTCCCAACTCGGCTAGGATCACACCAGACAAAGGACATGTACAGATTCCGGCGGAGCAGGACACTCTGATGCGGCATTCACATCATACAAGGTAAGATAACACGAACAACACTCACGGATCAGTCTGAGACAAGTGTGACAGTTGTTATAGCAAGGTTCATGTGAAAGGTCTGTCTGATGTCTGGCAGGGCAATCAACATGGATGGTGACAACATTAACAACATATGCAACACATTAACAAAAAGATTCATATAATTTCATGTGAATCAATTCATACACAAGTACGTAAGTTAAACAACACATATCATTAAAGCAACTGGAGAAATCCAACTACAATAATAACATATGCATGAAAATGTGCTCGCTCTTATTATATAAAGAAGTGTAAGTCACAATCATACAATACATCCATGTAAACATGTTAGCTCCAATAGTGGAACGTTATAGCCACATATGCCTGCTCCTCCAAAGAGATGTACTAGCTCTGTGTAATGGAGAAGCCAAGGCGTGTTACAATACTATCCAAGCCTTCTTCAAAATAGTCTTAGTAGAAGTTTGGCTGACTAAAAGCCCTTATAATGAGTTACGAGGGACTATTTATAGCAAAGGGTGGGGTGACCCTTGACATTCCCCTTTGTGACAGTTCAACTACCCTCATGACTCTTCACCTACTCTATGACTATTATATCCAACTATTGACACCTAACTTACACTTGACATGACTCAACATTACAATGCACATGTACTCATGTGAGACAACATGGCTTGAGCAAGCCTTGCAAGACATCACTGACACTCGGTCTGTTGTGATGAGACCAACCCTTTGACAAGCTTGTCATGGTGAAGGTGATGAGTTGATGCCAAGCCTTGTCATCCATGATGGTGTGCAGGCACCTCATGGTGACATCTAGCTGAAGCAAACTTTTGCCTCCGTTGCAACCGGTGCATTGGTTCGGCTCCTTCATCAAACTCGTCTGCTAACATGCACATGGTCTTATTGGGTGTGGCTGAACCGGAAACACACTGATGCATAGTGTCTATGCTAATCTTCAAGTGTGTGATGGTGATCATGCACATCAACTTGCTGAAGTACATGTTCAGCTTGAGTTGGACTTGCTTCTTGTCTTCGCCTTGGTTAATGTGTTGAATGGGTAGGATTGCATGTGTGCGCTCAATCACATGCATGATGCTGAATCCCTTGCATGCAATCAACAACACTGCTCACCATGTCTGCTCCATGTGCGCTGCTATGATGGGTCTCTAAATTGTAGGGGTGTAGTTTCATCTGTGAGTGCATGTTGCACCCGCTGTTGTTCATGTTCCTGTTGCAACTCATTCGTCTGTCTGTGCATCGTCATGTTCTTCGTGAGTTGCTGCTTTAGCACATGCAACTCCTTCTTTGTTCCATCTTCTGCCTTCGTACGATCTTCATGTCACGCCATCACTTCATAGCCGGAGTCTCCAAAGTTTCTTTCATCATCAATCGACCTACTTGAGCTTGCAACCTTGTTCCACCTCCGTGTTGTCAACAACCCTCTTGCATTCATTGCATTTGGTATGTTGTCTTCAGCTGCTGGTCATGATGCTGCTCATTGTGATGTTGCTGATGTCATATCTTGACATCCTTGTCTACGAACAAATTGATGTCTTCGTGGGTAGGCAAGTCCATAGACACTTGATCGACTGCATCCCCAAGTGTGCTCTGAACGGTGTCTTCGTATCTGCTCTCCTGAAGACAATTGTACTTGTACTGCTGAGAGGCAGATGAACACCTGCGATACCTGGAGACATGGCAACACTCATGGAAAGCAATCTGTCAGTAGAAAACCAAAATGAACATGAGAACTGACTTGCAACATACCTAGGTGAATGATCACAAAGGTTGAGCAATTTCGGTCGGGAGGTCCTGAGATCGACTCACTGACTGATGGAACTGTGCAATGCATAGTCCAGTCTGGCTAATCACTGCTAGGATTGCACAATGCACAATTCCAGTTGGGAAGGACTGCTAACCCAGGGATAGATTTGCGCAATTTCTTGGGCCAAGCAGCCACTGTCCTCCAGAAGTGCGCAAAACAGTCCTAGAGGCCAGTGCTGGGTAGGAATGCACAAATCTGGAGAGGAAGGTGAGCCTTCCTTTCCCAGATTGCACAATGTAGCCTTGGTGAATGTAGAGCCTAAGCCAAGGTTGGCCCGACTTTCCAACGAGCAACTGAAAGAAACTAAGTCAGTGAATGCATGGCGACACTAAGTGATAGTAGAAGTGATTAACAATGCATGAAAAACATGAACGAAAGATTCAACAAATAGATCAACATGCATGTGGGTAAGACAGTTCCTCGGTTGGGCAAACGTCCATGCAAAATAGTTTCATTCATGTGACAACAGTGAGATAGCAACGAAAATGGAAACAAAGCTAGGACAAGCTATTTTATATGTAAATGACAACAAGTGTTCAAAGAAATCAAGAAAACAATACTCCAACAAGCAAAAACACAAAAAGCGACAGAAATGTAGCACAAGGCATGGGAAGCGGGCTTACCCCAAAACAGATGAGTGGAATGTGCCGACTACTGCTAGATGTATTGTGGGATGCTAGAGATGCAAGGTTGATGTGAGGAATGAGCTCTACAATGTCTGGTTGATGATTTTTGATAGCATCGAGGTTATGATGTGCATGCCATGAATCTAGGAGAAGCGACACATGGTGGGAGGTTTCAGAATTTCCCCTTGCATGTAACCTCCAATTTCTAAACATAGATCCCTAAAAAAAGGGATGCCTTTGCATCATGCCTTAGGAGAAACAACCTATGCATGCAGGTTTGGTTTGCTTAGTCCCGGAGGGAACTGATCAACTCAGCTACATATGCAAGAGACTACTTGACTGCTGGAGAAAAATGTGCATTTTTGGCTAGGAGCTGGGCTGGCTGCACAGGAGATTTTCACAATTTCTGGGCAGAGAAGCTGACTGCTACCCAGATTTGCGCAAATCCTGCGCTGAACAAACTGTTGCTGGGAAAATTTGCACAAATCAAACTGGGAGGGTTGGCTAGCAAGGATGGCAATCCTGATGCCCAGCAGGCTGTTAGAGAGGATTGCGCAATTCTTGGAGGGAAGGCTAGTTGCCCTCTAGGAATGTGCAATTTTCAAGGCGAAGCTGCTTAGCCTGTAGCTAGACCAAGTCCTGGTGAGCAACTTGTGAGGGGAGTGGATCAACTGTGATTGACAGACTGCCTTTGTGCGAGGAAAACCCATGAAGCTTGAGTATTTGACTAAGAAAGACAAAGCACTGTGCAAGGTTGGTAGGGAGGCTCCAAAATAGGCTAAGGAAAAATTTTGGAGGGTGGTTGTAGCCGCTACACCGCTACAACACTTGGCAACACACTGGTAGAACTCCAGCTCTCTGAATGGACCTTGTTCATGAAAAACAAGTCTAACACCTCAGGAAGTATTGTTTAGCCCCTAGCTCATCTTGGCTTCACACTAGCTTAATGTAAGATGTAGAATCTCCCAGACTCTTGGTCGATTGACACACATTCCAAGCCAAGGCAACACAATTGTTTCAATTGGGGTTGAGGGGTATATAGGTGTACAAGCATATTAGTCGTCGGAGTGTTAGTTTCATCTTTAGTGTTGCTCCATTGCGAGCAGGCCTGGACAGTACCTCGGTGTAGTCACATAGGAACACAAGCATGGCTCTTCTTCCAGCTAGCCTGGTCAGTACCCCAGAGGAGTTACTTGCATCAGCTCCCTGCGCAGGAAGCCTTTCTCTTATTTCGCCTTACTCATCTTTCCTTTTTGAATTTTTTGACTTTTCATTTTTTTCATTTTTCATTGTGCATAGCATTCATTCATTTCAGAGGTGGAAGAGGGATCCCGACTTAATGAGATCAGAAGAGGTTGTTCCAGTAGATAAGTAGTTTATTGTATCTCTGATGTGCTTATTAAGGTTTCCCCACTCACCTTACTCTATATGACTGAGTTGACAAGGGTTAACCCAAAAACAATCGACTAGACAAGATGACACTAGTTAGCGTGCAAGTGTTGTGTTTTCACCAAGGTTCACTTAGAACAGTATGTATTTTCCTTTGACATATCATGGACTAAAAGTAACAAGCTCACGATACAGAGCCAAGATGACAGATAAGCAAGTATTGATTGTTGTACAAGCCCTCTTGCACTTTACCCAGCTTGTTTCATGAGTCACACATGGTTTCATGCAAACTAGCCTACAAACGAAACAAGCGAACGAACTAATAATCAACAAAGCAAAGCAAGAGTAGAAGAAAAAATGAAAGCGAAGCAAGTAAACAAAAAAGCAAATAAAGCATGTAAGCAAACAAGCATGCAAGCAAACAATTGAAAGCAAACACTACTCCTACTCCTACACTAACAGTGCATGGGCCTGATCACATGAAGTGATACTTCCAATGCAACCATCAATGAATTGGTAGACCCATGTTGGTGAAGGCTTGGTCTGCGAGCAACCCAGTTGTCTAGACCATCAACCAAGAAAGATATAACAATCAAGACAACCACACTTCATGTTTTAAAGTGTCCATGGGACATAAGTGAGTGCATCTGCATGAAGGGTACTCCGCGGACTTATTGTGGTGTTGTGTGACACTCTGTGCAACTTTGAAGCATAAGCACACTCTTCACTATGACATGCAAGAAAACGAAAGAAACAAAGATAACTTGCGTCACACACAGGTGCTTGCAATGTAAGACTCCTCCAATGCATGAGAAATGGGATCGTGTAGTTCGAGTGGAGGAAGTAAAATCTGAATGTTGGATTGATCTTGAGTGCATACAGATGAGTGATGAGGAGCCTTGAGTGTTTCAACAATTTCCTGATCGGAAGTGAAACCAACCTCAAGATAGCGAGGGCTTGACATAACCATCATCTCGGGTTGAAGTGCCTCGACGGTCTGTGGGGTTTCGACTTCACTGATATATGGATCTTCGTAGACTAGTGGCTTAGACGGATTAACAACGAGTGAATCAACATCGTGATTGGAGGATGAGGTGAAGAGATCACGACAGCCAAGATCAGAAAATTTAGGATGTTGGTCGCCATCCTCATGGTTGGATGAATCACATAGAGGGGTAGATGAAAAGCAAACAAACTCATCCTTTGTGTTTCCGGAAAATATTGCTGAAGGATCATGTGGATTTTCAACGAGTAACTTATCGTCTCTGTTGTCGAATAATGGACTAACATCCGGTGAGTCCTACGAGTGATCAACAATGGGTGCATCCATGGATGAAGATACACATGCAAAATCATGGATGACAGGTTCACCAAAGAGGTTAGGAAATAACAGAGGGGACTCAGACAGAAGGGAGTCATCCTTCGCCGAGTGTTGATGTTCAAACTCCCACTCATACTCTTCATGAATGACAACGCATGTTGGTTGTGAAACACCGACTCCGTCAGTGGGTTGTTCCTCGTTCACAAAAAGTGGAGAGTCCGGAAGAGACGAACACAAGACATCATCACATGGAGGAACACGTGAGTGCGAAGATGGAAGTCGAAGAAAAGAATGCATATGAGAACTCGAAGGACTCACAACCAAATCTGCGTGAAAATTTATTGGAGTGATGTTGGGAGAGTGTGAAGGATGAACATGTGTGTGAGCATGATCCTCAACGTCACTGGGCAGTGGCGGTGCTATTGAATGAGAGGGAAGCAGACAATCAGTTGAGACAATGCCCGCTCCCACATGAGATTGCGCAGTTCCATCAATGAAGAATGTTGAGCGAGGCTTGATATCAAGCTTCCTCTTGGGACGGGTAGATTTCTTAAGGAAATACTAGAACCAGTCACAAAGATAAGCACATTTCATCTGGCTCTTTGGAGCTTGAAACTGCAAGTCACGGAAGCGCTGCCAAAAATAAATAACGGATTCATGTGGAGCCCTCCGTTGCTGTAATAGTTTCCGGTCAATATAGTTTGGATCAAAATGATAGAACATGTCTTTAATGATATCATAGAAGTGATCAAATGAGTGCACGGCGTCAGCCAGTAGGAGGAGCACCCAACGAAATGGAGATTCGTGAAGTGTGTATGCAAGAATCAAACTGATCAGTTCATCAGAACACTCATCTTCTTCTTAAACCATCAAAAGAACGTTATATAAATGCTCAAGCCAGGCCACTTCATCTTCACCATCACATGTGTGATTGGATAAGAGATTGAAAAGCTTCCCCGAGATGGAGACATCTTCACGATTCGAGAAACACTCGGGGGAAGAATAATGCAAGACTCCATGAAAGATATGCAAAGCTTCAAAACTGGATGAGAGGACACAACTTGTCATCAGGCCCTCCTTCTAGCACCAGAAATGTTGACAGTGATGGACCTGCCAACATGTCGAGGGGATCTCCCCGGTAAGAAGTCCCAATCAGACCTCAGACTATTTGGTGTAAGATTCCCAGCAGTGGGTTGTAAGGTAGTGCCTTGAGCGCGATGTTGCACAGAGGCAAGTAAGATAACTCTATCAGTAGCAAGGGTGTGACTGATGCAGTGAATCAAGGAAGGTGTATGTGAGGTTCCAACACTTCGAAGGGAGAGGAAGGTGAAGGTGAGTTCTAGGTTGAAAGGGATCAGTCCCAACTCGGCTAGGAACACACCAGACAAAGGACATGCATAGATTCCAGTAGAGCAGTCCACTCGGATATGGCAGTCACATCATACAAGGTAAGATAACACGAACAACAATCACGGAACAGTTTGAGGCGAGTGTCATGGTTGTTATAGTAAGGGCCATGTGAAAGGTCTGTCTGATGTCTAGCAGAGTAGTCGACACGGACGGTGACAACATTAACAACATATGCAACACATTAACAAAAAGATTCATATAATTGCATGCGAATCAATTCATAGACAAGTATGTAAGTTAAACAACACATATCATTAAAGCAACCGGAGCAATCCAACTACAATAATAACATATGCATGAAAATGTGCTTGCTCTTATTATATAAAGAAGTGTAAGTCACAATCATACAATACATCCATGTAAACATGCTAGCCCCAATAGTGGAACATTACAACCACATCCGCTTGCTCCTCCAAAGAGATGTACTAGCTCTGTGTAGTGGAGAAGCCAAGGCGTGTTACAATACTATCCAAGCCTTTTTAAAAATAGTCTTAGTAGAAGTTTGGCTGACCAAAAGCCTTCACAATGAGTTATGAGGGACTATTTATAGCAAAGGGTGGGGTGACCCTTGACATTCCCCTTTGTGACAATTCAACTACCCTCATGACTCTTCGCCTACTTTATGACTGTTATATCCAACTATTGACACCTAACTTACACTTGACATGACTCAACATTACAATGCACATGTACTCATGTGAGACAACATGGCTTGAGTAAGCCTTGCAAGACATCACTGACACTCGGTCCAATATGATGATACCAACTCTTTGACAAGATTGTGATGGTGAAGGTGGTGGGCTGATGCCAAGCCTTGTCGTTTGTGATGGTGTGCATGCACCTCATGGTGACATCTTGCTGAAGCGAACTCTTGCCTCCGTTGCAACAGGTGCATTGGTTCGACTCCTTCATCCAACTTGTCTGCTAACATGCACATGGTATTCTTGGGTGTGGCTGAACCGGAAACACACTGATGCATGGTGTCCGTGCTGATATTCAAGTGTGTGCTGGTGGTCATGCGCATCAACTTGCCGAAGTACATGTTTAGCTCCAGTTGGACTTGCTTCTTGTCTCCGCCTTGGTGAGTGTGTTGAATGGGTAGGATTGCATGTGTGCACTCAATCACATGCATGATGCTGAATCCATTGCATGCAATCAACAACACTTCCCACCATGTCTACTCTGTGTTAGCACTGTTGGGATGGATCTCTAACTTGTACAGGTGCAGTTTCATCAGTGAGTGCATTTTGTGCCCACTGTTGTTCCTGTTCTTGTTGCAACTAATTCGTCTGTTTGTGCAACTTCATGTTCTTCCTATGTTGCTACTTCAACACATGCAACTCCTTCTTTGTTCCATCTTCTGCCTTCGCGCGATCTTTATGTCATGTTGTCACTTCATAGTCGGAGTCTCCAAAGCCGCTTTCATCATCAATGGACCTACTTGAGCATGCAACCTTTTTCTGCCTCCGTGTTGTTAACAACCCTCCTCTTGCATTCATTTCATTTGGTATGCCGTCTTCAGCTATTGTTCATGATGCTACTCGTTGTGATGTTGCTGATGTCATATCTTGACATCCTTGTCTATGAACGACTTGATGTCTTCGTGGGTAGGAAAGTCCATAGACACTTGATCGACTGCATCCCCAGGTGTGCTTTGAATGGTGTCTTCGTCTTTGCTCTCCTGAAAACCATTGTACCTGTACTGCTAAGAGGCAGATGAACACCTGTGATACTTGGAAACATGGTAACACTCATGGAAAGAAATTTGTCAGTCTAAAACCAAAATGAACATGAGAATTGAATTGCAACATACATGGGTGAATGATCACGAAGGTTGTGCAATTTCGGCTGGGAGGTCGGGAGACCGACTGCCAAGACTGCACAAGGCACAATTGGGGCTGCTGGGGGACTGGATGACTGTGGAACTACACAATGCATAGTCTATTCTGGTTGCTGACTGTTGGGATTGCGCAATGCGCAATTCCAGTTGGGAAGGACTGCTGGCCCATGGACAAGTTTGCGCAATTTCTTGCGCCAAGCAACCACTATCCTCCATAAATGTGCAAATCAATCCTAGAGGCGAGTGTTGGGTAGAAATGCACAAATCTGGAGAGGAAGGTGAGCCTTCCTTTCCCAGATTGTGCAATGCAACCTTGGTGAAGGCAGAGCTCGAGCCAAGGTTGGCCCGACTCGTCGACGAGCCACTAAAAGCAAGTAAGTCAGTGAATGCATGGCGAAACTAAGTGATAGTAGAAGTGATTAACAATGCATGCAAAACATGAATGAAAGATTCAAAAAACAAATCAACATGCATGTGGGTGAGGCAGTTTGCTGGTTGGGCAAAAGTTCGTGCAAAAAGGTTTCATGCATGCGACATCAGTGAGATAACAACAAAAACTGGAACAGAGCTAGGAAAAGCTATTTTATATGTAAACGACAACAAGCGTTCAAAGAAATCAAGCAAATAGTAATCCCACAAGCGAAAAGACAAAAAGTGACAGAAATGCCGCACACGGCATGGGAAGCAGGCTTACTCCAAAACAACTGAGCTAAATGTGCCGACTACTCCTAGATGTGATGTGGGATGCCAGAGATACAAGGTTGATGTGAGGAATGAACTCTGTAGTTTTTGGTTGATGGGTTTTGATAACATCGAGGTTGTGGCACGCATGCCATGAATCTAGGGGAAGCGGCACTTGGTGGGAGGTTTTGGAATTTCTCCTTGCATGTAACCTCTAGATGCTAAACATAGATCCCTGAAACAAGGGATGCCCTTGCATGCTTGTTAAAATTGGCAACCAAGGCAAAACTTCATGTGGGTCATCTTATTCATGGCTGATAATATTTTTATTAGATTCCTCTCATCGAAAGGTGTAGGATTGATATAAAGATCATCCGATTCCGATAAGTATTCATGGAGATATGAATTTATTTTGATTATGGAATTATTATCAAGCCGACCTACAACTCATGTAGGCTCAGAACCCCAACAGTCACATCTATTCAAACACCAACGTTGTGTATAAATATAAGAGGAATTTTCCTCATTTGCACTCACTCATCTCATCACATCTCTCTCTCTCTCTCTCTACTGCGCATAAATGAGTCTCTTCTCTACTACGCTGAAATGGGTCTCTCTCTCACACATGTGAAGCCAGAAGCTGTTGAATTTGAAGCTGCAACTGCAGAAGTAAAGATTGACTTGCGTGGCCTAGAAGATCTCCTCTTTGGAACTGCGCTATAGGTTCATCTGAACCTCCTCTGAAAGCCGCAACTTTTGGTGGTGGAATGAAGTCAATTCGACGAATGGTTTGCAAGATATCGACTACCCTAGTTTGAAGCCGGAAACTACTGAAACTGAAGCTGCAACTGCAAAAGTAAAGATTAACCTACGTGTCCTAGAATATCTCCTCAGAACTGCGCTGTAGGTTCATCTGAGCCTCCTCTGGAAGCCGAAACTTTTGGTGGTGGAATGAAGTCAATCCGACGGTCGGTTTGTGAGATATCGTCTGCCCTAGTTTGATAATGAAGCCGCTAATGCTGATGCTGCTGATCTAAGGTTTGCTACTGCTGATATGAATCAGATTTATTGTACTATTTCTCTCTGCTGAATTATTGAAGATAAAAGAAGATTTGATCAAAGGGTTTCCCCACACATTGTGGGGTTTGTCCCTGGCTAGCCGCCACATCTTGTGTCTCTTGTCTTGGCTTGTTTTCTGTCAATCGTTTAATGTTCTATCTGCACTTTACTTTATGTACATGTGATTGCTAATTTGTGGAATATAATAAGAAAAAGAAAGTAAACTGTTATAAGCATAGAACATACCATAACTTAACATGGAATCAGAGCTGAGGTGAAGACAAAGCCCGAGCAAGAGCAAGAGCAATCATCGAAGAAAAGATTGGCAAGGCTATCCTAAAAGAACTATGGGGTCCTCAACACTCTTTCCTGCCGAAGACAAGATCCGTGAGAAAGATGACTATCACGCATGGAAGATGTCTATCGATCTAACCCTAGAAGATCCAGGAGTGCTGGACCATGTAAGAGGCAATATTGTTGAGCCTCCATCAAATGCATCCGTTGCTGCATGGAACAAATGGAAAATCGAAGAAGTCAAAATAGAAGATCATCCGGGACTCTATCGACAAGCACTTGGTGGCCTACATCTCTGAACTGGACACCTCCAAGGAAATCTACGATAGACTGGGAAATGGCACTCACGACTCTTAGAGGATTACCATCCGAATGGTACATGTTCAGGACTACTCTTCTGAACTATAATGTAATTCCTGTTTTCGAGGAATTAATGGCTAGTTGCATTCAAGAAGAAACAAGGGAAGAAGAGCAAGAAATGCTCATGCCTAAAGGTCCTCCTGCTGCCTTTTCTTCTCATGCTAAGAAAAGAAATAATTTCGGGACTAAATCAAAAGGAAAGGCTGGACCTAAGGGTGGAAGAAAAGGACGATGTTACATCTACGATAAAGCAGGTCACTATGCAAGGGAGTGCCCTGATAGAAAGGACTCACACCGAGATGATGATCAAAATACCTCTGATGGAAAATCAAAGGAATGACAAATTCAACAGCAAAGGTAAGAGGAGAGCTGGGGATCGAGGAAGAGGACAACCATTCAAGAAGGCTAGAAAGTCCAAGATGTATTAAATGCACCTGACCTCAAAAAGAACCTAGTGTCCATCTCGGCAATGGAAGACAAATGCTACAAGGTAAACTTCAGCAATGGCAAGGTATGTATATGGAAAAATAATGTTAAAGATGCCTTTAGTCTTGGGTTTAGTGTTGATTCATTATATCAGGTCGATGGAAGTCTGCTAGGTGTCATGTCTTGTGACACAACTCTTCAGTCCGAACTTTGGCATCGGAGGTTTTCCCACCTTCATTACAAGCTCTACCCGATGTAAGACAGATGGTAACAGGGATGCCCGAATTCCAAGTAGAGAAAGAAGGTGTATATCCGAGATGTGCCGAAGGAAATCTCAAAAGGGGACCATTCCCCTCAAGCTAAAGCAAGACCTCCGATATATTACAATTGGTTCACTCAGGCATACCTGAAGTTGGCATTAAGAGGGAGACTACTACACCACATGCACCTGAGCAGAATGATGTGGTGGGAAGGAAGAACCACACGATGATGGAAGCTATCTGGGCCATGCTACATGATCAAAGACTTCCGAAGTTTCTATGGGCTGAAACTACAATCACCGCTGTATATGTACAAAATCTATGCGATCATCAAGCATTGGGTTCCTAGACTCCTAAAGAAAAGTTCACCGCAAGGTGAACAATCTTTTGACTTTGAGGAGCTCTCAAGAAGCTGACACCAGGGAACCGTAAGAAAAGGATGATGAATCAATGCCTGATGTAGAAGAACCCATGGATCTGATTGATCCTCCTCCACATGAGCCTTCCTCTTCTAGGAAGAGGCCTTCATGGCTTAGCGGGCTACTTGATGATGTTGAAGGACATGCTGCACCCCGAGGAACCTTTCGTGAAAGTAAGAAACCTAATAGGTATCAGGGATACCTGACCATCATGAGCACGATCATACAAAATAAGCCTTCACCATTCTCAGACGCCGTCGAGCATCAAGTATGGAAGAATGCTATGACTGAAGAATATGAGTCTATCATGAAGAATGATGTCTGGGAAGTACTTCCCAGACCCCAAGACAAGACAATTGTTACTTCCAAATGGCTTTACAAGATAAAGCATGCAGCAGATGGAAGTACGGAAAAGTATAAGGCTCATTTTGTTGCTCGTGGTTTCTCCCAGAAGGAAGGTATAGACTATGATGTGATATTCGCACCTGTTGCCAAATATACAACCATCTGCTCGATGATAGCCCTTACCGCTTCACAACGATGGAACCTACATCAGATGGATGTCAAGACTGTGTTCTTACACGGTTCGATCAAAGAAGAGGTCTACGTGGAGCAACCTGAAGGATTTGAAATTTATGATCGAAAATCTCATGTATGCAGGTTGAAGAAGGATCTCTATGGGCTGAAGCAAGCACCCCGAGCATGGTATGAGAGGATCGATAGCTACTTGATGAAGCTGGGATTCACTAGGAGTGAAGCTAATCCTAACCTTTACTTTAAGGTTGAAGATGACAAGCCTCTCATACTGGTGTTGTATGTGGATGACCTCTTTCTAACAGGTGCAGACCCTCTCATTCACAAACGTAAGAGGGAGCTGGCTTCTGAGTTTGAAATGAAGGACCAAGGACTTGAAGTATGGCAGAAGCCAAGGGAAATTTTCCTATCTCAAGGAAAATATGTGGTAAAGATATTGGAAAGATTCGGTATGATGGACTGTAAGCTTGTGACTACCTCGAGGATCTTAACTTTTAGAAGTTATATGGTAGTGATGTCGGACCAGACTTGGGAAATGCCTCTGAGTTTCAAAAACTCATTCGCATTGATGTTCTTGGTGAACCTCCATCCGAACATATGTTTTGCAGTTAGCACTGTGAGCTCATATTTGGTTGAGCCTCACTACATTGATGCCAGGAATCTTCTGAGATGTCTTCAGGACACAATATCTCATGGATTAAGATACACTATTGGAGATGTGAGACTACTTGGATATACTGATGTTGATTGGGCAGGCAGTGTGGTGGACCGTAAGAGCACTTCCGGGTGCTGTTTCACCTTGGGATCTGCTTTGATATCTTGGATGAGCAGGAAGCAGAAGTCGGTGGCTTTGAGCACCGTCGAAGTAGGATATATTATTGCTAGCATGACCTCGTGTGAGGCAGTCTGGTTGCGAAAGCTCTTTAGTGAGCTGTTTGGATTTACATTGGATACCACTGTGATTCTCTATAACAACCAGAGGTGGGATTCGATTATTGAGGAATCCCGTAGTCGTCGATTGCTCCAGCATATAGACATCATCTGGGATATGGTAAGTTGATGAGCAAGGAGGCTCCATCGCATTAAGATGATATACAGGTTGATACACCTTGTCAAAGCCCCGAGGAAAGATCTAATCTGTGATTTTCCCAAACGACTTGGAGTCGGCAAGAATGCCTTGTACAAGGGTCTTGCATGTTGCATACATTGATCTCTGGGAGCTCTGAGGGCTTGCAGTTATTACTGGAGCAACATACGACCACAGGGTGACTCACCCTCCCTTGGTGGTGTGCACTGGAACAAGATGATTCGCTCTCTTGTGGGACAAGATGATTTTCTCTCTTGTGGAACAGGGTGATTCGCTCTCCTGTGTAGCAGGATGATTAGTTCTCCTGTGAGGCCTGGATTTATGTGTTCTCCATGGCAGCCTGGATTGATGTGTTCTCCATGGCGATTGTAGCAGTATTGATGTGTTCTCCTGTGAGGACGGGATTGATTAGTTCTCCTATCAAGGCATCCTACCCATGCAGTCTGGGACTCATGGGAAGTACCTCTCATCTGATCAATGAGAAGGGAAATGAAGTTAGGGACCATAGTAGTACCGATGGACGCATCGTTGTATCTACCGTACTCCCTATGCTATGATGACCTCCATTGATCTGGGATCAATGATACTGGTCTGGGACCAGTGGTAGGAGTTGTACCATACTATGACGCTGACTTCGGGTTGGTTGAGACTGGTCTGGGACCAGTGGTACATACTCCGAGACTGACTTTGTGTCAGTGCAGTACTGGTCTAGGACCAGTGAGAGTGGTACATACTATGACGCTGACTTCGGGTCGGTTGAGACTGGTCTGGGACCAGTGGTACACTCTCTGAGACTGCGATACTGGTATGGGACCAGTGGTAGGAATGGTACTTACTATGAAGTTGACTTCAGGTCGGTTGAGACTGGTCTGGGACCAGTGGTACGCACTCTGAGATTGACTTTGACTCAGTGGAGGATGATACTGGTCTAGGACCAGTGGAGTTGTACTCACTATGATGCTGACTTCGGGTTGGTTGAGACTGGTCAGGGACCAGTGGTACATACTCTGAGACTGACTTTTAGTTAGTATGATACATCCTCGATCATTTCTTCTTCTTCATAATTCGGACAAAAGCAGAGCAGAACAGAACAATGCAAGAGTAGAGCAGAATAGAGAAAAACAGTACCAATCAGTACAGGGCAGAACAAGACAAAGCATAATAGGTAGAATAGAGCAGAGCAGGGCAATGGTCAGGCTGTACAGGGCAGTTCATTTGATTGATGAATAGTAACGACGGATAGATAGACTGCAGATGAAGTTCTCCCTGGTTGTGAGGGAGTGTTAAAATTGGAAACCAGGGAAAAACTTCATGTGGGTCATCTTATTCATGGCTGATAATATTTTTATTGGATTCCTCTCGTCGAGATGTGTAGGATTGATATAAAGATCATCTGATTTCGATAAGTATTCATGGAGATATGAATTTATTTTGATTATGGAAGTATTATCAAGCCGACCTGCAACTCATGTAGGCTCAGAAGCCCAACAGTCGCATCTATTCAAACACCAACGTTGTGTATAAATATAAGAGGGCTTTTCCTCATTTTCACTCACTCATCTCATCACATCTCTCTCTCTCTCTACTACGCAGAAATGAGTCTCTTCTCTACTGCGCTGAAATGGGTCTCTCTCTCACACATGTGAAGCTGGAAGCTGTTGAATTTGAAGCTACAACTGCAGAAGTAAAGATTGACTTGCATGACCTAGAAGATCTCCTCTTTGGAACTGCGCTATAGGTTCGTCTGAACCTCCTCTGAAAGCCGCAACTTTTGGTGGTGGAATGAAGTCAATCCGACGAACGGTTTGCAAGATATCGACTGCCCTAGTTTGAAGCCGGAAACTGCTGAAACTGAAGCTGCAACTGCAGAAGTAAAGATTAACCTGCGTGGCCTAAAAGATCTCCTCATCTCAACTACGTTGTAGGTTCATCTGAACCTCCTCTGGAAGCCGAAACTTTTGGTGGTGGAATGAAGTCAATCCGATGGTCGGTTTGTGAGATATTGTCTGCCCTAGTTTGATGATGAAGCCGCTAATGCTGATGCTACTGATCTAAGGTTTGCTACTGCTGATATGAATCATATTTATTGTACTATTTTTCTCTACTGAATTATTGAAGATAAAAGAAGATTTGATCAAAGGGTTTCCCCACACATTGTGGGGTTTGTCCCTAGCTAGCCGCCACATCTTGTGTCTCTTGTCTGGGCTTGTTTTCTGTCGATCGTTTAATGTTCTATCTGCACTTTACTTTATGTACATGTGATTGCTAATCTGTGGAATATAATAAGAAAAAGAAAGTAAATTGTTATAAGCATAGAACATACGATAACTTAACAATGCTGCCTTGGGAGAAACAGGCTATGCAATCAAGTCTGTTTTGCTTAGTCCCAGAGGGAACCGATCAACTCAGCTACACATGCAAGAGATTGCTTGACTGCTGGAGAAAAATGCACATTTATGGCTGAGAGATGGGCTGGCTGCGTAGGATATTTGTGCAATTTCTGGGCAAAGCAGCTGACTACTGCCCAAATTTGCACAAATCTTGGGCTGAACAAACTGCTGCTGGGAAAATTTGCACAAATCCTATTGGGAGGGTTGGCTATCAGGATTGCACAATCATGGAGCTCAGCAGGCTATCAGAGAGGATTGCACAATTCCTGGAGGGAAGGCTGGCTTCCCTCCAACAATGCGCAATTTTCAAGGGGAAGTTGCTTAGCCTACAGCTGGACCAAGTCTTGGTGAGAAGCTTGTGAGGGGAGTGGATCAACTATGATCGACAGGCTGCCTTTGTGCGAGGAAAACCCATGAAGCTTGAGTACTTGACGAAGCAAGAGAAAGTGCTCTGCAAGGTTGGTAGGGAGGCTCAAAAAAAGGCTAAGGAAAAATTTTGGAGAGTGGTTGCAGCCGCTACAAAAAGGTTGAATAAAGTGCTCTATGGACTCAAGCAAGCACTTCGACCTTGGTATAGAAGAATTGGCAACTACATGATCAAGAATGGATTTTGCAGAAGCAACATTGAGCCTACCTTGTACACAAAGGTAAATGAGCATGGAAAATTTACGATTGTTTGCTTATATGTTGATGAAATGATTTATATAGGTGATTTTCAGTTAGATGAATTTAAAGCAGGCATGATGAAATAATTTGAGATGACAGATATTTGTCTCGTGAAATGTTTTCTTGGCATAAAAGTTGAGCAATCTGAAAAAGGAATTTGATTTTTCAAAATAAAAATGCTAGATATTTGCTAAAAATATTTAGAATGGAGAATTGCAAACTTATCCCTACACCAATTACAATAGGTACAAAGTTAAGCAAAGATGATGAAGGAGCATATGTCAATCCAACACTATTCAAAAGATTTGCTGGCAACCTCATGTATCTCACAACTACAAGACCGGATATTATGCAAGGAGTAAGTTTGTTTTCCAGATTTATGGAGACTCCAAAAGACACACATTGGAGAGCAGGAAAAAGAATTCTTAGATACATAGAAGGGACTAGAGATTGTGGCATAATGTATCCAAGCACAGAGAAGAAGGATTTGATTGGATATAAATATAATGATTTTGAAGGCAGTTTGGATGATGGGAAGAGAACTTCCGGTTATGTGTTCCATCCAGGCTCAGGTGTGATTTCATGGGCATCTAAGAAGAAACCTATTGTGACACTTTCGTCAGCAGAAGAAGAATATGTAGCAGCAACATCAACAACATGTCAAGCAGTGTGGTTAAGAAGAGTATTTGATGGATTCAAGTAGACACAACAAGGATCAACAACAATATATTGTGACAACACCTCAACGATTTCACTATCCAAGAATAATGTGTTTCATCAAAAGAGCAAGCATATTGATACTAGATATCAATTTATTAGATAAATTGTGAACAATAGAGAAGTTCACTTGAAGCCTTGTAAATCTAGTGATCAATTAGCTTATATATTTATTAAGTAATTAGCAAAAGATGTGTTTGAGTTTCATAGAATAAACTTGGGTGTTGTAAGCCTAATTCAGACAAATCAATAGGAATGTTTGAGTTGTTACGAGTCGTGTCTTAGTTTAATAGTCATAATTAAGGGGGATTATTAAAATAAGCTAATTACTCATGCATGAAGAATTGGCTAAATTTAGAGAGTCAAGTTAAGTCAATTCAAGTCGAGTTAAGTCATAGTCGAATTTAGTGTATGGTTGCATGTCAAGTTATTTTAGGTGAGTCACTAGTTGGAAAGGGTTTAAATTCCCCTGACCAAGTTCATTATAATCCTCAAATTTTTGTGTGATCAATAGAAGAGTCGCAACTTATGTTATTGTATGTGATTATTTGTCTTATTTTTTGCCTATCCTCCTTTTCATTTACAACAAAGTAGTGGACATTTTGCTAGAATGATCTCTAGTAGTAATTCCCTCCGACTCAAATAGTGTCAAGAACTTATCAACTATGTCTAGAGTCGAAAAATACAAAATCAGACAGATTCTCCTTTACGGATTAACGTCTTTCATATCTCACGTAACAAATGTGTACGTAAATCTGTTGATGTTGCCTGAGCATGGAGACCCACCTCGTGAAAGAGATTCAGAAGTTTACTGAGCACACAAAGAACAACAAATTCAACCCTCCATCGTGGTTGTCATACTCCTCCATCGAATTCTCTCATGGTGGACTGCTTGTTGGAACTTAATAATGGAAATGCATTAGACAAAGAACAACACATTACTGATGCCTCTTCTGATAGATATATTTCCATAGAACTGGTATTACCATTGGTTGGATATTCTTATCACAATATCTTTCTATTTTTTTATTTTATATTTTTTTTTCTCCAACAATAAATCCAAAAGGCCATGATGTTGCACATAATAGATGCAGAGGATTTCGACCAGGAGCATGCAGGTCAAAATAATCTGATTCTTAATGACAAGTTAACCACAAAATATCTATTCTTGGTCACACCTTGAGTAGCCACTTTTCCCAGCAATGGTTAGCTGAAGATTTGACTGTGGCTGGATAAAAAATTATGAATGTTAGATAACATTATGGGACACTCGCTTTGGCAAAGTGTTTCTAAGATATCTTGTGCCTCCATTTATCAAAATTTTATGACCTCAACAAATCTATCTTTGATCGTGTAGCTTTGGGCACAAACTAAGTCACAATGAAGGCAAATATTTCTGGAAAAATCTCTCACACAAAAACATAAAAATAACTCACAACTTTAGCCTAATCTTGGGAGCCCGAAAGGGCTCTGATACCAATTTGAGAAATTAGTTGCACACCAAAAACTTACTTTACATTAAATTAATTACAAATATAAATACATCAACCATTGCTTGAAGATAGAAATTCTATCTTAATCATACAATCATTTAGTTGGACAAATTTCTCAACCAAACATTAATCTAAAAACTATTTTAATTAGACTAAATACCTCATATTTAAGTAATTAATAAATACATTTAACGATTAAAAAACATCCATTAATATACATAAGACACATAAAAATTAAATATCTAAATAAAACATTAAAATTTATAAATATTTAAATAAAAATAAAAAAAATATTAATTTTATAAACGAATTCAATAAACAAAATTATATATTCTTATTCTAAAATTGAAATTAACTCAATATAGTAAGTTTTTCAAAGTTTCAAGAAAACAAAACCTTCTTTATCTTAAAAAAAAAAAAAAAAAAATAATGTACACATTATTTAAAAATTTAAATTATTTCAAAGTAAAAGTTTTAATTATTTTTAAACTAATTTAAAAATTTTAATATATATATATATAATATAATATATATATATATATATATATATATATATATATATATATATAACTTTCTCATTCCATGTATAAGTTATTTCATAATTTAAATTCATTTAAAATAAAATTTAATATTTTTTTTAAATTGCTTTAAGAAATTTTAAAATCTCTAATAAGTATTTTAAAGTTGAATCATTCTCACATGAAACTTTTGTCTATCCTTTATAATTCAAGGTGTAGGCAATTTCAGAATTTAAAGTTTCTAAGGGTTTTAAATATATTCTCTTTCCATAAACTTATATTTTATTTAAGTGATGTATTGTTGTTTATATAAATATTTTATATTAAATTGAATCATAGTAAAAAAAAATTAATGAAGTGATGTATTGTTGTTTATATAAATATTTTATATTAAATGGAATCATAGTAAAAAAAAATTAATGAATTTATTAATATCAAGATTTTAAGATTATTAACATAAAATAAAGAAAGAATTTGTATGATGGTTAATTGGAAATATAAATTTTTTATACAGAAATTGAAGGTATAGTTTAATATATTAATTCTATTTTAACAATATAGATAAAATTATCTTTTCAAAAAAATTTGGGGTAATTTAATTGGTGATTGAAGTGACATGACATTGTGTAAATTAAGAGATCCAAAGTTCAATCCCTTAAAAATAACTTTCTATATGAAAAGGAAAATAGAGAGAAAAAAGAACTTAATATTTGATAGAAATAAAAATGGTCTCTTTCTAAATGAATTAAAAACTAATTTGCTTCCTTTATCTAGTATAGACAACATAGAAGACCTCTATCATAATTTTACTACAACCCTCTCATATTCTATTAACAAGTTCTCAATTGAAGTTTCAAATAATAAAAGAAATAGAAAAACCAATCCATGGTATGACAAAGATTGTAAAAGTGCGAGGAGAGCAATTAAGGAAGTTGTTAATGAATCTCTTAAAATGGACAAGATAAAAATATACAAAGCCCTAACTAAAAGGAAAAAGAGGCAGTACATTCGTCAAAGGCAGGAGAATCTCTTACACCTCTCTAAGGTAGCTCCTAAGAAATTTTGGAGGCATATTCTGACTAGGAAGACTAAAGATAATAATAAAATTGCTCTTCATGATTGGAATTCCTATCTTAAAAAGCTTTATGAATCTCCAAATCTCATGGATAATTTGGAAACCCTGCTCATAACAAAAGAAGTTTTCTCTTTAGAAGACATTAAGTTTGGGGTTAATCGCCTCGCTAATGGGAAAGCTAAGGACATTGAAGGTTACTAGGCGGAAATCTTAAAAATTGGAGGTCCTGTCCTCATCCCCCACATCCACAAGCTTTTCAATCAAGCAGTCAAGCAAGGGTTCCCTAAACCTTGGACTAAGAGCCTCATTATCCCAATTTTTAAAAGTGGGGATACAAATAACCCCTCTAATTATTGGACAATTATGATCAACCCTCTCTTAGCCAAGTTATATGGTAGTATTTTGGAAAAGAAGTTAAGCATATGGCTTGAAAGTGAAGGTAAGCGGGCTAAAGGCCAAGCAGGTTTCAGAAGGCATCACTCAACAACAGACCACCTCGTTACGCTTAGGATCATTACGGAGGAATGTCGTAATGATAAATCCAATTTATTTTGTTGCTTTGTGGACTTTAGAAAGGCTTTCGATACGGTTCCTAGATACAACCTTTGGAATATATTAGAAGAGCTAAAGGTTCCTCTCGAGTTGAGAGCTGCCGCTATAAGGTTATACGAGAATGTAATTGCCAAGCTAAAGAGCAATGAGGGGTGGTCGAAAGATATTAAGTGTAACATCGGAGTTAAATAAGGTTGCCCCCTCTCCCCTACCCTATTTGGCATTTACATCGATAAGCTCGAAGGCTATTTAAAGGAAGTAGAATGTGATGGCACGATCTTAGCTAGGATAGTCATCATCCTTCTTCTCTATGTTGAGGATATTGTTCTTTTGGCAAGGTGCCCATCTAATCTTGATAAGCAACTCAGGATTCTTAAGGATTTCTGCTCTACCATGGGTATGACTGTTAACACTGACAAAACAAAAGTTATGATTATCAAATCCAAGAAGGACACTTACGCTAATTTTATGTATGACAATAATAACTTGGAGGAAGTGTATTCTTACAAGTACCTAGGAATCAATATTCATCACAAGCTCAACTGGAACCATAGCATTGAGAAAAGGATTAATGGGGGGTGGAAAGCTTATTTTGGTCTTGAAAATAATTGTAAAACAACAAACCTCGTAATGTGAGATAAAAAGAAGTTCCTCTTTGAAACTTTAGTCACTCCTATTATCTTATATGGCTGTGAGGTTTGGGGTTGCAGCATCTCCAGAGAATCATGGAGAAAGATTGAGCAAATCCAGAAACGTTTTATAACTTATAACCTGAAAATTAAAAGTAATACACCCTATCCTATTCTCTTTATAGAAGCAGGTCTTTCCCCTATTGAGAGCCTAGCTATGATTAGGTTTCTGTTGTACAAGCACAAACTCAATAACATAGACGATCATAGACTTCCTAAGCTAGCTTTAAATTCTAGCCAAAACCACCTAAGGCTCAATTGGGGGTGGCATAAAGACACAAGGGCCTGGTTAAACTATTGGGAGATCAGCGAGAAAGATGCATTGCAAAACATAAATAACATTAAAGATATTGTTACTTCTAAGTTCAAAGAAAAAATATGGTGTGAGAAAGATTTAGCGGCTAAAAGAAAATTAAGTTATTATAAGAAGGTCATCAACCCCACCCTAGAAGATCAAAAGTATCTCTCTATTTTAACTAGCTCAAAGAAGAAAACTAATATAGCAAAGATTAGAACGAATTCTCATGAGCTCCATAGTGAAACAGGTCGTTGGGCAGTTCCTAAAACGCCATGGATGGAAAGGATCTGCCATATATGCGAGAATAGGGACATCGAGGATGAAAACCACTTCCTCTTAGAGTGCCCTGCGTACAACCAAATTAGATCTCAGTTTCACAATCTTTGTTACAACACTGACCTTCCTAGCCTTTTACAATGTCAAAATTATAGTGAGCTCGGGAGGCTTCTCTCCAAGCTTTTTGAGCATAGGAATAAAATCTTAAATAAAAATAAATAATTTGTTTCTTTAGGTTCGATAGACCAATGTTTGGTCTCAGCGGACGTTAACCATCATCATCATCATCATCAATATAGTTGTTCTCTATGCAGAGGAAAACAGATAGGAAGTAGTATAGTTGTTGAGGCTAGAATTGACCTCATGTTATATTATTTTATTTATGAAATTTTTAAAAATGAAAAATTGTATATATTTTTTAATTTCAAATGAAAAAATAATAAGGAAAATAAGTTTAGAATATATTTGAATAATTAAAAATGAAAATATAAAATACACAATATAAATATAAATAGGAAAATTGTAGCCACATTCATTTGTATGTGTATTTCTTTAATTGTAAAAATAGTTAATTTCTATTATTAAAAGAAAAATAATTTGGATTTAATTAAAAATGAGAATATAAAATAAGCCATATAAATAGAAAAATTGAAAAATTGTGGTCGGTCATTCATTTGTATTTGTATATATTTAATTGTAAAAAAATATATATTTTTCCTATTATGAAAAGAAAAATAATTTCGATTTAAATTATATCACGGAAAAGTAAAGATAAGAGAAAATATTGAAAAGATTTTCAAAATTTTATTATTCAAATAATTCAATTATAATATATTAATTTTTTCCATTACAATTTCTTTTAAGTATTATTGCACATTTTTTATTATTTAAATTTTTAAAAATGAATTAATTGGTTTATTGATGATGATGATGATCGTTAACGTTCGCTGAGACCAAATAATGATCTATCGGACCTAAAAAGACAAATTATTTATTTTGATTTAAGATTTTATTCCTATGCTCAAAAAGCTTGGAGAGAAGCCTCCCGAGCTCACTATAATTTTGGCATTGTAAAAGGCTAGGAAGGTCAGTATTGTAACAAAGGTTGTGAAATTGAGATCTAATGTGGTTGTATGCAGGGCACTCTAAGAGGAAGTGGTTTTCATCCTCGATGCTCCTATTCTCACAAATATGGCAGATCCTTTCCATCCATGGCGTTTTAGGAACTACCCAGCGGCCAGTTTCACTATGGAGCTCATGAGAATTCGTTCTAATCTTTGCTATATTAATTTTCTTTTTTGACCTAGTTAGAATAGAGAGATACTTTTGATCTTCAAGGGTGGGGTTGATGACCTTCTTATAATAACTTAATTTTCTTTTAGACGCTAAATCTTTCTCACACCACAATTTTTCTTTGAACTTAGAAGTAACAATATCTTTAATGTTATTTATGTTTTGCAAAGCATCATTCTCATTGATCTCCCAATAGTTTAACCAGGCCCTTGTGTCCTTATGCCATCCTCGGTTAAGCCTTAGGTGATTTTGGCTAGAATTTAAAGCTAGCTTAGGAAGTCTATGATTGTCTATGTTATTGAGCTTGTGCTTGTACATCAGAAACCTGAGCATAACTAGGCTCTCAATAGAAGAAAGACCTGCTTCTATAAGGAGAATAGGATAGGGTGTATTACTTTTAATTTTCAGGTTATAAGTTATAAAACGCTTCTGGATTTGCTCAATCTTCCTCCATGATTCTCTGGAGATGCTGCAGCCCCAAACTTCACAGCCATATAAGATAACAGGAGTGATTAAAGTTTCAAAGAGGAACTTCTTTTTATCCCACATTATGAGGTTTGCCATTTTACAATTATTTTCAAGACCAAAATAAGCTTTCCATCCCCCATTGATCCTTTTCTCAATGCTATGGTTCCAGTTGAGCTTGTGATGGATATCAATTCCTAGGTACTTGTAAGAATACACTTCCTCCAAGTTATTATTGTCATACGTAAAATTAGCGCAAGTGTCCTTCTTAGATTTGATAATCATAACTTTTGTTTTGTCTGTGTTAACAGTCATACCCATGGTAGAGCAGAAATCCTTAAGAAGCTTGAGTTGCTTATCAAGATCAGAAGGGCACCTTGCCAGAAGAACAATATCGTCAGCATAGAGAAGAAGGATAATGACTATCCCAGCTAAGATTGTGCCACCACATCCTGCTTCTTCTAAATAACCTTCGAGCTTATCGATGTAAATGCCAAATAGAGTAGGGGAGAGGGGGCAACCTTGTTTAACTCCGATGTTACACTTAATATCTTTTGACCACCCCTCATTGTTCTTTAACTTGGCAATTACATTCTCGTATAGCCTTATAGCAGCAGCTCTTAACTCAAGAGGAACCTTTAGCTCTTCTAACCTATTCCAAAGGTTGTATCTAGGAACCGTATCGAAAGCCTTTCTAAAGTCTACAAAGCAGCAGAATAAATTGGATTTATCATTACGACATTCCTCCGCAATGATCCTTAGCGTAACAAGGTGGTCTGTTGTTGAGTGATGCCTTCTGAAACCTGCTTGGCCTTTAGCCCGCTTACCTTCACTTTCAAGCCATATGCTTAACTTTTTTTCCAGAATACTACCATATAATTTGGCTAAGAGAGGGCTGATCATAATTGTTCGATAATTAGAGGGGTTATTTGTATCTCCACTTTTAAAAATAGGGATAATGAGGCTCTCAGTCCAAGGTTTAGGGAACCCTTGTTTAACAGCTTGATTGAAAAGCTTGTGGATGTGGGGGATGAGGACAGGGCCTCCAATTTTTAAGATTTCTTCCTGGTAACCTTCAATGTCCTTAGCTTTCCCATTCGCGAGGCGATTAACGCCAAACTTAATGTCGTCTAAAGAGAAGACTTCTTTCGTTGTGAGCAGGGTTTCCAAATTATTCATGACATTAGGAGATTCATAAAGCTTTTTAAGATAAGAATTCCAATCGTGAAGAGCAATTTTATTATTATCCTTAGTCTTCCTAGTCAGAATCTGCCTCCAAAATTTCTTAGGAGCTACCTTAGAGAGGTGTAAGAGATTCTCCTGTCTCTGACGAATGTACTGCCTCTTTTTCCTTTTAATTAGGGCTTTGTATATTCTTATCTTGTCCATTTTAAGAGAATCATCAACAGCTTCCTTAATTGCTCTCCTCGCATGTTTACAATCTTTGTCATACCAAGGATTGGTTTTGCTATTTCTTTTATTATTTGAGACTTCAATTGAGAACTTTTTAATAGTGTTGAAGGTAAATTAAAAATATTTTTTTATTATATTTTTATTAAAAATATTAATAATTAATTAGAAATGAATATTAATTTAGTTTTATTAAAATTTATAAATATTTAAATATAAATAAAAGATTTCATTTCATGTTTAACAAAAATAAATTATATCTACTTCTTCTAAAATTGAAATTAACATAATATAATAATTTATCCAAAATTGAAACAAAACAAAACCTTCTCAACCCTTGCTCAAAAAATTCAATGTGTGAATTATTTCAAAATTTAAAGGTTCTTAAATTATTTTAACAATTTTATATTTTTTTAAATCACAACTTTCTCACTCCTTCCTTGAAAATTCGATGGGTAAATTATTTCATAATTTAAATTCATTTAAAATAAAGTTCGATAATTTTTAAATTATTTTACTGTTAAAATTTGATTATTTTAAAGTTTATTTATTTTTTACCATGAAAGTTTGTGATGAGTCTCTTTTTATGACAGCAATTTTGCCATAAAAATCTTTAATTTTGGCTTAAGAACTTTGTTATTTTCATAAGATTGTTATCTCTCTTTTGTTTGATTCTATCGGCATCAAACGAGGCTCTGCAATCTGGCTCAGTTTTCGTAGGGTCCAGCAATATTTTCTCAACAATCTAAAATGGAAAATTCACACAGGTAGTAAGATATTCTCCTTCACTGGATTCAGAGGAACAATACAGGTTCCTCCTCCTCTTCTATTCTTCCTCCGCAGATCTGGCTTCTTTACATGGAACCGAATCATCAAGGAATGGAGTGGCTCTTCGCCCGTGCTTCGGGATGCTGATGACATTCATCTCCCAATCGACCTCCGCCCTCTTTGGTCCGATCTGTCTTCCTCTCTCCAGCGGGGAGGCTTTCAGCGTTCCACCATTGATGACCACCTGATCTGGTCCCTTCCTTTCTTTGTTCCGCATGCTAAAGTAAAGGACATATACTCTGATCTCATTTCTGTTAACGCACCAGCAAATCAGCGCTTTCCAGTCTTCTGGTGGAAGCTTAGATGCCCCCTTAAGATTAGCTTATTCTCCTGGTTGGTGCTTTTCAACAAGAATTTCACCTGGGACTCCTTGAGGCGGCGGTCATGGCACGGCCCCAGCAGATGTGCTCTCTGCAATATGGATGAGGAGACAAACTTCCATCTCTTCTTCAAATGCTCTATCACCCAACAAATCTGGTATGACCTTGCACAATTTTTCTCTTTTCAACATCTTAATTTCATCTCTGTGGATGCAGAGTTTGTTTGGTGGGGGCACCAAAAAACTCTCCGGCCCATTCTGCCCATCACCATCTGGTCACTTTGGAGGTGGCGGAACCTGAAAATTTTCGAGGACTCTTCTCTATCCGCCGAATTTGTCCTATCATCTGTGTCTGCTCATTATCTCCCGATCCGCTGAATGGGTTCTATGGTTTTTGTTTTTTGTTCTGAAAATGCTGTAAATCAGGTTCATGTTTTCATGATGGTTATCTGCTCAACATGGTTTTGAGATGCTGTCTATCGCTACTATAAGGAGTTTTTCAACAAACATTCAGAACTATCTGAACATTTTGTTTTTATATTTCCTCAATATAATATCAAGATTTTCTTTCTAGAAAAAAATATAAGAGCCACAGCGACTGACTCAAATTAAAAGCATTTCTTACTACAAAATTGCATATCATTTCACATGCCTCGCCTATTTTGACAGGGTATCCTATGGGAAATCGTTTTGATGAGTTTATGTCACATTATAAAAGTATCTAGAGATTAAAGTTTATTAGTGAATTGCTTCAGTTAACTCCACGTTGGCATTTCGACAAATTTCTGTTGCAAGATTTAGTGATCGGGACCATGGATGGAGCCTACATATGAACAGGTCCAAGTGGCATGCCAAGAGGAGCGAAAGAATCTACAACCGCAGCTTGCAGAGCCGCACTGTGTGAGTGGCAGAGTTGAATATCGGATTTTGCATAGCCGCACTGTGTGAGTGGGAGAGCTGAATATCGGTTTTTTTTAATAGCCGCATCACTGAAACAATAAGAAATCAGCAGCCTCGTTAATTACACATCGAAGCACGAAGATGATTTGCCCGAAAAAATCATATGGTAGCGAGCAACTGAAAATTCCCATGCACTTAGAGTCAAGGACAAGCACCTGGAAAATTTAAAGGCCGTAGCCCCATAAATCCCAAGGTTTCAAGTACAAAGCTTTAGGCTCCAAAAAAGGTCACGAAGGATTTATTTTCGAAGTGATATTAATGTTTACTTAAATTCGTGACAACTTTTTTTTAAAAGGTTTAATTGCTATATTAAAATGGTTTATTCAAAGAGCTCATGAAAGGTTGATAAATATCAAATTTTTAATTTTTTCATTAAAAAAAAAAGTTGCTAAGGGTTTTATTTTGAGTAAAAATTATTTGTGTGGTTTTGGGTTTTAAGTGGAAAGTGAATTTAGTATTTTGAAAAAGGTTGGTCAGTTTATAATTTTTTTTGGTTTGTTAAGTAAGAAGATGTTTTGGGTTTGTAAAGATCTAGTGAAGATTGTGTTTTATGGGGCACATATTAAACATCATATTTTTTTTTATTGTTATATGGAAGATTGCTTCACGCAATTAAGAAAGTGGTTATAAGACAAAGAAGATTGTGCTTTGTGGGGCACATATTAACCATCATATTTTTTTTAGGGAGTTATATGGAAGATAGCCTCATGCAATTAAGAAAGCAGCTATAAGGCAAAGGAAAAACAACAGTCATGAGTCGCAAAGTGCAATTGAAGCAGATTAAGAAAATTAATCGACAGGAAGAGACAAAGATCCTTGCACTATTTAGAGAAGTTCAAGCCGCACCCGAGGAAGTGAGAAGTCTAACATATGACAAAGAAGAGATATGGGGTGATTGGTGTAGCCTAGATTTGCTCCCACTTCCTATATTTATTGTTAAATATTTTGATTCTTGGGTTATTATATTTACTGGTAAATATTTTGATTCTTGGGTTATTAAAATGCTAACTTTTCTTTGAGCTAAAGACTTAATTGAGCGCTGGTCTAATAACCCATATGATGAAGTATGAGATGCTTTATAGTTAGATTTTATAAAATAGGCATTGGATGAGAAGTTTTTGTGCAATGTAGAAAAAGCTAAAAATTCCAAGGAATCATGGAAGATTCTGGAAGAAGAATTTGGTGCAAGGGGGAGTGACATGCAACAACAAGATGTGTCACAATCTTTTGAGTCAGTTGTAGATCTGAGAGTAGATGAGAAAGACACTTGGAAGAAAACAAATCTTGTAGAATCCCACTCAAAAGTGGACGATGGTCGTTGTTAGTGTTCTATATTATAGTAGTCAAAAAACAAGTTTAGTCTTTTCAATTTATTTTGGCAAATGTGTAAAGGTTAGGCTATGATCTTGTAGAGACCAATCTATTGATTTTAATGTAGAATAAATGTTTCATTATTGATGTAATTATGTCACAATGTGTGAAAGATCATGTAAGTAGTTATTAATTCCCTAAGAAGTTAAGTTAAGAGAGTCTAAGGTCATGTCTGATAAAAAATCATGAGTGAGGTCATAGTGTCTTGTCTTATTATCATTGTCACAGATTTGTAGGATGGTTAGTTAGAGTGTCAAATCACATTTTTCCATGACATCACATTGGTACAATGGTTAGGAGATGCGTTGCGCTTCTGACAATTTATGCACTTACATGATTGAGATTCAAAATTGCAATCATTGTGCTTGAAATGTGGATTTATCCACCTTGGGAGTTCAGAGGCTTGTTTAACTTCCAAAAATACCATAGAGCCATTCATTTTTCCATCAAGAGTTTTCCATACATTACTTGGGGTTCGTTGCGCAAAGTTTGCAAGGGAGGCATTGTGCTTACAGATAGTTGCTATGTTTTTCAAACGAGTGGTCAATCACTTATTCCAATTGTCATTTCCTTATTTCCTTGAATCATTGGTCTTGCTTGTTTTCAAATTTGTTACTATCTGTTGAGAAAAATGCATTAAAGACCCTGCAAAGCTCGAATTTTAAGCTCGCTACATTTCCTGGAGAATACGTTGGTGAAAATAAGTTTCGTCCTTCACCAACTCTAAAGGTAAGAAGAAGATAGTGACAGAAGACATTCAAGAGGTAGAAGCTCCATCAGCTAGAGTCACCAAGTCTTCAACAAGAAAATTACAGATACAAGAGGAAAAGTCAGTACAAGAAGAGAAGAAAGTTGAGGTAGATGAGGGGAAACATACTTTTAATAGGTTGAGGATGTAGTTGAAGAAATCCCATAATGAAATTGTTGAACTTAAGAAGCAGGATGAAAGGGTCAGGAAAAATATTTATGATCATTTGAACATGTGTAAGCCAACAATGGAAAATGCCAAGTATATGCTGAATGACTCTTCCTTTACATAGGAAGCTCAAAAATATCTACATACATAACCTCACCTTGAGGAAAGAGCTAAGGGCTGCCAAGCATCAGTTGCATGAAATACACGAGAAGGATAGAGGTAAGCTTGATTTCTTGGCTGAAGCAGCCAAAGTCTAAGTATTGGAACACATAAATCAAAGCAGTTTTGGTTTTTTGTTTTTTTCCCAAGTATGCTAGTTGGATGGGGATGGATAAGGAAGTTGAGAGGTCATATTTTTTATGAATTCCTTCTAGGATATAATTTAGTCATAGTTATTAAGAAGCAACTCACACAACAATTTTTCACTTTTTGGCAAGGCATTAGGGTTTTTATGTAAGGGTGAAGTTTCTTCATCTTTTGGTGAGTGGAGACTTGAAGAGGGTTATCTTGATTGTCAACATCATCACCAGGTTGTGTATCTTGTTAAGACACCTTAGTACTGAAAAAAAAATTAAGCACGGGTTGTGCTACACTTTCATTAGGGTGTTGTGCTTTCATATAGGCATTCCACTTTTGCTGTAAGTGGATTTTTGAGAGTTGGAATATTTGCATAATGAGAGAAGGTTTCGAAAGGGGAAGTTGATGATGTCCATACCATTTCACACCTGTATCAGTCATTGAGCAATTCAGGGAGTGACCAGAGCTATATCAACTATCAACTTGATGCACTTCTTTGTTGTGTTTTTGGTGGACTAGGAGGTTATGCAGTGTCGACACTACACTTCCACACAGTCAACATTTTGACCGTGGAATCTATGTCAAAACTTCATGTAATTTATTTTTATGGTCATGGTTAATGTTTTGAGGCATCTAGACTTTGAAAATCAATTTAAACTTTGTATTTAATGTAAATTTGCTTGAAAAAACCTTGGTCAAATAGTTCCTAGTTTTCAGAAAAGTAGTTCTATATTCGCTCATTAGGTAGAAATTGAAATTATTTTAGGGAATTCAGTTCGTAGAGGTGGGAAATTGTTTTTTTTTTGTCTATTTATTTTGTAATTATGATGAAGCAAAGGGATGGTCAGGGTTTAGAAGAAGAAACATTGTGTGCATTGTATTTTTCTGATATTTTCCAGTGAATGAAAATGACAAAGGTGTGAATTTACAGGGATTCCTATGTCATCTCCCAATGGTGATGTGTTTTCTTATGTTGTAATCTTGTCTCTTGTCATTTCCACGCTTTGAATGTGTGTATTCATGTTTGTATAAACAAGGATTTATCTTAGAATTCGCTTTAAAACTGCTCTGATATAGTTTATTAAACAATTTATATTTTCTTCTTCAATGGCATCAATCTAAATTCATGGTCATTTAAGATGAATCAACCTATGTTTATGTTGGATTATTTTGCCCAACCTCTATGTTTTTATGAGATAATTTGTTTTAATTTATAAATTACTCTTTAATTCTTCTTTTATAATTGTTTCCATTATTCAAAATAAATTTCAATACATAAATGGATTTAACATCCTTAAAATTTCTATTACACTAAAATTATACCATCTCAATGATTATTGTTTACATTTTTTATAAATTTTCTAAAATTTTTAATAAAATTGATAAAAAAAAATATACCTCTTAACAATTTTAAAAATTAAAATGCTTAAATTATATTTATTAAAATACAATTACTTTAACTATTTATTATTTAAATGATTTTAATTAATGAATTTAATAAATTATTTTTACATTAAATTTAATTATTATGAAAATATCAAATTCACATTAATAAATTATTTTGAAAAAAAAAGACTAAGTTGACTTTAGTAAATGATTTTGCATTAAATTTGATTAATATATAATCTTATTTGAATTTAATAAATAAAATAGTAAAATCTTATTTCGATTTAATTACGCCTAAAGGCGTTTTCTTTGTTGGATTTGGTTGAGCATACATTGTTCACCCTGCCCAATAAAAATCGTCTATTTTCATCCTTCTTGCCACTTAAAAATTAACATCTGTCTCAAGCACCCGGACATCTGAAGAATGAGATGCAAGCCTACCATGTCTAGTACTTTGCCCATTACTTTATCCTAGTTACTCAGATTGACGATCCCCTTCACCTACATGTGCTCTAGAGAATATTGGCTCTCAAGGAAGAGTCTCGATCAATGTGGAGACTTTGGCTTATAAGCTCGCCCTTAAAAACCTGTCGCTTCGAATGGGACACCATTGACTTTGAAGTGGGTGTGGTGGTGTAACAGTGCCAGGGATGTATCGAGATCAAATCCTAAAACCAATTTTCCAAGCTGGAGGGCTCGAATAATCTGTGTAGCGATGGGCCACAAACTTTACCTTCTCAATATTCTATTTCTCTTTGCTTTTCCATTATGCTTCAAGGTGTTTTGTTGACCTCCTTTGTCATTCGAATGTAAAAACAATGGAAGAGGATATCAGATCTTTAATTATCAAGGAATTTGGGATGATCACAACATTTGCAGAGCTGCAGAGGTTGTGTAACCCAAAACTGAAGCCGACATCTTACGTGTTGTAGCCCGGGCTATGAAAAAGAAGCAAAAGATCAAAGTGGTAAGCACTCTGGCTCATAGCCTCTCAAGGCTAGTGTGTTTTGGAGACCATGGATTGATTATCTCAACTAAAAACTATGCATCTATTATTGGAGTCAACAAGAACGCAATGAAAATTACAGTCCAAGGCGGCGCAAGGATGTGGGACAATATGGAGGAAGTTGTGAAGGAAGGCCTCACTCTTCCCACCACGATTTACTAGAATGGTGTCTCTACAGTGGACGTTGTTTCTATGGGTGCCTATGGCAGAAATCTTGTGGGAAAAGCATTGAATATTGAAAAATGAATTCTAGGGGGTCAATTCTTATACAAGATTTAGGCTTAGGCTGTGAGCTCTTTCTGAGGAAAAGCTTCAAAATAATTTTTTTATATGCCCTCCAACAGTTATAGGTATTGAATACGCTATAGTCTCTATGTCCCTCAACTCATTTGTTTATGATTCTGAATCTTGTTTTTCATGCGACTGGTTCTGAATCTTTTTTTGCATGTGACTGGTTCATATACCATAGAGTCAGATAAGGGCACAAGGCATGTTCGTATCCAACCAACTTACAAGGGTATACTGGATGTGTTTACAAAGGTTTATAGGGAGGGTGGCTTACATGGTCTTTACTGTGGAGTAGGTAGGCACTGAGAATTGGTATCTTGGTCTCTTTTTTTGGAATGAGCACATCCACTTACGATTATTTATGTAAGTCTTTCATTGAGATTACTTGACAGGAAAAACCCTAAAGCTGAAGAATAATTTCAAATCTCTTTGGCTTGGTTTTGTATGTTATAGTAGCAGTATAAGTTATAACTTGTCACCTTAACATTCTTTAATGTAGAACATATTTTGCAATGCTTATGTTGGTATTTGAACATTCCTTAACTTTTTAAACTGAAATAGTATCATTCCTTATCTTTTGTCACATTCACTGTAGCTGGATTGTTAAAGATTGGAAAGCAACCAAAACTGGTTTTGTCTCCTGAATGTCTTACATTTTGAATGGATTTTTGAATGCAAGAAGCATATGAATAAATTTGGATATCAAATTCAATACCAAATAGCACCAGTCAACAATGATGGATTCAACCCTTCTCTTATCATTTGTTGTTGCTATACCTTTACCAACCATCATGGTTTCAAGACTTTCAGTTAGTCCTGTAGAACATCCCAACTGGTTGAGTCAGTTAATTTTCCAAGTTGTTATGAATGCTAGTAAATATATTGTTTGCAAACTCATTTCATTTCATGATGGTGACTACAGACAGTGCCAGGAATTGAAGCTCAAATGTATGATTCAATTTATGGGCAACGGTTGCATAGATTTTCTGACAACTAAATTTTCATATTGTTGGATATGACCAAAATGATTTTTAACTGAGTGCAAAATGTGGCTGCAATAGGCTTGTAGAAAATTTGTATCAACATAATGTAAATTGCTGCACATAATGCTTCTTTTGCTGCCATTGTTACTGTGTAGAGATGGTTCCTTTCATGGTTAACATAAGATGTATGTATGTTTTGGTATGATGTTCTTGAAGTTGATTACAACTAAGATTTGTTGTTACGCTAAAAATATATTTGTTGAAACATCTTAGAAAAACTCAGGCTTATTCCAATAAGAAAGAAATGTAGAAATATATGCAAGTCAAAACATAGACAGTAAAATATTCAAAAATTTGAAATTCCATTAGGGGATTTTTGAGGTCTAAAATGGGCCTCCTAAGGAAATTATAAACAATAGTGGAAATAATAAAATAAGATTAGATGAAATCATCAAATTTTAGAGGAAAAAAGGAAAAATCAACTCATATTTTCAACTTATCTCCCTATGAGTTTACTCAAATTTCAAACAGAAAAACTCGTTGGATGCATAATTTGATTCTTCATCAAAAAATAAGAAATACCTGAAAAACATGATTGCAATCACATTTTTTCATTTATTTCTCATTTTTCCTGTAGCAAGGTCCATCGAAAGTATGCAACATGGGTACTCTTTGGATGAAGAATTAAATTTGCATCCAATGAGTATTCCCACTCAAAATTTGAGTAAAACCTCAGGGAGATAAGTTGAAAATATGAGTTGAAAAAGTAGTTTTATTATTTTTTAATATTTTTACTTTTTTACTCCAAAAATGGTGAATCATCCCCCATGGTTGACATCATCATCTTGAATCCTATTGGTTCTTATAAAGTTTATTTTGGTTGTACATTTTTCTTAGGAGGCCCATTTTAGACCTCAAAAGTCCCCTAATGATCATGAAATCTGACATATTTGACAATAGAGAACGACACTAAAATTGTTGTGGAGAAATAAATGAAAATCTATGAAAAATAATATGTGTTTAAACAACACATAAGATGAAAACTAACTTTATGGAGTCGTGCTTGATATTTCAGGCCTAAGATTCTCTAAGAGCAGTATGAACATTGTGTACATGGCCAAGGATTTTGTTTCTCACAGACTGCCTCTCACAAACTACCTCTCTACTATAGGGCTTAAATCTCTGTTCAAATATTTTATTCCATTTCTACCTATTTGTCTATTGCATGCTCATAAACAATTTTACATCTTAAACTTTTAAAATCAAATTTTAACATTTCTACCCCTAAGTTCTCTTAAGATTTCCATACATCCTTTAGTTCCTTCTAATCCCTATGCTATCCCTTCTAAACCTCAAACTGGGCTTCCCTAACTCATTTTATTCATCGTTGGGCATGAATGTTGGCATTCTCTTCAGCTGGGACATGATACTTCTGTCATTCCAACACCCAATGCTGAAAGGTCCTTTTTATGACATTATAATCTTGATGAATGTTCCTTGTGCTGGTATTGTGCACTTGTTGGTTGATCCTTGGGATATGCACTATTTTGTTAAAAAATTGTTATATCATGTTTCATAGATAAAAGTATCATTGTTTTTCTTCTCCCCATCTTAAACACATTGGAAATTTGCCATTGCGATCTATTTTGCATATTTGGGATTTTATAGGGGTTAATATGACTTGAATAGATTCTGGTTACATTGAATAGCATAACTTAGCCATTGAGAAGGATCTTAGATGTTTTATAACTATCCTTTAGTTGGCAAAAATATCTACAACATGTTTGTTTAATATTCCCATGGTGATTAATGCTCTTGCTAGGTCAGTGAGTTCATTGTGCTTAATTATTAGGTGCAAGGTGTAACATATGTCTATTGCTTGCAGCGGTGTTTTTCCTATTATATGATAGGTGCTTGAGCATTAGAAAAAGAGCAGCTTGCTAGCATAACATAGCCATCGAGGAGGACCTTAGATGTCTTCCAACTATCCTTCAAAAAGTGAAAATACCTACAACATGTTTGTTTAATATTGCCATGGTGATTAATGCTCTTGCTAAGTAAGTGCATTCTTTAATATTGCCACACTAAGTAAGTGAATTCTTGGTGCTTAATTATTAGGTGCAACACATGTATTTTTCTTACAACGGTTTTTAATCCTATTATATGAAAGGTGTTTCAACTATTAGGTGCAACACATGTCTTTTGCTTGCAGTGGTTTTTTTTCCTATTATATGAAAGGCATTTCAACATTAGCAGAAGAGCAGCTTGTTCCAGAGTTATCAAAAAACAACACCGCATTTGTCACAATGTACACTTACAAGTTTAATTTGAATTACATCATTTCCAATGAACTTGATCCAGGTCCGGGTGTGACAAAGGACCCTTCCAAGAACTTTTACTTTCATGATGTGTTAAATTGAATTTTTAAAAGAACATCAATGAATACATCTACCTACTATAAAGAAGAGGAACATGATATCCATCAACAAATGAAAACATAAGCCGTTGATAATGGAGTTCGTCCAGGAGGGACTACATCTCGGGCCTCGGTGTCAAGATGGTGTAGGCCGCTGCATTAAGTGTTGTCAATAGTGATGATGTACATAAGAGGTGATGTTGCTATCATACAAGGAAAATTCCCTCATGAAGGAGTGGCTGCAAGAGATGTTCTGCTATAGGAACTCTCAGTCAAAAAGTACTCCTATTAGTATGACACAAACTCATGCATGATGATAATGAGAATCCCGCCAACATGGCATAAAAAGGATCTCAATGCAAACATGCATGGCGACAGATGAGTATCCCATCATCATAACGACAAAGGGATCTCAAACGAAACATTATGAATCATGACAACAAGCACATCTCACAAAATGATTCCACATCACATCAAGTAGGAATCATGAAAACAAGTAAGAGACAAGATCCCACATCAAACATCAAACAAGGATCGGTGCAGCACAATGCATAGCAAAAGAAGTACATGAACGCACTGCATATACCTCACATCCAGGGACCATCTGAAGAAGAGGATGTCAAACTGCTGAAGCTAGTTGTACCATCAATCTTGCGGCGTTGAATCTCATGGAATCATTGCTTGCATGTTGAATGTTGACACCTGCACTCCACTTAGAAAAGTGGTCGAAAAATGAAATGAGAAAATGGAAAATCTGAATGCACCATCAGATTTGTGGCGTCGAATGGTGCAAAATCAACTGTTAAATTTCTGAATTCTGAGAAAGTGGAAATCTGGGGCTCAAGGAATCTTTTAGATTCCCCTTAGATTTCTCAAAGATTCCCTCCTTCGTGTCCTCCACAAATTTGCTACTCAGATCGGGAAACTGACTGTGCCATCGGGTTTGTGTCGCTAAAAGGGGTAAGATCGACATAAATTTTGTCCAATTTGGACACTTAAAAAATTTCACCCTCCTGAGAATTTTGACCAATCATGGTTCTGCCTGCCCTTTTTCAGGATCATGGTTCCACCTGCAAAAATTAATTAAAAATTGTCTTTCCTCGATTTCTGTGCATGCTCTTGGTCCTCCATGCCTAGGCGCAGTGACAAAATGAGGGTTTATATACATTTTTGGGTGGATTGTTCAACGTGGGTTGGTTGGTGCGGTGGCAACTTTAGAAATTTGTTGAGGAGGGGTTGGGGGTCAAATCCGGCCCCTCTCGAATTAACCCACATAATATTATTTTGTTAAAGTTTAGGGTGCCACATTAATGTTTGGTTTATTAAAGGTGCACGATGGTTTGAGTTGGTATGTTGGTTCATGGTGTATGCACCATATATGGGGCTGCCTGGTGGGGGTCGGCTCACGTGGGTCGGGCGGGTTCAATTCCCGTCGACCTCTCACTTAATTCATGGTCGTTGTGTTGGGGTGTGGACCGGGTCCACCAGATGTGGCCCATGCCCACCCCGTATTAAGTCATATATTGTTTGTGCGGTGGGTTTGGTTGGAGGGCTCGATGGGGTAATGGTCACCAAGCCAAATTTAAATTGATTTTATTATGTGGTTGCGGGAGTTGAGGGAGGGCTAGCGGGGGTCATGGCCCGTCAGCCCATAAAATTTTGTGCTTTTTAATGTAATGTGGTTTGGTATCTGATGATGGTGGTGGGGTTCATGGCCCACCACCATTTGTTTTTATATATATATTTTTTGACTTTAAAAATCAATAGTCATTTTTAAAAATTCAAAAAATGACTGAAGGGGACAAATTAAATAGGCCACAAATTCACTCGAAATTTGGCCCAGGTTGGTCAGAATCTGGTGGCCGGATTTTGTCCAAGTTGCTACCTCCTTAAGCCTGCCTAGTCACCCAAGTCAACCTAAACTTTGACTGCTCCTAACTTTTGCATACGGACTCGGTTTGACGAACCGTTCACACCACCACGATCAAGACAATGAGATATACGGTCTGGTCCTGGTTTGAAAGCATTCTGATCACTTTGATTTTTGAGCTTCCATAAGCCCTCTTTGTCCTGTGTGTGTCCTTGGAGCCACCTGGATCAATCCTCCCCACTGAGGAGCTTTTGGCCCTCCAAAAGCATGAAAAATAATCTACAACTTCTCTGTACCTTGTCTGCATCACAAGCATACTTAAAAGGTCCCGCTTGGACCTCCTTCACCTTTGTTTTTCAAAGCCTTAAGCGATGAGTCAACACTTACAACCTCTGCAACCTGTAGTACATTATTTTGCAAATTACATGCTTGACTTTCATGACCAAATAATGACCCAATTATCCCACACTTGCCATGAGTTTATACTCGGTGGTCAAGTTTACATCGAAATGGAAACAATACCCTAGCTACAAAAACAAGGCCAACATATCATTGTTGCTTCAACAAGTGATGGAAAACACATCATCACTGCAACACATGATTTACAAACATAAGGCCAACACTGTTTTTGCTTTGAAAAGTGATGGAAACATGACATCACTTTCAAAGTGTAAAATGCGACACAAAATAAGACTAGACATCATTGTTGCTGAACAAGTGATGGAAAACACATCATCACTTTTACATTTTAAAGTGCAACAAATGATTTACAAAAGCATGACCATGATAAGCTAACATATCTAGAAACCATTTTTCACTTATCGCTATGAATGGGTCATCCCCCTGTGGTGATTTTTCTTGTCAAAAAATTGTTTCACCTGGTTCATGCATCGACACTTTGTCTTTAAGGCGTTGCTCTAGATGGAGCCTCCAACATGTGGCTCTTTGATGGCCACTCTGTCACAGTGACTACAATTGGTCTTCTTCCTCCAGATTTGTTTAACATGCTACTAAGAGGGTCTTTCACACCTCATCCTTTTGTGTGTTGCCATTCTTTTCCAACACTTAGAAAATGTATGGTTATGGAATCCAAAAAAGGTACATGTTTTTCGATGCCATGTTTCTCGTGCATCATTAACAACATGATTATAATCGAAATGAGAATTCGAATGTTGAGACTGGTTATACCTTTCCTTGTTCTCTCTGGTGTAAGTATGGTGATGAGAGCTTGCCTCAGCTCCTTCCTTTCAATGGGCACTGCCATGGGATGATGGGGATGTGTTCCCATCATTCTCTTTCCTCGATGATTTCGACGATGTCTCGTAAGAATCTGATGCCTTCGAGCATCCTCCCTCGGTTTATCTCAAGCCTGCAAATTGATGTTTATGCACAACTTCCAAAGGTTGAGGTATGCCTTGGTTATTAACACCAAGTTCGTTTTCCTCCTCGTGCCTCGTCCTAGTAAGGAGCCTCATGTTCGTCCTTGTAATTGGGATCTCTAAATCTCCAACAGAAATCATACTATGTGAAGATGAAACTAAAAGGAAATCAACATATTTTACCTCCTCTATCAATTTGGAAAGAACTAATGTGGGATTCTCATCATCTGTTGTTGGTGGTTCGCAGGCTATCTTGGCGCATTCCCCAAATTCTTTCATGACATACACAAGTCCTGCTTGACGGGGTAATTCTTCTACTTTGATGGGGTTGACAATGCCTTGGCCATTAACGCCCAAGCCTTTTCCTTCATACCCCATTCTCTTCAATAGTTTGGAGCCAATTCCTGTGGTATGATTTTCAAAAACAGCGAAATCATCATCAGGACACATACATGAATTCAGAGAATTACATTTTACCTCACATGGGTCACGCTGCAACTTTTCCAAGGCCTCGTCCTTAGCTTGCAGCTGTCATAGAAAACTTTGTTTTTCCTCTTTCTCTTCATGTAGACGCATCTTCAATTCAACGTTCTCTGTTTGAAGATTATGTTTGTTGTGCTTAAGTTCTTCCAGGGCCTCTTCACCTCTTCCGTGGCTTGCAACTGAAGCTGCAACCACTCCTTTTCCTCTGTCTCTTTCTGTACAGTTTCATACATCATTTCCACCCTTTTGGAAATTTTGAGCTTGGTCTCGTACATCGCTTTTTCATCCTCTGTCGCTGCACATTCTATTGTTCATGCTTGCAATTCACATCCACGCAAAGACCGCTCCGATACCACTTGATCCAGGTCTGGGTGTGACAAAGGACCCTTCCAAGACCTTTCACTTTCATGATGTGTTAAATTGCATTTTTAAAAGAACATCAATGAATACATCTGCATACTATAAAGAAGAGGAACATGACATCCATCAACACATGAAAACATACGCTGTTGATAATGGATTTTGTCCAGGAGGGACTACGTCTCTGGGCCCCAGTGTCAAGATGGTGTAGGCGGCTGCATTAAGTGCTGTCAATAGTGATGATTCACATAAGAGGTGATGTCACTATCATACAAGGAAAACGCCCTCACCCAGGAGTGGCTCCAAGACATGTTTCGCTATAGGAACTCTCAGTCAAAAAGGACTACTATCAGTATGACACAAACTCATGCATAATGATAATGAGAATCCCGCCAACATGGCATAAAAGGGATCTCAATGCAAACATGCATGGCGACACATGAGTATCCCATCAACATAACGACAAAGGGATCTCAAATGAAACATGACAAATCATGACAATAAGTACATCTCACAAAATGATTCCGCATCACATCAAGCAGGAATCATGAAAACAAGTAAGAAACAAGATCCCACATCAAACATCAAACAGGGATCTGTGTAGCATAATGCATAGCAAAAGAAGTACATGAACACACCGCATATACCTCACATCCAAGGGCCATCTGAAGAAGAGGATGTCAAACTGTTGAAGCTAGATGTACCATCAATCTCACAGCGTTGAATCGCATGGAATGACTGCTCGCATGTTGAATGCTGACACCTGCACTCCACTTAGAAAAGTGGCCAAAAAATGAAATGAGAAAATGGAAAATCTGAATGCACCAACAGATTTTTGGCGTCGAAAAGGGCAAAATCGACTGTCAAATTTCTGAATTCTGAGAAAGTGGAAATCTGGGGCTTGAGGAATCTTTTAGATTCCCCCTAGATTCCTCAAATATTCCCTCCTCCAGGGCCTCTGCAAATCTACTGCTGATATTAGGAAACTAACTACGCCATCGGGTTTGTGTCGCTGAGAGGTGTAAGATCGACCTAAAGTTTTTCCAATTTGGACGCTGCAAAAATTTCACCCTCTTGAGAATTTTGCCCAATCATGGTTCCGCCTGCCCTTTTTCAGGATCATGGTTCCACCTACAAAAATTAATTAAAAATTGTCTCACCTCAATTTTCGTGCGTGCTCCTAGTCCCTCATGCCTGGGTGCACTGACAAAATGAGGGTTTACACGCATTTTTGGGTGGATTGTTCAACATGGGTTGGTTGGCACAGTGGCAACTTTAGGAATTTGTTGAGGAGGGGTCAGGGGGTCAAATCCCGCCCCCCATATTAACCCACATAATATTATTTTGTTAAAGTTTAGGGTGGCACATTAATGTTTGGTTTATTAAAGGTGCACGATGGTTTGAGTTGGTACGTTGGCTCATGGTGTACACACCATATATGGGGTTGGGGTTCGGCCCACGTGGGTCGGGCAGGTTCGATCCCCGCCGACCTCTCACTTAATTCATGGTGGTTGTGTTGGGGTGTGGGCCGGGTCCACCGGAGGTGGCCTGCGCCCACCCCGTATTAAGTCATATATTGTTTGTGCGGTGGGTTTGGTTGGAGGGCTTGACAGGGTAATGGTCGCCAAGCCAAATTTAAATTGATTTTGTTATGTGGTTGTGGGAGTTGAGGGAGGGTCAGCGGGGGTCATGGCCCGTCGGCCCATAAAATTTTGGGTTTTTTAATGTAATGTGGTTTGGGATCCGATGGCGGTCGCGGGGGTCACGGCCCTACACTATATATATATATATATATATATATATATATATATATATATATATATATATATATATATATATATATATATATATATATATATATATATATTGACTTTAAAAATCAATAGTCATTTTTAAAATTTTGAAAAATGACCTGGGGGGCAAATTAAACAAGCCACAAATTCACCCAGAATTTGGTCCAGGTTGGCCGGAATCCAATGGTCGGATTTTGTCCAAATCATTGCCTCCTTAAGCCTACCTAGTCACCCAAGTCAACCTAAACTTTGACTACTCCTAACTTTCGCATACGGACTCGGTTTGACAAACCGTTCACACCATCGGGATCAAGACGACCAGATTTACGCTCTGGTCCTAGTTTGAAAGCATTCTGGTCACTTTGATTTTTGAGCTCCCATAAGCCCTCTTTGTTGTGTGTCCTTGGAGCCACCTGGATCAGAACTCTCCTAACAAATGTGCCCATTTCGATTACAGTTCTGACTCCTTACAGGCTTATAGTTGAGACAATCTTAAGTGGGGATATATTGCAATGAATCAATTTTTGTGGTTCCAGTATTAATATGTTGTGTCCATTGAGAAAGGTTCTTGACTTTAATAATCTGAATCCTATATGGTTTGGTTGGTGAGGTTAGTATAGATAAATACAGACTACTGTAACACATCTAAGGTTGCAGCGTGTTCATTATTCTTATTTGAAGAGACCTTTTTAGTCAATTTGTTTGGTTTTGATTTTTTTTTTATCTATCTATGCTGAAATTGTTATTGTCAAACAAGTAGTTGTTGTTTGTGTTCTCTCCCTTTGATTGTCACAGAGTGTTTCGAAGTATCTGTTCTTAGGCCTAGGAGTCAATTCTTATTCAATGCTCGGATATATTGCTTCTCTCCCAACACAAAGAATTCATAAAAATTCATTCTTTTGGAAGTAATGGAGAAAGCTAAACCTAGATTATTGTTATGATGATGATAGGTTTGAGACTCTAATCTTAGACCTCATATCCTAATATCTAGGGAGTGGTTGAAACCATCCTGTTAGTGTGAAAGCCTATATATTTGAGGCTTATCTGACTCAATGTAACAAGTGGGCTTGTATGAGTGTTTGTACACTCTCCAGGTATCTCACCTGGAGAGCCATTTAGCCATTTAGTTTATAGTTAATATATTTAGTTTTTATCATGGTATCAGAGCTACAAGATGGAGGAACCTGTACACTGAGTGAAGAATCTGCCTGGCGCGCCTGAGTCAAAAGCGTTGTGTGGTTTGGGCACAGAATAGTGTTGATTCACGTGTGTCAGCGAGAAAATCGCGCCGATTCACTAGAAAAACTTACGCGGTTTTTTATTTTGCAGATCGATGCGAGGGCTTGGCATAAAATCCCGCCAACCTTTTTGCATGGAAACGGTTGATGGGGAAATAACACTAGCATTAATAATAATAGATCCGATGGTTGGTGGCACGAATTCGAAGCGAATCTGTTCATGAAGGAGGGTCAAAGCGAGAATACTGGTGAGGTCTTTGATTAAGAGAATACGGGGATCAATTTTGATGTGTACGAAGACATTCTTGTTGAGACCAGTGGTGACGCCGTTCCTCCTCGGGTTAACACTTTCTCTAAGATCGACTTGGAGGAGAGCTTGAATAACAATCTCCGAAGGTGTAATTATATGAAACCCACTCCTGTCCAGAAGTACACTATACCTATTTAGCTTGCAGGTCGGGATTTGATGGAGTGTGCAAAGACTCGATCCGGGAAGACGACCGCTTTCTGTTTTCCAATAATGGAAGGATTCAATCTAGCAATTTGTTGATGCCCTCGATCCATCGGTCGATTTGTTCGTAGCTCAACATGAGCTCAAGATTTTTTTTGGTGTTGATGTGCGTGAGGATAGAAGCCCAGTTTTAAAGCAGGCAAACTTACGGAGGGCAATTGAGAGTCATAGATAGATTCATGAACGATTTGCTACTGTTGGAGTGAAGTTTGATCCGAAGTTGTTTTCGGATATGTGCTTGCAAGGAAAGCAGATCTGAAGTCATTTTCAGGTGGTTTTCTAGCTTATAGTAAGTGGAGTTTGTTGCAACATGTTAACAATACATGCTAACAGATTGGTGGTGCCATGGATCTGTGGCGTGTTCTAGAGCTTCATGTTCCAGAGCATCATCTAGAAGATTTGTCCTGGAAGTTTAATTGTTTGAGAAACTCAAGTTGCAAGTTGAGGAGATTCGAAAACCAATTGGGTAAATTTTCTTCTAAGTTATTATATTCCACAATGAAAATGCGAAAGTTCCTGCTGATTTGAACCCATCTTCAGAAATATGTGTTATCAAAAATTGCTAATTACATACATCAAAATTAGATATTGATAGCGTTTTCAGCTTGTGATAGGTCGTTGTATTGCTCTTCACCAGAGTCGAGGGAACTGAGACCTGCGTGGCACAGAAGCCACAATCTACAAGGTTCTATAGTTGAAGAGCTACCAAAGGGAGAAGTTTTATGCTTGCGTGGTAACGGTGTTGTTGGAGCTCGTTAGAGGAATATGTGTAGTCGAAAAGAACTCTTGAAGCAAGATAAAGCGAGATAAGCTGGACTTTAACAATATGTCTATATCTGAAGATATTTTTGATGCTGATGTTGATGTTTTTCTCATGTAGGCATTTGGAGGCATTAGCATGACTAGTATGTTCGAGTCAGAAGAAATTTCAGAAAAACAATGTGGTTCTGTTGATGACCACGAGAATCAAGAGGCACAGTCTGTTGTGCAAGATCCTGAGATTGAAGACACATGAGTTGATCTTCAGGAAGGGTGTAAAGAGGAACAAAGTGTTGAAGATCAATTGGACGAGCCACATGAAGCTGATTGCAAAGACGTGGCAGAAGAAGACAAAGCTGGAGAGAATTTAAATTGTGATGATCTCATTAATATTTCTGTGTGTGCAGACATTACATCAATGAATGATGAAGACATCATAGCAGATGTTCAGATGGTTGACATCGGAAATAGTGAGAGGGAAAATTCTCCTATCCAGCTTGTCATAATCTTGAGAAGGGAGAGAATAAGAATTCAAGCTTTCCATCACTAGGGAAGAAATGAGGTGAAGATACATCACTACCTCATGGCGAGGAAAGTGAAGATGAAGCCTCGACTCAAGATGAACAAGCATGGACTCTCAAGAAAAAAGACCAAAATGAAAACCTCTGTTACCAAGTTTTTATGTACTATTGTAAGCCTAGCTGAGACTAGACCAGCAGGCGTATGTTATTGTTCAGTACCCTTTCTCCATTAAGGGGGAGTGTTGGAAGTAATGGAGAAAGCTAAACTTAGATTATTGTTATGATGATGATAGGTTTGAGACTCTAATCTTAGACCTCATATCCTAATATCTAGGGAGTGGTTGAAACCATCCTGTTAGTGTGAAAGCCTATATATTTGAGGCTCATCTGACTCAATGTAACAAGCGGGCTTGTATGAGTGTTTGTACGCTCTCGAGGTATCTCACCTGGAGAGCCATTTAGCCATTTAGTTTATAACTAATATTAGTGGAGTCAATGTTAGTGTCAGTCTTTGCAGCCTTCCACCAGTGATCAAATATGCTCTTACAAAGTGGTCTTAGGGTGTCAAAGCCAAATTTTGTCATTTTAGTGAGTCTCCGAGTAAAATTTGGTCACTAGGTATTAGGTCTAGGATTGTTTTCACTCCTTTCTAAGTTTTCCAAATATTGGTCCATGTTACCATTCGGCTGAGTGTACCATCGTTCAAAGAGTTGTTATCATTATTTCAAGTTCCAATGGGTCATTTTACACCTTGTTTGTACTTCAGTTGTGCTTAGGTAAGGCTCATTTCCCTCTCCTAGGGTTTTGAAGGTAATTTTTCTTGGATGGTCAAATCATCAACAAAACTTGTATCCTGATGTTCATACACCTTCCCCTATCCTTAATATACCTTCTTATACACTTCCCATCATTGATATCCCTAAAATTCATCATTTTCCCACAAACCCTAGCCTATTGCTACAATTTGACACTTTTCTAGGTTAGGCCTGCGTTTTGCCCTTTTGGACCCCTTCCACTCACTCAATCCTTGAAATTTCACTTTTCCCTTCTTCCTAACATTCCTCCCTACTTCCCAAAATTTTCTCAAGAATTTATAAGCCCCTCATCCCCTTCATTTCCCTTTATTTCTACAAATCCCCTGTTCCACACATCGGGATAGGTTTTATTCAAATGATTTTTTTGAGCATGATAGATGAATTTGATAAAAGTGAGAGAGGTTTTTGTCCATAATAGACACAAGAAGAAAAACCTCCTTCATTTTTTACATAGGTCTCATGGTTTGGGAGAAATGTCCAAACAATCATTTGCCACAGGAGAGTTGCTGCCCTTCTGGCGTGACTTTGTTAAAATAAAATTTTCTCCTAGATGGAATGTCCAAAAGACTTTCTTGATGAGTTAAATGATAACTAGACACAGAGATGTTTTCAATGAGCTATCATGAGCTCAATTTGGAGTTGAGAAAGACCTCCAAAATTTGACTGTAACATCACTTTTCATTTTGGTAGCCTCATTCTGCACATTTTGACCAGTCTTGGGCAATTGACCTTTAGATAGGGCAAATGAGCTCCAAACTGAAAAATTCAAAATGTTCTAGAAAGTAGACAGGACAAGATTCCAATGAGCTATCCCATGCCGAATTTGGACATCGTGAAGGCATTCAAAAGTTGTCTTAAAGTGGCGTTGCACATTCAGGAAGTGGCGCTGCGCGTTTAGGAAGTGGTGATGCGCATTCAGGAGGTGGCTCAACGTGCAATGCCACCGACGCTGCACTTTTCTTAGGGGCACCCAATGCACAAATGGTTTGCATTTTTGGATTCAGAGTGATGAGTAGATGCACCCTATGGATTTTCTAAGTTTTTGGGGTATAACTGGTCCACCAAAAGGTCAAAAAACACCTTAAAAATGACCTTTCTGCCACTTTTTGGACACACAGAAGAAGTCTTGGGAGAATCAAGTTTAGAGGAGTCAAATGAGCTTAAAATACAGAAATTCTAGGTGTTTTGGAAAATAGACTTGAAGACCTTTCGAATGAGCTATCATGAGCTCAATTTGGATGCCAGGAAGGCTTCCAAAAGGGACTTGAAAGTGGCATTGCGCATCGGGCTAGTGGCATTGCACGTCGGGCTAGTGGCGCTGTGCGTAGGGCAAATTTTGCACATGATGGCTATTTTTCTATGTTTTGACTGTGTTCATGGATTTTCTCTCATGGAGGATGTTTTACTGATGTAAATGATGACTTGGCTTGTAAATATGATGGATAATTAGTAGTAGAGGGTAGATTCATTAGATTAAAAGTCAATTTGAGCTTAAATGAATCAATTTTTTCACTTTTAGAGGCAAGTTGTTAAGATGCCTATATTCCAGTTTCTTGTTCAGAGTTGGTTAGATTAGCTCCTCATCTTAGGGATTCGACCCCTGATGATGGGAGGAGATTGAAATAAAGCCTATATCTTCTTCTTCTTTCTCATTGTAAAGGGTTGGACTCAGCTCGATGCTCATACCTTGATTGTACATCATTTTATAGCAGTTTAGCAGGAGATTAATAAAAATTGCAGCTATTTCTTTGGGATCCATGTGGTATGGAGTTTAGTTCAGTTTCTTCTCTTGCGATCATATTTTAATATGTTTTGTGTACTTCATTAATAATTTCATTGCTTCTAAGTGAATGTTTTCAAGTTGATAGGCAGAATTCAAAACATCACTACTCTACTTTGGAGAAATATTCACCATTATATGTTTTCTACAGTCTAGGAAGGATCCATGGTAACACATGGTCTTCCTAGCTTCTCACTTGTCTTAAAACACCTCACCCATCAAGCTCTAGAGTGCTAAGCCTTATACCTACCTTGTCCCATTGAACACCCTACAATTTTGACCTAATTCCCTAGACCTAAACTGTCCAGCTCCACCTGATCTAGCAAAATCCCTTCAAACGCCAGTCAAATATTCGTGATACTATACCTAGCCTAATATCCTTTACCTGATCCAGTCATCTTGGCTGAGATCCTTACGGAGAGAGCCCTCTCTTGGCCTAATAGGGCTAGCTACTTGGCTAAGCATGGTTTGTTGTTACCTTGGCATTGCCTTCCTTCAGCCTAAGGTTCAATCCAGGTGATAACATAATGGTGACCATACTCGGGAACGTAGTTTTATGTTCCTCAGTAAAATGTATCAGGTTTAGATCTGATTGTTGATGGTGGACAATGATCAGACACCGGAAGGATGAAATCATTCACCTAGTGACTCTAAATCAGTTTCGAGATCAGATCCAAGGACTTCATTGGAGGATGAACCTGACCAACACAAACATGAAAGGAAAATAAGGAAGGATCAGGTATTCAAGTTGGAATTTCATCCAAGACATTATGTTCTTTGTTATAAATTATTTCTTCTCTTTTCCTGAGAATGTCAATAGGAATTTACAAAGTATACTGTATTTGAGAAAATATCTTAGACCTGCATGTGATTCCTTCCTTTTGAAGATTGCGAATACAAAATATTCGCATGCCTTTGATCTTGATCAAGACCCTTCTTCTGAATCTTATGATGACCATCTTCAAACTGATGAGCCTCAAGAGATCAAGAATAATTCTATAGCTTTTGTATATACTCCTATACCTTGTAAAATTCCAAATAGATACAAGCCTCTAATTTTACCTTCTATATCCCATGCTTTCCCTAAAAATCATTACCTATATCTACCAAGATTTGATGGTGACTGTGACAACATCACTGCTGAGAGACATGTACTAAATTTTGAGTCTTTTCTTGACCTTTTTGAAGTTGATGAAGAGGATGTTAGTATTAGGATTTTTTCTCTTTCTTTGCAAGGCAAAGTCAAGAGTTGGTTCAAAACCCTGCCTGATGCGAGCATCTCAGATTTCCAATAGTTCATCAAAGTTTTCCTCGACAAGTGGGTGGTCAGACAGAACCATTTCTTGATTCTAGAAGAGTATAACCAGCTGAAAAGACAACCAGGGGAGATAGTAGAAAAATTTTCTGCCAAATTTAACCAAGCTTATTGTTCGATGCCTATTAATATAAGACCTCCTCCTGATTCAGCTCTCTTGCATTATCCGAAAGCCTTTGATCTGGAAATGGAGTTTCAGCTGAGGGAAAGGAACCTTGCAACACTTGAAGAGATGCAAAACAGTGCAGTAGATGTAGAGGCTAATCTGCTGATCAGAAGGGAAAAGTTGAAGGAAGAAGAGATGAAGAACATAGATCTAGAGGAATTGACATCTTTAGAGGTAAAGCTCAACGTTTTGGTAAGTGTAGTGGAAGAGATGATGCAAAATATCACCACAAGGAATGAGTATGATGTTCAAGACCATGGCTCGCTGATTGAAGAAAAACAAGTGGCTGATCCAGAACATTTCCTTTCTTATCCCAGTTGTCATAGATCTGATAATGATTGTTTTATAAATCAGCTTGCAAAAGATAGATCTATTGATCTAACATGTATGCTTGATGAGGTGTTTTACACTGATGATTTCCCTAAGTTTGATAAGTATGATGATGATTATGTTCTCCAAACATAAGCTAGTCTTGCAGAGAAAACAACAGCTGGTTTGTGAAGGAGGAAGTTCACTTTCAGCATCTCAGTGATCAGCCGATGCATATTAGCTATGGAAGTGAAGAGAAAAGTGCAGAAAATTTTGAAGTAAGTGAAGGATCTTTGCCTTTTTGTTTTAATTTGTTTCAATTCATCAGAAACAACTTTCGTGCAATCAGAAATCAACCGTCGATAAGTTTTGATCTAGACCATCTAGAGGGCAATGAAATCCTTGTTCAAGACTTCTCATATCTAGATTTGCATCCACCGAATGCCATTGAATGTCAGGTTGCAGATGAAGACTTGGAAGCTGGAACATATGATCAAATGATGCAAGATGATTCCGTACCATTATGTTTTGAATCATTTCAGTTTTTGAAGGGAAATTTGCATAGTATATCTTCAATAAAGGATGAGCATCCTATAGAAAATCATGCAATCTCATTGGAACCAATAGAAAATGGGTTGCAACAGTTTTTTCAAGTTTTTCACGATCCAATAGCTGATGTGTTGGATGATGTCTGCAGTCAAAGTCCTCCATTAGCTAACTGTGAGCTTGAAAAAAGTATTGATACAAACTTGATCCGACAGCCGGTTTCTTTGTCATTTTCAGCAGGAGTCTCGTCACAAAGCTTAGATGAAAGTTTGCATTCATGGTATGAGGAGAAGCAAAGTAATCCATTGGATGAGCTAAGTCCCAGTGCTCATGAATTTCAAGGTCCTCATGCAGTATTTTTGGAGTCAAATAGAGAATCCATATTATTTAATCTAGGAAAATTTGGATATGTTTACAAGTTTTCATGGGAGTTGAGTAGTTCTCTCTTCTTGCTCATAAACAATCACTTGCGGAGAATTCAAACAACAGCTAGAATGCTTACTTGGTTGCATTGGTTGTTTCATTTCACTTGATCAGGTGATGAATGGATAGTTATAGTAGGTTTTATTGAATAAGCTCCATTTTGAGCATCTTTTCCAGTTTGTCAGTTGTGTTTTAGTATTGAGTCAGTTTTTAGTTGAGTAAAAGTCAGTTTGTGTCTTTGAGTCATCAGTATTCAGTCATGTATTTCAGATTGAGTTTTTTTATACTCCATGCCCAATGTATAAGGCTACTTGGTCTACGGTGTTCTTTGCACCTCCAAGGAGCTACCATCCCCAATGGAGCCAATGTTAGTGTCAGTCTTTGTAGCCTTCCACCAGTGATCAAATATGATCTTACAAAGTGGTCTTAGGGTGTCAAAGTCAAATTTTGTCATTTTAGTGAGTCTTTGAGTAAAATTTGGTCACTAGGTATTAGGTCTAAGATTGGTTTCACTCCTTCCTAAGTTTTCCAAATATTGGTCCATGTCACCATTCGGATAAGTGTACCATCATTCAAAGAGTTTTTGTCATTATTTCAAGTTCCAATGGGTCATTTTACTCCTTGTTTGTGCTTCAATTGTGCTTAGGTAAGGCTCATTTCCCTCTCCTAGGGTTTTGAAGGTAATTTTTCTTGGATGGTCAAATCATCAACAAAACTTGTATCCTGATGCTCATACACCTTCCCCTATCCTTAATATACCTTCTTAAACACTTACCATCATTGATATCCCTCAAATTCATCATTTTCCCACAAACCCTAGCCTATTGCTACAATTTGACACTTTTCTAGGTTAGGCCTGTGTTTTGCCCTTTTGGACCCCTTCCACTCACTCAATCTTTGAAATTCCACTTTCCCCTACTTCCTAACATTCCTCCCTACTTCCCAAAATTTTCTCAAGAATTTATAAGCCCCTCATCCCCTTCATTTCCCTTTATTTCTACAAATCCCCTGTTCCACACATCGGGATAGGTTTTATTCAAATGATTTTTCTGAGCAAGACAGATGAATTTGACAAAAGTGAGAGAGGTTTTTGTCCATAATAGACTCAATAAGAGAAACCTCCTTCAGTTTTTACACAGGTCTCATGGTTTGGGAGAAATGTCCAAACAATCATTTGCCACAGGAGAGTTGCTGCTCTTCTGGAGTGACTTTGGTAAAATCAATGTTTCTCCTAGATGGAATATCCAAAATACTTGTTGGATGAGTCAAATGATAACTAGACACAGAGAGATTTTCAATGAGCTATCATGAGCTCACTTTGGAGTTGAGGAAGACCTCCAAACGTTTACTGCAACAACACTTTTCATTTTGGCGACCTCATTTTGCACATTTTGACTGGTCTTGGGCAATTGAGTTTTTGAGAGGGAAAATGAGCTCCAACTTGAAAAATAAAAAATGTTATAGAAATTAGACAAGACAAGCTTTCCAATGAGCTATCACACACCTAATTTTGACACCGGGAAGGCAGTCAAAAGTTGTCTTGAAGTGGCACTGCGCATTTAGGAGGTGGCTCAATGCGTAATGCCACCGGCACTGAGCTTTTCCTAGGGGCACCCAATGCACAAATGGTTTGCATTTTTGGATTCAAAGTGATGAGTACATGCACCCTATGGATTTTCTAAGTTTTTGGGGTAGAACTGGTCCACCAAAAGGTAAAAAAAAACACCCTAAAAATGACATTTCTACCACTTTTTGGACACACAGAAGCAGTCTTGGGAGAATCAAGTTTTAAGGGGTCAAATGAGCTTCAAATGTAGAAATTCTAGGTGGTTGGGAAATTAGGCTTGAAGACCTTTCCAGTGAGCTATCATGAGCTCAATTTGGATGTCGGGAAGGTTTCCAAAAAGGACCTAAAAGTGGCACTGCGCGTAGGGCAAATTCTCCGCAGGATGGCTATTTTTCTATGTTCATGGATTTTCTCTCATGGAGGATGTTTTACTGATGTAAATGATGACTTGTCTTGTAAATATGATGGATAATTAGTAGTATAGGGTAGATTCATTAGATTAAAAGTCAATTTGAGCTTAAATGAATCCGCTTTTTCACTTGTAGAGGCAATTTGTTAAGATGCATATATTCCAGTTTCTTGTTCAGAGTTGGTTAGATTAGCTCCTCATCTTAGGGATTCGATCCCTGAGGATGGGATGAGGTTGAAACAAGGCCTATATCTTCTTCTTCTTTCTCATTTTTTAAAGGGTTGGACTCAGCTGTATGCTCATACCTTGATTGTACATCATTTTGTAGTAGTTTAGCAGGAGATTAATAAAAATTGCAGCTATTTCTTTGGGATCCATGTGGTATGGAGTTTAGTTCAGTTTCTTCTCTTGTGATCATATGTTAATATGTTTTGTGTACTTCATTAATCATTTCGTTGCTTCTAAGTGAATTTTTCAAGTTGATAGGAAGAATTCATAACATCACTGCTCTGCTTTGGGGAAATATTCACTATTATATGTTTTCTACAGTCAATGAAGGATCCATGGTAACACATGCTCTTCCTAGCTTCTCACCTGTCTTAAAACACCTCACCCATCAAGCCCTAGAGTACTAAGCCTTATACCTACCTTGCCCCATTGAACACCCTGCAATTTTGACCTATTTCCCTAGACTTAAATTGTCCAGCTCCTCTTGATCCAACAAAACCCCTTCAAAATACAATCAAATCTTCATGCTACTATACCTAGCCTAATATCCTTTCCCTGATCCAGTCATCTTGGCTGAGATCCTTACAGAGAGAGCCCTCTCCTGGCCTAGCAGGGCTAGCTACTTGGCTAAACGTGGTTTGTGGTTACCATGGCATTGCCTTCCTTCAGCCTGAGGTTCAATCCAGGTAATAACACTAGGGAGTGGTTGAAACCATCCCGTTACTGTGAAAGCCTATATATTTGAGGCTCATCTGACTCAATGTAACAAGCGGGCTTGTATGAGTGTTTGTACACTCTCCAGGGATCTCACCTGGAGAGCCATTTAGCCATTTAGTTTATAGTTAATATATTCAGTTTTTATCACATTCATTCATTGGAACTTTTGTTATGTGGCTAATACATGTAGAGCGTAAATGGTAGAAGTGAAATTATGGACTATAGGTTTGTGTGAATAGATCTATTTTTAAATTTTCTGTTTAGATGATATATGGAAAATGGGTGTTGTGATCGTGATCGAACACTCACAAATGAAGTTTTTTATTAATTGGATTATAAATACATTCAATATCTGCATGTTTAAATGTTTCAATTCTGATTATATAATGTAGCACAATCTGGGTAGAGATGCTTGTGAGCCTCGTGTTATATTCAAATAAGCATCATTTTCTCAAGTTTTTTTTTTTTTTTTTTTTCCAATTTTCTTTTCTTTCTCATTATTGGCAAGGAGCTCAATGATTTTTTACTTGATCTAGTGTATGAGGGAGTTCATGGATGCATTTTCTATGCTTCTTGACTGCAAAGGGTTTCCTTTCTTTCCATTTGTGTTTTCATAGTTGCCATTGATTGATTTGTATCTCACTTTGGTACTTCCTCCATTTCTATAATGTCATATAGTAAAGCTTAGGATGTGGAAGGAGCACGAAGGGGAAGAATACCATCATTACTATGTCATTATTTTAAGACGTTTATGTCAATGCAACTTTTCTCTTAAATTTAATCTTTTGCTACTATAGAAACTCAAAGCTTAATTATTTCTTTCCAAAATTTCCATACTTCTCCTATACGCTTTCCTTTGCACCGCTGGGTGCACTGGCTAGTTGATTAAATAGTAAAGTTGTAACCTATCTTTCAGTGTGAACGGGACAAAATGGAATTTGTCCATTGACTCCCTGAACTCAAAAATAATTTTCAAAGTCTTCTTAATAAAAGCCCTGCTACACGGCTAACAATATGCACCATGATGCGTTGTGGCCACATGTCTATGATATATCTTTATATGAAATCAATTCCTGCAATTGCTGAGAATGACTTACACAGTGACCGGTCTTTGTCGCGTTGACTCTCAGCACGTTCTGGACGCAATCATCTCATTGGCTTCACTTCAAAATTTATCGTCATAAACATAAGTTGTCGATTTACCGTACATATTACAGGTCGATGTTTTCATAAAAATAATAATTGTAAAATGAAGGGCACCGTGGATTTTCAGCACTGGAACGTCTTCACAGCCTGGCAATTCTCCTCGTAAGTCAATGCCTAGCCATACCGCCTAGCATTGCCTTGGGCAGGCTGCAGAAGCTTTTACAATGCATGGCTCTAACACCAATATAAATAGTTAATCAATCCCCACTCACTATGTCACTCTTGGGGTTTTCTTTAAGAAGAAATACAAGTCTCCGATCCATTTTGTATATTTGCTTCTCAGTCATACATCATAGAGAGCGTTTTGGAAGCGCTCTGTTGCCTGTCAAATATGAATGTATGCCACTAACTTTTCCCCTCCACGTTTTTCAGAGCCTCTGTGTTGCTGTAGATTTGTTTTAATTTCCTAGGGTAAGTAATTTATAGGTTTCTTTATGTAATTTGGACATTTTTATGATGTTGAAAGAATTTTCAAGCTTTTTAGGGTTAAGTCCTGTATTGATTTCTTTTTTTTTTGATGTATTTTGAAATGAATTTGTCGTGTAAACTATTGTCCATGTGAATATTTTAAGTCGCATGAAACTCAATCACTGCTGATAATGATCCGTTTGCAGAAGATAGTGCTGAAATTGCTGGCGATTGAGAGCGAGAAAAGCAAGAGAAGAGCCATGCAGACAATTGCAGGAATTGAAGGTAAAAGTCATTCAGCAAAGCTATGGCCAAAAATATTCTGTTACCATTCACTAGGTTTCGAATATTGATAAATGATGGAAGGATATTTTATTACAGGGGTGGAGTATATTGCCGTGGATAGGAATGAGAAGAAGATAACTGTGATCGGTCAAGTAGATCCCGTGTGTGTGGTATCACAACTCAGGAAATTCTTCTGCACGGACCTCATAAGCCTGGAACCTGCCAAAGAAGAGAAAACTCTGTGGTCTTAAAAGTGGTATTAGTAAGGTCAATGTGAAAATTTAGTTTGATTGTATTGTAGAATTTGATGTATGGGAAAGAAAAGAAATATAACTTTCTTTTCTAAATAAAATTTTAAAGTACTCTCAAAATCTACCATCCAAATAAAAATAATTAAATAAAAATTAGAAAGTGTAGAGTTCCAGCTTCGAAGTGACAAGAATTCATGTGAAGTTTCCTTATGGCCACGGCCATAGAGAACGGGGCATTAGAATGACATTCTCGAAAGTTTGTTCGTGAAATGCATCATTGTTAATATATCAACCGCTAGGAGTTTGGCTTTTCGTTCAATATCCGTCTTATTTGGTGCTGCTTGTCCATCTTATTTCCCCTATCTATGGGCTTTGTTTTTTTAAATAAAGGAATATTTTCAGTTTAAAAACAATAATAAATAAAGAAGAAGAATACATTTAATTTACATTGGGATAAAATAGTGTAATCCAATTAAATAAGAGGAGATTGCAAGTTGTGGAATAGTTTATTTAATTGGGTGGTTTTAGGTTGGAGATTGCAAGTTGTGGAATAGTTTATTTAATTGGGTGGTTTTAGGTTCCAAATTTGTGAATGTGAATCTTTCTTAAGAATATAAAAATTGTAAGTATAAATATAATTCAATCATTTTTTTTCCGAGGAAAAAGGCTAAACTTTTTATTAAGATACTGTAAAAAGTTTACATACAAATTGTTCATAAGCCATACTGTTGGCTCATATGTTCTCAATCTGCTCAACCATCAGGGAGCTATTCTGCTGTTTTAAGAACCTGTAATAGTCTTCCTCCCGGGAGGAGGCATAGTCAAAACTCATAGTAACATAAAGAAACCTGGGGTCTCCTTCAAAGAAGGAAAAACAACCCCATACAACAAAAATATATGTCTGAAACCATGAGGAAATATAACAAAAATAAAATTATAAGTCTGTTTGCTGTAATCTATAAGCTGGATGAAAAGACTAGAAAGGAGATTATATACAAAAACAAAAACAGCATAATATATCTGAGAAGTGTGCTGTCAAAAAATGGTGTTAAAAACTGTGATCAAATAGGCTGAGCATATGGAGGCTGATCTGATATGTAAGACTGCCCCTGTCTGATCTCTTCTATTGCCCAGCTGCCCGGATCCTGTTGTAGACCAGCCTTAGATAGCTGATCTGCTTCCTCATTCCTGTCCCTGTAGATATGGCATATTGAAAACCTGTTAAAGTATGTCTTCAGAAAAAAAATTTCTTCAACAATTGTCTTCAAAATCTGATTTTGACAAGTAGCAATTCCATTGACCCAGTTTATGACATTTAGTGAATCCCCAAAAATCTGAATAGAGTTGATGTTTCTATGATGGAGCCAGCATAAAAGGTATCGTAAGGCCGAGAGTATAATTCAATCATTCTTATTTTACATACATATTTTAAATGATAATATTGTGAGTAGCAATATGAGATATTTGATTAATGTCTAAGAAATAAAATTTGCCTATGCTTTAGATTATAGATTATATTAATGTTTCATAATCTTTAAATGGAGTTCCGTCCACATTGCAATAAGTTAGTGGAAAAAGCTAAGTCTTCACATGGAGAGTAACTCATAGGTAGAGATATGAAGATAGGTGGCTAAGTTCAAGGGGTGTGAAATTTTCAAATACCCATGACAAATGTTGATTAATGGTATCTCTTCGAGTGCCAAAAAAATCAATGGTGACCCATCTCTCAAAAGACACATTTGGCATAATGAATTTAACACTAAATCCATAATTTGACATTGAAATTTGATCAATGCAAAAAATAATATCTCTTAGAATAAAATGTTTGTTATTAAACATTTACAAACAATAAAAATTGAAATTATACTCTTTGAGTTAAAGGGTTGTTTCGTCCATCTTGAGTTTAAGTGTGAATTACCATTTGTCTTTACTATGTTTATCTTAATGATATAGCAATGAGTATGCTATAAAGGCACTAATTCATGAATGTTGTGTTCAATTCCAAATTACTATTTCTCTTTACTATCTGAGTTTTACATATGTAACTATGAGTACAACCCTAATAATGGCTAGAGAAATGGCTATTGAGTAGTTGTTGTCACATGAAAGGTAACATTTAATCAAAATATTTGTACACCATTTCAAAATGTGTTATCATTTGATCCAATGCAACAAGCTAGCGTAAATTAATCATTACACATGGCATGGATTAATCCAAAAATATGGCAATTGTCACATGAACCCTATACATATCAAATCTCTAGATCTAGTGTATGGAACACAACATATACCATAAAAGGAATTTATGGAAAATCACAATAAATAACTTAGTTGGAAGAAAGAAACACTTACTACCAAATAGTAAAAATATTGTTTCGAAGTTATTTTGGATTCATTGCATCATTTTTTAACTAAGAATCTACAACGGACCAGTGTGGTCCATCATCGAGATAAATCTAGTATCGATATTCTAGTTGTCATTTATATGAAACGGTAAATATTGATCAAATCCACTATAGGAAATGAGTGTAGGACATGTGTAAGATGAGGTTGTTGGAGTAATATTTTCCATGCATTTGAATTTAAAGGCTTCAAATTCCTTTTTCCCTCACTATGGAGTGGATAAGGCCATCAAGGCATTTAGACTTAACATTGAATGAATGGAAGAAACCTTTCAATTAATAGTGGTGACAAGTATAGATTTTTCATGCTAATAATGTTAGTGTGGTTTTTCAATTTCTTTAAGCTAAAGCTAGTTATCTCAACAAAATTTTCGAATATGGCTACTCTTCTATCACTAGTGGATGAGTTGAGGAAGTCAACATGTCAAAGGTTTGAAAATAATGGAGAGGAGAAAGCTTCTAAGAGTAGTTACAAAATTGTTGTTAACATAGACACTTCTAATGAAGAATATGAGGGTTACATGCCTTGTTTCCATGGCAATGTCTATGGTTGTTGAAGCTAGGATTTCTCATGAGCATAATGTTTCTGAATCCTAATATATTTTAGGGGAATTTGCAAAGAAGGAATATTTATAGGGGAAACATAATTTGATCATTAAATTCAATCAACAATATTCAAGAGAAGTGATGAATAAGTGTTTGATTTTTATGGGGTGTGGATAGATAATGCAAAACATGTGCTTCAAATAAAGAAAATAAGTAAGGAAGGAGACACAATGGGGAGACATGGGAAACAAATTACTCTCTTCCTTCATGGGAGTGAGAAATATAAATAGTTCAAAGCACCCTAAACAAGTTTAACACCTAACCTTTTATATCCCTAGCCAAAACAATTAATGACACTTGTTAGGGTATCAAATTGTTAGTATTAGAATTATCTCACATGTTTATAGTGGTTTTGGATATAGATCCCTATGGAGGTCATGCGAGTTTGGCATGGTTGGCATTCCATAAAAAGAGATTGTGAACCCTATTTATCTAAAACATATTCCATAAATTTTATATGTGTGTAAATGAATATAAATTAAATTCATTAAATGAGAGTGAGATGAGAATTGGTTGCATGTTTATATATCATCATGCAAGTGATCATCCAAACTAAGGTCAATGGAACTCTTTGAGTTCCTCTAGAAAAACATCAACATCAACTTCCACAAATAGCAAGCTTTCATTCATGTAGGAAAGGATGATGTTACCTATGTTTGCACCCCTCTATTAGCCACAAAAATGATACATTTGCATTAAAACTAGTAGAAGTTATGTGGAGGAGGAAATATGAATTTGACAATGAAATATTTTTGGATTGAAATTCATTTTTATTAGGTTCTTTAATTTATTAATAATCCAATATAGTGTTAATATAAGACATATATATTTTGTACTTGTCATCATATATCTTGATTGGACTATTTACCCTTTCCTATGGAAGTCTTGAAGTAAATCATATTTTTTATATGATTATAAATTCACATTTGGCTAACCAATGACCATGAATTCAATTTCCACAAAATCATATTATATGTGTTTGCAATTTTCCAAATAATGATAGTAAATTACTCTCTCTCTCTCTCTCTCTCTCTCTCTCTCTCTCTCTCTCTCTCGATAGATAACTAAAAGTCATTCAACCATAGTTATCAAAATCAGTTGCTTGGACTGCTATGGGCTCCTTATTGTTTCTTTGCTATCAACTAGGATTAGGTGGGATGCCTGTTTGCTTCTCAAGATGTCTAAACCTTTGACCTATTGATATCATGTTCCTCTGCATATGATTTAAAGTTAGGGGAATGTTATCCAATATTTCATTCTTGTTAATAAGAACTATTCCTAAAATAAATTTGAAGTTGTTAGTTCCAGTCTTCGCAGCCTGTCACCAGGGATCAACATAAGCTTTTACTATGTCTGGTTTTGTTAGATGTTTTGCACATGATGTTTAGCACAAAACATGTTGCAAGTGTGTTCATTAGAAGAAGCTCAGAAAAATCTTTCCAACGGTATATCACGCTCCTATAACTGGCTCCCAGATTAGAAGATATGATCGAAATGGATGAGTGATTCTTGGTTATGCATGTTTTGAGGTCAGTTGCTGCACACAATGACAAATTTAGTACAAAATCCGTTTCTGAAATAATGGTAAGGAATTTTTCAAAAGTGAAAGAGGTTTTTGTTCATCACATACCAAATAACAAAAACCTCCTTCCGTTTATGCACAGGTGTGAGAGATATACAGTGATATTTGGAGCCTACATTAAAACAAAACAAATTTTTCATATTTTTCACTGTTTTAGTCATTTTAGTGCGGGGCCATTTTACAAGAGATGGAAAGAAATTTTTCAAAACCCAAGGAGGTTTTTGTTAACCACGAGCCATATAACAAACACCTCTTTCATTTTATTCACAGGTGTCACGAATTGGGATATGTGACTAGATCGTTATAGCTCATTTTCACAAATTTAAATTTTTAATGATTTTCTATTTTAGAGATGATTTTGTGGAATAGATTGCAAGAAACGGGAAATGAATTTCCCCAATTTGAGAGAGGTTTTTCTCCAAAATGACCTTAATTACAAAAACATCTTTCCGTTTTGTAACAGGTGCTATGGTTTAGGAGATACGAGGTCATCTTCAACACCTATTTTCAGAAATTCGGCCCAAGTTTAATGTAACTAATTCTATTTTGAAGAAAATCGTTGAGCTCAATTCCCTTAGTACAAGGATGAGAAAATGTATATATTGTATGAATTTCATATGTAGGGGTTGGAATTTGGTAGAAGGTTGGACTTTTGAGAAAGCTTGGAGCTTCATTGTAAACATTTCTCAACAGTTTTGGCTAAAGAATAGATCAGGGTTTGCAACACTCTATGGGATTCATGTGGCATCTTGCTTTGATATTGTGTTTCCTTTTGTAATTGTAAGTTTATATGTGTTTTATATATTCCATTATCTCTCTTTCTTCTTCTTAACTAAAACAAACAAGGATAAAGGTAGAATCCATTGAAATTGCAGTGCTCTACCTAGGGTTTGCTTAGTTATTGATGTTTTCAGCTGTTTGAAGAGGATCTCTGAGGTTTTCTTGCCATCTTAAACTCCTCACCTGTCTAAATCTCTCCATTTCATTCAATTTGAAGTATCAAATCACTTGCCTACCTTGCCCCATTGACACCTCTACAAAACTGAGCTTCATTCCCAAGACCCAATTTTTGCCTTTCCATTTGAGCCAACGAAACATCTTTAAATTCAATCAAACTCTTTTGCGCACATACCTAGCCTAAGATCAATATTCATATAAATCATATCAAGCCCTCATTGATCATATTTTGCTGAGATTGACAAGGAGAGAGCCCTCTCCTGACCTGGTAGGGCTAGCTACCAGGTTAAGCGTGGTTTGATGTTACCCTAGATCCTACCTTTCTCAGCCTGAGGTAGATTTAGGCGGTAACATAGTGGCGACTGCACTGGGGAAGAAACATTTATTTGTTTTTTAGTGTTCTTTGTTTTATAAACTACAGACGGAGCCTGAAGTTATGCCAGGAAGCCTTCGAACTGCACATTGCTTTGTGAGTGCATAAGTAGATAAACGCTGCTTCAGTCAATCTCCGGTCTAGTTTATGAACTGAACATCTGACTTGCAAATTGCCCTAGTACATTAAACTGGGGAAGAGGTGACAAATATTCTCTGAGAAAGATCATTCGAGTTGCAGATCTGATCGCTGATGGTGGGCAGCAGTCAGACACATATGAAGGCTGAAACATTTACCTCGCGACTCCAACTCAATCCAGAGATTCCAGTGCTCACTGATCCATTCATGCACTAAAATAAAATGGTAGGGTATGTGGCAAACCCTGCGCTTTGTGAAGTTTTAAAAGAAGTTAGAGATCAGTTAGTGGATATTGAAATTGTTGAAGTATTTTTCATTGTTGTGCTTCAGTTTTTGAGATCTCCGAAGTTTCCTCCTAAAGGTAAAACTATTTCTTTGAGTTAGTTGTTGAAAAATTTGAGAAGGAGATTCAGTATTTAAATGATCAGATCCAATCATATGAATTTCGAGATCCCAAAAAGTTCTTGGAAACTCTCCCTCCTTCAAAACAAGACACAATAGAGTTGCCCGTGGATGTTTGCATTGACAGTTTTTAGCTGGAAGCATGTAATGAGGAGTTGGTGCAGCAAACAGAGTCTGGTTTTTTTTTATCCTATTGCAATGTACATGGAATTTTTTTTCAGTTTGAATGATAGATCAAAATGTCTTTTACATAACCAGACTCGTTATGTGCATGTATGGCTATCAGCATTTACATTTGTGTCCTGGTTGAAGCACTTTCAAGCAGCATCATTGTCACATTTACTTGATTGGTCGATATGGCATTACAACATTAATTGATCTATCAATTTTGCAGTAAAGTGGGTTAGATTTGTACATAAACAAGCTGCCCGAGACAACATTTCAATTTTTGGTATTTGTTTATGTACATGTTGTAGTATGTATATGTTTTTGGATTGGTATGAGTTGTTTTGGGTTTACAGTTATTTGAATCCATGCCCAATGGATGAGGCACTTGGTCTATGGTATTCTTGACACCTCCAAGGAGCTGCCATCCCCAATGGAGCCAATGTTAGTTCCAGTCTTCGCAGCCTGTCACCAGGGATCAACATGAGATCTTACTATGTATGGTTTTGTTAGATATTTTGCACATGATGTTTAGCATAAAACATGTCGCAAGTGTGTCCATCAGAAGAAGCTCAGAAAAATCTTTCAAACGGTATATCACACTCCTGTAACTGGCTCCCGGATTAGAAGATATGATCGAAATGGATGAGTGATTCTTGGTTATGCATGTTTTGAGGTTAGTTGCTGCACAGAATGACAAGTTTAGTACAAAATCAGTTTCTATAATAATGGTAAGGAATTTTTCAAAAGTGAAAGAGGTTTTTGTTCATCACATACCAAATAACAAAAACCTCATTCAGTTTATGTACAGGTGCTACTATGTGAGAGATATACAGTGATATTTGGAGCCTACATTAAAACAAAGCAAATTTTCATATTTTTCACTGTTTTAGTCATTTTAGTGCGGGGCTATTTTACAATAGATGGAAAGTAATTTTGCAAAACCCAAGGATTTTTTTATTAATCACGAGCCATATAACAAAAACCTCTTTCATTTTATTCACAGGTGTCACGAATTGGGACATGTGACTAGATCTTTACAGCTCATTTTCACAGATTTAAATTTATAATGATTTTCTATTTTAGATATGATTTTGTGGAATAGATTGTGAGCAACAGGAAATGAATTTCCAAAATTTGATAGAAATTTTTCTCCAACATGACCTTATCTATAACAACCTCTTTCAATTTTGTAATAGGTGCTATGGTTTAGGAGATACGAGGTCATCTTCAACAGCGATTTTTAGAAATTCGGCCCAAGTTTAATGTAACTGATTCTATTTTGAAGAAAATGGTTGAGCTCAATTCCCTTAGTACAAGGATGAGAAAATGTATATATTGTATGAATTTCATAGTGTAGGGGTTGGAATTTTGTGGAAGGTTGGACTTTTGAGAAAGCTTGGAGCTTCATTGTATACATTTCTCAGCAGTTTTGGCTAAGGAATAGACCAGGGTTTGCAACACTCTATGGGATTCATGTGGCATCTTTCTTTGATATTGTGTTTCCTTCTGTAATTGTAAGTTTGTATGTGTTTTATGTATGCCATTATCTCTCTTGCTTCTTCTTAACTAAAACAAACAAGGATAAAGGTAGAATCCATTGAAATTGCAGTGCTCTACCTAGGGTTTGCTTAGTTATTGATGTTTTCATTTGTTTGAAGAGGATCCCTGAGGTTTTCTTGCCCTCTTCAACTCTCCACCTGTCTAAATATCTCCATTTCATTCAATTTGAAGTATCAAATCACTTGCCTACCTTGCCCCATTGAGACCTCTACAAAACTGAGCCTCATTCCCAAGACCCAAAATTTGCCTTTCCATTTGAGCCAACAAAACATCTTTAAATTCAATCAAACTCTTTTGCACACATACCTAGCCTAATATTAGTATTCATATCAGTCATCTCAAGCCCTCATTGATCATATTTTGCTGAGATTGACAAGGAGAGAGCCCTCTCCCGTCCTGGTAGGGCTAGTTACCAGGTTAAGCATGGTTTGATGTTACCCTAGATCCTACCTTTCTCAGCCTGAGGTAAATTTAAGCGCTAACAGAAGTTTCAATAAATGTATAAAGTGTACATGTATTGACTGTAGTGTTCTCTAGTGTTCCCGGGATTCAAAACCTAGTATGCCACCCCTACTAGTTTCGTTGTGTCACGAGATTGCAAATTTCATTCGATAGTTCCCACTCTGCTTAGGTAATTTCCTCTTGAGCTAGTTGAGGGGTCATTTCATAGTATCAGTGGATGTCGAGTTCCCAACCCTCACTTGTGCCCTTGAGCATCCACATTCCTAGTAGTATGCCACAAATCAATGCACCCTTGTTCTTTGTATCGACATAATGAATGTAAACTAAGAGAGTCATTCAAAGTTGCAAATAGGCTACCACCTTAAGCTACAATCAATAGATGTCCTTTTATCAAAGAGAGTAAGAATAATAGATTATGTTAGGTATCAGAGACATATATGTCTTTGAGGCCCTCACTTAGCACAAGGATGTTGGCCACTTAGGAATTTTTTTGAGCCTCAACCAGAGTTGCATGTTGATTGATTGTGTTTCTTCCTGGAGGGGCATATGCAACTAAATCCTCAACATAAGAACCATAAGAGTTTTTGAATAAAAAGAAAGATTGATCCAAACTTAAACAGGAACACATAAATGTACAAATATAATCATAAACAAAAAGATGCAGTAGAAAAACACTTCATTAGAAAAGTGTTGAACTATGCTTACAAATAGAATGGAAATAAGATAGCCCAGGTGATGGTAGCTTATCTCTAAGAAGAGATGTGGCGGCTACATGCCTTTCAAAGTGAAAATGAGGCTCAAGGGCCTTTTTATTATTGAACAATAAGAGAAAACCATAAACAAACAAAACCCTAACCCAAGGAGATGTAACACCAAGAGTTTATGGGCCCCGTTGGGGTTAGTTGGGAAACCAACTTCCTAGGGTCGTAACTTGGTCCTATTATCTCTATTTGATGCATATGATACCTTGTTGGAAATATCTCTTCGAAGACTACAGATACTAATGTGATTTCCTTTGAAATCATTGAGCATTTTGCCAAAACAATGTCGTTTAGGGCCTCAAAATGGCTCCGAACGTTCAGGACCCAAAAAACTGCAAAAAATAGTAAATTGTGCTGCAATTAAGGAAATAGATGAAAATGACATGGGGGCTCTAGGTGGAATAGGCGGGTGGCCACCAATATCCACCTAGATCATTCCTCCCCCCTTAGGAAGCAATGGTCCCCATTGCGTGCACAACCTCCATGAGGTGACGAAATTTCTATTGAACCTGGTCCTTGGTAAACCACTTTCCGTGGTGAAGGAGTTGGCCTTCTTTGACAACTCGATATAGTTGTATCCTCTGTTATCAAGTGTTCTTGATATATGTTTCCATGATATGATCAATTATGGCATGTTCCATGCAGTTTGGGTTGAGTTCTATTGGTGTGAGTTGTCCTTCAATGTCAGATGTGTCCAACAATGGTGGAAAGTATGGTCGAAGGCAATCTACATTGAACATTGGGTGTAGAACAAGGAATGGTGGGATGTTGAGCTTAAAGTCATTATCATAGATGACCTTGGTGATGGTGTATGGCCCATATCAGAGCGGGCGAAGCTTGCGGTGGGGTCCAACAAGGCACTCCTTCTGCAAATGAAGCCAAAATTTGTCACCCACCTAGAATTTGTGCGACAATTGATGTTGATCATGGCGCTACTTGTAGTTAGCATTGTCTTTGTCCACTATATCATGGACCTGTTGGTAGATGTGTTGAATGCTCTTAATGAAGTTGTTAACCCATTCAGCTTCAGACTGAATGTGAGCCGAATCTACCTGAGTGGCTGCAAATGGTATGGCCACATCAATGGGGCATAATGGTTGAAATCCATCCCTACCTGAAAGGGGCTATGGCCTGTTGAGCTGTGGAGAGATCTGTTGTAGCTGTGTTGGACATAGGGGAGACTTTCATCCCATGTGCATGGATTCTTTGAGTTGTACATGCGCAAAATGTGTACAATCATCCTATTGACAACCTCTGTTTCACCATCAGTTTGGGGATGGAAAGTCATGGACTTAGTAAGTTTTGTATCCAGCATCGACCAGAGACTTGACCAAAATTCACTCAAGAATTTGTTGTCCCGATCTGAGATGATGGATTGGGGATCCAAAAGTGTACCCACACTCACTCAAATAAGAGCTTAGCAGTGGCCTCTGTTGTGATACTCTTCTTGCAGGCTGCCATGATGGCCATCTTAAAAATCTTTCGATGACCACGAATACGAAATCATTGCCATGCTTAGTAGAAGGAACGCCTAACATATAATCTACGGAGACATATTCCGAAGGCTGACTACGAGTAGGTAGAGGAGTATACAGGCCTTGCTTATTGATGTTTGGTTTGGAAATGGCATAGGCAGTGTAGGATATAATGTACTTCCCAACATCGTGATGAAGTTTCAGCTAATAAAAATACTTCCGCAATACTACCACCATTTTCTCTACTCTGAAATGTCCAGTGACCCAACTATAGTGCGCCTCCCAAATCATCTTGGCATGCTCACTTGAAGGAACGCATATGTGTCCCAAGTGGCATAACAGTGCATCCTGAAGGTGAAAATTTGGAACTTGCCTCCCTTCTAGGAGTGTCTAGTATATGCTGCTGAGTTCTGGATTGCTCTTGTAAAGATGCAGCCACCCTGATGTCTCGTGCCCACTGGAGTCGAGCACAGTGATTACTGCCATGAACGGTGGTCAGCTGAAGCAATCAGCGAAATTATTGGTGCTTCCCTTCTTATACTTAATGTTCAAATGGAACTGTTGCAAGTAGGTGGACCATTTCTAATGGCAATCATTTTTCAACTTCCATTGTGTCTGTATGCACTGTAGAGGCCAGTGGTCTATGTGGATGACTATTTCCTTCCTCATAATGTAATGCTTCCATTGACGATAGACCTGCACAATGGAATACATTTCTTTGTCGTAAGTGGGGTACTTTCGGACTGTGTCTGAAAATGTCTCACTGCGGCAAACCATTGAATTATTGACCTAGGTTGTCATTAATGTCAATATGGCAATATTCTGGATACTAAAGGATGACATGCAGCCAAAGGGAAGTAGAATAGATCCATGAAGATACAGGAGTAAGGCCATTAGGATAGCCAAGCCATAAGCAAGAGGAGTTATCAGACGAGAGGAGCAGACATAGCATATCACAGGATATCAGAGAAAGAGAGGCATTCATATATGCAAGGAGGTCTTTGAAAGACACGGCCAAGCCAGAGGAGCGACATTGGACTAAGAGGAGCGGCATTAGATATATATGCCAGAGAAGAATAGAGCCATGGGAGGCAACACAGAGAGCTATCGGAGCAACAGAGGACGCAAACAGCTGGAGGAGCCATATATGTGTATATGTTAGATATATGTGCCAATGAAGAGGAGCACACAGAGAAAACAGAGGAAACACAAAAATAGAGTGATCAAAGAGCTTATATGCATGCATTTAACAACTATCAGGAGCAGAAATCACATGTATGCATGCAACTGCACTATCGGGAGCCATCCAAGGAGCAATGGATGCATTAATAGCTATCAGAGAAACAATCCAAAGGAAGACCGATGAAAGGAGCATAGAGGAAGAGCGGAGGACACAACGATAGAACAAACAGAGGAGCAAACAAAGCCATGGGACGTAACAAACACAACCATCAGAGCCACAGAGGAAGCAAACAGAGTTATTGGGAGCCATCGGGGGCAGAACTCATATAGATATATCCAGTTACATTATTGGGCCTGTAAAACCCATGTATGCATGCTTTAACACTATCGGAGGTGGAAATCGGACTTGAAAATATATGCACGGGAGATTTTGGATACTATCAGGTCTAGTACATCGCATCGCTATGAGGGGTCTATGTTAATGATGAGCCTTGACCCTGTGCGACTTGCGATCGCCAATAGCGATTATCGTATCGGCACTTCGGAAGCGGGTGCTACAATATGCTAAGCGGCCCCTTTGCGATCACCGATAGCGACAGATATATATGTGGACCCGACGGGCATATAAACCATGGTTTAATACCATATCGCATCTGTCACAATTGCATATGTTATGAAGCCTTGCCACACCCAAGCACCGATTGCGATTGCAAGACCGGACCTGATGCAACATTATAGACGGGCTTAATATAATATCACGTCCAGTGGTGGATTGGCCGTCGGCCATCAGCGGTGTCATGAGCCCGACATATAAAGGACCACCGGGAGTCGCAAATCGCCGATTGCGATTTAAGCTGCGGACCCGATACAATTTAGATGCGGGTGTAATATTGCTTGAAGTCCGCCCCTTAGTCTTTTGGACTGTTTTTATCATATTCTCTGTGTAATTAAATATTTGGCTTGCGCGGGCTGTTTTAGGCCTAAAGGCTTATGATAATTTTTTCGATAGTTCAGGAGGCTGAACTACGCCAGTTGCGATTGCGATAGGATGTGGCATGTCCGTTACACCGTAAAGCTCTGTGTATACCTGTTATCATTGTCGAAAGGAGCATTGTTACAATTTTAACCGGGAAGATGGGTTCTCTGGTGGATCGTTTGGACCTGGCCATTGATTCAATGTGTCCTGTGAGTATGAATAGACAGAGGAAACCGAAAGATGGGAAGCTGAAGAAGCAAGCGAGCACAGAGGAAATGACAACGAGCATTGAGGAAGTCTAAGAGGTAGTGTAAGAGGAAACGAATGGACAGAGGCACGGGAATGCATAAAACAGTAAAAACAAAGGACTGTGTTGGCTGTTGGTGTTGCAAAGATCCAGAACATGAGGTAGCAGAAGCAGCAGAGATGGTTAAGCGTTGTATGAAGTTGCTGGTGAACACTGGTGAAGGCTACTGCAGTTGTTGAACACTGTTGGAAATTTGGAGAAAACAGCAAAACAGAAAGAGGGTCCAGCAGAACAAAAAGAGGGCCGAAAGACCAACAGGACAGGAGGAATTCGAAGAGTAGAAGTTGCCAGCAGAGAAGCAGTCTTGCTGAAACATTCACCGTGACATTAGAACATATGCTTGAAATGAAAGCAGGTTCTTATGCAGAGTTTTAATGTAGTTGTAGTGGACTCACTAAAGCAGTGTGGAGATATGATCAGAGGTTAGCTATTGGAGACTCTGTGTGAATGGTAGGAAGAGTTGTAAAGACTCCTTCAAGAGAAGATTGGTTGTCATTGATGCTGTAGCTTGGAGACTACAGAGAAACTATAACCAGATAGAACTCAGTAGAGAAGAGTTTTGAGAGTAGAACACTATTATCAAGAGTACCTTGACAGGATTGGAGTCCTTGGGGTTGGTGCCTCAAAAGCAAGAAGGATAGGAGTCCTTGGGGCTGGTGTCTCAGAAGCAAGAAGGATAGGAGTCCTTGGGGCTGGTGACTCAAAAGAAAGAAGGATAGGAGTCCTTGGGCTGGTGCCTCAGATGTAAGTAGGATTGGAGTCCTTAGGGTTGATGCCTCAGAAGTAGAAAGGATTGAAGTCCTTGGGAGTTGGTGCTCCTAAGTCCAAGATTGGTGTCTTGGAAAAATAGAGTTGGTGCTCTGGAGGTTGGAGCCTCACCAAAGTCCAAGTTGGAGCTTGGTAACTGATTGTAACCATCTATATATTGTATCTATTTTACTGCACAGTTCATATTAATAAAAGCATTTATTCTTGCTGTTCATCTTGTGTTCTGAATATATATGTTTTAACTGGTGAAACAATAGTGGGAAAAAGAAATATTGATTCACCCCCCTCTCAGTATTTCCAACATGGATCCCACGTTGAGTAAGAACTGCACCAATAGCATAGCCGGAGCCATCTGTCTCAATCTCAAATGGTTGTTGCAAGGCTGGTAAAGCGAGCACTAGTGCAGAACAGAGGCGATTCTTCAACTCAGAGAAAGCTCGCTATTGGGTTTTTGACCAAAATAACTTTTCTTTCGCTCTACCCTTAGTGACTTGAAATAACGTCCAATTGATATGAGAGAAACCCAACACGAACATATGGTAGAAATTGGCAAGACCCAGAAAGTCGTGGAGCTCTGTTAGAGTGGTTGGGGTTGACCAATCCGGAATGACTTATATCTTGGATGGGTCCACATGTACACCCTGCTCATCAATGATGTACCCTATATATTGAACCTAGGTCAGGCCAAAGGTGCATTTCTCCAAGTTAGCACACAACTTGTGTTGTCAAAGGGTTTGAAGAACCTGCCAAATATGGTGGAGGTGCTCTTCCCAACTCTAGCTAAAGATCAAGATGTCATCTAAATATACCACCACAAATACATTGGTGAAGGGCCACAAGATGTCATCCATCAGTCATATTAAGGTTGTAGGGGCATTCGTCAATCCGAACAGCATGACTAGCCATTCAAAAGGGCCCTCCTTGGATTTGAAGGTAGTCTTCCACACATTGGAGGGTTTGACAGGCATCTAGTGATAACCTGACTTCAAGTAAATATTGCTGAAATATTTGGCCCCCTTAAGCTGGTCCAGAAGGTCATCAACCCTTGGGATTGGGTACCTATTCTAGACAATGATCTTGTTCAATGCCCGATAGTCAATACAAAGCCTCTAGGTCCCATCCTTCTTTTGTACCAATACAATCGAGCTCCCATAAGGTGATGAGCTTGGCCTGAGGTCCACTTTCTGTAGTAGTTCCTAAATCTTCCTCTTGATCTTATCTTTCTCCAGAATAGAGCGTCAATAGATCGGTTCATTGGGCAGTGGTGCGTCTAGGGTCAGATTGATGGAGTGCTTGACCTGACAGTGTTGAGTTACCCCTGTGGGTGAGGCGAAAATATCCTTGTACTCCTCCACGACCTTGTCGATATACTACTGTTGTGCAAAGGAGCCCTGCTTGGAAGTCGTGGCCACAACCTTCTTCTTACCTTGGGGGCGAATCATAAGGAAAAGAAATCTCTTGGTCTGGGAAATGATCTTACTGCACTACTTTACATTGATCAAAGAGATGGTGGTAGGTGTGGCTACCTCCGGTATCATGTACAACTTATTAGCCAAAGTAATAATCACATAGTGATGTCTAGAATCATATACATCATGTTGCTTCTAGAAGTATGGTTTTCCTAACAATACATCAGAAAATTCAAGAGGAGCAACATCACACAATACCCCATCCGTGAAGGGCTTGATGTTGTAGGGAAGGTGGCACTGCTGGCTGACGCGAAGATCTCGTCCTTGGTGAAGCCACCCGATGTTGTATGGTTGTGGATGTGATGTAGTGTTTAGCCCCAGCCACTTCATGACTTCTACTGAAATGAGGTTCTTTTGGCTCCTAAACAATGAATTGTAGTGGAGAACCCTTCACCCATATCTGTGAGTGGAAGAGGCATTCCCCCTCCTCTGGATCTTCAAGCTAAATTTTTTGGATCATTGTGGTGGCCACTGTGGTATTGGGCTCTGCATCAATGATCTGCTTCCCTTTCTAAGTCCCCTTATCAAGTTCTGATTCAAAGTCAGAACCTGTGTCTGATTCAGAAGCCTTCAGCTCGACCACCAGTGACTGCTTGGCACGACGCTCACTTGTATTGTTAGTGGAGATCTTATGGAACTCACACCATTTTCCTGTGTCCTTCTTTTTCGTAGTGTTGTTCTTTTCTTGCGGCTTTGATGGGCTGTCCTGGGTAGCCTCGCCTTGGCTTGGTCCCTTTTTCTATGTTTTGGGGGAGCCTTTTCCTTGCTTTGGATTCACAGATCCAAAGTCATGCTTCTTCTGTTTAAACTTCTGCTCAATCTTTATAGTGTACTGATACGCCATGCCAAGTGAGGAAATGTCCAGGAGCTCCATCTCATCCTGGATGTATTTGTGTTGACAGCCACGGTACTTGAGCACCAAATGCCACTTAGTATCCTTGATACCCAGCTTCGTGCGAAGGGAATGGAAAGTATTTGTGAACTGTGACACATCTTGGTCCCTTCCTTGTCGTAGCGTGGTCCACTTTATGTATTTATCTTCATAGCTCCCAACAGGGTAATATTGTTCCTTGATGGCGTCTCAGAAAGAATTCCAAGTGGGTGTAGCTTAAAAAAGCAAGGGTTCACTCTCCTCCTTTTGTTCACAGTAGGTTTCCCACCAGTCCTTGATGTGTGGGGTGGCTTTGAGAAGTGCAAACGTAATCTAATCCTGATTGGAAAAATCATGAACTGAAAAATATCCTTCTAATAGATTTAACCATTTATCTATAGCTTCTGCATCTATCAGGCCTTTGAACATGGGAATATCGAAGTTAGCTTATACCTTAAAAGGAGTGGCACCTCTAGAGTGGCTTTTGGATGAAGATGCATCAACTGTGGGTAGCTATCGAAGGATCTGGGAAAAATGATTTATTATCATGTCCCTCTGTTGCTCGAGGGTTCCTCAAGCAAAATTTTGAAAGGACCTCCTACCCCCTCATCTTTCTTTTCTTCCGCCATGGGAGGTCGTCGGGTTTTGCGGGGCTGATCTTGCAATGGTTCAACTAGATAGAGCCCTAACTCCTTATACCCTAACCTCATTGGGGACATGCAAAGAAAAACAGAGAAAGAGAAAACCGCTATGATAGCACTAATCCAAACTTAAACAGGAATGCAAAAACATACATATATAATCATAAACATAGAGATCCAACAGAAAAACACTTCATTTCGTTAATAGAAAAATATTGAATTATGCATACAAATAGAATGGAAATAAGATAGCTCATGCGATGGTAGCTTATCTCTAAGAAGAGATGTGGTGGCTACATCCCTTTCAACTAAGTTACAATGAGGCTCAAGGGCATTTTTATTACTGAACAATAAGAGAAAACCCTAAACAACCAAAACCCTACCCCAAAGAGATGTAACACCAAGTGTTATTGGGCCTCATTGGGGTTAGCTGGGAAACCAACTTCCTAGGGTCGTAACTTGGTCATATTATCTCTATATGACACGTATGATACCTCGTAGGAAAGATCTATCCAAGGACTACAACTATTGATGTGATTAGCATAAAACTTACTAAGAATTTTTGCCAAAAAAAACATCGTTTAGGCTCTCAAAATGGCTCCAAAAGTTCAAGACCTGAAAAACTGCCAAAAATAGTAAATTGTGCTACAATTAAGGAAACAGATGAAACTGACTGGGGGGTTTAGGTGGAATAGGTGGGTGGCCTCCAATATCCATCTAGATCAAAGATTCAAAAGCATACTTATTCCACCCTGAGCGACAATTGCTTGGAGGCAGTGATCCAAGGGATAAGTTTAGTGCTCAAAATTCAAAGTGTTGAAGAGTGCTTGAAACCTATAATAGTGCGTAGATATCAACGATTTGAATCCAATGCAACTCATTTCACTCAAAGCTGATATTGTGTGTTCCCGATATCGTGTTCTGATCGAATTCTCAAACAGGCAAAATTTGCAGAATTGATAAGGTGATTGTACATTTTGGGCCAGTGACAGACTGCCACTTGGCCAACCCTGATGGGTCTAAAAATTCACAATTTTAACTGGTTCAAAATGTTTAATTATATTTTTGGTTGACTATGTGGTTAATTATGTAGTATTGGCCAATGGTGGAAGGCCACGTGGTGTCCAAGGGTTGGTGTAAAAATTGTTAAGGGGCCAAGTTGGCCCACTAGAATCGAACCTGCGACAAAGCACTGAGCACCAAGAGTCTCCACAAATGTGCCATGCATGTGTTACTTAACAACATAGGTTCTTAGCATATATTTGAACCTTCATGCAATTTACATTCAAGGTTGAGGCCAGGGCTAAGACCTAGCCCTGGTCCCCTTGTCTTCAGAGCTAAGAGGTGGGACCAAGGGCTAGGGCTTAGCCCCAGCCCCATAGTCACATCCCTTGCGTAATGCAACCAGAAAAGAACCATGGCACTGTGGAATGGAGGCCACCCCCAAGGGATCCAGCTCAGGTCACATGTGTCGCAGTGGAATCGTGGTAGGAGACAGAGGAGGGCCAGCCCTTAGGTGTGTGAAGATGGGGGCCAGCCCCAAGGCACATGCCCCGTAATATGACCAGGAGCGTAAAGAGCAGAGGGGGCTATCCAAGGCCACATGGCCTCTTATATGACCACGTTCATTGGAGTTGTGGGTGCATGCATTAGCTAGACACCAGGTCCCAGTTTTATGGGGCACATGCATCCACAATGCCAGGTGTTGGGGGCTCGACCATTGGGGGCAAGCAGTTAGCCTTGACCCTTGAGCACGTGGCCCCCATATGACCACATTTTTTTTAAACTGAGCATTAGTGGACAAGTTAACTGTCTGACAATTTGTTCGTCGGGCATGATTGTAGGCCAGGTTTGTGCGCCAGTTCTGGATTTGGGGTGCTCAAGCGATATTTGGGTTGAATTGTAGGAAGGTTAGCTAGGAAAATTAGGAAAAACTTCTAACAAGCATAACTTTCTCATTTTGGCCAAATGAGGTGTAGAAAGAACCCAAATGGGGGTTTTTGATAGTTCTTGGTCCATTGGAGACATTTGTTTTTCATTCTGAGTATTATAAATCTATGAAAAAACAAATTTGTGCACTTAATGAAAGAGGCCCTGCATTAGAACCTAGACCAAGAGATGTAGCCCAGGAGAGGGGTGAACTCCTTTATCATGTTTGCTATTATGTGTTTCTGATATGGTATTTTGTCTCTGTTTTGGTAGTTAATTGTGTTTAAAAATCACCTTTTTATGTGTTTAGTAACTTGATCCGTTACCCAACACCCATATAAAATTTTCACTTGCAAATTGTTCATCACCTTCAAGTTTTCATATACATATCATTTTGGTATCATAGCAACATGTTATTGTGAAAGAGTAGAAGGATAACTTGTGGAGACATGATCTCAATTTGTTTCAAGTAGAACAAACACACCTAAAGCTTCAATATTCAAGGCACATGAAGAAGTTTCTGAAGCAATGTCTGAAGATGAAAGAACTTTCAAAAAATATTTCTTTGAGATGTTTGAAATGATAAAGCTTCTTTATGAAGAGAAGAATTCAAGGTTGTATGGAGAGAGATCAAAATCTCTAAAAGGGAATGGAGGGAATGGTGACAAACCACGACCTTCACCTACATCATCCTCATCCTTATCTTCATCCTCATCTTCTTCTACTTCTTCAACCCTTGATCCAAACTTAAACAGGAACACAATAACTTAAAGATATAATCATAAATACAAAGATGCATTAGAAAAACACTTCATTTCATTAATAGAAAAATATTGAACTATGATTACAAACATAATGGAAATAAGATAGTTCAGGTGATGGTAGCCTATCTTTAAGAAGAGATACGACGGCTACATACCTCTGAACTATGTCACAATCAGGCTCAAGGGCCTATTTATTATTGTAAAACATGAGAAAACCCTAAACAACCAAAACCCTAACCCTAGTAGATGTAACACCAAGATTTTGTGGGCCCCGTTGGGACTAGTTGGGTAGCCAACTTCCTAGAGTTATAAATTGGTCATATTATCTATGTTTGGTGCATATGATACGTTTTTGGAAAGGTCTCTCCGAGTACTACAGGTTTCACCATAGACCCTTACCGTTGGCAATGGACTTGTCACTGACCCCAAAAAAAACATCGTTTAGGGGTCAAAACTGCTTCGGAAGTTCAGGACTCGAAAAAATGCTAAAAATAGTAAATGCTAAAATGAACAAGGAAACAAATGATTCTAACTAGGTGGTCTAGGTGGAATAGGTGGGTGGCCACCAATATCCACCTGGATCATTCCTCCCCGCTTAGGAAGTAATGGTATCCATTGTGTGCAGAGCCCCCATGAGGTGAGGAAATTTTTGTTGAACCTAGTCCCTGGTGAGCAAATTGCCCTGGTGAAGGAGTTAGCCTACTTTGAATCCTCGATATAGATATATCCTCTGTTGGTGAGTGTTCTTGATCTGTGTGTCCATGATCTGACCAGTTGTGGCCTGTTCCATGCAGTCCGAGTTGAGCTTTGTTGGTGTGAGTTGTTGTGCAATGTTAGATGTGTCCAACAATGGTGGAAAGCATGGCCAAAGGCGGTCTGCATTGAAAACTGGGTGCAGAAAAAGGAGAGGTGGGATGCTGAGATCAAAGGCCTTATCACCGATGACCTTGGTGATGGTGCATGGCCCATATTAGAGCAGGAAAAGCTTGCGCTGGGGTCCAGCAAGGCGCTCCTTCTACAAATGTAGCCAAACTTTGTCATCCATCTCAAACTTGTGCGACACTCGATGTTGATAATGACACTGGTTGTACTTAGCATTAGCTCTATACAATATAGCATTCACCTACTGGAGGATGTGTTGAATTCACTCAATGAAGTTGTTAGCCCTTTTAGCATCAGACTGAACGTGAGATGAATCTGCCTGAGTAATTGCAAATGGTATGGCCACATCAATGGGGCATAATGGCTGAATTCCCAACCCCTTTTCGTAATGGCTGAATTCCCAAACCTACTTAAAAGGGGTTATGGTCTGTTGAGATGTGGAGAGGTCTGTTGTAGCTATGTTAGACATAGGGGAGACTTTCATCCCATGTGTGTGGATGCTTCTAGTTGTATATGTGTAGAATATGTACGATCATCCTGTTGACAACCTCTGTTTGGCCATTTGTTTGGGGATGCAAAGTTGTGGACTTAGTAAGTTTTGCATCTAGCATCGACCAAAGACTTGACCAAAATTCACTTAGGAATATGTTGTCCCGATCTGAGACAATGGACTATGGGATCCCAAAGTGTACTCACACTCTCTCAAAGAATAGCTTAGCAATGGCCTATGTTGTGATACTCTTCTTGCAGGCTGCCATGATGGCCATCTTAGAGAATCTGTCGATGACCACGAAAACGCAATCATTGCCATGCTTAGTAGTGGAAGGCCCGAAATGTAGTCCATGGAGATAGATTCCCAAGTCTGACAAGGAGTAGGTAGAGGAGTATACAGGACTTTCTTCTTGATGGTTGGTTTGGCAATGGCGTAGGGGGTGTAGGATCTAATGTACTTCCCAACATCCTGACAAATTTTTGGCCAATAAAAATACTTTTGCAATACCGCCACCATTTTCTCTACTCTGAAATGTCCAGCGACCCGAGTGTAGTGTGCCTCCCAAATCATCTTGGCATGCTCACTTGAAGGAACATAGATGTGTCCCAGGTGGCACAACAATGCATCCTGAAGGTGCAAATTTGGAACTTGCTTCCCTTCTAGGAGTGTCTGGTATATGCTGTCAAATTCTGGATCACTCTTGTAAATATGTGACCACCTCGATGTCTTGTGCCCACAGGAGTCGAGCACAGCGATTTAACACCATGACCGGTGGTCAGAAGAGGTAATCAATGGCGTTGTTAGTGCTGCCCTTCTTATACTTAATGTTCAAATGGAAATGTTGCAGATAGGTGGACCATTTCTCATGGAAATCGTTCTGCAACTTCCCTTATGTCTGTATGAACTTTAGAGTTTGGTGGTCTGTGTGGATGACCGTTTTATTCCCCAGAATGTAATGCTTCCACTGATGGTAGCCCTGCACAATGGAATACATTTCTTTGTCTTAATTGGTGTACTTTCGAATGGTGTCTAAAAGTGTCTCACTATGGTAAGCCACTGGATTCCCATGCTGAGTAAGAACTACATCGGTAGCATAATCGAAGGCATCTGTCTCAATCTCAAATGGTTGTTGTAGGTTTGGTAATGTGAGCACTAGTGCAGAACATAGGTGATTCTTCAACTCAGAGAACACTTTCTATTGGGTTTCTGGCCAGAAAAACTTTGCTTTCGCTCCACCCTTGGAGACTTGACTTAAAGGCCAAGTGATATGAAAGAACCCAAAGCGAACCTATGGTAGAAATTAGCAAGACCTCAATAGTTGCGGAGCTCTATTAGAGTGGTTGGGGCTAGCCAATCCCAAATGACTTGTAACTTGGATGGGTCCACATGTACACCCTGCTCATCAATGATGTACCCCATATATTGAACCTGGGTTATGCAAAGGTGCATTTCTCCAAGTTAGCACATCGCTTTTGTTGTCGTAGGGTTTGAAGGACCTATCGAATATGGTGGAGGTGCTCTTCACAACTCTGGATGAAGATCAGATATCATCTAAATACACAACCATGAATCCATTAGTGAAGGGTCACATGATGTCGTCCATTAGTGTCATGAAGGTTATAGGGGCATTCACTAATCCAAACAGCTTGACCAACCATTCAAAAAGGCCCTCCTTGGATTTAAAGGCAGTATTCCACACATCAGAGGGTTCAATAGGCACCTGGTGATAACCTGACTTCAAGTCAATCTTTCTGAAATATTTTTTTCCCTTGAGCTAGTCCAGAAGGTCATTAATCTATGGGATTGGGTACCTATTCCACACAATAATCTTGTTCAGTGCTCGATAGTCAATACAGAGCATCTAGGTCCCATCCTTCTTCTGTATCAATACAATTAGGCTCCCATAGGGTGATAAGCATGGCACGATGTGCCCTTTTTGCAATAGTTCTTGAATCTTCCTCTTGATTGCATCATTCTCTAGAACAGAGTATCAATAGATCGATCCATTGGGAAGTGGCATGCTCGGGGTCAAATCAATGGAGTGCTTGACTTGACAGTGCAGAGGTACCCCTGTGGTTGAGGCGAAAATATCCCTGTACTCCTCCACGACCTTGTCCATATTCTGCTTCTGTGTAGAGGAGCCCTGCCTGGAAGCTCTGGCCATAACCTTCTTCTTGCCCAGGGGGCGAATGATAAGGAGAAAAAAATCTTGGTCTAGGAAATGATCTTACTGCATTGCTTTGCAGTGATCAAAGAGATGGCAGTAGGCGAGTCTACCTATGGTGTCCTGTACAACTTATTAGCCAAAGTAATAATCCCAGAGCAAGGTCTAGACTCATATACAAAATGTCACTTCCACAGGTATGGTTGTCCTAATAATACATCTCAAAATTCAAGAGGAGAAACATCACACAGTTTCTCATCTGTGAAGGGCTTGATGATGTAGGGAAGGTGACACTGCTAGCTGATGTGAAGATCTTGTCCTTGGTGAAGCCACCTGATAGTGTATGGTTGTGGATTTTTTGTAGTCTTTAGGCCTAGTCGCTTCAAGACCTCTGCTAAAATGAGGTTCTTTTGGCTCCCGATATTGATAATGAACTGCATTGGAGGTCCCTTCACCCACATCTATGAGTGAAAGAGGTGTTCCCCCTCCTCTGGAGCTTTAGGCTTAATCTTCTAGATCTTGGTGGTGGCCACGGTGGCACTAGGCTCCGCATCAATGATCTGCTTCCCTTTGTCAATTCCCTTATCGGGTTCTGATTTAGATTCGAAAACTACGTCTGATTGGGAAGCCTTTAGCTCGGCCACCAGTGACTGCTTGGCTCGACACTCACTTGTATTGTGAGTGGATATCTTATGGAACTCACACCATTTTATCATGTCCCGCTTTGTCTTCGTGGTGTTGTTCTTTGCTTGCGGCTTCATTGGGATGTCCTGGGTAGCACCGCCTTGGCTTGGTTTGGGGGCACCTTTTCCTTGCTTTGGATTCGTAGATCCAAAGTCCCGCTTGTTTTATTTAAACTTCTGCTCAATCTTGACAGTGTACCGATACATCGTGCCAAGCAAGGAAATGTCTAGGAACTCCATCTTGTCCTCTATGTACTTGTATAGCCAGCCGCGGTACTTCAACACCAAATTCCACTCAGTATCCTTGATACCTAGCTTCGTGCAAAGGGTATGGAAAATATTTTTGAACTCTGGCACATCTTGGTCCCTTCCCTGCCATATTGTGGTCCACTTTATGTACTTATCTCCATAGCTCCTGACAGGGTAATATTGTTCCTTGATGGCATCTCGAAAAGAATCCCAAGTGGGTGCGGCTGAAAACAATGAGGGTTCACTCTTGTCCTTTTGTTAAAATTAGGTTTCCCACTAGTCCTTGACATGTGGGCAGCTTTGAGAAGTGCAAAAGTAATGTTTTCTCGATTGGAAAAGTCATGAACTGAAAAATATCCTTCCAACAGATTTAACCATAAATCTATGGCATCTGCATCTATTAGGTCTTCGAATGTGGGAATATCAAAATTAACTTGTACCTTAAAAGGCGTGGCACCTCCAGCCACCTCCAGAGTGGCTGCTGGATGAAGATGCATCACATGTGGGTAGTCGTTGAAGGATCTGGGCAAAGCTATCCATCATCGCACCCCTCTATTGCTTGAGGGCTTCCTTAAGCAACATTTTGAAAGGATATTGTTGGCCGAATAAATCGATCTTGCAGACAAGGCCGATCTCCCTAGTATCAAAAGATATCTAGCAACAAGAAGACAAGCAAATCTATCTTTCTCTAAACATATTTCGATTCATTAATAAAAACTATAGAGGTGTTTAGACCCTACCTTAAGTCCAATGCTAGTTTGTAGCAGCCATACTTTTGCAAAGGAGGAAAGTATGAGCAGTAATTGACTCACACAGATTGCAGAATGTCAAGGTGACAATTTTTTGTGCAAGAGATTGCCCCCTAAAGTGCGAAGTCTGTAATAGATGAAGATGAAGTCTTTCATGTAAGAAGAGTGAAGTACTTTATCATTTCAAGGATCATCCTGTGGACACCCCAGTCGGAACCTGTAAAAACATTCAATGCAAAATATATATATGTGAACATATCATCGCTGAGGTAGGCATTCCCATAGTCAGGTTAAAACTGACTAGAAAACAGACTAAACTGTTCTGATACAGGAATGATTTTGTAATACACCAAGAGTATAGACATATGTAGATACAGTATGGACGCAACCATCTATTTATGAATAGTCCACCGTATAATGAATAACAAAATTCCTCGCAGCCTGGATGGTAGAAACTAGATCTAGGGTCTTGATTTCTGCTTCCCGAACTAGTATAATTCTATCCATGTGAATGAATGTGTCGAAGTTGAACATGGTAGAAACCACTTGATTACCAGTCAATGATGTGAACTGTTAACAAGTGTGAGAGAAACCACGAGTAATGTCAATGGCTCTCAGAGTACTTAGTACAATCCATGAAATGTGAATAAATGAGCTGATGTCGAACATGTCATAGAATCCTTTGATCGAAGGTCAATGATGCAACCTATCGTCGAAGGTGAGAAACCTGCCATTAAGGCATGCAGATTCCAAGGTACTGACGATTTCTAGATCATCTTTCTAGATAATGAGTTGAAGTTGATAGAAAGCAGTCTGTCGTAGGCAAGCCCACAACACGAAATCATAGATCAAGTTTTGAAGAAATATATTTGGCAAGGACTAACTCAGGGATGGTCAAAATGGATGACAGATATTTTGCAGATGAATGGTGTATTTGAACTAACCTCTTGAACACATAACGACATTGTAGATGGCTTGGTGACAATTGACTCAAAGCTAATACCCAGAAACCGGCTGAAGACTTTCAATATGGTTTGATTAACTATTAGGCAAAGGATTTCCCAACCCAGGTGAACAAAAAGTGTCGTGTTCAAGAGTGGTTAACTGCTTTTCTAAAACACAAAGTGTAACAAACAAGTTCATTTTTCTCTCTTTTCCCCCACCATTTCTGGCAAGTACCTCTTTATTTTTGACAAGTTTGAGGAGGATGGCATTTGCTTGTTTATAAGCTCATCCTTCAGATGAGGCCAACTTAGTTTAAAATTCGAACCCTAAGAAGGAGTGGTTCGTTCCTGTTTAAAATTGAACAGGTCCTTTAATGTTACATTTTAACGAGTCCAGTACAGGAGAAACTCGTTGTTTTTCAATTTTAGGGAGTCAAAAGAAAAACTTAAGAAAACTCCATGGGTGTCCTTTTTTGTAAATTTGTGTCCCTCGAGCCTAAAAAAGTATAAAATAATACTCGAGAGAACTGCTTGACCATTACGATCAAGGAGTACTTTTCATAATTAGTGGCCTCGATCTGAAAAAGTAAAAAATTGATCAAAGACACGTCGTTTCATAACCAGTATCGAACTCGAAACGACAAAATTCCGATGATCTTTTCATGTTTATACGGTCAGAAAAGAGCTGAAAATGAACCGCCTTTTTAATCTGTTTAATGAGTTAAAAGGGAAAAACTCGGCAACCTTTTCATATTTTACGAGTCAGAAAAGAGCTTAAAGAAGACTCGTCCTAGAGGAACGAATGGTATAAAGGGTAGCAACTGGTTCCGACAATGGTGGAACTACTCAAAACATGTGATGGTTAAGAGGTTGGCTAACAAAACCACTCATCGCTGCGGTCCCTCAGGAAAGGAAAAACAACTAAGGTGAAAGCATATGATTAGCCAAAGAGATGGTGGTGATGGAATGAAAACAACCAAGGCTCATCTAACAGAATTTAGCGGATGAAAATGGTGATCACGGGATGTAAATCGGGTATGGGTTCATTTTTACACAAGCTTGAACCGTAGAGAACTCTACTTGGATTCGGTTTCATGTTTGCACAAACTTGAAATGAAAAACTATGCTTGTTATAAGTTCACATGCCCCCAGCATAATGACTCAAATCGAGGTACATGCCCCCCAAGCTTCATTGCATTCAACCAGGTGGATGGAATGAAGGTTCACTTTCGAGATCTTGGAAAGACTCAACTTGGAAAGGGAGTTGTTTCATTTTTTAATGAGGTTGACACTATCCTCAAAACACTTGTTTCATTTTTTAACGATTTTGACACAAGACAAGGAAATATGCCAGACCCTTGATTCATTTTTTAATGAGCTTGACACAAGACAAGGAACTATGCTCAAGACCCTTGATTCATTTTTTAACGAGCTTGACACAAGATAAGGAACTATGCTCAAGACATCCAGTTTCATTTTTTAACGAGGTTGATATAGGAAAAAACTATCCTTGCGATAGGTCAGGAATTAGAAAACGACTGTACAGCCTGATATGCAATTTCAAAGGGACTCAAAGGCATCACGCCATGAAATGAATCCACCTCAGAATCAGAAGGTACGATCCAAGGATCATCGAAATTAATAGTATTCGATGAAATCATATGAATAGTTGCAATAAAAGGCGATACATTGGGAGGAGGGAAGGAAAAAGTTCCGAGTAAACCAGAATCTTTGATCAAACCTACCCCAACATCCTGGTAAGAGATAGTCATTTTTCCGACATGCTGAACACTATCTGTAGAGGCCAGGTCGGATGAGAAATAACTTAGCTGGTCTATCGTAATGATCTTTCCATTATGAGGAAACTTAACAAGCCGAAAGACCGATGAAACAATAACAGTCATAGCATAAGACCAACTGCGACCCAAGAGAAGGTTGTAATCTAGAGGGGTATCAACCACTTCCACATCTAGATTTACAGTTTTGCCTTCGACCCCTATAGGTAAATCTTCCAAAATACCAAAAGGATGGAACCCTCGGCCATCAAAAGCCTTTAGAATTGTCGGAGACTGATTGAGTGTAGGAGAACCAAGTGATCTCCAACATTGGATCAACATAATACATGTAGAAGCTCCCTCATCAATCACAGTCCGAAAGCAAGGTTTGTTTTTGACTAACACTGGAATCTGGAAAGCCATTTGATGAGGGAGGTGGGGTGTACTATTCTCTAAATCAAAGATTATTAGGTTCGAATCCTGAATATTGCCAACTCCTATAGCAGACAATAGTAAGTTATGCTATGCTAGGCATGATTGTAGCACTTCCAAAGCCGACATTGTTGAAGGGGCAATGGCCAGGTCTTCAACAATGTTATAATTCTGAGCAGCTCTCGCATATGGATTAAAAGCTGATTTCCGAAGTATACCTTTAGCAGGCGGTTTGATTACTAAGTCAGGGTTGGGTTTCTCGATCTGTAGTGGAGCAAACCTAGGAGGAGTTGTAGTTGATGGGTTTGAATTAGAAGATTTTGCTTCTTTACCACCAACAAGAATTTTACTACCATAATCTTGCGATCGTGTCGCAATCCTGACATGAGAAATCATCATAATGGGTTCTTCTGAGGTATTTGAGGAAGAAGCAACCTCCTTACTATCTTGAGAAGGAGAACGATCCTTTAAGACAGCAGGCGTTTGAGAACCTTCAACAAATTTCGAAAACTCTGCTTGATATGGGCATTCTTTAGTAAAATGATCCTCGTCGCAGATGAAACAAGGATAGCAAGGTTTTCATTTTTCGTCAATAGATTCATTTTTATTTGTTTTATCTCTTGAATTTTGATTTTTTTTGTTCTTCCCCTTCTCTTTAATATCGGATTTGGTCGTAGATGAATCTATGACATGGATGTTAGCAGAAACTTCAGCGGAAGAATCTCCTTTCGGCGAATCAGGTAAAGTTATTGTAGGAGAAGAATTCTTTGAAGATTCCTTCTTGCTTTTAGTACTAACTGAACCAATCATACCACCAGCGGCATGAGACCCTGAAGGAGCTGTAGTTTTTATAAGATTAGGTATTTTTTCGTGTAAAGTACCTAATTGCGTATAGACGAGGTCAAGGTACTGAGCCTGAGCAATGACTTGCTCTTCAGTGACAACACTTGCCTTAGCTACATCTTCAATGATTTTAGGTAACAAAGATTTAACGAACCATTTCGCTAAAATTTGATCCGGAATGAAAACTTTCACCAAACGTCGTCTACGTCGCCATTCATGAATATGATCAGAAATATATGTGGACGTGGATTGTTTTAGTGAAGTTAACAGTTCTGTGCCATTGTAGTATTTGACAGTCAACTGAAAATGAGTTAAGAAAGAAGTGGCTAATTGACTGAAATTATAAAAAGAGCCTCATGGTAACTCAATGTACCATTTGGCGGCAAGACCAATAAGAGTTCTTTGAAAAAGACACAATCGAATTGAATCATCAATGATTGAATTAGATGCACACCAGAGGTGATAAGTCATAACATGATTTGACGAATCCTCACCTGACTTACCTTCGAATTTCGGGATATCACTGGGCAACTTATTAGGCATTGGCGGCCAATATGGAAGATAGTAAATCAGATCATTCGTAAGGCGCAAAAAATCAGGTAAATCCAAAGTTGCAATAAATGGTAACTGACGGTTAGGTTCGCAAAAACCTTGTGTAATGAGACCAGCTCCAGGAGGAGGATATCCAGGATAACCTGGAATCGGATTTGCATTAGGAATGTTATAACCTCCTGGGAAACCACGATTAACTGGACCAAACTGGGGTTGTTGAGGCTATTGATAAATATAGCTAGGATATGGTTGATTTTGATAAACTGGGTTTTGTATAGTAGGACCGGATTGATACTGTCCTTGGTATGGTTGACTCGTGGCAATTTTACTTGGACCAGCTTGTCCTGCAGGCATCTGGACCAAAGTTTGAACTGTAGGTCCTGACTGGGGTACTGAGACTTGACGAGTTTGCACTGATGCAGGGATAGTAGAAACCAGAGCTACAGATACTCTAGAAATAGGTGTGGTAGGTTGAACAGAAAGTGCAGTAGTTGCAGCAACAGTTCGAGGTGGAGTCTGAGGTGAGCTAGGCTCAGGCTGCTGAACTAAACCAGGTGCAGAGGTTTGAACTATAGGTTGGACAGGTTGCTGGGTTGGACCAGAAACCAAAGGTTGTTCAACTTGATTAGATAATTGCACATTAGGTTGCAAAGTCTGTTGAGTTTGAGATGGATCCCACACCATATTCATTCTGGGACCCATAAAAGGTTGTACATAAGGAGGACCATAACCTGGTTGAACGTAAGGTTGATAATTAGGAAGTACGTTTCCTATTCCTTGTAAAAATGACTAACCAGAAGGCGGTTGGAAACTTTGAGTTGGGTACTGACCTTGAGGTTAATAACCCTGAGGCACATACTGAATCTGGGATTGAAAAGCATCCTGAGGAATATGGGGTTAACCTTGGGGTATGTACTGTCCTGAAGGTTGAAAACCTTGAGGTAGCCCTCCAGGCGGAAACTGACTACCTTGGGGTTGCCCCCCAGGTGATAACTAACTACCTTGAGGTTGCCCCCTCAGCGGTAACTGACTACCTTGCCCCCCAGGCGGTAACTGACTACCTTGCCCCCCAGGCAGTAACTGACCACCTTGAGGTTGAGGGTTTGGAATACTACCAGACATCATAAAAATCTGCTCTGCGTTCAACGATTTTGTTCCATTATTACCAGGTGATAACTGATGTTCAGTCGGTCGAGGAGTTGCTCCTGAAAAAGTACCAGAAAGTGATTGGTACCCCAAAGGAACAGTAGGACCACCATATAAAAATGTTTCTAGTGATTGGGAAAACATAGATGATTGTCTTGACATGATTGATCAAGGATAATAATCTTTGGGTGTAGGATGAAAATAATCACACACAAACAAAGAAAATTTCAATAAAAGCACCTAAAGTCTCTAAAGAAACAAACAACTGAAATCACACGCTTAAAAAATCTAAGAGTTCAAACCACACACAAACAGTAACTTCCCGTACTAAAACACTAGTTGGTGATGAAATCCAACGTCGTAGAATTTAATACAGAAAGGGCGGTTGGAACAGTTACCCTGATAACCTGCTTAATGAAACAGACTGGCACAAGTTTCTTCACAAAACCATCGCGAGTAAAGAGAACCCCCCAGAGAGTCCAAGTGAGTCTAGTCGATGTTTACTCCAGGTACAGTGAGACCCATCCTTCACTGTCACCTTAGGAAATAATCTTAAGTATATGGACACTAAGGTTACCAACAACAACAAATACAACTGGGGGAACAGTCTACGATCCGATCTATGTGCAAGGGCAGAGTAACAAAGCTCAATCCCCTTAAAGGCTCCTCGACATGATCAATCCGAGGCTTACCAACAAGTGACCCCAGGCTCCTCGACAATGGTTAATCCAAGGTTTACTGTTTATAATACGCGCAAATCTTCTATCTTTCCCAATGAAACAGACTTGATTGTCTCAAAGGTTCGGACATGATCTTGTGATTGACTCCTTTAAGAGAAGCTTCCTAGATTATATCAATTACAATTGGATTTATTTCCTACCACAAGATATAGCTACTTGTTTGTTTTAACTATCTTGGAGAGTTAATTACTCCCTACTCCAGGATACTAGCCTAAGCTATATTGGTGATAAGAGCCCTAGAAATAAAAAAGATTGCTAGATCAATTTTAATTAAGCATTGCTTTTATGGGTTGTTCCTTAATTCAATAGGTATAGAAATAGAACTTTGATGGTGTGAAGACTTGACTCCAAAAACACTAAAAAATGCACCTAAAATGATAAACAATTCATTTTTTCTTTCAATGAATTTCTAGCTAAAAGAAAGAGTTCGAGAATGCAATTCTTTAAGAAACAATTATTTCTTTCAACATGAAAATAAAAAGAAAATATTTTTGTCTTTTTCAATAAGAACTCGAAACGAGACTACTAATTAAAGCTCACAAAAAATCCCTTTCTGTTTTCAAAACTCAAAACTACAAAAAACAATTTTCTTTCAAAAGAGATCTACAAGTTCTAGAAAACACTCAAAACTACAAAAACTAATTTTGAGATCTAAAAACTTGAAAAACCTAATGTATAAAAGCTTCAATTCTTTTCAAGGACGTTTTACTTAGTTATTCAGTAAGCTAAGGATTAATTCGTTCAAAATAACAAATCAATCAAAAAACATCCAAATATGTTTTCTTTTCTAAAAATGAAATTCAAAACTTATAACCAAGTTCGTTCAAAGATTTGCAAAGAGAAAAGTAAGTCTATTTCTCATAAAGGACAGATTTCACAAACTAGTTAGACTCATCAAGAAGAAAAAAAGACACCAGGGTAATCTAAGGTTTCTCAGGCTTTTGATCTTTGAGTCACTACATAGACCAAGTGAAAACTACTCCAGGCATGCAAAACTTCTAGAAAATCATCTAAAACAAAAATGCAAATGGAACTCACTCATAAGAGATTTTTGACAGAACACATGTAGATCTGGGTAGACACTAAAAGTTGTAAATAAAACCTAAACTTAACTGGAAGAAAACATTTTAGGTTTTCCAAAAAATTTGATAGGGTCCGCAGTCTTCCAGAAGAACCAGATGCGGTTCCGCTCTATGTACTAAAGGAAAGTGAGTAAATGCCCGCATTGTCTGTAAAAAGAAAGTGCTATCCCCTGAAAACTTTAGAAAAACAAAAAATAATCCAGATCCTAAAACTACCCAATCCCACACACATCAAGCAAAAACCAGAAACGAGAACAAGTTTCTCAAGTCAAAGACAAAGGAAAACCAAAAACCAAATTCAAGTCCCCAGTGGAGTCGCCAATTTGTTGGCCGGATAAATCGATCTTGCGGACAAGGTCGATCTCCCTAGTATCAAAAGATATCTAGCAACAAGCAGACAAGCAAATCTATCTTTCTCTAAACATATTGCAATTCATTAATAAAAACTATAGAGGTGTTTAGACCCTACCTTAAGTCCAATGCTAGTTTGTAGCAGCCATCCTTCAACCGTTCGAAAGAGTTTCCTTTTGAGAACCTGCAAACACAAACAAGAAAACATCAAATAACACTTGCATAGCTAATATCATAAATCATGTTCATTATGGTGATCAAGGAATCCATAAAATAAACCATAAAACACAACTTATTGAGAAAAACAAACTTATTTGTATTAACTTTGAGGTAGAAGAACCTAACAACCTTTGGTGCCTTGATGTTGAACAAGCTCTTCCCAGGGTCCGAAATAGGAATCTCCTCTACTTTGACAAGCCTTACACTCTTCCAAATGAGATCAAAGAGGTATGTAATCTCTCCTCATAAAATCTCAATTAGGAAGACTAAGTTCCAACAGCATTTCACCTCAAAAATATTCAGCTTTCAACCTCCCAAGTAACCAGCCCAATGCTTCATTTTATAGTGTAGAGGAAGGAGGTTACAGGTCCACCTATGAAGGGATAGAGTCCTCCTTCAAAGGGATAAGCTCCTCACATCAAGGGGTTAGCTCCTTAAGGTATGGGATGCATGAACCTTAAGGGAGCGAACTTGCCACCTCAAGATTCCTTCCAGAAGCTTCTAGAAATGACTCAAAGTGAGTTTTTAAGAATATACTTGTGCCTTTTTGACTTTTATAGGGGTCCGCACCCATAACACAGAGACAGAGCGGTCAGGTGCACAGGGGACATGACCTTTAGGTGTGGGACCACATGTAATACTAAGAGAAAGTGCGGAACCAGAGTTTTAGAGACTTTTAAGGTCTTTCTCTTATTTTCAAGGCTTGATATGAAGAACTGAGGCTTAAGACTTGCAAAGGAGGAAAGTATGAGCGGTAATGGACTCACACAGATTGCAAAATGTTTAGGTGACAATTTTTTGTACAACAGATATCCTTCCCCCTCATATTTCTTTTCTTTTGCTAGGGAAGGTCCTCAAGTTTTGCAAGGACGATCTTGCAATGGTTCAACCAAATCAAGCCCTAAGTCCTTATACCCTAAACTCGTTGGGCACATGCAAAGAAAAACAGAGAAAGAGAAGAATTCTGTTATACCACTAATCCGAACTTAAACAAGAATGCAACAACTTATAAATATAATCATAAATACAGATATGTTGTATAAAAACACTTCATTTCATTAACATAAAAATATTGAACTGTGCTTACAAATAGAAAGGAAATAAGATAGCTCGGGTGATGGTAGCTTATCTCTCAGAAGATATGTGGCAGATACATGCCTCTGAATTGTGTTACAGTGAGGCTCAAGGGCCTATTTATTATTCGAAAACATGAGAAACCCCTAAAAAACCAAAACCCCAACCCCAAGAGATGTAACCCTAGGAGTTTGTGGGCCCCGTTGGGGTTAGTTAGGTAGTGAACTTCCCAGGGTTGTAACTTGGTCATATTATCTTTGTTTGGTGCGTATGATACCTTGTTGGAAAGGTCTCTCTGATTACAACAAGTTTCACTGTAGGCCCCTTACCTTGGACACAGGCTTGCCACGGACCCAAAAACAACACCGTTTAGGGTGTCAAAATTGCTCCAGAAGTTCAAGACTCGAAAAAATACTAAAAATAGTAAATGTTGAAATGAATAAGGAAACAAATGAAACTGAATGGGGGGTATAGGAGGACTGGGTGGGTGCCACCAATATCCACCTGGATCAACCCTTTCACAAACACCTCCAAATTCTCTAAAAGGACATGATAAAAAGCTTTGTTAAAGCTTTATATTAAGTTTGAATTTCTTATGTATGATAGAGAGGTAGGTGTTGAGAAATTAGATAATTGGATTCATTAGATTGAAGTGTATTGCATGACACCAAGAATCATGGATGATGACACCAAAATTCATCTTGCTTCTCTTAGATTGGAAGGTGCATAACTTATTTGGTGGGAAGCCAAAACTTAAGAGGACATGAGGAAACATGGTACAGTTTTATCCTATTGGAATGATTTTTTTGTTGCAATAAGAAGGCGCTTTATCCATTAACATACATGAAAAAATATATTATGGATTGGAAAAAGTTTAGGCAAGTTAAAGGTCAAAATGTGTAAAGCCATACTAAAGAATTTAGGAAAAGAGCTTTGATTTTGGGTATAGATTTCCCTCCCAAGATACTTTGCTCAAATACATTGGAGGATTACATAGTTACTTGAGACATACCATTCTCATGTTTAACCCTACAAAACTAGATGAAGTTTGTGTACAGGAAATTGATTTAGAAGCAAGAGGGAAAAATGTTTCTAAAGAAACTAGTGACAATTCATTCAAGTTTGGAGAAAAAGGAAATAGGAAGTTTAAAGGAAAGGATCTAAAGAATGCTTCAGTCAATAAAGAAGGAGAACATCTCAGATGTAAAAATCATTCTAAAGAAGTCCATGATGAAGACCACTGTTGGAAACTTCATCTAGAGATGAGATCCAAAAAGTTTAATAACAAGGATAAAGAAAAGATTGTTGCAACTACACAACAAGATCTAGGATCCGATTCCAGAGATGAAAAAAAAATCATAGCCATGGGATTGAAAGGTATGGATTTAATTGCAAGTACTAGTTATTCTAACAAACCCATTAAAACTAAAAATGAGAGAGAAAGAATAGAGTTGATCCATATTAGAATCATCACAAAACATAACAAGGTAGATAGTTTGTTTGATAGTGGTTCACAGTCAAACCTCATTTCAGAAGACATTGCCAAGAAACTAAATTTGGAAATCATTCCTCATCCTAAACCTCATCCTTTGGTTTGGGTATGTGACAATTCCAAGTTTCAAGTGACAAGAAAATGCATACTTAGATTTTCTATCACTACAAATTTTATTGATGAGGTAGAACTTGATGTGGTATCACTTGACATTTGTGGAAATTTTTTGGGAAGCCCATACTTATATGATAGGAAAACCATCTTTCATCACCATGAGAACAAGTATCACTTGTTTAAAGATGGGATTGATTACATTGTTAGAGAACATAGCAAGAAGTTGAATTTATCTCTTGTGAATGTTGGACAAATGAAGAGGGTTGTAAATTTTAGCCAGAATTTTACATTGTTGATTATTAAACATAAAAATGTTGAGGAATCTAAATCCTTTCAAGGATATGAATCAAGTTTGAAATCTGATTTAATTGAGGTTACTAATCCATTTGATAATATGTTTCAAGAGTCCAAAATGTTTCCTCCTAATATAGGAAAACAACATGAAGTTCATTTGTAGCAGGATGCATCATTGTTGGACATTGGTATGAACAAGATGCCCATGTTAAAGAATGAAGGGGTCAAAAAGAAGAAGAAAACGCTATTTGAAAAAGAGGACATTAGTTCTAACATATCTTCTTGTGGGTTTCATATGTTTTGGCTTTGAGGAAGAATGGTGCATGGTGATGGAAATCACGTTTGGTGAAGAGTCAAGCCAGAAAGAAGGCTAGACATGCTAAGCATCGTTATGACTACAGTGTTCAAGGTGAAGTGAAATTGAAATTGAATAAGTCTCCTTTGATTGAAGATCAAGGAGAGAATGTTCATATTTCTTTAACAAAATCTTTCTCTTATAAACATCTTGAAAAATTGCAACAAGGCCCTATCTTTGACAAAAAGACAAAGACTTCAAAAGTGAAGTACCTTCATGAGGAGCTCAAAGCGACAAAAACAAACCAATCCAAATGGGTTGAAATTGGAAGGGTGATGGAACTGTACCCTCATCTATTTGTTGACTGAAAATGAGCTTTTGGAAATCCAAAAGCTTCTAATGAGGAGGAGTGATCCAAGGGATCAATTTAGTGCTCAAGATTCAAAGTGTTCAAAAGTGCTTGAAACCTATACCAGTGCGTAGATCTCAGCGATCTGAATCCAACACAACTTATTTCACTCAAAATCGATATCTTATGCTCCCAGTATTGTGTTCTGATCGAATTCTCAATCAAGAAAACTTTGCAGAATTGACAGGGCGACTGTACATTTTGGGCTAGTGGTAGGCTACCACTTGGCAACTCCTCATTGGTCCAAACATTTGGAATTTTAATTGGTTCAAAATTTTTAATTATATTTTGGGCTGACTGTGTAGTATTGACTAATGGTGGGAGGCCATGTGGGCCAATGAGAGGCAGCCACGTGGCCTCCAAGGGTTGGTGTAAAAATTTGTTAAGGGGCCAAGCGGGCCCATGAGAATCGAGCCTGCGACCAAGCATCGAGCACCAAGACTCTCCACCAATGCGCCATGGATGTGTTACTTCAAAACATAGTTTCTTAGTGTATATTTAAACCTTAGTGCAATTTAAATTAAAATTTGGGGTCGAGGCTAAGCCCTATACCTGGTCCTCACGCCCTCGGAACCAAGGGGAAAGACCAAGGTCCAGGGCTTATCCCCAACCCGATAGTCACAACCCTTGCAAAATGCATCGAGCAAAGATCCATGGCGGAGTGGAATGGGGGCCATCCCTTAGGGAGCCAGCTCACGTCACATGCATGGCAACAAAACTCTGGTAGGAGATAGCGCACGTGCTAGCCCTTAGGTGCATGGAGATGAGGGCCAACCCCAGGGAAAATAGCCTACAATATGACCGGGAGGGAAGAGAGCATAGAATGCTAGCCCTGGGCCACATGGCCTATTATATGACCACGTCCATCGGAGTTTTGGGCGCATGAGACAACTAGATGCTAGGTCCTAGTTTAATGGGGCACATATGATCACAATGTTAGGTGTAGGCAGTTAGCCCCGACCCTTGGGCATGTGGCCCCTATATGACCACGTTTTTCAGAAACTGGGCATTAGTGGACAAGTTAAATCTCTGACAATCTTGCCCATTGGGCAAGATTATAGGCTAGGTTTGTGCACCAGTTCTAGGTTTGGGGCTCTCAAGCCATATTTAGGTTGAATTGTAGGATGGTTAGCTAGGAAAATTGGGAAAAACTTGTAATAGGCATAACTTCCTCAACTTTTGGCCAAATGCGGTGCAGAAAGAACCTAGATGGGGGTTTTTTTGTAGTTTTGGATCCATTGAAGACATTTGTTTTTCATTCTGAGCATTGTAAAGATATGAAAACACAATTTTGAACACTTAATAAAATAGGCCCTGCATTGGAAGTTGGACCAGGAGATGTAGCCCAGGAGAGGGGTGAAATCCTTTATCATGTTTGTTGTTATGTGTTTCTGATATGGTATTTTGTCTTTGTTTTGGCTGTTAATTATGTTTAAAAATCACTTGTTTATGTGTTTAGTAACTTGATCCATTACCCAAAACACATATAAAAATTTCACTTGCAAATTGTTCATCACCTTCATATTTTCATACACAGATTAGGTGGCTTGCCATAGAGTAAAAGAGTGAGATTTAACCTGAGAACCTAGATCTTTCACAAAAATTTCATCTTCGACACAACTCAACTTTCTTATGACCACTCGGAAATCCTGGAGTTAGTTGAAATAATGAGGAGAATGAGGGAAATAACCTAGCATAATTGAATATTCCTTCACATCCTCTAGGAGAAGACCCTAGAATAAGTGAACTACCACCTTAAAAAACTGATGATAGAAGGGTAATGCAAACCTTCATTCACTAAATGTTATAAAAGAACCTCTAGACTCTAAGTTTTTGTTGATGGGGTAAAATATACCACCAAGAGTGAGGGATTATCCATAGTGCAAAGTCCTAATTAGACATCCCGATGTTTGGGATAGAAGTCCCATCTGGTATGTGGGCTCAATTTTCACCACGTTCATTTTATCTTGGATTTCAAGTGAAGAGATGTTGTTGTGAGGAAAAGTATGAAATACCTAGAGAAAGAGAATGAAATCTGTTGACACCTAATCCTTGGGCTTAGAAAATTTACATAAATAATGTAAATAGAAAATAAGGAGATTAGGAATATGAAGAGACACTGGGAGGTGAAGCCCAAGAGTCTCTCCCTCCATGTATATATCGATGAGAAATCTTAATGCAAAATCACAATTTGCATTGTGGAGTTACCTCCTGGCCTGACATGGTATTAGATTCAGCTCCATTTTTAGCTTTCATGCCCTTGTAACTCCCTTCTTCCATTTCTGTAGTCCGTCATATGCTTCATTCCTATGCTCTTTGTCTGAGTTTGCATTTTTTATAATATGTTGCCATATTTATTTAATACCACTGTTGTACATCCACATTTTTTAACACTGCCACACCACTGGTTTTCCTTTTTACTGTGTGTTTTCTATACAAAGCTCTGCTATAGGGATTAATGCACAGGTGTTTGGTGATGTAGAAACCCTCAAGGATCTTCTCGGGATCCTTGGCAGATAGTCAGATTAGCTGCAAATATGTCACAAAGATGCATGCATATCTATGCTTAACAAATGGATATCAAAGCGATAAGGAATTATTACCTCGAATCTTAGTGTGGTGTTGCTGGAGAGCACAATGTAGCTAGGTAGAAGACCCATGAGACATCTCCAAATCAAAACCTGCACATAGAAAAGACAAGCATAATATCACAACATAAAACCTTGATAAAAAATGCATGAACATATAAAGATATCTAGTTGCATATATCTAAGCCACTCATGCTAATGATATTGAATAAACATACAAACAAGTCATACTATCAACATCTTGGAGTGGACAACACAAGTGCAGTTCTATATTGATGTAGAAAGAGTGATTACAAACATAAGTTGCATCAACCTTCCCTTACCCCTCCAGCTCCTCTCTCTCTCTCTCCCTTCTTAACCTCTTCTCATGCCTTAGTCTGAGACTCTACTTGACAGTCAAATAGGCAATCCTTTCAAATGGTTAGATCCCTGTCATAATGGCCCTATCCTTGCATATATAGCATGTGAGGATAGGGTTGCCAAGTCCTTCATGAGTTCCATTAGGCAAAAGCAATGATGTTTCCATGCCTTTGTGCTCTTTCCCATTTACGTACTCCATTAGGAATTAGTAATTCCACCAAACAAGTCAAGTTCTAATGTTTCCCTACTTTTATGAGCTGACATAGGAGAGAATCTAGGGATATTTTCTCAGTAAACTCGTTCCTTTAACCAATAGAAACTCATTAGGGTTCACTAACTCTCTTCCTGAGGTAACAAGCAAAGTTACTTTGGGCACTAACACACCCTTAGCATTTATAGGAAGCTTTATAAAGCAGGTTGCTAGTGTTTAGACAATGTTAGCTTGACAACTGGGCCTGTGAACTTGGTCAGTCCTTCAGTCATCATGTCTTTCACCTCTGAGCTGATGAGGAGGTCATTTTCCTGTATAACAAATGCCCCCTAAAGTGTGAGATCAGAGGTTGTGACAATGGCCGAAATAATTTATATTTAACTGTCCTTTTCTTTGGAAAAGAGGGAGAGGATCGAATCTTCGAGCGGTACGAGAAACCTAATACAACACATATATATAAAACAACTAAAATCATGTTGAGTCGGTCATTTCCACGCTCAGTATCTATGTCAGAGTGATTTTCTTAGAAAGAGATATGACGATGCTGGCCATCGATAAGCACAATGCAAAACCTGTGTCATAATAGGATCATTCTGATGATTTGTCTCCAAAAAACAATAAATGCAACTTGGGAGAGGAAACAAGGCTGAGTGATGCAAGCCTCTGCCCAAGGTCTTGATTTCTGCTTCACCACAACACAATAGATTGATACATGTGAATATAAGCGTTTATGTCGAACATGCATGAAATCGTCTGATTATCAGTCAATAATGGAGACCGTTAATAGACGTGAAGATGGCCACCAATAATGGTGATGGTTTCCAAGATGCACAGTACAATCTAGCCAGTGTGAATAATGTTTTTGTCATCGAACACTTGTAGAATCATTTAACCAGGAGCCAATAATGAAAACCCCTGACCAGACACAAGGTGACCTGCCACTGATGTCTGCAAGTTCCCAGGCACTAAAGTATTTCTGGGTCTTCTTTCTAGATAGAGTGTTGAAGTTGATAGGAAGAGACTTGTTGAAAGGTAGGAAATAAGGTGTCCCACATCAGTCGACATGAAACGGGACAAGAATGGTTGTTTTTTGAGGAATCTTTTGAGCATTGGGTCAAAGCGACAGAGGGCATGATAATAGGATATGCTTGATGGTTTGATGGAGGAAACAAAATATAAAGGTTTTCCCTTGAAAAATAGAAGGAACCAGATTGGTTTTAACCATGGAGCAGTAGACTCATGAACACCAAAGAGTGTTAGGATATAGAGATGCAAGAACATCGAGGTATATAGGATAAACTCATAGGATGGTAAGATTCATATTGAGAGGCCATCACACGGAAGGTTTATCTGAGTGAGTTCCATGTTCAAGGGAGCCACTGCTGCCAAAAAATGCTTTTCACAATATGGAACATAACACAATTGTATTGTCCACTTTCCCCATCTGATTATTTTAGTGAGTCCAGACGGGTAGACTTATCAATCTTTTCATGTTTTAAGAGTCTGAAAAGGACCATAAAAAGAGTGACTCTATGCCCTATCTGATTAGTTTAATGAGTCCAAATAGGAAAACTCGTCGATCTTTTTAATTTTTAAGAGTCTGAAAAGGATCGTAAAAAGAGCAACTCTATTCCTATCTGATTAGTTTAATGAGTCCAAATAAGAAAACTCATCGATATTTTCATGTTTTAAGAGTCTGAAAAGGATTGTAAAAAGAGCGAATTTATTCCTTATCTGTGTAATTAATGAGTCTAGACGAGACAACTCGGTGGTCTTTCCATATTTCGAGAGTCTGAAAAGATCGTAAAGACGACTCCATGGTGGTCCATTTGTCATAGTTTTTAATCAGGTGTGACAAAGGTTTAATAGTATACCTGAAAAATTTCCTTTTCTGTAAGTTAATCTACTGAGTCCAGATAAAGAGAAACCTATGCTCAATAGATGTTTTCCTCATTTTGCTACAAGTACGAGGAGACATAGTAAACTCTATATTCGTCATGAAATTTTAATGAGTCACATGATGACAAACTCAATAGACCTTCATCGAATTTTAACGAGTCAAATGAAGAAAACTCGAGGTATCTTTTCCAATTTAGTGAGCGAGGAAAAAGAGGTAAAATAACTGCTCATTCCTTCTTCGTAGATTTAACGAGCCCGAAGAAGGGAAAAACTCGAGGTATCTTTCTTAGTTTAGTGAGCAAGGAAAAAGAGGTAAAAAGAACTACTCATTCCTTCATAGATTTAACAAGCCCGAAGAAGGGAAAAACTTGGAGATTTTTCGATTTAACGAGCAAGAAAAGTTCCTAAAAAGAATGCTTGGAGCTTCTTCATAAGTTTTTAACAAGTCTGAAGAAGGAACTCGGGGTTTTTTCAATTTTATGAGCGAGAAAAAAATCCCAAAAAAGAATGCTTAGTCGTTCTTTTTCAGTTTACTGAGCTAGAAAAAGAGGGAAAAAGAGTTGCTCGGACCATCATCATAACTGTTTAACGAGCCCGATGATGAAAAAATCCAGGTTTTTTCAGTTCAATAGCAAGAAAATGTCCCAAAAAAGAACATGCTCATATCTTCTTTGTAGTAGTTTAACGAGCCCAAAAAAGTGGACATGAGGTTTTTCGGATTAACGAGCAAGGAAACTACCATAAAAATAATGCTCGGTCTTTTTCGTGGTAGTTTAACGAGCCCAAAGAAGGAGACTTGAGGTTTTTTTGGATTAAAAAACAAGAAAAATACTATAAAAAGAATGCTTGATCTTCCATGATCTTCCATGATCTTATGCTTGACAATAGAAGGGTCTATGTGATGCATTTCCTCATAAGACCAAGGGAAAACATTGTGGAAGTCCTTAAAAGGGTAGGTGAAGCTTGCAATTTCCTCAGGAGTGCAATTGGATCCAACTTGAATGTTTTCTATGATGCCTGTCTTGACAAAAATATCAATGAGCAATGTCTTTGAAAGATTTCCCATGTTTCCTTCTGAGTCCAAAGTTTGGATAGTCGTATAAGGTGAGGAAACAATTTCAGGTGTGTCAAATGATAGGATTTGAAAAGGCATCGTGTCTGAATCAGATATCGAAACACGATGGTGAGACTCCTCCCAAGATCACTCTTATAAACACATGGTATCTCTAATAGCTTCGTCTGAAGGTAGGACTTGATTGAGGAGATAGAAAGAAGGAGAAGTTATAGGAGGGGAGGTGGTACCATTGGCCATGACGAAAGTGATCGGAGATTCAGATGTAGATTGAATGGCCTGGTAGGCCAATTCAGCTAGTGACATTGGTATTTCTTCTCTGTAAGTGGCAATGCCTGAAGGGGATGAGAGGATCCAAGGATCGGTTGGCTCGTGAGGAATGGATGAAACCATATTGACCATCTATGGAACCGCGAGTGGCAGAAGAGGAAAACTACCCATCAGGGAAGAGCCCTTCAATAGATCAGTACTGATATTGATGTAAGAGTCAGGTACACCACCCACTAAGGGTACAGAGCCACTGGGTAACGGGGAATAATCAGGGGTGCAAAACGATAGCTGGTCCACTGTGACTATCTTTCCATCCAATGGAAATAGGCTGATGTGAAAGACAGTAGACACAATGTTAGTCATGGCGTAAGTCCAACTACGACCCAACAATAGATTATTATTGAGCTTTGTATCTATGACTTCGATGTCCACCGTTACCATTTTCCCATTCAAGGTGATGGGGTAGCTAGCTAGGTAACCTTTTGGGATGAATGTGTGGCTGTCAAAAGCTTTAAGGGAATTCGACGACAGGGATAGGGTTGGAGAACCCAAAGTGAGCCAACATGAAGTCGACATGATGCAGGTTGAAGCACCTTCGTTAATGACAGTTCTATCTATTCCTCACTCTTTCAAAAATATTTCCACCTAAAATGCAAGTTGGTGTGAAAGGGGAGGTTTACATTTGTCCATGTCAAAAATTTCAAGCATGGAATCCTGTGGGTCGATACCACTAATTTCCGAGAGCAGAGCTTTCCTTTGTCCTGGACAAGTTTGTAATACTTTGAGTGCCAACATAGCAAACACGCTTGCTCCAAATATTCTACAATATTGTATTTTTGGGCAGCACATGCAGATGTATTATGCATTGTGTGATGAAGTGCCCCTTTAGGGGGGTGAATCACAAGATCAAAAACCGACCTTTTGATATGAAGATCGTTAGATGGTGGTAGGTTTTGACTCAAGGAGGCTTCCTCATCACTAGCGACTGGAGCTCCATAAGATTTGGCTTTGGTTTGTAAATATACCGTTTCAAAGGTGTAAATGGTAAATGGTCCTTCATCAACTGAAGGATGATGCGAACCGCCGTTGCCCCCTTGCGGGGGTTGGGGTTGGTTTGCAACAAGGTGTTGCTGCTCCTGAGTGGGGAAAGGATTATATAGGACCATAGGGGTCCTGCCAGTGTCCATTTTATGATGAAATCCATGCATTCCTGAAGACACAGACAATGATATGTCATGTGGTATTCCGCATAGATTTTGCAAAGGGAACTGGGTGAGTTTGTCCTTCCCATCATCAGAAGGCGCAACAACGTTCTGCTTTGGGTTGTGTTAACACCTAGGTTGTTCCCTATGAATCCCAAGGGAATACGGCCGGGGTAACCACTAACCAATCTTTGGATTACAGGCCCTAGTCTGCCTGAAATCAGAGAGGGCTCTATCTTTAAATTTTAGCTTTGTTTTGTAAAGATTTTAGGCTAGTTATGGGTTTAGTTTTTTGTTTAAAGTTTTGGTTGTGAAATGTTGTTGTGAGAAGGGCATGAAATGTTTGGGAGATGTTAGTCCATTGGGCATATGGAGTCAGAGATTTGGGACAGTCTTGGTGCCTGTAATGGGGAAAGTTTTACTGCAAGGCTAGATGACTATTCTTGATATAAATTCTGATTAGTGAGTGAAACAGTGGGAGATGGAATTACAGACAGTATGATAACAAAGTGAACAACAATTTCTATTTAGTAGCATACATGAATTACTAAATAGAAACTGTGAAAGATTCAGGGTTTATTGGAGCAGTTAAGAATTCCAATTAAACAGCTGAGCATATGGAAAACATCTATAGCAAAGAAAGATTGAAATCAGGGTGTCTCCATGGACAAATCCTGAGCTATTCTTTTTCTTTCTTCCTAAGTTTAGATTAACATGTGAAAGATATGAGTTGAACTGATAATAAATGTGAAAGAGATAGAGAAAACTTATTATATCAAGACACAGCACTAGAATCCTGCAGCATTCAGTAGTTCCAAGACAGCAAGCATCAGTAAGACCAACTTCTGCAAACCCAAAGCCTTTTTCTATTATTTCTCCAGAGATTACAGTCGAGTTCTCCTTTGTAACAAGAAAACAACAACCCCGAAATGAACTGCGTGGGGGAGATTTTATACAAAAATATCAAGTAAAATATCTAGAATGATAGTTATTGAGCAATAACTATCTATACCAACTTTGTACAGTGAAGTTATTTACAAAATTTAAAGCCTGTACTAAAGGTACATAACAGCTGTTTGCTGTTTGTCAGTTGATGAAGACTTTTGGGCCCAAGGGCCGGCTGCATTAATTCTTGGACGGCTCCTGCTGACGACGGCTACTGTAAATGACACGTTGCGGCTCTGATGCCTTTGGGATGCTGCCCTGTGATCTTTGACCTGTGGTTGCTGATCTGTGACTCCTTTATTGATTCTCTGCTTGCTGTAGAATGCATTTGATTAGATTATTTTATCAAATCACAGCAAAGTCCTTATCATATCTGTCCACCATTGATCAGTGGGCATCTGATGCCTTTGCATCTTGTGTAATGTTTCATCAGCATCTGTATATTTGTAGTAATTAGGGGGGACTTCAAACAGATGATTGATTTCATGTTCTATAAAAAACAGATTTTCTAGTTTGTCATACAGCTCTTGTCCTGTGGGCGGCCCAGTTTCTTTCGAAGTGCTAGATGAGGTAGTCAACTGATCAGTGATGTAGTTGTCGACTCTTTTTGCATATTGCTCATGAGAAGATAGCCTTCCTGCACTGTTTAGTAAAATGGGAGTCCCCTGTCATATAATGTTGTGATCTTGGAACCAAAAGTATTTACCTCTGCTTGAATGTCCTGACATTTTCTTTCTAGTGCCTGTACATAGTTTCTGAGGGTGAGTACCCTTTTGATCAGCAAAATTGTATCAGTTCTATCTCTGATACCCATGCTTGCTAACTGTATGCCAGTTCTGTTGTTCAACACATTGATCATTCTAGTAGCTACCTCTGGCATACTTCCTAGAGAAGCTCTGGCTTTTTGAATTTCTGCATAAGCCTTGCCCAACAAATCCATTTGCTCATGGATGGTCTCTATATATTGCCATTGGTCTATGATTGATTGACCAATCTTTAACCATATGATCTTCTTGAGCTCTGTTATTGCTTTGCCCATGGCCATCTCTTTCTCTAGCTCTTTGATTTTTCTTTCCAAGGTCCTTACTTCCCTTGTCTTTTCTGCCACCTGTTGCTTAGATTTATCATGTTTCTCATTGAGTGTGGCCAATTTTTCCTTGGCTTCATTCAGCTCTGCCATCTGGGCTTCTAGGACTTGAATTTCCTTCATCATCTTCTGCATGTCTAGGCTTGGAGCCTGTTCTGGTGCCGTTGCTGGTGCTGATGTTGATGGAGCTGTTTGAGCTGTCTGCCCTGTGGGAGGAGCAGTAGTTTGAGGGGACTCCTCAAGGTTTATGACTTGCTGAGGGGGTTGAGATGGCTGGCCTCCCTCTTTCTGCTTTAGTGCCTCCTGCAGTGCAGCCTCTGTTTCTACCAATTTACCTTCTGTTTGGACCAGTTGCTGATGTAGTGTTATCAGCATGGCTGCTGTATCCTGGTCTTTCCTCTGCTGAGCAATCTCTTCTGTTTGGGGGTGGAGGGTTGCTGGGATCTTCACCATCTTTCTCAAAGCTACAATATCTGCATCTCTTTCTTTTAGCAGTGCCTGCACAGCTTTGGGATCCTTTGGGTCATGCCCAAGCTCTATAATTATTTCCTCCAGAGATCTGATCCTGTTGTCTTTAGCCTGGGAGGATGCCTTTTCTAACTCCAATTGTGCAGTGGTATTATTCAAAGAATTCTGCAATCTATAATTTATCAATGTTTTATCTGCAAGAGTGGCATACACCATCTCACCCGTTTGCTTGTACAATTAAATTTGATCCATTGGGTGGATGTCCTTGGACAAGATTTCCAGGTTTGTTCTTATATAATCAGCTGCAGACTATGGCTGCAGCGCTGTGGGCATGAAATGGATCATTATCATTTTGCCCTCTTGCACATCATATGCAGACATCAACCTCTGCTGGTTTGTAGGAGCCATTTTCAACAAGCGATTGTACAACTGTAACCTCACTGGCTCATTTATGGCCTTGATGTCTATGAATTGTTTCTTTATGCTAGACTCACCCTTTCTTTGTTGCCCTGAGGAGCTGACCTCTCCTTCAAGTATTCTTTGCTGCTCTTGCTGTAATGAGCTAGTTGATACCTCTGTGCTGGGGGGACCCATCTGTGTTTGACCAAAAGGCATCTCCTCCTCTGAAAAAGGATTGAGCCTTTGTCTCTTTTCCCCTTGTTGTGATGTTGCGGTACTAAGGGGAGTCTGTTCCTCTCTATCTCTCTTCTTACCCCTCTCTTCATTGATAGGGGTTTGGAGTACCGAAGTCTCCACTGTAACATTCTGTACTGGGGCCTCCTTTTCTTGCATTTGCTCATCATTAGGACCAGGAGCCTGTGCCATTTCTTCCTGCTGTTCAGGATGATTTTCAGGCTGTTCTTCTTGGGCTGATTGCTGCTCTGTTTCCTTGCCTTTATCCTTGGCTGAAGTCTCTGCTGTAATTGGGGCTTGGGCTGCCTTTTGTGGAGCTGTGGATGATGAGGCAGCTGCTCCCACTTGAGTGCCTGGAAGAGGAAATACCTGTGAACAAAGCTCTAAGTCAGCCAACTTTTGGAGATTTCTTATTCCTCTTTGAGCTAATTCTTCTTGTGTAGTAGCCTCTTCTAAGGTGCCTTCCCTCCATTCTAGTTGATTTGCATATTTTTATATGTGAGGCAACCTTACGTGATCATAATTGGCCAGCCTATATCTGACCCTTCTTAAGCTTATGAAATGAGTGGGGTCATATGGTATCCAAAGGAAGCTGGTCTGTAAGCCAAGGCCATTTAGCATTCTATCTGCCTCTTGCCAAGCTTCCTCTCTTTTATTGTATATGAAGGGGCCTAATTGGTTTCTGACTTTAAGCTGTGTTTTCTTGCCCTTGCTCGAAATATGGAGTACATAAGCATTCCCAAATTGCCTGAAATACTCAAGGGCAAATAATCTCATAGGCACATATCTGGGCAATCTGTATGGGGCCAATTCACACCCATATATTCTGATAACTGTGTGGTTTTGGTAATAATACCAATCCCCAATGCTGTATACCTTGGACAACTGAAGAATTCTCTGCATCTCATCAGTTAGTCTTGGAGGAGGTGAGCTCAGAAGCAGAGACATGGCTGGGTGGATGAAGAGGTCTATAAACTCACAATAAGTGTAAGGGAAACAAGACCTATCGTGGAAAATAGAGGACCAATAGATCACTGACCTTGGATTGCCTTGTGCATCCATTCTTTTCACAGAAAAAGGAAATTTCTCATGCTGATAGTATAGGATTAAGTGATAGATATAGGAGGTGTATCTGAACACCCTTTCTCTTTCCAAGTCTATCAATTGCTCATGTATTTTATTGGAGATGTAAGTGGCATAGTCATAACAGATTGGGGGCTTACGAGGGGAAAACATGGCCATTATCACCAGCACAGTTTCATCAATAATTTCTATTGAATTATAGCCCAATATGGGACTAATCATGTCTGCAAGGTCTGTGCCCAATTGATTTAGGTATACATAATGGATGGGAGGGTACTTCATGGTCTCAGGGGTTGAATTAATGAACAATTGATTTATCTTGGTGATTTGAGCATCTGTCAGTTTAACTCCCTGTTTTATCATATCCATCATTGATAAAGGAACTAATTTCTTAGTAGTTTTAAAGTTTAGCATCTCTCTAATGGCTGCAGGGGTGACATAAAAAACAACTGAGCCTGAAGGGTCAAGCACAGCCCTCTGAGTGGGGTCATAGCAGGCAGCACACCGGTGGATTAGGTCAGGAAACATATTGACCTGAGGGAGCTTGAAGATGGGGAGGAAAGAGTCCCAAATGCCCAATATATCAGTTCCACTATTATGCTTAGTTTTCAATTCATTTAGTAAGTGAATGTGATACTTGCTATTCATTAGCATTTCCTATGATATTTGGTAATCTTTATCTGCTAATGGTTTCCACCCCAACTCTCTCTGAGGGGCATTCAACGAAGCAATATTCAGGGCAACAGGTGCTACTGGTGTATCCATGCTTTACAAGCGAATTTGGGTTAAATTTCGACTATTTTGGGAGAAATACTATCCTGCGCGGTAGGTTAAGTAATTTGCTGAATTATAGCTTGTTTCGGAGCAACAGGGGTGTAATTGGGCACAATTGGTCGGTTAGAAACTGATGGAATTGGTTTTAAGGTGTAGCAGGCCTATTTCTCCAGGGAAAATGGTCAATTTTTAATGGTTTTTTAACAATGCAGGATGAAACAGAGTGCGTAGTTGGGGAATTGACAAATACCTGGTTTAATGGCGGTATTTGAGCTTGGTTGCAGTCGAATTCTGGGCGGCAGTAGCTCTGAATGGTCTTGGCAAGGTGCGGCAGCAAAGGACGTGAAGATACATGCAGGAGGCAGAGCAGAAAAACACAGAAAAATGCGCCAAAATGGCAAAATTCGGCCAAATATGGACTTTTTGGCGTTGGCGCGAAAATTTGGATGGCGTCAGCATGATGTCATCAGGTGGGGTCAGGGTCGGGTGATGTCATCGGGCGACATGGCGGCCTGTGAGTGGTCCACGGGGACTGCATAGGTGGCATGACAGCTCGGAGCGATGGCGGGCGGGGGCGCTGATGTGGCGGTGAGGTGGCGTGACGTTGGCATGACCAGTTAGCGGAAAACCGGGAGTGGTAAGCGGTATGATATCAGACCGCCCTTCATACGGAAGCGGGAATGTCAGAGGGCCACCCGATCCAGTAATATGGAGACGCGTGCCCCCGTGTGTACGTCAGCGGACGTCATTTTTCGGAAGCTAACGACAGTACATCGGGGCCGCTCCGAAATTGATGAGGGCCGTCGGATGGGAAAGCCCAGATCCGACGGCTGGCGAGAGGGCAAGTTGTCAAGGCGATACGGTCAGGCGGGGAAAATAAAATATTATTATTCGTTGAAATATGCGCCTGGCGGAACATTGGAAAAAGTGGGTTTTGCGGGTTTTTAACAGTGTTACGGGTTAAAAAGGGGTCGTTTGGGATTTTCAAAGGTTTATTTACAAAGAAGGTTTAGGTTATTAATCCAAGCAGATATCGAATTAATCCCAAGATTAATTTTTCAGCGCTCTTTGGGTCGCGCTCAATGTTTTAGCGCTTGAAAATATTCAAAACGATACATAGAGCTATAATGCTCGGGGAGGGGATATATAGATTTTTTGGGTTTTTTGCATAATTTACATAGTAATAGGGGGAATAGGGGGTATAGGGAGTTAAATAGTGATAGATTAGTAGTTAGTATGAATGGAAAAGGTGGATGAGGGGGGAAAAACACTAAATTTTATATGAAATCAACTTAGTTTAGGAAGTAGATCAAAATGAAAAGAATTTTTACACAAGAAATGTGGAAATGGCATATATACAAGTAAACATAGGATGTTAGCAAGATTTTCAGATAGGGAAACTTGGGAAGTTAGACATGCTCCATGGTGATGCTGCAAAAATGATAGAGAAGAGGAGCTTCTCTATCCAATGAAGTTTTCTTACTTTAGACCAACAAAATTGAAAAGAGTTGACACTTCGGCAACCCCATCTACCTACCCATCTACTTGCCTAGCATTTTTTGTTTCTTCATAGAGGGTGCACTTGGACTAGTAAACCCTCACTTGTTCTTTTCTTTTCTTTTTACTTTTTTCTTTGCTTTTCTATCTACAACTAACCTTATTACCTCCAAGGCCCCAGATTAAGCAGTTGGGAACCTTAATTCTCTACCTAACTACTGGCCTGCCAAGATTAAGCAGTTTGGACAGGCTTCTTTCTCTATTCTTATGACAAGAAATTGAAACATGGCATGATCCAGATTAGGCTGTTGGACCATCCATCCAAAATTCAGTCAACATCAAGCTATGTACACATATTGCATCCTCTTGGAAATATGGGATCTTTGCATCACCAAAGCAGAGCATATTTGGAACTTTCTTTGCCAATCATGAAATATGAAACCTATTGGTATAGGTATCTAACAGTGGCTCCACATGGGGATGGTTTTTCCATTTGAAAGACCAAGAACAGCAGGTCAGAATGCCTTGGCCCTTGACTTCTTTTACCAAAACTTGGAGTTTTCCTCCTTGAAATCTCAAAATTTTGCCCTTCCCATCTTGGTAGATCTCTGAACTTATTTTCCTTTTGCTGATAACTTACAAAACTTGGGAAGCTGCATTTTATACATGTTAACAGAAAGTAATATATATGCCCTATAATGTACAAGGGAGAGTCAAACTATATGCATGGGAAGTAGTCAAAATAGTGCTTCAACAACCTTCCATTCACAGGACCTTCATCCAAGTCAGTTTCATCCAGATTTTTTAGGAAGTAAGTGTTGTTTCCTTGCACTGCTTGGATAACAAATGGTCCTCTCCAAAGAGAATCAAATTTTCCATGTTTTCCTTTATCTTCCCTTCTTGAATCCCACTTGAGGACTTTGTCACCAATGTTGAAATCTTCAGCCTTAGTCCTTCTATCAAAAGCTTTCTTTAACTTTTCTTGTTAAACTTGAACTCTGCTATAAACTTGGTCTCTAGTTTGCTGCAAACATATTATTTGATTGATCCTTCTTTGCAGGTCATTGGGCTCAACTTGACTTTCTTGAAGCAGTTTCATAACATGAACCCCTAGTGATGAAGGAAATTTGGCTTCTAACCCATAGACTAACTCATATGGGCTGACCCCAATGGATCTCTTGGTTGTTAGTCTATCTGCCCATAAGGCATTCACAAGCTTCTTATGCCAATTCTTCTTATTTTCTTCCAACACCTTCTTTATGATGTTTACAAGGCTTTTATTTGATGATTCAGCTAGGCCATTTCCTTGAGGGTAGTATGCAGTGGAATGGCCCAAAGTAATATGAAATTTGTGGCAGAAGTTCACCATCTTCTTGGATCTAAAAGCAGCAGCATTGTCTGTTATTATCTTGTTGGGGCAACCAAATCTAGACAATATGTTATTCTCCAAAAACTGAATGATAGTTGAATCATTTGCCTGTCTACATGGGATGGCCTCAATCCATTTGGTGAAGTAGTCCGTGGCTGTGAGGATCCATCTATGTTGGCCTGAAGATGAGGGATGAATTTCCCCAATGAAATCCAAGCCCCATTGTTGAAAAGGTCTCTCTGTTGCAATAGGCCTCAAAGGAAGTGGCAGTAACTTTCTCTTTCCCTCAAACATTTGACACTTATGGCATGAGGTAGTGAAATTTTTAACATCAGAGAACAAAGTGGGCCCTCAGTATCTTATCCACAGTGGACTTCCAATACAAGTGTCCACCACAATCACCTGCATGAAATTCCTTCATGACATTGTTAGTCTCATTCTCAATTAAGCAGTTTAACAATATACCCTCATGGTTTTTCCAAAGCAAATTGCCATCCATGACACAAAATCTTGAAGCTTTCATTTTTAGGAACCTACATTTAGTTCTGGACAATCCTGGGGGAGCACACAGGTTTTGCAACACATAACATATATCAGAATACCAAGAGGATTGTTCAAAGGCTACATTGATCTTTGGAGTCGCCAGCTCCGGTTCATTGTCCATTTGATTTATGTCTAGGGCTTGGAAATTTGTTTCAGACATTAGTTTGGCCAAACCTTGGCCCTTTATCAGTTTTGTAGGTCTTATCTCAATGTCAAATTCTAAGATGTTTGCAATCCATTTTCCTCTTCTACCCTCTAAATTTTCTTGAGTCAAAATATCCTTGACAATAGCATTTGGTACATAGGCAATGACATGAGAGTATAGGATGTAAATTCTGAAATCTTTGATGGCTTTGACTAAAGCATAAGCTTGTTTTTCCATGATCTGGTATTTGAGAGGTGCATCTCTTAGCGCTCTGCTAAAGAAAGCAATAGGTTTTTCATTCCCTTGATCATCTTTTTGTAACAAGACATTAGCAATTGTGTGTTGGGAAGCAAAGGAAAATATAATGAAGTCTCTATCAAATTGAGGGTTTGTCAAGACTGGGGTTTAGGTAAGGGCTAGTTTGATTCCTTCAAACGCTTGATTTGCTTCCACAGTCCACTTTACTTTCGAGTCCTTTTTAAGCATGTTATTAAGTAATCTGATCAATTCTGCCAAGTTTGGGATAAATCTCCTTAGGAAGTTGATCTTACCCAAGAAGGCTTGCAATTCTTTTACATTTCTTGGATGAGGCATTTGTAGGATGGCCTGTATTCTATCTGGATCAATTCTAATACCATGCTTTGAAATAATATGACCCAATAACTTGCCTTCTTCCAAACCAAACAAGGATTTCTTGGGATTTAAGGAAATTCCATATTTCCTACAAGTTATGAATATTTGCCTTAGATGTTTTAAATGTTCAGAGTCAGATTTTGAAAATGGTGTAAGGTCATCTAGGTAAAACACAAGGAAATCATGAATCTCTTTGGCAAAAGCAATATCCATTGCTCTTTGAAAGGTAGCTCCTGCATTTTTCAACCCAAAAGGCATTTTGACATATTTGAAAGTTCCCCATGGGGTTGTGAACGCTGTTTTGTCCTGATCATCAGGGTGAACTAGGATCTGGTTGAAACCTGAGAATCCATCAAGTAAAGAAATTCTTGAGGCCCCCACTACTCTTTGCAAGATGTGATCCATATTGGGTAAGGGGTAATTATCTTTTAGGGACACTTGATTCAAGTTCCTTAGATCAACACAAAGCCTTATTTCACCAGTTTTCTTTCTTGTAGGGACCAAATTTGAAATCCAATCAGAAAACCTGATTGGTGCTATGATGCCAGCTTTAAACATTTTTTGTACCTCTTGCTCCATTGATGGGAGAAGCATAGGATTGATTCTCCTCAATTTTTGTTTAAAGGGTTTTTGATTTGGCTTGAGGGGGATAGTATGTTGAATGACAGAGGTGTCATATGATTTCAAATCCTCATAACTCCATGCAAAGACATCTTGGAATTCTTTGAAAAGGTCAACATATTTGGGCTTTTGGTCAGGAGGTAAGGAAGCAGACAATTTTATTATTTTGGGTTGTTCAGCAGTTCCAATGTTACATTCTTCTATGGCAGCATTGAGGGGCTGTAATTTTGGCTTCCTAAGAATATCATTTGAGTCAAAAATGTCTTCCAAAGGAGTGAGGCCTGTTGGAAGAAAATTGTCTTTCAATTGTATAACTTCAGCTTCAACATCAGCTATTTCCTCACAACTGATTTGTTTAATTTTTTGTATGTTGTCTTTGTTAAAAATTGTTGGATGTAGCATTTGGTTTGCTGTTTTTGGTGAAATATCTGTTTGGCATTGTTCACCTAGTGTTTGTGAATCACTTGTAGCCTCTGTATCAATGTTTAGTCCTGAAAATTCTTGCTGCAAAGTCAAGAAATTATTTATTTGTGTATCATCCTCAAACACTTGCCAATCCTTGACATTGTTTGGGACAAAAGGTCTGTGTTTTATCTCAGCTGTAAAGCAATGCTTGGGTTCAAAAGGTAGTTTACAAGTGCTTGCAAATGTGGCCAAACTATGAGCATGAAGATTATGGGTTCTAGAAATTTTGGTAATTTGAAATTCAGTGAAGGAATTTAGTATTTCAGCAACAACAGACCTATAAGATCTCAGTCTTTTGTCATTGGTGACAAAATTTCACTTAACTTGTTGGATAATTAGGTCTGAGTCTCCTAGGATTGAAAACTTTGTGGCTTGTAAGGATTTTACTAGTTTGAGGTCTAGTAAAAGAGCTTCATATTCTGCCATATTGTTGGTGCACCTGAAGTTTAGCCTATAGGCTCGACCCTCTGCATGACTGTTTTGTTTGTTATGTATCCAAACCCCTACTCCTGCCCCTAATTTGTTGACTGACCCATCAAATTCAAGGAACCAGAGGACTTCTTGGTTAAGGGAAGAATTGTCAACTATTATGGGACTTGGCATCAACAACTTGAGATCTTGGCTTACACTTGGTTTTTCTTCTTGAACAGTTTTGCTTATTGATTGCTCAACCATTATTTCTAGAGCAACAATTTGTTCATTTATATACTGATCTTGTTTGAGTGTCTTGGTCTCATCATCATTTGTAGGACCTGTATTATCATTGAAGAGAATATAGGAGTCTATGTTAGAATGGACAACATATATGGGAAAGTTTTGAGGTCTTTCTTCACTGCTGACCATGTATTTCATGAGTGTTTCTCTGTATAGTCTCTTTGGTTGCCCAAAGACAGAGATGGTGGCGTAGGACATGTCTAATTGAAGGGAGCCTTGAAGTTTAGCACCCCATGATCTTGATAATAACATTCCATATTTTGGTGGGATATCAACAACCACCACATCCATTAAAATTGTTTTGTTTGGATATTGAACCAAGGAAACACATAAATCCTTTATCAAACCTAAACACTTAACTTGGCTGGAGTCAAATGAAAATAGGTCCTTGTATGGCCTTGTTATGTCTAAATTCAGTCTCTCCATCGCAGATTTGGGCATAAGGTTATGGGATGCCCCAGAATCAAACATGGCATTGTGTAGTATCTTGTCATGGATATGCAGGCTGACATAAAAAGGTAAAATTCCATTACCTGCTGTTTTTCCATCAACCTCAGGGCCAAAAAGTAATTCTGGGGTATCATCCAACACATTAACATCATCTTTATTGTTTGTCAATTGAAGGGACTTTTTAATTTGTTGTTTGTAAATGTCATGTTTGGCTAATTCAGCAAGGGGTATGGCTATTTTCAATTTACCAATTTCAGACTCAAAGTCAAAAGGTTTTTCAGTTTGAATTTTAGCATTTTGGTTGACCATTTTTTCTTTGTCATTTGACCTTTTAGAGGGTTCCTCTTGGTTCTGTGTCTGATTTTGGGGTTTGTCCTTTTTACCCATCCTTTGAGGAGGATTGTTTGAATTGGTGTGTAAAGGAAGTGCAACTGATGGCTGTTGATTTGAGGCATATGTTTCAGTGATATCCTCCATTGTGACTTCATTAGTGATAGGATCAGATTTGTCTTTGGATTCTGAAATGGTAGCTTTCTTAGATTGCTGGTCATCTTTTACTTTTTCTGGCTGTGTCACATTTATGGTTCTACTTCTTAGTTTGTATTGTTTATGAACTTCAAAAACAACTGTATCATATCCTTGCTTAAAGTCAAAAGACTCACCTGATTTTGTTTGAAATTGCTTTACTTCATCTTCTTCCTGATCTTCTTGAGTCAGGAAAACTTGCTGTTCATCGTTCAAACCCATCAAATTGATGTGGGTGTCATCTATTTGCTCATTAGAAGTAGATGTCTCAGCATAATTTTCTTGGAAAGGAGGTCTGACCTCATTTTCAGGGCTTGCCTTTCCAGCATGTTGATTTTGGTTTCTCCTAAAATTTGGATTTCTGACAGGATTGTTTTGTGGGCTTTCCCATGATGATTTTCTCTCAACTGACTCCACTCTCTCACCTAATCTTTTCATACCATTGATTATTGCATCCAGTTTCTGATCCCAGCCTGAAGGCTCTTCTTTAAAGGTAGTTTTTCTCTCCGTTCTTGTCCTATTTCTCTTCGCTATCAGGTTAGCTTCTACACTAACTGCTATGTCCTGCATTTCAGCTAAAGTTTGGGGAGCCCTTTCTCTTAATTGGTATGCCATATTTGAATCAAATCCATCAGGGAAGGTATATAGGGCCAGATCCGGTGGGGGTCTAAGATTTTGGGGAATAGCATTATAGACATTGTTAAACCGAGCACAGTAGTCCAAAACAGTTTCTTGTGGACCTCTTTTGATTGTATTGTATTCAGCTAAAATATGAAGTGGGTCCTTTTTCTTCTCCCATCTGTTGATAAATGTTTGATACAGGGCTTCAGGGTCAGCTATAGAGTTTATTGGAAGTGACCTAAACCATGTTCTTACATCTCCTGTTAGGCTTTGCACAAAAATTTTCATTCTAACCCCATCATCATCTATTTCGTAGTTTTCAAAGTAGTCCTGCATTTTCTTAGTATGTTGAAGGGCTGGATAAGAGCCAGTACCATCAAAGTATGAGATCTTGCTTTGGTAGTCTTGAGGCATAGGAGCTGGATTGGTTGGTAACTGCAGTGGAGCATATCTATTAGCCATGTTTGGAGGGACAATATGAATAACAGGGATGAATGGGACAAGTGGAGGAAAGGGGATAACAGGGATATGTGTAACTAATGGAGGAGTTGAGGAGGCACTATGAGGGGTGGAAGAAGAACTAGGAGATTGTTGAACTGTGGTATGAGGATGGCGAGAAACCTTAGCAGGGGTTGGAATCTCAGTGTGAACACCTGTTTCAGAACCTGAATCTGAAAATGTTTCTTCTATCCTTTGTTTTTTATGTATTCTTGAAATCAGATTTGGGTTTTGGAACTCAGGTGATGGATTTGGATCAGGATTAGATCTTGTATGCCGGGTTTTCTTTTTAGGAGCCAGCCTTCTACGATCTTCTTATGGAAAGTTTTCTAAGATGTATGAATGTTTAAAGGGACTGACCAGGTATAAACTAACTGTATGAGACTTAAGACTGAATAAATATTGACTGGGGAAGCTTTTATATATTCCTGCGAATGCAAAGCAGAGGCAGTTTCCAAGGCTTTCTGGCTTTCCTTCAGACTTTATCTATAGCGTTAAATACCAAACAGAGGTTTATGAAATTGATGTCCCTAGCGGAGTCGCCATTTATGTTAACACCCAGGTTGTTCCCTATGACTCTGAAGGGAATACGGCCGGGGTAACCACTAACCAATCTTTGGATTACAGGCCCTAGTCTGCCTGAAATCAGAGAGGGCTCTCTCTTTAAATTTTAGCTTTGTTTTGTAAAGATTTTAGGCTAGTTATGGGTTTAGTTTTTTGTTTAAAGTTTTGGTTGTGAAATGTTGTTGTGAGAAGGGCATGAAATGTTTGGGAGATGTTAGTCCATTGGGCATATGGAGTCAGAGATTTGGGACAGTCCTGGTGCCTGTAATGGGGAAAGTTTTACTGCAAGGCTAGATGACTATTCTTGATATAAATTCTGATTAGTGAGTGAAACAGTGGGAGATGGAATTATAGACAGTATGATAACAAAGTGAACAACAATTTCTATTTAGTAGCATTCATGAATTACTAAATAGAAACTGTGAAAGATTCAGGGTTTATTGGAGCAGTTAAGAATTCCAATTAAACAGCTGAGCATATGGAAAACATTTATAGCAAAGAAAGATTGAAATCAGGGTGTCTCCATGGACAAATCCTGAGCTATTCTTTTTCTTTCTTCCTAAGTTTAGATTAACATGTGAAAGATATGAGTTGAACTGATAATAAATGTGAAAGAGATAGAGAAAACTTATTATATCAAGACACTGCACTAGAATCCTGCAGCATTCAGTAGTTCCAAGACAACAAGCATCAGTAAGACCAACTTCTGCAAACCCAAAGCCTTTTTCTATTATCTCTCCAGAGATTACAGCCGAGTTCTCCTTTGTAACAAGAAAACAACAACCCCGAAATGAACTGCGTGGGGGAGATTTTATACAAAAATATCAAGTAAAATATCTAGAATGATAGTTATTGAGCAATAACTATCTATACCAACTTTGTACAGTGAAGTTATTTACAAAATTTAAAGCCTGTAGTAAAGGTACATAACAACTGTTTGCTGTTTGTCAGTTGATGAAGACTTTTGGGCCCAAGGGCCGACTACGTTAATTCTTGGACGGCTCCTACTGACGACGGCTGCTGTAAATGACACGTTGCGGCTCTGATGCCTTTGGGATGCTGCCTTGTGATCTTTGACCTATGGTTGCTGATCTGTGACTCCTTTATTGATTCTCTGCTTGGTCTAGAATGCATTTGATTAGATTATTTTATCAAATCACAGCAAAGTCCTTATCATATCTGTCCACCATTGATCAGTGGGCATCTGATGCCTTTGCATCTTGTGTAATGTTTCATCAGCATCTGTATATTTGTAGTAATTAGGAGGGACTTCAAACAGATGATTGATTTCATGTTCTATAAAAAACAGATTTTCTAGTTTATCATACAGCTCTTGTCCTGTGGGCGGCCCAGTTTCTTCTGAAGTGCTAGATGAGGTAGTCAACTGATCAGTGATGTAGTTGTCGACTCTTTTTGCATATTGCTCATGAGAAGATAGCCTTCCTGCGCTGTTTAGTAAAATGGGGAGTCCCCTGTCATATAATGCTGTGATCTTGGCACCAAAAGTATTTACCTCTGCTTGAATGTCCTGACATTTTCTTTCTAGTGCCTGTACATAGTTTCTGAGGGTGAGTACCCTTTTGATCAGCAAAATTGTATCAGTTCTATCTCTGATACCCATGCTTGCTAACTGTATGCCAGTTCTTTTGTTCAACACATTGATCATTCTAGTAGCTACCTCTGGCATACTTCCAAGAGAAGCTCTGGCTTTTTGATTTTCTGCATAAGCCTTGCCCAACAAATCCATTTGCTCATGGATGGTCTCTATATATTTCCATTGGTCTGTGATTGATTGACCAATCTTTAACCATATGATCTTCTTGAGCTCCGTTATTGCTTTGCCCATGGCCATCTCTTTCTCTAGCTCTTTGATTTTTCTTTCCAAGGTCCTTACTTCCCTTGTCTTTTCTGCCACCTGTTGCTTAGATTTATCATGTTTCTCATTGAGTGTGGCCAATTTTTCCTTGGCTTCATTCAGCTCTGCCATCTGGGCTTCTAGGACTTGAATTTCCTTCATCATCTTCTGCATGTCTAGGATTGGAGCCTGTTCTGGTGCCGTTGCTGGTGCTGATGTTGATGGAGCTGTTTGAGTTGTCTACCCTGCGGGAGGAGCAGTAGTTTGAGGGGACTCCTCAAGGTTTATGACTTGCTGAGGGTGTTGAGATGGCTGGCCTCCCTCTTTCTGCTTTAGTGCCTCCTGCAGTGCAGCCTCTGTTTCTACCAATTTACCTTCTGTTTGGACCAGTTGCTGATGTAGTGTTATCAACATGGCTGCTGTATCCTGGTCTTTCCTCTGCTGAGCAATCTCTTCTGTTTGGGGGTGGAGGGTTGCTGGGATCTTCACCATCTTTCTCAAAGCTGCAATATCTGCATCTCTTTCTTTTAGCAGTGCCTGCACAGCTTTGGGATCCTTTGGGTCATGCCCGAGCTCTATAATTATTTCCTCCAGAGATCTGATCCTGTTGTCTTTAGCCTGGGAGGATGCCTTTTCTAACTCCAATTGTGCAGTGGTATTATTCAAAGAATTCTGCAATCTATAATTTATCAATGTTTTATCTGTAAGAGTGGCATACACCATCTCACCCGTTTGCTTGTGCAATTCAATTTGATCCATTGGGTGGATGTCCTTGGACAAGATTTCCAGGTTTGTTCTTATATAATCAGCTGCAGACTGTGGCTGCAGCGCTGTGGGCATGAAATGGCTCATTATCATTTTGCCCTCTTGCACATCATATGCAGACATCAACCTCTGCTGGTTTGTAGGAGCCATTTTCAACAAGCGATTGTACAGCTGTAACCTCACTGGCTCATTTCTGGCCTTGATGTCTATGAATTGTTTCTTTATGCTAGACTCACCCTTTCTTTGTTGCCCTGAGGAGCTGACCTCTCCTTCAAGTATTCTTTGCTGCTCTTGCTGTAATGAGCTAGTTGATACCTCTGTGCTGGGGGGACCCATCTGTGTTTGACCAAAAGGCATCTCCTCTTCTGAAAAAGGATTGAGCCTTTGTCTCTTTTCCCCTTGCTGTGATGTTGCGGTACTAAGGGGAGTCTGTTCCTCTCTATCTCTCTTCTTACCCCTCTCTTCATTGATAGGGGTTTGGAGCACCGAAGTCTCCACTGTAACATTCTGTACTGGGGCCTCCTTTTCTTGCATTTGCTCATCATTAGGACCAGGAGCCTGTGCCATTTCTTCCTGCTGTTCAGGATGATTTTCAGGCTGTTCTTCTTGGGCTGATTGCTGCTCTGTTTCCTTGCCTTTATCCTTGGCTGAAGTCTCTGCTGTAATTGGGGCTTGGGATGCCTTTTGTGGAGCTGTGGATGATGAGGCAGCTGCTCCCACTTGAGTGCCTGGAAGAGGAAATACTTGTGAACGAAGCTCTAAGTCAGCCAACTTTTGGAGATTTCTTATTCCTCTTTGAGCTAATTCTTCTTGTGTAGTAGCCTCTTCTAAGGTGCCTTCCCTCCATTCTAGTTGATTTGCATATTTTTCTATGTGAGGCAACCTTACGTGATCATAACTGGCCAGCCTATATCTGACCCTTCTTAAGCTTATGAAATGAGTGGGGTCATATGGTATCCAAAGGAAGCTGGTCTGTAAGCCAAGGCCATTTAGCATTCTATCTACCTCTTGCCAAGCTTCCTCCCTTTTATTGTATATGAAGGGGCCTAATTGATTTCTGACTTTAAGCTGTGCTTTCTTGCCCTTGCTCGAAAAATGGAGTACATCAGCATTCCCAAATTGCCTGAAATACTCAAGGGAAAATAATCTCATAGGCACATATCTGGGCAATCTGTATGGGGCCAATTCACACCCATATATTCTGATAACTGTGTGGTTTTGGTAATAATACCAATCCCCAATGATGTATACCTTGGACAACTGAAGAATTCTCTGCATCTCATCAGTTAGTCTTGGAGGAGGTGAGCTCAGAAGTAGAGACATGGCTGGGTGGATGAAGAGGTCTATAAAATCACAATAAGTGTAAGGGGAATAAGACCTATCGTGGAAAACAGAGGACCAATAGACCACTGACCTTGGATTGCCTTGTGCATCCATTCTTTTTACAGAAAAAGGAAATTTCTCATGCTGATAGTATAGGATTAAATGATAGATATAGGAGGTGTATCTGAACACCCTTTCTCTTTCCAAGTCTATCAATTGCTCATGTATTTTATTGGAGATGTAAGTGGCATAGTCATAACAGATTGGGGGCTTACCAGGGGAAAACATGGCCATTATCACCAGCATAGTTTCATCAATAATTTCTATTGAATTATAGCCCAATATGGGACTAATCATGTCTGCAAGGTCTGTGCCCAATTGATTTAGGTATACATAATGGATGGGAGGGTACTTCATGGTCTCAGGGGTTGAATTAATGAACAATTGATTTATCTTGGTGATTTGAGCATCTGTCAGTTTAACTCCCTGTTTTATCAGATCCATCATTGATAAAGGAACTAATTTCTTAGAAGTTTTGAAGTTTATCATCTCTCTAATGGCTGCAGGGGTGACATAAAAAACAACTGAGCCTGAAGGGTCAAGCACAGCCCTCTGAGTGGGGTCATAGTAGGCAGCACACCGGTGGATTAGATCAGGAAACATATTGACCTGAGGGAGCTTGAAGATGGGGAGGAAAGAGTCCCAAATGCCCAATATATCAGTTCCACTATTATGCTTAGTTTTCAATTCATTTAGCAAGTGAATGTGATACTTGCTATTCATTAACATTTCCTCTGATATTTGGTAATCTTTATCTGCTAATGGTTTCCACCCCAACTCTCTCTAAGGGGCTTTCAACGGAGCAATATTCAGGGTAACAGGTGCTACTGGTGTATCCATGCTTTACAAGCGAATTTGGGTTAAATTTCGACTATTTTGGGAGAAATACCGTCCTGCGTGGTAGGTTAAGTAATTTTCTGAATTACAGCCTGTTTCGGAGCAACAGGGGTGTAATTGGGCACAATTGGCCGGTTAGAAACTGATGGAATTGGTTTTAAGGTGTAGCAGGCCTATTTCTCCAGGGAAAATGGTCAATTTTTAATGGTTTTTTAACAATGCAGGACAAAACAGAGCGCGTAGTTGGGGAATTGACAAATACCTGGTTTAATGACAGTATTTGAGCTTGGTTGCAGTCGAATTCTGGGCGGCAGCAACTCTGAATGGTCTTGGCAAGGTGCGGCAGCAAACGACGTGAAGATACATGCAGGAGGAAGAGCAGAAAAACATAGAAAAATGCGCCAAAATGGCAAAATTCGGCCAAATATGGACTTTTTGGCGTTGGTGCGAAAATTTGGATGGCGTCAGCATGACGTCATCAGGTGGGTTCAGGGTCGGGTGACGTCATCGGGTGACGTGGCGGCCTGTGAGTGGTCCACGGGGACTGCATAGGTGGCATGACAGCTCGGAGCGATGGCCGGCAGGGGCGCTGATGCGGCGGTGAGGTGGCGTGACATTGGCATGACCAGTCAGCGGAAAACCGGGAGTGGTAAGCGGTATGATATCAGACCGCCCTTCATACGGAAGCGGGAATGTCAGGGGGCCACCCGATCCAGTAATATGGAGACGCGTGCCCCCGTGTGTACGTCAGCGGACGTCATTTTTCGGAAGCTAACGGCAGTACATCGGGGCCGCTCCGAAATTGATGAGGGCCATCGGATGGGAAAGCCCAGATCCGACGGCTGGCGGGAGGGCAAGTTGTCAGGGCGATATGGTCAGGCGGGGCAATAAAATATTATTATTCGTTGAAATATGCGCCCGGCGGAACATTGGAAAAAGTGGGTTTTGCGGGTTTTTAACAGTGTTACGGGTTAAAAAGGGGTCATTTGGGCTTTTCAAAGGTTTATTTACAAAGAGGGTTTAGGTTATTAATCCAAGCAGATCTCGGATTAATCCCAAGATTAATTTTTCAGCGCTCTTTGGGTCGCACTCAATGTTTTAGCGCTTGAAAATATTCAAAACGATACATAGAGCTATAATGCTCGGGGAGGGGATATATAGATTTTTTGGGTTTTTTGCATAATTTACATAGTAATAGGGGGAATAGGGGGTATAGGGAGTTAAATAGTGATAGATTAGCAGTTAGTATGAGTGGAAAAGGTGGAAGAGGGGGGAAAAACACTAAGTTTTATATGAAATCAACTTAGTTTAGGAAGTATATCAAAATGAAAAGAATTTTTACACAAGAAATGTGGAAATGGCATATATACAAGTAAACATAGGATGTTAGCAAGATTTTCAGATAGGGAAACTTGGGAAGTTAGACATGCTCCATGGTGATGCTGAAAAAATGATAGAGAAGAGAAGCTTCTCTATCCAATGAAGTTTTCTTGCTTTAGACCAACAAAATTGAAAAGAGTTGACACTTCTGCAACCCCATCTACCTACCCATCTACTTGCCTAGCATTTTTTGTTTCTTCATAGAGGGTGCACTTGGACTAGCAAACCCTCACTTGTTCTTTTCTTTTCTTTTTACTTTTTTCTTTGCTTTTCTATCTACAACTAACCTTATTACCTCCAAGGCCCCAGATTAAGCAGTTGGGAACCTTAATTCTCTACCTAACTACTGGCCTGCCAAGATTAAGCAGTTTGGACAGGCTTCTTTCTCTATTCTTATGACAAGAAATTGAAACATGGCATGATCCAGATTAGGCTGTTGGACCATCCATCCAAAATTCAGTCAACATCAAGCTATGTACACATATTGCATCCTCTTGGAAATATGGGATCTTTGCATCACCAAAGCAGAGCATATTTGGAACTTTCTTTCCCAATCATGAAATATGAAACCTATTGGTATAGGTATCTAACAGGTTGTATTGCTTTGTTGACTTCTCTTCAGAAGGAGTGATCTTTTTCTTCTTCTTCTTGTTCTTACCACCGTGTTTTTGAGTAGACTGCATAGAGTTTATCGCTGTGGTAGGAAGAGTAGTAGATTTGGTAAAGGGGTCAATTGACAACTGGGCAATGTGACCACTGAGTTTTTTTACAGTAGCCCCAGAGGTTGCGTCGATAATCCCATCGACATGCGCTCTGGTTGCCGAGTAGGGGGAGAATTGGAGTTGTGAGGGGCATTGAGAATGATGTCGTATAAAGTGCCAAACTGCAAATATATCAAATCTAAGTGTTGGGCACGATGAATGGATTGGTCTTCTATGACCGTGCCACCTAAGGCATCATCTTTAGCAATTAGGGGGAGTAGATACTTGTAGAACCAATTTGATAATAGATAGTCTAGGAGGGGAGCTTTCACTAGCCTTCCCCCACACCTCCATTCATGTATATGATCAGAGATGTGGGTGGTGGTGTCCTGATGTAATGAAGTGAGGAGTTCTGTCCCAGTTTTGTAGCGAATGGGTAGCTGGAAGTGCCTAAGAATTCCATCGCTAATTGCCAAAGGTATTGACTAACGCGAAGGGTAACTCAATGTACCACTTGGCTACATTGCTAGTAAGGGTGTAGGGAAAGAGCCGTAGCCAGATACTATCATCCACCATGAAGTTAGAAGAACACCATAAATGATAAGTGGTGATGTGTGTACCCGTATGCTCCCATTTTTTCCCTTCAAACTTTGGGATGTCTGTCGGTATTTTATGCGGGATTGGTGGCCAAAGTACATTGTGATAGATGGGGTCGTTTGTGAGTTTGTACAAGTCAGGGATATCAATCGTTTCCAAGAAAGGCAAGGTGTTTGATGCCCTTGAATCAGACCAAGGAGATAACATATGACTTGAGGATCCTTGCGGTCCTCCCATCGTGTTGTTTCCAATATTATATGCATGTTGCGTGGTATAGTAAGTGCTTTGGGGTATAGTATTGTAATGTGGGTTTCCATAGGGGTTGTTAGGCCGGGTGTTGGAAGTATCCCAAGGATAAGGAGTGCCCCCTTGACTCATTTGAGATTATGAGTAGGGTGCCAATATGGATTGATTGGGACCTTGTTGAGGGTTCTTTCTTGCCAGATAACTAACTATAGGTCCTTGACTAACATAAGGAGGGTTCATGTCAATCAATGACTGACCTTGTAGACCTGAAAACAGAGGGGGAACTATGACGTTCCTGGCCAGTTTATGCATATTGGGAACTGTGCCCCCAGGTATCTGAACCTGAGGGTTAGAACTATACAATGGATGCCAACCATAGGGTTGGTTAAGGGGACCCGTGCTAACCGTGATATATTGAGCATTATAAGGAGTGCTATATGTAGCACTTGTTGAAGGTCCAGGGGCTAACACAAAAGGGGCAGAACCTAGAATGTATTGGGTTCCACTCGTGGTGGGTGTCACGATAGGGTTTGAACCTGGGATAGATCGAATAGCGGGGTTCGCCATCAGAGGTACAGTACTGACTGTTAACTGGGGAGGTGGTGGTGGACCAAAAGTGTCCACAAAATCCCACGACTTGTTAGTCGTCAATGGGATGGGTAGAAATGTTCCAATGGAAGACAAAGGAGGTACAAATGTAATGAGAATCAAGAGCGGTCCCAACGAATTCATGATTGGAGGATTGTATGGAGGAAGGAATCCTTCAGTAAAGAAATATTTTGATAAGATTGAATCGTGGGATGTCCAAACTGATTCTGTGTTAGATCTCGGAGACTGATTTCCCGAAGATGGGGAATCCGGTACATTGGGGCTTGGTGGATCCTCCACAGTGAGTGGGGGAAGACCTAACAACCATCTAGATTGATGATGAGGGCCAAATGTAGCCATAGTGAATAATAAATTTTATCATTAAATTTTACAGTGATGTTCATTAAAGTCTCGGTGATAACATTCTCGCACTTAAAAAATAAAAAATACACCAAGGAAATCAATCAACAAGCAGAGGGAAATGACCCTGTTTGATAAGCACCAATCACTAGAGATGAGACCCAGTATCACAATGAATAACAAAGAGAGTTGGCCAAATGTATAGTTACAATTACTCTTGAGCTTCGTCCGAACCTAGATTAAGGGGCCAAGTACTCTCGTGAAGACAAGCACCCTCCCAAAAACTAAAGACAAAGTAGGTTCGTCTGTGTTAGGTACGAGGGCAGCCCGCCCCAGTCACCTTGTGTTCATCCCTAAAAGTATGGCCACTAAGGATACCTCAGATCACAGACACTACAAGGGGGGACATAGTCACATATAGTATGTTGTGTGGGCAGGATACTTGAGTACCTCACTCAGCTTCGATATCCCCGAAGGGATCCTCGAGACACAGAATACCCAAAGGATATTTAAGCAAAGGCGAGCTACCTTCACTTAAAGTCCGATGTTGTCTCGTATTTAGCTCCACTTTTACTAGAGTGGTCCCGGATAGTATGAGTGCAGAAGGGTTTCTCTCTTTAATGACACTAGTTTCGGTGTATGATCTTGGGCAGTTACCTCACACTGCTTATCCCAAGATCTTAGCCTAAACTAATGTGTGTTTACTCTAAAAAGAGTTGTTGATTGATTTTAATAGGTAGATTTTAAATGTACTTCGTTAGAGTCTTTGGTAGGGGTGTTGACGTATGAAGTTATATGGGACTCTGACTCAAATCATGCAAAAACAATGCTCGTAAATTTTCACTTTCGATGAATAAGCTACTTCTATAAAGGGAGAGTCATACATACATAAATATATATACCATGCATCCTATTCAGTAAAACACTAGCATAACTGACAGAAATTCAATGCTCACTAACAACTATTGAAACCAAATAATGCAGATCTAACCAACTAAGCAGAAAACAGTAAAATTTTTGTATTTTTTCTTTAATGAAAACAAAAATTTTAAGAAGTAAAGTTATTTTCTTAAAAAAAATTGTTCAGGACATAGATCAGTCAAACAAGTGCAGCTGCAGATCCCTGATTAGTCTACAAGAATATTTCCCAACCCATGAGGTCACAGAGCAAGTCATTTATCAAGAAATGGCTAGCTAACGCTCTGTACTAGAGGCTACAAAGAGTTAGTTTCAACACTAATGCACTGTTTGTGAGGACACATTGCTTTATAAAGAACTGTTTACACTAGAAGAAAGCGTTAGTGAGGAAAAAGGCTCAAAAAATAGGCTGTGGGGATCAAATCTAGGGTTGAGCACTAAGAGAAGGGTGTCTTATAGTCATGAGTTGTCAGAAAGGGAATGAAGAAGTACAAGAAGGCCTGGAAGAAAGAGAGATCTAGGAAATTTCTGGGAAAAATCGGAAACTAAGTGCAGTCCCTAGCGGAGTCACCAATTCTTGTAGAGGGATTAATGCACGAGTGTTTGGTGATGTAGAAACCCTCAAGGAGCTTCTCAGGATCCTTGGCAAATGATCAGATTAGTTGTAGCTATCACAAAGATGCATGCATATCTATGCCTAACAAATGGATATCAAAGTGAGAAGGAATTATTACCTCGAGTCTTAGTGTGGTGTTGCTGGAGAGCGCAATGTAGCTAGGTGGAAGACCCCTGAGCCAGCTCTAGATCAAAACTCGCACATAGAAAATACAAGCAAAATATTGCAGCATAAAACCTTGATAAACAATGCATGAACATATAAAGGTATATAGTTTCATATATCTAAGCCACTCATGCTAATGATATTGAATAAACATACAAACAAGTCATACTATCAACATCTCAGAGTGGACAACACAACTGCAGTTCTATATTGATGTAGAAAGTGTGATTACAACCATCAATTGCATCAACCTTCCCTTACCCATCCAGATCCTCTCTCTCTCCCCCTTCTTAACCTCTTATGATGCCTTAGTCTGAGACTCTGCTCGACAGTCAAATAGACAATCCTTTCAAATGGTTTGACCCCTTTCACAATGGCCCTAGCCTTGCATATCTAGCATGTGAAGATAGGGTTTCCAAGTCCTTCATAAGTCCCATTAGGCAAAAGTAGTGATGTTTCCATTTCTTTGTGCTCTTTCCCATTTGCAGACTCCATTAGGAATTAGTAATTCCCCCAAACAGGTCGAGTTTTGATGTTTCCCTGCTTTTACGAGTTGACATAGGAGAGAATCTAGGGATATTTTCTTAGTCAACTCATTCCTTTGACCCATATAAACTCATTAGGTTTCACTAACACTCTTCCCAAGGTAAAAAATAGAGTTACTTTGGGTACTAATGCACCCTTAGCCTTGCTAGGAAGCTTTATAAAGCATGTTGCTAGTTTTTAGACAATGTTAGCTTGACAACTGAACCTGTGAACTTGGTCAGTCCTTCAGTGATCATTTCTTTCTCCGATGAGATGATGAGGAGGTCATTTTCCTATATAACAAGCTCCTAATCATTCCTAGCATAATGCTCTCGGTTATTGTTGTGAACTATATTCAGTTCATATAGCACTCCAAACATTGTATATTCACTACAACTAATTTCCAAACACTCCAATCACTCCAAATGTTGATTCCCTTCCATAGTTGCTCAGGGCCTCGACCTCTCGGCCCTCTCCCTCGAGCCTCAACCCCACCGGCCTCACCGGCCTCCCACTGCTTACCATGCTACACAACACCTCTCCCAGTTATACCCACACTACGTTTTTAACACAGTCATATAATGCATATTAGCCTCCTTTATTATCACTCGTCCATATGCATCAATACCCATCAATTCATTACAATACCACTTCAGTTTGATTCATACCTTTTTGGCTCTAGAACACCCTCCATACAACTCTCTCATACACTTCCTACCCATATATTATATGCTGATTGACTCATATTATAAGCTTCATGGTATCATACAATGTCTACCCATATATTAGAAACCACAACTGTTGATTGATTCATATGTTATTGCATGTGTTTGCTAAGCCCGCATACCATAACTCATAATATGCCTCCCCCACATACTCCCTCTCCCATATAAAAACTACTCCAAATAATACCTCTGTCCCATATATATATCATATTGCAATTTTACACTAAAACTGCATTTTTTACAACTAGAAGTGCATTTTTTTTATATATTGGCAGCAAAGTACATTTTTAAATGCATTCATTGATATCTATTGTTGGAGTAGTTTCGTTTGGGAAAGAGAACTAACCTGACTGGTCCCAAAATCTAAAACACACTCTCATTTTCAATGATTTGTGGAAAGGAGTTTGTGTAGGAGAAGGAGATAATGAACCTACATGTCAGGCCAGGCAGTAACTCCTCAAAGAAAAATTGATTCGTATATCATTCCTTCAGGTTGGTCTTTATTATATACATGAGGGAGAGACTGTTCACTTCATCTCCCGATGACTGTTCATATTACTTATTATTTATTTACGTTATATTCACCCAATCCTGATGAATAGGTGTCAACATTCCCCCCCTAATCTGAAGGGATGTTGGTGAGTCCAAGCATCATTCTGAATCGTTCAAGATTTTCTCTTCCAAGCGCTTTGGTGAAGATGTATGCAATTTTCTCATTAGTGGAAAAATGACAGAGATGGATTGTTTTGGCCTCAACATGATGTCGAATCAGATGATATTTAGTATTGATGTGCTTCGTTCGATCATGGAACTTTGGGTTCTTGGCAAACTTTATTGCAGAGGTATTGTCAATCATGAGTGGAGTTGATTGTACTTGTTTAACCTGCAAATATTCAAGAATTTTCCTGAGCCACACAATTTCTTTTGTTGCTTCAGCTGTTGCCACGTATTCTGCTTCTGTTGTGGAACCTACTGGAACTGATTGTTTGCGTGATCTCCAGGAGACAACTCTTGATCCAAGACTCATAGCATATCCTGAAGTAGATACCCCGGTTTCTTTGTCTCCATCGAAGTCTAAATCAGAGTATCCAATCAAGCTGAAGTCGTCCACCTGTGTATACTTGATTCCAAAGCCTTGAGTTCCCTTCAAGTACCTTAGAACTCTTTTTGCAGCAGACCAATGTCCCTCACAAGGATTTTGCATAAACCTGGAGAGGATTCCAACAGCGAACGAAATGTCTGGTCTGGTAGTAGTTAGGTAGTTGAGACTTCCTACAAGCTGTCTATACTTTGTTGCATCCTCAAATTATTTTCCTTCAATAGATGTGAGCTTTAAGTTTTGTTCCATTGGAGTAGTAAGAGGATTGCATTCTGTCATGCCAAACCTATTCAACGGATCTCCAATGTACTTATTTTGAGAAAGAAATATGGACTTCAGATGTTGGGTTACTTCAATACCGAGATAGTAATGAACATAGCCCAAATCAGTCATTTCAAAACTTTTCCCCAATTCCTTCTTTATGGATGCAATGTAGCTTTCATTGTTCCCTATCATCAAAAGATCATGTACATATACCACAATATATACAACTGTTTTGCCAACTTTCTTGACAAATAAAGTTGCATCATCAAGATCATAATGTTTGAAATTGAGTTTCAGAAGATGCTTAGTTAGTTTTTCATACCAGGCTCGCGGTGCTTGTTTGAGGCCATACAAGGACTTCACAAGTTTGCATACTTTATGTTCATGTCCTTTCACAGTAAATCCTTCAGGTTGGGACATAAAAACATTCTCTTTTAGATCTCCATTCAAGAAAGCAGTTTTTACATCCATTTGATGGACTTTCCAACCGTTCTGAGCTGCTAGGGAAAAGAGTGTTTGGATGGTAGCCCATTTTGCTGTGGGGGAAAAAGTCTCCTCGTAATCGACCCCTTCCTTCTGTGCAAAACCTTTTGCCACAAGCCTAGATTTGTGCTTGTCAAGTGAGCCATCAGCTTTATACCTATTCTTGTAGACCCACTTGCAGCCAATTAGTTTGGTTCCTAATGGAGGATCAACTAGCTTCCAAGTGCCATTCTTTATGAGGGCATCATACTCCTTTTGAATCACTTCTTTCCATTCATCATGAGAAGCAGATTCTTTGAAGGAAGTTGGTTCAAAATCTGTAGACAAGTTCAATTCACAATCATAAGAAACATCCATATCAACAGGTGAATTAGAGTCATCTACATCACCCCCATTTTGCCGGTTTGAATTTATAGTTCCTGTCTTTCCAACTTCATTAGGATGAACACTTTCAAGTGTCTTTGTCAGCCACATTGGGGGACCTGTCTGAGATGGTCCGGGCTGCTCCGCTGATTGAGTTGGGTCTGAATCAAGGTTGAGTCTCCCAATTTTGTCAATCACATCACTTAAAGCATCATCCGTTGTTGGAGTTTCATGCAGGGGAGAGTGTTCTTTAGAAGAAGATTCCACATGTTGATCTAGTATAGGAATCCCCCCTTCAAGATGTGGAATCTGATTATCAAATTCTTGAAATGATTTGCTTTTGCAAATCTATCGAAGCGATCAAGTTGTCGCTCAACAACATTGTCAATTTTGGATGATTCAAGAAAAATTACATCTCTAGATACAACAAACTTTTTATTTACTTCATCATAGAGACGATATGCTTTGGAGGTGTTTGAATACCCTAGGAAGATACATTTACGACTTCTAGCACCAAGTTTGTTTCTATGTACCTTTGGTATCAAGGCATAATAGGTGGAACCAAAGACCTTGAGATGCTTTACCGAAGGAACATGTCCATACCACATTTCATATGGAGTCTTGTTTCTAATAGCATTAGATGGACATCTATTCTTTATAGATGCAGCACATAGAACAACATCAACCCAAAACATTATCTTTACATTTTTGAGGAAGAGCATGGATCGTACCATATTTAAGATTGTCCTATTCATGCTTTCAGCTACACCATTCTGTTGGGGATTATAAGGTACAGTTGTTTGATGTTTGATCCCATATTGGCGAAGATAGTTTTCAAATTCATTTGATGTGTATTCTTTTCCATTATCAGTGCGAATAGACCCAATATGAGATTGTGCATCATTTTCAATCCATTTATGAAAGTTCTTGAACGTTTGAAAAGCATCAGATTTGTTCTTCAATAAATAAACCCAACACATTCTGGTGTAGTCGTCAATAAATGTCATCATATATTTATTTCCATTTGCAGAAGGAATAGGCATTGGACCACATAAATCTGAATGAATGAGTTCAATTTTTCTATGTGCTCTTGAATGTGAATCATGAAAACACTGTTTGCTATGCTTTCCTAGAATGCAAGCACCACATTGCTCAAGTTTCCTAGGAATTGTAGGCAAACCAGAAACACCATTTTTCTTCAACAAGCGGAGGCTGTAATAGTTCAAATGTCCAAATCTAGCATTCCATAATAAAATTGATGGAGGTGTACCTTCTTCATAATGAGAATTGTATGAGAAATTTTGTGCACGAGCAGAGGTTCCTAGCAGCTTGAGAAGCCTTTCTTCTTCTATTCCCCTCATGACAAGTGAGTGGTCAGATGCTTTTATTACCTCAAGCTTGCCATCAAACATATGAATGGAGTGACCTTGCTAGTGGATGTGGACCAAGGACAACAAGTTTCTCTTGAGCTGTGGGAGATATAGAACATGATGCAGAAGAAAGTTTGGAAGACCAGGCAATTTAAGCCTGATTGTGCCAAGCCCCGATTGCTTGATTTTTGATTGGTCTGCAAAGTATACTTCTCCATCAACATTGTCAGTAAATTCTTAAAAAAAATCTTTTCTATGAGTCATGTGGTAGGTTGCTCCTGAATCAAGCAACCAATCATTTTTCCAAGAAGCAAGTGAAGCATTAAATAAATCTTCATTTACTCCAATATTACATTGTGCCACAACATAGTGAGTGGATTCAGGTGCTTTACCTTTGTCTGTATCATCAGTTTTACATTTCTATTGGTTTCCTTGCTGCTCAATTTTGTCCCATGGTAACTTGCATGTAGAGGCATCATGTGATCCATTTCTTTTGCAGCGTATGCAGTGCAAATATGCCTTTTCTCCTTGAGAGTGTCTACCCCCCTCCTCTGAAATATCTTCCTCTTCCTCTTCAACCACCTCTTCCTCTTGAAGAATCTTGAGCAGGATGCTTTCCTTTATGAGCAAGGCACACAACCTATTCAAAAGATTCATGGGATGTCTTCTTTCCAAAAGCTTTCTCTCTTTCAACAAATTTTTTCACAAGAGAGTCAAGGTAATGTCTTTAAGATTTCCATTTGCTTACAATGACTCAAGATAATTGGAGTAAGTAGGATAAAGTGCCTTGAGAAAAGCGATAAGAGGAATATCCAAATCAATTTTAGTGGTTTGGATATCATGCATTATAGACTTTACTTCAGATGCAAGAGCAAGAGGATCATTATTTTGCAGTTCAACAGTGAAGAGTTTAATCATGAGTTGAAAAACTTCAATTGCAGAATGTGAGTCATAGAGTTCTTTCAGCTTTTGTAAGACTTCGAAAGCAGTTGAAAATGGCATAATATGGCGACTCACCTCTTCACTTGCAGATGTTGCGAGTAATGCATAGGCTTTGATGTTCTTGTTTTCCCAAATGCCGAGCTCTTTGTCTGATGTAGGCCGTTCTGGCTGTTTGTCTTCGTCTCCAATGCACACTCCTTTCCAAAAATCATTGAAAATGAGGGTGTGTTTTATCATTCGGGACCACTCAAGATAGTTCTCTTTGCTAGTGAGAACTATTCCCACAATGGATATGATTGAATGCATACTGTAACAAAAGCTTCTGCTGCAAAACTTTTACTCTTAATGGGAAAAAATATTATTCTGATATGATTGGATAACAAATTCAACTCGACGGCAAATGTCAATACCTAGGACTATAAATACACAAATTTGTACAATGCATCCAACACTTCATGGCATTCAACATATTTTATATGCCAAAAACTTCAACACATACACATTTTATATGCCAAAAACTTCAACTGTAGGACCAACGTTACAATATCATAGGAATTAGTATTCGATACATTTTATATGCCAAAAACTTCAACTATAGGACCAACGTTACAATATCATAGGAATTGGCATTCAATACATTTTATATGCCAAAAACTTCAACTGTAGGACTAGCATTACAATATCATAGGAATTGGCATTCAATACATTTTATATGCCAAAAGCTTCAACACATACACAAAGGCAACGCTTCCAGCGTACATACAATGTAATGATATGCCAAAAAACTTCAACGCAAACACAAAGGCAGTGCTTCCAACATACATACAATGTAATGATATCAGCAGCGTAAATATCAGAAGCCTTAAATATCAGCAGCGTAAATATCAGAAGCGTAAATATCAGCAGCGTAAATACAATGTAATAATGTAATGATACAAGCGTAAATACATTTCCATGCCTTTAATATTATTCTTGTTCGTTAACCCGTTCTCTCTAGCGTGGTCCGGAGGCGAGGCTCTACCAGAAACCCCAAGGCTGTTATTTCGAATCCTCATCCGAAGGTTTAGTTTGGCTCCATGCTCTCAGAGCTCACGTACCATAAACGTAGCAACGTTTCACACCATTCATGCAGTAACTCCTTCAAGGCATTCAACATAGTAGCACGGCCTCAAGGCATTCAACGCAGCAGCATGGCCTCAAGGAATTCAATGTAGCGATTCAAAAAGTTTTCAGATCTGAGGCATGGAAGAAATGGTGCAGAATTAATTATGGCAGACAGAGTGCATAAGGGCAGTGGAGAAAGAGCGCATTAGGCAGTAGGGAGTTACAACTAATTTTGGGAGCTGGCTCTGATACCATGTCAGGCTAGGCAGTAACTCCTTAAAGCAAAATTGATTCGTATATCATTCCTTTAGGTTGGTCTTTATTATATACATGAGGGAGAGATTGTTCACTTCATCTCTCGATGACTATTCGTATTACTTATTATTTATTTACATTATATTCACCCAATCTTGATGATTAGGTGTCAACACTACAAATCCCACCTTACATAAGGAGATCGCCATTTGGAAAAACAAGAATAGAAAGGCCTATTCCTTGATTGCATCATCTGTAAATGAAGAGGTGAGTCACCATATTTCACCATTTTCAAATGAGTTTGAAGCCTTACAGAAGTTGAAGGAACTCTATGATTCACACTTTGAAATTGAAGTTCTCCAATTGATGTTTAAATTGCTCAGTCTTGAATTGAAAAATGATGACCCTCTTGCTTTAGCATCAGAACTAAGGTATATTATGCATGATATCAAAACCACTGGTATTCAAATAGACATTCCTCTTATAGCTTATGTCAGTGCACTCTATCCCACTTATTCAAATTACCTTGAGTCATTGCAAGAAAGTGGAAACCTCAAGGAGATTATCTTTGACTCCCTTGAGAAGAAGTTTGTTGAGAGAGAGAAGAATTTTGGGAAGAAGACAACTCCTCAGTCTTCTGAAGAATTTGTGTGTCTTGCACATAGAGATAAGAATCATGCTCAATATTCTTCTAGAGGAATAGGTGGCCGAGGAGGAAGAGGAAGAATAAGTTTTAGAGGCAGGGGGGGTAGACAATGTCAAGGAGAAAAGTTTGATTGTCATTGCATACATTGCAATAGAGATGGAAATGATGCATCCACATGTAAATATCCTTGGGATAGAATTGAGCAGAAATAAATGAAGCCAAAGGTAAAACCCATGACAAAGAGAAAGATAAAGCACCCGAATCTGCTCACTATGTTGTGGCACATTGTAATATTGGAGTAATTGAAGACTTGTTTAATGCTTCACTTGATTCTTGAAAAAATGAATCGTTACTTGATTATGGGCGTGGCTCTCTCCCTATTAAACTTACCCACCCTCCATGCTTGACATATTTATCCTTGCCATAACAACTTGTCTTTCAAGAAGTCTATTGCAAGGTCAAGAATACCTTCATTTTTCCCATAGTCTTTTACCCCTTTAATAAATGTTGTATAGCTTTCTGTTTTGTATGGAAGTTTTTAGACTTAAACAATACATATCATATATTAGTATAGATCTAATTATATGTTTTTTAATTTATATAACATTAATGCAAGTTTGTTAGATGTATATTGTTTGTCATAATAATTTTGGCCTCTATTAAATTTTAATTAAATTGTATGAATATTAAATTTTGTGATAAACTATTTTTAGTTTTTTATATAACTTATAATAATTATTATACCATGGTTAATCAAACTATTTTAAATATTTTTTAATATAAGTGTTTTAATTTTATGTTTTATTTTTTAAATAATAAAATATTATTATTTTTGAAATTAACAAATTTAATTTAAACAAAATTAAATAATATAGTATTAATTTTCCCAAATCAATTTTTATAAAGAATATTAGCATTCCATTTTACCCACTAAAACATTATAATTAATAAAAATTTATTCAAACTTTCATACATTAATAATCCATTTTCCTGACATTCTTATAATTGATACAAATATGGAAATATTCGTTCTTATTTACTTATGTTTTAACGAACATAATTCTAATTGTGAAATTGATGGTACTTATTTTTGAAAAGCATAAAGTACACGACAAAATTATTGGCATGGAATAATATTGATTTTGAGCAAAAAAACTATTGGCTAATAACCAATGCATGTGCTTTTATTATTTTTCTTTCATGAAATCATTAATATAGTCACTCACTAAATGATGAAATGGAAAAATGTGCATAACTTTAAGGATTGTATGATCAATGTTATGGCATCATTCATAAATTTATGTCAATGTAAAGTGGAATAATTTCTTAATAGGAAAATAGATTTTACAAGTGCATTTACAAAACATAGTAACTAAGTCTTTTAATATATAACAATTGTGATTACATATTTTTGCTATTTTTTAACTAAGAAACAGGGACAAGATACTATGTAGCACTTGTTTAAATATGTCTAAATAAATCATTTTAGTTGGTGAAACTTGGTTTGAAGAAATATCGATAGATATAAAGTTGGAAATCAAAGACAAGTTTGTAGTTAATGTGACAGAACGAATTTGAAGACATTGCTGGAGCAAATCACTAGGGTTTTTTTGTTGTTATTAGTCTTCCCTCTTATGTTGATTGTTTTGTTGTAGATTTAGAAGTTTCATTTGTGGCTGAGTGTATATTTTATTTAGTATTCATGGAAAATTTGGAGTTTTTTCCATTGAATCAGGGTTAGTCTTGGTTTTTAATTGGCTCAGTTTGCCATAAGCTCGGATGTTCTTTTCCTATTCCATGCAATCATAGCTCATAGGAGGTTTTTGTTGTTGTCAGATTACAATCTCGTGGTTTTTCTCTAGTTCTTGAGTGATTGAGATTATTGCTTGTTCAATAGGTCTCCCAAACAAATTTTTAAAAAAGGCAATGTTAATTCCCTCTCTTGATTTATGGTTTTCTTCATCCACTAAGAAGGATATGATTACATTCAAGGAAAGAGGGTTGATTACTAAGTTAACTGGCCTCTAGCCTAGCTATAATTCTATTTTAGAATGGACCTTTGTTAAATGGGTAAATCATCAACTCGTTAGTATTTTCTGTTGTGAAAATGGTTATCATGCTTTTCCTTTTCGAAACAAGGGGGATAGGGATCAAATATACAAAAGTGGACCTTATTTCAAGGAAACTAGAAGAATGTTTCTCACCCACTGGTCTTTGAATTTCAATCCCATGATGGAAATTTCTTCTACACTAGTGTGGATCAGGTTTCCCTATATTCCCCTTCTTTGTTGGGGTGAAGGTATTTACAAGGCTATAGGAGATAAATTTAGTTGATTTATTTCTAGTGTTATGGACAAGAACTATAACTTTTCTTATTCTAAAATTTGCATTGAAGTGTTTTTTACAAAATTCTTCCCAAGGGGATTCAACTTAACGACAGTTGGTTCCATCTTCATGCCTTGGATTATGAACACAATTCTTTAAATGTAATTTTTGTCCAGAGCATGGGCACTTTGTAAAAAATAATTCTAAGGCTTTAACTTCTCAACTTTCTTCTAATTCTCTACCATATTCTAATAGTAATGATGAGCAAAGAGCATTCAAACCAATTTCAAGGAAAGGCAAGAAGCATTTTACTAAGAAACTCCATGCTAGCAAGCCTAACTCTCATGAGCATCCTCCCTCCAAAAATATATATGAAGATTTGAAATCCATAGAGGTAGACGTTATAGGTGATGAGGCTCAAGGTGATCAAACAGTCCCAAATCTAGTGTCTCCAAATAATAGTAATTCATTCATTGAGGAAAAGTCTTTGTCCAAAGATAATGACAACATCCCCCTTATAGAAAAGAAAGAAGTTGGAATGGAGGATAAGGAGGAGATCAAACTCCTCACTTCTTCTCCTTCCTATTCAAATGTGCTAAAAAATAATATTTGTTCTTCCCCTCTTTTAGCTAGAAATAAGAAATAGCAAACCAAGAAAACCTAGAAACTTAGTGTTGAAAATTCTCTTGCCTCTTATGGTTCCATTGGTGAGTCTATTTCTCTTAAATCTTAGAAATGTTTAGTTTTTGCATGTTTTTTTTTAATAATCAACTCATATTCTTATGAAGGGGTAGGTACAAGCTTTAAAAGTTTGAATATTGGATATTTCCCCAACCCACCTACTTTTTTTGGGGTGAAAGATGGTTTTTAGCTCTGCCCTTTAGCTTCTGTTAGGCCCTTATACTAGTAGTGTAACCCCTTATTGTTATTAGTACAACCCACTTATTATATTGATGTACCCATGTAGTGCCCATATTGTTACTATTGTGCCCCATAGAAGCCCACTATTGTTATTATTCTGCCCTTACATTATTATTGTTATGTCGGCTCTAATTATGTTATGATCCCTTAGACTCCTATATATAGAAAGGAGGTCTTTTCATTTGTATCATCCAAGAATTGTTCATTTATGTAATGTAAAGGAGGTTTCCCCCTTGAAGAGGCTGAATTCTAAGGCGTTGATCTATCTTTTCTATCTTTTTCTTGAGCTGGTTTCATAACAGCTTCATAGAAAATAGTCTCTTTGTAAAAGCATATTCCGATGTAATATTTTATTCTCATTATTATTAAAAAAGTTAAGACACCATGCATATATGATAAAAGCTATTTTATTATGAAATGAAAGCATAATGAAGAACACACAAAGTGATTACTTATGGAGTTAAAATCTACGGGTGTTATTATTAACTTGTGAATGAAAGCATTATACAAAACATACAAAAGTGAGTATCATCGGATTCAAAATGCAGGGACGCTAATATATTTGAAGTTCATTTAACATTTATTTATTGTTCATAAACTTACATATTTTAACGTATGTTTAACCCAAACTACCATTACCATAATCGTATTTATATACCATAATCATATTTATAGGGTGCTTTAGTGGTGATATTACATATTTATTCATTAGCAAAACAACAAAAGATGTAAGCTTTTTCTAACCATCTTGATTGTTAATTATTATTTGTATTATCAATTTAGAATATTAGTAATATATTCTTAAATGACTAATGAGTTAGTAAAATTGTATAGCCTAGTTATTAGGTAAGGTATTAGATTTAGAGAAAACTATTTCATAGGTGGCATCGATTATTGTATTATATATTAATGACATTGGTGTGAATATTAGGTAAGATGTCTTGATTCTTTTTCTATCATATTGTTGTGCATGTGTTGTGCTTCATTTCTTAACAAGTTTTATTATTTTTTATGTGACACCTTGATAGAAAACTAATTATTGGAGTAGAAAGGGTTGTAATAAAATTATGATGTAGGTTTTTAATATTATCTTTATAAGTCAGGTTTTTTTAAATATCTATTTAACTTTTTAAAGAAAAGACTAACTTTAATTTTGTGAAAAGGTAAGTGCTTTTGATTACCAAAATCTTCTTTCACAATATTTTTGTGAATAGTAAAGTTTAGAGTTAGGATTAAAGATTTATGATTCGAGTTAGACACATAGTCATTTAAGAGGTCAAAATTAACTATTTTGTTTGAGTAAAGAAATAAAAAAAACATATAGTCCATGAAATTACTTCCAAGCCCATGAATACAAATCATTAAGTTTGAGTTTGGTCACTTCATCTAGGCATACAGGAATAGGGTTGGAATCATCAGTTAGAATAATAGCTTGGTTAGATTTACTTCTAACATTAACATTTCCTAGAAATTGGATATTACCTTCATTCCTCATAATATAAATATCTTGTTCCAGGATATTATAGGGATAATTTTTATGTAGATTGTTCTCCTTATAAAAAGTAGAATTGATATACATGAAATAAGAAATTGCTATGTAAATACGTTTAGTATTCATATTTGAGATTTCTATCCAACTGCGTTGATTGAAATAATCTATCTTATGAAGTCGAATATGAGGAGAAACATTCTTTTTTATATAACTAGATGTGGCTCTGATCCTTCAGTTCCCTTTCCATGATGACCACAAAATGAATCATTTTCGATGAAGGACCTTAGATTCATCACACTCCTAGGTTTCAACTAGAAAAACAATCTTAATCTCACTTGGGATCCAACTTAACATGAGTCTTTTACACCATGGAAATCCATCACAGAGCCAAAAAAAAGATTCATGGTGTCCAAAATTCCTATTTATTATTAGCATTATGGTATATATTTTTATTAATAGTTTTTTTGTTGGTTCAAGCAGTTAATTAAGCAAGAAATAAATGAAATGAAAACTAAATGGAAACCAAAAATCACACAAGTAAACACAATATTTTTACGTGGTAAAACCTTGATAGTGTGTCAAGGAAACATCCACGGGGCAAGGGATTGGATCTTTATTTAATTAAGAACTATTCTCCATGATTACATTATCTCGGGAATTCATCAGTTTTATAAAATCCTCTCCTCCGTTACATAACGGTTATTCAGTATAAAACTAACTAGCAGTAACTAATAAATATTTTACTCATTTTTACACAATTGTCACATTTCAACAAACTCCACCTTGACAACAATTTTCCTAATCCCTTGCCCATGCCCATTCATCATCTCTTCTGCAAGCCAAGAGAAGCTAAACACCATCGCAACTTCTCTACTGTAATTGGCTTTGTGAATATGTCTGCACAATTCTCTTGTGTATGGACCTTCTTGAGAGCTAATTTTGTGCCATCGATCACATGTCTCAGAAAATGATACCTTACATAAATGTGCTTGGCCTTTCTGTGATAAGTTGGATTTGTTGCCAAGTGAATAACACTTTGACTCTCACAGAATTCATTCACTCCCTCCTACGTCCTTCCAATCTCATCAAGTAGACCCTTTAACCAGATTGCTTCTTCACTGGCATCTGAGGTAGCCATATACTCTACTTCGGTAGTGGACAACATAACTGTTTCTTGAGGCTCTGCCATCCAACTAATTTCTCCACCTGCAAGAGTAAAGACATAACCTGCAATAGATATCCTTTTGTCCAAATCACCTGCATAATCAGTATCAACATATCCGTAGGCTGATCCTTTAGTACCATTAAATATGATGCAATGATCACTTGTGCCTCTTAAACATCGAAGCACCCATTTCACTGCTCGCCAATGTTCTTCACCTTGGTTTACCATGAACTTGCTGACAACTCCAACTGCATGTGAAATGTCAGGTCTTGTAGATGCCATCGCATACATTAATTTTCCTACAACATTAGCATATGGCACACGAGACATATATTTTTTTTCTTCATCAATTATAGGACTCAAAACTGAAGAAAGCTTAAAATGGGAAGCTAATGAAACATTAACAGGTTTCACACTGTTCATATCAAACTTTTAAAGTACTATTTCCACATACTTTTGTTGTGATAACCAAATCTTACCATTTTTTCTATCTCTGTGTATCTCCATGCCCAAGATATGCTTTTCTTCTCCAAGATCTTTCATATCAAACGTCCTAGAGAGCTGAGCCTTTAACCTGTTGATCTCTTCCATGCTTTTGCTTGCAATAATCATATCGTCAACATACAAAACTAAGATAATGAATATGCCACTGAAACTATTGAAGTATACAAAATGATCATACTCACTTCTAATAACGTTCTAGCTCACCATGAAGGAGTCAAACTTCTTGTACCATTGCCTAGGATACTGCCTCAAGCCATACAATGGTTTCTTGAGCTTGCAAACTAATCTTTTGTTGCGATTTTGTACAAAACCTTTTGGTTGTTCCATATATATTTCTTCATCCAAATCACCATGTAGAAAGGTTGTTTTAACATCTAAGTGTTCTAACTCAAGGTTAAGTAATGCAGTTAGTGCCAACATAGTGCGAATAGAAACAGGTTTTACAACTCGTGAAAAAATCTCATGAAAGTCAATACCTTCAACATGAGAATACCCTTTTGCTACCAGTCTCGACTTATACCTTTCGATACTTCCATCAACTTTCATTTTCAATTTGAAGACCCATTTACATCCAACAACACTTTTCCCTTCAAGAAGTTCTACAAGTTCCGAGGTATTGTTCTTAGCTAAGGAATCCATCTCTTCTTCCATATCCATTTCAATTTTTTTCTATCTGTATCATTCTTTGCTTCCTTATAACAAGAAGGTTCCCCATCTTCAGTAATCAAAGCAAAAGAAAAAGCAAAATCTTCATACCTTTTGGGATTTTCTTTCCCTTGTAGACCTTCTTAGAGTGATTGGTTGCTGAACTAGTTCAAAAACTTCAACAATTTCCTTTGTATCTTCATCACCTTTTCCTCGAGAAGTCTATCCTTCCTTTCAACTTTCAAAGAAAGGTCTAGCCTCCAATTGAATTTGTTGATTTGGAGATACCTGTTCTTTTTCAATTCTTTCAACATTTGATTTTAAAAGAGAAGATTCATCAACTGTTACATCTCTACTAATGACTATTTTTCACAATGTAGGATCCCACAAACTGTATCCTTTCATCACATAGCCATAACCAACAAAGAAATAACATTTTGATTTTGGATCTAATATTAAATGCTGAATTTTAGGAATAAGAGTATAGGCATCATGACCAAATATCCTTAAATGTGAATAATCAAAAGACTGACTTGACCAAACTTATTCAGTAATTTTACAATTAATCGCTATTGAAGGTGATCTGTTAACTAAATAACAAGTAGTGGATATTGCTTCTGCCCATAACTCCTTTTGTAAGTTAGCATTGTTGATCATGCTTCTGGCTCTTTCCATAAGAGTCTGACTCATACATTGAGCAACACTATTTTGCTGAGTATAAACAACAATTTTATGTCTAACAATCCCTTCATCCTTACAGTATTGTTCAAATTGTAGATAAGTAAATTCACCACCATTGTCAGTTCTTAAACATTTAATTGATTTGTCTGTTCTTTTTTCTACCATTGCTTTAAATTGTTTAAAGACATTGAATACATCAACTTTATTTTTTAACATTAAGGACTAAAATTTTCAGGAGAAATCATCAATAAACGTTAAGAAATATAAAGCACCTCCATACGATACAACAGAAGACGGTCCCCACATATCAAAATGAACATAGTCAAAAATTTCTTTACTATTATGACTGACAGTTTTAAACCTCTGTTTACACTGTTTTCCATACACACAATGTTTACAGAAATCCAACTTCAAGGATTTCAAATCGGGATGTAATTTATGGTTCATCAATACCTAAAGACCTTTCTCGCTCATGTGACCCAATCACTGATGCCATAGGCGAGTACCTTCTTCTTCTTTGTCTAACACAATCATTGCTTCACTGACCTGAGTACTTCCTTTAAGTCTGTAAATATTTTCAACCTTTTCTGATTTCATAACAACTAGGGCACCTTTTGAGACTTTCAGCACTCCATTCTGACATGTAAAATTATAACCATCTGAGTCCAAACTCCCAAAGAAATCAATTTTTTCTTCAATCCAGGTACATGTCTAACACTAGTTAGTTTTCTAACTGTGTTATCATAAATTTTAATCCCGATATTTCCCATCCCAACTACCTAACATGATACATTATTACCCATAAACACAGAACTACCATCTACAGCTTCATATGAAGCAAACCAATTTCTGTGTGGAATCATGTGATGAGAAGCACCAGAGTCTAACAACCAACTTTCAAAATTCTGAGAGACATTACATACAGGTAAAGTTTCATCTATCATACATAATTCTTCAGCAGATAAAACTTCATCTATCATACCTTAATCAACTTGATTTTCTTCCTTCCTTGGATTATCAGACTCTTTCCGTTTCCAACAATCTTTCTTGAGGTGTCCAATTTTATTGCAGTATCAACATTTGGATTTACACTTTTTACCCTTTGATTTAGACCTGGAAGAGACCCTTGTTTTGTCCCCTATTTATTTTGACTATCCTCTGGCTACCATGGCTTCTAATGCAAAGGTTTCAACATTGGACTTCTTCCTTACTTCTTTAGCTTACAGAGCTCCCACAACTGAATCAAATTCCAAGGACTCAATTATGCTCAAAATTATAGAGGTAACGAAGTGGTCTCATGAATCAGGGAGGGAACACAACAAGGTGATAGCTTTGTCTTCTTCCTAAAATTTAACTTCCATATTCGATAATTGGCAAATAAGTGTATTAAAAACATTTATATGTTCTACAATTTTTGTACCCTCCTTCATCTGAAGAATATACAATTGTCTTTTTAGATAAATTCTATTGGTTAACGATTTGGTCATATATAAAGTTTCCAGTTTTCCCCACAAACCTGCTGCCGAAGTTTCTTCAACTGTATTGAAGAGAACTTCATCCGCTAGGCATAACCTGATGGTACTGAGAACTCGGGCGTTGAAGTCCTCCTAGTTTGAATGTGTCATGCTAGTAGGTTTCTTCTTCACCTCGTCTAATGCTTTGTGCAACCCTTGTTGCACAAGCAAATCCCTAAATTTCAGTTTCCATAGAGAAAAGTTATTCTTGCCAGTGAATTTCTCCACCTCGAACTTTTCATTTGTCATTTTTGTAGGTTTTAACCCTGTACTGAAATTACCAGCATACGAATTATAAAACACATAAAATAAACAATGTGAGAGAATAACACATAAAACACATATACACAGAGATTTTCCCCTGGATCCCAAAACCGAGACTACTAGCTTGATTTTTCATTATGTTCCTTTCAATGTTATAATACATATTTATACATGCCGAAGCATCCAATACCATGGACTGAAAACCATCGCATCCAAGACCATGGACCGAAAACCATCGCGTCCAAAAACATGTGCAAAAATCATTCACAAAACCATAGGTGGGTCAGCCCAACCTAACATAGGTTCCAAAACCAAAATTTTCCGGGGCGCTTCCCTGGACCCCATAGAGTGGGGTTACCTGCACCCCTCAAACCCCCTGTGACCCCCCCCGCTATGCAATCGACGCAACGAATATGTGGGCTAGTCGTGGAAAGAATATAACACAACCCAACATTCTCCCACTTGTTGTTTTCTTTCCACAAGGGACCACAAGAGAGCTTAGTCATTTATCCAGCCCTGCAACGCCCATTGTTTCTCTACAGCAAGAGAACTTCTTAGAGCTCAAAGATTTTGTCAATGCATCTGCAGTATTCTTCAGAATGTCCACCTTTACCAGCAACACCTTTTTGTCTTCTATCATATCCCTCACAAAGTGATATTGAACATCAATGTGCTTTGTCTTTGAATGATATGCAGGGTTCTTTTCCAAGAAAGTTGCACTTTGGCTGTCACAGTCTATACTTATAGCTCCTGGTACTAACCCAATACTTGAACACAATCTTTGCAACCAAACTGTTTCCTTGCTTACATGAGCGGCTTCCATGTATTCTACCTTTGTAGTTGATAGTGCCACTACAGATTGTTTCTTACTCATCCAACTGACTGCACCTCCAAATAGGTTAAACACATACCCACTTGTAGATCTTCTCTGATCTAGATCTCCATCCCAGTTTGCATCAATAAAGCCATAAATATCCAACACTCTATCTAATCCTGGTCTTCCTTGGTAGCACAAACCATAATCACTAGTGCCACGCAAATACTTGAAAAACCCGCTTCACTGCTATCCAATGCTCCTTTCTTGGTTTTGACATAAACCTACTCAATACTCCCACTGCATGTGCAATGTTTGGTATAGTATAGACCATTGTATACACCAGGCTACCAACTGTAGTTGCATATGGAACACGGGACATGTCCTCTTCCTCTTCTTGTGTCTTGGGACACTGTTCAACAAATAAATTTACACCTACGGGAATAGGAACCTTCACCGGTTTACTATCTTGCATATTAAATCTTTGCAATATTGTCTTGACATACTTCCTCTGGTTTAACCAGAGCTTCCTCTTTGCTTGATCTCTTTTAATTTCCATGCCCAAAATATAGTTTGCAGCACCAAGATCTTTCATGTCGAATTTTGAGAACAATTGGGTCTTCAAATCCTCGATAATTTCTTTGTCATTTCCAACCAGCAACATATCATCCACATACAAGACCAAATAAATAACACAGTCACCAATTAATTTAAAATACACACAGTGATCTGCTTTGCTTCTAGTGAAGCCATGTCCCCGTATAAATGTAACAAATTTCTGATACCACATCCTTGATGGTTGTTTTAACCCATACCGAGACTTCTTTAACTTGCATACCAGTTCTTTCTTACCCTTCACTACAAAGCCTTCAGGTTGATTCATGTAGATTTCCTCTTCTAGATCCCCGTGAAGAAATGTTGTCTTCATATCCATTTGTTCTACCTCAAAATCAAAAGCAGCAACAATAGATAAAAGTAATCTAATAGAAGTTACCTTGGAAACAAGAGAAAAAATATCACCAAAATCAATTCCTGGCACCTGGGAATAGCCTTTTTCTACCAACCGAGCTTTGTATTCCTCCACCTTTCCTTCTGCATTTGTCTTCTTCTTTAACACCCATTGTTGCCAATGGGTTTCCTTCCAGCCGGCAACTCCACTAGATCCCAAGCCTCATTTTTGTGCAAAGATTCCATTTGATCAACCATGGCCTCTTTCCAGAGTTTTCCATCCTCTGAATCTACTACTTCCTTCACAGTTCTGGGATCATCATTAGTAATAGATAAAGAAAAATTTGAATAGAAAGCAGATGGACTATACCTTTTTGGCTACCTTCTTTCTCAAATTGATCTTCTCACACCTGGAGTTTGTGGCTCTTCATCTTCTGATTCCTCCTCTGCTGTAGAGTCTGATTCTTCCTCCTTTAGCTCAAATTCCATATTCTCAGGTTCCTTTGGTTGGACTTCATGTTTAATAACATCTTTCACCTCTCTGAACACCACATCTCGGCTGTACACAACCTTCCTTGTTACTGGGTTCCAAAGCTTATAACCCTTTAAACCATCCTTATACCTAATAAAGATGCACTTTTCAGATTTACTATCCAACTTGGTTCGTTTCTCCTTTGGAACATGTATATATGCATCACAACCAAATACCCTCAGATGTGAAAGAGAGGGTTTCTTACTAGTCCAAACCTCTTGTGGAGTTTTATCCTCCAACGTTGATGAAGGTGATCTGTTGACCAGGTAGCATGATGTCTCCACCACCTCTGCCTATAATTCTTGTCCTAACCCGGCACCACTGAGCATGCTTCTTGCCCTTTCCATCAACATCTTGTTCATTCTTTCTGCAACTCCATTTTGCTAAGGTGTATATGGAGTAGTCTTCTGTCGTGCTATACCATACTTCTTACATAATTATTCAAATTCCTTACTGCAAAACTTTGCACCATTATTTGTCCTCAGCACCTTTATCTTCTTCTCTGTTTAGTTTTCCACTAGAGCCTTGAATTCTTTAAACATGTCAAAGACTTCAGATTTCTTCTTAAGGAAATATATCCATGTATTCCTTGAGAAGTCATCTATAAATGATACATAGTACACAGACTTACCCAGTGATGGAACCTTCACAGGTCCAAACACATCACCATGCACAAGCTCTAATATATGTTTTGCCCTCTTACCACCAGTGGGGAAACTCACCTGATTCTTCTTCCCATATACACAATTTTCACAGAAATCAAAATCCAAAGAGCTATTACTCATACCTTCTACCATACCTTTACCATGAAGTATTCGAAGGCCCTTATCTCCAATATGTCCAAGCCTTTGATGCCACAACATGGTCTTCTCTCCAGAGACCACTAGATTTTCTTATCCACTTTCAGGAACCACAAGAATGTTGCACCCATCAACAACCATGCTACCTTGCAGCTTGTACAGAGTTCCAATACGAACTCCCCGCATCAATACCAGTTCTCCCTGAACCATCTTGCAGACCTATCCTTCTCGAACAATGTTTTTATACCTACATCATCCAACTTTCTTACATAAATCAGATTTTTGGCCAATGCAGGAATATGCAGAACACCTGAAAGTGTTGTAACCCTTCCACCTTGCAACTTCAACTTTACTTTTCTGCGACCAATGATTCTAGCTTTCCTATCATCCCCTAAGAAGACATCACCACCATCGTATTTCTCATACTCGCAGAACCACTCTCTATGGGGAGTGAAGTGAAAGGATGCACCTGAGTCAATCAACCATGCCTCATGATCTACATGTGTACTTGAAGAAGCCAAGTACACATCCCAACCTTCATCTGAGGTGGTTTTCGCCTCTGCAGAAGGAGCATCATCAGAGCCCTTTCCTTTATCAGGAGCTTTAGATTTATAGTCTCTTTTTTAGTGCCCTTCCTTTCCACATTTCCAGCACGCCACCTTTACAGGTTTTCCTGGAGATTTAGATCTCCCTCTGGAATTAGATCTCCCACTCGATGACTTTTTTTTTTTTGTTCTGGGACCGTCCTCGTACAGACAAGGCATCACCATTCCGGCTCTCCATATTTTTCCATCTCATCTCCTCCGTCAGCAAGGATGAGACTATTTCATCAAACTGTAAGGCAGTTTCATTGCTACCTATTGCAATAACCAGACTATCCCACGAATCTGGTAGAGAACACAACAAACTGATGCACTTATCTTCATCTGAAATTTTAATATCAACAGATGCTAACTGACTTACCACAATATTAAATGCGTTCAGATGCTCTATCACCAAGTCTCCATCTTTCATCCTCAGGTTATACAGCTTTTTCCGTAGGAACAATTTATTCACTAGAGATTTAGATTGGTAGAAAGTCCCTAACTTGCCCCACAAAGCCTTTGACATAGCTTCCCCTAATACATTCAACAATACTGAACCTGAGGCACACAATTGTATTGTGCTCTTTGCCTTCCGATCCGACTTCTTCCATTCTTCATCAGACACTCCCGTTGGTCTAGTACCCAGATCTACCGTGATCCACTGATCTTTATCCACCAACAGATCCTCCATCTTGGGTTTCAACAACTCAAAACTCTGACCATTAAATTTCTCGATCTCTATCTTTCCATTGCTCGCCATCTTCTTTCACCACCAGAATCGATCTCACAGATCTCCCACTGAATAGGGTCTACCACAGGCATGAACGAAACCCCTCAGCAACAAAAGTGTCCCCTTGAAGCCAAAACAACTCTGATACCAAATGTAGGTTTTAACCCTGTATAGAAATTACCTGCATAAAAATTCTAAAACACAAAATAAAAAATGCGAGAGCATAACACATAAAACACATATACACAGAGATTTCCCCTGGATCCCAAAACTGGGACTATCAGCTTGATTTTTCATTATGTTCCTTTCAATTTTATAATACATATTTATACATGTCGAAGCATCCAATACCATGGACTGAAAACCATAGTGTCCAAAAACATGTGCGAAAATCATGCACAAAACCATAGGTGGGTCCGCCCAACCTAACATAGGTTCCAAAACCAAAATTTTCTGGGGCGCTGCCTCGGACCCCATAGAGTGGGGTTACCTACACCCCTCAAACCCCCTGTGACCGCCTTGCTACGCAGTCAGTGCAACGAAGGGGGGGCTCCCCCCCGCAGCCCCCCCCCCCGGTTAACTACGTGGGCTAGTCGTGGAAAGAATATAACACAACCCAACGAGTTTTGCCATTTCTTCTCTACAAGTCTTTCCTTCTAGAGTTTCCTTCTTTTAGCTACAGTTTCTGTCTTTCAACTAAGTTTTCTTAAAATATTTTGATTTCCTTCTTCGAGTTGGGGTTTTCAAAATTTCTTTCTATTTTGAATTTTTATACAAAATATGCTTCTGTTGCCCTTTTTTAACTCTCAAGAAATTTCCAAAAAAAATTCTGGAAATTCTCTTAATTAATTTCCAGAATTTATTTTCAATCTTCTCCATAGATTCTTCAAAAAAAATATATTGAAATTGCCCCCAGAAAGAAAAATCTCCAGAAACTTTAAACCATGATTTTTTTTTTTTTTTTAAATTAACCAGCTCTCAACAGAAATCATACTTCTTTTCAAATCTTCTTTTCAAATTAACCAGCGCTCCACAGAAATCACACTTCTGTTGTTAAAATTAAAAAAAAAATTACGCAGACTATCTCTAATGATTTCCTTTCTGTTGATCTGCCTCTGCTTGTGCACACAGATCAGGTAATGGACTCCTCTCTGGCAGCAACGACAACCTGTGGTGACAACAACAATGTTCTTTCTTCAACCACTGCTTAATCTCTTTCTTCAACAATGACAACCTTTCTAGCCTTCCTCTTCCGCAACGGGTTTCCCTTTCTCTAGCAACGACACTTTCTCTCAAGCGGCAGTAGCACAAAAAACAGTCTCTTCACTGGCAAGCTTGGCGAAGTCATGCTCTTCCTCTTCAGCTTTCTCTCAGCGGCAGACTTTTAATCAGACTCTTTTTCTTTACACGCAGAGAGCTAGCAGCGTAGGGAAGACAAAAAACAACAGTTCTGGATGTCCATTCCACAACTCCTCTGCCTTGCAAACATAGCTCCTCTTTTTTTCTTTACACGCTAAGGGCTTCTTTTGTTCGTTCAGACGATGAAAACATCTATCTCTAGTGCATTTGTCTCACGGTTATGTTGCGATAAATTTCTCTCACGGCATTGATACCACTTGTTGGTTCGAGCAGTTAATTAAGCAAGAAAGAAATGAAATGAAAACTGAATGGAAACCCAATATTTTTACATGGTAAAACCTTGACAGTGTGTCAATGAAACATCGACGGGGCAAGGGATTGGATCTTTATTTAATCAATAATGATTCTCCATGATTACATTATCTCGGGCTTCATCAGTTTTATAAGAGCCTCTCCTTCGTTACATAACTGTTATTCAATATAAAACTAAATAGCAGTAACTAATAAATATTGTACTCATTTTTACACAATTCGTTGTCACAATTCAGCATTTTTTAATTCTAATTATTGCCCATTTGTTTCTTGTTTCGCTTCCTTTACTTTTTGAATTTCTTTCCTTAACTCAATTTAGTTTATTGAAATGAGGCCTTCATTTGTAAAGATTCTTTCTTGACATTAATCAACCTAATTTTATGTTTGATTACTTTGCCCAACATCTTTGCTTCTATAAGATAACTTGTTTAAGTTTGTGATTCACTCTTTAATTCTTCTTTTATTCTTGTTTCAATTATATCTTCTATTATTTAATTATATTTTAATACATAAATGGATTTAACATTCTTAAAAATTTTATTACACTAAAATTTATTATCTCAATAATTAGTATTTACACTTTTAATAATTTTTTATTTTTTTTAACAAAATGATAAAAAAATGCACCTCTAACCATTTTAAAAATTAAAATGCTTAAATTGTTAGATCTAAGACTTTTATGATCCCAACTACCCAATTAATCCAAAAAACTTTCTTCTACTTAAATTGTGTTTATTAAAATATGATTACTTTAACTATTTCTTACTTAAATGATTTTATTTAATAAATTATTTTTGCATTAAATTTTGTTAATATGAAAATATCAGATTCACTTTAATAATTTATTTCGAAAAAAAGAGACTAGGTTGACTTTAGTAAATGATTTTGCATTAAATTTGATTAATATATAATCTTATTTGAATTTAATTAATAAAATAGTAAAATCTTATTTGGAAAGGAAAGAAGTTAAGAGAGTTACTTGGTTTGTTAATGACATATCTTTCAGTGTGAACGGAATTTGTCCCATTGACTCCTGAACGCAAAAATAATTTTCAAAGTCTTCTTAAATAAAAGCCCTGCTACACGGCTAACAATATGCACCATGATGCGTTGTCGCCACATGTCATATGATATACGTAGTATTCGCCATATACCTTTAACTGAAATCGATTCCTGCAATTGCTGACAATGACTTACACAGTGACCGGTCTTTGTCGCGTTGACTTTCAGCACGTTCTGGACGCAATCATCTTCAAAATTTATCGTCATAAACATAAGTTGTCGATTTACCGTACATATTACAGGTCGATGTTTTCATAAAAATAATAATTGTAAAATGAAGGGCACCGTGGATTTTCAGCACTGGAACGTCTTCACAGTCTGGCAATTCTCCTCGCAAGTCAATGCCTAGCCATACCGCCTAGCACTGCCTTGGGCAGGCTGCAGAAGCTTTTACGATGCATGGCTCTAACACCAATATAAATAGTTATTCAATTTGGGGTTTTCTTTAAGAAGAAATACGAGTCTGGGGTTTTCACAGAGAGCGTTCTGGAAGCGCTCTGGGGTCAAATATGAATGTATGCCACTAACTTTTCCTCTTCACGTTATTCAGAGCCTCTGTGTTATATGTGTTGATAGGTTTCTTTATATAGTTTGGACATTTTTATGATGTTCAAAGAATTTTCAAGATTTTTAGGGTTAAGTACTCTATTGATTTTTTTGTTGATGTATTTTGAAATGAATTTGTCGTGTAAATTATTGTCCACATGGAGATTTTAAGTCACATGAAACTCAATCACTGCTGGTAATGATCCATTTGCAGAAGATAGTGCTGAAATTGCTGGCGATTGAGAGCGAGAAAAGCAAGAGAAGAACTATGCAGACAATTGCAGGAATTGAAGGTAACTCATTCAGCAAAGCTATGGCCAAAAATACTCTGTTACCATTCACTAGGTTTCGGATATTGATAAATGATGGAAGGTTCTTTTATTACAGGGGTGGAGTATATTGCCGTGGATACGAATGAGAAGAAGATAACTGTGATCGGTCAAGTAGATCCTGTCTGCGTGGTATCGCAACTCAGGAAATTCTTCTGCACGGACCTCATAAGCTTGGGCCCTGCCAAAGAAGAAAAGACTGTGTGGTCTTAAAAGCGTGTATAAATGTGTTTTAGGAAGGTCAATGTGGAAATTTAGTTTGATTGTACATGAAAGAAAAGAAATATAACTTTTCTTTTCTAAATAATTTTTTTTATATATTGTCAAAATCTACCATCCAAATAAAAATTAGCAAGTTTAGAGTTCCAACTTCGAATTGACAAGAATGGATGTGAATTTCCTTATGGCCATGGCCACAGAGAACGGGGCATTAGAAATGACATTCTCGAAAGTTTCTTATAATTGTTTGTTCGTGAAATGCATCATTGTTAATATATCAACCGCTAGGAGTTTGGCTTTTCGTTCAATATCCATTTTATTTGGAGCTGCTTGTCCATCTTATTTCCCCTATCTATGGGCTTTGTCTTTTTAAATAAAGGAATATTTTCAGTTTAAAAACAATAATAAATAAAGAAAGAAGAATATTTTTAATTTACATTTGGATAAAATAGTGTAATCCAATTAAATAATTAAATAAGAGGAGATTGTAAGTTTGTGGAATAATTTATTTAGTTGGGTGGTTTTAGGTTCCAAATTTGTCAATGTGAATTTTTCCTATAAGAATAGAAAAATTGTAAGTGTAGATATCATTCAATCATTCTTATTTTACATATATATTTTAAATGATAATATTGTGAGTAGCAATATGAGATATTTGATTAATGGTTAAGAAATAAAATTTGCTTATGCTTTAGATTATATATTATATTAATGTTTCATAATCTCTAAACGGAGTTCCATCCACATTGCAATAAGTTAGTGGAAAAAGCTAAGTCTTCACATGGAGAGTAACTCATAGGTAGAGATATGAAGATAGGTGGCTAATTTCAAGGGGTATGAAATTTCCAAATACCCATGACAAATGTTGATTAATGGTAACTCCCTCGAGTGCCAAAAAAATGAATGGTGATCCATCCCTTAAAAGACACATTGGGCATAATGAATATAACACTAAATCCATAATTTGACATTGAAATTTGAAACAATGCAAAAGATAAGATCCCTTAGAATAAAATGTTTGTTATTAAACATTTACAAACAATACAAATTGAAATTATACTCTTTGAGTTAAAGGGTTGTTTCATCCATCTTGAGTTTAAGTGTGAATTACCATTTCTCTTTACTATGTTTATCTTAATGATATAGCAATGAGTATGCTATAAAGGCACTAATTCATGAATGTTGTGTTCAATTCCAAATTATTGTTTCTCTTTACTATCTGTTTTTTACATATGTAACTATGAGTACAACCCTAATAATAGCTAGAGAATTGGCTATTGAGTAGTTGTTGTGACATGAAAGGTAGCATTTAATCAAAATATTTGTAGACCATTTTAGAATGTGTTATCATTTGATCCAATGCAACAAACTACTATAAATTAATCATTACACATGGCATGGATTAATCCAAAAATATGGCAATTGTCACATGAACCCTCTACATATGAAATCTCTAGATCTAGTAGATGGAACACAAAATCACACCATAAAAGGAATTTATGGAAAATCACAATAAATAACATAGTTTGAAAAAAGAAACACTTGCTACCAAATAGTAAAATATTGTTTCAAAGTTATTTTGGATTCATTACATCCATTTTTTAACTAAGACTTTACAACAGACCCGTGTGGTCCATCATCAAGTTAAATCTAGTATCAATATGCTAGTTTTCATTTATAGGAAATAGTTAATATTGATCAAATACACTACAGGAAATGAGTGTAGGACATGTGTAGGATGAGCTTGTTGGAGTGATATTTTTCATGCATTTGAATTTAGAGGCTTCAAATTCCTTTTCCCCTCACTATGGAGTGGATAAGGCCATCAAGGAATTTATCCTTAACATTGAATGAATGGAAGAGACATTTCCATTAACAACAGTTACAAGTATATCGAAAAAAGACCCATACTAAGCAGTATCATCATGCCAACTCTCACCATTTTCCTACTCAGAAGATAGGTGTTCTCAACCTGTTAGCCACTTGGGCTCTTAGAATTTCTAATGAAGACCATTTTTGTAAGGAAAAATCTCATCTCCTTAATATTTTTGTCCAAAATGGCTACAGTAGGCACCAGGGTGTCAAAGATTTCCTCAAAGCGAGCAAATGTTCCAAGGTCAAGAAGGAACCCATTAATTGCAGTTCAAGAGTCCACCTCCCCTTCATCCAAGGGACGACAGACAAGATTGCTAGAATCCTGAAGAAGCATAATATTCCCTCGACCTTTAGACCCCTCAGCGCCATTAGAAGTTCCCTTAAGTCTATTAAAGACTGCGTAAACCCTATGGATACGAAAGATGTTTATATCATCCCTTGTTCCTGTGGTACCTCATACATCGGTGAAACTGGTCGTTCCATTAACCAGAGGATTAAGGAACACGCTGCTGATATAAAGCACAGGAGGACCAAATCTTCAGCTTTGGCCAAACATGCAGAGAAGATTAAGCATCATATATGCATTGAGGAGGCTAGGGTTATCGCTAAGATTCCTCATTTCCACCACTGTAAATTTAGGGAAGACATTGGAATTGAGAGGTCTTCCAGTAATATTAATAGGGACGACGACTGGAAAATTAGCAGCTGCTGGATTCTCGCCCTCTCCTCTTAGTTTTCTCCATCCGTATTTAGGTCCCTTGTTGTTGTTGTTGTTGTTGTTGTTTTTTTTGAACAATATTTTATTATTAATAATATAATTATCAACATAATTTTTAATTATTATATTGTTTTAATAATATTAGAATCCCCTTTTTATTAAATGTTACACTTTAACTATACAATGGAATATATATATATATATATATATAATCTTAATTATTAGTTTAATCCTTTATTATATCGTTATATATACAAACAAAATAAGAAGAATCACATATTTCTAAAACCCTAATCTTTAGTTTTTCATATATAGATTGTTATTAATAATTAATTTTGATTCTTTATATTTACATTAAACATATTAGTAAATGTTATATATTTATCGATTTAAATAACTATAGTATAATTTATATATTTCGATATCAATTTAATATATTATAATTTAATTGAATATAGTTCAATAAAAATATGAGTAGTTATTATTTTATTATTATATTCATAAATTAAAACCATTACCACATATATAAAAAAATCAAATATTTCTTATTCCTTGATCTTTAGTTTTCCATATATAGATCGCTTTTAATAATTAATTTTAATTCTTTATTAAGCTTATTCTATATATATATATATATATATATATATAATTTAATTGAATATAGTTCAATAAAAATATAGTTAGTTATTCGTTGAGTATTATATTGATAAATTAAAACCATTAACAAATATAGATATATATATATAGATATATATATATATATATATATATATATATATATATATATATATATATATATATATATATATATATATATATATTAATAAAATAAGCTAATAAAATTTATCTAAATATTATTAAACATTCCCCTGTCCCTCCCCCGGTCAAATATATCTATTATCTTCCAGCTATTAGGTTGCCTTGTCTCCCTATTTAACCTTCTTCCTAGATCTGTTTCTTCATCATGTCGTGAAGATGAACCACACTCGCTAGTTCGAAACGCGTCGACCAAAAATTTCAATGTGATTTCTTACAAAAAATTCTGTTAAACACACACATGGCAGCAAGAGAATCTGAAGGATAAAATATGAGAGTACATATTTATTAACAAAACATATACATTTATAGTACGTGGTTTGACCGTTTGATTGCACATCCCAAGGTCTCTTGGACTTCGTTTTGTCTATTCGGCTTCCTCACTAACCCATTGAGGATTAGGTGTCCAAAATTCCCCCCCTTAATCCGAAGGGTTATGTAGGAGTCCAAGAAGAGAGTTGTAATACAAAATGTGCAAAAATGCATGGCAGCACTAGGCTGAATGTGCTCTCTGAAATGTTGGTATAAAGGGCGATGGTTTAAGGATGACCACTAACACTGGAATGCTTAGTGCAGTTCCCGGAACTCTTCCAATTCTGGTATGAAGCTCAACTCTTCTGCTAGAGGAAGTGCTCATGATGTTTTGAAGAGGGAAACCTTCAACCAATAAAGGGAGGTCTCACCCAGCATAAAAGGGAGAACTTCAACTTGAAAAGGGAAGTCTCAACCTGTGATGGTTTAAGGATGACCAACAACTCTGGAATGCTTAATGCAATTCCTGGAACTCTTCCAAAACTGGCGAGAAGATGAAGTCTTCTGCTAGAGGAAGTGTTCTCAATTTTGTTCCTGGAATTCTTCTGAAATTGGCAAGAAGCTGAAGTCTTCTGCTAGAGGAAGTGTCCTAGATTACCAATTGAAGGCATGCTCAGGGGAATCTTTGTTTCTGGCTACAACTCTGAAACTGGTGTGGCAGGTTGTGGCTCAGGCTCAATCGCTTATCGCTATCGCATGGCATAATGGCTAAAAGACCCAATACTCGGATAATACACAGAAAATCCAAAAATATAGATTTCAAAACTTATGAAATCGCGTCCATAATTCTTATCAGGTTTGCCTTTTTATCGGCATATCACAAGTCACAATCACAATGTGCATTGGCCCTGGTATCGGGGGTTCGCCGATTTCTGATATCACCGATCAGCCCATCGGAACATCGGCATATCGCATATCGATGTCGCAACGGCCTCGTGGTCTTCCCTTTGATCATGTTGATCGCCAATCCACCGATCAGATCCTGACCGTTGATCTGCGACCTCTAATCCAATGGCTGACAGTCCTTTTCGGGCACATAACTTACACGGGGATTAACTGCCCAAAAAAGCGGTTTCCTCTCTCCTCCATCGTGCCACGTGTCAGTCAATGTATGGATTTGGGCAGAGCCCATCCAATACTGCTTACTGCTTGAAGCCTGCCCGAAATACCACTTACTGCCCTTCTTTTTAGAACTCAAAAGGTTCACTTGTTTGATTTATAAATCCGTCGGGTCCGTTGAAAGCCTTTGCACCTGTTTTAAGTCCTTCAGCCTTAGTTTATTGCGATGCAATAAAATAATGCGATGTGATGGATTTTAAGGGTTTTTATGTTTAAAAACACATTTTACCTTAAGTCACATTTATACCCGATGGTGTATGGTTATGGATGTGCTATGGTTAATAAGCCCATCCGCTTCACGACCTCTGCCGAAATGAGGTTCTTTTGGCTCCCGCTGTTGACAATGAACTGTAGCGGGGAGCCCTTGACCCACATCTGGGAGTGGAATAGACGCTCCTCCTCCTCTGGATATTTGGGTTCCTCCTTCTATATCTTCGTGGTGGCAACGGTGACGTTGGGCTCCACATCGATAACCTGCTTCCCCTTGTCATTCCCCTTGTCAGGTTCTGACTCAAAGTCGGAACATGCATCTAATTATGAAATGTTTAGCTCGGCCACCAGTGACTGCTTAGCCCAACACTCACTTGTGTTGTGAGTGGAGCTCGTATGGAACTCACACCACTTTCCAATGTCCTTTTTTGGCCTCATGACACTATTCTTTGCTTGCAGCTTTGGCGGGTTGTCTTGGGCCGCCCCGCCTTGGCTTTGTCCTTTGTTCTGCAGTTTGGGGGCACCTTTCCCTTGCTTCGTATTCACAGATCCAAAGTCTTGCTTCTTCTATTTAAACTTTTGCTCGACCTTGATGGCATATCGGTTTGCCGTGCTGAGCGAGGGGATGTTCAGGAATTCTATTTCTTCTTGGATGTACTTGTGCAGGAAGCCACATTATTTGAGTACCAAATGCTGCTCTGAATCCTTGATACCCAAATTTGTGCAAAGTGTATGGAAAATATTGGTAAACTCTGGCACATCTTGGTCCCTTCCTTGCCATAGCGTGGTCCAATTTATGTATTGATCCTCATAGCTTCCGACAGGGTAGTATTGCTCCTTGATGGCATCCCGGAATGAATCCCAAGTGTGTGTGGCTGAAAATAGTGAGCATGTACTTTCATCCTTCTGGTCACAGTAGGTTTCGCAATAGTCCTTGACGTGGAGGGTTGCTTTGAGAAGAGCGAAAATAATCTTTTCCTGACTGGAAAAATCATGTAAAGAAAGATAAATCTCTAGCAAATTTAACCATTTATTGACAAGATCTGCGTCTATTTGACCCTCGAATATGGGGATTTCAAAATTAACTTGTACCTTAAACAGTGTGACGTTTCCAAAGTAGCTGTTGGAAGCTGATGCGTCGCCCCTGGGTAGCCGCTGAAGGATCTGGGCAAAGATGTCCATCATCGCGTTCCTTTGTCACTCGAGGGCTTCTTCGAGCAAGATTTTGATAGGATCTCCTGCCCCATCGTCTTTCTTTTCATCCGTCATGGGAGGCCATCATGATTTGCGGGGATGGTCTTGCAAAGGTTCAACGAGTTCAAGCCCTAACTCCTTATATCCTAACCTCCTTGGGGACATGCAAAGAAAAATAGAGAAAAAGCAGACCGCTCTGATATCACTGATCCGGATTTAAACAGGAATGCAAAAAATTACAGAGATAACCATAAACACAGAGATGCAGTGGAAATAATACTTCATTTCGTTAATGTAAAATATTGAAATATGATTACAAACAGCAATGGAAATAAAGCAGCTAGGGCGATGGTAGCTTATCTCTAAAAAGAGATGTGGCGGCTACATGCCTCTAAACTGTGTTACAATGAGGCTCAAATGCCTATTTATTGTTGAGCAACAATGGAAAACCCTAAACATCCAAAAACCTAACCCTAGAAGATGAAACGCCAAATTGTGGGCCCTGTTTGGGTAAATTGGTACATCAACTTCTCGGGGTTGTAACTTTGGCATATGATCTCCGTTTGACGCGCACAATATCTCGTTAGAGAGATCTATCTGAGAAATACAACTTTTGGAAGAGAATCATTAGCCCATGGACTCATGTTGCTCCCAAATTTTCTAAAAAACATCGTTTACGGCCTCAAAACGGCTCCGGAAGTTCAGGACCCGAAAAAATTCTAAAAATATTAGTGTACTACAATTAAGGAAGCTGAAAAGCTAAAAGAAACAATGGTGGGGGTCCAAGTAGACTTGGCAGGTGGCCACCAATATCCACCTAGATCACGTCCCTATCTCCTTCAGAAATTACGCAATTTTCCCAGTCAGTCATCCGGACAGTCGACCGACTACCCATCCAAGAAATTACACAATTTTCATGACCAAGACTTTTGTTGTCTAGCAGTTCGCTCAGCTTAGAAATTGCGTAGAGATGATCAGTAGTTGGCTTCCAAACTTTAGTGTAATTTCACCACCACCAGCTCCTAGCAGCAGACTTCCATTTCCCTCCAGGAATTGTGCAATTTCTGCTACCAGTGACTGAGCAGATGTTCCCTTTGGGAATTGTGCAGTTTTGGCTACCAGTGAGCCCAGCAACCAACTGCTAGTTCCCTTTGGGAATTGCGCATTTTTGGCTGCTAGTGACCCCAGCATCCAACTGCCAGTTCCCTCTGGGAATTGCACAGTTTTGGCTGCCAGTGACCCCAGCAGCCAACTGCCAATTCCCTCTGGGAATTGCATAGTTTTGGCTGCCAGTCTCTCGGGCATTTCCTCCCAAAAACTGCATAATTTCTACCTATTGTCCCTTCATGCAACCCAGCTCGTTCCTTTGGAAAATTGCACAAATCTAGCTGTCCAGCCCCCACTATCGGTTCGTTCCAAAAAATGCACAGAGCATGCTTGCCTTGGCTTCCTAGAGCTCGGGTTGTCCCTCCCAAAATTTGCGTAATTTTTCCTCCTAGCCGAGCCAGACCTCTCAGGAAGTCATTGTTGACTAAGATTTCCCATCTCCATTACTCAGTGACTTTTGTACAGTTTTCATCAACAGCGCCCAGAACCATCATCCTGCTACAGAACCTTACCGCCTCTACCGGTCACTTGCATCCGAAATGATCATGTGCTATGGTAGACTAGGAGGTTTTGGATTTGATGTCATCTCGTCATGAGTGACTGCAGGTACAGGTACACCAACAAACATGACAAGGCAATGAATGGGATGAATGAAGGGAGAACATGCAGAAGGACAGGTTCACCAATGGATGAACGAACGAATCATGCGAAGCAGACGAACATGATGAACATGCACCTTCGCGAACAGATGGGCCTGTCAAGCCTTCTAGCATGCAAGCAAGGAACAACATGAAAAATCTTCATCAAGTAAAAGAAGGACCATCGAAGACCCCACGCACTTCGCCATGTAGAGGTGAAGCTATGATACACAATGAATACATCCATCACCCAACAACACTATAGCTCAACATGCACTCTAGCAGTAGCATGAATGTACCAACACTATCATGTCAAGTCATGTCATGAGTCATGTATCCCACATCTCCACTATAGGATATGTTGTTAATCAATGTGATGTAACGTGGAAGTCCAAGAGACCCATCTGTTTAACAAAGAGTTATCTAAGTTGAAATGTCATGGAATCCAAACGGTCATGAGGGTAGTGGAACAACCACAAGGGTCAGTTTCACCCTTGGCTATAAATACCCCCTCATTTATACATGCAATGGACTTTTCATCTCAGCTCCTCCCACATAGCCAAGATAGTTTGTAATCTTTTCTTTGAGGAGTAAGTAGTGGCTCCAATGCCATGTAGTCGGGGTTAGTGATGCATGGTGTAATGATGTGTCTTGGAACTTGTGCTTGATTTAGAAGCCAGCTAACAGGCCAACACGTTTTCACACATGTTTGTATCTGTTGTAATACTAATCTTTAACACTCATAATGCATGTTGCTTTATTGTGTGTTCTACATATGAACTGTTTCATTTGTTGTAATGTATATTCTATTAATGGAAATGTGTTGTATATGCTGTTAATGCTATCTCACCTGTGTAGACTGGTCTCCCGGACATCAGACATACATTTCACATGAAGCTTGTTGTAACAACCATTGCACTCATTCAGACTATTCATTGATTATTGTACCTGTTATATTACCTTGTATGTTGTGACTGCCGCATTCGTGTGGACTACTCCTCCGGAATCTGTGCATGTCATGTTGTGTTGTGTGTTCCTAGCAATGTTGGGACTACTCCCAACCGAGTTGGAACTCACTCTCATCGTCTCCCTCAACAGTGAAAGAACCATTAACATAAGTGACACTTACACTCACCAGGCACGTAGACCTCCCTTCTCAAAGACAAAGCAAACCACTCTCCTGTGTTGACAAGCAAGAGTTGAGGCAGATCTTTAAGATAATGGAAACTGGGCCATCGTACTGGATGGGACTCCTACACAAAATGGTGTGAGGTCTAGTTGGGACTTCATACTGGGGAGATCCCTTGATTTTGGTTGGTCTAGCACCGTCAACATTTTGGTGCTAGAAGGAGAGCCAGATGACAAGCTGAGTCCATACATTTGTTTTGAATCTCTACATATCTATCATGACTAACTACTGAGTTTCTCTTTTGGAGTGTATATCTTATGGAAACGATTTCATCATCTCAGAAAAGCTCTCGAATAACTTGTCTCATAAAACATTTGATGGTGGAGGCTACGTAGCCTTAGTTAGGCATGCGGTTGGCATTGTAGGATCATGTGAAAGACATGGATTCTTTGAAGAATACATGAGATGTGTGTTGTTCGTCTACACGCTTCAAGGGCACCCCATGTACTGGTGTGCCACGCTGCCGAAAAAATCTATTCATTCTCTTCTTCATCTGGTCATAGAGATAGACCATGCTTTTAATCACTTTAACTGGAAAGCACTTGATCAAGAAATTATGAAATTACGAAAAGCACCTGATGAATCCGATGATCAGTTTTACACATGCTTTTGTAATCTTGCATACTGATTCCTTGAAGATGAAATTGATTGGGAATTTCTTTATGGAATATTTGAGTATCTTCTTAACATATGCGAACCCCGCTCAACATGCTTCGGTGATGGAGCTGCACAAGCACAGTCAGGCATAGTCGTTGTTACAAGCGACTGTCCGCCTTTAGCGCATCAAACAGCTCCACCATTGTGGAGTGATGTGGGAGATCATGCACATCCCTCTGCTGAACTTTCACACTCTCCCACCCCACCTGCTCTTGAGATTTTTGTAGATTTGGCTTGCAAGACTATTGGTTGTCACGTGGATTCTTTCCCTTGACCTTCGTCCTCACATTCTGTTGATCCTTCGGATTGTACTGTCTTATGTTCTCCCATTCCAGAATCCTCTCCTGTTGTGTATGAGGATCAAGCTGTTGATGGAGTTGGTGTTATGCAGCCAACCTGCACCATCATTAATGATGAGTGTGTGAGGGGATATAAAGAAGAACCCGTGGTGAAGGATGACTCCCTTCTAGCCGTGCCTCATCCACTTCATCCTGACATCCCTTGTGATTCTGCCACTATTGATTTCCCCTGCGAAAACCCATTTCCGGATGTTTCTACTTCCGATCATTGATAAGACACCTCGAATGTCAGTCTATCATTACAGTGCAAAGAGGATACATCTTCCTCGGAAAATCCATTCAATCTGTCATTTATCTTTCTCGAAAACATAGAGGGTGAACATCTTTGCTTCTCATCTACCCCTCTGCCCAATTCATTAAATCATGAGGATGCCGACAAACATATTAAATTTTCTTATCTCGGTTGTCATGATCTATCCACTTCCTCATCTGATCACGATGTTGATTCAACTGTTGTCAATTTGTCCAAGACACTAGTCTACGATGATCTATCTGTCAACGAAGTCGAAACCCTGCAGACTGTCGAGGCACTTCAGCCCGAGCTGATGGTTATGTCAGGCCCTCGCTGTCTTGAGGTTGGTTTCACTTCTGGTCAGGAAATTGTTAAAACACTCCAGGCTCCTCATCACTCTCTGCTTTGCATTGAAGATCAACCAACCACCCAGATTTCACTTCCTCCACTCAAGATACACGATCCCATCACTCATGAGTTGGAGGAATCTTACACAACAAGCACACATGCACAACATAAGTGGCCTACCTTTCTCACACGTGCTTGCACATCAAAATCAACAGAATGCAAACACTCAATATCTGCATGCAGTGTAGCACAACTTCATGGAATCTGCACAAAGTGCAAGTCATGCACGTTCACTCATCTTTGTTGTATGGTCGCTCGTAAACTTGTAGTGTGTTTGTCTTCACTGTTATATCTTTCTTGTTTGTTGGTTCACATAGTTGTCTTGTTCGCGAACCATGCCTTCACCAACATGGGTCAACCAATGCGTTGGTGGTTGCATTGGAAGTATCACCTCATGTGAGATGGCCCATGCACCGTCAGCTTAAGAGTAGGAGTAGTGTTTGTTTTTTTTTTCACTTGTCTTTGCTTTCTAGTTTGCATGATTGTTTGCTTGCTGACTTGGTTGCTTTTCTTACTTGTTGTTTTCATTTTGTTTCCTTTCCTTACTATTTTTGTTTATTTTGTTTTATATGCTTGGTATATTACTATTTTTGTTTCTGGAAATAAGTGTTGCCAACTACTACGTTCTAGCTTTTGAATAGAGTATGTGGCTGAAATTTGAGGAAAACTTGTGACACTACAACACTTGGCCAGTCTTGTGTCCACCTTCTCTGTGCTTTGTTGTAACCTTCAGCCGATGAAGTCTTGACAGAAAATACGAATCGTCTGCAAGGGAAGTTTCAGTCCAACCATGAACCTGTGTCCACACTGGGAAGCCCCATGCCTATACTCAGCCTTCTACTCTTTGTGTTCAAGCTCATCCAACTAGTAGAAATGGAGAAGGGGACAATCTAAACGAGCAAACCTATGTGATAGGTCTTACATGATTCTCTGAATGAACAACCTCTTTTTCTCTCAATAAATCGGGATCCCTCTTCCACCCCAAAAAGAAATAAGTGCCTATGCACAGTCCTCTTGAAAAATACAAAGGCGAAAGAAGAGAAAGGCTTCCTACGCAGAGAGGTGAATCATGCAACTCCACCGGGGTACTGACTAGGCTCGCTGGCAGTGGAGCAATGTGTGTGTTCCTACGTGACTCTGCCGGGGTACTGTCCAGGCCTGCTGGCAGTAGAGCAACACCAGAGATGAAAAATTATACTCTGAAAATCTTCAACTCGCGAGCTAAACTACCCTTCCCGGATTCAAAACACTGAGATCTAAGCTAAACTTTTGATTGTGTTTGACTGAGTTGGAAAAGGGTGAACCATGTATGTCCATGGGGTAAGTGGGGAAGATGAAGTAACCCGCACAACAATTCAATACTCCCCGAAAGACCAAGGCACTGTGCTAGCAATGAATCGAAAGAGAGAAGTTGGAGTTCTACTAGTGCGTTGCCAAGTGTTGTAGCAACTACAACCACTGTCCAAAATTTTGGCCTACACCAATTTTAGAGTCTCCCTTGAGAGTTGCACTTGATGACTACACACATGCGGGTTCGCTCCATGAGCCTGCGTGAGTCCTCGCATCCACCTTGCTTGTTCATTTCATTCAAGTTTCTGCATGCTGGTTTTTAAGTCATGCTTGTGACCATGTTCTGGTTATGCTCAAAGTCTTCGCTTAGTATGTGATTGTTGCGTTTGCTATGAAATCATCTGTCGCACTCACACACAGAGTCACGTTCACTATTGCACAAACATTGTCTCGATCAATGAAGGGTCAATCATGACTGCCGCGCTTGTCACTTGCATCGTCGGTCAGTCACGTTGAACATGTGTGTCTGGATGGTTTGAGTCGTTTCGTCGTTGAGTCATGTGAGTGTGTATTTGCATGATCACCTATGCATCTTTTGCTCATTCACACACTTAGTCATTTTTGCTGAAGTCCTGATGACCAGACTCCCATATGACAGCCGGACCATCACCCCATCATCGACTCGATCGATTGTCAACCAAAACAGCGCAAAAGCACCAAGATAGTCTTTTCAAGCTGCGTTGCCTGCAAGAAATTCAATCAGCTTCCATGTTGACCACCCGGACAGTCGGACCCAACAGTCACCTCGGGACTGACTCCCTTCAAAAATTGCGCAGAGGCCACTGACCTCACTCACTCAACTGACTGAGGAAATTGTGCAAACAGGTCAGACAGACACCAAGTGCTCGTCCCTGTCTCCTTTAGAAAATTGCATAGTTTTCCCAGGCATTCATCCAGACAGTTGATCGACTACTCATCCAAGAAATTGGGTAGTTTTCATGAGCAAGCCTTCTACTGTCCATCAGTATGCTCAGCTCAAAAATTGCGCAGAGATGATCAACAGGTCGGCTTCCCAGCTTTAGTGCAATTTCCCCGCCAGCAGCTCCTAGTAGCAAACTGCGAGTTCCCTCCAGGAATTACGCATTTTCTGTTGCTAGTGACTAAGTGCCAACTGCTAGTTCCCTTTAGGAATTGCGTAGTTTTGGCTATTAGTGACCCCAGCAGCCAACGAACAGTCCCCTTTGGGAATTGCGCAATTTTGGTTGCTAGTGAACCCAACAGCCAACTGGTAGTTCCCTTTGGGAATTACGCATTTTTGGCTACCAGTGACCCCAACAGCCAACTGTCAGTTCCCTCTGAGAATTGTGTAGTTTTGGCTGCCAGTGACCCCAACATCCAACTCCCTGTTCCCTCTGGGAATTGCGCAGTTTTGGCTGCCAGTCTCCCGGAACAATGTAAACTTTGAAACAAGAACTGATATTGTTACCCGTTTAGTTGAGATAGTGAAAAAGTGACCCGATTTTGAAAAGGGGCAATGCAGAACACACATAATTTTTTTTAAAGCATAGTTTTTGGCACTTTAATTTTGTTTATGTACATTACGTTTTAGAATGTTAGTGATTTGCCTGCTGATTTAAAAATTGAGATTTTATAAAACCTATTTTTTGAGTTTAAACTTTTTTAATGTATGAAATGTAAATAATTATTTTCTAAATTTAACGAGTTTTGACAGGTTAAATTTTTTATGTCAATTTTTTTGACATAAAAAAATATAAAAATATGTATTAAAAAAAAACACTGTAAAATTAAGTAAGTAAAAACAGAAACAGTTAAAAAAACATTAACAAAAACTAAAACAAATTAAAAACAAACTAGATTTAATAAAAAAAATGAGAAAATTAACCAAAAAAAGATTTGAAAACTACTAAAATAAAGATTTAAAACATTTAAAAAAAAACTAAAAAAAACTAAAAATTCAAATTAAAAAAAAAAAAAACAAAGAAAAAAAAACATTTAAAATTTAAAAAAATACAGTTATTTTCAAATTAAAAAAATAAAAAATAAAAAAACATTTTTTTTTATTTAAAAGAAAAACATTTTAAATTTTATATTAAAAATTTTAAATTTTAAATTTCGATTTATTTTTTTTAACATATATATATATATATATATATATATATATATATATATATATATATATATATATATATATATATAACATTTAAAAAAAAATTAAAAATAAATATTATTTGTTTCAAAAAATTAAATGCATTTTTTTAATAAAATATTCGTTTTTTTTTTAATATCAATTTTTATTTTTATTTTAAAATGGGCCAGGCTTACAGCCCCGCCACCCAGGGCGCGAGCACGGTTGTAAGTCTGGTCCATTTTAAAATAAAAATAAGCCTCGCCGCCCAGGGTCATGCCCCCACGGGTGGTCGGGCGGCGGTTGGGCGATTCCCAGAATCTCCAGGCTGTCACCCGGTCGCCCGTGGGGTTGCAACAGCTGGGCGATTCACGGAATTGCCCGTCTGCCAAATTGGAGAAAACAGTAGTTAGAGATGAATGTCGTGTGAACATGGAGTTTTCAGTCTAGGTTACTCGATAGAATCTTGTTTGCGACATCAAAAATGATGCACACCAAACCTTGTAAATATAATGAGAAGAATTTATGTTTAACAGATTTTAGTTGTGTAGGGTGCAATTGAAGGCGAAACCTAAACCTACTGGCTTTTAATTGAACATGGGTCAAGATTATGATATTATGTTGATGTAGGTTTTAGGTTAAATCAAAACCCTTAATGTCCAAACTATTATGATTATATTTTAAGTGATACCAAAGTTGTTAATCCACTTTATTAATTCCTCATTTAAAAACCAAGAGTTAAAATGATAAAATAGTAACTTCAGTAACATTAACAGGGAATCAAATAACATGATACTTTTTTAACACTAATAGGGAATCAAATAAATCTACATGCATCATTTTGGAGTGGTTACAGTTATAATAACAACAACATTACAAGATCAAAGCTTTTCTCCGTTGGGCGATTTGGGGAATCGCCCCGCTGCCAATATATTTTAAATTTAGGAATTTTAATTTGAATCTAATTCCTCTAAATTCAGGCAAAGTATCATTTATTCTAGTGTCACCCTTTATTATTTTCAACCATAGAAAAACAAACTTTATTTATTAATTCAAAAAAATATTATTTTCCAACCAGAATCAACTAATCTCAATCCCTAATGTTTTAGGTTAAATCAAAACCCTTAGTGTCCAAACTATTATCATTATATTTTAAGTGATACCAAAGTTGTTAATCCACTTTATTAATTCATCATTTAAAAATCCAAGAGTTAAAATGATAAAATAGTAACTTTAGTAACATTAAGAGGGAATCAAATAACATGATACTTTTGTAACATTAATAGGGAATCAAATAAATCTACATGCATCATTTTGGAGTGGTTAGTTATAATAATTGCAACATAACAAGATCAAATCTTTTCTCGTTTACTCCCCCGGTTGCCAATATATTTTAAATTTAGGAATTTTAATTTGAATCTAATTCATCTAAATTCTCGCAAAGTGTCATTTATTCTAGCGTCACCCATTATGATTTTCAACCTTAGAACAACAAACTTTATTTATTAATACTTATTTCTTAATTCAAAAAAATATTATTTTCCAACCAGAATCAACTAATCTCAATCCCTAATGTTTTAGATTAAATCAAAACCCTTAATGTCCAAACTATTATCCTTATATTTTAAGTGATACCAAAGTTGTTAATCCACTTTATTAATTCCTCATTTAAAAATCCAAGTGTTAAAATGATAAAATAGTAACGTCAGTAACATTAACAGGGAATCAAATAACATGATACTTTTTTAACATTAATAGGGAATCAAATAAATCTACATGCATCATTTTGGAGTTATAATAATTGAAACATAACAAGATCAAAGCTTTTCTCGTTTACGTTGGGCAATTCCCGGAATGGCCCGGCTGCCAATATATTTTAAATTTAGGAATTTTAATTTGAATCTAATTCCCGGAATGGCCCGGCTGCCAATATATTTTAAATTTATGAATTTTAATTTGAATCTAATTCCTCTAAATTCCAGCAAAGTATCAGTTATTCTAGTGTCGCCTGTTATGATTTTCAATCAAAGAACAACAAACTTTATTTATTAATTCAAAAAAATATTATTTTCCAACCACAATCAACTAATCTCAATCCCTAATGTTTTAGGTTAAATCAAAACCCTTAATGTCCAAATTATTATCATTATATTTGAAGTGATACCAAAGTTGTTAATCCACTTTATTAATTCTTTATTTAAAAATCCAAGAGTTAAAATGATAAAATAGTAACTTCAGTAACATTAACAGGGAATCAAATAACATGATACTTTTTTAACATTAATAGGGAATCAAATAAATCTACATGCATTATTTTGGAGTGGTTATAGTTATAATAATTGCAACATAGCAAGATCAAAGATTTTCTCGTTTACCTTGGGCAATTCCCAGAATCGCTTGGCTGCCAATATATTTTAAATTTAGGATTTTTAATTTGAATCTAATTCCTCTAAATTCCGGCGAAGTATCATTTATTCTAGTGTCACCCATTATGATTTTGAACCTTAGAACAACAAACTTTATTTATTAATACTTATTTATTAATTCAAAAAAATATTATTTTCCAACCAGAATCAACTAATCTCAATCCCTAATGTTTTAGGTTAAATGAAAACCCTTAATGTCCAGACTATTATCATTATATTTTAAGTGATACCAAAGTTGTTAATCCACTTTATTAATTCCTCATTTAAAAATCCAAGAGTTAAAATGATAAAATAGTAACTTCAGTAAAATTAGCAGGGAATCAAATAACATGATATTTTTTTAACATTAATATGGAATCAAATAAATCTACATGCATCATTTTGGAGTGGTTACAGTTATAATAATTACAACATAACAAGATAAAATCTTTTCTATTTTACGTTGGGCCATTCCCAGAATCCCCTGGCTGCCAATATATTTTAAATTTAGGAATTTTAATTTGAATCTAATTCCTCTAAATTGCAGCAAAGTATCATTTATTCTAGTGTCACCCATTATGATTTTCAACCATAAAACAACAAACTTTATTTATTAATACTTATTTATTAATTCAAAAAAATATTATTTTGCAACGAGAATCGACTAATCTCAAGCAAATTCATTTAAAAAAATTATTATTAAATATTTGTAAAGGATGGAAATTTAAAATGAATGCTTATAAATAATAGTTATTATTAGCTTAGAATTTAATTATTTTGTAATATAAAACAAATTTTTAAGAGTTGTTGAAAGAAAGTTTTGAAATAAAACGTTCACAAGTTTGATTGGATTAAAACATAAAATGACATGCATAAAAAAAATGCAAAAAAAGTCATCAAATTTTCATTAAAATTTGACAAGGAGAGAGAATGGAATTCCAGGCCTACGTCGGCATACATACGTGGGAACTTTCCGCACACATTTTAAGATATGAATCACAACCACTCTCCAAGTTTAATCTTTTATGAATTTCAAAGTTGTGAATTATGCCATCACGTACAACAATAGGTCACAAGCGACGTGCATATACTCCAAGTTTAATCTTTTATGAATTTCAAAGTTGTGAATTATGCCATCACGTACAACAATAGGTCACAAGCGACGTGCATATAACCAGAGAAAATTGTTTTAGAGGTTTCTATTAATAGAGATCATATAAATGACCGAGCATAAGATATCGCTAAGATCATTTTTGTGGTAATACATTTGAACTCCATGCACACACCTTTCATTTTTTTTTATTTGTGTGGGTTTCTGACAAGTGCGTTTCCACAATATTCGAGTCTGTTTTTCATGGATTTTCAAATGCGGAACCCACATTCTCCTTTCTGAATGACCCAATATCTTGCGTGTCACATTTAATTTGAAATAAAAATAATTCAATGAACAAAGTATTCAATCATATGGAAGGACAAAATTCTTTTAGATCGTTGTACCAAGAAGGAAAATAAATCCTAACACACCTCCAGTATTCAATCATACGGAAGGACAAAGTTCTTTTAGATCGTTGTACCAAGAAGGAAAATAAATCCTAACACACCTCTGTCCTTTATGACACAATATCTTGAGTGTGAAAAACATTAAAAAAAAAATTAAAATAAATATTATTTGTTTGAAAAAATTAAATGTATTTTTTAATAAAATATTAGTTTTTTTTTACTATCAATTATTATTTTAAAATAAAATAATTGCAACATAAAAAAGTCAAATGTTTTCTCCCCAAAAGTGAGCAGGTTTACGTTGGGCACTTCTCAGAATCACCCAATGCCAATATATTTTAAATTTAGGAATTTAGAGGGATTAGATTCAAATTAAAATTCCTAGATTTAAAATATTATGAATAAATACTAGTGTAAATACTCGCGTGCGATAGGGTAGCTAGGAGTAGGTGCATCCGGATTTGTCATAGAGTTAGTATTATCATTTTTTAATCTAAATCAAAGAAGACTCCAAGCCTTTTAGAATAACAAAGCAACTAGACTGAGATTCGAAGTAGCTTTTAGACAGTAAGGACTTCTATATCATGTAATTGATAAGAGATTGACAGTAAGGACTTCTATATCATGTAATTGATAAGAGATTACTCGGTCAAACTATTTGTTCCTTGATTTTATTTTCTCCCTAAAAACATTTTAAAATTATTATGAAAGCATAGATAGCACGATAAGAAATCCATATTGATTTTGTGGTTAGAACTGAAATTATTGTAAGTTATATCTATCAGAACTGAAATTATTGTATATGATATCTATCAAATATATTGGAATCTATTGTGAGCATTATTTTGAGAAATCGTCCAAGAACAACTTGGATGATTCTAATGAAAACAATCTGGATGACTCTGGTGATTACTCGATTAGTGAAGAACAACTTGGATGATTCCAATAAAAACAATCTGGATAACTCTGGTGATTACTCTAATAGTGAATGAATAGACGCAAAGTCATTTATCTCTTAAATGACTTCGCTGTAAATATGATAAACATAACAAAGCTAAACCCTTCCTCTTCCTTTGTCGTATCTAGGCATATTTTGTTTATTGCAAAGGATGTTTATTAGATGTTCTGACAATGGAAAAGCTTTAGATGCTGAGATTGTAGTACATTGATTAAACGACTTTAGATATTGAGAACCTAGTACAATGATTAGACGATTGTTTTGATGAAGTTTTGTTATTCTAATAAAAAAATTATTGAAAAAACTTTAAATATAGAGATCCTAGTACAATGATTAAACGACAATTTCCATGAAAGTTTATTATTCTACGCATAGAAATATGTCGATTACACATGGATGAAATTAAAAAAAGATGGAATGAAAGATTTGAATGTAAGTATTTTATATAATTTTAAAGTATAACAAATTCAAATAAAATTAAATACATAATAATTTGAATTTAAATATATAAATTAAGATAATTTTATAATAAAATTTATACAGTAGTTAGTAGGTGTCATTTAATTTAAATATATTTTAATTAAATTAAAAATATAATAAAGATAGTTTTTATCACAAAAATAAAACAACTAATAAAACACTTTATTGTTAAAGGCCATCATCAAAAATTAAGAAATATGACTAATTAATACTGTGTTTATATTAAGATATCTACACTTTAATATATATATATATATATATATATATATATATATATATATATATATATATATCGGTGTTTTATATTTTATTAATATATATATTTTTTTATAATTAAATTTATCAAAATATGTTAAAATGGTTAAAGAGCGATATATATATATATATATATATATATATATATATATATATATAGGGGTATGATGTATTGGTATAAACTAAAACATTCAATTTAAAAAAACATACACATAATGTTAATATTTTTAAGTATTTTTAATGAAATATGTTATGAGCGTCATATAATAAAAAATAATAATAATAACAATAATTTTATTTTTTAATTTGAATCAAAATTATATTTATATTTTTATAAGGTAGTGTGAGACTTTTTTTTGGTTTTTAAAATAAAAATGATTTTGTTTAACAATCTTAAAAGAAATTTAAATCGAAATTTTAAATTTGAAATTTTAATTTCAGTTTTACTGGATTTTTTTAAAAATGTTGAAAATTGACCCTAAAAAAAAATCCATGATTCCAATATCAACACTTTTCATTTTTAGGGTGTTTTCTGCACAATTTTTCCACAAAAAAATCGTTTTCACTGCCATTTTTAAAACATGTTCAAAATTGACCCTAAAAGAAAAAACCATCGTTCCAGTATACACACTTTTCATTTTTAGCACTGTTTTTCATGTTTTTTCGGGGTTTTTGGGCCACAGTTCCCGTTTTGAGTTTATAGTTCTCGTTTCAAAGTTTACATTGTTCCGGGTAGTTCCTTCCAAAAACTGCGGGATTTCTGCCTACTAACCATTCATGTAGCCCAACCCGTTCCTCTGGAAAATTGCACAAATCTGGTTGTCCAACCCCTGCTTCCCATTCGTTCCGAAAAATGCATAGAGCATGCATGCCTTGGCTTCCTGCAACCTAGACTATCCCTCCAAAAATTTGCATAATTTTTCCTCCCAGCCGAGCAAGACCTCGCAGGCAGTCACTGTTGACTCAAATTGCCTGTCTCCATCACTGAGTGAGTCTTGCATAGTTTTCATCAGTAGTGCCCAGAGCCATCATCCCGCTTCACAAACTTTCTGCCTCTCTCGGTCACCTACATCCGAAATGATCATGTGCCATGGTAGACTAGGAGGTTTTAGATTTGATGTCATCTCATGATGAGTGACTGCAAGTACAGATACACCAACAAACATGGCAAGATGATGAATGGGATGAACGAAGGGAGAACATACTGAAGGATAGGTTCACCAATGGACGAACGAATGAAGCATGGAAAGCAGATGAACATGCACCTTTGCGAATAGATGAGCCTGTCAAGCCTTCCAACATGCAAGCAAGGAACAATATGCAAAAGCTTCATCAAGGAAACCAAGGACCATTGAAGACCCCGCAAACTTCGCCATGGGGAGGTGAAGCTATGATACACCATGAAGACATCCATCACCTAGCAACACTGTAGCTCGACATGCACTCCAACAACAGGACGAATGTACCAGCACTATCATGTTAAGTCATGTCAAGTCATGTCATGAGTCATGTCGCTAACATCCCCACTGTGGGCTATGTTGTCAATCAATGCGATGTAATGTCGAAGTCTAAGAGAACCATCTGTTGAACAAAGAGTCATGTAAGTCGAAAAGTCATGGAAGCCAAACGGTCATGAGGGTAGTCAAACAGCCACAAAGGTTAGTTTCACCCTTGGCTATAAATACCCCCTCATTTGTACATGCAATGGACATTTCACCTCAATTCCTCCCACATAGCTAAGAGAGTTTGTAATATTTTCTTTGAGGAGTAAGTAGTGGCTCCAACACCCCGCACTCGGGGTTAGTGATGTATTGTGTAACGATGTGTTTTGGAACTTTCGCTTAATTCATAAGCCTACTAAGAGGCCAACATGTTTTCAAACATGTATTGTATATGCTGTAAGACTGATCTTTAACACTTGTAATGCATGTTGCTTTAACCTGTGTTCTACATCTGAACCGTTTCATTTGTTGTAATGCATATTCTATTAATGGAAATGTGTTGTATATGTTGTTAACGTTGTCTCGCCCATGTAGACTGCTCTCCCAAACATCAGATAGACCTTTCAAATGAAGCTTGCTGTAACAATCGTTGCACTCGTTCGGACTGATCCGTTGAGTGATGTACGTGTTATCTTACCTTGTATGTTGTGATTGCCGCATCCGTGTGGACTGCTCCTCCAGAAGTTGTGCATGTCCTGTTGTGTTGTGTGTTCCTATTAGTGTTGGGACTACTCCCAATTGAGTTGGAACTCACACTCACCGTCTCCCTTGACAGTGAAAGAACCATTGACACAAGTGACACTTACACTCACCAGGCACACAGATGTCACTTCTCGACGACAAAGCAAACCACACTCCTGTGTTGACAAGCAAGAGTTGAGGTAGATCTTTAAGATAATGGAAAATGGGCCATCATACTAGATGGGAATCCTACACCAAATGGTGTGAGGTCTAGTTGGGACTTCATACTCGGGAGATCCCCTAATGTTGGCGGGTCCAACACTATCAACATGGACATACCATGGTGTTACAACACACTATGCGCAAACAACGAACATGCACACTCTTTTGACTGGGACAAAAGAAAAAGCATGAAAAAGTAAGAAAACTTTCTCTTAGCAAGAGTGGTCATTGTGCATGATTCATTCAACGCATGAGCGATGGGATCATGTGATTCAGGTGGAGGATGTGAAATCTTTAAACTAGATTTCTCTTCAATGCAAATGGGAGAGTGATGAGGGTCGAGGGGTGTTTCAACAAATTTCTGATCTCGAGCAGAAATGAACTCAAGATAGCGAGGACTTGACATAACCATCTGTGTGGGTTGAATCCCCTCGACAACTTGAGGGGTTTCCACTTCATCATGAGGTAGATCGTCAAAGACCAGTGGCTTAAAAAGATAAAAAAACGAATGAATCAACATCATGATCAAATGAACGAGTGAAGAGATCATGATAGCCATGATCAGAAAATTTGATACGTTCATCAACATCCTCATGATCTAATAAATCATATAGAGGGGTTGATCAGAAACAAGAATGTTCACCCTTAGAGTTTCTAGAAAGAAAAAATGATAGATTGGGCAGATTTAAAATGAAAGATCTGTCCTCTCTGCAATCAAATGAAAAACTCACATTCGATGTGTTTTTTTAATGATGGGAAGTAAAAAAATCTAAGGATGGATTTTCATAGGGAAAATCAGAAATGGCAGAGTCACAAAAATGTTAGGAAATAGCATATGAGGTGCAGACAAAAGGGGGTCATCCTTCATCGCATGTTCTTCTTCATATTCCCACACATACCCATCATAAATGACAATGTAGGTTGGTTGCTCAACACCAACTCCGTCGACAACTTGATCCTTGTGAACAACAAGTGTGGAGTCCAGAACGGTAGAACACGACACAATACAATCTAGAGGATTAACAGAATGAGAGGACAGAGGTTGAGAGAACAAGTTCATGTGGCAGACAACATGCTTTCAATCCAAATCTGCAGAAATATCCAGAGCAGGTGGGGTGGGAGGATGTTACAGTTCAACAGATGGGTTCATAACTTCTCCCACCTCACATTGTGGAGTTAGAGTTGTTTGATGATAAGAAGACGGAGGGTCACTTGTGACAGTGACCTTGTCCGAGTTGGGTTTAGTAGATCTAACAAATAGGTATGATGGGAGGGGTTCAAATCATTCTAATGCATGTGGATTTGCAAATATGTTAAGAAGATACTGAAATCTTTCATTGATACATTTCTAATCAATTTCATCTTCTCGGATTTGAAAAGCGAGATTTTGGAAGCATTTCCAAAAATTCAAAAGGTATTCATCAGGTGCTTTCTGTAATTCCAAGATTTTCTTATCGAGTTCTTTACGATCATAGTGATAGAAAGCACAAGCCTACTCTCTGATCATCTGATCATAAGAGTTAATGGAGGCTGCGGACAATGTCACACACCATTGCAGTGCGTGCCCTTGAAACACGAATGCAAACAACAAGAAGGAAATGTGATCTTCATGGATTTCATTCCTTTCATAGAAACCCATGAAGGAAACATTGTGATTAAGCAAAGATGCTCCACCTTCACCATCATATGTGTTATGTGACAAGTCATCAAGGAGATCCTCCGACACTTCAAAATCACATCCATGAGACAGACATGTCAGAGTATTAATTGTAATGTAAGTTATGAAGAATGTGCAGAGATTCAAAACAAAATTTGAGGACTCAGCTGGTCATCTGGCCCTCCTTCTAGCACCAGAAATGTTGACGGTGTTGGACCCACTAACATATCAGGGGATCTCCCCCGGTAAGAAGTCCCAAGTAGACCTCAGACCGTTTGGAGTAGGAGTCCTAGCAGTGGGTAGTAAAACAATGCCTTGACTATGATAGCACACAAAGGTAAGTGTGATATATTTGTCGGAAGCAAGTGTGTGATCTTGCAGCTAGTCAAGTGAGACGCATGGGAGTTCGAACACATGAAGGGGAAAATGAAGTGTGTCCCTTAGAAGCCTATAATAGTACATAACCTGAAAGGAACACACAAACTGAATGACAGCACAAGCTGGAAAGCATAATAGTCCACAATCTAAAGTGATGGGTTAAACCAACAACATGGCTTCAATAGGACTCATACAATAATATACAAAATAGTTCATACAAAAATATGTAAGCTAAATAACATACATTGCTAAAGTAACCATAATAGTCGAACTACAATAACAACATATGTATGAAGATGTGATGGATCTATTATATTATATAAAGTGAAAGGTCCATCCATACATACACCATTGATAACCACTAGCCCCAATAGTGGAACATTACAGTCAACACTGCCTTCTCCTCCAAAAATATGTACTCGCTCTGCACTGTGGAGAAGCCAAGGCTCGTAACTATACTCTCCAAGCCTTCTCTAAGAAATTTCTAGCCAAATGCTTGGCTCCCAAAAGTCCGGTACTATGCGTTATGAGGTTCTGTATATAGCAAAGGGTGGGGTGACCCTTGACAGTCCCCTTTGACTCTTATACTACCCTCATGACTCTTCACATTACAATAGTGACTATTCACATTCCACTAAAGACACTTGGAATTTCACTTACAATATGTTTACAATAATACAATTTTCACATATACCCATGTGGTACAAAAATAGGCTTGAGTCAGCCTCACAAGACAAACAACATCACTCGAGGTCTTAGGGAAATACCAACTTGGTAACCTCCTCGTGGTGATCTTTGGTGACAAACTGATACCAAGCTCCGTATTGCGTTATTGTGTCCTCGTACTTTTTGATGACATCTTTGTCGAAGCGGAATCTTACCTCCATGACTTCCAGGTATATGGTTCTAAAACCTCTACCCAACTCATCCTGAATCATGTGCAACATTTTCTTGAGTGTGGCTGGACCACTGATGTACCTTTTCATGTTCTCTGCGCTAATTTGAAATTCATCACTGGTGGCTATGTGCATCAATTGATCTATGTACTTGTTGACATCCAGCATGACTTGGTTCTTCCTCATGGCCTGGGTGAGGGTTATGATGGAAGGGATATTTTGCGTTCACACTATGACATCCAAACTCTTGAAAAATCGTGCATAGGAAGCCTCAATGCTAGTGATGAGTGGAGGGAGCTGCTCATAATTCCAGATCTGCATTTGAATACGTGCTTTGTCTAGCTCAACATGTGGCTTCATATTCTTATGCAAGTAAATCGGGGCTACCTTGTATCTCATTTTCCATCCTTGCATGTGCGCAATAATAGTGTGAATTTATTTGATAGTTTGGGTCATTTGTGCACAATGCCGCTAAAACCCATATATATGGACAACTTCCTTGTGCACAGTGACAAATGTTCTATACAATGTCCACATGTTAGCCACAAAATTTGATATCTCGGCCACTATTTCTTTCTTCATCTCTGTCATGGCCTTTGCTCGACCTTTGTGCTCTCGACAATCGTCCTCTTACCTTTGTCTTGCACCAGTTTTCCGCTCATTGTTGTTGTTGTTGCTGCTTCCTGTGGTGGTGCTGCCTGCAGTGTCGCTTTCCATTCTACAACCACGATGACTGGTTCATAGGGCCTAGAGGAGTTATAGCAATGCCTCCAAGGATCTTCCTTTGGCCAATGAAATGCCCCATTAAACCATGGGAGTACACCTTCACATAGTGGTTCTTGCATATGTAAGGAGGATCATACGGATTGAAACTCTTGGTGACAAACCCAAACCTCTTCAAGTCTTTGGTCTCGACGTCTACATATTTCAAGGGAAAAATCTCATACAACTCAATCCACAAAGGAAGAGTAGGCCATGATGCCTTCTTCCTCCTGCGCAGTGTTGTTGACAACCCTATGGAGATGTTGTATGCAACCTCTTGCATGACCAACTTGTCCGTGGAAAACCTCGGTAGCTCATGCAGAGGCTTATCTGCATCGAGTATCCTAATGAAGGTGCCACGAAGTGAGGCATACCAATCTGCAATGTTGAGCAATGCCTGCATCGCTTCCTGGTACATGCAAGGTGGGTCTTTTTCAAATATCATCTTGTATAGTGTGGTGATGAAGTGGTCAGATAACCTTGTCATGAATCCTTGGTAGCTACACTCAGAGAGAAACTTGTAATAAACATTCACAACTTCCTCTGGTGGTGTCCATGTCTAACCCATGCTAGGGAACTGCTGTTGGGCACATATTGCATCAAGCAGGTACACGAACATAGAGAATATTGCTTGTCCATTCCTAGGCGTATTCTGGGCATTTGACACATGCACTTTCAACTAAAGAGCCAACATGTTCGACCAGGTCAAAGGCCTTCCTTCATTTGCTAATTTATTTAACATAAAAACACAACTCTGCGGGAAGGTCCTTGTGCTCTCTTGACCGTACCAGTGACATGAAATGATGACTAAGAGTTGGTAAGCCTTCCTGAATGACTTCGTCTTGTAGACTAGGTTGGGTGTCGCCCTGAACTTCGATGACTCTTTTAAACAACGCTTCAAGATATCTCTTGAGTTCACATTGTTGTTGGGAGAGAAGAACAGTGCATCCATGCAGTTCACTGACTGCAGAAAGTGATACATTTGATGGTTATTTTCCATATTGAAGGTAGCAAGTTGTGTTCCACTAGATCTGCTCAATGTCATCGTCTCAGGATCAATATGTGAGACAACCCAGTGAATGATATCCATGCATGGGAAGGAGGGGTACTTGCATGCAACCCCATACAAGCCTGACTTGTGAATGTTGACATAGACTTGTCGATCTTCCAGATATTCCTTGAAAGTGCTTGCAAATATGTCCTTTATTTCATGCCATGTGATCTTCATGTCCTTCTCTATGAACAACTGCGTGTCTGCATAGATGGGAAATTTTATTGGAAGCTGTTCAACCACGTCTCTAGTGTTGCTATCTAAAGTGCCATTTGATCTAGCTCTCTTGGAGGCCATGATGCTTGTACTTCTGAGAGAATTCTCAACAACTAATGTACCTTGAGACAAAGCGGACACTCACAACAAGCAAATTCCAGTTCAAAAACACAAGGACTTTCAAGGATCGATCATGCGATAAACCGGGTGATTGTTGTGCAAGATTGCCCAGTGATGACTTTCAAGGGTGGGAGACTGTCAGCTGGAATTCGACATTGCGCAATCTCAACTACCAGTGAGACCTATTGTTGGCTGGAACTACGCAAAGAATAGTCTAGCTAGGTTTACTTTTGACTGGAACTTCGCAATGCACAATTCAATCTAGTTTAACTGTTGGTTGGGACTGCGCATTGTAGAATCTCAGTGTGAATGACTGGGCATTGACTCCCAGAATTACGTAGAGCACAGCAAGAGGGTAGTGACAACAAACCTCTATGCAATTCCTAGAGCCAAGGAAATGCCTCGAGCCCAGGAATGTGCAGAGCATGCCGGGGAATGTAAGGTCTAAGATAAAGCAGCCGAGATCTGCTTAAGGGCGACTTGAAAATGAGTAGATTCAAAAGTGAGAGAAAAGGATGGTGCAGACAGGATTCAATGATCATGCATGCCATCAAAACCAATGTAGGAATCAGTGACATGGACGAACAACGAAGATAAAGGGCCGCCACAATGATGACTATTAGTGCAAAAACAGTCTTATGCATGCAACACTTAAGAAAGACAATGCAAAATTTTAAACATCACTTCTACAAGTTAAAACAAATGAAAAATCCAGCGTTCGTTCAATAAAACATGCAAAACAACACTCACACAAGTCGAGGAAATAAAAGTGATAGAAAAAGCAACAAAAGACTCGAAAAGGAAAACTTACCTGGAAAAGTTGTTGTCGACTGTGCTGAAGATTCCTAAATTCCTTGGGAATGCCAGAGCTCCAAGATCCAATGTGTAGAATGATCTCTAAGGAATCATTTAAATAGATTTGGTAGCTTTAGGGTTTATGACACACATGCCATGAATATAGGAAAAAGAGACACTTTGCAGGAAGTTTCTAAACTCAACTTACATGTAACCCCCAGTGCTAAAAATAGATCCCTATTTTTTAGGGATGCTCTTTTTTTTTAATTTTTTAATTTTTTTTTTACTTTTTTGGGAAAGATTTCCATGCATGCATGGGAATATTGCACAATTCTGGAGGGAATCGAGCAACTTTCTACCACATGCACTGGGCAACAACATGAGAAATTCTTATGTGCAAATCCTGGGCTAAGTGGCTTTGGCTACCTCTCATGCTCTTCACAATTTCCCAACTGAAGACAAGCTTCCTGTTGGGTCTACGCAATTCCTGAGCTGAAGCCCAGCGACTGGATGTTCTGCACAATTTCTCTGAGCAAGGTTGTCTGCTAGACTTATCTGCGCATTTTTGGAGAGCAGGGCTGACTGTCGGGATGCTCTACGTAATTCCTGAGAGAAAGGTTGGTTTCCCTCTAGGATTGCGCAGTTTTCCAAGACAATGCAAGAACCGGATGTGACCGAGTCATGGGGTCACCTTGTGGTTGGTTAGCAGAACACGTTAGCGAACACAAGCTATGAAGTGAAAGATAAATTCAAGTAAAAAACACAAGTACATGAGCAATACAAGACATGCTACTAAGATTTTGAGGAGGGAGGTTCCGAAGCAAACCAAAGGCAAAATTTTGGAGGGTGATTGTAGCCGTTACAACACAATTTTACTAGATTCATTTTATATTTGACAAAACAACTTTAAACAAAACCTAAGAATCATCTACTAACATTATAATAATGATCATGCAAAATGTCCCAACTAAATGCAAATTTAATTTCATTGCTACATGTTCATGAACTTAAATATGTAAAACCTTTGAGCATCAAACCATGCATCATGAAAATTGTACCATGTTTTATAATGCAATTTTATAAAATGTTTGCATGAACTACTTTATATTAAAAGTTAACTATCAACCGACATCCATAGTAGCGATTCTATACATGAATGAAAAATGTATGTACCATATTTTATAGTTCAATTTTAAGTTATGATTGTTTTAGATATCTACACCAAACTATAAGATTCATTCAAATGCAAAATGTAACATGTTTTATAATTTGCAATTTTACTAGATTCATTTTAAATAACTTGACAAAACAACTTTAAAAGAAACCTAAGAATCATCTACTAACATTATAATAATGATCATGTGCAAAATGTACCAGCTAAATGCAATTTTTCTTTCATTGCTACATATTCATTAACTTAAATATGTAAAACCTTTAAGGATCAAAACATGCATCATGCAAATTGTACCATGTTTTATAATGCAATTTTATAATTGTTTGCATGAACAACATTATATTAAAATTTAACTATCAACCGACATCCATAATAGCCATTCTATACATGAATGAAAAATGTATACCATATTTTATAATGCAATTTTAAGTTATGATTGTTTTAGACATCTACATGAAATTATAAGATTCATTCAAACGCAAAATGTACTATACATGCAATCATCACAATGTATCATATAAAATGCATAATTATAAGAATCATCATGCAAAATGTACATAAACTCGACAATTAGCATGTATTAAATAATAATAAAGAGTTCTATTTAAAATATGTCGAAAATTTATATCATTATAAAAGTAAATATATATATAATAAAAAGTTTTCAAATAAAAATATGTATCAAAGAGATCAATTCATAATAAATAGTTTTACTTTAACTATGTCCAAAATTTATATTATGATAAAAGTAAATAAAATATAAAAAGATTGTCAAATAAAAAGTTGCATCAAAGAGAATCTCATTGAAATATACTATCTGTCAACATCCTCATGCTCTCATCAAAATCATGGGTGCCCTGCACAACATGTGCAATTGCATATATACATAAGATTATGTACTTTAAAATTAAATTTTAATGTTTTAAAATTAAATTTTAATGTTTTAAAATTAAATGAGAATGTAAGATCATCAAAACAAAATTATAAAAAGTTTCCAATTCCATACAACACCTCATGGTGTTCCCTCTCCATTGTGCCCTCCTGGTGTTTTCCATGCATTGCACCCTCATGGATAACCTATACAATACCTGTCCATGTATATATATTAAAAAGTTAAAATTACACTTGAAAATGCATAAACTCACAATATTAAAAAAATCAAGTATCAACTTCTTAAAATTGTCTAGATGATTCAATCCCTGTAACCGACTCAAGTTTCAAATTCCATGCAATACCTCGTGGTGTTCCCCCTACATTTCTCCCTCATGGATTCCCTGTACAATATATATATATATATATATATATATATATATATATATATATATATTAAAAATTTAAAATTTCACATGAAAATGCATCAACTTGCAATATCAAAAAAATTGTTAAACAACTTTTTCAAATTGTTTAGATGATCATATCCCCATTGCTGAGTCCATTGCTAAAGTCCCCGAAGAACGGAAACTATCTCAACAAACCTAAAATTCAAAAAATTTCAAACTGTAATATAGAGATCTCATTTTTTAATAGAACTTGGTTCGATTTATAACAAAACAAAAGTAAAATATTAGATAGTTGTGACAAGCGAATATTTGACACATCTCCTAATTGGGAGGAAGATGGTGGCACTATGTCGATAACGTTGAAAGAAATCAAAATTTGTTAACATTTGATTATCTATGTAATTATTTCTTTCAAAAATATGTGTTCACGATACCAATATAATAAAAGTAAAATAATAGTATCAACTTGAACTCTTCAGAAAAAATTAACATCTCTCGACATATCTTGATTGGAACCTGAACCTAGGACCATGATATTATCAAAATTTTCTTTCAAAAAATGAGTTAAGTGCGAATGGTGAACATATGATACATTTTTGAAAAAATTAAAAAAATGTATGTGAATCAACATTAACACATACCCATCCCAGTCCCTCTTCCTCATGAAAAATTGGGTCTTTCCAACCGTTATGACAACCCTTTTCATATGATTTAAGCTCCTCATTATTCATATTATCTATCTCCTCATCTATTTTATATACAAAATTAGCATGTGCATTAGCTCATGCCCTTTGTCGATTTAGACCAACATCAATTCGAGTCAATGCAGTCTAGATGTTGTCTATAATGGCATCCCTTCCTTCTAGATCAATTTAAGAAGTGGCATCCATATCCAACTGCAAAGTTACTAGACAAGGAGGTTGATGTACCAAAGGTGGCAGAGGGAGAGGAAATTCAATATCCCGTAATGCACCCTTACGTTCATATAGCTGACCTCTCCCAATACAATAAAATTCAGATGGAATGTCATTATAATTAGGTCTTATACCCAAATATAATTATGCATAAAATAATTTTGCAAAATAAATTGGAACCTCATCGTTCCATGATAGATTTCCATACGCTAGAAGCAACCTATCATACAAATGGCTGGCTATATCAGGGTGCTTGAAATATTGCACCTTGAGCATCTTTCTTTTCAGCAGTAATTTTGTAACCCTTTTACTTACCTTGACCCATTTATCGGGACTCATTACTGCTTCCTTTCTATGCTTCATCATATCTATAAATAAACTAGTGGTTGGCCCAAGTTTCTTGTAAATACCAAGAAATGAGTGTTGGGTTGTGTTATATTCTTTCCACGTAGTTAACAGGGGGTTTGAGTGGCACCCGTAATCCCACTTTATGGGGTCCGGGGTAGCACCCCGGAAAATTTTGGTTTTGGACCCTATGTTAGGTTGGGCGGACCCACCTATGGTTTTGTGCATGATTTTCGCACATGTTTTTTGGACGCGATGGTTTTTGGTCCATGGTATTGGATGCGATGGTTTTCGGTCCATGGTATTGGATGCTTCGGCATGTATAAATATGTATTATAGCATTGAAATGAACATAATCAAAAATCAAGTTGGTAGTCCCGGTTTTGGGATCCAGGGGAAAATCTCTATGTATATGTGTTTTATGTGTTATGCTCTCGCATTATTTATTTTCTGTGTTTTAGAATTCGTATGCAGGTAATTTCTATATGGGGTTAAAACCTACATTTGGTATCAGAGCTGTTTTGGCTTCAAGGGGACGCCTTTGTTGCTGAGGGATTTCGCTTGGGCCTATGGTAGACCCTGTACAGTGGGAGATCTGCAAGATCGATTCTGGTGGTGAAAAAAGATGGCGAGCAGTGGAAAGATAGAGATCGAGAAATTTAATGGTCAGAGTTTTGAGTTGTGGAAACTCAAGATGGAGGATCTGTTGGTGGATAAAGACCAGTGGATCGCAGTAGATCCTGGTACTAAACCAATGGGAGTGTCCGATGAAGAATGGAAGAAGTTGGATCGGAAAGCAAAGAGCACAATACGATTGTGTGTCTCAGATTCAGTATTGCTGAATGTATCATGGGAAGCTATGACGAAGGCTTTGTGGGACAAGTTAGGGACTTTGTACCAATCTAATTCTCTGGTGAATAAACTGTTCCTGCGGAAAAAGCTGTATAACCTAAGGATGAAAGATGGAGACTCAGTGAAAGAGCATCTGAACGCTTTTAATACTGTGGTAAGTCAGTTAGCATCTGTTGATATTAAAATTTTAGATGAAGATAAGTGCATCAGTTTGTTGTGTTCTCTACCAGATTCGTGGTATAGTTTGGTTATTGCAATAGGTAGCAATGCAACTGCCTTGCAGTTTGATGAAATAGTCTCAGCCTTGCTTACGGAGGAGATGAGACGGAAAAATATGGAGAGCCAAAATGGTGATGCCTTGTCTGTACGAGGATGGTCCCAAAACAGAAACAAAAATCAGTCATCGAGTGGGAGATCTAAATCTAGAGGGAGATATAAATCTCCAGGAAAACCTGTAAAGGTGGTGTGCTGGAAATGCGGAAAGGAAGGCCACTTCAAAAGGGACTGTAAATCTAAAGCTCTTGACAAAGGAAAGGGACCTGATGAGGCACCTTTTGCAGAGGCGAAAACCACCTCAGATGAAGGTGGGGATGTGTACTTGGCTTCTTCAAGTACACATGTAGATCATGAGGCATGGTTGATTGACTCAGGTGCATCCTTTCACTTCACTCCCCATAGAGAGTGGTTCTGCGAGTATGGGAAATATGATGGTGGTGATGTCTTCTTGGGGGATGACAGGAAGGCTAAAATCGTTGGTCGCGGAAAGGTAAAGTTGAAGTTGCAATATGGAGGAGTTAGAACACTTCTGGGTGTTCTGCATATTTCTGCATTAGCCAGAAATTTGATTTCTATAAGCAAGCTGGATGATGCAGGTGTAAAAACAATGTACGAGAAGGATACCTGTAAAATGGTTCGGGGAGCACTGGTATTGATGCGGGGAGTTGGATTGGAACTCTGTACAAGCTACAAGGTAGCACTGTTATTGATGGGTGCAATAGTTCTTTGGTTCCTGAAAGTGGAGTAGAAAATCTAGTGGTCTCTGGAGAGAAGACCATGTTGTGGCATCAAAGGCTTGGACATATTGGAGAGAAGGGCCTTCGAATACTTCATGGTAAAGGTATGGTAGAAGGTATGAGTAATAGCTCTCTGGATTTTGATTTTTTTGAAAATTGTGTATATGGGAAGCAGAATCGGGTGAGTTTCCCCTCTGGTAGTAAGAGGGCGAAATAGATATTAGAGCTTGTGCACAGTGATGTGTTTGGACCTGTGAAGGTTCCATCACTGGGTAAATCTGTGTACTATGTATCATTTATAGATGACTTCTCAAGGAATACATGGATATATTTCCTTAAGAAGAAATCTAAAGTCTTTGACAGGTTTAAAGAATTTAAGGCTCTCGTGGAAAATTAGACAGAGAAGAAGATAAAGGTGCTGAGGACAGATAATGGTGGAGAGTTTTGTAGCAAGGAATTTGAAGAATTCTGTAAGAAGTGTGGTATATCACGGCAGAAAACTACTCCATATACACCTTAGCAAAATGGAGTTGCAGAAAGAATGAACAAGACGTTGATGGAAAGGGCAAGAAGCATGCTCAGTGGTGCTAGGTTAGGACAGGAATTCTAGGCAGAGGCAGTGGATGTTGTGGGGAAAAATGCCTATGCAGGACGATCCTATCCACCTAAGGTGTGACAGTGCCTTAGCAACAAACAGAGACAACTATTCTAGTATTCTTCCTTTATGAATTAAGAATGAAGAGAGATGGATGGACTAACCGGTGTCTTTCGTTTGTCCCTCAATCCAGTTTCCCTTCTCTTTGAGAGTTCCCAGCTACTTGCCTTCTCACTCGCCCAGCTTCAAGAGGTTTATGCAAGATCACAAGAAGAGAACACTACACAAGACATGGATTCATATTCATAACTAGTTCAGGATTAGAGATAAACTAAACATACTAATGCAATCATACATCAAAGATACATCAGTATATAGGAGAAACCAAGATAGCTTTATTGATGAATAACAAGGTTCAGGAAGAGATACAACCCAGAAGGCTCCAATCCAGCATCTCCTTCCCAGCAAATGGAATTCCTATCTTCACCCCCTTCAAAGCACTAAGCACCCAATGATTCCAATCTCAAACCAACAGCAATTCTTTGCAATAACAAAATTCCAGCCTCTAGATCTCATGGAGGAGAGATCCATATATAGATGTTTGGAGAGAGGATGAGTCAGCTTGATATCTGACTAGTGTCCTCTCCCTCTGTCAGTTCTTGATTCCACTTGGAGGTTCTTGCTTCCACTTGGAGATTAGGAACCTCTTACTCATCACTAGTCGAAGTCACTGAGGCAAGTGTCATTGAGGAAGATTTTGGAAGCTTCCTGGGTCTTGACACCTCTTGGAATGAACTTGCCATTTGTCAACTCTCGCTCAGCGCACCCTGGTAGTGCTTCTACCTGCGTTGCAGTGCAGGTAGCCAGTGTTGGCTTTGACATTCAGCGCAGACAGCTAGTGGAGCCACTGAATTGATCCTGAATTGACTTGTTTTTGAGCAGTTTCTGGTGGAGAACTTCTGTGAATTGCTGTGGTTTGTTAGCTTTGTTCTTCTAGGGGTAGGAACAACATGTTTAGGGACTTTGGATCCCTTAGATTATGGACATTTCATGCTTATAGCTGTAAGGCACAAAAATGTCTATAACAGTGGATACTACATGTTACCTGGTCAAACGGTCACCTTCATCAGCGTTGGAGGATAAGACTCCACAAGAGGTATGGACTGGTAAGAAACCCTCTCTTTCACATCTTAGGGTATTTGGATGTGATGCATATGCACATGTTCCAAAGGAGAAATGAACCAAGTTGGATAGTAAATCTTAAAAGTGAATCTTTATTGGGTATAAGGATGGTTTAAAGGGTTATAAAATTTGGAACCCAGTAATAAGGAAGGTTGTGTACAGTCGAGATGTGGTGTTTAGAGAGGTGAAAGATGTTATTAAAAATGAAGTCCAACCAAAGGAACCTAAGAAGATAGAGTTTGAGCTAAAGGAGGAAGAATCAGACTCTGCGCAGAGGAGGGATCAGAAGATGAAGAGCCACAAACTCTGGCTGTGAGAAGATCAGCTCGAGAAAGAAGGCAGCTAGAGAGGTATAGTCCATCTGCTTTCTGTTCAAATTTTTCTTTGTCTGTTACTGATGATGATCCCAGAACTGTGAAGGAAGCAGTGGATTCATAGGATCGAAAACTCTGGAAAGAGGCCATGGTTGATGAAATGGCATCTTTTCACAAAAATGAGGCTTGGGATCTGGTGGAGTTGCCAGCTGGAAGGAAACCCATTGGCAGAAAATGGGTGTTCAAAAAGAAGACAAAGGCAGAAGGAAAAGTGGAGAAATACAATGCTTAGTTGGTAGCAAAAGGTTATTCCCAGGTGTCGGGAATTGATTTTGGTGATATTTTTTATCCTATTGCCAAGGTAACTTCTATTAGATTACTTTTATCTGTTGTTGTTGCTTTTGATTTTGAGGTAGAACAGATGGATGTGAAGACAACATTTCTTCACGTGGATCTAGAAGAGGAGATCTACATGAAGCAACCTGAAGGCTTTGCGGTGAAGGGTAAGAAAGAACTGGTATGTAAGTTAAAGAAGTCTCTATATGGGTTAAAACAGTCACCAAGGATGTGGTATCAGAAATTTGATACATTTATACGGGGACTTGGCTTCACCAGAAGCAAAGCAGAACAATGTATGTATTTTAAATTAATTGGTGACCGTGTTATTTATCTGGTCTTGTATGTGGATGATATGTTGTTGGTTGGAAATGACAAAGAAGTTATCCAAGATTTGAAGACCCAATTGTCCTCCAAATTTGACATGAAAGATCTTGGTGCTGCAAACTATATTTTGGGCATGGAAATTAAAAGATATTGGGTAAAGAGGAAGCTATGGTTAAACCAGAGGAAGTATGTTGAGACAATATTGCAGAGGTTTAATAAGCAAGATAGTAAACCGGTGAAGGTTCCTATTCTTGTAGGTGTGAGGTTATCTTCTGAACAGTGTCCCAAGACACAAGAAGAGGAAGAGGACATGTCCCGTGTTCCATATGCAAGTGTAGTCGGTAGCCTGATGTATGCAATGGTCTGTACTAGACCAGACATTGCACATGCAGTGGGAGTATTGAGAAAGTTTATGTCAAAACCAGGGAAGGAGCACTGGACAACAGTGAAGCGGGTTTTCAGGTATTTGCGTGGCACTAGTGATTATGGTTTGTGCTACCAAGGAAGACCAGGATTGGACAGAGTGTTGGATATTCATGGCTTTGTTGATGCAGACTGGGCTGGAGATCTGGATCAGAGAGGATCTCCAAGTGGGTATGTGCTTAACCTATTTGGAGGTGCAGTCAGTTGGATGATTAAGAAACAATCTGTAGTGGCATTGTCAACTACAGAGGCAGAATACATGGCAGCCACTCATGCAAGTAAGGAAGCAGTTTGGTTGCAGAGATTGTGTTCAAGTATGGGGTTAGTACAGGAAGCTATAAGGATAGACTGTGACAGCCAAAGTGCAATTTTCTTGGCAAAGAACCCCGCATATCATTCAAAGACAAAGCATATTGATGTTTAGTATCACTTTGTGAGGGATATGATAGAAGAAAAAAAGGTGTTGCTGGTAAAGGTGGACACTTTGAAGAATACTGCAGATGCATTAACAAAATCTGTGAGCTCTAAGAAGTTCTCTTGGTGTAGAGAGACAAAGGGCATTTCAGGGCTAGAAAAATGACTAAGCTCTCTTGTGGCCCCTTGTGGAAAGAAAACAACAAATGGGAGAATGTTGGGTTGTGTTATACTCTTTCCACGTAGTTAATAGGGGGTTTGAGGGGCACCCATAACCCCACTTTATGGGGTCCGGGGCAGCGCCCTAGAAAATTTTGGTTTTGGACCCTATGTTAGGTTGGGCGAACCCACCTATGGTTTTGTGCATGATTTTCGCACTTTTTTTTTGGACGCGATGGTTTTCGGTCCATGGTATTGGACGCGATGGTTTTCAGTCCATGGTATTGGATGATTTGGCATGTATAAATATGTATTATAACATTGAAAGGAACATAATGAAAAATCAAGTTGGTAGTCCCAGTTTTGGGATCCAGGGGAAAATCTCTATGTATTTGTGTTTTATGTGTTCTGCTCTCGCATTATTTATTTTCTGTGTTTTAGAATTTGTATGCAGGTAATTTCTGTATGAGGTTAAAACCTACAATGAGCTTAGAGAGTGCACAACCATTTCTAAGCTTTGTTGACTGTCTACACAGAGCTCCAAACTCCTAAGATCTTTCCTCAATTTTGAATAATGACCTATGCACCTCTTTAACATACATTGTTGGAGGTTTTTTTCTCAAGGAAGCTCATCAAGAATACAGAGGGATAGGTGGTAGTTGGTGTATGGTCTTCTTCATGAATTTCCCTGCTTCGCTTACAATTACTTTGAGCAACATTTTCACCCCCTACATCAATATAATTACATAAATATAAAAACATGTGAAAAAATGTATTCATAAGCATGCAAGATGGACATATACACATATATGTACATACAATTCATTTATATGTACAAATTTGTTTTAACATAAAAAAATAAAAATAAAATAAAAATTATATAATTTACCAAAATGATGAGGATCATGATGATCTGATTGAGATTGATAACCACATGGATATGGTTGAGCACCATGATGACCACCCAAAGATGGTTGAGCACCATCATGCCCAAGTACATGAGTTGATTGAGATTGTTGACCACCCTCCACGACGACATAGTGAGAGAAGCTTCTAAGAAAATAGAACATGAATTCAATATATATGTACATAAATATGATTCTACCTATTTATCATTTAAGTAAATTCACATAAACATATATATACCATACCACGATGATGTGAACGATGGCCCTCCATCGATTGAATAGATACACTCTTCGACCTAGTTTGAAATGCTCCTAAAAAAATGAAATTTATTTAAATTAATAAAGCTAAATTGAAAAAAAATCAATTTCATATGTATGTACATATTATTATATTCAAATACTATTTAAAAACTTTCACATAAACATATATATACCACGATCATGATATAACAAATGGTGGACCTCCCCCGATTCACTTGATAAACTCCTTAATCCATGACCTCCCCCTCTAGTAGATGCATGAGACTCAATTGATGCTTACCTAAAAGAATCAAGTGGAAACTCTCATCCATGAAATGAATATCTATATATATATATATATATATATATATATATATAGATATAGATATATGACCTTTATAAAGTTACCTCCTGCATTTACAAATATTTTAAATTTCTATTTTAAAAGATAAATAATTCAAAAAATTATATATAGATATATGATCATTAAAAAGTTACCTCATGCATTTAAAAATCTTTATAATTGCTATTTAAAAAGATCAAGAATTCAGAAAATTGATGTAACCCTTGAAGTTGCCTCATGAATTTAATTGATGTAACCATTCAACTTACATCATGCATTTAAAAATCTTAAAATTGTTATTTAAAAAGATCAAGAATTCAGAAAATTGATGTAACCATATGAGGGTTTATTCAAAACTATTTGTTGTAAATTCTTCATTTAAAATATACTCAAGACTAAAAACACAAATGTTGAAGTGCACATTTTGAAAAATAAATACAAAATTTTCTAAAACATGTCAAGTTCACCAAGTTGTTCTTACATAGTAGGGGCACACTTAGTATAGAGTTGAAAAAAACACATAGTCATTAAAAGAAACACATTTATAACTAAAAATGACACACATATCAAAGATATCCTACAATGTCCATCAATAAAGTTTGATACATAGCTTCTTAACACCAATTCATCTTTCACAAACAAATCTTCAATTGGAATTGCCCCATACAATATATCACTAGACATCTTATTGTACCTCTGAGATAGTAGTAGGTCAAGCTACCAATGCCAGAGCATCTAAAATAATTGTTTTGGGGGTTTTTGGTTTTAATTTTGGAAGACCAATGAAAGAAGACAGATGTAGGATTGAAGTAATTAATCCTTTGGGTTATATTAATACTTCAGCAAAGGGATGCTATAAAGCATTACATAGTGATATAGATCAAAATAGTGGTGAGTAGAAGACAATAAAAAATATGATTATCACGGTTTCCAGACTGTAAAACAGAACAATCATAAGTAGGAAAACCTTTTGAGCTACGTTCAAAAGATTCAAGGCAACATACTTAAGCTTACACAAGATGCTGATGATTTATTGATTAGAGGGGATTAGTTACATAGACAGTTGCATTAATCCAATCTCTTAATAGATGATCACTTCAGGAGCTTATAGGAATCAATTGAAACTCTAATTGTTCCTACCTAGATATCTCTATAAGTCATAAGCATATGAAGAAAAACATGATGATTGAAAATTGGAAAAACTTACAGGATAACACAAAGCTGTGTAAAACCAGATTCAGACTCCTATGTTTTGTATTAAGGCCCTAGAAAAACTGAGTACATTAAGTGTCTACAAAATCTTCCTTCAAAGGTGACTTCCAGGTTCAAAGAAGAACTAACAGTCAAGAATTTACAAGCAATGAACTATGAATCTTCAACTCCGAATCATTTACAACTCAAGGAAAGAGTTATTTATACAATAATGAAATTAGGAAAATATCCCTAAAACTGATTAAGATTTTTAGGAAAAGAAAAATCTTCGTGGCAAGAAGATAGGGGCAGCTATTTGAAATACTTCTTGTTGTCCCCTTTATTCAGGCTGTGCTAGCTTTGTTGCATGATATTTTTGCCCTTTTAGCTTCTTGGTTGTTTGCATTCTTCATGCTGGCAGATTGCTTCATTTAACCTTTTTACTGATATTTTTTAAACTCTGTAAATATCCTTTAATCTAGTTGAGTGACCTTTACTGTGCTCCTTTCTACTTTACTGTGAATTTGAGGTTTTTACTGTGTTTTTCACCATAAATCGCTCATTTTGTCTTCAACTGTTATGCAGGCTTGTTTCTTTGTAAGCCTGGAACAACAGTCTTCCCTGCAAAACACAGAACTTGTTAAGAAAAACAGAGGTGACTCAAGGTCTTCAATGGCTCTGTTGAGCTTGAAAGGCTATTGGAAGGAGTCCAGGGGGTATCGGAGCGTGAAACCATGGTTTAATGGCTGCAGAGGCATTATGGAGGCTGCACTGTGTAAAACAGGCAAAATAGAGCAAAAATGGCTTTTTATGCGTTAAATGGAAAAACAATTAACTTTTTAACTATCGGGCGAAGATGAACAATAGTGGAGTGAAAGAAGGAGTACGGAGGGATTAATCATGGCGGGAATGGCTTTAATCTGGGTTTCAACTGAGATTAACGGTTAAATGTAGGATTAAATTAATTTTTCGCTATAAATCGTAAAAACAATTTTACAAAGAAAATCTTCGCAAAATGCATATGGTGGATTTGAAAATATATAAATCAGAGTAGATAATGATATCGGGTCCGGGTCATATTCGCATATCGCAATTGCAGTGTGGCGGGGGAAAGCGCTTTGCAAAATAATTTGATTAGGGGTGGACGTGATGTGAAATGAAATATGACATATAATTGGTCGGGTCCAGGTCTATCGTAGTCGGAGGTCGAAAAGTGGGGAGTAATGGCTTTGGTCGGGATTTGCGACAAGAGGCGAATGCGATGTGGCATTATATTATGATATATATATCTGCGTCGGGTTCGTGGCTATTGTGCATCATATATTGCAATGGTAGAGGGGAAAGCATTCATGCGGGACTTGCGATAAGGGGCGGACGCAATTATGGTGATAAGCTATGGTATATATTCTGTCGGGTCCGGCTTCCATATCACAGTTGGGGATAGCAATACATGGAGGGTTATGCTTCGGTGGGGAATTGCAATGGAAGGGGATGTGAAACAGGTGATGAAATATGATATATATAAGCCTTGGGTCTGAGTCTATCATATATCACATATCGCAATCGAGGAAAAGTGCATTTATATGAAAGATTGCTATCCATCATCCTTTGCGATGCGATATTTGTAAAAATACATAGTTTTTATAAAACTAAGGGTTTCAGGGTATATTATAAAAGGATTTTAATATTATACGGGAAAAAGGGAAATTTAGGGATTTAATAATATATTTTAGTGTTAATATGAAATATAGCGGGAAAAGGGAAAATATATGAAATATAAGCGGAAAAGGGAAAAAGACTAAGTATTATGTTTTTTATGATTTATTTTCTTTTCATATATGCATATTACTTAGGGTAAAGCATCTTTTGTGGGATTTTCAGATAAAAAAGGGATTTTTCATGGTAAAAGGGTTTTTACATGGTATTTTTACTTTTCCTTGGTAAAAAGGGTTTTGACCATAGGAAAATGGATTTTTTATGGGAATGAATGAATATGAATGCATGAAGGGTAAATTAGTAAATATACGAATGAATAAGGATGAGGGAGGTTAATTAATTGATGTTGTAGACCTTGATTTCCTTTATGTAATTGCCTCCTGGACATAGAAACATATAAATGTACATTTTGTCCAATCAATAATCAAACTGCTGCAACCTTTCTCTACTTACCCTTTGCTTATCCCATCATTTTTTCTTCACTTAATGGGTGAATTTAAGCTAGCAAACTCTTTTCCTTTCTTCTTATTTTACAAAAGAAAACTATCTAAATCTACCCTTATAACCTCCAAGGGCTCATATTAAACTGATGAACACCTTATTATTCTCTACCTAACTACCGATCTGCCAAGATTAAACAGTTTGGCCAGATCTTTATTCTCTAACTATAACATTAAATTTAAAGCATGAAGTAGTCAAGATTAAACTATTTGACTGTCATGGGTTGTGGCATTTAAGACAAGCTGCACACAACCATTATTTTTCAGAAAAAATAGTAGCGGCGTTTAGAATTGCTCACTTTCAGAGTTTATTTGTTTTCTTTTCTTTCTAACCTAAAATTTTCTTTTTTGCCTTGATTTTTTTTTAGAACATCTAATCTAACATTTTCTTTGATATGGACATTATCATCAAAAATATATTTTTTCACTATCATTTTATTCACTATGTTATGTCCATATCCTAACTTAACATTTTTCAAATATTCTATTTTATCAAAACCAAAACTTGCTACAACATTGGCTCCATCTGGGGACTGCTTTTTCCTGTAGAATGTAGAGAACCTACATATCCATGTGCCTTCTCCTCGGGCTATGGAGTCTTTTCTGTAAAAAATATCACACTGACATCTTGGAAAGGGAAAGCAAACCAGATTATTTACAATGAAAACTATTTCAACTTCTTAGTATTGAATGTAATGCTTGAGAAACCTTCTATTTACAGGATAAGTGGAATATTGCCCCTCAAGATTCTGCAGCACAAAAGTGTTGTTACCCTTTACTTCAGCAATTGCTAAAGGTCCAAACCATAGATTGTCAATTTTTCCATGCTTCCCTTTCTCTTCTCTCCTGGCATCCCATCTTAGAACTAGATCACATTCTTTAAAATCCCTTTCCCTTGCTCTTCTTTCAAACAGGACCTTCATCTTATTATGATATTTATTCAATTTGTATTGAACTTCATTTTTGTTTTCATTAAGCTCAATAATCTGATTTATTCTTCTTGAAAAATCATCAGGTTCATCTGTAGCATCTGACAGGAATTTTAAAACAGGGAAGGCCAAATTGGTAGGGAATATTGCATATTTACCATACACTAATTGAAATGGAGATTTTCTATTTGATCTCTTTGGAGTAATCCTATTTGCCCATACTGCATAAATAAAATGTGAATCCCAACTCTTCTTATGATCAGCTAGAGTATTTTTGATTACCTTTATCAAAATTTTGTTTGATGACTCTGCAAGGCCATTACCTTGAGGGTAATATGGAGTTGAATGATGTAACAGAATTTGATATTTTTGGCAAAAGTCAATCATTTTAACACTAGAAAAAGTTGGTGCATTATCAGTGACAATTTGATTTGGGCAACCAAAACTAGATAAGATATTTTCCTCAATAAACTTAATTACTACTGAATCAGTAGCATTTTTGACTCGAATTGCTTCCACCCATTTAGTAAATTTATCTGTTGCAGTGAGGATCCATCTATGTTGATTAATTGAAGTGGGGTGAATTTCTCCAATAAAATCTAATCCCCATTGAGAAAAAGGCGCTGAAACTATTGATGAAACGAGTGGAAGAGCTACTAATTTTTGTTTACCAGAAAACATTTGACAAGGAACACAACCTCTGACTTTTTCCCCTACTTGTAATAACAATGTGGGCCAATAAAATCCTCCCCTCAGAATCTTGTATGCTGTTGCTCTCCAAGCATAATACCCCCCACAAAATCCTGTATGAAACTGATCAATGATTACTTCAGTTTCTGATTCTCTTAAACATAATAACAAAATATTCATAAGATCTTTCTAGTATAAATTTTTATTTATAATTTAGTACTTGACTAATTTTAACTTAAGAGTTTTACATTGGGTTTTGGAGAACGATGTTGGACACTCAAAATGAATCAAGAAATTTACAATATCTTGATACCAGTCTGACAACAAGAATTTTTCATCAATATGTATAGGAATGATCTGCTCTGAAGGTAGAGGTTCTTGTAGATTCTCCCCTTTAGGATGAAGGGAAGGTTCTTGTGGATTTTCCCCTTCTGCAAGGACAAAAGGTTCTTGTGTATTCTTCCCTTATATCTCTAAAATAGAATTGATTCCAAGTACTTTGAAAATAGAATTGATTCCAAGTACTTTGCAGTTGGATTCCACTAGAACCTTAGCTAAGCCTTGACCTTTTACTAGCTTGGTAGTCTTGATAGTTAGATCAAACTCCAAAATTTGAGTGATCCATCTACCTCTTTTCCCATCAGTGTCTGGTTGGGTTAAGACAATTTTCACAACACTATTAGGGACATAAGTAGTAATAGGTGAATGTAGGACATACATTCTGAATGATTTCAGGGCTTGAATAAGGGCATAGGCTTGCTTCTCAATGATTTCATACTTAAGCTCAGCATCCCGCATAACCTTGCTGAAAAAGGTTATGGGTTGGTCATGGGAATCTTCGTTTTTCTATAATAGAATAACAGCAAGGGTTGTTTTAGAGGCAAAAGAGAAAATACTAACTGGTTTAGTATAATCAGGGCTGGCTAAGGTGGGAGCTTCAGAGATAGCCCTTTTTGTTTTTTCAAATGCATGCCTAAAAGAGGGAGTCCACTTGATTTCATGGTCCTTTTGGAGCATGTCTGTTATATCCTTCACTCTCTCTGCATAATTGGGAATAAATTGCCTTAGAAAATTAATCTAGCCCAGAAAAGCTTGAATCTCCTTTCTGTTTCTAGGCAAGGTCAATGTTTCTATGGAAGATACTCATTTGGGGTCAATTACTACTCCTTCCTTCAAAATTATATGGCCCAACAGTTTTCCTTCTTTGACAGCAAACAAGGACTTCTTTGGGTTTAGCGATATTCCAAATTTTCTACACCTGTAAAAAACTTTCATCAAGTGCTTTAAATGTTTCTGATCAGACTTAGAAAAAAAAATTATGTCATCAAGATAAATAACCACAAATTTATTTACCTCACCCATAAAAGCGATGTCCATAGCTCTCTGAAATGTTGCTCCAGCATTTGTTAAGCCAAATGGCATCCTTGCATACATGAATGTACCCCAGGGTGTAATAAAATTTGTTCTTTCTCTGTCTGTTGTATCAACATTCACTTGATTATACCCTAAAAAATCATCAAGCATATAAAGTCTTTGTGCTCCTGAAACCATTTGCAATAATTGATCCATTTTGGGCAAACGATAATTATCTTTTAATGATGCCTTGTTCAGATTTCTAAAATCCATGCATAGTCTTATTTCTCCATTTTTCTTTCTAACAGGAACTAGATTTGCAACCCAATTAGAATATCTAAGAGGGAGGATGATCTGGGAATCTAACATTTTCTTAATCTCTCTTTCTACATTTGGTAGAAGGGCTGGATTTATCCTTCTAAGCTTCTATTGATACGATTTTGCTTCTAGCTTCGGAGGAATCTTGTGCTGTATTAACAATGTATCATAGGTTTTTAAATTAGCATAAGTCCAGGGAAAAACATCCTTGTAATTTTGCAGTAATTTAAAATACTTAGCTTTGATTTCTGGGTCTAGAGATGTGCACAATTTGATGTTTTTAATATCTTCAATAGTTCCAACGTTAATCTCTTCCACATCGTCTTTTGAAGAAATGGACTGTGGGTTTTGAAAAACATCATTTTGATCAAATACTTTTTATAAAGGAATGAGTACCTTTGGAATAAAATTATTAGATAATTGGACAATGTCGTGATTAGCAATTTGGGCTTTAAAATCTGAAGTATCATTTCCTTCTGCGTTTTCATTTATTTTAGCTCTATCTTCATCAATTTGCAGAAATGAGAAATCATCTACTACCTGCAGAAATGATTTCAATTGTTCATCATCTTCAAATATTTGCCAATGTTTCAGATTATCTGGGATAGATGGCCTATATTTGACTTGTATCTGATAGAGTACATCAGTATGATCAGGAATTTTAAAAGCGCTAGCAGAGACAGCTAAGGCATCTGCGTGAATGTTCTAATCTCTAGGAATGTGAGTCAAATTAAAAGCATCAAATAAGTTTTCCACTGAATCCCATACCTCATTTCTGTAGGACCTAAGTCTAGGGTGCTTGGTCTGGCAAACATTCTTTACTTGCTTAACAATAAGTTCAGAATCGGTAAAAACACTTAAGTTCTGAACTTTTAGGCTTTTGGCTAACTGCAATCCTAAAAGGAAAGCTTCGTATTCAGCAACATTATTAGTAACTTCAAAATCTAATTTACATGATTGGGTTATATTTTCCTTTTCAGGTGAAATTAAAACAACTCCAGCTCCTTGTTATAGACATTTTTGTGCCTTACAACATTGAGCATGAAATTTCCATAATCTAAGGGATCCAAAGTCCCTAAACATGTTGTTCCTACCCCTAGAGGAACAAGGCTAACAAACCACAACAATTCACAAAAGTTCTCCACCAGAAACTGCTCAAAAACAAGTCAATTCAGGATCATTTCAGTGGCTACACTAGCTGTTTGCGCTGAATGTCAAAGCCAACACTGGCTACCTGTGTTGAATGTCAAAGGGAACACTGGCTACCTGCGCTGAACGAGAGTGGACATGTGGCAAGTTCATTTCTCAAGGTGTCAGAACCCAGGAAGCTTCCAAAATGACACTTGCCTAAGGGAATTCGACTGGTGATGAGTAAGAGGTTCCAAATCTCCAAGTGGAAGCAAGAACCTCCAAGTGGAATCAAGAACTGACAGAGGGAGAGGACACTAGTCAGATCTCAAGCTGACTCATCCTCTCTCCAAACATCTATATATGGATCTCTCCTCCATGAGATCTAGAGGCTGGAATTTTGTTATTGCAAAGAATTGCTGTTGGTTTGAGATTGGAATCATTGGATGCTTGATGCTTTGAAGGGGGTGAAGATAGGAATTCCATTTGCTGGGAAAGAGATGCTGGATTGGAGCCCTCTGGGTTGTATCTCTTCCTGAACCTTGTTATTCATCAATAAAGCTATCTTGGTTTCTCCTATATACTGGTGTATCTTTGATGTATGATTTCATTAGTGTATTTGGTTTATTCCTAATCCTAAACTAGTTGTGAATGTGAATATCTGTCTTTGTGTAGTGTTCTTCTCTTGTCGCAAGTAGCTGTTCTCTTGTGATCTTGCAGGAACCCGTTGAAGCTGGACAAGCAAGAAGGCAAGTAGCTGTTCTCTTGTGATCTTGCATGAACCTGTTGAAGCTGGGCGAGTGAGAAGGCAAGTAGCTGTGAACTCCCAAAGAGAAGAGAGACCGGATCGAGGGACAAACAGAAGACACCGGTAAGTCAATTTATCTCTCTTCTTTCACATTTCATAAAGGAAGAAACCAAAATAGCTGTCCTTGTTTGTTGCTAAGGCACTGTCACACCTTAGGTGGATATGATCGTCCTGCATAGGCATTTTTCCCCACAACACTCCTGCCCCATCTTTTGTGCAAGAGCCATCAAAGAACAGTTTCCAAATATTAGTTTGGTTTTGTTTAGGACTTTCAACTACTTCTTCAATTTTGACCTGAGTTTTGTGTTGGCTTGAAATGAGCTGGAAACAACCAAACTCTTGATCTATTGCATAAATTGGATGGTTCCTTGGTTGGTCAGTCTTACAAACAGTATGTGGAAATCTTACCTCTCTATAAAATCTCGATTGCTCTCCTCCATAAACATGAATAATAGCATATGACATGTCCATCTGTAGAGTTCCTCCTAGTTTGGCACAACATGACCTAGAAAGAAGCATTCCAAACTTGGGAGGGATATCTGTGACAACAATATCAAGTACTACACTCTTTACTGGAATTTGGACAAGGGTAACCACTAGATCCTTAATCAGTCCTAAACAGGGCACCCTTTTGGAATCAAAGGTGTACAAATCATGGTATGATTTAGTGATATCGAGTTTCAAATGGTCCATGATGGATTTTGGCATAAGGTTGTGTGATGTTCCTAAATCAAGCATCCAATTGTATAACATGGAGTCATTTGTTTTAAGAGTTACATAGAAAGGAGGCACTATCTCATCTATCATGTCTGAACAAGGGCAAAAAACTACTGTTGGTTTTCATCTTACAGACTTATGACATCACCTTCAGCATCAACCGAGGTATTTTGAATCCATTTAGTGACTTGAATTTTGTAACTAGGGTTTTTAGAAAGTTCTCACAATGGAATTCAGATCTTAACCCTCTCCAATTCTTTTTCAACATTAAATGCAGTCAAAATGTTTTTACTAGCTTGGGAAGTATCAATTGACTGATCTAATGGCTGAATAAGAGTTGTTTGAGCTTCAGCAGTTTTGGTACGTGGTTCAATTATTGGAGTTTCCTTTGGAGGTCTCCCAAGACCAGGTCTAGGTCTAAGATCATACCTCTTATTTAATTCTGCAATTAAAAATTCAGAAAAAGCATGATATTTAGATACCTGTGCAGCTTCCTGATCCTCTTGAACCTAATTCTATTGTGAGAGAGGAATGATGGCTGTTTGATTGGAAGAAGAATCCATACTATTAATATCTTCAGTAATTGTCATAGTATTATCATCAGGTTGTTGGTCATCTATTAATAGAGGAGTAGGAACCTGTTGATCATTAGTAGGTCTCTGAAGAATTTGTAGTGGTTGATTTCTTTTATACTAACCTTGATTTTTGTTTTGAGGTCTAGCAACTATTTGTTGTATGGTGCTAGGTTGGGTCTCAATCTTTGAAATCCTATTTGATAGGTTTCTAAAAAGAGATGTTATTTCATCTATTTTTGAGCCTTCTGATTTAGTCTTAGAGGAACTAGAGGCTTCTTGAACATATTTAAGTTTTCTTTGGGCCTTTTCTTCCTTAAGTTTTAAAGAAGTTGAGGCTGCCCTATTTTCTTCTACTTCTATAGCGTTTGTTTTCATGTCTTCAAGGGTTCTTGAAGTTCTCTCTCGTAGCATGACAGCAAAGTCATCATTGAAAGCTTTGGAAAATCTAGACTTAGCTGTTGCTACAGGGGGCTTACAATCAATAGGCATTTTGTAATAGTGTTTGTTGAATCTTTTGATAAAATAATCGACTGGTTCACCAAAGTTCCTTTTAAGCTCTTCAAATTATGTGAGGAAGTAAAGAGGATCCTTTTCAACACCCCACTGATTTTTAAATATGGTAGTAAGCTCTTCCCAATTTCTAATGGTAGCTGCTGGCAATTGCCTAAACCAAATCCTCACATTTCCTTCAAGTGACTATACAAACAATCTCATATAAACATTCTCTTGCTCAATATTAATATTGTCTGCAAAATCAACTAAGGGACCAGTTTCTCCATTGTACTTTGGAAGGTATTTTAAATATCCAGTTGGGAATGCATCAAGGTTATTGGGTAAGACTAAGGCAGCATATCTAGCCTGTACAATAGGTCGGAAAGCCATGACAGCAGGTCGTGTATGAGGTGCTTGAGGTGTATGAGGTTGTCCAGGTGGAGTATGAGGTGTTTGTGTGGATGTAGAGGATGAAGAAGAAGTAGAGGAAGAAGATGGTGATTTAGGAGTTGATGAACTAGTTGGAGGTGAAGGAGGAGATGAAGGAGGAGATCTCCTCAAAGACTTCAAAGGGGTCCTAAGAACTAGCTTTGGGACCTGTAAAGGAATACCTTCTTTTGTTTCAAAGAGAGGATTGGAATATATAGAAAAGGTCTCCTCAGATTGTTTGGAAGAAGAAGCTTTAGGTTGATAAAAAATGGAAGGAAAATGATAGGTGGTAGGGGATATGAAATCTGTGGGTTTATATTCTGGTAGATTTACACCCAACTCAGACTTAGTTTTAGGTGACCCTAATGGTAGTGTGGGTATTGGATGAGTTTCTAATGAACGAATAAAGTATGCTGACTAAAAATCAACTCCTCTGTTTAGAAGTTTAGCAACCCTAGGTGATAAATGGGAGTAAACAGGATCAGATGGGATATTACTATAGGGGCCAAATGATTCTAATTATTCAGATTGTACGACTGAAGAGGAAGAAGAAGATGATCGGTGGTGTCCCCTTTTAGAACTGGCCTTTCTCAGAAGCCTTTCAGGATCTGACAGAGGTTTAACTATGTCAGCTTCTGAACGAGATCTAGTATGTTTATAAGGTGCCAGTTTGGGAGTGTGGAGTTGCCAAGGTGAATGATTTTAAACTTCTAAATCCTTTAATCACCTTTAAAGGAAAAGAATGAATGCATATCATTGTCCAAAGGGAAACTTGAATGAAATTCGAATCCCCGGCAACAACGCCAGTCTGATGTTGTACCTCTAAGATAGTAGTAGGTCAAGCTATCAATGCCAGAGCATCTAAAATAATTGTTTTGGGGGTTTTTGGTATTAATTTTGGAAGACCAATGAAAGAAGACATATGTAGGATTGAAGTAATTAATCCTTTGGGTTATATTAAGACTTAAGCAAAGGGCTGCTATAAAGCATTACACAGTGATATAGATCAAAACAGTGGTGAGTAGAAGACAACAAAAAATATGATTATCACAGTTTCCAGACTATAAAACAGAACAATCATAAGTAGGAAAACCTTCTGAACTACGTTCAAAAGATTCAAGGCAGTATACTTAAGCTTACACAAGACGATGATGATTTATTGATTAGAGGGGATTAACTACACAGACAGTTGCATTAATCCAATCTCTTAATAGATGATCACTTCAGGAGCTTATAGGAATCAAATGAAACTCTAATTGTTCCTACCTAGATATCTCTATAAGTCATAAGAATATGAAGAAAAACATGATGATTGAAAACTGGAAAAACTTACAGGATAACACAAAACTGTGTAAAACCAAATTCAGAATCCTCTGTTTTGTATTAAGGCCCCAGAAAAACTGAGTAGATCAAGTGTCTACAAAAGCTTCCTTCAAAGGTGACTTCCAGGTTCAAAGAAGAACTAATAGTCAAGACTTTACAAGCAATGAACTATGAATCTTCAACTTCAAACCATTTACAGCTCAAGAAAAGAGTTATTTATACAATAATGAAATTAGGAAAATATCCCTAAAACTGATTAAGATTTTTAGGAAAAGAAAGATCTTCGTGGCAAGAAGATAGGGGCAGTTGTTTGAACTTCTTCTTGTTGTCCCGTTTATTCAGGCTGTGCTGGCTTTGTTGTATGATATTTTTTCCCTTTAAGCTGCTTGGTTGTTTGCATTCTTCATGTTGGCAGATTGCTTCATTTAACCTTTTTACTGATATTCTTTAAACTCTGTAAATATCCTTTAATCTAGTTGAGTGACCTTTACTATGCTCCTTTCTACTTTACTGCGCATTTGAGGTTTTTATTGTGTTTTTCAGAGTAAATCGCTCACTTTGTCTTCAACTATTATGCAGGCTTGTTTCTTTGTAACCCTGGAACAACAGTGTTCCTTGCAAAACACAGAACTTGTTAAGAAAAACAGAGGTGATTGAAGGTCTTCAATGGCTCTGTTGAGCTTGAAAGGCTACTGGAAGGAGTCCAGGGGGTATCAGAGGGTGAAACCATGGTTTAATGGCCGCAGAGGCATTATGGAGGTTGCGATGTGTAAAACAGGCAAAATAGAGCAAAAATGGCTTTTTATGCGTTAAATTGAAAAATAGTTAACTTTTTAACTATTGGGCGAAGATGAATAGTAGTGGAGCGAAAGAAGGAGTAGAAAAGGATTAATCATGGTGGGAATGGCATTAATCTGGGTTTAAATTGAGATTAATGGTTAAATGTAGGCTTAAATTAATTCTTCGTTATAAATGATAAAAACAATTTTACAAAGAAAATATTCGCAAAACGCATATGGCGGATTTGGAAATATATAAATCAAAGCAGATAATGATATTGGGTCCAGGTCCTATTCGCATATTGCAATTGAAATATGGCTGGGGAAAGCACTTCACAAAAGAATATGATTAGGGGCGGACACGACGTGAAATGAAATATGACATATAATTGGTCGGGTTTGGGTCTATCGCAATCAGAGGTCGGAAAGCGGGGAGTAATGGCTTTGGTCGGGACTTGCGACAAGAGGTGGATGCGATGTGGCATTATATTATGATATATATATATATATATATATATATCTTCATCAGGTCCGTGGTTATCGCGCATCTCATATCACAATGGTGGAGGGGAAAACATTCATGCGGGACTTGCGATAAGGGGCGGACACGATTATGGCGATGAGCTATGGTATATATTCTGTCGGGTCCGGCTTCCATATTGCAGTTGGGGATCACAATACATGGGGGGTTATGCTTCGATGGGGAATTGTGATGGAAGGGGATGTGAAATGGGTGATGAAATATGATATATATAAGCCTCGAGTCCAAGTCTATCATATATCACATATTGCAATCGGGGAAAAGTGTAGTGATATGAAAGGTTGCGATCCATCATCATTTGTGATGTGATATTTGTAAAAATACATAGTTTTTATAAAACTAAGAGTTTCGGGGTATATTATAAATGGATTTTAATATTATACGGGAAAAATGGAAATTTAGGGATTTAATAATATATGTTAGTGTTAATATGAAATATAGCGGGAAAAGGGAAAATATATGAAATATAAGCAAAAAAGGGAAAAAGACTAAGTATTATGTTTTTTATGATTTATTTTCTTTTCATATATGCATAATACTTAGGGTAAAACATCTTTTGTGGGGTTTTAGGTAAAAAAGGGATTTTTCAGGGTAAAAGGGTTTTTACATGGTATTTTTATTTTTCCTAGGTAAAAAGGGTTTTGACCTTAGGAAAATGGGGTTTTTTATGGAAATGAATGAATATGAATGTATGAAGGGGAAATTAGTAAATATATGAATGAATAAGGATGAGGGAGGTTAATTAATTCATGTTGTAGACCTTCATTTGCTTTATGTAATTGCCTCCTGGACATAGAAACATATAAATGTACATTTTATCTAATCAATAATCAAACTGCTGCAACCTTTCTCTACTTACCCTTTGCTTATCCTATCATTTTTTCTTCACTTAATGGGTGCATTTAAGCTAGCAAACCCTTTTCCTTTGTTCTTATTTTACAAAAGAAAACTATCTAAATCTACCCTTATAACCTCCAAGGGCTCAGATTAAACTGATGAGCACCTTATTATTCTCTACCTAACTACCGATCTGCCAAGATTAAACAGTTTGGCCAGATATTTATTCTCTAATTATAACATTAAATTTAAAGCATGAGGTAGTCAAGATTAAACTATTTGACTGTCATGGTTTGTGGCATTTAAGACAAGCTTCACAAAACCATTATTTTGTAGAAAAAATAGTAGAAACATTTAGACTTGCTCACTTTCATAGCTTATTTGTTTTCTTTTCTTTCTAACCTAACATTTTCTTTTTTGCCTTGATTTTTTTTTATAGCATCTAATCTAACATTTTCTTTGATATGGACATTATCATCAAAAATATATTTTTTCACTATCATTTTATTCACTATGTTATGCCCATATCCTAACTTAACATTTTTTCAAATATTCTATTTTATCAAAACCAAAAAAATGCTACAACATATCCTATTAACATTTGGACAATGTATTATGCTAAATGATTGAAACTGAGTAACAATATTTTTTTCTTCTCCATGCAATTGTTTTAACCCGTCCTTTTTAACTTGGTACATGCCTTTCATTTGGTAGCACAAAAGTTTGGAATTGGTGAAGACTACAATTCTATTGGATCCATACTCCCTAGGAGGACTTTTTTCTTTGCAATATTGCATAGTAGATAAGTAATCAATGATTTCCCTGGATTGGGATAACAAGAAACTTCTATGCATAATGACCATTTTTCAACCATGTTTAATGGGTTTTTTTATCCATGTGAAAAATAAATTCAATAAAATGAATAATATATTTATTTATTGCAAATGCCTTAGTTTATTGGAGAATGATAATAAATAAATACCTATTGTGGTTGAATAATGGAATACCACAAGGATTTAGCATAGTTTCAGGATCATCTTCTATGTTCTTCTTCAGAATGTATACATGTGATTGATAGTTTCATCAAGAAATTATAAAATTATGACGTTAGGAATTTATTGATTTTAGGAACCGTGTCTATATAAAATCACTATTTAAATGCATATGTGATGGATTATTTACACTGAAGGTGCATGCAGACTTGTTATCATTGGAATTCCTCCCTTTAGTTACTCTGCATGAGTTGATGTGAAACACTTGCAATGATGAATATAATGATGTTTTTATCTATTTCAAAATGAAGTCGGGCCATGAACACCAAGAGGACCGCACCATTAGTGCCATACATTGCCACCCTAAATGCATAAGATAGGTTATGTACGTATGCGATTACAAACATTAACATGATATTTTAAAATATAGTCTGCCAAAAGTTATATGTAAGGTAAGTGAATAAGTTATATACCATGCTAAAGCATAGGTATTTTCGTCAAGCATTCTCACTTGAATTAATTATTTTCAAACATATAAATGAAGTGAATTCATAAGTCAATTATGCAAAGAACTCCGAAGTTTAAGAGAAATATGGGTGACATATTTAAATCTAATACTTAGTACAACATATAAAAGGGATAGGGGTTTAAATCTAATGCTTAGTACAACATATAAAAGGGATAAGGGTTTAACCCTTAGCTTCATGCTATGACCATAGATTTTATAATAAATACATGTTATTTAACAAACCAATGTTGAAACACCCCTTGGAACATGTTGGTAGTATAAGTCCTTATAATAATTATGTTATTTTAGAATATTGTATGGGTGACAAATTTAAAACTAATGCTTAGTAAAACATATAAAAGGGATAGGGATTTAACCTTTAACATCATGCTATGACCATAGATTTTATAATTGTAGGTTTTAACCCCATACATAAATTACCTTCATACGAATTCTAAAACAAAAAATAAACAATGAGGAGAGCATAACACATAAAACAAATATACACAGATATTTTCCCATCGATCCCAAAACTGTGACTACCAAATTGATTTTTCATTATGTTCCTTTCAATGTTACAATAGATATATATACATGCTGAAGCATCCATAAACCCCAATCCATTAACCCTGGATTAGAACATAACTGTAGTTCCCTTGACCGGATCTACAAAATACCATGGACCAAAAACCATCGTGCCCAAAACCATGTGTGAAATCCATGCACAAAACCATAGGTAGGCCTGCCCACCTAATATAGGGTCCAAAAAAAAATTTCCTGAGGCGCTACCCCAAACCCCTTAAAGGGGTATTTCTGTCCCCCCTCTAACTCCCCGTATTCACTACTAGGGGTAGTCGTGGAAAGAATATAACACAACCCAACATTCTCCCACTTGTTGTTTTCTTTCCACAAGGGGCTATAAGAGAGCTTAGGCATTGATCCAACCCTACAACACCCATTATTTCTCTACACCAAGAGAACTTCTTCGTGCTCACAGACTTTGTCAATGCATCTGCAGTATTCTTCAAAGTGTCCACCTTTCTGTCTTCTACCATATCCCTCACAAAGTGATACTGAACATCAATGTGCTTTGTCTTTGAATGATAAGTAGGGTTCTTTGCCAACAAAATTGCACTTTAGCTGTCACACTCTATCCTTATAACCCATTGTACTAACCCCAGACTTGAACACAATATCTGCAACCAAACTGCTTCCTTGCTTGCATGAGTGGCTGCCATGTATTCTGCGTCTGTAGTTGAAAGTGCCACTATATATTGTCTCTTACTCATCCAACTGAATGCACCTCCAAATAGGTTAAACACATATCCACTTGTAGATCTTCTTTGATCTGATCTCCAGCCTAGTCTGCATCAACAAAGCCACTGATGTCCAAAACTCTATCCAATCTTGGTATTCCTTCGTAGCACAAACCATAATCACTAGTGCCAAGAAAATACCTGAAAACCCGCTTCACTGATGTCCAATGCTCCTTCCCTGGTTTTGACTTAAACCTACTCAATACACCCACTACATGTGCAATGTCTAGTCTAATACAGACCATTGCATACATCAGGCTACTGACTGCACTTGCATATGGAACATGGGACATGTCCTCATCCTTTTCTTGTGCCTTGGGACACTGTTTAGAAGATAACTTTACACCTACAATAATAGGAACCTTCACCTGTTTACTATCCTGCATATTAAACCTCTGCAGTATTGTCTCGATATACTTCCTCTAGTTTAGCCAGAGCTTCCTCTTTTCCCAATCTTGTTTAATTTCCATGCCCAAAATATAGTTTGAAGCACCAAGATATTTCATGTCGAAATTGGAGGATAATTGGGTATTCAAATCCTAGATAATTTCTTTGTCATTTCTGACCAGCAACATATCATCCACACACAAGACCAGATAAATAACACGCTCACCAATTAATTTAAAATACACACAGTGATATTCTTTGCTTATGGTGAAGCCAAGTCCCCGTATAAATGTATCAAATTTCTAATACCACATCCTTGGTGACTGTTTTAACTCATATAAAGACTTTTTTAACTTACATACCAGTCCTTTCTTACCCTTAACTGCAAAACCTTCAGATTGCTTCATGTAGATCTCTTCTTCCAGATCCCTATGAAGAAATTTTGTCTTCACATCCATCTGTTCTACCTCAAAATCAAAAGTAGCAGCAACATATAAAAATAATCTAATAGAAGCTACCTTGGCAACAAGAGAAAAAATATCGCCAAAATCAATTCCCAACACCTAAGAATAACCTTTTTTTACCAACCGAGCTTTGTATTTTTCAACCTTTCCTTCTACATTCATCTTCTTCTTGAACACCCATTTGCTGCCAATGGGTTTCCTTCCAGACGACAACTCCACCAAATCCCAAGCCTCATTTTTGTGCAAAGATGCAATTTCATCAACCATGACCTCTTTCTAGAGTTTTCCATCCTCTGAATGCACTTCTTCCTTCACAGTTCTGGCATCATCATCAGTAATAGATAAAGCAAAATTTGAATAGAAAGTAGATGGACTATACCTTTCTGGCTGCCTTCTTTCTCAAACTGATCTTATCACAAATAGAGTTTGTGGCTCTTCATCTTCTGATTCCTCTTCTGTTGTAGAGTCTGATTCTTCCTCCTTTAGCTCAAAATATATCTTCTCAAGTTCCTTTGGTAGGACTTCATGTTTAATAACATCTTTCACCTTTCTAAACACCACATCTCAACTATACACAACCTTCCCTTTTACTATGTTCCAAAGCTTATAACCTTTTAAACCATCCTTATACCCAATAAATATGCATTTTTCAGATTTACTATCCAACTTTGGGTTTTTATTCCTTTGGAAGATGTACATATGCATCACATCCAAATACCCTCAGATGTGAAAGGGAAGGTTTCTTACAAGTCCATACCTCTTGTGGAGTCTTATCCTCCAACATTGATGAAGGTGATCTGTTGACCAGGTAACATGTAGTCTCCACCGCCTCTGCCTAGAATTCTTGTCCTAACCCGACACCACTGAGCATGCTTCTTGTCATTTCCATCAATGTCTTGTTCATTCTTTCTTCAACTATATTTTTTGCAGGTGTGTATGGAGTAGTCTCCTGCCATTCTATACCACACTTCTTACAAAACTCTTCAAATTCCTTCTTGCAAAACTCGCCACCGTTATCTATTCTCGGGACCTTTATCTTCTTCTCTGTCTAGTTTTCCACCAGAGCTTTAAATTATTTAAACCTGTCAAAGAATTCAGATTTCTTCTTGAGGAAATATATCCATGTATTCCTTGAAAAGTCATCTATAAATGATACATAGTACACAAACTTACCCAGTGATGGGACTGACAAAGGTCCAAACACATCATTGTGCGCAAGCTCTAATATTTGTTTTGCCCTCTTACCACCAGAGGGGAACCTTACTTGATTTTTCTTCCCATATACACAATTTTCACATAAATCAAAATCCAGAGAGCTATTAGACATACCTTAAACCATACCTTTACCATGAAGTATTCGAAGGCCCTTCTCTCCAATATGTCCAAGCCTTTGATGCCATAACATGGTCTTTTCTCTAGAGACCACTAGATTTTCTGCTCCACTTTCAGGAACCACAGAACTGTTGCACCCATCAATAATAGTGCTACCTTGCAGCTTGTACAGAGTTCCAATCTGAACTCCCCACATCAATACCAGTGCTCCCCAAACCATCTTTCAGGTATCTTTCTTGAACACTGTTTTTACACCTGCATCATCCAAGTTGCTTTCATAAATCATATTTCTGGCTAATGCAGGAATATGCATAACACCCAGAAGTGTTCTAATCCTTCCACCTTGCAACTTCAACTTGACTTTTCTGTGACCAATGACTCTAGCCTTCCTTTCATCCCCTAAGAATACATCAACACCATCATATTTCTCATACTCGTAGAGGCACTCTCTATGGGGAGTGAAGTGAAGGGATGCACCTGAGTCAATCAAGCATGCCTCGTGATATACATGTGTACTTGAAGAAGAAGCCAAGTACAGATCCCCGCCTTCATCTAAGGTGGTTTTTGCCTCTGCAAAAGGAGCATCATTAGATTCCTTTCCTTTCTCAGGAGCTTTAGATTTACAGTCCCTTTTGTAGTGCCCTTCCTTTCCGCATTTCCAGCACACCTTTACAGGTTTTCCTGGAGATTTAGATCTCCCACTCAAGGACTTGTTTTTGTTTCTGTTTTGGGATCATCCTCGTACAGAAAAGGCATCACCATTTTGGCTCTCCATATTTTTCCGTCTCATCTCCTCCGTCAGTAAGGATGAGACAATTTCATCAAACTGGAAGGCAGTTGCATTGCTACCTATTGCAACAACTAGACTATCCCATGAATCTGGTAGAGAACACAACAAACTGATGCACTTATCTTCATCTAAAATTCTAATATCAACAGATAATAACTGGCTTACCACACTATTAAATGCATTCAGATGCTCTGTCATCGAGTCTCCATCTTTCATCCTCAGGTTATACATATTTTTCTGTAGGAATAATTTATTCACCAGAGACGTAGATTAGTACAAAGTCCCTAACTTGTCCCACAAAGCCTTCTTCGTAGCTTCCCCTGATACATTAAACAATACTAAATCTGAGACATACAATCGTATTGTGTTCTTTGCCTTCTAATCCAACTTCTTCCATTCTTCATTGAACACTATCATTGGTTTAGTACCTGGATCTACCACGATCCACTGATATTTATCCACCAGCAAATCCTCCATCTTGAGTTTCCACAACCCAAAACTCTAACCATTAAATTTCTCGATCTATATCTTTCCATTGCTCACCATCTTCTTTCACCACAAGAATCGATCCCGCAGATCTCCCACTGAACATGGTCTACCATAGGCATGAGAAAAACCCCTCAGTAGCAAAGGCGTCCCCTTGAACCCAAAACAACTCTGATACCAAATGTAGGTTTTAACCCCAATACGGAAATTACCTGCATACGGATTCTAAAAATAGAAAAAAACAATGGCGAGAGCATAACACATAAAACAAATATACCCAGATATTTTCCCCTCGATCCCAAAACCAGGACTACCAGATTGATTTTCATTATGTTCCTTTCAATGTTACAATACATATATATACATGCCGAAGCATCCATAAACCGCAATCCATTAACCCTAGATTAGAACATAACCATAGTTCCCTTGACTGGATCTACAAAATACCATGGACCGAAAACAATCGCGCCCAAAACCATGTGCGAAATCCATGCAAAAAACCATAGGTAGGTCCACCCACCTAATATAGGGTCCAAAAAAAAAATCCCCGGGGTGCTACTCCAGACCCTGTAGAGGGGTGTTTCCACCCTCCCTTTGACCCCCCCCATTGTGCGTGATGCAACGAAGGGGGGGTTGGACAACCCTCCTCTAACACCCTGGCTTCACTACTGGGGCTAGTCATGGAAAGAATATATCACAACCCAACAATAATAAATATATTTTATTTAACAAACTAATGTTGAAACATCCCTTTGACTATGTTGGTAGTATAAGTCCTTATAATAATTATGTTGTTTTGGAAGATTGTATTCTTATTATAAAGGATGATTCTGCGACTTCCTGGTCTTATAATGAATTTATTGACATATATGAGAAGTTGTTTGACATCATATAGCATCCTGGTGCATATGGTAATATTCTGCATTTCGGGTTGCTTAAGAAAGATGTATTTGTAGATTTCCCTTCTAAATGAGAGGTAGCACTGCCTCTTTTTCGTTTTGTAGATCTGAGGAAGGACTACACTAGAAACCATATGTGATGGTCATCATAAGAATATGAAACACTATATAATTCTTCTTAACAGGTTTATGAAGATCTCCAATTGTAATAATCACAGTTTTCAGAGGAGCATTGGTTTTTCACAAGTAGTTTCACAAGATGATTTGGGCTCATATTAATAAACAATAGTTGCTTAAGAAATAGATATTTGTAGATTTCTCTTCCAACTGAGAGGTCCCATTCCCCTAACAGCACTAGAGGAATTCGACTAATGAAGTGGCAACCAACCTACCAAGTGTTTCAGGTGGGATGAACATATATATATATATATATATATATATATATATATATATATATGTTTAAAAATTTTCCCTTCAAGAGTAAGGTAAGGACAAAAGTAGTATTTCGTAGTGATTAATCCAAGTTAAAATGGATGTACAAAGGAAGGAACATAGCAATCTTTCGTGGTACGTATTCAATCCTTATCACAGATTCCCTAGTCAAATCCGCTAAGGTAAGGTTTTTATGACTGGTAAGATAAGGAGATTGGCAAGATCTAGTGCTCTAGTAAATCCTATTATATACGATCACGAGTTAAATTTGACGGGTCCTCTTACCCATCATGAAATTTTTTAATGACGATTTTTTTTTAAATTTCCCTTCACATGACTTTTAATATTTACTTTTACCAGTTTCATCTAATCACTACAAATTATATTCATAATTTGTCTTACGTGAGAAGAAAAAAGTGATGTACCCCTGAAAATCCTGAAGTAAATGCAATTGAATTTTGAAGAGATTAGGGTAAAAATCAGCATGCTATTGCCAAAAACAATTTTTCAAGGTTTGGTTTTTGTATTTTTTCAATAGAAAGAAACAATTTCTTTCATTATCAATCAAAATAAAAATTATTACATTAGTCATTTTTGGCTCATGATATGACCAAAAACATACAAAAATATTGTAACAAGATAAGAAAAACATCCCAATGCCAAATATCAAGGGGGAAACCACCCAACAGAGGAGCAAGATAACAACAGAGAAACTCTAGAGTTTGTCAAGTAAAAAAGTAGACTCTATGATGCATACAAATAAATAGAAAGAAATTACCCACAAACAAAGAAACTGAGTGTGATAGGAAGAACCAACAAAGAAAAAGACAAGCCTTTATGAAAAAATGAAGGCCTCAAAGTTGATGGCAGTGCCCTCGTCCAGGCATTTGAACTGAATCAATCGAGGTAAAAGGGACTAAATCAGTTTATTTTTCGGGTTTTGTGAGAAAGACGCAAAAGGAAGGATATAGCTCTATCTAATTTTATATATTTACAAACAAATATGATTAAGGTTCAACTAAACTTGTACAAGAATGAATCCAAAAAAACCCATTCAATGGAAAATTTGAAATAACTTACAATTAACTACATATAAAAATAAAATTGTTAAAAGAAAAATACTCGGCACTGGAAAACTCAGAAAGCCTTCCTATAATTGATAAAATTATTAGCACCACTTTGATATCGCACAATACTGAGACCTCATAGGCTTTATTCTGTAGCTTGTTCCATTGTTTTGAAAACATGGCCTACCGATTTATTTTTTTCCCTATGACAACATCTTTATTTTTTCCAAAAATGGTGAACATCATGGAAGTTGGGAGTGTCTCATGTTAATTTGACTATCTTGTTTCAAACCCCTATCGTAAGCTCACATAGAATATTTGAGGAAGGTTGACAAGTTATTTATGATATCAACAGATCTGAATGGATAGGTGACCAATGTTGTATAAACGACTTCTCCATTTACAATCTATTGCACACATAAAATGAACTTTCCATCCAAAAAAATTCAAAGTTCTGCGTCTTGTTTCAATTTATTCGCCACTCACCATGTTCAAGACAAATGGGATTAGGAGTGATGAAGCGAGAAATATTAAACATTGCTTTTTTTTTAATGTATTTCTTGATACTCTAGATGAGTCACACCATCATTCCAAGTGTTATAGGGGTTATACCTACGTGTCCCAAATGTGGCGATACATTTGTTCCATACCTAGTTCTCACCAAATATGGTTGTGGTGTCCCTGATTAATAAATCTATTGTAATGCAGACAACGAGATGGAATTCAAATTTGTCAATGGGAGCGTTTATAAATAGTTAATATAAATCTAGCAACCATGAGGCTAGTTATTCAACCTGCACCTCTAATTAAAGATTTTTGTCAAACTGAAGATACAAATATGGATTACAATTGAATCATAGCCTACCTTTCAATATCACGAGTACAAATACAATTATATTTTTGAATTGCACTCCTATACTATTGACATCCTCATGAATTGCATCTTAAGCAGTTTGGGGCCATCACACCTCTCGTTGTTTTATATTAATGGCGTCTCTATGCCTATTCAATGCCATGTTGGATAAAATTTATGAATTGCATCTTAAGCAGTTTGGGGCCATCACACCTCTCGTTGTTTTATATTAATGGCGTCTCTATGCCTATTCAATGCCATGTTGGATAAAATTTATTTTCAAAACTATCGCACTGAAGAATCGACAACTTAGATATCCCAGTGCCAGCTTGGTATAAATAGATATATAAAATATATATTAAAACTTGACAATTTTGATTTTTTTTATAGGCTCGTCATTTTGACATTTAAAAAAATTATTTACAAGTTAAACATGACATGTTTATTTTAGAATAAACTATATTTTACAGTTAAAACATGCAAAAACAAATCAAAATTCCTAGTCCGGATGAGGAGGTTAAGGAAGCTCACAAAATTCCTCCAGCAACGACGAGGTGCAACTAACCTTAGCCCTAACCAACCAACCTTGCACAAAAATCCTACAAAAACTCCTATGCCACCAACCAACCCTGCAAAAAAACAAGAAAAAAATAAAAAAATAAAAAAAACAATAAAACCATAAAACCACACACATACGTGTATGTATGCAATCATTTCCTCCAGCTCACCGATAAGTCAACCAATATCGCAGCAGCACAATAATAATAACACAGTAACAACACATAAAATTTTGCAGCGGCATGAGGGCCCTCATATATATATAGATGTTTTTTTTGGCTGAAAAACTAGTTCGGCCAAATCTGTAGTTACATCGAATATATAGTTTGGCCAAATTTTTTGTATGACTGAAATCAATAGTTTGCACAAACTATTTTATTACCGATTTTTTCACCTCTGGAAAAAAAATAAAAAATCGTTTAACAGTTCGCGTTAATCTAAACAACCAATTGTTCAACTAAACGTTAGTATAATAGTTCAGATGAATAAATATAGAAAATTCGGTTGAAGAAAATTTTTGTTTGGTCGAAAAATTGAGATTGTGAATTTTTTAGGGAAATTTCTCACAAAAGTGTAACCCAACTTCATATTTTCACCTGATGGCTTCCTTCCTTCTCAACCCACATGGCTTCATTCAAACCCTGTGTTTCAACTAACAACAATGGAATTTGCTACCTTATTCTCATATTCATGCCTTCATAGAAGTCTTTAAGTTCATGCCTTCGTATCCATAACTTCAAACCCTCAAAACAATGATGGATTTTTCATGGGCATATTCGATCTATCAACAAATGAAAATAGAACGAATTAATCAAACATCACATTTGATATAGAGTTGTGGTAAACTACTAAATGAATGTAGTGAATGTATTTTGTTGTACATGCGCATTAGTTAGCTTTAATTATATTGATTTAACTTTAATTTCTGCATATGGTGTGCACTTAGTTTAGTTAGTTAACTCTAGTGCTTGCATGTGGTGTACATGCACATTAAAATAAGATAAAACACAATTAGCTTTAGTTAGATTTACTTAGTCTTAGTGCTTACATATTGTTAAGCTTTATTTAGTTGCTTTATGTATTGATTTCTCTAATCAATATTGAGATACAAAATTCATTCTCTTTTCCAATTTTCCTTTTTCAGTTCTTGCAAGTTTAGGCAATTATTCATTAGCTAGTCCTTATATGTTCTCTAATAATTTTACATGGTATCAAAGTTGAAGGGGTATAAAAAAGGTGCATGAACTATCTTTTGCGGGTTTGAAGATCAAAGAATTGAAAATTATTGGGATATTTGATTTGGGGATCAAAATATTAGAGAACAGCCAGAATGCCGCTATGGCCACAAGATGATAGAATGGACTTTCCATCTTCAACTATTCTCACTCTGAAATATTACTTCCAATGGAAGCCATGTATTTTGCTTCACCTCATAAGAAAAGGCTTGTATCGGATAATTATGGATATAGAAGTTGAAACTAATTATTCATTCCTTCATAGAAGTCTTTAAGTTCGTGCCTTCATATCCATAACTTGCAAACCCTCAAAATACTTATGGATTTTTCATGGGCATATTCTATCTATCAACAAATGAAAATATAACGAATTAATGAGCCATCACATTTGATATAGAGTTGTGGTACACTACTAAATGATTGTAGGGAATGTATGTTGGTGTACATGCACATTAGTTAGCTTTAATTATATTTATTTGACTTTAGTGTTTGCATGTGGTGTGCACTTAGTTTAATTAGTTAACTCTAGTGCCTGCATGTGCATGTGGTGTACGTGCACATTAAAATAAGATAAATCACACTTAGCTTTAGTTAGATTTAGTTAGTCTTAGTGCTTACATATAGTTAAGCTTTATTTAGTTTCTTTATGTATTGATTTCTCTAATCAATATTGAGATATAAAATTCATTCTCTTTTCTAATTTTCCTTTTTTCAGTTCTTGCAAGTTTAGGCAATTATTCTTGAGCTAGATCCTTATATGTGCTTTAATAATTTTACATGGTATCAAATTTGCAGGGGCATAAAAAAGGTGCATGAACTATATTTTGAAGGTTTGAAGATCAAAGAATTGAAAATTGTTGGGATATTTGATTTGGGGATCAAAATATTAGAGAACTGCCACAATGCCGCTACATCCACAAGGTAAAATAATGGAGTTTCCATCTTCAACTATTCTCACTTTGAAATATTACCTCTAGTGGAGGCCATCGATTTTGCTTTACCTCAGAGGCAAAGGCTTGTATCAGATAATTATGGATGTAGAAGTTGAACCTAATTATTCCATTGAAAATCCCAAATGCTTGAATAGGATGGATGAGGCTTTTGGTCTTCTATTGTTGACCATATCTCTATCATTGCATTTTCATGTGGACACATGCACCACTCTGAATAAGTCTTGACAACCTTGGAGAATTTACTTGGAAAATAGGATGAGATGTGGGCTTATATTCTTGAAAATGAGCTAAATTCCTTAGATCCAAACAACTTTGAGAACATTCAAGATTTATTTACAAAATTCAAATCATTTCTTCTTCAATTTTAGGATTGCAATATCGATAAACCCAAACAGGAAATCCAACTAATATTTTCTATTTTGTCTAAATTAGGTCCCTAATATGTTGTTTGTTTCTATATTTCATACATTTATACTTGCAACTAGAGATAAATTGAAAATGTCCAAACTTGATGCATTTGGGAGTTTAGACTTCTGTGATCCATAACATTGTTTAGAAAATCTTCGGCAAAATCACATAATCAATCTTTTGTCGACGCGTTTCGAACCAACCAGTGTGGTTCATCGTCAGGACAAGTTGAAGAACAAATCCAGCTTCGCCTGTTTAAATAGCTAGAGCAGAGACCCCAACGGTTACCTGGCCAAAGGTTGACTTAAGGAGCAAGGTCAAATTTAGTTATATTAGGTAAGAAATAAATAAATAAATATCTAAATATATCAATGATAAATTATAATATACTAATAAATAAATCCAAATTTAATAAATATATATAAATCTATATAAATTTTAGTTATATTAGGTGTGAGATAACCAAATAAATATATAAATAAAACAATAATAAATTATTTATTTATTAACTAAATATATAACTATATAAATCATAATAAATTATATTTATTTATTTATTAAATCAAAATATAAAACAAAAATAAATCAATTATTTAATTTATATAAATGGTATTATTAGTGAGGTAAATGAATATAAATTCATATATAAATATATAAATTTAGTTATATTAGGGGTGAGATAACAAACTAAATATATAACTAAATTAATAATAAATTATTTATTTAATGAATAAATATATAAATATATAAAAATAATAATAAATTCTATTTATTTATTTATTAAATAAATAAATAAATATAAAAACATAAATTAATAAATATAATAGGAAAGATAAATTATTTATTTAATTTATATAAATGGTATTATTAGTAAGGTAAATAAATATAAATTCATATATATAAATTTAGTTATATTAGGGTGAGATAACCAAATAAATATATAAATATATAAATAAAATAATAATAAATTATTCATTTATTAACTAAATATATAAATATATAAAAATCATATAAAAAAAAATAAAAATATTTATTTATTTATTAAATAAAAAAGTAAATTATTTATTTAATTTATATAAATGGTATTATTAGTGAGGTAAATAAATATAAATACATATATAAATATAAAAATTAGTTATATTAGGTGTGAGATAACAAAATAAATATATAAATATATAAATAAAATAATAATAAATTATTTATTTATTTATTAAATAAATATATAAATATATAAAAATAATGATAGATTATATTTATTTATTTATTAAATAAATAAATAAATATAAATTAAAAAATATAATAGCAAAGGTAAATAATTTATTTAATTCATATATAAGGGGTTTTTTTAGACGAAAGTTAAAGGGAGATTCAATTCTAAGGTTCTAATAGAAATAAATGAAATTTTTGGAAAAAATCTAAATATAACATGCTCAATAGTATCATAACCGGATAATACACTACAAAGCCCAAAATTAATTCATAACATATTAAGGACTCAAACACTCCAAAGAACAAGGAAAGCTCATAAATATGTGTTCATTAAAGTCTTAAAATTCACATGCTCATGCCATGCATGAACAAGGAAAATCCAACTTGAAACCAAATCAACAATCCAAAGGCAAAGCAAAGGAAAGAGATCTAGATACAAGGAAGGGGGGAAATCCAAAAACTCCAGATGACCCTTACAACTCCAAGGGTAACAAGGGAAAGAAAGGAAACTCCAAGTGTACTTATTGTAACAAAGGTTATCATCTTGAATCCTCTTGCATGCAGAAGACTATTGATCTGATGGAAAAGACTCTTCAGTAGAATAATCCTGGTCATCAAATTCCAAAAAGTTCCAAGAAGAAGACAAAAGAAAAACCATCATAAACAAGGGCTAATGATAATGCTTTGATTTCCTTCATTCTACATTTCAATAATGGATTATCGATTCAGGAGCTTCGCATCATATGGATTCTTCAAATGAATATTTTTATTCTCTACAAGTATACTTAGGACCTCCTATTCTCATGGGAGACGTTTTTTCAATTGAAGCAACTAGACAAGGAAGAGTGCAATTCAAAGATGGAAGTTTTGACAATTTATTGCACATTCCAAGGCTTTCTATGAATCTTATTTTAGAGTATGAAATGACACACGCTAGCATTAGAAGGAAAGTGGAATTTACCCTAGATTTCATCAAGATTTATAATATGAAAACCAAATCGAAGAAGGCATCTAGGAAGATAAATTATCAATCTCATCTGTATACATTTTCTAATTTTTTTCCTCACTAAGATTCTATATTCTAGTTATGCATGAAAATGACGAAAGTAGGATTTGGCACGAGAGATTCAGACACTTGAATTTCAGATATGTGCAACAACTGAGAAAGCAAGGAATGGTTAAAGAGCTACCATCCATTGAATTTTCAAGTGTTGTTTGTAATGGGTGTGCTGTTAGAAAGAATCCACAAGACAAGTTCGAGCAAGGGCATGCATGGAGAGCCTCTTCACCTTTGAAGCTTGTACACAATGATCTCATGGGTCCATTTCTAGTACCTTCAATGAGAAAATCAAGATATGTGTTGCCATTTATAGATGATTACATGAAATTCACTTGGGTTTACTTCCTGAAATGCAAGTATGAGGCTTTTCAACATCAAAAGATTCTCAAAGCATGTGTGAAAAATTAGTCTATAAAATGCATCAAGATCCTCCGCACAAATAATGGGAAGGGATATGTCAACAAAGATATCAAAAATATTTATAATTAGGTAGGAATACAGTTGAAACATATGGTTCGTTACACTCTGCAACAAAATGGGGTGTCCGAGAGGAATAAGAGATATTTGAAAGAGATGGCCAATTTCATGTTGCATGCAAGATCTCCTCCATCAAAATTGTGGGTTGAAGCTATCAATTATGTTGCATACATCCATAATAGATCTCATCATAAATTTTTTACTGTAAAATTCTTTCTGAGCCTTAAACTTCCACTCAACCTAAAATCAATCATTTCCACATTTTCATATCTCTAGCATGGACCCATATTCCTACAAAGAAGAGAAAGGCTTTGGAGCCTCAAAGCAAGGAATGCATGTTTTTTCGATATTCTAATGAATTCAAAGGGTATAGATTGCTTGATATCAACACTGAAGAGCTCTTTATAGAAAGGAGTGTAAATTTTGAAGAACATGCTTTGCATGTGCCATTAGATGAACCTATTACAAGGTTTCCCTCACCACCAATTAATGAGTATGTAGATGATACTTCATATCTGAATTCTGATCTAGATGACCCTTTGCCTATGACACCTGTTGGAGCACTAGTTGTTGAACATCAACATAATATTTCCTCATCTAGTTCATAATATTCTCAACCACCTTCAACACAAAAATGACGCAACATGAGGGATCTCTTAGATGATTCTGCCACTTGACTTCGGCGAGGAAGCTCCAAAATCACTCTTATCTATGGATACATAAATGCCCATGTACACTTATATGATGCATGCATCTGATCCATAGAATTATGCAGAAGTAGTTGGGCATCATGAATGGGATGCAGTGATTTATGAGGAATACACCACTCTCATTGAGAACTGGACTTGAGACCTGGTTCGACTACCTTCCAATCATAAACTTATTAGGTGCAAGTGGGTTTACTAGAAAAAGAAAGTAACAGATGTCCAATTTATTTGATATAAACCATGTTTGGTGGCTGAAGGTTTTCAGCAGGTACAAGATGTTGACTATGATGAGACTTTTTCTCTACTAGCAAAAATGGATTCCATTCAGCTAACTTTCTCCATTGTTGCAACAAGATAATGGGAGGTGCATCATATGGATGTGAAGAATGCCTTTCTTCATGGTGATCTCAAGGAGTAAATATATATGGAGCAATCATAGGGATACATGAAAAATTCATCTATGATATGTAAACTAACGTATGATCCAGATGGATCTTCAGACATAATGGCATCGAAAAGCTCAAAATTCAAAGTGGCAGAAAAAGAAAATATCTTGACATCAGATCGAAGTGCTCATCGCCCTGAATCCAATGGTGTGAATGACACTCCAATCTGTGTCTGGATGATGAAGTTATCGCGAAAAGAGTCTTCCTTTGTTCCTTTGAAAAAGGAGGCATTTCTTCAAAAAAATAGGCTTAAAGCCTTAAAAGGGAAAATCGCAATTAGAGGAGTCAAAAAGGCGGACTTAAGGCAAGGCCTTTAGAACCCCCGATCAGCGATCTTTGATATATCAGGTCGGAGGAATGTAGGCATGCGATATCGAGACCCAGGCAGAGTCGGCTTATGATTGAGATATCGACGATCAGCGTCAGTGTATGCCAAGGTATATGGAAGAACCCTTGGGCCATAGCGATGCGATATGCTGACAGCGACATGCGATCTCCACCATCGGATTAGAAGACAGATCAACGGTCCAGATTTAATCGGCGATATCTGCGATCGGCGGATCGGCATATCAGTGATTGGTGATCGGCAGATCGGCATATCGGCGATCGGCAGATCCCTGCGAAAAGGGCCATTGAACAGCGCGATATGCCGACAACAATAAAGGGGTCAGACCCCATGGGTTATAAACCTGATTTCATATATTTTGAAGTCTGGTTTTTTGGATTTTTCAGTGTTTTGTGTGTATTGTTTGTTTAAACAAAAAAGGCTATTTCGGGATTTGTTGTGAAGGAAGGGCAGATTGATCGCGCCCCACTGATCCTCTGTTAGTCAACATTCTATTATAATTCGACAGACTCCGATTTCAGTGGCATTGTAACAAAACAATGATTATAAAGCCTGATGAATGAAGAAAGTATGGAGAAGAGGATTTTTTGGCATGCAGTTTGAGGTAGAAGTAGTGCAAGAGGAGGGAAAGTGCATTTGGTCTGAATTGGAAAAATCTTATATGTTTTCAGCCCCTCTCGATGCCATGGATGCAGAGGTGCTATCGATTTCTTCATCCGAGTTCTCCATTTCTCAGCCATTTTCCATAAGGGAGGTATAAGACTCCTTTTCTGTAACTGATGATGGTATTCTCTTCTTTTCATGCCATTTAATGAATGAAGACCGCCCCATTGATCAAGCAAGGCCCGGAGTCATAGTCCAAGTTGGACGAACTCTGTTATCAAGTCTTGTTGTCTTCTTTTCATGCTTTATGTGTTTCTTCTTCTTCTTTCATGTTCACATTAAATTTCTGTGGTTACGATGTAATTTTCACATGTGATTCTTTTAATACATCTATAAGCAAAAGATTCCTGGATCAAGTGGTATTAGAGTAGGTCTTTTTAGATGTGAATTGCATGTTTGTATGCTAACAAGAAATAGGCTCTGAAGAGGCGAAAGGGATTAGAGCCTTTCGATCCCAAAGTAGGGCATGCACATCAAAGGAGAGACATGGCAGAAGACGAGGCTCGTCAGAGGAAGTAAACTTTCGCAAGACCTTCTATACAATGGAAAATCATGTTGAGAAGTTGTTCTCAAGACTTGAAAAACTTGAAAGTGCAGAGAAAATAACTCCAGAAGGACAAGGTTCGGTACACGAAGATGATGGAGGAGATCCACCTCCTTCTCCTTCCATGAGTGAAAGTTCTTCTTCCTCTCACCACTATAATCACAGAAATCCTAGGGATGCATCTAAGAAACCCTTCTTTAAAATAGATGTTAAATTTGATCTTCCCATGTTTAATGGTGAAAGTAATGTAGAGAAGCTTAGTAATTGGATTAGGCAGATTGAGATCTACTGCAGGATTCAGCAGATCGTGGAGGATAAGGTAAAGATTCAGCTGGCCTCTCTATGGCTGAGCAGCGCTCCTCTCGTCTGTTGGGTGAGCAGATTGTAAAGCAGTAAGAATGTGGGTAACCTTATTTCCTCATGGCCTGATTTCATTTTTGCGTTAAAGGAACAATTTTACCCCTTGGGTTACAAGCATAAAGCATTAATGAATTGCTAGTATTTAAGGCAAGGCAAAGGTCAGGATGTTCAAAGTTTTATAGAGGAATTTAGAAAGCAAGCACTTAATTTAGGCATTGCACTTGACTCACCTGAAGTAGTAACCAAGTATATTGGGTCATTACATAGCTACATTATACATTCCTTATTATTGTTTGAACCTACTAACATTGACTCGGCCAGTGTAAAGGCCATCCATCTGGAAAACAGGGGAACACATGGACAATATGACCACTCAAAGAGAACCGTGACAGCCAAGAGAAGGGGAGCAAAGCCCTCTTGCAAACATTGTGAGAAAGAGGGGCATGACGAAGAGAATTGCTGGAAGCTGCACCCTGAGCTAAGACCTGATAGGAATGACAGAAAGGGGAAGCAGAAGTCTGTCGCCACCGTGCAGCAAAGCCCAGATTCTAAGTCAGAGGAAGACGAGAAGGTCACAACTACAAGATTGAAACGGGGTAGGCCCATTGACTTGGGGTCTGACTCCGGCGATGAGACAAAGTTTGCAGCCTTTGGGATCGCGGCAGGAGGACCCATAGATTTGGGGTTTGATTCTGACAATGAATCTAGGATTTCAACCGATAGGGCACTCCCCACAGCAGGACGCCAAGAACCTGAGGAGATTAATCACCACACCCAAGCAGGGAATGCTGAGCTAAGGAGGCTTCTACACGAGGCAAGGGAAGAAAACCAAAGATTATTATGCCAGTTGCAAGCCAAGGACGTAGCCTTAGAAAAGATGCAACGTAGCCATTTGGAGGTAAAAAGTGATGCTTCGATTTCATATGATTTTCATGATGATGAGTTTGTTGCCTTTGAAAAACATACTATAGGGATTGGATCCAAACTAATGAAGGAAATGGGATATCAAGGAAAGGGCCTCGGCATCAAAGGCCAAGGCATCATAAACCCCATCAAAGTCCAGGAATTGTTGTGCCATGCAAGACTCAGATACACCGGAAAGGAGCTGAGGAAAGCTCCAATATAGCGAGTAACCAACCAACGATAGATGACAAAATTCCTTCCTCACAGTCCAGTGATAGCAAAAGCTCCAGGAACACTTATCGAAGGAACACCAAGGGAAGGCGCCCCAAGGAAGCCTCGAAAGTCTGGAGGAGAAAGAATCATTATAGTCATTGCAACCAAGAGGGGCACCAACAAACCCCGTGTCCGATACTCTACGCTCTGGAAACATCACAAGAGGAGACGAAAGGTGAGCATGTTCAACAGATAAATCCATCCTATTCACGGTGGTCTGCTTTATTAAGTTGGTTTTTTTTTGGGGTAGTAGCTTATTATGTCCACCATTGTAAATCATACGTTGCAAGTAAATGTAAAATTGCTGGTGTGTTTCCCATCACTTCAAATATGCAACGATGATATTTTGGCCTTTCCTTATTAGTATTTGAAGTATTAATTACTTTTTATGTAATCCTCAGCCAATGAGTGTGTGCTATGAACTCTTGGCAAGGAGGGCTTGTTGAGTCATGTGTGTGTGCATAATTGCAAGAATGTATCGGTTTCATGTGCAGGTGATTGAAAGTGTGGATTGAGACAACGTGCTAATGCTTTTGGGGTCCAAAAGCTCTTTAGTGGGGAGGATTGATCCAGGTGGATCTTCAGACACAGTGGCATGGAAAAGCTCAAAATTCAAAGTGGTAGAAAAAGCAAGTATCTTGACAACAGATCGAAGTGCTCGTCGCCCTCATTCGAACGGTGCGAACGACACTCCAATCTGAGTCCAGATGATGAAGTTATTGTGAAAAGAGTCTGCCTTTGTTCCTTTGAAAAATGAGGCATTTCTTCAAAAAAATAAGCTTAAAGCCTAAAAAGGGAAAATCGCAATCGGAGGAGTGAAAAGGGCAGACTTAAAGTAAGGCCTTTAGAACCCCCAATCAGCGATCTCCGATATATCGGGTCGGAGGAAGGCAGGCACTTCATATCGGGACCTGGGCAGAGCCGACTTGTGATTGCGATATCAGTGATCGGCATCGGCATCGATGATAGGCGTCGATGTATGCCAAGGTATATGGAAGAACCCATGGGCCGTAGCAATGCGATATGCTGATAGAAATGTGTTCTCTCCACCATTGGATTGGAAGGCAGATCAACGATCCAGATTTAATTGGCGATATTGGCGATCGACGGATCGACGATATCGGCGATCGGCGGATCGACATATCAACAATCGACAGATCCCTGCGACAAGGGCCATTGAACAGCGTGATATGCTGACAACGATAAAGGGACTGGACCCGATGGGTTATAAACCCAATTTCATATATTTTGAAGTTCGGTTTTTCAGATTTTTCAGTGTTTTGCGTGTATTGTTTGTTTAAATAAAAAAAGGTTATTTCGGGGTTTGTTGTGAAGGAAGGGTGGATTCATCCCGCCAGACTGATACAACATTCTATTATAATCCGACAGACTCTGATTTCAGTGGCATTGTAACAGAACAATGATTATAAATCTTGATGAACAAAGAAATTACGGAGAAGAGAATTTTTTGGCACGTAGTTCGAGGTAGAAGCAATGCAGGAGGGGCAAAAGTGCATATGGTCTGAATTGGACAAATCTTATATGTTTTCAGCCCCTCTCGACGCCATGGACACAGAGGTGCTATCCATTTCTCCATCTAAGTTCTCCATTTCTCGGCAATTTTCTAGAAGGGAGGGATAAGACTCCTTTTATGTAACTGATGATGGTATTCTCTTCTTTTCATGCCATTTAATGAATCAAGGCCTCCCCATTGATCGAGCAGGGCCCGGAGACGTAGTCCAAGTTGGACGAACTCCGTTATCAAGTCTTGTTGTCTTCTTTTCATGCCTTATGTGTTTCTTCTTCTTCTTTCATGTGCACATTAAATTTCTGTGGTTAAGCTGCAATTTTCACAAGTGATTCTTTTAATACATATATAAGCAAAAGATTCCTGGATCAATGTAATATATATATGGCCTCAAGCATGAACCTATAGCCTGGTATGAAAAGATGGATTCCTATTTGTTATCTCAAAATTCTGTATGCTACAAATATGATTTGAATATTTATTTGTTGAATAAAATTGACTCCTTATTGATCGTAGTACTTTAAGTAGAGGATATTTTGATAACAGGTAGTTCAGATTCTGCCATTGCTAAGATTATGACTTCATTGCATAAGCAGTTTTCTATGAAAAACATGGTCTTGCTAAATTTCTTCTTTAGACTAGATATCAACTAGAAGGGATTTGGGATTACCATTTCTCAATTGAAGTATGCTATGGATCTTTTGGCACGATTTCACATGAATGATTGCAAGCTAGGAACCACACCTTTTTTATTAGGGATAAAACTTGAGAATTACAAAGACGCACCATTGGTTGATTGCACATTGTACCGTCATCTTGTGGGGAGTCTTCTTTATCTCAATCACTTCTATCCTAATCTCTCATATGTCATAGGAGTAATCTCTAGATACATGTAGTAGCCACATGAGTTACACTGGAAAGATGCAAAGTGTATCCTTCGATATGTCTAGGCAACAATTACCAATGGGATTCATTATGCAAAAAATTATTCTTTAGATATCATTAGGTTCACATATTCAGATTGAGATGGTGATAACCATGATTGCAAGTCCACCTTCGACTATGTACTTAGTTTGGGTTTCAACCGCATTTATTGGTTAAGCAAGAAGAAGGTTGCCATTTCTTTATCTTCAACAGAGGCCGAGTATAGAGAAGTAGCCAATGCCTCCATTCAGTCCATTTGGTTGCAATATTTCCTTTCTGATATTGGTTGCATTGTCCATCATTCGAGTTCCATATGGTGCGATAATCATAGTACACAAAAGTTTTATAAATATCCAGTGTAGCGAAAACTAATCAAACATATCGAGATGCACAATAACTACATCTTAGAATTGATTCATGATGGGATCATCGATCTATAGTACTATCCTAGTTCTGAATAGATTTTCGACATCTTCACCAAGACTTTCACTAAGAAAATTTTTCAATTTCCACGAGATGGTCTCGAGGTGAAGGAAAAAACTTCCTAGAAGTTGTCTTTTCTTGTCCTTTTTCACCCTATTTTTAGGGGGCCTTTTCTTCCCACTAGGTTTTCCCTCTTTCCTTTTTCGGGCATTGTACATGGGTACCTAAAATTTCCTTGCTGCTGAGACTCATTCATTTTACATCATACTCACTTAAGTTATGCTTACGGGGGGTGTTGGTGTATACGCACATTAGTTAGCTTTAGTTAAATTTAATGTTTTCATGTGGTTTGTGTTATGCCCCTATACCAATAGGTGTCATATATCATGATTGACTTGGTTTAGCTTCGAAATATGTTCATACCTTTACTTGTTGCAACGGTTTTCCACATTTGTAAAAAATCAAAAAATTAAAAAATGTAAAGAGGGTATACCCTAAAATAAAAATAAAAGGGTGAAAAGAATAAAAAAGAGGTCAAAAAATAAAAGAAAATGAACCCCAACAAAAAGAAAAGACCAAGAAAGTGTGCAAGTCTAAATGCCACTACCTTTTACTTTTGTATAATAAAAATTGTGTGCATCTTGTCACCTATGCCACAGTTCATGAATAGTCAAATAGTTTAAGCTTGGCCAGTTCATATTTTCAATTTCATGTTGTAGAAATAGAAAATAAAGATCTGACCAAACAGTTTAATCTTGGCAGATAAGTAGACAGGTAGAATGAAAAATGAGCTCAACAGTTTAATCTGAGCCCTCGGATTTAATAAGTGTAGACTTAGATAGGCAGCACTATGTAAAAGAAAAGAAATTTTGATAAGGGTTTGTTAGTCCAAGTGCACCCTAATAAAGAAGTGAAAATGCTAGGGTAAAGTAGGTAGGGTAAGTAGATGATGGTTGCAGAATAAATGTGGTGAATGATAAATTCAAATGTTTAAATATTTTACTTTCATCACTAAGCAAAGGCATGTATCACATGGAAAGGCACTTCAACATTCAGAGTCAAAATAATTAACTTCCCTACTCATTCCCCTAAAAATCTTCACTAATTTCCTAAGTAGTAAAGGTAATTATCAAAGTTAGAGGGGCTCAGATAATTTCTTTGACTTTTGGAGGGACTGGACCCTCGGCCCAATAATTTATAATGTGTAAGTGCTTAAGCCCCTTCATCAATATTCATCCCCCTTCATAAGTTATTCATTTCCCTAATAAATCTTTTCTTAAGTACAATCCTATTTTACTTAGGAAAAATAAAACAATCTCCATATAAACCCTCATATTAACTTAGCCTAAGTTTAAATCTATATGATGAAAATGTTTTAAACTTAGCGCGCATTTCAAATTCCATAAAGTAATATTAGCCACTAATGTTTATTATATAATTCCCCTACAAAACAAAATTACTCACACCCGTATTATTATATGATACAAAAACCCCAAATTTTTACATATCCTGCCCCGATGGTTAAATATAACCGTAAATCAAACAATAAAACGAGATTAATTAACTAATCCGTAGTTAATTAAGAACTTGACCCCCACCATGCTAAAACAAGGATTAATTAATCCCCACGATTAATTAATAACTTTTCGGACCAATCGCTTTACCCTTGATATGATTAACACTTTAATTAATATTGGGCCCGCCCTCTGTTAACCTTCTGCCACTTCACCTCCTCGACAACCGTCCGATCGGATCCCGTAGATCCGACGGTCATCGCGCATATCGCACGGGCCTCTGCGGTTGACATTTAGCGTGCGATGGTGAGCGGTTTCATGAATAGTACCATTTCTACGTGTCAATCAGCGGATGGAATCGCGCTGTCTAACCCAAATACCACTTACCCTCCACTAGCGGTGTGATGAAACCCGCTTACCACCTCTCACTAAAGACAAAACGTCAAATCGCCTCCCCACTGACGCCATCTGTCCAAAATCCCAAACTAGCCAAAAGCTTTGACTTTGCATAAAAACAAAGTTAAAATAGTTTTTCGTCCTTATTCTGAAAACACATGCATGCAACCTGAACGTTCAAAGTCGACCAGCTCGTACACCAACTGTTAGCCACCTTGAAACTTGCAGTTCGACACCACTCCAGTCCACCATTTGCACCTAGTGAACCTGCTCTCCATTGCCCATCACTGAAAAACAGGTATTTACCAATTTCCCTCCAGAAACCCTGTAAATACTTGATTTCCTCTGCGATTACTTTGAAAAACCCAAAATTTATTACAATTCAGTTGCAAAATTTATAATTGAAGACTCCCAGGACCCTCTGTTCACCAATTCTACTTGAAAACCCCATTTTCCTATTTGAATCCACAAGAACCAGAATGGAAACCCCCGTGGCCCTCAGTATAACTCCTATCACTACCCCCCATAGGGATTTGGATTATCTGCCCTTAGCAGATAAATATTTTCAAATAAAAGACCTGGTAACTGAAGAAAGCTCCTTGAAAGTATTTTGTCAATGTCGAGACAATTACCTAAATGGCTCCAATCCCATAGGACTTTGGGAATCAAATCTCCCAAGGTACATGCTCCCCTCTGTGTGCATTTTCCCTGACATTATCCATCAATGTCACGCCAATTATAATCCCACCCTCAGAGCAATAATGTCCCCCAATCAAACTGTTCTCTTCACAATTACTGCAAATTCAATCAACGAAATGCTTCAGTTTCAGCCCAGTCAAGACCTCACCCCCATTTCCCTTGGAGAATTACTAGAGAAATCATCTAAATTGTCCCAGTCTGAACTCAGTCACCTTTGCCAGACTTTTATGGATAAAAAACATCAACCAAAAGATCCTCCTCCCTATCTGGCATCTTTCTTCACACAGATAGGAAAAAATATAGTCAATATGATAGCTACAGTCATGGGTTTCAATACTAGTGAGTATGTGGATGAATTGACTCTAGTTTTAATGTCCATTTTTACCCCTAGCCAGCCCCCTGCTGTCAAGTATAACTATGCTGCTTTCATTGCTGAGAAAATCCATGACCAATTCATGAGGTTAGAAAATGAAAAGGTTTTCAAGTATTCTACAGTCATATATCACCTTTTCCTTTACTATTAGTCTGACAAGTTTAAATTATCTGTCAATAAACTTGATACAAAGGGAAATCCCAGATCAGTCATTTTTTGGACTTCTATCTTCCACTATACTTGTCCATATTCATACAATGAATTCATTGACTAGTTTGTTCACTCTGTGACCACCATACTGACAGGAAGTCCCCCTCCTAGGATTAGTGATGAAATCAAAAGAATCCTTCAGCTCTCAAAACAGTAAAAAACAGGTGACTGGTACTTATACCAGAATCACACAGAGATCAGAATTTATGGTTGTGAACTTCCTGCGTTCAAACTGTCAAAGTATGTTCCTATGAGGTTGTTTGCCTTGGAATATTATAGGAAAATGTTAAACTTTGATCAGACTCATTTCACCAAGGCCAAGAAGAAATCAAAATTGAGAATTAAATACCACTTAGGCCCATTTGTCTGCAACAATAGAGAAGCAGGCAACAGAGCCGAAGAAATCCTCGAAAAAATGAGATTAAAGAAAAGCTTTGCTTGGAGATACGATCCTCAAGGTTTCATTTGTGATAGGAGAATGAAACATAAGATGTCACTATATATCCATCACCGAATCGATGAAATAGAGCAGTATGAAAATATGGATGAATGGAGGGAAGGAACTTTAGTTGAAATGGATAGTGATCAAGTTGAGGTAGAAAATGTGATGAAAGACTTAGAAAAGAGACTTGACCTAGACTCTTGTGAACATGTACCAGTTGAATCTACTCAAAAGCCAACACCAGAGCCTAGTGCCTCTATAGCAGAGACTTCTCAAAGGCACACACAGGAAACTAGTGTACCTCTAGCAGAACCACCATAGGAACAAGATCAGGGAACAAGTACTCCAGCATCAAAACAACCAGAGATGTCAGAGTAGCCTGAAATCTCTGAAGAACAAGCTCCACCACAACCTCATTCAGCTCAGGTGGTTTTTTAGACTCCTCTGAATGAGGAAAAGAACTTGAAAAGAGATAGGGAAGTAGCTACCCTTTTCAGTGGTCCTTCAGACCAGCCTGGTGCTAAGAGGCACAGGCTAAATCCATATTCAGAGGAAGAATTCTTTGAAGAAACAACAGGGAGTTTGAGGAAAGAAGGTGGGGATAGTCTACATACATTCCCAATAGGTGGGACACCTTCCAGTTCACAAAGACAAGAGCTTGAAAGACAACAGAGTGCTGAAGTTTCATCTTTCAGATCTTCATCTGAGAAGTTCATAGACATAAAAGGAAAATTCAAGGAGATAAAGGCCAAAAATGAGCAGCTAAAGGCCCAAGCCTATACTCAATACTTGAAGATGGCCCCAACCAATCAAACCAGATTGATGTCAGCTTATGACATCAAAGAAGGGAAAATGCAGATGAGATTTCTAAAGCCCACAGTACAACAGCCCAAGTCAATTGTAGATTACCTCAAAATTGATTTTGAGGTCTTAGCCAAAGATATCCACCCCATAGATCAGATAGAACTACATAAGAAAACAGGGGAAAGGGTTTATTCTACACTGACAAGCAAGGAAATGATGGCACATAGGTTGGAAAATTCACTAAACAACACTACTACCCAATTGCAACTAGAAAAGGCCTCCTCACAGGTGAAGGACAATAGAATTAAGACATTGGAGGATTTGATTATTGAGTTGGGCCAGAACCCAAAGGATATCAAAGCTACAGAGAGCTTAATAAAGGAAAAGAATGAAGCTATAGCTGCACTGAGAAAGCAGTTGAAATTGCCACCACTCATGCACCCACAGACTGCTAGAGTGATTGAGAAGAAGAATGAAAAAGAGCTTATGGACCTAGTCCTTAAGGTAAATGAGCAACTAAAAGAGACAAAGCGAGAATTAGAGAAAACACTACAAAGCAGGCAAAGTGAGTCAGCCTCTCAGCCTCAAAATGTAGTGCCAGTGGTTTCTACAGCAGTCCCTTCTACATTGGCAACTGCTCTAGCATGAAATGTCCCTTTGGCAGCAGTTGAAACTATAGAAGTGACAGGTATAGGTACATCACAGGTAGGAACCTCAAATCAGAGCACAGAGGAGTTGATCAAGTCCATGGAGGAAATGAAGCTCCAAGTCTCTGAACTGCAAAAGGTAAAAGAGAAATTCATTACTTTAGAGCAAAAGTATGATGTGTCAAAATTCAATTTTGCCGAAGAAGTGAGAAAAAACAAAGGCTTGACTCAGCAGGTTAAAACACTGGAAAAAGATCTTACATTTGAAAAGCCTTTGACTGATATCAGAAAAATATTATGGACCAATATCATTGAATCAATCAATGATATTTGGTCATCAATTCAAATCATTTTTGAACAAATTGACTTAGTGAAAGTTGCTCTTCAAGAGATTGAAAAAACCAAGGAAGAACTAGGAGGGAAGCCTGAAGAAGCTATCAGGTTAATAAAATTTCTAAACAATAGAAATATGTATCAGTTGGAACAGCTAAACATTGAGGATAGGGCTGCTACTATCCTCAAAATAAAGAAAGTATTGACCAAAAGGAGTCTAATGCAAGGTCTGGAACGCAAATGTCAAAATATGCAGGAAGACATAGATGAGTTTATGGAGAAATTTGGCATCTTACAAAGTAAAGGACTTCCAAGTCCTTTAGTCATTAATGACAAGCTAATGAGGCAAGATGATTATGTCAACAAATTATATCAACAAGCTAATAGTCAAGCCAGTTCATCTGCACCCAAGGCATTACCCATAGGGAGAGTTCTCTATGATAGTTTGGAGAACCTTTTTTATATTGAGCATGAAGTGAGGCACTTGTTTCTAGTACAACCAAATTTTGTAAAATACACAGAAGCAAATGAAATCTTCAGAAAATTGACAAGGACAAGAATATCGAGAGATGATTGGTGGACCAACATGACAGACATCTTATGATTTACCATGGTAAAAAGTGAAGTAAATTGAAGTATTTACCATAGTCAAATTTGGTAAAAAAGGATGAATGATGGTAAAACAGGTAAAGAGTATCAGTCACAGGTAAAAGAGTATCATTGAAAAGATAAAATCAATCAGCCAACACAAAATTACGAGAAAAACAACAAGATGCATATTCATAGGACCTGCCTCAAACTCCTTCAACAAAAACAGGGATAACAAACAAGCTGTTCACATTCAGTTTCTACTTTCGAGACCATCTGTCTCTACATTCATATAAAAGATATTTATTGTTCCTTGAATGTATCTCTCTTAGTTAGGAGATATTTTGATGTAAATTTTGTATAAGTACTTCCTTATTTGAAGTACTGAGGATGGATTCTTAGACATTTCTATAAAAACTTTATTTTGGAATTGAAGTGCTGTTGAACAACTATTGTATGGCTGGCTGGACAAAGTAATAAAGCAAAGGACTTTTACAGGATACCTGTGTCAAACGAGAAAAAAATAAGTATTCTATATCTGATGTTTTTACAGTTTTCTTGTTTAAATATTCATATGTGTTTCATATCTAAATGATAAACGAAAAATTATATTTCAGAAAGAGCTTTACTGCATTCCGTCTTTAAAATCGTTTATATTCTTAATGTTTTTTTCCAAGCTATCATAGGTAGGGAATTCTTAATTTCTCCCTGCTTTTTAGTTGACCATTGTGATCATTTAACAAAGAATTCTTAATTGCTTTTTGTTAATGAGCACCCACTTTCCCTCATCATGAACTTTGTTGAATGATTCTTAATTGCCCTTCCTCCATTTCAAGACCATTTCACCCTTTTAAGCTATCATTTGTCTTTTGTTTAGCTATCTTGCCTCGCGAAACCCTCCTTTGTTAAATCAACCTGATCCATTTAAACCATCCACAGTTAACTCCATAGCCCAATGGCCTGAAATACCTTGTTCTATCCATCTACTCCTGAATTCCACCACCAAACAAAATCAAAACCCCCAAGCTTCATAACTAGCTTAATATCCCATAAACAAAGCTAAATCATAAAGAGAGAGCCCTCTCTGAGTACAAATTGGCTATATTCTGTACTTAAAAGGTTGGTTTGTGGTTACCTCACACCCCTTTCCTTCTTCTAACAACTTCAAGGAAAATCTGAGTGATAACAGTTTTCACTTAAGTTTACTTAATTAACTCTAGTGCTTGCATGTGGTGTATGTCCACATTAAAATAACATAAATTTCACTTAGCTTTAGTTAGATTTAGTTAGCCTTAGTGATATCATATAGTTAAGATTAACTTAGTTGCTTTATGTATTGATTTCTATAATCAATATTGAGATATAAATTCATTTTCTTTTCCAATTTTGCTTTTTCAATTCTTGCATTTTTATGCAATTATTCTTCAACTCGATCCTTATCTGTGTTCTAATAATTATACAATATCAATAAAATTATGAGCTCAATGTAGTGTTCACTTTTATACTCTCGTTATGATGAATCTAGATACTGTCTATCATGTCATCCCGTGCCAACAAAAGAAAGTGGAGCAGTTATTCTTAACATATCATTTATGTCCGACTCATATAACAATTATCAAATAATCTTTTCTATACCTCAAACATCATTCCAAATAGGAAGATCATAATAGTTGTTCGGACCACCATTCTTTTCTACTATTTCAATAGTATTTTGCATTATGTTATCCATTGAGAAACGAAGATATCGATATGACATTATGTGTTTTGAAACTCATTTGAAATTCAGGGAGCATACATTGTTTGAGTTCAAAAATATCCCTATCAAGTGATCCATGAAAACATAAAATTGTCTTGACAAAATGATTATGTTGGTTATGTATAATAAGTGAAATAGATGGGAGAGTGTAAAAACACTATATATGCAATTGAGCATGCCCACTACCTTTTCCATATGCCAACTTATTATTATTGACACCACACTGACCAGATTTGCCATCCCAATAATCCTTTGGTCCATATAAACACTAATGTATGGTATATCCATGATAACAATCAACCTTAGGTCTACTAAAACTACATGCATATTGTAGGTTTTAACCCTACACATAAATTACCGAGAAACGTATTCTTAAAAAAAAATAATGGCGAAAACATAAAACAAACATACACAAAGATTTTCCTCTTGATCCCAACATCGGGACTACTAGATTGATTTTTCATTATTTTCCTTTCAATGTTACAATACATATATATACATGTTGAAGCATTCATAAACCCTATTCCACTAACCCTATATTAAAACATAATCGTAGTTCCCTTGGCCAGATCTAAAAAAACCAATCGACAAAAAACCATCATGCCTGTTAAACTCACATGGAATGTAAACAACAAAATAGAAAGAAAAACATTTGATCACATATATTATTGACATGATATACATTTATAGTACATTGTGTGACCCTTGGATTCATATTCCAAGTGGTTTCTTGGGCTCCAATGGTTGTTCACATTCCACACCAACCCATAGAGGATTAGGTGTCAAAAATCCCCCCCCGCTTAATCCAAAGGGGTATGTATGAGTCCAAGAAGAGAGTGTATTACAAAATGTGTAAAACTACATGGCATCACCAGGCTGAATGTTCTCTCTGAAATGTTGGTATAAAGGGGGTGGTTTGAGGATGACCACCAACACTGGAACGCTTAGTGTAGTTCCTGAAACTCTTACAAATCTGGCATGACGCTGAAGTCTTCTTCTAGAGGAAGTGCTCCTAATGTTTTGAAGAGGGAAACCTTCAACCTTGAAGGGGAGGTCTCACTCCTCATAAAAAGGGAGAACCTCAACCTATGATGGTTTAAGGATGATGACCAATTCTGCAATGCTTAATGCAATTCCTGGAACTCTTCCAAAACTGGCAAGAAGTTGAAGTCTTCTGCTAGAGGAAGTGTCCCAAATTCTTTGAAGAAATGTCTCAACCCTTCATAGATGGTTTAAGGCTGATCACCAACCGAAGTCATGCTCAGGGGCATCTTTGTCTCTGGCTACAACTCTGAATTTGGTATGGCAAGTTGTGTGTCAAGCTCGCTCGATGTGGCTTTGAATCTTATAGATGACCATCACTTCCCCCCCTGTCAGATACAAGGTGAGATGATGGAGAAAACTCAACTGCAATATTGTTCAATACTCTAGAACAAGTTATGACATATGAATGAAATATCTTCTTGGTTGTTGAAGCCCATTGCCAAGAAGTGATCCATCCAAGATGTATCTTTGTTCTTGCAAGATGCTTGTTTTTGAAACCTCTTTTTGAATAATGAGTGGTTTTATGACAGTGCTAACATGGATGAAGATAAAAACAATGATATTTCATATGACCCACTCAGTCACAGTCTTGGCATTTAACAACTTTTTGTTGTGAATGTGGAGGACCAGAATCTGGAACATGTGAAGGTGAATTGTCATGAAGAAACCCAACACTTTGAAATTGAATGGGCTTGGAATAGTCTGTAATATGAAATGATTTCTCATTATCATATCCAAGACCGGTTCTATGCTTGTTATGGACAAGCTGTTCCCAAGGTTTGATGATGGGATTGAGAAGTGCAGACTGAAATTCTACTTCTGCATGAAAATATGCTCTGGCACTGGGCACTGAATCAAACTCAACTTTATATTCTTGCCGCTGATAGGAATCTATCTCAATGTTCTGAACAGAAATAGGTTCAGAATGATGACTCCACTGTTGTAATTTTTCTTGTTGAAGATGAGATTCAAGCTACAAAAATTCTATCTTTTCTTGTGCATTTTGTATACATTTTTTAATGTCAACAATATAGTGCCTTTATTGATTATGACTGCACTATTAGCAGTGGATAAGATTAGAGTTCCCAATAACTCTAATATTCTTTCAATCTTAGCCATTTTTCTTAACCACTGGCAAATAAAGAGTGTGAGAAATTATGCAATATCTTCTTATACAAACAATATCAAGCCTCTACAAACAATATCAAGCCTTAATTGTAGGCTTTGGAGCAACCATTAAGACCAACTTTCAACATATACCACTTAAAATTTGGGCTAAAAATAATGAGCTTAAACTGTTGGAGAGAAACTCAAAAGGTAGATTCCCAATGAAAAATGGTACATGTAAAGACATAAATAAAATTCTACCTCAACTTGTTTAAAAAATTGAATTCATGTATAAACAAAAATTGAATTCATGTATTGTTCATGAGAACCTCAACTGGATCTAATCCTTCCTCACTCACAAGGCGCAACTGTTATTCTCAGTCCCTTGCTTTTAGGTTATGTCAATCTACAAAACTGCGTTCTTAGAGCCAAATGCCAACATTCAGGCATGGGCTGTTGAAATCTAATTTCAACGCAGACCACCAGAAACCGTGAACCAAGCCAGAAACCGTTCACCGGATTTTCTCGGAGCGATTTGCCGACGAAGGAATAATCCGGCAAGGAGCTCCGATATAATTTGGAGCCGACACGTGGTTCAGCCCTGACGTAACGCAACGTCATTTTCTCGGGCGTTAAAGTTGGGCAGCAAACTGGGTTCCGATATTTTTGTGAGCCATCCGATTGCCCTCATCTTTCTCCACCGTCGATCTCTGAAGCTGCATACGGGCCTGCAGCGAATTAATTTTGCGTGGAGTGGAAGACTATTGGTTGACCGCCGAGAATGGAAGAGTTAATGTTTTTAATGGTTGGTCGTAGTTTTTTGGTGGCCTTTAATATGGTGATGGGCATACGTCCCATACGTTTTATTTTTATATATATTTGTTTACATACGACATGTGAAGTTTATATATATGTGTTAGTTGTAGGATTTAATATGTTTTTTTCGTATTAAGTTTTTGATATGTGTATGAGTCACGTGAAATGTGCTCATTTTCTTTTATTACCGTGTTGACCATTGTTTTGTATGGTACATGGGAGATATGTAAGTGTTCGCAGCAGCGAGAGAGAACTAGGATGTATGCACAGCAGTGCACAAATGTATTTGGTAATGTTTTGTGAGGCATTGTAGAACAGAGGAATAGCAAAAACCATGTGTGGTTTTGCACAGCAGTGCATAAAGGAAATGGTGAAGCGATTTTTGCTCCTCTGTGCACAAAAGGATCCTGTGGAGGTAAAACAGAGCATTGCCTCTGTGTGAGTGAATCTTGGTTTTTGGTATTTTCCCCATTGAAAAATACCCAACAGTGGTATCAGAGTTGGACCAGGCTCTTTAAAGAAGTTAAAGAAGCTGAAGGGAGAAGGTTGTTGCTGTAGCAAAACTTCTCAGGCAGACAGAAGACTCAGACAACGAAGGATTCAGGTATTCTTCACAGCTATCTTGTTTGTTACTAAAGAGACAGTCAGTTTTAAATACACAGTCAAGGAATGGCCAGCACAAGCACTGGTATGGGTTTGTTTAACACCCAGCTCCCACAGTTTAATGGGAAGAACTATGACTACTGGTCAATAACTATGAGAGCCCTGTTTGCCTCTCAAGATTTATGGGAAATAGTTGAAGATGGTTTTGAAGAAGTAGCAGATGAAAATGAGTTCAATGCACTAACTCAGGGAGAGAGAGATCTCCTGAAGAGCAATAGGAAGAAGGATGCAAAGGCCATTTTATTGTTGCATCTAGCAGTAGACCAGAGTATATTTCCAAGGATAGCAGCAGCTAAAACATCAAATGAAGCATGGCAAACCCTCAAGACAGCCTATCAAGGCATGGAGAGAGTGAAGACAGCAAAACTACAATTGCTAAGAAAGGATTTTGAAAACTTGAACATGAAGGAGTCAGACAACATTGAATCATTCTTCACTCATGTGATTGGTGTAATCACACAAATGAGAACTCATGGAGAAACAATTGAAGATAGAAGAATAGTGGAGAAAATATTGAGGGTCTTACCCTCAAGGTTTGATGCCATAGTCACCACCATTGAAGAGACAAAGGATCTCTCAAACTATTCAGTTGATGAGCTACATGCATCACTGATAACACATGAGCAGAGGTTGAGTAGGAATGAAAACTCATCTCTTGAGCAAGCCTTCAAGACCCAGATGTCCTTTGGAAGAGGAAGAGGTCAAGGGAGAGGAAACAAGAGAGGAAGAGGCAGAAGTCAGAACAGAGGTGGAAGGAACAGCCCATCAAATGCACAAGGAAGAGGCAGCAATCAAAATCAGAACCAAGGTCAAGGTAGCAGCCAACAAAGAGAACAGTATCATGCTCAAGGACAAAGGTATGATAAATCTAATGTTCAATGCTATTATTGCAAAAAGTATGGACATTATGCTAGTGATTGTAGAAAGAAACAACATGATAAGAACAACAGACAGAATGCAAATGTTACAAGAGAAAACAACAATCAAGAAAATGTCCTGTTAGCTTGTAACATGGCTGAAACACATAGTGAGGACATATGGTTTTTAGACTCAGGTTGCAGCAACCATATGACAGGGAATATAGCCCTCTTTTCAGCCTTAAATCAGAATTTGAAATCAGAGGTCACACTAGGAACTGATAGTAAAGTGTCTGTTATGGGAAAATGGGAGGTAAAAATATTTACAAAACAAGGAGAAAGGAAAACCATAGCAGATGTCTACTATGTCCCCGGAATGAGATGTAACCTATTGAGTGTTGGACAACTTATCCAAAAGGGTTACAATGTTTACTTTGAAAATGATGTGTGCACCATCATGGATATACCACCCAGCAAAAGATGCATTGCTGAAGTGAAGATGACAAGGAACAGGATGTTCCCTCTCCGGATCAGGGTAGACATGAAGAACAAAAGGGAAATGGCAGCAGTCACCCAAGAGGCCTTCCAAAGCGTGCCAAAGGATGAAAATTGGTTGTGGCACTTGAGATATGGGCATCTCAATTTTGGAGGTCTAAACTTATTGAGCAGAAAAGGAATGGTAAAGGGATTACCATTGATAGAGAAACCAGACAGCCTATGTGAAGGCTGCATTTTGGGAAAACAACACAGAGAAAGTTTTCCATCAGGGAAAAGCATAAGGGCAAAGACACCCTTAGAGATTATCCACTCAGATTTGTGTGGACCAATGCAAGCTCCATCATTAGCAGGCAGCCTATATTTCTTGACATTCATTGATGATTTTACAAGAAAGACTTGGATATATTTCCTTAAAAACAAAAGTGAAGTGTTTGAGAAATTCCAAAATTTCAAAGCACTTGTGGAGAACCAAAGCGGGCTGCATATAAAAGTTTTGAGAACTGATAGAGGAGGTGAGTATATCTCCAAGGAATTCCTAAGATTTTGTAGAGAAAATGGAATTCATAAACAATTTACAACTCGGTACACCCCACAGCAAAATGGAGTTGCTGAAAGGAAAAACAGAACCATCATGGAGATGGCAAGGAGCATGTTGAAGGCAAAGCATTTGCCAAATGAGTATTGGGCTGAAGCTGTACATTGTGCAGTTTATATATTGAACAGGTGTCCTACAAAAACAGTCTTGAACAAAGTGCCAGAAGAGGCATGCAGTGGGAGAAAGCAAGGAGTCACCCACATGAGAGTTTTTGGGTGTGTAGCCTATGCACACATACCAGATCAGCTAAGGAGGAAGTTGGACAGCAAAGGGGAGAAATGCATCTTCATTGGATACAGTGATGAATCCAAAGCCTACAGGCTGTACATTCCATCTACCAAGAAGTTCTTTGTCAGCAGGGATGTTCAATTCATTGAAGAGGAAGCTTGGGATGGAAGCATAGAGAAAACAGTGAATGTCAAAAACTGTTTGTCTCATGATGAAGATGATGAGGAGGTGGCTGAAATACATCCCCAAATAGCAGCGCCAACACAAGGACAGCAAGGGACACCATTGAGGAAAACACAAGGACAGCAAGGTACACCATTGAGGATCAATGAGAGTGCTTCTCCAAGCACACCACAAGGAGGAAATTCAAGTGCATCTTCAAGCACTTGCACACCAAATGAAAGAGGTAAGAAGTTTAGAAATTTAAGTGAGATTTATGAAGAAGGAATGAATTCCTTATTTGCCTTGTATTGTCATGTTGATGATCCTATTCATTTCGAGGATGCAATCAAAGATAGGAAATGGATAGAAGCTATGGATGAGGAGATGAATGCCATAGAGAGAAACAAAACATGGGATTTGGTTGAGTTACCAAAAGGCAAAGAAGTCATTGGTGTGAAATGGGTCTATAAGACCAAGAGCAATGTTGAAGGCAAGATAGAAAGACACAAGGCAAGGCTGGTTGTCAAAGGCTACAAGCAGCAGTATGGGAGAGATTATGAGGAGACTTTCGCCCCGGTTGCAAGAATGGAAACAGTGAGGGCAGTGCTGTCCATAGCAGCACAAAACAAATGGAAAGTCTACCAAATGGATGTGAAATCAGCATTCCTAAATGGAGTGTTAATGGAAGAGGTCTATGTGGAACAGCCTCTCGGATATGAGAAGAAAGGTGAAGAGCACAAAGTGTGCAAATTGAAGAAAGCTCTTTATGGGTTGAAGCAAGCGCCAAGAGCATGGTACAACAGGATAGATTCATATCTATTGGATAATGAATTTGACAAATGTGAAGGAGAACCCACAGTCTACATCAAGGAAAAGGATGGTAAAATTTTAATTGTTGTCTTGTATGTAGATGATGTTATTTTCACTGGAAATGATATTTATCTTATTGAGAATTTTAAATCAGTCATGAAGGATGAATTTGAAATGACTGACATGGGTTTCTTGAGATACTTCTTAGGCATAGAAGTAGATCAAAATGAAAAAGGAATTTTTATATCTCAAGCAAGATATGTAAATCAAGTTTTGGGCAGATTTAAGATGGAAGAATGCAAGGCAGCAATCACTCCCACAGTGATGGGATTAAAACTCAGCAGAGAGGACAGCAACAAGGATTTTGATCCTAGTTTGTACAAAAGTATTGTGGGCAGCCTTATGTATTTAACAGCAACTAGGCCTGATTTAATGTATGTTGTTAGTTTAATTTCCAGATTTATGGAGAGGCCAAAGGAGGCACATTGGCAGGCAGAAAAGAGAATTTTGAGGTATGTCAAAGGCACTAAAATGTTTGGAATTCTATATTATGCTTCAGAACATTCAGATTTGGTTGGATACACTGATAGCGATTGGGCTGGAAGTATAGATGATCGGAAGAGCACTTCCGGTTATGTTTTTAATATGGGTTCAGGAGCCATTTCATGGGATTCTAAGAAGCAGTCCATTGTAGCATTGTCTACAACAGATGCTGAATATGTGGCAGCTACAGCAGCAGCATGTCAAGCAGTGTGGATGAGAAGAATGTTGAGAAGCTTAGGCCAAGAGCAGGCAAATGCGACAGTGATTTTTTCTGACAATAGCTCAGCTATTGCATTGTCAAAGAATTCAGTGTTTCATAAGAGAACGAAACACATTGATACAAGGTTTCACTACATCAGAGAATTGGTGAACAATGGAGAAATTGTCCTAGAACATTGCAGGACTCAAGAACAGGTAGCAGACATCTTCACAAAGCCATTGGATCAGAAAAGCTTTGAATTTTTGAGGAAGTGTCTCGGTATGACCGAATGCCCAGCTGTTGAAATTAAAGGGGAGTGTTGAAATCTAATTTCAACGCAGACCACCAGAAACCGTGAACCAAGCTAGAAACCGTTCACCGGATTTTCTCGGAGCGATTTGCCGACGAAGGAATAATCCGGCAAGGAGCTCCGATATAATTTGGAGCCGACACGTGGTTCAGCCCTGACGTAACGCAACGTCATTTTCTCGGGCGTTAAAGTTGGGCAGCAAACTGGGTTCCGATATTTTTGTGAGCCGTCCGATTGCCCTCATCTTTCTCCACCGTCGATCTCTGAAGCTGCATACGGGCCTGCAGCGAATTAATTTTGCGTGGAGTGGAAGACTATTGGTTGACCGCCGAGAATGGAAGAGTTAATGTTTTTAATGGTTGGTCGTAGTTTTTTGGTGGCCTTTAATATGGTGATGGGCATACGTCCCATACGTTTTCTTTTTATATATATTTGTTTACATACGGCATGTGAAGTTTTTATATATGTGTTAGTTGTAGGATTTAATATGTTTTTTTCGTATTAAGTTTTTGATATGTGTATGAGTCACGTGAAATGTGCTCATTTTCTTTTATTACCGTGTTGACCATTGTTTTGTATGGCACATGGGAGATATGTAAGTGTTCGCAGCAGCGAGAGAGAACTAGGATGTATGCACAACAGTGCACAAATGTATTTGGTAATGTTTTGTGAGGCATTGTAAAACAGAGGAATAGCAAAAACCATGTGTGGTTTTGCACAGCAGTGCATAAAGGAAATGGTGAAGCGATTTTTGCTCCTCTGTGCACAAAAGGATCCTGTGGAGGTAAAACAGAGCATTGCCTCTGTGTGAGTGAATCTTGATTTTTGGTATTTTCCCCATTGAAAAATACCCAACATGGGCCTGCTAACAGCGTCAATTTCCTACATTTTATTAACATGAAGTAACCATAGCAAGGAAAATGCACTACTTTTTGAATTGTCTCGGGGTCTCTATACTTGTGGGCCGTTTAGGAGGCCCGCACGAGAGCACCCAAATTTTGAAGGTTAAATCTAAACGGGCTGCAACACAATGCAAAAGCCCTTAAGAGATTGAATATAGAGCATTAAAACCTAGATGTTTTCTTTTATGGAATTGCACAACATTCCAAAAAGTACGTATGCTAACACCCATTTAAAGCAGAGAGCAAAATCTCGACACGTGTGGCTTAATCTTCTTGACACGCGTGGCTTAATCTTAGAGAATAATTATTGATAGGATCAACGTACTTCATACTACTAGCAACATTTACACAACCCTTCAATTCGTGTTGGGAATATCCCTAAGAAATGCCACAAACAACTAGATTATATTGAATATACACCTCTTCCTCAACCAAAAACAGAAACAACCCTAGGCTCAAAATAATTGACTTCTTGGTTCTCGGCTTGCTGGTTCAGACGGGGACACCTGTTCTTCAAATGTAAATATGATGGACGCTAGTTGGATCTCGTTCAGGGTTTGGATCTAGCTTACCATCATCAACTAGTTTGGAACTAGATCATGGAATTTGGAAAGTCACAAAAGAATTCTCTGCTTCCATGCGTATTTTCTTTATAGAGGGATCACTTCTTAGATCAAACTAGCTATAAACTCACATACTTGAAACTTACATGCTTTACAGTTGAAACAAACAGCATGCATCTGTGACAAAACGACTTGCAGAGTTGTATCTTGAAAACAGAAAGAGACTGCGGCTTGAACCACCATTAAACATGACAGTTGCATTTCCAGTTCTTCCCTCAGTGTTACCACACCACGCTGGGATACCTTGCTTCTTGTGATTTCAAAATAAAACAATCTTAGCTCTCAATGGCGGGACAGGAAACCCGACGGCTGCGTAAATCTATAATTTTAGATTTGATTGCAGGACATGTATGAATAAATGTAATGTGGATTCTTTCAAAAAAAAAATGACAGGGCTTGTATGAGGCAACCATTATAACAAATGAGATTACAATGCAGGGAGATGGGTCTCTAATATCATCTCAATGCAGATAGACGCATATATGCATTTTCTGCAAGCACCACAGAGAAACGAAACCGCTCCAAACTTACAAGGAACTCAATAGGATAGTAGAAAAGAATTCAAAATAACCTACTAATTCATGAGATAGGACTTCAAAGTAGAAGCATTATTAGGGTCGATGAGACTGCAAATAAGGGCAGAGTGGCATAAACGTTCACTCTGATACACGAATAGAAATTGGCCTGTATAAAGCAAGATTTTGACATTGGGAAGAGCTAATTGCATAGAAGTGGTAGGTTAACCAAAATTATTCAAGAAACTCTGAGCTCTGATAACATGTTAAACTCACATGGAATGTAAACAACAAAATCGAAAGATAAGCATTCCATCACATATATTATTGACATGATATACATTTATAGCACATGGTGTGACCCTTGGATTCATATTCCAAGTGGTCTCTTGGACTCCGATGGCTGTTCACATTCCACACCAACCCGTAGAGGATTAGGTGTCCAACAACGCCAAAAACTATTTGGGAAAACCATGCGTAAAACCGCCAAGGAATTTTTTTTCACGGCGTTGACCCGAACCCCAAAAAAAATATTCTGGGGTCACTCATGGAAAGAATATAACACATGCCCAACACATATGCAAATGGAGATGATGCTGATCCAAGAGTGTCAACTTTCCATTAGGGTCAACACCAAAATTAGCAAGCTTTGTGGTGCAACAATAACCTTGCTCAAATCCTAGACATGTAAAGTAATGAACAATTATAAGTGAATGTGTACTGTATATTCTCATTGCTTCCTAAATTAAAAGTATTTCATTGAGATGATTTCCAATGATTAATAGATTTTAAATAAGTTCAAAAAAAAAATGAAACATCAAAAGACAATGTACACAACCTTGAGAGACAGAGTTTATCTAAGTAATGCAATAGAAACTTATCTAAAAACTTGTAAAATAAGAGGGGACCCAAAATTTTAAGTATACATGGTGAGAATTTTGATGGTGTTTTATTAGCTACAACAATTGGCAAACCACTAGTAGAATCCAACATCTCTTCCTTCATCCCTTCAAAAGGTACAGTCTTAGAAATGATGCTAGGAAGTATTGGATAGATACTATAGTTACAACTTTGATCTACTTAACCATTAATATATTCCATCCATTCCCTCATAGTTAGGTTTTGTTATTCTTTATACACTAAACCAAGAGTTCACATGCATAAGTCTTTGCACACGACATAAATAACATGAAAAAGGGTTTATTATGTTCAGAATTTAAAGTGATTTTTTGGTGGTGCTCTGCTGCCAGCGAGCATCCATATCCCTAGCAAAGTCACTCGAGAAATCACAAGCATTGTTTCACTACTTTCAAGTGTCCAAACCATCGACAAAGTTTCTTGCTTCACCTCTCTACGGAGGAAACCTTTCTCATACCTTTACCCTTTTATTTGATTTTTTTCTTCTATATGTGCTTTTGCATTATATAGGCGTTATTTGCACTATGGAAGATTTGGGATCCTGACTTATTTTATGAGAAATAGAGGTTGTTTCTTCTTTTACAAAAACTAAATATTTTCTAAAGTAGGTTTTCCCTCTTCCCATATTTCCATACCACGCCTCCAATTAGTGGTGGACAGTAAAATGCACAAAATCAAATATCAAGACCATACTAGACATAGATTTCAAGTTATAGATGTAGGTCACATGAACTATTGAGAGTTAGCCACAAGTATCAAATCATATCTTCCTCATTAATAGATTAGACTGATGGAAAATATATTAGGATGAGGTTCAATATCGATATCTAAAAATGATTTCTTCTTAGCATAAATCTCACAACCATGCACAACCATTGATTAGGGATTTCAACATTTGGGTAGGGTGAACAAGGAAGCTCTTTTAGGGTTTTCATTTATGTACAAGAATGAAACAAAATGAAGCAACCCAAAGAAACAAGGCTCAATGAAAAATATGAGTGAACCATGCAGTGCAATAAAAATAAAACTAATGTAGCTGGAAAGAGAAATGCAAGAAAATAATGCTAACTAGATAGCTGATGGAAAATGAAACGAAAGTTAAACTAAAATTAATGTAAGAGAAGTAATAGTGCAAAGGAATAAGGTTATATGGGACAGTAATTGAAGAATGTGCTTAAGGAAATGAAGGCTACATGTAATGAAAAATAATGCAAGGAGACAAAGCTAAATGAAAAGTAAATGGAGAATGTCATGAAGGAAATAAAACTTGCATGCAATGAAATGAAAAGAAATGTAGACAATCAATGCTAAAAGTAATGAAATGTAGAATGCAATGCAGAGAAATAATGCTAAATTTAAAATAAAATGTAATGTAATGGGACATACTAGATGCAAAGAGAAACTAAAGCTACATGAAATTGAATCTAGGTGGAAGGAATTAAACTAGCTACAAAAATAAATGCATTTATAACTACTCTAGTAAGCAAGTAGTAAAACTAAAACTAGCCCCAAACCTAATCTAACCCAAAAAATCTTGGGATCATGTGAAATCAAACCTGCAGTGGAGCCATTCGAGTTGCTCTTGACCAACAAACACATAGATTCCAATGATCAGTGTCGTTATAAAGTAATGTGCAAAAACAAATATATTTACCATTATACCATGCATAAAAACAAGGTCTCACCTATGGGTAGAAGAGTGTAACAAAAAATATTCTTCTAACCACTCTACAATTCTATCCTAATATACAGAATGGTAAACTTGAGGACCCTAAAAACCTCTTAAAGAAATGCATTCATTCACATTTCCTTCATACCAAGCACAAGCGAAATAAGAGGCTACTTACTTATATAAGAGTTTACTAGAAATGACTCTTCTAACCAATTGGAAATTCTATCTTGATAATAAAAATGAGTAACTTGAAAACCTTAGAAATCCTTCAATGATGATCATTCATTCAATGAAAAAAATCTACAAAGAGAAACTTGCAGACAAACCCTAACTAGGTCAGACTCATATATGTCATCAAGATCTTGAGGTCCTAACATAAAACATTAGCGAGAGCTAAAATTCCTCAATCTCCTAACAACTTTATAAACCCTCAAATGTTGGACAATCAAATTTTGGTGGCTTGGTATTAATATCAACAGATGTATATGAAAACCAGCTTAAAATATATTAGCAAGGTCATTGTTAACAGGATGACAACTATTGAATCTATGGGTTTGATTAGATGTTTTGACATCATTAGACTTATCATTTGAAACAAAATAGTACTCTTGGATCAAATATGGAGATGAATCAATCTCAAATATTTCATGAATGGTTTGAGTTGCTTCCCATGTTAAAGGTTGAAAATCAAAAGGGACATGAGTAGTAGATTCATTATTTTCAAATTCTAAATGTAATACATCACTATCGTGTGCCTAATTCCAATCTAACCCAACAAAATGAGAATATAAAGGGTTTAAAGTGATTGTGAGTGTAGAAAAACCATAAAAAAATAGGAGACAAAGAGTAATGAGTTGTGAATGAAAGAAGATGAATATATTTTCTTGAAGAAACCTCGTTTCCCATTAAACCTTATTTCAAATTGAGATTTCTCAGATGCATATCCTCTTGAGGAGTCAAAAAATCAACATTTATGTAATGCTCTATGGAACTATTTGAGCAGTCACTATTATCCAAGACAATGTCCTGGTCATAGCGAGGAGGTAAAGATAAGAGCAAATCAGAAGGAGATTTAGGGATGGTTTCTGATGGAAGATCAATGTGATCAACATAAAATACATCAACATGATAATGAAGAGATGGATTATTGATTTCACTTTTAGCATGCTCCACTTTTGAGGAATTTATCACAAATTCGGAGATAAGACGACTTTTCTACTTTTCATTCAAGATTTCTTCATTACCTAGATCACTAATAATAGATATTTCATTGTTAGCACAAGAGATAATTTCATTGGTTAATGAAGGTGAAGGAGGATGAGAGATATTTGAAGCAAGAATTTCCTCCTCCAAGTTATGAGATTCTCCTTCACTCACGCATGAAAAAGAGACAAATGTTGGCATAGCAAAAGTAGGGATAAAAAGTTTAGCTAATTTGTAACTTGCAAAGTATTATAATCATATAATGATTGATTGTCAATATTTAGTTCAAATTTAAATTGATCCTTAGAAAGACCCATCAATCATGTAAACTCTCTGATTAAATGTTGCCAATCCATATCTCTCTCAGTATTTCTATAACAAATATTGTGAAAACTATTGGAAAAATCCTCCTGTAATTCATGTGGCTTCATTCTAACCTCACTAGTATCTTGAAATGAATTTTTAAGACTATAATCTTCAAAAGAAGATAGAAACTCATCAATGAACTACTGAAGTGAATGTATAGATGCAGTTGACAACATTTTACACCATGTTTTGATGTAAACTTCAAAATTAACATGAAAAATCTACATATTGCACATTCATGACACACAACTTTAGAGATACAATTTTCAAGAAATTGGAGGATATGTTCAGATGTAGAGATTTCACCCTTGCCATCAAATTTAGTCTTTGACAAGAGATTTATTATCTTGATGAGGATCGTAACATGTTCTATTCTAGAAAAGAAAGCTAGAATAAGGTTTTGGGAAGGAGCCATTTTAAGATAGAATGTTAAGATATGGCCTCCATAGTGTTAGTTTGTCATCTTCTTTTAGTTCCAAAAAATTGACGGGGGAAAATGTAATGCCAACAGTAAGGGGACCTCCTTGGTGCAGAGTCTAAATTAGACCTAATACTTTTTGGGATAGGAGTCCCACCCTGTATGTAGGCTTGACTGCCACCATGTTATTTTTCTCGTGGATTTCAAGTAAAGAGATTTTATCATAAGGGAAATTATGAAATACTCAAAGAATGAGGATGAAATCAAATCACAATTTATACACTTGCAATACAAAGCACAAGATCGAAACAACAAAACAATAAGAAGAAGTATGCCTCAAGAGGAATGAATTAGCTAAAATCACGTGAGACATACAAGAATGAGAAAGTAATAGAAGTTAATTCCAAATTAGTTTACAATTGGTTACTAGTGTTAGCGTGGAATGAAATATCAAAGATTCAAGTAGACAATTGATAAATAACATATGGACTAGTTCATAAACATATAAGCCATATGAAAGAATACATGCAAACACAATAGAAGTATCGAATAACCACTATAACCACCTTGAAAGTGCATGGGAATCTATTCCAAGAGTTAAGAGCTTCTCATTGATTATGCTACAACTTTAAGTAGATGTACGATAGGTCCATCAAAATCCAATAGTGGAAGGCAAACTGCCCATATCAACTCTAAGATAAGCCCCTATCCTAACCACAACTCAACTTAAAATCTGTCAAGAGCAAGAGTGCCCAAAGCTACCTAAGTGCTAATAACTATGCTAAGAGACTCAAGTGCTAAAAGCCCCTTCCTTAGAGGTGTGAGGATATGTTTATAGAAATGGGCCAGGTGACTCTTCACCTCCCCCCATGACCTTTCAATTACCTCATAGCCTATTCAACTTCTAATGACCTTTAATGACTTTGGAATTTCTCTATTTTCATGACACTAATATTTACAATGTGATAAAGACTTACAATAGGTGAAAATTTTGGCATGCCTTCATGAATGAGGGCACCAAAATTGGCCCCAAAGTGGCTCATAATTATGATGTGCAAGTGCTAATTTTATTTCAGTAGGATATATGAAGTGTTTACTACTGCGGTGCTACCTACAAAACTTGTCAAATTGACATAATCATTTTGACAGGATCCCTCTTCTCAAATAATTGAGAGACTTCATATTGTTGTCTTGTAACTTCAGCCACATGGAAATCATGTACAATAAAGTTATCATATGTTGTGATATTTAAGGTGATTTCATCTTGATGTATCAATTTCCCCTCATAATCTTGCATGTTAGGCACCAAAATTCTACTTTACTAATGATCATAAAGGACTCTCACACCCAACACATTTCCATGTTGGCTAAATAATTCTTTGAGATATTTGTTCTTCACTTGAGATGAGAGATTACTTATGTATACTCTTTATGAATTTCCAACAAAAGTGGTCTTCACTATCTTACTAATATTAACTTCCTCTATGGTTGAAGGTTTTGCAGTGTTTTCTTTAGCATCACTTATCAAATTTGAAGCACAATGGAATAATGGCCATGACAACCAAATTGTTGTGATGAATATGATCAAAACGTTTTGCAATAAAAATTTTCACACCTCGCAACATTCGACCCTTTGCAGCCCAATCTCGAGAACTTCCACTACCATATTTAGCTCCAAGAAGAACACTTTTACCATGCCCTACACTTTTGTACCTTATAGCTGCATCAAACATAGATAACTTCTCCCCGGTGGGGATATGTATGGTTTTTGATTGCATCAGGTTGAATTACTGATAGTGGAGGAGGAAATGGAAGTACTTCTGGGGCCTTTCCTGCATAGCAACTCAAAAGATTAAGCTTTTGCGTGGCTTTGTATAGAAATGGAATCTGAATTAGTGCTGCTAGTGGAAATGATGTTTCTTTCTCAAAAGGAGACATATTTTCGGTAATGATATTTGTAAAGTTCACAACCAAAAAATTATCAAATGCTCATTTAGGGATATTATCATCAAATTGTTGCATTGCATCCCACGGTCCATCTCCAACTCCAATTAATGCATTAGATAAAGGAAGCTGACATGCCGTAACTATAGCATCTATTGTTTTATGTTCTTATCGACTTAAATGTCCAACATTTGTATTACTACTCATCACCTATCCATCGGCGATGATCACAAGAATGTGATGTTGTCCACCACTCTTTTCCATAATTCCCAGGGCAACTTGATTAGTTTGAAAAAAAGATGTTGGTCCTATATGGCACAATGTCCTTGTAACGAGCAAGTGCCTCTTCAAATCCATAGCAGGGTCGATGGTGTGGAAAGAAGTCGAATACATAATGATCATGTGTAGATGCATCACCAAAGTTGCAGCGGGGGATCATATTATCTTCATAAAATGGAGACAGGGTTCGTCCAATGACAGAAATTGTTTGCTCATATGGATTTGGTATGTTTCCAATTTCATGTAAAATCATCCTATTAAAAAGTGTTTCCCACTCCACTCATTTCTCTTCGTGAAGTCAATTCCCAAAATCAAATTGGATGACACATGCCCACATTCTCTCAAGGTAGGTAGTTATTACCTTGTCACGTTTTTCGTTTTTCGTATTAATCTGTTATATTCAAAAATTTCTTCGTGCCCTTATTAGTAGGATCCTCTACTCTTGATGTTGATGGTTGACTGTATTCATGCCCATACTCAGAGCCCTTTGACTCCTTATTACTCATTTTCAAAAGATTCAGGATGGCACCAAATTAATCGATTTAGCTAGCAAACCTTTCGACCAAGTTGCGACTATCGTTGTTCTCTAGATTTGTCTTCTGCGATGAGCATCCCATATTGCTACGAATCCCAAGAATCTATTTCCTTGCGAAATTGATGCAAGATCAGACTGTGGAACAATTCTTAGTATACTAATTTCCTGTAAGCAGATTAGAAGTGTGAGCGTCCTTATTAGTGCCTTCTTTTCCAGTGCTTTCATAAACAAATTAACCTGTTTGTCAATTAGAAATTGGGCTTCAAGGGTCATGATATGAACTATACTACTTGCCTCTGGCTACCACCAACGTATTCAAGGTTCACTTCTCTATGATTCATATCGAAACCGTTTAGCATAGTTAAATAACCAGGCTCTGTTCACACGTTATGTTAAATGTTTTGTGTGCTAATCCTGTTTGAATATGGGTTATCTTGAAACATTTTTATTAGATAGGCATGAACACGTGTTCCCTTTTGAAGATCGTAGGTGGTTTTCATCCCTGAGGAATTCTAATAGTTGCAACACAAGGTGAATACCTTGTGCTGCATGGCAAGAAATAGGAGTAAGGCGGCGGTGGAAAAATTAGTCCCAGAAAAATGTGGTATACTAGCATTGTTATCACAAAATGGGAAATATGCCCTGTCAAAGGCTCCGCTGCTACAGCAGGTAATGCAATTGATCCAACAGCGTTGGAACGAAGCATTGTTCATGACAACGCTAAGTCTATTATGATAGCGCAGTGATCCTAGCGATCAATAAAAGGCGCGATCATTGACTATCTCTGTCACATAACCTTTGAATCCTCTTAAAGGAAGTGTCCTCCAGCTTCCGACATGTGATGGCTTCCTTCCTCCTCACGCGACACGGCTTCATTCAGTAGATCATTGACCATCTCTGTCACATAACCTTTGAATCGTCTAGAAGGAAGTGTCCTCCAGCTTCCGGCATGTGATGGCTTCCTTCCTCCTCACGCGACACGGCTTCATTCAGTACTTGCATTTCAACCAACAACATTGGAATTTGTTGGCTTATTCTCATATTCATGTCTTCATAGAAGTATCTAATTTCAAGATGAAGTGGTTGAGATTCATTCATACCCATAATTTTAAAACCCTCCAAATAGATATGGATTGTTCATGGGAGTATTCAATCTATTAACAAACGAAAATGCAGTGAACTAATCAACCAATGCATTGGACATAGAGTTGCGGCGCACTCATAAATCACCATAGTGAATGTGAATAAAATTATGAGGCCAACATAGTTTTCCCATTTATACTTTGGTTATGATGGATCCAAATAGTCCCTTTCATGTTATCCCACGCCAGCGCGAGAAAGTGGAGAAGTTAGCGTTGTCACACCCATGCTAGGATTACAATGGCAATGGAAAAATGGGTCACAAGAAAAGGCAGTTTATTTGCGTCGTTATCAGAGGATGGTTGAAGAATGGGTTAGAAATTAAATAATAGAGTAATGAAACATATAAATTATTGCGGAAACAAAAATGTAAAAAACTATAAAACAATAGAGACATAGATATATATGGTTCATTGAATATGGACTACATCTATGGAGAAACAACAAGTTCTTTTTTTATATTATCCTACAAACTAAGCCGATACAATTTACAACAAATTCGTTGTAACTTTCTCCACTCTCACACAATCTCTTCTATTTTATTCACACAGAATAATAATTCACACGGCTGCAATACAATTCCCTCATATAAAGCAAGGGTTTCATTCCAGGGAAAAAACCATAAATTAACATAACTTCTATTCTCATATTTTTTGCTTAATGAATGACTCAAATTGACTATGAAATTATAATATTTCACAATGCAAACCGTTAGTCCGCACTAGTGGGGGGCAAGCCCGTCCAAATCCGCGGTCAAAAACCAAGATCCAAACACAACTCGAATAAAGACTTTTGAAGCAAGAAAATAATCAAGCTCCATACCCAACATGATATCTACTGTTAAAATTTCCACCACCAGTATTGTGTATCTTATTCTTGATATCTTAACGTACTCTACTTACAACATGCGTTTGAAATCTGTAGGAACTGCTTGTGGGTAGGGATTCTCAAAGCCTTGGCCATGTGCTTCGAATTAGGCACTAATTGGAGAAGGCCCTGGTTAGAGAGGTCTTCCAGTCCTTTAATATAATTTTGCATGTGAGTGGCATGTGGTATTGCATAATAAAGGACAATTGGCTTATCAGAGGGATTCCTTTTATAATGTTCCTCAACCATGCTTTCAAATTGGACGAAAGGCATAACAAAGTGCGACATTGAAATACTTCACTAATCATTGGAAAATTTGTTGTTCTGTCATTAATGATGAAAACATATGGCTTCCATTTGGGATCCTTCAAGTCGACTTTATCAAAAATGGTTTCCATTTATCCGTGAACTTATTGGTTCAACAATGTATACAATGGATACTTCAGTTAGCTGTTATATCACTGTTATGAACCAAACAAATGGTCTGCTATAATTGCCTTTGTTTTTGAATCCATAGGATAAATGGTTCAACAACAGAGAGATCCTGATGGAAAAATATATTCTTTTGATGGCTCTGAACCCATGTTTCCATGCTTAATAGATCATTTGTCTCCAACTCATACAAAGATTATGGAACAACCTTTTCCTTATTGCGGAAATCATTCTGAATAGGAAGATCATTGTAGTTGTTAGGACAACCACGAATTTCCCCTACTTCAATAGGATTTTGCATTATGTTTTCCATAAAGAAACCAACATGCAACAATTTAATGATGTGTTAATGAAACTCATCTGAAATTCGAGGATCGTACATGGCTCGATTTCAAAAAATATCCCTATCAAGTTATCCATGACAAGGTAAATCTGTCTTGTCAACATGATTGTGTCGGTTACATATCATGTTGGCTTGATGGGGCCTAACCCAGGTTCAACATTAATTAGCCAAACAAATCCATACACTACTGGCCCTTTCAGCATCAGCCTGCGGAGCACGGACCAAAGTCTCACCCGAAGCTGTATGGGGGGATGCTGGAACCAATTTTCCGTACCCTGAGATGGTTGTGATGTCATTTGATTCCCTCTATCCCTGCTTTCACATAGGTTGCTTCGCTCTAGGGCTTGCAAGACTAGACCTCTATTCCAGCCTTCAATACCTTTGCGAAAGGGTATGATCGACCTTCGCGCAGCCCTAACCTGCTACTCAAATACTTTTGCATTGCTATGGCAGCGTGTCGTGCAAATTCCACAATTAATCTAAGTGACTTGCTTATCTTATCAAACAATTATAGTTAACACAGTGTAAACAAATAATCGTAATTGCGTTCAATTATTCAACGTAATTGCATTCATTCGCGCATCACATAATCATAATAAAGGAAATTCATACATAAAATATTAAGATGCATTAACAAAACAAAGACACAAGAATTGCCGAATATTTCTCTTTATTGATATCTTTCAAGTGTGTACAAACTTTGTTCGCCCTGTGCACACAGCTGCAAGGGTCCGCGCACTCAGCTGCTAACTTCTACCCTAGGCCTCTGCACACTCAGCTGCAGAGCCTCTACCTATGCTATGGCCCAAGACTTAAACTTCTTACTTGAGGGCTACAACTCTCTTACATGATCGATCATTCTATGTCTTTTTTAAAACTACTTAGAGCTTAGCTCTTTTTATATAATCCCATGGTCTGTGGACCTGTTGTGCTCTACAACAAACCCCCATTTCATATCATTATTTTTTAGAAAAACTATCATATGAAATGGGTCCCTTTAGTTTTGATTGGTATCAACATTGTATTATTCAAAAAAGGTCCGAAAACAAAATGAAAAACATTATGAAAACCTTTTCGATAAACCCATTTTGATCTTAATGATACAAATAATCAATCTTTTATCATTGTGATAAAGCGATTGCAAGATCGCATATCTTAATGACATAGGAAGCATACTTTAACGGCCCATTGGTTTTCCCCGATGCGATATCGCTATTGGTGATCGGCAATATACTATGCATGTTCTTATAGCACCCCAGGTAATTCACCCCGATGCGATGCGATATCGCTATCGGCGATCGACGATATGCTATCCATGTTTTCGTAGAGTACCCATACTCCCAATGCGATGCGATATCACTATCGGCGATTGGGGATTTCAAAAGGTGACAATATAAGGAGTTAAGTTTTCCCCGATGCCCGATTGCGATAAAGCACAAATTTCAAAAAAGCCGTTAAAACAGAGGGATATTACAATCAATTCATATTAAAAGCTTGATCTGTCGAATAATGATTTACCTGCGCTCAACCGCCAAAACATCCAAGGCACGCTTGAACGAATCATTCGACTGATTAATGATATGATGGGCATTTAAAGGATTGGCAGGTTTTAAACGACCATTTAATGTAATAGTAAGTCCTAAAATCTACCTCATAGATTGTATCCGTGGCCACTTTAAAAGTTAATCCCTCATCACACATTGATCAATTTATCTTTCTCATATTGAATTTTCATTACCAATTCTCTGTGTTACGTTTACTTTCACTCCTGTGCAGAATTATTCCAAAGCAGAAAACTCAAACAGAATGGGGAAGAAGTCTAAGAAAACTACAGTCGCTTCCGCTGTGCCAGCCACAGGACAAGCCGTCGCTGATCCAACAAATAAAAAGAAAGGATTGATATCTGATACTACATGTTCTGGTCTCAACAAAACTACTTGGCAAAGTACCTACAATTTGATTGAAGCCGAAGAACCTGGAGTGACAACAGTACAAGCCTCTGCAGATTCAACTCGGAAATCTGATGGTACTTTAAAGGACTTAACTGACTCCTTCCTTCATCGGATAGCAGCTCGGGAACAAATTCTCCCATATACGGATGAAGTGTGATGGGCAATTGAGGAAATCCCAATCATGGACAGAACCTTCTGCACCAGAGACGGGAGATTTTTCAGGTCATTCAAGGCTGATGATTTAAGGCAAATGTATCATTTGCCTGAGCCAGAGAAGAAGTACAACAAGGCATTTTTGGAGAAATTCCGAAAAGAGAATGAAGTTGAATCCGAACCCATCCGGGATTGGAGACAAAATCCGGTAAAACAAAAACATGAATCTTCTGGTAAGTACTCGGTTGATTCCCTATGTTCTCCTTATTGTTATGCTGGAATAATGATGTGTAGATTGTGGGGGTTGCACGACTCTTCTAATTTCACTATAGAAATGGTTCCCTTGATGGAAGCGGCGTGTAACAGTGAAATAATGGATTGGGCCACTATTCTCTCAGATAAACTAGCAACAGCTGTTCTTGAGTTTAGAAATAAGACCCGCGTTACTGAAAGGTTAATTCCCCCATTCTACTACAGTGCCTATATTTTAGATACCTTGTGTTTTAATTATGAATTTCCTGTGCTCGGCTGGAGGTGGACATCACAAGACCCCATACCTATTCACATATACCATCAGAAATTGTGGAAATCTTCTTATAAGCACCATTTATACCAAGTCTGCAATGGCTTTATGTTACCCATTCATTACTCTATTTTTGATAAACCTGCTCCCAAGATTTCCTACCAAGCCAGGATTGACTTAACATCAGTAGGAAGATGGTTTGGGGAGGAAACGTTTACTTATATAAGAGTTTGTGGTAGCCAAGCCGAACCTCACGTCCTTCCTTTGTACATACCTGATCAACTGCTGGCGAGGGAAATAGCCTATCAGCTCATTGCCGAGGGAGTCACACAGACCCTCAAGAAAAATAAGAAGGAGGGCTGGCCCTCTTTTCCTTTGAGATGCAGTGTCTACACGTTGCATGATCTCAAACATGCAGAGAAAGAAGCTACAAAGATAAAATCATTAACTCTAGCAACTCTCCCTAATAGGCAATTTGATCCCAACAAAGTCGCCTATAATGCACTCGAACAGGCCAAATTGGCAAAGTTTGATCATAAAGAAGATATGTTCGATGACCTGTTCTCCTCAGCCGAGTCAATAATGCAGGTTAAGGCATTTGCCAGAATGAAATATCAAGATGAAGGGTTGGTTGAATTTAATAGACTTAGAGAACAGAGGTTGCAAACTCTGCCTCTAGATCTGTTAGCAACAACCCCAACAACAACATCAAGCGAGCCTGAACGGCAACAGTCAAAGGAACCTCCGGTTACAACAAAAGAACGAGAAAAACCACAGGAGGAGACTCAGACTAAAGAGCAAGAGAAAGTGTGCGAGGAGACCCAGACTAAAGAGCAGAAACAGAGCAACATTGAAGTAAATGTGGATACTCATATTGATCCAAAATTGCTCGAGGAATGGCAGCGATTTGATTCCATTATCAGTAGTCTAGAATGTTCAAAGGACACTGAAACTTCGAAAGCAGCAGACACACAGGAAACCACTTCACAACAGGTTCAAAGTGGAACCAACGGCCCACCCATTTCAAAAGAAGTAGAAATAATACCAAAGGACCCCTCCGATCAAATCATTTTGCAAGTAGAAGAGATTCCTCTCTTGGATGTCTTCTACAGCCCAAGGCATAAAGCTGTAGTAAAACGACAGAGGAAGAGAAGAAGGACTGATCAACCTTCCCTTTTCCCAGAACAGACGGTCACGGGCAATGTGGTTTGGAAGGAAGAATTTGACCCCTCTGATGACTTGACAAAACTGTCACAATATGCTGGAGCCTATTCGGCCGCAATAATAGACAAGGCATCAGAGGTGAGTCTTTTATTGAAAACAAAAGACCAGGAAATCTTCTTATTACAGGCACAACTAACTGAAGCAAAGCAGAAAGCGGAGCAGGCAGAACAGCAATTGTTGACACAGCAGCAAGTAAACAATCAACTAACTCAACAATTGCAGACAGAGAAACAAAGGATTGACCACAGCGCAATCCAAAAGCAGAAAGAGTTGTCAGAGGCCTTGGCACAACTGAAGGCAGCAAATGAGCAAATGCTGAAAACAAAAGATGAGCAAATTGCTCAACTATCAGCACAGCTTGAGAAGACAAAGGGTGTTCCACAAATAACTGAATTCAGAGTAGAAGCACTACAGATAAATACGGCATTGATAGCCCAAATTAAGCTTCTATGTCAACAAATCGCCCAGGCGGAGCCACTATGTGAATTGACGGCATCAATAAGTGAGAAAATAGAAAAGGCTAGGACGGAATTGGATCAAGCTGAAGAAACGATAGCTGCATTTCTTGACTGGAAAGATACTGATCAGGGACAAGCGGTGAATTTACCAAGAATTTTAGAGTCACATAAAGATATATTATTTATAGAATGGAAATCCCAGTTAATGAAAGCAGAGAGGGCAGTTTCAAGGTGCAAATCAACTACAAGTAATTTGGTTGAATTAGTTAATAACACTCTCTACTTGTCAAATATGATTTCCCAATGCACGCCAGGAAAATTGACAACAATGAAAACATTGGAGCAGTCATGTTATCCAGATCTAGAGGAAAAGGGGAGATTAATTGCTGGAATTAATAGTTTAACATGGGACACCTATTGGTTTTTCTTGGTAAAACCACACACTCAAAGAGCCGCCCTCAAGTGCCTTACAGATGCAATCGGCTATATTATCCCCGATATTCAGGATGCCACCTATGCTGCCCAGCTTAGCTCTCGCCTCAACAGACCGCCCGAAGTAGAGCCGATGCTTGCGATAAGTCAGCTCAGATTTAAAGGCAAACAACCTACTTGATGATTCATGCTGCCGACTGCCAGGTTGCTGAGTAAAATATGATCAAAATCAATTGATACCAATTAAGTAGGATTTCAGTTTCGTAGATAGTTAGATTAATTAAGTATTTATAAACCCTTTAATTGTTTTGGAAAGGGTCGTAAAGTTTTGTACTTGACTTAAAGACTGAAGTCGCACTATTGTGCTTCAACCATATTCTTTTATAAAACTGGACCAGTTATTCTAATTTTGACAAGGAAGCTTTTATGCAAATGTGCACTACTGTCTTTGTTTGAAAGTATTTCTGTGTTGGAAGAAGAATCTCAAATAGTGATTGATATTGGGAGTGTCTAGCAGCTCATATGGTACTATTATCTATGTCTGAATTCATTCTTTTCATATGAATTGTTATTTGATTGCCTTTGCTATTATCGAATATATGTATGTGTTTTAACAGCATTTCTTTATTCCCTCCACTATTGGATGTTTATGGGATGCTTTTCCTTTGATCATGTATGTATCAATGATATATAAAGTGTAGCAATATTGCGCTAATCCCTTTGTTTAACGATTTAAGCAGAGTAATTCTTGAATGAATAAAAGTCCATGTTTATTGAATAGAGTCATCTACATGCCTGTTTGTAAACATAGATCATCAAGCGCTACACTTTAAAAAATACAATAGTTCCCGGGATTAGTAGTAGTTCTTTTATTTCGCCGATAGATTAAGTTATTCACCTATCATTAGATTAGTCAACCAATCATTCATTCATCCTGTTTATCCATTTCTGGGAAACTGGTCCCATTATCCCCAGTCGGAGCCACCATTCCAAACGGAAAAGGAGCTGTACTAAGGTCCGGACCGGGTGGTTATCCCCCAATGTTGATACAACGATTTTTGGGGCATCAACATTTTTGGCGCTAGAAGGAGGGCCTCAACTGTGAATGGCAAGCAAACCTAAATCTGCAGGCCATTCTAAGAGTAATTCTCCCTCCGTATCTCCTCGTACTTCCCAATTGCATGCTGGTTCTCCAGTATCCAAACAAGAAGAAGAGGAATCAACTACCACTGCTCAAACCCATCATACTCCAGAACAATTAAGTCTTGAATCCCCTGAAGTCCAGTCTCTTATCCACAAACTTCAGAGCTTCTCGATTTCACCACAGAAATCTGAGGTATCACAAAGCAGTGCCACTTCGCAGTTTAATCTACCTCACCCTCTCACCAGACTTCAGAGCGAAAAGCTTGGTATTGAACCCACTGAGTTCCCTTTACCCAAAAGGAAAAAGGCGAAGAAATATACTAAAGGATCTGACAAGGAAGAACTTTCATCCACATCCTCCATCTCACTTTCCCCTGTGTGAAGTCAATCATCCACTCCCCCATTACATATTGTTGTTCATCAGGGATTAGGAGCTTTAACATCCCAACCTGCTCACTCCGCAACATTATTTCCTTCCCAGACATTTGGAATTTCAACAGTAGCATCATCTGCTACTGCTGTTATAATGGCAGATCCATGGACCAGGCCTGGTGCAGTCAACATGCCTGCACCATTGCATGCATTACCTGATGCTCCTGAAAAATGGCTACCCAAGTTTAACCCAGATGATGGGACCCAAGCTGAGGAACATATTAATAACTTTATGTTGGCAGTCAACTTGAAAGGAGTAACAGAACAAGATGTTGTTGTTAGAATTTTCCCTTATACCTTGCAAGGATCAGCAGGATCCTGGTATTTTTCTCTACCCTCTGGTTCCATTACCAGTTGGAACACTTGCCAAGAATAATTTCTTACTAAGTATGGAGATGATAGGTCTTTGGCTACACTAATAAACGATCTCTCCAATATTAGGATAGAGCATAGGGAACCGATTAAGGAATTTAATGCCCGATTCAATAAACTCTTGAATAAAATCCCAATGGACTCCAAACCAAGTGAGCAAATCCGAAGCGAATGGTATATAACCGCCCTACCTACCAATATAGCTATTTTTGTAGACAGGGCTGGGGAAACCTACTTTAGCTGAAAACATGAAAGAAGCACTTGCTGTGGAGAAACGCATTAATGCTCTAGAAAAGAAAGCTGCTCTGGAAGACAGAAAAGCCAAAAAATTTTCTTTTAAAGATGATTCAAGGAAGAAAACCCCAAAAGATCCATATGACATGGAGGGTCTGCAAAAGGTCCTCAAGACTTTGTCAAAGAAAATGGTTGAAATCAAAAAACAGGTAGCCGAAACCTCAACCAAAAGACCCTTTAGAAATTATACGAAAACTGAATCAAAACCACCAAATGTTATATCAAATGCAGATTCAGATCTTGAAGAAGGAGAAGAAGAAACAGTTACACCTATTGATGAAGAAGAGGAAGTTGTTGAATGTCATGGAATGTGGGATTTCATACTGCCTAACTCCGATACAGATAATGAAGAAGAAGCGTTTCCTGTCATTACTAGGACTAAAAGTACCTCCGAACCTGTTCATGAAACTTCAAAGAAAAGGAGTGCAGGTGCTGCTACAACAAAGGAAAAATTATCTACAAAGAAGCCACCTGCAGCAGTTCCTCAAAACCAACCTTCAACCTCAAATACTCCTTTAAAGTCTAAAACTTTGGTAGTATCTGATTCAATGGATTACAATATTGTTGATGATATGAAGAAAACTAAGGCAAACATTACCATGTTTGAACTTAGCAAATTAAAACATCAACAAAAATTGCTTCTCAAAGAATTAAATGTTGTTCCCACTTCACCTCTTACCAGTGCTAAAGCCGCTAACGATATAGGTCAACCACCTTCTGGTATGGTTGAAGCTACTGATGCAGTCCTAATAGGAGATAGATCAAACTCGCATACTCCACCTTTTCTTCTAACCTATGAGATCTACAATAGAAACCTGCACAACTGTTTGATTGACTCAGGGGCATCTTCTAACATAATGCCAGCTTCAGTTTGTTCCAAACTGAACATTGAACCCCAGAAGTCTGCTATTCATATTGTACAGTTAGACAGAACTAAAGTACAGGTTTTGGGAGAGATTAATTCCGTAACTATCAGGTTATCTGCTGATCCTAGAATAGTACAAAGGATTGATATCCTAATAGCCGATATACCTGAATTTTATGGTTTTCTCTTGAGTAGGGATTGGTCTGAAAAACTACATGGGTATATTTCTACTGATTGGTCACATATGTGGCTTCCCTATAAGGGTAAGCCAAATCAAATAAGGATCGATCGAGAAAAACCTATGACCCATATAGTTACTGAGTTTGAGCAAGAAAACCAACCAATAACATTTAATAACAACATTTTGGGGAATTATTCATCAGAGTCATTCTTTGGCAACTTCGCTGCCCAGCCATCCCCTTTCTCAGTAAACCATTTTACATCTCAGATTGAAATTTTTTGACAAACAGATAGGTCAAGATGTTTCAATGGTACTGAGAAAACTGTAAATAAAATTGTTAATACTTCTTTATTTTGGTCGTTATATTTTGATGGGTCCAAATCTAGTGAGGGCTCAGGAGCAGGATGTATTTTGATTAGCCCACAAGGGGAAAAAACAATGCTGTCCTGTAGGTTAGAATTTGAATGCACAAATAACACAACAGAGTATGAAGCCTTAGTCCAAGGACTATATAAAGCCGTTGGCCTCAAGGTCCAATATTTGAAGGTGTTCGAAGATTCTGAAATTATTATCAAACAGGTAAGGAATACAATTCATTGTCTTTCCACCCATCTCAAGCATTATCAATCGCTGATACAGGAACTTACCTCCCACTTTTTGGCATTCAATATTTCTTCTATTCCCAGGTCTCAAAATTCGACAGCCGACCAGCTAGCCAATGTTGCCTCCAAGCTCCTACCTTCCAAAGACTACAGCCCAGATAGATTTTCAGTAGAGTTGCTTTTTAGGCCATCAATTCCTGACAATGTCACGAATTGGAGAGTGTTCAACCATGATGAAGACATTTTACAGTTCTTAACTTCTGAAAAGTCCTATGATGATCAAATCGTCGAGGAAAACAAGCATGATCTTCAAATGAGAGGTAAACCTGAGGAAAATTCAATCCCTAAGCCTGTGGTAAAGCTTGAGGATCTTTATGATATTAAAGACAGGTTTAAACCTGTGACTAATGCAAAGCTCCAAAGTTCTACCCTAAGGTTTGAGTTGATAAATCTTGGCACTGAGCAAATTCCTCAAAACATTAATTTAGGATTAGGACTTTCCTTGGAAGAGAAGGAGGCATTCATTAGACTGTTAAGGAAAAATAAACAGGTTTTTGCTTGGAAATACGATGATTTGAAGACATATGATACATCCATCATCCAGCATACCATTCCAATGCTTCCCGATCAGAAACCAATTCAGCAGAAGTTGAGGAAAATACATCCGAGCTTAGAGAGTCAAATAAAATCTGAACTTAACAAACTCTTGAAAGCTAAGATTATTTTTCCCTTTCGGCACTCAAACTGGGTCTCCAATATGGTGCCAGTCAGAAAGAAAAATGGCGACATTAGGATTTGTATTGATTTCAGAAATTTGAACAAGGCGAGCTTAAAAGATAATTTCCCATTACCTACTATGGAGCAGATACTCCAATCAGTAGCAGTCTCTGAGTTAATGTCCTTTCTAGATAGTTTCTCAGGATATAACCAAGTTCTGGTCCATCCTGATGACCAGCTTAAAACCACATTCAGAACAAAATGGGGAACATATGCGTATCAGAAAATGCCTTTCGAACTTATTAATGCAGGAGCGACGTTCCAAAGAGCGATGGATATAGCTTTTAAAGGGTTGATTAATAGAACAGTAGTCGTCTATCTAGATGATATCACTGTATTTTCTAAGGAGAAGTCCAATCATTTGCATGATCTAAATCAAATCTTTCAACGCTGCAAAAGATATGGTATTTCTCTTAACCCTAAAGAATCCTTCTTCGCTCTTGACCAAGGAAAGCTCTTAGGCTTTATTGTGTCTAAAGATGGCATTTATATTGATCCTGACCAGATCAAAGAAATCTCTGAAATCCCTTTCCCTCATAATAAAAAATCCATGCAATCATTTTTAGGCCAAATCAATTTTGTCAAAAGATTTGTTCCAGATTTTTCTCAAATTATTTTGCCACTTCAAACTATGATTAAGAAAAATTCAGTCTTTAAGTGGGGATCAGCAGAAAAGGAAGCGTTTGATTTAATCAAGCAATCAATAATCAATGCCCCAGCCTTAAATACTCCTAATTTTTCTAATCATTTTACATTGTATACTATCACATCCAACTTGTCTTATGCAACAGTACTCACACAGCTCAATGATCACAATTTGGAAGCACCCATTTTATTTTATAGTTCAAATCTTCAGGGTGCTGAATTGAATTACTCCGAAGTAGAAAAACAAGCCTTTGCTGTATATAAAGCTGTCAAACATTACAGACCCTTCCTTTTAAAAACCCACACAAAAGTTATAGTTCCTTTTCCTGCAGTAAGGAAACTATTGATCCAAAAGGAACTAGGTGAAAAAAGGGAAAATTGGGTTACAACACTTCAAGAATATGACTTAGAAATTAAACCAGCAAAGATTGTTAGAGGCGAAGGTTTTTGCAGGTTATTGGCAGGAGCATCCAACATTCCAGAATCAGGTGATACAGATCAAACCAAAGAAATCAACCAGATAAGTATTACTGATTCTGAGTCACAATATGCTGACTTAATCTTTTATTTGAAAAATGGATATGCACCTCCTAACCTGTCTTACAAAAAAAAAAGGGCCATTAGATTGAAAGCAAAAAATTTCACAATTATTGATGATGTGCTTTTTAGGCAAAATTATGATTCAATCTTATTAAGATGCCTAGAAAAACCTGAAGCACAAAAGGTTTTGCAGGAATTACATGATGGACCAGCCGGAGGACATTTTGGAGCTGACACAACAGCCCATAAAATCATTCATGCTGGCTATTATTGGCCCACTCTGTTTAGAGATGCTCATGAATATGTGAGGAAATGCCAAAATTGTCAAACTTCTAGTGGAAGACAAAGAAAATCAGCTTTTCCTTTGCAGCCGGTCAACATTGAACAACCATTTGAACAATGGGGATTGGATATCCTTGGAGAAATTACTCCACATTCTTCCAAACAACATAAGTATATCCTTACGGCTACTGATTACTTTACTAAGTGGGTTGAAGCAATTCCTTTGAAGACAACAAATTCTGAGGCAATCATTGAGTTTATAGATCAATTCATCATTACCAGGTTTGGTGTCCCAAATGCTCTTGTTTTTGATAATGCATCTTACTTCTCAGGCAATGCTATGTTTGATTTCGCTATTAAAAGAGGATTTAAATTAAAATATTATGCTAATTACTATCCTCAGGGTAATGGTTTAGCAGAGTCTACAAATAAAAATCTGATTAAAATTATTAAGCGAACTATCGAACAGAACCATAAGACATGGCACAAATCCTTAATATTCGCACTATGGGTTGATAGGATAACACAGAAGGCTTCCATAGGATCTTCTCCGTTTAACCTTGTGTATGGAAAAGAAGTAGTGTTACCAACAAATCTTGTTCTTCCTTCTCTAGCCTTAGTTCAGTTTATTGAGGAAAGCCTTTCTTCTTCTATTCAACTTAGACATGACCAAATTCTAAAAGTAGAAGAGGAAAGGGAAAAAGCCAAGGTTATTCATGCAAAACATCAGCAAATCATCAAGTCATCCTTTGATTCAGTCTCATCCGGTTCAAAACAATTTCAAGTCGGTGATTTAGTTCTGAAATGGGACAAAGCCCATGAGGACAAGGGAAAACACACCAAGTTCTAGAAGATGTGGCTTGGGCCATTTCAGATCTGTGAGAAAATAGGCCATTCAACCTTCATATTACAAGATTTATCAGGTTTGAGAGATTCTCTCCCTGTTAATGGCCTTATCTTAAAGAAATTATTTAATTGAGGAGGTAACCCCTTCTCCTTTTTAGTTTAATAGAGTTTTGTAGTTTGTAGGACCATTAGAAAATAAAGTTGTAAGGTATCTTCCATTGACCTTTCCTGTGTTTAAAAGTTGCTCAACAGAAGTAGTGTAGATATTTACTTTTATATAATAGAAGTCTTACATAAGAGGGATAATTTCTAGGAAACTAGGAATAATTGCATTCCAAAATCACAATCCAATTTTTGTGAACCCTTCTCAAAGTTTAGAAGTATCGTAAATCATTTTATGTTTTCAGATTGGCCACAAAAGGGTTATCAATATCAAAACAGAAATTAATCCAACTTCAGCATCTTTAACTCTTACCTTGTCATCCATTTACTCTTAAGGAGAAAATTGTCCATCCCATTCACCAAAGTTTATGGTTACTCAAAGTGTAATTCTAAAATATCTGATATTAAAGATAAGAGGTCTTATTACAAGCCTGCTTACCATGTTCATAGGGAAATAGTTTAACCGACATTAGCAAGACTGCATACCAAAACAGGGTAATGATTTAGAATTATAAGACAAGGGGTCTCATCACGAGCCAGCTTGTTCGGTTAGATTACTACCAGTGAATGGCATTGTCAATAGCTGGCCACCAAACCAGGACAATGGCTTTTTTATCTTAGCAATAATAGAAAAAGAAAGGAAATACAAAACGTGAAAACATGTTTTTAATTCATTCTGTTAATCACACTCTTAAATGGATGGGACTATGGACAATAATATGGTTTAAAGGTATCCCTATCGAAACTATGAACGTTTGCTAGCAGCAGAGGCTCTACCTATGACAAAGGAGTCAATTTTAAAAGCTAATTTGGAAAGGTTCTCTGTTTTATCATTATAAACCAATAAACGCCAATTTAAAACTTAGAATGTATCTAATTTTAAACAAGAGAGGAAATTAACAAAGATAGATTCATTTTATTTAGAATGCATATATACCTAGTTATATTAGAATTTTCCCCTTTAATGAGAACTCTATTTTGAAAAAAGTTTAAGTATTTCCATACTTTTCAGAGATAACTGTTTCTTCCAGCGAATCGCCAATTGTTGTGCTCTACAACAACCCCCCATTTCATATCATTATTTATTTAGAAAAACTATCATATGAAATGGGTCCCTTTAGTTTTGATTGGTATCAACATTGTATTATTCAAAAAAGGTCCGAAAACAAAATGAAAAACATTATGAAAACCTTTTCGATAAACCAATTTTGATCTTAATGATACAAATAATCAATCTTTTATCATTGCAATAAAGCGATCGCAAGATCGCATATCTCAATGACATAGGAAGCATACTTTAACGGCCCATTGGTTTTCCCCGATGCAATATCGCTATCGGTGATCGGAAATATACTATGCATGTTCTTAAAGCACCCCAGGTAATTCACCCTGATGCGATGCGATATCGCTATCGGCGATCGACGATATGCTATCCATGTTTTCGTAGAGTACCCATACTCTCGATGCGATGCGATATCGCTATCGGCGATCGGGGATTTCTAAAGGTGACAATATAAGGAGTTAAGTTTTCCCCGATGCCCGATTGCGATAAAGCGCAAATTTCAAAAAAGTCGTTAAAACAGAGGGATATTACAATCAATTCATATTAAAAGCTTGATCTGTTGAATAATGATTTACCTGCGCTCAACCACCAAAACATCCAAGGCACGCTTAAACGAATCATTCGGCCGATTAATGATATGATGGGCATTTAAAGGATTGGCAGGTTTTAAACGGCCATTTAATGTAATAGTAAGTCCTAAAATCTTCCTCATAGATTGTATCCGTGGCCACTTTAAAAGTTAATCCCTCATCACGCATTGATCAATTTATCTTTCTCATATTGGATTTTCATTACCAATTCTCTGTGTTACGTTTACTTTCACTCCTGTGCAGAATTCTTCCAAAGCAGAAAACTCAAACAGAATGGGGAAGAAGTCTAAGAAAACCACAGTCGCTTCCGCTGCGCCAGCCACAGGACAAGTCGTCGCTGATCCAACAAACAAAAAGAAAGGATTGATATTTGATACTACATGTTCTGGTCTCAGCAAAACTACTTGGCAAAGTACCTACAATTTGATTGAAGCCGAAGAACCTGAAGTGACAACAGTACAAGCCTCTGCAGATTCAACTCGGAAATCTGATGGTACTTTAAAGGACTTAGCTGACTCCTTCCTTCATCGGATAGCAGCTCGGGAACAAATTCTCCCATATACGGATGTAGTGCGATGGGCAATTGAGGAAATCCCAATCATGGACAGAACCTTCTGCACCAGAGACGGGAGAATTTTCGGGTCATTCAAGGCTGATGATTTAAGGCAAATGTATCATTTGCCTGAGCCAGAGAAGAAGTACAACAAGGCGTTTTTGGAGAAATTCTGAAAAGAGAATGAAGTTGAATCCGAACCCATCCGGGATTGGAGACAAAATCCGGAAAAACACAAACATGAATCTTCCGGTAAGTACTCGGTTGATTCCCTATGTTCTCCTTATTATTATGCTGGAATAATGATGTGTAGATTGTGGGGGTTGCACGACTCTTCTAATTTCACTATAGAAATGGTTCCCTTGATGGAAGCGGTGTGTAACAGTGAAATAATGGATTGGGCCACTATTCTCTTAGATAAACTAGCAACAGCTGTTCTTGAGTTTAGAAATAAGACCCGCGTTACTGAAAGGTTAATTCCCCCATTCTACTACAGTGCCTATATTTTAGATACCTTGTGTTTTAATTCTGAATTTCCTGTGCTCAGCTGGAGGTGGACATCACAAGACCCCATGCCTATTCACATATACCATCAGAAATTGTGGAAATCTTCTTATAAGCACCATTTCTACCAAGTCTGCAATGGCTTTATGTTACCCATTCATTACTCTATTTTTGATAAACCTGCTCCCAAGATTTCCTACCAAGCGAGGATTGACTTAACATCAGTAGGAAGATGGTTTGGGGAGGAAAAGTTTACTTATATAAGAGTTTTCGGTAGCCAAGCTGAACCTCACGTCCTTCCTTTGTACATACCTGATAAACTGCTGGCGAGGGAAATAGCCTATCAGCTCATTGCCGAGGGAGTCACACAGACCCTCAAGAAAAATAAGAAGTAGGGCTGGCTCTCTTTTCCTTTGAGATGCGGTGTCTACACGTTGCATGATCTCAAACATGCTGAGAAAAAAGCTACAAAGATAAAATCATTAACTCTAGCAACTCTCCCTAATAGGCAATTTGATCCCAACAAAGTCGCCTATAATGCACTCGAACAGGCAAAATTGGCAAAGTTTGATCATAAAGAAGATATGTTCGATGACCTGTTCTCCTCAACCGAGTCAATAATGCTGGTTAAGGCATTTGCCAGAATGAAATATCAAGATGAAGGGTTGGTTGAATTTAACAGACTTAGAGAATAGAGGTTGCAAACTCTGCCTCTAGATATGTTAGCAACAACCCCAACAACAGCATCAAGCGAGCCTGAACGACAACAGTCAAAGGAACCTCTGGTTACAACAAAAGAACGAGAAAAACCACAGGAGGAGACTCAGACTAAAGAGCAGGAGAAAGTGTGCGAGGAGACCCAGACTAAAAAGCAGAAACAGAGCAACATTGAAGTAAATGTGGATACTCATATTGATCCAAAATTGCTCCAGGATGGCAGCAATTTGATTCTATTATCAGCAGTCTGGAATGTTCAAAGGACACTGAAACTTCGAAAGCAGCAGACACACAGGAAACCACTTCACAATAGGTTCAAAGTGGAACCAGCGGCCCACCCATTTCAAAAGAAGTAGAAATAATACCAAAGGACCCCTCCGATCAAATCATTTTGCAGGTAGAAGAGATTCCTCCCTTGGATGTCTTCTACAGCCCAAGGCATAAAGCTGTAGTAAAATGACAGAGGAGAAGAAGGACTGATCAATCTTCCCTTTTCCCAGAACAGACGGTCACGGGCAATGTGGTTTGGAAGGAAGAATTTGACCCCTCTGATGACTTGACAAAACTGTCACAATATGCTGGAGCCTATTCGGCCGCAACAATAGACAAGGCATCAGAGGTGAGTCTTTTATTGAAAAAAAAAAGACCAGGAAATCTTCTTATTACAGGCACAACTAACTGAAGCAAAGCAGAAAGCGGAGCAGGCAGAACAACAATTATTGACACAGCAGCAAGTAAACAATCAACTAACTCAACAATTGCAGGCAGAGAAACAAAGGATTGACCACAGCGCAATCCAGAAGCAGAAAGAGTTGTCAGAGGCCTTGGCACAACTGAAGGCAGCAAATGAGCAAATGCTGAAAACAAAAGATGAGCAAATTGCTCAACTATCAGCACAGCTTGAGAAGACAAAGGGCGTTCCACAAATAACTGAATTCAGAGTAGAAGCACTACAGATAAATACGGCATTGATAGCCCAAATTAAGCTTCTATGTCAAAAAATCGCCCAGGCGGAGCCACTATGTGAATTGACGGCATCAATAAGTGAGAAAATAGAAAAGGCTAGGACGGAATTGGATCAAGCTAAAGAAACGATAGCTGCATTTCTTGATTGGCAAGATAATGATCAGGGACAAGTGGCGAATTTAACAAGAATTTTAGAGTCACATAAAGATATATTATTTACAGAATGGCAATCCCAGTTAATGAAAGAAGAGAGGGCAGTCTCAAGGTGCAAATCAACTACAAGTAATTTGGTTGAATTAGTTAATAACACTCTCTACTTGTCAAATATGATTTCCCAATGCACGCCAGGAAAATTGACAACAATGAAAACATTGGAGCAGTCATGTTATCCATATCTAGAGGAAAAGGGGAGATTAATTGCTGGAATTAATAGTTTAACATGGGACACCTATTGGTTCTTCTTGGTAAAACCACACACTCAAAGAGCCGCCCTCAAGTGCCTTACAGATGCAATCGGGTATATTATCCCCGATATTCAGGATGCCACCTATGCCGCCCAGCTTAGCTCTCGCCTCAACAGACCGCCCGAAGTAGAGCCGATGCTTGCGGTAAGTCAGCTTAGATTTAAAGGAAAACAACCTACTTGATGATTCATGCCGCCGACTGCCAGGTTGCTAAGGAAAATATGATCAAAATCGATTGATACCAATTAAGTAGGATTTCAGTTTCGTAGATAGTTAGATTAATTAAGTATTTATAGACCCTTTCATTGTTTTGGAAAGGGTCGTAAAGTTTTGTATTTGAGTTAAAGACTGAAGTTGCACTATTGTGCTTCAGCCATATTCTTTTATAAAACTGGACCAGTTATTCTAATTTTGACAAGGAAGCTTTTATGGAAATGTGCACTACTGTCTTTGTTTGAAAGTATTTCTGCGTTGGAAGAAGAATCTCAAATAGCGATTGATATTTGGAGTGTCTAGCAGCTCATATGGTACTATTATCTCTGTCTGAATTCATTCTTTTCATATGAATTGTTATTTGATTGCCTTTGCTATTATCGAATATATGTATGTGTTTTAACAACATTTCTTTATTCCCTCCACTATTGGATGTTTATGGGATGCTTTTCCTTTGATCATATATGTATCGATGATATATAAAGTGTAGCAATATTGCGCTAATCCCTTTGTTTAACGATTTAAGCAGAGTAATTCTTGAACGAATAAAAGTCCATGTTTATTGAATAGAGTCATCTACATGCCTGTTTGTAAACATAGATCATCAAGCGCTACACTTTAAAAAATACAATAGTTCCCAAGATTAGTAGTAGTTCTTTTATTTCTCCGATAGATTAAGTTATTCGCCTATCATTAGATTAGTCAACCAATCATTCATTCATCCCATTTATCCATTTCTGGGAAACTGGTCCCATTATCCCCAGTCGGAGCCACCATTCCAAACAGAAAAGGAGCTGTACTAAGGTCCGGACCGGGTGGTTATCCCCCAATGTTGATACAACGATTTTCGGGGCATCAACAGGACCATGGGTAGATCTCTTACAACCGACTTTACTTTACAAAACTAAGGGCGGACTACCCTTTATGACACATAACACGTTTGCGCTCTGCAACCATAAAATGCGGAGACTTTACCATTTTATTACAAAATTTAACTCAAACATGGGATTTTAGCCCCAAAACTGCCCGTGGGGGATCTCGCTCCCAACAAGCCCCCAACACAAACATCATGACTTTCCCTCGAGTCACTTGGTAGGCGCAAAGATCTTTGTGCAAAGCCCATCTATCTCAACCCGTATGACTGCGACCTCGACCATGCATTGAGTTGCTGCCTACTTCACATCTTCCACTGTCTTCTTGGTCACTGCTCCTGTGCTGTCAGCCTGAAACTTTTGTTGTGTCACTTGTAGAGTCGCAAGCTTGGCTTTAATATTTTCTATGACTGCGTAAGCTTCCTCCAGCCAAGGCTTTAGTCATGCCTTCAACACTTCTTCTTTGTGCAGTGTTGCTCTACATGCTCTTTCAGCTACTTGGCCTCCTGTAGCTTGGCTAGCCTCTGTGTCAGCACAACGGTTCGCGTTGTGCCCTTAACTTCACTGTAGCACTGTTGTAGCTCACACGCTTCCATCTCTAGCCTCTGTACATTTGGGTCCTCTTGCAAACTTGTCAGGACCTCAAATGATTGCTCGAACAACTGTGTGCAGTCTCCTACTGCACTTTCACCGCTACGACTGCCTATGTGACAACGGTTGCTCGTTGTTCCTTTACTTCTGGTGGTGTTGAAAGTTGGGCCCTCAACTATAGCTCTGTAATCTGCAGTTTCAACTCCAAATGAACCCGCGTCATCTCAATTTGAGTGGCACGCACCCCTATGGCCAATTTGTGGATGCGAACCTCAACTGGCTCCTCCTTCGGAATGACCAACTCTAGGACCATTCTGCATGCCTCCTAAATGACCTCCATAATCATCTTGCTTTGGTTGGTTGCTTCGGTCTCAGCAGCGATGGAAACATTTCTCTGTAGGGCCATCTGTTCATTGTTGATCTGTTGTTCACTGATCACATAGAGGGTGTGGTGCTCTCGGGCCCTTAGTTCTGCAATTACTCCATCTTGCAAGAGGTGGAGTGCTTCGCGCAGAAGCGCTGCTAGGTTCAGCCCAACTCCCTTTAAGGTGCTAACAGTGGGCCTGTCAGCCTCATTTTCCGTGGTCAGTGCTCCATCCGGCAGCACTATCACACTGGAAGCCTTCGCGTGTAGCATATCAGTAGCCTCTGAAGTGCCGATAGCCAAGCTAGTAGACACCATATCAGCCTGTGATGCATAGGTCTGCAACTCCTGCAACCCAGTCTGGATGACCCCTAGGATGATCTATTGTTGTTGTTCAAATTGCTGCAGGGCCTCTGCGGTGACATCTCTGACGATGTCACCGATCTCATGTAAGTTTTCCTCCGTCAATGTGATAGGGTCCAACGAGGTCTTGGTTGCCTTGGATTTCTTTATGGACCTTCCCTTTTCCAGCTCTCTCAGGCGCTTAATGTGGGCGAATGTCTCCTAAGGGTCTGTGTCGTGTTGTTCTATGTCTTCCTCTTCGGTCTCAGGTGAAGGTGACCGAGCACCTTTGTCAGAGCCTCGCTCTATGCCATCTATCCGTTTTCCTACCTCCTTTCCTGCCTGCTCTACCTGGGCCTTTTTGGTGGCCTCCTTTTTCCTCTTCTCGACCCGCTGCGCCATCTTTAGCTTGGCCTCCTCCTTCTTCTTCTGTGTAGTGGACTTGCTTCCACCCACCGCCAAGTCTGTGGTAGTGCGCCACTCCGCTGGCCATTGATCAAGCACCACATCAATGGCATCATCTGTGGCCAGATACGGCAAGTCGTACCACTTCTGTGTAGGGTCCTTCCACACCCTGATGGAGACTCGATGGAAATTGGCTTTAAACTTGGCGTAGCCTTACAGGTTGGTGTACACCGTGGGCGAGAATCGCGACTTGTGATTGATGGCCATCTTGATATTCATTTCCATCAAGATCCAGAAGATCTTGCTGTCCCAAACTCGTTGTGCGTCCTTGGTCGCCCACAGCGAAGCGTACTTCGCTACTTCAGGGAGGTCTGACACGACTGAAGGGAATTGACTATCCTCTGGTAGCTCCCATGCTACTAGCATAATCGACAGCAAGAGCCATGCGTAGTGGAATGCCTTGATGAGCTCTTGTGCTTCACGATAGTTCGCCAGGAACTCTCCGCAAAGGTAGTCTGACATGCTAAACTAGACTCCTTCCACACACTACTGTGCGAGCGTGACGATAAGCGTCGACACCTCGTCGGCGCAACACTTCCGCAACACCTTCCCTATAAGGATCTGTGTTGCTACCTTCATAGCGGGGTCGCAGATGCTTGAGATAGCATACCCGCGTGGCTTCTTCACTAGCTTAAATTTCTCCTCCATTGACTCTGCGAGCGCCTGCTCACCACCTTTGTCGCCAAAGATCATCGTTGGATTCTCACCTGTATACAGCATGCACGTTATTAAGTGCATTAACATGTCTATGATGGGTATCGTCTCCTCCAGCCACAGACACCCATCATGCACCAAGAACAACAACTGCTTGATGACCAATACCGTCATCGGGGTGCGGTTAGAGTGCGACACCCATAGTAGGTTAAGAAACCCTGCCTTTTCCACTTCGTTGGGCCACCTCTACGGCTCCAATGTTGTCATTCCCGTATTTGTGTCTATGATGCGGCGCATCAACTTCAGTCACCAGGTGTGGGAAATTTTCGTTGTCCACCAAGTCCCAGTCTTCTAGCTTCAGTATCAACACTCGTGCCAGGCGCGGACCATCGAAGAAAATTTTGTTCGACATCAGAGGGGTTTGTAGGGGAGTCTTACTCTCATCAACGTCCTTTGGGACCTTGGATTTAGGCTTGCACAGAGGGATATACTCCAACAACCGTATAATAGGGTCAACACCCTGGGCTTCAACCTCCTCTACTTCCATTCCCACATCCTCATCATCCATCGGGATGTCTTCGATATCTTCCTTCTTGGCTTCTAGGTTTATAGCCTTGCCTTTCTCTTGTGTAGTGGGCTTTGGTGGGTTTCGCCTTGGCGAGATGCACACTGGTATGGCAAGTTGTTTTCCCTTCTTGTCCATCAAGGTTTTCTTGGTTGGGGTTGGCTTTGGTCTCGGCGTTCTCATGGATTTAGGGACCTCCGGCAATACTTCGACTACTTCCATAGTGGATACTTCGGGGGCAGCTACTTCTGCCTGTTTTTCCATTTTGTGTGCTGGCTCTTCTACTAATTGCTCTGTATTGATAACTTCTGGGGGTGCTGACATAACACTCTTTATCAGTGCTCGCGACATCTCAGGCAAGTTCACAAATGTACGAGTCTTTTTGAGAGCCTCAAAGAACTCTAGGTCCATAGGTGTCTGAGAGCTCGACAACTGAATACTCAAAATGCCAAGTATTTCTTGCTGGACAACCATTTGTAATTTATAGGGCATTTTGAATTCAAATCCGACCATTCCCCCCAAAATCGGTTCATCAATGCCAGATTGGCGGAAAATTTTCAAGGAGCTGAGCCATAAATTTCGTCTTAAATGTCGGCCGCCCGCTCCATTTGGCCTCACTTCTGTCGTCTTTTCATGAACAGTGACTGTAACGGTCACTTTCGAGCCAACTCACATGATTTCTCCCTGGGTAGTGTAGCTCCCTTCGTGCTGCTGCGGACCCAGTGACACTTCCTTGCTTCACACCATCTTCTAATCGCGCAGCTCCCCAACCCAAGTAGTGTAGTTTATAGTCCCGCACCTCCTTTCAGCTGCCTGGAGCGCTAAGACTGTGCTACCTTCATCTAGTCACATGGTCGGACCGTCGTTGTATGGCTCCAAGCGACTGCCATTCACCTTTCCGAGGAAGGGTTCCCCATTCAATTTGACCAGCTATATCGCTCCTCCATCGGTAATATCCTTAATAACATAAGGCCCTAATGAGTGCATCCTGAATTTCCCTGGAAATTTTTCAAACTTACTATCATATAACAGAACCAGGCCATCTACTTTAAATGTGCGCAACTCAATATGTCAATCATGCCATGCCTTTTCGCGCTTCTTTTGGACTTGTTGGTGAAATCCAGCTAAACATATTTCTTCCTCCAGCTCATCTAGCTATGCGAGCCTCTCCTCTAGGGCTCTGCGATCTTTCATACCTGTGAGCACTGCTATGCGCAGGCTAGGCACAATATATTCCATAGGAATCACCGCTTCAACACCATAGACAAGCCTAAAAGGGGTTTGTCTAGTCAACTTCTCGCATGTCATTCGATAAGCACGTAGTACTGCAGGGATGCGTAAGTCCCAATCACTTCGCTGAGCATTAAAAACCTTGGACAATGCATTTTCGAGCACTTTGTTGAATGCTTCCACCGTCCCGTTAGCCTGCGGGTGATAAGGTGTCCTCTTCTAGTGGTATACCTGAAATTCCTTTGTTAGCGCGCTGATCGTCTCATTCAGGAAGTGCGTAGCACAATCACTCATCAATATCTTTGGACAACCAAATCGCATCAGTACATGCTTAAAGAGGAACTTTGCAGTGGTCGCGCTTGTGCAATCCTTCATCGGCTACGCCTCTACCCAATGAGTTAAATACTCCGTCGCGGTAATAATGTACCTTGCCCTTGTCTTTCCTTCGGGCTAAATGCGTCCCACAAAATCTATCGCCCATTTCTCAAAGGGTTGCAAAGTCATATGTGGATTCAAAGGCATCTCATCCCTACGTGAAGTCCTACTGGTTCTTTGACATACGTCGCATGCCTCGCAATATGCTTTTGAGTCCTGATGAAGGGTTGGCTACCACAATCCTGCGCGTAGAATCTTCTGCGTGGTTGCTCTTCTTGCATAATGTCCTCCCATGATGCCCCCATGAGTGTCTGCAAGGATGATTCTTCTTTCGAAGTCAGGTACATACCATCGCAATATCTCATTAGTCCCCATCTTGTACAAATGCCCAGCAATGACAGAGAAATCTGTCGCGTGCACCACTAATTCCCTCTTTTCCTGGACAGTGTATCCTTCTGGAGTAGTTCCTGTTGTTAGGAAATGTATTATATCCTCAAAATGACCATCCAGGACATGCACTGGAAATAGCTGCGCGTCAGGGAACCCTTCTTCCAAGTTAGCGGGTTCCTCCTCTGTTTCGATGTGCGACAGATGGTTTGGTCCCACGTTCAGTCGTCCAGGGTTCACAACAGCTTCAAAATCATACTCCTGGAACAATAAGAGCCACCTGCAAGTTCTCCTCCCCAACATAGGCTTATTGACCAGGTAATTCAATGTGGAGTGATCCACATACATCTTAAAATGGCCTCCCAGCAAGTAGTGCCTATACTTCTGGAATGCATACACCATAGCTAGCCCTTTGCACTCAGTGGTGGAATAGTTCTTCTCCGCTTTGGTGATCTTCAAATTGCGAACATGATAGGATGGTCCAAGCCTTCTCCACTAGCCTATGTCAATATTGCTCCCAGCACTATACATGACGTGTCGACATGCACATGAAACTCTTTCTTCTAGTCTAGGAAGACTAGAATCAGTGCGGTGACCATATTTTCTTTCAATATTTCCAAGCTTTTCTTACAGTCATCGTTCCAATAGAATGTGACATCCTTCTTCAAAAATTTCTCCATAGGTGCGGTGATCTGGGCATAACCTTTGATAAACTTTATGTAATATTTCGTATGTGCCAGGGTAGCATGTAGCTGTTTCACACTCCTCGACACTTCCAAGTTCAGTATCACCGTGATCTTTGTGGGGTCTACCATCAGTCCCTATCTGCAAACCACTTGCCCCAACAAGTTCCCAAAAGGAACACAAAACAGACACTTCTTGATATTGAGCGCGATCTGGTATCTTCGACAGGTATCCAGCATCAGGCGCAATCTTGATACATGGTGTTTAACTAGCCCAAACATGGTCCAGTCATCAAAATATACTTCCAGGAACTTATGAATAAATTCCTTGAACGCAGCCACAACTACATGTGAGAAGATCACAGGCACATTCTTCAATCCAAACGGCATTATAGTGTACTGAAAACAATCCCACTCAGTCGCAAAGGTTGTCTTGCTCCTGTCCTCCGGCACGATTTTGATCTAGTGGTATCCCAAGAACCCATCAGTGAAGGAATATGCTTCCTACGCACCTACATTGTCGAACACTTCATTAGTGAATGGAGTCAGGAAAGGATCATGCACGCAAGCATCATTCAACTTTCTGAGATCCACGCATATCCTTATTTCATCCTTCTGCTTTTTTTCCTATACCACCATTGGGCTTACCCAGTCAGATTCTTCCACAGGCTCGATGATACTTGCTGTAAGCATTTTGTCTAGCTCTAAGTGAGCCTTCTCCTTATATTTCATATTGAGACGGTAAGGCCTTTGCTTAATCGGCTTCACGTCGGGTTTCAACGTGATCTTCATCATACATAGGTCCCCGATTATCCCCTTCAGATCTGTGAACTTAGTGGGGAATAAGTCTTGGCATTCACGGAGCAACTCAGCGACCTTATCCACCGTTGCGTCATCCCAGTAGTCTCTGATCTTCGTGAATTTGGCTTCTGCCTCGGTACCAATGTTTACTTGTTTAGTTTTCAACGACGCGGTTATATCATGGTTCTCAATCTACGGTCCCATAACCTCGCGGTGACCTTCTGTTTCCGGAATGTTAATCCTCCGTGGATCCTCATCTTCTTCTTCAGCAGTCACGTTATAGCATTCTCGCACGCGACTTAGCTGAGTAGCCCATTCAGGATGAATCAAGTCTAAATGATCTTGCAGTATCCTAAAGATTGTTGCTTTCACCTCTTGTAGCGCTTCATCAATACTGTCAAACCTGTCCTCAAAACTGAATGTTATCATGAACCCTTCGCGCAGGATATCCCATTCACCTGTCCCATGGCGGAGCTCTGTTTCTACATACCAATTCATCGGGACAACATTTAGGGTATGACAGAACAAGTGCACCCATTCAGATTGGGGCTTTTCTCCATAAGCTTTGGCCCATTTGGCCAAATCTGCCCGTGGATCATCCTGCCCATCATACTTGTCTGCCATTCACATCTTCGGCTTCCCAAAGAGAGTTCTCATCATTCTCCTGCATTAACACCAATCATCAAAGCTTCCCTTATGCGTATCCCACAACCTTGCAGGCATAGCGTGCAGTGCCCAATCTAACACCTCGAAGCGCTGCTTTTCTGGTACCTCCCTTTCAAATGCATCCAAAAAGATATTTACCTCATTTAGGCCATCGTAAGTAGGCAGATTTCATACCTATGACGACACACAATGCAGTGATTGGGTCATCATGTTGCAATTTAGCGTAGTTACTTCACGTAACCGATTCTGTCATTGTTCTATTTCTTCATTGAAGTCCAAAGTGCAGGAACTCTCATGATCCCATGTAATCTGTCCATCCATGTTGGGGTTCACCTAATCTTGGTCTCACGCTGTTATCTTATAGATATAGTCTAGATCATCATCACTATCATAATCGCGGATTGGTTCCATATAGCACGATCCTTCAGCAAGATCGAGGGGTACTATTACGCGCAACGATTTCTTCTCAAAGATCATCTTTTGCTTCGTCAAATTGATTACCTTGTTCATATCAGTAACCCAGTCAATTCCTAGGAGTGTAGGATAGGGATTGCTTTCATCCACTATCTCTATTACTTCAAAATCAGCCAGCGTGCTCACACCTTCAATATCCACAGTGACCCACTCCATCCGCTCCATCTGGATGATCTTTTTCTAATTTGCCATCCTCAGCTGAATCGGAGACCATTGCAGCGTGGACCTCCCCATTCGTTCAAGTCTGCTTCAGGAGGATGTTCGCGTCTGACCCCAGGTTCAAAATAACCTGATCCATTTCATACTCTGCTATCTGCGCGGTCAGTCTCATCTCTTGTCCTGTTCTTGTTTTATGCTTGCCAATATTTCGTACTACCCGCAGCTCACCTGGCGTGGTTCCAACACATCTATTGATGAGCTCTTGTAACCCTTTCACAGCCTTACTATCACGTAGTAACTTCATATAGGTCTCCAGGAAAGTTTTGAGCATAGAGGGGTCCATCTCCTGCTCAGGCTTATCCTTTCTTCCTGAGGTGGAAGCCTTAGCGAAGCTCTTCCTGGCTTCCATGAAGGTTTCACGTGCACACTCCAAATCGAACTCAGCCTCCTTCGCTAGAGCATTGCGAACCCATGTACTGTCTTCTGGCTGTTTCCCCTTGTCATCTCCTGTCACGATCCCACTTCTGAGCACTATATTTACATTTGGATCCTCTTTGTGCAGCTCAGATCTCATCATTTGCAAGTTCTGAGTCAGCGGAGGTGGTAGCACCCCTTTGTCATGTATCCTAGCTATTAGCATAGGACAATCTTCCATTTTATGATCAAATAGTGTGTAATACTTGCACGACGGACGTGTTGGGTTAATGCAATCATGGGCATAGTGTCTTGGTCCTTTGCAATAGTAGCAAATCCACTCTCCTCGACGTCTACTAGGTCCTCCTCTGCCTCGGCCTCTTCCGCGCCCCTGAAATCCTGTCTGTGCCATCCCTGCGCTCTAGTCAGGGGGCCGTGTTTCGATCTGAACCCTATAGGTGGGAGTTTTATCCATCATTATTTCATAACTCCTACAATTATGCTCATCATGCCTTATCGACCTACAAAAGTTGTAGAACAGTTGTTGCGGTGCTTGTACAAACTTCTGCAGTAAATGACAGTTATCTGTGGCATGTTTTCCTGCTACCTGACAAATAGTGCACCATAATGTAGGCCCCACGCTCAGTGCTGCTTGAGCTTATGGCCTTAAAGGCATTGGTCCCCCTCCTGCAATATAGTTCACAAAAACTGGGCAATGGTCCTTGTCATGTCCCTGACTCTTGCATTTCAAGCACCATACCTCCTCGTGCACCTCCGGTCGAACCGTCTTGTCCTTCTTCAGAGTTTGCATCTTAAGGCACAGGTTCTTTAGCTGTGCATGGATTTGATGAACCCCCAAGTTTGGTTCTTTCATCAGGGTTTCATGTAGCCTCATGGCAATCTCCAAGGTCTCTGCCAGAGTTTTTATCTTTTGCTGCGACAGCGCAGCCCTTAAATGTGGTAATAGCGAAGCCACAAACCACTCGTGATGCTGTCCGTTTGTCAAATTCATGTTGGCTTCATGTATTGTACACTTCAACCTCTAATCTAGTTCCCAAGGAGTCTCGCCTAGTTTCATCGTGATTTGTTTGAATCCCACAATCAACTGTGCCTCATATTTAGGCCTACTGAATTCTCTATTCAGTGCTACCTGGATGTCTGCCACTCCAGCATTCAGGTTATCATTAGAGTATTTAATATACCAGGTTAGTGCACAATCTTGTAGAGCACTAAGCAATGTCTCCTTCTTTATATGATCATCTGTAACACCTTGAGCTTCCCATACAACCCTCACAACGAACCCGAATTGGTCTGGGTCCTCATTTCCCAAGCCTTTGAACAAAGGCAACTTCACTATATTTGCCATACTGAAATGTGGTGGAGGTGGAGGTGGTACGGGTGAATTTGGAGGTGATGGTGGTGAAGTCGGAGGTGGTGTGGGTGGAGGTGGCATTCGCAGGAATCCTTGTATTATTAACTGAATAGCACTTCGTGGAGAAACCTTCACTATCCATTCCTCGTCACCTTGTGGAGGTGAAATCAATGGACTATACTTTGGACCCTTTTTCCTTCATTCTTATAAGATTTTCTGCTTTGCGTAGTTTCAAACATCAAGGTAGCTGCATAACCCTTTTTTCGCATAATATCATTTTAATCTAGGTATTCAAATATTTTACGTACTTACCTCGCGGTCCTTTGAAAAAATGTCACTCCACCTCGTTGTAGCTGACTGAGGTGTCGATTGCAAATTCAGTCACAAATCGTCCTATGACGCGATCAAGCCAATGATCGATAACACAGGTGATCTTGTCCTCAGATGCTTCGAATTTCTGTATTAGATTCGGGGTCCACACAATAGGACTATCAATTTTACACCTTCCTTAGCTATCTGCTAGCTTTGCGATCCACTCGTATAACTCAATTGTAATGAGCAGAAAAAGATCTCGTGGATCTCTGTACACAGGTATCTATCCAACCACTGTTCTTTCGTTAGTCACGGGTTTCTATTCTCCTATGCCGCAAATTCATGGATTTTTCTATCCAACCAGTCTCCAATCTCCTTCTTAGTTGGATTCCAGTGATATGACATCACACATCTCTTATGTAGATTCTGGTCCTGGCAACGGAACCATTTGTTGGCTTGATGGGGCCTGACCCAGGTTCAACGTTAATTAGCCAAACAAATCCCTACACTACTGGCCCTTTCGGCATTAATTCGCGGAGTGTGGACCGAAGTCTCACCTGAAGTAGTATGGGGGGATGTTGGAACCAAGTTTCCGCACCCTGAGATGGTTGTGATGTCGTTTGATTCCCTCTATCGCTGCCTTCGTGCAAGTTGCTTCGCTTTAGGGCTTGCAAGACTAGCCCTCTATTCAAGCCTTCAATACCTCCATGAAAGGGTACTATTGACCTTCGCGCAACCCTAACCTACTGCTAAGGTACTTTCACACTACTATGGCAATGTTCCATGCAGATTCCCCAATTAATCTAAGTGACTTGCTTATCTTATCAAATAATTATAGTTAACACCACATAAATAGATAATCATAATTGCGTTCAATTATTCAACGTAATTTCATTCATTCGCCCATCACATAAGCATAATAAAGGAAATTCATACATAACATATCAAGATGCATTAATAGAACAAAGACACAGGAATTGTCGAATATTCTTTTTATTGATATCTTTCAAGTGTGTGCAAACACTGTCCGCCCTGCGCACACAGCTACAGGGATCCACGCACTCAGCGGCGGACTTCTACCCTAGGCCTCTATGCACTTAGCTGCAGATCCTCTACCTATGCTACGACGCAAGACTTAGACTTCTTACTTTAGAGCTACAACTCTCTTACATGATTGATCATTCTATGTCTTTTTTAAAACTACTTAGAGCTTAGCTCTTTTTATACAATCCCATGGTCTGCGGACCATGGGTGGATCTCTTACAACCGACTTTACTTTAAAAAAATAAGGGCGGACTACCCTTTATGACACATAACACCTTCGCGCTCTACGACCACAAAATGCATATACTTTACCATTTTATTACAAAATTTAACTCAAACATGGGCTTTTAGCCCCAAAACTGCCCTTGGGGGATCACTCTCCCAACATATCATAAGGGAAACATATGGGAGAGCATGCAAGCATTATAGATACCATTTACCAAGCCTACTTCCTTTTCTAAATTTCGGCTTAAAAGCATTGGCACCGCCCTAAACAAATTCACCATCCTGATAAACCTCTAGGCCATATTAACACCAATGTATTGTATATGCAAGATAACCATCAACCTTTGGTCTACTCAAATTTCCTGCATATGCAATTAGAGATGAAGATCCACTGAATGTTTATTAATCCAATTGTGTCAACTTTTTGTTAGGGGAAAGACCTAATAATGGTAGGCTTTGTGGTTCAACTACAACCTCGCCCAAATCGTGGACATGTAAAGTCATGAACAAGTATAAGGTGAACGTGTATTATATGTTCTCACTGCTTCCTAAATTAGAATGATTGCATTGAGATGATGTCCAATGATGAATAGCTTTTAAATTGGTTCAAGAACAAAATATGCACCTCAAAAGATAATGCGTAAAATCCTGAGAGTCGACAAAACCTATCTTGACCATAGTTTATTTGACATCATGCATTTGGTGATGACTAAGTGTTTGTCTAGGTAACACAATAGAATCTTCTGTGAAAACTTGCAAAAGCAAGGGGGAACCATAATTTTAAGTATACAATGTGAGAGTTTTGGGAGTATTATAGTGGCTATAACAGGTGCCAAAAAACTGCATTCCTAAGAGAATACACCAAAGTTAAGCCTTGTACCTTATGGAATAATGATTTCTCAGTACCATAATTGTTATTTGAAACCAAATGCTCACATCTTGTTTCTAATTAAATACCATTATACTATGAGAGCATAACTTTATAGGCTCACCCTGTGGCCTACTAAAGCTTCCATTAACTTCTCCATATCTTTTTCTACCTCTTGTTGATCCCATTAACATATAATCTTATCAAATTAACTACTAAAATTGTTAGATAGTGTAACACGATGCCAACTTGTGCACTCTACATGACATATAATAAATTGTGAAGGGTTTCATGTGCTGCCACATCTCATTGGTGTGTGGGCTAGTGGGATGGTGACAACATGCCTTTTCACCTGCTATGTTACAATCACCCCGTATGGGGAGTTTAAATCCTAATCGACTAAGTTTCAACACTCCTGTATGATGGGATAGTATGAGAAAGAATGTGAGGCCATGGAGATTAGGTTGGCTTGAGTTTTTCATCATTCATTGGCCAAATTGTTAGGCATTTTATTCCCTTTCCTATTAACATGAGTAGGGATGATCAATTGGATAGTAGTGAATTGATTAAGGATGCTTTCGAGTTTCCAACTACAAGAAAACTTGTTGATAGGAATGCCACTAATAATTTTGACATTCATGTTAATAACTAGTTGCTAGTGCCCTTCCGCCATCAATTTGGTGTAGCACTAGGATTGAGCAATCGTTAGTCCTTCTAATTCCTTCAAATAAGCTACATCATTTCTATTGTGATCCATAGGAATTTAGTATATATATAAAGATGATTTTCTAATTTGATGAAAATGAATTATGGGGCTATATCACTTTCAATTTTTTTACAAGCTCGACCTTGGACCCGTGGGTTCTCTAGCTGCACCTCTAATCCATGCATGCATGCAACTTCAATCCATCAAAACATCAACCCAAGATTCTGTTGATGCCTCTAAAATCGCTGCATCAACATTGGGGAAAACCACCTAGTTCAAACTTTAGTGCAACTCCTTTTCCATTTGGTGTGGTGGCTCCAACTGGATATAATGGGACCAGATTCCCAGTGATATATGAGTTGATGGGTGATTGGTTTGTACTGTATAACGAAGGTGATAAGTGTTTTATCCTACAATGCAAAAAAAATATACAAAGATAACTAATCTAACCCGGGTATCTTATCAACAACACGATTTTTGATTGTTTCTATTATACAAATAACCATAAATATTACTTATTCATAAAATAGAAATATGCATTCATATGATGATGACTTTGTGTAAGTAGTTAAACAAAGTAATAATAAAACATTATCGCATTGATCATATATATATATATATATATATATATATATATATATATATATATATATATATATATATATATATATATATATATATATATATATATATATATATATATATATATATATATATATATATATATATATATAGATATATAACTGACATATATATCCAAATGATAACAATTCTAAGACATTCAGAAATGACAAGCTGAAGAATTGTTTGAAAAGCATATATATATATATATATATATATAATAGTAATTTTGAGAAATGTTCATTCACATAGAGAAATAAGAAAAAAACAGTGATAATAGTACCGTATGCATTTGAATTCTCTCAATGTAAACAACATTAAGATTCTGCTTTCCTATTTGAGAACACCTTCAAAAGATGCAAAAGTGCAAATCTCATAAAAGCCTCTTTGACAAAAATGCAGAACTTTGGTCCAACTTTTGATAAAAAAATATTAGAAGTATAGTAGTGCAACTCCCAAGTCAAGTTTTAATACAAATTGAGGACCCGCTCTAAATACATGAAATGGTCTTAAATACTGAAAATGAAAATAAAATATCAATAAAAATCGCTATGTGCTAGTCTAACTATAGACATATAAATCCTGGATTCATCATGAAAATAGCGGTGCTGTAGCGGTTGAATGAATTCATTGTATCAGCTTCTTTTCTTGTGATTGCAGCTGACAGATTAAGAGCATAGGCTGGATTTCTGGAGGCTGATTCATCCTAGAGTGTAGCTGAGATGTATAGGTGGCGTCAGAGAGTTCGGAGATCATGCAGTTGATTGCATCTGAAAGACATCTCATAGCCATCTATTGGCTATGTGGCTTAACTAGGAAAAACCAGAATGTTTCCCATGTCAAGCTTTGGATTCCACCAATCTGTTTTTCCCTGTGTGCCAGCTCTTGTTTCCAATGATGTTCCAATGACTTTGCTTTTGGGAGTTTTCTTGGGGAGCAATCGGTGATCAAATTAGACATATGCAAACTGTTAATTATCAATTTGATTAGACCACTTGTTGTAGTTCTGCATCTAGAGGTTTCTCTTTCAGCTTTCATTAGTTGGGACTCCCATTCGGAAAACAGGATTTCCTTATGCAATTCTTGTATTCTTGGCAGGTTGGCAACCATTACTTCTGTGGAATCTTGCCAAGACAGAAAATTGGTTAACCTTTCATCTATCATTTCCAATTCAAGCCTGGCATCCACTTCCTTCTCAATCAATGACGCAGAGATATCACATAAGGGGTTGGCCAATGATATGTTGTGGCAAAGAATATCCAACTGTTGGAACAAAGCTTTCGTTATTTCCAAGGCTTCTGCTCTGAATTCACCTACCTGTGGATAACCCTTGTACCTCTCTATCTGTTCCTTCATTTGTACAATTTGATCATCCTTTGCCTTCTTTTCTTGCTCACTTAACATCTGAAGCCTGCTCAATTCCTGAGACAACTCCTATTGTTTATGGAGAGTCTGTTCATCAATCCTCTGTTTTTCCAGTTTCAACTGCTCTTTTAATTGCTCATTTGGTTGCCTCTGCTCGATTAACTGTTGTTCAAGCTGATTTATCTTTTGTTGTTGCTCTACCGATTGCACCTCAAGTTGGGCAATCGTCTGATCCTTTTCCCTCATCAGATGGCTGACCTCTGAGGTTTTATTGATAGTCGTTGTTGTGTAAGCTCCTGCATACTAAGATAGCTTTGTTAAATCCTCGAAGGGATTGACTTCTACTTTCCATACCACGTTCATCATTTCTGCCTAAGGAGTTAAAAGAGGACTTTGATCAATTTTCCTCTTCTTCCTTTGTCTTTTAACTATAGCCCTGTGCTTCGGACTATAGAAGACATCAAGAGGTGGTATTTCTTCAGTTTGTAGTACAATCTCCTCAGTAGGATTCTCGGGAATAATCTCTATGTCCTGCTAAATTTTGGGTAGGCCACTTGTTCCTTCAATCGAAACTGTAATAACTTCTAGCTTTTCTACTGTAGGCATTTTTGGTGTAGTGAGCTCTTGGGAAATATTTGGGTTATTGATGATTGAGTTGAGCTGCTCCCATTCCTTGATCAATTTAGGACCAATATTAATATTCGTATCAAGGGGCTCACTTTTTCCTTCCTGCGTCTGCTCCCTTTCTAGGGTCTTTTCATTTTCAGGAATCTTTTCAATAATTTGTTCTTCACAGCGGCCTTCTAATTGCACTATAGAGGTAGTATTTAACAAGTCTAGAGGTAGTGTCTCCAATCTGTGTCCTAAACTTGTAAAATTCCTCTAGTCCCTCCGCTCCCAATTTGATTTTTTCCAGTTGTTTTACTTGAGAAAATAACTCAGCCGAAGCAAACAAATCATCATAACTATCCTTCTCATGTTCAAACTTGGCGATTTTGGCCTAAGAAGTGACATTGTAGACAACAGATTTAGGATCATACTGCCTTTTTGAGATGATCGCTAAATTTAACATTTTTATTTTCTCAGCTTCCTTCTCTACATGTTTGAAGTCATGCAGCATGAAAGCTCCACATCGGAGGGGGAATGAAGGCCACATATGCTTTTTAGACTCCTTTAGGTTCCTTGACATCCCTTCTACTGTTATCTGATATGCTAACTCTCTGGCAAGTAACTTATCAGGGATGTATAAGGGAAGGACATGTGGGTCAGTAGTGCTGCCGAAAAGTCTGATGTAGGTGAACTTTTCTTCACCAAACCAACTACCAATTGCAGTTAGGTTGACATAGGCTTCCTCAGACAACCTAGGAGCGGGTTTATTGAATATGGAATAATACACGGGGAGGATGAAACCATGACAGATTCTATAAAGATGATTTTTGTAATGGGCTTTCCACAATTCCTTATGATAGATATGAATGGGGTTCGGGTCCTGTGGAGTCCATTTCCATCCCAAAATGGGATACTCAGAATTGAAACAGATTGTGTCCAAAATATAGGCACTCATATAAAACGGGGGTATCACCTGGTTAGTCACAAATCTGTTTTTCCTATAATCGATTATTTGGTTGGCCATTTTATCAGACAAAATGGTCGCCCAATCCATGATATAGGAATTAACTACCACCTCCATTAAAGGTACCATTTCTATAGAAAATTTGGTAGAATCGTGGAATCCAAAGAGTCTGCACATCATAGAACCAACATAATAGTAAGGAGATGCCAATGAGTCGACGGAGTACATACCCGATGATTCATGCTTGTGCTTGGTCGGAAAATGCCTCCATTGTCTGATAAGGTCTGATTCGATGGCATTTTCTTTGGTGAAAGCCTCCAAGAATGCTTTGTTATATCGCTTCTGCGGTTCAAGCAAATGGTACATTCTTTTGATATCTTTTGCTCTGAATGGCCCAAACATTCTTCCATCAGCCGTAAAGAAATTTATGTCTATGATATTGATGCTTTCAATAACCCATCTGACCAAGTCATTATAGAGTAAAACCTTGGCACGGGCTGCTATTCTGTTAAGAAAGGAGCTGGCCAAATCCTTAAGAGTATTCTTTGACTTGTCAGTGGAAATGGCTATTGCCACTTCTTCAATCTCTTCCAGATCTTCTGCTTCCAGCAAATTGTATATACTCCCCCATGAAGCTTTTCCTAGACCGACACAGGTAGTATCCGATATGAAGACCTTCTTCATTAGTTCTTCTTTGGCTACAACGGGGGCCTTTGGTTTCTTTGACTTCTTCGTCATTTTCGCTGGATTCATCAACTCAAACTTGCTTTGTAGAAGAAACAAAAGAACGTAACATAGAAAAAATTGTTCAAAGCCAACGCAGAATAAAAATATTAATGGTAATTTGAGTGTGATAAGAAATATGAACTCAAATATTAACACGGATGAAATCCTCGAAGGATTCACCCCTAACTACTCTATTAATGAGTTTTGTAACCGCCAATCGTGATACTTAAATTTCATAATGATATGTCGCTTCACACATATTAGTAACAATCCTTTAAAATGGATCTCTTGGTTTTCTCAATCAGCGATTAGCGAATGTCGTAGATCGGGAGGTTCAAAAGTCAAGCTTTAACTGTTTCTATAGATAGCCCTGATTGCGATAAAAGTGAGTTATAATGGGAAGGCGGGATAATAAATAAATCCTTTTAGTTTTTGTTTATAATTGATTTAAGGTTTTAAACCCACGAGCATTCGTTTAACAACCCTTTATCGAAAAGTGTGTTTTTTAATGAAATCACATCGGCAATTGCCAATAGATAGTTTTGTGTCTCATGCCTTCAACGATTATTGCATTGAGAGATTTGAGTGGACTATTGGAATGCTTCTTTGCGGACTTGCGATTTGCACTCTCCGATAGTATTATCGCATTTGAGATTTGCCAATGAGAGCCTTTTAAGTCTATCCTTTAAATAAAGGATGCGACATATTATTTTACATTTGTTTTTACAAAAAGGTCTTGGTTGATATTTATATCGGAGCGGACCTTTTCATAAGGACTTTCATGTGTTATGTGGTTAAATCAAAGTTTGCGATTCTTATTGAATTATTGATTTTAACTCAGTCTTAAAAAAGGGGACCCATTTCTTGTTAAAGTTTTGGATAAAAATTTTGAAATGGGGAGGGTTGTTGTATAGCACAACGATTGGCGATTCACTGGGAGAAATAGTTATCTTTGAGAAAGTAATGCAATATCTATAACTTTCTTAATTTGGAAACCATTGAGGATAATTAAAACACTCTAAGAATAGTTATATAAAGATTAACTCTGAATATAATGAAAAAAATATATTTTTGTAATTCCTTATCCAATCTCAAAAATAAAAACATTCTAGGCTTATTCAAGATTTGTTTGGTTGGTATAGATAAAGCAAGGGGCTTCTCCAACTTAGCTTTTAAGTTTACTCTGTTGTCACAGGTAGTGCCTCTGTTACCAGTATATGTTTATAGTCTCGATAGGGCTACCTTTTAACCATTTAATCATTCATTGTCCCATCCATCTAAGAGTATACATTTTGAAAGATAAATTCAAAATGATATGTTTACACATTTTTTTTTTTCTATTCTTTCGATTTATTTAAAAGATGAAAAGCCATTGTCCTATTTTGGTGGCCAGCTATTGACAATTCCATTCACTGGTTGTAATTGAAATGAACAAGCTAGCTCGTGATGAGACCCCTTGTCTTATTATTATAAGCCATTACTCTGTTTTGATATGCAGAATGGTTAATGTCATTTTAATTAGTTCCCTATGATCATGGTAAGAAGGCTCATGATGAGACCCCTTATCTTTTATATTAGACACATTTTAGAATTACACTCTGAAAAATCATAAACTTAATGGATGGGGTGAATGAATTTCTCCTTAAGAGTCTATGGATGACAGTTTTAGAGTTGTAGATGCCAAGTTTTGAAAAGTCTTTACTTTTTTACAAATAACCTCTCTTGGCTCTTTAAAACTTGGAATTATTACAGTATTTTCAAGGCTTGTGAAGATTTTACAAATGTAAAAGAGGTTCTCAGAGTTTTATTTTTATCTAACTTTCTAAAGCTGCAGTCTTATCCTTAAATGTTTCCATCTATCGAAAGTAAGTATTTACAATATTTCTTTAAATAATGTTTCAATAGTAAAAGGTCAATGGAAGACTATTTACAACCTTATTTTCTACAAATAAGAAAAAATCCAAAATAAACAAATTTTCATAATGAATATTTACAAGTAAGAAGGGGTTACCTCCTTAAGTAAAGAATTTTTTCAAGATAAGCCCATTGATAGGAAGAGAATCTCTCTTTCGTGATAGGTCTTGCAATATGAACGTTGATGAGCCTATCTTATCAATGATTTGAAACAGTCCAGGCCACATATTTTGAAATTTAGTATGTTTGCCTTTGTCTTCGTGTGCTTTGTCCCATTTCAAAACAAGATCACCAATTTGTAAAAAATTTAGGCCGGTAGAATTTGTATCAAAAGAAGATTTAATAATCTGTTGATGTTTTGCAAGTGTAATTTTGGCATTTTCCCTTTCTTCTTCTAATTTAAGGATTTGATCATATCTTAATTGAATAGAAGAGGAGGGATTTTCTTCAATAAATTACACTAGGGCTAGAGATGGGAGTACTAAGTTTGTTGGTAACACAGCTTGTTTCCCATGCACTAAGTTGAATGGAAAAGTACCTATTGAGGCCTTTTGTGTTATGTGGTCTGCCCATAATGCAAATATCAAAGACTTGTGCCAATTATTTTGATTCTGGTCAACAGTTCTCTTAATAATCTTGATAAGATTTTTGTTGGTTGATTCTACTAAACCATTACCCTGAGGATAGTAGTTTGCAGAATATTTCAATTTAAATCCTCTCTTGAGAGCAAATTCAAGTATGGTATTTCCAGAAAAATAAGATGCATTATAAAAAATGAGAGCATTAGGTATGCCAAACCTAGTAATGATAAATTGATCGATGAATTCAATGATTGCATCAACATTGGCTACCTTCAAAGGAATTGCTTCTACCCACTTTGTGAAGTAATCCGTGGCTGTAAGGATATATCTGTGCTACTTGGAAGAATGTGGAACAATCTCTCCTATGATATCTAGTCCCCATTGTTCAAATGGTTGTTCAATGTTGACTGGTTGCAAAGGAAAGGCTGGTTTTCTTTGTCTTCCACTGGCAGTTTGACAAATTTTTCATTTCCTTACATAGTCATGGGCATCTTTGAATAAAGTGGGCCAATAATATCCAGCATGTATTATCTTGTGAGCTGTTGTATCACCTCCAAAATGTCCACCTGCTAGACCATTATGTAATTCCTGCAACACCTTTTATGCTTCAGTTTTTTCAAGGCATCTTAACAAAATCGAATCATAATTCCTTCTAAATAACACATCATCAATGATTTCAAAGTGTTTTGCTTTTATTCTCAAGGCACGTTTGTTTTTGTAAGAGAGATTAGGAGGATCATATCCATTTTTTAAATAAAATATCAGATCTGCATATTGAGATTCAGAGTTCATGATACTTATCTCATTTATTTGAAGAGCATTGCCTGAATCTTCATGTTCTAGAATATTAGAAGCTCCTGCTAATAACCTGCAAAATCCTTGACCTCTTACAATTTTCGCTGGTTTGATATCTAAATCATATTCTTGTAATGTTGTAACCCTGTTGGCTCTCTTTTCTACCACTTCCCTTTGGACTAGTAATTGTCTTACTGCCGAGAATGGGACTGTTACTTTTGTATGAGTGTTTAGGAGGAATGGCCTAAAGTGTTCAATAGATTTGAACACAAAGAAAGCTTGCTTTTCTACTTCGGAATAATTAAGTTCAGCACATTGTAAATTAGAACTAAAAAATGATATGGGTGCTTCAACTTGCTGATCATTGATTTGTGTCAACACGGCTGCATAAGAAGTTTAAGATGCTAAAGTATACAAAATAAAATGATTAGAAAAATTTGGAGTATTTAATGCAAGAGCATTAATGATCGCCTATTTGATTGTATCAAAGGCTTCTTTTTCTTTATGCCCCCATTTGAAAACTGATTTTTTCTTAATCATGGTCTGTAATGGTAAAACAATCTGTGAAAAATCAAGAACAAATCTTTTTACAAAATTTATTTGACCTAAAAATGATTGCATTGATTTTTTATTGTGTGGCAGAGGAATTTCAGAAATCTCCTTGATTCTTTCCGGATCGATATAAATGCCATTTTTAGATACGATAAACCCTAGGATTTTACCTTCATCAAGAGAAAATAATTATTTCTTGGGATTTAATGAAATACCATACCTTTTACAGCGTTCAAAGATTTGTTTCAAATCATGCAAATGATTCGCTCTTTTCTTGGAGAAGACAGTTATGTCGTCTAAGTAGACAACAACTGACCTATTAATCAAACCCTTGAATGCTATATCCATTTCTCTTTGGAAGGTAGCTCCAACATTAATCAAACCGAAAGGAATTTTCTGGTAGGCATATGTTCCCCATTTGGTTCTGAAGGTAGTCTTTAGTCTGTCATCTGGATGCACCAATATTTGGTTATATCCAGAAAAACCATCCAGAAAAGACATTAATTCAGAACCAACAACTGAATGAAGAGTCTGTTCCATTGTTGGCAGTGGGAAATTATCCTTTTGGCTTGCCTTATTGAGATTTTTGAAATCAATGCAGATCCTAATATCACCATTCTTCTTCCTGACAGGTACTAAGTTAGAAACCCATTTAGAATGTCTGACTGGGAAAATTATCTTTGCTTTCAAGAGTTTATTCAACTCTGCTTTGATCTGACTCTCTAGATTTGGATGAATTTTCCTCAATTTTTATTGCATAGGTTTCTCCTCAGAAATCATTGGAATTGTGTGTTGTATGATAGAAGTATCATATGTTTTTAGATCGTCATAATTCCAAGCAAAAACATTTTTATATTTATTCAACAATATGATAAAGGTAAATCTTTCTTCTGGAATGAGCCCTAGTCCCAAATTAATATTTTGTGGTTTAGCCTCAATGCCAAGATTTATTAATTCAAACCTCAAAGTAGAACTTTGGAGTTTTGAATGAGTGACTTGTTTAAACCTATCCTTGATATCATAAAGATCTTCAATTTTGACCATAGATTTAGGTATGGAGTTCTTCTCTGGTCTTTGTTTTATTTGAAGATAACGGTCATTCTCATCAATAATCTGGTCATCATAGGCTTTCTCAGAAGTTAATAAATTCAAAATGTCTTCGTCATGATTAAAAACCATGCAATTGGTGACATTGTCTGGAACGGATGGTCTAAAAATCAATTCGACTGAAAACCTATCAGGGCTATAATCCTCTAATGGAAGGATCTTAGAAGAAACATTGGCTAATAAATCAACTGTTGCATTATGAGATCTAGGAATGGGAGAAATATTAAATGCTAGAAAATGAGATATGAGGTCTTGAACCAAGGACTGATAATGCTTGAGGTGTCCTGAAAGGCAATGGATAGTATTCCTTACCTGTTTGATGACAATCTCAGAATCACCAAATACTTTTAGATATTGAACCTTCAGGCCTATTTCTTTGTAAATCCCTTGAATCAATGCCTCATATTCAGCAGTATTATTTGTACACTCAAATTATAGTCTGCATGATAACATAGTTTTTTCCCCCTCAGGACTAACTAAAATACATCCTGCTCCTGCACCGTCATTGGATTTTGATCCATCAAAATATAAAGACCAAAATACAGGCTTATCTACAGTTTTATTTACAATTTCTTCAGCAATAGTAACACAGCTTGATGTATCTGTATGAGAAAAATTTTCTATCTGTGATGAAACTATTAATAGAAAAAGGTGATGATTGAGCGTTAAAATTACCAAAGAATGATTTGGCTGAGTAATTTCCGAGAATATTGTTATTGAAAGATATGGGTTGATTTTCCTGCTCAAACTCCATTACAGTATGGGTCATGTGCTTCTCCCGATTGATCTTAATTTGATTTGGTTTCCCTTTATAGGGAAGCCACATATGAGACCAATCAATAGAAATGTAACCATGGAGTTTCTCAGACCAATCCCTACTTAAAATTAACCCATAAAACTCAAGGATGTCAGCAATCAATATATCAATTCTCTGGACTACTCTAGGATTAGCTAATAACCTAATGGTGACTGAATTAATCTCTCCTAATACTTGAACCTTAGTTCGATCCAATTGAACAATATGCACTGCATATTTTTGGGGCTCAATGTTCAATTTTGAGCAAACCGAGGCTGGCATTATGTTTGATGAAGCCCCTGAATCTATTAAGTAGTTGTGCAGATTTCTATTGTAGATTTCATAGGTCAAGAGAAAAGGAGGAGTATGAGAATTAGATCTATCTCTAATCAAAACAGCATTAGTAGCATCTACTCTATCTGATGGTGGCTTACCTGTCCCTTTAGCCACCTTGGATAGTAAAACATTTGGAATAGGAGAAGAAGGTACTGCATTTAACTCTTTGAGCAGTAATTTATGTTCATGTTTGAGCTTTCTAAGCTCAACAAAGAGATATTTTCTCTAGTCTTCTTCATGTCTTCTATAATGTTGTAATCCATAGAGTCAGAGACTACCAATGTCTTGGATGATGAGGGCGGATTGGAAGATGATGGCTAATTTTGAGTAGGCAACATTGTAGATTTCTTCATGGGAGCCTTATCTTTGGTAGTAGGGCTTGAATTTTTCTTCTTTTGATTAGATTGATCAGGCTCTGTAGAAACTTTACTTCTGGTACTTACTGGGAGAACTTCCTATTCGCTTTCAGTATCAAAATTAGGAAAAATGAAGTCCTACATACTGTGACATTCAAATACCTCATCTTTTTTTGTTTCCTCAGATGACAAGACTATGTCTTCATCCTCATCATTATATTGATTTGATTTTGCATTAGATATGGCATTAGGTGGTTTTGATTAAGCTCTTTTGATGTTCCTAAATGGATTTTTAGTGGAGGTTTCAGCTACCTATTTCTTTATCTCTACCATTTCATTAGACATAGTCTTTAAAAAATTTTGCAAACCTTCCATATCGTATAGATCTTTAGCCACTTTTTTCTTCGAATCATCTTTAAAAGTAACGTTTTTGGACTTTCTCTCCTCAAGAGCGGTTTTCTTTTCTAAAGCGATAATATGTTTCTCAATGGCGATCGCTTCTTTCATATTCTCTGCTAAAGTGGGCTTTGCAGCTCTGTCAACGAAGATTGCTATATTCAAAGGTAAAGCAGATATATACCATTCGTTTCGGACTTCTTCGTTGGGTTTAGACGTAGCAGTAATTTTATTTAAGAGTTTATTAAATCGTGAGTTGAAATCTTTAATAGGTTCTTTTGATTTAGTTTTAAGATTGGAGAGATCATTGATTAATGTTTCTGTGGACCTATCATCTCCAAACTTAGTCAAAAACTGCTCTTGGAAATCATTCCAACTAGTAATGGATCCTTCTGGTAATGAAAAATACCATGATCCAGCTGCTCCTTGTAAGGTGTATGGGAAAAGCCTCACAACAACATCTTCTGTCACTCCATTTAAGTTTATTGACAATATAAAGTTGTTTATGTGTTCTTCTGCAAATATGCCGATATCTGGATTAAACTTTGGCAACCACTTTTCAGGGTGGGCCACTAATTGACTCAAGGGTGAAAGCATTGCGACCGCCCCTGGATTCGTCCATGGCCTTGGTTGTGGTTGATTGTGTGCCATTGTTGCGCTAATAGCAGAAGAAAGTGAGGATGTAGTTACAAGTGGTTGGGAAGAGGATGTCAGAGTACCTGTACCCTGTTGGACAATGATATGAAGTTGGGGAGTGGATGGTTGACTTTGCAATGGATTGGATGAAATGGATGATGATGATGAAAGAGTCTCACTGTCAGACTCTTCAGGTGTCTTCCTAGCTCTTTTCCTTTTAGGCAGAGGGAATTTTTTTGGTTCAATACCAAGCTTTTCACTCTGTAATCTTGTAAGAGGCTGAGAAGGAATGTATTGCAAAGTCACACTGCCTTGGGATAACTCAGACTTTTCTTGAGATATTGAAAACCCTTGAAGTTTATGAATTAAACATTGAACTTCAGGGGGTTCAAGGGTGGATTTGTTTGATATGTTCAAGTTTTCAACAGTGGTTGTTATCTTTTCAACTTCTCGCTTGAAAATTGGAGATTTAGAATGCGAGGGAGAAGTTGGAGGAGATGATGAGGGAGATTTACTCTTAGAATGGGCTATGGATTTGGATTTTCTCACCATTCACAGTTCAGGCCCTCCTTCTAGCGCCAAAAATTTTGATGCCTCTAAAATCGTTGCATCAACATCAGGGAAAACCACCCAGTCCGGACCTTAGTGCAGCTCCGTTTTCGTTTGGTGTGGTGGCTCTGGCTGGATATAATGGGACCAGTTTCCCAATGATATATGAGTTGATGGGTGATTGGTTTGTAGTGTATAATGAAGGTGATAAGTGTTTTATCCTATAACGCAAAAAAAATATACAAAGATAACTAATCTAACCCGGGTACCTTATCAACAACATGATTTTCGATTGTCTCTATTATACAAATAACCATAAAGATGACTTATTCATAAAATAGAAATATGCATTCATATGATGATGACTTTGTTTAAGTAGTTAAACAAAGTAATAATAAAACATTATCACATTGATCATAATATATATCACTGACATATATATCCAAATGATAACAATTCTAAAACATTCAGAAATGACAAGCTGAAGAATTGCTTGAAAAACATAAACATCTATATATATATATATATATATATATATATATATATATATATATATATATATATATATATATATATATATATATATATATATATATATATATATATATAATAGCAATTTTGAGAAATGTTCATTCACATAGAGAAATAAGACAAAAACAGTGATAATAGTACCCTATGCATTTGAATTCTCCCGATGTAAACAACATTCAGATTTTGCTTTCCTATTTGAGAACACCTTCAAAAGATGCAAAAGTGCAAATATTATAAAAGCCTCTTTGACAAAAATGTAGAACTTTGGTCCAGCTTTTGATAAAAAAATATTAGAAGTACAGTAGTGCAACTCCCAAGTCAAGTTTTAATACAAATTTAGGACCCGCTCTAAATACATGAAAGGGTCTTAAATATTGAAAATGAAAACAAGCTATCAATAAAAATCACTATGCGCTGGTCTAACTATAGACATATAAATCTGGGATTCATCATGAAAGTAGCGGTGTTGTAGTGGTTGAATGAATTCATTGTATCAGCTTCTTTTCTTGTGATTGCAGCTGACAAATTGCGAGCATAGGTTGGATTCTATAGGCTGACTCATCCTGGAGTGTAGCTGAGCTGTATAGGTGGCGTCAGAGAGTTCTGAGGTCATGCAGTTGATTGCATCCAAAAGACATTTCATTGCCATCTACTGGCTATGTCGCTTAACTAGGAAAAACCAGAATGTTTCCCATGTCAAGCTTTGGATTCCACCAATTTGTTTTTCCCTATGCACTATCTCCTGTTTCCAATGTTGTTCCAATGAATTTGGGAGTTTTCCTGGAGAGCAATCGGTGATCAAATTAGACATATGCAAACTGTTATTTATCAATTCGATTAGACCATTCATTACAGTTCTGCATCTACAGGTTTCTCTTTCAGCTTTCATTAGCTAGGACTCCTATTCGGAAAACAGGATTTCCTTATGCGATTCTTGTATTCTTGGTAGATTGGCAGCCATTCCTTCTGTGGAATCTTGCCAGGACAGAAAATTGGTTAACCTTTCATCTATATTTTCCAATTCAAACCTGGCATCCACCGCCTTCTCAATCAATGGTGTAGAGATATCGCATAAAGGGTTGGCCAATGATATTTTGTGGAAATGAATATCCAACTGTTGGGACAAGGCTTTGGTTATTTCCAAGGCTTCTGCTCTGAATTCACCTGCCTATGGATAACCCTTGTACCTCTCTATCTGTTCCTTCATTTGTGCAATTTGATCATCCTTTGCCTTCTTTTCTTGTTCACTTAAGATCTGAAGCTTGCTCAATTCTTGAGACAACTCTTGTTGTTTATGGAGATTCTGCTCATCAATCCTCTATTTTTCCAGTTTCAACTACTCATTTAATCGCTCATTTTGCTGCCTCTGCTCGCTTAACTACTGTTCAAGCTGATTTATCTTTTGTTGTTGCTCTGCCGATTGCACCTCAAGTTGGGTAATTGTTTGATCCTTTTCCCTCATCAGATGGCTGACCTCTGAGGCTTTATCGATTATCGCCGCTATGTAAGCTCCTACATACTGAGATATCTTTGTTAAATCCTCGGAGGGATTCACTTCTACTTTCCATACCACGTTCATCATTTCTGCCTAAGGAGTTAAAAGAGGACTTTGATCAATTTTCCTCTTCTTCCTTTGTCTTTTAACTACAGCCCTATGCTTCGGACTGTAGAAGACATCAAGAGGTTGTATTTTTTCAGTTTGTAGTACAATATCCTCAGTAGGATTCTTGGGAATAATCTCTATGTCCTGCTAAATTCTGGGTAGGCCGCTTGTTCCTTCAATCGGAACTGTAATAACTTCTAGCTTTTGCACTGCAGGCATTTTTTGTGTAGTTAACTCTTGGGAAATATTCGGGTTATTGATGATAGAGTTGAACTGCTCCCTTCCTTGATCAATTTAGGATCAATATTGATATTCATATCAAGGGGCTCACTTTTTCCTTCCTGTTTCTACTCCCTTTCTAGGGTCTTTTCCTTTTCAGGAATCTTTTCAATAATTTTATCTTCACAGTGGCCTTCTAATTGCACCATAGAGGTAGTATTTAATAAGTCCAGAGGTAGTGTCTCCAATCTCTGTGTCCTGAACTTGTAAAATTCCTCTAGTCCCTTCGCTCCCAATTTGATTTTTGCCAGTTGTTTTACTTGAGAAAATAACTCAATTGAAGCAAACAAATCATCATAACTATCCTTCTCATGTTCAAACTTGGGGATTTTGGCCTGAGAAGTGACATTGTAGACAACAGATTTAGGATCATACTTTCTTTTTGGGATGACCGCTAACTTTAACATTTTTATTTTCTCAGCTTCCTTCTCTGCATGTTTGAAGTCATGCAGTGTGAAAGCTCCACATCGGAGGGGGAATGAAGGCCAAATATGCTTTTTAGACTCCTTTAGGTTCCTTGGCATCCCTTCTACTGTTATCTGATATACTAACTCTCTGGCAAGTAACTTATCAGGGACGTATAAGGGAAGGACATGTGGGTCAGTAGTGCTGTCGAAAAGTCTGATGTAGGTGAAATTTTCTTCACCAAACCAACTACCAATTGCAGTTAGGTCGACACAGGCTTCCTTGGACAACCTAGGAGTGGGTTTATTGAATATGGCATAATACACGGGGAGGATGAAACCATGAAAGATTCTATAAAGATGATTTTTGTAATGGGATTTCCACAATTCCTTATGATAGATATGAATGGGGTTCAGGTCCTGTGGAGTACATTTCCATCATAAAATGGGATACTTAGAATTGAAACAGATTGTGTCCAAAATATAGGCACTCATATAAAATGGGGATATCACTCGGGTAGTCACAAATCTGTTTTTCCTATAATCGAGTATTTGGTTGGCCATTTTATCAAACAAAATGGTCGCCTAATCCATGATATAGGAACTAACTGTAGCCTCCATTAAAGGTACCATTTCTATAGAAAATTTGGTAGAATCGTGGACTCCAAAGAGTCTGCACATCATAGCACCAGCATAACAGTAAGGAGATGCCAATGAGTCGACGGAGTACATACCTGATGATTCATGCTTGTGCTTGGTCGGAAAATTCCTCCATTGTTTGATAGGGTCTGATTCGATTGCATTTTCTTTGGCGAAAGCATCCAAGAATGCTTTGTTATATCGCTTTTGCGGTTCAGGCGAATGGTACATTCTTTTGATATCTTCTGCTCTGAACGACCCGAAACATTCTTCCATCAGCCGTAAAGAAAGTGTTGTCTATGATATTGATGCTTTCAATAACCCATCTGTCCAAGTCATTATAGGGTAAAACCTTGGCGTGGGCTGCTATTCTATGAAGAAAGGAGTTGGCCAAATCCTTAAGAATATTCTTTGACTTGTCAATGGAATTGGCTATTACCACTTCTTCAATCTCTTCTGGATCTTCCGTTTCCAGCAAGTTGTATATACTCTCCCATGAAGCTTTGCCTAGACCGAGGCAGGTAGTATCTGATATCAAGACCTTCTTCACTAGTTCTTCTTTGACTATGACAGGGACCTTTGGTTTCTTTGAATTCTTCGTCATTTTCACTGGATTCATCGACTCAGACTTGCTCTGTGATACTTAAATGTCATAATGATATGTCGCATCGCACATATTAGTAACAGTCCTTTAAAATGGATCTCTTGGTTTTCCTGATCAGCGATTAGTGAAAATCGCATATCGCAGATTAGGAGGTTCAAAGGTCAAGCTTTAACTGTTTCCATACATAGCTCTGATTGCGATTAAAGTGAGTTATAATGGGAAGGTGGGATAATCAATAAATCCTTTTAACTTTTGTTTATAATTTATTTAATGTTTTAAGCCTGGGAGCATTCGTTTAACAACCCTTTATTGAAAAGTGCGTTTTTTAATGAAATCGCATCGGCGATTGCCAATAGATAGTTTTGTGTCTCATGCCTTCAACGATGGTCGATTGTGATCGGATTATCGCATCGAAAGATTTGAGTGGACTATTGGAATGGTTCTTTGCGGACTTGCGATTTGCGCTCTCCGATAGTATTATCGCATCAGAGATTTTCCAATGAGAGCCTTTTAAGTCTATCCTTGAAATAAAGGATGCAACATATTATTTTACATTTGTTTTTACAAAAAGGTCTTGGTTGATATTTATATCGGATTGGATATTTTCATAAGGACTTTCATGTGTTATGTGGTTAAATCAAAGTTTGTTATTCTTATTGAATTATTGATTTTAACTAAGTCTTAAAAAAGGGGACCCATTTCTTGTTAAAGTTTTGGATAAAAATTTTGAAATGGGGAGGGTTGTTGTATAGCACAACAGATTCACACACATAGAATTATATAAATCAAAAATCAAATTTCATTAATTAAACCTACTATATTATTACATAACATCTTTGGGTACTTTGGATGGCCAGATATTGATTCTAATGGCCGCCTCTTCATGCACAGACAAGTTCACAAGCTATATTAGAAAATAACAATATCATGGATTATATCAAGATCCATGATATTCTCCATAAAGCTCTCAACATGATCCTCTCCACAAAGCACTCAACATGATCTTCTCCACAAACCACTCAACACGATCTTCTCCACAAAGCCCTTAACGAATTCCTAAGATCCCTGACAAATCTATTTTTTCACGCTTTTAATCATTTACAGAATAGATATTACCCTGCCTTTTGACAATTGTGCCTTTCAGAACTCATTCTTGCTGATTTTTCGAAGGATGGGTTGATGCTCCTACATCAGACTCCCAAGGTACAAAAATTTATGACCTCCTGGTCATATGCTTTATAGTTTTCTCATAATAGCTTCGACTCGTGAGCTGCAACACGCCTCTGTAGTAACAAGTCTCCACCATTCTACATGATACATAAGAAAACTTCCTCCTGAGTTTGGGCTTTTGGCAGCTTCTTAGTTATCTTCTCTAGAACCCTACGAGCACTCCTTGCTGTTATGAAACTAGCTCAAGAAAAGATAGAAAAGATAGATCAACGCCTTAGAATTCAGCCTCTTCGAGGGGGCAACCTCCTTTACATTACATAAATGAACAATTCTTGGATGATACAAATGACAAAACCTCCTTTCTATATATAGGAGTCTAAGGAGTCACAATATAATCCAGCCGACCTAACAATAATAATATAAAGCCACAAAAATAACAATAGAGGGATTCTATGGGGCACAGACATAACAATATGGGGGTAATAGGGGCACAACAATATAAATAAGGGGTATAACTACAATAGTAATGGGGTAATCACTAGTATTAGAGGGACCCAACATGCCCCTCTCCTTCAAAAAAGCGTTGTCGTCAACACTTGAGTAGTTCTGGATACTTCTGCATAAAATTCTCATCCTCCCATGTGGAATCTTTAGCGGATAAGTTCTTCCACTTGATAAGATACTCTGAAATTGATTGATTTCGTAGCTGTCGAGTTCTTGTTTTTGTGACTACTTCCGGTTCCAATATAATTTTTCCTTCCTCGTCAAGTTCTGGCAATATTGTTTGAATTAGGAGCTTGTCACCTATAACCTTCTTTAAACATGAAACATGGAAAACTGGGTGCAATCGAGAAGCTGCAGGAAGCTCCAATTTGTATGCCATAGTACCAATCTTTTGCAACACCTTGTACGGACCATAATACTTTGGTGATAATTTATTATCCTTCTTAGCTTGCTTTAGGGAAATTTGCTTATATGGTTGTAGCCGTAGGAATACCCAATCACCTACATCAAAACTTCTTTCACTGCGATGTTGATCTGCCTATTGTTTCATTCTATTTTGTGCCAACACGAGGTTATCCTTTAAGAGTTGGAGGACTTGTTGTTGATGTTCGATGTGATGTTCCACTGCCTGAACCTTAGAATTTTCTCTTAAATATGATGTGATGGATGGTGGTTGATACCCATAAAGTGCCATAAATGGGGTCATTTTTGTTGCTGTATGGAAGGAAGTGTTATACCACCATTTAGCCAGAGGCAACCATTTGACCCATTGTGTCTGTTTATCAGATACAAAGCAACGAAGATATCCTTCCAAACATTTGTTTACTACCTCAGTTTGCCCATCAGATTGAGGATGATAAGATGAGCTATGAGCTAACTGAGTACCAAGACAATAAAATAATTTTGTCCAAAAATTTCCAGTGAAAATGGGATCTCTGTCACTTACAATAATCTTTGGGTTTCCATGTAGCTTTTGAACTGTTTCCATAAATGCAGTAGAAACTGTATTGGCTTTAAATGGATGTGATAATGCACAAAAGTGTGCATACTTGGTAAGTCTGTCAACTACCACCATGATGACACTCTTTCCCTCAGACTTGGGTAAACCTGTGATAAAATCCATTGAAACCTCCTCCCAACGTTGGCTTGGAATGGATAAAGGTTGTAATAGACCCGGTGTCTTAATTGTTTCAACTTTATTTTTCTGGCAAACCAAACATTTCACCACAAACTTTTGAATATGTGATTTAAGGCCATCCCAAAAAAATTCCTTCTTAACCCTGTGGTAAGTTTTTAAAAATCCTGAGTGCCCTCCTAAGGGAGAAGTGTGCAATTCCATAAGAATCTTTTGTTTTAGCTAGGAATTCTTACAGAGGTATAAGCGATCTTTGTACCATAATGAATCATTTTGCCAGCTAAATGTATCAGAAGTACTGGAATCTTGTTGTAGCTTTCGAATAAGTGCCCACCCTTCTTCGTCATTCTTCCATTCCTCCCTTGCTTCGTTTATCCAATCTGGTTGGATAATAGAAATGGCACACAACAATGCTTCCACATCCTCATCCTTTCTTGAGAGTGCATCTGCCACCACATTTTGCTTCCCTTTTTTGTAGATGATTTCAAAGTCATAACCCAACATCTTTGTGACCCACTTTTGTTGCTCTTCAGAGGATAATCTTTGTTCTAAAAAGTATTTAAGGCTATCATGATCCATTTTTACCTTGAAGTGTCTTCCCATTAGGTAGGGTTGCCATTTCTTAAGTGCATGGAGTATTGCCAACATTTCCTTCTCATAAATAGCTTTGCTTAAAAACTTTCCCTTGATTGGATGACTTTCAAAAGCAATGGGTCTTTCATCTTGCATTAGAACAGCACCAATTCCATTTCCTGAAGCATCACATTCCACAATAAAGGTTTTTGTGAAGTCCGGTGTAGCTAAGACTGGTGCTTGAAACATTGCCTCTTTAAGATGTTCAAAGGCCTTTGTTGCTTCCAGAGTCCATGAAAATGAATCTTTCTTCAATAATGTTGTTAGAGGTGCTGCTATTCTCCCATAATTCTTAACAAACTTGCGATAATACCCTGTTAACCCAAGAAATCCTCGCAGATGCTTTATGGATGTGGGGATTTTCCATTCCTTAATGGCTTTAATTTTGCTAGGGTCTACCTTAACTCCTTCATGAGATACAATATGACCCAAATATTCCACCTCCTAGACTCCAAAGAAACATTTGGATCTTTTTGCATATAATTGTTTCTCCTCCAATAGTTGTAGCACCCTGTCAACATGTTCAACATGATCCTTCCAAGACTTGTTGTAGATTAGTATATCATCAAAAAATACTAACACAAATTTTCTAAGGAATGGTTTGAAAATTGAATTCATCAAACCTTGAAATGTTGAAGGTGCATTGGTAAGGCCAAAAGGCATGACCAAAAATTCATAATGACCCTCATGAGTTCTAAATGCCGTTTTTGGAATGTCTTCAATCTTCATTCTGATTTGATGATATCCCGAATGAAGATCCAACTTGGTGAAGTAAATTGATCCATGCAATTCATCCAGTAATTCATCAATAACAGGAATGGGGAACTTATCTTTAATAGTGAGCTTGTTGAGCTCCCTATAATCCGGACACATGCGCCATGATCCATCCTTCTTGTGCACCAATACTACTGGAGCTGAGAAAGAACTTTGACTCGGTTGAATTATACCAGCCTCTAGCATTTCTGCAACCATACGTTCAATTTCACTTTTTTGGACATAGGGATATCTGTACGGCCTGATGTTTGGAGGAACACTTCCTGGAATCAGATGAATAGCATGATCATGATCATGCATAGGTGGGAGACCTTTTGGAGTCTCAAATACCTTGGAATGATTGTCCAGGACTTTTTGGATATCTGGAGAAATAGATGATTCCAATGTGGAAACATCTAGCGAACATAATTGTGCAATTACACCTCTTTGCTCCTTTTTTAGAAGCTTTGTCATGCCATTAGAGCTGATTATCTTTCGTGGTTTCCCTGCAATACCCCTTAATTCAACTTCCTTTCCTTCCATAGAAAATTTCATGAAAAGTTCTTGAAAATTAAAAGCTATTGTACCCAAGGATTGTAGCCATTGGACTCCTAGTACAACATCAGCACCTCCCATTGGAATGGAAAGCATTGGGCTAGTCAATACATATTCTCCCATGGATAGCTTGATATTATGGCACTTTCCAGAGCAATTTATTGTTCCTCCATTTGCAATCATCACTTGACACTCTGGTGCTGGATATAGGAAGCAATTCAATTCTTTTGCTACCCTACAATGAATAAAATTGTGGGTGCTTCTTGAATCAATCAACACTATTACGTTTTTCTTCTTGATTTGTCCTTCTATCTTGATGGTTTGAGGAGTGGTAATTCCCGCCAATGCATTACAAGATATGGTCGGATTTATTGTTCTTCATCTAGGCTTTGTTCCTGGAGTATATCTTCTTCTTTTGACCTTTCTTGCTCCTTTTCTTCTTCCTCTTCACAATCTATGTAGAATAATTTCTTCTCAGCACACTTATGACCTTTAGTGTATTTTCTATCACAACTGTAACAAATCCCTTTTGCTCTTTTTTCTTCCAATTGTTGTGGTGTCAACCTTATAGGTTGTGGAAGACTAGGGGCAACAACACTTCCGTCTTTATAGTTGTGAGTGCTATGCTTCCTGGTTGCCATAATTTTGCTTTCCATTTTTCTTGCTAACCTGAATGCCTTCTCTAATGAATCAGGTTCCCAAAGGCGAACATCATGTTGGATATTATCCTTTAAAGACCCTATGAACACATCAATCCTATGCTCCTCTGGAATATCTTTTACCCTTATGTTCAATTTTTGGAACTCCTCAATGTGCTCCATTGCTGAACCCTTTTGTTTGAGACTTATCAATTGGCTAAAAAAAGTGTTGCTTTTTGTATCTTCATAATGTGCTATCAATTCTTCCGTAAAAATTTCCCAAGTGATAAATTGTTTACGAGAGAAAAGCCATTGATACCATACAAATTGATTTGGTTCCAAATATACAGTTGCCATACGTACCTTTTGTGTGTTTTGCACATTATTGATATCGAAGAATTGCTCCATCTGTAATATCCATGTGGTGGGATCCTTGCCATCAAACTTCCTCATATCAATTTTTGGAATATGGTGATTCTTCGATCCAACATTAGCGTCTATGGAATCATGATTAACATTTCTTTTGTTCTCATCATGAGTTTCTTTTACTACCTTTTCACCATTAGTGACCCTTTCTTGTAGCAACTTCTTCAATTCTTCCATGTCTGTCTTCAAATATATCTTCAAATATGCCATGTCTCTCTTCAAATCTGTCTTCGAATCATCCATCTTAGCTTCCATGCCCTTTATCTTAGATTCCACGCCACTTATCTTAGCTTTTGTTAGCTTTTGTGACCGTGACATTTGTTGCACTTGTTCTTGTAATTTTGATATATCATGTAGCATTTCTTCCTCTTCTTCATGAGTCATGCTAGAGCTTTCAGGTTCCTTACTAGGTGTTTGAATTTTCTTTCCTCGGGGCATCAGTTACCAATAATAATGCTTTACTATGCCCTTTGAATTCCGTTAAACCAAGCTTACACAAAAATTAAAAAAAAAAAAACTACACACCTTTTTTCACTTTATAGAAGCCTAATATTGAATCTGATGTATCTCTGTAATTTTGGATCATCCAGTTCTGAAATTGCTACCTGTAGTAGCCTTCTACGTCCTCTTTCCAATGCCACAAGTCTGAGCCAAATTGGATTCTCCAAGGAAGAGTTATGTGAAATCTCCCACAGTGACTTGCTTTTAGACTGGTTCAGTAGAGAGAACTTGTACGACGTGCCACGAGTCACTGTTTTAACCTTTGAATCTGAAACACACACACACGAAACTACAGTCCGTCCTCTTTCTGTACCTTCTTAAGAAATTTCAATCCGATCCCCATAGAGAAAGTTATGACGATTTTCCCCAGGTCACCTGTTTTGAATGTAATTAAGGAGTCGGCAAAAAGACCAACTTCCTCAGATCATATCTCCGCAAATAGCGCGCAAAAAGCTCTGAAATTTGGACCCAAGGTTTAGCGCGATTTCTTCTCAAATGGGTTTTTTTTGCGACTTCTGAAAAGTCACAAAAAAAAAGTTATAGCGAAAATTCCACGATGACCTGTTTGGAGCAGCGAAACCCTAGAATCCAAAGCTCTGATACCAAATGTTATGAAACCATCTCAAGAAAAGATAGAAAAGATAGATCAACGCCTTAGAATTCAGCCTGTTCGAGGGGGAAACCTCCTTTACATTACATAAATGAACAATTCTTGGATGATACAAATGCCAAAACCTCCTTTCTATATATAGGAGTCTAAGGAGTCACAATATAATCCAGCCGACCTAACAATAATAATATAAAGCCACAAAAATAACAATAGAGGGATTCTATGGGGCACAGACATAACAATATGGGGGTAAGGGGGGCACAACAATATAAATAAGGGGTATAACTACAATAGTAATGGGGTAATCACTAGTATTAGAGGGACCCAACACTTGCTCTAGGTTGTTGCAAATCTTCTCACCTTCCTTTATTATCACCTACACAGAGAAAACAAATCTCTTACCAAATATTCAATAAACATGTATGTTCTTCTGTTGTTTCTCCTCCAGACTATATGCAGGAATATTCTGCACTCTGATACCACTTAATGAAAACGAATTCTTAGGGTCTATATTTTTCAATATTTTTAGAGGCTCGATCTTAGATCTATGGGTTCTCTAGCTGCACTTCTTATCCATGCATGCATGCAACTTCAATCCATCAAGCCAACAAAACATGAACCGATGATTCACACACATAGAATTACATAAAGCAGAAATCAAATTTCATTAATTAAACCTGCTATACTATTACATAACATCTTTGGGTGCCTCTCCTCACTAGAAAATCGTTGTAATGGCTGCCTATTCATACACACACGAGTTCACAATTTATATTAGAAAATAACAATATCATGGATTATCTCAAGATCCATCATCTTCTCCATAAATCTCTCTACATGGTCCTCTCGACAAGGCGCTCAACATGTTCTTATCCAAAAATCCCTCAACAAATTCCTAAGATCCCTCACAAATCTGATTTTTCATGCTTTTAATCCTTTACAGAGTAGATATTACCCTGCATTTTGAAAATTGTGCCTTTCATAACTCATTCTTGCTGATTTTTTGAAGGATGGGTTGATGCTCCTACATCAAACTCCCAAAGTACAAAAATTTATGACCTCCTGGTCATATGCTTTTCGGTTTTCTTGTAATAGCTTCAGCTCATGAGCTGCAACATGCTTCTACAGTAACAAGACTCCACCTTGCTCCACGATACCTCACCAAACTTCCTCCTAAATTTGGGCTTTTGGCTTCTTCCTGGTTCTCTTCTCTGGAACCCTATGAGCACTCCTTGTTCTAGGCTGTTGCAAATCGTCTCACCTTTCTTTGTTGTCACCTACACAAAGAAGACAAATCTCTTAACAGATCTTCAATAAATGTATACCTTCTTCTACTACTCCTCTAGAGTATATGCAGGAATCTTTTGCGTTCTGGTACCATTGAATGAAAACGAATTATGGGGGTCTATCATTTTCAATATTTTTACAGACTCGATCTTGGACCTATGGGTTCTCTAGTTGCAACTCTAATTTATGCATGCATGCAACTTCAATCCATCAATCCATCAAAACATCAACCCATGATTCACACACATAGAATTACATAAAGCAGAAATCAATTTGTATTAATTAAACCCATTATACTATTACATAATATATTTGGGCACCTTGGCTGGCCTGATATTCATTCTAATGGCCGCCTATTCATAGGCACACAAGTTCACAATTTATATTAGAAAATAATAATATCATGGATTATCTCAAGATCCATGATCTTCTCCACAAAGCTCTCAACATGATCCTCTCCACAAAGTGCTCAACATGATCCTCTCCACAAATCCCTCAACAAATTCCTAAGATCCCCCACAAATATGATTTTTCATGGTTTTGATTTTTTACAGAATAGATATTACCATGCCTTTTAACAATTGTGCCTTTCAGAACTCATTCTTGCTGACTTTTCGGAGTATGGGTTGATGCTCCTACATCATAAGTGATATCTAAAGACTCTACCAAACATTGCCTTGCTAGGGTTTCCTTTTTAGGCCTCATCAAAGCTTAACTTGAGGAAATTTGGTGGTGGAGAGGTCCATGAACATGAGTCAAAATGGGAGGTATGGGATCTAACTAAAGGCAAGGGTTCTCTAGGGTTTAAGTGGAAGTCACAAAGAATGGAAGAATCTTATCCTTAGGCTTGCCAACCCTGTTTTGACCAAGTATGTGAAGTTATAGATTCTTGCATAATATTTTGGATGAAGAGCCAAATATTGTCTTGAGAAAATGCGCTGTTATAGAAAATGTTGCAATTTCTTTCTTTCCATATGGCCCAAAGAAGAAGGCCTAGTAGGAGATCCAAATACTATTTATGATGGGGTTGTGGAAGACCTGTGATTTGTATTTTTTATAGTTTCATGGATGGTGTAAGGATCATGGCATAAATGTCACATACTTCTTTCTATTTTGTTCCAAAGGTGATTGGTATATGAGTAATCATTGAACAATTGTTCCAATTTTTCAAATTCATGATGGCATAGGTAGCACCAAGATGGTCTAAAATAATAAGGCTTCTATATATTGTTCCAGGTCAATGTTTACCCTAAGGAAGGAGTCATAGAGATATGGATACCTTTGACCATAATTTACTTTTTCAAATGTTGCTCCAAATAGATGCTTTGGGGATCTCTCTGAAGCTTTCTTCCAAACCGTAAAATTCTCTAATGGAGAAGTTTCCACTTGAATCATAGCCCCATTCCAATTTATTTGGCTAGCATGAGATTAATATGTGTCTTTCTTAAAGGTATTGCCAAGAAGGGGTCAATATTTCGTCACTCAATTTGGGATGCCAACCCTTCAGCTTCAACCATTGTCTCCATATAGGGCGTACTGGGGTCAACCTCGTATTATCAAACTTTCATAGGACAATGAGTAATCATATTGAGTTTAAGGCTATTTAGGTGGTCCCGATCCTAAATCTTGGGTGGTTGTTTCCAACGAGTCTTCCCAGAAAAAAGGCCACTTGACCATCTCAAGTCTATCAAAAGTACTGCATTTGGATTATGTGCATGGCTCTCTTGGATAACTTTCATATGGAGGATATTGCTTGTCTAAAATTAGCTATGGTGTGTTGTTGTAATAGGAGGTTTCTAGAATATTTTTAGAGCCAGATATGCTTCCATAATATTTTCCCTCCTTTCATATAGCACTACCAATTTTTGGCTCCTAAAATCATAGACAAAGTTGTTGGATCCATCATGTCAAGCCATCCCTTTAACTTAGGTTTGAAAGTTTCTCACATGCTACCAAGGTCCATTGTTTCCCCATTTTCGCTCCTCCCCATAAGAAGGGATGTTGAAGACTTAGTATAGAGCTAAGGATGGAGGAGGGTGCCATTAAGGTTAAGAAGAGATAGATAGGAAGCGATGGAAGGGCTTTTTTGAGAAGAAATAAACTTCCTTCTATGTTGAGGGAGTGAAAATTCCATCAAGCATGTTGTTGTTAATTTTACTGATTAGATTTTCCCATAGGTTATGCTTGAGAGAAACATTGACAAGTGTAGCTCCCAAATAATTAAAGGTTTCTTTTAGATCTAAAAGATGAACATCCTAGCAATAGTTTTCTACACAACAAATGGGATTTCAAAAAAATATGAGATTTATCCTTTTGATTTCCATACTTGAGGCGAGGGATAAGTCCACTAAAACTTGTGATAGTCTGTTATCTTCTTGGGTGATTGGGACTCCCATGCACATGGTTTTATCTATGAATTGATCATGTGATAATAGAATTTCCTCCACAAAAACATGAATGGATTTCCCTTTTACTTAAGACCATGACTTTGAGTGCTCTTCCCAATCCTTCTGCTACTAGGATGAAGAGGAAATGGGATGGAGGGTCACCTTGGTGAATTCCATGACATGTAAAGAAGGGTTTACTGGGAAAGTCATTTAGTAGAATAAAGAAGAAGGATAATAAATTGAGATCTTTGGTCCAACAAATCCAATCATTATCAAAGCAAAGGCTTGAAGGATCCATAAAAGAGAGGCCCTATTGAGCTTGTCAAAGGCTTTGGAGAGATCTAGCTAAAGTAGAATGCCCAAATTTTTATATAGTTTTAAAAATGAATGGTTTCATGGGAAACCATGATACCATCTAGAATTTTATGCCCTTCAACATAATCTAATTTACTAATAGAGATGAGTTGAGGTAGAAGTGGTTTGAGGCAGTTGGTAGTGATTTAAGTGATCATTTGTAAATGACATTATAGAGGGTAATACGCTTGAAGCCACTAAGGTCTTCCACATTGTCTTTTTTTGGGAAAATAGTGAAGAATGAGGCATCAAGCACTCAGAGTATGGTCCAAAGTTGGTGTGATTCTTCCACTGCTTCCCATAGATCATTGATGGGAACTTAACTAAACTAAAGGGAATGGGGTGTGAATCACTTTAGTACATTCATGCACAACTTCTCTTTTATATTTAATGCTTATATGAACTATTTAATGAGCATTTTAACACCATATAAAATGGAGATTTAATATATGAATTGCATGTAATTTATTAAACACAACATAGTAGCTTTCATGATAGCATAAAAGCAACACACAAAATCATTACATGGACACCAAATATAATTGGAAACCCATAATGGGAGAAAACTATGACTTTGTTATCGTTGTGATGTAAAGGCAAGCTCCTATTCCCTTATTACATCTAATTTTTTGTAGGCTCTAACCTATAGGAGGCTACTACCTCATTCTTTAGCAAGCTACAACTTGCAAGGAATCTCTAACTCCCATCAATTTTCTACATGTTACAACCCACAAGAGGCTCCTACCTCAATAGGCTCCAACATGTTCTTTATCAAGCTAGAACTTGAAAGGAGACTACAATCTCCTGATATATACAAGAAACAACATATTGGTATACCTGCTTTATAAATTTGCATACCTCCATCTCTATATCTGCCTCTTCTCCACTTCAAATATGCTTCACATATGCTTCATATGTACCAAGTAATTCATGAAAAAAATATGAATCAGCTCACAAAATCTCTAACTATCTAAGCATACATCCTTGTAACCTCACACATTTTTATAAAGAAGCTTTCATGGATGTTAGTATTCCAAACATGAGTATGAAGTGAAAATACTTGTCTCTTTTCATTCCACTCATTCGTTTTGAGATTTTGAATATTGAAATAAAATAAATGCATCAAGAAATAGTATTTTCAACCACATGTAATGATTAAATCAACAAGCATAGCAACCATAGCCTTTACAACATACATTAGCAATACATCATCAACTATAACATCACAACATCAAAACCATAAAAACATTATCCATGCCTTTCCCTTTGCCTTTGCCTTGCATCATGTCTTGCCTTGCATCACAACAATCCTTGATAATAAACCAACTCATTATATGGAACTACATTTATATAAAAAATGCATGAACATAAGAATACGTGCCATGAAACTTGTTGCTCCTTTGTTCAATTGTAAATAGTTCTTGCATATCTAGCATACCTTGCATCAAAACACAAGAAGCATACCAAGCACACAAAGATGTTTTGCGAAAATAACAACCAAGCACTTAACTCAACCATATCTAGCATACCTTGCTGCCCCTTTTCCGTAAGAATATATGCAACGTCATCAACATGTAATCAACTCAACATGCAATATGAACATATGAAAGGAATATGTTCACATCCAAGGCATAACAATACATGTTCATTTGTGCATACGTTAACTATGCAATCAACACAACATGCCTTTCCATCAAGAATAACAATGATTAAAAGTATAGTAATGAATAGTTCAATAAAAACATAATCATATGCAAGTAATTCAATAAAAATAATCACAACTCCTTCACAATCTAACATCAATGCATCACATTGCCTTGCCTTGCACCTCTTCAACCGATTTTTTTGACATAATAATCTTTGCAACAACACCTCATCAACTAAGCATACATCGACAAACATACCCAAGCCATCAAACATAATAGACATGACTTTGTTTCTCTTATTGTTCCTTGTACCACTTGAACGTTGATCTTTGCTACATGATGCATCTCAGAGAACCATAATACATCAAACTATAACAAGCATCAACATAATCAAGAATCAACAAGTTACAACATGACAAACGTATACCTAGTTGTCAAACATCACTGCAACATACCTTATCGATCATATTGTTCCTTTTTCACCAATTACAACAATGCTAGCAATTTCACCCTTTGGTATTGATGGAAACACAATGACCCTCCCCCTTTTGTCTTGAGAATCATTCTCCTTACCTCCCCCTTTGACATCAAGGGAAAGGGGGGGCTTGGTTTATAGTGCAAGTGAAGCTAAAAAAACACCGCATTTAGTTCCTTAGTCACACATATTAGACTTGATTTCTCTAGTGCTTGAATATAAGGAAAGTATTCTACTATAAAGATATTTGTAAATGTGTTATCCCCTCGAGAAATTATGCATTCACATTTCCATTCTTCCCTTATTTGCGTGGTGTCTATCAATGTAAATGCTTTGTTGTTTAGGAACAATATGCTAAGGCTTGGAATAATTTGTAGCTTCATAAGTACCATTCTTTAATAGACTAAGGCCTTATCTCATCAAAGTACAATACATTGTCCTTAGTGATACAAACTAATAAGATTGTTGCATTTTGGAATACGTATTTTCTTTTATTCGTTTGGAATATGTAAAAGTAGATGTCAAGCGGCCTTACCCGCCAAATTGTTTGGATTGCTCACTCATTTCATCATATAACATAGTTTTTTTCATTTTTCCTTTTTGATACCATTGAAGAGTTGGTTTTTGTTGTGAAGTTATATGATCTGGATTGATAGCACTTTCAAGCATTCTCTGAAAATAAGTATTTTTTTTACTAAGATCTCCATGCTTGTAATGACCTCTAATAAATATTTTATATAAGAAACAAGATCACTCCTCTGATTGAAGCACTACACTCCCATTCACATCTTGGAAATACTTATAATATAATCAGAAGAACCATATAAACTAAACCTACCACTACAATAAAAAATGAGAGCTTACACATTATCAATATGCCCCTGCAACTTCATTTTCTTTGCCCTGCTTTTTGGATCCCACACCCTAACTACCTTCTCAATTCCTCCAGATACAAGGTACCAACATTGTTCATAGCCAATGCGTAAGATGATTCTTTGTGGCCTTTGGTCACATTTAGAGTGTATCCTTGTAGTCGTGATGTATGTAAAGAAGCGTTGTTGGTGAAGTATTAACATCTATTGCTTCACTAGTCCGTGACACTAGAACCATTGCTGCTTCAATATCTCATATGATTACTTTAGGACCATGAAGAAACAATATTGCTCCCTTTTATTTTATGCTGCTGGAAGGCATGTAACATAATTAGAATGTTGGAAATATTTATAGAAAATTTTGTAATACTCCTCTAACTTGTAGTCATGGCCTCATAAGGAATACTTGTAGTCAAGGTTGTTTACAGAGAATATGTATACAACAAGATATGACCCAACAATTCCTTCGAACATGATTATTAAACATTAAAGTGAGCCATACATAAATGAACTCACATTGGACTCACCCCGTAATTCCTATCCATTTGATGTCTTTGAGAGGCCCAATGTAATGGCCACTACACCTAATGTATAATGTTGACGAAGAGTTCTGGTTCAAACACCATGAGAGAGAGGATACCAAGTCTTGTGTTTGAAATTATGTATGGACCTAAGAAGTTTGTATTTGCTAGAGGAGGATGGACTAGATGGAATTAGATTTAGATCAACATTTGGATTAAGCTATTTGGAAACGAATGGAGACAACAAAAATATTCAACATGGAGAACAATGTTCTCCCTCAATAGATGAGGGGCTTCAATTCCTATTATGAATGATAAAGTGATCATGAAGAGAGTTTGTATCATCCCTATTACTCAGATATTTGATCCATCCAAGACATGTTAAAGGAGGTTAATACTAGAATGCAAAGGATTGTTTGTGTGATTTACCATTTTGCTAAAATCCATCATATATTAACACCATATATACATAGCATATCACAATAAATACATCTAGAATACAATTATAATATATAATGTTGTTGAATAATTCATATATATCATGTTGATAACTATTACCAATCATATAGAATACGAAATTAGCACACAACATACCCTTTACCCTCTTACCTCACCCTATGCTGAACACTACTTCCTTATCTCTCTCTATCAATGTAGGCAACATAGTTCTTAAAAGAATATTTTCGAATATGGTTTTTGGATTTTGCCAACCGAAAATACATAGATAATAAGGTTGTTTTAGATTTGAAGTAAATAATAAGAGTTATAGATTCTTTGAGCAACCCAATTATTATAATAAAATCACGTTATTGAATCAACAAACATCTCAATATAATTCATTTTGATTTAAGAAATTGGGATTTTCAAGAAGAAAACCCAAGCGACCTGGATGAAATATTTGTTTTCTCCATTTAGTATAAATGAGCACTGACTTTAAGTAGAGGACGAATTATTTCTGGTTTACGGCAAGCCTCTTTACTAGTGTGCATGCACTAGCTAGCGGTTATATATTTCCACGAGTATGGTCATTTATAAGTTCAGGTAAAATGCTCTCTCTCAAAATTGGATGGCTGGACTCGAGGGTTGACTCATTTCGCGGGTTAATTAAAAGAAAGTTTGAAACAAACTAAAAACACGAGATGGAAAATGAATGGCGTTACAGTACTATATATTCCAGGCTAATTTTTGTCATATACGCCAATAATATGCCCATGCCCATGAGTAACATTAACGTTAATGCTTTCCATTGCCATTACCAACGCCAAAAAATGCCATATCAACGTATTCCAATGCAATCAATAATCCGTTCATTGAGATTCTTGATCGACTTGCTTGCATACCCTTTTTTTAATTAACATTAACACTGCCATTATATATAACCCATCTAGCAATATATAACGATGTATAATATATACCATCTGATAACCTTCTCGGTCTTCAATAACGCACCATTAACTATTGCAATAACGCACTATCAATATAATATATTTCAAAGCCATTATGTAATTTACCATATAACTCGTAAATTCATATGTGAATGCCATATAACTAGTAAATTTATATTCTAGTAACTTTTGACCGTAATTTAATAGACTGGCAAGACATATAACACACTGTCTGATATAATGCACTATCATAATATGATACAAATATAATGCACTGTCATAATATTTACTGCAATTCATTAAAGGTCTTGGGAAGAATATCGACTGAATGCTCTCTATCTGGTACGACCCTTCTCATCTCTTCAATGATGTTAAGATAACGAAGAAATCCTTACTCCCTCTATTCATTCGATGTCAGAGCAATAATGATCGGTCTTGTTCTATCACTACGCCCCTGTCGTATACCAGTTTTTTCCAGTGTACCTGTCTACAAGTCTCTGGTCTGACAATATGTTATGTAATGCTAAAGACAGATACTATGACACCAATCTAATGCACATCTGGCATATGAATTTTGACATGTAAAACACTCATCATTCCATTAGGCATCTAGATACCCTTTCATCTGACATTCTTTTTTCGACTTTGTTATGTCATCATTATTAATGCATACCATGTAACGTTCCATTATGTTAAGTTATAGGTGTAATGCATCACTCGAATCTCTACCTGTTTGGTCTTGAATGTAGTGGAAGTCTATTATGAAATGATTTTTTTTTTTAATCTCATCTTTGAGCACGTTCAATTGATCCTCCACCCTTTCTTGTTTTTGCATGCCTTTGTCTAGATTACTCTTTACTTTTTCAAAAGAAACATCCATGTGAGAGCTGAAATGATTAATATGATCTTTCAGATAATGAAATTCAGCCATAGAATCTCGCTTTTACTGCTACAAAGATATTATTACATTCTTTTAATTCAGATTGGCGCCCCTCAATTACTCAATTGTCTGTCGAGTTTCTTCTATGGCTTTCATGTAACCAAAAAGTATTTTATCTTTAAGATAACATTGAGTCTTTAATTTATTGTATTCCATTTCCCTGTGTCGCCCATCTTGTTTTCCCATCTACAAAGTTAAATTCAAGTTATGGCTTTGCTGTAATTGTTGTGATAAATTTTTTGTTGGAAATATTGAGAGGGGGTGTGAATCAATATTCCTTTTCCATTGTTATTTTACCAGTTAAAACATTTATATTCAGAATACAAGATGAACAACAAGAATAAATGCTTTTATCAATATAATCTTTGCAATAAAATAGATACAATATATATATGGTTCCAATCTGTTGTCAAGCACCAATTTGGACTTTTGTGAGGCTCCAACCTCCAGAGCACCAACTTTGTTTTGTCAAGGCACCAACCTTGGACGTAGGAGCACCAACTCCCTCGACACCAATCCTTCCAGTTTTGAGGCACCAACCTCAAGGGCTCCAACACTCTGTTGTCAAAGCACCAACCTTGGATATAGGAGCACCAACTCCAAGGAAACCAATCCTTCCAACTTCTAGGCACCAACGCCAAGGACTCCGACCCAATCTTGTCAAGGCATATTTGATAGTAATGTTCTCCTCCTAAAACTCTTCTTTACTGAATTCTGTCTGTTTACAGCTTCACTGTAGTCTCCATGCTACAACATCAATGGCAACCAGTCTTCAAAAGAAGAAGTCTTTACAACTCTTCATATTGTCCACACATAGTCTGCAAAAGTTATCTCATGATGATATCAAATAGCCATCATGATCTCTGATAATGTATCCACACAGCTTTAGTGAGTCTACTATTAGCTCCACTAAGCTCTGCACAAGAATCAACTCTTTGTTTCAAGCCTCTTTTCTACCAGTCACAGTAAATGCTTCAGCTGTGACTGCTTCTCACTGTTCTCTTACTTCCCAGAAACAAAATCACATATGCTTCAATGTTGGTGCTGGCTTCAAGTGATATCAAATGAAACTTTATTTATCTTTTCACAAAAATGTTCTTCAGAATGCATTATGTACCTGATTAATTATTCACAGGTCTGAGTCTTTCATAGGGTAACACGATCAACAAAGTTTCTCCTCTGTCGGCTTCCTCCTGTCCTGCTGGACCTTCGGCTTCCTCCTTTCATGTTGGACCTTCGGCCCTTTTTTGTCCTGTTGGACCTATGGCTTGCTCCTTCTTCCAGTTCACGAACAACAACTGATAAAGACAATTATCTGTTTTCTTATCTTGATATGCCTCACCTTTGGCTTCCCTTTTGCTCGCTTGAGCTTCGGCTTCCTCAACGCTCGCTCGAGCTTCCCGATCCATGGCTTCCTCTGTCTATTCGAGTGTTCCAATACTCACAGGACACGTTCAGGAGAAAGAGAGGGTGAAATACAAAGAATTGTTGCTTATTAAAAAATATCAGAGAGGTCCTTTTTCCTTTAATAATATTCATACACTAGACTTCATTATTTACGGATGATTTAATTGGAGAGACCGTACCAACAAGGAGGTCCCACATGCCATGTCACAATCGCAATCGCAATCGCAACTTTCATGAGGTCTTTTATAAGTCATGTCTATAACATCGCCAATGGACGATTACCGATTGCCCCTACTGGATGCGTTATGATTATAAACTATTGTTAATAACTCTGTCGGGTCCACAGCTCCATTGCAATCGACGGATTTAACATCCCTTAGAGACTAGTGACATAGCGGATGTAATATTACATTACGACAGTTTATAATGGAGCCACGGGTCCGCATATATTATCGCAATCAAAGGTTTTGGGGGTGACAACCCTTTATAACTTGCGCTATGAGAGTTCCGATAAGCAGATGCAATAATATATTAAGTCATATTGCAATGGTGTAGTCGGGTCCGCATACATATCGCTATCGCAGTTTTAACGTGACAAGGCTTTAAACACTACAATACATAACTCCTGATATGCTTAAGCCGCATATAATCAAACTTCACACTTTGCTTTGATATATGGACTTAACCACAAAACCCTCTCTTAACGTTGTTTATGTGTAAACTTAACCCATAAACCTTTATCCCCTTTAATTCTATTATAACCCTCATATGGTGGGAATATACAGAAACACACGGAAACTTACATTTTCCGCTTTTCCATAGCCTTAGCGCGTTTATCGATGCTCACCTTTATTAGACTCATTCTCCACCGTGGATTTCCCTCCATCAGATATGACAGTTGATGGGAAAACCCCTCTTCGAACACATAAACCAGATTTCAAATAATAATGAATCACATTCATAAATCGTCAGGTCCGCACATCAAAGACACCTTCGCAGCGCGGCTCCTTCCTTTCTCTGATCTCTGATTAAATCAGGACCATTGATCTGGCATTCGATCTGATGGTTGTATCTTAGTCTGATCAATCAAACTTGCACGGCAATCCTCCACCATTGATCTGCACTCAATGGATCTGATGGTTCACAACGATTTCGGGTAGACAACAAGCTCGGGGATTAACCACCCAATAAAGTGGTTTCCTCTCTCCTCCTCACTACTACATGTCGCTCGGTTAGTGGAATCGGGTGCTCACCCTTCAATACCACTTACCACTTCTTTCTCACCCGATAACCTGCTTTTTTTTTATAAAACCGCCTTCCTTCGCGACTAACACCTGAGCTTGTTATCTACCTGAATGTGATACTTAATAGAATCTGCCGATATGATTTCTCCGATATATATATACTACTCCGCTCTTATCTGCTTTTGGCTTGTCACTCCTATGGCTTCTGATACACTGCTCCAACAAATCTTCTCTGATATTCCTCCGATATCTCATGATATGGTTCCTCTATTAACTGCTCTTTCGCTAGCTTCTCCTCTTGATGCGTGTTCCACTTTGTTCGTTCCCTTTTGATGACTTCTTCCACTTTGTGGGAGTTCTTGGGCATATAATACATGCGATACTCCCGATATGGCTCCTCTTGCTCCAATAGGTCTTCCTTTGGCTTTGCAATGTCTTTCAATGAACTTCTCTGATAACTTCATACCTTGATGGCTTGTGATATCTTTTTTGATATGCCTCTCTTGCTTTGATATTCTACAATACTCCTATGATGTGTTAACTCCTCTGATACTTTGCAATACTCTTAAGCATAAGCAATAGCTTTGGTATGCCTCCTTTGTTAACTCCTCCGTTAACAGACTCTTACTCGTGGCTTGGCTTTCCTGATGGCCTTGCTCCTTGGCTTCTTGCTCCTATTTCTTCATGAATCTACTCTGCTTCTCCTTGGCTTCATATCATCATTTAGTATCCTAGAATATTGCCATATTGACATACCCCTGTCGAACTGCTACTCTTCTTCATGAATAGTAGATCTTCATGGGTCTGTTACTCCCCTTGTCATAGTGCTCTTCTTTTTACTCAAGATAGAAGGATTGCTGCAACTAGCACAATATCCCCTCTTCATGTCTCAGAACTACTTTATCATGGCTTCAACAATGCTTAAAGATTCTTCTCTTCAATGTTTATGCAATAATGATCAAGAATCACAGTCTCCCCTGACTGTATGCATCATCTCTTTTGGCAGAGTCTTCCTATCAAATGCTCAGATTGTCGAAGATTAGGTCAAAAACATGTGTTATTGACTGGAGAGTTCAAGGGACTTTCGAATTGTATTTGCTTCCTTCTCCATACTTGTGTAACTTTCTTCTTTTGCATGGTTCTAGCTTGTGTAAGAGCCCAAGTTAAGTTACAATCATGTGCCATATGACCAATGTTATGACACTTGAAGGATTCTACATTGTTCATGAATAAGAATTCATGATTTCTTCCTACAAAATTGTTCCTTGGAGATTGTTGGGGACCATAATATCTGTCTTTATGATATGGTTGGGGACCATAACATCTATCTTTATGATATGCTTTACAATCCTTTTCCATGTGACCAAAGTTTGTACAAGAATAACAATAACCAAGAAATAAACTTTGGTACCTGGGAGATGGATTCCTTGATGTACTTCTGAAGTCTTTCTGTCTTGAGATCCTTTGATGATAACCATTGCTTCTAGCATCATTGACATTATCTACATTTCTTCTTCGAGCAGGATTTCTTCCATTGTTGCCTTGATTTTTCTCCCTGCCTTTGCTGGAATTGGGAGCATCACCATTTCTTTCTGGCTTCTTCACATCCCTTTTATTTCAAGCATTATCATTCTTGTTTGAGGATTCACCTGCATACCCGAGACCTGATTTATCAAATGGACATCTTTGATGGTTAAGCATGTCATGCAAGGCTTGAGAGCTCTTCAAGGTTTTGTTCATCCCTTCAACCATTTTCCTGAGGAAGACAATCTCTTCTTCCAATATTTCACACTCATTATTCTTCTTAGCAAGTTGTTTCTCAGTTTCTTCCTTGATATGAGCAACTTCATTTGCTTCTCTTTTAAGGGAGATGATATCTCACTTCATTTTGAAAATTTCTTCATTTTCCTTTGCTAGACTACTCTCCATTTCTTCCTTGATCCTTGTAGCTTTACATGTTTTGGCCTTGAGAATTTTGATGTTAGATTTTAATTTGAATATTTCTTCATCTATTACTTTTAGTTGACATATCATGGTGTTTCTCTCGTTTTTTGCTTCATCGACCTGTTCTTCTATGATTGCCAATGTTTCCATTGTCTTTTCAGCTCCTTGTGCTTTCTTCTTAAGTTCCTTGTTTTCCTTTTTCAATTTGATAATCTCTTCCATGTCAGCCATAAGTTGAGTGAGGATATCTTCTACAAAATATTTTTCATTCTCTTCATCTTCTAGGTCTTCTTTAGCCTTGATGTCATCATTCTCATTTTTAGCTTCTATGATGGGTTCTGGATTTTCTTCTTGATTTCCATCATCTTCTTGATTGATGGTCATGGTCAATGCTCCTTTTCAGTGAAGTTCATGAAGTTTGTCCCATATACCCTTTGCTAACGAACATTTTCCTAAATTGTTCTTTATAGAATCAGGTAGCCCATTCAAGGTTGCTTCATTGCTTTTTCATTGTACTCCTTGGATTCTCCATCCATCATGCTATCAATAATTACTGATTTCTAGATTTCAATGCCTTGAGTCTTTAAGAAATTCCTCATTCTTGCTTACCATATATTAAAGTTCCCATTGAACCATGGAGCCTCCTCAAATTGATTGTCTTCTATTTTAGTGGTAGAGGGAGACACATCCTTAGGAGGATTGGAGATTTCTTCCTTGGCTTCGCCATTTTTGTTCTAAAGATCAACCTTCAAGCTGTTAGGCTTTGAATGAAGGTAGTAGCTCTAATACCAATTGTTGGAAATACTGAGGGGGGGGGGGGGGGGGGTGAATCTGTATTCCTTTTCAATTTTTATTTTACCAGTTAAAACATTTATATTCAGAACACAAGATGAACAACAAGAATAAATGATTTTATTAATATAATATCTGCAATGAAATAGATATAATATATATATGGTCCCAATCTGTTGCCAAGCACCAACTTGGTCTTTTGTGAGGCTCCAACCTCCAGAGCACTAACTCTGTTTTGTCAAGGCACCAACCTTGGAGTTAGGAGCACCAACTCCTACGACACCAATTCTTCCAGTTCTGAGGCACCAACCTCAAGGGCTCCAACCCTCTACTGTCAAGGCACCAACCTTGGATATAGGAGCACCAACTCTAAGGACACCAATCCTTCCAACTTTTGAGGCACCAACACCAAGGGCTCTGACCCAATCTTGTCAAGGGATGTTTCATAGTAATGTTCTGCTCCCAAGACTCTTCTTTACAGAATTCTGTTTGTTTACAACTTCACTGTAGTCTCCATGCTACAACATCAATGGCAACCAATCTTCATATGAAGAAGTCTTTACAACTCTTCATATTGTCCACATAGAGTCTGCAAAAGTTATCGCATGATGATATCAAATAGCCATCATGATCTCTGATAATGTCTCCACACAACTTTAGTGAGTCTACTATTAGTTGCACTAAGCTCTGCACAAGAACCAACTCTCTATTTCAAGCCTCTATTCTACCAGTCACAGTAAATGCTTTAGGTGTGACTGCTTCTCACTATTCTCTTACTTCCCAGAAACAAAATCACATATGCTTTAATGATAGTGCTGGCTACTGTTCCCCTCAAGCGATATCAAATGAAACTTTATTTATCTTTTCACAAAATTGTTCTTCAAAATGCATTATGTACCTAATTAATTGTTCACAGGTCTGAGTCTTTCACAGGTTAACACAATCAAAAGAGTTGCTCGTCCTTCGGCTTCCTCCTGTCCTACTGGACTTATGGCTTGCTCCTTCTTCCAGTTCGCCAACAACAACTGCATAAAGAGAATTCTTTGTTTTATTATCTTGATACGCCTGACCTTTGGCTTCCCTTTCGCTCACTTTAGCTTTGGCTTCCTCAATGCTCACTTGACCTTCTGGCTTTCCTCCTCTGGTCACTTTAGCTTCCTCTACGCTCGCTCAACCATCTATGCTCGCTTGACACTTCGGCTTCCCGATCCATGGCTTCCTCTGTCTATTCGAGTGTTCCAATACTCACAGGACACGTTTAGGAGGAAGAGAGGCCGAAATACAAAGAATTGTTTCTTGTTAAAAAATATTAGAGAGGTCCTTTTTCCTTTAATAATATTCATACATTAGACTTCATTATTTACGGAGGATTTCATTGGAGAGACTGTACCAATAGGGAGGTCCCACATGCCACGTCACAATCGCAATCGCAATCGCAGCTTTCATGAGGTCTTTTATAAGTCATGTATATAACATCACCGACGGCCGATTATCGATTGTCCATCCTGGATGTGATATGATTATAAACTGTTGTTAATAACTCCGTCGGGTCCATAGCTCCATCGCAATTAGTGGATTTAACATCCCTTAGAGACTAGTGACACAACGGATGCGATATTACATTAGGGCAGTCTACAATGGAGGCACGGGTCCGCATATATTATCGCAATCAGAGGTTTCGGGGGTGACTGCACTTTATAACTTGCGCTATGAGAGTTCCGATAGGTGAGAGTGATAATATATTAAATCATATTGCAATGGTGTAGTCAGGTCCGCATACATATCGCTATCGCAGTTTTAACATGACAAGGCTTTAAACACTGTGATACATAACTCCCAATATGCTTAAGCTGCATATAATCAAACTTCACACTTTGCTTTGATATATCGGACTTAAGCACAAAACCCTCTCTTAACATTGTTTATGCGTAAACTTAACCCATAAACCTTTATCCCCTTTAATTCTATTATAACCCTCGTATAATGGGAATATACACAAACACACGGAAACTTACATTTTCCGCTTTTCCATAGCCTTGGCACGTTTATCGATGCTTACCTTTATCAGGCTCATTCTCCACCATAGATTTCCCTCCATCAGATCTGACGGTTAATGGGAAAACTCCGCTCTGAACACATAAGTCAGACTTCAAATAATAATGAAATGTGTTAATAAATCATCGAGTTTTCACATCAAAGACACCTACACAGCGCAGCTCCTTCCTTTCTCCGATTAAATTAGGACTGTTGATCTAGAGCTCGATCCGATGGTTGTCTCTTAGCCTGATCAATCAAAATTGCGCAAAAATCCTCCACCATCAATCTGCACTCAATGGATCTGATGGTTCACAATGATTTCGAGTAGACAACAAGCATGGGGATTAACCGCCCAATAAAGCGGTTTCCTCTCTCCTCCTTACTACAACGTGTCGCTCGGTTAGTGGAATCAGGTGCTCACCCTTTAATACCACTTACCACTTCTTTCTCGCTTGATAACTCGCTTTTTTTATAAAACCGCCTTCCTTCGCGACTAACACCTGAGCTTGTTATCTACCTGAATGTGATACTTAATAGAACCCACCAATGTGATTTCTCCATATATATATATATATATATATATATATATATATATATATATATATATACTGCTCTTCTCTTATCTGCTCCTATCTGCTCTTGTCTTGTCGCTCCTATGGCTTCCAATACATTGTTGCAACAACTCTTCTCTGATATTCCTTCGATATCTCATGATATGGTTCCTCTCTTAACTGCTCTTCCACTGGCTTCTCCTCCTGATGCGTGTTCCTCTTTGTTCCTTCTCTTTTGATGACTTCTTCCTCTTTACGGGACTTCTTGGGCATATAATACATGTGATACTCCTAATATGGCTCCTCTTGCTCCAATAGGTCTTCCTTTGGCTTTGCAATGTCTTTCAATGAACTTCTCTGAGAACTTCATACCTTGATGGCTTTTGATATCTTTTTCGATATGCCTCTCTTGCTCTAATATTCTACAATACTCCTATGATGTGTTAACTCCTTTGACACTCTGCAATACTCTTAAGCATAAGCAATAGCTTTGACATGCCTCCTTTGTTAACTCCTCCGTTAATAGACTCTTACTCATGGCTTGGCTTTCCTAATGGCTTTGCTCCTTGGCTTCTTGCTCCTGTTTCTTCATGGATCTACTCTGCTTCTCCTTGGATTCATATCATCATTTAGTATCCTAGAATATTTCCATATTGACATACTCATGTTGCTTCATGGATCTGCTCTACTTGGCTTCACATCATTGTTTATTGTCCATAATATTTCCATATTGACATCAATGACAACCTAGATTAACATTTTCAATCCGTCGATTAGTTTCTCTTATAATTGACTCATTTTCACTCTCATTCACTTCTTTCACCTTCTATTCATATTCAATTATACAATGCACATACAAGCCAACACCTAAAGGAACATCTTCATCTATGTCCACCTTTGTAGCATTGCCAGATTGGGATGTGCCATGATTCAACATTGGAAATAGATGCTCTACCGAAGAGTGTATAGATTTCCTACCATATATTTTTGGAATTTTTCCATTACCAGATCTTTTGAACTAGATATTTATAGGTGGTTATCTAGACTCATTTCCATTCATCTCTCAATCTCTCACATCATTTCTGACATCGTTTCTCTAGTTGAAGTCATATTTTGAAGACATGTATTTCTCAAGATGCACAAAGGCCTACATCTACCATTCTCAAATTCTGATAGTCTATGCTCTGCTAAAGGGGATCCAACCTAATGAGCATCCTCAAACAATACTATAATTTATTTTTCACCAGCCTAGATTCATCTTAACTCTCGATCTACCCAGAGAGATCAAATCTATCAAGATGCAAACCCCTTTTGAGTGAAAAGAGATGGATTCTCGAGCCAAATTATCATTGCTAAGCAACACTCCGATAAGTTCTTCAAACAGTTGGGCATCTTTAGACGATGCTCTAACCAGTTCATCGACCTTCAATAATGAAAAATTGGTTTCAAGTCTGAATCATTATTTCAATTTCTTTGCGTTATAGGAGATTTGGGAGTATTCACATTGTTTATTCATCTTTATCATCATGTCTAGTTTATCTCACTTGTTCAAATCCAATATAACAAGAGATGTCAATTTCTTAACCCATGAGGGATTTCTTCGAGGCTTGTGCATGACGAAAAATTTAATAATTTCAATGATGAAAGTTTTTCAACATTCTTAGAAAGCACTTTTCAATCCATGCAACCTCTAAATTGAGTTCCTACAAAGAATTTAATGTTAGAAAGCTAATCCTCGGGATTAAGCTTGGGTCAGCTTGAGTAGTTATTGAAGTCCAAGAAGACCTAGGAACTAATTCAATTGTTTCATGCATGTATTAATATGTACACATTGTACATCATTGCTTGCGATAATTATTAATATACAATTTATTTGGTTTTTTATTGTCTTACAGTGGTATCAAAGAGGATAGTTCATTCGCCTGTTGATTAAGTTAAGCCACTTGTTTTGTGGCCTTCGTGGGTGCCCCTCTTTTCACATACTTTGACCTCGTTTTGAGTAGTCCTTCTATGGCATTGTGAAAAAGCTAGATGACTAAAAGAGTGTGGATATCTTGGTGCATCTTTGAATTAAAAGGAGAAAAAGTCATATGGAATCTATGTTGAAGCAAGAAGAACTAGTTGCCTGAAGAAGTTTCTAATTGAGAAATAGTGTTGTAGCATAAAGAAAAGGTATGAATTCTTATTTTAATCGAATGAATTTTTTTATTAATCTTCAAGTAAAAATGAAGAGTGGCATAGAGGCATGGTGATAAAAAAGATGCAGTCCAAGAGTGGGAAAGAAGATTTTTTTTAAATAAAATGTTCTAGACATTAGAGGTTAAAAGAATATTCTAAATATATTTTGCATGCTGAAATTGGTGATGAAAATGTGCCAAAGATTTATCAAAGGGTAAAAGAAGCAAAAGAAAATTCACCGAATTTTAAAATTTTATACCAGGTATTTTCAAGAATTTTAGATCAAGGAATATTATTTTTATTATTACTTCCATGTTCATGAAAGTGAAAGTAAAAAAAATATTTACAGAGTTTTTTGAGAAGGATTTGTAAAAATTAAATGAAAATACATACATTTTCTAGAATATGTGACCACGAGTAAGGTAAATACATTTCCTATATATTTTATATTAGTTCTCTACTGGACTATTTTTGAAGCATACCATCAAATCACTAAGCCAATCTTTATTTAAAACAAAAGGAGAAAGGGATTTATAGTTTCTTTTAGAGGACTACTTCTCATATTTGGAAAGGATTTGTTTGAAGAATTTATTTGGCTGCAAAACAATTATGACTTCAATAGTTTCCATAGTTGGAGTTTTTCTTTGTGGAAAGGAGAATTATCAAGAGTGGTTTGAGTGTTTATAAAATTGGAGTATTTGGGATGCATGAATGCACAATGAAATTGAACTTGTAAAGAAGGTAGTGTGGTTAGCAAAGCTCATGCAGTTACATGGTGTGTTCAAGGTCACAAGTTCAAATCTTTGTGCTTAATAATTTTTTACAAAACAAAAAGGGAGGTTAATTTTGGAAGTTGTGATACTGACTATAGTGGTTGTTTGCAGGACGGAATTTTGTTTGCAATGATGACATTTTGTTTTCAGCAATATGATAAATTTTTGTTGAAATTATTATGTTGTAAACGGGTTCATTTTCGGTTGAACCCGACACCCGGTTAAATCATTGTAAATTTATTTTATTGGGTGGATTTTTGGTTGAACCCGACACCCCTTTTTCGTTGATTGTTGGAGAGAATGGCCAAACTCGATGATTGGTTACAATTATTGAACAATTTAATGTCATCTACTATTCGTAACAGTGTCCAAGTCAGCAAGGACATTCTCTCTGACATCCAATCACATTTGCAAAATGCTAAAAGAACAACTGAATTCTTGGAGCTAGAGTCTCAGTTTCAGTGAGATGAACTGCATGAATTACAAAAGAAGAATTTTTGACCTGTTCTTGTTCAGAACAACAATATGTTTGAACCTGATCATCAGGTAGAGAATGACCAGAGTAATGAAGTGGCTTCAAAAGAAAATTTGGATGCAAATAAAAGTTCTTATGAGAAGCTTGTTATTCCCAAAAAATTCATAAGATCATAGGAAGAGATTACTCATAATAAACATAGAAGTAGTTTGGGATATAATGTCTTGAATGTATTTTTCACATTCCTGATTTTGCTAAACATATACAATTCTGAAGTGCTACATTTCTGGATGGTGTGATACATCACAAACATTAGAGCACAATGGATAACGCGATGAATCAAAAGTTACGAAAATAACATCTTTGATCGGATCAGATTTTAAATATAAATCTTCCAAAATAAAATGTTCATGAGAAAACTAAAGATCAACTAGTGCACTTGGACATTCGTCATCGCTTAGATCAAGAACATTATCACCGTCAGAATGATTGTTTCCTAATACTACAGGTCTAAACAAATTGATTTCATTTGGTTCATTACCATGATCAACAGATTAAAAATCATCCAAGAATGAGGAAACACCATCTTCACACATAGGACTTTGTAGAAAAGAAGAAAGATTGAAAGAATCTTCACTTTTATGCTCCTTTACCTGTGCAATGTGCCTTTTACCAAATCACAATTTAAACCAACAACTTGAAAATCAGGAGAGAGTGAAGAATTATTTGGTGGAGCAGATTGATGAAATGGATCATGGTACAAATATTCATTTCATGTAGACAATAGAGGAAAACAAAAATCCAAATAAAATTCAAGAATAGAATTATTAGTGTTAATACCATCTTGAGGAATGAAAAGATTATCCTTCACCGCATGCTCCGTGAACCACTCCGAGATTTCATCCATGGGATATGAGTCATGAAAGGTGGAAGGAGGATGAGAATATAGATTAGGAATTTGATGTGTAGGTTTCCCAAGTTTATTATCATCACAAGGAACCAACCTCATTGGAATTGGAAAAGGAGGAGGACAATGAAAAAATAGCAGATTCCTCCTCTAAAATTATAGGTGTCTCACAATTTAAAAGAGTTGGGGAAGAAGAAACATCAGGTGGTTTGTATTAACCATGAAAAGAGATATGAACTGAATTCTCAAACCTTTTTTTCAAGAAATCCCAATCCATATCTTCTTCAGGAAATTTATAACAATGGTGAAGGAATTGATTATAGAAATCCTCAACTGATTCATCAGTCTCTATTTTAAGATGATTTATTATTTTATAAACATATCAGTAATCATTCCTATTAGATGATAAATGATTCTCCTCCACGAGATGGTTAATAGAATGAATGGAAGCAAGTGGTAGAGTGTGACACCATCAACTAACTCGACTTTCAAGGGTGAGGAACAAAACAATACAAGCCACATCTTTAAAACCAATTTTATAGTATTCATAGAACTTAAGTAAAAGAGATGCATGCTCGATAATGGATGTATCACCCTCACCATCAAACTTGAATTGATATAAGCCATGAAGAGATTCATTGGGAATTGAAACCTCACCAGGGGATATGTTAGAAAAACACTCCAGGAGTATGATTTGAGGATGAGCCATTTACGATAAGAGATTCAAAACAAACTTAACTATCTCATCTTGTCATCTGGCCCTCCTAGCGCCATTATTGATGGTGCTGGAAATCCGTCAACCAATGGGTCTCCATAATGTGATGTCCCAATTAGACCTCACACTATTTGGAATAGGAACCACATCTAGAGTATCGTCTCGCTACGATGTATTGTTGTAGATTTTCCTTGGCTACAAATTTCAGCACAAGAGATTAATACACAGGTATCTCTTGATGAACAAGTGAGTATGCCGTGTGAAATGTTCAGTTGCAGAAAGTATCAAGGTCTTTCTATCGAAAGGGGAGAGAGAAGTGGGCCCTTCAAAGACAAGTAATAGTACTAATTTAGAAAAGGCACATGAACACATACACAATATTGAATTGTTGATCAACTAGCAAAATAGTTCACAAGGAAGCAATGATTGTTAAATAAAATACAACACACCTTCAACAAGATAAGTACCAAATATAGCGAAATAGTTCAGTTTTCTTACTATAGATGAAAAAAGAACAAATTGAAAACATTCAAAGAAAAATCTTACAATATTCACGACATATGCATGAAAGTGTGTCAACTCAACAAGCTTTTGAATTAAGTAAAAGTTCCAAGATACATTGAGACAACGAACTCCACAAGCCCCAATAGTGGAGCATTAGAGCAGTCACTTGGTCCTCCAAAACAACTATATTCCTCTCCAATGCCTCGTAGGAGGAGACAAGGTAAAAATTCCTTTACATGTACAATGAGGGTGCATATATAACAAATGGGGTGATCATTCACCTACCATGTGATGCTTGGACTACCCTCATGGTTGTTTGACTTCTCTATGAAATGTCGACTCCCACATGACTTTTCACATTACATGGATGACTCTTGGATTTCCACTTTACATTACATTTTCCAAAATCGAATTTACATAATCCGCAGATGATGTGACACCTCATGACTCGTGACAAGATATGACATGACATTGATGACATGCACTGCATGATGGTGTGGCAGTGTCAACTGTCCTTCTAGATGGTTCTTTATTTCTATCTTCAATGAAATATATACTTTGTGCTTAATATCCACACTCCAAATGGTTGTGAATCAGATGGTGCGTTCATTCGTTCCTTATCTTTGATCTTCTGTTGTAATCCAGTATTCCTCTGTCTTCTTTCCTGGCGATCATATTATCTCCTCAACTCCTTAGGTGTCTTCTAGCTTGTCCTCATTCTCCATCTCCTTCTTCATCATCCTGCCATAGCATGATAGAGTACCTACATCTACAGTTCATTCATGACAAGATGAAATTACTCTAATAAACCCCCAGTCTAAGATGATGCATAATGATCCACTGGTTGAGCTGGAACCGGGTGGAAAGTTGAGGGAAAGGCTCAGTGACTGAAAAATTGCGCAACTTAGAATGTCAAGGGTTAGGCTTGAGCCTTGAGATTGCACAATGTGTAGTTGAGGCTTGGAATAAGAAAAAATATTGTGCAGTAAGGGAGCTCAAGGAGCCAGGTTGAGGGCTTGAGCACTGATTTTTCCCACTATGAAATTATGGAAGGTAGAGGAACCTAGGTAATTGCGAAATTGTGCAGTTCAAGATCTCAAGGCTAAGGCTTGATCCTTGAGACTGTGAAATCCACAATACTAACTGGGAAAGAGAGAGAAATTTATCAGTTTTTTAGGTCAGAGGCCAAGATTGAGCATTGAGACTGTGTAGTGTGCAGTCCTGAGAGGTAGGAACTGCTCATTGCCTAGTGTCAAGAGGCATGACTGGAGCGTGAGCGTTGAGACTCCACAATGCGCAGTTTCAGAAGGTTTGATGAGGCTAAGTTGTTGAATTTTTTTATGAAATTTGGCTGTGTGTGGGATAAGAGAAGCTAATGTGAATAGTGATAAGACTTGATTATGATCACACACTTAGAATAATTGATGACACAACATAGATCATCCTGAACACATGAAAAACATACTTCCCTTAGTGTGACAAAATTTGCAACAACTAATGACAAGTGCGACACCAAAGATACACTTTGCGATGACCATGATGACACTTGTGTGAAAGTGCTTAAAACTTTGGAAATGAGTGCAACAAATGTTTACATGTTGGGCCTGATGCAGGAGCATCGGAACAGGTCAGCAATGTGGGAAACTGCCCACATGTTGTGGCCTGACAAAGTGGAATTCAGTTCGGTTCAGTTTGTTAAAGAAGGCGACTTTACAAAATTATTAGCTATTACTGTAATAGGGTGTCTATCTTATTGTTAAGATTGTTATAGCAGGTGTATGCGAGCCCAAATAAGTAGGCGTTTATTGTTAGAATTCCTACAATTAGAAGAGTATGTATCCAGTAGTTAAAAAGAGATGGTGACAGCGTGTAGAAGGGGTTTTTTTTTTTAGTTCTGGAATAAAATGGGAAAAAAAACACCAGTCCAAAGCTCTGTTTTTCTGTTTCGCGTGATTATATTCCAAAATAGAATGACAAATCCTGGAGGGGGTGCGCACTGATGTCTGGGTAATGAAATTAAGTAAATTCCATCTGTGTTTGTGTATAAAATCGCATTGACTGTCTTGATAAGATTAAAAATATGTCGAGATGAGATCTCAGCAAAACCATGACTGACCAAAGAGCCGTTTTAATGATTAATGTAGCATTGGTATATCTGGTTGAGTGCACCTTTTTGCAGGATCAATCTGGTCTACGTCAGAATTGAAAGCTCTGCATGATGATTGTGAACGTTTTGAAATATTTCCTCCTGGACATATATACTCCAGCAAAGCAGAGCGCTGTCGCCCTTTGTGAGTTGTGAAGTCCATAACATGGAGAACGTGGAGAAATTCCTATCGAGTCACAGATGTGGAACTGAGAATACATTGTTTTGGATCCGAGAAGTCCGCGTTGGCGTTATGGAATTGGCAACAAATAATGGACAATCAGTTCTGGTGATGGCGATCCACCGCATCGGAGCGGATTTGTGATCTGCTAGTTAGGCAATCAATTGTTGGACAAACTTTGACCACCGATCCATCACATCGGAGCGGATTGGATCCGGTATTGCGCATTCAATTGCGAGATAAATGGGGTGACTGCCGATCACGAGCTCTGTACACGTTTTATGAATATAGAAAATATTCATTTCCTATTCTGTCTTGTGTTTTGCTTGGCGCAAACCCAATGGGAAAAAACGATAGCTTGCGCTTCTTTCCGTTATACTGGTCACAATGCTTTCAGTGCTTCATCGGTCAAGGCGGTCCATACAAAAGCATCCAGCACGTGTTGGGAGAGAATTTCTTTTAGAAGTTTGCAGCATGTGATATGTTTTTGTCCTGAGTTCTTATTTGTATGGTGAATTGTTGTAGGAAGAAGTGCGGAATCGATTTAAAGGATAATCATCGTTTTTAGTGTTCTTCAAAATAGGGTAGTGCGGCCAGCGTTTGCAGGTTCTCCATCAATTTTTGGTATCAGAGCCACAAGATACAGGTGGTTGCAGCCAAGATGCCGCCAAGGCGAGGAATTGGTCGAGGAAGACCAGAACCAAATGCAGTCTTGATAGAAGAAGTGCGAAGACTGCGTGAACGAATGGAGACAATGGAAACAGCTCATAGAAGGGCACCAGATGAGAGAACTGAGAGTTCTTCAGAAGAATCTGATGAAGAGGTGGAGGCAGGAGAAGAAAATGAAACTGCCAAAGTCCTCAAGATGCTGGCAAAGGTTGGAAGCAAACCCAAGATAGAAATTCCTATGTATGAAGGGAGTTTAAATGCCGAGGAGCTCATGGATTGGATCAGATCCATACATCAGTATTTCGATTATGAAGAGGTTGAGGAGAATAAGAGGGTGAAGTTTGCAGTCACCAGACTGAAGGGCCATGCAGCCATCTGGTGGGACGAGTTACAGACATCAAGAACGCGAAAGGGAAAATCTAAGATCAAGCAGTGGGATAAAATGGTAAGCAAACTGAAAGCCAAGTTTTTGCCTAAAGACTATCATTTGAATCTTTTTAAGCAGATGCAAAATTTGAAGCAGAAGGGAATGTCTGTTAAAGAATATACTGAAGAATTTTATAGGTTAAACATCAGAACAGGACATGTAGAAGATGATCTGGAGAAAGTAGCCAGATATGTTAATGGGCTAAGGTATGAGATCCAAGATGAGATTAGCCTGTTAAGTTTGAAAACTATTGAAGATGCCTATCAAGCAAGTTTGAAAGCAGAGGAGAAAATATTGCGGAAACAGAGTCAAAGGAACAGAGGAAAGAGCTCAGCAAGGGGTAGAGGATCAGCCAGATCCAGAGGAACACAACATCAGTTTGAAGCAGGAAGTTCCAGCAGCAGATCACCACAGATGGGTGATTCTAGTAGAGGGAGATTCGCGCCCAGAGGAAGAGGGAGAGGAAGAGATGTCAGGTGTTATACCTATGGAGAATGGGGACATACGTCATGGAATTGTCCTCAGAACAAATCAACAAGCCAGAGAGGTGAAAATGTGGCTGAGGCAAAGCCGGAACCACCTCGACTTGTAGAGAAGGAAGAACCACCGGAGGAAGGTGAACCATTGCTGCTCAGAAGAACTTTGCTGAGATCAGAAAAAGAGCTTGGAGAACCTGCGCAAAGGAAGAACTTGTTCAGGACTACATGCAAATCAAAGGGTAAGTGTTGTAAGGTTATAATTGATAGCGGGAGTACTGACAATCTTGTGTCTACAGAGATGGTGGAAAAGCTTGGGTTAACAAAGAAATCGCATCCTGCACCTTACAAAGTATCTTGGCTTCAGAAGGGTCATCAAGTCACCGTGACAGAACAATGTAATGTGGAAATGCAGATTGGCACATACATAGATGTGATTTTATGTGACATAATGCCCATGGACGTATGTCACCTGTTATTGGGGAGACCATGGCAATTTGATCGGAAGGCGATTCATGATGGAAGAAGAAATACATACACCATAGAAAAGGATGGAGTTAAGCATACGCTGCTGCCAGTGAAGAATGATGCTGATAAAGATCTGCCTGAAAATAATATTATGCTGATCAGTGGCAAAGAATTTCTACAAGAGGTGGATAAAAGCGCAGAGATGCATTTCGCTATCGTGGGAAGGCCAAAGGTAATTTTAACCTCCACAAATTTACATGATTTGCCTGAAGAAATTCAATCTGTGTTAGATAGTTACATGGATATCATTGTGGATGAATTGCCAAATGAATTACCACCGGTTAGAAGTATAAGTCACCATATCGACTTAATACCAGGAGCAAGTCTACCTAACAAAGCTGCATATAGATTAACTCCTCAGGAAAATGCAGAAGTTGCAAGACAGGTTCAAGAGCTGATGGACAAGGGGCTGATTCGAGAAAGTCTGAGTCCGTGTGTTGTACCAACGGTGCTTAGTCCGAAAAAGGGAGGAGAATGGCGCATGTGCACCGATTCCAGAGCTATCAACAAGATAACAGTCAGGTATAGATCTCCTTTGCCCAGGATGGATGATTTAATGGATTGTTTAAGTGGATCCAGGTACTTTACTAAGATAGATCTGAAAAGCGGGTATCATCAGATCAGAATCCGGGAAGGCGATGAGTGGAAAACAGCTTTTAAAACCAACAGTGGATTGTATGAGAGGTTAGTGATGCCTTTTGGGCTCACTAATGCGCCCAGCACATTCATGAGACTAATGAATGAGGTTCTGAAAGAATATACAGGTAAATTTGTTGTGGTTTACCTTGATGATATTCTAGTTTTCAGCAAAAGTAAAGAGGAACATATGGAACACTTGAAGTTAGTTTTGAAAACTCTGCAGAAAGAGAAACTACTAATCAATCTGAAGAAATGTAGTTTCATGAAAGAGGAGCTGGTATATTTGGGATTTGTGATTTCCAGAGATGGTTTGAAAATGGATCCGGAAAAGGTACAAGCAATCAAAAACTGGCCTACTCCCAGGAGTGTCTTTGAGGTAAGAAGTTTCCATGGACTTGCTAGTTTCTACCGAAAATTTATAAAGGGATTTAGTCAAGTTTGTGCACCAATCCTTGAGACAATCAAGGAGGTCAATCAGCCATTTCAATGTACAGAAGTAGCTGATAGGAGTTTTAATCTGTTGAAAAGAAATATAACAGAAAAGCCTATTCTAGCCTTACCAAATTTCGAGGAAGTTTTTCAAGTGGAAACCGATGCAAGTGGAGAAGCAGTTGGTGGGGTGCTAAGCCAAGAGCAAAGGCCAATAGCATATTTCAGCAAGAAGTTAAATGATGCAAAGAAAAAATATTCCTCTTATGATAAAGAATTTTACGCTATTGTGCAGGGATTAAAAAAGTGGAGGCATTACTTGCTACCGAAGGAGTTCATCTTATATTCAGACAACCATGCTTTGCAGTTTATTAATAATCAGCCAAAGCTAAATCAGAAGCACGCCAAGTGGGTGGAATTTCTGCAAAGTTTCACTTTTGTAATAAAGCATAAAAGTGGTAAGTCTAACAAAGTGGCGGATGCATTGAGCAGAGTAAGTTTTCTGTTGCAAGAATTTAAAGTGGGTGTTGTAGGTTTTGACGAAATGATAGAAATGTACAAGGATGATGAGGATTTTAAAGACATCTACACAGCAGTGCAGAAACCAGTGAGCAATAACAGAAGTCAATGGATGGATTACCTTGTTCAAGGAGGCCTGCTATTTAAAAGCAACAAATTGTGCATCCCAAAATGTTCCATGAGAGAGAACATCATTAAAGAGAAGCACAGTGGAGGATTGTCTGGTCATTTTGGACAAGACAAAACTTTTGCTCAGGTGAATGCTTTTTATTTTTGGCCTAAAATGCAAACTGATGTCAAAAAGTTTGTTGAGAAATGCAGGGTATGCCAGTATGCCAAAGAAAGGAGTCAAAATACCGGACTATATCAGCCATTGCCCATACCAGATCGACCATGGGATGTAGTGAGTATGGACTTCGTTTTGGGGTTACCAAAAACTCAGAGAGGAAATGATTCTATTTATGTTGTTGTAGACAGATTTTCTAAAATGGCTCATTTTATTGCTTGTAAGAAGACTAATGATGCCACACACATAGCAAATTTGTTCTTTTCAGAGATTGTAAGATTGCATGGTTTGCCTGTAAGTATTGTATCAGATCGAGACACTAAATTTGTAGGCCATTTCTGGAGGACACTTTGGAAGAAACTGAGAACTAAACTCAGTTTTAGTTCAGCTTACCATCCTCAAACGAATGGTCAAACTGAAGTTGTAAACAGAAGTTTGGGGAATATATTAAGAAGTTTGGTACATCAGAATCCCAAACAGTGGGATCTAGCATTAGCTCAAGCTGAATTTGCTTACAACGACACACCAAACTGAAGCACTGGAATGAGTCCATTTCAGATTGTCTTTGGAATGCATCCAAGAGGAGTATATGAGCTAAGAGACTTGGGAAAGCAAGAAACCAGAAGTGCAAGTGCTGAAGATTTTGTTGAACAAATGCAAAAGCTACAGGAAGAGGTTAAAGGCAAACTACAGGACAACAGCAAGAGATACAAGCAGAGTGCAGATTTGAGGAGGAGAGAAAAAGACTTTCAGGTAGGAGATTTGGTCATGGCATATTTGAGGAAAGAGAGATTTCCTACAAAGACTTATAATAAGCTGAAACTGAAGAAGATAGGACCCTGTAAAATCAAAAGGAAATTTTCAGCCAATGCATATGAAATTGAGTTGCCGGAAGGGATGGGAATATCCCCCATTTTTAATATTGCAGACTTGTATCCATTCAAGGAGACAGAAACAGAGTTGCAGACTGAAGCTACAGGTGATGAAGTTCAAACTGTGGATTGGGAAGAACAGGTACCAAAAACATCCAAGAAGGAAGTGGAAGCTATCTTAGATCAAAGAGTGTTCAAGAAAACTCGAGGGCAAACATATTTTCAGTATCTTGTCAAGTGGAAAGAGCAGCCAATGGAAGATTCCAGTTGGATGACAGCAACTGAATTGCAGAAATATGGCATAAATCTTGAAAGTTTAAAGAACCAATCTTTTCTTCTCCGGGAGTCTGATGCAGGAGCATCGGAACGGGTCAGCAATGTGGGAAACTGCCCACATGTTGTGGCCTGACAAAGTGGAATTCAGTTCGGTTCAGTTTGTTAAAGAAGGCGACTTTACAAAATTATTAGCTATTACTGTAATAGGGTGTCTATCTTATTGTTAAGATTGTTATAGTAGGTGTATGCGAGCCCAAATAAGTAAGCGTTTATTGTTAGAATTCCTACAATTAGAAGAGTATGTATCCAATAGTTAAAAAGAGATGGTGACAACGTGTAGAAGGGGTTTTTTTTTTTAGTTATGGAATAAAATGGGAAAAAAAACACCAGTCCAAAGCTCTGTTTTTCTGTTTCGCGTGATTATATTCCAAAATAGAATGAAAAATCCTGGAGGGGGTGCGCACTGATGTCTGGGTAATGAAATTAAGTAAATTCCATCTGTGTTTGTGTATAAAATCGCATTAACTATTTTGATAAGATTAAAAATATGTCGATATGAGATCTCAGCAAAACCATGACTGATCGAAGAGCGTTTTAATGATTAATGTAGCATTGGTATATCTGGTTGAGTGCACCTTTTTGCAGGATCAATCTGGTTTGCGTCGGAATTGAAAGCTCTGCATGATGATTGTGAACATTTTGAAATATTTCCTCCCGGACATATATACTCCAGCAAAGCAGAGCGTTGTCGCCCTTTGTGAGTTGTGAAGTCCATAACATGGAGAACGTGGAGAAATTCCTATCGAGTCACGGATGTGGAACTGAAAATACACTGTTTTGGATCCGAGAAATCCGCGTTGGCGTTATGAAATCGGCAACAAATAATGGACAATCAGTTCTGGTGATGGCGATCCACCGCATCAGAGCGGATTTGTGATCTGCTAGTTAGGCAACCGGTTGTTGGACAAACTTTGACCACCGATCCATCACATCGGAGCGGATTGGATCCGGTATTGCGCATTTAATTGCGAGGTTAATGGAGTGACTGCCGATCATGAGCTCTGTACACGTTTTATGAATATAGAAAATATTCACTTCCTATTCTGTCTTGCGTTTTTGCTTGGCGCAACCCCAATGGGAAAAAACGATAGCTTGCGCTTCTTTCCATTATACTGGTCACAATGCCTTCAGTGCTTCATCGGTCAAGGCGGTCCATACAAAAGCCTCCAGCACGTGTTGGGAGAGAATTTCTTTTAGAAGTTTGCAGCATGTGATATGTTTTTGTCCTGAGTTCTTATTTGTATGGTGAATTGTTGTATGTATGAAGTGCGGAATCGATTTAAAGGATAATCATCGTTTTTAGTGTTCTTCAGAATAGGGTAGTGCGGCCAGCGTTTGCAGGTTCTCCATCAGGGCCCAACTCATTTACACAGAAATAATCCCTTGAAACCACCAAAACAAGCTTATGCACATTGTATGACACTCCATATACCAAAAGACGACATTTACTATATGAAGAGAAAATGGGGGACAAGACTTGCAATACGTGAATGACATTGAAAGCGACACATGCCACAGCAAATATAACATGAAAACGACACTAATTAAGGTTAAAGAAAGGAAATGCGATAGTCGAAAGCATGAAAACGACACTCGTGAAAGCGAAGTTGCACAAAAGAAACAATTTGAAAAGCTCACCAAAATAGAAGTATAAACACAACCAAAAGTGAGGGACTGTCAATAATATTGCGCACTATCTATTGACATGGGTTGAACATTGCATAGAAATTGTCTTGATGGACTGTTTTATGCTTCTTCAATTTTGCGTGAAATAATGTGCTCATGAACTTGTTGCAAATTGAGCATATGTGAGTAAGTGACTCTGATTGATCAAGAAGTGACCACAGAATGATCGATCGCAAGATCCACAGTAGGCTCCAAAATTTAGTATAGGCAAAATTTTGGAGGGTGTTTGTCGTAGCCACAACTGGTCTATAAACATTTTTATTAAATGCTACTTTTCATGTCAAACAACTAGTACACAATAACCAAATCTCCTGCTATTATTAGGGTTGTACTCATAGTTACATATTTAAAACACAAATAATAAAGAAAAATAGTAATTTGGAATTGAACACAACATTCATGAATTAATGTCTTTATACCATACGCATTCCTATATCATTAAGATAAGCATAGTACAGAGAAATAGTAATTCACACTTAACTCAAGATTGATGAAACAATAAGTCAACGAGTATAATTTCATTTTTTATTGTTTGTAAATGTTTTATAAAAAACATTTTATTCTAAGGGACCTTGTTTTTTGCAATGTTTATGACTCTTCATTCTATATACTTAAAATTTCAATGTCAAATTATGGATTTAGTGTTAAATTCATTATGTCAAATGTGTCTTTAAGGGATGGATCACCATTCATTTTTTGGAACTTGGAGAGAGACCACTAATCAAAATTTACCATGGGTATTTGGAAATTACCTACCCCTTATACTCATCCACCTATCTTCATATCTCTACCCATGAGTTACTCTCCATGTGAACACTTGTCTTTTTTTGCTAACTTATTACAACATGAATGGAACTCCATTTTTGAGAGATTATAAAACATTAATATAAAATATAAACTAAAGCATAGCCAAGTTTTAATTATAGACCATTAATCAAATATCTAATATTATTACTCATAATATTACCATTTAAAATATATAAGTAAATTAAGAATGATGGGTGATGTGTAAACTTGTGATTTTTCTAAGATTCATATTGATAAATTTGGAACCCAAGACCATCAAATTAACTAGACTATTCCACAATTGAATTCTCCATTCCTTATTTATTATTGTTTTTAAATTGAAAATATTCATTTATTTTAAAAAGCCAAAGCCCATACATAGGCCAAATAAGATGAACAGATGGATATTGAACGAAAAGCCAAACTCTTAACGATTAATATATTAACAATGAATAATGCATTTCAATGAACAAACTGATTTAATAAACTTGCGAGAATGCCCTCTAATTCCTCGTTTCTTTATGGCCATGGCCATAAGGAAACTTCACATTAATTCTTGTCAATTTAACACTGGAACTCTAAAATTTCTATTTTATTCACTTATTTTTATTTGGAGTGTAGATTTTAGGAATGTTTTAAAAGTTTATTTAGAAGAGTGAGGTAAAGAAATTGATTTTTTTCCTATCAAATTTTAAAATATTCTCAAAATGTATGGTACAATCAAACTAGATTCAACTCTTTTACATTAATTATTCTCAATATGCAGGGTACAATCAAACTAGATTCAACTCTTTTACATTAATCTTAAGGAGACAAATTTATATGCCACGTTATGACCAAATGTTTTCTCTTCTTTGGCAGGGCCGAGGCTTCTCAAATCCATGCAAAAGAATTTCCTGAGTTATGATACGAGACACACGGGATCTGCTTGACAGATCATAATTATCTTCTTCTTCTTCCTATCCATAGTAATATTCTCGACAGCTGTAATAAAATATCCTTTCATTATTTGTCAGTATTCAAATCCCAATGAATGGTAACATAATATTCTTGGCCATAGCTTTACTAAATGACTTTTACTTTCAATTCCTATTCCTCTTTCTTTTCCCTTTCTCAATCGCCCGCAATTTCAGCGCTATCTTCTACAAATGGATCATTATCAGCAATGATTGAGTTTCATATGAATTGACATTAGTTAGAACAAAAGTATAAGAAAATTATTAATGTGATCAAAATTAACAGGACAAATTCCTTTCAAAATGCATCATAAAACTCCATATATTACTTAACCTTAAATAGGCTGGAAATTCTTTCAACATCATAAAAAGCTATTTTCTACAAATGGATCATTATCAGCAATGATTGAGTTTCATATGAATGGAAATAAGTTAGAACAATAGTATAAGAAAAATATTAATGTGATCAAAATTAACAGGACAAATTCCTTTCAAAATGCATCATAAAATTCCATATATTACTTAACCTTAAATAGGCTGGAAATTCTTTCAACGTCATAAAAATATTCATAAAGTATTGAGCTTAAAAAGCTTTAAATTAGAAATTCTTTCAAAATACCCAAACAAACCTATATATTACTTAACTCTAAATAGTCTATAAACTAAAATAAATCTACAATGATGCATGTTACATAGAATCTGAAAACAATTGAGCAAGAAAAGTTAGTGGTATACATTCATATTTGACGAGGAACATATGTTGGAAACGCAGAGGAAGAAAGGCACAAAATAACATAAAATTTAACACACACAATAACACAAGTTGTGGCTCTTCAATTGATCACACAAACTTGATGATTACAGTGAACCCGTTGAGGGGTATTTAACCTTTCTCAACTAGCGACCCACTTAAAATAACTTTGAAATGCGCACACACTCTAAATTTGACTTTTCCAAAAATAAGACTTAACTCGAATTGACTCAACTAAATGACTCTCTAATTTTAAATAACTCTCCATGCAGGAGTAATTAGCTATCTTTAACAATCCCCCTTAATTACGACCGCTAAACTAAGACATGACTCATGACAACTCAAACATTCCTACTAGTCTAAGTCACAGCTATGCTTAAAACACCCAAGTTTCCTTTATGAAACTCAAATACATATTTTGATAATGAATTAATGAATATATTAGCCAATTGATCACTCGATTGGACTCAAGTAGACCTCTCCATTCCTCACAATTTCTCTAATGAAACAATAGCTAGTATCAATATGCTTGCGCTTTTGATGAAACACATTATTCTTGGGTAGTGCAATGGCTAAGGTATTGTCACAGTATATTGTTGTTGACCCTTGTTGTTTGTGCTTGAGTCCATCCAATACTCTTCTTAACCATACTGCTTGGCATGTTGTTGATGTCATTGCTACATATTCTACTTCCACTGATGAAATTGTCACAATAGGCTACTTTTTAAATGCCCATGAAATCACACCTGAACCAAGATGGAAAACATAACCAGAAGTGCTCTTCCTATCATCCAAATTGCGTACAAAATCATTGTCAATGTACTTGATCAAATCCTTCTTCTATGTCCTTGCATACATTATGCCACAACCTTTAGTTCTTGCTATTTATCTCAAAATTATTTTTCCTTCCCTCCAATGCGAGTCTTTTGGAGTCTCCATAAATATATAAATCAAACTCACTCCTTCAATAATATATGGTCTTGTAGCTATGAGATACATGAGGCTTACAACCAATCTTTTTAATCGAGTTGCTTTGACATCTAATCCTTCATCATCCTTGCTTAACTTGGTACTTGTTGCAACTAGTGTAGGGGCAAGTTTGTAATTTTCCATCTTGAATCTTTTCAGTAAATATTTGGCATACTTATTTTGACAAATAAAAATTCCTTTTTCATATTGCTCAACTTCTATGCCAAGAAAATATTTCATAAGACCAAGATCTTCATCTCAAATTCTTTCTTCATAGCTATTTTAAATTCATCTAAGTCAAGATCACAAGTATAAATCATGTCATCCACATACAAGCAAACAATCAAAATCTATCCATGCTCAATTACCTTTGTGTACAAGGTAGGCTCAAATTTTGCTTCTACAAAATCCATTCTTGATCATAGCTGTCAATTCTGCCATACCAAGCTCTTGGCATTTTCTTGAGTCCATAGAGTGATTTCTTCAACTTGTAACTTTATCTTCTTGAACCTCAACTTCATATCCTAGAGGTTGCTACACATAGGCCTCTTCTTCTAGAATACCATTCAAGAAGGTTGATTTCACATCCATTTGATACACTTTCCACTTTTTCCTAGTTGTTGTGGCTAAGACTGCTCTTGGAGTATCCAATCTGACTACTAGAGCAAACATTTCTCCTAAATCTATTCTCAGTTGTTGTGAGAACCCATTTTTCCACAAGTTTTTCTTTAAATCTATCAATTTCTCCTTTCTCATTCAAATTTTTCTTGTACACCCATTTCACACCAATGAGATTCTTATCTTTTGGAAAATCAACCAAATCCCACGTATGATTTTTTTTCAATATCTTCAATTTCTTCATCCATGGCTTGCACTTAATTTTCATCTCTTATTGCTTCGTCAAATGAAGAAGGTTAGAATTAAAACAATGAAAATTTTGAACTAACATCCAAATCCTCATAAATATCTTTCAGAATTCTCATTTTGTCTTACCATCAATTGATTGATCACCTAACTAATTGATGGGAGAATTTTGAGCTACTCATTTGTTTGAAGATCCATGCTCTTCAAAAAATATTGGAGTCCTTGACAACATCTTCTCTTGTGATTCTTGTTGCTCCTTTTTTGCTACATCCTCCTCTTCCATTAATGGCATTATGGCATCAATTGTCTTGTCTATAGTCCCATTCCATGAATCTTGTTCTTTGAACACAACATCTATGTTGATTATGGTCTTCTTGGTGACAAGGTTATACAATTTGTAAGCTTTTGATTTCTCACTACAACCAGTAAATGTGCATTTTTCACTTTTATCATCCAACTTGCCTCTTAGCTCCTTAGGTACATGTGCATAAGTTACACATCCAAACACTCTGAGATGAGACACACTGCAAGACATACCTGACCATGCTTGATATTACCTAAAAAATTATCACCTAGCAATTTCTAACTAGGTGCATCGAAATACACCATGTAGGATTCATTTTACCATAGTAAAGTTACATTCACCATGGGAAATAATTTAGTAAACTATTTTTTTTAAATTATTTTTTATTAAAATTAAAAAACTCCATGAGAATAATTGAATAAATAATAATTATTTAATTTTCTCTAAGAATAATTATTAAATCATTATTTGATAATTATTCCTTATCACATTTGACTAAACTACCCAGGAATAATTAAATAAATCATTATTATTTATTATTCCTAAATTCTATTTTTGGAATAATTGTTAAATCACTATTTAATAATTGTTTCAATTTCACACCTTTCTTAATCCTCGTGAAATAATTAATAAATCATTTTATTTGTTAATTATTTCTAAATAAACATATTTGACCATTTTGAATATATTTTCCCTCTCCAAAATATAATAAAGTATTCCTAATGGTTAGATCTTTTTTTTTTTTTTGTAAGCTAGGATGGTACCCTTTCTATTATTTGATCAACAGAACATTACATCGTTTCAAAACTGTTTGCAGCTCGCCCACGTGGGGAAACCGGGTCAAAAATCCACCTATAGTTTTTAATTGCAGCCCAAAAATAGAAGGCCCACAGCCTAATTGTCTTAGCTAAATAAACGATGCAGTCTTGAAATTTACTAATGCTACTAATCTGCACTACTTGCTTTTTCCTATCTTTAACATATAAAAAGCCATAATCAGAAAAACTATTGCAGTTTCTAAACATATCTTAAGTCAGTCATTGCCCGCATCTGGTTGCTGGTTGACTGCTCCCGCTGGTTCTGGTTGGTCCCTGTTCAGCATTTGTTGGACTGCATCCAGCTTCTCCTCCTGCCTTGCCATTGTTATGCGAATGAAGCTCAGCTCTCTGCGAATGTCTGGATTTTCTTGGGCTAACTCCACCATCTCCTTTGCCACTTGCTCCATAGCCTTGGCCATCAGTCCCTTCATCACCCAATAGATGTGAAGAGACTGTTTGAACAATGACATTCGCCCCCTGGTATGACCAGGGTCATGGAGAAGAAACTCCCACTCCTCCATCTCCTCTGCAGATTGGTCCTGTAAGGACTCCTCTTCAAGATGCTGCATGATTCTACGCACAGCAGAGTTGGAGTTACGATAGTAAGCCTGCTCAGCCCTTCGAATTCTGTGGTTCACAGTCTTCTTCTGTTTTTTGTCTTTACTCTGGCCGCGCCTGGAATTCTCCCCCTCCTCCTGAGCTTTCCTCCTCTGCCCTCGGTCTCTTTTTCGTTCCGACTCCCCTTCTCTGTTGGGTGTCTTACTGCGTTTCCTCAAGCTGTAACGGCGGACCTTCGAGTCCTGCGACTCGGACTGGTCCTCCCCCGCCTGCTCCTTTACATCATCCGCCGAGTTCATTTGAGGGTCGAGGCGTTCACACCCTGCGCCAGGAACCAGATCCTCCTCCGAATCATCCTCCACATCCCAAATCTTAAACTGTGGTTCGTCCTGCATAATGTTTTTTCCTTTTCGGCTCCTGTTGCCCACCTCTACATTCTGTTGCTCCTCTGCTTCTCTCAATTTCTGTCTGGTCTCCATGCTGCCCGTGGGTCTGGCGCGCGCTACTCTCTGGATATCTAAGATCTTTGATTTTCTTTGCTTCCTCTCAATTGCGACTTCCAAACCTCCCCAAATTAGGAAATCCCATAATGTTTTTACGATCATCCTGCTTTGGATATATATCGTCCTCCTGTCCTCGGGGTACCATCTTGGTTCTACTTCCGATTGCCGCCGGTAGTTATCCGATGAGCCACTACCCTCAACCATCATTTCTCCATTAATCGCCTTTGCTGTGAAGTCTGACGGACCGCTCCCATTACCTCTGATGGTTCGAGCATTTATTAACTCACCTTGAGTGTACTCCTGCCTACTCGCCCCTCCCGCCGTCGCTGTACTGCCACATACCTCCTGATCATACACCCTGTAATCTGATAGGATGTCTTTACCGAAGCCCGATTGAAACATATTCATATATCGGGATCTCCACTGCCTTCTATTAATCCAGCTCACTGATCCGTGTGTTGTCATCTGTGGCCTTATCATGATCAGCCTTAATGATGTCCGCCAGCTCCTTCCACTCCCTGTTTCCCTCCACGGCTCTCCACTGACTGTCAATCGTGCTGCCACGTCCCCTGCAGCCCCAATTGGCCAGCCAATCCGCAGCCTGATTCCCTCTCCTTCGAACATGGTTTATAATTTTGTAGTCAATTCGTTTTACAAGAACAGCAATTTCCTGAACGATACCCGCAGTCCGCCAACTTTTAGTGACTTTCTCCCAACCCTGCCCGTTGTTGAGCCTCCTTAGCATGTCCATTGCAATCTGCGAGTCACCTGTAATTTCCAGATTGGTGTAGCCATTCCTAACAGCTATTCGTAATCCTTGATGCAAAGCCCAGAACTCGGCCTCATTATTGGTCATCTCTCTTCCCCAATCTGCAAATATCCACCTCACTTGTTCATTGCTGTCTCTGAAGATCCCCCCGAAGCCGGCTTCGCCCGGGTTCCCTTTCGAGGCCCCGTCGAAGTTTAGCTTTACAAAGTGATCTCTCGGGTATCTGAATTTGTCGGGGCTTTGAATTCTCATATCGTGGCGGGCCGAACATTTAAATTGGACCATCTCCAATTTTAAATTTAATTTGTTCAGAATTCCTTGTTCTTCCTGGTTCACCTTCCAGTCATCTCCCTCCCATTTCTCAACTAAGATAGTCTCTCACATGCTCTCGACCACCCGTTCCCAGATTATCTCTGGTTCCTTAGCAGAATTTTGAAAAACCCTCTGATTTCTCTCCTTCCAGACCATCCAGAGTATAAATGCAGAGATAAGATTCCATGCCCTCTGGACTACTCTACAGTGAAAGGTTTCCTTGCTCCATTGGAAAACCAGTTCATTAAATTCTCTGATATTTATTCCAAGTTTATTAAAAGTTTGTCTAGTAGTCGTCCAAAGTTTCTCTGTGAACGGACAATTGACCAGCATATGATCCCTGGTCTCTCCATCATTGTTGCAAAGGTAACATCGCGAGGGTCCATTGAAACCCTTTTTCTGAATACGATCCCAGGTTAAGATTTTGTTTTTTGAGGCCAACCAAACAAAAATGGACACCTTCGGCCACCAATTACTTTCCCAGATTGTTTTCCATTCCAAATTCCTGTCACCTCTGTTTTGAGAATCCATTAGGTAGTAAGCCTCTTTGGTTGTAAACGAACCTTTCATGGAATTCCCCCATCGGAGGATATCCTTCCCATTACGAGCTCTGATTTTCCTAGATCCCATTTCTTTCCTGTAAATTTCTTGGAAATCTGTGCTAAGCTCGCGGTCCCATTCTACCGGGTCTTCCCAGACTCTCCATCCCTCTGCCATATCATTTACTTTCCAATAATCCCTTACACAAGTTCTATCTCCTTCAATTCTACCCCGGATCTGGTGAAGGTTCTGAATTCTGTTCAGTCTTTCTCTTTGTTGCCACCTGTCTTCCCAGAAGTTGGCTTCTGTACCCCCCCGGATTTCCCAAAAAATATGTTTCTCCACCAGATCCCTGTTTTGACAGGCTAATTCCCAGATTGTGGATCCTTTGGGGGTTTCCTGCAGCCTTAGGATCTCAACCGGAGAGTCAGGCATTCTGTATTTAGTCTTCCATATGGTTTTCCAGAGATCATTTCCCCCTCTGAGCCATCGCCACCACAGTTTGGCTCCCAGAACTTTATTAAGAACTTCAGGGTCCCTTAGCCCCAACCCGCCTTTCTCCTTTCTTTCTGTTAGCTGACTCCACGATACTAAGGCCCATTTTTTCTTTTGATCAGACCCACTCCATATGAACTTCCTTATGATTTCCCTGATCTTAGCACAAACCCCAACAGGGGCAGCCATAATCGATAAAGGGTAGATGGGGATGGCCTGAAGGACCGATTTGGCCAAAACAACTCTTCCAGCAATGTTTAGAACCCTGAAAGCCCAGTTTGCAACCTTGTTACTTAGTTTATTCAGGACACCCTGCCAATTTTTCATCCTTTTAGATGTGTAGTCCAAAATATTGCCCAAATATTTTGTAGGAAGTTCACCTCTTTTAAATCCCAGTAATCTAATGAGATGGGTTTTGATCTGATCCACTGTGTTGAAGATGAAGATACAAGATTTATCTTTATTGATTTCCAACCCTGAAGCCTCCGCGAACAAGTCCAAGATTCTCTTGAGGTGCTTTACTTCTCTTACCGTTGGTTCTCCAAACATCATAATATCATCAACGAATTGTTGATGAGTTAGAGGCAGATTGTTTCCCCATATTTTCAGACCTTTTATCCTGTTTGCTGCTCTCTCCTGTTTGATGAATCGACCCAGGCCTTCAGCGGCTAGAATAAATAGAAACGGGGACAAAGGGTCACCCTGTCGAATGCCTCTAGAGGCGTTGAAGGTTTTTGTGGGGCTTCCATTAACTAGAATAGAAAAGTGAGGGGAAGAAATCAGATTATGGATCCAGGCAATCCATCTCTGGTGAAAACCAAATCTTTCCAGGACTGTTTCCAAATATTTCCAATTTAATCTGTCATAAGCCTTTGACAAATCTAATTTGATCATCATTCCTTTTTGCTTTTTAACTTTTAGGGAATGGATAACTTCCTGAGTAACAACTAGGCCATCGAGGATCTGTCTGCCTTCCACAAAACCTGTTTGTTCAGCCGAAATTAAATTGTCCAAGAGGGGTTTTAATCTCTTGGCAATCAGGGATGTAATCATCTTGTAAATGACATTACACAGTGCTATCGGTCTAAAGCCATTAGCATCTTCTAGATTGTCTCCCTTGGGAATGAGGGCATAAAAAGTAGAATTAAGAGCAGGCCATACCTTTTGGTTCATCCTTGATTCTTCCACTAGATCCAGAATCTCCCTTCCCAAGAAGTGCCAGCCTGCCTGGTAAAAGTCCACCGTGTAGCCATCCGGTCCAGGAGCTGTCCCTTTCTTCATTGCTTTCACAACTTCCTCAAGCTCTTCTAAGGTCACAACCCTCATCAGCGCTTTGTTTTGGTCCTCAGTAACCAGTCTAGGGATAGCCGAGCAGATCTCCTGAATGGCTCTCGTTCTATCAGCTTGAGGTTCTGTTAAAATTTCTTTGTGGTGATCCATTAGGACTTGTTCAATCTCAGTCTGCTCCACCACTCTTTCCCCATTCTTGTCTTTGATCGATAGAATCCTATTACCCTGTCTATGCTTGATCATAGCCTGATGGAAGAATTTAGTGTTTCTTTCCCCCTCCCTTAGCCATTTTATCCTTGATTTTTGTCGCCACAAAATCTCCTCTTGCTTCCTTCTCTCTTCCAATCTGCCAAGGATTTCCCCTTCCCTGTTTATGCTTTCCTCTGTTCTACCTTCCAAAATCATCTTCTGCTGAAGATCCTCCATTTCCCCTTCTAGTTTTTGCTTATCTTCCAGAATGTTACCAAACTCCTCTTTGTTCCATTTTTTTATTTTTCCTTTCAGCTCTTTCAGTTTTAGTTGGAACGTATGCATTTTACCTCTGCCCTGAACAGTACATTGTTTCCACCATTCCTCTACTTTCTTGATGAATTCAGGATCCCTCAGCCAGAAGGCTTCAAATCTGAAGGGCCTTTTCCCCTGATTCCTCTTGATATCAACCTCTAATCGAATCGGCCAGTGGTCAGATCCCAGTGATGGAATGATCTTAGCTTCCACAAAAACATCTTTGTTCATGATGGCTTCAGAAACTAGGAATCTATCCAGTCTTGAAGCAATTTGGTTTTTTCCTCCTCTTCTGTTGTTCCAAGTGCAAATCCCATTAATGGTCTGGATATCAACAAGCCGTAGTTCCTCTATCATTTCATTGAATCTGTCCATGAAGTGGTCCATCTTCCTAACCCCTCCTTTTTTCTCTTCTAAGGATCTGATCAAATTGAAGTCGCCTCCAATGATCCAAGCAGCTTCAGAGTAAAGTCTACGGATCGTTTTAATACTGTTTATGAAATTCTCTTTTGCCCCAGGAGAAGGGGGGCCGTAAACCCCTGAAATGACCACCTGTTCCTTAGTTCCTACTATCCTACCCATACCAGTGAGGATTCCACTCATGCTGGTCCAACTATCTAAGATGATTTCATTCGGATTCCACAGAACTGCAATACCTCCTGCAGAACCGATTGCATCTTGCCCTATCACTTGATATTGCAATCTGCTTTTTTCTATTATTTCTTCAAGCTGCTGAACCAAAATCTTTGTCTCCTGTAAAATCATGATGCTAGGCTTCTCTTTTTTCAGCTTATCCTTCATATACCTTTGTTTACCTTTACTATTCAAACCCCTAATATTCCAACTAATAACTATCATTTAAAACTTTTGGAAGGAGGGAAAGAATACCTCAGACAGAGGTATCACCTTACCTGAGTTTATCAACGTTTCTCCCACCGTCTGAATAGCTTCACTCATTGTTTTCCGGCCTCTTTTCCTGTTGTTTTTGCCAGAGCTGCCCATTCCCGTCGCTTCATTCCCCTGTTCACTGCCGGTCATTACTGGTTTATCCGGGTGTTCCCCTTTTCTCTCCTTGTATTTCTGGAATACCTCCTTGTACAACTGTTTTTGTTTTTCAGGTATGAACCTGTTGTCAAGATACTTCCATTCCTGGATTAATCTTCTCATGATTTTCTCCTCTTCAGCTTCGCTTTCAGGTTGGTTTTCCACTTCCATCTGAGATTCCACTTCTGTTTCTTCTATCTTCTCCTCCGGTCGTTCTCTGCTGGTTTTGTTCAGGTTCTTTTCCTTTTCTTTCTCCTCTCCGGCAATTTCCATAGGGGTATTCCCCGGGTCCTCATCGTCCTCCAAGTTTACTTCGTATTCCTCATTTTCGCTCTGCAGTACCTGAAACTTGTTTTGATTGTTTCTTTGGCTGTGTTTCTCCTGAGATTGGGTTTTCGGCCCCTCCTTATTTTGCCTCTTCTTCCTTGTAACCTGCTGAAAACCTCTCTCCAATTCCTCCATTCTCTCAGTATTTCTCTGATGATTCGCTTGGCTTTTCTTGGATTCTTCCTCTTTATTCAGTGGGCATTGCCTGTATAAGTGGCCATATTCATGGCAGTTACAACATCTGAAGGGGATGTGTTCGTAATCGATTGGTTGCTTCCAAACCTCATCGTGATACTCCACTTCAACGTTTTCCGGGAGGGGTTCTGCCAGATTCATGTAAACACAAATCCTCGCATAAGCATTATATTTACCTCGTTTCGTGGCCTCTGCAATTTTAACAAAGCTCCCAATCGTGTTCCCTATTCCTTCCAAAATATCAGGGTGCCAGAATTCATCAGGAAGCCCAAACAGGCGAACCCAGACTGGTGCATCAAGCAGTTTTTCCTTTTCTGGGCTGTATCTCTCCTCCCAATATTTCATGAACAGGCCTGCATTGTTCAAGAAATATGGCCCTTCCTCAAAGATCCTGTTCTTATCTTCCAGATTCGTAAAGACTGCTGTGAAAAAACCCTGGGCTCCCAATTTGAGATCCACATGTCCTTTAGGTCTCCATCTCTGATCAATCCATCTGTATAGCTCCTTCTCTGAAGGCCAGTACCCTATGAACTTACATATTAGGGCGTGGTCTTTCATGTAACAGTTATATTCTTCCAATTTGTTGCAGGGAATGACATACCTTGGCTGTTTTTGTGCCCTAGGTAGACATTTTCCTCTCATTCTTTTCTGCCACAGGTTGCCCATTACTGGGACATGACTTTCCCTCTCGTTATGCTGAACACCACCTGTGCTTGTCTCGCCTATTACCACGTTTTTGAAGGAGGGGATCTCTCCCCCCCCCCTCGGCTCTCCCATTTCGCTCAGGGCGTATTTTTAGGGTTAAAACCCAGTTCTGCCGCTGAGGTCTTCGAAGACTGAAACGCGCTTACCACAAGGATTCGCTGCCCAAGCGGATCAGAATCCGCCTTCCACAATCTGATCCCTGCTATTGCCTCTGTCAACGCTGTCCGGCTGCGCAGGCCCTAGCGCGCATCGTTCCGCCTCCGCAAAATCCTCTCCGAGACTTAAGACTTTCCTAATGGTTAGATCTTGATTTGGTCAATAATATTTTATTATTTCCCATTTCAGATCCTTGGTGACTAACGTTTCAGTGGTTTTCACTATTTTCTTCAGCTATTTTTAGCCTCTTAATTTCTATTTTTAGATATCCTTTCTTTTTCTGGAAATTTTTTTGGATTCTGTTGATTTTCAGTATTTTCTTAAGCTATTTTTAGCCTCTTAATTTCTATTTTTAGATATCCTTTCTTTTTGGTTTTCAATGGTTTTCAATATTTTCTTAAGCTATTTTTAGCCTCTTAATTTCTATTTTTAGATATCCTTTCTTTTTGTGGAATTTTTTTTGGATTTTGTTGGTTTTCTGGTGAATCTTTCTGTAGGTCACAGGTAGAAGCCTAGTAGGAGATGACATAATCTAGGTGAGATCTATTGACTAAGAGTCCCGAGAGCAAAGAACACTTTTCAACCCCTTATATACGTTCTGGAATGCACATTTGGCTCATTTCACTGCATTCTGCACTCTTTCCAAGTCAGAACCTACGCTTTACACCTTTTTAGAAAAAAAATCTGAATTGTCGGTTGTGCTATGTGTGTACTAGGAAGGGTTTATTTTCTCTTTTGAGTCACCCTAGGACTATATTCTCTTAGTTTTGTCCTTTTGATGAAGGAAAAAAGGCCCCTAGGGTTTAGAGTACACATCCACCTATTTAGGAAGAGATTTGCTGACTTGAGGAGTCTAGAGTTCAACATTTTCATCCACTGATTTTCAAGGTTTGATCCACTGATTTACAACCCTCTAGGATAGGTTTCTCCACCATTTAACTCCCTTTATATTTTAGTGTTTCCTTCCCCCCTTAGGATCCCCTTATGTGTCCTAGATTTTAGAGCTTCTTTCCTATCCTTTGCAACATTGTTCACCTCTGGTTTTTGTTCTTTGTATGCACCATTTACAATAGATTAGTGCCTCTAGATCAGAGTCCCTTTGACATTAGATATTTTAGGCCCTTTGTGTCTTTGAGTAGCTTGTTTGCCTCCTCTTTTTTAGTTGTTTGATAGCCTTTTCGGGTGGGGTTTGTGTGCTTGGATTGGCTGTTTATTTTACTGTTCATTTACAACATTATTTACAGTTTTTTATCACTTTATTTCACCAGAAATGGAATCATAAAACATGCTCAATTAACTCATACACTAAAAACACTTTTCACACACATTTGCACACCCTAACCGAATGTGAGCTTAGTTAACACTGCCAAGCAAAGACTTGAAACAAGTCCCATAATAATAATCTAACACACATAGGTTAAGCCCACTTGGGCACCAGGGCCAAATAATCTATGTAGTTAGGTGTAGGATTGGCGGGATAGGCTTCTAATAACAACCATTGATCACTTATATTGAGACATAGAAGTTGACATTGTAGGGAGGTTAGAATCTTTCACCATCCCATAGTCCAAAGCCAAAGTGAGTCAGAAACTTGATTCAGAGGGTATTAGGTTAGGTCATTCTTGTGAGAAGTTCTCCTCAGGGCTAACCAACCTATGGTAGGGAGTTACGCATACTGGTTGATCACCAAGAAGCTCAATACTTGACCAGCCTCATGGGACGAAGGTAACTGTAGTGAGAAATCATAGGAAGCCACCCTATAGGACTAGCTGTGGGCAGCAGTCGATTATCTACCCCACCTTTCTTTGGACAACTCTACTTGTGGTGATCAAATTATGTTAAAAAAGAAGTCTTTTGGAAGACCTTCTGAAACAATAGATTTATGATTTGTTTGAGGATTTAGACCACCTATAGGCTAGAGGTCATTTTCTTTGATAGGACATATTTTCTTGAATTAGAGGAGCATCTTAATATAGTTATTTTACACTTGGAACTACTACACTAGTTGTTTTCTTGTTGTTTGTTTCTCTTTTTCTCCTGTCATCCTTTAGTCCTTTGAGTCATAATTGAATTAACATCATTGTGCACCCTAGGCATTTGTCACAGAGAATTTCTGGCCTTCGCTTGATCCAGGAGGATCTGTTGATTCAATTGTTGTCATCAGTGTTCAGTGTCATCATCAACATGTAGTTCATGGGCGTCGTTCAGTTTTGATAGTGTTAGTTATGATCAGGCTGTTCAGGTAATATTCGTAGGTTTTCATGGCGTTCAACGGAGATGGTTTAGTGCCTGGTTGTCGACTTGATTTCATTGACAGTTCCCTAGGGTTTGGTCGATGACATATGTTTTGTCATTCGTCATTACAGGATATGTCGTCCAGGTTGTCGTCATGGCAAAGGATCCATATCTTTGTTTCTCGACGATAGGCATGTGGTTTTATGTCACATTGTGACAAAAGATTGTAAAAGGGTTTTTTTATTATTTCTAGACCTAAACACTAATCCTACATCTAAGTCCTAAATACATAAAACCTATGTATAAAACCTATGCTAAAGACCATTACCTAAGCTCTAAACACCCTTTTATAAAACTTACAATATAAAACCCTAAGTCTTATAGTCCTCAGCCTATGTAATACATTATAACATTGCAAATGAATACATATCAGTCCCTAACTGCAAGTTATAAACCACGTCAGAACCGTGATAGGTGAACGAATGGAGTATAACCACGATGGTTGAATCCATTCTATTTACAGTCGGAGTTGGTTAACCGCCAATGGGGACCATCAACATGTGAACAATACAGTTCACCGTCAACCATCAGTGCAGATCATGCGTGGACATCCACCTTAACCACAAGAGATAACTGTGACATGTGAACCGCCTATCATAACCATTAGTCAGCAGAACCACTGCCATTCAAACCATGGGTTAGTTAGGTTCTCACATGAGGTGTCACCGTCCTCTACCCAGTTAGCTAACTACTAACAGTTTTGTGCTATAATAAAGTTTATTTTGGGTTATTATTGTTCAGTTTTGGTTTCAATTAATTCGAAGACCATGGCCTAATGAACCAAGGTGTCATTTCATGACAAGACCGAGGGAATATGAACCAGTCAGATCATTCACATCAAATGCAGACAAGGAGGTTTCAATGCATTTGAAAGCCTATAAAAGGCAATTTTTCTCATTGACGAGGAAATTTGGTGGTTTTGGGTTTTTGTATGTAGATTCTGGACGTTAGAGGCTGTTTTGTTTTGAGTGTTTCTGGAGCATCGGGAGTTGGAATTGGAAACCATAAGAGGCATTGGAAAATTGGTTCAGAGGGCTATCTGATGACATTGATCAAAAGTTCCTGTGTGCACATTCATTCTAGTCTTTTCTCTGTGTAATCAACACCTTTTTCTCATTCCTAATAAAAATGATTGCCCATCTTGAAAGTGGACCTAGAGACGTATTCCATCAAGGACGAACTCCATCATCAATTTGTTGTTTGGTATCGTTGTGTTTTTACTATTTTCACTTTTGTTATGCATCGATTTCATGTTTAATCAGCTGTCATAAAGTGTTCTTTTCAATCATTTTTTCCTTAGTTTACGTGCTTCAGCTAACATTCAAATCATTAATGGTTAATCAATTCTACATTAGTATTTATTTTATGATCATTTTAGATCATATAATTTGGTATTAGAGCATGTTTCATTTGTAGAATGTGCCATTGAATGTTAACCAGGTCAAAGTCGCAACAAGGAGAAGGAATCCTTGAGAAAATCAATCCAGAGATTGGAAAGTGACAAGTCGTTCATAAATTGACCATGTCAGGACCTGATGCAGGTGAAAACACTGAAACTAAGATCAATGAAGAACAGTTTCAGCATGCATTCTTAACCATGCAGGAGATGTTGGGAGAATTGTACGAAGACAAGAAGGTGAGAGATGCTTCTTCTTCAAAGCCATCGAAGAAGGACAAAGGTAAAGGCAAGGTTGATAAACCTCCTTCACCTCCATCATCCTCTTCTTCTTCTTCTTCTTCTTCTTCCAGTGCAAAATCAAAAACGGAAAAGAAACCTAAGAAAAAATCTCTTTTGAAACTTGATGTTAAATTTGAGTTACCTGTTTATGATGGCGAAATGAATCCTAAAAAGATAGATAACTGGATAAATCAGTTAGGAGTGTATTGTCGCATTCAGAACATTTATAGCGATAAAACTAAAATTCAGTTAGCTACACTTAGAATGGGGGGAACAACTTTAATCTGGTGGGAGGGTAAAACTAAGATAGATGTAAAGCGTAAAGGAAAAGTCATCTCTTCACGGTCTAAGTTTTTAAAGGCTCTTAGGAAATAGTTCTATCCTTTAGGATACATGCAGCAAGCTGTTATTGATTGGCAGCATCTGAGGCAATGTTATGAAGCCAGATCAAGAAAAGATAGAAAAGATAGATCAACGCCTTAGAATTCAGCCTCTTCGAGGGGGCAACCTCCTTTACATTACATAAATGAACAATTCTTTGATGATTCAAATGACAAAACCTCCTTTCTATATATAGGAGTCTAAGGAGTCACAATATAATCCAGCCGACCTAACAATAATAACATAAAGCCACAAAAATAACAATAGAGGGATTCTATGGGGCACAGAAATAACAATATGGGGGTAATAGGGGCACAACAATATAAATAAGGGTTATAACTATAATAGTAATGGGGTAATCACTAGTATTATAGGGACCCAACATGCCCCTCTCCTTCAAAAAAGCGTTGTCCTCAACGCTTGAGTAATTCTGGATACTTCTGCATAAAATTCTCATCCTCCCATGTGGAATCTTCAGCGGATAAGTTCTTCCACTTGATAAGATACTCTGAAATTGATCGATTTCGTAGCTGTCGAGTTCTTGTTTCTGTGACTGCTTCCGGTTCCAATATAATTTTTCCTTCCTCGTCAAGTTCTGGCAATATTGTTTGAATTGGGAGCTTGTCACCTATAACCTTCTTTAAACATGAAACATGGAAAACTGGGTGCAATCGAGAAGCTGCAGGAAGCTCCAATTTGTATGCCATAGTACCAATCTTTTGCAACACCTTGTACAGACCATAATACTTTGGTGATAATTTATTATCCTTCTTAGCTTACTTTAGGGACATTTGCTTATATGGTTGTAGCCGTAGGAATACCCAATCACCTACATCAAAACTTCTTTCACTGCGATGTTGATCTGCCTGTTGTTTCATTCTATTTTGTGCCAACACGAGGTTATCCTTTAAGAGTTGGAGGACTTGTTGTTGATGTTCGATGTGATGTTCCACTGCCTGAACCTTAGAATTTTCTCTTAAATATGATGTGATGGATGGTGGTTGATACCCATAAAGTGCCATAAATGGGGTCATTTTTGTTGCTGTATGGAAGGAAGTGTTATACCACCATTCAGCTAGAGGCAACCATTTGACCCATTGTGTCTGTTTATCAGATACAAAGCAACGAAGATATCCTTCCAAACATTTGTTTACTATCTCAGTTTGCCCATCAGATTGAGGATGATAAGATGAGCTATGAGCTAACTGAGTACCAAGACAAGAAAATAATTCTGTCAAAAAATTTCCAGTGAAAATGGGATCTCTGTCACTTACAATAATCTTTGGGTTTCCATGTAGCTTTTGAACTGTTTCCATAAATGCAGTAGAAACTGTACTGGCTTTAAATGGATGTGATAATGCACAAAAGTGTGCATACTTGGTAAGTCTGTCAACTACCACCATGATGACACTCTTTCCCTCAGACTTGGGTAAACCTGTGATAAAATCCATTGAAACCTCCTCCCAACGTTGGCTTGGAATGGATAAAGGTTGTTTAATTGTTTCAACTTTATTTTGTTGGAAAACCAAACATTCGCCACAAACTTTTGAATATCTGATTTAAGGCCATCCAAAAAAATTCCTTCTTAACCCTGTGGTAAGTTTTTAAAAATCCTGAGTGCCCTCCTAAGGGAGAAGTGTGCAATTCCATAAGAATCTTTTGTTTTAGCTGGGAATTCTTACAGAGGTATAAGCGATCTTTGTACCATAACGAATCATTTTGACAGCTAAATGTATCAGAAGTACTGGAATCTTGTTGTAGCTTTCGAATAAGTGCCCACACTTCTTCGTCATTCTTCCATTCCTCCCTTGCTTCGTTTATCCAATCTGGTTGGATAATAGAAATGGCACACAACAATGCTTCCACATCCTCATCCTTTCTTGAGAGTGCATCTGCCACCACATTTTGCTTCCCTTTTTTGTAGATGATTTCAAAGTCATAACCCAACATCTTTGTGACCCACTTTTGTTGCTCTTCAGAGGATAATCTTTGTTCTAAAAAGTATTTAAGGCTATCATGATCCGTTTTTACCTTGAAGTGTCTTCCCATTAGGTAGGGTCGCCATTTCTTAAGTGCATGGAGTATTGCCAACATTTCCTTCTCATAAATAGCTTTGCTTAAAAACTTTCCCTTGATTGGACAACTTTCAAAAGCAATGGGTCTTTCATCTTGCATTAGAACAGCACCAATTCCATTTCCTGAAGCATCACATTCCACAATAAAGGTTTTTGTGAAGTCCGGTGTAGCTAAGACCAGTGCTTGGCACATTGCCTCTTTAAGATGTTCAAAGGCCTTTGTTGCTTCCGGAGTCCATGAAAATGAATCTTTCTTCAATAATGTTGTTAGGGGTGCTGCTATTCTCCCATAATTCTTAACAAACTTGCGATAATACCCTGTCAACCCAAGAAATCCTCGCAGATGCTTTATGGATGTGGGGATTTTCCATTCCTTAATGGCTTTAATTTTTCTAGGGTCTACCTTAACTCCTTCATGAGATACAATATGACCCAAATATTCCACCTCCTGGACTCCAAAGAAACATTTGGATCTTTTTGCATATAATTGTTTCTCCTCCAATAGTTGTAGCACCCTGTCAACATGTTCAACATGATCCTTCCAAGACTTGCTGTAGATTAGTATATCATCAAAAAATACTAACACAAATTTTCTAAGGAATGGTTTGAAAATTGAATTCATCAAACCTTGAAATGTTGAAGGTGCATTGGTAAGGCCAAAAGGCATGACCAAAAATTCATAATGACCCTCATGAGTTCTAAATGCCGTTTTCGGAATGTCTTCAATCTTCATTCTGATTTGATGATATCCCGAACGAAGATCCAACTTGGTGAAGTAAATTGATCCATGCAATTCATCCAGTAATTCATCAATGACAGGAATGGGGAACTTATCTTTAATAGTGAGCTTGTTGAGCTCCCTATAATCCGGACACATGCGCCATGATCCATCCTTCTTGTGCACCAATACTACTGGAGCTGAGAAAGAACTTTGACTCGGTTGAATTATACCAGCCTCTAGCATTTCTGCAACCATATGTTCAATTTCACTTTTTTGGACATAGGGATATCTGTACGGCCTGATGTTTGGAGGAACACTTCCTGGAATCAGATGAATAGCATGATCATGATCACGCATAGGTGGGAGACCTTTGGGAGTCTCAAATACCTTGGAATGATTGTCCAGGACTTTTTGGAGATCTGGAGAAATAGATGATTCCAATGTGGAAACATCTAGCGAACATAATTGTGCAATTACACCTCTTTGCTCCTTTTTTAGAAGCTTTGTCATGCCATTAGAGCTGATTATCTTTCCTGGTTTCCCTGCAATACCCCTTAATTCAACTTCCTTTCCTTCCGTAGAAAATTTGATGAAAAGTTCTTGAAAATTAAAAGCTATTGTACCCAAGGATTGTAGCCATTGGACTCCTAGTACAACATCGGCACCTCCCATTGGAATGGAAAGCATTGGGCTAGTCAATACATATTCTCCCATGGATAGCTTGATATTATGGCACTTTCCAGAGCAATTTATTGTTCCTCCATTTGCAATCATCACTTGACACTCTGGTGTTGGATATAGGAAGCAATTCAATTCTTTTGCTACCCTACAATGAATAAAATTGTGGGTGCTTCCTGAATCAATCAACACTATTACCTTTTTCTTCTTGATTTGTCCTTCTATCTTGATGGTTTGAGGAGTGGTAATTCCCACCAATGCATTACAAGATATGGTCGGATTTATTTGTTCTTCATCTAGGCTTTGTTCCTGGAATATATCCTCTTCTTTTGACCTTTCTTGCTCCTTTTCTTCTTCCTCTTCACAATCTATGTAGAATAATTTCTTCTCAGCACACTTATGACCTTTTGTGTATTTGCTATCACAATTGTAACAAAGCCCTTTTGCTCCTTTTTCTTCCAATTGTTGTGGTGTCAACCTTGTAGGTTGTGGAAGACTAGGGGCAACAACACTTTCGTCTTTATAGTTGTGAGTGGTATGCTTCCTAGTTGCCATAATTTTGCTTTCCATTTTTCTTGCTAACCTGAATGCCTTCTCTAATGAATCAGGTTCCCAAAGGCGAACATCATGTTGGATATTATCCTTTAAAGACCCTATGAACACATCAATCCTATGCTCCTTTGGAATATCTTTTACCCTTATGTTCAATTTTTGGAACTCCTCAATGTGCTCCATTATTGAACCCTTTTGTTTGAGACTTATCAATTGGCTAAAAAAAGTGTTGCTTTTTGTATCCTCATAATGTGCTATCAATTCTTCCGTAAAAATTGCCCAAGTGATAAATTGTTTACGAGAACAAAGCCATTGATACCATACAAACTGATTTGGTTCCAAATATACAGTTGCCATATGTACCTTTTGTGCGTTTTGCACATTATTGAGATCGAAGAATTGCTCCATCTGTAATATCCATGTGGCGGGATCCTTGCCATCAAACTTCCTCATATCGATTTTTGGAATATGGTGATTCTTAGATCCAACATTAGCATCTATGGAATCATGATTAACATTTCTTTTGTTCTCATCATGAGTTTCCTTTACTACCTTTTCACCATTAGTAAGTATTTCTTGTAGAAAATTTGTCAAATCTGTCTTCAAATCTGCCATGCCTGTCTTCAAATTCGTGTTCAAATCTATCTTCAAATTGTCCATATTAGCTTCCATGCCATTCATCTTAGCTTCCACGCCATTTATCTTAGCTTCCACGCCATTTATCTTAGCATCTATTAACTTTTGTGAGCGTGACATTTGTTGCACTTGTTCTTGTAATTTTGATATATCATGTAGCATTTCTTCCGCTTCTTCATGAGTCATGCTAGAGCTTTCAGGTTCCTTACTAGGTGTTTTCATTTTCTTTCCTCGGGGCATCAGTTACCGATAATAATGCTCTACTATTCCCTTTGAATTCCTTCAAAATAAATTTTCAAACCAAGCTTAAGCAAAAATTTAAAAAAATCTACACACCTTTTTTCACTTTGTAGGAGCTCGATATTGCCTCTGATGTATCTCTGTACTTTCCAATCATCTAGTTCTGAATTTGTGACCTATAGTAGCTCTCTATGTCCTTATTCCAATGCCACCAGTCTTATCCAAATTGGATTCTCCAAGAAAGAGTTATGCACAATCTCCCAAGATGACCTGATTATAGACCTTTCCAGAAGAGCTAAGTTGTATGAAGTGCCACGTGTACAATTTTTGATATTTGGTTCTGAAAAAGATATACAAGAAACTATAGTCCATCCTCTTTCTATACCTTCTTACGAAATTTCAATCTGATTCCGAGAGAGAAATTTATGACAATTTTCCCTAGGTCACCTGTTTTGAATGTAATTCAGGAGTCTGCAAAAATACCAACTTCCTTAGATCATATCTCCGCAAATATTGCGCAAACAGCTCTGATATTTGGACCCAAGGTTCAGCGCAATTTCTTCTCAAATGGGTTTTTTTTGCGACTTCTGAAACATCACAGAAAAAAGTTATAGCGAAAATGCCACGATAACCTGTTTGGAGCAGCGAAACCCTATAATCCAAAGCTCTGATACCAAATGTTATGAAACCAGATCAAGAAAAGATAGAAAAGATAGATCAACGCCTTAGAATTCAGCCTCTTCAAGGGGGCAACCTCCTTTACATTACATAAATGAACAATTCTTTGATGATTCAAATGAAAAAACCTCCTTTCTATATATAGGAGTCTAAGGAGTCACAATATAATCCAACCGACCTAACAATAATAATATAAAGCCACAAAAATAACAATAGAGGGATTCTATGGGGCACAGAAATAACAATATTGGGGTAATAGGGGCACAACAATATAAATAAGGGTTATAACTATAATAGTAATGGGGTAATCACTAGTATTATAGGGACCCAACAGGCAAGGTAAAGGGCAGAGTGTTCAAGAGTTTACTCAGGAGTTCGGAAAGAAAGCATTGGCGCTTGGTATTTCATTGGATACACATGAAACTTTGTTAAAATACATTGGCAATTTACATTCATATTTGCAACATACTTTATTGATGTTTAATCCTGATGATTTTGATGAGGTGTGTGTTCAAGCCATACATATTGAATCAGGTAGAAGACCATTCAAGTTTTCGTCACAGGCATCCAAAGAGTTGGAAACCAAAGATTCCAGTGACAGTAAGGGGAAGAACAATTCGAAGAGAAAGGAATCAGCGATCGTTTAGAAGGAAAGATCCACTTTTTCTCATTTCCAGAGAATCGATCATGATGAATTGAAGTGAGGGAAACTCCATCCAGAACTTAAGCCCAAAAATTTCCTTAAGGAGAAAGATGAAAAGAATGCCATTGTAGCAGTCTAGCAGGATCTAGGTTCAGATTCAGGTGATCAAAGGAGGATAACCACCATGGTTACGACAGGTAAAACTTCTGATACTGGTTCAAATTCGAAAACTAATGTATCTTCTTCAAACATAAATCCTTCACATGAGGATAAAAGAGTTGAACTCTTTCACATAAGGATAACGTCAAAGCATACAATGATTGACGCAATGATTGACAGTGTATCGCAAGCAAATTTAATATCTGAACATATAGTTAATCAATTGGGATTGGAGACTCGGAATCATCCAAGACCGTACCCATTAGGATGGATTAATAAATCCAGTCAGATACATGTCACAAAGCAGTGTCAGTTAAAATTTGCAATTACATCTAAGTACATTGATGAAGTGGAGTTAGATGTGGTCCTAGTAGACATATGTGGAGTTGTCTTAGGAAGTCCTTATCTTTATGATAGAGATGCAGTGTTTTACAGAAGAGAACATAAATATCACCTAAAGAAAGAAGGGGTTGAATTTATTATTAGGGCACATAAAGTCAAATCAAACTTGGATTTAATTGTTGCAAATCAAGTTAAGCAATTAATAAGTTCAAGTAAATATGTACTCATGTTTATTAAAGAACAACATAAGGATGATTTTTCGGAATGCGAGATTCAGCTTATAGATCAATTGGTCATTGTGCTTAATTCTTTTCCAAGAAATTTTATTCATAAATAGGATAAGAAAAATGAGATACATTTAATGTCCTATGGACATCTTCTTAAAGACAGAATGAATCGCAACTCATTCATTCAACTGAATTCTAGAAACTATCATCATTGGCAGTGTATTGCAGGGAATGGTACATGTGAGTCTAATCAGAGAATTTTTTCAGATGGTATGCTTATTTTCAATTTCAGGGGTGCAGGTCAGTATTGGGGAAAGTCAATGTTACATTTCATTGGTATTGCATCATCATTTCATGCTTTAAAAAGTAATGAAGCCTCTTTTTAAGTGGAGAGGAAGTCTATAAGTTTTCATGACAAAGAAATTTTGAAAGCAGATCTAAAGTTTCTTTATCATGATTTGAAAACTAATTCATTAAGTGAAAGTGTTAGTCAATGGAGATATCAGTTAATGCACGAAGAAATAGTGATTCAAGTAAATCAACAATTACTTAGATATTTTCAAAGTCGAACTAAGTTGCACCAGTCTTTACATCACAGTTGGATGAGTTCTGTGCAACAAGTTCACTTAGTAATTAGTCAACATGAAAGTAAATCAAGTCAAGTAATTGATATGAAGTCAAATCAAAGGAGTCTTTAAATATTTCCATTACTCCGGAAAGTAGATTGTTAATACCCATCAGATGTATTGAACAAAGTTCTACAAATATTGTTTTCAAAGATGTTTTTGAATCACTAACACATGATTCTTTGCAGAAATAATTCAATTTCCATGTTGATAACAGGTTGTTTACCCATCATCACAAGTTATGCATACTGCAGATAGATGAAATAGGTCACTAAATCGAAATGTGCCATGGTTAGCATCATCAGGGTATCACTTGTAGGTGATTGATCGAATGTATTGGTACATCGTCAGGTCAAGGTGGAAAGAGAGGGAGCTCTACCCTCGTCGACTATTTTTTTAGTTAAACTTTTGTGGTCAAAAAGCTTTCAAGTGGAGAGGAATGATCTAAGAGGATCTTTTGATTCAATTGTTATCATCAGTGTTCAGTGTCATCATCAACATGAAATTCATGGGTTTCATTAAGTTTCGACAGTGTTAGTTATGACCAGGTTGTTCAGGTAATATTCGTAGGTTTTCATCGCATTCAGCGGAGATGGTTTAGCGCTTGGTTGTTGACTTGAGTTCATCGACAGTTCCCCAGGGTTTGGTCGACGACATGTGTTTTGTCATTTGTCATTGCAGGATATTTCATCAGGGTTGTCATCATGGCAAAGGATCAATATCATCATTTGTTGATGATAGGCATGTGGTTTTATGTCACATTGACAAAATACTGTAAAAGGGTTTTTTTTTTAAGTTCTAGACCTAAACCCTAATCCTACATCTAAGTCCTAAATACATAAAACCTATGTATAAAACCTATGCTAAACACCATTACCTAAGCTCTAAACCCCTTTTTATTTTCCTTACAATGTTGTTACACAAAAATATCGTCACCATGATTATTTGCAGTCAGTATGGGTCTATCATCACTTGTACTGTCCTCCTAAGCAAGTCTCAGACCTCAGCTCTTCAAATCAAGCTTTGAAAATGAGAGAGAGACATTAAAAATCAATGTAACTCTGGTTCCGCACTTTCTCTCATGGTCACCTGCGGTCCCGCACCTTATGTGTACAAAAGCTGCGGACCTGCCCACTCTGTCCCTAACGGTGTAGGTGCGGACCCCTGTGAAAGTCAAAAGGCGCAAGTTTTACCTTAAAAAAAACTCACTTTGGGTTAATTCTAGAGGTTTCTAGAAGGAATTTTGACATGGATTGTTCGCTCTGAGGTGGTTCATGCATCCCAAAAGAGAAGGAGCTAATCCCTTGAGGAGAGGAGCTATCCCTTTGAAGGAGGGCTTTATCCATTTGAAGGAGGACCTAGTAACCTCCCTCCATTGCACTATAAATGCAGGCATTGGGCTGGTTGCTAGGGAGGTTAGAAGCTGAACATTTTTTAGGGTAAATGCTGGTGAAATCAAGACTTCCTAGTTAAGCCTAAAGAGGAGAGATCACATACCTTTTCGGTTTCATTGGGGAGTGAGTGAAACTTGTCAAAGTAGAGGAGACTTCTTGCTGGACCCTGGGAGGAGCTTGTACAGCATCAAGGCAAAGGTTGTAAGGTTCTTCTTCTTTTGAATTAATACAATCAAACTCATTTTTCTCAACAAGTATCTTATGTTATTTGTTTCATGGACTCCTTGACTTTCATGTTAAATATGTTTTGATGCAATTGGCTTTTCAGGTGCTATTTAATTTGTTTGCCTTGTTTGTGTTTGCAGATTCGCGAAAAGGAGCTCATTTGGATCGAATGAGCGAGGGCATCCACAAGCTAGCGTTGGACCTAAGGTAGGCCCTAAAAACACTTGTTTGCTATTGTTCGTTAAAGCATATTTAGAGAAAGATAGTGTCTGGTTGGTTTGCTTGTCATTAGGTCTTCTTTAGATTCTAGGAAGGTCTATCTTGTCCACAAGATCGAATTATTCCGTGTGACAAAATGGCGACTCCACTGGGGAATTGATTGTTTTCCTTGTTTATATTTTGACCTGAGAAACTCTATTTTTGTTTCTGTTTTTGGCTTGAGGATTGTGGGATTGGGTGAATTTAGTTAATTTTGAGTTAGTTTTTATTTTTCATAGTTTTGGGAGAAGTACGCACCCTCTGAGTTAAGCACAGTGCGTACCTATACGCGCTTTTGCTTTGTGCACAGAGCGTGAACGCACCTGTGTAAACAAGCTGTCTGCGTACCCTGTCAAAATTTTGAGAAATTTTAAATTTTTCTCTTTTTTATCAGTTTAGAATTTGTTTATAGGTTTTAGCCATTGCCCAGACCTACATGTGCCCTGTCAAAAACTTTCCTTGGTTTAATTTCACTAGTGTTAGGGTTTTAGGTGAAATTCCTAGGAGTTTTGCTTGTTGGGTTTCTTTTTCGTTTTGGTTGTGTAGTGGCTCTAAGCTTAGAGGCTGTAGGGACTTCAGATCACCTTAGTGTCTACCAGCCTTCTTATGAGTCTGACCGTTAATGAAATCTCCCCTTGTTTGAGGAATCCGCTTTGAGTTTTCTCTTTACAAAACTTCGAAAAACTTGTGTTTGAGAGTTTGGATTTTCATTTTCAAAAAGAAAACGAAATTGGTTGTTCTTGACTGATTTGTGATTCTGCATAAATCAGTCCTTAGCTTGCATCTAGCTGAGTAAAACATCCTTAAAAAATACTTTTAGTAGGCTTTGACTTCAAATAGGTTTTTATAGTTTGTAGCTCTCAAAGTTAGTCATTTTCATTAGTTTTGAGTGTTTTATTTACAAAATATAAAAAAATCTCTCTTTTGAAAAGTTTGTTTTTCGTAGTGATTGAATGCTTTGAAACGAAAAGGGAATTTTTTGTGAAATAACTAGTTGTCTCGTTTTGAGTGCTTTGGAAAGGAAAAGCTCTTCTTTTAATTTGTTTAATTGAGAAAGATTTGTGTTTACAAAGTATTTGCATTCTCAAACTCTTTCTTAGTTTAGAAGTTCATCGAAGAGAAAAAGATTGTTTAGATCATCTTAGGTGCATTTTTAGTGACTTTGAGTCGAGTCTTCATACCACGAGTTTCATCTTCGCACCTTTGGACTTAAACAAAAACCACTAAAATTAACGCTTAAAGTAAAATTCACCTAGTAACATTTTTATTTCTAGGGCTCTGATACACCAACTTAGCTTAGGCTAGTGTCTTGGAGTAGGAGAGTAATTAACTCTCCAAGACAGTAAAAACAAACAAGTAGCTGTATCTTGTGGTAGGGAAGAAATCCAATTGTCGCATTTATGCTCTGGGAAAGCTCCTCTTAAAGGAGAAGCACGAGATTGTGTCCGAACCAGTGTGGGAATCAATCCTTCCTCATTGGGAACGACGCCAGATATTCACGTATTAAAAACAGTAAACCTTGGATTAACCATTGTCGAGGAGCCTGGGGTCACTTGTTGGTAAACCTTGGATTATGTCAAGGAGCCTTCAAGGGGATTGAGCTTGCTACTCTACCCTTTCGTGCGTATCGGATCATAAACTGTTCCCCCAGGTGTATTTGTCTCAGTTGGTAACCTTAGTGGCCATATTCTTTAGGACTCTTCCTGAGGTGACAGTGGTGGGAAGATCCCACTGTACCTGGAGCAGACGTCGGCTAGACTCACTTGGATTTTCTGGGGGGTTCACTTCACTCGAGACGGTTAAGTGGAGGAACTTGTGCCAGTCTATTCATTAAGCAGGTTTCCGTGGTAACTGTTCCAACCACCATTTCTGTACTGAACTCTGTGATGTTGGATTTCATCACCAACTAGTGTTTTCAGTCCGGAAAGTTACTGTTTGTGTGTGTTTGATCTCCTAGATTCTTTAGGCGTGTGATTCAAATTTGTTTGGTTCTTTAGAGACCTTAGGTGCTTTTCATTGAGTTTTTACTTTGTTTGCGTGTGAAGTAGTTAAAAGTCTTTAACTGTGGCTGAATTACCAAGACAATCCCATAGACTTCGGGGCCAGTCTCCTGAGATTATAAACGTGGCTGAGTTACTGAGGAAGTCCCGTAGACTTCGGGGCCAACCTCCTGAGGAAGTACCGAGCCAACTTGAAGGCTTAAAAGTCCTCGTAACTCCTAGAGACAGTAGAGTTGGGTCACCGGAAGAAGGAGAATCTTCTTTGATAGTACATCCTGATTTTCAAACGCCAGTAGCAGAATATAATCCACAGTCCGTGTCTGTCTCCGAAATCGCTGGTAGCTTTTCATCTACTAGTGATATAGGTGAAGAACCCAAAATATCTGAGCCGGAAAGTGAATTTTCTGCTACTCCGACATCGGGGTTTGTTTCTCCAACTTTTAGTGGTCCTGATTCACCTAGGGTAGAAAGAGTAATCACTCAAGATCTTCCTTCTGGACTTATTTCTATTGAAGAACTTGCTCCGGAAGAAGAAGGAGTAGGCATCCCTATCCCTGAAAATCGACCTGTCATTGAACTAAGGGAGCGTGAATCAATTTTTTACAGTCCACCTAGGAGTAGTTCTTGGTATCTTTCTTTGACTAATTATTTAGAAAACTCAGGGTTAAGCTTTTCACCACCTCGTGCTCCTTATCACTCAACACCTAGAGGTTTTTATACTCCCGTAAATATGTCTGGAAAGTCGTCCATGTTTACTCAATCGCCCGAATATTTTTTGTACGGCGGTCCATCTGTTCCCTCTGGGTATTAGTCTCTTTCTGGTACTTTTTTGGGAGCATCTCCTCAACCCATTGAGCAAGGTTTATTAACTGGAAGCAATGGTAATAAACCGTTGAGCGTAGAAGACATTCTTATGATGTCAGGTTCTATTCCCAATCCTCAACCTCAAGGTGGCCAGTTACCGCCTGAGGGACAGCCTCAATTAATGCCTGGAGGGCAACCTCAAGGTACACAATTTGCATCTGGGGGGCAACCTCAAGGACAGTACATACCTACGGGACAGTACGTTCCTCAAGGTCAACCCCAGACTCAATATGTACCCCAAGGTCAACCCCAGTATCAATTTATACCTCAAGGTCAACCCCAGTATCAGTATGTGCCTCAAGGGTATCAACCCCAAGGTCAATACTCGAACCAAGGTTTCCAACCACCCCAAGGTCAAACGTTTGTTCAAGGAACGGGAAATGTACCTTTCAATTATCAATCCTACCCTCAACCTGGTTATGGTCCTCAATATTCTCAACCAGTTATGGGTCAGTACCCCGGAATGAATATAGTGTGGGATCCATCGCAAACCCAATAGGTGTTGCAACCAAGTGTACAGTTGTCATCTCAAACTAGACAACCCCTAGTTTCTAGTACACCCCAGCAACCAGTCCAGTCTAACATTCAAACTTCTGTACCTTCGGTAGTTTCTCAGTTTGGGCCCAGTACACCTCGTACTCTGCCTCAAACGACTGCTACAACTGCCACTACATCTGTTCAATCTACCCCACCTACTTCTGGAGTATCGACAGCTCCGGTTTCTACTGTTCCTGTATCTACTCCTCAGACATCTTTACCACCGTTTGGATCTACGATTCAAACTTCGGTTCAGATGCTTGTAGGACAACCTGGTTTAAGTACGGTTGTCACAAGTCAACCACAATTCACCTATCAACTGTACCAGGGACAGTATCAATTCGGTCCTGCTGTCTAGCAGCCAGTTTATCAATATCAACCGTATCCTGGGTACACTTATCAACAACCTCGACAACCCCAGTACGGTCCGGTTAATCCTGGTTTTCCGGGGGGATACAATATCCCAAACGTGATTCCTATTCCTAGTTATCCTGGATATCCTCCTCCTGGGGCTGGTCTCATGACCCAGAATTTTAGGGATCCTAATCGGCAGTTACCATTTATCGCAACTTTGGACTTTCCTGACTTGTCGCGCCTAACGAACGATCCCATTAATTATCTTCCATTTTGGCTGCCAATGCCGAATAAGTTTCCCAGTGACATTCCCAAGTTCGAAGGTAAATCGGGAGAGGACCCGTCGAACCATGTGATGACTTACCACCTCTGGTGTGCGTCTAACTCCATCACAGATGATTCAATCCGTCTTAGACATTTCCAACGCACTCTAATTGGTCTCATGGCCAAGTGGTACATTGAGTTACCGCGAGGCACTTTTTATAATTTTAGTCAGTTAGCTACCTCGTTTTTAACTCATTTTTAGTTGCCAGTCCGATATGACAATGGCACGGAATTGTTAACTTCGATAAAACAATCGACATCCACGTACATTTCAGATCATATTCATGAGTGGAGACGTCGACGTCGTTTAGTGAAGGTATTTATTCCGGATCAGATTTGTAAAATCTTTGTTGCCAAAGATCATTGAAGATGTTGTTAAAGCCGGAGTTGTTACTGAGGAGCAAGTCATTGCTCAAGCACAGTACCTTGACTTGGTCTATACTCAGTCAGGTACGTTACATGAAAAAATCCCCGATCTTCCCAAGCAAAATCAAATCGCTGCAGCTCCTTCGGGATCTCATGCCGCTGATGGTATGATTGGCACGGTTAACACTAAAAGTAAGAAGAAGTCTTCCAAGAATTCTTCCCCTATCATAACCTTGCCTGACTCCCCAACAGGAGATTCTTCTGCAGAGATTTCCGCCGATATTCACGTTGTAGAGTCATCTACAGCCAAATCAAAATCCGGTGGGAAGAAGAAAGGAAAGAAGAAGAATAAAACGGACAAAAGTTCAAAGGAGAAACCTGAAAAGGCGGAATCCAATGATGAAAAGCGCAAACCTCGTTATCCTTGTCTCATTTGTGACGATGAACATTTTACAAGAGACTGCCCTCATCGTGCAGAGGTTGCGAAGATCATCAAGGGTTCCCAAACTCCTGCTATTTTGAAGGATCCTTTTCCGGCTCAAGACAGCAAGATGATAGGTTCATCCTCGAGTGCTAATGAAGAACACATACTGATGATGTCCCATGTTAGGATTGCGACTCGATCGCAAGATTATGGTAGTAAAAGTCGTGTTGATGGTAAAGAAGCAGAATCTTCTCATTCTAATCCATGAACCTCGGCTCTCGGTTCCGATCCACTACAAATCGAGAAACCTAATCCAGACTTGGTAATCAAACCGCCCGCCAAGGGTATACTTCGAAAGTCAGCTTTCAATCCACATGCGAGAGCGGCTCAAAATTATAACATTGTTGAGGATTTAGCTGTTTCACCCTCAGCAATGTCGGCTTTGTAAGTGCTGCAATCATGCCCAGCACAACGTAAATTACTTTTGTCGGCTATAGGAGCTGTTGATGTTCAGGACCCGAACCTAATAATTTTCAATCTAGAAAATAGTACACCGCATTTGCCTCATCAAATGGCTTTCCAGATTCCAGTGATAGTAAAAAATAGGTCTATTCATCGGACTGTAATTGATGAGGGAGCCTCAACGTGTATTATGTCGATACAGTGTTGGCGATTGCTTGGTTCTCCTTCACTAAATCAATCCCCAACGATTCTAAAGGCCTTTGATGGCCGTGGGTTTCATCCTTTTGGAATTCTACAGGATTTGCCTATAGGGGTTGAAGGAAAAACCGTTAGTCTAGATGTGGTGGTGGTTGATGCCCCTCTAGACTACAACCTTCTCTTGGGTCGAAGTTGGTCTTACGCTATGACAACAGTCGTTTCATCAGTCTTTCGAGTAATAAAATTTCCACACAATGGAAAGATCGTAACAATAGACCAACTGGCTTACTTTTCATCCGACCCAGCCTCTTCAGAGAATATTCAGCATGTTGGTAAAACGACTATCCCATATAAGGATGTTGGAGTAGGATTAATTAAAGATGTCGGTTTACTGGGAACTTTTCCTTTTCCTCCAATCAACGCATCATCTTCATTTACAACCATCATATGATTACATCAGACACCATTGTTTATGATGATCCTTGGATCATTCCTTCTGAATCTAAGATAGACTCATTTGGTAATTCCATGCCATTGAGTCCATATGAAATTGCCTATGAAGCCGTGCAGTCATTTGCCGACCTGTGTTCAACCGAAAATGACTTAATGAATGTGGTCTGTGAGGAAACACTTTTCGCATCAACCTCGGATTTAACTACGTTTTCTGAACTTGTTCACTCTAATGAGAAAATTCATGAAATCCTATGTGTAGATGATTTACCATGGGAAGATCTCCATCACAGATCTTTGTTTTTACCTGAGGATGATCGTTTTGAAAATGATTTCTCATCAATTTTTACAACTGAATATGTCAAGGAACCTCAGAATCCAATGAAACATCTCGATTCAGAGTTAAACTTGGGAAACATCTCTCAAACTATTCCTATTGACATTTCGGTTAAGCCCGGAATTATTGAGAACATTCATATAGGTGCCTCGTGTACATATAACGAAATTCAATTATATAAGGCCCTATTTCAAGAATTCTGAGACGTGTTTTCCTGGTCCTATGAGGAAATGCCAGGAATTGATCCCGAGATTGTTGTTCATGAGATCAAAACTTACGCAGACGCTAAACCCGTCCGACAACGTTTGCGTCAGATTCACCCACGAAAAGCTGCTGCAATTAAAGCAGAAGTTGAAAAACTGTTGAAAGTAGGTTTCATTTATCCGATCCCGTTAACGGATTGGGTATCGAATATTGTTCCGGTTAACAAAAAGCAGGGAACAATAAGAATATGCATCGACTATAGGGATATTAATCGAGCCTGTCCAAAGGACAATTACCCAACTCCCTATATCGATCAAATCATTGACAATTGTGCCGGCAGCGAAATATTCTCCTTTATGGACGGTTTTTCTGGATACAATCAAATCAACATTCTACCTGCCGATCAACCAAAAACGACTTTCATTTGTCCATGGGGGACATTTGCTTATTGCAAATTACCTTTTGGGCTTAAGAGTGCCGGAGCAACTTTTCAAAGGGCGATGTCTTATGCGTTTCATGACATCAAGCACATTGTGCAACCCTATCTCGATGATTTGCCTGCTCATTCATTACATCGAGCTGATCACCTCGTCCATTTACAAGCAATCTTTATGAGGTGTAGGCATTATCGTATTCGGTTGAACCCACACAAATGTGTCTTCTGTATAGAAACGGGTTGAATCATTGCTGGGGTTTGTAGTTTCGAAAGCCGGCATTCGCGTTGATCCCTCGAAGGTCGAAGCTATCATCAAATTGCCTCCTCCTTCGAGTCTTTGCCAACTCCAAAGTTTGCAAGGGAAAGCAAACTTTTTACGATGATTCATTCCTAACTACGCCGAGGTTACAAAAGGTTTTACCCGGTTGTTGAAGCAAAACACTCAATTCTATTGGGATGAGATAGCTCAGAAATCTTTTGATGCACTCAAACACGTGTTGACCCATGCACCGTTGTTGCATCCTCCCAACTACAACCGGGATTACTTCTTGTATCTCGCCGCTTCTCATTCCACTATTGGAATGGTCTTAGTTCAGGAAGATGAATCAGGAACTGAACATGTGATATATTACCTTAGTCGCACATTAAATCCGACTGAGCTAAAATACTCACATGTGGAGAAATTGGCATTGGCAGTCGTTCAAGCTGTCCAACGTTTTTGTCACTACATTCTACTATGTAAAACTACCGTAATTTCGGATTGCAACCCTATGATCTACATTTTGACCAAGAAATTGCTAGGGGGCAAGTACTCTAAATGGATCGTTATCCTGCAAGAGTTCGACTTGGAATTTGAGAAATCTAAGTCTAAGAAATCTTTAGTTTTTGCGGAGTTAATGTGTGACTTCCCGCGTGCTGACACGGAAACTGTGGCGGAGGAGCCCATTGCGGACAAATCCTTATTTCTAATCAGCACTTTAGATTCGTGGTATGGGGATATCATCGTTTATCTCCAGACCCAATCCTTTCGGCCAGAAATTTCAAGGTCAGAACGTTGGAAAATTTGATTCCAGTCCCAACAATTCAGAATTGTTGGAGATACTCTTTATCGCCATGGGACGGACTCTGTTTTTCGACGTTGCTTAACTCACGAAGAAGTTGAAAGGGTTCTAAATGACTGCCACTCTGGAGCGTGTGGCGGTCATATGTCTGGGTATGCCACAGCCCAAAAGATATTGCGTGCTAGCTACTTCTGGCCGTCTTTATTTAAAGATTGTATTACGGCGGTCCGAAAATGCCACAACTGCCAGATTTTTGATCGTAAGATGTGCGTTCCACCTGCTCCTCTCCACCCTATAATTGCCGTTGGTCCTTTTGCCAAATGGGGTATCGATTTTATTACATGTAACCCTCACTCGGCTGGGGGGCATGCGTATATCATCCTTGCGGTAGATTATTTTACTAGGTGGGCTGAGGCGATGCCTACATTCGAGGCAGACGGCAAGACAACTACAATTTTCGTGTTCAATCATATAATTGCTAGGTTTGGTGTCCCGCAAGAGAGAATCACTGATCATGGGCGTCATTTTCGAAACGTTATGATGATTGAACTTACAGGCCAGCTTGGTTTACGTCATGATAGTTCAACCCGTTATTATCCACAAGCGAATGGTCTAGTTGAGTCTATCAACAAAGTTTTAGTTATCATGATCCGACGAATCATTGGGATTCATCGGTCGAATTGGCACAACATGTTATTTTCAGCACTTTGGGCATACCGAACTTCAGTAAAAACATCAACAGGGTTCACTCCTTTCCAACTAGTCTATGGTTTGGAAGCCATGTTACCCATTGAATGCGAAATCCCGTCACTGCAAATTGCCATCGAGTTACTTCCAACCACTTCCGAAGAGGAAAAGCGTTTGTTATACTTGGCTCAATTAGATGAGAATCGACGTGATGCTGCATTGGCGATCGAGACTCACGCAAAACGAATGAAAGCTCAGTATGATCGAAATGTGACCCCTCGAAATTTTTCGGAAGAAGATCTAGTCTTAGTGTATGATCAAGCTAATGATAAATTAGGCGCTGGAAAATTCGTTCCTATGTGGCATGGTCCCTATGTTGTCAAGCGAAAGCTAGCCAAAGGGGCTTATGAATTGGTAGAATTTGATGGGGACTCTTTGGGTAAACCCAGAAATGGCCTTTACTTGAAGAGGTATTATGCTTAAAAGAATGGGTATGGAGATTTTTAGTTAGGATAGTTTTTCTTTCTAGCTGGTGTGTTTTAGTTTAAATAGTGTGCTTAGCTTAGAGAGTGTTTTTTCGTCATTATTCCTGCTTATCTTGGTTTTACTCTTCATATTGCAAATGTCGATGCCTCTCCAAACATACATTGGTTTCGCTGATGGTGCTTGTCGTAAAACACGGAACATCTCTTCCGCAGCTTGGGTTATCTATTCGCCCTCTGACGAGTTAGTATCTATGCATGGGGTAAGCCTCGGTCAAACAACGAACAACATTGCCGAGTACAGTGCAGTGATTGAGTTATTGTCTGAATCTATTTCATTCGGGATTCGGAGTTTGATAGTGAGGTTAGGTTCTGAACTCGTTGTATTACAGCTTAATAGAGTGTATGCCATTAGAAATCCAGTGTTATTAAGATTATTTTTGAGAGTGCGTCTCTTGGAACGTGAGTTTGATTACATTGAATATCAGCATATTCCAAGGTCTTTAAATACATTAGCAGATGCAATTGCTTCTCGAATGTTAAATAGACATTTGCAATAATCATACATGTGAATTTAAAATCATTCCATAACACGATTTACACGATAAGCCGGTAATAGTGATATATATATATAGGAGTGTGTCAAAAAATACATCGTCCTTGATCATAGGTTGAAAAACACCTTATGATCGGCAAAAATGATAAGTACAAAAAACAAAAATGTCACATGTGCCCACAATAGGCGATCATCCTATCACTCGTGATGATCTCTATAAGAAACCACTGCACGGGCCGCCTTGCAAAGGAATCTCCTAAAAGGTCCCGGGACTCCAATCACATAGCGCTGAAGTCGACGAGGAATGTCGTCTATAGTGGTCTCAGGAATATCTCCTGTCAAGCGCTCGAGATGACCCTCCAACTCGGCCAAAACCTCTGCTGATTCGTCCTGTGGGGCTGGCGCGGGTGCAACTGGTTGCCTCCTCTCGAAAGGCCGGAGAGCGGCTGGTCGCTGTGGACCCACATCTACATTTGAAATTTTTACTATCAGTTTTGAGACGATGGAAAAACAAAAAAAAAATTAAAATAGGAAAATGTTGAAAAGGATTTTACCTGACTCGTCCCACTGCTCTCCTGGTGGAAGAACCATGTCTGGGTCACCACGAAAATCTATCCCAGCATAAGGAAAGTCCTGAATGGAAAAGACCTGGTTTTCCAGCCATTGGAAATACTCAGGTTTGAACCGAGCAACCTCCGTCCTCTCGTCCGGGTGACGGGCCATGACTGCGACCCATCGCATCAGTTTGGGCTCTCGAGGATGCCCAGCTCCAACAGTAAGGTGCTGTGGGATCAGCATAGGAACCCTCTCCAGGCCAAAACTCACGACCAAAGCCCCATAACCAAAGGTCTTTAGTCGTCCGTTCTTGGCCCTGGTCAGTTGGCCTTTCACATTGGCCAACACAGCATCGCACCAGTTGAAGATGGTGCCTCGAAAGCAATCAACTGTCATACGCATCTGGGATCCGGTGGCAATATGTAATGCGGCAGCTCCGCAAAGTCTAGTGACAGTAAATGCAATCACCATGAGTTCAGGACGGGATATGGTCTTTATGTCTATCCCTTTGTCTCTAGCCTGGTTGTTGCAGTACTCTAGCCGAAGGCTATCGACAGACTGGCCACCTGGCCTAGTCCCGTGCAGAGTCAAGTCTTCTTCTCTCTTAGGCAAGCCGGTCAAGAAATAAATGTCCGCCGGCTCGATTTCGAGCTGGTGGCCGCCAATGAAGAAGCACTGGTCCTGTATGCTCCATCTGTCAACCAGCCACTGTAAGAAATCCACCTGAGCCCTCATGCCAGGAATGGCCCAGAATTTGTATAATCTGCACGCCCTCAAAGCATCAAGTGAAGGCTGATGATTCCATGCGGCAGCATCCACGTCCTCGTGCTCTCGTTCAAGCCAATCTAGCATGATGTACTCTCTGCATCAAGTATAAAGATTAATTAAATTGCTAGAAAATGTTTTGATTGGTCCATTTTTGAGAATTTCTGGGTTCAAAACCCTTGCGGCGGGGTACGCACCCTCCGGGTTAGACACAGTGCGTGGGTCCGCACTTTGTCTACACGGAAGGTGCGGACCCCGAGCTTTTTCCCAATGAAGAAAAAGTCGGGGTCCGCAGGCCTGCAATGGTAAACCTGCGGGCCCCCGCGTGCGGGTTTTGTGCCTAAAAACTCTCCCAAAAATGAAATGAAGGACTAAAACAAAAAACTAAACGGTTGAAAATTAAGAGTAGGATGATGTGGATTACCTGGAGAAGACGGTGCTCGATTCCGACAGTTGGATTTTCTGCAATCTTCACGGGAAGTTTTCTGAGCAAAAGCACTATTTTCTCACCCAAACTCAAACGGTAAAAATGAATTGACAAAGGCCCTTTTTATAAGTTTTTGAGTAAATAAATCGAAAATTTGTTTATGTTTCACTTTGAAAAGGTATTTTGCGACATTTTTATCCATTTCAAACAGGTATGAGTAATGTTTGTGTTTTTGTGCAGAATAAAGGATTATTAAGGCGAAATCTACCATTTTCAACAGAAAAACATGTAGAGTCATCTTTAAGCTCTTTTCTGACTCCTAAAACATGAAAAGATTGCCGAGTGTTTCTTTTAAACTCGTTAAAATGGAATTAAAAATACGGTCCCCTTACAGCTCTTTTCCGACCGTAAAAACATGAAAAGATAGCCGGATTTTTGTCGTTTCAAATTCGATATTGGTTATAAAACGACGTGTCATCGATCGCTTTTTTACTTTTTTGGGTCAAAGGCACTAATGATGAAAAGTACTCCTTGGTCTTAAAAGATCAAGCGGTTCTCTCAAGTATTATTTTATACTTTTTCAGGCTTGGGAGACACAAATTTACGAAAAAGGTCAACCCTAGAGTCTTCTTAAGTTTTTCAGACTCTATAAAATTGAAAAATGCCGAGTTTCTCCTATACTGGACTCGTTAAAATTTCACAGTAAAGGACCTGTTCAATTACAAACAGGAATGAACCAATCCTTCTTAGGGTTCGAATTTAAACTAAGTTGGACTCATCCAAAGGATGAGCTTATAGTCAAGCAAATGTTATCCTCCTCAAGCTTGTCAAAAATAAAGAGGTACTTGCCAGAAATGGTGGGGGAAAAGAGAGAAAAATGAGCCTGTTTGTCATACTTTGTAACCACTCTTGAACGTTGCACTTTTATTCACCTGGGTTGGGAAATCCTTTGCCTAACAGTTGATCAAACCACATTGAAAGTCTTCAGCCGGTTTCTGGGTATTAACTTTGGGTCAATTGTCACCGAACCATCTGTCGTGTCGTTATGTGTTCAAGAGGTCACTGCCAATAAGCCATTCATCTGCAAAATATCTGTCATCCATCTTGACCATCCCTGAGTCAGTCCTTGCAACTAAAATTTCTTCAATTTGATCTATGATTTCGTGTTGTAGGCTTGCCTACGACGGATCGCTTTCTATCAACATCATCTCATTATCTAGAAAGATGATCTAGGAATCGTCAGTACCTTGAGATCTGCATGCATCAATGGCAAATTTCTCGCCTTTGACGACAGTTTACATAATTGACTTTCGATCAAAGGATTCCGTGACATGCTCGACGTCAACACATTTATTCGCATCTCATGGATTGTACTGGGTACTTTGAGAGCCATTGACATCACTGGTGGTTTCTCTCACGCTTGTTAACGGTTTACATCATTGACTGGTAATCAAGTGGTTTCTACCATGTTCGACATCAACACATTCATTCGCATGGATAGAATCGTACTATTTCGGGAAGTAGAAATGAAGACCCTGGATCTAGTTTCCACAATCCAGGCTGCAAGGAATTTTGTATTCATTATATAATGAACTATTCATAAATAGATGGTTGCGTCCATACTGTGTCCACATGAGTCTATACTTGTGATGTTTTACAAGATCATTCCTGTATCAGAGCAGTAGTTAGTTTTTCTAGTCAGTTTTGACCTGAGCATGGAAATGCCTACCTCAGCGATGATATGATCTCATATATATATTTTGCATTGAATGTTTTTACAGGTTCCAACCGGGTTCTCCACAAGATGATCCTCGAAATGATAAAGTATTTCACTCTTCCTAAATGATAAGAAATCCTCATCTACTATAGACTTCACACTTTAGGGGGCAATATGTTACACAAAAATATCATCACCATGATTACTTGCAGTCAGTATGGGTCTATCATCACTTGTACTGTCCTCCTAAGCAAGTCTCAGACCTCAGCTCTTCAAATCAAGCTTTGAAAATGAGAGAGAGACATTAAAAATCAATGCAACTCTGGTTCCGCACTTTCTCTCATGGTCACCTGCGGTCCCACACCTTATGTGTACAAAAGCTGCGGACCTGCCCGCTTTGTCCCTAACGGTGTAGGTGCAGACCCATGTGAAAGTCAAAAGGCGCAAGTTTTACCTTAAAAAAAACTCACTTTGGGTTAATTCTAGAGGTTTCTAGAAGGAATTTTGACGTGGATTGTTCGCTCTGAGGTGGTTCATGCATCCCAAAAGAGAAGGAGCTAATCCCTTGAGGAGAGGAGTTATCCCTTTGAAGGAGGGCTTTATCCCTTTGAAGGAGGACCTAGTAACCTCCCTCCATTGCACTATAAATACAGGCATTGGGCTGGTTGCTAGGGAGGTTAGAAGCTGAACATTTTTGAGGGTAAATGTTGGTGAAATCAAGACTTCCTAGTTAAGCCTAAAGAGGAGAGATCACATACCTTTTTGGTTTCATTGGGGAGTGAGTGAAACTTGTCAAAGTAGAGGAGACTTCTTGCTGGACCCTGGGAGGAGCTTGTACAGCGTCAAGGCAAAGGTTGTAAGGTTCTTCTTCTTTTGAATTAATACAATCAAACTCATTTTTCTCAACAAGTATCTTACGTTATTTGTTTCATGTACTCCTTGACTTTCATGTTAAATATGTTTTGATGCAATTGGCTTTTCAGGTGCTATTTAATTTGTTTGCCTTGTTTGTGTTTGCAGATTCGCGAAAAGGAGCTCATCTGGATCGAAGGAGCGAGGGCATCCACAAGCTAGCGTTGGACCTAAGGTAGGCCCTAAAAACACTTGTTTGCTATTGTTCGTTAAAGCATATTTAGAGAAAGATAGTGTCTGGTTGGTTTGCTAGTCATTAGGTCTTCTTTAGATTCTAGGAAGGTCTATCTTGTCCGCAAGATCGACTTATTCCGTATGACAAATGTATAACCCTAATTCTTATAGTCCTCGGCCTATGTAATACATTATAACATTGCAACTGAATACATATCAGTCCCTAACTGCAGGTTATAAACCGCGTCGAAACCGTGATATGTGAACGAATGGAGTATAACCGCTAGGGTTGACTCCACGCTGTTTACAGTCGGAGTTGGTTAACCGCCAATGGGGATTGTCAACATGTGAATAGTGCAATTCATCATCAACCATCAACGTAGACCGTGTGGGGACATCCACCTTAACCGCGGGAGATAAATGTGACATGTGAACCGCCTATCATAACCGTGAGTGACCGGAACCACCACCATTCAAACTGTGGGTTAGTTAAGTGCTCACATGAGGTGTCACCGTCCTCCACCCGGTTAGCTAACTACTAATGATTTCGGGCTATAATAATGTTTATTTTGGGTTATTATTGTTCAGTTTTGGTTGCAATTAATTCGAAGACCATGGCCTAATGAACCAAGGTGTCATTTCATGACAAGACCAAGGGATATGAAACCTTAAAGTCAGCTCATTCACCTCAAATGCAGTCTTGGAGGTTTCAATGCATTTGCAATCCTATAAAAGGTAGTTTTTCTCATTGAGGAGGACATTTGGTGGTTTTGGGTTTTTGTATGCAGATTCTGGAGGTTAGAGGCTATTTTGTTTTCAGTGTCTCGGGAACATCGGGAGTCGGAATTGGAAACCGTAAGCAGCATTAGAAAGCTGGTTCAGAGGGATCTATGATGACAATGATTAGAAGTGCCTGTGTGCACATTCAGTCTGGTATTTTATCTATGTAATCAACACCTTCTTCTCATTCCTAATAAAAACGGTCACCCATCTTGAAAGTGGACCCGAAGACGTAGTCCATCAGGGACGAACTCTGTCATCAATTTGTTGTCTGGTATCGCTTTGTTTTTACTGTTTTCACTTCTGTTATGCATTGATTTCATGTTTAATCAGTTGTCGTAAAGTGTTCTTTTGAAGAAGTTTTTCCTCACTTTATGTGCTTCAACTAACATTCACATCATTAATGGTTAATCAATTCTACATTAGTATTTATTTTATGATCATTTTAGATCATCTCTCTGAGTTTCAATTAGGACATATTACTCCTCCTCGTCGAGTAAGAGTTCATCCTCATATTCCTCCATCACATCCTCATTCTGAATTTGGTTATACTAATTCTTCATGTTCTTCCTTTGATTCTGTGTCTTCCCAACCCCGTACCATCACTATGTCAAGCACTAACATGGGTACGGTATTCCCAGGCGGTAACCTATGTACTAACCAAGGTAACCCCGCAAGAAAAACCTCTATTGGTATGGCCACTCCTACTCCATTTCTACCCTTTATGGCTAGTTTGAGTCTCCCTGATTTTAGCCAACTTATCTACAACCCTCTTCTCAATGACCCCAATTGGCCTACTATGCCTACCAAGCTTCCTTCCGACATACCCAAGTTTGAAGGAAATCTTAGAGAAGATCCAACGAATCATGTTTTCTCATTCCATATGTGGTTTTCATCGAATTCTATCACTGAAGACTCCATTTTTCTTCACCTCTTCCAGCGCACCCTTATTGGAGCTGCTGCAAAGTGGTATGTAGATTAACCTAGGGCCTCTCATTCCAATTTCATGACTCTTACAAAATCCCTTCTATCCTAATTTTAGTTACCTCTTCGTTAAGACATCAATACCAAACTCTTGACTTCTTTCTCAGACTTCTGTTACTCGCCTATCTAAGCACGTTCAAGAATGGTGCAGAAGGAGGAGCATGTATAGAGCCCCTGAATTCGAAGATAATGTTTACATGGATTGGTTCCTTAGATCACTTCCCCCCCATAGGTAAGGATGCCACCTAACATTTCCCTCAATCTAAGGAATATGTGCTCCAAGTAACATTGAATATGACCTGATCCATGCACAATCAGTATATGTTTATATTGTTCGTCCTGGTCTACCTCAGCCTGGTGCTACTAATACACTAGGCACATCTTATGTTGTGGAAATTATTGTTGGATCTAGTTCACACCCTAAACCTCCAACATATACACCACCTCCAATGAGTTATGATCAACTCTAGGGGGGACTAGTTCCTCTTACACTCATCCCCCTCCCAATCCTTCACATGGCAACACTTATCCAGGTCCCAGCACGTCATATGCATATACCCATCCACATTAGCAGATGCCAAGGCCAATTGTTGCTCCACCTATTTACCTTAATGTTGCCCCTTCTCATTAATATCTTTATGCACCACCTAGCACTCCATCCCCGCTAACACTAGCATTGCAACCCACCATGCCTCCTCCACCACTTCCACAACAACAACCTCCTCCACAAGGTCAAGTGTATGTTCAGCAAAGCGCAACCAATCCCCCCAACCCTAAGAAACCGAATAAGGGGAAAGATAATAGGAACCAACCATATCAAGGTAATCAGGGTAACCAGGATCCACCACCTGATGCCCCTGAGGGAAACCGGCCTAATCCCGCAACACGAAAAGAGGGCGAACAACCCATGAAAAACAAGTCTCTTCATACAAATAAACCTTGTGCCTATTGCATCTTATTTGGCCATTATACTCACTAGTTTCCACTTTTATCTCAAATGGTCCAAGCACGAGAAGCTTAAGAAACTGCTTCTTAAGGACCTCAGCACATTGCTCCATTGCCTCCTCCTACTTCATCACAATCGGTTGTGCTTACCAATCCTTTTCCTCATTAATGATATATAGCTTCCCAAACTGCACAAGATAATGCATCTACCCCACCTTTGTAGTTTGGTCACAATGATTATGAGATCCTTATGATGAATTACGATGAAGTCAATACTGAACAAGTCAACCTTCAAACTCATTCACGTCAATATGACAAGCCTCCTGCAAAGTCAGCAACTGATTCCCAAACTCAAGTTTCCACTGAGCCTCTGTCATCATCAAATGGTACCATACATATCCCTCCACCTAAGGTAGAGGTTATCACTAAGATTCCCAAAGGTCCATTACATAGAAACACTACTTCTTCTAAATCCACTTATTCTTATAGCATAGTCTATGACTTGGCACAACCTTTTGTTTCCATGTCAATTCTAGAAGTCCTCCAAACATGCCCATCCCAACAGAAAGCTCTACTATCTTCTTTGGGTGTTGTGGATCCTTCCAATGATTGTATGATTATCTTTGACGTTGATAAAGTAGAACATCCCCCACTTCCTTCATCTGTTTCCTTTCAAATACCATTCTCCGTAAGAAACACCACTATTCAACAGTGTATAATAGATGAAGAAGCCTCCACATGTGTCATGGTCGCTAGTGTTTGAGAGAAACTTGGTTCACCTAAGCTATCCCCATCCACCATCACTTTTTGTGCTTGGGACGATCATCCCTTGTAGCCCCTCAACTTATATTGCAACTATCCAATTACTATTTCCAGCAAGACAGTCTCAATTAACATTGAGTTCATTGATGCCCCATTAGATTATAACATCCTCTTGGTTCGTAGTTACACATATATCATGTTCGTTGTCGCATTTGTAGTCTTTCACGAGATGTGCTTTCCTCACAATGGATAGATGGTCACTATAAATTAGTTGACGTACTATGATCCTAAGTCTCACACTTCCCCTTAGTCCACTATCTCATTGATGATTGGTAATAATACTATCACGTACCTCACAAATGTTTCACCTGGAGTCTACAAATATTCCACTCTACTGGGTTCTTATTATGGTCCACCGTGTACCCCTTCGAAGCCTAGCTCTTCCAAATTTTTCATGTTTCAGGTGTCACAAGCTTCCAACAAGTGATCTAGTATGGCTTCACAACAACCCTCCCCTCTGCAACCTATTTATCCCAACTCAACCCAACCCTCAGGTATATTCCTCAAGGTCCATTTCCTTATATTGGTATATCTTGTAGTCCTTTCCAACACGGAACTATTCCCACAGGTCTTAACCAGAGCAGTTCTCCCAGGTCATTACCTTTTTGGTTATATACCCTTCTTACTACCACCAGGAATCTTTTCTACACCTATCATTTCTACGTTGAGTTTACATAACATAACCTTGGGGATCCTATTCTAGTACATTGATCCTCCTGCAAGCACTCCTCCTACAATTGGTGGTGTATGGGTGGTTGTGTTAGTGTTGGCATTGATGTCAACAAGGGTTAGCATGATGATTGATGTCAACCAAGATGATTAGGTGTATAGGAGGAATCCCATGGTTGTTGGAGTGCTTTGTAGAAAATCATCATAGTAGTAAGCTTACCGGAGAAGCCATAAAATGATGATTTCAGTGTTGATTCAGATTGAATGCCATGGTAGCTACAAGCTTCATGTAGAGAATCATCATAGTAGAAGGCTTATTGAAAAGCCATAAAATGATGAATATTTTGCTGGTCCAGATGGAATCCCCATGGTAGCTACAGGTTTTATGTAGATAATCATCATAGTACCAAGCTCACTAGAGAAGCCAAAAATTGATGACTACGATTGTTGGGAGTTCATATTTCCATGCACGAGAAGAAGAGTCAAGGAGCAATGAGTGGTAGAGTGTTTGAAACCATATAAAAGGTATAAAATGGGATTAAAGCCTACATCAAACCCTATCCATTGAAAAATTCTCTAGAAGAGCTTTCCAACGATATGTGGAAGTCCAAAAATGGTCTCCTGGATCAAAAGATATGGTTTGTCGAAGTGCAAGGACTTGAAGCCTTAAGAATGATGAAATGTCAGATATTGGGATATTAGAGCAAATCAACATATCAGAGTAGGCGACATATTGGATATTGGGATTTAGAGAAAATAATATTGGAGGTTTGGGACATCAGATATTGGGATTTCTTAACAAATGTGTCTTAAGAAGTTACGATATCCAACAAGGTCGATAGTGGTAAAAGCACCGATGATTGTTGAGCAAGTTAACAAAGTAATTTTTTCATAGTCAAGGAATATTGAGACTCTTTCTCTCTCCTCTAGATGAACACATGGTGACATGGTAGTGGGCATGAAAAAGTGTAGTGGCTGGTGATGTAATCATATCGGAGGATAGGATATCAAACATAGAAATATCATAACATTTTAGTTGTGGGAGTTATGATATTGAGGGGATCCTATATAGAGCTAAGCCCCTGGTCACAACTCTCAGTCACATGAGAAAGAAGATGCTAAAAGAGCTAAGCACCATGGGAGTTGAGGATATTGGGACTGAGAAATATCATAAAGTCTCAATTGTGAAAGTTATGATGCTAAGGGGCTACGATATATAGGTAAGCCGCTAATCACAACTCTCGGTCTTATGAGAAAGAAGTTGCTAAATGAGCTGAAATAAAGGGATCCAAGGATATCGGGGAGTGCAATATCGTAACATTCCGCCTTTGTAAGTTATGATATGGCGTGTTCTGATGATGTAGTACAATGAATTAAAAGGATGTATGGTTAGAAAACTGTAAAATTGAATGCAAGACCAATGACATTGATTTGTGAAATGGGGTAAACCTCCAAAAGACTTTGAAATAAGGATCGAGGACATCATATTACAAAGATGACTGTGTGGAATGAAGGAAGAAATTGGTTTCTTTGCGTGCACATCTAGGAGAGTTAAATGAATTTTAGAATAGCCATCCCTGAGGATTGCCAAGCTCTGTTGATAAATAAATAAGAATGGGTCTCTCGAAGGAGTGTGCAAGAATTAATTTCTCAGCATGGGTGCTTACACAGTTAATGAGTAAAAATATCCAAGGTCTATTTGTATGTTTAATACTATGACAGAGGTCATCCAAGAACATGCAAAAACAGTAGGGGAAGCTATGCCAAAATACGTTTGGGCAGTATGGGTACAAGTAGCAGAGACAACTGTGTGAACATGCAAAAACAGTAGGGGAAGCTATGCCAAAATACGTTTGGGCAGTATGGGTACAAGTAGCAGAGACAACTGTGTGCAGTGTGCATATGTGGATCAAAACTATCGATTTCATGTGTGCAATTTGGGGGAGTTGAGCATATTGTTGAAGAGGTGAGGAATGAGAGTTATGTGTAGAGATAGAGAGGTATAAGAAACGAGATCATATTAAGTGATTTTGTAGTAAGCATAGAGGGTGTGCTGTGAGGAGAACATCGAGGGAAGTGCTAAAGAGAATTCAATCGAGTGGTTGCTGTGAAAAGAACAGTGTGAGCTTAATAGAGTGCGTTGCAGCAGAGACCCCGTGAGAGAGGAGGTAGAGTGCTGAGGAGATGCTTTTGTGATAAACAAGTAAATAACAGTTGCATGAGACCAAAGGGAGCCAGTGAAACAAAAAAAGACAGAGAGCAAAATTTGAGTCCGCGATCAATAATTTTGGCATTTTACTTGTAATATACATGCCTCTATTTTTAGTTTGTAAATTGTATGAAATAGTAGAACAATGGCAAGAGAAGGTTGGTGCTTGCATTCGGAAGAGGTTCGTTCCTCTTAAAAAGTTGGTGATTTCTAATCAAAGGGCGTCAGTTCCCTCCTGTGAGTGGGTTCTCACAAACTAATCGATGTAATTAAGTAGGTTCTTAATTTACATCATAAACAAACAACAAATTTGGTGGTTTTTTCCCTTTGGGTTTCCATGTGAAAAACATTGTGTCAAATGTGTGTGTTTCTCATGTGATTGTTGTATGAACATGTATGTTTGAACTTGTTTTCCACTCCCTTTCTGAATGAATGCTCTGTTATGAAACCAACTCATAAAAAGATAGAAAGGATAGATCAATTCCTTAGACATCAGCCTCTTTCAGGGGGTAACCTCCTTTACATTACACAAATGAACAATTCTTCCCTGATACAAATGACAAGACCTCCTTTATATATAGGAGTCTAAGGGGTCATAATATAATCAAAGATGACATAACAATAATAATGTAAGGGCACAATAATTAAAATAGAGGGCTTCTACGGGGAACAATAATAACAATATGGGGACTACATGGGCACAACAATATAATAGAGGGGTTGCACTAATAACAATAAGGGGCTAAACTAGTAGTATAGGGACCTAACATGCATCTCTCCTTCAAAAATTGTTGTCCTCAACGCTTGAGTAGTTGTGAATGCTCTTGTATAAAAAAATTTGTCCTCCCATGTGCAATCTTCAGTGGGTAAGTTCTTACACTTGATTAGATACTCTGAAATTGATTGATTTTGTAGCTATCGGGTTCTTGTTTCTGTGACTACTTTAGGTTCCAATATGATTTTTCCTTCCTCATCAAGTTTTGACAATATTGTTTGAATTGCGAGCTTGTCACCTATAACATTCTTTAAGCATGAGACATGGAAAACCGCAAGCACTTAGGAAGGTGCAGAAAACTCCAATTTGTATGCCATAGTACCAATATTTTGCATCACCTTGTAAGGACCATAGTAATTTGGTGATAATTTATTATCCTTCTTAGCTTTCTTGAGGGACATTTGTTTGTATGGTTGTAGCCATAAAAATACCAAATTGCCTACATCAAAAGTTCTTTCGCTACGACTTTGATTTGCCTGTTGTTTCATTTGATTCTGCACAAAAGTGGGGTTATCCTTTAAAAGTTGGATAACTTGTTGTTGATGCTCAATGTGATATTTCACTGATTGAACCTTTCTCTTCTTGTTATTTCCTCCTATCTTGAGAGTTTTAGGATTGGTAATCTCTACCAATGCATTACAAGATATGGTCAGATTCATTTCTTGATGCGTGATGTGATCTTTCACTTCTTGAAACTTTTTCTTCTTCATATGTCCTTCTATATTAGAGTTTGAGGAGTGGTAATTCTTGCCAATCCTTTACAACATATGGTTAGATTCATTTATTCTTTCTCTGGGGTTGGTTCCTGGTGTATATCCTCCTCTTTTGACGTTTCTTGATCCTTTTCTTCCTCCTCTTCAAAATCTATGTAAAATAATTTCTTCTCAGCACACTTATGACCTTAAGTGTGTTTTCTATCACAATTGTAATAAAGCCCTTTTTCTCTTTTTTCTTCCAGTTGTTTTTGTGTAAACCTTGTAGGTTGTGGAAGGCTAGGAGCAAAAACACTTCCATATTTATAGTTTTTTTTATTGATCGGAGAATCCACAGTTTCAACATCTTTATACCAACGTTTCAAATCCCAAGTGGGATCCATCATCAGGGTTGAAGAATGATGATACAAGAAGAGCAGAAAACTTTTAATAAATACTAATGAGGAGGAATAATAATAGAGAACATAGAGTCGGCTTGGGAATTTTTAATTTTATTTTATATATTTTTATTTTATTTTATATATTTATATATTTATATATTTTATTTATATTTTATTCTTATTAATTATTATAAATAATTAATTTTTATAATAAATATTTAATTAATATTAATAATATTGTTGTTATACATGTAAATCATTATAAATAATTAATATGTTTACAATAAATTAATTATTAAACCTAATGATCATAATCATAATTTCTGTTATTCATATTAGTTACTAATTCCTTAAACAAAGATGATATTAATAATTAAAATATTAATTAATCAAATTAAATTAGAATGAAACTACATTCATAGAAATCAATTATTATAAATAATTAATTAATATTGTATAATAAATAATTAATTATTATTAAATATTATTAATAATTAAATATAATAATAATTAATTAATTAATTAATTAATAAACTAATTAATATATTAATATAATTATTATAAAAAAAAATTTATTTTATATTAGAAATTTTTTTTTTTTTAGGTGATTAGGCTTAGGGTTGACTAATATAATAATTAATTAATTAATATGTTTAAGTCATATTAACTAATTAATATAACAAACAAATTAATAATTATTATTGATGATTAATAATTAATTTTATAGTTATAATAATTCATAATAATGACCAATTGTTATTGATTAATTGTCCCATAAAATGATGATTAAAATATAATAATAATTATTAATTGATTAATTAATATATTGATTAGGAATTAATAAAATTATAATTATTAAATAGATTAAATTATAGGAGATTAGAATCTAAAGATGACAAAAATAATGATGATTAACTAAATAATATTTAGTCATATTAATTACTTAATAAATTAATACAAATTAATAATTAATATTTATGGCTAACTAATATTCAAAAAATTATTTAATATAATAGCTAATAAAATAATATAAGACTAATCAAATGTTAAATAATAATTTATTAATAATTAGAATAAATGATAATACATAAATATTTTAATAATTAATTAATTAGTATAATAATAAATATGTTAAATAATATAATAATTATAAATTTATTAAGTAAATTAATTAAATTTTAATTTTAATTTTAATTTTATTTTATATATTTGAATAATATTAGTAATTATAAATGGTTAATATCTATGGTTAATTAATATAATAAAATATATTCATTAAATTATTAAAGAAGACTTAATGATGAAATTAGAATAGGAGAAGGAGGGGGACAACATACCTGCATTACCTGCATTACCTGGGGATGGGTTGGCGACTTCTGATTTCTTTTATCACGGGGAGCCAGCTTCTGCTAATTTCCAAACCATTGTCTCTGTTCAGATTCTCAGGATGCTTAATAATCTCAAGAGCTTCTCTGATCTTTCGTCTTTGATGATGCTCCTCTCTTGCGATAATGGATGCGTTTTCTAGGCAAATATGGTGATTAGTCTTCAAGGAGTGTTCCGCCAATGCTGAGGTACGAGATCTTCCATTTCTGATATCAGCGCCATGTTCTTTGAGCCTTGTCTGGAGGGACCGACCAGTTTCACCTATGTAGCTTTTTCCACAAGAACAGTCTATTTTATAGACTCCTTTCAGTTGAAGGTTGTCAATATCATCTTTAACGGACTTCAAACTATGTCTGATGGTACCCGGGGCTGAGAAGTGAGTGATAATGTTTTTCTTTCTTAGGACTTTAGCGATTTTGTCAGTAACACCATGGATATAAGGTAGAAAAATCTTACCCTGAGGCTGGTCTTGCGTCTTATGCTCATGGGATGACAACTTTCTTTCAGCTCTCTCAAAGGCTTTTTTAATTTCATGCTCTTTGTAGCCTATCCTCTTGAAAGCTGAAGCCAAATGATTCTTTTCTTCATTTAGGTGTTCTGAGTCGGAAATTCGAAGGGCTCTGGTGGCAAGGGTATTTAGAACACCAAACTTTTGGGCCGGGTGATGGTGGGAATCCGCATGGAGGTAACTTTCTGTGTGTGTTGACTTTCTGAAAACCTTGTGGCCTAAAGAGCCATCTTCCTTTCTCATGATTAGAACGTCCAAAAATGGAATGCTCTTGTTTTCTTCAAGTTCCATCGTAAATTTTATCTCTGGAGAGATGGAATTTAAGTGAATGAAAAACTTATCAAGTTCAGCTCTACCATGCGTCCATTTTATGTTGGTGTCATCGACAAACCGCTTCCACCATGCCGGCTTTAAAGGATAAGATTCCAGGGCCTTCTTTTCAAAGTGCTCCATGTATAGGTTGGCTACGATCGGAGATAGGGGTGATCCCATTGCCACACCTGATGTCTGCTCATAAAATATTCCTTGGAAGGTGAACACTGTAGACCTCAGGCAGATTTCAGCCAGCTTCGCAGTCTCAGGATCAGTAACACCTTTTATAACCTGAATGGCTTCTTCAAGAGGAATCTTTGTGAATAAGGATACCACGTCAAAGCTAACAAGAATGTCGTCACGCTCCATCCTTTCATTTTTAATTAGTTTCACAAAGTCTTGGGAGTCTTTGATGAAGGAATCAGTATTTCCGACAAGGGGTTTAAGGATTTTAGCAACATATTTAGCAAGTTCATAGGTAGGGGAGCCAATAGTATTGACTATCGGTCTGAGGGGGACCCCTTCCTTATGGATCTTAGGTAATCCATAGATTCTAGGGACGGTTTCACATGATGGGGTTAATTTCTTCTTTAATTTCTCATCAAGGTTAGAATTTGAGATGATCTTTTTTACATCCTTCATGATCTTGGGAATGGGATTACTGTTCAACTTCTTATAACTGCCACAGCTTAGGTGATCATTCATCTTGCGCACATAGTCTTCTTTATCTAAAATGACTGCTGCTCCTCCCTTATCTGCTTTAAGAACCACCACCTTGTCATTGTTTCGCAAAGATTTGAAAGCTTTTTGCTCTTCCCTACTCAGGTTGCTTTTGGGAGCATTGGATTTCCTCATGATGACAGAAAATTCTTGCCTCAATGCTTCTTTGTCTTCCAGAGGAAGGTAACCAATCCCGTCTTCTATGCTACATATCATGGTTTCAATGGGGAGTTTTTTAGGAGCAACTGCAAACCCCATACCTTTGCTGAGAACATTTGTAACAAGAGGATCTAATTCTTGGGAGGATAGGTTGACCACTTTTTTATTTGATCTTGACTCCAAGGTGCTTGTTGAAGATGCGGTTTTAACTTTCTCAACATTCATGCTTAAGCCTCGACTTTCATTATTTCCCTTGCCATCATTAAAATTATGAATGCGTTCACAGCCTTGTCTTCCCATGTTCACCGTGTCATCATCAAAATTCGGAATGTGCTCACATGAGAGAGACTTGTTTTCAAAGTTATCATTTATTGAATCATCATGATAACTGCTAACATTCCCTTTTAATTTAGGTTTATTAACAGTGTTATCACTGACTGCGCAGTTTATATTGGAAGAATCTGCGTGGCTACCTATAGAATCACCATTGAATTTCTCTTTATTATCTGTGGATTCAATAGTCCTTTCTGCGCAGTTTCCAACAAATAATTCATTTGAAAATCTGTTAAACTTGGGGTGAACAGCGCGATGTTTTCTGTCAGCGTGGCTCATAGAATAGGAACTAGTTGCGTTATTAATACAGCATCCAAGTGAGAAGTTAATGCATCCATCTGTGCGGTTAAAGCACCCAACTGCGCATTTAGAGCATCCTTCTGCGTGTTTACAACATCCTTCTGCGTGGTCAATACAGCCTTTTGCGAGGTCATTATGGACAGCGAAATGTTTACTGCCTGCGTGGAAACCAACATCGCAACTACCAAACGGATTATAACCAGATTCAACTTTGGTGACCCCCTCCCCTTCTGCGTGGCAAAGACTAGAATCATCAGCGTGGCTCATGGAGTTGAAACCGACTGCCAGGTTAATACAGGAACCGGTTTCGAAACAGTCATTGGAATTGTCAACTTTGGTGACCCCCTCCCCTTCTGCGTGGCAAAGACTAGAATCATCAGCGTGGATAGTACTGGAACGTTCTGAGTGATTAACATTGTCTGCGTTTGAAACCAGTCCTTTTTCATTTTCATAGCTGCCGCTGCCTCTTTTGCCATCTGAATCTGTGCTGTTTAACATGTTGCTGTTCATTGTGGTTTGTGCAGGTTCAAGTTTACTGGCAGGATTCATGCTTTTGACCACCGACTGGGATCTTCCTGATAGCTTGGAAAGTTTTTTGTGCTGTCTTGTGAGGGCAATCTGACCTTCATTATCTGCTTTAAGGGCAGTCCTCGCATCGACAATGGCCCAGAGATCTTTATTGATGTGGTTGGCAAGCTTAAGGTGAGAAGAGAGCGCTAGACGTCCAAGATATTCCAGAGAGGCCCTAACCCTTTTGATTTCAGATCGAATCAGAGAGAAGCTTAGCTGGATAAACGCCTTACTATTATATTTATTCTGCAATCTATGTTTAACCTGGGCAAATGGGGGAATGAGATTGTTGTCCCGGCATTCTTTGAGGAAATGAAGATCTGCTGCTCTTCTTGTAATCCTCACTCTACATCTTTCGAGTAAAAGGATTTCTCTCCAAGTATCCCCTCCGTATAGGGATAAGATTTTGGATTTTAGAGATCTGTGGCTTGTGTCATTTTTATTGATCGGAGAATCCACAGTTTCAACATCTTTATACCAACGTTTCAAATCCCAAGTGGGATCCATCATCAGGGTTGAAGAATGATGATACAAGAAGAGCAGAAAACTTTTAATAAATACTAATGAGGAGGAATAATAATAGAGAACATAGAGTCGGCTTGGGAATTTTTAATTTTATTTTATATATTTTTATTTTATTTTATATATTTATATATTTATATATTTTATTTATATTTTATTCTTATTAATTATTATAAATAATTAGTTTTTATAATAAATATTTAATTAATATTAATAATATTGTTGTTATACATGTAAATCATTATAAATAATTAATATGTTTACAATAAATTAATTATTAAACCTAATGATCATAATCATAATTTCTGTTATTCATATTAGTTACTAATTCCTTAAACAAAGATGATATTAATAATTAAAATATTAATTAATCAAATTAAATTAGAATGAAACTACATTCATAGAAATCAATTATTATAAATAATTAATTAATATTGTATAATAAATAATTAATTATTATTAAATATTATTAATAATTAAATATAATAATAATTAATTAATTAATTAATTAATAAACTAATTAATATATTAATATAATTATTATAAAAAAATTTTATTTTATATTAGAAAATTTTTTTAGGTGATTAGGCTTAGGGTTGACTAATATAATAATTAATTAATTAATATGTTTAAGTCATATTAACTAATTAATATAACAAACAAATTAATAATTATTATTGATGATTAATAATTAATTTTATAGTTATAATAATTCATAATAATGACCAATTGTTATTGATTAATTGTCCCATAAAATGATGATTAAAATATAATAATAATTATTAATTGATTAATTAATATATTGATTAGGAATTAATAAAATTATAATTATTAAATAGATTAAATTATAGGAGATTAGAATCTAAAGATGACAAAAATAATGATGATTAACTAAATAATATTTAGTCATATTAATTACTTAATAAATTAATACAAATTAATAATTAATATTTATGGCTAACTAATATTCAAAAAATTATTTAATATAATAGCTAATAAAATAATATAAGACTAATCAAATGTTAAATAATAATTTATTAATAATTAGAATAAATGATAATACATAAATATTTTAATAATTAATTAATTAGTATAATAATAAATATGTTAAATAATATAATAATTATAAATTTATTAAGTAAATTAATTAAATTTTAATTTTAATTTTAATTTTATTTTATATATTTGAATAATATTAGTAATTATAAATGGTTAATATCTATGGTTAATTAATATAATAAAATATATTCATTAAATTATTAAAGAAGACTTAATGATGAAATTAGAATAGGAGAAGGAGGGGGACAACATACCTGCATTACCTGCATTACCTGGGGATGGGTTGGCGACTTCTGATTTCTTTTATCACGGGGAGCCAGCTTCTGCTAATTTCCAAACCATTGTCTCTGTTCATATTCTCAGGATGCTTAATAATCTCAAGAGCTTCTCTGATCTTTCGTCTTTGATGATGCTCCTCTCTTGCGATAATGGATGCGTTTTCTAGGCAAATATGGTGATTAGTCTTCAAGGAGTGTTCCGCCAATGCTGAGGTACGAGATCTTCCATTTCTGATATCAGCGCCATGTTCTTTGAGCCTTGTCTGGAGGGACCGACCAGTTTCACCTATGTAGCTTTTTCCACAAGAACAGTCTATTTTATAGACTCCTTTCAGTTGAAGGTTGTCAATATCATCTTTAACGGACTTCAAACTATGTCTGATGGTACCCGGGGCTGAGAAGTGAGTGATAATGTTTTTCTTTCTTAGGACTTTAGCGATTTTGTCAGTAACACCATGGATATAAGGTAGAAAAATCTTACCCTGAGGCTGGTCTTGCGTCTTATGCTCATGGGATGACAACTTTCTTTCAGCTCTCTCAAAGGCTTTTTTAATTTCATGCTCTTTGTAGCCTATCCTCTTGAAAGCTGAAGCCAAATGATTCTTTTCTTCATTTAGGTGTTCTGAGTCGGAAATTCGAAGGGCTCTGGTGGCAAGGGTATTTAGAACACCAAACTTTTGGGCCGGGTGATGGTGGGAATCCGCATGGAGGTAACTTTCTGTGTGTGTTGACTTTCTGAAAACCTTGTGGCCTAAAGAGCCATCTTCCTTTCTCATTATTAGAACGTCCAAAAATGGAATGCTCTTGTTTTCTTCAAGTTCCATCGTAAATTTTATCTCTGGAGAGATGGAATTTAAGTGAATGAAAAACTTATCAAGTTCAGCTCTACCATGCGTCCATTTTATGTTGGTGTCATCGACAAACCGCTTCCACCATGCCGGCTTTAAAGGATAAGATTCCAGGGCCTTCTTTTCAAAGTGCTCCATGTATAGGTTGGCTACGATCGGAGATAGGGGTGATCCCATTGCCACACCTGATGTCTGCTCATAAAATATTCCTTGGAAGGTGAACACTGTAGACCTCAGGCAGATTTCAGCCAGCTTCGCAGTCTCAGGATCAGTAACACCTTTTATAACCTGAATGGCTTCTTCAAGAGGAATCTTTGTGAATAAGGATACCACGTCAAAGCTAACAAGAATGTCGTCACGCTCCATCCTTTCATTTTTAATTAGTTTCACAAAGTCTTGGGAGTCTTTGATGAAGGAATCAGTATTTCCGACAAGGGGTTTAAGGATTTTAGCAACATATTTAGCAAGTTCATAGGTAGGGGAGCCAATAGTATTGACTATCGGTCTGAGGGGGACCCCTTCCTTATGGATCTTAGGTAATCCATAGATTCTAGGGACGGTTTCACATGATGGGGTTAATTTCTTCTTTAATTTCTCATCAAGGTTAGAATTTGAGATGATCTTTTTTACATCCTTCATGATCTTGGGAATGGGATTACTGTTCAACTTCTTATAACTGCCACAGCTTAGGTGATCATTCATCTTGCGCACATAGTCTTCTTTATCTAAAATGACTGCTGCTCCTCCCTTATCTGCTTTAAGAACCACCACCTTGTCATTGTTTCGCAAAGATTTGAAAGCTTTTTGCTCTTCCCTACTCAGGTTGCTTTTGGGAGCATTGGATTTCCTCATGATGACAGAAAATTCTTGCCTCAATGCTTCTTTGTCTTCCAGAGGAAGGTAACCAATCCCGTCTTCTATGCTACATATCATGGTTTCAATGGGGAGTTTTTTAGGAGCAACTGCAAACCCCATACCTTTGCTGAGAACATTTGTAACAAGAGGATCTAATTCTTGGGAGGATAGGTTGACCACTTTTTTATTTGATCTTGACTCCAAGGTGCTTGTTGAAGATGCGGTTCTAACTTTCTCAACATTCATGCTTAAGCCTCGACTTTCATTATTTCCCTTGCCATCATTAAAATTATGAATGCGTTCACAGCCTTGTCTTCCCATGTTCACCGTGTCATCATCAAAATTCGGAATGTGCTCACATGAGAGAGACTTGTTTTCAAAGTTATCATTTATTGAATCATCATGATAACTGCTAACATTCCCTTTTTAATTTAGGTTTATTAACAGTGTTATCACTGACTGCGCAGTTTATATTGGAAGAATCTGCGTGGCTACCTATAGAATCACCATTGAATTTCTCTTTATTATCTGTGGATTCAATAGTCCTTTCTGCGCAGTTTCCAACAAATAATTCATTTGAAAATCTGTTAAACTTGGGGTGAACAGCGCGATGTTTTCTGTCAGCGTGGCTCATAGAATAGGAACTAGTTGCGTTATTAATACAGCATCCAAGTGAGAAGTTAATGCATCCATCTGTGCGGTTAAAGCACCCAACTGCGCATTTAGAGCATCCTTCTGCGTGTTTACAACATCCTTCTGCGTGGTCAATACAGCCTTTTGCGAGGTCATTATGGACAGCGAAATGTTTACTGCCTGCGTGGAAACCAACATCGCAACTACCAAACGGATTATAACCAGATTCAACTTTGGTGACCCCCTCCCCTTCTGCGTGGCAAAGACTAGAATCATCAGCGTGGCTCATGGAGTTGAAACCGACTGCCAGGTTAATACAGGAACCGGTTTCGAAACAGTCATTGGAATTGTCAACTTTGGTGACCCCCTCCCCTTCTGCGTGGCAAAGACTAGAATCATCAGCGTGGATAGTACTGGAACGTTCTGAGTGATTAACATTGTCTGCGTTTGAAACCAGTCCTTTTTCATTTTCATAGCTGCCGCTGCCTCTTTTGCCATCTGAATCTGTGCTGTTTAACATGTTGCTGTTCATTATTATTCCTCCTCATTATTATTATTCCTCCTCATTAGTATTTATTAAAAGTTTTATGCTCTTCTTGTATCATCATTCTTCAACCCTGATGATGGATCCCACTTGGGATTTGAAACGTTGGTATAAAGATGTTGAAACTGTGGATTCTCCGATCAATAAAAATGACACAAGCCACAGATCTCTAAAATCCATATTTATAGTTTTCAGTGGTAGGATTCCTTGTTTCCATAATTCTGCTTTCAATTTTTCTTGCCAACCTGAATGCCTTCTCCAATTAATCAGGTTCCCAAAGACGAACCTTGTGTTGAATGTTATCCTTTAAATTCCCTATGAAGGCATCAATCATTTGATTCTCTGTAATATCATTTACCCTTATATTCAATTTTTTGAAGTCCTCAATATGCTCTGTCATTGAACCCTTTTGTTTGAGATTTATCAATTGGCTAAAATAAGTGTTTCTTTTGGTATCCTCATAATGTGCTATCATTTCTTCCATAAAATTTGCCCAAGTGACAATTTGTTTATGAGAGCAAAGCCATCAATACTATACAAATTGATTTGGTTCCAAATATAAAGTTGCAATGTGTAGCTTTTGTGTGTTTTAAACATTATGGAGATCGAAATATTGCTCCATCTGTAGTATCCATGTTATGGGATCCTTGCCATCAAACTTACTCATATCGATCTTTGGAACACGGTGGGTATTCAATCCAATGTTAGAGTCTATGAAATCATGACAAACATTTCTTTTGTTCTCATCATGAGTTTCCTTTACTACCTTTTCGCCATTAAGAAGCATTTCTTGTATCAACTTTGCCACACCTACTTTCAAACCTTCCATGTCTTTCTTCAAATATTCAATGTTTACTTCTAAACCATCCATCTTAGTTTCCACACAATTCATCTTAGCTTCCACAACATTCTTTAAACCATCCATCTTAGCTTCTGTTACCTTTTGTGAAAGTGAAATTTGTTGCACTTGGTCTCGTAATTTTGATATACCATGTTGCATTTCTTCCTTTTCTTCATGAGTCATGCTAGATCTTTCAGGTTTCTTACTAGGTGTTTCCATTTTCTTTCTTCGGGGCATTAATTAATGATAATTATGCTTCACTATGCCCTTTGAACTTCAAACTAATTTTTCAATCCAAACTAATGAAAATTTTTAAAAAGACTACTGATGCAGGAAAAACTGCCTAAAGGCAATTTCCCTACTTTTCACAACAACCTTTCATGAACATGTGGGTTATGGCACACCTATACAAATCAGAAGCATTTCTATCAGTTTATTTTATCCAAAACCTGACCTATCACCAAAAAACATTTCTACATATAATCCACCAACGAATGTCAGTCCCACCTGAATGCACACAAGACCAGACCTCAAATCGCAATTGAACAACAATCTCAATTGAACAACAATTGGGAATTGAACAACAATCGCAATTGAACAACAACTGAACAACAATTGAAAGTTGCGATTGTGATTGCAATTGTCACGTGGCATGTGGGACCTCCCTGTTGGTACAGTCTCTCCAATGAAATCCTCCGTAAATAATGAAGTCTAATGCATGAATATTATTAAAGGAAGAAAGACCTCTATGATATTTTTTAATAAGCAACAATTCTTTGTATTTCAGCCTCTCTTCCTCCTGAACATGTCCTGTGAGTATTGGAACACTCGAATAGATAGAGAAACCCATGGATCGGGAAGCCGAAGTGTCAAGCAAGCATAGATGGACGAGCGAGTGCAGAGGAAGCTAAAGCAACCAGAGGAGGGAAGCTTGAAGGTCGAGCGAGAATTGAGGAAACCAAAGCTCAAGCGAGAAAAAGGGAAGCCAAAGGTCAGGCGTATCAAGATAAGAAAATAGAGAATTGTCTTTATGCAGTTGTTGTTGGTGAACTGGAAGAAGGAGCAAGTCGTAGATCCAGCAGGACAAAAAAGGGTCGAAGGTCCAACATGAAAGGAGGAAGCCAAAGGTCTAGTAGCACAGGAGGAAGCCGATAGACGAGAAACTCTGTTGATCTTGTTACCCTGTGAAAGAATGAGACCTTTGAATAATTAATCAGGTACATAATGCATTCTGAACAACAATTTTGTGAAAAGATAAATAAAGTTTCATTTGATATCGCTTGAAGCCATCACCAACATTGAAGCAGAATAGTGAGAAGTAGTCACACCTGAAGCATTTACTGTGACTGGTAGAATAGAGACTTGAAACAAAGAGTTGGTTTTTGTGCAGAGCTTAGTGCAGCTAATAGTAGACTCACTAAAGTTGTGTGGAGACATTATCAGAGATCATGATGGCTATTTGATATCATCATGAGAAAACTTTTGCACTAAGCTCTGTGGACAGTATGAAGAGTTGTAACGACTTCTTCATATGAAGACTAGTTGCCATTGATGTTGTAGCATGGAGACTACAGTGAAGCTGTAAACAAACAGAATTCAGTAAAGAAGAGTTTTGGGAGCAGAACAATACTATCAAACATGCCTTGACAAGATTGGGTCAGAGTCCTTGGGGTTGGTGCCTGAGAAGTTGGAAGGATGGGTGTCCTTGGAGTTGGTGCTCCCATATCCAAGGTTGGTGCTTTGATAGTAGAGGGTTGGAACCCTTGAGGTTGGTGCCTCAAAACTGGAAAGATTGGTGTCCTCGGAGTTGATGCTCCTAAGTCCAAGGTTGGTGCCTTGACAAAACAGAGTTAGTGCTCTGGAAGTTGGAGCCTCACAAAAGTCCAAGTTGGTGCTTGGCAATAGATTGGAACCATATATATATTGTATCTATTTTATTACAAAGATTATATTAATAAAAGCATTTATTCTTGTTGTTTATCTTGTGTTTTGAATATAAATGTTTTAACTGGTAAAATAACAATTGAAAATGAATACTAATTCACACCCCCTCTTAGTGTTTCCAACAAAAAATTTATCACAACAATTACAGAAAAGCCATAACTTGAGTTTAACTTTGTAGATGGGAAAACAAGATGAGCGACAGAGGGAAATGGAATAAAATAAATTAAAGACTCAATGTTATCTTAAAGATAAAATACTTTTTGGTTACATGAAAGCTATTAGAAGAAACTCAACAGACAATTGAGGAATTGAGGGGCACCAATCTGAATTAAATGAATGTAATAATATCTTTGTAGCAGTAAAACTGAGGAATTGAGGGGCACCAATCTGAATTAAATGAATGTAATAATATCTTTGTAGCAGTAAAACCGAGATTCTATGGCTGAATTTCATTATCTGAAAGATCATATTAATCATTTCAGCTTTCACATGGATGTTTCTTTTGAAAAAGTAAAGAGTAATCTCGACAAGGGCATGCAAAAACAATAAAGGATGGAGGATCAATTGAACGTGCTCAAAGATGAGATTAAAAAAAAAAAACATTTCATAATAGACTTCCACTACATTCAAGACCAAACAGGTAGAGATTCCAGTGATGCGTTACACCTATAACTTAACATAATGGAACGTTACATGGTATGCATTAATAATGATGACATAACAAAGTCGAAAAAAGAATGTCAGATGAAAGGGTATCTAGATGCCTAATGGAATGACGAGTGTTTTACATGTCAAAATTCATATGCCAGATGTGCATTAGATTGGTGTCATAGTATTTGTCTTTACCATTACATAACATATCGTCAGACCAGAGACTTGTAGACAGGTACACTGGAAAAAACTGGTATACGACAGGGGCGTAGTGATAGAACAAGACCGATCATTATTGCTCTGACATCGAATGAATAGAGGGAGTATGGATTTCTTCGTTATCTTCACATCATTGAAGAGATGAGAAGTTCGTATCAGATAGAGAGCATCCACTCGATATTCTTTCCAAGACCTGCAATTCATAATGAATTGCAGTAAATATTATGATAGTGCATTATATTTGTATCATATTATGATAGTGCATTATATCAGACAGTGTGTTAGATGTCTTGCTAGTGTATTAAATTACGGTCAAAAGTTACTAGAATATGAATTTACTAGTTATATGGCATGCACATATGAATTTACGAGTTATATGGTAAATTACATAATGGCTTTGAAATATATTATATTGATAGTGCGTTATTACAATAGTTAATGGTGCGTTATTGAAGACCGAGAAGGTTATCAGATGGTATATATTATACATCGTTATATATTGCTAGATGGGTTATATATAATGGCAGTGTTAATGTTAATAAAAAAAGGGTATGCAAGCAAGTCGATCTAGAATCTCAATGAACGGATTATTGATTGCATTGGAGTACGTTGATATGGCATTTTTTGGCGTTGGTAATGGCAATGGAAAGCATTAACGTTAATGTTACTCATGGGCATGGGCATATTATTGGCGTATATGACAAAAAGATAGCCTTTCATAACCAAGGCCTAGGGAATATATAGTACTCTAACGCCATTCATTTTCCATCTCGTATTTTTAGTTTGTTTCAAACTTTCTTTTAATTAACCCGCGAAATGAGTCAACCATCGAGTCCAGCCATCCAATTTTGAGAAAGAGCATTTTACCTGAACTTATAAATGACCATACTCGTGGAAATATATAAACCGCTAGCTAGTGCATGCACACTAGTAAAGAGGCTTGCCGTAAACCAGAAATAATTCGTCCTCTACTTAAAGTCAGTGCTCATTTATACTAAATGGAGAAAACAAATATTTCATCGAGGTCGCTTGGGTTTTCTTTCTGAAAAGCCCAATTTCTTAAATCAAAATGCATTATATTGAGATGTTTGTTGATTCAATAACGTGATTTTATTATAATAATTGGCTTGCTCAAAGGATCTATAACTTTTATTATTTACTTCAATCTAAAACAACCTTATTATCTATGTATTTTCGGTTGGCGAAATCCAAAAACCATATTCGAAAATATTCTTTTAAGAACTATGTTGCCTACATTGATAGATAGAGATAAGGAAGTAGTGTTCAGCATAGGGAGAGGTAGGAGGGTAAAGGGTATGTTGTGTGCTACTTTCGTATTCTATATGATTGGTAATAGTTATCACCATAATATATATGAATTATTCACTAACATTATATATTATAATTGTATTCTAGATGTATTTATTGTGATATGCTATGTATATTTGGTGTTAATATATGATGGATTTTAGTAAAATGGTAAACCATACAAACAACCTTTGCATTCTAGTATTAACCTCCTTTAACATGTCTTGGATGGATCAAATATATGAGTAGTATGGATGATACAAACTCTCTTCATGATCACTTTATCATTCATAACAAGAATTGAAGCCCCTCATCTATTGAGGGAGAACATTGTTCTCCATGTTGAATATTTTTGTTGTCTCCATTCGTTTCCAAATAGATTAATCCAAATGTTGATCCAAATCTAATTCCATCTAGTCCATCCTCCTCTAGCAGATACAAACTTCTTAGGTCCATACATAATTTCAAACACAAGACTTGGTATCCTCTCTCTTATGGTGTTTGAACCAGAACTCTTTGTCAACATTATACATTAGGTGTAGTGGCCATTACATTGGGCCTCTCAAAGACATCAAATGGATAGGAATTATGGGGTGAGTCCAATGTGAGTTCATTTATGTATGGCTCACTTTAATGTTTAATAATCATGTTCAAAGGAATTGTTGGGTCATATCTTGTTATATGCATATTCTCTGTAAACAACCTTGACTACAAGTATTCCTTACGAGGCCATGACTACAAGTTAGAGGAGTATTACAAAATTTTCTCTAAATATTTCCAACATTCTAATTATGTTACATGCCTTCCAGCAACATAAAATAAAAGGGAGCAATATTGTTGCTTCATGGTCCTAAAGTAATCATATGAGATATTGAAGCAACAATGGTTCTAGTCTCACGGACTAGTGAAGCAATAGATGTTGATACTTCACCAACAATGCTTCTTTACATACATCACAACTACAAGGATACACTCTAATTGTGACCAAAGGCCACAAAGAATCATCTTATGCATTGGATATGAACAATGTTGGTACCTTACTTGTATCTGGAGGAATTGAGAAGGTAGTGATGGTGTGGGATCTAAAAAGTGGGGCAAACAAAATGAAGTTGCAGGGGCATACTGATAATGTGTGAGCTCTCTTTTTTTATTTTAGTGGTAGGTTTAGTTTATATGGTTCTTATGATTCTATTATAAGTATTTCCAAGATGTGAATGGGACTGTAGTGCTTCAATCAGAGGAGTGATCTTGTTTCTTATATAAAATAATTATTAGAGGTCATTGCAAGCATGGAGATCTTAGTAAAAAAAATACTTTTTTTCAGAGAATGCTTGAAAGTGCTATCAATCCAGATCATATAATTTCACAACAAAAACCAACTCTTCAATGGTATCAAAAAGGAAAAATGAAAAAAACTATGTTATATGATGAAATGAGTGAGCAATCCAAACAATTTGGTGGGTAAGGCCGCTTGACATCTACTTTTACATATTCCAAACGAATAAAAGAAAATACATATTCCAAAATGCAACAATCTTATTAGTTTGTATCACTAAGGACAATGTATTGTACTTTGATGAGATAAGGCCTTAGTTTATTAAAGAATGGTACTTATGAAGGTACAAATTATTCCAAGCCTTAGCATATTGTTCCTAAACAACAAAGCATTTACATTGATAGACACCATGCAATAAGGGAAGAATGGAAATGTGAATGCATAATTTCTCTATGGGATAACACATTTACAAATATCTTTATAGTAGAATACTTTCCTTATATTCAAGCACTAAAGAAATCAAGTCTAATATGTTTGGCTAAGGAACTAAATGCGGTGTTTTTTTAGCTTGACTTCCACTATAAACCAGGCCCCCCCTTTCCCTTGATGTCAAAGGGGGAGGTAAGGAGGATGATTCTCAAGACAAAAGGGGGAGTGTCATTGTGTTTCCATCAATGCCAAAGGGTGAGATTGCTGGCATTGTTGTAATTGATGAAAAATGAACAATATGATCAATAAGGTATGTTGCAGTGATGTTTAACAACTAGGTATACGCTTGTTATGTTGTAACTTGTTGATTCTTGATGATGTTGATGCTTGTTATAGTTTGATGTATTATGGTTCTGTGAGATGCATTGTGTAGCAAAGATCAACATTGAAGTGTTACAAGGAACAATAAGAGAAACAAAGTCATGTCTAATATGTTTGATGGCTTGGGTAGGTTTGTCGATGTATGCTTAGTTGATGAGGTGTTGTTGCAAAGATTATTGTGTCAAAAAGATCGGTTGAAGAGGTGCAAGGCAAGGCAATGTGATGCATTGATGTTATATTGTGAAGGAGTTGTGATGATTGTTATTGAATTACATGCATATGATTATTTTTTTATTGAACTATTCATTACTATATTGTTAATCATTGTTATTCTTGATGGAAAGGCATGATGCGTTGATTGCACAATTAACGTATGCACAAATGAACATGTATTATTATGCCTTGGATGTGAACATATTCCTTTCATATGTTGTTATTGCATGTTGAGTTGATTACATGTTGATGATGTTGCATATATTGTTATGGAAAAGGTGCAGCAAGGTATGCTAGATATGGTTGAGTTAATGGCTTGGTTGTTATGGTTGCAAAGCATCTTGGTATGCTTGGTATGCTTCTTGTGTTTAGGTGCAAGGTATGCTAGATATGCTAGAACTATTTACAATTAAACAAAGGAGCAAAAAAGTTTCATGGCACATATTCTTGTGTTCATGCAATTTTTATATAAATGTAGTTCCATATAATGAGTTGGTTTGTTATCAGGGATTGTTGTGATGCAAGGCAAGACATGATGCAAGGCAAAGGCAAAGGTAAAGGCATGGATAATTTTTTTATGGTTTTGATGTTGTTATGTTATAGTTGATGATGTATTGCTAATGTAAGTTGTAAAGGCTATGGTTGCTATGCTTGTTGATTTAATCATTACAGGTGGTTGAAAATAATATTTCTTGATGCATTTATTTTATTTCAATATTCAAAAATCTCAAAAGGTTTGAAACGAATGAGTGGAATGAAAAGAGACAATTATTTTCACTTCATATTCACGTTTGGAATACTAACATCCATGAAAGCTTCTTTATAAAAATGTACGAGGTTACAAGGATGTATGCTTAGATAGTTAGAGATTTTGTGAGCTAATTCATATTTTTTTCATGAATTACTTGGTACATATGAAGCATATGTGAGGAATATTTGAAGTGGAGAAGAGGCATATATAGAGATGGAGGTATGCAAATTTATAGAGCAGGTACACCAATATGTTGTTTCTTGTATATATAAGGAGATTGTAGTCTCCTTTCAAGTTCTAGCTTGATAAAGAATATGTTGGAGCCTATTGAGTTAGGAGCCTCTTGCGGGTTGTAACGTGTAGAAAATTGATGGGAGTTAGAGATTCCTTGAAAGTTGTAGCTTGCTGAAGAATGAGGTAGTAGCCTCCTATAGGTTAGAGCCTACAAAAAATTAGATGTAGTAAGGGAATAGGAGCTTGCCTTTACATCACAACAATAACAAAGTCATGGTTTTCTCCCATTATGGGTTTCCACTTATATCTGGTGTCCATGTAATGATTTTGTGTGTTGCTTTTATGCTATCATGAAAGCTACTATGTTGTGTTTAATAAATTACATGCAATTCATATATTAAATCTCCATTTTATATGGTGTTAAAATGCTCATTAAATAGTTCATATAAGCATTAAATAGAAAAGAGAAGTTGTCCTTGAATGTACTAAAGTGATTCACACCCCCTCCCCTTTAGTTTAGTTAGGTTCCCATCAATGATCTATGGGAAGCAGTGGAAGAATCACACCAACTTTGGACCATACTCTGGGTGCTTGATGCCACCTTCTTCACTATTGTCCAAAAAAAAGACAATGTGGAATACCTTAGTGGCTTCAAGCGTATTACCCTCTATAATGTCATCTACAAAATCATCACTTAAATCACTACCAACTGCCTCAAACCAATTCTACCTTAACTCATCTCTATTGGTAAATTAGATTACGTTGAAGGGCATAAAATTGTAGATGGTATCATGGTTTCCCATGAAACCATTCATTTTTAAAACTATATAAAAATTTGGGCATTCTACTTTAGCTAGATCTCTCCAAAGCCTTTGACAAGCTCAATTGGGCCTCTCTTTTATGGATCCTTCAAGCCTTTGCTTTGCCAATGATTGGATTTTTTAGACCAAAGATCTCAATTTATTATCCTTCTTCTTTATTCTACTAAATGACTTTCCCAGTAAACCCTTCTTTGCATCTCATGGAATTCACCAAGGTGACCCTCCATCCCATTTTCTCTTCATCCTAGTAGCAGAAGGATTGGGAAGAGCACTCAAATTCATGGTATTAAGTAAAAGGGAAATCCATTCATGTTTTTGTGGAGGAACTCCTATTATAACATGATCAATTCATAGATAAAACCATGTGCATGGGAGTCCAAATCACCCAAGAAGATAATGGACTATCACAAGTTTCAGAGGACTTATCCCTCACCTCAAGTATGGAAATCAAAAGGATAAATCTCATTTTTTTTGAAATCCCATTTGTTGTGTAGAAAATATTGCTAGGATGTTCATCTTTTAGATCTAAAAGAAACCTTTAATTATCTGGAAGCTACACTTGTCAATGTTTCTCACAAGCATAAACTATGGGAAAATATAATCAGTAAAATTAACAACAACATGCTTGATGGAATTTTCACTCCCTCAACATAGAAGGAAGTTTATTTCTTCTCAAAACAACCCTTCCATTGCTTGCTATCTATCTCTTCTTAATTTTAATGGCACCCTCCTCCATCCTTAGCTCTATACTAAGTCTTCAACATCCCTTCTTGTGGGGAGGAGCGAAAATGGGGAAATAATGGACCTTGGTAGCATGTGAGAAACTTTCAAACCTAACTTAAAGGGATGGCTTGACATGATGGATCCAACAAGTTTGTCTATGATTTTAGGAGCCAAAAATTGGTGGTGCTATATGAAAGGAGGGAAAATATTATGGAAGCATATCTAGGTCTAAAAATATTCTAGACTCCTCTTACTTCAACAACCCACCATAGTTCGTTTTAGACAAGCGATATCCTCCATATGAAAGTTATCCAAGAGAGCCATGCACATAATCCAAATGTAGTACTTTTTATGGACTTGAGATGGTCAAGTAGCCTTTTTCTGGGAAGACTCGTTGGAAACAACCACCCAAGATTTAGGATTGGGACCACCTAAATAGCCTTAAACTCAATATGATTACTCATTGTCTTATGAAAGTTTGATATTACGAGGTTGACCCCAATACCCCCTATATGGAGACAATGGTTGAAGCTGAAGGGCTGGCATCCCAAATTGAGTGAGGAAATATTGACCCCTTCTTGGCAATACCTTTAAGAAATACACATATTAATCTCATGCTAGCCAAATAAATTTGAATGGGGCTATGATTCAATTGGAAACTTCTCCATTAGAGAATTTTACAGTTTGGAAGAAAGCTTCAGAGAGATCCCCAAAGCATCTATTTGGAGCAACATTTGAAAAAGGAAATTATGGCCAAAGATATCCATATCTCTATGGCTCCTTGCTTAGGGGAAACATTGACCTGGAACAATATTTAGAAGTATAATTATTTTAGACAATCTTCGTGCTACCTATGCCATCATGAATCTGAAAAATTGGAACAATTGTTCAATTATTACTCATATGCCAATCACCTTTGGAAAAAAATAGAAAGAATTATGTGACATCTAGGCCATGATCCTTACACCATCCATGAAGCTATAAAAAATAGAAATCACAGGTCTTCCACAACCCCATCATAAATAATATTTGGATCTCCTACTAGGCCTCTTTCTTTGGGCCATATGGAAAGAAAGAAATTGAGACATTTTCTATAATAGCTCATTTTCTCAAGACAATATTTGGCTCTTCATCCAAAATATTATGCAAGAATCTATAACTTCACATACTTTGTCAAAACAGGGTTGGCAAGCCACAAGATAAGATTCTTCCATTCTTTGTGACTTCCACTTAAACCCTAGGGAACCCTCGCCTTTAGTTAGTTCCCATACCTCCCATTTTGACTCATGTTCATGGACCTCTCCACCACCAAATTTCCTCAAGTTAAGTTTTGATGAGGCCTAAAAAGGAAACCCTAGCTAGGCAATGTTTGGTAGAGTCTTTAGATATCACTTATGATGCATGAGCATCAACCCATACTCCTAAAAGTCAACAAGAATGAGTTCTGAAAGGCACAATTGTCAAAAGGCATGGTAATATCTATTGTGTAAAGAATCAAAACCATGAAAAATCATATTTGTGAGGGACCTTAGGAATTTGTTGAGGGATTTGTGGAGAGGATCATGTTGAGAAATTCGTGGAGAGGATCATGTTGAGAGCTTTATGGAGAAGATCATGGATCTTGAGATAATCCATAATATTATTATTTTCTAATAGAAATTGTGAACTTGTGTGTGTATGAATAGGCAGCCATTAGAACGAATATCAAGCCAGCCAAGGTGCCCAAATATATTATGTAATAATATAATGGGTTTAATTAATAAAAAATGATTTCTGCTTTATGTAATTCTATGTGTGTGAATCATGGGTTGATGTTTTGATGGATTGATGGATTGAAGTTGCATGCATGCATAAATTAGAGTTGCAACTAGAGAACCCATAGGTCCAAGATCAAGCCTATAAAAATATTGAAAACGATAGACCCCCATAATTCGTTTTCATTCAGTGGTATCAGAATGAAAAAGATTCCTGCATATACTCTAGAGGAGAAGTAGTAGAAGAAGGTATACGTTTATTGAAGATCTGGTAAGTGATTCGTTTTCTTTTTGTAGGTGACAACCAAGAAAGGTGAGACGATTTGCGATAGCCTAGAGTAAGGAGTGCTCGTAGGGTTCCAGAGAAGAGAACCAGGAAGATGCCAAAAGCCAAAATTTAGGAGGAAGTTTGGTGAGGTATCGTGTAGCAAGGTGTAGACTTGTTACTGCAGAGGCATGATGCAGCTCATGAGCTGAAGCTATTACACGAAAACCGAAAAGCATATGACCAGGAGATCATAAATTTTTGTACCTTGGGAGTTTGATGCAGGAGCATCAACCCATCCTCTGAAAAATTAGCAAGAATGAGTTATGAAGGGCACAATTTTCAAAATGCAGGGTAATATCTATTTTGTAAAGGATTAAAAGCATGAAAAATCATATTTGTGAGGGATCTTAGGAATTTGTTGAGGGATCTTTGGAGAATACCATCTTAAGCGCTTTGTGGAGAGGACCATGTGGAGAGATTTATGGAGAATATCATGGATCTTGAGATAATCCATGATATTGCTATTTTCTAATATAAATTGTGAACTCATGTGTTTATGAATAGGCGGCCTTTACAACGATTTTCTAGCGAGTAAAGGCACCCAAAGATGCTATGTAATAGTATAACGGGTTTAATTAATGAAATTTGATTTCTGCTTTATGTAATTCTATGTGTGTGAATCATCCGTTCATGTTTTGATGGCTTGATGGATTGAAGTTGCATGCATGCATGGATAAGAAGTGCAGCTAGAGAACCCATAGGTCTAAGAGTGAGCTTGTAAAAATATTGAAAAAGATAGACCTTGAGAATTCGTTTTCATTAAGTTGTATCAGAGTGCAGAAGATTCCTATATATAGTCTGGAGGAGAAACAATAGAAGAACGAACATGTTTATTGAATATTTGGTAAGAGATTTGTTTTCTCTGTGTAGGTGATAACAAAGGAAGGTGAGAAGATTTGCAAAAAACTAGAGCAAGGAGTGCTTGTAAGGTTCTAGAGAAGATAACTAGGAAGATGCCAAAATATCAAACTCAGGAGGAAGTTTGCTTATGTATTGTGCAGCATGGTGGAGACTTGTTACTGTAGAGGTGTGTTGCAGCTCACAAGTTGAAGCTATTATGAGAAGACTATAAAGCATATGACCAGGAGGTCATAAATTTTTGTACCTTGGGAGTCTGATGTAGGAGCATCAACCCATCCTTCGAAAAATCAATAAGAATGAGTTCTGAAATGCACAATTGTCAAAAGGTAGGGTAACATCTATTCTGTAAATGATTAAAAGCATGAAAAAATAGATTTGTGAGGCTTTACCTTTGAACCTCCCGATCTGCAATATGTGATTTTCGCTAATCACTGATTGGGAAAACCAAGAGATCCATTTTAAAGGATTGTTACTAATATATGCGATGTGACATATCATTATGAAATTTAAGTATCACGATTAGCTATTACGGAACTCATTAATAGAGCAGTTAAGGGTGAATCCTTCGAGGATTTCGTCTGTGGTAATATTTGAGTTTGTATTTCTTATCACGCTTGAATTACCATTAATCTTTTTATTCTACGTTGGCTTTGAACGGGTTTTTCTTTGTTACGTTATTTTGTTTCTTCTACAGAGCAAGTATGAGTTGATGAATCTAGTGAAAATGACGAAGAAGTCCAAGAAACCAAAGGTCCCCGTCGTAGTCAAAGAAGAACCAATGAAGAAGGTCTTGATATTGGATACTACCTACCTCAGTCTAGGCAAAGCTTCATGGGAGAGTATATACAATTTGCTGGAAGCGGAAGATCTCGAAGAGATTGAAGAAGTGGCAATAGCCAATTCCATTGACAAGTAAGAGAATACTCTTAAGGATTTGGCCAGCTCCTTTCTTCATAGAATAGCAACCTGCACCAAGGTTTTACCCTATAATGACTTGGACAGATGGGTTATTGAAAGCATCAATATCATAGACATAACTTTCTTTACAGCTAATGTAAGAATGTTCAGGTTATTTAGAGCAGAAGATATCAAAAGAATGTACCATTTACCTGAACCGCAAAAGCGATATAACAAAGCATTCTTGGAGGCTTTCGCTAAAGAAAATGCCATCGAATCGAACCCTATCAGACAATGGAGGCATTTTCCAACCAAGCACAAGCATGAATCATCAGGTATGTACTCCGTCAACTCATTGGCATCTCCTCACTGTTATCCTGGTGTTATGATGTGCAGACTCTTTGAAGTCCATGATTCTACCAATTTTCTATAGAAATGGTACCTTTAATGGAGGTTGTAGTTAATTCCTATATCATGGATTGGGTGACCATTTTGTCTGATAAAATGGCCAACCAAATACTCGATTATAGGAAAAATAGATTTGTGACTACCCAGGTGATACCCCCATTTTATATGAGTGCCTATATTTTGGACACAATCTGTTTCAATTTTGAGTATCCCATTTTGGGATGGAAATGGACTCCATAGGACCTGAACCCCAATCATATCTATCATAAGGAATTGTGGAAAGCTCATTACAAAAATCATCTTTATAGAATTTGTCATGGTTTCATCCTCCCCATGTATTATGCCATATTCAATAAACCCGCTCCTAGGTTGTCCGAGGAAGCCTATGTCGACCTAACTGCAATTGGTAGTTGGTTTGGTGAAGAAAATTTCACCTACATCAGACTTTTCGACATCACTACTGACCCACATGTCCTTCCCTTATACATACCTGATAAGTTACTTCCCAAAGAGTTAGCATATCAGATAACAGTAGAAGGGATGTCAAGGAACCTAAAGGAGTCTAGAAAGCATATGTGGCCTTCATTCCCCCTCCGATGTCAAGCTTTCACATTGCATGACTTCAAACATGTAGAGAAGGAAGTTGAGAAAATAAAAATGTTAAAGTTAGCGATCATCCCAAAATGGCAGTATGATCCTAAATCTGTTGTCTACAATGCCACTTCTGAGGCCAAAATTTCCAAGTTAGAACATGAGAAGGATAGTTATGATGATTTGTTTGCTTCAGCCGAGTTATTTTCTCAAGTAAAACAACTGGCAAAAATCAAATTGGGAGCGGAGGGACTAGAGGAATTTTACAAGTTTAGGACACAAAGATTGGAGACACTACCTCTGGACTTGTTAAATACTACCTCTATGGTGCAATTAGAAGGCCACTGTGAAGATAAAATTATTGAAAAGATTCCTGAAAAGGAAAAGACCCCAGAAAGGGAGCAGACACAGGAAGGAAAAAGTGAGCCCCTTGATACGAATATCAATATTGATCCTAAATTGATCAAGGAATGGGAGTAGTTCAACTCAATCATCAATAACCCGAATATTTCCCAAGAGCCAACTACACCAAAATTGCCTACAGTGCAAAAGCCAGAATTTATTACAGTTTTGATTGAAGGAACAAGCAGCCTACCCAGAATTCAGTAGGACATAGAGATTATTCCCGAGAATGCTACTGAGGATATTGTACTACAAACTAAAGAAATATCACCTCTTGATGTCTTCTACAGTCCAAAGCATAGGGCTGTAGTTAAAAGATGGAGGAAGAAGAGGAAAATTGATCAAAGTCGTCTTTTAACTGCTTAGGCAGAAATGATGAACGTGGTATGGAAAGCAGAAGTCAATCCCTCAGAGGATTTAAAAAAGATATCTCAGTATGCAGGAGCTTACATAGCGACGACAATCGATAAAGCCTCAAAGGTCAGCCATCTGATGAGCGAAAATGATCAGACGATTACCCAACTTGAGGTGCAATCGGCAGAGAAAAAACAAAAGATAAATCAGCTTGAACAATAGTTAAGCGAGGAGAGGCAGCAAAATGAGGGATTAAAAGAGCAGTTGAAACTGGAAAAATAAAGGATTGATGAGTAGACTCTCCATAAACAACAGGAGTTGTCTCAGGAATTGAGTAGGCTTCAGATGTTAAGTGATTAAGAAAAGAAGGCAAAGGAGGATCAAATTGCACAAATGAAGGAACAAATAGAGAGGTACAAGGGTTATCCATAGGTAGGTGAATTCAGAGCAGAAGCCTTGGAAATAACCAAAGCCTTGTCCCAATAGTTGGATATTCTTTTCCACAACATATCATTGGCCAACCCCTTATGCAATATCTCTACATCATTGGTTGAGAAGGCAGTGGATGCCAGGCTTGAATTGGAAAAGATAGATGAAAGGTTAACCAATTTTCTATCCTGGCAAGATTCCACAGAAGGAATGGCTTCCAACCTGCCAAGAATACAAGAATCACATAAGGAAATACTGTTTTCTGAATGGGAGTCCCAGCTAATGAAAGCTGGAAGAGAAACCTCTAGATGCATAACTGCAACGATGGTCTAATCGAATTGATAAATAACAGTTTGCATATGTCTAATTTGATCACCGATTGCTCTCTAGGAAAACTCCCAAAAGCAAAGTCATTGGAACATCATTGGAAACAAGAGCTGGCGCACAGGGAAAAATGGATTGGTGGAATCCAAAGCTTGACATGGGAAACATTCTGGTTTTTTCCTAGTTAAGCCACATAGCCAGTAGATGGCTATGAAATGTCTTTCGAGTGCAATCCACTGCATGATCTCCAAACTCTCTGACGCCACCTATATAGCTCAGCTACACTCCAGGATGAGTTAGCCTCTAGAAATCCAACCAATGCTCGCAATCTGTCAGCTGCAATCACAGGAAAAGAAGCCGATACAATGAATTCATTCAACTGCTATAGCACCGCTATTTTCATGATGAATCCAGGATTTATATGTCTATAGTTAGACTAGCGCATTACGATTTTTATTGATAGTTTGTTTTCATTTTTAGTAATTAAGACCCTTTCATGTATTTAGAAAGGGTCCTCAATTTGTATTAAAACTTGACTTGGGAGTTGCACTGCTGTACTTCTAATATTTTTTTATCAAAATCAGGACCAAATTTATGCATTTTTGTCAAAGAAGCTTTTATAAGATTTGCACTTTTGCATCTTTTGAAGGTGTTCTCAAATAGGAAATCAGAATATGAATGTTGTTTACATTGGGATAATTCAAATGCATACGATACTATTATAATTGTTTTTGTCTTATTTGTCTATGTGAATGAACATTCCCCAAAATTGCTATTATTGATATATATGTGTGTGTGTGTGTGTTTCAAGCAATTCTTTAGCTTGTCATTTCTGAATGTTTTAGAATTGTTATCATTTGGATATATATGTTAGTGATATATATATATATATATATATATATATATATATATATATATATATATATATATATATATGATGATCAATGCGATAATGTTTTATTATTACTTTGTTTAACTACTTAAACAAAGTCATCATCATATGAATGCATATTTCTATTTTATTAATAAGTAATCTTTATGGTTATTTGTATAATATAAATAATCGAAAATCATCTTGTTGATAAGATACCCGGGTTAGATTAGTTATCTTTGTATATTTTTTTTGCATCGTAGGATAAAACACTTATCACCTTTGTTATACACTACAAACCAATCACCCATCAACTCATATCTCACTAGGAAACTGGTCCCATTATATCCAGTTGAAGCCACCACACCAAACGGAAAAGGAGTTGCACTAAGGTTCGGACTGGGTGGTTTTCCCCGATTTTGATGCAGCGATTTTAGAGGCATTAACGGAATCCTGGGTTGATGTTTTGATGGATTGAAGTTGCATGCATGCATGGATTAGAGGTGCAGCTAGAGAACCCACGGGTCCAAGATCGAGCCTGTAAAAAAATTGAGAGTGATAGAGCCCCATAATACATTTTCATCAAATTAGGAAATCATCTTTATATATATACTAAATGCCCATGGATCACAATAGAAATGATGTAGATTATTTGAAGGAATTAGAAGAAGGACTGACGATTGCTCAATCCTAGTGCTACACCAAATTGATGGCAGAAGAGCACTAGCAACTAGTTATTAACATGAATGTCAAAATTATTAGTGGCATTCCTATCAACAAGTTTTCTTGTATTTGGAAACTCGAAAGTATCCTTAGTCAATTCACTACTATCCAATTGATCATCCCTACTCATGTTAATAGGAAAGGGAATAAAATGCCTAACAATTTGGCCAATGAATGATGAAAAACTGAAGCCAACCTAATCTCCATGGCCTCACATTCTTTCTCATACTATCCCATCATACAGGAGTGTTGAAACTTAGTCGATTAGGATTTAAACTCCACATATGGGGTGATTGTAACATAGCAGGTGAAAAGGCATGTTGTCACCATCCCACTAGCCCACGCACCAATGAGATGTGGCAGCACACGAAACCCTTCACAATTTATTATATGTCATGTAGAGTGCACAAGTTGGCATCGTGTTACACTATCTAACAATTTTAGTAGTTAATTTTATAAGATTATATGTTAGTGGGATCAACAAGAGGTAGAAAAAGATATGGAGAAGTTAATAGAAGCTTTAGTAGGCCACAGGGTGAGCCTATAAAGTTATGCTCTCATAGTAGAATGGTATTTAATTAGAAACAAGATGTGAGCGTTTGGTTTCAAATCACAATTATGGTACTGAGAAATCATTATTACATAAGGTACAAGGCTTAACTTTGGTGTATTCTCTTAGGAATGCGGTTTTTTGGCACCTGTTATAGACACTATAATACTTCCAAAATTCTCACCTTGTATACTTAAAATTATGGTTCCCCCTTGCTTTTACAAGTTTTCACAGAAGATTCTATTGTGTTACCTAGACAAACACTTAGTCATCACCGAATGCATGATGTTAAATAAACTATGGTCAAGATAGGTTTTGTCGACTCTCAGGATTTTATGCATTATCTTTTGAGGTGCATATTTTGTTCTTGAACTAATTTAAAAGCTATTCATCATTGGACATCATCTCAATGCAATCATTCTAATTTAGGAAACAGTGAGAACATATAATACACGTTCACCTTATACTTGTTCACGACTTTACATGTCCACGATTTTGGGCGAGGTTGTAGTTGAACCACAAAGCCTACCATTATTAGGTGTTTCCCCTAACAAAAATTTGACATAATTGGATTAGTAAACATTTAGTGGATCTTCATCTCCAATTGCATATGCAGGAAATTTGAGTAGACCAAAGGTTGATGGTTATCTTGCATATACAATACATTGGTGTTAATATGGCCTAGAGGTTTATCAGGATGGTGAATTTTTTCAGGCTGGTGCCAATACTTTTAAGCCGACATTTAGAAAAGGAAGTAGTCTTGGTCAATGGTATCTATAATTATTGTACGCTCTCCCATCTGTTTCCCTTATGATATGTTGGGAGTGGGATCCCCAAGGGCAGTTTTGGGGCTAAAATCCCATGTTTGAGTTCAATTTTGTAATAAAATGGTAAAGTCTCCGCATTTTGTGGTCACAGAGCACGAAGATGTTATGTTTCATAAAGGGTAGTCCGCCCTTAGTTTTGTAAAGTAAAGTCGGCTGTAAGAGATCTACCCATGGTCCGCAGACCATGGGATTGTATAAAAGAGCTAAGCTCTAAGTAGTTTTAAAAAAGACAGAATGATCGATCATGTAAGAGAGTTGTAGCTCTGAAGTAAGAAGTCTAAGTCTTGGGTCGTAGCATAAGTAGAGGCTCTGCAGCTAAGTGCGCAAAGGCCTAGGGTAGAAGTCTGCAGCTGAGTGCGCGGAACCCTGCAGTTGTGTGCGTAGGGTGGACGGAGTTTGCAGACACTTGAAAGATATCAATAAAGAGAAATATTTGACAATTCCTGTGTCTTTGTTCTATTAATGCGTCTTGATATGTTATGTTTGAATTTCCTTTATTATGCTTATGTGATGCACGAATGAATGCAATTACATTGAATAATTGAATGCAATTACGATTATCTGTTTACGCGGTGTTAACTATGATTATTTGATAAGATAAGCAAGTCACTTATATTAATTGGGGAATCTACACGAAACGCTACCATAGTAGTGCAAAATTACCTTAGCAACAGGTTAGGGTTGCACAAAAGTTGATCATACCCTTTCGTGGAGGTATTGAAGGCTGGAATAGAGGGATAGTCTTGCAAGCTCTAAAGCGAAGCAACCTACATGAAGGCAGGGATAGAGGGAATCAAACGACATCACAACCATCTCAGGGTGCGAAAACTTAGTTCTAGCATCCCCCCATACTACTTTGGGTGAGACTTCGGTCCACGCTCCGCGAATTGATGCCGAAAGGGCTAGTAGTGTAGGGATGTGTTTGGCTAATTAACATTGAACTTGGGTCAGGCCCCATCAAGCCAACAAATGGTTCCGTTGCGAGGACCAAAATCTACATAAGAGATGTGTGATGTCGTATCACTGGAATCCAACTAAGAAGGACATTGGAGACTGGTTGGATAGAAAGATCCACAAATTCGCGGCACAGGAGAAGAGAAACCCATGACTAATGAAAGTACAGTGGTTGGATAGATACTTGTATACATAGATCCACGAGATCTTTTTCTACTCCTTCCCAATTGAGCTATACGAGTGGATCATAAAGCTAGCAGATAGCTAAGGAAGGTGTAAAACTGACAGTCCTATTGTGTGGACTCCAAACCTAATACAGAAATTGGAAGCATCCGAGGACAAGATCACCCATATTGTCGATCATTGGCTTGATCGCGTCATAGGACGATTTGTGACTGAATGCACGGTCGACACCTCAGTCAGCTACAGTGAGATGGAGCGACATTTTTTCAAAGTACCGCGAGGTAAGTACGTAAAATATTTGAATACCCGGATTAAAATGATATTGTGTGAAAAATGGTTATGCAACTACCTTGATGTTCGGAACTACGCAAAGCGGAAAATCTTATAAGAACGAAGGAAAAAGGGTCCGGAGTACAGTCCATTGATTTCACCTGTACAAGGTGATGAAGAAGGGATAACGAAGGTTTCTCCATGAAGTGCTATTCAGTTAATAAGACAAGGATTCCTGCGAATGCCACCTCCAGCCACACCACCTCCGACTTCACCACCATCACCTCCAACTTCACCTGTACCACCTCCACCTCCACTACATTTCAGTATGGCAAATACAGTGAGGCTACCTTTGTTCAAAGGCTTGGGAAATGAGGACTCAGACTAATTCCGGTTCGTTGTGAGGGTTGTATGGGAAGCTCAAGGTGTTACAGATGATCATATAAAGAAGGAGACACTGCTTAGTGCTCTACAAGATCGCGTGCTAACCTAGTATATTAAATACTCTAATGATAACCCAAATGCTAGAGTGGCAGAAATCCAGGCAACATTGAATAGATAATTCAATAGGCCTAAATATGAGGCGTAGTCGATTGTGGGATTCAAACAAATCACGATGAAACTAGGCGAGACTCCTTGGGAACTAGATCATAGGTTGAAGTTTACAATACGTGAAGCCAACATGAATTTGATAGCAGAAGATAAAAACTCTAGCAGAGGCCTTGGAGATTGCTATGAGGCTACATGAAACCTTGATGCAAGATTTAAACCTGGGGTTTCATCAGATCCATGCACAGCTAAAGAACCTGTGCCTTAAGATGCAAAGTATGAAGCAGGACAGGACGGTCCGACCAGAGGTGCGCGAGGAGGTATGGTGCTTGAAATGCAAGAGTCAGGGATACGACAAGGACCATTGCCCGGTTTTTGTGAACTATATTGTAGGGGGGGGGACCAATGCCTTTAAGGCCAGAAGCTTAAGCAGGACCAAGCATGGGGCCTGCATTATGGTGCACTATTTGTCAGGTTGCAGTAAAACATGCCATGGATAACTGTCATTTGATACAGAAGTTTGTACAAGCACCGCAACGATTGTTCTACAACTTTTGTAGGTCGATAGGGCATGATGAGCGTATTTGCAAGAGTTATGAATTAATGATGGATAAAACTCCCACCTATAGGGTTCATACAGAAACAGGGCCCCCTAACTAGAGCGCAAGGATGGCGCAGACAGGATTTCAGGGGCGTGGAAGAGGCCGAGGCAGAGGAGGACCTGGTAAAGGTCGAGGAGAGTGGATTTGCTACAATTGTGAAGGACCAGGACACTATGCCCATGATTGCGCTAACCCAACACATCTGTCGTGCAAGTATTGCACACTATTTGATCATAAAATAGAATACCGTCCTATGCTAATAGCTAGGATACGTGACAAAGGGGTGTTACCACCTCCGCCAACTCAGAACTTGCAAATGATGAGATCTGAGCCATGCGAAGACGATCCAAAAGTAAATACATTGCTCAGAAGTGGGATCGTGATAGGATATGATAAGGGGAAGCAGCCAAAAGACAGTACATGGGTTCGCAACGCTCCAGCAAAGGGGGCTGAGTTCGATTTGGAGCATGCATGTGAAACCTTCATGGAAGCCAAGAAGAGCTTCGCTAAGTTCTCTACCTCAAGAAGAACGGATAAGGCTGAGCAGGAGATGGACCCCTCTATGCTCAAAACTTTCTTGGAGACCTGTATGAAGTTACTGCGTGATAGTAAGGCTGTGAAAGGGTTACAAGAGCTCATCAATAGATGCGTTGGAACCACGCTAGGTGAGCCGTGCATAGTACGAAAGATTGGAAGGCATAAAACAAGAATAGGACGAGATGAGACTGACCACGCAGATAGTAGAGTATGAAATGGATCAGGTTATTTTGGACCTGGGGTCAGACGCGAACGTCCTACCGAAGCAGACTTGAATGAATTGGGAGGTCCGCGTTGCAATGGTCTCTGATTCATCTAAGGATGGAAAATCAGCAAAAGATCATTCGCATGGGGCAGCTGCAGCAGGTAACTGTGGATATTGAAGGTGCAAACACACTAGATGATTTTGAAGTAATAAAGATAGTGGATGACAACAATCCCTATCTTGCGCTCCTAGGAATTGACTGGGTTACTGATATGAATAGGGTAATCAATCTGACGAAGCAAAAGATGATCTTTGAGAAGAAATCATTGTGCATAATAGTACCCCTTGATCCTGCTGAAGGATTGCGCTATATGGAACCAGTTTGTGATTATGAGAGTGATGATGATCTAGACTACATCTATAATACAACAGCGCAAGACCAAGATTAGGTGAACCCCACCGTGGATGGATGGATTACATGGGATCGTGAGAGTTCCTGCACTTTAGACTTCGATGAAGAACACTGGCAGAATCGGTTACATGAAGTAACTATGCTGAATTGCTACATGATGACCTAATCGTTGCATTGTGTGTCGTCAGAGGTAAGAAATCTGCCTACTTACGATGTCCTGAATAAGGTAGATATCTTTTTGGATGCATTTGAAAGGGAGGTACCAGAAAAGCAGCGCTTCCAGGCATTGGATTGGGCACTGCATGTTACGCCCACAAGGTTGTGGGATACGAATAAGGGAAGCTTTGATGATTGGCATGAATGTAGGAGAATGATGAGAACTCACTTCGGGAAGCCGAAGATGCGAATGGCAGACAAGTTTGACAGGTAGGATGATCCGCGCGCGCATTTGGCCAAATGGGCCCAAGCTTATGGAGAAAAGCCCTAACCTAAATGGGTGCACTTGTTCTGTCATACCCTGGATGTTGTCCCGATGAATTAGTATGTAGAAATAGAGCTCCGCCATGGGATAGGCGAATGGGATATCCTGCGCGAAGGGTTCATGATGACATTCAGTTTTGAGGACAGGTTTGATAGTATTGATGAAGCGCTACAAGAGGTGAAAGCAACAATCTTTAGGATACTGCAGGATCCTTTAGACTTGATTCATCCTGAATGGGTTATTCAGCTGAGTTGCGCACGAGAATGCTATAATGTGACCACTGAAGAAGAAGATGAGGATCCATGGAGGATTAATATTCTGGAAACAGAAGGCCACCGCGAGGTTAAGGGACCACAGATTGAGAACCCTGATATAACCGCGTCGTTGAAAACTAAACAAGTAAACATTGGTATGGAGGCAAAACCCAAATTCGCGAAGATCAGAGACTACTGGGATGATGCAGTGGTGGATAAGGTCACTGAGTTGCTCCGCGAATGCCAGGAATTATCCCCACTAAGTTCACACATCTTAAGGCGATAATCGGGGACCTAGGTATGATGAAGATCACGTTGAAACCTGATGTGAAGCCGATTAAGCAAAGGCCTTACCATCGCAATATGAAATATAAGGAGAAGGCTCACTTAGAGCTAGACAAAATTCTTGCGGCAAGTATCATCGAGCCTGTTGAAAGATCTGACTAGGTAAGCCCAATGGTAGTATAGGAAAAAAAGCAGAAGGATGAAATAAGGATATGCGTGGATCTCAGAAAGCTGAATGATGCTTGCATGCATGATCCTTTCCTGACTCCATTCACTAATGAAGTGTTCCACAATGTAGGTGGGCATGAAGCATATTCCTTCACTGATGGGTTCTCGGGATACCAGCAAATCAAAATTGCACTGGAGGACAGGAGCAAGACAACCTTCGCGACCGAGTGGGATTGTTTTCAGTACAATGTAATGCCGTTTGGATTGAAGAATGTGCCTGCGATCTTCTCACATGTAGTTGTGGCTGTGTTCAAGAATTTATTCATAAGTTCCTTGAAGTATATTTTGATGACTAGACCATGTTTAGCCTAGTTAAACACCATGTAGCAAGATTGCGCCTGATGCTAGATACCTGTCGAAGATACCAGATTGCGATCAATATCAAGAAGTGTCTGTTTTTTGTTCCTTTTCGGAACTTGTTGGGGCATGTGGTTTGCAGATAGGGACTGATGGTAGACCCCACAAAGATCACGGTGATACTGAACTTGGAAGTGCCGAGGAGTGTGAAACAGCTGCGTGCTACCCTGGCACATACGAGATATTACAGAAAGTTTATCAAAGACTATGCCCAGATCACCACACCTATGGAGAAATTGTTGAAGAAGGATTTCACATTCTATTGCAATGATGACTGTAAGAAAATCTTGGAAATATTGAAAGAAAATATGGTCACCGCACTGATTCTAGTCTTCCCGAACTGGAAGAAAGAGTTTCATGTGCATGTCGATGTGTCATGTATAGTGCTGGGAGCAGTATTGACATAGGCTGGTAGAGAAGGCTTGGACCATCCTATCACATTCGCAAGCCAAAGATCACCAAAGCGGAGAAGAACTATTCTACCATTGAGTGCAAAGGGCTAGCTATGGTGTGTGTGTTCCAGAAGTATAGGCACTACTTGTTGGGAGGCCATTTTAAGATGTATATGGATCACTCCACATTGAATTACCTGGTCAATAAGCCTGTGTTGGGGAGGAGAATCTGTAGGTGGCTCTTATTGTTCCAGGAGTATGATTTTGAAGTTGTTGTGAACCCTGGACGACTGAACGTGGGACCAGACCATCTGTTGCACATCGAAACAGGGTAGGAACCTGCTAACTTGGAAGAAGGGTTGCTTGACGCGTAGCTATTTGCAGTGTGCGTCCTGGATGGTAGTTTTGAGGATATAATACATTTCCTAATGGCAGGGACTACTCCAGAAGGATACATTGTCCAGCAAAAGAGGGAATTAGTGGTGCGTGCGACAAATTTCTCTGTCATTGCTGGGCATCTGTACAAGATCGGGACTAATGAGATATTGCGACAGTATGTACCTGACTTTGAAAGAAGAAGCATCCTTGCAGACGCTCATGGGGGAATCGCGGGAGGACATTATGTAGGAAGAGCAACCAAGCAAAAGATTCTATGCGCAGGGTTGTGGTAGCCAACCCTTCATCAGGACTCAAAAGCATATTGCGAGGCATGCAATGTATGTCAAAGAACTGGCAGGCCATCACAGAGGGATGAGATGCATTTGAATCCACATATGAATTTGAAACCCTTTGAGAAATGGGCGATAGATTTTATAGGACCCATTCAGCCCCAGGGAAAGACAGGGGCAAGGTATATTATCACCGCGATGGAATATTTAACTCGTAGGGTAGAGGCGCAGCCGGTGAAGGATTGCACAGGCGCAGCCACTACAAAGTTCCTCTTTGAGCATGTACTGATGTGATTTGGTTGTCTAAAGATCTTGATGAGTGATCGCACTACGCACTTCATGAATGAGACGATTAGCGTGCTAACAGAGGAATTTCAGGTATACCACCAGAACAGCACACTTATCACTCGTAGGCTAATGAGATGGTGGAAGCGTTCAACAAAGTGCTCAAAAACGCATTGACCAAGGTTTGTAATGCTCAGCGAAGTGATTGGGACCTATGCATACCTTCAGTACTGCGGGCTTATCGAACGACATGCAAGAAGTTGACTAGACAAACCCATTTTAGGCTTGTCTATGGTGTTGAAGTGGTGATGCCTATGGAATTTATTGTGCCTAGCCTGCGCATAGCAGCACTCATAGGTATGAAAGATCACGGAGCCCTAGAGGAGAGGCTTGCATAGCTAGATGAGTGGAAGGAAGAAAGATGTTTAGCTGGATTTCACCAACAGGTCCAAAAGCAGTGTGAGAAGGCATATCATGATCGACATATTAAGCTGCACATATTTAAAGTAGATGACCTGGTTCTGTTATATGATAGTAAGTTTGAAAAATTCCCAGGGAAATTCAAGATGCACTAGTTAGGGCCTTATGTTATTAAGGATACTACTGATGGAGGAGTGGTACAACTGGTCAAATTGAATGGAGAACCCTTCCTCAGAAAGGTGAATGGCAGTCGCTTGGAGCCATACAACGACAGTTCGACCATGTGACTAAATGAAGGTAGCACAGTCTTAGCGCTTTAGGCAGCTGAAAGGAGGTGTGGGACTATAACTACACTAGTCGGGTTAGGGAGCTACGCGATTGGAAGATGGTGTGAAGCAAGGAAGTGTCACTGGGTCCGCAGCAGCGCGAAGGGAGCTACACTACCCAGGGAAAAATTGCACAGGTTGGCTAGAAAGTGACCGTTACAATCACTGTTCATGAAAAGACGATAGAAGTGAGGCTAAATGGAGTGGGCGACCAACATTTAAGACGAAATTTATGGCTTAGATCCTTGAAAATTTGCCGCCAATCTGGCATTAATGAACCGATTTTGGGGGGAATGGTTGGATTTGAATTCAAAATGCCCTATAAATTACAAATGGTTGTCCAGCAAGAAACACTTGGCATTTTGAGTATTCACTTGTTGAGCTCTCAGACACCTATGGACCCAGAGTTCTTCGAGGCTCTCAAATAGACTCGTACATTTGTGAACTTGCCTGAGACATCCCGAGCACTGATAGAGAGTGTTATGTCAGCACCCCTAGAAGTTATCAATACAAAGCAATTAGTAGAAGAGCTAGCACACGAAATGGAAAAACAGGTAGAAGTAGCTGCCCCCGAAGTAGCCACTCCGGAAGTAGCCGAAGTATTACCAGAGGTCCCTAAATCCCTGAGAACGCCGAGACCAAATCCAACCCCAACCAAGGAAACCGTGTAGGACAAGAAGGGAAAACAACCTACCATATCGGTGCACGTCTCGCCAAGGCGAAACCCACTGAAGCCCACTGCACAAGAGAAAGGCAAGGCTATAAACCTAGAAGCCGAGGAGGAAGATATCGAAGACATCCCGATGGACGATGACGAAGTGGGAATGGAAGTAGAGGAGGTTGAAGCCCAGGGTGTCGACCCTATTATACAGTTGTTGGAGTATGTCCCTCCGCGCAAGCCTAAATCCAAGGTCCCAAAGGACATTGATGAGATTAAGACTCCCCTACAAACACCTCTGTTGTCGAATGAAATTTTCTTCGACAGTCTGCACCTGGCACGAGTGTCGATACTGAAGCTAGAAGACTGGCACTTGGCGGACTACAAAAATTTCCCACACCTAGCGACTGAGAAGCTGATGCACCGCATCATAGATACAAATACGGGAATGACAACATTGGAGCCGTGGAGGTGACTCAACGAAGTGGAAAAGGTAGGGTTTCTTAACCTACTATGGGTGTCGCACTCTAACCACACCCTGATAATGGTTTTCGTCATCAAGCAGCTGTTGTTCTTGGTGCATGATGGGTGTCTGTGGCTGGAGGAGATGATACCCATCATAGACAGGTTAATTCACTGAATAACGCGCCTGCCATATATAGGTGAGAATCCAACGATGATCTTTGGCGACAAAGGTGGCGAGTAGGTGCTCGCAGAGTCAATGGAGGAGAAATTTAAGCTGGTGAAGAAGCCACGCGGGTATGCTATCTCAAGCATCTTCCCCCCCGCTGTGAAGGTAGCAACGCAGATCCTTGCAGGGAAGGTGTTGCGGAAGTGTCGCGTCGATGAGGTGCCAGCGCTTATCGTCACGCTCGCACAGTAGTGCAAGGAAGGAGTCTAGTTTAACTGGTTAGACTACCTTCGTGGAGAGTTCCTAGCGAACTGTCGCGAAGCACAAGAGCTCAGCAAGGCGTTCCACTACGCATGGCTCATATTGTCGATTATGCTAGTAGCATGGGAGCTACTAGAGGATAGCTAGTTCCCTTCTGTCGCGCAGACCTCCCTGAAGCAGTGAAGTATGCTTTGTTGTGGGTGACCAAGGACGTGCAACGAGTTTGGGGCAGCAAGATCTTCTAGATATTGATGGAAATGAATATGAGGATGGCCATCAATCGTAAGCCACGATTGTTGCCCAGGGTGTACGCCAACCTACAGGGCTACACCGAGTTTAAAGCTGATTTCCATCGAGTCTCCATCAGGGCGTGGAAGGACCTTATGCAGAAGTAGTACGACTTGTTGTATCTGGCCACAGATGATGCCATTGATGCGGTGCTTGATCAATGGCCAGCGGAGTGGCGCACTACCACAAACTTGGTGGTGGGTGGAAGCAATTCCACTACATAGAAGAAGAAGGAGGAGGCCAAGCTGAAGATGGTGCAGCTGGTTGAGAAGAGGAAAAAGGAGGCCACCAAAAAGGCCCAAGTAGAGCAGGCAGGAAAGGAGGCAGGAAAATGGACAGGTGGCACAGAGCGAGGCTTTGACAAAGGCGCTCGATCACCTTCACCTGAGACTGAAGAGGAAGACACAGAACAACACAACGTAGACCCTTAGGAGATGTCCACCTGCATTAAGCGACTCAGAGAGTTGGAAAAGGGAGGGTCCAGAAAGAAATCCAAGGCAACCAAGACCTCGCTGGACCCTATCACATTGACAGAGGACGACTTACATGAGATCGATGACACTGTCAGAGATGTCACCGCAGAGGCCCTGCAGTAATTTGAACAACAACAACAGATCATCCTAGGGGCCATCCAGACTGGGTTGCAGGAGTTGCAGACCCGCGCATCGCAGGCTGATACGGTGTCTACCAACTTAGCTATCGACACTTCAGAGGCTGCTGATATGCTACGCACGAAGGCTTCCAATGCAATAGTGCTGCCGAATGGAGCACTAACCACGGAAAATGAGGCTGGTAGGCCCACTGTTAGCGCCTTAAAGGGAGTTGGGCTGAACCTGGCAGTGTATCCGCGCAAAGCACTCCACCTTTTGCAAGATGGAATAATTGTAGAACTAAGGGCCCAAGAGCACCACGCCCCCTAGGTGATCAGCGAACAATGGATAAACAATGAATAGATGGCCCTACAGAGAAATGTTGCCATCGCCGCTGAGACCGAAGCGACCAACCAAAGCAAGACAATTATGGAGGTCATTGAGGAGGCATGCAGAATGGTCCTAGAGTTGGTCATTCCGAAGGAGGAGCCCGTAAAGGTTTGCATCCACAAATTGACCACAAGGGTGCGCGACACTCGGATTAAGATGACACGGGTTCAGTTGGAGTTGAACCTACAGATTATAGAGCTATAGTTGAGGGCCTAGCTTTCAACACCGCCAGAAGTAAAGGAACAGTGAGCGACTGTTGTCACAGAGGCAGTCACAGTGGTGGAAAGTGCAGTAGGAGACTGCACACAGTTGTTCAAGCAATCATTTGAGGTCCTGACAAGTTTGCAAGAGGACCCAAATGTACCGAGGCTAGAGATGGAAGCGCGTGAGCTACAATAGTGCTACAATGAATTTAAGGGCACAATGCAAACCGGCGTGTTGACACAGAGGCTAGCCAAGCTACAGGAGGCCAAGTAGCTGAAGGAGCAGGTAAACACAGCACTGCATAAGAAAGAAGTGCTGAAGGCATGACTAAAGCCCTGGTTGGAGGAAGCTTACGCAGTCACAGGAAATATTAAAGGCAAGCTTGCGACTCTACAAGCGACACAACAAAAGCTTCAGGCTGACAGCACAGGAGTAGTGACCAAGAAGACAGTGGAAGATGTGAAGCAAGCAGTAGCTCAATGCACGGCCAAGGTCGCGGTCATACGGGTTGAGCTAGATGGGCTTCGCATAAATATTTTTCCGCTTACCGAGTGACTCGAGGGCAGGTCATGATGTTTGTGTTGGGGGCTTGTTGGGAGCGAGATCCCCCACGGGCAGTTTTGGGGCTAAAATCCCATGTTTGAGTTCAATTTTGTAATAAAATGGTAAAGTCTCTGCATTTTATGGTCGTAGAGTGCAAATGTGTTATGTGTCATAAAGGGTAGTCCACCCTTAGTTTTGTAAAGTAAAGTCAGTTGTAAGAGATCTACCCATGGTCCGCAAACCATGAGATTGTATAAAAAGAGCTAAGCTCTAAGTAGTTTTAAAAAAGACATAAAATGATCGATCATGTAAGAGAGTTGTAGCTCTGAAGTAAGAAGTTTAAGTCTTGGGCTGTAGCATAGGTAAAGGCTCTGCAGCTGAGTGTGCAGAGGCCTAGGGTAGAAGTCAACAGCTAAGTGCGCGGACCCTTGCAGCTGTGTGCACAAGGTGGACAGAGATTGTACACACTTGAAAGATATCAATGAAGAGAAATATTCAGCAATTCCTATATCTTTGTTCTATTAATGCATCTTTATATGTTATGTATGAATTTCCTTTATTATGCTTATGTGATGTGCGAATGAATGCAATTACGTTGAATAATTGAATGCAATTACGATTATCTATTTTGTGGTGTTAACTAAAATTATTTGATAAGATAAGCAAGTCACTTAGATTAATTGTGGAATCTGCACGACACGTTGCCATAACAATGCAAAAGTATCTGAGCAGTAGGTTAGGGCTGCGCGAAGGTTGATCATACCCTTTCGCAAAGTTATTGAAGGCTGGAATAGAGGGCTAGTCTTGCAAGCTCTAGAGCGAAGCAACTTGCGTGAAGGAAGGGATAGAGGGAATCAAACGACATCACAACCATCTTAGGGTGCGGAAACTTGGTTCCAGCATCCCCTCATACAACTTCGAGTGAGACTTTGGTCCACATTCCACAGGCTGATGCCGAAAGGGCCAGTAGTGTATGGATTTGTTTGGCTAATTAACACTGAACCTAGGTTAGGCCCCATCAAGCCAACATGATATGTAACCGACACAATCATGTTGACAAGATAGATTTACGTTGTCATGGATAACTTGATAGGGATATTTGTTGAAATCGAGCCATGTATGATGCTCAAATTTCATATGAGTTTCATTAACACATCATTAAATTGTTGCATGTTGGTTTCTTTATGGAAAACATAATGCAAAATCCTATTAAAGTAGTGGAAATTCGTGGTTTTCCTAAAAACTACGAAGATCTTCCTATTCAGAATGATTTCCGCAATAAGGAAAAGGTTGTTCCATAATCTTTGTATGAGTTGGACACAAATCATCCATTAAGCATAGAAACATGGGTTCAGAGCGTGAACCATTTATCCTATGGATTCAAAAACAAAGGCAATTATAGTAGACAATTTGTTTGGTTCATAACAGTGATATAACAGCTAACTGAAGTATCCATTATATACATTGTTGAAACAATAAGTTCACGGATAAATGGAAACCATTTTTGATAAAGTCGACTTGAAGGATCCCAAATGGAAGCCATATGTTTTCATCATTAATGACATAACAACAAATTTTCCAATGATTAGTGAAGTATTTCAATGTTGCACTTTGTTATGCCTTTCGTCCAATTTGAAAGCATGGTTGAGGAACATTATAAAAGGAATCCTTCTGATAAGCCAAATGTCCTTTATTATGCAATACCACATGCCACTCGCATGCAAAATTATATTAAAGGATGGAAGACCTCTCTAACTAGGGCCTTCTCCAATTAGTGCCTAATTCGAAGCACATAGCCAAGGCTTTGAGAAGCCCTACCCACAAGCAGTTCCTACGGATTTCAAACGCACGTTATAAGTAGAGTACGTTAACATATCAAGAATAAGATGCACAATGCTAGTGGTGGAAATTTTAACAGTAGATATCATGTTGGGTATGGAGCTTGATTATTTTCTTGCTTCAAAAGTCTTTATTTGAGTTGTGTTTGGATCTTGGTTTTTGACCGGGGATTTGGATGGGCTTGGCCCCCACTAGTGCGGACTGAAGGTTTGCATTGTGAAATATTGTAATTTCATAGTCAATTTGAGTCATTCATTAAGCAAAAGATCTGAGAATAGAAGTTATGTTAATTTATGGTTTTTTCCCTAGAATGAAACCCTTGCTTTATATGAGGGAATTGTATTGCAGCCGTGTGAATTATTATTCTGTGTGAATAAAATAGAAGAGATTGTGTGAGAGCGAAGAGGAAGTTACAATGGATTTATTGTAAGTTGTATCGGCTTAGTTTGTTGGATAATATAAGAAAAAGAACTTGTTATTTCTCCATAGATGTAGTCCATATTTGATGAACCATATATATCTATGTCTCTATTGTTTTATAATTTTTTACATTTTTGTTTCCGCAATAATTTATATGTTTCATTACTCTATTATTTAATTTCTAACCCATTCTTCAACCATCCTCAGATAACGACGCAAATAAACTGCCTTTTCTTGTGACCCATTTTGCCATTGTAATCCTAGCATGGGTGTGACAACGCTAACTTCTCCACTTTCTTGCGCTGGCGTGGGATAACATGAAAGGGACTATTTGGATCCATCATAACCAAAGTATAAATGGGAAAACCATGTTGGCCTCATAATTTTATTGACATTCACTATGGTGATTTATGAGTGCGCGGCAACTCTATGTCCAATGCATTGGTTTATTAGTTCACTGCATTTTCTTTTGTTAATAGATTGAATACTCCCATGAACAATCCATATCTATTTGAAGGGTTTTAAAATTATGGGTATGAATGAATATGAACCACTTTATCTTGAAATTAGATACTCCTATGAAGACATGAATATGAGAACAAGCCAACAAATTCCAATGTTGTTGGTTGAAATGCAAGTACTTAATGAAGCCATGTAGCGTGAGGAGGAAGGAAGCCATCACATGTCGGAAGCTGGAGGACACTTCCTTTAAGAGGATTCAAAGGTTATGTGACAGAGAGGATCAATGATCGCAAGGATCACTGCGCTATCATAATAGACTTAGCGTTGTCATGAACAATCTTCGTTCCAACACTGTTGGATCAGTTGCATTACCTGCTGTAGCAGCGGAGCCTTTGACAGTAGGCATATTTCCCAATTTTGTGATAACAATGCTAGTATACCACATTTTTTTGGGACTAATTTTTCCACCGCCGCCTTACTCCTATTTCTTGCCATGCAGCACAAGGTATTCACCTAGTGTTGCAACTATTAGAATTCCTCAGGGATGAAAACCACCTACGATCTTCAAAAGGGAACACGTGTCCATGCCTATCTAATAAAAATGTTTCAAGATAATCCATATTCAAACAGGATTAGCACACAAAACATTTAACATAACGTGTGAACAGAGCCTGGTTATTTAACTATGCTAAACGGTTTCGATATGAATCATAGTGAAGTGATCCTTGAATACGTTGGTGGTAGCCAGAGGCAAGTAGTATAGTTCATATCATGACCCTTGAAGCCCAATTTTAATGGACAAACAGGTTAATTTGTTTATGAAAGCACTGGAAAAGAAGGCACTAATAAGGACGCTCACACTCCTAATCTGCTTACAGGAAATTACTATTCTAAGAATTGTTCCACAGTCTGATCTTGCATCAATTTCGCAAGGAAATAGATTCTTGGGATTCGTAGCAATATGGGATGCTCTTCGCAGAAGACAAACCTAGAGAACAACGATAGTCGCAACTTGGTCGAAAGGTTTGCTAGCTAAATCGATTAATTTGGTGCCATCCTGAATCTTTTGAAAATGAGTAATAAGGAGTCAAAGGGCTCTGAGTATGGGCATGAATACAGTCAACCATCAACATCAAGAGTAGAGGATCCTACTAATAAGGGCATGAAGAAATTTTTGAATATAACAGATTAATACGAAAAACGAAAAACGTGACAAGGTAATAACGACCTTGAGAGAATGTGGGCTTGTGTCATCCAATTTTATTTTGGGAATTGACTTCACGAAGAGAAATGAGTGGAGTGGGAAACACTTTTTAATAGGATGATTTTACTTGAAATTGGAAACATACCAAATCCATATGAGCAAACAATTTCTGTCATTGGACGAACCCTGTCTCCATTTTATGAAGATAATACGATCCCCCGCTGCAACTTTGGTGATGCATCTACACATGATCATTATGTATTCGACTTCTTTCCACACCATCGACCCTACTATGGATTTGAAGATGCACTTGCTCGTTACAAGGACATTGTGCCATATATGAGACTAGCTGGACCAACATCTTTTGTTCAAACTAATCAAGTGGCCCTGGGAATTATGGAAAAGAGTAGTGGACAATATCACATGCTTGTGATCATCGCCGATGGATAGGTGACGAGTAGTAATACAAATGTTGGACATTTAAGTCGATAAGAACATAAAACAATAGATGCTATAGTTACGGGAAGTCAGCTTCCTTTATCTAATGCGTTAGTTGGAGTTAGTTGGAGTTGGAGATGGACCGTGGGATGCAATGCAACAATTTGATGATAATATCCCTAAATGAGCATTTGATAATTTTTAGGTCGTGAACTTTACAAATATCATTACCAAAAATATGTCTCCTTTCGAGAAAGAAACCTCATTTGCACTAGCAGCACTAATGCAGATTCCATTTCAATACAAAGCCACGCAAAAGCTTAATCTTTTGAGTTGCTATGCAGGAAAGGCCCTAGAAGTACTTCCATTTCCTCCTCCACTATCAGTAATTCAACATGATGCAACCAAAAACCATACATATCCCCACAGGGGAGAAGTTATCTATGTTTGATACAGCGATAAGGTACAAAAGTGTAGGGCATGGTAAAATTGTTCTTCTTGGAGCTAAATATGGTAGCGGAAGTTCTCGAGATTGGGCTGCAAAGGGTCGAATGTTGCGAGGTGTGAAAATTGTTATCGCAAAACGTTTTGATCATATTCATCACAATAATTTGGTTGTCATGGCCATTATTCCATTGTGCTTCAAATTCGGTAAGTGATGCTAAAGAAAACACTGCAAAACCTTCCACCATAGAGGAAGTTAATATTAGTAAGATTGTCAAAGACTACTTTTGTTGGAAATTCATAAAGAGTATACATAAGTAATCTCTCATCTCAAGTGAAGAAGAAATATCTCAAAGAATTATTTAGCTAACATGGAAATGTGTTGGGTGTAAGAGTCCTTTATGATCATTAGTAAAGTAGAATTTTGGTGCCTAACATGCAAGATTATGAGGGGAAATTGATACATCAAGATGAAAGCACCTCAAATATCACAACAAATGATAAGTTTATTCTACATGATTTCCACGTGGCTGAAGTTACAAGACAACAATATGAAGTCTCTCAATTATTAGAGAAGAGGGATCCTGTCAAAATGATTATGTCAATTTGACAAGTTCTGTAGGTAGCACCGCAGTAGTAAACACTTCATATATCCTACTGAAATAAAATTAGCACTTGCACATCATAATTATGCCGTCTCTGCGGTGTGGTCTCTGCGGTGTGATAGATCTGCCGTCCCTGCGGTATAGATCTGCGGTGTGAAATATATATCTGCGGTATAGATCTGCGGTTGCCTTTTCCTTTACTTTCTATCTTGGGAATCTCACTGTGGTCTCAGAACCAGTGTTGTTCGATTATGAGTTTGAGGCCGAAAGGCCATTCTGGTCAGCGACGGATGAGACCATTGCTCGTGAGATTGTGAGGTTATCGCATCAGCGCCCAGGTCCCAACGGTCATTGTGTTGTAGTTTTATGGTCGAGAGACCATTCTTATCCGCGCCAAAGGGTCAAGATTATTCTTGGAGGCGTCTTTTATCAATATTCAAATTCTTGAATGATCACGAACGATGATTATATATACGGTATAGATCTGCCGTCTCTGCGGTGTGATAGATCTGCCGTCTCTGCGGTATAGATCTGCGGTGTGGTCTCTGCGGTGTGATAGATCTGCGGTGTGGTCTCTGCGGTGTGATAGATCTGGTGCAGATCTGCGTAAAATATGGCTCCGAGCTTCGCAAAAATAACTGGTGGCTCATCCGCCTCTGGAGGGCAATCTCCTGCCCATATCGTAAGTGAAGCCCCAGCTCCCACTATCCAAGTGGTCCAGGACTCACTCGATGAAGCTTTGAAGTTCTCCGAAAGTGCCCTAATTTGCCGGTTCAATGGTTTTTGGCCGCGGCTGATAGCACTCCACAATTGGATCTCGGAGGTATGGAAGCCTATCATTTCTGATGAAATTAATATCTACCCCTGTGCTAGAGGTTTCTTTATAGTAGATTTTGAAAATCCTGAAAGCAGACAATGTATTCTAGATTCCGGCCCTTGGTTTTGGGAAAAATCAAGCCTATTCATGAAGCCATGGAACCCATCATTCGATCCCTCTACAGTAGTGATAACCTCAGCACCAGTTTGGGTGAGATTGCCAAGCCTACCCTTGCATCTCTGGAATCTCTCCTCGCTAAAAGCCATCAGAAATGCAATTGGGAAATTTTACTGCAGGTGCCCAAAAACAGAGGAATATGCCAGAACCACATATGCACGCATCTGTGTGGAAATGGATTTCAGCGCCGGATTCCCAGCTGAAATAAACCTAACAAGTAAAGACTATGTGTGGAACCAGAAGCTTGATTATGAAAGTGTCCTCTTCAAATGTCGATCGTGCTTTGAGACGGGGCATCTAGCCAAAAATTGCCCAAAAGCCTCTGAGAAAAATTTTGCTAGAAAAAACCACCACAGATCTACATGGTGGGAAGGAGCACAAAAAGAACACTACACTGTCATCAAAGAAGAATATTCTAGAGAAAACTCTGAGTCACAAGAAATCAAGGAAGAAGGAAACAACTCTCAAAGCAAGCAAGGAGAAAGCCCGCCCCAACAAATCAACAGTTATGAGGATTTGAATACCGCAGAAAATAAATCTTCATTTAACAGCAAAGCAGATCTCCTAAACCAAACTTCTCCGACTATAGATCGGGAAGCTAAGACACCAATGTCCCAAGAACCAGAAGAGATGAAGGAGATGCAAGACAAAGGAAGTTGGAAGACCGTAGAGAAAAGAAAGAAAGCTACAACACCAATCTCGCCAAGAAAGACGAGGAGCCAGACAAGTAAAAATTAAGAAAATTGTAGGTCTGATAGACCAATTTGGTCTCAGTGGACGTTAACCATCATCATCATCATCATCATCATGAGCCACTTTGGGGCCAATTTTGGTGCCCTCATTCATGAAGGCATGCCAAAATTTCCACCTATTGTAAGTCTTTATCACATTGTAAATATTAGTGTCATGAAAATAGAGAAATTCCAAAGTCATTAAAGGTCATTAGAAGTTGAATAGGCTATGAGGTAATTGAAAGGTCATGGGGGGAGGTGAATAGTCACCTAACCCATTTGTATAAATATATCCTCACACCTCTAAGGAAGGAGCTTTTAGCACTTGAGTCTCTTAGCATAGTTATTAGCACTTAGGTAGCTTTGGGCATTCTTGCTCTTGACAGATTTTAAGCTGAGTTGTGGTTAGGATAGGGGATTATCTTAGAGTTGATATGAGCAGTTTGCCTTCCACTATTGGATTTTGATGGACCTGTCGTACATGTACTTAAAGTTGTAGCATAATCAATGAGAAGCTCTTAACTCCTGGCATAGATTCCCATGCACTTTCAAGATGGTTGTAGTGGTTATTCGGTACTTCTATTGTGTTTGCATGTATTCTTTCATGTGGCTTATATGTTTATGAACTAGTTCATATGTTATTTATCAATTGTCTACTTGAATCTTTCATATTTCATTCCACGCTAACACTAGTAACCAATTGTAAACTAATTTGGAATTAACTTCTAGTACTTATCATTCTTGTATGTCTCACGTAATTTTAGCTGATTCATTCCTCTTGAGGCATACTTCTTCTTATTGTTTTGTTTTTTAGATCTTCTGCTTTGTATTGCAAGTGTATAAATTGTGGTTTGATTTCATCCTCATTCTTTGAGTATTTCATAATTTCCCTTATGATAAAATCTCTTTACTTGAAATCCACGGGAAAAATAACATGGTGGCAATCAAGCCTACATACAGGATGGGACTCCTATCCCAAACAGTGTGAGGTCTAATTTAGACTCTACACCAAGGAGGTCCCCTTACTGTTGGCATTACATTTTCCCCCATCAATTTTTTGGAACTAAAAGAAGATGACGAACTAACACTATGGAGGCCATATCTTAACATTCTATCTTGAAATGGCTCCTTCCCAAAACCTTATTCTAGCTTTCTTTTCTAGAATAGAACATGTTACAATCCTCATCAAGATAATAAATATCTTGTCAAAGACTAAATTTGATGGCAAGGGTGAAATCTCTACATCTGAACATATCCTCCAATTTCTTGAAAATTGTATCTCTAAAGTTGTGTGTCATGAATGTGCAATATGTAGATTTTTCATGTTAATTTTGAAGTTTACATCAAAACATGGTGTAAAATGTTGTCAACTGCATCTATACATTCACTTAAGTAATTCATTGATGAGTTTCTATCTGCTTTTGAAGATTATAGTCTTAAAAATTCATTTCAAGATAATAGTGAGGTTAGAATGAAGCCACATGAATTACAGGAGGATTTTTCCAATAGTTTTCACAATATTTGTTATAGAAATACTGAGAGAGATATGGATTGGCAACATTTAATCAGAGAGTTTACATGATTGATGGGTCTTTCTAAGGATCAATTTAAATTTGAACTAAATATTGACACTCAATCATAATTTATATGATTATAGTACTTTTCAAGTTACAAATTAGCCAAACTTTTTATCCCTACTTTTGTTATGCCAACATTTGTCTCTTTTTCATGCGTGAGTGAAGGAGAATCTCAGAACTTGGAGGAGGAAATTCTTGCCTCAAATATCTCTCATCCTCCTTCACCTTCATTAACCAATGAAATTATCTCTTGTGCTAACAATGAAATATCTATTATTAGTGATCTAGGTAATGAAGAAATCTTGAATGAAAAGTAGAAAAGTCGTCTTATCTCCGAATTTGTGATAAATTCCTCAAAAGTGTAACATGATAAAAGTGAAATCAATAATCCATCTCTTCATTATCATGTTGATGTATTTTATGTTGATCACGTTGATCTTCCATCAGAAACCATCCCTAAATCTCCTTCTGATTTGCTCTTATCTTTACCTCCTCACTATGACTAGGACATTGTCTTGGATAACAGTGAGTGCTCAAATAGTTCCATAGAGAATTACATTAATGTTGATTTTTTGACTCCTCAAGAGGATATGCATCTGAGAAAACTAAATTTGAAATAAGGTTTAATGGGAAACGAGGTTTCTTCAAGAAAATGTATTCATCTTGTTTCAGTCACAACTCATTACTCTTTGTATCCTATTTTTTTATGGTTTTTCTACACTTGAAATCACTTTAAACCCTCTATATTCTCATTTTGTTGGGCTAAATTGGAATTAGGCACAAGATAGTGATGTATTACATTTGGAATTCGAAAATAATGAATCTACTACTCATGTCCCTTTTGATTTTCAACCTTTAACATGGGAAGCAACTCAAACCATTCATGAAATCTTTGAGATTGATTCATCTTCATGTTTGATCCAAGAGTAATATTTTGTTTCAAATGATAAGTCTAATGATGTCAAAAAATCTAATCAAACCCATAGATTCAATATTTGTCATCTTGTTAATAATGACCTTGCTAATATATTTTAAGTTGGTTTTCATATACATTTGTTGATATTAATACCAAGCCACCAAAATTTGATTGTCCAACATTTGAGGGTTTATATACTTGTTAGGAGATTGAGGAACTTTAGCTGTCGCTAAAGTTTTATGTTAGGACCTCAAGATCTTGATGACATATATGAGTCTGACCTAGTTAGGGTTTGTTTGCAAGTTTCTCTTTGTAGATTTTTTTTCATTGAATGAATGATCATCATTGAAGGATTTCTAAGGTTTTCAAGTTACTCATTCTTAATATCAAGATAGAATTTCCAATTGGTTAGAAGAGTCATTTCTAGTAAACTCTTATATAAATAAGTAGCCTCTTATTTCTCTTGTGCTTGGTATGAAGGAAAATGTGAATGAATGCATTTCTTTAAGAGGTTTTCAGGGTCCTCAAGTTTACCATTCTGTATATTAGGATAGAATTGTAGAGTGGTTAGAAGAATATTTTTTGTTACACTCTTCTACCCATAGGTGAGACCTTGTTTTTATGCATGGTGTAATGGTAAATATATTTGTTTTTCACATTACTTTATAACGACATTGATCATTGGAATCTATGTGTTTGCTGGTCAAGAGCAACTCGAATGGCTCCACTGCAGGTTTGATTTCACATGATCTCAAGATTTTTTGGGTTAGATTAGGTTTGGGGCTAGTTTTAGTTTTACTACTTGCTTACTAGAGTAGTTATACATGCATTTATTTTTGTAGCTAGTTTAATTCCTTCCACCTAGATTCAATTTCATGTAGCTTTAGTTTCTCTTTGCATCTAGTATGTCCCATTGCATTACTTTTTATTTTAAATTTAGCATTATTTCTCTGCATTGCATTCTACATTTCATTACTTTTAGCATTGATTGTCTACATTTCTTTTCATTTCATTGCATGCAAGTTTTATTTCCTTCATGGCATTCTCCATTTACTTTTCATTTAGCTTTGTCTCCTTGCATTATTTTTCTTTACATGTAGCCTTCATTTCCTTAAGCACATTCCTCAAGTACTGTCCCATATAACCTTATTACTTTGCACTATTATTTCTCTTACATTCATTTTAGTTTAGCTTTCGTTTCATTGTCCATCAGCTATCTAGTTAGCATTATTTTCTTGCATTTCTCTTTCAAGCTACATTAGTTTTATTTCTATTGCACTGCATGGTTCACTCATATTTTTCATTGAGCCTTGTTTCTTTGGGTTGCTTCATTTTGTTTCATTCTTGTACATAAATGAAAACCCTAAAAGAGCTTCCTTGTTCACCCTACCCAAATGTTGAAATCCCTAATCAATGGTTGTGCATGGTTGTGAGATTTATGCTAAGAGGAAATCATTCTTAGATATTGATATTGAACCTCATCCTAATATATTTTCAATCAGTCTAATCTATTAATGAGGAAAATATGATTTGATACTTGTGGGTAACTCTCAATAGTTCATGTTGTTGGAAATAATACTGAGGGGGGGGGGGTGAATCAGTATTATTAGGTCAATTATTTTTCATTACATAATCAGATTTGCATACGCTACTTCAGTTAGTAAAAATTGTGTATGTATGCAACTTGCAGTTAAGGAAACTAGCGTATAAGAAGCAGACTTGTAATTTAAATTATTCCTCAGATGTTGTTCATTAATCTGTGCATCAAACCATATAAACAATAACTGAGAATAGTAAACCAGAACAAGCAGTCACACATAAGAACACAAGATATAAGGTGGAAACCCAATGTGGGTGAAAACCACCTGCTGCAATTCTTCTCTATCTTCTTTTAATTAGAAACTTCTTTTTACAATGATTCTGTACCGGTACAGTTTTATACTAATACGCAGGCTGCTACCTGTAGAAGGCTACAATCTTCTCTCGTTCTCCAGCTTCTTCTGGAAGGGAGCTATGTTAGGCCCCTATACTACTAGTGTAACCCTTTATTGTTATTAGTACAACCCACTTATTATATTTATGTACCCATGTAGTGCCCATATTGTTACTATTGTGCCACATAGAAGCCCACTATTGTTATTATTGTTCCCTTACATTATTATCATTATGTTCGCTCTGATTATGTTATGACCCCTTAGACTCCTATATATAGAAAGGAGGTCTTTTCATTTGTATCATCCAAGAATTGTTCATTTGTGTAATGTAAAGGAGGTTGCCCCCTCGAAGAGGCTGAATTCTAAGGCGTTAATCTCTCTTTTCTATCTTTTTGTGAGCTGGTTTCATAACATTTGGTATCATAGCTTTGGATTCTAGGGTTTCGTTGCTCCCAACAGGTCATCGTGGTATTTTCGCTATAACTTTTTTTCTGCGACATTTCAGAAGCAAAAATAAAAACCCATTTGAGAAGACATCGCACTGAATCTCGGGTCCAAATTTCAGAACTTTTCGCGCTATATTTGCGGAGATATGATCTGAGGAAGTTGGTCTTCTTGCAGACTCCTGAATTACATTCCAAACAGGTGACCTGGGGAAAATCGTCATAAATTTCAATCCGATGCCCAAAGCTTTGGATTCTAGGGTTTCACTGCTCCAAACAGGTCATCGTAGCATTTTCGCTATAACTTTTGTTCTGCGATGTTTCAGAAGCTGCAAAAAAAGTCCATTTGAGAAGAAATCGCGCTGAAGCTTGGGTCCAAATTTCAGAGCTTTTCGCGCTATATTTGCGGAGATATGATCTAAGGAAGTTGGTCTTTTTGCAGAATCGTGAATTACATTCCAAACAGGTGACCTGGGGAAAAGCGTCATAACTTTCTCTCTGGGGATCGGATTGAAATTTAGTAAGAAGGTACAGAAAGAGGACGGACTGTAGTTTCTTGTATGCATTTTTCATATCCAAAGGTCGAAACAGTGACTCGTGGCACGTCATACAAGTTCGCTCTACTGAACTAGTCTATAATCAAGTCACTGTGGGAGATTGTGCATAACTCTTTCTTGGAGAATCCAATTTGGATCAGACTGGCGGCATTGGAAAGAGGACACAGAGGGCTACTACAGATCGCAATTTTAGAACTTAAAGATCCGAAAGTACAGAGTTACAGTTGTTTCGTGATCGAGCACCTAAAATCAAGAAAAAGAAAGATGAGGAAGTTTGATGGCAAGGATCTAGTAAATTGGATACTTGAGATGGAGCACTATTTTGATCTACATGGTGTACCACTATTACAAAAGGTATGTATTGCATCTTCATATTTAGAACCGGATAAATTTTTATGGTATGAAGGGCTTTTTTCTTGTAAAAAACTTGTTACGTGGTCAATTTTTACGAAGGAAATGATAGCACATTATGAGGATACAAAGAGAAACACTTTCTTTAGAGCAACACCACAACAATTGGAAAGAGTAAAAGGGCTTTGTGACATAGTGGAAAGAAAAATTATGGAAACCAGGAAGCATACCCCTCACAACTATAAAGATGGAAGTGTTGTTTCTCCCAGCCTTCCACAACCTACAAGGGTTACACCACAACAATTGGAAGAAAAAAGAGAAAATGGGCTTTGTTACAATTGTGATAGCAAATGCACTAAAGGTCATAAGTGTGTTGAGAAGAAATTATTTTACATAGAATATGAAGAGGAGGAAGAAAAGGATCAAGAAACATCAAAAGAAGAGGATATATGCCAGGACCCCACCCCAAATAAAGAAGAAATGAATCAAACCATATCTTGTAACGCATTGGCAAGAATTACCACTCCTCAAACTCTCAAGATAGAAGGACATATCAAGAAGAAAAAGGTGCAAGAAGTGAAAGATCACATCGAGAAAGAAGAAATGAATCCAACTATATCTTGTAATTCATTGGTCGAAATTACCACTCCTCAAACTATCAAGATAGAAGGACATGTCAAGAAGAAAAATGTTCAAGAAGTGAAGGATCACATTGAGCATAAAGAAAGCAATCCGACCATATCTTGTAAAGGATTGGAAGAAATTACCACTCCTCAAACTCCAGAGATAGAAGGACATAACAAGAAGAAAAAGGTTCAAGCAGAGAAAGATCACATCGAGCATCAACAACAAGTTCTCCAACTTTTAAAGGATAACGCCACTTCGGTGCAAAGTCAAATGAAACAACAGGTAGATCAACATCGTAGTGAAAAATGTTTTGATGTAGGTGATTGGGTATGTTTACTACTACATCTCAAGCAAGCTATTTATGAGAAGGAAATGTTGGCAATACTACATGCACTTAAAAAAGGGCAACCTTACCGAATGGGAAGACTCTTCAAGGATGAGGATGTGGAAGCATTCTTTTGTGCTATTTTTATTATCCAACCAGATTGGATTAACGAACTAAGGGATGAATGGAAGAAGGACGAAGAAGTATGGCCACTTATTCAAAAGTTGCAAAAGATCCCAATTCAAACAATATTGCCAGAAATTGAATAGGAAGGAAAAATCATATTGGAACCTGGAGCAGTCATAGAAACAAGAACCCGACAGCTACGAAATCGATCAATTTCAGAGTATCTCATCAAGCGGAAGAACTTACCTACTAAAGATTCCACATGGGAGGACAAGAATTTTATACAGAAGCATCAAGAACTACTCAAGCATTGCAGACAACGCTTTTTGAAGGAGAGGGGCATGTTAGGCCCCTATACTGCTAGTGTAACCCCTTATTGTTATTAGTACAACCCACTCATTATATTTATGTACCCATGTAGTGCCCATATTGTTACTATTGTGCCACATAGAAGCCCACTATTGTTATTATTGTGCCCTTACATTATTATTGTTATGTCGGCTCTGATTATGTTATGACCCCTTAGACTCATATATATAGAAAGGAGGTCTTTTCATTTGTATCATCCAAGAATTGTTCATTTGTGTAATGTAAAGGAGGTTGCCCCCTCGAAGAGGCTGAATTCTAAGGTGTTAATCTCTCTTTTCTATCTTTTTGTGAGCTGGTTTCATAACAAGCTACAACCCCCTTAGCTCATGTACTAGCTGAGGTACTAGTACGTAGGTGCTGACCTACAGAAGGATACAACCTTCTCTTTTCTTTCAGGGACCACATTTCATAAATTTTCAGACTGGATCCATGAATAACATCAATTAAACATCAAGTATATCTGCATCAACCAATCTCCTTTGCACCAAACAAAAACTGAATCAAATAGCCACTTCGCTAAATGTTGTACCCAGAAAACAGTAACAGTAACCAGACGCCAATTTTGAACCTAGAACACTGCAACAATAAACAGAAATAGCTAAAACATATTTCAAGAGACGTACGCTACTTCAATGTGTACAACATGCGTGCATACGCTGCTGAATTAAGGCCAACCTGCATATACGCTATTTTGAATTACAGAATCAGCATGTATACGTGCCTTTGCTTCGTTGAACCCGCGTACAGATCTATAAAAGATAATTTATCCTTTTCACTTATTCAAACATCAGTTATACCCAGATTATCAGATTTATAAATCAAGTCATGCGCCAAAAATAACAGATTAAAATCACACAAAGATACTACTATTCAAGCCTTAAGATCTTGATCCATCAATAGCACTTATCCTTCTTCTTGCACTCAGGTTCCTCCTTGATTCAGATCCAGCTATGCACCATAACCCAATGACCAGTATTCCAGATCTAGTTCTTCATAAGATATTCAATGCTTGAGTCAATGCCTTTGCCTAATGATCTCCTTCCCCTTTTATAGTCTTAGGCCTTACACAATACCAAGGTCCAAAACCATAAAGAATCAATACCTTGGACCAAATACCTGGGTTCAACACTTCAGACGAGATACCATGGTCCAAAACCATAGGTCCAAATACCAAGAACTAAATACCATGGACCAAAAATAAATTTTCCCACACGTACGTGCTTTTCTTTGCATGAAAGTGCGTGCATACGTATACGTGCCTTTTGATCAATGATCCCGTGTGTATACGTGCCTTGGTTAAGAGGAACCTGCGTATATCTCTTTTTCCTTCATTCTGAGAGCCTGAACTATGATCTGTCATTTGAGTGAGTTGCCATCAAGGACAACATCTGTGTCATAGCGCCAAACTTGTGTCATAATGCCAACAATCTCCCCCTTTGGACTTGATGGTAACCCCAAGTCACTCATAGACATTCTCCCCCTTTGTCATGAAGGGCAAAGGGTTATGCTCCCCCTAATTGTAGGCAAGGTTTGCGAGAAGATGTTCTACAAGAAGATACATAACTTTATACATCATAAATGACCTTCCTACTACCAAAGACTCACACATACATCCATCTCCCAACCAAGTGGGGATTGACTCATCCACCCAACCAAGTGGGGATACACCAAAAGTTTACACAAGATAAAACAAGAACATTACATTATCCATCCCAGGCATAATGGGGAAACCAAAGTAGGTCGTTACATGACCTTCATAAGAAAAGAAATACATGACATAGAGATGAAATATCTACAACAAGACTATGATAGTTATCAACAACTATCATCATCAGCATCTGTCAAACATCATTCAAACCAACAACCATGTTCTTCTTCTGCACCTATTCCCCTGAAACCAAAACACTGTGAACTTGAACCAAGATCTTATAGGATAATGCCAACAGTGCATTATTAGAAGAATATATATGCTCCCCCTGAACCTGTGCCAAATGGTCTCTATCAGACCTATATCAGACTCCTTTCATCCTGAGCCTGGCCCACTGTTTGTCTTCAAACCAACATAAACGTGACTGTATCCACATAAACTGGAGTATGTACACGGATTCTCCTCATTAAATTCACATACAACCACTTTTCTCTGAAACAGACAAGTTTCAACAACAAGATGATGCATCAACTACTCCCAGCTTCTGTCTGAGGTATTCAAATGTCTCCCTGGGCACTGGTTTGGTGAGTATATCAGCAACCTGTTCCTTGGAGGGAACATACTCCAATTTGACCTTTTGTTCAAGCACTTGTTCTCAGAGAAAACGATATTTGATAGGTATGTGCTTGTTCTTTGAATGCATGACTAGATTTTTTGAAATACTGATTGCACTTGTATTATTAGATAAAATGGAGATAGGTGGAGTACAAGCGATTTGAAAATCTTGCAAAATTTGCATCATCCAAAGGAGTTGTGTGCAGCAAGATGCAACAGCCACATATTCCGCTTCAGCTGTAGATAAAGCAATTGAACTTTGTTTCTTGCTGAACCAAGATACTAATCTAGAACCCATAAAGAATGCACCACCGCTAGTGCTTTTTCTATCATCCATGCTTCCTGCCCAATCTGCATCTGTATATGCATGAGGTGTGAGATCTGTATCTCTAGGATACCATAAGCCATATTTTTGTGTCCCTTGAATATATTTGAAAATTCTTTTAACCGCCTAAAGGTGTGCTTCTTTAGGATTTGCCTGGAATCTTCTAACTATTCCCACTGCATGCATGATGTCTGGTTGGGTACCTGTCAGATAGAGCAGACTACCAATCATGGATCTATAGGTTGGTTGATGAACTGCTGCTGAATCATCATTTTCATTGAGGCTGCATCCTGTTACCATAGGGGTACATACTGGTTTCGAATCTTCCATGCCATATTTCTTCAAGATCTCCTTGAGGTACTTGGTTTGTGATAAAAAGATACCGTCTTTATTTTGTTGGACTTGTAAACCAAGAAAATATGTCAACTTACCAAGCAAGGACATTTCAAATTCTTTCTGCATCACCAAAGTAAAGTTTTGACTCATGGCTTCTTCATTGGTTACCAAAGATGATATCATCAACATACACGACAAGTATTAGCAATTTATCATTATCAATTTTTACATATAGATTGCTATCTATTGATCCTTTTGAAAAACCTTGTTGATGGAGGTATTTGTCTAGATGATAATACCAAGCCCTTGGAGCCTGTTTAAGACCATAGAGTGCCTTCTTAAGTCTGCATACAAGTTTTCGATCATTTCCAAGGATGAATCCATCTGGTTGCTCAATATACACTTCTTCTTCCAAGTCTCCATTTAAGAAGGCATATTTCACATCCATTTCAAAAACGTTGAACTTCTGAAAGCTAGAAAGAGCAAGGAACATTCTTATGGCTTCAAGTCTAGCAACCAGTGCAAACGTTTCTTCAAAGTCTATACCTTCTTGTTGAGCATACCCTTTACAAACAATTCTGGCCTTGTTTCTAATAACATCTCCATTTTCATTCAGCTTGTTTTTGAATATCCATTTTGTCCCTATGACATTCTTATCGTTTGGTCTAGGAATCAACTCCTAAGTGATATTCTTTTCAATCTGCTCAAGTTCTTCATTCATGGCCTTGACCCAACATTCATCTTTGCATGCTTCTCTTACATTTTGTGGTTCAGTGGAGGATAGCAATGCTAGATAGCTTGAAGGTTCTGAAATAGCTCTTCTTGTTTGTACACCCGCCTCTTTCTGCCCCAAAATTTGAGTTTCTGGATGATTCTTCTGAACGTACCTGGATGGAGTATTTTCTTCTATCCTTATCTGTTCTTCTGGTGCCTCATGGGTTTCTTCTTCATCATAAGTCTGATTTGATGTTGAAGGATAGTCCTCATCATCTTCAAAATCTTCGGATTTTACCTGCCTAGGAATGTTTCCTTCTTCATCAACCACTACATCAATACTTTCAACAATTTTTCCAAGTATTTTATTTTAACACTTATATCCTTTGCTGTGGGGAGAGTAACCAAGGAGAATGCCTTCATCTGCTCTAGGTTCAAACTTGCCAAGGTTTTCATCAATCCTTTTGATGTAACATTTGCTTTCAAAAATTTTGAAGTATTTAACCATGGGAGTCTTACCATACCAAAGTTCATGAGGAGTTTGAGTGTTGTTCACCTGGGCATTTGTCTTGTTGAGAATAGTAGCCACAGAAAATGCAACTTCACCCCAGAAGGTTGCGGGAGTTCTAGACTCATCAAGCATAGCACGAGCCATTTGTTGAACCATTCTTTTCATCCTTTCCACTACTCCATTTTGTTGAGGAGTCCTTGTAGTAGAGAATTCCCTTATTATTCCATGTTCTTCACAAAAATCAAAAAATTCATTCGAGGTAAATTCCCCTCCTCAATCAGACCTGAGGCATTTGATTCTGTGATCTAATTCGTTTTCAACCAAGGCTTTGAATGCTTTGAAATTTTCGAAATCTTTGTCTTTATGCTTCAGAAGTCCTGTCCAACACATCCTTGAAAAGTCGTCAATGAACAATATGAAGTATTCTTCTCCTCGAGGTGACCTCTTCCTAGATGGACCACATACATCAGTATGGACAAGTTCAAGTGGCCTACTAGCTGATCCTTCCTTCTCAGGGAAATTAGTCCTGGTTTGCTTACCAAACTGACATGATTTGCATATTGTATTGTCTAGAATTCTGATGTCATGGAGATCACGAACCGCCTGATATTTTCATTCTTTCCTTATCTGAGAGAAGCTTAGATGCCCCAATCTTATGTGCCATAGCTAGTGTTCATCATTCTTGCTTAGATAGCATTGTTGTTGTCCTCCCTTGAGTATGTATAAATTATTTGGTGTTCTTATGCCTTTGATCATTGTTTATCCTATATCAAGCTCACGAACAATACATCCATTTGATCAAAATATTACCTCATTTCCTTGATCACACATTTGAATGACACTCAATAGATTATGTTTTAAGCCATCAACATACATAACATTTCCATCTTTGACTTTTTCTTTCAAAATAATAGAACCTTTACCTTTTATGAATGCAGGGGTGTCATTTCCAAATGAGACCTTCCTTTCCTTTTCAAAGGCACTATATGACTGAAGTTTTTCTTTATCACCTGTCATATGTTTTGAGCAACCACTATCGATGTACCACTGGTTTTCCTATCCTTCCACATATAAGGCTATACCACATCTTTCTGGTTGCGGTTCTTTCTTCCTCCATGTTTTGGGACTCAATGAAGCTTGCTCCTTCTGAGTTGTTTGTCGAAACCTACTCCTGCATTTAGAATCTTCATGACCAAAGTTGTTACAAATAGAACATTCTATTTCATTTTCAAGAGTAGAAAAGTTATTGTAGGTTCTTTTCATGATTCCAGGCACACTCCTCTGATTTCGTGCTTCTCTGGTCATGATGGTCATGTAGGAACCATATTGAGCTGCTTTGTGTCCAAAGTTATGACAAGAGAAACATTGGCCATTGAAGAAAATCTTGCAATTATCAAACCTTCCATCCATGTGATTGTAATTTCCATAGCCATTCGTTCTTGAGGCAAATTGAGAATGATTTACCTGCGGTTGGTTGTAGCTTCTGTTCATCGTTGAAGTAGATTGCCCTCGATTTACTTGGTGATCTCTGTTCATTCTTGAAGTAAATTGTCCTTGATTTACCTGGTGATCTGCATTGTGCCTTTGTTGTCGATTGTCAACCTATTCACTTCTCCTTGCTGCTTCAATATAACTTTTGGAGGTAGATGGCTTCAGTGCTTGAGATTCTTTTTCAGTATACCCAAGACCTGTCTTGATTAGAGGAGAACACTGCACTTTGATAATCTCATCTAAAGTTTTAGATCCTTTAGCAAATCTAAGATTAAGAGCTTTTGTTTTCTCAATATCTTTTCTAAGTCCCACAAATTCACATTCTAACTTTTCATTGTGTTTTTCCCTTTCAGCAAGTTGGAATGTCAGAGTATCTATAATCATATTCTTTTCTTCTAAACAAATTTTAAGTTTAGGAATTTCTTCATAAAGACCTTATTCATCTATAGCATCCAAGAAATCATCATCTTCAAAAGCCATCAAAAGTCTATAATCATTACCTTGTTCATCTTCATCACTATTTGAAAATCCATCACTGTCTTCATGTGTATAATAGCTCTTCTTACTTACATTCTATTTTTTGTTCCATCTAATTGGTTCCTTACCTTTGTCAAGCTTATCTTCATGAGGACACTTGGCTGCATAGTGACCGACTCTTCCACAAAGCATTTAAAATGTAGCTTACCTCTGAATCTTCCAGAACCCCTTTGAAGGTTCTTAACAAAGTTTGATTCTTCCTCTCCTTCTGGCATATGTCATGACTCATTGTATTCTCCTTTTCCTGAGGCTTTGAAAACAGATTCTCTCATCTCTGATGGTCCCCCTTTTCTCATTTCTAAAGCAGTTAGGATTCCATGTAGCTGTGACATGGTAATGCTTTGAAGATTCTACTGTTCTTCTATGGCTGAAACTTTTGATTCAAACTTAGAAGACAAAGATCTTAGAACCTTTTCAACCAAAGTAACTTGTTTTATCTCTTCACCCAAGTTTTTCATACAATTAACAATCTCATCTATACGTAAGAAATAATTAGCCACACTTTCATCATTGTGCATTCTGAGATTTTCATATTGAATTCTGAGAGTTTGTAGTTTTTCATGTTTTACATGATCATCTCCTTCATAGCTCAAAATGATCTTGTCCGATATTTATTTTGCGGTTTTGAGCTACATAACCTTGACGAATTCTGATTGAGATATGCTCCCTAATAGAGTATTGATAGCCTTTGCATTTGTTTCATACTACTTCTTACCAGCCGTATCTGTAGGAGTTGTTGATGGAAATGTGTATCCTGTTTCCACGATATCCCAAACTTCTGTACCAAGAGATTGAAGATAGGCTATAATTCTTACCTTCCAATAGATGAAGTTGCTTCCATCAAAGATTGGTGGCCTGATAGATGCCTCATTTTCATAGTTGCTTATGATGATATATCTTCCTTCAAGCGATCAAGCTTCTTCTGAGGACCTGCTCTGATTCCAACTGTTGGAAATAATACTGAGAGGGGGGGTGAATCAGTATTATTAGGTCAATTATTACACAATCAGATTTGCATATGCTACTTCAGTTAGTAAAAATCGCGTATGTACGCAACTTGCAGTTAAGGAAACTAGCGTATAACAAGCAGACTTGTAATTTAAATTATTCTTGAGATGTTGTTCATTAATCTATGCATCAAACCATATAAACAGTAACCAGGAATAGTAAACGAGAATAGGCAGTCACACATAAGAACACAAGATATAAGGTGGAAACCCAATGTGGGTGAAAACCACCTATTGCAATTCGTCTCTATCTTCTTTTAACTAGAAACTTCTTTGTACAATGATTCTATACTAGTGCAATCTTATACCAGTATGCAGGCTGCTACCTGCAAAAGGCTACAACCTTCTCTCGTTCTCTAGCTTCTTCTGGAAGGGAGCTACAAACCCCTTAGCTCTTGTACTAGCTGAGGTACTAGTACATAGGTGTTGACCTACAAAAGGCTACAACCTTCTCTTTTCTTTTAGGGACCACATTTCATAAATTTTTAGACTGGATCCATGAATAACATCAATCAAACATCAAGTATATCTGCATCAACCAATCTTCTTTGCACCAAATAAAACTGAATAAAATAGTCACTTCTCTGAATGTTGTACCCAGAAAAAAGTAACAGTAGCCAGACACCAATTCTAAACCTAGAACACTGCAACAATAAACAGAAGTAGCTAAAACATATTTCAAGAGACGTATGCTACTTCAATGTGTACAACATGCATGCATACGCTGCTGAATTAAGGCCAACCTGCATATACACTATTTTGAATTACAGAACCAGCATGTATACGCGCCTTTGCTTCGCTGAACCTGCGTACAGATCTATAAAAGATAATTTATCCTTTTCACTTATTCAAACATCAATTATACCCAGATTATCAGATTTATAGATCAAGTCATGCGCCAAAAATAACAAATCAAAATCACACAAAGATACTAGTATTCAAGCCTTAAGATCTTGATCCATCAATAGTACTTATCCTTCTTCTTGCGCTTAGGTTCCTCCTTGATTCAGATCCATCTATGCACCATAACCCAATGACTAGTATTCCAGATCTAGTTCTTCATAAGATATTCAATGCTTGAGTCAATGCCATTTCCTAATGATCTCCTTCCCCTTTTATTGTCTTAGGCCTTACACAATACCAAGGTCCAAAACCATAAAGAATCTATACCTTGGACCAAATACCTAGGTTCAACACTTCAAACGAGATACCATGGTCCAAAACCATATGTCCAAATACCAAGGACTAAATACCATCGGCCAAAAATAAGTTTTCCCACACGTACACGCTTTTCTTTACATGAAAGTGTGTGCATACGTATACGCGCCTTTTGATCAATGATCCCGTGTGTATATGCACCTTGGTTAAGAGGAACCTGCGTATATCTCTTTTTCCTTCATTCTGAGAGCCTGAACTATGATCTGTCATTTGAGTGAGTTGCCATCAAGGACAACATCTGTGTCATAGCGCCAAACCTGTGTCATAATGCCAACACATGTGACCTACATCTATAACTTGAAATCTATGTCTAGTATGGTCTTGATATTTGATTTTCTGCATTTTAATGTCCACCACTAATTGGAGGCGTGGTATGGAAATATGGGAAGTCAGGATCCCTGATCTTCCCTAGTGAATTAACGCCTATATAATGCAAAAGCACATATAGAAGAAAAATTCAAATAAAAGGGTAAAGGTATGAGAAAGGTTTCCTCCGTAGAGAGGTGAAGCAAGAAACTTTGTCGGTGGTTTGGACACTTGAAAGTAGTGAAACAATGCTTGTGATTTCTTGAGTGACTTTGCCAGGGATATGGATGCTCGCTGGCGGCAGAGCACCACCAAAACATCACTTTAAGTTCTGAACATAATAAACCCTTTTTCATGTGAACTCTTCGTTTAGTGTATAATGACTAACAAAACCTAACTATGAGGGAATGGATGGATATATTAATGGTTAAGTAGATCAAAGTGGTAACAATAGTATCTATCCAATACTTCCTAGCATCATTTCTAAGACTGCACCTTTTGAAGGGATGAAGGAAGAGATGTTGGATTCTACTAGTGGTTTTCCAATTTTTGTAGCTAATAAAACACCATGAAAATTCTCACCATGTAAAATTAAAATTTCAGGTCCCCTTTTATTTTACAAGTTTTTAGATAAGTTTCTATTGCATTACTTAGATAAACTCTCTCTCTCAAGGTTGTGTACATTGTCTTTTGATGTTTCATATTTTTTTCTTGAACTTATTTAAAATCTTTTAATCATTGGAAATCATCTCAATGAAATATTTTTAATTTAGGAAGTAGTGAGAACATACAGTACACATTCACTTATAATTGTTCATGACTTTACATGTCTAGGATTTGAGCAAGGTTATTGTTGCACCACAAATCTTGCTAATTTTGGTGCTGACCCTAATGGAAAGTTGACACTCTTGGACCAACATCATCTCCATTTGCATATGTGTTGGGCATGTGTTATATTCTTTCCATGAGTGACCCCAGAATAAAATTTTTGGGGTTCGAGTCAGTGCCCTGGAAAAAAATTCCTTGGTGGTTTTACGCATGGTCTTCCCACATGGTTTTTGGCATTGTTGGACACCTAATCCTCTATGGGTTGGTGTGTAATGTGAACAGCCATCGGAGTCCAAGAGACCACTTGGAATATGAATCCAAGGGTCACACCATGTGCTATAAATGTATATAATGTCAATAATATATGTGATGGAATGCTTATCTTTCTATTTTGTTGTTTACATTCCATGTGAGTTTAACATGTTATTAGAGCTCACAGTTTCTTCAATAATCCTAAGAATTTTGGTTAACCTACCGCTTCTCTACAGTTAGCTCTTCCCAGTGTCAGAATTTTTCTTTATACAGGCCAATTTCTATTCGTGCTCTAACTATCAGAGTGAACATTTATGCCATTTTTCCCTTATTTGCAGTCTCATCGACCCTAATAATGCTTCTACTTTGAAGTCCTATCTCATGAATTAGTAGGTTATTTTGAATTCTTTTCTACTATCCTGTTGAGTTCCTTGTAAGTTTGGAGCGGTTTCGTTTCTCTGTGGTGCTTGCAGAAAACACATATATGTGTCTATCTGCATTGAGATGATATTAGAGACCCATCTCCCTGCATTGTAATCTCATTTGTTATAATGGTTGCCTCACACAAGCCCTATCATTTTTTTTAAAGAATCCACATTACATTTGTTCATACATGTCCAGCACTCAAATCTAAAATTATAGATTTATGCAACCGCCAAGTTTTTAGTCCGGCCATTGAGAGCTAATATTGTTTTAGTTTAAAATCACAATAAGTAAGGTATCTTAGCGTGGTGTGGTAACACTGAGGGAAGAACTGGAAATGCAACTGTCATGCTGAATGGTGGTTCAAGCCGCAGTCTCTTTCTGTTTTCAAGATACAACTCTGCAAGTCGTTTTCTCACAAATGCATGTTGTTTGTTTCAACTGTAAAGCATGTAAGTTTCAAGCACATGAGTTTATAGCTAGTTTGATCTGAGAAGTGATCCCTCTATAAAGAAAATACACATGGAAGCAGAGAATTCTTTTGTGACTTTCCAAATTCCATGATTTAGTTCCAAACTAGTTGATGATGGTAAGCTAGATCCAAACCCTGAACGAGATCCAACTAGTGTCCATCATATTTACATTTGAAGAACATGTGTCCCAGTCTGAACCAGCAAGCCGAGAACCAATAAGTCAATTATTTTGAGCCTAGTGTTGTTTCTGTTTTTGGTTGAGGAAGAGGAGTATATTCAATATAATCTAGTTGTTTGTGGCATTTCTTAGGGATATTCACAACACGAATTGAAGGGTTGTGTAAATGTTGCTAGTTGTATGAAGTATGTTGATCCTATCAATAATTATTCTCTAATATTAAGCCACACGTGTCAAGAAGATTAATTCACACGTGTCAAGATTTTTCTCTCTGCTTTAAATGGGTGTTAGCATATGTGCTTTTTGGACTGTTGTGCAATTCCATAAAAGAAAACATCTCAATTTTAATGCTCTATATTCAATCTCTTAAGGGCTTTTGCACTGTGTTGCAGCCCATTTACATTTAACCTCCAAAAGTTGGGTACTCTTGCGCAGGCCTCCTAAACCGCCCACAAGTATAAAGACCCCAAGACAATTCAAAAAGTAGTGCATTTTGCTTGCTATGGTTACTTCATGTTAATAAAGTGTAGGAAATTGAAGTTGTTAGCAGGCCCATGCCTGAATGATGGCATCTGGCTCCAAGAAGGCAGTGTTGTAGATTGACATAAACTAAAAGCAAGGGATTGAGAATAACAGTTGCGCCTTGTGAGTGAGGAAGGATTAGCTCCAGTTGAGGTTCTCATGAACAAGACATGAATTCAATTTTTTAAACAGGTTGAGGTAGAATTTATTTATGTCTTTACATGTACCATTTTTCGTTGGGAATTTACCTTTTGAGTTTCTCTCCAACAGTTTAAGCTCACTATTTTTAGCCCAAATTTTAAGTGGTATATGTTGAAAGTTGGCCTTAATGGTTGCTCCAAAGCCTACCATTAAGGCTTGATATTGTTTGTAGAAGAAGATATTGCATAAGTTCTGTTAGCTACCTATACCAATAGGTTTCATATTTCATGATTGGCTATGAAAGGTCCAAATATGCTCTGCTTTAATGATTCAAAGATCACATATTTCCAAGAGAATCCAATCTGTGCTTATAGCTTGGTATGGACTTAAAATTTTGATGGATGGTCCAACAGTCTAATCTGGATCATTCCATGGTTTAAATTTACAGTTGTAGATTAGAGAAGGAAGTCTGTCCAAACTGTTTAATCTTGGCAGACAAGTAGTTCAGGTAGAGAAGAAAAGGCTCCCAACAGCTTAATCTGGGACCTTGGAAGAAATAAGGGTAGAAGTAGATAGAAAAAACAAAAGAAAAAGCCAAATAAAAGAAAAGGCAAGTAAGGGTCTGCAAGTCCAAGTGCACCCTCCAAGAAGAAATAAAAAATGCTAGGCACAGTAGCTGGGTAAGTAGATGGGGTTGCAAAAGTGGTGTTCATTGTAGATTGAATCTTGCTAGTTAAATAAGAAAAGCAAGGCAAAGGAGCATGTCTAGTTCCCCAATTTCCCCTTCCACTCTTATTACTAACATCCCTTCATCCATGGAGATTGATGAGAAATTTCTGAGGTTTATGATGGTTCTTGTTCATTTAAAAGCCACATTTCCTGTGTAAAATTCTTTTCATTTTGATCTACTCCCTAAACTAAGTAAATTTCAAATAAACTTAGTGGTTTCCCCTTCATTTACCCTCTCATACATCTTAACCACTAACTCTACTATCTAAACCCCCTATGTCCCCCTTTCCCTACTATAAATAACACTAAGGTGTGTAAATCCCAGCACTATGTACATATCCTCCTCTTGGCACTATAGCCAAATAAATGGTCAAGGGAGACCTTAGTCCATCTGGGACTGTGGTCAACCCTATCTTGGAGCTGCTCTAACCTCTGGTTATGAACAACAACCTCTTCCCTCAGCCATCACCATCCCTCTGCTTAAAAAACACAAAAAACCCTTGTTTCCCTTGCTAAAATCACCCCTATAAACCCCTTTTTCTTATAAAACCCTTGAAAAACCTTTGAAAACCCGAAAAAATCCCAAAATACATGAAAAACCCAATTTCCTATAGTTCTCCGCCCAAATATTTAAATTGAATATTTTAATGGGCCGGCGGTACCCCCCCCAACCTGCACGATCCGTCGGAGGACCCGCCAGCCGTCCGATCTCCGCCGCCCAGATCTAACGGTGGGCGGTCATTTTCGTCCCCCGACCTGCCGACCTTTAGCGTCCGGGGAAAGTGGTTTCCCGCTCCGTACCCTGGACGCGTGTCAACCGCCGGGGTTGTTCGGAGCCCCCCTCCCCAATACCACTCGCCAGCAAAAGCAGTGCGGGGAACCCGCTTACCACTATTCCAAACCGCCGTCCTCTATGTCATCATTGCGCCATCCTGACGTAGTACCTGTCGCCCACCCCGCGCCATGTGATCCTCCACGTACCCCTGCCACCTTATTCACCCACCACCGTGTCCTGCCACCCTGGCCCACACCTCAGCAGCCACGTCACCTCCGTACCTGGGCCCCGCGATGACGTCATGCTGACGTCATCGGCGGAAAAGCGCCAAATGCATACTTTTTCAAAATTTAACGTTATAAACGACCAAATGAGCCGTTTTCGGTCATTTTCACGCGCAAAATAAGGAGCCGTTGACAGGCAGTTTCCGTGAAATTTGTCCCCAGCCATCAAATTTGACATTTCAACCGCTACAAGTCCAGAATTCGACGGCATTAACCCCCACAGCTCGGCCCGCAGGCTTCCAGGCTAGCTTTTCCAGGTATTTCGCCAGTTTTCCCCGCTTTGCCCATGCATTCCAATTCTCTGTAAATTCACCATTAAAAACTGGTAAAAATCCTAAATTCAACTCTGCTTAGTAAGCCCAAGCAACCTGCACCACCCCTGAACTATAATTCAACATTAGAGCGGTCATTCCACGGGCTGAAACCGTAAAATTGTCCTCGAGCTGCTCGGCATTGTTCCCTTTTGCCGAGTACAGGCCACCTGCATTCTTACCAAAAGAAACCTCATTACCTCTGCAATTTACCCCTGGCAGTTCACATCCCTGAGAGGTTGCAGCAAACTACACAGACCAGCTTGCATTTTCACTGAGAAAAACACTTCAGACTTGGTCTATCAATTGCCATCACCTCATTTCAAATCAAGTTTTACAATGGCTGCTTCTGCATCCTCATCCCTCAGTGTAGCTCCACTGAATCCAACAAATAGAGAGCTGGAGGCCTTGCCATTGGTTGACAAGGACTGTCTTATTGAAGACTTTGAGGGCAACAGGGACTTCTTACAAACTTTCAGTCAGTTGAGAGAGGACTATAAGGATGGTCATGGCACACATGGGATATGGGAGTCAAACCTACCATATTATTGTCTCCCAGCTGTAAATATCTTCCCTGAGATCATTCACCTATGTGCTGAAAACTATAATGTGCAGCACAGAACTGTTAGAACTCCATCTGGAAGAATCCTTTTCTACATAAATGCTGAGTCTATCAACAAGATGTTACATTTTGATCAGACAGAATTGCTAATCCCATTTTCCTTGAGCTATTTGATAGAGACTGGTGAAAGGATGACCAGTGAGGAAATTCAAAGGGTCACCAGAGATTTCATGAGACCTGAGTGCCAGCCTACAGAGCCACCTCCCTACCTGGGTATCCATTTCAATGATATAGGCAGGCTTTTACTGGACATGATTGCCTATGTGCTGGGATACAAAAACAGTGAGCATGTGGACAGAACGATGCTGGTATTGCTATCTGCATATAGCCCACGCCAACCCCCTGCCAGGAAATATAACTTTGCTAAATTCATTGCCAATAAGATTCATGATCAACTGAGCAAGGTGGACAGGCAAGGGGTCTTCAGGTACTCAGCCTATATTTACCACCTATTCATGTACTACCACTCTGAAGCCTTCCCATGCTACATCAGAAGGCTGGATCAGAAAGGGGAAAGAAGATCTGTTATCTTCTGGACCTCTGTCTTTCATAAGGTCACAAACTCACCCTATACTTACTGTGAATTTGTTGACCAATTTGTATACCCAGTCTCTTGCCTGTTAATGAAGTCCCCTCCTCCCAGGGTATCAAATGAGATAAAGAAAGCTCTGCAGCTTTCTAGAAAATATAAAATAGGTGACTGGTACCTATATGAGAACCATACTGTCATTAGGATTTATGGCTGTGAGCTCTGTCCATACAGGCTCCCAAAATATGTACCAATGAGGTTATTTGCCTTAGAATATTACAGGCAGTTGATTCAGTCAGACCTCACCCATTTCCACAGCGCCAAAAAGAAGGCCCACCTCAAGTTCAAACACGAGTTAGGCCCCTTCATCATGAACAAAAAAAAAGGGTGGGAAGAGGCAGACCTAATCCTCAAGGATAAATACAAGTTATCCTATAGTTTTCGGTGGGTCCATTATGACCCTCAAGGTTTCATCACTGCCAGAAGAAACAAGTATAGGCTGATAGGCATTAAACATTGCCAGTACTCTCACATTGAAAAATATGCCAACCTACAAGAATGGCAGATGGACACTCTAGTTGAAAATCTAACTGAGGAAGAAAGAGTGCTAAAGAGTAGGAGGGAGCTTGAAAAGACTATTGACCTAGACTATGTGCAGCAGGTACCTTTCAGACCGCCTTATTCAATAGGAGAAGGGACCTCGGCTACAAAGACTGCACCACAGGCACCTTCTACATCAGCACCAGTGTTAGATAAAGGTAAGGGTATAATGGGCACAGAAGAGGAGGTAACAAAAGAAAAGCCTGCCCCTGAAGCAGAGCAGCAAACAGGGCAGCAACAAGAACAGCAGCAAGGGCAAAATGTCCCTCCACAGACTCAGCTACCAACAGCTCCAACACTGCAAATTCCCCCCCCACAAAAGGAGCCAGTGACTGCCCCAATCTTACAGACCCCAGCACATGAGGACAGGGGAACTAAAAGAGATAGATAAGAGTCCACTCCTCTCAGTGGATCCTCCCACCAGCCAGAAGCCAAAAGGCAAAGAGCAGACTCCCCAGAGGTAGAAGACATTACTGATGATGTCTTGGAGAGTGAAAGAAAAGACAAGGAGGGCAGCCAACATACAGGTACAAGCTCCTTTCAGCAGGAGAAAACTTTACAACATGGCTTAGAGGTGTCCTCCTCTTCCCAGCTGACCAAGAAGCCCAAAAGCACCAAGGCTTCTTTCAAACAGATAAAAGCTCAGAATGAGCTGCTAAGGGCCGAGGTCTACAAGCAATTCGTTGATGCAACACCAGCCCAGCAAGAGAGACTATTGTCGGTATTTGACATTCAGGAGGAGAGACTGCTCCTGAGCCACTTCAAGCCAATGGGGCCGGAGCCTAAGACACCGGCAGATTTCATAAAAACAAGGGTGGAGGTCCTAGCCAGGGATATACATCCCATGGACCAGATTGAACTCCACAGGAAAACTGGAGAGATGGTCTACACGACCCTAATAGAGAAGGCCACCTTGGCCCATGAGCTGAAGGAGTCCCTCAAAAACACCAACACCCAGTTGGATTTTGAGAGATTATCATCCCAAGCCAAGGACAACAGGATAAATTCCCTGGAGGAGATCATCATCGATCTAGGACATGATCCTAGTGATCCAACGGGTGTAAAGGCCCTCCTGAAGAAAAAAGATGATGACTTGAACGCAATGAAGAAGAGGTTTAAGCTGCAGCCCACAGAGCACCCTCAAACAGCAGAACTCCAAAAGCAAAAACGGGCTGAGGACCAGCTAGACCTCCTAATGCAGCAAGACCAAAGGATTAGGGAACTGGAGAAAGAGCTGGAAGGAATATTACAGGAAAAACAAGCAGATTCCACTTCCCAAGCTCCTCCAACTACATCAACAACAACAGCAACTTCAGGGGCAGCAGTGCCCCCTACAGCAGAAGCAGCAGGAACAGCAGTAGCCCCAGATGCCAGTCCAAGTGTAGAAGAATTGACCAAGGCCGTCAAAGCAATGGAGCTCCAAGCAGATGAAATAAAGAAGGCCAAGGAAAAATTGGCAGAACTGGACTCCAAGTATACCAATTCCAAAATGACTGTAGCAGAACAGTGCAGAGAAATAAAGGCCCAAAGAGACAAGATAAAGGCCTTAGAAAAGGAGCTGAACCTAGAAACAGCTATGGCTGACATAAAGAGAATCCTATGGGCTAAAATTGGCCAATCCATCAAACAGCAGTGGAGGTCAATAAAAATAATACATGAGCAGATGGAGTTGATGGGCCAAGCACAAGCAGAAATTCAGAAGGCCAAGACAGTACTGGGTAACAAAACAGAACAGGCCAACAGGATGATAGACTTCCTGAATAGACAGGAAAGGGAAGAATTAGCAGCCATAGGCATTCCCAACAGAACAGAAGCTGTCCTCTCTGCCAAAAAGGCGCTAACTCTAAGAAACTACATACAAACAGTAGAGAGGAAATTTTTTGAAATGCAAGCAGATGTGGAGGAATACAAGGCCAAAATGGGAGTGCTACAAGCAAAAGGCCTGCCCAGCTTGCTAAGTGGTGCAGGAAAGCTGATCTCCCTAGATCAAATGGCCAATAGAATGGCAACCACTATTGAAAATCAGATTATTGCATCTAGCAGTACATTTGAACCAGCAGGGCCTCCTACAGGACAGAGTTTATATGAAAAACTTGAAGGCATGTTCTACATTGAGAATGAGGTGAATCACCTGTTCGAGACTCCTCCCAATCTGTACAAACATACAGAGGCAGAGGAAACATTGATAAAAATACGCAGGCATCAGATGCCTAAGGAGGATTGGTGGCAGTTTATGCTTCAGATTTTGCCACGGTAAGTCCAGCTGTTTACTCACTGGCAGCTCCAGGTCACTAGAAGACAAACAGCAGAAAAGGTTAGCATTTAAAAGCAGCTGAGTAATGACTCATCACATAAGAATATGACAGCTAGCCAAATTTTGAACAGCGCATCTCCAACCGACTCTAACAGCCATAAAGACCAAATATCTTCTGACTTTTTGACAGCTGAAGCATAAAAGAATTTTGGCTGCATTCACTCCTTCAGCTACTGCACTTGGGAGATTAGCATATCATAAATGAGATAATAACTCATTTCGTTGATATTTTGATGTAAATTTTTGTATATAAACTCCCCTGAGTAACTCACAAAGGGTTGGTAATTTTCTCTATGAGAACACTTGTATTGTACACTTTCAATTATCTAATACAAAGGGCTGGATGAGCTCAGTGATTTCCTGAAATTATTTGATGTCTGGAGGATGCTCCATGTGTTGATGCAGAATTCCTGTGCTGTCTGACGAAATAACAAGTTTTCTTCAAAACTCTGTTCTTGTTTTCTTATGTTTATCAAATCATACTTATCTCACACTAAGCTAGCAGTAGAAAAGAAAGAATAGTACAAGATTTGTTTTATTGCACCTTGTGCTCAATTTTTGCTGCTGTAAATGTTTGTCCTCAGGGTTAAATATATACATGAATTCTTAATTGCTCATGTGTCTGTTAATTCTATATGTATGAATATCACCTAGAAATTCTTAAATGCTCCTAGGTCAATATTCTCACTGTCTTACTCCAACAGTTAAGCTGTAAGATTCTTAATTGCCTTGCACTAACTGGATACACTCCATTCCATCACTATTACCAACGTTATTTCTCAGACACTAATCTGGCTCTGCAGCATCACTACAGTATCACAGCAGCACATCAAACAGTTAAAGGACCACTGACTCCATAGCCCAATGGACTAGAACTATTTGGAGATTGCACAAGAAACTAGACTGAAATTATCATCCAAGCAAAAAACTCAAAACAGACCTGAATTTATAGCTAGCCTAAAAACATTACAAACAAAGATAAATCATAAAGAGAGAGCCCTCTCTGATTACAGTTTGGTTAGAAACTGTGATCCAAAGATTGGTTAGTGGTTACCCCGGCCGTATTCCCTTGGGAGTCATAGGGAACAACCTGGGTGTTAACATAATTGGCGACTCCGCTGGGGAGTGCTTGAGATTTTTCAATTACCATATATTTTCATAGCTACTATCAAGCCTGAAATCAGCCAAGAGGCCTTTAATCTGTTTCTGTATCACATTAACAGCTTTAGGGAGGAGCTTGTTTAGGGAATCTTCATCTTAGCTCTGAGAATATATAGCCATTCCAAAATCTTCATCCAGTCCTTTCAGATATAAAAATTTCCTACAAAATCCCAAAAAACAGTTAGAAGCTGGCTCCCAAGAAAAATCCACGGCACACTAGGGCAAATCCTGATCCTAATCCACCCATCATTGTTGATAATCCAAATACCATCCCAAGAAACATTAGGAGGCAGCAAAAGCAGGAGCAGCCTGCTGACTTAACCTCAGATTCAGATCATCCTAACCTTATCTCTACCCCATGCAAGGTCCTTTTCCGGTCTACCCCTAGTTCCCCTAGTTCACCATCCACATCTCAAAGTCCTCCTCTCACATCTTCTTCCACTGCACATATCCCCTTAACCAACACTCTAGGTTCACCCCTACTTGTTACCCCTGTGATACCTACTGTTCCTATTATCCCAGCTGCCCCTGTTAATCCTCTAAATCCTGTAAATATGGCTAACAGATATGCACCCTTGCAGATACCAGCTAATGCTGCAGCTCTACCCCAAGATTACCAAACCAAAATTTCATATTTTGACTCCAATGGCCCTCTGACAGCTGCCCAGCATGCCAAGAGGATGCAAGACCATTTTGAGACCTATGAAATAGATGATGACAGTGTCAGAATGAGGATGTTTGTTCAAAGCCTAACTGGGGATGTAAGAACTTGGTTTAGATCCCTGAATGCAAACTCCATTACAACTCCTGCTGAACTGTATCAAGCCTTTACTAGTAGATGGGAGAAGAAGAAAGATCCTCTGCACATACTTGGGGAATATGACACTATCAAAAGAGGTCCCCAAGAGACTGTTTTGGAGTATTGTGCAAGATTTAACAATGTATATAACTCAATTCCACAAAATTTAAGGCCTCCTCCTGATTTAGCCTTGTACAAATTCCCTGATGGTTTTGACCCTGATATGGCCTATCAGTTGAAGGAAAGAGATTGTCAATCCCTTGAAGAGGCCCAAAGGGTTGCTGTCACAGTGGAAGCCAACCTAATTGCCAAAAGAAACAGGGCAAGGTTGGAAAAGAGGACTGTTTTCAAAGAGGAACCCTCTGCCTTTGATCAGAAGCTGGATGCAATACTCAATGGAATGAAAAGATTAGGGGATAGAGTGGAATCGGTTGAGAGAAAATCATCATGGGAAGCACCGCAAAACAACCCTCCTAGGAATCCAAATTTTAGGAGAACTCAAAACCCAGGCATTGGCAAAACCAGTGCTGATCAAGACATAAGACCCCCTTTCCAAGAAAATTATGCAGAAACTTCCACATCAGCGGAGCCCAATGAAGATCCTGAGATTAATTTAATGGGTCTAGATGGTGAAAGTCAAGTTTTCTTAACACAAGAAGATCATGAGGATGATGAAATCAAACTGTTCCAAACTAAATCAGGTGAATCCTTTGACTTCAAACAAGGCTATGACACTGCTGTTTATGAAGTCCATAAACAATACAAGCTGAGGAGCAGAACTGTGAATGTTAACCAGCCTGAAAAGAAAAAGGATAATCAGCAGCCTGAAAGAGTTACAGTCACAGAACCTAATGATAAAATGAATTCACATACAGAAGAAGTAATTGTTGAGGAGATCACTGAACCACTGTCCTTAAGACAACAGCCTATGGTCACTCCCCCTGCTCATCCTCATTCAACTCTTTCTCCTCAAGAGATGAGTAAAAAAGATAAGTCCCAAAGTCAAGATAATAATCAAGAAGGAGATTTAATGAACAAGGAAAGGACTGTCACCCAAAACCCCAAGGCCCAATCTGAAAAACCCTTTGACTTAGCAACCGAAATTGGCAAAATAAAGATAGCTATTCCTCTCTTGGAACTAGCCAAGCATGACATCTACAAACTACAGATCAAAAGGTCCCTTCAACTCACTAGCAACAAAGATGATGTCAATGTGCTGGATGACACCCCAGAACTCCTGTTTGGCCCAGAAGTGGATGGAAAAACAGTAGTCACAGGGGTACTGCCTTTCTATGTCAGTTTACATATTCATGATAAAATATTACATAATGCAATGTTTGACTCAGGTGCCTCTCACAATCTCATGCCAAAAGCAGTCATGGAGAGATTGAATTTAGACATAACAAGACCATATAAGGATCTGTTTTCCTTTGACTCCAGCCAAGTCAAGTGTTTAGGTCTCATAAAAGACTTATGTGTGTCTCTGGTTCAATACCCAAACAAGACCATCCTAATGGATGTGGTAGTTGCTGATATCCCACCTAAGTATGGGATGCTGTTATCAAGATCATGGGGAGCTAAACTCCAAGGTTCCCTACAATTAGACATGTCATATGCCACCATCTCTGTTTTTGGGCAACCAAAAAGACTGTACAGAGAAACACTTATGAAATACATGGTCAGCAGTGAAGAAAAGCCTCAAAACTTTCCTATATATGCTGTCCATTCAGACATAGACTCATACATTCTCTTCAATGACACCACAATGCCCTCAAAAGATGAGGATGAAACCAAGATATTCATACAAGAGAAAGACTCAAGGGAAAGTTTCACCACCCATGAAACAACAGTCAAGCAAACACTAGATACTACTGCTGTCCTAAATCTCAAGCATGCCCAATCAAATGATGAAACTGTCCTAGAAGACAAGCTAGATGGAAAACCACAACTTCTACTCACATTGCCAGCCCATGAACAGGTCATCAAATCTCCTTCCCAACAGAATATTCTATGGTTCCTTGAATTTGATGGCTCAGTCAACAAATTAGGGGCTGGAGCTGGAGTTTGGGTACACAATAAAGAAAATAGCTATGCAGAAGGCAGAGCCTATAGATTGAATTTAAGATGCACTAATAACATGGCAGAATATGAAGCTCTTTTACTAGGACTCAATTTGGTAAAGTTCTTGCAAGCTGCCAGGGTTTCAATCATGGGTGATTCAGATTTGGTTATCCAACAAGTGAAGGGAAACTTTGTCACCAATGACAAAAGACTAAGGACTTATAGGTCTGCTGTTGCTGAGGTACTAAACTTTTTTTCTGAATTCCAAATTACTAAAATTCCTAGAACCCACAACCTACATGCTCATAGTTTAGCCACCTTTGCAAGTACCTGCAAGTTGCCCTTTGAGCCCCACCATTGTTTTACAGCTGAGGTAAAACACAGACCCTCCATTCCAAACAATATCAATGATTGGCAAGTATTTGAGGATGACAAGCAAATAAATCATTTTTTAACTATGCAGCAAGAATTTGCAGGACTAAATATTGATACTGAGACAGCAAGTCAATCACAAATACTTGAGACAGCAAGTCAATCACAAATACTTGTTGGAGCAAGTCCATCACAAATACAGTTTCAACAGATTGCTCACCCAATATCACCTAGAACTGCAAAACTAATGCTGAGTCCAACCATTTTCAACAAGGAAAACATTCAACAAATTCAACAAATTAACTATGAAGAGGTGGCCAATGCTGAAACTGAAATCATTGAGCTGAAAGACAATTTTCTACCAACGGGCCTAACTCCGCTAGAAGACATCTTTGACTCAAATGACATTCTTAGAAAACCAAAAATGCAGCCCTTAAATGCAGCCATTGAAGAGTGCAACATAGGTACAAGTGAGAAGCCCAAGATAATTAAATTATCTGCTTCCTTACCTCCTGATCAAAAGCCCAAATACATTGACCTCTTCAAAGAGTTCCAGGATGTTTTTGCATGGAGCTATGAGGACCTAAAGTCCTATGACACCTCTGTAATCCAGCACACTATCCCTCTCAAACCTGATCAAAAGCCCTTTAAACAAAAACTGAGGAGAATCAATCCTATGCTTCTCCCAGCAATGGAACAAGAGGTACAAAAAATGTTCAAGGCAGGCATCATAGCACCAATCAGATTCTCTGAATGGATCTCTAACCTAGTCCCTACAAGAAAGAAGACTGGTGAAATTAGGCTGTGTGTGGATTTGAGGAATCTGAACCAAGTATCCCTCAAAGACAATTACCCCTTACCCAAGATGGATCACATTTTGCAGAGAGTAGTGGGGGCTTCCAGAATTTCTCTACTTGATGGATTCTCAGGTTTCAACCAGATCTTAGTTCACCCTGATGATCAGGACAAAACAACATTTACAACCCCATGGGGAACTTTCAAATATGTAAAGATGCCGTTTGGATTGAAAAACGCAGGGGCAACTTTTCAAAGAGCAATGGATATTGCCTTTGCCAAAGAGATTCATGACTTTTTAGTCATTTACCTGGATGACCTTACACCTTTCTCAAAATCAGACCAAGAACATATAAAACATTTGAGACAGATCTTCCTTAAATGCAGAAAATATGGAATTTCCTTAAATCCCAAGAAATCCCTGTTTGGTTTAGAGGAAGGTAAGCTGTTGGGCCATATCATTTCTAAAGATGGCATAAGAATTGACCCAGATAGGATACAGGCTATCCTACAAATGCCCCACCCACGGAATGTCAAAGAGTTGCAAGGATTCTTGGGAAAAATCAATTTCTTGAGAAGGTTTATCCCAAACCTAGCAGAACTAATCAAATTATTAAATAACATTTTAAAAAAGGATTCAAAAGTAAAATGGACTGTTGAAGCCAATCAAGCCTTTGAAGGTATAAAATTGGCCCTTACCCAAACCCCAGTCTTGACCAATCCTCAGTTTGACAGAGAATTTATCATTTTCTCTTTTGCCTCCCAGCATACTATTGCTGCTGTCCTATTACAAAAAGATGACCAAGGTAATGAGAAGCCAATTGCTTTCTTTAGCAAAGCTCTTAGAGATGCACCTTTAAAGTATCAAATCATGGAAAAGCAAGCTTATGCTTTAGTCAAAGCAATTAAAGACTTTAGGATTTATATCCTTTATTCCCATGTTATAGCATATGTGCCAAGTCCTATTGTCAAAGACATTCTCACCCAAGAAAATTTAGAGGGCAGAAGAGGAAAATGGATTGCCAACATCTTGGAATTTGACATTGAGATAAAACCTACAAAACTAATAAAAGGCCAAGGCTTGGCTAAATTAATGACAGAAACAAATTTTCAAGCCTTAGACATTAACCAGCTGGACAGTGAACCGGAGCTGGCGACTCCAAAGATCAATGTAGCCTTTGAACAATCCCCCTGGTATTCAGATATCTGTTATGTGTTACAAAACCTGTGTGCTCCCCCAGGACTGTCCAGAACTAAGTGTAGATTCTTAAAAATGAAAACCTCAAGATTTTGTGTGATGGATGGCAATCTGCTTTGGAAAAACCATGAAGGTATATTGTTGCACTGTTTAATTGAAAATGAAGCTGACAATATCATAAAAGAATTTCATGCAGGTGACTGTGGTGGACACTTGTACTGGAAGTCCACTGTGGACAAGATACTAAGGGCTGGATATTACTGGCCCACCATGTTCTCTGATGTCAAGAAATTCATCACCTCATGTCATAAATGTCAAGTGTTTGAGGGAAAGAGACAGTTGTTGCCACTTCCTTTGAGGCCTATTGCAACAGAGAGACCTTTTCAACAATGGGGATTGGACTTCATTGGGGAAATTCATCCCTCATCTTCAGGCCAACACAGATGGATTTTAACAGCAACAGACTACTTCACTAAGTGGATTGAAGCTGCCCCATGCAGACAAGCAAATGATTCAATAATTATTCAGTTCCTGGAGAACAACATATTGGCTAGATTTGGCTGTCCTGACAAAATAATAACAGACAATGCTGCTGCTTTCAGATCTAAGAAAATGGTGAACTTCTGCCATAAATTTCACATCACTCTGGGCCATTCCACTGCCTATTATCCCCAAGGAAATGGCCTTGCTGAATCATCAAACAAAAGTCTGGTAAACATCATAAAGAAAGTACTTGAAGAGAACAAAAAGAATTGGCATAAGAAGCTGGTGAATGCCCTATGGGCAGATAGACTAACAACCAAAAGATCAATTGGGACCAGCCCATATGAGTTGGTTTATGGACTAGAAGCCAAATTCCCCTCATCACTAGGAGTGCCTGTTATGAAGCTTCTTCAAGAAAGCCAAGCTGAACCAAATGATATGCAAAGAAGAATCAATCAAATCATATGTCTGCAGCAAACTAGAGACCAAGTTTTCAGCAGAGTTCAAGTTCTACAAGAGAAATTAAAGAAGGCCTTTGATAGAAGAACTAAGGCAGAAGATTTCAGTGTGGGAGACAAAGTCCTCAAGTGGGATGCAAGAAGAGAAGACAAAGGAAAACATGGAAAATTTGACTCCCTTTGGAGAGGACCATTTGCTGTCCAAGCAGTGCAAGGTAACAATACCTATTTCCTTAAAAGTCTAACTGAAACTGACTTGGATGAAGGTCCTGTGAATGGCAGGATGCTGAAGCATTATTTTGACTATTACCCATGAGTACAGCCTGAGGTTCCCTTGTATATATGCAGATGTATATATTATTTTTTGTTTAGATTGTAAAAATGCAGTTTTCCTAGTTTATTGACTGCCAGCAAAAGGTAAATAGAATCAGAGGTCTACCAAGAAGAGAAGCACACAATTTTGGCACTTCAAAGCAGCAAACTTCAAAGATTGGCAAGAGCAGTCAAGGAGCAAGGCAATCTGACCTGCTGTTCTTGGTATTTCAAATAAAACACCATCCCCATGTGGAGCCACTGTTAGCTACCTATACCAATAGGTTTCATATTTCATGATTGGCTATGAAAGGTCCAAATATGCTCTGCTTTGATGATTCAAAGATCACATATTTCCAAGAGAATCCAATCTGTGCTTATAGCTTGGTATGGACTTAAATTTTGATGGATGGTCCAACAGTCTAATCTGGATCATTCCATGGTTTAAATTTGCAGTTGTAGATTAGAGAAGGAAGTCTGTCCAAACTGTTTAATCTTGGCAGACAAGTAGTTCAGGTAGAGAAGAAAAGGCTCCCAACAGCTTAATCTGGGACCTTGGAAGAAATAAGGGTAGAAGTAGATAGAAAAAACAAAAGAAAAAGCCAAATAAAAGAAAAGGCAAGTAAGGGTCTGCAAGTCCAAGTGCACCCTCCAAGAAGAAATAAAAAATGCTAGGCACAGTAGCTGGGTAAGTAGATGGGGTTGTAGAAGCGGTGTTCATTGCAGATTGAATCTTGCTGGTTAAATAAGAAAAGCAAGGCAAAGGAGCATGTCTAATTCCCCAATTTCCCCTTCCACTCTTATTACTAACATCCCTTCATCCATGGAGATTGATGAGAAATTTCTGAGGTTTATGATGGTTCTTGTTCATTTAAAAGCCACATTTCCTGTGTAAAATTCTTTTCATTTTGATCTACTCCCTAAACTAAGTAAATTTCAAATAAACTTAGTGGTTTCCCCTTCATTTACCCTCTCATACATCTTAACCACTAACTCTACTACTAAACCCCCTATGTCCCCCTTTCCCTACTATAAATAACACTAAGGTGTGTAAATCCCAGCACTATGTACATATCCTCCTCTTGGCACTATAGCCAAATAAATGGTCAAGGGAGACCTTAGTCCATCTGGGATTGTGGTCAACCCTATCTTGGAGCTACTCTAACCTCTGGTTATGAACAGCAACCTCTTCCCTCAGCCATCACCATCCCTCTGCTTAAAAAACACAAAAAACCCTTGTTTCCCTTGCTAAAATCACCCCTATAAACCCCTTTTTCTTATAAAACCCTTGAAAAACCTTTGAAAACTCGAAAAAATCCCAAAATACATGAAAAACCCAATTTCCTATAGTTCTCCGCCCAAATATTTAAATTGAATATTTTAATGGGCCGGCGGGACCCCCCCCAACCTGCACGATCCGTCGGAGGACCCGCCAGCCGTCCGATCTCCGCGGCCCAGATCTAACAGTGGGCGGTCATTTTCGTCCCCCGACCTGCCGACCTTTAGCGTCCGGGGAAGGTGGTTTCCCGCTCCGTACCCTGGACGCGTGTCAACCGCCGGGGTTGTTCGGAGCCCCCCTCCCCAATACCACTCGCCAGCAAAAGTGGTGCGGGGAACCCGCTTACCACTATTCCAAACCGCTGTCCTCTATGTCATCATTGCGCCATCCTGACGTAGTACCTGTCGCCCACCCCGCGCCATGTGATCCTCCACGTACCCCTGCCACCCTGGCCCACACCTCAGCAGCCACGTCACCTCCGTACCCGGGCCCCGCCATGACGTCATGCTGACGTCATCGGTGGAAAAGCGCCAAATGCATACTTTTTCCAAATTTAACGTTATAAACGACCAAATGAGCCGTTTTCGGTCATTTTCACGCGCAAAAGAAGGAGCCGTTGACAAGCAGCTGCCGCGAAATTTGTCCCCAGCCATCAAATTTGACATTTCTACCGCTACAAGACCAGAATTCGACGGCATTAACCCCCACAGATCGGCTCGCAGGCTTCCGGGCTAGCTTTTCCAGGTATTTCGCCAGTTTTCCCCGCTTTGCCCATGCATTCCAATTCTCTGTAAATTCACCATTAAAAACTGGTAAAAATCCTAAATTCAACTCTGCTTAGTAAGCCCAAGCAACCTGCACCACCCCTGAACTATAATTCAACATTAGAGCAGTCATTCCACGGGCTGAAACCGTAAAATTGTCCTCGAGCTGCTCGGCATTGTTCCCTTTTGCTGAGTACAGGCCACCTGCATTCTTACCAAAAGAAACCTCATTACCTCTGCAATTTACCCTTGGCAGTTCACATCCCTGAGAGGTTGCAGCAAACTGCACAGACCAGCTTGCATTTTCACTGAGAAAAACACTTCAGACTTGGTCTATCAATTGCCATCACCTCATTTCAAATCAAGTTTTACAATGGCTGCTTCTGCATCCTCATCCCTCAGTGTAGCTCCACTGAATCCAACAAATAGAGAGCTGGAGGCCTTGCCATTGGTTGACAAGGACTGTCTTATTGAAGACTTTGAGGGAAACAGGGACTTCTTACAAACTTTCAGTCAGTTGAGAGAGGACTATAAGGATGGTCATGGCACACATGGGATATGGGAGTCAAACCTACCATATTATTGTCTCCCAGCTGTAAATATCTTCCCTGAGATCATTCACCTATGTGCTGAAAACTATAATGTGCAGCACAGAACTGTTAGCACTCCATCTGGAAGAATCCTTTTCTACATAAATGCTGAGTATATCAACAAGATGTTACATTTTGATCAGACAGAATTGCTAATCCCATTTTCCTTGAGCTATTTGATAGAGACTGGTGAAAGGATGACCAGTGAGGAAATTCAAAGGGTCACCAGAGATTTCATGAGACCTGAGTGCCAGCCTACAGAGCCACCTCCCTACCTGGGTATCCATTTCAATGATATAGGCAGGCTTTTACTGGACATGATTGCCTATGTGCTGGGATACAAAAACAGTGAGCATGTGGACAGAACGATGCTGGTATTGCTATCTACATATAGCCCACGCCAACCCCCTGCCAGGAAATATAACTTTGCTAAATTCATTGCCAATAAGATTCATGATCAACTGAGCAAGGTGGACAGGCAAGGGGTCTTCAGGTACTCAGCCTATATTTACCACCTATTCATGTACTACCACTCTGAAGCCTTCCCATGCTACATCAGAAGGCTGGATCAGAAAGGGGAAAGAAGATCTGTTATCTTCTGGACCTCTGTCTTTCATAAGGTCACAAACTCACCCTATACTTACTGTGAATTTGTTGACCAATTTGTATACCCAGTCTCTTGCCTGTTAATGAAGTCCCCTCCTCCCAGGGTATCAAATGAGATAAAGAAAGCTCTGCAGCTTTCTAGAAAATATAAAATAGGTGACTGGTACCTATATGAGAACCATACTGTCATTAGGATTTATGGCTGTGAGCTCTGTCCATACAGGCTCCCAAAATATGTACCAATGAGGTTATTTGCCTTAGAATATTACAGGCAGTTGATTCAGTCAGACCTCACCCATTTCCACAGCGCCAAAAAGAAGGCCCACCTCAAGTTCAAACACGAGTTAGGCCCCTTCATCATGAACAAAAAAGAAGGGTGGGAAGAGGCAGACCTAATCCTCAAGGATAAATACAAGTTATCCTATAGTTTTCGGTGGGTCCATTATGACCCTCAAGGTTTCATCACTACCAGAAGAAACAAGTATAGGCTGATAGGCATTAAACATTGCCAGTACTCTCACATTGAAAAATATGCCAACCTACAAGAATGGCAGATGGACACTCTAGTTGAAAATCTAACTGAGGAAGAAAGAGTGCTAAAGAGTAGGAGGGAGCTTGAAAAGACTATTGACCTAGACTATGTGCAGCAGGTACCTTTCAGACCGCCTTATTCAATAGGAGAAGGGACCTCGGCTACAAAGACTGCACCACAGGCACCTTCTACATCAGCACCAGTGTTAGATAAAGGTAAGGGTATAATGGGCACAGAAGAGGAGGTAACAAAAGAAAAGCCTGCCCCTGAAGCAGAGCAGCAAACAGGGCAGCAACAAGAACAGCAGCAAGGGCAAAATGTCCCTCCACAGACTCAGCTACCAACAGCTCCAACACTGCAAATTCCCCCCCCACAAAAGGAGCCAGTGACTGCCCCAATCTTACAGACCCCAGCACATGAGGACAGGGGAACTAAAAGAGATAGAGAAGAGTCCACTCCTCTCAGTGGATCCTCCCACCAGCCAGAAGCCAAAAGGCAAAGAGCAGACTCCCCAGAGGTAGAAGACATTACTGATGATGTCTTGGAGAGTGAAAGAAAAGACAAGGAGGGTAGCCAACATACAGGTACAAGCTCCTTTCAGCAGGAGCAAACTTTACAACATGGCTTAGAGATGTCCTCCTCTTCCTAGCTGACCAAGAAGCCCAAAAGCACCAAGGCTTCTTTCAAACAGATAAAAGCTCAGAATGAGCTGCTAAGGGCCGAGGTCTACAAGCAATTCGTTGATGCAACACCAGCCCAGCAAGAGAGACTATTGTCGGTATTTGACATTCAGGAGGAGAGACTGCTCCTGAGCCACTTCAAGCCAATGGGGCCGGAGCCTAAGACACCGGCAGATTTCATAAAAACAAGGGTGGAGGTCCTAGCCAGGGATATACATCCCATGGACCAGATTGAACTCCACAGGCAAACTGGAGAGATGGTCTACACGACCCTAATAGAGAAGGCCACCTTGGCCCATGAGCTGAAGGAGTCCCTCAAAAACACCAACACCCAGTTGGATTTTGAGAGATTATCATCCCAAGCCAAGGACAACAGGATAAAGTCCCTGGAGGAGATCATCATCGATCTAGGACATGATCCTAGTGATCCAACGGGTGTAAAGGCCCTCCTGAAGAAAAAAGATGATGACTTGAACGCAATGAAGAAGAGGTTTAAGCTGCAGCCCACAGAGCACCCTCAAACAGCAGAACTCCAAAAGCAAAAACGGGCTGAGGACCAGCTAGACCTCCTAATGCAGCAAGACCAAAGGATTAGGGAACTGGAGAAAGAGATGGAAGGAATATTACAGGAAAAACAAGCAGATTCCACTTCCCAAGCTCCTCCAACTACATCAACAACAGCAGCAACTTCAGGGGCAGCAGTGCCCCCTACAGCAGAAGCAGCAGGAACAGCAGCAGCCCCAGATGCCAGTCCAAGTGTAGAAGAATTGACCAAGGCCGTCAAAGCAATGGAGCTCCAAGCAGATGAAATAAAGAAGGCCAAGGAAAAATTGGCAGAACTGGACTCCAAGTATACCAATTCCAAAATGACTGTAGCAGAACAGGGCAGAGAAATAAAGGCCCAAAGAGACAAGATAAAGGCCTTAGAAAAGGAGCTGAACCTAGAGACAGCTATGGCTGACATAAAGAGAATCCTATGGGCTAAAATTGGCCAATCCATCAAACAGCAGTGGAGGTCAATAAAAATAATACATGAGCAGATGGAGTTGATGGGCCAAGCACAAGCAGAAATTCAGAAGGCCAAGACAGTACTGGGTAACAAAACAGAACAGGCCAACAGGATGATAGACTTCCTGAATAGACAGGAAAGGGAAGAATTAGCAGCCATAGGCATTCCCAACAGAACAGAAGCTGTCCTCTCTGCCAAAAAGGCGCTAACTCTAAGAAACTACATACAAACAGTAGAGAGGAAATTTTTTGAAATGCAAGAAGATGTGGAGGAATACAAGGCCAAAATGGGAGTGCTACAAGCAAAAGGCCTGCCCAGCTTGCTAAGTGGTGCAGGAAAGCTGATCTCCCTAGATCAAATGGCCAATAGAATGGCAACCACTATTGAAAATCAGATTATTGCATCTGGCAGTACATCTGAACCAGCAAGGCCTCCTACAGGACAGAGTTTATATGAAAAACTTGAAGGCATGTTCTACATTGAGAATGAGGTGAATCACCTGTTCGAGACTCCTCCCAATCTGTACAAACATACAGAGGCAGAGGAAACATTGATAAAAATACGCAGGCATCAGATGCCTAAGGAGGATTGGTGGCAGTTTATGCTTCAGATTTTGCCACGGTAAGTCCAGCTGTTTACTCACTACCAGCTCCAGGTCACTAGAAGACAAACAACAGAAAAGTTTAGCATTTAAAAGCAGCTGAGTAATGACTCATCACATAAGAATATGACAGCTAGCCAAATTTTGAACAGCGCATCTCCAACCGACTCTAACAGCCATAAAGACCAAATATCTTCTGACTTTTTGACAGCTGAAGCATAAAGGAATTTCGGCTGCATTCACTCCTTCAGCTACTGCACTTCGGAGATTAGCATATCATAAATGAGATAATAACTCATTTCGTTGATATTTTGATGTAAATTTTTGTATATAAACTCCCCTGAGTAACTCACAAAGGGTTGGTAATTTTCTCTATGAGAACACTTGTATTGTACACTTTCAATTATCTAATACAAAGGGCTGGATGAGCTCAGTGATTTCCTGAAATTATTTGATGTCTGGAGGATGCTCCATGTGTTGATGCAGAATTCTTGTGCTGTCTGACGAAATAACAAGTTTTCTTCAAAACTCTGTTCTTGTTTTCTTATGTTTATCAAATCATACTTATCTCACACTAAGCTAGCAGTAGAAAAGAAAGAATAGTACAAGATTTGTTTTATTGCACCTTGTGCTCAATTTTTGCTGCTGTAAATGTTTGTCCTCAGGGTTAAATATGTACATGAATTCTTAATTGCTCATGTGTCTGTTAATTCTATATGTATGAATATCACCTAGAAATTCTTAAATGCTCCTAGGTCAATATTCTCACTGTCTTACTCCAACAGTTAAGTTGTAAGATTCTTAATTGCCTTGCACTAACTGGATACACTCCATTCCATCACTATTACCAACGTTATTTCTCAGACACTAATATGGCTCTGCAGCATCACTACAGTATCACAGCAACACATCAAACAGTTAAAGGACCACTGACTCCATAGCCCAATGGACTAGAACTATTTGGAGATTGCACAAGAAACTAGACTGAAATTATCATCCAAGCAAAAAACTCAAAACAGACCTGAATTTATAGCTAGCCTAAAAACATTACAAACAAAGATAAATCATAAAGAGAGAGCCCTCTCTGATTACAGTTTGGTTAGAAACTATGATCCAAAGATTGGTTAGTGGTTACCCCGGCCGTATTCCCTTGGGAGTCATTGGGAACAACCTGGGTGTTAACAAGTTCTCACACTCTTTATTTTCCAGTTGTTAAGAAAAATGTCTAAGATTGAAAGAACATTAGAGTTATTGAGAACTCTAATCTTATCCACTGCTAATAGTGTAGTCATAATCAATAAAGGCACTATATTGCTAAAATTAAAAAATGTATACAAAATGCACAAGAAAAGATAGAATTTTTGTAGCTTGAATCTCATCTTCAGCAAGAAAAATTACAACAGTGGAGTCATCATTCTGAACCTATTTTTGTTCAGAACATTGAGATAGATTCCTATCAGCAGCAAGAATATAAAGTTGAGGTTGATTCAGTGCCCAGTTCTAGAGAATCTTTGCATGTAGAAGTAGAATTTCAGTCTACACTTCCCAATCCCATCATCAAACCTTGGGAACAACTTTTCCATAACAAGCATAGAACCGGTCTTGGATATGATAATGAGACATCCTTTCATATTACAAACTATTCCAAGCCCATTCAATTTCAAAGTGTTGGGTTTCTTCATGGCAATTCACCTTCACATGTTCCAGATTCTGGTCCTCCACATTCACAGCCAAAAGTTGTTAAATTCCAAGACTATGATTGAGTGGGTCATATGAAATATCATTGTTTTTATCTTCATCCATGTTAGCACTATCATAAAACCACTCATTATTCAAAAAGACGCTTCAAAAACAAGCCTCCTGCCAGAACAAAGATACATATTGGATGGATCACTTCTTGGCAATGGGCTTCAACGACCAAGAAGATATTTCATTCATATGTCGTAACTTGTTCTAGAGTATTGAACAATATTTTAGTTGAGTTTTCTCCATCATCTCACCTTGTATCTAACAGGGGGGGAAGTGATGGTCATCTATAAGATTCAAAGCCACATAAAGCAAGCCTGACACACAACCTACCATACCAAATTCAGAGTTGTAGCCAAAGACAAAGATGCCCCTGAGCATGCCTTCGGTTGGTGATCAACCTTAAACCATCTATCAAGGGTTGAGACATTTCTTCAAAGAATTGGAGACACTTCCTCTACTTCAACTTCTTGCCTGTTTTGGAAGAGTTCCAGGAATTGTATTAAGCATTGCAAAGTTGGTGGTCATCCTTAAACCATCACAGGTTGAGGTTCTCCCTTTTTATGCAGAGTGAGACCTCCCCTTCAAGGTTGAAGGTTTCCCTCTTCAAAACATTAGGAGCACTTCCTTTAGAAGAATACCTCAGCTTCATGCCAGATTTGTAAGAGTTTCGGAAACTACACTAAGCGTTCTAGTGTTGGTGGTCATCCTCAAACCGCCCCCTTTATACCAACATTTCAGAGAGAACTTTCAGCCTGGTGCTACCATGTAGTTTTACACATTTTTTAATACACTCTCTTCTTGGACTCATACATACCCCTTCGGATTAAGGGGGCGAATTTTGGACACCTAATCCTCTATGGGTTGGTGTGGAATGTGAACAACCACCAGAGTCCAAGAGACCACTTGGAATATGAATCCAAGGGTCACACAATGTACTATAAATGTATATCATGTCAATAATATATGTGATCAAATGTTTTTCTTTCTATTTTGTTGCTTACATTCCATGTGAGTTTAACAGGCATGATGGTTTTTTGCTGATTGGTTTTTTTAGATACGGCCAAGGGAACTACAATTATGTTCTAATATAGGGTTAGTGGAATAGGGTTTATGAATGCTTCAACATGTATATATATGTATTGTAACATTGAAAGGAAAATAATGAAAAATCAATCTGGTGGTTCAAACAACTGTTATGATCTTCCTATTTGCAATGATGTTCGAGGTATAGAAAAGATTATTTGATAATCGTTATATGAGTTGGACATAAATGATTTGTTAAGAATAAGAACATGGGTTCAAAGCCATCAAAAACATGTATCCATCAGGATCTCTCTTTTGTTGAACCTTTTATCCTGGGGATTGAGAAAGAATGGAAATTACAATAGACAGTTTTTTTTGGTCATAACAGTTATATAGCACCTAACTAAAGCATCCATTGTATAAGTTGTTGAGCCAATGATTTCACGGATGAATGATAACACTTTGTGATAGAGTCCACTTAAAGGATGCAAATGGAAGCCTTACACTTTCATCAATAATGATGCAACAAATATTTTTCCAATGATTAGTGAAGTATTTCGATGTTGCACTTTGTTATTCCTTTCGGGAATTTGGTGAGCATGGTTGAGGAACATTGTAAAACAAATGCACTCGATGAGCTAATTATCCTTGATCATGTAATATCCCATGCCACTTGCATGAAAAATGATATTAATTATTGGTAGACCTTTATAACTAGGGTCTTCTCCAATTGGTGCTTAATTTGAACCACATAATCAAGGCTTTGAGAATTCCCACCCATAAGCAGTACCTATAGATTCACAATGTACATGCTATAAGTAAAGTATGTGAACATATAAATAAGAATATGTACCGGAATGGTGACAAAAAATTTAACAGTGGACATCCTTCACCCATAATGTGATAATGGAACAATTGAACTATCTTTTCTTGAGACCCATTTTTATGTTGCTACTCTAATCCCATCTTGTGTGTTGTAGTGATAGCTGCTCCACTTCCTTGTGTTGGCACGGGATGACATGACAGACAATATCTAGATTCATCATAACGAGAGTATAAAAGTGAACATTACATTGAGCTCATAATTTTATTGATATTGTATAATTATTAAAATACAGATAAGGATAAAGTTGAAGAATAATTGCATAAAATTGCAAGAATTGAAAAAGCAAAATTGGAAAAGAGAATGAATTTATATCTCAATATTGATTATAGAAATCAATACATAAAGCAAATAAGTTTATCTTAACTATATGCTATCACTAAGGCTAACTAAATGTAACTAAAGCTAAGTGTAATTTATGTTATTTTAATGTGGACATACACGCACTAGAGTTAATTAAGTAAACTTAAGTGCAAACCACATGCAAACATTAAATATAATTAAAGCTAACTAATGTGCGCGTACACCAACACCCCCCATAAGCATAACTTAGGTGAGTATGATGTAAAATGAATGAGTCTCAGCAGCAAGGAAATTTTAGGTACCCATGTACAATGCCTGAAAAATGAAAGAGGGAAAACCTAGTGGGAAGAAAATGCCCCCTAAAAATAGGGTGAAAAAAGACAAGAAAAGACAACTTCTAGGAAGTTTTTTCCTTCACCTCGAGACCATCTCATGCAAATTGAAAAATTTTCTTAGTGAAAGTCTTGGTGAAGATGTCAAAAATCTATTCAGAACTAGGATAGTACTATAGATCGATGATCCCATCATGGATCAATTCTAAGATGTAGTTATTGTGGATCTCGATATGTTTGATTAGTTTTTGCTACACTGGATCTTTACAAAACTTTTGTGTACTATGATTATTGCACCATATGGAACTTGAATGATGGACAATGCAACCAAGCTCAAAAAGGAAATATTGCAGCCAAATGGACTGAATGGAGGCATTGGCTACTTCTCCGTACTCGGCCTCTGTTGATGATAAAGAAATGACAAACTTCTTCTTGCTTAACCAATAAATGCGACTGAAACCCAAACTAATTACATAGTCGAAGGTGGACTTGCAATCATGGTTATCACCATCTCAATCTAAATATGTGAACCTAATGATATCCAAAGAACAATTTTTTACATAATGAATCCCATTGGTGATTTTTTCCTAGACATATTGAAGGATACACTTGTAGAAATTTCACCTGTAGAACAAACCAATATATGCAATGTCCTAAAGAATAATACGTGTTCTACTTCTAAAAAACATTAAGCGGAAGCATAATCAAATTCATGAGCAACATCAAGTAGAAACATGCATAACTAATCAAGAGAAATAATCACATATAACACAAGATATATCCAGGGGAAAGCACCAGCATAAAACCCCAACCATGTATTATCAATCAAGTGGAGATCCTCTTCACAATACAGAAAGAATTAGCTCTCAAGCTATTCAGTTCTCAATGAACTATGAAGATATGAAGATATGGCTCATGGACTACCTAGGCCTGAATATATAGGCTACACAAGTCCTCCAAGCTCCAATTTACGTATTTCTCTTGGAAATAGATCCTTCTCCATGCAAGGAATACTTACTAGAAATATCCAAGCATCTGATAGTACATTGTCCCTCATCTGATCTCAATGGGGTCTCTGACAGAACTGACATGCAACAGTTATCCATGAGTGAATCCTCAGTTATCTAAAATAATAGTTGTCACATGCATGCAAGCATTAACAAACTACATTTTATTATTTTAACAACTTGTTAAAATAATCTAACTGGACTTGACTAGTTGGAACTAAGTCAACTAATTCTCTCATTATAGAATTCATACTTATTCCCTCAACCAGTGAAGGAAATTAAGGATAGATTCCTCAATTAGTGGGATAACTCATGTGCATGCTCACAAAGACTTCAAATTCAAATTTCCTTAACTAATTAACTCAACTGAATTAATTAATTAATATTTCCAACTATTGTTAAGACCAAAATTAATTTTACTTCCTATAGATAGACTAGGGACTGCTATAAATAGGAAGGGACCGAGAAACGCTATTTTTAGAACTTTCTATTTCTAGTAGTTTCACGTCTCACCCAATGTGGCCAATGACCTCACTGGCCAAACTGCTATTTTTAGACATGCTATTTTTAGCAGGTCTATTTTTAGCACATTCTAAATTTAACATTTCTTGTTGCACATTTTTCAACAACACTTTGCATCTTTCCAGTGTAACTCATGTGGCTACTACAAGTATCTAGAGATTACTCCTACAACATATGAGAGATTAGGATAGAAGTGATTGAGATAAAGAAGACTCCCCACAAGATGATGGTACAATGTGCAATCAATCAATGGTGCATCTTTATAATTCTCAAGATTTATCCCTAATAAAAAAGGTGTGGTTCCTGGCTTGCAATCATTCATGTGAAATCATGCCAAAAGATCTATAGCATACTTCAATTGAGAAATGGTAATCCCAAATCCCTTCTAATTTATATCTAGTCCAAGGAAGAAATTTAACAAGACCATGTTTGTCATAGAAAACCGCTTATGTAATGCAGTCGTAATCTTAGCAATGGCAGAATATGAACTACCTGTTATCAAAATTTCCTCTACTTAGAGTACTATGATCAATAAGGAGTCAATTTTATTCAACAAATCAATATTCAAATCATATTTGTAGCATAAATAATTTTGATATAACAAAAAGGAATCCATCTTTGCATACCAGGCTGTAGGTTCCTGCTTGAGGCCATATAGATATTACGTTGGTCCAGGAATCTTTTGCTTATATGTATTAAAAGAATCACATGTGAAAATTGCAGCTTAACCACAGAAATTTAATGTGCACATGAAAGAAGAAGAAGAAACACATAAGGCATGAAAATAAGACAACAAGACTTGATAACGAAGTTCGTCCAACTTGGACTACGTCTCCGAGCCCTGCTTGATCAATGGGGATGCCTTCATTCATTAAATGGCATGAAAAGAAGAGAATACCATCATCAGTTACATAAAAGGAGTCTTATCCCTCCCTTCTAGAAAATTGTTAAGAAATGGAGAAATGGATAGCACCTCTGCATCCGTGGCGTCTGTTAGCACCTAAATTTGCCCTAGGCTGAAGGAAGGCAAAATTCAGGGTAACCACAAACCACGCTTAGTCTGGTAGCTAGCCCTACCAGAACAGGAGAGGGCTCTCTCCGAGTCACACTCAATGAATAGGTAAGCAAAAAACGGTCTGAGATGACTTACAATGAAACATTGATCTTAGGCTAGTAAGTGAATATGGATACAAGAAACAATTTTTATGAATGACCGAGCTTCTGGGATGGTATGGGACCAACGGTCATAAAAGAACAAAGAATTTAATACAAAGGCACAGATTACTTTGTGAGGCAAGGCAGGCAGAAAGTGTAGCAATTTAGTTTGGAATAACGCGGAATTGAGAGATTGTTGAGGAGTGTGAAAAGGGCATAGGAACATGAATCCTTTTCAACAGAAGAAGAACACTGAACATGAAATTTTCCCATAGGCAGAGCAATAAAATTGAATTCTACCTAATCTCACTCAGAAAATTTCACTGGAAATGAACATGAATTGAATTATGAAACATAACAAAATACATATGAAAACATAAGAGACACATTTGCTACACTCACAACCACAAGAATCTCATGAAACAGAGCTGCTGCCTTTCATTAATTCTCTGTCAAAAATACACAATGAAGAAACAAAGTTTCTTTCCCACAGTCTCCCAGAAGTTACAAACTAACCAACCTTTTGCAAATATCTTACATACAATATATAGAATGTTCCATGAAGAGATAGAATGCCCAAGGGTTGGGGAGTTACTCGAATAATTACAAAATGGAGATGAAGAGCCAACCATCAGCTACAGGTGCAGCGCTACAAACATGACATTTGGCTTGGGTGACCGTTTGCCTTCCTTCGCCACTTGGATAGAATTCCATCTGGAAAGAAAATGCTTTAAATGCCGCCTTTGCTGCAAAAAAAACCGAAGTGTAGATGAGTGGGCCCACTTGGAGAAGTCGTGAATCGAAAATTCGCGAAACGGAAGCAAATTGGGCAATTTTTCCTCTGTGCACCGCGCTACTTTGGGGCCTATTTTGGGGCACTTGTAGGTGTCCAAAATGTGCCCAAGTGGGCTTGTTGGAAAGCCTGTCCTATCTAATTTCTAACCCCACTAGAATTTTTGAATTTGGTGCTAATTTGACCCTCCAAATCTCCATTCTCCCAAGACTCCTTCCTGTGTGCCAAAAAAGGGGCAGAGAGGCCATTTTTTGGGTGTTTTTGACCTCTTGTAGACTCAGATCTTGCCCAAATTTCTTTTCCGGGCGCCAGTAGTCTTGATTTTCCATGCTGAATCCAAAAATGCAAACCATTCCTCATTTGGAGCTCTAGATTTTTAGGGAGAAAAACCCTGTGTTTTGCCCAAAAATTTGTCATGTGACCAAAAATTCCCCATATTTCTTGAAATTTGGACTAGAGGTTCTCTATGGGGTGTTATGATGGGCCAAATAAGCCTCAGCCAAGATTCGAAATTGATCTTGCTATTTTGCCTCTTTTACCTTTCTTGTTGCTTTCCTCAATTTCGCCTTCAAACTCCTTATCTAGGCCCTTGCACTCATATTTCGTGTACTGTAACGATAAGCCATGTGTCTCAGCAAGGCAAGGTCCTGATCAGCCTTGTCCAGCAGCCTCTCCAAGTGCATGTTGACCCTCTCGAGGTTGGCCTCCCGATCCTCATTGATTTCTTGCTCCAATGATGTGAGCTCAACTCTTCTCCTTTGAGCAGCTTGGCGATGCTCACGAATGTTTTGCAGCTCCATAATCGCCCGCTGGTCCTCAAGCTACTTGTTTCTCTACTCCAGGTACTTCATGTTCCACTTGGCCCTCTCCAATTCAAGGGATAAGGCCTCAATCACTGATTGTTGCTCCTGGATGATCTTTGTAAGCTCTGCATTTGTTGGTTCTGTATTTGTCTCATAATCATTGAGGAGAATGAATTCGGTCTCACGTTCACCTGATGGCCCTTCCTCCTGCACTGGCTCCTTACCTCTACCCTACTCATGTGATTCTAATATCAGAAGCAAGGCCCCTTCCGCCACGGGTGAAGATAACACTCGCTTTGCCGTTGCAAACAAATGTCTACTACCTCTCTAATAGGTGATGAATACTGGCATAGTAGTGGCCTCATGGCACTCATATTGATGTGAAGGACCACCTATCTCATGCTCTGCCTCTGATACTACTTGTGGAGTGCTGAAGAAGTCACGGGAGATGAAGTCCTCCCAAGAAATGCCCTGCAATCCTAACTGATGATCCACCAAAATCCGAATAAGAGCAAAGTGATAAACACTGTTGAGCTGCTGCTGAGGTGTCTTATGCTGCATGAAATTTTCATCCTCTCTATGTTCTCGCAAATGAAAAATGGGAGGTTCATCATCCGCACCCTAGTAAAGTGCATGAGCAACCTAATATGATAGGCATAAAGGCGAGAAAACCTCCCCTCACAACTGAAGTACTTCATGATCAATTTCATGAGCGAAGCATACTCATCTCTCAAAAATCTGAATGGGAAAACTCTCGTGAGCTGACTCAAACAACTGGCCTTAATGTAAGGCTCATAATGATGCCTCTCCACCTTCTTCTTCTTATGCCACTATTCTCCAACATTTGGTATGCCTGTCGCCACTTATATGGCTTCGGGTGTCAATGTGAAAGTGACCCCAACCAAGATAGACTGACCTCCATGTAGGTGAAGTGCAAAAAGATAGGCCAACTCATGATGAGGGTGTTTGGCTCATCTCTAACATGTTTGCCACTCTGGTGATGTCTCCTGGGGGCCTGTTCTCCTGAAGTTGTATCACTGTGGGTCTCCACCTCATACTCTGATGAAACCTCGGATGCCATGACTGTTGTTTATAAACTGTATTTAGGCTACCCTTTGATGATGGTGAAGCTGGGTGTTGTTTTGATAATCTGCCACCAAGGGGGACAATGAAACAAGGGAGTATTAGGAGGGGAGTAATGAAATGGGAATAGGGGTTATAAGAGAATTTTGTTTGGGGATATGTAGGGGGTTTTGGGTATTTTGATAGGGTAGAGTTTGGGTTTTTTGGTAAGGTTGGGTTTTAGGGTTTGTATTGAGTAATAGGAGGAGGGGTAAGGGAATATGAGTTTGGTAGTGTTAAGGTAGTGATAGTAGGAAAAATGGCATAGGGGAATAAGGAACAGCGGTAGGGTAGGAAAAATAAGCATTGGCAGCAATAACACTGTTACACAACCCTAGCAAGATGGTTTCTTGGTGTCTTTTTATGGTTTCTTTAAGAGTTTTGTTTCATTTCAACCATGGGCATAAAAATCACCATATCTTTATCCAATTTGATGAACAAGTGAGTTTGAGAGCCTACCTTGCAATTAGAGGGGCTTCACCAAAGATTTGAGGGAGTTTTGGCACGTTCTGGGCACTTTGTCTCTGTGCGACGCGTGCAAAGCCCAGTGCGCTGCGCTCCAGGTGTGCACCATGCTGGTTATAAGTTTGAAATATGGGCGGGTTCTGTGTGCGCCGCGGCCTTTGTGTGCGCCGCGCCCCTGCCTGTGTGCGTTGCGCCCTTGTAATCACCTCCAAACTGCTCCAAACCACGCAATTGCTCGCTCCTCGGCCTTGCAACGTTTTTCCTATGCCTTGATTGAACAATGAGTTTGATTTGTGATGGAAACTTGTGTATAAGACTTGGAGGTCATGATTAAATTTACTTTTTCAAAAAACCCACCTTTCTAATGTCATGCTTGGCACTTTTTTCATTGACTTTAAAACAACCCTGATTTTCACTTTTCCTCTGAAATGTTGGCTCAAACGATGAAATTTTCGACACTTTTTGTGGGGATTGCATGACAGAGCATTTGGCCATGGAAACCATGACTACACCTAAAGAAATCAACTGTAGACCCCTTTTGAAAATTTTGTCACCAATAGCACTGTTTGACTTTTCTTCAAAACAGAGTTTTGAAGAACAGTCGAAGTTTATCAATATGATGATGAAACTCTGCAGATCATTACTTTGCAAGAGCATCACTCTGGCCTGCATGGCTTTACTGGACATATTTAAAGATCAAATTGATCAATCCCTAAACCTAATGACCAAAAATGACTTTTGTCCATTAAAGGACCAGACCTTGACTGTCATGGACTTTAGTGATTATTTACAAAAGACCCAAGCCAGCAGGAACCAGACATGATGGGAAATGACTAGCATGACCTTCTCCGTCAGATTATGGCATGCCCCTAGTGGAATGCAGCTGAGTGAATGGAGTGGGACACCTAAAAGTGAAATGCATAAAGAGTTTTGATCTCTGACGGAGGACTGACCCCCGACTCTAACAGCGTCGAGAGGGGCTGAAAACATATAAGATTTGTCCAATTCAGACCAAATGCACTTTCACCCCTCCTGCACTGCTTCTACCTCGAACTACATGCCAAAAAATCCTCTTCTTTGTACTTTCTTCATTCGTCGGGCTTTATAATCATTGTTCTGTTACAATGCCACTGAAATTGGAGTCTATCGAATTATAATAGAATGTTGTTCTAAAGGAGGATCAGTCGGGCGCGATGAATCCGCCCTTCCTTCACAACAAACCCTGAAATATCCTTTTTTTGTTTAAATAAACAATACACACAAAACACTGAAAAATCCGAAAAAACAGACTTCAAAATATATGAAATTGGGTTTATAACCCATCAGGTCTTGCCCCCTTATCATTGTCGGCATAATGCGCTATTCAATGGCCCTTGTCATAGGGATCTGCCGATCGTCGATCACCGATTGTCAATATGTCGATCCACCGATCACCGATATCGCTGATTCGTCGATCGCTGATATAACCAATTAAATCTAGATCATTGATCTGCCTTCCAATCTAATGGTGGAGATCACACATCACTATTGGCATATCGCATTGCTAAAACCAAGGGGTTCTTCCATATATCTTGGCATACGTCGACATCAATCGTCGATGTCAATGCCGATCACCAATATCGCAATCACAAGTCGGCTCTACCTAGGTCCTGATATCACGTGCCTGCCTTCCTCCGACCTGATATATCGGAGATTGCTAATTGGGGGTTCCAAAGGCCTTGCCTTAAGTCTGCCCTTTTGACTCCTCCGATTGTGATTTTCCCTTTTAAGGCTTTAAGCCTATTTTTTTGAAGAAATGCCTCCTTTTTCAAAGGAACAAAGGCAGACTCTTTTTGCGATAACTTCATCATCTGGACTCAGATTGGAGTGTTATTCGCACCATTTGAATCAGGGCGACAAGCACTTCGATCTAATGTCAAGATACTTGCTTTTTCTACCACTTTGAATTTTGAGCTTTTCCATGCCATTGTGTCTGAAGATCCACCTGGATCAATCCTGCCCACTAAAGATATTTTTTACCCCAAAAGCATTAGCACGTTGTCTCAATCCACACTTTCAATTACCTGCACGTGAAACCGGTACATTCTTGAAATTATGCACACACACATGACTCAACAACCCCTCCTTGCCAAGAGTTCATAACACACACTCATTGGCTGAGGATTACCTAAAAAGTAATTAATGCCTCAAATACTAATAAGGAAAGGCCAAAATATCATCGTTGCATCTTTGAAGTGATGGGAAACACACCGTCATTTCTACATTTACTTGCAACGTATGATTTACAATGGTGGACATAACAAGCTACTACCCCCAAAAAAACCAACTTAATAAAGAAGACCACCATGAATAGGGTGGATTTATCTGTTGAACATGTTCACCTTTTGGCTCCTCTAGTGATGTTTCCAAAGCGTGGAGTATCGGACATGAGGTTTTTTGGTGCCCTTCTTGGTTGCAATAACTACAATGATTCTTTCTCTTCTAGACTTTCGGGGCTTCCTTGGGTCACCTTCCTTTGGTGTTCCTTCGATAAGTGTTCGTGGAGCCTTCGCTATTTCTGGACTATGAGGAAGGAATTTCGTCATCTATCGTTGGTTGGTTACTGGCTATATTGGAGCTTTCCCCCTGTTATCACTCAAGAAAAATTTCTAAATTGTTCACATCAGCTCGATGGTTTGCCAAAGGGTTGGTGTCAATTTTGGGTCTAGTCTTTTCATCTGGTTTTAGAGTCTAAATAGTTTGAATAGGAGTCTTGTTAAGAGTATTGTTGGTATGTATAAAGGGGTCAATTCTCTGTTTTAGTCTATCATTGGTCTCACATCTCACATGGATATCATATGTCCAAACTCATTTCAAAGCCGAAATTGTCTAGGTGATTTCGTAGCGCCTGTAATCATTTTAAAGTGGTTTTGCAGCACATAAATCCTTTTTAGCAGTTTTGCAGCGCAACATGTTTGAGGTGATTTCGTAGCGCATAATTCATATTTTGCACTGGCTGCGCTACGAAATTGTTGATTTGCTCGAATCCATAGCCATTCTTTCACAGCTGTCATATCCATCAAAATCCATCAACAGTTGTCAGCCTATACACTTCGTCTATCATATCCGACCGCTTATCCTCATCATTAGGTCGTTAGGTGTCTTGGTACTGGCACATGTTTGCAGTTTTATTTTACTCAGCGGTTTTGGCCAGCAATGCAATTTTTCTCAGTGTCGTGATTTTACTTCCTTTCACCTTAGGGCGGATAGTCCTTTTCATACTCTCTCGACTTGTGGTAACAAATACTAGTACAATACTTACAGCAGGCATTTCTCCCTTGGACTCAGCATTGGCTTTAGCTAATATGACGGTGCAAAATACATTGAACTCTGTTGCAAATTTATCAACAGAAACTCGAACAGAATTCGTATTCAGTCAGGCCGGAGAGGCACGTGCAGAGCATCTAATACCAAATGTGACCCATTCAGATGCGGCTTCAAATATTCTTACAAATGAAAGTCCTATAGATCTGATAACAATAGTAGGGGTTGCTGCCTTGCAGCTTTCTGATATGGCTACTCTTGCTGTAGGTTACATGGTTATATTTGGTCTAGTTTTTTGTTATTTTGGACTTATAGCTCTGATCCGCTATAACAGGGAAGAACCTTTGGCTGAGAGTCGGATCTATGGAGTTGCCTCTATAGCAGAGGCTATTCCTTCTCTTGCCAGACAGTTTTTGTCTGGTGTAAACTATTTCATGACAATGGTGAAGGTTGCTTTCCTTTTAGTGATTGAGCTGGGGGTTTTCCCTTTATTGTGTGGATGGTGGCTGGATGTTTGTACTATCAGTATGCTTGGAACAACAATTGCTCAGCGGGTGGCTTTCTTCTGGTCTTCACCACTAACAAGCTCTTTGTTACATTGGCTTGTGGGGATTGTATACATGTTACAGATAAGCAATGATATTGATGTCAGAATGTCATGGAAGAAAGTATTACATGGAGGAATGGGCTATTTCTTTGTGGAGATCCCAGAGGGAACTATATTAGCACATCCCCTTGCACCTGAAGAAAAGATGCCTATACAATTTGGACGTGAGGTATTAACCAGATTCATACAGTTATATTTGGAACAGTCAATGGTGTTATTGGTGTCATTGCATCTCTTCCTCAGGAGCAATATCTGTTTCTTGAAAAGTTGCAAGCAAATCTTATCAAAGTGATCAAGGGAGTAGGGTGCTTAAGCCATGAACAGTGGCGATCATTTAGCTATGAAAGGAAGACTGTGCTTTTGAAATTACACAGCAGTTTCGTAGCGCGCTACGAAACAGCTGTAGCTGCATGTTACAACCCAGTTGATCAATTATGATTGACAAAGCGGCAAATCTTTTTGAAAGATTTTGTCATCACACAGGTACATGAAAACGGTGGACAGCACATCAAGGACGTGGCAGTCTGCTCTGTTTTAGGTAATTAAAGGATAAAGGACATGCTTCTTTGGATTCGAACATTTTGAGGTAAACCAAAGACCAGTAAAACAGGGATAATTTCCGATGTTTCATGACATTGGAAAACATGTGATATTAAATAGCAACATGAAGCATTAAAGGTCCATCACAGCCACCGCCAAAGGGAACCAGATGTCAGAGAACGAAAATGATTGTAGACCAAGGCTGTTATGGAGTTAGAGTCATAGTTGATTTAGATCTCTGAAAACTCCAGTCAACACTCTGTTGTATTTATTAAGTAGTTAGAGTTTAAGAGTTGTTAGTAATAGAAGTAGTTTTCGAATTCCCCTCATGCTGGAGGAGGAATCTCGATCAGTTAGAATAAGAGCTCTATATATAGCTGAAACAGCAATGTAATCAGGGTTGTGGGTAAATTTTATGGAAAAGCTTGTATTTGACCTATTGGTATGGATGTATAATCACTCAGAATTCACTGAATGTGCTCTGATGTGAGACTCATTTTCAATAATACATGCTTGACTTTACTTCTCAGGATTCATGAAGGATTTTTTATGTTCAGAATATGTGATGTTGTCCTTTTCTTAATTCTTACAGTGGTATGGATGTATAATCACTCAGAATTCACTGAATGTGCTCTGACTTCCTGTATACATTTATAAATTGTGTGGTCCCATATGAGTTTATGTTCTGAATGTTTAAATGCTGAATGCCCTGACTTCCATGTAAGGTTGAGTTCATTGTTATATTGAGGTGTTGTTGACTCCATAAGCCCAATGGATAGTTGTTTAATGTGTTCCCACCATTCATATTTTCCACAGTTGTTCTATAAGAGTTAGCCATCTTATCTTTAATCAAAATCATTAACCCATCAAGAGAGAGCCCTCTCAGGTTGAGGAGGCTAAGCCTCAGCCTAAAGTCGGTTTGAAATAGTTACTTGAAATCTTTTTGGTCTGCAGCCTTCCAGGGCCTAATTTTGAGATAACATTTTGGTGCGTCTGCCAGGAGCCTGAAGTCCATTCATTCCCGAAATCAATGGCTGAACTTCTGAAGGTAGTAGGAGCTCAGACATCTTTTTTAGGTTGCAAAACTACCTTGGTGACTCCACACATCAAATAAGAAATTGGAAGGTGACTCCACTGCTAGAAGATCAGTAGCTTGATGAAGTTTCAAGATGAGTTCCACTGCAAGAATGAATGCCAGGTATGCTCCTATGAATCGGTCTCATATCCCTGGTTTTCCAAATCCTATGCCAAAGGTTGATTGGTTAGATGATCTTCCAATATTCAAAGATGAAAAGAAGGACAATGCTACTCTTCATTTGGTTAGGTTCCATATGCATGTACGCAGTCTTAAGGTTCATTTCCCTGAAGATTGTCTCATGAGGATGTTTATGACCACTTTAGTAGGAAAAGCATGGTCTTGGTATAAAGGTTTGGAAAATGGTTCAATATATTCGCTTGCTAAATTTCATGAGGAATTCTATGAGATGTATAAAGAATGTCATCCTTCCTTATTGTTGCTCAAAGATTGCTGTAGACATTCTTTAAGTCTTATTCAGTACTTGGAGGATTGTTATGATGATGATGAATTTATGGATGAAGAAATTTTAGAGGCTCTTCATAACAATGCATTTCAACACCAAGAAGAAAGTATAACATCTCATGAAACGCAACATGAAGATCAGCAGGGGTTTATTTGTGAAAACCATGTTTCATCCTTTGATATTGATGTAGAGATGCAGCAGATTTGTTAGGCTTCAGATCATTATGAGTATGAAATTGATTACAAACAGCAAGAAGAAGTACTGTAAAATAGCTTTTATAGCCCTCAGGCAGAGGAAAAGGTTGTTCAATTTTGTAAAATCTTGCAGCAGCTTACATCAATGAATGATCATAATAAGGAGGAAAATTACATTGTTTGTGAGAATCATTCAGAAAAGCAGTTGGATAACATATCAAAGAAATCTTGTGTCATTGAGAATCAGTTGTCTGAAGATATTGAACGTTTACAAGGTCAAATTCAACCATATAGTCTTCATGGTTGTGATCATTATTTTCAGAAGCTTTATATGGCAGAACACAAGGAGAGAGTGTTGCTTACTTTGTCTTTCACGATTGAGGATGAGCACACTGTTGTTGAAGATCAGTTTGCACAACCAGAAAGTTACAAGAATCATCAAGCTGATCATGTATTTTGGGATCCTATAGCCAAATATATGGAAGAGTTTTACTCTCCAGTGTTTCAGGTTTTCTATGAAGATCAGAGGCAATTTCAGTGGCAGTGGTCATCACAATATCATAGTGGCTCTGAACTCCGATGCAGTCAAAGAAATCAAATATCAGATAAGATAAATGATTGGCTACATTGGAAATTTCACATTGATTGAGCTGAAAGAAGTTTGAATTGATAGGGTAGGTAGGTAGGAAAATGCAAATAAGCTCAAGGTCAACTGAGCATTTTTCAGTAGATGTAGATTTCTTTCTCCTACAGTGATCATCAAGCTTAAGCCCGAGGTGAAGGCCCAAGAAGCTGGAAAGGGATGTTTGTCAAGCAAATTTCCGTTTGTCATATAAAAAAAAAAAAAAAAGCACTGGACCTACGAGTTCTTAGTGTACTACAGGAGCACGCTATCCCAAGTGGAGCCACTGTTATCACTCAAGAAAAATTTCTAAATTGTTCACATCAGCTCGATGGTTTGCCAAAGGGTTGGTGTCAATTTTGGGTCTAGTCTTTTCATCTGGTTTTAGAGTCTAAATAGTTTGAATAGGAGTCTTGTTAAGAGTATTGTTGGTATGTATAAAGGGGTCAATTCTCTGTTTTAGTCTATCATTGGTCTCACATCTCACATGGATATCATATGTCCAAACTCATTTCAAAGCCGAAATTGTCTAGGTGCGCCTGTAATCATTTTAAAGTGGTTTTGCAGCACATAAATCCTTTTTAGCAGTTTCGCAGTGCAACATGTTTGAGGTGATTTTGTAGCGCATAATTCATATTTTGCACTGGCTGCGCTACGAAATTGGGGATTCGCTCGAATCCATAGCCATTCTTTCACAGCTGTCATATCCATCAAAATCCATCAACAGTTGTCAGCCTATACACTTCGTCTATCATATCCGACCGCTTATCCTCATCATTAGGTCGTTAGGTGTCTTGGTACTGGCACATGTTTGCAGTTGTATTTTACTCAGCGGTTTTGGCCAGCAATGCAATTTTTCTCGGTGTCGTGATTTTCCTTCCTTTCACCTTAGGGCGGATAGTCCTTTTCATACTCTCTCGACTTGTGGTAACAAATACTAGTACAATACTTACAACAGGCATTTCTCCCTTGGACTCAGCATTGGCTTTAGCTAATATGACGGTGCAAAATACATTGAACTCTGTTGCAAATTTATCAACAGAAACTCGAACAGAATTCGTATTCAGTCAGGCCGGAGAGGCACGTGCAGAGCATCTAATACCAAATGTGACCCATTCAGATGCGGCTTCAAATATTCTTACAAATGAAAGTCCTATAGATCTGTTAATAGTAGCAGGGGTTGCTGCCTTGCAGCTTTCTGATATGGCTACTCTTGCTGTAGGTTACATGGTTATATTTGGTCTGGTTTTTTGTTATTTTGGACTTATAGCTTTGATCCGTTATAACAGGGGAGAACCTTTGGCTGAGAGTCGGATCTATGGAGTTGCCTCTATAGCAGAGGCTATTCCTTCTCTTGCTAGACAGTTTTTGTCTGGTGTAAACTATTTCACGACAATGGTGAAGGTTGCTTTCCTTTTAGTGATTGAGCTGGGGGTTTTCCCTTTATTGTGTGGATGGTGGCTGGATGTTTGTACTATCAGTATGCTTGGAACAAAAATTGCTCAGCGGGTGGCTTTCTTCTGGTCTTCACCACTAACAAGCTCTTTGTTACATTGGCTTTTGGGGATTGTATACATGTTACAGATAAGCAATGATATTGATGTCAGAATGTCATGGAAGAAAGTATTACATGGAGGAATGGGCTATTTCTTTGTGGAGATCCCAGAGGGAACTATATTAGCACATCCCCTTGCACCTGAAGAGAAGATGCCTATACAATTTGGACGTGAGGTATTAACCAGATTCATACAGTTATATTTGGAACAGTCAATGGTGTTATTGGTGTCATTGCATCTCTTCCTCAGGAGCAATATCTGTTTCTTGAAAAATTGCAAGCAAATCTTATCAAAGTGATCAAGGGAGTAGGGTGCTTAAGCCATGAACAGTGGCGATCATTTAGCTATGAAAGGAAGACTGTGATTTTGAAATTACACAGCAGTTTCGTAGCGCGCTACGAAACTGCTGTAGCTGCATGTTACAACCCAGTTGATCAATTATGATTGACAAAGCGGCAAATCTTTTTGAAAGATTTTGTCATCACACAGGTACATGAAAACGGTGGACAGCACATCAAGGACGTGGCAGTCTGCTCTGTTTTAGGTAATTAAAGGATAAAGGACATGCTTCTTTGGATTCGAACATTTTGAGGTAAACCAAAGACCAGTAAAACAGGGATAATTTCCGATGTTTCATGACATTTGAAAACATGTGATATTAAAGAGCAACATGAAGCATTAAAGGTCCATCACAGCCACCGCCAAAGGGAACCAGATGTCAGAGAACGAAAATGATTGTAGACCAAGGCTGTTATGGAGTTAGAGTCATAGTTGATTTAGATCTCTAAAAACTCCAGTCAACACTCTGTTGTATTTATTAAGTAGTTAGAGTTTAAGAGTTGTTAGTAACAGAAGTAGTTTTCGAATTCCCCTCATGCTGGAGGAGGAATCTCGATCAGTTAGAATAAGAGCTCTATATATAGCTGAAATAGCAATGTAATCAGGGTTGTGGGGAAATTTTATGGAAAATCTTGTATTTGGCCTATTGGTATGGATGTATAATCACTCAGAATTCACTGAATGTGCTCTGATGTGAGACTCATTTTCAGTAATACATGCTTGACTTTACTTCTCAGGATTCATGAAGGATTTTTTATGTTCAGAATATGTGATGTTGTCCTTTTCTTAATTCTTACAGTGGTATGGATGTATAATCACTCAGAATTCACTGAATGTGCTCTGACTTCCTGTATACATTTATAAACTGTGTGGTCCCATATGAGTTTATGTTCTGAATGTTTAAATGTTGAATGCCCTGACTTCCATGTAAGGTTGAGTTCATTGTTATATTGAGGTGTTGTTGACTCCATAAGCCCAATGGATAGTTGTTTAATGTGTTCCCACCATTCATATTTTCCACAGTTGTTCTATAAGAGTTAGCCATCTTATCTTTAATCAAAATCATTAACCCATCAAGAGAGAGCCCTCTCAGGTTGAGGAGGCTAAGCCTCAGCCTAAAGTCGGTTTGAAATAGTTACTTGAAATCTTTCTGGTCTGCAGCCTTCCAGGGTCTGATTTTGAGATAACACCCCCGGCTCCTTTTTGGTGTATCTGAGTCCTGCATGGTGCGAAAAATCCTACACTTTGATGGGGTTTATGATGCCTTGGCCTTTGATGCCGAGGCCCTTTCCTTGAATCCCATTTCCTTCATTAGTTTGGATCCAATCCCTTTATTATGTTTTTCAAACACAACAAACTCATCATCATGCAAATCATATGAAATCGAAGCATCGCTTTTTACCTCCAGATGGCTACGTTGCATATTTTCCAAGGCCGCGTCCTTGGCTTGCAACTGGCGTAATAATCTTTGGTTTTCTTCCATTGCCTCGTGCAGAAGCCTCCTTAGCTCAACATTCCCTGCTTGGGTGTGTTGGTTGATCTCCTCAGGTTCTTGGCGTCCTGTTGCGGGGAGTGCCCTATCGGTTGAAATCCTAGATTCATTGCTAGAATTAAACCCCAAATATATGGGTCCTCTTGCCGTGATCCCAAAGGCTGCAAACTTTTTCTCATCGCCAGAGTCAGACCCCAAGTCAATGGGCCTACCCTGTGCAAAGCCTATAGTTGTGACCTTCTCGTCTTCCTCTGACTCGGAATCTGGGCTTTGCTGCACGGTGGCGATGGCCTTCTGCTTCCCATTTCTGTCATTCCTCTCAAGTCTCAGCTTAGGGTGCAGCTTCCAGAAATTCTCTTCGTCATGCACCTCTTTCTCACAATGTGTGCAAGAGGGATTTTCTCCCCTTCTCTTGGCTGTCACGGTCCTCTTTGAGTGGTCATCTTGTCCATGTGTTCCCCTGTTTTCCAGATGGATGGACTTTACACTGGCCGAGTCAATGTTAGTAGGTTCAAACAATAATAAGGAATGTCTAATGTAGCTATGTAATGACCCAATATACTTGGTTACTACTTCAAGTGAGTCAAGTGCAATGCCTAAATTAAGTGCTTGCTTTCTAAATTCCTCTGTAAAACTTTGAACATCCTGACCTTTGCCTTGCGTTAAATACTGCCAATTCATTAATGCTTTCTGCTTGTAACCCAAGGGGTAAAATTGTTCCTTTAACACAGAAATGAAATCAGGCCATGAGGAAAGAAGGTTACCAACATTCTTATTGCTTTGCAATCTGCTCTCCCAATAGACAAGAGCGGTGTTGCTCAGCTGTAGAGAGGCTAGCTGAATCTTTGCCTCATCCTCCACGATCTGCTGAATCCTGCAGTAGATCTCAATCTGCCTAATCCAATTATTAATCTTCTCTGTGTTACTTTCACAATTAAACATGGGAAGATCAAATTTAACATCTATTTTAAAGAAGGATTCTTAGATGCATCCCTAGGATTTTTATGATTATGGTGGTGAGAGGAAGAAGAACCTTCACTCGTTGAAGGAGAAGGAGGTGGATCTCCTCCATCATCTCCGTGTACCGAACCTTGTCCTTCTGCAGTTATTTTCTCTGCACTTTCAAGTTTTTCAAGTCTTGAGAATAGCTTCTCAACACGATCTGCCATTGTATAGAAGGTCTTGCAGAACTTTACTTCCTCTTCAAGACAAGCCTCGTCTCTCCTTCGATGTGCACATCGTACTTTGGGATCGAAAGGCTCTAATCCCCTTCACCTCTTCGGAGTGTGTTTCTTGTTAGCATACAAACATGCAATTCACATATAAAAATACCTACTCTGATACCCCTTGATCCAAGAATCTTTTGCTTATAGATGTATTAAACGAATCACATGTGAAAATTGCAGCTTAACCACAGAAATGTAATGTGCACATGAAAGAAGAAGAAGAAACACATAAGGCATGAAAATAAGACAACAAGACTTGATAACGGAATTCATCCAACTTGGACTACGTCTCCAGGCCCTGCTCGATCAATGGGGAGGTCTTCATTCATTAAATGGCATGAAAAGAAGAGAATACCATCATCAGTTACATAAAAGGAGTCTTATACCTCCCTTCTGGAAAATGGCTGAGAAATGGAGAACTTAGATGGAGAAATGGATAGCACCTCTGTGTCCATGGCATCGAGAGGGGCTGAAAACATATAAGATTTGTCCAATTTAGACCAAATGCACTTTCGCCCCTCCTGCACTGCTTTTGCCTCGAACTACGTGCCAAAAAGTCCTCTTCTCTGTACTTTCTTCATTCATCGAGCTTTATAATCATTGTTTTTTTACAATGCCACTGAAATTGGAGTCTGTCGGATTATAATAGAATGTTGTTCTAACGGAGGATCAGTCGGGCATGATGAATCTACCCTTCCTTCCCAACAAACCCCAAAATAGCCTTTTTTTGTTTAAACAAACAATACACACAAAACATTGAAAAATCTGAAAAACCAGACTTCAAAATATATGAAATCGAGTCTATAACCCATCAGGTCTGGCCCGTTTATTGCTTTCGAGCATATCGTGCTGTTCAATGGCCCTTATCGCGGGGATCCGCCAATCACTGATTGTCGATCGCCGATATGCTGATCCACCAATCATTGATCGTTGATCGCTGACATGCCAATCCGCCAATCACTGATATCGCCAATTAAATCTGGACCGTTGATCTGCCTTCCAATTCGATGTTGGAGATCGCATGTCGCTATCAGCATATCGCATCGCTACGGCCCAGTGGTTCCTCCATATACCTTGGCATATGCTGACGTCGATCACCGATGCCGATGCCAATCGTCGATATCTCAATCGCAAGTCGGCTTTGCCCAGGTCCCGATATCAGATGCCTGTGTTCCCCCGACCCGATATATCGGAGATCGCTGATTAGGGGTTCTAATGGCCTTGCCTTAAGTCCACCCTTTTGACTCCTCCAATTGCGATTTTCCCTTTTAAGGCTTTAAGCCTATTTTTTTGAAGAAATGCCTCCTTTCTCAAAGGAACAAAGGCAGACTCTTTTCGCAATAACTTCATCATCTGGACTCAGACTGGAGTGTCGTTCGCACCATTGGAATCCGGGCAACGAGCACTTTGATCTGATGTCAAGATACTTGCTTTTTCTACCACTTTGAATTTTGAGCTTTTCCATTCCATTGTGTCTGAAGATCCACCTAGATCATATGTTAGTTTGCATATCATAGATGAATTTTTTGTTTATCCCTATGATTGCTCCATATATATTTCCTCCTTGAGATCACCATGAAGAAAGGCATTCTTGACATCCATATGATGCACCTCCCATTGTCTTATTGCAACAATGGAGAAAGTTAGCCGAATGGAATCCAGTTTTGCCAGTAGAGAAAAAGTCTCATCATAGTCAACATCTTGTACCTGCTGAAAACCTTCAGCCACCAAACATGGTTTATATCAAATAAATTAGACATCTGCTACTTTCTTTTTCTAGTAAACCCACTTGCACCTAACAAGTTTATGATTGGAAGGTAGTCGAACCAGGTCTCAAGTCCGATTCTCAATGAGAGTGGTGTATTCCTCATAAATCACTGCATCCCATTCATGATGCCCAACTACTTCTGCATAATTCTATGGATCAGATGCATGCATCATATAAGTGTACATGGGCATGCATGTATCCATAGCTAAGAGTGATTTTGGAGCTTCCTCACCAAAGTCAAGTGGCAGGATCATCTAAGAGATCCCTCATGTTACGTCATTTTTGTGTTGAAGGTGGTTGAGAATATTATGAAATAGATGAGGAAATATAATGTTGATGTTCAACAACTAGTGGTCCAACAGGTGTCATAGGCAAAGGGTGATCTAGATTAGAATTCAGATATGAAGTATCATCTACATACTCATTAATTGATGGTGAGGGAAACCTTGTAATAGGTTCATCTAATGGCACATGCAAAGCATCTTCTTCAAACTTTACACTCCTTTCTATAAAGAGCTCTTCAATGTTGATATCAAGCAATCTATACCCTTTGAATTCATTAGAATATCGAAAAAACATGCATTCCTTGCTTTGAGGCTCCAAAGCCTTTCTCTTCTCTATAGGAATCTAGGTCCATGCTAGAGATTTGAAAATGTGGAAATGATTGACTTTAGGTTGAGTGGAAGTCTAAGCCTTAGAAATAATTTTCCAGTAACAAATTTATGATGAGATCTATTATAGATGTATGCAACATAATTGATAGCTTCAACCCACAATTTTGATGGAGGAGATCTTTCATGCAACATGCAATTGGCCATCTCTTTCAAATATCTCTTATTCCTCTCGGCCACCCCATTAAGTTGTAGAGTGTAAGGAACCATATGTTTCAACTGTATTCCTGCCTAATCATAAATATTTTTGATATCTTTGTTGACATATCCCTTCCCATTATTTGTGCGGAGGATCTTGATGCATTTTATAGACTAATTTTTCACACATGCTTTAAGAATATTTCGATGTTGAAAAGCCTCATACTTGCATTTCAGGAAGTAAACCCAAGTGAATTTCATGTAATCGTCTATAAATGACAACACATATCTTGATTTTCTCATTTAAGGTACTAGAAATGGACCCATGAGATCATTGTGTACAAGCTTCAAAGGTGAAGAGGCTCTCCATGCATGCCCCTGCTCAAACTTGTCTTGTGGATTCTTTCTAACAGCACACCCATTACAAACAACACTTGAAAATTCAATGGATGGTAGCTCTTTAACCATCCCTTGCTTTCTCAGTTGTTGCATATATATGTAATTCATGTGTCCAAATCTCTCGTGCCAAATCCTACTTTCATCATTTGCATGCATAAGTAGAAAAATAGAATCTTAGTGAGGAACAAAATTAGAAAATGTATACAATTGAGATTGATAATTTATCTTCCCAGGTGCCTTCTTTGATTTGGTTTGCATATTATAAATCTTCATGAAATCTGGGGTAAATTCCACTTTCCTTCTAATGCTAGCATGTGTCATTTCATACTCTAAAATAAGATTCATAGAAAGCCTTGGAATATGCAACTTCCATCTTATAATTGCACTCTTCCTTGTCCAGTTGCTTCAATTGAAAAAAAGTCTCCCATGAGAATAGGAGGTCCTATGTATACTTGTAGAGAATAAAAATATTCATTTGAAGAATCCATATGATGCAAAGCTCCTGAATCTATAATCCATTCTTGAAATGTAGAATGAAGGGAAATCAAAGCATTACCATTAGCCCTTGTTTATGATGGTTTTTCTTTTGTCTTCTTCTTGGAACTTTTTGGAATTTGATGACCAAGAATATTCTACTGAAGAGTCTTTTCTATCAGATCAATAGTCATCTGCATGCAAGAGGATTCAAGATGATAACCTTTGTTACAATAAGTACACTTGGAGTTTCCTTTCTTTCCCTTGATACCCTTGGAGTTGGAAGGGTCATCTGGAGTTTTTGGATTTCCCCCCTTCCTTGTATCTAGATCTCTTTCCTTTGCTTTGCCTTCGAATTGTTGATTTGGTTTCGAGTTGGATTTTCCTTGTTCATGCATGGCGTGAGCATGTGAATTTTAAGACTTTAATGAACACATATTTATGAGCTTATCTTGCTCATGCATGAGAGACTAAACAAATGCATCAAGTTTGGACATTTTCAATTTATCTCTAGTTGCAAGTATAAATGTATAAAATATATAAGAAAACAACATATTGGGGACCTAATTTAGACAAAATAGAAAATATTAGTTGGATTTCCTATTTGCGTTTATCGATATTGCAATCCTAAAATTGAAGAAGAAATGATTTTAATTTTGTAAATAAATCTTGAATGTTCTCAAAGATGTTTGGATCTAAGGAATTTAGCTCATTTTCAAGAATATAAGCCCACATCTCGTCCTATTTTCCAAGTAAATTCTCCAAGTTTGTCCAGACTTATTCAGAGTGGTGCATGTGTCCACATGGAAATGCAATGATAGAGATATGGTCAAAAATAGAAGACCAAAAGCCTCATCCATCCTATTCAAGCATTTGTGATTTTCAATGGAATAATTAGGTTCAACTTCTATATCCATAATTATCCAATACAAGCCTTTGCCTCTGAGGTAAAGCAAAATTGATGGCTTCCATTGGAGGTAATATTTCAGAGTGAGAATAGTTGAAGATGGACACTCCATTATTTTACCTTGTGGCTATAGTGGCATTGTGGCAGTTCTCTAATATTTTGATCCCCAAATCAAATCTCCCAACAATTTTCAATTCTTTGATCTTGAAACCTTCAAAATATAGTTCATGCACCTTTTTTATGCCCCTGCAAATTTGATACCATGTAAAATTATTAAAGCACATATAAGGATCTAGCTCAAGAATAATTGCCTAAACTTGCAAGAACTGAAAAAGGAAAATTGGAAAAGAGAATGAATTTTATATCTCAATATTGATTAGAGAAATCAATACATAAAGAAACTAAATAAAGCTTAACTATATGTAAGCACTAAGACTAACTAAATCTAACTAAAGCTAAGTGTGATTTATCTTATTTTAATGTGCACGTACCCCACATGCAAGCACTAGAGTTAACTAACTAAACTAAGTGCACACCACATGCAAACACTAAAGTCAAATAAATATAATTAAAGCTAACTAATGTGCATGTACACCAACATACATTCCCTACAATCATTTAGTAGTGTACCTCAACTCTATATCAAATGTGATGGCTCATTAATTCGTTATATTTTCATTTGTTGGTAGATCGAATATGCCCATGAAAAATCCATAGTTATTTGAGGGTTTGCAAGTTAGGGATATGAAGGCGCGAACTTAAAGACTTCTATGAATGAATGAATAATTAGTTTCAACTTCTATATCCATAATTATCTGATACAAGCCTTTTCTTATGAGGTGAAGCAAAATCCATGGCTTCCATTGGAAGTAATATTTCAAAGTGAGAATAATTGAAGATGAAACTCCTTTCTATCACCTTGTGGCCATAGCAGCATTCTGGCAGTTCTATAACATTTTGATCCCCAAATCAAATATCCTAATAATTTTCAATTCTTTGATCTTAAAACCCGCAAAAGATAGTTCATGCACCTTTTTTATACCCCTGCAACTTTGATACCATGTAAAATTATTAGAGAACATATAAGGACTAGCTAAAGAATAATTGCCTAAACTTGCAAGAACTAAAAAAAGAAAATTGGAAAAGAGAATGAATTTTATATCTCAATATTGATTAGAGAAATCAATACATAAAGCAACTAAATCAAGCTTAACAATATGTAAGCACTAAGACTAAGTAAATCTAACTAAAGCTAATTGTGTTTTATCTTATTTTAATATGCACATACACCACATGCAAGCACTAGAGTTAACTAACTAAACTAAGTGCACACCACATGCAGAAATTAAAGTTAAATCAATATAATTAAAGCTAACTAATGCACATGTACAACAAAATACATTCACTACATTCATTTAGTAGTTTACCACAACTCTATATCAAATGTGATGTTTGATTAATTTGTTATATTTTCATTTGTTGATAGATCGAATATGCCCATGAAAAATCCATCGTTGTATGAAGGGATGAATATGATAATAAGGTAGCAAATTCCGATGTTGTTAATTGAAACACAGGTTTTGAATGAAGCCATGTAGGTTGAGAAGGAAGGAAGCCATCAGGTGGAAACATGAAGTTGGGTTACACTTTTGTGAGAAATGCCCCTAAAAAATTCATAATCTCAATTTTTCGACCAAACAAAAATTTTCTTCAACTGAATTTTCTATATTATTCTTCCAAACTATTATACTAACATTTGGTTGAACAATTGGTCGTTTAGATTAACGCCAACTGTTAAACGATTTTTTTTTTTTTTTCAGAGGTGAAAAAATCGGTAATAAAATAGTTTGTGCAAACTATAGATTTCAATGGTACAAAAAATTTGGCCAAACTATATATTCGACGTAACTACAGATTTGGCCAAACAAGTTTTTCGACCAAAAAAACATTTATATATATGAGGGCCCTCATGCCGCTACAAACTTTTATTTGTTGTCACTGTGTTACTATTATTTGCTCCTGCGATATTGGTTGACTTGTTGGTGTGCTGAAGGAAACGATTGCGTACACACACGTATGTGTGTGGTTTTATGGTTTTTTGCGTTTTTTTTTTATTTTTTTCTTATTTTTTTTGCAGGGTTGGTTGGTGGCATAGGAGTTTTTGCAAGATTTTTGTGCGAGGTTGGTTGGTTAGTGGTAAGGTTAGTTGCACCTCATCGTTGCTAGAGGAAGTTTGTGAGCTTCCTCAACCTCCTCATCCGCACCAGGCATTTTGATTTGTTTTTGCATGTTTTAACCGTAAAATACATTTTATTCTAAAATAAACATGTCATGTTTAACTTGCAAATAATTTTTTAAAATATCAAAATGACAGGCCTATAAAAAATCAAAATTTTCAAGTTTTAAGATACATTTTATATATCTATTTATACCAAGCTGGCACTGGGATATCTGAGTCGTCGATTCTTCAATGCGATAGTTTTTAAAATAAATTTTATCCAACATGGCATTGAATAGGCATAGAGACACCATTAGTATAAAACAACGAGAGGTGTGATGGCCCCAGACTGCTTAAGCTGCAATTCAATAAGGATGTCATTAGTATAGGAGTGCAATTCAAAAATATAATTGTATTTGTACTCGTGATATTGAAAGGTAGGCTATGATTCAATTGTAATCCATATTTGTATCTTTAGTTTGACAAAAATCTTTAATTAGAGGTGCAGGTTGAATAACCAGCCTCATGGTTGCTAGATTTATATTAACTATTTATAAAATCTCCCATTGAAAAATTTGAATTCCATCTCATTGTCTGCATTACAATAGATTTGTAATCAGGGACACCACAACCATATTTGGTGCGAACTAGATATGGAACAAATGTATCGCCACATTTGGGATACGTAGGTATAACCCCTATAAGACTTCGAATGATGGTGTGACTCACTTAGAGTATCAAGAAATACATTAAAAAAAAACAATGCTTAATATTTCTCGCTTCATCACCCCTAATCCCATTTGTTTTGAACACGGTGAGTGACAAATAAATCGAAACAAGACACAGAACTTTGAATTTTTTTTGGATGGGAATTTCATTTTATGTGTGCAATAGATTGTAATGGAGAAGTCGTTTATACAACATTGGTCACCTATCCATTCAAATCTGTTGATATCATAAATAACTTGTCAACCTTCCTCAAATATTCTATGTAAGCCTACGATAGGGGTTTGAAACAAGATAGTCAAATTAACATGAGACACTCCCAACTTCCATGATGTTCACCATTTCTGGAAAAAATAAAGATGTTGTCATAGGGAAAAAAATAAATCAGTAGGCCACGTTTTCGAAATGGTGGAACAAGCTACTGAATAAAGCCTATGAGGTCTCAGTATTGTGCGATATCAAAGTGCTGCTAATAAGTTTATCAATTACAGGAATGCTTTCTGAGTTTTCCAATGCCGAGTATTTTTCTTTTAACAATTTTATTTTTATATGTAGTTAATTGTCAGTCATTTCAAATTTTCTGTTGAATGGATTTTTCTGGATTCATTCTTGTACAAGTTTAAGCTTGAACCTGAATCATATTTGTTTGTAAATAAATAAAATTAGATAGAGCTAGATCCTTCCTTATGCGTCTTCCTCACAAAACCCAAAAAATAAACTGATTTAGTTCCTTTTACCATGATTGATTCAGTTCAAATGCCTGGACGAGGGCACTGGCATCAACTTCGGGGCCTTCATTTTTTCATAAAGGCTTGTTTTTTTCTTTGTTGGTTCTTCCTATCACACTCAGTTGCTTTGTTTGTGGGTAATTGATTTCTTTTTTTCTGTATGCATCCTAGAGTCTATGTTTTTACTTGACAAACTCTAGAGTTTCTCTGTTGTTATATTTCTCCTCTGTTGGGTGGTTTCCCCCTTGATATTTGGCATTGGGATGTTTTTCTTATCCTGTTACAATATTTTTGTATGTTTTTGGTCATATCATGAGCCAAAAATGACTAATGTAATAATTTTTATTTTGATTGATAATGAAAGAAATTGTTTCTTTTTATTAAAAAAAACAAAAACCAAACCTTGAAAAATTGTTTTTGGCAATAACATGCTTATTTTTATCCTAATCTCTTCAAAATTCAATTGCATTTACCTCAGGATTTTCAGGGGTACCCGACTTTTTTCTTTTCACGTAAGACAAATTATGAATATAATTTGTAGTGATTAGATGAAACCAATAAAAGTAAATATTAAAAGTCATGTGAAGGGAAATTTAAAAAAAATCATCATTAAAAAATTTCATGATGGGTAAGAGGACCCGTCAAATTGAACTCGTGATCGTATATAATAGGATTGACTAGAGCACTAGATCCTGCCAATCTCCTTATCTTACCAGTCATAAAAACCTTACCTTACCGAATTTGACTAGGGAATCTGTGATAAGGATTGAATACGCACTACTGAATACATACCACGAAAGATTGCTATGTTCCTTCCTTTGTCCTTCCATTTTAACGTGGATTAATCACTATGAAATACTACTTTTGTCCTTACCTTACTCTTGAAGGGAAAATTTTTAAACATATATGTGTGTGTGTGTGTGTGTGTTCATCCCACTTGAAACACTTGGTAGGTTGGTTGCCACTTCGTTAGTCCGATTCCTCTAGTGTTGTTAGGGGAGTGGGACCTCTCAGTTGGAAGAGAAACCTACAAATATCTCTTTCTTAAGCAACTATTGTTTATTAATATGAGCCCAAATCATCTTGTGAAACTACTTGTGAAAAACCAATGCTCCTCTGAAAACTGTGATTATTACAATTGGAGAACTTCATAAACCTGTTAAGAAGAATTATATAGTGTTTCATATTCTTATGATGACCATCGCGTATGGTTTCTAGTGTAGTTCTTCCTCAGATCTACAAAACGAAAAAGAGGCAGCGCTACCTCTCGTTTAGAAGGAAAATCTACAAATATATCTTTCTTAAGCAACCCGAAATGCAAAATATTACCATATGCGCCAGGATGTTATATGATGTCAAACAACTTCTCATATATGTCAATAAATTCATTATAAGACCAGGAAGTCGCAGAATCATCCTTTATAATAAGAATACAATCTTCAAAAACAACATAATTATTATAAGGACTTATGCTACCAACATATTCAAAGGGATGTTTCAACATCAGTTTGTTAAATAACATATATTTATTATTGTTGGGTTGTGATATATTCTTTCCATGACTAGCCCCAGTAGTGAATCCGGGGGGTTAGAGGGGGGGTGTCCAACCCCCCCTTTGTTACATCAGGCACAGTGGGGGGGTCATAGGGGGGGCGGAAACCCCCCTCTACAGGGTCTGGAGTAGCGCCCCGGGCAATTTTTTTTTGGACCCTATATTAGGTGGGTGGACCTACCTATGGTTTTTTGCATGGATTTCGCACATGTTTTTGGGCTTGATTGTTTTCGGTCCAGGGTATTTTGTAGATCCGTTCAAGGGAACTACGATTATGTTCTAATCCAGGGTTAATGGATTGGGGTTTATGGATGCTTCGACATGTATATATATGTATTGTAACAGTGAATGGAACATAATGAAAATCAATCTGGTAGTCCTGGTTTTGGGATCGAGGGGAAAATATCTGTGTATATTTGTTTTATGTGTTATGCTCTTGCCATTGTTTTTTTCTATTTTTAGAATTCATATGCAGGTAATTTCTATATGGGGTTAAAACCTAAATTTGGTATCAGAGTTGTTTTGGGTTCAAGGGGACGCCTTTGCTTGCTGAGGGGATTTTCTCATGCCTATGGTAGACCATGTTCAGTGGGAGTTCTGCGGGATCGATTCTTGTGGTGAAAGAAGATGGTGAGCAATGGAAAGATAGAGTTCAAGAAATTTAATGGTCAGAGTTTTGGGTTATGGAAACTCAAGATGGAGGATTTGCTGGTGGATAAAGATTAGTGGATCGTGGTAGATCCAAGTACTAAACCAATGACAGTGTTCAATGAAGAATGGAAGAAGTTGGATTAGAAGGAAAAGAGCACAATACGATTGTGTGTCTCAGATTTAGTATTGTTGAATGTATCAGGGGAAGCTACGAAGAAGGCTTTGTGGGACAAGCTAGGGACTTTGTACCAATCTACATCTCTGGTGAATAAACTGTTCCTACAGAAAAAGATGTATAACCTGAGGATGAAAGATGGAGACTCGGTGACAAAGCATCTGAATGCATTTAACAATGTGGTAAGACAGTTATTATCTATTGATATTAAAATTTTAGATGAAGATAAGTGCATCAGTTTGTTGTGTTCTCTACCAGATTCATGGGATAGTCTAGTTGTTGCAATAGGTAGCAATGCAACTGCCTTCTAGTTTGATGAAATTGTCTCATCCTTACTGACAGAGGAGATGAGACGGAAAAATATGGAGAACCAAAATTTTGATGCTTTGTCTGTATGAGGATGATCCCAGAACATAAACAAAAATAATTCCTTGAGTGGGAGATATAAATATAGAGGGAGATTTAAATCTCCAGGAAAACCTGTAAAGGTGTGCTGGAAATGCAAAAAGGAAGGGCACTACAAAAGGGACTGTAAATATAAAGCTCCTGAGAAAGGAAAGGAATCTGATGATGCTCCTTTTGCAGAGGCAAAAACCACCTTAGATTAAGGCAGGGATGTGTACTTGGCTTCTTCTTCAAGTACACATGTAGATCATGAGGCATGGTTGATTGACTCAGGTGCATCCTTTCACTTCACTCCCCATAGAGAGTGCCTCTACAAGTATGAGAAATATGATGGTGTTGATGTATTCTTAGGGGATGACAGGAAGGCTAGAGTTATTGGTCGCAAAAAATTCAAGTTGAAGTTGCAAGGTGGAAGGATTAGAACACTTCCGGGTGTTCTGCATATTCCTGCATTAGCCAGAAATATGATTTATGTAAGCAAGTTGGATGATGCAGGTTTAAAAATAGTGTTCGAGAAATATACCTGAAAGATGGTTCAGGGAGCACTGGTATTGATGTGGGGAGTTTAGATTGGAACTCTGTACAAGCTTCAAGGTAGCACTATTATTGATGGCTGCAACAGTTCTGTGGTTCCTGAAAGTGGAGTAGAAAATCTAGTGGTCTCTGGAGAAAAGACCATGCTATGGCATCAAAGGCTTGGACATATTGGAGAGAAGGGCATTCGAATACTTCATGGTAAAGGTATGGTTTAAGGTATGTCTAATAGCTCTCTGGATTTTGATTTATGTGAAAATTGTGTATATGGGAAGAAAAATTGAGTGAGTTTCCCCTCTAGTGGTAAGAGGGCAAAACAAATATTAGAGCTTGTGCACAATGATGTGTTTGGACCTCTGTCGGTTCCATCACTGGGTAAGTTTGTGTACTATGTATCATTTATAGATGAATTTTCAAGGAATACATGGATATATTTCCTCAAGAAGAAATCTGAATTCTTTGACAGGTTTAAATAATTTAAAGCTCTGGTGGAAAACTAGATAGAGAAGAAGATAAAGGCCCTGAGAAAAGATAACGGTGGTGAGTTTTGCAAGAAGGAATATGAAGAGTTCTATAAGAAGTGTGGTATAGAACAGCAGAAGGATACTCCATACACACCTGCGAAAAATTTAGTTGAAGAAAGAATGAACGAGACGTTGATGGAAATGACATGAAGCATGCTCAGTGGTGTCGGGTTAGGACAAGAATTCTAGGCAAAGGCGGTGAAGACTACATGTTACCTAGTCAATAGATCACCTTCATCAATGTTGGAGGATAAGACTCCACAAGAGGTATGGACTCGTAAGAAACCTTCTCTTTCACATCTGAGGGTATTTGGATGTGATGCATATGTACATCTTCCAAAGGAGAAAAGAACAAAGTTAGATAGTAAATCTGAAAAATGCATATTTATTGGGTATAAGGATTGTTTAAAAGGTTATAAGCTTTGGAACCCAGTAGAAAGGAAGGTTGTGTATAGTTGAGATGTGGTGTTTAGAAAGGTGAAAGATGTTATTAGACATGAAGTCCTACCAAAGGAACTTGAGAAAATAGATTTTGAGCTAAAGGAGAAAGAATCAGACTCTACAACAGAAGAGGAATCAGAAGATGAAGAACCACAAACTCTATTTGTGATAAGATCAGTTTGAGAAAGAAGGCAGCCAGAAAGGTATAATCCATCTACTTTCTGTTCAAAATTTTGCTTTATCTATTACTGATGGTGATGCCAGAACTGTGAAGAAAGAATTACATTTAGAGGATAGAAAACTCTAGAAAGAGGTCATGGTTGATGAAATTGCATCTTTGCACAAAAATGAGGCTTGGGATCTGACGGAGTTGTCGTCTAGAAGGAAACCCATTGGTAGCAAATGGGTGTTCAAGAAGAAGATGAATGCAGAAGGAAAGGTTGAGAAATACAAAGCTCGGTTGATAGAAAAAGGTTATTCCTAGGTGTCGGGAATTGATTTTGGTGATATTTTTTCTCCTATTGCCAAGATAGCTTCTATCAGATTACTTTTATATGTTTCTGCTACTTTTGATTTTGAGGTAGAACAGATGGATGTGAAGACAACATTTCTTCACAGGGATCTGGAAGAAGAGATCTACATGAAGCAATCTGAAGGTTTTGCAGTGAAGGGTAAGAAAGGACTGGTATGTAAGTTAAAAAAGTCTTTATATGGGTTAAAATAGTCACCAAGGATGTGGTATCAAAAATTTGATACATTTATACAGGGACTTGGCTTCACCATAAGCAAAGAATATCATTTTGTGTATTTTAAATTAATTGGTGACCATGTTATTTATCTGGTTTTGTATGTGGATGATATGTTGCTGGTCGGAAATGACAAAGAAATTATCCAGGATTTGAATACCCAATTATCCTCCTATTTCGACATGAAAGATCTTGGTGCTTCAAACTATATTTTTGGCATGGAAATTAAATGAGATTGGGAAAAGAGGAAGCTCTGGCTGAACTAGAGGAAGTATATCGAGACAATACTGCAGAGGTTTAATATGAAGGATAGTAAACAGGTGAAGGTTCCTATTACTGTAGGTGTAAAGTTATCTGCTGAACAGTGTCCCAAGGCACAAGAAAAGGATGAGGACATGTCCCATGTTCCATATGCAAGTGTAGTCGGTAGCCTGATGAATGCGATGGTCTGTATTAAACTAGACATTGCACATGTAGTGGGAGTATTGAGTAGGTTTATGTCAAAACCAAGGAAGGAGCATTGGACATCAGTGAAGTGGGTTTTCAGGTATTTTCTTAGCACTAGTGATTATGGTTTGTGCTACCAAGGAATACCAATATTGGACAGAGTTTTGGACATCAGTGGCTTTGTTGATGCAGACTAGGTTGGAGATCTAGATCAAAGAAGATCTACAAGTGGATATGTGTTTCACCTATTTGGAGGTGCATTCAGTTGGATGAGTAAGAGACAATCTGTAGTGGCACTTTCAACTATAGAGGCAGAATACATGGCAGCTACTAATGCAAGCAAGGAAATAGTTTGGTTGCAGATATTGTGTTCAAGTATGGGGTTAGTACAATGAGTTATAAGGATAGAGTGTGACAGCTAAAGTGCAATTTTTTTGGAAAAGAACCCTACTTATCATTCAAAGACAAAGCACATTGATGTTCAGTATCACTTTGTGAGGGATATAGTAGAAGACAGAAAGGTGGACACTTTGAAGAATACTGCAGATGCATTAACAAAGTCTGTGAGCACTAAGAAATTCTCTTGGTATAGAGAAACAATGGGTGTTGCAAGGTTGGATCAATGCCTAAGCTCTCTTATGGCCCCCTGTGGAAAGAAAACAACAAGTGGGAGAATCTTGGGTTGTGTTATATTCTTTCCACGGCTACCTCCAATAGTGAATACGGGGAGTTAGAGGGGGGACGGCAATGCCCCTCTAAGGGGTTTGGGGCAGCGCCCTGGAAAAAATTTTTGGAACCTATATTAGGTGGGCAGGCCTACCTATGGTTTTGTGCATGGATTTCGCACATGGTTTTGGGCGCGATGGTTTTCGATCCATGGTATTTTGTAGATCTGGTCAAGGGAATTATGGTTATGTTCTAATCTAGGGTTTATGGATGCTTCAGCATGTATATATATCTATTGTAACATTGAAAGGAACATAATGAAAAATCAATTTGGTAGTCCCGGTTTTGGGATCAATGGGAAAATATTTGTGTATATTTGTTTTATGTGTTATGCTCTCCTCATTGTTTATTTTATGTTTTAGAATTCGTATGAAGGTAGTTTATGTATGGGGTTAAAACCTATAATTATAAAATCTATGGTCTTAGCATGATGTTAAAGGTTAAATCCCTATCCCTTTTATATGTTTTACTAAGCATTAGTTTTAAATTTGTCACCCATACAATCTTCTAAAATAACATAATTATTATAAGGACTTATACTACCAACATGTTCCAAGGGGCATTTCAACATTGGTTTGTTAAATAACATATATTTATTATAAAATATATGGTCATAGCATGAAGCTAAGGGTTAAACCCTTATCCCTTTTATATGTTGTACTAAGTATTAGATTTAAACCCCTATCCCTTTTAAATGTTGTACTAAGTATTAGATTTAAATATGTCACCCATATTTCTCTTAAACTTCAGAGTTCTTTGCATAATTGACTTATGAATTCACTTCATTTATATGTTTTCAAATAATTAATTCAAGAAAGAATGCTTGACGAAAATACCTATGCTTTACCATGGTATATAACTTATTCACTTACCTTACATATAAATTTTGGTAGACTGTATTTTAAAATATCATGTTAATGTTTGTAATCGCATACATACATAACCTATCTTATGCATTTAGGGTGGAAATGTATGGCACTAATGGTGTGGTCCTCTCGGTGTTCATGGCCCGACTTCATTTTGAAACAGATAAAAGCATCATTATATTCAACATTGCAAGTGTTTCCCATCAACTCATGCAAAGTAACTAAAGGAAGGAATTCCAATGATAACAAGTCTGCATGCACCTTTGATGTAAATAATCCATCACATATGAATTTAAATAGTGATTTTATATAGACACGGTTCCTAAAATCAATAAATTCCTAACATCGTAATTTTATAATTTCTTCATGAAACTATCAATCACATGTATACGTTCTGAAGAATAACATAGAAGATGATCCTGAAACTATGTTAAATCCTTGTAGTATTCCATTATTCAATCACAATAGGTATTTATTTATTATCATTCTCCAATAAACTAAGGCATTTGCAATAAATAAATATATTATTCATTTTATTGAATTTATTTTTCACATGGATCAGAAAACCCATTAAACATGGTTGAAAAACGGTCATTATGCATAGAAGTTTCTTGTTATCCCAATCCAGGGAAATCATTGATTACTTATCTGCTATGCAATATTGCAAAGAAAAAAGTCCTCCAATGTAAAAGGAATGTACCTCGCAAAACAACAAACAATGAATCATATTATATTACATTGATAGAAGGCTTAGGAATAGCTAGGGAGTATGGGTCCAATAGAATTGTACTCTTCACCAATTCCAAACTTCTGTGCTACCAGGTGAAAAGTGTGTACCAAGTTAAAAAGGAGAGGTTAAAACAATTGCATGGAGAAGAAAAGAATATTGTTAGTCAGTGTCAATCATTTAGCATAATACATTGTCCAAATGTTAATAGGATCTGTTGTAGCATTTTTTGGTTTTGATAAAATAGAATATTTTAAAAAATGTTAAGTTAGGATATGGACACAACATAGTGAAAAAATATATTTTCGATGATATTGTCCATATCAAAGAAAATGTTAGATGAGATGCTCTAAAAAAAAATCAAGGCAAAAATGAAAATGTTAGGTTAGAAAGAAAAGAAAACAAATAAACTCTGAAAATGAGCAAGTCAAAATGTCACTACTATTTTTTCTACAAAATAATGGTTGTGTGCAGCTTGTCTTAAATGCCACAACCCATGACAATCAAATAGTTTAATATTGACTACTTCATGCTTTAAATTTAATGTTATAATCAGAGAATAAATATCTAGCCAAACTGTTTAATCTTGGCAGATCGGTAGTTAGGTAGAGAATAATAAGGTGCTCATCAGTTTAATCTGAGCCCTTGGAGATTATAAGGGTAGATTTAGATAGTTTTCTTTTGTAAAATAAGAAGAAAGGAAAAGGGTTTGCTAGCTTAAATGCACCCATTAAGTGAAGAAAAAATGATAGGATAAGGAAAGGGTAAGTAGAGAAAGGTTGCAACAGTTTGATTATTGATTGGATAAAATGTACATTTATATGTTTCTATGTCTAGAAGGAAATTACATAAAGCAAATGAAGGTCTACAACATGAATTAATTAACCTTCCTCATCCTTATTCATTCATATATTTACTAATCTCCCCTTCATACATTCATATTCATTCATTTCCATAAAAAATCCCTTTTCCTAAGGTCAAAACCCTTTTTACCTGGGAAAACTAAAAATACCATGTAAAAACCCTTTTACCATGAAAAATCCCTTTTTTACCTAAAAACCCACAAAAGATGTTTTACCCTAAGTATTATGGATATATGAAAAGCAAATAAATCATAAAAAACATAATACTTAGTCCTTTTCCCTTTTCTGCTTATATTTCATATATTTTCCCTTTTCCCACTATATTTCATATTAACACTAACATATATTATTAAATCCCTAAATTTCCCTTTTTCCCGTATAATATTAAAATCCATTTATAATATACCCCGAAACGCTTAGTTTTATAAAAACTATGTATTTTAACAAATATCGCATCGCAAATGATGATGGATTGCAACCTTTCATATCAACGCACTTTTCCCCGGTTGAAATATGTGATATATGATAGACCCGAACCTGAGGCTTATGTATATCATATTTCATCGCCCGTTTCACATCCCCTTCCATCGCAATTCCCCACCAAAACATAACCCTCCATGTATTGCGATCCCCGACTGTGATATGGAAGCTGGACCCGACAGAATATATACCATAGCTCATCGCCATAATTGTGTCCGCCCCTTATCGCAAGTCCCGCATGAATGTTTTCCCCTCTGCCATTGCGATATGCGATGCGTGATAGCCACGGACCCAATGCATATATATATATATATATATATATATATATATATATATATATATATATATATATATATATATATATATATATATATATATCATAATATAATGCCACATCGCATCAGCCTCTTGTCGCAAGTCCCGACCAAAGCCATTACTCCCCGCTTTCCGACCTCCGATTGCGATAGACCCGGACCCGACCAACTATATGTCATATTTCATTTTACATCGCATTCGCCCCTAATCATATTCTTTTGCGAAGCGCTTTCCCCCACCATACTATGATTGCGATATGCGAATAGGACCCGGACCCGATATCATTATCTGATCTGATTTATATATTTCCAAATCTCCTATGTGTTTTGCGAAGATTTTCTTTGTAAAATTGTTTTTATGATTTATAACGAAGAATTAATTTAAGCCTACATTTAACCATTAATCTCAGTTTAAACCCAGATTAATGCCATTCCCGCCATGATTAATCCTTTCGTACTCCTTTCACTCCACTACTGTTCATCTTCGCCCGATAGTTAAAAAGTTAACTGTTTTTCAATTTAACACATAAAAAGCCAGTTTCGCTCTGTTTTGCCTGTTTTACACAGCGCAACCTCCATAATGCCTCTGTGGCCATTAAACCATTATTTCACCCTCTGATACCCCCTGGACTCCTTCTGATAGCCTTTCAAGCTCAGCAGAGCCATTGAATACCTTCAATCACCTCTGTTTTTCTTAACAAGTTCTGTGTTTTGCAGAGAACACTGTTGTTCCAGGGTTACAAAGAAACAAGCCTGCATAAGAGTTGAAGACAAAATGATCGATTTACTATGAAAAAAACAACAAAAACATCAAATGCGCAGTAAAGTAGAAAGGAGCACAGTAAAGGTCACTCAGTCAGATTAAAGGATATTTATAGAGTTTAAAGAATATCAATAAAAAAGGTTAAATGAAGCAGTCTGCCAACATGAAGAATGCAAACAACCAAGAAGCTAAAAGGGCAAAAATATCATACAACAAAGCCAGCACAACCTGAATAAAGGGGACAACAAGAAGCAGTTCAAACAACTACCCTTATCTTCTTGCCACGAAGATCTTTGTTTTCCTAAAAATCTTAATCAGTTTTAGGGATATTTTCCTAATTTCATTGTTGTATAAATAACTCTTTTCTTGAGCTATAAATGGTTCGGAGTTGAAGATTCATAGCTCATTGCTTGTAAAGTCTTGACTGTTAGTTCTTCTTTGAACCTGGAAATTGCCTTCGAAGGAAGCTTTTGTAGACACTTGATGTACTCAGTTTTTCTGGGCCTTAATACAAAACAGAGGATTCTGAATCTGGTTTTACACAGTTTTGTGTTATCCTGTAAGTTTTTCTAGTTTTCAATCATCATGTTTTTCTTCATATTCTTATGACTTATAGAGATATCTAGGTAGGAACAATTAGAGTTTCAATTGATTCCTATAAGCTCTTGAAGTGATCATCTACTAAGAGATTGGATTAATGCAACTGTCTGTGTAGCTAATCCCCTCTAATCAATAAATCATCATCATCTTGTGTAAGCTTAAGTATACCGCCTTGAATCTTTTGAACGTAGTTCAGAAGGTTTTCCTACTTATGATTGTTCTGTTTTATAGTCTAGAAACTGTGATAGTCATATTTTTTGTTGTCTTCTACTCACCACTGTTTTGATCTATATCACTGTCTAATGCTTTATATTAACCCTTTGCTAAAGTATTAATATAACCCAAAGGATTAATTACTTCAATCCTACATTTGTCTTCTTTCGTTGGTCTTCCAAAATTAAAAACAAAAACCCCCAAAACAATTATTTTAGATGCTCTGGCATTGGTAGCTTGACCTACTACCATCTTAGAGGTACAATATCAGACTGGTGCCATTGCCGGGGATTCAAATTTCATTCAAGTTTCCCTTTGGACAACGATATTCATTCATTCTTTTCCTTTAAAGGTGAATAAAGGATTTAGAAGGTTAAAATCATTCACCTTGGCGACTCCACACTCCCAAGCTGGCACCTCATAAACATACCAGATCTCGTTCAGAAGCTGACATAGTTAAACCTCTATCAGATCCTGAAAGGCTTCTGAGAAAAGACAGTTCTAAAAGGGGACACCACCGATCATCTTCTTCTTCCTCTTCAGTCCTACAATTTGAAGAAGTAGAATCATTTGACCCCTATAGTAATATCCCATCTGATCCTGATTACTCCCATTTATCACCTAGGGTTGTTGAAATTCTAAACAAAGGAGTTGATTTTAAGTTAGCATGCCTTTTTCATTCATTAGAAACTCATCCAATACCCACACTACCATCAGGGTCACATAAAACTAAATCTGAGTTGGGTGTAAATCTACCAGAATATAAACCCACAGATTTCATATCCCCTACCACCTATCATTTTCCTTCCATTTTTGATCAACCTGAAGCTTCTTCTTCCAAACAATCTAAGGAGACCTTTTCTATATATTCCAATCCTCTCTTTGAAACAAAAGAAGGTATTCCTTTACAGGTCCCAAAGCTAGTTCTAAGGACCCCTTTGAAATCTTTCAGGAGATCTCCTCCTTCATCTCCTCCTTCACCTCCAACTAGTTCATCAACTCCTAAATCACCATCTTCTTCCTCTACTTCTTCTTCATCCTCTCAATCCACACAAACACCTCATACTCCACCTGGACAACCTCATACACCTCAAGCACCTCATACACCACTTGCTGTCATGGCTTTCTGACCTATTGTATAGGCTAGATATGTTGCCTTAGTCTTACATAATAACCTTGATGCATTCCCAGCTGGATATTTAAAATACCTTCCCAAGTACAATGGAGAAACTGGTCCCTTAGCTAAGGACCATCTTCAATCTTTCCTAGATTTTGTAGACAATATGAATATTGAGCAAGAGAATGTTTATATGAGATTGTTTGTACAGTAACTTGAAGGAAATGTGAGGATTTGTTTTAGGAAATTTCCAGTAGCTACCATTAGAAATTGGGAAGAGCTTACTACGTATTTAAAAATCAATGGGGTGTTAAAAAGGATCCTCTTTACTTCCTCACAGAATTTGAAGAGCTTAAAAGGAACTTCAATGAACCAGTAGCAGATTTTATCAAAAGTTTCAACAAAGTCTATTACAAAATGCCTATTTATTGTAAGTCCCCTGTAGCAGCAGCTAAGTCTAGAATTTCCAAAGCTTTCAATGATGACTTCATTGTTATTCTACGAGAGAGAACTTCAAGAACCCTTGAAGACATGCAAACAAACGCTATAGAATTAGAAGCAAATAGGGTAGCCTCAACTTCTTTAAAACTTAAAGAAGAAAATGCCCAAAGAAAACTTAAATCTATTCAAGAAGCCTATAGTTCCTCTAAGCCTAAATCAAAAGACTCAAAAATAGATAAAATAACATCTCTTCTTAGAAACCTATCAAATAGGATTTAAAAGATTGAGACCCAACCTAGGACCATACAACAAACAGTTGCTAGACCTCAAAACTAAATTCAAGGTCAGTATAAAAGGAATCAACCACTATAAATTCTTCAGAGTCCTACTAATGATCAACAGGTTCCTACTCTTCTATTAATAGATGAACAACAACCTGATGATAATACTATGACAATTACTAAAGATATTAATAGTATGGATTCTTCTTCCAATCAAACAGCCATCATTCCTCTCTCACAACATAATCAGGTTCAAGAGGATCAGGAAGTTCCACAGGTATCTAAATATCATGCTTTTTCTAAATTTTTAATTGGAGAATTAAATAAGAGGTATGATCTTAGACCTAGACCTGGTCCTGGGAGACCTCCAAAGGAAACTCCAATAATTGAACCACGTACCAAAACTGTTAAAGCTCAAACAACTCTTATTCAGACATTATATTAGTCAATTGATACGTCCCAAGCTGGTAAAAACATTTTGACTGCATTTAATGTTGAAAAAGAATTTGAGAGGGTTAAGACCCGAATTCCATTGTTAGAACTTTCTTAAAACCCTAGTTACAGAAGTCAAGTCACTAAATGGATTCAAAATACCTTGGTTGATGTTGAAGGTGACGTCATAAGTCTGCAAGATGAAAAACCAGCAGTAGTTTTTGGCCCTTGTTCAGACATCATAGATGAGATAGTGCCTCCTTTCTATGTAACTCTTAAAAAAATGACTCCATGTTATACAATTGTATGCTTGATTCAGGATCATCACACAACCTTAAGCCAAAATCCATCATGGACCATTTGAAACTCGATATCACTAAATCATACCATGACCTGTACACCTTTGATTCCAAAAGGGTGCCCTGTTTAGGACTGATTAAGGATCTAGTGGTTACCCTTGCCCAAATTCCACTAAAGAGTGTAGTACTTGATATTGTTGTCACAGATATCCCTCCCAAGTTTGGAATGCTTGTTTCTAGGTCATGTTGTGCCAAACTAGGGGGGAAATCTACATATGGACATGTCATATGCTATTATTCATGATTATGGAGGAGAGTAATTGAGATTATATAGAGAGGTAAGATTTTCACATACTGTTTGTAAGACTGACCAACCAAGGAACCATCCAATTTATGCAATAGATCAAGACTTTGGTTGTTTCCAACTCACTTCAAGCCAACATAAAACTCAGGTCAAGATTGAAGAAGTAGTTGAAAGTCCTAAACCAAACCAAATTGATATTTGGAAACTGTTCTTTGATGGCTCTTGCACAAAAGATGGGCAGGAGCTGAAGTTGTTTTAATTTCACCTGAAAAGGAAAATATAACCTAATCATGTAAATTATATTTTGAAGTTACTAATAATGTTGCTAAATACGAAGCCTTCCTTTTAGGATTGCAGTTAGCCAAAAGCCTAAAAGTTCATAACTTAATTGTTTTTACCAATTATAAACTTATTGTTAAGCAAGTAAAGAATGTATGCCAAACCAAACACCCTAGACTAGGTCCTACAGAAGTGAGGTATGGGATTCAGTGGAAAACTTATTTGTTACTTTTAATTTGACTCACATTCCCAGAGATCAGAACATTCACACAGATGCCTTAGTTGTCTCTGCTAGTGATTCTAAAATTCCTAATCATACTGATGTAGTCTATCAGCTGAAACATTGGCAAATTTTTGAAGATGATGAACAATTGAAATCATTTTTGCAGATAGTAGATGATTTCTCATTTCTACAAATTGATGAAGATAGAGCTAAAATAAATGAAAATGCAGAAGGAAATGATACTTCAGATTTTAAAGCCCAGATTGCTAATCACGACGTTATCCAATTATCTAATAATTTTATTCCAAAGGGACTCATTCCTTTAGAAAAATTATTTGATCAAAATGATGTTTTTCAAAACCCACAGTCCATTTCTTCAGAAGACAATATGGAAGAGATTAACGTTGGAACTATTGAAGATATTAAAAACATCAAATTGTGTGCATCTCTAGACCCAGAAATCAAAGCTCAGTATTTTAAATTACTGCAAAATTACAAGGACGTTTTTGCCTGGACTTACACTGATTTACAAACCTATGATACATTGTTAATACAGCACAAGATTCCTCCAAAGAAAGAAGAAAAATTGTATCAATAGAAGCATAGAAGGATAAATCCAACCCTTCTACCAATTATAGAAAGAGAGATTGAGAAAATTTTAGATGCCTAGATCATCCTCCCCCTTAGATATTCTAATTGGGTTGCAAATCTAGTTCCTGTTAGAAAGAAAAATGGAGAAATAAGACTATGCGTGGATTTTATAAATCTAAACAAGGCATGATTAAAAGATAATTATCGTTTGCCCAAAATGGATCAGTAATTGCAAATGGTTTCAGGAGCACAAAGAATTTCTATCCTTGATGGTTTTTCAGATTATAATCAGGTGAACGTTGATACAACAGACAGAGAGAAAACAACTTTTACTACACCCTAGGGTACATTCATGTACGCAAGGATGCCATTTGGATTTTATGGGTCAGGTAAATAAATTTTTGGTTATTTATCTTGATGACATAATTGTCTTTTCTAAGTCTGATCAGAAACATTTAAAGCACTTGATAAAAGTTTTTGACAAGTGTAGAAAATTTGGAATATCGCTGAACCCAAAGAAGTCCTTGTTTGCTATCAAAGAAGGAAAATTGTTGGGCCATATAATTTTGAAGGAAGGAGTAGTAATTGACCCCAAACGAGTATCTTCCATAGAAACATTGACCTTGCCTAGAAACAGAAAGGAGATTCAAGCTTTTCTAGGCTAGATTAATTATCTAAGGCGATTTATTCCCAATTATGCAGAGATAGTGAAGGATATAACAGACATGCTCTGAGAGGACGATGAAATAAAATGGACTCCCTCTTCTAGGCATGCATTTGAAAAAATAAAAAGGGCTATCTCTAAAGCTCCCACCTTAGCCAGCCCTAATTATACTAAGCCATTTAGTATTTTCTCTTTTGCCTCTGAAACAACCCTTGCTGCTATTCTATTACAGAAAAACGAAGATTCCCATGACCAACCCATAACCTTTTTCAACAAGGTTATGTGGGATGTTGAGCTTAAGTATGACATCATTGAGAAACAAGCCTATGCCCTTATTCAAGCCCTGAAATCATTCAAGATGTATGTCCTACATTCACCTATTATTGCTTATCTCCCTAATAGTGCTGTGAAATTTGTCTTAACCCAACCAGGCACTGATGGGAAAAGAGGTAGATGGATCACTCAAATTCTGGAATTTGATCTAACTATCAAGACTACCAAGCTAGTAAGAGGTCAAGGATTAGCTAAGCTTCTAGCTGAATCCAACTGCAAAGTACTTGGAATCAATTCTGTTTTAGAGATACATGGGAAGAATACACAAGAACCTTTTTTCCTTGTAGAAGGGGAGAATCCACAAGAACCTTCCCTTCATCCTAAAGGGGAGAATCCACAAGAACCTCTACCTTCAAAGCAGATCAATCCTATACATATTGATGAAAAATTCTTGTTGTCAGATTGGTATCAAGATATTGTAAATTTCCTGATTCATTTTGAGTGTCCAACATCGTTCTCCAAAACCCAATGTAAAACTCTTAAGTTAAAATCAGTCAAGTACTGCATTATAAATGCAAATTTATACTGGAAAGATCCGATGAATATTTTTTTATTATGTTTAACAGAATCAGAAATTGAAGGAATCATTGATCAGTTTCATACAGGATTTTGTGGGGGACATTATGCTTGGAGAGCAACAGCGTACAAGATTCTGAGGGGAGGATTTTATTGGCCCACATTGTTCTTACAAATAGGGGAAAACGTCAGAGGTTGTGTTCCTTGTCAAATGTTTGCTGGTAAACAAAAATTAACAGCTCTTCCACTCCTTCCATCAATAGTTTCAGCGCCTTTTTCTCAATGGGGATTAGATTTTATTGGAGAAATTCACCCCACTTCAAGTAATCAGCATAGATGGATCCTCACTACAATAGATAAATTTTCTAAATGGGTGGAAGAAATTCCAGTCAGAAATGCTACTGATTCAGTAGTAGTTAAGTTTATTGAGGAAAATATCTTATCTAGATTTGGTTGCCCAACTCAAATTGTCACTCATAATGCACTAGCTTTTTCTAGTGTTAAAATGATTGACTTTTGCCAGAAATATCAGATTCTGTTACATCATTCAACTCCATATTACCCTCAAGGTAATGGCCTTGCAGAGTCATCAAACAAAATTCTGATAAAGGTAATAAAAAATACTCTAGCTGATCATAAGAAGAGCGGGGATTCACATTTGATTTATGCAGTATGGGCAAACGGGATTAATCCAAAGAGATCAACTGGAAAATCTCCATTTCAATTAGTCTATGGTAAAGATGAAATATTCCCTACCAATTTGGCCTTCCCCGTTATAAATTCCTGCAGGATGCTACAGATGAACCTGATGATTTTTCAAGAAGAATAAATCAGATTATTGAGCTTAATGAAAACAGAGATGAAGTTCAATACAAATTGAATAAATATCAGAATAAGATGAAGGTCTTGTTTGAAAGAAGAGTAAGGGAAAGGGATTTTAAAGAATATGATCTAGTTCTAAGATGGGATGCCAGGAGAGAAGAGAAAGGGAAGAATGGAAAATTTGACAATCTATGGTTTGGACCTTTAGCAATTACTGAAGTAAAGGGTAACAACACTTTTGTGCTATAGAATCTTGAGGGGCAATATTCCACTTATCCTATAAATGGAAGGTTTCTCAAGCATTACATTTAGTACTAAGAAGTTGAAATAGTTTTCACTATAAATATTCTGGTTTGCTTTCCCTTTCCAAGATGTCAGTGTGATATTTTTTACAGCAAAGACTCCATAGCCCGAGGAGAAGGCACATGGATCTGTAGGTTCTCTGCATTTTATAGGAGAAAGAAGTCCCCAGATGGAGGCAATGTTGTAGCATTTTTTGGTTTGATAAAATAGAATATTTGAAAAAATGTTAAGTTAGGATATGGACATAACATAGTGAATAAAATGATAGTGAAAAAATATATTTTTGATGATAATGTCCATATCAAAGAAAATGTTAGATTAGATGCTCTAAAAAAAAATCAAGGCAAAAAAGAAAATGTTAGGTTAGAAAGAAAAGAAAACAAATAAACTCTGAAAGTGAGCAAATCTAAACGCCGCTATTATTTTTTCTGCAAAATAATGGTTGTGTGTAGCTTGTCTTAAATGCCACAACCCATGACAGTCAAATAATTTAATCTTGAATACTTCATGCTTTAAATTTAATGTTATAGTTAGAGAATAAAGATCTGGCCAAATTGTTTAATCTTGGCAGATTGGTAGTTAGGTAGAAAATAATAAGGTGCTAATCAGTTTAATCTGAGCCCTTGGAGGTTATAAGGGTAGATTTAGATAGTTTGCTTTTGTAAAATAAGAAGAAAGGAAAAGGGTTTGCTAGCTTAAATTCACCCATTAAGTGAAGAAAAAATGATGGGATAAGCAAAGGGTAAGTAGAGAAAGGTTGCAGTAGTTTGATTATTGATTAGAAAAAATGTACATTTATATGTTTCTATGTCCAGGAGGCAATTACATAAAGGAAATCAAGGTCTACAACATCAATTAATTAACCTCCCTCATCCTTATTCATTCATATATTTACTAATTTACCCTTCTTGCATTCATATTCATTCATTTCCATAAAAAAATCCCTTTTCCTAAGGTCAAAACCCTTTTTACCTAGGAAAAGTAAAAATACCATGTAAAAACCCTTTTACCATGAAAAATCCCTTTTTTACCTGAAAAACCCACAAAATATGTTTTACCCTAAGTATTATGCATATATGAAAAGAAAATAAATCATAAAAAACATAATACTTAGTCTTTTTCCCTTTTCCGATTATATTTCATATACTTTTCCTTTTCCCACTATATTTCATATTAACACTAACATACATTATTAAATCCCTAAATTTACCTTTTTCCCGTATAATATTAAAATCATTTTATAATATACCTCGAAACCCTTAGTTTTATAAAAACTATGTATTTTTACAAATATCGCATCACAAATGATGATGGATCGCAACCTTTCATATAAATGCACTTTTCCCCAATTGCAATATGTGATATATGATAGACCCGGACCCGAGGCTTATATATATCATATTTCGTCACCTGTTTCACATCCCCTTCCATCGAAATTCCCCACCAAAGCATAACCCTCCATGTATTTCTATCCCCAACTGAAATATGGAAGCTGGACCAGACAGAATATATACCATCGATTATCACCATAATCACGTTTGCCCCTTATCACAAGTCCCGCATGAATGCTTTCCCCTCCGCCATTGCGATATGTGATGCATGATAGCCACAAACCCAACGCAGATATATATATCATAATATAATGCGACATTGCATCCGCCTCTTGTCGCAAGTCCCGACCAAAGCCATTACTCCCTGCTTTCCGACCTCTAACTATGATAGACCCGGACCCGACCAATTATATGTCATATTTCATTTCACTTCGTGTCCACCCCTAATCATATTCTTTTGCGAAGCGCTTTCCCCTGCCATACTACGATTGCGATATGCGAATAGGACCCGGACCTGATATCATTATCTGCTCCGATTTATATATTTTCAAATCTGCCATATGCATTTTGTGAAGATTTTCTTTGTAAAATCGTTTTTATGATTTATAACAAAGAATTAATTTAAGCCTACATTTAACCGTTAATCTCAATTTAAACCCAGATTAAAGCCATTCCCGCCATGATTAATCCTTTCATACTCCTTCTTTCGTTCCACTATTGTCATCTTTGCCCGATAGTTAAAAAGTTAATTGTTTTTCCATTTAACGCATAAAAAGCCGTTTTTTCTCTATTTTGCCTGTTTTACACAACGCAGCCTGTTGGACACCTAATCCTCAATGGGTTAATGTGGAAGTAGAATTGACAAAAGGAAGTCCAAGAAACTTTGGGATTTGAAACCCAATAGTCAAACCATGTACTATAAATTTATATCATTTGCTAATAAAAAATAGATTCTCACGTTTTATCCTTTAGATTATGTTGTTGCCCATGTGTGTTTAACATGGTATCAGAGCAAGGCGTATTCTTGCCCTGCATATTTTCTTTGAGCCATTTGTTTTATGGTCTTTATGAGCGGGTCCTATTTTTAGTATTCCTGCCTTTGTAACTCCTTGTATCAGTATTTCTGCCATATTTTCTCTCTGCGCCCTCTGCTCTCCTTGGGCTATGCATAATTTTCCTTTCTACCCTCTCTAGGCTCTCTGCATAACCATTGTCTGCCATATTCCATATATTCCGACCTGCCGAACACGAACCAGAGATTCCCTTATTCATAATCACCCACATATAATCAAAGCGCTTCTCCTCTACTCTTCTCTGACTGTTTTTACTCATAATCACCCGCATAAATCAGAGTGCTACTCCTCTGCTCTTCGTTGACCGTTTCTACTCATAATCACCTACATAAATCAAAGTGTCAGGTTTGCAAATACCTAGTTTAATTTGAACTACTTCTTAAATAGCATTGGTCCGAGCTTCCTATGCTTTGTCTTTCTCAAGGGGTGCCTGACAATACTTGGCGTAACGTCTTTGCGCCTACTCCTCGCCAACGACCTTTCCATTCAAGTCCGACCATACTCGCATAGCGCAAATGTGAATTTCGAATTATCTGCGCCTTTGGCTTCAACAGAAAATCATCACACTATACTCCTCACAAAATTGTTGCCTTGGATTCCATCTTTACCTATCTGTCTACTTGTTTCTTGTCCAAGTAATGCATGTAATGCCTGGTCCAATTATTCTTGTCATATGGTTTTGTAGTATTGAACATTAAACATATCAATGCATTTCTTACCAGTAGTCTACCCTGCCGCATTGAAACTAATCTACATGGTAGCATTACGATTACAATGTTTTCAGACCTCGTCAAAGGTTCTAACCATTTTTTTGCATTCTGTGCAAATGAGAGAATGGCAATTTAAAATTGAGAGTGTTCTTGAATCTCAAATCTCCATGCATTTGAATCCATCAAGCTGATGAATCCAAGCCTAGTTAACCTTCAAGGAAATTTCATTATAGATTTGATCAAGTCTCTGGACTTTTAAAGTGACTCGTTACTTTTCCAGTAACAGTCGAGGGTTTTAGTAGTCCACAGGGAGCAGAAAGGGAATGCCCTATGTTCAATGTCATAGTCTGTGCACTGGCTATGGCCCACCGTTGAATGGAAACTCTGCAAATTGTGACTGATGATGCGTGAATTCTACAGATTCGTTAAAATTGGTATGTTTTCTACAAGTTTTGAACTACATTGAATGTACGTTGGCCTGCAAGTGTATACGCTGCATTGACTGGGCGATGTAATATTGGTAAATTGAATGTTGAGTATGGATGGTTTTTATGGTGCGCAAAAAAAAAAATCTTTGTTTGCTGAAACATTACAGAAATCCAAGCATCTATTCATCGTTATTACGGGTGGAGCTAACCTTATGTAGAAAAGACATCTGTTGATAAAGACAAATGAATCAGTTAGTCCATGTTGTATCTGACTACAACCACTCATCGTACCCCTCTCCATATTGCCTAATACCTTGCTATCCACCTTACTTCGCATGGTATATACCTCAAGACCTATTGCAGTGAGTTCAAGCCTTTGTTTATGCATTGGTTAAACATTGAATGCACGTTGGTGCAGTGTAGTGGTGTTGTGGCTGGAAAAAACGATTGGTTACTACACTATAAGTGTCATTCTATACACATGCATCCACCGTATTAGCTTGCTCACTCGTTCATATTGTGTGTATCTTGTGTGTTAAATTATTTTTTAAGGTCGTTTCATATATGCACGTTGATTGGTGGCCTATGCCACTTGGTGTGTTTGGTGTGGCTACATTTGTTTCCTATGTAGCTTATCAAGTTAGTATCAAATCCATGGAAGCATGGTGAACCTGATGTTATAAATATCAAGAAACAAGGTGAATTTGTGAGGAAATAAAGGTTGATGTAGTATAGCTCGGGACCCTTGAAGAGGGCGAGCTAATCATAAGTGTAGAGTGAACACATTGTTCTTGCTACTGTTGCGTTTGAATAGACCGCCATTCGGGACTTGAATGCAAATACCACAAAATTCTTATAAATAATTGAAGATTTGAGCTAAATAACTAGGGCTCAAAGGGAATTTGAAAATGTGCACCATCATCCTCAGCTTGTGTGTTGTCAGCTCCATTGAAGCGGAAGTGTGGTGGATTGAAACCACCATTTGTGGCTCTCCAAACTGCCACTCCATGGTAGATTGAAGGGAAAATGTGATTTGTTTTTGTAGTGTAGAGTTGATATATTATGTAGAGCGTGTATCATATCATGGTGCATTGATTTTATATGTGAAATGTCATATAGGGAATTCTTATTGATTTTCCTTGGTGAATGTACCAGTTCAAATTACTATTGGTTATATATGACATGGAATATTAATTGAGTTGATTCATATTTGAAGACTGTGCCACTATATATATTAATCAACTGAGTTGGTTGACGTGTTGAATTTTGTGGCATATTCATGTTCCTTTGTCATCACGATTCGGTGTTGCAGCAATAGTCCAACAAGTTTTGTGTAATTTCTAGCTTAAGATATTAATTGAAAAAAGGTTGGAGAAAATGACTAGAATTAGTGAAGTATTAGAGTTCCTAAAAACTGTGATATTCTCTACTACTCATGATACAGTGAAAATAAGAAAAAGTCATTCTCACTAACATTCGAATCTGTCTACAAAATGCACAAGATAAAATTGATTTTTTGCAGCTCGAATCTCAGCTAGAGCAAGAAGAACTAAAACATATGAGTCATTCTGAACATGTTTCTGTTCAAAGCATTGAGACTACAACCCATCAGAAGCAATTCAATAATGTTACAATTGGTTCAGATTTAGTACCCAATAAAGCAACAGTTGTACGTGCAAATGCAGAAACTCAGTCTGCACTTCCCAAGCCCATCATCAGACCTTGGGAACAAATTTTCCACAACAATCATAGAACTGGTCTTGGATATGAGAAGGACTTGTCCTTTCATATTCCAGATTACTCAAAGCCCATTCAGTTTCAAAGTGCTGGATTCATTCATGACAATTCACATCCAGTTGTTCCAGATTCTGCCCCTCTTCCACAGCAACAACAACAACAATAGATTGTGAAATGCCAATACTATGATCGAGTGGCCATTTGAAAGATCACTGTTTTGATCTTCATCCATGTAAGAACTGTCATAAAACCACCCATTCTTCACACAGATGCTTCAGAAACAAATGTCCTGCAAGAGAAAAGATTCATCTTGGATGGATCACTTCTTGGCAATGGGCATCAACAACCAAGAAGATATTCCAATCACATGTCAGAACTTGTTCCAGAGTATTGAACAGTCTTGCAGTTGAGTTTTATCCATCATCTCACCTTGTATCTAACAGGGGGGAAATGATGGTCATCTACAAGCTTCAAAGTCACATCAAGCGACCCTAAGCCAAAACCTGCCACACCAGTTTCAGAGTTGTAGCCAGAGACAAAGATGCCCCTAAGCATGCCTTCAGTTGGTAATCTCAGACACTTCCTCTAGCAGAAGACTTCAACTTCTTGCTAGCTTCGAAAGAACTGCAGGAAAAAAATTGAGAACACTTCCTCTAGCAGAAGACTTCATCTTCTTGCCAATTTTGGAAGAGTTCCAAGAATTGCATTAAGCATTCCAGAGTTGTTGGTCATCCTTAAACCATCACAGGTTGAGACTTCCCTATTCAGGTTGAAGTTCTCCCTTTTATGCAGGGTGAGACCTCCCTTTCATGGTTGAAGGTTTCCCGATTCAAAACAATAGGAGCACTTCCTCTAGCAGAAGACTTCAGCTTCGTGCCAGTTTTGGAAGAGTTTCTGGAACTGCACTAAGCATTCTAGTGTTGGTGGTCATCCTTAAACCACCGCCCTTTATACCAACATTTGAAAGAGCACATTCAGCCTAGTGATGCCATGCATTTTTGTACATTTTGTATTACAGCTCTCTTCTTGGACTCATACATAACCCTTCAGATTAAGGGGGGGAATGTTGGACACCTAATCCTCAATGGGTCAGTGTGGAAGCAGAATAGACAAAAGGAAGTCAAAGAGACCTTGGGATGTGAAACCCAACGGTCAAACCATGTACTATAAATGTATATCATTTGTTAATAAAAAATAGATTCTCATGTTTTATCCTTTAGATTATGTTGTTGCCCATATGTGTTTAACACAACCTCCATAATGCCTCTGCAGCCATTAAACCATGGTTTCACCCTTCGATACCCCCTGGAATCCTTTCGGTAGACTTTCAAGCTCAGTAGAGCCATTGAAGACCTTCATTCACCTCTGTTTTTCTTAACAAGTTCTCCATTTTGCAGGGAAGACTGTTGTTCCAGGCTTACAAAGAAACAAGCTTGCATAACAGTTGAACACAAAATGAGCAATTTACTATGAAAAACACAGTAAAAACCTCAAATTCGCAGTAAAGTAGAAAGGAGCACAGTAAAGGTCACTCAGCCAGATTAAAGGATACTTACAGAGTTTAAAGAATATTAGTAAAAAGGTTAAATGAAGCAATATGCCAGCATGAAGAATGCAAACAACCAAGAAGCTAAAAGGGCAAAATTTCATACAACAAAGCCAGCACAGCCTGAATAAACGGGACAACAAGAAGCAGTTCAAATAGCTGCCCCTATCTTCTTTCCATGAAGATATTTCTTTTCCTAAAAATCTTAATCAATTTTAGGGATATTTTCCTAATTTCATTATTGTATAAATAACTCTTTTCTTGAGTTGTAAATGGTTCAAAGTTGAAGATTCATGATTCATTGCTTGTAAAGTCTTGAATGTTAGTTCTTCTTTGAACCTGGAAGTCACCTTTTAAGGAAGCTTTTGTGAACACTTGATGTACTCAATTTTTCTGGGGCCTTAATACAAAACAAAGGATTCTAAATATGGTTTTACACAGTTTTGTGTTATCCTGTAAGCTTTTCCAATTTTCAATCATCATTATTTTCTTCATATGCTTATGACTTATAGAGATATCTAGGTAGGAACAATTAGAGTTTCAATTGATTCCTATAAGCTCTTGAAGTGATCATCTATTAAGAAATTGGATTAATGCAACTGTCTGTGTAGCTAATCCCCTCTAATCAATAAATCATCAGCATCTTGTGTAAGCTTAAGTATACTACCTTGAATGTTTTGAATGTAGTTTAGAAGGTTTTCCTACTTATGGTGTTCTGTTTTACAGTCTGGAAACTATGATAATCATATTTTTTGTTGTCTTATACTCACCACTATTTTAATCTATATCACTGTGTAATGCTTTATAGCAGCCCTTTTCTGAAGTATTAATATAACCCAAAGGATTAATTACTTCAATCCTACATCTGTCTTCTTTCATCAGTCTTCCAAAATTAAAACCAAAAACCCCCAAAAAATTTATTTTAGATGCTCTGGCATTGGTAGCTTGACCTACTACTATCTCAGAGGTACAACAAGATGTCTAGTGAAATATTGTATGGGGCAATGCCAATTGAAGATTTGTTTGTGAAAGATGAATTGGTGTTAAGAATCTATGCATCAAACTTTATTGATGGATATTGTAGGATATCTTTGATATGTGTGTCATTTTTAGTTATAAATGTGTTGCTTTTAATGACTATGTGTTTTTTTCAATTCTATACTAATTGTGACCCTACTATGTAAGAACAACTTGGTGAACTTGACATGTTTTAGAAAATTTTGTATTTATTTTTCAAAATGTGCACTTCAACATTTGTGTTTTTAGTCTTGAGTATATTTTAAATGAAGAATTTACACCAAATAATTTTGAATAAACCCTTAGACAGTTACATCAATTTTCTGAATTCTTGATCTTTTTAAATAACAATTTTAAGATTTTTAAATGCATGATGTAAGTTGAATGGTTACATCAATTAAATTCATGAGGAAACTTCAAGGGTTACATCAATTTTCTGAATTCTTGATCTTTTTAAATAGAAATTATAAAGATTTTTAAATGCATGAGGTAACTTTTTAATGATCATATATCTATATATAATTTTCTGAATTATTGATCTTTTTAAATAACAATTTCAAATATTTGTAAATGCAGGAGGTAACTTTATAAAGATCATATATCTATATCTATATATATAGATATTCATTTCATGGATGAGAGTTTCCCACTTGATTCTTTTAGGCGAGAATCAATTGAGTCTCATGCATCTACTAGAGGGGGAGGTCATGGATTAAGGAGATTATCAAGTGAATTGGGGAAGGTCCACCATTCATTACATCATGATCGTGGTATATATATGTTTATGTGAAAGTTTTTAAATAGTATTTGAATATAATAATATGTACATACATATGAAATTGGATTTTTTTCAATTTAGCTTTATTAATTTAAATAAATTTCATTTTTTTAGGAGCATCTCAAACTAGGTCGAAGACTGTATCTATTCAATCGATGGAGGGCCATCATTCACATCATCGTGGTATGGTATATATATGTTTATATGAATTTAATTAAATGATAAATAGGTAGAATCATATTTACGTACATATATATTGAATTCATGTTCTATTTTTTTAGAAGCTTCTCTCACTATGTCATCGCATGAAGGTGGTCAACAATCTCAATCAACTCATGTACTTGGGCACGATGGTGCTCAACCATCTTTGGGTGGTCATGATGGTGCTCAACCATATCCATGTGGTTAAAAATCTCAATCATATCATCATGATCCTCATCATTTTGGTAAATTATATAATTTTTATTTTATCTTTATTTTTTTTATGTTAAAACAAATTTGTACATGTAAATGAATTGTATGTACATATATGTGTACATGTCCATCTTGCATGCTTATCAAAACATTTTTTCACATGTTTTTATATTTATGTAATTATATTGATGTAGGGGGTGAAAATGTTGCTCAAAGTAATTGTAAGCGAAGCAGGGAAATTGAAGAAGAAGACCATACACCAACTACCACCTATCCGTCTGATATTCCTAATGAGCTTCCTTGGGAAAAGAACATCCAACAATGTATGTTAAATAGGTGCATAGGTCATCATTCAAAACTGAGGAAAGATCTTAGGAGTTTGGAGCTCCGTGTAGACAGTCGACAAAGCTTAGAAATGGTTGTGTACTCTCTAAGCTCATTTCTTGGTATTTATAAGAAACTTGGGCCAACCACTAGTTTCTTTATAGATATGATGAGGCGTAGAAAGGAAGCAGTAATGAGTCTTGATAAATGGGTCAAGGTAAGTAAAAGGGTTACAAAATTATTGCCGAAAAGAAAGATGCTCAAGGTGCAATATTTCAAGCACCCTGATATAGCCATCCATTTGTATGATGGGTTTCTTGCAACGTATGGAAATCTATCATGGAATGATGAGGTTCCAATTTATTTTGTAAAATTATTTTATGCAGAATTATATTTGGGTATAAGACCTAATTATAATTATATACCCTCTGAATTTTATGGTATTGGGAGAGGTCAGCTATATGAACGAAAGGGTGCATTACGGGATATTGAAAATCTTCGCCCTCTGCAAACTTTGGTACATCAACCTCCTTGTCTGGTAACTTTGCAGTCGGATATGGATGCCACTTCTTAAATTGATCTAGAAGGAAGGGATGCCATTATAGACAACATCTAGACTGCATTGACTCGAATTGATGTTGTTCTAAATCAATAAAGGGCACGAGCTAATGCACATGCTAATTTTGTATATAAAATAGATGAGGAGATAGATAATATGAATAATGAGGAGCTTAAATCATATGCAAAGGGTTGTCGTAACGGTTGGAAAGACCCAATTTTTCATGAGGAAGAGGGACTGGGATGGGTATGTGTTAATGTTAATTCACATAATTTTTTTTTATTTTTTCAGATATAACCTAACAAAAATGTATCATATGTTCACCATTCGCACTTAACTCATTTTTTGAAAGAAAATTTTGATAATATCATGGTCCTAGGTTCAGGTTCCAATCAAGATATGTCGAGAGATGTTAGTTTTTTCTGAAGATTTCATGTTGATACTATTATTCTACTTTTATTATATTGGTATCGTGAGCACATATTTTTGAAAGAAATAATTACATAGATAAAAAAATGTTAACAAATTTTGATTTCTTTCAACGTTATCGACATAGTGCCACCATCTTCCTCCCTATTAGGAGATGTGTCAAATATTCACATGTCACAAATATCTAATAGCTCACTTTTGTTTTGTTATAAATCAAACCAAGTTCTACTAAAAAATGAGATCTCTGTATTACAGTTTGAAATTTTTTTAATTTTAGGTATGTTGAGATGGTTTCCATTCTTCGGGGACTTTAGCGATGGACTCAACAATGGGGATAGCATCATCTAAACAATTTGAAAAAGTTGTTTAACAATTTTTTTGATATTGCGAGTTGATGCATTTTCATGTGAAATTTTAAATTTTATATATATATATATATATATATATATATATATATATATATATATATATATATATATATATATATATATATATATATATATATATATATAGATATATATATATATATATATATATATATATATATATATATATATATATATATATATATATATATATATTGTACAAGGAATCCATGAGGGACAAATGTAGGGGGAACACCACGAGGTATTGCATGGAATTTGAAACTTGATTCGATTACAGGGATTGAATTGTCTAGACAATTTGAAGAAGTTGATACTTGATTTTTTTAATATTGTGAGTTTATGCATTTTCAAGTGTAATTTTAAATTTTTAATATATATATATGTACGCGTATTGTATAGGTTATCCATGAGGGTACAATGCATGGAAAACACCATGAAGGCATAATGGAGAGGGAACACCATGAGGTGTTGTATGGAATTTGAGACTTTTTATAATTTTGTTTTGATGATCTTACATTCTCATTTAATTTTAAAACATTAAAATTTAATTTTAAAGTACATAATCTTATGTATATATGCAATTGCACATGTTGTGCAGGGCACCCATGATTCTGATGAGAGAATGAGGATGTTGATTGATAGTATATTTCAATGAGATTCTCTTTGATGCAACTTTTTGTTTGACAATATTTTTCAATTGTATTTACTTTTATCATAATATAAATTTTGGACATAGTTAAAGTAAAACTCTTTATTATGAATTGATCTCTTTGATACATATTTTTATTTGAAAAAAAATTATTATATATATTTACTTTTATAATGATATAAATTTTCGACGTATTTTAAATAGAACTCTTTATTATTATTTAATACATGCTAATTTTCGAGTTTATGTACATTTTGCATGATGTTTCTTATAATTGTGCATTTTATATGATACATTGTGATGATTGCATGTATGGTACATTTTGCATTTGAATGAATCTTATAATTTCATGTAGATGTCTAAAACAACAATAACTTAAAATTGCATTATAAAATATGGTATACATTTTGCATTCATGTATAGAATGGCTACTATGGATGTCAGTTGATAGTTAACTTTTAATATAATATTGTTCATGCAAACAATTATAAAATTGCATTATAAAACAAGGTACAATTTGCATGATGCATGTTTTGATCCTTAAAGGTTTTACATATTTAAGTTAATGAATATGTAGCAATGAAAGAAAAATTGCATTTAGCTGGTACATTTTGCTCATGATCATTATTATAATGTTAGTAGATTATTCTTAGGTGTCTTTTAAATTTGTTTTGTCAAGTTATTTAAAATGAATCTAGTAAAATTGCAAATTATAAAACATGGTACATTTTGCATTTGAATGAATCTTATAATTTGGTGTAGATATATAAAACAATCATAACTTAAAATAGCATTATAAAATATGGTACATACATTTTTCATTCATGTATAGAATCGCTACTATGGATGTCGGTTATTAGTTAACTTTTAATATAAAGTTGTTCATGCAAACATTTTATAAAATTGCATTATAAAACATGGTACAATTTGCATGATGCATGGTTTGATGCTCAAAGGTTTTACATATTTAAGTTCATGAATATGTAGCAATGAAATTAAATTTGCATTTTGTTGGGACATTTTGCATGATCATTCTTATAATGTTAGTAGATGATTCTTAGGTTTTGTTTAAAGTTGTTTTGTCAAATTTAAAATGAATATAATAAAATTGTGTTGTAACGGCTACAATCACCCTCCAAAATTTTGCCTTTGGTTTGCTTCAGAACCTCCCTCCTCAAAATCTTAGTAGCATGTCTTGCATTGCTCAGGTACTTTTGTTTTTTACTTGAAGTTATCTTTCACTTCATAGCTTGTGTTCACTAACGTGTTCTGCTAACCAACTACAAGGTGACCCCATGACTATGTCACATACGGTTCTTGCATTGTCTTGGAAAACTACGCAATCCTAGAGGGAAACCAACCTTTCTCTCAAGAATTATGTAGAGCATCCCGACAGTCAGCCCTGCTCTCCAGAAATGCGCAGATAAGTCCAGTAGACAACCTTTCTTAGAGAAATTATGTAGAACATCCAGATGCTGGGCTTCATCTCAGGAATTACGTAGACCCAACTGGAAGCTTGTCTTCAGTTGGGAAATTGTGCAGAGCATGACAGGCATCCAAAGCCACTTATCCCAGGAATTGCACATAAGAATTTCTCATGTTGTTTCCCGATGCATGTGGCGTAAAGTTGCCCGATTCCCTCCAGAATTGTGCAATCTTCCCATGCATGCATGGCAATATTTCCCAATAAATAAAAAATAAAATTAAAAAAAAAAAACATCCCTAAAAAATAGGGATCTATTTTTAGCACTGGGGGTTACATGTAAGTTGATTTTAGAAACTTCCCGCGAAGTGTCTCTTTTTCCCATATTTATGGCATGTGTGTCATAAACCCTAAAGCTACCAAATCTATTTAAAAAATTCCTTAGAGATCATTCTACACATTGGATCTTGGAGCTCTGACATTCCCAAGGAATTTAGGAATCTTCAGCACGGTCGACAACAACTTTTCCAAGTAAGTTTTCCTTTTCGATTCTTTTGTTGCTTTTTCTATCGCTTTTATTTCCTCGACTTGTGTGAGTGTTGTTTTGCATGTTTTATTGAACGAACACTGGATTTTTCATTGTTTTAACTTGTAGAAGTGTTGTTTAAAATTTTGCATTGTCTTTCTTAAGTGTTGCATGCATAACACGGTTTTTGCACTAACAGTCGTCGTTGCAGCAACCCTTTCCACTGTCTTCATTGTTTTTCCATATCACTGATTCCTACATTGGTTTTGATGGCATGCATGATCATTGAATCCTATCTGCACCATCCTTTTCTCTCGCTTTTGAATCTACTCATTTTCAAGTCGCTCTTGATCAGATCTCGGCTGCTTTATCTCAGATCTTACATTTCCCGGCATGCTCTGCACATTCCTGGGCTTGAGGATTTTCCTTGGCTCCAGGAATTTCACAGAGGTTTCTTGTCACTGCCCTCTAGCTATGCTCTACACAATTCTGGGAGTCAGTGCCCAATCTTTCACACTGAGATTCTACAATGCGCAGTCCCAACCAAGAGTTAAACTAGACTGAACTGTGCATTGTAGAGTTCGAGTCAAAAGTAAACCCAGATAGAATATTCTTTGCGTAGTTCCAACCAGCAATAGGTCTCACTAGTAGTTGAGATTGCGCAATGTCAAATTCCAGCTGACAGTCTCCCACCCTTGAAAGTCATCACTGGGAAATCTTGCACAGCAATCACCCAGTTTATCGCATGATCGATCCTTGAAAGTCCTTGTGTTTTTAAACTAGAATTTGCTTGTTGTGAGTGTCTACTTTGTCTCAAGCTACATTAGTTGTTGAGAATTCTCTCAGAAGTACAAGCATCATGGCTTCCAAGAGAGCTAGATCAAATGACACTTTAGAGAGCAGCACTAGAGACGTGATTGAACAACTTCCAATAAAATTTCCCATATATGCAGACACATAGTTGTTCGTAGAGAAGGACATGAAGATCACATGGCATGAAATAAAGGACATATTTGCAAGCACTTTCAAGGAATATCTGGAAGATCAACAAGTCTATGTCAACATTCACAAGTCAGGCTTGTATGGGGTTGCATGCAAGTACCACTCCTTCCCATGCATGGATATCATTCACTGGGTTGTCTCACATATTGATCCTGAGACGATGACATTGAGCAGCTCTAGTGGAACACACCTTTCTACCTTCAAGATGCAAAAATACCATCAGATGTATCACTTTCTACAGTCAGTGAACTCCATGGATGCAATATTCTTCTCTCCCAAGAATAATGTGAACTCAAGAGATATCTTGAAGCGTTGTTTAAAAGAGCCATCAAAGTTCAAGGCGACACCAAACTTGGTCTACAAGATGAAGTCATTCAAGAAGGCTTACCAACTCTTCATCATCATTACATGTCACTTGTACGGTCAAGAGAGCACATGGACCTTCCTGCAGAGTTGTGTTTTTACGTTAAATAAATTAGCAAATGAAGGAAGGCCTTTGACCTAGTCGAACATGTTGGCTCTTTAGTTGAAAGTGCATGTGTCAAATGCCTAGAATACACCTAAGAATGGAAAAGCAATATTCTCTATGTTCGTGTACCTGCTTGATGCAATATGTGCCCCACAGCAATTCCCTAGCATGGGTTGGACATGGAGACCATCAAAGGAAGTTGTGAATGTTTATTACAAGTTTCTCTCTGAGTGTAGCTACCGAGGATTCATGATGAGGTTATCTGACCACTTCATCACCACGCTATACAAGATGATATTTGAAAAAGACCCACCTTGCATGTACTAGGAAGAGATGCAGGCATTTCTCAACATTGCAGATTGGTATGCCTCACTTGGTGGCACCTTCATCAGGATATTCGACACAGATAAGCCTCCGCATGAGCTACCAAGGTTTTCCACAGACAAGTTGGTCATGCAAGAGGTTGCATACAACATCTCCATAGGGTTGTCAACAACACTGCATAGGAGGAAGAAGGCAACATGGCCTACTCTTCCTTTGTGGATTGAGTTGTATGAGATTCATCCCTTGAAATATGTAGATGTCGAGACCAAAGACTTGAAAAGGTTTGGGTTTGTCACCAAGAGTTTCAATCTGTATAATCCTCCCTACATATGCAAGAAACATTATGTGAAGGTGTACTTCCCATGGTTTAATGGGGCATTTCATTGGCCAAAGGAAGATCCTCGGAGGCATTTCTATAACTCCTCTAGGCCCTATGAAACAGTGATCATGGTTGTAGAATGGAAAGTGACACTGCAGATAGCAGCACCATAGGAAGCAGCAACAAAAACAACAGTGAGTGGAAAACTGGCACAAGACAAAGGTAAGAGGACGATTGCCAAGAGCACAAAGGTCGAGAAAAGGCCATGACATAGATGAAGAAAGAAATAGTGGCCGAGATATCAAATTTTGTGCCTACCATGTGGACAATGTATAGAAAATTTTCCACCATGCACAAGGAAGTTGTCCATCTATATGGATTTTAGCAGCAGTGAGCACAAACGGCCCAAACTCTCAAATGAATTCACACTGTTATTGCACACATGCAAGGATGGAAAATGAGATACAAGGTAGGCCCGCTTTACTAGCATAAGAATAAGAAGCCACATATTGAGCTAGACAAAGCACGTATTCAAATGTAGATCTAGAATTATGAGCAGCTCCCTCCACTCATCACTAGCATTGAGCCTTCTTCTGCACGATTTTTTACGAGTTTGGATGTCATAGTGTGAATGCACAAGATCCCTTCCATCATAACCCTCACCCATGCCATGAGGAAGAACCAAGTCATGCCGGATGTCAACAAGTACATAGATCAATTGATGCACATAGCCACCAGTGATGAATTTCAACTTAGCACAGAGAACATGAAAAAGTACATCAGTGGTCCAGCAACACTCAAGAAAATGTTGCACATGATTCAGGATGAGTTGGGAAGAGGTTTTAGAACCATATACCTGGAAGCCATGGAGGTAAGATTCCGCTTCGACAAAGATGCCATCAAAAAGTACGGGGACATAGTAACGCAATACGGAGCTTGGTATTAGTTTTTCACCAAAGATCACCATGAGGAGGTTAACGAGTTGGTATTTCCCTAATACCCCGAGTGATGTTGTTTGTCTTGTGAGGCTCACTCAAGCCTCTTTTTGTACCACATCGGTATATGTGGAAATTGTATTATTGTAAACATATTGTAAGTGAAATTCCAAGTGTCTTTAGTGGAATGTGAATAGTCATTATTGTAATGTGAAGAGTCATGAGGGTAGTATAAGAGTCAAAGGGGAATGTCAAGGGTCACCCCACCCTTTGCTATATACAGAACCTCATAACGCATAGTATCAGACTTTTGGGAGCCAAGCATTTGGCTAGGAATTTATTAGAGAAGGCTTGGAGAGTATAGTTACGAGCCTTGGCTTCTCCATAGTGCAAAGCGAGTACATATTTTTGAAGGAGAAGGCAGTGTTGACTGTAATGTTCCACTATTTGGGCTAGTGGCTTTCAATGGTGTATGTATGGATGGACCTTTCACTTTATATAATATAATAGATCCAACACATCTTCATACATATGTTGTTATTGTAGTTCGACTATTATGGTTACTTTAGCAATGTATGTTATTTAACTTACATATTTTTGTATGAACTATTTTGTATATTATTGTATGAGTCCTATTGAAGCCATGTTGTTGATTTAACCCATCACTTTAGATTGTGGACTATTATGCTTTCCAGCTTGTGCTATCATTCAGGTTGTGTGTTCCTTTCAGGTTATGTACTATTACAGGCTTCTAAGGGACACACTTCATTTTCCCCTTCGTGTGTTTGAGCTCCCATGCATCTCACTTGACTAGCTGCAAGGTCACACACTTGCTTCTGACAAATATATCACACTTAACTTTGTGTTCTACCATAGTCAAGGCATTGCTTTACTACCCAATGTTAGGACTCCTACTCCGAACGGTCTGAGGTCTACTTGGGACTTCTTACTGGGGAGATCCCCTAATATGTTGGTGGGTCCAACATCATCAACATTTTTGATGCTAGAAGGAGGGCCAAATGACCAGCTGAGTCCTCAAATTTTGTTTTGAATCTCTGCACATTCTTCATGACTTACATTATAATTAATACTCCGACATGTCTATCTCATGGATGTGATTTTGAAGTGTCAGAGGATCTCCTTGATGACTTGTCACGTAACACATATGATGGTGAAGGTGGAGCATATTTTCTTAATCATAGTGTTTCCTTCATGGGTTTCTATGAAAGGAATGAAATCCATGAGGATCACATTTCCTTCTCGTTGTTCACATTCGTGTTTCAAGGGCATGCACTGCAATGGTGTGTGACATTGCCCACAGCCTCCATTAACTCTTATGATCAGATGATCGGAGAGTAGGCTCGTGCTTTCTATCGCTATGATGGTAAATAACTCGATAAGGAAATCCTGGAATTACGGAAAGCACCTGATGAATCCATTTTGAATTTTTGAAAACACTTCCAAAATCTCGCTTTTCAAATCCGAGAAGATGAAATTGATTAGAAATGTATCAATGAAAAATTTCAGTATCTTCTTCACATATTTGTAAATCCACATGCATTAGAATGATTTGAACCCCTCCCATGATACCTATTTGTTAGATCTACGAAACCCAACTCGAACAAGGTCACTGTCACGAGTGGCCCTTCGTCTTCTTATCATCAAACAACTCTAACTCCGCAATGTGAGGTGGGAGAAATTGTGAACCCATCTGTTGAACTCTAACATCCTCCCACCCCACCTGCTCTGGATATCTATGCAGATTTGGATTTAAAGCATGTTTTCTTCCACATGAACTTGTTCTCTCAACCTCTATCTTCTCATTCTATTAATCCTCCAGATTGTATTGTGTTGTGTTCTCCCGTTCTTGACTCCACACTTGTTGTTAACGAGGATCAAGTTGTCGATGGAGTTGGTGTTGAGTAGCCAACCTACGTTGTCATTTATGATGAGTATGTGTGGGAATATGAAGAAGAACATACGATGAAGAATGACCTCCTTCTGTCTGCACCTCATCTGTTATTTCTTGACATTTTTCTAACTCTACCATTTCTGATTTTCCCTATGAAAATCCATCCTTAGATGTTTTTACTTCCCATCATTAACAAAACACATCAGATGTCAGTTTTTCATTTGATTGCAAAGAGGACACATCTTTCTTTTTAAATCCACCCAATCTATCATTTTTTCTTTCTAAAAACTCTAAGGGTGAACATTCTTATTTCTTATCAACCCCTCTATATGATTTATCAGATCATGAGGATGTCAATAAACATATCAAATTTTCTGATCATGGCTATCATGATCTCTTCACTCGTTCATTCAATCATGATGTTGATTCACTCGTTGTTTATCTTTCTAAGCCACCGGTCTTTGATGATCTACCTCATGATGAAGTCGAAACCCCTCAAGTTGTCGAGGGGCTTCAACCCACACAAATGGTTATGTTAGGTCCTCGCTATCTTGAGTTCATTTCTACTCGAGATCAAAAATCTATTGAAACACCCCTGGACCCTCGTCACTCTCCCATTTGCATTGAAGAGAAATATAGTTTAAATATTTCACATCCTCCACCTGAATCACGTGATCCCATCACTCATGCATTGAAGGAATCATGCACAATGACCACTCTTGCTAAGAGAAATTTTTCTTACTTTTTCATGTTTTCTCTTTTGTCCTAGTCAAAAGAGTGTGCATGTTCATTGTTTTCACACAGTGTGTTGTAACACCATGGTATGTCCATGTTGACGGTGTTGGACCTGCCAACATTAGGGGATCTCCTCAGTATGACATCCCAACTAGACCTCACACCGTTTGTTGTAGGATTCCCATCTGGTATGATGGCCCATTTTCCATTATCTTAAAGATCTGCCTCAACTCTTGCTTGTCAACACAGGAGAGTGGTTTGCTTTGTCTTAGAGAAGTGACGTTTGCATTCCTGGTGAGTGTAAGTGTCACTTGTGTCAATGGTTCTTTCACTGTCGAGGGAGATGGTGAGAGTGAGTTCCAACTTGATTGGGAGTATTCCTAAAAATACTAGGAACACACAACAAAATAGGACATGCATAGCTTCTGGAGGAGCAGTCCACACGGATGCGGCAATCACAACATACAAGGCAATCTAACACGTACAACACTCAACGGATCAATCCAAACGTGTGCAACATTTGTTACAGCAAGCTTCATTTGAAAGGTCTATCTGATGTTTGGGAGAGCAGTCTACATGGGCGAGACATCGTTAACAACATATACAACACAGTTCCATTAATAGAATATGCATTACAACAAATGAAACAGTTCAGATGTAGAACACAGGTTAAAGCAACATGCATTACAAGTGTTAAAGATTAGTCTTACAACATATACAATACATGTTTGAAAATGTGTTGGCCTCTTAGCAGACTTATGAATTAAGTGAAAGTTCCAAAACACATCATTACACAATACATCACTAACCCGAGTGTGGGGTGTTGGGGCCACTACTTACTCCTCAAAGAAAAGATTACAAACTCTCTTAGCTATGTGGGAGGAATTGAGGTGAAATGTCCATTGCATGGACAAATGAGGGGTTATTTATAGCCAAGGGTGAAACTAACCTTTGTGGCTGTTTGACTACCCTCATGATCGTCTGGCTTCCATGACTTTTCGACTTACATGACTCTTTGTTCAATAGATAGGTCTCTTAGACTTCGACTTTACATCACATTGATTGAAAACATAGCCCACAGTGGATATGTTGGCGACATGACTCATGACATGACTTGACATCACTTAACATGACAGTGCTGGTACATTCATGTTGCTATTGGAGTGCATGTCGAGCTACAATGTTGCTGGGTGATGGATGTCTTCATGGTGTATCATAGCTTCACCTCCGCATGGCGAAGTGTGCAAGGTCTTCGATGGTCCTTGGTTTCCTTGATGAAGCTTTTTCATGTTGTTCCTTTCTTGCATGCTGGAAGGCTTGACAAGCTCCTTTGTTCGTGAAGGTACATGTTCGTCTACTTTCCATGCTTCATTCATTCATCCATTGGTGAACCTGTCCTTCTCTATGTTCTCCCTGTTAACACCCAGGTTGTTCCCTTCGACTCCCAAGGGAATACGGCCGGGGTAACCACTAACCAATCTTTGGATTACTGTTTCTAGCCAAACTGTAATCAGAGAGGGCTCTCTCTTTATGATTTGTCTCTGTTTTGATAGTATTTTAGGCTAGCTATTATGTTCAGAATTTTGTTTTATGTTTTGGTTGAGGGAAGTCTTCTGCATCTAAGGTGTAAGTTTTCAGGCAGTATTAATCCATTGGGCAATGGAGTCTGTGGCTACAGGTTGACTGAATATTGGGTTGAGTAGCTGGAATTACAGGGCCATTTAAATATCTCATGGGACAAATCTGAATTTGTGATTGTGATGTGTGTTCAACCAGTGGAAGGCAATTAAGAATCTTCCACTAAGCTGAGTGTGAGAAAGAGATATGTTGCACAAGATCAAACTTGATTTCCTGAAACAACAAACACTGTGAAAGTATATAGTTTGAAAGTGCAGCAATTAAGAATTACACCTTCATACCTGTAACTGAAGAAAACACTTATAATGGCATAGATTGAGTCTAGGGTAAACTGTGATTAAATCCTAGAACTATTCTTTTTCCTTGCCATTAATTGTAAAACACAGAATATGAATGAGCTATGAAAAGATACATAAACACATAACGAGAGTTTGAAGAAAACTTATTGTGCCATGAAACACGCAGGAATCCTGTAACATTCAGCAAAACACCACAACGACTCAGATAACGCAGAGCTTTGGAAATTCCATCAACTTTTGTATTAATAGTCTGGAAAAATACAGCATAAGAAACTCTTGAAGAGAAATCAACAACAACCCCTGCAAACTTATGCGAGGGGGAATATATACAAACGGTCATACAAAAATATCTGAGGCGTTGAGTCATCTGAGAAATAAATACATTCACCAACTTGTACAGAAAGTAGATAAGAAGTTATTACATCATTGAATACAGAATAAGTGCTCTTTATGTATGTCAGAAGATATTTTGGCCTTTGGAGGCCACTGAGTCAGTCTAACTGTTCTGCTTTAACTCTGAAAAATGTGCCTTTATGGCATGTCGTGCTGTAGTTTTTCGGCCCTGTTACCTGTTAGCTGTAAATCTTCCTTTGTTGGCCGAATATGATCTGCTGAGTTGGCTCAGCCCTTCCCTTTTCATGCATGCTGATTTTACTAAGTTTTCCTGTGCATGCCAACTTTTACTTTTGATAAAAAAAAACTTAGTGAATGGCTTCCTGGTCTATAAGATCATTTGTATTGCCTTAGTCCACCATTCCTGTGTGGGCAATTGATGTCTGAGAATTGCATCCAAAGTCTCATCTGCCTCTGTGTATTTATAGAAATTGGGAGGCACTTCAAACAGATGTTTGATTTCATTCATTATAAAGAATAAATTCTCTACCCTGTTGTAGAGAGTTTGTCCTGTAGCTGGCCCTGTTTCCTCTGAGGTGCTGGGCCTTTCAGTGATCTGATTTGTGGCGAATGTGTTGACCCTCTTGGCATACTGCTCATGTGTAAGTAGCCTTCCTGCGCTGTTCAGTAAGCCAGGGAGACCTCTGTTTTGCAATGCCACATACTTGTCCATGAATCTATTGACCTCTGTCTGCATGTCCTGGGTCCTTCTTTCTAATGTCTGCACCAGGTTTCTTAGTGTTAGGACCCTCTTTACTAACAAGATAGTCTCAGTCCTGTTGGAAATTCCCATAGTTGCTAACTGAGCACTTGTTCTATTATTAAGCACATTGATCATCCTGTTGGCAATTTCAGGCATATTGCCTAGAGAGGCCCTTGATCTCTGAATTTCCCTTTGTGCTTTTGCAATGAGCTCCAACTGCTCATGAATTGTCTCAATATATTGCCATTGATCAGTGATGGATTGGCCAATATTGGCCCATAGCACTGTCTTGAGCTCAGCTGTCACTTTATCCAGTGTGAGCTCCTTCTCCAGCTCCTTTATCCTGTCCTTAAGGGCTTTTATTTCCCTGCCCTTTTCTGCTACAATCTGCTTAGATTTGTCATATCTTTCATTTAATTTGACCAAATTTTCCCTGGCCTCTTTTAACTCTGACATTTGGGCTTCCAGGGCTTGGATTTCATTCTTGAGCTTCTGCATATCTAGGCTCGGAGCCTGCTCTGTTGTTGGTGCTGGTGCTGAGGTAGAAGGTGCTGCCTGATCTGTTTGTTGAGTAGGAGGAGCAGTAGTTGGAGGAGCTTCCTCAAGGTTAATTATTTCAGGAGGAGGCTGAGATGTTTGACCTCCTTCATTTTGCTGTAATGATGCTTGCAATGCTGCCTGTGCAGCCTCTGATTCTCCCAACTTTTCTTGAGTCTGGATCAGCTGTTTATATAAAGACACCAGCGAAGCTGTGGCATCTTGATCATGTCTCAGCTAGGCAACTTCATCTGTTTGAGGGTGAATTGTTGCTGGGATTTTGATCTTTCTCCTCAAAGCTGCCATGTCTGCATCCCTCAATTTCAATATTTCTTGTATGCCCTTGATGTCCTTAGGATCATGTCCAATCTCTATGATTATATCTTCTAAGGCCCTGATCCTGTTGTCCTTTGCTTGAGAGGATGCTCTCTCCAACTCAAGTTGGGCAGCTGTATTATTTAGGCTATTTTCTAGCCTGTAGTTATCCAGTGTCTTGTCTGCCAAGGAGGCATACACCATCTCACCCATTTGTTTATGCAATTTGATTTTGTCCATTGGGTGGATGTCCTTGGCAAGGACCTCAAGATTGGTCCTCAAGTAGTCTGAAGGGGACTGTGGCTGCAATGCAGTTGGCATGAAGTGACTCATGATCATTTTGCCTTCATTAACATCATATGCAGACATGAGCCTTTGCTAGTTGGTGGGAGCCATTTTCAACAAATGATTATATAGTTGTATCTTTATTGGCTCATTCCTCCTCTTAATGTCAATGAACCGTTGTTTGATGCTCAGTTTACCTTCTCTCTGCTGGCTTGAGGAGCTGACTTCTCCTCCCATCATCCTCTCTTGTTCCTGCTGGAACGAACTTGCTGAGGCCTCCAGACTTGGTGGGCCCATGCCCAATGACTGCCCAATAGGCATTTCCTCATCTGAAAGGGGATTCATTCTGTGCCTTTTCTCCCCATGACTTATTGATGTGGTTAGGGGAGTCTCTCTGTCCCTCTTTCTGCTTATGTCTTCCTTTTGTGGGGTTTGGAGGACTGAGGCTTCGGCTGTTGTTTCCTGCCTAGGAGGCACAATTTGTGGTGGCTGCTGCTCAGTAAAAATTGGGGCCTCAGCTGCCTTTTCTTGCTGTAATGGCTGCTCTGTCTCTTGTTGCCCCTCTTGTTGTTGTTGTACCTGTTCTTGTTGCTGCTGCACCTCCTCATGAGGTGGTTGTTCGGTTTCCATCTCTTTTTCCTTGCCTTTGCTAGAAGTCTGCCCAGTAGCCTTAACTTCTTGCTGATTTGCTGTGAAGGAAGAGGCAGCTGCTCCCACTTGAGTGCTTGGAATAGTAAACACCTGTGAACAAAGCTCAAGGTCAGCCATCTTCCTCAGATTTCTTATCGCTCTTTGATTTAATTCTTCTTGTGTGACAGCCTCCTCTAAGGTTCCTCTCCTCCATTTTACTTGATTTGCATATTTTTCTATGTGAGGAATCCTTACATGATCATAACCAGACAATTTATACTTGACCCTTCTTAAAGTTATGAAGTGATTGGGGTCATAAGGTTTCCAAAGGAAACTGGTTTGCAAGCCAAGGGATTCTAACATGCTATCCGCCTCTTTCCAACCTTCCTCCCTTTTGTTGTAGATAAAGTGGCCTAATTGGTTCCTGACCTTGAGTTGTGCTTTCTTGCCTTTGCCTGAAAAATGTAGCACATCAGCATTCCCAAACTGCCTGAAATATTCAAGGGCAAACAATCTCATGGGCACATATTTGGGCAATCTGTAGGGAGGCAATTCACACCCATAGATCCTGATGACCGTGTGGTTCTGATAGAAGTACCAGTCCCCAATGTTGTATGATTTAGACAACTGGAGTACCCTTTGCATCTCATCAGTTAGTCTTGGAGGAGGTGAGCTCATCATCAGAGACATGGCTGGGTGGATGAAGAGATCTATGAACTCACAGTAAGTATATGGGGAGTTAGGTCTGCAGTGGAAGACAGAGGACCAATAGACCACTGACCTTGGATTGCCTTGGGCATCCACCCTTTTCATAGCAAAAGAAAACTTTTCATGTTGATAATATAGGATTAAGTGGTATATGTAAGAGGTGTATCTGAACACCTTTTCTCTTGCCAAGTTCATCAATTGCTCATGTATCTTATCAGAGATGTAGGTGGCATAGTCATAGCAGATTGGAGACTTGCCAGGAGCGAACATTAGCATGATCACCAGCACAGTTTCATCAACAAATTCAATTGAATTATAGCCCAAAATGGGACTAATCATGTCTGCAAGATCTCTGCCCAATTGGTTGAGGTATACTTGGTTGATAGGAGGATACTTCACAGAGTCAGAGTCAATGTACAGCTGATTTAATTTGGTGACCTGAGCATCTGTCAACCTGGCTCCTTGATTTATCAAGTCTATGAGTGATAGAGGGACCAATTTCTTCTCAGTTTTGAAGCAGAGCATCTCTTTGATAGCTTCTGGGGTGATATAGAAAACAGCTGAGCCTGAAGGGTCAAGCACTGCCCTCTGAGTAGGGTCATAGTTTTCAGCACATAGGTGGATCAAATCAGGGAACTGATTGACCTGAGGGAGCTTGAAGATAGGGAGAAAAGAGTCCCATATGCCCAGCACATCTGTCCCACTCTCATGTTTAGCCTTCAATTCATTTAGCAGGTGGATGTGGAACTTGGTCCTCATCAGCATTTCCTCTGAAATTTGATAGTCCAGGTCTGCTAGAGGCTGCCACTCCAATTCTCTCTGAGGGGCATTCAATGGAGCAACGTTCAATGCCACCGGGGCTACTGGTGGATCCATGGTTGCTTTAAGGATTTCTGTTGTTTATAGACTGGTGTTACTATGCCGAGCAACACAAAGAGTTTACTTTGACAGAGAAATGTGAATTACTCAAGGACAGAGGATAAATGGTCAATTGCAGCAATTGAAATACTGCTTAATGCATGGATAAGACCAATGTCTAACCTTAATCTCTCCTTTACAGCAAATTGGTACGGTTTGGGTTACCAGTTCGAGATTGCGTGAACAAAATGTAGTTTTTGGTAAAAGCTCGGGCAAACAAGGCTCAGCCGGTGATTTTCGGCCTTACAGGTGCAAATGGGGACCAGGCACAGGGGATTTGCCGGTGAATTATAAGTTTCTCAGTGTTTTAAGCTTTTTATGGTAATTTACAGACAAACCAGGCGCAGGATGGATTTCACAAGGATAAATACCTGGTAAATAGCGAGCAATGGTCACGAATGCAGGTGGAAATGGCGCGCCGGTGGTCTCCAGGTTGAGTTCAGCAGGTTGGTGTGCGGTTTGAACGTAAAAAACCATGCAGAGAAAGCAACAGCGTTTTTGGCAAAAAGTGCGAAAAACGCGAAAATTTGGCCAAAATATGGATTTTTCGGAACATTGGCGCTTTTTTTGGATGACGTCAGCATGACGTCATCAGGTGGGGTCAAGGTCGGATGATGTCAGCGTGACGTCATCGGGTGACGTGGCGGCATAAGAGAGGTCCACAGGGATGGTGAGGTGGCATACAGGTGGGGCAGATGGCGGACGGGGTGCTGACACGGCGATGACGTTGGCAGGCGGGTTCACCGAAACCGGAGGTGGTTAGTGGTTTCATATCGCACCGCCTTCCATACGGAAGCGGAAATGTCAGAGCTACCTCCGATACGATGTGGGGGTGACGCGTGGCAGAGGCCTGACGTCACCCTCTGACAGATATCGGAAGGTATCTTTCGGACGTCGGGGCCGGTCCGATATGTACGAGGGCCGTCGGATGAAAAGGGCCTGATCCGACGGTCGACGGATCGTTGAGATGGCGGGACGATACGAACGCGGGCGGGATTAAAATAATATTTCTTTTGGGATTTGCGCCCGGCGGAAACCTTTGGAATATGGCGGATTTTCATGGTTTTTCAATGTATTTTTATAAAAATGCGGACAGCGCTAAAACTTTGGGTAAATGGAAAAAGTGGGTTTTTATGCGCATTTTGCAAATGAAGCGGGTTAGGGGTAAAAAGGGGTTTTTTCACAAGGTTTCTTAGCCAATGAAAGGTTTAATGGGTCAAATGGCTCCAGAAGGGGAAAAAGGGGTAAGGTTTGGGGTTCTTAAACTGACCAGATGCCAATTTAATCCCGAACAGTGAATCATATGGCTATAATGCCAAGGGGAGGGATATTTATACAATGCTTGGGGTTTGTACACCATAGTGTTATAATAGTAGGGAAAGGGTAACATAGGGGATTTAGATAATAGAAGTTAGGGGTTAATATGGATGGAAAAGGTGAATGAGGAGTGACATCACTAAGTTTATTTGAAAATCACTTAGTTTAGGGAGTAGATCAAAATGAAAAGAATTTTAGACAAGAAATGTGGCTTTTAAAGGAATAAGAACCAGCCTAAGACCTCAAATTCTTTCATGAACACAACTAATTAAGGGATGTTAGTAATGAATGGGAAAGGGGAAAATGAAAGTTAGACATGTTCCTTTGCTTTGCTGCCACCTGATGGAGAAGAAGAGCTTCTCAATCCATTTATTTTCCTTTATGAATAGGTTAGCATACATTCAATTGTAAGGAATGACATTTCTGTAACCCCATCTGCCTACCCATCTACTTGCCTAGAATTTTTTGTTTCTTCTTGGAGGGTGCACTTAGACTTGCAGACCCTTATTTTCCTTTTCTTTTCTCTTGGCTTTTCTTTTGATTTTCTATCTAGAACTACCCTTATTGCTTCCAAGGTCCCAGATTAAGCAGTTGGGAACCTTAATTCTCTACCTAAGCTACTGGTCTGCCAAGATTAAACAGTTTGGACAGACTTCTTTCTCTATTCTACAACAAAAAATTGAAACATGGCATGGTCCAGATTAGGCTGTTGGACCATCCATCAAAATTGAGTGCACATCAAGCTCTATACACACAGTGTCTTCTCTTGGAAATATGGGATCTTTGCATCATCAAAGCAGAGCATATTTGGAACTTTCTTTGCCAATCATGAAATATGAAACCTATTGGTATAGGTAGCTAACAATGGCTCCACATGGGGATGGTTTTTCCATTTGAAAGACCAAGAACAGCAGGTCAGAATGCCTTGGCCCTTGACTGCTTTTACCAAAACTTGAAGTATGCTGCTTTGAAATGCCAAAATTGTATTCTTCCCATCTTGGTAGATCTCTGAACTCATTAGCTTTTAGCTGGGAACCAATAAAACTTGAGAAACTGCATTTTTACATTTTAACAGAAAGTAATATATACACCTGATTATGTACAAGGAAAACTCAGGCTGCACTTATGGATAGTAGTCAAAATAGTGCTTCAACATCCTGCCATTCACAGGACCTTCATCCAAATCAGTTTCTTTAAGACCTTTAAGGAAATAAGTATTGTTTCCTTGTACTGCTTGAACAGCAAATGGTCCTCTCCAAAGGGAATCAAATTTTCCATGTTTTCCTTTATCTTCCCTTCTTGAATCCCACTTGAGGACTTTGTCTCCAACATTAAAATCTTCTGCCTTGGTCCTTCTGTCAAAGGCTTTCTTTAACTTTTCTTGCAAAACTTGAACTCTGCTGTAAACTTGGTCTCTAGTTTGCTGTAAACATATAATTTGATTTACCCTCCTTTGCATATCATTGGGCTCAGCTTGAGTCTCTTGAAGTAGTTTCATAACAGGGATCCCTAGTGATGAAGGGAATTTGGCCTCTAATCCATAGACTAGCTCATATGGGCTGACCCCAATTGATCTTTTGGTTGTTAGTCTATCTGCCCATAAGGCATTCACAAGTTTCTTATGCCAATTCTTTTTATTTTCTTCTAACACTTTCTTTATGATGTTAACCAGACTTTTATTTGATGACTCAGCAAGGCCATTTCCTTGGGGATAGTATGCAGTAGAATGGCCCAAGGTAATGTGAAATTTGTGGCAGAAATTCACCATCTTCTTAGATCTGAAAGCAACAGCATTGTCTGTTATTATCTTATCAGGACAACCAAATCTAGAAAGAATATTGGTCTCAAGGAACTGAATGATAGTGGAATCATTAGCTTGTCTGCATGGAACAACTTCAATCCATTTAGTAAAGTAGTCTGTAGCTGTTAGAATCCATCTATGTTGGCCTGAAGATGAAGGGTGAATTTGCCCAATGAAATCCAAGCCCCATTGTTGAAAAGGTCTCTCTGTTGCAATAGGCCTCAAAGGAAGTGGCAGTAAATTTCTCTTTCCCTCAAACACTTGACATTTATGACATGAGGTGGTGAATTTCTTGACATCAGAGAAAACAGTGGGCCAATAGTAACCAGCCCTCAAAATCTTATCCACAGTGGACTTCCAATACAAGTGTCCACCACAGTCACCTTCATGAAATTCTTTGGTGATATTATTAGCGTCATTTTCAGTCAGGCAGTTTAACAGTATACCCTCATGGTTTTTCCAAAGCAAATTGCCATCCATGACACAATATCTTGAAGCTTTCATTTTTAAGAACCTACATTTAGTTCTGGACAATCCTGGGGGAGCACACAGGTTTTGTAACACATAACATATATCAGAGTACCAAGGGGATTGTTCAAAGGCTATATTGATCTTTGGAGTCGCCAGCTCTGGTTCATTGTCCAGCTGGTTGATGTCCAAGGCTTGGAAATTTGTTTCAGACATTAGTTTCGCCAAACCTTGCCCTTTTATCAGTTTTGTAGGTTTTATTTCAATGTCAAATTCTAAAATGTTGGCAATCCATTTTCCTCTCCTGCCCTCTAAGTTCTCTTGAGTAAGTATGTCTTTCACAATTGGGCTTAGTACATAGGCTATGACATGGGAGTATAGGATGTAGATCCTAAAGTCTTTAATAGCTTTGACCAAGGCATATGCTTGTTTTTCCATGATCTGGTATTTGAGGGGTGCATCTCTAAGAGCTCTACTGAAAAAAGCAATAAGTTTTTCATTTCCTTGGTCATCTTTCTGTAATAAGACAGCAGCAATTGTGTGTTGGGAAGCAAAGGAAAATATGATAAACTCCCTATCAAATTGAGGGTTGGTTAAGACTGGGGTTTGGGTGAGGGCTAGTTTGATACCTTCAAAAGCTTGATTTGCTTCTACTGTCCATTTTACTTTTGAATCCTTTTTTAGCATGTTATTGAGTAATCTTCTTAATTCAGCCAAATTTGGGATGAATCTCCTTAGGAAGTTGATTTTACCCAGAAAGGCTTGTAACTCCTTTACATTTCTTGGATGAGGCATTTGTAAGATGGCCTGGATTCTGTCTGGATCAATCCTAATGCCATCTTTAGAAATGATGTGGCCCAACAATTTACCTTCCTCCAAACCAAACAGGGATTTCTTAGGATTTAAGGAAATCCCATATTTCCTACAAGTTATGAATATCTGCCTTAGATGTTTCAAATGTTCTTGGTCAGATTTGGAGAAAGGTGTGAGGTCATCCAAATAAATGACAAGAAAGTCATGAATCTCTTTGACAAAAGCAATATCCATTGCTCTTTGGAATGTAGCCCCTGCATTTTTCAACCCAAAAGGCATTTTAACATATTTGAAGGTTCCCCATGGGGTTGTAAATGCTGTTTTGTCCTGATCATCAGGATGAACTAAGATCTGGTTGAAACCTGAGAATCCATCAAGTAGAGAAATTCTTGAGGCCCCTACTACTCTCTGCAAGATGTGATCCATTTTGGGTAAGGGGTAATTATCTTTCAAGGATACTTGATTCAAGTTCCTTAGGTCAACACATAGCCTTATTTCACCGGTTTTCTTTCTTGTAGGGACTAAGTTTGAAATCCAATCAGAGAATCTGATTGGTGCTATGATGCCTACCTTAAACATTTTCTGTACCTCTTGTTCCATTGCTGGGAGAAGCATAGGATTGATTCTCCTCAATTTTTGTTTAAAGGGTTTTTGATCTGGCTTGAGAGGGATAGTGTGTTATATTACAGAGGTGTCATAGGATTTTAAATCCTCATAACTCCATGAAAAGACATCCTGGAACTCCTTGAAGAGGTCAATGTATTTAGGCTTTTGATCAGGAGGTAATGAAGCAAACAGTTTTATTATTTTGGGTTGTTCAGCAGTCCCAATGTTACACTCTTCTATGGCCGTGTTGAGGGGCTGGATTTTTGGTTTGCTGGGAACATCATTGGAGTCGAAAATGTCTTCTAATGGAGCTAAGCCTGTTGGAAGAAAATTGTCTTTCAATTGTATAACTTCGGCTTCATCATCAGCTATCTCTTCACAACTGTTTTCTCCAAGTTCTTGTATGTTTTCTTTGTTAAAAATTGTTGGATGTAGGATTTGGTGAGCTGTCTTAGGTGACATTGGCTTGTTATTCTGTTTACTCTGTATTTGTGATTGACTTTCTCTTTCAAGTATTTGTGATTGACTTGCTCCCTCAGTGTCAATATTTAGTCCTGCAAATTCTCGTTGCAAGGTCAGGAAGTTATTTATTTGTGCATCATCTTCAAATACTTTCCAGTCCTTGACATTGTCTGGGACAGAAGGTCTGTGCTTTACCTCAGCTGTAAAACAGTGGTGAGGCTCAAAAGGTAGCTTGCGGGTACTTGCAAATGTGGCCAAGCTATGGGCATGTAGATTATGGGTTCTAGGAATTTTGGTAATCTGGAATTCAGTGAAGGACTGTAGTAGTTCAGCAGCAGCAGACCTATAAGATCTCAGTCTTTTATCATTAGTAACAAAATTTCCCTTTACTTGTTGGATGATCAAGTCTGAATCTCCTAGTATTGAAACTTTTACGACTTGTAAGGATTTTACTAGTTTAAGGCCTAGCAAAAGCGCTTCATATTCTGCCATATTGTTGGTGCATCTGAAGTTTAACCTATAGGCTCGGCCCTCTGCATGACTGTGTTGTTTATTATGTATCCAAACTCCACCTCCTGCCCCTAATTTGTTGACTGACCCATCAAATTCAAGAAACCATAGGTTCTCTTTTTCTAGGGGAGATTTAATAAGTTCCCTGTGATCTGGGATCATAAGTTGAAGCTCTGGCTTTTCACCTGGTTTGTCTTCTAGGACAGTCTGATTACTTGTTTGAATTAGCTTGATTTCTAGAGCAGCAGCCTTTTCATTAATGTCCTGGTCTTGTTCAAGTGTTTTGGTTTCAGCATCATTATTGGTAAGACCTGTATTATCATTGAAAAGAATATATGAGTCTATATCAAAATGAACAGCATATATGGGAAAATTTTGGGGTTTTTCTTCACTGCTGACCATGTATTTCATAAGTGTTTCTCCGTACAGTCTTTTTGGTTGCCCAAAGACAGAGATGGTTGCATATGACATGTCTAGTTGTAGGGAACCTTGGAGTTTAGCCCCCCATGATCTTGATAAGAGCATCCCATACTTGGGAGGGATATCAGCAACTACAACATCCATTAGAATTGTTTTATTTGGGTACTGAACAAGGGACACACATAGATCTTTTATTAGACCTAAGCACTTGACTTGGCTGGAGTCAAAGGAGAATAGGTCCTTATATGGTCTTGTAATATCTAGATTCAATCTTTCCATGACTGCTTTTGGCATGAGGTTGTGAGAGGCACCTAAATCAAACATTGCATTGTGCAATATCTTATCATGAACATGTAAACTGACATAAAAAGGTAAGATCCCTGTGACTACTGTTTTTCCATCAACTTCTGGACCGAACAGCAATTCTGGGGTATCATCCAACACATTGACATCATCTTTGTTGTTAGTAAGTTGAAGGGACTTCTTGATTTGTTGTTTATAAATGTCATGCTTAGCTAGTTCTGAAAGAGGAATAGCTACCTTCAATTTACCAATTTCAGTTTGCAGGTCAAAGGGTTTTTCAGATTGGGTCTTTTGGCTGTGGATGACAGTTCTTTCCTTGTTCACTAACTCTTCTTCTTGATTGTTATCTTGATCTTGAGGCTTGTCCTTCTTGCTCATCTCTTGAGGAGTGACACTTGGGTTAGGGTGCAAGGATGATGTAGTCATGGGCTGTTGTTTTAAAGAAAATGGTTCAGTGACTTCTTCAATGGTTACTTCCTTTGCAAGTGATTATGTTGTGTCATTTGACTCTGTGACTATGGCTCTTTTGGGCTGCTGGCTATCCTTTATCTTTTCAGGCTGTGTTACATTTACAGTTCTACTCCTTAACTTGTATTGTTTATGGACTTCATAAACAGCTGTGTCATAGCCTTGATTAAAGTCAAATGACTCACCTGATTTGGTTTGGAACAGCTTGATTTCATCATTCTCATGATCTTCTTGTGTTAAAAAGACTTGACTTTCACCATTCAAACCCATTAAATTAATGTGGGGATCTTCATTGGGTTCACTTGATGTGGAAGTCTCAGCATAATTCTCTTGGAAAGGGGGCCTTATGTCTGGGTCAGAACTGGCCTTGCCAACATTTGGATTTTGAGTTCTCCTAAAATTTGGATTCCTAGGAGGGTTGTTTTGTGGTGCTTCCCATGATGACTTTCTCTCAACTGATTCCACTCTATCACCCAATCTCTTCATACCAGTGAGTATTGCATCCAGTTTTTGATCAAAGGCTGAGGGTTCTTCTTTGAAGGTGGTTCTCTTTTCCAACCTTGCTCTGTTTCTTTTGGCAATCAGGTTAGCTTCCACTGTGACAGCAACCTTTTGGGCATCTGCAAGGGTTTCAGGAGCTCTCTCCTTCAACTGATAGGCCATATCAGGGTCAAAACCATCAGGAAATTTGTACAAGGCCAAATCAGGAGGAGGTCTTAAATTTTGTGGGATTGCGTTATATACATTGTTGAATCTTGCACAATACTCCAGAACGGTCTCTTGAGGACCTCGTTTGATAGTGTCATATTCACCAAGTATGTGCAGAGGATCTTTCTTTTTCTCCCATCTGTTAGTAAAGGCTTGATAAAGCTCATCAGGAGTTGTGATGGAATTTGCATTCAGGGATCTAAACCAAGTTCTTACATCCCCAGTCAGACTTTGAACAAACATCCTCATTCTCACACTGTCATCATCTATTTCATAGGTCTCAAAATGGTCTTGCATCCTTTTGGCATGCTGAATAGCTGTAAAAGGGCCAGTGGAGTCAAAATATGAGATCTTGGATTGGTAGTCTTGGGGTAGAGCTGCAGCATTAGCAGGTAACTGCAAGGGTGCATACCTATTGGCCATATTTGCAGGGTTTATGGGATTGACAGGGATAAACGGGATAACAGGGACGATGGGTACTACAGGGTTGATGGGACCGGTAGAAACTAGAGTGTTGGTCAAGGGAATATGTGCAGTGGATGAAGGTGTGAAAGGAGGGCTTTGAGATGTAGATGGTGAACTGGGGGAGACAGGGGTAGACCTAAATAGGACCTTGATTGGAGTTGGAACTGGTTCAGGGTGGGCTGTCTCAGGACTCAAATCAGTAGGATGTCCCTGCCTTTGCTGCTTCCTAATGATTTTGGGGATTATATTAGGATTTTCAAAAACAGCTGGTGGATTTGGGTCAGGATTTGACCTAGTGTGTCTAGTTTCCCTTTTAGGAGCCAGCTTCTGAACCTCTTTTTTGGTATTTTCTAAGATATTTTTAGGATTGTTTTAAGGGACTGTTCAATCTTTTATAACCACTGTCTATGGACGGACAACAGTTGAAAAATATGCTTGTCCCCAGTGGAGTCGCCAATTATGTTAACACCCAGGTTGTTCCCTTTGACTCCCAAGGGAATACGGCCGGGGTAACCACTAACCAATCTTTGGATTACTGTTTCTAGCCAAACTGTAATCAGAGAGGGCTCTCTCTTTATGATTTGTCTCTGTTTTGATAGTATTTTAGGCTAGCTATTATGTTCAGAGTTTTGTTTTATGTTTTGGTTGAGGGAAGTCTTCTGCATCTAAGGTGTAAGTTTTCAGGCAGTATTAATCCATTGGGCAATGGAGTCTGTGGCTACAGGTTGACTGAATATTGGGTTGAGTAGCTGGAATTACAGGGCCATTTAAATATCTCATGGGACAAATCTGAAATTGTGATTGTGATGTGTGTTCAACCAGTGAAAGGCAATTAAGAATCTTCCACTAAGCTGAGTGTGAGAAAGAGATATGTTGCACAAGATCAAACTTGATTTCCTGAAACAACAAACGTTGTGAAAGTATATAGTTTGAAAGTGCAGCAATTAAGAATTACACCTTCATACCTGTAACTGAAGAAAACACTTATAATGGCATAGATTGAGTCTAGGGTAAACTGTGATTAAATCCTAGAACTATTCTTTTTCCTTGCCATTAATTGTAAAACACAGAATATGAATGAGCTATGAAAAGATACATAAACACATAACGAGAGTTTGAAGAAAACTTATTGTGCCATGAAACATGCAGGAATCCTGTAACATTCAGCAAAACACCACAACGACTCAGATAACGCAGAGCTTTGGATAATCCTTCAACTTTTGTATTAATAGTCTGGAAGAATACAGCATAAGAAACTCTTGAAGAGAAATCAACAACAACCCCTGCAAACTTATGCGAGGGGGAATATATACAAACGGTCATACAAAAATATATGAGGCGTTGAGTCATCTGAGAAATAAATTCATTCACCAACTTGTACAGAAAGTAGATAAGAAGTTATTACATCATTGAATACAGAATAAGTGCTCTTTATGTATGTCAGAAGATATTTTGGCCTTTGGAGGCCACTGAGTCGGTCTGACCGTTCTGCTTTAACTCTGAAAAATGCGCCTTTATGGCATGTCGTGCTGTAGTTTTTCGGCCCTGTTACCTATTAGCTGTCAATCTTCCTTTGTTGGCCGAATATGATCTGCTGAGTTGGATCAGCCCTTCCCTTTTCATGCATGCTGATTTTACTAAGTTTTCCTGTGCATGCCAACTTGTACTTTTGATAAAAAAAAACTTAGTGAATGGCTTCCTGGTCTATAAGATCATCTGTATTGCCTTAGTCCACCATTCCTGTGTGGGCAATTGATGTCTGAGAATTGCATCCAAAGTCTCATCTTCCTCTGTGTATTTATAGAAATTGGGAGGCACTTCAAACAGATGTTTGATTTCATTCATTATAAAGAATAAATTCTCTACCATGTTGTAGAGAGTTTGTCCTGTAGCTGGCCCTGTTTCCTCTGAGGTGCTGGGCCTTTCAGTGATCTGATTTGTGGCGAATGTGTTGACCCTCTTGGCATACTGCTCATGTGTAAGTAGCCTTCTTGCGCTGTTCAGTAAGCCAGGGAAACCTCTGTTTTGCAATGCCACATACTTGTCCATGAATCTATTGACCTCTGTCTGCATGTCCTGGGTCCTTCTTTCTAATGTCTGCACCAGGTTTCTTAGTGTTAGGACCCTCTTTACTAACAAGATAGTCTCAGTCCTGTTGGAAATTCCCATAGTTGCTAACTGAGCACTTGTTCTATTATTAAGAACATTGATCATCCTGTTGGCAATTTCAGGCATATTTCCTAGAGAGGCCCTTGATCTCTGAATTTCCCTTTGTGCTTTTGAAATGAGCTCCAACTGCTCATGAATTGTCTCAATATATTGCCATTGATCAGTGATGGATTGGCCAATATTGGCAAATAGCACTGTCTTGAGCTCAGTTGTCACTTTATCCAGTGTGAGCTCCTTCTCCAGCTCCTTTATCCTGTCCTTAAGGGCTTTTATTTCCCTGCCCTTTTCTGCTACAGTCTTCTTGGATTTGTCATATCTTTCATTTAATTTGACAAAATTTTCCCTGGCCTCTTTTAACTCTGACATTTGGGCTTCCAGGGCTTGGATTTCATTCTTGAGCTTCTGCATATCTAGGCTTGGAGCCTGCTCTGTTGTTGGTGCTGGTGCTGAGGTAGAAGGTGCTGCCTGATCTGTTTGTTGAGTAGGAGGAGCAGTAGTTGGAGGAGCTTCCTCAAGGTTAATTATTTCAGGAGGAGGCTGAGATGTTTGACCTCCTTCCTTTTGCTGTAATGATGCTTGCAATGCTGCCTGTGCAGCCTCTGATTCTCCCAACTTTTCTTGAGTCTGGATCAGCTGTTTATATAAAGACACCAGCAAAGCTGTGGCATCTTGATCATGTCTCAGCTGGGCAACTTCATCTGTTTGAGGGTGAATTATTGCTGGGATTTTGATCTTTCTCCTCAAAGCTGCCATGTCTGCATCCCTCAATTTCAATATTTCTTGTATGCCCTCGATGTCCTTAGGATCATGTCCAATCTCTATGATTATATCTTCTAAGGCCCTGATCCTGTTGTCCTTTGCTTGAGAGGATGCTCTCTCCAACTCAAGTTGGGCAGCTGTATTATTTAGGCTATTTTCTAGCCTGTAGTTATCCAGTGTCTTGTCTGCCAAGGAGGCATACACCATCTCACCCGTTTGTTTATGCAATTCAATTTTGTCCATTGGGTGGATGTCCTTGGCAAGGACCTCAAGATTGGTCCTCAAGTAGTCTGAAGGGGACTGTGGCTGCAATGCAGTTGGCATGAAGTGACTCATGATCATTTTGCCTTCATTAACATCATATGCAGACATGAGCCTTTGCTGGTTGGTGGGAGCCATTTTCAACAAATGATTATATAGTTGTATCTTTATTGGCTCATTCCTCCTCTTAATGCCAATGAACTGTTGTTTGATGCTCAGTTCACCTTCTCTCTACTGGCTTGAGCAGTTGACTTCTCCTCCCATCATCCTCTCTTGTTCCTGCTGGAAGGAACTTGCTGAGGCCTCTAGACTTGGTGGGCCCATGCCCAATGACTGCCCAATAGGCATTTCCTCATCTGAAAGGGGATTCATTCTGTGCCTTTTCTCCCCATGACTTATTGATGTGGTTAGGGGAGTCTCTCTGTCCCTCTTTCTACTTATGTCTTCCTTTTGTGGGGTTTGGAGGACTGAGGCTTCGGCTGTTGTTTCCTGCCTAGGAGGCACAATTTGTGGTGGCTGCTGCTTAGTAAAAATTGGGGCCTCAGCTGCCTTTTCTTGCTGTAATGGCTGGTCTGTCTCTTGCTGCCCCTCTTGTTGTTGTTGTACCTGTTCTTGTTGCTGCTGCACCTCCTCATGAGGTGGCTGTTCGGTTTCCATCTCTTTTTCCTTGCCTTTGCTAGAAGTCTGCCCAGTAGCCTTAACTGCTTGCTGATTTGCTGTGGAGGAAGAGGCAGCTGCTCCCACTTGAGTGCTTGGAAGAGTAAACACCTGTGAACAAAGCTCAAGGTCAGCCATCTTCCTCATATTTCTTATCGCTCTTTGATTTAACTCTTCTTGTGTGACAGCCTCCTCTAAGGTTCCTCTCCTCCATTTTACTTGATTTGCATATTTTTCTATGTGAGGAATCCTTACATGATCATAACCAGACAGTTTATACTTGACCCTTCTTAAAGTTATGAAGTGATTGGGGTCATAAGGTTTCCAAAGGAAACTGGTTTGCAAGCCAAGGGATTCTAACATGCTATCCGCCTCTTTCCAACCTTCCTCCCTTTTGTTGTAGATAAAGTGGCCTAATTGGTTCCTGACCTTGAGTTGTGCTTTCTTGCCTTTGCCTGAAAAATGTAGCACATCAGCATTCCCAAACTGCCTGAAATATTCAAGGGAAAACAATTTCATGGGCACATATTTGGGCAATCTGTAGGGAGGCAATTCACACCCATAGATCCTGATGACCGTGTGGTTCTGATAGAAGTACCAGTCCCTAATGCTGTATGATTTAGACAACTAGAGTACCCTTTGCATCTCATCAGTTAGTCTTGGAGGAGGTGAGCTCATCATCGGAGACATGGCTGGGTGGATGAAGAGATCTATGAACTCACAGTAAGTATATGGGGAGTTAGGTCTGCAGTGGAAGATAGAGGACCAACAGACCACTGACCTTGGATTGACTTGGGCATCCACCCTTTTCATAGCAAAAGAAAACGTTTCATGTTGATAATATAGGATTAAGTGGTATATGTAAGAGGTGTATCTGAACACCTTTTCTCTTGCCAAGTTCATCAATTGCTCATGTATCTTATCAGAGATGTAGGTGGCATAGTCATAGCAGATTGGAGACTTGCCAGGAGCGAACATTAGCATGATCACCAGCACAGTTTCATCAACAAATTCAATTGAATTATAGCCCAAAATGGGACTAATCATGTCTGCAAGATCTCTGCCCAATTGGTTGAGGTATACTTGGTTTATAGGAGGATACTTCACAGAGTCAAAGTCAATGTACAGCTGATTTAATTTGGTGACCTGAGCATCTTTCAACCTGGCTCCTTGATTTATCAAGTCTATGAGTGATAGAGGGACCAATTTCTTCTCATTTTTGAAGCAGAGCATCTCTTTGATAGCTTCTGGGGTGATATAGAAAACAGCTGAGCCTGATGGGTCAAGCACTGCCCTCTGAGTAGGGTCATAGTTTTCAACACATAGGTGGATCAAATCAGGGAACTGATTGACCTGAGGGAGCTTGAAGATAGGGAGAAAAGAGTCGCATATGCCCAGCCCATCTGTCCCACTCTCATGTTTAGCCTTCAATTCATTTAGCAGGTGGATGTGGAACTTTGTCCTCATCAGCATTTCCTCTGAAATTTGATAGTCCAAGTCTGCTAGAGGCTGCCACTCCAATTCTCTCTGAGGGGCATTCAATGGAGCAACGTTCAATGCCACCGGGGCTACTGGTGGATCCATGGTTGCTTTAAGGATTTCTGTTGTTTATAGACTGGTGTTACTATGCCGAGCAACACAAAGAGTTTACTTTGACAGAGAAATGCGAATTACTCAAGGATAGAGGATAAATAGTCAATTGCAGCAATTGAAATACTGCTTAATGCATGGATAAGACCAATGTCTAACCTTAATCTCTCCTTTACAGCAAATTGGTACGGTTTGGGTTACCAGTTCGAGATTGCGTGAACAGAATGCAGTTTTTGGTAAAAGCTCGGGCAAACAAGGCTCAGCCGGTGATTTTCGACCTTACAGGTGCAAATGGGGACCAGGCACAGGGGATTTGCCGGTGAATTATAAGTTTCTCAGTGTTTTAAGATTTTTATGGTAATTTACAGACAAACCAGGCGCAGGAGGGATTTCACAAGGATAAATACCTGGTAAATAGCGAGCAATGGTCACGAATGCAGGTGGAAATGGCGCGCCGGTGGTCTCCAGGTTGAGTTCAGCAGGTTGGTGCGCGGTTTGAACGTAAAAAACCATGCAGAGAAAGCAACAGCGTTTTTGGCAAAAAGTGCGAAAAACGCGAAAATTTGGCCAAAATATGGATTTTTCGGAACATTGGCGCTTTTTTTGGATGACGTCAGCATGACGTCATCAGGTGGGGTCAAGGTCGGATGACGTCAGCATGACGTCATCGGGTGACGTGGCGGCATAAGAGAGGTCCACAGGGATGGTGAGGTGGCAGACAGGTGGGGCAGATGGCGGACGGGGCGCTGACACGGCGATGACGCTGGCGATGACGTTGGCAGGCGGGTTCACCGAAACCGGAGGTGGTTAGCGGTTTCATATCGCACCGCCTTCCATACGGAAGCGGAAATGTCAGAGGTACCTCCGATACGATGTGGGGGTGACGCGTGGCAGAGGCCTGACGTCACCCTCTGACAGATATCGGAAGGTATCTTTCGGACGTCGGGGCCGGTCCGATATGTATGAGGGCCGTCGGATGAAAAGGGCCTGATCCAACGGTCGACGGATCGTTGAGATGGCCGGACGATACGAACGGGGCGGGATTAAAATAATATTTCTTTTGGGATTTGCGCCCGGTGGAAACCTTTGGAATATGGCGGATTTTCATGGTTTTTCAATGTATTTTTATAAAAATGCGGACAGCGCTAAAACTCTGGGTAAATGGAAAAAGTGGATTTTTATGCGCATTTTGCAAATGAAGCGGGTTAGGGGTAAAAAGGGGTTTTTTCACAAGGTTTCTTAGCCAATGAAATTTTTAATGGGTCAAATGGCTCCAGAAGGGGAAAAAGGGGTAAGGTTTGGGGTTCTTAAACTGACCAGATGCCAATTTAATCCCGAACAGTGAATCATATGGCTATAATGACAAGGGGAGGGATATTTATACAATGCTTGGGGTTTGTACACCATAGTGTTATAATAGTAGGGAAAGGGTAACATAGGGGATTTAGATAATAGAAGTTAGGGGTTAATATGGATGGAAAAGGTGAATGAGGAGTGACATCACTAAGTTTATTTGAAAATCACTTAGTTCAGGGAGTAGATCAAAATGAAAAGAATTTTAGACAAGAAATGTGGCTTTTAAAGGAATAAGAACCAGCCTAAGACCTCAAATTCTTTCATGAACACAACTAATGAAGGGATGTTAGTAATGAATGGGAAAGGGGAAAATGAAAGTTAGACATGCTCCTTTGCTTTGCTGCCACCTGATGGAGAAGAAGAGCTTCTCAATCCATTGATTTTCCTTTGTGAATAGGTTAGCATACATTCAATTGTAAGGAATGACATTTCTGCAACCCCATCTGCCTACCCATCTACTTGCCTAGCATTTTTTGTTTCTTCTTGGAGGGTGCACTTAGACTTGCAGACCCTTATTTTCCTTTTCTTTTCTCTTGGCTTTTTCTTTTGATTTTCTATCTAGAACTACCCTTATTGCTTCCAAGGTCCCAGATTAAGCAGTTGGGAACCTTAATTCTCTACCTAAGCTACTGGTCTGCCAAGATTAAACAGTTTGGACAGACTTCTTTCTCTATTCTACAACAAAAAATTGAAACATGGCATGGTCCAGATTAGGCTGTTGGACCATCCATCAAAATTGAGTGCACATCAAGCTCTATACACACAGTGTCTTCTCTTGGAAATATGGGATCTTTGCATCATCAAAGCAGAGCATATTTGGAACTTTCTTTGCCAATCATGAAATATGAAACCTATTGGTATAGGTAGCTAACACTCCCTTCATTCATCCCATTCATCGTCTTGCCATGTTTGTTGGTGTATCTGTACCTGCAATCACTCATCACGAGATGACATCAAATCCAAAACCTTCTAGTCTACCATGGTACATGATCATTTTGGATGTAGGTGACCAAGAGAGGCAGAAAGGTTGTGAAGCGGGATGATGGCTCTGGGCACTACTGATGAAAACTATGCAAGACTCACTCAGTGATGGAGACAGGCAATTTGAGTCAACAGTGACTGCCTGCAAGGTCTTGCTCAGCCGGGAGGAAAAATTATGCAAATTTTTAGAGTGACAGTCTAAGTTGCATGAAGGCAAGGCATGCATTCTCTATGCATTTTTTGAAATGAATGGGAAGTGAGGGCTGGACAGCCAGATTTGTGCAATTTTCCAAAGGAACGGGCCGGGTTGCATGAATGGTCAGTAGGCAGAAATTATGCAGTTTTTGGAAGGAACTACCCAGGAGACTGGCAGTCAAAACTGTCCAATTCCCAGAGGGAACAGGCAGTTGGTTGTTGGGGTCACTGGCAACCAAAACTTCACAATTCTCAGAGGGAACTAGCAGTTGGTTGTTGGGGTCAATGGTAGCCAAAAATGCGTAATTCCCAAAGGGAACTAGTAGTTGGCTACTGGGGTCACTAGCAACCAAAATTGCACAATTCCCAAACGGGAACTGTTAGTTGGCTACTAGGGTCACTGGCAGCCAAAATTACGCAATTCCTAGAGGGAAATAGTAGTTGGTCGCTCAGTAATTGGCAACAGAAACTGCATAATTCCTGGAGGGAACTCGCAGTTTGCTTCTAAGAGCTGCTAGCGGGGAAATTGCACTGAAGTTGGGAAGTCGGCCTATTGATCATCTCTACGCAATTTTTGAGTTGAGCAGACTAATGGATAGTAGAAGGCTTGCTCATGAAAACTACCCAATTTCTTGGATGAGTAGTCGGTCAACTGTCTGGATGACTGATTGGAAAAACTACACAATTTTCTAAAGGAGACAAGGATGGGCACTTGGTGTCTGTCTAACCTTTCTGTGCTATTTCCTGAGTGAGTTGAGCAAGTGAGGTTAGTGGCCTCTGTGCAATTTTTGAATGGAGTTAGTCCCTGGGTGGCTGTCGGGTCTGACTGTTCGGGTGGTCAACATGGAAGCTGATTGAACTGCTTGTAGGCAACACATCTTGAAAAGACTATCTTGGTGTTTTTTCATTGTTCTAGTTGACAATCGATCAAGTTGATGGCGGGGTGATGGTCCAACTGTCATATCGAAGTCTGTTCATCAAGACTTCAGCAAAAATGACTAAGTGTGTGAATGAGAAAAATATGCATAGGTGATCATGCAAACACACACTCACATGACTCAACGACGAAACGACTCAAACCATACAGACACACATGTTCAACAAGACTAATCAACGATGCAAGTGACAAGCGCGGCACTCATGATTGACCCTTCATTGATCAAGACGATGCTTGTGTGACAGTGAATGTGACTTTGTGTGTGAGTGTGACAGATGATTTCATAGCAAACGCAACAAGCACATACTATGCGAATACTTCGAGCATAACCAGAACATGGTCGCAAGCATGACTTAAAAACCAGTATGCAGAAACTTGAATGAAATGAACAAGCAAGGAAGATGTGAGGACTCACACGAGCTCACAGAGCGAACCCGCATGTGTGCAGTCATCAAGTGAAACTCTCAAGGGAGACTCTGAAATTGGTGCAGGCCAAAATTTTGGACGGTGGTTGTAGCTGCTACAACACTTGGAAACACACTGGTAGAACTCCAACTTCTCTCTTTGGATTCATTGCTAGCACAGTGGCTTGGTCTTTCGGGGAGTATAGAATTGTTGTGTGGCTTACTTCATCTTCCCCACTTACCCCATGGACATACATGGTTCACCCTTTTCCAACTCAGTCAAACACAATAAAAAGTTTAGCTTAGATCTCAATGTTTCGAATCTGGGAAGGGTAGTTTAGCTCGCAAGTTGAAGATTTTTAGAGGATAATTTTTCATCTCTGGTGTTGCTCTACTACGAGCAGGCCTAGAAAGTACCCTGGCAGAGTCATGTAGGAACACACACATTGTTCCACTGCCATCAAGCCTAGTCATTACCCCGGTGGAGTTGCATGATTCACCTCTCTGCGTAGGAATCCTGTCTCTTCTTTCGCCTTTGTATTTTTCAAGAGGACTGTGCATAGGCACTTATTTCTTTTTGGGGAGGAAGAGGGATCCTGAATTATTGAGAGCAGTAGAGGTTGTTCCTTTAGATAAGCATGTAAAACCTATGACATAGGTTTGCTCATTTAGATTGTCCCCTTCTCCGTTTCTACTAGTTTAATGAGCTTGAACACACAGAGCAGAAGGCTGAGTATAGGCATGGGGCTTCCCAGTGTGGACACAGGTTCACGATTACACCGAAACTTCCCTTGCAGACAATTCATATTTTCCATCAGGACTTCATCGATCGAAGGTTACAACAAAGCACGGAGAAGGCGGACACAAGACTAGCCAAGTGTTGCAGTGTCATGAGTTTTCCTCAAATTTCAACCACATACTCTATTCAAAAGCTAGAACGTAGTAGTTGGCAACACTTATTTCCACAAACAAAAATAGTAATATACCAAGCATACAAAACAGCGTAAACAAAAATAGTAATAAAAGGAAACAAAGTGAAAACAACAAGTAAGAAAAGCAACCAAGTCAGCAAGAAAACAATCATGCAAACTAGAAAGCAAAGACAAGCGAAAAAAAAAACACTACTCCTACTCCTAAGCTAACGGTGCATGGGCCATCTCACGTGAGGTGAGACTTCCAATGCAACCACTAGCGCATTGGTTGACCCATGTTGGTGAAGGCATGGCTCGTGAACAAGACAACTATGTGAACCAGCAAACAAGAAAGATATAACAGTGAAGACAAACACACTTTGAGTTTACGAGCGACCATAGAACAGAGATGAGTGAACGTGCATGACCTGCACTTTATGGAGATTCCATGGTGTTGTGCTACACTGCATGCAAATGTTGAGTGTGTGCATTCTGTTGACTGTGACGTGTAAACAAACGTGAGAAAGGTAGGCCACTTATGTTGTGCATCTGTGCTTGATGTGTAAGATTCCTCCAACTAATGAGTGATGGGATCATGTATCTTGAGTGGAGGAAGTAAAATCTAGGTGGTTGGTTTATCTTCAATGCAAAGTAGAGAGTGATGAGGAGCCTTGAGTGTTTTAACAATTTCTAGACTGGAAGTGAAACCAACGTCAAGATAGCGAGGGCCTAACATAACCATCAACTCGGGCTGAAGTGCCTCGATAGTCTGCGGGGTTCGCCTTCGTTGATAGATAGATCATCGTAGACTAGTGTCATGGACAAATTGACAACAATTGAATCAAAATTGTGATCAAATGAGGAAGTGGATAGATCATGAAAACCAAGATCAGAAAATTCAAGATGTTTGTCGGCATCCTCATGATTTAATGAATTAGGCATAGGGGTAGATGAGAAGCAAATATGTTCACCCTCTATGTTTCCAAGAAAGATAAATGACATATTGAATGGATTTTCTGAGGAATATGTGTCCTCTTTGCACTGTAATGACAAACTGACATCTGAGGTGTCTTGTGATTGATCGGAAGTAGAAGCATCCGGAAATGGGTTTTTGCGGGGGAAGTCAGTAGTGGTAGAATCACAAGGGATGTCAAGATGAAGAGGATGAGGCATGGCCGGAAGGGAGTCATCCTTACCACGGGTTCTTCTTTAGATCCCACACACACTCATCATTAATCATGGTGCAAGTTGGTTGCATAACACCAACTCCATCGATAACTTGATCAGCATACACAACAAGCAAGGATTTTGGAATGGGAGAACACAAGACAGTACAATCCAGAGGATCAACAAAATGCGAGGATGAATGTCAAGGGAAAGATTCCACGTGACAACCAATAGGCTTGCAAGCCAAATCTACAAAAATCTCAAGAGCAGGTGGTGTGGGAGAGTGTGAAAGTTCAACAGAGGCATGTGCATGATATCCCACATCACTCCGCAGTGGTGGAGCTGTTTAATGAGTTGAAGGAAGACAGTTGCTTGTAATAGTGATTGTGCCTGCCTGTGATTGTGTAGCTCCATCACCGAAGTGTGTTGAGTGGGGTTCGAATATGTGAAGAAGATACTCAAATCTTCCATAAAGAAATTCCCAATCAATTTCATCTTCAGGGAATCGATATGTAAGATTACAAAAGCATGTGTAAAATTGATCATTGGATTCGTCAGGTGCTTTCTGTAATTTCATAATTTCTTAATCAAGTTCTTTCCAATTAAAGTGATTAAAAGCATGGTCTATCTCTGCAAGCAAATGAATAAGAGAATGAATAGATTTTTTCGGTAGCATGGCACACCAGTGCATGGGGTGCCCTCGAAGTGTGTAGACAAACAACATGCATCTCATGTATTCTTGAAAGAATCTGTGTCTTTTGCATGATCCTACAATGCCAACCGCGTGCCTAACCAAGGCTACATAGCCTCCACCATCAAATGTTTTATGAGACAAGTTATCTGAGAGCTTTTCCAAGATGATGAAATCATTTCCATAAGATATAGACTCCAGAAGAGAAACTCAGTAGTTAGACATGATAGATATGTAGAGATTCAAAAAAAATATAAGGACTTAGCTTGTCATCTGGCCCTCCTTCTACCGCCAAAATTTTGACAGTGCTTGACGGTGCTGGACCAACCAAAATTAGGGGATCTCCCTAGTATGAAGTCCCAACTAGACCTCACACCGTTTTGTGTAGGAGTCCCATCCAGTACGATGGACCGGTTTCCATTATCTTACAGATCTACCTCAACACTTGCTTGTCAACATAGGAGAGTGGTTTGCTTTGTCTTCGAGAAGTGAGGTTTGCGTGCCTAGTGAGTGTAAGTGTCACTTGTGTCAATAGTTCTTTCACTGTCGAGGGAGACGGTGAGAGTGAGTTCCAACTCAATTGGGAGCAGTCCCAACACTGCTAGGAACACACAACATAATAGGACATCACAGCTTCCGGAGGAGTAGTCCACAGGGATGTGGCAGTCACAACATACAAGGTAATATAACACATACAACAATCAACAAATCAGTCTGAACGAGTGCAATGGTTGTTACAGCAAGCTTCATGTGAAATGTATGCTTGATGTTTGGGAGAGCCGTCTACAGGATGAGATAGCATTAATAGCATATACAACACATTTCCATTAATAGAATATGCATTACAACAAATGAAACAATGCAGATGTAGAACACACGTTAAAGCAACATGCATTATGAGTGTTAAAGATTAGTCTTACAACAGATACAATACCTGTGTGAAAATGTGTTGGCATGTTAGCTGGATTCTGAATTAAGTGCAAGTTCAAGACACATCGTTACACCATGCATCACTAACCCCAACTGCATGGCATTGGAGACACTACTTACTCCTCAAAGAAAATATTACAGACTATCTTGGCTATGTGGGAGGAGCTGAGATGAAAAGTCCATTGCATGTACAAATGAGGGGATATTTATAGCCAAGGGTGAAACTAACCCTTATGGTTGTTTAACTACCCTCATGACCGTTTGGATTCCATGACGTTTCGACTTACATGACTCTTTGTTAAACAGATGGGTCTCTTGGACTTCCACGTTACATCACATTGATTAACAACATATCCTAGAGTGGAGATGTGGGAGGCATGACTCGTGACATGACTTGACATGACAATGTTGGTACATTCGTGCTACTACTATAGTGCATGTTGAGCTACAGTGCTATTGGGTGATGGATGTCTTCATGGTGTATCATAGCTTCACCTATGCATGGCGAAGTGCGTAGGGTCTTCAATGGTCCTTGGTTTGCTTGATGAAGATTTTGCATGTTGTTCCTTGCTTGCATGCTATAAGTCTTGACAGGCCCATCTGTTCGTGAAGATGCATGTTTGTCATGTTCATCTGCTTTGCATGCTTCGTTCATTCATCCATTAGTGAACCTGTCCTTTTGCATGTGCTCCCTTCATTCATCCCATTCATCGCCTTGCCATGTTTGTTGGTGTACCTGTACCTGCAGTCACTCATGATGAGATGACATCAAATCCAAAACCTCCTAGTCTACCATGGCACATGATCATTTCGGATGCAATTGACCGGGAGAGGTGGTAAGGTTCTGTAGTGGGATGATGACTCTGGGCATTGCTGATGAAAACTGTGCAAAACTCACTGAGTGATGGAGACGAGAAATATTAGTCAACAGTGACTTCCTGAGAGGTCTAGCTCAACTGGGAGGAAAAATTGTGCAAATTTTGGGAGGGACAGTTCGAGCTTTAGGCAAGGCAGGCATGCTCTGTGCATTTTTCAGAATGAATTGGTAGTGGGTGCTAAACAGCCAGATTTGTACAATTTTCCAGAGGAATGATCTAGGTTGCATGAAGGGCCAACAGGTAGAAATTGTGCAGTTTTTGGGAGGAACTGCCCAGGAGACTGGCAGTCGGCTACTAGTGTCATTGGAAGCCAAAATTGTGCAATTCCCAGACGGAACTGGCAGTTGGCTACTAGGGTCACTAGCATCCAAAACTGCGCAATTCCCAAAGGGAACTGGAAGTGGGTTGCTGGGCTCACTGGTAGCCAAAACTACATAATTCCCAAAGGGAAATGGCAGTTGGCTGCTCAGCCACTGGTAGTAGAAACTGCACAATTTTTGGAGGAACTGGAAGTCTACTGCTAGGAGCTGCTGGTGGGGAAATTACACTAAAATTGGGAAGTCGGCCTACTGTTCATCTCTGGAAATTTCTAAGCTGAGTGGATTGTTGGACAACAGAAGGCTTGGTCATGAAAATTGTGTAATTTCTTGGATGAGCAGCAGCCGACTGTCCGGATGACTGACTGGGAAAATTGCGTAATTTCTGAAGGAGATAGGGACGTGATCCAGGTGGATATTGGTGGCCATTTGCCAAGTCCACTTGGACCCCCACCATTGTTTCTTTTAGCTTTTTATTTTCCTTAATTGTCATACAGTTTACTATTTTTAGCAGTTTTTCGGGTCCTGAACTTCTGGAGCCATTTTGAGGCCCTAAACGGTGTTTTTTTAGAAATGTTGTGAGCAACATGGGTCCATGGACTAATGTTTCTCTTCCCAAAGTTGTAGTTCTTGGATAGATCTTTCTAACGAGATATTGTGCGCATCAAACGGAGATTGTATGCCAAAGTTATGACCCCGGGAAGTTGATGTGCCAATTTACCCAAACGGGGCCCACAATTTGGCGTTTCATCTTCTAGGGTTAGGTTTAGATGTTTATGGTTTTCCATTGCTGCTCAACAATAAATAGGCCTTTGAACCTCATTGTAACATAGTTCAGAGGCATGTAGCTGCCACATCTCTTCTTAGAGATAAGCTACCGTCACCCTAGCTGCTTTATTTCCATTGTTGTTTGCAAGCATATTTCACTGTTTTACATTAACGAAATGATGTATTGATTCTACTGCATCTCTATGTTTATGTTTATCTCTGTAATTTTTTTCATTCCTATTTAAATCTGGATCAGTGGTATCAAAGAGGTTTGCTTTTTCTCTGTTTTTCTTTGCATGTCCCCAAGGAGGTCGGGATATAAGGAGTTAGGGCTTGAACTCATCGAACCTTTGCAAGAACAACCCCGAAAATCACGACGGCCTCCCATGAAAGATGAAAAGAAAGACGACGGGGCAAGAGATCCTATCAAAATCTTGCTCGAAGAAGCCCTCAAGCAACAAAGGAACACGATGATGGACATATTTGCCCAGATCCTTCAGAGGCTACCCAGGGGCGACCCATCGGCTTCCAACAACTACTCTAGAAACGCCACACCATTTAAGGTACAAGTTAATTTTGAAATCCCCATATTCGAGGGTCAGATAGATGCAGACACTGTCGATAAATGGTTAAATATGCTAGAGGGTTATCTTTCTTTTCATGAATTTTCCAGTTGGGAAAATATTATTTTCGCTCTTCTCAAAGCAATCCTCCACGTCAAGGACTGTTGGGAAACCTACTGCGAGTAGAAGGATGAAAGTATAGGCTCACTATTTTCAGCCGCACCCACTTGGGATTCATTCTGGGATGCCATCAAGGAGTAGTACTACCTTGTCGGAAGCTATGAGGATCAATGCATAAAGTGGACCACGCTGCGGCAGGGAAGGGACCAAGATGTGCCAGAGTTTACTAATATTTTCCATACCCTTCGCACAAAGTTGGATATCAAGGATTCAGAGCAGCATTTGGTACTCAAATATCGTGGCTTCCTGCACAAGTACTTCCAGGAAGAAATAGAATTCCTGAACATCCCCTCGCTCAGCACGACAGACTAATATGCCGTCAAGGTCAGGCAAAAGTTTAAATAGAAGGAGTGAGACTTTGGATCTACGAATCCGAAGCAAGGGAAAGGTGCCCCCAAACTACAGAACAAAGGGCAAAGCAAAGGCAGGGTGGACCAAGACAACCCGCCAAATCTACAAGCAAAGAACAGGGTCGTGAAGCCAAAAAAGGACACAGGAAAGTGGTGTGAGTTCCATAAGAGCTCCACTCACAACACAAGTGAGTGTGGGGCCAAGAAATCACTGGTGTCTGAGCTAAACGTTTCAGGATCAGATGCATGTTCTGACTCTGAGTCAGAACCTGACAAAGGGAATGACAAGGGGAAGCATATTATCGATGTGAAGCCCAATGCCACCGTTGCCACCACGAAGATCCAGAAGGAGGAACCCAAATATCCAGAGGAGGAGGAGTGTCTCTTCCACTCCCAGATGTGGGTCAAGGGCTCCCCGCTACAGTTCATTGTCGACAGCAGGAGCCAAAAGAACCTTATTTCGGTAGAGGTCATGAAGCAGATGGGCTTACCGACCATAGCACATCCACAACCATACACCATCGGGTGTCTTCACCAAGGATGGGATCTTCGCGTGAGCCTGCAGTGTCGCCTTCCATACAACATCAAGCCCTTCACGGATGAGGTATTATGTGACATTGCCCCCCTTGAAGTTTTTGATGTATTATTAGGACAACCATACTTGTGTGAGCGACATGATGTGTATGAATCAAGGCCCTGTGCTATTATTATTACTTTGGGAAATAAGTTGTACAGGATACCGGAGGTAGCACTGCGTACTGCCATCTCTTTGGTTACTGCAAAACAATGCAGTAAGCTCATTTCCAAAACCGGGAAATTTTTTTCCTGATAATACGCCCTAAAGGAAAGAAGAAGACGGTGGCCACGACCTCCACACAGGGCCCCTCCGCATGACAACTACAGATGGACAAGGTCGTGGAGAAGTACAAGGACATATTCACCTACCCCGTAGGGGTTCCTCTGCACTGTCAGGTCAAGCACTCCATCAATCTGACCCCAAGTGCGCCGCTACCCATTGGACCAATCTATCGTCGCTCCGTTCTAGAGAATGATGAAATCAAGAGGTAGATTCAGGTGTTGCTACAAAAAGGTCACATTCGTCCGAGTTCATTGCCCTGTGGAAGCCCGATCATCTTGGTATAGAAGAAGGATGGGACTTGGAGACTCTGTATTGACTATCGGGCACTGAACAAGGTCACTGTCCGCAATAGGTACCCGATCCCATAGATTGATGACCTCCTGGACCAACTGAAGGGGGAAAAATATTTCAGTAAGATTGATTTGAAGTCAGGATATCACCAGGTACCAATCGAACCCTCCAATGTGTGGAAGACTGCCTTCAAAGCCAAGGAGGGCCTTTTCGAATGGTTGGTTATGCCTTTCAGATTGACGAATGCTCCTGCAACCTTCATGAGGCTAATGGATGACATCTTGCAACCATTCACTAACTCATTTGTAGTGGTATACTTGGATGACATCCTGATCTTCAGCCAGAGTTGGGAAGAGCACCTCCACCACATCCGACAGGTTCTCCAAACACTGTGGCAACACAAGTTATGTGCCAATTTGGAGAAATGCACTTTTGGCAAGACCCAGGTTCAGTATTTAGGATACATTATTAATGAATAGGGGGTGCATGTGGATCCAGCCAAGATCCAAGTCATTCAGGATTGGCCATCTCCAACCACTCTGACAGAGCTCAGCAACTTTCTAGGTCTTGCCAACATCTACCGCAGATTCATGTTGGGATTTTCTCATATCACTTGGCCCTTGAGTCAACTAACCAAGGGAGGAGCGAAAGCAAAATTCTTTTGGTCTGAATCTCAACAGAAGGCATTCACAAAGTTGAAAGATCACCTCTACAAGGCACCAGTGCTCACAATACCAGACTTGCAACAACCATTTGAGGTCGAGACAGATGCCTCTGACTATGCTATTGGGGTAGTCCTTACTCAACACGGGCATCCAGTGGCATATCACAGTGAGACACTTTCAGACACAATCTAGAAGTATCCCACTTATGACAAAGACATGTATTCCATTGTGCAAGCCTGCCGACAATGAAAGCATTACATTTTGGGTAAGGAAACGGTCATCCACTGATCCAAAATGGATCTTAGATAGACTTCTAAGTCTAAAGTGTTCCTCACAGAGGAAAATTAAAGTCCAAGGATGCTATTGGAAATATTCCCATTGCGTAGATCTTTTCATTTTGAATCTACTGCAATTTGAATGGGCTAAAATGGACTTTGGATGATGAAGTTATCGCAAAAAGAAGTTTGCCTTTGTCCTTTGAAAAGGAGGCAAATTCTTATATAAATGGGACTTAAGGGAAAATGTTTTTTTAAACATAAAAACCCTTAGAATCCATCGCATCACAATAAACTAAAGTTGAAGGACTTAAAACAGCTGCAAAGGCCTTCAACGGGCCCAACGAATTTATAAATCAAACAAGTGAACCTTTTGAGTTCTGAAAAGAAGGGCAGTAAGTAGTATTTCGGGCGGGTTCAAGCAGTAAGCGGTATTGGATGGGCTCCGCCCAAATCCATACATTGACTGATGCATGGCACGGCAGAGGAGAGAGGAAACTGCTTTTTCAGGCGGTTAATCCTCGTGTAAGTTATGCGCCTGAAATGGACTGTCAGCCGTCGGATTAGAGGTCCTGGATCAATGGTCAAGATCTAATCGGTGGATTGGCGATCGACATGAACAAAGGGAAGACCACAGGGCTATTGTGACAACGATATGCGATATTCTGATGTTCCAATGGGCCGATCGGTGATATTGGTGATCGGTGAACCCTCGATACCAGGGCCAATGCACATTACGATTGCGACTTGCGATATGCCGATAAAAGGCAGACCCGATAAGAATTATGGGCACAATTTCATAAGTTTTGAAATCCGGATTTTTGGATTTTCTATGTATTATCCGTGTATTGAGTTTTTTGACCATTATGCCATGCAATAGCGATAAGCGATATTTGGACGGACCCAATACGTTTATAGGGCCGATTCCATAATATTTGAGGTATAGGCTAAAGGCCCATGATGTGTCTGCGTGCGTTTTCCTTTGTATTTCTGTTATTTGGCTATTTCGGCCAGAGGAAGGAAAAACGATCGGGTTTCCCCATGTCGACGATTCCTTTCCATTGAAAATAGATTCGGGTGGTGCAGTCAGGTTTTCCATGATGGAGGACTATAAGCAACATGTTACAAATGCACATAGTGCACAATTGCAGAGTGAGAGCTGGAGAACTGGAAAAGGTCGCTGGAAGGTTGTCAAGAGTCGCTTGGAGGTCAAGCAAACTATAGAGGCATGTAGAGGCTGAGAGAAGCTCAGAGTGAGCCAGAGCTAAAGAACCAGAGCCAAGAGTGAGAACCGAAGAGCTAGAGCCAGATCCAGAGCCAAGGGCTAGAGCCGGAGCCAAAGCCAGAGCCAGAGAGCTCACAACAGAATTCTAAGAGCCATGGAGCCATAGTGAAGCTACAAAAGAACAAAAGGGTCGAAATGATCAACTGTTGTTGGTGTCTAGAGTGTGTTGAGGACAGAAGAAGGTATTACAGATACAGTTAAGAGGATTATGAGGGAGTTGGTGCAAGCTAGAGCAAGATCGCTCAAAGCACTGATTGAGGGAGTCAAGTCCAGAGAAGCCTAGATCTGTCTACAGAGTGAGGATAGCCAGAGGGGTAATATGGCATTCTAAACCCATAAGTTCAGTGTAAACCAATGGAGTTGAGCTGGGAGCTTGTATAATAATTTAATCCATAATCACAGAGATCCTAGTTGAGTTGACTAGAGCTCAAAGATACGTAGCCCAAGAGTTTTGGGTGAACTCCATATTATATTGAAGTTATGTGTGTTTGTCTATTTGTTGCATTGTTTTATTGTTACATGTATTTACATATCAGCATAAACAACAGAACTTAAAACACTTAACAGTTAAAGGCAAACTAAAAACATACACCTATTTTCAAGCACTTTTTAATTCCGCAATTGGTTAATCATAAGGTCTTGGAAATATTTAAGCTTTGGAATTGGGGGAGGTTCTTGTAAGCTGACAAGAAGCCTTTAGTGGCCCATTTTTAGATGAGGTGGTATCGGAGCTTAATTTTGGTTAACCCCACATTCAACGAAGGTGATATCAAAGCTGGTTATACCAGAGCAAGTGGTATCAGATCAGAATGCTTGATTGACAAAGCAAATATTTCTTGTCTGAAAGGTGTTTGGGTAGTCAAGGATTGATTGTCTGATTGATTGTATGCTTGTTTATAGACTAACTATTGTTTGAGTTTGCAGAGGTGAAGGGAAAGCTATTGATAGCTCAGTCCAGGAGAGGAAAAAAGGAACAAGGGTTGAAGGCATTCTTCTTATCCCAAAGGACCTCAAATTAATCCTTGAAGCACAAGAGGTTTGTTTCAAAAGGTTGCTTGAATAAGCTCTTGTTTAATCTTGTTTGAAGTTCTTTTGTTCATTGGCATAGTGACAACTTCTACAAGTGAGTCCTCAAATTCTTCTTTCTTCACAAGAGTCTTTGATGAAGACATGAAGCAAGACTTGTCCACCATGATGGATATGGTGAGAGAAATGTATGAGGATGGAAGGAAGAGCAACATACTTAGATAGCATTTGAATTCCATGGAGGAAGAGAAGCAGTTTCTTTCTGACAAATTGCAGGAAATGGAGAGGCAATTTCATATTGAAAATATGAACCTAAAAAGGATGCATGAGTTGGAGACACAACTCTTTGTTACCAAAGAAGCCTTGGTCAAGTATCAGTTTGAAGAAGAGGTAATCAATTCATGTTATTCTTCAAATGCTTCTAAGAATACTTATATTGGTTCTTTTGAAAAACATACCAGAGGCATAGGTTCCAAGTTAATGTCCAACATGGGCTATGAAGGAAAAGGCTTTGGTAAACATGAATAGGGTATTGTTGAGCCAATAATGATTGAGGAAAGGCCTAAGTCTTTGGGTCTTGGCTGTGGACAGTCTTATGGAGAAAGTTCCAAAGCTGCCATGAAGACCATTGAAACAGTTCCAAGAAGGAGTTTCACTTCAGGTCTTCTACCTCAAGAGTGTGAAGATTGTATTCTTGGGGAATGCAATAGTGTGAAGCATACTTTGCAGAAAGAAGGTGTATATCAATATACACTTGAACCAGAGAGTTGTGGAAACTCTTACAGCCTTGAAGAGGTTGATGATGTTCCAAAGGGAGCTACTTCTTCATTCAGTTCACCTCCTCATGAAGGCAATAAAGGTGAAAAAGAAAGGTGTAAATATGGTTCTAATCATATTCCTTTTGATTAGGTTTAGCATCGTAAATTTTCATATAAGTATGAGAAAAGAATTGCATGTTACTTTTGTGGTTTGGATAACCATAATGTTTCTAGATGCTGGAAGAGAATGGCCACATGCAGGAAAATTTTGAAGGAAAGGAAGTAAGAAGCCAAAGGTTCATTGGACAAGGCAAATCATTTTGTCAAAAGGATGCACATGTGTTGCACTTACTGCCATAAGCAATGGAATCTTGCTGAAAGATGTTAGAATCTGAATCCAACAATGCTTCCACAAAAGCTGAAGAAAGTGGAAAGAGAATATGGCAGAAATGGAAAGGAAGTTTCAATGGATGATGTGTTTCAAGATGATTCACATGTTGATGCTGATGTGAAGACAAAGGAAAGACCTTTGAAATGGATTGGTAAGAAATGGTTAGAGTTCTTATCCATTTAATATTGCATGTCTATTGATGCATATATTTTCATTTCTCTGTTAATGAGATGCAAGTTGCAGGGTTTTACCAAGAAGGTGAATGGAAAAAGTTGATTAGGAGACTCACTTTGTTGCTGCAACAATATGTTCATTTCAGCGTCAAAAGTATAGTGTGCTTAAGCGAAATTTGAAGGATGAAATGCATGCATAAGCTTGATATGCATGAACACAGGGATGTTGATGATTTCCTTGTATTTAGACATGTTTGTGTAATTAACTTGTAGGGTTGATTTATTTGGCATGCATGTAATGTTATTATTGACTTGGAAATAGTTGATTTGGTCTCCAAGATGGAGATAATGATGAAGTGTTTCATCTTTTGAAAAAGAGTCCTAGAGGTCTTTTTCTATATGCTTGACTTGAAGGGTTATTTGTTTTAAAGGCATGTTTTGTGGGCTTGTTATCTAGTCCATCATTTGTATGTAGATGTAAGACATGTAGGTGTTGAAAACATGTGAAAATCTGTTTCTTTTGTTGAAGTAGGAGTTTTAGGCCATTTAGTTGTTGTCTGTATTTCTATTGTTGTTAACAGTTGTTGTTAATAGTTGTTGTTGACAGCTTTGCAAACAGGTAAAAATGAGAATTTTGTGAAGAAGATGTAACTTCACATTGGTTTGAACCACCTTGGATCAATGATCAAGGCAGAGAAGTTAAAAATACCTTTTGTGACCATCTCAACAGGAGTTTTGCATGAATTCAAGGAGGAAAACAGTTCTTCCCAAGAGGACCAACACATCCAACAAGGAGAGTGGTCAAAGGCTTTGGTTCAAAAGCACTATGCAAGGCAAGTGTGTGGAGGCTAAAAGAAGAGGGTGTTGTTACTCTGATTTACTGTTCAGATCAGTATATCAGTCTTTTGGAGACCAAAAGTTCTTTAGTGGGAAGGCGTGATCCAAAATGGATCCTGGATAGACTTCTGAGTCTAAAGTGTTCCTCACAGAGGAAAATGAAATTCCAAGGATGCTCTTGGAAATAGTCCCATTGCGTAGATCTTTTCATTCTGAATCTACTGCAATTTGAATGGGCTAAAATGGACTTTGGATGAAGTTATCACAAAAAGAAGTTTGCCTTTGTCCTTTAAAAAGGAGGCAAATTCTTATATAAATGGGACTTAAGGGAAAATGTGTTTTTAAACATAAAAACCCTTAGAATCCATCGCATTGAATTATTTTATTGCACCGCAATAAACTAAGGCTGAAGGACTTAAAATAGCCGCAAAGGCCTTCAGCAGACCCGACAAATTTATAAATCAAACAAGTGAACCTTTTGAGTTCCAAAAAGGAAGGCGGTAAGTGGTACTTCGGGCAGCCTTCAAGTAGTAAGTGGTATTGGATAGGGTTCGCCCGAATCCATAAATTGACTAACACATGGCATGGCAGAGGAGAGAGGAAACCGCTTTTTCAGGCGGTTAATCCCCTTGTAAGTTATGCGCCCGAAATGGACTGTCAGTCGTCGGATTAGAGGTTGTGGATCAATGGTCAAGATCTGATCAATGGATCGGCGATCGGCATGACCAAAGTGAAGACCCCAGGGTCGTTGCGATAGTGATATGCAATATGTCGATGTTCTGATGGGCCGATCGGTGATATCAGCGATCGACGATCGGCGAACCCTCGATACTAGGGCCAATGCAGATTGCGATCGTGACTTGTGATATGCCGATAAAAAGGCAGACCCGATAAGAATTATGGATGTGATTTCATAAGTATTGAAATCCGGACTTTTGAATTTTCTGTGTATTATCCGATTACTAGGTTTTTTGGCCATTACACCATGCAAAAGAGATATGCGATATTTGGACGGACCCGATAGGTTTATAGGGTCGATTCCATAATATTTGAAGTCTGGGCTAAAGGCCCATGATGTGTTTGTGTGTATTTTCCTATGTATTTCCATTATTTGGCTATTTCGGCCAGAGGAAGGAAAAATGTTCGAGTTTCCCCACGCCGATGATTCCTTTCCATTGAAAATGGATTCTTGTGGTGAACAGTCGAGTTTTCCATGATGGAGGACTGTAAGCGATGTGTTACAAATGCACAGAGCGCACAATTGCAAAGCGAGAGTTGGAGGACTGAAAATGGTTGCTGGAAGGTTGTTGAGAGTCGCTTGGAGGTCAAGCTAACTATATAGGTTCGCAGAGGCCATGATAAGCTTAGAGCGAGCTAGAGCCAGAGAGCTAGAGCTAAGAGCGAGAGCCGAAGAGCTAGAGCTAGAGCCAAAGCCTAGAGCCAAAGCCAGAGCCAGAGCCAGAGAGCTCACAACAGACTTCTAAGAGCCATGGAGTCGTTGTGAAGCTGCAGAACAGCAAAAGGGTCAAAATAATCAGCTGTTGCTGGTGTCCAGAGTATGTTGAGGACAGAAGAATGCATTCTAGAGATAGTTAAGAGGATTCTGAGGGAGTTGGTGCAAGCTAGAGCAAGATCGCTCAAAGCATTGATTGGAGTCAATTCCAGAGAAGCCTAGATCTTTCTGCAGAGTGAGGATAGCCAGAGGGGTAAGATGGCATTCTAAGCCCATAGGTTCAGTGTAAACCAATGGAGTTGAGCGTGGAGCTTGTAAAATAATTTAAGCCATAATCCCAGAGAGCCTAGTTGAGTTGACTAGAGCTCAAGGAGACGTAGCCCAAGATTTTTGGGTGAACTCCATATTATATTGCTGTTATGTGTGTTTGTCTATTTGCTGCAATGTTTTACTGTTACATGTATTTGCATATCAGCATAAGCAACAGAACTTAAAACACTTAACAATTAAAGGCAAACTAAAAGCATACACCTATTTTCAAGCACTTTTTAATTCCGCAATTGGTTAATCATAAGGTCTTGGAAATATTTAAGCTTTGGAAGTGGGAGAGGTTCTTGTAAGCTGACAAGAAGCCTTTAGTGCCCCATTTTCAGATCATCCACATAGACCAACGACCCCTGCAGTTCATACAAACCCAAGGGAAATTGCAGAATGATCGCCATCAGAAGTGGTCCACATACCTGCAACAGTTCCAGTTGAATATCAAGTATAATAAGGGTAGCACCAATAATGTTGCAGATTGCCTCAGTCGACCACCGAACATGGAATTAACCACCGTGCTCAAATCTTATGGGCACGAGACTTCTAATTGGCCACTTCACTACAAAAGCGACCCAGAATTCGACCACACATACTAGACACTCTTGGAGGGTTAGCATGTTCCAGATTTTCACCTCCAGGATGCCCTGTTATGCAACCTGGGTCACCTTTGTGTTCCTTCAAGCGAGCGTGCCAAGATGATTTGGGAAGCACACTACAGTCGGGCTGCTGGGCATTTCAGGGTTGAGAAAACGGTGGCAGTACTGCAAAAGTATTTCTATTGGCTGAATCTTCGACATTATGTCAGGAAGTACATCAGATCATGCACTGCCTATGCCATTACCAAACCGACCATCAAGAAGCAAGGCCTCTATACCCCACTACCTACCCCTAGTCGACCTTGGGAATCCATCTCCATGGATTACATGTCAGGCATTCCTTCCACTAAGCATGGAAACGACTTTGTTTTTGTGGTCATCGACAAGTTCTCGGATGGCCATTATGGTGACCTGCCAGAAGAATATCATAGCGGAAGCCACTACTAAAATCTTCTTTGAACAAGTGTGGGTACACTTTGGGATCCCACAATCTGTCATCTTAGATCGGGACAGCAGGTTCCTTAGTACATTTTGGTCCAGTCTCTGGTCGATGCTGGACACCAAACTCACTAATTCCATAACCTTCCATCCTCAAACTGATGGCCAGACAAAGGTTGTCAATAGGATGATCGTACACATTTTTCACAGCTACAACCGGGCTCTCCACAACTTGACTGGCCACAACCCTTTTCAGGTGGGCTTGGGATTCCAACCACTATGTCGTATTGACGTAGTCATGCCATTTGCAGCTACTCACACAAATTCGTCTCATGTCCAGTCCGAAATAGATAAGGAAAATAGCTTCATTCAACACATCCAACATATTGGCCAGCAATTTCATGACATTCTAGAGAAATCAAATGCCAAGTACAAGCAGTGACATGATCAACATTGGGTGCCACATAAGTTTTAGGTGGGTGACAAAGTCTGGTTGCATTTGCAAAAGGAACACCTTACCAGAGCCTATCAGAAACTCAAACCACTCCGATATGGTCCTTACACCATTACCAAGGTTGTGGAAGACAATGCATTTGAGCTCAGTATTCCCTCATTCCTTTGCCTGCACCCAATGTTCAATGTGGACCGCCTTTGGCCATACTTTCCACCATTACTAGACACATCCGACATTGCAGAACAGCTCACACCCACAGAGTTAAATCTAGATTGCATGGAACAAGATGCAATTGATCGGATCATGGACAAAGAGATCAAGTACACTCACCAGTATAATATCGAACTGTATCAAGTTGTCAAAGCAGGCCAACTCCTTCACCAGGGCAAGTGGCTCACCATGGACCAAGTTCAGTAGAATTTTCCTCATCTTATGGAGGAACTCAATGCAATGGGGACCATTGCTTCCTAAGGGGGGAGGAATGATCTTGGTGGATATTAGTGGCCACCTTCCAAGTCCACTTGGACCCCCAACATTATTTCTTTCAGCTTTTAAGTTTCCTTAATTGTAGTATAGTTTACTATTTTTAGCAGTTTTTCGGGTCCTGAACTTTCAGACCCATTTTGAGGCCTTGAACGACGTTTTTTGGGAAAATTGGAAGCAACATGGGTCCATGGCTTGGAATTTATCTTCCCAAAGTTGTAGTGCTTGGATAGATATTTCTAACGAGATATTGTGCACGTCAAACAGAGATCGTATGCCAAAGTTACGACCCCGGGAAGTTGATGTACCAATTTACCCAAACGGGGCCCACAGTTTAGCGTTTCATATTCTAGGGTTAGGTTTTTGGATGTTTAGGGTTTTGCATTGTTTCTAAACAATAAATAGGCCTTCGAGCCTCATTGTAACACAGTTCATAGGCATGTAGCCACCACATCTCTTCTCAGAGATAAGCTACCATCGCCCTAGCCGGTTTATTTCCATTATTGTCTGTAAGCATATTTCAGTGTTTTACATTAATGAAATGAAGTATTATTTCCGTTGTATCTCTGTGTTTATGGTTATCTCTATAATTTGTTGTGTTCCTATTTAAATCCAGATTAGGATGAGCACTTGGTGTCTGTTCGGCCTCTCTGCACAATTTCCTCGATTAGTTGAGCAGTTCAGGTCAGTGTCCTCGGCGCAATTTTTGAAGGGAGTCAGTCCTGGGGTGACTGCCAGGTTCGACTATCCGAGTGGTCAACATGGAAGTTGATTGAACTGGTTTTGGGTAGCACATCTTGAAAATACTAGCTTGGTGCTTTTGCATTGTTCTGGTTGATAGTCAATCGAGTCAATGGTGGGGTGATGGTCTGGTTTTCTAAGGGAATTCTAGTCGTGAGGACTTATGCAAAAATGACTAAGTACGTGAATGATCGAAAGATGCATTAGTTATCATGCAAACACACACTCACATGACTCGATGAAGAAACAACTGAAACCATCCAAACACACATGTTCAACCTAACTGACTGATGGTGTAAGTGACAAGTGCGACACTCATGATTGACCATTCATTGATCGAGACAATTCTTGCACGAAAGTGAAGGTGACTCTATTTGTGAGTGTGAAAAATGCTTTCATAGCGAACACAAAAAGCACATACAAAGTGAAGACTTCGAGCACAACCTGAACATGGTCGCAAGCATGGCTTAGACACCAGCATGAAGAAAATTGAATGAAATGAGAAAGTAAGGCAGATGCGAGGACTCACGTAGGCTCACGGAGTGAACCCACGTGTGTGCAGTCATCAAGTGGAACTCTCAAGGGAGGCTCCAAAATTTGTGCAGGCCAAAAATTTTTAGGGTGGTTGTAACAACTACAACATTCCACAAAGTGTTTTTCCTGCGTGTTTACTCTTTTCTTTTATGTGGATGCATATAGACTTTGAACGTGTTGGTCTTCACTATTTTATATTTTTTGTTTGTTGCTTTAAATTCTTATCCTTTTTTTCGACTATGCCTTCACCAACATGGGTCAACTAATGCGCCAGTTGCTACATTGGAAATACCACTTTACATGAGTAGGCCCATGCACTGTGTAGCGTAGGAGTACGAGTAGTGTTTTCTTTCTTGTTTTCTTTCCTTGCATGTTTTTCTTTCATTTAATTTTGTCCTTTGATTGTTTGTTTTGTTTTATTTGCTTGCATGTTTTTCTTTCATTTAATTTTGTCCTTTGATTGTTTGTTTTGTTTTCTTTGCTTGCATGTTTTTCTCTCATTTAATTTTGTCCTTTGATTGTTTTTTTTGTTTTCTTTACACCCATAGGTTTAGCTTCACATGAAACCATGTTTGGCTCTTGAGACAAGCAAGGTGAAGCATAAGAGGACTTGTAAAACTATCAATAATTGGTTATTTGTTGTCCTCTCTTTTTATGAAGATCTTGTTGTCTTCAGTCAATGATACCCTGATGGTAAATACGTTATGTTCAAAGTGAGTCTTGGTGAAAACACAACACTTGCACTTTAACTAGTACTGCCTACTCTAATTGGTTTTTCTATATTCGGTTAACCCTTGTCAGCTCAGTCAAGTAGAGTAAAGTGAGGGGGAAAACCTTAACAAGTATGTCAGAGGTATATATAACATATTTCTCTGAAGGACCAACCTCCTTTTATCTCAATAAGCTGGGATCCCTCTTCCACCTCATGAAAATAAATAAGTGCCTATGCACAATTCTCTTAGAATGAAAAAAAATGAAAAATGAAAAAAAAAATAAAGGTGAAAGAAGAGAAAGCCTTCCTACACAGAGAGGTGATGCAAGTAACTTTGTCAGGGTACTGACAAGACTCGCTAGAAGCGGAGCGATGCTTGTGTTCTTACGTGACTCCGTCTAGGTACTGTCCAGGCACTGCTGGCAGCGGAGCAACACTAGAGATGAAACTAAAACTCTAAAAATCATATTACTTGTGCATCAATATAGCCCTCATCCCTAATCAAAACAACTCATTTGACTTGGCTTGGTATGTGTGCTGACCGATAAAGAGAATGGAAAGGACTATATCTTTAACTCAAGCTAGTGTGGAAGTTACGATGATCAAAGAATCGAACAATACTTTTGAAGGATTTAGACTCGCTTTACATGAAACAAGGTCCATAAAGAGAGCTAGAGTTCTACCAGTGTGTCACCAATGTTGCAGCAGCTACAGCACCCTCAAAAAGTTTTCCTTCACTTTGTTTTGGAGCCTCCCTCCTCAAATATTAGCAGCATGTCTTGCACTGTTGAGGTATTTGTGTTTTTTACTTTAAGTTATCTTTCACTTCGCAGCTTGTGTTCACTAACTTGTTTTTTTACCAACCAGAAGTTGACCTTGTGACTTAGTTCACAACTGGTTCTTGTGCTGTCTTGGCAAACTGTGCAATCCTAGAGGGAAACTATCCTTGTGCTCAGAAATTGCACAAATCAACGTGACAATCAACCTTTCTCTCCAGAAATGCATAGAGCAGTCCGGTAGACAACCTTGCTCAGAGAAATTGTGTAGAACATCCAGACATTAGTGTTTTGCTCATGAATTGTGTAGGCCTAGCTGGCAACCTCTCTTCAGCTGGGAAATTTCGAAGGGCATGAAAGGAAGCCAAAGCCACTTAGCCCAGGAATTGCGTAGAAGCATTCCTCATGTTTTTGTCTAATGCATGTGCCGACAAGTTGTCTGATTCCCTCCAGAACTGCACAATATTCCCATGCATGCATGGTAGTATTTCCCCAAAAATAAAAAAATCATACCTAAAGAATAGGGATCTATTTCTGGCACTAGGAGTTACATGCAAGTTGATTTTAGAAGCTTCCCGCTAAGTGTCGCTTTTTCCTAGGTTTACAGCATGCACGTCATAAACTTTGTTGTATCTCTGAGATGATAATGGTTAGCTATCATGCCATGGCATCTAAGATATTTGTTTTGGGTTTTTTTTTTTAATTTTGGAAGACCAATGTATGAAACAGATTTAAAATAGTGATGCCTAACCTTTTTGAATAATACTAATATTTAAACAAAGGGCTACTATTAAAATCCACATAGTGATTTATCTTGTTTGGTGATGAGCAGAAATAGAAAGATGATATGACTATTACAATTTTCGAATAGAAAATTAAATAACCATAAGCAAGAAAACCTTCAAACAATGTTCAGAAAGTTTAACAGAATATGCCCAAGATTACAAAGATGTTGATGATTTTATGATTTAGATGGAATTACTCGAACAAACAATTTATATAATTCATTCTCTTTAAAGATGATCACTTTAGAAAGCTTATAGGAGTAAATTGAGACACAACTACTCCTACCTAGTTATCTTTGTAATACTTAAGAATATGAAGAAAACACAGTGAATGAAAACTGGAAAAACTTACAAGGAATATAAAACTGTATGAATCAAAATTCAGAGTCCTTTACTTTGCTATTAATGATTCAGAAAACGTTGAGTGCATTTAGTGCTTACAAATGTTTCTTCAAGGGTGCAACCCTTAATAACTCATGAAAGAGAGTTATTTATACAATCTTAGAGATAAGAAAATATCTTAAACAGATTTACAAAAATAGATTGATACAAAGTCAGGAAAATGAACTAATAGTCGATCTGTCACTATTTTGGTGTTGAACTGTTGATGATTGTTCCTGAAAATTCTGAATGTTGTTGAGTTGTTGATGATTGTTCCTAAAAATGTTGAATGTTGTTGATCCTCCTTTTAGTCAAGTAAATCAGTTAACTCTTCCCAGCCCTTCTTATCTAGGATAGATAACTTAGTTACCCTTTGATAAACCTCATCCATTTCTATATATTTAGTAAAAGTGGGTTTTACTAAAAATATGTGTATGATTTCATTTAGGATGAAAAAGGTATCTCTAAGTGCATTCAACACAACCCTTGGTTTTGTTGTACCTTTTATGTTTGACACTATGGCTGCACTAGAACTGACCTCTGTAAGCTTTCAGACATAGTCTTCAATGGGAATTAACTTATCATTTATCACAAGCATAGAGGGCAAACTCTTACTGGTTAAGGGTTCTAACCTACTGAAAAAATGTTGAACTATGACATTAACACAGCTGCTTTTCTCCTCCAATTGAAGAATGAGATTTTTATTTGTAATAATCTTCTTCACTTCCAGTATGGTTGTTTTCCTATCATTAATACATAATTCTTCAAGCTCATAGTTGTATTTAGAATTGAGAAACTTGATTATTTCAGTGGCAACTTTTGGCATGTCCTCAAGTTCCTTTCAGGTAGTTTCAATAGCTTCCTGAGATTTTTCCAACAAGTTCTTTTGATAAAATATTATCTTGATATAAGGCCAGATATCTTTGATTGATTCAGTAATCACTCCCCATAAAATTTCCTTTAACAAACCTAGTTTATTTCCAAGGTAAGAGTCTTTGAATTCTTTCTGCAATATCTCAATTTGACCTCTTGCCCTCTGCAACTCAACTGCATGTGAGTTGTCTAAAACTACTTTCATGTGTTGTAATTTCTTCAATTCATCCTGCAATTTATTGATTTTGTTGTCTGAATAGACAGGTTATGAACAGCTTCAGCAAGTTGTTCATCTCCTTCTGTTGTACCTGTGGTTGCTGATGTGCTTGACGTAGAAACTATAGTTATAGGGACTACTACAAGAGGAACTACATCTATTGGAATATTTGCCTTTTTCATAGCTTCATCATTCTCTTTGACAAGTTTCTCCATTTGCTCCTCCATGTGTTTTATTTGCAGATTTTGTTCCATGATGAGCTTCATCATGTCAGATTTCTGAGTCTTAGTTTCTTCAATCTCTTTAGTCACTAGGTCCTTTGAAGTTGGCAATTTTAGTTTCTTCCTTAGTGTTGAAACCTCAAAATTTTTCTTCCTGACAGTTCTTTTGCAGCATTTATATTGGAGGGATCATATCCCATCTTTAGCACCAGATCTTCCAAAAATTTGATCTTGGTGTCCTTTGCCAATGAGGAAACGTTTTCCAACTTGAGTTGTGACTGTGTATTGGCCAAGGTGACCTGTAACTTTGACAAACTCATGGAAATGTTAGTTAAATTAGAAGAATTGGCTAGTCTGTTTGTGCATATCAATTTGGTCAATTGGATGTACATATTTAACATTAAACTCAAAGGAGGTTTGCTTCTGGAAATGTGCAATAGTCCTAGGTTGTGGAATTTGAGCTTGCAAGAAAGCCATCTGCAGCTTACCCTTTTCAAAGTCAAAGACTGAAAGAAGTCTGGCTTGAGAACTGGAAGAATGTTTCCAGAATTGAGTATAAGTGTTCAATTTCAACTCCTCATTCTTCTTCTTAATTTCACTGAAGACATGAAAGATGTCATCTTCTTTATCCTTCTGACTACCTTCACTAGTCTGAATCACCTGTTGTTCCTGAGATGTAGTGGAATGAGTGGGAGACTGAGTAGACTGTCCACTAGACTGTGTGAAAAGAAATGTCTCTCCAAGTCCATCAAATGTTGTTTTCTGTGATTCATTAGTTGCACTAACATTCACAGAAATCCTAGGTCTCTTCTTTCTATGTACAATTCTAAAGCCTTGACTTGATGCTTCAGTTGTAGGGGATGATTGTTCTTCCCTTCCTCATTTAGTTGTCTTTTCCTGTGCAAGTGGAGTTTGTACATTCGAAGTAGAGACTACCTGTTCTTTAGCTTCTTGAAGGGTGTTCTCCTTCCATTCTGACTGATTTTTGTACTGCTCTATTTCAGGCCTGGCTGTGTGATGGTATGGAGTAAACTTATTTTCAACTCTGAGTCTAGAAATCACTCCCATTGGGTCATAAGACCAAGTGAAGCTGAGGCAAAACTTCATCTCCTTCAATAACCTATCTGCTTCTTCTCCTACTGCTCTAGTATTATAGATGAATGGACCAACCTGAGCCTTTAGCTTAAACTGTGATTTCTTCTTTGCAGCCACAAAATGTACTTCATCTACACTGAGCCTCTGCCTAATGTATTCTAATGCAAAAATTCTCATAGGGAGGTACTTAGGCAGCTTGTAAGATGGAAGTTCACAGCTAAGGACTCTGATATCTGTATAATTTTGGTAAAGATACCAATCTCCTATTGTGGCTTAATCAACTAAATGTAAAACTTTTACAATTTCATCATTAACTCTTGGTTCTGGAGTGTTTCTCATAAGATTAATGGTTGGATGAACAAACAATTCTATGAACTGTTTATATGAAAATTCTTCTTTCTCCTTCATTCCCATAGAAGTCCAAAAGATCATTGATTGTTGGTTTCCTTCTTCATCTATCTTTTGCAAAGTAAATGGAAACTTGTCTCCCTAAAAATAGATAAAAATATATACAAGTACTGAAGCATACTTGAATACCTCTTCAGTATTGAACTCGACAAATTGTTCATGAATGGTCTTAGCTAGAAATTGACTAAAATTAAAACCAATAGTGGGTTTGGAACCAACAGAAAACATAGATAAGAAACCAATTATGGCTTCATCTACATGTTGATCAGAATAGTAACCAAGAATATAAGAGAGAATGGTGGTAATTTGCTTGGTTTTGTCTGGGAATATAGATGAATCATAGGGACTGTTTCTTTTAAGCAGAGGGCTATCTACAACTAGAAAAAGTTCTAGATTTTGAGCTCTTTTAGTGAAATCTAGCTTTTAATAGGCCTCTATTAGTCTTTCATGAGAAAAAGGATTGGTTGTCACAATAATTGGGGCCTGCAACATCTATTCAATGGAGTGATCATTGATTGAACATAGGATTTCTCATGTAGGTGAGATGATAGCTCATTGACTGACTGGGGTCATAGGGTTCATGACATTTCCTAACAAATTCTGGTGCTCTATGTATCTGAGGGAAGATGTAATGAGGAAGGTGGGAGTCCCAAAGTCATATTTCATCCGTTTGATCAACTAATTGATTCTCTATCCAGAAATAGATCTCAAACAAATCAAATTCGGACAAAGACTCATTGATTTTACAGTCTTTGTCAACCAATGGAGTGTGATGGAAGTCAACTTGTGGATGAATGAGAGGATTTGGGGTTTCTGCAACTTCCTTCCCCTTAGGAGGCATTCTGTTAATTGAATTACAAGAGGAAAGTGACAGAAATGGAAAGAATGGGCACAAACATAGTGATAACAGAAAAACAGTATAACTAAAAATAGATTAAGTGGACCTAGATGTCGGCTTGCTTATGAACATAATGGAAAATTCAGTTGAATGGTGAATTTGTCGTTTTGGCTCCAAGCTACAAGTATCCAGTGAATTATGGGAATGCACTGTGTAACGGTTTTTATGAAAAACAGGGCTTATAATGAATAAAATGGAGCGGGGTTGTTTAATCAATGGCTAAATTCTCATTAATTCTCCAATGGGACTGATAAACGGATCAATGGAATATTGATGTGTGAGGGGTGGTGAATTAAATGGATAACGAGAAAGGAGGCAGAAGCTGATTGGATAGAGGAAGTGACGTGGGAGTGGACGTGGACGATGATGTAGGAGTGACGGTGATGGAATAGATGAAAACCGCGTTCGGGGTAAGTCTGGGTGGTAAGCGATTTGGGATTTAAAGTCCCAAATGATTAAGAGCAGGGTTGGTATTTTCAGAGGGTGGTTTCCAAAACTGATGACTTCAAAACCCCCCCCCCCCCCGCCCCCCCACCTCGCCAATAACGTTCGGACGACAAAGGAGGGCCAAGGAGTGGTGTAGGCCATCAGATGTTAGGAGAATTGTTATAGACATATTTGGGCACTACAACCCCAATCACATATGTCCATAAACCAAGGGCTTATAAACCCCTAAAAATTTTGTTTCATACCCTAAAGGAACAAGGTCAGCTGATTACATCATCTCCCAGAAGTTCTCCATGAAAAACTACTCAGAACTGGTCAAAACAGGCCCATACAGACTGCTCCATGCATAGGGTGTGATTCATCTCACCTATTACACACGGGGGATGTGATGCATACTGGAAATCCCTTCTGTAGGGTGCGATGAGCGAGAGCAGACAAATGGCAGAAGCAGTTTGCTAGGTGGAAACCCAAAGAATCTTCTAGAAACTGCTCATATGACACTTGCCTCTCTGAATTCGCCCAGGGATGAGTAAGAGATCTGAAATCTCCAAGTGGAACCAAGAACTATCAGCGAAATGACACTAATCAAAATCCCAGAAGCTGACTCACTCTCCTGAAAACATCTATATATGGATCCCTCATCCAAGAGATCCAAAGGTTGGAATTTTGTAATTTGCAAGGAAGTGTTGTTGGTTTCTCTTTGAAGACATTGTTGGGTGATCTTGCTTTGTATGAGGTGAAGAGGGCTTTCATGTTGGGAGGATGATGCTAGATCAGACAACCTGGTTGTAATCCTCTCTTATATTACTTCTATCAATAAAGTTATTTGAGTTTTCCTCCATATGCTTGTATATCTCTGAATCTTGTTTATGTATGCATTTATATGGTTAATGTACATCTGATCCTACATTATTTATGGTTATAGATATATATGCTTTGATGGTATTTTGCTACCTTGCTACAGGTGTTCTTTGAAGTGGGACAAGTGAGAAAGGAGTGGCGAAATCTCTATCAAAGGAGAGAGGAAACCAGTAAGGAGACTAGCAAAAGACTGAGGTTGGTGCTCTCTACTTCTCTCATAAAGGAAAACACAAGTAACTTTAATCCGTTTATTTCTAAGATAGCTACCCGTCTTAGTGGGACTAGCAGCTTTGAATGGACACTAATTTTCCTGATAACAAAATGGCGACTCCACTGGGGAGCGAATGGTTTGTTTGTTTTGTTACTGTTGTTTTCTTTATAAACCACAGACAGAGCCTGAAGTCAAGCCAGCTAGCCTTCAAACTGCTTTTGCTATGCAACTGCAAAGTAGATCAATACTGCTCCAGTCAATCTCCGGGTTGGTTTACAAACTGAAAATTTAGCTTGCAAACATCCTATGTGCCCTGGTGGTAACTCAAATAACCTCATTAAGTCAGCCCCTATACTTTGTGTTTACTAACAATCATTAGCTCAGCCTAAATCCCTGAACTTAGCCGCAAAATGTGAGCAAGAACCAAGCTCAGTCTCGTCCCTGGACCATTGCACTGTCTCTTCTTGGTAGTCTAGATGCATTGCACCTCCCATGTGCTTTAGGTGAGATGCATCCCTATTTCCCTGTGTTATAGGTGCAATGATCAGATGAGACTGTTTCTGCCTCCGTATTTTGGTTTTTTCTTCATTGTCTTCAGCTTTATTCAGTTGTTTTGCTATCTGTGATCAGTATATCTCTGTTGAAACCATCTTCCTCTGCATTATTCAGCCTCCATTGATAAATAGTTATGAATTTTTTTATGTATTTTTCGTCATTTACAGTTCTCTTGTGCAAACAGTAGCTTAATCGAACTGTCGTCTTCTGATTTGAAAGTGTCGCAAGTGTCATTTTCAGTCAATAAAAAGAGTATTACAAAGCATTCCTCTTTTAGACAGTCGATTACACTTTTGCCATTGTATTTGATTTGAATCATTAGTATTTCAAGTGTTGAAAGCAGTTTAAATTCAAAATCGCGAAGTGTCGTCTTGACCCTACTTTCATTTTTTGAAAAGAAAATTGTTAGTATTTTCGCTTTGAAAGAGAATAGTTTAGATCTATACTTTGTTTTCTTTTTTGTCATTCTCACATTAAGGAAACTGAAAAACAATACATGCATGTGCATTTGCATTAAGACTACATGCTGAAATTGATTTAGGAAAAGTGCATCTAGTGTGTGCTCTCTGCTCTATGTTGAAAGAATTACATTTATCTTTCCTTAGTAGCTAGGATTTTCATTGCAAAAAGAAAGTAAATGACTATTTATCATCTTAGATTGCACATTTAGGAATTGTATATCTACATCACGCGGTGAACCTTAAAGGAAAACTTATTAAGAAAGATCAACTGTAAACTAAATTTCAATGAACATAAAAACGCTTTGGAACCTAACGCACAACATTTAGAAGTCTAGGCTAGAGACGTATTCCAGTGTTGTAAAGCCTAGTAACTATCGCTTTCATTGTAGGTTGGGTGATTCCTCCTCTTCGAGACGACAAGTGCCAGTATGGACTTGTGCTCCCACGTATCGTTGAGTATATATTGGGAGACCACAATAGGCTACATCCTTTAATCTTAGGAAGCCGTGTCTACCGCCCTATCGATTGCAATGCACTGAACACAGCATTCGAGAATATTGACTGTCGTACCGTAAAAAGTACTCTGCAGTTTTGCGATTGGTTTGGTAATCCCTCTGTCTAGATTTCCAGAGCAGTCACTTTCGTTCCTTTTCAGACTCCTTAAAAGAAAAGGTCCATCTAAGCACTTGTCACTTCAGGCTCATTAAAAATCGAAGGCGACTAGAGTCATCTTTAGGTTTTTCTCGACTCTTAAAAATTGAAAAAGCAAGTTGTGTCAAAACATCATAAAATTCATTTAATTCGAAATAACATTTTCCCCTTTTTATTTTGAGTTGATAAAGTAATCCGCAATCGTGGAAGAAAGTCAATCAAAACCCAGTCATTCACAGAGACTAACGAGTCAACCATCTTTGACTCTGGAAACGAAACCATTCCGGGCCAAGCGATCTCATTTAACTGGATCAAAGTCTCCTGGTTTGTTTGAAACTTGTGTTTCAACATCCTCAGAAACTCCAGTTACTCCAACTATTTCTGGTATCCCTGCCTCTACAGAAGAAGTTCCACAGTTACAAGAGGACACTAGAACTGATCCTACTGTAACGGTAAACACATCTATTCCTGAACCAGTTCCATCTAGGACTAATTCGGAAAGTGTTAACCCTCCAACATCTGTCGCTAGAGAGTGTGCACCTTCTTTGGCACCAGAAATATTTTATGGACCTGATGGTCTGCCTATTCCACCTGGACTAATTGTGATAGAAGAGATTGTGGAGGATCTTCCATCCAGTACCCCATTACATTTTGGAACTGGGATCCACCTATTTTCTTCTAATTCAAAAGATAGTCAACCTTCATCGCAAGTCCCTGTAGAATCGCTAGGAAGTCTTTTGGGTAGACTCAATATATTTGAACAACCATTGACATCTAGGACTGTGTCATCTGATACAGCAGTAACAGAACTTCCTGCCACTACTCCGAAAATGTTCACTAGTGTACCATCTATCCCAACTAGCTCTCAACCGCTAGATGGAGTCCACCCAGGGACTATTTAGACAGTGTGGTCTGTTCCCGTTTGTTCTTCTGAAGTAATATCTAGAATTTCTTATGTTGAGTCTCAGCAAATTGATCCTCCACAACTGTATCAATTTGGGCAGTCCAGTCTACAAGGACCAATTTTTCCTTTGAAGACTGGATTGTTGCCATATGGGGGGCAGTATGCCTTTTCATTGTTCCCTCCAGGAGAACAACCATATGAGAGTTCACAACAAAATTTGGGTCAAGTTGGAATTGCATCCAATGGTTGGGTACCAAAACTACCTCAACAGCCAAGAGTTGTATATTCGATGCAACCAAATCTACCTGTGTCGAATATCCCCACTACACTAGCTATTGTAACAGTGTCGCAAGTACAAACACTGCCTGTTGTATGTCAACCTCAAGTCTCTCAGGTCGTAATACAACAACCTCTTGTCTCAACAACTCAACCAAAATCGCCAATTAGTGGCTCCTTAACTGAAGCGACACAGGCTCAAACAGGTACTATCACCCCTCATCTTGGGCAAACATCTAGTATTGGACAATAGCAAATGGTTTCAAAACCATGGCTAATGCAATATCAACAACCACAATTCTAGCAAGCTTACCGAGGACCTGAGCAACAAAGCTTTGTGGGTAATGGGCAACTGTATATTCAAAACAGTCACCATCAATCATATCATAATGGTTATGCCCATCAACCTTACCAAAGTTATCAGCATCAATAACATTTTGTTGGTATGCAAAGACCCACTGCTCAGGCGATCCCATCTTATCCTGGGTATGCTTCGCCAAACCTGAATCGATAGTTTCCCTTTGTCGCAACGTTGGAATTACCAGATCTAAATCAGCTAACAAATTATCCAATTGCTTACGCCCCTTGGTGGCCGGCGATTCCTCATAAGCTTCCGTTAGATATTTCTAAATTCAATGGAAATCTGGGTGAAGATCTGTCAAATCATGTGATGACTTTTCATCTGTGGTGTTCGTCTAACACTCTCAACAATGATTCGATTAGGCTTTTCCTTTTTCAGCGAATGTTAACTAGTCCAGCGGAAAAATGGTACATCGAATTTCCTGGAGCTTCATTCAATAACTTCAGTGCCCTTGCCACAACCTTTTTAACCCATTTTCAGTTACCCATAAGGTATGAAACAGGAACGGAGCTTCTTACCAATTTTAAGCAGACAACAACCACTCACATATCTGATCATATTCATGAGTGGTGACATCATCGTCGAATGGTAAAAAAATATGTTCCTGATCAGCTGCTAGTTGAATGGTTTATTAAGTCATTGTTACCTTCTATTACATAAGATGTGGCTAAGGGAGGAGTTGTCACTGAAGAGCAAGTCATTGCTCGTGCGCAATATCTAGACTTGATTTATACTCAGTCTGGCACACTCTATGACAAAATTCCTGATGCTCCCAAACCAGAGTTTTCCGTTCCTCCTCCTCCTAAATCAAGCAAAGACTCTCATGCTGGCGATGGAATGATAGGCACAACCAACACGAAAATAGCGAAGGCTACATCTAAGAAGGCCCGTGCGGTTTCTATTCAAAATACAAATGAGGAACTTCTTGCCTCGAAGGTTAATGTCGTGTCAACCGACAAAGGCAAAAAGCCAAAGCAAACAGGGGGCAAGAAAAAAGGGAAAAGCAAAAAGAAGAAACATGATGATTTGTCTCCTGAAAAATCTTCTGCAAACCCTTCTGGGAAAAGGAAACCTCCTTCGTCGTGTCACACTTGTGACAAAGACCATTAGACGATTGATTTTCCACATAGAGCTGAGATTAAGAAGTTCTTTAAGACCTCAAAAACATCAGCAGTTTTAACGAATCCGTTTCCAAACCCAGAAATCAATCTGGTTGCTAGCGACAATGCTTCCCCATCCCAAGTGCTTATGTTTTCCATTTCAAAACATCAAAATGATGCTTTGATATTGACAAGGAATAAATATTACGGGAATCCACCATTGTTGAACAACAAGGCTGCAGATCAACCTAGTAGTTCGACAACAACTTCAACCGAAGTTGTGCCACCCATCATTCCAGAGCTAACAATAAAGCCGCCAAAGGGAGTAGTACACAAATCGATGTTTAATCCTCATGCCCGAGCAGCACAGAATTATAATATAGTAGAGGATCTGGCCCAATTGTCGTCCACTATGTCGACACTTAAAGTACTGCAAAATTTCCCCTCCCAAAAGCAGGCTATATTATCAGCAATAGGTGGGATTGACCCAGCGGATTTCAATTTGGTGGCCTTTAACCATAAAGGATTTGAACCTCAGTTATTAGCTCAACTCGCTTTCCTCATCCAAGTGAGAACCCTCAACAAAACTGTTCATCGAACAATTATTGATGAGGGGGAATCTACCTGCATTATGTTAATGAGTTGTTGGAAAACTTTAGGATCACCACCCTTTTCAAGATCATCAACGACATTAAAAGCATTAGATGGGTGAACATACACCCCGTACAGGATTTTAAGTAACTTACAAGTTGAAGTGGGGGGGAAAACAGTAGAAGTTGACGTCGAAGTTATCGATGGAAACCTCGATTACAATATCTTACTGGGAAGGCCCTGGATTTATGCCATGGATGCTGTTGTATCAACTTACTTTAGGAAGATTGCATTTCCTTTCCAAGGATGAATTACAATCGTTGATCAACAAACCTTTCTCCCTAGCATTTCATAGGTTACAGGAACCATTCCAATGATCCATGGAAGCTCTCATTCACTTCAAAATGTCGGAGTAGGCCTCCTGAAAGACCCTACCTTGATGGGTACTTTTTCCCTACCGCCTCCGAGTAATCTGGCGGAAGTGGCATGATCCAGGTGGATGTTGGTGGCCACCCACCTATCCCATTTGGAGCCCCACAACTGTCTCTTTCAGCTTTTTCAATTTCCTAAATTGTAGCACAGTTTACTATTTTTAGCAGTTTTTCGGGTCCTGAACTTCCAGAGCCGTTTTGAGGCCCTAAACAACGTTTTTTTGGAAATCTGAGGCAACATAGGTCCATGGACCGATGTTGCCTCCCAAAGTGGTAGTACTTAGATAGATATTTCTAACGAGCTATCGTACGCGTCAAATGGAGATCGTATGCCAAATTTACGACCCCGGGAAATTGATGTACCAATTTACCCAAACGGGGCCCACAATTTGGCGTTTCATCTTCTAGGGTTAGGTTTTGGAATGTGAAGGGTTTTCCATTGTTTCTCAACAATAAATAGGCCTTCGAGCCTCATTGTAACACAGTTTTTAGAACAGTTCAGAGGCATGTAGCCACCACATCTCTTCTCAGAGATAAGCTACCATCGCCCTAGCTAGTTTATTTCCATTACTATTTGTAAGCATATTTCAGTATTTTACATATGAAATGAAGTATTATTTCCGCTGCATATCTGTGTTTATGGTGATCTCTGTAATTTGTTGCGTTCCTGTTTAAGTCCGAATCAGTGGCATCAGAGCGGTCTGCTTTTTCTCTGTTTTTCTTTGCATGTCCCCAACGAGGTCGGGATATAAGGAGCTAGGGCTTGAACTGGTCGAACCTTTGCAAGACAAGCCTCGCAAATCCCGACGGCCTCCCATGGCGGATGAGAAGAAAGACTAGGGAGCAGGAGATCCTATCAAAATCTTGCTCGAAGAAGCCCTCGAGCGACAAAGGAGCGCGATGATGGACAGCTTTGCCCAGATCCTTCAGCAGCTACCCAGAAGAGACGCATCAACTTCCAGCAGCTACTACGGAAACGCCACACCGTTTAAGGTACAAGTGAATTTTGAAATCCCCACCTTTGAGGGTAAAATAGACGTAGATGCGGTAGATAAATGGTTAAATATGCTAGAAGGGTATTTTTCTGTTCATGAATTTTCGAGTCGGGAAAAGATTGTTTTTGCTCTTCTTAAAGCAACCCCCCACGTCAAGGACTGGTGGGAAACCTACTGCGAGCAGAAGAATGAAAGCACCGGCTCACTATTTTCAGCCACACCCACTTGGTATTCATTCCGAGATGCCGTCAAGGAGTAGTACTACCCTGTCAAAAGCTATGAGGACAAATACATCAAATGGACCACACTGCGCCAGGGACGAGACCAAGATGTGCCAGAGTTCACAAACATTTTTCATACCCTTCGCACACAATTGGGTATCAAAGATCTGAGCTGCATCTGGTACTCAAATACCGCGGCTGCCTACATAGATACATCCAGGAAGAGATGGATTTCTTGAACATCTCCTCACTCGTCACAGCATACCGATACGCTGTTAAAATCGAGCAAAAGTTCAAACAGAAGAAGCGAGACTTTGGATCTGCAAATCTGAAGCCCAAAGGACAAAGCCAAGGTAGGGTTACACAAGACAACCCCTCGAAGCCGCAAGAAAAGAGCAACACCACGAAGCCGAAGAAGGACACAGGAAAGTGGTGTGAGTTCCACAAGAGTCCCACTCATAACACAAGTGAGTGTTGGACCAAGTAGTCGTTGGTGGCCGAGTTGAAGGCTTCCGAATCAGATGCATGTTCCGACCCTGAGCCAGAACCTGACAAGGGGAATGGCAAAGGGAAGCAGATCATTGATGCAGATCCCAGCGCCACTGTTGCCATTGCCAAGATCCAGAAGAATGAGCCCGAAGACCCAGAGGAGGGGGAGCGTCTTTTCCACTCACAGATGTGGGTGAAGGGTTCGCCACTGCAATTCATTGTTGACAGTGGCAGTCAAAAGAACCTTATTTCAGTAGAGGTCGTGAAGCGGTTGGGCCTACCAACTTCACCACACCCACAGCCATAAAGTATCGGGTGGCTTCATGAAGGACGAGATCTCAAAGTTCGCAAGCAGTGTCACCTTCCCTACAGCATCAAGCCCTTCACAGACGAGGTATTGTGTGATATTACACCTCTGGATGTTTGTGATGTATTATTAGTCCAACCATACTTGTGGAGGCGACATGTTGTGTATGAGTCAAGGCCTTATGCTGTCATTATTTCTTTGAATAATTCATTATACAGGATACCAGAGGTAGCCCCACCTACTACCACCTCTTTGATCACTACTAAGAAAGGCAGCAAGCTCATCTCCCAGACTAGGAAATTCATCTGTCTGGTTCACTCCCAAAATAAGGGGAAGATCGTTGCTACATCCATGACCCCTACAAAGGGTTCCTCCACACAGCAGCAGCAGCAAAGGGATACGGTCATGACAGAACACAGGAACAACTTCTCCTCACCGACAGGGGTACCACACAAGTTCCAGGTGGGTGACAAATTTTGGTTACATCTGCAAAGAGAACGCCTTACCAGGACCCATCAGAAACTCAGACCACTCCGACATTGTCCTTACACCAGTACTAAGGCTACGGTCAACAATGCTTCGAAGCACAGCATTCCTCCATTCCTTAGCTTGCATCGAGTGTTCAATGTGGACCGTCGTCAACCATGCTTCCCACCAATTCTGGACACATCAGAGATTGCAGAACAACTCACCAGAGACCCAGCTTAGCAAAAGCTTCCTCATCTCAGGGAGGAACTCAACGCAATGGGGACCGTTGCGTCCTAAGGGGGGAGGAATGATCCAGGTGGATGTTGGTGGCCACCCACCTATCCCATTTGGAGCCCCACAACTGTCTCTTTCAGCTTTTTCAATTTCCTAAATTGTAGCATAATTTACTATTTTTAGCAGTTTTTCGGGTTTTGAACTTCCGGAGCCGTTTTGAGGCCTTAAACGACGTTTTTGGGGAAATCTGGGGCAACATGGGTCCATGGACCGATGTTGCCTCCCAAAGTGGTAGTACTCGGATAGATCTTTCTAACGAGATATTGTACGCGTCAAACAAAGATCGTATGCCAAAGTTACGACCCCGGGAAATTGATGTACCAATTTGCCCAAACGGGACCCACAATTTGGCATTTCATCTTCTAGGGTTAGGTTTTGGAATGTGAAGGGTTTTCCATTGTTTCTCAACAATAAATAGGCCTTCGAGCCTCATTGTAACACAGTTTTTAGAACAGTTCAGAGGCATGTAGCCACCACATCTCTTCTCAGAGATAAGCTACCATCGCCCTAGCTAGTTTATTTCCATTACTGTTTGTAAGCATATTTCAGTATTTTACATTAATGAAATGAAGTATTATTTCCGCTGCATATCTGTGTTTATGGTGATCTCTGTAATTTGTTGCGTTCCTGTTTAAGTTCGGATCATGGCAACAGTAGGAACCTGCAATATGATATCTTCCATTCAGAAGATTTCCGAACATTTTGTTAGCATGGATCATCAACAGGTTTTGCCTCCAAGCCCAATAGAGATTTTGTAGCAATCAATTTTCTCAACCTGGGCGACAAACCCAAATCAACGCTCATTGAGTGTTTGGGTAGATAGGTCAAAAGAATATGGCACCTATTCAGATCCTTGGTTGCATGTACATTCTATAGAAGAAGGAATTATTCAGTCGATGATGATAGGAGAGGCACCATGGGAAGATTACCACCATCGTTCCCATCTTCCAGATTACAATGAAGATTATTCTAGCGACCTTGATCATCCTTCAGTTTTTGATTTTCTATCAAATACTGTAAATACGGTGGATTCAGAGTGAAATCTGTCCAATATTGAAGAAACTATCGCCAGAAATATCTCGATAAAACCTAATGTTGTAGAGAATATTCATGTTAGCAAATATTGTTCTTCTTTAGAACTGGAAATATATTGTGCTCTCTTTCACGAATTCAGAGATGTGTTTGCATGGTCATACGAAGAAATGCCAAGCATTGACTCGAGCATAGTTGAACATGAAATCAAGATGTATCCATATGTCAAACAGGTACGACAACGGCTTCGGCAGGTACACCCGAAGAAAGTCGTTGCCATTAAGGTAGAAGTTTAAAAACTTTTACATGCTGGTTTCATTTACCCAGTCCCTCTAACTCATTAGGTATCAAATATTGTTCCTGTGATGAAAAAGCAGGGAACGATTAGAGTGTGTGTTGATTACAGGGATGTAAATCAAGTTTGTCCAAAGGACAACTACCCTACACCCTTCATCGACCAGATAATTGATGAATGCACCGGATGCAAAATCTTTTCATTTATGGATGGATTTTCCAGTATAATCAAATAAAGATCTGCCCACAGGACCAGTCAAATACTGCATTTATATGTCCATGGGGCACATTCGCCTACCGTAAATTACCTTTTGGTTTAAAGAACGTAGGGGCAACTTTTCAGAGGGCTATGAATTATGCCTTCCATGACATCAAGAACGTCGTTCAACCATATCTCGACGATCTTCCAGCTCATTCGTGAAAGCGGACTGATCATCCGCGGAATTTGAGAGCTATATTTCTACGTTGCTGACACTATAAGATACGACTCAACACAAGTGTGTGTTTTGTGTCAGTCTGGTCGTTTACTTGGCTTCGTAGTTTCTAAGGATGGAATTTGACTCGACCCATGTAAGGTTCAAGCAATCATCAATATGCCTCCACCTTCAAATTTGCTTCAGATTCAGAAACTCCAAGGGAAAGTGAACTTTCTGAGGAGGTTCATTCCAAATTACGCTGAACTTGCTAAAGGTTATACGTGTCTTTTGAAAAAAGAAGTACCCTTCAACTAGGATCAGGTTTCACAAGCTTCCTTTGATGCTCTAAAGGAATTCCTAATAAAAGCATCATTAATGTACGCTCTTGATTATCAAAAAGACTTTAACCTGTATCTAACTGCAGTAGATACAACCATCGAAATGGTTTTAGTTCAAGAAGAAAATGGAATCGAACATCCTATCTATTATTTAAGCCGAAACTTAAATGATACAAAAAGCAAATACTCCTATGTTGAAAAGCTGGCTCTTGCAGTTGTTCAAGCAGTACAGAGATTTCGACACTATATCCTCTTTCGCAAAACTATCATTTTATTGCAACCCAATGACTTACATTCTATCGCGTCAGTTACTTGGGGGAAAATATTCAAAATGGATAGCTATTTTGTAAGATTTTGATCTGGAATTCGTAAAATCCAAATCAAAAAGATCTCTAGTGTTCGCGGAGTTATTATGTGATTTCCCATTGTCGTCCAACGATTCAACATCCAAAGCAACAATTGTGGATGAATCTTTGTTTTTGATATCGTCAAGCGATCCTTGATACGGAAATATAATCATCTATCTCCAAAGCCAAACATACAGGCCTAATACCTCTCTCTCTAAACAACAACGTACTCGATACCAAGCAAAAGACTACATGATCGTTTGTGATATGCTTTACCGTCGTGGTATCTGTTATCACTTAAGAAATGATTTCTAAATTTGGAGCATCAATTCTATTCAAAAGGATTGGTGTTAGCCTTGGTCTAGTATTTCCATGGTTGCTTTAGTGTCTAAGATCTAGAAAAGATCTTGTTGGTATGATCAAATAGGGTCAACACTCCGTCCTTGCCCATCACTGGTCCCACATCACACATTATTTCCATGTGTCAAGCTTGTGTCCAGGTTTACATTTTACATTTGTTCCTAAGTCATAATTTTATATGGTGGTTAAGTCACTTTTATGGTTTTTAGAGTCTAAGTCATAGGGTTAGAGTCTCATTTCCATCATCAAATAAAGCTCAACGACCTTGTTTTACACTTTATGGATCTCATATCATGTTTTGAAAGTCATGTGTTTAGCCATTTTGAAAAAAAAATTGAAACTTGCTACAAATCCATGTTTTCATAGCATATACAGTGTAAAAAACTAGTTTTTCACTACGAAATCACTGAACTAGGAGTTTTCATAGTGCGCTACGAAACCCCTGAAGCAGCCTGTTTGAGCAAAAAAATTGTTTTCACTAGTCAACTTCTAGAAGGTTTCTTGAGCAGTTGAAAACTCAAGTTTTAAAGCTGAAAGATTTTTTTCTTCCTAACATACTGAACTACAAAAACCTCTTTCAATTTCTTCAAATTCGTTCTGAGGTGGGAGAAATTTATTGTTAAACTTGCACTACAAAACTGCTGTAGGTGCAGTTTTGTCTGCTGGTTTTAGAAGTCTTTTTCAAGATCAGTTTCTGGTTACAACAAAAGTTATTTTGGAATTCTGATCGAGGTTTCTATTCATCAACTCTCTAGATACAATAACCTATCTCACTTTCTTTATAAGTGTTTTCAGTTGGGAGATACTAAGCTTTCATTGAGACCCTATTTCAAAAAACGGATTTTTCCCGTTTTACACGTGTTTTTCAAGGACAGATTCTGGAAAACTTTAGAAGTGTTTTAAAAAACCAAGAGAGGTTTTTGTTCTAGACATCATGGAAGAAACAAACCTCATTCAGTTTCAAAAAATGTGTCATGGATGAGGAGATAAAGGCTCCTTCCCACGTGCCAACTTTCAAGGATCCTAAACCTAAAAACAAGGAAACATGTCCCCTAATTTCTAGGTTTGTCATCAACAGTCAGGTGAAAACGTGGGAGGCTTCATCAAATTAGACTTCATGAGGTTGCAGTTGTCAAATAATTCATTTAATGTTTATTTGAGGTGGTTTAGTCATAATAAGGAGTTACACTCCTAGTTGTATTAAGTCTCCAGGACTGCTAGTTAGCTATCAAATGCATTTAAAGGTTTGTTTTATGGTTAGAATAGGTGTCACTGATGGAAAATTCGAATTCCCCTCATGATGGAGGAAGGAATACAAGCTTGTAATTAAATCTATAAATGACAAGAGATGTAATTCACTTGGGGTTGGCAATTTTCAAAGAAACAAGCACATTGTGCTATTGTATATGATTGTATGTTTTCGGGTTAATACAAAGAGTTGCTTTCACTACTCAGAATTCAGAAAGGGTTTCAATGTTTGATTTTCCTCATGGCTTCCTTCATATACTTACTTGCAGTGGTATAGACACATGTTACTTAGAATTCATTTGATGATGCTATAACTTCCTTCATGTGTTTGTAGGCTGTGTTCTCTATATTATATCTCTGTTTTTCTTTTATGTTAAAACTCTCTATGCCCTGACTTCCATGTGAAATTGATCTTGTTGTTGTACTGAAACACACTTTGACTCCATAACCCAATGGAAGTTTGTTAATTGGTATTTCAACCATTTATACATTGTTGTTCGAATTTTCCATAGAGTTAGCCATCTAATCTTCAAAGTAAAATCTTTAATCCAGTGAGAGAGCCCTCTCAGGTTGAGGAGGCAAAGCGTCAACCAAAATTTTGGTTTGAAATAGTTACTCAAAGTCTTCCTCATCAGCGGCCTATCAGGGGTCTGATTTTGAGATAACATTTTGGTGCGTCTGCCGCAAGTTTAAAGATTATTCATTCCCGAAACTAAGAAGCTGAACTTCTAAAGGTAGCAGGAGCTCAGAAATTTTTTGAGGCTACAAACTACCTTGGCGACTCCACACATCAACTAACAAATTGGAAGGTGACTGCGCTTCTAGAAGATCAGTAGCTTGATGAAGTTTCAAAATGTGTTCCATTGCAAGAATGAATTCCAGGTATGCCCCTATGAATCGGTCTCATATCCCTGGTTTTCCAAATCCTATGCCAAAGGTTCATTGGTTAGATGATCTTCCAATATTCAAAGATGAAAAGAAAGACAATGCTGCTCTTCATTTGGTTAGGTTCCATATGCATGTACGCAGTCTTAAGGTTCAGTTCCCTGAAGATTGTCTCATGAGGATGTTTATGACCACTTTAGAAGGAAAAACATGGTCTTGGTATAAAAGCTTGGAAAATGGTTCAATATATTGTATGAGATGTATAAAGAATGTCATCCTTCCTTATTGCTGGTAAAAAATTGTTGTAAACATTCTTTGGGTCTTATTCAATATTTGGAGGATTGTTATGATGATGATGAATTCAGTGTAATGCGGGTATCAGGTAGGACCTTATGGGGTATATGTGGACTAGCGGGTACGAACTCCAATGGGTCACGTAGCGTAGGTAACGTATAACTCAGCACGACCACTTACTTGCTGGCTTCCTGGTCACGTGGTATACTGGTCACGTACAACTAACTGGTAACGGTGAAATTTTAGAGGCTCTTCATAACAATAAATTTCAACACCAAGAAGAAAGGATAACATCCCATGAAATGCAACATGAAAATCAAGAGGGCTTTACTTACAAAAATCATATTACATCTTCAGAGATTGATGTAGAGATGCAACAAACTTGCTAGTATTTTGATCATGAAGAGTATGAAAATGATTACAAACACCAAGAAGAAATACTGGAAGAAATTTTTTATAACCCTCAGGTAGAGGAAAAGGTTGTTCATTTTTGTAATTCCTTGCAGCAGCTTACATCAAAGAGTGATCATAATAATGAATAAAATTACATTGTTTGTGGGAATCATTCAGAAAAGGAATTGGATAGCATATCAAATAAAGGTTGTGTGACTAAAGATCAGTTGTTAGAAGTAATAGGATGCTATGAGAATCATCAAACTAAACATGTGTTTTTTGACCCTATAGCTAACTAGATGGAAAAGATTTATTGTTCAGGCTTCCAGTTATATTTTCATCTTGAAAAACAGTTACACCTCATGCTTCCTTGGTTATTTCATTATCTGGTTTATTTTTGCTTCGAGCATAATCAAGAGATTCAAGTGTCAGATCAGATCGATGACTGGCTTCATTGGAAGTTTCATGTTCCTTGAGCTACAAGTGTAGATTGCAGCTGATAGGTAAGTAGATGCAAATAAGCTCAGGGTAGGTTGACTGAGCATCTATTTTAGTAGGTGTAGTTTGAATTCTTCTTGCAAAAAATCATTAAAGGCTTGAGGAGTAGATTGGGTAGAAGTTCAGATTTTTATTCTAGAAAATGGATAGCGGCACTGGAGCTACAAGTTCTTAGTGTACCACAGGGGCACACTATCCCAAGTGGAGCCACTGTTATCACTTAGGAAATGATTTCTAAAGTCAGAGCATCAATTCTATTCCAAAGGATTGGTGTTAGCCTTGGTCTAGTCTTTCCATGGTTGCTTTAGTGTCTAAGATCTAGAAAAGAGTCTTGTTGGTATCATCAAATAGGGTCAACACTCCGTCCTTGCCCATCACTGGTCCCACATCACACATTATTTCCATGTGTCAAGCTTGTGTCAAGGTTTAAATTTTACATTTGTTCCTAAGTCATAATTTTAGATGGTGGTCAAGTCGCTTTTATGGTTTTTAGAGTCTAATTCATAGGGTTAGAGTCTCATTTCCAGCATCAAATAAAGCTCAACAACCTTGTTTTACACTTTATGGATCTCATATCACGTTTTGAAAGTCATGTGTTTATCCATTTTGAAAAAAAAATTGAAACTTGCTACGAATCCACATTTTTGTAGCACATACAGTGTAAAAAACTAGTTTTGCGCTACGAAATCACTGAACTAGGAGTTTTCGTAGCGCGCTACGAAATCCCTGAAGCAGCCTGTTTCAGCAAAAAAACTGTTTTTACTAGTCAACTTCCAAAAGGTTTCCTGAGCACCTGAAAACTTGATTTTGAAAACTAAAAGAGGTTTTTCTTCCTAACATACTGAAATACAAAAAACGCTTTCCATTTGTTCAAATTCGTTCTGAGGGGGGAGAAATTTATGGTTAAACTTGCGCTACGAAACTGTTGTAGGTGTCGTTTTGTCTTCTAGTGTTAGCAGTCTTTTTCAAGATCCGTTTCTGGTTACAGGAAAACTTAGTTTCGAATTCTGATGAAGTTTCCTCTTCATAAACTCTCCTGCTACAATAACCTATCTCACTTTCTTCATAAGTGTTTTCAGTTGGGAGATACTAAGCTTTCATTGAGACCCTAATTTCAAAAAACGGATTTTTCTTGTTTTACACGTGTTTTTCAAGGACAGATTATGGACAGCTGGAGAAGTGTTTCAAAAAACCAAGAGAGGTTTTTGTTCTAGACGTCATGGAAAACATAAACCTCCTTCAGTTTTGAAAAATGTGTCATGTATGAAGAGATAAACGCTCTGTCCCACGTACCAACTTTCAAGGATCCTAAACCTAGAAACAGGGAAACATGTTCCCTAATTTCTAGGGTTTGTCATCAGCAGTCATGTGACAACGTGGGAGGCTTCATCAAATTCGATTTCATGAGGTTGTAGTTGTAAAATAATTCATTTAATGTTTAGTTGAGGTGGTTTATTCATAATAAGGAGTTACACTCCTAGTTGTATTAGGTCTCTAGGACTGCTAGTTAGCTATCAAATGCATTTAAAGGTTTGTTTTATGGTTAGAATAGGTGTCACTGATGGAAAATTCGAATTCCCCTCATGATGGAGGAAGGAATACAAGCCTATAATGAACTATATATACGACAAGAGATGTAATGCACTTGGGGTTGGCAATTTTCAAAGAAACAAGCACATTGTGCTATTGTATATGACTGTATGTTTTCAGGTTAATACAAAGAGCTGCTATCACTACTCAGGATTCAAAAAGGGTTTCAATGTTTGATTTTCCTCACGGTTAGACACATGTTACTTATAATTCATTTGATGATGCTCTAACTTCCTTCATGTGTTTGAAGGCTGTGTTCTCTATATTATATCTCTGTTTTGCTTTTATGTTAAAACCCTCTATGCCCTAACTTCCATGTGAAATTGATCTTGCTGTTGTACTGAAACACACTTTGACTCCATAGCCCAATGGAAGTTTGTTAATTGGTATTTCAACCATTTATACATTTTTGTTCGAATTTTCCATGGAGTTAGCCATTTAATCTTCAAAGTAAAATCTTTAATCCAGTGAGAGAGCCCTCTCAGGTTGAGGAGGCTAAGCCTCAGCGAAAAGTTTGGTTTGAAATAGTTACTCAAAGTCTTCCTCATCAATAGCCTATCAGGGGTCTGATTTTGAGATAACATTTTGGTGTGTTTGTTGGGATTCTGAAGATTATTCATTCCGGAAACTAAGAAGCTGAACTTCTGAAGGTAGCAGGAGCTCAGAAATTTTTTGAGGCTACAAACTACCTTGGCGACTCCACATATCAAATAACAAATTGGAAGGTGACTGCACTGCTAAAATATCAGTAGCTTGATGAAGTTTCAAAATGAGTTCCATTGCAAGAATGAATGCCAGGTATGCCCCTATGAATCAATCTCATATCCCTGGTTTTCCAAATCCTATGCCAAAGGTTCATTGGTTAGATGATCTTCCAATATTCAAAGATGAAAAGAAAGACAATGCTGCTCTTCATTTGGTTAGGTTCCATATGCATGTACGCAGTCTTAAGGTTCAGTTCCCTGAAGATTGTCTCATGAGGATGTTTATGACCACTTTAGAAGGAAAAACATGGTCTTGGTATAAAAGCTTGGAAAATGGTTCAATACATTCGCTTAGTAATTTTCATGATGAATTCTATGAGATGTATAAAGAATGTCATCCTTCCTTATTGCTGGTAAAAAATTGTTGTAAACATTATTTGAGTCTTATTCAATATTTGGATGATTGTTATGATAATGATGAATTCACGGATGAATAAATTTTAGAGGCTCTTCATAACAATACATTTCAACACCAAGAAGAAAGGATAACATCCCATGAAATGCAACATGAAAATCAAGAGGGGTTTACTTACGAAAATCATATTACATCCTCAGAGATTGATGTAGAGATGCAACAAACATGCCAGTCTTTTGATCATGAAGAATGTGAAAATGATTACAAACACCAAGAAGAAATACTGGAAGAAATTTTTTATAACCCTCAGGCAAAGGAAAAGGTTGTTCATTTTTGTAATTCCTTGCAGCAGCTTACATCAAAGAGTGGTCATAATAATGAAGAAAATTACATTGTTTGTGGGAATCATTTAGAAAAGCAATTGGATAGCATATCAAATAAAGGTTGTGTGACTAAAGATCAGTGGTTAGAAGTAACAGGATGCTATGAGAATCATCAAACTAACCATGTGTTTTTTGACCCTATAGCTAACTACATGGAAAATATTTATTGTTCAGGCTTCCATTTATATTTTCATCTTGAAGAACAGTTACACCTCATGCTTCCTTGGTTATTTCAGTACCTGGTTTATTTTTGCTTCAAGCATAGTCAAGATATTCAAGTGTCAAATCAGATCGATGACTGGCTTCATTGGAAGTTTCATGTTCCTTGAGCTATAAGTGGAGATTGCAGCTGATAGGTATGTAGATGCAAATAAGCTCAGGGTAGGTTGACTGAGCATCTATTTCAGTACGTGTAGTTTGAATTCTTCTTGCAAAAAATCATTAAAGGCTTGAGGAGTAGATTGGGTAGAAGTTCAGAGTTTTATTCTAGAAAATGGATAGCGGCACTGGAGCTACAAGTTCTTAGTGAACCACAGGGGCACACTATCCCAAGTAGAGCCACTGTTATCACTTAAGAAATGATTTCTAAATTCGGAGCATCATTTCTATTCCAAAGGATTGGTGTTAGCCTTGGTCTAGTCTTTCCATGGTTGCTTTAGTGTCTAGGATCTAGAAAAGAGTCTTATTGGTATGATCAAATAGGGTCAACACTCCGTCCTTGCCCATCACTGGTCCCACATCACACATTATTTCCATGTGTCAAGCTTGTGTCAAGGTTTACATTTTACATTTGTTCCTAAGTCATAATTTTAGATGGTGGTTAAGTCACTTTTATGGTTTTTAGAGTCTAATTCATAGGGTTAGAGTCTCATTTCCATCATCAAATAAAGCTCAACAACCTTGTTTTACACTTTATGGATCCCATATCATGTTTTGAAAGCCATGTGTTTAGCCATTTTGAAATTTTTTTTGAAACTTGCTACGAATCCACATTTTCGTAGCATAGACAGTGTAAAAAACTAGTTTTGCACTACGAAATCACTAAACTAGGAGTTTTCGTAGCACTCTACAAAACCCCTGAAGCAGCCTGTTTCAGCAAAAAAACTATTTTTACTAGTCAACTTCCAGAAGGTTTCCTGAGCAGCTGAAAACTCAATTTTGAAAACTGAAAGATTTTTTTCTTCCTAACATACTGAACTACAAAAACCTCTTTCTGTTTCTTCAAATTCGTTCTGAGGTGGGAGAAATTTATGGTTAAAATTGTGCTACGAAACTGCTATAGGTGCAGTTTTGTCTTTTGGTTTTAGCAGTCTTTTTCAAGATCATTTTCTAGTTACAGGAAAACTTAGTTTGGAATTTGGAGGGAGGTTTCTCTTCATCAAATCTCCAGCTACAATAACTCATTTCAATTTCTTCATAAGTGTTTTCCGTTGGGAGATACTAAGCTTTCATTGAGACCCTAATTTCAGAAAACGGATTTTTCCTGTTTTACACGTGTTTTTCAAGGACATATTCTGGACAGTTGGAGAAGTGTTTTAAAAAAACAAGAGAGGTTTTTGTTCTAGACATCATGGAATAAAAAACTTCCTTTAGTTTTGAAAAATGTGTCATGGATGAGGAGATAAAGGCTCTGTCCCACGTGCCAACTTTCAGGAATCCTAAACCTAAAAACAGGGAAACATGTTCCCTAATTTCTGGGGTTTGTCATCAGCAGTCAGGTGACAACGTGGGAGGCTTCATCAAATTGACTTTATGAGGTTTCAGTTGTCAAAGAATGCATTTAATTTTTAGTTGAGGTGGTTTAGTCATAATAAGGAGTTACACTCCTAGTTGTATTAGGTCTCTAGGACTGCTAGTTAGCTATCAAATGCATTTAAAGGTTTGTTTTATGGTTAGAATAGGTGTCACTGATGGAAAATTTGAATTCCTCTCATGATGGAGGAAGGAATCCAAGCTTGTAATGAACTCTATATATGACAAGAGATGTAATGCACTTGGGGTTGGCAATTTTCAAAGAAACAAGCACATTGTGCTATTGTATATGACTGTATGTTTTCAGGTTAATACAAAGAGCTACTTTCACTACTCAGGATTCAGAAAGGGTTTCAATGTTTGATTTTCCTAATGGATTCCTTCATATACTTAATTTCAGTGGTATAGACAAATGTTACTTAGAATTCATTTGATGATGCTCTAACTTCCTTCATGTGTTTGTAGGTTGTGTTCACTTATTGAGAAGATGTTCCATTGTATCCTCTTGGGCTTCACAGAGCTGGTATTTGGAAGGCCCCAGCACACCCTTCTTCCTAATATTTTCCCAAGTCAAGATTTTCTTGTGATGAACCAGCCACATGAAGAGTTTGATCTTCATCCAACCTTGGTGTCTCCATAGGTTCTGCCAGATCCTATCTGGAGCATGGGAATCCAGCTCAAGGAGAATACCTTTTGCTTCCTTAATATTAAAGGTGCCTTCTTTGTTGTTGCCCCATCTTAGTTGGTCCTACCCCCTAGTTACTAAAATCATCCTTTGTTCCAATATTCTCATAAGAGCCTCTGCTTTTGTTTTCAGGGGACTATCATCCCTGCAATCTATATTTCTCCAGGTTCTCCACTTTCCTGTATTGTGAGTATGATCCCAAAAATATTTTACCTTTATTAGTCCTTGGGTATCTGTCTTGTGCTTAAGGCCCAAAAAGTCCTCTTTCAACAGTGTTGGTTCTTGTTGCCATTTATCCTCCCAAAATAGTGCTAGATCTCCCTCTCTGGTTTCTGAATTTTTTTTTTTGTACTAAGCCTCTATTCTCCCAGGCCTTCTTCTAGATGAATGAGCCCTTTATATTTCCAGACATCCTTATGAGATCAGTAGTTTGCCAAGAGCTGGCATATTTTTCTTTCCAGATACTTGCCCATTGAGCCTTTGGATCTTTAACCCAACGCCACCATAGTTTGGCCCCTAAAACATTATTGAGAATCTCCTAATCATCCAAGCCTAGGCTCCCTTGTTTATTGGGTTTACAAATCTTTTCCCATGAGACTAAGGCCCATTTCTTCCTTATCTCCTCCTTGCCCCAGAGAAAGTCTCTTTGGATGTTTCTGAATTGTTGCAAGACTCCTTTTGGAGCTGGGAGTGTTGATAGCATGAAAATTGGGATTGCTTGGAGCACCACCTTTGTTAGCACCAATCTACCAGCCAGATTTAAAGATCTGATGGTCCATTTTTTGACTTTATCCTGCATCTTATTGATCAACGGTTCCCAAATGCTCTTGTGCAAAGGTTTAGCAGTTAGAGGAACTCCCAAATACTCTGAAGGTAGGGAATCCCTTTGAAAGCCTAGAGTTCTAGATATATTTCTCTGAATAGCAATATTGGTATTAAAGAAAAATATTTTTGATTTGGAAAGATTCACTTCCATACCTATAGCCATGGCAAAGTCCTTCAGTATTTGTTTGTACGCTAGAGCCCCCTTGACTATGGGGATTCCTTGTAACATGGTATCATCTACAAATTGTTGATGAGTCAATGCCTATCCATTCTCCGATAGTTGAAGGCCCTAAATTTTACCCGTTACTCTAGCATGCTTGATAGACTGACCAAGTCCTTCCATCATGAGGATGAAGAGAAAGGGAGAGAGCAGATCTCCCTGTCTGAGGCCTCTTGAAGGAAGAAAAATCTCAGAGGGAGAGCCATTAACCAGTATTGAAAAGCTGGATGAAGTCACCAGGGCCATGACCCATCTGACCCAGTTATGATCAAAACCAAACACAATAAGCACTTTCCTGATGTAGGTCCAGTTCACTTTATCATAAGCTTTGGCTATGTCTAGTTGCATGATCATCCCAACTTTCCTCTTGCTAGTTAACGAGTGAACCACCTCGTGAGCTTGAATGATGTTATCTAGAATTTTTCTGCCTTCTACATAACCCGATTGTTCCCCTGAAACAAGAGTTGGAAGCAGAGGTTTGAGTCTGTTGGCCACTACCTTCGATATTATCTTGTCTACCACATTGCATAAAGCTATGGGTCTATACCTTTCTGGTGTTTGAGCATTGTCTTGTTTAGGGATCAGGGAGATGAATGAGGTATTGAGCACCTTCAAAATAGTTCTGTTTAACCTGGAATCCTCCACTACATTCAAAATATCTTGTTTAACTATATTCTAGCAAGCTTTAAAGAAATCCACATTGAAGCCATCCGGGCTTGGTGCTTTGCCATTCTGCATATCTTTGAGGACCTCACTGACCTCATTTTCAGTCACTAGCCTGTTAAGATTGAAATTGTCCTCTCTGGACACCAGCTTAGGTATATCTTTGGTAAAGTCCCTGATGAAATGTTCTCTATCTGGATTGTTTTCCTGAGCTATGCCTCAGAAGTTCTGAACTAACACAACTTCTATATCCTCATGGGATTATTGAAACTACCCATCCTCGTCCATGATCGAAGAGATCCTGTTGTGAGCTCTGTTCACCATGGTGGATCTGTGGAAAACTCTAGTATTACACTCTCCCTCTTTTAGCCATTGAACTCTAGATTTTTGTCTCCAAAAAATTTCTTCTTGTTTAGACAAATTTTCACATTCTTGATGATGTTTCTCAACTTGATCACTTTTGTCTCTATCAAAGCCTTCCTTGATCATAGTTTGGTTGAGTTCCTACATTTTATTTTCAACAGATCTCTTTCCAACAAAAATATTGCCAAAATCATTCTTATTCCAGTCTTTAAGCCTCAGCTTGATGTGCTTTAATCTTTTGTGTAGAAGGAACATTCTTGTTCCCTGAATCTGAAAATCTTCTGCCCACCATTTTTCAATATTGCTGATGAATTCTGGGTGTGAAAGCCATATGTTCTCAAATCTGAAAGGTTTGTTCCTGGGGGTACCTATGCCCTGGATCTCCATTTGAACCAACCAGTGATCTCAACCTCCAAAGGGAAGAAATGTCGCTATTATTTCCTTGTCTATGAGCATAAGGTCCTCAGAGATAATAAATCTATCTAACCTGGAGGCTACATGAGAGTCTGCTCCTCTTTTATTGTTCCATGTAAAGAGGCCATTGTTTGTTTCAATGTCAACTAGCTTCAAATTTTCTGTAAAGAATTGAAAGGCTAAAGAGTCTTTACTTAGAGCTCTGGTTCCCCCTTTTTTCTCCGAAAGTGATTTGATCATGTTGAAATCCCCTCCCATGATCCAAGGTATCCTTGCATTTCTATCCCTGAGATCTACAAGGGAATCTATAAACCTGAGTTTATCATCTATCCTTTGAGGGCCATAAACATTCGTAACTAGATAAGCATCCCTATCTCCTACATGCTGAATAACCACTGATAAATAATTCCTGGATGCCTCAACATCTATTATGCCAATTCTTTGGGGGTTGCAGAGAGTGAGAATGCCCCCTGTTGTATTCTCTACTTTCACTTCTAGAAACTCAAATCTACTGAGCCATTTGCTATGTATTTGTCTTAACTTTTGAATGGAACATTTCGTTTCCTGGATGAAAATTATATCCGGAGCTGCATGTTTCATTCTATTACTAAGCATTCTCTATTTTCTTTTACTTCCTAGACCTCTAATATTCCAAGATGTGAACTTCATAATTAAAGATTTGTAAAGGAGTAGCTGGCTAGATCTTTCATCTTACCTGAGTCTATCATAAGCTTTCCACATTCCATCAATAGCTCGTTCTGCTTTTTCCTGCCTCTTTTCTTTCCTGGGTTTCTAGGTGCTAATCTCGGAGTAGTTTTTATCATTTTCACACCTTCATTACTCTGCCTGTCAATGTTTTTTTCCCCTCCAAACCCTTAGCCTGAGTTTTCCATAAATACAACTGTTATATTCTATTGAACTCTTCTTGATGTAATGAATATACCCCACCCATTGTTCCCTAAATCAAGAACCCTTCTAGATCTAGGTGTTCTCTATCAAGAATCTCTTGTAGCTCGTGGTCCTCTAGTTCCATCTCACTCTGGGTCATTTCCTGAGCCACCTCTGGTTATGTGCCACTCATCATGAACCCTTTCTATTTATCATTTTCCTGTGTTTGTTCACGGTTTTCTTCTTTCTCCTTCTCCCCAGGACTTCCTCCCATTGCTTGATCTTCTGCTGTTATTTCTTCATCCTCTTGAAGAACTTGGAACTCGTTCTGACTAACCTGTTGTCCTTCATTTTGGTGTTGCTTTGGCCCTCTTTTTCTGCCTTTTCCTCTATGTGCCACTTTGTGAAAGCTATCAATGTCTTTCATTGTATTAGTTTTGCTCTTGTTCTCTACTTTACTGAGAGGGAAGTCTCTGAGTAGGTTCCCATGTTCATGGCATCTATGACATCTAAATGGAATATGCTCGTAGTCTACTGTTTGCACCCATTCTTCATCATAAACTTCCAAGATTACCTCATCGGGAAGAGCTCTGGATAGATCCATATCCACACATATCCTTGCAAAGGAAGTGTATTTTCCTTTTCTTGTGGCTTCAGAAGCTTTGACAAACCGACCTAATTTATTTCCAATGGCAGCTAATGATTTAGTTTGCCAGTAATCAAGAGGTAGAGAATAGAGTCTTACCCAGACCAGGACCGAGGTAAAAGTCTCCCGCTCCGGGACAAAATTCATCATCCATGGCCGCATATAGAGACCTGTTGCTGCATAGAAGTAGGGCCCTCCTTCAAACACTCTGTCTTTATCTTCAATATTTGTGAACACCACAGTGAAGAATCCCTTTGACCCAAGATGTAGATCAATGCTCCCTTTAGGTTTCCAGTGGTATTTGATCCATGTTTGTAAAGCTTTTTCAGTGGGCCATAATCCCATGAATTTACAGATGATTTCATAAGTCCGCATGTGATCCATGTGCGCTTGCAGTGCAGGATCATTTAAACTACTGTGGTTGTGATTTCATCTTTGGGTTTACAAGGTCCCTTTTGTCTTTTGTCTTTTGTTCCCTGTTTTTTGTCATCTTCCTCCTTGTGTTTTGTGCTACTATTCTCCTTCATTTTGGTGCCATCTATTTCCTCTTCCATATTTCTTCTTCCTTCCTCAATAGAACCTCTGACATTTTCTGAACGTTTCTTTCCCTTATCAGCCACGACCTCCTTATAGGAGGGAGTGGAGCTCCCTCCTCTGCATCCTTTCATGGAGAAAAACCCCTGCAACAATCTGAAACCCTAGCTGTTCGCTCTCCACTCCATTCTTTCAACTTTCTACTCCTCTAATCTACATAACATCATAATTGAAGCTGATTCTGAATTGATAATTAATTTGGTCAAGAAAATTGGTAATGGATCAAAACCAGACAAAGTGTCGAGACATTGGAGGTTACTGCAAGTTTATCAACGCATTCAATCCCACCTACAAAACATGAGAACCCTTAGTTTTATCCATGTGCGCAGAACAACTAGCAGATTAGCGAATATTTTGGCAAATGAAGGTGTGATCTATTCAAAAACCAATATTAGATATGACTGGATAGGGATTCCCCAGGGACATTTGAGGGAAGAATGTTCTAGACAGGCGACCTTAGACAAAGAGCTCTACCGGAGCAGGGGGAATAAGTAGGATGAAGACTGTGGGAGACAAAGAAATTTTGGTTCACAGGGGAAAGTAGTAGATGGAAAAGCATGAGTAGGAGGTTAGGTATCCCTCTAAAGTCTACATTTGACCTTCGGGCGGGAATTGCTCCTGGAACTGTATATATCAATGGTACTCAGGCCAAAGAATACAAATAGGTTTAGATGTGCCAAAGATACACTTATGGACCCTAATTCCAGCAAAATTAGAAAAGGGACCCTGATTCATTGTAACACGGCTACAGATAAAGGGGAAGTAGGTCGGAGAAATCACAAAAATCCCATGCATTTCACGTGGAGAACAACAAGAAAGATAACGAGGAACCGGACACGAAATTGTTTAAGCGGGATATTAATCCAGCTTCGGGTTCGAAGCAGAGGTTAAGTATCGTGCTAGTCGCACGACCTCATTGGGATCGCACGCAAATGATGGATTTCAGGCCGATAAAGTGATCGGAGCTGAATTCCCCAATCAGACCTGATATACTTATTAAATATGGTCTATTGGGCTCATCGGATCTGATTTGAAGGTTAAAGGGTGTGCTTGTTAGCCACCCAATATGATTCTCGACCGCTTGATCTTTGGTGGAGGATCAAACGGTCATTGGTGGAATGTTCGTTCGGCTTGGTGGGCCCTCGGCCCGTGGTGTGAGTTGACGTCTCAGAACCATAGGCTGTGGTGGGCCTATCATATCGGTGGGCCTCACCTCCTTGGTCTCTTTTGTACAATGTGTCTCTTTTTTTTAAAAAAATGAATAGAAGGACCCATTCTTGCCTTAGCAAAAAAAACATTGGTTTTATGGTAGGAGATTTTTTGAATGGAATTAAGCACAACAGATTAGGAACAATGAGAAGGCACGAACAAGGAACAAGATACAACATTGAGAGCAACAACTTCAACGCTTCTCTATTTTTAGTTTTCATTTTTTGTAATTAAATAAAAATCTTGAGAATGGGGAAGGGGTTTCTCTTCTTTGCAACTAGGGGATTCTAAAACACTTTCGTAAGGGATTTTCAGCGATAGAACTAAGAGGAAAACTCAGATCTGGGTTAATGCAGATTTTCTTTTTCAAATCTACACTTTGTATTGGGTGCACATCTTGCATTATTGTAACTCTTTCTTTTAGTGGCAGAGTTTATGATTTGTAAAAGAGTGTTGGAGATCAATCCAAGAAATAGATCAAGAGACCAAAACCGTTAGGTGGTATAACATTTTCTTTGTGAAGTAAACATTCAATTTCTCTCTTACACAGTTATAATTTTCTTGAAAATTGCAGAGTTAGTTTTTCAAACCATCTTCTAGATATGTCTTTTATTCTGCACAAAACTATGTGCTCCTATACATACACATATTTTTTGCATATCCTTTTCCCGCAAAACACACAGTTAGTGTATATAATCTTTTTTCCAAACAAATGCAATTTTTTTAGATACTTTTACTCTCATAAATTGAACCTACTCTTATCTAATTCCTTTTTGGAAAAAGTCAGAGGGCTCCACATTGCACCCAATATTCACTAGTTCCCCTTGAGTTATTCCTCCAACTATCAGGAAAATGTTAATGCAATAAGAGTTGTTCTCTAGCTTTGTACCTCTTAAACCCTTGACAACATCCTACTATATTTTTTGGGTTCTACTAGTCTTTCTCTCCCACTGGTATTTTCTCTTTCAAGAACTTTATTTATCTCCCATTGTTTTGATTTTCACAAAATCCACACTATGGCATCTATCTCTAGCCATAAATAAACATTGTGGCCTATCAATTTGTCTTTTATTATTTTTTTGGGTCCCAGAAGCAACTGACAGTAGGTAGATTTATTTTTTTTATTTCTGCCTCACTAGGCACAACTAACTCAAACTATTTTTCATGACATTTAGGGTTTAATCTCTCATTTTAGCCTCTAACTTTTACCTAAGAGGATAAAAACCTTAATTCAATTTCCTAATTCTATCTTTGCCACATTGTATTTATTTTATATTATTCATCACATGTCATTTAATTCATGCAGTCAAGATTAAATAAGATAAGTCATATATTAATTTCCCTAGGGGTATTACACAATGTTTAAATAGTTAATGAACATCTTCAGCTTTAGTCAAAAATAATCTATGATTAATAGTATTGTTTAATATTCATAATAAAACATGTTTTGATGTTTGAATGGTACATAAATCGATCCAACATTGCATCGTGACAAACATTATCCTAATTTGATATTCATTGTCATAATCTTACACAGAATTTCTATTTATCCAATGTCAAATTGCAACATTACAAAATTAGTCAACCACATTTACTAATATGGTAAAAAATGTTCAACTATGTTTGTTGGATATGTTTGTTCAAGGGCGCCCAATAAGGGTGGTAAACTGTAAGTGGTTTTGACCTCTCAGACCCGCAAACCTGCCCGACCAATTGTGGCCGTTGATTTGCCCCCTCCAGATCCGATAGTCAAAATAAAAATCGCATAGTGAATAAACCCGAGGTATACCGCGTGATGAGAGCGGTATTCTCTCTCCCTCCACTACCACACGTTGATTAATGAGTGGCATCGCATTCCTTTCAGGAAAACCACCTCCGGGTTATAGGGTGCCCGATGAGGGTGGTTTAACCCAAGCAGTTTTTGACTCCGGTATCCTTTTCCCCTGGCCCCCAATGCTTTTCTTGGTGAAGACACACCTGGAAGGGTCGCTTTATGTGTGGAATCTCATTGCTATTCTTCTCGATATCCCATCTCCTTCCTTTTATTCCTTTGAAGCAGATAGCCAATGGCCAGCAGGCTTTCTCTTTCGAGGTTCCCTGTATCACCCTGTGTAACATATATTTTGCTGAAATCCTTTGAGATCCTCAAGTGCTCATCCTCTGGGAAACTTTCTGATGTGATCTTAAGCTCCATCGAAGAATGGCGAAATACTATCTCTTTGTATGTTCTGAGATTGTTGTCTATCTTTGAGAGCCCGAGATGAGCATTCATCTCATATCCTATCATCTGTTACCTTCTCCCACCAACAACATATATCAGTTCGTTTGCTTCTAACCCCCTCATTGGCAAGCCAGTCCGCTACTTTGTTGGCTTCCCTACGAACATGCACAAACCTGAGAGTTCTTAGAATTCTCAGGTGTGATTGAATTCTATGATAGACTTGCAGGAGCCGTCAATGACCTGAGATTTTATCAGGTGTTTATCCTGCGCTGATCCGCTTGACCGAATTAATGACTAATTCTGAGTGAGCCTCAATGATGAAATTATGCATATTGTGCTTGATCAATATTTCCAAGCATAGTTCCATCGCCATGAGTTCAGCCATATTGTTGGTGGCTTTTCCTAGATAACTGTAGAAAATTACATGTATGTTGCCCTCCTCATCTCTCAGGACTCCTCCATACCCTGCGTCACCAGGATTCCCTTTTGAGGCTCCATCTATGTTAAATTTTAAAAAACCTGGAGAAGGGGGTTGCCAGAACACCTTTCCTTCTGAGGTATGCTTGGTGATCTGAGGAGGACTCTGAGGGAGATGTGCTTGTAGCTCCAACTTTCTCAGGATGCTGACCTTTGTGTGTCCTATGAGTTTGCATGCAGAGAAATCCCCCAGGGTGTTGATAGTCTCCTTAATTTGTTTAAGGATTAGCTTTATGATGCTGCTCGTCAGACCCATTTTATCTTTGAAAATCTTGTTGTTGCGCTCCTTCCATACATTATAGATCAAGAACCCAGGAGTCAAATCCTAGGATGCATTTATTGTCTCATTGTCCGAAAAATATTTCCCCCAATTTTTCAACATAGATATGATATCATTTTCATGCATGTCTGTTTGCTCGAAGACTTCTCCAACCCAGTTCCAAAGAGTGTCAGTGAAGGAGCATGTATTGAGGAGATGATTTGTGGTTTTTTCCTGTTGTCCACATAGGTGACATCTTGAGGGACCAAGAAAGCCTCTCTTCCTCAAATTATCCCATGTTAGAATCTTGCCTTGTTGAACCAACCACTTGAACAATTTGACCTTCATCCAATGAGGGTTATTCCAAAGATCTTTCCAAGTCTTGTCAGTACTTGGAAAGTTAAGCCCTGTGGCTATCCTTTTGGCTTCCTTAAGGTTGAAAAGACCCACCTTATACCTTCCCCATCTTAATTGATCATCTGAGGTTGAGGTTAAGATTTGCCTTTTTTCAAGAATATCTTTAAGGGCTTTAGCTTGAGCATTCAACGTGTTCATTTCATTATAAGCCGGCAGTTTCCATATTCTCCATTTTCCATTGTTCCTTGACTGATCCCAATAGTCACTCACCCTCCTTAATCCTTTGTTGATTGTATCTGCTTGAATGCTTGCTAATTCCTCACTACTGAGCTTGCCTTCCTGTTGCCAATTGTCCTCTCAGAACCAGGCCAAATTTCCACTTCTGATCTCCCAGAAACTATGTTTTTGAACTAAGTCTCTATTCTCCGAGGCTTTGTTCCAAACTTGTGAACATTTTACTTGTTGATCCGAATTGGATCCAAAAAGACTATCAAGAACCATGACTGTATCAGGTTGGGACAAATCTCTAAAGAATTCCAAAATTGCGATCAAAAACACCCCTGAACCAGTGGCAATGGCAGCCAGCATGGAACGATGAGGACCTCAGTCAAAGCACACTAACTGAGGCCCATGGAGACTGCGCAAGAGGTCAAAGTAGCCCCTGGGAGCCCCAGATCGGGAAAAGGAGGCTAATCACACATTGCTGGGCAAACAGGGCCAAAGTGGGGGAAGCCTGAGCACACGGACGCATGGTGAACTAGAGAACCGCGAGTGGAAAAGGCAAAAAGTGCTAAACGTGCAAAGGCGGGACCCGCGCTCTGGAAACCGGTGGTATTGATTGGGGCGCCCTCAAACGGTAAACGGTTTTGGATGGAAGCGGAGCAATCCCACTCAATGATTGATGCATGGCAAGCGGAGGTGAGAGAAAACCGCCATTGATCGCGTGTTATCGGTTGAGCAAGTCAACCACGCGGGACATGCGTATGGCGTCAAATTTGGAGGCCCCAGATTCGACAGCTGAGATCAAGCCCAATGAAGGAAGTGGAATCGAAGAAGGAATACGCCACAATTTGTAAAGATTTGGAATCCGTTTGACCATCCATGACGTAATTGAAGAAACGAACCGATGAAGTAGGCTGGAACCATTTAGAGGAGGACATGTGGCCACTTCCTGAGTGTTCATGTTGACGTCGAACAGGGAACTCCAAGCGCAGCTGCAGAAGGTGAATCAACAGAGGCGAAAGAGGAACCAAACAGACATGAGTTCAAATGGCTAAAAACCATGAACAGAGACAGAATACACAGTGAAGTCGGAGAGACGAGAAAATACCAGAATCCCAAGAGGATGAAGGAATACACAGAGAAAGAAGACAATGAAGCAAAAGCAGAAAGAGACAGAGGGTTGAGCTGACCAACAGCAGCATCGAGCACTAGAGAGCTTGAGAAATTCGAGCCACCACATAGAGGATCTGTCCGGGCTGAGCACCACATTGGGCTCTTGCCATTGTAGACCAGAAGGTCACAGAGCTGGTAGGAAGAAGAGTCTGTGTACTCCAGTGGCTTGGGGAATCCAAGAACCACCCTGCCAAGTAAACCTGCTTTAGGAGAACTCACATTGAGTCCCTGTATTGTAATTCTCTGCTTAAAGGTACAATAAAACAAGGCCACCACTGAAAGATGGACCGGAGATGTAGCCCTAGGGAATAGGGTGAACTCCTTATTACATTTCTTGTGTATTTGTGTTTACTTACTGTATTTCTCTATTGTCTTTCCATTTTATTTTATGTGTGTTGGCAATCTTGTCGTTCTGCTGCTTCAATAACACAAAATTACACCAGCACATGAGTCTGTAATACCTTTAAACAATAAATCTTTAACTGATGTCACTCATAGGGTGAATGTCAGATCAAGTGGTATAAGAGCTCTAGGCTGTAAGGTTAGACAAGATTGTGTTGGTTTAGCTGTTGAATGCTCACTAGATCAAAGCTCAAATTAGGAGAAGGAGAGTTGGTGGAAACTAATCCTGAAATTGGGAGAGTCTATTCTCGGAAGACAATGTCAGAGGAAGGTTCTATGGGGCCAGACCCTCAATTCCTAGAGAGTTTCCTAGTTATAAAGTCTATGGTAGAAGAAATGTATAGGGAATTTAGAAAGCACAAGGATGAAGATTCATCGGGTTCTAAATAAGATAAATAAGAAGATGAGTCTCATTCCCATGACCACTCAAAAGGAAAAGGGAAAGAGGAAAGCTTTCTCACACCTCCTAATAGCCCTGTGCATAAGAAGAAAACATCTTTGATTAAGCTAGATGTTAAATTTCGTTTGCATATATATGATGGAGAGCTAAATGTTGAAAGTTGGACAATTGGATTAGACAAATTGATGTGTATTGCAGAGTGCAAAACATCAACTCAGACAAGAGTAAAATTCAGTTGGCAAGCCTACGCCTAGGAGGCACTACCTTGGTTTGGTGGGAAGGCAGAACCCAGGCTGATATGAAGAAACATGGTAAGACCATCTCTGTCTGGAGTGAATTTGTTTCTGCAATAAAAAAGCAGTTCTATCCATTGGCCTACATGCAACAAGCAATGATAAGTTGGCAAACTCTTCGGCAGTTGAAAGGGCAAAGTGTGCAAGGGTTACTCAAGAGTTTAGAAAGAGAGCATTAATTTTGGGCATCCCATTAGACTCACCAGAGATTCTTTTGAAGTACATTGGTGGTCTACACAGCTACATGAGGCATACCATCCTCATGTTTAATCCCACTAGTATAGATGAGGTATCTGTACAAGCTAATCATCTAGAAGCTAGAGGAAAGAATGGAAATCCAGAAGTTGGGGGACCATGCCAACCCACTGTAAGCAAGAGCAAGGAGAAAAGAAAGAAGAAGTGGAAAGCAAGGAAGGCTAACACTGCATAGAAAGGCAAAGCTTCATGCACTCACTATAAAAAGGAGGGGCATGATGATGAGCACTGCTGGATTCTGCATCTAGAGCTAAGACCTAAGAAGTCTGAGGGCAAGAAGAAGAAGACTGCTGCAACTATTCAGAAAGATTTGTGGTCAGACTCGGGAGATGAAACAATCGTTGCAGCCACAGGTATAAAAGGTAAGAATTCTGAAGCATCTACTAGTAATTTTGCTCAAACTATTATTAATGAAGAACATGAGAGAAAAAGACATGAGCTTTTCCATATTCGAGTTATTTCCAAACATAAAAAGAATTATACTTTGTTTGATAGTGGCTCACAAGTAAATTTGATTTCTGAAGCAATTGTAAAGAAATTGGGAATAGAAACTACACCTCACAAGAAACAATACCCATTAGGATGGTTGAATGATAAAGCACAACTACAAGTGACTAGACAGTGCAAACTCAAGTTTTCTTTTGGTTCAGCATTTGTAGATGAGGTTGAGTTAGACATAATTCCTTTGGATATATGTGAAATTGTTTTAGGAAGTCCTTACTTGTATGATTGAAAGGCTATTTTCTATAGAGGTGACAACAAGTATCTACTTGTTAAAGATGGAATCGAATACTTTGTAACAGCTCACAAGCTCAAGAATAATTATACTCTCATAAATTCTGGGCAGATGAAAAGAATGATAAATTCATGCAAACAATTCTTACTAATGGTTGTAAAGGAAAAGAAACCTGATAAAACCAATGTATTTGAGGGATATAATGCTCAACAGCAAGCTGATATAGAAAACATTGTTTCAGAGTATGATGTCCTGTTTCAGGAACCTAAAGGTCTGCCACCCAAAAAGGAAATAGTACATGATATTATTTTGCAGCAAGATGTTCCATTGCCTAACATTGGGATGTACAGGTTGTATGCTTTAGAGAAGGCTGAAATCATGAAGCAGGTGCAGGAGTTGCTCAAGAAGGGGTTCATCAGGCCTAGTACATCACCATGTGGGTCACCAATCGTTTTGTTGAGAAAGAAAGATGGTTCGTGGAGAATGTGCATTGACTACCGAGCACTAAATAAGATAACAATAAAAAATCATTATCCCCTTCCTCGCATAGATGATCTTTTAGATCAATTGAAGGAAGTTGTTTATTTCACCAAGCTATATTTGCACAGTGGTTACCATTAGGTCAGAGTTGCAGAGCAAGATGCAGGGAAGACTGATTTCAAAACAAAGCAGGGATTGTATGAGTGGCTGGTTATGCCTTTTGGCTGGACCAATGCCCCTGCTACTTTCATGAGATTAATGAATGATGTACTCAGACCTTTTCTCGATGATTTTGACATTCTGATTTTTAGTAAAACGTGGGAAGAACACTTAAAGCATGTTAAGCAGACATTAGATGTTTTGAAAAGAGAAAAACTTTATGTTAAACTCTCAAAATGTGAAGTTGGCAAAACATCTCTAAATTATTTGGGTCATATAGTAGGGAATGGTGAATTGAAAATAGATCCCTCTAAAGTGGCAGTCATTGTAAACTGGCCTAAACCCAAGTCTGCTACAGAAGTGAGAAGCTTCTTAGGAGCAGCACAATATTGGAGGAAGTTCATTTCTAATTTTTCCTCAATTGCAGCTCCCTTACATGCTTTGACATGATTGAACAAGGTGTTTCAGTGGGGAGGAAAACATCAGAAAGCCTTCGACACCTTGAAAGAAAAGATTAGTACAGCACCTATACTAGCACTGCCAAATCTACAAAGACCATTTGAAATCCAAATAGATGCCAGCGACTATGCCATGGGAGCAATGTTCACACAGCATGGTAAACCCATATGTTATCATTCTAAGACTTTTAATCCTGCAGTAGTTAACTATCCTACATATGATAAAGAATTGTATGCATTAGTTCAGAGTGTGAAGAAGTGGAAACATTACTTAATGGGCAAAGAGATAGTAATACATACTGATTATCAACCACTTCAATATCTACACTACCAAACTAAGTTTTAGCAATCAAGACATTACAGATGGATAGTTTTCTACAACAATTTCATTTAGTCATCAGATATAAAAAGGGCATACACAACAAGGTTGCAGACATGTTATCTAGACCCATTATAAATGCATCTACTATACTTAATCATAATTATGTGCTACATGAAAGCTACATAGAACAATATCCTCAAGATATGGACTTTAAAGATGTATATGCAACTTTGAGTCAATGCAAAAAGGTAGAAGAATTGGACTATCATGTGAAGGACCGACTCTTATATCATTGTGGGAAACTCTGCATTCCACAAACTGAGAGAGTAGAGATAATTAGAGAGGCACACACTTCTCTGGTATCATGTCACTTTGGGGTAAGTAAAATAATTGCATAGCTGCAAAGATTTTGTTATTGGCCGAAAATGAATGAGACAGTTTCTAGATATGTAAGAGGGTGTAATATGTGTGCTAAAAGCAAGCCCAACAATAGAAAACTAGGCTTGTACACTCCATTACCAGTTCCTTCTCACCCTTGGGAAAGTGTTTCCATGGATTTTGTTGGAGGACTGCCTAAATCTAGGAAAGGTCATGATTATCTATATGTGGTTGTGGATAGGTTCAGCAAAATGTGTATTTTGATACCTTGTAATAAACAGATTGTAGCTGAACAAACTACAAAATTATTCTTTGAACATGTATGGGTTCATTTTGGATTACCCACTCCTATTGTATCTGATCGAGACACCTGATTTGTGGGGAAGTTTTGGTCAAGTCTGTGGGAACTAATGGACACCCAACTGAAGAAAAGCACAGCTTTTCATCCACAAACCGATGGCTAGACAAAAGTAGTTAACAGGACAGTGATCTAGTTACTAAGAGGATATTGCAGCAAACATCCTAAGCTTTGGGATGAACACTGTTATGTGCAGCATGCTTACAACAGAGCCAAACACTCTTCCACACAGAGATCTCCTTTTGAGACCTGTTTTGGTTTAATACCAAGGTCACCTTTGGATTTTGTCTTTGGTAAAAACACCATGGTTGATGGACATAGTGATGTGGACAAGGCAACTAGGTTCATTGAACAGATCCAGGAGATCCACCAGGAAATACAGGAATAGCTAGAAAAGAGCCAAGCCAAATACAAGGCTAGGCATGAAAAGCATTGGATGGAGCATAGTTTTCAAGTTGGAGACCAGGTCTTGCTGTATATCAGCAAGGACAGGATGCAAGGTGAAGGTAAAAAGCTAAAGCCTATCAGGTATGGACCTTTTAGGATACTTGAGAAGATTGGTGAAAATGATTTTCGCCCTGATCTACCAACTTACATGCACATCTACTCAGTTGTAAATGCAAACTGCTTGAGATTGTTTGAACCTTCAATGATTAAGGATCCTAAAGAGCAAAGTTAATTGCCTTCTATTGATGACTTGCTACCTGAATATCTTAATGAATTGTAGGAAGACACAGTCTTGGACAAGAAGGTAAGGACAACGCGAAGAGGGGATGTTGAGTACCTCAAAATTGGACTCAAAGGTTTGAAGCCAAGCAGTGCAAAGTGGATTGAGATTGGACAAGTGAGACAACAGTATCCTCACATAGTTGATGCTTGAAAGAAAACCAACTTTTGGTGGTCCAAAAGCTTTTTCAGTGGGAAGGCCATGATCCAAATTGGATCCATAAAGACTATCAAGAACCATGACTGTATCAGGTTGGGACAAATCTCTAAGGAATTCCAAAACTATGATAAAAAAACCCCTGAACCAGTGGCAATGGCAGCCAGCGTGGAATGACAAGGACCTCGGTCAAAGCACGCTGACTGAGGCCCATGGAGACTGTGCAAGAGGACAAAATAGCCCCTGGGAGCCTCGGATCAGGAAAAGGAGGTGGATTTTGATGCACGATTAGCACTTAGCGCTAATCGCTCAGCAAACAGGGCCAAAGTGGGGGAAGCCCGAGCACACGGACGCATGGCGAAACAGAGAACCGTGGGCGAAAAAGGCAAAAAGTTCTAAACATGCAAAGGCAGGATCTGTGCTCTTGAAATCAACGGTATTGATCAGGGCAACCTCAAACAGTAAACGGTTTTGGATGGAAGTGGAGCGATCCCACTCAACGATCGACGTGTGGCAAGCGAAGGTGAGAGAAAACCGCAGTTGATCGCGAGTTATCCTTCGAGCAAGTCAACCGCGCAGGACGTGCGTATGGCGTCGGATCTGGAGGCCCCAAATCAGACGGTTGAGATCAAGCCCGATGAAGGAAGCGAAATCGACGAAGGAATATGCCACGATTTGTAAAGATTTGGAATCCGTTTGACTGCCATGGTGGAGGAAGAATGCATCCATGATGTAACTGAAGAAACGAACTGACGAAGCAGGTTGGCACCATTTAGAGGAGGACATGTGGCCACTTCCTGAGCATTCATGCTGACACTGAACAGGGAACTCCAAGCGCAGCTGTAGAAGGTGAATCGACAGAGGCAGAAGAGGAACCAAACAGACACGAGTTCGAATGGCTAAAAACCATGAACAAAGACAGAATACATAGTGAAGTCGGAGAGACAAGAAAAGACCAGAATCCTGAGAGGAGGACGTAATACACAGAGAAAGAAGACAGTGAAGCAAAAGCAGAAAGAGATAGAGGGCCGAGCTGACCAACAGCAACATCGAGCACCAGAGAGTTTGAGAAATTCGAGCCACCCCATAGAGGATCTGTCCGGGCTGAGCACCACATTGGGCTCTTGCCACTGTAGACCAGAAGGTCACAGAGCTGGTAGGAAGCAGAGTCTGTGTACTCCAGTGGCTTGGGGAATCCAAGAACCACCCTGCCAAGCAAACCTGCTTCAGGAGAACTCACATTGAGTCCCTGTATTGTAATTCTCTGCTTAAAGGCACAATAAAACAAGGCCACCACTGAAAGCTGGACCAGAGATGTAGCCCTGGAGAATAGGGTGAACTCCTTATTAAAATTCTTGTGTCTTTGTGTTTGCTTACTATATTTCTCTGTTGTCTTTCCATTTTATTATCTGTGTATTGGCAATCTGATTGATCCATTGCTTCAATAACACAGAACACACACCAACACATGAGTCTGTAATACCTTTAAACAATAAATATTTAACTGATGTCACTGACAGGGTGAATATTAGATCACTTGTCCTATCGATCTTATAAGGTTCATTTCCTACCAATTCATTGCATACTTTTGTTTCCATAGTTTTTCCCAGGGGGCACGTATTTCTTTTAGCCATCTCCACCAAACTTTGGCTCCAAGAACTCTGTTTAGAATTCCTGGGTCATGAAGACCCAAGCCACCATGAGATTTAGGTTTGCATATCCTATCCCAAGCCATCATAGCCCATTTCTTTTTCTCTTCACCTTTCCCCCAGAGAAAGTCTCTTTGAATTCTTCTGATTTGAGTAATGACTCATGTAGGTGCCGAAATGGCTGATAGGATGTATATAGGGATGGTTTGGAGGATTGCCTTAGTGAGAATCAACCTCCCTGCTAGATTTAAGGCTCTGTTTGTCCACTTGTTGATTTTGTCTTTCAATTTATTTAAAACAGGCTCCTAGATGTCCTTGTGAGACAGTTTGTCAGTGAGGGGAACTCCCAGATACTTCGAGGGAAATGAATCTCTTTGAAAGCCTAAAATTTTGGAAAGATTTCTTTGAATTGAAATACCAGTATTAAAAAAGAAGATCTTTGATTTTGTAAGGCTTACCTCAGTGCCCGCTGCCATTGCAAACTCATACAAAATTTGTTTGAATGCTTTGGCTTCCTTGACTGTAGGTGTGCCTTGTAGCATAGTATTGTCCACAAATTGCTAATGCGTCACCGAGTTTCCACCTCAAGTGAGTCTCAGACCTTGTATTCTTCCTTCCTCCTTGGTGGCTTTGGTCGCTCTACCTAACCCTTCCATCATTAGAATGAAAAAGAAAGGGGAAAGAGGGTCACCTTGCCTAAGACCTCTTGTAGGTTTGAAGGTTCTGGAGGGAGAGCCATTGAGAAGAATAGAATAGCTAGTAGTGGTTACTAGAGCCAGACCCACCTTATCCAATTATAGTCAAAGCCATAAGCTTTTAGTACCGCTCTTATGTAAGTCCAGCTAAGTTTATCATAAGCTTTCGCTATGTCTAGCTGAATTATCATCCCTGCCTGCTTATTGGATTTGAGTGAATGAACCACTTCATGAGCTTGAATTATGTTGTCCAGAATTTGTCTTCCTTCCATGTATCCCGTTTGTTCCTCAGAAACCAGGGTTGGGAGGAGGGGTTTAATTCAGTTGGCAATTACTTTGGATATGATTTTGTACACCACATTGCATAATGCTATGTGTTTGAATCTGTCAGGAGAGATGGCCTTTTCCTATTTGGGGATTAAGGCAATGAAAGATTCATTGAACACCCTCAAGATTGATTTAGATCTTCGCGAGTCTTCTACTCCTTCTAGAATATCATGTTTTACAATCCACCAACATGTTTTGAAAAAGTCCACATTGAAGCCATTCGGGCCTGAAGCTTTCCCATTATGAATTTCTATGATAACTTCCTCAAGCTCTTCCACTGTTACTGGTCGATTGAGATTGTAATTGTCTTCTCTGGAGACCAATTTAGGAATTTATCGAGTGAAACTACTCATGAACTGTGATCTATCTATTGTGGTTTCTTCAGCAATTTCATGAAAGCGCTGGACTAGAACCTCTTCCATCTCCTCATGAGTGTTTTTTTCTATTCCATGATGATCTATGAGTTTCACAATTATGTTATTATTTTTGTGAGCTATGGTGGATTTGTGAAAGAATTTGTTGTTTCTCTCCCCTTAATCCATTGGACTCTTGATTTCTATCTCTAGAATATTTCCTCATGTAGACATTTGTTTTCCCATTCATGCTAAAGTGAGTCTGCAAGCTCTTTCCTTTCCTCTGTGTAGCCTTCTGTGATGAGCATTTAGTTTATTTCCTTTGGTTTCTTTTCTACTTCTCCATTAGCTTTGAAGATATTTCCAAATTCATTTTTATTCCACTCTTTGAGTCTGCCTTTAATGTTTTTAAGCCTTTGATGTAGAAGGAACATCTCTGTGCCTTGTAAGTGTAGCTCTTCTTTCCACCATTTTTCAATGTTTGTGAGGAAATCTGAGTGTGTGAGCTAGACATTCTCAAACCTGAAGGGGTTGTTCCTTGGTTTACCAATTAGATAAGCTTCCAATTGGATGGGCCAGTGGTCTGAACCTCCAAAAGGTAGGATGAAAGCGGTCAGGCTACTCCCTGTGAGTAGAAGTTCCTCTGAGATAATAAATCTGTCTAATTTTGAGGCTACTTGTGTAGAGCCTCCTCTTTTATTATTCCAAGTAAAAATTCCATTGCCAGTATCCATATCTACTAGTTTCATATTAGTGCGGAAGTTCTGAAAGGCAACTGAATCCCTTCCAAGTGTCCTGGTTCCTCCTTTTTTTTTACGTGAGCGATTTTATCATGTTAAAATCTTCCCCTAGAATCCAAGGTAAAGCTGGGTATCTCTTTTCCATTTCCTCCAGAGAAGTGAGGAGCCTAAGTTTATCTTCCAATGGTTGAGGACCATAAACATTGGTGATCATGTAACACTGCCTGTCTCCCACAGGTTGGAGAATCAAAGAAAGGTGGTGTTTGGATGCCTCCGCATCATGCAAACCAAATTTCTGAGGATCCCAGAGAGTTAGAATGCCACCAACAGAATTATTTGCCTTGACCTCAAGATATTCATATCTATTTAACCATTTGTTGTGTTTCTCTCTGACCTTCTCAACTGAGCATTTTGTTTCCTGTATGAACACTATATCAAGTTTTTCCTCTCTGATTCTATTACTGAAATTTCTTTGTTTTCTTCTACTCCCTAATCCTCTAATGTTCCAGGTTGTGATTTTCATTGAGGGGGGATTGTGAAGGAATAGCTGGAAAGGTCTCTCATCCTTCCTGAGTCAATCATGAGTTTGCCACATTCTAGCAGCAACTGTTTTTGTCTCTTTCCGCCTCTCTTTCGGGCTGGGTTTTTTGTCAATTTTCCTATTTTCAATCCCATTGAGGAAACCCCTTTTTTTTCCTGGTTGTTGTGTCCTCTTTTGACTCCAACCTCTTTTTGGTGTGACTTGTTGAGGAATATCCGTTGTACTTTTTCAACCTCCTCCTGCAGTATGGCGTTTATTCCCAGACTACCTCCAAGCTCTAGAAACTTCTCTAGTTCCAGGTTATCCCTTTCTAGTATCTCTTGTAAGTCTTGGTCCTCTGTGCCACTGTCACTTTGAGTCATATCCTGGTCCTTTTCTATTTCCATGGTACTCAAAGCGTCTGTTGTGGGTTCATTCTGTTCCTGTGTGAACTCCGAGCTGGTCTCTTTTCCTTTTCCCCTTACTGCCTAATCCTCTATTTTCCTTTGAGTTCTCTCTTCTTCTTCACTTTCTTCTAAGATCTCAAACCTATTATGACTTCTTGTTTTGTTATCATTAGGGTTCTTTAGTGTCTTCCTTCCCCCTCCTTTCCCTTTTCCTCCCACTCTAGTAAAACTGGTCTGGTATTTTCCTTTATTGGTGTTTTGGTGTTCCTCCCTTTTATTTAGAGGACAGTCTCTGAATAGGTGTCCATGTTCATGACATTTGCGACATCTGAACGATATATGCTCATAGTCTACTGCTTGAGCCCATTCTTCGTCATAGACTTCTAGAATGACCTCATCTGGAAGAGCTCCTGATAAATCCATTTCAACACATATACGGGCATAGGAATTATATTTTCCTTGTAGTGTTGCCTCTGAAATCTTTAGAAAATGACCTAGTTTGTTGCTTATAGCTTTTAAAGACTCTGACATCCAATAATCTAAAGGTAAGGAGTAGAGTCTTATCCATACCGGTATCGATGTGAATGTTTCTTGCTCCGGCACAAAGTTCATCTTCCATAGATGCATATAGAGACCAGCCACCACATAGAAGTATGGTCCTCCTTCAAAAATCCTATCTCTGTCCTCCAAGTTCGTAAACACCACTGTAAAGAAACCTTTGAATCCAAGATGTATATTAAGCTCCCCTTTTGGTTTCCAGTTGTATTTTATCCAAGTGTATAGCGCTTTCTCCACCGGCCAGATTCCCATAAACTTGCATATTATGGCATAGTTTTTGATATGATCCCTGTGCTCTTGCAGAGCTAGATCATTCAGTATTACCCGCAGTTTGATGTTGGACTTTGGTTTACATGGCCCCATCTTAGTCCTGTCCTCTGCTCCTTGACCTCAATCTTCTGCTTTCTCCTCCTCTTGATCTTCCTCGTGGGTCCCTTCCTCTACATGGTTTTTGCTGCCTATCGCCTTCTGGGTTTCACGAATTTTTGTCTTACTCCCCAAGGAGTTTGGAGGCTTATTCTTACTCCCTGCTCCACCTATGTTTGAAACCACATTACTATAGGAGGGAGTGCAGCTCCCTCCTCCCTGTGCTTCCATGATTACCTGCTTGCCTTTGTCACTTCCTTTGCTGAACCCTAGAACTAGTCGCTCATCTGGATTTATTGAATAAATGTTTTCATTTTGAAGACACAAAAATAAAAAAATTTACCGGTAAATTTTGGAAGTGTTTCTAGATCTATCTTTATCCATGCATCCTTGGATTTTTCTACTTCATCTGCTTGTTTATTAGATTCCTTGACTCTAACAAGAACACTTATGAGCTCTTCAAAGTACTCTAACTCTTCCTTTCAATTCTTTTCTTGGATTGCTCCAGTATCGCTTTGCAACCATGATCGTTGTCGTTCTTCTGTCTTCAATCTTCTTCCTTATTGCGTTAGTCTTCTTTCCATATCACCCTTGAAAAAAATTATGGTTTTCAATATGCACCCGCGTGATATAAAATCTTCACCAAATTCGCATATCCTTATCATATAAAGGGATTTTTCCAAACCCAAAACATTGTCATGCTTGTCAAAACAAAACACTAACACAATTTTGTTCTCAATATCATGGTGGCATTTCACGCCACTCACAACCACTAGCGACTATTTCTAATAATAACACTCCTCTCACGGATAACAACACTCCAAACAAAATGACCCCTTTTTCTTTTATGAAGCCAAGATAAATTCTTTCAAATAAAACCCAAAATTAAAAATCCCTTCTTTTTAATTCTCTCTTTTTTTCAATAATAAAAAAATAAAAATTGTATGAGAAACCTCACCTTAAAAGGTCTCCCAACAAAAATATGTCTAAGCAACAATTTTTTTAATATACTAAAAACAACCTTTATTTCTCCCAAACAAAAACATTAATATCCCTTTAAGAACTCCAACCATTAAAAACAATTAATAAACGAACCCCTAAAAGAAGCCTTTTTTAGATCTCCTTCATATAAACGTGCTTTGACATAAAATCTCCTTTCGAATAAAATATTTCGAACTTTTAAAATTGCATGGATGGCCAACGCTTTTTCCGTTTAAAGAGCTTTGCGAATAATACTTTTTTAAACTTGCCGTTGGGCTAGTCCTCGTCCTTTCAACAAAAACTTGCAGACGGGCTTTTGGCTATGAGGGTTCGCATTGCTAAACGCAGGGACCCGAGTCAGTGGTAACGCACCTCTCGGTGTAGGAAGATCGCGCCGCAGAATCTAGTGACTTGGAGATGTGTAATCCGACTCTTATTCTGTCGTTTTAGTTATAACGCGAACGTAATAAGTTAAATAATTTAAAAAAAAAAGGCTAAAAAAAAAAAAAAAAAATCTGACTTATGTTTTGGCTTTTTAAAATCTCTCTTATATTAATATGATGGATTAAGAGAAGAGTATTGTAGATAATGGCGAATATGTAAATTATGAGAGAGTAGGTTTTTAGAGTTTTAGCTTAGGAATTAGTCTTATTTTAAGTAGTTGTTCTAATTTTTTTTACTCGTATAAAAATTATATATATTTTTTATTGTAAGATGATTGAGGTAGAGCTTTCTGTAAGAGATAATCTCCAGATGGAGAAATAATCTCCAGATGGAGCTCCTTACCTGTGAGCTGCTCAGTTTATAAATAAAGTTAGATTCCTATTTTTTAAGATGATATTAGAGCTCCAGAGCTGTTGAGTCAAAGCCAATATGCTTTGATAGCTGAGTGAGTTTGATAGCTGAGTGAGTGTCCAGGTGACGGAAAAGAGGCCCCTGGTGGCTGGTGTGAAGAAATCCTCGTATGGTGAGGAGGAAGAGCAGCACAATTTTTTTTTAAATTTTATTCACATTCTCATCGCTTTTCCTGAAGGAAGAAGAGCGCTCATCATGGCAGATTCCAGAGGGAAAAACACAATGATTGCTCATTTCCTTGCAACGATTTTCATCATTGCCCCCAAAAATCACGGATATGAGAGGAAAAATCGCGCTTTCATATGAAAACAAAATCGAGCGAAGGTGATCACCATGCTATTGATGCCGTGCCGAGGTGAAGGTTGTTGGTAAATTCAACTGCGAGGTGGAGTTGCGAGATGTGGCATGCATGCCTGAGGTCGTAGTGTTGTTTGCATTGCTGGTAAGGGTGTTTGCATCTGTTGGTGAGCTCAAATCATGGTATGGTTGCAGCTGGTATTTATCTGCGCTGAGCGTGGAGGTTGAGAGAGGCCGTGGGAAACCGACATTGTTTTTTGCTAATATGTATACCGTGTGTCGACGCAGTAGGCGTTGAGTGGTCTCATTCCGTCGGTGCAAGAGGCATTGCAGAGCAACGATTGGGCCACAAGAAATGCTGCCTCCAAGGTTTTTTGTCGGTGACATAGTGTTGTCGCTATTGGGTAGGCGTAGCGGAAGCGTGAAGTAGCCCATGTAACCGACGGATGCGTTGTTGGACTGCCATGGCTGGAGGAACTGGAAAGCAGAGCCGAAAATCCAATCAAAAGTTGAGAGCAAGGTATTATTGGCAAGTGATTATTGTTTCCGATCTATTTTTTTCGAATCAAGAAAGCCACCTCCATCTGTTGAGTGAATTTCGAAGGCCGTTTTTTAAAAAAAGTTTGGGGTTGTCACTTTTTCAAATTTTGTTCGATTATATCAAGTTCCTCTATTGTGCTTGAAATAAATATTGGGAGTATAAAGAATGTTGGGGTGGATTCAAAAAAATGGGTTAAAACATTTTTTTTTTTAAATATGTTGGGTGTGTTTTGACTAACATTGAAGTCATTGTTTTGAAAGAAAAGAGTGTTTTTTTTTTTTTTTTTTTGTAAAAAATGATTTTTTTTTTTCCTAAGGAATTGTTTATTAAGAGAGCACTAATTTGTGTTCGAAATTTCTCTTTGGATTTGGAGATAGATCATTTTGTTTTCTTGAGGGAGATCTGTCAAGATGAATAACCAGATGGAAAAGGCTTATCTAAACTAGAGCAACAAGCTCGACGGTTCCAATTAATCCAATTGGAAATTTAAGTTGCAGACCCTGTTGGAGGGGAAAAATGCATGGGCGATTGCAACCGTGATGAATTGAAGCTAACCCTAGCTACATGTGGAACAACAGCAACAATCAAGGACTCGAAAAAGAGGGAGAATAAGGTAAAGGTGTTGCTCAATTTTTCTGTGAAAGATTGCATTATTCATCATATTTGAGAATGTAAATCTGCAGCAGACATCTGGACAAATCTCAAAGACTTGCACGAGATCAAGAACACAAATCACCTACTGTTTCTAAAGAGCAAGATTCTCTCCATTAAAATGGAGGAGAATGAATTAGTAGCAACGTTCATCTCTTGTATCAAGGAGCTTAAGAATAAGCTGGGCGACATTGGCGAAACAATATCAGACACTAATTTGGTCACGATTATCATGAATGGTATGGCTGACGACTATCAGATGTTCATCACTGGGTTGAATGTGAGAGAAGAAGCCCCCAATTTGAAGAATTGACAGGGATCCTAATGCAGGAGGAGGAAAGACAGATGACCCTAAAACCCCAAAGATCAGATCTTGCCCTAATAGAAAAGAAAAAGCCCTTCAGAGGAAAGGTAAATGAAGCACATAAAAGTAGAGGAACCCCACAAAGAAAGCCACCTTCATCTCAAGGTATGTCTTCAAACAGAAGTGATTCAGGACCAAAATGTTTTTATTACGGTAAAATTGGTCATATAGCTAAACATTGCCAAAAGAATAAGTTTGATGAAGGTCAACAGAAACACAAGAAGCATGCAAGTCATTTTGTTGATGAAGAACAAAATCAGAATCTCAAACTATTCATATCTAATTCTGCATTTTTTGCTGAGGATGATGAAGCATAAACTTGGTTTGTAGACTCAGGAGTTTCCACCCAAATGGTAGGAAACATGCATTGGTTTGAAAATTTCAAAGAGACCAGCAGTGAAGAAAACATCTATATTGGCGATGATAGAGGGTACCAAATCAAAGGATATGGTAATGTTCCTATTGTTTTTCCTGATGGAAATATTAGGCATATTCAAAATGTAATGTATGTACCCGAAATAAAAAAAGAATATGATCTTTGTTTCGATGATAACGGATCAGAATCTTAAGGTAGATTTTTTACATCTTATTGTGTTATTAAATATCTACTGAATCATATGAAGCCAATTTCATCAGGTGTTTGTGTGGGAGGACTGTAAAAGCTGAATGTGAGAAGTGTGCCACACCAAGCATTGACATCATCAGCTATGACTGCAGAATATTTATGGCATCAAAGATTCGACCATATTAATTTCAATGACCTACAACTACTTCAAAAACGAGATATGGTCAATGGTATCCCTGTTTTAAAGAATGCTCAAGTTAGCATGTGCTCTTGGGAAGATGAATAGAGATGAGTTTCCTGTAAACGTAGATAGAAAGGAGAGAGATATACTAGAGTTAGTGCACACTGATTTATGTGGGCCAATGCAGACGAGGTCATTGGGAGGTTCCTATTATTTTTTATTGTTTGTTGATGACTGTACGAGATTCACTTGGGTATATTTTCTAAAAAAAAGGAGTCATACATTTGAATACTTTAAAGAATTCAGAAGCATGATTGAGAAGCAGACATGAAAATTCATCAAGATTCTCTGCTCGGACCAAGGGGGAGAATACAAGAAGGCTAGTTTCATCAAATGTGGTAAAGACCATGGGATACTGCAACAATTTACAGTACCCCACACTCCTTAATAGAATGGGGTTGCAAAGAGGAAAAACAGAACCCTTGTGGAGTGTGCTCGTAGCATGCTAAAAGGTAACAATATGTCTAATGGATTTTGTGCTGAAGCAATAAATATTGTAGTGTATTTGAAGAATAGGATTCCAACAAAAAGTCTTGATTTTAAAGGTCATTTCGAAGCTTTACTAGGATTTAAGCATGCAATAAGTCATTTAAGAGTTTTTTGCTCCAAAGCTTTTGCTCATGTTCCAAAGGAGGATAGGAAGAAGCTAGATTCAAAGGCCACTAAATGCATCTTTGTTGGGTATTGTACAAAGTTTAAGGCTTATAAATTGTTTAATCCCTCTACTCATAAACTCTTTGCAGGTAGAGATGTAGTATTTCATGAGCAGGTTAATGATGGAAACCATGAGAGTGCTAATGAAGAGTGGCACATGCCTTTGCTGATGGAAGAAGGGAGTGATGAAACAGAAGACAACCATGAGAAGCAACAACAAAAAAAGGAAGTGGATGGTATAGATGCAGTTGTCAAGCCAAGTCCACCAAGGGATGATCAGAACATGTTTGAAGCCACTCCACCACTCAGGAGATCAAGTAGGCAAACTCAATTGTGAGCAAGATATAGGGAGAATGCTTTTATAACTAGTATGTTAAGTGTTGTTGAACCCTCTATTTATAAAGAAGATAGTCAATATAGTGAATGGAGGGCAACCATGGAAGAGGAATATGAATCAATACTTAAAAAAAATATGGAATCTAGTTGAATTACCTAAAGGAAAACAACCCACAGGTTATAAATGGTTATACAAGCCTAAATTTAACGCAAATAGGAGTATAGAAAAATATAAAGCTAGGCTGGCTGCAAAGGGGTGTTCGCAGAAAGAAGGTATTGACTATGAGGAAACCTTCACCCCTATAGCTAAATTAAACACAATGAGAATGCATATTTCTTTAGCTACCAAACATCATTGGACGATACACCAGCTAGATGTGAAATCTACATTTTTAAATGACGAATTAAAAGAAGAAGTGTATTTAGTGCAACCTAAGGGGTTTGTTAATTAGGGGGGAGAACATTTAGTCTATAGATTGAAGAAAACATTGTATGGACTAAAACAGGCACCTAGGTCATGGTATGACAAAATTGATTCATTTTTCCTGTAGCATAATTATAAAAGAAGCAAGAATGACCCTAATCTGCATTCCGTGATTGAAAAAGAGGGGCTAATTATTTTGATTTATTTATATGTAGATGATATTATAATTACAGGTAATGCAAATGAACTCATTAAAGAAATCAAAGAGAAGATGTCACAGTTTTTTGAGATGAAAGACCTTGGAGAGCTACACTATTATTTGGGTATGAAAGTCTGGAGGGATTATGGCCAGACTTTTCTGTCACAGGGTAAGTATGTCAGGAGTTTACTAAAAAAATTTAGAATGGATCAATGCAAAGATGCAGCAGTGCCTTTACAACAGAATACCAAACTTTAGAATGATGATGGTTCTAAGGAGGCAGATGCAACATTGCATATACAGCTGGTTGGAAGTCTAATCTAGTTGACTACAACTAGGTCGGATTTGGCTTATGCAGTTAGTGTATTGAGCCAATTCATGTCAAAGCCTCTTGACAATCACTCGGTTCTAGCAGAAGGCGTCTTAAGGTATCTCCAAGGAACCTTAGACTTTGGTATTATTTATACTGATTCGTTTGATGCTATATTGACAGGTTTTTTAGACTGACTCGGTCGGAAATCTAGATAACCGACGATCCATAATAGGTCATGCATTCAGCATTGGGTCCGGGGTCATTTCATGGAGTAGCAAAATGCATAACACAATGTCCTTATCTTTAGCAGAAGCTGAGTATCAAGTGATGTGTGCAACAACTTGTGAAGAAGTTTGGTTGAGGAGACTTCTCCATGATGTTGGAGAAGAACAGAAGGTTGCAACAGTTATCAAACGTGACAACTAGAGCTCTATCAAACTTGCAAATAATCCAGTGTTTCATAAGAACATAAAGCACATTGATACACAATTTCATTTTGACAGGGAAAACGTTCAGTCAAAAGATATTCATATTGAATGTTGTCATACATGTGACAATGCTGTTGATATTTTCACTAAGCCTCTCGATAGAATCAAGTTTGAATTGTTTAGGGAAATGTTAGGAATAATTTTGAATCCCTTTCTCCATTAAGGGGGAGTGTTGTAGATAATGGAGAATATGTAAATTAGGAGAGAGTCGGTTCCTAGAGCCTTAGATTAGGAATTAGTTCCTATTTCTTAGGCAGTTGTTCTAACTTCCTTACTTGTGTGAAAACTATATATATTTTTTATTGTAAGATGATTGAGGTAGAGCGTTCCACCAGAGACAATCTCCAGGTGGAGCTCCTCACCTGTGAGCTGCCCAATTTATTAATAAAGTAGATTCTTCAGTTTTTAAGAACAAGAAAACACAAAATTAACAAACTCAAAAGAGAAGAGAAAACACAAAATTAACAAATTAACACAGTAAAAAGCATGATAAATGGAGAGAAGAAAAAATACAAAATTAACAAACTCAAAAGAGGAGAAAACACAAAATTAGCACACTAAAAAACATGCGCTGTTGCTCCACTACTCCATTAAACACAAACTTGATTCACATAAACAACTATCAAGTTGTGGCTCGTCTATCTTCTTGCTTCACATTAAAATTTCCCAACCACCCATATATAAACACCAACTTACTAAAGATGGAATGATGCAAACTCTAACTAGAGTTGACCTTTTTCGGGCTAATTATTTCATGCAAACTCACATTCTACTCGACTTATAATATTAAAGTCGACTTGCCTTTCTTAACTTAACTCAACTACTGATTTTAACAATTTTCTATATATTAGTCTAGATCCATCTTAACTTCGAACCTACCAACCCCTAGAGGGATCAAATCTCTTTTCACAATAAATGATGTTTGCATCTCAAGAGATTTGACTCCTCTATGTGATTGATAGAATCTCCCTCTATGTAATTGATAAATCGAGAGTTAAGATGGATATGAGCTAATTATTTATTAACAAAGTCTAAATGTTTTTAGATAGGAGGAATGACCTATTATAGAGTTTTAGTGAATCCAACGTTTCGGACTACCAAGTGAGTCCATCATCAAGGGATGCGTCAATAGATATTCTTTAGATCTTAATTATGATATTAATAAACTGTGGTATTGTCTCATTATACTATAACAAAGTCTATTTATATATTTAATAATATCATGATAAAATAAAATGAATATTCATAATTCAAAATCTTATAAATATTCATGATTATGAAAACATTAGTTGGTTCGAAATAAATATTCATGATTATGAAAACATTAGTTGGTTCGAAACGTCAACCCATTTTATAACATGTGATTAATCGAGAAGACATAGTGATTATTGATATATATCACAAAAATCTGAGAGCTAACATCAAAAATCTGGTTAAATTATAAATTTATAAAATATTTCACAACCATGAATTTGAAAACTGCTCCGACTGGACTTTAAATATCAATCTACTTAACCCTATATGAGTGGGGTGACATATCCTTGTCCCGGTGATACTGCTACCTTTCGCCGCGTTTATGCGATGGTGAACGGCAGAACCTTACCGAAAATTTAGAAAATGAACACACAAAATCCGAGAAAGTGTTACAGATCTTTCTGTTCACCTGGTTTGGTTTGGTCAGTGGACAATCTGTGAGTATGTTTTCTTAAGAAAATGTAGTTTGTGACATCAAAATAGAGCGAGCATTTTGTGACACTGTTTGTCCCATAAAGCCAGTGTTGGAGTACAACCATTCAAATTCGAGCTTTTTCTCATCTCTTATATATTTATATGTGACTAAGTCACACATTACGTAACGTAGACGCTATCCAATACCTCTGCAAAATTAAAACGAATTTCTCTCTCCACACTCTGCAAGCTTTGGACACATTTTACATCCGCGCTTAACAAGATCAACATTGTAAAAACATTCTACATTTGCCCTCATAAAACCATTCAAATTGTGTAAAAGGAATATATGTATTACAAACAAAAGGAGCAAATCACTTCTATGATCCTGACACATAATATTCGAATCTCTTTTAAAAGGTTTCACTCTTTCGAAACAATCTAATATTTATTCTCTTCGCTTTAATATCATTCTCTTCACTTTAAACATGTTAACTGTCGAACATCTATTTAATGACAAAAAAATGAAATAAGTATCCTTAACACAATAAGGGCTATGAACATTTCTTAGAATTTATATGTAAAGAAATACAATGTGCCCGTCATGTAACTAAAACCACATACTTAGATATTAATCACGAATTTCTATAACCACATACTTTGATATTAATCACGACTTTCTATACCTTTTCAATAGAAGAAATATGCCAACAAAGATAGTAATCTGATATTAATGAATATGAATATGAATATGAAAATGAAAATAAAATGAAAATGAAATGTAATGTAATAATATTTATTAGTATTCATATACAACTAGTATTATAATATTAATTTTAATATATATATGTTTTTTTTCTACGTAAATACTAATTTTATTAAAAAAGATAAAATTATGTACATGGAGGTCGAGACCTCAGAGGGGGCAGAGGCCAGCCCTCAGCCAGAGATTTTGAGACATACATATCATACTATCTGCCATTCCGGATTACAGACTTCAAAATTTTTTTGTTAGACAGTGACCCACTAAAAATAATTATGTTCTGAGTCTAACATGACATAGCTATCGCCGTCAGAGGCTTTACTAAGACGCATGCTATCATGCCCGTCATGAACAAAAGAGGCAAAACAGAACCCATCAAACCCAGAGTTGTTGCTGCAAACTGAGAACAGGTTGGCTAGCGCCAAAAACTTAAACAAGAACTGAAACCAGACACAGGACCAGAGACCTAGAAACAAAGACACATAGCAAAAAACAAACAGAGCGAAGGCAAGAATGCCACCCGTCGGTGATGAACCAGCCTTAATCTGCATGTTGCGGAGAGTCGGGCATGTCCTTATCCACCTGGCTAGACGAAGCAACCCAGGTGACGAAACCATTGTCTTCAATTCCTTCAATGCCACCTTCTGGAGGAGTTACCAGGTTGAGAATGTTGCCTGCACAATGAGTCGGTCCACAGGCAAGAATCTCGTGTTGTGTTGAATCGACCAGATGCGAAGGCACTTCAGAAACAAGGGTGTCATCCTACATGTTGTCAGCATTAAACACCACCCCAACCATCTCCCCCTGAAGGACGCTGTCTTCCTGAGATTGAGAGGTGGTGGTGTGGGCTGAGCTGTTGGGATTGTCCTCTTCCTCAGCAAGAATAACTGTGATACTAGCAGACAAAACTGGCCTGTTGAGCCTGCTGTGGAAGGTGAACCAGGTAGTTTGAAAGGAATTGTGCGGGAGAGGCCCAGCGTGACCAGAGGGCGGTGAGGATGGGGAGGCCGAAGTAATGGGGATGACATTCTGCGGAACAGACCGAGAGGTTCTGCCTCTGTTCCCGGTGTTACCTCCTCGGCGTGAGACTCCTCGACGGCGAGGCATTCTCAGAATGACAGACCAGCTGAGAAAGGGAAGATGGCGGAGCTGACGGGAGAGAGACTGAGCACAGAGGAACCCAGCAATACCAAATAACCAGGCGAGCTTCCAAACAATCTGAGCCAGGCAGGGGTGCGGGAAGAACAACGGGCGGAGGTAAAAAGAACCAGGAGCAATGGCGTGAACCAGATATGGATCCATACATAAAACCTTGAGCATGAGCTCTCGAACCAGGCGCACATTAATGCCAATCTGTGCGACCAACATTCCGTCCAGCAGCCGATTAAATGCGCATGCCATGGAGATCGTCCGCCAGCCAGGTGCAGGGCCAGCTGCCTGCCTTGTGCGAACCCTCATAAATGCTATTTATTAACACCCGCATCCGGGTATATTAATTTTAATATATTAATGTGAAAAGATTAATCTATTATTAAGTTAATAATAATATATTAGTATAGTAATTTTGAATTATTAATGTTTTAGTGAGCTATTCTAATATAATATATAAATTAATTATAATTATAATATTAATGTATTTATTAAAAATGTATTCAATTAATAATAATATATATTAAGATTAATATTAAGAAAAATATTTTTGAAGGAATTTAGTTTTATTGGTATAATATTTTTAAAGGAATTTAGTTTTATTGGCATGGCATGCATTTTGTGTAAATTTCAATTTAGTTTTATTGGTATAAATTTTTAAAGGAATTTAGTTTTATTGGCATGGCATGCATTTTGTGTAAATTCCATGGGTTCAAGATTACTGAGACATTTTATTAAGTTGATCTTAGTGGCATTTATGAAATTGTTGTTTTATTTGGTGAAATAGTGACAACCATTTATACAAATTTATTCATTTTGTCAAAAAAGAATGCACTCATTCCTCTTAAAAAAAATTATTAAGAAAAAAAATTCAAATTAAGAAAATTTCTTATTATATGATATGGTTTGTTAATTGCATGATGGGAAAACTCAAAAAATGAAAGTGTACAAAAAAAAATGAAATCATCTAATTTGTACATGACGAGATAAAGATAAACAAAATAAAGATTTTATTTCCTCAATTAAAGTATACTTAATTAATTAGAATATGGTCCATGTTTCTATCGCTTATTAGTATGACGGAGTAAAATCATTCTACATTTGTGCTCATAAAACCATTCAAGGTGTGTAAAAGGAATATATGTATCACGAACAAAAGGAGGAAATCTCTTCTATGATTTTGAGACCTGATATTCGAACACCTTTTAAAGGGTTTCAGAGTTTCAAAACAATCTAATATTTATTCTCTTCGTTTTAATATCAATCTCGTCGCCTTAAACATGTTTCGAATTTCGAACATCTATTTAATGACCAAAAGATAATAATTATTCATAGCACAATAAGGTTTATGGACATTTCTTAGAATTTATATGTAAAGATATACAATGTACCCGTTACATAACTAAAACCACATACTTTGATATTAATCACGATACATTTTTAATCGAAGCAATATGCCAAACAAAGATAGTAAGGTGATATTCATGACTATATATATAATGTAATAATAAGTATTGGTATTAATATACAACTAGTATTATAAGATTATTATATTAACGTGATAAGATTAATCTCTTAATACGCCAATAATAATATATTAATATGGTAATTTTGAATTATTAATGTTTTAGTTAATATAATATATAAATAAATTAATATTAATATTAATGCATTTATTAAGAAGATATTCATATTAGTAATGGTTATTAATAATATATTAATTTTAAGATTAATACTAAAAAAAATATTTTCGAAAGAATTTAGTTTTACTAGTATGGCATACATTTCATGTCTCTAATTGCCTGGTTTTAAGACTATTGAGACATTATTAAGTTGCGCTAGTTTATGAAATTATTGTTTTACTTGTGAAATAGTGGCAACTATTTATACGAATTTATCCATTTTGTCAAGAAATAATATAATACAAGTGAATGTTATATGGTTGATAAGAGGCAAGCTACTACCCAATGACAATGTTTAATGTCATGCTTTTGGTGTTCAGACCCTATAATGTCTACTTGATAACATCGACACATGGTAGTATTCAATATCTGAAGACAACTTTATGGAACATTAAGCATCATGTTTGCATTGAGGATTCCCTAGTCATCGTTAGGATTGATCATTTCCATCATAGGAAGTTAAGAGAGGCCATTGAAATTGAAAAGCATGTGAATAATCTCAACAAGGACAATGATTGGAAATTAAGAGTGAGTTGGATTCCTACTCTTTGTTCTTGTTAGTATTTTTTGGTTTTTTTTATTTTTTTTTTTTTTTTTTGTTTTGTTTTGATTTTTTTTTTTTTTTTTCTCATAGGGTTTTATATTTCTAATAACATATAATAATAATATATTTATAGAAAAATGATTTTCATATATCTAATAAAATATTCCATTATATAGAATTTATACTTGGATTTTTTATTTTTATTTGCATTTTAATATTTTATATTTTTACTTTTATTTTTATTTTTTATTTATTTATTATTTTTTAACCTTTTTTTAAATCTAATTAATATATTGACATTATTGTTTATTTGTTAAATTTGAATCTCTCTATTCTCAATTAATATATTTTCAATTTAGTCTAAGTTCTTCTCCTTTTTCTATATTTTATCTATTATTTTTCCTATTATGTAGCCTTCTATTTCTATAACAATTAGTTTCCATAAATAACTGCCTTTATATATATATATATATATATATATATATATATATATATATATATATATATATATATTTTGATTAATTCTCTATCATAATGTTCACTTTTAATTAAAATATTTTATTAACGACTATTTATAGAATTGGATGCATCTATGCTATTTAAACATAATGATAGACCGATTTTTTCAACTTTGTCCTGAGGATGAACCACATTAGATGGTTTGAAACATTGACCAACAAAAAATAATGTGATTAATCCAAAAGACATTCTCGAAATCAATGTGATCACAAAAGTTTGAAATCAAACAACTTTATGGAACCCTCATTATTGGATGTTTTCATAGAGTTCCCTATCTTCTAGATCTTTTGTGAACTTTGTTGAAGTGAATACATCCTTGATAGTGATCCACATGGTAGTAGAATCCTTTTCAATGAAGCATTGGTATATGAAAAGATAGGGACTCCTACGAAGGTAATTTGTTAATGATCTCCTTAGTATTATTCTCTTTGACCTCCTTTGATGATCCATTCTTTGGAGGCATGGTGTTGTTTGATGATGAAAGACTAATATGTTTAGGACCTGTAGTACCTATTGTGACAAATGCACTCATGGTGATAACAAGTTAGTTCTGCAAGAGATCAACTAAACAATCAACTTACAAGCAAGAAACAATCATTGAGAAAAGGGATTGCATAATGCTAGCATAAGAGGGCAAGACTCATCACTAGAAATGTGCATTACACATCTGCAATGTACAATTTCTGTCTGTAGGGGAGCTTGACTAATGACTTAATCTACGCAATGCATAATTCTTCTTGGAGATGGACTTTGACTGCGGAATGCACAATTGCAGAGGGCAATGAGGCATCATTGCTACTTGTGATTATGAAATGTGCAGTTGGAGATCCTAGTGACTGCACAATGTGCAGTTGCAGCTGGCAAGGAGAGGTGTTAGGCCCCTATAATACTAGTGTATTCCCTCATTGTTATTAGTGTAGCCCCCTTATTGTTATTGTTGTGCCCCATAGAAGCTCACTATTCCCTCATTGTTATTAGTGTAGCCCCCTTATTGTTATTTTTGTACCTCATAGAAGCCCACTATTGTTATTGTGGCGCCCTTACATTATTATTGTTATGGCGGTTCTGATTATATTATGACGCCTTAAACTCCTATATATAGAAAGGAGGTTGTGTCATTTGAATCATCGAAGAATTGTTCATTTGTGTAATGTAAAGGAGGTTGCTCCCTTGAAGAGGTTGATTTTGAAGGCATTGATCTATTTTTTCTTCTATTTTGTGAGCTAGTTGAATAACATTTGGTATGAGAGCTTTGGATTCTAGGGTTTGGTTGCTCCAAACATGTCATCTTGGAATTTTTGCTATAATTTTGTTTTTGCGATGTTTCACAAGCTAAAAAAACCCATTTGAGCCGAAATCTTGCTAAACCTCGGGTCCGAATTTTAGATCTTGTCTCACTATATTTTTGAAGATATGAGCCAAGAAAGTTAGAGTTTTTGCAAGATCCAGAATTACATCCCAAACAGGTGACCTTGGGAAAATCATCATAACTTTCTCTTTGAGTATCAAATTGAAATTTCGTAAGAAGTTATAAAAAGAGGATAGACTGTAGTTTTATGTGTAACATTTTTAGGTTCGAAGGTGGAAATAATGATACATGCCACTTCGTACAAATTGCTCTATTGATGCGCTTAAAGGGAAGATTGAAGCTCCAGTTAAACTAGATCATAATCTCAATATTCTCGACCCCTATATTGTCGAACAATTGAACCAGATTCTGGAAATGGAAGTAGAGCTTTGAGAGGTGAATGATACTAGTGCAAATTTCCAATCTCAAGTAATCATTTGCAGATTTAATGGCTTCTCACCAAAACTAGTGGACCTTTTTCAGTGGTTTTTCATACCTCAAGGATAAATTGTGATATTGATCTATGTTCTAGTGATTTCTTCATTGTTAAATTTGAAACACAAAAGGATAGGGATTTTGGTTTGAAAGAGGGGCCATGGTTTCCAAATTTTGATGTAAATATAATGACGGTATCAAAAATGTCGGTGTGGGTTAGATTGCATATTCTCCCTCTTCATTTTTTGCACCAAAAAGTTCTTGATGTAATTGGACACATGCTAGGAAAGTATATAAAAACAAATACACAAAGAATTGAAGAAGAAATATTTACTTTTGGCAGATTCTATGTGGAGGTAGACCTTAGTAAAGGTCTACCTAATCACATCCATCTATTACATAACAGTAAGCGTTGGATCCAGTTTTTAGATTTCGAAAATATGACTTTTAGATGCCAAATATGTCTACAAAATGGTCATCTACAAAACGCATGTCCCCAAGAAATGAAAGACTCAACAAAGAAAAAGAAGCAAGTAAAAAAACGCAAGGGATGACAGTTGCGAGAGCAAGATCTCTCAAAAGAAGTGGATGAAGGAGAAGTGGGTAATCGAGTTCTTGAGGTCAATCATAATACAAAATAAATAATACCAGATTAAGGAGGAAACTAAGAAGGAATATTGATCCCAAGATCGATAGATGTAGAAGAAGCAAGAGTTACAATCCTAATTCTATAGAAGGAGATGGGGGTACAAAGAATCTCATGTATCTGAGAGCTCACACTCAAATAAGTAAAAACCAATGGTAATAGAGGAAAATTATTTAACAATTGTAAATGTCATTCCCAATCTAGGAGGTTGGCGGAAAGTGAAAAAGAAGAAATGGTAACTAAATTTATTTACTTAGTCCCAGTAGTGTTTTTTATTGTTCTATCTCGTTGCTTTATTTCATTGGTATGATTGAATTCTCTTGAACATATACAACATGTAATTTTCTATTTTAATAAAATAAAAAAATTTCCTTGGGAAAAAAAAATAAAAATAAATAATAACCATTATTTAATTCATATTTGGAAAAAATTAAAGTAATTAGAAATGAAAGTAGACTTGTAGTGAAGAAGTGGAACTAGACTATAAAGTTAGAAATCATCCAATTGCATTCATTATAGAATAAAGATAAATAACATAAAGATTTTATATATTTAATATAAACCCTAGTTAATGAATAAAATAATTAAAATAACCCTCTTGTTTGTGGGACAAGGGACCCACCTTCGCTCAGCAATTTGACTGCTAAGTCTACGAAGGCATACATACTCTACCCCCTTTGGTTTTGAACCTGCAACCTCTTAGGAGGAAACACATGCTCTTAACCATTAGGCCCACTCAAGCTGTATAATAGCATACTAGAATAAAAATAATTAATACCACTGCCATTTACAGTATATAAATAATAGTTAAAAAAATGCTACCATGGCAAAAAATTCGAGCACCTTCAACTCTATTTTAAATGTCAGTCTAATTAACCCGATATGATTGGGGCGCCATATGCCTATCAGGGTTATACTGCTACCTTTCGCCGCGTTTAGGCGATGGTGAATGTCAGAACCGTTACCGAAAAAATTGGGTTCCCTTGTGAATGGCTGAATCTCTTGTGGGTTCCCTTTGCATATCCATTTGTATCTTTTTTTTCTCCATTTGCATGATTTTCTTGAATATAATTCACAGAAAACATGATGTATCCTCTGTATCTGAAATCATTATTCATCTGACCAACATCTTAAAAAATGTAGATAATATTCTTTCGCATCGCAAGTCATACTGATTGGTTTCGTTTACCGCCCATTGAGTTATATACACATATGTTGAAGGTATGAGCCCACATAAAGTATATCAGCGATTATTATCATGTCCTGCTCTCAAAGTTCTCAGCCACCCTTTTGGTATCGTTTCGTATACAGGGAAACTATCCTATTAATAATCAGACATCCATATACTTCCAGAAGGATAGATATTCAGTGGATCAGGGAATCTGAGAAGCTTAAAAGCATTCCATGGAAGAGAGCATTGAGAACGCGTGTGGTCTAAATGTGGGACAGATAGGACTTGCACTGCTCAAAATAATTTAGCACAATATCGATTGAAAACTCTGGATAAGAGCCTTTGATGGATGAGAATATATTATCCCTACCTAGCAATAAAAATTGAATCACATTTTTAATCGCGTAGGGATCTTCAGCGAGAGATGATGCAAAATCCTGTTTGTCCAGGAAACATTTGAAAATAAAATTAAAAAGTAAAATAAAAATATTATTAAACATTTAAAATTAAAATTAAAAAATAATATAAAATATCATTCTTAAATCAGTGAAAATAAAATAAAAATAATTCTATATGAAAATTGAATAAAATAAAAATAATAAAAAATAACTTCAAAATAAAATAATTTCATGGTATTCATATATGGTATCAAAATTAATGATTTTAGCTTATAATATTTATATAGAATATAACTTATTTAAAAGGATAAGTTAAATATTTTAGTAGATTGAGCATTAAGATAAATCTAAATTAATTTTCAGTGAAGTTCAATGTATCATATATTTCTGTATCTAGAAAAGTGTTGCTATATTACCAAATAGCTTCTGGTTTAGGATGACCACGAGGCTGTTGATGTGAAACGAATATATCTCTCTTTTTGGGCATAAAGAAATCATATACTACCCCTTTTATATCGGGTCGTATTTAGATGTATTTCTGTTTGGTTTATATATTGGAAATACTGCTTCCATATGTTATTGTAATTTCTAAAATGTTAATTTAAAAATTGATATTTTCTATATATGAATTGTCTATAAATCATAGATCCATATACTTCCATCTTATCATCCAAAAATTAATTATCTACAACTACAAATTGATAATTTACAAATATATATACAATAAGTTATATACTCAATAATACAACGAGTGTACGATTTATATGTAATTATCTCAACTCTCCGTGTGTTTTTTAACACCTTTCCTTTCTATTTTACTCTAGTATTTATGGATTGTTTATATGGTTGTGACTTTCTGTTGTGACAGGCTTTACTTGAATCCTTTCTTTGACGTTTCCAGAATTTGTCCCTCGGCCATGTTTGATATGTCGTTTTGTCACATTATGAAATGCTTGGTTCTATTACGAATTTCGTTATCACCATTTGGATATGGTCTATGTTTCTTTGGCTTCTCTAGAACGCTGGTTAGTGATATGATGGGTATCTTTAAGTCGTTTCCAGATTTTTTTGAATATTTGGGAATTGGATAGACATAGGTGCGGTCAATTTTTAACTGCGCTCATGTCCATCTAATTCACAAATATTTAAAAAATCTACAATCGACTTAAACTCAAGGGTTATAAATTTAAGGGTTATATGATAGAGTAAAATCATTCTACATCTGTGTTCATCAAACCATTCACCATGTGTAATGCAATATTTGTTTAACAAACAAAGGAGCAAATCAATTCTTTGATCTTGAGACATAATATTCGAAAACCGTTTCACACTTTGAACACAATCTAATATTTATTCTCTTCACTTTAACCATAGCTGTCGAAGGTCTATTCAATTACCCAACAATAATAAGTCAATATTCATAACACAATAAGGGTTATGTACATTTATTAGAATTTATATGTAAATAAATACAATGTATCCGTTGCCTAACTAAAACAAGATACTTCTACTTTTTAATCGAAGAAAAATGCCAACAAATATGGTAAGTTGATATGGTAAGTTGATGGTCATGACACAACGAGGGTTATGGACATTTCTTAGAGTTCATATAGAGAGTAAAATTTTGACATTAATTCGTTTAGATTTATTTAAATTTTAAATTTATCAATTGTTTAGAGAGATTATTTTTTTTTTTATGAAATTTGTAAGTTAAGAGATTTGATCCTTCTGAGTAATTGATAAATCAAGAGTTCCAGAAATTAAATAAATCTACATGGTTTATAAAATTCATTACAATATATTATTTGAAAAAATAATTCTATTTAGTGAACCTCACAATAATATAATAGTGAGAAAATAAATCTCAATATTTAAAACTTTATTAATAACTGAAATATTTATTTTATAATATGTCATCTAGTTTATTGAAAATAAATCTTAATATATCATGTCTATCTTTTTTATTGGAAAATAAATATTCTTTGTGAACTTAATAATTAAAATCAAGGCCATTAAAATGAAGAAAACAAATGTATATACAATGACATGAATTTCAATTCATCATATTTAAGGATCAATTTTTAAGAAGAATTTTTATAACAATGATTAAAAAAACAAAAAATAAAATTAATATTAATTCTTTAAAATTAAACTTGAAAAAAAAAAATTATAAAACAATAATGACTAAGAGAACCCATGTGATTATTGAAAACTTGATGCCTTATATGCTCTGATTCAAAACTAAGATCATAAATTTGTCTTTTTTTCTCAATTACTACATCCACTCGTAATAACCATGGCCGCAGATCTACGCCTAACTCCAAGGCCATTGAGAAGATTTGACCACATGACCTCCCAATTGAGAGGGTACTTAACAATGAGAACTCGACCAATTAAATTATCCCTTAAAACTTATATCATAAATTTATTATACTTTATGGTTGCTTAAAATTTAAACAAAATAATTAATAAACATTTTCTATCATATATATTAAAATTAAAAACTAATTTCAAATTAAACTATTATTCTTATATATACATACATATAAATGAAAACCAATTCCAAATTAAACTATAAAAAATATGATTAATAATTATCCTCCCTTTTAATTTCCACCTCTGCCCTAAAAATATTAAACTCCCATAAATTTAAAATTGAGGCTCCTCAAATTCCAATAGATACATTGACTATGACTATCCATAAGAAACTGATTTGTCTATGAGAATTTGAGGTGATTGGACCAGCCCTATTGTACCCCGTCAATTATTAAACGTGTGATTTGTGATAATATCTGACGGTTGATTTGCGTTATTGTGTAATTAATTGTTTGGTACCAGCTCTTAATTGGGAGGGGGACACATGTCCTGACCTCAGGCTCTGCTCTTCCGCCTTTACACTACACTCCCGAAAAACCCTAATCCCTCATTTGGTCACTGTGCCCGACATTTCTCTGTTCTGCCGAGAGGGTTTGCTGCTCTAGTTTTGTTTTGCAGTTGGTGAGGGTTCGATGGCTCTCTGTCTGCACACCTTGGTCACGAATCCTGCTCTTGTAGCCGAGGGTTCTGGTTATGTGTTAACTCTGGTTGCAGTCCTTTTTTCATCGGTTCTCTTAGGGGTTTTGAAGCTCATCTCTATGGATGCCAAGTCTCAGGGTTCTGCAAGTTGCTTTCTCCATTCGGATGGTGGTGTTGGCTACCTCTTTGATGGCTCTATGGGCACTGTTTCACTTCATGGTCGCTTTGATTTTAAGATTGTGCTTGTGGTTATAGTTCTGTTGAAGCTTTCGATTTTCTATGCAATTGTTTCACTGTATAACTATCAATTTGTCAATTGTTTCAGGCCACGGTCACGGGGTGACCCAGTGCTCAGTTTCTACTCGACAAGTTTGCACAGGTAAGCCCTCTATCTTTGATTCACGACACTGCTCTGATTTTCTGTTAGTACTGAGGGTTTTCGCTCCTTGTGAGCAGGGTCCACTCTGGTGGCTGTGACCTAGTCGAAAGCTCTCCTTCTCCTGTGCGAGCTCAGCTCCTCTGGTAAGTTCCAACTCTGTAAACCCTTACCCCTATCTTTCTGCTTTAGTTTCGAAATGTAACTTCTGTTTGTTGATGGTTGGCTCTTGGTGGTTGCAGGTGGACGTTGAGCCGTCTTGGTTGCTGGTCTTGGGTCCTGTTGCCCACACGTTGGAACGGGTAGGGTCATTCCATGTTTCTTTGTTTGTTTTCTTGTCTCGGCACTCTTGCTGCCTGTTGGTTGTCTCTGGTCTGTGGTTGAGAACTTTAGCCTCTCCGTTACTGGGTTTATGTCTGAATGCCTTCGAGCCTTAAAGAATATTGTAACTTATGTTTGAACGTTGTTTAAGTTATTAGTTGGGGTTTCGAACCACGGTCTTGCCGTTTGGTCTTTATAGTTTACAATCTCGTCCTTAACTTGGACTGTAAATATTTTTGATACTTCTGTGTATATGTTTATGCAAAGATTTTGAAAGGAAAAAGAAAATATATTTATATATTCTAGTACCTGTAGATGTATGTGGCGTCCTTGCTGTGACTGTGTTTATTGGTTCTATGAAACCCTCCGTCGATGTATGACTATAGTCTTTGCTAGGTTCTTTGTATACTCATGAACTGTAGATGTTGGTTGTAACTGTATTTGATTCCTCCGTTGGTTATTACACCCTCATATTTGTGGTTGATTCTTCCATGAGGCCCTCTGTTGTTTCACTGAATTTGAATTTCTCGGTGGTTGTTAAGAAAAACTAAATTGCTAATTCTCTATGGTTATTATGGAACACACTCAGTTCTTAATTAGGAAGAAATTAATCTGTTGCTGCAATGGAAATGGATTCAGATTCTCTCTTAAAAAATGCTTGTATGTTTCTATTCTTTTTAGCTATGATGGAATCCATTACAGTTTTTTATTTTTTCCTTTTTTAAAGGATTAGTGTACAGTTACTTAAAACTGTCAGCAATTACTTATGGTTATTCATGATAACTGTTCATTTCTTTTTATCTAGATTCTAAAATCAACCTACAACAGTAAATTTAAAAGAAAACGTAATTAAAATAAAAACAGTAGGCTGAGACAACCTTAAACTTTCCACAACATCCTAAATGCTATTAACTAAAAGAATTAAATGAGACTTAGAAAACTAGTTGTGAACCTCTCTAGTTTGCTGAGACAAATACTCTAGCCTTGATCTCCCCTAGCTGGATGCTCCTACATTAGGCTCCCAGGGTAATAAAAATTCATGGTTTCGGTCCATGAGCTCCTCGACTGAATACCCTACACGGTGTATGTATCCTGCGTCAAGCCATGAACTATCCTCAATGGGATGGTTCTTCCACTTGACAAGGTACTGTAGGTACTCTTTTCTTCGTGTCTGCCTGACCACCTGTGTATTGAGGATTCTCTCGATCTCAAGGGGCTGAGCTGAAGGCATTTGCCTCATCCAAGAATTGCTTCATTTCTGGGTATCCTGATTTGGCCGTGTCGAAATGTTGTCTTAAGGACTGGCAGTGTATGGAAACAAATATGCCACGTTAAAAATAGGCGATATGCCTATTTCTGGAGGCAGTTGCAATTCATAGGCATTTGCAGAAAATTTAAGTAAAATTTTGCAAGGTCCAATTTTCTTAAATTTCAATTTATTGTATTCACCCTTAGGGAACCTTTCTCTGCACAAATGTGCTAGGACTTGGTCCCCTACATTAAATTGTACCTCCCGCTGTTTCAGATCTGCCTGTTGTTTATACCTCTGACTGTTGTCCTGTAACTTTGACTTTACCTGCTCATGTAGGTCATTAATTGCTCTTGCGAAATCTTCCTTGTCAGCACTCCTTCTTTCCAACTGTCCTAGATCTCGTAACTCATGCACTCCGCGAGGATGCATTCCATACAACATCTGAAAAGGACTATTTCTCGTGCTTCGATTTGGTGAATCGTTGTAAGAAAATTCCACTTGGGCAAGTACACAATCCCAAATGCATGAAGTTTCTCCAACTAAGCTCCATAGTAGGTTTCCCAAGCTCCTATTTACCACCTCCGTTTGCCCATCGGTCTGTGGGTGATAAGTGGAGCTGAAATTCAACTGTGTGTCCAGCTTTTTCCACAAGGTGCACCAAAAATGCCCTATGAATTTCACATTCTTGTTGAAAACAATGGACTTGGGCAGGCCGTGCAGTCTGACAACTTTAGTAAAAAACAAGTGTGCTACATGAGTGGCATCACTGGTTTTCCTGTAAGGGATGAAATGTGCCATTTTTTAGAATCGGTCCACTACCACCATAATGGAGTCATACCCTCGCTGTGTTCTTGGCAGACCCAAGACAAAGTCCAAGCTGACTGAGTCCCACGGTCTACTTGGAATAGGTAGTGGTGTGTAGAGTCCCATGTTCTGACTGTGTCCTTTCGCCAACTGACACAATTTACACCTAGTCACATATCGTTGCATGTCTCTTCGCATCTTCGGCCAGTAATAAAAATGACTGAGCTGTTCCAAGGTCTTATCAATGCCGAAGTGTCCTGCTAGACCTCCGCTATGTATTTCCTAGATGATGTTCTGCCTCATTGAACATTCGAGAATACATAGTTGTCCTCCTTTAAATAGCAGCTCCTCCTGTAAGCTATAGTCTAGCCATGGACTATTATTCCTCAATAAGGGGTTTTGGCAGGTTTCATAAGCCTCCTTGAAATCTACATCTTTTTGATACAAGTCCTTCAGGTGTTCAAAACCCAAAACTTGTATCGTGCTCTCCTGTAAGAGTAAAACTCTTCTGCTTAATGCTTCTGCTACCTTGTTGGCCTGTCCACTGATATGCTTCAATACAAACGTAAAACTCTGCAAGTACTCAACCCATTTCGCATGCTTGTGGTTCAGCTTATGCTGCTGCATAACATACTGCAATGCAGAATTATCAGAAAACAAGACAAACTCATTACCCAACAAATAGTGTCTCCAATGCTTCAATGCTTGGACGACAACATAAAACTCCTTGTCGTAAGACGTGTATTTCTGCCTACTTTCATTTAATTTTTCACTGAAGTAAGCCACTGGTTTGTCTTCCTGGCTGAGTACGGCTCCAATGGTTGTACCACTGGCATCACAATGAACTTGGAAAAGTTTGTTAAAATCAGGCAATCTCAAGATTGGCCTTTCAGTGATCTTCTTCTTCAATATCTAGAAGTTTTTCTCTACCGCTTCAATCCAATGGAAAGGCTGACTTGCCTTTTTAATGGTGTCCAACATAGGTGCGTAGATCCCACTAAAATCCTTTATAAACTTACGATAGAAACTCGCCAACCCGTGAAAACTCCGAACTTCGAACAGACTCTTAGGGGATGGCCAGCTGATTATAGCTGCAACTTTTTCTGGGTCCATTTTCAGCTCATTTTCTGAAATCACAAAACCCAAATAAACTAATTCCTTCTGAAAAAAAAAAAAAAAAAAAAAAAAAAAAAAAAACAAACAAACAAAAACAAACAAACAAACAAACATTTTTTCAAATTTATTAGCAACTTATTTTGTTGTAATTTCTCCAGCACATATCTAACATGTCGAAAATGTTCTTCTCTGGTCTTACTAAAAATCAGTATATCATCAAGATATACAATCACGAATTTCCCAATGAACTCTTTCAACATCTCGTTCATTAGGTGCATGAAAGTGCTAGGGGCATTACTTAACCCAAATGGCATCACCAGCCACTCATACAAACCTTCATTAGTTTTGAAAGTTGTTTTCCATTCGTCCCCTTCTCTTATTCTGATATGGTGGTATCCACTTTTTAGATCTATTTTCGAAAAATATGCGGCTCCACTCAAGTAGTCCATCATGTCATCCATTCGTGGCAATGGGAACCTGTACTTGATGGTAATCTTATTGATGGCCCTTGAATTAGTGCACATTCACCACTCTCCTCCTTTCTTGGGAGCTAAAACTGTCGGAATTGCACAGGGGCTTCAACTTTCCTATATTAATCCTTTGTCCAACAATTCCTATACCAGATTCCTAATCTCTTCATTGTCCTTAGGACTTATCGGGTAAGCAACCTTGTTTGGTAAACTAGCTCCGGGTATGAAATCTATGTGACGACTGATACTTCTCTTGGGTGGTAACTTATCCAGTAAATCATCCACCACAATGTCGCTGAACTCCTACAACATATCCTAAATTTCTTCACGTAAGTTCGGAATTTTAGTATGTAAGAACACTGTTCTCGGCCTCCTTACAACAACATACTTTATCTAATTATCTTCAATCTGCTTCAAAAATTCTTTTCCTCCCACCAGTAGCACTTTGGCTCCACTAGCTTCTGCTATCTCTTCTTCCTTGATGGGTGCAAGCGTATGCTTAATCCCATCCTTGACAAACTTATAGCAGTTTGTCTTTCCATCATGAACCACTTTTCGGTCATATTGCCATGGTCTACCTAGCAGAATATGACACACATCCATAGGAATAATATCACAAGTTACCTTGTCCCTATATTTGCCAATATGGAACTCAACCTCACACTGTTCATCAACTAGCAGTTGATGCCCTTTCTGTAACCAAGACAACTTATAGGGAGTGGGGTGCTTCAACATTTTCAAACCCAACTTCTCCACCATCTCTGTGGCAACTAGATTATAAGTGCTTCCACTGTCTATAATCAGTTTGCATCGTTTCTCGTGTGACTTACACACGGTCCGGAATAATTCCTTTCTTTGGGTTCGGTCAGCTGTCTCCTTTGTCTGTTTCAGCAGTACCTTATTCAAGACCAAGGCCTCTCCTGTCTTCGGTACATTCTCTACCTCCTGGGGTAGTGCCTCTGCTTCCTCTATTTGAGCAACATATGCTCCTCTTCGTCCAACCTGTTCACCTTCAGGACACTCATAGGACTTGTGCCCCCACTTGTGGAACTTGTAACACTGGATGGCAGCTCTTCTGCCTCTGCCACTACCCCTTCTATGCTGGTATGTTCTTCCTCCCCTAGTGCTACTTTCCTTTTCTTTTGTTCTTGAAGTCTTTGAAATGCTGCCTTCTTCACTGTGGTTGGCAGTTCTGCCTCTGCCAAAGGATTGTCCTTTCCCTCTGCCAGATCCACGTCCTCTTCTGGCATTCTGTCTCGTAGTAATATTCTCTTCTGCCTTCAAGGCATTCTGATAGGCTTCATCTATATTTTTTGGGGAAAAAATACTTATCTTGTCCAATATCTCTAGCCTTAGGCCATTTACAAACCTCGCTGTTTTTTCTGGGGTGTCCTCCACATAACCTGCTCTCAGGTTCTCATGATAAAATTCTTCAGTGTATTCTTTTATAGTCATTTCCTTCTGCTTCAGATTTTTCACCTGTTGGTACATAGCAATCTGATAATCTTTGGGCAAAAACTTACCCTTCAATTTGGCTTCCATCCTGGTCCACTTTTTAATAGGTTTCTTATTTAATATCCTCCTCTCTGCTTGTACACTATCCCACCATAAGGTTGCATGCCCTTTCAACTTGGTGGCAGTGAATTTAACTCTTCTATCTTCGCTGATCTCCTCATATTCAAAGTACTTGTTTAACTCACTGATCCAGTCCAATAGTACTTCTGCGGACAAACTACCATCATAGGTTGAAATCTCAGGCTTTGGCTTACTACTAGCCAACAAAACTGACTTTAACAACCTGATTTCAGGTCCTTCCTCATCTGATCCATCTGTCATAGCTGCAGCTTCTTCCTCACTGTCGTCTCCTCTGTCCGGATCCCTTCTCCTTCCTACTTCTACTGCCGCCAAATGGGAATTTAGGATCCTAATCTCCTCTCTCAATCCTTCATCTGCTACTCTTCGAATATCTCTTCCACAACCTCATCTTCCAACTTCCATTTATAAAAAAAAAAACTTAATCCTACTCTGATACCAAAATGATGGGACCAACCCTATTGTACCCCGTCAATTATTAAACGTGTGATTTTTGATAATATCCAGTGGTTGATTTGTGTTATTGTGTGATTAATTGTTTGGTACCAGCTCTTAATTGTGAGGGGGACACCTATCCCGACCTCGGGCTCTGCTCTCCTGCCTTTACACTACACTCCTGAAAAACCCTAATCCCTCATTTGGTCACTGTGCCCGACATTTCTCTGTTCTGCTGAGAGGGTTTGCTGCTCTGGTTTTGTTTTGCAGTTGGTGAGGGTTCGATGGCTCTCTGTCTGCACACCTTGGTCATGAATCTCGCTCTTGTAGCCGAGGGTTCTGGTTATGTGTTAGCTCTGGTTGCAGTCCTCTGTTCGCCGGTTCTCTCAGGGGTTTTGAAGCTCAGCTCTGTGGATGCCAAGTCTCAGGGTTCTGCAAGTTGCTTTCTCTATTCAGATGGTGGCGTTGGCTACCTCTTTGATGGCTCTGTGGGTGCTATTTCACTTCATGGTCGCTTTGATTTTAAGATTGTGCTTGTGGTTATAGTTTTGTTGAAGCTTTTGATTTTCTATGCAATTGTTTCACTGTATAACTGTCAATTTGTCAATTGTTTCAGGCCACGGTCGCGGGGTGACCCAGCGCTCAGCTTCTGCTCGACAAGTTTGCACAGGTAAGCCCTCTATCTTTGATTCACGACACTGCTCTGATTTTCTGTTAGTACTAAGGGTTTTCGCTCCTTGTGAGCAGGGTCCACTCTGGTGGCTGTGACCTGGTCGAAAGCTCTCCTTCTCCTGTGCGAGCTCGGCTCCTCTGGTAAGTTCCAACTCTGTAAACCCTTACCCCTATCTTTCTGCTTTAGTTTTGGAATGTAACTTCTGTTTGTTGATGGTTGGCTCTTGGTGGTTGTAGGTGGACGTTGAGCCATCCTGGTTGCTGGTCTCGGGTCCTGTTGCCCACACATTGGAACGGGTAGGGTCATTCCATGTTTCTTTGTTTGTTTTCTTGTCTCGGCACTCTTGCTGCCTGTTGGTTGTCTTTGGTCTGTGGTTGAGGGCTTCAGCCTCTCTGTTACTGGCTTTATGTCTGAATGCCTTCGGGCCTTAAAGAATTTTGTAACTTATATCTGAACGTTGTTTAAGTTATTAGTTGGGGTTTCGAACCACGGTCTCGTCTTTTGGTCTTTACAGTTTACAGTCTCATCCTTAACTTGGACTGTAAATATTTTTTATACTTCTGTCTATATGTTTATGCAAAGATTTTGAAAGGAAAAAGAAAATATATCTATATATTCTGGTACCTGTAGATGTATGTGGCGTCCTTGCTGTGACTGTGTTTATTGGTTCTATGAAACCCTCTGTCGATGTGTGAGTGTAGTCTTTGCCAGGTTCTTTGTATACTCAGGAATTGTAGATGTTGGTTGTAACTGTATTTGATCCCTCTGTTGGTTATTTCACCCTCGTATCTGTGGTTGATTCTTCCGTAAGGCCCTTTGTTGTTTCACTGAATTTGACTTTCTCGGTGGCTGTTAAAAAAAACTAAATTGCTAGTTCTCTGTGGTTATTATGGAACACAGTCAGTTCTTAATTAGGAAGAAATTAATCTGTTGCTGCGATGGAAATGGATTCAGATTCTCTCTTAAAAAATTCTTGTATGTCTCTATTCTTTTCAGCTATGATGGAATCCATTACAATTTTTTATTTTTTCCTTTTTTAAAGGATTACTGTACAATTACTTAAAACTGTCAGCAGTTACATATGGTTATTCATGATAACTGTTTATTTCTTTTTATCTAGATTCTGAAATTAACCTACAACAGTAAATTTAAAAGAAAACGTAATGAAAATAAAAACAGTAGGTTGAGACAACCTTAAACTTGCCACAACATCCTAAATGCTAGTAACTAAAAGAATTAAATGAGACTTAGAAAACTAGCTGTGAACCTTTCCAGTTTGCTAAGACAAATACTCCAGCCTTGATCTCCCTAGTTGGATGCTCCTACATCATGAGGCCATAACAAAGCTTGATCTATTTGTGAGGATTCGTGGCAGTAATTACGTGGATCACATTGTAGTTCAATCTGTTTATCAGAATTGAAGGGAGTAACTGCGTAAACATGATAGGGATGTCCGTTATTTTCTTTTTCCATCTAACATCTTTCTTCTTTGTTAGCCTAGTTAATAATCCGAGAAACATAGTCTCATAAATATCAAGTGGCAAGTGCATCGTATTGTTGTGCATTCAATGTTGAAGGTGAACATGAGATAAAGTAATGATAGTGTATCAAGTGGCCAGTGCATCGTAGTGTTGTGTATTCAATGTTGAAGGTGACCTTGAGAAAAAGTAATGATAGCATTGTTGTAGATTCCATGTTGAAGGTGTCCGTGAGAGAAAGTAATAATAGCAGTGACTTAGTATTTTTTTTGGATTTTTCTAGAAACAATTACCTATTTTTTCATTGTTTTTATATTAACATATAAAATAGATTGCAAAGCTAATTAGTTTATATAACTTTTATCTCTAAATAAAATTAAACAAAATAATAAAATCTATTTACAAAACTTTTATCTATAGATAAGTAAAATTAAACAAAATAATGAAATCTATTTACAAAACTTTTATATTAAACAAAACAATGGAATCCAAGTCTACGGGGGTTAATTAAATCATAACAAATTGCATTTTGGTTATAAAGATTGAATGAAGGCTTACCCTTTAAATTGAAGAAATATAATTTACTTCGGTTAATGTATTGTTTTGACGAATTATCATTAATCAATACAAATTCCTATATTTTGAAAGATTTAATTTTATTTAAATTCCTTATATAAGATAGAAAAAAAGTGAAATCTAAATTTACAGAGTTAAATTAAATAATGTCCAAATATTGAATGGAGCACAATTATTTAAATTAAAGTTATAATTTTGGTTAAATTCACATTTTTTTGTTAATCTTTTGTTGTAAATGTGTTGAATATTATGTTTAGTCCATTTAAAAAGGTAAGTGTATGTAATATGCAGCTTATTATATTTCCTTAATATAATTTACATCGTGATTTTTCCTCTGAAAAAAACTTTAATATATATTTGTTTGGTTTATTTTCTTCTTTAAATAGACTATATTTCACATGAATACCATGGGTCAATACCATAGGTTCTCAATACAATGGGTTGATACCATGGATGATTCTTTATTTTTTATTTTTATTTTTATCTTTATTTATTTTGACCAAGTTAAAATGTTTAACTTACATTAGATTACACATCTCTACCATACAAAATTAGAGAGCTCTTCTTAGACCAATTATTAATTTTATTATTTTATTATATTTTTATTTTTCTTGTATTTTGACTGAATAAAAATATTTTATTAATAATTATAATTATAATTTTTCTATTTTTTTTTAATTTAATTTTTAGCTTTAACATAATTTGAAGTCAAAATATTTTATTAATAATTATAATTACAATTTTTCTATTTTTTAATTTAATTTTTAGCTTTAACCTAATTTGAAATCAAAATGTTTAACATAATAGAATAAAAAAAAACATTATAACCTCTCTTCTATACTAGACTAAAAAACTTCTTAGCCTAATTAAGATGAATGCACTTAACATGACTAACCATTATAAAAAATATTTATTAAATATAACAACATTTAAAAAAATAATTATAAAGTATATCTATAAATAATTATACTCCTCCGTAACCAACATTTCATTTATCTATAAGTTTTGTTGCATTAATTCGTTTAACAAAAAGTCACCTACAAGTTCAAGTTATGAATAAAAAAGAAAGGAAGAGAGAATAGCTCTTATGTACATTGATTATCTGCACTGTGTCACAATAATCTATATTTTATGATAAAAAAGCAAGAGGTTGATATTTCATTCTTTACACTACAATCCCTTAGACAATCTTTATGCCGTCTCGAGCCTAATACGAATTAGTCAAAAATATATTAATTACGGCCCAAAGGAATCCAATTGTAGAAAGAGTCCTCACAATAGAATTACTCAAGCCCGGGATGAATTCGTCCATAATTACTCGTCACATGTATGAACTTTTCCCTCCATGCAATTTCTAAATTTCACAAACTAATTTTTTTACATACTCTTTCCTTCTTTTTCTATAAAAAATTATGTCCTTTCCTTTACTACAATTTCCTCCATCTTTTTTTTTTTTAATCCATGTTTAACACTCACAATTCCTGAATTTGATTAATCCAATCAATACTTAATATATGCATGATATTAGTCTTTCACATTAATATAATTACATTCAATTACACAATTAAACTACGCTTCCGTAAATAAATAATATAGTTTTCTTACCAACCTTTTAAACACACTCAATAACTAAACTTTAAAATAATAAAAAATAAAATAAATAGCTTACTAAAAAAACATTTAAAAATTTGATGTGGAATTCTATGTATATGAACTTTCTTCTTCGATCTAATTTCTGTATTGTGGAAACATAATCTCTCATAACTTTATTTTTCTCTAATATTTTAAATCTATCTAATTCCGGATCTATTATGCGCCGAGAGGAATCAAATCCTTCGAGGTGCAAACCTTCTTTTTGGAGTGTGGAATTTGAGGAAAGGTTTGCACCTCGATGCATTTGATCTCTCTCAGCGCGTGATAGATCTAGTGTTAGATGGATCTCCATTGGTTCCAGTTGAGGGCAACAATGACACATTTTCAGATTATCATTATTATGTATATGTTTGAGATAAAATTCATACTTTGAAATTTATATTACATTTTCTTTATTTGACATGACTATATCATTCTCTTCTTTAATTTTGCTTTGTTTCTTGCTTTGAATGGTTTGTATGCCTATGCTTGGATGCTTTGAGTGGTTTTTGTGTTTATGTGTTTGGATTTGGATAATAATGTTTGGGATGTTACAATTGTTGTGTTATATTTCTATATGTGTATGTAATTGTCTTAGTAATTAGTTGGCGATGAAGAAGAGAGACAATCTTGTCGATAGTTTGCAAGAGGATTGATACTGCACATATATTTCATTTAATTTGAGGTATCACAATTTTTGACAATTAATAATTCTTAATAGTGTCTCTCCAATTATTACTAAATATATTTTGAAGAGTAGTTTTAATAATTTACTGCATCAAGATTACTCTTGAAATCATTTGTTTCATTGTTAACGTTTGAAATACTTTATTTACTTCAAAATATTTTGATGATTTTTTTTAACCATAGTTTGTTTTGAAAAAGTCAAGAAATAATGTAAATTTTTTTTAATGAGTGGTCAGAATTTACAAAATATTTAAATTATTTGTTATTTTTTCGATCTTTTCATATCAATTATATGAAAAGGATAGTTGATATTATAAACCGTTCAATTCTTTAACTCGAAGTATTCTAGTAAACATCATGCCTTATCTCTCTTGCTCTCCAATATTAATTGGTTGAATTACTATAACACAAAAATCAATGCAAATTGTTAATCACTTTTTTGTGCTTACACTGAAATCAATGCATCTAATGCAAGCAATTAAATAAGATTAGAAAACATCTACACTAAAATCAATGTATCTAATGCAAGCAATGAAATAAGATTAGAAATCAACATTTACACTAAAATCAATTCGTCTAGTGCAAGCAACCAAATAAGATTAGAAATCAGAATTTAGACTGAAATCAATGCATCTAGTGAAGACAATCAAATATGATTAGAAATCAACATCTACATTAAAATCAACGAATCTAGTGCAAGCAGTCAAATAGGATTAGAAATCACCATCTACATTGAAATCAATGCATATAGTACCACCAATCAAATAGGATTAGAAATCACAATCTACACTGAAATCAATGCATCTAGTGCAAGCAATCAAATAGAATTAGAAATCATCATCTACACCAAGATCAATCCATATAGTGCAAGAAATCAAATAGAATTAGAAATCAACATGTACACTGAAATCAATGTATTTAGTGCAAGTAATAAAATAGAATTAGAAAACATCTACACTGAAATCAAGGCATCTAGTGCAAGAAACCAAATATGATTAGAAATCAACATATACACTGAAATCAATGCATATAGTGCAAGCAATCAAATATCATTAGAAATCAACATCTACTCTGAAATTAATGCATCTAGTGAAAGCAATCAAATATGATTAGAAATCACAATCTACCATGAATTCAATGCATTTAGTTCAAGAAATATTTTTCCGTCTCTCTCCCCTCCATCTATATCTATATCTCCCTCCATCTCTCCTTCTTTGTCTCTCTATCTCACCCCCAAACATACACACTCTCTCTCCATCTCTTCCTTTTCACTTCCCCCCTCTCTCTTGTTCCACATTTCTCTCTGCATGTCTTTTTCTTCCCTCCCTCTCTCCCCTTCCAAATCCATATCTTTGTCCTCCCTCTCTCCTCCTCCTCTCCCTCCCTCCCTCTCTCCTTATCTCTCTTAAGTTGTTTCACTCCCTTTCTCTCCCAACTCCATCTCTCCCCCCCATCTCTCTCTCTCTCTCTCTCTCCCCAACCCTGTCACTATCTCCTTCCCTCTCTCCTTCTCTCTCCCCCCATCTCTCTCTATCTCTCTCTTTCTCTTTTCCCTCCAACCCTGTCACTATTTCCTTCCCCCTCTTCTTCTCTCTCTCCAAATCAATATAAATATATCCAACCTTATCACTATCACGTGGAAATACTGATTTTCATATTGAGACAATCTTTGTCACAATGTGACATTAGACCATGTTTGACCATGATTATATATCCAAGGGATTTTTATTAAAGCTCAAGATTAATATTATAATCCTTATGAATAACATTATACCTTAGGAATATGAACCCTTAGATTAATAAACCCAAGGGATTGATTCTTTAAACCTAAGAGATTAATTCTAAAGCTCCAAGGTATTATAGATAGAAGGGAATAATATTAAACTGAAGGGATTATTATTATAAACCTAAGGTATATAAAACCTAATCTAAATATTATAAACCATATAAGAAACATGTTTTACCATGGATCATTTTCATATTGAGACAATCTTTTCCACAATGCGACGATGGACCATAGTTAAACATCGTTAAGCATGATGAATTTTCATATTGAGACAATATTTGTCACAATGTGACATTGGATGATGGTTGACTAGGATTATAAACTCAAGTGAATTTTAATAAACCCTACAATTAATATTATATACCTTATGAATAATATTATACCCTAGCAATATGAACCCTTAGATTAATAAATCGAAGGGATTAATTCTAAAACAATCCTTGTTACAATGTGATGTTTGAACATAGTCGACAATGTGATTAATTCTGAATCCCCAAGGTATTATAAACCCAAGGGATTAATATTATAAACCCAACATATATAAACCCTAAGATAATATTATAAACCCCAAAATATACATGGTTTACGTGGTTAAACATGGTTTATTTTCATATTGAGAAAATATTTGTCACATTGGGACATTGGACCATGTTTGACCATGGTTAAGCATGATTGTTTTTCAAATCAAGACAATGTTTGTCACAATGTGACGTTGAACCATGATTGACAATGGTTGACCACGGTTGATTTTCATATTGAGACAATCATTGTTACAGTGTTACATTTGACCATGGTTGACCATGGTCGACCATGATTATAAACCCAAGTGATTTATATTAAACCCTATGATTAGTATTATAAACCTTATGATTAATATTATACCTTAGGAATATGAACCCTTAGATTAATAAATCCAAATGAATGATATTATAAACCCAAGGGATTGAATTTAAAACCCCAAGGTATTATAAACCGAAGGGAATAATATTAAACCCAAGGGATTAATATTATAAACCTAAGGTATATTAACACAAGATAAATATTTAAACCCTAAAATAAACATGGATGACCATGGTTCATTATCATATTAAGACAATCTTTGTCACAATGCGATGTCTGGGCATGGTTGGCCATGGTTGAGCATGATTGATTTTCATACCAAGGAAATCTTTATCACAATGTGACATTCGACCATGGTTGATTTTCTTATTAAGAAATCATCGTCACAATGTTACATTTGACCATGGTTGACCATGGTTGGCCATGATTTTTTTTTCTAAATAATTCTAAATTCTATTACTGAAACATAGTGATACACTGAAGCTTTGGCTTCTACAGGTCAGTGCCATGGTTCAAGGCATATAACAGCAAAACAAGATTGAGACTACCCAGAATGGGAAACCAGTCCAGTCCAAAAATGAAATTGCAAAAATGAACTTGCTGCCCACGCAGGGGAAACCAACAAACAAGAACAGTAGCTAACATGATTCTCAAAAATGCACAAAAAAAAACCTATTGATGTAATTCTGGAAACCTGAGACTCTATGACACATGGCGAGTCATGTGGCATGCTGTGCTGGCGAGTCAAGTGTTATGTGGTGGTGACGGGTGTTCCTCAATGACGAAACACCTGTATGCATCAATGTCGTCCTCTTCCTGCTACAACGCACTCATGTCGTCTTTCTCCTGAGGGTCGCGGTTCTTCTCCTCCGTAGTGTTCTTGTCCTGAGGATTGTCCTTCTTCTCCCTTGCGCAGTGTGGTCGTCCATCGTCCCTGGCTGGCTCCTCGCAGGTTGGGCATCCATCTTCGTCGGCTGGCTCCTCGTGGAAGGTAATTGATATGGTGGCTTTTATGAGTGGTTGGTTCAGGGAGCAGCGATACATGAACTGGGCTGAGCAAAGGGGTTGTTGTGAGCTGGAGGGGATGTCAATGGTTGGAGAGGCGGATTGCGACGGTTGGGAGCGGAGGGCTCGTGAGCGGCCTCTGCCGCTACGAGTGTTTGGATGGCGGCCAGATACATATTGAGCCAAGGGGGAGGAGGAGTCTGAGGCAGGAGATGGTGGAGAGCGAGGCAATCTGCCTCTGCTACTCCCTCTTCTGCTTCGCATTCTGTGGCGAAGCCTAGGCATGCTGATGCGGGGATGGAGAGAATGTCTACGAGGAGGTGGCACTGAGAATTGAGAAGGCACAGCGGGTTCAGAGGTTGGCTCAGAGGTAGAAAGATCAGCAGACGCAGAATGGAGAATAAGGTTGCAGATAAAGCTCTGCGAATAATGATTGCCCAGACCAAATTCAATGCAGCATAGACTGCTGCAGCGCTTGCCCGTAGAAGTGCGTGAGCTTGGTTCCACTGCAACCAGCGGACAATGGTAGTGCAGAGGCATAGGATTAGAGACAAAGGAGGTGGAATTAAAATTACCAAAGGGTGCCATTATGCAGAGCCGAGGCAGGTAGACGCGGCCGAGTTGAATAGAGTGCCAACTTAAATGCCATTTACTGCTGATGTTTATTCGTTTTATGGCTTTGTGTGTGGGATTACGGATGGCCATGTGGCAAGGCCACTTTCCGTCCTGTTCCTCTGCCAACATATCAATTCTGACGTACACCCACATCTGGGACATGGTTGGCCATGATTATAAACACAAAGGATTTATATTATAAACAGAATGAATATGAACCCTTAGATTTTAAACCCAAGGGATTTATATTAAACTAAAATATTTATATTATAAACCCAAGGGAATAATAAATCCAAAGGATTAATATTAAAAACCCAAGAAAATATAAACCCAAGCGAATAATATTAAACCCAGGGGATTAATATTATAAACCTTAGGTATACAAAACCTAATATAAATACTATAAAGCCTAAAATAAACATGGTGGACCACAATTTACCATGACATATTTTCATATTGAGACAATGTTTGTCACAATGTGACATTGGGCCATGGTTGACCATGATTATAAACCTAAGGGATTTTTATTAAACCCTAGGATTAATATTGATGATGATGATGATCATGGTTAACTTCCACTAAGACCAAACTTTTGTCTATCAGACCTAAAGAAATGAATTATTTAGTTTGATTTAAGATTCTATTCCTATGCTCAAAAATCTTGGAGAGAAGCCTCCCAAGCTCACTATAATTTTGACATCATAAAAGGCTAGGAAGGTCAATATTGCAACAAATATTATGAAACTCAGATCTAATGTGGTTGTGCGCGGGGCACTCTAAGAGGAAGTGATGTTCATCCTCAATGTTCATATTCTCATAGAGATGGCAGATCCTTTCCATCCATGGTGTTTTAGGAACTGCCCAATGACCCGTTTCACTATGGATCTCATAAGATTTCATTCTAATCTTGGCTATATTAATTTTCTTCTTTGAGCTAGTTAAAACAGAGAGATACTTTTGATCTTCTAGGGTGGGGTTGATGACCTCCTTATAATATCTTAATTTTCTTTTAGCTGCTAAATCTTTCTCACACCACATTTTTTCTTTAAACCTAGAAGTAACAATATTTTTAATGTTATTAATGTTTTGCAATGCAACATTCTCGTCGATCTCCCAATGGTTTAACCAGATCCTGTTGTCTTTATACCAACCTCATTTGAGCCTTAGGTGGCTTTGGCTAGAATTTAAAGCTAGCTTAGGAAGTCTATGGTCTCCTATGTTATTGAGTTTGTGCTTGTACAACAGAAGCCTAGTCATAGCTAGGCTCTCGATAGGGGAAAGATCCACTTCTATAACGAGAAGAGGATAGGCTGCATTTCTTTTAATTTTGAGGTTATACGTTATAAAACACTTCTTGATTTGCTCCATCTTTCTCTAGGATTCTCTAGAGATGTTGCAACCCCATATCTCACATCCATATAAGATAACAGGAGTGACTAAAGTTTCAAAGAGGAACTTCTTTCTATCCCACATTATGAGGTTTGTCATTTTACAATTATTTTCAAGACCAAAATAAGCTTTCCACCCCCCATTAATCCTTTTCTAAATGCTATAGTTCCAGTTGAGCTTGTGATGAATATCAATTCCTGGGTACTTGTAAGAAGACACTTCCTCCAAGTTACTATTTTCATACATAAAATTAGCGTAAGTGTCCTTCTTGGATTTGATAGTCATAGCTTTTGTTTTGTTATTGTTAACTGTCATACCCATGGTAGAGCAGAAATCCTTAAGAAGTCTAAGTTGCTTATCAAGATTATATGGGTACCTTAAGAGAAGAACAATATCGTCAGCATAGAGAAGAAGGATGATGACTATCCCAGCTAAGATTGTGCCAACACATCCTACTTCCTCTAAACAACCTTCTAGCTTGTCAATGTAAATTCCAAATAGGGTAGGGGAGAGGGGGAAACCTTGTTTAACTCTGATATTACACTTAATATCTTTCGATCACCCCTCATTGATATTTAACTTGGCAATTACATTCTCATATAACCTTATAGCGACAACTTTCAACTTGAAAGGAACCTTCAGCTCTTCTAATATATTCCATAGCTTGTTTCTAGGAACTGTATCGAAAGCCTTTCTAAAGCCCACAAAGAAACAAAAGAGATTGGATTTATCATTGCGGAATTCCTCCACAATGATCCTAAGCATAACAAGGTGGTTTTTTGTTAAGTGTTGCCTTCTAAAACCCTCTTGGCCTTTATCCTGCTTACCTTCACTTTCAATCCATATGCTCAACTTCTTTTCCAAAATAATACCATATAACTTGGCTAAGTGAGGGCTGATCATAATTGTCCGATAATTAGAGGGATTATTTGTATCCCCTCTGAGTCCATGGTTTAGGGAACCCTTGCTTGACCTCTTGATTGAAAATCTTGTGGATGTGGGGGATGAGGACAAGACCTCCAATTTTTAAGATTTTTACCTGGTAACCTTCAATGTCCTTAGCTTTCCCACTTTCCAGGCATTTAACCCCAAAATCAATGTCTTCTAATGAGAAAAATTCTTTCGTTGTGAGCAGGGTTTCAAAGTTATCCATGGAATTTGAAGATTCATAAATATTTTTAAGATAGGAATTCCAGTCGTGTAAAGCAATTTTATAAACCTTATGAATAATATTATACCGTAGGAACATGAACCTTTTGATTAATAAATCCAAGGGATTAAATCTAAAACCCTAAGGTATTATAAACCCAAGGGAATAATATGAAACTCAAGGAATTAATACTATAAACCCAAAGTATATAAAACCTAAGATAAATACTATAAACCCTAAAAGAAACAGGGTTGACCATGGTTGACCATGATTCATTTTTCATACTGAGACAATCCTTGTCACAATACGACGTACGACTATGATTGACCATCGTTAAGCATCATTGATTTTCATATTGAGACAATCTTCGTCACAATGTGACATTGCACCATGGTTGATCTTCATATTAAGAAAATATTTTTCACAATGCGATGTTGGACCATGTTTGACCATGATTATAGACCCAAGGAATTTATATCAACCCAAGGATTAATATTATAACCCTAAGAACAATATTACACCCTAGGAATATGAACCCTTAGATTAATAAACCCAACAGATTTATGCAATCATGATTCCAATTGCGTTCAACTTAGCTACAGGTGAAATAGTATCTTCCTAATCAAATCCCTCTTTTTTTGAATAGGCTTTTGTAATGAATGTAGCTTTATACTTATTAATACTTCCATTGAAATTAAACTTGTATTTGTACAACCATTTTCATCCCATGGAAACTTTATTTTTAGGAATTTTTGTTAATTTTCATGTGTCATTATTCATTCTAGAGTTATATTCTTTATTCATTGCATCTCTACATTATTTATATTATTTATTTTCTTCATAACTTGAACATTATAAAAAATTCATTACATGATACATGAGTGCATAATATCTATACCTTGTAGGTGCCTGAGTTTGACTTGATGACCTCCTTGGAGTTTTCTCTCTTTCATCTTCTTATCCTCTTCTTGGAGTGACATGATTGCTTGATGCTTGCTCTTGAAACTGTACCTATTTCTGTGCTTGTTCTTGTTCTTATTCAACACTTGTATTGATTTTGACATAATCATTAGTATCATTCCATACACCAGTATTATTCATTTTATCACCTTCATCTACATTCTCATGAAAAACCATATCCCAACTTGCAACCAATCTTTGTGAATTGGGATAAAAAACTTGTATGACTTTTAATCATCACAAGAACCAACAAATGTGCACTCAATTGAGTTTGCATCAAATTTTCTTCTTTCATCTCTCGAAACATGAGAAAAATCCATGCATACATAAACTCTAAATGACTCACTTTTGATTTATACCCACAAAATGCTTTAGAAGGTGTTTTTTGGTCTAAACTTTTGGTTGGGCACCTATTTTTAAAATAAGTAGTCGTATTAATGGCTTCAACCCAAAAACCATTTGAAACATTGTTACTGTGAAGCATAGTAGATGAAAATTCCACTAGTTTTCTATTTTTCCTCTCAACAACTCCATTTTGTTGACGTGTATGTGGAATTGTAAATTACTGCAGAATCCCATTTCTTTTACAAATGTTGACTAAATGCTCCTAATTTATATTCCCCCCGTGATTAGATCTAAAATTTTTGATGCATTTTCTACTTTTTTTTTCCACCATATTTTTGAATTCATTAAAGTACTCAAAAACATCATTCTTCTTTCTTAGGAAATATAGGCAAGTATACCTAGATCTATCATCAACAAAAATAATAAAATACCATGCTCCACAAAGAGATCTAGTTTTCATAGGTCCACATACATATATATGAATCTATTCAAGTATTTCCCTTTGTCTTTTCTCTTTATGTATAAGAAATTCTTGTGTATGTTGCTTTCCAAGTGCACATCCTTCACATTCAATATGATCATTCTTCATAACATGAAGACCTTCAACCATTTTTTTTCTTTTGACGTAACATTAAATCATTGTGATTTAAATTCCCATGCCTTTGATTCCATAACTCTTCTATTGACATTGTTGTAGATATCAATGCTTGATGGCCAGTCTTGGTCACATCTAGCTTATACAATCCTACAACTTTGGTACCTATGGAAATAACTTTGTAGCGATATTGGATGTGTTTAACAACACATTGTGATTTAACAAATTCCACCTTGAAATATCGATTAGCAATAGTTGAAAGATAAATTAAATTCTTTTTGTTACTAGAACCATACATCACATTATGGATATGTCTCTATTTTCCATTAGGAAAATTCATACCTATTACTCCATAACCTTGAAATTTAAGTGGTTTGTTATGAACTAGATAAAAATATGTTCCATCAATTTTCTCGTAATATTCATCAATCCAATCCTTATTAAAATCCATATGGAGTGATGCTGCAGAATCAATGATCCAAGAATTCACATCAACAATCTTCATAGACAATGCAACATAAAAAAAATCTAATATTTTTAAATCCATCATCGATTTAGGTGTCTTTTCCAAATTTTTGTTATACTTTTTTTTCTTTGTTTAGATTCATTATATATTATTTATAACAATCTTTAGAGTGATTCCAAGGTTTTCCATAATAATTACAAACATCATTTCTCTTCTCATGAGTTGGAACTTTAGATTGTGCCATACCTTAATGTTTTTCTTGAAAATTGCCTCTTTTGTTTTTTTTCCCATGGCTTACCTTTGAATGGTTGTTTACCTTTGCTACCAATGCCAAATATGAACTATTAGAGCCCAAATCAAAGTTCTTCATCCTATCTTCCACTTGGGGAAGAATCCACATTAATTTATCAAGCACAGGAGACTTCTCTCTAGCTAAAAGACTTCAAATTACTATTTAATAATCTTGCTCTAAGCCTTTTAATGTGATGGTCACTAAGTGAGTATTGGATATTGTTTCACAAATATCTCCTAAATGATCACTTATATCTTTGACACAGGAAATAACATTACTTATATCTTCATTTTCCTCCATTTTTATAGATAAAAGAGTAGTGTTCAAAAATAAGATTCAGTGTCTATATTTTGTTCCATACAAACTCTTGGGTGCATTCCACAATTATTTTGATGTCTTGAAATCTCTGATGTGAGGAATTATATTTTCCTTTAGAAAGATATGCAACAACACCTTTGCATTGAGTTCCCATTTCCTAGAATATGAAATAACGGTAACAACAATGTGTTTGGGTTCATACCCACTTACAATTTACTATAAATGATAACCATACAACATTGTTATCAACTTAAATTTCCTGTTAACATAATTTGTACCATCAATCTTAGTGGATTCATTCAGATATGCATCAGCTAGAGGATTTGACATTTTTTTCTTAAATTGTCTCTAATTAATAAAATGCACCAAATTGCAAATAAATACCAAATAATATTATATCCAAACACCATATATAACAAATTCTTTTACCACACCATAGAAATTTTTACCAAACAAATCCTTTTCAACCAATTCACAAATAAATCCTTTTTCTCTTAACTTATTTCACCCATTACACCATATAAATGTAAAATCAACTTTTTCCACACAGATATAATAATATTTCTTTTAAATATATAAAAATCACATCAAACACAATCATTAAATTTAACTCACGACCTTTTTCTTTTCACTCTTTGCCAATACTTCTACAATGATCCAAATCTCCTGAGAACAAACACCTCTAGTTCAAAGTTGTAGTGGATGCTTACAAAAAATAAACACAATAACTTCTCAATTCTAACAACCCAGACATTGCCTCCCATATCTCAACATTATGGCTCTGATATCAAAATTGAAAATAAATGATAATATGAGAAGCAAAAAGTAGAATAAATTACTCAGTCTCACAATATGTGAGATCACTCTCTATTTCCCAAATGCTTGATCACACATTATATATATAGAAACTCTTAGATAAATCTTAGATATTTTAGATCCTAAGAAATTGGATCTCATATACTAAAATTGGACAATAATGTAGACAACAAAGAAACCAACTCATAGCACTAACTACAAAGTAAATGAACCCAACAACCTATGAGTACAACTCATCACAAGACAACCCATCAATGAGACAACTCGCAATTCTAGAACACTCCAGTTCTACATTATTCTAAAAAAATTATTCAAAATATATTCAAAATTGTAAACAGATAATAGTTGAATATTTTAGGATTAAAACAAAAGAGAGAAAAATATAAATAACATGGAAAAAACAATATTTACTTTGGATAATTCTTGTGAGATAAACCAATTATGAAGATATCTTCGATTACCATATGGAAAAAACGTGGTTAAGCTACTAACTAAGTAATCACAACACTTGATTTTGGTGCTTTAGAATAAATGACTCCACTCCATTTAAAGGTTCCATTACATGTAATCATGGGTTCAATACCATCAATCATTAAAACATGTGCCTAAAAATAATGGCTATGGACTAAACAAATTTGACTTTATGACTATGTCAAGTTTACCTAAAAATGCCCCTTTAAGCTTGACTTGGGAAAATTCTTCACATCAAATTCAAGAATCCTACATTCCGTATATATATAGACTTTATCATGTGTATTCATGACTAATTATGTGTTACAACTATATTCCAATTTACATGCAGTTAAAAGAAAAACCCATGTCCAAAGTAAAGTTTTATTTTTATTTTGCATACCTGGCACTTATGCCACCATTCTCTGACCTTCCCAAATTGACTTGAGCGATCCCATCAACACTCTATTTTTTATTTTTTTTGTGTGCGAGATGTGTATATGAACCATTGTTATTAAAATGTTACAGTTACTATTGTTTCAACAACTCTGTTGTAAAATGTTTTCTATTATGTTGCTCCAACAATGTTGTTGCAACACCTCTATTGTTGCATGTCATGACTCCACCATGGTTGCAACATCACCTTGCTATTAGACTAGTATTGATTCCATTTTTCTAAAGTGAAACAACTATTAATTAATGTGCTAATAAGTGGTATCAAAGTTGGATTCATTGATTCAAAGTCATCTAGAATTATTTGTGTCAAGAATAGAAAAGATTTAGGTTGAAAATTTTGAGGTGGAGGATTTCAATGGTAATAATAACTTTGAATAATGGAAGATCAACATGTGAGATTTGTTGGTGCCACAATTTTTGTTGGTCAAGGTTGTCATTGATGTCCATATGGAATTGTTGAGATGAAAAATATTCTTATAATACATGAATAACCCTACCCTCATTATGCAAACCCTAAGAGGGCACCCTAAGCATGAAGATTGAATCATAAAGACAAACCCTAGCTATATCCCTATCAAAATGATGAAAAATGAATCCCTATATGCTAATTCATGATGCATGGATAAATGATTTGCAAATAGGACGCCCTAAGCCTTAGTATTTTAAGATGCCCTTATCCTTATAAATGAAGAATGCATGTGCAGAACCCTAGCCCTTGTCCTTAATGAAGATAATAATGGCATGGATGATTGTTGAAGGTCACATTTGGAGCTCTAATGAAGAAGCCTTAGAAGCCCTAATCCTAAAATATTGAAGGCATAAAATCTATGAAGAAGGAGCCCTAGACATAAAATCCTAAAGGCTGCCTTAAATCAAATAATGATGATAATTTCACAAATTTAATTTTATTGATATAAAAATGACCTCATTGAAGGATGAAATTGAAACCAACTTGTATAGGACATTTTTCCCTCTCTAATAAGCTATCTCTCACCCTCTAACTCCTCCTAGTCTGTGAGAAAATGATTTTTTTAAGATGATATAAACATATTCTTTAGCCTAGTTGACCTAAGCTCACATGTATATGTCGGCCCCATGACCAAGAGACATGTATCTTCATTGAAGGTCGAAATCAATATATATTGATTCTTAAACACTTCATTTTATATCAACAATTTGGTGACCAGTTCAGAAAAGGACCACAGAAGGAGATAAGAAGTCGAGGAAGACAAAAGAGGAAGAAGGCTGAAGAGAAATTTATTGCTTGGCATCAACATACTTACCTTGGTTCGTTGACTACTGTAGAAACTTGAATATGGATCAAATTGTAAAGTAGTTTTAGATCTATGCTTTTGTGGAGGGTTTAGTTAGCCTTGTGAGTAGTGACTCGAAATAGTGGAATAGTCACAAGAGGCTCAGACTATTAACTATGGTAAGCACAACTCAATAATCTCGAACCTATAACAATTACCTCAAATTGGAACTTGGATTGCAATGACACCTTGTTTTGTGGAGCTTGAACGGTGGAAGCCTAGTTTTGAATTGGTGTAGCTCGAAGTGCAAGATTTGATAGTTATCCTATGGCTACTAACACCACGGACAAGTCTCGCATTGGAGCTTGGTCACCATTTGAAGATACTGGGACCTATGGAGAAGCTATAAAATTAAGGATAGTCACATTGGTTTGGCGATCGGTGCTATTGTATCTCAGACTATAACTCGATGCTATTTGCATGAATCTATGGTTCCTTTGACAGTGATTTGGGTTGACAAGAAGGCTACAAAGGCTTAACTATACACTGAGACAGACCTATGATGTTCCTTGTGAAGGTTCAGTTTTGAGATTAGACAGTTGTATGTGTATCAATATAATCACTTAAGGCTTGAAGCCCTATAATCTATCCTTCACCTTAAAAAAATCATATAAATACCTCATACTTGAAGCATTTATGGAAGCTCAGTTTCTTGTGGGTGTAAATCTCATAGTACAATCACTTGTTATCTTGTGAAGGCTCTCACCTGTGGAAGGCTAGACTTAACTTCAACTTGTGGACATTGATTTGAACTCGGACCTTGAAGTATTTGAAGTGTTGAACTATGGAAATTTGGAAGGATAGAAAAGCTTACGGCTTGAATCATTGAGACCTTGAACTTTGAGATTGAAGTATCATTAATGTTGATTGTGGAATCTTGAGCATTCATTAGAGACATCTTGGAGCTACCTCTTGAGTATTTATGTAGCACAATTGATCATCCTTGAAGAAAACTTGAAGTAGACATATCTTGTTTTTGGAGAAAAACCTTGAAGACTATTTTGGAGCCTTAAAACCTTGTAGATATTGTAGAGTTCCTTGGAGCTAACCTTGAAGAATCGTGAAGATGTTTGGAGACCATGATGCATTAGTAATCCTGAGGTGACCTTGAAGATTTTATTTGGGTAACATGAAGAGTTGTGGTGAAATCTTCTGAGAAGACAAAGTTGTCATTGATGAGCTAAGTGCCTTTAATATCGTTTAAGGGAAGTGTTGAAGGCGAATATATTATCAGGGCTCATTGGAGAAAATATGGGGAGCCTTTAAGAATCATTAAATATATCTTAACGAATTGAAGTAGTGGGATGGAGCCCCAGAGGATATGATTCTTCAAGAAGACTAGGTTGGAGCGTGTACCAGTGAAAGGGTTCGAACCCTAGAGGTTGGACCCTGATAGAGACAAGGTTGGTGCCTTGGGAGGATAGGGCTGGAGCCCTAAAGGTTGGAGCCTCGTGAAGTCCAAGTTGGTGCTTGGAAAAGTACAGGTTGGAGCCTCGTGGATTGAAGATTGGTGTATTCATCTAAGGTTGGATCCCTACACTATATTGTACTTGATTTATTGTAAAGAAGAGGATTTAAGTCCTTGTTATTCCTAATTAATAAAAGTATTTATTCTTATTGTTCATTTTTGTTCTAATTATAAGTGATATAACTGGTAAAAATAAAAATTGAAAAGAAATACTGATTCACCCCTGTGATTATTTCCAACAATTGGAATCAGATCCCTTACATTCACACAAAACCTAACAACTTGAAGGTAGATCCTTAGAACATAAATGGAAAAGCCAAGGAACAAAGCCTCCGATCCTTCTAAATATGTCTCTTCCTCAACCGTGAAAACTGAAGATAATAAAACTGGGAAAGATCCATTGTTCAATGGAAACATCAATATATGGAAGGCAAGAATGAATAATTTCTTAATGGCTCAAGGCTTTGAAGTCTGGGAATCAATTGTTACTAAAAGCATGATAGAATAAGAATCCAAGGAATTTAATGCAAGAGTGATGAAAGAAATCTTGAGTGGGCTACCAGATCCTATAAAGGCCAAAGTGGAGAAATGTTCATCGACAAAAGGTATGTGGGACAAACTTCAATATATTCACTCAAAAGGAGCATTGACCATGACCCATATTCCTGAAGATGGTGGAAAGAAAGAAGGAAATCTAGAACCCATATAGGAACCTGAAAATAAGAATGAAGACACCAAGACAAAGGAGGACCTAGAAGACGAAAAAATGAAGAATATCTCAAACAAGATCTCATAGAAAAACTTGTATCTTCCCTAAAAGAGATAAGCAATTTGAAAAAGAAAAATCAGGAGCTCAATAATCAAGAAGGAGATGGTGACCATGACCATAGCAAGACAATAAAGGAATTGGACATTTTCAAGCTTCAAGTACAAGAAATTGACGAGGAGCTCACCAAGTTAAAGGAGGAATTTCATCAAAACAATAGAAAGCATCATGAAGAAGTCATATCCATGAAAATTAATTGGATAAAGCAAAGAAAAGAGAAGACACTTTGTCTAGCCATCTTGAACAAAGACACAAGAACTTGAATAAAATTGAAGTGAAAATTGGTCAATACAAGGAAGAGGTCTCCTCCCTTAAATATCAACTAGATGAAGCAAAGAAACAAGTACAAGGAGCTGAAAAGGTGATGGAATGTTTGGCCTTCTTGGAAGTACAATTCGATGAAGAAGAAAAGGAAATAAACACCATGACATGCCAACTAGAAGAAAAGGATTCCGACATCATCTAATTAAGATAAAAAATTACCTCGCTTAAGGCCCAATCATGTGAAGTAGCGAGAATGAAGGAAGAAATGGAGAACCATATAGAAAAGAAGAATCAAGAAAGAAAGACGATGAAAGAAGAAATTTATCTCCTAATAAAAGAAGTTGATCATCTGAACAAGAGTCTCAAGAGATCTCAAATCCTAGATGAGATCCTAAGTCATAAAAAATCTCCTCTTGATAAATCAGGTCTTGGTTATGCAGGTGAACCCTCAAGCAGAAATGAATAAAACCCTAATGCTTCAAACAACAAGGATGTGGATAAACTTGGAAGAAATATTGATGCCCCCAATTCTAGCAAAAGCAAGGAGAAGAATCAAGATGACATTGGAAGAAACCCTACACCAAGAAGTTATGCAGATGGTGTCAAGAATGCAAGAGGAAATACATTTGATCAAAGGATCCTAGATAGAATGATCTTAGAAGTACATCAAGGAAATCTCCATCCTTTAGGTACCAAAGTATATTTTTTGGTTATTACTATTCCTGTACAAATTTTGGGTATATGGAAAAGGACTATAGGGCATACCACAAGGACAAATATAATGGTCCCCATCAGTCTCCTAGAAGCAACTTTGCAAGAATAAGTCATGATTCCTCATTCATGAACAAGATGGAATGCTTCAAATGTCATAGCATTGGGCATATGGCTCGTGATTGTAACTTGACTTGGGTCCCTAAACAAGCTAGCAAAATGACTACCAAGCAAGAAAAGAAAGTTACACAAGTATGGAGAAGGAAGAAAATTGGATTAGAAAGTATTTTGAACACTCAAGCCAATAACACATGTTGTTTATTTGATGAATGTAACAGCCCAAATAAACATGTAATTAATCAACTAATTAACATCAAGTTCAAACTATGAGTAGCACTTACCCGTGGTTGCAGTCTGCTTATTACAACAAGGTTTTGGGGACGACTCTCCACCCAACCGTAGGCTCAATTGTGCAAGGACTTGCTACAACTGGCCACCCCCGAGCCCTCAATCAACGTACTACTGCTAGTGACTCCTCTATCTTAGAACACTATTCTCCCAAGAGAATGAATGATAGAATCTTGGAATGATGGAATGCTTCCCATCTTCCTCGCCATCTAATATATAGAACAAACATTGGAAGGGGAACCACATGCACACACTCCATGTGTCTACATGCAACTTTATTGCTTTCTTGCTTTATTTCTTTTTGATAGCTTTACTGATTTTTTTACTGTTTTCTTGTTTTATTTCTATTTATTTTTATTTAGAGCTTTAGTATGGTTATTTATTATTTATTACTATTTTTATTTTTTATTATTCTTATTTTTATTCATTGTTTATTATTTATTTTCTTGTATTATTTATTATTATTATTATTATTATTTATTATTTATTATTAAGGGACATTACATACTCTCCCACTTTAAGGAACTTCGTCCCGAAGTTAAGTTGAATTATTTATTTATTATTATTATTATTTAGGGACATTACAATGAATGCATCATTAGCAGAGATAATATTACAAGGTTTGATGAGATTTTGCCAATTAAGAAGGAGACCATGCATACTGTTAGGGGGAGCTTGTGACTCTTGACTATTCTTGCAGAATCTATCCATGAAGAGCCCTATGAAACCCTGGATGAGACACATATGGACAATCACCACTTGATATATCATGTATCGAGAGTAACTCCATTAAATAAAATCATGATATTATGAATATATCTCCAATTGATAACAAGAAATAAATATTTCTTGCCTTGCACAAAAATAAGAGCTAGAGGAGTTTATGCAGGCAAGGGGAGTTGGTTTATCATCTACCTCTCCTTTTCATGAAGGAATCTAGAGGCTTAGAGGTAGAATGTACATTAAAGAAAAACATAATGACAGAGGAAGTTGCAAAGATAAAAATAACAAGAAGGAGCACCATGATAGGGGGGAAACATATCTATCATGAAGAACTATCTTTGATGAAGAAAATATGATAAAGAAACATGACAAAGAAGAAACTTGATAGGGGGAGTACTTGGGCACCCCATTTTCCATTCATCTCAAAGGGGGAGAAATTTTTGAAAGGGAAATAATACTGCCATAAATGATGAAGGGGGAGACTGTTGGTCAAGGTTCTCATTGATGTCAATATGTCATTGTTGAGATGGAAAATATTCTTGTGATACATGAATAACCCTAACCTCATCATGCAAACCCTAAGAGGGTCCCCTAAGCATGAAGATTTAATCATAATGACAAACCCTAGCTATATCCATATCTACATGATGAAAAATGAAGCCCTAGATGCTAGTGCATGATGTAGGGATAAATGATTCTAAAATAGCATGCCCCAAGCCTTATCTTGTAAATATGCTCTTATCCTTGTAAATGAAGAACACATGTGAAGAACCCTAGCCCTTGTCCTTGATGAAGATAATAATGGAATGGATGATTGTTGAAGGTCAGATTTGGAGCTCTAATGAAGAATCCTTAGATGCCCTAATCCTAAAAGCTTGAAGGCCTAAAATCTATGAAGAAGGGGTCCTAGACATAAAATCGTAAAGGATTCCTTAAATGAAATAATGATGATAGTTTCACAAATTTAATTTTATTTATAGAACAATGACATCATTGAATGATAAAATTGACACCAACTTGTAGAGGACATTTTTCCCTTTCTAATGAGCTATCGCTCACCCTCTAACTCCTCCTAGTTTGTGAGAAAATGATTTTTTAAGATGATATAAAGAAGCCTACCTATATATGTCGGCCCCATGACCAAGAGACATGTCTCTTCATTTAAGGTAAAAGTCAATATATATTGACGCCTAAACACTTCATCTCAAATCACCAATTTAGAGAAGAACCACAGAAGGAGATAAGAAGTCAAGGAAGACAGAAGATGAAGAAGGCCGAAGAGAAATTTATTGCTTTGGCTCTACATACTTACCTTAGATTGTTGACTGCTGTATAAACTTAGATATAGATCAAACTGTAAAGGTGTTTCAAATCTATGCTTTTGTGGAGGGTTCGGTCAAACTTGCAAGTAGTGACTTGAAATAGTGGAACAATCACAAGAGGCTTAGACTATTAACTTTGGTAAGCGCAAATCAAGACGCTTGGACCTATAACAATCACCTCAAACTGGAACTCAAATTGTAGTGACACCTTGTTTTGTGGAGCTTGAATGGTGGAAGCCCAGTTTTGAATTTTTGTAGCTCGAAGTGAAATATTTGACAGTCATCTTGTGGCTACTAACACCTCATTTCAGTCCCACAATGGAGCTCAGTCACCATTTGAAGAGACTTTAACCCATAGAGAAGTTGAAAAATTAAGGATAGTCACATTAGTTTTGGGCTCGGTGCTATTTTCATGAATCTATGGTTTCGTTGATAGTGATTTGTGCTGGCAAGAATGCTACAAAGGCTTAACAATTATACCCTCGGACAAACCTATGATGTTCCTTGTGAAGTTTCAGTTTTGAGATTGGACAACTATCTGTGGATTGATCTAATCACTTAAGGCTTGAAGCCCTATCAGATATCCTCCACCTATAAAACAATCATATAAATACCTCAGACCTGAAGCATTTGTAGAAGCTTAGTTTCCTGTTGGTGTAAATCTCATACTACAATCACTTATTATCTTGTGAAGGCTCTCACTTGTGGAAGGATGGACTTAACTCCGACCTATGGACATTGATTTGAGCTTGGACCTTGAAGTATTTGAAGTGTTGAATTGTGGAAATTTGGAAGGATAGACAAGCTTGTGGTTTGAATCGTGGAGACCTTGAACTTGGATATTGAAATACCATTAATGTTGGTTGTGGAATCTAGAGCATTCATTGGAGACATCTTGGCGCTGCCTCTTGAGTATTTATGGAGCACAATTGGTCATACTTGAAGCAAACTTGAAGTAGACAGATCTTGTTGTTGGAGAAAAACCTTGATGACTATTTTGGAGCCTTGGAACCTTGTAGATATTGGAGAGTACCTTCGAGTTGACCTTGAAGAATCATGGAGATCTTTGGAGATCATGATGAATTAGTCATCATGAGGTGACCTTGAAGATTTTGTCTGGGTAACATGAAGAGCTATGGTGACAACTTCTGAGAAGACAAAGTTGTCATTGAAGTGCCTTGGAGATATTTTGAGGGAATTGCTGAAGGTGAAGATATTGTCAGGGATCATTGCAGAAAATATTGGGAGTTGTGAAGAATCATTAAACATATATTGACGAATTGAAGCAGTGGGATGGAGCCCTAGAGGATAGGAGCCCTCAAGAAGACCATGTTGGAGTCTATACCGGTGAAAGGTTTGGAGCCTAATAGAGACAAGGTTGGTGCCTTGGGAAGATAGGGTTGGAGCCCTAGAGGTTGGAGCCTCATGTAGTCCAAGTCGGTGCTTGGAAACGTACAAGTTGGATCCTGGTGGATTGAATATAGGCATCTTCATCTAGGGTTGGAGTCCTACACTATATTGTACTTGATTTATTGTAAAGAAGAGGATTCAAGTCCTCGTTATTCCTGATTAATAAAAGTTTTTATTCTTATTATTCATTTTGTGTTCTAATTATAAGTGATATAACTGGTAAAAATAACAATTGTAAAGAAATACTCATTCACCCCCCTCTCAGTATTTCCAACACGTTTGCAAAATTCTTTGTATGGTAAGAGAATGTAACTAGTGGGTATGTTTGATGAATACTTTGAAGATCTAGATGTAATATCTCTCAATACTATCACGATGTGCTTCACAGATAATTCTCTTTTCAATAGTGATGGAGAGGAAGAAACATAAATCTTATGGAGTATTGTGGAGAGCCTATATAGGATGAGATATATAAGAAACCAAATCCATTTGAAAAGGAAAATTTATAGTCCATGTATGAAAGAAGGTAGAAAAACTTTTAATAATTTGTATGCACTTAATGCTCTTATATGATAGATATATAATATGGATGTAAAAATTAATGAGGAGGATAAGGCAGTGACTATTTTATTTTTTTCATATTTGATGGGACCATTTAGTCACTTCCATTAGCTTTAGTACAACTATTTTTCTTGACTAAGAGTCTATTTTGGGAGCATTTTTTTATCTAGGAGGTGTTGAGGAAAATAAATATAGAAACTTCCACACCTAAATCAATAATGGGTAGAAGTTGTTCAAGGGAAATATGAGAGAAATAGAGAGATACATATAGATTAAATTGAAAATGAAAGAAGGTTAACATCAAATGTTAGCACAAAAATAAAACATCGCATGTCAAGAAATGTTTTTGGAGGAATTACGAAGCCAAGGAAGACCCACAAATGGAGAAAATTTGGTCAGGTCAAGTTCATGTATGGTTGATGAAGTTTGATCTATCCATAATATCTCCTATTATCACAAAGAATGGGGATTATATTCTAGTGCTTTAGATCACATGTCAAGGTCAAGGTGAAGCACTGAAAGTGTCCAAGTGAAACTTGGTGGTTATGAAGGTTACATAGATAGGAAACATTTAAAAGTTGGAAGGAATAAGTCAACCAAATGAAGAACCAATGGTTTTCAAAGAAGCTAATAAATACTCATTTTCACGGCATTAATGACCAGGTCATAAGAATGAGAAAGGACTTAAGGTATTGATAAACTACATATTACTTCTAGAATTGAAATATTTGAATTTAAATTCCTAAAAACATTATTTCTTTAGGAAATAATGTAGATATAACTTTACAATAGGGATACATACAAGTAAACACATTCTTGAATATATCTATTCAAATATGTGGGGGGCATATCCTATGATTTATTTTGGTGGATTCACTTATTTTCTAACATTTATAGATGATTAGTCTAGGAATGTATGGGTGTATGTTTTAGATAGGACATCTAATGCAGCCAATGTATTTAATGTATAAATAAAAATTATGGTGTTGGTTGAAAAGAGGATTGGTAGGTTAATTAAGTGTTTGAGAATAGATAATGGAGGTGAGGTCACATCTCAGGAATTTGAAAATTATTGCAAGGAGTAAGGGATCAAAAGAAATTCAACCATCTCCTATAAACCCCATCAAAAGGACATAATATCATTCATTAACATGACCCTTTTATAAATACTGAGGAGCACGTTCTATAATACCATTTTGCATGAAGTGTTGTGTGTAGAAACAGTCACATTACTTGCTATTTTAGGATTCAATCACCATAAATTGTAATATATTGTAACTTTCTGAATAGGCATGAATAGGTCATTCTTTCGATTATATCATTTTAATTTTTTTTTGTTTTAAATCTTATGCTATTACTACTTAAATGTCACATTCTAAATTAGGACCAAAATCAAAGAAATACTTCATTGGTTATAATAGTATACTTAATGGATATAGAGTGTGGGATCCTACAACCCAAAAAATCATCATTAGTAGAGATATAGTACTTGATGAATCCTCTCCTATAAAATCAATCAAAGGAAATGAAGTGAAATAGGAACATATACCACAACATCAAGAAATTAAGTTGGATACATAGCCATCCTTAAAAACAAGGAAGCACGAAGAATATTTTGAAGAAGAACAAAATAAGGATATAAAAATTGTACAAAGAAAAGCGGAAACATGACAACTAACACTAAGGATATCCATAGGAGATAGAATTCCTCTTAAGAGTTTTGAACATTATGTTTCATCCATTGCTTTGTTTATTGATAGTGGAGAACCTTCATTTTGTTGGGAACAATTGGATGATACTAATAACACCAAAATGGAAATGGAAAAATGTTGTGGAGAATTTGATGACAACAAGCTAGGGTTTGGTGACCCTGACAAACGCAAACAAACCCTAAAGGCCCTGCATGAATACGCCAGGTCTACATCTGACAAGGGTGATGCAAGCCCTAGGGGGGGGGGATCCCCTCCTACCATAGTGTAGCTGTCATTGAATCAAGCGAGAAAACTCACTACCAGTCTGGTCCCCCTGAAGCCGTCGGCCCTAGTATTGGTCTCATCCTTGGAGCTCTATGGCAAGCGCGGAGCCATGGGAAATGCTTGCCCTGTGCAACAGAGAAGCCTCGTTTTGTAATCCCACTGAATATACTGGAAAAATATCGTAGTTACATGAAGCACCATGTGATGAGATGCAAATTCATTGGAGTATGGCTGACAGAGAAGGATTTGATAAAATGGATACAACAGAAATGGAAGCCAAAAGGTCATATATAACTCAAATTGGGAGCTAGAGGATTCTTTACAGTAATCTTTTCGAACCTGAAAGATAAGGAAAGGGTTTTTGAAAATGGCCCATATTTTTACCATAATGCAGGGCTCTTCATGCGATACTGGGAGGAATGCTATAACCCAGAAAATGAGCAATTTTTGGAAGCTCCCATTTGGGTTTGTCTCTTCGGCCTTCCAATGGATTTTTGCGATCTGGAAATACTGGAAGGTATTGGCAACTCAATTGGAAGATTTTTGAAAATAACAGAATCTACTCGCAGGGGAAGATATACCTCCTATGCCTGTATCTGTGTTTATATGAATATCTCGAAGCCCATCCTTGACTTAGTGGAACTGGAGTACCACGAAGAGATTTGGCAACAAACCCTAGATTACGAGCACATACCGTTTTGATGTCATCAGTGTCATGAATATGGGAATCTCTACAAAGCATGTATGTTGAACCAGTCTGACATGGCAGACCTAAAGGTGGAGCACGAAAAGAATCCCCCACAAGAAACAAATGAGGGGTTCAAAGAGGTTATACACAAAAAAAAGTGTGAAGCATACTTTGCAGAAAGAAGGTGTATATCAGCATACACTTGAACCAGAGAGTTGTGGAAACTATGAAAGCAATGAAGAGATTGATGGTGTTCCAAAGGGAGCCACTTCTTCTTTTAATTCACCTCCTCATGTGATCCGAATTGGATCCTCAAACACTCTTACAGTTTCCTGAACTTTGTAAAACTCATACCAAAGTTTCAAAGTGATATGGATGTTAAGCTTATCAGAAATAAACTCTAAACAATGGAAATTTGTGGTCAGCACAGAGCAATGAGGACCCTTGGTCAAAGCGCGCAGACCGTTGGCCCATGGTAACCACGTGCTGGCACAAACTGGCAAAACGGGAAGTCAGATTCAGAAACAGAGGCAGTTTCTGATACACGATTAGTGCTCACAGGGCGTCCCCCTCAGTGAAGGAAAGCCCCGAGTGCTTGGTCATAGGGAAAAGCATAGAACTACATGGAAATCGCTGATTCCGTCAAAAAGCGGGCCCCACGCTAAAATTGACAGGATATCGGAAGGCCCTCAAGTGGTAAGCGGTTTTGGCCGAGTCCCGCCCGATTCTATACAACGGGTGACATGCGTCTAGCGGATGAGAGAGAAAACCACTCTCATCACGTGGGTAAAGGTCATTCTACTTACCTACGTGAAATGGACAGAGACCGTAGGATTTGGAGGCCCCAGATCAACGACGGAGAAGCAATCCGATGGGTGACCAGATTCGACAGGGAAATAGGCTGAGGCGGATAAGATTTGAGATCCGGCATGACTGATGAGTTGGAAGAGGAATTAGTTTCACGGGCAATCTTGGAGCAACAGAAATAACGACTGTTCAAAGAGAAATGACACTCAATTCATGAGGAAATAGGTGGCCACCTCTCTGTGAAGCGTTATAGTGATGATGATGTAGAGCAGGGGAATTCCAGTGGATAGAGGTAGGAGATCCAAAGAGCTGGGAAGTGGAAACGAACAGTCGTGGAGCAGATTGGCTTTAAGCCACGAATAGACAGAGAACAGGGGAGAGGAGAAAAAATAGTAAAGGAGAGAGAAAAGAGAGAGAGAAGCAAAAATTGCAGAGAACAGAGAAGCCAAGCTGACCTGCAAAGCAAAGGCAACATCGAGTAGATAGAGACAGAGAGAGCCCGAGAGTCTATGAACTCCAGAGAAGGCTTGAGATGTTGAAGCAACTCCTCTGTGTATACTTGTCAGGTATTGAGTACCAAATTAGACTCATGCCACCGAGACTAGTTGAGGTCGAGTTTCAGTAAGGGGAGTCTGTGTACTCTAGGGACTTAGGGGATCCAGGTACAATCCTACTGATCATTATCTGTTAAGTGAGACTCAATTTGAGCTCACTGTTGTAAAACTTTGCTTTTTAAGACACAATAGAAAGGCCACTACTGAAGGTTGGACCAAGAGACGTAGCCCAGGAGAATTGGGTGAACTCCTTATTAAATTTGTTGTGTTTATGTGTTTGCTTACCGTGTTCTCTTACTGTGTCTATGTATTTCGCAATCTTATCAATCTGTTGCATAAAATAACATAGACACCCCCTAGCACATAAGTCTATAATACCTTCATTAATTAACTGAGATCATTCACGAGTGATTTGAGATCATCATGAAAGCAATAAAGGTGAAAGAGAAAGGTATAAATCTGGTTTTAACCCTGTTTCTTTTGATTATGTAAAGCATGATAAATACCCATATAAGCATGGGAAAAGAATTGCATGTTCCTTTTGTGGTTTAGATAACCATAATGTTTCTAGATGTTGGAAGAGAATGGCCACATACAGGAAAATTTTGAAGGAAAGGAAGCAAGAAGCCAAAGGTCCATTGGACAAGGAAAATCATGTTGTCAAGAAGATGCACATGAATTGCACTTACTGCCATAAGCAAGGACACATTGCTGAAAAGTGTTGGACTTTGAATCCAACAATGCTTCCCTGAAACTTGAAGAAGGCGGAGAGAGAAAATGGCAAGAATGGAAAGGAAGTTTCCATAAATGATGTGTTTCAAGATGATTCACATGTTGTTGTTGATGTGCAGACAAAGGAAGGACCTTTGAAATGGATTGGTGATAAATGGTTATAGTTCTTATCCAAGTAAAGTTGCATATCTTTTGATGTGAAAAGAAATGTATCACATCCATTTGCATTTTTTGTTAATGGAATGCAAGTTGCAGGGTTTTACCAAGAAGGTGAATGGAAAAGTTTAGTAGGAGACTCACTTTATTACTGCAACATTATATTCACTTCAGCTTCAAAAGTACAATGTACTTAAGCAAAAGTTGAAGGATGAAACATTATATTACAGCTTCAAAAGTACAGTGTGCTTAAGTGAAAGTTGAAGGATGAAATGCATGCATAAGCATGATATGCATGAACACATGGATGTTGATGATTTCCTTGTATTTGAACATGTATTTGTAATTAACTTGAAGGGTTGATTTCTTTGTTTTTTAAACATGCATGTAATGTAATATTGACTTGGGAAAAGTTGATTGGGTCTCCAAGATGGATATAGTGATGAAATGTTTCATCTTTGAAAAAGAATCCTAAAGTTCTTTTTCTACATGCTTGACTTGAAGGGTCAATTGTTTTAAAGGCATGTTTTGTTGGCTTGTTATCTAGTCAATCATTTGTATGCAGATGTAAAGACATGGAGGTGTTCACAAGATGTGAAATCTATCTCTTTTGATGAAGCAAGAGTTTAGGCCATCCAGTTGTTGTCTGTAATTCTGTTTTTCTTGACAAGATGTCAATAGAACATTTTTGTAACAGGTACAAATGAAAATTTTTGTGAATAAGATGTAACTTCACATTTGTTTGAGCCAACTTGGATCAATGATCCAGGAAGAGAAGTTCAAACTACCCACTGTAACCTTCTCAGCATGAGTTCTGCATGAAGTCAAGGAGGAAGACAGTTCTTAACCGGAGTACCAGCACATCTGGGAAGGAAGTGTTCAAAGGCTTTTGTTTAGAGGCACTATGCAAGGCAAGTGTACGGAGGCTGAAAGAAGAGGGTGACATACTCTCAGTTATTGTTCAGATCAATATATCAGTCTTTTGGAGTCCACAAGCTTTTTAGTGGGAAGGCATGATCCAAAATGGATATAGAATAGACTTCTAAGTCTAAAAATGTTTCTCAGAGAGGAAAATGAAAGTCAAAGGATGCTCTTGGAAATAGTCTCATTGTGTAGATCTTTTCAATCTGAATCTATTGCAATTTGAATGGATCAAAACGGGCTTCAGATGATCTAATATATGATCTTAGGCAATTATTAAGGTATTACAGACTCATGTGCATGGATATGCCTATGTTACTTTGTGCAATGGATCGATAATATTGCGAAATACATAGACAATGAAGCAGTTAAAGAACATAATAGACAACACACATAAACACAACAAGTTTAATAAGGAGTTCACCCAACACTCCTGGGCTAGATCTCCTGGTCCAACCTTCAGTGGTGACCTCTCTATTATGTCTTCAAAACAGAGTTTTTACAATAGTGAGCTCAATTTGAGCCTCACACAACAGATACAAAACAATAAGGCTTTACTTGGAACCCCCAAGTCTCTTCTGAGTACACAAACTCTCCTCACTGACTCTTTGTCTCTGTTTCTCTATCTCAGCACTACTTGTCCCTGTTTTCTCTTTGTCTGTGGCTTTAAAGCCAATTGGCACTATCTCTTTATTTCACCTTCTCGGGTTCTTTGGCTTCCCGACCTCTATCCGCTCAGATCCCTTTATGAGCGTTAGCAATCATTGCTAAACGCTTCCAGGGATGGTGGCCACCTGTATTGTAACGGTATGGTCATCAGGCCTTTGAACTCCTTCTAAATCACCGTTCTTTGTTTACGCAGAAAAATACGTTCAACACAGGAAAAGTATGCCAAACACTGTCTATCAGACTTGAAACATTATGAATTTGCCTTATAAATCCTATCGGGTCTGCTTGTATACTGACATTGCATCTCCACCGTTGATCTAGGAGATCCAAATCCAATGGCTAAGATCCATTTCGAGTGGCCCTTTCGTATGGGATATAACCGCTTGATGAGGGCGGTTTTCTCTCTCCTCAGCCTGGACATATGGCAGCTATTATATGGGACTGGGCGGAGCCCGACCCAAACCATTTTCTGCCTTCGGTCCTCCTAAAAGCCTGCCTGTTTTGTGATTTCCCTTTTATATAAAAATACATTGAAACATGAAAATCCTGCTTATCGGACTTGAAAACATATGTAACAATATTAATAACCCTTTCGGGTCGGGTAACATTGCCAAAATCACATTTCCCTTGGTTTTCGCTTATTTAACGAAAACACAATTTTACATAGAAAAAGCTCCTTTTACGGATCTCAAACTATATCAAATATCACTTATAACCCCATCGGGTTCGGCCATCGCATCACATATATATATACAACCCTGCTCCATTGTACCGCTCCGATGTGATATTGCGATGCAACTAGTCGCAATCGCATATTGCATAAGTCCCGGGCCAATTGTAATCGCTCCTTTGTTACCTGCTGATGCGATATGGTGGGTTAACCTGGGCCGTCGATCTACGTGCTTGATCGACGGTCCTCGTTGACCTCGATGAGTGCTATCGCAACATTCACGTGACTGCCTCCAATAGCCTCCGATAGTCATCGCCGATTTGTGATATGCCAATCGGATCTGGACCGTTGATCGGTCAGATCCGACGGCTCTTGTGAATTATTCCTTTTGACCGTCGATAAGCCTGTTTTCGCTTTTTTCTCTATGTTTTTACCTCCCGATAGTGTTTTCCACCTTTTCTAAGGGTTTTTCCTCATCAGTGTTTTCCACCTTTTCTAAGGGTTTTTCCTCATCCGATAGTGTTTTCCACCTTTTCTAAGGGTTTTTCCTCATGCGATAATTTTTATCTTTGAAGACTTACAAGGTTTCTAGGATCCATTTAGATCACACCTTCCCACTGAAAAGGATTTTGGACCACGAAAAGTTAGTTTTTAAGAATCAAGCAAGTGAGGATACAACTTCCTCACTTGTCCAATCTCTATCCATCTTGCACTGCATGGTTTTGAACCTTTGAGCCCAATTTTGAGGTACTCAACATCCCCTTTGCGCGTAGTTCTCACCTTCCTGTCCAAAACTGTATCTTCCTGCAACTCATTGAGATATTCAGGCAACAGATCATCAATAGAAGGCAACTGACTTTGCTCTTCGAGATCTTCAATCAATGAAGGTTCAAATAGTCTCAAGTTTTCTGCATTAACTACTGAATAGATGTGCATGTAAGCTGGAAAATCAAGGCAAAAGCATTCTCACCAATTTTCTCAAGTATCTTGAAAGGCCCATACCTTTTGGCTTCAGCTTCTTACCTTCACCTTGCATTTTTTCTTTGTTGATTTACAACCAAAATTGATCACCAACTTGGAAGCTATGCTCAATTCGATGCTTATCATGCCTTGCCTTGTACTTGGCTTGGCTCTTTTCCAGTTGTTCCTGCACTACCTGGTGAATTTCTTGGATCTGTTCAATGAACTTGGTTGCTTTGTCCACATCACTGTGTCCATCAACTGCTATGTCTTTACTAAAGACAAAATCCAAGGGATACCTTGGTGTAAAACCAAAACAAGTCTCAAAAGGAGATCTTTATGTAGAAGAATGTTTAGCATGGTTGTAAGCATGTTGCACATAACATAAATGTTCATCCCAAAGCTTTGGATGCTTACTGCAATAGCCCCTGAGCAACTGGATCACTGTCCTATTGACCACCTCTGTTTGGCCATCTATTTGTGGATGAAAGGCTATGCTCTTCTTCAATCTAATGTCCATTAACTCCCATAGACTTGACCAAAACTTCCCAACAAATCGGGAATCTCGTTCAGAGACAATAGAAGTGGGTAACCCAAAATGAACCCATACATGTTGAAAGAACAACTTCATTGTTTGTTCAGTTGTAATATTCTTATTACAAGGTATTAAAATACACATTTTGCTGAACCTGTCCACAATAACATATAAATAGTCATGACCTTTTCTAGATTTTGGCAATCCCCCAACAAAGTCCATGGAAACACTTTCCCAAGGATGAGAAGGAACTGGAAGTGGAGTGTACAAGCCTAGTATTCTATTGTTGGGTTTTCTTTTAGCACACATGGTACACCCTTTAATATATCTAGAAACTTTTTCATGCATTCTTGGCCAATAACAAAATCTTTGCAGCTGTGCAACTATTTTACTTACACCAAAATGACCTGATATTAGAGAAGTGTGTGCTTCTCGGATTATATTAACTCTTTCAGTTTGAGGAATGCATAACTTTCCCAAATGATACAAGAGTTGGTCCTTAACATGATAATCCAATTATTCTACTTGTTTTCCATGACTTAAAGTTGCATATACATCCTTAAAATCTACATCTTGAGCATATTGTTCAATGTAGCTTTCATGCAATACTGAATTATGCTTAAGTATAGTAGATGCATTTATAATTGGTCTGGATAACATATCTGCAACCTTATTGTGTATGCCTTTCTTATATCTGATGACAAGATGAAACTGTTGTAGAAAACCCATCCACCTATAGTGTCTTGATTGCTATAATTTAGGTTGTGAGTGCAAATATTGAAGTGGTTGATGATGAGTATGTATAATTGTTCCTTTACCCAATAGGTAATGTTTCCACTTTTTTACACTCTGCACTGATGCATACAATTCTTTATCATATGTGGGATAATTAGCTATTGCAGAATTAAATGTATCAGAATGATAACATATGGGTTTACCATGTCGCATCAACACTGCTCCCATGGCATAGTCACTGGCTTTTGTTTCAATCTCAAATGGTCTTTGAAGATCTGGCAATGCTAGTACTGGTGTTGTACTATTTTTTTCTTTCAAGGTGTCGAAGGCTTTCTGCTATTTGCCTCCCCACTGAAACACCTTGTTCAATCCTGTCAAAGCATGTAAGGGAGCTACAATCAAGGAAAAGTTAGCAATAAACTTTCTCCAATATTGTGCTGCTCCTAGGAAGCTCCTAACTTCTGTAGCATATTTGGGTTTAGGCCAGTTCACAATGACTTCAACCTTAGAGGGATTTATCTTCAATTCACCACCCCCTACAATATGACCCAAATAATTCAAAGATGTTTTTCCAAATTCACATTTTGATAGCTTAACATAGAGATTTTCTCTCTTCAAAACATCTAGAGTCTGCTTTACATGCTTCAAATGTTCTTCCCATGTTTTACTGAAAACAAGAATGTCATCTAAATATACAATTACAATATCATCAATAAAAGGCCTGAGCACATCATTCATTACTCTCATGAAAGTGGCAGGACCATTAGTTAAGCCAAAAGGCATAAATAGCCATTCATATAGCCCTTGCTTTGTTTTGAAAGCAGTCTTCCATGCATCTTGTTTTGCTACTCTGACCTGATGGTAGCCACTACGCAAGTCCAATTTGGAAAAGTAAACAACTTCCTTCAACTGATCTAATAGATCATCTATGCGAGGAAGAGGATAACGATTCTTGATCGTTATTTTATTCGGTGCTCTGTAATCAATGCACATCCTCCACGAGCCATATTTCTTTCTCACCAAGACAATTGGAGATGCACATGGTGATGTGCTTGGCCTTATGAACCCTTTTTCGAGCAGCTCCTGTACCTGCTTCTTGATCTCTACATTCTCTAAAGCGGATAACCTGTACATTCCGATGTTAGGCAATGGAGCATCTTTCTGCAAATGAATATCATGTACAATTTCCCTTTTGGGTGGCATAACTTTAGGTTCTTGAAATAGGATATCATATTCTCAAACAAATTTTTCTAAATCAGCTTTCTGTTTAGCATCACAGCCTTCAAATACATTGGTTTTATCACGGGTCTTTTCCTTTACAACCATTAGTAAAAATTGCTTGCATGAATTTACAATTCTTTTCATCTGCCCTGAGTTAATGAGAGTGTAGTTATTTTTGAGTTGATGAGCTCTTACAATATTTTTATTCCATCTTTTGTAAGTTGATACATATTTTCAGTTCTATAGAAAATAAATTTTCTATCATACAAGTAAGGACATCCTAAAACAATACCACATATATCCAAGGGAACTATATCTAACTCAAACTCATCTACAAAAGTTGACCCAAAAGCAAACCTAAGTTTACATTGTCTAGTCACTTGTAGCTTTGCCTTATCACGTAGCCAACCTAATGGATATGGCTTCTTGTGAGGTGTGGTTAGTAGTCCCAACTTCTTTACAATTGCTTCAGAAATCAAGTTTACTTATGAACCACTATCAAATGAAGTATCAATATTTTGATGCTTGGAAATAACTCTAATATGAAAAAGCTCATGTCTTTTCCTCTCATTTTCTTCATTATCAATAGATTGTGCAGAATTACTAGTAGATGCTTGTTAGGCCCCTATACTACTAGTGTAACCACTTATTATTATTAGTACAACCCACTTATTATATTGACGTACCCATGTAGTGCCCATATTGTTACTATTGTGCCCCATAGAAGCCCACTATTGTTATTATTGTGCCCTTACATTATTATTGTTATGTCAGCTCTGATTATGTTATGACCCCTTAGACTCCTATATATAGAATGGAGGTCTTTTCATTTGTATCATCAAAGAATCATTCATTTGTGTAATGTAAAGGAGGTTTTCCCCTCGAAGAGGCTGAATTCTAAGGTGTTGATCTATCTTTTCTATCTTTTTGTGAGCTGGTTTCATAACATTTGGTTTCAGAGCTTGGATTGTAGGGTTTCGCTGCTCCAAATAGGTTATCGTGGAATTTTCGCTATAACTTTTTTTCTACGATGTTTCAAAAGCTAAAAAAAAACCCCATTTGAGAAGAAATAGAATTGAACCTTAGGTCTGAATTGCAGAGCTTTTAGTGCTACAGTTGTGGAGATATGATCTGAGGAAGTTGGTATTTTTGAAGACTCCTGAATTAAATTCCAAACAGGTGACCTGGGGAAAATCATCATAACTTTCTCTCTGAGCATTGGATTGAAATTTTGTAAGAAGGTACAGAAAGAGGACAGACTGTAGTTTCTTTAATATATTTTTCAGTGCCAAAGGTTGAAACAGTGACACGTGGCACTTCATACAAGTTCGCTCTTCTCGAAAGGCCTATAATCAGGTCATCTTGGGAGATTGTGCATAACTCTTTCTTGGAGAATCCAATTTGGATCAGATAGGTGGCATTGGAAAGAGGACATAGAGGGCTACTACAGGTTGCAATTTCAAAACTTAAAGATCCGAAAGTACATAGTTATAGTCGTTTCAAGATCGAGCTCCTAAAATCAAGAAAAAGCAAGATGAGGAAGTTTGATGGCAAGGATCCGGTAAATTGGATACTTCAGATGGAGCAATATTTTGATCTACATGGTGTACCACTGTTACAAAAGGTATGTATTGCATCTTCATATTTAGAACCGATCAATTTTTATGGTATGAAGGGATTTTTCCTCGTAAACAACTTGTTACATGGTCAAATTTCACGGAGGAAATGATAGCACATTATGAGGATACAAAGAGCAACACCTTCTTTAGAGCAACACCACAACAATTGGAAAGAGTAAAAGGGCTTTGTGACATAGTGGAAAGAAAAATTATGGAAAACCGGAAGCATACCCCTCACAACTATAAAGATGGAAGTGTTGTTTCTCCTAGCCTTCCACAACCTACAAGGGTTACACCACAACAATTGGAAGAAAAAAAAGAAAAAGGGCTTTGTTACAATTGTGATAGCAAAGGCGCTAAAGGTCATAAGTGTACTGAGAAGAAATTATTTTACATAGAATATGAAGAGGAGGAAGAAAAGGATCAAGAAACATCAAAAGAAGAAGATATATGCCAGGACCCCACCCCAGAGAAAGAAGAAATGAATCAGACCATATCTTGTAAAGCATTGGCAAGAATTACCACTCCTCAAACTCTCAAGATAGAAGGACATATCCAGAAGAAAAAGGTGCAAGAAGTGAAAGATCACATCGAGAAATAAGAAATGAATCCAACCATATCTTGTAATTCATTGGTCAAAATTACCACTCCTCAAACTATCAAGATAGAAGGACATATCAAGAAGAAAAATGTTCAAGAAGTGAAAGATCACATCGAGCATCAAGAAATGAATCTGACCATATCTTGTAAAGGATTGGAAGAAATTACCACTCCTCAAACTCTAGAGATAGAAGGACATATCAAGAAGAAAAAGGTTCAAGCAGTGAAAGATCACATCAAGCATCAACAACAAGTTCTCAAAATTTTAAAGGATAACGCCACTTTGGTGCAAAATCAAACGAAACAACAAGTAGATCAACATCATAGTGAAAAATGTTTTGATGTAGGTGATTGGGTATTTTTACTGCTACATCTCAAGAAAGCTATTTATGAGAAGGAAATGTTGGCAATACTACATGCACTTAAAAAATGGCCACCTTACCGAATGGGAAGACTCTTCAAGGATGAGGATGTGGAAGCATTGTTTTGTAATAATTCTATTATCCAACCAGATTGGATAAACGAAGCAAGGGATGAATGGAAGAAGGACGAAGAAGTATGGCCACTTATTCAAAAGCTGCAAAATATCCCAATGCAAACAATATTGCCAGAAATTGAAGAGGAATGAAAAATCATATTGGAACTTAGAGCATTCACAGAAACAAGAACCCGATAGCTATGAAATCGATCAATTTCAGAGTATCTCATCAAGTGGAATAAGTTACCTGTTGAAGATTCCACATGGGAGGACAAGAATTTTATACAGAAGCATCAAGAACTACTCAAGCATTGAGGACAACGCTTTTTGAAGGAGAGGGGCATGTTAGGCCCCTATACTACTAGTGTAACCCCTTATTGTTATTAGTACAACCCACTTATTATATTGATGTACACATGTAGTGCCCATATTGTTACTATTGTGCCCCATTGAAGCCTACTATTGTTATTATTGTGCCCTTACATTATTATTGTTATGTCGGCTCTCATTATGTTATGACCCCTTAGACTCCTATATATAGAATGGAGGTCTTTTCATTTGTATCATCAAAGAATCATTCATTTGTGTAATGTAAAGGAGGTTGTCCCCTCGAAGAGGCTGAATTCTAAGGTGTTGATCTATATTTTCTATCTTTTTGTGAGTTGGTTTTATAACAATGCTTCAGAATTTTTACCTTTTATACCTGTAGCTGTGACTGTTGTTTCATCACCTGAGTCTGACCCCAAATCTTTCTGAATAGCAGCATTAGTCTTTTTCTTCTTGCCATCGAACTTCTTGGGTTTCAGCTCTGGATGCAAAGACCAGCAATGTTCATCATCATGTCCAACCTTCTTGCAGTGAGTGCATGAAGGTTTGTCTTTCTATACAGTGTTTATCTTTCTCTCTTTCCATTTTTGCTTCTTCTTCTCCTTGTTCTTGCTTGCAATGGGTTTTGATGATCCCCTAATCTCTGGGTTCACATTCTTGCCTCTAGCCTCTATATGTGTAGCCTAAACTGATACCTCATCTATGCTAGTAGGGTTAAACATGAGAATGGTGTGTCTCAAATAACTATGTAGACCACCTATATACTTCAGCAAAGTTTCAAGTGAGTCTAGAGAAATTCCTAGAATTAAAGATCTTTTTCTAAATTCCTGGGTATAGCTTTGTACACTTTCCCACTTTAGCTGGTGAAGAGTTTTCCAACTCATCATCGCTTGCTGCATATATGCTAGTGGATAGAATTTTTTTTTAATGGTAGAAACAAATTCATTCCAGATAGAAATAATTTTACCATGCTTCTTCAAATCAGCTTGTGTCCTGCCTTTCCACCACACTAGGGCAGTTCCTCCAAGGTGAAGGCTGGCCAACTGAATCTTTCTCCTTTCTGAATCGATGTTATACACTCTGCAATATACATCAATTTGTCTAATCCAGTTATCTAGCTTTTCTGCATTTAATTCCCCATCATATATTGGCAAATCAAATTTTCCATCTAATTTAATCAAAGGGCTAGAAGGAGGTGTTGATAGAGGAGGCTCTTTCCCTTTTTCTTTGCCTTCTGAATGGCCGTCTAGAAGAGGTTCCTCTATTCCTTTGTCTTGTTTGGAGGTTGAAGTATCTTCACTTCGACCTTTCTTAAATTCTCTATACATCTCTTCTACCATGGCTCTCACGGTCATGAAACTGTCCATGAACTGAGAGTCTGATTCCAAGGGAGTTTCTTCTGCCATTTTCCTCCTAGGATGGATTCTTCCTATTTCTAGGTTAGTCTCAACCAGTTCTCCTTCTCCTAATTTGAGCTTTGATGTAGTTAGCATTCAACAATCTAGCACAAGCTTTTCTAACCTTAGCAACCTAAAGCTCTGATACCACTTGATTTGATATATGATCTTAGACAATTAATAAGGTATTACAGACTCATGTGCATGGATATGCCTATGTTACTTTGTGCAATGGATCGATAAGATTGTGAAAACATAAACAATGAAGCAGTTAAAGAACATAATAGACAACACATATAAACACAACAAGTTTAATAAGGAGTTCACCCAACACTCCCGGGCTACATCTCCTAGTCCCGCCTTCAGTGGTGACCTCTCTATTATGTCTTCAAAATAGAGTTTTTACAATAGTGAGCTCAATTTGAGCCTCACACAATAGATACAAAACAATAAGGCTTTACTTGGATCCCCCAAGTCTCTTCTAAGTACACAGACTCTCCTCACCGACTCTCTATCTCTGTTGCTCTATCTCAGCACTGCTTGTCCCTATTTTCTCTCTATCTATGGATTTAAAGCCAATCAGCACTGTCTATTCATTTCACCTTCTCGAGCTCACTGGCAACCCGACCTCTGTCCACTAAGATCCCTTTCTAAGCGTTAGCAATAATTGATAAATGCTTCTAGGGATGGTGGCCACCTGTATTGTAACGGTATGGTCATCCGGCCTTTGAACTCCTTCGAAATCACCGTTCTCTGTTTACACGGAGTAATACGTTCAACACAGGAAAATTCCACCAAACACTGTCTATCAGACTTGAAACATTATGAATCTGCCTTATAACTCCTATCGGGTCCGCTTGTATACTGACATCGCATCTCCACCGTTGATATAGGAGATCTAGATCCAACAGCTAAGATCCATTTCGGGCAGCCCTTTCGTACGGGAGTTAACTGCCCGATGAGGGTGGTTTTCTCTCTCCTTAGCCTGGACACGTGGCAGCCATTGTATGGGATCGGGCGGAGCCCGGCCCAAACCATTTTCCGCCTTTGGTCCTCCCAAAAGCCTGTCTGTTTTTTTATTTCCATTTTATATAAAAATACATTGAAACATGAAAATCCCGCTTATCAGACTTGAAAACATATGTAACAATATTAATAACCCTTTCGGGTCTGGCAACATTTCCCAAATCATGTTTCCCTTGGTTTTAGTTTATTTAACAAAAACACAACTTTACATAGAAAAATCTCTCTTTACGGATCTCAAACTATATCAAATATCACTTATAAGCCCGTCGGGTCCGGCCATCGCATCGCATATATATATATACAGACCCGCTCCATTGTACCGCTCCGATGTGATATTGCGATGCGACTAGTCGCAACCGCATATCGCATAAGCCCCGAGCTGATTGCAATCGCTCCTTTGTTACCTGCCGATGCGATATGGAGGGTTAACCTGGGCCATCGATCTGCACGCTTGATTGACAGTCCTCGTTGACCCCGCTGATCGCTATCGCAACATTCACGTGACCGCCTCCAATAGCCATCGCTGATTTGGGATATGCCAATTGGATCTGGACCGTTGATCGGCCAGATCCGGCGGCTCCTATGCATTATTCCTTTTACCGCTGATAAGCTTGTTTTCACTATTTTCTCTATGTTTTTGCCTCCCGATAGTGTTTTCCACCTTTTCTAAGGGTTTTTCCTCATGCGATAGTTTTGATCTTTGAAGACTTAGAGGGTTTCTAGGATCCATTTGGATCACCAGATGAAGGAGTTATTGTAAAATGAAAATTGTCCAATGTCCTTAGAAAAGGAGGAAATTTCATTAATATTAAAACTATATTGAAAATGTTGATTTTTGGTATAGGCTCACTGGCCAATCCACAGCTGACACATGGCAGGCTACGATTGGGCCACGTGGCCTTGTTTGATTGGTCAAATTTCGGGCCAAAAAGTCAATGGCTACGTCATCTAGACATGTGGCAAACCGGGAAAGAGTCGCGGGTGTCTGATGATGTCAGCATAGCAGATGATGTGGCAGTCAGAGATTGGTTCACGCCTTCGATAATGAAGAACAGGGTCAAAGGCAGAGGATCGTTCGATCAAAGGAGGTCAATGCATTTTATAGCTAAACCCACAAGCAAGCGGACCTGAAGAGTTTATGGAAAATAAGCTAAACCTTTTGAGTTTTGGAAGGAGGGTAGTAAACGGTATTTCGGGCGGGCTTCAGGCGGTAAGTGGTATTGGAAGGACCTCACCTGATTCCATACACCAGCTGACACGTAGCACGTCATAGGAGAGAGAAAACCTCTTTTTCAGGCGGGTAATCTCCGTGCAAGTGGGCCACCCGAAATGGTTGTCAGCCATCGGATTGGAGATCATGGATCAATGGTGGAGATTGAGCGGACTACTTGATGTTTCGAGTTTAGTGTAAACCGTCAAATTAAACGAGGAATCAACGGTCATTGCATGGTGGAAGAGCGCGGAAGATAACCAACGAAGAGGTGGTTTCTTGAGACAAAGTGGTATTTCGGGTGAGGTAGAAGTGGTAAGCGGTAATTCGAGGTGAGCACCCAATTCCACTAACCGAGCGACACTTAGCACTTGGGAGGAGAGAGGAAACCGCTTTTGGGGCGGATAATCCCCATGCTATTTGTCCACCTAAAATTTCTGATAGCCGCTGGATCAAGTGTGTTAGATCCACAGTGGAGGATTGTCATGCAAGTTGGTTGATCAACAATCAGAACAAAAGCCCTTATGACAATGTGACTTGCGATATGCGCGGACTCAATAGGTTTATAGATGAAGCTGCATAAAATTTGAGATCCGGTTAGGGTTCATAGTCAGGTTTTCTATGTTTTGCCATGTATTCCTGTGTATTTGGTAAAATTATTTGTTTTGGGGATTTTAACTCCATTGAAATGGTTTTTCCCACACCCACTGGTCCTTTCGTTTTCCAAATCGTTGTCTTTTTTAAACATCATTGCTACCCACCATAAGAAATGATGTAACTGAACGTGTCATGCAAACACAAATTAGGACGCAGAAGAGAAGGTAAAGAGACTAACAGAAGGGACCAGCACAGAGGAAGGCGTTTTTGGAAACAAAAGAGGTTTCGGTAACCATCCAAGGGGTTTGGAGGCATTATTCTTGTGGACTCGAGGAGTTCGAGCCATCTTGGGGATAAGTTCCATTGTTGTGTAGAGACTCAAGGGGGAGCTCACACATTGTAAGAATCAGAGCCAAGAGCCAGAGTCGAGAGCCAAGAGCCGAGAGCCAGAGCCAAGAGCCAAGAGCCAGAGCCGAGAGCCAAGAGTCGAGAGCCAGAGTCGAGAGCCAAGAGCCAGGGCTGAGAGCCAGAGAGCAGCAAAGAAATCAAATGATCAAGCTAATGCTGGTGTTCGATGTGTGGTGAAGAGAGGAGAAGGAGTTCCAGAGACAGTTAATAGAATTTTAAGGGAGTTGGTGCAAGCTACAGCTCAAGTTAGCTCAGAGCACTAATTGAAGGAGTCTAGTCTAGAGAAGCCTAGACTTGTCTGCAGAACAAGGATAGCCAGGGGTAAGATGGCATTCTAAGCCCATTGGTTCATTTGTAAACCAATGGAGTTAAGTGTAGCACTTGTAAAATAATTGAAGCCATAATCCCAAAGAGCCTAATCGAGTTTATTAGAGCTCAAGGAGACGTAGCCCAAGATATCAGGGTGAACTCCATATTATATTGTTGCCTTATGTGGTTTGCTTATTTTCTACATTGTTTTACTATTATGTGTTTTATTTTAGTTTAAGCAAATGAATATAAGCACTCAAACAGTTTAAAGACAAACAAAGACATACACCTACTTCAAGTTCTCTTAATTCCGCAAATTATCAATCATAAGCTAGATCTTGGAAATTGTTAAGCTTTGGAGTGGGTGAGGTTCTTGTAAGTTGACAAGAAGCCTTTAGTGCCCCATTTCAGATCACTAATAGATCTTATTGCAATGGAAGTCGATGCTGCCAGGGAGGAGTTGAGCACAGATGAGGTGGTTTTGAAAAGACTCTTGAATGAATGGAGGCACCTAGATGAAAGATTCATCCTAGAGGACAAAAAAAAATTGTACAAAGAAATGTTCCAACAATATATGGCTAACCAAGGGCAGAGATAGGGAGATCTGGAGGAACAACTAGCCATGCAACAAGATAAATCATAGGAGCAACATATCCGAAGCAAAGGGGATGGAGAAATATGCAGGAGTTAATACAAATAATGTGAGAGATGTTGGTTAATACGGGAAGGGTAATACCACTCTCAGCGGTATTCCAACAACTCCACAAAATTTCACAATGATATTTATCTCCTAGAATGTGAGGGGCCTCAACAGCCAAGGCAATCAGAGATACTTACAAGACTGATTGAAAACAGAGTGTTGGCTTAGGGGGTCCTGACCCAGGTTCAAAGTTAGTTGCACCAACCAACAAAACCTACACTACTGGCCCTTTCGGAAAAAACCCACGTAGCGCAGGCTGCATTCTCACCCGAAGCAGTATCGGGGGATGCAAGAACCAAGTTTCTGCATCCAGACTAGTATGATGTCTTCCAACACCCCGATTTGCCTTCGAACAGATCAATAAAATCATAGGGCACGTTACTACAACTTCGTTAAATAGCCCTCAGACCTTCACGAAGGTCTACGACCAGTCCTTGCGGACCTCTAACAGTCTATTCTCCTACTTATGTGAATCAGAGAGCATTTATAAATTAGTGTTTGTGCATATTTACTTAATTTAATAGTAAACCTCAGAGAATGTATCAGAGTATTCACGAAAGAACTTAAACATTCATTGCATACATCATGAACATGTATTCAAGAGAATGTGTAACATTCAACCAATATTCCATGAAACACATCATTCATCGACAACGGATAACACTAACATGAATAAACATAATTACGGAAGAATTTTTCGGAAACTATCTTTACTGATCTTCAATTCAAGGTTACAGACTCAAAACTACCTTGCACACACAGCTGTAGGGGTCTACACACTCAACTGTAGACTCTACATAGGCCTCTACGCACTTAGCTATAGAGCCTTTCCTCCTTTATCTTACCCACTTCTTCTCTCTATCACTTCCCATCCATTATCAATTATTCATCTTCATTGCCTTAGAATCTTCTAAGACACACCTATTTATAGCCTTTTTCATACAACGCCATGGTCCGTAGACCATGGGTGAATCTCAAAACTGACTCAAATTACATAAAACAAGGGGATAAACCCTTTTGACTCTTATTCATCTGTGCGCTTCGTATCAACAAATCACGGAGACTTTACATAAGTTACAATACTGTATATAAAAGTGGGGTATCTAACCCCAAAACTGACCCAGGGAACCCCATCCCAAGAGGCCCCCAACAGAAATATTGTGACTCACCCTTGAGTCACTATGCTAGCACTGCGATCTTACTGCGAAGATCCCCCAGCTCCACCTGGGTTACTGCAACTTCGGCAGCGCTCTGTGTTGCTGTCTGCTTGACTTCCTCGACCAATTTTTCCATGGCTGGTCCTTCTACAGCCAGCCTCATCGTTTGATATTTCTGCTACAGTCCTTTAAGCTTATCCTGAGTGGTATTCATGACTTGATAAGCCTCCTCCAACAAGGGCTGCAACTTGACCTTTAGCAAGGCCTCCTTCATCTGTGCTTCTTCCAACTATGCTAGGAGAGGCTTTCCTTCCTGTAATTTGGCAAGGTGTGGCGCTAGTGCTAGGGAGTGCATAGTTGCCTTGAATTAATCATATTTCCGCTGCAACTCCCGTACCTCTCTGTTTAACGTTTGCAGGTTTAGATCCTCCTGCAAATTGGTCACTAGCTCCATAGCCTGGTCGAAAAATGTGGCACAGTCAATGACTATGGCATCCAAGGTGGCCAAGCCTTCCTTTATCACAACTCCGTGCTACTCCCAGACCTCAGACGGTCGTGGGTTGCAACTTTAACTAGAGCTATATAATCTTGATGTTGATCTCAAATGTGACTCAGCCAACCTCTACTTTAGCCTCATGCACACCATCGACTATTTTTCTGATTTTAGATTCTAGCTGTGCATCCTCCGGGATGTGAAGCTAAGGCATTGTCTTGCATGCCTTTGCTATTGCTAACTCCATACTAGAACTATGTCTGAAGTGCCTCCTTTTCCTTCAAAGAATGTGCCTTCTTCTACTTGTCCTTCGTGGATTTCTTTGATTTGGTTGGTTGTGTTTCTCTGGTAGGGGTAGGCTTCGGCCCAGGCTACCTCGATTCCATAGGCACAATAGTTGAAGCTTCCATACTTACATATTCCAGGGTATCGGTATCAGAGGCAACATCATCAATACTAACAGTTTCAGCAGGACTTGGTGCAGACATTTTGTCAAGAATAAACTTCTGGTTTATTGCAGGCAACTCAGCAAATGCGGGGCTCGCAACAAAATCCTCCCAAAATGCTCGGCTCATAGGAAACAGACAACAAAATTCACTAACAATTATGAGAGCACAAAGTGTTCTCTGTTGGATCGGCACGTGCAATTTATAGGGGGTTTTGAATTCAAATCCGACTGTTTCCCCCAATTTCTGAAAATAAATGTTGTTTTGGTGGTAGATCTTCAAAGATTTTTTCCTTAAATGCTGCTACCCTACTCCATTTAACTGTCTTCTGACTGTCAAGTCATGAATAGTGACTCTAACGATCACTTTCCTGTGGTGCTGCGTGGTACCTTCCTAGATAGTGCAGCTTCCTGGGTTGCCTCTGCGTCATTCTCCGTGTAGTGTGCTTGCTGCATTGTCCTCCAAACTGGGTAGTGTAGTTTATAGTCCCGCGGACCCTTGCAACTGCCTGGAGCACTAAGACTATCCTGCTTCCATATAGTCATTGTGCAGGATCCCCTGTATACAACTTAAGTCTGCTCCCATTCACTCTTCTTGGGAAGGGTTCCCCATTCACCTTCGCGAGCTGAACGATGCCTCCATCTATAATTTCTTTGACGATATATGGCCCTAACCAATGCATCTGGAATTTACCTAGAAATTTAGTGAATTTACTATAATATAATAGGACAAGATCATTTACCTTGAATGTGGGAATCTTGATATGGCGATCATGCCACGCTTTTTCATGTTACTTTTGTACTTGTTGATGAAATCCTACCAAAAATTGATCCTCTTTGAGCTCCATCAGTTGCACGAGCCATTCCTCCAAGGCCTCGCGATCCGCCATACCCGTGAGAGCTTCTATGTACAAAATAGGGACAATGTACTCCATCAACATTACAACTTCGATTCCATATACTAATCTGAATGACGTTTTCCCTGTCAGCTTCTTACAAGTAGTCCTATAAGCCCATAGTATTGCAGGTATGCACACATCCCAGTCATTCCATTACGCATTGCAGATATTTGTCAATGCGTTCTCCAAAATCTTATTGATGCCTTCAACAGTCCCATTAGCCTATGGGTGATACGGTGTACACTTTTTCTGGTAGACCTGGAATTGTTCAGTTGACGCACTGATTGTTTTGTTTAAAAAGTGTGTATCTCTGTCACTCATCAACACTTTCGGGCAACCAAATCTGGTTAATACATACTCAAACAAAAAATTTGCTACCGTAGCCCCTATACAATCCTTAATCGGTTGTGCTTCTTTCCATCTGGTGAGATATTCCGTCGTGGTGATAATATAGCATGCACCTATTTTCTTCCCCGGGGGCTAAATTGGCACAACAAAATCAATCGCCCATTTCTCAAAGGGCTGCAAAGATACTTGAGGATGTAATGGGAACTAACCCCTTCAAGATGGTCTTCCAGTTCATTGACATGCATCGCATGCCTTACAATACGCTTTGGAATCATTGTGCAATGTTGGCCACCATAGACCTATGTGAAAAATATTCTGTAGTTACCTTGCATGCATAATGACCTCTCGCATCTCCCCCATGAGGTTCAGTGAGAATGCTATCCCACTCAAAATCTGACACATATCTTCACAATATTTCATCTGCACCCATCTTATATAGATGTCCCACAATGACTAAAAACTCTTCCGTGCGCACTACTAATTCCTTCTTTTGTTGATTTGTATATCCTTCCGGTGCCATCCCCGTAGTCAACAAGTGAATAATGTCGGAAAAATGATCATCTGCTATGCGCACCACAAAGAGATGTGTATCGGGCAACTATTCCTCCAAATTATTAGGCTCTTCTCCTGTTTCGATCCATGATAGATGGTTAGGTCCTGCATTTAACCTCCTTGGCTTCATAATGACTTCAAAGTCATACTCCTTAAATAATAGCAACCATCTACAGATCTTCCCCCCCAACACAAGCTTGTTGACCAAGTATTACAAGGCAGAATGCTACATGTACATCTTGAAATACCCTCCTAAGAGATAATGCCTAAATTTCTGCAGCGCGTACACCATGGCCAATCCTTCACGCTCAGTCATTGAATAATTTTTCTTGGCCTTCGATAAGTTCTTACTTGTGAAGCCTATAGGATGGTCCATTTCTTCTTCACATCCTGCATTAACATTGCACCCAACGCAATGCAAGGGGCATCCACATGTATGTGAAACACCTTTTTCCAATCAAGGAATACCAAGATCGGCGCAGTGACCATATTTTCCTTCAATACATCTAAGTTGCGTTGACATTCTTCGTCCCAACACAATGTTGTGTCCTTCTTCAACAGTTTCTCCATGGGCACAATAATTTGAGCATAAGATTTGATAAATTTTCTATAATATCCCGTATGTCCCAGTGTCGTGCGCAGCTGCTTAACGTTCCTTGGGGCCTCCAAATTCACAATTATCGTGGTCTTTGCAGGTTCCACCATTAATCATTGTTTTCACACCACATGACCCAGCAAGATCCCAAAGGGAACACAAAATATGTATTTCTTCAAATTTAGTTCTATCTGGTATCGACAACATGTATCCAACATTAGGCGCAGACTTGTTACATGGCGCTTCACTAATCCGAACATTTTCTAGTAATCAAATTATACTTCTAAGAACTTATGAATGAACTCCTTGAATGCTGCTATGACTACAAGGGAAAATATCGCAGGCGCATTCTTAAGCCCAAACGACATCACAGTCTATTGAAAACAACCCCACTCTGTCTCGAATGTCATCTAGCTCCTATCCTATGGCATGATATTGATCTGATGATACCCAAGAAATCCATCAGTAAAGGATTAGGCCTATTTCCGTCCAACATTGTCTAACACTTCATCTGTAAACGGCGTTGGGAATGGGTCGTTGACACACGTGTCATTAAGCTTTCGCAAATCTACACAAATACTTATTTCACCATTTTGTTTCTTCTCCTGAACCACCATCGGACTCACCCAATCAGCTTCTTCAACATGTTCTATGATGCTTGCCTCCAACATCTTATCCAACTCTTGGTGAACCTTTTCCTTATATTTAGGATTAAGACGATACGACCTCTATTTAATAGGCTTTGCGTTTGGCTTTAGAGTGATCTTCATAATGCCCAAATCGCCAACTATGCCCTTCAAATCCGAAAACTTAGTAGGGAAGAGATCCTAGTATTCGCGAAGTAACTCAACAACTTTATCCATGGTAGTGTCGTCCCAATAATCTCCAATCTTCGCGAACTTCAGTTCTGCTTTAGTGCCAATGTTTATTTTCTTTGTCTTCAACGGCACGAAGATGTCTAGGTTTTCTATTTGTGGGCCTTCGACTACGTGATTCCCTTCTGTTTCTCAGATATTCATCCTCCTCTTCAGTGGTCACATTATAGCATTCCAATGCATGGCACAACTGGGTGCTCCAATCTGGTTAAACCCATTCCATAGGTTCTTTTGGCATTCTGAAGATAATTGCCTTAATTTCTTGCAGTGCTTCATCGATGCTTGTGAAGCTTGTCACACGGAATTGGTCAAGGGTGCGGACACAGCTGACCTTCCTAGAAGTCTAAGACATTCTAATGACAAACAAGACAAAATGGAGTGATCTTTCTCTAAATACACCTTTTACAATATGAAAACTACAAGTGTTTAGGCTTACCTTATTCCAAAACGCTGTTGTTGAAGTTCGTTCTTGACGATCCGGATGAACTCCTCCTTCAAGTCAATTCCTGCAACCACAAACAATCAAACAATTACCAAGCACTTGCATTTCATACAATAAAACATATATTCAACATGCAGACCAAGGAACACATGAAATAACTCATTAACACAAGCTATTGAGAAAAATAAACCAGTTTGTATTAATAACGAAACAAAGAAACTCTTACAACCTAGCCTTGGTGTTGTGCAAGTTCCTCCCAGGGTCCATCAAGGGTTTTCCTCTACTTTGACAAAGCTCACCCTCTTCCAAGTAGAATCAAGTAAAGACAATCTCTCCTTACAAAGGCTCTAATGGAAGACCTAAATCCTGCAGCATTTACCCAAAGAAAATGTATAGCTCCAACCTCCTCTCCCTCTGGCTCAATGTCTTTATTTATAGTGCTGTAAAGAGGTTATTCAGGTCCACCATCAATGGGATCATCCCCCTCTTTGGGTGGGATAGCTCCCTTATTGATGGGATAAGTTCCCCCTTAATAGAGATACATGAACCAACTGGAGGCGCATCCATTTCATCAAACTGACCTCTAGAATGTTCTAGAAGTAACCACAAGTAACTTTTTTAAGATGAAACTTGCGCATTTTGCCTTTTACAGAAGGACGCACCTGTCCTTTGACATACAGAGCGTCCAAAGACGCAGACTTTGTGAACATTGTCAGCGTCCCCGCAGGTAAGGCTTGAGAGAACCTGCGACCCCAGAGATAAACATATTTTTTACAAGACTTTCTCTCTTCTTTGAGTTTGAGATGGATAACAGAGGCATGAGACTTGCCTAAGAGGGTAGCATGACTGTTGATTTGAGCCATACTAACTGTAAGTAATCAAGGTGACATTTTTAGTGTAACAGATTGCCCCCTAAAGTGCGAAGCCTGGAATAGAGTAGGGTTTTGTAATTCTAGGAAGGGTGAAGCGCTTTATCATTTCAAGGATTGTCTTGTGGATGACCTGGTTGGAACCTGCAATTTTCAACACAAAATACATGTATAAGATTATATCATCACTGAGGTAGGCATTCCCATACTCAGATTCAAAACTTTAACTAATGGACTAACTACTCTGATACAGGAATGATCTTGCAGTACATCATTTTTATAGACTTTTGTAGACACAGTATGGACGCAGCCATCTGTTTATGATTAGTCTACATAGATAATGAATACAAAACTCCTCGCAGCCTGGATGGTAGAAACTAGATCCAGGGTCTTCATTTCTACTTCCCGAATTGGTACGATTCTAGCCATGTGATTAAATGATTTGATGTCGAACATGGTAGAAACCACTTGATTACCAGTCAATGATGTAAACTGTTAACAAGCGTGAGAGAGACCACCAGTAATGTCAATGGTTCTCAAAGTACCAAGCACAACCCGTGAAATGTGAATAGATGTTTTGATGTCGAACACTTCACGGAATCCTTTGATCGAAAGTCAATGATGTAAACTGACGTCAAAGGCGAGAAACCTGCCATTGATGCATGCAGACTTCAAGGTACTGTCGATTCCTAAGTCATCTTTCTAGATAATGTGTCGATGTCGATAGAAAGCGACCCGTTGCAGGCAAGCCCGCAACACGAAATCATTGTTCAAGTTGAAGAAATGTTGCTGTAAGGACTGACTCAGGGATGGTCAAATGGACGACAAGTATTTTGCAGATGAAAGTTTTCCTTGCAGACCTCTTGAACACATAACGACACAACAGATGGCTTGGTAACAAATAACTCAAAGTTATTTCCCGAAACCCGGTTAAAGACTTTCAAAGTGATTTGGTTAACTTTGAGGTAAATTTTCCCAACCCAGGTGAAAAAAGTGTCGTGTTCAAGAGCGGTAATAAAGTTTCTTCTGAGACAAAAGGTGACAAACAGGTTCATTCTTCTCTCTTTTCCCCCACCATTTCTGGCAAGTACCTCTTTATTTTTAACAAGCTTGAGGAGGATAACATATGCTTGATTATAAGCTCATCCTTCGGACGAGTCCAACCTAGTTTAAATTCGAACCCTAGGAAGGAGTGGTTCGTTCCTGTTTGTAATTGAACAGGTCCTCTACTGTAAAAGTTTAACGAGCCCAGTATAGGAGAAACTCGGCGTTTTTCAATTTTAGAGAGTCTGAAAAAACTAAAGGAGACTCCACGTTGAACTTTTTCGTATATTTGTGTCCCTCAAGCCCGAAAAAGTATAAAATAATACCTGGGGGAACCGCTTGATCTTGCGACCAAGGAGTACTTTCATAATAGTGTCGTTGACCTGAAAAGTAAAAAGCGATCAAGGACACGTCGTTTTATTTCCTTATCGAGTTTGAAATGACAAAAACCCGGCAATCTTTTCCTGATTTTGCGGTCAGAAAAGAGCTAAAAGGGGACCGTCTTTTAATTCCGTTTTAACGAGTGAAAAAGAAACACTCGGCGATCTTTTCATATTTTAGGAGTCAGAAAAGGGCTTAAAAGATGACTCTGATATTTTTGTTTGTGAAAAAATTACAATTTCCCTCGAAATCCCTTTGTCCTGCACAAAAGCAACACATTACTCATACCTGTTTAAAATAGGCAAAAATACATCGAGAAATATCTTTTCATGGTAAAAAATGAACTAATTCATCCAAAAAACCTATAAAAAGACCTTTTACCATGTCATTTTTACCGTTTCACTGTTGAGGTTGAAAAAGGAGCTTTTGGCAAGAAACTTCCCGTGGTCGCTGCGGAAAATCTGACCGTCGGAATCGAACGCCGTCTCATCCAGGTATTTTACACATCCTACTCTGCATTTCTATCCGTTTAGAATTAATTTTTAGGTTTTAGTTTCATTTTTTGGGAGGGTTTTGGTTTTGGAATGCGCCTCTCGGCGGACGCGGGTGCCCTTCGGGTGAACCGCGTCCCCCGACTTTTTCTCATACGGGAAAACGGTCGGAAGACGCGGCCCGCCTTCAGGCCAGCCGCGTCCGGGCGCCCTGTGCTACAAAGCCGGGGTGCGTCTTCCGAGAAGTGCGCATTTCAAAACCCCAACTCTCTCAAAAAATCACCAAAAATTCCCAAATCAATTTCTAATTGCTATTTTTGATATGCAGGGCATTAATCATGTTAGACTGGAGAGAAAGAGAGCATGTAGAGGAAGATGAAGTTGCAATAAATCATCAACCTTCCCTGGATGCCCTAAGAGCATGCGGATTATACAAATATTGGACCATACCGGGCATGAGGGGCCAGGTAAGATTCTTGGAGTGGCTGGTTGAGCGATGGAACGTTCAAGAACAATGCTTTTACATAGGAGGGCACCAGCTCGAGATAGAGCCCTCGGATGTATACTTTCTCACTGGCTTGCCAAACAGAGGTGAGCAACTTAGTCTTGCGGGGACTAGGCCGGGTGGCCAATCCCTTGATAGTCTCCGCGAGGATTGGTGCACACGTGGGGCTCACCATTCAAAAGGCATAGAGATAAAACACATCACTCTACCGGAACTCAAAGTCATAGCGTTCACGGTTACCAGAATTTGCGGCGCGGCCGCTTTACACATTGCTTCCGGATCCCAAATGCGGATGGCAATTGACTGTTACCAAGGCACCATTTTCAACTGGTGTGAAGCTGTGTCGGCTCATATGAAGAGCCAACTGACCAAGGCAAAGAACGGACGACTAAAGACTTTTGGATATGGGCCTCTAGTCGTGAGCTTTGCTTTGGAGAGAGTTCCAATGCTGATCCCTCAGCAACTCACTGTTGATACGTTGGGTCCTCGGCAGCCAAAGCTGATACGATGGGTTGCGGTGATGGCCCGGCATCCTGACGAGGGCGCGGCGGTGGTTCGATTCTCGGATAGTTACTTTCACTGGTTAGAGGACCAGGTTTTTTCGATACAGGACTTTCCTTATGCCGGAATGGATTTCAGAGGTGATCCGGACATGGTTCTTCCACAGGGAGAACAATGGGACGACAGAGGTACTTTTATTTTCACAAGTTTCCTAATTATGTATTTTTTGTATTTTTTATATATATCGTCTCAAAACTAATAGTAAAACTTTCAAAATGCAGATGTTGGTCCACAGCGCCCAGCCAACCTCCGGCCTTATGATAGACTACATCCAGCTGCACCGGTACCGGCCCCACAGGATGCGACAGCAGAAGTACTAGCTGAGTTGGAGCATGATCTAGAGCGTCTCACGGCAGATATACCTGAGACTACTATGGACGACATTCCTATCAGGCTTCAGCGCTTTGTAGTCGCGGTCCCTGGACCGTTTAGGAGATTTTTGCGTAAGGTAGCCCGCGCAGTGGTGTCGTACAGAGAGCACCACCAGTGATTGACTAGTCACTTTTGTAGTCACATGTGACATTTTTGACTTTTTGTACTATCATTTTGCCGATCATAAGGTGTTTTCAACCTATGATCGAAGACGATGTATATATTTTTTGACACACTCCTATCTATATATATCACTATTACCGGCTTATCTTGTTTAACATGTATGATGAAATGTTTTTAAATTTACTTGCATGATTATTATAAATGTCTGTCCAACACTCGAGAAGCAATTGCATCTGCTAATGTATTCAGGGACCTTGGAATATGTTGATATTCAATGTAATCAAATTCACGTTCCAAGAGACGCACTCTCAAAAACAACCTTAATAACACAGGATTTCTAATGGCATAAACTCTATTAAGCTGTAATACAACAAGTTCAGAATCTAACCTCACTATCAAACGTCGAATTCCAAATGAAATAGATTCGGATAATAATTCAACCACTGCACTGTATTCTGCAATGTTATTCGTTGTTTGACCGAGGCTTACCCCATGCATAGAAACTAACTCGTCAGAGGGCGAATAGATAACCCAAGCTGCGGAAGAGATATTCCGTGTATTACGACAAGCACCATCAGCAAATCCAATGTATGTTTGGAGAGGCGTCGACATCTACAATATCAAGAGTAAAACCAAGATAAGCCAGAATAATGACGAAAAACCACACTCGCTAAGCTAAGCACACTGACTAAACTAACACACTTGCTAGCTAGAAAGGAAATCTAACCTATCTAAAAATTTCTCCATACCCATCATTTTAAGCATAATACCTCTTTAGGTAAAGTCCATTTCTGGGTTTACCCAAAGAGTCCCCATCAAAATCAACTAACTCATAAGCCCCTTTTGCTAGCTTTCGCTTTACAATGTAGGGCCCATGCCACATGGGAACGAATTTTCCGGCACCTAGCTTATCGTTAGCTTGATCATATAATAGTACTAGGTCTCCTTCCGAAAAACTTCGAGGGGTTACATTTTTATCATACTGAGCTTTCATTCGTTTCGCGTGAGTCTCGATAGCTAAAGTAGCGTCACGTCGAGTCTCATCTAATTTAGCCAAGTATAATAACCGTTTCTCCTCTTCGGAAGTAGCTGGAAGTAATTCGACAGCCATTTGAAGTGATGGGATTTCGCATTCAATAGGTAACACGGCTTCTAAGCCATAAACTAGCTGGAAAGGGGTGAAACCTGTTGAATTTTTCACTGAAGTTCGATATGCCCATAGCGCCGAAAATAACATGTTATGCCAATTCGTTCGATGGATACCAATGATCCGTCGAATCATGATGACTAGAACTTTGTTGATTGACTCAACCAAACCGTTGGCTTGCGGATAATAAGGAGTAGAGCTATCGTGGCGCAAACCAAGCTGGCTTGTAAGCTCAGTCATCATGACGTTTCGAAAGTGGCTTCCATGGTCAGTAATGATTGCTTGTGGGACACCAAACCTAGTTATGATATGATTGAATACGAAAACTGCAGCTGTCTTGCCGCTTGCGTCGAATGTAGGCATCGCCTCGGCCCATTTTGTAAAATAATCGCTTGCGTCGAATGTAGGCATCGCCTCGGCCCATTTTGTAAAATAATCAACCGCGAGGATGATATACGCATGCCCCCCGGCCGAGTGAGGGTTACAAGTAATAAAGTCAATACCCCATTTGGCGAATGGACCAGCGGCAATTATAGGGTGGAGAGGAGCAGGTGGAGCGCGCATCTTTCGATCAAACACTTGACAGTTGTGGCATTTTCTGACGGCAAGGATACAATCTTTAAACATAGACGGCCAGAAATAGCCAGCGCGCAACACCTTCTGAGCTGTGGCATACCCAGACATATGACCGCCACATGCTCCAGAGTGACAATCATTAAAACTCTCTCAGCCTCGTCGTGAGTTAAACAACGTCGAAAAACTAAGTCTGCCCCCCGGCGATAAAGTGTATCTCCAATAATTCTGTATTGCTGGGATCGAAACCGAATTTTTCGACGGTCTTCCTTGGAAGCTTCAGGCCGAAAGGTTTGGGTTTGGAGATAGATGATTATATCCCCATACCACGGATCTAAAGTGCTAATAAGAAACAAAGATTCGTCCGCAATGGACTCCTCTGCCACAGTCTCTGTGTCAGCACTCGGGAAATCACACATCAATTCCGCAAAAACTAAAGATTTCTTAGACTTGGACTTCTCGAACTCCAAGTCGAACTCTTGCAGGATAACAATCCATTTAGAGTACTTGCCCCCTAGCAGTTGTTTTGTCAAAATATAAATCATAGGGTTGCAATCCGAAATAACCGTAGTTTTGCGAAGAAGAATGTAGTGACGAAAACGCTGGACAGCTTGAACGGCTGCCAGGGCCAATTTCTCCACATGCGAATATTTTAACTCAGTGGGGTTTAAGGTTCGACTAAGATAATATATCACATGCTCCGCTCCGAATTCATCTTCTTGAACTAACACCATTCCAATGGTGGAATGCGAAGCTGCGAGGTATAAGAAGTAGTCCTGGTTGTAGTTGGGAGGATGCAATAACGGTGCATGGGTCAACGCGTGTTTAAGTGCATCAAAAGATTGTTGGGCAATCTCGTCCCAAAAGAATTGTGCGTTCTGTTTCAACAACCGTGTAAAACCTTTAGTGACCTCGGCGTAGTTTGGGATGAATCGGCGTAAAAAGTTCGCTTTCCCTTGCAAACTTTGGAGTTGGCGCAAACTCGAAGGAGGAGGCAATTTGATGATAGCCTCGACTTTCGAGGGATCGACGCGAATGCCGGCTTTTGAAACAACAAATCCCAGCAATCGACCTGTTTCTATACAGAAAACACACTTGTGGGGATTCAACCGAATTCGATAATGCCTACACCTCATAAAGATTGCTCGTAGGTGGACAAGGTGATCAGCTCGATGTAAAGAATGAGCAGGCAAATCATCGAGATAGGGTTGCACAATGTGCTTGATATCATGAAATGCATAAGACATCGCCCGTTGAAAAGTGGCCCCGGCATTCTTAAGCCCAAAAGGTAACTTGCAATAAGCAAATGTCCCCCATGGACAAATGAATGCCGTTTTTGGTTGGTCGGCAGGTAGAATATTGATTTGATTATAGCCTGAGAAACCATCCATGAAGGAAAACATCTCACTTCCGGCACAATCATCAATAATTTGATCGATATAAGGCGTAGGATAGTTGTCTTTTGGACAAGCTCGATTTATATCCCTATAGTCGATACAGATTCTTATTGTTCCTTGTTTTTTATTGACGGGAACAATATTCGATACCCAATCCGTTAACGGGATCGGATAAATGAAACCTGCTTTCAACAGCTTTTCGACTTCTGCTTTAATCGCAGCCGCTTTTCGAGGGTGAATCTGACGCAACCGTTGCCGAATGGGTTTAGCATCCGGGTAGGTCTTTATTTCATGAATAACAATGGCAGGATCAATTCCCGGCATTTCCTCGTAAGACCAGGCAAACACGTCGCGGAATTCTTGGAATAGGGCCTTGTAAGTTTGGATTTCTTCTTCAGTACATGCGGCACCTATATGAATGTTCTCCTCGATTCCGGGCTTCACTGAAATATCAATGGGAATAGTACGAGAAATATTCCCTAAATTCAGCTCTGAATCAGAATGTTTCGTTGGATCCTGAGCGTCTTTGACATATTCAGCGGTAAAGATAGATGAAAAATCATTTTCAAATGCATCGCCCTTAGGTAAAAACGAAGATCTGTGATGGAGATCTTCCCATGGTAGATCATCTACACTTAGGATTTCGCGAAGTTGTTCGTCAGATGACACTTCTTCGGGAAACGTTATCCGTTCTAAGGGTGAGGTGAAAAGTGACTCTTCACTGACCACATTCATTTGGTCGGTTTCGGTTGAATGAAAATCGGTAAAAGACATAAGAGCTTCATAAGCAATCTCATACGGACTCAACGGCATAACATCACCGAACGAATCTAGCTCAGAGTCAGATGGAACATACCAAGGATCATCATAAATAATGTTTTCTGACGTGATCATATGAATCGTTGCAAACGAAGGGTCTACGTTGAGTGGAGGGAGAGGAAAAGTTCCCAGTAAACCGGAATCCTTAACTAAACCTACACCAATGTCCCTATAAGGGATTGTCGTTTTACCAACATGTTGATACTCTCTGAAGAGGCTGGGTCGGATGAAAAGTATGTCAGCTGATCAATAGTCACGATCTTACCGTTATGTGGAAACTTAATGACTCTGAAGACCGATGAAACGACCGCTGTCATAGCATATGACCAACTTCGACCCAAAAGAAGGTTGTAGTCTAGAGGGGCATCAACCACTTCCACATCCAGACTAACGGTTTTACCTTCGACCCCTATAGGCAATTCTTGTAGAATACCAAACGGACGGAACCCACGGCCATCAAAGGCCTTAAGGATGGTGGGGGATTGGTTCAACGAAGGAGAACCAAGCGATCTCCAACATTGAATCGACATAATACACGTAGAAGCTCCCTCATCAATCACAGTCCGATGAATAGGTCTGTTTTTGACTATCACTGGGATTTGGAAAGCCATTTGATGGGGGAGACGCGGTGTACTATTTTCTAGATCAAAGATCATTAGGTTCGGGTCCTGAACATCGACAGCTCCGATAGCCGACAAAAGCAATTTTCGTTGCGCTGGACATGATTGCAGCACTTCTAATGCCGACATTGCTGAGGGTGAAACAGCTAAGTCCTCAACAATGTTGTAATTCTGGGCTGCTCTCGCATGTGGATTGAAAGCAGACCTTCGAAGTACACCCTTGGCGGGCGGCTTAATCACTAAGTCTGGGTTAGGTTTTTCGATCTGTAGTGGATCGGAACCAGGAGCTGAGGTTGATGGGTTAGAGTGAGAAGATTCTGCTTCCTTACCATCAACAGGAGCCTTACTACCATAATCTTGCGATCGAGTCGCAATCCTGACATGAGACATCATCAAAATGGGTTCTTCACTGGCATTCGAAGAAGAACCTATCATCTTATTCTCCTGCTCTGGAAATGGATTTTTTAACACAGCAGGAGTGGGAGAACCTTTGACTATTTTCACTACCTCGGCCCGATGAGGGCAATCTCTCGTAAAATGATCTTCTTCACAAATGAGACAAGGATATCGAGGTTTGCGCTTTTCGTCATTGGTTTCCGACTTTTCAGTTTTCTCCTTTGGAGCCTTGTCTGCTTTAGCCTTCTTCTTTCCTTTCTTCTTTCCACCGTTTTTTGATTTGGCCGTAGATGACTCTACAGCGTGAATATCGGCGGTAAGTTCAGGAGGAGAAGACTCTCCTGTCGGAGAATCAGGCAAAGTGATAATTGGAGTATTTGAAGCCTTGGAAGACTTCTTCTTACTCTTCGTAGTCACGATACCAATCATACCATCAGCGGCATGAGATCCCGAAGGAGCAGCAGCGATTTGGTTTGACTTTGGAAGATCCGGAATTTTCTCGTGTAACGTACCCGACTGAGTGTAAACTAAGTCAAGGTATTGTGCCTGAGCAATGACTTGCTCCTCAGTAACTACTCCGGCCTTAGCTACATCTTCAGTAATTCTTGGTAATAATGATTTGACAAACCATTCAGCTAAGATTTGGTCCGGGATAAAAACTTTCACTAATCTCCTTCGACGTCTCCACTCATGAATGTGATCAGAAATGTACGTGGATGTCGATTGTTTTAGCGAAGTTAATAATTCTGTACCATTATCGTATCTGACTGGTAACTGAAAATGAGTTAAGAACGACGTAGCTAACTGACTAAAGTTGTAAAAAGAGGCCCGTGGTAACTCAATGTACCACTTGGCCGCGAGACCAATGAGTGTACGCTGGAAAAGACGTAAGCGGATGGAATCATCTGAGATGGAATTTGATGCACACCAGAGGTGGTAAGTCATCACGTGATTAGACGGATCCTCTCCAGACTTACCTTCGAACTTGGGTATATCGCTGGGCAACTTATTTGGCATTGGCGGCCAGAACTGAAGATATTGAATTGGATCGTTCGTTAGGCGCGTCAAGTCGGGTAAATCTAAAGTCGCAATAAACGGTAACTGCCGGTTAGGATCTCTAAAACTCTGAGTCACAATACCAGCCCCAGGAGGAGGATATCCAGGATAACTAGGAACAGGAGTCGCATTTGGGATATTATATCCTCCTGGAAAACCAGGATTAACCGGACCGTACTGGGGTTGCTGAGGCTGTTGATAAGTGTACCCAGGATACGGTTGATACTGGTAAACCGGTTGTTGGGCAGCTTGCCCAGGTTGATACTGTCCCTGGTACGGAGGTTGAACAAATTGAGGTTGAGTAGTAACAACCGTACTTGTACCAGGTTGGCCTGCAGGCATCTGGACTGTGGTTTGAACCGTAGGTCCAGACAACGGTACAGATGTCTGAGGAGTGGTTACAGGGACAGTAGAAACCGGAGCTGCCGATACTCCAGAAGTAAGCATGGTAGATGAAGCGGTAGTTGCTGCAGCCGTGTGAGGTGGAGTACCAGGTGCAATTGGCGGCTGAGTAACTACGGAAGTTACAGGGGTCTGAACACTTGACTGGACAGGTTGCGGTTGCTGGGGTGGACCAGGAACTGCAGGTTGTCCTGCTTGAGGTACCGACTGTATACTTGGTTGCGACATTTGTTGACCCTGTGACGGATCCCATGTTAACATTCCAGGGTATTGACTCGTAACAGGTTGAGGATACTGAGATCCATAGCCGTATTGAGGATAGGGTTGATAACTGTAAGGTGCAGTCCCATATGATTGCCCTTGAGGTGGTTGATAACCTTGACCAGGGTATTGACCCGTAGGTTGATAACCTTGAGGTAAATACGAGTACTGGGGTTGACCTTGACCTTGGGTTGGTATCCTTGAGGTTGATACCCTTGGGGTTGATACCCTTGGGGTTGCCATCCTTGAGGTTGCCATCCTTGAGGTTGATATTGATACTGAGGTTGACTTTGGGGTACATATTGAGGCTGGGGTTGATACCCTTGAGGTTGCCCCCCAGTCACGAATGAAGTACCTTGAGGTTGCCCCCCAGGCATTAACGAAGGTTGCCCCCCAGGCGGTAATTGGCCACCTTGAGGTTGGTTAATGGGAGTTGAACCTGACATCATATAAACGTCACCTATACTCAATGGTACATTACCACTGTTTCCAACTAATAACCCATGATCAATGGGTTGAGGAGATGCTCCCGCAAAGGTACCAGAAAGTGATTGATACCCAGTAGGAACAGAAGGACCGCCATGTAAAAATGATTCAGGACTTTGCGAAAACACAGATGACTGACCAGACATATTTACAGGAGAATGAATTCCTCTAGGTGGAAAAGGAGTACGAGGTGTAGAAAAACCTACTGAGTTGTCTAAAATATTGGTTAATGCAAGGTACCAAGATTCACTCCTAGGAGGACTGTAAAAGATGGATTCACGCTCCCTTAGATCAAGGGTAATTAGATCTTCAGAATCAGAAACGCCTGTTTCTTCCTCTGGAACAAGTTCTTCTATAGAAATTAATCCAACAGGAAGATTTTCGGTGATAATTCTTTCTATTCTTGGTGAATCAGGAACACTAGGAGTTGGAGTAACAGGTTCGGAAATTTCAGGTTCTTCGCCTGTTTCACTGGCAGATGAAAAACTACCAGCAAGCTCGGAAACTGTAACAGCTTCGGGATTGTAACCTGTTTCTAAACTTTGGTAATCTGGATGGACTACCAAGGAAGATTCTCCTTCTTCAGGTGAACCTACTCTACTGCCACTAGGAGGAGTTACAAGGACCTTTAACCCTTCTAGATGACCTGGGTCGTCTCGAGGAGGGGATCCCCTAAGTCTACGGGATCTTCTCAACAATTCGGCCACAGAAACAACTTCAGGAGACTGGCCCCGAAGTCTACGGGACTGTCTCGGTAATTCCGCCACAATTAAAGATTTTTAACTACAACACACGAAAACAAAGTAAAAAATCTCAAATCAAACCACCTAAAGTCTTCTAAAGAAGCAAACAAATTCGAAGCACACGCCTAAATAATCTAGAGCGTCAAACCACACACAAACAGTAGTCTTCCGGACCAAAAGCGCTAGTTGGTGATGAAATCCAACCTCGCTGGATTCAGTACAGAAATGGCGGGTGGAACAGTTACCCCGGCAACCTGCTTAATGAATAGACCGGCACAAGTTCCTCCACTTTTAAGCGTCTCGAAGTGAAGTGAACCCCCCGGAAAATCCAAGTGAGTATAACCGACGTCTGCTCCAGGTACAGTGGGACCTTCCCTCCACCGTCACCTCGGTAGAACCCTAAAGATTATGGTCACTAAAGTTACCAATCACAACAATTACACCTGGGGGAACAGTCTAAACTCCGACAGCACGCAAGGGCAGAGTAACAAGCTCCAATCCCCTTACCGGCTCCTTGACAACAATCCAAGGTTTACCGATAAGTGACCCCTGGCTCCTCGACAATGGTTAATCCGAGGTTTACCGTTTGTAATACGTACTGTCTGGCGTCGTTCCCAACGAGGGAGGAATGATCCCCTCACTGGTTCGGACACGAGCTCGTGCTTCTCCTTTAAGAGGAGCTTTCCCAGAGTATAACTGAAACAATTGGATTTAATCTACTCAAGATAAACTATCTGTTTGGTTTTGTAGTCTTGGAGAGTTAAGTACTCACCTACTCCAAGACCCTAGCCTAAGCTATGTTGGTGTTTCAGAGCCCTAGAAAAATAAAGATTACTAGATTGATTTTAATTCAAGCGTTACTTTTAAGGTTGTTTCTTAAGTCAAAAGGTGATGGAAGTGAAACCAGTGGTGTGTTGACTCGACTCGAAACCACTACAAAATGCACCTAGGATGATTTACCCACTACTTTACTTTTTCGATGAATTGCTTAACTAAAAAGTTGAGAGAATGCAATCTTTATAAAAGCAACTTCTTAATTGAAGACAATCAAAGAAACAATTCGTTTTTCTTTTCCAAGCATAAAAACATAACCTCTCTTTACATGCACGAAAAAACTCTTTTCTTCTTTCAAAAACAAAAAGCTACTTGAAACAAGACTTTTTAAAGAAGATGTTTTTGTATTTTTTCTTTTAATAAAGCAAATAAATCTAATATAACCAAAAATCAATCTTAACAACTATTAAAATCTATGAAAATCCACTCATAAGCAAACTAAAAGCAAATTTATTCTAAGCAAGTTTAACGAGGCCAAAACTAACAATGATTATTCTAAGGTGTTTCACTTGATCACAATCAAATCAAGGACTAGCTTATTGCAGAACCAAAAACTAGCCAAAACAAAACTCTAATCTTTTTGTTCTTTTTGTAAAATGGAAATCAATACTTTATAACAAGCAATTCGAAATTTGACCCAAAACAACTTAAATGGCAAGTTGCTCACACAAGGAGACTTTACGACAGGTCCGACCTCTAAGAAGGTTGACTAACCAGAGAGATCTAAGGTTGGACAACTTTCTACTATCAAAGTCACTACAAGACCTATCCAAAAATCAAACCCTAGGCCTAAACTTCGTTGAAATCCACTAAAACACTCAAAGCTCACAAAACAAGTTCAGGTGAAAATTCTTGACAGGGTACTAAAGGATCTGGGCAGGAAACACTAAGGAAAATCAAAATCTAAAAGCAATTTAAAGCAAAAATGGAATTTTCTTAAATTCTACAGGAAGACGCAGGCAACCCGTTAGAACAGGCGCGGGCCCGCTCTGTGCAGACGGCAACAGAGCGTCCAAAGACGCACTGTGCAGCACTCAGAGGGTGCGTCTCTCTGGAAAAATGAAGAAAAACCAAATCTAACTAAATCTAAAGCTAAGCCACCCAAATACTAATTCTCACAGTCAAAAACCAGAAAATAAGAATGATTTTCTCAGAGCAAAGTTCACACAAAGGAAAAGACTTTCTCATTAATGGATTCCCCAGCGGAGTCGCCAATTTGTCACACGGAATTGGTCAAGGGTGCGGACACAGCTGACCTTCCTAGAAGTCTAAGACATTCTAATGACAAACAAGACAAAATGGAGTGATCTTTCTCTAAATACACCTTTTACAATATGAAAACTACAAGTGTTTAGGCTTACCTTATTCCAAAACGCTGTTGTTGAAGTTCGTTCTTGACGATCCGGATGAACTCCTCCTTCAAGTCAATTCCTGCAACCACAAACAATCAAACAATTACCAAGCACTTGCATTTCATACAATAAAACATATATTCAACATGCAGACCAAGGAACACATGAAATAACTCATTAACACAAGCTATTGAGAAAAATAAACCAGTTTGTATTAATAACGAAACAAAGAAACTCTTACAACCTGGCCTTGGTGTTGTGCAAGTTCCTCCCAGGGTCCATCAAGGGTTTTCCTCTACTTTGACAAAGCTCACCCTCTTCCAAGTAGAATCAAGTAAAGACAATCTCTCCTTACAAAGGCTCTAATGGAAGACCTAAATCCTGCAGCATTTACCCAAAGAAAATGTATAGCTCCAACCTCCTCTCCCTCTGGCTCAATGTCTTTATTTATAGTGCTGTAAAGAGGTTATTCAGGTCCACCATCAATGGGATCATCCCCCTCTTTGGGTGGGATAGCTCCCTTATTGATGGGATAAGTTCCCCCTTGATAGAGATACATGAACCAACTGGAGGCGCATCCATTTCATCAAACCGACCTCTAGAATGTTCTAGAAGTAACCACAAGTAACTTTTTTAAGATGAAACTTGCGCATTTTGCCTTTTACAGAAGGACGCACCTGTCCTTTGACATACAGAGCGTCCAAAGACGCAGACTTTGTGAACATTGTCAGCGTCCCCGCAGGTAAGGCTTGAGAGAACCTGCGACCCCAGAGATAAACATATTTTTTACAAGACTTTCTCTCTTCTTTGAGTTTGAGATGGATAACAGAGGCATGAGACTTGCCTAAGAGGGTAGCATGACTGTTGATTTGAGCCATACTAACTGTAAGTAGTCAAGGTGACATTTTTAGTGTAACAAAGCTGTCCTCAAAGATGAAGGTCAATAAGAACCCTTCCCTCAATACATCCCACTCCACGGTGCCATGGTGGAGCTCTATTTCCAGATAATAGTTCATGGGAATTGTATCCAAAGTATGGAAAAATATGTGTACCCACTCTGGATGCGGTTCTGTTCCCCATGCTTTAGTCCATTTCCCTAGGTGATCACGCGGATCGTGCCTTCCTTTATATTTCCCAATCATTCTAGTGTTAGCATGCCCAACCCATAGCTTCATCATTCTTCTATAATCTCACCATCCAGCAAAGCTATCCTTATGCGTTCCCCACCAACGTGCAGGCATAGCGTGCAATGCCAATTCTAATGCTTGGAAGCGGTGATCCTCAAAGACTTTATGCTCAAATTCATCCAAAAATAGATGTATGTCAAAAACCATCATAATAGGGTAATTTCCTCACCTTCGACGAAACACGGCACAATGACTTTGTCATCATATCGAATCTCAATGTAGATACTTCATGCAAGTGATTCTTCCAGTGCTCTAACTCTTCCTTTGAATTAGAGGTGCAGGAACTTTCCCGATCCCGTGAAATCCTCCCATATACCATCGGATTGATCCAGTCTCGATCTCACGTCATTATTTTGTAGATTTGATCTAGTTCATCATCACTTTATTTATAATTGCGGACCAGTTCAGTATATCGTGCCCCTTCTGTAGGATCCAACGATACTACAACCCGAAGTGATTTTCTTTCAAATGACATTGTCCTCTTTTTCAAATTGATGACCCCATTCATATCAATGGCCCAGTCAATTCCTAGGAGCATCGGGTATGGATTATTTTCATCGAAGATTTCTATAGCCTCAAATTCAGTCATCGTGCTCGCACCTTCTATATCAACTGTTACTCCAAATAATCATCCCATGGGGATGATTTTCTGCTGGTTCACCATCCTAAGCTGAAACAGAGACCACTATAGCGCAGGTCTCCCCATCCTTTCCCATGTTTTTTTTGGTAATACGTTCGCATCTGACCCTAGATCCAAAATGATCTGATCCATTTCATAATCACCTATCTGCGCGATGAGCCTCATCTCACCCCCTATTTGTGCCTTATGTTTGCCAATATTTCTAACCACCTTTTGTCCATCAGGGACCTTCTCTTTGCTGGTGCATTTGTTTATTAATTCATGTAGCCCTTCCACAACTTTTCTATCGCGCAACAATTTTATGCAGGTCTCCAAAAATGTAGTGAGTAGAGAGGGATCAACTTCTATAGGCGCGCTGGTTTCTTGCACCTTGTCTTGACTTCTAGAGGTGGAGGCCTCAGCTAAGCTCTTCTTGGCTTCCATAAATGTTTCCTTAGCGCGCTCTAGATCAAAGCCAACTTCCTTCTATAGGGCCTTGCGGACACATCCGTTCTCTTCAGGTAGTTTACCTTTATCATCACCAGTAATTATTCCACTCCTCAACACTATATTCACACTTTGGTCCTCCTCGCGGGCCTCAACTCTCATCATCTGCAAGTTCTACGTAGGCTACTGAGGCTGCACTTTCTTCTCTTACATTTTAGCTATCGTCACCAGGAATTCCTCTATAGTATGGTCAAACTGGCTGGAGTATTGACATGACGGGCGTGTCTGATTCTGACATTCTCGCGCGTAGTGCCCTGGTTTTCCGCAGTTGTAGAAGCTAATATGACTGCGACCTCTAACATGCCCTCCTCCTGCTCATTCCCATCCTCGTCCCTTATAACCTTTGCGCGCTCCTCCGGTGCCCTGCTCTAGAGGTCGAGCTTCTGCTTGCGTCTAGTATGTAGGCGTTCTTTCCATCATCAGCTCATAGCTTCAATAGTGGCGCTCATCATGGCCCAAAAATTTGTAGAAGTTACAGAACAATTGTTGGGGTGTATGGACGAAATTTTGAAGTAAATGGCAATTATCCGTCGCATGTTGTCCAACAACCTAACAAATAGCACACCATATCGTAGCCCCCATGCTCGGCCTTGCTGCGGCTTCTGGATTTAGGGGAATTGGCCCCCCTCCTGTAATAATTCGTGTACACATGAAAATGTTCTTTATCATGCCTCTGGCTATTGCACTTCTGGTTTAGTCTCCTTTTCTTTCCTCAAACTATGTAATTCTAGGTGTAGGCTCTGTAACTGAGAGTGGATCTGTTGTACCCCCAAGATCGCATCCTGAACAAGTGATGCATGCAGCCTCATCACGATTTCCAAGGTTTCTTCCTGCATTTCTATCTTCTGTTGTGACAAAACAATCTTCAAGTGGGGCATAAGCGAAGCTATAAGCCATTCATGATGCTGACTATCTGTGAGCTGCATGTTAGCTTCTCGAATCTGACATTTCAACCTTTGATCTAATTCCCAAGGTGTCTCATCGAGCCTCATCATGATTTTTTTGAATCCAATTACTGACTGTGAGTCAGATTTAAGCTTACTAAACTCCTTGTTTAAAGTCGCCTTAGTCTTTGCTAGCGATGCGAGAGGATTATTAAAACAATACTGAATATACCAAGTTAGCACATAATCCTGCAAAGCGGTAACCAACTGTGCCTTCTTTATATTGCCATCAGTAGTATATTGCGTTGCCCGTATGACATTTGCGACAAACTAAAACTGCTTTGTATCTTCACTCCCTATGCCCTTGAAGATCGACAACTTCATCACATTCACCATGTTGAATGGTGGTGGTGGAGGTGGAGGTGTGGGAGAAGGTGTATGCAGTGGAGGTGGAGGCGAAGGTGGAGTGGACAGATGATTTACTCGAGGAATCCCCTGTGTGATTAGCTGAACAACACTTCGTGGTGAGGTCCATTCCAACCCTTCATCATCACTTAAAGGAGGTCCGATCAATGGACTATACTTCAGTCCTGATCCTTCACGATTTTTAAAGAATCGTCCACTTCACGTAGCTCCGAACATCAAGGTAATGGCGTCACCCATTTTTCACATAACAACATTTTAATCCAAGTATTCAATGATCTTAAATAATTACCTTGCGGTCCTTTGAAAAATTGTCGCTCCACTTCGCTATAGCTGACCAAGGTATCAACTGCAAATTCTGTAACAAATCCTCCCAGAATCCAATCAAGCCAATGATCAACAACCCGCGTGATATTGTTTTCAGAAGCTTCTAATCGTCACACTAATTCTGGAGTCCACACTATAGGACTATCGAGCTTCCACCTTCCTTGACTGTCTATTAATTTAGCTAACCACTCATACAATTCAATGGGAAAAGTGTAGAAGAATATTTCGTGTATCTCTGTATAAAGATACCTCTTCAACCACTCTTCCTTCGATAGGCACAAATTCCTATTTTCTTGCACCGTGAACTCGTCTATACTCCTATCCAACCACTTTTCAATTTCTTTCTTGGTCGGATTCCAATGATGCGACATCACACACCTCTTTCAAGCAGATCCCTGTCCCACCAACTGAATAATTTGTTGGCTTAGGGGGTCCTGAGCTAGGTTCAGAGTTAGTTGCACCAACCAAAAAAACCCTACACTACTAGCCCTTTCGGCAACAACTCGTGCAGCGCAGGCTACAGTCTCACCTGAAGCAATATGGGGGGATGCAAGAACCAAGTTTCTGCATCCAAAGACTAGTGTGATGTCTTCTAGCACCCCATATCTGCCTTTGTGCAGATTGATAAACTCTTAGGGCACGTTACTGCAACTCCGTTAAATAGCCCTCAACCTTCGCGAAGGTCTACGACCAGTCCTTGCAGACCTCTAATAGTATATTCACCTACTTACACGCATCTGAGAGCAGTTCTAAATTAGTGTTCATGCAGATTTACTTAAGTTATTCGTAAACCTTAGAGAATGTATTAGAGTCTTCGTGAAAGTAGCTAAACATGCATTGCATACATCATTAACAATTATTCAAGAGAATCGTGTAGCATTCAACCAATATTCCATAAAACACATCATTAATCGATAACATATAACATTAACAGGAATAAACATAATTACGCAAGAATTCTTTGGAAACTGTCTTTATTGATCTTCAATTCAAGGTTACAGACTCAAAACTACCCTACGCACACAGCTACAGGGGTCTTCACATGGCTGCGGACTCTACCTAGGCCTTTGTGCACTCAGTTACAGAGCCTTTCCTCCTTTATCTTACCCACTTCTTCTTGCTATTACTTTCCATCCATTACCAATTATTCATCTTCATTACCTTAGACTCTTCTAAGACACACCTATTTATAACCCTTTTCATACAACACCATGGTCCGCAGACCATGGGTGAATCTCAAAACCGACTCAAAATTTACATAAAACAAGGGGCTAAACCCCTTTGACTCGTATTCATCTACACGCTCTGCATCCACAAATCACAGAGACTTTACATTAAGTACAAAACTGTATCAAAACTTGGGTTATCTTAACCCCAAAACTCACCAAGGGGACCCCATCCCAATACGGAGAAGCCACAGATCATGCTTCTCCAGGAAACCAAGGTATCAGGGAGAAAATAAAGGATATTCTTAGAAAAATCAAACCCAAATATGAAGCAGTAGCACTAGATGCAAAAGGATGTGTAGGAGGAATTACTATACTATGGAATCCCATGGAGGTAATGGTAGACTATTGGATGGGTATGCCACACATCTTGTCAGGATGGTTTCACAACATTGGAACTGGGCGATGGGTTCTTATCTCGGTGATAAATGGCCCTCACAATCCAGGGGAGAAGGAAATCTTATTTCCATGTATAAAGAAACTGAGTCAAATGCATACAAAAAAACTAGGGTTGATAGGAGGGGACTTCAACCTGATAACATCACTTGCAGAGAAAAAAAGATGGATAAGAAGAGAAGAACCAAAAATGGAACTGTTCTGGGACATGCAAGCAGATTTTCAGTTGGTTGAAATACCTACCATTAATGGAACACACACCTGGAATAATCGAAGGGGAGGATCTCATCAGGTGGCACCAAGGTTGGATCATTTCTTGGAAACCCCATATCTGCCATGCATGGGCTCTAATCATTGGCATATTTGGTTGGAAGTAGACCTGAAACAGGGGCAACGAAACCGACCCTTCCAGTTTGAAGCCTTCTGTTTATGCGATCCCTCCTTCCTTGACAAAGTGAAGGACAAGTGGACCTCGAGTATTGAACAGGGGAGAAATGTAATCCATACATTCCATCTACACCTGAAAGAGCTCAAAGCAAAGATCAAGAAATGAAGCAAAGAAGAATTTGGAAAAATCCAGCATGATCAGGAACAGTTCGAGGCACGAATGAAACACATCTAACAACAAATGATAACAAACAATCGCTCAGACTCCTTAGTGGAGGAAGAAGGCAGACTTCTAACCAGGATTGAGGAAAGGAGGAAACAAGAAGATATTTTATGGAAGCAAAAATCGAGGGTTCAATGGCTCCAGGAGGGAGAAAGAAACACCTGCTTCTTCCATAAAGTTATGATACAACATAGGCAATATAATCAAATATTCTCACTGCTAGACCCAGGAGGAAATAGATTGGTGCAAAATTAAGAAATGGAAAATCTATTGATTAACCACTTCCAAAATATCTTGTTAGAACTATTGCCTGAAAGATCATAAGCTATTGACCTGATAACCAGGCATATACCAGAACTGGTCAGTAGGGATCAAAACCTGGCCGTCATGAGAGCAGTCACATTGGAAGAGGTGGTGGAGGTGGTCAAAGGACTCATAAAAAATATATCACAGGGACTAGATAGATTCATCGCTGAATTCTTTCAAGCTGCCTGGCCAATTCTGGGTAGTTACATAGTGGAGGTGGTTGAAGAATCTAGAAGGATGAGAAAGGTATATCCAGCCCTAAAATCTTCTTTCATAGCTTAAATTCCTAAATCTGATCACTCAGAAGAGCCTCAAGTATTAAGGCCTATAGCCTTGTGTAACATCATATACAAAATCCTCTTAACCATTATGGTAAATCGACTTAAACCTATCCTCCCGACTTTAGTCTCCCAAGAGAAGACTAGCTTTGTCAATGGCTGCCAAATCTTGGATGGCATAGTAAGAGCCCAAGAAGCCACCCACTCCCTCAAAAGCCTCAAATCTAAAGGTATGATGATTAAGTTGGACCTGTCTAAAGCCTATGACCGTCTGAGCTTGACCTATCTGCTAAGTATTCTGAAAGACTTTGGTTTTGACCCACGTTGGATCCACTGGATTTCTTCCTTTATATCGACCCTTGTGTTCTCTATTCTCCTCAATGGAGCCCCCACCCAGACATTCAATGCCACCTAGGGGCTTAGACAAGGCGACCCAATCTCCCCTTTCTTGTTTATATTAGTAGCTGAAGGCCTAGGGTGATATGTCAAAGCGAAGGCTCAAGTAGGGAAATTTAAAGGATTGCACATGTGGGGGAATGATCTACCATTAACTCATCAACAATTTGTTGATGACATCATGATGTTCTGCCAAGCTACCCTTAGAGAAGCAAGGTCTCTCTTGGCTATCCTACAAGACTTCATGAATGCCTCAGGAACTCAGATCAATAAAGAAAAGTCAGATATTTTTTTCTTCAACACTATTGTTCAATCACAAGCTTTCCTAGCTAGAATTATGGGCTTTCGAATAGGCACCCTTCCCTCGAAATATTTGGGTATCCCCATAAGTTTCAACCCCCTCTAAGTGTCAAACTGGAAGGCTCTCCTAGACCGAATTAAAGGTCGTCTTCAGAACTGGACCTTTCGAGCCCTTAACATTGCGAGCATATTTATCCTCCTGAAAGTGGTGTTGTATTCAATCCCCATTTACCAGCTCTCAATTCTAGCTGTGCCCAAAACATTATGAAATGAAATGACAAATATATTCAGGAAATTCCTATGGCAAGGGACACAAAAATTCAAGAAATGGGCCCTCCTTTCTTGGAACTGGTTAACTAAGCCTAGATTAGCAGGGGGTTTGGGCCTTAGGGATCCCTATACTCTAAACTAGGTCATGGGAGCAACACTTTGGTGGAGATAGATCGAGGGAGGAAATGACCTATGGAATTTAATTTGGGAAAGGAAATACAGAACGCCAATGACGATAGAAGTGAGACTAAGAACTCAGGAAACTACAAGGGGATCAACAATATGGAACCTATGAGAAGAAAACCAAGATCTCATAAGGAACCAAATTTTTTGGGAGATTGAGGGGGGGAAACAACGCAAGGTTCTAGCAAGATGCTTGGAAAAAGAGGGAAAAAATATTTATGCGACAGGACCTTGCAGAGATATTCTTATTCACAAACCGACCTACAATCCTAATCGTTAATAAATTTTGGGAAGTGGATGCCAAATCAACTTAGAGAGAGTGGAAAAGGAGACAACACTGGCCCATTGCCCTAGACTCCCCGCAATGGGTAGCATATGATAAAGAGGTCAATTCCCAAAGACTACCAATCTCTGAAGGAACGAACATCATCAAGTGGGGATATGGGAATAAAGGCATGTTTACAATACATGAGGGCTATCAACCGAAAGCATAACACCAACAGCAAGAATGTCTACCCATCTAGGGAAGAATATGGATGGGACATCTATGGAAAAAGGTAGCCTTCTTCTTTTGGTTGGTTCACCATGGCCAAGCTCTTATGTGGGACCAATTATAGAAACGAGGGTTTCAGGGACCTTCAGCTTGTTGTATGTTCGAGGAACAAATGGAAATGATGGAGCACCTCCTAAACTCATGCCCCTTTAGTAACAAGCTATGGCAAAATCATGAAATCCTCTTTGGCCATTCAGACTGAGATTGCTCAAGCATTAAGGAAACAGTGGAAAATTAGAGAAAGAGAATATATAAGAGGCCCATCCTCAATCGAGCCTGTGACATCTCTATAGGATTTTTCCTTTGTTAAGTGTGGAAAGAAAGGAACCAGAGGGTATTCAAAGATGAAAAAATATCATAGTGGAGGTCTGGAAGACTATTAACCAAAACATCTGTGAAACCATTTTGGTAGAGAAATAGTATCTATAGGACTGGGAAGCATCTCTCCAGGAGGGTTGAATCCTGACAATGACCAAATTTTCTCCGCAAATGGTAATGCCCAATTCATGGAAATTAAAAACCCCTCCCACTTAATCCCTCTCACACTTCACATACCCTCCTGAGGAATTCATAATATTGAACTTTCAAGGAGAGTCTAAAGGAAATCCTGGTGAAGTCGAATTCAAAGGTATATTCATAGATCACCACAGTTGAGTAGTCTAGTTGTTTGCATCCGACTGTGGAATCACGAGCAACAACGAGGCATAATTCAATGCACTCAAACATGGATTGGAAATTGCAAGGGAAAGATTTCAAAAATTGGTGGTGGAAGGTGACTCCACCTTGGTGATAGATATCATTAAAAAGCTTCAACATGGTACACACTGGGAAAAAATAAGCAAGAGTTGGAGAACATCAAGGTTAGTTAAGGAAATAGGGGTTCTAATCCAAGATATAGCATAACTTATCCTGACACATGTACGTCATTCAGGGAACGCTGCAGACGACCTCCTAGAAAACTAGGGATGCGGTAATCCAGGAAAGAACTTGGACATCCTCAGGAATGAGACAAACTAGGTAGAAGTTATAGAATTTGTTGGGATAGGGTCCCCAGGCTCAATTTTGGGGTTAGTTTAACCAATTTTTGTAAAATTTTTGTAAAGAATGTAAAGTCTCTGCAAAAATGTGGATGCGGAGCACACAATTAGATAGGATTCAAAGGGGCTTGTTATGTAGAATTTTGCATCTACAGATAAATACAATTTCCCTAGGTGGTTAGCTACACCTAGAACAAAAAATTTAAAGTGTTTATCCTTTTTCTATAGAAGATAAATAAGACAAGGGATCTACTTGTTATCTTTCTCTTTCCCTTTGTCTCCTGTGTATGGATCCCATCACTCCTTCTCAAACTTAATCTGCTCAACAAGTACCTGGAATCATAAATAGAGGAAAAAAACCAATCAAAGAAAGATATCTATCTACTATAAGCAAATGGAATCGAAAGCATTTACACATATAATCATCATACATAAAGACAAGAATATGCGAAAAGGTGTAAACAACTTTATTAAGTATAAGGAAGAGTTACAACCATGAAGTCCAATCCAATGTCACTCCTCCAGCTTGGGTTCCAACCAATATCACATCAAAATCATAACACTCCAACAGCATAACAATACTTTCTTACAATCTCAAACCTCTTACCAACAATATGTCCTTACAAATTCTCAAAGTCTAGCCCATGATCACTTAGATGAGTGCTCAATTTATAGGAAAATGGAGGAGGTTTCATCATAAATGAGGGTATTTAATGGCCTTCCAAACTTAGAGTTAGTTTCCATGGAGAAAGGGATGAGAGGATAGGAGGTTACTTAACTCATTCCCTATCCAATTTTGAGCTCATAGGAGACGATAAGTGTGAGAATCTTCTAGAAGGATCCAGAAGATACGAATATTCCTAGAACGCTATGAGGATTTCGCTCAATCTCGCCCAACGCAGGTCAAAGTGGGCGTAAGTGCTCTGAAATGCACCCTGACATAGGCCTACCTGCACTGAAGCACACTTACCCCTGACCAAGGTTGCACTGTGTTATCACTCAGGTTGTCCTTAAGCTCGTGAAAGGATACAACCGAGGTAACCACAAACCAATCTTTGGACTGCAGCTTCTAGCCCACCTGCAATCAGAGAGGGCTCTCTCTTTAGGATTTAGCTTTGTTGAAGATGATTTTAGGCTAGTTATTGAGTTCAAGGGGTTTTGTTTTGATTTTGGTGGGAAGATTGATGCCTTCAAGTAGAGAGGCAGAGATAGCATGAAGTTTTTAGAACCATTGGGCGTGGAGTCATGGAGTAAGACTGCTGGTGCGTTTTCTTGGTCACAAGAGAGGAAAATGGAGCAAGACAACTGCATATGAAACAATCATTCAAGGTAAAGAGATGGATTGAAAGGCTAAGGAATGAGAGGCAATTAAGAATCTCTCATTCAGGTTAGCAGGTGGAAGATAAATGAGCCCTATCTAGGAGAAGCTAAGAATTCCTAGATAACAGTCATTTATATGTGAAATAGATCAAACATGAGCCATAAAAGAATTCATATTTATGCCTAAATCAAGAGGAAAAACATTAAGAAGCCACAGAAACTGAGCATAGAGTGCAACTAAGCAAATTCTAAACCAATCCTTCGTTCTGTAACTTGAGCATATATGAAATTGAAATAACAGAGGTGAGGAACACTTATTGATTCATATTGCAGCACAAGAATTCCAAATTCATCCTTCAGAAACCATTAACAACACATCAAACAGTCCATTCTCCAAGCTTTCAGCAATCTTTGATTAAGAAAAACATATCAGATATACAGTGCGAGTCTCTCATGAGGATTATCAACCAACCAACCCTTTAAACAGTGAATTAGGGTTGTTTATATAAGCAAAATATCTAGACTAATAAGATCTCAGACAGATCCGTTGTAATAAATGTCCTAAACCTAACACATGTCTGAAATAAATGCGGGAAAATATCCTCGAGCTGCGCTGGGTGCAGCTGTAACAAAAAGGAATTAATGTGTTGTCTTTATGGCTCTGTGTTGATCACTTAGCCATAACTGTGCTTTGGGTTTTGATCCATTGTTGTTCGGTGGCTTTAAATGCTTTTAACTGTGATGGGAGAGCCTTGATTAGAGCTCCACCATTTTCTTTGACTTTGTTGGAGGTCATTTAATGTTCACCTGTATTGGGAATAAAAGTTTTCATTAAAAACATTCGACTGATACTCTTTGCCGCTTCCTCTGGTACACTTTGGCGCTGAACCTGGCCTCTTTAACGTCTTCTGAGTGCTTTAGACTGTCTCATCGACCTTTTATGTCTGTTGTTTGGCCCTCTGTTGCTTTAAAAACTGTGTTTGCCCCTTTCTAAATGCTGTGCGAAGAAATTCTGGTCATTTTGCGCCTTTCGGGCCTGCTGGAGGCCGAGCCATGAAGGGCTTTCCATTTTGGCCTATTTCCCGTAGCCATGCGCGATTAGCGCTAGGCGCTAATCACGCATGAAAAACTGCCTCAGATTCTGATTTCGGGCTTCCTAGGCTGCGATTTGCGCCTTTCGCGCTTTTTGACTATGACATCAGCATGACGTCAACGGTAGGTCCCAGTACGGCTGCGACGTGGTAGTACGGTGGAGGAAGTGATGTGGCAGTGATATGGCAAGGACACGGCGGCAGGAGGCCGACGCGGGATGGTGACCTCAGCATGACGTGGCACTGACGCAGGAGGGGGTAAGGTGGTATCTGGTTTCGGGCGCACCGCCTTTGAGCAGAAGTGGTTTCGGCAGAGGGGGCTCCGCCACAGTCGAGAGGGTGACGCGTGGCGGGAGTACAACGGGAAAACCGCCCATCTCCCGGGCGCTAACCATCGACGGTTTCGGAGATGACATGACCCGCCCACCGTTGATCTGTGGCGCGCCAGATCTGACGGCCGACGGAACAGACAAGGTGGCGGACGGTTAGGGACGGGGCCCGCGCGAATATTCGAATAATTTATACAATGCCGCGGGGGGTTTGGACTTTGGTTTAGTGGGTTTTTTGCGGGTTTGCGCGCCAGGGGTAAAATTTAATGTTTGTTCAAACATTTCAACACTAAACTTTAAACAATAAGCGAGAGAGAGTGAGAATAATGAAATGTTATGGGTTAAGGGGTGAGGGAAAAGGTTATTAACTTAACCGAATGTCAAGTTAATCCCAGGGTTAGGACGCGGAAGGCTAATGCTAAGTCCCAGATGAACTCGGCATTTCCTAAACTGATATTTATAGGGCTAAAAATGCCAGGGGATGGGAATATGTACATAGGGGAATTTATTAACATATTTTTAGTAGGGGAAGGGGAGACAGATAGGGGGCTACATAGTAAAATTAGCAGTTAATATGAAGTGATAAGAAAGCGCTAAGTATGTGAATCTTAGGCTATTAGGGGGGGGGGAAATGATTCATAGAGGAAGTATGAACATTCCTTGAGTAAAGCAGATCTTTACCAAGGCAAATGATATGGAGAATGATGAAACTAAGAGGTATTAAGCAGATCTTGAACTCTTCAGGGAAGTTAGTGAGTGATTTGGGGAATAAGAAGAAGGGGGAGTCAGACATGCCTCGCTTGAGCTCCTCCAAATGAAAACTGCCTTGTACCTATGATCTAAAGTACAATATCACTTTGAAACACAAAATTGATCACAAATCAACATTCTGCAACCTCAAAAACTACCTACCCAACCTACTTACCTAGCATTTTTTATCCTTTTTGGTTTGGGTGTACTTAGGCTTGCAGACCCTGCTTATCCTTTTTCTTTTGACTGCCCTCCTATCTAAATCTACACTTATTTCTTCCAAGGGCCTAGATTAAGCAGTTGGGCTCCTTTGATTCTCTACCTATCTACAAATCTGCCAAGATTAAACAGTTTGGACGGATATTCATTCTCTATATTCTAAAACAAGAAATTGAAACCTAGGGAAACCAAGATTAGGCTGTTTGGACTTCCCTTAACAGAAAATTCTTCAAAAATGTTTAACTCATCAAAATTTGGAATACAACAGTGGCATTTAGACTGGCACACCTTCATGGTCTCTTTTTTGACCTCTTTCTGGAAATATGGAGCATTGCAGCATGCAAAGTATGACATATTTGGCATGTAAAAATGTCAATCATGAAAGATGAACACCTGTTGCAACAGGAGGCTAACAGTGGCTCCACTTGGGGATGGATTTTCCTTGTGAAAAGCCAAGAACAGCAGGTCAGACTGCCTTGATCTTCTATTGTTGCTGTGGATTGAAAAACGTCTTTATGCTGGCTACTAAAAGTGTGAAACTTGGAAATATAAACAACCCTCTACTCAACTGAATTGTTATGAAAAGTGAAGCACTGCCTGCTTTCTTCTGCGTGCTTGATATTATATACAATGTTGCTTGAGCATTGCCTTTGAAATAGATCCAAAACATAGATCAGAACTGATGTATTTCCTTAGCCTCTGATCTGGAAACAGTTGCTGATGTGAAGCTAAAAAATGCTCCTCTCTTATTGATACTGTTTGACTGAACACTGCAAGCTGCAAACAGTTTCTTTTACCATGAATTGTTGTGATATGACGGCGTTACTCTTGCTGTTTTGCTGAGATTAATGCAGAGACAGAGCTTTAAAAATGGAATACTGGCATTGGCTGTGTCTTCACAAACTTTGCTGCTGCTCCTCTAACACTCAGACTGCTTATACAAAAAATAAAAACAAAGTGTTGATATATACAAGTATCGATGTACAAAGAGATATATACGGAGCTGCATTGTATCCCTTAAAAGGGATCATGGTAATGTTTTAACATTCAGCCATTTACAGGGCCTTCTTCAGCAGTGCTGCCCTCTACAGATTTGAGAAAATATGTGTTATTTCCCTGAACAACAGAAATAACGAATGGCCCTTTCCATAAAAAATCAATTTTTTCATGTTTTCCCTTGTCTTCTCTTCGTGAATCCCACCTTAGAACTTTGTTTCCAACACAGAAATCTTCCGCCTTAGCTCTTTTATCAAACATCTTTTTGAGCTTCTCTTGCAAAATCTGAGCTCTATCATAAACTTGCTCTCTGGTTTGCTGAAGATGAATGGTCTGATTGATCCTTCGTTTAATGTCATTTGGTTCAGCCTGAATCTCCTGTAACAGTTTGATAGTAGGGATGCCCAAGGATGAAGGAAATCTAGCCTCCATGCCATATACTAGCTCATAAGGGCTCATCCCAATGGATTTCTGTGTTGAAAGTCTGTCTGCCCATAGGGCATTTGTGAGCTTTCTATGCCAGTTCTTCTTGTTTTCTTCTAGCACTTTCTTTATGATATTAATCAAGCTCTTATTAGATGACTCAGCCAAGCCATTACCTTGGGGGTAATAGGCTGTGGAATGCCCCAAGGTGATGTGAAATTTATGGCAAAAATTGATCTTTTTTTGGATTTAAAAGGAGTAGCGTTGTCAGTAATGATCTTCTCAGGGCAGCCAAATCTAGAAAGTATATTGCACTCAAGGAACTGGATAATGATGGAGTCATTGGCCTGTCTGCATGGGATGGCTTCAACCCACTTGGTGAAATAGTCGGTGGCTGTTAGAATCCACTTGTGTTGGCTTGAGGAAGAGGGATGGATTTCTCCAATGAAGTCAAGACCCCATTGTTGAAAAGGCTTTTCAGTTGAGATGGGTTTAAGGGGCAGGGGCAACAGCTTTCTTTTGCCCTCAAAGATTTGGCATTTGTGACATGAAATGGAAAATTTCCTTACATCTGCAAAAAGAGAGGGCCAATAGAAACCAACCCTTAAATTTTTATCAGCAGTGGACTTCCAATATAGATGTCCTCCACAGTCACCTGCATGGAATTCTTTCATGACATTGTTAGTTTCATTCATGGTTAAACAATTAAGCAATATACCTTCATGATTTTTCCAAAATAAAGCACCATCTATGACACAAAACTTTGAAGCCTTCATTCTTAAAAATCTTTTCTTTGTTCTGGACAATCCTGGGGGAGCAAACAGGTTTAACAATAGAAAGCATATATCAGCATACCATGGGGATTGCAAAAAGGTTTCACTGATCTGTGGAGTCGCCAGCTCCTGTTCATTGTCCAATTGGTTGATGTCTAAGGCTTGAAAGTTTGTTTCGGACATCAGTTTGGCTAAACCTTGTCCCTTTATCAGTTTGGTTGGTTTTATTTCTATGTCATACTCAAGGATGTTAGCAATCCACTTGCCTCTTTTTCCCTCTAACCCCTCTTGGTTTAATATGTCTTTTACAACAGCGTTTGATACATAAGCAATCACATGTGAATATAAAATGTAGACTCGAAAATCTTTGATTGCTTTGACCAGGGCATAGGCCTGCTTCTCCATGATTGGGTACTTCAAAGGGGCATCTCTTAAGGCTCAGCTAAAAATGCAATTGGCTTTTCAGCTTCCTAATCATCCTTTTGCAAAAGGACAGCAGCTATGGAGTGCTCCGATGCAAATGAAAATATGATGAAATCTTTGTCAAATTGTGGACTGGTGAGGACAGGAGCTTGTGTTAAGGCAGTTTTGATACTCTCAAAGGCTTGCTTGGTCTCAAGAGACCATTTTACCTTGGCATCCTTTTTTAACATATTGCTTAACAGTCGTATCAGTTCAGCTAGATTTGGAATAAATCTTCTTAGGAAGTTGATTTTTCCAAGGAATGCTTGTAACTCTTTTATGTTTCTTGGATATGGTATTTGGAGGATGGCTTGGATTCTTTCAGGATCAATTCTAATCCTGTCCTTTGATATGATATGGCCAAGAAGTTTGCCTTCTTCAAGGCCAAAGAGAGACTTCTTGGGGTTCAAGGAAATGCCATATTTCCTACCTGTCATGAATATTTGCCTCAAATGTTTTAGGTGCTCTTGATCAGATTTGGAGAAGGGGGTTAAGTCATCAAGGTAGACAACTAGGAAATCATGTATTTCCTTGGCGAATGCAATATCCATTGCCCTTTGAAAGGTAACACCAGCGTTTTTAAGTCCGAAAGGCATCTTCACATACTTAAATGTTCCCCACGGTGTGGTAAAGGCTGTCTTGTCTTGGTCATCCGGGTGAACCAGTATTTGATTAAAACCTGAAAAGCCATCTAGCAAAGAGATTCTAGATGACCCCACTACTCTTTGTAGGATTTGGTCCATTTTTGGCAAGGGGTAGTGGTCTTTTAGGGAGACTTGATTTAAATTTATTAGGTCTACACACAGCCTAATCTCACCTGTCTTCTTTCTTGTAGGAACAAGATTGGATACCCATTCAGAGAATCTGATGGGTGCTATGATACCTGCTTCAAACATTCTTTTCACTTCCTTTTCAATCAAAGGGAGAAGCATAGGATTGATTCTGCTCAGTTTATGTTTGAAGGGCTTTTGGTTTGGTTTTAAAGGAATGGTGTGTTGGATCACTGAGGTGTCATAGGACTTCAAATCCTCATAACTCCATGCAAATACATCTTGGAATTCTTTGAACAAATCAACATATTTTGGCTTCTGATTGGGTGGCAAAGATTGAGATAGTTTGATCATTTTGGGCTTCTCTGCTGTCCCAATGTTGTGTTCTTCTACAGCAGCGTTCAATGGTTGCATTTTTGGTTTTTTGGGAATATCATTAGCATCAAACATGTCTTCCAATGGAGCGAGGCCGGTAGGGAGAAAGTTATCTTTCAGATCAATGATCTCGGCCTCTGTTTCTGCTATTTCCTCCAAATACATCTGTTTCAGCTCTTCTATGTTTGTATTGTCAAAAACAGTTGGGTTCAGCATTCGTTTGGCTGTTACAGCTGTTACAGCCTGCTGATTTTCATTTGTTTGTTGTTGCTCATCTGTCATGGCATCCATGTCAATGTTAATATTTGAAAACTCATGCTCAAGAGTGAGGAAATTGTTAATCTGGGCATCATTTTCGAACACTTGCCAATCTTTAACGTTATAGGGACAGTGGGCCTATGTTTTATCTCAGCAGTAAAGTGGTGATTTGGCTCAAAGGGAAGCTTGCATGTGCTAGCAAAAGTGGCTAGGCTGTTTGCATGAATGTTATGATTTCTTGAAATCTTAGCAAGCTTGGATTCATTGAATGCATTGAGTATATTAGTGGCAGCAGTCCTATAGGCCCTCATTCTATTGTCATTGGTAACAAAGTTACCTTTCATTTGTTGTATGATTAAATCAGAGTCACCTATAATGGACACTTTTGTAGCTCCTAGAGCTTTGAGCAGTTTAAGGCCTAACAGGAGAGCCTCATATTCTGCCATGTTGTTGGTGCATTTAAAGTTCAGTCTGTAGGCATGGCCTTCTGCATGATTGTTATGTGTATTGTGAATCCAGACACCTGCCCCTGCTCCTAACTTGTTAACAAAGCCATCAAACTCTAAATACCATGTGATTTCTTGCTTGTGGTTAATATCAAGAGTTTCAGTCATTCTTGTAGTGGACAGATTTGAAATTTCTGTTTGGGGAGGTTCTTCTTGTATGCTGGTTGCATCTGTTGTTTTGACGGTTTCATCAGTATGAGCAACCGATTCTTCTTTGGTGTGTGTGTTCAGTTCTAAAGCCAACGGCTTATCATCAATAAGAGGATTTGTTTCATCATTAAATAAAATAAAAGAATCCATATCAGAATGGATTGAATGAATAGGAAAATTTTGGGGCTTGTCCTCACTAGTTACCACATACTTTATCAGTGTTTCTCTATATAGTCTCTTTGGTTGCCCAAAGACAGATATAGTGGCATAAGAGAGGTCTAATTGGAGGGACCCTTGGAGTTTTGCTCCCCAAGATCTTGACAATAACATGCCGTACTTTGGTGGAATGTCAGCAACCACCACATCCATGAGGATTGTCTTGTTGGGATATTGGACTAAGGAGACACACAAGTCTTTGATGAGGCCTAAACACTTGACTTGACTTGAGTCAAAGGAGAACAGATCTTTGTAGGGTCTCGTAACATCAAGGTTCAACTTTTCCATTACAGCTTCGGGCATAAGGTTGTGTGAGGCACCTGAGTCAAACATAGCATTGTGCAAGACTTTGTCATGTATGTGCAAACTGACATAAAAAGGTAGAACAGATCCATATGTTGATTTTCCATTAACTTCTGGACCGAACAACAGCTCAGGTTGATCATCAAGGACATTCACATCATCCTTAACCTCTGGCATTTGAAGTGATCTTTGAATTTGTTGCCTATACACATCATGTTTGGCAAGTTCGGATAAGGGGATGGATATCTTCAGTTTACCTATTTCTGCCTCTAAGTCAAATGATTTTTCAGATTGGGTCTTAGTATTTTGAGAGGCAGGCTTCCCTTTTTCCATTGGAGTATCAGCAATTTGGTCTTGTTTATCAGTGTTATGGGAAGTGACTGCTTGCGGTTTTTCAGTTTTAGGAGGGCTTTTTGGAACACTGTTCGAGTTCTTTTCCGAGGAAGGAGGTGGCAGAGGCTGATCAATAGAAGGCTGCATTTCTGTTATGTCCTCTACAGTCACTTGATGCGGGTTTGGGACAGGTATATCAGCTGGTTCTGTTATGACAGCCTTGCCTTTAATCTTGTTGGGCTGTTTGCCATCCTTGGGTTTGCTAGGTTCAGAAATGTCAATGGTCCTAGTTCTCAGCTTATATTGTTTGTGGACCTCATACACAGCAGTATCATAGCCTTGTTTAAAATCAAAAGACTCACCAGACTTGGTCTGAAACTGATTAAAGTCATGCTCATCTTGGTCTTGTTGAGTTAGGAAAATTTGTTGCTCAGCCCTTGAATCCACCAAGTTCATGTGAGTGTCCTCTGGGGGTTCACTAGATGTAGAGGCTTCCGCATAATTTTCATGAAAAGGGGGCCTTACGTCATGGTCTGGGCTAGACCTGCCAGCATTTGTGTTTTGAGTTTTCCTGAAATTTGGGTTCCTTATGGCATTAGGTTGTTGTGCTTCCCATGAAGACTTCCTCTCAACACTTTCTACTCTGTCTCCCAGCCTGTGCATGCCACTGATGATAGCATCAAGCTTTTGATCTAAGGCTGAGGGTTCCTCCTTAAAGGTGGTTCTTCTTTCCATTCTAGCTCTGTTTCTTTTGGCAATTAGGTTGGCCTCTACGCTGACAGCAACATTTTGCATGTCTGCAAGGGTTTGAGGGGCTCTTTCTTTTAACTGGTAGGCCATATCCGGGTCGAATCCATCAGGGAATTTATACAAGGCAAGGTCAGGTGGAGGTCTTAAGTTCTGTGGTATTGCATTATAAACATTATTGAATCTTGCACAATAATCCAAGACGGACTCTTGAGGGCCTCTTTTTATTGTATCATATTCAGCTAGTATGTGCAAGGGGTCTTTCTTTTTCTCCCATCTATTGATAAAGGATTGATAAAGCTCATCCGGATTGGTTATGGAATTTGCAGCAAGTGCTCTGAACCAAGTCCTGACATCACCTGTCAGACTTTGGACGAAAATTTTCATTCTCACACTATTATCATCTATCTCGTAGTTCTCAAAATAGTCTTGCATTTTATTTGTATGTTGAAGGGCTGTGCAAGTACCAGTTCCATCAAAATATGTGATTTTAGTTTGATAATCTTGAGGCATAGCCCCAGGGTTTGCAGGTAATTGCAGGGGTGCATATCTATTAGCCATATTCACAGGGATAAGTGGAACAACTGGGACAACAGTAGTGGTAATGGGAGTATGTGCACTGAATGGAGGTGTGGAAGGAGTGCTTTGAGAGGTCGACGATGAACAAGGGGAAGTAGGGGTTGACCGAAATAAAACTTTGACAAGGGTTGGAACACTGATTGGGTGAACTGCTTTAGGACTATTATCAGCAAAATCTTGGTGTTTCCTAAGAATCTTTGGGATTAAGTTGGGATTGTCAAAAACAGCTGGAGGGTCTGGGTCGGGATTTGACCTAGTATAACGAGTTTTCCTCTTTGGAGCCAGCTTCCGAATTTTGTTTTTGGTATTTTCCTGGGAATGTTTGTAGTTTAGGAAGGAATTGATTAAATTTTTGAGACAGTTGTTTAGAGCTTAAAGCTAGAATGAAGATTGACTGAAGCAGCTTTTATTTAATCCTGTAAATGCAAAGCAAGAACAGTTTCAAAGGCTTCCTGGCTGACATTCAGACTTCATCTGTAGTTTTAAGAAATAGACAGCAATCAGAAAAATTAGTTCGATTTCCCTAGTCGAGCTTTCCAACTTGATTCGTGAAATTATCTGAGGAGTTCCCCAGTGGAGTCGCCATTATGTTATCACTCAGGTTGTCCTTAAGCTCGTGAAAGGATACGGCCGAGGTAACCACAAACCAATCTTTGGACTGCAGGTTCTAGCCCACCTGCAATCAGAGAGGGCTCTCTCTTTATGATTTAGCTTTGTTGAAGATGATTTTAGGCTAGTTATTGAGTTCAAGGGGTTTTGTTTTGATTTTGGTGGGAAGATTGATGCCTTCAAGTAGAGAGGCAGAGATAGCATGAAGGTTTTATAACCATTGGGCATGGAGTCATGGAGTAAGACTACTGGTGTGTTTTCTTGGTCACAAGAGAGGAAAATGGAGCAAGACAGCTGCATATGAAACAATCATTCAAGGTAAAGAGATGGATTGAAAGGCTAAGGAATGAGAGGCAATTAAGAATCTCTCATTCAGGTTAGCAGGGGGAAGATAAATGAGCCCTATCTAGGAGCAGCTAAGAATTCCTAGATAACAGTCATTTATATGTGAAATAGATCAAACATGAGCCATAAAAGAATTCATATTTATGCCTAAATCAAGAGGAAAAACATTAAGAATCCACAGAAACTGAGCATAGAGTGCAGCTAAGCAAATTCTAAACCAATCCTTCGTTCTGTAACTTGAGCATATATGAAATTGAAATAACAGAGGTGAGGAACACTTATTGATTCATATTGCAGCACAAGAATTCCAAATTCATCCTTCAGAAACCATTAACAACACATCAAACAGTCCATTCTCCAAGCTTTCAGCAATCTTTGATTAAGAAAAACATATCAGATATACAGTGCGAGTCTCTCATGAGGATTATCAACCAACCAACCCTTTAAACAGTGAATTAGGGTTGTTTATATAAGCAAAATATCTAGACTAATAAGATCTCAGACAGATCCGTTGTAATAAATGTCCTAAACCTAACACATGTCTGAAATAAATGCGGGAAAATATCCTCGAGCTGCGCTGGGTGCAGCTGTAACAAAAAGGAATTAATGTGTTGTCTTTATGGCTCTGTGTTGATCACTTAGCCATAACTGTGCTTTGGGTTTTGATCCATTATTATTCGGTGGCTTTAAATGCTTTTAACTGTGATGGGAGAGCCTTGATTAGAGCTCCACCATTTTCTTTGACTTTGTTGGAGGTCATTTAATGTTCACCTGTATTGGGAATAAATTTTTCATTAAAAACATTCGACTGATACTCTTTGCCGCTTCCTCTGGTACACTTTGGCACTGAACCTGGCCTCTTTAACATCTTCTGAGTGCTTTAGACTGTCTCATCGACCTTTTATGTCTGTTGTTTGGCCCTCTGTTGCTTTAAAAACTGTGTTTGCCCCTTTCTAAATGCCGTGCGAAGAAATTCTGGTCATTTTGTGCCTTTTGAGCCTGCTGGAGGCCGAGCCATGAATGGCTTTCCATTTTGGCCTATTTCCCGTAGCCATGCGCGATTAGCGCTAGGCGCTAATCACGCATGAAAAACTGCCTCAGATTCTGATTTCGGGCTTCCTAGGCTGCGATTTGCGCCTTTCGCGCTTTTTGATGATGACATCAGCATGACGTCAACGGTAGGTCCCAGTACGGCTGCGACGTGGTAGTACGGTGGAGGAAGTGATGTGGCAGTGATATGGCAAGGACACGGCGGCAGGAGGCCGACGCGAGATGGTGACCTCAGCATGACGTGGCACTGACGCAGGAGGGGGGAAGGTGGTATCTGGTTTCGGGCGCACCGCCTTTGAGCAGAAGTGGTTTCGGCAGAGGGGGCTCCGCCACAGTCGAGAGGGTGACGCGTGGCGGGAGTACAACGGGAAAACCGCCCATCTCCCGGGCGCTAACCATCGACGGTTTCGGAGATGACATGACCCGCCCACCGTTGATCTGTGGCGCGCCAGATCTGACGGCCGACGGAACAGACAAGGTGGCGGACGGTTAGGGACGGGGCCCGCGCGAATATTCGAATAATTTATACAATGCCGCGGGGGGTTTTGACTTTGGTTTAGTGGGTTTTTGCGGGTTTGCGCGTCGGGGGTAAAATTTAATGTTTGTTCAAACATTTCAACACTAAACTTTAAACAATAAGCGAGAGAGAGTGAGAATAATGAAATGTTATGGGTTAAGGGGTGAGGGAAAAGGTTATTAACTTAACCGAATGTCAAGTTAATCCCAGGGTTAGGACGCGGAAGGCTAATGCTAAGTCCCAGATGAACTCGGCATTTCCTAAACTGATATTTATAGGGCTAAAAATGCCAGGGGATGGGAATATGTACATAGGGGAATTTATTAACATATTTTTAGTAGGGGAAGGGGAGACAGATAGGGGGCTACATAGTAAAATTAGCAGTTAATATGAAGTGATAAGAAAGCGCTAAGTATGTGAATCTTAGGCTATTAGGGGGGGGAAATGATTCATAGAGGAAGTATGAACATTCCTTGAGTAAAGCAGATCTTTACCAAGGCAAATGATATGGAGAATGATGAAACTAAGAGGTATTAAGCAGATCTTGAACTCTTCAGGGAAGTTAGTGAGTGATTTTGGGAATAAGAAGAAGGGGGAGTCAGACATGCCTCGCTTGAGCTCCTCCAAATGAAAACTGCCTTGTACCTGTGATCTGAAGTACAATATCACTTTGAAACACAAAATTGATCACAAATCAACATTCTGCAACCTCAAAAACTACCTACCCAACCTACTTACCTAGCATTTTTTATCCTTTTTGGTTTGGGTGTACTTAGGCTTGCAGACCCTGCTTATCCTTTTTCTTTTGACTGCCCTTCTATCTAAATCTACACTTATTTCTTCCAAGGGCCTAGATTAAGCAGTTGGGCTCCTTTGATTCTCTACCTATCTACAAATCTGCCAAGATTAAACAGTTTGGACGGATATTCATTCTCTATATTCTAAAACAAGAAATTGAAACCTAGGGAAACCAAGATTAGGCTGTTTGGACTTCCCTTAACAGAAAATTCTTCAAAAATGGTTAACTCATCAAAATTTGGAATACAGCAGTGGCATTTAGACTGGCACACCTTCATGGTCTCTTTTTTGACCTCTTTCTGGAAATATGGAGCATTGCAGCATGCAAAGTATGACATATTTGGCATGTAAAAATGTCAATCATGAAAGATGAACACCTGTTGCAACAGGAGGCTAACAGTGGCTCCACTTGGGGATGGATTTTCCTTGTGAAAAGCCAAGAACAGCAGGTCAGACTGCCTTGATCTTCTATTGTTGCTGTGGATTGAAAAACGTCTTTATGCTGGCTACTAAAAGTGTGAAACTTGGAAATATAAACAACCCTCTACTCAACTGAATTGTTATGAAAAGTGAAGCACTGCCTGCTTTCTTCTGCGTGCTTGATATTATATACAATGTTGCTTGAGCATTGCCTTTGAAATAGATCCAAAACATAGATCAGAACTGATGTATTTCCTTAGCCTCTGATCTGGAAACAGTTGCTGATGTGAAGCTAAAAAATGCTCCTCTCTTATTGATACTGTTTGACTGAACACTGCAAGCTGCAAACAGTTTCTTTTACCATGAATTGTTGTGATATGACAGCGTTACTCTTGCTGTTTTGCTGAGATTAATGCAGAGAAAGAGCTTTAAAAATGGAATACTGGCATTGGCTGTGTCTTCACAAACTTTGCTGCTGCTCCTCTAACACTCAGACTGCTTATACAAAAAATAAAAACAAAGTGTTGATATATACAAGTATCGATGTACAAAGAGATATATACAGAGCTGCATTATATCCCTTAAAAGGGATCATGGTAATGTTTTAACATTCAGCCATTTACAGGGCCTTCTTCAGCAGTGCTGCCCTCTACAGATTTGAGAAAATATGTGTTATTTCCCTGAACAACAGAAATAACGAATGGCCCTTTCCATAAAAAATCAAATTTTTCATGTTTTCCCTTGTCTTCTCTTCGTGAATCCCACCTTAGAACTTTGTTTCCAACACAGAAATCTTCCGCCTTAGCTCTTTTATCAAACATCTTTTTGAGCTTCTCTTGCAAAATCTGAGCTCTATCATAAACTTGCTCTCTGGTTTGCTGAAGATGAATGGTCTGATTGATTCTTCGTTGAATGTCATTTGGTTCAGCCTGAATCTCCTGTAACAGTTTGATAGTAGGGATGCCCAAGGATGAAGGAAATCTAGCCTCCATGCCATATACTAGCTCATAAGGGCTCATCCCAATGGATTTCTTTGTTGAAAGTCTGTCTGCCCATAGGGCATTTGTGAGCTTTCTATGCCAGTTCTTCTTGTTTTCTTCTAGCACTTTCTTTATGATATTAATCAGGCTCTTATTAGATGACTCAGCCAAGCCATTACCTTGGGGGTAATAGGCTGTGGAATGCCCCAAGGTGATGTGAAATTTATGGCAAAAATTGATCTTTTTTTGGATTTAAAAGGAGTAGCGTTGTCAGTAATGATCTTCTCAGGGTAGCCAAATCTAGAAAGTATATTGCACTCAAGGAACTGGATAATGATGGAGTCATTGGCCTGTCTGCATGGGATGGCTTCAACCCACTTGGTGAAATAGTCGGTGGCTGTTAGAATCCACTTGTGTTGGCTTGAGGAAGAGGGATGGATTTCTCCAATGAAGTCAAGACCCCATTGTTGAAAAGGCTTTTCAGTTGAGATGGGTTTAAGGGGCAGGGGCAACAGCTTTCTTTTGCCCTCAAAGATTTGGCATTTGTGACATGAAATGGAAAATTTCCTTACATCTGCAAAAAGAGAGGGCCAATAGAAACCAACCCTTAAAATTTTATCAGCAGTGGACTTCCAATATAGATGTCCTCCACAGTCACCTGCATGGAATTCTTTCATGACATTGTTAGTTTCATTCATGGTTAAACAATTAAGCAATATACCTTCATGATTTTTCCAAAATAAAGCACCATCTATGACACAAAACTTTGAAGCCTTCATTCTTAAAAATCTTTTCTTAGTTCTGGACAATCCTGGGGGAGCAAACAGGTTTAATAATACAAAGCATATATCAGCATACCATGGGGATTGCAAAAAGGTTTCACTGATCTGTGGAGTCGCCAGCTCCTGTTCATTGTCCAATTGGTTGATGTCTAAGGCTTGAAAGTTTGTTTCGGACATCAGTTTGGCTAAACCTTGTCCCTTTATCAGTTTGGTTGGTTTTATTTCTATGTCATACTCAAGGATGTTAGCAATCCACTTGCCTCTTTTTCCCTCTAACCCCTCTTGGTTTAATATGTCTTTTACAACAGCGTTTGATACATAAGCAATCACATGTGAATATAAAATGTAGACTCGAAAATCTTTGATTGCTTTGACCAGGGCATAGGCCTGCTTCTCCATGATTGGGTACTTCAAAGGGGCATCTCTTAAGGCTCAGCTAAAAATGCAATTGGCTTTTCAGCTTCCTAATCATCCTTTTGCAAAAGGACAGCAGCTATGGAGTGCTCCGATGCAAATGAAAATATGATGAAATCTTTGTCAAATTGTGGACTGGTGAGGACAGGAGCTTGTGTTAAGGCAGTTTTGATACTCTCAAAGGCTTGCTTGGTCTCAAGAGACCATTTTACCTTGGCATCCTTTTTTAACATATTGCTTAACAGTCGTATCAGTTCAGCTAGATTTGGAATAAATATTCTTAGGAAGTTGATTTTTCCAAGGAATGCTTGTAACTCTTTTATGTTTCTTGGATATGGTATTTGGAGGATGGCTTGGATTCTTTCAGGATCAATTCTAATCTTGTCCTTTGATATGATATGGCCAAGAAGTTTGCCTTCTTCAAGGCCAAAGAGAGACTTCTTGGGGTTCAAGGAAATGCCATATTTCCTACCTGTCATGAATATTTGCCTCAAATGTTTTAGGTGCTCTTGATCAGATTTGGAGAAGGGGGTTAAGTCATCAAGGTAGACAACTAGGAAATCATGTATTTCCTTGGCGAATGCAATATCCATTTCCCTTTGAAAGGTAACACCAGCGTTTTTAAGTCCGAAAGGCATCTTCACATACTTAAATGTTCCCCACGGTGTGGTAAAGGCTGTCTTGTCTTGGTCATCCGGGTGAACCAGTATTTGATTAAAACCTGAAAAGCCATCTAGCAAAGAGATTCTAGATGACCCCACTACTCTTTGTAGGATTTGGTCCATTTTTGGCAAGGGGTAGTGGTCTTTTAGGGAGACTTGATTTAAATTTATTAGGTCTACACACAGCCTAATCTCACCTGTCTTCTTTCTTGTAGGAACAAGATTGGATACCCATTCAGAGAATCTGATGGGTGCTATGATACCTGCTTCAAACATTCTTTTCACTTCCTTTTCAATCAAAGGGAGAAGCATAGGATTGATTCTCCTCAGTTTCTGTTTGAAGGGCTTTTGGTTTGGTTTTAAAGGAATGGTGTGTTGGATCACTGAGGTGTCATAGGACTTCAAGTCCTCATAACTCCATGCAAATACATCTTGGAATTCTTTGAACAAATCAACATATTTTGGCTTCTGATTGGGTGGCAAAGATTGAGATAGTTTGATCATTTTGGGCTTCTCTGCTGTCCCAATGTTGTGTTCTTCTACAGCAGCGTTCAATGGTTGCATTTTTGGTTTTTTGGGAATATCATTAGCATCAAACATGTCTTCCAATGGAGCGAGGCCGGTAGGGAGAAAGTTATCTTTCAGATCAATGATCTTGGCCTCTGTTTCTGCTATTTCCTCCAAATGCATCTGTTTCAGCTCTTCTATGTTTGTATTGTCAAAAACAGTTGGGTTCAGCATTCGTTTGGCTGTTACAGCTGTTACAGCCTGCTGATTTTCATTTGTTTGTTGTTGCTCATCTGTCATGGCATCCATGTCAATGTTAATATTTGAAAACTCATGCTCAAGAGTGAGGAAATTGTTAATCTGGGCATCATTTTCGAACACTTGCCAATCTTTAACGTTATAGGGACAGTGGGCCTATGTTTTATCTCAGCAGTAAAGTGGTGATTTGGCTCAAAGGGAAGCTTGCATGTGCTAGCAAAAGTGGCTAGGCTGTGTGCATGAATGTTATGATTTCTTGAAATCTTAGCAAGCTTGGATTCAGTGAATGCATTGAGTATATTAGTGGCAGCAGTCCTATAGGCCCTCATTCTATTGTCATTGGTAACAAAGTTACCTTTCATTTGTTGTATGATTAAATCAGAGTCACCTAGAATGGACACTTTTGCAGCTCCTAGAGCTTTGAGCAGTTTAAGGCCTAACAGGAGAGCCTCATATTCTGCCATGTTGTTGGTGCATTTAAAGTTCAGTCTGTAGGCATGGCCTTCTGCATGATTGTTATGTGTATTGTGAATCCAGACACCTGCCCCTGCTCCTAACTTGTTAACAGAGCCATCAAACTCTAAATACCATGTGATTTCTTGCTTGTGGTTAATATCAAGAGTTTCAGTCATTCTTGCAGTGGACAGATTTGAACTTTCTGTTTGGGGAGGTTCTTCTTGTATGCTGGTTGCATCAGTTGTTTTGACCATTTCATCAGTATGGGCAACCGATTCTTCTTTGGTGTGTGTGTTCAGTTCTAAAGCCAACGGCTTATCATCAATAAGAGGATTTGTTTCATCATTAAATAAAATAAAAGAATCCATATCAGAATGGATTGAATGAATAGGAAAATTTTGGGGCTTGTCCTCACTAGTTACCACATACTTCATCAGTGTTTCTCTATATAGTCTCTTTGGTTGCCCAAAGACAGATATAGTGGCATAAGAGAGGTCTAATTGGAGGGACCCTTGGAGTTTTGCTCCCCAAGATCTTGACAATAGCATGCCGTACTTTGGTGGAATGTCAGCAACCACCACATCCATGAGGATTGTCTTGTTGGGATATTGGACTAAGGAGACACACAAGTCTTTGATGAGGCCTAAACACTTGACTTGACTTGAGTCAAAGGAGAACAGATCTTTGTAGGGTCTCGTAACATCAAGGTTCAACTTTTCCATTACAGCTTCGGGCATAAGGTTGTGTGAGGCACCTGAGTCAAACATAGCATTGTGCAAGACTTTGTCATGTGTGTGCAAACTGACATAAAAAGGTAGAACAGATCCATATGTTGATTTTCCATTAACTTCTGGACCGAACAACAGCTCAGGTTGATCATCAAGGACATTCACATCATCCTTAACCTCTGGCATTTGAAGTTATCTTTGAATTTGTTGCCTATACACATCATGTTTGGCAAGTTCGGATAAGGGGATAGATATCTTCAATTTAGCTATTTCTGCCTCTAAGTCAAATGATTTTTCAGATTGGGTCTTATTATTTTGAGAGGCAGGCTTCCCTTTTTCCATTGGAGTATCAGCAATTTGGTCTTGTTTATCAGTGTTATGGGAAGTGACTGCTTGCGGTTTTTCAGTTTTAGGAGGGCTTTTTGGAACACTGTTCGAGTTCTTTTCCGAGGAAGGAGGTGGCAGAGGCTGATCAATAGAAGGCTGCATTTCTGTTATGTCCTCTACAGTCACTTGATGCGGGTTTGGGACAGGTATATCAGCTGGTTCTGTTATGACAGCCTTGCTTTTAATCTTGTTAGGCTGTTTGCCATCCTTGGGTTTGCTAGGTTCAGAAATGTCAATGGTCCTAGTTCTCAGCTTATATTGTTTGTGGACCTCATACACAGTAGTATCATAGCCTTGTTTAAAAGCAAAAGACTCACCAGACTTGGCCTGAAACTGATTAAAGTCATGCTCATCTTGGTCTTGTTGAGTTAGGAAAATTTGTTGCTCAGCGCTTGAATCCACCAAGTTCATGTGAGTGTCCTCTGGGGGTTCACTAGATGTAGAGGCTTCCGCATAATTTTCATGAAAAGGGGGCCTTATGTCATGGTCTGGGCTAGACCTGCCAGCATTTTTGTTTTGAGTTTTCCTGAAATTTGGGTTCCTTATGGCATTAGGTTGTTGTGCTTCCCATGAAGACTTCCTCTCAACACTTTCTACTCTGTCTCCCAGCCTGTGCATGCCACTGATGATAGCATCAAGCTTTTGATCTAAGGCTGAGGGTTCCTCCTTAAAGGTGGTTCTTCTTTCCATTCTAGCTCTGTTTCTTTTGGCAATTAGGTTGGCCTCTACGCTGACAGCAACATTTTGCATGTCTGCAAGGGTTTGAGGGGCTCTTTCTTTTAACTGGTAGGCCATATCCGGGTCGAATCCATCAGGGAATTTATACAAGGCAAGGTCAGGTGGAGGTCTTAAGTTCTGTGGTATTGCATTATAAACATTATTGAATCTTGCACAATAATCCAAGACGGACTCTTGAGGGCCTCTTTTTATTGTATCATATTCAGCTAGTATGTGCAAGGGGTCTTTCTTTTTCTCCCATCTGTTGATAAAGGATTGATAAAGCTCATCCGGATTGGTTATGGAATTTGCAGCAAGTGCTCTGAACCAAGTCCTGACATCACCTGTCAGACTTTGGACGAAAATTTTCATTCTCACACTATCATCATCTATCTCGTAGTTCTCAAAATAGTCTTGCATTTTCTTTGTATGCTGAAGGGCTGTGCAAGTACCAGTTCCATCAAAATATGTGATTTTAGTTTGATAATCCTGAGGCATAGCCCCAGGGTTTGCAGGTAATTGCAGGGGTGCATATCTATTAGCCATATTCACAGGGATAAGTGGAACAACTGGGACAACAGTAGTGGTAATGGGAGTATGTGCACTGAATGGAGGTGTGGAAGGAGTGCTTTGAGAGGTCGACGATGAACAAGGGGAAGTAGGGGTTGACCGAAATAAAACTTTGACAAGGGTTGGAACACTAATAGGGTGAACTTCTTTAGGACTATTATCAGCAAAATCTTGGTGTTTCCTAAGAATCTTTGGGATTAAGTTGGGATTGTCAAAAACAGCTGGAGGGTCTGGTTCGGGATTTGACCTAGTATAACGAGTTTTCCTCTTTGGAGCCAGCTTTCGAATTTTGTTTTTGGTATTTTCCTGGGAATGTTTGTAGTTTAGGAAGGAATTGATTAAATTTTTGAGACAGTTGTGTAGAGCTTAAAGCTAGAATGAATATTGACTGAAGCAGCTTTTATTTAATCCTGTAAATGCAAAGCAAGAACAGTTTCAAAGGCTTCCTGGCTGACATTCAGGCTTCATCTGTAGTTTTAAGAAATAGACAGCAATCAGAAAAATTAGTTCGATTTCCCTAGTCAAGCTTTCCAACTTGATTGGTGAGATTATCTGAGGAGTTCCCCAGTGGAGTCGCCATTATGTTATCACTCAGGTTGTCCTTAAGCTCGTGAAAGGATACGGCCGAGGTAACCACAAACCAATCTTTGGACTGCAGGTTCTAGCCCACCTGCAATCAGAGAGGGCTCTCTCTTTAGGATTTAGCTTTGTTGAAGATGATTTTAGGCTAGTTATTGAGTTCAAGGGGTTTTGTTTTGATTTTGGTGGGAAGATTGATGCCTTCAAGTAGAGAGGCAGAGATAGCATGAAGGTTTTAGAACCATTGGGCATGGAGTCATGGAGTAAGACTGCTGGTGTGTTTTCTTGGTCACAAGAGAGGAAAATGGAGCAAGACAGCTGCATATGAAACAATCATTCAAGGTAAAGAGATGGATTGAAAGGCTAAGGAATGAGAGGCAATTAAGAATCTCTCATTCAGGTTAGCAAGGGGAAGATAAATGAGCCCTATCTAGGAGCAGCTAAGAATTCCTAGATAACAGTCATTTATATGTGAAATAGATCAAACATGAGCCATAAAAGAATTCATATTTATGCCTAAATCAAGAGGAAAAACATTAAGAAGCCACAGAAACTGAGCATAGAGTGCAGCTAAGCAAATTCTAAACCAATCCTTCGTTCTGTAACTTGAGCATATATGAAATTGAAATAACAGAGGTGAGGAACACTTATTGATTCATATTGCAGCACAAGAATTCCAAATTCATCCTTCAGAAACCATTAACAACACATCAAACAGTCCATTCTCCAAGCTTTCAGCAATCTTTGATTAAGAAAAACATATCAGATATACAGTGCGAGTCTCTCATGAGGATTATCAACCAACCAACCCTTTAAACAATGAATTAGGGTTGTTTATATAAGAAAAATATCTACACTAATCAGATCTCAGACAGATCTGCTGTAATAAATGTCCTAAACCTAACACATGTCTGAAATAAATGCGGGAAAATATCGTCGAGTTGCGCTGGGTGCAACTGTAACAAAAATGAATTAATGTGTTGTCTTTATGGCTCTGTGCTGATCACTTAGCCATAACTGTGCTTTGGGTTTTGATCCATTGATGTTTCGTGGCTTTAAATGCTTTTAACTATGATGGGAGAGCCTTGATTAGAGCTCCACCGTTTTCTTTGACTTTGTTGGAGGTCATTTAATGTTCACCTGTATTGGGAATAAATGTTTTCATTAAAAACATTCGACTGATACTCTTTGCCGCTTCCTCTGGTACACTTTGGCGCTGAACCTGGCCTCTTTAACGTCTTCTGAGTGCTTTAGACTGTCTCATCGACCTTTTATGTCTATTGTTTGGCCCTCTGTTTCTTTAAAAACTGTGTTTGCCCCTTTCTGAATGCCGTGCGAAGAAATTCTGGTCATTTTGCGCCTTTCGAGCCTGCTGGAGGCCGAGCCATGAAGGGCTTTCCATTTTGGCCTATTTCCCATAGCCATGCTTTCGGGCTTCCTAGGCAGCGATTTGCGCCTTTCGCGCTTTTTGATGATGACGTCAGCATGACGTCAGCGGTGGGTCCCAGTACGGCGGTGATGTGGCAGTACGATGGAGGAGGTGACGTGGCAGTGATATGGCAAGGACACGGCGGCAGGAGGCCGACGCGGGATGGTGACGTCAGCATGACGTGGCGCTGACGCAGGAAGGGGCAAGGCGGTATCTAGTTTCGAGCGCACCGCCTTTGAGCAGAAGTGGTTTCGGCAGAGGGGGCTCCGCCACAGTCGAGAGGGTGACGCGTGGCGGGAGTACGATGGGAAAACCGCCCATCTCCCAGGCGCTAACCATCGACGGCTTCGGAGATGACAAGACCCGCCCACCATTGATCTATGGCGCGCCAGATCTGACGGCCGACGGAACAGACAAGGCGGCGGAGGGTTAGGGACGGGGCCTGCGCGAATATTCGAATAATTTATACAATGCCGCGGGGGGTTTTGACTTTGGTTTAGTGGGTTTTTTGTGGGTTTGCGCGCCGGGGGTAAAATTTAGTGTTTGTTCAAACATTTCAACACTAAAATTTAAACAATAAGCGAGAGAGGGTGAGAATAATGAAATGTTATGGGTTAAGGGGTGAGGGAAAAGGTTATTAACTTAACCGAATGTCAAGTCAATCCCAGGGTTAGGACACGGAAGGCTAATGCTAAGTCCCAGATGAACTCGGCATTTCCCAAACTGATATTTATAGGGCTAAAAATGTCAGGGGATGGGAATATGTACATAGGGGAATTTATTAACATATTTTTAGTAGGGGAAGGGGAGATAGATAGGGGGCTACATAGTAAAATTAACAGTTAATATGAAGTGATAAGAAAGTGCTAAGTATGTGAATCTTAGGCTATTAGGGGGGGAAAATGATTCATAGAGGAAGTATGAACATTCCTTGAGTAAAGCAGATCTTTACCAAGGCAAATGATATGGAGAATGATGAAACTAAGAGGTATCAAGTAGATCTTGAACTCTTCAGGGAAGTTAGTGAGTGATTTGGGGAATAAGAAGAAGGGGGAGTCAGACATGCCTCGCTTGAGCTCCTCCAAATGAAAACTGCCTTGTACCTGTGATCTGAAGTACAATATCACTTTGAAACAAAAAATTGATCACAAATCAACATTCTGCAACCTCAAAAACTACCTACCCAGCCTACTTACCTAGCATTTTTTCTCCTTTTTGGTTTGGGTGCACTTAGGCTTGCAGACCCTGCTTATCCTTTTTTCTTTTGACTGCCCTCCTATCTAAATCTACACTTATTTCTTCCAAGGGCCCAGATTAAGCAGTTGGGCTCCTTTGATTCTCTACCTATCTACAAATCTGCCAAGATTAAATAGTTTGGATAGATATTCATTCTCTATATTCTAGAACAAGAAATTAAAACCTAGGGAAACCAAGATTAGGCTGTTTGGACTTCCCTTAACAGAAAATTCTTCAAAAATGGTTAATTCATCAAAATTTGGAATACAGCAGTGGCATTTAGATTGGCACACTTTCATGGTCTCTTTTTTGACCTCTTTCTGGAAATATGGAGCATTGCAGCATGCAAAGTATGACATATTTGGCATGTAAAAATGTGAATCATGAAAGATGAACACCTGTTGCAACAGGAGGCTAACACGCTGGTCCCTCAAGGAGGCATTTCTAGAGGGCTTCAGGCCAAAAAACTCTCAGGGAAGGAGGCATTCAAAGTGATGACTTTTCTAGGGCCAGTAGCAACTAGATTATGGTTTGATGAGCCCTAATAGTACTGATATAAATGTTGGGAGTGATGTTCCCAAATGGATCTGTAACAGCTGCCCCCTAAAGCTTGAAGTCGAAAATGATAATGTTGAGTGATATGATTTACGATGTGATGAGGAGGTTCTGAAGCGAATGGTGGCCTGCATCAATTACAATACATAATAGCATGATATTTTGATTTTTCTCATGAATTGTTGAGGGGAGGAATACCCATGCTCAACATATAAACTTTAATTACAAGTACATAGATAGTCGTCTACAAATATAGACCCATGATGGGATGACCATCAGTGTAAAGCTATTGTACATATGATTTGGTACTTTCCTGAAATCATAGCCCAGATGGATGAAACTAGATCTAGGGTGTTATATCTCATTCAATCATTAACTCAAGTACGAGTCTAACCATGCGAATATGTGATCTGAATTCGAACATGGGAAGACGTCGTCTGATTACTAGCCAATGATGTAAGTTGTTGACTGACGTGAGAGAAATCACCGATAATGATCATGATCCTCAAGGTACTGTAGTACATTTTTCATGGTGTGAATGGATGTTTTGATGTCGAACACCATACAAAGTCTTTAGGTCAAAGGCCAGTGGTGTCAACCTATTGCCGGAAGCGAGAAACCTGCCATTGATGTATGAAAGCCCCAAGGTACTGAAAGGGTGTTTCTAAGTCAACTTCTTGGATAATGTGTTGATGTCAACAAGAAGAGACTCGTCACAAGAGGCCCTTGATGTATCCCACATCAACGAAACGAAATGAGTGTAATGATTTTTGGAGACAGAATGTGGTTGACACCACAAGGTTCAGGAATGGCGGCCATGAAAATGAAGGTTTATGAGTATTGTAAAGGATGATTTTAACTGAGTGACTTCTCTTGAACATTTTGGTGACACTGAATGAATTGGCAGCATTGATCCAAAACCAAAGTAATGGATGGTATGATAAACCAAGGTATGATGACCATCAAGCAGATAACCCAACCCATGTAGTCACAGTGATGAAGTGAAAGTGTCATGTTCAAGAGCGACCTTCTGCCATAAAGTGGTTTGCCCCTTTTCCCATTTTCCCCAGTCATTGCTGACCAGTACCTCTTTATTTTTATCAAGCTTGAGGAGGATAACATATGCTTGTTGTATAATTCCACCCTTCGGGTGAATCCATCGCTATGTGATGTTTTAACGAGTCTAGCGAAGGTGAAACTCAGTCTTGTCATGATGGACAAGTTTGTCACTATTTGATGTTTTAACGAGTTTAACGACAATGGTAACTCGATGCTTTTCATGTTTAGAGAGTTTGAAAAGGAAAAAAAATAAAACTTCATAAATTCTTTTTTGTAGATTTGTCTCTCAAGTCTGAAAAAGCGTAAAACAATACGAGAGTGAACCTATTGACCATGTTCGATCAACGTATTCCTTTTTCGTAAATAATCTATCTCAGTCCAGGAAAGGGTTAAACTTATACTGAGTAGATGTCGTTTCCAATCCGTTAATGAGATGAAAAGGACAAGCATTCGGCAACCTTTTCATATTTTGAGAGTTTGAAAAGAGATTAAAGAGGACTCCAAGGGGGTTCCTTTTTTGATGTTTAACAGAGCTCGAAAAAGAGATAAAAGTATGCTTTGTGGTCAAAGTACAACATACGATCGTGCACGTCAAATTCTGTAAGTTAGCTATAAATTTGTGCAAAGCAACACTAAATGGATTAACCATACCTATTTCATTGGTAAAAATAGGCAAATAATAAAGTCTACTCATTTAATGATCATGAAATAAACATAAAACAAAAATTTACCATGTTATTTTCACTAGTTGATATTTATCATTAAATTTGTGCTCTGACCCTATTTTTTACCTCGATCTTTAGCAGCTGATTACGAGAGATTCTATGGATCATTTCTCATGTCATCTGGACCAAGTAGAAGATCTACCCCTCCTCTTTCTTTTCATGTCATTCTTTTACAGTTTCATGCAAGTTTTTAGGGTTTTTAGGGCCCCTGGGGTTAGAATATTTCGTCCTAGGATTAGCGCAGTCTTCCATGTCAAAAAATGTGCTGCAGAGCACCCACACAGAGGATAGCTACACTGCAGTGTACTGTCTCCTTGCCTGGGCTGCACTGAGTAAGTTTTACAAATTTGTTTCACCTGTTTGGCCCAAAATTTCTCCAGTTTTTTGCATGAAATGGATCCTAACTAAGATTATGGTTTGATTTCAGGCTTTCATCAGATCAAAATGTCTATTACTTGGTGAGAAAGAGAGAATGAAGATAAAGACATGGTTGCCCTAAATGATCCAGGTACATTTGAGGCCCTCGGAAACTATGGGTTGCTCAAATACTTCAGGTTGTCCAGGATGAGGCAACAATCAGAACTATTGCAGTTCCTAATTCATGCATGGGATCCAACCGATCAGGATTTTCACATAAGGGACAAAGTCGTCCCTATTATGATCGATGATGTTTACTTTCTTACATGGTTGTCAAGACGTGGCGGCCCCATTTCTCTTTCAGGTTGTTCCCATGGAGGGGAATCAGTGAGGGACTATGTTCGAAAATTCTGTCGGCCAGGTACATAGCCTAGAAAAGACAGAAAGTTAATCATGAAAGATATTCGTGATTTTCCTTTGAGAACAATCCTATTCACTATCGCAAAGTTGATAGGCAGTGTGACACTTCATCTGGCGAACAGATCATACATGCAGTATGCACTTGAGTGTCTTGAGCCAACATTATTCAACTGGTGTGAGGTCGTACTTTCTTCACTGAAAGAGTAGTTGACAAAGGTAAAGAGCGGTAAGATGAAGAATTTTACCTAGGGATCGCTCTTAATCTCTTTTACCTTAGAGAGAATTCCATTGATGCAACCTCAACATGTAACACTGGGTGTAGTTGGTCCTAGAGATCCACGGATGCAGAGGTGGGTCGAATTGATGGCTAGACATGCTGGTTAGTCATCGATTACATTTTCTGCTGCATTCTTTAGTTGAATCTATCAACAACATATTTCCATCGAGGAGCATCCATACGCAGGGATGGATTTTCGTGGAGATCGAGAGTTGAGTTTACTAGTGGGTGCTCAATGGGGTGTTATAGGTAAAAACTTTTTGAGAATTTTTTAATTTTATTTTAAGTTTCTACATGTTTTTGTGTTTTTGATATTTCCAAGACTAAGCTAAATCGTTCTCATGCATACAGATGTTGGTACTGTTTGACCTATGAGACACCAATAGGAGGCAGGTGGACCAACACAGAGAAATTCCGGGAGGGCAGTTCTCCAAGATTTGGATTTGACCGAGACACTGGAAGAGTTGCAAGATCATGTAGAGGGATTAACCCTCGGTATTTCAGATATCCAGATCGAGGAGTTACCTATGAGGTTGCAACGCCATACTATTGGTGTTCTTGGCCGTTGGATGTGGCTATTGTGCATGATACCTCAGGCTGTGACCTGTTATCATGAGAATCACTAGGTCTACTTAGGATGATTTTTGTATGCATTTTGAGTTTTTGGGTCAGATGACCAAACATGTCTTGGACACAAATTTTGTAAAAAATTTAAATAGCTATCTATTTTTACTTTCAGAGTTTTTATATACAGTTGTGCACAATCCTATTCAACTAATGATGTGAATTGAAAATTTACTTTTACATGTGCCGCAAATGTTTGTTTAACACATAGTTCGCTAATGAATCGGTTAATGTGTTAAATTTTCTGGAAACATGTTGATATTGAATTTACTCAAAATGCCTTTCCAAAAGACGAACTCTAAGGAGCATACAAAGAATCATTGGGTTTCGGATGATATAAACGTTTGTTAGTTGTAGTAAGATGAGTTGAGTCTAGCCTAATGATGATTCGGCGAATGCCAAGTGAAATGGCATCAGAGAGAAGTTCGATCAATGTGCTATACTCAACGATATTTTTCGTAGAACGACTGATACAAATCCATTGAAAACTCACTAACTCACCACTTGGAGCGAAAATGGCCCATGCTGCAGAAGACAGGTTCTTCGTACTACAAGTAGCACCATAGGCATAACTAACAAATGGTTCCAAAGATTCCGACATCTGAAACAAATGCAAAGTGGATTACTTAACCACATAAGAACTCTAAAAGACACACTGACACACACATGTAATTAAAGCATATATATAGTGATTTTTACTACACTCAACCGTTTCGGGGCTATGACAATGGAATTCCATCATAATCCACAAACTCGTAGGAACCTTTTACCAAAACATGCTTGAAAATGTAAGGGCCCATCCATAGTGGTTCAAATTTTCCTGCTCCTAGTTTATCAGTTTCCTGATCATAAAGCAAGACTAGGTCTCCTTTTGAGAAAATGTGAGGCTTGACATTTCTGTCGAATTGCACCTTGATTCGTTTCTTATGTGCTTCGTTAGCCAATGAGGCTTCACGATGGGTTTCATCTAGATGGATGAGTTCTAAGAAATGCGCTTCTTCATCATAGGTCTCGGGTAACAGGTCAATTGCGAGTTTAAGAGATGAAATTTCACATTGTATCGGCAAGATTTCCTCCAGACCATACATCAATTGAAAGGGTGTGAATCCAGTTGCATACCTAATTGAGGTTCGATATGTCCACAAAGCAGAGTACATGATTAAATGCCAGTTTCATTTATGAACCCCTATCATTCTTTGAAGCATTCGCTTCAGGACTTTATTGATGGCCTCAACTTGTCCATTAGCTTGCGGATAATAATGAGTAGAACTATCATGTGAAAGTACTAACTTGGAAGTTAACTCAGTCATCATGTGATTGAGAAAATGTGACCCATCATCTGTAACTATAGCCTGTGGTACACCAAACCGGACAACCATGTGGTTGAAAACAAAAAGTGCAGCCGTCTCGTGACTGTTGTTTAATGTAGGCATTGCCTCGACCCATTTTGTGAAATAGTCAACGATGACTATAATGTACCCATGCCCCTCGATTGAGGTGGGGTTACATGTCATGAAGTCAATGCTCGATTTGGCGAATGGTCCAACATCGACGAGAGGATGCAATGGTGCAGTGGGTAATCTAGCTTTATAGTCATAGATCTAGTATGCATGACAGCTTCTGATGGAAATAATACAATCTTTGAATATAGTAGGCCAGAAGTAACCAGCACGGAGAATCCTTTGTGCGGTAGCATAACCAGATAAGTGTCCACCACAAGCACCTAAATTGTAATCATTCAAAAATTTCTCGACTTCCTCATGAGTGAGGCACCTCTGTAAAATTGTATCGATACCACGACGATAAAGAGGGTCGCCAATGATAAGATAATCTTTGACTTGGTATCGGATATGTTGTTGTTGCGAGTGAGACGTATCAGGTAGGAAAGTTTGGGTTTGGAGATAAATCTGTATATCTCCATACCACGGGTTAGATGACGAAATCAGGAACAAAGACTCATCCAGAATTGATGGTTCTGATGTTGAATCAATGGTATTCGAGGGAAGGTCACAAAGAAGCTCGGCGAAGACTAAAAATTTCTTTGATTTGGATTTGATGAATTCCAAATCAAATTCCTACAAAATGATGATCCATTTTGAGTATTCTCCCCCTTCACCGCGCCCCCCCCCCCCCCCCGCCCGCCCCCCAACAATTGATGTGACAAAATATATGTCATAGGGTTGCAATCCGAAATGACAGTGGTCTTTCGGAGCAGGATATAGTGGCAAAATATCTATACAGCTTGAACAACAACCAGCTATCTTTTCGACGCAAGAGTACTTAACTTCTGTATCATTGAGATTGTGACTCAAATAATATATTGGATGTTCAATCCCATCTTATTTTTGGACTAAAACCATTCCAATGGTTGTATCTGTAGCGACGAGATACAGGAAATAGTCGTTTTGATAATTGGGGGAATACATTAATGAGTCTCTAATCAAGGTATCTATAAGAGCATCAAAGGAAGCTTGCACGACTTGATCCCAATGGAAGGGTATCCCATTTTTTAAAAGACGAGTAAATCCTTTAGCCATTTCAGCATAATTGGGAATGAACCTCCTCAGAAAGTTAGCCTTCCCTTGGAGTCTCTGCTGTAGTAGATTTGAAGGTGGAGGAAAATCAAGAATTGCCTAAACCTTAAGTGGGTCTAGTCGAATTCCCTCATTAGATACTACGAAACCAAGCAAAAAACCCGAACCAACACAAAAAACACATTTGTGTGGATGGATTCATATTTTGTAGTGTCGACACCGTAAAATTATAGCTCTCAAATGCTGATGATGATCAGTCCGCTTTCGTGAATGAGCAGGTAAATCATCAAGGTATGGTTGAACAATATGTTTGATGTCATTGAAGGAATAATTCATTGCCCTATGAAAAGTTTCCCCTGCGTTCTTCAAACCAAAAGAGAGTTTTCTCTAAGCGAATGCGTCCCATGGACAAATAAAATGTTAAAACTGTGGATTCTCCGGTCAATGATTCAAAAAATAAAAGTAGTTTTAGATTGGTCCTCTCGGCGGATATTGATCTGATTATAGCCAGAAAAGCCATCCATAAATGCAAATATTTCACATCTGGCACATTCATCAATAAGTTGGTTGATAAAGGCAGTGGGATAATTGAATTTTGGACAAGCCTGATTAACATCCCTATAATCGACGCACACTCGTATTATCCCTTGTTTCTTCATGACAGGAACAATATTAGAAACCCAATCAGTAAGAGGAACAGGGTAAATGAAACCAGCATTCAAAATTTTTCCAACTTCTGTTTTAATTGCAGTAGCATTCTCTGGATGAACTGGATGGAGGCACTGTTGCACTGGTTTGACATCAGGATACATTTTGATTTCATGTTCAACTATACTAGAGTCAAATCCTGGCATCTCCTCATATGACCATGCAAATATATATCGGAATTCACGAAAGAGAGCACGGTAAATATCAAGTTCTAATGGAGAACAATATTTGCCAACATGAATGTTTTCTACAATAGAGATATGAGTAGCAGTAGTCTTTTTAAAGTTGGTTAATAGTTCTGTTCCAATTTCATATTGTATGGGTAACTAGAAGTGGGTTAAGAACGTTGTAGCCAAGGTTGTAAAGTTATCAAAAGAAGCTCGTGGTAACTCAATGTACCACTTCGTAGTCAAGCCAGTAAGTGTTCCCTCGAAAAGACGTAGTCTAACTGAATCATCATTCAAGGAGTTTGATGAACACCATAAATGAAAATTCATGACATGGTTGGATAGGTCTTCTCTAGGGTGCAGCGTGATATTGACTTGATGGGTCCAGCTGTTCAGTATCTGTTAATGACGAACTAGATAAAATTCCTGTAGAGGACATTGGTGAAGACGAAGGGCTAGAAGCAACACCTGAGTGGGTTCCAGGTAAATATTGGTAACCCAATGGGATGGGCAAAATTGTGACAGAAGATTCTGCCATAGATGTAACAGATGGTACAGTCTAGGATGTTGACCCTGCCATAGTCCAATGTCCAAATAAATTTCCTAACGAATCAACGGGTGTCTGAAAGTAATCAAGCTCAAAAGGAGCAATAAAATGAGGAGTATGAGGATATAGATAAAGTCCAGTTCCAAAATGGAATGGAGTTCTGGGTATTTCTACCTCAGGTTCCTCTTCTATTGAAATCAAACCACATGGAAGGATTTCACCGTTAGGTTCATAATAGATTTCTGGTATTTGTTCCTGAGGTATAGAGGAAGTGTCAGCAGTTACGGATGTCTACGGATGTACCGGTCAATCTTCTTCCGTTATGGTAACAACTTATTATTGTTCAACCACAAGATCCAAATGTTCTGGTAAAAGAACAGGTTCAGGTTGGGCTTCTTGAACAACTCCTGGTTTAGAAGTAACTTCTGATTGAACAGTGATAGGTTCAGGATCAACTTCTAGTTGAACAGATTCAGGTTTAGAATTAATTTCTTGTTGAAAAAATTCAGGTTGAGAATCAAATTGTTGTTGAAAAACTTGGGTTACTGTTTCACTAGATTCAGTTCTAGTATCCTCAGGTAATTGTAGAGATTCCACTTCAGTAACAGATGTACCAGTAACTATAGGAGTAACTGGGGTCACATTACTTACCGATATAGGTGTTTCTGGTAATTCATATGAAGAACCAGAAGTTTGTGAAGTACTGGATTGAGTCAAACGAGACCGCTTTGACCGGATAGGTGTAGCTTTAGGCGGTAAAGGCGATTTACTCGCTCCTATTCGCGAACAACGAGGTAAGGGTTGATGTTCCTCCATGATTTCTGATTGATTTTAGTACAAAAAAGAAATAAACAAAAAGTGGTAAGCTAGGCAAAAGGTTTACCAGGAAACTGTGGACTGTAGAATACCTCCCGGTGAATCGAGAAGTATGGGCAGGCAATTTCCTAGAAAGTTGTGTTCGGTGTATCACAATGTACAAGGCGGTCGACTCGGTTACCTAAGGATGGATAGAAACCTATTGTTGTCCTCCCATCTATACCCGAAAGTACGTGGAGGCCCAATCCGTATTAGCACTGTCTAATGCGAAATCGCACAGTGAGAGCATTCCTTTATACTTTATGTACTGTAACACCACCCTATATACCCGAAGGTACATGGACGAGCTACGATATACTCACATATGTGGAATGAGGTATCACACTCAGAATGTATCGCAGAAAAGTTAGCGACAACTGCTATGTTTTACAACGCTGAAACACGTCTCTAGCGTAGAAAATCTACATGTTATGTGTTAGGTGACAATGCTCCATTAGGTTAATTGAGGTTAATTTTAAGTTGATCTTGATTAAGAATTTGCCTTTTAAGGTTCACCACGTGATGTCTTTGAAATTCCTAGAATGAAACTAATATGATAAGCATTCTTTTCATTCAAATTTAACAATGAAAACCTTAGCTAGTAGGGATCGAGCAATCAAATTCTTTTAATCAAAGAGAAAAGAACACATCTAATGCAATTTCCCTAAATTATTCCTATGAGCACACACAAACTTTTTCAATTCACAATGCAAGTTTTTCTTTTCAATTCCCTTAATGCTAAGATGAACAAAAGGAAACTAATGCATGTACAATCAATCAATCTTTTTGCAAGAACAAAGACTTTATGACAGTTCCTTTTTGAAAGAAATGAAGACTTTTACGACACTTTCTTTTGAACAAAGATTAATCGACTATAAACTAAATTTGACAATGAATTGATAGTGATAAAGAAATCATTTAAGAAACACTAAACAATCAAGGCCAAAGTAGGGCTAGCAAAGGAAACACAAATTGATTTCAGAAGTACAACAATCATTGATCTTTCAACAAGTAGAAACAAAAGGAAATTTGGGAAAAATCAAGTCAAAGGAGGGATTTTTGACCTAAGGAGGATCAACGCAGCCCTGAATGGGAGTATATCTGCTATAACACTTGTTTATCTCTCCTCGATAACTTTGAAACCCTGCTCACAAAGAAAGAAGTTTTCTCATTAGAAGACATTGATTTTGGGATTAAACGCTTGACAAATGGGAAAGCTAAGGACATTGAAGGTTACCAGGCTGAAATTTAAAAAATTGGAGGTCCTGTCCTCATCCCCCAAATCCACAAGCTTTTCAATCAAGCAGTCAAGCAAGGGTTCCCTAAACCATGGACTGAGAGCCTCATTATCCCTATTTTTAAAAGTGGGGATACAAATAACCCCTCTAATTATCAGACAATTATGATCAACCCTCTCTTAGCCAAGTTATATGGTATTATTTTGGAAAAGAAGTTGAGCATATGGCTTGAAAGTGAAGGTAAGCAGGCTAAAGGCCAAGCAGGTTTTAGAAGACATTACTCAACAACGAACCACCTCATTATGCTTAGGATCATTGTGGAGGAATGTCGTAATGATAAATCCAATCTCTTTTGTTGCTTTGTGGACTTTAGAAAGGCTTTCAATATGGTTCCTAGAAACAACCTTTGGAATAATTAGAAGAGCTAAAGGTTCTTTTCGAGTTGAGAGTTGCCACTATAAGGTTATACGAGAATGTAATTGCAAAGCTAAAAAACAATGAGGGGTGGTCGAAAGATATTAAATGTAATATCGGACTTAAACAAGGTTGCCCCCTCTCCCCTACCCTATTTGGCATTTACATCGACCAGCTTGAAGGTTATTTAGAGGAAGCAGGATGTGCTAGCACGATCCTAGTTGGGATAGTCATTATCCTTCTTCTCTATGCTAACGATATTGTTCTTCTCGCAAGGTGCCCATCTGATCTTGATAAGCAACTTAGGCGTCTTAAGGATTTCTGCTCTACCATGGGTATGACTGTTAACATTGACAAAACAAAAGTTATGATTATCAAATCCAAGAAGGACACTTACGCTAATTTTATGTACGACAATAATAACTTGGAGGAAGTGTATTCTTACAAGTACCTAGGAATTGATATTCATCACAAGCTCAACTAGAACTATAGCATTGAGAAAAAGATTAATCGAGGGTGGAAAGCTTATTTTGGTCTTGAAAATAATTGTAAAACGACAAACCTCGTAATGTGGGATAAAAAGAATTTCCTCTTTGAAACCTTATTCACTCCTGTTATCTTATATGGATGTGAGGTCTAGGGTTGCAGCATCTCTAGAGAATCCTAGAGAAATATTAAGCAAATCCAGAAGCGTTTTATAACGTATAACCTGAAAATTAAAAGAAATACACCCTATCCTATTCTCCTTATAGAAGTAGGTCTTTCCCCTATCGAGAGTCTAGCTATGACTAGGCTTCTGTTGTACAAGCACAAACTCAATAACAGAGGAGATCATAGACTTCCTAAGCTAGCTTTAAATTCCAACCAAAACCACCTAAGGCTCAAGCGGGGGTGGTATAAAGACACGAGGCCTTGGTTAAACCATTGGGAGATCAACGAGAATGATGCATTGCAAAACATTAATAACATTAAAAATATTGTTACTTCTAAGTTCAAAGAAAAACTGTGGTGTGAGAAAGATTTAGCAGCTAAAAGAAAATTAATTTATTATAAGAAGGTCATCAACCCCACCGTAGAAGATCAAAAGTATCTCTCTGTTTTAACTAGCTCAAAGAAGAAAATTAATATAGCGAAGATTAGAACAAACTCTCATGAGCTCCATAGTGAAACAGGTCATTGGGCAGTTCCTAAAACACCATGGATGGAAAGGATTTGCCATCTCTGTTAGAATAGGAACATCGAGGATGAAAACCACTTCCTCTTAGAGTGCCCTGCGTACAACCACATTATTTCTTAGTTTCATAATCTTTGTCACAACACTGACCTTCCTAGCCTTTTACGATGTCAAAATTATAGTGAGCTCGGGAGGCTTCTCTCCAAGCTTTTTGAGCATAGGAATAAAATCTTAAATCAAACTAAATAATTTGTTTCTTTAGGTCCGATTGACCAAAGTTTGGTCTCAGTGGATGTTAACCATCAACATCATCATCATCATAAAAATATAAATTGTATAAATAAATTAAAAGATAAATTAATAAATGAAATTAATTTAAAAATTGAAAATAAATAGATAATTATTTATGTGATAATAAATTTATAATTTTATTGTTACTTCTAAGTTCAAAGAAAAATGTGGTGTGAGAAAGATTTAGTAGCTAAAAGAAAATTAAGATATTATAAGGAGGTCATCAACCTCACCCTAGAAGATCAAAAATATCTCTCTATTTTAACTAGCTCAAAGAAGAAAATTAATATAGCCAAGATTAGAACGAACTCTAATGAGCCAGTTCCTAAAACACCATGGATGGAAAGATTATGCCATCTCTATGAGAATACGAACATCGAGGATGAAAATCACTTCCTCTTAGAGTGCCCGACGTACAACCACATTAGATCTCAGTGTCAAAATTTTTGTTGCAATACTAACCTTCCTAGCCTTTTACCTTGTCAAAGTGTCAAAATTTTTGTTGCAATACTAACCTTCCTAGCCTTTTACCTTGTCAACCACATTAGATCTCAGTGTCAAAATTTTTGTTGCAATACTAACCTTCCTAGCCTTTTACCTTGTCAAAGTGTCAAAATTTTTGTTGCAATACTAACCTTCCAAGCCTTTTACCTTGTCAAAATTACAGTGAGCTAGGGAGACTTCTCTCCAAAGTTTTTGAGCATAGGAATAAAATCTTAAATTAAACTAAATAATTCGTTTCTTTAGGTCCCATAGACCAAAGTTTGGATGTTAACCACCACCATCATCAACATTTTTATTATTTAAATTTAATTACACAATTTTTAGTAAAATTATTATTTTTAATTATTTAAATTATATTTTAAATATTTAAATAAATTTAACATTTTGATAAAACTTACCAGCATTTAAATTATATCATTTTTATACCTTAAACTCGTTAGTTTAACAAATCCTATCAAATTTTAAATAAATTTAGGTTAAAAATTCGTGAAACATTTAAATTACACTCCATTTAATTAAAAAATTCAGAGAACAAAATTTATTTAATTAAAACATAAAAGTCGAAAAAAATAAATTAATTCACGGTTGAGCTCACTACCTTGTCAAGTGAAAGTGCCGACATCTTTAATATTAACTTGACATTTGTCAAGTAGCTGTCACAAGTTATTAGAGAGTACCAGCCTATCAAATGAAAGTGCTCACATCCAGTGATCAAATTTGAAGGGCAGGTCTTAATTTCATTTAGAAGGGCACATATTCAGGTCGCACTTCTATAATGAAAAGCATAAAAAAAAAAGAGCAATTCAATTGACAACAGCAAATTATTTTCAAATTTCTTTTTATTTTTTCACAGGAGAATGGTGGAACAACAACCCCATGGATGTTGTGTGCCGCAACTAATATATCGGATGCATTTACCATTAATGGATAAACAGGAGACCTATATTCCTGCTCCAGTTCAGATAAGGATTAATTTTGTAGGAAATTTTTGTGACCAGAACATTCAAGCCAATATACAAGTAGCTCAATCAAATTTAAGTTTATTGCATGAATGAAAAAATTTAGTAAAATTCTAAACAGGTTTAGGATTGAACAAAATAGTGTACAAAGGTGTATATGTTTTTGGTATCTCCTTTTTTAATATGAAAACATACCAGGAATTGGGAATCCGCAAACAAATCAAATCCAATATGTTAAGAAGCCTATTGAATGCGCTCCTCTCCAAGGAAAAAAACAACTCAAAAGGAAACTGTTGTTTTTGAAATGAGAGTTTCTGAAATGGGATTTAAGTTTTAACATGAAAAGAAATTTACAAATTCAACATTCCTAAAATTCTAATTTAAGAAAAAATGAAATTTAACAAAAAGGTTGACAATTTGACAGCACTCTTAAAAAATTTTAAGATATTATTCCAATTTTTTTTAGATGACAAAAATCAATTTTTAATTTTTTTTGACTGATAAAATTTTCTACCTACTTCTCTGACGTGCCAGAGACCCTTTGAAGAACTCTGACGTGTTCAATTTTGATCCCTGCTCACATCTCTAATCTCAGGTGGACGATATTTGTCATGCGTTAGTAGAAAGTGCCGGGACTTTAATATTTGGAAAGTGCCAGCCTATCAAATGAAAGTGCTCACATCTCTAATCTTAGCTGGACGATATTTGTCAACTAGCTGTCATGAGTTAGTAGAAAGTGCCGGGGCTTTAAATTTGCTCGAGTGTGTTGGTTAAAAAAGTGTTTTTTAAGTAGTATTTGTTTTTCAGTTTAAAAATAGGGAAATTGAAAATTAGATTGTTAAAGTAAAACTGTTATGAAATTGTTATGAAATTATATAATTTTATTTAATGATAGGTTTAAATTAGGGAATCAATTTTTTACCAACAACTAAATTAATATATTTATTGATCTAATTATTTGAGAAAACATATTATATTCAGTGACGCTGAAATTATGACAATTTAGGTGAGTTTGTTTTGTGCTAGCTGTTGTAATTAATAAAAATAGAACAAAAATCAATGCTTTTATGATTTTTGTTGAGATTCTAAATCTATTGATTCTCTATCATTTAAAAATAATAATTTAATAATAATATTTAAAAATATTTATTTAGTAACCATGTTTATTGAATTGTTTATATTTTAATTTGGAATTAAAATCATTATTATTTAAATAAATCTATTCAATATATTTCAAAAATCAAAACATTTAACTTATACAATTTTAACAATTAAAAATTTATTTTAATATTTTATTACTAAATTTAAATTTAATAAAAATCTTCACATACAATCTTTCATATATTCACACTTAGAAAAAAAATTGTACTGTAAACTATAAACAAAATATAATGTAATAAGATAATCAAATGTAATTGGGCTAAGATAAATAAAGGATATTTGAATTTAATAAGACATGTGAATAAAGAATATGTGGAATTATTTCAATCGGATGAAAAAAGTTTATAAAATTAGGTAAATATATAAATTTTTAAAAATTTTACAAACTAGTTATTCGTTGTGAACCTCAGAGGTTTAAATTGTCTAAAACCAATTTGTATTCCAAATAACAAAACCCTCCTTTAAAATTACCTTTGGGAAAAAAAATTGTTGGGAAAAAAATTCTCTTTGAATTAGAGGCCAGAGAGGGGGAATTAAGCCGATCCCTGGATCCTCTGATCTTGAATGCAACACAGTCACATGCCAGAGAGACTCGAGAACTTTCACTGGAATTACATGCGAGAGAGAAGGGCATCTTTGGCGGTGTTAAAAGTGCCCAGCCAAACTCTAGGGTTTTCACTGGAATTGACAAATCAATAAGTGATAACTCTTCTTTTGCCATGAATTCCACACAAAAGAGAGTATTTGCATCTATTTGTAGTGCAACAATTAGTACAAGAATAATTGCACATTTTATATATCTCATATTCATCTTTGCAATTCCTAAATTACGCCAAAGTATAGCTTGTCAAAGTTTATCCTGTACATACCAGTAGAAAATAATTAAATTCCAAGAATAGCAAATGTTGTAATACTTGACTCTAGATATAGGCACACACTAATGGATGAGGAAGCCCAATTCAGAATTTGAATCCAGTTCTTTTGGGCACCTACCACCATATCATTCATAAAATATCACTGAATCCCAATTTCAACTTTGATTGTACACGTCGAAAATAATTAAATTCCAAGAATAGCAAATGTTGTAATACTTGACTCTAGATATAGGCTCACACTAATGGACGAGGAAATCCAATTCAGAATTTGAATCCAATTCTTTTGGGAACCTAGCGCCATATCATTCACAAAATATCAGCAAATCCCGAATTCAACTTTGATACAACTACAAATCCCAATCTCTTAACAACTTGGCAATTTATATTGGATTTATAGAGAAAACACTGAGGTGTGAATAAGAATGGTGATAAGAATGGTGATTTGGAGTTTACATATGTTTTTAGGTAATTCATTAAAAATATAGTAACCTATCCAAATGTTGGCAATGATCTTATCCAGAGAAACTAATCCATAATCTTCACCAATTGGAGTCCTCTTCTAAGTCCACTTGTCTAATATTTCTATTATAAAACCAAAAAAAGAAAGAAACAGTAAACCCAAAAAGAAAAGAAACAATGATATATAGAAAAAAGTATATTTAATTTCATTTATATGAAAGTCCATTCTAATATTAAGATTTCACATCCACCTTTGAATGGATTATTTTATTTGATATTGATATGGATTTTATATATTATATTTTAATAGTTAAAAATTTTCTAGTAAAAATTATTAGATCACAAATCATTTATAAAATCAAGATTAATATTAATTTTTTATAGGTTTTTTTCACAAAAAATTGGTTAAAAAAATAAACAAATATAGGCTTTCTTATTTTCTTTTACTTCTAAAAAATCAAAAAGTTAAATGAAAAAAAATCATAAAATTAAATAAAAAAAGAAATAAAACTAAAAAAAAAATAGCAACTCTTAAATTAAGAAGCTACTAAAAATCTCATTTTAAGACCCCAACCAATCAATTTACAAATAAATAAGTTTAAATAATAATAATAAGAAATAATAAAAATTGATTTCCTAATGTTAAACTATAGGTAAACAACAAAATTTTTAGGTAAACACAAACTAATAGGCAGTCAAAGGAATAATGGTCAATGTTTAATAAATTTAATAATGATGTAAAAGAATAGGAGGTTGCTTTAATATTTTGAAAAAAATTATTCAAAATTAAGTAAAGATTAGCCGAAATATATAATTTGAGTATTTTAAATTTTGTTAAGATATTACATTTATTTATATATTTAAAAATATATTTTAACTAATTAAAAGTTAAAGTTTAATATATTTTATAAAGTTTAATATATTTTAAATAATTGAAAGTTTTAATATTTCATTTTAATATAAAAATTAAAAATTACAATATTTAAATTATACAACAATAATTGATTAATAATAGAATTAATTATTATAAATAGAAAGGAATATTTAATGTTAGGAAAATGGAAAAATCAAAGAGTGATTACACAATACAAAATGCACACTATGTTTTTATTTATTTATTGATAATGACAATTACACATATATAGGACATAACACAATGATTTTGGCACATCTATTTCACGACTCCAATTCATAACATAGGAATCAGTAATTTCTAGACTGAAGCTTGGGAACTCACGATGACAACTCACAACAACATATAGAAGCATTACTTCCAACACCCTCCTTTAATGCTTACATGACCACTTCCCACATCAATAACAACACTGGATCTTCACAATTCTCCTTTGCATGCAGCTATCCACAATCCACATGCAAATCGAATATTCACACAAACAATAGATCAAACACTCTATTAAACTAATTTATGTACAAAGGAGTATCATGGATAAAATTGCATGATCTCAACCCCTCTCGTGAGAGAGTCAGGGTTGAACCAACTTTGATACCATGTTTGAAAAATAGAGAGATCAAAGAGCGATTACACACAACACAAAACACACACCGTATTTCTTTTATTGATCATAACAATTACAAATATATAGGACATAACACAATGACTTATTGATCATAACAATTACAAATATATAGGACATAACACAATGACTTCGACACATCTAGAACATGGCTCCAACTCATAACTTAGGAATCAACAACTTCTAGACTAACACTTGGGAACTCACAATAACAACTCACAACAACACATAGATGCGTTACTTCCAACACTTAAAACCGAAGTAGATAAGGATTGATTAATTATGATTCCCTTAATTGGAAATATTTGTTATCTTCAAAGTCTCATCGTTCACTGGCTGCAGCAATGGTAGTAGTGCAGTCTGTGTCACATTTAAGTGTCTAATTCCTACCATGGCAGTGTTCAAGAATACCCACTGAGAAGGTAGATAAGACTTGTCATGCATTGTTGCATGTGATATCTCTACTGGTTATTCTAATTCACATAGAAATATTATTTTTTTCGTAGAGGAAAAGTGGTTGCCTTATATTAAAAAGAAAGGAAGTTACATTTGCATGGAGAGATAAACCAGTGTTATAGCAGATATATTCCCAATAACAACAAAATGCACACATTGAAAAATAGCTAAACATCATCCCAAAAAAAGGCAAAAAAAAAATAAAGATCTTATGAAAGATCCGAAGATAGAGTCCAATAGCGATAATCTAACATCATAACCCAAAACAAAAATGCCAGACGACAAGAACATAAGGGATAAAAACAGGGGAGGGATGGAAGATACGAGCCTGCAATATCTGACACTACCATTAGAAAGAGAAAACCCTAGCACTGCAAACTAAACCATTGATCAACATTTTCTAATGTGCAATACCTGGCTAGATGGAGCATTCATTCTTGGACTGGAGGTTGGCCACCTAGTTTTGTTCTTAGTAGATGTCAGAGAAGGAGATATACCTGTGAGAGAAGGAGATATACCTGAAAGACTCAGACAAATCACAGATAGCTGCATCCAATGGAAAAGAAGGGAGACTGAAGGAGGATCTGCCATTAGCCTAGTTGATTACAAATTGCGAGTCTCCAAATATATCTATTTTTATGTCCCATCACATTGAAATATTATTAGTTATTTTTGAAGTTTCATAGTTGGTTGGATGCACTTGTTCCATGATATACATTAAAACATTTATTTTAATACATCTCTTGTGGCTTAGATTAAAAATAAATCATACAAATTAATTATACTATAAGTTTATTTTAAATTATTATTACTATTGTTATTATTATTAATTATAAAAATAACCTTTAAAAAAAATGTAACAATATTCTTAACCTTAAAGATTCACACCCATTTTACTATAGAAATTTTTAATTTGTAAAGAGTATTTGTTTTAATATCATGGGCCAATTCTATGGCTATAGGTTTATTTTAAATTATTATTACCACTGTTATTATTATTAATTATAAAAATAACCTCTTAAAAAAATATGTAACAATATTCTTAACCTTAAAGATTCACACCCATTTTACCATAGAAATTTTTAATTTGTAAAGAGTATTTGCTCTAATATCATGGGCCAATTCCATGGCTCATCAATACCACATGCCCAACATGATAATATGACATTTTCTTTAATTAGTTAATTAGAAATAAATTAACTAAAAAAATATAACTAACTTGAAGATAAATCTCAACCCTTAATTTGTTAATACTACTATGAATATTTCGACATATAAATCTCAAAAAAAATCTCAATCATGTTGTGAAAAATTACACCAAATAAATAAGATCCCAGTGAAATAAGAACTAACTATTTAATCTTTAATAGAAATATTGTATAATAAATCAATGAGCATCGTCCAACTAAATAGTGAAAACAACTATAGTGATGTGTGAGATCATTTTATATTTTGATAAATCACGACTAGTTTTATCTTTTTCTTTGAATTTTGAACTAAGAAAGGTTCAATTTTATTTTTCTTTGACAAACATATCAATTCAATCGGATAGTGCCATGGTGGGACCCGCGAATACGGGCAACTTTTGTCCTATCTATTGTTATTATCGTCAGAACCCATGTGCGGTGTCATGGCTATTTTTCATGGCGATTCTTATTTTGGACATAATTTTTTAATTAATGCCGCCTGACATGCCGGGGTATTAGGGAAATATAACGCGAGCTGAAAAAACTGGAGGTGAAAAAAAAACAGCTCGCATTATATTTCCTTAATGCCTTGCATGTCAGAGGGTATTAATTAAAAAATTGTGGAGGGATCACCATTTTTCATATTAGGTTTGGTTGTCCTTACGTACCATATTGAAACATTAATTGACTCTTCGTCAGATATATAAATTCATTGGATGCAGGCCTGGAATTTGACGTCCTATGGGACGTATTTTGGATTTCAAAACGTATTTAACGTGTTATAATAGACAAACTGTCAAATTGACTTCCATTTTGAAAGGTAAACCGTCAAATTTATAGTACCTGAAACGCCAACAAAGCAAAACATTTATAGTACCTGAAACGCCAACAAAGCAGAACATTATAATACCTCATTCATTCATTTACCAGTGTAAGAAACGAATTATGTAATGAACATTATGATACCTCATTCATTCATTTACCAGTATAAGGCTGGTGGTACGAATTATGGGACATTACATTAACTTTCTGTCTATAGATGGGTGAGAATACCAAATGTTCTGACATTTTAACTTTCTGTCTATAGATGGGTGAGAATACCAAATGCTCTGACATTTTAATATTGTATTTATGCTCTTATTTATTAGTATACCAAACCGAGAAGTGAAGATTGTTGGTAATAAGTCTGTAATTACTATTCTTTTCTCCTTTTTGTTAATTCACATTCTCAAATTTTCGGGTTCAAGAGCTTGTTCTCTCATCATCTCATCCGTCATTATTGGGTTTCAATTCGATCTGCAAGTAGTAATTTCACGGCCCCCTCTTTTTGTGCATCCTTTCCTCCTTCTAGGCCAGCCATTCCATCTAGCTAGCTTAGGAAAGTAAGTGGCAAGCAACCAGATTTTAATCTCTTCCCTCTCATTGGCAATTATATGTAAACCCCAACGAACCATGCATAGCATTGAATACAGAGCCATAAATAAAAGAAAGGTTCTATCTGAAAGGCGCTTCACTAATTCCATCATTGATCGTCATTCATTAAAACCCACCATCCAAATGAGCCCTGCCTTTCTTCCGTACGCATGCATACTTTTATGTCTATGGACGACGACATAAATAGTGCCTACCCACTTCGTTCTTCCAGAAAGTGTATCTATGAGGGGAAAAGAGAGAGAGGGGAGGATAATGGTGAGGGAAAGGTTATGTTTTCTAAACGTACGAATAGGCTGTTGAAAAAAGCTTATGAGATCTGGGTGCTCTACAATGCTGAAGTGAGACTTATAATTTTCTTCCCAAAGAGGGAGAAAGCTATAAATTCGTCAGGTGTGTGCTCGATGAGTATTTTCTCTCACTGTTAGATTGCTTCCTTGTATGATGATTTGGAATATTTTACTTCCCTTTTGGATTTTTCAGAATGGTTAATGTGTATTTTATCTAGATTTCATGTTTGATTTCTCTCTTCTTTATTTCTCTAGCCTCTATTTACATAAAGAAATGAAAGCATTTTGGGGAAAACTAGAAAGGGATATGCTCTTCTAAGGTCTCATACCGTTATTTTGGATTTGTAAGGTTTCGAATTGATTCTTATATAACATAAATAAGTAGTTAGATATATGTTTGATTATAGTTTCATAATTTCGCACAAGTGATTGATTGTTTTTTTAGAGTTCTAGTAGAGAGAAAATTATGGGCATAATTGTCTAATTGTCAATTGATTAAACATCAAGGTATTAGCTTTTATTCTGGACTTGGAAATCTTTAGATTAATAATACTTCCCAACTTAAATAAATGTTTCCCAATCCATAATTATGTAGTCACTAGACAGTTTCCATGTAGAAGGCTTTCCTTTTCCTAAAAGTCCAGTACATTTAAATTGGGGTTTCAGAGCAATAAAAATTGATAACTCTTTTGTATTCATTTCCTTTTTCGATTAGCCATCTGAGTATCTGAAAATTTATTCAATACACTCAACGTTTGTGAAAATAAGGGATTCAGTTTCTATGTAGAAGGCTTTCCTTTTCCTAAAAGTCCAGTACATTTAAATTGGGGTTTCAGAGCAATAAAAATTGATAACTCTTTTGTATTCATTTCCTTTTTCGATTAGCCATCTGAGTATCTGAAAATTTATTCAATACACTCAACGTTTGTGAAAATAAGGGATTTTTCTTAACTGAGCAGAGGTTGCAGTTTTTAGTTGGTATTTTGCGTTTTACGAAATAGTTTGGTAAGTGGTTGTCTAATAAGAAGATATTGACATTTACAAATTTACTTGAAACTTAAAATAAAAAGTATGAAAAATACAAAAACCTTATCAAGCTTTCATTTGACAGGCAGAAAGGATTTGAAATTCCAGGCGTCATTGGATGTAACGAGATTGTACCATACTGGCATTTCATTTTCCAGAGATCGTTCCATCGCTTGCCAAAGCGAGTTTAAGGAGAGAAATGGAAGACAAAATCTGTTGTCGCATCCTATCCTGTGCGGGGGAGAGGAAGTATGGTAAGCCGGAATTCTGCAGTTTTGGAAAGGAGTCGATAAGAACGATGGCAAATAAAATACGACGTTTCCTCTGTCCGCAAAATATATCAAACGAAGGTTGGGATTGGTCTTTTATCTGCAAAATATATCAAACATTTGTATTTCTGTGCACATTATAGTACTTAGTAGAACATTATTGGTCATGATGCAGAAGGGCGCTCCTCTTTTACAACAGGAGGCCCATCACCTCCTGTTGTAAAAAACCAATTCAAAGATGAGGGCGGAAACGATATAGAGGTTGTTATAAATGAGATATCTCAACTTTTGGATCACATACGCCAGGTAAATACGCACCTTTCATATTCATCATATCCATCGGAATATAGCTGTGAATTGGCCATCGGAATATAACTGTGAATTCCATTATTATATTAATGTTAATGTTTCTAACACACCCAACCACTATATACCCAACCACTATATATATATATATATATATATAAGGGAGAACCCGCGACTGTTCAGGATCGGCAGTGGCCTGATCGTTTATCAGAGCTCTTGACATTCCTGTTAGCCGGGTAAAATAACAATAATAGTCCTGGCTTGGTACGTGTTGCCGTTAACCTTCATTGTGAAATTTCATATCTGCAACTAATATAATGTAGGCCGACTTTAATTTATACTAAATCTAATTTCTTTTCCTTTATGTTCAGCAAACCTTTAACGAAGCATTGAACGTCGTTCAAGCAATCCCGGAAAAAATAGGAAACGCAAGCTTGGTTACTGCAGGATTTCATGTAATTTCATATGGTTTGAAGAGAGTCCAAGATATTTATAAACACAAGCAAGAGTGTCTGAGTATTCTGGAGGAAATGAATTTTTTAAATAAAGTTGTTAAGCAGTGTACAGAAAGGCAAACTTTGAAAGAAGGAATGCAGGAAGAGATCAGAGATGCAACAAAATTAATAATGAATGGTACATTGATGTGTCTTACCCAGATTAAGTCCTCTCCTTTTTCCAAGTAAGTATTCAACATTTGATGTTAATCTTATTTAACGGTGTAGTTATTCAATGGTGCATATAAAGTCATTTTATTGTTTGTTTTTGGAACGCGTATTTATTGGTATAAGATCACTAAAAGGTTGTCATAGGAGAGAAATTATTCAACTAGTTAATTTTAAATTGTTGTGTGTTTGAAATATTCTCTTAATTAAATATTATCGTGATTAGTATATTATATTATTTAAAAGAGAAAATTTGATATATGTAAAATTATTTGATATTAATAAATTATTTAACACAGTTTTGATCTATGTATGATTTATATGGGAATAATATCAGATCTGATTTAAGCTTAACTGCCTCGTGAGAGTGTCCAAGAATCTGAGAGCAGTGTGTGATTACGTATCCTCGCAGAAGTAAAGGAGAGGATAGCCTGATAGGTAGGATACCCGTCTACATGTTATATTGTTATTGAGAGTGATGTTGTCTGAACTGTGACGTTGGCTGTAGAGTTTACAGGTGCATTAGCACTCTATCATGTGTTGAGAAATAAATTTGTTGTTTAGAAATTCTATAGTACCTCGTGAAGACGCAATTTCGTTAAAAAGCGAAGTAGTGAGAGAAGATTTATGCGCTGTGGGAGCATAGATCCATCTCTGTAATATTACCATAGATGGAGTGTTTGTGATTGATTATTCAGCCTACCTTGATCATCGGTTTTCGTTTGTTATTTAATTGAAGTTTAGGATAATGGCTATGATTTATTAACGTATAGTAATTTCCTCTGTTAATTAGAGTGATTAGTTAGTTGTATAAGTGTATTACTAGAGTTTACATGCAATTAACTATTGACTTTAGTTAACAATTTGTTTTCTTAATCTCAACGGTGACCATGTTTAAGTGTCTTTTTTTTAATTAAAAAAAACATTTTTTCACAATGGCTTCATGAAGATATCTCTAGTTGATTTCTAGATCCACAAAAGTGAAGTGATATGTCACCATTGTTAACAAGAGGATGAAGTGAGAGTGACTCAACTTGATTTTTTTTCTTGTGGAATACATGTTTCTTTGAAATTACAATTGCAGAAATGTTGTCACAAAAGATAGTAGTTGGATCATTTTCAACATACGCAATATTTAAAAAGTACTCTTAGCCATACTGCATGGCATGATGTTGTAGTATGGGCTATATATTTTGTGGAAGATATTGAGAGAATCAGTTGTTTCTTAGATGACTATGAAATCAAACTTGTGCTAAGTGAAAATTGTTGAAAATGCAACAAGAAAATCATAATTTAATTATGTTATTGAATTAAATTAGGAATTAAATTGTAATTCCACATCTCATGATTACTTGTAAGTTAATTTGACTTAGTTGACTCAATTAATTCTAGTTAAGTCTAACTAGAGTCATGTAGAGTGTCTCCTACTTTTTAAGAGCCCTAGTTGAGTTTATTTTGACTTACAAATATTTAATTCTGTTTATCTAAGTTAAATTTAGTTAAACTAGTTCCAATTGCTCGAGGAATTAGTGGGAGATCCAATGGTGGGGTGTAACCAACATTGATCAACTATAAACTGAAGATTCACTCATAATTAAATCATGCATGTCACATGAGAGAACCCAGTTGAGATTGGAGTTGAGGGAATTAGTGGGAGATCTAGTAGTGGGGTGTAACTAACATTGATCAACAAGTAAACTGAAGATTCACTCATAATTAACTCATGCATAATCATCTGAATTGTACAGGTGATGCATGCAATCAAAGGAAGGCCTATGAGGATTACAAAATTCATATTTGTGGAATTTCCCAATTAAATTTGCGCCAATTCCCAAGAAACTGTGTGCAAGGAAATAGGAGCTTGGCAGACAACAAAATTGGCTAAGTATTGGCTTGAGATGGCTTGTAAAGTAATGAGATAGATTAAGATAGTGCAGAGGTTTCTCGGGCTTGAGCAAAGTATTGAATCTACAAGGAATTTCTACATGGTATCGGAGCTGAAATCACTATAGAAGAGCAAAATACGAGTTTGTCTTTTGCAGGAGAAATCGAATTTGCAGTATCACACTTCAGAGACACCAGGATGTCATTCTATGGATTGAGACTCAAATATGCCCTTGAGGTTAGTTCAAACTATATTGCTCAGAAGGATAGGATGGAGAAGGTGTTGGAAGACAATGAGCTTAAGGAATTCATAGACAAAGATATTCCTAAGCCAAATAATGCTGAGGATATGGGAGAGTCAAGAAAGTGTGTGGCAAAGGTGAGAAGGATTATCCTAGAAGGAGTTTGAGATCATATTGTCTCGAACCTTCATGGTAAGGAAAATCCATTTGCAATGTGGAAGGCATTGGTAGGCCTATTTCAAAACTACAGTGGCCAGAGGAAGTTGACGCTAAAGGACAAGCTCGTACAAATCAAGATGGAGAAGGGCAACATAATACTGAAGTACTTGACCAAGTTCACCCAATGTCGAGATGAGCTTGGAAGTGTCAGTGTTATAGTTATTGAAGACGATCTAGTGAGGCTAGCACTTATAGGCCTTCCCAAGAGCTGGAACAACTACAAGGACTCAATTAATGGGAGGGAGAAGCTACTAGAGTGGGAGCGATTATGGTCTGACTTGGTACAAGAAGAGATTTGGAGAACAACAGAGATGGATCCTCATCCAAGCATGATAATGAGGAGAATTGGTCCTTAGCTCGAAAGGCAAAGAAAGGGAAGGGGAAGTCATCCCATTCCAAATCTTATTCCAATCAAGGTGAAAAGAAGGACATGTTGAAGATTAAAATTTTTCACTGTCACGAGCTCAGACACTATGCCACAAAGTGTATGCACAAGAAGGCTGGTAAGAATCCCTCAGGAGGGATAGCAAGTAAAGCTCTTGCTTCACAATTCGAACTGGATTTCACCCTCATCGCTTGTATGGTGACACCAGTGATGGGTAGTGGGTGGTACCTGGATAGCCGAGCCTCATTCCATATGACCGACAATAAAGAGTTCTTCAGTGATTTGGAGGAGAAGGACCTCTAGATGCACATCGAGATGGGAGATGATGGGAGGTATAGCGCGACCAACATCGGTATTGTTACCTTTAAGAGTGAGTCTAGTTCTCCTCTCACATTAATAGATGTCATGTATGTTCTAGGTTTGAAGAGGAATTTGGTTTCAGTTGCCATGTTGGAGGACAGTGGCTACGATGTGATATTTAGCAAGGGAAAGGATTTCCTTCATCACATAGCCTCAGGACAACTAAAGCGAATTGGGTTTCGGGTGAAGAACCTCTATAAATTAGATGTAGAAGATTGTGTTGCTTTGAGCACAAAAGCAAAGAAGGTGCAGAGCTGAGACATCGATGAGTTATGGCATAGAGAATTGGGTACACTAGAGAAAAGAGACACGTGAAAATGGTGTACATTGTGGAAGTACACCAAAACTTCTTTTCATGATAAAGGCATTCTAGCGCAAGCGATCCTTGATAGGGTTCACTCAAATGTGGGTGGAATGTTCTCGATAGCATCCACGACCAAGCACATGTATTATGTAATATTTGTTGATGATTTTTCTCATAAGTGCTGGATTTTCTTCATGCAGAAGAAAAATCAGAAATTCGTTAAATTTTGTGAATTTAAAGCACTTGTTGAGAAAGATACTGGTAGGAAAGTTAGAGCTGTAAGAAGCGATAACGATGGAGAATATGTGTCAAATGAATTCAATAACTTCTTTGCATCAGAAGGCATTTGACGGGAGTTAATAAAACCTCATAACTCACAGCAGAAAGGGGTGGCTGAAAAGAAAATTAGAAGTATTGTGGGAGTTGCACGGGTGATATTACATGATCATGGCCTACTGTTGCACTTGTGGACTGAAGCATGCAACACAATTGTTTATTTTCATGACAAAAGGCCTCATTGAATTCTTGAGATGAGTACACTAGAAGAATATTTTTTAGGTAAGAAACCAAATGTGGCACACTTCAAGATCTTTGGTTCATTAGTCTAGTATCATGTTACCAAGGATGCATGAAAAAAACTAGAACCAACAACTGAGTTGGGAATATTTGTGGGGTACACTGATACACCTCACAACTATTGGGTGTACCTGCCATCCAATAGGATGACAATGGTTCATAGAGATGTGAAGTTTGATGAAGAGAAGGCCATGAGATGTTCCCTTGAGAGGAAGCTTAAGTTACATGCAAATGAGGATCTTTTAGCTCCAAAGGAGGAACCTTACGATGATGTGGAGCAGCCACATGCAAAGGAGCAGAGAGTGGAAGTATCCACTCATGTAGAGATTCTAAAGATGGAAGGAAATGCACTAGGAAGGCTGGAAAATTGATGCATGATGATAGAGAGAATGTGGGAGTTCCCACATCACAACACAGGTAGAGAAAATCATTAGATAGGTACACTGGCTACATGGCTCTAATGAGAGAGAGTGTAGATGTTGAGCCATCCTTATTTGAGGAATTAGTGTAGCAACCAATATGGGTTGATGCCATGGTTGAGGAGTATGACTCCATTATCAGAAAAAATGTTTGGGAATTGGTCCCAAGACCAGTAGACAAATCAGTGGTGATTTCTAGATGGTCTTACAAGGTAAAACAAACAACAGATGGGAGTGTGGAGAAACACAAGGCCAGATTTGTGGCCAAAGGGTTCTCTGAGGTGGAGGGAATTGATTACAATGATACATTTGCCCTAGAAGCAAGTTACTCTTCAATTAGATCTATTCTAGCACTCTTAGTGCATATGGGATGGAAGGTACATCAGATGGATGTGAAGACAACATTCCTCAATGACATGATTGAGAAAGAGGTGCATATTGAGGATCCAAAAGGATTTGAGACGTCAAATATAGAGTCGAATGTGTGCAGACTCAAGAAAGTGTTGTATGGTCTAAAACAAGCTACCTGTGCTTGGTACACCAGGATTGATAGCTATTTCAGTGGGTTGTGCTTCATCGAAAGTGAAGTAGATGTGAACCTTTACCATATGGTGGTTGAAGGTAAATTGTTGATTATAGTATTATATGTCGATGATTTGATTCAAACAAGTGATGAGAAACTGATAAAATCTTGCAAAGAGGATCTGGCAAAAGAATTCGAGATGAATGACCTAGAGCTCATTCATTACTTTCTTGGTATGCAAGTATGGAACGGAGATGGGGAATGTTTTGTCTCGCAAGGAAAGTATGCCAACACGATACTGAAGAAGTTCCACACATAGAGAAACAAACCCATGGAGACTCCTCTAGTAGGTAATTGGAGGAAGGAAGATGCTACTTCAGGTGAGGTAGTGAAGGCTACTATTTATAGACAACTTGTGGGTTCACTTATGTATTTTGTGAACACATGACCAGACATATGTTTTGCAGTGAACTAGCTTAGTCAATCCATGGTTAATGTTGGGTATGCGTTATATTATTTCCATTACTATCCCCACGCGTGAAGCTATTTACCCATGTGCCATATGTTCTACTTCAAAATATAAAGCAACACCAACAGATAAAAGTAATCTAATAGAAGCTACCTTGGCAACAAGAGAAAAGATATCACCAAAATAAATTTCTCGCACCTGGGAATAACCTTTTGCTACCAGCCAAGCTTTGTATTTCTCCACCTTTCCTTCTACATTCATCTTTTTCTTAAACACCCATTTTCTTCCAATGGGTTTCCTTTCAGAGGGAAGATCCGCCAAATCCCAAGCTTCATTTTTGTCCAAAGATTCCATTTCATCAACCATGGCCTCTTTCAAGAATTTACTATCCTTTGAATCGACTACCTCCCTGATAGTTCTGGGATCATCATCAGTAATAGATAAAGCAAAATTTGAATAGAAAGCATTTGGACTATTCATTTCTCGCTTCCTTCTTTCTTGAATTGATCTTCTCATGGTTGGATTTTGTGGATCTTCGTCTTTTGATTCTTATTCTACGGCAGAGTTTGATTCTTCCTCCTTTAGCTCAAACTCTATTTTCTCAATTTCCTTTTGTTAATGTATTTACCCATGTGCTATTTATGAAGCTATTTACCCATGTGATTTTGAAGTAAAACAGATTGAATCAAAGTGTTTCCACACACATGTTCTTTCCATTAAAATCACTTCAAAGCAAAATAAGACCAGGACTTGAACTGATACTTTAACATATGAATTCAAAATCATAAACTCCAGTTGCGGAAAATTAATTTTAAGTCTACTTGCAGAAAAGAAATTCTAATTCTAGAAAGAAATTATAGTTCTACTTGCAAGAAAGAAATTCTATTTCTACTTGTAGGAAAGAAGTTCTAGTTCTACTTGCAGAACAGAAATTCTAAGTCTACTTGTAGAAAAGAAGAAATCGAAACTAGACTTCTTCAAAAAAATATAAAATTGATTTGTAACTTCAAAGGATTACTAGTGCATGTAGTGGTACTTCAAAACTTCTCCATTTTTCATTCATAGAAATGCTTAGGAAAATTAACTGAACTATGGAATGAAAGTGTTGAATGAAATGAACTATTGAAATCAAATATTTTTGTATTTTTATGAGTGCTCTGTTGTTTGCAAACACTACAATTAGACTAGGAATTGATCAACAAAATGCATCAACAAACTATGATGGAAGAAAACTATTTATCAAACAAATTATAATAAGAATAATCAAAATCTAATCTACTCTTACAGCTCTCCAAGGGGGCCTCTTGTCAAGAGAAAGTTCGTAATCAAATATTAAATCACTTAGCCACATTTCCTCAGAAATAGAGTATTTATATTAATCGCAAAAGTTTTCAACACAAATAGATTGCAACAATTAACAATGATAAATACTATCTCTAGCTTCGCCTCGGGTCTTTTTATAAATCTTTATAGAATAATGGTTTCAAGAGTCCTAAGTTGAGAGGTAACTTGACTAATATAACATCTAAGAATTAAAATCAAGATGAAAGTAATTATTCTCATGATTTTCTACTGAAAGATTAGATCATGAGGGATTTGATCGAGCACATCAGTTTCAAAGGTTTCTCAATCATTTCCACGCTGGCTAGATCCCACCATGAACTACCTTCAAATTTTCCTTACCATTGGAGTGTCATAACTAGAGTTGACTTCTGGTTTGACTTCCAAATCTCTTAAACCATGTAATTGTCTATATCAAAAAGAAAAGTGGCTATCCATATGTTGACCATTTTCCATCCGTTGGTACCTTTTACTCATCCTCTGGTGCACTAGAACCCGTATAACCATGGAGATAGTTACATAATTCATGGTTAGTTGCAGAATGAATGAAATTTGGTAGTTGTAGGAATATTTAGATTCAAATTCACAAAGAAGCAACATATTATAAATGATGGATGATAAATACCCTTTTGGAGATTTGAGCATGTCTAGGAGGACCTTTTAGCTTGAAACAACAACAAAATTATTATGGAAAAGGGTGGAGTAGAAGGCAAAAGGTTTATCCAAAAGAGGAAAATTTAAAACTTCAACACTCTCCCACATAGATGTTTTTCATGTCCTCATGCATAAAAATTTCAAAATCTATCTAGTCCTACATTCAATGTACTATTTCTAAGCCTTGAGCTAGGACATCCAAACTAGTGCTCCTCTTTCTTTTGCTGATACTAAATACTCCCTTGATTTCTTCATTAGAATATTTCTTTGTAACCCTATGACTTTGTTTCAGAGGAATCCATTGTTTGCTTTGTGTTTCTTGTTCTTTTTATACCAGTGGCACAAATGTAAAAGTATATTTTCATTCTGAGTCCTCAAGATTTCATTTTGTACCTTTATTGCCTCATGTTTTTGTTTGAGATGTTTGTTTGGTAAATCCAACTCATATATGTCTTTCTTCAAAACATTTTCAATTCTGTATTATTCCTTAGGAATATTATCTGACAGAGGAATTTCTTCATTAAAAATATCTTCTTGATTCTGAGAAGGAGAAATTACCTTTTGTTGTGCTCTTTGTTCCAAATATTCCACATAATAAAAAATTTGTTGTTTTACTGGATCAATATATGGTGTCTTCCTTATGAGACTCAGAGTCTAAGGTGGTGTTCTATAATATTTGTCTTCAAGATCAACTACTTTTGGAGACTGTACACTCGATAGTATTAAAATTCGTCTGCTTCTTCCCAATTTTACCCCTGATTCCTCAGTGTTTTGGATGTTTTTCCTTTTGTTGGTTCTTCCCTATTTCTTATCCTCTAGTTTTCCATCTTCTTCTTTAGGTGGCTTGACACTTGAAATGGATTTATTTTTTCTAACATTTTAATTTCCACTTTTTTGTTTAATATTTTCCAAAAACTGAGAAAGAGGAGTGCCATCTTCAAGCAGGTCTTCTAATTCCTCTTATTCATTAAGAGACGAACCCTCTTTTTCACTTACATCCTCAATTTTAAGGTTCAAGAGCATTTTTCGTTAGCTACTTTTGACTTTTATACTAGTTTCCTCCTCTTGGCCTTCTACAAAATGGTTACGGACTAGGAATCTCTACTAATTATCTCCTTTGGCTTATAACTGTGCTTTTATGAGAATTTTAATGAGTCCATGATGATATTAAATGTTTTCAAGGGTTTTGGTTTCTTGTTGCACACTAGAGGACATCTTCTTAAGACTACAAAGTAGGAATTATGGAAAATTTATCTCATTTCCATCAATGAAATGCATCAAAAGTCGGACATGGTAAAAGAACATGGTTCCAAACCTCACTTCACACGTTAAGAACTTCTAAATGGCTAGCAATAAATTCCTCCATTTACTTTTCAATGTTGTTACTGGAATTCCATTTTTGAAAATAGAAATGTTCATACCTCAGTTTCTAAGGAACGTTGTGCATTCTTTCTCCTTTATTTTCCTATTTTTTAGCCAACTTTCTCTGTTTCTAGGAAATTTTGTAGCTTTTTCCACTATTGATTATGTAAGTATAAGTTTGATGTCACTAAATTCTACCTCTACCTCATCAAAATCTCGTGAAAAATATTTGGTAACCTTTGTCTCATGCCTATCTAACTTCTCAAAGAACTTGAGCTAGACCACCTTCTGCCACGTTTCTCTTACTCAAGGATATTCCTAAAGAAATTTGACTCCATTGGGCTATGATTGAATAATGACACCCATGGTGGGGAGAAGTCTTGGTCTTGTATTGTCTCTTTTCAACAAAGGTCATGGAGGCTAATAGGAATAATGGTTGACAGAGCTAGATGGTGAAGGGTATGAAACAGGGGTTGAGTGATGGTGAAATAAGGTGCTCACAGGGTATTCAATTCATAATAGGACTAACTTATTTCACATGATTGTCACAATTTTAAGATCTGATTTCATAGGATCATTTAAATTTAGGCAATTTTGAAGATATTTGATGTGACAGGTTGGGATATTATGATAGAATAGGGTTATAATGGTTATGATGTAGAAGTATAATATAAGGAAGTGCTATGAGGTCTTTTAATTTCTCAAGAATATGATCATCCCATGAATTTAAAATCTTAATGTTCCTTAAATGAAAAATAATTCAACACCCTACATACCTCATCATATTTGTAATGACCTTTGTTGTCGGTTTTTTATTACTTTTTCTGAGTGTAAACTGATTTGGCTGTAGGAATTGATATCAACTATGGAATTGGATATTAGCTGTAGAATGTTATTGATTCCATAGTTGTTGACGGTTCTCGAGATTTTTTGTTGATTAGAAGAGAATCTTTGTTGTTGCTTCTTTTTGGTGGAAATTGAAGAAGGTTGATCCTTAGAAGTGTTGCTAGCAATCTGAAAATTTATTAGAAGGACCACGGGGATAAAAAGAAATGGGAAAGAGATAAGGGAATTATGAAAATCTAAACCACCAAGAACTCTTGGTTTTCAGTTAAGATTCTCTATATAAACATGCTAACCATGTTGGTTTTCATGATTATACTTTTATTATTATTATTATTATCAAGAAAATTATAATTGAGTTGGAAGATGAGGAGAAAGATCTCCTTTCTCAACCAATTTGAATTCAAAATTATCTTGCAAATATTTGACAAACTATTCTCTTGTTAATGGTTTAAGATATAATATTTATCTATGACCATTAACAAGGAAAAAAGCTTGTTCATTGTTGATAGTTTTGATTTTGAATACTCCATTATCAAAGACAATATCTATCTCATAAGGACCAAGTGAGTGAGTTTGAAATTTTCCTTGAAAATCTTTAAATTTGGAATAATAAAAAAGAGCTCAATCACGTGACTTGAATATCTTATGCTTAATGAATTTGTCATGCCGTCTTGATCTTTATTGTTGAACTATACTGATTCTTTTGATATCATCTTGTCTAATCTCATCTAGCTCATTCAATTGTGTTAATATTTGCTTTTGAGCTTCAGAGAGATTAAGACCCAATGTGGCTATTGTTCTGAAGGTCTCCACTTTGAACTCAATTGGAAGTGAAACTTGCTTCCCATAAACAAGATCATAAGGAGTGTGTCCAATTGTATTTCTCCATGTGGTCCAATATGACGATTGTGTCTCTGGAAGCTTTTTTCCCCAATCTCTTCTATGCAAATGCACATTCTTGGTTAGAATTGCTTCAAGTACTTTATTCGTAGATTCCACCTATCCATTGGCTTATGGATGATATGGAGTGGAATTTCGATGCTTGATATTATATTTCTCCATTATCTTCTGCACCAACTTGGATGTGAATTGAGTACCTTGATCTATCACAATTTCTCTTGGTACACCAAAATGAGTAAAAATATCCCAAAAAGGAAATGTAACTACACCATTTTCAGTTACAAATGGAAGTGCTTTAGCTTCTACCCATTTTGTAACATAATATGTACAAACAAGTATATACCTTTTCTATTTAAATGGAGGATTAATAGGTCCAAGAAAATCTAGAGCCCATTTTTCAAAAGGCTCTACAAGTACCTGTGGTTGTAGAGGACTTTCATCTGACAGAATAGGCTTTCCCATTCTTTGAAAACTATCACATTTTTTGACATATTCCTTAGCATCCTTAAAAAGAGAAGGCCAATAATATCCCAAAAGAAGGATATTGTAAGAAGTTCTTCTATTAGCAAAGTGTCCTCCACATGGCTCATCATGGCAAGCTTTCAATATTTTGGTACTTCATCTTCCTGAAAACATATTCGAATGATCATATTAGGTCTAGTTTTATATAATTCTCCATCTGTCCAAGAATAAGGTGCACTAGATTTGATAACTTTTTGTTTCTCTTTGACTAATAATTGTGGGGGTAACTTTTCTATAGCTAAATAATTAGAAATATCTGCAAACCAAGGAGTTTTAGTAGATACTGCAAAAATATATTCATCGTGAAAATTATCCTTTACGAGAACATCATCATTATTATTCTGCATTCTAGAAATAAAATCAGCAACTGTGTTTTCTTTTCTTGTTCTGTGAAGGATAGTAATGTTTAATTCCTAAAATCATAATAGCCATCTTGGAATTATACCATCAGTAATTGGCTTGTTCATTAGATATATAATACCAGAATGATTTGAATGAATTAATGTTTCATAACCAGTGATATAATGACGAAATTTATTAATGGCATGCATAACAACTAAAAACTCTTTTTTTCTTATAGTATAATTTAACTTTGCAACAATCAATTTTTTTCTTGTGTAATAAATAACATAAAGAGTTAGATCTTTCTATCCTAACACATCTCCTAAGGTTGTATCTGAAACATTAGTTGAAATGTGAAAAGGGAGAGACCACTTAGGTCCTCTTAGAATTGGTGCTTAAGTGATTTTCTACTTCAATGTTTGAATTGTTTTTTGGCAGTTAGAATTCCAAACAAATTCACAATCTTTTGTAAGAAGTCTAAAAAGTGGAGAGGCTATTTTTGTGAAATTTTCTATGAATATTTTATAATAACCAATGAACCCATGAAAACTTCTAACATCTCTTTAACAAACAGGAATTGAAATTTTAGAAATTACTTCTACCTTAGATGTATCCACTTTGATTCCATCACTTAGAATATGGTGGCCTAAGAAAATTCCTTCATTAAACATCATAAAACACTTCTCATGACTTAATCAAAGGTTTGATTCTTTACATCTAATGAAATTTTTTTCTATTTTTTCAAGAGATTCTTCAAAATTATTTCCTTAAATAGTAAAACCATCCATTTTCCACACAATCATGAATTACATTAGAAAAGATACCCAAAACAACTCTTTGAAATGTTGTAGTTGCATTACATAATCCAAAAGGTAGTGCCCTATAGGCATATGTTCCCCATGGACATGTAAATGTTTTTTTACCTTGATCTTCTGGTGCTAGTTGGATTTGATTATACCCAATAAAACCCTCAAGAAATGAAAAATATTTCTTCCCTACTAAGGCACATAATACTTGATATATAAAAGGTAGTGGAAAATGATCTTTCAAAGTAGCTTTGTTCAATTCCCTATAATCAATGCGCATTCTCCATTTTCCATTCTTCTTTGGAAATATCACCAAAGGTGACATGCATTGACTATTTGATATTGGATAAATGAAATTCACATTAAGTAACTTTTGTAATTCCTCCTTAACAATTTCTCATAGAACTAGGATTCATCCTTCTCTGAGGTTGTCTAACTAGTTTGGCATTTTCCTGGATATAAATATGATGCATACAAATTTTGTGATCAATCCATTTCATATTAGGGTATTCCCATGCATAGGCATAGGAATGCTTTTGTAGCATCTTTATCAATTTTCTCTTTTGAAATTCTTCCAGGTTATTATTAATGTTTAGTGTTTTTCCTAGAAAGATATCTATTAAAGAATTTTCAAAATTTTCCATAGAATGCAAAGCCATTTGATGAGATGTTAGATATTCAATATTACATTGTTCTTGAAAACTTTGATCTTGTGCATAGTATGAAGAAGAATCATTGTTATTCATTAACTTTATTAATTGATATTATTTAGTTATTTGTGAAATAGTAAATACTAGTTGAATATCATCAAAGTCCTCATTATCATCCTCCATCCAGAATTCACTTTCTACTTTAGTTATTGTTTTTTTGAGTGGATACAAAGTGAATTTATTTGTAGAGTTTCCATAAGAAATATACGTATCACCAGATCTACAACTTATGAATGCCTCAATTGTAGCTAGTCAAGCTCTACCAAGGATCAATGGATGGCCTCCTAAATTATTCTTGGGAGTTAAAATCATAAAATCAACAGGATATTCCAAAGAATCTAAAGAAACATATACATCTTCCAATATACCATCAGGTTTTATAACATATCTATATACTAATTGTAATAATGTAGGGGCATATTAATGATTGGGAAGATTTAATTGATCCATAGTTTGTTTTCTCATGATATTGATGGTTTTGGAATCTCGATACCATTTATGTGAATTTTTACAACATGGCTACCTGGATCTAGGTATGTTTTAATTACTAGTTTCCCTATCATGAAATCAGCAATTTTTCCTACCAATTGGATTTTCTTAACACCATTTCATTTCCTTTCTGGTTTCCTAATGCATAACTCCTTAATGTTTTTTGCAAATATTTGTATTTTCTTTATATCTTGAAGCATATGAATTTTGATGAAAACATTCTTTAGTTCATCTATCATATCATATTCTAGTAAGACAATTTGCCTTTCTATTCCTTTATCAATTTTGAGATTTTCAGGAAAAGGTGGATCTTGTAAGGAAATAGAAGGTTGTTCTACTAGAGGAATTGTAGGAGTAGGATTTATTTGGTTGATCATCCTTCAAATGTATAGGAACATCCTCCTTTGAAGGAGTTTGTTCTTGATCAAGAAGTGTTTCTTTTTCAAGAGATTCATCCTCTTTATATTTTTGGATGACAACTGGTAGTGACTTCTTTTGCAAAACCGTACCAGATCTAAGTTGAACATCATTTAGACCTAAGGGGTTATCATACAAGCTTGAAAAATTGACCTTCTATATTATAGAATAATCTAACAACTAAGTAAAATCAAGATGAAAGTCGTTCTTCTCATGATTTGCCACTAAAAGAGAACATCATGAGGGATTTGATCGAACACATCGATTTCAAGGGTTGCTCAATCATTTCCACGCTTGGTTGATCTTGCCATGAACCACCTTCAAAATATGCTTATCATTGGAGCATCATAATTAGATTTGAATTTTGGTTTGACTTCCAAATCTCTCAAACCATGCAATTTTCCAAGTCACCAAGATAGGTGGATATCCATATGCTGATCATTTTCCATCTGGTAGTACCTTTTGTTCATCCTCTAGTGCACTAGAACTTGTCCAACAATGGAGATAGCTGCAAAATTCTTGGTTAGCTACAGAAAGAATGAGATTTAGTAGTTGCAGGAATTTATAAATTAAATTTCACAAAGAAATAATACATTATAAAACGTAGATGATAAATAATATTTTGGAGATATGAACATGTCTAGGATGACCTTTTATCTTGAAACAGCTACAAAATAATTATGGAAAATGGTTGGGAAGGAAGGTAAAAGGTTTGCCGAAAAAAGGACAATTTCAGACTTCAACAACAACATATATAGGTTCGACCCAAACATGTGGACAAGGGGAGGGGATGTACCAAAGCCTTGTGCACCTAGTGTATATATGGACCCAAAGAGGGAAGATGATAAAATAGGGCTTATAATGTGTGGAGGGGAGTGGAAAATGTGAAATGGGAAAACAGAGACACATTACCAAAATCAGGGTTTCCCAAGCAGTTCCCTTCCTAAAGCTATAATCCAAGAGGGGAGATCCCATAGGACTAAGATTGAGGATTTTAAGGTGAGGAAATACAACTAGAATAAAAACACCTCCTCCTTCCAAGTCACCTGATAATTTATACCAAAAGTTCCAAGGGAAAGAAAATCATAAGCACTTGGTTACACAGTGAAAAATATACTTTTAGGATTGGATTGCCCACCTTCAAACATAGGCTCTTGATAGATGGGCAAGGGGATATATGACTAGCTTAGGGAGTGGAGGTCAAATTTCACAATATATTGGCTACACTGGTGGTTTTTACGGGCTATTCGTTGTCAGTTGAAGACAAATCTAGGAGAAAAAATCTCCTTTGGGGTCGCCCACTTTTGGTTATAACATGTTGCATCTCAGGGAACACTGCTACAATAACACTTTCCACATGTCTCTTTGTATGATGCATCTTCAAACAACTATATGGATATGTTTCCCCAACATTTATAGATCAAATATTTAGGGATAGTCGTGCCCCTTTGGCTAAATATTGGATTCAAGAGAGCTAAGATATTTTACAAGTCTTCAAGGAAAACTTGCATATGGATCAAAAATAGTAAAAGGTATATGCATATAGGCACATGATAGAAGGTAGTTTTGAAGTGGGATACATGGTATAACTTCATCTTCAACCCCACTAGCAATCATCACTCAAAACAAAGGGGGAAGAAAAACTAAAACCCAGGTTCTCTGGGCCATACTGAATCATAAGGAATGTTAGTGAAGTGGCTTATGAGCTTGAGCTTCCTAAAGGATGTAAAACTCATAGCATAATCCATGCATTGTGCCTCAAGAAGGCCTTGGGGAAGCATGCAGTAACCTCCATCGAGCTCCCTCTGTTGGGCGAGGAAGGAGAGCTAATTTTGGTTCAAGAGGAAATTTTGGAGACAACAAAGTGAAAGTTTAGGAACAAAACTATGAAGGAGTACCTCGTGAAGTGAAAGGATTTACCTATTGAGGATGCTACTTGGGAAGTTGAACAAGTGCTCAAACATCCAAAACTAAATTTTCTTGAGGGAAATAAACCTTGGGCGGGAAGGATTTTAATGTCCCCAACCACTTAGGAGGCATAAGATGGGTTCCACTAGTCTAATCAGCTTCCCATAGGTTAAGGTGGGGAAAAATTTAATAAGGGAACATGATTCACTCGAGAAAACATTATAAAAACTTAAGGGGTAAAAAAGAGGACATATCCTAGGCTAATGAAAAGTCACTTTCATTTTATAAAGTGAAAAGCTCCTAAAGTGACTTTATGAAAATTAAAAGGGTAAAATGGTGGCAATAGTGGCCACTAAATTATAAAAAGAGAAAATTCAGAAGTTTCTCTTCATTTTATCACCTGCATTTTGAGAAAAGAAACTTATCGAGAGGTTTTGGAGAGAATCTTAGGGTTTGAGAAACCCTAGCCATCATTGCTATCTTTCGTGTTGAAACTATAAATGCTAGTTGGTTCAGAGAGTGGAATCACTTATATTTCACCATTGTGCTACCAAGGAACATAATATTTGCAAAAGATAATGGAGGTACAAGGTTTTATCAATTGATTTTAACTTCTCATTTTTAGTTTTCTATATCTTTATTTGTGGGAGGAAATTTTTGAATGAAGAGAGCTAAACTCGAGATTTATCTTTGGGGTTCAAAGTGCACTACCTCTTGTTGGAAACCTTGAGAATTTTTTATTTTTTTTTTGGGGGGGGGGTGTGGTGGTGTGAATCAATAGTGCGACTTATTATCAATTTTACCACTTTAAAACTTCTCTATTGAATCACACATATATTAATCAATAGTTAATAACAAATCATAACATGTGTACCATATGAGCATAAACCAAAAACCATAAGCAGCAACATAAAAAATAAACGTGCATGACACATCAATCACACATGAGAACAAAAAGTATCTGGTGGAAACCCTTCAGGGGGAAAAACCACCCTTTTTGTTGTTGTGCTACCCTAAATCTCCATTATGTCAAGCAATTGGTCTTTTACATAGATAATTGACTCTCATCATCTAGGAGACTCGACCTCATATACTATCAACTGACCACCATTAGCCAAGAGACTTGATTCTATTGATCATCTTAGAAGTCTATGTTCTCAACGATCCTTGGCTAACTATGATTGGATGGATAAATTGTTCCTTTCATCAATGTTACAGAATCACTGCTTCATTCTCTTGAAGCCACTTCTCCTTTACTCTATGCAAACCTTGTTTCATATATTTTCACAATGGATCCCAAGACTCTCTGCTCAACTAGACTCAACATTAGAATACAATCTAGAACAGCAAGACACCATCAACAAATCAATTAAAATACCACCACAAACATGCTCTCTACACTACAAAAATAGTTGCTCAAATCCATGCATCAAAGTTGTAATACTTTAACCAACCAATAAAAAAAACACAGCTCACACTCAACCATAACACCAAACCATCAATAAATATACAACAACAAAACAATCTTCCATGAACATCAATAGTTTTGCAAAACAAATTGATCAGTCCCAAAAGTATAATACACTCTACACTTTCTCCCTTCTCTATTATAAAACTCTTTTCCATATACTAAGAAACAATATCTCCTACAACTCCATCAACTTTTCTCTTCAAACTGATATCTCTGCTACAATATTCTGTTATAGAACTCCATTTTGCTCACATGCACTATGTATCTATTCTCTCCACTAGGTCTAAAGAATTCTTCTACTTCTTTGCACTTCTCTCTAACATACTCACTCAACCAACCAACACCTAGCTCCAAAATGAAGTATATAAAACATGTAGTGTGAATTACACTTTTCGGCTAGGATTAAGGTCACACAAAGTTGAAACAATCCAACCATTATCACCACTACTTGTGCACTAGAGGTGTTCACAATTACTGGAGGACTTTCTCAACCAATTACAACCTTATATCATTAATTTAGAATCTTCCTTGAACATACAAGTCAAAATACTCAGAAAGTGTGTGGGGAATGTAGAGAAATTTCATTCCAAGCCTCAACCTCATCATAAAGCCAATCACACAACTACAACAAGTCATCCTCTAGTTCTTACACTAGGTCATGAACAAGAACTTAAACACCATTAGCACATGAGGAACCATCAACATGAAGCACATCTCCATCACTTGTAGCAACATCTCCAATGTCTCTAATCAATGCATAACAAGGCATCACAAATTTTACATCAATGCACTATGAATCCAACACAAGGCTGACATGAATGCCAACGCAACCATCTCAATGTGAATGAAACCAGCTGCAACCATGCTACAAGAATTTCATTAATACATCAACTAGACTACATAAGTTTGACATCAATGAAACCAATAAAAACATTATCTAGCTACTACCATGAAAAACATACTTCCAACAATATCCCCATTTGGCATTGATGATAACCACACACAAACTCTGGATCAATCTCCTCTATCACTCTCCCATTGAAATCAATGGAAAAGGGTCAATTCATTTGATAAGGAAAAATGAAACCAAGTACAAACATTGGAGAAAATAATATCCACATCCATGTCTCACACATTAGAAGAAAGCAACAAATAAACCAATTATCATTCAGAGTAGCATATCCAACCAAACAATCTCTAGTAGCAAAAACAATTATGCACCAACAACCACACAAGCATCCATATGCAACATCATATGAACAAAAATATGCACATCAACAACCGACCCATATCTCCACATAGCAGCAACATCAATAGATATCATTAACCTCTCAGCTCATGTACTGAGGTCAAAACCCAATAATTAAAGCATAGCATGAGGAACACCATGAATCCCTCCAAGCATATATATGGTTCAAAAATGTATACTTTTCACTTAGGAAAAACACATGTAAATCTTCTACAAATAACTAAGTGAAAAACAGTGAAGAAAATTTCAAATAACTCATGAAAACCTCATACCATGCATAGCTCCTGTTGAGCTCAATATGCCTCCAATATTTAGGCTAATCCTGCGGACATGAATTGTAGGTTTTAACCTCATACATAAATTACCTGCATACGAATTCTAAAACACAAAAAACAAACAATGCGAGAGCATAACACATAAAACACATATACATAGAGATTTTCCCCTGGATCCCAAAACCAGGACTACCAGCTTGATTTTCCATTATATTCCTTTCAATGTTACAATACATGTTTATACATGTTGAAGAATCCAATACCATGGATCGAAAACCATCGTGTCCAAAACCATGGACTGAAAACCATTGCGTCCAAAACCATGTGCGAAAATCATGCACAAAACCATAGGTAGGTCTGCCCAACCTAACATAGGGTCCAAAACCAAAATTTTCCAGGGCGTTACCCCGGAACCCATAGAGTGGGGTTATCTGCACCCCTCAAATTCCCCGTGACTCCTCCTGCTACGCAATCAACGCAATGAAGGGGGGGTTCTGCCTCCTTTCTGACCCCCTGTTTAACTACATGGGCTAGTCGTGGAAAGAATATAACACAACCCAACATTCTCCCACTTGTTGTTTTCTTTCCATAGGAGACCACAAGAGAGCATAGTCATTTATCCAGCCCTGTAATGCCCATTGTTTCTCTACACCAAGAGAACTTCTCAGAGCTCATAGATTTTGTCAATTCATCTGTAGTATTATTTAATGTGTCCACCTTTACCAGCAACACCTTTTTGTCTTCTATCATAACCCTCATAAAGTGATACTGAACATCAATGTGCTTTGTCTTTGAATGGTAAGCAGGGTTCTTTGCCAAGAAAATTGCACTTTGGTTGTCACGATCTATCTTTATAGCTCCTTGTACTAACCCCATAATTGAACATAATCTCTCTAACCAAATTGCTTCCTTGCTTGCATGAGTGACTGCCATGTATTCTGCCTCTGTAGTTGATGGTGCCACTACAGATTGTTTCTTACTCATCCAACTAACTACACCTCCAAATAGGTTAAACACATACCCACTTGTAGATCTTCTCTGATCCAGATCTCCAGCCCAGTCCACATCAACAAAGCCATGAATATCCAAAACTTTGTCCAATCCTGGTCTTCCTTGGTAGCACAAACCATAATCACTAGTGCCACGCAAATACCTGAAAACCCGCTTCACTGTTTTCTAATGCTCCTTCCCTAGTTTTGACATAAACCTACTCAATACTCCCACTACATGTGCAATGTCTAGTCTAGTACATACCATCGCATACATCAGGCTACTGACCGCACTTGCATATGGAACACAGGACATATCCTCTTCCTCTTCTTGTGTCTTGGGACACTGTTCAACAAATAACTTTACACCTACAAGAATAGGAACCTTCACCAGTTTACTATCCTACATATTAAACCTTTACAATATTGTGTCGACATACCTTCTCTGGTTTAACTAGAGCTTCCTCTTTGCCCGATCTCTTTTAATTTCCATGCCCAAAATATAGTTTGCAGCACCAAGATCTTTCATGTTGAATTTGGAGGACAAACGAGTCTTCAAATCTTGGATAATTTCTTTGTCATTTCCAACCAGCAACATATCATCCACATACAAGACCAGATAAATGACACGGTCACCAATTAATTTAAAATACACACAGTGATCTGTTTTGCTTCTGGTGAAGCCAAGTCCCCGTATAAATGTATCAAATTTATGATACCACATCCTTGGTGACTGTTTTAACCCATACAGAGACTTCTTTAACTTGCATATTAGTTCCTTCTTACCCTTTACCGCAAAGCCTTCATGTTGCTTCATGTAGATCTCCTCTTCTAGATCCCTGTGAAGAAATGTTGTCTTCATATCCATCTGTTGTACCTAAAAATCAAAAGCAGCAGCAACAGATAAAAGTAATCTAATAGAAGTTACCTTGGCAACAGGAGAAAAAATATCACTAAAATCAATTCCCGGCACCTGGGAATAACCTTTTGCTACCAACCGAGCTTTATATTTCTCCACCTTTCCTTTTACATTTGTCTTTCTTCTTGAACACCCATTTGCTGCCAATGGGTTTCCTTCCATCTGGCAACTCCACCAGATCCCAAGCCTCATTTTTGTGCAAAGATGCCATTTCATCAATCATGGCCTCTTTCCAGAGTTTTCCATCCTCTGAATCTACTGCTTCCTTCACAGTTCTGGGATCATCATCATTAATTGATAAAGAAAAATTTGAATAGAAAGCAGATGGACTATACCTTTCTAGCTACCTTCTTTCTCGAACTCATCTTCTCACACCCGGAGTTTGTGTCTCTTCATTTTCTGATTCCTCCTCTAGTATAGAGTCTGATTCTTCCTCCTTTAGCTCAAACTCTATCATCTTAGGTTCCTTTGGTTGGACTTCATGTTTAATAACATCTTTCACCTCTCTAAACACCACATCTCAGTTGTACACAACCTTCCTTGTTACTGGGTTCCAAAGCTTATAACCCTTTAAACCATCCTTATACCCAATAAAGATGCACTTTCAGATTTACTTTCCAACTTGGTTCATTTCTCCTTTGGAACATGTACATATGCATCACATCCAAATACCCTCATATGTGAAAGAGAGGGTTTCTTACCAGTCCATACCTCTTGTGGAGTCTTATCCTCAAACGTTGATGAAGGTGATCTGTTGACCAAGTAACATGCTGTCTCCACTGCCTATGCCCAGAATTCCTGTCCTAACCGGCACCACTGAGCATGCTTCTTGCCCTTTCCATCAATGTCTTGTTCATTCTTTCTGCAGCTCCATTTTTTTGAGGTGTATATGGAGTAGTCTTTTGCCATGCTATACCACACTTCTTACAGAATTCTTCAAATTCCTTACTGTAAAACACTCCACTGTTATCTGTCCTCAGCACCTTTATCTTCTTCTCTGTCTGGATTTCCACCAGAGCCTTAAATTCTTTAAACCTATCAAAGACTTTAGATTTCTTCTTAAGGAAATATATCCATGTATTCCTTGAGAAGTAATCTATAAATAATGCATAGTACAAAGACTTACCTAGTGATGGAACCTTCACAGGTCCAAACACATCACAGTGCACAAGCTCTAATTTATGTTTCGCCCTCTTACCACCAGAGAGGAAACTCACCCGATTCTGCTTCCCATATACACAATTTTCACAGAAATCAAAATCCGGAGAGCTATTACTCGTACCTTCTACCATACCTTTACCATGACGTATTCAAAGGCCCTTCTCTCCAATATGTCCAAGTCTTTGATGCCACATCATGGTCTTCTCTCCAGAGACCACTAGATTTTCTGCTCCACTTTCAGGAACCATAGAACTGTTGCACCCATCAACAACAGTGCTACCTTTCAGCTTGTACAGAGTTCCAATACGAACTCCCCACATCAGTACCAGTGCTCCTCAAACCATCTTGCAGGTATCCTTCTCGAACACTGGTTTTACACCTGCATCATCTAGCTTGCTTAAAAAAATTAGATTTCTAGCCAATGTAGGAATATGTAGAACACTTGGAAGTGTTCTAACCCTTCCACCTTGCAACTTCAAATTTACTTTTCCGTGACCAATGATTCTAGCCTTCTTATCATCTCCTAAAAATACATCACCACCATTGTATTTCTCATACTTGTAGAACCACTCTCTATGGGGAGTGAAGCGAAAGGATGCACCTGAGTCAATCAACCATGCCTCATGATCTACATGTGTACCTAAAGAAGCCAAGTACACATCCCCACCTTCATCTGAGGTGGTTTTTGCCTCTACAGAAGGAGCATCATCAGATCCCTTTCTTTTGTCAAGAGCTTTATATTTACAATCCCTTTTGTAGTGCCCTTCCTTTCCACATTTCCAGCACACCACCTTTACAGGTTTTCCTGGAGATTTAGATCTCCCTCTAGATTTAGATCTCCCACTCGATGACTTATTTTTGTTTCTGTTTTGGGACCGTCCTCGTACAGATAAGGCATCACCATTCTGGCTCTCTATATTTTTCTGTCTCATCTCCTCCATTAGTAAGGATGAGACTATTTCATCAAACTGCAAGGCAATAGCATTGCTACCTATTACAATAACCAGACTATCCCACAAATCTGGTGGAGAACACAACAAACTAATGCACTTATCTTCATCTGAAATTTTGATATCAACAGATGATAACTGACTTACCACAATATTAAACGCATTCAGATGCTCTGTCACTGAGTCTCCATCTTTCATCCTTAGGTTATATAACTTTTTCCATAGGAATAGTTTATTCACCAAAGAGTTAGATTGGTACAAAGTCCATAACTTATCCCACAAAGCCTTCACTGTAGCTTCCCTTGATACATTCAACAATACTGAATCTGAGACGCACAATCGTATTGTTCTCTTTGTCTTCCAATCCAACTTTTTCCATTCTTCATTGGACACTCCTGTTGGTTTAGTACCTGGATCTACCACGATCCACTGATCTTTATCCACCAACAGATCCTCCATATTGAGTTTCCATAACTCAAAACTCTGACCATTAAATTTCTTGATCTCTATCTTTCCACTGCTCGCCATCTTCTTTCACCACCAAGATCAATCTCACAGATCTCCCACTGAACAGGGTCTACCACAGGCCCAAGTGAAACCCCTCAACAACAAAGGCGTCCCCTTGAAGGCAAAAAAACCTTGATACCAAATGTAGGTTTTAACCCTGTACAAAAATTACCTGCATACGAATTCTAAAACACATAAAATAAACAATACGAGAGCATAACACATATACAGAGAGATTTTTCCCTGGATGCCAAAACCAGGACTACAAGCTTGATTTTCCATTATATTCCTTTCAATGTTACAATACATATTTATACATGCTGAAGAATCCAATACCATGGACTGAAAACCATCGCGTCCAAAACCATGGATCGAAAACCATCGTGTCCAAATCCATGTGCGAAAATCATGCAAAAAACCATAGGTAGGTCCACCCATCCTAACATAGGGTCCAAAACCAAAATTTTCTAAGGCGCTGCCCCGGACCTCATAGAGTGGAGTTACTTGCACCCCTCAAACCCCCTGTGACCCCCCCCACTATGCAATCGGTGCAATGAAGGGGGGGCTTCACCCCCTTTCTAAACCCCTGGTTAACTACGTGGGCTAGTCGTGGAAAGAATATAACACAACCCAACATGAATGTGCATGAGGCTCAAGTGAACTCATCATAACTACTGCTGTAACTTGTACTCATCAAGCTACCATACTTCTATCATGTGTTCCCCCTAAGGTTATGCATCTCTCATGAACTTTGTAGTCCTCTAAATATATGCATGATGCAACCATGGACTACAATTGGGGCTTCGCTTCGCTATTTGAGGAACTAATGTTCCTTCTTTCTCCATAGGATCTTTGATTGATTCTTTTCTTCCTTTATTAGTTTTCTACTACCTCCACTTTGTTTCTGCTGCTCTTTCCTAATTTTCATTGAGTAATGAGGGATCATACAATCTCTCACCATATGGCCAAAATTATTTCATGTATATCACTCCACATGGCCAATATATGAAGAAACATGATCAAATCGCATGTTTCTCATCCTATATCTATACCTTGCATGCAATGTGCTTCTCCTCCATTGGTTAGATCTGTAATCAATTTCCTTGTGGCCAAACGGGTTACAAGAATAACAATAACCATAAAAACCATGATTATACATGTTGGCCAATCTCATTGGCTGTTGATAATGCTACAAGGTTCATCGATTAGATCTATACGTTTTTCTCCTGTAGTTAGCTGCAACATGTCCAAATTTGTGACAGTTGTAACATTCTACCTTATGAAAGAAGGGAACTAAAGGACTTTATTTCCTTTGAAATTTTACAAATTTTCCACAATCCTCTCTTTGAGCAAAGGATCTTCTAAAAGTAGGTGGTCCTTAAAGTTTTTTTGGTTGTTGATGATGGTTCTGTTGATTGATCTATTGTTGCTTTCTTTCTTTTCTACTCTTGTTGTTGGCATTGTTCACTTGAGGTTTCTTTAGTTTTTCTTTGTTATTTTTGTCTACATGCAAACTGGACTCACCCTTTTGAAATCGAATACCCTTTTGAAACCGATCTCAATCAAACTATCCAAGGCCACAGTTCTCTTCTCCATCTTCCGCTGCTTTCTCAAAGACATCACTTCAACTTCTAATATGTCACATTGATCTTCCTTGTCCTTGTACTGCTTCCTCATGCCTTTGTCAAATTTTCCTAATTTTTCGAATTTAATATTTAAGATGATAATATATTTCTTGATCTTGGCCTCTTTATCATCACATATCCGCAATAGTTTTTCTTGATCATTGCATGCAATTGTTAGTCTATAAATATTAGTTCTATGACTCTTAATACCATTCTCATCTTCACTAGGAACTTCAACATGATCAAAATATGAATCATCAAAATCATAAATTAACATAAAATCATTAATATTTATACCCTTGGAATCAATATTTTCTGACTTCTTCTCATCATCAGTTGAATCATTTATACTAGGAGAATGAGAATCTTGTGGCTGAGCTTCTAGTTTTTGAAGGCCATTTTTCTTTTCTTTTTCTTGTTTCTCTTTTTCTCATTCTCCTCATTGCTTTTTGTACCATCTCCAAATATGGACTCTAGCTTGTCTTGCATTTCTTTAGCATACTTCAAACCTACTAGCTTCTTCAAATCACCGTCATCAAGATTCTGGTAGATTATGCATCTAGCTTGAGTGTCCTGTTGCAAAACTTCAAATGTAAGTGGATCTTTGCCACAACTTTCACATACCAATATACAAATGTTAGATCCACTAGGTAGTAATTGAGATTTAACATTTTTATGCCATACCATGAAATTTACAGTAGTGAGGATAAACACTCTTTGAGAACTCATTCTAAAAAAACAAAAAACAAAGAAAAATTCGCCAACAAACCCAAAATCTACTCTCTAGCAATAAATACGCAATTGAGATCCCTGCTCTCATACTAATTGTTTGAAACCTTGAGAAATACTAAGAGGGGGGTGAATTAGTAGTGTAACTTATTATCAATTTTACCACTTTAAAACTTCTTTACTGAATCAGACATATATTAATCAGAAACTAATAACAAATCATAGAAATGTGTGCACCATATGAACATAAACCAAAAATCATAAGAAGAAACATAAACCATAAACATGCATGACACAACAATCACACATGAGAACACATTATATCTGGTGGAAACCCTTCGGGGAGAAAAACCACCCTTGTTGTTGTTGTGATGCTTTGAATCTCTATTATGTCAAGCAATTGGTTTTTTACATAGATAGATGACTCCCATCAACCAGGAGACTCAAACTCATATATTATTGGTTGACCGCCATCGGCCAAGAGACTAAATTCTATAGATCAACTCAAAAGTATGTTCTCAAATGGATCTAAGGACAACCATTTGTTAAAAGCCACCACGATCAATGATCCTCACTGAACTCCGATTAGATGGAGAAACTAATCCTTTCGCTAATGCTATGAAATCACTGCTCCATTCTCATGAAGTCATTGCTCCTCTACTCTATGCGGACCTTGTTTCATATATTTTCACACTGGATCAGAAGACTTTATTCTCAACTAGGCTCAGATCTGTAATACAATCTATGACAGCAAGACACCATCAAAAAGTCAAATAAAATACCACCACAAACATGCTCTCTACTCCAAAAAAATAGTGGCTCAAACCCACAAATCAAATCTACAATACTATAACCAACCTAAAACAAACACACAACTTGTAGTCAGCCATTACATCAAACCCTCAATAAATATGCAACAACAAAATAATATTCCATGAACACCAACAACTCTGCAAAACAAATGGATCAGTCACAAAAGTATGAGACACTCTACACTTTCTCTCATCTCTACTATAAAACTTTGCTCCATATACTGGAAAACAATCTCTGCTACAACTCCATTAAATTTTCTCTGCAAACTGATATCTCCACTATAGTATTTTGTTGTAGCACTTCATTCTGCTCACACTCTTGCAATCTACACACATGTAATATGTATGTATGTTCCCCACTACGTTTGAATCATTCTTATACTTCTCTACATCCTTCTCTCTCACATACTCACTCAATAAACCAACACCCAGCTCCAAAATGAAGTATATAAAACATGTAGGGTGAATTGCACTTTGAGACTGGGATCAAGAGTGCACAAAGTTAACAAAATAAAGCAACTATCACCACTACTTGTGCACTAAATGTGTTCACACTTATTGGAAGAATTTCTCAACCAATTTCATCCTTATATCATTAATTTTGAATCTTCTGGGAACATACAAGTTGAAATACTCTATAAGTGCGTGAGGAATGCAGAGAAAATTTCGTTCTAAACCTCAACTGCATCCACAGAACTAGCAAATTTCATTTGTAGCCACACTCACAAGGTTGCCAAATTTCAATTGGAGCCTTCCAACCACACACATGATCCTATCTCCCAGAGGTTGGGGTAGAGAATAAAGAAAAACACAAAAACCTCTACTCATAAACTCTTCCACCTAAATGTACACCTTCTACAACTCCTATACATGCTTCCAAACCATTACTAAGCATTGTGACATCTCTATAAATAGATCAAACATGTCTCCCAAGTTCCACTTCCAAGTTGACCTAAAAGTCAACAAACAAGAGTTGATAGGAGTGCCAACAAGTCCTCTACTCTCCTCAAACACCTGCACAACATACAACACATATGAACAAACCTGCAACACACCGTAGTACATTCCCATCATCATCATAAAGCTAATCACATGGCCACAATAATTCATCCTCCTGTTCTTGCACTAGGTCATGAACAAGAACATAAATACCACTAGCACATGAGGAACCATCAACATGAAGCCTCATATCCATCACATGTAGCAGCATCTCCAATTCCTCCAACCAATGCATAACAAGGCATCACAAAGTTGACATCAATGCACTATGAAGCCAACACAACCATCTCAATGTCAACACAACCAACTATAACCATGCTACAAGGATGGCATCATTACATCAGCTAGACTACATATGGTTGACATCAATGCCAGCATGAGTTAGCTGCCATCATGAAACCAATGCCAACATTAGCTAGTTGCTACCATGAACGCCATAATTCCAACACCTCTTGTTGGCCAAAGTTCCCAAGTTTGAGTTCCATTTGAGGTTGATTTTTCTTTTCCTTGAGGTAGGTTAAGTTATCATTCAAAGGACTGAGCAATACTATTCGTGAAATGGGTTGAACCACCTACTATGATAGCTTGAGAACATTCCTTCTTACTGGTCGTGTAACTCTAAATCTAGGTATAGAAAGAGGGTTGAGTTACTATGTGTTAGAGTTTCTCATATTTTGATATCACATTGTCAAAGAAAGCAACAATCTCCATTATTTAGATGAGTTTACATTGATGGAAAAAGGGTCAAGTTCTCCTTCATTTGTTGAGCATATACTCCTAGTTTGTGTGGCTAAGTATAGGCCTGTAGAGGTTGATTTTATTGATGAGAGGGGAGTTGAGTGCCTCCAAAAAATTACTGGTATCGTAGATGGTGAAAGGAGGGAAATGGACTTGCATCATTAAGCCACCCATCACTAGCACGAGTTTTTTCAGTCTTAAGAATTTTTTGGCACATATTTTGCTGAGTTTACAGGTAGTTATTCGAGCCATAGTTCTTGGCTGGGATCTGGGTCGAAAACCTTCATTGGAGTTGCCATACTTCCACATGGAGGGACTGATATTTGTAAACACTTGTGGACTTCTATACCAGCTTCCTCTGCATTAATCATAGAAAATTTTAGGGACTAATATTCGCAGATGGGCTAATTTTAAATGATTTTTCCAGAAAAAAGGATTCGCCAATTTCCATTTTTTAGAAAAATTGTTTTCCCAAATTTTACAATATAAAATTATTTTACCTTAAAAATTGCCAACATTATATAGAGAGTATATATAAAATCATTATAATTTTGAATAATTTTACAAATACATCAATAAACATTTTATGGTTTTCATATTAGGGACTAGTGAGATTCAACAATGTTTTTAAACTTCAATATAGTTTTCCATCCTTAATGTTTTCCCTGGCTTTAATTATTGTTGTGTATTCTTATCTCCAGTTAATAAAATGGTTGTTTAAGTTTTGATTTTTTTGAAATTAACTATATGAGCATTATAACTATTTTTTGTTTCAATATAAAACAACTCGAGCTGCTTTGAGGAATTTTATTGGTATTAAATGGACATTGTATCTGTTATTTGAAATGAGTTGTAAAATAAATGCACCTACAACCTCATGTTCTTAAAATGTTTGACGAAACCTCTCACTGAAGAAACTCACTAAAACGCAAAAAACTATTGCAAATACTGAGAGGGGGGTGAATCAGCATTTCTTTTTCTCACTATTGTTTTACTAGTTAAAACATATATGTTCAGAACACAAAATGAACAACAGGAATAAATGCTTTTATTAATATAACTGTGCAGTAAAATAAATACAATAAATAGAATATCACAATTGGTTCCCAAGCTCCAACTTGGACTTTGGTAAGGCTCCAACCTCCTGAGCACCAACTCTATTTTGCCAAGACACCAATCTTGGACTTAGGAGCACCAACTCCCAAGGACTTCAATCCTTTTTAATTCTGAGGCTCCAACCTCTTTGGTATACACTGGTGTGCTGCTGCACTCTTTTCAGCTTCCACTACTTCTGCTGCCCCCTTTTCTTCTGCTGCTTCCACTATCTCATGCTCAAGTTATGCCATCCACCAACTGCTCTGCAGTTCTCTTTTTTTGTTGCTTTTATATGCTCCATGCCCCTGTCCATTCGTTTCCTCTTACATACTGGCTCTTTGGCTTCCTCCTCACTTGATCGCTTTGACACTTCGGCTTCCATTCCTTTGCTTCTTCTGTCTATACACGTGTTCCAAAATCTGAGTAGAACAAATCCAAACTCCCCTTTCTTAAATAAAACTCGGCCCTTGACCTGTGGTTAATACCTTACAGGCTTTATCGGAGGCGTTTAATCACCCATCGGAAGCCACCACCCGAGCGTTTTAATCAACCATCGGAAGCCACCACCCGAGCGTTTTAATCAACCATCGGAAGCCACCAATCGAGCCTTTAATCAACCATCACCAAGCGCTTTAATCAACCATCACCGAGCGCTTTAATCGACCATCAGAAGCCACCTTTTATTCGGCGCTTTCTATCAATAATCAACCATCAGAAGCCACCACCTGAGCCATTAATCAACCATCACACAGGCTTTAATATATATCTTAACCCCGCGGCCATGTATCATATAATACACGGAAAACATTATAAACCCCCGCTCTAATTCAAATGTCGGACTTCAATTATTATGCACCCGCCTTTACAATTATCGGCGGGTCCGGATTTCACAACCATAACAAAAACTCTTAAGGCCTGACCTCCGATGAGGAGCGGACCCGATGCTCTTTTAGACTCCCTTCTATACTGGTTTCGGATTCGTCATATCGGCGGATTCGTATCGGCGGGATTGTTATAACAGAACGGGTTTGCAGACCCGATCTCCCATTCAACCATCCTCTATATAATTTCGGCTCCGAACGATTTTGGCGATCGCTACCTCCACTGCTCCGATGCGATACAAGAGTTCTGCGGACCCGATATGGTTTTACACTTCACTTGATAATAGTTTCGGCTCCGGATTTCGGAGCTTGCACCTTGAACAGTTCCGACATTCTGGATGCGATATATTATAGACTGTTTTTAATAAGTCCATCGGGTCCATGCCTCTATCGCAATCAGCAGATTATAGCGCCATCCCTTATGACTTGCGATCACTGCGGATGTGATATGATATTAAGCCACAGTCTATATTCCCGTCGGGTCCGCAGCCTTATCGCAATCGGCGATCGGGAGAGTGTCATGCCTTTGTATGTTGTTGCGATGGGCGAATGCGATATAGCATTCAACCATAACATAATTCTGCATCGGGTCCGCATTATTATCGCAATCGGAGGTTTCAGTGGTGGCACATAGCTGAACCGCCGATTAGCGATGTCGCCGATATATATATATATATATATATATATATATATATATATATATATATATATATATATATATATATATATATATATATATATATGCCTTTATATATAAACTTCTTCGCCGATAGTGTGTTTGTAATATGTGCCCACCGATAGTTGTGAATGCATATATATAGGATTTTTAACCGCCGATAATGTTAAAGCATGCATACATGGGTTTTACAAGCCCGATAACATATCTATATGAGTTCTGCTCCTCTTGGTATATATATGGCATATATATATGTGGCTCCTCCTATAGCTCCTCTTTGCTCCAATGTGGCTCCTCTGGCTTGGTCTGCTCCTCTTGGCTCCATTTGCTCCTCTTGGCTTCGATATGCTCTGTCTCCTCCTCTTGAATATTGCCATATTGACATCAATGACAATCTGTGTCCAACAATCTCCCCCTTTGTTATTGATGGCAATATTCTTCTGCTCTCTCCCCCTTTGAAATCAATGGCAAAGGAATGCATACGAACTCCCCCTGTCAAGTTGCTCCCCCTGTCATGCTACATCTTTATGAATAGACTTGAGTGATGATAAATAAATAACCCCCATCTTTTGTCGCAGGTGTTCGAATGCTTCCCGAGGAAGAGGTTTAGTGAAAATATCAGCTATCTGCTCCTTAGTACTTATATATTCCAGAGCGATGTTTTGTTCAGCTACTTGCTCACGGAGGAAATGATACTTGATTGGTATATGTTTGGTTCTTGAGTGCATCACTGGATTTTTACTGAGACTGATAGCATTAGTGTTGTCACAATAAACAGTAATTGGTTGATCTGTACATATGTTTACATCCTTTAGCGCTTCCTTCATCCATAGTATCTGAGTACAACAGTCTGCTGCAGCAATATACTCGGCTTCGGTTGTGGATAATGATATGGATGACTGTTTTTTGCTGAGATAGGATACCAAACAGTCTCCTAGGAAGAATGCATTTCCACTAGTACTTTTCTGATCATCTATATTTCCAGCCCAATCAGAATCAGTGTATGCAGTTACAGTCAATGTTGAACTCTTTGGGTACCAGAGACCAAAATCAGAAGTTCCATTCAAATATCTGAGAATTCTTTTTAAAGCTAATAAATGAGATTGTTTGGGAGCCGATTGAAATCTTCCCACCATTCCTACTGCTTGCATTATGTCAGGTCGTGTAGCTATTAAGTATAGGAGGGCTCCAATAATTGACCTGTAATGAGTTGCATCTACTAGAGGGGAGTCATCATCTTTGCTCAGTTTGCAGTTTGTGGTCATGGGGGTGCTCATGGGTGCACAGTCCTCCATTCCATATTTTTTGAGCATGTCTTTTAGATATTTGGCTTGAGATATATACAATCCTGCTCTGGTTTGAGATACTTGAAGTCCAAGGAAGTGGGATAATTCACCTATCATTGACATCTCAAATTCTTTTGCCATGCTTTGAGAAAATTCATGGCTCATTTCATCATTATTACTAGCAAAAATCAGATCATCGACATAAACAAGAGCAACTAGTAACTTACCTTGATCTGTCTTTATGTATAGATTGCTTCCAACCACTCCCTTTTTGAAGCCTTGTTGTTGGAGATAGTTATCCAGTCTTACATACCAAGCTCTAGGAGCTTGTTTCAGCCCATACAAAGCCTTTTTCAACTTACAGACTAGGTCCTTTCCTGCTGTCAGATCAAAACCTTCTGGCCACTCCATGTAGACTTCCTCCTTGAGTTCCCCATTTAGAAATGCTGATTTCACGTCCATTTGATAGATTTTGAATCCTTTCGAGCAAGCAAATGCTAAAAACATCCTGATAGCTTCCATACGGGCCACTGGTGCAAACGTCTCTTCAAAGTCAACTCCTTCAATTTGCGGATAGCCTTTGCAAACAAGTCTTGCCTTGTTTCTGATAACCTGTCCTTCCTCATTCATTTTATTTTTGAACACCCATTTGGTTCCTATTATGTTTTTGTCCTTCGGAAGAGGTACCAGCTCCCATGTCTTGTTCTTCTCAATTTGGGACATTTCTTCTTCCATTGCTTTTACCCAATGAGGATCCTTACTTGCTTCTGTGAATGTTTCTGGTTCTATCATAAATAGGAGGGCAATGGCTTTTCTCTTGGGTGAGGTTGTTATCCTTCTTCTGGTCTTCACACCTTCATCTTTATCGCCAATGATCTGTTCTTCTGGATGGTATCTTTCTACATACTTCATCTTTGAAGGAGTATGAGACGGTTCTCTTTCCTCTTCTTCTTCTTCATCATCTATCTCTTCTTCTTTAGATTCTTCTTCTTCAATGAGAAAGTCATCTTCCTGTTCTTCAATTTCCTTTTCTGGAAGATCTTCATCAACCTTAACATCGATGCTTTCCACTATTTTCTTCACTTGAAAATTGTAGCACTTGTAAGCCTTGCTCCATGGAGAGTATCCAAGAAATATCCCCTCATCAACCCGAGAATCAAATTTTCCAGGTGAACCATCATTTATTTTTATGAAGCACTTGCTTCCAAATATTTTGAAGTACTTCACCAAAGCAGGTCTTCCTTTCCATAGCTCATAAGGAGTTTTGTCACAATTTGGTCTTAATTGAGTCTGATTCAATGTATAGACAACTGTCCCTACTGTTTCCCTCCAGAATTTAGGTTGTAGGTCTGCTGCTGATAGCATGGTTCTTTCCATTTCTTGGACAATTCGGTTTCGTCTTTCAACTACCCCATTTTGCTGAGGTGTTCTGGCAGCCGAGAATTCCCTTTTAATTCCATGAATATTGCAGAACTCACTGAACTCGTTTGATGTGAATTCTCCTCCTCTGTCTGTTCTGAGACACTTAATTTTTGAATCTTTTTCGTTTTCTATAAGGGCTTTTAGATTCTTAAAACACTCAAAAGTTTCAGATTTATACTTTATGAAATATATCCACATCATTCTAGTATAATCATCAACAAATAATACAAAGTACCTTTCTCCTTGGAGTGCTTGATTTCTAGTTGGCCCACACACATCAGCATGTATGATTTCCAAGGGCTTTGATGTATAGTTTTCCTTTGTGTTGTGTCTGGTTCTGGTGTGTTTTCCATGTTGACATGGACCACACACTGCTTGATTTGGTTTGGACAGCCTTGGGATGTCTTGTACAGCTTTGATTTTGCTGATATTGACCAGATTTTCGAGGTTGGTATGTTCAAGTCTCTTGTGCCACAACCAACTCTCATCTGCCTGACTCAAGTAGCATTTGTTCTCCTGAATCTTGTTCAGAACGTAAATATTGTCTAGTGTTCTTACTCCTTTTGCCACAAGTTTTCCAGAGACAGAGTTCCTTATTTCACAGTCTTTGGTGCTGAAGACAACCCTATGTCCTTGATCACAAATTTGGCTGACACTCAGAAGGTTTTGTTTGAGTCCGTCAACCAGCAGAGCATCTTGAGCTTTTCCTTTTCCATTGATCAGAGTAACTGTTCCTCTTCTTGCAATTTTGCCAGTTCCGCTTTGAAAGGACACATTCCCTTCCTTTTTGCTCAGTGAGATAAATTTCCTTCTGTATCCTGTCATGTGTTTGTAGCACCCACTATCCACAAACCACTAGTTTCCATTATTTTGTGCAAATAGATCCAGGCCGCATTTGTCCATTGCAGAGATCTTGCTACTCGTCTTTCTTCCTTTGAGTGGGCAGTTTTGTTCATAGTGTCCATTATTATAGCAAAAAGAGCAAGTCAGATCAAATTTAGTCAAGGGATCGAATGAATTGAAGGTTTTGATTTGTCCCTGTCTTTTGGGAGCATATGAGTTGATTACTCGGTCCTTTTGCGTTGTCTTTTCACTTCTGTGAGCCATGTAGTGTCTAGCTTGGTGACCGAAGTTTTTACAGTGAAAACAGTGTCCAAGAAATATGGTTTTGAAGCAACCACAGTTTAATTCGCCTTCCTTTCTGAGAATTACTCCTCCCTCGTCCTTTGGATTTTTGATGGGCCCTTGGTGAAGTATAGGTTTGTATTTGTTGTAGTGTCCATGATTCGACTCCACATTCTTCTTTGGAATAACTCTTTCTTGATTCTTGGAATCTGGGATGCACTTTTGATAAGATACTTTTTCATCTTTTGGGTTGCAGGAAAGTGCATCGGCATAGCTTTTCGCGCTATTCTTTGTGCTTGAGGATTCTCCCTTGAAACCTATTCCAGACTTATCATGTTGAGGTTTTTGATTTTTCAGAATAGTATCAAGTATTTGAGAGCTTTTACAGCCCTTTTTAATTTGCTCCAACTCCTTTCTCAGAGATACTACTTCGGCCTCACGTTCTTCACAAGTCTCTTCTTTTTCCTTAAGCTTTGTTTCCAAGAGATCTTCTCTCCTTCTTATTTCCTCGTTTTCCACTTTGAGAGAGATAATTTTGTTCCGTAGTTTCTCGTTCTCTTCAATGGCACTTATTAACAGCTCATCCACATTTCCTTCTTGCCCCGAGTCATCATCATCTGTGAGTGCCATGAATAATGCTTCTTGGCTTTCATCATGATCGCTTTCCTCATCTGATTTCTTTTTGATGACCATAAACCCATCCTCATCAGACTCATCTTGCTTGGAGAGAAGGTTTTTCTTATTGAACCCTTTCTTTTTGTATGTCATTCTTTTAGAATTTCTTTCATCATCACTGTCATGTTTATGAGGACATTTTGCTGCATAATGACCTATTTTACCACATTTAAAACAGATAAGAGGATACTTGCCTTTAAGCTTAGATCCTCTCTTCAGCTTTCGTACATATTGAGCCAATTCGGATTCCACATCTGACTCATCACTACAGTCATTCCTTTCTTTCCCTTTCTTTGACTTTGAGGCCTTGAATGCTGCATCTTTGGAGCTAGGTCCACCTTTCCTCATTTCATAGGCAGTGAGAATTCCATGGAGTTCATCCATTTTGAGGGTGTCAAGATCCTTTGATTCTTCTATAGCACTTATTTTGGAGTCAAATCTGTCTGGAAGGGACCTTAATACCTTTTGTACAATAGTACTTTCTTCAACCTTTTCGTCCAATCCTTTTAGAGAATTTACCACTTCAGCTACTCGAAGGAGGTATGCTGCAATATCTTCTTCCTCTTCCATCTTCAAACTTTCAAACTGTCTTCTGTGAGTTTGAAGCTTTGCCTTTTTGACTTTTGAGTCTCCATCGTACGAGCTAACTAGCTTCTCCCACATTTCTTTGGCAGAGTTACAGTGCATGATTTTTGTAAACTCGGAATCAGTGATTCCACTAGTGATGGAGTTCATGGCCTTTGCATTTGCAATGTAGGCTTTCCTCTCGTCTTGGTCTGTTGGAAGAGAGGAAGTCGCTTGGTATTCAGTTTGACAAAAATGCCAGACTTCAGGTCCAAGGGACATTAAATAGTAAGTCATTCTTTTCTTCCAAAAACCAAAGTTAGTGCCATCGAACAGAGGAGGTTTTCCTGATGCTTCATGATTTCTCATCATGGTTGCTGATCCTTCTTCAAGCTGTTAGGCTAGAATGAAGAAGCCTGCTCTGATACCAATTGTTGGAAATACTGAGAGGGGGGTGAATCAATATTTCTTTTTCTCACTATTGTTTTACTAGTTAAAACATATATGTTCAGAACACAAAATGAACAGCAGGAATAACTGCTTTTATTAATATAACTGTGCAGTAAAATAAATACGATAAATAGAATATCACAATTGGTTCCCAAGCTCCAACTTGGACTTTGGTGAGGCTCCAACCTCCTGAGCACCAACTCTATTTTGCCAAGACACCAATCTTGGACTTAGGAGCACCAACTCCCAAGGACTTCAATCCTTTTTAATTCTGAGGCTCCAACCTCTTTGGTATACACTGGTGTGCTGCTGCACTCTTTTCAGCTTCCACTGCTTCTGCTGCCCCCTTTTCTTTTGCTGCTTCCACTATCTCATGCTCAAGTTATGCCATCCACCAACAACTCTGCAGTTCTCTGTTTTTGCTGCTTTTATATGCTCCATGCCCCTGTCCATTCGTTTCCTCTTACATGCTGGCTCTTTGGCTTCCTCCTCACTTGATCGCTTTGACACTTCGGCTTCCATTCCTTTGCTTCTTCTGTCTATACACGTGTTCCAAAATCTGAGTAGAACAAACCCAAACTCCCCTTTCTTAAATAAAACTCGGCCCTTGACCTGTGGTTAATACCTTACAGGCTTTATCGGAGGCGTTTAATCACCCATCGGAAGCCACCACCTGAGCATTTTAATCAACCATCGGAAGCCACCACCCGAGCGTTTTAATCAACCATCGGAAGCCACCAACCGAGCCTTTAATCAACCATCACCGAGCGCTTTAATCAACCATCACCGAGCGCTTTAATCGACCATCAGAAGCCACCTTTTATTCGGCGCTTTCTATCAATAATCAACCATCGGAAGCCACCACCCGAGCCATTAATCAACCATCACACAGGCTTTAATATATACCTTAACCCTGCGGCCATGTATCATATAATACATGGAAAACATTATAAACCCCCGCTCTAATTCAAATGCCGAACTTCAATTATTATGCACCCGCCTTTACAATTATCGGCGGGTCCGGATTTCGCAACCATAACAAAAACTTTTAAGGCTTGACCTCCGATGAGGAGCGAACCCGATGCTCTTTTAGACTCCCTTCTATACTGGTTCCAGATCCGTCATATCGGCGGATTCGTATCGGCGGGATTGTTATAACAGAACGGGTTTGCGGACCCGATCTCCCATTCAACCATCCTCTATATAATTTCGGCTCCGGACAATTTCGGCGATCGCTACCTTCGCTGCTTCGATGCGATACAAGAGTTCTGCGGACCCGATATGGTTTTACACTCCACTTGATAATAGTTTCGGCTCCGGATTTCGGAGCTTGCACCTTGAACAGTTCTGACATTCTGGATGCGATATATTATAGTCTGTTTTTAATAAGTCCATCGGGTCCATGCCTCTATTGCAATCAGCAGATTATAGCGCCATCCCTTATGACTTGCGATCACTGCGGATGCGATATGATATTAAGCCACAGTCTATATTCCCATCGGGTCCGCAGCCTTATCGCAATCGGCGATCAGGAGAGTGTCATGCCTTTGTGTGTTGTTGCGATGGGCGGATGCGATATAGCATTCAACCATAACATAATTCTGCATCGGGTCCGCATTATTATCGCAATCGGAGGTTTCAGTGGTGGCACATAGCTGAACCGCCGATTAGCGATGTCGCCGATATATATATATATATATATATATATATATATATATATATATATATATATATATATGCCTTTATATATAAACTTCTCCGCCGATAGTGTGTTTGTAATATGTGCCCGCCGATAGTTGTGAATGCATATATATAAGATTTTTAACCGCCGATAATGTTAAAGCATGCATACATGGGTTTTACAAGCCCGATAACATATCTATATGAGTTCTGCTCCTCTTGGCATATATATGGCATATATATATGTGGCTCCTCCTATAGCTCCTCTTTGCTCCAATGTGGCTCCTCTGGCTTGGTCTGCTCCTCTTGGCTCCATTTGCTCCTCTTGGCTCCGATATGCTCTGTCTCCTCCTCTTGAATATTGCCATATTGACATCAATGACAATCTGTGTCCAACAAAAACACAGTGGTATTTTTGGGTCATTTCCAAGTGGGAATCTTACATAGGGTTCTAACTAATTTCTAACAAATTTCTAGCTATTATTTAATGGAAAAATCAATTAACTAATTATGTGAACTAAGTCAATAGGTGAGATTACATTTCAACAATTGAGACATGATTTATTTGTTTTATTAACAAATGGAATCTGTTATGAAACTAGCTCAAGAAAAGATAGAAAAGATAGATCAACGCCTTAGAATTCAGCCTCTTCGAGGGGGAAACCTCCTTTACATTACATAAATGAACAATTATTGGATGATACAAATGACAAAACCTCCTTTCTATATATAGGAGTCTAAGGAGTCACAATATAATCCAGCCGACCTAACAATAATAATATAAATCCACAAAAATAACAATAGAGGGATTCTATGGGGCGCAGAAATAACAATATGGGGGTAATAGGGCACAACAATATAAATAAGGGGTATAACTACAATAGTAATTGGGTAATCACTAGTATTATAGGGACCCAACATGCCCCTCTCCTTCAAAAAAGTGTTGTCCTCAACGCTTGAGTAGTTTTGGATACTTCTGCATAAAATTATCATCCTCCCATGTGGAATCTTCAGTGGATAAGTTCTTCCAATTGTTGTGGTGTCAAACTTATAGGTTGTGGAAGACTAGGGGCAACAACACTTCCATCTTTATAGTTGTGAGTGGTATGCTTCCTAGTTGCCATAATTTTGCTTTCCATTTTTCTTGCTAACCTGAATGCCTTCTCTAATGAATCAGGTTCCCAAAGGCGAACATCATGTTGGATATTATCCTTTAAAGAACCTATGAACACATCAATCCTATGCTCCTCTGGAATATCTTTTACCCTTATGTTCAATTTTTGGAACTCCTCAATGTGCTCCATTATTGAACCCTTTTGTTTGAGACTTATCAATTGGCTAAAAAAAGTGTTGCTTTTTGTATCCTCATAATGTGCTATCAATTCTTCCGTAAAAATTGCCCAAGTGATAAATTGTTTACGAGAACAAAGCCATTGATACCATACAAACTGATTTGGTTCCAAATATAAAGTTGTCATACGTACCTTTTGTGCGTTTTGCACATTATTGAGATCGAAGAATTGCTCCATCTGTAATATCCATGTGGCGGGATCCTTGCCATCAAACTTCCTTATATCGATTTTTGGAATATGGTGATTCTTCTATCCAACATTAGCGTCTATGGAATCATGATTAACATTTCTTTTGTTCTCATCATGAGTTTCCTTTACTACCTTTTCACTATTAGTAAGTATTTCTTGTAGAAAATTTGTCAAATCTGTCTTCAAATCTGCCATGCCTGTCTTCAAATTTGTCTTCAAATATATCTTCAAATTGTCCATCTTAGCTTCCATGCCATTCATCTTAGCTTCCACGCCATTTATCTTAGCTTCTATTAACTTTTGTGAGCATGACATTTGTTGCACTTGTTCTTGTAATTTTGATATATCATGTAGCATTTCTTCCTCTTCTTCATGAGTCATGCTAGAGATTTTAGGTTCCTTACTAGGTGTTTGTATTTTCTTTCCTTGGGGCATCAGTTACCGATAATAATGCTCTGCTATACCCTTTGAATTCCTTCAAAATAAATTTTCAAACCAAGCTTAAGCAAAAATTTAAAAAAATTTACACACCTTTTTTCACTTTGTAGGAGTTTGATATTGCCTCTTATGTATCTCTGTACTTTCCAATCATCTAGTTCTGAATTTGTGACCTGTAGTAGCTCTCTGTGTCCTCTTTCCAATGCCATGAGTCTGATCCAAATTGGATTCTCCAAGAAAGAGTTATGCACAATCTCCCAAGATGACCTGATTATAGACCTTTCCAGAAGAGCGAACTTGTATGAAGTGCCACGTGTACAATTTTCGATCTTTGGTTCTGAAAAAGATATAAAAGAAACTACAGTCCATCCTCTTTCTGTACCTTCTTACGAAATTTCAATCTGATTCCCAGAGAGAAAGTTATGACGATTTTCCCCAGGTCACCTGTTTTGAATGTAATTCAGGAGTCTGCAAAAAGACCAACTTCCTCAGATAATATCTCCGCAAATATCGCGCAAAAAGCTCTGAAATTCGGACCCAACGTTCAGCATGATTTCTTCTCAAATGGGTTTGTTTTGTGACTTCTGAAACGTCACAGAAACAAAGTTATAGCGAAAATGCCACGATGGCCTGTTTGGAGTAGCGAAACCCTTGAATCCAAAGCTCTGATACCAAATGTTATGAAACCAGCTCAAGAAAAGATAGAAAAGATAGATCAACGCCTTAGAATTCAGCCTCTTCGAGGGGGCAACCTCCTTTACATTACATAAATGAACAATTATTGGATGATACAAATGGCAAAACCTCCTTTCTATATAGAGGAGTCTAAGGAGTCACAATATAATCCAGCCGACCTAACAATAATAATATAAAGCCACAAAAATAACAATAGAGGGATTCTATGGGGCACAGAAATAACAATATGGGGGTAATAGGGGCACAAAAATATAAATAAGGGGTATAACTACAATAGTAATTGGGTAATCACTAGTATTATAGGGACCCAACAGAATCCAAGCAAAATTATAGCTTCAAGTGAATGTATTTTTTGTAAAGGTTTTGGATTTGTCATACACTTGCGATAAACCTATTCAATGGGAGATTTGTAGTGGTGATTCTTGAAAGAATGGTGATTAAATATAGAGTGGCGATCAAGAAGACCCTTGGACCGAAGTTCTCAACAATAATTCATTGATTTTCATGTACAATACAATCAAGTTTTTGGATTTGAAGGGGTCCTTTCACTAAGGTTTACCATGTGAAATGAGCAAAGGAAAGAACAATTGTGGGAGATGGAGATGAAAAGATGGTGGTATTTGTAACTGTGTGAATAGAAAGAATGAAAAATTATTATTATAATGGGGAAAAAATTACATTTGTAACCTTGGTAAATTATTGGTAATATTTGGAGGTAGACATAGGTGATAAGAGGCGACATCCCATATTTTCAAATACGCTGGTTATAAACGTTGAGTGGGTTATGAACTTGTGGTGTTTACTGCAGGTTCATTTAGATGGTTTGGTTAAGGTAAACCACATGTCAATTTTAAAGGGGAAATATTAGGTTGGAAATGACACATTGTAATCAAACTTGTTAGGTCAATAGTGGTATTGGTGACTTGCAATATTAAGCCCAACAATTAGATGTAGGAATACTTTGAAAGGCTCGGGGATGTCCATTATAATGTGCATTTAGGTGAGTGTTGAAGGCTTACTTGAAAATCTTGGATGGTTTTAGTCAAGGAAACAATATATCTATTGGCTTGTTTTTCCTAGTTTGGGTTTTCCAAGATAAAGAAAAAATGTTAGGTAAACATGTCTCAGTGAAATAATTGAAGTTGTTAGATCAATAGTGTTGGTTTCAAGCACATGGTACTAGTGAGCCATGGAATTAAACCCATGGATTAGAATGTACCTATAATGAATCCTTTAAAAGGATTGGGTATACTCCATTGTAATATGTTTGGAGTTAAGTAGTGAATGCTCACATGGCTAACTTGATTGTCTTTGGTCACGGTATTAATAGATATATTGATTGGTTTTTCCTATAAGATTTTTGTAACATAATCAAGCATGAATTATGTGTGCAAGTTGCAGCATCATTCTTACTATTATTTATCTCTCATTCTTAATTATTCCTTTTGGTATTAAAGTAAGATTTTGGCTTTAAGGAAATGCCTTTGTTGCTAAGCATTTTTCTTGTTTTGGACCTATAATAAACTTGTAATAAACCTATTTAGTAGGAACTCTATCATGGTGATTGTTAAAATAATGGAAATCAATTCCAGAATGGGGATCAAGAAGTCTCGTGGACGCAAGTGTTCAATTATAATTCATTGATTCTGTAACCATGTATAATACAATCAAGTTCAGGGATTTCAACATGGGATTTCAGTAATAATTACCATGTGAAATGAACATGGGTGATAGAAATTATGCAAGGATAGAAACATTGAAAAATATATTATTATAATGGATTCCAAAAATAAAATTACATCTAAATGAGAATACTATTGTAAGACTTAGTAAGGCATGCATACCCCTAGTAAATTACAATTAAAATCTAGAGAGACCTAGAGGATAAGGGGATATGTTGAATTCCCAGATACCCTAGTTATAAACTTTAAGGGTGGTAGGTATTTCTAGTGAATGTTGTAGGATCACTTAACTGGTTTAGTCATATTTGGTCAAGGGAAGCCCCAATTCTAGTTTAACGTGGGGAATGTTAGGTTAAACATGACTTGATGAGAGAGTGAAAGTTGTTATGTTAACAATGGTTTTTTTCAGAACATGGTATTTGGGGCTTGTGGTAACGAGCTCATGGATTACATGTAATGAATCCCTAAAAAGGCTTGAGGATACACCATTGTAATGTTCCTAGAGGTGAGTAGTGAAGTCTCACTTCGCGGGCTTGATTGGGTCTGGTCAAATGAATAATAGATCTATTGGTTAGTTTTTCTCAATTTGGGTTTTCCACTACGCCTTTGGGAATTGATCTTGTGTACTAACCACCACCCTTGGAACATGGGACTAACCACCCACTCAAATTCTTGTTGTTAGTTTGGAAATGTTTTAATTCTCACAGGTTTTGGTGTAATGTAAAAGCTTTACATGGTATCAGAGCCTTAGCCCAAGTTTGATTCCCCTAAGTTATGTTGGAGAGGTGGTTTTGGACTAACCACACAACTCTAGAAATCAATGTCAAGGACTAACCACCACCTAAGGAACATGGGATTAACCTCTAGCTCAAGGTGTTGTTGTCGATTTAAATGTTTACTAATTCATGTGGGTTTTGTTCTAATGAAAAATATTTAAACTTTCCATGTCATGGTTATTGAAATCCACTAGCTAATATTGAGTTTTTTGTTAGTGATGATGAAATTTCTTTTGATATGATGATGGTGAAAATATATTTGAAGTATTAATAAGTAATGATATAAATGTTTAAACAAGGTCATTAACAGTCATGAGGATCCACATCTAGTCATAACCACATGTCAATGAACAAATCAAGTTATTTTCCCAAGCCACCCTTTGGAGATATTGTTGTTTGGTAAAGAAATATTTGATTCAAATAAAATGGAAAGGATAAAAGTGTAAATATATTTATAGAATTATTTTGTAAGGGCTTGTCAAAATATGTTAGAGAGAGTGTTGCTAACAAGGTGACTAGTAGAGAAGTCACTAGTAAGATGGAATGAATTTGTTTGAGAGAGAGAGAGAGAGAGATGTTGCTAGTAAGAAGAAGCTAATGTAGAAGACACAATTTTAGTGTAAGATAAATGCATGTTCCTTAGTGGTGCAAACAATTTGGTTATTGTGAGATATCAATGTTGGCAAAGATTTCTAGGAGTGAAAGGATTTGGGTGACATTGGTGCAAAGAAGAAGGAAGTGAATAAGTCTTTCCATGGTGTTATTTTGGTGTGGCAAATGAAATAAAAAATAAAACATGAAAATCCCCTATTATGATGGACAAAGAGATACGAAATGAGCTACTCACAATCATAGTGAGAAGATATATATTGATACACTTAAGAAAGGCATGAATATATGCTTTTATTTGGTCAATGCATATGGGTGTAATTTGACAAATATGGTTATTGATAATTTTTGGTTTCATGAATAGGGTAGTTATAAATATATAAGAATGTCTTGGTTATTTGTGAAATGATGGAAAATATAATCATGTAATGGATATGGATTTTATTTCTAAATTTGTAAGAGACACATTTTTCTTGTTGGACACAAATTGATGTTGTAATAATAATCTGAGATCTGTGATTTACCAACATTATCCAATATATTTTCTTCAGTTGATGTTAACATAATTGCATGAAATAACATCTAAAATCCATGTATGCAAACATTTATATAAGAAGTAACATAAATGAGATCATAAAGACAACGCAAACAAAATTTTGATAACAGAGTTTGTCTAGTGTAGACTGCATCTTCAGGCCCTACTTCAATATTGGGGAGACCACTTCATTCATCTCATAAAAAAGAAAGGAATGTACATGGAAAAATACATCATTATGCCTCCATTTCTAAGAATGACTTGAAATTCAACTACTCAAATGACAACAATCACAACACCAACAGGTGTGTCTCGTCCTCTTGAGACTTTTGACTGTAAACATGACCTACTTCTGAAAGGAACATTGTTGTCTCGAAGTTTGTGCTTAGAAATTAATGATGAAGGTGGGTTTCTACCATGACCCTTGAAATCCACTACTTAGATGCAAAAACTGACTGCACCATAGCGATTCTTGAGAAAATCTAGTTAAAATTAGTATAAAATTGACCCCATTTTGACACTGTCAATTTTGGGCCTGAGGGAATATTTCATATTCCTTCACATATTCTACATAAAATATTCCAAGAGTATTCTAAGGAATATTCCCCTTGGAATATTCTATCTTGTTCCGCGCATCCACACGGTTCCACTGCATCAAGGTTCTGCTTCATTTGAGTCCCCCTTGGTAGGGTTCTGTTAGTCCTCCCCGTCGAATGAATTAACAATGTTTAAATAAAATTTATGTGGCATACATAATAAGAAACCGATCGTGGCCCAATGGAAACTGTGTGCTATATTAAGTCTTTTGTCGGTGGTGGTGCGGAGTCAAATCCCCATGGGTCTAATTTTGTATAAAAAAACTTGTTGCATCTTCCTGTTTATAATGTCATGTTTGTTAATATACCCATAAGTTATAGATAACCGTGTCGGTTTAGCATTAATTGTTGATTACACACACACACACACACATATATATTTTAAAATTGGTTTAATCATTGGTTGAAAAAAGGTATATGGTTAACACTATATATATATATATATATATATATATATATATATATATATATATATATATATATATATATATATATATATATATATATATCTATATGGCTAATCCCATATTACATTCCACCCAATGGTGATGTTGTCACCATATCCGTTGGATATAACTATCTTCCTTGTATGGTGGATCGTTATGTCAATAACCATATTTTATTATAACCACTTTTTGTTTTTAGTATGGTATATGGTTATATAATAACAATTTTTATGGTTTTTTTTTTGTTCAAATAATTCTATAACCATATTTGTTTTTTTTGTATGGTTTTTATTTTATATGGGATTTTAATAAAAAAAATTGTAGGGCCCAAGCAATCAATCCCATGACAAGTGTCATTGGCTGGTATTCCACTAGTTGGATGTCATGCAAGCCACGGGTCTCATGTGGCACATTGTGGGCACCTCTTTTCCTGCTTGTCCTGTGATAAGTTGGTCATACAAACTTGGATTTGAGTGTCATCTACATCACTAGAATTGTAACGAAGATCACTATAACTTGGTGATATTTCCATTGAATTTTGAGCACTTTGAGTTTTGAGGTTTCCTGAAGCCACCTCAATCATTCCTCCCCATTGAAGGAATTTTGGTCCTCCAAAAGTATAAACATGATATGCAATCCTGATTTGCAAAAAAAATGTCTCTGACAGGCCACCTTCCCTTTCCTTCACCTTTGTAGTTTAGAACTTGGAATGATGAAACCGACCCCTGTATCCATATGAAAACCTATAGCTTCCAATATATGTTCAACTTGCAAGATCTAAAACAAGGCCATATTTTCCAGGAGTTTATAACACATTCATGGTCAAGTTTTACAACAGAAACCATACCCCATGCTATCCAACTAAAAGGCCAAAATATTACTTTGTTGCATATACAAGTGATGTTATACATTCATCACTTTTACAAGCTTTAAAAAGCAACATGTTTTTTACAATGGTGGCCATGCTTAACTAATTTAAAATTCTACCCATCTCTTACCTAACCACGTTAATGGGCTTTCTTGTAGCTAGCTTCCTTATTGAACTTATTCATTAGTCAGTTCCTTCATAGGTGCTTTCACATGCACCCTATCCTTCTTTGTTCGTAGCTCTAGATGAAGCTTCCAACATGTGGATCTTTGATATGCACTCTTGTTGCAATGGCTGCAATGGTTCTTATTTCTCCATACCTTCTTAACCTTCTTTATCCCCTGACGTGGCGAGGGATCCTTCGTCAAAATAACCTTCCTTGAATGATTGTCTCTAGTGTGCCTAGCAAGGAGAGCTTGCCTTAGCTCTTCCTTTGAAATGTTCAACTCCCTTTGGACATGACCTAGAATCATGATCAAGTGAATGGTGTGATGTAGTCTTAGCCTTCATTGATTCATATTCCCTTGATTTGGCGGCTTTTAAGTGTCTTTCAAATGCACCAAAATCATCATCGTAATGAGAACATGAAACTGAAGAAACACTAACATAATTTACCTCAGTTATCGATTTTGAAGCAGGTGACAATGGCTTCACGAAGCCTTCATTTCTATTCAACTTTTTCGAGGCCTCTTCCATGGCTCGTAACTAAATCTGCAATCATTTCTTCTTCTTTTCTGCTTCTTGTAACAATCTCTAAAACTCAGCATTCTATGCTTAAATGCTTTGGTTTATCCCTTCATTTGAATGATGAGAAAAAGAGGAAGAAGAAGAATATTCACTTGAAGATGGAGATGGAGATTCTCCTTAATTTACCAAAGCATTGTCCTCTGCTTTGGATTTCTTCTTCCTTTCCTACCTTTCTAATCTCTTCCCATTATCTACAAACAATATATCTACCATGTCTGCCATCCTGTAGAAGACTTGACGGAAAGATTTGTCCTTCTCCATTTACCTTCTTCATGTTGCATGTCCAATCTCTGGTTATCATTCACACTCATAATTCACATCAACAAGAAGACTGCTATGATACTAAACTTGATAAAGGATCTCTGATTTACCAGCATTATCCAAGATATTTTCTTTGGTTGATGTTAGCATAATTGCATGAAAGAGCATGTTAAAAACATGTATGTAAACGCTTATAGAAGAAGCAACATAAATGAGACCATAAAGACAATGCACACAAGGTTTCGATAATAGAGTTCATCCAGTGTGGAATACATCTCCAACCCTACTTCAATAGTGGGGAGGCCACTTCATTCATGTCATCAAAAAGAAAGGGAGGTACATGGAAAAATGCATCATTATACCTCCATTCCTAGGAGTAACTTGAAATTTGACTACTCAAACGACAAAAATCACAACACCAACAGGTTTGTCTCGTCATCTTGAGACTTTTGACTATAAAGATGACCCACTTCTGAAAGGTGCATTATTGTCTTGAACTATGTGCCTAGAAATTAATGATGAAGGCAGGCTTCTGCCATGCCCCATGAAATTCGCTACTTAGATGTAAAAGATAACTACACTATTGTGAGGAGTGACTTGAAATTTGACTACACAAATGACAACAATAACAATATTAGCAAGTCTGTATCATCCTCCCGAGACTTCTGACTGTAAAGATGACCCACTTCTGAAAGGCGCATTGTTGTATTGAAATTTGTGCCCAACAATTAATAATGACGGTGAGTTTTTTCCATCACCCCTGAAATTCGCTGCTCATATGTAAAAATAGACTTCACCATTGTGATCCTTGCAAAATTCGAGTATAAATTTCACCAAATCTTAACACTGTCAATTATGGGCACTTGAGGAATATTTTTTATTCCTTCATAGATTTTGCATAAAATATTCCAAGAATATTTTAACCAGGTGGCTCCAGAGAGACTCATAAATCAAATAGGGTTTAGGAAAGGATAAAAAAAATTCCTTGTATTATCATGAAACTAAAGCCAGATCAAAGAGCTCTTCACAAGATTTCCAACAGTGCAAATGACAATGTAATCTGACATCGTATGTGAACGTTATGGTCAGTCAAATTTTTGGTCAACTAGGCCCCTTGGCTAATATTCGCAGAGAGCCAACTAAATTTGGAGCCCGAATAAATCTGGCAGAGCCATTAAATTTGGTGGGAATTAACGAGGCAAAAAATTTTCACCTTGCGGCGACTATTTCTAGTTGCTGGAACTAGAAAAATTGTTGCCTACTTAATTTTTCCGGTAACCCCTAAAATCTGATAGGAATTTTTTGTCCAATTTGTTTTTTTTATAACAAAAAAAATAAAAAAGGGAGGTGGCGGGCCACTACCCCCACACCACATATATACAATATATATATAAATGGGGGTGGGACACCACTAGCAGACCTGCCACCCAACCAACCAAACCCATATATATATGGCTCGAAGGCTCTTAACAAATGGCGCCACCAAAGATACAACAATGCTAGTGAGGTTTGAACCCGCCCGATTGAGCTGTCTGACCCACCCAATGGCTAGCTCCACAAAACAAATAACAAATGACTATGTATGGGAGTGATGAGTTTTGAACCTGGCCCTCGCCGCCAACTACTTTTGAGAAATTGCCATTACATGAGACGAGTAGGACTTGGTAAGTCCGCCCACCAAGAGTTATATAAACTTTTTTTTTTAACATTCGACCAATGGATGTAGAAAGTGAGCACGAAACCCAATGCATAGGTGGAACCTTAAGTGGCATGGAAACCAAGGAGCATAACCCTGACACAAGGAATATGCCAAGAATCTAAAAGATTCCTTTGGAGCCAAATTTTCACAATGATACAATCATGCCAACATTATATTCAAATGAACCAGAATTTCACCAGGGATCTTATGGCGTTATCAATTTCTTTTATCTGAGTTGCATAATTTTAGTCAACTTACATACAGGAATCTTTATGGAATCATGAGAAGTCTAAAAGATTCCCTGGGGGCCAATTTTTGACAGTTTCTGAATCAAGCTGACTTTATACTCATTTTACTTAGTTTTTCACAAAGAGCACAGTGGTGAAGTCAGAATTGTTATTTGAGCATCAGAATTCCAGTAACTAGTGAAAAGAAATCTTTGGGGAATCTTTGAGATTCCATAGGGTCCATATTTTGACGGTGTCAGAAAGGGGTCAAGTTTATAGTCATTTCTCACGATTTTTCTCCAGGAAGTCAATGGTGTAGTCTATTTATTTAACAGATGTGTGAAGTTTCAGGCCATCTCCGAAAATGGAGGTATAAGGTTCCTTTTGTACATGCATGTAATTTCATTTTGCTGAAGATTAATGAACGAGGCCTCCCCACTTTGAGCAAGGCCTGGAGACGTAACCCACAATGGGTGAACTCTATTATCAAGTCATTTGTTGCTTTGTTTTCTCATGGTTTCATTTTATTTCCTCTCCTTTTATGTGATATGATTTCATGGTTACATGCCCTTTTATATGCAATTTTGTATGCATCCTTGAAGTGAAAATATTCGTATCAAGTTTCGTGTTAGAGCGGGTCTTCTATTGATACGAATTGCAAGTGTATGATAACCAGGGAAAAGATCCAAAGAGGTGAAGGGAAACTTGAGTCCTTTGATCCAGAAGCGGGACATGTAGCACGAAGAGGGAAAATGGAAAATGAAGGTGATCAGTTGGAGGGAGACCGAAACTATTGCAAGGCCTTCTACGCCATGGCAGAAAAGTGGACAAGTTGTTTGTAGAGTACAAAAAGGCAATGGCGAAAATAGAAAAGAAGGAAGGACTAGAAGATCATGCCTTGGTGAATCATGAAGGAGGAGGAAAAGAGTCTCCTGAACCTCCCTCTCCGTCTTCTAGTCAAAGGCGTTTTTCTTCCTTTTCTCATCATTCTAGAGGTAGAAGAACTCATAAAAGGCCCTTTTTCAAGTTGGATTTTCCTGTGTTTAGTGGTGACTCTAATGTAGAAAAGCTAGATAATTGGATCATACGGGTTGAAGTATATTTCCACAAACAACGAATCAAAGAGGATGAATCCCAATCCATCTAGAAACCCTTTGATTGAGTGGCATTTCTCTCGTTTGGTTGGAAGGAAAACTGTAGAAAGGTGGTAAGAGTTGTCGTAAACTTCTTTCATCTTGGTCTGAGTTCGTTTGTGCTTTAGGATGGAAGTTTTACCCATTGGGTTATAGACAGAAGGCCATGATGAAATGGAAACATTTGAAACAAAGTAAAGGTCAAATTGTTCATAATTTTACAGAGGAGTTTAGGAAACAAGCATTAGCATTGAATGTTCCACTAGACACTCCTGAGACGTTGTTGAAATATATTGGCTCTTTGCATAGTTATTTGTGTCATTCATTTTTATTATTTGAACCTAAAACTCTTAATGAAGCTAGTTTAAAGGTTGTACATCTTGAAGGCAGGGGGAAGCATGAGCAAGAAGACCTCCCAAAGAGGACAACAACAACTAAGAGAAAAGGAAGCAAATCCCTCTTGTACTCATTGTGAGAATAAGGGTATGATGAGGACCATTGCTGGAAACTACATCGAGAATTGAGGCCTAAGAGGAACACTAAAAAAGAGAAGCAGAACGAAGTTGCAACTGTACAACGAGACCAAGAATTTGAATCAGAGGATGATGAGAAGATCACAATTGTAGGATTTGTAGGTGTTGGACCAATTGACCTGGGATTAGACTTCGGTGATGAAATGAATATTGCAGCTCTTGGGATTGCAGAAGATGGACCTATCGATCTAGGATCTGATTCAAGCAATGAGGAAAATATTTCAAAAGGTGTTGTGACAAAAATGAGGATGGAACCAAATGTTGGATGGCCCCAGGAGCTCGAAGAGATCAACCAAAGCATTCAGGCAGAGAATGTTGAACTAAAAAGACTCCTACAAGAAGCAGAGAAGGAGAAGAAAAGGTTGCAGCATCAGTTACAAGCCAAGGAGGAGGTCTTGGAAAAGTTGCAACATAACAAGCCTGAGGTAAAAAGTGATTCTTCAATTTCATGTTATTTTTATGATGATGATTTCGCTGCTTTTGAAAAACATACTACAAGAATTGGATCAAATTTTTTTAAGAAAATGGGGTATCAAGAAAAGGGCCTCGGCATTAATGGCCATGGCATTGTGAATCCCATGAAAGTGGAGGAATTGCCTCGTTATGCGAGACTTGGATATGTTATAAAATAGGTTGGGGAATGCTCCAAGACATCCAATGACCAACCAATGACACATGATGAGAGCACATCATCACCTTCCAATGATAGTGAGGATTTCATGAGCACTTATCAGAGGCGCACCAAGAATAAGCACTCCAAGATGGTCTAGAAATTTTGGAGGAGAAAGAATCATTGTAGTCACTGTAACAAGGATGGGCACTAGAGAGCTACATGGTAAATGCCTCATGACCAGAAATCACCTATTAAAGAACCAGTTGGTGAAGATGTTCAACAAGTGAACCCACCATAGGAAGATGACCCAATCACTTTGTTGAGTGAGAGATTATTTTACTAGATATAGTAGCTTGTCATGGATGTATTTTGTAAATCATATGTTGTGAAATGATTGTAAAAGTGATTATGTGTTTTTCATCACTTATGAAAGAAACATGATGATGTTTTTGCCTTTTTTTGTTGATATTTGGGGTATTGGTTTCTATTATTATTCTGATGTAAACTTTACCAAAGAGTGTGTTATAAAATCTTGGAAAGTATGGGGTTGTTTGGGTCATGATTGGTCATGTAATTGAACATGTATGCACTACATTTTTGAAGAGGACATAAGACTCATTTCATCACTTATGGCTCCAAAGAACAAAGGTGAAGGAGAAGGAAGTGTGGCCTGTTAAGGGACTTGTTGTGTAGACAAGAGAATGCAGAAGATTACAGATAGTGTTCATGCTTTTGGAGGACCGAAAGCTTCTCAGTGAGGCAGAATGATCCAGGTGGCTCCAGAGAGGCTCATAAATCAAAGAGGTCTCAGGAATGGCTCAAAACACAAAGTACTTGGATTATCGTGAAACCATATTCAAATCAAATATCTCATCGTAATTTCTATAACAGTGCAAACAACACCTCAATCTGACATTGTATGTGAGATTTATGGGCAGTCAAAGTTTTGGACAACTAGGCCCCTTGGCTAAAGTTAGCAGAGCACCATCTAAATTTGGAACCTGGTTAAATCTGGAGGAGCTGCTAAATTTGGCAGAAATTAACTAGGAAACAATTTGGCACTTTACGACAACGATTTCTAGCAGTTGGAACTAGCGAAATTGTCGCCTACTTAATTTTTCCAGTAACCCCTAAAATCCAGTTTGATTTTTTTTCGATTTTTTTTTTATAAAAAAAAAAGATAAAAAAAGGAGGTAGCAAGCCACCACCCCCGCCACCCCTGAACAACATATATAAAATATATATAAAAAAAATAATGGGGGTGTGTCACCATTGGCGGACCCGCCACCCAAGCAACTGAATCCATATATATATATATATATATATATATATATATATATATATATATATATATATATATATAGATATATATATATATATATATATATATATATATATATATATATATATATATATATGGCCTGAGGTCATTAACAAATGGTGCCACCAAAGATACAACAGAGCTTATAGGGTTTGAAACCCGCCCAGCCGAGCCAGCCAACCCACCCAATGGACAGCTCCACAAAACAAATAACAAGTGACTATGTATTGGAGCGATGGTTTTTGAACCCGACCCTCCCTGCCAACTACCTTTAAAAAATTGCCATTACGTTAAACAGACATGACCTGGTAAGTTCACCCACCAAGAGTTATATAAATTCATATTTTTTACCATTCGGCCAATGGAGATAGAGAGTGCACACAGAACCCAATGCATAGGTGGAACCCTGAGCAGCATGGAAATCGAGGATCGAAACTCTGACGCATGGAATATCCCAAGTATCTAAAAGATTTCGTTGGAGGAAAATTTTCACAGTGACATAATCATGCCAAGATTATACTCAAACGAACCAGAATTTCACCAGGAGTCTGATGGCATGATTGGTTTTTTCATCTGAGCAGCGGAATTTTAGTCAACTTGCAAAGAGGAATCTTTGTGGAATAATGATGAATCTAAAATATTCCTTAACGATCAAATTTTGACAATTTCAAAACTAGACCAACTTTATACTCATTTTACTCAATTTTTCACAAGGAGCATAGTGGTGAAGTTAGAATTGTCATATGAGCAGCATAATTCTAGTCAACTAGTGAGAAAGAATCTTTGGTGAATCTTTGAGATTCCCGAGGGTCCAGATTTTGACGGAGTGAGAAAAGGGTCGAGTTTACAGTCATTTCTCACGATGTTTTGCCAAGAATTCACCAGTGTAGTCCATTTCTTCAGAAAAGGTGTGCATTTTCAGGCCTTCCCTGGAAGTGGAGGTATAAGGTGTCTTTTTTACGTGCATGTAATTTGATTTTGCTGAAGATTAATGAAAAAGGTCTCCCTACTTTGAGTAAGGTCCAGAGAGGTAACCCACACTGAGTGAACTTTGTTATCCAATCATTTTGTGCCTTTATTTTCTCATTGTTGCATTTTATTTCCTCTCCTTTTATGTGATATTATTTCATGGTTACATGCCTTTTTATATGAAATTATATATGAATCTTTGAAGTGAAAATATTTGGATCAATATTCCAGGGAATATTCCCCCTGGAATATTATATCTCAATCTACATGCTTGCACGGTTCCACTATGTCAAGGTTTTGTTGCGTCTGAGTTCCACCCGATCAGGTTATGCTGGCCCCTCCTTATCAAATGAATTAAAAAAATTTAAATAGACTTCCTGTGGTAGATATAAAAAGAAAGGGGTTGTTGGTGCAATGACAACCACGTGCTATATTAAGTCTTGTGTTGGTGGTGGTGTGGGATCAAATCCTCGTGACTTTAATTTTATATGAAAAAAATGTGTCGCATTTGTTCATTTATACCGCCATGTTTGTTAATATTACCATAGGTTATATATAACCATGAATGTATTACATTAATTGCCGATCACACACACACACACACACAAAATGGTTTAATCATTGGTTAAAAAAGTGTATATGGTTAACACCACACACACATATAACTAATCCCATATTACATTCTACCCAATGGTAATGTTTTCACTATATACATTGGTTATAACTATATTCCTTGTATGGTGGATGGTTATGTGAATAACCATATTTTATTATAATCACTTTTTCTAATATGATATATGGTTATATAATAACCATTTTTAGGGTTTTCTTTATTTATTGATTTTTAAAATAATTATATAACCATATTTGTTTTTTTTATATGGTTTTTATTTTATATGGGATTTTAAAATTTTTCTTGGTTCAGTGTAGGGCCAAAGGAACCAATGATCTTGTGACAAGTGCAATTGGTTGGTAAGACACTAGTTGGATTCCATGCAAGTCGTGGGTCCCACATGACACACAATGGGCCCCTCTTTTACTATTTGTCCTGTCAACTTCAAACCGTGTAGAAATTCCTTGTAGATTCAAACTGCAGATTGTAATATGCTAAAACAATTTAATTGAATATACTCTTCTCATCAGCGGAAACAATAAATGATCGAAGAAATCACGAAGCATATAAAATAAAGAATTCAATCACACATAACATAATGATTTTTGTGGAAAGCAATAGCTAAAAACCCCTGCTATATGTATATTGCATTAATCAGAAAATATGAGAAGATTACAATGCTTTGCTCAAGCCCGAGCAACCTCTACACTATCTCTATCTATCTCACTACTTCCCAGACAAGCTCAATCCAATACTTAGCCAATTATGTTGCCTTCCAAGCTCCTATTTCCTTGTGTTGTTCCCTTTGGAATTAGCCCATACTTAATTAGGAAATTCCACAGTTATGAATTGCACAATCCTCATATGCCTTCCTATGACTACATGCACCATCAGTGTATTTTATATGATTTTACAACTAATAGTACATTGTCCCTGAACTCCAATATCAACTGGGTCTTTCTCTGATCTGACATGCATGAGTTAATTATGAGTGAATCTTCATTTTACTGGTTGATCACTGCAGGTTACACCCTACTGTTGTAGGTTATACCCCACTAAAGTAAGTTAGACCCCACTACTAGATCTCCCACTAATTCCTCCATTAGTTGGAACTAGTTTAACTGACTTTAACTCAATTGGACTGAATTAAATAATTACAACTCAAAATAAACTCAACTAGTGCTCCTAATTGTAGGAGACACTCTACATGACTCTAGTTAGACCCTGAACTCAAATTAACTGAGCTAACTAAGTCAAATTAACTTAGTTAACTATTGCAAGTTGTCATGAGATGTGGAATTACAATTTAATTCAAGGAAAAATTAAATTACGATTTTCTTGTTACATTTTCAAGAAATTGTGATAACATGGTCATACAGACTCATATTTGAGTGTCATCCATGCCATCAGAATCGTAACAATAATCACTACAACTTGAGAATGTTTCCATCAAATTTTGAGCACTTTAATTTTTGAGGTTTCTTGGATCCACCTATATTTAATACTCATAATATAGATTTCATTTTCAATGGTGACAAACACTCATGAATTTAAGTTATGATCAATGGAAAAAGTATAGATATTGAGTTTATTTAATCCAATATGGTTTCATTGTTATAACTAGCCACTATAATAAGAAATATGAAATGTATAATGGAGATTGATCATGGACCCCAAGTATGAATGTTGAAAGACAAAATAAGCAATGTCTAGATGAATAGACAAAGAAAAATTGATGGTGATGAGATGAGGATGATCTTAGTTTTGTAATGAGCTTATATTCTAGGCATATAGTTGGTAACGAGGAGAAACAATAATCTTATTGTTTTTGTAAAGCATTAAGAATGATCGTTGTACCCTAATTGAAATGATGTGATGATGCATATGCGTTTGTGAGAAGAAAGAGGTGTATGCTCAATTGTACCCAACACCTGAGAGATTTTTTTCCCTTCCGAGTTGTAAATTTTATCCATAGGCAAATTGTTTTCGATTGGTCTTTTGAAAGACCTAATATTTAGGCCTACATGTAGTAACATAAAATCACATGTAATCATGTGAAGTTTATCCCTCTTATTTATAGAGTGGGTATGTAACAAGTTGTGGAATATAACATTTCAATGGGTACAAGGGTTTCCAGTGTACTAGTAATATAGAATGATGTTGAATCTTTAATTATAAAGGGAATGTTTGAAGTAATCCCAAAATGTGAGATGGTTGGGACAAAGTTATGATTAACAGGAATTCTAACATGTTGACGAACCATATAGGTGAAAATAATTCCTAGAGAACTGACGAATACAACAGATGGTACCCATGTATCTCAATAGATGGATTTCTTTTTATTTGGACATCAATTATGATCAATTTTCTTAAAGGTACAAAAGGATTAATCCCATAGTAAATAAACCTTAAATAAAATGTGTATTGTAAATGTGCCTCCCCATCATGATGGTTAGTGCACATCCAAGATTACATGTTATGTTGCAAAATCCATGATTCTAAAAACCACTTTGTAGTGCAAGGTTCACAATAAGTTGGAACCACTTGTCATGACAATGTAAGGTTCCTACTCAACCAAAAATCACTTGATGTAAATTATGGCTCGTGGTAACTGAAACCACTTGAGAAATATAATGGTTAAGGGCAAAGAAAAACTTGTATCAATGCAATGGTTAGGGTTAATCCATAAAAACCTAGGAGAACTTATGATGAAGGAAAGAAAGTTAAATAAATCAACACACTTGGAGCAACAATTTGACATGAAGATAATGAAAAATGAATGAAGACCAATGATGATGCATCCAAGTGGATTCGAGTGATTTGAAGACAAAAAATGATAAGAAAACACTGAAGAAGAAGACAACAAATGAAGACAATGTACATCAAAGGCAGAGACCATAGAAAATGAAAATATGACCAATTCAAAGAAAAATGAATAAAAATAAAATGATGATTACATATTGGAATGTGTATTTCATCGTGTCTTACATGCAATCATATTTATAATTGTTATTATTATTGATTATTTTGAGATAAAAATTATTTTAAGAGAATTATTAAAATTAATTGTATATGATATTTTTCAACTAATTAACTCAATTTGCATGTAGTTGATATATTCTCTTAACAAATTGTTAATGTGTTTAATGTTATATATAAACATGTAACATTATTATCCTTGCCGCTCGCAGGATATATCCAATCTATTTTGCGTTGAATTTGACAAATTGTTAATGTGTTTAATGTTATATATAAACATGTAACATTATTATCCTTGCCGCTGGTAGGATATATCCAATCTATTTTGCGTTGAATTTGATATTAATCCTAGTTTGACTAAAAATTAAACAACAACTTACAACGTTAACATTATAAATCAATTTAATTTGTTTTTCAAATATTTTAATTTTGTGTTTTTTTACACTATGATTGGTTGAGCAAGTTTTGGTCTTATTGTACAATGATGTTGGTGTATGGGCGATCCTCACTTCAAACAGTGCTAGAGGTGCTCGTGATCATCACTTCAAACATGCCAGTTTTAGTGGTGCTTCCCCAACATTAATCACTGGCAAATAAATGCAGGAGTAGAATTTTAAACCGAAATGAATTATTGTGTCTCGATCCCATGTTTTCTTTTGGTTCATGGAATGGACACCAAAAAAAATTGTATAAACCATATCCCGTGCCTAAATTCCTCGTGGGGTCTACCCGCAGCCAATAGTCATACCTCCCCCTAATCTTCCTTTCATCCAAACTCTGACCAACTTGCTATGGCGGAGTATGGTCCACTTGCATCCACATAAAATTTCAGTGATAGACCCAACCAAGTAGGAGGTCAAGACGTTTGATGCCATTCCAAATGTCATTAATCTAACTCGGGGTCCGACCTTTCGACAAATCCTTCACACAATTCCTTTGCAGCTAGAATTTGTTCTCACCGGCACTTGCACTGTTATTTGCAATTTCGATAACTTGGATAGTTTGCACCCACTCATATTTCACCATTTCCATCTCTACTGTCCTACTTGCAATATCAATTTATATCAATATTAGTCGATGACATGATTTTTAAGTAATTTGAATGGTAAATGCTTATATGAATTTCGAATAATCACACACAATTTAATTTGGTTGTGCTTAAAAATCCTTGTTGGTAAAAATTTATTGCCAGGTTTGAAATCCTACAATCTTGATCTTTTTGAGCATTATATATATGGTAGACAAAGAAGGGTTTCATTCCTTAGAGGTGGCCATGACAGAAAGAAAAATGTGTTAGAATTGGTACACTCATTTGTGTTTCAGCCTGTTAACATCAAATAAGTAGGAGGAGCATCATATTTTGTAACATTTATAGATGATGCATCCAGGAAGGTTTGGGTATATCCTATGAAAAATAAAAGTATATCATATTATTGTTATATGTGGATGACATGTTGATTGTTGGGCATGATAAGAATAAAATCAATAGGTTGAAGAAAGATTTGGGTAGCAAATTTGCAATGAAGGATTTGGGACCAGCATAACAGATATTGGGCATGCGGAGTATGCGTGACAGGAAAAACAAAAGGTTGTGGCTGTCACAAGAAAAATATATCAAGAAGGTGCTTGATAGGTTCAATATGAAGGATGCCAAGCCAGTTGGTACCCCTTGCAGCCCACTTCAAGCTGAGTATTGAATTATGTCCTAGTGATGACAAAGAGAAAGAAGAAATGAGCAAGATTCCTTATGCTTCAGCAATTGACAGTTTGATGTATGCCATGGTATGCACACGACTAAACATTGCATATTCAGTGGGAGTAGTGAGTAGGTTCCTTGCCAATCCAGGCAAACAACATTGGCAAGCAGTAAAATGGATTTTGAGGTATCTCAAGGGTACTAGTCATTATTGTTTATGTTTTGGTCATAATAAGACTGTGCTTGAAGGATTTAAAGATGCAGATATGGCTGAAGATATGGATACCAGAAAGTCCACTACAGGTTATTTGTATACATTTGCAGGTGTAGCAGTATCTTGGGTGTCAAGGCTACAAAGAATAGTAGCCCTCTCTACAATAGAAGCAGAGTACATAGCTGCAATAGAAGCTTGTAAAGAGATGTTGTGGATGCAGTGATTCCCAGGAGATATAGGAATAAAGCAGGACAAGTATGTGTTATATTGTGATAGTCAGAGTGCCATTTACTTAGCAAAAAACCCAACATTTCATTCAAAAACCAAGCACATTGACTTAAGGTACCATTGGATCTGGCATGTGTTGGAGGAAGAACAATTATCCTTAGAAAAAATCCATACAGATAGGAACCCTGCTAATATGCTTACTAAGATTCTACCACGAAATAAACATGAGTTATGTAGAGGAATGGTAGGACTCGGTGTGACTTGATGACTCTTATTTGGATTCAAGTGGGAGAATGTTAAGTGTGAAGCCAAATTCACGTAGGATTCTAGATCCTTCTAGATCAGATCTTTCTAGATCTTCAGGATTCTAGATCTTTCTACACTGCCATTAGTTTCTAGATCATTCCAGATCTCCATCTGAATCAAATATAGGATTCTGGATCCTTCTTTTGCCTCTATAAATTTGTAATTTTTCTGGCCAAGGTAAGCAAGCCAAGACCCAAGCCTGTTATGTAATGCAAAGTGATTTCTGTTCTCCAGTGATTGTTTTATCTATTCCGCTATTTCTGATTGAGTAATATTGTTGTTTCTCCATTTGTCTGTCTCTGAGTATAAATCCATTGTGTGTTATGTATGCTCTGGTCTAACACTTCCTCCGTGTGGTATTAATTCAAACACAAATATGATGACTCTCTTCCTGCTCACAAGTCCATGTACTAACCCTTTCACTTTTCCTGCCTCCAAAGTTTGAAATCATTGATTTTTGCTATTTTCTTGGAACTATAATGACATTGGTATGATACCAATGGATTTTTCCATTTTAATGTGGATTCTTCACGCATTGACAATGATACGAACCCTTTTGCCCTTGCGTCAAACATGACTAATTGGACTTATAGAAATAATGGGTAGGAGCAAAATCAAACTTAACACCACCCACAACAACGGGTTTGGTTTGGGACCCAGCGAGTCACAACCGAATGACCAAACGTAGAATATGACCAAGTAATTTTCATTATCTGATTTAAAAAATCCACTGGTATGGGGACGCTTCTCCATCATCATCAAACCTTTTTCTTTTATTTAAAGAATTCAACGAAAACTTTTAAGGAACTCGTTCAATCCACCACTATGGGGTCGCTTCGACTATATAGGTTAGACCTGACTTGCATTTTTCTGTGTTAAAAATTGAAGAATCAACTTTATTAATAAACTGGGTAGCTCACAGGTGAGGAGCTCCACCTAGAGACTGCCTCTCGCATAACGCTTTAATCATTTCATCTTACAATAAAAAATATATATAGTTTTCACAGAAGTAGGGAAGTTTGAACAATTGCCTAAGAAGTAGGAACTAATTCATAATCTAAGGCTTTAGTGAACCAAATCTCTCCTAATTTACATATTCTCCATTATCTGCAATACTCCCCCTTAATGGAGAAAGAGGTTCACAAGTATTCCTAACATTTCCCTAAACAAGTCAAACTTGATTCTACCGAAAGGCTTAGTGAAAATATCACCAACATTGTCACATGTATTACAATATTCAATATGGATTTCCTTTGATTGAACTTTCTCCCTGACAAAATGAAACTGTGTATCAATGTGCTTTGTGTTTTTAAGAAATACTGAATTATTTTCAAGTTTGATAGAGCTCTGGTTGTTGTATTTAATAATTGTTGCAACCTTCTGTTCTTCTCCAACGTCATGGAGAAGTATCCTCAACCAAACTTCTTCACAAGTTGCTTCACACATCACTTCATATTCAGCTTCTGCTGAAGACAAGGATATTGTGTTCAATTTTTTGTTGCTCCATGCAATGACCCTGGACCCAATGCTGAATGCATAGCCTATTATGGATCGTTGGTCATTTAGATTTTCGTCCCAATCAGAGTCTGAGAAACCTGTCAATCTAACATCAAACAAATTAATATAAAAAATACCAAAGTCTAAGGTTCATTGGAGATACCTTAAGATGCCTTTCACTGCAATCTAATGACTCTCAAGAGGCTTTGACATGAATTGGCTCAATACACTAACTGCATAAGCCAAATCCAGCCTAGTTGTAGTCAAGTAGATTAGACTCCCAACCAACTGTCTATACAATCTTGCATCTACCTCCTTAGAACAATCATCATTTTGAAGTTCGGTATTCTGCTGTAAAGGCACTACTGCAACTTTACACTGATCCATTCTGAACTTTTTCAGTAAGCTCCTGACATACTTATCCTGTGACAGAAAAGTCTAGCTAGAATCACTCCAAACTTCAAGACCCAAACAATAGTGTAGCTCTCCAAGGTCTTTCATCTCGAAAACCTGTGACATCTTCTCTTTGATTTATTTAATGACTTCATCTGCATTCCTTGTAATGATAAGATCATCTACATATAAAGAAATCAAAACAATTCACCCTTCTTTTTCAAACATGGTGTACAGATTAGGGTCATTCTTGCTTCTTTTATAACTATGTTGTAGGAAAAATGAATCAATTTTGGCATACCATGACTAGGGTGCTTGTTTTAGTCCTTACAATGCTTTCTTCAATCTATAAACTAAATGTTCTTCCGCCTGTTTAACAAACACCTTAGGGTGCACTAAATACACATCTTCTTTTAATTTTCCATTTAAGAATGTAAATTTCACATCTAGCTGGTGTATCGTCCAATGATGTTTGGTAGCTAAGGCAATTAACATTTTGATTGTGTTTAATTTAGCCACAGGGGTGAAGGTTTCCTCATAGTCAATACCTTCTTTCTGCGAGTACCCCTTTGCAACCAGCCTAGCTTTATATTTTTCTGTACTCCCATATGCTTTAAATTTAGGCTTGTATAACCATTTACAACCTATGGGTTTCTTTCTTTCAGGTAATTCAACTAGATCCCAGGTTTTGTTTTTAAATATTGATTTGTATTCCTATTCCATGGCTGCCCTCCATTCACTATATTGAATAGCTTCTTTATAACTGGAGGGTTTAACAATACTTAACATACTAGTTATAAAAGAATTCTCCCTATATCTTGCTGGAAATTGAGTTTTCCTACCTGATCTCCTAAGTGGTGGAGTGGCTTTAAACTTGTTTTGATATCCCCTGTGCAGACTAGTTTCAAACCTGATTTGATCAACCACTTCTTCTTTCTCCTGATGTTGTTGTCGTTGTTGTTGTTGTTCATTGGCCCCTGTTTCATCACCTTCTTCTAACAGTAAAGGCACATGTCATTCTTCATCACTACGAACAAGATTCCCATCATCTACCTGTTCATGGAATACCACATTTCTGCTTGCAAACACCTTGTGAGTAGAAGGATTAAACAACTTATAAGCCTTAAACTCACTGCAGTTCCCAATAAAATTACACTTAATGGGTTTTGAATCTAACTTCTTCCTATCTTCTTTTGGGACATGAGAAAAAACCTTACATCCAAAGACTCTATGATGACTTACTACAGGATTGAAGCCAAACAATGCTTCGAAAGGAGTTTTATAATCCAAACACTTAGTAGGACTCCTATTCTTAAGATACATTGTAGTGTTTACAACTTCTGCGCAAAAGCCATTGGTCAGATTCTTACCTTTCAACATACTGTAGGCACACTCCACGAGGGTTCTGTTTTTCCTTTCCGCAACCCTGTTTTCCTGAGTGTAAGGTGTTGTGAACTACTATTGTATTATGTGTTCTTTGCAGTATTTGATGAGTCACCCTTCTTAATTCTCTACCTTGGGGTGAGCGAAGAATTTTGATGAACTTTCTTGTTTTCTTCTCAATCATACTTCTGAATTGCTTGAAGTATTCAAAAGCATGACTTTTCTGCCTAAGGAAATACACCCAGGTGAACCTTGTACATTCATCAACAAAAGTAAGAAAATAGTAGGTCCCTCCTAGCAACGTTGTCTACATTGGCCCACATAGATCAGTGTGTACAAGTTCAAGTATATCCCTCTATGTCCTATCAACAATAGCAAGAAATTCATCTCTATGTAATTTACCAAGGGAACATGCTTCACAGTCAACATGCATACTCTTTAAAGCAGGAAGACCATTCACCATACCTTTCTTCTGAAGAAGTGGTAGGTCACTAAAGTTTATATGCCCAAATATCTGATGCCATAGATTCTCTGCAGATATGGTTGATGATGCCAATGCTTGATGTGACGCACTTCTGACATCCAGTTTATACAATCCTCCTACATGTACACTTGTTGCAATGGATTTCATCCAATCCAGCAAGTCTTTGATTACACAATAATATTTAAAGAACTCTACCGTAAGATCCTGACTTGTTATTCTAGATACAGAAATCAGGTTCTTTTTTATCCCAGGTATATACATAACATCATGAATATGCCTAATGTTTCCATTAGGTAGTATGACAGGGACATCACCATATCCCTTGATTTGATACCCTCTATCGTCTCCAAGGTAGACCTTCGTACCGGTGTTGGATTCTCTGAAATTTTTAAACCATTGCCTCTTACCTATCATATGGGAGGAGGCTCCTCAGTCCACGAACCAGATTTTTGCTTCATCCTCCTTAGTTGACAACACAAAATCAGATATGAACAATCTGATATTCGAATTCTGATCTGCATTAGCGAGATGGCCTGCATGCTTCTTGTGTCTCTATTTACCTTCATCAAACTTCTTCTAACGACAATGTTTAGCTATATGAGCAAATTTACTGCAATAAAAACATTTTGGTCCTAAATCACTTCTGTTTGAAGACATACCTTGTGATGGAGGTGGCTTTCTTTGTGGGGTTCCTCTGCTTTTGTGCGCTGCATTTACCTTTCCTTTGAAGGGCTTCTTCTTTACCATTAGGGAAAGATCTAAGCTCTGGGGTTTTAGGGTCATCCACCTTTCCTCCTCCTACATTAGGATCCCTGTCAATTATTCAAACTTGGGGGTTTTTTCTCTCGCATTCAACCCAATGATGAACATCTTAAAGTAGTTAGTCATACCATTCATGGTAATCGTGACCAAATCAGTGTCTGATATTGTTTCGCCAATGTCTCCTAGCTTATTCTTAAGCTCCTTGATACGAGAGATGAATGCTGATACTGATTCATTCTCCTCCATTTTAATGGAAAGAATATTGCTCTTTAGAAACAATAGGAGATTTGTGTTTTTGATCTCATATAAGTCTTTAAGAGTCATCCAGATGTTTGCTGCAGATTTACATTTTCGAATATGAGGAATAATGCAATCTTTCAAAGACAATTTGAGTAGTATCTCTGCCTTATTCTCTCTCTTTTCCCAGTCATGGATTGTTGTTTTTGTTCCACCTGTAGCTTGGGTCGGCTTCAACTCATCACCGGTTGCAATCGCCCATGCGTTTTTCCCTTCCCACAGGGTTTGCAACTTAAATTTCCAATTGGAGTAATTGGAACTGTCGAGCTTATTTCTTTCATTCAGATAAGCCTCCGCCATGTGATTGTTCATCTTCACAAATCTCCCACAAGAAATAAAAAATTGATCTATCTCAAGATCCAAGGAGAAATTTCAAAAAACAAATGTGTGCTTTCTTAAAAAAACAATTCCTTGGAAAAGATCCCCTTTTTTTTTAAATAAAAATAAAAAAACCTAAAAAAATATGACTCCAACCTTAGTCAAATGCACCCAACATTAAAAAAAAAAATAGTTAAATCCCATTTTTGAATTGGGCCCAACATTGTTTATGATTCCAATTTTTTTGTTTAAAGAACCCAGGAGAGGAATCTTGATATTGTTGGAATTTAATTCCAACTGCAACATAAACAGCTGGACATAAATTTGTTTTATTGTAGATATTCTAGACTATTGGATGCCTCAAAGTCATGCTTGATATTTTCCACATTAATGTGCATTAAATTTTCAGCATTAAATTCCCCTGCAACAGCTGACTTCATTTCTTCAAAAGGAATCACCGCTTGCTGCATTCAATACGCAGATAAGCTTTAAAAGATATTTGTATTATTTTATTGTTTAAAGACAAATATGTTTTAACATATAAATGTAATGAACAACAGTTCTGTTTTATGTTAGAAGAATGATAGAGAGTCTTTTTTGTAACGCACAGCAGTGCTGAAACTGTAATTTTCAGATAGTGAAAAATCGGTTTGTGGAACTGAAGCGTTCCTGCTGTAATCCCTCTGTCAAGAGGAAGATGCTCTTCAGCATAATCTTTTGTGAAAATCCCTCTATGTGAGGAAGACGAATTTGTATCAGTTGGTTTACTGTTTATAAATAGAAGCTTTTTTTTGCGTTGCTGTTACACCGTTGCACGTTGCTGTTACACCGTAAGCAGAAAATAGTTTCTCGTTGTTGTTACACCGTAACCAGAAAATAGTCTTGACGTCAAAACAGAGTGTTGCTGATACACCAGTTTCAGCGTTGCTGAAACACCGATGCTGTTACACTGCAAACAACAACTGACGAAACTGCGTTGCTGAAACACCGTATTCCGCAAACGATTTTTATTTCCGCTGTGTTAAAACAGAGTATTGTTCTGTTTTTCAGTTTTGTTTAGAATTATCAGAAATTCCAACATGGTATCAGAGCTGGTCTAGGCACTCAGTGAGTCAAAAACAGAGTTTGTTTTTTCACTGTAGGAGCTGTAAGAAGCTTATTGAGCAGATTTTCTCCAGCAGAGAAAGTTTTTGCTTGTTTTTATTTATACAGTCAGTATCTCTTCTTTATTTATACAGGTTAAGATGGCAGATGCTGGAACAGGTTTGACAAATTCCCAACTGCCACAATTTAATGGGAAAAATCATAGTTATTGGTCCATAACAATGAAAGCATTGTTTGCTTCTCAAGGAATATGGGAGTTGGTTGAAACTGGCTATGCTGAACCTGCAGATGCAACAACGTTGGCTGCTTTGACAGTAGCAGAAAGAGACCAGTTGAAGAGCGACAGGAAGAAGGATGCCAAAGCCCTCTTTTTTCTCTTCCAATCAGTACATGAAAGTGTTTTTCCACGGATTGCAGCAGCAACAAAATCCAAGGAGGCATGGGATATTCTCAAAACTGCCTATCAAGGCATGGAGAAGGTGAAGATTGCAAAGTTGCAGATGTTGAGGAGATACTTTGAAACACTCAGCATGAAGGAATCTAATACAATAGATTCATTCTTCACTCAGGTTATTGGGTTGATAACCCAGATAAGATCTCATGGTGAGGTTCTTGAAGAAAGAAGGATTGTAGAGAAAATCTTGAGAATTTTACCCTCAAGGTTTGAATCTATTGTGGTAGCAATAGAAGAAACAAAAGATCTCTCACAGTTCACAGTAGATGAACTGAGTGCTTCTCTTATGTCTCATGAACACAGATTGAGTAGAGGAACATATTCCTCTTTTGAGCAAGCATTCAAGACTCAGATGTCTTTTGGCCAAGGAAAAGGTCGAGGCAGAGCAAATAACATAGGTCGTGGAAGAAGCCAAAACAAAGGCATAAATAATCCTGCAAGCACAAGCGGAAGGAGCTGCAATCAGAACCAAGATGAAAGTTCAAGCAAACAGCAAGCTCATGGACAAAGGTATGACAAATCCCAAGTCCAATGTCATTATTGTAAGAAATATGGGCACTACGCCAATGAATGTAGAAAAAAACAAAATGACATGAATAGTAGGTAGAATGCTAATTTTGCAAATGAAGAAGATAAGAATCCAAAGATTGTGCTGTTAGCGTGTAAGATTGCACAAGACAATCAAGAAGATTTTTGGTTCTTAGACTTAGGTTGTAGTAATCACATGACTGGAAATATTGAAATGTTTGCCAATCTGGATGAAAATGTGAAATTTGTGGTAACAACAATAACTGATAGTAAGATATCTGTCAAGGGTAAGGACAGAGTCAGTATCCGAGCAAGAAATGGAGAACAGATGATTGTGCCAGAGGTATACTATGTACCTGGTCTGAAATGTAATCTTTTGAGCATTGGACAGCTCATTAACAAAGGTTACAATGTGTTCTTCAAAGATGATATGTGTACAATCAGAGACATACCTCCAAGTAAGAAGATCATTGCACAGGTGCAGATGACTAGCAATAGAATGTTTCCTCTCAAACTCAGGGCAGATTTGAAGGAAGGAAGAACTATTGCAGTTGTTACACAAGAAGTCTTTCAGGAACAAGTGAAAGATGAGAATTGGTTGTGGCACTTGAGATTTGGACATCTCAATTTCGGAGGCTTGAATCTGTTGCACAGAAAGGGAATGGTAAAGGGATTGCCATTGATCGAGAAACTGGACAGCCTTTGTGAAGGCTGCATCTTGGGCAGGCAACACAAAGAAAGCTTTCTAGTAGGAAAGAGTATAAGGGCAAAAGCACCCTTGGAAATTGTACACTCTGATGTGTGTGGACCGATGCAAATACCATCATTTGCCAGAAATAAATATGTTTTAACTTTCATTGATGATTACACCAGAAAGACATGGGTGTATATGCTGAAACAAAAGAGTGAAGTGTTTGAGAAATTCCGCCACTTCAAAACTCTTGTTGAGAAGCACTGTGGGCATTATATCAAAGTGCTCAGAACAGATAGAGGAGGAGAGTACATCTCCAAAGACTTTCTCCGTTTTTGCAGAGAGAATAGCATACAAAAGCAGTTCACCACGAGGTATACACCTCAGCAAAACGGTGTTGCCGAAAGGAAGAATAGGACCATTCTTGACATGGTCAGAAGTATGCTGAAGGCAAAACACTTGCCGCATGAGTATTGGGCAGAAGCTGTCGTTTCCGCAGTTTACATTTTGAATAGATGCCCAACTAAAGCTATCATGAACAAAATACGAGAAGAGGCATGGAGTGGTCAAAAGCAAACTGTCACTCACATGAGAGTATTCGATTGTGTAGCATATGCACATGTACCGGATCAGCTAAGGAAGAAGCTTGACAGTAAGGGGGAGAAGTGTGTCGTTATTTGCTATTGTGATGAGTCAAAAGCATACAAACTCTATAATCCATCCACCAAGAAATTAATAGTGAGTAGAGATGTGCAGTTCATTGAAGATGAAGCTTGGGATGGAAGCTTAGAGAAGACAGTGAATGTGAAGACAATTGTGTCTCACGAAGAAGAAGAGGAAGGGACAGCAGCAAATAATCCTTCCTTGGTGGCTCCTCCTCCACCACAGCAAGTACAACAAACCACACCACAAGCTGGAATTCGAACAGCCTTGAGAAGTCAAGGAAGTGCTTCTCCAAGCACACCACAGGGATCAGAAATACCCTCAAGTTCGGATGGAACTCCAAGCACACCAAGAAGACCAAGATTCAGAAATCTGAATGAGATTTATGAACAAGGAGAGGTAAGTAACAATACCGGTCTGAATTCATTATTCGCTTTGTATTGTCATGTTGATGACCCAGTTCATTTTGAAGATGTTGTAAATGAAGATAAATGGATTGAAGCAATGAATGAAGAAATTGGTGCAATTGAGAAGAGTAAAACATGGGAGTTAGTGGATCTCCCTGAAGGCAAAGATGCCATTGGAGTTAAGTGGGTCTATAAGACCAAAAGCAATGCTGAAGGCAAGATTGACAGGCACAAAGCAAGACTTGTTGTGAAAGGCTACAAGCAGCAACAAGGCAAAGACTATGATGAAACCTTTGCACCAGTAGCAAGGATGGAAACAGTCAGAACAGTGTTGTCTATTGCAGCACAACACAAATGGAAGATTTATCAGATGGATGTTAAATCTGCATTCCTGAATGGAGTGTTAAAAGAGGAGGTTTATGTTGAACAACCTCCAAGCTATGAAGTTGAAGGCCAAGAGCATAAAGTCTACAAATTGAAGAAGGTTCTTTATGGGTTGAAGCAAGCTCCAAGAGCATGGAACAACAGAATAAATGCTTATCTAATTGAGAATGGGTTTGATAAGTGTGATGGTGAACCCACACTCTACATAAAGGAGAATGACGGTAAGATTCTTATTCTTGTTTTATATGTAGATGATTTGATTTTTACTAGCAATGATGCTTCTGTCATCGCTGCTTTTAAAGCAGTCATGAAAAGTGAATTTGAAATGACTGACTTGGGCTTCTTAAGATATTTTCTTGGAATTGAAGTAGACCAAAGTGAAAATGGTGTTTTCATTTCTCAAGTTAAATATGTAGAAGCAGTGTTGAAGAGATTTAACATGCAGAACAGCAAGGCAGCTGTGACTCCAACTGTAATGGGGTTGAAATTGACCAAAGAAGACAACAACAAGGCAGCTGTGACTCCAACTGTAATGGGGTTGAAATTGACCAAAGAAGACAACAACAAGGATTTTGATCCAAAACTGTACAAAAGCATAGTTGGCAGCCTTATGTACTTGACTGCAGCTAGGCCGGACATTATGCACGATGTGAGTTTAATCTCCAGATTTATGGAAAGACCGAAAGAGACTCATTGGCAGGCAACCAAGAGGATTCTAAGGTATTTAAATGAAACGAAGGGGTTTGGTATTTTATACTCCTCTTCTGAAAGTTTCATGTTGACAGGTTACACTGACAGTGATTGGGCTGGAAGTGTTGATGATAGGAAAAGCACATCAGGATATGTGTTTCATATGGGATCGGGAGCCATCTCATGGGCTTCCAAGAAGCAACTAGTTGTGTCTTTGTCAACAGCAGAGGCAAAGTATGTGGCAGCAACAACAGTAGCATGCCAAGCAGTGTGGCTGAGAAGAGTTCTCAGAGATTTGTGTCATGAACAAGAAAATGGCACAACCATTTACTGTGACAATAGCTTAGCAATAGCATTGTCTAAAAACTCTGTTTTTCATAAAAGGACAAAACACATAGACACCAAATTTCACTTCATACATGAATTGGTTAACAATGGTGAGATTGTTTTGCAGCACTGCAGAACAGAGGATCAGCTAGCTGACATCTTGACAAAACCATTGGGAAAGAAAATTTTTGATCATTTCAGGAAATGCCTGGGTATGTAGAAAAACCCAGCAGTGGAAATTAAGGGGGAGTGTTGGAATTTAATTCCAACTGCAACATAAACAGCTGGACAAAAATCTGATTTGCTGTAGATATTCCAGACTGTTGGATGCCTCAAAGTCGTGCTTGATATTTTCCACATTAATGTGCATTAAATTTTCAGCATTAAATTCCCCTGCAACAACCGACTTCATTTCTTCAAAAGGAATTACAGCTTGCTGCATTCAATACACAGATAAGCTTTAGAAGATATTTGTATTATTTTATTGTTTAAAGACAAATATGTTTTAACATATAAATGTAATGAACAGCAGTTCTGTTTTAAGTTAGAAGAATGATAGAGAGTCTTTTTTGTAACGCACAGCAGTGCTGAAACTGTAATTTTCAGATAGTGAAAAATCGGTTTGTGGAACTGAAGCGTTCCTGCTGTAATCCCTCTGTCAAGAGGAAGATGCTCTTCAGCATAATCTTTTGTGAAAATCCCTCTATGTGAGGAAGACGAATTTGTATCAGTTGGTTTACTGTTTATAAATAGAAGTTTTATTTGCGCGTTGCTGTTACACCGTAAGCAGAAAATAGTTTCTCATTGCTGTTACACCGTAACCAAAAAATAGTCTTGACATCAAAACAGAGTGTTGCTGATACACCAGTTTCAGTGTTGTTGTTACACTGCAAACAGCAACTGATGAAACTGCGTTGCTGAAACACCGTATTCCGCAAACGATTTTTATTTCCGCTGTGTTAAAACAGAGTATTGTTCTGTTTTTCAGTTTTGTTTAGAATTATCAGAAATTCCAACAGATATAGCCTTAAAAAAAAAAAAATATGTTAAAAAGCCCCAAATTGTTTTTGTTTTAAAAAAAATTTCCTTTGAAATTCAAGGCCTATGTTTGTCTCTTTTTTTTTATGGCCTTCCAATCGGAAGCTACTCTCGGCCTCACACACTTGTAAGCACCTCTGATCCTGCGTGGAGGCTCCACTCATCCTCACCACGACGCCCCACTGTTGTGCACACCAGACTGCTACACCACGATTCTGACACATGTGCATTGGAGTCCTCTAGTCGACGATTCCTTCATGCAGGCCACCACTCCAACACACCTGCTAAATCGACCTCTGCTCCTCCATTCACGACAAGCCAAACACGCATCCACTGATTACATGGGCTATTCCATGCTTCCGCTGCGCCTACCCGCTCGTGGAATGCACGCAACATCACTCCGTCACCCACGGCGGGCTCCTTCGCTCGGCCTCTGGTTCGACCTCCAGAGCATCACCTCACACCTTGACTTGCGTCAGACCTCTCTCCACGCAGGTAGCAATCAATTGCAGATCTCAACACCACGGGCTGTCGGTGCGTAGTTATCAACATCACATTTCATGATATAATCTGATCAACAACCCATTTAATTGTTGCACCTTCACGCAGGTCAACTGCCTTTCCCATATGCAACAACTTGCCTTCACGCAGATGCAACAACTCACCTTAGACTTCAGCCTGACGGTCTTCGCTTCCTGTGCAACAGATCCACCAACAAGTCTACTATGCAGCAACATGCATCAACGCCATGCAACAACACCCTCCGAGCAGGCTAGACCATAGTCAATGGGTCATCATTGCGATCTTGATCTCCAAATCCGTGATTATCGGGCGCGATGGTCAGAATCATTGTAAGGGAAAGAGAAATCATCACACTTTTTCCTCTGGAATCCGCGATGGTCAGCGCTCTCCTTCCGACAGGAACAATGATGATGAATTTGAATCATAAAAAAAAATCATGTTGCTCTGCTTCCTCACCATACGAGCCTTTCTTCACACCAGTCACCAAGAACCTCTCTCCCATCACCTGGATACTCACTCAGCTATCAAAGCACAATGGCTTTGACTCACGAGCACTAGAGCTCTGGTACCATGTTAAAAACTGAAGAATCAACTTTATTAATAAACTGGGCAGCTCATAGGTGAGGAGCTCCACCTGGACACTGCCTCTGGCAGAGCGATTACTCATTTCATCTTACAATAAAAAATATATATAGTTTTCACACAAGTAGAGAAATTAGAACGGCTGCTTAAGAAGTAGGAACTGATTCCTAATCTAAGGCTCTAGTGAACCAAATCTCTTCTAATTTATATATTCTACATTATCTACATACTCTGCCCACTTAACCACACATAAGTTCGGGATTCTTGCAAAAACAAGAACAAATCTGACTTTCGACTACCGCTACAACAGGACTCGCTCCACGAACTATGCATTTATCTCGATTCTTCCTTTACGAAGATCTTGTCCTCATGCAAAAGGAGGAACTAATTTCTAATCTAAGGCTCTAATGAACCAAATCTCTCCTAATTTATATATTCTCCATTACAAAAACAAATCCAACTTTCCACTACAGCTACAGCTACAACGGGACTCGCTCAAATAAACCACGAACTATGCACTTATCTCGATTCTTCCTTTACGAAGATCCTGTTCTCGTGAACAAAAAAATTTGTGCCGCCACTTATAGCTTGACAGCAGCAAAACGTCTACGTCTTTGAAAATGCTACGTTGTTTTCAGGATAACTATAAGTCAGTAGCCCTGAGAAAATAGTCACATCTTTACGCATACAATGTTATTTTCAACGACGATTATACATCACACTTAGGTTAGCCTTCATGAATTATTCCTCTTTTCACCGAACATAATTTTGTGAATCCATTTGCTAATCAACATTGGCAAAAATAAAGGTTCTTCAAGAGCCCACTAACAACCATGGCCTAATCGCTAGTACTCGAATATAATTAAATTTTATGCATTTCTTTATTAGAATATATATATTATCTATATTTAAATAAGGCTTTTAAATTATTTATTTTATTTTTATTAAAATGTAGCTAATCTAAATCCATGTTTTTTTAATAAAATTTGTTTTTTATTAATGGTATTAAATTAATTATATATATCTATCTATATATATATATCAAAATTCATTTTTTAAAATAGTTGGTTAAAGTTTATGAAATATTTATATTTAAATATTTTTTTTAAAGTAAATATTTAAGTGAGATTTGAATTTTGAATTTTACAATTGACATAATATTTCATAATATATTGATTTTTATTTAAATATTTTTATATAATAATTTATTTATATTAAATTTTAGTTAATATTTTTTATTGATGATGATGATGGTTAATGTTTACTGACACCAAACTTTGGTCTATCGGACTTTAAAAAAAACAAATTATTTAGTTTGATTTAAGATTTTATTGCTATGCTCAAAAAACTTGGAGAGAAGCCTCCCGAGCTCACTATAATTTTGACATCTATTATATATAATTTATTTATTTATTTATATAACAATTTATTTTTAGTAAAATTTAGTTAACATTTTAAATTATAAATTAGGAAGAAAATTCAAAATTGATTAATACAAAAATACATGGCAGATGGAAGTGGCAAATAATATATCAGTTTAGAATAACAATTACTTTTTAGAGAAGCAATTTAATGAATTTTTTTAAATTTAGTAAAATCATAAATTTAAATTGATAAATTTGTGTTGTTTAAACTATATTTTAAAGTGTATAAATAAATTTAGTGTATTGAAATTTTTTAGGATACTCTATTTTTGTTGATTACATATTAAAATTTAAAATTTTAAAAAAATCTATAAAATTTAATTAAAATCAACCAGCAAATTTATAATAGCTCTAGATGCGTAGATGCAATGTAATAACTAAATAGATGTTTTAACATCACATTAAAGTTGATGTAATGTAATAATGACATTGCTATATTTTTAACACTAAAGTTGACATTACTAGTATAGATGCAATGTAATAATTAAAATTATTATATTTTAAGTATATTAAAGTTGAAATGTAATAATTGAAATTGTTATATTTTTAACATCTTGTTAAACTTGAATTATCTTGCAACTTTAATTGTATTTTTTTATTAACATAAGGTAAACATCTATCACATCGATAATTGAATGCATCACACTCTTTTTGTATTAAATACAAAAAGAGTTGTCTTCTCTCAAAAAAACAAAATATAAAATTATTGAAAAGAATATCACAATGAATATATATCTAGCTGATGAATATATATGAAGAAGTTTTAGTTCTAGAAATTATTGGAAAAAATATCACAATGAATATCTAGTTGATGAATATAACTATGGTTGTTTATTTATTTTTATATAACTCTTTACAAGTAAGTGTTGTATGTGTTTATTATTTTTTGACTCTAATTTAAGTATATTTAAACCAAGTGGGAGTAGCCACTCTGTAACCCTTGTTTAAATGTGCAACTTGGTTCATACTTTTCAAAATTCAATAATTAAATACTTTTCACATTATCATGATTACAATTCTCTCAATCACCCTCAATGAAAATTATCTCTAATTTAACTAAGTTTTGTTTTGGACTTTAATTTGACTATATTTAAATTAAAACTTGGACTTTAATTTGACTATATTTAAATTAAACAAAAATATCTACAATGCAGCCATTTTTTAAATATGACAATTAATTTATATTTTTTAAAATTCAATTATTAAATTAAGTGGCGAGAAAAACTAACTATACATCGTTGTTTTATGTGAAATTTCTTCGGACGCTATGCAATTTTATAGAATTTTCTTGTTAAATTACAGGTTATGCAAAACGGAGGGTTTCACAGAGGAGCTGAATACAATTAGAAAGCGCATAGAAAGAAAGAAAGAGGATATTTATTTTAAATTGAAAATTTGTATCATAGATGGACCGGAGAATCCCCGTTTGTCGCGAGAATATCCGAAGCATGCGGGTGAATATTTTATTTTATCGGGTTTATTAGACTTGTACTTATTACTATTGACATTGTATTATTAATATTTTAAGTTTGTGGTTATTATTGATATTATAATAAGATGAATGGTTGTCAAAACAGTTGGCATCGAGAAATCACGTGAAGAAGTTACGGATCTCTTGGAATTGGCAACTCAAAACAATGCCGTAGCAGTTATCTTGTACGGTTTTGGAGGGATAGGGAAGAGTACCGTTGCAGATGCTGTCTTCAACAGAGTAAACATTAAGGATGTTGATGGTAAAAAATGTAAATATTCCCACGTTGAACTGTTTAACAGTATAGACTCCACTCCAGACATTAGAAAGTACCAGGATGGACAGGAACAGATCCGCATCACCTTAGAAAAGGTCCCGGCGTTTATTTATATTGGCAATGTTCTAGAGAAAGATAAGCTTCGACAGCTTTTGCCACTGAATTTCCATAGAGCAGAAATGTGCGTAAAGCATGCCGAATGAAAACACCTCCCAAAGAGTATCGAATCAGAGGCATTTCGTCTGGGGACGCAAGGGATTTATTAACGAAGCAAATGCCAGCGGCTGCACTAGACGAAATTTCAAGTTCCGTCCACCTTATAATAGACAGATGTGGCGGAATTCCATTAATGTTAAACCTAGTAGTACAAGAGCTTTCCTCTGCAAAGGACAAAACAGAAGTTCATGAGGTAATTCAAGAATTAGAAAAATTGGAGGGTGAAGAGTTCGGGGCGAAATTAGATTCCTACTTCTTCCATTACGACAGGCTTCCTGAGGTGTGCAAAGAGCCATTCCTCGACATTTGTTCATTCTTCATAGGATGGGAGTGGGACACGGTGGCAGATATTGTGGGAAAGACCGCCTTGGACAGGTTAGAACATCGATCATTAGTGGCCAAAGGCAAAGATGGGGCTGTGACTGTACCTGATGTCATTATGAAAGTCGGCCGAAGAAAGGCAGAGGAAATGAGAATGAGATTCACTGCAACAAGCCAACTTATGAACTTTCTGCTGGACGATGAAAAGGTACCAAACTTATGAACCCGAGAAAAATACATATTCACTTTCGTTTTATACACTTTGTCTTCTATCTAGATTCATTGTTGGCATCCACGTTATTCCAGCAACGAAAGGTATTCCCTTTGTTAAATGAAAACAGTGAGTGATATATATGGAATATGATAGAACTATTACAGTTGAAAACTTGACAAAAGTGAAAGTTTGAGGGAAAATACAATAATGCATTTATAATACCGACTTTAATTAAGCGGTCGTTCCTAATCTTCCATTTAATGTGGTACAGGTAGAACAGATAAGATACTTAAGATACAAGCCAGCCAAGGATTGGAATCAACTCATGAGGGCAAGTCTGCTTCACATATTTTGTTGCTTGTTTCTTCATTCAATACTTTAGAAATTCTTGGATCTATGGAACGAAACTTTTTTTATTAATTTTGAATGATATTCTATTTCATATGTATAAGTCTGGCTTCCTTATTCAATTTTTATAAAAAATTGGATGTACCGAACCGAACAGTTTTATTTATAATCTTAATGGGTTGATTTGGATTTCACAGAATAATTTGAAGATGCCCCAAAATCTCAAGTACATGGAAATTGATGGAAAATTGCATTGCGACAACTTGGAAATCTTTCCTACAGGGATTCTGCGTCTACAAGAGTTGCGAATATTGAGATTGTTCAACTTTCAAGGTTTGAAAGAACTGCCTAGCGTATTGGGTCATCTAGTAAAGGGTTTGCGAGAACTGACTCTTTCAAATTGCAAATCCATTAAGGAGCTTCCATATTCAATTTCAATGCTTAGATCTTTAAGAGTTCTGAAAATGGATTACTGTCAGGATTTAAGGCATCTGCCCGATGACTTTGTATCATTAAATTCTTTGGAAATACTCAGCATCAATCGTTGTGATAGTTTGAAGGATCTTCCTCACAAGTTTGAGGGCCTTTCGTCATTGAGAGTACTGAATTTATTTTCTTGCACATCCCTAGAGCATCTCCCTGATGGCTTAGGAAGGATAACATCCCTTGTGAAACTTAATGTACCAAATTGTAAGAAACTAAAACGTATTCCAGAGAGCATTCAAGACTCCAAGTCGTTGCTCTCAATGGATATTTCATGGTGTTCAAGTCTAGAACAACTACCCAATGAGTTTTGCCCCCCCCCCATCAAGTCTAGAACAACTACCCAATGAGTTTTGCCCCCCCTCCATCACATATCTTAAATTGACCAGGTGTACTGCTTTAAAGAATCTTCCAGATGAATTTGGTCAGTCAAAAGTTCTAAGTTTAAGAGTGCTAAAACTCAAATCATGCACTCAATTACATAAGCTTCCAGTAGGTTTCTCCAAACTCAAATATATGGTGCACTTGGATTTATCTGGCTGCACTGAGCTTGAAGAGTTATGCGAAAACTTCAGTGACCTCTTGTCGTTGACAACTCTATCCTTGGACGGCTGTAAGAAATTAAAAAAACTCCCTCCAAATTTCCATTTCCTGTATTCATTGCAACATCTCAATCTAAGTAATTGTGAGATGTTGGAAGGGGAATCTATGAACAGCCTGGTGGAAACAAAAGCATTGCAGATGGTGTATATCACAAATAGCGGCGGGCTCAACAAGAAACAGAGAGAAATGCAAGAAGAGAGAAAACGGTGGTCTTTGTTGGGAATTTCTGATAATTCCAAACAAAAATTAACTGAACAAGATCAAAAATTTGTTTCTAGAGCACAGAGTTTTACACACATAAAAAGACTTGTATTCATTAAAAATGATTGTTACAAAAAAAATTTCTCTCACAAAGGGATTACACTAGGAACGATTCAGATGCAGTTTCAAGAAAAAAATCGTCTACACTTACATTTCATGTTCAATAAACAATAAAACAAGACATTACATTTTTTATTGTGTCATACTCCCGTGAAAAATAAAAAAACAATAAAATTAAAAACTTTTATCTACATTCTATTACCACAATAAATTTCATTAAATTACTTTACTGACAAAACTGGCGGTCAATGAAACTTCTAATTCATGTCACGTAATTTACTGCAAGCCTGTACATCAACTGTTGATTTAATCGGACCGCTGAGATCGGTTTGAAGAAGGTGAGATATGTGATTTGCGATCGGATCACATAGCAACGTCGCGTCCGCGGAGGAAGAAAAGGTGGAGCACTAACATATGGGTGCGATTTGCGATCGGATCGCATCGCAGAATCGCAATCGGCAGAAAACACAGGGCGTAACGAAGGCAACAGGGCGTGGATGCGATTTGCGATAGCGATAAGATCGCATCGCAAAGAAAAAAAAGAGCTAACAAATCCCATGACGATTTTGGCGCTGCAGTTGAAATTATTATTTCAACACTCCCCTTTAATTTCAACTGTTGGGTTATCAGTCATACCCAGACATTTCCTCAAAAACTCAAAACTTTTCTGCCCCAATGGTTTGGTCAGAATATCCGCAACCCGCTCCTGTGAATTTCTCCATTGTTTACTGATTCCCTGATGTAATGATACTTTATGTCAATGTGTTTCGTTCTCTTATGAAACACAACATTCTTGGATAATGCAATAGCTGAGCTGTTGTCACAAAAAATCACAGTTCCTTTTACTTGCTCTTGGCGTAAACTCATTAACATCATTCTCATCCAAATTGCTTAACATGCTGCTGTTGTAGCTGCCACATATTCTGCCTCTGCTGTAGACAATGCTACAATAGGCTGTTTTTTAGAAGCCCATGAAATGGCTCCTGAACCCATATGAAAAACATAACTGGATGTGCTTTTCCGATCATCTATACTTCCAGCCCAATCACTATCAATGTATCCAATTAAATCTGAACATTCTGAAACAATATATAAAATGCCAAACCTTTTAGTACCTTTAACATACCTCAGAATCCTTTTTGCTGCCTGCCAATGTGCTTCTTTTGGCCTCTCCATGAATCTAGAAATTAAACTAATAATATGCATTATATCCGGCCTAGTTGTAGTCAAATACATGAGGCTGTCAACTATGCTCTTGTACAAACTAGGATCAAAATCCTTGCTGTTGTCTTCTTTGCTGAGTTTTATTCCCATCACTGTGGGAGTGATTGCTGCTTTGCTCTCCTGCATATTAAATCTTTCCAACACTTCATTAACATATTTCGCTTGTGAGATAAAAATCCCATTTCCATTTTGTTCTACTTCTATTCCTAAGAAGTATCTCAGCAAACCCATGTCAGTCATTTCAAATTCTTCTTTCATAACTGTTTTGAAATTTTCAATAAGATAATCATTGTTTAGAAAATCTTCGGCAAAATCACATAATCAATCTTTTGTCGACGCGTTTCGAACCAACCAGTGTGGTTCATCGTCAGGACAAGTTGAAGAACAGATCCAGCTTCGCCTGTTTAAATAGCTAGAGCAGAGACCCCAACGGTTACCTGGCCTGTTGATGATGTTATTTTTCACAGGTAATCATTATTACCTGTGAAAATAACATCATCAACATATAACACAACAATTAGTATTTTACTATCTTTTTCTTTGATGTAGAGGGTGGGTTCTCCCTCACACTTTTCAAATCCATTTTCCAGTAGATAGGAATCTATCATACTGTACCACGCTTTTGGTGTTTGCTTCATCCCCTAAAGAGCTTTCTTCAATCTGCACACTTTGTGATCTTGGCCTTTCTTTTCATAGCCTAGAGGTTGTTCAATGTAAACCTCTTCCATTAACACTCCATTTAGGAATGCTGACTTCACGTCCATTTGGTAAACTTTCCACTTGTTTTGTTCTGCTATGGACAACACTGCTCTCACGGTTTCCATTCTAGCAACTGGTGTAAAAGTTTCCTCATAGTCTCTCCCATACTACTGCTTATATCCTTTGACAACAAGTCTTGCCTTTTGTCTTTCTATTTTGCCTTCAGCGTTACTCTTGGTCTTGTAGACCCATTTAACTCCAATGACTTCTTTTCCTTTTGGTAGTTCAACTAAATCCCATGTCTTGTTTCTTTCTATGGCATTGATCTCCTCATCCATAGCTTCTATCCATTTCCTATCCTTAATTGCTTCTTCGAAATGAACAGGGTCATCAATATGACAATATAAAGCAAACAAAGAATTCATACCTTCATTTGCTGCTTCTTGTTCATAAATGTCACTTAAATTTCTGAACTTCTTATCTCTTTCATTTGGCGTACAAGTGCTTGAAGAAGCACTTGAATTTCCTCCTTGTGGTGTGCTTGGAGAAGCACTTTCATTTCTCCTCAAGGGTGTCTCTTGCTTCCCTTGTGTTGGTGTTGCTGTTTGGGGATGTATTTCAGCCATCTCCTCATCATCTTCATCATGAGACAAAGAGTTTTTAATATTCACTGTTTTCTCTATGCTTCCATCCCAAGCTTCCTCCTCAATGAACTGAACATTTCTACTCACAATAAGCTTCTTGGTGGATGGGTTATACAACCTATAAGCTTTGGATTCCTCACTGTTCCAATGAAAATACATTTCTCGCCTTTGCTATCCAATATCTTCCTTAGTTGATCTGGAATGTGTGCATAAGCCACACATCCAAAAACTTTCATATGGGTGACTCCTTGCTTTGTCCCACTCCATGTTTCTTCCGACACTCTGTTCATGATTGCTTTTGTAGGACATCTATTCAAAAATGTACGCTGCACAGTGTAGAGCTTCAGCCCAATAATCATTTGGCAAATGCTTTGCCTTTAACATACTCCTCGCCATATCCATGATTGTCCTATTCTTCCTCTCGGCAACTCCATTTTGCTGCGGAGTGTATCTAGTGGTAAACTGCTTATGAATTCCATTTTCTCTACAAAAACGTAGAAATTCTTTGGAGATATACTCACCTCCTCTATCAGTTCTTAGAACTTTGATATGCAGCCCACATTATTTTTCTACAAGTGCTTTGAAGTTGCAAAATTTTTCAAACACTTCACTTTTGTTCTTTAGGAAATAGACCCAAATTTTTCTAGTAAAATCATCAATAAATGTTAGTATATAGTGGCTGCCTACAAGTGATGGAGTTTGCATTGGTCCACATAAATTTGAGTGGACAATCTCTAAGGGTGCTTTCGCCCTTGTGCTTTTCCCAGATGGAAAACTTTCTCTGTGTTGTTTCCCCAAGATACAACCTTCACAAAGGCTGTCTGGTTTCTCTAGCAATGGTAGTCCTCTTACCATTCCTTTTCTATTCAACAAGTTAAGACCTCCAAAGTTGAGATGTCCAAATCTCAAGTGCCACAACCAATTTTCATCTTTTGGTTCACTTTGGAAATCCTCTTGTGTCACTGCTGCTATTTCTTCTCCATTTTTTTAATCTGCTCTCATTCTGAGAGGGAACATCCTGTTCTTTGTCATCTTCACTTCAGCAATACATTGTTTTCTGGGTCTTTTATCCATGATGGTGCATACATCATCCACAAAGAAAACATTGTACCCCTTTTGAACAAGCTGTCCAATACTTAAGAGGTTACATTTCATTCCAGGAACATAATAAATATCTGATATGGTTTTCTTTTCACCTTTCTTTGTTAAGACTTTTACTTCTCTTTTTCCCATAACAGAAACTTTATTATCAGTCCCTAGTGTGACTTGTGACTTCACACTCTGATCTAACATAGAAAACAGGGCTATGTTTCCTGTCATATGGTTACTGCAACCAGAGTCTAGAAACCATACATCTTCACTCTTTTCTTCAGCCATATTACAAGCTAAAAACAAATTATTTTGGCTGATATTTTCTCTAGTGAAATTTTCACTAGTTCTATTATTCATATCATGCTGCTTCTTCTTACATTCATTTGCATAATGCCCATATTTTTTACAATAGTGACATTGGACATTGGATTTATCATACCTTTGTCTTTGAGCATGATGTTGTCCACTTTGTTGGCTGCTGCCTTGGCCTTGGTTCTGATTTGGATTGTTGTCTCTTCCTTGAGCATTTGCTGGACTGCTTCTTCCACCTCTGTTTTGGCTTCTGCCTCTTCCTCTCTTGTTTCCTCTGCCTTGACCTCTTCCTCTTCCAAAGAATATCTGGGTCTTAAAGGTATGTTCTAGAGATGATTTCTCATTTCTACTAAATCTCTCCTCATGTGTTATCAGTGATGCATGTAGTTCATCAACTGAGAAGTTTGTGAGATCCTTTGTCTCTTCTATGGTGGTGACAATCACATCGAACCTTGAGGGTAGGATCCTCAATAGGTTCTCCACAATCCTCCTTTTTTCAAGAATCTCTCCATGAGACCTTATCTGTGTGACCAAACCAATCACATGTGTGAAGAATGAGTCAATATTATCTCACTCCTTCATGCAGAGAGTCTCAAAATCTCTCCTCAGTAACTGTAGTTTTGTTGCCTTCACTTTCTCTATGCCTTGATAGGTTGTCTTGAGATTTTTCCATGCTTCTTTGGATCTCTTAGCTGCTGTTATCCTTGGAAACACACTCTCATGCATTGTTTGATACAAAAAGTAGAGGGCTTTAGAATCCTTCTTCTTATTGCTCTTCAACAGATCTTTCTCTGCCTAAGTTAAATTATTAAACTCATTTTCATATGTTGGTTCTTCAAAACCATCCTCAAATTCCCATAAGTCTTGGGAAGCAAGCAAAGCTTTCATAGTTATTGCCCAATAGTCATAGTTTTTTCCATTAAATTGTGGGAGTTGAGTATTACAGATACCCATGCTAGTGCTGGCTTCAGCCATCCTTGCACTCTTAACTATGCTTCAAAATACTTGACTGTGTATTTAAAATAACTGACTGTCCTCAACAGTAACACAAAAACTAACTTGAGAAATACCTTAGATTATTTCTTGACTGGGTCTTCACTCTGCGGGAGAAGCTACTGCAACAAGAAATCCTTACTTCAGCTTCTTTGACACCTTCAAAGAGCCTGGACAAGCTCCGATAGCATGTTGGGAATTTCTGATAATTCCAAACAAAAATTAACTGAACAGAGAATAATACTCTGTTTTGCCACAGGATCAAAAATTTGTTTCTAGAGCACAGAGTTTTACACACATAAAAAGACTTGTATTCATTAAAAATGATTGTTACAAAAATTCTTCCTCTCACAGAGGGATTACACTAGGAACGATTCAGATGCAGTTCCAAGAAAAAAAACTTCACTGTCTCTGCTTTAAAAATAACACTGCTGAAAACATTACAAAGGGAGAACTCTGTCTCTGTTTAACATTGACACTGCTGTGTGTCAATTTCCTTTTCTTCACACCTTACATTCGCACTGTTGTGCGTAATTTTTTTTTCTTTCGCGCTGCTGCGTCTACACTTACATTTCATGTTCAATAAACAATAAAACAGGAAATTACATTTTTTACTGTGCCATACTCCCGTGAAAAAATAAAAAACAATAAAATTAAAAACTTTTATCTACATTCTATGACCACAATAAATTTCATTAAATTAATTTACTGACAAAACTGGCGGTCAATGAAACTTCTAATTCACGTCATGTAATTTCCTGCAAGCCTGTACATCAACCGTTGATTTAATCGGACGGTTGAGATCGGTTTGAAGAAGGTGAGATATGCGATTTGCGATCGGATCGCATAGCAACGTCGCGTCAGCGGAAGAAGAAAAGGTGGAGCACTAACATATGGGTGTGATTTGCGATTTGCGATCCGATCGCATCGCAGAATCGAAATTGGCAGAAAACACAGGGCGTAACGAAGGCAACAGGACGTGGATGCGATTTGCGATAGCGATAAGATCGCTTCGCAAAGAAAAAAAGCGCTAACAAATCCCATGACGATTTTGGCGTTGCAGTTGAAATTATTATTTCAACAGTCTTTTACAGTGGATATAGGGCAGGTGATGTGAACACCTATGATCCATCCATATTTGCAAACAGGCAAACATTATGTTATTTACAAGCATTAAAGTGTACATCATATTTCTATTCTGCATGTAATGCATTATGGTATGCATAGTATTACTGTTGTTTCTGGTATGCATTATTATTGAAAAAAATCAAAGGAAACGTCGTATTAATTTCCCTTTTTACCACTATCATTATAGTTTTGTATAGGACTTGTCCCCGGAGCAGAAGGAAAGTGAATGGGAGGCACTGTCATTAGAATTTGACCGCCTTCTCCAAAACAGACAAGGAGAGCCATTCCAATTGTCTAACATCTCTCCAGACACCATCTTACTTGTCATATTTGATGGTCGTTTTGATTTCAATCAGGATTTTCCTTGGCCTTTAATTGAGGATACCGTAGATGACATCCAGATAAATTTTGAAATAATATATATTGGGAAACATTTTAATAAGCTGCCTAAGATTGTTGCTGACAGAATCTCGGGTCGTGCTTTTGATAATACCAACACTCGTCTACTACTTGAAAGAGCCTTATTCACATTACAAGTGAATGGTAAAAACTTATGGCATCAAAAAATGAACAAATTCTTTTCGATAAGCACCAAGGTTAGAAACAAGAGGCAGAGGGTTGACAGAGCGGAGGAGAATGGCTGTAAACACCTATCTTGTTGGACATTTTTGTCTGATTGTCAATTGGAAGGGTTATTGTTAGAGAAATGTGGAAGATACATCTGGTTGAAGCAACTTGCAGACGAAAAACAAGGGAGTAACATACGGTTGTTAAGAGAATTGTTTGTAAATGGTGGGGAGGATAATTCTTTAGCCAGGAATTCACAGGAGGTATTTGTAGTTCCCACTTTTGTCTAATTATTTTTCAAAACCATGTGACCATCTCTAAAAATGCATATAGTGAACGAACAATTCTCAGCCCCACTCTACTGACTAATGTACTTTTCGTTTGTGTGACTATTGTAGGTTGAGCTGGGTGAATTGAGAGAAGAAATAATTCTATTAGAAATCAGGCCAGTAGATACCAGTTACGACATCCGTCTTCAATCTTTGAAGAATATGTATGATACAGAAAAAGAGAGATATAATATTGAAATTATATCAGTTCCAGTTGGGCAACAACCTATAAAAATGGAGCAGTTTTCCGGAGACATTCCCTGGTTAGTCCTCCAAAATTCATGGACTATCAGCAGAACAGTGAAGTACTTTCTCATTAAATCGTGCAAATGGGAAGAGAAGGATGGCGAATTAACCGAATCATGGTATTCAAGTAGATTCATGAAAATACAAGTCAACATGGAAGTTACATCTGTGCCTGTATTGAGCATGCTGGAGAGGTGGGGCCCAAGAGCGTATCCTTTTTCAGATGAAAAAATTGAAGAATTAAAAGATGAAGAACGGAATGAACGAAAGAGAATGTCAACATCAAGTTTGGAGTTCCTTTTCAGGCCTTTAATGGGTGAACTTGATGAGGTTCGTGATTCTTTACGTTTTGTGATTTTTTATTCCATAGATTTTGAATGATGGTGCATAAACATAAATTAATGAGAAGATGAGTATGATTGGATAACTTGTCATTCATTATCAATTTCGTTATCTATCTTGTAGCTGAGGGAGGTGATGCGTCAAAGGAAAATCATTTGTTTATTATGCGACGGCAAGCATCCCCGCACGAACAGAGTGAGAACCCAAACTTTCGCACGTTACATTAACGATGCAATGAAAGACGTAATGGATGACATTCACTTCATCTATGTCCCCCACTACCAGGAGAACAAAAAAGAGATGCTAACTGTTACGGATAGCATTGAAATACCGTATTTTCCCATGGTCGAAGATTCCAAGAAGCCAGGGTTACAACATTTGTTAACTTTGGAACAGTGGGCTGCTATGAGATTTTGGATGCGGGTAGGTGATTTGCGCAAGGAAATAGAGGGAAGGGATGAAAATGACGAGAAATTGCAGGGACTGAAGATACTTTTAGATTCTGTGCATTGGACACGTCTTTCCATGGCCGTGATGGACAGAGAGGGAGAAGTGCTTACAACGAAGGGAAGACAACTTGTAGACATATTCGACCACGACAACCATGAAGCTAGGGGATTGAGCCAAGATGAAGCAAGAAAATTGGTGGGAGACATGATCAACGGCGAGTCCAAGGAAGAGAGAGAAGCAGCAACATTTCAGTTAGAATCACGTTTAATTTGATGTGTTAGAAATAAGTTAGAACTGTGTTTATCTAATTGTTATAGAATTACGATGTATGTTACAAATAAGTTAGAACTATCTGTTTATCTGATTGTTATAGAATTATAATTACCAGCAATAAGTTAGAACTATCTGTTAGAGATACGTTAAGAACTATCTGTTTATCTAATTGTTATAGAATAATTATTACTAGTAATAAGTTAGAGCTATGTGTTTATCTAACCATTTGTTGATGCAATGTAGTTTTTATTTGAATGTTTTAAATGTAATTATATTCTCTTGAACTCGTTAATTTTAACCTTCAAATTTGTAGTAATTTTGGTTTGTCTTCTTTTCATTTCAATTTTTTAAATTTTATATTAAAAATGTTATTAAACATTTTATATTTTATTTAATCATCTTTTTTAAATTCCATAAAAAAAAATTTACAAGTAAAACATCAACGTAATATTCATTTTTCCATAATGTTGAATTCATAAACTTAAATAGCAAGCTTTCTCTAAATTGAAGGTGGAAACGGATGTTGCACATAGTATATGAAAATTGTGATAAATAATGGAAAAGTTTATAGATTATATAGCAGCACTTCAGTTAGAATCATGTTTATATTGGTGCGTTAAAACTATGCGTTTGTATAATTGTTATAAAATTACTATTTTTATAGATGTTTTAATTATTAAGAAAACTAAATGTAGTAGATATGTTTTAATTTTTAAAAAAATTAAATGCAGTTGCTATTTGAATGCAATTTTGAAAAAATGATTTTATTTATTTCCTTGTTTACTAATTTTATTTTAATATAATTTAGTGTTAATTGGGAGTTATTTTGTGTTGTTTTATTTTCTATGTTAATTTTGTAAATGTTTTTTTTCTAAGTTTTTTTTTTGTTTTCCTTTTTTTTCCTGTGGGTTTTTTTTCTCTCTTTCTGTCTTTTCTACTTATAAGAGGTTGTAGGTGGGTATCTAAGCATCCCTTATTTTTCTTTTTTTCTTCTTTATTTCCTGTCTAAATTTGGCTTATGAGGTATTCGAGTTCCAATAAGAGAGCTTTGGAACTTGTAGTATTCATTGTTGTTCTTATCTTCTGGCTATGAACTAGAAATTTGGGTCACGAACATAGTTTTGACACTGCAAATCTGGTTTGCAAATGTTGGTGAGTAGTAGCTAATCAACTTTTGTTCCCTAACTTAGGTAAAACTTAAGTCTCTTTCCATATCTACTGACACCCATCAACACTACATAATAGGATCTGCAATCACCCTGCCAACTCTGCAAACCACTCATAACCTGTGATCTGAAGGTTGACATCAATGCCAATCAAACAATGTTGCTTCCAAGAATATCCATATGCATTTTCAAGTCTAATGTTAAACCTAAGCTATGATACCACTATGTAACACTCCCTCTCTAACATTCCCCTTGTTTACCCAAACACTTTGTAATAATAATTGCAACCACAATACCAGTGTGGGGGAAAGCCATCATTGGCCGAATATCTGATTAAATATTTAAGAATTATTAATTAAAATTAATTAATAACACAACTGAAGGAAACAACCTTACAGATCCTAAACTTCAAAATTCGTTTTGAGGGCCTAAATGACATTTTCAAGGAAAACGTAGTGAACAGAAAAGTGCCAAAAATTGTTTCACAATTTTATTTTTTTCTAGCTCCTCGTGGTGATCTTTGAAACAAGGTATTATGATAGTCAAATGGAGATCATATGACAAATCTACGACCCCGAGAAGTTGGAGGTCCAAATTACTCATTCATACAAACACTTTGTGTACATAGTACCTATAGGCCATAAATACATATATATTCACTGATTCAATAAGCTCACCAAAGAATCATTAAGAAGACTCTATTCCCTCTCTAGCTAGCTGCAACACCACTTGTTATCCCATGCATTTATCAACCATTCATTCACATATAAAAACATAGCAACAACCATAGATATAATACATCATATAACTAGCATATAACCAACTTATAACCAGAATTGAAACCACGACCAAACAACCATAAGATCACCATCATAATCGGTACAAATACTCATAGATCACAATAGGAAAATATATCATATTAACATGTGAAAATACCAACCAAGTCAGGGACTTCCACGTACCACCAAACCGTAGATTGGTTGAACCAAAATCTCTCTTTTAGCCAATCACGAAGCACACCATATTCCAAGCATGAATGTGGGATCATAAGGGTAAAACCAAAATAGAACCATCTAGGGCTTCCAGAGGCCAAATCTCCTCAATCATAATGATTCCACCTCTACAGTCCAAAAATCACTAACCATAACAAGATTAGTCTCTACCCAAACTATACAGCACTCCAAGAAATAATAATTCAACCCACAATTATCGCAGGGCTCTAGAGCATTTGTCTAACCTGATTCCAGGGACTAGTAATTCAACTTATTAAGGGCTCTAGAGTGTTTGTCCAAACCTAGGCTCCAGAACTAGTAACTCAACCCAAGTTGTCCCAGGGATCTACAGTGTTTGTTCCAACCCACAGCCATAGGGAAAAATGAAAACCAATTAGAAAAAACAAGTATAGAAAACCCACAACACCATGGCTATCCACGAAATGTAATGGTGAGGCTTAAACCATTGTCAATCTAGGAAAAAATCCATGCCAATGATAACACATAGCCATATAATCACATGCATATACCATGCATCCAAAAATCAACTAGGAGATCACACATGCAACCTGCGACCTGCAAAGAAATCTAGTTGTAGTTGTTGATGTTGTTGTCTCGTTGTGCTTCCTTTCTTTCCTTTTCCTTCATTCTATATTCTAAGTGAATACTAGAGTACTCCTAACATGCTCCAAGAATGCTCTAAGTTTGCAAGAGTGTATGAGAGAGAGAATGAACAAGAGCTCAACCAAAAACCATAAAAAAACTAACAATTATTTCTATGATGCCTTTTTATCATTGATGCCTCTATTTTCTTTGTTTTGCTTCATTTTCCCTCTAATTTACTTCTCTTGCATGTTTGTGTCTCTTCATCTCCCTTTTCTCCTATTTTTCTTTATTTTCATAATTTAATGTCAATTATTGCCTCTTTGCCTTTTGCCAATTTCCATGGCCATTAATAAACAACAAGTTATTCCCACTATAATGTTTTTCCCACCATTCAACTTGGAATACATGTCCCTTGACCTTGGTCTTATTTTGTTTACACGGAAAATCAACCAGGGGTCGTTACAAACCTCTCCCCTTTGGGGGAACACCGTCCTCGGTGTTGTATGACACCTATTGCGAACAAAACCATTGAAAACAAAAACATACTACCCATGGAGCTTTATAGCATAACTCAATGCAGTATTTAGAATAACATCCTGCTGAAAAGAAAAACAAACATACCGCTTATTGGGGCTTTATAACCCAACTCATTGTTGTATTTACAACCATATGCATATGCATATATACATGTATCAAAAACTCATTTGCTTGAACCGAAAAATAATGAAGGATACATGGATCACATTTGATCAGTCATCTCCCATATAGCTTCATTGGGCCCAAAGTGCTTCCACTGTACGTTAACTTACTCAATTACTCGGTTCTGGAGCATGAGTTGTTTCCCTTATAAAATGCACTGAGGTTCCAACTGGAATTCTCGTTCTAGTTCCACCTGCAATTCAGACTATTCAATCACATGATCAACATCCTTCACATATCTCTTAAGCAATGAAATGTGGACAACATCATGGACTTTCACTATTGGCAACAATGCAAGTATGTAGGTCACAATCCAATTCTCTCAAGGATCTCAAAAGGCCTAGAATACTGATTGGCACATGACCCAATCCTCAAGGAGACCCTCTTGGGCTTGTTGCACAAGTACATATGTTTCCCAACCTGAAACTCCTTGAATGCTCTATGTTGATCCACATAACTCTTCTTCCTGTCCTGTACTACCTTTAAATTCCTTTTAATAACCTGCATCTCTTGCTCCATATTAGCCAACATATCTGGGCCAATCAATGCCCTATTCACTGGATCTCTCCCGCTGATGGGAGTATTACAACTCTTCCCATAGAGAACCTCAAATGGATTCATCCTCAAGGATTCATAATACCCATTGTTATAAACAAACTCTACCAGTGAAAGATACTCCTACCACTTCCTCTATTTATGCATGACATACATCCTCAACATGTTCTCAAGAATCCTATAAACCTCTATGTTTATCCATTTTTCTATTGATGATAAGTTGTACTAAAGGCTAACTCTATCCCCAAGTCTTCAAACAACTCCTTCCAAAACTTGGAAGTGAAATTGGCATCTCTATCTGATATATCTTCTTGGGAATGCCATGCAATATCATTATCTCCCCGATGAAGATCTTAGCTACCTAACTAGCTGAATTAGTAGACTTTATTGCAATGAAGCGAGCTACCTTGCTGAACTTGTCAACAAAACCATGATGGAATCATGCCGCTTCAATTTCCTCGACAAAATTGTAATGAAGTCCATGGAAATGACCTCCCATTTCCATTCTAGAATTGGAATAGGCTATAATAGACAAGCTAGATGTTTACACTCACCATTCACCTATTGGTAGTCCAAACATCTAGCAACAAAATAAGCTATCTCTTTTTTTAGATTCAACCAATGATAGAAATTCTTCACAACTGTCAAAGTATTCTGATATCCTGGGTGACCTAAATATGAATTGATATGAAACTCTGTTAAGATAATCTTCTTCATCTCACTACTATCTGGCACATAGATCTTGTTCCTGAATCTTACCAAGCCATCCTCCACAAGGTCACACTCCTCATCTATATCACATTCACCCTGTTGTTTCAAACTCTACTTTAGCTGTTGGGACTTTTCGTCATGTTGCCCTGCATGCAAGATCTGTTCTTGCAAGCCTGTCCCATATGAACTCACAGTTGAAATGTGATTCACCTACACTCTCTTACTAAGAGTATCAACAACCCTTTTCTCCTCTCCTTTAATATAGTTGATCTCAAATTCAAACTCACTGAGAGCAGAAAACCATCTAGCTTGCTTGGAATTCAAATTAGGTTGGTCAAATAAGTACCTCAATCCACTGTGATAACTCATTAGAACAAACCTCTTGCTAAGAAGATAATGTCTCCACATCTTCAATGCATGAAAGATAGTTGCCAACTCAAGATGATGAGTCACATAGTTCTTATCGAGTTCATTCAACTTCCTTGACTCATAGCATATCACTTATCCCTCCTACATTAGGACACCACCCAATCCTTCCTTGCAAGAATTTGTACAAACCACAAACTCTTTATATGGATTGATAATATTCAAGACTGGAGCATTTATAAGAAAATGCTTCAACTGCTCAAAACTAGTTGCACACTCCTCTGTTCATTCAAAATTCTTCCCTTTTATCTACAAATATGTAATAGGATAAATAATCCATGAGAATTTCCTGATGAACCTCCTGTAATAACCTGCTAATCCCATGAATGATCTAGCCTCATCCACATTCCTAAGAGTTGGCTACTCCATGATAGCTTTAATATTTTTAGGGTCCAGTGTTATCCATTCCTTGGAAACAACATGTCCCAACTAATGCACTTCAGACTGATTGAAACTACACTTACTGAGCTTGGCATACAATTGATGCTCTCCCAATAATCTCAATATTGCTGTCAAGTTTTCTACATGCTCTTCGTCATTCTTAGAATGTATTAAAATGTCATCAATGAACACTATCACAAACTTTTCCAGATAAGGACACAACACATTTTTCATCAAACACATGAAAATAGCCAGAGAATTAGTATGTTTGAAAGGAACCACCACGAACTCATAATTCCCATACCTAGTACAAAATGTGTTCTTGTATATGTCCTCTTCTTTGATGCACACCTAATGATATCCTAATAGTAGATCAATCTTCAAGAACACTATTGCTCCCTTCAACTGATTAAACAACTCATCAATCTTTGACAATGTATACATTTTCATGATGGTCACATTGTTCAACTATTTGTAATCAATGCATAACCTGAGAGTACCATTCGTCTTCCTGACGAACAATATCGATGCAACCCAAGGCAACAAACTTAGCCTTATGTATCCTGTATCCAACATTTCCTTGAGCTGCAACTTCAATTCAACCAACTCTGGAGTACTCATCATGTAAGGTGCTTTAGATGTTGGTGTTTCTTCTGACATCAACTCAATAAATAAATCCACTTCCCTATGAGGTGGTAACTATGGAATATTTGCAGGAAACACATCCGGAAATTGCTACAACGCGGGGTACTTATTTAGGAGTCACTTATGTATCCTCAACATCCTGTCGTTTTTCACTAGAAATATGAACTACAAATAATAAGCTCCCTTTCGTGTGGTTGCACTTTGCTTGCATAGTTGTAACCATTCTTACTAATGTAAGATTCTTCTTTACCTGTAATATTCTTCTTTTCCCATCATCATCGAGGCACTCAATAGTCTTATCATAATGGTTTACCTTAGTCTTATGAATGAATAACCAGTCCATGCCAAAAATCATACCATATGAATCCAAAGGAAGCACATTTAGGTTTGCTAATGTAGGCATACCATTCAACTCAAATGCACAAGATCTCACCTAATGATGGCTCTTCTCTTGGTTCATGTAGCCAATTGCACCAATCGAGATTCTGCATGCACTTCTTTACTCAAGCTACACTTATCAATTAGGTCAAGATGGATATAACTGTAGTTAGTTAAAAATAGAAACAACTTGATCACAAATCTTACCTTCCATCTCGATATATATGTTTTATGATCAACCTTCCTATTATCCATTGCTGCATAGATTGGAGGGATGCTTCTTCCAACATACCGAAGTGTTTGTGCCTTCTGAGCACTATAGGTCTGAGGTCTGTCACCTTGATGGTGGACAATCTCTCTTGTGATGCTCTCTACCACAAGTCTAACACCTCAAAGGTTTCTTACCATCACCCTTGTTCTTATCCTTAGGCTAAGACCCATGTCCTTTATCAACTACATTTTACTTCTTGTATGACGTTGCGTTCTCCTTATCACCTGCATACTAGGGTCTTTCTAGCTTCTTAGCCCATTTCCCTTATTCTTCTCATTACCTTTCCAATCCTACCTAGACTCATATTTGCGCTTTGACTATTCATAATGATGTTTCAGCTTTCTGTTTGCTTCCTCCAATGATCTAAGTTCATCAAACTCAATCTTGTCTTTGAATGCCATTGGAAACCCACTAATGAATCTTTGAATATTTTATTTCTCCTCCTTAAAATAAGGCACATACCTCAATAGCTCCAAGAATTTGCACATATCATCAGTCATAGAACCCATCTTCAGATCATAGAACTCCTTTTCCCTATCATCGTAGTACCTCTCAGACAAGTACTTCTTCCTAAAAAGCCTCTCGAAGTCATCCCAAATCAACTTTTTATCTCTAATACCTCTGACATTCTTCACATCTTCCTAACATATATTTTTTTTCCTTTAATATTGAAAGTAGATTTCTTGGCTTTCATATTCTTTGAATAATCATGAAATTTGAAGAATTTCTTCATTCTGAGCAGCCATGCCTTTGCATCTTGTGATTTCTTCATCTCTCCATCGAATGTAGGAGGCTTGGATTTATTGAACTCCTCTAGAAAATACTGCTTCTCACTCCTCCTATACAGATGATGGTCATGATGGCCATGATGTCTCTCTAAACTAGAACTAGAATAGAACCAATGATCACTACCCCTCCTCTCAGGTGTATCCAAAGATCTGTCACCTCTAACTGTGTCCTCTCTGTCAAACCTACGTTCTGATCGTAACCTACCACCATATGTCATGTTAGTCATGTCCTCCTATCCATGACTAATCCTACGTGGTACCCATCTCTACAAATATGATAAAATTTGAAGGATGACTACATTAACCTTCAGTTTCTTTTCCTGTGCTCTAGTAAGTCTTTCCTATGTCTCAATCCATCTATTGTTATCTTCCATGCAACTTCTAATTTCTTCCTTCAGACTTCTTAGTGTATCCACTATGTCTGGAGAGTACTCTTCTCCTTGCTACTCATATGATATGTAAAGAGAGTAACATGAACTATAGTCTACCATATTTCTAGTCATATTTGATCTTCTTCTTCTTGCAAATGTGCCATGTTAGATAAAACTAAATAGAAACATACCTTAATGAAGTTCAGGGGAGGCTATCACATCTGTGCAAATCAGTCTAGATTAGTGTGATACATGTATATACATAATCATATCCACATATCTATATCATGCATAATAACACTAACTGAATACATGAACCATGCCATGAGATTCATAATAAGAAGCAACCTACATACCTGCATGATGAACATATAACAATTGATAAGCATGCATAACCGTATGTAGTTAGCTCATCTAGTCCAAGTGTTTGAACTTGGAAACTTTGATACCAATCTGTAACACTCCACCCCACATTTACCCACTTTGACCTGCTCACTAGGGTAAACATGAGATGAGAGTTACTATGCATGACTCAATTTCCAATATGCACTTATGGAAAATGGAGTCCATGTGTCCAAAATTGATTGCAAACACCCAGTGACACATAATCACACTGTTATCAGCCTAAATTGACCTAGCACTATTACCTTTCAGTTTAGTTTCCTTAAATTTAGCACAACTTTTTATTTTGGCATTTTTTCAGGTCCTAAACTTCAGAGGCCGTTTTGAGGGCCTAATCAACATTTTCAGGGAAAATGGATATATCAAAAAAGTGCCAAAATTTATTCCATAGATTTTATTTTGGCCTTCTCGTGGAGATATTTGAAATGAGGTACTATGATAGTCAAACAGAGATCATATGCCAAAGTTACAACCTGAGGAAGTTGGAGGTCCAAATTACTCATTTATACAAACACTTTGTGTACATAGTACCTGTAGGTCATAAATATGTATATGTTCACTGATTCAATAATCTCACTAGGGAATCATCAAGAAGGCTATATGCCCTCTCCAGCTAGCTGCAACACCACTAGTTATCCCATGCATTCATCAACCATTCATTAACTTATCAAAACATGACAAGAGACCTAGATGTAATACATCATATAACCAACTTATAACTAGTATAGAAACCATGGCCAAACAACCATAATATCACCATCATAATCAATACAAATACTCATAGGTCACAATAGGAGAATATGTCATATTAGCATGTGAAAATACCAACCAAGTCAAGGACATCCATGTACCACTCGACCATAGATTAATTGAACCAAACTCTCTCGTTCAGCCAATCACCCCCATGCCATATTCCAAGCATGAATGTGGGATCATAAAGGTAAAACCAAAACATAACCATTCAAGTCTTCCATAGGCCAAACCACATCAACCCTCAACCACAGTTATTCCACCTCTACGGTCCATAAATCACTAACCATAACCATATCGGTCTTTACCCAAGTTGCTCAGGGCTCCAGGAACTAATAACTCAACCCACAACTATCGCAGGGCTCTAGAGAGTTTGTTCAACTTAGCTTTAGGGACTAGTAACTCAACCCACCAAGTGTTCTAGATCATTTGTCCCAACCTAGGCTCCATGACTAGTAACTCAACCCATGTTGTCCCAAAGCTCCAGAGTGTTTTTTCCAAACCCAAATCCATAGGGAAAATTGAGAATCAATAAGAAAAAACAAGTGGAGAAAACCAACAAAACCATGACTATCCAGGAAATGGAAAGGCAAGGTTGAAAGCACTGCCAATCCAGGAAAATCTCCTTGACAATGACAACACATAACCAAATAATCACATGCAGATACCATGCATCCAAAAATTAGTGGAGAGATACACATGCAACCTGTTACTTGCAAAGAAATCCAGCTATAGTTGTTGATCTCGTTGTCTCCTTGGGCTTCCTTGCTTCCCTTTCCCTTCTTTCTCCAATCTAGGTGAATACTATAATGATCAAAGCATGTTCCAATAATGCTCTAAGTGTGCAAGAGTGTATGAGAGAAAGAGAATGAACAAGAGATCAATAAAAAATTGTCAAAAAGCTAGCAATTATTTCTCTGAAGCATTTTTATCATTGTGCCTCTATTTTCTTCATTTTCCCTCTAATTTCACTCTTATGCATGTTTGTGTCTCTTCATCTCCATTTTCTCTTGTTTTCCTTTATTTTCATAATTTAATTCCAACTATTTCCTCTTTTCCTTTTTCCAATTTCCATAGCCATTAATAAACAACAAGTTATGCCGACTATAATGTTTTTCCTACCAGTGAGCTTGGAATCAGTGTCCCAAGACCATGGTCTTATTTTATTTACATGGAAATCTAGTTAGGGGTTGTTACACGTTTGGCCACTATAATCCTCTCCATACCTTGGTTGGTTTTTTGACTGTTGGATGCATCGCGAATGACATTTACAATGTGGCCCCAATACCCTATTCTAAAATGTTCACAAGGCCTAGTTACTACTTGAGAAGAAGGAGTTTAGATCTTTTTAGGAATTTTTCTCATACGCAAAACCTCACAAAAAATTTTTTGTTGATTATTTCCCACATTAGAATTAAAGGGAAAATTAACGATTTATTTTTCAGTTTGTCTTATGTATGTGATTCATTTGGTTTTCCTAAAGAAAATGTATGTGTTCAGGTGTGCTTACAGATGCAATAGTCTCAGGTGTGGTTGACTTCTTTCCTTTCTTGGCAACTAATTTCTTTCTCAGAACATAATACTTATCATTAGTTACATGTTTCATAGGGATTATATCATATCTAGGTGCCTCCTACATACAATTAACATGATCATGAAAATTATTTTACCTTTCATACATGTTGAATGTTTTTACCTTTCATCATATTTTGAATCACCCTTTTTGTTGACACATGGAACGATAATTTTACTAGTGCACTCTTCTTCGACCCATATTTCCCTAATCTCGAAGCCCTTTTCTTTTCATGTTTCAACTTAAAACCCTTGGTCCATGTCAACGTTTTCTACCTAGCTGTCAAATCTCAACTTTCTTTTCATTTATCTTTTCCCTAAGGTTTGTGACTAGAACCCTAGGTTTTCAAAATTGATTTTTATTAACTGAGGAGGAATGTTTTTACCTTTCATTATATTATGAATCACCCTTTCTAGTTACACAAGGGTCGATACTTTTATTGGTGCACTCTTCTTCGACCCATTTTTCCCTTAGCTCAAAACCCTTTTCTTTTCATGTTTCAATTTAGAACCCTTGGTCCATGTCAAGTTCTACTACCGAGCTGCAAAGTCTCAAGTTGCTTTTTATTTATGTTTCCCTAGGGTTTGTGATTAGAACCCTAGGGTTTTGAAATTGATTTTTATTGACTGAGGAGGAATTTTTATTGTAATTTAACATACATTGATTGTGCACTAAAAGACACTTTCTACAAGCTAATATGACAATTAAAATTGTTATTTTGTAAAATTTTACTTAAATGTTCTTAATTGAAGGTCTTAAGATAAGGAATTGATTGAAATACTTGGATAGGCAAGTAAATTTAGGAAAGTTCATAAAATTATAAAAACATATCATTAATTGTTTAAATTAACATACATTGATTGCACTAAAAGACACTTTCTACAAGTTCAATATTAAATTGATGTACATGATATATTTTAGTTCATTTTAAGTATCAAAGTGACTTGCATCATAGTAAGATTGTACTTATTTCATTAGTCTATGAAACTAGAATTCAAACTTGTTATTTTGTAAAATTTTACTTCCCAAATATTCTTAATTGAAGGTCTTAAGATAAGGAATTGATTGAAATACTTGGATATGCAAGTAAATTTTGTAAAGTGCATAAAATTATAGAAACATATCATTAATTCTTTAAATTAACATACATGATTGCACTAAAAGATGTTTTCCACAAGTTCAATATTAAATTGATGTACATGATTTAAAATCGTGTATGTTCATATTACTATTTTTTCATAAATTCCATTAGTGACTAACTTAACCATTGTCATTATTTCATTTTTCATTCATTATTCATTAGTCAGTAACATCTGAGAGAAGATACATAATACCATATTAGCAATACGTAAACACATAAGGACACCGATATTTTAGGTGGAAACTTAATATGGGATAAAACCGCCATTGTTGTCATCTATGTCTTCTTCTTTCTTATTTTAAAGAAAATATTTTACATCTTGTACTAGTGCAGACCCTTACCAGTGAACATGCTCCTACCTACAGGAGGCTACAACCTCCACTCATTCTCCAACACCCATTGGAAGGGAGGTACAACCCCCTCAGCAAGTTTACCGACCCCTACTTGAAGGAAGCTCCTACTTACTCAACAAGTTTACTAGATACTAATGGAAGGAAGCTTTGACTCCCTTACTGAATGCTCTAACCCTTAGGACCCTTCGTGGACCATGTTTCATAATATTTAACATTGGATCTACCTTTATTAATCAACCATCAAAACATGTTGGCCACCTTTCATCATAGTTTCAAATTGGACCCACACTGTTAGGCAGACTAATCCCTCTTGTGGAATGAACGGATCTCCCTAGAACTCAGAGAAATCTAGTAACAAACAAGAAAGAACTGCTACCTTTCCCTAGTTTACAATTGACTGAAACAAACAATATGAGACAAGTCACTTACCATTTAATCAAAATGTCTGATGAAGATCCTTTCAGTTACTTCGACCATTCACTTCTCCTCGATGCTTTAGAGATTGTTCTGGCGCTTCCCAAAGCTTTCCCATGATGTCCTAAAGGAGATACGCATAGACAAAAACACACAAAGGATCAAAGCATCCAATATATGGCATAAAAGATAAATAAACTAATTAACTCAAAATACATCATAAATTGAATCAATAAGAAACCATAACCTATGTGGGTTATCAAGGAATCCCACAAATGATATCAAAGAAGACATAATTGGGAAAGAACATTTACTTTAATATTAATGAAATGGAGAAGAAACTTACAAGCTCAAATCCTTGATGTTGCAAGCCTCTTCTCACAATAGCCAACCCTCTCCTTGGATGAATATCCTCCTAGCCTTATTTCTGCAGCATAAGCCTAGTTCCAACAATCCTCTTCGATCCTCAGCCCTATGTTAGCTTTATAGGCCAAGATGGGGAATTTTGGGACCCATTTCCCAAGGGATGAGATCGAAAAATGGTGGGAGAAGGGTTCCACAAAGAGAGGTAAGTAGCTCCATGATGGAAGGGATCAAGATTAAATGGGCATCCATTCGAAGCTTGTCAGTTGGGAAAGATTTGACTAACAACGCTTCTAGACTTTACTTTACATAGCTTAATTAGGGAGAAAAGTATGTGGCCAAACTCCACGTATGTTTTTCAAAATATTTTGCTAAAGGTTTCTGCAAATCACATAGCTTAAATAGTAAAGAAGTAAGTGACCCATCATCCAAGAATGTTACTACTAACCAAAGAATTTAGTTCTTCATTTTTTGGGACTAGGAGCAAATATTATTAGAGAAAGTAAGTAATATTTGCTTCCCTTGCGTCTCTTAGAGAAACCTAGGCTTTCATATGAAAAATTTCTTAAAATCATTTGAATTTCCATCTCCCTTGTTAAACTCCACATAGTGTAATAGGAAATGAGTAAGTGGCCCATATTCCACAACATATTTTTTTTCAATGCAAGGAACAATCAACACTTAGTGTAATTAGAAGGATATTAAAAAGGATCACCACATATCCACATATTATGACACTTTGAATGCTCAGTTGCATCACACACTAAGGTTCCATATGTTTTCTACTCGAAGGCATTCAGTTTTCGGAGATTTGGGTACTTAGTTTATTTTGGATTAAAAACTCACTCCATAAGTGAATTAAGACTCCTTAAAAACAACCATAACTTGAACCAACTAAGTTTCCCCACAGGCACCACCAAAAAATTTTTAGTGCAGGTTACGACCATTGTGGGTAGGCATCCCATCAGTGACAATGGTCATGTTACACATTTGAAACCTAGTTTTTGATTTTCTAGGGAGCTTAAAGTCCTTCAATCATCCCACGTAAAAGAATACCCATGCCTGGGAGAGACTTGATCCAGAGGGGGTCAGCTTGTTGGAAATACTTAGAGGGGGGGGGGGGGGGGGTGTTGAATTAGTATTTCTTTTCAACTGTTATTTTACCAGTTAAAACATTTATATTCAGAACACAAGATGAACAAAAAGAATAAATGCTTCTATTAATATAATCTTTGCAATAAAGTAGATACAATAGATATATATATATATATATATATATATATATATATATATATATATTGGTTCTAATCTATTGCCAAGCACCAACTTGAACTTTTGTGAGGCTCCAACCTCCAGAGCACCAACTCTGTTTTGTCAAGGCACTAACCTTGGACTTAGGAGAACCAACTCCTAGGACACCAATCCTTCCAGTTTTGAGGCACCAACCTCAAGGGCTCCAACCCTTTGTTGTCAAGGCACTAACCTTGGATATAGGAGCACCAACTCCAGGGACACCAATCCTTCCACTTTTGAGGCACCAACCCCAAGGACACCAATCCTTCCAATTGTGAGGCTCCCATGCCTGGGAGACACCTAATTTAGAGGGGGTTCAACTTGTTGGAAATACTGAGAGGGGGGTGAATCAATATTTCTTTTCAACTGTTATTTTACTAGTTAAAACATTTATATTCAAAACACAAGATGGAAAAAAAGAATAAATGCTTTTATTAATATAATATTTTCAATAAAGTAGATACAATATATATATGGTTCCATTATATTTCCAAGCACCAACTTGGAATTTTGTGAGGCTCCAACCTCCAGAGCACCAACTCTGTTTTGTCAAGGCACCAACCTTGGACTTAGGAGAACCAACTCCCAGGACACCAATCCTTCCAGTTCTGAGGCACCAACCTCAAGGGCTCCAACCCTCTCCTGTCAAGGCACCAACCTTGGATATAGGAGCACCAACTCCAAGGACACCAATCCTTCCACTTCTGAGGCACCAACCCCAAGGACACCAATCCTTCCAATTTTTGAGGCACCAACCCCAAGGACACCAATCCTTCCAATTTTGAGGCTCCGACCCAATCTTTTCAACGCATGTTTGATAGTGATTCTCTGCTCCCAAAACTCTTCTTTATTGAATTCTGTCTGTTTACAGCTTCACTGTAGTCTCCATGCTACAACATCAATGGCAACCAGTCTTCATATGAAGAAGTATTTACAACTCTTCATACTGTCCAAATAGAGTCTGCAAAAGTTATCTCATGATGATATCAAATAGCCATCATGATCTCTGATAATGTCTCCACGCAGCTTTAGTGAGTCTACTATTGGCTGCACTAAGCTCTGCACAAGAACCAACTCTCTGTTTCAAGCCTCTGTTCTCACTGTCACAGTGAATGCTTCCAGCGTGACTACTACGCACTGTTCTTGCTATTACAATCTCTTACTTCCTAGAAATACATTCACATATGCTTCAATACTGGTGCTGGCTACTGCTCCCTTCAAGCGCTATCAAATGAAACTTTATTTATCTTTTCACAAAATTGTTCTTCAGGTTGTGTTATGTACCTGATTAATTCATCGGTGGTCTGAGCCTTTCACAGGTTAGCCTAATCAACAGAGTTGCTCGTCCGTCGGCTTCCTCCTATCCTACTGGACCTTCGGCTTCCTCCTGTCCTACTAGACCTTCAGCCCTTTTTTGTCCTGCTGGACCTACGACTTGCTCCTTTCTTCCAGTTCACCAACAACCACTCATAAAGGCAATTCTCTGTTTTCTTATACTAATACGCCTGACCTTTGGTGTCCCTTTTGCTCGCTTGAACTTCTGCTTCCTCTGTGCTTGCTCGATCTTTTGGCTTCCCTCCTCTGGTCGCTTTAGCTTCCTCAATGCTCGTCCATCTATGCTCACTTGATTCTTCGGCTTTCCGGTCCATGGCTTCCTTTGTCTATTCGAGTGTTCCAATACTCATAGGACACGTAAATTCAAAAGAGAGGCCGAATTACAATAGAGTTACATATTAAAAAATATCAAAGAGGCCCTTTTTAATATTCATACAATAGACTTCATTATTTACGGAGGATTTCATAGGAGAGGTTGTACCAACAGGGAGGTCCCACATGCCACGTCACTATCTCAATCGCAATCGCAAGTTCTGGAGGTTGTTTACAAGTTGTGCCCAAAACATAGCCGATGGCTGATTGCCCCTACTGGATTGCGATATTATATTAACTCCACAACTCTGTTGCAATCAGAAGATTTGCACATAACATAACCAATTTCCCTTCTGCCGACGGAGTGGATGTGATATGATATTAAGCAGTAGTTAATATACCTGTCAGGTCTGTATGTATATATTGCAATCACAGTTTATAGTGTGCCATCCCTTTATAACTTGTGATACATACCTTCCGACACAGCGGACGCGATATAACATTAGGGCGTGTTATAATAGTGGTGCAGTCGGGTCCGCGTTATTATCGCAGGAGGTTGGTGTTATGTCTACAACAAGATATTGGTTAATTGCTAACCAATTAGAAGTCTTCAGCCACACTCTATTCATGGCTTACTTTGCACGAAGGATTCCACTTTTCAACTCCTACCTTCAGTCCCACATTGACTTTTCTCTTTTTAATCAGTGCCTCGTTCCACACTGTCGATTTCTTCTGTATTAGATCCAATGATCAACACTCAGTCCAATCAACACAATCCATTGGAAGCTTGCTGCACCGTAGATCTCTTCTCTCTAGATCTAACGGTCCCGACTTAACCCGATCAACCCAAAACCGTCCGTTGATCCTTTGTCGTCAATCAACCCGCGCTAGATCCAACGACCTACATGCATTTCGGGTGAGCTACTTGCACGAGAGTTACCTACCCGAAATGAGTAGTTTTTCTCTCTCCTCTAGTTGCTACATGTCACCCATTGAATGGAATCGGGCGCTCTCTTCTAAATACCACTTACCATTTTGCATTTGCTCGAAAACCATTGCCACTATTACAAACCCACTTTTTGGAATATAACCATGTGCATTAATCAATCACTTAAATAAAGCACTTAATCGTTTAACCACGAGATTAACACTTAATCACAAGATAATCATGATTTGTGAATAAAGGCGTTAAGCACTAAGATTTATGTTTTTCAGTGGGAATACAAAGAAATACCTGGTTAACTGTTGAATGCGGATACATAGAGTAATGAGAGTCCACACCAGGCACGAGTCTTGCCCTCTTGGCTCAATTACAGCAATAAATTGACCTCTGTCTCAAACCCCCTCTAACACTCAACCTCTTGCTTCTCACTCAAAGCCTAATCATCTCACCTCCCTTGATTTTCTGCTCTTCTCTGGTCTGATATGGCTCCTCTGTTAACTCCTCTTATACTCTACAATACTCATGGCTTGGTTGGCTTGGATTTCCTCTAGCTTCTCCTCATGGCTTTTCTCCTTGGCTTCTTGCTCCTGTTTCTTCACGGATCTGCTCTGCTTCTCCCTAGCTTCATATCATCATTCAGTATCCTGGAATATTTCCATATTGACATACTCCTGTTGCTTCATGGATCTGCTCTACTTGGTGTCACATCATTGTTTACTGTCCAGAATATTACCATATTGACATCAATGATAACCTAGATTAACACAGCTTAGGTCCAGTGTGTGTGGTACTCTTTGGGTTTACCTGACCCATCTAGTGCTCAGTACTAGTAACTGACTACTAAGAAGCTAAAGAATCAAATTCTCACGTGGGATGAAGGTACTTTAGTGTCCAAAATATAGGGAATCCTTTCCCTATAGGTGACGGTGCAGGCAACACTTGAGCCTCATTCCCATTACCTTGGTTGATTCTTTCGTTGTTGGAAGGCGTCACTAGTTCTTTTGGGACGTTGCCCCAGGACCCATTAGAAGATCTATTCACAAGGCCCAATTATTTTGAGAGTGATAAGGATGATTAGGTCTACATAGGATATTTTATCATACGCAACAAACAAAAAACCTATTTTCTTGTTTTCTTGATTACATAGCTTAATTGTAAAAGGAAAATAACCATTTATATTTTTTATTTGTTTTATGTATGTGATCTTATTGAATTGATACGTATCTCCTTCCCTCACCATACACAAAGTAACACACACTTTAATAAGCACCATAGGAGACCCCACAACTCCCCGTCAATCTAGACATTTTTAAAGCCTCCCCCCATTACTTGGAGGTGTGCAAGGACTCCTACCATTTAGGCGTAGAGGACGTCACGCAACCACCATTATTGAATCTTCATTTATTGGTGAAACCTTGCTCGAGAGCCATCCCCGTCAAAGTATGCCCTTCACCACCCCAGAAGGGTCCCCACATGCTACCCCTTTGGGGAACCGCCACACATACTCCTCTAGACAGTCTGCAAGACACCCGTCGAGGTAGTTCTTCTTAAACTTCCCCATAGAGGACCCATTTGCATATACCTCTCCAAAATCATTTCACAATGGAAAGCAACTCGCAGATCCCATTTTTAGATTCTTTAAAAGTACCAGATTTAAGAAACATGACCAATGACCCGATCACCCATTGACAGAATTGGCCAGCTATGCCCACCAAGCTCCCTTCGGGCATTCCAAAGTTCAAAGGGGACAGGGCAAAGACCCAAGAAACCATGTCATGACTTTTCACATGTGGTGTTCATCTAATAGTATCACAAATGATACTATTAGATTACGATTATTTCAACACACCATGATTGGGCCTGAAGTGAAATGGTATGTCAACCAGCCTTCTGTGTCACATGGAAGCTTTATCTCTCTAGCTACAAATTTCCTCACCTTCTTCCACCATGGTTGGGGTCTGGAACTCCTTACCCACCTTAAACAAAAACTCGCTACCCACATCTCAGATCATATACATGAATGGTGAAAACACCGTAGCTTGTGTAAAACTCAATTTGAAGATAAAATCCTCTTGGACTTGTTCTTGATATCCCTTACATCGAAAATCTCCAAAGACATGTAAAATTCATCCTTGCCGATCGAGGAATAAGCCATTAGTAAAGCTCAACTATTGGAGCATATCTACACCCAGTCCAAGTACATCTATCATGGTCTTCCAGACACCCCACACTTGCAAACTTATAAAGAGATCCCAGGCGAATCCAATGCTGCTAATGGATTGATTAGGCCCATAACCAAAAATCAACTCGGTAATAACTACCAATACCCTGGATATTCATTCAATGGCCAAGAATTTGATGCTACACAAAACGCACCACCATTGCAACATACATGATACTACCCTGGTCAACCCACACCTATGCAGAATATGGTCAGCAGGGTTAACCAATATCATCCCCCTTAGGGAGGCTAATATCCTCCCCCATAGGGAAACTAATACTCATATAGGAATACAGACATAATGACCTCTTCCCAGAATCCATACATTAATCAGGGACAAGGAAACCCGTATTCTCCTTTCCCCACACAAAAAAAATAACCCATCAACACAAAATAATGAAAGGGTGAATCTAGTGCAACTTTCTCTCACTTCATAGCAACAATCAAAGGAGCAGTTGAATCCAACTAACCACCTGAATTTTTTTAAGAAAAAACCTAAAAATAAGCCAAAGGGACAACCCAGACATGGGGGAAGCAACCAACAACAACCCCCACAGGCATTGGGAAGGGGAAATCCTAACTGAAATCAAAACCAGGGATCGAATAACAATAACCCACAAAAACAAGGCAAGAACACAAGTCTATGGAATAAACATTCATGTGCTATCTGTGGGGAATACGATCACTATACCCACCATTTTCCTCAACTTCCCGACTTAAAAATGATACAAGACAGTAGGGGGAAAGGAGGTCAACAAACTGCAGTAATGAAATACCCCTTTCCCCATCAGGGAGTGGTTAACACTCACTAACAACCACCATACTCTCATCCATATAGAGTGAACCCCCATAACAATTCTAATCATGACATTTTCATGGCAGGAGAATATATCCTCCTGCAAACATGAAATCTAAGTTATGAATCTTCCTCAAATCCCAATCCATCTATCTCAACCACAACAATACATACAGGGTCGTTGACCATTCCTTGACCTTCTATAGAATCGATGCCTAAAATGGTTAAGGGAACTTTACGACGTGTAGGACATAAATCAAAATTTTCTCATAGCTACAACATAGTTGACGACTTAGCACAATCATTGTCAACCATGTTAGCATTAGAGGTCCTGCAAACGTGCCCAACCCAATGGAAAGCCTTGCTTTTCACTCTAGGCATGATTGACCCACCTGATTCTTGCCTAATGGTCTTCGACTTGGATAAAGCTACTCCACGACTACCATCAGCAATTGCTTTCCAAATTCCAACCTCAGTCCAAAACATTAAGATTCATCATTGCATTTTCAATGAGGGGGCATCCACATGTATCATGTCCAAATCGATTTGGCAGAAACTGGGATCCCCAAACTCAAGCCTTCTGACATTATGCTTAGAGTGTACAACAAGCACCCTTCTGCTTCGTTGGTCTGTACCCTAGCGTACCAGTTAAGTTGGTTGGGAAAAATGTGTTAATAGACATCGAAGTACAAGACACCCAGTTGGATTACAAAATCCCACTAGGCCAAAGCTACATGTACGAGATGGTAGCAGTCACCTCATCGATGTTTAGAATAATGGTGTCCCCCCATGACAGAAAAATAATTACTATCAATCAACTCACATACTATGAGAAGGCAACCTTACCCACACTTGGCAGTGTGTTACCCTTAGTCTCGTCTTCTCATGAGTTGATCACTACTTACAATGAGCTGAGCCCTCGCCAGTATAATCCATCAACTCTTCGAGGGACATTCCGAGGAGACCCTCCGGTGAAGCAATAAATTTCCCCAAACACTAAAGCATCAGTGTGCATGACGACCTCATCGAATACAACCCAAAATCAAGGACCCGTTATGGATGCTAACAACCTCGTTGTTACCAATATGACCTTCTTAGCTAATTCCATTACTCATTCACCCTTCTTTTATCCCCCACCTGGTTTTATCTCACACAAGGTCATCGCAATGCTCTTGTTGCCCCATATGGATCTTACAATACCGGTTTGGTATTTGGCCCCACAGGCCACACTGTCAAGCATAGGTTTCACTGCAACATGAGTCAATCCTATTCCTCCTCCAGATAATGTGACACACCAAACAATGCCTACTCAAGTAGCGCCCACACCACAAGGAGTGCCTACACCGACACTAGCTGGTGCAAAAACAAGGGATAAGAAAAAAGGTAAAAAGGTGGAAGCTTCAAACACTCCCTCCTCTAGGGTCCCTCAACCCTACGCATTGTGTGAAATAGTAGGGCACCCTACCAACAAGTTCACCGAGTTAAAAGAGATCAAAGATCTTCTAAATTCCCTAAAAGAGCGATTCAACCCTCCTCCCCCTGTTGAAGAAAAGAGCACACCCACGCGTCTTAAGTCATTTTGCACCAATCACGTATGCGCCATCTACGTAGGGTATGGGCAGTGTACTCATGATTTCCCCTAAATCCTGTGATATCTAGACGCGTTAGGTGCACTCACCCAATATAATACCTTATTACTCTCCACAAAGGATGGCTACAAAAACATTTTTTATTTCGTAAGGGAATAAAATTCTTTCTCCTATCCCTCATTTGGTCCGTCAACCTCCCGCCATGATCAGAGGAAACCTAAACCAATGAACACTTTAGCATCACCCACTTTCATATTGTGCGACGTACGAGATCATTTGATCAACCAATGCCCTGAATTAAGGGAATTTAACTGATTTTATCTAGTACCCCACATTGCTCAAAGCACAAGACCTAGGCATAGGCGTCACACTTGTAAGGTTTATATAGGAAATCGTCATGTGTGACACTGCCCCCATCTTTCTCAATTTCATTCTTTGTTAGGATTCATGTGGAGATTCATCGATGAGAATTTCGATTTAGTCATATTAGATACTGAACCTGTTATCACCTAGATTGACCTCAGGTTGAAGGAAGGCAATTCCAGGGTAACCACAAACCAAGCTTAGCCTAGTAGCTAGCCCTACTAGGCTGGGAGAGGGCTCTCTCCATAAGGATCCCAGTCAAGATGACTGGATCAAGTAAAATATTTTAGGCTAGGTATAGTAGCTCGAAAGGTTTTGATTGAATTTGTTGGTGTTTTGCTGGATCAGATGGAGCTGGGCAGTTTAGGTCTAGGAAATTAGGTCAGAAATGCAGGGTGTTCTATGGGGCAAGGTAGGCATAGGCTTTAGCACTTTAGGCTTAATGGTGTGAGGTGTTTAATACTGATGAGGAGCTAAGTAGGGCATGTGACAATCATGGATCCTTCTCAAATAGTAGAAAACATGAAATATTGAATGATTTCCCAAGGTAGAGTACTGTTACAATGGATTCTACCTATCTAACTTGATAACGTTCAATAAGAAGCAATGAAATGGATGATGGAATACATAAAACATGCAAACAAATGATTAAAAAATAAGAAATTGTGCTAAAACTCCATACCACAAGGATCCCATAAAAATAGCTGCAAATCCCATTAATCTCCTTGCCAAACTGCTTACAATGATTTACAATCAAGCTTTGAGCATCCAAGTGAGTCCAACCTCTACAAATGACTCAGAAAACACATGATATAGGAATCAAAACAACCCACTCTAACCTTAGGGGTCGAATCCATGAGAAGAGGGGCTGATCTAACTGATACTAAACAAGGAACATGAATATAGGCATTATCAACAACTTACCTCCAAAAGTCAAAAACTAATTCATTTGACTTCAAACTAACTCCTAAATCAATGAATCTACCCTCTACAACTTTTTAACAATCATATTTTCAAGCCATGACATCATTTACAATAGTAAATCATCCACCATGAGAGAGAATCCATGATCATAGTCAAAAACTGGAAAAATAGGCATCCTGAGCAAAATTTTCTCTACGCGCAGCGCTAGTGGCTCAATGCGTAGTGCCACTTTCAGGTCCCTTTTGAAGGCCTTCCTAGCATCCAAATTGAGCCCATGATAGCTCATTGGAAAGGTAGGTAAGTCTACTTTCTATAACACCTAGAATTTCTTCATTTGGAGCTCATTTGACCCCTCAAAACCTGATTTTCCCAAGGCTGCATCTGTGTGTCCAAAAAGTGGCAGAAAGGTCAGTTTTGGAGTGTTTTTGAACCTTTTGGTGGATTAATTTTGCTCCAAAAATTTTGAAAATTTTTAGGGTGCATGTCCTCACTACCCTGAATCCAAAAATGTAAGCCATTCCTCCATTAGATGCCGCTAGGAAAAGCACAGTGCCGGTGGTGCTGCACTTCTGGGCAGTTTTCCTATGTATTAAAATTCAAAATTTGCAAATGACAAAATTTTCCCAAAACTTGCCCAAAATTTGTGTGAAGCACCACCATCATGTGCTTTGATGAGCCAAGGAAGCCTCAGCCAACAATATAAGTCTATCCTCCTCTTTGTTTCCTTTCAAGGCCCGCTTTAACCTAGCTTTCATCTTCTTGATTCTTATGTTGCAAATCCTATTGCGAGTCTTGTAATGATAGGCCATGTGTCTGAGCATCTGATTATCCCTGTTGGCCTTTTGTAGCAACTTCTCAAGGTGTAGGTTGATCCTCTCAAGCCAAATTGGTCTATCCTCTTCTATCTCTTGCTCAATAGGGGTCAAAGTGACTTGTGTTTCTTTGTCACTTTGTCGTTTTGCCTTGAGCACTTGCAGCTCCATGAGGACTTGTTTGTCACTCAACTGTTTGTTTTCCTGCTCTAAGTATGTGATGACATACTTGGCCCTCTCTAGGTTGTCCATCAAAGCTTGTATTTGAGCTTCCTTTTCCTGTATGATGATGTCCTTCATTGTTTTCCTCTCCTGAGCCTCTAAGTTAATGGTCTCAATGTCATGCTGCTCAAGTTCATCATGTTATACCAACTCAAAGTCCCTTTCCTCCTCCTCATCATCTGGCATCTTTTCCTTTCCCTTGTGCAACTGCTGTACTTGCACCTGTTGTGTCGATGAAGAAGGAAAAGCCCCTTCCACATCCTATGGAGCTAGCATTTGCCTATGGGTTGATGAAGAAGGCAAGGTCCCTTCCACATCCCATGGAGCAAACACTTTCCTAGCAGCTGCAAACAATATCCTTGTGGCTCTCTGATATGTCAAGTAGAATGGAACCTCAACAGTTCTTGTCTCCTTGATCTCTTTCCCCATTTCCACATGACTAGAAGGCCCACCTATTTCTTGAAACACTGATGGAGGAATCTGGGGACCCCTAAACATGTCATGAGCAATAAATGTCTCCCAAGGGATGTTGAGGAGACTGAGATGATGAAGAACAATAATTTTGATCAAGGAGTAGTGATAGATGCTGCTCATCTGCTGAGGGTATGGCTTCTTCTGCACAAGGTAAGCCATTTTCTCAATGTTTCTGAACAAAAAGTATGGGAGGTTTAACATCTTCACCCTTGTAAAATGCATGAGGAGCCTGATGTGGTAAGTGTACAACCTGGAAAATCTGCCCTCACAAATGAAGTATTTGATGATGATTCTCATCAAGGCGACATACTTGTTCTCAAGAAATTTGAAAGGAAAAAGCCTCTTCACCTGATTTCTGTACTGAGGTTTAATGTAAGGCTCATAATAATGTTCATCAAGATCTTGGGCCTTATACCACTTTTCACCAACATTTGGAATCCTGGTGGCATCTGAAATGATGGATGGTGACACTGTGAAAGTTACCCTAGCAAGAGTCACTTTATTGTTTTGAAGATGAGCTACAAGGAGTCTAGTGAGCTCTGGGTGAAATTGTACTCTCTCCACTTATTTATAAAACTCATAGCATCCCTGATATCTAAAACATGAAACATCCAACTGAGAAGCCTGCAATTCCCTTAGGTTTGTTGGCTTTTCTCTTGTGATCTTGCCTCCCTTATGAGGTTTTTTGTGCTGCCTGGCTCCATCTGCTAAACTGTCACTAGCTTTGTGTTCATCTTCATATTCATGATCTTCTCTATCCATGTTTACAAGATTTTTAGTTGCACACCTTTAGAAAGGGTTTAAGGGAATGAGTGGGAGTCTTTAGGATTGTAGGGATGTGTTTAGGGTAGATTTAGACAAAATATGAATTATGAGAGTGAGGGAAAGGGTTTTTAGGATGAGGGATATAATGAGGGGATATGGATGAGGGGACGGGTAATGATGTAAATAGGGTTTTTAGTTCTAGTGATGGGTGATGGGAAACAAAGCAATTAGGGTTTTGTAGAAGAAACTAGGGTTTGATTTTAAGTGTGAAGAAAATGTCTATAACTTTCATTGTGCAAGCTAAAAATAAAGTGGAGAAGGGAAAATTACTTGTAAAAGAGGAAATAGCAGAGAATTTGGTGAATTTTTTGGTGTTATGGATGATTTTTTGGCTCACTACCCAACGCACAACGCCTTTGTAAATTTGAATTGCTGAAAATCTCTAGGAGCACAACACCCTGCTCTACACGTAGCACCTCATCCCCTACACACAACACTGACCTATTTTCTCCAGAAGCACAACGCCTTACTCCCAACGTGCAACGCTTATTTTCTTCTGCCCAAACTCACTTGAATTTTACCTTTGGACTTCTTTGCTTGCAAGATGAGAAAAATGACTTAGAAAATGGAATGTGAGGGTTTATATATGAGTACAAATTTGATTTTTCACTTTAGAAAAACCCATTTTTCAATGTTCCTTGTCTTTTTCAAAACTCTATTTTTTTAATGCCTTTTCTCATTCTGTCTTTGCAGGTGGATAATGCTCACATTGACTTGATTTTTGCAGTGCTTCTTTGTCATGCAGCGAGGAGAGGTGCTTAGATGCAGCTGGGATCCATTGTTACATATAAAAACTTAAAATTACATAAGAAATATAAAAAAATTCAAAATACTCTGTTTTCACCTCAAAAAGATGCTTTTTGAGGTGAAAATTACATTAGGTTACAAAAATAATATTTTCAGTAGGTTATGATTTCCAAGCCATCATGCTTGATTTATTGATCATCCTCATACCCTTGCTGACCTTTATTCACATTTGAAAATCAGTTTCTTGACCTTGGTAATCAAACCCTGGACCTAATGAAATCAAACCCTAGAACCTAATGAAATGGATTGCAGATTAAGGATCAACAAGTATAGTCTATGAGGGAGGAGCTGAAGAGAAAAAAACCATCAGTGGATCCATATATCATGACCTAATGGAGTGATGAATTGTTTACAGTATGGGACTCCTACTATGAAAATGCAAAAGAGCAGATTTTGATCCCTAATGGCAATATGAAAAGACTGACACTAACAGAACCATCAAATAATTCACCACCATCCGGGAATGAAGCATCGTCTGTTATATGTGTGTTTGAGGAGAAACGACAACCAACAACAAAGAAAGGCCCCCATCATTTCATCCCCTCTCACCACCATCAATCTAGATTGGAAAAAAAAATGATCTAAAGCCACCTGGAAAATAAGATCATCCATCACATGTGCCCTATGTGATAAACCCAACCATTTGGTGAATGAATGTCATGAACTAAATAAGTTTAATGACATCTTTCACTTAGTGGTCCAAATTCCACACAAGCATCTCTCTAATCAAGATAAAATCACACGCTGTTATTGTTGCATCTTCTCTCAAGTCCATCACACAAGGGATTGTGAGTACCTTTATTGTGAAGGTAAATCCCCTCTGCAGACAGAGGAAATCCCTCTAGCGCAATGAGTGCGTCTAGCAACAAAGCAAACAAACTAACATACACTTCGACCCAAGTTTATATTTGACAAAAGCAGAGAGAAGGAGAAACCTACCTCGCTCTGATGCTAATCACTCAATCCTTTGGAGATGACTTTGATTCTTTCTCTCTAGGCCTTGCTCACTTTTTCTTCACGTCCAGGTACCTGCAAGGAAGATCAAAGAGCTATGCAAAATACAAGAGCATATATGGCATACATAAAACATAAACTACTTAATAGATCAAGGAGTATTAAGCTAAAAGCATAAGCATTTACATAATTATGGAAATTGAACATCAGATGTATATATTAATGAGCTAAAAAGGGAAGCATACAACCTATGCCTTGATTTCGGAGACCTCCTTTTGATGGATGTCCAATTCCAAGAAAAGACTCTTCAAGCACTCCTTCTCCAAGCTAGAATGGGTAGCATGTAAGCATAATCTCAGCATAGGGATGCAACAATCAATGATCAACCATTTGGGGATGGAAGGGAGTTAATTTATAGGAATGGAGAGGGAGTTAGGGATCCAAAAAAGAGGGAGGAAGGTCCACATCTCAAGGAGAAAGTCCATGATGATAAGATCAAGAGGTCTAAATGGGAGAGCTCGACCATATCAACAACAACCAATATCCAACTCATTGTTCTCGAAGGTTCTAGTGCATGAAGCTTCTCCTCTAGTTTGGAAAAACTTGCGAGAAGAGGTTGAGGGTGGGTTTTCATATCAAAACCTATATTGGTAGTGCTAGGGTAGAACTGTGCAACCTTCCATCAGTATGAGCATGCAATGGATCAAAACGCGTTGATGCTAAAATTTAGGTTTTTAGTTAACCTTCTTCAGACTGGATTCAGGGTAGTTTTCCTTTGATTCTTCAGGGAGGTTTTTCTATGTATATTATGATGGATAATTTGCACAGTCGTCAATGTTTTAGAACTTCAGGATATGGAACAGGAAGTGAACAGGAGGTCTAACAAAATATTGTGTAACAAACTTATACGTTTTCGCACAGTAAGAGCAGTGCTAAGGCCAACCCACACCGGGAAGCCACATCATGGAAGCCTAGAGATGGATATCACCACAAGATATTCCATCTCATGACGTCAATGAGGCATCAACATCCCATACTAGTAGTGGTACCACCTCCCATACTACCTACTCAGTTAGTTCTGGACCAGTATGTGAAATTTGTACCAATACCTCTCATAGCACTAAGGCATCCCCTATTTTACACACATTTTGACAGCTTAGGATTCAACGTCAACATCCTATCAAGGAAGATACTTTTCCCCCTTGTACACCAACAAGAGTGCAAGAACTTCCTCCCACGTCACCTCAACCCACCATAACCGAGATTCTACCACCACCCAATGCTGACGACATGCAACATCATATACGATTCATTTCCTCATTTGTAGGAACCATGATTCATGTTGTCTGCTCATCATTTTTTGGTGTTAAGATGTTATGAAACCAACTCACAAACAAATATAAAAGATAGATCATGACTTAAAAATCAGCCTCTTCGAGGGGGCAACCTCCTTTACATTACACAAATGAAAAATTCTTGGATGATACAAATGATAAGACCTCGTTTCTATATATAGGAGTCTAAGGTTTCCTAATAAAATCATAGCCCACATAACAATAAGATTGTAGGGGCACAACAATAACAATAGTGGGCTTCTCTGGGGCATAATAATAAAAACATGGGGACTATATGGGCATAATAATACAATAAGGGGGTTGCACTAATAATAATAAGAGGTTACACTAGTAGTATAGGGATCTAACATGCCCCTCTCCTTCAAAAAGTGTTTTCCTCAATGCTTGAGTAGTTGTGGATGCTTTTGTATAAAATTCTCATCCTCCCATGTGGAATATTTAGCGGGTAAGTTCTTCCACTTGATGAGATACTATGAAATTGATTAGTTTTGTAGCTGTCGATTTCTTGTTTTTGTGACTTCTTTAGGTTCCAATATGATTTTTCCTTCCTCTTGAAGTTCTGTAAATATTGTTTGAATTGGGATCTTCTCACCTATAACCTTCTTTAAGCATGAAACATGGAAAACTGGGTGCCCTCGGGAAGATGCAGAAAGTTCCAATTTGTATGCCATAGTACCAATATTTTGTAACAGCTTGTACGAACCATAATACTTTGGTGATAATTTATTATCCTCTGTTGAAGCCTCGAAAATCATTGCTTCAACATGGGGGAAATCCACCCGGTCCAGACCTTGGTTGGCAACTCCTTTTCCATTTGGAGTAGTGGCTCCGACTGGGGATAATGGGACCAGTTTCCCAATCTATTTAATGCTTATGCTATTGGGGTGATATGTGAGGTTTTAAAGTAATGTCTAAGTTAAAAGTAATCTAATCTAAACTAACAATTACATGCATTTCATCCTAATTTAAGCACTATCTAATTATAAATATACCTGGGGTTGAAATCGATGTATGCGATCTACAATAATATCTGAAAGAAATTGGTAATAAATATCATTCATTTGTGATGAGAAGTGAATCCATTTTAACAATAATCATTTTGTATAAAAAGTTGGCCAAAACGATTGTGAAAGATATATTGCATAAGGAATTATTCATATATTCAGCATAAAATAAAGATCATCATCACACAAAAGTGCAATAATGGTAATCAAAATTCATACTTTCATACATAAAAAATTTGAAGAGAAATCAGTGCTTAATAAATAAGTAAAAGGGATTACGAGATAAAAGTACCATTTATAATATGTCCTACTCATGTGTTTCAGCAATATTGATCTATCTTCAGTCCATTCAACACCATATAAGAGTAAAAAAGTGAAATTTCAGTAGAAGATGCTAAATCAGATAGAAAATAAATCATGTTCCATTAATTTCACCAGAACTCCCTCAAAGGGACAAAAGTGCATGTTTTGAAGACTATTTTGATAAAATTCTGGACCCCTCTCTAAATGCATGAGAGGGGTTTAAATAATTAAACTATAAAACTAAAAATAGATTATTACAAAAATAGTTGAGGAGGTTTAAATGACCTGCCTCAATTTGTGCAAAAATAAAATCAAAATGGAAATAAACAAGGTGACTAACTATCCTGCATTTGATCCTTCAGATCGCAAATATCCATCATGGGTTTGAGCTATGTTGGTTGGCCGACTTTGGCTTTCAGTTGTCCAACGAATATGACATCGGTCAGTTTTGGCACCATTTTCTCCATAGAAGTGGTTAGGCATCACAGGGTCATCCATTGGTTGTGAGGTTTTACCAAATGTTGCCAATATGCCTCCCAGTTTAACCTGGTTGTTTGCCTTATCACTTCTTCTTTTTCTGCCGCTGCCTGTTTCCATTGCTATTCAAGCTATTTCACATTAGGAAGGAAACCCGGAATGGAATCTGCCACAAGATTAGTACTATGTAAATTCTCATTGATGTTTTCTATGACACTGTTTGCTGCTGCCGCAACGTCTTCTGTTGCCTTTTCTGCTTCTTTAAGTCGAGAATCCCAGCTCGCAAATAGGATTTCCTTATGCGATTATTCTAGCTTAGGCAGGTCAACCTTTCTCCCATCTTCTGTATTTTTCCAGGTGATAAAATTGGAGACCTTTTTGAAGATCTCATCGTATTCAAGTATCATTTCCATGACTTTAATTGTTAGTTTATTGCTTGTTTCGCAATAAGATTTCCACTTTGAAATCTTCTGGCAGAATAATTCTTTCTGGTGCATCAGCTGGGAGTTAAGGCCGAGTGCTTCGGTAACAAACTGATCAATTTTTTATCGATCAATTATTTCCTACATTTGTGTTTCCTTCTCAGCTAAGTTGGTTCGATGTTCTATTTGCATTTGTTCAAATACCTGTTGAAGCTTGGCCAACTGTATCTCTGTTTGCTGGTCGGATTTTACTTGTAATTGTTGCTCAATCGATGTTATTTTATCTTCCTTTCTCTAAGAAACATTTGTATTTCTATTGCTTTATCCATGGTTGCTGTAGCGTAAGCACCTGCAAATCGTGAGAGTCTAGTAAGGTTGGCAGATGGATCAATGGGTGAGTCTTTCCATAGAACATCCATTCGTTCATTTTCAGGGGTAGTATCAGCTGCAGGGTCCAATTTCCATTTCTTTATTTGTCTTTTCACCATGGCCTTATGCTGTGGGCTATAGAACACATCCAGAGGGAGAATTTCTTCAATTCTCAAAATTATTTCAGAGGTGGGGGTGGCAGGGATGTCCTCCACCTCTTTTGTATTTACACTCTCTTCCATTGTAATTTCCAGAGTTGTTTTCTGTTGTGGAGTTTGCAACTCTGGCGCTTGTTCCTTTGTGTTGAGGCTTTTATTAAAATTGTCCCACTCTTCCTCTAAGTCAATTACCATGGGTTTTATTGGCTGAGCAGAGGTAGTAGGGATTTCAGCCTGCTTGCTAGCTGAAGTTTCTTCAGCCATCTTCTGTGTAGATTGGGCTGTATCCTTTACTGACTCCATGCTTCTGCTTTTCCCATTTTGTGATGATTGTTGTGATTCCCCGGTAGATTTCTCTTGAGATTCCGCTCCAGAATCAGTCTTAGAATTTTCTTTGGAGTCACCTTCTATAGTCACACTGGGAGTAGGCTCCCTTATTGGTTCAATCAATAATTGGTCCAATGGGACCTTTGCTTACCTCTTTTCTCTATAACTGTAAAAATTTTCCAGATCTTCATGGTCAAAAAGTATTTGTGTCATATGCTTCACCTCTGTGAAGGTGATTGTAATGAATTTTTGCAGTATTAACAACATGCTACTCCATTTGTTTTTGAGTGCTGAAATTGGAATCCCTTTTCTAAATACTGTAACATCCATACATGGGTTTTTAAGAATCACCTTCCAAGATTCATCATGAAACTCTTTGTTTTTAAACCATCTTTCTCCTAGTCTTGGGAGTTCCATTGATTCTGCTATGAAGGACTCTGTAACTACAAATTTGATATCCCCTATTTCCACTTTCGTGCCATCAAATGACCTTGCAAAGGATTTAGTGATTTCCTTGTGATAGCCATTAAATTTTTCAATAAAACACAACCATCCAGCCTTCTGTAACATCCCCTTGAGTTGTGGATACCCCTCCATGTATTTTACCCCTATGGGCTCAGTTCTAACAATAAGCCCCATATCCTCTATTCTCAGTTACCCTTCAAAACTACTCTCACTGTCTAAGAAATGGAATGACTGCGTATATGGAAATGGAGTGACTGGGTATATGGAAACAGAATGATTATGGATATGGAAACAGGATGACTGGGTATATGGAAACAGAACGACTGTGGATATGGAAACAGAATGACTGTATACATGAAATGGTTGCGTAAATATGAGAGAAAAACATAAGAGTTGGCATGTAATAAATAAACAGTCAGGGTTTGAAGAGTCGTAAATAGGTAGGTCATGTCGTTAATCTGACCGTTAACAGGTGTCGCTGTGGAGGACCGGTTAAGTACAAGTTATGGAGTTTGAAGTGGAGATCAGTTATGAAGGAATCATTGGACAGTTTGTCATTGAAGGCAGAAGATATGACGAAGACATCGTGGCGGTCAAATCACATGATGATTAATTAAGGAGACATGTGATCATACATGTTATACAAGTTTATGTTTTCAAATTTCTTTTTGAAATAAATTTTTGCATTTACCTTTGGAACCTTTACCTTTCACTTGCTAATATTTTGATTTTTGCTCCACAGGTACTTTAGGCATGATTGGTCTTCAAAGTTGATTTTTCCTCAATTACCTGCATACAAGATTTTATTATGAACTAGATACTTGTGCTTGGACTGATAAACAAATTGTTGCTGCAGAATCAGATTAGCTGCAGAACAGAATCAACTGCGGAACGGAATCAGCTGCAGAATGTGAAACAACTGCAGAATGTGAAACAAAGAGTAAAATATGGCTTATGAATGAAAGAAATGGAAATGGCTGTGTAAATGAAAATAAGACAAGATGATAAATGAAAATGGAGATGAAAGAAATGTTGGGAAAGGAAAAATTTATTGGTGAAATATGGAAGTGGAAAGAAGTGAAATTGTAAAAGAAAAATAGAGTAAAGCGAGATGAGATAATGAATTTTACAGAATGCAGAATGACTGTGGCTTTTTGTCACCACTTTTTTCAAAAAGGAAATGGAAAATATAGGGTGTCAGAAACTTCTGATTTTCACCTTGTATTTTTTGTATAAGCATGCCAATCAATGATTGGTTTTCAACCTTATACAATTTATTTTTTAATATATATATATATATATATACAGGAAAAATAAAGACTAAGTTGGTGGAGAAGAAGGATTCTTCTTCACTAACTTCATTTTAGAATTGTTCTGGAAGATCTTGATGAACTCCTCCTTTGAAATCGGTTTTTGATATATTTTCAATCTATGACCATTCACAAGAAGAGGAGTTTGACTTTCATATTTTGTTCTGATCCTCGCTGCTCCATTACTAAAGACTTTTTCAATCTCATATGGCCCAAGCCAATGAGTTTGAAACTTCCCTTGAAAATCTTTAAACTTTGAATCAAATAACAATGCCCAATCTCCCTCTTGAAACCTCTTGTCCTTGATGTATTTTTCATGCCATTTAGCACTCTATTGTTGTACTAGACCAGTCCTTTGAACTGACTCTTGTTTGATTTCATCAAGTTCATTTAATTGCTCCAGTCTATGCTTTTGAGCCTCTGATAAATCCAACCCCAATTGGAGTGCCATCTTGAAAGTTCTGATCTGGAACTCTATAGGGAACAAAACTTGTTTCCCATAAACAAGTTCATAGGGTGTATGTCCTATTGTGTTCCTCCATGTAGTTATATAGGCCCATAAGGCTTCAGGAAGCCTTTCTACCCAATCTCTTCTATGTAGATGCATAGTCTTGGTGAGGATTCCTTCAATCACTTTATTTGTAGACTCCACTTGACCATTTGCTTGTGGATGATAGGGAGTAGATTTCCTATGCTTGATCTTGTATTCCTCCACAAGCCTTTCCATCATGTTGGATGTGAATTGAGATCCCTAATCTGTCATAATTTCTCTTCGAACACTGAAACGAGTAAAGATGTCCTCAAAAAGAAAATTAACTACAGATTTTTCGTTAGAAAAAAGTAATGCTTTGGCTTCTACCCATTTGGTGACATAATCATTGCATACCAATATATACTTTTTCTGCTTAGATGGAGGATTAATTGGCCCAATAAAGTCTAAAGCCCACTTTTCAAAGGGTTCAATACGTACCTGAATTTGTAATGGCATTTCATTTGAGGGAGCAAGTTTCCCTACCCTTTGGCAGCTGTCACACCTCCTGACATATTCTTTAGCATCTTTGAAGATGGATGGCCAATAATATCCTAACGAAAGGATTTTATAGGTTTTCCTCGTGTCAGCAAAGTGTCCACCACACGGTTCATCATGACATGCTTTGAGAATCTCAGGCATTTCATCTTCCATGACACACCTTTTGATCATAAGATCTGGCCCTATTTTATACAATTCGTTAGTGATCCATGAATATCTTGCACTTTCTTGAATAATCTTTCTTTTCTCCCTAGGAAACAAATGTGAAGGGCATTTGCAAACCAAGGAGTTTGAGTAGTTATTGCAAAAAGATATTCATCAAGAAACTTATCTTCAACTGGAGAGTCTTCTTTGATATTCTGAATCCTGGACAAGAAATCAGCAACTTTGTTTTGTTTTCCAGGTCTATCTAGCACAGTAATGTTGAATTCTTGCAAAAGTAAAAGCCATCTTGTAACTTTTCCATTAGTAATAGGTTTATTCATCAAATATCTAATTGCAGAGAGATATGTATGAACAAAAGTTTCATAGTCTTTTATATAGTGTCTGAACTTGTTAATTACATGAACAATAGCTAAAAATTCCTTTTCAGTCACAGTATAATTCAACTCAGTGGGAGTCAAATTCTTACTTGTATAGTAAATGGCATAAGGAATCAAATATTTTTGTCCCAATACAGCTCCCAGATCTATATCTTCAGAAATAGGTGCTTCAGAAGTTTTTGCTTTCAAGGTTTCAAATGCTAGTTGGAAATCGGGATTCCAACTAAATTCACAATCTTTTGTAAGCAATTTGAAGAGTGGAGATGCCATTTTAGTGAATTTTTCTATAAATCTTCTATAGTATCCTATAAATCCTAGAAAACTTCTAACATCCTTTTGGCAATTTTGAATTGATAACTTAGAGATGACTTCAACTTTAGGTTTGTCAACTTTAATCCCATCTCCCGAAATGTGATGTCCTAAAACAATACCTTCTGTAAACATCATAAAGCAGTTTTCATGGCTTAGTGAAAGGTTTGTTTCTTTACATCTTTTAGGAACTTTTTCCAAATTTTCCAAAGATTCTTCAAATGTGTTTCCATAGACTGTAAAATATCCATATATACCTCTACACAATCATGTATTAGATCAGAAAAAATTCCTATTACTGCTCTTTGGAATGTTGTAAGAGCATTACACAACCTGAAAGGAATTACTCGGTAGGCAAAAGTTTCCCATGGACAAGTGAATATGGTTTTATCCTGATCCTCAGGTGCTACCTGAATTTGATTATAACCACTAAAACCATCCAAGAATGATAAATATTTCTTACCTGCTAATGTATCTAACACTTGATCTATAAAGGGAAAAGGAAAGTGGTCTTTAAGGGTTTCTTTATTTAATTCATGGTAATCAATGCACACCCTCCATTTACCATTCTTTTTAGGCACAATTACCAAAGGAGAAACCCATTGGCTATTTGAAATTGGGTAAATGAAGTTTACATTTAGCAATTTTTGGAGCTCTTCTTTTACAATCTCCCTAAGATTTGGATTCATCCTTCTCTGAGGTTGTATGATAGGTCTAATGTTTTCCTCAATATAGATATGATGGATACAAGCCTTAGGATCAATGCCTTTCATGTCGGTGTATTCCCATGCAAATGCAGCAGAATGTTTTTGTAATTTTTTGGTTAGCTCTTCTTGTTGTAGTTTCTCCAAGTTTTTGTTTATGTTTAATGTCCTACCTGGGAAAATTTCAATTGTAGTTCTACCAAACTCTTCCATAGAATAGAGAGACATCTGCCTAGATGACAATTATTCAACATTAGATTTTTCTTGAAATTGTGCATGATCATATTCTGAAGATGTTTCAAAATTTTCCAATGTAATCAATATTGACTATCTTCACTAATTTCTGATATAGTAAAGAGAGGCTGAATATCATCTTCATCATCAACCCATTATTTGTCATCTATTTCTGTGATTTCTTTTGTTGGGGGATACAGAGTAAATTTCTTTGTTGAATTACCATAAGAAATATACATGTCACTAGATCTACAACTAATAAAAGCATCAGTTGTGGCCAGCCAAGGTCTTCCTAGTATGAGTGGGTGTCCTCCTAGATTATTATTGGCAGTTAAGATCATGAAATCAACAAGATATTCCCAAGAATGTAAGGAGACTGAAATATCTTCTAGCACACCATCTGGTTTGATTATTGATCTATCTGCAAGTTGCAGTAAGTTAGGTGTGTAAAGAAGATTAGGAAGTTTAAGCTGCTCCATAGTTTGTCTACTCATGATGTTTATTGCTGCCCCTAAGTCAATCAATGTATTTGGAATTTCAATTCCATTTATATGTGTCTTGACAATTGGACTCCCTGGATCCACATACTTCTGTATGGCAATTTTTCCCATCATTATGTCTGCTATCTTTCCTACCAGGTGAATTCTTTTTGTTTCTTTTGCTTTTCTCCTTGGTCTTTTTATGCTCAACTCCTTTATTGTTTTGGCTAGAATTGGAATTTCTCTAATGGCTTGTAGCAAAGGAATTTTGATACAGACATTCTTCAATTCATCTAGAAAATCATAATTGGGCAACAAGATCTGTTTTTCTACCCCTTTATCGATTTGTAGTCTTTCAGTAAAAGGAGATGTAGAAGTAGATGCTGGTTGCTCAATGATAGGAGTTGTGTTCACTGGTTCTTTTCGTTTTCCTTTTTCAATGTTTTGGTTTTGGAGAGATGTTTCCTCAAAACTTTTATTGACTTTTCGAGAATCTTCCTCAGAAGTGTCTTGTTCTTGAATAACTATAGAAGGTCTTTCCTTTTCTAATATCCTACTTGATCTTATTTGAACACCATTAAGATCTAGAGGAGTAATCATGTAAGTTGGAAGTTGTTGTCCTTCTGCCATGTAAGCATTCTGAGGGTTTTTATTGTTGGGGTTTGATAATGGTTGGGCAAGTAGCTGATTTGGTTTCTGCTGGAATGGAAGCAAGAGTTGAGGATTTTGACTTTGTTGTGGACGTTGTTGTGGAAATGGAAATGAAAGTTGAGGGTTTTGATTTTGAAGTTGTGGTTGCTGATTTTGTTGCTGATTATGTGGGTGAGGATAATTCTGATAGGATGGAGAATATTGATAATATTGAGAAAATATCCCATAGGGATTTTTTACTCCTTGTGCCCACAGTTGAGATTGAAACTGAGATTGAGGTTGAGGCCAAGGTTGTTGCCAAGGATTCCAGTTTGGTGGGGGCTGAAGATACATTGGATTGTTAAATCCCTGATTTTGTGGCCCCTACCAAGGTCTTCTTGCAACAAAACAAAGAGGTTCTGTAAAATTTGGGACTATTTCCTCTTGAAAGACATCCTTAAGACCTGGGATTGAAGGATAACCCTTGGTCTCATGAATTTCTGAACAAATCATACAAGTTTCTACAATTTTTGCATCTAAAGGGCATTCCTTTAGCGCATGTTTTTTTCTGCATTTTGGACAAAAAATGGCTAAAGTATCAACCTCTGTTTTCTGCTTGTTTTGAATTTTAAGGGTGTCTAGTTGCTCACTAAGGCTCCCTAAAATATCAGTTTTAAACTCATCAAGCATATTGCCAATTTCTACCCTACTTATAGAACCAGTTGCAAATTTGTTTACTCTAACAAGAGAAGGATCTCTTGGCCCTTTCCCTATTTTAGATTTCCCCTCTTGAGATATGAACACACAATTCTCCTATATCACTCAATGGAAGTTGAGAGATATCTCCCTTCCCCATCATATTAAGGATATCTATCCACTCATCTCTAATGGGCTTTAACAAAAGAGCTTTCAAGGTTTATTCATCTAAATCATTCATTTTTGCTCTTTTCAAATTATAGTTAAACCTCTCAATCAAATCTTCTAAGTTTTCATCCTCTCTTTGCATCATTTTGAACACCTCATCTTTATGATTGGTAGGTATGCAATAATCCAAGTACCTATCCAAAAACGTTTTTTTCATGTCATTCCAAGTTCTAATGGACTGAGTAACTAACCCCATAAACCATTTCAAAGCAGCTCCTTTTACTGTTGAAGGAAACAATTTGAGTTTTTGAGAGTCCTCTAGATAATTATAGGTTCTGCATAGGACTTCAAACTCAAATAAGAATGTTTCAGGATCATCACTTCTCAACCCATGAAAGTTAGGGAGGACAGAAGGTGAGATGTTTCTCATTGTTGCATTTGTTTCCTCATCCACTACAGGGAATCCAAAAGAGTTATCTACTTCCCTATTTCCTCTGCCTCCTCCATTATTTCCTCTACCTCCTCCATCATTTCCTCTACCCCCTCCTCCAAACAGTGAGAATTCTCCATCTTGTTATTCTTCTGCCGTTATAGTTTCTTCAAAGTCAGTATGGGGTTCAACCTGCAAGGTTTCTTCCTCCTCCTCTGGTTCTTCTATTAATGGAATATGGGAGAGAGATTCTACTTCTTCCTCAATAGGTGTTCCTAATTCTTCAATTACAATGTGCTCTCCTGTGGAGGTGAAAAAGGCTCTTCCTACTGTTGGAGATTCAAAAATTTTCTCTCCTAAGACTGCCTTGGTAGATGAGGTAGGAGATTCTGTTGATTGGATTTTTGCCTTTGGAATTTCAGGAGTCCTATAGCTGGGAGTATGAGTTTGGGATGGAGGTGTGTCTTTTATTGTTCTTGGAGGAGTAGGTGGAGTTGTGGGAATTGAACTTCTACCCCTAGCTATAAATCTACCCGTAGAGTCTCTTTCTCTATGCATGTCATTTTTTTTTTTTTTCAAATGTAAGAGATAAGGCTACCTAGTTACACTTCCCCGACAATGGCACCAAAATGTTTTGACAATTTAGTGTCCTAAATTGCTCTACATAAATTATCAATCCGGGTATTGTAAACTGATGAAGTGTAGTGCACTGTTTGTGTTAGATGACCCTTCTCACTTCATTGTTTTTGTGTTTTACGTTGTTTTGGAGGTTTTTGGTCCTTTAATCCCTAATGATTTACAATCTAACAAAAATCTTAAATATAACTTCTGTAAAGACTGCTAAGAACCTAAAGAAATGAGAATTAAAAGAGCTTAAGTAGGATCTGGAAGCAAAGTTTAATCAAGAAATGAAAATAGAGTTTCTATTTCTGCTCTTATCATTATTTCCAAATCATGAACTAAAAACTAAAAAGTAAAATTGCAACAACTGTCTAATCCATTACAGAAACAAAACAAAATAAAATACTAAAACTGAAAGTGAAATTGCAACTAATGTCTGATCTATTATGAAAACAAAACTAAATGGAATACTAAAACAAAAGTGATATTGCAACTAATGTCTAATCTATTATGGAAACAAAACTAAATGAAATACTAAAACTGAAAGTGATATTGCAACTAATGTCTAATCTATTATGGAAACAAAACTAAATGAAATACTAAAACTGATAGTGATATTGCAACTAATGTCTAATCTATTATGGAAACAAAACTAAATGAAGTACTTAGTTACTCTGCCTCTCAATTTTGGGAGAAAAACCTCCTTGTGATGACATTTTGAGGAATTTTGTACTTCATTATTCTAAGAAAAGATAAATGAAAAAATGTAGAAAAGACTCATTACATGAATGAAGTATTCAACCACTTAGTTTAGGATGAGTTATCAACTAGAAGAGCCTTTCAGAAACATTCATCTACACCATGAGTCGATAAATTAGTAATAAAATGGCAAGAATAGTAATAGCACTGATTAGTCTAATTGAAAACTTAAAGACTAGTGAAACAGTAAATGAAACAAACTACATTATACTACTGCATTTCAACTTCTAACTATTGATAAAAACTTGAAAGAAATTAAAAAAAAAAGTTGTTCTACAAAAAAAGAAGCTATTCTGCATTAGTGAGGAAATGACAAAAATTGCATTATAAACAAGGTTAGTATGAAAATGATTATAAACACTGTGAGAGGAAATGATGAATTTATAGTTTAGCTAGAAAAGACAAAACAAAATGAAATAAAACCTTAGTCAGCACAGGGGCCCTCTGCAACTGATCAAGCTATGTGTGCTTAATCAATCTCCAAGAAACTCTTTCATATATCCATAAAACATGCAGTCTTCATATTAAAAAAGGAAAATGAGTTTTTCAAAATTACAGAACAGTAGTCTAAGCTTAATACATGAGGAAATTCGAACTCCTTTTGAGTTCTTTACACAGGTATTTATAAGAAAATTATGCAACTGTTTGTGAAGAAAAATAAGCTACAGCCAAAAACACGTAGAAGCTAGGCACACAGAATTTTCTTCCTTTGCTACTGGAGACATAAATCCAAGATGATGGTTGTTGGATTCGGTTGCACAGATGGCTGTTGGAGTCCGTGGGTTCAGGAAGTTGTTTCGGATAATGCTTCCCATCACTATGAAACGTGTTCATTATCCACAAAACAGAGTCTTGTTGCCTTCGGTCTCTACGTTTGACTTCTCCATTGACCGGAGTCTTGTACCATCTTCCTTGTCAATCTGGGCTAGGTGAATAGGACACGATCCATGTCATGATGATTTCCAAGCTGCCCATGTAGTTAGTTTCTCCTTTTGACACCTGGAAACTGTTAAAGCATGGAAGTAGCTATGGAACAGCCGATTAGCTGCATAATAGGCTATGTTCCATAGCTAAAAGACAAAAAATTATTCAAATAGAAAAACAGAAAAGCATAACATGAAAATCACTAAATGTCATTCTTAAGGCAATATATACTGGTCATTGATGCTATTAATGCATTTTCTTCATGAAAAAAAAAAGAAAAGGTATGAGAAGAGTTGTTAGGTAAAGAGCAGTTTTGAGGCTCAACACAAACTATGTACATGGCCCGGGGTGCGACCCCAACTTACTAACAGTATGCTTTAAATCTTGGTCATTGATAGGAAGATTGTCAATACTCTCGTCAAGTGATTGTAGATGGTATGTGTTTGGGCCAAGATTCTCTTGAACAATGTATGGACCAACCCACAGGGCCTGGAACTTCGTATGTTTTCCTTTGTCTTCATGGGGTTTGTCCCATTTCAAGACTAGGTCACCCACATCGAGGTTAGCATTCCCTGTAGAATTCTTGTCAAATCATCTCTTGATACGATTCTGGTGGAGTGTGAATTTTTCCTTTGCTTTCATCCTTTCTTTATTCAACTTGTGAAGTGTATCCATCCTATGCTAAACCCGAAGAAAAGGCTCGCCTTGGGATTCTTGGGACAATTGGAGCATAGGCAAGTAGATGTTTGGAAGGATGGCTTCTTTCCCATAAACTAGGAAGTATGGCGAAGTGTTCAAAGAGGGTTTGTGTGTTACACAGTCAGCCCATAAAGCATTCGTCAAAGCGGAGTGCCAGTTACGATGTTCAGAGTAAATGGTCTTCTTGATAATACAGATAAGGTTTTTATTTGTATATTCTACGAGACCATTTCCCTATGGGTAGTAATTAAATGGGTGTTTAAGTACTATACCATATTGCAATGAAAAATTGTAAATATTTAAAGACTAAAAGTAAGTTGTATTGCCACACACAAGTGATACCAAAATGCCAAATTATGAGATGATATTTTGTTGGAGGAAGTTGATGACTTCCTAGTCATTCACTTGCTTAAGCAGAACTGTTTATGTCCACTGCGTGAAGTAATATGTAGTGGTGTTGTTTCGATGAATATGGGAATATTTCCCCAATGATGTCCAGGTCCCACTATTGGAACGGTTCAGTCACTACAACAGGGTGCAGCAGGGCTGCTGACCTTCGTGTTCTTCCGATGCATCATTGACATACCGAGAACTTGCGTGCATAAGCATGTGGATCCTTGAATAATGTGGGCTAGTAAAAATTGGCTCGCATGAATTTGTGCGCAGTGTTATTTCCAACGAAGTGGCCCCCGGCTGGTCCGTCATAAAGATCATGCAAGACCTTCTCTAAATCATGTGCCTCCAGGCACCTGAGGAAACTTTTGTTACTGTGCTTTTTGTAAAGCACTCCATGCACCAATTGATAAGGTAAATATTTTAAGCAAAGTTCCCTCTTCTGTATCATGGATAAGTGAGATGGTATGGTGCCATGCTCAAGGTACTCGTGCACATCTTCATACCAAGAGTTTCTACATGAAGTGGGTGGTGCTCGCTCTACATCATATATCTCGATTTCTTGCTCCCAACAAGGTTTTGGCACAAAGACTATGCAATGGTTCTTCAGCAAGTAGGGTATGAAGTGTTTCATCGCCTTGTATATGGAATATGCTTATTTTTCAATGACGAGGTAGTTTAGTTCGGGTCCTTGCATGCTTACACTCATGAAGGAGATGGGACATTTGTCATTCAGCTCATCCTTGTGAGTGAGCACTGCAACAAGCGTGTTGTCGAAGGAGAAGGTGTATAGCAAGAAATCGTTGTTAAAATCTGGGTTTTAAAGTGCAGGCACATCTGCTATAATCTGCTTGACATGGGTGAATGCATTATTTTCCTTCTTACCCCAACTGTAGAACATATTTCTTGATCATCTCTTGCATAGGTTTCACTATTTGTGCATAATCCAAGATGAACATGCTGAGGAAGTTTATCTTTCCCAAGAAGGACTACATGGCTTTCATGTTGGCTAGGTGAGGAATATGTGTAATCATTCAAACTCAATCCAAATCATCCTTGATCCCACTTCTGGAAATGATGTGCCTGAGGAGGTTCCCCTCAAACACTACAAGTGCACTCTTTTTAGGATTCAAGGATATCCCGTATTTTTGGCATCGCTCGAATATCTTCTTCAGATGGCATATGTGGTATTCCCCTTTTTGGAAAATATAGTCACATCATCAAGTTACACCACTACACTTTGTCCGATAAGTCCATGAAAGGTGATGTCCATGGTGTGCTGAAATGTTGCGCCTACATTCATAATCCCAAATGGAATTCTCCTGTAGGTGGACGTACCCTAGTTGGTACGGAAGGTAGTTTTAAATTTATAAGGTTTTGCTAGTTTTCAATCTATCAAGTTTCGCTACCAAAACCCAGTTATATCCCAAAAAAACACTGAGCAAGGAAAACATTTCTACCCTAGATATTGTTAGTAAAATATTCTCCATTTATAGCACGGGCAAGTTGTCTTTGGCCGAGGCGCGGTTAAATTTTCAAAAATAAATGCATAAGTGGATCTCCCTGGACTTCTTACATACAAGAACTAAGTTAGAAACCCACATGGAATGACAAACTCTGTAAATGATCCATGTATCCAAAAACTTAGTCAACTTTTTCTATATGAGGGGTTCAAATGACATATGTACGTTTCTCCACTTCCGCTGAAATGGCTTGACCCTTTCTTTGATCGGAATGACATGTTGTATTATTCGTGTGTCATATGTTTTTAGATCATCGCATGTCCATGTGAACACATCCTGGTACTGTTTGAACAAGTGGACAAAGGCTTTCCGCTCCTGCTTTGTGTAACACAAATCGAGATTGATGAACTTTAGATCTTGTTCCATTCCCAAGTTGATATGTTTGTACATCATGGTGGAACTGTGGTTTTCGCTATCTCTTGGCCCTTAAAACTTTTTTCTACAAGTCATAGAGATTTTCAAGAGATACCACACCCTTGGGGATTAGGTTTCCTTTCTTGTCATCGGTTACGGTTTGCAGAGACTTCTCGTGCTCATATTCGTCAATCAATGAATCCTTGAAGACATCAACATTTCCCATGAAGTGTAGTATCTATTGATCATCATCAAAAATGCATAGATTAGTTATGTTATCAGGGATAGAAGGATTATACAAAATTTCAACATTAAACCTATCCCTATGCAGTGTCATCCTATCCTCTGTGTTAGTTAAGGCGTCAACAATTGCATTACGCATTCTTGGCACAACAATGATATTGAAATCTTGGAAGTTACAGATTAGTCGCCATACCTCTTGCTGATAAATTTTGAGATGAGGTTACAAACAGTGTATGGTGTTACGTACCTCCCGTACCACGACTTCTGAGTCACCTACCACTTTGAGCGCAACAAAATTGAGGTTGATGGCTTTGTGAAAACCCTATACGAGTGCTTCATATTCAGTAGTGTTTTTCATGCACTCGAACTCCAAGCAGCTTGAGATCAATTGTGTCCTGTGCTTTGGTTCTATCAAGACACACAAGGCTCGAGAGCCATCTTGTCTCTTTGATCCATCAAAATACATAGTTCACAACACATCTATACACAGACAACTTGATGCGTTGTTACTACTACTAGTGTTATAATGTACTGTACATGTTTCATTTCCTTCAGTTGGGCAAGGAAGGAGACCCAACTGCGTGTTTGGTGGGGTTGGAGCTGGCTATGCGGGATAACACCCCGACTGTGTTTCCAAGATGCAGTTTCCGAACATGAGTTCCATGAAAGCCAACAGTTTGTTCTCACCATTGATTGTAGTGACATTATGTTTCATGTATCTCTCGAACAACACCCGGATCTGATTTATTTTTCCCTAGTACGGAAGTTATAAGTGTGACCAGTTTGTGGCAAAGTATCCATTTGACTTGCTGGACCAGTCTCTGCTAAGAAATAATCCACACACTTCCGATATGTCCACAATGAAAATGTTATTACACTGGTGAACTCAACTGTCATAAGATAATCAGATGATCACATCTCAAAGTTCACCAATCGATGGTATGCATGTTCAATCTAGTTGGATGATCTGCACATATGTCTTGCTCCATTGTGCATTGATACTCTTGGAAATGGAGAGTGGCATGATGTTAGTTGATGCGCCAGAGTCAACCAAACAATTGTGAACACTGCAGTTAAATATTTCAAAGTAGAGTAAGCATGGAAGGCAAATAGAGTTTTCTTCTTCCATCCAGAGTGTGTTGAGCACAATTGTGAGTGAACCAGGAGATGTGCTTTCTCCCTTGCTGGTAGAGGTTGTGTTTTTGGTGGATGTTTCTCCCAATGCTTGCATTAGAATATCCTGCTAACCCTTGACCTTATCTAACTTGAAAAAAGATATGTTTGCATGGGTTTTCTTCATATCTTCAATAATATTGTAATCAAGAGTGTGTAAACTCATCGAGGTGTCCGGGGTTAGACTTGTGTTTGTATTGTCTAGCAGAGTGTTCTGAATTTTACTTCTCATGGACGTACTCTTGTCTGTGGCTATCTTCCCGGGCTTGATTTGAGATTTCTACTTTGGGATGACTAGTGGATCAACCTTCCTCATCAGTAGTTTCAGTTTTTCTTGCATCTCCCCAATAGAAGGGGGAGCCCCTTGACTTCTGAGATTGTATCGACCACGTTTCTTTGGGGGTTGCTTCTCGGTGTTCATTTTCTGTGTTGTTTGCAAGCATTAATACATGTTGATAACCTACCCAATGCTTGGTGCCTCATTAGATGTAGCATCTTCCTCATCATCTTCGTCTTTCGGTTGACTGTACACATTGTTTACCACATTTCTCATATTGACACACATCGAGTCCACAACTTGTTTCCATTCTAGACAAGTCCCTTCTAGGTAATGGTCTTCATGGAATGAGAAAAACTTGGGGTTCATGAACACGTCCATCTAGAACACTGAGCTAGAGCTCTGCACAATTTTAGCCAGGAAGTTGTTGCTACATGATGACATGCTCCTCTTATGTTGTATGGGAGGCCGACTGCTATCAGATGTCTCGACCATTTGTTTCTTTAGCTCAAACATCTATGTTTTCAAGTTCTTCACAAGGCGAGTAAGGGTTTCAATGTCACTTCCTTCTTTGTCTTTCCCCTTACTCGCAACAACCTGGGGTTTCTTTCTTGCATCTTTGGATTCTTTTGGTGGTTCATCATCCTTGATGACTCCAATTGCGTGTAGGTCCTTTTCCACAGTGATTTCATCTTTGCAATTTTTCAAGTAATGTTGGTTTCGCAACTCGCCTAACGAACTATGCAATATTGGTTGGTAGAGAAGACGTGTAATAGTTGACATTGATGGAGTCATGAGGTTTTGTGTCTACTGCAAACTTGTTCAATATGTGTAAAAACCTCTGACTAAAATATTTCACTTTCTCTTTAACTCCATCTTTAGACTACCCAACTCTTTGAACAACATGGCAGGGGTCTTTTCATCAACAATTTTTTCCAAAAAAATTATTTTGAACATACCCCATTTTTGGATGGAATTGAAAGGAAGACTGTGATACCATACCACTGCTCGACCATCTGAGGTACACATAAACAATCTGCATGTAACGTTGTCGTGTCATGGCTCGAGTGTTTGCAGTTGCAGGTAGAAGTTGTCCAAGTGGTCTTCTTCCTTCACTGTTCTATTAGGGTCATGTTTTTTTAACATCCTCTCTGAATGCTTTCGCATCTTGTGCAAAGAACCCAATAGAACCAATGGTCCCTGAGTCATCCATTCCAAGTTTTGATCTGCCATGTCTTCTTCTTCTTCACCCTCCTCCTCTTCTTCATAATCAGATGGTTCCAACTCTGAGTCTGTCGGTTCGTCTCCACCTCCACCTCTTCCATTGCCTTCCCCTACATCTCCTATACCAGAGCCTAACCCCAAGATCATGAGAGTGTCCTATTTTCCCTATTGGGAGACTAGAGGTTCCTTTCCATTCTTAACAACTTCTGCTAGACCTTCGAGTGTGGAAAGAACTACTTCTTCCGCTGGTGAAACAAAAACTCCTGTGGGAGTGGTCTTTGGCTTCTTTGATGCATATGGAATATCTTGTATTCCTGGGATCAGTCCGACTGCTTTGGAAAACTGACGGGTGATGGAATGAACAGAGCGGAGGTGCTGATACAAAATTTTGTGTTGACGTCTAGGAGCTGAGGAGTAACCAACTTCAAAGTTACGCATAGGAGAGAGGGAGTGTAAGTTACGGCCTTGACCAGATGATTATTGAGTGGGTGTGAGAGGACAATTAGCCATAAACAACTAGGAGCCCTCCCTCTAGTGCCATAATTGTTGACGGTGTTGGACCCGCCAACATTTAGGGGATATCCCTGATATGAATTCCCAATTATACCTCACACCGTTTGGTTTAGGATTCCCATCCGATATGATGGCCCGATTTCCATTATCTTAAATATATGCCCTAGCTCTTGCTTGTCAGCACATGAGAGTGGTATACTTAGTCTTCAAACAGTGAGGTTTGTGTGTCTAGTGAGTGCTTAGTGTAACTTGTGTCTAACTTCTTTCGTTGCAGAGGGAGAGGGTAACAGTGCGTCTCAAGTCGAAAGGGAATAGTCCCAACTCTGTTAGAGAGACACAACATAGCAGGACATGCACAAATTCCGGCGAGTAGTCCACACAGATGTGGCAATCAAAAACACAAAGTGAATAGATAGCATGTACAACATCCAACATAATAGTCCACACGAATTCGACGATCGTTATAACAAATTTTGAAACAATGAATTTGTCGAGTGTCTGGTGGAGTAGTCCAGAAAAGCGAGACAACATCAACAACTGATACAATACATTTCATACAACATATGCACTAAAACAACCGAAATAGTTGAACTGTCTTAATACAGGTTAAAACAACATGCATTACAGGCATCCAAAGAATAGTCTTACAAATGAATAGAATACATTTGTGAAAACATTCTGGCCTGCTAAAATGCTTCTGAATTAAGAGAAAGTTCCAAGTCACATACGTACACCATACATCACTAACCCTAATAGTGAGGCGTTGGAGCCACTGCTTGCTCCTCAAAGAAAATACTACAGACTCTCAAGGCTATGTGGGAGGAGCCAAGGTGAAAATTCTTATGCATGTACAAATGAGGGGTATATATAGCCAAGGGTGAACTTGACCCTTGTGACTGTTCGACTTCCCTCATGATTGTTTGACTTACATGACTCTTCAACTTCGTATGTGGGTCTCTTGGACTTCCACGTTACATTACATTGATTACAGTAGTGTGGCCCACAATGGTGATGTAGCCAAGAAAAATCATGACATGATTCGACATGAAAGTGTTGGTATTTTCATGTTGAATGTGGTGTCCATGTCGAGCTGTAGTGCTACTAAATTATGAGTGTGCTCTTGGTGTATCATAGCTTCACCTCCGCATGAGAAGGTGTGCAAAGTCTTTGATGGTCTTGGTGTTCACTTGATGTTGCATGTGCATGTATCCTCTTCACTATACTTGGCATGCTTCATGTGTTCATCCATTTGTGAACAAGTCTCCTAGCATGCGCTCCTTGTTCATCCCGTTCCTCGTCATGCCATGTCTCATCCATGTACCTATATCTACAATCACTCATGATGAGACGACATCAAATCCATAAATCGCCTAGTATACCATGATGCATAATCTTTTGATTTTGGGTACAGGTGACCAGGAGAGAGGACAAGGCTCAAAAGCTGTGCAAAGCACATTTCAAGACAGGATGTAGGGCTTCAGGGCACTGTCAAGAAAAACTATGCAGAGGTCACTGAGAGGCTATGTTGAGCAGTCGGGGAAAACATTGAAATTCTGTGGGATCTTTCTCACCTAGGAGGTAGAGCTGTGCAATTTTTCCTGGGTAGGCAGTGTAGGTAGTAAGGGACACTCACAGTGAAAACTACGCATATTTTCACAAGAGGCTGGGAGCAGACTCCTTGAACTTGCTGGCCAAAACTACGCAAAACTAGGAGACAATCATGAAGGACATGTCTGCGTAGTTTCAGGGTTGAGTGGGGTGTTGGCCAGCTGGTCTACAGTCCACGAAAATTGCGCAATTTCTAGGAGGAGAAGTAGGCCAACTGGCAGGGGCACAAACTGAAAGAACTGCGCAATTTTCAGAGATAGTGCAGTGATAGGAAGTGGGTGCATTTCCCTCTTGTCTAAACAATTTCTTTAGTCAGTGTGGGCAGGTAGGCTGATAGCTTCTATGCAATTTTTGGAAGGAGTGAAGCTCGATGTCACTGCTTGGTCAAAATCTCTGGCTGACCAGCAGGAGGCTTGATGGATTTGCTTGCAGGAAACATATATTAAGATGGCTTCTTGGGAAACATATGCGCTATTCTGGGTGAAATCAGCCAAGTCAATTCCAAGATTGTGCAGTACAGACTACCTGGGAGGCAACCTCAAGCTCTGTGCAATTTTGGGTAGCAGTACTTAGCCACTGAGGGCTGAGACTACGCAGTGCAACTCAATGGAGGTCCAGATGATGGAGGGTGGTCCAGTCGACAGATCTTCAACAAAATGGTTAAGTGTGTGAGCGAGTGAACTCGTGTATACATGACCTTGCAAACACACACTCAACATGACTTTATGACAAAACACCTCGAACCAACAAGACAAAATATGCTCAGTGTGACTGATTGAAGGGTGAGAGCAACAAGTGTGACACTTGAGATAGATCATTGAACGATTGTGATGACACTTGCGCAACATTTCATACAGCTTCATGTGTGAGTGTGATAGATTTCTACATAGCGAACACAACTTGTACAGATGAAGAAAGACCTTCAACATAGCCAGAACAAGACTGCAAGCATGACATTGCAACCAACATGCTAAAAGACGACTGGTGAACAATTAAGCAAAGAGGGTGTAAAGACTAGACATGAGCTCATGGGATGAGCCCGAGTGTTTGAAAACATCAAGAAAAAAACCAAGGAAGGCTCTGAATTGGATGCAGGCTAAAATTTTTGAGGGTTTTGCAGCCGCTACAATAGGACCTCAGTCTAGACAACAACAGAGCATAGGTGATGGTAGGAGATATTTGCAGTGTTGGAAATGTGGTAAGGAGCATCACAAGAAGGATTTTCCACATAATCAAGGTGGTAGGCCTTAGATCTACAGTTCACAGGAAGTGCATATTGTTGGGTATGTTGGGAAGAGCATTCCTTGTATGTATGCAACATTGGATAACCGACAAGTGGATCACTAGGCATCTATTATAGAGATGGACGGTAAGATTTGTGATCAAGTTCTTTCTATTTTGATTTACCTTGGATCTAATTATATCTATGCTAACCCTGAATTAGTGGATAAGCATGGTTTGAATAAAGAAATGCATGCAATTTATTGGCTAGTGCAGTTGGCTACAGGTACAAGGAAAAGAGTTCATCATTGGGTAAGAGCTTGCACATTTGAACTAAATTGTATGCCTACAACAATGCATCTAAATGTGCTTCCATTTGGATCATACAATATATTTCTCGGCATGTACTACTTGTATCTTCAAAGGACTATGGTGCACTACTATGATAAGGCTATTGAGGGTCTAGATGACAATGGGAAACATAAAATATTACATCTTAAGAAGATGGCTACATTAGTTAGAATGGTCATAGCTATGCAGGAAACACATAGTCATTGGAAAGAGTATGTGCTATTTGTAGTACATATTTCCAATGAAACAGGTAAGTATGTTGAGGATGTGGAGGTCCTTCATAGGTACCGGATTTTATAGTAGTTTCAGGATGTATTCCCCGTGGATATTTTAGAGTTGCTACCTCACAGGGAAGTGGACTTTTCTTATTGAGTTGGCACCAAATACCTTTGTTTTGATCCCTAGTTCGGCAATAATCCTGATACTTTTCCAAAAATATTGTCTTCATGTTATCCCCGAAAGAAATAGATGCACTACCAAGTCCAATGAACCATCTTAATGCATCTCCCTTCAAAATAGCAAGGAACAATTTTAATTTATGGACCTCTAAGGTGTAATCATAACTTTGACATAAAACATCTAATTCAAAGAGAAAAGTATCTTGATCCTAATTGGTTTGTGCATTGAAATTTTGGGAGGGCGGACAAAGAATATTCTTCAATGGAGCTTTCCATTAGATGTTCCCAATCAAGAATTCAAAGGTGGTAATTGTGTCATCTACCATCTAATTCTTCTACAACATTTGAGGTTTCTATAAAAAACAAATTGAGTGCATGTTGTTCTCTTGGCTATGAAAGTTTTTCTAATGGTTACTCAAGATCCTTTACATCGCTTCTTGAGTCTGAGATAGAATTATCAAGAGGTTTCTTATTCTCTAGACTTAATTCTTGATATTCCAGATTATGGTTGTTTTTACCCCTCGATCCTTCCCACAAGTCCTGATATTCTCCTTCCATCGATACAAATGACTTAGAAATTCTTGGACTTGCTTCTAAGGTAGAGGGATCATAAGATTCTATCTCCCAAATATTTTCTCACAACATAGATGGCCCTTGATATTTTGACCTCTCAGGAATAGTTTCAAAAATGGATAATTTATGAGATCTTTCATGATTTTTTTCTTAGCGCATATGATTCTACCTCTACATTCAATATTTTCTCTTGAATAAACATTACTCTCACTAGTTCTTAATTTTTCCTTCCTCCACCTACTCTTTTTCATACATGAGTAATAGTTTTGGGGGCACTGTGTTTTTCTTCTTCTCTATTCATGCAACCTATATGTCTTGACTCCTTATGAGGCCAATCCCACTTTAGTCTGTCAAAGTGATGCATAGGTTCTTACTTGCCATCTTACTACCTTGTCACCTCGAAGTTGGAAACACTTATAATTCACTTTATTAAAAAATGCATCTAATAAAATAAGAAATTCTACTTACACTTTGCACCTTTAATAACTTCCCTGACAAGTGTTCCAAAATCTTGGGAAAATTAATTATATTTTAATAAAACAAATTAATTACACACATATAAATTATCAACGGGGGTAGATCTATTTATTTCAAGGTTATTGCACACAATATATGCAGGCGGAAACTAATGAATAACATTGATTGATGCCTGATTATTGCTAATACTCTTCTATAATATCATGTAACTCAATCAAACGAGAAAATGTGTAACTCTTCACTCTTGTGAAACAAAGGCATAACTATCAAACCCTCATAAGAATAACACTCTCCACACAGTGTTGGAAATGAAATCACATTTGCAAAATAAAATGTCACTCACTCATTCTAGATCACTCTTGTAAGAAAAGGAAATAACACTCCTTGGAATAAATCACACAAACCATTCAATCACAACCTTGCAACCATCAAGCCAATCAAAATCAACCCATATATTACGTGTCTAACACACTATAGTATATATAACAACAATCAACTAATATTTTGTTCCAATAGAAATTCAGAAAATTGTAGTAGCAATTGATCAATAGAAAAACATGATTAGTAAGGATCAATCAAGAAATCATGTTGTCACTTGAGCAATCTATATCAAATATCCTGAAAACTAGTTTAATTAACAATAACTACATTGTATTAATAAGAGTCACTAAAAAGGATAACTGATATTACAACAAACATTGAATTGCAAGTAAATTTAAATGTAACCATTGCACTACCTCTACAACACAACAACCCCTAATAAAGAGCATGTTCCTTCCTCCTTAGCAGGGAGCTGGTGATTCACAGTTTGTAGGCTAGCAAAAAAAACCACAAACCCATAAAATATTTCATTAATTCTAAAAAATCACAAGATGTAGAGTTTTGAAAGATGATGGCGTCACAACTGCATGAGGCATAATGTTTCTTTCTTTATAGAGTTTCATCTTGTCTAACATTGGTACCAATATCTTCCAGGAGAATCTTTTAATTCTCAGGTTGTTCAAACTAAGAGTATTTTTTAACAAATAAAAAATAATCTACTAAAAATAAAATCTATCTTATAACAATATCTCAGTTTAGTGAATAACTAAAATGGAGGGTCATAACCGTCACAGCCAAGTTAGATGTATTTCCAAAAGTGGTAGAATCATTGTTGGTACAATAGTCTTTATTGAACTACTTGAGTAGAAGCATCCATATTGACTTTGAAAAATGACACCAATGAAACAAAGTTTTCATTAGAATGAAATAGAGTAGCACCATCGTAGCAATAGTATAGGTTGGCCTAGTGTGACAACATTGCAAAATATTAAGCGAGAAACATTGCATTTTCTACAAAAAAAACCCTGTAATTCAATCAAGCCAGTGATTAATAGCTCGTGTGATCTTATCTTTAGAACCTTTCAACCTTCGCACTAGCTCTGGAGTCCACACTATTGGACTGCCAAGCTTCCACCTCCCTTGGCTATCTGCCAACTTAGCTATCCACTCGAATAATTCGATTGGGAAGGTGTAGAAGAAAATCTCATGTATTTTGGTGTACAAGAATCTATCTAAACGTTGCTCCTTTGACAGGCACGGATTCCTGTTTTCCTATGCCGCGAATTCATGAATCTTTCTATCCAACCACTTCTCAATTTCCTTCTTGGTTAGATTCCAATGGTCTGACATCACACATCTCCTTAAGCAGATCACAGTCCCAGAAATGAAACCATTTGTTTTCTTAGTGGGTCCTTACCGAGGTTCAGAGTTAATTGTGCCAAACAAAACCCTACACTACCGGCCCTTTTGGCATCAACCCACGTAGTGCAGGTTGAAGTCTCTCCCGAAGTAGTATGGGGGGGTGTTGGAACCAAGTTTTCACATGCAGAGATCAGTGTGATATATTTTATTGCCTTAGGTCTGCCTTCGAATAGATCTATAAGCCCGTAGGGCTTGGTACTGCAAATTCCTTTAAACGGCCTCGAGACCTTCACGAAGGTCTACGATAAGTCTTTGCAACCCTTTAAAAATTGAATCATCCACTTACACAGATCAGAAAATAACCCTAGATATGAGCTCATGCTGATCTACTTAAGTATTTAATAAACATAACATAATGTATTATAATCTTCACAAAAGTACTTAATGTGCATTGCATATAGTTATTAATACTTATCCCATATAGTTGTGCATCAATAGATCAATATTTCATAAATATATTATTCAATCATATATCACAAACATAAATAACAGAAGTAAACAGATAAACATAGGGATTCTTCAACAGTCTTCTATATTGATCTTCAATGTCAGTGTATTACATACTCAAAACTACCTTGTGCACTTAGCTATAGGGGTCCATGCACTCAGCTGTGGACGCTATTCTAGGCATCTGCGCACTCAGCTGCAGAGCCTTTCCCTCCCCTATGACTCACTTCTCTGCGCTATCTTCTATCGACCCATTATGTCCATCATCATCAGTATATCATGCCTTAGACTCTCTAAGACACACCTACATATAAAATCTCATGGTCTGCAGACCATGGGTGGATCTCAAAACTGACTCAACCTTACATAAAAAAGGAGCTAAACCCCCTTTTACTCTAAATTACCTACGTGCTCTACATCCACAAATCTCGGAGACTTTACATATTTTCACACAAATTACATCAAAACTTGGGCTTTTAACCCCAAAACTAACCCAGGGGACTCCATCCCAATAGGCCCCCAACACAAAGGTCGTGACGTGCCGTCGAGTCACTCAATTGGAATTGTGATCTTGCTGCGAAGATCCCCCAGGTTCACTTGCACTACTACAACCTCGACAGTGCTCTGCGTAGCTTCCTGCTTGACTTCTTCCACTGGCTACTCTATACCTAGTCCTTCCGCGGTCAAGTTCATCATTTGTTGGCTCTGCTGCAAGCCCATCATCTTCTCCTGCATGTTGGTTGTGACTTGGTAAGCTTCTTCTAACCAAGGTCCCAACTAGGCCTTAAGCACAGACTCCTTCTTCTGAGCTACTTCTACCTGTGCGAGGAGCTGCTTCCCCTCCTGCAACTTGGCGAGGCACTACACTGAAGAAATTGGGTGCATCGTTGCCCGAACCTCATCGTACTACTTCTGTAGCTCACGAACCTCTGTATTCAATATCTATAGGTTTGGGTCTTCCTATAGAGTCATCACCAATTATCTTGTGTGCTCAAATAAGCCTGACAAGTCAGCGACTGTGGCATCCAAAGTGGACATCCCTTCTTTTATGGTGGCCCCGCGCTGCTCCCTAATCTCGGGTGGAGTCGTAGGCTATAATTTGAGCTGCAGCTCCATTATTTTCATGTTGAGTTCGAATTGAACTTCCCCAACTTTTACCTTTGCCTCACGGGCTCCAGCGGCTAAATTCCTAATCTTAGGTTCTGGCTGTGCGTCTTCTGGAATGTCAAGCTCCATCACTATTCTGCATGCCTCTTCAACTGTAGACTCGAGCCTGGATTTTTGTGCCTGCAACATTTCCTTTTCCTTTAAGGCCTATGTTTTCTCAGCGAACATTTGCTTGTTGTTCACCCTATATTCACTGATCAAATTGAGAGCATGCTACTCTAGAGCTCTAAAGAAATAGTTCGAAGGTCAAGGTCCTTATCAATTCTGAAGCCTGACTCGGCCCCAATGCCAGGCTCACTTGTGTTGCACTCGCTTGACCCACACCCACCTATATCCTGTTAGCCTGGATCTATAGCTCGCACAGATCCTTTTGGACACTCCCCAACGTCTGTAGATATTGTTGCTCGAACTGTTGCATCACTTCAGTTGTAGTGTCCCATATTTTGTCGTCGATCTCATTGAGATCTACCTCCATCAATGCCATGGGATCACCCTGTGACTTGTTTGATTTTTTCCTTTTGTGGGGATTTTCCCACTGCTCCTGTTCACGCTTCTTTAGTCAAAATCAGGTGCTCTGCCCCTAATCTCATCCACCACCCTGTTTGGACTATTCTTCCTCCTCGATTTTGGGTGAAGGGGATTTTCCACTTCTCTCTGACTCGCATTATTCTTGCTTAGCCTGCTCCTTAGCAGTGCACTCCTTCCCCATCCTAGCCTTTTCTGTAGCTTCCTTTTTCCGTTGCGCAGCCAGATTTTGTGCAGCTTACTTGGCTGCATCCTTTCTTTTCTTTGATACTGAGCTTCCCTCGCCCTTACTAGTTCTGGCATCCAAGTCTGAGGGGGTGCCCCACTCTGTTGGCCATCTCTTGATTACCTCCTGTATGTCTATATCTGTGACCAAATATGGAAATTCATGCCATTTCTACTGCGGTTCCTTCTATGCATGAACGTAAACTTGGTGGAAGTTAGCCTTGAACATGGCATAAGTTGAAAACTGCTCGTACAAGGTCGGGGACAACCTTGGGTTCTAGTTGATGGCCATGCGGAGGCTTGATTCCATCAAAACCCAAAATATTTTTGTTTCTGTGACCCGTGTGGGGTCCTTTGTGGCCCATAGGGAGGCAAACTGTGTGGCCTCTGGCAATCCTTCTTTCAACGGAGGAAATTGGTTGTCCTTTGGCAGCTCCCATGTGATTAACACAATGGAGAGCAACAACCAAGCATAATGGAATGGCTTGGTCTCATCCTGGACCTCACAACAATTTGTAAGGAATTCACTGCATAGGTACCTTGACCAGTTGCGCTGCAAACCCTTCGCGCATTGTGAAGCTAGAGAAACCACAAGCATCGAAACTTCGTCCGCGTGACACTTCGTCATTACCTTCCCTACTAAGATTTGTGTGGAAATTTTCACCGTGGGGTCATTTATGGAAGTGATTAAGTATCTGCGCGGCTTTTTCATGAGGACAAATTCCTTCTTCATCTTTTCTGCCAAATCCTTTTCTCCTATCTTTCTGCCAAACTCCTTGGCCAGATTCAAACCCTCGTATGGTTGGTGCATGATCCTATGGATGAGTTTTTTAGTGATGGTTATAGGCCCTCCTAGACATAAGCATCCACCATGCACTAGAGTAAGTAATTGACGCACATAGGCTATGTTGATAGTGGTGTGGTGATAATAGGGCATCTACAACAGGTTCAACAATCCCAAATTATCCACTTCGATTCCACCATCTTTAGCTTAGTGACACCTAAGCCCACGTAGTATAGGTGCTCCATATAGTTGGTTATCTCTAGGTGAGGAAACCGATCATGATCTACAAGATCCCAATCTTCCATCTTCAGTAGGGCGTTTTTCGCAAGGCGCAGAACTTCGAAGCGAACTTGCTCCGACAACAGGGGCATAGAAATGACAAACTTGTCTGAGTTTGGGTCCTTGGTGACCTTGGCCTTCTCCTTGTTTGGAGGGGTATAGTCAGAAAACTTTGTAATGAGCTCCATTCCCTCAGCATCTATGTCCTTGATGCCCTATCCTTCCTCAGCCTCCAAATCGACAACCTTCTCAAGCTGCTTGTCTTTCTTCTGTTTTTGAGTTGCAGAGTGTTTTCTGGGAAATTCGCGTACTGGCACCAACTTCTTATGTTTATCCTTCTTCGGTTTTTGGGTTTCTATAACAGGGGTAGGCTTTGGCCTAGATGACCTCGGTGTCGTAGGCACAGGAGTTGGAGATTCCATACTCACTACCTCTGGAGCAGTTCCTTCAGATGTGACATCTCCCCCAGTACTCAAAGTCTCTGTAGGGCTTGGTCATAACATGGTTTCAAGGATTAATTTATAATTCAACTTCGATAACTTGGAAAATGTAGGGCTTGTGAAGAAATCCTCAAAATACAAGTGGTTCATAAGTAACAGAAAGAACAGCTCAATGAAAACTCTAAGGGTGCAAAGTGTTCTCCGTTGGACCGACACGCGTAATTTAAAGGGGTTTTTGAAGTCAAATCCGACCATTCTCCCCAAAATTTGACTGTTAATGTTGTTTTGGCGGCAGATTTTCAAATATTTTGGCCTTAAATGCTGCCAGCCCGCTCCTCGTAACCATCTTCTGGCTGTCAAATCATGAATAGTGATTCCAACGGTCACTTTCCAACTGAGCTGCATGGTACCTCTCTTCATAGCACAACGTCCTTGGTGCATTTTTATGGTTTGTATGTGCGTCATCTTTCATGCAACCCACCTGCTATGTAGTCCTCCAACCCTGGAAGTGTAATTTATAGTCCTGTGCTCCCTTGCAACTTCCTGGAGCACTAAGATTGTCCTGCTTCCATATAGTCATTGTGTCAGATCCCCTGTATATGGCTTTAATCAGCTTCGATTCACCCTTCCCGGAAAAGGTTCTCTATTGAGCTTCGCGAGCTGAAATGAACCTCCATATGTAGTTTCTTTGATAATATATGGGCCTAGCCAATGCATCTCAAATTTCTCAGGAAACTATGTGAACTTACTATCATATAATAATACCAGATCATTTAACTTGAAGGTGCGAAGCTTGATGTGTCAATCATGCCGTGATTTTTCATGTTCCTTCTGTACTTGGTAATGGAACCCAACCAAGAATCGATCCTCCTCAAGGTCCATCAGTTGTGCAAGCCGTCCTTCCAAGGCTTCGTGATCGACCATTCCTGTGAAAGTTGCTATGCATAGACTAGGCGCAATGTATTCCATAGGCATCACAATTTCCACAACATAGACCAATCTAAAAGGTGTCTACCCTGTCAACTTTTTAAAAGTAGTCCTGTACGCCCATAGTACTATAGGTACGTGCACATCCCAGTCATTCCGTCGCGCGTTACAAATCTTCATCAGCGCGTTCTCCAAAATCTTATTAAAGGCCTCCACTATTCCATTAGCGTGAGGATGATATGAGATGCTCTTCTTATGATATACCTAGCATGCCCTGTTCTCTTCCCTGGGGGCTGAATTGGCCCAACAAAATAAATTGCCCATTTTTCAAATGGATGCAATGATACTTGACAATTCAGTGGAGACTCGTCCCTCCGCGATGGTCTTCCCGTTCATTGACATTCATCACATGCCCTACAATATGATTTAGAGTCTTTATGCAGTGTAGGCCACCATAAACCTGTGCACAAAATCTTCAATGTTGTCACCTTTCCTGCATAATGTCCTCCCATAGACCCTCTTATAAAAATGTCCTGCAATCACTGAGAAATTCGTCGCGCGCACTACTAGTTCCTTCTTTTGTTGACTTGTATACCCTTCTGGTGCCATTCCTGTAGTAAAAAATTCAATAATATCTACAAAGTGGGTATCTGCTACGCGTACTACGAAGTGCTGCATATCGGGCAACCCTTCCTCCAAATTAATAGGCTCCCCTCCAGTTTCGATCTGCGACATATGGTCAGGTCCTGCATTCAACCTACCTGGCTTCCCAATAACCTCAGTCATACTCCTGGAATAGTAGCAACCATCGGCAGATCTTCCCCCCCAACATAGGCTTATTGACCAGGTATTTTAAGGCAGAATGATCTATGTACATTTTGAAATGTCCGCCTAACAGATAGTTCCTGAATTTTTGAAGCACGTACACCATAGTCAATCCTTCATGCTTTGTTGTTGAGTAATTCCATTCGGCCTTTGACAGCTTCTAATCATGAAGGCTATAGGGTGGTCCATCTCTCCTTCATCGGCTTGTGTTAGCACTGCTCCCAAGGCAATGCAAGAGGCATCAACATGTACACGGAATTCCTTCTTCCAATCCAGGAAGACCAAAATTGGCACGGTGACCATCTTCTCCTTTAATACATCCAAACTACACTAACATTCTTCATCCCAACAGAATGTAGCATCCTTATTTAGCAATTTCTCCATGGGCGAGGTAATCTTAGCATAAGCTTTGATGAACTTCCTGTAATATCTTTTATGTCCGAGCGTTGCACACATCTTTTTGACACTTCTTGGGGCCTCCAAATTCACTATCACTGCGATCTTGGCAAGTTCCACCATCAGCCCTTGCTTGCACACCACATGACCCAAAAGGATCCCAAAGGGGACACAAAATAAACACTTCTTTAGATTCAGCGTGATCTGGTATCTGCGGCACGTATCGAGCATTAGGCGGAGACTTGCTACATGGTGCTTCACTAAGCCGAACACCATCTAGTCATCAAAGTACACCTCCAAGAATTTATGGATGAAATCCTTAAACGTTGTTATAACTATGTGAGAGAATATCGCAGGCACATTCTTGAGTCCAAATGACATCACGGTATACTGGAAACAACCCCATTCTATCACAAAGGTTGTTTTTCTCCTATCCTTTGGCATGATCTTGATCTAATGGTACCTCGAAAACCCATCAGTGAATGAATAGGCCTCCTGCCCTCTAACAATGTCCAATACTTCATCTGTAAATCGCGTCGAGAATGGGTTATGGATGTAGGTATCATTAAGCTTCCTCATGTCTACGCAAATTCTTATTCCCCCCTTTTGTTTCTTCTCCTGAACCATCATCGGGCTCACCCAATCAGATTCTTCCACAGGTTCGATGAGGTCTTCTTCTAGAATCTTATCCAACTCCAAGCAGACCTTTTCCTTGTATTTGGGATTAAGGCAATATGACCTCTACTTAACAGGCTTCGCATCTAGTTTCAAAGTGATTTTCATCACATCCAAGTCACCTATGATGCCCTTCAGGTCCGAAAACTTTGTAGGAAAAGGATCCTGGTACTCGCGCAGTAACTCAACAACTTTATCCACTGTGGCATCATCCTAGTAATCCCCAATATTCACAAATTTTGGCTTAGCTTCAGTACCAATGTTCACTTTCTTAGTTTTCAATGATGCGGTGATGTCTAGGATTTCTATTTGCAGACCTTCGACCTCACGATGGCCTTCTTCCTCTGGAATATTAATATTTTTTGGATCTTCATCTTCCCCCTCAACAGTCACATTATAGCATTCCAGCGCATGGCACAGCTGGGTGCTCCAATCTAGTTGAACCCACTCCAAAGGTTCCTGCGAGATTCTGAAGATCGATGCCTTAATCTCTTGCAGAGCTTCATCAATCTTCTCGAACCCATCTTCAAAACTGAAGGTCATCAAGAATCCTTCCATTAATATATCCCATTTCACAGTGCCATGGCAAAGGTCTGTTTCCAGATACCAATTCATAGGGATTGTGTCCAAAGTATGGCAGAATAAATGTACCCATTCCGGCTGCGGTTCCGTTCCATAAGCTTTGGCCCACTTCGCTAGATGATCACACGGATCATTCCTCCCATCATATTTCTCAGTCAATAAAATTTTAGGACGCCCAAATTGTAACCTCATCATCCTTCTGTAATCTCACCATTCATCAAAGCTATCCTTGTGCGTACCCCACCATCATGTGGGCGTAGCACACAACGCCAAATCCAGTGTTTGGAAGCAATGATATTGAGGGACTTCTCGTTCAAAGGCATCCAAAACCTTATCTACGTTAGTTAAACCATCATAATAGGGTAAATTTCTTACCTCCGATGACACACAACGTAGTGATTTAGTCATGATGTTGCAGCATAGCATAGATACTTCATGCAACCTATTCTACCAGTGCTCCAAATCTTCATCTGAATCCAAGGTACATGAACTTTCCCGGTCCCATGCAATCCATCCATCAGTTGTTGGATTAATCTAGTCTTGATCTCGCGCTGTTATTTTGTAGATCTAATCCAAGTCATGATCACTTTCTTCATAGTAACGAACCAGTTTAGTATAGCGCGGTACTTCATTGTCACTCATAGGGGGTCCAATCAAAGGACTGTACTCTAGTCTTGATCCTTCATGATTTCTAAATATCCATCCACTTTGCGTAGATATAAACATCAAGGCAACGACATAACTTGTTTCTCACACAAGAGCATCTTAATACAGGTATTAAAAGATCTCAGATACTTACCTCGCGATCCCATGAAGAAGCATCACCATGATTCGCTGTAGTTGACTGAGGTATCAACCATGAACTCTATAAAAAATCCTTCTATAATTCAATCAAGCCATTGGTCAACAACCCACGTTATCTTATCTTCAGAAGCTTCTAACCTTCACTCTAGCTCTAGAGTCCACACTATTGGACCGTCAAGCTTCCACCTCCCTTGGTGTGGTGCAGGTAAATTCTCGGTGTGGACACAGACAATTCCTCTGGCCCGAGAGAGCAAGTCCAGCCACAAACAAACAATCTAAGGAAAACTTCCTTAAGCTAGAATCAAATAAGAGGGCCTACCTCTTAGAACGTTATTCCTCTTGGTGATGATCCTGCCTCCTTACTCAAGCTACTTTTCGTTCCCTTCCTTCGAATACCTGAAACAAGCAAACAAACAACAACAACAAATATGATAGCATACAAATTGCATTCAGCCTACTTAACAGGTCAAGGAACATTAAGCCATCAAATGTAAGATAACACTTTAATGTAGGAAATCAATCAATAGTTGTATTCATATAAGTTTAGAAAGAGATTACAACCAATGCCTTGATGTTGCTGGTCTCCTCCGATGTATCCGGGTTCCCACACTTCTACTACCATCTCATGGATAGCCCCAACAATGGAAGTTTTAAGGCTTCTTCCCTTTAGTCTCAAACCAAACCAAACACACTATTCTCCCTCAAACATAAACTAGAGAGCTACAAGCTATAGATGTCTTGCTAATTATTCAAGCTCCAAAAATACTAAGACTGAAACTAGTTTAGCTTGTAAAAGGAGGGGTTTATATAGCTTGGATGGAGGGGAGATAGTCCCTCTTATCATGGGAGAAGGCCTTATCTCTCGGTTTTGTTCTATCCTAATAGGGGAAAGGAGCCCAAACTAACTTCCTTGGCTCCATCTAGCCCAACCATTTACCAGACTTCTGTTACGAAGCTTCTAGACCTGGAAGCTTTGACTCCATATTTAAAAAATTTGCCAAAAGAAGATCGGCATGACTAAGAAAAGGCTCAGTAGCATCGTACAGCACTAGTCCTAGTTTTAATCTCTGCAAATAGGCACAAGTAGGAAACAACTCATTAGAGTTGGTCTTGTAAACTGGGGTAAAAGGAAGATTCTTAGGAAATGGTGCAAAAGGGAAATGTTTTGCTCATGAAGAGGGACATAATGAGAGTTTCTTCATGATGGGAAGGCATGTAGCGTTCATTGTAGGGGTCCTCCAGGATCATGGAATGGGGAGTATAGTGACAGTGACAAAATGTTGTGTAACAGATGCCCCCTAAAGTGTGAAGGTCGATCTAGATCGAGGGGTGAAATGCTTTACAAATAGATGTGGCGAACCGAAGTACATCGTCGAAAAACCTACAAGCAAGAATAGATACACATACATCAACAAAAACTATGAGAAATGATACATGAATTGTGGTATGGACGTAGCGATCTAGTAAGTAGGATCATATCGAAATCAAGGTATGGTCGCAGCCATCCAATAATGAGAAGGATCACATATAACAACTCATGGTATGGTTGCAGCCATCCATCTGAAAGAGACATGTATATCAGCATGATCATGTCACATCGCCTTGCAACCCGATCAAAATACAAATTCTAACATGTGAATAGATGCGTTGAGGTTGAACATGATATAAAGTAGCTTGATTACCGGTCAATGATGTGAACTGTTAACAAGCGCGAGAGACCACCAATAATGACAATGGTTCTCAAGGTACCAGCAGCATAATCCACATAATGTGAATAAAGGAACTGAATTTGAACACCAGTGAAATCACCCGATCGAAAGTCGATGATGTGAACTTGTTGTCGAGTGTGAAGAACTTGCCATTAGGGCATGCAATCTCTAAGGTACTGGAAGGGAGTCTCTTGGCCAGCTTCCTGGATAATGAGCTAAAGTTGACAGGAAGTGACCATGTCGAAGGAGGGCCATGATGTGTCCCACATCATCGACACGAGACAAAGGGATGCAATGATTTTGGATGATACAAAGAATCAAGAGTAAGTGTAATTGTAGAAGGACTAACTCTTGAACATATCAGCAACATGACTCTGGAGTTTGGCAGCTTTTGGATCCATAGGATCAGTGGTCATGATGACGTGGCATAGATAAAATGGAAGGAAAAAATGAATGGCCCAACCCAGGAAGGTCAATAATGAAGTTAGAATATCCCAACCCAACACGAAGCAGAAAGTGTCATGTCCAAGAGTGATTTGTTGACAAAAACAATAGAATTTTCCATTTTCCCCCATCATTTCTGGCAGGTAGCCCAATTATTTTTAATTGCAAGCTTGAAGGGGATAGCATGTACTTGCACTATAATTTCATCCTTTGGATGAATCTGACCTAGTAATTTTAATGAGCCCTAGCGAGGAGAATTGCATGTCCGTCATGGTGACGAATCCGATGTCGTTCAATGTTTTAACGAGTCCGAAAAGGGTGTAACTCGGTATCTTTTTCATATTTAGAGAGTTTGAAAAAGACATGGGAAAGAAAACTCCACATGGTCCCTTTTCGTACATTTGTGTCTCTCGAGCCCGAAAAGGTAGAAAATGATACTTAAGAGAACCGCTTGTTCATTTCAGTCAAGGGGTACCTTTTTCCTAAATAGTTTATCTCAGCCCAAAAAAGGGGTAAACGTATACTGGGTAAACAACATTTCGCAGCCTTTAACGAGTTCAAAATGACAAGAGCTCGGTAATCTTTTCATGTTTAAAGAGTCAGAAAAGAGCTTAAAAGCAAACCCCCCATTTTATTCTATTTTACTAGTTAAAAAGGGAAAAATACTCGGCGATCTTTCATTTGAGTTTTGCGAGTCGAGAAAAGAGCTTAAATGTGACTCCGGTAACATCATTAGTAATCTGTCACATGTCGCTGCACAAAAGGTAAATGCATTATCCAATTTCTGAGGTAAAAATAGGTTAAAAATACTTTTAAAACCCTAATATTAATGAAAAATGAATAAAAGGAGGAAACATAAATATTTTTTACCATTTTACCTTTCTAACTTGTGTGGAGAACTTTTCACCCATTTGTGCCTTAGATTTTCAGAAGCAGATTGCGAGAGATCCAGGAGGCCATTCGATGATCCATCAGTTGCAGGTAAGAGACGAGACCTTTAGCTTCATTTTAATGCTTATTATTTCTTTTTTTAACCATATTTCAGATTTCTTGATGAGGATTTAGAAAAAAAAATTCACCCTCGGTCAGCCTGATTTCTGGGCGCAAAATCGCTCCGATCGAGGGTTATTAACTCTGTGATATACGCCATCAGCGATAATGTTTTTAAAATAGTTGCGACGGCAATGTGAACATAAAAATTTCTATTTTTTGCCCAGATTTCTCTGCTTTGATCCAAATTACTTTAGCCAAGGATGATTGTTGACTTGATTTTATGGTTTTTGCGAGGAAAACATAGCGAAAAATGGTTGATTGGAGGGAGCATGAGCAATTGAGGACATTGATTCACAGGCATTGGTAGACCCAAAATGTTTAAAAGCCCTGAGGAACTGTGGGCCCTCAAATTATTCCTCACACTAGGTCTTCAAGCTCAACCTGAGTTGCTGCAGTATTTAATCAGTCTCTGGGATGCCAATCGGGAAGTTTTTATGATCTGGGACCAAGAACTAGAGTTGAAAACTTTCGACATTTATTTCATCACTGGATTATCTCAAAGAGGGGAACCAGTCAATCTGTATGGGTCTAGGCCTATTGGGGCAAGTGTGAACATGTTTCTCATGGAACATTGCCCAGAAGCACTGAAATAAAAGAGTGGCAAGATAGAGATCATGACTATTCAGGATCTTGTGTTGAAAGTGATGTTGTTGACCATAAACAAAGTTGTTGGGGCTTAGGCATAGCATGAGTCCAACAAGTCCAAGTTTCAGTATGCTATAGACTGTACGGCACCGACTATCTTCAACTGGGCAGAAGCCGTGAAGGTAAACATGAAGTGCCAGCTATCCAAAGACAAGGTAGGAAACCTGAAGTAGTTCGGATATGGTTCCATTCTAGTGACCTTATTTTTGCAGCGGATCCCACCATTTCACTACCATCTTGCTGAGGTGAATCCGCCATTTCCACGAGACCCACAAATGGTCCGTTGGAGTGCATTGATGCATAGAATCACTGTGGGCCAACATATGTCATATAAGCCTGCCTTCTTTTCATGGCTACAGCGACATCTGTTCATAGTAGAGGATTGGCCTTATAGCAGTACCGACTTCTGCGGAGATCTGGATATGCTGCTCCCAGAGGGAGAAGATTATGACGATGGAGGTAAAAACAATTTTAAATTTTGATTTTTTTATTGTTTTTGAAATACATGCATTCATGACATTTCGATTTTGTAAATGTAGATGTGGGACCAGAGCATCCTGCCGAGATGTGTCTGATTTCTAGGTGCATTGCTCGGTAGTTAAATATCGCTACTTATGAGGAAGGAAGCGATAATGAGGAGGAAATCATACGGAACCTCGAGGGATTGACCAGAGGTATCCCAGAGTATGCCTGGTTAGGTGAAATCCATACCAACATCAAAGGCACACAGTGGGGGTATTAGACCAGATCCGTCAACTACTAAGTAGTGTAGTTTGAGCAGTTACATGTTATCATGAGCACAATGCCGAGTAATCCATAGGATTAGCATTTTACATTTTTTAGGCCTACGAGCCACGGATGCATTTGAACACATATATTATTTTTTAGGGTTATGATGTGTGACAGTTAAACATTATCGTCATATATATATATATATATATATATATATATATATATATATTTCTTCGCTTACTATGGTACAAATGTTTTGTTTTTGTCTTTCACATGTTTTGCAAATGTCTATCCAACACATAATTAGCTAATGCATCTGTCAATGTATTCATATGCCTAGGAATATGATGATATGTAATGTAATCAAAATTTCTCTCCAATAGATGAATACACAAATACATCCTCAATATCTAAGGGTTTCTGACAAAATATTTCCCGTTGATTTGAAGAACAACAAATTTTGAATCAAGGTTGACAACCAATTCCCGGATGTCAAGAGCAATACCTTCTGACAACAATTCGATAAATGTGCTATAATCAGTAATGTTGTTAGTTGTTCAACCTAAACAAATACCTTGAAGATCAATCAACTCACCATGGGGGTCATAAATGGCCCATGCCATGGATGATAGATTTAGGGTACTACAGCAAGCACCATCAATGAAATCGATGTGAGGAGACACAAACATCTACAAAGCAAGTAAAAACATAATAAGCAGGAAACCTGCTTGAAAAAAAACACACCAAACCACACAACACAAAGATGAATAACACACTATTGTACAAAAGTAGCCATGCTAGATGACCTAGGTATAGTAATTTTTGAGATAAAGCCCATTACGGGGCTTGTCTAAGGGATTTCCCTCATAATCAATTAGCTTATAAGCCCCTTTCTGTAACACAAATTTGAAAATGTAGGGCCCATGCCACATGGGTTCAAACTTACCTGCCCCTAGCTTATCATTAGCTTGATCATAAAGAAAAACCAAATCGCCCTTAGAAAAAGATCGAGGAGAGACAAACTAATCAAAATGGGACTTAACCCACTTTTTCTGCGCTTCAATGACCAAAGAAGCAAGACAGTGAGTCTCATCTATTCGTTTTAAATATACGAGGCACTCTTCCTGAGGTGAGGTCTTGGGGAGAATTTTGACAGCCAGCATGAGTGAGGGAATTTCGCACTCAATCAGTAAAGTCACTTCTAGACTGTATACTAGCTCGAATGGTGTGAATGTAGTTGACTCCTTAGTCGAGGTTCAGTAAGCCCAAAGAGTTGAAAAGAGCATGAGATGCCAATTTGACTTGTGCATCCCAATGGCACGTTGAAGCATCGTAACGAAGACTTTGTTCACAGCTTCAACTTGGCCATTGGCCTAAGGGTAATACGGGGTTGAACCATCGTGGCACAAGCCCAACGTAGAAGTCAGCTCAACCATCATGTAATCTTGAAAATGGGAGCCATGGTTGGTGACAATGGCCTGGGGCACTCCAAACCTAGAAATAACATGATTGAATAGAAATTGAGCCTCCATTTTACTGTTTGTAGAGTATGTAGGCATCACTTTGGCCCATTTGGTGAAGTAATCCATGACAACGATAATATAACCATGCTCGCCAACCGAACGAGAGTTATATGTCATATAGTTGATGCCCCATTTGGAAAAAGGACCAACAGTAATAACGTGGTGTAGGTGAGCGGGTGGGGCGCGCATTTTACGCTGATAAATTTGGCACTCATGGCATTTACGAACGACAAGGATGAAATTCTTAAAGATGGAGGGCCAGAAATACCAGCACAAAGTATTTTTTGAGTGGTAGCATATCCAAACAGATGATTTCCACAAGCACCAGAATGGCAGTGATTCAAGACTCTCTAAGCCTCCTCAAGAGTGAGATAGTGGCGAAGAATTGAATCGACACTGACATGGTATAAAGCATCTCCAATGATACAGTAAGGTTGGGATTGGTTCTGAATGCATCGACGATCATCCTTGGTAAATGTAGACCTGAAGGCGGATATCTGGAGATACATGATGATATCACCGTACTAGGGGTTGAGAGCGTTAATCAGGAAAAGAGTCTCATCCAGGAGCTACTCATCAGCAAAAGCAGGAAGAGAAGCAGAGGGAAGGAAGAAAATCAACTCAACGAAGACCAGTGATTTCTTAGATTTGGCAGTAGTGAACACCAAATCTAATTCTTGGAGGATGATAATCCACTTAGAATACTTTCCCCCCAGCAACTAATAATTCTGGATGTAGATCATGAGGTTTCACTCAGAAATCACAATGGTAGTGCGGAGGAGGATGTAATGTCAAAAGTGCTGAACAACCTATATCGCAGCCAAAACCAACTTCTCGATGTGAGCATAACGCGTCTCGGTGACGAGGAGATTGCGACTGAGGTAGTAAATAACATGTTCATTACCTTCATCATCATCTTGTACCAGCACCATAGCGATGGTACTAGAGGCTGCAACTAGATAAAGGAAGTAATCACGATGATATTTCGGAGGGTGCAACAAAGGAGCATTTATGAGGATAGCTTTTAGGTCATCGAAAGACTTTTGGGCAGCCTCATACCAAACGAATGGGGTTCCTTTCTTGAGCAACCAGGTGAACCCTGAAGCTAGCTCAGCATAGTTTGGTACGAAATGACGGAGGAAATTTTCCTTTCCATTGAGACTTTGAAGTTGATGCAAGGAAGATGGATGGGGTAAATTAACAATGGCCTCGACTTTAAGAGGATCAAGTTGAATGCCTACTTTCGAAACGATAAAGCTGAGGAGTCATATGGATTCGACACAGAAGACACATTTATGCGAATTCAGCTGAATGTTGTAGTGTCTACAGTAAAGAAAAATTTGTCAGAGATGATCCGGATGATCATGGTGCTTACGAGAATGAGCAGGGAGATCATCTGAGTAAGGTTGAATGATGTTTCGAATGTCGTGGAATGCATAAGGCATCACTCTCTTAAATGTAGCCCCAACATTCTTATGGCCAAAATGGAGCTTTTTATATGTGAAGATCCCCCACGGACAGAGAAAGGTTGTCTTATCTTGATTAGCTAGCACAATCTTTATCTAGTTGTAACGAGAAAAACCATCCATAAAGGAAAAGAATTCACTCTCAGCACATTCATCGATGATCTGGTCAATGAAGGGAGTGGGGTAATTAACTTTTGGATAGGCACAATTGAGATCACAGTAATTGATGAAAACGTGAATAGTGCCTTATTTCTTTGTCATTGGTACAATATTTGACACCTAATTTGTAAGAGGGATTGGATAAATAAATCCATATTTAAGAATTTTTTCAGCTTCATCCTTGATGGTGGCAGCTTTTCTAGTGTGCACTGGATGAAGCCATTAGTGAATGGGCTTCGCATGAGGGTAAGTTGGAATTTCGTGCACGACTATACTTGGGTCAATGCCGGGAATTTATTCATATGACCACGCAAAAACATCCCGGAACTCTTGGAACAGATGAGTATAGAGCTTGATCTCATTTGGAGAACAAGTTATCCCGATATGGACATTTTCAACAACACCAGGCTTGACAGAAATATCAATTTGCATCGTTTGGGTAATTTTACCCATGTTCCCTTCTGATCAAACTTCATGAGTCATGATCAGCATCTGAAGTGGTAGGGTCATGAACTGAGATGAGAACTTCTCAATACAAGTAAACATGATCGCTGGGCTAGGCAAGAATGTGGAACGATGATGAGTGTCTTTCCAAGGTACTTCCTCCAGAGACATAACTTCCATGATACTCTCGTTAGAAGGAAAAGTCTCGGCTAAGGGATTGGGGGATTCTAAAGAACCAAGCCACGGGGATTGAGAATATGCATCGAGAGATATTCTCAAAACAGGATGATCGGAGAAAACCAAAGTTGAGGCCGAAACAATCTCCACATAGTTAATTTCGGCGAGACTTAATGGCATAACCTCGCCCCATGTATCAACAAGATCTGGTGAGCGGATGACCAAAGGATCAGACTTGACCGAGATCATGTTGACAAAGGCAACATGAGGAGGTGGGAGTGGAAAAATACCCATCAAGGCAAGATCTTTAAAGAGTCATGCCCCCACACTCTCATAACGAGCACTGGTGTGCTTTTGATAAGGAACACTGCCATCTGAGGAGGAAGAGGCAAAGAAGGATAGTTGGTCGGATGTGACTATATTCCTGTGATGGGGAAAATGAATCACATGGAAAAGGGAAGAGGCTACAGCATGCATGGCATGAGTCCAACTTCGTACAAGTAAAAGATTATAGTTAAGATTAGCGTCAATGATCTCTACTTCGAAGTGTATTGTCTTACCCTCCAAAGTAATGGCAAGGTTAGGAAGGACACCGAATGGTCGCGAATCACGTCCGTGAAAAGCTTCCAAAGTGTTAGGGGACTAGTTCAGAGTACAAGTGACATACATGATGCAGGTAGAAGCACCTTCATCGATGACGGTCCTATGAATCGTTTTCTCATTTATGATCACCTAAATGAGAAAGGCAATCTGATGAGGTAAGCATGGAACGTGGTTTTCCAGATCAGAACAAATGAGATTAGAGTTAGTAGGATCAATACCCCAAATAGCTAACAATAATGATTTCTGCTAAGAAGGACAAATTTGAAGGACCTCAAGAGCAGACATAGCTGATGGCGCTTGAGTCAAATATTCAACAATATTATAATGTTGAGTGGCTTAAGCATTTGGACTGTACGAGGAATTTCGTAGCACACCTCGAGAAGGTGGTCGAATGGTGGAATCATGATTAGGTTGCTCTATATGGAGAGGACCAGAATTAGACGTGGTAGAAGAAGAAGGGGTACCTTCTTTCTCTTTCCCTGCTGTTGGGGCAGGAATTTGATAATCTTTTGACCTGGTAGCCACATTAATCGGTGTATTCATCATGAACACTTGTGAACCTGAGGAAGTGAACAACTGAGGTTGGTCTACCATTCAGGTCTGCTGGGACAAAAAGGGCTCTTTCAAGACAGCTAGGGTCCCTTTGAGCAAACGACTAACTTCAGATCATCTAGGACAATCCTTAGTATAGTGATCCTCCTCATAGATGAGGCATGGATATTTGGGCTTCCATTGGGAAGCATCACCAGCAGACGACTTAGGAGGGCCCTGTTTCGGGGCATCAACTTTACCCTTGCCTTTCTCTTTCTTCTTACCTTTAGAGGATTTGTTCGCTGTGGTAGACTAGACAGCATGAACCTCTGAGGTTTTACCAAGGCCAAGTGAATTGTGAGAGGAATGATTGGAAGCAGTGTTGGAGACCGACTTCTCTTTGGAAGAAGATTTTATGGGGTTCTGAGTCACTGAACCAATTACTCCATCAACAGGAGGTGTACCCAGAGACTTAGATGTCATGAGACCAGATGATGGTTTGGGCGCATCGGGTAACATATCAAATAATGTGCCATATTGTGAATATATGAGGTCTAGCTACTGGGCACGCATGATGGCTTGTTCCTCAGTGACACATCCACCCATAGCAATGTCCTCAGCAATTTTGCTGACGAACGATTTGGTGAACCACTCGGTCAACAACTGATCAACAATCTCAAACTTAATCAGGTGACACCTATGTCTCCATTCATGGATGTGATTGGAGATGTGGGTCATAGTGTCTAACTTGAGCAACGTTAGCAGATGGGTGCCAATTTCATAGCGAACCGGAAACTGGAAATGTGTGAGAAAATCCATGGCAAGAATTTTAAAGTAATGATAGGTATTTTGAGGGAGCTCGATAGACCACTTAGTTGCAGCACCTGTAAGAGTTCGTTGGAAAAGCTGAAGATGAATGGAATCATCAACGTAGGAATTCGAGGAGCACCAAAGGTGATATGTCATCACATGGGCTTGTTAATCCTCTTTCGCTTTTCCTTCAGACTTCGAATAATCGCTCGGGATCTTGGATGGAACCAGAGGCCAGTATGATGAATGAAGAATCGGGTCATTCGTGAACCTAAACACATATGACAACTCCAGTGTAGCCAAGAACAACAATTGGGTATTGAAAGGCATTTAAGGTCGATAAGTGGACCCAACCGGTGGGACCCATCCCTACTGGTAAGGATTCTATCCCCATAGTGGAGGGTTTTGTCCATATGGCATTTGATTTTTCCCCCACTGTAGGTTACCTTGACCGTAGCGAGGATTCTGACCTTGAAAGCCTAGAAACTGTCCATCCATAGGCTACTAATAAGCAACATATGGGTTAAAAGGTTGTTGAGCCTACGGACCTTGGACATGATGCCCCTGAGCATAAGGGTTTTGAACCTGTTGCCCTGGAAAAAAGGGTTTTGGACCTACTGCCCTTGGACGTAAGGATTTTTCACTTGCTTCCCTTGGGCATAAGGATTTTGGACCTGCTGCCCTTGGACAAAAGCATTATGAACCTGTTGCCCTTGGACATAAGGGTTTTGGGCCTGCTACTGCATGACTTGACCCTGACCCTATTGTTGCAAAGGTTGACCCTATTGATATGAGTATAAGGGTTGTCGTTGCCCGGGTTGACCTTGTTTTTGCAAGGGCTGACCTTCCAGCTGTAAAGGTTGTCCTTGCGGCTGCAGAGGTTGACCTTGTGGGGACATAGGCTAGGAGGATTGCTAAACATACTGCACTTGCGGCTCCATGGTTTGTTGCATTGGTTGCAAGGGTTGCCCCTGTGGTTGTTGCAGTTGTCCTTGTTGTGGCATTATCCACCCTTGCTGCTACATGGATGACCCTTGCTGCAGTGAAGGTTTCCCTTGCTCCTGCAGAAGCTATCCTTGCTATTGCAAGGGTACTTGAATAGTTCCCAGAGTGCCACCTTGAAAGTTCCCGAACTGTATCTGGACATATCCACCAGGCCCGACAGACGGACCAGGCTGAACATAATGTCCAGGCTGAGGAACATAAGACAGATTAACCATCGCTTGTGAACCATATGGAAACTAAGGAGGTTGGTATTGAACCTGAGCCACATTGGGCTGTCGGTACTGGATGTTACCTGACCCAGATGGACCAATAGGGTTTGGCTATTAGTATTGGACATTACTCGATCCAACATGGCTAGCAAGGTTTGGAATGGCACCCGAAGAGGGTTGGTTCATCCCAACCATGTAAGTTTGTGAGCCACTCACATTGGTTTTGCCAAACATCATGAAAATATTTGGACTTCCCCCCAGGTGGTGGCATAGCCTGTCCACTTACTAGAGGGATTGAAGAACTGACAGAGACATGACTCAAGACTGTTGGTTAAACTGAACGGGTTATTTGGACCAATGAAACAAGAGGATTCAGAACAGTGGGTTGCACCAGAACTGAAGTAACTACAGAATCCACCATTGGTTTGGAGGTCAGGTTTTGAATGAACATACCTGAGGTAGGCATGGCACCAGACGACCAGATAGGGTTATGATATAGTGATGAGGCACTAGGCATACCTGAAACCAATTGAGCTAAAGTCACGTAATTACGTGGTAATTCAGGATGAACACTAGTCGAAATGCTTCCCGTGTAAGGGAAACCTTCAGGAGGGAAAGGATATTCCTGCTCATTGACAGTGTGTGGAGTGGAAACCTCCGAGTGACTCGGAGAGGAGACTGGGATTTCACCTTCTGATTCCATGGGTGGAAACAAATGACAACAGACGACCGAAGATGTTTGAGGGGTACGAACGATGTGGTGATATCACATAGGATCAAACAAAGGATTCAGAGGATAAATAACCAATCCTAGCTGACCTTCAGAAGTTGGCGGACTCTCGGGAGTCTGGATAGGATTATCTGGATATTCTGAGCCAATGTCAAAAAGTGACCCAGTATCCGAGGGAGGGGGAGGACAAGATGACTAAGGTTCAATTCTTAGATCAATTCCAAGTTCAACACCTTGGTCCTCAAGTGACTGCAGTAATTTAGGAAAAGGCTCCTCAGATGATCTTTCAGACAGAGGAGAGGAAGAGGAACTAGGTGAACTTTATGGTTTAGCCATGATGATTTTGTCTCAATTAATAAGAGGAGAGAGATTGATTCCAAGGCTTTTAAAATGTATTTAAAGGTATAATCACAATGTGGTCTAGAAAAATACTAACATGAATGTTATATGATTGTGTGCAACAATTTTTTAAGAAACAAAAAAAAATTGGTACTTTTTCATGTTTTAAGAGTCGAGAAAAAAGAAAATCTGACTCTATCACTTTCGGTTTGAAATGAGCTCGAAAGGACAAGTAATCAAATGATCTTTTATATTTAGGGAGTCAAAAAGATCAAAATGACTACTCAGGGTAATCTAGGCAAAAAGGATTACCAGGTAACCATGAATTGCAGAATATCTCCAGGTGAACTGAGAAGTACGGGCAGGAAATCTCCCCAAATGTTGTGTTCGTTGTATCATGTTTACAAGACGACAAACTCTCCTTCCTATGGATAAAGGATTGCAACCTAGTGGGGTCTCCCTTTATATACACAATGGTACGGGGAGCACAAGTCCATATTAGCGTTGTCTAGTGTTGAAGCAAATGACAACTGCTAGGTTTAAAGACGTCGGAACACATCTCTAGCCTAGACCTTCTAAATGTGATCATTAGGTTTCAAATGCACCTTAGGTTAAATGAATACATTTTAAATTTTATCTTAAAATTATGTCTTAGTTTTCAGGCCTTATCGATGTGACTTGAAAAACTCCTATATGTAGCTAAATGAGACAAGACCCTTTCAATTTGAAGAATTGTTTACACTAATGAGAGTAGAAAACACAATCAATGCAACAAACAAGAAATTGAAAGCAAAATGACCTTTTCACTACTTTGCTTTTTGAAAACAAAATAATGAAAAATTATTTCCCATTCCTATCTTTCCTATAAAATGCACTTCAAGTAGTCCTTTCAATAGTAAGAGAATTCATTTCTTTTCCAATGCAGATGATGATGCAACTCTAGTCTTCAATGATGCTAGGTAATGTAACATATTGATTCAACAAACTAGAAGTATGTATTTTTCAATGAAATGATAAAACAAATCTTTCACAAACACTTCAATGAAATCTTTTCAAAATAATCAACCTCAAGCAAATGCAAAGCACAAAAGAGAATTCCTTCCAAACTAATGATGCAAAGACTCAACCAAAACAATATGAGCGATTTGATCTATGCCCAAAAAGAGACTCTTAATCAACAAATGAAACTTTTCAAACTTGTTAAATGGAAATCAAAGCAACAAAAGAACTAAAAACAAAATGCAAGGAGCAACTTAACCAACAACTTGACTTGTTGAGCACACAAACAACTGAATGGATGATGACCTAGATGCCCTAGAGCCACAAACCATCCAAGGACTCAAGAAACCAAGTAAAGAAAAGGCAAACCAAACAAGCATATAAACCAAGCCAATGAAGCTTTCCATTCAGGGAGAACACAGGCAGAACAAGCTAAGAGGCAAAGATCAAGAGGGCAAGGCACACTGGTTATGATTTATGGGAAACCTTGATCATCACCTACAGGAATTGGTGCGACTGCCTAACTTACAACAAGTGTCGCAAGGGGATCGGCGTGACTTTTTTAAAGAAACTCGCACTGATCGGCATGACTGTCAGAAAAATAAATGCGCTGACCGAGGATTCAAGGAAAAAAATAAAAAAATTCAAAGGCTAAAACTAGACTTGCCACTATAAATTTTAGACTCAAAACAGTAAACTAGGCAAAGCAGAGAAAACTAAAGGGAAATGGTGATACTATAAAAGTTCACACAAAATCATAAAATGACAATCAATCAAACAAAAGGATTGGCATCCCCAGTGGAGTCGCCAATTTGTGGTGTAGGTAAATTCTTGGTGCGGACACAGACAATTCCTCTAGGCCGAGAGAGCGGGTCTAGCCACAAACAAACAATCTATGGAAAACTTCCTTAAGCTAGAATCAAATAAGAGGGCCTACCTCTTAGAACATTATTCCGCTTGGTGATGATCCTGCTTCCTTACTCCAGCTACTTTTCATTTCCTTCCTTCGAATACCTGAAACAAGCAAACAAACAACAACAACAAACATGATAGCATACAAATTGCATTCAACCTACTTAACAAGTCAAGGAACATTAAGCCATAAAATGTAAGATAACACTTTAATATAGGAAATCAATCAATAGTTGTATTCATATAAGTTCAGAAAGAGATTACAACCAATGCCTTGACATTGTTGGTCTCCTCCGACGTATCCGGGTTCCCACACTTCTACTAGCATCTTATGGATAGCCCCAACAATGGAAGTTTTAAGGCTTCTTCCCTTTAGTCTCAAACCAAACCAAACACACTATTCTCCCTTAAACATAAACTAGAGAGCTACAAGCCATAGATGTCTTGCTGATTATTCAAGCTCCAAAAATACTAAGACTGAAACTAGTTTAGCTTGTAAAAGGATATGGTCCCTATTATCATGGGAGAAGGCCTTATATCTTGGGTTTTTTCCATCCTAATATTGGAAAGGAGCCCAAAATGACTTCCTCGACTGCATCTAGCCCAACCATTTACCAGAATTCCATTATGAAGCTTCTAGACCTGGAAGCTTCAATGTCGTATTTAAAAAACTTTCCAAAAGAGGATCAGTGTGACTGAGAAAAGGCTCAGTAGCGCCATATACCGCTAGTTCTAGTTTTAATCTCTACAAATCAGCTCGAGGAGGAAATGGGTCATTAGCGACAGTCTTGTAAGCTTGGGTAAAAGGAAGATTCCCCCGAAATGATGCAAAAGGGAAATGTTCTACTCATGAAGAGGGACATAATGGGAGTTTCTTCATGATGGGAAAGCATGTAGGGTTCACTGTAGGGGTCCTCTAGGATCGTGGAATGGGGAGTATAGAGACAGTGAGAAAATGTTGTGTAACACTTGGTCATCTGCCAGCTTAGCTATCCACTTGTATAATTTGATCAGGAAGGTGCAGATGAAAATCTCGTGTATTTCTGTGTACAAGTATCTATACAACCACTGCCCCTTTGACAGACGCAGATTCCTATTTTCCTGTCGTGAAGTCATGAATATTTTTATCCAACCACTTCTTAATTTCCTTCTTGGTCATATTCCAGTGATGTGACATCACACATCTCCTTAAGAAGATCTCGGTACAAGCAACGAAACCATTTACTGGCTTAGTTGGTCTTGACCCAAGTTTAGAGTTTATTACGCCAAAAAAAAACCTACACTACTGGCCCTTTCAGCATCAACCCACGTAGCGTAGGTTGAAGTCTCACCCAAATGGGGGGATGCTAGAACCAAGTTTCCATAGCCAGAGATCAGTGTGATGTCTTTTATTTCCCTAGGTCTGCCTTCACGTATATCTAAAAGCCCTTAGGGCTTGGTACCGCAACTTCCTCTAAAAAGCCTCGAGACCTTCACGAAGGTCTACGAAAGGTATTTGTGAACCCTTAACAGTTGAATCATCCACCTACGCGCATCAGAAAATAACCCTAGATCTCAACTTGCGCAGATCATCTTAAGTATTTAATAAACATAACAGAATGTATTATAATGTTTGCAAAAGTACTTAACGTGCATTGCGTATAGTTATTAAGACTTATCCCATAGAGTCATGCATCAATAGATCAATATTTCATAAAGACATTATTCAATCATAGCATATATCACAAACATAAATAGCATATTAAATAGATAAAAACAAGGATTCTTCAACAGTATTATTTATTAATCTTCAATGTGGTATTACGTACTCAAAACTACCCTGCGCACTCAGCTGCAGAGGTCTGTGCACTCAGTTGCAGACACTACTCTAGGCCTCTATGCACTTAGCTGCAGAGCCTTTCCCTCCCCTATGACTCACTTCTCTGCACTATCTTCTATCAACCCATTACATCCATCATCATCAGAATATCATGCCTTAGACTCTCTAAGACACACCTACTTATACAATCCCATGGTCCGCGGACCATGGGTGGATCTCAAAACCGACTCAACTTTACATAAACAAGGAGCTAAAACCCCTTTTACTGCTAATTACCTATGTGCTCGACATCCACAAATTGCGGATAATTTACATCTTTTCACAAAAATTACATCAAAACTTAGGTTTTTAACCCGAAAACTGACCTAGGGGACCCCATTCCAACAAGTCATCCTGAAAACATCCTTTTTGTCATTTTGTTAGTAAAGTCACACCAAAATATCTATTCTCTTGTCAATATACAAGGAAAACTACATAAGTTAAGGTGACATGAAAGATTGGCATACATTGGTCAAAAGTGCAATCAATGGAGTAAAAGGATGTAATTGTAATGGTGTAAGTGAGTGAAAAGGTTAGGAAATTATGGTGAAAAAGATGCCAAATCCAAGACCCAACACTTTCCTCTCTCTCCTCCCTCTCTTTTTCTATCCCCCCCATTTATTTCCATTTCCACTTACATATTATTCCATTTATATTTATCTCTTATCCCCTCTTTATCCTCATCTACCTTCCTCTCTCCTTCATTTTCTTTCTCCCTTATGCCCTCACTATCTCTCTCCCTCACCCCCCCCCATCACACACTCTCTCTCTTTATATATCTCTTCATCCCTCTTTATTTTCCCTCTGTCTCTATCTCTATGTCCCTCCCTCTCTCTCTCTCTCTCATGACCCCTCCCTCAATTTCTCTCTCCCTCTCTCTCTCTCTTCTTCCCCATTTATCCCCCATCTATCTCTATCTTCTCGACATCCCTCTCTATCTCCTCCTCTATCTCACTTTCTATATCTACCTTTTCTCTCTTCTTCCCTCTCTATCTCCCTCTTCTTCCACTCTCTCCCTCTCTCTCATCTCTCACCCTTCACTCTCTCTCTTTCTCTACCCTCCACTCTTTATCTGTATATTTCCATTTATATATTTTTCTATGTCATTATTTCTCTTCTTCTCTCTTTATCTTTGTATCCCTATCTCTATTTCTCTGTCTCTCTCTCTCTCACAATAATATTTGTCTCTCTTTTATTCCCTCTCTCTCCCATATCCATCTCTATCTACGTCTCCATCACTTACTCACTCCCTCATTATCTCTATCCCCCTCTCTTCTTCCCTCTTTATCCCCTCTCTTTTCCCACCACACATATTTCCTCCCTCACTCTTCCTTCTCTACCTTTATCTCTTTCCCTCCATATCTTCTTGTCTATCTCTTTGTCTCATCACGCCCCATTTCCCTCTCTATATTTACCTATCTCTCTCTCCTTCCCACTTCCTATCACTCCCCATCCTCTCTCTCTCCCTCTTCCTGTGGGTTGTGTTATATTCATTCCACGACTAACCCACGTAGTGAACTGAGGGGTTTGAGTGGGGGTGGAGCCCCCCCTTCGTTGCGCTGATTGCACAGTGGGGGGGTCACAGGGGGGTTTGAATGGGGGCGGGTAGCCCCCCTTTATAGGGTGGGGGGCAGCTCCCCAGGAAATTTTTCTTTTGGACCCTATATTAGGTTGGGCGGACCTGCCTATAGTTTTGTGCATGGTTTTTCGCACATGGTTTTGGACGTGATGGTTTTTGGTCCATGGTATTGGATGCATCGGCATGTATAAATATGTATTGTAACATTGAAAGGAATATAATGACAAATCAAGCTGGTAGTCCCAATTTTTGGATCCAGGGGAAAATCTCTGTGTATATGTGTTTTATGTGTTATGCTCTCACTTTTTTTATTTCCTGTGTTTTAGAATTCGTATGCAGGTAATTTTTGTACAAGGTTAAAACCTACATTTGGTATCAGAGTTGTTTTGGCTTCAGGAGGACGCTTTTGTTGCTGAGGGGTTTCGCTCAAGCCCGTGGTAGACCCTGTTTAGTGGGAGATCTACGAGATCGATTCTAGTGGTGAAAGAAGATGGCGAGCATTGGAAATATAGGGATCGAGAAATTTAATGGTCAAAGTTTTGAGTTGTGGAAACTCAAGATGGAGGATTAATTAATGGATAAAGATTAGTGGATCGTGGTAGATCCAGATACTAAACCAATGGGAGTGTCCGATGAAGAATGGAAGAAGTTGGATCGGAAGGCAAAGAATACAATACAATTGTGTGTCTCAGACTCAATATTGTTGAATGTATCAGGGGAAGCTACGCCTAAGGCTTTGTGGGACATGTTAGGGAATTTGTACCAATCTAAGTCTCTGGTGAATAGACTATTCCTATGGAAAGAGCTGTATAACCTAAGGATGAAAGATGGAGACTCAGTGACAGAGCATCTAAACGCATTTAATACTATGGTAATTCAGTTATTATCTTTTGATATTAAAATTTCAGATGAAGATAAGTGCATCAGTTTATTGTGTTCTCTACCAGATTCGTGAGATATTCTGGTTATTGCAATAGGTAGCAACGCAACTGCCTTGCAGTTTGATGAAATAGTCTCATCCTTGCTGACGGAGGAGATGAGACAGAAAAATATGGAGAGCTAGAATGGTGATGCCTTGTCTGTACGAGGATGGTCCGAGAACAGAAACAAAAATAAGTCATCGAGCGGGAGATCTAAATATAGAGGGAGATCTAAATCTCCAGGAAAACCTATAAAGGTGGTTTACTTGAAATGTTGAAAGGAAGGGCACTACAAAAGGGACTATAAATCTAAAGCTCTTGACAAAGGAAAGGGATCTGATGATGCTCCTTTTGTAGAGGCAAAAACCACCTCCGATGAAGGTGGGGATGTGTACTTGGCTTCTTCAAGTACACATGTAGATCATGAGTCATGGTTGATTGACTCTGGTGCATCCCTTCACTTCACTCCCCATAGAGAGTGGTTCTGCGAGTATGAGAAACACGATGGTGGTGATGTCTTCTTAGGGGATGATAGGAAGGCTAGAATCATTGGTCGCGGAAAATTAAAGTTGAAGTTGCAAGGTGGAAGGGTTAGAAAACTTCCACATGTTCTGCATATTCCTGCATTGGCCAGAAATCTGATTTTTGTAAGCAAGCTAGATGATGCAGGTGTAAAAACTGTGTTCGAGAAGAATACCTACAAGATGGTTCGGGGAGCACTAATATTGATGTGGGGAGTTCGGATTGGAACTCTGTACAAGCTGCAAGGTAGCTCTATTATTGATGGGTTCAATAGTTTTGTGGTTCCTGAAAGTGGAGCAAAAAATCTAGTGGTCTCTGGAGAGAAGACCATGCTGTGGCATCAAAGGCTTGGACATATTGCAGAGAAGAGCTTTCGAATACTTCATGGTAAAGGTATGGTAGAAGGTATGAGTAATAGCTCTCTGGATTTTGATTTCTATGAAAATTATGTATATGGGAAGCATAATTGGGTGAGTTTCCCCTCTGGTGATAAGAGGGCAAAACAGATATTAGAGCTTATGCACAGTGATGTGTTTGGACCTATGAAGGTTCCATCACTGGGTAAGAGGAGATCTACATGAAGCAACTTGAAGGCTTTGTGGTTAAGGGTAAGAAAGACCTAGTATGCAAGTTAAAGAAGTCTTTGTATGGGTTAAAACAGTCACCAAGGATGTGGTATCAGAAATTTGATACATTTATACGGGGACTTGGTGTTTTCGGGAAAACTAGTGTCTTTTTGATCTGCTAGTCCCAGTAGGATTGGCAGCTATCCTAGAAATAAACAATCAAAGCAATTTGCGATTTCCTTTATGTATGATAGATAAGAGAGGAACAAAGAGACCAACCTGGATCTTCTGCTTGACTCCTTGCATGATTCCTCTCTCCCTTGATAGAGCTTGCACCTCTTCTTCTACTTATCCCGCTCAATGAATACCTATAGAAGCAAAGTAACAAAAAATCATCAAAGCATCTCGATCTATTATATCATAAACAATGCAGAATCATAAATACATTGATCATACAATGGCATTCACAAATAACAACATTCACAAGTACATGATTGTATGGAGGAAAACTCAAAGAACTTTATTAATAATAGAAGGGAGAATTACAATCCATTTCTCTGATCCAGCATCATCCTCCCAGCATCAAAGCCCTCTTCACCTCATTAAAAGCAAGATCACCCAACAATACAATGCCTTTTCTCAAATACAAACTATTAGCACTTCCTTACAAATTACAAAATTCCAGCCTCTAGATCTGTCAGATGAGGGATCCATTTATAGATGTCTGGAAGGGTGTGAGTCGTCTTTGGGTTTTTGATTAGTGTCATTCCACTTTTTGTTCTTGGTTCCACTTGGAGATTTCTTGGATCTCTTACTCATCCCTGGGTGAATTCAGAGAGGCAAGTGTCATAGGAGAAGTTTCTGGAAGATTCCATGAGTATCCACTTAGCAGACTGTCTTGGACATTTGTCCATTCTCACCCATCGCACCCTACAAAAGGCCTCTTCAGTATGCATCGCACCTGGCTAGTGTAGAAGTTAATATGCATCGCACCTTGACAGTGGGGCAGTCAGTATGGTCTAGTTTTGGCCAGTTCTGAGTGGTTTTTCAAGTGGAACTTTTGGGGAATGATGTAATCAGTTGATCATGATCCTTTAGGGTATGAAACAACACTGTTAGGGGTTAAATAGCCCTTGGTTTATCGACATATAAGATTGGGGTTGTAGTGCCCAAAAATGTCTATAACAGTTGCCCCCTAAAGCATGAAGTCGTAGATCTTTTGATGTCAGGTGAAATGCTTCATCATGAGGATCCGAGGTATTCGAACTGGAAGGTGACCTATATAAGATACAATACAATACATCATCATCAAATTATTTTCATGATCTAGCTGAGGCAGGCATTCCCATGCTCAGCTTTATAAATTCATTTTCATGTACATAGGACAGACAATTGTCTTCTGTTGCAGACTGGTGATTCTTCACATGAAGAGTCATCTTCCCTGGCTTAGATGGTTATTTGTGCAGCTTCTGTGTACATTTGATGTCTTTATGTTCTTGAACATATTACAGCCTGGATGGATGAAACTAGATTTGGGGTCTTCAAAACTCGTTCAATCTTCGCTCGATGTACAAGTCGATCCATATGAAAAGATGTTTTGAAGTTGAACATGGAAAGACATTGCCTGATTACCAGCCAATAATGTAAGATGTTAACAGGCGCGAGAGGAATCACCAATAATGATAATGACCCTCAAGGTACTACAGTACAATTCACGTGGTGTGAATATATGATCTGATGTCGAACACCACGTAAAATATTTTGGTCAAAGGCCATTGATGTAAACCTGTCGCTGGAAGTAAGAAACTTGCCATTGAGGCATGCAAGCTTCAAAGTACTAAAAGGGTTGTTTCTAGGTCAACTTGGATAATGAGCTGATGTCGACAAGAAGTGACCAATCATAGGAGGGCCTTAATGTATCCCACACCTATGACACGAAACAGAGCAAATGATTTTCTGGAGGTGAAAATGATCTGATGATACAAGGTTCAGGAATGGCAGTCATGAAAAATAGAGGGTAAAGGTATTGCAGTGGATGAGGCATTGGCTGGATGGTGAATTCTCTGAAAGACTTCTCTTGAACATATCGGCGACACTGAGATGGATTGGTAGCGTTAACCCCAAAATATGGATGGTATGGAGGACCAATGGTGATATGAATGGTGAATGGAATAACCCAACCCAACTCAATCATGGTGATGGAGTGAAAGTGTCATGTTCAAGAGCGACTTGCTACCATAAAAATTTTCAAGTTTTCTTCCCTTTTTCCCCAGTCATTGCTAACTAGTACCTCTTTATTTTTGTCAAGCTTGACGAGGATAACATATGCTTGTTCTATAATTTTCCCTTTGAGCAAACTTGTCACTATGTTTTAGCAAGCCTAGCGACAGTGAAACTCGTTCTTGTCTGGGTGGACAAGTTTGTCGCTATTGTTTTAATGAGTTCAATGACAAAGACAACTCGGAGAGTTTGAAAAGGGACAAAAAGAGAACTCCAGTATTTCTTTTTTGTAACATGATCCCTTAATTCTGAAAAAGATTAAAATAATACAAAAGGGATGACTTTTCGATCACTTTAGCGAGCTGAAAAAGACAAGCGCTTGAACTTTTTCATGAGATAATCCCTCAGGTCTGAAAAAGATTAAAATATACAGGAGGGATGGCACTTCCCCTTACTTTAACAAGCTGGAAAGGCCATTAGCTCGACAATATTTTCATATTTAACAAGTCTAAAAAGAGTTTAAAGGTGACTCGTTTTTTAGGAACAAGTGGCGTTTAGGATAGAAACTGGTTCCATATGAGCTTAAAACTTCTCAAAACATGGTGATGTGAAGAGGGTGGCTAGCAGGACCACTCGTCACAGCTATTCCTCAAAAGGTAAACAATCAAGTGGAAGCATATGATCAGCCAAAAGAATGGAGGTGATGGTAGGAACACAACCAAGGTTCAAAAGGTTGATAGCAGGGCAATCACAAAGGTTATTTACCGAGGGTGGATTCATTTTTTAACGAGCTTGAGCTGGGAGAAACTATGCTTAGTGGTAGGTTTATTTTTTAACGAGCTTGAACCATGTGATAACATTGCTCATTGGTAGGTTTATTTTTTAACGATCTTGAACCATACGATAACATTGCTCATTTGAGTGTGGGTTCATTTTTTAGCGACGAGCTCGAACCTTGCGGAAAGTATGCTCGGTAGCCTTTTCATGTAGGCTAGCAATGACCAAACTACAAAGCTAGAAAAACTATTAAAGCTAAAGAACTGTTGAGGTTAGGTAGGATGGTTTCATCAACTTGTTTAGACAAAACCCTTCCTTTACTTTGCATGCAGAATAGACAAAGGTTAATGGTGTGTCAGACCAATCACCTAACCTAAGAAGTTGAAATACTAGAAAGCTAAAAAATCTAAAAAGCTAAAAAATGAAATTGGTCATTTTTTTCTTGCATAAAAAGGTTTGCATGCCCCAGCATGATGAGAAAAGAGTCTTCAGTAACCATATGGAAACTTACTGTGGTTAAGCAGGATGGTTTTCTGTCAATACTTAGACAAAAAACTTCTTGCACGTTTTCCGCCAAATAGACAAAGGTGAAAGGTCACCCAGACTAAGCACATAACCTACATGGAAACTTTTCTCTACAGTTGGGTTCGTCCGTAAAATAGACAAGGGTGCATGCCCCCAAGCTTCGTTACATTCACCAGACTACTCGTGGTAATTAGGTGGATGGAATGAAGGTTGAAGAGTCATTCTCAACTCAAAGAGACCATTTAGGGATGATGTTTGACTTAGCACTGTGTTTGAACCGGGAAATGAAAGTTGGTCAATAAGCTGGACAATTTTGCCTTCATGCGGGAAACACATCACTCGAAAGAGTGTGGAAACAATATCTTCCATGCTATAAACATAGTCATGTCCAAGGAGTATATTGTAATCTAATGGCCCTTGGACCACCATCACGTTCAAGTGAACGATTTTCCTTCTCAAAGTTATCGAAACTTAGGAAGGATCCCTAACAGTCGACTGGTTCCTTTGTTAAAGCCTGATAAATTTTGTTTACCAGGCATAAGCGATGGCGAACCAAGTGCTTTCCAAGTAGTTGAGGAAAGGATACTCACTGAAGCCCCTTCATCTATGATAGTTCTAGACACGATCATTTTGTAAACTTGTACTATGATCCGGAATGGTATGTTATAAGGAAGGCGAGATCTTGCTAGTCAATTCCAATCAAAGGAAGCGATTAGACTGCTTGGAGGGGGTACCGAATAAATGGGTGAAATAACCCCTTGAGCAGCGGGAACTGGGGGATTCTCTTCCTGTTGTGAAGGAACAGGAAGATTTCCCCAAAGTTCATCGGGCTCTGAATTGAAAAAAAGAATTTGAACAGTATCGTTCTCACTCTCTTTGGGAATGATATCATTTGAAGGTGGATCTTCTGAAGGAAAGACTGGGTCGACTGCCATCTCAACCTATTGACTTTGGTCCGGTGTGGACTCAGAAGATTTACTTTCAACGATAGGTTTTTCGACCAACGGTTCAGTTAAGTCAGTCAGATTTTCAACTAGTAAAGGACTAGGGGAAAGTTTCTTGTATCCAGGTGGAAGTTGCTGCGGTGAAGTAGGACAATTATGCAAGACTCTTTTGGCCTCATCCAAAAAAGGACAACGGGGAAGACGATGATCCCCTTCACATAATCCACATGGAGTTCTGACCTTTCCTTTCTGCCCAGGAATTTCATTTTCACTAGTTGATGGTGTGCTATCAACATGATCACCGGAGGTTGATGACACCGAACAGTGTGAACGGGGAGACCATTCTCTCAAGATCCGTGGAATGAAAGGACAATCTCGATGAAAATGGTTTTATGTTTTTCCCCAATGGAGTCACCATTTTGTTTCCGGGAAAACTAGTGTCTTTTCAATCTGCTAGTCCCACTAGGATTGACAGCTATCCTAGAAACAAACAATCAAAGCAATTTGCGATTTCCTTTATGTATGATAGATAAGAGAGGAAAAAAGAGACCAACCTGGATCTTCTGCTTGACTCCTTGCTTGATTCCTCCCTCCCTTGATAGAGCTTGCACCTCTTCTCCTACTTATCCTGCTCAATGAATACCTGTAGAAGAAAAGTAACAAAACACCATCAAAGCATCTCGATCTATTATATCATAAGCAATGCAGAATTAGAAATACATTGATCATACAATGGAATTCACAAATGACAACATTCACAAGTACACGATTGTATGGAGGAAAACTCAAATAACTTTATTAATAGTAGAAGGTAGAATTAAAACCCAACTGTCTGATCTAGCATCATCCTGCTAGCATCAAAGCCCTCTTCACCTCATGAAAAGCAAGATCACCCAACAATAAAATTCCTTTTCTCAAAGACAAACTATCAGCACTTCCTTAAAAATTACAAAATTCCAGCCTCTAGATCTCTCAGATGAGGGATCCATTTATAGATGTCTGCAAGGGTGTGAGTCATATGTAGGTTTTTTATTAGTGTCATTCCACTTGTTGTTCTTGGTTCCACTTGGAGATTTCTTGGATCTCTTACTCATCCCTAGGCGAATTTAGAGAGGCAAGTGTCATAGGAGAAGTTTATGGAAGATTCCATGAGCATCCACTTAGCAAACTGTCTCAGACATTTGTCCATCCTCACCCATCACACCTACAGAAGGCCTCTTCAGTATGCATCGCACCTGGCTAGTGTAGAAGTCAGTATGCATCGCACCTTGACAGTGAGGTAGTCAGTATGGTCCAGTTTTGGCTAGTTTTGAGTGGCTTTTCAGGTGGAACTTTTGGGGAATGATGTAATCAGTTGATCGTGATCCTTTAGGGTATGAAACAACACTTTTAGGGGTTAAAGAGCCCTTGGTTGATGGACATATAAGATTGGGGTTGTAGTGCCCAAATATGTCTATAACACTTGGCTTCACCAGAAGCAAAGCAATCACTGTGTGTATTTTAAATTAATTGGTGACCGTGTTATTTATCTGGTCTTGTATGTGGATGATATGTTGCTGGTTGGAAATGACAAAGAAATTATCTAGGATTTGAAGACCCAATTGTCCTCCAAATTCGACATGAAAGATCTTGGTGCTGCAAACTATATTTTGGGCATGGAAATTAAAAGAGATCGGGCAAAGAGGAAGCTCTGGTTAAACCAGAGGAAGTATGTCGAGACAATACTGCAGAGATTTAATATGCAGGGTAGTAAACCGGTGAAGGTTCTGATTCCTGTATGTGTGAATTTATCTGTTGAACAGTGTCCCAAGACACACGAAGAGGAAGGGGCATGTCCCGTGTTCCATATGCAAGTGCAGTCAGTAGCTTGATGTATGAAATGGTATATACTAGACCATACATTGCACATGCAGTGGGAGTATTGAAAGGTTTATGTCAAAACTAGGAAAAGAGCATTGGACAGCAATGAAGAGGGTTTTCAAGTATTTGCATGGCACTAGTGATTATGGTTTGTGCTACCAAGGAGGACCAGGATTGGACATATTTGGATATCCCGTGGCTTTGTTGATGTGGACTGGGATGGAGATCTAGATCAGAGAAGATCTACAAGTGGGTATGTGTTTAACCTATTTGGAGGTGCAGTCAGTTGGATGAGTAAGAAACAATTTGTAGTGGCACTATCAACTACAGAGGTAGAATACATGGCAGCCACTCATGCAAGCAAGGAAGCAATTTGGTTGCAGATATTTTGTTCAAGTATGGGGTTAGTACAAGGTGCTATAAGGATAGATTGTGACAGCCAAAGTGCAATTTTCTTGGCAAAGAACCCTGCTTACCATTCAAAGACAAAGCACATCGATGTTCAGTATCACTTTGTGATGGATATGATAGAAGACAAAAAGGTGTTTCTTGTAAAGGTGGACACTTTGAATAATACTACAGATGCATTGAAAAAAAAATTGAGCTCTGAGAAGTTCTCTTGGTGTAGAGAAACAATGGGCATTGCAGGGCTGGATAAATGACTAAGCTCTCCTGTGGCCCCCTGTGGAAAGAAAACAACAAGTGGAGAATGTTGGGTTGTGTTATATTCTTTCCATGACTAGCCCACGTAGTGAACCGAGGGGTTAGAAGGGGGCGGAGGCCCCCCTTCGTTGAGCCTATTGCACAGCAGGGGGGTCACGGGGGGATGGCAGCCCCCCTTGTCCAGGGGGTTTGAGGGGGGTAGGTAGCCCCCCTCTATGGGGTGCGAGGTAGAACCCTAGGAATTTTTTTTTTGGACCCTATATTAGGTTGGGCGGACCTACCTATGGTTTTCTGCATGGTTTTTCGCACATGGTTTTGGACGCGATGGTTTTCTATCCATGGTATTGGAGGCGTCGGCATGTATAAATATGTATTATAACATTGAAGGGGATATAATGAAAAATCAAGTTGGTAGTCCCAGTTTTGAAATCCAGGGGAAAATATCTGTGTATATGTGTTTTATGTGTTATGCTCTTGCTTTGTTTATTTTCTGCGTTTTAGAATTCGTATGCAGGTAATTTCTGTACGGGGTTAAAACCTACACTTCCCTCCTTCATTTAGTTTGTGCTTCAGAACAAGCCCCACTACTCTTTCTCTCCCCCCCCCCCCCACGCCCTTTCCATTCTCTCTCTCCCTCACTCCCTCCCCTACAACTTTTTTACATCTCTTTCTTTCTCTCTCCCTCATTCTTGAAAAAAAGGAATGTTTGATAACGATAATACCCTTTTTGGTTACACTAATGGAAGGACCTATAATTTCAACGATATAATGACTTTCATAATTTAAAAAAACATGAATTTAAGATTATAAATTTTGGAAAAATAGTTGTACTAAATAATAATTTGTTTTCTTCGACTCTAAAGTATTTTACAGAAATATTGCACAATTTCAATACTCAAATGTTGCATTAACATAAACATATGCATTATATTTTGTATGAAAAATAACATACCAATGTTGGGAAAAATCAAATTCACATAGTTTGACACAATTTCTATAAATAAAAATTATATATTCAGAAAGCCAACTCATTTTCCTATATATTTTCTTTTTACACCATCTTCAAATTGATTGTGTAAGTAACTCTAATTATTCCTCCAAGTTAATATATTATTGTTTTCCCAGGTTTTCCTTGCCACTAACACATCATGAGTGACCATCATTAGCTTGCACCGACCCATAAGCTTTAAGCCATGGAAAACCATGATAGTTCTAAAAGACGATCTAGAGTGTTTCAAATTCCTATTTATTACTCTCCTTTTGGTCCCTATACCTAACAATAACTTTCTTATTTCTAATGATTACCTATTTTCCTTCCTTTCTGGCTTCATTTACCTTTTGAACCTCCTACCTTAATTCATCTTGGTATACTAAGATGAGGTCCTCATTTATAAAGATTATTATCTGTTTAAGACTTGGATATTTACTAAGTATTCCAAATTGATGGTCGCTACAACTTACCCTAAGCATATGAGTCTATATTTATGTTCACGTATCTTTCCTAACCTTCTTGCTTTTATGAGATAAGTTGTTTTAATTTGTTACTTTTCTTTTTAGTTCTTATTGTACTATTTCTAACGTGTCCTCATTTTTATACTCTTTTATAATAGTAATTATAATATTCAAGGCTCTTTCATTGTGCTCATGATCCAACTAAATTAACTTGTAAATTTCCTCTTTAATGGGTTAGATGTTTAATTTAGGGTCAGATTGTTAATTAGTTTTTCTTTTAACTCTTTAATATTATCTCTCAAAGTACAATTTTCTTGAACGGTTGATTGTTTGTTCTTTTCCATTTCTTATATCATATTTTTAATTTTTTTTAGCTTATTCTTGAATCCTAATATTTTCTTTTCTAACAATTCGAATTTATTTTTGAGCATTTTGGCTAATTCTATTTATATTCTATTTCCTTTTCTTTTCTCATTTTTTCTACTAAATTGAAATGATCATAAAAAATTTATAAGGTGACTTTGCTTAGCCTCCTCTTAATAGATTAAGGTTTTAAAATATATAAAAAAAATACTCCTAATAATAATAATAATAATAATAATAATAATAAATAAATAAATATATAGATCTCTCTCTCTCTCTCTCTCTCTCTCTCTCTCTCTCTCTATATATATATATATATATATATATAATATATATATATATATATATAAACTTTATGCATATGCCTTATGAGTAATTACAAACATCCAACTTAGAGTTAAAAAAAATGCACTATAAATTAAATATGAAAAGTAAATTACAATAATATATTTCAAATCGTGATAAAATAAGTATAATAAATCCATGATAGAGTTGTAAAATACAACATAGTAGTGCATCCACAAATCTACTATAGATTTATTGACAGTGTTGGACCTGAACTTTATGCATATGCCTTATGAGTAATTACAAACATCCAGCTTAGAGTTAAAAAAAAATGCACTATAAATTAAATATGAAAAGTAAATTACAATAATATATTTCAAATCGTGATAAAATAAGTATAATAAATCCATGATAGAGTTGTAAAATACAACATAGTAGTGCATCCACAAATCTACTATAGATTTATTGACGGTGTTGGACCTGTCAACATGTCAGGGGATCTCCCCGGTAAGAAGTCCCAATTAGACCTCAGACGGTTTGGTGTAGGAGTCCCAGCAGTGGGTCATACGATAATGCCTTGACCATGATTTCATACAAAGGCAAGTAAGATGTCCTTGTTGGTAGCATGGGTGTGATAGTTGCGATGAGTCAAGGAAGGTGCATGAGAGGTTCAAACACATGGGGAGTGAGGTGAGTGCGCCCCTTGGAAACCTGTAATAGTACTCGACTTGGAAGGGAACACACGAGAAAAGATGCATCACCGACTGGAAAGAAAGATAGCGAGCAATCCAAAGTGATGTTCAAACCAACAACACATCTACAACAAGATTCGTATAATTTCATACAAAATAGTTCATACACAAATGTGTAGGTTAAATAACATACATTGCTACAGCAACCAGAATAGTCCAACTACAATAACAACATATGCATGAAAACATGTTGGCTCTGTTATATTAAGAAGTGTAAGTTCTAGTCATACAATACATCCATGTCTAACCACTAATTCCAATAGTGGAATGTTATAGCCACAACCGCTTGCTCCTCCAAAGAGATATACTAGCTTTGCATAGTGGAGAAGCCAAGGCACGTTACAATACTATCTGAGCTTTCTCTAAGATAATCCTATCGAAGCTTAGATGGCCAAAAGCCTTTACAATGAGTTATGAGGTTCTATTTATAGCAAAGGGTGGTATGACCCTTGACATTTCCCTTTGTGATAGTTCGTCTACCCTCATGACTCTTCATCTACTCTATGACTGTTACATCCAACTATCAACAATTGAACTTCCACTTGACAAGATGTTACATTACAATGCACATGTGCCCATGTCAGACAAAATGGCTTGAGCAAGCCATGCAAGACATCACTGACACTCGGTCCATTGTGGTGAGACCAACTCTTGGACATGCTTGTGATCGTGAAGGTGGTGAGTTGATTCCAAGCTTGTTTGTCCGTAATGTTGTGCATGCGCTCCATGGTGACATCTTACTGAAGTGAACTCTTGCCTTAGTTGCATTCAAGTGCATTGGTATGGCTCCTCTATCCAACTCATCTGCTAGCATGTGCATGGTCTTCTTGGGTGTAGTCGAACTGGCAACACACTGATGCATAGTGTCCATGCTGATCTTCTAGTGTCTGCTGCTGGTCATGCACATAACCTGTCAAATGCATGTTCAGCTCCACTTGGACTTGCTTCTTGTCTTTGCCTCAGTGAGTGTGCTGAATGGGTAGGATCGCATGCATGCGCATAATGACATGCATTATGTTGAATTCCCTTAAATGTGATCAACAACACTGCTCACCATGTTTGCTCTGCGCCAGCTACTGGGATGGATCTATAACTTGTACAGGCACATTTTCATCCGTGAGTGCATGTTGCACTCCTTGCTATACATGTTCCTACTACAACTCATTCTCTCATCTATGTAGCTCATGTTCTTCCTTTAGTTGCTGCTTCAGCACATGCAACTCCTTCTTTGTTCCATTCTCCTGAGTCTTCAAATTTGCTTTCATCACAAGTGGATATTCTTAAGATTGCAACTTTGTTCCACCTCTCTGTTGTCAACAAACTTCCTCTTGTGTTTGTTGCATCTGGTATGCTGCCTTCAGCTGTTGTTGATGGTGTTTCCTGTTGTGATGTTGCTACCATCATATCTTGATGTCCTTGCCTACGAACAACTTGATGTCTTTGTGGGTAGGCAAGTTCATAGACACTTGATCGACTGCATCCCCAAGTGTGCTCTGAATGATGTCTTCAACTCTGCTCTCCTGAAAACCATTGTACGTATGTTGTTGAGAGGCAGATGAACACCTAGGATACCTGGAGACATGGAAACACTCATGGCAAGAAATTTTTTAGTCGAAAACCAAAACGAGCTTGAAAAATGACTTGCAACATACCTGTGTGACTGATCATGAAGGTTGCATAATTTCCACCAAGAGGTCAGGACACTGATTGCCAAAACTATGGAAGGAACAGTCTGGGATGTCAGGAGGATGAATGGCTACTAGAACTGTGCAATGCACAGTCCAGCCTGGCCTGTTGAGGATTGAAACTATGCAATGTGCAATGTCAGTTAGTAGTGACATGCAAGCAGCGAACTACATTGTGCAATTTCTATGGCCAGTGGGACACTACCTCCAAGAATTACACAATGCGAGCCTGGAGGTCAGTGCCTTGATAGACTTGCACAATTTCTAGAGTGAAGGTAGAGTCTTCACTTCCAGAAATGTGAAATTCTAGCCAGGCAGGGCATGGTCCAAGCCAAGGCAGCCTAGTCCGACCGACGGGTGACTGAAAACATGAGAAGTGTGAAAGCATGATGAGCTGAGTGCAAACAAGAGCGAATGATCATTCATGCAAACAACAAGTGCAGGATTTGGAAAATGGGAAAGCATGCATGTGTGTGAAGCGAGTTGCCACAACGACGATTGTTCGTGCAAAACAGTGTCATGCATGCGACAACAATGAGATGTTAACAGAAACTAAAATGGTGCTAGTACAAGCTAGTATGTATCAAAATGATAGCAAGCGCTCACGGAAATCAAGCAGACAACATTCATACAAAAAATAACATAAAAAGCGCCAGAAATGCAACACAAGACATGGAAGGTGGGCTTAACCCAAAACAGTTGACCTAAATGTGCCAACGACTCCTAGATGCGATGTCACGCACATGTCACAATTCTAGGAAGAGCGACACTTGGTGGGAGGTTTCCGAAAAGATCCGTGCATGCAATCTCCAGCTTCTAAAAGTAGATCCCTAAATCAAGGGATTCCTTTACACGTTGCCTTGGGAGAAGCAGCTCATGCATGCAAATCAGTTTTTCTCGGTCCCAAAAAGAATCGGTCAACTCGATTGCACATGCAAGAGGCTACTCAACTGCTAGGAGAAAATGTGCATTTCTGGAAGGGATATGGGCTAGATGCCCAGGGCTTTGCTCAATTTCTGGGCAGAGAAGCTGATTACTACCCAGGATTGTGCAATCCCTGGGCTAAGAAGCCATGCTGGGAGGAATTACACAATTTTTTGAATGAAGCATGATTGGTAGATTTGTACAATCTGGAGCCCAACAGGTTGCAAAACAGAATTGCACAATTTCTGGAGGGAAGGTTGGTTTCCCTCCAGAACTGCACAATTTCATGAGGGAGCTACTCAGCCTGTAGCTGGACCAAGTCCAAAGGAACAACCTGTGAGGGGAATTCATCAAGCTTTGATGGACAGGTTGTCATTCTGCAAGAAAAACACTAAATCTTGTGTACTTAACAAAGCAAGACATGCTACTATGAAAGGTTGGTAAGGAGGATTGATCTAGGCAGATCTCTAGACACCAGTGACATTGAAAAGGCTCAAAATTCAAAGTAGCGGGAAGATGATTAGCTTGACATCAAATCGAAGTGCTCGTCACCCTGATTCCAATGATGTGAACGACACTCCAATCTGAGTCTAGATGAAGGAGATAGAGGCAGCCAAATTTTGGTTGACTTTTGCTGACTGGGCAGGGTTAATGGAGACACAATTTAGACATTTTTTGGTGGAAGGAATCTGGCCAACTCCGGCCAGATTCCGAGTGAAATTTTTTCCTCGTTAAAATGACTCCTTCAGCCTAAAATCTAGATTTTAAAAAATTCCCATGTTTGTATAGCAAAAAAAAATATTATTAAAAAAAGGGTGGCGGGCCACCAACCTCGCCACCCCAACCCTTATCAAATCTACATAATATTGGAGGGGTGGGCGACTACCCCTGGCCCCTCCTACCATACTTAGCACACCATTGGGGGACCCGCGGTTTATGAAATGGCAGAACCGTTGTGTGCAGGATGGGTGGTGGGCCAGCCCTTGGGGCACGGACCCAACCACAACCACAAGAAACCAATCCCACCTTTAATAAGATATGGACCCCGTTGGAGCTAGAGATAGGCAAGGTGGGCGAGTTTCCCAAGGCGGGCCCAGCCCAAACCATTTTTTTAAAATAACATTTTGTTATGTAAAAAAAAGGAGGAGGTGGGGTTTGACTGCCCGACCTCCTCCATAACAAATGGATCTCCAACCAACCTTCCTAATAGATTCTTTGTGAACTTTGTCCATTTTTTTATTTAAAAAATTAGTTCATCAGTGCACCCAGGCAGAGGAGGAGAGCACATGTAGTTCAAGGTAGGTTTTTGCAGGTGGACCAGATTTTCACTTTGTCAAATTTTGACAAATTTTATATGGCTTCAACATTTTTTGACACCACGAACGCAATGGTGTTATCTGTTTCTCCTCTTCTCTCATGTGAACATTAAATTTCTATGTTTAAGCTACAATTTATGCATGTCATTCTTTAACACATCTATATGCAAAAGATTTTGGATCAAGTGGTGTCAGAGCAGGAATTTTTAGATGTGAATTGCATGTTTGTATGCTAACAAGAAACAGGCTCCGAAGAGGCGAAGGGAAACTAAAGTCTTTCAATCCTGAAGTGGGGCGTGCACATCGAAGGAGAAAAATGGCAAATGAAGAGGCTCATTATGAAGAGGAGCTCAATTTCTGTTAAAACTTCTATACAATGGCAGAAAATGTTGGTCAGTTTCTTTCAAGACTAGAGAAAGAAGAAGTGGAAAAGGCAAAAGAACAAGGTTCAGTGCATGGAAATGGTGAAGAAGAACCCCCTCCTTCTCCTTCCACAAGTGAAAGTTCTTCTTCCTGTCATCACCATCATCATATAAATTCAAGGGATTCATCTAAGAAACATTTCTTTAAATTAGATGTAAATTTGATCTTCCCATGTTTAACGGTGAAAGTAATCCAGAAAAGCTTAACAACTGGATTAGGCATATTGAAATCTACTGCAGGATTCAACTGATCGAAGAGGATGAGGCAAAGATTCAGCTGGCCTCTCTTAGGCTAAGTAGCACCACTCTCGTCCAGTGGGAGAGAAAATTGTGAAGCAATAAGAGTGTGGGTAATCTTCTTTCCTCATGGCGTAGTTTCATTTTTGCATAAAGTAACAATTTTATCCCTTGGATTATAAGAAAAAAGCCTTAATGTATTGGCAATACTTAAGGCAAGGTAGAGGTTAGGATGTTCAAAGCTTTACAGAGGAATTTAGAAAACAAGCACTTAATTTGGGCATTGCACATGACTCACCTGAAGTAGTAACTAAGTATATTGGATCATTACATAGTTACCTTAGGAATTCATTATTATTTTTTGAACCAACTACTATTGACTCGACCAGTGTAAAGGGCATCCATCTTGAGAACAATGGAAAAAATGAAAGAGATAATCATTTCAAGAAACCACCTTTCAAACCTCCGAATGGCAAACCCAAGGTGAAAGGAAAGGGAAAGGAGAAGAGGACAACATCAACCAAGAAAGATGAAGGAGAAAGACCTTATTGCACTCAGAGCAAAAATGAAGGTCATGACGATGATCATTGTTGTAAACTATACCCGGAAAAGAGACCAAAGAAGTATGGAGGAAAAGGCAAGCAAAAGACAGTGGCAACTGTGTAGCAAGACCTTGGATCCGATTTGGGAGATGAAGCATTGATCATAGCAGCAGGAACAAAAGGTACTCTTACACCTCATGTTAATTCTGAATCACATGAAGGCACTAGTTCAATAGATGAGTCTCTTCCTAATGAATGAAAGAGAATTGATCCATTTCATATTAGAGTTATCATAAATCATATAAAAGTGGAAACTCTATTTGATACCAGATCCCAAGAAAACTTAATTTCAGAGTCCTTGGTAAAGAAGCTAGGCTTAGAAACCAAACCACATCCAAAAACTTACCCACTTGGATGGATACATGATAAAGAAAAACTGAATGTAACTAAGCAGTGAAAGGTTAAATCTGTGATTGCTTCTAAGTTAGTGGATGAGGTAAAACTTGATGTGATACCATTGGATATCTGTGGCATGGTGTTAGGGAGTCCATATCTATATGATAGAAAGGCAATCTTCTTCTGCCATGAAAACAAATACCAAATCACAAAAGATGGGGTAGAATATATTATAAGGGCTCATCAAACTAAAATCAATGCCAGCCTTGTAAATGTAGGACAAATGAATAGGTTGGTGAATTCTAGTAAGGGTTGCATGCTTATGGTTGTAAGGGGAAAAGATGCAGAATTATCCAATGCTTTCCAGGGTTGTGATCATGTGCATAAAAAGGAATTATGTGAATTAATTTCTAACTATGATGAGATGTTTCGGGAACCAAGGGTATTACCTCTGAAGAGGGAAATCCAACATGAGATCCATTTGCAGCATGATGCTCCTTTACCAAATATTGACATGTATAGGATGTCGACCATTGAGATGGAGGAGATCAAAAAGCAGGTGCAAGAACTATTGAACCAAGGGGTCATTAGACCAGCACTTCTCCATGTGGCTCACCGATTGTCTTAATGCAAAATAAATATGGCACATGGAGGATGTGCATGGATTACCGAGCACTAAACAAAATCACGATGAAAAATCATTACCCTCTTCCTTGCATTGATGACTTATTAGATCGGTTAAAGAATGCTATCTATTTCAACAAATTGGATTTGCGTATTGGTTATCACCAAGTCCAAACTGAAGAGTAGGATGTGTGGAAAACTGCCTTCAAGACCAAACAGGGGTTGTTCAAATGGATGGTGATGCCATTTGGACTTTGCAATGCTCCAGCCACTTTCATGAAGGTCATGAATGATTGCTTTAGGCCTTTCATTGATGAATTTGTTCTTGTATATCTAGATGATATTATTGTCTTTAGTAAAAGTTGGAATGAACATGTATGCCATGTGAAGAAGGTGCTTGATGTATTGAAAAAAGAAAAACTCTATATAAAATTGTCAAAGTGTGAGTTTGGGAAAACCTCTTCGGTTTACCTAGGTCATATTGTTGGTCACGGTCAGTTAAAAATTGATCCTTCTAAAGTTGAAGAAATTGTAAATTGGCCTAAGCCTACTAGTGTAACCGAGGTTCGCGGCTTTTTGGGTGCAGTACAATATTGGAGGAGATTTATTACCAATTTCTCTATTATTGTAGCACCTTTACATGCATTGACAAGTGTAAATCAAGTCTTTCAATGGGGAGAAAAGCAACAGAAGTCCTTCGAAACATTGAAAGAAAAGATCAGCGCTGCACCAGTCTTGGTCTTACCAGATCTCCAATATCCATTCGAGATTGAGACAGAAGCCAACGGATATGCCATGGGAGTTGTACTGATGGATCAAAGGAAGCCGATATGTTACCATTCCAAGAATTTCTCTCAGGCTGTGATAAACTATCCCACTTATGACAAGGAGTTATATGCCTTGGACCAGAGTGTGAAAAAGTGGAAACACTACCTGATAGGCAAGGAGACCATCATCCATATAGATCATCAGCCCTTGCAATATCTTCAGTCACAAACCAAGTCACAACAATCTCGTCATTTTAGGTGGATGTTTTTTCTTCAACAGTTTCATCTAGTAATAAAGTATAAGAAGGGCACTAGCAACAAAGTGGTCGATATGCTATCTCGCCCTCCTATATATGCTTCTGTTATTTTGCATAATGTTTCATTATCTTTTGAAAGTTGTGCTGAACAATATGCTAACGATGATGACTTTAAGGAGAATTATGCAAAACTAACCCATGGTTTACAAGTGGACAACTATCACTTGTAGGGGAAACTATTGTATCACCTTGGAAAATTGTGCATACCCACAGGAGAAAGGGTACATGTAATCCAGGAGGCCCACACCTCCCTTGTGTCTAGTCATTTTGGTGTTGAAAAAACTTTGTGCCATGTACAAAGATTTCGTTTTTGGCCTCATATGAAGAACATTGTGACTCGCTATGTAAAGGGATGTGTGATGTGTTCTACTTCAAAGCCCTCTAATAGAAAACTCAGGCTCTACACACCACTCCCTATTCCGAGTCATTCATGGGAAAGTGTGTCGATGGATTTTCTAGGAGGTTTTCCTTTGTCTAGAAAAAGTCACGACTATTTTTATTTCGTCATTGACCATTTTAATAAGATGTGTATTTTAATGCCTTGTAAAAAGCAGATCACTGCAGAGCAGACTGCTTATCTTTTCTTTCAACATGTTTGGGTTGCCCACATTGATTGTGTTAGATCGGAACTCTCGCTTTCTCGGAGAGTTTCGGACCAGCTGGTGGAAAATGATGGACACCAATTTGAAAAGAAGCACGACATTTCATCCACAGACTGATGGACAAACATAGGTTGTCAACCACACCATGGTACACTTTTTGTGAGGCTATTGTGGGAAACATCCTAAGTTGTGGGATGAGCATCTTCCATATGTGCAGCATTCCTACAATCGAGCAGTGCACTCATCTACACATCGTTCACCATTTGAGACATGTTTTGGCTACCTACCAAAAGATCCTTTTGATATGGTCTTTGGAAGGGAAGATGACTCCAGTGGATGTGATGACAGGGACAAAGTGCAACAATTCATTCAGCCGATCTAGTTAATTCACCAAGCAGTACAGGAGCAATTGGAGAAAAGTCAAGCCCAGTACAAGGCTCTACATGACAAACTCCGAATCGACCATCAATTTCAAGTGGGCGAAAAAGTGTGGTTCCATCTCTGCAAGGAAAGAATGAAGGGAGAAGGGAAGAAGTTGTGACCAATCCGGTATGGTCCATTCACCATCTTGGAGAAGATTGGAAAAAATGCCTTCCGTCTCGATTTTCTGACATATATGAAAATGTACTCCATAGTGAATGTGGAAAACTTAAAGCTGTATGAGCCACCTTTGATTATGGACACCGAAGAGGTGGGAAAAATTCCTACAATTGATGACTTTGCACTAGAGTATCTCAATGAGTTACCTGAAGACATCATCCTTGATGGAAGAACTAGGACTTCATGATGGGGAGATGAGGAATACCTTCGAGTTGGTTTCAAGGGGATGCATCCTAGCAAGGCAAAATGGTTGGAAAAAGAAAGAGTGAGGGATCAATTCCCTCACTTGCCAATTCACCGATAAATCTTTTGGCGGTCCAAAAGCTCCTCAATGTGGAGGATTGATCCAGGTGGATTTCCAGACACCAGTGGCATGGAAAAGGTTCAAAATTAAAAGTGGTGGAAAGATGATTAACTTGGCATCAGATCGAAGTGCTTGCCGCCCTGATTCCAATGGTTCGAACGACACTCCAATCTGAGTCCGGATGAAGGAGATAGAGGCAGTCAATGTTATGCTCTTAACCTGAAAGACGATACCAGAATACCAAATATGAGAAGAAATATACCTATAACGTAGAACAATGAGAAATAACAACAAGTATTTTATTATTTAGAAAGCAATGTTCACTTGCCTCTTCGAGGGGGCAACCTCCAATAGAGCTGAGCTCAATTACAAAATAAGGCACGATGCTCTTCAAGGGGAGTCTCTATCCATTATATAGGATTCATACATGCGATACATGGGGCAATACCATGGTTCTTATTAATACCATCTATCTAATACCATGGCCCATTTGCAGCTAACTATGGTCCCTTCATTAAATGTGGGTTAACCACTTACAATTATTAATATGGTCTTTATTGACTCTTTACTTAACTATAACTATGACTCAATCCTATTACATAAATAAGGGGGTTAGGGTGGGACCCTAACATGCACTCCCCCATAAGAATAGCCTTGTCCTCAAGGCTGAAGCTGCGAAAACTACTGAAGAATAGTGGCTGCTTCCCAGGTTGCATCTTCTGGAGAGGTGTCTTTCCACTTGACGAGGACTTCCTTGATCATGCATCCATACAGGTGCCGTTCTTGTGTGTCAAGAACCTGTTCAGGTTGGAGCCAAATTGACCCTTCTTCATCCAGTTCAAGTAGATTGGTTTGAATTCTGCAATTGGTCCCAACCACTTTCTTGAGGCATGAGACATGGAAGACTAGATGGATTTTTTCCATGGGTGGCAAAGCTAGCTTGTAGGCAACTTCTCCAATGCGCTGAAGTACTTGATACGGTACGTAGAGTTTTGGAGATAGTTTTTGACAACCCTTGTCTTTGAGTAATGTTTTCTTATATGGTTTCAGCCTCAAAAATACCTAATCCCCTTCTTGAAATTGGCATTCTGGGTGATGTTAATCTACCTGTTGCTTCATGTGGTTTTGATCTTGATGAAGATTCTCTCTAAGGTGGGCCAGCATGGTTGTGCGGTTCTATAGGAGTTGATCCACTGCTTGTACCTTCAAGCATCCCTTGATATAAGAAGTAGGGGAAGGAGGGAGTCAACCATAAACTGCTTCATATGGAGTCATTTTGGTGGTGGCATGATAGTTGGTGTTATACCACCATTCGGCTAGAGGTAACCACTGTACCCAAAGATGTTGCTTTTCTGAAGTGAAACACCTAAGGTAGGTCTCCAGACATTTATTGACTGCTTCATTTTGACCATCAATTTGTGGATGAGAGGAAGTACTGAGTTGTAGTTGGGTACCTTGTAGCCGGAAGAGTTCATGCCAAAAGTTATTGGTGAAGATCGGGTCACGATCAGACACAATGGAAGTGGGCATGCCATGCAATTTGAAGATCTAATCCATGAAAGATTGAGCGACCAAATTCGGTGTAAAAGGGTGGGGTAGGGTGAAAAAATGAGCATACTTAGAAAGTCTGTCCACAACCACCATGATGACTGACTTTTTTCTTGACTTTGGAAGACCCGTAATGAAATCCATAGAAACCTCCGTCTAGATTGAGGCCGGGATGGGGAATGGTTGTAATGTGTCGGGGGATTTGACTGTTTCTCCTTTGTGGCACTGACAGACGTTGCATTCAGCTAAAAAAGTAAGAATGTCCTTTTTCATGCCTATCCAAAAAAATTATCTTCAAGTGCAAGCATACGTTTTCAGAGAGCCTGAATTCCCTGCAGTGGGAGATGAGTGCAACTCCACCAAAATGAGGCTTTTGAGGGTGGATGTTGGTAATATTATGAGTCTATCCTTGTAGCGAAGAATCTCATCTTGCCATGAGTAGCCCGCTGTGGAATTTGGATCCGCCTGCAATTGATTAATGAGTTGGGAGAGCCAGGGATGTGAAAACCATTCCTTGCGAGTCTCTTCAATCCATTCTGGAATGGGGAGGGAAATTGCGAGCAGGGTACTTGCCTCCTCAAATTGGCGGGACAACACATCTTCTACAATATTTTCGCGCCCTTTCTTGTAAATTATCTCATAATCATATCCCAACATTTTGGTGAGCCATTTATTTTGTTGTGGTGAGGATAGGCATTGCAACAAAAAATATTTAAGGCTTTGATGGTTTGTGCAGATCTGGAAACGTTGCCTGAATAAGTATGGTCACCAGGTATCTACTGCATGTAAGATGGCCATCATCTCATTGTCATAGATAGATTTTTCCAGATTCTTCCCACTTAGTTTTTGGTTCGTGAAGGCCAAGGGTCGACCTTCCTGCATTAAGACCACCCTAATACCCATACCCGAAGCATCACTTTCAATCACAAAAGATCTGGTTAAGTCAGGTAGTGCTAAGACTGGAGTGGAACACATGGCATGTTTGAGAGCTGTAAAGGCCTGTTGTGCTTCATCATTCCAAAGGAATGAATTTTTCTTGAGGAGTTGAGTGAGGGGCCTAGCAATGCAACCATAATTGCGGACAAATTTGCAATAGTAGCCTGTGAGACCCAAAAATCCTCTCAGGCTTTTCAAGGTCTTAGGCTGAGGCCAATCCTACATTGCTTGGATCTTTTTGCGGTCCACCCTGACACCTTCACGCCCCACAATGTGGCCCAAATACTCAACTTCTTCCATGCCAAAAGAGCACTTGGACATTTTAACAAATAATCTATGCTTGTGGAGTAGTTGTAAGAGCAGATCTACATGCTGAATATGTGTGGCCCAGGTGCAACAGTAGATGAGGATGTCATCAAAGAAAACAAGGACAAATTTTCTGAGATATGGTTTGAGCAAGTGGTTCATAAGGCTATGAAAAGTGGATGGGGCATTACGAAGACCGAATGGCATGACCAGGAACTCATAATGGCCTTCATGAGTTTGGAAAGCAGTCTTTGGAATGTCTACTTCTTTCATGTGAATTTGGTGGTAGCTCGAGCGAAGGTCGAGCTTAGTAAAGAATTGAGCCCCATTTAGTTCATCCAGCAAATCATCGACAACCGAGATGGGAAATTTATATTTGACTGTCAACTTATTAAGGGCCTTGAAGTCTGGACACATACACCATTCCCCATCTTTCTTGAGCACCATGACCACCAGTGATGAATAAGGACTAATGTTGGGATGAATGACGCCTGCTTCCAAGAGTTCCTTGATTATTTTTTCTATTTCATTCTTTTGGGCGAACGGATATCTATATGGGCACACATTTGGTGGTTGGGCCCCTGGGACCAAAGTAATGCTATGATCATGTTCCCCTCTCAAGGGTGGAAGCTCATGAGGCTTGTCAAAGACTGGTAGATGGTTGTTTAAGATCTGTTGCATCTCAGGATGAATATGAAGAGAATTGGGTTCGAAGGCCTAGATGGCATTAAATTGAGCTATAACTCCATGGTGGCCCTTTTTTAACAATTTTTCCATTCGATGTGAGCTGATGATAGAGGGAGCTCCCGCCTGGAGTCCGCGGAGGGTATGTGTGTGGTTGTTTTGCTTAAAGCTCATATATAACTCTTGGAAATCCATTGTGATTGGGCCAAGTGTGCAAAGCCATTCAACATCGAGGACAATGTCACACCCTCCCATGTGTATGGCAAACATGTGGCTCTTTAATTGATAATCCCCCATTTGAATTTTGACATTTTCACATCGGCCTTCACATTTCATTGTCCCCCCATCAGCAATTTGGACCTGGAAGTTAGAAACTGCTCGAACAAAACAATGCACTGCTTCCGCGACTCTTTGATGGATAAAATTATGTGTACTTCCACTATCAATCAAGACTACTACTGGGTGATGCTTAATAAAACCTCTGATTTTGAGAGTTTGGGGCGAAGAAATTCCTGCGAAAGCATGCAACGAGATAACTGGTTCTTCAGGTACATTGTCCTGCTGGTTGTCCTCTTCTTCCTCCTCTGGTTCCTCAAGTGGTGGGGCTTCCTCCGATGAACTGTGATCAGTAGCATCAATTTGAAAGAATTTGGGCTCCTTGCATTTATGCCTAGGGGAGTAATCCTCATCACTGTAGTAACATAATCATTGCTTTCTTCTTTCTACCATTTCTGCTGGTGACACCTTTTGAACCTTGAGTGTTTGGGTAGTGCTTTGAGCCTGTGGGGGGTGACCCTTGGCGATGAAATTTGGGCGAGTGGACTGGGCCGCTGTTATAGACATATTTGGGCACTGCAACCCCAATCTTATATGTCGATAAACGAAGGGCTCTTTAACCCCTAAAAGTGTTGTTTCATACCCTAAAGGATCATGGTCAACTGATTACATCATTCCCCAAAAGTTTCACCTGAAAAACCACTCAAAACTGGCCAAAACTAGACCATACTGACTGCCCCACTATCAAGGTGCGATACATATTGAAGAGGCCTTTTGTAGGGTGCGATGGGTGAGGATGGACAAATGTCCGAGACAGTTTGCTAAGTGGATGCTCATGGAATCTTCCATAAACTTCTCCTATGACACTTGCCTCTTTGAATTCACCCAGGGATGAGTAAGAGATCCAAGAAATCTCCAAGTGGAACCAAGAAGAACAAGTGGAATGAAACTAATCAAAAACCTAGAGATGACTCACACCCTTGCAGACATCTATAAATGGATCCCTCATTTGAGAGATCTAAAGGCTGGAATTTTGTAATTTGTAAGGAAGTGCTGATAGTTTATCTTTGAGAAAGAGAATTTTATTGTTGGGTGATCTTGATTTTCATGAGGTGAAGAGGGCTTTGATGCTGTGAGGATGATGCTGGATCAGACAGCTAGGTTGTAATTCTCCCTTCTACTATTAATAAAGTTCTTTGAGTTTTCCTCCATACAGTTGTGTATTTGTGAATGTTTTTGCTTGTGAATGCCATTGTATGATCAATGTATTTTTGATTCTGCATTGTTTATGATATAATAGATCAAGATGCTTTGATGGTGTTTTGTTACTTTGTCTCTATAGGTATTCATTGAGCGGGATAAGTAGGAGAAGAGGTGCAAGCTCTATCAAGGGAGAGAGGAATCAAGCAAGGAGTCAAGGGAAATATCCAGGTTGGTCTCTTTGTTCCTCTCTTATCTATCATACATAAAGGAAATTGCAAATTGCTTATTGTTTGTTTCTAGGATAGTTGCCAATCCTAGTGGGACTAGCAGATTGAAAAGACACTAGTTTTCTCAGAAACAAAATGGCGACTCCACTGGGGAGTGAATAGTTTGTTTGTTTTATAAACTATAGACAGAGCCTGAAGTTAGCCAGATAGCCTTCGAACCGCTTTTTCTCGGCAACTGCGAAGTAGATGAATGCTGCTTCAGTCAATCTTCGGTTTAGTTTATGATTTGAACATCTGACTTACAAACATCCTAGATGCCCTGCTGGTAGCTCAATAACCTCCCAAGATCATACCCCTGTACTTTCTTCTTTACTATTCATAATAGCTCAGCCTAAATCACTAAACTCAGCTACAAATTTGAGCAAAAACCCACCTCAGTTTCGTTCCCTGGCCCATCGCACTGTCTATCACTAGAAGCTAGTATGCATCGCACCTCCCGTGTGTAGCAGGTGAGATGCATCCCTGTTTCTGTGAAGCACAGGTGCGATCACTGAGTAATCCTATTTCTTGTGAGCGATTTTGAACCGACGTTTCGGACTAGCAAGGTGAGTCCATCATCAGGGTAATGAGATCTGCATTTTGAGAAGAGAGAGTCAAGAGAATGAGAACCTATTAATAGAAGGATGGATAGCTTAACCTAGGTTTGGAGAGGTCGGCTTGATTTTCATCAATTTATTAATAACTGGAATAAATAAATTTTAATTTTATTTTTTTTTCTTTTTTTTATTATTATTTTTAAATAAATTTAAGACTATATTAAAAGTAAATTTTTTATTTAACTAGATTAATTAGACCTAAATTAAAAATAAAATTAATTTAAATTAAATTATAAATAAAAACAATTTAATTGGTTAATTAATTAATTAATTAAATTAATTTTCAAATCTAGTTTAATTAATAAATTTAAAACTATACTGATTAATCAATTAATTAATTAATTATTTTTAAATTGAGCTTAATTAATAAATTTAAAACTTCTCTTCATTATTATTATTTTTTTTTTAAATTCACTAAAAGTAATTTGGCCTCATTTAAAAGTAAAATTGGTTTACTGTAAAAGGATTAAATAAATTTTAATTATGTTTTAAATTATATACTTTAATTAAAAACATTTTTAAAACTGTATCAAACGTAAAATTTCTTAACTAGATTAATTTGACCTAAATTAAAAATAAAATTAATTTAACCTAAATTTAAATGATTAATTAATTAATTAAATTTATTTTAAATTTATTTAATTTTAAGTTTAGTTTAATTAATAAATTTAAACTTTATTAATTAATAAATTAATTAATATTTAGATTGAGTTTAATTAATAAATTTTAAAACTTTTTATAAGATTAAATTAATTTGGCCTAAAATAAAAAATAGTTTGACCTAAATTTGAAATAAAATCAATTTAATTAATTAATTAAATAAATTATTGTTATAAATTAATTTAAATTTTGATTAGTTAATTAATAGAATTTAGTTATTTATATTAAAAGTAAAATTTCTTAACTAGATTAATTTGACCTAAATTAAAAAATAAAATTAATTTAACCTAAATTTAAATTAAATCAATTTAATTGATTACTTAGTTTATTAAATTAGTTTTAAATTTATTTAATTTTAAATTTAGTTTAATTAATAAATTTTAAACTATATTAATTAATGAATTAATTAATATTTAGATTGAGTTTAATTAATAAATTTAAAACTTTTTATAAGATTAAATTAATTTGGTCTAAAATAAAATAAGTTTGAACTAAATTTGAAATAGAACCAATTTAATTAATTAATTAAATAAATTATTTCAAATTAAATTTAAATTTTGATTAGTTAATTAATAGAATTTAGTTATTAATTTATGTAATTATATATATATCTATACATATTAATTTATTTACTTTCTTGACCTGCCAATGCTGCCTTAAGGGAGAATTTGTATAAGTTACAGTTACTTTATTTTGTTTAACAAGGGTTTCCAGGTATTACTTAGTTTAAGACCATCATCCCTATTCAAATTATTCGAAGATTTTTCAATTTCTATAGCCTCTTTAATTCTTCTTTTTAAATAGTGGTCTTCCTTGTGGATTAATTTAGCTTGTTCCATGCATATATAGTGAGAGGAGGAACAAGCATGCTCTGCAAGACCTGATTTATCAGACCTATTTCTAGAAATATCACTGATGTGTTCTTTTACTCTTACTCCAAAGGATCTCCCTGTTTCCCCTATATAAACTTTACCACAAGAACAGGGAATCGAATAAACTCCTTTGTTAGCTAAATATCTAGCAAGCAAACTCAGACCTTTAGCAGGGAACACCCCCTCGTACATCAAAGATTCCTCTTCCTTCATAAGATGGATCAAAAACCTAGAATTTAATGACAATGACCTAATGGTTAGCTTTGACGTAGTGTCTCTCTACACCATGATTCCTGTAGATGAAGCCTTAGAAGTTCTAAAGAACATTACTGACTTAGAAACAGTGGAACTTATAAGCATTTGCCTTAAATCTTCATACTTCAGTTTTAAAGGTAAAATTTATGAGCAAACCCATGGTGTTGCAATGGGTTCCCCATTATCCCCATTGATCGCCAATCTTTACATGGAACACTTTGAGCAAATGGCCCTTAGGTCTTTCCCCTTTACACCGGAAGAGTGGAAGCGTTTTGTAGATGATATCTTTGCTAAATGGAGCCATGGCTTGGAAAGGCTCAAGGAATTCTTATCCCATATAAATAGCCTCTCCCAACACATAAAATTCACCATTGAAATAGAGCAAGACAACCAGCTCCCCTTCTTAGATGTCCTCCTCACCAAAAAGGATGGCAAGCTAAGCCACCAGGTCTTCAGGAAGCAAACACACACTGACAAGTATCTTCATGCTAACTCCCACCACCATCCTAAGCAAAAAATGGGAGTCATCAAAACCCTAACCACCAGAGCCTCTAGAATCTCCGACCCAGAACATCTAGAGGAAGAACTTATCCATCTCCATGAAGTTTTTGTAAACAATGGCTATCAACATCACACCATCAGCAAAATTATTAAAAATTCCTTAACCAATAAACAAAACAAAAAGAAATCAAATGATAACCCTAGAATATCCCTTCCCTATATCAAAGGAATCACTGATAAAATTGCCAAAGTTCTCGCTAAGCACAACATTATGGTAGCTTTCACCCCCCCCAACACCTTAAAAAACTTGCTTGAATCTGCAAAAGATGCAATTGACCCAAAAAGTCACAAAGGCGTTTATTCGATTCCCTGTTCTTGTGGTAAAGTTTATATAGGGGAAACAGGGAGATCCTTTGGAGTAAGAGTAAAAGAGCACATCAGTGATATTTCTAGAAATAGGTCTGATAAATCAGGTCTTGCAGAGCATGCTTGTTCCTCCTCTCACTATATATGCATGGAACAAGCTAAATTAATCCACAAGGAAGACCACTATTTAAAAAGAAGAATTAAAGAGGCTATAGAAATTGAAAAATCTTCGAATAATTTGAATAGGGATGATGGTCTTAAACTAAGTAATACCTGGAAACCCTTGTTAAACAAAATAAAGTAACTGTAACTTATACAAATTCTCCCTTAAGGCAGCATTTGCAGGTCAAGAAAGTAAATAAATTAATATGTATAGATATATATATAATTACATAAATTAATAACTAAATTCTATTAATTAACTAATCAAAATTTAAATTTAATTTGAAATAATTTATTTAATTAATTAATTAAATTGGTTCTATTTCAAATTTAGTTCAAACTTATTTTATTTTAGACCAAATTAATTTAATCTTATAAAAAGTTTTAAATTTATTAATTAAACTCAATCTAAATATTAATTAATTCATTAATTAATATAGTTTAAAATTTATTAATTAAACTAAATTTAAAATTAAATAAATTTAAAACTAATTTAATAAACTAAGTAATCAATTAAATTGATTTAATTTAAATTTAGGTTAAATTAATTTTATTTTTTAATTTAGGTCAAATTAATCTAGTTAAGAAATTTTACTTTTAATATAAATAACTAAATTCTATTAATTAACTAATCAAAATTTAAATTAATTTATAACAATAATTTATTTAATTAATTAATTAAATTGATTTTATTTCAAATTTAGGTCAAACTATTTTTTATTTTAGGCCAAATTAATTTAATCTTATAAAAAGTTTTAAAATTTATTAATTAAACTCAATCTAAATATTAATTAATTTATTAATTAATAAAGTTTAAATTTATTAATTAAACTAAACTTAAAATTAAATAAATTTAAAATTAATTTAATTAATTAATTAATCATTTAAATTTAGGTTAAATTAATTTTATTTTTAATTTAGGTCAAATTAATCTAGTTAAGAAATTTTACGTTTAATACAGTTTTAAAAATGTTTTTAATTAAAGTATATAATTTAAAACATAATTAAAATTTATTTAATCCTTTTACAGTAAACCAATTTTACTTTTAAATGAGGCCAAATTACTTTTAGTGAATTTAAAAAAATAATAATAATAATAATGAAGAGAAGTTTTAAATTTATTAATTAAGCTCAATTTAAAAATAATTAATTAATTAATTGATTAATCAGTATAGTTTTAAATTTATTAATTAAACTAGATTTGAAAATTAATTTAATTAATTAATTAATTAACCAATTAAATTGTTTTTATTTATAATTTAATTTAAATTAATTTTATTTTTAATTTAGGTCTAATTAATCTAGTTAAATAAAAAATTTACTTTTAATATAGTCTTAAATTTATTTTAAAAAAAATAATAAAAAAAAGAAAAAAAAAAAAAAAAATTAAAATTTATTTATTCCAGTTATTAATAAATTGATGAAAATCAAGCCGACCTCTCCAAACCTAGGTTAAGCTATCCATCCTTCTATTAATAGGTTCTCATTCTCTTGACTCTCTCTTCTCAAAATGCAGATCTCATTACCCTGATGATGGACTCACCTTGCTAGTCCGAAACGTCGGTTCAAAATCGCTCATAGGTCTTTCCATTAATTAAATACTCTACCAGCCTGTATGGAATCTCTCTTCAATCCTATTTCTTTCCTTGAAATTTGGGTTTTTTGTCCTTGTTTTCACCTCTTTTTAGTTGTTTTGTTGCTTATGAACAGTATCTCATTGTTGAAGCCTCCTTGCTTTACATAGTTCAGCCTCCATTGGTTAGGATTAGTAAATGTTTTTATGTATTTGTCCATCATTTGCAATCCTTAGTCAAAAAGTTTCTTAAATCGAACTGTCGTTTTGGTGCAAAAAGTGTTGTAACTGTCGCTTTGTATCAAAAAGCGAAGTGTCGTTGAGTCTTCCTTCCTTAGATAGTCGATTGGACTTTTTGTCATATATTTGATTTGACTTGTTGATATTTGAAGTGTCAAAAAAATCTTCTATTTGAAATTGAAAAGTGTCGTTTAAGTCTTCCTTTCTATTTTGAAAAGAAATTATCGAAATGTCGCTTTGAAGAAAATATTTCAGATCTATACTCAGTTTTCCTTTTTGGCATTTCTCACATTAAGGGAACAAAAAACAAATACATGCATTTGCATTTGCATTTAGACTGTGTGCGAAAAATGATTTAGAAAAAGTGCATTTAGTGTGTGTTGTTTGCTCTCTGTTTGAAAGAATCGTAATCTTCTTTCCTTAGTAGATAGGATTTTCATTGCTAAAAAAAATAAAAAATGATGGTTTATCATTTTAGATTGCATATTTAGGAATTTTACATATACATCAGGCGGTGAACCTTGAAAGGAAAACTTCTAAGCAAGATCAACTCTAAAATAAATTTCAATGAACTTAACAATGCTTTGGAACCTAACGCAACACATCTAGAGGTCTAGGCTAGAGACGTTTTCCTGCGTCATAAAATCTAGTAACTATCGTTTTCATCGAAGGTTGGGTGATTCCTCCTCTTTGATACGACAAGTGCTAGCACAGACTTGTGCTCCCCATACCGTCAAGTATATATTGGGAGACCACAATAGGCTTATATCCCTTATCCATAGGAAGCCGTGTCTATCGCCCTATCGATCGCAATGCACTGAACACAACATTCAGGAAGATTGACTGCCATACATAAGTCCTTGGTAATTTGTCTTTAATTTATCACCAAGGTGTATTTTGCAGTTTTTCGATTGGTTTGGTAATCCCTTTGCCTAGATCTCCAGAGTAGTCACTTTCGTTCCTTTTCGACTCCTTAAAAGAAAAGGTCCATCTGAGCACTTGTCACTTCAGGCTCATTAAAAATTGAAAGGGACTAGAGTCATATTTAGCTTTTTCTCGACACTTAAAAATTGAAAAAGCAAATTTGTGTCAAAGCATCATTAAAATTTATTAATTTCGAAATAACATCCCTATTCCTTCGTTGATCTTAACTTGAGTTAATGGAGTCTACTAATCATGGAATCTCGCTTGAGGGGATTCCTAGCCATTTTACATCTTGGGGAAATATTGGTGCACCTCATATGGCCACATTGTCTCTGCCAGGTCTAACTATTGGCCTACCAGTGTGGTTGTTCTCAACCTCTGTGGTTCAAAATAACGTGATTCCTCAGCAATCGAATCAGCATCCAATTGATACTGAAATTGACCCTTCACCTTGCTCTTCGTTTGTTTCTCCCTCCCCTTCTTCATCTTCGCTTGGTGAAAATAGTGATGCTAGTAACCAAGTGCCTGAGAAGAAGAAGAAAGGAAAGGATCTTGAGAGAATGGTCTCCCCGTTCTCACCGTAAAGTGTCATCAACCTCTGGTGATTATGCTGACAGCGCACCATCAACTAGTGAAAATGAAATTCCTGGGCAGAAATAAAAGGTCAGAACTCCATGTCAATTATGTGAAGGGGATCATCGTCTTCCCCGTTGTCCTTTTCTGGATGAGGCCAAAAGAGTCTTGCATAACTGTCCTACTTCAAGCAGTGACTTCCACCTGGATACAAGAAACTTTCCCCTAGTCCTTTACTAGTTGAAAATCTGACTGACTTAACTAAACCGTTGGTCGAAAAACCTATTGTTGAAAGTAAATCTTCTGAGTCCACACCGGACCAAAGTCAACAAGTCGAGATGGTAGTCGACCCAGTCTTGCCTTGAGAAGATCCACCTTCAGATGATATCATTCCCAAAGAGAGTGAGAACGATACTGTTCAAATTCTTTTTGTCAATTCAGAGCCCGATGAACTTGGGGGCAATTCGCCCGTTCCTTCACAATAGGAAGAGAATCCCCCAGTTCCCGCTGCTCAAGGGGTTATTTCACCCATTTATTCGGTACCCCCTCCAAGCAGTCTAATCGCTTCCTTTGATTGGAATCGACTAGCAAGATATCGCCTTCCTTATAACATACCATTCCGGATCATAGTACAAGTTTACAAAATGATCATGTCTGGAAGTATCATAGATGAAGGGGCTTCAGTGAGTATCCTTTCCTCAATTGCTTGGAAAGCACTTGGTTCGCCATCTCTTATGCCTGGTAAACAAAATTTATCAGGCTTTAACAAAGGAACCAGTCGACTGTTAGGGATCCTTCCTAAGTTGCCGATAACTTTGAGAAGGAAAACCATTCACTTGAACGTGATGGTGGTCCAAGGATCGTTAGATTACATTCTATTCCTTGGACGTCACTATGTTTATAGCATGGAAGCTATTGTTTCCACACTCTTTTGAGTGATGTGTTTCCTGCATGAAGGCAAAATTGTCAAGCTTTCATTTCGCGGTTCAAACACAGTGCCAAGTCAAACATCATCCCTAAATGGTCTCTTTGAGTTGAGAATGACTCTTCAACCTTCATTCCATCCACCTAATTACTGCGAGTAGTCCGGTGAATGTAACAAAGCTTAGGGGGCATGCACCCTTGTCTATTTTGCGGATAAACCCAACTATAGAGGAAAGTTTCCCTATAGGTTATGTGATTGGTCTGGGTGGCCTTTCACCTTTGTCTATTTGGCGGACAAAGTGCAGGAAGTGTTTTGTCTAAGTATTGACAGAAAACCATCCTGCTTAACCACAGTAAGTTTCCATATGGTTACTGAAGACTCTTTTTTCATCATGCTGGGGGCATGCAAACCTTTTTATGCAAGCAAAAAACGACCAATTTCATTTTTTAGCTTTTTAGATTTTTTAGCTTTCTAGTATTTCAACTTCTTAGGTTAGGTGATTGTCTGACACACCATTCACCTTCATCTATTCTAAAGGAAGGGTTTTGTCTAAACAAGTTGATGAAACCATCCTACCTAACCTCAGCAGTTCTTTAGCTTTAATAGTTTTTCTAGCTTTGTAGTTTGGTCATTGCTAGCCTACATGAAAAGGCTACCGAGCATACTTTCCACAAGGTTTGAGCTCGTCGCTAAAAAATGAACCCGCACTCAAATGAGCAATGTTATTGTATGGTTCAAGCTTGTTCCTTAACCTTGTATCATCATATCGTTTTCACCTCCAGAAAATCATTTTCTCTATTTCATGTCGTAGATGTGGGATACATTAAGGCCCTCCTACGACCGGTCACTTCTTGTCGACATCAGCTCATTATCCAAGAAGTTGACTTAGAAACAACCCTTTTAGTACTTTGAAGCTTACATGCCTCAATGGTAGGTTTCTCACTTCTGGCGACAGGTTTACATCAATGGCCTTCGACTGAAAGATTTTACGTGGTGTTCGACATCAGATCATATATTCACACCACGTGAATTGTAATGTAGTACCTTGAGGGTCATTATCATTATCGGTGATTCCTCTTGCACCTGTTAAAAACTTACATTATTGGCTGGTAATCAGGCGATGTCTTTCCATGTTCGACTTCAGAACATCTTTTCACATGGATCGACTTGTACATCGGGTGAAGATTGAACGAGTTTTGAAGACCCCAGATCTAGTTTCATCCATCCAGGCTGTGATATATTCAGGAACATAAAGACATCAAATGTACATAGAAGCTGCACAGATAACCATCTAAGCCAGGGAAGATGACTCTTCATGTGAAGAATCATCAGTCTGCAACAGCAGACGATTGTCTGTCCTATGTACATGAAAATGAATTTATAAAGCTGAGCATGGGAATGCCCACCTCAGCTAGATCATGAAAATAATTTGATGATGATGTACTATATTGTATCTTATATAGGTCACCTTCCAGTTTGAATACCTTGGATCCTCATGATAAATCATTTCACCTGACATCAAAAGATTTATGACTTCATGCTTTATGGGGCAACTGTTATAGACATTTTTGGGCACTGCAACCCCAATATTATATGTCAATAAACCAAGGGCTCTTTAACCCCTAAAAGTGTTGTTTCATACCCTAAAGGATCATGGTCAACTGATTACATCATTCCCCAAAAGTTCCACATGAAAAACCACTCAGAACTGGCCAAAACTGGACCATACTGACTGCCCTACTATCAAGGTGCGATGCATACTGACTTCTACACTAGCCAGGTGCGATGCATACTGAAGAAGTCTTCTATAGGGTGCGATGGGTGAGGATGGACAAATGTTCGAGACAGTTTGCTGAGTGGATGCTCATGGAATCTTCTAGAAACTTCTCCTATGACACTTGCCTCTCTAAATTCGCTCAGGGATGAGTAAGAGATCCAAGAAATCTCCAAGTGGAACCAAGAACAACAAGTGGAATGACACTAATCAAAAACCCAGAGATGACTCACACCCTTGCAGACATCTATAAATGGATCCCTCATCTGAGAGATCTAGAGGCTAGAATTTTGTAATTTGTAGATAGTTTATCTTTGAGAAAGAGCATTGTATTGTTGGGTGATCTTGCTTTTCATGACGTGAAGAGGGCTTTGATGCTGGGAGGATGATGCTGGATCAGACAACTGGGTTGTAATTCTCCCTTCTACTATTAATAAAGTTCTTTGAGTTTTCCTCTATACAATCGTGTATTTGTGAATGTTGTTGCTTGTGAATGCCATTGTATGATCAATGTATTTCTAATTTTGTATTGTTTATGATATAATAGATCGAGATGATTTGATGGTGTTTTGTTACTTTGTCTCTACAGGTATTCATTGAGTGGGATAAGTAGGAGAAGAGGTGCAAGCTCTATCAAGGGAGAGAGGAATCAAGCACGGAGTCAAGTGGAAGATCCAGGTTGGTCTCTTTGTTCCTCTCTTATCTATCATACATTAAGGAAATTGCAAATTGCTTTGATTGTTTGTTTCTAGGATAGCTGCCAATCCTAGTGGGACTAGCAGATCAAAAAGACACTAGTTTTCCCGGAAATAGCACTAACACACGTTCATCTTCACGAGCTATCCTGCAAGCATGCAGCCATGAGCTAGGGTGGTGCAGTCGGACGTGGGCTTCTATGGCTTCTTTGAGACCACTGACAAAACATTCCACGTAGAACTCATCGTGTAGACCTCCAGTGCGGAAAGCTAAGGCTTCAAAGGCTGCAATATATTCGTTCATTGTTCCTGTCTGTCGGAGCTTAGTGAGATGACCCAAAAAGTCAGATTCATGGTCAAAGTGATCCATAAGAGCTTTTTTGAATGTCTCCCAAGTCAAGGGCCTTCCATAGCAACGTTGATGCCATTGCCACCATTTCCATCTTTCATTGTCCAAGTACATGATACCCACACTACGCTGAGTCGCATCATCCAGGATGTAATTCAGTGTGAAATATTGCTCCATTTGTGTTATCCATGCAGCTGGGTGGGAGCCATCAAATTTATACATGTCCAACTTGGGTGGTCGTGGATGGGATTGTTGGTGGGTGCCAAAGAGGTGAAGAGACTGGCTAGACTCACCCTCACTGTTTTCATTGCCAATATATGCCTCCTCGCGTGCCTCCACCTTGCCCTTAGAGAGTGTTGCATTTAAGTTCTACAGCTGTAACACGACCTCTTTCAATTGTGATTCAAGGCTGTCCAACCTCTCATTCGCCATAGCTTGAGCTCTAGTTTGTACCATGCACCGATCCAATGTACTTGAAATTTGGGACCGCTCGAATTTTTTTGGCACTAACAATTGAATGGTACCACCTTGCTCAGCTCGTCGTCTTGATTCTTATGGGCTAAGTCACCAATAAGCACCCCGGGGGGGTCTCAGACTCTGAACGATGGAACTGATTGCTACTACTGCGACAAAACCCCACTTGTGAGATCTGATCTGGCACAGATTATGCGTGATCCAGAGATAGAGAAGGGAACTATGGTCTCCAGGAGTGTCAAGTGCTATAGATCACAATATACATAAGGGTCTGACAGTAGTAGTCGGCCCAATTTTTCAGGGCACTAACAAAGGAGGATCAACCGTACCCTTAGTTGTACAACCTGACTACCCTATCGTACATGCGAGTAATCTCTCTGAGTGTTATTCTCGGTGTACTGTAGCAGCAAGATGGCCGACGGTTTATCTATTGCGAGGTTTCAAGGGAGCTAGGGGGCTTTCGATATACCCAGAGGGTACTTGGAAGACAGTCCATCTTCGGTTCTGTCTAATGTGCTACTACTCGAAGGGGTACCCACAGAGGTTACAAGGGAGTCCAACAAGCATGACCACCTCTTGTATTTCCTGCATGCATGCCTCCCCAAATCTGTAGGTTTATGCACTCAACGATAGATCCTGTGGTTTAAAGATGCTGGAACATGTCTCTAGCCAAAAAAAATTTTGCTAAAAATTGGAGATCCCACCAACCCTGGAAAGTGCTCTAATACCACTTGTTATTCTCTTAACTTGCAAGATGATACCAGAATACCAAATATGCGAAGAAATATACCCAGGACATAGAACAATGAGAAATAACAACACATATTTTATTATTCAAAAAGCAATGTTCACTTGCCTCTTCGAGGGGGCAACCTCCAATAGAGCTGAGCTCAATTACAAAATAAGACACGATGCTCCTCGACGGGAGTCTCTATCCTTTATATAGGATTCATACATGCGATACCATGGGGCAATACCATGGTTCTTATTAATACCATCTATCTAATACCATGGCCCATTTGCAACTAACTGTGGTCCCTTCATTAAATGCGGGTTAACCACTTACAATTATTAATATGGTCTTTATTGACTCTTTACTTAACTATAACTATGACTCAATCCTATTACATAAATAAGGGGGTTAGGGTGGGACCCTAACAGTTAAAGTTTGGTTGACTTTTCCTGACTAGGCAGGATTAATGGAGATAGAACTTGGACTTTTTCTAGCGGACGGAATCCGGCCAACTTCGGCCAGATTTTGGGTGAAATTGTCACCTCGTTAAAATGACTCCTTTGGCATAAAATCTGGATTTTAAAAAATGCCCATGTTTGTATAACAAAAAAAATTATTATTAAAAAAAAGGTGGCGGGCCACCAACCCTGCCACCCCAACCCTTATCAAATCTACATAATATTGGAGGGGCGAGTCACTACCCCTGACCCCTCCCATCATACTTAGCACACCATTAGGGGACCTGCTATTTATGGAATGACAGAACCGTTGTGCGCAGGACGGGTGGTGGGCCAACCCTTGGGGCATGGACCCAACCACAACCACATGAAACCAATCCCATCTTTAATAAGATATGTACCCCGTCGAAGCCGGAGGTAGGTAAGGTGGGCAGGCTACCTAAGGCGGGCCCAGCCTGAACCATTTTTTTAAAATAACATTTTGTTATGTAAAAAAAGGAGGAGGCGGGGTCTCCATAATAAATGGATCTCCAACCAAATTTCCTAACGGAGTCTTTGTGAACTCCATATCCATTTTTTTTATTTAAAAACTCAGATCATCAGTACATCGAGGTAGAGGAGGAGAGCGCACATAGCTCGACGCAGGTTTTTGCGAGTGGGTCAGATTTTCACTTTGTCAGATTTTGACAAATTTTATATGGTTTCATCATTTTTCGATGCCACGAACACAATGGTGTTGTCTGTTTCTCCATCATAGTTCTACATTTTTCTGCCATTTTTTATTACGGAGGTATAAAATTCCTTTTTGTAACTGATGCTTGTACTCTTCTTTCTCATTCCACTTAATAAATGAAGGCCTCCCCATTGATCAAGTAGGGCCCAGAGACATAGTCCAAGTCAGACGAACTCCGTTATCAAGTTTTGTTGTCTTCTTTCATGCTTTATGTGTTTCTCTTCTTCTCTCATGTGCACATTAAATTTCTATGTTTAAGCTACAATTTATGCATGTAATTCTTTAATACATCTATAAGTAAAAGATTTTGGATCAAGGCTCCAAAATGAAGCTAAGGAAAAATTTTGGAGGGTGCTTGTAGGCGCTATAACACTTGGTGACACATTGGTAGATCTCCAGCTCTCTGAATGGACATTGTTTGTGGAAAGCAAGTCTAACACTCTAGAAGTATTGTTCGGTTCTCAGTTCGTCTTGGTTTCCACACTAGCTTGATTGTAAGATGTAGCATCTGCCAAGCTCTTGGTCGATTGACACACATTCCAAGCGAAGGAAACATAGTTGTTTCGATTGGGGTTGAGGGGTATATTGATGCACAACAGTATAGTTGTCAAAGTTTTAGTTTCATCTCTGGTGTTGCTCCGCTACCAGCAGGCCGCTAAAAGAAAAGTTAGTAAGAAAACAAGCAAGCAGAAAAACAAACATGAAAAGAAAGAAATCAAACAAGCAAATTGAAAGAAAATGCTACTCCTACTCCTAAGCTAACGGTGCATGGGCCTAATCATGTGAAGTGATACTTCCAATGTAGCCACCAGCACATTGGTTGACCCATGTTGGTGAAGGTATGGTCCACGAGCAACATGGACATGTGGAACAGTTGCTGTGAAAGATACAACAATGAAGATAGACACACTCCGAGCTTACAAGTGTCCACAGAAAAAAAATGAGTGAAAGTGCATGACATGAAGTCTATGGACATACCATGATGTTGTGTGACACTACATGTAGATGTTAAGCATACACAGACTCTTGACTGTGATATGCAAGCATATGTGAGGAAGGTAGACCTCCTACATTGCGTAAGTGTACTTGCTGAGTAAGATTCCTCCAATGCATGAGAAATGGGATCGTGTGGTTCCAATGGAGGAAGTGAAATCTGAGTGTTAGATTGATCTTCAATGCATACAGATGAGTGGTGAGGAGCCTTGCATGTTTGAACAATTTCCTGATCAGAAGTAAAACCAACCTTAGGACAACGAGGGCCTAACATAACCATCAGCTCAGGCTGAAGTGCCTCGACAATCTGGGGGTTTCGTCTTTGTTGATAGATGGATCATCGTAGACCAGTGTCTTAGATGGATTAAAAAAGAGTGAATCAACATTGTGATCAAATGATGGGGTGAAGAGATCACAACAACTAAGATCAGAAAATGCAAGATGTTGGTCAGCATCCTCATGATTCGATGAATCACACAGAGGGGTAGATGAGAATAAAGAATGTTCATCCTTTGCATTTCCAGAAAAGATAGATGAAAAATCAAGTGGATGTTCAAAGAATAATCGGTCCTCTCTATTTTCAGATGATGGACTGACATCCGGTGTGTCCTACAAATGATTAACAATTGGTGCTTCTGTGGACAGAGATAAACATGAAAAATCAGGGATGGCAGGATCACCAAGGAGGTCAGGAAAAAATGAAGGAGGTACAGACAGATAGGGATGGTCCTCTATTGTTTGTGGATGTTCAAGCTCCCAGTCATGCTCTTCATGAATTTCAGCGCATGTTGGTTGTGCAACACCAACTCCATCGATAGATTGATCCTCGTTCAAAAAAGGTGTAGATTCCAGAATGAAAGAATGCAAGAGAGTGTCATCTAGAGGATTATCCCAATTTGAAGACGGAGGTTGAGGTACAAATACATGTGATGAGGTATGGGACTCAAAACCAAGTTTGCGCAAAAATCGGAAGGAGCGATGTCAGGAGGATGTGATGTTTGAATAGATGTGTGTGCATTCTCTCCCACATCACTCTTTGATGATGGAGCTATTTTATGAGGGGACGGCAAACAGTCAATTATGACAGTGACCGTGTCCATCTGTGATTGCGCAGCTCCATCAGCGAAGTACGCTGAGTGGGGTTTAAGCTTTAACTTCTTCCTGGGATTGACAAATTGGAAAAGGAAGTATTTGAATCTTTCCATGAGATACTAAAATTTCATCTGAATTTTCGGGGCGTCAAACATGAATAGACTGAAGCGCTCCGAAAACTCCATAGGTGATTCGTGCGGGCTCTTCTATTGTTTTAACAATTTTCTATCAAACACTTTAGGATCAAAATGGTGAAAAACAAATCTGATTAGATCGATGAATTTCTTGAATGAGTGCACAGAGTTATGAGGTAGTGTGCCACACCATTGTGATGGGTGGTTGCAAAGTGTGTGTGCGAGTAGCAAACAAACCTCTATCTCATTAAAATCTTCCATGCCCTGCATTAGCGCATGGAAGTCATCTAAGTACTCAGGCCAAGCTACTTTGCCTTCACCATCATACATAAGTTGTGACAAGTGATCCCAGAACTCCCTCTTGGCGTGAAAAATATGTCCATTGGATAGAAATTTTAGAGGGTGAACTATAACAAACTCCATGATAGATGTGTGAAGATTCAAAATAGATGATGAGGGCTCAACTTGTCATCTGGCCCTACTTCTAGCCCTAGAAATGTTGATAGTGCTGGACCCGCCAACATTTCAGGGGATCTCCCAGGTAAGAAGTCCCAATTAGACCTCAGACCATTTGGTGTAGGAGTCCCAACAGTGGATCATACGGTAATGCCTTGACCACGGTTTCACACAGAGGCAAGTAAGATGTCCCTGTTGGTAGCAAGGGTGTGACAACTGTGATGAGTCAAGGAAGGTGCATGAGATGTTCTAACACATGGGGAGTGATTTGAGTGCACCCCTTGGAAACTTGTAATAATACTCAGCTTGGAAGGGAACACACGAGAAAAGATGCATCACCAACTGGAAAGTAAGATAGCAAGCAATCGAAAGTGATGTTCAAACCAACATCACATCTGCAACAAGATTCATACAATTGCATACAAAATAGTTCATACACAAATGCATAAGTTAAATAACATACATTGCTACAACAACTAGAATATTCCAACCACAATAACAACATATGCATGAAAATGTGTTCGCTCTGTCATATTAAGAAGTGTAAGTTCTAGTCATACAATACATCCATGTCCAACCACTAGTTCCAATAGTGGAATGTTACAGCCACAATTGCTTGCTCCTCCACAGAGATATACTAGCTCTACGTAGTGGAGAAGCCATGGTGCATTACAATATTGTCGAAGCTTTCTCTAAGATAGTCCTATTGAAACTTGGCTAACCAAAAGCCTTTACAATGAGTTAGGAGATTCTATTTATAGCAAAGGGTGGGGTGACCCTTGACATTCCCCTTTGTGACAGTTCATCTACCCTCCTGACTCTTGATTCTACTCTATGACTGTTACATTCAACTATTGACACTTGAACTTCCACTTGACAAGACGTTACATTACAATTAACATTTTCCCATGTCAGACAAAATGACTTGAGCAAGCCATGCAAGACATCACTGACACTAGGTCTATTGTGGTGAGACCAGCTCTTGGACATGCTTGTGAAGGTGAAGGTGGTGAGCTGATGCCAAGCTTGGTCGTCCGTGATGGTGTGCATGTGCTCCATGGTGACATCTTACTGAAGTGAAATCTTGCCTCCGTTGCATCTGGGTGCATTGGTATGGCTCCTCCATCCAACTCATCTACTAGCATGCGCATGGTCTTCCTGGGTGTAGTCGAATAGGCAACACACTGATGCATAGTGTCCGTGATGATCTGCCAGTGTGTGTTGGTGGTCATGCGCATCAACTGTCAACTTCATGTTCTGCTCCAATCGAACTTGCTTCTTGTCTTTGCCTCAGTGAGTGTGCTGAATGGGTGGGATCACATGCTTGTGCATAATGATGTGCATGCTGCTGAATTCCCTTGCATGCAATCAACAACACTTCTCACCATGTATTCTCCGTGGCAGCTGTTGGGATGGATTTATAACTTTTATGGGCATAGTTTCATGAGTGCATGGTGCGCCCCTTGTTGTACTTGTTCCAACTGTAACCCATTCTCTCGTCTATGCAGCTCATGTTCTTCCTTGAGTTGTTGCTTCAGCACATGAAACTCCTTCTCTATTCCATTCTCTACCTTCGCGCGATATTCATGTCGTGATGTCACCTCATAGCTTGAGTCTTCAAAGTTTCCTTCATCAGAAGTGGATCTGCTTGAGCTTGCAACTTTGTTCCACCTTTGTGTTGTTAACAAGCTTCCTCTTGCGTTGGTTGCATCCAGTATGCTCCCTTCAACTGCTGTTGATGGTGCTACTTGTTGTGATGTTGTTGTCATCATATCTTTATGTCCTTGTCTACGAACAACTTGATGTCTTCGTGGGTAGGCAAGTTCATAGACACTTGATTGACTGCATCCCCAAGTGTGCTCTGAACGGTGTCTTCGACTCTGCTCTCCTAGAAAGTTGTTACACAAGATTTTGTCACTGTCCCTATACTCCCCATTCCTTGATCCTGGAGGACCTCTATAGTGAACCCCACATGCTTTGCCTTCATGAAGAAACTTCCATTATGTCCCTCTTCATGAGTAGATCATTTCCCTACTGCACCATGTCCCCTAAAACTCCTTTTTTGCCCAGTTTACAAGACCGACGCTAATGGCCTTTGTCTCCCCTGTGCCAACTAGAGTGACTAAGCTGTCTTTCAGTCGCGTCGGTCCTGTTATGGAAAGTTTTTTAAATTAGAGCCGAAGCTTCCAGCTCTAGAATCTGCGTAACTGAAGTCTCGTAAATGGTTTAGTTGGATGGGGTTGAGGATGACAGTTTGGGCTCCTTTCCCCTATAATGATGGAACTACTCAAGGGATAATTCCTTCTCCCATGAGAAGAGGATCCATCTCCCATCCATATTTCCTATATAAACCTCCCTTATTCCCAAGCACAAGCTAGTTAGAGTTTTGATATTAGTGTGCTTATGCTATTTTGGTTTGGAGTAGACAGCAAGCTATTACTAGTTGTAGCTATCTAGTTGTGTGAGGAGAAGTGTGTTTTGGTTTGGAGTGAAGCCTAAAGGGAAGAGATTTAAAACTATTGTTGTTTGGAGCCATTGTGGAATGCTAGCAGAAGTGTGTGGGAACTTGGTCTTGTCAGAGGAAGGCTGCAACTTCAAGACAAATGGTTGTAATCTCTCTTTGATATTAATATATGCAACTATCGATTGATTTTCTACATGTTTTGTAATGTTACTGTTACACAAAATATTGTTACCATGACTATTTGTAGTCAGTATGGGTCTATCATCACTTATATTGTCCTCCTAAGAAAGTCTCAGACCTCAGCTCTTCATGTTAAGCTTTGAAAATGAGAGAAAGACATTAAAAAATCAACAAAGCTCTGGTTCCGCACTTTCTCTCACTGTTGCCTGTGGTCCCGCACCCCCTATTCACATTACCTACGGACCTGCCCGCTCTGTCCCTAAAGGGGTGGGTGTGGACCCCTGTGAAAGTCAAAAAGGCGCAAGTTTATTCTAAAAAACTCACTTTGGGTTAATTCTAGATGATTCTAGAAGGAATTTTGACGTGGATGGTTCGCTCTTAGGTGGTTCATGCATCCCAAAAGAGAAGGAGCTAATCCCTTGATGAGAGGATCTATCCCTTTGAAGGAGGGCTTTATCCCTTTGAAGGAGGACCTAGTAACTTCCCTCCATTGCACTATAAATTAAGGCATTGGGCTGGTTGCTAGGGAGGTTAGAAGCTGAACATTTTTTAGGGTAAATGCTGGTGGAATTGAGACTTCCTAGTTAAGCTTGAGAGGAGAGATCACATACCTTTTGGCTTCTTTGGGAAGTGAGTGAAACTTGTCAAAGTATAGGAGACTTCTTGCTGGACCCTGGGAGGAGCTTGTACAACATCAAGGCACAGGTTTTAAAGTTCTTCTTTGATTTGAATTAATAAAATCGGGTTCATTTTTCTCAACAAATTGTCTTATGTCATTTGTTTCATGAATTCCTTGATCATCATGATAAGTATGCTTTATGATATTGGCTTTTCAGGTGCTATTTAATTTGTGTGCTTGTTTGTCTTTTCAAATTTTCTATAAAGGAGCTCATTTGGATCAAAGAAGCGAGGCTTCCACAAATTTTCATTGGACCCAAGGTAGGCCTAAAACACTTGTTTGCCTTTGTTTATGAATTGCATATTTAGAGAAAGATAGGATTTGATTGGCTTGCTTGTCCCTAGATATCTTTAGATACTAAGGAGGTCAATCTTGTCCACAAGAACGATTCATTCCGTGTGACAAAATGGCGACTCCACTGGGGACTTGATTTCTTGATTTGCTTTACTTTGACCTGAGAAACTGTGTTTTTGTTTCTGTTTTTGGCTTGTTGTGTGTGGAATTGGGTAGATTTAGTAGATCTATGATTATTTTTTGTTTTTCATGACTTTGGGAGAGGACTGCACCCTCGGCTTGCAACACAGTGCGGACCTGTCCACACTTTTGCTTTTCGCACAGAGCGGTACCGCACCTATGTGAACTGTGGCCCTGCGGACCCTGTCAAAATTTTGGAAAACTTAAGATTTTCTCTTTCAGTCAGCTTAGCTTTTGTTTAGATGTTGTTATCCCCTACCCAGACCTGCATGTGACCTGTCAGGAGCTTTTCTTAGGTTAATTCCATTAGTGTTAGGGTTTTAGGTGAAATTCCTAGAAGTTTTGGTTACCGAGCTTGATTTTCACTTTGGTCTTGTAGTAGCTCAGAGCTTAGAAGCTGTAGAAGCCTCAGATCACCTTGGTTTTTACTGGCCTTCTTATGAGTCTGACCATTTGCAAAATCTACCTTTGTTGAGGAATCCATCTTGTGTTTCTCATTGTGAAACTTCGAAAAGGCTTGTGTTAAAAGTTTGGATTTCATTTTTAGAAAAGAAAACAAAAATTGGTTGTTTTTTGACTGATTTGTGATTCTGGACAAATTAGTCCTTAGTTTGCTTATAGCTAAGTAAAATATCCTTGAAAAGACATATTGTAAGCTTTTACTTCAAATAGTTTTCTATAGTTTATAGATCTCAAGATTAGTTATTTCCATAGTTTTGAGTGTTTTATAAAAAATAAAAAATATCTTTTGGAAAAAGTTTGTTTTTATAGTATTTCAGTGTTTGAAAGAAAAGGGAAATTTTGTGAATATAACTAGTTGTCTCATTTTTTAGTGCATTGGAAAAGACAAAAAGCTCTTCTTTTGATTTGTTTGTTAAGAAATATTTGTGTTTAGAAGCATTTGCATTCTCAAACTCTTTCCTAGCTAGAAATTCATTGAAGGGAAAAGATTGCTTATCATCTTAAGTGCATTTTTTTTTAGTGATTTCGAGTCGAGTCTTCACACCATAAGTTTGATCTCCGCACCTCTTGACTTAAAGAAAAACCAATAAAAAATAACACTTAATGTAAAATCTATCTAGTAATCTTTTTATTTCTAGGGCTCTATTACACCAACATAGCTTAGGCTAGTGTCTTGGAGTAGGGAGTAATTAACTTGCGAAGACAGTAAAACAAACAAGTAGCTGTATCTTGCGATAGGAGAAAAATCCAATTGTTACATCTATGCTCTGGGAGAGCTCCTCTTAAAGGAGAAGCACGAGATCATGTCCGAACCAGTGTGGGAATCAATCCTTCCTCATTGCGAATGACGCCAGATATTCACGTATTAAAAATGGTAAACCTCAGATTAACCATTGTCGAGGAGCCTGGGGTCACTTGTTGGTAAACCTTGGATTATGTCAAGGAGCCTTCAAGGGGATTGAACTTGTTACTTTGCCCTTGCGTGCGTATTGAATCGTAGACTGTTCCCCCAGGTATATTTGTTTCCGTTGGTAACCATAGTGACCATATTCTATAGGATTCTTCCTAAGGTGACGGTGGAGGGAAGATCCCACTGTACCTGGAGTAGACTTTGGCTAGACTCACTTGGATTTTCTGGGGGGTTATCTTCACTCGAGATGGTTTAGTGGAGGAACTTGTGCCAGTTTATTCATTAAGTAGGTTGCTGGGGTAACTGTTCCAACCGCCATTTCTGTATTGAATTCTGCGACGTTGGATTTCATCACCAACTAGTGTTTTCAGTACGGAAAGTTACTGTTTGTGTGTGGTTTGATCTCCTAGATTCTTTAGGCGTGTGATTCAATGTGTTTGGTTCTTTAGAGACTTTAGGTGGTTTTCATTGAGATTTTACTTTGTTTGCGTGTGAAGTAGTTAAAATATTTAATCGTGGCTGAATTACCGAGGAAGTCCCGTAGACTTTGGGGCCAACCTCCTGAGTTTTCACCAAGCCAGCCTGAAGGGTTAAGAGCCCTTGTAACTCCTAGAGACAGTAGAGTTGGGTCACTTGAAGAAGGAGAATCTTCTTTAGTGGCACATCCAGATTATCAAGCTTTAGTAGCAGATTATAATCCATAGTCTGTCTGTTTCAGAAGTTACTGGTAGTTTTTCATCTACTAGTGATTTAGGTGAGGAACCTGAAATATCTAAACCTGAAACTGAATTTGTTGCTACTCCAACATCGGGATTTACCTCTCCAACTTCTAGTGGTCCTGGTTCACCTAGGGTAGAAAGAATAATTACCCAAAATCTTCCTTCTGGACTTATAGCTATTGAAGAACTTGCTACTCCGGAAGAAGAAGGTATCCCTATCCCTGAAAATCAACCTGTTATAGAACTTAGGGAGCGTGAATCAATCTTTTATAGTCCACCTAGGAGCAGTGCTTGGTATCTTTCATTGACCAATTTTTTGGAAAACCCGGGACTAAGTTTTTCACCACCTCGTATTCCTTATCACCCACCACCTAGGGGTTACTATCCTCCTTTAAATATGTCAAGACAGTCGTCCATGTTTTCTCAATCTCCAGAAACCTTTTTGTACTGTGGTCCTTCTGCATTAGCGCATGGAAGTCATCTAAGTACTCAGGCCAAGCTACTTTGCCTTCACCATCATACATAAGTTGTGACAAGTGATCCCAGAACTCCCTCTTGGCGTGAAAAATATGTCCATTGGATAGAAATTTTAGAGGGTGAACTATAACAAACTCCATGATAGATGTGTGAAGATTCAAAATAGATGATGAGGGCTCAACTTGTCATCTGGCCCTACTTCTAGCCCTAGAAATGTTGATAGTGCTGGACCCGCCAACATTTCAGGGGATCTCCCAGGTAAGAAGTCCCAATTAGACCTCAGACCATTTGGTGTAGGAGTCCCAACAGTGGATCATACGGTAATGCCTTGACCACGGTTTCACACAGAGGCAAGTAAGATGTCCCTGTTGGTAGCAAGGGTGTGACAATTGCGATGAGTCAAGGAAGGTGCATGAGATGTTCTAACACATGGGGAGTGATTTGAGTGCACCCCTTGGAAACTTGTAATAATACTCAGCTTGGAAGGGAACACACGAGCAAAGATGCATCACCAACTGGAAAGTAAGATAGCGAGCAATCGAAAATGATGTTCAAACCAACAGCACATCTGCAACAAGATTCATACAATTGCATACAAAATAGTTCATACACAAATGCATAAGTTAAATAACATACATTGCTACAACAACTAGAATATTCAAACCACAATAACAACATATGCATGAAAATGTGTTGGCTCTGTCATATTAAGAAGTATAAGTTCCAGTCATACAATACATCCATGTCCAACCACTAGTTCCAATAGTGGAATGCTACAGCCACAATTGCTTGCTCCCCCACAGAGATATACTAGCTCTACGTAGTGGAGACGCCATGGCGCATTACAATATTGTCGAAGCTTTCTCTAAGATAGTCCTATTGAAGCTTGGCTAACCAAAAGCCTTTACAATGAGTTAGGAGATTCTATTTATAGCAAAGGGTGGGGTGACCCTTGACATTCCCCTTTGTGACAGTTTGTCTACCCTCATGACTCTTGATTCTACTCTATGACTGTTACATTCAACTATTGACACTTGAAATTCCACTTGACAAGACGTTACATTACAATTAACATTTGCCCATGTGAGACAAAATGACTTGAGCAAGCCATGCAAGACATCACTGACACTAGGTCTATTGTGGTGAGACCAACTCTTGGACATGCTTGTGAAGGTGAAGGTGGTGAGCTGATGCCAAGCTTGGTCGTCCGTGATGGTGTGCATGTGCTCCATGGTGACATCTTACTGAAGTGAAATCTTGCCTCCGTTGCATCTGGGTGCATTGGTATGGCTCCTCCATCCAACTCATCTGCTAGCATGCGCATGGTCTTCCTGGGTGTAGTCGAATAGGCAACACATTGATGCATAGTGTCCGTGTTGATCTTCCAGTGTGTGTTGGTGGTCATGCGCATCAACTGTCAACTTCATGTTCTGCTCCAATCGAACTTGCTTCTTGTCTTTGCCTCAGTGAGTGTGCTGAATGGGTGGGATCACATGCTTGTGCACAATGATGTGCATGCTGTTGAATTCCCTTGCATGCGATCAACAACACTTCTCACCATGTATGCTCCGTGGCAGCTGTTGGGATGGATTTATAACTTTTACGGGCATAGTTTCATGAGTGCATGGTGCGCCCCCTGTTGTACTTGTTCCAACTGTAACCCATTCTCTCGTCTATGCAGCTCATGTTCTTCCTTGAGTTGTTGCTTCAGCACATGAAACTCCTTCTCTATTCCATTCTCTACCTTCGCGCGATATTCATGTCGTGATGTCACCTCATAGCTTGAGTCTTCAAAGTTTCCTTCATCAGAAGTGGATCTGCTTGAGCTTGCAACTTTGTTCCACCTTTGTGTTGTTAACAAGCTTCCTCTTGCGTTGGTTGCATCTAGTATGCTCCCTTCAACTGCTGTTGATGGTGCTACTTGTTGTGATGTTGTTGTCATCATATCTTTATGTCCTTGTCTACGAAAAACTTGATGTCTTCGTGGGTAGGCAAGTTCATAGACACTTGATTGACTGCATCCCCAAGTGTGCTCTGAACGGTGTCTTCGACTATGCTCTCCTAGAAAGTTGTTACACAAGATTTTGTCACTGTCCCTATACTCCCCATTCCTTGATCCTGGAGGACCTCTATAGTGAACCCCACATGCTTTGCCTTCATGAAGAAACTCCCATTATGTCCCTCTTCATGAGTAGATCATTTCCCTACTGCACCATGTCCCCTAAAACTCCTTTTTTTCCCAGTTTACAAGACCGACGTTAATGGCCTTTGTCTCCCCTGTGCCAAATAGAGTGACTAAGCTGTCTTTCAGTCGCGTCGGTCCTGTTATGGAAAGTTTTTTAAATTAGAGCTGAAGCTTCCAACTCTAGAATCTGCATAACAGAAGTCTGGTAAATGGTTTGGTTGGATGGGGTCGAGGATGACAGTTTGGGCTCCTTTCCCCTATAATGATGGAACTACTCAAGGGATAATTCCTTCTCCCATGAGAAGAGGATCCATCTCCCATCCATATTTCCTATATAAACCTCCCTTATTCCCAAGCACAAGCTAGTTAGAGTTTTGATATTAGTGTGCTTATGCTATTTTGGTTTGGAGTAGACAACAAGCTATTACTAGTTGTAGCTATCTAGTTGTGTGAGGAGAAGTGTGTTTTGGTTTGGAGTGAAGCCTAAAGGGAAGAGATTTAAAACTATTGTTGTTTGGAGCCATTGTGGAATGCTAGCAGAAGTGTGTGGGAACTTGGTCTTGTCAGAGGAAGGCTGCAACTTCAAGACAAATGGTTGTAATCTCTCTTTGATATTAATATATGCAACTATCGATTGATTTTCTACATGTTTTGTAATGTTACTGTTACACAAAATATTGTCACCATGACTATTTGTAGTCAGTATGGGTCTATCATCACTTATATTGTCCTCCTAAGAAAGTCTCAGACCTCAGCTCTTCATGTTAAGCTTTGAAAATGAGAGAAAGACATTAAAAAATCAACAAAGCTCTGGTTCCGCACTTTCTCTCACTGTTGCCTGTGGTCCCGCACCCCCTATTCACATTACCTACGGACCTGCCCGCTCTGTCCCTAAAGGGGTGGGTGTGGACCCCTGTGAAAGTCAAAAAGGCGCAAGTTTATTCTAAAAAACTCACTTTGGGTTAATTCTAGATGATTCTAGAAGGAATTTTGACGTGGATGGTTCGCTCTTAGGTGGTTCATGCATCCCAAAAGAGAAGGAGCTAATCCCTTGATGAGAGGATCTATCCCTTTGAAGGAGGGCTTTATCCCTTTGAAGGAGGACCTAGTAACTTCCCTCCATTGCACTATAAATTAAGGCATTGGGCTGGTTGCTAGGGAGGTTAGAAGTTGAACATTTTTTAGGGTAAATGCTGGTGGAATTGAGACTTCCTAGTTAAGCTTGAGAGGAGAGATCACATACCTTTTGGCTTCTTTGGGAAGTGAGTGAAACTTGTCAAAGTATAGGAGACTTCTTGCTGGACCCTGGGAGGAGCTTGTACAACATCAAGGCACAGGTTTTAAAGTTCTTCTTTGATTTGAATTAATAAAATCGGGTTCATTTTTCTCAACAAATTGTCTTATGTCATTTGTTTCATGAATTCCTTGATCATCATGATAAGTATGCTTTATGATATTGGCTTTTCAGGTGCTATTTAATTTGTGTGCTTGTTTGTCTTTTCAAATTTTCTATAAAGGAGCTCATTTGGATCAAAGAAGCGAGGCTTCCACAAATTTTCATTGGACCCAAGGTAGGCCTAAAACACTTGTTTGCCTTTGTTTATGAATTGCATATTTAGAGAAAGATAGGATTTGATTGGCTTGCTTGTCACTAGATATCTTTAGATACTAGGGAGGTCAATCTTGTCCACAAGAACGATTCATTCCGTGTGACAAAATGGCGACTCCACTGGGGACTTGATTTCTTGATTTGCTTTACTTTGACCTGAGAAACTGTGTTTTTGTTTCTGTTTTTGGCTTGTTGTGTGTGGAATTGGGTAGATTTAGTAGATCTATGATTATTTTTTGTTTTTCATAACTTTGGGAGAGGACTGCACCCTCGGCTTGCAACACAGTGCGGACCTGTCCACACTTTTGCTTTTCGCACAGAGCGGTACCGCACCTATGTGAACTGTGGGCCTGCGGACCCTGTCAAAATTTTGGAAAACTTAAGATTTTCTCTTTCAGTCAGCTTAGTTTTTGTTTAGATGTTGTTATCCCCTACCCAGACCTGCATGTGACCTGTCAGGAGCTTTTCTTAGGTTAATTCCATTAGTGTTAGGGTTTTAGGTGAAATTCCTAGAAGTTTTGGTTACCGAGCTTGATTTTCACTTTGGTCTTGTAGTAGCTCAGAGCTTAGAAGCTGTAGAAGCCTCAGATCACCTTGGTTTTTACTGGCCTTCTTATGAGTCTGACCATTTGCAAAATCTACCTTTGTTGAGGAATCCATCTTGTGTTTCTCATTGCGAAACTTCGAAAAGGCTTGTGTTAAAAGTTTGGATTTCATTTTTAGAAAAGAAAACAAAAATTGGTTGTTTTTTGACTGATTTGTGATTCTGGACAAATTAGTCCTTAGTTTGCTTATAGTTAAGTAAAATATCCTTGAAAAGACATCTTGTAAGCTTTTACTTCAAATAGTTTTCTATAGTTTATAGATCTCAAGATTAGTTATTTCCATAGTTTTGAGTGTTTTATAAAAAATAAAAAATATCTTTTGGAAAAAGTTTGTTTTTATAGTATTTCAGTGTTTGAAAGAAAAGGGAAATTTTGTGAATATAACTAGTTGTCTCATTTTTTAGTGCATTGGAAAAGACAAAAAGCTCTTCTTTTGATTTGTTTGTTAAGAAATATTTGTGTTTAGAAGCATTTGCATTCTCAAACTCTTTCCTAGCTAGAAATTCATTGAAGGGAAAAGATTGCTTATCATCTTAAGTGCATTTTTTTTTAGTGATTTCGAGTCGAGTCTTCACACCATAAGTTTGATCTCCGCACCTCTTGACTTAAAGAAAAACCAATAAAAAATAACACTTAATGTAAAATCTATCTAGTAATCTTTTTATTTCTAGGGCTCTATTACACCAACATAGCTTAGGCTAGTGTCTTGGAGTAGGGAGTAATTAACTTGCGAAGACAGTAAAACAAACAAGTAGCTGTATCTTGCGGTAGGAGAAAAATCCAATTGTTACATCTATGCTCTGGGAGAGCTCCTCTTAAAGGAGAAGCACGAGATCATGTCCGAACCAGTGTGGGAATCAATCCTTCCTCATTGCGAATGACGCCAGATATTCACGTATTAAAAACGGTAAACCTCAGATTAACCATTGTCGAGGAGCCTGGGGTCACTTGTTGGTAAACCTTGGATTATGTCAAGGAGCCTTCAAGGGGATTGAACTTGTTACTTTGCCCTTGCGTGCGTATTGAATCGTAGACTGTTCCCCCAGGTATATTTGTTTCCGTTGGTAACCATAGTGACCATATTCTATAGGATTCTTCCTAAGGTGACGGTGGAGGGAAGATCCCACTGTACCTGGAGTAGACTTCGGCTAGACTCACTTGGATTTTCTGGGGGGTTATCTTCACTCGAGATGGTTTAGTGGAGGAACTTGTGCCAGTTTATTCATTAAGTAGGTTGCCGGGGTAACTGTTCCAACCACCATTTCTGTATTGAATTCTGCGACGTTGGATTTCATCACCAACTAGTGTTTTCAGTACGGAAAGTTACTGTTTGTGTGTGGTTTGATCTCCTAGATTCTTTAGGCGTGTGATTCAATGTGTTTGGTTCTTTAGAGACTTTAGGTGGTTTTCATTGAGATTTTACTTTGTTTGCGTGTGAAGTAGTTAAAATATTTAATCGTGGCTGAATTACCGAGGAAGTCCCGTAGACTTTGGGGCCAACCTCCTGAGTTTTCACCAAGCCAGCCTGAAGGGTTAAGAGCCCTTGTAACTCCTAGAGACAGTAGAGTTGGGTCACTTGAAGAAGGAGAATCTTCTTTAGTGGCACATCCAGATTATCAAGCTTTAGTAGCAGATTATAATCCATAGTCTGTCTGTTTCAGAAGTTACTGGTAGTTTTTCATCTACTAGTGATTTAGGTGAGGAACCTGAAATATCTAAACCTGAAACTGAATTTGTTGCTACTCCAACATCGGGATTTACCTCTCCAACTTCTAGTGGTCCTGGTTCACCTAGGGTAGAAAGAATAATTACCCAAAATCTTCCTTCTGGACTTATAGCTATTGAAGAACTTGCTACTCCGGAAGAAGAAGGTATCCCTATCCTTGAAAATCAACCTGTTATAGAACTTAGGGAGCGTGAATCAATCTTTTATAGTCCACCTAGGAGCAGTGCTTGGTATCTTTCATTGACCAATTTTTTGGAAAACCCGGGACTAAGTTTTTCACCACCTCGTATTCCTTATCACCCACCACCTAGGGGTTACTATCCTCCTTTAAATATGTCAAGACAGTCGTCCATGTTTTCTCAATCTCCAGAAACCTTTTTGTACTGTGGTCCTTCTGTTCTCTCTGGGTATCAGTCACTTACTGGTGCTTTTTCGGGAGCATCTCCTCAACCTATTGAACAAGGGTTATTAATTGGAAATAATGGAACTAAGCCGTTGAGTGTAGAAGATATTCTCATGATGTCAGGTACTATTCCTAATCCTCAACCTCAGGGTGGCCAGTTACTGCCTGGGGGGCAGCCTCAAAGTCCTCAATTATCGCCTGTGGGGAAACCTCAAGGTATCCAATTTGTGCCTGGGGGGCAACCTCAAGGACAGTACATACCTACGGGACAATACATTCCTCAAGGTCAACCCTAGACTCAATATGTACCTCAAGGTCAACCCCAGTATCAGTACGTGCCTCAAGGCTATCAACCTCAAGGTCAGTACCCAACCCAAGGTTACCAACCACCTTCTGGTCAATCATATGTTCAAGGATCTGGAAATGTACCGTTAAATTATCAACCCTACCCTCAACCCGGTTATGGTCCTCAATATTCTCAACCTGTTATGGGTCCGTACCCCGAAATGAACTTAGTGTGGGATCCATCTCAAACTCAACAGGTCTTGCAACCGAATGTACAGTTATCATCTCAAACTGGACAACCCTTGGTTTCTGGTTCACCCCAGCAACCGGTCCAGTCTACTATTCAAACTTCTACACCTTCTGTAGTTTCTCAGCCTGGGCCTAGTACGCCTCGTACTCCGCCTCAAACGGCTGCTGCAACATCTGTTCAATCTACCCCACCTACTTTTGGAGTATCGACAGCTCCGGTTTCTACTGTTCTTGTATCAACTCCTCAGACATCTTTACCTCAGTCTGGATCCACAATTCAAACTTCGGTTCAAATGCCTGTAGGACAACCTGGTCCAAGTACGGCTGTCACAAGCCAACCTCAATTTACTTATCAACTGTACCAGGGTCAGTACCAATTCGGTCTCACTGTGCAGCAGCCATTCTATCAATATCAACCGTACCCTGGGTATACATATCAACAACCTCAACAACCCTAGTATGGTCCGGTTAATCCTGGTTTTCTGGGAGGATATAATATCCCAAATGCAATTCCAATTCCTAGTTATCCTGGATATCCTCCTCCTGGGGCTGGTCTCATGATCCAGAGTTTTAGGGACCCTAATCGTCAATTACCGTTTATCGCAACTTTGGACTTGCCTGACTTGTCGCGCCTTACGAACGATCCAATTAACTATCTTCAGTTTTGGCCGCCAATGCCAAATAAGTTGCCTAGTGATATTCCTAAGTTTGAAGGCAAATCAGGAGAGGACCCATCGAACCATGTGATGACTTATCACCTCTGGTGTGCGTCTAATTCCATTTCAGATGATTTAATCCGTTTAAGGCTTTTCCAGCGCACTCTAATTGGTCTTGCGGCCAAGTTGTACATTGAGTTACCGCGAGCCACTTTTTATAACTTTAGTCAGTTAGCTACTTCGTTTTTAACTCATTTTCAGTTGCCAGTTAGATATGACAATGGCACGGAATTATTAACTTCGTTAAAGCAGTCAACATCCACTTACATTTCAGATCACATTCATGAATGGAGACGTCAACGACGTTTAGTGAAGGTTTTTATTCGAGATCAGATCTTAGCTGATTGGTTTGTAAAATCTTTATTGCCAAAGATCACTGAGGATGTAGCTAAGGCCGGAGTCGTTACTGAGGAGCAAATAATTTCTTAAGCTCAGTACCTTGACTTAGTTTATACGCAGTCAGGTACGTTACACGAAAAAATCCCCGATCTTCCTAAACAAAATCAAATCGCTGCAGCTCCTTCAGGGTCTCATGTCGCTGATGGTATGATTGGTACGGTTAATATCAAAAGTAAGAAGAAATCTTCCAAGAATTCTTCTCCTATCATAACCTTGCCAGATTCCCCGACAGGAGATTCTTCCACGGAAATTTTCGTCGATATTCATGTTGTAGAGTCATCTACAGCCAAATCAAAATCCGGCGGTAAGAAGAAAGGGAAGAAGAAAAATAAAACAGATAAAAATTCAAAAGAGAAACCAGAAAAAGCAGAATCAACTGATGAGAAACGCAAACCTCGTTATCCTTGTCTCATTTGTGATGAAGAGCATTTTACAAGAGACTGCCCTCATCGTGCAAAGGTTGCGAAAATTGTCAAAGGTTCCCAAACACCTACTGTTTTGAAGGATCCTTTTCCAAGTCAAGATAGTAAGATGATAGGTTCTTCCTCAAATGCCTCCAAAGAACCCATATTGATGATGTCCCATGTTAGGATTGCGACTCGATCGCAAGATTATGGAAGTAAAAGTCCTGTTGATGGTAAAGAAGCAGAATCTTCTCATTCGAACCCATCAACTTCAGCTCCCGGTTCCGATCCACTATAGATCAAGAAACTGACCCAGACTTAGTAATCAAACCGCCTGCCAAGGGTATACTTCGAAAGTTGGCTTTCAATCCACATGCGAGAGCAGCTCAGAACTATAACATTGTTGAAGATTTGGTTGTTTCGCCTTCAGCAATGTCAGATTTGGAAGTTCTGCAATCATGTCCAGCACAACGTAAATTACTATTGTCGGCTATAGGAGCTGTTGACGTTCAGGACTCGAACCTTATAATTTTCGATCTAGAAAATAATACACCACGCTTACCTCATCAAATGGCTTTCCAGATCCCAGTGTTAGTAAAAAACAGACCTATTTATAGGACTGTGATTGATGAGGGAGCCTCAACATGTATTATGTCGATACAGTGTTGGAGATCGCTTGGTTCTCTTTCGCTAAATCAATCCCCGGCGATTCTAAAGGCCTTCGATGGCCGCGGGTTTCATCCTTTTGGAATTCTACAGGATCTACCTATAGGGGTTGAAGGCAAAACTGTTAATCTAGATGTGGAGGTGGTTGATGCCCCTCTAGATTACAACCTTCTCTTAGGTCGTAGTTGGTCTTACGCTATGAAAACTGTCATTTCATCAGTCTTTCGGCTTATAAAGTTCCCTCATAAAGGAAATATCGTAACAATAGACCAGCTGACTTACTTTTCAATAGACCAGCTGACTTACTTTTCATCCGACCCAGCATGTCGGAAAAACGACTATCCGGTATAAGGATGTTGGAGTAGGACTAGTTAAAGATGCTGGTTTACTGGGAACTTTTCCTTTTCCTCCTATCAACGCATCATCTTCTACTGCAACCATTCATATGATTTCGCCAGACACTATTGTTTATGATGATCCTTGGATCATACCTTTTGAATCGGAGATAGACTCATTTGGTGATGTTATGCCTTTGAGTCCATATGAAATTGCGTATCAGGCCGTGTAGTCGCTTTCTGACCCATCTTCAACCAAAATTGACTTAATGAATGTGGTCCATGAGGAATCACTTTCAACATCAAACTTGGATTCAACAACGTTTTCCGAACTTGTTCACACTAATGAGCAAATTCGTGAAATCCTATGTGTCGATGATTTACCATGGGAAGATCTTCATTATAGATCTTCGTTTTTACCCGAGAGTGATCGTTTTGAAAATGATTTTTCATCTATTTTTACGACTGAATATGTCAAGGAACCTTAGAATCCAATGAACAATCCTGATTCAGAGTTAAATTTGGGAAACATTTCTCGAACTATTCCTATTGATATTTTGGTTAAGCTTGGAATTGTTGAAAACATTCATATAAGTGCCTCGTGTATGGAAGATGAAATTCAAATATATAAGGCCATATTCCAAGAATTCTGCGACGTGTTTGCCTGGTCATATGAGGAAATGCCAGGAATTGACCCCGCAATTGTTGTCCATGAAATCAAAACTTACTCGGACGTTAAACTCGTCCGGCAACGTTTGCATCAGATCCACCCACGAAAAGCTGCTGCTATTAAAGCAGAAGTTCAAAAATTACTCAAAGCAGGTTTCATTTATCCGATTCCGTTAACGGATTGGGTATCAAATATTGTTCCTATTAACAAAAAGCAAGGGACAATAAGAATATGTATCGATTATAGGGACATTAATCGAGCCTGTCCAAAAGACAATTACCCAACTCCCTATCTCGAGCAAATCATCGATGATTGTACCGACAGCGAAATATTCTCCTTCATGGATGGTTTTTCTGGATACAACCAAATCAATATTCTACCTGCCGATCAACCAAAAATGGCTTTCATTTGTCCATGGGGGACATTTTCTTATTGCAAATTACCTTTTGGGCTCAAGAACGTCGGGGAAACTTTCAAAGGGCCATGTCTTACACGTTTCATGACATCAAGCACATTGTGCAACCCTATCTCGATGATTTGCCTGCTCATTCATTACATCGAGCTGATCATCTCATCCATTTACGAGCAATCTTTATGAGGTGTAGGCATTATCAGATTAGGTTGAATCCACACAAGTGTGTTTTCTGTATAGAAATGAGTTGGTTATTGGGGTTTGTTGTTTCGAAAGCCGACATTCGCGTCGATCCCTTGAAGGTTGAAGCTATTGTCAAATTGCCTCCTCCTTCGAGTCTTCGCCAACTCCAAAGTTTACAAGGGAAAGCAAACTTTTTACGTCGATTCATTCCTAACTACGTCGAGATCACAAAGGGTTTTACCCGGTTGTTGAAACAGAATACTCCATTATTTTGGAATGAGATAGCTAAGAAATCTTTTGATGCACTAAAACACGCGTTGACCCATGCAGCGTTATTGCACCCTCCCAACTACAACCAGGACTACTTCTTGTATCTCGCCGCTTCCCATTCCACCATCGGAATGGTGTTAGTTCAGGAAGATGAATTCGGTACTGAACATGTGATATATTACCTAAGTCGAACTTTAAATCCAACTGAGCTAAAATACTCACATGTGGAGAAATTGGCATTGGCAGCTGTTCAAGTTGTCCAACGTTTTCGTCATTACATTTTACTACGTAAAACTACAGTAATTTCTGATTGCAACCCTATGATCGTAACCAAGCAATTGCTAGGGGCAAGTACTCCAAATGGATTGTCATCCTGCAGGAATTCGACTTGGAATTTGAAAAGTCTAAGTCGAAGAAATCTTTAGTTTTTGCGGAGTTAATGTGTGACTTCCCGCGTGCTGACACGGAAACTGTGGTGGAGGAGCCCATTGCGGACGAATCATTGTTTCTAATCAGCACTTTAGATCCATGGTATGGGGATATCATCGTTTATCTCCAAACCCAATCCTTTCGGCTAGAAATTTCAAGGTCAGAACGTCGAAAAATACAATTCCAGTCCCAACAATTCAGAATTATTAGAGATACTCTTTATTGCCATGGGGTGGACTCTGTTTTTCGACGTTGTTTAACTCATTAGGAAGCTGAAAGGGTTCTAAATGACTGTCACTCTAGAGCGCGTGGCGGTCATATGTCTGGGTATGCCAGAGTCCAAAAGATATTGCGTGCTGGCTACTTCTAGTCATCTATGTTTAAAGCTTGTATTAACGCGGTCCGAAAATGCCACAACTGCCAAATTTTTTATCGAAAGATGCGCGCTCCACCTGCTCCTCTCCACCCTATAATTGTCTTCGGTCCTTTTGCAAAATGGGTATCGATTTTATTACATGTAACCCTCACTCGGCCGGGGGGCATGCGTATATCATCCTTGCGGTAGATTATTTTACCAAGTGGGCCGAGGCGATGCCTACATTTGAGGAAGACAACAAAACAGCTGCGATTTTCATGTTCAATCATATAATTGTTGGGTTTGGTGTTCCACAAGCGATTATCACTGATCATGGGCGTCATTTTCGAAACATTATGATGACTGAACTTACAGGCCAACTTGGCTTGCGTCACGATAGTTCAACTCCATATTATCCACAGGCTAATGGTCTGGTTGAAGCCATCAACAAAGTTCTAGTCATCATGATCCGACGAATCATTGGGATTCATAGGTCGAATTGGCATAACATGCTATTTTCAGCACTTTGGGCGTATCGAACCTCAGTAAAAACGTCAACAGGGTTCACTCCTTTCCAACTAGTTTATGGTTTGGAAGCTGTGTTACCCATTGAATGCGAAATCACGTCATTGCAAATGGCCATCGAATTACTTCCAGCCACTTCCGAAGAGGAAAATCGTTTGTTATACTTGGCTCAGCTAGATGAGAATCAACGTGATGCTGCATTAGCGATTGAAACTCATGCAAAACGTATTAAAGCTCAGTATGATCGAAATGTGACCCCTCGAAATTTTTCGGAAGGAGACCTAGTCTTATTGTACGATCAAGAAAATGATAAATTAGGCGCTGGAAAATTCGTACCTATGTGGCATGGTCCTTATGTTGTCAAGCGAAAGCTGGCAAAAGGGGCCTATGAATTGGTATACTTTGACGGGGTCTCTTTAGGTAAACCCAGAAATGGTCTTTACCTGAAGAGGTATTATGCTTAAAAAATGGGTGTGGAGATTTTTAGTTAGGTTAGTTTTCTTTCTAGCTGGTGTGTTTTAGTTTAAAAAAGTGTGCTTAGCTTAGAGAGCTTTTTTCGTAATTTTTCCTGCTTATCTTGGTTTTACTTTTGATATTGCAGATATCGACGCCTCTCCAAACATACATTGGTTTTGCTGATGGTGTTTGTCGCAATACACGGAACATTTCTTCCGCAGCTTGGGTTATCTATTCGCCCTCTGACAAGTTGGTATCTATGCATGGGGTAAGCCTCGGTCAAACAACAAACAACATTGCAGAGTATAGTGCAGTGATTGAGTTATTATCTTAATCTATTTCATTTGGGATTCGGAGTTTTATAGTGAGGTTAGATTCTGAACTCATTGTATTACAACTTAATAGAGTATATGCCATTAGAAATCCAGTGTTATTAAGATTATTTTTGAGAGTGCGTCTCTTGGAACGTGAATTTGATTATATTGAATATCAGCATATTCCAAGATATTTAAATACATTAGCAGATGCAATTGCTTCTCGAATGTTAAGTAGACATTTGCAATAATCATACATGTAAATTTAAAAACATTCCATAACATGTTTTACAAGATAAACCGGTAATAGTGATATAGTATAATATAGGAGTGTATCAAAATATACATCGTCCTCGATCATAGGTTGAAAAACACCTTATGATCGGCAAAAATGATAGTACAAAAAGCAAAAATATCATATGTGTCTACAATAGGCGATCATCCTATCACTAGTGATGATCTCGATAAGGAACCACTATACGGGCCACCTTACAAAGGAACCTCCTGAAAGGTCCTGGGACCCCAATCACATAGCGTTGTAGTCGACGAGGAATGTCATCTATGCCGGTCTCTGGAATGTCTCCTGTCAAACGCTCTAGATGGCTCTCCAATTCGGCCAAGGTCTCTGCTGATTCGTCCTGTGGGGCTGGTGCTGCTGCAGCTGGTTGTTTCCTCTCGTAAGGCCGAGAGCGGCTGGTCGCTGTGGACCCACATCTGCATTTGAAACTTTTGCTATCAATTTTGGGACGAGATAAAAAAAAAAAAAATTAATTAGAAAAATGTTGAAAATGATTTTACCTGAGTCATCCCATTGCTCTCCTAGAGGAAGAGCCATGTCTGGGTCACCGCAAAAATCTACCCCAGCGTAAGGAAAGTCCTGAATAGCAAAAACCTAGTTTTCCAACCAATGGAAATATTCAGGTTTGAATCGAACGACCTCTGTCCCCTCATCATGATGACGGGCCATAACTGCAACCCATTGCATCAGTTTGGGCTCTAGAGGAAGTCCAACTCCAACAGTGAGGTGTTGTGGGACCAACATTGGGACCCTCTCCAAACCAAAGCTCACGACTAAAGCACCATATCCAAAGGTCTTCAGTTGTCCGTTCTTGGCTCTAGTCAGTTGGCCTTTTACATTAGCCAACACAGCATCGCACCAATTGAAGATGGTGCCTCAAAAGCAGTGAACTGCCATCCGCATTTGGGATCCAGTGGCTATATGTAGTGTTGTGCTCCCCCAAAGCCTGGTAACAGTAAACGCGACTACCATGAGTTCAGGAAGGGATATGGTTTTGATGTCTATCCCTTTGTCTCTAGTATGGTTGTTAAAAAACCCTAGCCGGAGACTATCGACAGACTGGCCACCTGGCCTAGTCCTGAATAGAGTCAAGTGCTCACTTCTCTTAGGCAAACCAGTCAAAAATTATATGTCTGTCGGCTCCATTTCGAGCTGGTGACCACCAATGAAGAAGCACTGGTCCTGTATGCTCCACCTGTCTACCAGCCACTACAGAAAGTCCATTTGGGCCCTCATGCCAGGTATGGCCCAGAATTTGTATAAGCCGCATGCCTTCAATGCATCAATTGAAGGTTGATGATTTATCGCGGCAAGATCTACATCCTCATGCTCCCATTCTTTCCAATCAAGCATGATGTATACTCTACATCTAACAAAAAGGCGAATTAGAATATGTAAAATTGAAATTTTTGGGTGAATTTTGAGAAATTTAGGGTTGAAAACCCTTGCTGCGAGAACCGCACCCTCTCTGTTAGAGACAGTGCGTGGGTCCGCACCTTGCCTTCGCGGCAGGTGTGGATCCCTGTCTTTTTCCCCATTGCGAAAAAGTCGGGGTCCGCAGGCTACCTGTGTTGTGCCTGCGAGCCCCGCGCGTAGGTTTCTAGCCTAAAAATCCTCTAAAAAATGAAATTAAATCCTAAAAATTAATTTGATGCAGATACAATTGAAGAGTAGGATGATGTGGATTACCTGGAGGAGACGGCGCTTGATTCCGACGGACGGATTTTCCGCAATCTTCACGGGAAGTTTCTGACCAAAAGCTCTATTTTCTCACCCAAAACTCAAACGATAAATATGAATTGACGAAAGCCCTTTTTATAAGTTTTTTGAATAAATGAGTTGTTAATTTGTTTATGTTTCACTTTAGAAAGGTAACTTTTGCAGCATTTTTATCCATCTTAAATAGGTATGAGTAATGTTTGAGTTTTTTGTTCAGGATAACGGATTTTTCAGGCGAAATCGGTCATTTTCAACGAAAAAACATTAGAGTCACCTTTAAGCACTTTTCTGACTCCTAAAACATGAAAAGATCGCTGAGTTTTTCTTTTTAAACTCGTTAAAACAGAACTAAAAAGACGGTCCACTTACAACTCTTTTTCTGACCGTAAAAACAGGAAAGGATTGCCAGATTTTTGTCGTTTCAATTTCGATATTGGTTATAAAACGACGTGTCATTGATCGCTTTTTTACGTTTTCAGATCAGGGGCACTAATTACGAAAAGTACTCCTTGGTCGTAATGATCAAGCGGTTCTCTCAAATATTATTTTATACTTTTTTGGGCTTGGGAGACACAAATTTATGAAAAAGGACAACCATGGAGTCTTCTTAAGCTTTTTCAGACTCTCTAAAATTGAAAAACGCCGAGTTTCTCCTATATTGGAATCGTTAAAATTTAACAGTAAAGGACCTGTTCAATTAAAAATAGGAACGGACCACTCCTTCTTAGGGTTCCAATTTAAACTAAGTTGGACTCATCCGAAGGATGAGCTTATAATCAAGAAAATGTTATCCTCCTCAAGCTTGTCAAAAATAAAGAGGTACTTGCCAGAAATGGTGGGGCAAAAGAGAGGAAAATGAGCCTGTTTTTCATACTTTGTAACCACTCTTGAACACAACACTTTTATTCACCTGGGTTGGGAAATCCTTTGCCTAACAGTTGATCAAACCACATTGAAAGTCTTCAGCTGGTTTCTGGGTATTAACTTTGGGTCAATTGTCACCAAACCATCTGTTGTGTCATTATGTGTTCAAGAGGTCAGTGCAAATAAGCCATTCATCTACAAAATATCTTTCATCCATCTTGACCATCCCTGAGTCAGTCCTTGCAACTAAATTTCTTCAAACTTGATCTATGATTTCATGTTGTGGGCTTGCCTACGACGGATCACTTTCTATCGACTTCAGCCCATTATCTAGAAAGATGATCTAGAAATCGTCGGTACCTTGGGATCTGCATGCCTCAATGGTAGGTTTCTCGCCTTTGACGATAGGTTGCATCATTGACCTTCGATCAAAGGATTCCGTGACATGTTCGACATCAACACATCTATTCACATCTCATGGATTGTACTGAGTACTTTAATAGCCATTGACATTACTGGTGGTTTCTCTCAAACTTGTTAACAGTTTACATCATTGACTGGTAATCAAGTGGTTTCTACCATGTTCGACTTCAACACATTTATTCGCATGGATAGAATCATACTATTTCAGGAAGTAGAAATGAAGACCCTGGATCTAGTTTCCACCATCCAGGCTGCGAGGAATTTTGTATTCATTATACTGTGGACTATTCATAAACAGATGGTTGTGTGCATACTGTTTCTACATGTGTCTATACTTGTGATGTATTACAAGATCATTCCTATATCAGAGCAGTAGTTAGTTTTCTAGTCAGTTTTGATTTGAGTATGGGAATGCCTACCTCAGCGATGATATGATCTCATATATATATATATATATATATATATATATATATATATATATATAGAGAGAGAGAGAGAGAGAGAGATATTGCATTGAATGTTTTTTTTACAGGTTCCAACCGGGCTCACCAAAAGATGATCCTCGAAATGATAAAGTACTTCACTCTTCCTAGATAATAAATGAAATCCTCATCTACTACAGACTTCGCACTTCAGGGGGAAATCTGTTACACAAAATATTGTCACCATGACTATTTGCAGTCAATATGGGTCTATCATCACTTATACTATCCTCCTAAGCAAGTCTCAGACCTCAGCTCTTCATGTCAAGCTTTGAAAATGAGAGAAAGATATTAAAAAATCAACAAAGCTCTGGTTCCGCACTTTCTCTCATTGTTGCCTGCGGTCCCGCACCCCCTGTTCACATTACCTGCAGACCTGCCCGCTCTGTCCCTAAAGGAGTGGGTGCAGACCCCTATGAAAGTAAAAAAGGCGCAAGTTTATTCTAAAAAACTCACTTTGGGTTAATTCTAGATGATTCTAGAAGGAACTTTGACATGGATGGTTCGCTCTTAGGTGGTTCATGCATCCCAAAAGAGAAGGAGCTAATCCCTTGATGAGAGGAGCTATCCCTTTGAAGGAGGACCTAGTAACTTCCCTCCATTGCACTATAAATTAAGGCATTGGGCTGGTTGCTAGGGAGGTTAGAAGCTGAACATTTTTTAGGGTAAATGCTGGTGGAATTGAGACTTCCTAGTTAATCTTGAGAGGAGAGATCACATACCTTTTGGCTTCATTGGGAAGTGAGTGAAACTTGTCAAAGTAGAGGAGACTTCTTGCTGGACCCTGGGAGGAGCTTGTACAACATCAAGGCACAGGTTGTAAAGTTCTTCTTTGATTTGAATTAATACAATCGGGTTCATTTTTCTCAACAAATTGTCTTATGTCATCTGTTTCATGAATTCCTTGATCATCATGATAAGTATGCTTTATGATATTGGCTTTTCAGGTGCTATTTAATTTATGTGCTTGTTTGTGTTTGCAGATTTGCTATAAAGGAGCTCATTTGGATCAAAGGAGCGAGGCTTCCACAAACTTGCATTGGACCCTAGGTAGGCCTAAAACACTTGTTTGCCTTTGTTTATGAATTGCATATTTAGAGAAAGATAGGATTTGATTGGCTTGCTTGTCACTAGATATCTTTAGATACTAGGGAGGTCGATCTTGTCTGCAAGAACGACTCATTCTGTGTGACAGTTACATATCCATGTCTTAATGCTTCTTGACTCGTTAAGTAGGTTGAATTGCAATTTGTCTTTTATTATGTTTGTGTTTTGTTGTTGTTTACTTGTTTCAGGAGCTTGAAGAAGGAAGCGAGAGATTGCTGGAGCGAGCAAGTGAGGACATCATCAAGCAGGATAAGAGGCCAAGAGGTAGGCCCTCTTGATTGATTCTAACCTAAATAAATCTTCCATAGAATGTTTCTGTTATGGCTAAACCCATTATTGGGGTAGAGGAATTTGTTTGTGTCCGCACTTATAATTTTACTTCACCACAAAAGCATTGTACCTATGCTGTTGAGGGGCAGATAAACACTTGCGATACCTGGAGACATGGAAACACTCATGGCAGTAAATCTGTCAGTTGAAAACCAAAATGAGCTTGAGAACTGATTTGCAACATACCTGTTTGACTGATCATGAAGGTTGCGCAATTTTCGTCGGGAGGTCAGGAGACTGACTGCCAAAACTGCACAAGGAACAGTCCAGGCTTACAGGAGGTTGACTGACTACTAGAATTATGTAATGCATAGTCTAGCTTGGCCTGCTGGGGACTGAAACTCTGCAATGCACAATTTCAGTAAGCAGTGACATGCAACTAGCAAACTGCATTGCACAGTTTCTGGGGCCAGCGGACACTGCCTCCAAGAATTGCGCAATGCAAGCCTGGACGTCAGTTCCTGGCTAGACTTACAATTTCTGGAGCGAAGGCAGAGCCTTCGCTTCTGGAAATGTGTAGTGCTAGCCGGTAGGGCACAGTTCAGGCCAAGGCAGCCCAGTCCAGCCGACGGGTGACTAAAAACATGATAAGTGTGAAAGCATGATGAGATGAGTGCAAACAAGAGTGAATGATCATTCATCCAAATAGCAAGCGAAGGATTCGAAAAACAAGAAAGCATGCATGTGTGTGAAGCGAGCTGCCGCAACGGCAAATGTTCGTGAAAAATAGTGTCATGCATGTTATAACAGTGAGATGTAAACGAAAACTGAAATGGTGCTAGTACAAGTTAGTATGTATCAAAACTACAGCAAGTGCTCACTGAAATCAAGAAGACAACATTCATATGAAGAGAAACACAAAAAGCGCCAAAAATGCAACACAAGATGTGAAAGGTGGGCTTACCCCAAAACAGTTGAGCTGAATGTGACGACGAATCCTAGATGTGATGTGGGATGTTAGAGCCGCAAGGTTGATGTGAGAAATGAGTTCTGCAGTGTTCAGTTTGTTAGCGCTCGAATCTGCCTCAGGCTGAAGAAGGCAAAACTCGAGGCAACATCAAACCAAGCTCAGCCTCGTAGCTAGCCCTACGAGGACAGGAGAGGGCTCTCTCCAGTCAATCTCGATAAAATGAACAATAGGGTGCAAGATGACTTAAAATAGGAACTGATTTTAGGCTAGTAAATGAATTTGAACGAGGGATATTTGATTTAATGACTAAGTTGCTGGGCTGTATGGGACAAGGACAACAAGATGCAGAGATTTAACCAAAGGCACGGGATATTTCATAAGGCGAGATAGGCATGAGGTTTTAGCAATCGAATTGAATTTACATGAGGTGAAAAGACTTTAAGAAAGCTGGAAAGGGCATTAATGTATGAATCCTTTCCAGGCAGAAGAAAACACATAAAATCTGAACACTTCCTCAAGGCAGAGCAATGATTGAATTCTACCTTTCTCACTTGAAAGTATTCAGCTGGACACAATCATGAATGGACTGCAGAACAACACATGATACATATGAAACAAAGGGAAAAACACATGCAAAAAACTCATACCGCAAGAATCTTATAAATCAGAGTTGCACCATTTAATTATTTCTCTGTCAATCTGTACAGCCAAACGTTGAGTTATTCCTCCACCGTTTCCCAGATCTCAGAACCCTTTACAAATGATTTTTTATGCCATAAATAAGCTCCACTATGAGAAAACAAATCGATCCAAATGGAGAGTTGTTACAACTAAAATCTTGAGGATATGAAATGAACCGTCCATCTATTCTATAGACAGAACAACGTTTCATTATTCCACTTGAAACTCTTTGATGACAAATAAAAAAGGCGACAACTGTAGCTGCAGATCATATCTGAAGTCGAAAATAGGAAATCAGATCCTATTCCTCTGTTGTAAATATCTTTGTTTTATATTTAGGCATTTAGTTTTTTGACTTTTCACCTTCCGTATTTCCTATATGCATGTGCACTCAGAATATGAGGGCCACTGAATATTTTGCTACCCAGGTATTTATTCCACGTGTTGTAAACATTGATGTTGATCAATTCAGAATTACTCAAACCTGATAATAAAGTTCGCTCCTGAAATGCTAAGCATCGGTGGTCTTGTTCCTTGATGAAGCCAAATTTAACTTGATTAAAGGTTTTCATTGAGTTTCACCTTTAGAGTTGGATAAAATAATTCCTGAACCAGGTAATTCTCCAGGCTCGAGTTCTTCTACACTTCCATTTTCACATTTGTCCACAGGTGAACCACAATGGGCTATTGCTTTACGCTGTTGTCCCTTTCTGAAATTTTGGAACACTGTAAATTCTTGACTTTTTCTAGGACGTTATGGAAATCCTTTCTTGACTCCAAGCTCAAGGAAAGAATTGAGAATATAGAAATAGACCTCAAGTGGATTTGGAATATAATACTGAATACCTCAAAGAATGTGAGGATGGACCAGAACTCGATGACAAGGTCCAGTGAGGGCACTGAAGAAGCGGACAACTATTTAACGCACGGTTCTCTGTCATTATGGATCCATCTGCAATGGTTTGAAGTTCAAGGAGAAATTCTTTACCACTTCTATTTATTTGTGTTCTCAAATTGGGGGCTATTCTAGAAGGCTAGTTGAAGTCTCATACACTATGAAATCCCTCCTAGTAGTGTTCCAAGGCAGAAAAGGGACATTTTGCATGCTCTGTTGATTTTGTATTCAAAACGCCTGCGAATGTAACTAGAGCGTCTGCATTTTTTATTTACTTTAATTGAACTTGTTTCTGGGCTATGATTCCTTCCCTTATTCCAAGGCATTTTCCCCCTCTTTTAAATTATGTATCAACCTCCTCTTCAGCTCTAACAATGGCTGTAGCAACACTGCCGTGCTGTTCGCTAATCCGTGTCAGCTTTGTTGCATGAACCAGGTGATCTGCCCGACGGATAGTCTGAGCAGCCAGCTGACCACTATTTGATTGCTCCACCTGATATGGTGATAGTTGAGGACTAGAAGCTAAACGTGCTTTATGATAAGGCATCACTGTAACTGAGAATTTAGAATTGATTTTGGGATCCATATTATCTCCATTCCTTTTCTGAGCCTTCTCGCGCTTGACTCTTTCCATCTGGCGCTGAGGTAGGCGAGACTGCTTTTGAAATATTTTATCCTCATATGACCCAATAGCTTGAATAAAATGCTCTACTCATTTCAAAATTGCCTCTCCTGAATCTGTCAAATAACCACCCATTGCCTTGAAATCTTTCTTGTACTCAGCCATCAGCAAGTTAATTGCTCCCTCACGGATTTCCAATGTAGACATGTGTGGTAGGAAATCATTGCCGACGAAGAAACAAATAAAGATACAATTCATCAACAAGTCGTTCAAATTCTATCTAAAATGGAGGGTTTGGCATCCTCAAGTCATATTCTAAGTGTTCTCGCAAAGTCCAAATGTTGAGAAACTGATATGGTTGTTTGGGAATAGAGCTCCCTTTTTCCATTTGAATAATACTAATTTTTTATAATTAGCAATCCTTTGCGACATTTGGCGCGCTTTCATTTTGAGGTGGCAACTTTTCAGGCTTGTGATGATACGAGTACACCTATCAAAGATTCGGCCTCTTTTACTCTTCGGACTGCCTAGCTTCTCTGGAATGAGATTTTTCCTTGTTTCTGTATGCTCTCTCTCTTGCCCTCAACAAAACCCTTGCCAGCATCTCAAGAGTCCTCATTTCTGTATTCCGAGGATTAGTCGCATGTTGGTGGGTTTTGTGCTGATAATGTGTAGTAATCTCAGTGTTAATATGCTATTGAGTTTTCTGGTCTAAATCTACGTTTGAACTAGCATCAACGCCCAGGCTCGGATGTAAAGTCTACCTCAAACCCAAAACATTAAGTTCTTCTGGCATGAGTCCTTACTTTACTTCCCACGGTTTTAAAAAAGGGAAATTTGTGCGTCTTTGGATTGGGATCAAGTATTCTTCTGATCAATTCTCGAGCCCTAGTAGAGAGATATTTCGAAAACTTGAAGCCGCTTTTGAAGATCTCTAGACCAAACATCGGCAGGAGCACCATCGTATCCTCTGCTAGAAATGACCTCGAGTACCACATAATTGGGCTTCCACCAGTCGTATGGAGCAAACCGTCTTCCTTAAATTGCTGAGGCAGCGCGCTGAGGCCGATATCAAATATCTTCACATTTCCATTTGCATCGAGAAGAACGTTCTCAGGCTTCAAATCTCTGTAGTAGACACCCCTGCTGTGACAATATCCTACAGCTTTAATAAGCTGCTGAGAATACTTTCTCGCGTCGTTTTTTTTCAGCTTGCCATTGCGCGAGGCTTTATCGAACAATTCACCCCCTGTCACAAATTCAAGAACAATGTATATCTTCTTCTTACTCGCCAATACCTCGTATAATCTCACGACATTTGGATGCTTGATGAGCTTCAAAGTGCAGATTTCGCGTTTGAAATGATCGACGATCTTGCGGTGGAAAATCATTTCCTTGTCCAAAATTTTCACGGCATAGCTCTGCCCTGTTTCGACGTTAACTGCCCTCTTCACTTTAGCGAAATTTCCTGATAACCTGTCGAGGCTAAAGCCTAAATCCTTTACAATCCCTGTTCTTGCCTCAGATCTCCAAGGCTTCGGCAACTAAAGCTCAGATGTGTCGTGTTGGAATCCCGCAACAAGAAAATGGGATTTGTTTTTCAAAATTGGTGTGATATCCTGCTTGGAGGCTATGTGCGCCGCGCTCCAGCCCAACGCACCGTGCAGGCTGGATGCACCGCGCCAGTCCAATTTTGCACGGTGCAAAAGTGCTCTACGCGCCGCGCTACGTGGGTGCACCGCGCCTTCTTCTAGTGCGCCGCGCTCCACTTCAATGTGCCGCCAGTGTCTTGAATTACAATCAATCCAAAGCTAAGAAAGCCAGGGAGCACATAAAAAGGGGTATATCTTTTCATTGTAAAACCACTGGAAAACTGTACATTCATCTTGTACGTCCAACCTAATGAGGTAAAATTCTATGAAGCAACTCTCGAGCCGTCTCTATAATATCTGCCTTGTCAGTTTGATTTTCCTGAATTCTTCTACTAGTTATCCTGCCGACCACACTAAGAAATAACCTCGACCGAGCTTTGGTATTTGTTAAGATTTGCAAGACAGAAGCTCCATATTTAGGGTTAGAATCAAGGCTGTACAGTAACAGGAATGCCTCTCAGATCAAAGTAGCTCTGTCTTTGAATATTTCATTTGCATTATTATCCACCTTAGCATCGTCCTTCTCATCTGCATCAAACTCAGAATTAAGCAGAGCTACAACCAGCATTGGAATGTTCAGTGTTTGTTGATCTACGCCATTGGGATTTTGAGGAGCGCAAATCTCGGAATGTGTATTCTCATCCTTAGTAGCATCTTGTCTATGACTGTCCACATTCTCATCATTACTTACACCTTTTCTGGAATCATTTCGGATTTCTCGTTCTTGTGCGCCCTTGCAACCAGACAGCATGGAACTTAATAAGCATGCTACCCCTATGTTTCCAAATGCAACAATAAATGCCAGGACATGTAAAGCACTCCTACAAAGTTCATACTCCCATTTATCATGGAATGTGGGAGAGACGCATTCAGATAGAGCCTGCAAAACCATTTTACATGTGCCTTCCATCCCTGAAATTCCTATGTTGATATTGCTATTGTTGAAATGCATTTGAGTATCTTCTTTGCAGCCACAGAAGAGCTTAAGCACCGCTGGACAATTTAAGAGGAACAAAAACTGAACTGCCTGCAACTATACATTTGCACCAATTTTCTTCCGTAAAATTTCAGACAAGCTTCTGTAAAATAATATTTGACCAAATTGCTCTCGTTCTATGCCTGGATGAATATTCATTGTAGAAATGACTTGCAATTTTATGCTCTTGCTTGGATTATCCAACATTATTTGATGAAGCTTCCTTGGTGAATTTGATTTTGACAGAGGATTGATAAGACTGAGTCTAACATTGGCTCCAATTGGGATGGCGGCTGCCACTCCGTGGAGGCGCCAAGAATAGCAGATCTTTGGGAGAGCAGACAGTGCCTCCGTCCATTGGGCTATGGAGTCCATTATTCCGGCAAACCAACATGACTCAATTTATTGACTAAAACTTGTTTCAAACTGACTCAATGCAAACTGACATGACTGAAAAAACTTGTCTTTAACAAACTAACTCAAAATACTAAGAACTGAACTTAAAACTTAAAGCTTGGTGGCAGTACATGGCCACCTGTGCTTCTTACAAGACAATATATCCTCAAACTATATCAAAATGCCAATGTAACCAATCAAGCAGATGCCTTCTTGCTTGATTCTCCTTATCAGATCTGCTGGTCAACAATACAAACTGATCATTGGGCATCCAAAAACATAGTTGACCATGATCTCCTTCATCACTGAACACTGCAATAAACACTTTCACAGCTGACTACAACAAATCTGCCACTGGATCCTAAAAAACATGAAGTCTTTCCTCCCGCTGAAAGAACAAGGTGTCCTTTTCACCTGCTTCTGATCTCTCTTTAAAATGTACTTCAGTAAAAATCTGCTCATGGTCCCCAAAAAATTCTGAACAAATAGATGAGTAGATCTCTTCTTGGAAAAATATTTCAGCACATGAAACATATGAAGAAGAATCTGAATGGAAATATTGAATGCTTTGATCTTCTGCGATGTAAATGTACTGTAGGTTATCTTCATATGATATGATAGCCATGTTTTCATGTTCCTTATTACATCCATTAATCATAAGAAAAGCATCTTCGGATGATTCTTGAAACTCAAGCATGACGTCTCTATCATCTATCATAAATTCATCCAGAGAAACTTTTTCACCTACCTGAACAAAGATATCCTCTTGTTGTTCATGAATTGGCTAGATTACCTTGGTAGGAAGGTTGTGTTCTGATGAGATGAGGGCAGTTAAGCCTGTAACTCTGTCTTCTTCATTTGAGGCAGCCTCAACAATGCAATTCTCTTCTATGAGATCTGGAGCAACATGTTTTTCCTCATCACAATCCGTCTCTGGATCTGGTTTATCATCATCATTTTCAGAGATTGGAGCATCATTTTCCTGCGTATCCTTATTTATTTCAACCAGATTTGAAATAGTACTTCTTTTTTCATCATTTTCAATCATATGGAAATCTTTAACCTGCTGATTTTGATCCTGCTGCAAATTTTCCTCTAAGAGTTTTGTAGGCTGCTGAAACGGATTTTCATACAATGCTTCCGTGATTTCTTCGTTCGTAAAATTATCATCCTCATAGTATTTTTCAAGGTTCTCAATAAAACCATAAGCATGCTTGCAACAATCCTGAACTAAATTTAATGATGGATAAGATTCTTTATACTTCTTAAAGAATATTGAATGAAAATCCTTTAGACAATAAATGGAAGCAGGTGGCAAGCTTTCATACCAAGATTGGGCCTCATCTTCCAAGGTAGCCATAAACATTTTCATCAAACAGTCTTCAGGAAAATTGATCTTTAATCTATGCACATGAATGTGAAATTTCACCAGATGAAGAGCAGCGTCATTACCTTCCACATTTCTGAATACAGGCAAATTCTTTGACCAATCTACCTTGGGCATTTTATTTGGAAAACCTGGGATGTGATCTCGGCTCATGGGAGCGTATCTTCTTGCAATTCGATCCATCTTGAAAATCTTACCGCTACTGATCTCTCTGCAGTGGAGTCACCATGAAGGATTAATTGCTGGATTCTTCAGTGAATGGAGTCGCCAGGTGAATAATTTCAGCCGTCTTCTTATGTCTGATCGTTGTTCACCATCAATAATCAGCTCTGAACTTGAGATATGTACTGGGGCAAAACGATCTTCAAGCAAACCATTTTCTTTTCCCCAGCGGAGTCGCCACTATGTTAACGCTTGAATCTGCCTCAGGCTGAAGAAGGCAAAACTCGAGGCAACATCAAACCAAGCTCAGCCTCGTAGCTAGCCCTACGAGGACAGGAGAGGGCTCTCTCCAGTCAATCTCGATAAAATGAACAATAGGGTTGCGAGATGACTTAAAATAGGAACTGATTTTAGGCTAGTAAATGAATTTGAACGAGGGATATTTGATTTAATGACTAAGTTTCTGGGCTGTATGGGACAAGGACAGCAAGATGCAGAGATTTAACCAAAGGCACAGGATATTTCATAAGGCGAGATAGGCATAAGGTTTTAGCAATCGAATTGAATTTACATGAGGTGAAAAGACTTTAAGAAAGCTGGAAAGGGCATTAATGTATGAATCCTTTTAAGGCAGAAGAAAACATATAAAATCTAAACACTTCCTCAAGGCAGAGAAATGACTGAATTCTACCTTTCTCACTTGAAAGTATACAGCTGGAAACAATCATGAATGGACTGCAGAACAACACATGATACATATGAAACAGAGGGAAAAACACATGCAAAAAACTCATACCACAAGAATCTTATAAATCAGAGCTGCACCATTTAATTATTTCTCTATCAATCTGTACAGCCAAACGCTGAGTTATTCCTCCACTGTTTCCCAAAACTCAGAACCCTTTAGAAATTATTTTTTATGCCATAAATAAGCTCCACTATGAGAAAACAAATCGATCCAAATGGAGAGCTGTTACAACTAAAATCCTGAGGATATGAAATGAACCGTCCATATGTTCTATAGACAGAACAACGTTTCATTATTCCACTTGAAACTCTTTGACGACCAATAAAAAAGGTGACAACTGTAGCTGCAGATCATATCTGAAGTCGAAAATAGGAAATCGGATCCTATTCCTCTGTTGTAAATATCTTTGTTTTATATTTAGGCATTTAGTTTTTTGACTTTTCACCTTCCATATTTCCTATATGCATGTGCACTCAGAATATGAGGGCCACTGAATATTCTGCTACCCAGGTATTTATTCCACGTGTTGTAAACATCGATGTTGATCAATTCGGAATTACTCAAACCTGATAATAAAGTTCACTCCTGAAATGCTAAGCATCGGTGGTCTTGTTCCTTGATGAAGCCAAATTTAACCTAATTAAAGGTTTTCGTTGAGTTTCAGCTTTAGAGTTGGATAAAATAATTCTTGAACCAGGTAATTCTACAGGCTCGAGTTCTTCTACACTTCCATTTTCACATTTGTCCACAGGTGACCCACAATGGGCTATTGCTTTAGGCTGTTGTCCCTTTCTGAAATTTCAGAACACTGCAAATTCTTGACTTTTTCTAGGACGTTATGGAAATCCTTTCTTGACTCCAAGCTCAAGGAAAGAATTGAGAATATAGAAATAGACCTCAAGTGGATTTTGAATATAATACTGAATACCTCAAAGAATGTGAGGATGCACCAAAACTCGATGACAAGGTCCAGTGAGGGCACTGAAGAAGTGGACAACTATTTAACGCATGGTTCTCTGTCATTATGGATCCATCTGCAATGGTTTGAAGTTCAAGGAGAAATTCTTTCCCACTTCTATTTATTTGTGTTCTCAAATTGGGGGTTGTTCTAGAAGGCTAGTTGAAGTCTCATACACTATGAAATCCCTCCTAGTAGTGTTCCAAGGCAGAAAAGGGACATTTTGCATGCTCTGTTGATTTTGTATTCAAAACGCCTGCGAATGTAACTAGAGCGTCTACGTTTTTTATTTACTTTAATTGAACTTGTTTCTGGGCTATGCTTCCTTCCCTTATTCCAAGGCATTTTCCCCTCTTTTAAATTTTGTATCAACCTCCTCTTCAGCTCTAACAATGGCTGTAGCAACACTGCTGTGCTGTTCGCTAATCCGTGTCAGCTTTGTTGCATGAACCAGGTGATCTGCCCGGCGGATAGTCTGAGCAGCCAAATGACCACTATTTGATTGCTCCACCTGATATGGTGATAGTTGAGGACCAGAAGCTAAACGTGCTTTATGATAAGGCATCACTGTAACTGAGAATTTAGAATTGATTTTGGGATCCATATTATCTCCATTCCTTTTTTGAGCCTTCTCGCACTTGACTCTTTCCATCTGGCACTGAGGTAGGCGAGACCGCTTTTGAAATATTTTATCCTCATAGGACCCAATAGCTTGAATAAAATGCTCTACTCGTTTCAAAATTGCCTCTCCTGAATCTGTCAAATAACCACCCGTTGCCTTGAACTCTTTCTTGTACTCAGCCATCAGCAAGTTAATTTCCCCCTCACGGATTTCCAATGTAGACATGTGTGGTAGGAAATCATTGCTGACGAAGAAACAAATAAAGATACAATTCATCAACAAGCCATTCAAAGTCTATCTGAAATGGAGGGTTTGGCATCCTCAAGTCATATTCTAAGTGTTCTCGCAAAGTCCAAATGTTGAGAAACTGATATGGTTCTTTGGGAATAGAGCTCCCTTTTGCCGTTTGAATAATACTAATTTTTTATAATTAGCAATCCTTTGCGACATTTGGTGCGCTTTCATTTTGAGGTGGAAACTTTTTAGGCTTGTGATGATATGACTATACCTATCAAAGATTCGGCCTCTTTTACTCTTCGGACTGCCCAGCTTCTTTGGAACGAGATTTTTCCTTGTTTCTGTATGCTCTCTCTCTTGCCCTCAATAGAGCCCTTTCCAGCATCTCAAGAGTCCTCATTTCTGTATTCTGAGGATTAGTCGCATGTTGGTGGGTTTCGTGCCGATAATGTGTAGTAATCTCAGTGTTAATATGCTATTGAGTTTGCTGGTCTGAATCTACGTTTGAACCAGCATCAACGCCCGGGCTCGGATGTAAAGTTTGCCTCAAACCCAAAACATTAAGTTCTTCTGGCATGAGTCCTTACTTGACTTCCCACGGTTTTGAAAAATGGAAATTTGTGTGTCTTTGGATTGGGATCAAGTATTCTTCTGATCAATTCTCGAGCCCCGGTAGAGAGATATTTCGAAAACTTGAAGCCGCTTTTGAAGATCTCTAGACCAAACATCGGCAGGAGCACCATCTTATCCTCTGCTAGAAATGACCTCGGGTACCACATAATTGGGGCTTCCACCAGTCGTATGGAGCAAACCATCTTCCTTAAATTGCTGAGGCAGCGCGCTGAGGCCGAAATCAAATATCTTCACATTTCCATTTGCATCGAGAAGAACGTTCTCAGGCTTCAAATCTCTGTAGTAGACACCCCTGCTGTGACAATATCCTACAGCTTTAATAAGCTGCTGAGAATACTTTCTCGCGTCGTTTTTTTCCAGCTTGCCATTGTGCGAGGCTTTATCGAACAATTCACCCCCTGTCACAAATTCAAGAACAATGTATATCTTCTTCTTACTCGCCAATACCTCATATAATCTCACAACATTTGGATGCTTGATGAGCTTCAAAGTGCAGATTTCGTGTTTGAAATGATCGACGATCTTGCGGTGGAAAATCATTTCCTTGTCCAAAATTTTCACGGCATAGCTCTGCCCTGTTTCGACGTTAACTGCCCTCTTCACTTTAGCGAAATTTCCTGATAACCTGTCGAGGGTAAAGCCTAAATCCTTTACAATCCCTGTTCTTGCCTTAGATCTCCAAGGCTTTAGCAACTAAAGCTCAGATGTGTCATGTTGGAATCCGGCAACAAGAAAATGGGATTTGTTTTTCAAAATTGGTGTGATATCCTGCTTGGAGGCTATGTGCGCTGTGCTCCAACCCAACACGCCGCACAGGCCGGATGCGCCGCGCCAGTCCAGTTTTGCACGGTGCAAAAGTTCTCTACGCGCCGCGCTACGTGGGTGCGCCCCGCCTTCTTCCAGTGCATCACACTCCACTTCAATGTGCCGCCAATGTCTTGAATTACAATCAATCCGAAGCTAAGAAAGCCAGGGAGCACATAAAAAGGGGTATATATTTTCATTGTAAAACCACTGGAAAACTGTACATTCATCTTGTATGTCCAACCTAATGAGGTAAAATTCTCTGAAGCAACTCTCAAGTCGTCTCTATAATATCTGCCTTGTCAGTTTGATTTTCCTGAATTCTTCTACTAGTTATCCTGCCGACCACACTAAGAAATAACCTCGACCGAGCTTTGGTATTTGTTAAGATTTGCAAGACAGAAGCTCCATATTTAGGGTTAGAAGCAAGGCTATACAGTAACTGGAATGCCTCTCGGATCAAAGTAGCTCTGTCTTTGAATATTTCATTTGCATTATTATCCACCTTAGCATCGTCCTTCTCATCTGTATCAAACTCAAAATTAAGCAGAGCTACAACGAGCATTGGAATGTTTAGTGTTTGTTGATCTATGCCATTGGGATTTTGAGGAGCACAAATCTCGGAACGTATATTCTCATCCTTAGTAGCATCTTGTCTGTGACTGTCCACATTCTCATCATTACTTACACCTTTTCTGGAATCATTTCGGATTTCTCGTTCTTGTGTGCCCTTGCAACGAGACAGCATGGAACTTAATAAGCATGCTACCCCTATGTTTCCAAATGCAACAATAAATGCCAGGACATGTAAAGAACTCCTACAAAGTTCATACTCCCATTTATCATGGAATGTGGGAGAGACGCATTCAGATAGAGTCTGCAAAACCATTTTACATGTGCCTTCCATCCCTGAAATTCCTATGCTGATATTGCTATTGTTGAAATGAATTTGAGTATCTTCTTTGCAGCCACAGAAGAGCTTAAGCACCGCTGGACAATTTAAGAGGAACAAAAACTGAACTGCCTGCAACTATACATTTGCACCAATTTTCTTCCGTAAAATTTCAGACAAGCTTCTGTAAAATAATATTTGACCAAATTGCTCTCGTTCTATGCCTGGATGAATATTCATTGTAGAAATGACTTGCAATTTTATGCTCCTGCTTGGATTATCCAACATTATTTGATGAAGCTTCCTTGGTGAATTTGATTTTGACAGAGGATTGATAAGACTGAGTCTAACACGGTTCATGAGTTTTGATAAAATCGAAGATGTGACGCACACGCCACAATTCTAGAAAGAGAAAAACTTGGTCAGAGGTTTCTGAAAATATCCTTGCATGCAACCTCCAGCTATTAAAATTAGATCCCTAAATCAAGGGATGCCTTTGCATGCTACCTTGGGAGAAGCAGCCCATGCATGCAAACCGGTTTTGCTCAGTTCCGAAGGGAACTGGTCAACTCGAATGCACATGCAAGAGGCTCCTCAACTGCTAGGAGAAAATGTGTATTTCTGGAAGGGAGATGGGCTAGCCTCCCAGGATATTTGCATAATTCCTGGGCTGAGCAGCCCTACCGGGAGAAATTGCGCAATTTTATGGATGAAGCCTAACTGGCAAATAAGCACAATTCTGGAGCCCAACAGGCTTCCAGACAAAATTGTGCAATTTCTGGAGGGAAGGCTGATTGCCCTCCAGAATTACACAATTTCTTGAGGGAGCTGCTCAACCTGCAGCTGGACCAAGTCCGAGGAACAACCTGTGAGGGGAATGCATCAAGCTTTGATGGACAGGCTGTTATTCTACAAGAAAAACACTAAAGCTTGTGTACTTTACAAAGCAAGACATGTTGCTGTGAAAGGCTGGTAGGGAAGCTCCAAAACGAAGTTAAGGAAAAATTTTGGAGAGTGGTTGTAGCTGCTACGACAAGATTATTATGAGTATAAAAGATAACTTACAATGATATTTTCAATTCACCCCAAAACTAGTATGATAAGTCCATGATAGAATTCTAAACTTTCACATAAAAATATTAAAAACATTAACCTACTAATATAAAAAAATTATATATATCTATATATATATATATATATATATATATATATATATATATAATTTTAATATTGATAAATTTTACAACATCATTATAATAATTTATAGATTAATATTTTTATTAATTATATGTTATAATTAAAATGTGTTTTTTAATTTATTTACATTAATGTCTAATTCCACTATCTATCTCTCATCATAATTAATCACAGAAATTTGATAAGAGAAAGGTGGCTATTCACATCTTAATTATTGAATCTAATATAATTAATAATTTAATAATTCATATTTTAGGTGACATTATCCATTAAATAATAGTTATCTTAAATATTATGTAATAAATTAATTAATATCTTATTTTGTTTCTTGTTTAATTAAATATAATTATTGGAGACGTTTGATAGGAGAAGGGTTGTTACTCACATCTTAATTATTGAAGCTAATATAATTTGCAATTCAATATTTCATGTTTTAGGTGATATTATCCACTATTTAAATAACAATTATCTTAAATATTACGTATATAATAAATTAGTTATTGCTTTATTGTGTTTTTCATTTAATTAAGTATAATTAGTGAGAGACGTTTGACACGAGAAGGGTCATTATTCACATCTTAATCAATATAATTAGTTAGAGACATTTGATAGGAAGGGTCGTTATTCACCTCTTAATTATTGAAGCTAATATAATTAGCAATTCAATATTTCATGTTTTAGGTCGTACTATCACTATCTACATAATAGTTATCTTAAATATTAAGTATGTAATAAATTTTGGATTTCAAGTTTATGTGATCAGTGTTTTTTAAGCTAAATTTTGGAATATCCATAATAGTGATCATATTTTGTCAACTTTTCTAATCTCAGAAGGGATCCACCATCACAACTTCTTACTCTATATATGTAATTTTAATATTGATAATTTTACAATATTATTATAATAATTTATATATTAATGATATGTTATAATCAAAATGTCTTTTTTAATTTACTTACAATAACGTCCAACTCCACTATATATCTCTCATCATAATTAATGAGAGACATTTGATAGGAGAAGGGTGGCTATTCACGTCTTAATTATTGAATCTAATATATTAGCAATTCAATAACTCATGTTTTAGGTGACACTATCCACTATTTAAATAATAGTTATCTTAAATATTAAGTATGTAATAAATTAATTATTGAATTATTTTGCTTTTCATTTAATTAAATATAATTAGTCAGAGACATTTGATAGGAGCGTTATTCACATTTTAATTAATTTAATTAGTCAAACACATGATAGGTAATGATAGGAGAATGGTTGCTATTCACATCTTAATTATTGAAGCTAATAAAATTAGCAATTCAATATTTCATGTTTTAGGTGACACTATCCACTATGTAAATAACAGTTATCTTAAATATTAAGCATGTAGTAAATTAATTATTGCCTTCTTGTATTTTTCATTTAACTGAATATAATAATTAGTGAGAAACATTTGATAGGAGAAGGGTCGTTATTCACATCTTAATTAATATAATTAATAAGAGACATTTGATAGAAGGGTCACTATTCACATCTTTATTGTTAAAGCTAATATAATTAACAATTCAATATTCAATATTTTAGGTGACACTATCTACTATCTAGATAATAGTTATTTAAGGAGAAAAATAACTATTTACATCTTAATTATTGAAACTAATATAATTAACAATTCAATATTTCATATTTCATATTTTAGATAAGACTATCTATCTACATAATAATCATCTTAAATATTAAATTTACAATAAATTAATTATTAATTTATTGTATTTTCATTTAATTATATACATGTACGTACAAAATTAAAAACAATAAACCAGATGAGTGAGATATATTGTAGTTCATATTTACCGATAACCTTATCTATTTATATGTAATTAAAAAAAAAAAAAATTAAATTCGATGCACATTGAATGAATATAGCCCCTCAAAGATTCCGCAGTAAGATAGTTGTATAGACCTGAGTGTCGAATAAATAGCATATTCAAATTTTCTTTTTCTTCCTTTTATTTTTTTTAATTTGAATTTAAATTCCATTGGAATTATATTACAATAGAGAGTTTGATTTACATGAAGAGAAGTTAACTATGAAATTATATTACAAGTGAGTTCTATTTGAGTGGAGAGATTTTATTTTAGGAATTTTAAGTTTTAAAGCGATGAATTTTTATATAAATAAAGTCTTATTTTGGTAAAGAGAATTTCATTTAAAAATTTTTGATTAAAATTTGTTATTTTATGAATTTTGATTTATTTTAACGTAATATTATTTTTATAAATATGTTACAGTGGCTATAATTATTTTTCAAAATTTTAGCTCGCATTTAAATTTCAGAGCTTATTTTGGATTTGCGATCGATCATTTTTTGTCATTTATTGGTAAGTTGATGATTTCAAGCTCCCTTTCTTGATCTTAAGAGTTGTTCATGTCCACATCTTTATGCAACATGTGTCATTTTAGGCATAGGGATTGTTGTTGTCATGCAAAGGGAATGTTGTTTTGCTTTAGGGGAATTGTGTGTGTCTAAGTTGTTGTCATCACATAGAGATGGTTCACACTCACTTCATGCACCCTTGTCATGAAGGTTGTTGCATCAATTAAAGTATGTCTTATTCATTATGGATGGTCTACGTTGTGTTACTAAGTGTCTGTGTGCGATCATAGTCGAGTCCTATCATTGTTTACATATGTGTTGTTGATCTCACACTTAGCCATCTCCCAAGCAACATAGCCTCATTCAGCTTGCGGAACTTTGCACTTTGCTTCTGCAACAATCAAGCTTCCTCCTTTGCTTGCTAAAACCTTGCAACATGCAGAGACCCCAACCAGCAATGCTCTCCAGAAATGTGCAGAGCAGTCAGGAAAGCAACAATGCTCTCTAGAAATTCACAGAGCATTCAGGCTGCCTTGCATTCAGAAATTGCGCAAAGGTGTCCTCCCAGGGCCCCCATCCCGCAGCTATGTCTTGTGCCTCAAAATTGCATAGTGTTGTCCAAGTTGTCTTGTTAGTCTTGCATGAAGAATCTTATCAGATGGGCCTCCCATCGTCTCATTCCCACAGTAGTCACTTCTTGTTGAAACTGCGTTAACCCGTCGCCAAGTGACTACAGGAAAAGGTGACATGCTAAGATCAACCCTAAGAACCCTAAGGAGTCGAGGAGAAGGACCAAGAGACTAAGTGATGGTAAAGGTCAGGACCGCATGCAAACTTCGTCGGATGCATGATCATCTTGAGGGTAAGTATGGTAAGTAAAGAAAACCTTTCTAAGTACATATCTTAGTTGAATTTGCAAGACTTCTTGTCATTGTCATATCATCATGTGTTTAGTAGCATGCTTGTGTGCAAACACGAAAAAAACATTTCATGTGTTTCCTCTACATGTCTTGCTTCATTTTTGCTTACTTGACCAACTGTCGTCTTCAACATGTTGATTGTTATGTCATGCTTGCAACCTTGTTCTGGTGACATTGAAGTTTGTGGATGAATCGTGTTCGCTATGTAAACATCTATCGCACTCACACACGATGTTGTAAGCACTGTCACGCAAGTGTCATCACAGTCGTTCGAAGGTCTATCCAAAGTGTCGCACTTGTTGCTTTCACCATTAGAGAGTCCCACGGTCTGTCACACTGAGCATATGTTGTCTTGTTGGTTCGAGATGTCTTGTCGTCAAGTCATGTTGAGTGTGTGTTCTCAAGTTCATGTATACACGAGTTCACTCACTCACACACATAATCATTTTTGCCAAATATTTGTTAACCAGACCACCCTCCATCAGCTAGACCTCGGCTAAGCTACATTGTGCAGTCTCAGCCCTCAGTAACCAATAATGTTGCATAGAATTGTGTAGAGCTTGAGGCCGCCTCACAGGAACTCTACACTGCATAATCCTGGATTCAACCTGCCTGAATATCACCCAGAACAGCGCAAAATTTTCCCAAGAAATCATCTCAAGTTGTGCCAGTAAAAAGGAGAGGTTGACTAGGCAGTAATCTTGGGCTTCACTCCTCCAAAAACTTGTGCAGAAAATGTTAGCATGTCCACCTCTATTGACTGAAGTAAATTGCACAGATATGAGGCCCAAACACCCATTTCCTGTCATTGGACTATCTCTGAAATTGCGCAGTTTTGTCAGCTAGTCCCTTGATCAGTCAGCCTGCTACTCCTCCTGGAAATTCCGTAGTTTTCCTGTTCTATCCACCAGCTACCCGACACCCCTCTTAGCCCCGAAACTAAGCATACATGTTCAGCATGACTGCCTCTGAGTTTTGCGCTGTTTTGACCAGCAAACTCTCACAGCCCACACTACCCTCCTAGGAAAATTGTGTAGTTTTGACTCCCAGTTGAGCCAAATCCCACAGAATGTCACTGCTATTCTGGACTGCTCATCCTAACCTCCCACTTACCACTGCGCAATTTTTCTTAGCAATGCCCCGGAGCCTCACATCCCGACCTGAAATGTGCTTTGCATGATTTTAGAGCCTTGTCCTCTCTCCCGATCACCTGTACCCAGAAACGAAAGGCAATGCATCATGGTAGACTAGGGGATTTTTGAATTTTATGTCATCTAATCATGAGTGATTGCAAAGACAGGTACATGGATGAGACATGGCATGACAATGAACGAGATGAACAAGGAGTGCATGCTAGAAGACTTGCTTGCAATTGGATGAAAACACGAAGCATACCAAGTAGCAAGCAAAGGAGACAAATACGCATGCATGAACTCTCAAGCGAACACCAAGACCATTGAGAACTCTACGCACTCTATCATGCGGAGGTCAATCTATGTACACCACAAGCACACTCATCACTTAACAGCACAGCAGCTCGACACAAACAACACAACTAGCATGTGCATACCTACAGCGTCATGTGGAGTTGTGTCATGAGTCGCCTCAGCCACATCACTACTTTGAGTCACAACTGTGTAATCAATGTAATGTAATGTGGAAGTCCACGAGACCCACGGATGAAGTCAAAGTGTCATGTAAGTCGAACGATTATGAGGGAAGTTGAATAGTCCCAAGGGTCAATTTCACTCTTGGCTATATATACCCCTCATTTGTACATGCAAAAAACTTTTCACCTTGGCTCCTCCTACATAGCCTTGAGAGTCTATAGTCTTTTCTTTGAGGAGCGAGTAGTGGCTCCAATGCCCCGCTATCGGGGTTAGTGATGTAATGGTGTATGGATGTGTCTTGGAACTTTTGCTTAATTCATAAGCTTGTTAACAGGCCAACACGTTTTCACACATGTATTGTATTCATTTGTAAGACTATTCTTTGGATGCTTGTAATGCATGTTTGATATGAAATGATCATAAACTAAATACTGATCTAGAATGGATTAATCATTAATGATTTGAATGTTAGCTGAAGCATGCAAACCGAGGAAAAATTTCCTGAAAAGAACACTTTACGACAGCTAATTAAACATAAAATCGATGCATAACAGAAGTGCAAATAGTAAAAACACAGCGATACCATACAACAAATTGATGACAGAGTTTGTCCCTGATGGACTATGTCTCCGGGTCCGCTTTCAAGATGGGCGATCGTTTTTATTAGGAATGAGAAGAAGGTGTTGATTACACAGAGAAAAGACCAGACTGAATGTGCACTCAGGCACTTCTAATCACTGCCATCAGATAGCCCTCTAAACCAACTTTCCAATGCTTCTTAGGGTTTCCAAAATCAACCCCGGATGCTCCCGTAACACTGAAAACAAAACTGCCTATGACCTCCAGAATTTGCAAACAAGAATCAAAACCACCCCAATGTCTTCAAAGAAGCAAATCCACCTTAAAAAGGCCTCCATGTACATGATAACCTCCTTGGGATGGTTTATAGATGCATTTGGTTGTATCAAATTAGGTTTTCAAACTTGGTCTTGTGGTTGCATGATACCTAGGCTAGGGTTTCATTGTGGAATTAGTTTGAAACCATAAAAACGCAAAAAAAACCCATTAATAACTTTGGGTTAACCCGAAGACCATTAGTTGTTCACTAATTGAGCAGAGGCACTAACAACGCATTTTCATAGGCGGTTGACCCCGACGATTTGGGTCCCGACGGCTCTGTTGACCATTTGCCGAATGGTGACGGTTGGCGGTTAACCCGGCCCATTCATATGACACGGTTTCTGCTGCGGTGTAGTAGTTAGCTATGAACTCCACCGATAGTTAACTCCATGGTTTACCATACACAACATTCACATTTTTTCCTGTTGCAGTTTGAAACCCCACACAGTGAAATCTCTGGTGGTGAACTCCCAACACTGGTCACATGTCTTTTGTTATGGTTTCCACACCCACGTGGTTAAGGCCCGTGGTCAAGGGACTACGGTCATAGTTAACATCCGCTTGTTCACATGAACTCTGACACGGTTTGCCTGTGATTAGTGCTGACAGTTTAACAATGTTTTCAAATTTTTTATTTGTATTGTTTTACAATGTGAAATATATGTAAAGGCTGAGAGTTAGACATAGGGTTTTAGGCTAGGTTTTAGGATTTATACATAGGTTTTTTTAATACATAATGTTTAATGTATTTGCATGGGGTTTGATGCATAGTTTTAAAGTGGTAGGTTAGGTTTTTGATGCAGGATTAGGGTTTTTAACAATTTGATCACCCATTTACAATCATTCGTCGCTAAGTGACATTAGCGACATTTGTCGCCTAATGACGAACTTGTCAACAATGTGACATAAAACCAGACACATTGTCGACACCAACTACCTTTACAACGACAACCTTGACAATGGACCTGTGCCACAGACAACACCCATGTCAAACCCAAAACCTGCGAAGTCGTACGACAAAACACATGTCATTGACCAATCCTGGCGGAATTGTCGATGAACACATGTCGACAGCCAAGTACAAACCCTCTCAACTGAATGCCATGCGAAACCTAAACATTACCTGAACAACCTAATCCATAACCAACACTGTTGAAGTTGAACTGAAGTGACGATAACACTGAAAACTGATGACGACACCTGAACACCTGTACAACTGAATCAACGGAATCCTCCTGGATCAATGTTTCTTTGACCTGTATTAAGACAATTGAACTATTTCAGTTGTTTTAGTACATATGATGTTGGAAATGTGTTGTATTAGTTGTTAAGATGTCTCACCCGTGTGGACTATTTCACTGGACACTCAACAGACTCATTCTCATACACTTGTTATAGCGACCATCGCACTCGTGTGGATTATTCTGGTGGATTTTGTACATGTTATTTTTCCACCTTTTGTTTGTGACTGCCACATCCATGTGGACAATTCCGCTAGAAGTTGCACATGTCCTGTTGTGTTGTGTGTCTCTAACAGAGTTGGGATTATTCCCTTTCAACTTGAGACTCAATCTCACCCTCTCCCTCTACAGTCAAAGAACCTTGACACAAGTGACACTAAGCACTCATCAGGCACACAAACCTCGTTGTTTGAAGACTAAGTAAACCACTCTCATGTGCTAACAAGCAAGAGCTAAGGCATATCTTTAAGATAATGGCAATCAGGCCATCGTACCAGATGGGACTCCTACACCAAATAGTGTGAGGTCTTATTGGGAATTCATACCAGGGAGATCTCCTAAATGTTTGTGAGTCTAGCACCATCAACATTTCTGTCACTAGAAGGAGGGCCAGATGACAAGCTGAGTCCTCACAATTTGTTTTGAATCTTTGCATACTTAACATGATTAAACAGAAATTTATCTTTCGGAGTGTATGTCTTATGGAAATGACTTTGAAATATCAAAAGAGCTCTAGAATAAATTTCCACGTAGAACATACGATGGTGGAGGCCAAGCAGCCTTGGTTAGACACACGATTGGCTTTGTAGGCTCCTGTGAAAGGCATGAAATATTTGAAGATTACATGACCTGCGTATTGTTCGCATACACACTTCGAGGGCACCCACTACATTGGTGTGCCATGCTGCTCGAAAAATATATTCACTCTCTCCCTCACCTGGTCGCATAGATAGATCGTGCTTTAAATCATTTTGAGTGTAAAGCACTCAATAAAGAAATTCTGAAATTAGGGAAAGCACCTGATCAATCCGTTGAGTAATTTCACACACTCTTTTTTAATATTACATACCGATTTCCTGAAGATGAAATTGATTGGGAATTTCTTGATGGAATATTTAAGTATCTTCTTTACATATACGAAAATCCACAATTCTTAGAATCATTCAAACCCCTTCCAACATACCTCAGTGTTAGAGCTGCCAAATCTAAGACAGATGAGGTCACTGTCACAAGTGATTGTCCGCCCTCTTCTCATCAAACATCTCTAGCTCCACAGTGCGAGGTGGGATAAGGTGTGCACACATCTGTTGAATTGTCACATCCTCCTACCCCACCTTCTCTTAACATCTATGTAGATTTGGCTTGCAAGCCTGCCAGTTGTCACATGGATTCGTTCCCTCAACCTCCATCCCCATGTTCCATTGATCCTCTGGATTGTACTGTCTTGTGTTCTTTCATTCTCGACTCCACACTTATTGTGAATGAGGATCAAGTTGTCAACGAAGTTGGTGTTGTGTAGCCAAGCTACGCTATCATTCATGATGAGAGTGTGCGGGAATCTGAAGAAGAACATGCAGTGAAGGATGAGTCCCTTCCATTAATGCCTCATCTGCACTATCCTGACATCCATTGTGATTCTGCCACTTTTGATTTCCCCTGTGAAAATGCATCTTTGGATGTTTCTAGTTCCGATCAATCATAGGACACATTGTTATAGACATATTTGGGCACTGCAACCCCAAACTCATATGTTCATAAACTAATGGCTCCTTAAGTCCCTAAAAGTGTTGTTTCATACCCTAAAGGATCATGGTCAACTAATTACATCATTTCCCAGAAGTTCCACCTGAAAAACTACTTAGAACTGGCCAAAACTGGACCATACAAATTGCTCCATGGGCAAGGTGCGATTCATACTGATTGCCTAACTGGCCAGGTGCGATGCATACTGAAATGGCCTTCTGTGGGGTGCGATGAGAGAGAATAGACAAATGGCAAAGACAGTTTGCAAGGTGGATGATCATGGAATCTTCCAGAAACTTCTCCTGTGACACTTGCCTCTCTGAATTCACCCAGGGATGAGTAAGAGATCATGAAATCTCCAAGTGGAACCAAGAACTATCCGTGGAATGACACTAATCAAAAACCCAGAGCTCACTCACACCCTTGCAAGACATCTATAAATAGATCCCTCATTTGAGAGATCTGGAGGTTGGAATTTTGTATTTTGTAAGGAAGTGTTGTTGGTTTGTTGGTGATAAGAGACATTGCATTTTTGGGTGATTTGCTTGTTCATGAGGTGAAGAGGGCTTCTACAACTGGGAGGATGATGCTGGATTAGACATCTGGGTTGTAATCCTCTCTTACATTACTATTAATAAATTTCTTTGAGTTTTCCTCCATATGATCGTGTATTTGTGAATCTTGTTTATGAATGCAATTGTATGGTAAATGTGTTTCTGATTCCTCATTGTTTATGATGTTTTAGATAGAGATGCTTTGATAGTTTGCTCTTACTTTGACTCTACAAGTACTCTTTGAAGTGGGGCAAGTAGGAGAGGAGTGGAAAATTCTATCAAGGAAAGGGAAATCAAGCTAGGATCAAAGCAAAAGATCCAAGTTGGTCCTCTCTTCTTCTCTTCCATCTATCACACTTAAAGGAACTCTTGAAAAGCTTTCATTGTTTGTTTCTAAGATAGCTACCTGTCTTAGAGGACTAGCAGTTCGAATTGACACTAGTTTTCCCTGAAACAAAATGGCGACTCCGCTGGGGAACAAATATTTTGTTTTGTTTGTTTATTGTTTGCTTTATAAACTACATACGGAGCCTGAAGTTAGCTAGCAAGCCTTTGAAATGCCTTTGCTATGCAATTGTGAAGTAGATAAACGCTGCTTCTATCAATCTCCGGTTTGGTTTATGAACTGAACATCTGACTTACAAAGCATCCTAAGTGCCCTTCTGGTAGCTCAAAACCTCATCAGATCCTACCCTTATGCTTTGTTTTTACTGTCCATCATTACTCAGCCTAAATCACTGAACTTAGCTGCAAACTTTGAGAAAAAACCAAGCTCAGTTTCGCTCCCTGGACCATCGCACTATCTGTAACTGTGCCACTTGGATGCATCGCACCTCCGGTGTGTTGCAGGTGAGATGCATCCCTGTTTCCCTGTGTTGCAGGTGCGATGATTGAGTGATACTATTTTTCTTCTTTGAAATTTGGTTTTTCCTCCTTACTTTCATCTTTATTAAGTAGTTTTGTTGTTCATGATCAGTACCTTCTTGCTGTAACCATCTTCCTTCACATTATTTCAGCCTCCATCAGTTAGGAATTGTAAATGTTTTTGTGTATTTTTCAATCATTTACAGTCTTCCTTTGTCGAAAGTAGCCTAATCAAACTGTCATTTTTGATACAAGTGTCGTAATTGTCATTCTGAATCAAAATAAGAGTGTCATAAAGTCTTCCTCTTCTAGATAGTTGATTGTACTTTTGTCATTGTACTTGATTTGAGTTATTAGTATTTGAAGTGTCGAAAAAAAGTTTTTATTTCAAAATCGAAAAGTGTCGTCTTAGTCTTCCTTTCGTTTTGAAAAGAAAATTTGTTAGTACTGTCGCTTTGAAAGAAAATAGTTCAGATCTATACTTAGCTTTCTTTTTGGCATTCACACATTAAGAAAGCGGAAAACAAATACATGCATGTGCATCTGCATTTTGGCTACATGCAAAATTTTATTTAGGAAAGTGCATCTAGTGTGTGCTCTATGCTCTCTGCTGAAAGCAAATAATTATCTTCTTTCCTTTGTAGCTAGGATTTTCATTGCTAAAAGAACATAAATGATTGTTTATCATTTTAGATTGCATATTTAGGAATTTCACATCTGCATCACGTGGTGAACCTTGAAAGACTAACTTCTAATCAAGATCAACTCTAAAATAAACCTCAATGAACATAAAAATGATTTGGAATCTAATGCTACACATCTAGAAGTCTAAGGTAGAGACATGTTCTGGCATCGTAAAACCCGGTAACTATTGTTTTCATCGAAGGTTGGTGATTCCTCCTCTTTGATACTACAAGTGCCAGTACGGACTTATGCTCCCCGTACCATCGAGTATATATTGGGAGACCACAATAGGCTGACATCCTTTATCCTTAGGAAGCCGTGTCTGCCGCCCTATCGATCGTAATGCACTGAACATAGCATTCGGGAAGATTGACTGCCGTACATAAGTCCTTGGTAATTTCTCTATCATTTATCACCAAGGTGTATTTTGCAATTTCACGATCGATTTGGTAAACCCTTTGTCTAAACTTCCAGAGCAGTCACTTTTGTTCCTTTTCGACTCCTTAAACGAAAAGGTCCATCTGAGAACTTGTCACTTTAGGCTCATTAAAAATCGAAGGCGACTAGAGTCACCTTTAGCTTTTTCTCGACTCTTAAAAATTGAAAAAGCAAGTTGCGTCAAAGTGTCTTTAAAATTTATTTTAAATGGAATAACATCCATATTCCTTCGTTCATTTGAGATTGAGATAATTCATTCTACCTGTTAGCTACCTATACCAATAGGTTTCATATTTCATGATTGGCAGTGAAAAGGTCCAAATATGCTCTGCTTTGATGATTCAAAGATCACATATTTCCAAGAGAATATAATCTGTGCTTGTAGCTTGATGTGGACTCAAATTTTGATGGATGGTCCAACAGCCTAATCTGGATCATGCCATGTTTTGAATTTTCAGTTGTAGAATAGAGAAAGAAGTCTTGTCCAAACTGTTTAATCTTGGCAGACAAGTAGTTGAGGTAGAGAAGAAAAGGCTCCCAACAGCTTAATCTGGGACCTTGGAAGGAATAAGGGTAGAAGTAGATAGAAAAACAAAAGAAAAAGCCAAAGAAAAGAAAAGGCAAGTAAGGGTCTGCAAGTCCAAGTGCACCCTCCAAGAAGAAATAAAAAATGCTAGGCAAATAGATGGGTAGGCAGTTGGGGTTGCAGAAAGGTCATTTCTTATAAGTTGCATGTGTGCTAACTTTGTTTACCAAAGCAAAATCAATGAATTAAGAAGGTGTTATTCTTCATCAAGTTGCAGCAAGCAAGAAGCATGTCTAACCTCCCTTCTTCCCCTTTTTCCATTTCATTACTAACACTCCCTCATCAGTTGAGATTCATGGAAGAAATTATGGCTTCATGGTGGTTCTTAATCTTTTTAGAAGCCACATTTCTTGTCTAAAATTCTTTTCATTTTGATATACTCCCTAAACTAAGTAAGTTTCAAATAAACTTAGTGATTTCCCCCTCATTCACATTTTCCCCCATATTAACTCTAACTCTATTATGTAATTCCCCTATGTTACCCTTCCCCTACTATTATTAACACCATGGTGTATAAACCCCAAAATTTTGTATACATATCCCTCCCCTTGGCATTATAGCCAATAAATCCTCTGTCAGGGATCAAATTGGCATCTGGTCACTTTGATGAACCTAAACCTCACCCCTCTCCCTTCTTTAAAGTCATTCCACCCATTAAACCTTCGTTTGTAAAGAAAAAACCTTATAAAAACCCCCTCCTACCCATAAACCCCTTTCAAATTGTGAAATAACCCAAAAACCCACCTTTTGCCGCTTATCCAAAGTTTCGGCGCATATGTTTGATTTTTCAAAATACATTGAAAAGCCTTACAAAACCCCATATCCTAATGTTTTTCCGCCGGGCGCATATTCCAAAACAAATAATAAATTAATCCCGCCCCCCCATCTGTATTGTTCGATCACATCACCCTTCCGTCAACCGTCGGATCGGACCCATGTGATCCGACAGCCCTCGTTGATATCGGAGCGGCCCCGACGCCTGACGGATACCTTCCGATATCTGTCAGAAGGTGACGTCAGGTGCCCGCCATGCGCCTTCCCCACAATGCATCGGAGGTACGCCTAACACATTCCACCTCCGTAGCTATAGCGGTGCGATACAAAACCGCTAACCGTTTCCGCTTTCGGTCGATCCGCTCATCCAACGTCATCCCCACGTCATTGCCACCCCGCCATCGCGTCAACCTTTTTGTCCGCCCCCGTGCCAATGTGTCTGCCACCGCATCATCTCCGTGGACCAATAGCAGCTCGCCACCTCACCCGATTATGTCATGCTCACGTCATCCGACTCCGACCCCACCCGATGACGTCATGCTGACGTCATCCCAAAAACGCGCCAATATTGCCAAAAATCCATTTTTAGGCCAAAATCTCGTGTTTTTTCCACTTTTGGCAAAAAACACTACTGTTACTTCTGCATGCTGCTCACGTCCAAACCAGCACCAGCCTGCTAAAGTCGATTCTGAGACCGCCAGAGCCTCCATTGCACCTGCATTCGCAACTCTTGCCGACGAATTCACCAGGTATTCTTCAAAATCATCCCATAAACCTGGTTTTATCCATAATTCCGCAAATAAACTGTTAACAGACTTTAAAACTCTGTTTTCACCGTTAAACACACTGTGACCTGCACTTATATCCAGCCAGTAAAGCCATTAAACTCCTGCCGGGCCGCATTTGACAAATTGAGCTGAAATTCACAGCTAGTTCGTGCAGTCGTGAACTAGGAACCTTAGCTGACCAAATTCACCACAGAAAACACTTTGCTCAGTCCTGCTACTGTTTTATCAGTCCTTCAAGCAGTATTTCAATTGCTGCAACTGTCTCACTCACCCTCTGTTCCATACACTTCACATTTTCTCCCTCAAAGAAAACTCTTGGGTTGCTCTGCATAGCAACTCTATCCATAAATCCTAGGAGAAGTCATGGATCCACCAGTGGCTCCAATAGCATTAAACATTGCTCCATTAAATGCCCCTCAGAGACAATTGGAATGGCAGTCTCTGGCAGACATGGACTATCAGATTTCAGAGGAAATGCTGATGGGTACTAAGTTCCACATCCACCTGCTCAATGAACTGAAGGCTAAGCATGAGGCTGGAACAGATGTGCTGGGGATATGGGGCTCATGCCTCCCTATTTTCAAACTCCCTCAAGTCAACCAATTCCCTGATTTGATCCATCTGTGTGTTGAAAATTATGACCCCACTCAGAGGGCAGTTCTTGACCCTTCAGGATCAGCTCTGCTTCAGGACTGAGAAGAAACTGGTCCCTCTATCACTTGTAGACCTGATAAATCAAGGAGCCAGAATGACAGATGCTCAGGTCACCAAACTAAACCAGCTATACATTGGCTCTGACTCTGTAAAGTATCCTCCTATCAATTAGGTATAACTCAACCAACTGGGCAGAGATCTGGCTGACATGATTAGTCCCATTTTGGGCTACAACTCCATTGAGTTTGTTGATCAAACTGTGCTGGTAATCATGCTCATGTTTGCTCCTGGCAAGTCTCCTATCTGCTATGACTATGCCACCTATATAGCAGACAAAATACATGAGCAACTAATGAACCTGGCAAGAGAAAGAGTGTTCAGGTATACCTCCTACATTTACCACTTGATCTTATATCATCAACATCAGAAATTCTCTTTTCCAATCAAAAGAGAGGATGCCCAAGGCAATCCAAGATCAGTGGTCTATTGGTCATCTGTTTTTCACTGTAGAGGTGAAACTCCTTATACCTATTGTGAGTTCACAAATCAGTTCATTAACCCAGCTATGTCAATGATGATGGGCTCACCTCCTCCGAGACTCACAGATGAAATGCAAAGGATCTTGCAGCTATCCAAATCATACAGCATTGGGGACTGGTACTTTTACGAGCACCACACCGTCATCAGGATGTATGGGTGTGAACTGCCTCCCTACAGACTACCCAGATATGTGCCTATGAGGCTATTTGCCCTAGAATACTTCAGGCAGTTTGGCAACGTTGATGTGCTTCACTTTTCAGGCAAAGGCAAGAAAGCACAGTTGAAAGTCAGGAACCAACTGGGTCACTTTGTCTATAACCAAAGGGAGGAAGGTTGGAAAGAAGCAGACAGGATGCTTGAGTCCCTTGGCCTCCAAACTAGTTTCCTCTGGAAACCTTATGACCCCAACCACTTCATCACTTTGAGAAGGCTCAGATATAGGCTCTCTGGCTATGATCATCTAAAAATCCCTCACATTGAAAAACATGCTAACCAAGCAAAATGGAGGAGAGGAACCCTAGAAGAGCCGGTTACACAAGAAGAGTTGAATCAAAGAGCAGTGAGGAATCTTAAAAAGATGGCTGACCTTGAACTTTGTTCACATGTGTTTTCACTGCCAAGCACACAAGTGGGAGTAGTTGCATCCTCCTCGACTGCAAACCAGCAAGCACCCAAAGCCACTGAAGATATATCTGGCAAGGGCAAGGAAAAAGAAATGGATACTGAACAGCCACAGCATGAAAAGGTACAACAATAACAACAACAGGAATTGCAGCAAGAAGAAGGGCAGCATAACAAAGAGCAGCCCCTACAGCAAGAAGGGGCAGTTGAAGCCCAAATTTCCACAGAACAGCAGGCACAAAATACAGTGCCTCCTAGGCAAGAAACATCAGTTGATGCCTCAATCCTCCAAACTCCACAAAAGGAGGATACTAGCAGAAAAAGGGACAGAGAGACTCCCTTGACCACATCAGAAAGTCATGGTGAGAAAATACAGAGAATGAACCCTTTCTTTGATGAGGAAATGCCAACAGAGCAGTCTCTGGGCATGGGCCCACCTAGCAGGGAAGTATCTGCAAGTTCCTTCCAAGGGGAATAGAACAGAACTGTGGGAGGAGAAGTTAGCTCCTATAGCCAACAGAGAGAGGGTGAACTGAGCATCAAACAGCAGTTCATAGACATAAAGAAAAGGAGTGAGCCCATAAAAATACAGTTGTATAATCATTTACTAAAGATGGCTCCCACCAACCAGCAAAGACTGATGTCTGCTTTTGATGTCAATGAAGGAAAGATGATCATGAGTCATTTCTTACCAGCTGTAGCACAACCCCAAACTCATGCAGATTATATAAGGACCAATCTTGAGGTCCTTGCCAAAGACATTCACCCAATGGATAAAATTGAGTTGCACAAACAAACAGGTGAGATGGTCTATGCCTCCTTGGCAGACAAAACCTTGGACAACTACAGGCTGGAAAATAGCCTTAATAATACAGCTGCCCAACTTGAGTTGGAAAGGGCATCATCACAGGCTAAGGACAACAGAATTAGGTCCTTAGAAGATATAATTATTGAAATTGGGCACGATCCCAAAGATATCAAGGGCATCCAGGAGATATTGAAGTTAAGGGATCCAAACATGGCTGCTTTGAAGAAAAGGATTAAAATGCCAGCCACAATCCACCCTCAAACAGATGAGGTTGCCCAACAGAGGCATGATAAAGAAGCCACAAATTTGCTGGTGTCTCTCTACAAGCAGCTCATCCAGGCACAAGAAAAGCTGGGAGAATCAGAGGCTGCACAGGCAGCTTTGAGACAAAGAGAAGAAGGATAGACCTCCCAGCCTCCTCCTGAAGTAATAAATCTTGAGGAAACTGCTCCACCTACTGTTCCTCCTCCTCAACAGCCAGAACAAGCAGCAACATCCACCTCAGCAGCACCACCAGCAACAGAGCAGGCCCCAAGCCTGGACATGCAAAAGCTGAGGAATGAGATCCAGGCCCTGGAAGCTCAAATGACAGAGCTGAATGAGACCAGGGATAAATTGGCCAAAGTGAATGACAGATATGATAAATCCAAGCAGTCTGTGGCAGAAAAGGGTAGGGAGATAAAAGCCCTCAAAGATAAAATCAAAGAGCTAGAAAATGAGCTCAAATTAGATAAGGTGGTGGCTGAGCTTAAAATAGTGCTGTGGGCTAACATTGGTCAATCTATCAATGAGTAATGGCAATATATTGAAACCATTCATGAGCAGTTGGACCTCATTCCAAAAGCACACACTGAAATTCAGAGAGCAAGAGCTGCCCTAAGCAACATGCCTGAGATAGCCACCAAGATGATCAATGTGCTTAACAATAGGACAAGCACTCAGTTGGCTACCATGGGAATTCCAAACAGAACTGAGCACATTCAGTTGATCAAAAGGGTTCTCACACTGAGAAACTTAGTGCAGACATTGGAAAGAAGAACCCAGGATATGCAGACTGAGGTGAACAGATTTTTGGAGAAGTTTCAGGTGTTAGAAAACAGAGGGCTCCCTAGCTTACTGAACAGCGCAAGGAGATTGTTCACACATGACCAGTATGCCAAAAGGGTCAACACATTTGCCACTAGTCAGATCAATGAGAAGCCCAGCACCTCAGAGGAAACAGGGCCAGCCACAAGACAGACTCTCTATAACAGAGTAGAGAATTTATTTTTTATAATGAATGAAATCAAACACCTGTTTGAGGCCCCTCCCAATTTTTATAAGTATACAGAGGCAGAGGAGACTATAGATGCAATCCTCAGGCATCAATTACCTACACATGACTGGTGGACCAAAGCAATACAAACAATTTTGTAAACAGTGAGCCATTCACCAAATTTTGTTTATAAAAATATGAATTGTTATGCAAAGCACAGTTTAATAAAATCAGTATACAAAGGAAAGATGAAAGGCTGAGCCAACTCAACAGGGCTATTCGGTCACCACAGCAGCAAGCACAGTCACAGGTGGCAGGGCCGAGAAAATACAGCGCAGCAAACGTATAGGCACATTTTCCAGCATTAAAGCAAAGCGTTCCAACCGACTCAGTGACCTCCAAAGGTCAAAATATCCTCTGACAGACTTAAAGAGCAGTTATGATGCATTCAAAGCTGCAATAACTTCTTTTCTACTTTTCGGTACGAAGTAATGAAGATATTTCTCTCTCAGATGACTCAATGCCTGAGATATTTTGTATAAACATTTCTATAAAGTCCCCTTCGCATGTTTTTGCAAAGGGTTGTTGTTGATTTCTCCTGAAGAAGTTCTTATGCTGTAATCCTTTCAGAGTTTAATAAAGAAAGTGATGGAATTTCTCGGATTTCTGAAGTGTTGAATGCGTTCTGGTGTCTGTTGAAAACTGCTGGATTCCTGTGTATTACACAATACAATAAGTCTCTGTAACTCTCTCTGTTATGTATTTTTGATTTGTTAAAATACATATATGTCTCTAATTTCGAAGTGTTTGACAACAAAGAAAAAGAATAACTTCAGGACTTATTCAAGGAATACCCTGAGTTCAATCTGTGTTGTTAATGAATGTTTTTCTTCAGCTGTAATCTTGATAAGTGTAATTCTTAATTGCTGCACTTTCAGAATATATCTTTCACAGTGAGCTTTGTTTCAGGAATTCAAGTTTGCTCCTGTGCAACATGTTTCACTTTCACATCACCAACTTAATAGAGAATTCTTAATTGCTTTCTGTTGGCTGACCATGCTTCACCCCTTAAGTTTAAATTTGTTTGTTTAAGATACACAATAGGCCCTGCAGTCCGAACATCACCAATCCTGCATTTCAAAGCATTTCACAACTCCAGACTCCATTGCCCAATGATATACTATTCTCTGAACACTACACCTTAAGCCCTGAAAGAAGTCCTTCAACCAAAACATAAACCAAAACCTGAGCATAATACCTAGCCTAAAAACACCATCATAACAGAGACAAATCATAAAGAGAGAGCCCTCTCTGATTACAGTTTGGCTAGAAACTGTGATCCAAAGATTGGTTAGTGGTTACCCCGGCCGTATTCCCTTGGGAGTCAAAGGGAACAACCTGGGTGTTAACACTACCAATTAAGGAATCCCTCTTGCAGGGAATCCTAGTCCTTTCTCCTCTTGGGGAGATATTGGTTCTCCATGTATGACTACATTGTCCCTTCCAGGAATCACAATTGGCCTGCCGGTATGGCTTTTCTCGACCTCTGTCATTCAAAACACCGTAATTCCTCAACAATATAATCAGCAACCAAATGATACTGAAGTTACCCCTTCGCCTTATACTTCGTTTGTTTCTCCTTCCCCTTCTTCCTCTTCACTTTGTGAAACTAGTGACACTAAAAACCAAGTAGCTGAGAAGAAGAAGAAAGGGAAGTAGAAGAAGAAGAAGCCAGCTAAACAAGGGAACGACCAGGTATCATTTGGCAAAAATCCGCACACTAAAAATTCCAAACCAAAAACTCCATGCATAATTTGCAAGGAGAGACATTGCCATCGAGATTGCCGTTGCATCCTGCAAATATTGAGGTAATGGTCTCCCCGGTTGCACCATCCGGTGTCATCAACCCCTGACAGTCAAGTTGACAGCGCACCATCAACTAGTGAAAGCGAAGTCAGTAGGCAAAAAGGAAAAGTCAGAGCTCCAGGTAGGTTATGTGAAGGTGATCATACTCTTCACCATTGTCATTTTCTAGACGAAGCCAAAAGCATTTTGGATAACCATCCTGCTTCACCGCAGCAACTTCCACCTGCATACAAGAAACTCTTGCCAAGTCCTTCGCTATTTGAAAACCCGATTAACATAACTCGATTTGTTGATCGAATCGCCTATCATTGAAACTGAACCTTCTGAGTCCATACCAGATCAAAGTCAACTGGTCGAGATGGCAGTCGACCCAGTCTTGCCTTCAGAAAATCCACCTTCAAATGATATAGTTTCCAAAGAGGATGAGAACGACACCGTTCAAATTCTTTTTGTTGATACAGAATCCAATGAACTTGGGGGCAATCCACCCATTCCTTCACAATAGGAAGAGACCCCCCCAGTTCATGAAACTTATCCGGACATTTATCCAGTACCTCCTCCGAGTAGTCTAGTTGTTTTCTTTTATTGGAATCAACTAGCGAAACCTCGCCTTCCATCTAATGTACCATTCTGAATCATAGTACAAGTTTAAAAAATGATCATGTCTGGCACTATCATAGATGAAGGGGCTTCGGTGAGTATCCTTTCCTCAACTGCTTGGAAAGCGCTTAGTTCGCCATCGCTTTTGCCTGAAAAACAAAATTTGTCAGGCTTCAACAAAGGAACCAGTCGACCATTAGGAATCCTTCCAAAGTTACCGATAAATTTGAGAAAGAAAACCGTTCATTTGAATGTGATGGTAGTCCAAGGTCCACTAGATTACAATCTACTCCTTGGACATGATTATATATATAGCATGGAAGCTATTGTTTCCACATTCTTCCGAGTGATGTGTTTTCCACATGAAGGCAGACTGGTGCAACTTGTCAACCAGCATTCATTTCCTGGTTCAAACAAAGCTATAAATCAACCATCATCCCTAAATGGTCTCTTCGTATCAACAATGTCTCTTCAACCTTCATCCCATCCACCTATTTACCGCGAGTAGTTCGATGAGTGTGATGAAGATTAGGAGCCATGCACCCTAGTCTGCTTCGGCAGGCGAACCCAGAGGAAAAGAGAGATTTTCTTGAAAGGTTATAATACTTGGACCTAATAACATTCCTGTATAGGTAATGTGATCAGTCTAACGCGATTGTTTCCTTTGTATGATTGTGAATGGAAGCTCACAGAATTCGCCTTCGTATGTTATGTGATTGGAAGCTCACAACAATCACCTTCATCTATTTTGATGGACAAAGCAAAGGAAGAGTTTTTGTCGGCCGACAGAAACAATCCTGCCTAATCATAGGAACTTCCATTTGGTAACCCAGAAACTCTCCTTTTACTGAAAGACCTGGGGGCATGCAAACCTTTGCGTGCAAGTGAAAAGCAACCTTTGATTTTCTTAGTTTGTAGGTTCTTAACCCTTTAACCTCATAGCTTGGTCGTTTCTAGCTTACATAAAAAGGTCATGAGCACATGTTATAGTAGTGCTCAAGCTCATTAAAAAACAAATCTACCAAGAGACATTATCAAAAGACTAGTAAGAGCAATGTTCCCGCAAGGTTCAAGCTTGTTAAAAAATCAACTTTCACTGAGCACATGTTGGCACAAGGTTCAAGCTCATTAAAAAATAAACCCGCCTTTGGTAAATAACCTTTGTGATCACTTTGCTATCTGCCCTTTTTGAACTTTGGTTGTGTTCCTTCCTTCACCTCCATTTCATTCGGCCGACCATACGCTTCCACTTGATTGTTTACCGTTTTGAGGAACATCTTTTCGCATGGATCGACTTGTACATTGGGTGAAGATTGGACGAGTTTTGAAGACCCCAAATCTCGTTTCATCCATCTGGGCTGCGATATATTCAGAAAAATAAAGACATCAATTGTACATAGAAGCTGCACAGATAGTCATCTAGCCAGGGAAGATGACTCTTCATGCGAAGAATCACCAGTATGCAACAGCAGACGATTGCCTGTCCTATGTACATGAAAATGAATTTATAAAGCTGAGCATGGGAATGCCCACCTTAGCTAGATCATGAAAATAATATGATGATGATGTATTGTATTATATCTTATACAGGTCACCTTCTAGTATGAATAGCTCAGATCCTCATGAATAAATCATTTCACTTGACATCAGAAGATTTACGACCTCATGCTTTAGGGGGCAGCTGTTATAGACATATTTGGGCACTGCAACCCCAAACTCATATGTCCATAAACTAAGGGCTCCTTAAGTCCCTAAAAGTGTTGTTTCATACCCTAAAGGATCATGGTCAACTGATTACATCATTTCCCAGAAGTTCCACCTGAAAAACTACTCAAAACTGGCCAAAATTGGACCACACAAACTGCTCTATGGGCAAGGTGTGATGCATACTGACTACCTAACTGGCTAGGTGCGATGCATACTGAAATGGCCTTCTGTGGGGTGCGATGAGTAAGAATAGACAAATGGAAAAGACAGTTTGCAAGGTGGATGATCATGGAATCTTCCAGAAACTTCTCCTGTGACACTTGCCTCTCTAAATTCGCCCAGGGATGAGTAAGAGATCATGAAATCTCCAAGTGGAACCAAGAACTATCAGTGGAATGACACTAATCAAAAACCTAGAGCTGACTCACACCCTTGTAAGACATCTATAAATGGATCCCTCATTTGAGAGATATGGAGGATGGAATTTTGTATTTTGTAAGAAAGTGTTGTTGGTTTGTTGGTGAGAAGAGACATTGATTTGTTGGGTGATTTTCTTGTTCATGAGGTGAAGAGGGCTTCTACAACTGGGAGGATGATGCTGGATCAGACAGGTGGGTTGTAATCCTCTCTTACATTACTATTAATAAAGTTCTTTGAGTTTTCCTCCATATGATTGTGTATTTGTGAATCTTGTTTATGAATGTAATTGTATGGTCAATGTGTTTCTGATTCCTCATTGTTTATGATGTTTTAGATAGAGATGCTTTGATAGTTTGCTCTTACTTTGACTCTACAGGTACTCTTTGAAGTGGGGCAAGTAGGAGAGGAGTGGCATATTCTATCAAGGAAAAGGGAAATCAAGCTAGGATCAAAGTGAAAGATCCAGGTTGGTCCTCTCTTCTTCTCTTCCATCTATCACACTTAAAGGAACTCTTGAAAAGCTTTCATTGTTTGTTTCTAAGATAGCTACCCATCTTAGTGGGACTAGCAGTTTGAATTGACACTATTTTTCCCTTAAACACACACCAATGTTAGCCTGTCATTACATGGTGGAGAGGACACATCTTCTTCTAAAAAATTGTCCCATTTGTCATCTTTCATTTCTGAAAACACAGAGGGTGAACTTCCTTGTTTCTCATCAACCCCTCTACATGATTCATCAAATCATGAGGATGCTGATGAACATCCCTAATTTTCTGATCGTGGTTGTTGTAATCTATGTACATCACAATGTTGATTCACTCACTGTTAATCTTCCTAAGTCACTAGTCTCTGATGATCTATCTATTGACGAAGTGGAAACCCTGCAGGCTATCGAGGCACTTCATCCTAGGCTGATGGTTATATCATGCCCTCAATTTCCTGAGGTTAGTTTCACTTCCGATAAGAAAATTTGTGAAACACATGGCTCCTCATCACTTATTTGTATGCATTAAAGATCAACCCAACACACATATTTCGTGTCCTTCACTCAAATCACATGATCCCATCGCTTATGCACTGGACGAATCATACACAACAAACACACATTCAAGGCGTAAGTTGTCTCTCTTTCTCATGTTTTCTTGTCTATCATAGTCGAAAGAGTACGCATGTTTATCATCTACACATAGTACGTCAGAACACCATGTTAATTCCACATAATGTTTGTCTTGTGCTCTCACTCTTTTCTTTTCTGTGGACGCGTTTAAACTCGGAGCGTGTTGGTCGTCATTGTTAAATATTTCTTGTTCACTAGTTTACATGTATATCTTTCTTGTTTACAATGCCTTCGGCAACATGGATCAACTAGTGCATCAGTGGCTACATTGGAAGTATCACTTCATGTGAGTAGGCCCATGCACTACTTAGCATAGGAGTAGGAGTAGTCTTTGATTTCTTTCTTTGCTTTTATTTCTAGATTGCATGTTTGTTTGCTTGCTTACTTGGTTTGGTTTGATTTCTTGCTTTCTTTGCTTACTTGTTTTTCTTTCGCTTTACTTCTACTTGTTTCTTTTTCCTTCCTTTGCTTACTTGTACCCATTAGTTAGTCTCTTGTGAAACCGTCTCGAGACAAGCCAGGAAAATCTAAGAGGACTTGTACAGCTCTCAACATCTAGTTATATGTTTCCTCTTTATTTATGAAGAACTTGTTATCTTCAGCCGATGATGCATTGATGGAAAATATGTTCTATTCAAAGTAAGTCTTGGTGAAAACACAACGCTTGCAATGTTAACTAGTACCACCTACTCTAATTGGTTCTTCTAGGTTAACCCTTGTGAGCTTAGTCAGGTAGAGTAATTTGAGGGGGAAAACCTTAACAACTATGTCAGAGGTATATATAACATACTTCTCTGAAGGAACAACCTCTTCTACTCTCAATAAGTTGGGATCCCTCATCCGCCTCTGTAATAAATAAGTGCCTCTGCACAGTTCTTTGAAAATTGAAAAAATGAAAAATGAATAAAGAAAAAGAAGAGAAAGGCTTCCTACACAAAGAGGTGATACAAGTAACTCCGTCGGGGTACTGACCAGGCTCGTTAGCAGCGGAGCGATGCTTGTTTTCCCGTGTGACTCCACCGGGGTACTGTCAAGGCCTGCTGGCAGCGGAGCGACACCAAAGATGAAACTTAAACTCTAACTTATATTACTTGTGCACCAATATACCCCTCATCGCCAATCGAAAAAACTAAGTTGACTTGGCTTAGAATGTGTGTTGACCAATCAAGAGAATGGAAGGGACTACATCTTTCACACAAGCTAGTACAAAAGCCATCGCGATCAAAGAATCGAACAATACTTCTGGAAGGGTTAGACATGTTTCTAACTAAACAAGGTCCATACAAAGAGCTAGGGTTCTACTAGTGTATCACCAATGTTGTAGTGGCTACAACCACCCTCCAAAATTTTGGCTTACATCCAAATTTTGGAGCCTACCTTGGATCCTGGGATCGATCATCCTTGGTCACTTATTGGTAAGTTGATGATTTCAAGCTCCCCTCCTTGATCTTAAGAGTTGTTCATGTCACAATATTTATGCAACATGTGTCATCTTGGGCATAGGGATTGTTTTTTTCATGCAAAGGGAATGTTATTTTGGTTCAAGAGAATTGTGTGCATTTTAGTTGCAATCATAACATAGACATTTTTCACACTCACTTCATGCACCCTTTTCATGAAGGTTGTTGCATCAAAGAAATTATGTATTATGCATTATAAATGGTCTATGTTGTGTTACTAAGTGTCTGTGTGCAATCACAGTTGAGTCCTATCACTCTTTACATATGTGTCATTTATCTCACACTTAGCCATCTCCTAAGAAACCTAGCCTCATTCAGCTTCCTGGAACTTTGCACTCTGCTTCTGAAACCATCAAGCTTCCTCCCTTACCTGCTGAAACCCTACAACACATAGAGACCCCAACCAACATTGCTCTCCAAAAATGTGCAGAGTAGTCAGGCTGCCTTGCATTCAAAAATTGCATAGAGGTGTCTTCCCAGGGCCCCCATCCTACAGTAGTGTCATGTGCCTCAACACTGCGTAGTTTTGTCCAATTTTTCCTATCGTTCTTGCATGCAGAATCTGTGCAAATGGACCTCCCATGGCCTCATCCCGAAAATAGTCACTTCCCGCTAAAACGGTGTTGATCCATCGCCAAGTGACTACAGGAAAAGGTGACATGCTAAGATCAACCCCAAGGAGTCGAGGAGAAGGACCAAGAGACTAAGTGATGGTAAAGGTCAGGACTGTGTTCAAACTCCTTCAGATGCATGATCATCTTAAGGTAAGTATGGTAAGTAAAGAAAACATTTCTAAGTACATCTCTTAGTTGAATTTGCAAGACTGCTTGCCATTGTCATATCATCATGTATTCAATAGCGTGTTTATGTGAAATCACCAAAAAATCATTTCATTTGTTTCCTCTACATGTCTTGCTTCATTTTTGCTTGCTTGACCAATTGTCATCTTCGACATGTTGATTGTTATGTCATGCTTGAGACCTCGTTCTGGTGACGTTGAAGTTTGTGGATGAATCGTGTTTTCTATGTAAACATCTATCGCACTCACACACGATGTTGTAATCACAGTCACGCAAGTTTTGTCATGGTCGTTCAAAGGTCTATCCAAAGTGTCGCACTTCTCGCTTTCACCATTAGAGAGTCCCGCAGTTAGTCACACTGAGCATATGTTGTCTTGTTGTCAATTCATGTTGAGTGTGTGTTTGCAATGTCATGTATACATGAGTTCACTTACTCACACACTTAACCATTTTGTTGAATATTTGTCGACCTGACCACCCTCCATCAGCTGGACCTCTGTTGTGCTGCACTGCATAGTCTCAACCCTCAATAACTAAGTATTGTTGCCTAGAATTGCGCAGAGCTTGAGGCTGCCTCCCAGGCAGCCTACACTGCACAATCCTGGAATCGGCCTGGCTAACTGTCACCCAGAACAGCGTAGAATTTTCCCAAGAAACCATCTCAATCTGTGTTGCCCGCAAGCCAATCCATCAAGCCTCTCACTAGTTAACTGGAGAGATTGACCAGGAAATAACCCTGGGCTTCACTCCTCCCAAAAAATGCCAAAAACTGTCACCATGCTCACCTCTGTTGACTGAATAAATTGTGATGACATGAGGGACAGGAACCCGCTGCCTATCATTGCACTATCTCTGAAATTGCATAGTTCTGTCAGCCAATCCCCCTGTCATCCATCTTGTTGCTCCTCCTGGAAATTGTGTAGTTTTCCCGAACTATCAACTAGCTGCCCGACACCCTGCTCAACTCGGAAACTGTGCTGACATGTCCAACATGAATTCCTCCCAGTTCTGCGCAGTTTTGGCCAGCAAGCTCCCGCAACCCACTCCCAACCTCCCCTAAAAATATGCGCAGTTTTCACTGCTAGTGTCCTCTAATGCTCCCACTGCCTTCTTGGGAAAAATTATGCAGTTATGCATCCCAGCTGAGCCAGATCCCATAGATTTTCACTGCTATTTCAAACTTCCCATCCCAACCTCCAAGTGACCTATCCACAATTTTTCTCTACAGTTCTCTGGAGCGTCGCATCCTGGCTTGACATGTGCTCTGCATTGTTTCAGAGCCTTGTCCTCTCTCCTGGTCACGTGCACCTGGAAACGAAAGACAATGCATCATGGTAGACTAGGGGATATATGGATTTGATGTTGTCTCATCATGATTGATTGCAAAGACAAGTACATGGATGAGACATGGCACGATGATGAACGGGATTAACAAGGAGTGCATGCTAGAAGAGTTGCTCATAGTTGGACAAACACACGAAGCATACCAAGTAGCAAGCAAAGGGGACACATCCGCATGCATGAACTCTCAAGAAAACACCAAGGCCATTGAAGACTCTTTGCACTCTGCCATGCAGAGGTGAATCTATGGTACACCACGGGCACACTCATCACTCAGCATCACATTAGCTCGACATGGACAACAAAGCTAGCATGTGCATGCCTGCAGCGTCATGTCGAGTTGTGTCATGAGTCACCTCGGCCACATCACTACTTTGGGTCATAACTGTGTAATCAATGTAATGTAACGTGGAACTCCAAGAGACCCACAGATGAAGCCAAAGATTCATGTAAGTCAAAGAGTCATGTAAGTCGAATGGTCATGAGGGAAGTCAAACAGTCACAAGGGTCAGTTTCACCCTTGGCTATATATACCCCTAATTTGTATATGCAACAGACTTTTCACCCTGGCTCCTCCCACATAGCCTTGAGAGTTTGTAGTCTTTTCTTTGAGGAGAAAGCAGTGGCTCCAATGCCCCGCTATCGGGGTTAGTGATGTAATGGTGTACGGATGTGTCTTGGAACTTTTTCTTAATTCAGAAGCCTGTTAATAGGCTAGCATGTTTTCACACAGGTGTTGTATTCATTTGTAAGACTATTATTTGGACGTTTGTAATGCATGTTGCTTTAACCCGTATTAAGACAATTGAACTATTGCAATTGTTTTACTACATATGTTGTTGGAGATTTGTTGTATCAGTTGTCAATGTTGTCTCGCCCGTGTGGACTATTCCACTGGAAACTCGAAAAATTCATTCTCGTATACTTGTTATAACGACCGTCGCACTCATGTCGACTATTCCACTAGGTGTTGCATGTGTTATTTTTTCACCTTGTGTTTGTAACTGTCGCATCCGTGTGGACTACTCCACCTGAAGCTACGTATGTTCTACTGTGTTGTGTGTCTCTAACAGAGTTGGGACTATTCCCTTTTGACTTGATACCCACTCTCACCCTCTCCCTCTGTAGTGAAAGAACCTTAACACAAGTGACACTAAGCACTCACCAGGCACGTGAACCTCATTGTTTGAAAGCTAAGTAAACCACTCTCATATGCTAACAAGCAAGAGCTGGGGCATATCTTTAAGAAAATCAGTCGGGCCATCGTACCGGATGGGACTCCTACACCAAATGGCGTGAGGTCTAGTTGAGATTTTATACCAGGGAGATCCTTTGAATGTTGGCGGATCCAGTACCATAAACAAAATATAAAAGTAAATTTATTAAAAAATAAAAATCAAAATAAAACAATTTAGCTATGTGATAGTAAACTTCAAATTAAACTTTTATGTATATGGAAATAATTTTATATATTAAATTTTATTATAAATTTTAAATAATTTTAAAATAATCCTAATTTGTTACAAATATGAAACTTTAACCTGCTGAGACTACTAATTAAACTGCACCAAAGTCAAAATTCATAAAATAAAACAATTTAAACACGAATAGAAAAAAAAAAAAAAACAAAACAAAACAAAAAAACAAAAAACAAAAAACAAAAAACCAAAAAAAAAAATCAAAAAACAAAACAAAACAAAAAGAACAAAAAAGCAAAAAAAACAAAAAACAAAAAAGAACAAAAAAACCAAAAAAGTACTCATAAAAATAAAACAATGTAAACACTAAATAGCTAGTCGATGTCTCCTTCCTTTGGAAATGCAGCATATCATCCAAAACCTCATGGGATTCGGAAGCACACTGATGGCATTCTATATCTAAGTAAATTAAATTAAATTTGGTTGAATTGTCTATATTTTGATTCTAATTTGATTTTGAAGATGAGATATCTATCATTTACTTTGCAACCTAAAAACAAATTGTGTCTATCATTTTATCATTTTCTTTTTAATTGATCTATCATTTTCTTTTCAGCCAACCACAAATTGTGCTTAGAACAATTTTTAAGTATATATATAGTCGTTCTTGAAACTGAACCACAAAACATGTGGAGATCGAATCTCCCCACCTAACAATTATACCACATCCACAACACTGAATTAGATTATCTTTATCTATCATTGCGATCATGACAACTCATATCTACCCTTAATATCATAGGGTTTGAAGAGAGTCAATAGACTTAAGAAACAAGGTGAAAGGTCCAGACAAAAGATACATGATCATTTGAACATGTGTGAGCCAGCATTGTCAAATGCTAAGTATATGCTGAAGAGAACTCTGCCTTTGCATAGGAAACTCAAGAACATCTATAGACAAAACCTCACCTTGAGGAAGTAGCTAAGGGCTACTAAACAACAGTTGCAAGAAATAAAATAGAAGGATAGATGAAAACTTGATTTGTTGGCTGAGGCAGCCAAAGTATGAGTATTGAATAGGTAATCAAAACACTTTTGATTTTTTGTCTTTTTGTCAGGGTATACTAGTTGAATGAAGTTGGATAAGGGGGTTGAGAGGTTTATATTTTCCATGAAGTCCTTTTGGGAGCACAGTCAATCTGATTTCTGAAGCTTATGAATTTTTTTCTAAAGGGAGGAGTTCACACAACAATGTTGCATTTTTTACAAGGCATTAGGGTTTGATAGAAATGTGAAGTTTTGACATCTTTTTTGTGAGTGGGAACATAAAAAAGGCTTACAAGACTGTCAACATCATCAACAAGCTGTTTTTTTATTTAGAGACATCAGCACTAGTCAGAATTGAGAAGGATAAATTTCGATGCGCTTTTATACAACCGTTATGCTTTCACTGTAGGTGGATTTTTTGAAATATGGAAAATTTGCAAAATGAAAGGAGGTTTCTCAAGGGGAAGTTGATGATGTCCATGTTATTTTCTATATGTATGACTCATTCAGAGGCTCAGAAAGTGGTCAAAATAAGTCAAACCATCAACTCACTATGATTTTGTATTGTGTTTCTGCTGGAGTAGGAAGTAGTGGAACGTCGGCAATGTGCTTCCACATTGTCATCCCTTTGACCGTAAAAATTGTGTATAAATATTATGTAATTAATTTTTATGGTCATGATTAATGTTCTGAGGTGTCTAATATATTCGAGATTTGTTTTAGGCATTTCATTCAATCTAATTGAGAAATGTTTAACGGTGTTACAAAGTGGTACCAAAGAATGGTTCACCCCTTGTACTAGATGGGTAGAATGCAATTGTTATGCATACATGTTAGTTTCATATGTGTTCATTATACATGTGGTCTATGTTCTTGTTATGTATGCATGGTGATGGTCATTGCTACCATTGTGTTGTCATGAAGAGGTTGATGATTTTTTTGTTGGGATGTGTTGTCATGAATGCATGTTGGTTGTATATGTATTTGTTATGCATGTCAGTGCCTATATGTTCATGATGTAGGCATTGTTATGGTCATAGTTTTCGAGCATGAGGTCATGGTACGTAATTTGTATTTTCATGCATTCTAACTGGGTAATGATTGAGATGATGTTGATATATTGTTATGATTGTGATTATATATGTATTATGCTAATCTGGTTGATCTTGCAAACAAGATATCCTCCCATAAACTATATTGAGGTATGTTTATCATGTTTATATTTTGGTTTAGCTGACATGGTATACTTGCAGGAAGAATATCATAAATGACTAGCAAGATGGTAGACTACAACTCACGATATTCTCCCTATAAATCTAATGAGAAACATGGTGATAGGTACTCTCCTGATATAGCAGACACTTTGAGAAGTTTGAAGGCAAAAATAAGAAGTTGAAAGGAAGATAATGAAAGGATCATTCAAGCACAGGAGAAACAAGCAAAGATTAATACAACCATCCTTCAGAGTTTCTCAGATTTGTAGAGACATGGACTACTTAGGATCAGTCATGGACAGGAGGACATAACGAATGGGGCATATGGAAGTCAGTATCATGATGGGCACAGGTTAGATAGGGATGACACCATCAAAGATAGTAGGTTCATGGATACACCAGATAGCATAGGTGATGTACATAGGTTCTATTCTAGTTCTGGTTTTGACATGCATCATGGTCATCATCGTTATCATCCTTATAGGGGGAATGATACGGGATATTCACTATATGAGTTCAAGAAAACCAAGCCACCTACATTTGATGGAGATTTGAAGAAGTTAGAAGATCCAGAGGCATGGTTTCTTGGGATGAAGAATTTTTTTGAGCTGCATGATTATACAAAGAACATGAAGGCTAGAATAGTTATCTTCAACCTCAAAGGGAAATTTGACATCTGGTAGGAAGATGTGAACCGGGTCAAAGATATCAGGACAAAGGAGTTGAGTTTCCATGAATTCAAGAGACTTTTTAGGATTAAATACTTGTCATAGAGGTACTATGATAGTAAGGCCAAGGACTTATATGAGCTAAAGATGGGATCGATGAAAAATGAGGAGTATATGACCAATTTCCTAGAATTGTTGAGGTATGTACCATACCTTAAGGATGAGAAAACCAAAGTTCATAGATTTGTCAATGGTTTACCATTAATATTTAGAGATCATATTGAGTATGATGAGCCTTGGTCACTTGAAGAAGTCATTGAGAAGTTGAAACACTATTATTAGCAATCAAAGCGTAAGGTATAATATCAACAAGGTTGGAAATGGAAAGCCAAGACTAATGGAAAATGGTAGCCGAAAAGGATAAGACCTCAGGGTGCAGGTGAGAAAGAGAATGTTGCACCTTACAAGAAGTTTAATGGACCTTAGTCTAGATGACAAAAGAACATAGGTGATGGTAAGAGATAGTTGTAGTGTTGGAAATGTTGTAAGGAGCATCACAAGAAGGATTTTCCGCATAATCAGGGTGGTAGGCCTCAGATCTACAGTGCACAAGAAGTGCATATTGTTGGGTATGTTGGGAAGAGCATTCCTTGTATGTATGCAACATTGGATAACGGACAAGTGGATCACCAGACATCTATTATAGATATGGACAATAAGCTTTGTGATCAAATTGTTTCTATTTTGATAGACCCTGGATCTAATTATAGCTATGTTAACCCTGACTTAGTGGATAAGTGTTGTTTGAATAAAGAAGTGCATGCAGAATCTTGACTAGCATAGTTGGCTATAGGTACAAAGAAAAGAGTTCATCATTGGGTAAGAGCTTGCACATTTGAACTAAATGGTATGCCTATAACAATGCATCTAAATGTGCTTCTGTTGGGATCGTACAATATATTTCTGGGTATGGACAAGTTGTATCTTCAAAGGAATATGGTGGACTACTATGATAAGGCTATTGAGGGTCTGGATGAAAATGGGGAACAGAAAATATTACAGGGTAAGAAGAAGCTACATTAGTTAGAATGGTCACAATTATGTAGGAAAATCATAGTTGTTGGAAAATGTATGTGCTATTTGTAGTACATATTTCCTATCAAAAAGGTAAGTATCTTGAGGATGCGAAGGTCCTGCATAGGTACCGGATTTTATAGCAGTTTCAGGATATAATGTCCACAGAGATTTTATAGTTTCTACCTCAAAGGGAAGTGGATTTTTCTATTGAGTTGGTATCAAATTCCTTTGTTTTGATCCCTATTTCAACAATAATCCTGATACATTTCCAAAAATATTGTCTTGATTTCATCCACGGAAGAAATAGATGCACCATCAATTCCCATGAACCATCTTAATTCATCTCCCTTCAAAAGAGCAAGGAATAATTTTAATTTATGGGCCTCTAAGGTGTAATCATAACTTCAGCATAAAACATCGATTTCAAAGAGAAAAGTATCTTGATCCTCACTGCTTGTGCCTTGAAATTTTTGGAGGCCTGACAAAGAATATTCTTTAGTGGTGCTTTCCATTAGATGTTCCCAATCAGGAATTCAAATGTGGTAACTGTGTCATCTACCATCTAATTCTTCCACAGCATTTGAGGTTTCTATAATAAAAAAAATTGAGTACATGTTGTTCTCTCGGATATGAAAGGTTTTCTAATGGCTACCCAAGCTCCTTTACATCACTTCTTGAGTATGAGATAGAATTATCAAGAGGTTGCTTATTATCTAGACTTAATTCTTGATATTCTAGATTATGTTTGTCTGTACCCCCCTATCCTTCCCACAAGTCCTGATATTCTCGCCCATTGATACAAATGACTTATAAATTCTTGTAATTTCATCTAAGGTAGAGGAATCACACGATTCTATCTCCCAAATATTTTCTCACAACACGGATGGCCCTTGAGATTTCGCCCTCTCAGGAATAGTTTCAGCAATGGATAATTTATGGGACCTTATTTTCCATGATTTTTTTCTTGGCACATATGATTCTACCTCTACACTCGATATTTTCTCCTGAATAAATGTTACTCATCCTATTTCTTGATTTTTCCTTCCTCGACATACTCTTTTTCCTACATGAGTAGTAGTTTTGGGGGAACTGTGTTTTTCTTCTTCTCTATTCATGCAACCTATGTGTCTTGACTCCTTATGAGGCCAATCCCACTTCAATCTATCAAAGTGATGCATAGGTTCTTACCTCTAATCTTACCACCCTGTCACCTCAAAGTCATGAACACTTATAATGCACTTTATTCAACAATGCATCTAATAAAAGAAGAAATTCTACTTACACTTTGCACCTTTAATAACCTCCCTGACAATAGTTCCAAAATGTTGGGAAAATTAATTATCTTTTAATAAAACAAATTAATTACACACATATAAATTATCAATCGGGGTAGGTCTATTTATTTCAAGGTTATTGCACATAATATATGCAGGCAACAACTAATGAATAACATTTATCAATGCCTAGTTATTTCTAATATTCTTCTATAATATCATGTAACTCAATCAAACCAAAAAAAAATTGTAACTCTTCACTCTTGTAAAACAAAGGCATAAATATCAAACCCTCATAAGAATAACACTCTGCACATAATGTTGGAAATGAAATCACACTTGCAAAATAAAATATCACTCATTCATTCTAGATCACTCTTGTAAGAAAAGGAAATATAACTCCTTGAAATAAATCACACAAACCATTAAATCACAACCTTGAAACCATCAAGCCAATCAAAATCAACCCATCCATTATGTGTGTAACACACTATAATATATATAAAAACAACCAACTAATATTTTGTTCCAATAGCAATTTAGAAAACTATAGTAGCAATTCATAAGTAGGAAAATGTGATTAGTAAGGTTCAATCCAATAATTATGTTGTCATATGATAAATCTATAGCATATATCTTGCAAACTAGTTTAATTAACAGTACCTACAATGTATCAATAAGAGTCCCTAAAAATAATAATTGATATTACAACAAACATTAGATTTCAAGTAAATTAAAATGTAACCACTACACTACCTCTACAACACAACAACCCTTACTAAAGAGCGGGGACCTTCCTCCTTAGCAGGGAGCTGGTGATTCACAGCCTGCAAGCTAGCACAAAAAACCACAAATAAACCACAAACCCATCAAATACTTCATTAATTCTACAAAATCACAAGATGTAGAGTTTTGAAAGATGATGGTGTCACACCTGCACGAGGCAGAGAGTTTCTATCTTTATAGATTGTTGGGCGTAATAAAAAACCTCAAATTTAATTATCAATCTGGGAGTTCGTAAACTTAAAGGCGCATCACTGGAAATGCCAAAGAAGGACTTCAACGACCTGCATTAGTTAATACAATGACACCACACCATTCTAGAAACTGGATCCACTCAAGAAAAACACTTGTCATAAACTTTGTGAGAAAAATTAAAGCATGCCTTACAATCAATCTGAAATTAATGTTGGAAAATGAAATATGTTCTTGTAATCAAGACTCCAGTGCTTTAAAAAGAATAGAAGGGATGATCTTCTATTATACTTATAAATCTGAATCCTTTACTAAAGATATCTCATTCTTGTACTAGAGCAACCACGTGCCTGTACCGAAATGAGTCTCGTTCCTGCACTAGAACTTAATGAAAGGAACTTGAATCAGTAGAAACAATTCTGGTAAATAAAGGAAAGAAAGCAAATATTTTGTGACTGAGTATCAATGTGTTAAGAGACAAAGAAATAATTAGACTTATAGTTATGCATGTCTTTGTTACAAATCTTCCATTCCTGAACTGAACCAACGTTCTGCATCGCAACAACGTTCCTGCACTTGGGACGATATTCTTGTACTAGAATGATGTTCCTATACCAGAAGTGTATTATGTTTCTGCACTAAATATTTCGACTTAGTATTATAATTTCGGGTTTCTGAGCCAGGGTGCACTCTTCTTGTACTAGGATATTGATTCTTGTATGGAGGAAAACATCCCTATTCCTATGGAACCAACATTCTTGCACTAAGTTTCTTGTTCCCAACCACTTGCATAAAGCATAAAGGATGCTAACTATAAATCAATTGAAAGAAAATCAGAGCAAGGGAAATAATCGTAAATGAACCATACGAAATCAAAGAACTCTTTAACCATTCATTCATTCAAGAGAAAAATCATTGCAAGAATCGAAAGAGATCTCTATCATAACATAAAGTTTCTTCATGTAAAGATAAGCATCTAATCTAAGAAACAGAGCATTCCTTCTTTCTTAAATGGCCGTCACCACATGAACAAGATCTGTATCTTTCTAAGATGAATGTTTTGAATCAAAGGTTCTTGCAACAGTCTCCAGTCTCAACTAAGCTATTCCCACAAGGGATTCGGCACATTCACAAATCCTATGATGCAAATAGAGTCTCATTAATACCCACAGGATGTAAATAAACTGACCCTAAGTTAAACACACTTGTTACAAACTCGTACTTGAAAATAAAACATGACTTTCAGAAAGGAAATGAAATAATCTTTGCGAGAATGAAACACTCTTGCTGAAGTAAACCACGCTTGTAGGATTGAAACACACTTGCGAAATTAAACTGAAACACTCATTTACAGAAAGAGAAATGGAATCACATGATGCATCAAAGGAAGGGAAAAAAATTCTACAACAACCTTGAATAGATACACAAAACCACACCGTCAAACCTCAGATCCGAGAAGGACGCAGTTCATGAAGAAAACATAAATCTTCCAGCTAAGTACATAAACGAAATACTCCTTTACTATGAATCTGCATATAAATATTTTAGCACACCTTGTAAAAAGAGGGAGAATGAGATGGGTTGGTTGGGCCCTATCCAACTAGCTCGTTTCCCTTTACAATAGCTAGGAAATAAAAGGCACAAACAACTCATTCACATAATACTTAAACTCATAAATTGTTGGCATTATGATTCAGGTGTTGTCCTTGATGGCAAACCCATTCAGGTGATAAATCAAGAAGGACGCAGGAAATATGTTCAGATAGTGCGTCCCCGCAGGTATACCATACAGAACCCGCGTCCAGGGACGCCGGCCAGCCGTTCAGGAGGTGCGTCCGCCCAGTGCTCACATTTCAAGGCAGAGAAAAGCACGTGGGGGTTTCTTGCGTGGTATCTAGCCGACGGTTTTGTGTTTCTATGGTGTCGACTCATGGTATTGTTCCATGTTTTGGGAGAAGCTTGCCTATATAAAGGAAAGGAGTTCATTTGGATTAGGATCATCTTGGTTGAATATCTTTTGGTGAGATCTAGTCCAGATCTATGAAGGCGAATCTTCTAATGGACTGTGATCTCTATGGCGCATGATCAGATCTGTGGATCTGAGTGTTTGGGTTGGTTCTGAAGTCCTCATATCTTTTATATCTGAAGGGACGCAGGTTCAGTGAAGGGAAAGTGCGCCAGGATGCAGTACAGTAAAGGCTCAGGTGCGTCTCTGAGGCAAAGGACGCGGCGCGACTGTGTTATTGAGTGCGTCTCTGAAGAAAAAGACGCGGCGCGATAGTGTTTCTGAGTGCGCCGGTCGCAGCAAAGCATAGAGGAACAGTGCGTCGGCACGCAGAACAGTGGAAGGTAGACTGCGTCCAGTCGCAGGTCACATAAAGAAAATATGCGTCCCTGTCTTAAGATGATCTGTTGACTGTATATTTCTGTTCATAATGTTCTGGGTTATTTCTGTAATTACTGATATGATATCTGTAGTGGACTGTATCTGTTGTATACTTGTTGATCATTTGATTCTTCATGAAAAGAAGTAGGGGGTTGTAGCTCCCTTCCAGGAGAGACTGGAAAACGAGAGAGAGTTGTAGCTCTCTGCAGGTTGCAGCCTGCGTGCTGGTAAAGGACTGCACCAGTACAAAATCATTGTAAAAAGAATTTCTTGAAAGAAGATAGAGACATATTGCAGCAGGTGGTTTTCTCCCGCATTGGGTTTCCACCTTACATCTTGTGTTCTTTGGTGTGACTGTCTATTTTCTTTATTCATGCTCATTATTTTATGGTACTGATATGCAAGAATAATTCAAAAGATCAAATAAGGAAGATTTGGTAAATTGCTTGATAATACTGATTCACCCCCCCTCTCAGTATTATTTCCAACAATTGGTATCAGAGCGGGTCCTTCAGAAAAGCTTGATCGGTTGAAGGTAGATCATTCATCATGAGCAACTACGAGAGAGAAGCATCAATCAGGCCACCAGTTTTTGATGGGACAAACTTCAATTATTGGAAGGTAAGAGTTACTGCATATCTTCAATCTCTTGGTACTGAAGTTTGGGACATTGTAGAAACAGGCTATGCTTTTCCTTCAGCTACTCCTACAGATCCAGCTGAGAAAAAGAAGTATGAAACAAATGCAAAAGCAGTCAGTACTCTATTAGGAAGTATATCCCAAACAGAATTCATGAAGGTAATGCACTTCAAATCAGCAAAAGAAATATGGGACAAAATGATCACAAGCTATGAAGGAGATGAACAGGTAAAACAAGCCAAACTTCAAACTCTCAGAATTCAATATGAGACTCTCAAGATGTATAATGATGAAAGTGTGGCTAATTATTTTCTTCGGGTAGATGAGATTGTAAATTGTATGAAAAATTTGGGTGAAGAAGTAAAGGAGTCTCTAGTAGTTCAAAAGATTCTAAGATCATTATCCCCCAAGTTTGAATCCAAAGTATCTGCAATAGAAGAAAAAGAAAATCTCTGTGTTCTTACTATGTCTCAACTACATGGAATTCTAACTGCTTATGAAATGAGAAAGGGAGGACCATCAGACAAAAGGGAGGCTGCTTTTAAAGCATCAGGCAAAGAAGATTACTATGAAGCAAGCCATGATCCAGGAGAAGAGGAAGAAGAATCAAATTTTGTCAGAAATCTTCAAAGAGGTTCTGGAAGGTTCAGAGGTAAGCTACCTTTCAAATGCTTTGCTTGTGGAAGAGTAGGTCATTATGCTGCAAAATGCTCTTATAAGGATAAAGGAAAGGAACCAGTTAGATGGAACAAGAAACAAAGCGCAAATAAGAAAAGCTACTACACCCATGAAGATAGTGATGGCTTATCAAACAGTGATGAAGATGAACAAGGTAATAAATATAGGTTGTTAATGGCATTTGAAGATGATGATTATGAGGATGCTGTAGATGTGGATAACCTTTATGATGAAATTACTAGACTCAAGAGATGCATAGAAGAAAAGAACATGATTATTGATACTCTACAATTCCAAATTGATGAAAAGGAAAAACATCTTGAAAAATTAGAAGGTGAAATTGTTGGTCTTAGAAAAGAAATTGAGAAAACAAAAACTATTAATCTCAAGTTTGTCAAAGGATCTGAAACTTTGGATGAGATTATCAGTGTGCAGCGGTCTCCACTAAATAAGACAGGTTTGGGCTATAATGGAGAAACTTCTCAAGCATCCACTTCAAAAAGTTATCTTGATGCAGCAAGAAGAAATGAGCAAGAGCACAAGGAAGATCATCAGGTAAAGCAGGGACAAATGTCAAGCAGAAACTATCAGGGGCAATCTAGCTTAAGGGTGAATAAAAGCCACAACCAGCCACAGGTAAAATCTTCTCAATTTGGTTCAAGAATAGATGAAAATAGAAATTACAATCAGTTGGCTGGTAGATCCAATAATCGCAGAAGCTTCTTCAATGGACAATGCTTTTCTTGCCATAACTTTGGTCACAAAGCAGCTCAATGTGTTGCGTATAAAACAATCATGACTAGGGAAGCTCAAAAACAAAGAAGTATGACAGGGATTACAAAAAGGACCTATAACAACTTTTCAGCTCTTGAAAATGAAGTTGAATGTTCTATTTGCAATAATTTTGGACATAAAGACTTTGAATGCAGAAGCAGGTTTCCGGAAAGAAAGGTACAAGAGCAGAAAAAGGAACAAGCCTCAGGCGCCAAAACATGGAGAATAAAGGAACCTCAAACAGAAAGATGTGGGATAGCATTTTATGCAGAAGGACAAGAAAATCTATGGTACATTGACAGTGGATGTTCGAAGCATATGACAGGTGATAAAGAAAAACTTGAGTCTTATTCTAATTTAGAAAAGGGAAAGAAAGTCTCTTTTGGAAATGATACTCCTGCAACTATAAAAGGAAAAGGTATTGCTCCTTTAAAAGAAGATGTTAAGGCTGGAAATGTTTTGTTTGTTGATGGATTGAAGCATAATCTACTAAGTGTCAGCCAGATGTGTGATCAAAGAACCGAGGTATATTCAGATCAAATGGATGCCTTGTTCGTGATCTTGATACAGGTAAAACAGTTCTCAAAGGAAAGAGAACTCCAAATAATCTATACATATTTGATGAAGGACAACAACAATGCTATCTAAGCAAGAATGAAGAGCACTGGTTATGGCATCGAAGGTTGGGACATCTAAGCTTCTCACAAATAAGGAAAGCTTGCAAATATCAGGCAGTTCGCGATCTTCCAGATATCAAAATTCCTGACAACACCATATGCAGATCATGTCAGTTTGGAAAACAAACCAGAACTAACTTTCCAGAGAAAGAAGGATCAGCCAGCATGCCTCTTGAGCTAGTACATACAGATGTATGTGGACCATTCAGAAAAAGAACACCTAGAGGAGAGGAATACTTGATATTATTTATTGACGATTTCTCCAGGTTTGTTTGGTTAGGTCTTATGAAGCACAAAGATGAAGCATTCGAAAAATTCAAAACCTTCAAAGCCTTGGCTGAAAATGAATCAGGTCACAAAATTAAGTGCCTCAGATCTGACAGAGGTGGGGAATTTACTTCAAATGAATTTTTCGATTTCTGTGATGAACATGGGATAAGGAGAGAATTCTCTACAGCTAGAACGCCTCAGCAAAATGGAGTTGTTGAAAGAATGAACAGAACAATCCAACAAATGGCTCGTGCTATGCTTGATGAATCAGGAACCCCCGCAACCTTCTGGGGTGAGGCTGCACATACTGCGGTTATTATTCTCAACAAGACAAATGTCCGGGTGAACAGCACTCAAACCCCTCATGAGCTCTGGAGTGGTAAAACTCCTTCGGTAAAGCACTTCAAAATATTTGGGAGCAAATGCTATATCAAGAATACTGAGGAGCAGCTTGGCAAACTTGATCCTAGAGCAGATGAAGGCATTCTTCTTGGCTATTCTCCACATAGCAAAGCATACAAATGCTACAATAAAAGACTTGGCAGAATTGTTGATAGCATTGATGTAGTGGTTGATGAAAAGGGATATATTCCTAGGCAAATACATCGTGAAGACATCGAAGAAGATGAGAGCTACCCTCAAAGACAGAATGATGAAGAAGAAGAACCTCAAGAAGAATCTCAAGAAGAACCTCACGAAGAAGCAGAAGAACGGACAAGAATAGAAGAAAAGACTCCATCCAGATATGTTCAGAAGAACCATCCAGAATCTCAGATCATGGGACAAAAAGAAGCAGGTATACAAACTAGAAGAACAGTTGCAGAAGCTTCAAGCTATTTGGCATTACTTTCCTCCACCGAACCACAAAATGTGAAAGAGGCATGCAAAGATGAATGTTGGGTGAAAGCAATGGATGAAGAACTTGAGCAAATCGAAAAGAACAACACTTGGGAGCTGGTTCCTAGACCAAAAGATAAGAATGTTATTGGAACAAAATGGGTCTTCAAAAATAAATTGAATGAAAATGGAGAAGTAATTAGAAACAAAGCCAGACTCGTCTGTAAAGGGTATGCGCAGCAAGAAGGAATAGACTTTGAAGAAACTTTTGCTCCTGTTGCAAGACTTGAGGCCATCCGAATGTTCCTTGCTCTCTCAAGTTTTCAGAACTTCAAAGTATTTCAAATGGATGTGAAATCAGCCTTTTTGAATGGAGACTTGGAAGAAGAAGTGTACATTGAACAGCCAGATGGGTTCATTCTTGGAAATGATCCAAATCTTGTATGCCGATTGAAAAAGGCTCTCTATGGTCTCAAACAAGCTCCAAGGGCTTGGTACTACCGGTTGGACAAATATCTTCATCAACAAGGTTTCTTAAAAGGTTCAGCAGATAGCAATGTATATAAAAGTTGAAAATGACAAATTGCTAATACTTGTTGTGTATGTAGATGACATTATTTTTGGCAGCAATGAAGAAGCTATGAGTCAAAGCTTTGCCTCAGTCATGCATAAAGAATTTGAAATGTCTTGCTAGGAGAACTGACATATTTCCTTGGTTTGCAAATCCAACAGAAGGAAGGAGGAATCTTTTTATCTCAAACCAAGTATCTCAAGCAGATTTTGAAGAAATATGGCATGGAAGATGCAAAACCAGTATGTACACCCATGGTCACAGGATGTAGTCTCAGTGCAAATGATGAATCTGCAGCAGTACATCAACCAACCTACAGATCTATGATTGGAAGTTTACTATATTTGACAGGTACCCGACCAGACATCATGCATGCAGTTGGAATAGTTGGAAGATTTCAGGCAAATCCGAAGGAGACTCATCTTCAAGCAGTGAAGAGAATTTTCAAATATCTTCAAGGGACTCAAAATTATGGCTTATGGTATCCTAGAGATACAGATCTTACTCTTCATGCCTATACAGATGCAGATTGGGCCGGAAGCGTGGATGACAGGAAAAGCACAAGTGGTGGTGCGTTCTTTATGGGTCCCAGACTGGTCTCTTGGTTCAGCAAGAAACAGAGTTCAATTGCCTTGTCTACAGCTGAAGCAGAATATGTTGCTGCTGCATCTTGTTGCACCCACTCCTTTGGATGATGCAGAATTTGCAGGATTATCAAATCACTTGTACTCCTCCAATCCCTATCTTATGTGACAACACAAGTGCAATCAGCATCTCAAAGAATCCGGTTATGCATTCAAAAACCAAGCACATACCAATCAAGTACCATTTTCTCCGGGAACAAGTACTTGAACAGAAGGTCAAGTTGGAGTATGTTCCTTCTAAGGAACAAGTTGCTGATATTTTCACCAAACCGTTGCCCAGGGACACTTTTGAATACCTCAGGCAAAAGCTGGGGGTTGTTGATGCATCATCTTACTGTTGATTCTCTTCCTATTGGTGGTATAGGCTAAGGGGGAGCACATAATGCATTGTTGGCATTATGGAAAAGGAGATCTTGGAAATAGCTGCAATATGTCTCTATCTCCTTCATGATGGATTTCTGGTTACAGATCTAGAGAAGCATGAGCATAGGGGGAGCATACCCTTTGCCCTTGATGTCAAAGGGGGAGAATGAAGCTGAAGTTTATATGGTTGCCATCAAGTCCAAAGGGGGAGATTGTTGGCATTATGATTCAGGTGTTGTCCTTGATGGCAAACCCATTCAGGTGATAAATCAAGAAGGACGCAGGAAATATGTTCAGATAGTGCGTCCCCGCAGGTATACCATACAGAACCCGCGTCCAGGGACGCCGGCCAGCCGTTCAGGAGGTGCGTCCGCCCAGTGCTCACATTTCAAGGCAGAGAAAAGCACGTGGGGGTTTCTTGCGTGGTATCTAGCCGACGGTTTTGTGTTTCTATGGTGTCGACTCGTGGTATTGTTCCATGTTTTGGGGAGAAGCTTGCCTATATAAAGGAAAGGAGTTCATTTGGATTAGGATCATCTTGGTTGAATATCTTTTGGTGAGATCTAGTCCAGATCTATGAAGGCGAATCTTCTAATGGACTGTGATCTCTATGGCGCATGATCAGATCTGTGGATCTGAGTGTTTGGGTTGGTTCTGAAGTCCTCATATCTTTTATATCTGAAGGGACGTAGGTTCAGTGAAGGGAAAGTGCGCCGGGACGCAGTACAGTAAAGGCTCAGGTGCGTCTCTGAGGCAAAGGACGCGGCGCGACTGTGTTATTGAGTGCGTCTCTGAAGAAAAAGACGCGGCGCGATAGTGTTTCTGAGTGCGCCGGTCGCAGCAAAGCATAGAGGAACAGTGCGTCGGCACGCAGAACAGTGGAAGGTAGACTGCGTCCAGTCGCAGGTCACAGAAAGAAAATATGCGTCCCTGTCTTAAGATGATCTGTTGACTGTATATTTCTGTTCATAAGATGTTCTGGGTTATTTCTGTAATTACTGATCTGATATCTGTAGTGGACTGTATCTGTTGTATACTTGTTGATCATTTGATTCTTCATGAAAAGAAGTAGGGGGTTGTAGCTCCCTTCCAGGAGAGACTGGAAAACGAGAGAGAGTTGTAGCTCTCTGCAGGTTGCAGCCTGCGTGCTGGTAAAGGACTGCACCAGTACAAAATCATTGTAAAAAGAATTTCTTGAAAGAAGATAGAGACATATTGCAGCAGGTGGTTTTCTCCCGCATTGGGTTTCCACCTTACATCTTGTGTTCTTTGGTGTGACTGTCTATTTTCTTTATTCATGCTCATTATTTTATGGTATTGATATGCAAGAATAATTCAAACGATCAAATAAGGAAGATTTGGTAAATTGCTTGATAATACTGATTCACCCCCCCTCTCAGTATTATTTCCAACATAAATTGTTAAATTGACATAGCTCCTTAGATTAACTTGAATGTTTGCTGCAATTATACATCAAAGCTTTGAATCCAGCCTCCAAATGATCATAGGGAAGGGGGAAGAGCCCCGTGAACTTGATCCAATAGCATGGAAGTACAAAAATTGGCTTTCTCCCCCCATTTCTAGCATAACTTTATTTCTTTTATAATATTTTATATTACAAGTTTGGCTTTAGATAAGCCATTCCTTTGCAAACAATATGGGGATTGAATCCCAACTAATTCTCCTCAATATAATATCAATACAACCATTGCGCTATTGAAAGAATGAAGATTTGATACAAATTTTCCAAATTTGGGCATATTCTGGAATTCTGGAAAAAGTTGGTATTTTTAACAAACTGCCTCCAAAGAACACTTCATATGTTCTTAACCATTACGAATTTTGGAAAATAGTCATTTTTGTACTCAATTTCCTATTCTGGGAAAAAAAACACATGTTTCAGAATTTTAAGGTTCGCTATAATCGGCATGAAAATCGAGGAGGAAATCGGCAGTTTGGCAATTGCTGCAAATTTGGGGCTGAAACATTAATTATTTCCTAAATATAAATCCATATGACCTAGGCGTATCTTGACTCATATGGAAGTGTTGAAACAACATTTTGAACAAAAACCTCTTCCATATTTTCCCAAAAATGTGTCAATGTATGAAAACCCCAAATTGGTGCAGGAATGTTGCTGTAAAAACTGAATTGGTGCAGGAATGTTGTAAAAACTGAATTGGTGCAGGAACCTAATTTACAGTACAGAGAGGTGAGATCATGATCAAGGTCTGTTGTCATATAGGTAAGAAGGTAATTGACTATGTTTAAACCTACAAACACAAAAACCATCATTAATAATGGCTTAAATGTCAAATCTTATTAAAACAAGGGAGATGTGTTACACAATAAATATTTGCTTTATCGTTTCTAAGAATTCATGAAATGTCGACGATAACCATACAATATAAACAAAAGCACGAGGGATTTCTGAATAAAAATGGATATAAAACAAGACAAAATAGAGGCCTAATAGATTTTCATCTTGTCTAACCTTGGTACCAAAATTTGCCATGAGAATCTCTTAATACTCAAGTTGTTCAAACTAAGAGTACTTTTTTAACAAATAAAAATAATCTACTAAAAATAAAATCAATCTTGTAACAATATCTCATTTTAGTGAATAAATAAAATAGAGGGTCATGATTGTCACAGCTAAGTTAGATATATTTCCAAAAGCGGTTGAATCCTTGTTGTTACAATAGTCTTTATTGAACTACTTGAGTAGAAGCATCCATATTGACTCTGAAAAATGGCACCAAGGAAACAAAGTTTTCGTTAGAAGGAATTAGAGTAGCACCATTGTAGCAATAATATAGCTTGGCCTAGTGTGACAACATTGCAAAATCCTAAGCGAGAAATATTGCATTCTTTGGAAAAAGAGAGTAGTAGCATCTCAACAAGCCACGTCATCCTGAAAACATTCTTTTTTTCATTTTGTCAGTAAAGTTACACCAAAATATCTATCCTCTCGTCAATATACAAGGAAAACTACATAAGTTAAGGTGACCTGAAAGGATGGCATACATTGGTCAAAAATGTAATCAATGGAGTAAAATGATGTAATTGTAAGGGTATAAATGATTGAAAAGGTTAGGAAATTATGGTGAAAAATATGCCAAATCCAAGACCCAACACCCTCCTCTCTCTCCTCCCTCCCTTTCTCCTTCCTTCTCTCTCTCTTTCTATCCCCCCCGCAACTATCGATCTATTTATTTCCATTTTTAAGATATATTTTTCCATGTATCTTTATCTCTTCTCCCCTCTTTATCTTTATCTACCTCCCTCTCTCCTTCATTTTCTTTCTCCCTCACTCCCTCACTATCTCTCTTGCTTGCCCCCCCATCACACAGTCTCTCTCTTTATATATCTCTTCATCCCTCTCTATCATCCCTCCATATCTATCTCTATATCCCTCCCTCTCTCCTCCTTTAATGCCTCTCCCTCTTTTTACCTCTCTCTCTCTCTCTCTTCTTCCCCATTTATCCCCCACCTATCTCTATCCACTCTCTACATCCCTCTCTATCTCCTCCTCTATCTCACTTTCTATATTCACCATTTCTCTCTTCTTCCCTCTCTATATCTATCTTCTTCCACTCTCTCCCTCTCTCAATCTCCCTTCACTCTCTCTCTTTCTCTACCCTCCACTCTTTATCTCTCTATTTCCATTTACATATTTTTCTATGTCATTTTGTCTCTTCTTTTCTCTTTATCTTTGTATCCCTCTCTCTCTCCCCCCCTCTCTCTTCCCCACTTATTATCTCTCTCTCTTTCACTCTCACATACACACACACACAATAATATTTGTCTCTCTTTTCTTCCCTCTCTCTCCCCTCTCCATCTCTATCGATGTCTCCCTCACTTACTCACTCCCTAAATATCTCTATCCCCCTCTCTTCTTCCCTCTTTATCCCCTCCCTTTTCCCACCACATATATTTCCTCCCTCACACTTCCTCCTCTAGCTTTATCTATTTCCCTCCATGTCTTCTTGTCTATCCTTTTGTCTCACCACCCCCCATCTCCCTCTCCATATTTACCTATCTCTCTCTCCCTCCCACTTACTATCACTCTCCATCCTCTCTCTCTCTCTCTCTCTCTCTCTCTCTCTCTCTCTCTCTCTCTCTCTCTCTCTCTCTCTCCTCTTCCCTCCATTTAGTTTGTGCTTTAGAAAAAGCCCCCTACTTCCCCCCCCCCCCCCCCATTTCATTCTCTCTCTCCCTCACTCCCTCCCCTACAACTTCTTTTATATCTCCTCTCTCTCTCTCTCTCTCTCTCGAGAAAAAAAAAAAATAATAAATAAATAAATAAAATAAAAAATAAAAATAAAAAATAAAATAAAATAAAATAAAAATAAAAATAAAAAAATAAAAAATAAAAAAAAATGTTTGATAATGATAAGACCCTCTTATAAATTTTGGAAAAATAGTTGTACTAAAGAATAATTTGTTTTCTTCAACTGTAAAATATTTTACAGAAATAATGCACTATTTGGATACCAAATGTTGCATTAACATAAACATATGCATTATATTTTGCATGAAAATAACATACCAATGTTGGGAAAAATAAAAATTCACATAGTTTGACACAATTTCTAAAAATAAAAATTATATATTCAAAAAGCCAACTCATTTTCCTATATATTTTATTTTTACATCATCTTCAAATTCATTGTGTAAGTACCTCTAATTATTACTCCAAGTTAACATATTATTGTTTTTCCAGGTTTTCCTTGCCACTAACACATCATGAGTGACCAGCATTAGCTTGCACCCACCCATAACCTTTATGCCATGGAAAACAATGATAATCTAAAAGAGGATCTAGAGTGTTCCAAATTCCTATTTATTACTCTCCTTTTGGTCCCTATACCTAATAATAACTTTCTTATTTCTAATGATTACCTATTTTCCTTCCTTTCTGGCTTCCTTTACCTTTTGAACCTCCTTCCTTAATTTATTTTGGTCTACTAGGATGAGGTCCTCATTTATAAAGATTATTATCCGTTTTAGACTTGGAAATTTACTAAGTATTCCAAATTGATGGTCGCTACAACTTACCCTAAGACATATCAGTCTATATTTATGCTCAAGTATCTTTCGCAACCTTCTTGCTTTTATGAGATAAGTTGTTTTAATTTGTGACTTTTGTTTTAATTCTTATTGTACTATTTCTAAAGTGTCCTCATTTTTCTACACTTTTATACTAGCAATTATAAGATTCAATTCTCTTTTATTGTGCTCGTGATTCAACTAAATTAACTTGTAAATTTCCTCTTTAATGGGTTAGATGTTTAATTTAGGGCTAGATTGTTAATTAGTTTTCCTTTTAACTCTTTCATCTTATCTCTCAAAGTTCAATTTTGTTCAGCTATTGATTGTTTCTTCTTTTCCATTTCTTATATTGTATCTTTAATTATTTTTAACTTATTTTTAAATCTTAATATTTTATTTTCTAACCATTCGAATTTATTTTCAAGCATTGTGACTAATTCTATTTATATTGTATTTCTTTTTATTTTCTCATTTTTTCTATTAAATAAAATGGTCATAAAAAAAAAGATATATACAGTGACTTGCTTAGCCCGTAATAGATTAAGGTGTTGAAATCTATAATGAAATAAAATAATATATATATATAATATATATATATATATATATATAATTATAATGAATAATTACAAACATTCAACTTAGAGTAAAAAATAATACATTAATTATTATTTTATTGTGTTTCTTATTTAATTAAATATAATTATTAGAGACATTTTATAGGAGAATGATCGTTATTCACATCTTAATTAATATAATTAGTGAGAGATATTTGACAGAAAAATGGTCGTTATTCATATCTTAATTATTGAAGCTAATATAATTAAAAATTCAATATTTCATGTTCACTATTTAAATAATAGTTATCTTAAATATTAAGTATGTAATAAATTATTTATTTTTTTTATTGTGTTTTTCATTTAATTAAATATAACTAGTGAGAGACATTTGACAAGAGAAAGGTCGTTATTCACATCTTAATTAATATAATTAGTTAAAGACAACTGATAGTTGGAGGATCGCTATGCACATTTTAATTATTGAAACTAATATAACTAGCAATTCAATATTTCATGTTTTATGTGACATTATCACTAGCTAAATACTAGTTATCTTAAATATTAATTGTGTAATAAATTTTGGATTTCAAGTTTTTGTGATTAGTTTATGTTGAGCTAAAGTTTGGAAGATCCACCATAGTATTCATATTTTGTTTGGAATCCAAAGGGGATCCACCATCAAGATTTCATGTTGTATATATATAATTTTAATATTGATAATTTTTACAATATCATTATAATAATTTATATATTAATGTTTTTATTAATTATGTTATAATTAAAATGTGTTTTTTAATTTATTTACATTAACGTCCAAGTTCACTATCTCTCTCTCATCATAATTAATGAGAGACATTTGATAGGAGAAGGGTCGTTATTCACGTCTTAATTATTTAATCTAATATATTAGCAATTCAATAATTCATGTTTTAGGTGACACTATCCACTATTTAAATAATAGTTCTCTTAAATATTAAGTATGTAATAAATTAATTATTATTGAATTTAGGCTTCTGTGATCCATATCATATTTATTGAGAAGGTTTTGGGCAATAATCACATCAAAATTTATTTGTCCACAAGTGTGGTTTATTGTGAGGACAAGATGATGGCAACAAGTTAAATAGGGAGACGGGTCATTCTAAGGGCCAGAAAGAAACAACTACTATTGACCAAGGAAACGGCTACAAAGGAGTGGGCAACAACTACATTTGATTGGAACAAGAAATAGGGAAAGGAATATTAATTAGTTAATTAATAATTAATTAGTTTGTTTGTTAAATCTATTTATTATTATTATTATTATTTGTAACTAAATTAATTATTGCTTTATTTTGTTTTTCATTTAATTAAATATAATTAGTGAGACATTTGATAAGAGAAGGGGTGTTATTCACATCTTAATTAATTTAATTAGCCAGAGATGTCTGATAGGAGAAGGGTTTCTATTCACATCTTAATTATTGAAGCTACTAAAATTAGCAATTCAATATTTCATGTTTTAGGTGACACTATCCACTATCTAAATAATAGTTATCTTAAATATTAAATCTGTAATAAATTAATTATTTCCCTCTTGTATTTTTCATTTAATTAAATATAATAATTAGTCGGAAACATTTGATAGAAAAAGAGTCTCACATCTTAATTAATATAATTATTCAGAGACATTTGATAGGAGAAAGGTCACTATTCATATCTTTATTATTGAAGTTAATATAATTAGCAATTCAATATTTTATATTTTAAATAACACTATCCACTATTTAAATAATAGTTACTTAAAAAAAATAGCTATTCACATCTTAATCATGGTAACTAATATAATTAACTAATCAATATTTCATGTTTTAGATAACACTATCTATCGACTTAATAACTTTCTTAAATATTAAGTATGTAATAAATTAATTATTAACGATTCAATATTTCATATTTTAAATGACATTATCTATCTACTTCTTAAATATTAAATATATAATAAATTAATTATTAATTTATTGTATTTTCATTTAATTAAATACTGTAAATACAAAATTAAAAACAATAAACCAACTCAAATATATCTCTATTTAGATGTATTAAAAAATAAAAACATATTTTAAATTCTATGCGCATTGAAGGAATATAACCCAATTCGGGAGTAAGATAATTGTGTAGCAATTTCTCTGGAGACCGTGGTCTTCCATGACATGAGCGTCGAATAAATAGCATGTTCAACTTTTATTTTTATTTTAATTTAAAGTCCATTGGAATTAAATTAAATTAAATTTGGTTGAATTTTCTACATTTCGATTGTAATTTGATTTTGAAGATGACACATCTATCATTTACTTTTCAGCTAAACAACAAATTGTGCCTATCATTTATGACACATCTATCATTTACTTTTCAGCTAAACAACAAATTCTGCCTATCATTTTCCTTTCAACTAACAATCAAAATATGTGCAAATCAAATTTTCTCATTAATAGAAATTAAACTTCCTACCTCCACATCATACCACATCACATCATGAAAACTCATATCTACCCTTAATATTAATATTAATATTAATATTAAGTTTGTTTGTTTATGGCCGATTGGCCTTTACGTTTTAGTCGATACATTTATTCTTACGATCATGGAAAGTCATATCTACCCTCAATATGAGGTTTAGGTTTATGGCCCGAATGTCCTTTGACGTTTTATTTAATACATTTATTATTACAATAGTGACGACTCATATCTACCCTTAATAGGCCGTCCTGTCCTTTGACTTTTTAGATGATACATTTATTATTTGATCGTGACAACTGATTTATATTTTCGTTTACAGCCACATCGAAACATTAATCCATTCTTGGCAGCATCTATAAATATATCATATGGAAAGAGATTTTACCACCATTTCATTTCACTTCACTTTTCAGGCATCCTTCTACATTTGCCACAGCGTGGAAAAGCGTTTTAGCGTTGGTTAAACAGTTCTCAAACAACATCTGTTGTTGCATCCCAGCAGTGCAGAGTAGAACTTTGAAATTAAAACCATTATACACATCATACCACACCACATCACATCATGAAAACTCATATCTAGCTTTAATATTAAGGCAAGAGCTAACGAGCCTGCCATTGGGCATTAAATGTCCGCTTAGCTGCAAGTTCGTTAGCCATATAACACACACACGCGCAGTGACTTTCCGAACACTCCGTCCCCACCGAAAGTTATATGGCTATCGAGCTTGCAGCTAAGCGGGCATTTAATGCCCTATGGCAGGCTCGTTAGCTCTTGCCTAATATTAATGTTAAGTTTGTTTGTTTATGGCCAACTGTCCTTTGACGTTTTAGTCGATACATTTATTATTACGATCATGAAAACTCATATCTACCCTTAATATGAGGTTTAGGTTTATGGCCCGAATGTCCTTTGACGTTTTATTAGATACTTTTATTATTACGATAGTGACGACTCATATCTACCCTTAATAGGCCCTATTGTCCTTTGACTTTTTATACAATATATTTATTATTTGATCGTGCCCACTGATTTATATCGTTGATATCAGGTGCATACATTCTTTATATTTTTCTAATACATATTTACTCATATATTTTCAAGTATGAATAATTCACCACAATTACCAAAGATTACTAAAGGTAGACCTAGCACAGTTACTTTACAGACACTTTATGAGTATATAGAGCCTTTAGAGAAACGTAGATAAAAAAGAAAAGTCAAGCTACAAACAAAGTTAGCAGCCATGCTGAAAAATAAAACAATGTAAATACAGCAGGCGCCTCCTTCCTTTGGAAGTGCAGCGTATCATCCAAAACGTCATCGGAGTCGGAAGCACGTTGATTGAATTCCGTAGCTAAGTAAATTAAATTTCGTTGAATTTTCTATATTTTGATTGTAATTTGATTGTGAAGATGACATATCTATCATTTACTTTTCAGCCAAACAACAAATTGTGCCTATCATTTTCGTTTCAGCTAGTCTATCATTTTCCTTTCAGCTAACAATCAATTATATTTAAAACTGTTTTTAAGTGTATATAGTTTTACTTGAAATTGGACCACAAAATATGTGGAAATCAAATTTTTTCACTAATAAATTATATTTAAAACCATTTTTAAACGTACATAATTTATTTAAAACCATTTTTAAATATACATAATTTTATTTAAGACTGACAATCGCAAAATACATTGAAATTAAACCTCTCTACCTAACCACTATACACATCATACCACACCACATCACATCATGAAAACTCATATCTACCCTTAATATTAATGTTAAGTTTGTTTGTTTATGGCCGACTATCCTTTGACGTTTTAGTCGATACATTTATTATTACGATCATGAAAACTCATATCTACCCTTAATATGAGGTTTAGGTTTATGGCCCGAATGTCCTTTGACGTTTTATTAGATACTTTTATTATTACGATAGTGACGACTCATATCTACCCTTAATAGGCCCTATTGTCCTTTGACTTTTTATATGATATATTTATTATTTGATCATGCCCACTGATTTATATAGCTGAAATCAGGTGCATACAATCCTTATTCAAGTATGAATAATTCACCACAATTATTAAAGATTACTAAAGGTAGACTTAGCATAGTTACTCTATAGAGCCTTTATGAGCATATAGAGTCTTTAGAGAAACGTAGAGAAGAAAGAGAAGTCAAGCTACAAAAGAGTTAGTAGCCATGTTGAAAAATAAATTCACATCTCTTGAAGACAAGATCTAAAAACAAATAGAAAATAAAATAGAATTATTGGAGAATAAGATGGAGGCAATGGAGACTAGATTGCAGGGTATAGAAAAACAAAACCAAGATATGAACCAAACATCCCAACAAGTAGATCTTGATACTTTAGAGAGTTTTAAAATGAAGGATATGATTAAAGAGCTAGAAGATAACGTTAATAGCTGCTTCACCCTAAATAGTGTGGCAGGTAAATGAGAGATCAAACCAATTAGAGATGAAATGAAAAAATTGATAGAATTAGACCATGAGGATAACAAAATGGCCTTGAACCTTATAATCTTCGGTTTGAAAGAGGAGGTAGACGATCATACTTTAGCCATAGCCCAGACATAATTACATAAAAGATTACAAATTGAAACAATGTGTCTCACAGAAGCAACAATGTTGGGGAAACTAATTGAGAATAAAGGAAGGCCAATCCAAATAAAGGTGAGCTCTACTAACCATAAGTATGACATACTTAGTAAAACCTCAAGTCTAAAAGGAACATGAATATTTATAAATGAGGATCTCATTCCAGAAGATCAAGCAGAATTTAAAAAGGAGGTTCAAAAGGTAAAGGAAGCTAGGAAGGAAGGAAAATGGGCAATAATCAGAAATAGAAAAGCCGTTATTCGAGATAGAAACCAAAAAGATAATAATATATAGCAATTCAACATGCTCCAGATTCTTTCTTGGAACTGTCGGGGCTTTCCATGGAACAAAGGCCCCAAGCTAAGTTGGATCTTGAATGATGTTGATATTATTTTTCTTGTTGAAACTTCAAAGCACGAAGAATCTAAGGTCCCTAACATAGATGGCTATACATTATGATCTACTTGAAATAAGCGATCCTCTTGTAAAGGCTTTGGGGGTATAGCTTGTTACATTAAGAAGAACATCTCTCCCCATGCTAGGATTTATAAAAACGACCCTTACAACCAATATAGTTGGATAGAAATTACTGACATATATGATAAAAAGACCTACATAGAAATATGTTATTTTCCCCCATCAATTCCAACCTCTATAAGAAAAAGAATTTAGATAAAAATATTCCCTACAATGGTTTAGAGAATGATATTTCTAACCTAAGGAATGAAGGCAATATCCTTTTAATGGGTGACTTTAATGCTCGAACTTCAAGCAACCAAGCTATTCTTCTAAGCAATCATTCCAACCCTAATCCTCTTTGTTTAGAAAAAGACCTTCCTCTGGCTAACCAGTGCAAAAGGAGCTCTGAAGACCTCGGGGAGAATTTATTTGGGTTGGAGCTAGTTAAGCTCTATAGTGCTCAGGATCTCATAATTTGCAACGATCTAAAGAAGTGGCCCAATTCTAGCCAGATGACCTACATCCATGGGTTTGGTAGTAGCGTGGTGCACTATGTTATCTCCGATCTCGATCTATACAATGAAATAATAAATTTTGACATCTTAAATGATCACGAGCCTGTCTCTGATCATAGGCATTTACTTATAACTCTCAATTTTGTCATGCATAAAGATCCCATAGAAGATCATCCTTATAGCCAAAAGAAGCTAATCTTTGATAGAAATAAAAAAGATCTCTTTCTAAATGAATTAAAAACTAATTTTCTTCCCTTATCTAGTATAGACAACATAGAAGATCTCTATCATAATTTTACTACAACCCTCTCAGATTCTATTAACAAGTTCTCAATTGAAGTTTCAAGTAATAAAAGAAATAGCAAAACCAACCCATGGTATGAATTGTAAAAGTGCGAGGAGAGCAATTAAGGAAGTTGTTGATGAATCTCTTAAAATTGGCAAGATAAAAATATACAAAGCCCTAACTAATAGGAAAAAAAGGAAGTATATTCGTAAAAGACGAGAATCTCTTACACCTATCTAAGGTAGCTCCTAAGAAATTCTGGAGGTAGGAAAACTAAAGATAATAATAAAATTACTTTACACGATTGGAATTCCTACCTTAAAAAGCTTTATGAATCTCCAAATGTCATGGATAATTTTGAAACCATACTCACAATGAAAGAAGTTTTCTCATTAGAAGACATTGATTTTGAGGTTAATCGCTTGGCTAATGGGAAAGCTAAGGACATTGAAGGTTACTAGGCGGAAATCTTATAAAGTGGAGATCTTGTCTGCATCCCCCACATTCACAAGCCTTTCAATCAAGTGGTCAAGCAATGGTTCCCTAAACCATGGATTGAAAGTCTCATTATCCCTATTTTTAAAAGTGGGGATACAAATAACCCCTCTAATTATCGGACAATTATGATCAGCCCTCTCTTAGCCAAGTTATATGGTATTATTTTGGAAAGGAAGTTGAGCATATGGCTTGAAAGTGAAGGTAAGGGAGCTAAAGGCCAAGCGGGTTTTAGAAAGAAGCACTCAACAACAGACCACCTCGTTACGCTTAGGATCATTGTGGAGGAATGTCGCAATGATAAATCCAATCTCTTTTGTTGCTTTGTGGAGTTTATAAAGGCTTTCGATACGGTTCCTAGAAATAACCTTTGGAATAGATTATAAGAGCTAAAGGTTTCTTTTGAGTTGAGAGCTGCTGCTATAAGGTTATACGAGAATGTAATTGCCAAGTTAAAGAGGAATGAGGGGTGGTCGAAAAATATTAAGTGTAATATCGGAGTTAAAAAAGGTTTCCCCCTCTCCCCTACCCTATTTGGAATTTACATCGACAAGCTAGAAAGTTGTTTAGAGTAAGCAGGATGTGCTGACACGATCTTAGTTGGGATAGTCATCATCCTTGTTCTGTACACTGACGATATTGTTCTTCTCGCAAGGTGCCCATCTGATATTGATAAGAAACTTAGACTTCTTAAGGATTTCTGCTCTACCATGGGTATGATTGTTAACACTCACAAAACAAAAGTTATGATTATCAAATCTAAGAAGGACACTTATGCTAATTTTATGTATGACAATAGTAACTTGGAGGAAGTGTCTTCCTACAAGTACCTAGGAATTGATATTCATCACAAGCTCAACTGGAACTATAACATTGAGAAAAGGATTAATGGGTGATGGGAAGCTTATTTTGGTCTTGAAAATAATTGTAAAACGACAAACCTCGTAGTGTGGAATAGAAAGAAGTTCCCCTTTGAAACTTTAGTCACTCTGGTTATCTTATATGGATGTGAGGTTTGGGGTTGTAACATCTCTAAAGAATCCTGAAGAGAGATTGAGCAAATCGAGAAGCGTTTTATAATGTATAACCTCAAAATTAAAATAAACACACCCTAATAATCCTATTCTCCTTATAGAAGTCAGTCTTTCCCCTATCGAGAGCCTAGTTATGGCTAGGCTTTTGTTGTAAAAGCACAAACTCAATAACATAGGAGACCATAGACTTCCTAAGCTAGCTTTAGATTCCAGCCAAAACCACCTAAGGCTCAAACGAGGTTGGTATAAAGACACCAGGGCCTGGTTAAACCATTGGGAGTTAGACGAGAATGTTGCATTAGAAAACATTAATAACATTAAAAATATTGTTACTTTTAAGTTCAAAGAAAAAATGTGGTGTGAGAAAGATTTAGCAGCTAAAAGAAAATTAAGATATTATAAGGAGGTCATCAACCCCACCCTCAAAGATCAAAAGTATCTCTCTGTTTTAACTAGCTCAAAGAATAAAATTAATGTAGCCAATATTATAACGAACTCTCATGAGATCCATAGTGAAATGGGTCATTGGCTAGTTCCTAAAACACCATGGATGGAAAGCTTTTTCCATCTCTGTGAGAATATGAGCATCGAGGATGAAAATACTTCCTCTTAGAGTGCCCCGCATAAAACCACATTAGATCTCAGTTTCAAAATCTTTGTTGCAATATTGACCTTCCTAGCCTTTTACGATGTCAAAATTACAGTGAACTCAGGAGGGTTCTCTCCAAGCTTTTTGAGCATAGGAATAAAATCTTAAATCAAACTAAATAATTAGTTTCTTTAGGTTCGATAGACCAAAGTTTGTTCTCAATGGATGTTAACCATCATCATCATCATCAACAACAAATTCATGATTATTTTTAACATTAAGTTGCGTTGACCTTGATGTCATAATGGAACATTAATTTGACACACACACACACACATATATAATAGTGGTAGTTTATTGTTTTAGGTTTTTTTGTGCATATTTTCTTATTTAAATTGTCTAGAATCTAGCATGGATTTCTTAAAATAACAAGTTTGAGTTGCAAGCTCTCCACAATGTCAGTGCCTAACATATATATCTATTTTAAACGACAAAAAAAATAAGATTTGATCTTCAATTTTTTTTTTCTTATTCAAACCAACACTACAAAATGTGGCATGTTTAGACAACACCTATATTGCATTATTTTAGTTATTTATTTATATTATCTTATTATTATATTATTAATTTTTTTTTTTGCTAAAGCAAGAGTGTTTTTCGAATCTTATTCAAAGGTTTAAAAATTACAAAACTATGTTACAAGTCCTGGACAAAGTCAACGGGCAACACCGGGGGCCGCCTACCCTAAACAACGGGTTGTAACCTTTACAAAAAACGACCCACTAACAAACAAACTTCCGAACACATAAGGAGAAAAGACTCCAAACAAAGAATAAAACGGGTCTTCCTGGGGGTTAAAACCCATGCGACTAAGAGAACCGCCCTCCAGGAGGCCACACATAAACCTCGAAAAGCACGAAGGATAACTCCCCGAATTAGCTTGACGTACTAGAGCCGTTGATCTTCCCTCCCTGAATCCAACGACTGAGGAGAATATCGCAAAAAGAAGAAGCACGAGGATAACCCACGTGATATGGGCGATATTCTTTCCCCGCCCACTGCCACGTGTTGATTGATGAATGACATCTTAGGAAAACCTTGTAAAACTGCTTTAGGTCTCGGATGCACGTGATAAACCACAAAATCGCTTTACCTTTGAATCCTCTGTGAACGAAAGCACTTGTTCCTCTCCTCCTACCATCCAAAAGAGAGCCTTCAACCAACAAGGTCGGGAGCAGAGGCTAGATGAACCCTGGTCCGGCATTCTCTTCCCTGCTCGACTTGAGAAAAAACTCATTGTCTGCGTGAGCCAGACTGTGGCATTCTTCTCTAAAATTCCCTCCAGTTATCGTTTCCCAATTATAAAAACGGTATTCATTCTTATAGAGCACCCCTTCATTTTCCAGCCGGTCCGCCACTCTGTTGTCATTTCTACGCACATGAGCAAAGCTTAGGGTTCTCAGGATTCTCAGATGTGATCGAATGCACCGATAAACCTGCAACAGTCTCCAGTGGTGCGAGACTTTCTCAGGGTCCGAGCCATTAACAATTCTTTTTATAGAATTGATTGTTAATTTAGAATCAACTTCTATTATGGATTTCTTCATGTTGAGATCTCTCAGAATCGCTAATCCCTTTTCTATGGCCATTAGTTCTGCCATGTTCTTGGTAGCATTCCCTAAATAGTTGCGAAAGATGATTATTAAATTCCCCTTATCATCTCTGATGGCACTTCCATACCTTGCTTCCCCTGGGTTATCTTTCAAGGCTCCATCTGTATTTAGTTTTAAGTACCGGGGGGCAAGGGACGCAAGAAGTCCTGCCTCATAGTAGCACGAGATGGAATCTGGATTGAGCTCTGAGGGACCATCTTCTGTAGGCCCAAAAGATGAAGAATTAGTGTGCCCTGATGAGAAGGCGGATTCTCAGTAGGGTGCATATGAAACGTATTAATAGTCTCTTTGAGCTACTTGAGGAGCTGATTTATAATGATTTGGGGTGGGCTATATTTGTGCTTGAAAATTCTATTATTTCATTCTTTCCAGACATTCCAGATTAGGAAGCTTGGGATCAGGGTCCAGGCTGAGTTGACAGTCTCATTATCTAAGAGCTTATACCTCCAAGCCCTTAAGGTTTTGGAGATGTTGTTTTCATCTCTGTCAATTTGTCTAAAGATACAAGGTGCGCAGTTCCATAGGGTAGAGGTGAAGGTGCAGAGACTGAGAAGGTGATCCCTTGTTTCTTCCTGGATAACACATAACAGGCATCTGGAAGGTCCTACAAAATCTTTCTTTCTGAGATTCTCCCGAGTCAAAATCTTTTTGTGATGCACCATCCACATAAACAACTTGATTTTCATCCATTGAGGTTGCTTCCATAGGTCTTTCCAAGTGTTATCTGGGTTTGAAAATTTGTATCCAGTGACCACATCTTTGGCTTCTTTGAGGTTGAAATTACCCTCACTACTTCTTCCCCATCTAAGTTGATCTGGGGATGACGAAATCAAAATTTTCCTCTTTTCTAGGATTTTGGAAAGAGTTTCTGTCTAGGTCTTCAAAGGAGATTCTTCACTATTAATTGGTATTTTCCAAGTTCTCCACTTGCCACTGTTTCTGGTTTTATCCCAAAAATCACTGACCTTTTTAATTCCTTTGTTGATAGTTTCCTCTCTGAGAATGTCCAGTCCTTCTCTACTTAAGTTGGATTCCTGCTGCCAGTTATCCTCCCAAAACAAGGCAAGGTTTCCATTCCCAATCTCCCAGAAGCTGTGATTCTGAACTAAAGCTATGTTCTCCCATGCATTATTCCAGATGTGAGAATCCCTTATCTGCCTTGTTATTCTGATCAAGTCCCCCTCTCTCCAGTTTTTTGCATATTTCTCCTTCTAGAGCTTGGCCCAAGGGTTGTTGGATTCCTTCAGCCATCTCCACCAAAGTTTCGCCCCCAAACTTTTTTAAGAGTTTCTGGGTCATAGAGACCTAGACCCCCACGAGGTTTGGGCATGCAAAGTTTGTCCCAAGCTACCAGTGTCCATTTCTTCTTTTCCTCACCTTTTCCCCAGAGAAGGTCTCTTTGCATGTTCCTGATTTGCTGGGCAACTCCACTAGGGATAGGAAGAGCTGACAACATATATACTGGAAGAGACTGTAGGACCGCCATTGTGAGAACAAGCCTGCCAGCCAGGTTTAAAGATCTACTTGTCCACTTGCAGATTTTGTCCTTTAGTTTGTTGATCAAAGCTTCCCAAACCTCCTTGCTCTGAGGTTTGTCGGTGAGAGGTATTCCCAGCTATTTGGAGGGGAGTTGGTTTCTCTGAAATCCAAGAATTTTGGAGAGGTTTCTCTTAATTGCAATATTTGTATTGAAAAAAAACACTTTATATTTTGAGAGACTTACCTCTATACCGGTTGCTAAGGCGAAATCCTACAAGATTTGCTTGTAGGCTTTGGCTTCTTTAACCATTGTGATGCCTTGTAACATAGTGTCATCTACAAATTGTTGATGAGTTAACGTGTTACCTTCTTGTGTAAGCTTGAGACCCTGGATAGTGCCCTCCCTTTTCGCAGAAGTAATTGTTTTTCCTAATCCTTCCATCATGAGAATAAAAAGAAATTGTGAAAGTGGATCTCCCTGCCTGAGGCCTCTCGAGGGTCAAAAGGATTTGGAGGGAGAGTCGTTGAGGAGGATGGAAAATCTGGCTGAAGTTACCAAAGCCATAAACCATCTTATCCAATTCTGGTCAAAGCCATAAGCAATTAGAACTTCTTTGATATATAACCGGCTTAGTTTTTCATAAGCCTTCGCTAGGTCCAATTGAATGATCATCCCTGCTTGCTTATTATTCTTGATAGAGTGGACAATTTCATGTGCCTGAATGATGTTGTTAAGAATTTTCCTTCCTTCCACATACCTAGTTTGTTCCTCTGAAACGAGTGTTGGTAGGAGGGGCTTTAGTCTATTTGCAATAACTTTGGAGATGATTTTGTATATCACATTACAAAGGGCTATGGGCCTGAACCGATCTGGAGTCATTGCCTTATCCTGTTTAGGAATGAGGACAATGAAAGAGGAGTTTAGCGCTTTTAGGATTGTTTTTGAAATCGTGGAGTCCTCCACCACATCCAGAATATCCTTTTTTACTATATCCCAGCTTGCTTTGAAGAAGTCTATGTTAAAATCGTCTGGTCTAGGCGCTTTCCCATTGTGCATCTCATTTATTACTTCTTTTACCTCTTCTTCTGATACTGGTCTGTTGAGATTGTGGTTGTCTTCCCTGGACACCAGGTTTGGAATATGCTTCATAAATTTCCTTATAGCTAGTGATCTATTTGAGATAGGCTCCTCTGCTATTTTTTGAAAATGTTGTACCAGTACGTCCTCCATATCTTTGTGTGTATTGAGCTCTCTTCCTAGCGGATCTAAGAGCTTTGTGATCCGATTATGGGCCCAATGTTCCATGGTAGATTTGTGAAAAAACCTTGTGTTTCTTTCCCCTTCTTTGAGCCATTGGACTCGTGATTTCTACTTCCAGAAGATTTCCTCCTGCTGACATCTGGTGTCCCATTCCTATTGTAGTGAGTCTGCTTGCAGTTTCCTATCCTCAGTGAAGCCCTCCTTGATGAGAGTTTGGTTGATATTCTGAAGCTTTTGTTCCACTTCTCTTTTGGCTTTAAAAATATTTCCAAACTCACTTTTGTTCCAATCTTTGAGTTTAGTCTTGATGTGTTTGAGTCTTTGTTGCAGCATGAAAATTCTTGTGCCTTGAACGGGTAAATCCTCCTTCCACCACTTGTCAATGTTGGCTATGAAATTAGGGTGAGTAAGCCAAACATTTTCAAAAAGGTGAGCGGGCTTGGCCTAGGCAAGTCACTCCTTGCGACTAGTCAACGCCCTCGCTCAGGTTTGAGCACAAGACCTCACCGTCTTTACGAGTCTGACTTTACCAACCAGCCGCCTCCGCCGACCTTAAAAGGTGAGCGGGCTTGGCCCAGGCAAGTCACTCCTTGCGACTAGTCAATGCCCTCGCTCAGGTTTGAGCACAAGACCTCACCGTATTTACAAGTCCGACTTGACCAACCAGCCACCTCCACCGACCTTAAAAGGTGAGTGGGCTTGGCCTAGGAAAGTCACTCCTCGTGACTAGTCAACGCCCTTGCTCAGGTTTGAGCACAAGACCTCACTGCCTTTATGAGTCTGACTTTACCAACCAGCCGCCTCCGCGGACCTTTTTATTATTATATTTATTTAACTTATATGTTATTTTAATATTACATTACTTAATCAAACATTATTTTGATGCTTGTAACATCCAATAATTATTATTACTATTTTTTTTAATATTTTGATGTTCTTTAGTTATATGAATGATATTTTAAGATACACGAATTAAAAACAGTTTATGGGGCCACCAACCTCCCTGTTTTTTGCAACTCAATCCATTTATTATCCAAAATGATGATGAGTTGGCCAAACCTTCTAACATTCCCCTCGTTTAAAAGACAATGCCAAGGGTCTAATACTAACATATTGCCACAACTCTCTTTGTGGGTCGGAAAGCATCACATTCCACAATGGATAATTAATATACTTGATTAGTATTGTGACAAATTCTTAGTTAATTTTATCAAATACCATGAGGAATCAAGCATAAAATTTAAAGGAATTTAACTTGATACTCTTACATTCCAAAATGGATTTCTTCCAACCTTTAAATATATCTCATGATAACAAATACCATCAACTATAGAATATTGTGAATAAATATTATAAGTATGTATTATCATGAACAAATACTATAATCTAATACACACTTATATATAAATATTATATTTTAATTCTAATTATTTACTTATTTATTTTAACTTTCTAGTAACATCTCCTCATTATAATTAATTTAATTATTATTTTAATGTTATATTAGCTATTAAAATTGGATATAATTATGAAGGCTATTTTTTATATTAGTTTGTGTTGTAGTCACAATGAAATATTACTTTGATGTATGTAATATATTGATTTTTTTTAATTTTTTTTGATGTGGTTTAATCGTTGGATTTTTTTATTTTATTTTATTATGATATTTAATGAAATAATTTTGGGTATTTTTATTCTAAATTATTTAAATATAGATTCATTGATGGATGTTAGAATTGTATAAACTATCAAGTTTGATGGATGTTGAGATTTAAAATTGAAGTTTAGATTGATAGTTGGATTGTGCATTTTCAAAACAAAAAAATGTAATTTTTATAATTTGTAACAATATTCAGAGAAAATAGATTAGAAAATTTTCTGAATAAGGCACAAAATGTCATACTATATATTTTAATTTATTTTATTTTGTTAATTTCATTTTTTGGGAAATGATAAGTAAAAAAATCATGCAAGATATGATTTTAAAATCAATATAATTTTTTACTTGGAATTAGTAATCATATTTAAAAAAAATGTATTTATTTTATTTTAAATTGAAAAATACTTCATATTCTAAATAATGTTAATATACATTTAATTATTTTTCTAAATAATATATTGTTTTTCCAATTATTTAAAAGATTAAAATTTAACAAATAAACATATTTTGTAATTTCAAGTAAACCTTTTATATTGGGAAATTTCAAAATATTAAAAATAATACTATAAATTTTTAAATGCAATCATAGCATCAAACATTTTTATGAACGCCCTTATAAGAGATGATGTAATTTATATATTCATTTTTGTGGAATTCATGTGATGCCCAAGCACTATGTTTTATATTTATATTTTGAACATATTTCAATAGTGCTTAACCATGGGAATCATACAAGAAAATTGGAGGTGCAGTTATTGTACATATATTACTCACAAAACTATTCATATTATTTATCCCAAAACAAAATTACAAGCCATATAAATAGTGTTCATGAGATCCGACAGATTCCCAAGAAGGAATTGCTTGTTGAGAGAATCTCTCAACAAAACCAACAAAACCATCTACCTATTTACTAATGTAAGCATTATTTCAAAGTCCTCACTTTAATGCTTACATTTGCATCATTACAAAGATTAATAAAAAAATGGAAAATTACAATTCACATGTCACAACTGTCTCACTGATCTTCCTCTACACTAATCACCATTCTGAAGTCTCCCAGACAACGCTATTTTTCATAACCACAATATTTGAGCTTCACATTCAACTCATTTAAGACAAAATCGCCTCTAACAATCTTTGATGAACTTTTTATAATTGACGTTTCACAATCTCCCGATGGACAATCTCGATATTGGACTGTATCGAGCAGTCAATTATGCAACTGACCTTTCTACATACATGGATCTCATAACGTATCCTATAATTGATGCTCTTGAAGCCTGAAGCACAACAAGATCGATCAGAGAATAACATATTCACATAATCAAATTAATGATACGTTCTCTCGGCACTGAATAACATCGAGAACTATTAATTTTCATTATATTTCATTGTCGATTAATTGGTTATGCACTTTTTACAATCAAACAAATGACTTAAGAAAGAAGACAACAAATACCATAACAAAAAAACCAATCACAGTCCACAACTTCTCTTCTCTATTCCACTCTATGCAATGTGAACAATGCTCTTCAAAACTGGTTACTTCAAACTATGTAGTTGGATACAATTGATTGAAATAAATAACTTAGAAAACTAGCCTCACTCATAGCATAAAAAGGAAAATAAAGAGAGAATTATGCCAACGAATCCAAACCAACTCTCGGGATATAAAAAAACGATCTCTGTCAGTTTCATTGTAGAGGTGGAACCCAACCTTGACAATGCAGTTTCAAAGGCCAATTAAATCCTCCTTGATAAATGAAGAGGTCAGCAAAAATCACTATGTGCACACTAGTCGAAAGATAGTTGGCCACTCTAAACATCACTGGTAATCATTCGAGCCCATTTGTTATTATCCTAACTAGTTGATTGATACAGTCATCCATGTGGGTTATTCATTACTAAGATAAATGTATGTCGCATTTATGTTAATAGAATTGTGCAAAAAACTATAGTAAGGCATCTGTTTACAACGTTCCACAAATAATAATTCCACATGTAATAAATTTTCTGGATTCCAGAATAACAGCCATAGTCACCAATAATTGTGATTCTCTAAGGAAACTGCGAAGGACTCAGAGAAAACATGGTCTTGAAGCTTACGACTTCACTTATTGCAATTGACGGGGATAACATTTGTAATAGTATACCATGCTTGCCTGTAACCCTGTAAAGTGAACAAACTCAATGCTTGAGCATTGGATCAAATTCCTTTTACTGCTTGTTTTGTTAAAATAAGCTAATTACTCCTGCATGAGGAGTTGGCTAAAATTAGAGAGTCATTTAACTGAGTGTTGAGTGTTGAAGTGTTGAGTCAAGTCGAGTTAAGTCATAGTCGAATTAAGTGTGTGGTTGCATGTCAAGTTATTTTAGGTGAGTCGCTAGTCAAAAAGGTTTAAATTGTTGAATTTCCATGACCTTGGGTCTAGGTTAGAGTCTTAAAGTCACTGACGCTACCAAACCAAGAATCTCAACCATAAACTTCTTTGCACATCGGAAATATAAAGCACTAAATCACATATGCACAATAGACACAAAATTTTACAATATGTGCAATCCCAATCTTCATTATATTAAACAAACTGAGTAATAAAACAATCTATGGTTTACAAGATACAATGAAAAACTTTGTTGTGCAACTTCTATGTCATATATTGTCCTATCGGTCCTTCGCTCCTGTACTACTCACTAGTAATGCCTTATTCCATTAAGGCATCCACACATCAAGACACTAAGAGGGTTGCCTTTTATCACTGCTGTAAGTCATGTCTGCTACAATGAACACGAGATCATCAACTGCTCTATGGGTTGGCCAATTTCTGAGCTCCAACCTACCATGATAGCAACAACTGCCGTCCTTCAAAGTTTTGCACTTCGGCACCAATCTTCACCCAAGCTTCAGCTTCTCTTTGTCCTTTATGATAACTTGTCTAGGGCTAATTTGGGTAGCCAACATACTTCCCTCCAACCAAATCTATGACACTCAATACTTCATTGTTGAATTTGCACCTAGGAAGACATTACACCACATAAGAATGTACTCCAATTGGCTCTAACATGTTGCACTATAATCTAATCCAAACTGGTCACTTCTTGACCCAATACACCTCTTCAAAATGTTGTTGTCCACTTCTTGCACTTGTTGTCACTATACCACTACTTAGGGCACACAATGCTACCCTCCACCCACACACAATCATCAATATAAGTCTGTCAAGTTTGTGGTCTTCCACGAAGAGACTCTTCACGCCTACGCTACCCCAACTCTAGGCTTAACCCTTCAATGTTGCCCTTAGAAACAACCCAATTGCTAGATATGGCCTAAGGCCTATCACATTAGCTACTATAGGCTTACGACCTCCCTCAAATCACCCCAAACAACCCTTAACAGAGCTTTGTTTTATGCCTTAGCCCTATAGCCTTCACTGCCCAACCTTTCTGTACTTAGATGACACTTGAATCAACCCTTCATTAGGGGACTTTTGAAGTCTAAAATGGGCCTCCCAAGAAAAATGTAAGACCAAAATAAACTTTATAAGAACCAATAGGATTCAAGATGATGATGTCAACCATGGGGGATGATTAACCATTTTTAGAGTAAAAAAGTAAAAATATTAAAAAATGATAAAATAATAAAACTACCTTTTCAATTCATATTTTTAACGTATCTCCCTAAGGTTTTACTGAAATTTCGAGTGAGAGTACTCATTGGATGCAAAATTTAGTCCTTATCCAAGGAGTACCCATATTGCATACTTTTGATGGACCATGCTACACGAAAAATGAGAAATACATGAAAAAACGTGATTGCAATCACATTTTCCATGTATTTCTCATTTTCATGTCATAGGGTCCATCAAAAGTATGAAACATGGATAGTCCTTGGATGGGGAATCAAATTTTGCATCCAACGAGTGTTTCCGCTCGAAATTTGAGTAAATCCTTAGAAAGATAAGTTGAAAAAATAGTTTTTTCTTTTTTCCCTCTAAAATGTGATGATATAATATAATCTTATTTTATTATTTTATAATCTCTAAAGAAATTTCAACCCCCACTCCGGTTATCATTTTTCCTTATCACTCCATGCATTTAGTTTTAAATCCAAGCATGATAAAAATTCTAAAACGTGGAAATGATAATATTTTTCTGAAAACACAAATTTAGAGATTTCACAACTATTGATATTGCAGAAATAAAACACAACAAAATTATGACAACCACACACAGAAAATAGCGCAGTTATTTTTGGTCAATGTGACCCTGGAAAATCCCCCTACAACTCTTGGGGAAAACCAGTTTGAAAGCTCTTCTTTATTTCTGAAAATGCTTTTATAGAGAAACTGAAATACACAGTAAAAATTCTAGTAACCACAAATTACAACTTATCTCGATTTTTGTGCATGAACTCCACCTTGAAAATCATGCCAATCAACAAAAAACTAAAATATAATTTTTTTACAGCAATAAAACAACATTAAATGTTGTACGACCAACCTCAAAAAATATGCCCAAAACTTCTTGTCCTTCTTCCTCAATTTCCGAGCCTTTCTCCTGTTGTACTATTTTTCCTTGGGATGCATGCCAATAAATGTTGCTGCCCAAATTTGGTGAAATGTCTTCTTGCTCCTCTCCTTCACTTCCTCACTACTCATAAATTTTCTCCTTGCTCTCTCTTCTCTTTCTCTCAAATGCTCATGAAAGAATGAATTGATCTTTTCCTCTTCTCTTCTTCTTTTATTCTCTAAATGACCTTTTGGGTTACGCTAAGATCTAATGGCTGAGATTCATTTAGATCTAGGGATGAGAATAAATGTGCATTTAATTCTCACTTTCTATTTTTTAACTCATCCACTTTTTTTTTTCTACGTAAAGCTAAATCTATTATATTAACAAGGAGGTAGTAAATTTACATCATGACCGTAGTCAAGCACTCTCCTCCTGCGGGAGGCAGTTCTATTCAAAACAGGCATGTTTGAAAAATGTCTAATTTTGTTTCCCACGCAGGGGAATAATCTCTGACACATGAGACAAATCAAAAACTCAAAAAAATACCAAAGGAGAGTGATCACTGAAACACGAGACAATACCAGAGACCCATGACCGAGTCGCCTTACAACCTTGCCCTGTGGAGAGGGGTATTCTACAAAAAGAGAAGCGTGGATGGCCTTTCTATTCATCAATGGGCTCTTCAGTAATTTGACACCAACCCATATCAGGTGGTTCCTCTAACTGTGTCACATTCTGAGCATCAGGTCCCTGATCTACCATCATCACCTCCCCCGCGCTGCTCCTTTGTTCATTTGTTTCCCGCTGAGGCATGTTCTCCATAGCCAGCTGAAAAGATGAAGAGGGGTTCTGGATTTCCCTCGAATTTTCTGCCTGAGTCCTTAAGTCAACAGATGAACTTTCCTCCTGAAAAACCACTGTGAAATAGGCTGTAATCCTGGGCCTGTTTAGAGCACTGTCAAAGGTGAATATGGCGGAGCCTATGGCAGGAATCAGACTGGGTCGAGAGTCAGAGGCTCGAGACCTTCCTCTTCTACTGCGAGAAGAAATCCCTCTCCTTGGAGGATGATTCAAATCGCTAGAGGATGAATCCGTTGGGGCTCTTCTCGGCTGCCCCCTGTGAATGCCTACTCTAGGTCTCAATCGAGGCATCCTGCAGATGATAGTGGCCCAGATCCAGAAATTTTACTGTGGGGCGATAGCCTGGAAGCGGTGATGCCTCCTAATTGAGCCTCCTCTGCCTAGATTTAGCGTATTCTCTGGGTTTTCCGATTCCCTGCGCGTGTGCACTAACCAAAACCAAACACAGATATCAGTTGCCAAGAGATAAGAACGAGAGGGCCGAATTGCGATACCTGAGCAATAATCAGGGAGGGGAATGACCAGCCTCATAGAGAAGGCCAAGATTATCAGCACCGGGGTCCAATTCCTTGCTTTCTCTCTATGTTTCTTTGCATGCGCAAAGGATTGCCTACAGAGGAGCAGAGCCACCGAATTTACCATCTTCCTCGACCCTTCTCCGGTTTTAAGGTTACCCGCCTTGTCTTGGGAGTCGCCTCCCATTACTGCTCCCTTGATCGCTTGAGCCCTCCACTGCACGCTGGTGCATGTGAAACTTAATTCCCTCGTAGTGAGCCTGGCATTCCAGCCGAACTGGTGGTTTAACGTACCCTGAGTGACTATCATGCAGATGTGCCATGCACCGAGTGTTATTTCCCTTCCACGTTTCCTGTGCAGGTCGGGCAAGTGGCATTCCGCCCCGCCCATCCACTGTCCTATCATTTTAATTCTCAACGCTAACACCCGCATCAGGGGTTTTAACTCATCCCCTTAAATAAAGACCAACTTAGCATTTTATTTCCATAGTCACTTTTTCACTTATTAATTCTTCTTTATGAGAGATTTTTCGGTGTAAATCACAAGAAATTTCATTTGTCGACGCGTTTCGAACCAACCAATGTGGTTCACCTTTAAATTAGAATGTAACTTTACCACTTATAAAGGAAATTTTAAATTACAATGTAACTTTACCACTTATAAAGTCACTTTTAAATTAAATTGACTTTACCACTTATAAAGTCACTTTAGGAGAAAAGTAAAAAATAAATTTGGACACTTTTCCCTAGGCCAAAGATCAAAGTCTTAGGGAAACACTTGCCTTCTGGTACTCAAATTTTAACACTCCCTCTTATCGAGGAAAGTTTTCCTCACCACTCCCATCTTGTCTCTGAAGTATACATGCTTGCCCCATGGTAAGGCTTTGGTGAAAATGTCTGCTACCTGCTCATTTGTGGAAATGTACTCAAGCTTGATAGCTCCCTTTTGGATGTAGTCTCTAATGAAGTGATACTTGATCTCAATATGCTTTGACTTGTCATGAAAAACTGGATTCTCCGTGAGTTTTATGTAATTCTGATTATCACAGTAAATTATTGAAGGTCTCAATGCTTGACCAAATAGACCAAACAACATCTTGCGAAGCCATATGGCCTCACAACTAGCCAAACTAGAAGCCATATACTCTGCCTTAGCTGAACTCAATGCAATTGACTGTTGTTTCTGGCTGATCCATGACACAACTACTGAACCCAACCCAAAACAACACTCAAAAGTACTCTTCCTATTTGAAGCACAACCTGCCCAATCTGAATCCGTGTACCCTACCAGTCTCAATCCATCACCCTGTCTATAATCTAGACAAAATTCCACTGTCCCTTGCAAGTAACAAAGAATGTGTTTTGTAGCCACCCAGTGCACTCTCCTAGGCTCACACATGAACTGACTCATAGTGTTAACTGCAAAACATATATCTAGTCGAGTGTTGACCAAATACATCAAACAACCAATCAACTGTCTGTATAGAGTAGGATCCACCAACTCGGAATCAAAAGCGTGAATCTTCTTCCAGTTAGTGATCATAGGTGTAGACATGGGTTTGCAGTCCTCCATGTGAAATCTGCTAAGAATATCCACAATAGACTTCCCTTGTCCCAGGAAGAAATTCCCCTCCTCTTGCCACACCTCCAATCCCAGAAAATAATGCATCAAGCCGATATCCTTCATCTCAAACTCTAAAGCAAGATCTCTCTTGCAGCCCTCAATGAGTCTCTCTGCACCAGTGATGATCAAGTCATCAACATACAACACCAGAATGAGAGGCTCCTAGCCCACCACAATGACGTATAGGTTTGGATCAGCCTCACCCTTTGTGAAACCAAACTGTTGCAAGTATGTATCAATCCTTGAGTACCAAGCTCTAGGAGCTTGCTTCAAGCCATAAAGTGCCTTTTTCAATCTGCATACATAGGACTCCTTCCCATGCACCTCAAAGCCCCGTGACTGCTCAATATAAACCTCCTCTTGAATGAAGCCATTGAGAAATGCGGTCTTCACATCCATCTGGTGGATCTTCCAACCCATCTCTGTTGTAATTGATATAATGGAGCAAATAGATGTATACCAAGCTACGGGAGTGAAGGTCTCCTCATAGTAAACTTCCTCTACATGTGAGAACCCTATCGCCACAAATCGAGCCTTGAACTTCTTGATGCTACCATATGCAGCATGATTTATCTTGTAGAGCCATCTGGAAGTAACAACTGATTTACATTCAGGCCTCGACACTACCTCCCAAACATCGTTCTTCATAATAGAAGAATACTCCTCCATCATGGCCTCTCTCCACACTTGTTGGCTAGCTACCTCCTCATAACTAGAAGGCTTGGAGTCAACAATGTTTGTTACCAATGCCATGTAACTACAAAACCACTCAGGTGGTTTACTCTCTCTAACCTATCTCTTTCGCCCAGAAACTGATGTGGCCTCACGCAAGGTATGTCGAAGCCACTTGGGCTTCCTCTTCCCTGAGCATGTATCTCCCACTCGAGTGAAAGAATCCTCATCATCACCAGAAGCCTAAACTCCTGAAGGCCTATCAATTGAACTCATTCCTAAATCTGCGCATGTAGAAGCTGAAGTACCGTGTGAACTGCCCATTAGTGGAATACCCTGTGAATTGCTCTATGGAATACCTTGCGTGTTTCCAGAAGAACCACCCACTTGACTCTGAGAGCCACTGCTCACTAATGGACCTGACACTCTAATCGATGTACCTCCTGATCCTTGACCACTGGATCCCTATGACTGACTCAACTGCTCCTAAGGGTCTGGTGACTCTAGATACTCTAACTCTTGTGACCTCCTGAAAGAATTCTCCTTTGTGAACTTCACATCTCGCCTGACAACCACTTTCCTCCACGCCGGAATATAAATCTGATAAGTTTTCGAGGTCTCGCTATAACCCATAAAGATGCCCTTATCTACAGTGGGCTCTAGCTTGTTTCTGTTCTCCTTGGGGACATAGGAATATGTAAGGTACCCAAAGATAAAAAAGTGCCCAACATTAGGCTTCTTCCCAGAAAATGGCTCCTCTGGAGTCACATTCCCCAAGGCACAATGTGGACTCCTGTTCTACAAGTACACAACAGTGTTGCAAGCCTCTACCCAAAAAATTACAAGTAACCCCTAATCATGAAGCATGGTTTTGACAACCCCTGCAATGGATATGTTCTTCCCCTCTGCAACCCCATTCTGCCTGGGGTAGTAAGGAACTGTGAACTCCCTCCTAATGCTTGCCTCAGCACAAAAATCAACAAAATCACCAAGGGTATACTCCCCTCCATTTTTTGACCTAAGGACCTTGATCTTCCTACCTGTCTGGTGTTATAGACATTTTTGTGCCTTACAGCTATAAGCATGAAATGTCCATAAACCAAGGGATCCTAAGTCCCTAAAGGTGTTGTTCCAGCTCCTAAAGAAACAAGGTCAACAAATTACAACTTCTCCCAGAAGTTCTCCACCAGAAACTGCTCAAAACTAGTCAAAACAGGATCATTTCAAGTGCTCCACTAGCTGGCTGCGTTGCAAAGAACCCAAATACACTGGCTAGGTGCGTTGCAACGCACTTGAATGCACTACCAGGGTGCGTTGAGCGGGAAATGACAAGTGGCAGAGTCATTCCACGAGGTGGAGAGACAATGGAAGCTTCCAGAATCTTCTCCAATGACACTTGCCTCACTGAATTCGACCAGTGATGAGTAAGAGGCTCTCAGTCTCCAAGTGGAAGCAAGAACTGACAGAGAGAAGCCACTAATCAATTCATGAGCTAACTCATCCTCTTTGCATACATCTATATATGGATCCCTCACCAAGAGATCCGGGGGCTGGAATTTTGTACATTGCAAAGAATTGTTGTTGGTTTTGTGATAGATATCAGAGTATTGGGTGATTTATGCTTTGTTGGAGGTGAAGAAGGGATTCTATGCTGGGAGGTTGATGCTGGATCAGGAATCATCGGTTGTAACTCCTCCTGGATCTTCTCGTTTTATCAATAAAACTACTTGAGTTTCTCCTACATGCTTGTATATCTGATGTGTGTTATATTTGTATGTTTAGCTTAAATCTGATCCTAAGCTTTTTATGAACATAAATCCATGTATTTGTGTAGTTTCTTTCTTATGTGAACTTGCAGGAACTTGGTGACGCTGGGCAAGTGAGGGAGCAGATCGTTGGAAGCTGGCAAAGAGAAGAGAGATTGGATCGAACAACTAGCGCAAGACACAGGTCAGTTCATCTTAATAATCTTCGTTTATAGTTCATAAAGGAGAATACAAGAGTAGTTTTCCATGTTTGTTACTGAGGTCTCTGTCACAACCCAGTGGGATAGGGTCGTTCTGAATAGACACTTTTCCCGAAAACAAAATGGCGACTCCGCTGAGGATCGTGTCTAGTTAGTTTATTTGTGTTTCTATTGTTGTTCATCTCATAAACTTAGGAGTAGCGAATCGAACTGCATTTGCCATTTACAAATGCAAAGTAGACATCTGCTATTCTAGTCAAATCACTGGGCCTGTTTATGATCTGAACAGTTGACTCACAAATGATCTGATTACCCTTTGTGATAGCTCTTAAACCTCTTGTAAATCAACCCTCTAATTGTACACTATTGATTTCTTTTACCCGGCCGAAAACCATAGATTAAACTGCAAACCGTGACCCAGAACCCAGAGAGAATTCTCGTTTCTGCTTCAGCGCAGGCTCTGTGAAGAGACTCTACATTTCAGCGCAGTTCCCGAGAGGGCTACCTGCGTTGCAATTCAGTTTCTTTGTGTAGCAGGTGCGTTGATCAGCCTAGCCCTGCCTAGCTGAGGTTCTTTGCTCACTTTTTCCAGTTTTGCCTCTGATTTTTGCAGCCTGTGATCAGTGTGTTTGTCTGTTTAAAAGCCCCTTTTCTTTGCCTTAATTCCGCCTCAGTTGTATAAAAGAAACTGTATTTATTTTTGTGTATTTGTTACGTCATTTATAGTTTCCCATTGCAAAAGCAAACTAGTCATATTGTCGCCCTTAGATCTAGATCTGTCGTAAGTGTCGTTTTGATCTTGGGAGAAAGTTTATTTGCTGTTGACAGTTGATTACGCTTTTACTTTTGCCCCTGGCTTGAATTTGTGAATTTCTAGTGTCGAAACAAGTGTTTACTTCAAAATCATAAAGTGTTGTAATCGTCTCTACCTTCTGATTTCGAAAAGAAGCTTGTTTGTGTTTTTCACTTGAAATCGAATTCAAATTTGTACAACAACTTTCTTTTAGGCATCAATATTAAGAAAGTGAAAAACAAATACATGCACAAGTGCATTTGCATATTAACAGTTTGTATGGCTTGATTTAGGAAAAGTGCATTTACAGTGTGCTCTTTGCTCTTTGAGAAAAGATTGTGTCTTTCTTTTCCCCTTGTAGCTAGGATTTTCATTGCTGAAAAGAGATAAAAGCTTGCTTATCATCTTTAGATTGCATTTTAGGAATTACATCTACATCTCGTGGTGAACCCAAAAGGCAAACTTCATAAGAAAGATCAACCTAAAATAAATTCAATGAACTTAACAATGCTTTGTAACTTAACGCACAACATCTAGAGGTCTAGGCTAGAGACGTATTCTGGTGTCGTAAAGCCTGGTAACTGTTGTCCTCACTGATGGTTGGGTGATTCCTCCACTTTGAGACGATAAGTGCCAGTACGGACTTGTGCTCCCACGTACCGTCGAGTATATATTGGGAGACCCCTATAGGCATAAAACCTTTATCCATAGGAAGCCGGGTCGGCCGCCCTACTTATCGCAATGCACTGAACACAACATTCAGGAAGATTGACCGCCGTACTCAAAAAAGTATTCTGCGGTTTTGCGATTGGTTTGGCACTCCCTCTACCTAGACCTCCAGAGCAGTCCCTTTCGTTCCTTTTCAGACTCCTTAACGGAAAAGGTCCATCTGAGCACTTGTCACTTCAGGCTCATTAAAAATCGAAAGAGACTAGAGACATCTTTTGTTTTTTCTCGACTCTTTAAAACTGAAAAAACAAGTTGTGTCAAAGCATGTTAAAATTTGTTTTAAATGGAATATTCATACCCTTTTCCTGCATTGATCTTTGGGTTGAGAAAATGGAGCCTACCAATCAAGGAGTTCCCCTTGGTGGAAATCCTAGTCCCTTCGCCTCTTGGGGAGATGTTGGTGCGCCCCATATGGCCACATTGTCGCTTCCAAGACTGAAAATTGTCTTTCCAGTATGGCTCTTCTCAACCAATGTCGTTCAGAACACCACTATTCCTGAACAGTTGAATCAGCAATTAGACGAGTCCAGAGTTACCCACCAACCTTCTACTTCCTCTAATTCTTCCTCTCCTCCTTCCTCTTCGCTTGACGGGACTGGTAAAGCTAAAAGCCAAGTTCCTAAAGAGAAGAAGGAAAAGAAGAAGAAAGAGAAAAAGAAGAAAGAGCCAAAGGCGAATAAGGGAAAACGAGTGTCATCTAATGAGAATCCACACATAGCACCGACCAGGCCTAAATCGCCATGTGTCATTTGTAGAGGAGACCACTTTCATAGAGATTGTCCTTGCATCCCTCGGATACTAAGGGACTGGTCTCCTCGTTTGCACAATCCGGTGTCATCAACCTTTGGAGATCATGTTGAAAGCACACCGTCAACTAGTGAAAGTGAAGCCCCAGGACAAAAAGGGAAAGCTAGATTTCCCTGTAGAATGTGCGAAGGCAACCATGCCCTCCACCGTTGTCCCTTCTTAGACGAGGCTAAAAGAGTTTTGGATGATCGTCCGGTTTCACCGTTACGACTTCCTCCTGGATATAAAAATCTCTTGCCGAGTCCGTCACTAGTTGAGAACCCAGCTGGCCCGCTCAAGTGGTCAGCTGAAGCGTCTATCATTGAAGATAAACCAACTGAATCCATACCAGATGAAAGTTAAAAGGTCGAGGGGGAAGTTGACCCGGTCTTGCCTTCAGAGGTTTTATCTTCGAATGATACAGTCACTGAAGAGGATAAGGATGACACCGTCCAAATTCTCTTCATCAACATAGACTCCGACGAACATGGGGCAATCCACCCATTCCTTTACCGCAGGAAGGAAGTTCGTCAGAGCCATACCCGGCCGTTTACTCGGTCCCACATCCAAGCAACCTAGTTGTATCCTTCGACTGGAATCAACTAGGCACACCCCATTTGCCAGCAAGCATACCATTCCGAATTATCGTTCAAATATATAGAATGGTCATGGCTGGCACCATCGTAGATGAGGGGGCTTCTGTGAGTATCCTTTTTTCTATTGTTTGGAAAGTGCTTGGTTCGCCATCGCTGTTGCCTGAAATGAGAAATCTGATAGGCTTTGATAAAGGAACCAGTCGACCTTTAGGGATCCTTCCCGATGTGCCCATAACATTGAGAGGGAAGACAGTTCGCATAAACATCATGGTCGTTCAAGGACCCTTGGATTATAACCTTCTCCTTGGACGAGACTATATTTATTGCATGGGAGCCATCGTCTCCTCACTCTTTAGAGTAATGTGTTTTCCGCACGAAGGAAGAGTGGTCAAGCTCGTGGACCAGCTTTCATTTCCCGGATCACGCATAGCAAATAGTCATATACCGTCCCTAAATGGTCCCTTCACGCAAGAAATGTCTCAAGTCCCAGTCCATCCTCCCGATGAGCGTGAGTAATTCGGAGGGATATGACTGAAACCCAGGGGGCATGCGTCCTGGTCTGCTTCGGCAGGAAAACTTCGGGTATAGGGTAGGTTTCCGCGGGAGAATATGACTATTCTGTACCCCATCCGTCGGTGGAAGAGGGGTTATTCTAGAATAAGATTCTTTTGTCAAAGTTATGTGAGTTGGTTGATCTCGCCACTCACCTTTTTCTATTTCGGTAGACATTGCCGAAGAAGTGTTTTGTTTGCTACGTGAATAGAGCAATCTTTGGGTAACCTGTAAGAGGTAGGCCTTTCCCGATAGAACAAATGTTTTGTCTACAAATTGAGAGGTAACCTTGAAATCATATTTTATACCTGGGGGCATGCAAACCTTTTGGAGTGCAAGCAAAGGGTGACTATTTATTTTTTAAATTTTTAGGTCCTCCCTTTAAACCCGTAGGCTAACACTTTAAACTCGTAGGATTAGTCGTCATCTAACTTGCATAAAGAGAGGATGTGGGGCAAAATTCTAAAAGTTGTCGTTTTTATATGATACATTCTTATTATATGACTGGATTACTCGAGCAGTTTTAGCACATAGTTCAAGCTCATTAAAAAATAAACATAAGATCGAGCAAATTTTTCCACCCGCGTTTAAGCTCGTTAAAAAATGAACTATCCTCCGGTAAATAACCACCGTGAATGAAGCATTTTCAGCCATTAAAGCCTTGGTCGTTTTTGCACCGTCACCTCCACTTTTCCATTGGCCGATCATTCACCTCCATTTGATTGTTTACCCATTTTGAGGAACAGCTGCGAAGAGTGATTTCACTAGCCATCCTTGTGACATTGTCGTGATTGGAAAATTCCAAACCTTACCTGGAATCAGCTGCTACCCGTCTTATCACTCGTTCCTCAAAAGACGAGTCTTCTTTAAGCTCTTTTCATCTGACTTGTAAAATATGAAAAGATTTCCGAGTTTTGGCCTTCCAGCTCGTTAAAGCGACAGGAAGTGCTATCCCTCCTCTAGATTTTAATCTTTTTGGACCTGAGGGATTATTGCACAAAAAGATCGAGCGCTTGTTTTTGTTTGGCTCGTTAAAACTATCGAAAATTCATCCCTTCTGTATTGTTTTATACTTTTTCAGACTTAATGGATTAGATGACGAAAAAGGAATTCCGGAGTTATCTTTACGTACCTTTTCAGACTCCCTAAAAAGGAAAAGGACTGAGTTATCTTTGTCGTTAGACTCATTAAAAAGATTAATAGTGACAAACTTGTCTTTAGACGAGAACGAGTTTCACTATCGCTAGGCTCGTTAAAACATAGCGATGGGTTTGCCCGAAGGGCGAATTATAGAACAAGCATATGTTATCCTCCTCAAGCTTGACAAAAATAAAGAGGTACTGGTCAGAAATGAATGGGGAAAAATTGGGAAGAAAACTCAAAGAAACTTTATTGGTAGCAAGTCGCTCTTGAACATGAGACTTCCACTTCGTGCCAGAGTCGGGTTAGGTTGTTTCATTCACCGGTCACATCACCATGGTCATGCCATACCATCCACATTTGGGGTAAATGCTGCCGATCCATCACATAAGTGTCGCCGACATGTTCAAGAGAATTCATCCAGAGAAGTCACCCGTGTCCCATCCACTACCATACATTATACTTCACTCTTTCATGACCGCCACCCCGAACCGTATGTCACCAGATCATTTTCACCTCCATCAAAATCATTTGCTCCGTTCCGTGTCATTGATGTGGGATTCATTAAGGCCCTCCTTTGACGGATCGCTTCTTGTCGACATCAGCTTATTATCCAAGAAGTTGATCTAGGAACACCCCTTCAGTACTTTGAAGCTTGCATGCCCCAATGGAAAGTTTATCACTTCTGGCGACAGGTATGCATCAATGACCTTCGACCGAAAGATTCGAAGACAAGTCCTTTATTCACACCACGTGAATTGTACTGCAGTACCTTGAGGGTCATTATCATTATCGGTGATTCCTCTCGCGCTTGTTAACAGTTTACATCATTGACTGGTAATCAAGCGATGTCTTTCCATGTTCGACTTCAAAACATTTCTCACATGGATCGACTTGTACTTAGAGTGAAGATCGGACGAGATTGAAGACCCCGGATCTAGTTTCATCCATCCGGGCTGCGATATATATTTAGGAAAAATAAAGACATTGAAATGTACAACATTGCAGCACAGATAATCATCCTACCAAAAGGATGATGACTTCATCAGAATCATCAGTCTACCATCAGACGATTGTCTGTCCTATGTACATGAGAATGAATTTATAAAGCTGAGCATGGGAATGCCCGCCTCAGCTAGATCATGAAAACAGTATGAAGATAATGTATTATATTGTATCTTATTACAGGTCTCCTCTCCAGCATTAGAAGAACTTCGGATCCTCCTAATAAAGCATTTCACTCGATAAACGACCTCATACTTTAGGGGGAAACTGTTATAGACATTTTTGTGCCTTACAGCGATAAGCATGAAATGTCCATAAACCAAGGGATCCTAAGTCCCTAAAGGTGTTGTTCCAGCTCCTAAAGAAACAAGGTCAACAAATTACAGCTTCTCCCAGAAGTTCTCCGCCAGAAACAGCTCAAAACTAGTCAAAACAGGATCATTTCAAGTGCTCCACTAGCTGGCTGTGTTGCAAAGCACCCAAATACACTGGCTAGGTGCGTTGCAACGCACTTGAATGCACTACCAGGGTGCGTTGAGCGGGAATTGACAAGTGGCAGAGTCATTCCACGAGGTGGAGAGACAATGGAAGCTTCCAGAATCTTCTCCAATGACACTTGCCTCACTGAATTCGACCAGTGATGAGTAAGAGGCTCTCAGTCTCCAAGTGGAAGCAAGAACTGACAGAGAGAAGCCACTAATCAATTCATGAGCTGACTCATCCTCTTTGCATACATCTATATATGGATCCCTCACCAAGAGATCCGGGGGCTGGAATTTTGTACATTGCAGAGAATTGTTGTTGGTTTTGTGATAGATATCAGAGTATTGGGTGATTTATGCTTTGTTGGAGGTGAAGAAGGGATTCTATGCTGGGAGGTTGATGCTGGATCAGGAATCATTGGTTGTAACACCTCCTGGATCTTCTTGTTTTATCAATAAAACTACTTTAGTTTCTCCTACATGCTTGTATATCTGATGTGTGTTATATTTGTATGTTTAGCTTAAATCTGATCCTAAGCTTTTTATGAACATAAATCCATGTCTTTGTGTAGTTTATTTCTTCTGTGAACTTGCAGGAACTTGGTGACGCTGGGCAAGTGAGGGAGCATATCGTTGGAAGCTGGAAAAGAGAAGAGAGATTGGATCGAACAACTAGCGCAAGACACAGGTCGGTTCATCTTAATCATCTTCGTTTATAGTTCATAAAGGAGAATACAAGAGTAGTTTTCCCTGTTTGTTTCTGAGGTCTCTGTCACAACCCAGTGGGATAGGGTCGTTCTGAATAGACACTTTTCCTGAAAACATCTGGATCTCCACAAGAGCTTTGAACTCTTTAAACCACTTGAAGACCTCACTCTTGGTCTTCAAGAAATAAATCCAGGTCTTCTTAGAATGGTCATCAATGAATAAAACATAGCACTCATAGCCACTCAAGGATACATGAGACATCCAACCACTCACATCGGTATGAATCAAGTCAAGGATCCCGGTCGCTCTGCTGTCACTGCTGGGAAAATGGGATTTGGCAAACTTCCCCATAGTACATCCTCTACATACATCAAGGTCATCAGAACTGAAATTTGGCACACCAGTGGTGATCTCCCGCAATGTACTTAAGGCCCCATGATACATATGCCCCATCCTGTGGTGCCAAATCTCACACAACTCTGAACTGCAAGATCTGTTGTCGGTCCTGTGTCGGGTGTTGCTACTCAATGCCATTAGGGGCTAGAATGAGAACTTGTACACCTTGGCATGGTGCACACCAATCTCTCTAGCTGAAGAAGCTGGAGTTCCCCTAGGATATATAAGCACCCGCCCTCTCTTGAACAACACGTCATACCCTCTATCCTCAAGTGTTGAGATGGATATCAGGTTCTTCTTCATTCCAGTCACATATAGAACATCTGACACTTTCAAGGGAGGTTTGGGTCCCTATCAAATGTTAATGTCCCCACACCGACTACTCTAAAAATGTTTTCATCACCATGTACTACCTCCATATCAGTATCACCCTCTGAAAGCTCTGAGAAGTACTCTCTAACTCCTGTCATGTGGCAGGAAGCACAACTGTCAACATACCAAATGCTAGAAGATGTTATGCTAGTAGCAGGGAATGCACACTCCCTCTGAACCTATATGGTAGGTGATCCTGCACTGGTGGCATCACAAGCTATGAACCCAAACTCCCGATCAAATCTCTCTAAGAAGCTCTCTATCTCTGCAGAAGCTGCCATGGGTTTGTCTTTCCATTTTTTGTTCTTCTTCTCCGGACACACAATAGCATAGTGTCCCAACTTTTGACAATTCCAACTTTTGACTTTGGAATAGTCCTTCTCCTTGTTCTACTGCTTGCCTTTACTTTTGCCTTTGCCTCCACTGTTGGAAGCTTGCTTCTTTGCTCTTCCCTTCTTACCTCTTGCTAACAATGCCACATTGTCATCCTCCTCCACCTATTTCACTACCCCAGTATGGTTCTTTCTGATCTCATTCTGAATGTAATCATTCCACAGCCTCTCCCAATCGAGAAGGTTTTCCCATGAAACAATGCCATCCACAAAATTCTCCCACGTATTGGGAAGACCATTCAAAGCAATCCTCACCAACTCAATGGGTGCAAGGATCTCACCTATGGCTGCTAACTCATCTCTCACTGAAGTGATCTTTGTGAGGTATGTTGTAGCACTATCGGTCTTGGCCATTTTAATGGCCTTCAGTTTCTCCTTTAGGACCATTTTCTGTTTTCATTTGAGCTCTAGTAAAGGTTGGTTAAGGCTATCCGAATCTCATGCGCATAAGTCTTTCCTCTCACATGAGGAATGACATGGTCTTTGATTCGTTCCAAAATAAACATTTTTGCCTTAACATTCTTTTTTCTTAAACTCTGCCAACTGTACAGGGTCAGCAGGTACTACTACTGGGTTTTGTGTGGTATTTACCATAATGCCCCAGACTTCTCCTTCCTCACAAATTCTCTGGATTCTCTCCTTCCATGCACTGTAGTTGTTCTGCCCATCATACGTGTCTTCAACTCTCAAACCCAAAGACATGTTTCACTATCCTACCAAACTGAAATTTTCAAATCCGTGGTAAAGGTTTATATTTTTGTGTAAAAATCAGCTTGCTATAATTTTCACTTTGTTGTCCCAAACTGCCCTTTTCAACCAACCAAGCTCTGATACTGTGAAGAAATTTCAAACCCCACTCAGGTTATCAGTTTTCCTTATCACTCCATGCATTTAGTTTTAAATCCAAGCATGATAAAAATTCTAAAATCTGGAAGTGGTAATATTTTTCTAAAAACACAAATTTAGAGATTTCACAACTGTTGAAATTGCAGAAATAAAACACAGCAAAATTATGATAGCCACACACAGAAAATAACACAGTGATTTTTGGTCAATGTGACCCTAGAAAAAACCACTAAAAGTCTTGGGGAAAACTACTTTGAGAGCTCTTCTTTATTTCTAAAGTGCTTTTACAGAGAAACTGAAATACACAGTAAAAATTCTAGCAACCACAAATTACAACTTATCTTGATTTCCGTGCATGAACTCCACCTCGAAAATCATGCCAATTAGCAAACAGCGAAAACAGAAACTTTTAGAGCAATAAAAAAACATTAAATGTTGTACGGCCAGCCTCGAAAAACATGCCTAGAACTTGCTATCCCTCTTCCTCGATTTCTATGCCTTTCTCCTGCTGTACAATTTTCCTTGGGATGTGTGCCAATAAATGTTGTTGCCCAGATTTGCTGAAATGTCTTCTTGCTGCTCTCCTTCACTTCCTCACTGCTCAGAAATTTTCTCCTTGCTCTTTCTTCTCTTTCTCTCAAATGCTCATGAAAGAATGAATTGATATTTTCCTCTTCTCTTCTTCTTTTATTCTCTAGATGACCTTTGGGTTACCCTAAGATCTAATGGCTGAGATTCATTTAGATCTAGGGATGAGAATAAATGTGCATTTAATTCTCCCTTTCTATTTTTTAACTCACCGACTTAAATAAAGACCCACTTAGCATTTTATTTCCATAGTTAGTTTTTCACTTTCTAATTCTTCATTCACTTTAATAAAGTCACATTTAAATTAGAATGTAACTTTACCACTTATAAAGTCACTTTTAAATTAAATCGACTTTACCACTTATAAAGTCACTTTAGGAGAAAAGTAAAAAATAAATTTGGACACTTCTCCCTAGGCCAAAGATCAAAGCCTTAGGGAACCACTTGTCCCGTGGTACCCAAATTTTAACAATCTCCTTAGGAGGACCATTTTAGACCTCAAAATTCTCCTAATGTCATATCTGCTTTAGCCCATCAAACAATCTAGAAAACAGTTTGCCTAGCAACGCGTCCTTAAAGACAAACCCTTCACGATTTTCTTTAGCCTCCTTACACACGTTACCAAGTCCTCTTCTACTATTGCTAGTTGTCTCCAAATTTTAGAGCTCTTTTAAAGATGTATTGCCATAAGATGGATACTTAAAATGATTCAACTCATCCTCAATATATAGGATTTAAGGCCTCCAACAAGTTCACTCAAAGAGACATGTCTACTTGGAATTTTCTTCAAGTTGGCCTACTTGAAAATCCAATATTTACTATGTCAACTTCAAAAATTCATATCTTTCTAACAACAACTTGGATTCAAACAATGTTCAATGCATTGGAATCATCTTTCCAAGAACTATCATCCTCATCCATCACATGTCGTGAATCCATCATGTTTTTCCCCAAAACATGATGGGTGACAAAACCCCACACTTGGGTTCCAAGCCCACAAGCTTCCCTTGTGGTGCTTTATCCTTCAAACCCTGAAACCTAGGGCTTGCAGTAGCTCCCAAGCTACACAAATCAACACTCCCCCTTAGTGAGGGAGGTATTTCTAAGACTAGGAAGTATCTTGTCATCATCATCACTTCTCGCAACACTTTCCTAACTCTTAGTGCTCAGAATCGCAACAATCCCTGTACGGTGAACTGCACCCTCCTTGGAAGTGTCGTTGTCATTGTTGGAAGCAATGTGCTTCTTCTTCTTATCCTATAACATCCTCCACTCTTTCCATGATTCCTTCTTGGTATTTGCAGGAGTAGCCTTGCTCACCACTGACCATGTTCTCTTCTTGGGTTGCAGATTCTCCCTCTGAGTCTACAAGCTCCCTCTCGAACTAGACTCCCTCTGAGTCTCTGAAACCTGACCTTCTTGAAAAATTGTACCTTATTCTTGGGAACCTGTGCCTTCTCCTTTGAAGCCTACACCTGCACCTGCAATTGTTCCTCCTTCTGGGGAACCTGCACCTATCCCTGCTTCTTTCCATGATCCTTAGGTTTGGCAGTCAACCTGTAGAGACCATGCTCTCTAAGTCCAAGTACAATCCCATTGTCATTTGAGTCTCTGAGCTTGAGTCTTGCCTTCCCATCTTGCAACAAGACCTCAAAACCCCTCTTCTACATCATCGAGACAGAGAGAAAATTATATTTGAGTCCTGGTACAAACAATACATCCTGGACCCACATCATACCTCTGGTCTCCATCCTAAATGACTCAACACCCAATCCTTGGATCTCTAACAGACTCTTGTTGCCCAACACCATGTGCAACTTCGAGTCCCATCCAGATAGAGTCTCAAAAATATCCTGTGACCCTGTCATATGCTTCGTCGCACCATTGTCCATGTACCATCTATCCTCTTTGATAATACTCTACAAGAAATGGGAAACCATAGAAAAATCCTCCTCTTCGTCTTCTAATCTTCTAGTGAGATTATCCATCTCTGCTTTATTGGCAATAAAGGTGGCCTTCTTCCCTTTTCTTTTCTCATCAATTCCCTTCTTCTTCTTCGGACATCTCGATGAAAAATGACACATCTCACCAAAGTTAAAACACTTAACTTTAATCAACTCCTTTTTCTTACCCTTCATTCATGATGCAAGAGCCATGTCATCATCTGAAGCTTTCTTCTTCGGCTGAAGATCCTCATCTCGCAACTATTTCTAAATGAAGTAATCCCATAGCCTATCCCAGTCTGATAGCTTCTCCCTGGAACCAATTCCTTTAATGAAGGGTGTCCATTCCTCAGTGAACCCTTTCAAGGAAATCCTTACCATATCTCCATCTGAGACAGACATACTGATGGAAGCAAGCTCATCTTTGACCTGAGACAATTTCGTCAGATACGAGGTCACGCTTTCACCCTTTAACATCTTGGTGGACATCAACTTATCCTCCAATACCAATACTCGGTTCTCATTCTTATTCTGGAACAAATTATGAATAGACACCCACATCTCATGAGCGATGTTCTTCCCCGACAAATGAGGTATTAGGGCATCCCTCACACCATCTAGGATGATCAGTCTCGCACTCACATCCAAATCTTCCCATATTTCTAGCTCCTTAGGGTAACTTGGTTCGCTTCTTGATTTCTTTCTCGAAAAAATCTCAGATCTTGTTGACCTGCAATATCAAATTAATCCTTTCCTTCCATGGACTATAGTTGGACAACCCCTCCAACCTGTACTCATATCATATACCTGTCTGCAACTTCGACATTGTAGTGAACCCTTCACTCACAATGTGACCAACTCCCTCTCACGATGTACTTCGCTGCACATAACTCTAATTTACTTACTTCCAAAGTATATCATACACACTCTAAAACCACGTTAAATTTCCATGACCTTGGGTCTGGGTTAGATTCTTAAAACCACTAATGCTACCAAACTAAGAATCTCAACCATAAACTACTTTGCACAGTGGAAATATAAAGTAATAAATCACATATGCACAATATACACATTTATAAACAAAATTATACAATATGTACAATCCCAATCTTTGTGATATTAAACAAACTGAGTCATACAATAGTATATGGTTTACAAGATACAATGAAAATCTTCATTGAGCAACTTCTATGTCGTATCTTGTCCTTCCGGTCCTTTGCTCCCGTACTGCTCACTAGTAATGCCTTAGTCCATCAAGGCATCTACACATCGAGACTCCTAGAGGGTTGCCTCCTATCACTACCACAAGTTACGTCTTCTAAATTGAACATGGGCTCATTAACTGCTCTCTGGGTTGGCCAATTCCCGAGCTCCAATCTACCATGTTAGAAACAACTTTTGTCCATCAAAGTGTTGCACTTCGGCACCAATCTTCACCAAAACTTCAATTTCTCTTTGTCCATTAAGATAGCTTGTCTAGAGCTACTTTGGGTAGCAACCATGCTACCCTCCAATCAGCTCTATGACACCCAATACTTGTAGGTTTTAACCCTGTATAGAAATTACTTGCATACCAATTCTAAAGCACAAAAAATAAACAATGCAAGGGCATAACACATAAAACACATTTACACAAAGTTTTTCTGCTGGATCCCAAAAATGGGACTACCAGATTGATTTTTCATTATATTCCTTTCAATGTTACAATACATATTTATACACGCCGAAGCATCCAATACCATGGACCGAAAACCATCGCATCCAAAACCATGTGCGAAATCCATGCATAAAACCATAGGTAGGTCCGCCCAACCTAATATAGGGTCCAAAAAAAAATTTCTCAGGGCGCTGCCCCGGACCCCGTAGAGGGGGACTACTCGCCCCTCTCAAACCCCCTAGATAAGGGGGGCTCTGCCCCCCCTCTAACCTCCCGGTTAACTAGGTGGGCTAGTCGTGGAAAGAATATAACACAACCCAACAATACTTTACTATTGAATCAGCACCTAGGAAGACATTACACCAACTCAAAATGTCCTCCAATTAGCTCCAACAGGTTGCACTATAATCAGATCCAAACTGGTCACTTCTTGACCCAATCCACCTCTTCAAAATGATTTTTTCCACTTCTTTCACTTGTTGTCACTGTACCACTAGTTAGGGCTAACAATTCTTCCCTCCACCCACACACAGTTAGCAATATAAGTATGTTAAGGTTGCAGTCTTCCAAGGAGATATTCTTCACACCTATGCTGCCCCAAATCTAGGCTTAACCCTTCAACGTTGACCTTAGAGACAACCCAATTATTGGCTATGGCCTGCGGCCTAGCCCAACAACCGTTGTAGGTTTACAACCTCCCACAAATCACCCCAAACAACCCTTAACATATCTTTGTTTTGTCTCTTAGCCCTGTGGCCTTCACTGCCCAACCTTTCTATACTTAGACCACACTTGAAATAGCCATTTTGGATCTACTTTAGCCTATAAAAGAATCCAGCAAACAGTTTGAAATTCTTCCCAACAACTCACCCTCAAACATAGGCCCTTCACGTTGTTCCTTGGCATCCTTACACGTTGTCCCAAGTCCTCTTCTACTGCGGCTTGGTCTCTCCAAATTTCAATGCTCTTTTAGAGATGTACTTCCACAAGATAGATACTTAAAATGATTCAACTCGTCCCCAATATATAGGCTTTAAGGCCTCCAATGAGTTCACTAGAAGAGACACGTCTACTTGGAATTTTCTTCAAGTCGGCCTACTTGAAAATCCAATATTTACTATGTCCACTTCAAAAATTCATATCTTTGTAATGACAACTCAGATTCGAACGATTTTTGACCCATTGGAATTGTCTTTTCGAGAACTATCATCCTCATACATCACATGTTGTGAATCCATCATGGTTTTTACCCAAAACATGATGGCTGCTAAAACCCCACACTTGGGTCCCAAGCCCACAATCTTTCCTTGTGGCGCCGTGTCCTCCAAACCTTGAAGCCTAGGGCTTGGAGTACCTCCCAAGCTACACAAATCAACATAAATACCCTTCATCGGGTTCATCGTAAGAATCAAGTTTTTATGTGATCAATAGAAGAGTCACAACTCATATGTTTTGTGTGTGAATTTGTGTTTTGTCTCCTCGGCCTTTTGTAACAAATTGGCATTAGAGAAAGGTTACCAAGAGCCAGAGAGAACATATTAGTAGTAGTCTGTGTGAGAGGAGAGAAATATATTTTTCTCGTGGTTAATTGTATAACACACCTTGTAAACTATATACAGGGAATTATAATGCACACTGGTGTTAGTAAGCACCGCATTACAAGAGGTGAACTTATCGCAATTCAGTAGCACATGGTTTCTTTTGAGGTGGGCAATAATATCTCACTAATGCAAGCAAACTTCATGTACAGGGCGCTAACACGCATCCCTCTCATCACAAGAGGCGCTTTAATAAACCAAAGAGCATACATTTAAAACTATTAAGTCACGTGTCTTTGATTGATATGGTGTGAGGATTTTTATTTTAAAATTCAATATCCCTTCGTTCATATATGAGAGGCTCATATAACATGTGGGAGACTTTGATTTATAAAGGGATTTTTTTATATAGAAAGAAAAACATAAATAAGGGTTTTAGTGAAAAGGTTTTTTTAATGTTTTTAGAGTATTGTAAAATTTTTTAATATAGTATTTTTAAAAATGTTTTTGAAAAGGGCTTATAAAGTTTTCTAGCAAAAGAGGATTTTTTTAAGGAGAAATTTTAGGGTTTTTCGAAGAGAAATTTTTAAGAAAGATGAATTTCTCAAATTTCCAGCCCTAGTTCCCACTATTTACAGGGAAATCTTATAATGTGTGGGCCATTGAGATGACGACCACGTTGCAGGTTCATGATGTTTGGGATTATGTCCAATTTGGGTTTTTAGAACCTCAAACTGAAGAAGAAGAAGAACCTCTCACTAATGCAGAGAGGGAACAATGGAAGAAAGACAAAAAGAAGAATGCATAAGCATTACATCTTATCTAGCATGGAATGGACTAAGCAGTGTTCTAGAAGATTGTGATCATGTCTTCAGCAAATACAACATGGGAGACATTGGCGACAAGCTATAAAGGTATGACGAAAGTCAATATTGTTAAGTTGCAAAATACTAGGAGAGATTTTGAAAGTATGCAAAGGAAGGACACAAAGGACATCGATTATTTCATGAATCGAGCCATAACGATCATAAATCAATTAAAAATTTATGGTGAAGAAATTAAAGATTGAACAGTGGTTGAGAAGGTCCTCAGATCTTTGTCTACTAAATTTGATGTTGTGGTAGCATCCATAGAAGAAGCCAAGGATTTGACATCACTGACAATTGATGAGTTGATGGGATCACTTCTATCGCATGAGGCAAGGATAGACAAAAATAAGGGTTCCACTTTAGAAACCTCTTTTCAAAATCTAGGTTTCTATTTCAAGAGACAAAGGTCGAGGTAGAAGTAGATCAAGAGACAAATGACGAGGCATAATTCACGATGGTCAGAGAGATGGCCAATAAGAGCATGAAAGTGGAAACAACTATAGAAGCTTAAAAAATAATCAAAGAGTTGAGAAATCAAAGGTGAGATGTTATTATTGCAATAAATTTGGTCACTATGCCAATAATTGTAGGAAGAATATAGTTGATCAAGGGAACCAGAGAGCTAACATCACTATAGAGAGTACTAACTCCATGTTCCTAGCCTTCCATACCATGCATGAGTCTTCTGATAATGTGTGGTTATTGGATAGTGGTTGCAGTAACCACATGAAAAGCAACAAGAATTTGGTTGTAAATTTGGATCAATCTATGAAGACAAAGGTAAAGTTGGGGGCTAACAAGAAAGTGGATGTAGATGGCAAAGGAGTGGTCAACATTCTGACCAAGCAGGGGGGGCCAAAGACAAACTCAGAGGTATATTATGTTCTTGGTCTCAAACATAATTTGATAAGTGTTGGTCAGTTGACACAAAAGGGATATAGAGTTATCTTTTAAGGACAAGGGTTTGTTATATATGAAAAGTCCCTAAGAAATCAACTGATAGAAAAGGTGCAGATGAAGAGGAACATACTCTTTCCTCGAATTATGAATTAGAGTGATCAGGTCAGTTCTTTTATATTTGCATGTTCTAACTATTATTGGTTATGACACTTTCGATTTGGACACTTGCACTTTTTTGGTTGAAGATTATTGCAACGGAAACAATTGGTCAAAGGATTACCTCCCATCAAAGAACCTGCTAGTACTTGTGAGTCTTGCATCATTGGAAAGAAACACTGTGAAATTTTTCTAAAGGGTATTGCGTACAGAGCAAAACAAACTCTTGAGCTAGTGTGTATAGACTTGTGTGGACCTATGAGGACACAGTTGATTGGTGGAAGTTTTTACTTCCTCACTTTCATTGATGACTATAGTAGAAATACTTGGGTTTACTTCTTGAAGCAGATTTTTGAAACTTTTGCAAAGTTCAAGGAATTCAAAGCCTTAGCAGAGAATCAAAGTGATGAACAGATCAAGGTATTGAGGTTAGATCATGGTGGAGAATATGATTCAAAGGCATTCCATGATTACTGCAAACAACATGGAATCAGAAAACAGTTTACAAATAGGTACACACCACAACAAAATGGTGTAGCAGAGAGAAAGAATAGGAAAATTATGAGCAACGCAAGAAGCATGTTGAAAGGATGAAACTTGTCTAATGAGATTTGGGCAGAAGTGGTTTCCTTTTCTATTTATGTGATCAACAAATCTCCTACAAAGAGTGTGATGAAAAAAGTACCAGAACAAGGATGGTTAACTATGTATTGCAACATATCTCATCTTAGAGTATTTCGATGTGTAGCTTATGCACATGCACCTAAAGAGTGAAGAGGCAAATTTGATGATAAAACTGAAAATGCATATTTACTGGTTATAGTGAGAAATCAAAACCTTACAAATTGTATAGCATTGTCACCGAGAAGACCATAAGTACTAGAGATGTTATGTTCAAATAAGAAGAGTCATGGAATGGAATTGTAGACAAAACAGTTGATGCACAATTTCCACTGATGGAAGAAGATGATGTAGCAGAAAAAAGCAGCAAGAATCATAGGTGAAGACACCAAACAGAGGCACACCAAAAAGGAGTCCAAGATTTTCTGAGCAACATGAATCTTCAAGCAGATAAACATATCAATATTCTCCCAACAAGCAATCAGGTAATGAATCAAGAAATGGTAAGAGAAAGATGAGAAGTTTGAAAGACATTTATGATGACTTGGATGTTAGTTCAAATTTTCCATTGTTGTCACTCCAACCTTCTTCATTTGAAGAAGCTACTAGAGATGAAAATTGGGTGCAAGTTGTTGGTGGCTAGATTTCGATACTTTTGCTCACCCTTTTACCTTGTTCTTTTTTACCCATTTCATGCCAGTAATGGTTAATCATATCTTAAAATGCACAGTTATACCTCTTGTCATGTCTTTATGGATTATTGGTTAATGAAGCATAGTTGTAGGGGATTATTACCTAAGTGGCTTGTTAATTCAGCTATTTCTTCAAATTTGAAGGGAGAATGACCAGGACCGTGATTGACTAGATGATAATGTCAAAGTTGGAAGTGCTATCCTTGGACATTGGCTGCAATTGTGAATTAATCTTTCGATTGACACACTAATATATTTTACATTCTGTTTCGTTCTGAAAACCACCATGTAATTAAACACAAACATTGTCATAATTGTAGGAGCTATATTATTGACAAAATATATAAAGTAGAGTTCCAGTATGTGAAAGTTATCGCTATTAAGAGTCGTTGAGGTTACAGGAGGAATACTCTAACTCAGACTTTGTAACAACATACTTGTAATATTTCTTTAATTAATGATAGTTTGATCTTCTGATCATATCGTGATTCGTTGATCTCACCATAGCCCTGATCAAGGAGTTGGGCCCACTCTCCTGACTAGGTGCTCCTAGATTAGATGTGTGTTTTGGTTTATTTTCGTTACTTTATTGTTGCTATGAATGTTTATCAGTGTGTTTTTGTGAGCCCTAATTGTTGTTACTGTTATTATTTTTATAGTTATTACTTGTTGTTACTCTTATTTTTTGTTACAATATTTCTTGTTGTTACACATTGATGAATTTATAATTAATGTTCAATGCTGGGTAGGGAAACTGTGGCTTGCACATATAGTGCACGATAGCCTTGAAATAACTGGTAGAATCCTAGGTTGACAATTAAATGTGGATTGGGTGAATTGCATGATTCATGCTTGAACACCAACACAAGCCATGTATGAAGAAATTGAAGATATTGAAAAGAATGACACTTGGGATTTTCCAAAGGAAAAAAATCTCATTGGTGTGAAATTGTTGTACAAGACAAAGTTTAATGAGAAAGGTGAAATCGACATATTTAAAGTATGACTTGTAGAAAAAGGATTCTCGCAACAACCGGGAATATATTTTGGAAAAACGTTTTCTTCGGTAGCCAGATTGGATACTATAAGAGAAGTTCTAGCCACAACAACTCAGAGCAAGTGGAAATTATATCAGATGGATGTGAAATCATCCTTCTTGAATGGAATTCTAGAAGAAGAAATTTATGTGCAGTCGCCTCCAAGATATGAAGTTGAAGGTAAAGAAGATAGAGTTTATAGGTTGAAGAAAGTGCTCTATGGACTCAAGCAAGTGCCTAGAGCTTGGTATAGCAGAATTGACAGCTACATGATCAAGAATGGATTTTGCAGAAGCAACATTGAGCCTACCTTGTAGACAAAGGTAAATGAGCATGGAAAGATTTTGATTGTTTGCTTATATGTTGATGACATTATTTATACAGGTGACTTTGATTTAGATGAATTTAAAGAAGCCATGATGAAATAATTTGAGATGATAGATCTCAGTCTCATGAAATATTTTCTTGGCATAGAAGTTGAGCAATATAAAAAAGGAAATTTTATTTGCCAAAAAAAAATATGCTAGAGATTTTCTTAAAAGTTTTAGGATGGAAAATTGTAAACCTGTCCTTACACTAGTTGCAAGACCAGATATTATGCAAAGAGTGGTTTTGATTTACAGATTTATGGAGACTTGAAAAGGCACACATTGGAGTGCAGGAAAAAGAATTCTGATATACATAGCAGGAACTAGAGATTGTGGCATAATGTATGCAAGCACAGAAAAGAAAGATCTGATGGGATACATAGACAATGATTTTGCAGGAAGTTTGGATGATAGGAAGAACACTTCCGGTTATGTGTTCCATCTTGGTTGAGGTGCGATAGCATGGACATCTAAGAAGCAACCTATTGTGACACTTTCATAGGCAAAAGAATAATATGTAGCATCAACACCAACAACATGTCAAGTAGTATGGTTAAGAAGAGTATTTGATGGACTTAAGAAGAAACAAGAAGGATCAACAACAATATATTATGACAACACCTCGGCAGCTGCACTATCTAATAATAGTGTGTTTCATCAAAAGAGCAAGCATATTGATACTAGATATCACTTTATTAGAGAACTTGTGAGCAATGGAGAAGTTCGCTTGAAGCCTTGTAATTCGAGTAATCAATTGGCTGATATATTTACGAAGCCATTAGCAAAATATGTGTTTAAGTTTCCCAAAAGAAACTTGATGTTGTAAGCCTAGCTGAGACATAGACCAGAAAACATGTTTGAGTTGTCATGAGTCATGTTTTACTTTAGAAATCGTAATTAAGCGGTGGTGTTAAAATAAGCTAATTACTCCCACATGAGGAGTTGGATAAAATTAGAGAATTAGTTAACTGAGTGTTGAGTGTTGAAGCGTTGAGTCAATTCGAGTTAAGTCATAGTCGAATTAAGTGTGTGGTTGCATGTCACGTTATTTTAGGCGAGTCGTTATTCGAAAATGTTTAAATACCCTTCACGAGATTCATTGTAAGAATCAAGCTTTTGTGTGATCAATAGAAGATCCGCATCTTGTATGTTTTGTGTGTGAATTTGTGTTTTCTCTCATCTGCCTTTCCAACATGTTTCCATGGCACTGTCAGAAAAGTAAAAAGAGGATTCATGGATTTGAAATGATGGTTATAGTAAATTCATCATGCCTCGTTGAGAGATGCTTTAGAGGCTTGGCAGAAAAGAGGAGATGGCTCATTCCAGCACTGAAAAATGGTGACAAGAGTCTCGGCTTCCAATTTCAATTTCACTTCACAAGGCCACACTCTGTGTAAGTAATTTCCCTTTCAGTAAAAGACCACAGACCAAGTGGACCACACGTAAAAGAAACTACCTCAATCAATCAAGAATGATTGAAAAGAAAAATAAATCGGCTAGTGCATACAAGACTTCCTTTTAAACTTGTTGTTATAAATAATTAATGAAAGAATCCATAGCGTAATGTCTTGAAGGAACCTACTCCCAATTAACATGGGAATTAGAGAAAATAAATTCAGGCCACCACAGAGAAAGAACTTCCTCACACAGTGGTGAGAGTCATCTATTATTTTTAGCTTGTACTCACAATCACACACAGTAAAACAAAGCAAAATGAAATATCAAATTCAACACAGTAGCAATTAGAAAACATTCTCACATATTAACTGATGGTATAGCCCTTAAGACCTTCGGGTTAATGATATACCATTGATTGGATTTTATTAAGCGGTGGTTGGTTGACTTTAACGTTGTTGTACTTGTGTTTTATTGAGACGAGGACATGTGTCCTGGCCTTGGACTTTGTTCCTTCCCGCTCCTTCTATGCTCCGAAACCCTGACTGTTCATTTCATTTGCTATTTTCATTTTGTTGTGTCGCTATGCTGCCGGTGAGGTCTCTGGTTCTGCGGAATGAGGGTTTGCTCTGTTTCTTTGTTTGGGGTTTCGCTTCCACTGTGCCTGGTTTGCAACTCGGTGAGAGTTTCTGCCTACAAAAGATGTCTTAGCTCCCTGTTCCGTGCTTGGTTTCGACACCCATGTTTGGAATCCTTGGTATCGGTCTCTGTTGTCGGTTTTGCTCAGCTCTAGTTGTGTTTTCTGTTGTAGCTCTAGTTTACTTGACTGTCCTCCATGCGTTTACTTCACAATTTGACTGTTTGTCTGGTTCTTTTCACAGGTTACAGTTATGGAGTCACTCGACTTCCGACTTTCACTCGGTAATTGTTTAAAAGGTATGTCCTCCCTCCATGCTAGTCCTATATGCTTTGTTTTTTTGTCGTCATTGACAATCTGTGCTCCTTGTGAGCAACGAGCAACTCCGTGACTATAACCTTGGTTCTGTGGCTCCTCTTCTGGCTTGCACAGGCTCGGCTCTCCCTCGGTAAGTTCTCATAACCCTTCCCTCTGTTCTGGTTGCATTTTATAAACGTAGTTGTGGTTTTTGTTCTCCGTTGCTGATGGCCTGGTTGTTGGCCAATGCAGGTGAGCGACGGGCTTGTTCGTGGTCCTCACGCTATGTCTCCTACGCCTGAACCAGGTAGGGTCGCTCCTTGGTGTCTTCCTATTTGATTAACTGAGGGTTTACTATTCATAGGGTTTTTGAGTCTTTAGTTGTAGTTTGGCTTCGGCTCTGCGGTTTCTTGGCACTATGCCTGTGGCTCCATTATGTATTTGCGACTCTACTGTTGTAGTTAAATATGTATTAATGTGGTCCTGCAATGACCTCGCGGGGTTTGTAGTTTTGGTTGACTCTGTTCTATTTATTGGTCTTTGAATAGTGAACTATGATGCTCGGCTTTTGACAAATATATATATATATATGTGTGTGTGTGTGTGTGTGTGTGTGTGTGTGTGTGTGTGTGTGTGTATATTTACTGTATATTCGATTGTTAAAATTTGCAAAGGAAAATGGGTGTGTGATCATTTCTGTACCTGTAGCTTGTTCCCGTGGCTAATGGCTTTCTCGTTCCTTTGTGAACTTGCTCTGTTTGTGCTGCTGCTTGTCTGGGCGCTCTCCTCGCTTTGGTGCTTACTGTTCACTTATCTGTCTTTATTATGCTTATGGAAAAGAAAATAAATTAACAGTATTCTATAGGAAAGATTCTAAAGTTGTAACATGAATGGATTCAGATGTTTGTCTTCAGAAGATGTTTCTGTGCCTTTTCTTCATTCAATTCTATGATGGTCAAAAGATTACATTAGTTGTTTTCTCTTTTCATTTTGTAGAGAACACTTGGACAGTTAGCAAACTGCCAGTAGTTACATTATGTGGTTACATTAAATGGTTTCTGAATAACTGTCTTTTCTTGCTCTGCAAATTAAAAGCAAATTTTAAATAAAACAAAAAGTAAAAAGAAATACGTAAGAAAACATTAACACTGGCTGAGACAACCATTCCTAAAAAATGTAAATGAAAATGAAAACTAATGAAACTCAAACTGTTAGGAAGAGACAAACTCATAGCCATGACCTCCCTGAGTTGGATGCTCTTGCATCACTAACTAACTTATGTTCAAAACATCAAATCTCACATCTCTTTCATTCTCCTAAGCCCTCCTGCGAGGAAGTCAGGCTCATACTTGCTTTGATACCAATAAGAAAATTGGAGGAGCAGTCATTGTATAGAGATTACTCACAAAACTATTCGTATTATTTACCCCAAAAAAAAATTACAAGCCATATAAATAGTGCTCATGAGATCCAACAAATTACAAAGAAGGAATCTCTCAACAAAACCAACAAACTAATCTACCCATTTACTAATGTAAGCATTATTTCCAAGTATCATGTTCATTCTAAATCTCTTTGTAGAGTAAGAAATTGATAATTATATCAAAATTCCATAAAATTAATGAAGAGACTCTACATGTTCTATACTCTTCTAGGAACATGTCAATCTAGCATGAGTGCATTGATTGCTTATTATTTAGAATAATATGAATATGATTTGGAGCTTCCCAAGATTTATAAAAGAAATTGAAACTAAAAGAAACCACTAATTATTAATGCTACTTGTTCCCTTCATTATCGCTACAAAACTTAGGAGTCATCTAACCAGGCGGAGGAATTGCCTAGACAGCCAAAAGTGGCTGAAATCCGGGCAAAACAATTTCAAAAAATCTTGTAGAGACAATGTTTGAATCGTGTTTTTGATGGTGGAAATGGATTTAGCATCATCAAAAACGTCTAGGACACCTAAAATTTTAAAGTTTAACAACGATAACTTGGATTTACAATAAATATACCCGGAGAACTTTCCAGACAATTCCTCCAGCTAGTTAGACTTTGGCCAAAACTTATGTCTTCTTTTTCTTGGGCTTGGGTTGTAAGGGAAAATATAATTGTTGAGCATTCTTAAAATATTTTCAAAATATCATCACATTGATGATAATTATAGATAGAAATATGAAAAAAAAAGTGAAAAAAATGATAAATAGACTTTGGAAAAGGGGAATAATCATTAAAGGCAGCAAAGGAATGAAAATTTGATAATGTTGTAAATAGAATAAAAAAATTACCATTATCAATGTTGTAACCCCTGTTAACGCTCAAATCTGCCTCAGGCTGAGGAAGGCAAAACTCGAGGCAACATCATACCACGCTCAGCCTCGTAGCTAGTGCTACGAGGACAGGAGAGGGCTCTCTCTGGGTCTATCTCGGTAAAAGGTAATCAAAGGGGCTGAGATGACCAATATGAATACTGATTTTAGGCTAGTAAATTGATAAAGATAGTTTGATTTAAGATTTTTAGGGTTTTGTTGGAAAATAGGGAAAGGCAATTTTGGGTGCGGGGATGTGACACAGGTTTTGCAGAGGTCTTTTTGGGGCAAGGTAGGCAATCGTCCTGATGTCTTTAAAGGAATTGAATGGATAGATATTACTGGTGAGGAGCTAAGGAGAGCAAGAAACTTTCAAGAGTTCTCCTTAAACAGATGAAAACATAGATATTAAACAAACTTAAAGGCAGAGCATACAAGATTATGAATTCTACCTTAACACTTCATTTGTTTAATTTGCAGAAGAGAATAGTAGGAAAATGATACACATAACGAACTTACAAGTACATGAGAGAAACACACCATCAACACAAATAACCACAGGAATCCCAAATAGTGCTGCAAAACCCTGGTCTTTCCTTTGCCAAAATTGCAGAGATACAATGTGTAATACAGTCTAAACTTATCCCTCAAGAGTCCAACCATGAAAATGACTAAGAAAATACATAATATAGGCAAGCTAACACATTTCCTTGCCTTTAGGGGTTGAGCTCATCATCCTAGGAGCTGTTTCAACCAATTCTAAACAAAGCACTACAATCTAGGCAATCAAAACAACTTGCCTCTATAAGCTAGGAAACCAATTCATTCATCAATTTTTTGCTATTTTATGAATGAATCTTCTAGAATAGGTAAATAAGTGTCATGTCAACATGAAAATACATTAATTACATCAAAGAGGGTGAAAAATCCCATCAAAAGTAAAAAATGGTCAAATAGCCGCGTTTTCCTGTGCTGAAGATGAAAAACTTAGAAAATACCTTGATGCGTAGCGCGCCAAAACCCTACGCGTAGCGCACCTTTCAGCTCACGTTTGGGGCACTTCCGGGCATCCAAATTGGGCTCAAGTGGGCTTGTTGGAAAGGTCTAGATGTTTGCTTTCCAACCCAAGTGGAATTTGTTAATTTGGTGTCCATTTTCCCCTCCAAAAATGCATTCTCCCAAGACTGCTACCTGTGTGTCCAAAAAGGGGCAGTGAGGTCATTTTTTGCATGTTTTTTGACCTTTTGGGGACCCAAACCTTGATGAAATGCCTTGGCAGTGGCTGAGCAGATGTATTTCATCATGACAAATCCAAAAATGCAAACCTTTCTTGAATTGGACCTCCCCATCTTCAGGGTAGCGCGCGGCGCGCTACGCGTTGAGGGCAAAAACCTGTTTTTAATACAAAAATTTCAAAATTGACAAAAAATTCTCCAAATTTTTTGAGATTTGAGTTGGGGGTGTTTCATCAAGTACCATGCTCCTTCAAAGAAACTTCGACCCTTTTTCTCCGTTTTAGTGCCTTGCTCAATCGCCCTTTAAGGATCTTCAGTTTCGCTTTGCAAACATGCATGCGAGCCCAGTAATGGTTCTTCATATGGCGGAGCATAACTTTGTCTCTGTTTGCCTTGGCTAACAATTTCTCTAAATGAGTGTTCACCCGGATGAGCATAGACTCTCGCTCAATAGGTGTCAAATCATCGGGTCTCTTGCGGGCCAAGTTTCGATCTTCTCAGATTCGCCGCAACTCATAAAGAGTGTGTTCATCTTCTAGCTATTTGTTGCGCTGCTCCAAGTAGTTGATTGTCCAATTAGCCATTTCCAATTTATGTTGCAATAAGTGATTCTCAGCCTTTTGTTGTTGAATGACCTCCTTTAGCTCTAAGCTAGGAGAGCTGATATCAAGGTCAATAATATCTGTGTCCGGATCTCCTGAAGGTCCCTCATCAAACATGGATTGCTTGCCTCTGTCCTGTACCTGTGCCTGTACCTGTACTGCAGAAGGCGAGACCCTTTCCACCTGATGTGGAGATAATACTCGCTGTGCCGATGAAGAAGGCGAGACCCCTTCCACCCTAGGTGAAGATAATACTCGCCGTGCAGATGCAAATAAAGCCCTGTGGCCTCTCTGATATGTAACATATGAAGGAGCACTGACATGCTCGGGCTCAGGAATGTCAAACTGATGTGAAGGCCCTCCCTCATCATGGACAATCTTGGGAGGTGGTTGTGGCACCGTGAAAAAGTCGCGAGAAATGAAATCCTCCCAAGCAATACCCTGCTGTGCCAATTGATGCATCACTATGATCTTAATCAGCGCATAATGATAGATGCTCTTATGCTGCTGTGCTGGGCTCTTCCTTTGTACTATAGGCACCATCGTCTCTATGTTGCGACACATGAAAAATGGAATGTTCATCATTCGTACCCTTGTGAAATGCATCAACAAGCGGATATTGTACGAATATAGACGTGAAAATCTGCCCTCACAAGTGAAATACCGAATAATAAGTCTCATCAACGGTGCATATTCATCCCTTAGGAATATGAAAGGAAAAACAACAGTTAAGTGCCTCATACACCCGGGTTTGATATATGGCTCATAGTGAAATCTGTCTAACTGCTGGCGCTTATTCCACTCCTCCCCTACATTTGGTATCCCGATGGCCTGAGCAATAATCTCAGGTGACAAGGTGAAATCCACTCCAGCAAGGTTTACATGACCATTATGCAAATGTAGGACAAATAAGCGAACTAGTTCTTGGTGATGTTGGATTTGTGAGATCCGCTCACAATATTCAAAACATGATTGGTACTGAAAACAGTTCATTGCAAGTGCACAAGCTTGCAAATGAGCCAAAGAAGTGGGCTCTTCCCTGACATGCCGACCACCTTTGCCACCCTTGTGATACCTCCTTTGCACCTCTATTTCTGGTGTTGAATCACTGTAATTTGCTTGAGTTAAGAAAGGATTTGAATGCTTGCTGGGAAGTTTCTGGGTGAAAAACCCAACGCGTAGCGCGCCTCTCGTGCGTAGCGCACGAACAAATTAACACAGGAAAAATCGTGCTGATGTGTAGCGCGCTCTAGGTGCGTAGCGCGCCCCTGGAACTGCCCGATTTGCTCAATAACTTGTAAAATTGCCTTAGCAGGGATGCACTTTGCTCTTGAGAGGTGAATGGGTTGTTTATGAAGAGGAATGTCTTTATATAGGCTCCCCTTTAATTTTTACTTGACCAAAACCCATTTTGTAATGTTTGGGTGTTGACACTTTTTCAAATTAATAGGCTCTGACTTCTGGTTTCCCTTTTTAAGAAAAATTGGTTGAAATAATGATTTCTTCTGATAATTTTTGCAGGGATGGCTCTGATATGCTTTGGCAAAGGAGACCAAGGCTGCGTTGCAACATTTGGAGAACTTGAAATTTTGACAATTTTGTACAAAAACGAGATGGTGACCTGTGTTTTTCAAAAACAGAGTTTTGAAAACAAAGTCCAAATTTAGCTGTACAATGATGAGAATTATTGAAATGATGATCTATGAAGGACATCCCTCTGGCCTGCTGGTCTTTTAAGACTTCTCAAGACAAAATTGACTCAACCCTAGACCTAAAACCTCGAAATTTAAAACATGATGATGAATGACCTTTGAAGACTTTATTTACTTAAACAGACCTGAACCAGCAGTGCCAAACACGAGGGGAATAAATGACACAAAACTATTCCATCAGAGTTATGGCATGCCTAACGAAATGCAGCTGATCAAACTAATGGGACACCTAATCATGAAATGCAAAGAGCTTTGATCTCTAATGGAGGGATACTAGACCGACTCTAACAACCCCAATTTTAAGTTTTCATCGCATTATAAATGCTAAAATATAATCATTTTAAATATAAAAAATATCACAAACATATAACATTATACCAAAATAACTATGAAACTACATGTTAAAGATTATTGGAGAAAATATATAAAATGAAAAAAAAAATCACCCAAGGTTTTCAATATTATCCTTCTTACAGGCCAATATAAAAAATCAATCAAATGGTACTCATGTGAATTGAAAAACGGAAAGTGTGTAAACAAAAAGACTTCAATTCTCTTATTAATAACAATGGGGGATGTTGATAACACATGAATTCAAATTCACAAAAACAAGGTGTCTGAAACTTTTAGTAAGTAACATATAAAAACGTACAAACATCAATATGATGGTAAGGGTTGTTTATTTAATATAAAGTATGTGATAGATTTAATACGATGAAAAGATATACCAAATAAATAAAAACCAGATTATTTATCTAAATATGTAATATGTAATATTAATGTTGTCAAAAATTATACCAAATAGATAAGATCCCAGTAAAATAAAAACTAACTATTTTAATCTTTAATAGAAATATTGTATAATAAATCTATGAGAATCGTCCAACTAAATAGTGAAAGTAACTCTAGTGATGTGTGAGATCATTTTATATTATGATAAATCACGACTAGTTTTATCTTTTCCTTTGAATTTTGAGCTAAGAAAGGTTCTATTTTATTCGTTCATTGACAAACATGTCAATTCAATCGGATAGTGCCATGGTGGTACCCGTGAAGACGGGCAACTTTTGTCCAATCTATTGTTATTATCGTCACAACCCATGTGCGGTGTCATGGCTATCTTTCATGTTAGGTTTGGTTTCCCTAACCTAACCTATTGAAACATTAGTTGACTCCTCGTGAGATCTATAAATTCATTGGATGTAACGAGATTGTACCATACTGGCCTTGCCAAAGCGAGTTTAAGGAGAGAAATGGAAGACAAAATCTGTTGTTGCATCCTATCCTGTGCGGGGGAGAGGAAGTATGGTAAGCCGTAACTCTGCAGTTTTGGAAAGGAGTCGATAAGAACGATGGCAAATAAAATACGACGTTTCCTCTGTCCGCCCCCTCCAGTGGAAGGTTGGGATTGGTCTTTTATCTGCAAAATATATCAAACATTCGTATTTTTAGTAGAACATTATTGGTCATGATGCAGAAGGGTGCTCCTCTTTTACAACAGGAGGCCCATCACCTTCTAGTTTTGCAACTAATAATCAGAGTGATAATCGTGATTGGTGCAGGAGAAAACGAATTCAAAGATGTGGGCGGAAACGATACAGAGGTTGTTATAAATGAGATATCTCAACTTTTGGATCACATACGCCAGGTAAATACGCACCTTTCATATTCATCATATCCATCGGAATATAGCTGTGAATTGGCCATCGGAATATAACTGTGAATTCCATTATTATATTAATGTTAATGTTTCTAATTAACACACCCAACCACTATATATATATATAGGGAGAACCCGCGACTGTTCAGGATCGGCAGTGGCCTGATTGTTTATCAGAGCTCTTGACATTCCTGTTAACCGGGCAAAATAACGATAATAGTCCTGGCTTGGTACGTGTTACCGTTAACCTTCATTGTGAAATTTCATATCTGCAACTAATATAATGTAGGCCGGCTTTAATTTATACTAAATCTAATTTCTTTTCCTTTATGTTTAGCAAACCTTTAACGAAGCATTGAACGTCGCTCAAAAAATCCTGGAAAAAATAGGAAACGCAAGCTTGGTTACTGCAGGATTTCATGTAATTTCATATGGTTTGAAGAAAGTCCAAGATATTTATAAACACAAGCAAGAGTGTCTGAGTATTCTGGAGGAAATGAATTTTTTAAATAAAGTTGTTAAGCAGTGTACAGAAAGGGAAACTTTGAAAGAAGGAATGCAGGCAGAGATCAAAGCTGCAACAGAATTAATAATGGAGGGTACATTGATGTGTCTTACCCAGCTTAAGTCCTCTCCTTTTTCCAGGTAAGTATTCAACATTTGATGTTAATCTTATTTAACGGTGTAGTTATTTAATGGTGCATATAAAGTCATTTTATTGTTTGTTTTTGGAACGCGTATTTCTTATTGGCATAAGATCACTAAAAGGTTGTCATAGGAGAGAAATTATTCAACTAGTTAATTTATAATGGTTGTGTGTTTGAAATATTCTCTTAATTAAATATTATCGTGATTAGTATATTATATTACTTAAAGCAGAAAATTTGATATATATGTAAAATTATTTGATATTAATAAATTATTTAACATAGTTTTGATCTATGTATGATTTATATGGGAATAATATCGGATCTGATTTAAGCTTAACTGCCTCGTGAGAGTGTCCAATAATCTGAGAGCAGTGTGTGATTACGTATCCTCGCAGAAGTAAAGGAGAGGATAGCCTGATAGATAGGATACCCGTCTACATGTTATATTGTTATTGAGAGTGATGTTTTCTGAACTGTGACGTTGGCTGTAGAGTTTACAAGTGCATTAGCACTCTATCATGTGTTGAGAAATAAATTTGTTGTTTAGAAATTCCATAGTACCTTGTGAAGACATAATTTGGTTAAAAAACGAAGTAGTGAGAGAAGATTTATGTGCTGTGGGAGCATAGATCCATCTCCGTAATATTACCATAGATGGAGTGTTTGTGATTGATCATCGGTTTTCGTTTGTTATTTAATTGAAGTTTAAGATAATGGCTATGATTTATTAACGTAGTAATTTCCTCTGTTAATTAGAGTGATAAGTAAGTTGTATAAGTGTATTATCAGAGTTTACATGCAATTAAATATTGACTTTAGTTAACAATTTGTTTTCTTAATCTCAACTGTGACAATGTTTAAGTGTACTCTTTTTTTTTATTAAAAAAAAAAAAAAAAACATTTTTTTAGAATGGCTTGGTGAAGATATTTCTAGTTGATTTCTAGATCCACAAAAGTGAAGTGATATTTCACCATTGTTAACAAGAGGATGAAGTGAGAGTGACTCAACTTGATTTTTTTTCTTGTGGAATACATGTTTCTTTGAAATTACAATTGCAGAAATGTTGTCACAAAAGATAGTAGTTGGACCATTTTCAACATAAGCAATATTTCAAAAGTACTCTTAGCCATATTGCATGGCATGATGTTGTAGTATGGGCTATATATTTTGTGGAAGATATTGAGAGAATCAGTTGTTTCTTAGATGACTATGAAATCAAACTTGTGCTAAGTGAAAATTGTTGAAAATGCAACAAGAAAATCCTAATTTAATTATGTTATTGAATTAAATTGTAATTCCACATCTCATGATTACTTGTAAGTTAATTTGACTTAGTTGACTCAATTAATTCTAGTTAAGTCTAACTAGAGTCATGTAGAGTATCTCATACTTTTTAAGAGCCCTAGTTGAGTATAATTTGAGTTGTAAATATTTAATTCAGTTTATCTGAGTTAAATTCAGTTAAACTAGTTCCAATTCGAGGAATTAGTGGGAGATCCAATGGTGGGGTGTAACCTAAAGTAGTGGGGTGTAACCAACATTGATCAACTATAAACTAAATATTCACTCATAATTAAATCATGCATGTCACATCAGAGAACCCAGTTGAGATTGGAGTTGAGGGAATTAGTGGGAGATCCAGTAGTGGGGTGTAACTAACATTGATCAACAAGTAAACTGAAGATTCACTCATAATTAACTCATGCATAATCATCTGAATTGTACAGGTGATGCATGCAATCAAAGGAAGGCCTATGAGGATTACAAAATTCATATTTGTGGAATTTCCCAATTAAATTTGTGCCAATTCCCAAGAAACTGTGTGCAAGGAAATAGGAGCTTGGCAAACAACAAAATTGGCTAAGTATTGGCTTGAGCTGGCTTGTAAAGTAATGAGATAGATTGAGATAGTGCAGAGGTTGCTCAGGCTTGAGCAAAGTATTGAATCTACGAGGAATTTCTACATGGTATCAGAGCTGAAATCACTATAGAAGAGCAAAATACGAGTTTGTCTTTTGCAGGAGAAATCGAATTTGCAGTATCACACTTCAGAGACACCAGGATGTCGTTCTATGGATTGAGACTCAAATATGCTCTTGAGGTTAGTTCAAACTATATTGCTCGGAAGGATAGGATGGAGAAGGTGTTGGAAGACAACAAGCTTAAGGAATTCATAGACAAAGATATTCCTAAGCCAAATAATGCTGAGGATCTAGGAGAGTCAAGAAAGTGTGTGGCAAAGGTGAGAAGAATTATCCTATAAGGAGTTTGAGATCATATTGTCTCGAACCTTCATGGTAAGGAAAATCCATTTGCAATGTGGAAGGCATTGGTAGGCCTATTTCAAAACTACAGTGGCCAGAGGAAGTTGACACTAAAGGACAAGCTCGTACAAATCAAGATAGAGAAGGGCAACATAATACTGAAATACTTGACCAAGTTCACCCAATGTCGAGATGAGCTTGGAAGTGTCAGTGTTATAGTTATTGAAGACGATATAGTGAGGCTAGCACTTATAGGCCATCCCAAGAGCTGGAACAACTACAAGGATTCAATTAATGGGAGGGAGAAGCTACTAGAGTGGGAGCGATTATGGTCTGACTTGGTATAAGAAGAGATTTGGAGAACAACAGAGATGGATCCTCATCCAAGAATGATAATGAGGAGAATTGTTCCTTAGCTCGAAAGGCAAAGAAGGGGAAGGGGAAGTCATCCCATTCCAAATCTTATTCCAATCAAGGTGACAAGAAGAAGGACATGTTGAAGATTAAATTTTTTCACTGTCACGAGCTCAGACACTATGCCACAAAGTGTATGCACAAGAAGGCTGGTAAGAATCCCTGAGGAGGGATAGTAGGTAAAGCTCTTGCTTCACAATTCGAACTGGATTTCACCCTCGTCGCTTGTATGGTGACACTAGTGATGGGTAGTGGGTGGTACCTGGATAGTCGAGCCTCATTCCATATGACCGACAATAAAGAGTTCTTCAGTGACTTGGAGGAGAAGGACCTCTAGATGCACATCGAGATGGGAGATGATGGGAGGTATAGCGCGACCAACATCGGTATTGTTACCTTTAAGAGGGAGTCTAGTTCTCCTCTCACATTAATAGATGTTATGTATGTTCTAGGTTTGAAGAAGAATTTGGTTTCAGTTGCCATGTTGGAGGAAAGTGGCTACGATGTGATATTTAGCAAGGGAAAGGATTTCCTTCATCACATAGCCTCAGGACAGCTGAAGCGAATTGCGTTTCGGGTGAAGAACCTCTACAAATTGGATGTAGAAGATTGTGCTGCTTTGAGAATAAAAGCAAAGAAGGTGCAGAGCTGAGACATCGGTGAGTTATGGCATAGAGGATTGGGTACACTAGAGAAAAGGGACACGTGAAAATGGTGTACATTTTGGAAGTACACCAAAACTTCTTTTCATGATAAAGGCATTCTAGTGCAAGTGATCCTTGATAGGGTTCACTCAGATGTGGGTGGAATGCTCTCGATAGCATCCATGACCAAGCACATGTATTATGTAATATTTGTTGATGATTTTTCTCATAAGTGCTGGATTTTCTTCATGTAGAAGAAAAATCAGAAATTCGTTAAATTTTGTGAATTTAAAGCACTTGTTGAGAAAGATACTGGCAGGAAAGTTAGAGCTGTAAGAAGCAATAATGATGGAGAATATGTGTCAAATGAATTCAATAACTTCTTTTCATCAGAAGACATTCGACGAGAGTTAATAACACCTCATAACTCATAGCAGAAAGGGGTGGCTGAAAAGAAAATTAGAAGTATTATGGGAGTTACATGGGTGATATTACATGATCAGGGCCTACTGTTGCACTTGTGCACTGAAGCATGCAACACAATTGTTTATTTTCATGACAAAAGGCCTCATTGAATTCTCGAGATGAGTACACTAGACGAATATTTTTTAGGTAAGAAACCAAATGTGGCACACTTCAAGATCTTTGGTTCATTAGTCTAATATCATGTTACCAAGGATGCATGAAAAAAACTAGAACCAACAACTGCGTTGGGAATATTTGTGGGGTACATTGATACACCTCATAACTATTGGGTGTACCTGCCATCCAATAGGATGACAATGGTTCATAGAGATGTGAAGTTTGATGAAGAGAAGGCCATGAGATGTTCCATTGAGAGGAAGCTTAAGTTATATGCAAATGAGGATCTTTTAGCTCCAATGGAGGAACCTTAGGATGATGTGGAGCAGCCACATGCAACGGAGCAGAGAGTAGAAGTATCCACTCATGCAGAGATGTCTAAAGATGGAAGTAAATGCACTAGGAAGGATGGAAAATTGATGCATGATGATAGAGAGAATGTGGGAGTTCCCACATCACAACGCAGGTAGAGAAAATCATTAGATAGGTACACTGGCTACATGGCTCTAATGAGAGAGAGTGTAGAGGTTGAGCCATCCTCATTTGAGGAATTAGTGCAGCAACCAATATGGGTTGATGCCATGGTTGAGGAGTATGAATCCATTATGAGAAACAATGTTTGGGAATTGGTCCCAAGACCAGTAGACAAATCAGTGGTGATTTCCAGATGGCATTACAAGGTAAAACAAACAACAGATGGGAGTGTGGAGAAACACAAGGCCAGATTTGTGGCCAAAGGCTTCTCTAAGGTGGAGGGAATTGATTACAATGATACATTTGCTCTAGTAGCAAGGTACTCTTCAATTAGATCTATTCTAGCACTATTAGTGCATATGGGATGGAAGGTACATCAGATGGATGTGAAAACAACATTCCTCAATGACATGATTGAGAAAGAGGTGTATATTGAGCATCCAAAAGGATTTGAGACGTGAAATATAGAGTCGAATGTGTGCAGACTCAAGAAAGCATTGTATGGTTTAAAACAAGCAACCTGTGCTTGGTACACCAGGATTTACAGCTATTTCAGTGGGTTGTGCTTCACTGAAAGTGAAGTAGATGTGAACCTTTACCATATGGTGGTTGAAGGTAAATTGTTGATTATAGTATTATATGTTGATGATTTGATTCAAACAAGTGATGAGAAACTGATAAAATCTTGCAAAGAGGATCTCGCAAAAGAATTCAAGATGAAGGACCTAGAGCTCATTCATTAATTTCTTGGTATGGAAGTATGGAAAGGAGATGGGGAGTGTTTTGTCTCTCAAGGAAAGTATGCCAACGCGATACTAAAGAAGTTCCACACATAGAGAAACAAACGCATAGAGACTCCTCTAGTAGGTAATTGGAGGAAGGAAGATGCTACTTCAGGTGAGGTAGTGAAGGCTACTATTTATAGACAACTTGTGGGTTCACTTATGTATTCTGTGAACACATGACCAGACATATGTTTTGCAGTGAACTAGCTTAGTCAATCCATGGTTAATGTTGGGTATGCGTTATATTCTTTCCATTACTATCCTCACACGTGAAGCTATTTACCCATGTGCCATATGTTCTACTTCAAAATATAAAGCAACACCAACAGACAAAAGTAATATAATAGAAGCTACCTTGGCAACAAGAGAAAAAATATCACCAAAATAAATTTTTGGCACCTGGGAATAACCTTTTGCTACCAACCAAGCTTTGTATTTCTCCACCTTGCCTTCTACATTCATCTTCTTCTTAAACACCCATTTTCTTCCAATGGGTTTCCTTCCAGAGGGAAGATCCTCTAGATCCCAAGCCTCATTTTTGTCCAAAGATTCCATTTCATCAACCATGGCCTCTTTCAAGAATTTACTATCATTTGAATCGACTACCTCCCTGATAGTTCTGGGATCATCATCAGTAATATATAAAGCAAAATTTGAATAGAAAGCATTTGGACTATTCATTTCTGGCTTCCTTCTTTCTTGAATTGATCTTCTCATGGTTGGATTTTGTGGACCTTCGTCTTTTGATTCTTATTCTACGGCAAAGTTTGATTCTTCCTCCTTTAGCTCAAACTCTATTTTCTCAAGTTCCTTTTGTTAATGTATTTACCCATGTGCTATTTATGAAGCTATTTACCCGTGTGATTTTGAAGTAAAACAGATTGAATCAAAGTGTTTCCACACACGTGTTCTTTCCAATAAAATCACTTCAAATCAAAATAAGACCAGGACTTGAATTGATACTTTAACATATGAATTCAAAATCATAAACTCCAGTTGCGGAAAATTAATTTTAAGTCTACTTACAGAAAAGAAATTCTAATTCTAGAAAGAAATTATAGTTCTACTTGCAAGAAAGAAATTCTATTTCTACTTGTAGGAAAGAAGTTCTAGTTCTACTTGCAGAACGGAAATTCTAAGTCTACTTGTAGAAAAGAAGAAATCGAAACTAGAATTCTTCAAAAAAATATAAAATTGATTTGTAACTTCAAAGGATTACTAGTGCATGTAGTGGTACTTCAAAACTTCTCCATTTTTCATTCATGGAAATGCTTATGAAAATTAACTGAACTATGGAATGAAAGTGTTGAGTGAAATGAACTATTGAAATCAAATATTTTTGTATTTTTATGAGTGCTTTGTTTTTTGCAAACACTACAATTAGACTAGGAATTGATCAACAAAATGCATCAACAAACTACGATGGAAGAAAACTATTTATCAAACAAATTGTAATAAGAATAATCAAAATCTAATCTACTCTTACAACTCTCCAAGGGGGCCTCTTGTCGAGAGAAAGTTCATAATCAGATATTAAATCACTTAGCCACATTTCCTCAGAAATAGAGTATTTATATTAATCGCAAAAGTTTTCAACACAAATAGATTGCAACAATTAACAATGATAAATACTATCTGTAGCTTTGCCTCGGGTCTTTTTATAAATCTTTATAGAATAATGGTTTCAAGAGTCCTAAGTTGAGAGGTAACTTGACTAATATATCATCTAAGAATTAAAATCAAGATGAAAGTAATTCTTCTCATGATTTTCTACTAAAATATTAGATCATGAGGGATTTGATCGAGCACATTAGTTTCAAAGGTTTCTCAATCATTTCCACGCTGGCTAGATCCCACCATGAACTACCTTCAAATTTTCCTTACCATTGGAGTGTCATAACTAGAGCTGACTTCTGGTTTGACTTCCAAATCTCTTAAACCATGCAATTTTCTATATCAAAAAGACAAGTGGCTATCCATATGTTGACCATTTTCCATCCGTTGGTACCTTTTATTCATCCTTTGGTGAAATAGAACCCATATAACCATGGAGATAGTTACATAATTCTTGGTTAGTTGCAGAATGAATGAAATTTGGTAGTTGTAGGAATATTTAGATTCAAATTCACAAAGAAACAACATATTATAAATGATGGATGACAAATACCCTTTTAGAGATTTGAGCATGTCTAGGAGGACCTTTTAGCTTGAAACAACAACAAAAATATTATGGAAAAGGGTGGAGCAGAAGGCAAAATGTTTATCCAAAAGAGGAAAATTTAAAACTTCAACTCTCTCCCACATAGAATGTTTTTCATGTCCTCATGCATAAAAATTTGAAAATATGTCTAGTCCTTCATTCAATGTACTATTTCTAAACCTTGAGCTAGGACATCCAAACTAGTGCTCCTCTTTCTTTTCCTGATACTAAATACTCCCTTGATTTCTTCATTAGAATCTTATTTGTAACCCTCTGACTTTGTTTCAGAGGAATCCATCGTTTTCTTTGTGTTTCTTGTTCTTTTTATACCAGTGGCACAAATGTAAAAGTATATTTTCATTCTAAGTCCTCAAGATTTCATTTTGTACCTTTATTGCCTCATGTTTTTGTTTGAGATGTTTGTTCAGTAAATCCAACTCATATATGTCTTTCTTCAAAACATTTTAAATTCTATATTATTCCTTAGGAATATTTTATGACACAAGAATTTCTTCATTAAAAATATCTTCTTGATTCTGAGAAGGAGAAATTACCTTTTGTTATGCTCTTTGTTCCAAATATTCCACATAATCAAAAATTTGTTGTTTTAATGGATCAATATATGGTGTCTTCCTTATGAGACTCAGAGTCTAAGGTGGTGTTCTATAATATTTGTCTTCAAGATCAACTACTTTTGGAGACTGTACACTCGATAGTATTAAAATTCGTCTGCTTCTTCCCAATTTTACCCCTGATTCCTCAGTGTTTTGGATGTTTTTCCTTTTGTTGGTTCTTCCCTATTTCTTATCCTCTAGTTTTCCATCTTTTTCTTTAGGTGGCTTGACACTTGAAATGGATTTATTTTTCCTAACATTTTAATTTCCATTTTTTTGTTTAATATTTTCCAAAAACTGAGAAAGAGGAGTGTCATCTTCAAGCAGGTCTTCTAATTCCTCTTATTCATTAAGAGACGAACCCTCTTTTTCACTTACATCCTCAATTTTAAGGTTCAGGAGCATTTTTCATTAGCTACTTTTGACTTTTATACTAGTTTCCTCCTCTTGGCCTTCTACAAAATGGTTACGGACTAGAAATCTCTACTAATTATCTCCTTTGGCTTATAACTGTGCTTTTATGAATTTTAATGAGTCCATGATGATATTAAATTTTGTCAAGGGTTTTGGTTTCTTGTTGCACACTAGAGGATATCTTCTTAAGACTACAAAGTAGGAATTATGGAAAATTGATCTCATTTCCATCAATGAAATGCATCAAAAGTCAGACATGGTTCCAAACCTCACTTCACACGTTAAGAACTTCTAAATGGCTAGCAATAAATTCCTCCGTTTACTTTTCAATGTTGTTACTGGAATTCCCTTTTTGAAAATAGAAATGTCCATACCTCAGTTTCTAAGGAACGTTGTCCATTATTTCTCCTTTATTTTCCTATTTTTTAGCCAACTTTCTCTCTTTCTAGGAAATTTTGTAGCTTTTTCCACTATTGATTATGTAAGTATAAGTTTGATGTCACTAACTTCTACCTCTACCTCATCAATATCTCGTGAAAAATATTTGGTAACCTTTGTCTCATGCCTATCTAACTTCTCAAAGAACTTGAGCTAGACCACCTTCTGCCACATTTCTCTTACTCAAGGATATTCCTAAAGAAATTTGACTCCATTGGGCTATGATTGAATAATGGCACCCATGGTGGGGAGCAGTCTTCGTCTTGTATTGTCTCTTTTCAACAAAGGTCATTGAGGATAATAGGAATAATGGTTGACAGAGCTAGATGGTGAAGGGTATGAAACAGCCCTGGGTTGAGTGATGGTGAAATAAGGTGCTCACACGGTATTCAATTCATAATAGGACTAACTTATTTCACATGATTGTCACAATTTTAAGATCTGATTTCATAGGATCATTTAAATTTAGGCAATTTTGAAGATATTTGATGTGACAGGTTGGGATATTATGATAGAATAGGGTTATAATGGTTATGATGTAGAAGTATAATATAAGGGAGTGCTACGAGGTCTTTTAATTTCTCAAGAATATGATCATCCCATGAATTTAAAATCTTAATGTTCCTTAAATGAATAATAATTCTATAAAAATTTCTGTTTTCCCACCCCGGTTTTCAGTTTCTCCTTATTTCTCCCATGTAGTTAAATGCCATTCCCATAACCATACATTTAACAGACTGAAAAAAATAAATATTGCTGAAAACACAAATTCTGGAAATTTTTCAAAATGCTAGAAATTGCAGAATTAAAAATCAGCAATAAAAAAAAGCCATTAAAACACTGATATTTTTGGTCAACTTGACCCTGGAAAAATCCCCTACAACTCTTGGGGAAAACCAGTTTGAGAGCTCTTCTTTATTTCTGAAAATTGCCTTTTTACAGTGAGAATTATTCAGCAAAAAATCAGCAAGCAAATTTACAACTTATCTCCTTTCTCGTGCCTCACAATAATCTGGAAATTACAGCAAACAGGACAGCAATAAATGTTGTACGGCCTCCGTTTTGTGTGCAGAAAAATCAGCAAACTGCTCCTCGATTTTTGTGCAAAAATCTGCCTTTCACTATGTGCTGAATCAGCTGTACAAATCTGCTCAACTGCTGCCTTGGAATGTGTGCCAAGCTGCTGTCTCCTTCTCCTCCCTGCTCAGAAATCTCTCTTGCTCTCTTGCTCTCCTTCTCCCAATCTGCTCATGAAAGAATGAATGACCTTTTCCTCTTTTTCATCCTTTAATATAACTCCAAGTGACTTTTGGGTGATCCAAGTGATTTTTGGGTGATCTCTAAATCCAATGGCTGAAATAGATTTAGATCAATGGCTGAGATTAAATGCTCATTTAAATCTCACTTTCTATTTTTTAATTCACCCCACTTTAATAAAGACCCACTTAGTCATTTATTTCCAAAGTCACTTTTCCTTTCTAATTTTTCATTTACTTTATAAAAGTTACTTTAAAATTAGACTTAGTAACTTTATCACTTAAAGTCACTTTTAAATTAGATTTAACTTTATAAAATTATAAAGTCACTTTAGGAGAAAAATTAAATTCTTTTGGACACTTTTCCCTAGGCCAAAGATCAAAGCCTAAGGGAACCACCTGTCCTCCGGTACCAAATTTCAACACTCCCTCTTACCGAGGAAGGTGTTCCTCACCACACCCATCTTGTCTCTGAAGTAGACATGCTTGCCCCGTGGTAAGGCTTTGGTAAGAATATCTACAACCTGCTCATCAGTGGAAATATACTCAAGCTTCACAGCTCCCTTCTGAACATAGTATCTGATGAAATGATATATGATCCCGATATGCTTTGACCAGTCATGAAATACTGGATTATCCGTGAGTTTAATGCAACTCTGATTATCACAGTAAATCACTGAAGGTCTCAACGGCTGACCAAATAAGCCAAACAACATCTTCCGAAGCCAGATGGCCTCACAACTAGCTAGACTGGCTGCCATATACTCTGCTTCCGCTGAACTCAGTGCTACTGACTACTGCTTCCGGCTGAACCATGACACTACTGCTGAACCCAACCCAAAACAACACCCTGAAGTGCTCTTCCTATCAGAAGCACAACCTGCCCAATCAGAATCAGTGTATCCTGCCAATCTCACTCCATCTCCCTGCCTGTAGTCCAGACCATAATCCACTGTCCCCTGCAAGTACCGCAAAATGTGTTTTGCAGCCACCCAGTGAACCTTCCTAGGCTCACACATAAACTGACTCATCGTGTTGACTGCAAAATAGATATCTAGTCTAGTGTTGACCAAATACATCAAGGAACCAATCAACTGCCTGTACAATGTGGGTTCCACCAACTCGGAATCTGAAGCATGAAGCTTCTTCCAGTTGGTGATCATCGGTGTCGACATGGGTCTACAATCCTCCATGTGGAATCTGCTAAGGATGTCCACAATATACTTCCCCTGCGCCAGGAAGAAATGCCCCTCCTCCTGCCACACCTCCAAACCCAAAAAGTAATGCATCAAGCCGATGTCCTTCATCTCAAACTCCGCCGCAAGATCTCTCTTGCAGTGCTCTATGAGTCTCTCTGCACCTGTAATGATCAAGTCATCCACATACAACACCAGAATAAGAGGCTCCTCACCAATCACAATAAAGTAAAGGTTCGGATCTGCCTCACTCTTTGTGAAACCCATCCCCTGCAAATATGTATCTATCCTGGAGTACCAAGCTCTGGGAGCTTGCTTCAGGCCATAAAGGGCCTTCTTCAGTCTGCACACATGGGACTCCTTCCCATGCACCTCAAAGCCCTGTGGCTGCTCAATGTACACCTCCTCCTGTATGAAGCCATTGAGAAATGCGGTCTTCACATCCATCTGGTGGATCTTCTAACCCATCTCTGCTGCTATCGATATAATGGAGCGGATCGAAGTATATCGAGCCACGGGAGCAAAGGTCTCCTCATAATCAACTCCCTCTACCTGGGAGAACCCTCTAGCCACAAACCTCGCTTTGAATTTCTCAATGCTGCCATCTGCAGCATGATTTACCTTGTAAAGCCATCTCGAAGTAACCACGGATTTGCCCTCAGGCCTCGGCACCACCTCCCAAACATCATTCTTCATGATAGAAGAATACTCCTCCTGCATGGCCTCTCTCCAGACCTGCTGGCTAGCTGCCTCCTCATAGCTAGAAGGCTCAGAGTCAAGGATGCTGGTAACCATCGCCATATAGCTACAAAACCTCTCAGGTGGTCTACTCTCTCTGACCGGCCTCTTCGGCTCAGCAACAGATGTGGCATCTCTCAAGGTGTCCTGAAGCCACTTGGGCTTCCTCTTCCCTGAGCGCACTTCTCCCACCGGAGAATGAAACTCCTCCTCATCATCATCATCAGTAGCCTGAACTCTTGACTGTCTGTCTGTTGTCCTCCTGCCTGCACCTGAACCTGTAGAAGCTGAGGTACCGTGTGAACTGTCCATCAGTGGACTCCCTAGTGAACTGCTCTGCATGCTGCCCGGAGCACCACCCCTCTGGCTCGGCGAGCCACTGCTCACTGGTGGACCTGACATCCTCATTGATGTACCTCCGGATCCTCCTGATCCCTGCCCACTGGATCCCTGCGACTGACTCAACTGCTGCTGAGGGTCTGGCTGATCCAGATACTCTAACTCCCGTGACCTCCTAAAGGCCCTGTCCTCCTCGAATTTCACATCCCGTCTGAGAACAACTCTCCTCTGTGCAGGAATGTAAATCCGAAAGGCCTTTGAGGTCTCACTGTAGCCCACAAAGATACCCTTCTCTGCGGTGGGCTCTAGTTTGGTCCTCTTCTCCTTGTGTATATAGGAGTATGTAATGCATCCAAAGATATGAAGATGACCAATATCAGGCTTCTTCCCAGAGAAAGCCTCCTCCGGAGTCATGTGCCCCAAGGCACAATGCGAACTCCTGTTCTGCAAGTAAACAGCTGTGTTGCAGGCCTCTGCCCACAAGAACAATGGCAACCCCTGATCATGTAACATGGCTTTGGCAGCCCCTATGATGGATCTGTTCTTCCTCTCTGCAACCCCATTCTACTGGGGGTTGTAAGGAACAGTAAACTCCCTCCTAATGCCTGCCTCCGTACAATAGTCAACAAACTCTCCAAGGGTGTACTCTCCTCCATTTTCCGACCTCAAGGACTTGATCTTTCGACCTGTCTGAGTCTCCACAAGAGCTCTGAACTCTTGAAACCGCTTGAAGACCTCACTCTTGGTCTTCAAAAAATAAATCCAGGTCCTCCTGGAGTGATCATCAATGAATAAAACATAGTACTCATATCCACTCAAGGAAACATGAGACATCAGACCGCTCACATCGGAATGAATCAAATCAAGTATCCCTGTTGCTCTGCTGTCACTGCTGGGAAAAGGGGATTTGGCAAATTTTCCCATCGCACAACCTCTGCAAGTATCAAAGTGATCAGTACTGAAATCTAGCACACCTGTAGTGATCTCCCGCAATGTCCTTAAGGCTCCATGATACATATGTCCCATCCTGCGGTGCCAAATCTCACACAGCTCAGAACTGCTAGCTCTATTGTCGGTACTACTGCTCAATGCCAAAAGGGGTTGGAATGCAAACTTGTACACCTTTGCATGGCGTACACCTATCACTCTAGCTGAATCAGCTGGAGTGCCCCTGGGATACATCAACACCTGTCCTCCCCTGAACAGTACGTCATATCCTCTGTCCTCCAAAGCTAAGACGAATATGAGGTTCTTCCTCATCCCTGGCACATAAAGAACCTCTGACACCTTCAAGGGAGGTTTGGACTCCCTTTGAAATGTCATTGTCCCCACCCCGATCGCTCTAACAACTCTGTCATCACCGAGTACTACCTCAATATCAGTGCCACTCTCTGAAAGCTCTTAGAAGTACTCACGAACTCCTGTCATATGACGTGAAGCCCCACTGTCCACATACCAGATACCTGAAGATGCTCCGCTAATCGAGGGAAAAGCATGCTCCCTCTGAACCTGTGTGGCAGGTGATCCTGCACTAGAGGACTCACACGTAGTGAACGCAAACTCCCGGTCAAAACGACCTGCAAAGTCCTCAATCTCTGCTGAAGCTGCCACGTCCTGGTTCTTCCCCTTCTTCTTCTTCTCCGGACACACAACTGCATAGTGTCCCATCTTCTGACAATTCCAACACTTCACCTTGGAATAGTCCTTCTGTGTGTTCCCCTGTTTACCTTTACCTTTGCCTTTGCCCCCACCACTGCTTGTGGAAGCCTGCTTCTTCCCTTTGCTTTTCTTGCCTCCTACCACCAGTGCTACATCCTCATCCTGCTCAACTGGCTTGGCTGCCCCAAGCTGACCTTTCCTGATCTCTGTCTGAATGCAATCATCCCAAAACCTCTCCCATGTGGGAAGGGTCTCACATGCACAAACCCCATCAGCAAAGTTCAACCATGAATGGGGGAGGCCATTCACTGCAATCCGCACCAACTCAGTGGGTGGAATGGCCTCTCCAATCGCTGCCAACTCATCTCTCACATTAGTAATCTTTGTGAGATATCCAGCTGCATTATCATTCCCCATCTTAATGTTCTTCAACTTCTCCTTAAGGACCATCTTCCGGTTCTCATTGGTACTCTGGTAGAGATTGGACAATGCTGTCCATATCTCATGGGCATTGCTCTTTCCTCTCACATGAGGAATGCAATGGTCTTTGATTCCGTCTAGAATCAGCCTCTTACCCTTATTGTTCTTCTTTTTATACTCAGCTAACTGAGTAACATCAATGGGCACAACAACAGAGTTCTGTGCGGTATGCACCATGATATCCCAGACTTCTGCCTCCTCAAAGATACTCTGCATTCTCTCCTTCCAAACGCTGTAATTTATATGCCCATCCAACCTATCCTCCATCCTCAATCACAATGACATCTTGTTGTCCTAAAACTGAAAAATAGCACTACTGTGGTAAAGATAAAATTGTTGTTTATCAAAAAATCAGCTTGCTGGAATTTTCTGAGTGAAAAATCAGCAACTGTAATTTTTCCTTTTGCTGTCCCAAACTGCCCTTCAGCACTCAAGCTTTGATACCATGTAAAAATTTCTATTTTCCCACCCCGGTTTTCAGTTTCTCCTTATTTCTCCCATGTAGTTAAATTCCCATTCCCATAACCATACATTTAACAGACTGAAAAAAATAAATATTGCTGAAAACACAAATTCTAGAAATTTTTCAAAATGCTGGAAATTGCAGAATTAAAAATCAGCAATCAAAAACATCCATTAAAACACATTAAAACACTGATATTTTTGGTCAACTTGACCCTGGAAAAACCCCCTACAACTCTTGGGGAAAACCAGTTTGAGAGCTCTTCTTTATTTCTGAAAATTGCCTTTTTACAGTGAGAATTATTCAGCAAAAAATCAGCAAGCAAATTTACAACTTATCTCCTTTCCCATGCCTCACAGCAATCTGGAAATTACAGCAAATAGGACAACAATAAATGTTGTACGGCTTCCGTTTTGTGTGCAGAAAAATCAGCAAATTGCTCCTCGATTTTTGTGCAAAAATCTGCCTTTCACTATGTGTTGAATCAGCTGTACAAATCTGCTCAACTGCTGCCTTGGAATGTGTGCCAAGATGCTGTCTCCTTCTCCTCCCTGCTCAGAAATCTCTCTTTCTCTCTTGCTCTCCTTCTCCCAATCTGTTCATGAAAGAATGAATGACCTTTTCCTCCTTTTCCTCCTTTAATATAACTCCAAGTGACTTTTGGGTGATCCAAGTGACTTTTGGGTGATCTCTAAATCCAATGGCTGAAATAGATTTAGATCAATGGCTGAGATTAAATGTTCATTTAAATCTCACTTTCTATTATTTAATTCACCCCACTTTAATAAAGACCCACTTAGTCATTTATTTCCAATGTCACTTTTCCTTTCTAATTTTTCATTTACTTTATAAAAGTTACTTTAAAATTAGACTTAGTAACTTTATCACTTAAAGTCACTTTTAAATTAGATTTAACTTTATAAAATTATAAAGTCACTTTAGGAGAAAAATTAAATTCTTTTGGACACTTTTCCCTAGGCCAAAGATCAAAGCCTAAGGGAACCACCTGTCCTCCGGTACCAAATTTCAACAAATTCAACACCCTACATACCTCATCATAATTGTAATGACCTTTGTTGTCGGTTTTTTATTACTTTTGTGAGTGTAGACTGATTTGGGTGTAGGAATTGATATCAACTATGGAATTGGATATTAATTGCAGAATGTTATTGATTCCAGAGTTGTTGATGGTTCTTGATATTTTTTGTTGATTAGAAGAGAATCTTTGTTGTTGCTTCTTTTTGGTGGATATTGAAGAAGGTTGATCCTTAGAAGTGTTGCTTGCAATCTGAAAAATTATTAGAAGGACCAGGGGGATAAAAAGAAATGGGAAAGAGATAAGGGAATTATGAAAATCTAAACCACCAAGAACTCTTGGTTTTCAGTTAAGATTCTCTGTATAAACATGCTAACCATGTTGGTTTTCATGATTATACTTTTATTATTATTATTATCAAGAAAATTATAATTGAGTTGGAAGATGAGGAGAAAGATCTCCTTTCTCAAATAATTTGAATTCAAAATTATCTTGAAAATATTTGACAAACTATTCTCTTGTTAATGGTTTAAGATATAATATTTATCTATGACCATTAACAAGGAAAATAGCTTGTTCATCATCGATATTTTTTATTTTGAATACTCCATTATCAAAGACAATATCTATCTCATAAGGACCAAGTGAGTGAGTTTGAAATTTTCCTTGAAAATCTTTAAATTTGGAATAATAAAAAAGAGCTCAATCACGTGACTTGAATATCTTATGCTTAATGAATTTGTCATGCCATCCTGATCTTTATTGTTGAACTATGTTGATTCTTTTGATATCATCTTGTCTAATCTCATCTAGCTCATTCAATTGTGTTAATCTTTGCTTTTGAGCTTCAGAGAGATTAAGGCCCAATTTGGCTATTGTTCTGAAGGTCTCCACTTTGAACTCAATTGGAAGTGAAACTTGCTTCCCATAAACAAGATCATAAGGAGTGTGTCCAATTGTATTTCTCCATGTGGTCCAATATGACGATTGTGTCTCTGGAAGATTTTTTCCCCAATCTCTTCTATGCAAATGCACATTCTTGGTTAGAATTGCTTCGAGTACTTTATTCATAGATTCCACCTGTCCATTGTCTTATGGATGATATGGAGTGGAATTTCAATGCTTGATATTATAGTTCTCCATTATCTTCTGCACCAACTTGGATGTGAATTGAGTACCTTGATCTATCACAGTTTCTCTTGGTACACCAAAATGAGTAAAAATATCCCAAAAAAGGAAATGTAACTACACCATTTTCAGTTACAAATGGAAGTGCTTTAGCTTCTACCCATTTTGTAACATAATATGTACAAACAAGTATATACCTTTTCTATTTAAATGGAGGATTAATAGGTCCAAGAAAATCCAGAGCCCATTTTCAAAAAGTCTCTACAAGTACATGTGGTTAGAGGACTTTCATCTAACAGAATAGGCTTTCCCATTCTTTGAAAACTATCACATCTTTTGACATATTCCTTAGCATCCTTAAAAAGAGAAGGCCAATAATATCCCAAAAGAAGGATATTGTAAGGAGTTCTTCTATTAGCAAAGTGTCCTCCACATGGCCCATCATGGCAAACTTTCAATATTTTGGTACTTGATCTTTCTAAAAACATATTCGAATGATCATATTAGGTCTAGTTTTATATAATTATCCATCTGTCCAAGAATAAGGTGCACTAGATTTGATAAATTTTTGTTTCCCTTTGACTAATAATTGTGGGGGTAACTTTTCTATAGCTAAATAATTAGAAATATCTGCAAACCAAGGAGTTTTAGTAGATACTGCAAAAATATATTCATCGTGAAAATTATCCTTTACGAGAACATCATCATTATTATTCTGCATTCTAGAAATAAAATCAGCAACTGTGTTTTCTTTTCTTGTTCTGTGAAGGATAGTAATGTTTAATTCCTAAAATCATAACAGCCATCTTGGAATTCTACCATCAATAATTGGTTTGTTCATTAGATATATAATACCAGAATGATTTGAATGAATGAATGTTTCATAACCAGTGATATAATGACGAAACTTATTAATGGCATGCATAACAACTAAAAACTCTTTTTTTCTTATATTATAATTTAACTTTGCAACAATCAATTTTTTTCTTGTGTAATAAATAACATAAGGAGTTAGATCTTTCTATCGTAACACATCTCCTAAGGTTGTATCTGAAGCATTAGTTGAAATGTGAAAAGGGAGAGACCACTTAGGTCCTCTTAGAATTGGTGCTTAAGTGATTTTCTACTTCAATGTTTGAATTTTTTTTTGGCAGTTAGAATTCCAAACAAATTCACAATCTTTTGTAAGAAGTCTAAAACGTGGAGAGGCTATTTTTGTGAAATTATCTATGAATATTTTATAATAACCAATGAACCCATGAAAACTTCTAACATCTCTTTAACAAATAGGAATTGAAATTTTAGAAATTACTTCTACCTTAGATGTATCTACTTTGACTCTATCACTTAGAATATCGTGGCCTAAGAAAATTCCTTCATTAAACATCTTAAAAAATTTCTCATGACTTAATCAAAGGTTTGATTCTTTACATCTAATGAAAACTTTTTCTATTTTTTCAAGAGATTCTTCAAAATTATTTCCTTAAATAGTAAAACCATCCATTTTCCACACAATCATGAATTATATCAGAAAAGATACCCAAAACAACTCTTTGAAATGTTGTAGTTGCATTACATAATCCAAAATGTAGTGCCCTATAGGCATATGTTCCCCATGGACGTAAATGTTTTTTTACCTTGATCTTCTGGTGCTAGTTGGATTTGATTATACCCACTAAAACCCTCAAGAAATGAAAAATATTTCTTCCCTACTAAGGCATATAATACTTGATATATAAAAGGTAGTGGAAAATGATATTTCAAAGTAGCTTTGTTCAATTCCCTATAATCAATGCACATTCTCCATTTTCCATTCTTCTTTGGAAATATCACCAAAGGTGACATGCATTGACTATTTGATATTGGATAAATGAAATTCACATTAAGTAACTTTTGTAATTCCTCCTTAACAATTTCTCATAGAACTAGGATTCATCCTTCTCTGAGGTTGTCTAACTAGTTTGGCATTTTCCTGGATATAAATATGATGCATACAAATTTTGTGATCAATCCATTTCATATTAGGGTATTCCTATGCATAGGCATAGGAATGTTTTTGTAGCATCTTTATCAATTTTCTCTTTTGAAATTCTTCCAAGTTATTATTAATGTTTAGTGTTTTTCCTAGAAAGATATCTATTAAAGAATTTCCAAAATTTTCCATACAATGCAAAGCCAATTGATGAGATGTTAGATATTTAATAATACATTGTTCTTGAAAACTTCGATCTTGTGCATAGTATGAAGAAGAATCATTGTTATTCATTAACTTTATCAATTGATATTATTCATTTATTTGTGAAATAGTAAATACTAGTTGAATATCATCAAAGTCCTCATTATCATCCTCCATCCATAATTCACTTTCTACTTTAGTTATTGTTTTTGCGAGTGGATACAAAGTGAATTTATTTGTAGAGTTTCCATCAGAAATATGTGTATCACCAAATCTGCAACTTATGAATGCCTCAATTGTAGCTAGCCAATCTCTACCAAGGATCAATGGATGGCCTCCTAAATTATTCTTGGGAGTTCAAATCATAAAATCAGCAGGATATTCCAAAGAATCTAAAGAAACATATACATCTTCGAGTATAATCAGGTTTTATAACATATCTATATACTAATTGTAATAATGTAGGGGCATATTAATGATTGGGAAGATTTAATTGATCCATAGTTTGTTTTCTCATGATATTGATGGTTTCGGAATCTCGATACCATTTATGTGAATTTTTACAACAGGGCTACCTGGATCTAGGTATGTTTTAATTACTAGTTTACCTATCATGATATCAACAATTTTTCCTACCAATTGGATTTTCTTAACACCTTTTCATTTCCTTTCTGGTTTCCTAATGCATAACTCCTTAATGTTTTTTGCAAATATTTGTATTTTCTTTATATATTGAAGCATATGAACTTTTATGAAAACATTCTTTAGTTCATCTAGCATATCATATTCTAGTAAGACAATTTGCCTTTCTATTCCTTTATCAATTTTGAGACTTTCAGGAAAAGGTGGATCTTGTAAGGAAATAGAGGGTTGTTCTACTAGAGGAATTGTAGGAGTAGGATTTATTTGGTCGATCATCCTTCAAATGTATAGGAACATCCTCCTTTGAAGGAGTTTGTTCTTGATCAAGAAGTGTTTCTTTTTCAAGAGATTCATCCTCTTTATATTTTTGGATGACAACTGGTAGTGACTTCTTTTGCAAAACCGTACCAGATCTAAGTTGAACATCATTTAGACCTAAGGGGTTATCATACAAGCTTGGAAAAATTGACCTTCTATATTATAGAATAATCTAACAGCTAAGTAACAAGATGAAAGTCGTTCTTCTCATGATTTGCCACTAAAAGAGAACATCATGAGGGATTTGATCAAACACATCGATTTCAAGGGTTGCTCAATCATTTCCACGCTTCGTTGATCTTGCCATGAACCACCTTCAAAATATGCTTATCATTGGAGCATCATAATTAGATTTGAATTTTGGTTTGACTTCCAAATCTCTCAAACCATGTAATTTTCCAAGTCACCAAGATAGGTGGATATCCATATGCTGATCATTTTCCATCTGGTAGTACCTTTTATTCATCCTCTAGTGCACTAGAACTTGTCTAACCATGGAGATAGCTGCAAAATTCTTGGTTAGCTACAGAAAGAATGAGATTTAGTAGTTGCATGAATTTTTAAATTAAATTTGACAAAGAAATAATACATTATAAAATGTAGATGATAAATAACATTTTGGAGATATGAACATGTCTAGGATGACCTTTTATCTTGAAACATCTATAAAATAATTATGGAAAGTGGTTGGGAAGGAAGGTAAAAGGTTTGTCGAAAAAAGGACAATTTCAGACTTCAACAAAAACATTTATAGGTTCGACCCAAACATGTGGACAAGGGGAGGGGATGTACCAAACCCTTGTGCACCTAGTGTATATATGGACCCAAAGAGGGAAGATGATGAAATAGGGCTTGTAATGTGTGGAGGGGAGTGGAAAATGTGAAATGGGAAAACAGAGACACACTACCAAAATCAGGGTTTCCCAAGCAGTTCCCTTCCTAAAGCTATAATCCATGAGGGGAAATCCCATAGGACTAAGACTGAGGATTTTAAGGTGAGGAAATACAACTAGAATAAAAACACCTCCTCCTTCCAAGTCACCTAATAATTTATACCCAAAGTTCCCAGGGAAAGAAAATCATAAGCACTTGGTTGCACAATGAAAATATACCTTTAGGATTGGATTAACCACCTTCAAACATAGGCTCTCGATAGATGGGCAAGGGGATATATGACTAGCTTAGGGAGTGGAGGTCAAATCTCACAATATATCGGCTACACTGGTGGTTTTTACGGGCTATTCGTTGTCAGTTGAAGACAAATCTAGGAGAAAAAATCTCCTTTGGGGTCGCCCACTTTTGGTTATAACATGTTGCATCTCAGGGAACGCTGCTACAATAACACTTTCCACATGTCTATTTGTATGATGCATCTTCAAACAACTATATGGATATGTTTCCCCAACATTTATAGATCGAATATTTAGGGATAGTCATGCCCCTTTGGCTAAATGTTGGATTCAAGAGAGATAAGATATTTTACAAGTATTCAAGGAAAACTTGCATATGGATCAGAAATAGCAAAATGTATATGCATATAGGCACATGATAGAAGGTAGTTTTGAAGTGGGATACATGGTATAACTTCATCTTCAACCCCACTAGCAGTCATCACTCAAAACAAAGGGGGGAAGAAAAACTAAAACCCAGGTTCTCTAGGCCATACTGAATCATAAGGAAAGTTAGTGAAGTGGCTTATGAGCTTGAGCTTCCTAAAGGATGTAAAACTCATAGCATAATCCATGCATTGTGCCTCAAGAAGGCCTTGAGGAAGCATGTAGTAACCTCCATCGATCTCCCTCTGTTGGGCGAGGAAGGAGAGCTAATTTTGGTTCAAGAGGAAATTTTGGAGACAACAAAGTGAAAGTTTAGGAACAAAACTATGAAGGAGTACCTAGTGAAGTGAAAGGCTTTACCTATTGAGGATGCTACTTGGGAAGTTGAACAAGTGCTCAAACATCCAAAACTAAATTTTCTTAGGGAAATAAACCTTGGGCGGGAAGGATTTTAATATCCCCAACCACTTAGGAGGCATAAGATGGGTTCTAATAGTCTAATCAGCTTCCCAAAGGTTAAGGTGGGGAAAATTTAATAAGGGAACATGATTCACTCGAGAAAACACTATAAAAAGTAAAGGGGTAAATAAGAGGACATATCCTAGGCTAATGAAAAGTCACTTTCATTTTATAAAGTGAAAAGCTCCTGCAGTGACTTTATGAAAATTAAAAGTGTAAAATGGTGGCAATAGTTGCCACTAAATTATAAAAAGGAAAATTCAAAAGTTTCTCTTCATTTTATCACCTGCATTTTGAGAAAAGAAACGTATCGAGAGGTTTTGGAGAGATTCTTAGGGTTTTAGAAACTCTATCCATCATTGTTATCTTTCGTGTTGAAACTATAAATGCTAGTTGGTTCAGAGAGTGGAATCACTTATATTTCACCATTGTGCTACCAAGGAAAATAATATTTGCAAAAGATAATGGAGGTACAAGGTTTTATCAATTGATTTTAACTTCTCATTTTTAGTTTTCTATATCATTATTTGTGGGAGGAAATTTTTTACTGAAGAGAGCTAAACTCGAGATTTATCTTTGGGGTTCAAAGTGCACTACCTTTTGTTGGAAACCTTGAGAAATGTTTTTTTTTTTTTTTGGGGGGGGTGGTGGTGGTGGTGTGAATCAATAGTGCGACTTATTATCAATTTTACCACTTTAAAACTTCCCTATTGAATCACACATATATTAATCAATAGTTAATAACAAATCATAACATGTGTACCATATGAGCATAAACCAAAAACCATAAGCAACAACATAAAAAATAAACGTGCATGACACATCAATCACACATGAGAACACAAAGTATCTGGTGGAAACCCTTCAGGGGGAAAACCACCCTTTTTGTTGTTGTGCTACCCTAAATCTCTATTATGTCATGAAATTGGTCTTTTACATATATAATTGACTCTCATCATCTAGGAGACTCAACCTCATATACTATCAACTGACCACCATTAGCCAAGAGACTTGATTCTATTGATCATCTTAGAAGTCTATGTTCTCAACGATCCTTGCCAAACTATGATTGGATGGATAAATTGTTCCTTTCACCAATGTTACAGAATCACTGCTTCATTCTCTTAAAGCCACTTCTCCTTTACTCTATGAAAACCTTGTTTCATATATTTTCACATTGGATCCCAAGACTCTCTGCTCAACTAGACTTAACATTAGAATACAATCTACAATAGCAAGACACCATCAACAAATCAATTAAAATACCACCACAAACATGCTCTCTACACTAGAAAAATAGTTGCTCAAATCCATGCATCAAAGTTGTAATACTTTAACCAACCAATAACAAAAACATAGCTCACACTCAACCATAACACCAAACCATCAATAAATCTACAACAACAAAACAATCTTCCATGAACATCAATAGTTCCGCAAAACAAATTGATCAGTCACAAAAGTATAATACACTCTACACTTTCTCCCTTCTCTATTATAAAACTCTCTTCCATATACTAAAAAACAATATCTCCTACAACTCCATCAATGTTTCTCTTCAAATGGATATCTCTGCTACAATATTTTGTTATAAAGAACTCCATTCTGTTCACATGCACTGTGTATCTATTCTCTCCACTAGGTCTAAAGAATTATTCTACTTCTTTGCACTTCTCTCTCTAACATACTCACTCAACCAACCAACAACTAGCTCCAAAATGAAGTATATAGAACATGTAGTGTGAATTGCACTTTTCGGCTAGGATTAAGGTCACACAAAGTTGAAACAATCCAACCATTATCACCACTACTTGTGCACTAGAGGTGTTCACAATTACTGGAGGACTTGCTCAACCAATTTCAACCTTATATCATTAATTTAGAATCTTCCTTGAACATACAAGTCAAAATACTCAGAAAGTGTGTGGGGAATGTGGAGAAATTTCATTCCAAGTCTCAACCTCATCATAAAGCCAATCACACAACTACAACAAGTCATCCTCTAGTTCTTACACTAGGTCATGAACAAGAACTTAAACACCACTAGCACATGAGGAACCATCAACATGAAGCACATCTCCATCACCTGTAGCAACATCTCCAATGTCTCTAATCAATGCATAACAAGGCATCACAAATTTTACATCAATGCACTATGAATCCAACACAAGGTTGACATGAATGCCAACACAACCATCTCAATGTGAACGCAACCGCTGCAACCATGCTACAAGAATTGCATTAATACATCAACTAGACTACATAAGTTTGACATCAATGAAACCAATAAAAACATTATCTAGCTACTACCATGAAAAACATACTTCCAACAATATCCCCATTTGGCATTGATGACAACCACACACAAACTCTGGATCAATCTCCTTTATCACTCTCCCATTGAAATCAATGGAAAAGGGTCAACTCATTTGATAAGGAAAAATGAAACCAAGTACAAACATTGGAGAAACTAATATCTACATCCATGTCTCACACATTAGAAGAAAGAAACAAATAAACCAATTATCATTCAGAGTAGCATATCCAACCAAACAATCTCTAGTAGCAAAAACAATTATGCACCAACAACCACACAAGCATCCATATGCAACATCATATGAACAACAATATGCACATCAACAACCAACCCATATCTCCACATAGCAGCAACATCAATAGATATCATTAACCTCTCAGCTCATGTACTGAGGTCAAAACCCAATAATTAAAGCATAGCATGAGGCACACCATGAATCCCTCCAAGCATATATATGGTTCAAAATGTATTCTTTTCACTTAGGAAAAACACATGTAAATATTCTACAAATAACTAAGTGAAAAACAGTGAAGAAAATTTCAAATAACTCATGAAAACCTCATACCATGCATAGCTCCTGTTGAGCTCAATATGCCTCCAATATTTAGGCTGATCTTGCGGACATGAATTTCAGGTTTTAACCTCGTACATAAATTATCTACATATGAATTCTAAAACACAAAAAATAAACAATGCAAGAGCATAACACATAAAACACATATACACAGAGATTTTCCCCTGGATCCCAAAACCAGGGCTACCAGCTTGATTTTTCATTATATTCCTTTCAATGTTACAATGCATATTTATACATGCCGAAGCATCCAATACCATGGATCGAAAACCATCGTGTCCAAAACCATGGACTGAAAACCATTACGTCCAAAACCATGTGTGAAAATCATGCACAAAACCATAGGTAGGTATGCACAACCTAACATAGGGTCCAAAACCAAAATTTTCCAGGGCGCCACCCTGGAACCCATAGAGTGGGGTTATCTACACCCCTCAAACCCCCTGTGACTCCTCCCGCTACGCAATCGGTGCAATGAAGGGGGGGCTTCGCCTCCTTTCTGACCCCTGTTTAACTACGTGGGCTAGTCATGGAAAGAATATAACACAACCCAACATTCTCCCACTTGTTGTTTTCTTTCCATAGGAGACCACAAGAGAGCTTAGTCATTTATCCAGCCCTGCAATGCCCATTGTTTCTCTACACCAAGAGAACTTCTCAGAGCTCACAGATTTTGTCAATTCATCTGTAGTATTCTTTAATGTGTCCACCTTTACCAGCAACACCTTTTTGTCTTCTATCATATCCCTCACAAAGCGATACTAAACATCAATGTGCTTGCTCTTTGAATGGTAAGCAGGGTTCTATGCCAAGAAAATTGCACTTTGGTTGTCACAATCTATCCTTATAGCTCCTTGTACTAACCCCATACTTGAACATAATCTCTCTAGCCAAATTGCTTCCTTGCTTGCATGAGTGACTGCCATGTATTCTACCTCTGTAGTTGATAGTGCCACTACAGATTGTTTCTTACTCATCCAACTAAATACACCTCCAAATAGGTTAACAAATACCCACTTGTAGATCTTCTCTGATCCAGATCTCAAGCCCAGTCCACATCAACAAAGCCATGAATATCCAAAACTCTGTCCAATCCTGGTCTTCCTTGGTAGCACAAACCATAATCACTAGTGCCACGCAAATACCTGAAAACCTGCTTCACTATTGTCTAATGCTCCTTCCCTAGTTTTGACATAAACCTACTCAATACTCCCACTACATGTACAATGTCTGGTCTAGTACATACCATCGCATTCATCTAGCTACTGACCGCACTTGCATATGGAACACGGGACATATCCTCTTCCTCTTCTTGTGTCTTGGGACACTGTTTAGCAAATAACTTTACACCTACAAGAATAGGAACCTTCACCGGTTTACTATCCTGCATATTAAACCTTTGCAATATTATGTCAACATACTTCCTCTGATTTAACTAGAGCTCCCTCTTTGCCCGATCTCTTTTAATTTCCATGCCCAAAATATAGTTTGCAGCACCAAGATCTTTCATGTTGAATTTGGAGGACAAACGAGTCTTCAAATCCTAGATAATTTCTTTGTCATTTCCAACCAGCAACATATCATCCACATACAAGACCATATAAATGACACGGTCACCAATTAATTTAAAATACACACAGTGATCTGTTTTGCTTCTAGTGAAGCCAAGTCCCCGTATAAATGTATCAAATTTATGATACCACATCCTTGGTGACTGTTTTAACCCATACAGAGACTTCTTTAACTTGCATACTAGTTCCTTCTTACCCTTCACTGCAAAGCCTTCATGTTGCTTCATGTAGATCTCCTCTTCTAGATCCCTGTGAAGAAATGTTGTCTTCATATCCATCTGTTCTACCTAAAAATCAAAAGCAGTAGCAACAGATAAAAGTAATCTAATAGAAGTTACCTTGGCAACAAGAGATAAAATATCACCAAAATCAATTCTCGGCACCTGGGAATAACCTTTTGCTACCAACTGAGCTTGATATTTCTCCACCTTTCCTTCTACATTTGTCTTCTTCTTGAACACCCATTTGCTGCCAATGGGTTTCCTTCCAGCTGGCAACTCCACCAGATCCCAAGCCTCATTTTTGTGCAAAGATGCCATTTCATCAACCATGGCCTCTTTCCAGAGTTTTCCATCCTCTGAATCTACTACTTCCTTCACAGTTCTGGGATCATCATCATTAATTGATAAAGAAAAATTTTAATAGAAAGCAGATGGACTATACCTTTCTAGCTACCTTCTTTCTCGAACTCATCTTCTCACACCCGGAGTTTGTGTCTCTTCATCTTCTGATTCCTCCTCTAGTATAGAGTCTGATTCTTCCTCCTTTAGCTCAAACTCTATCTTCTCAGGTTCCTTTGGTTGTAATTCATGTTTAATAACATATTTCACCTCTTTAAACACCACATCTCAGTTGTACACAACCTTCCTTGTTACCGGGTTCCAAAGCTTATAACCCTTTAAACCATCCTTATACCCAATAAAGATGCACTTTTCAGATTTACTTTCCAACTTGGTTCGTTTCTCCTTTGGAACATGTACATATGCATCACATCCAAATACCCTCAGATGTGAAAGAGAGGGTTTCTTACTAATCCATACCTTTTGTGGAGTCTTATCTTCAAACACTAATGAAGGTGATCTGTTGATCAAGTAACATGTTGTCTCCACCGCCTATGCCCAAAATTCCTGTCCTAACCGGAACCACTAAGCATGCTTCTTGCCCTTTCCATCAACGTCTTGTTCATTCTTTCTACAACTCCATTTTTTTGAGGTGTATATGGAGTAGTCTTTTGCCATGCTATACCACACTTCTTACAAAATTCTTCAAATTCCTTACTGTAAAACTCTCCACTATTATCTATCCTCAGCACCTTTATCTTCTTCTCTGTCTGGATTTCCACCAGAGCCTTAAATTCTTTAAACCTATCAAAGACTTTAGATTTCTTCTTAAGGAAATATATCCATGTATTCCTTGAGAAGTAATCTATAAATAATACATAGTACAAAGACTTACCAAGTGATGGAACCTTCACAGGTCCAAACACATCACAGTGCACAAGCTCTAATTTATGTTTCGCCCTCTTACCACCAGAGGGGAAACTCACCCGATTCTGCTTCCCATATACACAATTTTCACAGAAATCAAAATCGAGAGAGCTATTACTCGTACCTTCTACCATACCTTTACCATGACGTATTCAAAGGCCCTTCTCTCTAGTATGTCCAAGCCTTTGATGCCATAGCATGGTCTTCTCTTCAGAGACCACTAGATTTTCTGCTCCACTTTCAGGAACCACAGAACTGTTGCACCCATCAACAACAGTGCTACCTTTCAGCTTGTACGAGTTCCAATACGAACTCCCCATATCAATACCAGTGCTCCTCAAACCATCTTGCAGGTATCCTTCGCGAACATTGGTTTTACACTTGCATCATCTATCTTGCTTACAAAAATTAGATTTCTAGCCAATGCAGGAATATGTAGAACACTTGGAAGTGTTCTAACCCTTCCACCTTGCAACTTCAACTTTACTTTTCCTGTGACCAACGATTCTAGCCTTCTTATCATCTTCTAAAAAGACATCACCACCATTGTATTTCTCATACTCGTAGAACCACTCTCTATGGGGAGTGAAGCGAAAGGATGCAACTGAGTCAATCAACCATGCCTCATGATCTACATGTGTACCTGAAGAAGCCAAGTACACATCCCCACCTTCATCTGAGGTGGTTTTTGCCTCTATAGAAGGAGCATCATCAGATCCCTTTCTTTTGTCAAGAGCATTATATTTACAGTCCCTTTTGTAGTGCCCTTCCTTTCCACATTTCCAGCACACCACCTTTACAGGTTTTCCTGGAGATTTAGATCTCCCTCTAGATTTAGATCTCCCACTCGATGACTTATTTTTGTTTCTGTTCTAGGACCGTCCTCGTACAGATAAGGCATCACCATTCTGGCTCTCTATATTTTTCTGTCTCATCTCCTCCATCAGCAAGGATGAGACTATTTCATCAAACTGCAAGGCAATAGCATTGCTACCTATTACAATAACCAGACTATCCCACGAATCTGGTGGAGAACACAACAAACTAATGCACTTATCTTCATCTGAAATTTTGATATCAACAGATGATAACTGACTTACCACAATATTAAACGCATTCAGATGCTCTGTCACCGAGTCTCCACCTTTCATCCATAGGTTATACAAGTTTTTCCATAGGAATAGTTTATTCACCAAAGAATTAGATTGATACAAATTCCATAACTTGTCCCACAAAGCCTTCACCGTAGCTTCCCTTGATACATTCAGCAATACTGAATCTAAGATGCACAATCGTATTGTGCTCTTTGCCTTCCAATCCAACTTTTTCCATTCTTCATTGGACACTGCCGTTGGTTTAGTACCTGGATCTACCGTGATCCACTGATCTTTATCCACCAACAGATCCTTCATATTGAGTTTCCATAACTCAAAACTCTGACCATTAAATTTCTTGATCTCTATCTTTCCACTGCTCACCATCTTCTTTCACCACCAAGATCGATCTCACAGATCTCCCACTGAACAAGGTCTACCACAGGCCCAAGTGAAACCCCTCAACAACAAAGGCGTCCCATTGAAGGCAAAAAAACTTTGATACCAAATGTAGGTTTTAACCCTGTACAGAAATTACCTGCATACGAATTCTAAAACACATAAAATAAACAATGCGAGAGCATAACACATATACACAGAGATTTTTCCCTCGATCCCAAAACCAGGACTACAAATTTGATTTTCCATTATATTCCTTTCAATGTTACAATACATATTTATACATGCCGAAGCATCCAATACCATGGACTGAAAACCATCGCGTCCAAAACCATGGATCAAAAACCATCGTGTCCAAAACCATGGATAAAAAACCATCGTGTCCAAAACCATGTGCGAAAATCATACAAAAAACCATAGATGGGTCCACCCATCCTAACATAGGGTCCAAAACCAAAATTTTCTAAGGCGCTGTCCCAGACCCCATAGAGTGGAGTTACTTGCACCCCTCAAGCCCCTTGTGACCCCCCCCCACTATGCAATCGGTGCAATGAAGGGGGGGCTTCACCCCCTTTCTAAACCCCTGGTTAACTACGTGGGCTAGTCATGGAAAGAATATAACACAACCCAACATGAATGTGCATGAGGCTCAAGTGAACTCATCATAACCACTGCTGTAACTTGTACTCATCAAGCTACCATACTTCTATCATATGCTCCCCCTAAGGTTATGCATCTCTCATGAACTTTGTAGTCCTCTAAATATATGCATGATGCAACCATGGACTACAATTAGGGTTTCGCTTCGCTATTTGAGGAACTAATGCTCCTTCTTTCTCCATAGGATCTCTGATTGCTTCATTTCTTCCTTTATTGGTTTTCTACTACCTCCACTTTGTTTCTGCTGCTCTTTCCTAATTTTCATTGAGTAATGAGGGCTCATACAATCTCTCACCATATGGCCAAAATTATTTCATGTATATCAATCCACATGGCCAATATATGAAGAAACATGATCAAATCGCATGTTTCTCATCCTATATCTATACCTTGCATGCAATGTGCTTCTCCTTCATTGGTTAGATCTGTAATCAATTTCCTTGTGGCCAAACGGGTTACAAGAATAACAATAACCATAAAACCATGATTATACATGTTGGCCAATCTCATTGGCTGTTGATAATGCTACAACGTTCATCAATTAGATCTATACATTTTCCTCATGTAGTTAGCTACAACATGTCCAAATTTGTGACAGTTGTAACATTCTACCTTATGAAAGAAGGGAACTAAAGGACTTTATTTCCTTTGAAATTTTACAAATTTTCCACAATCCTCTCTTTGAGCAAAGGATCTTCTAAAATTAGGTGGTCCTTAAAGTTTTTTTTGCTGTTGATGATGGTTCTGTCGATTGATCTATTGTTGCTTTCTTTCTTCTCTACTCTTGTTGTTGGCATTGTTCACTTGAGGTTTCTTTAGTTTTTCTTTGTTATTTTTGTCTACATGCAAACTGGACTCACCCTTTTGAAATTGAATACCCTTTTGAAACCGATCTCAATCAAACTATCCAAGGCCACAGTTCTCTTCTCCATCTTCTGCTGCTTTCTCAAAGACATCACTTCGACTTCTAATATGTCACATTGATCTTCCTTGTCCTTGTACTGCTTCCTCATGCCTTTGTCAAATTTTCTTGATTTTTCCATTATAATATTTAAGATGATAATATATTCCTTGATCTTGGCCTCTTTATCGTCACATATCTGCAATAGTTTTTCTTGATCATTGCATGCAATTGTTAGTCTATAAATATTAGTTCTATGACTCTTAATATCATTCTCATCTTCACTAGGAACTTCAACTTGATAAAAATACGAATCATCAAAATCATAAATTAACATAAAATCATTAATATTTATACCCTTGGAATCAACATTTTCTGACTTCTTCTCATCATCAGTTGAATCATTTATACTAGGAGAATGAGACTCTTATGGCTAAGCTTCTAGTTTTTGAAGGCCATTTTTCTTTTCTTTTTCTTGTTTCTCTTTTTCTCATTCTCCTCATTGCTTTTTGTACCATATCCAAATATGGACTCTATCTTGTCTTGCATTTCTTTAGCATACTTCAAACCTACTAGCTTCTTCAAATCACCATCGTCAAGATTCTGATAGATTATGCATCTAGGTTGAGCGTCTTGTTGCAAAACTTCAAATGTAAGTGGATATTTGCCACAACTTTCAGATACCAATATACAAATGTTAGATCCACTAGGTAGTAATTGAGATTTAACGTTTTATGCCATACCATGAAATTTACAGTAGTGAGGATAAACACTCTTTGAGAACTCATTCTAAAAAAACAAAAAACAAAGAAAATTCGCCAACAAACCCAAAATCTACTCTCTGGAAATAAATATGCAATTGAGAGCCCTGCTCTCATACTAATTGTTTGAAACCTTGAGAAATACTAAGAGGGGGGTGAATCAGTAGTGTAACTTATTATCAATTTTACCACTTTAAAACTTCTTTACTGAATCAAACATATATTAATCAGAAACTAATAACAAATCATAAAAATGTGTGCACCATAAGAACATAAACCAAAAATCATAAGAAGAAACATAAACCATAAACATGCATGACACAAAAATCACACATGAGAACACATTATATTTGGTGGAAACTCTTCAGGGAGAAAAACCACCCTTGTTGTTGTTGTGATGCTTTGAATCTATATTATGTCAAGCAATTGGTTTTTTACATAGATAGATGACTCCCATCAACCAAGAGACTCAAACTCATATATTATTGGTTGACCGCCATCGGCCAAGAGACTAAATTCTACAGATCAACTCAAAAGTATGTTCTCAAACGGATCTAAGGACAACCATTTGTTAAAAGCCACCACGATCAATGATCCTCACTGAAATTTGATTAGATGGAGAAACTAATCCTTTTGCTAATGATATGAAATCACTGCTCCATTCTCATGAAGTCATTGCTCCTCTACTCTATGCGGACCTTGTTTCATATATTTTCACACTGGATCAAAAGACTTTATTCTCAACTAGGCTCAGATCTGTAATACAATCTATAGCAGCAAGACACCATCAACATGTCAAATAAAATACCACCACAAACGTGCTCTCTACTCCAAAAAAATTGTGGCTCAAACCCACAAATCAAATCTACAATACTATAACCAACCAACAACAAACACACAACTTGTAGTCAGCCATAACATCAAACCCTCAATAAATATGCAACAACAAAATAATATTCCATGAACACCAACAACTCTGCAAAACAAATGAATCAGTCACATAAGTATGATACACTCTACACTTTCTCTCATCTCTACTATAAAACTCTGCTCCATATACTGGAAAACAATCTCTGCTACAACTCCATTAACTTTTCTCTGCAAACTGATATCTCCGCTATAGTATTTTGTTGTAGCACTTCATTCTGCTCACACTCTTGCAATCTACACACATGTAATATGTATCTATGTTCCCCACTACGTTTGAATCATTCTTATACTTCTCTACATCCTTCTCTCTCACATACTCACTCAATAAACTAACACCCAACTCCAAAATGAAGTATATAAAACATGTAGGGTGAATTGCACTTTAGACTGGGATCAAGAGTGCACAAAGTTAACAAAATAAAGCAACTATCACCACTACTTTTGCACTAAATGTGTTCACACTTATTGG